>CM060916.1:260274285-266224285 GCA_030737875.1 Allium sativum
ACATTTTGTTTTTTATTTCTTCAAGTTACTAAATTTCTTCTAAGAAAGGTGCAGTATTCAGTAGTGGATCTTCTGTCAGTGATTGACCTTGCATAATCAGCATCAGTATAAGCCTCAATAATTGTGTTTCCATTCCTTTTGTATAAAATTCCTCTTCCTGGAGTCCTTTAGATACTGCAGAATTCTATGAGCTGCCTTTAAATGAACTTCCCTTGGATTGTGCATAAATTGGCCGACCATACTTAATAGCATATGCAATATCTGGTCTAGTGTGAGACAAGTAAATTAATCTCCCAACAAGGCGCTGATACATTTCTTTGTCTACTGCAACACTTTCCTCTGCATTACCCAATTTCAGATTTGGATCCATAGGAGTGCTCGCAGGTTTACATGCTGTTTTTCCTGTCTCTTTGAGTAAATCTGTAATGTACTTCTGCTGAGATATAAAAATTCTTTTTTGGGAATGTGCCACCTCGATTCCCAGAAAGTACTTCAACTTTCAAAGAGTTTTCATTTCAAACTCCTTAGCCAAACACTGACTCAAGATATGTTGCTCCTTCCAATCATTTCCGGTCATTATGATGTCATCCACGTATACTAACAGAATTGTTACCCCTCTTTGTGGCGAGTGTTTGATAAACAAGGTATGATCTTCTTGACTTTGTTTGTACCCCAAAGATGTCATAACGTTGGTAAATCTTCCAAACCATGCCCGAGGTGATTGTTTTAGGCCATATAATGCCTTTTTCAACCTGCAAACTGTATTAACAGGTACATTTTTATCATATCTCGGTGGTACCTGCATATAAATCTCCTCCTCAAGCTCCCCATGTAAGAAGACATTCTTTACATCAAATTGTTGTAAATTCTAACCATAATTAGCAGTAAATGACAAAATTACCCTGACAGTATTCATCTTTACAACCGGAGCAAATGTCTTTGAATAGTCAATTCCATAGGTTTGTGTAAACCCTTTGGCAACTAGTCTTGCTTTATATCTTTCAATTGTTCCATCAGCCTTATATTTTATAGTGTATACCCATTTGCATCCAACTGGCTTCTTCCCTTCCCGTATATTCACTATCTCCCAAGTTCCATTCTTTTTCAATACATCCATCTCGATATTCATGGCTTGTTTCCATTTTTCATCAGACAATGCCTCAGAAACATTTGTTGGGATAAGAGTAGTGTTTAGGTTTGTAAGAAAGGCTCTATGGATAGGTGAGATTTTTTGAAAAGAAAGATAGTTTGAAAGGGGATACAAGGGCTGTTTGGTGCATATTTTGATTCCTTTTCTAATGACAATTGGAAGGTCTAGGTCATTATCTGTTGTTTGGGTAATCATTTCATCCTCATTCAAAGGAGTCAAGTTAGGCTCTTGAACTTGTGTTGATTCAGAAGAATTATTTATCTCATTCAAAGGAGTCAAGTCAGACTCTTGAACTTGTGTCGATTCAGGAACAATCTTTGACTTTCTCATATAGACCAGATTCTTTCCAAATCTTACATCTACTTCAGGTTCATCTGAAGCTGAAGGTGAACTTGAATGATTTGATTCAGTTTCTTCAACCTCAGATGATTCTAGAACAAGTTTGTTTGACTCAGATGGTTCTGGAACAAGTTTGTTTGACTCGAAATCGGAAAGATTTGGTGTATTTGACTCAAGACCAGAAAGATCAAGTGTTTCAAGCTTCCTATCTTCCTTCAAATTCTCCCCCTGAAGATAAGGTTGAGAGAAGTATGGTTCCTCCTCATGAAAAGTTACATCCCGTAAAATAAAAAAACCTTTTAGATGGAGGATGGAAACACTTATATCTCTTTTGAGTAGGGGAGTACCCGACAAAAACACATCTTAGTGCTCTTGGATCAAGTTTTTTCTTGTCTCCACTATGAATATGGACAAATGAAACACATCCAAAGATTCGAGGCTTAAGATTACTATTTGCTGAAAAATTTGGATAGGAGGAAGAAAGAACATCCGTAGGACTCTTGAACCCTAATACTCTAGAGGGTAATCAATTAATAAGATATGTGCTAGTGAGAACAGCCTCCCCCCATAAATATTTTGGAACATTTTGATGAAACAACAGTGCCCGGGTTTGGTCTAATAGATATCCATTCTTCCTTTCTACGATTTCATTTTGTTGTGGTGTTTTAACATAAGAAGACTCATGGACAATGCCCTCCTTTTGACAGAAATAAATATTTTGTAATAACCCCGCCGCTATATTCGTGTTATTAAAGAACATTATAAATAATGTTGTCTAATACCACAGAGAATACGGTTTGATAGGGGCGACCGAATACGAATATAACATTAAACCAGTATTGACACGTTGTTCTTACCGTTTTACTTAGTCTCAGATGAAACTGTTGACGTGAACAATCTTGATTTAAGGTAATAAACGCAACGGTTCCTCAAATCAGAACAATATAACATATAGAATAATTATCACACATTGGATTAATAAATGTCTATACAAGTTTAAAGTTTTCAAATGTACACTAAACCCACTTAATATACATCTACCACAATATCATTAACTTTAATTGTACATCTTAAAGAAATGGCCCTAGATGAACTCTATTAGGATGTTCAATGGTTTAACTCCTTGCTTTCAAGCTTATCCAAATCCAAGTATCACGTAACCTGAAATTTCGATCTGACGCAAGTACATAAAACATATGGAATTCACGTGAGAGTTCAAACAACATAAAAGTGTCACCATATATAAATGTGTATATATATACACATGTTGAAGTACTCTTTTCCATTATCAGTCCTAAGCCTTTTGATGTTTACTCCAAATTGATTTTGAATCATGTAGATTTTTTTTGGAAAAACAGTACTGACGTCAGACTTGTTTTTGAGTAAAACACCCAAGTAACCCGAGTACAATCATCAATAAAAGTCACAAACCACCCAGCACCAACATTTGGAACTGTAGAGGGACCCCAAACATTTGAATGAATAACATAGAAAGGGGAAGAGCTTCTATTGTTGTTTAATGGAAAAGGTAGACGCTTGTGTTTTGCAAACTCACACACATCACAATGAAGACTTCCAATATTTACCTTAGTGAATAAAGACGGAAACAAAACTTTAATGACTCCGAAAGAAGGATGACCCAATCGATAAAGAAAAAGAAATATTTTTTTCCTTTTTAGAGAGAAACGACTCTGACATAAATGAGTGAGACAAGTGAACTTTTGTACTCTGACCTGGTTCTAATAGATAGTAAAGGTCATTCCTTTCTCTAGCACGTCCAATAGTCATTCCCGACTCCTTATTCTGAAATATACAGCAATCATTCTGAAAAATCACATTACAAGATAAATCGTTTGTAAGTTTTTGTATGGAGACAAGATTCATGGATAGTTTTGGAACATGGAGAACCATCTTTAAGGTTATAAAATGATTTAATTGGATATCTCCAATGCCCGCTACAGTTACAAGAGTACCATCAGCAGTAACAGTTTTCTTATTACTGGGACAAGAGGAATATGTGGAGAATTGTTTAGAAGAGGGCGTCATGTGGTCTGTGGCTCCGGAATCTAATATCCAGAAAAGGTTAGAAGGTGTTTCTGAGACATGAAATCCAAATGAAAGTGGAAGATTGTCTGAACATGCCATACTACAATTACCTGCTGATTTTTCCATATCAAAAAATGTCGGGACAACAGCTGGAACAGAAGACAGTGGCTGAAAAAATGTACTAACGGCTGTTGAAAATCCTACGGATGACTGTTGGAAAGATTCAAACAGTGAATAACTTGACAACACTTAATGCCCAGTCAAGATTTTGAAGTTACTGACAGCAAAAATGCTCAGTTAGATTTTCTCAAGAATTATTTGTGGAAGCAGAGTCCTAGATTAAGGCTTTGATACCATGTTAAAAATAGAAACAAGAAATTTTCTGAATATGTTTGCGCAATTAGCACATAGCAGGGTTCATTATTTATAATATGAGATTTTACAAGGACATTAATTGAAATACAACTTTCAAGATAATCAATGAAGACATGTCAATTTCCTAAAAGACACGTCAATTTCCTAAGAGACACACTTATCCATTTTATCAAATAATGAAAGGACTTATTGGGAAGTTGAATAATTAAATGCGGATTGGGAGGTAGGTAGAATTATTAAATGCAGAACTATTTCCAACAGAATACAAAGAGTGAAATGCAATTAGTTTAAATACAGAAATAATAATGGAAAAATATTGTTAGATTTTTTTTCTTTTTTCTCTTATGTTATGAAAGGTGTGCACCATGATGCAAAGCGTCGTGTTTGCCCCTTTTTGTTACTTTATTGTTTTTCTTAATTTATTTTGTATTTATTTTTCATTCTTTTTCACAATTAAAACTAATATACAATGATGGTTGAATGTATTATATATATCCTCTATACAACAACGTGATTACATTTTGAATTAATCTCCAACAACTTTTAAACTATTTATACTGTTACCGTGCCGAACTACGATGAGCAATTGGAACTAAGATTTGCAATTTCGAACCAAACTGATATTAACTCTATTTGTACCCGATGGGTCCTGAACCAGGTCAATTTGATGAAAAATAAAATCAAAATTGGTTCTATCAGGAAGTTTAGGGAAAAAACAACCATTTCATTGATTCAAGTTTCATGATATTGAAGGAATTAGGGCTGTCAATGGATACTTTCGGATGCGGATAATGCCATATCTGCATTCACATCCGAAATCATTTTCGGATATCGGATATCCGCGGATACGGAATGATATCGGATAATTATCCGTTCCGCCAGCGGTTGATAAATCAATGAACATAAATTATTTTTTTTCAACCCAATTGATTACTAAAGTGCTAAAAATAAATAAATGTTATGATTATATATATATATATATATATATATATATATATATATATATATGTGTGTGTGTGTGTGTGTGTGTGTGTGTGTGTGTATGTAATATAGCATGCATTTAGTAGACATTCAACTTTACAAAATAATAATATATTTAATTATGTTAAAATGCACATAATTCAAGCTATAATTATGAAAAAATGCAGATGGATAATTTTCGGATGCGGATATGCCTATATCCGCATCTACATCCGTTTTTCTGGATATCGGATATTTGTGATTGAATATTAGTTTTGATCCAAAATTTGAAATTTACAATTTGAGTCTCATATTTACACCTTGGAAATGAGAAAACTTGTAGATATCTTATCAATGCCCAGTAATATTTGAAACTAGAACTCTACCATTGCGAATGTAAAAATCAGTGTGAAGGGTCCCATTTTTCGTGCATTGTAGTTTCAGGGTTATTTGATTGTTCTTCCATGAAGAAGTACCTCATTTTTTAATAGAACCAAATCAACAAACTTTATAATCCAAAAAATTCATTTTCCTTCATCATTAGTGGCTCTTAGACTTAAACTGAAGTCCTTGATCCACATATAGAAAAACTGAAAAGAAGTTAAAGCTATATAAAAAGTACCAAACGTTTATGATGAGCGTTGTGCTAATGCATTATTTGAGCTTGCATGTTTTGCTAAATACACTTATGTTTCAGGTATATTTTCTTTTAAATTACAGCTCCCATTAGACCAAGGTGGTGGTGAAGGCAAGGCCTTATATATTGATGCAGAGGGAACCTTTAGACCACAAAGGCTGTTGCAAATTGCTGACAGGTATATATTTTCCTTTACAAGATTTGCTTATATCTCTTAATGATATAATAAAGTCGAATGCTTTTTCATGAGTGCAGGTATGGACTTAATGGTGCTGATGTGTTAGAAAATGTAGCCTATGCAAGGGCGTATAATACTGACCACCAATCTAGACTTTTGCTGGAAGCAGCTTCCATGATGATTGAGACAAGGTATTATCAACTTTTTTTAATTCTTTTACTGCCAGTGTTTCCATCGAGTTCTTTTTTTGCCGCAGCCATAATTTTGGTTAATGATGTTTAAGTACATTTAAAATCAGTGCATACCCTATTATTTCAACATGTGATCCTTAATACTTATGATGCAATTTCTTGTCATTGTTCCTGCCTGATCAATGGTTTACTTGAGCATTAGGAACATAAGATGTACTTATTTTGCAATGAAATTTGACTTTACGAGGTTCCCCGACATGAGATTTACATGGTATGTTGGAAAATGATCAAAGTGCATGATATATCAGTTTTCGTAGTCAGTTAAGCTTGGTTGATACATCCCCAATGCCATTGTTCTATTAGGCGACCAAAATTATATGTGATGTTGATGACGTAGCATACAAGGCAACATATTTTTAATTCAAAAACACATCCTTCTATACAACTTTTGAAGGCAATAACTGAAAAGCGAAGTACGATATGAAATGCAATGCCATAGCTATGTTATGAAACGTATTTAATTGTTGCTTTTGCACAAAATGCATGTGTTGCATTTTTTTTTAAAAAAAACAAACGAACAGGAGAATTAAGCATTTAGAACTTATATTTGCTTAAACAGCATTTTGTTGCATTGTGCTTAAATTCATTCGAGTATAAAGCGACAATATGTGGGGAAAAAAAGTATGTTGATTTGGAAAAGAAATCAGAGGCTTTATGACATGCCCTAAAAAAGACACTCTTGTTTCAGAAAATACTATCGGTTTAGCATATTTGTCTCAATTTCTCAGCCCCCCACCCCACCCCACCCCACTCTTATTTTTCCAGCTAAAAAGAGGCCCTAGCAATTCATGGACTCATAGTTTTATTTCTTTTTTTCGAATAGCTTATCAAGTATTTTTGTTCGGAACTTAAGTTTTCCCAATAAAGGTTTTTTTTTTTTTTTTTTTTTTTTTTTTTTTAAAGGGTTATGAATGATTACTGCTTCCTGTTTTTTCTTAGTATTTAATCAAATTTTAGGCACACTGCTTAGCCAGTTTTTGGTTATGTATAACTAAATGTGATCTAAAATTCATGGTGTTTTAAATTTCATTAAGCAGGTTAATACGTCAATTACACTTTATGTTGTGCTCAGTTCAATTCTATCAACATTTGACATGCTCAAGCAGCTCAGCAACTTCTGTTTACTGTTTTCATTATGATTAAATAATACTACTTACTAAATTACAATACATATACCCATAAAAAAGAAGGCTGGAAAAATTAAGCAGCCTTTTACCATCATTAGGTGGTGCAATGCTGTTGTCGCCTCGCATTGCTTAACATTTAATATAAGATTCATTAGACATTGCACTTGAGAATGTCAGTTATTTTTATTTTATTTACTTTCTTACTTTCTTCCATAGATGGATGATAGGAGTAGATTCAGTTGATGTATGTTTTCACATGCTTCAATTTTTTATCCCTGGCTAAGTTTCATTTCATGAACCATTCTTTTGGTTCTGTTTTTGTGTGCCCAATGAATGTTGGCTTTTAGATTGCGTATTCTGTTTAATTTCCATTTTTTTAAATGTGGGTTTAGAGAGATGGAAGATGAAGTATACATAGCAACACTCTAATGGGAAAAATGATAGCGTATATAACCCAATTGTGTACATCTCTAAATTTGTGGTTGTTCGCTTTTGCTTGGTGGATTCAGAATCTAGTGAAGCTGTTTAAAGCCACACCACAACGTCTCCATGATATGTATTCCTTTCATATGAATACTCCTTTCTAAATGTTTGATTCGAACAATTTATTTGCATTCTGTCCAAAACTTGAACAACAAACTCACTGCTAATTGTTCATCCATCCCTTCTGTAGGTATGCCCTTATGATAGTGGACATGAATATTCTTTTCTCAACGTTTGAGCCGAACGATTTATTTGCATTCTATTTCGTCTTCTTAATACAAGTCCAAAACTTGAAAAACAAACTCACTGCTAATTCTTCATCCATCCCTTCTGTAGGTTTGCCCTTATGATAGTGGACAGTGCCACTGCACTATACAGAACTGATTTTTCAGGAAGAGGCGAATTGTCTGCAAGACAAATGCATCTTGCTAAGTTTTTAAGGAGCCTTCAAAAATTAGCCGATGAGGTGCATATCACTTATATTTACACCCTCGCTTTATATTGATTTTCTTAATTTACACATCATATGAAAATTAAATGCTATTTCTTGATTTAGTTTGGTGTGGCAGTTGTCATCACGAATCAAGTTGTGGCCCAAGTAGATGGATCCGCTATGTTTGCTGGTCCACAATTCAAGCCCATTGGTGGTAACATCATGGCACATGCTTCTACTACGAGGTTGCCCCCTCTCTCTCTACACGCGCGCGCACACACATAGACGGGCTCAATGACATCCCAAACAGTGCAACACATCAAATGCTTCCGCTTTCCACCACAAGTTTTCATTTAAATAATAGTTTCTTATCACTTTCCACTACCACTATTATATAAATGGAAACTTGTGGTGAAAATTGAAGGCATTTGGGATACTGTACTATTTGAGGTGTCATTGAACGCTCCTCATATATATATATATATATATATATATATATATATATATACACATGGTTCAAGATTGGTTTTGGTTTTGTGTAATTTTAGGAATTTCGAACTAATTCATAATTTTTATTTTGGTTTTCATTATTTATTTTTTGTATGGTTACACATATATTTGTTTAATTAATGGAAACAAAACATGTAATTTATCTTTAATCAAAAAATAAGATATAAATGAACAACGATATCTAACTATTAAATTTTGTAACACTAACAAATATATATTTATTATTTTGTATTTAAACTTTTTAGTTACTGTTCATATACATTTTGTGATTTTGCATTCCAAAATTACTTTTTTTAGATTTTGAACATATTTGAAGCTCAAATTAATTCTTTTTTATTTTTCTTTTATAAAATTTGAATTTTAATAGTTTATTTTTATTTTTATTATTGATTTTGGTTGGTTTCGTTTTGGTCTCTACTGGAATCGAAATGGAATGGCTGAAATTTTGGTGTTTCGGTTGAAATCTCAAACCTCAATATACACGCGCTATTTGAGCACCAACAGTTGATACAAAAGTCAATATAAGAGGTCTTAACCATTGTGTCCATGATCTCTACCTGCCATGTAAATTAACTTTTCTTTCCTTGATTTCTTCCTTCCATGTGGAAATATTGAAGTCCTATGCCAAATTTTGTGTTTTTATTCTGTATATATATAGGCTTCACACGCATGCATGTGTAGTGATAATGGGTCAGGTGTGAACTATCGGATTGATTTAGTGTACGATTAGGATCATGATCATTACTACCGTTAAGAGGCAACAAATAAATAATAATGCGTTGCAAAGAAATTTGCTCCTTTCCAGGGGCGGAGCTACCTTGGGGCCAGTTAGGGCAGTGGCCCCAGGTGAAAAATGCAAAGTATATTGCAAAATAGGGTGTTTTGTGGCTAAGCCCTATCTGATTTTATATGTTGGCCCTAGCTGATTGACAGAGCTGGCTGCGCCACTGCTCCTTTCACTGGGATTTGATCCTTCAATATCTCTCTGTGCTTTCATTAGAATTTACTGTTTTCATTTGTAATTATATGTTATGCATTTTTATTTATTTACTTTATTCATTTTGACAGGCTTGCACTAAGAAAAGGCAGGGCAGAGGAGCGCATTTGTAAAGTAATAAGCTCTCCATGCTTGGCAGAGGCTGAAGCTCGATTTCAGATTTCCACGGAAGGTGTTTCGGATGTAAAAGATTGAGTATTATTTCCTTGTTTCATGTAATATCATGGTTTTGCTGCTTTTGCGTAGATATAATCTATTAGCAAACCCATTACTGTGAAACCTAATATTGTTACTTGTGTAAAAATAACATTCCATCATTTCATGTATTTTTTTTTTTTTTTTTCCCTTCCGTGTTCTGGTTTGTGAATTAACATTCAAATCAATTGTGGTATCATATTCTTTGATAATGGATTTTTGTTAGTTTTGTGCTACCAATATTGTGATACTTTTACAGTCAAATCAAATTGTGATATCTTCTTTGATAATGAAATTTTGTTAGTTCTCTGTACGATCAATACTGTGGTATATTTACGGTAATATGCTATTATTGGCGAATGTTTCATTAAATTTTTTAAATTCGATGATTTATGATGGTTGAATAATTTGGTTTGCAATTAGAACTATTTAGACTGAAATGTAATGTTGAATATACAGTGCTGTGTGTTTATTTATTTGTAATTAAACGGAACAATGATATTTCCGGAGTAGTTGAAGGAGAACTAAATATGACAAAGGATTTTGTTTGCTTGAAAACGAGCCTTTTGGTTTGTGTTTTCTATTTGAATTTCAAAATGGTGCAGGGCAGAAGAGGTTGGAAAACCAGTCACCGCAATAAATATGAGGACTAAAAAAGAAAAAGATAGCTTTTAGTTCAAAAGTTGCAAAAGTTAAGACTTTCATTTTATATGTTAAAACTATTTTTCATATTGATATTGGTTTGGTGCGCCGTCTTCTAATTCGAAGCTCAATTTAAAATATGCATACGCGTTGGAATTCAAAACATAACCCATTTTCAGATCAAACTCTAAAATCTCTACAGTTTGACATATTTAGTTTTTAATTCAAGTAGTAAGGGTTCATATATGTGCCTTTATTTAGTTTCAATTTAAAATATTGGACTTTTGAGTCTTTCTAAAAAATTCATCGAAATTTGTCGATTTCAGATGCACCTTGTCTTAGATAGCTTTGTTACCTTATCTAGCTAGATGGGGAATTGGTCCTAATCGAAATTCAGAGAAAGTATCAAATTGTGATGACCCATCAAGAAGAAATGATGTTTTATATTAAAAGTCAAACCAATGCTCCAAAATGTGCTAGTATATTAATTCGAGACTTCCTTTCCTAAACACGGAGTGAACGTAACATCCAATAGTACGTTAGAAGATACCATGAGAAGCCCGTTATTTGTAGCTAAGTATATCTACAAAAACAAGCATGTTATTTTTTTATTTTATTAAGGAAATCATTTCTTAAAATGAAGTTAAAGAAAAAAAATTAGCTAGTTATCCGTATTGTGGGAATTATCAGAAGCACAAAAATAAATTTATCCATTCATTTTCCTCATCGTCTCGGTGACATAGAATTTCAAAGTTTTCCACCTACGTATGTTAGGATAGTGAATATTCATTATCACATTTTTGTCAAATATTGAAAATTCAGTATCACATTTCATATGATGTAACCCTAGATGTTTGTCCAATAAAGCATAAAAAATGTATTTGATTATAAAACCAGTCAAAACATTTCCATTTCTATAAGCTGTTTCGGTGCATGTTGAACAGCCATTTAGACTGAAATGTAATGTTGAACATACATTGTTGTGTGTTTATTTATTTGTAATTAAATGGAACAGTGATATTTCCGGAGTAGTTGAAGGAGAAGTAAATATGAAAGGATTTTGTTTGCTTGAAAACGAGCTTTTTGGTTTGTGTTTTCCATTTGAATTTCAAATGGTTTAAGGCAGAAAAGGTTGGGAAATCAGTCACCGCATTAAATATGAGGACGAAAAAAGAAAAAGACAACTTTTGGTTGAAAAGTTGCAAAATGTAGTATTTGGTTTATTTTGAGTTTTCAACGTTAATTTCGAAAGACATGAAGATATAAAGGGTAACGGAGGTGACGGACTAAAGACGAAAGGAATGATAGAGGATATGGAGGATGGATGAATTTGACGTCATTCTTTCGGTGTTTTTTATAACACGGAAAATGATAAAATGTTGTTTTTTGCTTCGTGTATTAACTTCATTTTGTCAAAATGATTGTTTTCAACGACATGTGTGCGTTGCTCGTACTTTTGTACGTACGAAAACTGAAAACTAAAAAATAGAAAACGAACGCAACCAAAGACTTTCATTTTATATACGTTAAAACTAATTTTCATATTAATATTGTTTTGGTGCGCAGTCTTCTAATTCGAAGCCCAATTGGAAATACACGTCGGAATTCAAAACATAATCCATTTTCAAAACAAACTCTAGAATCTCTATTGTTTGACATATTTAGGGTGCGTTCTCTTTCTATTTTTTAATTTTCGGTTTTCATATGTACAAAAGTAAGAACAACGCGCCCATATCATGGAAAACGACCATTTTACAAAATGAAGCTGACGCACAAAACGGAAAAAAACTTTTTATCATTTTCCGTGTTCTAAGAAACAATGGAAGAACGACGTCAAATTCATCCATCCACCATCCTTTATACCCTCCATCATCCTCTACGTCTTTAGTCCGTCCCCTCCGTTACCCTTCAAATCTTTGCCTTCTTCGAAATTAATGCTGAAAACTCAAAACATAAAATAAACCAAACACTACCTTAGTTTTTAATTCAAGTTGTAACGACCCGCCATTTTGACCGAGCCGAATCGACAAAACATGTCAACTCGAAACGTCCAAAACAATAGATTGTTATTAGCTTCTGAGGTAAATAGAATAAATCACAGAATCACAGACACAGATACAGAGCGATATAATATCTCGCAGCGAAAAATTTAAAATACAATAGTAGTTCATGACGCTACTAAATAAATTTTACATCAGAGTTTACATAAATAATGCAGCGGAAGTCTAATATACTGAATTTTGATACATAAGTAAATGATAACAGTATGAATCAAAACAATGAGAATAGCCGACACTGGAACAAATGATCAATGAGTAGATACATGAGAGCAAAACCCAAGATAAGCTCCAACTCCAAGGATAAATCTCGAATCTGGAATACTCGATCTGACCCGAGCAATAATGCAAAATAAAACAACTCGGATCAGGACTAACATTCTCATGGAAGTAAATCAACTCAAATGAAATGTTCGATGAAATGCAATTAGTAACTTAAAGGATGTTTGGGATCACCATCCTCTAAGGATCCGTTAAACTAATACTATATAGTATAATACGCTATATACAATAGTGTCTATCAGTAAAGTAAAAATATCAAAATAGCGTAAGCGGGATTACCATGATTACCCTTACACCGTTTATATATTCCCATAGTATATACAGTACCGTAATTCCTCCGTAAACTGGAGGTTGATCAGAGGGCACTCCATATAAAACGGTACAAAACAAAGTTGTAGTGGGCTCGTATAAGGCATGTGACAAGGCACGCAAGGAATGCCAGGGTGGATTCACCGTTTGCAGAGCCGGACTGGTGGTAACGCATAGTAGCAACTACCGCCCACCTCGATACACACTCCCATAATCAAAAGGGCCCAAATCGAATCTCAACAGTAATAGAATAATATCGAAGAAGTGTGCTCGATAAGAGGCATGACCTCACTTGGTCCGTGCATAGCTCCTGTTTTAGCCACATTAAGCTGACTCAAGGTAGTCAAGGTCTCATAATTAATATGAAATAAAAATGGAGTCGTTCGCCAAATCATCCCCTTCATTCTCGAACTCCACCGCGTACACAGTTGTTAAAGTGGTTTTCAGTATTGGCAGAGAGTATGACAATAGCCGATCCCGGTCTCTTTAACAACCAATCGTTTACATTTTTCACACCGTGGTCATTATTTTATAAATCACTTTATAAATAATTTACACGAAATTTCATATTCGAATTTGAAATCAAAATTTAAATATCTAACTTCGATTATATTAAATTTCAAAAAAACATCTCACGAGAATCGCTCAAATCAAATCGATTTAAAACCATATAAAAAGATTTCAAAATATATTATAAGCAAATACTATACTATTTAACTTCGATTTTAATTTTGGTTCGGTTTATATTCACAAAAATTCAAGTTTGAAACCATTCAAATAATTCAAAATTTTCCTTTATAAGAAATCCTTTTAAATCGATTCATTTAAATGTAACACCCCTAAGTCCCACACCGTGGAAGCCTGTGTGAAGTGGGTACTTATATAGTAGAGCCCATCTCTTACTAACGCCGAGGCCTAGTGATGGAAAACCCTACACCTGAGAGGTGGCAAAGTAGGGACAATATCGGTGTTAGTAAGGAGGTTGGCTCAGCCTGTGTGGCAACGCCATGTGTTGGCAGATCTTGAAACTTAGCCGAGGCCTTTTGAGGAACAAAACCCCACACCTATACGGTGGCTAAGTTGGGGACAATATCTTGCGCGAACGGAGGTGCGGGCTGTTACACAAGTAGTAAGGGCCAACATATGTGACTTTATTCAGTTTCAATTTGAAATATTAGACTTTTGAGTCTTTCTAAAGAATCCATCTAGCGAAACGAAATTTGTCGATTTCAAATGCACCTTTCCTTAAGGTAGCTTTGTTACCTTATCTAACTAGGTGGGGAATTGGTCCTAGTCGAAATTCAGAGAAAACATCAAACTGTGATAATCAATCAAGAAGAAATAATATTTTATATTAAAAATCAGACCAATGGTCCAAAATGTGCCAATATATTAATTTGAGACTTCCTTTTCTAAACATGGAGTGAACGTAACATCCAATAGTACGTTAGGAGATACCATGAGAAGCCTGTTATTTGAAGCTAAGTATATCCCCAAAAATACGCACGTTTTTTTTAAAGAAATCTTTTCTTAAGATGAAGCTAAAAAAAATTAAATTGATATCCGCATTATGGGAAATAACAGAAAAACAAAAATTAATTTATCCATTCATTTTCCCCATCGTTTTGATGAATAGAATTTCAAAATTTTACCCCAACATATGTTAGAGCACCTCTAATAGTGAAGATTCAATATCACATTTTTGTCAAATATTGAAAATTCAGTATCACATTTCATATGATGTAACCCCAGATGCTTGTCCAATAAAGTATAAAAAATGTATTTGATTATAAAATCAGTCAAAACACTTCCATTTCTATAAGCTGTTTCGGTGTTTATTAAACAAGCACCCAGATAATATATGCTTGTTCAACAAGTGCCTAGAAGCAAGCATCTATTGCCTAAACGCTTATTCAACAAGTGCTCATATAATGGCTCTTCGATGGTACAATACAACATTTATTTTTACCTTCTCCGACATTTAACTTTTACCTCCTCTCTCTTCTCCTCTCAAACTAACATTCTCTCACTTTTCTTCAACAAAAATGTTTTGTATTTCAACGCTGACATCGTAAGATGCAATGTTGAGGAATTCAGTCTTGAAGGACAATACAATATTAGTTAGAGAAGCATTCACTCCTATTAGTTGGACTTTGGCAAAAAAGTATTTTTTGTGTTGCATTTGGTGTGCAATCTCAACCGATTCGTAATGTCTGACAGTGATATCTTCAAGGGAAAAAAGTTAGATTATTATAATAGGAAGAATACTGATAGTTAAAAATCGTTTTCTTTAATCAAATGTCACTATGGAAAAATTAATTGTTAAAACACAGAAATTTATTCTCAAATATCTAACTTAAAACAAATGAACTTAGTAGCTTTGAAATTGAAATGCATTTGGTAAGATTACCTAGTTTTCATTCATCCACAAATTTTGTTAATGTCTATAAGTATTTTATTCCTTTTTATGGAGAATGGCCAAAATAAATTGTTTAGACAAATCAACATACATGAGAATAAAGAAATGTCTCATTTTTATCTGTTCATGCATGTTCATGACTTGATAGTTGAACATGTAAAATGAAAATATTCTCTTTAGAAAGTTATTTAAGAAATTCAATAAAAAAGGTCGTAAAGAAAAACGTCTGAGCATTAGAATAAAACTGTTGTTATGGGATTCACAAGGAAGCCAGAGAATGAGATTGGAAGACCATCTAACTCCTGATAGAGATGATATCTGTTGGTATCATGTTTGAAAGCAACAAAAAAGAAGCAGACCTCTGGTGCAAATCAAGAGGAATAAGAAAATTGTTATTGGAATCCGAAGATAGGTACAATCGTGTGGAGTTTTGAACAACTCAACACCTATATAAAATGCTAAAATTACAACAACTTCTTGCTTCAAACAAAAAGAGATAAGATTTACGAAAGTTTAATATTGACCCGCCTTTAACAAGGCCGTTACGCTTTTGTAAGGATCCGAGTTTTCGAGCTCGAATTTTGAAATTAACACTTTTTCTGTATTCAGGTGCGTACATACAAGTATCAAAAACCTCGAACGTTAGAAGAAAGAAGTTAGACGGTGAAAAGAAGAAAGAAATGTTAAGATAGAAGAAGAAGAACACCCACACTACAAAGTTAGAGTAGAATAAAATCTTACAACGGAATGAATAAAATATATTATATCAATACTCTTTGCACAAAGAGAGAACTGTACACACATGATTATAAAATCAGAGTACACAACTAGATCAACATATACAATCTATCTGTAAATGCTGATAAATACAACATACACATAAGAAAATACGGGAATATGTCCCGACTCCGGCTCCTCTCCTGCATCTCCAAGCAAAACTCAATACACCTGGAAAAATTGCTCGGCCTGACCCGAGCATATTTTGAGGAAAACAAAAGCACCCAGATCAGTCTAGAATACTTTCAGTGAGAAAGCTCACATCACAAACAACTTGCTTAATTTCTACAAATCCTTTAAAAGAATAGGACTCTTATAAGACACGACCACACATAGATATAACACGCGTTTTTTCCTTACGATAACAAAATCACCTATATTATAAATCCAATGTTATTATAATAATGTCTAAAATCCACAAATAAAATAGGAATATAGTTGAAAAGCTTGCATCTCACTTTTCGACATAGTTGGTTTACAATTAAAACTTTACAGCTGGTATTTGAGTTTGGATTTCCATGAATGACTAGGTAAGGAACTACCTCTCGATCGGTGTTCCTCTAAAGATAAAAACACTGAGGTCCAACTAGAACATCTTGCAGCCTAACCACACAGAACTGGCTACAAATTTATCTTGAGTGTACCGAATATATCACCACCACGGTTGGGGACAATCAACCGTACTCAATCCGAAGCATACAAAAGGAACAACTGGTTTTTCTAGATCTGGTGATGATATACCCTAATTTAGTATGCCCAACATAGTTCTACTGCCTCCCAATTTCAATTATTTCCTGGTTGTTGAGGCTTAAGGCTAAGGTTACCTTTTTGGAAATATTACATTCAACATTGAAGGCTACAATGTTAGATCCGTCAATAGCTAATTTTTTTGCACAAAGATACTATGTGTATTAAGCTAAAAGAAGTTGACTTCACCGCCATCATTCTCGGTGTATTTGTAAAAACCAACGTACATGATTTTAGGAAATATGCTATTAGACATTCGTCCATACAAGTTGTCAGGATAAGGATAAGTTGAAGGTACTCATTACAAGATCCTATCGAGATAATCCCCAGGATTAGTAACAAGAAGTCATCGCATCATGCAGAACCCAAAATGTAGGGATTATTGCTACAAGTATAATCCTGATAGTTAACCAGAGATGTGACACCCCACACCCCTTAATATCACCCATATGAGTATGCGCTAAGGTTTATGAAGCACTTAGGTATAAAGTAACAACACAAACTAAAATTCACAAGACAGAAATATAAAACACGACGGAAACCTTAAAACATTTATTAAATAAGCAAGTCAAACCACAATACTTATTACATTTCAAAATACTAGATAGTCATCATCATAAAACAAACATACTGTCTCGTGTAAAATATCAGAGTACGTAAGTAAAACCATAAAAACTATCCCTCTCATAAGCCAATACAATGATCTGGAAACAAGAACTGAACTAATGCATGAATCCGAAAAGAGTCTGAATCCAAGATGAACCAAATGATCATGAATCAATGCTGATACCCTCAACCCTGCGAACCGGGTGGGGGAAGAAAGAGAAAGGAAACAAGGTCAAAAATACATCTGGTGAGTTCTGGTAATTTCTAGCATGATCATAAGTTAAGGAAGCATTTGGACAGATGAATAGTTCTAAGAGAAACATATAAGCATAAACGAATTATCAGGAAAGATAATCATGAAATAAGATAAACTTCTCATTCATATCCGAAAATTGCTGCACTAACTACCTAAATATCATAATTAGGCTTTACCTGATTTCTACCCGTCGATCGTCTACTTTACCCAAAACGTGGCAACCTGCGCCAGCTATGGAATTCAGGGTTATCAATCCTAAACCCATCAACTAAAACGGCACAGCCGTTAATCACAGGGGTTATAGTGGCTTATCTTCCCCGATCGGAATGATGCAAGCTCATCGTTCCACCGGAATGTGCCAGTACCTACCTCGTTTGAACCTCTTACTATCCAGTTCAGTAAAGCGTGCCCTAGACTCTACCTAGTGTGAGATTCCATGTAACAAGGGATACTGATTGATATGTGTTCCCAACCAAATGCAATTGACACAAGTCACCTCTAGACTTGGTCCCCATTCATAACTAGGATTTCCATGAGCCCCTTATCTTCCCCAATCAGCCCCAGGCTACTAGAATGGACTCCCACTATCTTAGCTTATTAATTTCAACTATTTTGCTTAGAACATTTAAGCTTATTAATAAACCCAATATAATCACATGTTATATCCTAGGTTGTATTAACACTTCTTATTAATGTTATCTTTTTGTACAACCCATTCCCATGTCAATTAATGTTCAATTAAGTTCATTCTATTCTAGATTACAAGAATACATGTTCTCCAGTTACATGTTATGGTTTCATCCCCATTCCACAGTCAAAATCCGATCACAATACTTAATCAGTTTCAATATGCCCAAAATCCCTTTTTAATTCAATTTACACATTATTCCAATTTAACGCAAACACAACGATAAAGGCCATGCCTCTTTTCAGGCCTAGGCTCAACGCTAAAAGAAAAAGTTAAATTGTCTAAGCTACTCGCAAGGTCTAGACTCAAAATAAGCAAAATAAAATAAAATAGACATAAACATAGTTGTAAATAAGCTATAACAAAGAAGGGGATATGAAGAAGGAGAATTACTTATAAACAGTAAACAACCGGAAAGAAATAGGCATAGACAATAATTAAACTATGGTAAATTACAGAAAAGCTAAACGTACAGGTACTGCAAATACTGTAAAAACCTAAAACTTGCAAATTAAAACTATTTAACTGCCTAAACATTCCTATGAAAATATCTAGTCTAAAAGTTACTAAAAACTCACAGATCGGATAACAAGGCTTCCCTCGTGGCCTTCTAAAGTCTAGCAGAACCTCCGCCTCCAAAGTGTTTATAAAAATTAATATTAAAAACTTAAGAACTTCTTTACCCTTAAAAATTTAGTTATGTGGCCTATCCTAACTTTGAGGATAGGCCTGGGGAAGAAGAAGAAGAAGAGAGAATGGATGTGAAAAAATGAGAGAGGCTATACTAATCTATTTATAGGATTTACTGGATGCCGTCAGCCGTTCAAATCTAAAATTAGATCTAGTCCAGCCATGTTATCGTGCCAATAAAAAAGCGCCACGTCATCTCATGGTTTAAAATAAACCAATAAACAATGCCACATCAAAAAATAACGTTCGGTTAAAATAAAACGTCGTTGCCTTTTCGTGCCAGGCAAGCAAGCATCCCAGGTTCTTTAGGTCAACCCAACTGCCCCTTGGGTCGACACAGGGTCGACCTAGGCATGGTTTGGGTCGACACAAGGTCGATCCAAACGACCCACTTGACCTGTTTCGCCTATATATCTTTATGTATATTTTTCTGATTTTCTGGTTAACTTCTTTAATTCATAACCAGTTCATTTTAACTCTGATTTCAGCAAACTAAGTGTCCATTTTAATCAGAAAATTAGAATATACCCAAAGGTGCTTTTCTTGTTGTCTGATTCTGATTATTATTCTGATTAAAATTTAGTTTATCAATCTTTACTTTTAATTATTGTTTATTAAAATTCGGGGTGTTACATTCTTCCCTCCTTAAAGGATTTCGTCCTCGAAATCTCCAAGGCTAGAAGAATGTTATGAATATTACCAATCAATCATTATTTACACCCATCTACTCAACCATCAACCAATGACATCCACTGCCCTTAGATTTTGTAATGCTTTTCATGAACGTATGTCAATGTGTTGTGTATATGTCCCTAAGCTAACGTAGAAATTAGGCGGTCTACTGACTCAATTGACCTCCTCAATGAAATTCATGTCTGTGCCATGCATCCAATATGTATGCAAAGGGACCCTAATGATACATATAAATCTCTATATGCATGCAACAACCATTCATCAAAATGCAACATCTAAGTGATGTTTCAACCATTTTTCATCCATATAAAATAAATAAAATGCAGATGCATCCATATGCAATTATGTACGTGTCCTAGTTCAGCCGATCTCTAACTAGTGTCTAGTGCATATATATGCATCCACTAGCAAACACTTACATCTGCGTGAATCCATACAACCATAACATGTTCTATTGACACGTCTTAAACCATTTCCTACCATCCATAAGCTTCTACCTAATACTTATGATTCAAACAATAGGAAAATAAATTCAAAGCTTAGAAAAGAATTAAGAGTGCACTCTCAAAGAGAAAAGGAAAAGAAGCGTGAATCCTATCCTCTGATTCTCAAGTCGCGTCGTCGTTGTCTTCTCCCCGCTGAATCTCGACAAGCTTGATCTCTTTATTTTGTAGCTTCTTTACTTCAGATCCTAATATCCGAGGTGGAACTCTCCTGACTGATGCCTCCCTCTCTACCTCGATATCCTCTAGAGTACTCAACTTTACAACTGCTGCAGAATTATGTAGACACTTCCATAAGTGTGAAACATTGAACGCATCGTGAACTCCTACCATCCTATCTGGTAGTCTAACTATGTAAGCCATCTGACCTATCCTCTCTACAATAGGGAATAACCCTAAAAACCTCGGTGCCAATTTTTCTATAGAGCTGAACCGACCAACACTCCTCAAAGGTGACACCTTAACAAAGACCATGTCTTATACCTTGAACTCTAGGTCTGTCCTCCATTGATCTGCATACGACTTCTGTCTTTCCTGGGCTGCCTCCATCCGCTTACGAATTAAATCTATCTTCTCTGAGGTCTCTCCAAACATCTCAGGTCCAAGTAGAAGTCTATTTGTGCACTCCCACCGACATGCAGGTGATCTGCAGGGTCCTCCGTATAGTATCTCGAAGAAAGCCATAACAATACTCGTCTAATAGTTGTTATTATATGCAAACTCTACCAATGGAAGATGCTCGTCCCAAGTCCCTCCAAAGTCTAGGATACACAGCCGTAATGAATCCTCAAAAATCCTATTAACACTCTTCATCTGTCCATCTGTCTGAAGGTGATATGCAGTACTAAGTCGTAGTTGTGTCCCCATTGCCTCTTGCAGGCTTCTGCAAAACTCGCTCGTAACGATGGGGGTCTTGATCACTTTAACAATACTATAGGGTACTCCATGAAGGCAGATGATCTCTCTAAGATACACTGAAGCCAACCTAGCTGTCGTCCGCTTACTTTTAACTGGGATAAAGTGAGCGCTCTTAGTCATCCTATCGACTATAACCCAAATGCTAGTGTTGTCCTTCCTCGACCTAGGCAACATATCTATAAAGTCGATAAAGACGCTCTCCCACTTCCACCGCAGTATGTCTAAAGGCTGAAGAGTCCACCAGGTTTCCTTTGCTCAGCCTTCACTCGCTGACAAGTCATACATCGAACTACATACTCTGTGATGTCCTTTTTCATCCCTATGCAATGAAAGACCCTTCTCATATCTCTGTACATCTTATAACCACCTAGATGGATAGTCATCCGAAAGTGATGATCAGCAACGAAAACTCACAATCAAAGTTTCATAATCATCGTAAATATCAACGCTATGGATTCAGACTTGAACACAAAGCAAATCAGATTATCATCGATTCAACATCATGGTTACGTGAAATCAAAACATCCATCCAATATCATGCTAACACACACAAACCACAAGCTACTGGGTTCAAGTCCAAAAACACAATTTTGACAAATTGAAAATCGGTGTGAAATATACAAATGACTGCAAGAGGTTTATGACACATCAAATTCAATTCAACAATCATACACAGTCAACCCAAAAGCTCAACTATGGTGAATGTCAACATTACCATATTCAAATCTAATTATAAAGGCTGAAATTACAAATTGAAATAAGAATTTGTAACATTAGATTGTTAAAACAAGATTAATTCAATATCGCACTCGATCAAGATCGGTTCTCATCGCCGAATCAAATTCGCACATATCCCCAAATCAAATTGATTTTAAAATTTCTAAAATTACAAGAAGTTGACTCAATAAAAAATCATCAAAAAGGGGTTTTGTCACCTATTATTATTATGATGGTTAGAGAAGGACAGAAACCAATGCAAAAGCTCTAAAAAAGCCTCGATAGTGTCATATCAAATAGAGAATCCCATGGTTTGGATTGAATTGATTGCAAGAGGAACAGTGCTTGAATGCTTGAGAAATCGAAGCTCTGATGAACGTCGATTTGATCGGCGATGAGGCAAGTCTGATTGACGGGGGCGAGATTTGAATTTGATTGTTGGATTTCTCTCGAACCCTGGCAACCATTAAAGGATTTCTTCGGTAGTAAGGAGTAAAGTGGAAAATAAAAACCTAAGTGATAATATAAAGGCAAGAATAAATGGGCCGAGTAAAAGTCCATCTGAAGGCCCACAGGACCTGATGCTTTACTGATACGCTTTAAGATCCGAACCAAGGTACAACGACTTGAAAAGCAAGACCTACTTTAAAGATAGTTGAAGCAATTGCCAATAAATCATGGGTACATGAGAGAATCTTTTCATTTCGAAGCATATGCTGTTTTTAAAAACACACACTTCGAGGGGCAAATGTTTACCCATAAAAATATGGCTCGGATATAATGCATAAATATGGTTCAAGCCTCAGGTCATCAGACCTCAGGTCGTGATCATTCCGGCCATTCATATGAAAGGCAGGTAGGTCGTTCGTGTTTTAGGACGTTCCGCGACCTGACAATGCAAGATCAGGTCGTTTGCAAGCAATTGAGGACAGGTCGTTGGGATCATATGCAAGTCAGGTCGCTTCTACTATTTATTATCAGTACAAATGGGTTGGTCTAGTATGCAACGCTTGGGTCGTTCTCGCATGTTCAGATCAGTTCGTGCGGACCAGGTCGTCCATTTTAGGACGTGACAATATGAAGCGGGCCGTCAAACCCCTAGGTCGAGCCAGGTTAGGTCGTTCGCTTATGCCTACTATATATATGAAAGCAGTTCATGTCTTGGAGAAGGTGAAAAGAGTCGGGTTGTAACCGAGTCAACCCGCTAGGTCGTTCCAATGACCTGGTAGCATGAACCTCATATTTTCATACCTCCACACCTCATAACCACTCCTATAAATACCCCCACACTTCCACCATTAAAGGGACCAAATTACTCTCCATGAAGTGCTGCCTAACTCATTTCTAAACTCCTTAAAATCAATCAAACCTCCTTCAAGCTTAAATTCAACATCTCAACAATCATGGATTTTCCAAAGATCATCTAAGTTATCAAGGTGTTAAAGATCTACTCCAACCTCCATCGCAATCTAAAAGATCTCATCATTTCCTTAATGAATTCGAGTGAATCAAAAGTAAAAAGAGATGAAGTAGAGAAGATTATTGTGAAAAGAGATAAAATGAGTAAAGTAGTAGAAATTATGTACATTGTAACCTTGATGATGATAATGAGGATTCTCTTCAAAGTGGATGTTGTAGGCCAATTCTAGGACGAACCACTATAAATTCCTGTCTTTTTACTTGCTTTTGTTTTTGTGGCTACTACTTTTAGATCTTAATTGCTTGTGAAGTGTAGAATTACACCTTGGGGTGTTAGTGCCATTTTTAGCTTTAACACAAATATAGTTGTGTCATCATTAATCCGCTTTCCTTTTCTCAACAATCATTTTAATGGCCGCTCATCTCTAAATCTCTCGCGTCTTCTTCTTTCCTCCTTTCTCTAAATTAATCGCGCTGCTCTTCTTGTTTACTGCTTCTCAATCATCTGTTACTTGCTTCAGTTGCGAGTCCCACTATCTATGCAGTACTGGTTCACCCTTTTGTACAATTAGGACTTTGTGGCCATGGCCTCAATTGGTGATTTCGTGTTCTCCGTTCCTTTATAAGGCCTCGACCTTCTTATGAGGTTATCGAGGCATAGGTTTTTAAGGTTTGTATTGGGCCGTTCTCAGTAGTGGAGGATGGTGTTTCTTCGGTGAGGGTTAAGGTGTCGTTGCTGGAGTCCTTTAAGGCTTTACATCGCTATTGGTTCTTAGTGGTTGCTAACTCTTTCATGGAGTTATCTCCACTGTTTACTGGTGGTCTAGCGATGCCATTGTTGATTCCCAGTCGAAGGACAAGCTATCCTTCCCTGCCTCTTGTTGGTGATCTGGTTTCACTGTTAATTTCTTCGCTGGGAAAAGGGGATTTTATCATCCCTTTTGCTTCGAGATTGGCTTTTGTAGGTAAAGGCGGTCACACTACTTTGGCCCCTGTAATGGGTTTCTTGGTGGGCAGTGTTTATTGTGGAGTGTCTTTTCTAAATGGTTTAGGTGATAAATTTTTAGACGTTGCGGTCGGTGAGAGGGAAGTGATGACCCATCACCGACATTCATTTAGACGCTTACTGCCTCTATCCGAGACTGCGACTCACCATTTTTTGATGTTCTTGGTTGTGTGTCAACTTGGGGCTAGCCTGTAACTAATGTGTGTGTTGTTCCAGCATCAGTCTATGTTCTTTGTTGAGCTTGTGCGCAGCTTGCCTAGATCGGGACTAACCAGTTAGGGCTTTTTGGCTCTTACTATTTACTTTTGTGAGCTTTTGCTTGCAACCGATGCTTGGTTTTTCGGCTCGTCGTTTGCGTTATTGTAGGAGCCACCGCGATGGTGAATGTACATATAGGGTTAGCCGGTAGAGTATGTCTTGACGAGGCCTATATCGTGTCGTTGGAGACTCTTTTTTGATGGTTGAGGTTGGCGCGTTATCGTTGTTTTTTCAGTGGCTTCATAGTGTGTCGGCTGATCGGCAATGACGACCTTCCTGCTAGATGCGTATAGTGGATCATGTTTTGATCAGCTATACGGGTTATCAAGAAGGTTGTCGTCCGATTTCGCCTTCACAGTATGTCGCTTATCCGAGCTTGGGCGCAACAACTACCCACTTTGCAGGGCTGCCAACCTAATGACAACTCGACTTTGGTTAAGTTCACACAAGAACCTGTAGCGCATCTCACGACGTACCATACATTTTTCCCCGATATATCGTTACCAGTTTTCCCTTTTTGTACATTACAGGCCGCTGTTGTGTCTCCCGCTTCTGTGTCTTCTTCAATGCTTAGTAGGGACGAGATAACTATCATTAATGATCATCTAACTTGACTTACTAAGAATTATTGTCCTTCGAGGTCGGGCTTCTCTAGGCCTCATGTATCTTCTTACATTGTCGATTTCGAGGTATCCCTCTGGTCCCCCGAAACAAGTGATGTGTCTTCTCGTCCATCTATTGTCCCCACTTGATCCTCGTGTTAAAGACCGATACCTGGTCCTCGCACTCCTCATACCATTCGCGCATGCTTTGTAGTGGCGTTCGAGCAGATCATTCAATCTACTCGTTACATGCTATATCTTATCTAAGCTGATTTTGGTGTTCTCTCCATTTGGATTTGATCCTCTTCCTTTTGGTTTCCTTTTTATTTTGTTTCTGGATGGCGAATTTCCTCTTCTGGAATGTTCGTGGTGTTGGCAATGATGCGTTGATGTCTAGGCTAAAGCACATCGTTAGGAAGCACTCTGTTTGTCTAGTGGCTCTTCTGGAGCCTTTTTCGGGTCCAGAAGTGGTCAACCGTACCATTTTATCCATTGGGTTTGGTGGATCCATTGCCTAATGTATCTTCTAAGATCTGGATCCTCTGCTCCAAAGATGTGGTCATTCGCTTGGTTTTTGACTCAGACTAGCTTCTGTTGGTTGCTTGTTATTTACAGTTCATCTTTCCTTTTTTCAGCGGTTTATGCGAAATGTGATTGGGTTGAGAGGCTAAGCCTCTGGTCTGACATCCTTTCTCTCTCAGATCTTGGCTTTGGGGTCTTAGTATCGGGAGGGGATTTTAATGTTGCCACCTGTCAAGCTGAGAAACGGGGAGGCAATGCTATTAACAGTTCTATGATTGTAGATTTCAATGCCTTCATCCTCAATTCGAGTCACTCTGTAGTTTCCTTCCTTGGCACAGTCTTTACTTGGTGTAACAACCAAGATGAGCCAAACTATATTCTCTCCAGACTTGACAGAGTATTCGGATCGGAAGGCTGGTTCAACCTCCCCTTTACATACTTTGTCTCCCTTCTTCCTCGTACCTTCTATAATCATGCTCCAATGATTCTACGATGCTCCCCTTTGACCCTGTTTGGTCCGTCATCCTTTTAGTTTCAGAGTATGCGGAGATCCCACCACTCTTTCCAACAAGTTGTGGAAGATTCTTGGAATTCTTTTGTTTTTGGCTCTCCTGCTGTTGTGTTTTCTCGTAAACTGCATCGTCTCAAGGTTTGTCTTAAGACATGGAACATGCATGTTTTCAATAAAATCTTCGACCGTGGTAGAGTGGTCGAAGAGCATATGATCTTAGTTGAAGGGACCTTTGATGAGGACCCTTCACCGGCTAATAAGGAGGCTTGGCCACTTGCTTAGCTTGCCTACTCATCAGAGCTTCGTATTGAAAACAACCATTTTTGCCACAAGGCGAGGATTAAGTGGGTGGTTGAACGAGATACGAAATTCAAGTTTTTCCATTCCCCTATTGAAAGAAGAATAGTCTTCTCTCAATTCCCAATATCCTTCGCCCTAATCTCTCGTTGGCTTCCACGCCGGAGGAAGTCAAAGAGACTATTTTATCCCATTTCCAATCCTTCCTGGGGTCTCCCTCTGTGTCTTTTACAGATCCTGCCATGTTAGCTTTCATTCCCAATTTGGTACTTCCAACAGAGAGTGTGAAGCTTGTTGTACCTCCTTCCTCGAAAGAGATGCGTGTTTGCGTTCTCGCACTAAGTAAGGATAGTGCAAGTGGGCCTAACGGTTTCAGTGGGGGCTTCTACCATAGTGTTTGGTCGATAATCCAGGTAGACTTTTGTCTGCCTATTTGGTTTTTCTTCTGCAGTGGAATCCTTTCTCAGGGATGGACTTCCACCAATTTGGTGCTCATTCCCAAGTATTAGAATCCAAGTTCCTGCACGGATTTTCGTCCTATCAGCTTGTGCAACTTCTTTAATAAGGTTATATCTAAGGTTTTAGCCACTCGGCAAGCTCCGTTTCTTGAGTGTATAATCGTGTCTTCTCAGGCTGGGTTTGTAAAAGGTCGTTCGATTACGGACAACATCCTTTTAGCCTAGGAGCTTATTCCTAGATCGACCGAAAGGTCAGAGGTTTTAATGTGGTCGTTAAGCCAGATATGGAGAAGGCTTACGACCATATGTCTTGGTTTTATTTGTTATTAAGGTTCTGAGGGCTTTTGGTTTCCCGGAACCCCTCATCAATTTAGTATGGAGACTAATCTCCAACTGTTGGTACTCCGTTCTTATTAACGGATCAGCTAACATATACTTTAAGGAGAGAAGGGGGCTTCGTTAGGGAGACCCCCTTTCATCTTCCCTGTTTGTCATTGCTCCGGAGGCATTCGTTCATGGATTGCATCCCTTAACGATTACAAATCAGATCTAGAGGTTTGGCATTCCTAGTGGGTGTCCAATTATATCTTCCTTATCTTTCGCACACGACATTATTATTTTCACTAATGGTTGTTGTTGCTCTGTTCGTTGTCTCCTCAGCCTCATTCAGTAGAACGAGAGGTTCTCGGGCCAACTCATCAATACATATAAAAGATGCTTCATTTCAGAAAAGGTATGTCTCCATTTAGGTCTTCTTGGATAGAAGGCTTAACCGGTTACAAGGCCACCTACCTACCGCTGCCTTACCTAGTTATTGTACTACACAGAGGTAGGAAGCTCAACGCCATTTTCGTTCCCTTGACCGATAAAGCAAGGGGAAAGATCATTCGCTGGAATGTCGCTCTCCTGTCCCAGAAGGAAGACTAGTGCTCATAAAGTCAGTATTGGATTCTATTGGCTCGAATGTCTTTGCTGCTATGACTCCGATGGATACCTTCTTTCGTTCCTATCGCTCTTTGGTTGCATCCTTTTTCTAGGGTAAAAAGGAAAATGCCAATTGACATAGTTGGATTTCTTGGGACGTCATTTATCGTCCCAAAATTGAGGGGTGCTCCTCAAAATCCTAAGGATGTATGCCTGACCTATTCTTGTAAGTTGCGGGAAAGGTTTGGGGCGAACGACTCCTTGTCGGCAACGTTCCTCCATGCCAAATATTGGAGGCTCTCAAGCATGCATTTCTCCAGTTACCCATCCTACGCAAGTGAGACGTGAAAACACATGTAATCCGTTAAAGCCTTCTCAAATTCACATGGGGGTGGAGCCTGATGGGATGGCGGACCTTTCTCTATCTAGGCGGCGTGGGGCTCGGCCTGGATCAAATCCCTACGTCTTCACATATTTTCTTTTATATGGGATGTCTGAATTTCTCCGACGGTTTCCTTGTTTATGTGGAGAACCTTGCATAATGGGTTACCACTAGATGAGAACCTTTAGAGAATTGACATCCCAATCGTGTCTTGTTGTAGGTATTGTGGAATGGGTGAGTTGGAATATGCAACTCACTTGTTTCTCCGTAGCTTTTCTACTACCGTTGTTTGGAATTACTTCGGGAACCTGGTTGGGCATCGAAGTAATGCCACTTCCTCTACTGATTTTTTGAGACTTTGGTAGGTCGGCATCTCTTAGGTCGATCCTCTTTCGTCTTATACCTTGCCTTATCTGCTGACACTTATGGTGCTCGTTGAACAAGGCAATTTTTTATGAAACTCCTACGGATCCTCCTACCATAATTAGGAGGGTAAGGAACGATGTCTTTCTTAATTTCCGTGGTATGCCTTTTAGAGGTGTGCTTAGTACTCGCTCTAGGAGGCTAGCAGGTTTGTTATCCATTTCGGCAATTTCGCCTGCTCCTAGGGCGGGGATCGGCTGAAGTTGCTCTGGGGATTTGTTAGCTTGGGAGGTCTCCACTTTTCTATTTTTTATTCCTTTCCTGTCTCACCTACTCCCTCCCCCTCCCCCCAACAATGTTCCCCCTTTTTATTTTATGTTATTTGCTACTACCGCAAGTCCAAGTTTGATCAAGTTGTATGTTTGTCTCCCTTTGGTCTGCATCTGGTTGTAGGACTAGCACAGGAGCTTTCTGGAGCTTGCTGAAGTTGGAGCTTTGATAGACGGGCTGGGAAATCAGTTTGACTTTCTTCATGCTTGGATGTGGTTGTTTTCAGATTTTTGGTTTCACTATTGTTGCCTTCAGCAGGGGATCACCGTGGTTCACAATCTTGGTTCTTTGGACTTGTGCTAGCTTTGTCGTCTTCATCAGCATTGGCTAGTGACAGCTGAGAGTCCGCTAGAGTTGGATTTAGTTTTTTCTTGTTCTGATTGTACTATTGGATGTATATCTCGTATCAGCTGTTTCCTTTCTATTTTTCGATTTTGTATGTGCACAGATTATGTAGCCATTTCAACATAATCTGTTTTTGTGAGCCATCGGAGAATGGATAGATTCTCCTTTTTGTTATATTTATATATATCTTTTTAAAAAACTAGTATAGTTGTGTCGTGATGATCTGTGAGCACTAGAGATATAGTCTGCCTTGTGGTATTTATAGTGTATCATTGTGAATATTACAAGTAGTGTAGACCCGTATAAATGTGTATGTGTGTTTATATAGTAGACCAAGTCTGGAAAAATGATGAGAAACACACCAAAATTCTAAGGCAAATAAAATTTAAAGTAAATTTATATTTGCTTGTATTCAAACTTATTTTTGTTCCTACTTACTGTGTATGTTTCTATGACAGGTATCCAGGTGACTGAACTAGATTGGAGCACAAGAAAACTTAATATGTCAGTGTCAATGAATGTATATGTAATTGATATGTATAACTGAGTGAGTCGAGTGCAATGTAGTGAGGAACATCTGCATATGTGATTGACTATGCTATTAACAATGAATTGTAAATAATGGAGTTAGAAATATGTACTATTTCAAATGTTGAAATAAGATATTTATTTGAATAAAAATACTATTTGAATATTTAATTCAGTGTAGTAGCATTTAATTCTCGTTTTTGTTATATTATATATTTTTTAAATAATTTAATATAAATATCTATAGAAACATTTTTGGAATGTTGCTACAGATACCTATGGATGTTGCTATAGACCCAAGTAGGGTTCTATTGTAGCAATATTTCTTATGTTGCCTTAGATAGTCAAAATGTTGCCTTTGAGGTATAAGGCAATAGTGAAAATTGCATCACAACAAAAGTGTTGCCAAAGACCTATAACAACATTTTTTGGGCTTGAGCCAACATTTTTTGTGTTGTAGAAGGTCGTTTATAGCGTAGAGATTCCCCACAAGAACCTTACCTCCTTCCGCCAGAATTGACACTTAGAAAACTTCGCCTTTAGCTAATGTGCTCGGAGAGTAAGGAGGACCTCTGCCAAGTACAACGCGTGCTCTTCCTCGCTCTTTGAGAAAACCAAGATATCATCAATGATACCACCAAAAACTTATTCAGGTACTCCCTAAATACCTATTTCATCAAATCCATAAAGTATGTCGGTGCATTGGTTAGCCCAAAACGCATTACCGACCACTCAAAGAATCCGTCAGAAGTCCTAAAAGCAGTCTTGTCTATGCTATCATCTGCTACCCTAAGCTGATGAAAACATGTGGTTAAATCCAACTGTGAGAAAACTGAAGCACCCACTAATTAATCAAACAAGTCATATACCCGTGAGAGTGGGTGTCTATTCTTCTTCTTGAGCTTTGCTCAACTCCCTGTAATCCACACATAGATGGAGAGAGACGTCTGCCTTAGTCGCGAAGACGACTGGTGCTCCCCACTCAGAAATGCTCTGTTTAATAAACCCTTTCTCGATCAGCTCACCCACTTGCTTTGAAACACCCCACCTCCGTTGAGGTCACTCACAAAGGGAATGCCTTAACATTGATGGAGCATTTTAGGTAAAAGATGCAGATAAATTACAAGATAGACGAATAAAGCAGCGGAAAATAAAGTCATTCTATGAACAATATGGTTCAGTCAAGCTTTTACAACAATTGCCTCAATCGTACTTAAAAGTAATACATAGAACATCTATCTTGATTCAAAAACTTCCAAATATAAAAGAAGCATAAAAATAACAATGATATTCCCTCAATAAAGCATGAACCTGCCATAGCAGTGGAAGAGAGAGAGAGTCCAAAGCAATACATCGTCTATCTTCGAGCTTGGAAAGAAAACTGAGCTAAGTGGTAACATTTCCTCCCTGTGAACCTAGAGGGGGGAACGGAAGAAAAGAGGCAAAACAAACTAGGTATGACATAAGTCAGGTAAGTCCAGTAACTTTCAGCATGTAAATTGGCAAAAGCATCATGACATGAATAAACTGAATATAAGACAATACTGTGATAACAAGGATAACAAGATAACATATGATTAGCACAGATATGATAAAGCAAGATAAATTGAATGCACTTCTACTCTTTCTTTGCTTCGCTACTACCCTGTTATTATGATTTCTATATCTCTACACCGCCTAACTAGTGTCCCAACTAGTAATCTGTGTAAAATGATAATATCACTACGTGATCCCAATCCCCGCAATTATGGTAGCCTTCAGGTGTACATCTAGTATGAGGATCTTACCTCAATCATCCTAATTGCTATGAAGATGTTAGATGTACCCTTACTACCCTATCGATCGGCTCCTTACTCGTACTAATTTTCCTTGTGTCTGTGTCAATCGGCCCTCTCTTGCGTGTAGATACCCTGTGCTGGTCCCACCATAAGGTGTATCAATCCTTATGATAGCAACCCGACATGATTTAAGATGCACAGTGTATAACTACCGGTACCCAGTACCTTCTTTTTCCCACTCCGGAGTATGTGCACGCCCGTAATCCGTCGGAACCTACACTGACGTACCTACTGCCGATATTTTGACTGCTTATAATCAGCCCAGTAATCGTGCCCCACCCTGCCTAGTTCCAGGTACCATGATACATCTATGTGGGTTACTGCTGAAATGGGTCCCCGTTACTAGGGTTTCTTACCGGTTAAGTTTAAGGGTCTATATTTACTAATATTACCCACCAACCCGATATGTACTTCACCCTCCCACTGATTCAAACATGTTTAGTTAATGGTTAAGTTTGTGGGCCTATATTTACTAATATTACCCACCAACCCGATATGTACTTAACCCTCCCACACATTATGTCATATTGGTTAAGTGTTGTCCATTCATGGTAACTTAACCCTCCCACTCATCATGTCATGTTGGTTAAGTATTTCTTATTATCTCTTCTCACTCGTCATGTTGGATAGGTAAAGTGTTTCTTATTAACTTAACCCCGTTCATTCATCATGTTATATTGGTTAAGTATTTCCCATTAACTTAACCCCATTCGTTCACCGAGTTACATTGGTTAAGTGTTTCTTATTAAATTAACCCCACGCGTTCATCATGCTGTATTGGTTAAGTGCCATCAATCAATTCAAGTTAACTTAACCCACCTACTTGTCGTGTTACATTGGTTAAGTGTTGCCTTCTTGTGTTAACTTAACCCTTCCACGCATCCTGTTATATTGTTTAAGTGTTGCTCTCTTGTTTTAACTTAACCCTACCCATTCATCATGTCATATTGGTTAAGTGTTTCTTATTAACTTGACTCTACTCATTTATCATGTCATATTGATTAAGTGTTTCTTATTAACTTAACTGTTCTCATTCATCATGCTGTACTGGTTAACTTAACCCTGCTTACTTGTATAATTAACATGTTATAACGGTTAAGTGTTCTAAATTTACTTAACCTCACCTTCTTGTATAATTAACATGTTTTAACGGTTAAGTGTTCTAAATTTTACTTAACCTTACCATTCTTGGCATGTTTGTTTATTGGCATTAATTAATTTGTTAATGCCCCAACCTCTCACATTAGAACTGTTGTTGCGGTTGCTGGATGTGCCGGGCGGTTCCGGGTAGACTTCTACCACAAACTCATTCTAACCTCGGGTTTTGGGCTAAATACGCTAACCTCTCCCATTAGAACTGTGTGGTTGCGGTTACTGGATGTGCCGGGCAGTTCCGGGCAGTTTTATACTGCAACTCAATCTAGCCTCGGGTAAGGCATGTTTTTCTTTTAGCATATTTACCATACATGTCCAAGTCTAGATTTTATATGCTAATTATCCCAAATTCACAAAACTAGTCATGTTCCAATTCACAAGTTATACCCAACAAAGCTAATTGTAAGTTATGCCCCACAAATTCAAATTCAAGTTATTACTCAAAATAGGTTACACCCAATTTTCCTAAATTTGCAATAATAGTCATGCCCCAAAAATCACAATATAACACATGCCCTAAGGTTTAGTCATATTGCACCGTACAAAATATTCTCCAAAAACCCCCAATCATGATTCACAGTATAAGCTATGCCAAATTATAGCCTTTAATTACAGTTCATGCCAATTACCCAAAATCCCAATTTAGGCGTGTTCACATTTAACAGTTATCCCTATCTTACTATAGGTTTTCATGCCTAAGCCATATATCACTATACACGATAATCTCCTCCTTCCAAGTCATAAACTATCATATATAATATGCCTCAATTTTAGGTCTTAAACCACAACATGTACTATGCCTTACATGTTTACAGTTCAATTTACGCCCCAAACCCCAAGTCGTATGTCCAATATACTTTATGCCTCAAATCTCAAGTCATATGTTCAAAACACTTTATGTTTTAAATACAACATGTGTTATGTCCTCAAATCCTTTACAAATCAGTTATGACCAATTATCCATAATTTAATACTTTTCCTAATTTTAGCGCTGGCCATGTCCAAATCATATATTATACCCAATTTTTTCCAACGTACGTTCATCTCTTATGAGGTTTGGCTCAGGCTCGCAGTAGCCTGGCTATAAAAACAAAAAGGGAAGAAGGAAAGAAGAGACAAAGAATGGACATAATAATATCAACGAGATGGATCTAATGGATATAGAAAGATAGATAGAAATAGGCATAATCTCAGATTCAGATTTATTACAATGTCAGAATTATAATTAAATTTTATTTCTGAAAGTAACATGAACTTACAAATTACAGAACGGTCTTGAATTCTGGGATCTGATTTCTGAATTTGATTAGCTATTCCTTTGATGTAGACTTTGATTGTTAACTTGAAAACTCTAATTTGACTGATTAAGGTGGAGACTAGGTCACTTCAGGTTTTAATAACATATAAACGCCTATGAATTCGTGTGGAGAAAACAATGGGTTTAAGGGTCTTTTTATAGGTGTATAGGGAGATTTAGAGCCTTCAGATCAGTCTAGAAGTCATTAGAATCGTCCAGAGTAGAATACCACGTCACATAGCGAATCAGAAAGCGACACGTGGCGAAACATGTCATCGGCCAGATCTGGGCCAACAGGGGTCGACTCCCTTATAGGGGGGTCGACACCCCTATAGGGAGGTCGACACCTATGTCGACTCCCATTTGGGGGGGGGGGGGGGGGAGGGTCGACCCTCTGAGCGGGAAATTTCCCGCTCAGCCTGCTTTGACCCAAATTCGATATTTGAACCCTGTTTTGACTCCTGGAATCATTTTATATGTATATATATACATCCTTGGGCGTATACAAACTTCTAAGGCTTATAACTTCTTTATACAATGTCCGATTTACGCAAACTCGGACTCTATCTCAAGCAGAATTCCGAGACGAACGCAATGGCGTAACCCATTTTCCGTAATTCCTACTTTTAAAATTAAGTATTCTTTAATTTGTTGCTTTAATATCCACAAGAAATACGGGGTGTTACATTCTCCCCTCCTTTTAAGGATTTCGTCCCCGAAATCTCCAAGTCAAGGAGAATGTATCCTAACATCCAACTTCTATCTACTCAACCATTCAATCACAGGCGTCTATTGTCCTTAAAAAGATTTCTAATGCTTTCATGATCATATGCATAGTGTGTGTACGTGTCCTTATCTAATGCAAAATCAGGCGGTGTACCGATTCAGTTAACCTCCTAAATGCGAATTATGTCAGTGCCATGAGTCCATCATGTATGCAATTATTCTAATCGTACTTTATAACTTCTACATGAGTGCACAATCATTCATAAAAATGCAACATCCATATGATAACACATCAAGTTTCAATTCATATATAAAAATTCACTCATGCATATGCAATATGAAAGTGACTGAGCCGATCTAGTGCCTAATGTGTGTATATGCATCCACGAGCAACCACTAGCAAACACTTACAACCACTTGCAACCATCAATTATAACATGTTTCAAACACATTTTTACATCCATTGGCTTCTACCTAAGGATCGAGGATAGAACTGAGAGGATATACTTAAAGGATAAAGACAAGCATGCAAATAAACTTTACAGAAAAAGAGAGATCAAGGATATACCCTCAAAAAGGGTATGATGCACATATCTAGTCTTCAATCTTCTAAGTCGCATCTTCTTGAGCTTCACTCCATATTGCTCTGACTGTCTTAACTTCACGATTGCATAGCTTCTTAATTTCTATTTCCAGAATATGCGTTGGAACTCATTTCACTGTCGCCTCTCATTCCACCTTTTCTCCTTATAGTATACTTGGCACTACAACTTATGCCGTGTCATGCTAACATTCCCAGAACTATCTTTTGACAATAAACAGATGCTAACCATGTTACCAAGTGTATATACTAAGAAGATTAGATTCTTCTTTGTCAATCTAATAAGTGAGGAAGATACCTTCATAAAGTCCTTAATTTACTTCCTATATTAGCCTGCTAGTCCAAGAAAGTTTCTTACTTCTGTTGCATTCCTTGGGACCTTCCAGTCTTGCACCGCAACTACTTTTGCGGGATCTACTGCCATCCCTTCTTTGGGCACCACATGTCCTAGAAAACTTAATTCTTCTCTCCAAAAATGACATTTTTGGAGAACTTCGCCTTAAGTTGATTCGCTTGGAGGGTATCCGAGACTTCCCTTAGATGCAAAGCATGTTCTTCCTCATTCCAAAAATATCATTTATGCACAAGCGAAGTGAACCATCCGCCTTTATAACGAAAACGACTGGAGCACCCCCATTCAGAAATATTTCGCCTTATGAACCCTTTTTCAAGTAACTCTTTTACTTGTTTACTGAGCCCTTCCTTTCCCTTGGATCCATGTGTCGTACAGGTAATGCAACTGGCTTTGCATTGTCAACTAGATATATGTGGAAGTCTATCTCGCGTTTTAGGGGATAAACCCCTAACATGATCAAAAACATCTCCGTACTCATGGAGTACTCTAACGGATCACAAATTGTCGATAGATGCATCAAGTGATTCTAGGTAGCCAAGACAAACTGATCCCTTAGGATCGCATGAAATCTAGAGGGTATTCCCGAGGCAAGTCGAAAGTCTAACTACCCTTCTTTCACAATTACTAGCTAACCAATCCATGCCTAGAATCAACCCATAGTCCATGAAACCCGAAAACATAAGCATTACACTTAATCTCAGTACTCAATATAGCTATCCTCAAATCCTTACAAACGAAAGATAAACGAGCCGAACCACCAACCGGATTTTAGACAATAATGGGACCTTCTATTATACAAGTACTAAGGTGCAGAGACTCAACTATGGAAGTAGATATAAACGAATGTGAAGCGCTAAAATAAAAAAGAGTACTAACAGGATGATCAAAAAGAAAAACTATACTTTTTCAACAGAATCTTTACTACCTCCCTCTCTTAGGTACGCTGGCGGTGAGAGCATGCACTTGCCCTCCTAAAAATCCTGTCCTTAGTTCTTGCCCTTGTCCTTAATTATATGACCTGTTATAAAGACACTTCCTCTTGTCTTAGGTTTTCCTATTCTTTCTTCCCTTCTTATCCTGTGATTCTTCCACTTACACCTCTTTCTTTTTACCTCCTTTATGAACCAAGTCTGTATCCATGAGTTCCTCATCCTTCGGTTGTGCTCCATAGCTAAACTCCCTCATTCTCATCTTTTCCATTCTTGTGTAACTTGTTGACAAGTCTCTTGAAAGCTGCCTCCATCGCACGGAAATCCCTACAAAGCTTAAAAAAAATTAGCCGCAAGTGAAACTATTGCGGCTATAGATGGGAGTTGGGCACTTCTTTGCCCTTTGATAGATGTCGTAGTCTCATCAAGCCTACGGAACCATGCCGCGATGAGGTTACCTCCCAGAAAGCCAGGAGCCCTGGAGACTCTGGAAAGAAGGAAACAAGGATTCAAACAGAGGATCAAAAGATAGTGCATATGGCTTTGGGGAATATGCCTTTAAAACAAAACATTTATTTTGAAAATGCTTCTTTTAAAACCGTTTTGAAAATAATTTTTCAAATCTTTTATCTGATCCGGTAACCTTTAGCTTTGATACCACGTGAAACACTCCACCTCTGTTAAGGTCATCACAAAGGGAATGCCTTAACTTTGGTGGAGCATTTTAGGCAAAAGATGCAGATAAATTACAAGACAGACAAATAAAGCAGCGGAAAATGAAGTCATTTTATAAACAATGTGGTTCAGTCAAGCTTTTACAACAATTGGCTCAATAATACTTAAAAGTAATACATAGAACTTCTGTCTTGATTCAAAAACTTCCAAGTATAAAAGAAGCATAAAAATAACAATGATATTCCCCCAATAAAGCATGAACCAGCCATAGCAGTGGAAGAGAGAGAGTCCAAAGCAGTACATCGTCTATCTTCGAGCTTGGAAAGAAAACTGAGCTAAGTGGTAACATTTCCTCCCTGCAAACCTGGGGGGAGGGAGGGGGAACGGAAGAAAAGAGGTGAAACAAACTAGGTCAGACATAAGTCCGGTAAGTCCAGTGACTTTTAGCATGTAAATAGCCAAAAGCATAATGATATGAATAAACTGAATATAAGACAAAACCGTGATAACAAGGATAACAAGATAACATACGAGTAGCATAGATACGATAAGGCAAGATAAACTGAATGCATTTCTACTCTTTCTCTGCTTCGCTACTACCCTATTATTATGATTTCTATATCTCTGCACCGCCAAACTAGTGTCCCAACTAGTAATCTGTGTAAAATGATAATATTACAACGTGATCCCAATCCCCTCAATTATGGTAGCCTTCAGGTGTACCTCTAGTATGAGGATCTTACCTAATTCAGCCTAATTGCCATGAAGATGTTAGATGTACCCTTACTACCCTATCGATCGACTCCTTACTCGTATTAATTTTCCTTGTGTCTGAGTCAGTCGGCCCTCTCATGCGTGTACATACCCTGTGTTGGTCCCACCATAAGGTGTATCAATCCTTATGATAGCAACCCGACACGATTCAAGATGCACAGTGTATAACTACCAGTACCCAGTGCCTGCTTTTTCCCACTCCGGAGTACGTGCATGCCCGTAATTCGTCGAAACCTACACTGACGTACCCACTACCGCTATTTTGACCGCTTATAATCAGCCCAGTAACCGTGCCCCACCCTTCCTAGTTCAAGGTACTATGATACATCTTACTGCTGAAATGGGTCCCGGTTACTAGGGTTTCTTACTGGTTAAGTTTGTGGGCCTATATTTACTAATATTACCCACTAACCCGATATGTACTTAACCCTCCCATTGATTCAAACATGTTTACTTAATGGTTAAGTTTGTGGGCCTATATTTACTAATATTACCCACCAACTCGATATGTACTTAACCCTCCCACACATTATGTCATATTGGTTAAGTGTTGTCCATTCATGTTAACTTAACCCTCCCACTCATCATGTCATGTTGGTTAATTGTTTCTTATTAACCCTTCTCACTCATCATGTTAGATTGGTTAAGTGTTTCTTATTAACTTAACCTCGGTCGTTCATCATGTTATAATGGTTAAGTATTTCCCATTAACTTAACCCCATTCGTTCATCGAGTTACATTTGTTAAGTGTTTCTTATTAACTTAACCCCACCCATTCATCCTGCTGTATTGGTTAAGTGTCATCAATCAATTCAAGTTAACTTAACCCACCTACTTGTCGTGTTACATTGGTTAAGTGTTGCCTTCTTGTGTTAACTTAACCCTTCCACGCATCCTGTTATATTGTTTAAGTGTTGCCCTCTTGTTTTAACTTAACCCTACCCATTCATCATGTCATATTGGTTAAGCGTTTCTTATTAACTTAACTCTACTCATTCATCATGTCATATTGGTTAAGTGTTTCTTATTAGCTTAACCCTTCTCATTCATCATGTTGTACTGGTTAACTTAACCCTGCTCACTTGTCTAATTAACATGTTATAACGGTTAAGTGTTCTAAATTTACTTAACCTCAGCTTCTTGTCTAATTAACATGTTATAACGGTTAAGTGTTCTAAATTTTACTTAACCTTACCATTCTTAGCATGTTTGTTTATTGACATTAATTAATTTATTAATGCCCCAACCTCTCATATTAGAATTGTTGTTTGCGGTTGCTGGATGTGCCGGGCGGTTCCGGGTAGACTTCTACCACAAACTCATTCTAACCTCGGGTTTTGGGCTAAATGCGCTAACCTCTCGCATTAGATCTGTGTTGTTGCGATTACTGGATGTGCCGGATGGTTCCGGGCAGTTTTACACCGCAACTCAATCTAACCTCGGGTTAGGCATGTTTTTCTTTTAGCATATTTACCATACATATCCAATTATAGATTTTATATGCTAATTATCCCAAATTAACAAAATAGTCATGTTCCAATTCTCAAGTTATACCCAACAAAGCTAATTGCAAGTTATGCCCCACAAATTCAAATTCAAGTTATTACTCAAAATAGGTTACACCCAATTTCCCCAAATTTGCAATAATAGTCATGCCCCAAAAATCACAATATAACACATGCCCTAAGGTTTAGTCATATCGCTCCATACAAAATATTCTCCAAAAACCCCCAATCATGATTCACAGTATAAGTTATGCCAAATTATATCCTTTAATTGCAGTGCATGAAAATTACGCAAAATCCCAATTTAGGCGTGTTCACATTTAACAGTTATCCCTATCTTACTATAGGTTTTCATGCCTAAGCCATATATCACTATACACAATAATCTCCTCCTTCCAAGTCATAAACTATCATATATAATATGCCATAATTTTAGGTCTTAAACCACAACATGTACTATGCCTTACATGTTTATAGTTCAATTTACGCCCCAAACCCCAAGTCATATGTACAATATACTTTATGCCTCAAATCTCAAGTTATATGTTCAAAACACTTTATGTTTTAAATACAACATGTGTTATGTCCTCAAATCTGTTACAAATCAATTATGCCCAATTATACATAATTTAATACTTTTACCAATTTTAGCGCTGGCCATGTCCAAATCATATATTATGCCCAATTTTTTCCAACGCACGTTCATCTCTTATGAGGTTTGGCTCAGGCTCGCAGTAGCCTGGCTATAAAAACAAAAAGGGAAGAAGGAATGAAGAGACAAAGATTGGACATAATAATATCAACGAGATGGATCCAATGGATATAGAACGACAGATAGAAATAGGCATAATCTCAGATTCAGGATTATTACAATGTCAGAATCACAATTAAATTTTATTTTTGAAAGTAACATGAACTTACAAATTACAGAACGGTCTTGAATTCTAGGATCTGATTTCTGAATTTCATTAGCTATTCCTTTGATGTAGACTTTGATTGTTAACTTGAAAACTCTAATTTGATTGATTAAGGTGGGGGCTAGGTCACTTCAGGTTTTAGTAGCATATAAACGCCTATGAATTCGTGTGGAGAAAACAATGCGTTTAGGGGTCTTTTTATAGGTGTGTAGGGAGATTTAGAGCCTTCAGATCAGTCTAGAAGTCATCAGAATCATCCATAGCAGAATACCATGTCAAATAGCGAATCAGAAAGCAACACGTGGCAAAACACGTCATCGGCCAGATCTGGGCCAACAGGGGTCGACTCCCCTATAGGGGGGTCGACACCTATGTCGACACCCCCTGGGGGGGTCGACACCTCTGAGCGGGAAATTTCCCGCTCAGCCTGCTTTGACCCAAATTCGAGATTTGAACCTTGTTTTGACTTCTGGAATTATTTTATATGTATATATATACTTCCTTGGGCGTATACAAGCTTCTAAGGCTTATAACTTCTTTATACGGTGTCCGATTTACGCAAACTAGGACTCTATCTCAAAAAGAATTCCGAGATGAACGCAATGGCGTAACTCATTTTCCTTAATTCCTACTTTTAAAATTAAGTATTCTTTAATTTGTTACTTTAATATCCACAGGAAATACGGGGTGTTACATGCTTACTAAGCTCCCTCCTCTCTCCCTGAGCCATGTGGCGAATTGGTAATGCAACAGGCTTAGCATTCTCCACCAAGTATATCTGGAAATATACCTCACCCCAGGTAGGCAGCCCTATTACCTCCTCGAATACGTCTGGAAAGTCTCTAACTATGGGCACTAAACTGAGATCATCTACAGAAACATCTAGGGAATCCAAGAAGCTACGCATGACTGACCATCGTGGGTCATAAGAAATCTCGAGAGTCCTACCACGGTACGTCAAAAGCCTAACAAATCTCCTTTCACAGTTAAGTATGGCACCATACATGGCTAGCCAATCCATTCCTAGAATATGCCCATAACAAATAAAACCCAATACATACGCATCACACTCAAACTAACGCCAGGAATGGAAATCCTCAAACCCCTACACATAATAGATTTGTGAGGTGTACCTCCTATGGGGTTTGAGACAACTATTGGATCAGAAACTATAGAAGTATCTAAGTGTAGACTATCAACAATAGAACTGGATATGAAAGAATGAGAAGCACCGGAATAGAACAAGGTCCTAGTGGGAAAGTCAAAAACAAAAATCAAACCTTTTACAGTGACCTTCCTACCTCTGTCCTGACTTCTACCACCAGTCTGATTCACCACAAGTGCATGAACCTATGCTCCGGATGATCCTGCCCCTGCTTCTCAGGGGACTACATGCTGTAATGTCCCATCTATCCGCACTGAAATCAAGCACCCCTCTTAGTTGTCTTCTTACAATCTTTGAAGAAGTGTCCTACCACACCACAACAATGACACGTTACTTCCTTCTTGATTTGTGTTTTATCTGGCTTCTCTCACTTTTGCGTTGTACCTTTCTTAGGCCACCACTTTTTCTTTCATGTTCCCGCCTTGGCCACCCTAGTATTATCCTCTTGCTTACTCTCCTCTCCACCATCATGCGTAAGAGCCATATCTACAAGTCTCTCAAATATAGCTCCCATCGAAATATGTGTCACTGATAGTCCTTGTAGGGGTTGGTTCAGTCCCCTCGCAAATCTTAAATCCTTCTTGTGTGCAGTATTAACCAGATCTAAGCCAAATCTTGCCAACTCATTGAAACAATTCACATACTCCTTCGTCATACTACCCTGTCTAAGACTCAAGAAATTTTCCAACTGCATCTCTTCTTCAAGTTGTGATAAAATATTCTTCTCGAACGTGTCCTTAACTCATCTCATGTCTCAATGACACGCTCAGCCTTAACCACTTCCCACCAATACGACGTCTCTCATTTCAATTGCCAGTCGACCAACTGACTCCTCCTTCAATCATCAAGCTCTAATAATCCAAACGCAATATCGGTCTCTCTCAGCTAATTACAAGAATAAACAAAACTCTCTGATCCAAGAAATGGCTTACCGCCCAAAGCAGAAAAATCCTTACGGAGCTTAGAGAAATTAATAGCTGGATTAGAGGGAACTACCGCGGCTACAGCTAGAGGTAGGGTGTTTCCTTGCCCTTCGGCATGCACCGTAGCTTCAAGTATCTACGAAACCATGTCGGAATGGGAAAACCCTCTGGAAAATTAGGTGCCCCAGATATGCTGGAATGAAAAGAAACAAGGATTAAAAAAAGAATCATAAGAATATTGTAATTGGCTTGAGGGGATATTTTTCAAAAATAAGTTTTACTTGAAATTATTTACTTTTGAAAACACTTTTTCAAAACTTTTCTCTGATGTTGTAACCATAGGCTCTGATACCAAATGTGACACCCCACACCTCTTAACGTCACCCATATGAGGATGCGCTAAGGTTTATGAAGCGCTTAGACATAAGATAACAACAAAGAGACTAAAATTCAACAGACAAAAATATAAAACATAGCAGAAACTTTAAAACATTTATTAAATAAGCAAGTCAAACCAAAATACTTATTACATTTCAAAATACCAGATAACCATCATCATAAAACAAACATACTGTCCCGTGGAAAATATCAGAGTACATAAGTAAAATAAAAAAAAACTATTCCTCTCATAAGCCAATATAATGACCAAAAAATAAGAACTGAAGCACTACATGAATGCGGAAAGTGTCTGTATCCAAGCTAAACCAAATTATCAAGAATCACTACTGAGTCCCTTCATCCTGCAAACCTGAGGAGGGAAGAAAGGGAGAAGGAGAAAGTGAACTAGGTCATTTATACGTCTAGTGAGTTCTAGTAATTTCTAGCTTGAGCATAAGTTAAGGAAGCATTCAAACAGATGAACAGTTCTAAGAGCAATAGACATATATGCATAAATGAATTAACAGTAAAGATGAATACGGAATAAGATAGGCTTCTCATTCATATTCGAAAATTGATGTACCGACTACCCAAATATCACAATTAGGCTTTGCCTAATTTCTACCCGTTAATCGGCTACTTTACCCAAAATTTGACAACCTGCGCCAGCTATGAAATTTGTGGTTATCAATCCTGAATCCATCAACTAAAAGGACACAACCGTTAATCGTAGGTGTTACAACATCTTCCCCAATCGGAATGATGCACGCTCATTGTTCGACCAGAACGCACCCGTACCCACTTTGTTTGAACCTCTTACTATCCAGTTTAGTAAAGCATGCCCTAGCCTTCACCTAGTGTGAGACTCCCTGATAACAAAGGATACCGACTGATACGGGTTCCAAACCAAATGCAATTGACAGAAATCACCCCTAGACTTGGTCCCCATTCATAATTAGGATTTTCATGAGCCCCTTATCATTCCAATTAGCCCCACACTACTGGAACAAACTCCCTCTATCTTAGCTTATTAATTTAAATAAATTAACTTAACATGTTTAAGTTATTAATAAGCCCATTATAGAAACATGTTATATAATAGGTTAAATTAACATTTCTAATTAATGTTGTCTTTTTGTAGGACCCGTTACCATGTCACTTAATGTTCAATTAAGTTCATTCTATTTCAGATTACAAGCTTACATGTTCTCCAATTACATGTTAAGGTTTCATCCCTAGTCTCAAATATGATCATAATACTTAATTAGTTTCAATGCGCCCAAAATCCCTTTTAAATTCAGTTTAGACATTATTCCAATTTAACGCCAATACAATGATAAAGGCATAGGCTCTTTCCATGCATAGGCTCAGACTCAAAATAAGAAAAAGCAAATAAAATAGGCATAAACGTAACTGTAAATAAACTATAACAAAGAAAGGGATATGAAGATAGAGAATTACTTATAACCAACAAACTAGAAAGAAATAGGCACAGGCAGTAATTAAACTATAGTAACTTAAAGAAAAGCTAAACATATAAATAATGTAAACATAAAACTTGTAAATTAAAACTATCTAACTTTCTAAACATTCCTATGCAAATAACTAGTCTAAAAATTACGTAAAATCATACAAATCTGATGAATAAAGCTCCCCCTATGGACTTTTTCTAAAATCTAGTAGAACCTCCGCCTCTAGAAGTGTTTATAAAAATGAATATTAAAAACTTAAGAACTTCTTCACTCCTTAGAAATTTAATTATGTGTCCTTTCCTAATTTTGAGGATAGGCCTGGGGAAGAAGAAGAAAAGAGAATGGATATGAAGAAATGAGAGAGGCTCTACTAGTCTATTTATAAGGTTTGTTGGATGCCCTCGGCTGTTCAAATCAAAGACTAGACCTAGTCCAACCATGTCATTGGACCTATAAGATAGGGCCACGTCAGCCCTCAGTTTAAAATAAACCAATAAAACAGTGCCACATCAAAAAATAAATAACGTTCGGTTAAAATAAAATATCGCTGCCTTTTCATGCCAGGTAAGGCGTGCATCCCAGGTGTCTTGGGTCGACCCAACCGCCTCTTGAGTCGACCCAACCGCCTCTTGGGTCGACCCAAGCGTGGTTTGGGTCGACACAAAGTCAAACCAAATGACCCACTTGACTTGTTTCACTTATGTATTTTTGTATGTTTATTTTTCTGATTTTCTAGTTAACTTCTTTAATTCATAACTAATTCATTTTAAATCCGATTTCAGCAAATGAAGTGTTCATTTTAACAAAAAAATTACAACGAACCCAATGGTGATAGTCTTATTGTCTGATTCTGATTATTTTTATGACTAATATTTAGTATATCAATCTTTTACATTTAATTATTGTTTATTAAAATTTGGTGTGTTACAAGGGACATTAGTAGCACCCATTTTTCTCTAAAGGTTTACGCCTTGGAATCATCTTAATACACATAAGCATACTTGCAAATTCAGTTTACGAAATCAATGTCGGTTCGAAGTGGTTTTGGGTCCAGTTCCAATACCGTTTCCTCTAACCAACACGTTATAAGTCAAAAGGAAATTTATTGATAGTCGGTTTTTTAACTATCAAATCAGATAGTATAGTTGAGTACATCAACATCACATGCCCTTTTAAATTTAACCATTTATTTAAATCATTCCATCGAGTTTTAAAAATCAATTCTATATACTTATCTCAATGGGATAAGTAAATTCACGAATCTCTTTTTTGGTTATTTTGATAACGATAGCTACACACTTGTCTCTTTAGAACAAGTATATTAACTAAACCATGTTATTTTCCCTACTTTGGAAAATAACTCTATATACTTACCCAAATGGTATAAGTATAATCACAATTCATATCTGGCCTAAACAACGTCGTATGGTACATTATTGTTGTAAAATACCAATAATCTAATTTAACTTGTAAACTTTACAAATTTAAAAGTTTATAATATCATTTATTGAAATAATAATTTAATTTCCAACATCCATTGTTGTTCAAACTTGTATCATCCCTTGGATAACAATGAAGTCATTCAACTATAAAATTTAATTAAATTATAAATATTTTCCCTTGGATAACGCTATATACCGACCTTTTGGGTAAAAATGATATCATTTATGGGAAAAGTCATAAGCTACTATTTCCCAAGTCTGTCACAAAATATAGCAAACCTTTGGAAATGATAGTCACTGACTTTTGGGGACCATCCCCCATATTCTCATTTTATGGATATAAATGTTATATTTCATTTAGTGATGCCTACACTAGGTACACTTGGATATATTTTTTAAAGTCGAAGGATGAAATATGTGATACTGCAATCAAGTTTATGGCATTTGTGGACAACAAATTGGTACTCAACTTAAATCTACACAATCTGATGGCGGATCTGAGTACAAATCCCAAACACATTTTTTTCATAATATGGGAATAAATCATAGAATCACTGTCCCTACACATCAAAACAAAATGGTCTTTCTGAAAGAAAGCATAGATATATAGTTGAGTCAAGTTTAACACTGTTAGCTAAGGCATTTATGCCATAGAAATTCGGGCCGGAATCCTTTAACATTGCATTTTCATGATAAATAGATTACCAACTGAAGTGTTAAAGAGTCTCAGTACATATCAGAAATTGTTGTAAACCCGACTACAGCTATTTGAATTTTTTTGGATATCTATGTTTCCCATACTTAAGACCTTATAACAAACATGAGTACAGATCTAGACCTGCACCTTTGTTAGATATGCCTCTCGACGAAAAAGATACAAATGTTTAGATGAAAATGAGAGAGCATTAGTAAACAATATGTTATGTTTAATGAATGTGTATTCACATTCAATAATAACAACATCAAAACCACTACAAATGCATACAATACAAAAGAATACAATTTACAAGTACCTCTTTATTCAAATGTATCTAGTGAAGATGTGATCGAAAGAAGAGTAGATAGATCAAGTCCAGATTAAATGAGTGGCAAAAGACTTGTACCACCCAGCTCAAGAAGAGCCAACAATCAATCACCTATGGAGGAAATAAATGAAGAACAAGTTAGTGACAATCAATAAGAGCAAAAAGACAATGACAATGATTTACAGGAAAGCACCGAGTTATAACGTGATATTGCACTAGTGGGCATATCCACACATCCAATGAACACTAGGACTAAAAGTGTAATATTCAAGCCAAAGTGGTACTCAACTGTATTAATGGATGATGAACCCAACACATACAATCAAGCCATTAACAGCAGTAAATGGGTAACATCCATGGATGAAGAGTATCATGCCCTTATCAAAAAAAACTTAGAAATTAATGTCTCCAACAAAAAACAAAAACATCATTAGGTGAAAGTAGACATAAAATCAAGAGAAATTCTAATGGAACAGTAAACAGATATAAAGCCAGACTAGCCGCTAAAGGTTACACACAACAACAAGGGTTTGACTTCAGTGAGACATTCTCACCACTCATAAAGCCAACCACAATCAGAGTTATACTTGCAATTGCTCCACAAAGGGGATGGAGTTTAAGGCAGCATGATATAAAGAATGTATTCTTAAAAGGAAATTTACAAGAAGAAGTATATATGGAGCAATTAGACGGCTACATTCAAAATCCAGAACTTGATAAAGCAATTTATGAGTTAAAACAGGCCCTCAGAGTATAGTTTGACCACCTAACAACTACTCTAGTTAATCTAGGGTTTTAGTTTGCATATAGAACAACTCATTGTTCATCAAGTTGACAAACACAGTAACCATATACATACTAATATATGTTGATGATCTTATAATCATAGGTAATAGTGTTGTAGAGATTAATCAGCTCATTCAATGCTTAGATGATTAAACGGCTATCAATCAAGGACCTAGGAGAGATTACTTTCAAGATATTGAAGTAAGAAGAAGTGAAAATATGAAATCATGCTATCATAGAAAATGTACACCACCGAACTACTTGTAAAAACTAAAATGGATCAAGCTAAATCACAACCTACTCCAATGATTAGCAGTCAACATTTCTCCAAATACACGGGAGAACCAATATCAAATATTAAACAGTATAGATATATAGTTGGTGCTTTATAGTATTCAACTATAACAAAGCCTAATATTGTTTATAGTGTTAACAAAGCGTGTCAATTTATGTAGGCACCACTGGATAACCACATGAAGGCAGTCAAAAGAATTCTAAGTTACTTAAGGAAACTATAGATCATTGCCTATCATTCAAAGCTGGAAAAAGACTCAACATCACTAGATATGCTGATGTAGACTGGATATCAGATGTTGATGATAGAAAAATCAACTACTTGATAATGCATATATTTGGGTGACAACTTAATATCATGGCGCTCTAAGAAACAAGCCCACATATCCAAATCCAGCACTGAAGCTGAATACAGGTGTGTAGCAAATACAACAGTAGAGATAATATGGCCATAATCACCCCTAAAAGAAATACAAGTTACCTTGGAAGGAAATTTTTTTACCATGTGATGTGATAATCTATAGTGTTGTTTATGTGACAGTTAATCCAATACAATATGGTAGGACAAGCATATAAAAATTGATGTTCACTTCGTAAGGGAGCAAGCAAAAAAAGGGTGCATAGAGATAAATCATATACCTGCATACTATTAACATGTTGATACCCTAACTAAACCACTATCAACACCGGACTTCACAAGACTTCGAAATGACTTAAAATCAGAAATTTACCTCATGATTCAGATGAATCTACTCAACTAGAGCAAAATCAAACCTTTGAGAAGCTTTCAACACAAAGATCCACAAATGTCCAGAGACTTCAATTCAATCAGATCTGAATCTCACAAGCAAGGGTGAAGTCCATCCATCAGAGATAAAATTGAGAATAACAGACGAAAAGATAGAGTGAATTTACTCAGAATCTCGAAAGCTAAAATGATTTTTATGGCAAATGAAATCGCTTGAAACCCCAGCTCCATTATCGATTTGAGGGGGTAGTGAGAAAGTATGCTGAACACATATTCTAAGGAAGCCTTATCTCTATCAAACAGTCAATGGAATACATGGGCCTAGCCCAAATATTTGTCTTGAATAAACTGTATATTATAAAAGCACATGCTTTCCTCTTTGTTTTTTATAACACTTTATCAAAATCAATACTATTCATTCTTCTTGCAACCTCGTGTGATATCATCTTTGCAAATCAACGCTATGTATATTCTAACACTTCAAAGCTATATGACGGAAAAGTGAATAAGTGGGGTGATTATGTTACTGTCTCAACAAAAATAATAATCAGATAAAAACAATGCTAATATATTACACTATCTGCTATCCAGTGTTTTCAGTTCTGGGAACTTTCATGTCAACTATTCCAGAATCAACTGAAGAAACATAAAGTTTAGATTAAAGGCATAATAATAAAACTATAGAAATTCATAATAATAGAAATACGACACTTACACATCATCTTTGTATTACGTGAGGATATTTTTTCATGCATGTAATATATATCAAAAAGTAGAACTATTAGAAATATGTAGATGAAAACAAACATGAAACTCGCTGTTGTTTATATAAAAAATTAACTTGAGGGGAAAAGGTATCTCAAAAGGAATGAGATCACTGCCACGTGAAATATGCAATAAAAGAATATGGTTTCCTTTTACCACTGCAAAAGATAAGCAACTCCTTTTAGCATTAATTTTAACTTTTATATAACCCATGCATGCAATAAAAGAATATGCATCTACACTTGGTCCGTCGAGTATAAAAATGGGCATCGGCTCCACACTTGGTCCCCCAAGTATAAAAATGGCTCCGGCTCCACAGTAGACCAACCAAGTATAAGAAAGGGCTCCAACTCCACACTTTGTCCGCCATGTATAAAAAGGGCTCCGGCTCCACACTTGGTCTGTCAAGTATAAAAAAGGGCTCCGGATCCACACTTGACTAGTCTTGTATAAAATTCGGGCTTCGGCTCCACACTTGGTCTACCAAGTGTAAAATTAAGGCTTTGGCACCACACTTAATCAGTCAAGTATAAAATTCAGACACCGATCCCGCATTTTGCCAGTTACTCATAAACTCCGAACTCCTGTTCACAACTCTAGGCTCCGGTTCATGACTTTTTAGAACTTGGGCTACTAAGTGTTAATGTAACGACCCGCATTCTACGTACCGTAGGATCGTAGAATATTTATTTTATTTACATACGAAGTCATATGGTCGTGTAACTTTGGGAAACGATTATCGGGGTCATTTCCCACATTCACAATTTTTATGAATTTTAAATGACCATTTTGCCCCTAGAGAATCTTGTTTCTCCTATAACTTTTGATTGGTAAGGAATTTTGACCTGAAACCACTTCTATTGGATTCAGATGATGGTTTCCCATTCCATAGAGTGGTCAAATTAATCAAAAAGACTTACCGTTTGGGAAATATGGCTGAAATAAGATTTAAAAATGAAAAAAATAGCCTAATCGGGCTTAATAGGGTGATTAATAGCTAGGTCCATAACTCATTTTAGGATTAGGGTTATGGGAGGGCTGAAAGGAGTTCGAGAATGATTCCTTTTCATTTTCTCAGTTGCCACAAACCTTGCTCTAACCCTAATAATGGCTTCCATCTCCCAAATCGCCCTTTAATCACTTTCTAACCTCATATTAAGCAAATCAACATCAAATTAAGGCGGATTAGCATTAAAATAGAGATAGAGCTGCTGCAATACATTAGAATCCGAGCTAAATTAGTTAGTGTTTCAGATCTAATATTTATTTGTGGCTAAGGTGAGCGATTAGCATGTTTATTCACGGATTACGGCTAATTAGGGGGTGATTAGTGATAATTAGCGTAATTAATGGCTTAGAAAAATATCGAAAAATATGTAAAAGTTCTAAAATATTATTTTATGTCACTGATATAAATTTGGGTTAATTTGGATTAAGTTTGCTAATCCCGGAATTTAGGGGATTAAGGGGGAAACCATAGATTTGGGTATATTTGATCCTAAATAACACTGATGTTTTAATGTTTTTGATGGATTACACATGTTATCACTATTGTTTGGTATGCTTTGAAATTGCATAGGAAAGTTAGAATGATCGAAAACGCCGTCGTGTGGCGTAAATAGCTTGCTGGGAGAGATGCAGGGATTCAGATCGGATCGGCTCGTGCTACACGAACCGAACCGGCTCCGCCCCCCATGAATGATCCGGCTCGTGACATAAGAATCACGACCCGACCCCTTAAAAGCTCTCGACCCGACCGACCCGGTGGAAAAAAGCACCTCGACCCGACCCCAATGAAGTAACTCGATCCGACCTTGAAGACACTCACGAACGGACCGGTGGAGAAGCACGAACCGATGGAGGAGCGCGACCCGGTTCGGTCTAGGCACCACGAGTCGACTCGAACAGTGCATCACAAACCGACCCAAACCGAAGGGTGGACTCCAAACCGAACCGTCTACTTCACGAACACACGAACCGAATGGAGACCGAACCGAACCGGACAAGACTAAGACCCGAGATGCAAAGGAAGTCCAAATAAGAATTTAGAACTTTGGATCCAGATGGGAACCAATGAGTTAACTTCTAGAGCTGGACTTTGTTGCGGGACGTGTGCAAAGGGGTTATCGATATCTATAACTTCGGTTCATTATGAAGAGAGGGCGCATTGACTGCAGTGGGATTAGAGGTTGTATGGAGTCAGATTCCATCAGGGTCCCAAAGGGAAAAGTGGTCGTAGTGATAGTTGTACGGAGTTGGACTCCATCATGGTCCGAATGGTTTTGGTGATCAAAGCGGTGGATATCATATGCTTTACGCATTAAGTGAGAGATGTGAGGTTGATTGCTATGTTTGATGTTTGCTATCACCATCACACACACATTCCCATTTTTTTACATGATATGTTAGTGTTACCCTAGAGCACTGTACATCTTGTTGTGCTAACTCTTTGGTTGCACGTCCAGGTCAGGTATGATTATTTATACCTGTTATTGTTTTGTTTTGCTGCTATCGCTCATACTAGACTTTTGCCTGACCCAGAGTTTTATGTCTCTTCTTATTACTCTGGGTGCTCCTGAACGAGCAGACAAGAGACATGTTTGGTGGTTATGCACGAGTAGCTGTCCCGAGACGAGCATGAAGCTTCCACGTACTATTTACATATATTCTCCCTGTGTTGTTGTTGGTCACTACTTTGGGCATTAGTAGTATACTTTTTCTATTTTGCTTTAGAGATAGTATTTTGAAGTTGTAATAATGGTCTGGATCATAAGCTGTATTTTGGATTCCGCTACATTAATGGATATGGTTTAGTTTTCAACTTATGCACTGTCTTGCCTGTTTTATATCAAGTTATGTTATTATTATATTTTATTCCATGCACTGTGAGATATACTACAGGTTCTTGATGATTCATAGTTTGAAATCCCTTTCTTTTGACGACCGTCCCGTGCTAGTTGGACATTTTCAAGGGAAACGTCGGCCGGTGCGGGGCGGGCCATCACAGTTAAGATTCTCCATATGGGTTCACCAAGTATAAGAACTTCAAGACTTGGCCTGCCAAGTATGGAAATTCCATATCTTAACCCTCCTAACATGGGAATCTTAACAAATTGGCTTATCAAGCATATAATGTCACATAACTTGGTCTACTAAGTAAAAAACCCTTTTTACAGGTACAAACTTGCTTCGGTAGGACTCGACAAGCCTACCGCTTTAGATTTTCTGAATATCATGCATCCCAAATTAAACAGTCCGTCAAAATACGATCTTAGTGATCATCGAACTTCTATTCTATTATGATCTCAGTGGTCGTTGGTCTTCTGTTCTATTACGATCCCACTGTTCGTTGGACTTCTCCCAAATCTCAGCTTATAGATCTACAGATTTCCGGTCTACTCGCAAAACACATCTTCGTTCAATCAAGAAAGACATATTTTAGGGGGCAAAGTGTTGACGTGTTTTTTGGTCAAAGTAGTCACATGTCAAGTTCATGGTTAATAATGTGCTCGAATCTTGAGAATGTCGTCGAAAGTCACAAAACAATTTGGTTGAAGTCGCGACTTGCTCGGAATCAAGTTAAACTATATTTCGTTCTTAGAATCAGCATCATTTTAGGCGCATGTGGCAAACGCGTGTCGATCACTTAAAAAGGTCTTGAGCGCCTCATGCTGATCACCTAAAAATTGCTTGTGCAAAATCATAAGCCATCGGATCAGCCACTTAATTGAATACGATGTTCATCACTCCATAATCTCATGCACATCTTAGCATGATCAAGTGAAATCATCAGTGCAACTTGGCATGATTGCCAAATGGATCAGATCTATCACATCGATCACCTAAAATCCCGGATCGCCTCGAGTAAATCCCCCAAAAAAAGTGCTTTAGGCCTACTCTAGCGGGGAAATTCGTACCCCTCTCGGGATGCAGATTCTCTTCGAGGATCTTCACGGACTCAAAACAATTAAAGCATCCCATTGAGATCATCATTTTCCTTTGGATTGACTTGGGGGTTCGAGCTTGGCATTTGGGTTGGGATTTGTAGTCCCTGGCATGACTTCGGAAAACTCGGTTTAGCATTGTATCCCCCTTTAGGGATACAAATTTCATATCTCACTAAGGGATACAAAATTCGTATCCCATCAAAGGATACGAGTTTTTATATTTTTCCATGGCAAATTCCAGGCCGTGCCAGACACGAGCGGATCACTTGTTTTAATGTGATTGACACACGCAGATCACTGTTTTTCATCGTGCTAACCCGGGATGCAAAATTCTATAAACAACTTGGTTTTTGGCTAAGTTTTTCAAGATGTGAATTTCACATTACCTTGGTATACGAAATTCGGGTTGATGCCTCCAAACCTCACCTATAAATACCCCTTTGCTTGGCATTTTAAAAGGTGGGCTATAACACCCCACCTCCGCTAGGGTCACTCACAAAGGGAATGCACTAGCTTTGGTGGAGCATTATCTAGATAAACATACACAGAAATATTACAAGACAGAACATATAAAAATAGCGGAAGAAGAACCAAATTTCATTGCTTTAAAATCTAGAAAGGTCTAAAGCCTTTTACATCAAAATGCCATTAAATCCATCACATCGAAATCTGTCTTGCAATAGTAAAGAAGCATAAAACCATAGTCATAAATCATTCCCTAAGTAAAACAGTAACGCAGCCATAGCCAAGAAAGGTCCAACCCCTATATGATGATCTTGAAGCATAAAGAAGTCCAAACTAAGTAGTAGTGTTTCCTCCCTGAGAACCTTGGGGGGGGGGGGGGGAACGGAAGAAAAAGAGGCGAAAGAGAACAGGTCAGTCATAAAGACTGGTAAGTCCTAGTGACTTTCAGCATAGAAACAAGTAAAGATAACATGACATGTATAAACTGAAAGTAAACATAAGGATGATGACAAGATAGGCAAGTTAAACTAAGATAATAAGATAAACTATGCTAACCAGATAAACTACGTATAGCATCGCATGTTTAACATTCTCTGCACCAACTGTACTAGTACCCCAACCCATATCATCCTTTCCATGTATAAGTACAGTCCCTTGGCGTATATCGTACGGGTTTCATCATGTACTTCTATACTACTTCAACGTAGTGCCACCATTCTTGAAATCGTTTCGACTGCCACCCTTGTTCTGGCTAGGTTTCCTTACCATGAACTATCGCGTGTTCAACTAGGATTTATGCCACCTAGGACCACTAGGGATTATGCTACCTATTGAACGTTTTCTAGATTCGATTAGGGTTTATGCCACCTAGGACCACTAGGTATTATGCCACCTAACGAACAACGCCCTTTTTCCACGTAACGATCTATTAATCGATCGGCTCCCTACAAGTCCTAGCTCGTTCATGTGTCTGTGTCATACGGCCCAATCATGAAATGTAGTCACCTGTGCTAGGTCCACCATAGGGTGTATCAAGGCCTAGGGTGCCAACCACCAACACGAATCAAGTACGCACAGTGTAAACCTACTGGTTCCCAATGCCTGCTTTTTCAACTCCGGACTACGTGCACGACCATAGTCCGCCTGAACCTACAATGGCGCACCAACTCAGCCGTCGTTCTGGTCGCTTATAATCAGCCCAGTAATCGTGCCCCACCCTGCCTAGTTCCAGGGTACAGTGATACAACTAGTGGGTTACTGCTGAAAAGGACCGCGTAACTAGGGTTTCCGTCCAATAGGTTAAGTGTTGTCATTTAAATTCGAGAATTAACCCCATCAGTCTAGCATGTCAAGTTGGTTAAGTGTTGTCATTCAAGTTCGTGACTTAACCCGCCTACATGTCATGTCAAATTGGCTAAGTGTTGTCGTTCAAGTTCATGACTTAGCCATACGAATCATGGGTCAAGTTGGTCAAGTATATTCAAGTGGTTCATGTCTTAACCCTATCAAATCATCGTGTCAAATTGGTTAAGTTTATTCAAGTGGTTCATGACTTAACCCTATCAAATCATCGTGTCAAATTGGTTAAGTATATTCAAGCGTTTCATGACTAACCGTATCAAATCATCATGTTAAATTGGTTAAGTATATTGAAGCGATTCATGACTTAACCCTATCAAATCATCGTGTCAAATTGGTTAAGTATATTCAAGCGGTTCATGACTTAACCCTATCAAATCATCGTGTTAAATTGGTTAAGTATATTCAAGCGGTTCATGACTTAACCCTATCAAATCATCGTGACAAATTGGTTAAGTATATTCAAGCGGTTCATGACTTAACCCTATCAAATCATCGTGTTAAATTGGTTAAGTATATTCAAGCAGTTCATGACTTAACCCTATCAAATCATCGTGTTAAATTGGTTAAGTATATTCAAGCGGTTCATGACTTAACCCTATCAAATCATCATGTCAAATTAGTTAAGTATATTCAAGCGGTTCATGACTTAACCCTATCAAATCATCGTGTTAAATTGGTTAAGTATATTCAAGCGGTTCATGACTTAACCCTATCAAATCATCGTGTTAAATTGGTTAAGTATATTCAAGCGGTTCATGACTTAACCCTATCAAATCATCGTGTCAAATTGGTTAAGTATATTCAAGTGGTTCATGACTTAACCCTATCAAATCATCGTGTTAAATTGGTTAAGTATATTCAAGCGGTTCATGACTTAACCCTATCATGTGGCATTAATACATTAATGCACCCTAACCTCTCACATTAGACTAATTGTTGCGGTCACAAGATTTACCAGGCGGTTTCGGGCAGATTTACACCACAACATAGTCTAACCTCGGGTTTTGGGTGCGATATGACCAACTACCCACATTGGATCCTATTGTTTGCAGTTACTGGATTTGCCGGGCGGTTCCGGGCAGATTTACACTGCAAACTCAACCCAACCTCGAGTTGGCCATTTTCAAGTTCATTCTAAGTGTCATGTCCCGGTTCAAGTTTCGAGTTTAAATTCATGTCAAGTTTTCATGTCATGTTTCATGTCAAATCATGTCAAGTTCATGTCCATATCCAGGTTCAAGTTATAACAATGTTCACGTTTCAAGTTTATAGTAAATTCAGGTTTGCCTAACCTACCCAAATCGTATTCCCATCGCACGTTAAATCGAATCGATACAAACAAATCTAATTAGGGAATAACATAGAAAGAACGGGCTTAAGGTGGCAAAAGTGATTACAAGTCAAGCATGGTATAACTTGAGGTAAATTACTACAACAATACTGGCATATGGAATAGTGGTCTCAATTGTCTAACTTAGCAAAATAGAGTGATAGTCATGGTAACAGTTGACATAAGATAATAACCTCAAACTTGTGAATAACAACTAATTCAACATCACAGGCATGTTAACATCATGGACATGAAGGGTTTAGGTCTGCAACATGCTTAGGCCCCAAATCAGTTTCATATAAATATTACCACAAGTCAAGATTCAAGATGAATAGATCCAAGGTGAACAAAATAGTGGATCCAAAATACTAGATTCAAAATAAACAATGATAGGTCCAAGATATACAATGATAGGTTCAAGACGATTGTCATACTTATGTTCAATTTCAATTTACAACATGTCCATATTAAGTTTAAAGTTTAGATCTGAAAGTAATTGGGGCTTACAGATCGTGGTTTGAGAATTAGAAAACAAAGAGGCGATGTTGAATCTCGAGTCTAACAGAAATCCCCCAAACAGCAATACTCTACACGTAGCCTTGTTGGAGAAGAAGCAATTCCTTTTTCTCTAACTTTTAAACCAGATTTTTAGCAGCATAAGAACAGAGAGAATTTGTGTAGAGAGACTAGAGTCAGGGGCTGTTTATATAGGGTCAGGCCAATGAATCTAGACAGAAATCGGACTAGAAACATCAGAGTGAATTCTGACTCAAAAATGGGCTCGGCAACCAGGTCGACACCCAGGTCGACTCTATGGTCGACCTGGTCCTGGGCAGGTCGACTCTTTGGTCGACCCCCAGGTCGACCTGGTCATGGGGAGGTCGACTCTATGGTCGACCCCCAGGTCGGCCTGGTCCTAGGCGGGAAATTTCCCGCCCAGTCTGTTCTGGGGTTTGAATTCGAAATTTGCATTCGAATTATGAGCTGTTTTGAACTTGAAAATTTCTGAAAACTTCTGAAACTTTTAGAGGTCATAACTTGGTCATTCGAACTCCGAATTTCGAAAACTCTGACTCGTTTCCAAGCAGAATTTCGAGACGAACGCAATGGCGCAAACCCGTTTCCCTTGATTCTTATTTTAAAATTTAATTCCACCTTTATTTATGGTTTTAACACGTTATAAAAATTCAGGTTGTTACATTCTTCCCTCCTTAAAGGATTTCGTTCCCGAAATCTTCAAGTTAAGAAGAATGTGTCCTACCATCCAATCAACCATCTACTCAACCATCATCCACAAGCAACCATTGTCCTTAAAAGATTTCTAATGCTATATGAACATATGCAGAAAGTGTGTGTATATGTTCCTTATCTAATGTAAATGATCGGGCTGGATTGATCTTCCTAATGCAAAATATGTTAAGTGTCATGAATCCAACATGTATGCAAATTCCTATTACATTTCACAATTTCTACATGAGTGCTCAAACATTCATTCATATGCAACATCCAAATGATAGCATATCAATTTTCCATCCATGTACAAAACATTCATGCATATGCAATATGAGATGTGACTGAGCCGATCTAATGCCTAATGTGTATTATGCAACCACGAGCAACCGCTAGCAACCACTTGCAACCACTTGCAACCATCAAACATAACATGTCTCAAACACATGTTTACATCCCTTAGTTCCTACCTAAAGGTATAGCCGAATGATAGAAGCAAGTAAAGAAAAACTTTGTGCCCATTAGGCAATGTCAAAACTGGAAATCTATGTCACATATATACTGATTAGGAGAAGAACTCCCTAAGCACCAGCCCGAAGACCGAAATCAACATCAGGCTGACACCCAAAGAATTACTCGACCCAACGGACACCCTCAAGCCCCAACATGTATCACAACCAGATGAGTCATACTCCTTATGGGGTTTGCAACAAAAATAAGATTGAGAATAGGACCGAGAGGATATACTTAAAAGATAGTATGCAAATAAGCTCTGCAGGAAAAGAGGGATCAAGGATATACTCTTAAAAAGAGATATGATGCGTGTGTCTAGTCTTCATTCTTCTAAGTCGCACTTCCTTGAGCTTAACTCCATTGTGCTTTGACCGTCATTAGCTTCACAATTTCGTAGCTTCTTAATTCCTATTTCCAAAATATGAGTTGGAACTCATTTCACTATCGCCTCTCGTTCCACTTTCACTTATTCTTTTTCTGGTATACTCGGCTTAAACATAACTGCGTACTCATGGTTTCATGCAAGCTCTCCAAAATTCACTAGTGAATCTCAGATCTCGTTCACTTACTAAAAGGTATTCCACATAAATGAATTATCTCTTGAAAATAAACAAATGCCAACCATGTTGCCAAGTGTACTTATTAAGGTGATTTTCTATAACTCATGCATAAGCGAGATGAACCATCCGCCTTGGTGGTGAACACTACTCGAGCGGATCAATAAATATATCAAGAGATTCTAGGTAACTAAGCATGGCAGAACCCTAAGGGTTACACTATACTTCGAGGGCATTACCGGGGCAAGTCAAGAGTTTAACTACCCTCTTTTCATACTCGAGAATGGTATCATTTTTGGAAAACCACTCCATCCCTAGAAACAACCCATAGCCCAAAAACATAAGCATTACTTCTAAACTCAACACTTAGCATAGACATTCTCAAATCCAAACAAGTCATGAATAAATGAGCCGATTCCCCAACAGGATTTGAGACAAAAATGGGACCCTCTACTACGCTAGTACTAAGTTGCAGAGACTCAACTATCGAAGCAGAATTGAAAAGGATGCGATGTACAAAAACAAAATTCCCATGGTATGATAGAAAAGAAAAGCTAAATTTTAACAGAAACGTTACCACCTCTTCTTAGGTACGCTAGTAGTGAGAGCATACAATTGCCCTCTCGACGATCTTGTCCTTTACCCTTGTCCTTGTCCTCTAATACTTAACTACATGTCCCTTTTTACCATACTAAAGATACTCTCTCTTGTTGTGGGTTTAATTATTCTTTCACTTTGGCTTCTTTCCTTTCACCTTTTCCTCCTTCGTGGATTAAGCCACGTCAACAAGTTTCTCATCCTTAGGCTTGTGTTCTTTTATCCTCGTTCTTGCTATCCTTGTATAGCTTGTTGACAAGTTTCTCGAAAGCTACCTCCATCGCACAGCAACCCTACAAAGCTTGAAATAAGATTAGTCAAGTAAAACTACTGCGGCTATAGATGGAGGTTGGGCACTCCTTTGCCCTCCGACACATGCCGACAAAACTATGGTGAAAAGAGAGAAAGAAGAGATTCAAAGAGAGAATCAAAAGATAGTGCATATGGATTTGGGGATTATGCCTTTCGTAAAACAAAACTTTTCTTAGAAAAAGGCTTCTTTGTAAATGTTTTGAAAATAATTTCAGAAGTTTTTTTTAAAAAAAGCTTTTGCCCAGTCTGTTAACCTTCTGTTATGATACCAAATGTAACACCCCACCTCCGCTAGGGTCACTCACAAGGGAATGCACAAGCTTTGGTGGAGCATTATCTATGTAAACATACACAGAAATATTACAAGACAGAACATATAAAAACAGCGGAAGAAGAACCAAATTTCATTGCTTTAAAATCTAGAAAGGTCTAAAGCCTTTTACATCAAAATGCCATTAAATCCATTACATCGAAATCTGTCTTGCAATAGTAAAGAAGCATAAAACCATAGTCATAAATCATTCCCTAAGTAAAACAGTAAGGCAGCCATAGCCAAGAAAGGTCCAAGCCCTATATGATGATCTTGAAGCAGAAAGAAGTCCAAACTAAGTAGTAGTGTTTCCTCCCTGAGAACCTGGGGGGGGGGGGGGAACGGAAGAAAAAGAGGCAAAAGAAAACGGGTCAATCATAAAGACAGGTAAGTCCTAATGACTTTTAGCATAGAAACAAGTAAAGATAACATGACATGTATAAACTGGAAGTAAACATAAGGATGATGACAAGATAGGCAATTTAAACTAAGATGACAAGAAAAACTATAATAACCAGATAAACTACGTACAGCATCGCATGTTTAACATTCTCTGCACCAACTGTACTAGTACCCCAATCCGTATCATCCTTTCCATGTATATGTACAATCCCTTGCCGTATATCGTACGGGTTTCATCACGTACTTCTATACTACTTCAACGTAGTGCCACCATTCTTGAAATCTTTTCGACTGTCACCCTTGTTCTGGATAGGTTTCCTTATCACGAACTATCGCGTGTTCAACTATGATTTATGCCACCTAGGACCACTAGGGATTATGCTACCTATTGAATGTTTTCTAGATTCGATTAGGGTTTATGCCACCTAGGACCAGTAGGGATTATTCTACCGAACGAACAACACCCTTTTTCCATGTAACGATCTATTAATCGTCGGCTCTCTACAAGTCCTAGCTCGTTCATTTGTCTGTGTCATACGGCCCAATCACGAAATGTAGTCACCTGTGCTAGGTCCACCATAGGGTGTATCAAGCCCTAGGGTGCCAACCACCGACACGAATCAAACACGCGTAGTGTAAACCTACCGGTGCCCAATGCCTGCTTTTTCAACTCCGGACTACATGCACGACCATAGTCCACCTGAACCTACAATGGCGCACCAACTCAGCCGTCGTTCTGGTCGCTTACAATCAGCCCAGTAATCTTGCCCCACCCTGCCTAGTTCCAGGGTACCGTGATACATCTAGTGGGTTACTGCTGAAAAGGACCGCGTAACTCGGGTTTCCGTCCAGTTGGTTAAGTGTTGTCATTTAAATTCGAGACTTAACTTCATTAGTCTAGCTTGTCAAGTTGGTAAAGTGTTGTCATTCAAGTTCGTGACTTAACCCGCCTACGTGTCATGTCAAATTGGCTAAGTGTTGTCGTTCAAGTTCATGACTTAGCCCTACGAATCATGTGTCAAGTGGGTAAGTATATTCAAGCGGTTCATGTCTTAACCCTATCAAATCATCGTGTCAAATTGGTTAAGTATATTCAAGTGGTTCATGACTTAACCCTATCAAATCATCGTGTCAAATTGGTTAAGTATATTAAAGTGGTTCATGACTAACCCTATCAAATCATCGTGTTAAATTGGTTAAGTATATTCAAGCGATTCATGAATTAACCCTATCAAATCATCGTGTCAAATTGGTTAAGTATATTCAAGCGGTTCATGACTTAACCCTATCAAATCATCGTGTCAAATTGGTTAAGTATATTCAAGCGGTACATGACTTTACCCTATCAAATCATCGTGTCAAATTGGTTAAGTATATTCTAGCGGTTCATGACTTAACCCTATCAAATCATCGTGTTAAATTGGTTAAGTATATTCAAGCGGTTCATGACTTAACCCTATCAAATCATCGTGTTAAATTGGTTAAGTATATTCAAGCGGTTCATGAATTAACCCTATCAAATCATCATGTCAAATTGGTTAAGTATATTCAAGCGGTTCATGACTTAACCCTATCAAATCATCGTGTCAAATTGGTTAAGTATATTCAAGTGGTTCATGACTTAACCCTATCAAATCATCGTGTTAAATTGGTTAAGTATATTCAAGCGGTTCATGACTTAACCCTATCAAATCATCGTGTTAAATTGGTTAAGTATATTCAAGCGGTTCATGACTTAACCCTATCAAATCATCATGTTAAATTGGTTAAGTATATTCAAGCGGTTCATGACTTAACCCTATCAAATCATCGTGTTAAATTGGTTAAGTATATTCAAGCGGTTCATGAATTAACCCTATCAAATCATCGTGTCAAATTGGTTAAGTATATTTAAGAGGTTTATGACTTAACACTATCAAATCATCGTGTCAAATTGGTTAAGTATATTCAAGTGGTTCATGACTTAACCCTATCAAATTATCGTGTTAAATTGGTTAAGTATATTCATGCAGTTCATGACTTAACCCTATCAAATCATCGTGTTAAATTGGTTAAGTATATTCAAGCGGTTCATGACTTAACCCTATCAAATCATCGTGTCAAATTGGTTAACTATATTCAAGCGGTTCATGACTTAACCCTATCAAATCATCGTGTTAAATTGGTTAAGTATATTCAAGCGGTTCATGACTTAACCCTATCATGTGGCATTAATTCATTAATGCACCCTAACCTCTCACATTAGACTAATTGTTGTGGTCACTAGATTTGCCGGGCGGTTCCGGGCAGATTTACACCACAACATAGTCTAACCTTGGGTTTTGGGTGCGATATGACCAACTTCCCACATTGGATCCTATTGTTTGCAGTTACGGGATTTGCCGGGTGGTTTCGGGCAGATTTACACTGCAAACTCAACCCAACCTCGAGTTGGCCATTTTCAAGTTCATTTTAAGTGTCATGTCCCGGTTCAAGTTTCTAGTTTAAATTCATGTCAAGTTTTCATGTCATGTTTCATGTCAAATCGTGTCAAGTTCATGTCCATATCCAGGTTCAAGTTATAACAATGTTCACGTTTCAAGTTTATAGTAAATTTAGGTTTGCCTAAACTACCCAAATCGTATTCCCATCGCACGTGAATTCGAATCGATACAAACAAATCTAATTAGAGAATAACATAGAAAGAACGGGCATAAGGTGGAAAAAGTGATTACAAGTCAAGCATGGTATAACTTGAGGTAAATTACTACAACAATACTGGCATATGGAATAGTGGTCTCAAATATCTAACTTAGCAAAATAGAGTGATAGTCATGGTAACAGTTGACATAAGATAATAACCTCAAACTTGTGAATAACAACTAATTCAACATCACAGGCATGTTAACATCATGGACATGAAGGGTTTAGGTCTACAACATGCTTAGGCCCCAAATCAGTTTCATATAAATATTACCACAAATCAAGATTCAAGATGAATAGATCCAAGGTGAACAAAATAGTGGATCCAAAATACTAGATTCAAAATGAACAATGATAGGTCCAAGATATACAATGATAGGTTCAAGACGATTGTAATGACCCGCAAATCCGCAACATCAGAGTTGACTATATACATCATACGTCCAACCCAAATATCACGAAAATACGAAACATTTTTTTAGAAGAAAGAGGTAGAAGAAGAACAGAACTAACAACACAGAATCTCACATCGCAGCGGAACAAAATATAATATATCACATCTTTGAAATACAAAATCTTAACTGTATAACATACACTTATCAGAGTACAACACTTACAACACAACGGAACCACTATAACTAGATAACGCTGAAGCCTCCTGCTCCAAGCTCCTTTAGATATATCTGAAAAATCCTGAACTACTTGACTGCCCGTAAAAATTTAGGCACCCAAGAGTTTAGGCAGAACAAAACAAATAAACTCCGGGTCAGTCATGGGACTGGTATGAGTAAACAGTTTAAAACAGTTTCAGAAAACTAAATGATATCTCATAAGACCACGCCGCATAACACGGAACGGTTTTTTCCCTTATGAAAATCCAAACACTTGATTCAACTTTATATCAAACTCTTTTGATATTATAATAATGTCTAAATCAATTAAATAACAATCTAGTGGAACGTTTGCATCTCACGTTCCATATATATATACAATCAAAACCGCAAGCACGTATTGGGTAATGGGTTTCCAACTATGACAAGGTATGGGACCACCTTTCGCTGGTATATCTCTAGAGGAGAATACACCGAGTTCAACAAGAACATCTTGCAACTCAGCCACACATGACCGACCACTCATTTCGCTTGAGTGTATCGAATGTATATCACCAACGATTGGGATCAGCAACCGTTTCCCGAATGGGTCAGCATCGACAATAGATTTTTAGAAGTAAATGAAACTCTAGATCAGGTGATTATACACCCTAATAGGTGCGACCTACATAGCCATGCTGCTTTCCCGATTTCTGTCATTTACCGGATGTTGAGGCTAGAAGCTACGTTTTATCATCACACCAGATTCACTTCGAATGTCACATCGTCAGATCCATCGAAAATCACTAATTGACGTCTACAACAGTACATTACGTGTCAGCTAAAAGAAGTTTCCTCCTCCGCTTCCACTCTTGGTACAGTTGAAGAAATCAATGTACGTGACCTTTCTGGAAATACTCTGTCAGACATTCATCCATACAAGTCACCCAGGAACAGGATGAACCGAAGGTACTATTTCTATTGATAGAAAAAGTCCTTGTACTCTACTCCGTCTTCGATTATCTTTAAATAATCTGATTCGCACGCTACTGCCAATACGGAGTAGTTCTTTGGATAATAATCCAACCGGTCTCTCCATATTGACAACGATGGTCAAAACATCGATAGTCTGTGATTTAACTATCGAATAAAAAGAAGTGTTTCGATAGTCGATGATTTAACTATCGAATAAAACAAGTGTTCATCCAAACATCCAAAAATCACTGAACCTTTAATTAATATTTCATTAATTAAATCTCTTCTCTATTTCTTATCAATATTTGTTAACCAAATATTTTCAATAACCATATTGGCCTTTTACGTTATTTGGAAAACATTTCCGAATATCGCCTTCCTTTATTTTCTATACTAGGAAATATTCATTATTCTATTTCCAAGCTTTGCACATATTTGGGTTAAAACAGATGTTGTGCAAAACATCGTTACGACAACCCAAATACAGTATTTAACGAATCCTTATTCCACATTGATCTTCGAGCCTGAATCTTGCTACTTATCGGTATATCATGAAATCAACCAAGTTGGGGTATAATTACCTCTCAGACCTTGACTGAATAACATTTAACGTCAAAACAGACATGACTACTTACTCGAATAATCAATACCATACAAATGATTATTCACCTTTAAACACATATATATTTTCTCTTTCTATTCCTACGAGATTTTATTCTTATACTTCCCTTTTTAATTATACTATTCTATTTCTAAGTTCGTTTCCTTATCGACTTCTATATAATTTGATATGTTGATTTCTAACTATCAAATTATCTTAAAAATATTCTATCTCCTTAAATTCCCGAAAAAATTCGCCATAACCTCCTTTGTACCGGGAGCATCGGGAAATTTCAAATAGCTTTCCCGGTCCTTCTCATCTCAAAAAGAAAAAGAAAAAGCCAAGCGGCTTGCCGATACGGCGCATAAAACCTCATATATGAATTAATTACGTACCTTTTTGTCGGGCATTCTATATATATACCTTCTAACACTTTATTCCAAACCTGTCTCCTGTATGTCTATACATGTCCAATCTATTTTAACTATACCAATCGTTTTAACTCAATTTGTTAATTAAATCTGTTACTTAACTTTTCAGTCTATTTCACCTTCATATTTGAACATGACATGTTCAAATATAATTTAATTGCATATTAACAAATTCTAATTATACTCATACTCTCGATCCCTTATCGACTTCTCTATTCAAATTCCAATTCAATTCTATTTGAATTTTTTGATTTAAACTTCATTTGAATTCTATTTTTAAATTCTATAGTTTAAAGTCCATTTGAATTTCTATATTCAAATCTATAGTTTAAAGTCCATTTGAATTTCTATATTCAAATATATAGTTTAAAGTCCATTTGAATTTCTATATTCAAATATATAGTTCAATTCCTTATATTCAATGTCCATTTGAATTCTTGGCATTATTTATAAACAACGTTTATAACTTCAATTCAAATCCCACTTTTCCATTTATAAACAACTTTATAAATTCGATTCAAATTCCATCCTTTCATTTATAAACAAAGTTTATAAATTCAATTCAAATTCCATTCTTTCATTTATAAACAAAGTTTATAAATTCAAATTCCATTCTTTCATTTATAAACAAAGTTTATAAATTCAATTCAAATTCCATTCTTTCATTTATAAACAAAGTTTATAAATTCAAATTCCATTCTTTCATTTATAAACAAAGTTTATAAATTCAATTCAAATTCCATTCTTTCATTTATAAACAAAGTTTATAAATTCAAATTCTATTCTTTCATTTATAAACAAAGTTTATAAATTCAATTCAAATTCCATTCTTTCATTTATAAACATAGTTTATAAATTCAATTCAAATTCCATTCTTTCATTTATAAACAAAGTTTATAAATTCAATTCCATTCTTTCATTTATAAACAAAGTTTTTAAAATTCAATATCCGTTCATATATATTCAAAACAAGTTAATGTTTTCTATAGTTCATTAAAAATTCAAATTCTATTTATAAAAATAGAATTCCCCTTTTTAAATTTCAAATACCCTTTTTGATATTTTTTTATAAATCAATATTCAAGCCCAGGGATAATTTCAACAATCAAATCAACCAATTTTCAATCATTTGATTTTAACACATCATATAGGAATATATATGAAATCAAACAAACAACAAACAGATAATATATTTTTGAGGAATCCAGTTGGATTCCTCCAACCTGTTTTCCTGCATCCACAGACGTTAGCACATAAATAATACCCATCCTGCTTCGAGGCAGGATATCGCGGTATAGAAGGTCATCCACTAATCATAGCGTGGGGCGTATAGGGTAATCATCCGCTATGAAACCGCGGGCATCCGCTAATGAGACTGCGGGAATCCAACCAATCATCAACCCAATATATATATAATAGTCAACCAATCCTAAATAACTATATATATATTTAAGCAGCCATAGTAATATTTTCGATGCACACAACAAATCAACAATTTATTTTAAATGCTAAAATAAATTTAACAAGTGAGATTTACTCACTTGATTTTCCATTTGCCGAATATCCATTTTACATCCTCTATCGTCTCGCTTTTCTTCCACTTGAACGAATCCCGAATGAAATCTTTTCCTAAGATTATTTATTTTAATTAACGATTAAACATTTATTTATTTTAACTACTCGAATAAAATAAATAAACTAAATAAATTACTATATTATTCCTTACCTTACATTAACAGTTCGAACACTCGCCCTTAGAACCATATCATTACCACCATGTTAGCCCGTCCCTCGTCCGTTCGATCACCTTCTTCTTACGGTAAAGTAAAACCCCTTCCTGTCTTGCCTGCGACTTGGACCATCGCAACCCCCATAACAGTGTTCGAGCTTTATCATCACCACAGACCTTCGATTTAACCTCCACCCACTTCAACGTCGACCAGGGCAGTTCGATGTTCGAGCCGACCTCGACTTCCACTTCAAGCTTCATTCAACGCAGCTCCACCTCACTCGAACTAAGGGAATCGCGACTGTTGAAAACTCCATCTCGCGATACCCTTTCCTGGTTCGAACTCCTTACTATCGCATAAAAAAAAGAAATCCCAAATCCTTCATATATGAAATCGAGCTTCAGACCACCACCCAAATCGAACGCGACTTCCGTTTTTCCTAAAATCCACCTCGTCGACTTCAGCTTCCTAAATCGCGAGCGTGCCTGGAGCTCGGCTAATTGGGTTTTGAGATTTTTGATTTTTGAAGGATTTAAAGACTGTGGAATTTTTTCGTGGATTTGGTTTTTGTCCGAGGAAATGAACGAACGGGAATGTTATAAAGGAAAGGGGAGTGGTTGGTTTGATGTGTGGTAAAGAGGAAGTCACGGGTGTTTTGTTTAAGTCCACTAACCATGATATTTATTTTTATTTAAATAAATTCTGTATCCTTAAAAATTAAATAACCCTAAATTCTGAACTCCTCTCTGAACCCAACAAGAGTCAATTCTAGGGTAAAACCACTATTCCGGACACACTGGGATAGGTCATGAAGTCCGATTTGATTGTCTGTAGAAGATATAATTTAAATGGCTAAATTAAATTCAAAACAATTTAAATTCTACGGAAATAAATTAATATTATTATTCGTATTCGAACAGAAGTTTGAACTGTATTCAATTCAATTTTAAAATTTGAATTAAATTAACTTCGTATTTCGATAATTTAATACATTCGATATTAAATCGATATTGATTATTTAATCGTTAACTCAAATATAAATTTCCATTTACATTCTCAACTCACTATTTAAATCTAGATTTAAATATTTAAATTTAGTTGACCGAAATCCCGGGTCATTACAATCTTCCCCACTTAAAAAAATTTCGTCCTCGAAATTGCTAATGTAGAAAAAGTGCTACAAACCCATTAACTTTTCAAAACTTATTTATGTTGATACTCAACATTTCAAACTTCCTTGTATAACTCTCTTTCGAATAGATCCCTATTCGATAACTCCTTCCTTCGAATAACTATATTCGAAAATCTCTCTTTCGAATAACTATATTCGAAAACCTTTCTTCGAATAAACTATATTCGATTTACTCTTATCAATTAACTCTATCGGATTTAACTCTTTTCGATTAACTCTATCGAATAACTAAATTCTATAACTCCTTCGAATAACCAATATTCTATAACTCACTTCGATTAAACTAATCGATAACTCTTTCGATTAACTAATAATCGATAATTCCTTTCGAATAAACTATATTCGATCAACTTCTTTAATTCTATCCGAATAACCAATATTCAATTAACTCCTTTTAACTTTATTCGAATAACTCCTATTCGATTAACTCCTTTAATTCTATTCGAATAACTATATTGGATTTAACTCCACTCGCTTGACTCTAGATCGCAGCAATCACAATGGTTACGCTTGATTCCCCCAGGAAACATCCGACCGCCCTAGGTTATATGCAGCCCTGCGAATTACGCTAGCAGTCGTACGAAATGGCACTTATCCTGAGTGACTATGTTTGATTAACTCTATCTCAATACTATATTCGATCAACTTTAATTGAATAACTATCATTCAATTAAATTTTAATTCGATTAATTATGTTCAATTAACTCTATCTGGTTAACTCTAAATTTGAATAACAAATATTCGATAAATTCTATTTGAATAACTAATATTCAATTAACTCTACGGATTAACCCTAACTGATTAACTCTAACTGGTTAATTCTTACTCTAATCGATTATTTCTAACTCTAATCGGTTATCTCTAACTCTAATCGATTTCGCCTATTCGAATAACTCCTATTGGATAACATTTATTTATTTATAAAGATTTACTTTTAGTACCGGTTCTTCACTTTATAAATGTTCTCTTTAATAACGTTACTCCACTTATATAAGTGTTGTGTACCCCTTCTATTTCAAACTATCGGTGTTAAAAACCAATATCTCTTCTCTATATAAGTTCAGACTTATATATTCCATCTATCGAATGATAAATATTTAATTTAATTTATAAACTGTTATTTATAAATTAATCTTTTCTATCTATCTGTTAAAAACAGATTTCCATTTTCTATTCATCTTCTGAAATTCCTTTGATTAAATTCTATTTATTTAACAGATAAATATCTCATTTATAACATTCTATTTATTTCCTATAAACAAATATTTCCATTTACTCTATTTGAAAATGTTTTACAAATATTCCCCTTTTTAAATTCTATTTGTAAATGTTTTTACAAATATTTCTCTTTCTATTTGTTTGCACATAACTTCCTTTGTATTTGTGTTACAAATATATTTCCTTTTGAACTCTTTTGGTTTTTCCTTTATTCAAACCCAATTCATATTCACATTGAGTTTACTCAATTTTCATTTCGATCCATTTAACTTACTTAAGTTAAATTTAATTTCAATCATTCCAATTTCCATTAACTAGTTGCTAATTAACCGTTTTGCCTATTTCACCCTTTTTATTTAAATATAACTTGTTCAAATATATGTCAACTTAATTATAACTAATCTAATTATATTTCAACTCGAGTTATATATTCGATTTCGAATATAAACTCTCAATTTCTTTCACTTATCAAAAACCCAATTTCGACTCAAATTTCCTTTAACTAATTATTTTCTAATTTAGTTAATTCTATTTAACCATTCAAAATATGATTTTTGTATTAAAAATCATTTCACTTACTTCACTGGAGTTCATATTTATTTTATATCTCCAGTCTGGATTTTTCTAATGCCAATTCGGATTTTATTTCCTAAAAATCCTTTTATTTATTTAATTAAACCGTTATGGTTTTCTAATGGTTCTGGCGCTGTTTTTCTAAAAATTTGATTTTGATATAACTCAAAACCTATACGAAGAAATCCAGATTTTTCTCTTTCATTAGAAAACTAATATTCAACCGGTCCCGACGATTCTTGTTTCAAAGAATTCCGACTTCAATTGAGTTTTGTATACTAAATTGAAGTTCGAATCGCCAATTTACGAACTGCCGTGCTCTGGCGATCTCGTTTTAATTATAATTATAAATATAAACGTTTTAACTTTGTTTATAATAAATTCAACTCCATTCTGATATATTTTCAATATGTATCAAATCCATTTAATAAAATTCCCGATCTATTTCACTTCTAATATTCAAATCCTATATATTTACAGTATTCACATTCCATTTGAATTTCTTTATTCAAATTTTATATTTGAATTTCCTTCTATTCAATTTCTATTTAAATTCCTTTATTCAATTTCTATTTAAATTCCTTTATTCAATTTCTATTTAAATTCCTTTATTCAATTTCTATTTAAATTCCTTTATTCAATTTCTATTTAAATTCCTTTATTCAAATTCCTATTTGAAATCCTTTGAATTTAAATTCTATTTTAACTCCTTTTGTTTTCATTGAATTCTATTTAACCATTCTCCATTTGGATTCTAATATTCAAATCTCTATTTGATTTTTCTTTATTCAAATCCATTTGAATTCCTTTGAATTCAAATTCAACAACAACAACAAAGCCATATATTTCTATTTGAATTCCTTTGAATTCCTTTTTGAATTCAAATTCCATTTCAATCTTTCTTATATAATTTCTATTTGAATTTCTTCTATTTCAAACTCATTTGAATTCCTTTGAATTCAAATTCTATTCCACTTCTATTTGAATTATATATATATTCAAATTCCTTTATTTTACTTCTATTTGAAATCTATATTCCAAATCTCATTTCAAAATTCCTTTGAAGTAATATAAATATATACATATATTTATCTATCTCAAATTCAAAACATTTGAATTTTCAAACAACTTGTTTCTTTCAAACAAATTTCCATCAAAAAATTTCTAAGGCAGCAATTCATCACTTAGAAACTCGAAAATGAACACTGATGATGTTGCGACCATCATCAGAATTATTTTCCAGCTACTGAATGAGTTCAGTGCTATATTTCTTTCAAAACCCATTTAGAAAAATATTTTCCCAACTCCCAGGATTTTAAATTCTGAATTCTGGTTGGAATTCAATTTTAATTCATCTCATTTGTATATCTGATTTCATATACAAATTCCATTGGTTATATATATAACTATTTCTGTTTTAAAATCTTATTTGATTATAATCCTAACAATCAACTTAACTATTCAAAACAATATCGTGTTCAATCTTCTGTTCAAATGTTTATAAACTCCTATCGACATCGTGGCGTCCCACGATTCGACCAAAATTTATAATCCACTCAACAGACTAGTCAACACAATATAAAACAGTTTTTATATCAAGTAACAAATACACTCTCTCGTATATATATACACTCAACTCATTCTAGGATACTACTGATCCTATCTCTAATGAGCACATTTCCACACAGCCTAGGTATTCGCTCAACCTAAGCTCTGATACCAACTGTAATGACCCGCAAATCCGCAACATCAGAGTTGACTATATACATCATACGTCCAACCCAAATATCACGAAAATACGAAACATTTTTTTTAGAAGAAAGAGGTAGAAGAAGAACAGAACTAACAACACAGAATCTCACATCGCAGCGGAACAAAATATAATATATCACATCTTTGAAATACAAAATCTTAACTGTATAACATACACTTATCAGAGTACAACACTTACAACACAACGGAACCACTATAACTAGATAACGCTGAAACCTCCTGCTCCAAGCTCCTTTAGATATATCTGAAAAATCCTGAACTACTTGACTGCCCGTACAAATTTAGGCACCCAAGAGTTTAGGCAGAACAAAACAAATAAACTCCGGGTCAGTCATGGGACTGGTATGAGTAAACAGTTTAAAACAGTTTCAGAAAACTAAATGATATCTAATAAGACCACGCCGCATAACACGGAACGGGTTTTTCCCTTATGAAAATCCAAACACTTGATTCAACTTTATATCAAACTCTTTTGATATTATAATAATGTCTAAATCAATTAAATAACAATCTAGTGGAACGTTTGCATCTCACGTTCCATATATATATACAATCAAAACCGCAAGCACGTATTGGGTAATGGGTTTCCAACTATGACAAGGTATGGGACCACCTTTCGCTGGTATATCTCTAGAGGAGAATACACCGAGTTCAACAAGAACATCTTGCAACTCAGCCACACATGACCGACCACTCATTTCGCTTGAGTGTATCGAATGTATATCACCAACGATTGGGATCAGCAACCGTTTCCCGAATGGGTCAGCATCGACAATAGATTTTTAGAAGTAAATGAAACTCTAGATCAGGTGATTATACACCCTAATAGGTGCGACCTACATAGCCATGCTGCTTGCCCGATTTCTGTCATTTACCGGATGTTGAGGCTAGAAGCTACGTTTTATCATCACACCAGATTCACTTCGAATGTCACATCGTCAGATCCATCGAAAATCACTAATTGACGTCTACAACAGTACATTACGTGTCAGCTAAAAGAAGTTTCCTCCTCCGCTTCCACTCTTGGTACAGTTGAAGAAATCAATGTACGTGACCTTTCTGGAAATACTCTGTCAGACATTCATCCATACAAGTCACCCAAGAACAGGATGAACCGAAGGTACTATTTCTATTGATAGAAAAAGTCCTTGTACTCTACTCCGTCTTCGATTATCTTTAAATAATCTGATTCGCACGCTACTGCCAATACGGAGTGGTTCTTCGGATAATAATCCAACCGGTCTCTCCATATTGACAACGATGGTCAAAACTTCGATAGTCTGTGATTTAACTATAGAATAAAAACAAGTGTTTCGATAGTCGATGATTTAACTATCGAATAAAACAAGTGTTCATCCAAACATCCAAAAATCACTGAACCTTTAATTAATATTTCATTAATTAAATCTCTTCTCTATTTCTTATCAATATTTGTTAACCAAATATTTTCAATAACCATATTGGCCTTTTACGTTATTTGGAAAACATTTCCGAATATCGCCTTCCTTTATTTTCTATACTAGGAAATATTCATTATTCTATTTCCAAGCTTTGCACATATTTGGGTTAAAACAGATGTTGAGCAAAACATCGTTACGACAACCCAAATACAGTATTTAACGAATCCTTATTCCACATTGATCTTCGAGCCTGAATCTGGCTACTTATCGGTATATCATGAAATCAACCAAGTTGGGGTATAATTACCTCTCAGACCTTGACTGAATAACATTTAACGTCAAAACAGACAAGACTACTTACTCGAATAATCAATACCATACAACTGATTATTCACCTTTAAACACATATATATTTTCTCTTTCTATTCCTACGAGATTTTATTATTATACTTCCCTTTTTAATTATACTATTCTATTTCTAAGTTCGTTTCCTTATCGACTTCTATATAATTTGATATGTTGATTTCTAACTATCAAATTATCTTAAAAATATTCTATCTCCTTAAATTCCCGGAAAAATTCGCCATAACCTCCTTTGTACCGGGAGCATCGGGAAATTTCAAATAGCTTTCCCGGTCCTTCTCATCTCAAAAAGAAAAAGAAAAAGCCAAGCGGCTTGCCGATACGGCGCATAAAACCTCATATATGAATTAAATACGTACCTTTTTGTCGGGCATTCTATATATATACCTTCTAACACTTTATTCCAAACCTGTCTCCTGTATGTCTATACATGTCCAATCTATTTTAACTATACCAATCGTTTTAACTCAAATTGTTAATTAAATCTGTTACTTAACTTTTCAGTCTATTTCACCTTCATATTTGAACATGACATGTTCAAATATAATTTAACTACATATTAACAAATTCTAATTATACTCATACTCTCGTTCCCTTATCGACTTCTCTATTCAAATTCCAATTCAATTCTATTTGAATTTTTTTGATTTAAACTTCATTTGAATTCTATTTTCAAATTTTATAGTTTAAAGTCCATTTGAATTTCTATATTCAAATCTATAGTTTAAAGTCCATTTGAATTTCTATATTCAAATATATAGTTTAAAGTCCATTTGAATTTCTATATTCAAATATATAGTTCAATTCCTTATATTCAATGTCCATTTGAATTCTCGGCATTATTTATAAACAACGTTTATAACTTCAATTCAAATCCCACTTTTCCATTTATAAACAACTTTATACATTCGATTCAAATTCCATCCTTTCATTTATAAACAAAGTTTATAAATTCAATTCAAATTCCATTCTTTCATTTATAAACAAAGTTTATAAATTCAAATTCCATTCTTTCATTTATAAACAAAGTTTATAAATTCAATTCAAATTCCATTCTTTCATTTATAAACAAAGTTTATAAATTCAAATTCCATTCTTTCATTTATAAACAAAGTTTATAAATTCAATTCAAATTCCATTCTTTCATTTATAAACAAAGTTTATAAATTCAATTCAAATTCCATTCTTTCATTTATAAACAAAGTTTATAAATTCAATTCCATTCTTTCATTTATAAACAAAGTTTTTAAAATTCAATATCCGTTCATATATATTCAAAACAAGTTAATGTTTTCTATAGTTCATTAAAAATTCAAATTCTATTTATAAAAATAGAATTCCCCTTTTTAAATTTCAAATACCCTTTTTGATATTTTTTTATAAATCAATATTCAAGCCCAGGGATAATTTCAACAATCAAATCAACCAATTTTCAATCATTTGATTTTAACACATCATATAGGAATATATATGAAATCAAACAAACAACAAACAGATAATATATTTTTGAGGAATCCAGTTGGATTCCTCCAACCTGTTTTCCTGCATCCACAGACGTTAGCACATAAATAATACCCATCCTGCTTCGAGGCAGGATATCGCGGTATAGAAGGTCATCCACTAATCATAGAGTGGGGCGTATAGGGTAATCATCCGCTATGAAACCGCGGGCATCCGCTAATGAGACTGCGGGAATCCAACCAATCATCAACCCAATATATATAATAGTCAACCAATCCTAAATAACTATATATATATTTAAGCAGCCATAGTAATATTTTCGATGCACACAACAAATCAACAATTTATTTTAAATTCTAAAATAAATTTAACAAGTGAGATTTACTCACTTGATTTTCCATTTGCCGAATATCCATTTTACATCCTCTATCGTCTCGCTTTTCTTCCACTTGAACGAATCCCGAATGAAATCTTTTCCTAAGATTATTTATTTTAATTAACGATTAAACATTTATTTATTTTAACTACTCGAATAAAATAAATAAACTAAATAAATTACTATATTATTCCTTACCTTACATTAACAGTTCGAACACTCGCCCTTAGAACCATATCATTACCACCATGTTAGCCCGTCCCTCGTCCGTTCGATCACCTTCTTCTTACGGCGAAGTAAAACCCCTTCCTGTCTTGCCTGCGACTTGGACCATCGCAACCCCCATAACAGTGTTCGAGCTTTATCAACACCACAGACCTTCGATTTAACCTCCACCCACTTCAACGTCGACCAGGGCAGTTCGATGTTCGAGCCGACCTCGACTTCCACTTCAAGCTTCGTTCAACGCAGCTCCACCTCACTCGAACTAAGGGAATCGCGACTGTTGAAAACTCCATCTCGCGATACCCTTTCCTGGTTCGAACTCCTTACTATCGCATAAAAAAAAGAAATCCCAAATCCTTCATATATGAAATCGAGCTTCAGACCACCACCCAAATCGAACGCGACTTCCGTTTTTCCTAAAATCCACCTCGTCGACTTCAGCTTCCTAAATCGCGAGCGTGCCTGGAGCTCGTCTAATTGGGTTTTGAGATTTTCGATTTTTGAAGGATTTAAAGACTGCGGAATTTTTTCGTGGATTTGGTTTTTGTCCGAGGAAATGAACGAATGGGAATGTTTATAAAGGAAAGGGGAATGGTTGGTTTGATGTGTGGTAAAGAGGAAGTCACGGGTGTTTTGTTTAAGTCCACTAACCATGATATTTATTTTTATTTAAATAAATTCTGTATCCTTAAAAATTAAATAACCCTAAATTCTGAACTCCTCTCTGAACCCAACAAGAGTCAATTCTAGGGTAAAACCACTACTCCGGACACACTGGGATAGGTCACGAAGTCCGATTTGATTGTCTGTAGAAGATATAATTTAAATGGCTAAATTAAATTCAAAACAATTTAAATTCTACGGAAATAAATTAATATTATTATTCGTATTCGAATAGAAGTTTGAACTGTATTCAATTCAATTTTAAAATTTGAATTAATTAACTTCGTATTTCGATAATTTAATACATTCGATATTAAATCGATATTGATTATTTAATCGTTAACTCAAATATAAATTTCCATTTACATTCTCAACTCACTATTTAAATCTAGATTTAAATATTTAAATTTAGTTGACCGAAATCCCGGGTCATTACAACGATTGTCATACTTATGTTCAATTTCAATTTACAACATGTCCATATTAAGTTTAAAGTTTAGATCTAAAAGTAACTGGGGCTTACAGATCGTGGTTTGAGAATTAGAAAAAAAAGAGGCGATGTTGAATCTCGAGTCTAACATAAATCCCCCAAACAGAAATACTCTACACGTAGCCTTGTTGGAGAAGAAGCAATTCCTTTTTCTCTAACTTTTCAACCAGAGTTTTAGCAGCATAAGAGCAGAGAGAATTTGTGTAGAGAGACTAGAGTTAGGGGCTGTTTATATAGGGTCAGGCCAACGAATCTAGAAAGAAATCGGACTAGAAACATCAGAGTGAATTCTGACTCAAAAATGGGCTCGGCAACTAGGTCGACACCCAGGTTGACTCTATGGTCGACCTGGTCCTGGGCAGGTCGACTCTATGGTCGACCCCCAAGTCGACCTGGTCCTAGGCAGGTCGACTCTATGGTCGACCCCTAGGTCGACCTGGTCCTGTGCGGGAAATTTCCCGCCCAGTCTGTTCTGGGGTTTGAATTCGAAATTTGAATTCGAATTATGAGCTGTTTTGAACTTGAAAATTTCTTAAAACTTATAAAACTTCTAGAGGTCATAACTTGGTCATACGAACTCCGATTTTTGAAAACTCGGATTCGTTTCTAAGTAGAATTTCGAGACGAACGCAATGGCGCAACCCATTTCCCTTGATTCTTATTTTGAAATTTAATTCTGCCTTGATTTATGGTTTTAACACGTTATTAAAATTCGGGTTGTTACATTCTTCCCTCCTTAAAGGATTTCGTCCCCGAAATCTTCAAGTTAAGAAGAATGTGTCCTACCATCCAATCAATCATCTACTCAGCCATCATCCACAAGCAACCGTTGTCCTTAAAAGATTTCTAATGCTATATGAACATATGCAGAAAGTGTGTGTATATGTTCCTTATCTAATGTAAATGATCAGGCCTGATTGATCTTCCTAATGCAAAATATATTTAGTGTCATGAATCCAACATGTATGCAAATTCCTATGACATTTCACAATTTCTACATGAGTGCTCAAACATTCATTCATATGCAACATCCAAATGATAGCATATCAAGTTTCCATCCATGTACAAAACATTCATGCATATGCAATATGAGATGTGATTGAGCCGATCTAGTGCCTAATGTGTGTTATGCAACCACGAGCAACCGCTAGCAACCACTTGCAACCACTTGCAACCATCAACCATAACATGTCTGAAACACATGTGTACATCCCTTAGTTCCTACCTAAAGGTATAGCCGAATGATAGAAGCAAGTAAAGAAAAACTTTATGCCCATTAGGCAATGTCAAAACTGGAAATCTATGTCACATATATACTGATTAGGAGAAGAACTCCCTAAGCACCAGCCCGAAGACCGAAATCAACATCAGGTTGAAACCCAAAGAATTACTCGACCCAACGGACACCCTCAAGCCCCAACATGTATCACAACCAGATGAGTCATACTCCTTATGGGGTTTGCAACAGAAATAAGATTGAGAATAGGACCGAGAGGATATACTTAAAAGATAGCATGCAAATAAGCTCTGCAGGAAAAGAGGGATCAAGGATATACTCTTAAAAAGAGATATGATGCGCATGTCTAGTCTTCAATCTTCTAAGTCGCATTTCCTTGAGCTTAACTCCATTGTGCTTTGACCGTCTTTAGCTTCACAATTTCGTAGCTTCTTAATTCCTATTTCCAAAATATGAGTTGGAACTCATTTCACTGTCGCCTCTCGTTCCACTTTCACTTATTCTTTTTCTATTATACTCGGCTTAAACATAACTGCATACTCATGGTTTCATGCAAGCTCTCCAAAATTCACTAGTGAATCTCGGATCTCGTTCACTTACTAAAAGGTATTCCACATAAATGAATTATCTCTTGAAAATAAACAAATGCCAACCATGTTGCCATGTGTACTTATTAAGGTGATTTTCTATAACTCATGCATAGGCGAGATAAACCATCCGCCTTGGTGGTGAACACTACTCGAGCGGATCAATAAATATATCAAGAGATTCTAGGTAACTAAGCATGGCAGAACCCTAAGGGTTACACTAGACTTCGAGGGCATTACCGGGGCAAGTCAAGAGTCTAACTACCCTCTTTTCATACTCGAGAATGGTATCATTTTTGGAAAACCACTCCATCCCTAGAAAAAACCCATAGCCCAAAAACATAAGCATAACTTCTAAACTCAACACTTAGCACAGACATTTTCAAATCCAAACAAGTCATGAATAAATGAGCCGATTCCCCAACAGGATTTGAGACAAAAATGGGACCCTCTACTACGCTAGTACTAACGTGCAGAGACTCAACTATCGAAGCAGAATTAAAAAGGATGCGATGTACAAAAACAAAATTCCCATGGTATGATAGAAAAGAAAAGCTAAACTTTTAACAGAAACGTTACCACCTCTTCTTAGGTACGCTAGTAGTGAGAGCATACAATTGCCCTCTCGACGATCTTGTCCTTTACCCTTGTCCTTGTCCTCTAATACTTAACTACATGTCCCTTTTTATCATACTAAAGATACTCTCTCTTGTCGTGGGTTTTATTATTCTTTCACTTTGGTCTCTTTCCTTTCACCTTTTCCATCTTCGTGCAATAAGCCATATCAACAAGTTTCTCATCCTTAGGCTTGTGTTCTTTTATCCTCGTTCTTGCTATCCTTGTATAACTTGTTGACAAGTTTCTCGAAAGCTACCTCCATCGCACGACAACCCTACAAAGCTTGAAATAAGATTAGTCGCAAGCAAAACTACTGTGGCTACAGATGGAGGTTGGGCACTCCTTTGCCCTCTGATACATGCCTACAAGACTATGGTGAAAAGAGAGAAAGAAGAGATTCAAAGAGAGAATCAAAAGATAATGCACATGGCTTTGGGGAATATGCCTTTCGTAAAACAAATCTTTTCTTAGAAAAAGGCTTCTTTGTAAATGTTTTGAAAATAATTTCAGAAGTTTTTTTTTTAAAAAAAGCTTTTGCCCAGTCTGGTAACCTTCTGCTCTGATACCAAATGTAACACCCCACCTCCGCTAGGGTCACTCACAAGGGAATGCACTAGCTTTGGTGGAGCTTTATCCAGGTGAACATACACAGAAATATTACAAGAAAGAACATATAAAAACAGTGGAAGAAGGACCAAATTTCATTGCTTTAAATTCTAGAAAGGTCAAAAGCCTTTTACATCAAAATGTCATTAAATCCATTACATCGAAATCTGTCTTGCAATAGTAAAGAAGCATAAAACCATAGTCATAAATCATTCCCTAAGTAAAACAGTAAGGCAGCCATAGCCAAGAAAGGTCCAAGCCCTATATCTTGAAGCAGAAAGAAGTCCAAACTAAGTAGTAGTGTTTCCTCCCTGAGAACCGGGGGGAGGGGGGGAACGGAAGAAAAAGAGGCGAAAGAAAATGGGTCAGTCATAAAGACCGGTAAGTCCTAGTGACTTTCAGCATAGAAACAAGTAAAGATAACATGACATGTATAAACTGAAAGTAAACTGACAAGATAAACTATACTAACCAGATAAACTACGTATATCATCGCATGTTTAACATTCTCTACACCAACTGTACTAGTACCCCAACCCATATCATCCTTTCCATGTATATGTACAGTCCCTTGCCGTATATCGTACGAGTTTCAGCACGTACTTCTATACTACTTCAACGTAGTGCCAACATTCTTGAAATCGTTTCGACTGCCACCCTTGTTCTGGCTAGGTTTGCTTATCATGAACTATCGCGTGTTCAACAAGGATTTATGCCACCTAGTACCACTAGGGATTATGCTACCTATTGAACGTTTTCTAGATTCGATTAGGGTTTATGCCACCTAGGACCATTAGGGATTATGCTACCTAACGAAAAACACCCTTTTTCCATGTAACGATCTATTAATCGATCGGCTCCCTACAAGTCCTAGCTCGTTCATGTGTCTGTGTCATACGGCCCAATCACGAAATGTAGTCACCTGTGCTAGGTCCACCATAGGGTGTATCAAGCCCTAGGGTGCCAACCACCGACACGAATCAAGCACGCACAGTGTAAACCTACCGGTGCTAAATGCCTGCCTTTTCAACTCCGGACTACGTGCACGACCATAGTCCGCCTGAACCTACAATGGCGCACCAACTCAGCCGTCATTCTGGTCGCTTACAATCAGTCCAGTAATCGTGCCCCACCCTGCCTAGTTCCAGGGTATCGTGATACATCTAGTGGGTTACTACTGAAAAGGACCGCGTAACAAGTGTTTCCGTCCAGTAGGTTAAGTGTTGTCATTTAAATTCGAGACTTAACCCCATCAGTCTAGCATGTAAAGTTGGTTAAGTGTTGTCATTCAAGTTCGTGACTTAACCCACCTACGTGTCATGTCAAATTGGCTAAGTGTTGTCGTTCAAGTTCATGACTTAGCCCTACGAATCATGTGTCAAGTTGGTTAAGTATATTCAAGCGGTTCATGTCTTAACCCTATCAAATCATCGTGTCAAATTGGTTATATATTCAAGCGGTTCATGACTTAACCCTATCAAATCATCGTGTCAAATTGGTTAAGTATATTCAAGCGGTTCATGACTAACCCTATCAAACCATCGTGTTAAACTGGTTAAGTATATTCAAGCGATTCAAGACTTAACCCTATCAAATCATCGTGTCAAATTGGTTAAGTATATTTAAGCGGTTCATGACTTAACCCTATCAAATCATCATGTCAAATTGGTTAAGTATATTCAAGCGGTTCATGACTTAACCCTATCAAATCATCGTGTCAAATTGGTTAAGTATATTTAAGCGGTTCATGACTTAACCCTATCAAATCATCGTGTTAAATTGGTTAAGTATATTCAAGCGGTTCATGACTTAACCCTATCATGTGGCATTAATTCATTAATGCACCCTAACCTCTCACATTAGACTAATTGTTGTGGTCACTCGATTTGCCGGGCGGTTCCGGGCAGATTTACACCACAACATAGTCTAACCTTGGGTTTTGGGTGCGATATGACCAACTTCCCACATTGGATCCTATTGTTTGCAGTTACTGGATTTGCCGGGTGGTTTCGGGCAGATTTACACTGCAAACTCAACCCAACCTCGAGTTGGCCATTTTCAAGTTCATTCTAAGTGTCATGTCCCGGTTCAAGTTTCTAGTTTAAATTCATGTCAAGTTTTCATGTCATGTTTCATGTCAAATCGTGTCAAGTTCATGTCCATATCCAGGTTCAAGTTATAACAATGTTCACGTTTCAAGTTTATAGTAAATTTAGGTTTGCCTAAACTACCCAAATCGTATTCCCATCGCACGTGAATTCGAATCGATACAAACAAATCTAATTAGAGAATAACATAGAAAGAACGGGCATAAGGTGGAAAAAGTGATTACAAGTCAAGCATGGTATAACTTGAGGTAAATTACTACAACAATACTGGCATATGGAATAGTGGTCTCAAATATCTAACTTAGCAAAATAGAGTGATAGTCATGGTAACAGTTGACATAAGATAATAACCTCAAACTTGTGAATAACAACTAATTCAACATCATAGGCATGTTAACATCATGGACATGAAGGGTTTAGGTCTACAACATGCTTAGGCCCCAAATCAGTTTCATATAAATATTACCACAAGTCAAGATTCAAGATGAATAGATCCAAGGTGAACAAAATAGTGGATCCAAAATACTAGATTCAAAATGAACAACGATAGGTCCAAGATATACAATGATAGGTTCAAGACGATTGTCATACTTATGTTCAATTTCAATTTACAACATGTCCATATTAAGTTTAAAGTTTAGATCTAAAAGTAACTGGGGCTTAGAGATCGTGCTTTGAGAATTAGAAAACAAAGAGGCGATGTTGAATCTCGAGTCTAACAGAAATCCCCCAAACAGAAATACTCCACACGTAGCTTTGTTGGAGAAGAAGCAATTCCTTTTTCTCTAACTTTTCAACCAGAGTTTTAGCAGCATAAGAATAGAGAGAATTTGTGTAGAGAGACTAGAGTTAGGGGATGTTTATATAGGGTCAGGCCAACGAATCTAGACAGAAATCAGACTAGAAACATCAGAGTGAATTCTGACTCAAAAATGGGCTCGGCAACCAGGTCGACACCCAGGTCGACACCCAGGTTGACTCTATGGTCGACCTGGTCCTAGGCAGGTCGACTCTATGGTCGACCCCGAAGTCGACCTGGTCCTGGGCAGGTCGACTCTATGGTCGACCCCCAGGTCGACTCTATGGTCGACCCCCAGGTCGACCTGGTCCTGGGCGGGAAATTTCCCGCCCAGTCTGTTTTGGGGTTTGAATTCGAAATTTGAATTCGAATTATGAGCTTTTTTGAACTTGAAAATTTCTGAAAACTTCTGAAACTTCTAGAGGTCATAACTTGGCCATACGAACTCCGATTTTCGAAAACTCGGACTCGTTTCCAAGCAGAATTTCGAGACGAACGCAATGGCGCAACCCATTTCCCTTGATTCTTATTTTGAAATTTAATTCTGCCTTGATTTATGGTTTTAACACGTTATTAAAATTCGGGTTGTTACATTCTTCCCTCCTTAAAGGATTTCGTCCCCGAAATCTTCAAGTTAAGAAGAACTTGTCCTACCATCCAATCAACCATCTACTCAACCATCATCCACAAGCAACCGTTGTCCTTAAAAGATTTCTAATGCTATATGAACATATGCAGAAAGTGTGTGTATATGTTCCTTATCTAATGTAAATGATCAAGCCTGATTGATCTTCATAATGCAAAATATGTTTAGTGTCATGAATCCAACATGTATGCAAATTCCTATTACATTTTATAATTTCTACATGAGTGCTCAAACATTCATTCATATGCAACATCCAAATGATGGCATATCAAGTTTCCATCCATGTACAAAACATTCATGCATATGCAATATGAGATGTGATTGAGCCGATCTAGTGCCTAATGTGTGTTATGCAACCACGAGCAACCGCTAGCAACCACTTGCAACCATCAACCATAACATGTCTCAAACACATGTTTACATCCCTTAGTTCTTACCTAAAGGTATAGCCGAATGATAGAAGCAAGTAAAGAAAAACTTTGTGCCCATTAGGCAATGTCAAAACTGGAAATCTATGTCACATATATACTGATTAGGAGAAGAACTCCCTAAGCACCAGCCCGAAGACCGAAATCAACATCAGGCTGACACCTAAAGAATTACTCGACCCAACGGATACCCTCAAGCCCCAACATGTATAACAACCAGATGAGTCATACTCCTTATGGGGTTTGCAACAGAAATAAGATTGAGAATAGGACCGAGAGGATATACTTAAAAGATAGCATGCAAATAAGCTCTGCAGGAAAAGAGGGATCAAGGATATACTCTTAAAGAGAGATATGATGCGCCTGTCTAGTCTTCAATCTTCTAAGTCGCATTTCCTTGAGCTTAACTCCATTGTGCTTTGACCGTCTTTAGCTTCACAATTTCGTAGCTTCTTAATTCCTATTTCCAAAATATGAGTTGGAACTCATTTCACTGTCGCCTCTCGTTCCACTTTCACTTATTCTTTTTCTAGTATACTCGGCTTAAACATAACTGCGTACTCATGGTTTCATGCAAGCTCTCCAAAATTCACTAGTGAATCTCGGATCTCATTCACTTACTAAAAGGTATTCCACATAAATGAATTATCTCTTGAAAATAAACAAATGCCAACCATGTTGCCAAGTGTACTTATTAAGGTGATTTTCTATAACTCATGCCTAAGCGAGATGAACCATCCGCCTTGGTGGTGAACACTACTCGAGCGGATCAATAAATATATCAAGAGATTCTAGGTAACTAAGCATGGCAAAACCCTAAGGGTTACACTAGACTTCGAGGGCATTACCAGGGCAAGTCAAGAGTCTAACTACCTCTTTTCATACTCGAGAATGGTATCATTTTTGGAAAACCACTCCATTCCTAGAAACAACCCAAAAACATAAGCATTACTTCTAAACTCAACACTTAGCATAGACATTCTCAAATCCAAACAAGTCATGAATGAATGAGCCGATTCCCCAACAGGATTTGAGACAAAAATGGGACCCTCTACTAAGCTAGTACTAAGGTGCAGAGACTCAACTATCGAAGCAGAATTAAAAAGGATGCGATGTACAAAAACAAAATTCCCATGGTATGATAGAAAAGAAAAGATAAACTTTTAACAGAAACGTTACCACCTCTTCTTAGGTACGCTAGTAGTGAGAGCATACAATTGCCCTCTCGACGATCTTGTCCTTTACCCTTGTCCTTGTCCTCTAATACTTAACTACATGTCCCTTTTTACCATACTAAAGATACTCTCTCTTGTCGTGGGTTTTATTATTCTTTCACTTTAGCCTCTTTCCTTTCACCTTTTCCTCCTTTGTGGATTAAGCCATATCAACAAGTTTCTCATCCTTAGGCTTGTGTTCTTTTATCCTCGTTCTTGCTACCCTTGTATAGCTTGTTGACAAGTTTCTCGAAAGCTACTTCCATCGCACGGCAACCCTACAAAGCTTGAAATAAGATTAGTCGCAAGTAAAACTACCGCGGCTACGGATGGAGGTTGGGTACTCCTTTGCCCTCCGACACATGCCTACAAGACTATGGTGAAAAGAGAGAAAGAAGAGATTCAAAGAGAGAATCAAAAGATAATGCATATGGCTTTGGGGAATATGCCTTTCGTAAAACAAAACTTTTCTTAGAAAAAGGCTTCCTTGTAAATGTTTTGAAAATAATTTCAGAAGTTTTTTTAAAAGCTTTTTCCCAGTCTGGTAACCTTCTGCTCTGATACCAAATGTAACACCCCACCTCCGCTAGGGTCACTCACAAGGGAATGCACTAGCTTTGGTGGAGCATTATCTAGATAAACATATATAGAATTATTACAAGACAGAACATATAAAAACAGTGGAAGAAGAACCAAATTTCATTGCTTTAAAATCTAGAAAGGTCAAAAGCCTTTTACATCAAAATGCCATTAAATCCATTACATCGAAATATGTCTTGCAATAGTAAAGAAGCATAAAGCCATAGTTATAAATCATTCCCTAAGTAAAACAGTAAGGCAACCATAGCCAAGAAAGGTCCAAGCCCTATATCTTGAAGCAGAAAGAAGTCCAAACTAAGTAGTAGTGTTTCCTCCCTAAGAACCTTGGGGGGGGGGGGAACGGAAGAAAAAGAGGCGAAAGAAAACGAGTCATTCATAAAGACTGGTAAGTCCTAGTGACTTTCAGCATAGAAACAAGTAAAGATAACATGACATGTATAAACTGAAAGTAAACATAAGGATGATGACAAGATAGGCAAGTTAAACTAAGATGACAAGATAAACTATACTAACCAGATAAACTACGTATAGCATCGCATGTTTAACATTCTCTGCACCAACTGTACTAGAACCCCAACCCGTATCATCCTTTCCATGTATATGTACAGTCCCTTGCCGTATATCGTACGGGTTTCATCACGTACTTCTATACTACTTCAACGTAGCGCCAACATTTTTGAAATCGTTTCGACTGCCACCCTTGTTCTGGCTAGGTTTCCTTATCATGAACTATCGCGTGTTCAACTAGGATTTATGCCACCTTGGACCACAAGGGATTATGCTACCTATTGAACGTTTTCTAGATTCGATTATGGTTTATGCCACCTAGGACCACTAGGGATTATGCTACCTAACGAACAACACCCTTTTTCCACGTAACAATCTATTAATCGATCGGCTCCCTACAAGTCCTAGCTCGTTCATGTGTCTGTGTCATACGGCCCAATCACGAAATGTAGTCACCTGTGCTAGGTCCACCATAAGGTGTATCAAGCCCTAGGGTGCCAACCACCGACACGAATCAAGCACGCACAGTGTAAACCTACCGGTGTCCAATGCCTGCTTTTTCAACTCTGGACTACGTGCACGACCGTAGTCTGCCTGAACCTACAATGGCGCACCAACTCAGCCGTCGTTCTGGTCGCTTACAATCAGCCCAGTAATTGTGCCCCACCCTGCCTAGTTCCAAGGTACCGTGATACATCTAGTAGGTTACTGCTGAAAAGGACCGCGTAACTAGGGTTTCCGCCCAGTAGGTTAAGTGTTATCGTTTAAATTCGAGACTTAACCCCATCATTCTGGCATGTCAAGTTGGTTAAGTGTTGTCATTCAAGTTCGTGACTTAACCCGCCTACATGTCATGTCAAATTGGCTAAGTGTTGTCGTTCAAGTTCATGACTTAATCCTGCGAATCATGTGTCAAGTTGGTTAAGTATATTCAAGCGGTTCATGTCTTAACCCTATCAAATCATCGTGTCAAATTGGTTAAGTATATTCAAGCGGTTCATGACTTAACCCTATCAAATCATCGTGTCAAATTGGTTAAATATATTCAAGCGGTTCATGACTAACCCTATCAAATCATCGTGTTAAATTGGTTAAGTATATTCAAGCGATTCATGACTTAACCCTATCAAATCATCGTGTCAAATTGGTTAACTATATTCAAGCGGTTCATGACTTAACCCTATCAAATCATCGTGTCAAATTGGTTAAGTATATTCAAGCAGTTCATGATTTAACCCTATCAAATCATCATGTCAAATTTGTTAAGTGTATTCAAGCGGTTCATGACTTAACCCAATCAAATCATCGTGTTGAATTGGTTAAGTATATTCAAGCGGTTCATGACTTAACCCTATCAAATCATCATGTTAAATTAGTTAAGTATATTCAAGCGGTTCACGACTTAACCCTATCAAATCATCGTGTCAAATTGGTTAAGTATATTCAAGCGGTTCATGACTTAACCCTATCAAATCATCGTGTCAAATTGGTTAAGTATATTCAAGCGGTTCATGACCTAACCCTATCAAATCATCGTGTTAAATTGGTTAAGTATATTCAAGCAGATCATGACTTAACCCTATCAAATCATCGTGTTAAATTGGTTAAGTATATTCAAGCGGTTCTTGACTTAACCCTATCAAATCATCGTGTCAAATTGTTTAAGTATATTCAAGCAGTTCATGACTTAACCCTATCAAATCATCGTGTTAAATTGGTTAAGTATATTCAAGCGGTTCATGACTTAACCCTATCATGTGGCATTAATTCATTAATGCACCCTAACCTCTCACATTAGACTAATTGTTGTGGTCACTGGATTTGCCGGGCGGTTCCGGGCAGATTTACACCACAACATAGTCTAACCTCGGGTTTTGGGTGCGATATGACCAACTACCCACATTGGATCCTATTGTTTGCAGTTACTGGATTTGCCGGGCGGTTCTGGTCAGATTTACACTGCAAACTCAACCCAACCTCGAGTTGGCCATTTTCAAGTTCATTCTAAGTGTCATGTCCCGGTTCAAGTTTCGAGTTTAAATTCATGTCAAGTTTTCATGTTATGTTTCATGTCAAATCGTGTCAAGTTCATGTCCATATCCAGGTTCAAGTTATAACAATGTTCACGTTTCAAGTCTATAGTAAATTCAGGTTTGCCTAACCTACCCAAATCGTATTCCCACCGCACGTTAAATCGAATCGATACAAACAAATCTAATTAGGGAATAACATAGAAAGAACGGGCATAAGGTGGCTAAAGTGATTACAAGTCAAGCATGGTATAACTTGAGGTAAATTACTACAACAATACTGGCATATGGAATAGTGGTCTCAAATATCTAACTTAGCAAAATAGAGTGATAGACATGGTAACAGTTGACATTAGATAATAACCTCAAACTTGTGAATAACAACTAATTCAACATCACAGGCATGTTAACATCATGGACATGAAGGGTTTAGGTCTACAACATGCTTAGGCCCCAAATCAGTTTCATATAAATATTACCACAAGTCAAGATTCAAGATGAATAGATCCAAGGTGAACAAAATAGTGGATCCAAAATACTAGATTCAAAATGAACAATGATAGGTCCAAGATATACAATGATAGGTCCAAGATATACAATGATAGGTTTAAGACGATTGTCATACTTATGTTCAATTTCAATTTACAACATGTCCATATTAAGTTTAAAGTTTAGATCTAAAAGTAACCGGGGCTTACAGATCGTGGTTTGAGAATTAGAAAACAAAGAGGCGATGTTGAATCTCGATTCTAACAGAAATCCCCCAAACAACAATACTCTACACGTAGCCTTGTTGGAGAAGAAGCAATTCCTTTTTCTCTAACTTTTCAACCAGAGTTTTAGCAGCATAAGAACAGAGAGAATTTGTGTAGAGAGACTAGAGTCAGGGGCTGTTTATATAGGGTCAGGCCAATGAATCTAGACAGAAATCGGACTAGAAACATCAAAGTGAATTCTGACTCAAAAATGGGCTCGGCAACCAGGTCGACACCCAGGTCGACTCTATGGTCAACCTGGTCCTGGGCAGGTCGACTCTATGGTCGACCCCCAGGTTGACCTGGTCCTGGGCAGGTCGACTCTATGGTCGACCCCTAGGTCGACCTGGTCCTGGGCGGGAAATTTCCCGCCCAGTCTGTTCTGGGGTTTGAATTCGAATTATGAGCTGTTTTGAACTTGAAAATTTCTGAAAACTTCTAGAGGTCATAACTTGGTCATACGAACTCCGATTTTTGAAAACTCAGACTCGTTTCGATGCAGAATTTCGAGATGAACGCAATGGCGCAACCCGTTTCCCTTGATTCTTAGTTTAAAATTTAATTCTGCCTTGATTTATGGTTTTAACACGTTATTAAAATTCGGGTTGTTACATGGGTACTTTTGGACTTTGGCTACATTTTGGAATATGAGATTAGAGCTTCAATACATAATTAACCGTTGCTATCACCATCTTTTTGGTTTTTGGACATTTCTTGGACTTATAGACGTTATATAAACGTTTATCTACAACTTTTTCGACATTCTCAGGATTTTGGTTTCTTTTGAACATCTCTTGGTCTTATAGACGTTATCTAAACGTTTGTCTACAACTTTTTCGACATTCATGCATACTCTTGGACATTAAAGCTACATTTTGGACATAGTCTACACACTTTCACTCAATGAGGAAGAAGAAGGGCATTTTGGTCAAAGTTTGGAATTAACAAACTAATTGTTGTTCTATTGTACAACTTTATACACACAAATTTTCTGAACTTGTATAAGCATTGTAATCTCCCAATATAAAAGAATGATTACTATATAGTGGACGTAGGCATTATAGTCGAAGCACTATAAAAGTTGTGTGTCCTATTACATTTCTCGTACTTTGGATTATAGGTTTACTGTTAAACTTACATTTGGGGTTTGATGTGTGGAAATGACCAATTTCCCATATTAACAACAACCAAGGAGCTAGCTCATGACCCCATAATCCCATGATTGGGATGGACAAAGGGTAGGAATTTCTTTTATACCCTTTTATTTTCTTTCTTCTCTCTGCTTTTACTTATTTTTGATTATTAGGACAATAATCTCGGACCACTTACCATGTATGGGAACTAAAGGTATCCCTAGGAAAGATTAGCTTCGATTTTATGCTTGTTCTACTTTGATTTGAACACGTTGTAATTAAAAACCTCGACCAGAGAGTCGAGACCAACTAGATTACCTCGAATCCATAACTAGAGAGACAAGATTAGTTTGAAGAATGAATGCCCTTCCCCATAGAATGAGCAATAAGGCTTACGCGTCCTAGATAAAGCCCTCTGCAAGAAAGCCATAGCTAGAGTACAAAATGTGCACCTTACTGAAAAAGAGTGAGAGGAAGGGTACACAAGATGTTGACGGTACTGTGTTCAGTTCAAAATGACGTAGCCAGAGAGCAATAAGCATGGTGCTTTGCCAGAGAGCAACAAATCAATCTACTGTCTTTGAGTCCCTTCACTAAAGAGTGGTTAGATTGGGCTCAGTAAAGGTCACGTTATGTCCTATTGGAGAGTGAATGAACCAAAGTGAAAGGAGTGTGACTCTTCACCACAGAGTGACAAAATTGGATTACTGGTTATTAAGTCTCTTTTACCAAAGAGTGGTCGGATAAGATTTAGCAAGGATCCGGAGAAAAACCATAATCGACCTATAAAGGCCATATAAGGGAACTACAGATTGGAGGTAGACACTAATAGGTCCAAAAAGAATATGAATCGGTTTGTTTAGGCTATGCTAACTCATCTATCTAGGGAGAGTATAGGCCCACTAGATAATCCAAACAAATATTCCCTTTAAACAAATGCCAACATTCGGAGAGACCATCAAGTTAAAACTTAACTCTAAACGATCTACAGTGACCATCCAACTAAAACTTAATAATCAAAAGATCCAAAGAGGTCATCATCCTAAACTTAAAACTAGACGATCTAAAGAGATCTCTAAAATAAAACTTGAATAAATAACAATTCTGAAAGATCAAAACAAAACGATCCAAAGAGATAACAATTCGGATTGGAAATATGAAATCTTGGTAGGCCATGCCCTAGGTTGGATAAAGTACGCTAAAAGGATTGGAATACTTCAAGGATGCATGCTAGAAAATATTTTCTAGATGAACATAGGATGACTTAAATTCAAGCGATGGGATTTCCAGATGGTCAACCTAGAATTAGTATATGACTCCAATCGAATAAACTAGTGAGTTAACTTTGACTGCTACAGCTAAAGAGCTTAGTATTGGTCCGCTTAGATGTAGATCTTTGCCATAAGTAGAACTGGGTCTTGATCGGCTTAGCTTTAGAACTTTGCTTTGAATGGGATCCAGTACGTCTTAGTTAGCGTCGTTGGAGAATTTTTCCTTAAGAGAGACTAAGATTTAGCTTGGATAAACTTGAGTGTTAACCTCAAACTCAAGCAATTGGAAGTCTCGATGCTGATAAGTCTGGATAAAGACTTGGATTAAAAAGCGATCGGAGGCTCAACTATCAAACCTAGATGATTTGAGCTTGTTCTTGTTCAAATAACACTTTACGTTCAAAAAGCATGCTATAGAGGGTAAATGTTTACCTGATTTCGATCCTAAGTAACTTTAAATCGACTTATAGTATTCAAATGGAATCAGATTTACTCAAAACTATAAGAAGACACTCAAAATACACTAAAAAGCAACTTGGGAAAGTTTGAAACATTTTGTTAGTAGGTAAATGAGTTGACACCGATTCATCTCCATGACTTGGTACCGGCTCATTTACATATGTGCGGTGAGTCTTATGACTCCATTATCATACATTCCTACTTCGCTACATTGAATCCCTGTGATTTAATGTGATTTTGACGAGATGTATATGATTCATACTTTGGACTTGAATGAATTGGAAGAGTCTCAAAGATAGATGATACTCTGACCGATTCAAGATTAGAGGAGATAATTCAATTAAAGACAACTCAATAGAAAAAGTTCAAAGATTGCATGGGTCTTTGACTCGGTATCAAGTCATGGCAATGACTCGAACTGGCATGCAAATTTTGGGTATGATTCGATTGGATCTTTAGACTCTACTGCAAATGATCTTCTCACCCAATACCCACTGTTTATCCTATAATACTAGACATTTTGCAATTAAAAAGAGATCTCTTGGAATCTTGTTAAAGATGCCTCTACTTTACTGATCACCTTCATTGCTTCAATTCTTTTCTCTTTCAAATATCTTCAAATATTTGTAACTTATTTCTAATACTAAGTAAATGAGATGTGGAGCAATCCAAATAGCATGATCATAATAATATAGTGATTTAAATGGATTTTGGTCGAATAAGTTGAATCACTATAAAATTCTTGTGTCTCTTTTCCTTTTCTACACTTTACTATTATCCTATGTTGTTAATTCTTTGAATTGGTGCCTTCGTACTACATTTTGTATGTTAATATGTTTATTCTATTAGATTATTTTAATCGAAAGAACATTAATAGCTAAAGATCGCTTTCTTCAATCAAAGGTCATTATGGTAAAATTAATCGCCAAACTCAGACATTTAATTCTCAAATATTTAACTTAAAACGGATGAACCCAGCAGCTTTGAAATTGAAATGCATTTAGTAAGATTACCTGATTTTCATTCGTCCACAAATTTGTTTATTTCTATAAGTATTTTGTTTCTTGTTTATGGCGGACGAGCCTAAATAAATTGTTTAAACAAATCAATAGACATGCGAATAAAGAAATACCTCATTTTTACCAGTTCATGCATGTTCATGACTTGCTAGTTGAACACATAAGATGAAAATATTCTCTTTAGAAACCTATTCAAGAAATTCAATAAAAAAGGTCCTAAAGAAAAACGTCAGGGCATCTGTTATAGGATTCACAAGGAAGCCAGAGAATGAGATCAGAAGACCATCTAAATCCTAATGGGGATGATTTTGGTTGGCCTCATGATTAAAAGCAGCCAAAAAGAAGTAGACTTCTGGTGCAGATCAAGTGGAATAAGAAAATTGTTATTGGAATCTAAAGACAGGTAATTCAGTTAATACCAAATGATTAAGGGTGAGCCCTATGATTGTAGTCCAAATTCTAAGGATAAACCCTTAGGAGAGGAAGGAGTCCAACGACATGATACCCTCATAAAGAGGACCATTCACTTAATAACTTTTCGCGGTAGGCCTATCATACTCTAAATGGCTAATGTCACTAAATGTCGCATATTAACCCGACTTCATGTAGCTGCTGGTAGCTGGGTTGTCTGAGTAAACTTCTACTATAAGTAGGGGTTAACCCCACATCCATATGTCATTTAATATTATTAAAGGTAATTTACACGCGCATACACACACAGACTCCTAATGAGGGACATTTAATATAAAAATCCTAACTAAACATGGTAAATACATATTTAAGATACCTATATTACGTTATATAATAATTTTATCAAAATGCATAATAAATGACACGCATGAAGGAAACGAATTAAACGATGAAATGTCAATATTTACTCCGAACAAAAGATATTCAAGCCGCTTTGCCAAAAAAATGGATATTCAAATCATATTTCCCAAATTCATAACATTGCCTGTAAGATTTCATATCAGAACCAAAGCACTAATAGGAAATAATCACAACATAAATAAAACTCGTAATACTAGGCTTTTGAATTACATCAACAAAATGAAAAGAGAAAATAATAATAAATATCATTACATATATTATTTCTAGTACAATTTTACCATCTTTCCACTTCGGGTGATTTTTATACAATAACAGGGATTTGGTCCCATGTGGCTTATTGTACCCAAATCTACTATTTTATAACTAAAATAAGGATTTAAACACACATAATTTACAGTACCCAAATCCGTAATATTTATGTAAGTTTAGGCCTTACGGTAGAAGGAAAAGAAAGTAAAATATACTATATTGTGAATTTACATAAGAACAACACCAGGAAAATCCCTTTTTATTTATATCTGTAATCCAAAAACCATAAAATAAACCCAGATTGACAATTCCGCAACATTAGAGGTTTGAGAGATTATATATACTCTTAGAATCCAAATCCTCGTAGGAATAATCAATCCATATTTATATACTAAAAAGTCATATAAAATATATAAACTTAAAGAATCCCACTCACAGTACTAAAGAGATAGAAAAACCGTGTAAATTTATAAATCTAGATTGCATTCGTGCATAAATGTTCCCAGTTTCTTCTTCCTTTCAAATAACATATGTTAGAACTAATCATTCTATGAATAAAATAAAGCAAATAAAATAGAATAGATTATAGGGAGGAAAAAAAGGAAGAACTAACTTTCTCCTAGTCTGGATCCCAACCTGACAGAGATGAAGAAGATTAAGGTAGAAAACCTCAGAATATGCAAACCGAGATAGCGTCTAAGACACTATTTTTACGTATCAAAATATGAGGGAGTCGTTGGATATATCGAAAATATAAAATCCAAACTACTTGTGACACCTTAACCTAAAAATAACACAATAAAAACCTAGCTGTCGCCATCTTCCCAAGTACGTAGTGATCGTTCTCCTCCTTGGAGGGCGATTGACCTAGCGATTGACTCCTCTTCAGAAGGAGCGGTCGTCCACCCTTCTGTCCTAGGCATCGTCAATTTAATTCACACACTTGATTGATTGATTAATAAATGTTAATTAATTTCTTTGATATCTTTTAAACTACGTCCCCATTTTATATTATATATTTACACATAACTTTGAATTTGAATACAAAATATTCCTTTATATCAATTGTATTTTTTCAATGCCATATTTATCCCTTTAATTTCTAATTCAAATATGTATGCTTATTTTTTGTTATTATTTTATATTCGAACTTTTTATGTGACTATCTTCTTTATATAGACTCTGTTTTCGATAAACAAAATAGGAAAACAGATCAGAATCTTTCCACGAACGCAATGGTGATATATTGTATTGAAATTCCCATGAAAAATCATCTGTATTTTTAATTTTTAACTATTATTATTTTAGTTATCTATGTCTAATTAGGATATGTTATATCGGGTGTTACATAATGGATTTTTAATACATAAGGAAATAATTAAAATAAATAGATGGAAGGGTGGTCTTCAACAAATCTCCAGCTCCAAAAGGTGCAATCTCTATATTGTTATACTCGATCAGACTCGAACGTGAAGTAAAACGTTACACTTGAATTAGGACTAACATTCTCATATAAGTGAACCAACTCAAGTGAAGCGTTCAAAGAAAACGTCCATACCTTAAAGGACGTTTAATATTGCCATCCTCAAATGATCCATGGAACTGTATATACATATAATGTAGTATTATAATAATGTCTGCTGTAAATATACTATTGGAAATAGCATCAAGAGGGTTACCATTATTACCCTTAACATAGTTTATAAGCAATGTAGTCTATACAATATCGTAAATTCATTGCACTGGTGTTATCAGAGGGCACTCCATAGAAAACAACATCAAATCAAAGTCGTGGGGGGTTCAATTAGTATAATATGACAAGCACACGAGGCAATACCCAAGGTAGGATTCTACCGGTTTCCCTCCCAAATTGATGGTAATGCATAAGAACTACTACCGCCTTCCTCGAAACAACGCTCCCATAACCAAGGGTGGCCACTAACCAAACCACAAAGTCATAGATATTTCTCAAAGAAGTGCGTCCAATCAGAGTAATGAACTTTCTTAGTCACGATATAGCTCTTGTTTTACTCATTTTAATTATGTTCAGAAGATCAAGGCTATCCATCATCAGTCTCTTATTTCATTCTAGTAACAATCCTCAATCCATCCTACTACGTCCTCGATTTTCCACCATATACATAGTTGTTAAAGTGGTATCAGTGTCGTGATCTTTAAATTTAAAATTACATTTAAATGTCATAAATCAATTTAACTTCAAGTATTGGTTTCTATATAATAGTTTATTCAAAACTATTAAGTATTGGATTCAATTTTGAATTTAAATTTTATATTATCAAACGGTTCATTATCAGGTTCAAATTCTGGTTTTGTATTTCTATTTCACAAATATCATTATTAATAAAAATCTTTGTCTTAAATCAATTCGGACTTAATAACTCGGATTGGAAATAAACTCTATTTTAAATTTTAAAAGATATTTAAAATAGTTAATTAAAAACAATTAAGATATATATATAAAGATTAAATTTATTATAAAATAGTTATATTTAAAAAAGTTATAAAATTTTAATAGCTAAAATATATTAAATAGTTTTACTAAAAATAATTATTAAAAAATAGTAAAGAAACATTAATTTAAGTAAAATAGTTTGATATAAATAATAATAATCTAAATTAATTTAAATTATTTCAAAATTTGACTTATAACAAATTCAGATTTCAAATTCCCATTTAAATAGACTTGAATTTAACTAGTACAAGTTTCTAATTAAATAGATTACAACTGGATTTACAATTCTAAACCATTAGTTCAATTTGTTTATAATAGGGGCGAGCATTGTTTGGTTAAACCAAATAAACCAACAAAACCAATTTATTTTGGTTGGTTTGGTCTTGAAATTAGATCGGTTTGTAATTGGTTTGGAAAAATATTTAGCTTGGTTATCGGTTTAACCAAATTAACCAAATTTTTGTTGTATTTCCAAAACTATCAAATAGATTGTAAATATTTTAGGTTAGTTTAGTTTTAATCATTGCTTATATATCAGAATTACATTTGGGAAGCATAAGAGTTATAAATAGTAATATTTTAATCGTATACTTGTAATTCTTTTCAAATTATAGTTAATATTGTGAACATAATGTCTAAAATACTTTTTGTTTGGTTAAATCGGATAACAAACCAATCTTAATTTGGTTGGTTTGGTTTTTATTTTTATCGGTTGTAGTTTGGTTTCATAATTTACATCATTGGATAAACCAAACCAATCGAACGCTCACCCCTAGTTTATAACTTAAATTCCAAGTTCGTTTCATTTCAACATATTTGTCAAAGCATTATTCAAAATTTAATTATCAAGTTACTTTCTTAAATCAAATTCTTCTACTTATGTTTATTAATTTAACAAATAAAATTATATATATATATATATATATATTGGCAAGATCGGTCGGTTTTTAAAGCGATTCATAACATTTTTTTATAACAAATAATAAATACAATACATACAGGAGTTAAGCAGGTTGCCTAATTACTAGTTTTGGCTTTTAAAGTGGTCCGTCCACTACAACTAAGCTAGTTTATAGTACATGAGCTAGGCTATTTACCTAGACTACAAAGATATCAAACTCCATGCTTGTAGTACAATTTCACAGTTACGTACTGAATAGTTACATTGACATGCACCACGGCGACGCAAAATACATTACAACAAACTCGGAAATACACCAAAAGTGTAAAATAAACATAGCAAACTACTGGAGGCTAGGTATCACTGGAGCACAGCAAAAAGGCATTCAAAATTCCAAGAAGAATGACTTGAAGGAAGTGACATCAACACCAGAAACAAAACACATTACACATCAACATAATACCATGGAGAATTACATGAAGACCAGCTCCTTAGAGACAGGGCCGGTCCTGGCATAGTGCGAGCCGTGCGACCGCACATGGCCCATTAGGCCAGGGGGCCCCAAAAAAATTAAAAAAAAACTGTATTACCTTTACTAGAGATGCTTTTTCTTGTCTGGATGCGTGTACCTGATAGTAATTTATCTATGCAAAAGTAGATATGATTGTATATTTTGTGTACATCAATCAATATATTAAAATGGAGATGTGGCTTGTGTGGACCTCTAGTTGATAGATTGAAAATGTAGGTAAAAACTTTATGAATTTGCTGAAACATGCAATTTTCCCAATGGAGATGCACGGTAGAAAAAATACATTTTCACTTAAGTTCAATTACATAAAAAAAAATTAAAAGCCTAAAATTTTGGGTCCGCACTAGGCCCATAAATACTCAGGGCCGGCCCTGCTTAGAGATTCACAAACTTGTCCAGCACCACGATATGCAACATTGCAAGAACTACCAAAACAAAATTACTTCTTGAATAACATGGCAGAGTTGCACTTCAGTAAGGAAGGCCAGCACTACATAATAACATTTCAACCACCATGACACAAAACAGAACCTAAGGCCAGCAAAGATCATCTGAAAGGGCTCAAAACCCGCCATAGCAATGCGAAGGCTGAATAAAGACAATGAACTAATCTCTGCTGACACCCCCCCATTGAAACCAACAAAATAGCACTGTAGATCCAACAAAGTGGAAGGCAACTTAACCATCTAGTCTGAAAGGGAGATGCAAAAAAGTGTATATGAAACACAAACAAAACAGAAAATATGATGATTAAGTCAAAACACGGCAAAACCTAACCTGATCTCGCCAGTTGAAAAATCAGTCTTGGTTCAAGAATGAACTGGAATGGAATTCGACATTGAAGTGAAATGAACCATTTCTTGTCTTTGCACTAGATCTCTAACTCACTGATTCATCAAAACCTTCGAAAGAAAGCAATTTCGTAGATTCGATTTTAGATCTGGAAAATGAAGTGCATGTGGTTTCAATAGGAAAGTGAGCAACCAAAACTTAGGCTTGGAGAAAACTAGGGTAGAAGAAGAAATGGACACGATAAGGCTTAGAGGCGGAAGGGAGAGAGAGAACGAAAAGAAAGATGGGGCAAGTCAATACCCTAGTTACCATTTTCGAATTTTGCTATGAGCTTGTATTTTTATTCATTCACTCTTTTTTTTTTTTTGGTAAAATCGACCTTTTTATAGTTGTCGTACCATGGTATACAAAATATGGTAAACATGTGCTCTACATATGCACATAACAACTAAGTTGGGTTTATAGTGTCCAAAGCACTTATAAGGGAAAAAAACGAGTGTGTGACCAAAGCAGCAACACAACTAAAAACCTGATATCTCAACAAGGTTAAGTAACTAGCCCTTACAATAATGTCGAGAGTATCATTCCTTAGCTGCAGAGGAAACCTGCACGTGAGCAGGAGGGATAGCATGTTCAACAAATTCCAAAAAATTGGAGGCTAGCCTCGAGTCATAGAGAACATTCCCAGAGGAATAAATGATTGACTTGTCCCATGTAGAATCTTCTTAAGACGCCGATAACATTCTCCCAAGTGGCCGTCAATAGCTATAAAAAAGTTTCCATCCAAGACCATAAAATTAAACGGTGCTGCTCTTCGATAATGTTTGAGATAAAGTGGAAGAAACATTTTCTTTCGGGATTGTATCGCATGCCGGTTCGATAGTGGACCCAGCTTTTCTCAACGGGAACCCATACAAAGGTAGGACAATAAGCTTCAGAAGGGTTCGAGCTAATAGGAGGAACATGAGAAGAAATAGAAGAGGGATCAGTAGAAGCTACAGAAATAACATCATCATCTGGCTCTGAAACCAGAGATGGTTCAGAAGGGATCACAACAGGAGCAATCGGGGGAACAATCTGACTAGGGTCGAGCAAAGTGGGAACAACCTTCGGTACCCAACAACAAGTAGGCAACTTTTGTAAAGGGATCTTAGAAGGTGGAGGAGCAGAGGGTGGGAGCTTACATGTGCTGGAAGAGTGGCTGAAGGAGTGAAAGGTGGAACATACATCACAGGTTTAACCATACCGAACTCTTACTTCCGAAATAACACCAAGGGCAAGTTGCACCTTGATACAATGGCAGAGGATTGTTTGGAGAGATCTCAATAAGAGCTTTTGCATACACAAGTTTTCTATGGGCAGTCGTGCCAATATCATTGTATCTCATCTTATCAATGTGACAAGAAAGCCAATTCAGACCAATTAAAGGCTGAAGAACAGACAGAATTTGAGAAAAATAAGTATATACAAGGACAGAAAGAACCTGCTCTCTCTCACTAGAGATTGATGGAGTCCATTTGGAGGCGACAAAAGGGTTTTCTTCAATGAATGATGGTTCAGATTGTAGTACACATAGGCGTTGTTCATTGGAAGAGAATTTGAAGTAATACATCATATCAAGAAAGGCCACTTGATACAGCATTTAATGGCCGCAGCAGCCGCTCACACCTCAAATCAAATAGCCGTTGCGACTATCTCTCCCATCTTCAGTCAAATCCAAACCTCTTCTCTCTCATCTCCGTCAACCTCGACAGTGGCGCAACCGCTTGTTCCCCTCAAACCACCTGAACCCCCCGACCCCTCCACAAATGGCAATCCCATGGTATCACCTGCTCTACCATCAGCCCAGAATGCTTGCAAGATGTCTGACAAATTGCCATGGACATTTATGTTCAAACACAAGCCAAGAAACGCTGGTAAATTTACTCCAGTTGAGATGATTCCAACCTACGATGGCAAGAAACTAAAGCTAACGCCTAATGTCATTCAAGCTGGCTCCGATCAATGGAGTGATGCCCTTGTTGGTTTCTTCTTGGACCAACCACTTGCCTATACTCCGGTAATTGAAAAACTGAAAACATTATGGAGTCTGAAAGGGCAGGTGAAAGTGAGATCAGATGGCAGAATATTTCTTTTCAAATTCTCATGTTATGAAGATAAGGAGAAGATTCTTCAAGGGGATCCCATCATTATGCCCAACAAGTTATTCATCATTAAACAGTTTGATCCTGCTATCAGTAACGTACAAGGCAACATTAAAGCGGTCCCTGTTTGGGTGCACTTCTTCAACATTCCTATTTTTGCTTGGTCTCACGTGGGGATTAACTGGTTGGCATGTCGACTGGGGAAGTTGATCTGTCTTGATGAGAGTACTGAAAAACTGGAGAGGTTAACATATGCAAAATGCCTGATTGAAGTCAGAGCAGAGGAAGAGCTAGTGGATGAATTTGAAGCAGAAACACCAGAAGGTGGATCGCAAATGATCAGAGTGGAGTACACTTGGAGGCCTGATATTTGCATACACTGCAAATCCTTTGGACACAAAACTGACTGTTGTTCGTTGCACAGAAAACTGGTCAAAGGAAAAACCGACAAAGAAATAGTTCAGGACAAATCTTCCAGGCCAAACAAACATGTGAATAATTCGACAGAAAGACCTCACACAGGAAAATGGCAGCAAGTAGGACCTAAAGGAAGAAGAAGTTATGAGAAGCAATATAGAGTTAAAGAAAATAGAGAAGCTAACGACAAGGAAAAGGAAAAAATCATTGAACAAGAAACAGAGTTGGAGGAGGGAGAAATACTGCAAAGCAAAACAGCTCAAGTAATACAAGAACCATCCTTGAGTCATAATGAAGAGCAAATAGTAAAGGAAAATCAACAAAGCAATAGTAAGACAGGAAAAGAAGTGGCAAATAAAGCCGCTGCTACATCATATACATCACTCTTAGCTAGGTTGCAAAACTCTGTTGTTGCCCCCTTCATCATAAATTCACATTTTATTGATAAGAATGATTTTGATTGCCTAAATATGTTGGACGAAAATGATAATTTACAACGAATGAGGGAGAAAACTCAAGAGGAAACCAATTTGGAGGTAGAAGGTACTCAATTGGTTGAGTTAAGTGAAGAAGGAAGTGAGGGATGTGAAGAAAGTGAAGGAGGAAGTGAGGGAAGTGAAGGAAACGACGAAAGTGAGGAAGGAGATAGCGATGACAATGAAACAAATGAACAAGAGGAGGTTCTCAACGAGGAAAATGCAGATCAATCACAAGGAAACCTTGAACAGGAAAGAGAAAGTCTTGAAGATGGTGTCATAAATAGCATGCAAAAACCACCTACTCAACAGTGTAATAACAATTGTAGTGAGACGTTAGAACTTGAGAAAGTCATTTTAAGTAAAACAAATGAAAGCACCATTCCAGTTATTAACCCAAATGAAGGTAAAACCGACAATACTTCAATAGCTGTTAACTCATGTGGAACAAATGTAAGCACCATCAAAGCTGTTATCCCGAGTGAAAGCAAATCTGGCACCACTCCTTTAGCTGCTCAAAGCAAGGAACAAACTAACAACAGCGGCACGGTCTGCGCTAATGTTGCATGTGATAAGGTAAACCCTTACATGGAAATACAACCCCCTGCCGCGTACAAGCCTCCCCCAGCAATTATCAGCAATTCCAAGGAGCATAATGATTATCTAGCAAGCACTAGCAACCTGACTAGAATCAATGAGACCATCAGGAAGAACTCTTCAAAAAAGAAGTTGAGCATCAGCATTGCAACTGAATCCCCTACATCTGCCTCAATCAGTGGGTTCCCAAAGAGTTCAGCTCCTTGTACGAGGAGCAAGGCACTGGACAAACTCTCCGCTTTGTTTAATTAATGACACAACATATTGGTGTTTGGAATGTTAGAGGGGCACATGTGGATATGAAACTCGAGCAATGTAAGTGTTTAATTGCGGATTATAATTTAACAATGCTAACCATACTTGAAACTAAACTAAACCCAGATCTTACTGCAAGAGCTGCCCACTTTATTAATCCCCCATGGAATATGCTAAATAACTTAGATCACGCTCCATACGGTAGAATTCTCATCCTATATGATCCTAGCATTCATCAGCTTTCTTTGCTTGATGCCAATAGACAAGTTATTCACTGTCATGACTGGTACATTCCTACCTCGTCTTCAATTTACATTTCATTCGTTTATGCTGATAATTCCTCTAATGCTAGAGAGCATCTTTTTCAAAACATACCTAATTGGAGGCAAGAAACGCACCCTTGGATCATTTCTGGGGATTTCAACTGCTGTCTAGATATTGGCGATAGAAGCGTTGTCAACCCTCTAGCTATTAATGACATAACCCCGTTGAAACAACTGCTCTGTGATGCCAATCTCACCGAAATTAAGACTTCAGGGTCTTACTTCACTTAGAATAACAAAAAGAAGGTAGGAATTAGAACCCTCTCTAAAATCGATTACGGTTTATGCAACTCGACTGCTTTGCGTACTTGGCCTGAATTGCATAATCATAAACCAGTTCCACTCCTATCCGATCACTCCCCGCAAATTATCACAATGGGTACCGTTTTTGTGAGAGGTAAAACGTCATTTAAATACTTTAATAATTGGTCTGAGGAAGTTGATTTTCTTTCGGTGGTGGAAAACAACTGGAATATACCTACTCAAGGTACTCACATGTTCAGACTTCACAAGAAGCTTAAGTCAACTAAAGATGTGCTGAGAGTTTGGTCATCCAATAAATTTGGCAAAGGAAATAAATAGTCGCATCTTTGTAAGGAGAAATTGGCTGCTATTCAAGAAAGAATGCTAACTGAATTTGATAACCCAAGCATCGCTGCGATGGAAACAGAAGCTACCTTGGACTATCAGAATTCTTTAATAATGGAGAACTCTATGATCAAGCAGAAATCTAGATTCAGGTGGATGATAGAAGGGGACAGAAACACCGCTTTTTTTCATGCCACTCTAAAGACAAAGCAAACTCAGCAAAACATCTTCAGAATAAAGGACAAGCAGGGTGTTCTTTGCACTACTCCTCCTGATATTGACTTAGCATTTATAACTTACTTCACTGATTTACTTGGAAATTCTGACAGGTTTAACCCTCAAATTGACAACATAGACCCCTGGATCTTGCCGAGACTAAGCATGCATAACAACGCTTATCTCATGAATGAAGTCATAGATGAGGAAATAATCGCCGCTTTTAAATCTATTAACAAGGGAGCTTGTGGAGGACCTGACGGGTTCAATGCGCACTTCTACAATACAACATGGTCAATCATAGGGTCTGATGTTATCAAAGCGGTCAAAGTTTTCTTCCTGAAGGCTAAAATGCTAGAGTCCTATAATAACACAAACATTGCATTAATTCCTAAGGTTAAGAACGCAGACAAGGTACATGACTTCCGTCCTATTTCTTGCTGTAATGTTGTCTATAAAGGCATTGCTAAGATTATAGCTAATAGGTTGAAAAAGGTTCTTCCTACCATCATTTCTAACAATCAATCTGCGTTTCTAGAAAAAAGGAATATACTTGACAATGTTTTGCTTTCCGATGAACTTTTATACGGTTACAAGAGCTCTAATATGTCACCTCGTACTGTTCTAAAGCTGGATATTCACAAAGCATTTGATTCAATTCAATGGGATGCTCTTGTTAGAATTCTTGGCTACATGAACTTTTCCATACCTTTCATCTCTTGGATATATGCATGTATTTCCTTTGTCAATTACTCTATAGTGCTCAATGGTACTTGTGTAGGTTTTTTTAAAGGTAAACAGGGTATTCGACAAGGTGACCCGATGTCGGCGTACCTATTCATTGTTGTCATGGAGTTGCTGACTCAAATGCTAAATAAACTAGTTAGACAGAGACTTTTCAGCTTGCACCCTAAATGCAAGGACCCTCAGGTTGTTTCTCTTCTTTTTGCTGACGATCTTGTTATTTTTTGTAAGCCAGATGAGAACACTATCAACAACATACTAGTCTGCCTAGATGATTTCTACAAAATTACTGGTTTGAAAATTAATTTACAAAAGTCGGAATTTGCTGCAGCTGGTTTAAACTTGGAACGCATTAACAACATCATCTCTTCTACTGGTTTGCAATATAACAATGCTACTATGTCTTACTTAGGCCTTCCCCTGGTTACTGCTAGAATAAACATGCAGCAATGCCTTCCTCTTTACGATAAAATCATTGGTAAACTAGACTCGTGGGCTAACAGATTTTTGAGTCAAGCCGGTAGGCTAACAATTTTAAAATCAATTATATTTGCTATGCAAGTGTATTGGTCTAGGACCTTTGTCCTACCGACAAAACTAATCAAACTTATCCGTATTGCGATGATGAGATTTTTATGGAAAGGTAACACGACTTCTAAGTACTTAGCGCCCACCTCCTTCTCCAAAATGGAGAAACCTATCACAAAAGGAGGCCTCGGTATCATTGATCTTATTGCTTGGAATAAGGCTGCGCAAGCACAACATTTAGATGATTTTATCAATAAAAGAGCGAGTCTCTGGGTTGAGTGGTCGAGCAAGCACGTCATAAAGAACAAGAATTTGTGGAACATGGAGATACCACAAAAATGCAGCTGGACATGGCGGAGTCTCTTCAAACTCAGGGAAGTATTGTTACCGTTGCTAAAATATAACTTGATTGTTAGTAATGGTATACTCTTTTGGCAGGATCCCTGGTTACGCTTTGGTGAAATTCTTTCCAAAAGCTTGACTCAATCAGAAATCACGCAATCTAGAATTCCCTGGAATGCAAGGCTTGACAACTTGATTGGAGATAATGGTCTGCGACTTCCTACCTCTTCGAATGCCAGAATCTCTGCTCTTTGGTTACATATCAGACACAACTGGAACACTTTGCCGCAAATACCATGCGTTAGCTGGAAAAACTCAACTGGAGCCTTCAAAATTAAACTCGCGTATGACAACATAACCAAGCAAGAGGATATGATCAAATAGAAATGGTGCAAGAGGGTTTGGAAGACTGATAACAAAGCTAGAGAAAATCTTTTTTTTTGGAAACTTCTGAATGATGCCTTAATGACGAAAGACAAGTTAGTGCAAAGGGGTTTGAACGTAGATGGTAGATGTATTTATTGCGGAATTCATAATGAATCCATCTCCCATCTTTATTTTGAATGTTGTGAGGTGGATGGTAGATGGAGAAATGTAAATGCAAGGCTAGGCAGAAATGTTTCATCGTTTGACAACCTTGAGGAATGGGAGAATCTTTTGCATGACACTGGAATCAAGGACACTAAGAAGAGAATGATCAACATGGTTATGAAAAGGTTTGTTTGGTGCATTTGGATTGAGAGGAATGCTAGGCTATTCACGCCAGACAAAGCCAAGAATGGAAACATGTTAACCGCATGGCTGCTGCATGAGATTAGACAAAGCTTTGTCCATGCTAGATTTGCTATTGAACCTGGAATAGCCGTGAACTTTGGAGCTTGACAGTTGATTTTGCTTCTTTTTGTGTGTTTTTTCTTTTTGTCTTCCTGTTCTTGAAGCATTGTTTCTCTGTTTTTGTCATTATAGTGTTGTGCTATAGTGATTTTTTGTATTTTCTCTATATGCTTCAATAAAAAGGTCGGGGTCCTTTAACCCCGTCGGCCATGCAAAAAAAAAGAAAGGCCACTTCAATATCTCCTCTTGATCTCCAAATCCTTTTATAGAGGGTCCTACGGTCGTAGATTTGCTGCAATGGATCCAAGAAAAAAAAACCACATATCCTAATCAAAATTTTGCTCCAGCCTCAACAAGCTTGGGAGATAATTGCGATGCTCCGTTGACTACAAGAGGAACAAAATCCACGGGGTTGTAGATCCCCGCTTGCCCAGGAGAGTGGCAAAAAGGTAGGTCCATTGTTTGGGGAGCACTTTACTCAAATCAGTTCAAGAAATAGGGACAGGTAAAGCTTTAGACGGTGAAGCATAAGGCTGGACATCTTGTGGGCATGATAAATGAAATCTAGGATCTTTGCAGTTTGCGGCAGAGTCATCACTCCTACCATGCACCACATCGTTATGCACCCACATCGTTATGCACAACTTCAACACAATTTCCATTCAAAATAGGAGTACCAAAAAAAGCATCTCCTTGTGCAACCGAATGAAGAGAACAGGGCTCGACGGGATTCAAGATCTGGAAAAGTGATGCAATGGCATTCAAGGCCGGATATGGAGTAGACGGAACAACCAAGACCGAGTAATCAGCATCTGAGGCGATGGAAGGAGGCTGCGGCAACTGGCATTCAGGAAGGTCTATGCTGTTACCAGCAAGTTTCTCAACAGCGGATGATCGGTCGATCAAAAGCGGAGCGTACTTCCTGGATTTACTAAGCAAGATATGATAGAGGCAAAGGCAAGGGGAAGGAGTGACGGAAGCAGAAAAAAAAAACGCATCACAAATTTTAGGGCTGTTACGGTTACGGCAACCAACCGTTAATTTTACTGTCAACCGCAATCACAACTGTTGTTAACGGTTAACAAATTTTATAATTGTTACCATAACCGTCTAATCATTACTGTAAATTTACATTATTATCCATAAATAATTCAAGTTCTAACTTTTTTTTTAAGAATTAGTTAGTTTATCAATGAAAAAAGCATCCATGTGCATGTTGTCTATAAATAAAAATGCAAATAATTTATACGTATGTTGTTTCCCTAGCTTAAGTTATTAAAAAACATTTTTTTTTTTAAGAAATACTACAAAAATATCATTTGCGTTTGGTATGATTTACCGCGGTTATCAAAATCCATAACCGTTACTGTCACCATTACCATATTATACGGTAAACGTGTAAATGGTTGGTACGGTTTGACGATTGAATGGTTCAACCGTAACAGCCCTACAAATTATTGTGTGGAAAAGGTTACAGAGAAAAAAGTTGTGTGGCCATTATCGCGAGGAAAAGGTTATTCTAAAATGACCATTCACGTTGTTTAAAACAAATTAAATTATTTCTTTATTTAAATTAATTTTATTAAAGTTATTAAATTACATTAAATATTTATATTATATTAAATTACATTAAATTTTAATAAAAAAAATTAAAACTAAATCTTTATATTAAATTAAACATTCTAAATTAAGTTATTATAATATATTAGTTCATTTTATTTTAAATTATTTTACAATATATTAAACTAGTTTAATTAAGTCTTTTTTAAAATTAAATAAATCTTAACTTTAAATCTTAATTAAATTTGTAAATTACTTTTAAACAACAAATTCAATTTAGAAATCATATCAAATCCTTCCATTAAATCAATCCTGATTTAAATTCTCAAATTCAAGTTAAATATTTCGAACACTAATTTAAACTAAATATTTTTATTAAATTTCAAAATCAATACATACTTATAAAATTATCAGAAAATATTTTTATTGACCAATGTTGTCCATATACAATTTTCTATCCTATGTTCAAGTGGATTAGACATGCATCATTTCGACCCATTTAATAAAATGTATAGATTATTATTGCAACCTATATCCTAGTTCAATATCAAAATGGCATGGTGGTTAGGTATATATCATTTCAACCCAGAGTGATTTCCTAAATCTACGAGGAACTTGTAGCGTGAGAGAAATAAAATATAACATAATAAACATGTCACAGAGCAAATTCATATCGTGTCATGTCAATATCATACAGGATGTACCATGGGCGCCACAAGTGAACAAATTTGTCATAACATAAATTCATGTCATAAGTGAATAATTTAGTTAACATAATCGCGTATGTTCTCTAATCAATCATATAGCATTTCAAGTGATCTTTCAAATGTGTTTTATTCACTTAACAAACAACATTAGTTGCGAGAGGAAAAGTGTTACCTTTGAGGCATAGAGAAGTTGACAACGACAAAACTGACTTAGAACGAGAAGTACACAAGCACAATACACCAAGAAACAACATAAGCACCTTCGTATTAAAAGCTGACAAGGAGGGATTCAGCGGATGGTGAGCTTAAAAGATATAATGTATTCCATGAGCTAGATGAGCAAAAGAAAACGATTAGAGTCATTTAAAAGACTTATTTGAGTAACATGTGATGACTACCAGTTGCAACAATAATTAAAAATCCAACAGCAATGGTGTGGGAAGAGTAACCATATCAGCAACAGTCTGAAACAACCAAGGAGCTAGCTCAGGACCTATAGTCCCATGATTGGGATGGATAAAGCGTAGGAATGTCTTCTATACCATTTTCTCTGCTTTCTACTCTTTGCTTTTACTTATTTTTGATAATTAGGACAATAATCTCGGACCACTTACCATGTATGGGAACTAAAGGTATCACTAGGAATGGCTATCTGAGATTTTATGCCTGTTCTACTTTGATTTGAACACATAATAATTACTAACCTTCACCGAAGAATGGAGACCAGCTAGATTACCTCAAATTCTTAACCAGAGACGTGAGGTTAGATTGAAGAATGTATGCCCTATGCAGTTAAAGCGCTTAGAGGTTCTATAGTGACGGAGGTTCAAAAAAGTGTAGTGGGGATAAAGCAGGAAATAGAGAGGATATAGCGGAGGCATAAAAATGTTCATTAGATGTAAAACCAAATATTTGAAAATTAATTAATCATCTTTAACATTATATGAAAGGCAAGCGGAAATTTTATTATTCACAAAAACAAGAGTTACATCGACTTAAAATGCAAAAGTAATACAGGCTCATGAATGTCTAGCCTTGAACTTACAATACTGATTACAAAAATAAACATGAAGCATACTTATTACAACATTATTCATATCAAGGTGAAGATACTACGTCACACGAGAATCACAGCAGCAACAGCAGCAAGCAGAAAATTCCTATATCCAAATTGCAAAGAAAGAAACATGCAATGAATCATCCCCATAAACCAATTTCAAACCGCAAAGGTTCTCGTCACAGTTTACCAATAACTGTGAACTCAATTTAAGACAGGATCAAACATGAGACGAGGATTCTTCCTGGTATGTCGTTTCATCTTATTGGTAAGCGGCATCACAACCACTGGCAAGAAGTCATTACTATCATCTAAATCAGAGTCATCCTAGAATTTCCCTTTCAGCTTCTTGGGTTTAGATGAAAAAGGAAGAGAACTCGTAGGAATTGCAGAAGATAGAGAAGCTAAAGAGGTATTAAGTTGTGGAAAAGTTAAACCATAACTGGTGACCATTGGAGGAGGTAAAGTATGTAAGATCTTGAGGAGGCTTTAAGTTAGCATAAGGAGAGACCCATGACCGTGAAGGATTATGAGCTGACAGGGCAAGCTTCAAACCTTTATCGATAGGAGAAATGGATGTATTTGGCCTAGATAAGTCTGGTGAGGAATTTGAAGAACTTGAAGTGCTATTACTAGATAAAGACTTTGTTGTTTGCACGGTTTCATTGCTATGGCCTTCTAATATGTTACCATGCAGAGCCACGTCTTCAGCAAACTGAGCAACATTGTTAATCACATTATTAAGAACCTCGTTATCAGTATTATTTCTTTCTAGTGCATTAGAATCTAATGCAACTTCAAGGGCATTATCCGTGTTAAATATATATGATCAACATCATTACCATTATTAACATTATTCACGTAAGTAGTTTCATGACTATTGTTACCATCTGCTTCTGATTCCAGAACATTCAAGGGATGATCATTAACATTTGTCACATCTTTTTCAATTGTCTTATCACTATTCTGAACCCCTTTCTTTCTCCAATACTTAGCATTTCTTGTATTAGCATATTTCCAATTATCTTGATTAGCATTAGTAGTATCTTTCCTAATAAATTACCGATGATGATCAATAAGATCCTCAACATGCTCATCCTGTTTATCTTCTGCGTGGATATTAAACTAACAACTGCAAGTTGTATGACCAAATACCCTACAAACAGTGCATATATTGGGTCTCCAATCATAGGATAATTTAACTGAAGGGCAATCTTCACCTAAACCTCCTACCACTATCCTATCAGGAAGATCAAAATCTGAGTAAATCTCAATTAATGCTTTTGCATACCTAAATTTTTGAAGCTTTTCTGTGCTAGTGTCAAAGCATATCAATCTCCCGACATGACATGCTAACCAATTTATACCCAAGAAAGTCCAATGAATTGTCGGAATAAAATAAAAATGAACCCAAACCGGAATTTTGTTTATCTGTGCCTGTAAATTTCCTATTGTTGGATCACATCTAGTTATGATGAACATACGTCCTTTAATGAAAATAGGATCAGATTTCAAAAAAAATTGCCTATCTGAATCATTGGAGAATTTGAAAAATAGTGCATACCATCCGATCTAATACTAACTTCCCCATCTAATTTCCAAAAACGATTTAAGAAATTTACCACCATGGAGTATGAAGAATTACCATCTAGGAAAAAGCCCACCAAAAAATTCTCCAGTTTTGCATACCTTCAGATCTGACCGACTCTGGAATCTGCATGGTAAATTTATCTTATATAATAAAATCAAAAAATATTATATTTATGCATGGTAAATATAATGAGTGTAATTGATTATCACCATATATAAGACAATTATGCCTTAAATTTAGCACTTTACACTAAATTTAATAATTTTTTAAAAAAGAGAACTAGTCAAATCAAGCTTTATATATTAATATTGCTAAAGAGGATGGTAAAAACCTTGATTTAGCGGATACAACGGAAAATAATTGGCTAAAAGTGGATTTACTATTCATCGGCGCTAAATTGAAATATCGTAGTGGTTGAAGAGTGCTATGGGTTATAACGGGAATATTACGGGGATTTAGCGGGGCTTTAACTGCATATTGCATTCCCTTCCCCATAGAACGAGCAATAGGGCTTACGCAACCTAGATAAAGGCCTCTGCCAGAAAGCCGTGGCCAGAGTACAAAATGTGCACCTTATCGATAAAGAGTGAGAGGAAGGGTTCACTGGATGCTGATCGCACTGTGTTCTGTCCAGAATGACATAGCCAGAGAGTAATGAGTATGATGCTTTGCCAAAGGGCAACATATCAATCTACTGTGATTGAGTCCCTTCGCCAGAGAGTGGTTAGATTAGGCTCAGTAAGATTCACGTACGTTATGTCCCATTGGAGTGTGAGATGAACCAAAGAGAAAGGAATGTGACACTTGGCCAGAGAGTGACAAATTGGATTACTAGTCATTAAGTCTCTTTTACCATAGTGTGATCAGATAAAACTTAGCAAGGTCCAGAGTAGACCATAATTGACTTAGAAAGGCCATACAAGGGAGTTACTGTTTGAAGATAGACAATAATAGGTCCAGAGAGAATATGAATCAGTTTGTTTAGGCTATGATCGCTCATCTATCCAGAGAGACCATATGCCCACTAGACAATCCGAACAAATAGTCCCTTTAAACAAAATGCCAACATTCGAATAGACCATCAGGTTAAAACTTAACTCTAAACGATCTAATGTGATCATCCAACTAAAAATTAATGATAAAACGATTCGAAGAGGTCATCATCCTAAACTTAAAACTAGAAGATCTAGAGAGATCGCTAAACTAAAACTTAAATAATGAACGATTCAGAGAGACCGATACAAAACAATACAAACATATCACAACTCGGATTGGATGCATGATAGCTTGGTAAGGCTATGTTCTAGGTTGGATAAAGCATGTTTGAAAGGATTCGAATACTTAGAAGATGCATGCTAGAAAATCTTTCCCGGATGAACATAGGATGACTTAGACTCAAAGGATGGGATTTCCAGATGATCAACCTAGAATTAGTATATGATTCCAATCAAATAAATTAGTGAGTTAACATCGACTGTTACAGCTAAAGAGCTTAGTATTGGTCCGCTTAGCTGGAGACCCTTGCCTTAAGTAGAACCGAGTCTTGATCGGCTTAGCTTTTAGAGCTTTGCTTTGAATGGGATCCAGTCTTAGCTAGCATTGCTGGAGGACTTTTCCTTAAGATAGACTAAGTTTTGGCTTGGATTAACTTGAATGTTGACCCCAAACTCGAGCAAATGGAAGACTGGATGCTGATCAGACTGGATAAGGACTTGGATTAAAAAGCGGCCGGGGTGCTCAACTTTCGAACTTAGATGATTTGAGCTTGATCTTGTTCAAATCATAGTTTTCATGACCGGACCGTGAGTCGAACCGTGATGACTCATGGTTCAAGGTTTTGACGGTCGGACCGGTCGAACCATCGTGCATTTTTTTAATAGTTGTTTATATATGTGATTTGTTACTAATTTTGGTTAAAAGAATTTACTTCCATTAATGTTAATTATATGTATATATGATTCATGCGTATGAAATGATTTTGATCAAACTTCACGTTGGATTTAGTGATAGCTTGATGTAACTGAGTTTTGAAAACAGTAAAAAATTAACTAAAAGAAGCTACAGATGAAGAGAAAAATATAAGAGGTTGATTTATATGTCCCATATCATCAAATAGGGAGAATGTTACAGACCTTGTCTATATAACAAGGTAGCTTCACATTATTCAGCTTGCAGGCTTCTGAACTCTTGTTGCAGTGAACTGGGCCCTATGCCAGCATAGTTGAAAGTGATGTTGAATGGAAAAAGCCAAGTTTTAGCCGGATCTTTAGGCCTTTGAACCGCGGTTTTTGCTGGTTATAACGGTTTTGTCCAGGTTTTGAATATTAAGGCCCAATTCATCTCCGGGCCGGGTAGCCTGGCGGCCCGTGGTTAACGTGGTTGGGCCGCCAGTCCCGTCCGGTCATTAAAACACTGGTTCAAATAACACTTTATGTTCAAAAAGCATACATTAGAGGGTAAGTGTTTACCTAATTTCGATTCTAGGTAACTTTAAATGGACTTACAGTATTCAAATGGAATCAGATTTAATGTTTTCTAATTTCAAAGGTCGAAACAGTTTTTCATATTGTTTGCTTATATTACCTTCTTAATTATTTCCAGAACAAAATATAAGATAATGTATGGTTTGATGCTGTAGTTTTGCGTTTGCGTTTATATAAAGTTGTGCACGTCACGTACATTTCAACTTTGAAAGTGAAGTTAGAATACAAAATATAAAGCAAATTTTTTGGTTTTTTACGTTAGGGAAAACAAAAGCAACATAGAAAATAATACATCCGTACGTTGTCATTCCATCATTGTAATGTCATAAAATTTTGAATTTTCTCATTAGATATTTTCATATATGTTTTATAATGAACGTTGAAAATGCCACAAGAAAAAATCTTAAATGAAATTAATTGAACTCTTCAAGGTAATATTTACTTTGAAATCAGCTTTACGCTTTATATATGTTTTTTCACTCTTTACGCTTTTAATTACTTCAATGATTTTTTTCTTTTCGCTCTTTACGCTTTTAATCTATCCAGTGTTTTCCAATACGAGTTTGTTAACACCATTTTAACTTATGTCATCATGACATCACTAACTGTTAGTGATGTATGGCTAGATTGCCCTCTAAATTTTTACTGTTAAATCTCAGCCACACCACTACCACCGTTAGTAGTGTCATGGTGGTACACGTTAAATAGTGTTAACAAACTAACATTTAGTGTTTTCAGTTCTAGGAACTTTCATGTCAAGTATTCTGGAATCAACCGAAGAAACGTAAAGTTTAGATCGAAGTCATAAAATAAAACTATAAAAAATCGTAATAACAGAACTATGGCACATCGTCTTCGTATTACGCGAGGATATTTTTTTTCATGCATGTAACAGATGTCAGAAAAATACCAACTTTCAGAAATATGTGGATGAAAACAAACATGAAACTTGCTGCCGTTTATATAAAAATTAACTTGAGGGGAAAAACAAAAAAGTACCTGAAAAGGGATGAGATCACTGCCAACGTGAAATAAGCAATAAAAGAATATGGTTTCCTGTTATCGCTGCAAAAGATAAGCAACCTCTTTTAGCATTAATTTTGACTTTTATACAACCCATGCATGCATGGCTGTAATGCAGCTGCGATGCATTGGTAGCTGCGGCGCGATACTATTATACTATCGAAATATCTGTATGTTCGAAAATTATCCTTTTGTTTCTGTTAAACTTATATGTTACTGTTTTATGTGTATTTTATCAACATGGAAGATATGTAAAGTTACAGATATTTAACCATTATTATCATATTTGTTGATATCAAATTCTTTTATCGGATCAATGTGTTTTAGTAGAAAAAAGATCATGTGTTTAAACAAAATGTTAACTCATACGAGTATTACGACACATGCTTCACACGTAATAATGATATATTATTCGCGTATGTATTGTTTTCCATAAATTATATATGTGTAACATATTACAAATAAAGGATTAATTCAAATATTTTATCATATTTTACACTAAAATCATGTGTAATTAGTTCGAATTTTTATTTCTGCATCGCGACATCTAATCTTCATTAGTTTGGTTTTCTTAATTATTGTTAATTAGTAAGAAATAGATTTATAAAGAAATTTTATTCGTTGGATCATGTTAATAGTTTTAAATTATCGTTTCAAGTTTACGAGAAAAGTTCAATAGATAGATCATATTTTAATGTTATCATGGTATTTACAATTGTTTTGATTTAACTAAAGTTTATTTCTTAGATTCTATTTTAGAAGAATATTAATAGTTCTAATATATAAAAAAATTGCTTTTAACGGTTTATCCTTACACGGAAAAAGTATGACAAGAACAATGCCAAAAGGCCAAAAATTTAACTATAAAAACACTTTTTAGTGTAAATCAAAAAATTCAAGGGATCCACTATCATCTTCTATTCTACACTAGAAAGTGTCGTTATGGCTAAATTTTTATTTTATGTCTTTGTGCATAAATTTTTGTTTAATTTTGTTTTTCAAACTATTTTCTTGTAATAAAAGTTACTTTTCAATATTTGAAAATGATTTCATATATGAAGATACAAATATGGTATTATGTACGCCGAGAAAATATAGTTGAAAGTCTTCACGCAGGCTATGTTTCATTTTATTCGCGTGCGTGTGTAATTGATTATGTCAAGGTCGACGACATCATCTTCATAATTTTATTCCACTTAAAGCGGTAGACTACCAGTCTACCCCTGCCTTTTTTACTTGGATATTCATAAAATATCATATGAAGTGTGGCCAAAAATATATTCAATTTTGACATTAGTTGCTTCAACCGTCATATGGCAAGGAAAGGATACCATAATTTAAAAAGGTGATGATGGTCAATGGGAAATTGAATACTGTTATCGCTTGATTTGTGGTGCATCCTACGATTTATGTGCATGATCATGTTCCAACTTCTTCCCATTGACTTAAATTGGACGAATGTGCACTCCCTAGTCAAAATTTTGGTTTATTCCAGTTCTTCCTTTAGTTTTTTCAACTTCAAAACTACAAGTTATCCTGAAACATCAAGATGGTGTTTGGTTTATTTTTTTGAGTTTTCAAGGTTAGCTATAAAAAATAGAAAAAGTAAACGGACAACAAAAACGATGAAGGGAGGATGGAAGGAACGACGAAAGCAAGAATTGTGTATCGTTCATCTATTATTTCTCAATATATGAAAAATAAAATAAAATTGTTTTTCTATTCATATGTTAACTTCATTTTCTAAAACGATTATTTTTCATTATTTATATGCATTGCTTCAATTTTGTATCGACGAAAATCGAAAACTAAAAAAGGTGAACGGAGTCAATATTAAAATTGATCATCTATCGTGTTGATATGCTTTAAACAGAGTCCCGTGTACAATAATAATCTACATATTTATGTAACAACTACTTAATCTTTTCACCCATTGCGGTATATTCTTCTGGGATGATAAAGGTGTTGCCTCCGTATACGCACGCTAGGGGTGAGCAAGCCCCGTTTCGATTCGGTTTTGGGGTAAAACCGAAACCGAAAGATTTCGGTTTTAAAAATCGATAATCGAAACTGTAACCGAAGCATCGGTTTCGTTTTCGGTTTCAAAACCTTGGTTTCGGTTTTTATCAGCTCGGTTTCGGTTTTAAAACCGATTTAAACAAAAATATTAATTTGTTTCAGCCGAGTGTATTGAGACATAGTACAGAGTACAAACTAATAGACTATAAGTCCTCCTAAGTAGTACAAAGCTAAGCTAGCTAGCCCTAAGTCAAAGACAAGAAACAAAAAAAGGAAATGAGCAGGAGTACTCCAGTGAACCACACTACAACAGACCAGCAACAACTTGGAATTCTATGAAATAGTCTACTGATACCTCAACTTTCATCTTCAATTCAAAACATCCAAGAATCTACAAAAACAAGAAATGGACATTTTATATTAGTCTACCCCTAATCATGTATTCAGCTAAATCAAATGAGTGAAGCAGTGACCAATGTGTATATACTATATAATACGAAACAACATGCAGCAAGAGGCAATGTGCAATATCTTATAATTCGGTTCGGTTCGGTTTGGACCTATACCTAAAACCGAAATATTAGCACGGTTTTGTTTTTTTATTTTCGATCTCAGTTTTTTCGATTTCAGTTTTTTTGAGTTCGATTTTTATCAGTTTCGGTTTTATTTCGGTTTTTTGCTCACCCCAACGCACACTAATGTTTTATATATGCAACATATGTGTAGCTAAATGCATCTATTATTTGACAGTAATATATAGCGTAATAGACTTTTATTTCTCCTGCCTTCTGCTAGTACATTGATTATTAGTAATCTACTCAATGAATTCCCTTTTCCTTATCCTTAAACGAGGGTTTCAAGCATTGTTACTATAACCCGACCGGACCGTCAGTTGGACCTTCAAAACCGCCGACCATTGTCCAAGACGACCCGGAGGTCATTAAAACCGCCATTAACATCAAACTATTATCTAACCGCCAAAATCGTTTCGAAACCTCCTCAGAGTCACGGTTCATTATTGTATACCTAGATAACTTTTGTTTTGGTACCTTATTCGAGAATTTAGGGTTACATGGAAATTGGATTTTATCGGGTGGGAGAATGAGAACGAGAAGGGGACATTGTTTCAAGTGGAAATGTTGTATATAAAACCTTCAGGATGCTTTTATTTCTAAAACGGGTTTTACACTTCGCCCCAATACAATTTAAATTTATTTTTTAGCTCCATTTCTTCTTTTGCTTATGTTAAACATATATATAAATTATTGAAAATGAAATGCATGGTTTTCACTGTTCAACCGATCCAACCATTCGAACCTTAAACCCTAAGCCATCATGGTTTAGCTTGCGGTTCGGTCATGATAACTATGGTTTCAAGTCTCTCTTCTTAGCTTTAACAGGTTTTTCTTCAGAAAGAGACGAGTTTAGGATCTTTTATGTGTTTTCTAGGTTAGGAAGAAAGAGATCTATTTATATGCATTTTGAGTCATGCATAATAGACGACCTACATATATCTTCCAATCACCCATTGATCTTAGAATATTTCAAACTCATACCCCACCCATTGAACTTACAATATTTCAAACTCATACCTCTTCAATCATTGTATAGCCAACCTCCCCTGCGAGGGTCGGTGCGTCTTAACTTTCTAAAAATAGATCAAAACGATTTAATTTCCCAACATTTCTAGTGCTAACATCAAATATCGGCACAACACCCAAGGTAGTTCATTGCTTAACTAAACTGATTAAATAAATAGAAAATAAGAATAATATCAATAAGTGAGAACACAAAAGCTTATAGTCATTCTGCTGGAGACTGAGATGTTGATGTTAATAGTTTTGATGACAACAACCTTGCTTCAAATTTGTTTCAATTATTATTATTATAAAATATATACTAGCACTGTTATCTAGAATATACACACACAAGAAATATATGCAGGTATTAATCATTGAATACAGTTCAGAGAATCAAGATTTCAAAGTAGAAGAGTTCAAGATTTAAGACTCATGAGTATCAAAATTCAAGAATTCAAAAGTTCAAGAAATATAAAGTAGTTGTGTCTAAAAATTTTGTTAAAACTTTGGTTAAGGCTGAATTCCAATTTCAAACTTCTTTAACTATTTTTCAAATAATTTCAAAATTACTTTCTTGTTTTTAAATCAATTTTCAAAGTGATTTCGAAATTACTTCTTTTTTTAAATTTATATCTTTTTGTATTTTAACTCCTGAAATTTATTTTAATTTATGTTTTCTTGATTTTATATTTCTTATATTTTAACTCTAATTCAAATATTTATTAATTATAGATTTAATATTTACTTATGTTTTCAAATGTTTTGGTTGTATTTAAAGTTTGAAAACTTTTCTTATATTTATGGTTTTAAATAAATAAATAAATAAATATTTATATTTATATCATTTAATATATAGTTTTTAATTATTTTTAAACCATCTTTATAATTGTTTTTAAATATATTTTCTATTTGGAATACTCTATATATATTTTTTGGCAAAGCTGGAATACTCTATTTTAATGTAAAGGAATATTGTTTGTTTTAACTCAGGAATCACTATATTTTTTTAAACATTATTTACTTTAGTTTAAAATTTTATTTTTGAAATTATACAAGGGTATGTCAACATAGAACTTTAGGCATGTCTATATAGGAGCCGTTAATTTGTTTTGGAATTTTGAAAAGTTGTGTCTTTTGAATTCAAATCTTTTCTGAAAGGTTTGGCTGTTGGAAAACTATATAAAGGCTTCAAAATTCGAAATTGTTAATTCTTTTCATTTCATTCTTCTTCCTTAATCCTATTGCCATTGTTCTTCTTAGTCTCTTAAATTTCTACACTTATACTCTGCCGATTTTCAAAGAAATCATATCAGTTTTCTTCTCTTTCAATTCTAAATCAAACTTTCTTTGAGATTCAAGTGCTACTCAAGAGTTATAGGCTTTTTGTACTCAAAGATCGCAAGATCAAAGTATATCAAGTCTATCCTCCAAAAACTGATAAGAGATGGGTGTGCTCTTGTCTCGTATAAATCGATTGGGTGCGATTGTGTCCCGCAAATCGTTTAGATGTAAAGTTGTGGCTCGGAAAATCAACTGAGTCTTACTGTACTCAGAATCAGTTGGGTTGTTCCCTTGTATCCCTGAAACCAAGGATTGTAATTTGGACATTGGTTGAATAAAAATCCCCATCAACCCAGCGTTGTGTGGGACTGGATGTAGGGGAGTCCCGAACCAGTGTAAAATCCTGGTGTGTACTTTTCTTTTATTGTTTTTTCTCTACATCTGTGATTGTGTGACGACCCAAACCCCTTTGCCATGGAAGTAAGGATAATCATTGGAATATAACATATTATTCACATCAGCAGATTACGGATAATAGCATAACACATGAAATCATAGAATAATATACATCATCATCATCATAATAGCAGAATCATAAATGTCACCATCATCGGAGTTACATAAATACAGGATACTACTTAGTACATAGCAGGTTCCATCAGGTAGATAATAAGTCTACTACATATCAAATACAACATACATAAGGTAATGTCTAAATGTCCAAAATAAGTGATAAAAGACAGTTTTCGTCTTCAGCCAAAAGAGCACCCATGCTACGACGCATATCCAAAATAAAGCCTGTTACCTGTTAACTTGGCTGTCTATGTAAAAATAAGGGCCATCCGAGTTTGCAAGTGAAAACAAACTACGAGTCAGTCATGGGACTGGTATGAGAAATCTTACTTAACTTATTTAACGATAAGGTTAATCATAGAATCGCGCTGCTAACACGGAACAAGTTTACTCCATTAAAAAATGAAGCCATTATAAGACTCAAGTCCCATCACACAATGCAACGCAAGCAGGAGGATTTAGTTTTACCTTATAATGGCCAAATATGCTTGATACGTATAAAACAAAAATCATTTGGTATTGTTATTAGTGTATAGATATTTTAAAGCACTTTTCAATATAAATGTATCAATCCTAGACGACATGAGCATCCCATGCCACTATGTCGCCATATAGGTTTACAATCAAATCCGCAATATCGTATTGGAAATTGGATTTCCATCATGAGTCGAGGCAAGGGATCTTCCTCACCGGTTTCGAGACACTCTAGAAAATGCCTCAGGATTACACATTCTGGGCCACCCTTGGAATTGGTAGGGCAGGTCCACACTTACGTTAGTGGATTAGTTATTCCTGAACACATGTTCCTCGGTCCTATCAGACCTATCACTTGGCCAGTAGCGACCAATATCCGCGGCACCTCGCAATCCATCATCTACATAAGTAAAAATGTATGGGTTGCATATCATGACACCACTTCTAGCTAGAAAGAAACGACGCGTTCTTCCTGCGGTCATTATCCTGTTTTTGACTCCTACCGGGTGTGAGGCTCACGAATTTACACTATACACAAAGCTATGCTAAGTAAAGTTGTGCTTTGATCATCAACCACAAGACTCTGCTTTTCAACAAAAGCCTTGTTCATTTGCATCTTAGCATGCTGCACTGACAGGTCACACCATACCACTGATGTCTATCAATATATAACCTCTAAGCTCGTACATCTCAGAGAAGGGTGTTAAGCAAGAGAATAAATTCTCTGGCACCAAATAGATATATATTTAATAGAAATCAATCAACACAGAACGAAATCCTGTGTCAGATACACATCCATTTACAAGTCTGTTATGGGTCTGAACGAAAGCGAAGATACCTTATTCCTTGTTCCATATATCCAATACGGAAGAGAGGTCCTCGCATACCCGGACAATCAACAAATACGTCCGGACCACTACCACTATAACCTCATCAAGGGGGCTACCCATATCGAAGGCATTAGCAGTAACCCATTCGATGTGAAGATTACCAGTCTTGCACCGTCTTCATTTCCTTTGACTTTCAGTTGTCATTCAATTATTTGAAATGAGATTTAACTCGGCCTTTTCAAATAATTTTCGAATATATATAATTCAAATTATTTCTTTCCTTGGTCAAATTCAGTTCAATTCTATAGATTAATATCAAATAAATCTAACCATCCATATTACTTTATAAACCAAGTGAAATTGGTTTATTTTCATTCCATATCGTTTTTAATATTTTATAACTATTTATCGCTATTTTTATTTATATAAAAATAGCCCATTTAATTCGAACGACGTTTCAGGTCACTACGCGGCACTGGCGCTGTTTTCGTTCAAATTTGAATTACACATTTCTCAAAATCTAACCGTTGGATCTTAACAAATTTAATATCGTTGGAAAGATCTTTCCAAAGCGAACCCAACGGTTCCGGTTTCGGGAAAATCCGATGGTCGGATCTCCCGGTATAATCGTTTAAAATTACGATTCCAAAACATGAACTACAACTGCGTGATTCGTTTTATTTTAATTTATATTATATATAAATTATATAATTCATTCGACGACTTCCAAATTATTTATTTCTTCAAATATTTGGCTAACGCCTTTAAATTTTGGAAAATTTCGCCATAGTCTCCTTTGTTCGGGAGGGGTCTGAAAAATTTATTGGGCCGTATTAGACACCCAATAAATAAATAAAAAGCATACACAATTTTTAGTAACTTATCTATGCCCAAGGGAGAGTGTAAAGATCATATCTCATGCCTTGCCCCATGTTGTCATCTCCAGACCTGTGTGGGGTTTTTACTAATCCTGCCCCGAGCACCGTTACATGTATTCCTTAGTTATATCAATAATCAGTCTTCTGTCCAACCTGAAACATGGTCATCGCCATACGAGCATCTCGCTCGTATGGTAATCCCAACCTCGTCATGTAAGCTCCAAATGTTTATATGGAATATGAAATGATATGCTATCTTCATGCAATATGCCATGTGGTGTTGTTCAAAATTTAGTTGTTGCTATCCTATCGCGTAATTTGTAATCTCACACAAAACAACCATCACACCGCTTCCAATTTCATTCACAGGAGTTTATATAATAATAAAATTGGACATTCAACTCATTAAGCTGTACCTATTTGTCGGACACGCAAATTAATTCTTTACTCAACAACAAATCCATTTACCTGTTTAGCATGTGTATATATATGCATACCTAAGCTAAAAATAATATTTTCAACAAAAATATATTTATTTCCATACATGACAATTTTATATAAATTGTATACATGTTAAAAATAATATTTTTTAATGATGAAATAATTATTTCAACACATGAACATTTTTAATACTTCATATACATGTTAAAATAATATTTTTAATGAACAAATATATATTTTAACACACGGTTGTTTTTAACACTTCATTAACATGTTAAAAATGATATTTTCAATGAATGAACATTTATTTCCACACATAGTTATTTTTAACACTTCATATACATGTTAAAAATGATATTTTTAACAAACAAAAATATATTTCAATATATGGTTATTTTTACACTTCATATACATGTTAAAAATGATATTTTAACTAATAAAAATATATTTCAATACACGGGTTTTTGTATTACTTCATACATATGATAAAAATGATATTTTTGACTAACGAAAATATATTTCAATACATGGTTATTTTTAACACTTCATATATATGTTAAAAATGATATTTTTACTAAAAAAATATATTTTAATATATGGTTATTTTTATTACTTCATACATATAATAAAAATGATATTTTTAACTAACAAAAATATATTTCAATACATGTTTATTTTTATTACTTCATACATATAATAAAAATGATATTTTTTAATTAACAAAAATATATTTCAATACATGGTTATTTTTATTACTTCATACATATGATAAAAATGATATTTTTAATGAACAAAAATATATTTCAATACATGGTTATTTTTTAATACTTCATACATATAATAAAAATGATATTTTTAACTAACAAAAATATATTTCAATACACGGTTATTTTTTATTACTTCATACATATAGCAAAAATGATATTTTTAAATAATAAAAATATATTTCAATCCATGGTTATTTTTAACACTTCTGTTTCAGAAAATTTTGGCATCATAACAGTGCGATATCAGAACCGGGAAAATAATGTCTAACGTTATCCCTCTCTTGATACTGGCTCGCGCCATACATAACCATTCCATTCAATCAAATCAATCATAGGGTTGACAAACCCATATTGAACCAATTTTTCTACAACACAATCAATTTTGTTGCATTTCCAATTTATACAACGCATAACCAATTTTTATACATCACATTTGCATTTTCTACAACGCGTATATATGTGTATATATATATTATACATCGCATATATATATATATATATATATATATTATACGACATATATATATTATACTATGCATATACAACACATATATAATTTACTCCATTTTACATCGCAATCACAACACAATACAGTCAATTTAAATCGTCCATGGTCTGTGGATGAGGGAGGTGAGCTAACAAGCACCGTATACAATTTATAATGATTTTACAACACACACACACACACACACACACATATTTCCATTTTAATTGAATTTAGAGATCTCACTTTGGGTTCCACTCCTTCTTAATTGGTGGCTAGTTCTAAAATTCTCCCAGTCACTTCTAGAACGTAGAATACGCTGTCACGAGTCCAATGTCTTCTGTTTCACTGGATTTCGATACCGCATGAGAAAGTTGTGAATTTTGAAAGGCTAATGACATTTTAAATTAATTAATTAAATATACTATCACCTTCTTCTTTAAATATTCAGGCTGCGTTTCAAAACAATGGTTCCAAACTAGGGTTCCTATTTGCGTGCAATACAAAGCACGAGACGAAGATCGAACTACGCCACGTCGATGGCCTCAGGGAGCCACGCCTCCACCGCTGACACTGGCGAACTCGGTGGCTGCTAGTGGTTGGAATTCGCCTGGGAACGACATGACTTTGGAGTGGTGATTCGAGCAGGATGCACAACTTTGAGCGATCAAACATGTATGGATTTAGAGCTCACGCGATTCTGTACAAGATTGGTTTGGATTGTTTCTTGAATTGATTAGTAGATGGAGAGATTTTGAGGAGAGAAGATCTGAACAATATTCCGTGTTCGATTTTGAAGCGACTGGGTTTTCATGATAAATGATTTTAGGGTTTCGTGATTTATGATTGGCCACTATATATATATATTTAAATTATTTTATTTAATTCCAAAAATGTTGGTTTTCACATCTTAAATCCAAATCAAACCCAGCGACTGTCGTCCCTACCTAAATACCCCCATCCGAACACAATGTAATATGTTTCGTAAGCCATTTCAACTGTTTCAGTCAGTTTTTCTCAAAATTAAAATATATAACATTCAATATTAGATTTGAATGTACATTTTAATTTACTGGGGCCACATACTAATTCCAAAAATTGACGAAAAATAAATCTAGCTATGTTTTGACGATGCGGTCCTAACAAAACTAATGTCGTCAAATTTGGAGACCATTTGAAAAATGACCTTTTTACTGGTCGATTCAATTCAATTGAAATTACCAAATGCGTTTTAATTTACCATGCTTGTAACACCCCACACCCGCTAAGGTCACTCACTAAGCGAATGCCTTAACTTTGGTGGAGCATTTTAAGTGAGTATAGAACAGAGAAATTTCAACAAGACAGATATAAATACTTGAAAATCTAAAACATCCTTTCATAGCAGCAGAAGGTAAACATGTTTAGTTACAACACCATAAAGGGTCAAGTACTAAATATCCATCCTGATAAAAACATAAGTACATAATCCCACTACATAAACAATAGCCATAAAAGAAAAGATAAGCTGGGCTTTACATCACGGTCCAAGCTCCAGGAGATAGATAAAGAAGTCTGATCAAAGCCCACTAGTGCTAGGCCCAACCTGAGGACCTGAGGGGGAAAAAGACAAAAACAACGGGGTCAGACATAAGTCTGAGTGAGCCCTATAACTTTAACCACACAATTATCAAAGTAATTAGGGTATGATATAAACTTGGTACGGGATGACTGGGGATAAATGACTACATTAAGTAGCCAACTAGACATAGGATGAACTAAGATAACGGTAAAGACGCATCTACCCACCCAAGGGTAATTACTAACTGCACCACACCAGTCATTCCTACTTAAAGGTTGATCCCTCCCAAGGACTTAGAGAATTTACCCAGTAGTTTCGTGTACCCCTAGCTGACTACATAGGTGCCGTCTGCCCCTATCTCCACTAGGTGTACCCACTACTCCCAAGCGATCGACTCCCTACCGTAGATACCCGTGTTGGCCCCACAATGAGGTGTATCACTCCCCAAAGTGGCAACCCGATACAACAAATGGTGCACGACTTATATCTACACGATGCAACAACGTCTTACCTACCAGCCCGGGTCCACACACGCATATGAAACCGTTGGACTCGCGTTGCCACCGCTACCCCGTTTTGGCCTCTTATAATCAAGCCCAGTACGCGTGTCCCGTCCTCGACATGGGTCGAGCCCAATAAGATACATATGGGTTACTGGTTGAAATGGGCCCCCACAAGCTACCACCTAAGCTTGTCAATTTATCTAGTGCATCCCACTTAACCCTTTAATCATGTTTAATTACATGTTTCCACTTGGTTAAGTCATCTAATCGTATTTTCTATTGCCACCCAAGGCAACCCACTAGATTTCCTCATGCCACCCAAGGCACTTACTTGATTTCCACGTGCCACCCAAGGCACCCACTTAACCCCTCATGCCCACTACATGCTTATCTGGTTAAGTGTTTCTTAATTGATTAAGAACGTAACCGTTGTAAAGACCTCTCACATTAGACTATCTTTTATGCCAGCTGGATTTGCCGGTTGGGTCCGGGCAGCCTTACGCCATAACCGAGTCTAACCTCGTGTCTTTACACTTGTCACGTATATAGTTTGTGCCTAAGACCTCTCACATTGGGCCAATCATTTGTAGCCGCTGGATTTGCCGGTCGGTTCCGGGCAGTCTTATGCTACAAAAGGGTCCAACCTCGTGTCTTAGTCGATTAATTACACCTAATTAATCACCCCCGAATTAATTTTCCCTAATTAATTCCAATTTTAACGATGTACATAATTGACTCAATTATGTCCATCACTTTGTGGTATGCATAATCATACCAACTTCACACCATTTTATTAACATGTTTATTAACCCCATCGTTCCCCACGTAATTCGCTAACATGACATAAAAGGGAAGATTCATCATAAATGTAATGGTTTCAACTTGCATAACATTAGCATCAACATGGGTTTAAAGGTGTCAACATGCATATAGCATCAAACCCAACTAGCATAGATAATCAACCCAAACTTGCATGAATCACATATGTCATAAGGAGGTTAACTTGCATAAGTTTCTTATGTCATACAAAGGGGTAAACTTGCATATGTATGTATGACATGTAAAGGGGTTAACTTGCATATGTATGCATATCATACTAAGGTGTAAACTTGCACATGTCACTTGTGTATAATCAAACATCATACTTGCCTAACATGTCATATGTGAACTTGCATATTATCATACACCAAACTTGCATACATATCATACATGAACTTGCATATCATCATACACCCAACTTGCATAATCATGGTGTCATAGTGGATCAATGTTTATCATAGCAACTAGCATCATGAACACTTGCATAACTTGCATAACATCATGATCATATAGCATATAGCTTGCATAACTTGCATAACATCATGAACATGTAACTTGTGACTTGCATAACTTGCATAACATCATGAACATGTAACATATGGCTTGCATAACTTGCATAGCATCTCAAACATGTAGCATATTACTTGCATAACTTGCATAATATCACAAACACATAGCATATAACTTGCATGACATGCATAACATCATTAACACATAGCATACAACTTGCATAACTTGCATTGATCCACATTCATAGCCATAACCTCATTATATCCTATCATAATCATTTCAATAATTGGTCATTAAGGCTATAGAAAACTCACAACTTGTTGATTAGCCTTCTTATGAATATATTAAAAGATTGAGACGAAGCCACTAAGCTATCAATTCAAAAACTCCAAATAAGAATGCTCCAAATGAAAACCCTTGAGCCAAATCAATAATAAAGATCCTATCTTTGATGAAGAAAAGCCTTGAATCAAACTTAGAAACACTTAAGCAAGCTTAGGAACTCTTATACTTCTTTAGAAACTCTCTCATATGATTAGAGATGGAGATTATGACAAGAGGATGAGGGTGGAGGCCATGAGAGAACATTTTGGCATATTTTAGCTATAGGATTGAATAATGAGCATTTAGGTTTAGGTTAGGGGTCTTTTTATAGAAGACTAGGATAGTTTTAGCCATAGGATAAACCTTAGTTTAGATCCTAGCCATCAAAGCATGTCTTGGGGAAGAAGTCAAGTGTAGGAACCATCTAGGGCCTTTAGATTAAAGCTGAACCATGAGAACCATTCAAATGCAAAATCTGCATTTGAGCGAATCGGCCCACGGGTTGACAGCCAAACACCCTGGATTAACCCCTAGTCGACCCAGCGAGCTTGGGTCGACCTCAAAAATCGGCCGGTTCGGTTATTCCCCTCTCCCAATTCGCTGTTTTGAACATTTTTGCATATTTATTTATTTAATTTTCAATTATATATATATATATATATATATATTTCTCTGCGCAACCCATTTCACTTAATTAAGTATACTTTAATTTATGAATTTTTATGTTCAAATTACGGGGTGTTACATTCTCCCCTCCTTAAAGGATTTCGTCCCCGAAATCTCTAAGTCAAGAAGAACGTATCCTACCAACCAAACAACCATCTACTAAACCATCAAACACTGGCATCCATTGTCCTTAAAATTTCTAATGACGTATGAACATATGCAAAAAGTGTGTGTATATGCCCGTATACTAATGCTAAACCAGGCGGTCTACTGATTCAGTTGACCTCCTTAATGCAAACCATGATAGTGCCATGCATCCAATATGTATGCGGAAGAACCCTATCGACACATACTATTTCTACATGTGTGCACAACCATACACCAAAATGCATCATCCATCTGATAACACAACCATTATACATCCATAAATATAGCTACCTACACAAAATTTTATGCAATATGCAATATGAAGTGATTGAGCCGATCTAGTGCCTAGAGTGTGTGTACATGCATCCACGAGCAACCACTAGCAAACACTTGCATCCACACGCATCCATCAAACATAACATGTCTCAAACACATGTTTCAACCATAGGTTTTACCCTATCTAAAGGTTAAAGGTACTAATGAGAGGACACACTAAAGATAAGATAAGTACTAGACAAACGATAAAGGAGAAGTTAAAAGACATACCCTCAAAAAGGAATGGGTATAGTGAACGCATCTTCGCTTCTGTATCCCAAGTAGCATTGCTTTCATCTTCTCCCCATTGCACTTTGACTAGTCGCACCTCTCTGTTCCTCAACTTCCTAATCTCTGACCCAAGGATGCGGGTAGGAGCTCGTCGAATAGTCGCATCACGCTCTACCTCCACTTCTCTAAGCAAACTCGGCTCTACCACCTCTGCGGTCTCATGTAGCCATTTCCTCAAATGTGACACACGGAATACGTCATGTACCCCACTAAGCCTCTCGGGTGAATCCACACTATATGCCATCCGTCCAATCCTTTCCTTGATAGGAAACGACCCAACAAATCTTGGAGCTAACTTCCCAACGGACCCAAATCGGACTACATTCCGTAATGGAGATACTTTGACAAAGACCATGTCCCCAACCTCAAACTCCAGATCCGTTCTCCTCTTGTCCGCATAAGATTTTTGCCTGTCTTGCGCTGCTTTCATCCTCCTTCGAATCAAGTCAATCTTCTCCGAAGTCTCCCTAACCATATCAGGCCCAAGCAAGATCTTATCCGTAGACTCCCACCAACATGTAGGTGATCGACAAGGCCTTCCATAAAGAGCTTCGAAAGGAGCCATACCAATACTGGACTGAAAGCTGTTATTATATGTGAACTCCACCAATGGAAGATGCTCTTCCCAAGTACCTCCAAAATCTAAGATACACAGTCTCAAAAGGTCTTCCAGAACACGATTCACCCTCTCGGTCTGGCCGTTTGTCTGAGGATGATATGCGGTGCCCAGACACAATTGAGTCCCCACTGCTTCTTGCAAACTCTTCCAGAACTCGCTCGTGAAGATAGGATCTCGATCACTCACTATGCTAGAGGGTACCCCATGCAATCGAACTATCTCTCGAAGATAAACTGAAGCTAGCCATGGAGCAGTCCTCTTGCTCTTCACGGGTATGAAATGGGCACTCTTAGTAAGTCTGTCTACCACAACCCAAATTCCCGTATTACTCTTCCTCGATCTAGGTAACCCATCAATAAAATCCATCGAGACACTATCTCACTTCCATTGTGGAACTTCCAATGGGTGAAGCAACCCACCTGGTTTCTTTTGCTCCGCTTTCACTTGTTGGCACACCAAGCATCTAGCGACATACTCGGCCACATCTTTCTTCATTCCGGCCCAAAAGAAAACTCGCCTCATGTCTTGGTACATCTTGTCCCCACCGGGATGAATGGTCATCCTAGAACGGTGTGCATCATCAAGAATAGCCTTCCTCAAGCCCTCGTCTTGCGGTACACAAAGTCTACCGTCTCTACGCAAGCACCCCCTATCGTCTAGGGTGTACCTACTCAAATGGCTGGACGACTCCCCCCTTATGAGCCTCTCTACCAACTCAACCAACTGTGGGTCGTCCCTCTGTGCTTCTCCAATCCGCCCCAAAAGAGTTGGTCTGACCTCCAAGGATGCTAGCAAACCGGGTACATAATCAACGGAAGGTCTGAAATCAAACATCAAGATAAATTCCAAGCTTCGTCGTTCCACAAACAATGGACTCAAGGACAACCTTTTTCTATTCAAGGCGTCCGCCACCACGTTACCCTTGCCAGGGGGATACGCTATCTCGAAATCATAGGATGCTAAGAACTCCATCCACCTTTGATGTCTCAAGTTCAAATCCTTCTGAGAAAACAAGTACTTCAATGATTTATGGTCAGTGAACAATTCGAATCTCTCTCCCAGAAGATAATGGCGCCAAATCTTAAGCGCAAAACCAATAGCGGCCAACTCTAAATCATGGGTAGGGTAATTTTTCTCATGCTTTCTCAACTGCCTTCCACCATAGGCTATTACCCTTCCCTCTTGCATTAAGACTGCGCCCAGTCCAGTCCCACAAGCATCGGTATAAACAACAAATGGCTTACTCCCATCTGGCAACACTAAGACTGGAGCGGTGGTTAAAGCTCTCTTTAACCGTCGGAACGCATCGTCACAATCTATGTCCCATGCGAAGACTAGATTCTTCTTCGTCAAGCGAGTTAATGGGGCTGATATCTTCGCGAAGTCCTTAATAAACTTCCTATAGTAGCCAGCCAACCCCAAGAAACTCCTCACCTCGACAGCATTCTTTGGAACCTTCCAATCTTGGATGGATACTACCTTCGCGGGATCAACAGCTATCCCTTCCTTGGAGACCACGTGCCCCAAGAACCGCACTTCCTTCCTCCAGAAGTGACATTTAGAAAATTTATCCTTAAGGCTATGCGCTCGAAGAGTCTCCAACACTTCCCTAAGATGTAGGGCATGCTCTTCTTCACTCTTAGAAAAGACTAAGATGTCATCCACAAAGACCACCACGAACTTATTAAAGAACTCCCTGAACACCCTACTCATCAAATCAACAAAATATGCAGGGGCATTCGTCAAACCAAATGGCATCACCAGCCACTCAGAAAAACCATCCGGAGTCCTAAAGGCAGTCTTGTCTATGCTATCCTCAGCCACCCTCAACTGATGAAACCCCGTGGCTAAGTCCAACTGAGAAAATACTGAAGCGCCAACCAACTGATCAAAAAGATCATCAATCCTCGGCAATGGGTGTCTATTCTTCTTTGTGAGCTTGTTGAGTTCTCTATAGTCTACACAAAGTCTGAGGGACCCATCCGCCTTCGTAGCAAAAACTACTGGAGCACCCCACTCCGATATACTTCGTCTTATGAACCCCTTCTCAAGCAACTCCCCTACTTGCTTATGGAGTTCCCTCCTCTCACGAGGAGCCATGTGGCGCACTGGTAAAGATACTGGTTTAGCATTATCCACCAGATATATTCGGAAGTCAATCTCCCACCTCGGAGGTAAGCCCTTCACCTCCTCAAACACATCCGAGCATTCCCGGACCACTCTAACCGATCGCAAACTCTCGACCGAAGCGTCAAGCGATTCAAGATAACTTAGCATAACAGAATCCATGGGATTACAAGAGATCTCGAGAGTGTTCCCCAAGCGGGTCATGAGCCTAACAACTCTCCTTTCGCAATCAAGAACGGCACCATTACTGGATAACCAGTCCATACCCAAAATCAACCCATAGCCCGTGAAGCCCAAAACAAAAGCATCACATCTAAACTCAATGCTAAGTATAGAAATCTTCAAACCCAAACATATCATGGACAAATAAGTGGAGCCCCCAATTGGGTTTGAAACAACCAAGGGATCATCTACTAGACTGGTGTCTAAGTGCAGTGATTCAACTAATGATGATGAGATAAACGAATGCGATGCGCCAGAATCAAACAATGTACGGATAGGATGATCAAATAGAAAAACCAGACTTTCAACGGAAATAGTTCTACCTCTTTCCTGAGCTGGTGGAACCGCGAGAGCCTGAACTTGCCCCCTTGCCTGACCAGGTGCCATAAGAGCTTGCACCTGTCCTCCTGAGGTAGATCCCATCCTTTGCCCCTTCTTAGGGCAGTCCTTCACCAGATGCCCTGCTTCACCACAGTGATAGCAGCCATTCTTCTTCTTCTTCCAACAGTCTTTACTTATGTGGCCTGGTATCCCGCAATTGAAGCACTTCTTCTTTCCCTTGCCACCGTTGCCTTTCCCACCTTTGTTTTGTTGCTGTTGAGGTCTCTTTTGATCTCCCTTCTTCTCGGGTGCCTTATTAGCATTGGGACCCTTCTCTTCCTCATGCATGAGTGCCTTGTCAACTAGCTTCTCAAAGGTGGCCCCCATAGGGATATGAGTCATAGCCAATCCATGCATCGGTTCATTCAAGCCTTTGACGAACCTCAAAGCCTTCTTCTCCGGAGTATTCACCATATCTATGCCAAACCTTGCCAATTGATTAAACTTGTTGACATATTCCTTCACCTAGAGATTTCCTTGCTTTAGAGTCAAGAACCTTTCCATATACAAGTTTTCCTCCGCCCTTGAGAGAAACTTTGCCACAAATCTTTGCCTAAAATCCGCCCAAGAGTCAACGGGGCGTTCTCCATTAGTGACCTTCCACCAGAATGAGGCCTCTCCCTTCATTAACCAAGCAGCTAACTTGACTTTCTTTCCTTCTTCCATCTCAAAGATATCTATCAACTCTTTCACCTCCTTAAGCCAATCTCTAGCCTCCACAAAAGTTTCTGATCCTTGAAAAGGTTTCCCTCCCATAGCTTTAAATTCCTTGCAAGTCTTAGCAAAAGTATCCGTGCGAGGAGGAGGAGGGGGAGGAGGAAGATCGGGTGCTACGGTTGGTGGAGGAACATTTGCTGGACCCGCAGTGGCGGCCCTAGCCTCCATCAATCTCCTATACCATACTGGTATCGTCACACCCTCCGGAAAGTTAAGATCCTCAGCCATGCTGAAACGAAAAAAAGGAAAGATTCAAAACGGAGAATTCGAAAGATAAAGATATGGCTATTGGGGATTATGTTTTTCTTTCAAAAACTTTTCTCTTTAAAGACATGTTTTTTGAAAATACTTCTTCCAAAAATGCTTTTAGAAAAATAGTTTTCTAAAAATTTTATCTGTTCTGGTAACCTTCGCTCTGATACCACGTGTAACACCCCACACCCGCTAAGGTCACTCACTAAGGGAATGCCTTAACTTTGGTGGAGCATTTTAAGTGAGTATAGAACAGAGAAATTTCAACAAGACAGATATAAATACTTGAAAATCTAAAACATCCTTTCATAGCAGCAGAAGGTAAACATGTTTAGTTACAACACCATAAAGAGTCAAGTACTAAATATCCATCCTGATAAAAACATAAGTACATAATCCCACTACATAAACAATAGCCATAAAAGAAAAGATAAGCTGGGCTTTACATCACGGTCCAAGCTCCAGGAGATAGATAAAGAAGTCTGATCAAAGCCCACTAGTGCTAGGCCCAACCTGAGGACCTGAGGGGGAAAAAGATAAAAACAACGGGGTCAGACATAAGTCTGAGTGAGCCCTATAACTTTAACCACACAATTATCAAAGTAATTAGGGTATGATATAAACTTGGTACGGGATGACTGGGGATAAATGACTACACTAAGTAGCCAACTAGACATAGGATGAACTAAGATAACGGTAAAGACGCATCTACCCACCCAAGGGTAATTACTAACTGCACCACACCAGTCATTCCTACTTAAAGGTCGATCCCTCCCAAGGACTTAGAGAATTTACCCAGTAGTTTCGTGTACCCCTAGCTGACTACATAGGTGTCGTCTGCCCCTATCTCCACTAGGTGTACCCACTAGTCCCAAGCGATCGGCTTCCTACCGTAGATACCCGTGCTGGCCCCACAATGGGGTGTATCACTCCCCAAAGTGGCAACCCGATACAACAAATGGTGCATGGCTTATATCTACACGATGAAACAACGTCTTACCTACCAGCCCGGGTCCACACACGCATATGAAACCCGTTGGACTCGCGTTGCCACCGCTACCCCGTTTTGGCCTCTTATAATCAAGCCCAGTACGCGTGTCCCGTCCTCGACATGGGTCGAGCCCAATAAGATACATATGGGTTACTGGTTGAAATGGGCCCCCACAAGCTACCACCTAAGCTTGTCAATTTATCTAGTGCATCCCACTTAACCCTTTAATCATGTTTAATTACATGTTTCCACTTGGTTAAGTCATCTAATCGTATTTTCTATTGCCACCCAAGGCAACCCACTAGATTTCCTCATGCCACCCAAGGCACTTACTTGATTTCCACGTGCCACCCAAGGCACCCACTTAACCCCTCATGCCCACTACATGCTTATCTGGTTAAGTGTTTCTTAATTGATTAAGAACGTAACCGTTGTAAAGACCTCTCACATTAGACTATCTTTTATGCCAGCTGGATTTGCCGGTTGGGTCCGGGCAGCCTTACGCCATAACCAAGTCTAACCTCGTGTCTTTACACTTGTCACGTATATAGTTTGTGCCTAAGACCTCTCACATTGGGTCAATCATTTGTAGCCGCTGGATTTGCCGGTCTGTTCCGGCCAGTCTTATGCTACAAAAGGGTCCAACCTCGTGTCTTAGTCGATTAATTACACCTAATTAATCACCCCCGAATTAATTTTCCCTAATTAATTCCAATTTTAACGATGTACATAATTGACTCAATTATGTCCATCACTTTGTGGTATGCATAATCATACCAACTTCACACCATTTTATTAACATGTTTATTAACCCCATCGTTCCCCACGTAATTCGCTAACATGACATAAAAGGGAAGATTCATCATAAATGTAATGGGTTCAACTTGCATAACATTAGCATCAACATGGGTTTAAATGTGTCAACATGCATATAGCATCAAACCCAACTAGCATAGATAATCAACCCAAACTTGCATGAATCACATATGTCATAAGGAGGTTAACTTGCATAAGTTTCTTATGTCATACAAAGGGGTAAACTTGCATATGTATGTATGACATGTAAAGGGGTTAACTTGCATATGTATGCATATCATACTAAGGTGTAAACTTGCACATGTCACTTGTATATAATCAAACATCATACTTGCCTAACATGTCATATGTGAACTTGCATATTATCATACACCAAACTTGCATACATATCATACATGAACTTGCATATCATCATACACCCAACTTGCATAATCATGGTGTCATAGTGGATCAATGTTTATCATAGCAACTAGCATCATGAACACTTGCATAACTTGCATAACATCATGATCATATAGCATATAGCTTGCATAACTTGCATAACATCATGAACATGTAACTTGTGACTTACATAACTTGCATAACATCATGAACATGTAACATATGGCTTGCATAACTTGCATAGCATCTCAAACATGTAGCATATTGCTTGCATAACTTGCATAATATCACAAACACATAGCATATAACTTGCATGACATGCATAACATCATTAACACATAGCATACAACTTGCATAACTTGCATTGATCCACATTCATAGCCATAACCTCATTATATCCTATCATAATCATTTCAATAATTGGTCATTAAGGCTATAGAAAACTCACAACTTGTTGATTAGCCTTCTTATGAATATATTAAAAGATTGAGACGAAGCCACTAAGCTATCAACTCAAAAACTCCAAATAAGAATGCTCCAAATGAAAACCCTTGAGCCAAATCAACAATAAAGATCCTAGCTTTGATGAAGAAAAGCCTTGAATCAAACTTAGAAACACTTAAGCAAGCTTAGGAACTCTTATACTTCTTTAGAAACTCTCTCATATGATTAGAGATGGAGATTATGACAAGAGGATGAGGGTGGAGGCCATGAGAGAACATTTTGGCATAGTTTAGCTATAGGATTGAATAATTAGCATTTAGGTTTAGGTTAGGGGTCTTTTTATAGAAGACTAGGATAGCTTTAGCCATAGGATAAACCTTAGTTTAGATCCTAGCCATCAAAGCATGTCTTGGGGAAGAAGTCAAGTGTAGGAACCATCTAGGGCCTTTATATTAAAGCTGAACCATGAGAACCATTCAAATGCAAAATCTGCATTTGAGCGAATCGGCCCACGGGTTGACAGCCAAACACCCTGGATTAACCCCTAGTCGACCCAGCGAGCTCGGGTCGACCTCAAAAATCGGCCGGTTCGGTTATTCCCCTCTCCCAATTCGCTGTTTTGAACATTTTTGCATATTTATTTATTTAATTTTCAATTATATATATATCAATATATATATATTTCTCTGCGCAACTCATTTCACTTAATTAAGTATACTTTAATTTGTGAATTTTTATGTTCAAATTACGGGGTGTTACAATGCTCACATATTAATTCCAAAAATTATGGAATTTTAAAACTAGCAATAATTTGACATTCCAGATCCAACAGAAGTGATTTTGTCGAAAACGGAGGTCGTTTGCAAAATGGCTATTTTTAAGGGTTATATTCTAATTTGAAAATTGAATTTTTATATTTTGACACAATTTCTTCTAAAATTACCTTAAAAATAATTTCTAAATTGGTTCTGAATTTCAGGGTTGTTATAGATTGATTATGTGATTGTTGATATCTGTGATTTGCATAACATTCTATTCAATCCTGAAAGATTTCAAAAAAATTAACAAAATCTTAAAACACTATTCACCCTCCCTCTAATGTGTAGTTTCCCTTAATCTGCATCCCCAATAATTGGTATCGAAGCATTGGTTTTCAAAGTTTTTATAATCTAAAATTTTAAAAAGTTTAAATGGCAATCAACACTGGAATTGTCAATAATAATAATAGTTCTTTTGTATAAGGTCGGTCCACTTTTAGACCAATATCACATAAACTGATTATGTTGAACCTACTGTTAATTTTGTATAATGGACTAATGATCAAAGAGCCACTGCACAAAGTAATTCAATGGCTATGAATATTTTATTTTGTTCACTAGATAGGAGTGAGTTTAACAGGGTATCTGTTTGTAAATCTGCATATGAAATCTAGAAAACTTTGCAAGTGGCTCATGAAGGAACAAGCAAAGTTAAAACACCTCAAAATATCCATGTTAACCAATCAGTTTGAATTATTTAAAATGAATCTAAATGAGTCTATCTTCAACATGTACTACACGTTATAAGAGATTGTGCATTCACTAATAGCTCTAGAAAAACATATTCTTAGGAAGATCAAGTCAGAAAAGTTTTGAATTCATTAACTTCGAATTGAGATGAAAAGACTTTTGCAATCAAAGAGGCTAATGATGTTAGTACAAAGAAAATTGAGGAATTAATCGGTAACTTAATGTCGTTTTAAGTTCAGACGTAAGGAAGAAAAGAAAATATGCCATCGGAAAAGAAATCGATAGCATTTAAAGCAGCAACTAAATGTTCTGTCATAGATAGTGATGATGATGGAGAGACAACCTTAATGACAAGGAATTTTAGAAAATTCGTAAGATATAGAGAAAGGAATAATTTCAAGAGGAATGAACAAAGAAATTCTATGAAAGAGATTTCGAATAATGTTCGATGTTATAACTACGATGAACTGGGCCATCAGAAACGATTTTGTCCATACCCGAGAAAACAAAATCAACCGATAAACAATAATACCTCAAAGAAGAGAAAAAGCGCTTGGATGATTCTGATTCATCTTCTAATAATAAAGAACAAGAAATGAACAATTCGAATATGTGCTTCACAGCGATCCACGAATCGGAAGAAATCAAAGAAATGATCTAAAAATAGGTATGCCTTTATAATAAATTTTTGTTTGAATGGTTGTTTATTTGTTTGTTTGTTTGATAGTTTGATTTATTTGAAATTTGAATTTTAGATTCCAAATTCAAAATTTTAAATTTAAATTAATAATTATTTAATGAAATAATAATATAATAAATATCGTTCCAAGAAATAGCTAAATAAGAATACAAAGTTATAAATAAATCAAATAGTCAAAATTCAAAAGCCAGTTTGAAAATTCAAAGGGGTATGCCGACATACAACAATGCATATGTCGACATATGCCTGAAAACTTGAAATTCAAAATTTGAATTTTCCTCCACCTTTCCACCAAACCCAATGTATTGAAAAGGTGTCGCCTTACCAGTAGACATGTCCTTTGATTCTTTATTTATCTACCAATTCATGTCATCTCTTTCTATCTTTCATTCAAAATTTAAACTTATCTTCATATTCCTATACTCTTCAAAACTATTCTCAAATGGCTTTCTAAGGTACTTCGAACACAATGAGGTTGACCAAGACCACCAAAGGCTTCCTCTACAACAATCTGAATGTTATCAAAGATTACATTAGTAATGTAAACTTTGGTAAAGTCGACATTGGAAAATTTGCAATCTTTATTGATTTTGCTAACAATGATCTTGAATCTCTTTTTCATCGAAATGGTATTTTAAGTCTTGTTGATTCTCGAGAAAACGTTGAAGTTTGTTACTTGAATCTTATTAAAATGTTCTATGCAAACTTGAATAGTGATTTCTATCAAGGAAGTGAAAATGAAACTTGAAGTAGTTTTAAAGGAACTCAAATCAATTTAAATTGCGATGTTTTAAGTGCTATTTTGGGTTGCAAGAATACGGGAATATAAATAAGATGCATCGAAAATCTGAGTTCTTATTAGTAAGTGAAAATGACTTTTAGGTTAACATATAACAGTTTATAACTTTATTGAATGGTCTATTGTATATCATGACAGATAAAAATAATGTTCGATGGTTATACTAATTTATGGAAATTTCCTTTGCTGTCTAGAAGTAGAATAATTACCAAGGTGTTTTCTTCTTCTTTTCAATCTTATATTTCTTGGTATATTTTAGTAGGTCTAAAGCGAGATGCATGTACAAAAGCTTGTGCTTGCATAATTTTTGATTTTACAACATGTTTTCTTGAATTTTTGGATTTTATAGTCTATTTTTAACCTATTAATCCAATATATCCAACAAAAGCAGTAAGGTTTTGGGTCGGTCATTTTGCTATAGATCCCGATGAAGGCATGCTATATCCTTAGCCATTATCCAAAAAATATCGAGAAAACGCATAATATGGCTCTAGTAAGAATATTTTTACTTCAATCTAATCAGTTGAGTGATATATTTATGAATTTATTTATTTTAAAATGTTACCTAGAGAAATGAAGTGCAAAGTGTCAAGCATCCACATTCATCTCTATGGAGTGGTAGATTTTTGCAAGTTAAACTACTTCTTTAGGTTCAAGTTCATCTGGTTGATAACTTGTATTGCACTTGATGAGTTTTCCATTATAATGAATTTATTGTCATGTGTTACTAATGGTTTTCTAGTATGATCTAAGTGTTATAACATATGCTATGTCGAAGCTATTGGACATTTGCCTTACTCATTCGATGTACACATCGATTTAAACTTCACCTTATAAATTAGTTGAATACTCGTATTATAGCCGATAAGAAACTATATGGCAATGAAGGTTCTATTTTGTATTATATGAAATTAATTTTCTTATTTTAATGTTGTAAACTAATAGTCTATTATGTTACAATGATTAGGGATGGTATTTACACTGGTGCACAATTTAACTATTATGATGCTTTATTTTCTTCTATTGAGTCATAAACAAATCAAATAGAATTATTTACATGGATTTTTTTTCCTAACAACCATAGTAATTGATTAATGAAAAACACTATAAAGGACAAAAGAATAATTTGTGATGTTTATTGTATATAACCATAGTAAATGCATAAGCAAAGAGGGTCATTTGCATCAGTTAATCCTTAATAGTAACAGAGCGAATAGGATAAAACAAATGGCTAAACCCAACTCCATTCAGTAATTTACATCGCCTCTAAGACAATCGTTTCATTAGTTGATTCTCTATTGCCACTTTTTTTGTTTCTATTTAGAAAAAAAGAAAACTAAACCCTACAATCATACCTAGGGCTGTCAATGGGTCGTGTCGGGTCGGGTTCGGGTCGGGTCAAGTCGGGTTCGGGTTGATTTATAAACGGTCGGGTCAACCCGTTTTTTAAACGGGTCATATTTTCCCAACCCTAACCCGACCCGTTTATAAACGGGTTGACCCGACCCAACCCGCGTAACCCGTTTAACTAAATGGGTCGTGTCGGGTCGGGTTTACCCGTTTGACCCATTGATAGATATTGCCTACTAATATAAGCAAAAAAAGATCCAAATCACCAACATGCACACTGTTATATAATCACCAACATGCAACAAGTTGCAAAGTCACCAACAGACAACACATATATAAATTAAGCATGAAATCACCATATCCAAAAATCATTTTCTGTACATAAGTATATATTCCCATACTACATAAATTAAAGACTACCAGTATGGAAGAGATACAGTTGTTATAAGAAAAATATAACTAGCAACATATAAGAATATATTAGTAAAATATAACAACTTACATATATGAGCATATTGATTACTGCATACATAAAAGATTAACACTAACATGATACATAAAAGACTAACAGTATGGAAGAGATACACCATATAATCGGGTTTGGCGGGTCAAAAACGGGTTAGCGGGTCAACCCTAAACCCACCCATTTATAAACGGGTCAAATTCAGGTTGACCCGAAAATGACCTGCTAACTAAACAGGTTGGATTAACTTGCTAATTTCTGTGCGGATTTCGGGTTGGGTCACGGGTTGTGTAGGAAATGGACAGCCCTAATCATACCCCAAATCAAACTGCTGGCAAACCAAAGATCGATACCATGTTGCTACCGATCAACAACTCCAGATTCGTACCCACTTTCTATGCACTTACCTCCATCTTTGCCCATCTTCTACCGACGACCTACCTAATAAGAGGTATATATGCTAGCACTTTTATTAAAAAAGTTGGTTAGTTATGTGTGAAAAATGAAATTATATATTCTTTTTAAGTGTTAGGATTTCGTTTGTTGTTAAATATTGTATTTATGGTTGTAGTGTTCGGTTTACTTTGAAATCATGAACTAAGAAGTTTCCTCAAAATGCTTTGGGTGTTAACTATTTATTACTTTGAAATATTGTGATGTTATCCGCTAAACAATGGATTGTTCTTGCTTTTGAATTAGATTACTATAGTTATCATATTATTAAATTGCATTGGAAACTCTATTCTACAGTAGTGTTCAACCCAGCCTTGGTCCAACCACGATTAACCTAAAACCCTGAACCATTTCGGTCCTCAAAATGAAATAACCTTGCATGCTCGGGAACCCATGGTTTAACACTATAACCCTAAAAAAAATTCAACCCAGCCTTAACTGCGGTTCTAAAATGAAATACACGAGCTTGTGGAGATTTTACATTCTCACTTTCCAATTTCCTAAGCTCATTGCTTTTTAAACCTAATTCTTTTACTTTCAAACCCTACATTTTAAATTCAAACACATTCGCAAGATTCGCAATTAAATATCCTACGTGATCACTAATTTTCGGGATCTAATAGGTATTAGTCCTTCTAATTTAATCATTATGTAAATTATGATTCCCTAATTGTTGATCTTAGTTTTGTTGCTACCATGGTAATAAAAGGATCTAACATGTATTAATATTAATTTTTGGGATCTAATAGGTATCAAACTTAATTTAATCATTGTGTAAATTGTATGCTTTTCGTGAGAATTAAAAAAAAAGCATCTAAAGGTATCAGGTTCTGGTTAATGTGAAGCTGAAAGGGAAGGGTTAATATGAAACTGAAGGGTAAAGGTATGTGTTGATTTGATAGAATATCATGCGCACGTCTTTAATACATGATATGGGCCTCTCTATATATTCAGTTCTCCTTGTTGCGGTTGATCAAATAAATCTTTCATGCTTTGTTTACTATTGAGTATTTACAGAATGGTAAGTTCTCTTCTTTTGATTTAATTAAAACTCTTATGTACCTTTGTAGCAGTTGTTCCAGGCAGAGTTAGTTTGATATGTCCATGCATGTATTTGGAGAAAAAGGTGAGAGCGTGTATTTTTTGTTTGTTCTTAACCATTTGAGTTTCCACTGCCTTCATATATTTGAAGAAATAAGGTGTTCTTGACCATTTGTCTGTGATTTTATTATTCTTAACCATTTGAGTTTCCATTGCAGTCAGGTCCCTACTCAAATGGTTGATTAGTATATTGCATATTATAATATTCTGGTTAGTATATACTATTTTTTGCAAAGTGATTTATTTAATTAATAAAAAAATGCATGGTTTTGACAGTTCGATCTTCGAAACCTTAAAGCATAACTGATCGCGGTTCGACGTACGTTTCGGTATCCGAAACTATGTGTATGGGCTAGTGGTATAAAGTCATTTTGATAGCGTGTTAATTTAGTAATTTATTTTTCTCCTTTTAAGGCTAATTGAAATTTTCAGCTACACCCTAAACATTTTTAATAGTTACACAATTATAAATCTATCAAACAAAATCTTGAAAACTAAAAAAATATATCAAATTTGTTCAAAGAAAAATAACAATTAAAAATAAAAAAATGATGGAACATTATTGACACGCAATCTTTATTTTCAGTTTGTATTGATATCACCTATCTTAATTTTTTTATATAGTTTGAATATATGTTGGCGTGATCTCAAGTCATACATTCTAATTTAGTATGCAGTTTGAATGTAAATAAATAAAATGTAGGGAGCCATTTATACATTTGATTTTTTGTTGAAAATAAATGCTCACTTTTAGCATTACAAAGAAAGGGAAATTTTATTCGGTTGTGAGATTTGAAGTTGTAGGACATCTTAGAACTTCTATCTTTGTACTTATTTGATGTAATGCTTTAAAAATCCAATACTCATTGTTATTACTTATTAACATTTTTAACCTAATATCAACCTTATTTTAAGAAAATACATTAATACATGTGCATTAGGAAAACTTATTTTACTATTAAAGGGAGTTTAACATTAAATTACCTTTTTGGTACTACCTGCCATCTTGTATTTTGAAAACTTTTTTTTATTGAAAAACATTGTTCTGTATACTTGTAAGTCTATTTTATTAGTATTTTAATCTTTTTCTATCATAGTTTACAATTGTTGATTATATATATGTGAGTGTCGATTTGACAACAACACATATTGTGTTATGATGATTATATTTGTATTAATGGTTAACCATTATAGGACTTTGATTCTCCTTGAATTATTGCCCTTCAATATCATAAGTCAAACTTCATGGTATTCAATGTCAAACAAAATATAATAGATTTTCATTACTTCGAAGAAACTATTTCAATGCCAATATTGCAATATAGCATGAGCTCATCAAAGTCCTTAGTCCATAATGATGTTTGTGTTGCTGATGGCTATAGAGCATTTCCTTCCCCCATCAAACCCATTGGTTAGTAAGTATCTCATCTTTTTAAGAAAAATATAATATGTCGGTTGAGTAAATAATTAAAAAAATTATGAAAGTAAAAATAATATATTGTAGGATAACATAGGTTGATCCATTGAAAATGGACTTAAAGATAAGGTCCTTTGACGATACTGATCCAAGAGGTGCAGCAATTTACTATATGGAAAGTACTAAAGGTACATAATTGTCATATTTCAAATGCATACAATATTAGAGTATCATACTTCATAATTTCAAAATTAATTGTATGAACAACAAAATTTGAAATTTAGGTTTTACGTTTTATAAAATAGGAATAACTCATGATAGTTTGGGTTAAATTGTTTGTTATTACCACTCTTCGGTTGGTCAACTTTCTATGCAATCATAGTAAAAAATCAAAAAGTTGTCTTATATATGTATATAAACATCAAATATTGAGTATCTTCTGGTGTACTTTGCATTTCATATCCTTCCCATTTAGCAAGTGCATTATTGAAATGACGTAAGATTATGGTGGTTATTTTCTTTTATGGACTTATTTTCATATTACATTATGCATATTTGCAGTCAAATATATGAAAATCTTGAAAAAATATTTAAATTATATTTCGCACATTTTAATTGTTTGTCTTCACCGTATATTGAGTTCACCCCCCTCCCATTCTAGGTTCATATTCTTATTCTTTTTTCTTCTTTTTAAATAAAATTTCACTTTACATACACACACACATATATATATACATATATATATATATATGTGTGTGTGTGTGTGTGTGTGTCTTTGAGTGTGCATTATTATTATTTTTCTACCTTTCAATTTATAGTGGCTTCCAACTATTATGTGCAAGAATCTTATATCAGTCATTCTTGTTATCTTCTTATAGTATTCACCACTTCATTTACTTTCACTACGATTGATATATTGCATGAACATGTCGAATATGTGCCATAATTTTTTTCTTACCTTACTACACATATAAACTGGTCTAACACATTACTGTAATGGCTACATAATCTACATAGAACAAAACACAATATTTACAATGTATATAGATCGCAGACCAGTCAAAACGATCATAGATATACATGTACATCAAATACGATACCTAGTGTTGTACAAAAGAGGTGATATAGTCACCATATACAAATACACATCAAGTGTACATCAAAAAGAATATGTACAGTCGAGTTGAACTATCCAAAATATAGAACACAAAGACTATGCGATCTAGTCCCAAAAGTAGATAGAGTGTTCATGGTGAAATAACTAAGATAATATAGGCGACCGAACCTATAACTCGGTCTGACCTAAGTAATAAGTACACGAGTCAGTCTAGCTGAAACAATGATTAAACAAAAATAATAAGAGGTTATACAATGGAAAACTCTTTTTACTACAAGAAGAGAAAGTTTGAGATGTCGTATAAGTTAGGGTCACATGCAATATAATATTGATATAGGGAAGTTAAATACGGTTGCTTTGAGCTAAACATGCATATCATCTTTTAAGTCGCAAAATTCATCAACACATGCACCAAAATATCATCGAATACTCCCAACTCTATATAATAAACTCACAAGAGTTTAACACCGCAAAAGTAATCATAAATCTTAAAATTATCAAATTAGCTAATAAGTTATAATGGAAATTTGTTATAATATATCAAAAAGGATAGATCCTAAACATCTCAAACACTAAAATCACCAAAGCCACAAAATGGATCCAAAACATCAGAAATTATTGCACGTGCATCAGCAAAAGAGAACTATTTTTCAAAGTACTGTATATATATGTATTCAACGTCTACTGATATGACTCGTCTCGGTCTAGCATAACCTCACTTCGACTCGTCTCTTTCGAGCGCAACTTCACTACGACCCACCATGGTCGAGCGTAATCTTACTAAAACTCGTCTTAGTCGAGTATATAATTACTATGACTCATCTCATTAAAGTCGAATTCACCACGAGCCGCCTTGGTCACGTGTGCTTGACCACCTCGGTCAAGTGAATACGTATACATATTAGATTCCACTGAGTCTAACTCACTTAGTAGCGGGTACAAGCACCACAAGAATGTGTCACACATTTCCAAACATTAACTCAACAAGTGAAAACTATATGTCATATACTGCACATTTCACTAATAGGTTCAAGGCAAGTTAGTCAAATTAACACTATAGCACATCAAATAACTTCGATCGTCAAGCTAGGAATCAACTGATATAATTAATCTATGTGTCCCATACCATGTGTTAATTACATCATTTAAACCACAACCTCTATTTCTCGAAGGATGCAAAAACTTGTGATCTTATGTATGAAAACAAATTAGTTTTAAGAAACAGATTTTATAAAATGATTTAGAGACATTTGGATTATTTCTTTGAAAATGACGGAAAATATTATTTGTACTATTTCCTTTGAATGATTTTATAAAGCCAAATCAAAAATATTTGTCTCAGGCCATATATATATATATGGAAAAAAATATTTTTTGAAATCGTTGTCTAAATTGTGATTAGTGTAGAAAATCACCATGAAAATGGAACGAAAACCACATCAAAACGCACACTCTACTTATGCAATCTAAAAATGGAATTACTATAAGTTTTTTGTCTTAGAATGACTAAAAAAAGAGATCAACTCAAGTTATTTATGCACAAGGCAACTGGGTAGGAAAAAGGATATATAAATTGTGCAGAAACATGCATAAAACGCTCGGATAAAGAAACAGCCAGAGAGTAAAACTCCCAGGCAAATTAGTAAGTCCACGTATCGACACAGGTGAATAGCCGTGTAGATATAGTTCTCACATGTGTCAATGCAGGTCATAGAACTTGCATAGGATAGTTCTCCTATGACGATCCCAAATTAGAGCTAACCATTGGACGAGTTACAATTCTAACTTCAATACAAAATTTTGCAGCTGGGAAGTTCAACGTATAGGCAACAAGTCAGAGAAAGAAAATCCATAATCCGGCATAATATGGAAGAGAACCATGGTCCCAGTCACGAACTAAACTATAATTTGCAAAAGAAAATCCACAAAAGTAAAAACTAGGTTACAGCAATGAATTTTCAACTCAAATCATCATAAATCAACATTGTTAACTTATTTCCACAAGAATGAGTGAGGATACTCACTGATTGGGCAATTTACTACAAACTGTAGAAAGGAATTGCGGTAAATCTTGAGCTTTTAGCTTTAAATATTCTCTCAGATACCTGGAAAATTCTTCTCTGTAGGATTCAATATACAAGTTGTAGCAAGGAACAATGTTTCTTATGGTGTAATAATATTATTATTATTTGGGCTTGGAATTAGTTGTGTTTTTTAGTATAATGCTATCATTATTCTGACATATATGGAATTATTGGCGCAACATCATTACGACCAGGAGGAAGCAACACAGGAGCTCCCGATGTAATATATCAATTTTTGGCATTAGAGTGGTCTAGTGTCAAAGATGATATGTTGGTCATGTCCTCTAGTTATAGTGGATTAATGGTAGTCTAATATTGAGGAAGCAAACGTGGATGTGGCTATGTCAACTTGTAAATGATAAAAAATATCTTGCTACCACTAACATATTTTTTGATGTTTCAGGTTAGTTCAATATTCTTCCTGTACTGGTTCTTTTTCACTATATTTTTCATAAGGGATGTCATGTATATGTTTATATATTGTTCTTGTTCATGAATTAGTTTATTTCATTCCTCTAGTAATGAATTATGAGTTCCTATAACATATCATGGAGTTGGAAATTTGTAACGACCTAAAATTTTTGAACCATTTAAATTTATTGAATTAAATGTAAATTTTAAGTTTCACTGGTTTTAAATCGTAGTAGGAAGACCTGATTATGAAATTATTAATGAATCTGCAAACAATAATCTTGTTAAATTGTAAAAATGAAATTTTAATTATGTGATAGTTTCAAATATTAAAATTTTGGATTTGAAATAGTAGTGATAAATTTGCAATTAAGTACCAACATTAGAAAATGCGTGTTTTGCATTACATAAAATAAGTGTTTTAACGTGACTAAAATAATGTTTTGAGGAAAATAAAATTTAAACCTTTATTTTAAATATAAGTGGTATTCAAATAAAAAGATAAACTTGAATTTTGAAATTATAATTCACAGACATTAAATTGTTTCCATAGATGAAAATTTAAATTTAAATTGATAGCACATAACTTAAACTAGAATAGGATTGTGTTTTAGTAAATTTCGATAATCCTATTACTTTAAAAATATCAAAAACCTATATTTTGATATATATATATATATATGTATGTATGTATGTATGTATATACAACGACAAAATTCGATTTAACGGTGAAAGGTGGCTTTTGGGTTGTTGCAACCATTGTGGCTCAATGTATACGTTGTCACCTATTTATATTTATGATTTCTATAACCCTATCCATCATATCATTTTTCTTAAACATCTAATTTGTTGTCAAATCCCGAATTTTTTTCTAATTGATTTTTTTTTTGCAATCACAGATCTATAAAAAAACTCCAAATATTTTAATCTTCGAACACAATCTTATTATACACTCTGGAAAGGTCTCTGCAAACACAACTCAAATCTACAATTTATTTATAAAATTGATGCTCCGTTCATTTGGAAATCACGGTCAAAGTTCGTAATTTCATAACACTAAATAATCAATTTGAGAAAATTTTTATTTGGATGCCAATTGATGAAATCACCATATGGATTTTGTAGTATTCGATGTTTGAACTTTGTCGGTGGTAGAACGAACATCTAAAGGGGACTGGGGCAACAATAATTAAGTGATTAAGGTTCGAAAATATTTGAATAGGGTTGGCGGTAATCATGGTTCTTGGCCATCGGATGGTACTAGGTGGACATGATTAGGTAGAGGACAGTACAGGTTTTCTTTTAGTAGTGGTCGGAGCATCTCAGGTACGATGCGGAGGCGTGGAAGGCTGGTCAAAGTTTTTCTTTTAGCTTGTAATCAGGCTCGGCTGTAACTTATATATGAGCGAGAATCTCAAAGGAGGGACGATGACATGTGACATCATGGTTGGTTAGATTTTCTTTTATGTTATTTCATATTCAATTAAAATTTATACTTTAAAATGTGATTAACTTTTGCATTCAAACTCAGATTGACATGCAGTACACTCCATTCGGTTCACATTGAAATTCTTGACAACATAAAGTTGGTTTGGCTAGATTTGGAGACTATTACTATTTTGGATTTTGTTCGGATTTCATATTGATATAAAATCAAAGGTGATTTTTTTAACCCACTCAAGATGTACTAAAGTTTATCTTCATGTTAACTTAAATTATGATATATGATAATTAATTTAACTGACCTTTAGGAATTTGAATTTGACATTGAAATTGATTATAACTGTTAATTGATGCTCGACATATGTTAAATTGACATCAACGTGAAATATCATTTGATTGATTGTTTCCAAATTTGATATATGTTTAAACTGAGTTTAAATTAATTTAATTGTAATTGTCGATAAATTGTTATTTATTTTAATCGATATTTAATTAATTTTGAGATCAAATTGTTAGTTAAACATTGATATTTCATAATCGACACTTTTTTGACATATGTTGATTGTTCGGATGATGATTACATATTAGGTTTAGTTTTGGTCATGATGATTGATTTGATATTATTGTTGATGGTTATTGATTATGATGTAAACTATCACCTTATATGTTCCTGAAATGGGGTAAACTTATATGTTTTTTGTTTGCAAGACCAACCAGTTTTTAAAGCGATCCGTAACACATTTCCCATTACAACAAATAATGAGTTCAAAAATTACAGAAGATAGGCGGATTTCCTATCTGTTATATACATTTCCTAGTCCAAGAAACTATATACCATGCAAAGTGATATTCAAGCTAGAAAAGCAATAAAGACTCTTACATCACAAGCTGCCAAAGGTAGTCACTTAACATACAAACCTAATGTTAGCAAATACATAACAACCAATTCACAAACACTTGCTGCTAAACAGTTATAAATTACAACAAAATCACACTTCATGATTGGTAAACAGTCCTGAAATCAATCACACTATCAAGCTATTGCAGAAACTCACCAAAGCTCGGATAGAATACAACTGCAAGCACAATCTTACACTCCTCGCGTGTAACAACCCGGAATTTTGACAACAAATTAGTTGTTTAATTAGATTTCAAAAATAAGAATTTCTGCAAATGATGGAATCTGACCACGAAACTTTAACCGTTACGTTCGTGTCGAAATTCCGGTCAACTTTCATGTTTGGAGTTTCGCGAAGGGAGTCCGTATGAAAAAGTTAAGGACGAAAAACGAAAAATGGACGGAATTAATAAAACATAATAAATATAATATGTATACTGCCTTTTATAACCAGCCTGACACAAGGGCGGTCAACACCCCTGGTATAGGCGGTCGATAACTTCGTGCCTAAATAGCCCAATGACGGCTAGGATAAGAGGGTTTAGTTTTATATATATTATGATATATACGAATAGATGTTTATAATCAAATCCTATGGTTCATGGCCAATTCCATTCTATAAATAAGAGGATAAGGCCTCATTCTTTTTTACACAAATCTGCAGGTAGCAGCGAAGCTCTACGATTTCCCTTTCTCTTCAAATAAAATTCTAAATAAAAAATAGGTTCATATACAATCAATCAAACATAAACCATATCAATTTGAAAGGGATAATCGGATTTAAGTGGAAAAGGGTATGAATTGACGTACAATTCTTCATCGGATTCTCCTTTCTTTTCCTATTTTTGTTTTTTTTTGTTTTTTGCAAATCTACAAATCTGAAAGTATAACTGTAGATCTGTAATAATTTGGGAATTGTAGGCCTAAAAGATTATTCAGATTTGGATGCTTTCTTGTAAGGGGGAATTTATATACAAAGTTACGATAGCTTATTATCTCATTTATATTAGATCTTAAATATATGTCTAACATTTATAATATCTGTTTATAATATTGTTAAATCTAAAATGATGCCTATCGGATCTATTTATGAATGTTTTAAAAATCTGAAAGTATAAATTTGTGGATTGAGTAATAGTATAATTTGTAGGCTTAATTGATTGATTATATTACTACATACAACTGGGTTTAAAAATATATTGAGGTTATTGCAAAACACTGTAGATCTGGAAATCAGTCCCATAAAACACAGTTAAGATGTAGTTTTACTCCAGAACTCTAATATTAGTGTTAAATGGTGAATTGTGTAATTTTATTTATAGAAATATAAGCCTATTTGTGTTCGATTTTGTTTGGGATTCTAACATTGTTACTGTAAATATGTATTTCTCCTCTTTTAAACAAAAAGACATTATTTTGAAACCAATAAGAAATGTGATCAAAATAAAAAAAAAGGATAATTGTGTAAATTCATGTATAAATATAAGTATATATATAAATATTGTGCGTAGTTTACATCAACTATTCCAGTATATGCATAAAATATATTTCTTGTGGTTTGAAATATGTTTATTTCAATATTCAAGCATAATTTACAATAGTCATAGTTGATAGTCTTTTGTAAGACTTAGAACCTTATTTCAGAACTTAATGCAAAAAGGAATGTTTGGTTATTAGTTGAACAAAAACATTAAACTTAATAATAATAACAATAAAAGAAAAATAACTATGTTAACCGCACGAAAATATAAATACACACACACACACACACACACACATATATATATATATATATATATAAATAGGATTAATGTTGTAAACTCCAATTTGGAAATTAAAATCATAATCGCACTGAGATACGAGGTTAAGCTCAAATTATGGTAGAAGTCTGCACGGAACCACCTAGCAAATCCAGCATTCACAAGTGGCCAGCTTAATATGAAAATCTGGTGCATATATATATGTATGTATGTATATATACACGACATGTAATAAATTAATAAATTAGCAGTGTCTGTTGAGGTGCAACAAACAGATATTTCAAGACTGATATAATAAGGATATTTCATTGTTAATTAATGCCTTAGGAAAATTATGACTGTTAGGCTCATAAATGAAATTAACTATAATCAACGAAAATAAGCTGATGCCTAAGGAAAATATGTTTGTTATGGTCATAAATGGCAGTAACCTTATGATACAGGAAAAAATGAAATTAAAAGGAGATTAATGGGAATTGATTGCCGTTTAAATACTAAGTCCAATAAGGAAAATAATTAAATATATATCCTAGGATAAGAAGGATACAACTTTCCTTATTTTATATTAGTTAATCCAGAACCTATAACTAAAAGTTAGAATTGGATTTCATAGGTTAATGATGTGAAATATCATTCACAATAATGACTGTGATGATAATTAGTTATGTACGCATGGTATTTACGTTAAAAGAAACTAAACAGAAATAACTCAATAACATAGCCTGCTTTGGTATTTAGGTCTAGAGCGGTCAGATCCACCTATGAAAGGATTTTAAGCGATAGCGCAGTCCACCTCCCATAAATGGAAGCATTAAAGGCTAAATGGGTATGAGATTGATGATCTCCATGAGCGGTCCGCTTCCTTGTGTCTTAATTGGCTTGGGTCAAGTAGTCCACCTGTGAGTAGGTTTATGTAAATGACCATTACGGAGATACCATGAGTCTAACTATTCGAAAGAAAGTATTAAGTAGCCGGGGATTGTCTAATAAGGTCCGCTTGATGGTAACAATGTGATTCCACCATAGGAAAGGTCATAAATGGCGAGATGTTGTCTACCTATTTCTATCGATCTTAAACGATGAGGTATCATCTCCCACCTTATGCGGGGCATGGTTTATATGCATGAGTGATGGAAGCCTTAACTAGTAGGGCCCTATAGCTAGCGTCCTCTAATTTATAATAACATCGAGTATATCATCGAGAGGTATTAAATGACCAATAGGTCCGCTCAGGGTCTTAAGCAATCGAGAGAATCCACCCTATCTATCATTCGATAGAGGGTTTAGTAATCAGTTAAATGATGGTATATGTAACGACCTGACTTTTCGACCCTCAAATGTCGACACTAATACATCCACGGTATTCACGTGCCGAGCACCCAAGTGCCGGAAAGACGAAAAGTTAGGGTGAAATAAAATAAAAAGAAAATAGGCTGAAGAAGAAGAGGACACAATATCAGAATCTCACAATGGAACGGTGAAATATAATATAATGAATGATCTTTACCAAATAAAACTGTATGATTACAACTATCAGAGAAGACTAACCTATCATCAACTTGGACAGCTATAACAACCCGTCCTCATAAATGTTGATGTACAACATAGAATGCAGCGGATATAAAAAGTACGGTAAGATAAACTCCAACAATGTGATTCCACCATGCACAAGGAATGGATACATTGGTTACATTCGACAACTATTAAGTGTACAAACAAAACCGATAAGGCACGTTCGCATATTGGATTTTCCATCAGAGATCTCTCAATACAGATTCAAACTCCATGCACAAGGGTCAGAAAGTACCTCCGAGCGTCGCATATCTCTGGATAAAATATACCATAAGGTAAACACAACTGGCCCACGCACGAAACACCGAAGTGCACCACGTGGAACTAAATATATCCAACTCCCGCGCGCAACTTCGAGGAGCTCCCGCACGATTCGATAATAAGCATACACTAGGTATAAAGTCAATATATCCTGCCATAGGTTAGCAAAACCCCAGATTGTGCTCCTACTCTATTTTTAGCCATTTCTGATGTCAAGGTTTCGTTCGGCATCTTTCACACGAGTCTTCATCACTCGAACAGAACAAGAATTCCTAGTTGGAATCCCACAGCTCAATAGATCTTGGAATCACATATAGACTCCTTCACAGATCTCGGAATCATACATGGATTCCAATACATCAACAGATCTTGGAATCACACATAGATTCTTTCATAGATCTTAGAATCACTATATGTGTTCGAGCATCTCAACAGATCTTGAATCGCCATATGGCCTTCACTTCACAACCGCTTCCAAAACATAGAACTCGTATACTAGTTTTGAAGTGGTTTTCGATAAGTAAAACAATTACCAATCCCGGTCTCCTCAAAACCAGTCGCTAAATTTAAGGCCAAGTTCTATAGTCAACTAACTGACTACATTTCACGCAATATATGATTGTATATGGAAAACAACCCCGCTTAATTTCCATAACAACCGAATAAACATTCAAGGAACTATCAAGATCATGAAGCATGATAACAGCCAAATCACTATCAAGTCACGCAACATGACAATTAGTCGAAGCACGGTTAACTCATATAAACGGCTTCTAATCCCATTCCCATTTAATTAATATTTCATTAATTAAAACTTATTTTATTAGTTAAACTCCTTTTAACTAATAAAACTTCACTTGTCAAATACAACTTCAATTATTAATCAATAACTCATACTCGATTAATATTCCTTTATTAGTAAAACTACTTTTAACTAATAAAACTTCGTTTGTCAAATAAGACATCACTTATTAATCAATAACTCATACTCGATTAATATTTCTTTATATACTAGCGTATATATTCAACTTATACATGTAAAATGTGTATATGTATATATTCTACGAATTACCTAATCCGTTATAGTCTTACTACCCAAAAAGGGTTTTAATATACTTATCCCTCCGGTATAAGTATAATCACAATTCAATTCCAAGATTTCCTATTTAAATTCAATATTTCAAAACGTACTCATATACTTATCCCTCCGGTATAAGTATATCTACAATTCAATTTTAAGATTTCTTTTCTAACTTCAATACTTCAAAACGTATTCATATACTTATCCCTCCGGTATAAGTATAACTACAATTCATTTTCAATATTTCTTTTCTAACTTCAATACTTCAAAACGTATTTGTATACTTATCCGTCCAGTATAAGTATCTCAATAATTCATTTCTAGGATTTCTTAAAGTATAACCAAAGAGGTTAAAACCATTGTTTAATAAAGAACCTCTTCTCTTTTATAAGTTAAACATCTTATTCAATATCTTTATTCTGAAAGATTCCTATACTTGTTTCTATCTTTAAAATCAATTATTAAAGATCTAAGTATATTCAAAATCATTAAACCGTATATTCCAGTTTAACTACATTCCAAGGGTTTCAAAACAAGTGTTGCTAAAACAATGTTTACAACAAACCCAAAACAATCCTTTATAATTTATCTTTAAATGTTTGTTTAAAGATTCAATTATATTTACTTCCATGATATAATCTGAGAGGGTTAAATACTAATGTAATTAACACATTGTCACAACAAACCCAAAACCATTTGATGCTTACAGAAATCACACTTCGTGTACTTAACTCGTTTCCGACATTATCAACTTAACTATCCCTCGGTCAAGAGTGAGGCCAGGTAAGTTAGAGCACTGGTTGCATATCACCCCTTGCCTAGACACCCCATTCTTGACACTCATAGATAGATAAGCCTACTCGTCGGCTTTTTAGAATTAGGCACAATAATCATGATATTCAATAAACAAGTAATTAGAAAGTGCACTTATATGACTATTATAGCTATACACACTTTCAAACTTACTTCAATTTAACATATAAGTTAAACAACTGTAACAACCCGAAATTCTGAGCCAGTTTAAAATTTTTATTTTGGCAAATTTAGTGAATTTTGATTATTTAAAATGAATTATTTTAAATAATATCGACGAGAAATTTATTTTGAATAGAATTCAAATGTATATATTTATATAGATCGTCGTTAGAATATATATATTTATTTTAAATTATAAAAGGAATTGAAAACGGCGTGGTAGTTCGATAAATCGATTTCAAAATTCAAATGAATGTACTGGATGCAAAATAGACCGGATTTTAGTGAAACCAAAAATATTTGAATCTAATAGAGAATATCTTTCCAGCGAATCCGAAAAATTGAAATTTCATAGCAGGAATCAAAAGATATGCCCGTTTGAAAATTCTGAATAGTCAATATGGAATTTCGGCCCTTGAAAATGGAAATTTTGCAAACGACCTCGGATTTCGACGAAACCACTTTTGTTGGATCCGTGATGTCAAGTTATTGCTAGGTTTCAATTTTCGTAATTTTTCGATTCAATATGTGAGCATGGAAAAGGAAAACGCGTTTGACCAGTTTCTGTTGATTTTAATCGACTGGAAAATGACCATTTTTCCAACGGTCTCAGAATTTGACGAAATTAGTTTTGTTAGGACCGTATTGTCAATACGAAGCTAGAAAATATTTTTCTGGAATTTTTCGAGTTAGTATGTGGCCCTAGTAAATTGAAATGCGCGTTCAAATTCAATATATAGAGTTATATTTTAATTTTGACGAAAACCGATCGAAACGATCGAATCAGCTTACGATACATATCCCATTGAGTTCGGAATGGGGGTAATTAGCTATGGATGATAGGCGGCGGGTATCGTTTCAAGGTCGGATAACAAAGTCAACTTTTTGTGGAAATAATAATAATAAAATATATAAATATATACTTACCTTTTCTCTCTCTCCTATACCTTCCCTCCCCGTCACTTTTCAGAAGAGAAAATCGAAATTGAAAAAAAAAGACGATCGCCTCCTTCCACGCTCCACCGCCGCCGCTCCACGCCGGAGGGCCAGCGCCGCCACCTCCCTCTAACACCGCGGCCTCTCTCTCCTCCCTGCCTTCCCTCTCCGCTGCGTTACAAACCCCCTTCTGACTCCTCGACTCCCTCCGCCCCCTCTTCCTTCTCCTTCCTCCTCCGAACCCAAACCGCGCCCTTAAGCCCCAAACCCTCGATTCAACCACCTCCTGCAACCCCTCAGCCTCTTCTTCCTCTGATCCCTTTTTCTTTTCTCTTGATCGAAGACCTAGAAATATAAGTCCTCCAAATTCCTTTTAATTTGGTTAGTAAGGTATGATTTCTTTGCATTGAAAATATATGATCTTTAAAACTGAAAAATATACAATTTTTATGTGGTAAAAATATAATTTTTATATTAGAGAAAGGTTAAAAATATAATTTTTATATATATGGAGATATAAAAATATAATTTTTATTTGTGTAGTAAAGTAAAAATTAGATTTATATATATATGAAGTGAAAGTAAAAATTCGATTTTTTTATAAGTAGCGGATTTAAAATATGATTTTTATATAATAGAGAATATAAAAATATTATCTTTATATATGTAGAAGTAATAAAAATATGATTTTTATAAAGTAGAAGTAATAAAAATATGATTTTTATAAAGTAGAAGTAATAAAAATATGATTTTTATAAAGTAGAAGTAATAAAGATATGATTTTTACATTATAGAGATAATAAAAATTCGAATTAGAAGTAATAAAAATATGATTTTTATAAAGTAGAAGTAATAAAAATATGATTTTTATAAAGTAGAAGTAATAAAGATATGATTTTTACATTATAGAAATAATAAAAATTCGATTTTTATATAGTGAATAGCAAAGTAAAAATTCGATTTTTATATATTGAATAGCAAAGTAAAAATTCGATTTTTATATATTGAATAGCATAGTAAAAATTTGATTTTTATATATGTAGTGAATACGGATGACGAAAGTGATGAAAGAAGAAACGGCGGAGATTTTCTACATAAGAAGAGTCGTGGCGTTTGGATTAGCTATTTGGTGAGAACTCCTCACCTTTTATTTAATTTTCTAGTTAAAATATATACTAGGATGCATACGGTGTTTAGTAGCACCCGACACCCGTCATCCACAGACCATGGACGGCTTGTATGCTTGTTTGTTTGATTTTGATGTGTAGTTGATTGTGTGATGTGATGTGAAATGAAATAAAATGTTTTATAGTGGAAAATATTTTATAGTTAAAAATAAAATTTTTAACATGTAGTTAAAATAAATATTTATAAACAAATCGGAGATTTGTTTATATACACTAATTTGATTAATATTGATTGGGACGATAAATTTTACACATCGCCCAACTGCACAAATAAAATCTGTGTTTGATTGTTTGAAACCCCACACGGGTATTGGGATGATAGATGACATACACTAATCCCAATAATTAGTTGTATGTCGATCGATTGATTGACAGACTGTTATGAGCGTTGAATATTTATATTTGATGCTTATACAGTGTAGAACGCACTCTGGATGATGGTTGATTATTTATCGTTGTGATTTTGTACATGTGTTGTAGAAAATCCATATAATTAACATTATATGGTAATTGACTGGGCCTCATTCCAGTTTTGAAATAGAAATATTTGAAAAAGAAATATTTGAAATAGAATATTTGAAAATAGAAATATATGAAGCCGTGTTGATTAGATTGACGCCATTTTGACGTGAACGATATTTATATCGATTTTATTCAATTTTCAATGTATATTGAAAGTGTTTTCGAAATTTGAATTATATTGAAAATAATTGAAATTCGAATTATATTGAATAGAATTGAAATTCAAATTAAATTGAATAGAATTGAAATTCGAAATAAATTGAGATTGAATTGAAATGAATTTAAAACGAATTTATATTGGAATATTCAATTTTGATTTGAAATTGAATATGAAGTTGAAACCGCTTTGAAAATGAATTTAAAACGATTTATAAAGCACGTTTTGAATTGAAATCGACGAAGTATATATTATATATATTATATATATAATATAATGGCCTGAATAGAACGAGCCGCGCCGCGACACTTCGCGAATTTCGACCATTGACTTCGAATGGATATTGCGGGAGATCCGACCGTCTGATTCTCCTAAAACCGGAACCATTGGGTTCGTATCGAAAAGAGCTTTCTAATGAATATTAGAAATTAGAAATCTAATGGTTGGATTTGGAATTATGTCCGAATCAAATTTGGAAAAGGTCGCTGTAAGTGCATTTCAATGGCCGTTGATGGAAATCGACTGTACGGGCCTTGATAAAATTATTAAAAATAGTAATAATTTGTGTAAAATCATAAGAAATGATTTGTGAAGAATTGGGATGAAAAACTCTATATTTGAAAAGATAAAAATAGATTCTTATCGAAATGAACTAGTTTTGAACTAGAATTATAATTCTATTTATTTCTAAAATAAATAAATTGGATTTGAAATGGTTTTGAAAATAACCTGAATTTCCAATAATTATATTGGAATGGATTTGAATCGAAATTGTCTTTGGAATATTTCGATGTTGGATTTCGTGATGATACAGATATTGTTATGGGAATTTGAAAGATATATATATATATATATATATATCTTTATTTCCAATACGATATTTGTTGGTCGTAGAATTTGATATTGAATATAAGCCGGTATATTTTCTATTCAGATCCTTGTATTTAATATCAAATGTGATTTGGGTTTGTCGTGAATGGTGTCTTTATTAACACTGTTCTTAAGCCCAGTTGAGAAAAAGATTAAATTTTTTTATTTAGATTTAATGAAGTGTACCGATTAAATAATATTTAATTGGAATTGAATTGGTATTGATTTTTGGGTTTATCGTGAACAGTGTTTTAAATAACACTTATTCTTTAACTCGATAATTAATGAAATGTGATTTTGGGTTGTCGTGAACGGTATCTTCAATAATACTGTTCTAAGACCCAAAGGAGTTAAGAAAATCAGAAACTAACTGGAAATTGGTTAAGTTGAATGGTTTCTGGGGTATTGATCTGATGTTGGTTTCGGCCTTCGGGGTTAATACTTTGGGAATTGCTCACTTGCTAATTTACGGTTAGGGACTGATTGGAATGGAATGTGATTTTGGGGTTTATCGTGAATCGTGTTTTAAATGACACTGATTCTTTAACCCAGTTAAAGATTAAAACTAAGTGGAGTTTTAATGAATCTTTAATTAGATTGAAATGATCGAGAATGGAGTATCACCAGTTTTGCTCCAGGCGATAGTTAAATCTTTAATTAGATTTGAACGTGAAATGGTGATTGAATTTACCGATAACAACGTGGTGTTAGATATGAAGTATTACCAGTTTTACATCAGGGGATGAATAGGTTGGGATTGGGAAATAAAATAAATGATTACTTTGGTAAGGTTCACTAATCCCGACTAATTTGAATTGATATTTAAAAGTAGATTAAAGAATAAATTTAAAGGATTTATCTTTGATAAAATTAATGGGAACCTTTCCCTAAGAATGTGAAATTTAGAAACTAGTTGTATGTTGGCTAAGCAGAGTGATTTCCTGGGTATTGATCTAATGTAGGTTTCGGCCTTCGGGGTTAATATTTTTGGAATTATTCTCTTGATTAATTTACGGTTAGTGACTGATGAATTGAAATGAGGCATATGTTGTGTTTTTGTAACACGTATTTATTATATACGCGAGTTATTCAGAAAGACCGGGTTTACCCATTCTGAATAACTGATACGACGATAAGTCGAAGATGAAGACGGTGGTTGAAGACCGGAGGTCTTCACGTCATTTGGATAATTACTGATGATCTTGATTGGGCCGTACACCCAAGAAGATGGAAACAGTTGGTGATCGTCCAGACGTACTTGGAGATCGATGGATATGCGGGGTACTAGGTGCCTCCGGTTTCGTTCAGACCCAGAATGAACTTGTAAATGGACTGTGTGTCTGACATTGGATTTTAGTCTGTGTGATTGATTTCTATTAAATATATATCTGTTTGGCGGCGGAGAATTTATTTTCTCGCTTAACGCCCTTCTCTGAGACGTACGAGCTCAGGGGTTATATACTGATGGATATCAAACGCATAGAGTGAAATGCCTGTGTGGCATGCCTAAGTGGCAAATGATCAAGGCTTCTATTGAAAAGCAAAGTCTTGTGGTTGATGATCGAAGCACGGCCTTTGTGGCGTAGCTTTGTGTAACGTTTACTTCGCGAGTTTCACACCCCGGTAGTGAACCAAAAACGGGAGAAGGACCTCAGGGAGAACATGCGTTTCTTTCTAGCTAGAAGTGGCATCAGTGGTTTTACACACGCTGACGAGTTTGACTTATGCGGTTGTTGGTGTTACGAGGCACCTCAGTTTGATCGGACGATCCGGGTCCAATGGAGCCATTCGTTGGCTCACTTACGCCCCAAAGGGCGGGGAAACGCAGTGTTCAGGAATTTTAATCCACATCGGTGGACCAGCCCTATTGCTCCAAGGGGCAGTTGCGGCTGTTCCTGAGGCTCGGGCTAAACAGTCTCGAATCGGTTGAGGACTATCTTTTGCCTCGGTTCATAGATGGAAATCCAACTTCCAAATACGTGATTTTGCGGTTTTAATTGTAGAACTAGTTTGGCGACATGATATATGGTACCCATGCCGTCTATGATTGATACTTATGATTTGAAGTTGTTTTATACACTATGCACTTATTATAGTATCCAACGATTTGTTTTAAACGTACTAAGCATGGTTGGCTATTATAAGGGAAAACCCTATCCCCCGGCTTGCGTTGCATTGTGTGATAGGACCTGGGTCTTATAATAGCTTCATTTTTCCAAAAAGCATTGCGCTGTTTTGTTATATGCACTGGTATTCTTGGGAGGAAACCCGTTCCGTGTTATACGGCGCGGTCCCTTGATATATCTGATTTAAAGTAAAGTTTTAAATAACTGTTTTAGTTCTCACACCAGTCCCATGACTGACCTGGAGTTTATTGTTTTAACCTAAACTCTGGGTGCCCCTATTTTGACACGGGAAGCTAGTAGTTTTGGTTTTGCAGATTTATATTCACAGGATCCTGATTTACAGCTGGAACGATACTCGGAAAGCTTTGTATCCGCGTATTACTTCTAGTTGTGTATTGTATTATTTTCCGCTGCTATGTAATTTATTGTAATCTCTGATATTTTATGAACTGTAATATTTATTTATACTCTGTTTATTCTTTTATTCTGATGGAATTGTTGTAATTAACAATGAAATGTTCTTCCGTCTGCGTCCTTTTGTGTGTTGTTCTCATAGTATCCGCTCTTTCCTTCACGGGGAAGTTACGGGTTCTTACATTTGGTATCAGAGCTTTGGTTTACAAAGCTCAGAGAACAAGACACATTTAGAACCATACGAAAGAATTCATCAGAGATTGGATTAGTAATATCCAACGAGAATGACTCGTTAGAGATAGGATCAGTAGTATCCTTGAACGAGTGTGAAGAGTATATTTTTAAAATGAAAGCAAATTTTGTTTTGAAAATTTAAAATCAATTATTCGTGTTTGATTATTTATTTCATATTGATTTGGACAATCCAATATATAAAGATTTTGCATATGCGCCTAGCTAGCATGTATTCGAAGTTTTAATATACTGGATGGATATAGAGTCACACTCTAGTCGCCCGGAGATGATTCTGATGATTGTAGCTACATCATCAGAATTAGTATTCGAGTTTCGAAAGTGGGATTTCTATATATCTCCTATTGACTGGTGTGAGAACCAAAATTAGATAGGATATATTGTTGTGAATTGGCATCAAAAACATGATTTTTGACTATATATCAAAATTATGAGTTTGAAACGATAATCAACTAATTGACTGATGGTTGTGTTGTTTGATTATTGTTTGATTAATCAAAATTTTAACCATTTGGCAAATTGATCAAATAGTGAATTGTTTGAAAATTAGTTGCATTTGCATGCATATACATGTACTTACATTGAACAGGTCATAGCGAGGAGGCTAGAGCGAAGAAATAAAATTGTTTGCCAGACAAATAGGTACATGTTTGACATAATTTACTGTTTCGTTTGGGTGATGATGATTTTATGAGCCGATTGGCTTTTTCTTTTTCTTTTTGAGATCAGAGGGCCTGTATGGCAATTTCGGGATTTTCCCGGTGCTCCCGGTGCAGGGGAGGTTATGGCGAATTTTTTCAAAAATTTAGGGTGTTAGCCAAATTTTTGAAAAGTTTGAAAAGTTCTTAGAAACTGAAAAGTTGAATAACTTAAGCCGTAATGAAAATAAAGGAAGTTGAGTTGGTTTGTTAAACAACTTTCGGCTTCGTTCCTTTTCGGGGACGAAAAGTTTTAAGTGGGGGAGATTGTAACAACCCGAAATTCTGAGCATGTTTAAATTTTTTATTTTGGCAAATTTAGTGAATTTTGATTATTTAAAATGAATTATTTTAAATAATATCGACAAGAAATTTATTTTTAAAAGGAATTCAAATGTATATATTTATATAGATCGTCGTTAGAATATAAATATTTATTTTAAATTATAAAAGGAATTGAAAACAGCGCGGTAGTTCGATAATTCGATTTCAAAATTCAAATGAATGTACCGGGTGCAAAATATACCGGATTTTAGCGAAACCAAAAATATTTGAATCTAATAGAGAATATCTTTCCAGCGAACCCGAAAAATTGAAATTTCATAGCGGGAATCAAAAGATACGCCCAGTTGAAAATTCTGAATAGTCGCTATGGAATTTCGGCCCTTAAAAATGGAAATTTTGCAAACGACCTCGGATTTTGACGAAACCACTTTTTGTTGGATCCGTGATGTCAAGTTATTGCTAGGTTTCAATTTTCGTAATTTTTCGATTCAATATGTGAGCGTGGCAAAGGAAAACGCGTTTGACCAGTTTTAGTTGATTTTAATCGACTGGAAAATGGCCATTTTTCCAACGGTCTAAGAATTTGACGAAATTAGTTTTTTAGGACCGTATCGTCAATACGAAGCCAGAAAATATTTTTCTGGAATTTTTCGAGTTAGTATGTGGCCCTAGTAAATTGAAATGCGCGTTCAAATTCAATATATAGAGTTATATTTTGATTTTGACGGAAACCAATCGAAACGATCGAATCAGCTTACGATACATATCCCATTGAGTTCGGAATGGGGGTAATTAGCTATGGATGACAGGCAGCGGGTCTCGTTTCGAGATCGAATAACAAAGTCAACTTTTTGTGGAAATAATAATAAAATATATAAATATATACTTACCTTTTCTCTCTCTCCTATACCTTCCCTCCCCGTCACTTTTCAGAAGAGAAAGTCGAAATTGAAAAAAAAAAGGCGATCGCCTCTTTCCACGCTCCACCGCCACCGCTCCACGCCTGAGGGCCAGCGCTGCCACCTCCCTCTAACACTGCGGCCTCTCTCTCTCCTCTCTGCCTTCGCTCTCCGCTGCGTTACAGCCCCCCCTTCTGAAGCCTCGACTCCCTCCGCCCCCTCTTCCTTCTCCTTCCTCCTTCGAACCCAAACCGTGCCCTTAAGCCCCAAATCCTTGATTCAACCACCTCCAGCAACCCCTCAACCTCTTCTTCCTCCGATCCCTTTTTCTTTTCTCTTGATCGAAGACCTATCAATGTAAGTCCTCCAAATTCCTTTTAATTTGGTTAGTAAGGTATGATTTCTTTGCATTGAAAATATATGATCTTTAAAACAGAAAAATATACGATTTTTATGTGGTAAAAATATAATTTTTATATTAGAGAAAGGTTAAAAATATAATTTTTATATATGTGGAGATATAAAAATATAATTTTTATATGTGTAGTAAAGTAAAAATTAGATTTTTATATATATGAAGTGAAAGTAAAAATTCGATTTTTTTATAAGTAGCGGATTTAAAATATGATTTTTATATAATAGAGAATATAAAAATATTATCTTTATATCTGTAGAAGTAATAAAAATATGATTTTTATAAAGTAGAAGTAATAAAAATATGATTTTTATAAAGTAGAAGTAATAGAAATATGATTTTTATAAAGTAGAAGTAATAAAAATATGATTTTTATAAAGTAGAAGTAATAAAAATATGATTTTACATTATAGAGATAATAAAGATAAGATTTTTACATTATAGAGATAATAAAGATTCGATTTTTATATAGTGAATAGCAAAGTAAAAATTCGATTTTTATATATTGAATAGCAAAGTAAAAATTCGATTTTTATATATTGAATAGCAAAGTAAAAATTTGATTTTTATATATGTAGTGAATACGGATGACTAAAGTGATGAAAGAAGAAACGACGGAGATTTTCTACATAAGAAGAGTCATGGCGTTTGGATTAGCTAGTCGGTGAGAACTCCTCACCTTTTATTTAATTTTCTAGTTAAAATATATACTAGGATGCAGATGGTGTTTAGTAGCACCTGACACCCGTCGTCCACAGACCATGGACGGCTTGTATGCTTGTTTGTTTGATTTTGATGTGTAGTTGATTGTGTGATGTGATGTGAAATGAAATAAAATGTTTTATAGTGGAAAATATTTTATAGTTAAAAATAGAATTTTTAACGTGTAGTTAAAATGAATATTTATAAACAAATCGGAGATTTGTTTATATACACTGATTTGATTGATATTGATTGGGACGATAAATTTTACACATCGCCCAACTGCACAAATAAAATCTGTGTTTGATTGTTTGAAACCCCACACGGGTATTGGGATGATAGATGACATACACTAATCCCAATAATTAGTTGTATGTCGATCGATTGATTGACAGACTGTTATGAGCGTTGAATATTTATATTTGATGCTTATAAGAACGCACTCTGGATGATGGTTGATTATTTATCGTTGTGATTTTGTACATGTGTTGTAGAAAATCCATATAATTAACATTATATGGTAATTGATTGAGCCTCATTCCAGTTTTGAAATAGAAATATTTGAAAAAGAAATATTTGAAATAGAATATTTGAAAATAGAAATATATGAAGCCGTGTTGATTAGATTGACGCCATTTTGACGTGAACGATATTTATATCGATTTTATTCAATTTTCAATGTATATTGAAAGTGTTTTCGAAATTTGAATTATATTGAAAATATTTGAAATTCGAATTATATTGAATAGAATTGTAATTCAAATTAAATTGAATAGAATTGAAATTCGAATTAAATTGAAATTAATTTGAAATGAATTTAAAACGAATTTATATTGGAATATTCAATTTTGATTTGAAATTGAATATGAAGTTGAAACCGTTTTGAAAATGAATTTAAAATGATTTATAAAGCACGTTTTGAATTGAAATCGATGAAGTATATTATATATATATTATATATATAATATAATGGCTTGAATAGAAGGCGCCGCGCCGCGGCAGTTCGCGAATTTCGACCATTGACTTCGAATGGATATTGCGGGAGATCCGACCGTCGGATTCTCCTAAAACCGGAACCGTTGGGTTCATATCGAAAAGAGCTTTCTACTGAATGTTAGAAATTAGAAATCTAATGGTTGGATTTGGAATTATGTCCAAATCAAATTTGGAAAAGGTCGCTGTAAGTGCAGTTCGATGGCCGTTGATGGAAATCGACTGTACGGGCCTTGATAAAATTATTAAAAATAGTAATAATTTGTGTAAAATCATAAGAAATGATTTGTGAAGAATTGGGATGAAAAACTCCATATTTGAAAAGAAAAAAATAGATTCTTATCGAAATGAACTAGTTTTGAACTAGAATTATAATTCTATTTATTTCTAAAATAAATAAATTGGATTTGAAATGGTTTTGAAAATAACCATAATTTCCAATAATTATATTGGAATGGATTTGAATCGAAATTGTCTTTGGAATATTTCGATGTTGGATTTCGTGATGATACAGATATTGTTATGGGAATTTGAAAGATATATATATATATATATATATATATCGTTATTTCCAATACGATATTTGTTGGTCGTAGAATTTGATATTGAATATAAGCCGGTATATTTTCTATTCAGAGCCTTATATTTAATATCAAATGTGATTTGGGTTTGTCGTGAATGGTGTCTTTATTAACACTGTTCTTAAGCCCAGTTGAGAAAAAGATCAAATCTTTTTTTTAGATTTAATGAAGTGTACCGATTAAATAATATTTAATTGGAATTGAATTGGTATTGACTTTTGGGTTTATCGTGAACAGTGTTTTAAATAACACTTGTTCTTTAACCTGATAATTAATGAAATGTGATTTTGGGTTGTCGTGAACGGTATCTTCAATAATACTGTTCTTAGACCCAAAGGAGTTAAGAAAATCAGAAACTAATTGGAAATTAGTTAAGTTGAATGGTTTCTGGGGTATTGATCTGATGTTGGTTTCAGCCTTCGGGGTTAATACTTAGGGAATTGCTCACTTGCTAATTTACGGCTAGGGACTGATTGGAATGGAATGTGATTTTGGGGTTTATCGTGAACCGTGTTTTAAATGACACTGATTCTTTAACCCAGTTAAAGATTAAAACTAAGTGGAGTTTTAATGAATCTTTAATTAGATTGAAATGATCGAGAATGGAGTATCACCAATTTTGCTCCAGGCGATAGTTAAATCTTTAATTAGATTTGAACGTGAAATGGTAATTGAATTTACCGATAACACCGTGGTGTTAGATATGAAGTATTACCAGTTTTACTTCAGGGGATGAATAGGTTGGGATTGGGAAATAAAATAAATGATTACTTCGGTAAGGTTCGCTAATCCCAACTAGTTTGAATTTATATTCAAAAGTAGATTAAAGAATAAATTTAAAGGATTTATCTTTGATAAAATTAATGGGAACCTTTCCCCAAGAATGTGAAATTTAGAAACTAGCTGTAGGTTGGCTAAGCAGAGTGATTTCCTGGGTATTGATCTGATGTTGGTTTCGGACTTCGGGGTTAATATTTAAGGAGTTATTCTCTTGATTAATTTACGGTTAGTGACTGATAAATTGGAATGAGGTGTATGTTGTGTTTGTGTAACACGTATTTATTATATACGCGAGTTATTCAGAAAGACCGGGTTTATCCCATTCTGAAAAACTGATACGACGATAAGTCGAAGATGAAGACGGTGGTTGAAGACCGGAGGTCTTCACGTCGTTTGGATAATTACTGATGATCTTGATTGGGCCGTACACCCAAGAAGAAGGAAATAGTTGGTGATCATACAGACGTACTTGGAGATCGATGGATATGCGGGGTACTAGGTGCCTCCGGTTTCGTTCAAACCCAGAACGAACTTGTAAATGGACTGTGTGTCTGACATTGGATTTTAGTCTGTGTGATTGATTTCTATTAAATATATATCTGTTTGGCAGCGGAGAATTTATTCTCTCGCTTAACGCCCTTCTCTGAGACGTACGAGCTCAGGGGTTATATATTGATGGACATCAAACGCATAGAGTGAAATGCCAGTGTGGCATGCCTAAGTGGCAAATGATCAAGGCTTCTGTTGAAAAGCAAAGTCTTGTGGTTGATGATCGAAGCACGACCTTTGTGGCGTAGCTTTGTGTAACGTTTACTTCGCGAGTTTCACACCCCGGTAGTGAACCAAAAACGGGAGAAGGACCTCAGGGAGGACATGCGTTTCTTTCTAGCTAGAAGTGGCGTCAGTGGTTTTACACGCCCTGACGAGTTTGACTTATGTGGTTGTTGGTGTTACGAGGTGCTTCAGTTTGATCGGACGATCCGGGTCCGATGGAGCCATTCGTTGGCTCACTTACGCCCCAAAGGGCGGGGAAACGCGGTGTTCAGGAATTTTAATCCACATCGATGGACCGGCCCTGTCGCTCCAAGGGGAAGTTGCGGCTGTTCCTGAGGCTCGGGCTAGACAGTCTCGAATCGGTTGAGGACTATCTTTTGCCTCAGTTCATAGATGGAAATCCAACTTCCAAATACGTGATTTTGCGGTTTTAATTGTAGAACTAGTATGGCGACATGATATATGGTACCCATGCCGTCTATGATTGATACTTATGATTTGAAGTTGTTTTATACACTATGCACTTATTATAGTATCCAACGATTTGTTTTAAACGTACTAAGCATGGTTGGCTATTATTAGGGAAAACCCTATCCCCTGGCTTGCGTTGCATTGTGTGATAGGACATGGGTCTTATAATAGCTTCATTTTTCCAAAAAGCATTGCGCTGTTTTGTTATATGCACTGGTATTCTTGGGAGGAAACCCGTTCCGTGTTATACGGCGTGGTCCCCTGATATATCTGGGTGGCCCTATTTTGACACGGGCAGCTAGTAGTTTTGGTTTTGCAGATTTATATTCACATGATCCTGATTTACATCTGGAACGATACTCCGAAAGCTTTGTATCTGCCTATTACTTCTAGTTGTGTATTGTATTATTTTCCGCTGCCGTGTAATTTATTGTAATCTCTGATATTTTATGAACTGTAATATTTATTTATACTCTGTACATTCTTGTATTCTGATGGAATTGTTGTAATTAACAATGAAATGTTCTTCCGTCTGCGTCCTTTTATGTGTTGTTCTCCTAGTATCCGCTCTTTCCTTCATGGGGAAGTTACGGGTTCTTACAACAACCATTTTAATATGATAAGTGTGACGACCCCAAACTTCCACGAGTGAAAGCAGGAGAAATCATTTTTGGAATACAACATAAATACAATAAAACAGAACACAGATACAATATAGCAAAGGAGATTCATAGAGTAATAACATTATAGCAGCGGAAAAATATAATGTCATCAATCACAGAAATTCCACAGTCACAGAATCTAAGCTATTACAACAAGTTTGCAGAAAAGAAATAAGTTTGATGTCTAAAAAGAAAAGAAAAGATGCCAATAGAAATAAAAAGTCTTCAAGCTCCAAGTCATCACCTCTTCTCCCAAACAGAATCCAAGAGAGAGAAAATAAGCAGCTTCAAAGAAAAGCTCCAAGCAAAGAATGAACCTGTCTACTTTGGCTGCCCGTGTAGAAGAGAGGGCACCCAAGTTTGCAAAAATGTGAAACAAACTATGGGTCAGTCGTGGGACTGGTGTGAGAATTCTTAAATAACTTATACTAATAAAAAATAAGGCAAATCCAAAAGACCACGCCGCTAACGCGGAACGGGTTTACTCTAAGGGACTGCCGTGCATAATTTAAAGTGTCATAATAAATGATTAAATAAGTCGTCAACAACGCAATGTCTTTTGAAAAATGGAACCACCATAAGACTCAGGTCCCATCACACAATGCAACGCACACCAAGAGGATAGAGTTTTACCTTATGGTGGTTAAACATGCTAAATACGCCAAATACGTAACTAATACTATTATTAGTGTGTATATGTTTTAAAACAATTCAAATTATAAGTATCAATCCTAGGAAGCATAGGTACCATATATTATGCCTCCAATACTAGTAATACAATCAAATCCGTCGGGGTCGTATTGGAAATTTGGGTTTCCATCGTGAGTCCAGGCTAGGGAGGACTCCTTACCGATTCGAGACGCTCTAGTTAACGTCTCAGGATTACCCGCAGTTAACCCTTGGATCCTGCAGGGCCGGTCCTCACATACAGCTTAGAGGATTGGCAATTCCTAAGCACACGTTTCCCGGTCCTATAGGACCTATCCGAGGCGCCTCATTTCATCATCCTCCAAAAGTAAAATGACTACTAACTAGAAAGAAACGTGCTACTTTCCCTGCGTTCCCTTCCCCCTTTTTAGACTCTACCGGTTTGTGAGGCTCGTGAAGTCATGTTCTTCATACCACAAGGTTCTGCTTTTCAACAAGAAACCCTGATCATTGCATCTTAGTATGCCACATCGTCACTCCATACCGTACTATTGATCTTCCGTCACTATATAAACAGGTGTTAAGTAGAGAATAAATTCTCTACCACCAATCGTTTATATGTTAACTGAATATCAACAACATAATATTTTGTGGGGTACGATGTCAGACACACTATCCATTTATACCCATGCTCTAGGTCTGAACTAGGGTCAAACCCGTGAAATCAACACGTACGTTTGGGCAATTATCCCGACCCTTGAATTGGGATCAAACCAATTCAGAGTCTTGATCATTGTCCATTCGAGGGGAGATTTACGGTCTTCATACGCCGTCTTCATACTTGAATTCTTGAAATCGTACGACCATTTGGAATGGGATTAACCCGGACTTTCCAAATAATCTCGCATTCATATATTTTGAGAAAAACATATTTCATATCGTTATTATATTTTATAACGATTAGTTCTTGCCTTAATTATTTTAATATAATTAATTTTAATGTTTCAATACAGTTCCTTACCTTTCGTTTAACATTATAAATAATGTTATTCTTACATACATTTCATTTCTTTTATTTACATTATAAATAATGTTAATTCTTCCTACGGGGTGAATTCTCTCTTTATATACATTATAAATAATATATATTCTTCCTACGGTCAAGTTCTTTAAATCTTATCATTATAAAATAGTGTAACTATCATACGGTGGAATTTTCTTTATATTTAACATTGAAAATAATGTTAATTTATCCTACAGTACATTTCCTTATTTCTGATATTAACAAAAATGCTAATGAATCATACGGTGTATATTTTCATATTTTACATACAAGGAAATTCCATATTTTCAACATATCAGAAATGATAGTTTACATACAATGCAATTCTCTATTTTTAATATATCAAAAATGATAGTTTCATACAATGCATTTCTCTATATAACGTTCTAACTTGACAAAATATTATTCATACAATGTATTTTCTATTTTTCTAACTTGACAAAATATTATGCATACAATGTATTTTCTATTTTTCTAACTTGACAAAAATAATATTTTCATACAATGCATTTATCTATTTTTCTAACATGACAGAATAATATTTTCATACAATGCATTTATCTATTTTTCTAACATGACAGAATAATATTTTCATACAATGCGTTTATCTATATAACGTTCTAACTTGACAAAATATTATTCATACAATGTATTTTCTATTTTTCTAACTTGACAAAAATAGCATGCTATGCATACAATGCATTATTTTTTCTATTTTTCTAACTTGACAAAATTAATATGCATACAATGCACTTCTATATAACGTTCTAACTTGACAAAATATTATGCTATGCATACAATGCATTATTTTTTCTATTTTGACAAAAATAATATGCAATACATACAATGTACTATGTTTTTCTATTTTGACAAAAATAATATGCAATACATACAATGTACTATGTTTTTCTATTTTGACAAAAATAATATGCAATACATACAATGCATTATATTTTTCTATTTTGACAAAAATAATATGCAATACATACAATGCATTATATTTTCTATTTTGACAAAAATAATATGCTATGCATACAATGCATTTTTTCTATTTGATAACATGACAAATATGCTATTTTTATGTAGTGCCATCTTCTATTTTATATAATGGACAAAATATAGTTCATTAACATACTATGCTATTTTTATTTTTAATAATGAACAAAATATGGTTCATTAACATACGATGCTATTCTTCTTTTGATAATGAATAAAATATATTCACTTACATACGATGTTTTCTTATTTTGATAATGAACAAAATATATTCATTCAACATACGGTGCTTGCTTATTGTTACTAATGAACAAAATATTAGTTCATTACATACAGCGACTAATTCTATTTTAATTAACGAACAAAAAATGGATCGTTTCACATAGCGACAAATTTTATTTTGAATAATGACACAAAATATAATTCTTTACCATAGCGACAAATTCTATTTTGTTAATGACACAAAATATAATTCTTTAACATATAGTGCTTTCTTATTTTATAGATGAACAAAATATAATCATTCACATATAACGACCAATTCTATTTTATAAATACACAAATTTGTTCATTCAACAAACGGTGCTTGTATTCTATTATAACACAAATTTGTTCATTCAACATACGGTGCTAATTTTCTTATTTTGATATTGACAAAAGTGTCAATTTACATACGGTGTTCATTTTCTTATTTTGATATTGACAAAAGTGTCAATTTACATACGGTGTTCATTTTCTTATTTTGATATTGACAAAAGTGTCAATTTACATACGGTGTTCATTTTCTTATTTTGATATTGACAAAAGTGTCAATTTACATACGGTGTTCATTTTCTTATTTTGATATTGACAAAAGTGTCAATTTACATACGGTGTTCATTTTCTTATTTTGATATTGACAAAAGTGTCAATTTACATACGGTGTTCATTTTCTTATTTTGATATTGACAAAAGTGTCAATTTACATACGGTGTTCATTTTCTTATTTTGATATTGACAAAAGTGTCAATTTACATACGGTGTTCATTTTCTTATTTTGATATTGATAAAAGTGTCAATTTACATACGGTGTTCATTTTCTTATTTTGATATTGACAAAAGTGTCAATTTACATACGGTGTTCATTTTCTTATTTTGATATTGACAAAAATGTCACTTCAACATACATGAACAATTCCTTATTTTAATATTGACAAAAATGTCACTTTACAACATACATGAACAATTTCTTATTTTAATATTGACAAAAATGTCACTTTACAACATACATGAACAATTTCTTATTTTAATATTGACAAAGATGTCACTTTACAACATACATGAACAATTTCTTATTTTAATATTGACAAAAATGTCACTTTACAACATACATGAACAATTTCTTATTTTAATATTGACAAAAATGTCACTTTACAACATACATGAACAATTTCTTATTTTAATATTGACAAAAATGTCAATTTTATCCTACGATGAACATTTCCAACATTTTCTATTTTTAATATATAATAATGTTAATATAACATACAATGAACAATTTTGATATGTTAACATTTTAACATAAAAACATGTCACACAACATACATGAACGATTTTAATTTATTTAATTTTGACATATCAACATGTCACACAACATACATGAACAATTTTAATTTATTTAATTTTGACATATCAACATGTCACACAACATACATGAACAATTTTAATTTTGACATATCGACATGTCACACAACATACATGAACGATTTTAATATAATTAATTTTTATATTGTAACATCTCAACATACAGTGGGTTTTGACATAGCATACGCATACAGATTAAGTCATAGCAGATTCACATACATGTATGATTATGAATGCGAACATCCATACTTAAAACATAATTACTTAAATAAAATAAATAGGATTCTCACCTCAATTAGATTAGAGTTTGTTCCCAATTGCTCTGTATTAAAGTGGTATTCGAAGTCACGGTTCCATCGGATCTGAAATTTTCAGAATCGGTGTTTATATGAAAAAGTTATTGATGTTTTAAATCAAACAGACTTTTAACAACTGTTTCTGCCACGCTTAAAAGCGTTACAAAATCTGAAGCATACCTCAATTTCAGAATTTGTTCAAAACTTCAAATCGCGATAACTTTTGATTTACTGAACGGTTTTGGGTGCCGTTTTTTGGAGAATGACCGCCTTGGAGAGATCTTTGCACGGCCAGAAGGGGGTGGAGTTCGGTCGAGCGTGGTGGGCCCGGCGTGGCTGCGACCGGCGGATCTTCTCGGGCTCGGGGCGGGCGGCACAGGCGACGGAAAGGGACGGGACTTGTCGGAGATCGAAGAGCTCGGCGAGAGCTTCGAAACGTGTACTCACACGCAAATTTTCGTTGAGAAATGAAGGAGTTATGAAGGTTTGAAATTTTCAGCCATGATGGGTTTGTGCGGCTCAGCAAAGAGGAAGAAGATGGACGTGAATAGTGTTTTTATATTAAAATATTAGGTTAAACTAATCATTATTTAATTGGCCCGCTTAAGCCCGTTTTGGTCCGAACTCCGATTCAAGCCTGCTTACTGTCGTTCATACCATTTAGCCCCCGTTCCGAACTCATCTGGATATGTTTCATCAGCCCACGAGATCGTCTTGGCCTTCGTTTTTCAGTTTTAAATATAAATCATTATTTTAAATTCAAACGTACGCAGAAATTCACCCAGGTCACAAATTAACTTCAAAAATTCTCGAAAAATATACTTAGCTATGTTTTGATGCTATGGACCTATGAAAATTAATTTCGTTCAATTCTGAGCCCGTTTGAATTTTTAATGAATTTTAAAGTCAAAAATTTACCCGTTTACACTGAAAAATCAATTATAATTATATATTAATTCTAAAAATTACCAAAAAATCATTTTTAGCTTTGTTTTGATGATACGCACCCAACAAAATTTATTTCGTTCGATTTTGAGACTTTTTGAAAAATGGCTATTTTCAAGGCGAATATATTTAATATTAAAAATACATTTTTAAACAAATATTTTCTGAAACTCGAAACATATAAGTGTTTACTGTTTTTCAATGCAGAAACGTCATTCTGAAACCAATGGATGTGGTTTCGAGTTCAAATTCCTACATATGTGAAAAGTAGCATTTTTGTCCTTTGCAAATTACCCACCGACCTTTCTAAAAATTGAATCAGCCATAACTTTTGATTTCCGCTATGAAATTTCGATTTTTCGGATTCGTTGGAAAGATATTTTTAAATAGATTCTAATATTTTTGGTTTCACTAAAATCCGTTAAATTTTGCATCCTGTATGGTTAGTCAAAGTTCAAGTTTGACTTTTCAAACTACCGCGCCATTTCTAGCTCTTTTTATATTTAAAATTAATTTATTCATTCTAACTTCGATTTGAACCAAATTTGTGATCGTTATTATTTAAAATAGATTATTTTAAATATCAAAACTCATTTAAAATCACTTAAAATAAATTTAACTTGGCCCCAAAATTCAGGGTCGTTACAATCTCCCCCACTTAAAAACTTTTCGTCCCCGAAAAGGAAAAAGAAAAATAGAAGAGGAAAAGAGGAAGAATAAACACAGAGAATGTTGAAACGTTTTAACAGAAATAGTACCGCCTATAACATCAGGCTTTCTACCGAAGAAGTTGGTCCTTTCGCTCCTTCGTACACATGTGCCAATTGAGCATCGCCACTTCTCTTAGTCTTCTTCGAACGTATGATCAAGGAAAGAGTCAAAACAACAGAAAAGGTGATTCTAAAAGATCGAAGGATGAATGAAAAGATGACGATAAAGTGACTGGCTATTATGTATCTCATGAACTGTTCGCCATAGAATATAGTGATTCTATGTAAACGAATTATTATAGATATGTTGTACTCCGCTTTGTAAACCAAAGCTCTGATACCAACTGTGACGACCCCAAACTTCCACGAGTGAAAGCAGGAGAAATCATTTTTGGAATACAACATAAATACAATAAAACAGAACACAGATACAATATAGCAAAGGAGATTCATAGAGTAATAACATTATAGCAGCGGAAAAATATAATGTCATCAATCACAGAAATTCCACAGTCACAGAATCTAAGCTATTACAACAAGTTTGCAGAAAAGAAATAAGTTTGATGTCTAAAAAGAAAAGAAAAGATGCCAATAGAAACAAAAAGTCTTCAAGCTCCAAGTCATCACCTCTTCTCCCAAACAGAATCCAAGAGAGAGAAAATAAGCAGCTTCAAAGAAAAGCTCCAAGCAAAGAATGAACCTGTCTACTTTGGCTGCCCGTGTAGAAGAGAGGGCACCCAAGTTTGCAAAAATGTGAAACAAACTATGGGTCAGTCGTGGGACTGGTGTGAGAATTCTTAAATAACTTATACTAATAAAAAATAAGGCAAATCCAAAAGACCACGCCGCTAACGCGGAACGGGTTTACTCTAAGGGACTGCCGTGCATAATTTAAAGTGTCATAATAAATGATTAAATAAGTCGTCAACAACGCAATGTCTTTTGAAAAATGGAACCACCATAAGACTCAGGTCCCATCACACAATGCAACGCACACCAAGAGGATAGAGTTTTACCTTATGGTGGTTAAACATGCTAAATACGCCAAATACGTAACTAATACTATTATTAGTGTGTATATGTTTTAAAACAATTCAAATTATAAGTATCAATCCTAGGAAGCATAGGTACCATATATTATGCCTCCAATACTAGTAATACAATCAAATCCGTCGGGGTCGTATTGGAAATTTGGGTTTCCATCGTGAGTCCAGGCTAGGGAGGACTCCTTACCGATTCGAGACGCTCTAGTTAACGTCTCAGGATTACCCGCAGTTAACCCTTGGATCCTGCAGGGCCGGTCCTCACATACAGCTTAGAGGATTGGCAATTCCTAAGCACACGTTTCCCGGTCCTATAGGACCTATCCGAGGCGCCTCATTTCATCATCCTCCAAAAGTAAAATGACTACTAACTAGAAAGAAACGTGCTACTTTCCCTGCGTTCCCTTCCCCCTTTTTAGACTCTACCGGTTTGTGAGGCTCGTGAAGTCATGTTCTTCATACCACAAGGTTCTGCTTTTCAACAAGAAACCCTGATCATTGCATCTTAGTATGCCACATCGTCACTCCATACCGTACTATTGATCTTCCGTCACTATATAAACGGGTATTAAGTAGAGAATAAATTCTCTACCACCAATCGTTTATATGTTAACTGAATATCAACAACATAATATTTTGTGGGGTACGATGTCAGACACACTATCCATTTATACCCATGCTCTAGGTCTGAACTAGGGTCAAACCCGTGAAATCAACACGTACGTTTGGGCAATTATCCCGACCCTTGAATTGGGATCAAACCAATTCAGAGTCTTGATCATTGTCCATTCGAGGGGAGATTTACGGTCTTCATACGCCGTCTTCATACTTGAATTCTTGAAATCGTACGACCATTTGGAATGGGATTAACCCGGACTTTCCAAATAATCTCGCATTCATATATTTTGAGAAAAACATATTTCATATCGTTATTATATTTTATAACGATTAGTTCTTGCCTTAATTATTTTAATATAATTAATTTTAATGTTTCAATACAGTTCCTTACCTTTCGTTTAACATTATAAATAATGTTATTCTTACATACATTTCATTTCTTTTATTTACATTATAAATAATGTTAATTCTTCCTACGGGGTGAATTCTCTCTTTATATACATTATAAATAATATATATTCTTCCTACGGTCAAGTTCTTTAAATCTTATCATTATAAAATAGTGTAACTATCATACGGTGGAATTTTCTTTATATTTAACATTGAAAATAATGTTAATTTATCCTACAGTACATTTCCTTATTTCTGATATTAACAAAAATGCTAATGAATCATACGGTGTATATTTTCATATTTTACATACAAGGAAATTCCATATTTTCAACATATCAGAAATGATAGTTTACATACAATGCAATTCTCTATTTTTAATATATCAAAAATGATAGTTTCATACAATGCATTTCTCTATATAACGTTCTAACTTGACAAAATATTATTCATACAATGTATTTTCTATTTTTCTAACTTGACAAAATATTATGCATACAATGTATTTTCTATTTTTCTAACTTGACAAAAATAATATTTTCATACAATGCATTTATCTATTTTTCTAACATGACAGAATAATATTTTCATACAATGCATTTATCTATTTTTCTAACATGACAGAATAATATTTTCATACAATGCGTTTATCTATATAACGTTCTAACTTGACAAAATATTATTCATACAATGTATTTTCTATTTTTCTAACTTGACAAAAATAGCATGCTATGCATACAATGCATTATTTTTTCTATTTTTCTAACTTGACAAAATTAATATGCATACAATGCACTTCTATATAACGTTCTAACTTGACAAAATATTATGCTATGCATACAATGCATTATTTTTTCTATTTTGACAAAAATAATATGCAATACATACAATGTACTATGTTTTTCTATTTTGACAAAAATAATATGCAATACATACAATGTACTATGTTTTTCTATTTTGACAAAAATAATATGCAATACATACAATGCATTATATTTTTCTATTTTGACAAAAATAATATGCAATACATACAATGCATTATATTTTCTATTTTGACAAAAATAATATGCTATGCATACAATGCATTTTTTCTATTTGATAACATGACAAATATGCTATTTTTATGTAGTGCCATCTTCTATTTTATATAATGGACAAAATATAGTTCATTAACATACTATGCTATTTTTATTTTTAATAATGAACAAAATATGGTTCATTAACATACGATGCTATTCTTCTTTTGATAATGAATAAAATATATTCACTTACATACGATGTTTTCTTATTTTGATAATGAACAAAATATATTCATTCAACATACGGTGCTTGCTTATTGTTACTAATGAACAAAATATTAGTTCATTACATACAGCGACTAATTCTATTTTAATTAACGAACAAAAAATGGATCGTTTCACATAGCGACAAATTTTATTTTGAATAATGACACAAAATATAATTCTTTACCATAGCGACAAATTCTATTTTGTTAATGACACAAAATATAATTCTTTAACATATAGTGCTTTCTTATTTTATAGATGAACAAAATATAATCATTCACATATAACGACCAATTCTATTTTATAAATACACAAATTTGTTCATTCAACAAACGGTGCTTGTATTCTATTATAACACAAATTTGTTCATTCAACATACGGTGCTAATTTTCTTATTTTGATATTGACAAAAGTGTCAATTTACATACGGTGTTCATTTTCTTATTTTGATATTGACAAAAGTGTCAATTTACATACGGTGTTCATTTTCTTATTTTGATATTGACAAAAGTGTCAATTTACATACGGTGTTCATTTTCTTATTTTGATATTGACAAAAGTGTCAATTTACATACGGTGTTCATTTTCTTATTTTGATATTGACAAAAGTGTCAATTTACATACGGTGTTCATTTTCTTATTTTGATATTGACAAAAGTGTCAATTTACATACGGTGTTCATTTTCTTATTTTGATATTGACAAAAGTGTCAATTTACATACGGTGTTCATTTTCTTATTTTGATATTGACAAAAGTGTCAATTTACATACGGTGTTCATTTTCTTATTTTGATATTGACAAAAGTGTCAATTTACATACGGTGTTCATTTTCTTATTTTGATATTGACAAAAGTGTCAATTTACATACGGTGTTCATTTTCTTATTTTGATATTGACAAAAGTGTCAATTTACATACGGTGTTCATTTTCTTATTTTGATATTGACAAAAATGTCACTTCAACATACATGAACAATTCCTTATTTTAATATTGACAAAAATGTCACTTTACAACATACATGAACAATTTCTTATTTTAATATTGACAAAAATGTCACTTTACAACATACATGAACAATTTCTTATTTTAATATTGACAAAGATGTCACTTTACAACATACATGAACAATTTCTTATTTTAATATTGACAAAAATGTCACTTTACAACATACATGAACAATTTCTTATTTTAATATTGACAAAAATGTCACTTTACAACATACATGAACAATTTCTTATTTTAATATTGACAAAAATGTCAATTTTATCCTACGATGAACATTTCCAACATTTTCTATTTTTAATATATAATAATGTTAATATAACATACAATGAACAATTTTGATATGTTAACATTTTAACATAAAAACATGTCACACAACATACATGAACGATTTTAATTTATTTAATTTTGACATATCAACATGTCACACAACATACATGAACAATTTTAATTTATTTAATTTTGACATATCAACATGTCACACAACATACATGAACAATTTTAATTTTGACATATCGACATGTCACACAACATACATGAACGATTTTAATATAATTAATTTTTATATTGTAACATCTCAACATACAGTGGGTTTTGATATAGCATACGCATACAGATTAAGTCATAGCAGATTCACATACATGTATGATTATGAATGCGAACATCCATACTTAAAACATAATTACTTAAATAAAATAAATAGGATTCTCACCTCAATTAGATTAGAGTTTGTTCCCAATTGCTCTGTATTAAAGTGGTATTCGAAGTCACGGTTCCATCGGATCTGAAATTTTCAGAATCGGTGTTTATATGAAAAAGTTATTGATGTTTTAAATCAAACAGACTTTTAACAACTGTTTCTGCCACGCTTAAAAGCGTTACAAAATCTGAAGCATACCTCAATTTCAGAATTTGTTCAAAACTTCAAATCGCGATAACTTTTGATTTACTGAACGGTTTTGGGTGCCGTTTTTTGGAGAATGACCGCCTTGGAGAGATCTTTGCACGGCCAGAAGGGGGTGGAGTTCGGTCGAGCGTGGTGGGCCCGGCGTGGCTGCGACCGGCGGATCTTCTCGGGCTCGGGGCGGGCGGCACAGGCGACGGAAAGGGACGGGACTTGTCGGAGATCGAAGAGCTCGGCGAGAGCTTCGAAACGTGTACTCACACGCAAATTTTCGTTGAGAAATGAAGGAGTTATGAAGGTTTGAAATTTTCAGCCATGATGGGTTTGTGCGGCTCAGCAAAGAGGAAGAAGATGGACGTGAATAGTGTTTTTATATTAAAATATTAGGTTAAACTAATCATTATTTAATTGGCCCGCTTAAGCCCGTTTTGGTCCGAACTCCGATTCAAGCCTGCTTACTGTCGTTCATACCATTTAGCCCCCGTTCCGAACTCATCTGGATATGTTTCATCAGCCCACGAGATCGTCTTGGCCTTCGTTTTTCAGTTTTAAATATAAATCATTATTTTAAATTCAAACGTACGCAGAAATTCACCCAGGTCACAAATTAACTTCAAAAATTCTCGAAAAATATACTTAGCTATGTTTTGATGCTGTGGACCTATGAAAATTAATTTCGTTCAATTCTGAGCCCGTTTGAATTTTTAATGAATTTTAAAGTCAAAAATTTACCCGTTTACACTGAAAAATCAATTATAATTATATATTAATTCTAAAAATTACCAAAAAATCATTTTTAGCTTTGTTTTGATGATACGCACCCAACAAAATTTATTTCGTTCGATTCTGAGACTTTTTGAAAAATGGCTATTTTCAAGGCGAATATATTTAATATTAAAAATACATTTTTAAACAAATATTTTCTGAAACTCGAAACATATAAGTGTTTACTGTTTTTCAATGCAGAAACGTCATTCTGAAACCAATGGAAGTGGTTTCGAGTTCAAATTCCTACATATGTGAAAAGTAGCATTTTTGTCCTTTGCAAATTACCCACCGACCTTTCTAAAAATTGAATCAGCCATAACTTTTGATTTCCGCTATGAAATTTCGATTTTTCGGATTCGTTGGAAAGATATTTTTAAATAGATTCTAATATTTTTGGTTTCACTAAAATCCGTTAAATTTTGCATCCTGTATGGTTAGTCAAAGTTCAAGTTTGACTTTTCAAACAACCGCGCCATTTCTAGCTCTTTTTATATTTAAAATTAAATTATTCATTCTAACTTCGATTTGAACCAAATTTGTGATCGTTATTATTTAAAATAGATTATTTTAAATATCAAAACTCATTTAAAATCACTTAAAATAAATTTAACTTGGCCCCAAAATTCAGGGTCGTTACAATAAGAAATCACTAAGGATGTCATTGCAAAGTTTCATACAAAGTGTTGAAAACACAACAATTCAAACTGCATCTATAGCGACCATCGCTATAAGTGCACTTTCAAGTTCAAGTCCATAATATGTCAATCCATACTAATTCTTATGTGCTTTGTTTCAAATTCATTCCACTTGTTATACAATTAAATTCAAATACAATTCCAAGTCCATTCAAGTCCATTCCAATCCATTAACATGTATCACATATGTCGCTTACTTTCAAAGTAAGAATCAAGTTCACATTTTGAACATAAGTTACCAACATTCAAGCAACTTCAAGCATAGTTAAAAACATGCAAAAGGGTTTATGTTTGCTGTCCTAATTTGTGAGTAAACTCACCTTAATCCTTCGCAAATCCGAGAACCAAGAATAAGAATTAAGATCCAAGAATAAGAACAAAGATCCAAGCTAGCAACCTCCTTCCTTTCCTTGCTTTCCCTCTTATAAAGATCACGGCCAAAGATGAAAATAGAGATGGACTTGGAATTTTCAACTTCTAACTTTCTAGAAGGTCTTGTAATGGCATAAGACGGCTACACTCAAAGTTTGAGTTGATTTGGAGTTGGTTTGAGTATAGTTTGAGAAAGTTAGTAAGGAAGAGGAAGAAGATGAAGATAAACCATTAAAAAGCTTCATTAAGCTTAGGAATTTTGTGTAAGAAATAAGGAGGCATACCCCTCCTTATATAGGAAAAGGAAGGTGAATGGGAAATGACCAAAATGCCCTTAAAACCCTAATGGCATTAATGAGTGATGGGATGGTGTGTAAGGTGAAGTGAGAGGTGTGTAAGAGATGGTAAGTTTGCTTTTTCAAGTAAGCATTCATTTGTATACATATAAGAAGCTTATATACATACACTTAGGATATTTTCTAAACTCTTGATGTGACTAATTATGATTACATATATATGTGTATGTGCATATATACAAATATATCAAACAACGTTGCAACGATATGAAACAACTTCTATTCAACAATAGGATGTGAATCTGGAAGTTGAACCTCGATCATATTTTTAGTTCTTTATCAAATGATTTATTCAAGTAAACAAAACTTGGAAATAAATTCATTAACTTATTTAAACAATTAAAACAAGCATATTCAAATTATAAAACATTTATTTGAATATTTAAATACCCAAAATACAAAAACTTTCTTTAAATGCTCATTTTTTAAAATGATGACATCAGCAAAATAGTTAACCATAAATATGAATAATACTTTTATTAGCTAACTACTTCCCTAATGATTAATTAGACATTCACTAAAATTTTCAACAACTTTTACTGAGAAAATAGCCATTTATTGATAAAACGATTTTCAGTCATTTTATCAATATTTTACCAAAAATATATTTTTGAAAGCATTTTCCCAAAACGAGTCTAGAATTATAAATTACTAATTAAATGATGTTTAACAAGGTTATAAAATCATATTTATAACACTTAACAATATTACAAATTGTTATGTTATTCAAAGATTAAGTGTTCGAATTTTCCGGGTCTTTACATTCTCCCCCACTTAAAATATTTCGTCCCCGAAATTGCAACACGAGAAACCAAAGAAACAATCAAACATCGATACCTAACAGTATCATACTACCAGCAAACAAAACTCATGGCTTGATCAAATTCAAACCCCCTCATCGCATAAGGATGATAAACAACCTATTAAGTGCGCCTTACGCTCAACAGCCATAGGGATTACTCAGTCGATAATTCACAATACCTCATAACAAATCAAAGAGTCGTTTCCCAAACCCTCCACTAGCTGCCAAACATACTAAATCCCATATGATGTTAATAAACCATCTGTACACATTGTTTGATCATATCACTTTCCCGATCACAAGACTTCGTTTCCGAACTAGTATACCACACTTGACATATCTAGTGCGTACTTCGATCTAGTTTCTTGACCAGAAACTTCCATCTTCCTTACATAGCCATACAATATGATAGAAAACTTCAGGATCATATCAAAAATCCATATCAAGTATTCACTATCAAAGTCTAGTGAAGAACCCTTGTTCGGATCGGTGTAAATCACCTTCAAAATCCTGTACTCGAATCTGTACCAAGAACAACTATGCGAATTAACGTTCTACGTACAACTCATGTATTTTATCCTATTGGTTTCTTAACCACCAATATCCTTTATTAATTCTTCTATATGTATAGTATGCCATTTTATTCTAATATCCTTCCTCTTTTTTCGACATTCAATTATCACTTAGTATTTCTTTATTAATACAAAAACCACTTATGAATCATTTCATAAAACTTTACTTCAAGTTATTAAACACTGTATACATTCTAATACTCTAATACATTCTATGTGTATATCCAAACATCAAATTTGTTGAGTATGTTAATCAAATTTTGAACTTGTTCCAACTTGCTATCTTAATAATTCAAGTGTTATATAAACTCAATTTATATTTTCACAAACACTTAACCTCAAGTTCCATAATAATTCAAAAGTTTTCAACTATCCAAAATCGTTGAAAATCCCGTTTCATTTTAACAAATGAAACCGACCAAACTACAAATCATGGCATTATTCACATTTATACAATCTTAATGCATAGACTATATGGTTCCGTAAAATGACTTAATTGAGTTTCAATAATTTATATAAAGCACTTCTTTATCTAACTTATTTCACAAATTCTTATCATTATTCGGATTATAATAGACGGATCATGTTAAAATTAAATTTAACCTAACATCATCATTAAACGCCTTATGGTCAAACTATGAAACTTAATTCACAAGGTGTTCATATCTAATGTTCTCACTTATTCCCATCTGCCCAACCCATGTTTTTAAAAGGTAAACTAGTTATAAGTCAACAAGCAATAGTACATGCTCATAAACTGATCAAGCATAACTAATAATAGTTGAATATTATCATTCCTAACAACCAAACACATCATAAATAACTATATCAATTTATGAAAGTTTATATTTTGTACAAAATATAAGCTAGGTAAAATTAGTTCATTTTCCAATTTAAAACCAATATTGTGTCGATTTGCCTTGTTTAAGTATTTAGAAATCCCTATCGATACCATGGCGTCCCACATATCGACCAGAATTCATAAACTACTCAACAGATTAACTAACACAACATAAAATATATTTATAGCACTAACAAATACGCGCTCTCTTATATATAATACACTCAACTCATGTTAGGGCATTCCATTACCCTATCTCTTGATGAGTCATACCCAACCTAAGCCAAGGTGTTCGCTCAACCTTGTGCTCTGATACCAAATGTAACGACCCGACTTTTCGACCCTCAAATGTCGACACTAATACATCCACGGTATTCACGTGCCGAGCACCCAAGTGCCGGAACGACGAAAAGTTAGGGTGAAATAAAATAAAAAGAAAATAGACTGAGGAAGAATAGGACACTATATCAGAATCTCACAACGGAACGGTAAAATATAATATAATGAATGATCTTTACCAAATAAAACTATTTGATTACAACTATTAGAGAAGACTAACCTATCATCAACTTGGACAGTTATAACAACCCGTCCTCATAAATGTTGATGTACAACATAGAATGCAGCGGATATAAAAAGTACGGTAAGATAAACTCCAACTCTCTTCCAAAAGCTCCAAGGCATCCAAAGTAAAACCTTCCATACTCAGCCAACTCGAAGGAGTATGTGATGATTTTAAGGAAAACAAAAACCAAGCGTCAGACATTAGTTTGGTATGAGAAACTCAAGATACACATTGCATGTAACAACACTGAGGGGACAGTGCAGATAACCGCTCTAGATTTCCCCTCTATTGAAACCAACCATTTATTAGGAGAAGTGTAGTTGTATTATAAATAATGTCTAGGGTGTAGAATATAAATAAATTCATATAGAAGGAATGGTTACATTGGTTACATTCGACAACTATTAAGTGTACAAACAAAACCGATAAGGCACGTTCGCATATTGGATTTTCCATCGGAGATCTCTCAATACAGATCCAAACTCCATGCACAAGGGTCAGAAAGTACCTCCTAGCGTCGCATATCTCTAGATAAAATATACCCTAAGGTAAACACAACTGGCCCACGCACGAAACACCGAAGTGCACCACGTGGAACCAAATATATCCGACTCCCACGCGCAACTTCGAGGAGCTCCCGCATGATTCGATAATAAGCATACACTAGATATGGAGTCAATATATCCTGCCGTAGGTTAGCAAAACCCCAGATTGTGCTCCTACTCTGTTTTTAGCCATTTCCGATGTCGAGGTTTCGTTCGGCATCTTTCACACGAGTCTTCATCACTCGAACAGAACAAGAATTCCCAGTTGGAATCCCACAGCTCGATAGATCTTGGAATCACACATAGACTCCTTCACAGATCTCGGAATCATACATGGATACATCAACAGATCTTGGAATCACACATAGATTCTTTCATAGATCTTAGAATCACTATATGTGTTCGAGCATCTCAATAGATCTCGAATCGCCATATGGCCTTTACTTCACAACCGCTTCCAAAACATAGAACCCGTATACTAGTTTTGAAGTGGTTTTTGATAAGTAAAACACTTACCAATCCCGGTCTCCTCAAAACCAGTCGCTAAATTTAAGGCCAAGTTCTATCGTCAACTAACTGACTACATTTCACACAATATACGATTGTATATGGAAAACAACCCTGCTTAATTTCCATAACAACCGAACAAACATTCAAGGCATTATCAAGATCACGAAGCATGATAACAGCCAAATCACTATCAAGTCACGCAACATGACAATTAGTCGAAGCACGGTTAACTCATATAAACGGCTTCTAATCCCATTCCCATTTAATTAATATTTCATTAATTAAAAATTATTTTATTAGTAAAACTCCTTTTAACTAATAAAACTTCACTTGTCAAATACAACTTCAATTATTAATCAATAACTCATACTCGATTAATATTCCTTTATTAGTAAAACTACTTTTAACTAATAAAACTTCGTTTGTCAAATAAGACATCACTTATTAATCAATAACTCATACTCGATTAATATTTCTTTATATACTAGCGTATATATTCAACTTATACATATAAAATGTGTATATGTATATATTCTACGAATTACCTAATCCATTATAGTCTTACTACCCAAAAAGGGTTTTAATATACTTATCCCTCCAGTATAAGTATAATCACAATTCAATTCCAAGATTTCCTATTTAAATTCAATATTTCAAAATGTACTCATATACTTATCCCTCCGGTATAAGTATATCTACAATTCAATTTTAAGATTTCTTGTCTAACTTCAATACTTCAAAACGTATTCATATACTTATCCCTCCGGTATAAGTATAACTACAATTCATTTTCAATATTTCTTTTCTAACTTCAATACTTCAAAACGTATTTATATACTTATCCCTCCGGTATAAGTATCTCAATAATTCATTTCTAGGATTTCTTAAAGTATAACCAAAGAGGTTAAAACCATAGTTTAATAAAGAACCTCTTCTCTTTTATAAGTTAAACATCTTATTCAATATCTTTATTCTGAAAGATTCCTATACTTGTTTCTATCTTTAAAATCAATTATTAAAGATCTAAGTATATTCAAAATCATTAAACTGTATATTCCAGTTTAACTACATTCCAAGGGTTTCAAAACAAGTGTTGCTAAAACAATGTTTACAACAAACCTAAAACAATCCTTTATAATTTATCTTTAAATGTTTGTTCAAAGATTCAATTATATTTACTTCCATGATATAATCTGAGAGGGTTAAATACTAATGTAATTAACACATTATCATAACAAACCCAAAACCATTTTATGCTTACAGAAATCACACTTCGTGTACTTAAATCGTTTCCGACATTATCAACTTAACTATCCCTCGGTCAAGAGTGAGGCCAGGTAAGTTAGAGCACTGGTTGCATATCAACCCTTGCCTAGACACCCCATTTTTGACACTCATAGATAGATAAGCCTACTCGTCGGCTTATTAGAATTAAGCACAATAATCATGATATTCAATAAACAAGTAATTAGCAAGTGCACTTATATGACTATTCTAGGTTTACACACTTTCAAACTTACTTCAATTTAACATATAAGTTAAACAACCATTTTAATATGATAAGAAATCACTAAGGATGTCATTGCAAAGTTTCATACAAAGTGTTGAAAACACAACAATTCAAACTGCATCTATAGCGACCATCGCTATAAGTGCACTTTCAAGTTCAAGTCCATAATATGTCAATCCATACTAATTCTTATGTGCTTTGTTTCAGATTCATTCCACTTGTTATACAAGTAAATTCAAATACAATTCCAAGTCCATTCAAGTCCATTCCAATCTATTAACATGGATCACATATGTCGCTTACTTTTAAAGTAAGAATCAACTCCACATTTTTAACATAAGTTACCAACATTCAAGCAACTTTAAGCATAGTTAAAAACATGCAAAATGGTTTATGTTTGCTGTCCTAAATAGTGAGTAAACTCACCTTAATCCTTCGCAAATCCGAGAACCAAGATTAAGAATTAAGATCCAAGAATAAGAACAAAGATCCCAGCTAACAACCTCCTTCCTTTCCTTGCTTTCCCTTCTTATAAAGATCACGACCAAAGATGAAAATAGAGAAGGACTTGGAATTTTCAACTTCTAACTTTCTAGAAGGTCTTGTAATGGCATAAGATGGCTACACTCAAAGTTTGAGTTGATTTGGAGTTGGTTTGAGTATAGTTTGAGAAAGTTAGTAAGGAAGAGGAAGAAGATGAAGATAAACCATTAAAAATCTTCATTAAGCTTAGGAATTTTGTGTAAGAAATAAGGAGGCATACCCCTCCTTATATAGGAAAATGAAGGTGAATGGGAAAAAACCAAAATGCCCTTAAAACCCTAATGGCATTAATGAGTAATGGGATGGTGTGTAAGGTGAAGTGAGAGGTGTGTAAGAGATGGTAAGTTTGCTTTTTCAAGTAGGCATTCATTTGTATACATATAAGAAGCTTATATACATACACTTAGGATATTTTCTAAACTCTTGATGTGACTAATTATGATTACATATATATGTGTATGTGCATATATACAAATATATCAAACAACGTTGCAACGATATGAAACAACTTCTATTCAACGATAGGATGTGAATCTGGAAGTTGAACCTCGATCATATTTTTAGTTCTTTATCAAATGATTTATTCAAGTAAACAAAACTTGGAAATAAATTCATTAACTTATTTAAACAATTAAAACAAGCATATTCAAATTATAAAACATTTATTTGAATATTTAAATACCCAAAATACAAGAACTTTCCTTAAATGCTCATTTTTGAAAATGATGACATCATCAAAATAGTTAACCATAAATATGAATAATACTTTTATTAGCTAACTACTTCCCTAATGATTAATTAGACATTCACTAAAATTTTCAACAACTTTTACTGAGAAAATAGCCATTTATTGATAAAACGATTTTCGGTCATTTTATCAATATTTTACCAAAAATATATTTTTGAAAGCATTTTTCCAAAATGATTCTAGAATTATAAATTACTAATTAAATGATGTTTAACAAGGTTATAAAATCATATTTATAACACTTAACAATATTACAAATTTTTATGTTATTCAAAGATTAAGTGTTCGAATTTTCTGGGTCTTTACAGTATAAAGGCTTCACAAATATATTGTAAACGTACTATCTCAATATTGATACTATTGGGAATACTACCTTGGGAAGGATAGTTAGAACCATGCGTATATACAAGGTTTGGTTAGAATTACTAGCCTTGGTAGGCATATATCTTTGGATGAACCAAACGAAGTACATCTGTGTATTGTAACCATGTTGTACTCTTCTTGTTCACCAAACTTGTTGTTCTGACCCCCCTCATCATTACAACCTCCCTGGTTTTCTAGAGAAGTTTGGGTTCCCACAGGTATCTAAGTTTGGCTCACTGATCTTGTTCTCTCTCATGCTTGGTATTGACATGGTAATCCATCTTTATAAGGTAGTTACTTAAGTTAATATTATTTTATCCTATTTTGTTTTCATTGTTAGCTATTTTATCGTACTCTGATTATGCTCATGCTCATTTATTTGAAGGTACTAAATTTATACGCTCCATGCTTCGATGTGTTCGAGTTTCCGTTTTTGTCGAAATTTAGGCTCAGAAAAGTGTGGGGTGTTAAATTTGGTATCTGAGCATAGGTTAGACGATCAGGCGAATTAGTTAAATTAGGACTCGTGAGACAACGTAATTCGATTTTCCTTTCTATTTCTTCATCTTTTTTACTCGACATTAATTTATTTAGATGATGAATTAGACATGGGACTATTTATATGGAATGGGTCATAAGCGACTAAGAGTTGAAATAGGTTGAGTTCGAGTTTCTAGCCAATTCTGTCTTACCCCATAGTACGTTATCGATTTCTTTGTGAAGAGTATGAGAATGGCATATGGTGGATTCCATTGATTCGATTTGGATACTGGAAAAAAAGTCTTGCTACAACTGAGATTGTCGCGATTTCTGGTTTTTGTTTTCATTTGGTAGTTCCAGTCAATGACATTTTCTTAGTCTGAAATGGGAATTTCATGTTAATATGTCGTATCAATAAGGAAATATACCTATGAGGTGTATCCATTCGTTACTTCATTAAAGTTCTGAATATTCCTTATTTGAAAATATTCATTTTAGTTCTTGGCCTTGTATTCGAGGCAATTTTATTTTAAAAGTAAAACTATTTGAAAAAATAAACAGGATTTCGAAGTTTGGAAACTATAGTTTCGGAAAATGGTCTTATAAAAACATATTTATAAAGGTATGGTTTTAAAATTTTAATCTATTCGTGTTTCAGAATTGTTGCGCTTTGTGTGATTTTAATAAATATAATCCGATTGGTGGGAAGAAGGGAATTAGAGATGACAAGGAATATGCCACTAAACTTGAAAATAATTAATACTCATTCCTTGTGTTTTTAGTGTCCCTCTTTTTATATATATTGGATGATTTACTGAAATGATAACAATTAATCCTTGAGATTTTGAAGGTCTAACATTTTTGAAATGCGAGAAGATTTTTCAGTTTGTAATATAAACTGTAATATAAATAATAATAATAATAAATTGGATTTATGAATATGAAACCATTAGTTTATAATAAATTTCATTTTTTTAAAAGTTTTAAAATTTTCTTTCGAAAAGGCTAAGGAAAATCATTCGTCTTGATTTTTGGGGTACTTGATTTCAAATCATTTATTTGTTTGTCAGCTAGGTAAGGAGAAAATCCATTGTAATTTTTTATTACGGATTTCCAGTTGAATTATTTGGGAATTCGTTCGCCCGTTTTATTGTCCTATCATCGTTGTTGATACTACTTTAAATCCTTGGGGTTGGTTCGGAGTTTTGGCTACGGTCTATGGTACCGTCATGATGAGGATAAATTTTTTTTGGGTTGTCTTAAATCTTAAAAAATGATGTAGGACGATTAATATTTTAATCCGACCTAATAAGGTCTAGCTTCAACCTTTGCCCAAATCCCTTAACACTTGACCGTTTATAGTTTTTCCTAGAGTAGTCAACTTGTTGATGATTTTGGTACAACTTGGACGTCGAACTCAATAGTAAAAGTTGCGTCTAAATCATCCCCTTAACTTCTATCTTTCTTCCTTCCTTCCTCATCTAGCCGAACCATATGCTTATCCTTCTTCTCATTCTTTGTCGTCGCCTCGTTTCCCCCTTTCCCGCACTAGTTTGCGAATTAGATCTTGCCGAACTAGTACTACAAGATATAAATCCAATTTCTTCTCTCAGATGATTTTCTTAGTCCATAGTACCTATTTGCGCTATTCAATATTACCCACGACATCTAAGTCTCATCCTTAGGGAGAGATCATTTGGTAGGATTGGAATAAGCAAAAGGTCCCACCAATTTAGGGCTAAGGAAATTTTATGTGGTAGTTGGGTTTGCACCAATCCTTTGCTTTGAGATCTTATAATAGGATTGCTATTTGTCCTGCATTCGCCTTTACTATTTCTTATTGGAGCAGATTTTGATAAAGGCGATAGTCATTTCGGAGATGGAGATTAAGTTATCTTTGGATTTTTTTTGAGGAGAATCTTGATGAAATCTTAGAGGCATCCGTGTCATACACGGACTTGATTGGTCTTTTGTTTGGCCAACATTGGAGATTTTGCAGAAAATATCTTTTTCTTAATGTAAGGGTTTTTAAGTTCGGGAATCTATGTTCGAACTACCCATGTAAACGTGTGACCAATTTAGTACATCTATTATAGATGGGAAGTTATGACTAGATTTATCTCTTGGTGCGGAAATTAATCTTTTTCTTCATCGATGGTGTAACCATCAGTTAGTGTTGCATCATATTTGATTCAGCTTGTTGTTCTTATGCTTGTCTCATAGAGTTACTTTCTATAATTTCACCTATCCATTTTGTGGTAGGTTTCTTTTCTGGAACTTGTTGGATTTACTTGAGAAGTAGTTTTGTGGTAGGTTTCTTTTCTCATCGCAAATTCTATCTTAGTAGAGGTGGTGATGTGCGAACCACCAACAACACCACCCGTCTTTGTAATATGAGATTTAGCATTTTTCTTCCATGATATGATTAATCAAAGGTCATAAAAATGGTATGAGCTCTAGTAATGGAGTAAGGCATCTCGTTATTTATAGCCATTGTTTTGGGAGTTTCAGTGTTGTTGTTTTGTTGTCATCTTTGTTGGTTTTCCTTTCCAGCATTTGGTTCTTCACTTTGTGGTAATTCGTGTTCGTAACTATTAGTGTTGTTTAAATCGTACAACTTATGTTAATGAGATCTTTGTGTTTGAAAATATTCAAGTAATTTGCGAATATCCGTTTGAATGAAATCTTATTTTCTTATCTAACTAACAGTTGTCCTAGAGCTAGAAAGAATAGAATTCTATGTTGAATAAATTTTAGCAAAGGACCGGTTTTCCGTTTTTTCGTCACGGGTAAAAACAAATCACTGTTCCTTGTTAAGCTAAAAAATTGTTTTGTTCTTTTTTAGGTGATTTCAGTTTTCACATTTTTGCGTGACTGACTTCCTTTTTTGCCAACATGTGACTTAAATCGTTTAAGTTACCACAAAATATACCTTTTTTGAAACTTTTGGAAAACTCTATTTGGGAAAAACAACCTATATCATTTTTAAAATTTAAATTTTTACTGATTTACTTTCTTTTATTTCATTTTGCATGAAAACACAGAATTTTGAGAATGGCAGTTTGCTCATGTTTAAAACGTCTGTTTTACATTAAAATAGAAGGTTTAAATGGCGCAAAGCGCACGTTATCGAAATTTCGAATTTTATGTGAATCCCATATGGGGAGTGAAACGGTATTGAAAACAAATTTTCACAAATTTATAAGAAATAGATTAAAGCAGAAATTTATTTTTGTGAAAAAAAATCGATTTTTGGTCACAAGAACAGCATAAAGGAGATTTTTGGATGGTTTGTGTGTGCGCTTTGGCGGTGCAATAGGATCAACCATGCGACAAAACGTTAACGACAACAAGGAAATGACTGTAACACCCCACGTCCAATAATGTCACTGACAACGGGAATGCATTAACTTCTATGGAGCGTTTTAAGTAAGTATAGAACAACAACTTAACAACAAGACATATATAAATAGTACTCAAAGATTTAAAACTTTATTTCATTGCAGCGGAAAACACATATGTTTGCTTATATCATCAAAAATAAGAGTCAAAGTACATAATATCCATCTTGACTATCAAAAGTACATAAACTGAAAGACATAATTCCCAACATCAAAATAGCCATAAATAAAAGAGAAGCTGAACTTTACTCCACTGATCCAAGCAATCTTCTAAAAGTAGTCCAAGATCAAGCTCCACTGGTGCTAGTTCCAACCTGAGCACCTGGGGGGGGGGGGAAGGAAGGCAAGAGGAGGAAACAAAGGGGGTCAGACATAAATTCTGGCGAGTGCGATAATTTTAACAATATAATTAACAAGGTAACTAGGCTAAGACATAAGTTGGAAAATAAGGAAATGACCATGAACCATTGAATATGGCAGAGTAAATAAGGAAACAAGATGAACAACGATATCGTTAAATCGCACCTAACCCACTGTAAGATAATTACTAAACTACACCAACACTATGGGATAATTGCTATACTGCACCACCACTAGTCACCCTAAGGTTGATCTCGCCTATAGACTTAATAATGATATTGGTAGTTTCGTGCACCCCTAGCTGCCTTCATAGGTGCCGCCTGCCCCTATCTCCACTAGGTGTACCTACTACCCCCAAGCGATCGGCTCCCTAACTCGTAGATACCCATGCTGGCCCGACAGTGGGGTGTATCACTCCCCAAAGTGGCAACCCGATACAACCAACAATGCACGTCTTATACCTACACGATGCAACAACGTCTTACCTACCAGCCTAGGTCCACACACACATATGAACCCGTTGGACTTGCGTTGCCACCGCTAACCCAGTTTGGCCTCTTACAATCAAGCCCAGTATGCGTGTCCCGTCATCGACTTGGGTCGAGCCCACAAAGATACGTATGGGTTACTGGTTGAAATTGGCCCCCATTACTTGACACAAGCTATCCACCTAAGCTTGGTCCCCTCTAGTACATCCCACTTAACCCACTTTTATTCATGTTTCAATTACATGTTTCCATTTTGGTTAAGTGTTTCTAATCTTATTTCCAAATGCCACCCTAGGCACCTACTAGATTCCACATGCCACCCAAGACACCCACTTAACCCCCTCATGTCCACTACATGTTTATCTGGTTAAGTGTTTCTTAATTCATTAAGACCGTAACCTCATAAAGACCTCTCACATTAGACTGGCATTTGTGGCAACTGGATTTGTCGGGCAGGTCCGGGCAGTCTTACACCACAAAAGAGCCTAACCTCGTGTCTTTACAATTGTTACATATTTAATTTATGCCTAAGACCTCTCACATTAGACCGGCTTTTGTGGCAGCTGGATTTGCCGGGCGGGTCCGGGCAGTCTTACACCACAAAAGAGCCTAACCTCGTGTCTTAGACGATTAATTACTCCTAATTAATCATTCCCCAATTTGAATTACTTTCCCTATTCAAATTATCAATCAATTCCAAATTTAACGATGTCCATAATTGACTCAATTATGTCCATCCATTTATGGTATGTAAAATCATACCAATTTTCACCACAACTTATTTTATGCCTTTTAAGGCATTTATACCAATTAAATCTTTTAATATTATCCCCTTTACCCCACGTTGTACGTTTGTTCGTTTAACATAAAATATACGTTAGACTCGAATAGTCTAACTTATGGAACAAAGAGAAAACATCACAATATACACATAATGAAAACATAGATCTTAACATAGGGATGAACTTGCATATGTGAATGTTGTTCTACATCTAAAACTTGCATAGGCCAAAGTTACAACTTGCATAAACAACATATGTCATGGATCCAAATCTAAAGGTGTGAACTTGCATAAATCATGTATGTCATAGATCTACATCTAAAGGTGTAAACTTGCATAGGCAATAACTCTAAACTTGCATAACATGATTCATACCCCAAACTCATATATTTATAGAAACTTGCATATGTGATTTATGCATCATAACAATGGTGTAAACTTGCATCTAACATGTAAAATATCATGTAGAATTTAGCATATAACTCACCCATGTCATAGCCTAACTTTTAATCAAATTTTCACATAAACTAGATGTCATAACCATGTAATGTCACATATAATTTTAACCAACTTGTATATGATTCATGTTTAAATAAAAACCTAAACTTTCATACATAAGATTTATCATATGAATCAACATCACCAAACTAGCATATGAAACATGATGATTTAGTTATATATAAAATTACAACATAGAAGATAGCAACATAACTTTACATCATAAATGATAGCATCACAACATAACGTCATAGAGATTTCAACACAATTCTACAACATAATTGCAACATGTGATCAATAATTCACATCACATCCATACAATCCGCATCATAACTTAATCCAATTAAATTACTAATTATTTTATTAAAACTATCGAACTCACAACTCAAAAGCGGTCTTGAGTTCTGAATTTTGATTTCTGAAGTTGTATTAGCTCTCCTTTGAAGAAGATTCGTTGTTAGGGTTGAATAGAACTCATTTGATTTGCTGTTCTTCCTCTCTAATTGGTGGCGGCTACTCTAGGGTTCAAGACGACAGCATGACGGCCATAGTTTTAGTTTTAATTCTGATTTAGGGTTTGAGCCTATGGGTCTTTTTATAGAGCTTTGAATTAATTTAAGCCATCGGATCACTCTAGAATCCATCTAGGCCTTAGAAACCAAGAAATGATGTCAACAGACCAACCACAAATCGCCACCTAAGCCCTAAAACATAAAATTTAGTTTTAGACCATTTAGGGCCGACGGGACAATTCCAAACCTCCTGAGTCGACCCTGGGGTCGACCCAGTGGGACTCGGGTCGACCCATAAAATAGGTCGGTTTGGTGTTTTACTTCCCGCTTCCACTGTTTTGAATTTTTTTCTTAAATTTTAGGTTGAATTTTATTTTATTTTTATAAATATATTTATATATATTTCTATCTTCCTAATTAACCATTTTCACACTAAACTACTTTTTGAACCGCGTTCACACTAAGCCGCTTTTTATCCATTCCCCTAAAACAAAAATATTGCGTTGGCGGGGATCGAACTCTGTACCTCTTGATGCAAGTCACGTGTTCCAACCAAATGAGCTACTAAGTCGTTTGCTTACAAACCTTAGAACAATGCTAAACATTTATTCTTTAATTTAGTTAATTCGATTATTCAAAAATCCGGGGTGTTACATTCTCCCCTCCTTAAAGGATTGCGCCCCCGAAATCTCCAGGTTAAGGAGAATGCATATCCTAACATCCAAACAACCATCTACTCAACCATCAAACACAGACATCCATTGTCCTTATAGAATTTCTAATGCGGTATAAACATATGCAAAAAGTGCGTGTATATGTTCCTTATCTAATGCAAAATCAGGCGGCCTACTGATTCTGTTGGCCTCCTTAATGCAAACCATGATAGTGCCATGCATCCATTATGTATGTGAAAGAACCCTATCGATTCATATTATTTCTACATGTGTACACAACCATTCACCAAAATGCAACATCCGTATGATAGCACAACCATTATACATCCGTTAGCTTAAATATGCACACACATTTATGTGCAATAGGCAATATTAAGTGACTGAGCCGACCAGTGCCTAAAGTGTGTGTATATGCATCCACGAGCAACCGCTAGCAAACACTTGCATCCACATGCATCCATCATACATAACATGTCTCAAACACATGTTTCAATCATTGGACTACCCTACCTAAAGGTCAAAGGTACTAAAGAGAGGACATATTAAAGATAAGATAAGTATAAGGTAAGCAATAAAGGAGAAACTAAAAGACATACCCTCGAAAAGAAAAGGGTATAATGAACGCATCTTCTCTTCCGTCTCCCAAGTAGCGTTGCTTTCATCATCTCCCCATTGCACTTTGACTAGCTTGACCTCTCGATTCCTCAACTTCTTAACCTCCGACCCAAGAATGCATGTAGGAGCTCACCGAATCATCGCATCACGCTCTATCTCCACCTCTCTAAGCGAGCTCGGTTCTACCACTTCCGCGGTCTCGTGCAAGCACTTCCTCAAATGTGACACATGGAATACATCATGTACGCCACTAAGTCTCTCGGGCAACTCCACTCTATACGCCATCTGCCCAATCCTCTCCTTAATAGGAAACAGCCCTACGAACCTTGGTTCTAACTTCCCAACGGACCCAAAGCGAACGACGTTCCGTAATGGAGACACCTTGACAAAGACCATGTCCCCAATATCAAACTCAAGATCTATCCTCCTCTTGTTCGCATAAGATTTCTGCCTATCTTGCGCCATCTTCATCCTCCATCGAATCAAATCGATCTTTTCCGAAGTCTTTCTAATCATATCGGGCCCAAGTAAGATCTTATCTGTAGACTCCCACCAACATGTAGGCGAACGACATGGCCGTCCATAAAGAGTCTCGAACGATGCCATGCCAATGCTAGACTGAAAGCTGTTATTATATGCGAACTCCACCAACGGAAGATGTTCCTCCCATGTACCTCCGAAATCTAAGACACACAACCTCAATAGGTCCTCTAGAATACGATTCACCCTCTTGGTCTGGCCGTCCGTCTGAGGATGATATGCAGTGCTCAAACATAACTGAGTCCCTACCGCCTCTTGCAAGCTCTTCCAAAATTCGCTAGTAAAGATAGGATCGCGGTCACTCACTATGCTAGAAGGAACACCGTGCAAACGAACTATTTCTCGAATGTATACGGAGGCTAACCATGGAGCAGTCCACTTACTCTTCACGGGAATGAAATGGGCGCTCTTAGTAAGTCTGTCTACCACGACCCAAATCCCCGTGTTACCCTTCCTCGATCTCGGTAATCCATCAACAAAATCCATCGAGACGCTTTCCCACTTCCATTGTGGGACCTCCAATGGGTGTAGTAATCCACCGGTCTTCTTTTGCTCTGCTTTTACTTGTTGGCACACCAAGCATTTAGCGACAAACTCTGCCACGTCCTTCTTCATGCCGGCCCAAAAGTAAACTCGTTTCATGTTCATGTACATCTTGTCCCCGCCGGGATGGATGGTCATCTTCGAACGATGTGCATCATCAAGAATAGTCTTCCTTAGGTCCTCGTCTTTTGGTACACAAAGCCTACCGTCCCTACGTAACCAACCCTTATCATCTAGGGTATACCTACGGAGATGGCTTGATGACTCCCCTCCTTTGAGCTTCTCTACAAACTCAACCAACTGTGGGTCATCTCGCTGTGCCTCACCAATCCGTCCCAAAAGCGTAGGTCTGACCTCCAAGGATGCTAGCAAACCAGGTACAAAGTCAACGGAAGGTTTAAAGTTGTTAGCCCACTTTGTGAACTGGGCAACACAAAGTCAAGATGTAAAATGTCGAAGAACTTGAAAAACTTGGGAAGTACTGAAGCAGGTCGGATCAGAGCAGCGCATCGGTTCGGATCGGATAAAGTTTTCTGTTCGGATCGGTGAACTATTGCTGTGGAAATTAGAAAGGCACAGCTGTTCGGATCGGAGGGCAATATAATCCTAATTGGATCGGAAAGCCACTTGATTGCTACGGAGATAGATCGGAGCGGAGCAGAATAAAGAGAAGAGATAATTGTTTCCAAGTCAATCCGGGTCGGATCGGATACCCCGATCCGAACCCCTTGTACATATCCCTCTGACCCGAGCTTGTCTTCCGCGTCACTCTCCTGCATGTGCGCCTGGTAATTCGGATCGGCGGTGACCAGTTCCTACCCTCAACGTCCACTACTCTGATGCGTTGTCAACATAGTAATTCATCCGAACCCGAGGCAGATGGGATGGATGACACGTGGCTCCGATCCGGATCGGATTCTGAGCAAATTCTCACCTATAAATACCCCGTCTGGAGACAAAGAAAAGGATCTTCTTTTTCGGACATTTTGGAGAGTTGAACCACCTTCATTACCCGAATTCCAACACTCCCGGAGAATCCAAATCTTCTTTCGTTATTTGTTTTTAGACAATTGAGTGGTTGTAAGTGAGTTGTGAGAGAAATCAAGTGAATATTTTATTGTACTTGCAACTAAATCAGTGAAGATAGTGAAAGACAAGTGGACGTAGGCATTTCTTCGCCGAACCACTATAAATCCTGTGTGTTCATTTTTATTTTTGATCTTATTTCATTCTGCTTTTAATCAATTTGGGTGTTAGAACCACTTTTTGGTCTAACATTTTGGTGCTTTCACTGAGAGCTCATCTGAATTCTTTGTTTTTCGGGATTATCGTTATACTTTTTGGACCGTTGAGTTCAAAGAAGTTAATCCTCAAGTTTCAACGCCCTTGGATATTTGTTGAAGTGATTGTCGAAGAATCATGGCCAAAGGAAAAGGCAAAGAAGTTCAATCTGGTCGAGGAAATGGAGCTGGCGAAGATCAGCAAAATGCGGTTGTAACAAGGTCTCGTGGGCAGAGTTCAGCAGCAGGACGAACCAATGCAGGAAATCCGAACCGTCTTCAGGGGGAGAGCTCCGATCCGATCCGGGTAGGAGATTATGAAGTAGTGCATTCCCCCAATCTGAACCGACCTGAGCAGCTTGCCATGTACCGACCCGACCAAACTCCCCAACTCCGAACCGAACCGACCTCCCATCTCCGATCCGACTCTTGGTGATGTTGGAACCTCTACTCGAGTCCCTACAAATGCTCTGATTCCAGCCGCCAGGGTCAGTGATCAGGTCAATCCATCTGCGCCCATTACTCAAGGAGATTTCTCGCGCCTACTTGATATGCTTGAAAGTACTAGGGAGGCTATGAAAGTCCACGAGCGCACCAACCTCATGATGTAGGAAAATATGAGGCTCATGAGTAGGGAGATCAGCGAGCTCCGTCGATAGAGAACCCCATCACCGGTTCGTCACACACCAGTGGATCAGTCTTCATCTTCCGAGGAAGAGCGGCCCCGTGAACGAAGGCCGCTCGAACGACCTCAGAATGTGGAGCAACTGACATTTGGATCTTTGGGGTCTCGCGAGGATATTGCACGAGCACTAGGAAACAATGATCCCACTCAGGGGCAAAGGCTCCAGTCCCCTCCTCCCGAGATCGACCGGGAGCGTAGGGAACGGAATAGAGCAGAAGCAGCTCGAAGAAGAAGGGCATCTCCTGAACAAGAGCCCAGAAGGAACCCGGATACTAGGGCCAGGGAACCTGAGCGGCCCCTAACTAATGCTGATGTACAGGCAATGGTGCGCCAGATCATGTCCGAGAGCCGGAACTATACAAATGAAGATTATGGCATTGAGCGAAGCCATACTCCTTTCACCGATGATATCCTCGACTTCCAGTTTCCCCGGCGTTTTAACCTGCCACAGATGGACAAGTATAACGGGAGAACTGATCCGGGACAGCATTTGATGCGATACTCGTGGCTCATGAATGCTGCTGCTGCCCCTGATGAAGTGAAGTGTAAAGCATTCCCAATCTATTTAGAAGATGTGGCGCTGTTCTGGTTTACCCGACTTCCCCCTCGTTCGATTTCGAATTACAGGGAACTGAGCGAACGTTTTATGAATCAGTTCCGACTCCATGCCCGAAAGTCCAAAAGTGTTATTGAATTGTCAAGAATTAAGCAGGCACCAGGAGAGTCTTTGAGGTCATATCTTGACCGTTTTAACTTAGCTGTGACTGAAGTTAGTGACCCGCATGAGCCTACCATTCTGATGGCATTAAAGGAAGGAGTCGATCCTGAATCTGAGTTCGGGGATTACCTTTCTGGGAAGACACCCTCCACAAGAGAGATATTCTATGAAAAAGCCGATATTTATTTAAGGCGAGAGGAGGCCAGGGCAAACCGAAAGAGAAAGTCTGAAGCGGCTTCAAAAGAAAATGTGCAGAGTAACGTCGCCGTGAAGCAGTCTGGGGAAAGTTCCGGCAAGGTTGAAGTAAATGTGGGAAACAAGGGTGGAAACAACAATGTTGGAAACGGGGGCAACAACAATAACCGTAATACGAACGGTAACAGAAGAAATAGAAATAGGCGAAGTGATCCTAACAAAAGACCCCGATTCCAGACCTACGAGAATTATACACCATTGAACGACACCCTGGAGAATATTTACCTGGATACGTACAACGTTTTGCAGTATAAAAGACCGACACCTCGTGATTCGACCGAGAAAGAAATGGCAACTGGGAAGTTTTGTTTGTTCCATGGAACTCATGGACATTCAACCAATGAATGTCGGCATTTAAGAGATGTGATTGAGAAGCTGCTGCGCGAAGGGAAACTGGATGAATACAAGGTTGCCCCGAGGGACAGGGGGCAAGGAGAGCAAGCTCCAAAACAGATTCTACCTGCTCCTAAGCCTACAGCGCAGCAGAAAGGCAAGGGAATTGTTATCAACTCCATAGTGGGCGGACCTCACCCAGCAATCCGTAGCTTTAGAGCAATGGATCAATATGTAAATGCTGCCAAGCATATAGATGTGAATGAAGGTGATGATCTGGAAGATATCACCCCCATAAAATAACAGAAGACCATGTTTGACGATGTGGTGTTCTGCAGTAGAGATAATACTGGGATCCAATCACCCACAGATGATCCGTTGGTTATTACTACCACCATTGGGTCGGCCTTGGTTCATAAGGTGTTAGTAGACAACGGAAGTTCCGTCAATATTTTGTTTAAAAAGTCATTTGATCAGATGAAGCTGGAATCTGAAGATTTGAAGCCATGTGAAGGATGGATCAGGGCGTCAACAGCTCCCATGGGATACATAGAATTGCCCGTGACCTTGGGGCAAGGAGAATGCAGAAGAGTGCGGATGCTCCAGTTCGTAGTATTGGACGTAGATTCGCCTTATAATGCATTTTTGGGGAGGCCTGCCCTTGCTGAATTCAGAGTTTGTATCGCCCCCTGGTGTTTATTGCTTAAGTTCCCAACCGAAGCCGGAACTGGAGTAATGAGAGGGGATCAAGTTTCCGGACGGGCCTGCTATGTGGCCGAACTAAAGATGTTGATGAAAGGACTTAACATCGAGAGTAAAGATGCCTCGCCTCCCCCAAAGAGGGGCTCGGCGTAGCAATTAGAGAAATCGGCGCCGAAGGAGTTTCTTAAAGGAACGCCTGAAGACCTGGATCCCAGAAAAGACGAGGAACCAGAGACTAAGAATGCAACTCCTAATGAAGCGACAGTGGAAATTCCCATTGATGACGCTGATCCGACAAGAGTCTTGAAGATTGGGTCTCAATTGGATCCACGTCGGGCCAAAGGACTAACAGACTTTTTGAAGGCGAACTTGGACGTGTTTGCCTGGACCCACACTGACATGTGTGGGATATCGCCATCCATTATAAGTCACAAATTAAATGTAAACCCGAAGCATCCGCCTGTGAAGCAAAAGAGACGTATGCTGGGCCCAGAGAGGTCGGCTGCTCTCAAAGAGGAAGTGGAGAAGCTAAAGCAGAACGGATTTATTCGAGATTCGACATATCTCGACTGGATATCGAATCCTGTCTTGGTAAAGAATCAGAATGGAAAGTGGAGGACTTGCATTGATTTTTCAGATTTGAACAAAGCCTGCCCAAAAGATAGTTTCCCACTTCCCAGAATTGACCAGCTTGTAGATTCGACAGCAGGTCATGAACTTCTCTCTTTCATGGATGCATATTCTGGGTACAACCAAATTCCTATGCATGTGCCAGACCAAGAACATACGAGCTTCATTACAAATTTGGGATTGTATTGTTATGTTGTTATGCCATTCGGATTGAAAAACGCTGGAGCCACTTATCAGCGCTTGGTGAACAGAATGTTTTATAATCAAATAGGGAAGACTATGGAAGTTTACGTGGATGATTTGCTTGTCAAATCGAAGCAGTCCTCCAGCCACACACAAGACTTGGCGGAAATGTTTGGTATCCTGCGAAAGTATCGGATGAAGTTGAATCCTCTGAAATGCTCATTTGGAGTGGCGTCGGGAAAATTCCTAGGCTTCATTGTGAGCTCCCGAGGAATTGAAATCAAACCTAGCCAAATAGCAGCGTTAGAAACATTGAAGAACCAAGAAGAATTAAAGATGTCCAAAGTCTTGCAGGGAATGTAGCCGCGTTGAGTAGATTCATCTCCAAAGCTACAGACAAGTGCATTCCGTTTTTTGATTTAATTAAAAGAGGAAAGAAGAACTTCGAGTGGACTCCGGACTGTGTTGAGGCCTTTCGAAATTTACTGGAACTGCTAGAGAAACCGCCGATTTTGTCAAAGCTAGTGGATCACGAAGAATTGTTTGTTTACTTGGCAGTCTCGGCTCACGCCGTTAGCACAGCCCTGGTTCGAGAAGAAGACAAAGTACAAAGGCCAGTATATTATGTAAGCAAGAAATTAGCAGCGGCATAGCGCAACTACCCAAAGAATGAGAAGCTCGCTTACAGCCTCCTAATCGCATCCCGAAAGCTTCGTCACTATTTCCAAGCTCATCCAATAACCATATACACCGACCAGCCCTTGAGGCAGGTGTTGCAGAGGCCCGAAGCATCGGGGAGGTTGATCAAATGGAATATAGAATTGAGCTAATTTGATTTAAATTTTCAACCACGAAAGTCGATCAGGAGGCAAGCTCTGGCAGACTTTATTGTGGAGTTCACCATCCCAAAGGAGGAAATAATCGATGACAGAGTGGTCAAGTCCGAGAATGAGTTGAAGATAGATCCATGGAAGCTATACATCGACGGAGCTAAGAACGACCGAAGGTCCGGAGCTGGAATCGTCTTAGTCACTCCCGAAGGACGGTCATTATATTACGCTCTACGATTAGAGTTCTCAGCGACTAACAACGACTCTGAATACGAAGCCCTGATTGCCGGGCTAAAGCTTGCTAAAGACATCGGAATAAAAATGTTGGACATATTCTGTGACTCTAAAATCGTTGTTTGCCAAGTGCGAGAGGAATTTGTGGCTCGGGGACCTCGACTTATCGCCTACCTCAGGAAAGTGAGAGAGCTATTGAGTAGCTTGGAGCGGTACGATATAACACACATCCCAAGAGCCGAAAACCGGAAGGCGGATAGGCTGGCAAAGCTGGCTAGTTCCGACAATCCAGAAGAGACTGAAATAATTCCAGTTGAAACGTTGGAATCGCCAAGCTTTGAGTCGATGGAAGTTGAGTTCGCTTTCGAAGCGGAACCGGAGAAGGAGTCGTGGATGACCCCAATTAAGAACTTCCTTAAGAATGGGACACTCCCATCAAAGAAGAGTGAGAAAAGGGCTGTAGTTCGCAAGGCTACCAGATATGTCATGCAAGATGATACTCTTTATAGGCAAGGATTTTCTATGCCCCTGTTACGATGTATATCATACGACGACATCAAGCGTGTACTAAGAGAAGTACACGAAGGTGAGTGTGGAGATCATATAGGAGGTCAGACTTTAGCAAAAAAGATATTGCGATACAGATACTTCTGGCCTACAATTAATAAAGATGCAGCTGATTATTCATGACGCCGCGATAAGTGCCAGAGATTCGCCAAAATCCCCAGAGCACCGTCGACCCAACTTAAATCAATGGTGAGTCCTTGGCCATTTGCCACATGGGGAATTGATATCATTGGAGTTCTACCGATTGCTAAAGGAGGAGCGAAATATGCAATAGTGGCCGTGGACTATTTTACGAAGTGGGTGGAAGCTGAGCCCTTGACCAAGATCACGGCAAGAAAGGTGATAAGTTTCATGGTCAGAAATATTATATGCCGATTCGGGATCCCAAGGACGATTATAACTGACAACGGAACCCAATTTGATAGTACTGAATTCAAAAATTTCTGCCAGAAGTATAACATTGACAAGCGATATACTGCGGTTGCCTATCCGCAGTCGAACGGGCAAGTAGAGGCAATAAACAAAGTAATAAAATCCATCCTCAAGAAACGGTTAGAGCGTGCAAAGGCAAAATGGGTTGACGAATTGCCCCTAGCTTTGTGGGCATATTGAACAACATTTAAGACGGCCACCGGTCACACCCCTTTCTCTCTCTCCTTTGGCTCAGAAGCAGTAATTCCAGTTGAACTGGAAGTTCCTTCCCATAGGGTGACATATTATGACACGATAACGAATCGGGCGCTCTTGCTTGAGTCTCTCGATGAAGTCGAAGAAAAAAGGGACGAAGCAGATTTGCGTGCGGCAAGACATCGATGTCAGATGGCACGCTATTACGACAAAAAAGTTTGCCTTAGGACTTTTGAACCAGTAGATTTGGTGCTAAAGAGAGTCTTTCCATCCCTTCCTCACCTCGGTCCAAACTGGGAAGGACCCTTTGTCATCCAACGGAAACTTGAAAAAGGAACCTTCAAGTTAACGACCGTAGATGGCGAAGAAGTCCCTAGAGCATGGAATGCCCAACACTTAATGCGATATTTGGATTAGAAATGCTGTACTCTTTGTTATTTTTCTTATGAACTCTGTAATAAGGAACGACTTGCCTTGGGAAAATCTGACGATATGAATAAAGGACTATAAAGTGGATGTAGGCTACGAATTAGCCGAACCACTATAATAATATTATGTGTTATTTACTTTTATGCATTACATATATACATTCATCAGTTATTCTGTTGTGATTATAGAATACAGGATGATTCAAAACCTGAAAAGGTTGAAGACAGTTTAGACATAAGAAAAAGCACAGCGACTATTTGTGCGACAAGACATAAAAGAATGAGAAAGCGACATTCTTAACTCTAACTCTCCAGAGAGAGAGAGTATAAAAGCGTCTCCGACTGAGTGCTGAAAAAGAAATCCTTCCCCTAACTCTAACTCTCCAGAGAGAGAGAGAGAGTATAAAAGCGTCTCCGACTGAGCGCTGAGAAAGAAATCCTTCCCCGCTGAATGACCGGGGAATGAATATATTGCTGAGCTCGAACTCTAACTCTCAAGAGAAAGAGAGAGAGAATAAAAGAAATGCCAGAAAAAATGACAGGTATTGATGACACAGGAAGTTCTATCCCGTCAGAAAATCGGGAGCATTCAGATTGCTTGATTAATCATTAAATAATTTGCGAGAATTGACTGGGGGCATACATGTATACGCATATTTCCTCCCTCCGTAACTTCATTTCATAACTATAGTAAGACATGCATTTTTACATAAGTGCAGAACTACTGACAAACAGACATTGCAGAAAATGAATTATTTTTTATTTACAAATGAATGAATTTGTACAGGAAAATAGCTAAAAAAGAAGGTGCAGGAGCCACTCTTGTAGCAGCAATTGTTGGTTCACTAAATGCTAAAGCGATACAAGGCAATCTACTATTTAGGTTTCGAGTGAGCCTTGGACTTCTTGGCGGCTTTCTCCGCATCCTTTTCTTCTTTCTCAGCCTCTGTCAAGATTCATTTAGATTTCTTCTTTCCTGAAGATGCGGTGTTGGAACCGGTTGACTTCTTCCCAGAGGGCGGAGCGCTGGAATCAAGAGAAGATTTTTTAGCGAGTTCCTCTGTAATAGAACTAGTTGAGAGCTTAACAACTAACCTTGATCCCGCATCCACAACTCGAGGGGCTTGAGGGCTTCAGGATCTAGTTCTTCGGCTTTTAATTGCAAGCGTTTGTCTTGATCAGCTTTCATTGCAGCCAAAGTAACATCATCAGAATTTTTTGACTCCCCGACTATTGCAACTTCTGGTTCCTCTTCATGACCTCCGTCACCGCCATCATCCTTTAAAGCTGCTATCATTTCTTCATCATGGGGAGTGTCGGCCTTAGTCGGCTCACTTCTTTCTCCCAAGTCTATAGGAGCAGCCTTGTCCTCCCCTCCTTTCGCCTTTTCCGTAGGCTCTACTCTAGTGATGGCTCCCTGAGTCACATCTGTCTTTCCAGATGGCTCAATACCTACAGAATGAGAAGCAACAGTTATCAACTCAGGCGAAAACAATGGGTTTTTCATCGATTGCTCAATCATGTGGCGAAAGGTAGAAATAGCCTTGACAAATTGAGGAGAAAAGGTAGGGATACCTTCCGAAGACCTCTCAGCGGGGGTAACCACTGTCTCTGATGCCATTTCAGGGATTGGAGATAGCAGAGTTGTTCGGGGGATTCCTGGATTTTCAGGGTCATACCCCTCAACTTCCGAAGTCGCGGGGGCAGCAGAAGAGGAACCAGTCTCAGGAATGTTTTTCTGTTTAATCCTCCTCCTCTCTTCTTCCATAGCCTCAGCAATGAGGCGGCGCCCTTCAGCTAGGCGTTCTGGCTCATCAACCCTAAAGTATTTTTCCATTAGCTTATCCTCATCAATGGAATCGACTTTGAGCTCCTCTTTTTCCCACTCAACAATCTGATTCCATACTTGAACTAGAGTGGATGGGTAATCTTCGATCCAAGAAATGTTTCGGCGATGGATGATATGTGAGAAGAATTCAATCATTAATTCGCCAAAACCTTGAATATCAGCCTCCACCTTAGATAATTGTTTGCGGGCTTCCTCCGTAGATTTGATAGCACACTCAACATTGCCCTCCGCCAGGGCAGCTCTATTCTCTGCCTCCAATAGGTTTGAAGCCAAGTCAGCATTCTTCTTTTCTAGCTCAGCATTCCTCTTTGCTAACTCGGCATTTTTCCGTTCGAGGTCAGTATAAGCAAGGCGCGTCTTAGCAGCTTCTGACTTAGCATCATCGGCTTGCTTTTTTAGCTCAGAACGCTCTTGAGTGTGAGATTCAAGCAAGTCACGATAGCGCTTTTGCATATCCTCAAATTGTTGTTTGAAGTTAGAAGCGTCCCTTTAAGCGACAGCTAGCTGAGATTGAATGTCTTCCAAATCTTTTCCTAGAGCCTTTAAAGCCTTGGCATCCTCCTCCGCGGTCTTTTGCATTGAGTCGGTATTCGTGATTAGAGTACGGATGATTCTAGAAAGACTGCGTGAATATTTAAACATCTCAGAATACTGTTTTTCCACCGCATCTATCTTTGCTTTAGCCTCATCTGCCCACTTAGAAGAAATAGGTTCAAGGGCAGGTAAAAAAGTCAAAGTCTCGAAGTAGTGTTCAGGAAATTGCTCCTCCAAATATGCCCGCTTTACTGCAGTTTCCGCATCTAGTGGGGGAGGAGCGGGGATTGTCAATTCGGTGTCCCTGTGTGAGGAGGATTCGGTAGTTTCTTTGTCTGTCCTAGGTCGTTTAGTAGCAGGGACCTTGTGCTTACTTCGAGACCCGGTTTCTTTTGGATGACTTCTCTCTCTACTGCGCTTTTCATGGGAAGAAGTGGAGTCTTTAGATTGTGGCATGTCCTCTTCCCTACGGCTTTGATAACCTTTGTATTTCTCTTGTTCCGGCCAAATGGGAGAGCGAGAACGTGAGGGTCGAGAGCGATAGGGATCATAAGGCCTTCTCTCCTCCCTACCGCGATCATCGCGGCGATCATACTTGATGTCCTGAGGTGGATTAGACATACTGCAGCGAAGCTTCCTGATATCATAGTAAGATCGAGACATCGTGCCTTCACAATAAGACAAATGAAATTCAGAATCAATGGATTCACGGAGAAAGAGGTGCAATGAATGCTAATACTGTTGTATAAAGTGTGTCCTAAGTGGTGTGTTCCCCCCAACCAACCCGAGTCTGAAGCTAGACTAGTATGGGCAGGCTCTTTGGCCTTAGCAGGAGTGGTCTCTTCAGAAGAGGTGAAGACTAAAGGATCCTTCCTAAAATCCTCTGAAGTATATATGGTTTTAGGTAAGGGGAGATCCCCCAAGCCCTGAAATATTGGGTCATCAGTACTAGGGACGTCTCCCTCAGAAGCATTAAGTGGCGACTCTTGAGAGGATGTTGACTTTTCCAGAGAAGTAGCCTCCTCGGGGGCAGTATATCCTTCACGATGCTTTTCGGCCAGGTTAGCCAATTCGTCATCCTGAGTAGAAGATGGAGAAGGTGAAGTTTGAAGAGGCACTGTAGGAACTCCTGAGCCTTCTCCTGTCTCTGGGACTACCTCCACTGGAGTAATATATACGTATGGAGCCGTCCCATGACCAATACTACGAAATACGAATAACAGCCCATGAAAGTGAAGATATTCGTCTTTAAGGACTTCATCGATAGTCAAGAATTTCTGATCACCATTAAGAAGTTGGTGCATCCGGTCAAAGAACGCCTGATCTGATATTTGTTTGGGATTGTCGACTGCAAACAAAAAGGAAAACAAGTTAAGGTGATGATTCAGGTGTATAAAGCCCGGATTTAGAAAATCAGTGCTTTACTTGATTTTGTCCACCTCCTGGCACATCCAGGCTGTCGCTTCACGTAGAACCATTCCAGTTTGGAATCTCCAGCTTTACTGCTGAATGGTGCCGAGATTATCTTCCTCTTAGGAACTGACTCAAAATAGCAAAAAGATGGAGTCTCTCGAGTCCGATGCTTGAAGTTATAGAAGAAATGAACGTCATCGAACGTGAGCTCCATTCCTAAGATCTCACGGTATGCTATGTACAAAGTGTGCAAGTAGGCATAAGAATTGGGATGCAGCTGCATGGGGGCAATCCGCATTTGTCTTAGAAAGTTAACGATGAAGGGAGAAAATGGAGGGATAGCGCCGACCATACACATCAACCGAGTGACCGCCATATATCCTTCTGGAGGGTTGTGGGGATGGTCAGAGCTTGAGGGCACTAGAGTGTCTCTTTTCATTATCCCGTATTTCAAGTAAATTCGGGTAAGTCGGTCATTATCAATTGTTGATTCAACAGAATCTTGGGGCGATTCCAATATGATAGCCGATTCAAACTCATCAGGAGCCCGGTCGTCGCCGACCCCTCCTTCTTCTTCAAACCCTAAAGAAATTTCATTCTCTGAAGATGCTTCGTCACTTTTACGATTTCCGACGTTGTAGTCTGAACCCTCATTATCCCATTCTGGATCCGACGGAGAAGATATGTCCTCGAGGGTAATCTTGTGAGAGGTTTCCAGGGCTTCCTTCATCTAAGTTAGTCTGGAAGAGCGTCTGGGTCTCATAGTCATAAAACTATTGAAGAAGCAATAGCACAAATTAGAGCAAATTAGCCCGTATCCCCCCGTGCATGTGTGCAAACTAAAGTGCAAACAGTGTATACGGAAAGCGCAAAATAGATGTTTAAAAGTGCGGCGAAAAAGTTTGGCAAGATATAAAGAGTGGAAGTAATTCTTGATGTCCAGTTACGTTCGCAAGGCACTATCCTAACTGTCCATAAAATTGAAGATTATGCCGAAGGTTGATTGGGCCAGTTAGACGAGTTTTTATGCGTTAAGGTAGAATGTGCTTCGGTTCGGTTCGGGTTCATTCATTGGGGTCGGATCGGGGGCGTGACCTTAGGCTTGGAAATCTTATTGAAGCTAAGAAATCGAAATCGGATCGGAGGCAAAGTCCCCTAACGGTTCGGATCGGATCACGTAGTTATATTTCTCCTCCATTATCTTACGATCCGACCCGATCCGGTTAGGTAGGCTCCTACCCTCCTGTCTTAAGTGCTTGCTCCGACCCGATCCGATCTCCTAGATTTCTTTTCTTTTTTCTTTCTTTGCTCGCCCCGACCCGATCCGACCTCCAGAATTTCCTTCCTTCCTCTTTTGTTTTTTCACCTTCCATATCCCTCCGAACCGAACCGATTCTCCATCATCTTCTTCTTCTCCTTCACCCTCTTTCTTCCCTATTCAATTCTGAGGCCAATTTCGTGTCATTCACCCAAACCGAAGCCAAGCAATTCTACGATGGTGCACTTAACAACGGATTATAATCTCCTCCATTCCAATCTCGAGACGACGACGAGTTTATTGGTGATGATAACGAGGGAGGGTCACGGCGACAAAGTTCATCAGAATTTCATGCTCAAACCATCCTAATCGTCTACGAATTCGAATCGGGAATAATTAAAAAAGGGGATTGTTCAAAGTTTCATAACCTACCAATGAAGTTACGTTGAGAATTAAAAGAAAATTTGATGCTTCAGGAGTTAGATTTTTCTTTCTTGCTTTGCAGAACTCGGGAGTAAAACAGTAAGAATGAGAGAGGGATGAAGAATCAGTTTATATAGAGGAGTAAGGTGTCCATTCGTCTCCTCATTCGGATCGGCAGCCCAATAGAAGAACACCCGTCCGGATCGGATGGACTGCCCAGAAGCGAAGCTTGGCCCAATAATCCAGTGGAAAATAGAAAGAAAAAGAGGTCTGTTCGGATCAGAATCCAAACTGAACCGAGTCCTTAGCTCAGCAACGAACTGAATTGAAATTTGGAAGAAAAGAGGAAAACACAAGGAAAATCAAAAGAGAAATTACCTCGAAGAGCGCTATGCATTGATAGTCAAAGCATGCTCCGTTTCCAACAGAAGCATCCTTTGAGGGGGCAAGATGTTAGCCCACTTTGTGAACTGGGCAACACAAAGTCAAGATGTAAAATGTTGAAGAACTTGAAAAACTTGGGAAGTACTGAAGCAGGTCGGATCAGAGCAGCGCATCGGTTCGGATCGGATAAAGTTTTCTGTTCGGATCGGTGAACTATTGCTGTGGAAATTAGAAAGGCACAGCTGTTCGGATCGGAGGGCAATATAATCCCAATTGGATCGGAAAGCCACTTGATTGCTACGGAGATAGATCGGAGCGGAGCAGAATAAAGAGAAGAGAGAATTGTTTCCAAGTCAATCCGAGTCGGATCGGATACCCCGATCCGAACCCCTTGTACATATCCCTCCGACTCGAGCTTGTCTTCCGCGTCACTCTCCTTCATGAGCGCCTGGTAATTCGGATCGGCGGTGACCAGTTCTTACCCTCAACGTCCACTACTCTGATGCGTTGTCAACATAGTAATTCATCCGAACTCGAGGCTGATGGGATGGATGACACGTGGCTCCGATCCGGATCGGATTCTGAGCAAATTCTCACCTATAAATACCCCGTCTGGAGACAAAGAAAAGGATCTTTTTTTCTGACACTTGGAGAGTACAGCCACCTTCATAACCCGAATTCCAGCACTCCCGGAAAATCCAAATCTTGTTTCATTATCTGTTTTTAGACAATTGAGTGGTTGTAAGTGAGTTGTGAGAGAAATCAAGTGAATATTTTATTGTACTTGCAACTAAATCAGTGAAGATAGTGAAAGACAAGTGGACGTAGGCATTTCTTCGCCGAACCACTATAAATCCTGTGTGTTCATTTTTATTTTTGATCTTATTTCATTCTGCTTTTAATCAATTTGGGTGTTAGAACCACTTTTTGGTCTAACAAAAGTCAAACGTAGAGATGAACTCTAAGCTTCGCCGCTCAACAAACAACAGACTCAAGGACAACCTCTGTCTACTTAAGGCGTCTGCCACCATGTTACCCTTGCCATGGGTATATGCTATCTCGAAGTCGTAGGATGCTAAGAATTCCATCCACCTTTGCTGCCTTAAGTTCAAGTCCTTCTGAGAGAATAAGTATTTTAGCGATTTGTGGTCAGTGAATAATTCGAATTTCTCGCCAAGAAGATAATGACGCCAAGATTTAAGCACAAAGACAATAGCGGCCAACTCTAGGTCATGTGTAGGGTAATTTCACTCATGCACTCTCAACTGCCTTCCACCATAGGCTATTACCCTTCCCTCTTGCATTAAGACTGCGCCTAGTCCTGTCCCACAAGCATCGGTATAAACGGTAAATGGCTTACTCCCATCTGGCAACACTAAGACTGGGGATGTGGTCAAAGCTCTCTTTAGACGTTGGAACGCATCATCACAATCTACATCCCATGTGAAAATTAAGTTCTTCTTTGTCAAGCATGTTAATGGGGCTGATATCTTTGCGAAGTCTTTGATAAACTTCCTATAGTAGCCAGCCAACCCTAAGAAACTCCTCACCTCGGTAGCATTTTTAGGAACCTTCCAATCTTGGATGGCCACTACCTTCGCGGGATCCACAGCTATCCCTTCTTTGGAAACCACGTGCCTTAAGAATTGCACTTCCTTCCTCCAAAAGTGACATTTAGAAAATTTATCTTTAAGGCTATGCGCTCGAAGGGTCTCCAATACTTCCCTAAGATGTAGGGCATGCTCTTCCTCGCTCTTAGAAAAAACCAAGATGTCATCCACAAAGACCACCACAAATTTATTAAGGTACTCCCTAAACACCATACTCATCAAGTCGACAAAGTATGCGGGGGCGTTTGTCAAACCGAAAGGCATTACAAGCCACTCGAAGAAACTGTCTGGAGTCCTAAAGGCAGTCTTGTCTATGCTATCCTCAGCCACTCTCAACTGATGGAAACCAGTGGCTAAGTCCAACTGCGAAAACACTGAGGCGCCAACTAACTGATCGAAGAGATCGTCAATCCTCGGCAATGAGTGTCTATTCTTCTTAGTAAGCTTATTAAGTTCTCTATAGTCCACACAAAGTCTAAGGGACCCATCCGCCTTCGTGGCAAACACTACTGGAGCACCCCACTCCGATATACTACGTCTGATGAACCCCTTCTCTAGCAATTCCATCACTTGCTTACTGAGTTCTCTTCTCTCTCTTGGAGCCATGTGGCGCACTGGTAGTGCAACTGGCTTTGCATTATCTACTAGATATATCCAAAAGTCTATCTCACGTTTTGGGGGGTAAACCCCTCACCTCATCGAAGACATCAACATATTCACGGACTATGGGAACAGAATGTAAATCATCATCGGATGCGTCAAGGGATTCTAAGTAGCTAAGCATTACTGGACCTCTAGGGTCACAAGAAATATCAAGGGTCTTTCCAAAACGAGTCAACAATCTAACTACCCTTCAAAATCTAGGATGGCCCCATATCTAGTTAGCCACTCCATACCTAAAATTAAACCGTAGCCCATGAAGCCAAGAACAAAAGCGTTGCACTCAAACTCAACACCCAAGATAAACACTCTCAAATCCCGACAAATCATAAAAAGATGAGCCGAACCACCGATATAGGATTTGAGACTACTAAGGGATAAGTAACTAGACTAGTATCAAGTTGCAGTGTTTCAACTAATGATGTAGAAATAAACGAATGTGATGTGGCAGAATCGAATAAAGTACGGACAGGATGATCAAACAGAAAACCTAAACTTTCGACTGAAATTGCCCTACCTCGTTCTTGCAGCGGTGGGACCACGAGAGCCTGAACTTGTCCCCTTGCCTGCCCTGGTGCCATAAGAGCTTGCACCTGTCCTCCTGAAATAGACCCTTCCTTGTGCCCTTTCTTTGGGCAGTCCTTAATAAGATGTCCTGCCTCGCCACGGTGGAAACAACCAGTCTTCTTTTTCTTCCTACAATCTTTGCTTAGATGGCCGGATGTCCCACAGTTAAAGCATCTTTTCTTTCCCTTAGCATTGTTGCCTTTGCCACCTTTCTTGTTCTGTTGTTGCTGTTGCGGCTTCTTTTGATCCCTTTCTTCTGGGGTGCCTTATTAGCATTGGCGCCCTTGTTATCCTTACCGCCTTTCTTTGGATCTACTTCCTTATCGTGTGCCCTATCCATGTCTCTCCTACATATTCTCCATTCGTGACCTTCCACCAGAATGAAGCTTCATCCTCCATTAACCAAGCAACTGGTTGAACCTTCTTCCCATCGTTTATCTTAAAGGTACCGACAAGTCCTCCACTTCCTTGAGCCAACTTCTAGCCCCGACAACCGTCTAAGTCTCGTGAAGTGGCTTTCCGCCAATCGCACGGAAGTCCTTATATATCTTAGAAAAAGCATCTATACGTGGAGGAAGAGATCAAAAAAAACTGAAGAGGAAGAGATTCAAAACGGAGAATCGAAGGAAAGATATATGGCTCTTGGGGGTTATCTTTTGAAAATAAACTTTTCTCTTGAAAGTACTCTCCTTAGAACATATTTTTGAATGTATTTCTTTATGAAAATGCTTTTGAAAAACAGTTTTTCAAAATCTCTATCTTTTCTGGTAACCTTCAGCTCTGATACCATGTGTAACACCCCACGTCCATAAGTCACTCACAAAGGGAATGCATTAACTTCTATAGAGCGTTTTAAGTAAGTATAGAACAGAAACTTAACAACAAGACAAATATAAATAGTACTCAAAGATTTAAAACTTTATTTCATTGTAGCGGAAAACACATATGTTTGCTTACATCATCAAAAACCAGAGTCAAAGTACATAATATCCATCTTGACTATCAAAAGTACATAAACTGAAAGACATAATCCCCAACATCAAAATATCCATAAATAAAAGAGAAGCTGAACTTTACTCCAGCGATCCAAGCAATCTTCTAAAAGTAGTCCAAGATCAAGCTCCACTGGTGCTAGTTCCAACCTAAGCACCTGGGGGGGGGGGGAGGAAAGAGGAGGAAACAAAGGGGGTCAGACATAAAGTCTGGTGAGTGCGATAATTTTAACAGTATAATTAACAAAGTAACTAGGCTAAGGCATAAGTTAAAAAATAAGGAAATGACCATGAACCATTGAATATGGCAGAGTAAATATGGAAACAAGATGAACAACGATATCGTTAAAGCGCACCTAACCCACTGTAAGATAATTACTAAACTACACCAACACTATATGATAGTTGCTATACTGCACCACCACTAGTCACCCTAAGGTTGATCTCGCCTACAGACTTAATAATGATATTGGTAGTTTCGTGCACCCCTAGTTGCCTTCATAGGTGCCGCCTGCCCCAATCTCCACTAGGTGTACCCACTACCCCCAAGCGATCGGCTCCATAACTCGTAGATACCCGTGCTAGCCCCACAGTGGGGTGTATCACTCCCCAAAGTGGCAACCCGATACAACCAACAATGCACGACTTATACCTACACGATGCAACAACGTCTTACCTACCAGCCCGGATCCACACACGCATATGAACACATTGGACTTGCGTTGCCACCGCTAACCCGGTTTGGCCTCTTACAATCAAGCACAGTATGCGTGTCCCGTCCTCGACTTGGGTCGAGCCCACAAGTATACGTATGGGTTACTGGTTGAAATGGGACCCCATTACTTGACACAAGCTGTCCACCTAAGCTTGGTCCCCTCTAGTACATCCCACTTAACCCACTTCTTATTCATGTTTCAATTACATGTTTCAATTTTAGTTAAGTGTTTCTAATCGTATTTCCAAATGCCACCCAAGGCACCCACTAGATTCCATATGCCACCCAAGGCACCCACTTAACCCCCTCATGTCCACTACATGTTTATCTGGTTAAGTGTTTCTTAATTCATTAAGACCGTAATCTCATAAAGACCTCCCACATTAGACTGGCATTTATGGCAGCTGGATTTGCCGGGCGGGTCCGGGCAGTCTTACACCACAAAAGAGCCTAACCTCATGTCTTTACAATTGTTACGTATTTAATTTATGCATAAGACCTCTCACATTAGACTGGCTTTTGTGGCAGGTGGATTTGCCGGGCGGGTCCGGACAGTCTTACACCCCAAAAGAGCCTAACCTCGTGTCTTAGACGATTAATTACTCCTAATTAATCATTCCCCAATTTGAATTACTTACCCTATTCAAATTATCAATCAATTCCAAATTTAACGATGTCCATAATTGACTCAATTATATCCATCCATTTATGGTATGTAAAATCATACCAATTTTCACCACAACTTATTTTATGCCTTTTAAGGCATCTGTACCAATTAAATCTTTTAATATTATCCCCTTTACCCCACGTTGTACGTTTGTTCGTTTAACGTAAAATATACGTTAGACTCGAATAGTCTAACTAATGGAACAAAGAGAAAACATCACAATATACACATAATGAAAACATAGATCTAAACATAGGGATGAACTTGCATATGTGAATGATGTTCTACATCTAAAACTTGCATAGGCCAAAGTTACAACTTGCATAAACAATATATGTCATGGATCCAAATCTAAAGGTGTGAACTTGCATAAATCATGTATGTCATAGATCTACATCTAAAGGTGTAAACTTGCATAGGCAATAACCCTAAACTTGCATAACATGATTCATACCCCAAACTCATATATTTATAGAAACTTGCACATGTGATTTATGCATCATAACAATGGTGTAAACTTGCATCTAACATGTAAAATATCATGTAGAATTTAGCATATAACTCACCCATGTCATAGCCTAACTTTTAATCAAATTTTCACATAAACTAGATGTCATAACCATGTAAGGTCACATATAATTTTACCCAACTTGTATATGATTCATGTTTAAATAAAAATCTAAACTTGCATACATATGATTTATCATATGAATCAACATCACCAAACTAGCATATAAAACATGATGATTTGGTTATATAAAAAATTATAACATAGAAGATAGCAACATAACTTTACATCATAAATGATAGCATCACAACATAACGTCTTAGAGATTTCAACACAATTCTACAACATATTTACAACATGTGATCAATAATTCACATCACATCCATACAATCCGCATCATAACTTAATCCAATTAAATTACTAATTATTTTATTAAAACTATCGAACTCATAACTCAAAAGCGGTCTTGAGTTTTGAATTCTAATTTCTGAAGTTGTATTAGCTCTCCTTTGAAGAAGATTCGTTGTTAGGGTTGAATAGAACTGATTTGATTTGTTGTTCTTCCTCTCTAATTGATGGCGACTACTCTAGGGTTCAAGACGACAACATGACAGTCATAGTATTAGTTTTATTTCTGATTTAGGGTTTGAGTCTTTGGGTCTTTTTATAGATCTTTGAATTAATTTAAGCCGTCGGATCACTCTAGGCCTTAGAAACCAAGAAATGATGTCAACAGACCAACCAGAAATCGCCACCTAAGCCCTAAAACTTAAAATTTCATCATAGACCATTTAGGGCCGACGGGACCAATTCGAAACCTCCTGAGTCGACCCTAGGGTCGACCTAGTGAGACTCGGGTCGACCCATAAAATAGGTCGGTTTGGTGTTTTGCCTTCCCGCTTCCGTTGTTTTGAATTTTTTCTTAAATTTTAGGTTGAATTATATTTTACTTTTATAAATATATCTATATATATATTTATCTTCGTAATTAACCATTTTCACACTAAACTACTTTTTGAACCGCGTTCACACTAAGCCGCTTTTTAGCCATTCCCCTAAAACAAAAATATGGCGTTGGCGGGGATTGAACTATGTACCTCTTGTATGCAAGTCACGTGTTCCAACCAAATGAGCTACTAAGTATTTTGCTTACAAACCTTAGAACAATGCTAAACATTTATTCTTTAATTTAGTTAATTCGATTATTCAAAAATCCGGGGTGTTACAATGACGGTTCTAGCCTTGGAAATGTTGTTTCCACACCTTGTCAGCGATGCACGCGAGTTACTAATTAACTCGTTTTACGTTTTAGAGCTTGTTTTAAACACCCTTTACAGTTTACAGATGGGATTTTTTGGAGTAATTTGGGTAACTGAGGTAAAATTTCAACTGTAGGACGAGAAACAAAACATCGACAAGCGAAGGGAACATTAAAGTTTTTCGCTTTGATTTCCTTTTTCCGGTTTAGGAAAAATGAAATAGGAAGTGATTATATGCGTTGACATTTTAGATGGTAGGTTTGGATGCACAATTGGTTACTTCACACTTTTATTCGTAATTGTGTGAAGGTTATGGACGAAAAAAAGGATTTTCAAAATTTGCATTCATATAGAATTTCCAGTATATTTATGATGTTTTGCATCGTGTTTTCAAAAGTGTTTTAAAAATTTAATGCATATATGTAGGACAGCCTGATTTAGAATCATTGTGCATGCGTGTTTTTGGTTGAAATGCATTGTGTACACTATGCACATATGCACGTGGTTGTAAAGTGGATTTATACAAATTGGTTGTGTAGGATAGGATAAGGAGGTGTCAGAATTTCAGGATGAAATTTCTTTTAAGGAGGGAAGAGTGTAACAACCTGGAATTTTGACAATAAATTATTAATTTAATTAGATTTCAAAAACAGAAATTTCTATAAATGATGGAATTTGACCACGAAACTTTAACTGTTGTGTTTGTCTCGGAATTCTGGTTAACTTTCATTTTTGGAGTTTCGCAAACGGAGTCCGTATAAAAAATTTATTGACGAAATACGTAAAACGGATGGAAATAATAAAACATAATAAATATAATATATATTACCTTTTATATCTAGCCTTCACTGGGCAAAACAACACAAGGGCGGTCGACACCCTTCGTATAGGTGGTCGACCGCTTCATGCATGAACAAGCCAGTAACGGCTAGGTTAATCGGGTTTAGTTATATATATATATTATTGTATAAACGGATGGATGTTTATCCAGTTAAATCCAATGGTTTATGACCAATTCCACTCTTATAAATAAAAGGGAAAGTCCTCAATCTTTTCCACTCAAATCTGTAGGAAACAACGATGCTCTGCCATTTCCCTTTCTCTTTAAATAAATTATTAAATCAAAAATAGGTTCATATACAATCAATCAAACATAAACCATGTGGATTTGAAAGGGATAATTAGATTCAAGTGGAAAAGGGTATGAATTGACGTATAAACTATTCTTCATCAGATTCACACTTCTTTTCCCATTTCCTTGCAAATCTACAAATCTGAAAGTATCCCCTTTTCAGAATAACTATAGATCTATAAGAATTTGTGAATTGTATACCTAAAAGATTATTCAGATTTCAGATTTGGATGCTTTCAGGTGAGTGGGAAATTTATATACAATGTTACAATAACTTATTATCTCGTTTGTATTGCCTAACATTTATCAGTTCCATTTATAATATTGTTAAATATGAAATGATGCCTGTCAGATCTGTTTATGAATGTTGTCAAAATCTAAAAGTATAGATTTTTGGTTCGAATAACATTATCATTTGTAGGCTTACTTGATTGATTATATTATTGCCTACAATTGGGTTTAAAATATATCGTGGTTATTGCAAAACACTGTAGATCTGGAAATCAGTCCCATAAAATACTGTTAAGATGTAATTTTATTCCAGATCTTTAGTTTCAGTGTTAAACGGTGAATTATGCAATTCTGATTAAAAAATATAAACCAGTTTGTATTGGGCTTTGTTTGGGGTTCTAACTTAGTTTTTGTAAATATGCCTTTTTTTCTCTTTTAAACAAAAGGCATTAATTTGAAACCAATAAGAAATATGCTCAAAATTAATAAGGGAAAAGTTGTGTTAATTCACGTATAGATATAAGTATATATATTTTTGCGTAGTTTTCATCAACTATTCCAATATATGCATAAAATATATTTCTTGTGATTTGAAGTGTGTTTATTTCAATATTCATGCATAATTTACAATTGTTATAGTTAACAGTTTTTTGTAAGATTTAGAACCTTATTTCAGAATTGAATGCAAAAAAGGAATGTTGGTTATTAGTTGAACCAAAACATTAAACTTAACAATAATAGAAAAATAACTAGGTTAACCACGCGAAAATATAAATATACATACATATACACACACATTGTCCGTCCAAATCTACGTAAACAACGAAATATATATTATAACGAATAAGTGATTGATTTTCATTTTATGGAATTATACATGTAAATGTAATCCATATTGAATGAATATATATATGGTAAACATTGTAGCAATTAGTGTAATTGATTTCTATAAATAGGGCCATAAATAAATAACTATTGTAACTGTAATTGATCGGGGAAAACATATTTAAATAGGTAGTTAAACCTAATGGTTACAACTTCTAAATTGGCTAGCATAAATGTTGTAAAACTCAAGTAGGAAATTTAAATCATAATCACACTAAGACATGAGGTTAAGCTCAACTTGTGGTAGAAGTCTGTCTGGAACCGCCAGGCAAATTCCACATCCACAAGTGGTCATCTTAATGTGAGAGGTCTAATGCATATATATATATATATATATAACATGAAATAAATTAATAAATAAGCAGTGTCTATTGAGGTACAACAAATAAATATTTCGGGAGTGATATAATAAGGATATTTCATTGTTAATTAATGCCTTAGGAAAATTATGACCGTTAGGCTCATAAATGACATTAATTATAATCAATGGAAATAAATTGATGCCTTAGGGAAATATGACCATTATGGTCATAAATGGTAGTAACCCAATGAAATAGAAACAAATGAAATAAAAAGGGGATTAATGGGTATTTATTGCCGTTTTGAATACTAAGCATAATAAGGAAAATAATTAAATAGATATCCCAGGATATAAATTTCCTTATTTTATATTACTTAATCTAGAACCTGTAACAAAAAGTTAGAATTGGAATTGGTAGGTTTGATGTGAAATATCATTAACCATATGACCCGTGATGATAGTTAGTTGTGCACATATGGTATTTCCATTAAGAGAAACTAAACAGAAATAACTCAGTAACGTATCCTGCTTTGGGATTTAGATCTTAAGTGGTAAGTTCCACCTATAAAAAGGTATCAAGCGATCGCATAGCCCACCTCCAATAAATGGAAGCATTAAAGGCTAATTAAGTGCGAGCTTGATAATCTCCATGAGTGTTTCCGCTTCCTTGGGTCTTAAGTTGGGTCGAGGAGTCCACCTGTGAGTAGGTTTATGTAAATGATCGTTACGGAGGTACCATGGGTCTTCCTATCCCAAAGGAAGTATTAAGTGGCCAGCGGATTGTCCAGTAAGGTCAGCTAGATGGTAACTATGTGATTCCATTATGAGAAAGGTCATAAATGGCAAGATGTCGTCTACCTAGTCCAATCGATCTTAAGAGATGAGATACCATATCTCACCTTATGCGTGGCATGGGTTTATATGCATGAATTACGGAAGCCTTAACTAGTAGGGCCCTGTAACTAGTCCTCTTATTTATAATAATGTCGATTATATCATCGAGAGGTATTAAATGACCAACAGGTCCACCCAGGGTCTTAAGCAATCGAGAGATCCACCCTATCTATCTTTCAACAGTGGGTTTAATAATAAGTTAAATGATGGTATAAAGGCTTCACAAATATATGCGTAAACATTCTATCTCAGTATCGATATTATTGGGAATACAACCTTGGGAAGGGTAGTTAGTGTCGTGCGTAAATGTTTATTATGTTAGGTTAGAATTACTAGCCTTCGTAGGCGTACATCTTGGGTTGAACCAAAAGGGATACATCTTTGTATTGTAAATTGTGTTGTACTCTTCTTGCTCATCAAAACTTAATGTTCTGACCCCCCCTCATCACTACTGTAACAACCCGTATTTTGATAACGTGTTATAGCCATAAATCTAGGCAGAATTAAATTTTAAAATAATAACCAAGGGAAACGGGTTGCGCCATTGTGTTCGTCTCGGAATTCTGCATGAAATCGAGTCCGAGTTTTCGAAAATCGAAGTCCGTATGACCAAGTTATGGCTCCCCAAAGTTTCAGAAATATTCAGAGTTCAAAACAGCTCGAATTCGAATTCAAAATTCGAATTTCAAACGCAGAACAGTCTGGGCGGGAAATTTCCCGCCCAGACCCAGGTCGACTGGGGAGTCGACTGGACAGTCGACACCCCCAGGACCAGGTCGACTGCGCAGTCGACTTGGGTGTCGACCTAGTCCCCGAGTCCATTTTTGGGCTAGTGTTCGTTCTGATGTATCTAGTCCGATTTCTGTCCAGATTCATCTGCCTAAACCTATTTAAACAGCCCCAAACCTAGCCTTCTCTACACACAATTCTATTCTGCTTCTATTCTACCTCTGCTCTAAATAAAAATAAAAATGGCGTCGCTACTCTGCTGGAATCAAAACTAGAAGCTAATCAACATCAACCTAGGAAACTCAGTTCAAACTAGAGATTGAAGATTCTGCAACGATCCTACGACAATTTCTATTCTTAGTTCTCAAAAACCACGATCTGTAAGCCCCAGTTACTCTTAGATCTAAACTGTAAATTTAACATGAACACAATGTTAACTGAAATTATGCCTAAACATGATAACTAGGTTGGATCTATCGTTGTAAATCCTTGATCTATGACTATCCTTTTTAGACCTATTATTTTAGATCTAATTTTGTACACCCTAGATCTATTCATGTGAAACTTTGACTTGTGGATTATTGTATGAACTTGATTTGGGACATATTCATGTTATTAACCTAAAACCTCTCATGACCTTTATCTAAGCATTACCTGTGATGTTGAAACTATTATTGGGAATATTATCTTATGTCAATTCATTACCATGTCTATCACCATATTCTGCCAAGTTGATGTTGAGACCCTTATTCATAGGCCTTAAATGTTATAATCGTCATGCTTAACTTGTAAACACCTTTGCCATCCTATGACTATCCTTTTTGTGTTATTCCCTATCTTGATATCTTGTGTTGATGCGAATTCACATACGTTGGGGATATGTTTTGGGTAGATTAGGCAAACTTGAAATTGGCTATAAAATTAACATGATATGACATGAAAACATGACATGTAAACTTGACATGAAATTATACTTGAAAACTTGAAGCATGAACATGGTTAACACGAACTTGAACTTGACATGAAAAATTAAGCATGGGCATGACACTTAGATAACTTGAACGTGGCCAACTCGAGGTTGGGTTGAGTTTGCAGTATAAATCTGCCCGGAACCGCCCGGCGAATCCAATAACTGCAAACAATAGAACCCAATGTGAGTAGTTGGTCATATCGCACTCGAAACCCGAGGTCAGACTAGGTTATGGTGTAAATCTGCCCGGAACCGCCCGGCACATCCAGTAACCATAACCAAGTCTAATATGAGAGGTTAGGGGTGCATTAAGTAAATTAATGCCACTGGATTGGGTTAAGTCATGGACAACTTGAATATACTTAACCAATTTGACACGTTGATTGGATAGGGTTAAGTCATGAACCGCTTGAACACACTTAACCAACTTGACACATGATTCGTAGGCCTAAGTCTTGAACTAGAATGACACACTTAGTCAATTTGACATGAAACGTAGTTGGGGTTAAGTCTCGATTTTAAATGACAACTTAACCTGCTGAACGAAACCCTAGTTACGTGGTACTTTTCAGAAGTAACCCACTAGATGTATCACGGTACCCTGGGACTAGGCAGGGTGGGGCACGATTGCTGGGCTGATCGTAAGCGACCAGAACGACGACTGAGTTGGTGCGCCATTGTAGGTTCAGGCGGACTAGGGTCGTGCACTTAGTCCGGAGTTAAAAAAGCAGGCATTGGGCATCAGTAGGATTATCTGTGCATTCTTGATTCGTGTCGGTGGTTGGCACCCTAGGGCTTGATACACCCTATGGTGGACCTAGCACAGGTGACTACATTCGTGATAGGGCCGTATGACACAGACATACGGCGAGCTAGACTTGTCGGGAGCCGATCGATTAGATCGTACCGTTGGACCCCGAACTGGGTCACTTCACGATATTGGGCCAAGGGATTATTTCTTGATTTATAGTTGACACGGGATTAGTATACCAGTAAAGTTGGTACGGCGAATCTTGAACACGCAATGTTAGAATTGTGTTATCTTGTTAGCTTAGTTATCATGCCAGACTTATCATCATTCCTATGTTTAATTCCAGTTTATTCATGTCTTGTTAACTTTACCAGTTTCTATGCTGACAGTCACTAGGGCTTACCAGTCTTTTTGACTGACCCGTTTTCTTTCGCCTCTTTGTCTTTCATTCCCCCCCCCCCCAAGGTTCTCAGGGAGGAAACTCTAACTCTTAGCTTGGACTTTTCTTGCTTTCTGACAGCTCATGTATTGTTTGGTCTTGAGCTATGCTATGGCTGCACTCATGCTCTTATTGGGGAATAATATTTTACTTATGTTGTTTTAAGTACTTTGCTTCTTTAGAACTTGATGTAATGAAATAATGACTTGGCATTTTGATGTAAGAGGTTTTGACTCTATTTTTCGGTAATGAGATTTGGTTTTAAAGCTTATATCCGCTGCCTTATATACTCTATTTCATCTATGTTCTGTCTTGTGTTATCTCTGTGCCAGTTTACTAGATAATGCCCCTCCAAAACTAGGGCATTCCCTTTGTGAGTGACCCTAGCGGAGGTGGGGTGTTACATTTGGTATCAGAGCAGAAGGTTACCAGACTGGGCAAAAGTTTTAAAAACCTTCTGAAACTATTTTCAAAACCGTTTATAAAGAAGCATTTTCAAGAAAAGTTTTATTTTTAAGAAAAGGCTATTCCCCAAAAGCCATTAGTACTTTCCTTTGTTTCCTCGTTTGAATCTTTTTCCTTTCCGCTTTTCAGCATGTCTGATCTTAACCTTCCTGAGGGAGTACCCATACCTGGCTAGTTCCGAAGATACTTGGAAGCTAGGGCCAACGGCGCGGGCCCGGCAGATATCCCTCCTCCTCCTCCCCCGGTGGCCACGGTTCCTCCTCCTCCTCCTCCGGGTACCGCCTTCGCCAAAATATGCAAGGACTTTATAGGAATGGGCGGCAAGAACTTCGTTGGAACTGAAACCTTCGTTGAGGCGCGAAACTGGCTAAAAGAGACTGAAGACTTGTTTGTTATTTTCGATATGGAGGATCATAGGAAAGTTCAGTTGGAAGCATGGTTATTGAAAGAGGAAGCTGCATTTTGGTGGGAAGTCACCAATGCTACCAGGCCAATTGAGACTTGGGCAGACTTTAGAGAGAGGTTTGGGCTTAAGTTTTTATCATCCGCAAAAGCGAGTCTTCAGATGGAGAGGTTCCTGGCACTCATGCATGGGGACATGTCAGTTAAGGAATACGTGAATAAGTTTAATCAGCTTGCTCGGTTTGGTTTGGACTTAGTCAACACGGCTGAGAAGAAGGCTCTACGCTTTGCTCGAGGATTGAGCGAGCCACTCCACACTTTGGCCATGACTCATGAACCCATGGGGGCGACCTTTGAAAGCTTGGTGAATATGGCCCTACTTCATGAAGAAGACGAGAATGGCAAGAAGAAGGTCAAGGCGAATGAGTCTCAAGACAAGAAGGTAGACTCCGAGAAAGGAGGAAAGAACAGCAACAACAAGAATGATAAGTCACGTGAGAAAAGAAAATGCAACTTCTATGGTATTGACGGACATATAGTCCAGGACTGTAGGAAGAAGAAGATGAAGATAGGAGCATGTTTTCAATGCGGTGAAACTGGACACATCAGCAAGAATTGCCCTAAGAAGCAAGGGCAAGCCCCGCAAGAAGGACCTTCTAGGGGTACATCTTTAACTTCTTTTCCCTAGATACTTTGTTTTATCTTGTATATCCTTTCGATCCTGTCTTGAGAACCTTAGGTAGAATCCTATGAATGTAAACATGTATTTGAAACATGTTATGCTTGATGTTTGCGAATGGTTGCAAGTGGTTGTAAGTGATTGCTCGTGGTTGCATAACACACATTAGGCACTAGATCGACTCAGACACATTTTCATATTGCATATGCATGAGTGTTTATACTTATTTATGGATGAAATTGAATGTGTTATCATATGAATGTTGCATATGGATGAATGTTTGTGCACACATATAGTGCTTACGTGACTAGGATTATTTGCATACATGTTGGATTCATGACACTAAACATATTTTGCATTAGAAAGATCAATCAGGCCTGATCATTTGCATTAGATAAGGAACATATACACACACTTTTTGCATATGTTCATACAACATTAGAAATCTCTTAAGGACAATGTTTGCTTGTGGAAGATGTTTTGAGTAGATGGATGATGGATGGTAGGATACGTTCTTCCTAATTTAGAGATTTCGGGGACGAAATCCTTTAAGGAGGGGAGAATGTAACAACCCGTATTTTGATAACGTGTTATAACCATAAATCTAGGCAGAATTAAATTTTAAATTAAGAACCAAGGGAAATGGGTTGCGCCATTGCGTTCGTCTCGGAATTCTGCATGAAATCGAGTCCGAGTTTTCAAAAATCGGAGTCCGTATGACCAAGTTATGGCTCCCCAAAGTTTCAGAAATATTCAGAGTTCAAAACAGCTCGAATTCGAATTCAAAATTCGAATTTCAAACGCAGAACAGACTGGGCGGGAAATTTCCCGCCCAGACCCGGGTCGACTGGGGAGTCGACTGGGCAGTCGACACCCCCAGGACCAGGTCGACTGCGCAGTCGACTTGGGTGTCGACCTGGTCCCCGAGCCCATTTTTGGGCCAGTGTTCGTTCTGATGTATCTGGTCCGATTTCTGTCCAGATTCATCTGCCTAAACCTATTTAAACAGCCCCAAACCTAGCCTTCTCTACACAAAATTCTATTCTACTTCTATTCTGCCTCTGTTATAAATAAAAATAAAAATGGCGTCGCTACTCTGCTGGAATCAAAACTAGAAGCTAATCAACATCAACCTAGGCAACTCAATTCAAACTAGAGATTGAAGCTTCTGCAACGATCCTACGACAATTTCTGTTCTTAGTTCTCAAAAACCACGATCTGTAAGCCCCAGTTACTCTTAGATCTAAACTGTAAATTTAACATGAACACGATGTAAACTAAAATTATGCCTAAACATGATAACTAGGTTGGATCTATCGTTGTAAATCCTTGATCTATGACAATCCTTTTTAGACCTATTATTTTAGATCTAATTTTGTACACCCTAGATCTATTCATGTGAAACTTTGACTTGTGGATTATTGTATGAACTTGATTTGGGACATATTCATGTTATTAACCTAAAACCTTTCATGACCTTTATCTAAGCATTACCTGTGATGTTGAAACTATTATTGGGAATATTATCTTATGTCAATTCATTACCATGTCTATCACCATATTCTGCCAAGTTGATGTTGAGACCCTTATTCATAGGCCTGAAATGTTATAATCGTCATGCTTAACTTGTAAACACCTTTGCCATCCTATGACTATCCTTTTTGTGTTATTCCCTATCTTGATATCTTGTGTTGATGCGAATTCACATACGTTGGGGGATACGTTTTGGGTGGATTAGGCAAACTTGAAATTGGCTATAAAATTAACATGATATGACATAAAAACATGACATGTAAACTTGACATGAAATTATACTTGAAAACTTGAATCATGAACATGGTTAACACGAACTTGAACTTGACATGAAAAATTAAGCATGGGCATGACACTTAGATAACTTGAACGTGGCCAACTCGAGGTTGGGTTGAGTTTGCAGTATAAATCTGCCCGGAACCGCCCGGCGAATCCAGTAACTGCAAACAATAGGACCCAATGTGAGTATTTGGTCATATCGCACTCGAAACCCGAGGTTAGACTAGGTTATGATGTAAATCTGCCCGGAACCGCCCGGCACATCCAGTAACCATAACCAAGTCTAATGTGAGAGGTTAGGGGTGCATTAAGTAAATTAATGCCACTGGATAGGGTTAAGTCATGGACCACTTGAATATACTTAACCAATTTGACACGTTGATTGGATAGGGTTAAGTCATGAACCGCTTGAACAAACTTAACCAACTTGACACCTGATTCGTAGGGCTAAGTCTTGAACTAGAACGACACACTTAGTCAATTTGACATGACACGTAGTTGGGGTTAAGTCTCGATTTTAAATGACAACTTAACCTGCTGAACGAAACCCTAGTTACGCTGTCCTTTTCAGCAGTAACCCACTAGATGTATCACGGTACCCTAGGACTAGGCAGGGTGGGGCACGATTGCTGGGCTGATTGTAAGCGACCAGAACGACGGCTGAGTTGGTGCGCCATTGTAGGTTCAGGCGGACTAGGGTCGTGCACTTATTCCGGAGTTGAAAAAGTAAGCACTGGGCATCAGTAGGATTATCTGTGCATTCTTGATTCGTGTCGGTGGTTGGCACCCTAGGGCTTGATACACCCTATGGTGGACCTAGCACAGGTGACTACATTCGTGATAGGGCCGTATGACACAGACACACGACGAGCTAGACTTGTAGGGAGTCGATCGATTAGATCGTACCGTTGGACCCCGAACTGGGTCACTTCAAGATATTGGGCCAAGGGATTATTTCTTGATTTATAGTTGACACGGGATTAGTATACCAGTATAGTTGGTACGGCGAATCTTGAACACGCAATGTTAGACTTGAGTTATCTTGTTAGCTTAGTTATCATAGACTTATCATCATTCCTATGTTTAGTTCCAGTTTATTCATGTCTTGATAACTTTACCAGTTTCTATGCTGATAGTCACTAGGGCTTACCAGTCTTTTTGACTGACCCGTTTTCTTTCGTCTCTTTGTCTTTCATTACCCCCCGGGTTCTCAGGGAGGATACTCTAGCTCTTAGCTTGGACTTTGCTTGCTTTCTGGCAGCTCTTGTATGGTTTGGTCTTGAGCTATGCTATGGCTGCACTCATGCTCTTATTGGGGAATAATATTTTACTTATGTTGTTTTAAGTACTTTGCTTCTTTAGAACTTGATGTAATGAAATAATGACTTGGCATTTTGATGTAAGAGGTTTTGACTCTATTTTTCGGTAATGAGATTTGGTTTTAAAGCTTATATTCGTTGCCTTGTATACTCTATTTTATCTATGTTCCGTCTTGTGTTATCTCTATGTCTGTTTACTAGATAATGCCCCTCCAAAACTAGGGCATTCCCTTTGTGAGTGACCCTACCGGAGGTGGGGTGTTACATTTGGTAGCAGAGCAGAAGATTACCAGACTGGGCAAAAGTTTTAAAAACCTTCTGAAACTATTTTCAAAACCGTTTATAAAGAAGCATTTTTCAAGAAAAGATTTATTTTTAAGAAAAGGCTATTCCCCAAAAGCCATTAGTACTTTCCTTTGTTTCCTCGTTTGAATCTTTTTCCTTTCCGCTTTTCAGCATGTCTGATCTTAACCTTCCTGAGGGAGTACCCCTACCTGGCTGGCTCCGAAGATACTTGGAAGCTAGGGCCAACGGCGCGGGCCCGGCAGATATCCCTCCTCCTCCTCCCCCGGTGGCCACGGTTCCTCTTCCTCCTCCTCCGGGTACCGCCTTCGCCAAAATATGCAAGGACTTTATAGGAATGGGCGGCAAGAACTTCATTGGAACTGAAACCTTCATTGAGGCGCGAAACTGGCTAAAAGAGACTGAAGACTTGTTTGTTATTTTCGATATGGAGGATCGTAGGAAAGATCAGTTGGCAGCATGGTTGTTGAAAGGGGAAGCTGCATTTTGGTGGGAAGTCACCAACGCTACCACGCCAATTGAGACTTGGGCAGATTTTAGAGAGAGGTTTGGGCTTAAGTTTTTATCATCCGCAGAAGCGAGTCTTCAGATGGAGAGGTTCCTGGCACTCAAGCAAGGGGACATGTCAGTTAGGGAATACGTGAATAAGTTTAATCAGCTTGCTCGGTTTGGTTTGGACTTAGTCAACACAGCTGAGAAGAAGGCTCTACGCTTTGCTCGAGGATTGAGCGAGCCACTCCACACTATGGCCATGACTCATGTACCCATGGGGGCGACCTTTGAAAACTTGGTGAATATGGCCCTACTTCATGAAGAAGACGAGAATGGAAAGAAGAAGGTCATGGCGAATGAGTCTCAAGACAAGAAGGTAGACTCCGAGAAAGGAGGAAAGAACAACACTAACAAGAATGACAAGTCACGTGAGAAAGGAAAATGCAACTTCTGTGGTATTGACGGGCATATAGTCCAGGACTGTAGGAAGAAGAAGATGAAGATAGGAGCATGTTTTCAATGCGGTGAAACTGGACACATCAGCAAGAACTGCCCTAAGAAGCAAGGGCAAGCCCCGCAAGAAGGACCTTCTAGGGGTACATCTTTAACTTCTTTTCCCTAGATACTCTGTTTTATCTTGTATATCCTTTCGATCCTGTCTTGAGAACCTTAGGTAGAATCTTTTGAATGTAAAAATGTATTTGAAACATGTTATGCTTGATGTTTGCGAATGGTTGCAAGTGGTTGCAAGTGATTGCTCGTGGTTGCATAACACACATTAGGCACTAGATCGGCTCAGACACATTTTCATATTGCATATGCATGAGTGTTTATACTTATTTATGGATGAAATTGAATGTGTTATCATATGAATGTTGCATATGGATGAATGTTTGTGCACACGTATAGTGCTTACGTGACTACGATTATTTGCATACATGTTGGATTCATGACACTAAACATATTTTGCATTAGAAAGATCAATCAGGCCTGATCATTTGCATTAGATAAGGAACATATACACACACTTTTTGCATATGTTCATACAGCATTAGAAATCTCTTAAGGACAATGTTTGCTTGTGGATGATGTTTTGAGTAGATGGATGATGGATGGTAGGATACGTTCTTCCTAATTTAGAGATTTCGGGGACGAAATCCTTTAAGGAGGAGAGAATGTAACAACCCGTATTTTGATAACGTGTTATAACCATAAATCTAGGCAGTATTAAATTTTAAAATAAGAACCAAGGGAAACGGGTTGCGCCATTGCGTTCGTCTCAGAATTCTGCATGAAATCGAGTCCGAGTTTTTGAAAATCGGAGTCCGTATGACCAAGTTACGGCTCCCCAATGTTTCAGAAATATTTAGAGTTCAAAACAGCTCGAATTCGAATTCAAAATTCGAATTACAAACGCAGAACAGACTGGGCAGGAAATTTCCCGCCCAGACCCAGGTCGACTGGGCAGTCGACACCCCCAGGACTAGGTCGATTGCGCAGTCGACTTGGGTGTCGACCTGGTCCCCGAGCCCATTTTTGGGCCAGTGTCCGTTCTGATGTATCTAGTCCGATTTCTGTCTAGATTCATCTGCCTAAACCTATTTAAACAGCCCCAAACCTAGCCTTCTCTACACACAATTCTATTCTGCTTCTATTCTTCCTCTGTTCTAAATAAAAATAAAAATGGCGTCGCTACTCTGCTGGAATCAAAACTAAAAGCTAATCAACATCAACTTAGGCAACTCAATTCAAACTAGAGATTGAAGCTTCTGCAACGATCCTACGACAATTTCTGTTCTTAGTTCTCAAAAACCACGATCTGTAAGCCCCAGTTACTCTTAGATCTAAACTGTAAATTTAACATGAACACAATGTAAACTGAAATTATGCCTAAACATGATAACTAGGTTGGATCTATCGTTGTAAATCCTTGATCTATGACTATCCTTTTTAGACCTATTATTTTAGATCTAATTTTGTACACCCTAGATCTATTCATGTGAAACTTTGACTTGTGGATTATTGTATGAACTTGATTTGGGACATATTCATGTTATTAACCTAAAACCTCTCATGACCTTTATCTAAGCATTACCTGTGATGTTGAAACTATTATTGGGAATATTATCTTATGTCAATTCATTACCATGTCTATCACCATATTCTGCCAAGTTGATGTTGAGACCCTTATTCATAGGCCTAAAATGTTATAATCTTCATGCTTAACTTGTAAACACCTTTGCCATCCTATGACTATCCTTTTTGTGTTATTCCCTATCTTGATATCTTGTGTTGATGCGAATTCACATACGTTGGGGATACGTTTTGGGTAGATTAGGCAAACTTGAAATTGGCTATAAAATTAACATGATATGACATGAAAACATGACATGAAATTATACTTGAAAACTTGAATCATGAACATGGTTAACACGAACTTGAACTTGACATGAAAAATTAAGCATGGGCATGACACTTAGATAACTTGAACGTGGCCAACTCGAGGTTGGGTTGAGTTTGCAGTATAAATCTGCCCGGAACCGCTCGGCGAATCCAGTAACTGCAAACAATAGGACCCAATGTGAGTAGTTGGTCATATCGCACTCGAAACCCGAGGTTAGACTAGGTTATGGAGTAAATCTACCCGGAACCGCCCGACACATCCAGTAACCATAACCAAGTCTAATGTGAGAGGTTAGGGGTGCATTAAGTAAATTAATGCCACTGGATAGGGTTAAGTCATGGACCACTTGAATATACTTAACCAATTTGACACGTTGATTGGATAGGGTTAAGTCATGAACCGCTTGAACAAACTTAACCAACTTGACACATGATTCGTAGGGCTAAGTCTTGAACTAGAATGACACACTTAGTCAATTTGACATGAAACGTAGTTGGGGTTAAGTCTCGATTTTAAATGACAACTTAACCTGCTGAATGAAACCCTAGTTACGCGGTACTTTTCAGCAGTAACCCACTAGATGTATCACGGTACCCTGGGACTAGGAAGGATGGGGCACGATTGCTGGGCTGATCGTGAGCGACCAGAACGACGGCTGAGTTGGTGCGCCATTGTAGGTTAAGGCGGACTAGGGTCGTGCACTTAGTCCGGAGTTAAAAAAGCAGGCATTGGGCATCAGTAGGATTATCTGTGTATTCTTGATTCGTGTCGGTGGTTGGCACCCTAGGGCTTGATACACCCTATGGTGGGCCTAGCACAGGTGACTACATTCGTGATAGGGCCGTATGACATAGACACGCGGCGAGCTAGACTTGTCGGGAGCCGATCGATTAGATCGTACCGTTGGACCCCGAACTGGGTCACTTCACGATATTGGGCCAAGGAATTATTTCTTGATTTATAGTTGACACGGGATTAGTATACCAGTATAGTTGGTACGGCGAATCTTGAACATGCAATGTTAGAATTGAGTTATCTTGTTAGCTTAGTTATCATGCCAGACTTATCATAATTCCTATGTTTAATTCCAGTTTATTCATGTCTTGTTAACTTTACCAGTTTCTATGCTGATAGTCACTAGGGCTTACCAGTCTTTTTGACTGACCCGTTTTCTTTCGCCTCTTTGTCTTTCATTCCCCCCCCCCCAGGTTCTCAGGGTGGAAACTCTAGCTCTTAGCTTGGACTTTGCTTGCTTTCTTACAGCTCATATATGGTTTGGTCTTGAGCTATGCTATGGCTGCACTCATGCTCTTATTGGGAAATAATATTTTACTTATGTTGTTTTAAGTACTTTGCTTCTTTAGAACTTGATGTAATGAAATAATGACTTGGCATTTTGATGTAAGAGGTTTTGACTCTATTTTTCGGTAATGAGATTTGGTTTTAAAGCTTATATCCGCTGCCTTATATACTCTATTTTATCTATGTTCTGTCTTGTGTTATCTCTGTGCCTGTTTACTAGATAATGCCCCTCCAAAACTAGGGCATTCCCTTTGTGAGTGACCCTAGCGGAGGTGGGGTGTTACATTTGGTATCAGAGCAGAAGGTTACCAGACTGGGCAAAATTTTAAAAACCTTCTGAAACTATTTTCAAAACCGTTTATAAAGAAGCATTTTTCAAGAAAAGTTTTATTTTTAAGAAAAGGCTATTCCCCAAAAGCCATTAGTACTTTCCTTTGTTTCCTCGTTTGAATCTTTTTCCTTTTCGCTTTTCAGCATGTCTAATCTTAACCTTCCTGAGGGAGTACCCATACCTGGCTGGTTCCGAAGATACTTGGAAGCTAGGGCCAACGGTGCGGGCCCGGCAGATATCCCTCCTCCTCCTCCCCCGGTGGCCACGGTTCTTCCTCCTCCTCCTCCTCCGGGTACCGCCTTCGCCAAAATATGCAAGGACTTTATAGGAATGGGCGGCAAGAACTTCGTTGGAACTGAAACCTTCGTTGAGGCGCGAAACTGGCTAAAAGAGACTGAAGACTTGTTTGTTATTTTCGATATGGAGGATCGTAGGAAAGTTCAGTTGGCAGCATGGTTGTTGAAAGAGGAAGATGCATTTTGGTGGGAAGTCACCAACGCTACCAGGCCAATTGAGACTTGGGCAGACTTTAGAGAGAGGTTTGGTCTTAAGTTTTTATCATCCGCAGAAGCGAGTCTTCAGATGGAGAGGTTCCTGGCACTCAAGCAAGGGGACATGTCAGTTAGGGAATACGTGAATAAGTTTAATCAGCTTGCTCGGTTTGGTTTGGACTTAGTCAACACGGCTGAGAAGAAGGCTCTACGCTTTGCTCGAGGATTGAGCGAGCCACTCCACACTATGGCCATGACTCATGTACCCATGGGGGCGACCTTTGAAAGCTTGGTGAATATGGCCCTACTTCATGAAGAAGACGAGAATGGCAAGAAGAAGGTCATGGCGAATGAGTCTCAAGACAAGAAGGTAGACTCCGAGAAAGGAGGAAAGAACAGCAATAACAAGAATGACAAGTCACGTGAGAAAAGAAAATGCAACTTCTGTGGTATTGACATGCATATAGTCCAGGACTGTAGGAAGAAGAAGATGAAGATAGGAGCATGTTTTCAATGCGGTGAAACTGGACACATCAGCAAGAACTGCCCTAAGAAGCAAGGGCAAGCCCCGCAAGAGGACCTTCTAGGGGTACATCTTTAACTTCTTTTCCCTAGATACTCTGTTTTATCTTGTATATCCTTTCGATCCTGTCTTGAGGACCTTAGGTAGAATCCTATGAATGTAAACATGTATTTGAAACATGTTATGCTTGATGTTTGCGAATGGTTGCATGTGGTTGCAATTGATTGCTCGTGGTTGCATAACACACATTAGGCACTAGATCGGCTCAGACACATTTTCATATTGCATATGCATGAGTGTTTATACTTTTTTATGGATGAAATTGAATGTGTTATCATATGAATATTGCGTATGGATGAATGTTTGTGCACATGTATAGTGCTTACGTGACTACGATTATTTGCATACATGTTGGATTCATGACACTAAATATATTTTGCATTAGAAAGATCAATCAGGCCTGATCATTTGCATTAGATAAGGAACATATACACAAACTTTTTGCATATGTTCATACAGCATTAGAAATCTCTTAAGGACAATGTTTGCTTGTGGATGATGTTTTGAGTAGATGGATGATGGATGGTAGGATACGTTCTTCCTAATTTAGAGATTCCGGGGACGAAATCCTTTAAGGAGGGGAGAATGTAACAACCCGTATTTTGATAACGTGTTATAACCATAAATCTAGGCAGAATTATATTTTAAAATAAGAACCAAGGGAAACGGGTTGCGCCATTGCGTTCGTCTCAGAATTCTGCATGAAATCGAGTCCGAGTTTTCGAAAATCGGAGTTCGTATGACCAAGTTATGGCTCCCCAAAGTTTCAGAAATATTCAGAGTTCAAAACAGCTCGAATTCGAATTCAAAATTCGAATTTCAAACGCAGAACAGACTGGGCGGGAAATTTCCCTCCCAGACCCAGGTCGACTGGGGAGTCGACACCCCCTGGACCAGGTCGACTGCGTAGTCGACTTGGGTGTCGACCTGGTCCCCGAGCCCATTTTTGGGCCAGTGTTCGTTCTGATGTATCTAGTCTGATTTCTATCCAGATTCATCTGCCTAAACCTATTTAAACAGCCCCAAACCTAGCCTTCTCTACACACAATTCTATTCTGCTTCTATTCTGCCTCTGTTCTAAATAAAAATAAAAATGGCGTTGCTACTCTGCTGGAATCAAAACTAGAAGCTAATCAACATCAACCCAGGCAACTCAATTCAAACTAGAGATTGAAGCTTCTGCAACGATCCTACGACAATTTCTGTTCTTAGTTCTCAAAAACCACGATCTGTAAGCCCCAATTACTCTTAGATCTAAACTGTAAATTTAACATAAACACGATGTAAACTGAAATTATACCTAAACATGATAACTAGGTTGGATCTATCGTTGTAAATCCTTGATCTATGACTATCCTTTTTAGACCTATTATTTTAGATCTAATTTTGTACACCCTAGATCTATTCATGTGAAACTTTGACTTGTGGATTATTGTATGAACTTGATTTGGGACATATTCATGTTATTAACCTAAAACCTCTCATGACCTTTATCTAAGCATTACCTGTGATGTTGAAACTATTATTGGGAATATTATCTTATGTCAATTCATTACTACGTCTATCACCATATTCTGCCAAGTTGATGTTGAGACCCTTATTCATAGGCCTAAAATGTTATAATCGTCATGCTTAACTTGTAAACACCTTTGCCATCCTATGACTATCCTTTTTGTGTTATTCCCTATCTTGATATCTTGTGTTGATGCGAATTCACATACGTTGGGGGATACGTTTTGGGTAGATTAGGAAAACTTGAAATTGGCTATAAAATTAACATGATATGACATGAATACATGACATGTAAACTTGGCATGAAATTATACTTGAAAACTTGAATCATGAACAAGGTTAACACAAACTTGAACTTGACATGAAAAATTAAGCATGGGCATGACACTTAGATAACTTGAATGTGGCCAACTCGAGGTTGGGTTGAGTTTGCAGTATAAATCTGCCCGGAACCGCCCGGCGAATCCAGTAACTGCAAACAATAGGACCCAATGTGAGTAGTTGGTCATATCACACTCGAAACCCGAGGTTAGACTAGGTTATGGTTAAATCTGCCCGGAACCACCCGGCACATCCAGTAACCATAACCAAGTCTAATGTGAGAGGTTAGGGGTGCATTAAGTAAATTAATGCCACTGGATAGGGATAAGTCATGGACCACTTGAATATACTTAACCAATTTGACACGTTGATTGGATAGGGTTAAGTCATGAACCGCTTGGACACACTTAACCAACTTGACACATGATTCGTAGGGCTAAGTCTTGAACTAGAACGACACACTTAGTCAATTTGACATGACACATAGTTGGGGTTAAGTCTCGATTTTAAATGACAACTTAACCTGCTGAACGAAACCCTAGTTATGCGGTCCTTTTCAGCAGTAACCCACTAGATGTATCACGGTACCCTGGGACTAGGCAGGGTGGGGCACGATTATTGGGCTGATTGTAAGCGACCAAAACGACGACTGAGTTGGTGCGCCATTGTAGGTTCAGGCGGACTAGGGTCGTGCACTTAGTCTTGAGTTGAAAAAGCAGGCATTGGGCATCAGTAGGATTATCTGTGCATTCTTGATTCGTATCGGTGGTTGGCACCCTAGGGCTTGATACACCCTATGGTGGACCTATCACAGGTGACTACATTCGTGATAGGGTCGTATGACACAGACACACGACGAGCTAGACTTGTAGGGAGCTGATCGATTAGATCGTCCCGTTGGACCCCGAACCGGGTCACTTCACGATATTGGGCCAAGGGATTATTTCTTGATTTATAGTTGACACGGGATTAGTATACCAGTATAGTTGGTATGGCGAATCTTGAACACGCAATGTTAGACTTGAGTTATCTTGTTAGCTTAGTTATCATGCCAGACTTATCATCATTCCTATGTTTAATTCCAGTTTATTCATGTCTTGTTAACTTTACCAGTTTCTATGCTGATAGTCACTAGGGCTTACCAGTCTTTTTGACTGACCCGTTTTCTTTCGCCTCTTTGTCTTTCGTTTCCCCCCTAGGTTCTCAGGGAGGAAACTCTAGCTCTTAGCTTGGACTTTGCTTGCTTTCTGACAGCTCATGTACGGTTTGGTCTTGAGCTATGCTATGGCTGCACTCATGCTCTTATTGGGGAATACTATTTTACTTATGTTGTTTTAAGTACTTTGCTTCGTTAGAACTTGATGTAATGAAATAATGACTTGGCATTTTGATGTAAGAGGTTTTGACTCTATTTTTCGGTAATGAGATTTGGTTTTAAAGCTTATATCTGCTGCCTTATATACTCTATTTTATCTATGTTCTGTCTTGTGTTATCTCTGTGCCTGTTTACTAGATAATGCCCCTCCAAAACTAGGGCATTCCCTTTGTGAGTGACCCTAGCGGAGGTGGGGGTGTTACAACTACAACCTCCCTGGTATTCTAGAGAAGGTCGGGTTCCTACAGGTGTCTAAGTTTGGCTCTCTGAGATCGTTCTCTCTCAAGCTCGGTATTGTCATGGTGACTCACCTTTATAAGTTAGTTACTTGAGTTAATAATATTTTATCCTGTTTTGTTTCCACTGTGAGTTATTTTATTGTACTCTGATTATGCTTATGCTCATTTTTGCAAGTACTAGATTTATACGCTCCATGCTTGGATGTGCTCATGTTTCGATTTTTGTTAAAATTTAGGCTTAGAAAAGTGTAGAGTGTTACATTACGGTTGCAAAGCAGACCTAATATCTGGTTTAATGACTATCCTAATCGGCCAATTTCAAACAAAGTAATCGCATATAAGCACAAGAAATTAGCACAACAACTTTCACCTTCACTGGCTGCAAAAGGAAGTTCTAGACACCCAGAAACAACAAGAAGTAACAATCTGTAACTAAATCCAACTATCTCAATCTCATTTAGATGATGTTAGTAGTCCAAACTGATAGAAGTAGAAAGCAAATGCACATTCGCTTCACTTCCCGCAAGACTAAGGCAGAATGAAAAAACAACAATTTGCTAACAAGTAATGAATCCCCACTCTCATCAAAACATGAACCAGCTACAAGGAACCCATCAACATAACCAACCAACTTCACCCTCCCAACACTCTTAACTAACCATAGAAAACATGGTAATAAATACACAGATAACTCCAAGCCAACCACTAGAACACAAGTTGAATTAACAAAAAAAGACTAAAACAAAATGGGTGACCAACCAAACCAAACACACACAACTACAACTTACAGAGGAAATCACTTAAGACAGCGAACAAAAGGCTTCACTAGCACGTTGAAGCCAGTAGGATCCATACCACACTACTAAGACAAGATGAAGATGGTTTCCATTCGGAGAGGCGCAACCATTGATAAGAAGAGGCAAAAACCAAAGTAAAAAAGGCAAGCAGGGAGGTTGCGATGAGCTGAAGAGTGAAGACTTAAGAAAATCAACTAAAAATGGTGAAAAAAACAACATGAAAGGAGAATGACAAGGTTGACTAGAAGATAATGACTAAATAAACTAGAGAGGAAGGGGACAACTAGGAAGGAGGGTAGTCAAGAGCAAAAAGCAATAAGTGGATTTGGATCTGAGTTAGGATAAGGGAGCAATAAGCAACCACAGTGAAAACTGGGTTGGGAACCGACAGATCGAAAGTCAAGAGTGAGTGGAGGAAGAAATGAACCGTTAGAGGTGTATCATTGGAAGCTAGGATTAGAGAAAAGACGGAAAAAATTAGGTGATTATGCAGTCGCCATAGGAGTTAAAGCTCTGATATTTCCTTTGAATTTTGATCTTTTGCATACTTGGACATCGAAAACTTGAAATTAAAATAGGTTGAAATGGTATATACCTATAATATGTGATACAAGTTGAAATGATATATATTCATGAAATTGAAATTAAATGATTACTTACCCATATTGTAGAAAATTAAATATGGACACCTTGGTCAAATGAAATATTTTATATTAAACTATTTTATTTAAACTAATTTCTCTTTTAGTATTTATTTTCACACTTTTAAATATTATATAATTATTTTAATTTGAACTACTATATGTAAAATTTAACTATTATATCTTTTATAACTATCTTATATTAAACTATTATATGTAAAATTTACTATTTCATCTTTTATAACCATTTCAATTAAATTATTTTGTATTAAATTGACTATTACATTTATAAATATTTTAATAAAATTATTACATACTAATTTAATGATTATGTGTATAACTATTTTTATAAACTATTTATATTAGCTTAACTATTTTATTTTACAATTCTTTTATTAAACTATTTTATATTCATTTGACAATCATGTTTACAAATATTTTAATAAAAATATTTATATAAATTTAACTACTTTATTTAAACTATTTTATAATAATTTAACTATTATGTTTATAACTATATTAATAAAGCTATTTTAATAAAAGTATTTTATATTAATTCAACTACCATATTTACTATTAGCTATTTTTAATCAAACTATTTTACATAAAATTTAACTATTTCACAGATATTTGAAATTAAACCATTATAAATTAAATTTAACTTTTATGTATTTTACAATTATTTCTAATTTAACTATTGTATATTTAATTTAACTAGTTTTAAATAAAAGTCTATTTCCAATCCTCATTATCCAAATCCCAATTGTTTGAATATGAAGATTAATTAAATAATAATATTTGAAATAAAACTTGAATGTTTGATAATGAACCATTTCGATATATGAGATTTAAAAATTGAAATTGAATCGGAAATTGAATTGATTTGATTTAAATGATAAATAAGCCAACAAATGAAGCAAACTTATTTATAACATTGGAATACTATGTATTCAAATATAAACGACGACGATGTGAAATAAGCGTTTGGTCATTAAAGAGACTGAGGCCGGATGTTGGCATACTCTCTATCAATACCAAGAACCACTTTAACAATTGTGTATGTGGTGGTTGAATCTAGAATGAAGTAGGATGGTTTGGAGAACGCTACTAGAATGAAGTAAGAGAACGATGATGGAGATCCCTGACTTTCGAGTCATTTAAATGACTAAACATGAGCTATACCATTACCAAGTGGGTTAGCTACCCCGATTGGAATTACTTCTTCCTTGATTATATTAGTTTCTCGATTTGATTTGATGTGCATACCTTATTATAGGAGTGTTGTTCGAGGTGGGCGATAGCTGCGACTATGCATTACCACCAGTCTAGGAGGGCAAGCGGTAGGTTCCAACCCTGGTATTGCCTCACGTGCCTTGTCCAATTTGTCCTGATCAAACCCACTACGATCTTGGTTTGACATTGTCATATTACAGTGCGTCCCTATCCACCTACCATTTACTGGTGTTTTATATGCAAACTGTATGACAATGTTTATAAAATGCATTAAGGATAATAATGGTAACGCTTTTACGCTATTTTCAGTTGTATATTTATGAAGGCATTATTATAATAGCATATTGTATTATTTTTAAATAGTTTAACAGATACTTAGGAGATATAAATTTCAGTAACATTTCTTAAGTTATTGCACTCGCGTTATACACCGATTGGAGACGGAAAATCCCGTAAACATATCTGTTGCTACTAGACTCTTATGTCATGCTTTTGATTTCACTCACATTAGATATTTTAGTCCTGACTCGAGTATATTATTTTTCATTATACTTGGGTTAGCTTGAGTTATTTAAATTTAGCGAAGACCCTTCTATGAGGATGAAGTTGGAGCTTGACAGTCATATTTATTTAGTATTACTCTATTGAAATTATTAGTATGTTTCGTGTTTTCAAAAATTTATGTCATCGGAAAGGTCTTGACGAATGCAACTCAAATATGTAATTCATTTTTCAAATTGCTTCTCCGCTCATTCGGAAATCATGGTCAATGTTTGGAATTTCGTACCTTAATCGATCAATTTGGGACTTTTCGATTTGCACGCCAATTGATGAAATCACGATATAGGTTTTGTAGTATTCGATGTATGGAGTTCGTCGGTGGTGGCGTCAACATCTGAAGTGGACCGATGCAGGTGCGGTTAGGAGATTAGGGTTCGAAATCTCTCGAATAGGGCTAGTGGCATATGTGCTCCTAGGCCATCAGACGGTGGTTGGTAGACATGGCCAGGTAGAGAAAGTGTAACAACCCATGTTTTTCGAACCAATTTAAAATTTATTTTTAATCCATTTTCATAGAAAATAATATTTTAGATGAATTATTTTGAGAATAAACGATTTAAAATTTATTTAAATCGAAGTATGAACGTATAAATTTAAAATTTAATTAGAACAAGCTTGAAATGGCGCGGTAGTTTGAAAATTCATTTTTGAACTTTGAATGAATGTATAAATTTCAATATAAATCAGAATTGGATAAAACAAGAAACATTGGAATATTTTGAATTGTAATTTTCTAACGAATGTAAGAAATTGAGATTTCACTTTATAAATTGTATGTTATATCTAAATTAAAATTTAGAATAGTCACTATCGATTTTATACATATTTTTTAATATTATATATAGCCATTAAAAATCGCCATTTTGAAAACGACCTCCGTTTTCAATGAAACCACTTTCATTAGGTTTAAAATGTCATTTGCGTGTTCAAAAACTACAAACTTCGATATATTTCGAGCTTCAGAGTTTTTGCACCTTGGTTAAGGCTTGGTTAGCCAACTTAGCCACTTCCCTTAAGTGCTCCATTAGCTCCATTCTCCCTCATTCACTTCCTCTCTTCAAAGAAAAAATAGAAATGGTGAATGGAAAAGGAAATAGAAATTTCTAAGCTAGGTTTTTCGATTAGAAGCTCAAATCAAGAGGTATTCAAGTGTAGAAACTTGGGTAAGCTTCTCTATCTTCTCCAACTCCATTCCTCTTCAATTTCTCATGATTTCCTGAACCTAATTCTTAGGAAATGTGTTCATTATGATCATAGGTTATTTATTCTAGTGTTTTTATCGAAGAGAGGTTGTTCTAGCATGTCACTGGATCGCTTTCTTGCTTCTAACCATCAAAGGTGAGTTCTTTGTGAGTTATACATAAAACCACATCTATGCCATAAGTTATTAGCTTGTAAACGTGTAATTTAGTGTTCATTTGGGATTACATATGCATATGAATTGGTTAGATAAGTATACACTTTCCGGTTCATTAGTTTATCTTCCACTGAATTGAAATTTATGATTAGAATTGTCCACACAATCTAATTCATAAGCTACTAGTTGATTTGGCAATAATGTGAATCTCCGTTGTCGCCTAGGCAAAGTTCGAAGTCTTCACAATTCACTTATATCGCATTTAGTTGCTTTGATTAGAAAATTTGCCAGCTTTGGAATTTATAATCAAGGATCATTGCAAATCTCTTGTATGAATGTTTGTGCATGTGAATTTGGTGTTATGAGTTGCTTCAATGAGTTATAGAAGCCTCATTTGCATGTATATAACATCATAGGCCTTCGGGCATTGGATGATATCATTTCGAACATGTTTTCTAGGAAAAAATGTAAAAATTTTGGGGTTTAACTGCCGTTGGCCATTAATGGCCGAGGAAAGGCCTTTCCTCGGCCATTAATGGCCGAACAGAGATTATTTTTAAATTTTAAAATGATCATAACTTTTTCATACGAACTCGAAATTCAGCGAAACAAGATGCATTGGAACCGTATCAACGAGTGCTTTGCAATGAAAATAAATTGGATTATTTGGATCTCATGATAATTTTTAGTGGAGATAAACGTCCGAAGTAAAAAATCGAATGTTTATCATTCTTCAGCGATTTCAATACCAATCAAGGTGAGAACTCTCTCACTCAAAATTTTGTACAGTTTTTTATTTTTATAATTGAATATATTTGTTTATTGGTTGATGGATGTTTACAGATTTTTAATGTTATCATTATTAAACTATGATTATAAATGTTTATAAACGAAACGTTTATATTATAAATGATTGGGATGACAAATTTCCCACCCGTCTCCTGAATATTAGATAAGTTCACATGGATTGTGATGTAAACCCCACACGGGTATTGGAATGATAATTTTACATGTCGCCCAATTATGCAAATAATGATCATTGGATGTTTATTGAAATTCCCACATGGGTCTGGGGATGATAATAACTTCACACGTCGCCCTTGTGTTTAGTTGTATGTCAACCGATTGATTGACAAACTGTTATAAGCTTTATTTAATTGTTTAATGCTTATACAGTTGCAAATTGCACTCTGGATGTGAATTTAATGTTTAATAGTTGTTCATCACTATTTTTGAATACATACGATGTATAGAATCCATATAAATAAAATTATACGATAATTGATTGAGTCTAATTCTAGTTCAGAAATAATGAATATTTTAAATAATATTCAGTAAAGAATCAAAATATGATTTTGATGTCCGATTTTGGATGAACACTCCAAGCTTGAAAAGGAAAAAAGATATTTTTATCTGAATTAAATGTTTAACAACTAGAATAAAGAATCGATATGGTTTTAATATAACCAGAATTTTTCCAATATGAATAGGAAAGGATTTAAATGGAAATAATTTTCGGAATATTTCGATACTGGATTCCATGATTACACAGATATTGTTGAGGGTTTTGGAAGATATATATATCGTTATTCCAAATATGATATCCTTAGGTTTGTCGTGAATAGTGTCTTCAATAACATTATTCTTAAACCCAGTTGAGAAAATAATAAATCTTTTAATTAAGATTAATGAAGTTTTCCAATTAATTCATATAATTGGAATTAAATGGAAGTTGATTTTGGGTTTGTTGTGAACGACGTTTTAAATAAAATTTGTTCTTAAAATCCAAATTAATAATGAAAATACGATTTGGAATTTACAAATCTTTTAACTAAAATTTAATGAAAATATTTCCAAAGTGAAAATTTCCAATTTAATAAACTAAATTGGAATTGAATGGAATTCAATTTAGTGAGAATCAAGATGAGCTTCTGTAAATAAAGACTGCTACTATTTATGGAATTAGAAAGGCTTTGTCGTTATTCCACTTATGGTATTAGTTTCATACGAAAATTTATATCGATTAAGATTGAATGAATTTTCGTGAAGGTTCCATAGTAAATGGAAGATTGTTTTGGGTTTATCGTAAATTGTGTTTTAAATTACATTGGTTCTTTAACCCAGTTAAAAGCAAATAAATTTCATAAAGTTGAACAATCATTAAGTAATGATTTTTGAGATTAAAACGGAACTAGAGTTTTAATGTATCTTTAAGAAGATTGAAATGTGAATAAGGTAAATAAATTTAATGAATTCAAGAAATGTTCGAGAATAGAGTACCACCAGTTTTACTCCATGCGATAGTTAAATCACCAATTAGATTTGAGCATTAAGTGGTAACTGAATTTACCGATAACACAATGGGTGTTAAATATGGAGTACTACCAGTTTTACTCCATGGGATGAATAGGTTGGGATTGGGATAATAAAATGAATAATTACATTGGTAAGGCTCGATAATCCCGATTATTTCTTAAACCTTAGTTTGGTTCAAGTTGCGGGAAGATAAAATAATTTTTTTTGAAAATGATATCCCGAAGAAGAATAAAGAAATAGTTTAAATGAACTTATCTTTGATAAAATTAATGGGATCCTTCCCCAGGGGATGCGAATATTTGAATAAAAGAATATTCTGAATTGGAACGAGATGTGTGCTAACTTTGTGTATTTATCACATGATTGTAAAGATACGTTAGTTATTCGGAAAGCCCGGGTTTAACCCATTTGAATAATTAATAGATGACTAAGTCGAAGATTTGAAGACGGTGGTTGAAGACCAGAGATCTTCACATTGTTTGGATAATTACTGATATCTTGATTGGGCTGTACACCCAAGATGAGGTAATAAGTGGTGATCGTCCAGACGTACTTGGAGATCGACCAGATATGCGAGGACATCTCTCCTATATTAGACATATGGGACAAGGAATAAGGTGCCTCCGGTTTCATTCAGACCCATAATGGACTTGTGAATGGATTGTGTCTGACATTGTATTTTGTGCAATATTCGTTGATCTCTGCTAAATATATATCTGTTTGGTGGCGGAGAATTTATTCTCTTTCTTAACACCCTTCTTTGGGACGTACAAGCTTAGAGGTTATATATTGGCAGAAATCAATGGTATGGTATGGATTGACAATGTGGCACGCTAAGATGCAAATGATCAAAGCTTTTGTTGAAAAGCTGGGCCTTGTGAATGATGATCAAAGCACAACTTTAAGTAGCTTAGCTGTGTGTATAACATTAATTCGCGAGCCTCACACCTCAGTATGAGTCAGAAACATGATAAGGGATGCAAGGTGTGCATACGTCTCTTTCTGGATAGAAGTGGTGTCATGGTATGGAGCCTAGGAATTTTTACTTATGTGGATAGTGGAATGAGGCACCTTGGATATGGAGCCGACTGAAAGGCTCAAGTGATAGGTCCAATAGGACTGGGAAATGTGTTGTTCAGGAATAACTAATCCACAAAAGTGAGTATGGACTGGATTTGCAGGATCCAAGGGCTCGCCAGCATCCGAGTCCCGCGCATCCCGCTAGTGATGGCCCGAATCGGTCAGGAGATCATCCCTTGCCTTGACTCATGAAGGAAATCAAATTTCCAATACATGACTTTTTGGTTTTAGCTATAAACCTATGTATGACGACAGTACCTATGCCGTCTATGATTGATAATTTATATTTGAATTTGTTTTTGACACTATGTACTTATAGTAATATCAAAATGATTTGTTTTTAAAGCGTATCAAGCTTGTTTGTCTATTATAAGTTAAAACTCTATCCTCCGGCTTGTATTGCATTGTGTGATGGGACCTGAGTCTTATAATAGTTTCATTTTTCAATAAGCATTATGTTGTTTTATATATTTAAACCAGTATTCATGTGGAGTAATCCTATTTTGTGACATATGGCGTTGTCCCATGATGTATCCTATTTTAAAGTAAAAGTTTAATAACTATTTTGTCCCATGACTGACTTGAAGTTTATTGTTTCTATCTAAACTCTGGGTGCCCATATTTTTCACACGGGCAGCTAGTAGTTTTGTTTTTGCAGAATTTTATTTTAGCAGGATCCTGGTTTACAGCTGGAGCTATATTCGGAAAGCTTTGTATCTGTGTATCTCTTTCAGTTGTGGTAGTTGATGTTTTCCACTGCATATTATATTTATGTATTTAAATGTAATTTAAATCTCTGGTATTGTATTTTGCCTATATATTATTTATTTCATGCTTTGATATCTTGTACTCTTATGTAAATTGTTGTAATAGCAATGAAATGTTCTTATGTTTGTGTATTGATGCATCGTGTTCTCAAAGCAGTCCGCTTTATTGTTCGGTTTAGGCTGGCCGGGAAGTTTGGGTCACGACAGGTGGTATCAGGGCTTTGGTTTACCAAACACGAGAACAAGACACATTATAATCGAATGAAAGAATTCATCAGAGATAGGATTAGTAATATCTTTATAGAATAACTCGTTAGAAGTAGGGTTAGTAATACCCTTGTATGAGTTTGAAGAGTGTTATTTCTAAAAATGAGTTTAGAATTGAAAATTATATCTTATTATAAAAGATTAAATGTTATATTTGATATTGATTTTGGACTATCGGGTATAAGAAGATTTTATATATAAGCATCACGAACGTATATTCGAAGTCTCAAATATACTAGGTAGATATTGAATCACACTCTAGTCCCCGAAGATGATTCTGATGATAGCGATCGCATCATCAGTGTTTATGTTCGAGTTTTGAAAGTGGGACATATATATATTTCCAATTGACTAGTGTGAGAACCAAAAACTTAGTTAGGGTTTATATTTGGCATAGAAACATGATTTTTGAGTATATATAAAAGATATATGTTTGGAAAGCTAACCAACTAATTGATTGCTGGTTGTGATGTGTGATTATTAGTTAAGTAATTAAAATACTGGGATAATAAAACCAATATGAAAATTAAAGGTAAATTAAGCCAAATCGTATTAAATATTGAACTGAGTTGAAAATTGGTCGGAACTGAATACATATACATGTATATATATTGAACAGGTCATAACATGGAAGCTAAGAAGAGGAATAAAATTGTATGCCTGACAAATAGGTACATATTTACTATACTGATTGGGTTTGATGATTTTATGAGCTAATTGGCTAGCCGGTTGGCTTTTGGGTTTTCTTTTGTTATACGAGAGCCTGTAAAGGCCATTTGTAGTTGTACCGATCAACCCATACATATAAGGTTATGGAAAAAAATCGAAAATTTAAGGCGTTAACCAAATTTTGAGAAATTAGAAAGTTCTTAGAAATTGAAAAGTTGAAGAACTTGAGTCAAGCGAAGGTTGAGTTGGTTAAGTAAACGACCTTCAGTTCCTACTTCCTTTTCGAAGACGAAAAGATTTTAAGTGGGGGAGAATGTAACATCCCACATTTTTGGAACTGATTTAAAATTTATTTTTAATTCATTTTCATAGAAATTAAATATTTTAGATGAATTACTTTGAGAATAAAGGTTTTAAAATTTATTTAAATCGAAGTTTGAACGTATAAATTTAAATTTTAATAAAAATGAGCTTGAAATGGCGCGGTAGTTTTAAAATTCGATTTTAAACTTTGAATGAAGGTATAGAACTCAATATAAATCAGAATTGGATAAAACAAGAAATGTTGGAATATTTTGAATTGTAATTTTCTAACGAATGTAAGAAATTGAGATTTCACTTTATAAATTGTAAGTTTTATCTAAGTTAAAAATTATTATAGTCGCTATCGAATTTATATATATTTTAATATTATATATAGCCTTTAAAAATTATCATTTTGCAAACGACCTCCTTTTTCAACGAAACCACTTCCATTGGGTTCAAAATGTCATTTATGTGTACGAAAACTATAAACTTCAATATATCCCGAGCTTTGGAGTTTTTCACTTTGGTTGGGGCTTGGTTAGCCAACTTAGCCACTTCCCTTAAGTGCTGCATTAGCCCCATTCTCCCTCATTCATTTCCTCTCTTCAAAACAAAAATAGAAATAGTGAATAGAAAAGGAAACAGAAATTCCTAAGCTAGGTTTTTCAATTTGAAGCTCAAATCAAGAGGAAATCAAGTGTAGAAACTTGGGTAAGCTTCTCCATCTTCTCCAACTTCATTCCTCTTCAGTTTCTCATGATTTCCTAAACCTAATTCTTAGAAAATGTGTTCATATGATCATAGGTTGTTGATTATAATGTTTTTTTATCGAAGAGAGGTTGTTCTAGCGTGTCATTGGATCGATTTTTTGCCTCTAACCATCAAAGGTGAGTTCTTTGTGAGTTATACATGAACCCACATCTATGCCATAAGTTATTAGCTTATAAAAGTGTAATTTAGTGTTCATTTAGGTTTACATATGCATATGAATTGGTTTGATAAGTATACACTTTCCGGTTCATTAGTTTATGCTCCATTGAATTGAAATTTATGATTAGAATTGTCCACACAATCTAATTCATAAGCTACCAATTGACTTGGCGATATTATGCAGCTCCGTTGTCGCCTCGGCAAAGTTCTAAGTCTTCACAATTTGCTTATATTATATTTGATTGCTTTGATTAGAAAATTTGCCCGTTTTGGAATTTATAATCAAGGATCGTTGCAAATCTCTTGTATGAATGTTTGTGCATGTGAGTTTGGTGTTATGAGTTGTTTCGGTGAGTTATAGAAGCCTCATTTGCATGTATATAACATCATAGGCCATTGGGCATTGGCTCGAATATGTTTTCTAGGCAAAAATGTTAAATTTTTGTGGTGTAACAGCCATTCGACCATTAATGGCCGAGCAGAAGGCCTTTCCTCGGCCATTAATGGCCGAACATAGAATTTTTTTTAATTTTAAATTGATCATAACTTTTTCATACGAACTCGGAATTCAGCGAAACAAGATGCATTGGAACCGTGTCGACGAGATCTTTGCATGAAACTAATTTGGAGTGATTTGGAGCTCTTGCTAATTTTTTGTGGAGATAAACGTCCGAAGTAAACAGTCGAATGTTTATTGTTTTTCAATAATTTCAAAATCGACCAAGGTGAGAACTCTCTCATTAAAAATTTTGTACAGTTATTTATTTTTATAACTGTATAGATATAGTTTGCCTGTGATTTCAGTATTGGTTTATTGTTTGATGGATGTTATAGATTTTAATGTTATCATTATTAAACAGTGATTATAAATGTTAATAAACGAAACGTTTATATTATAAATGATTGGGATGACAATTTACCCACCTGTCTCCCGAATATTAGACAAGTTCACATGGATTGTGATGTAAACCCCACACGGGTATTGGAATGATAATTTAGCACGTCGCCCAATTATGCAAATAATTATCACTGGATGTTGATTGCAAACCCCACTTGGGTCTGGGGATATAATAACATCACACATCTCCCTTGTATTTAGTTGTATGTCAACCGATTGATTGACAAACTGTTATAACGTTATTTAATTTTTTAATGCTTATACAGTTGCAAGATGCACTCTGGATGTGAATTGAATGTTTAATAGTTGTTTATCACTATTTTTGAATACATGCAACTTATGGAGTCCATATAAATAAAATTATATGGTAAATTATTGAGTCTGATTCCAATTCAGAAATAATGAATATTTTAAATAATATTCAATGAAGAATCAAACTATGATTTTGATGTCCAATTTTGGATGAAACACTCCAAGCTTGAAAAGGATAAAAGATATTTTTATCAGAATGAAATGGTTAACAACTAGAATAAAGAATTGATATGGTTTTAATATAACCAGAATTTTTCCAATATGAATTGAAAAGGATTTGAATGGAAATAATCTTCGAAAAATTTCGATATTGTTTTCCATGATTATACAGACATTGTTGAGGAATTTGGAAGATATACATATCGTTGTTCCTAATACGATATCCGTTTGTCTCAGAATTTCATATTGAATATAAGTCGATATGATTTCTATTTGGTGCCCAGTATTTGATATCAAATTGGATATTGGGTTTGTCATGAATGGTATCTTCAATTACATTGTTCTTAAACCCAGTTGAGAAAAGAATAAATCTTTTAATTAAGATTAATGAAGTTTTCCAATTAATACAAATGGAATTAAATGGAAGTTGATTTTGGGTTTGTTGTGAATGATGTTTTAAATAAAATTTGTTTTTAAATCCCAAATTAATAGTGAAAATACGATTTGGAATTTACAAATCTTTTAACTAAGATTTAATGAAAATATTTTCAAAGTGAAATTTTCCAATTTAATAAGCTAAATTGGAATTGAATGGAATTCGGTTTAGTGATAATCGAGATGAGCTTCTGTGAATGAAGAACGCTACTATTTATGGAATTAAAATGGCTTTGCCGTTATTCCACTTATAGTATTAGTTTGATATGGAAATTTATATCGATTAAAATTGATCGAATTTCCGTGAAGGTTCCATAGTAAATAGAAGATGATTTTGGGTTTATTGTGAATTGTGTTTTAAATGACATTGGTTCTATAACCCAGTTGAAGACAAGTTGAACAATCATTAAGAAATGATTTTTGAGATTAAAATGGAATTAGAGTTTTAATGAATCTTTATGTAGATTGAAATGTGAGCAAGGTAATTAAATTTACCGAATTCAAGAAATGTTCGAGAATGGAGTACCACCAGTTTAACTCCATGCGATATTCAATTCTATAATTAGATTTGAGCACTAAGTGGTAACTTAATTTACTGATAACACAATGGGTGTTAGATATGGAGTACTACCAGTTTTACTCTATGGGATAAATAGGTTAGGATTGGGATAACAAAATGAATGATTACATTGGTAAGGCTCGACAATACCAACTATATCTTAAACCTTAATTTGCTTTCAAGCTGTGGAAAAATAAAATAAAATCTTTTGAAAATGATATCCAAAGGAAGATTAAATAAATAGTTTAAATGAACTTATCTTTGATAAAATTAATGGGAACCTCTCTCTGGGGATGCGAATATTTGAATAAAAGAATATTCTGAATTGGAATGAGACGTGTGCTATCTTTGTGTATTTATCACATGATTGTAAAGATACGTTAGTTATTCAGAAAACCTGGTTTTCACCTATTCAGAATAACTAATACGATGACCAAGTCGAAGATTTGAAGGCGGTGGTTGAAGACCGGAGATCTTCACATCGTTTGGATGATTACTGATGTCTTGATTGTGTTGTACACCCAAGACGAGCTAATAAGTGGTGATTGTCCAGACGTACTTGGAGATCAACTGGATATGCAAGGACCTCTCCGCTATATTAGACATATGGGAGGAGGAATAAGGTGCCTTCGGTTTCGTTCGGACCCAGACCGAACTTGTAAATGGATTGTGTCTGACATTGTATTGTGTGCTAAGTTCGTTGAGCTCTGCTAAATATATATCCGTTTGGTGGCGGAGAATTTATTCTCTTGCTTAACACCCTTCTCTCATACATACGAGCTTAGAGGTTATATATTGGCAGAAATCAATGGTATGGTATGGATTGACAATGTGGCATGCTAAGATGCAAAAGATCAAGGCTTTTGTTGAAAAGCAGGGCCTTCTAAATGATGATCGAAGCACAACTTTAAGTAGCATAGATTTGTGTATAGCGTTAATTTGTGAGCCACACACCTCGTTATGAGTCAGAAACGGGATAAGGGACGCGAGGAGTTCATACATTTCTTTCTAGCTTGAAGTGGTGTCATGGTATGGAGCCTAGACATTTTTACTTATGTGGATGATGGAATGAGGCGCCTTGGATACAGAGCCAACTAAAAGGCTCGAGTGATAGGTCCGATAGGACCGGTAAATGTATTTTTCAAGAATAACTAATCCATAAAAGTAAGTGTGGACCGGATTTGCAGGATCCAAGGGCTCGTCAGCGTCCGAGTCCTGGGCATCCCGCTAGTGATGGCCCGATTCGGTCAGGAGATCATCCCTTGCCTTGACTCATGATGGAAATCCAATTTCCAATACGCGACTTTTTGGCTTTAGCTGTAAGCCTATGTATGGCGACATAATATATGGTACATATGCCGTTTATGATTGATACATTTATATTTGAAGTTGTTTTTGACACTATGTCCTTATAGTAATATCAAAATGATTTATTTTTAAAGCATATCAAGCATGTTTAGCTATTATAAGGTAAAACTCTATCCTCCAACTTACGTTGCATTGTGTGATGGGACCCAGTCTTATAATAGTTTCATTTTTCATAAACCATTGCGTGGTGTTATGTATTTAAACCAGTATTAATGTGGAGTAAACCTATTCCATGACATACGGCGTGGTCCTGTGATGTACCCTATTTTAAAGTAAAAGTTTAATAACTGTTTTGAGTTCTCACACCAGTCCCATGATTGACTTGGAGTTTATTGTTTCTACCTAAACTCTGGGTGCCCATATTTTTCACACGAGAAACTAGTAGTTTTGGTTTTGAAGAATTTTATTTTTCCAAGATCCTTGTTTACAGCTGGAGCTATATTTGAAAAGCTTTGTATTCGTTTCTCTTTTAGTTGTGGTAGTTGATGTTTTCCACTACATATTATGCTTATGTATTTAAATGTAATTTAAATCTCTGATACTGTATTTCCGCTGTATATTTTTTTATTTCATACTCTGATATCTTGTACTCTAATGTAAATTGTTGTAATAGCAATGAGATGTTCTCATGGTTGTGTTCTGATGCGTCGTGTTGTCAAAGGAGTAAGCCTTCTTGTTCTGTTTAGGCCGGTCGGGAAGTTCGGGTCGCTACAAGATGATGCAGAATTTTTTTTGGCAGTGGTCGGAGCATCACATGTGCAAGTTTGTGGATAGGAAGGCAGAGCAAAGTTTCAATTTTTTGCATGTAATTGGTTTCGGCCATAACTTGTGTGTGGGCAAGAATTTCAAAGGAGAGACGATGATGTGTTACATCATGGTTGGTGACGTTATGTATAATATACCAGAAAATTCGATGCTTGAATTTTCGACATAATTACATTCCGTGTCCAAACTCGAGTACCGAACATCTAGAAAGTTAGTAGAAAGCATATGGATGGGTGAGATAAGAAAGAAAGTTACAATAGAAGAAGTAGAATAAGAAATAACATAATACAGAGTCTCACATCGTAGCGGAACAAAATATATATAGAAATAAGTCATTATTGAGAGCTTTAAAATACTTACAATCATCAGAGTACATCTATACATCTGGACAGTTATAATAATCTGTCCTCATATACAACATACATAGAAATACACACCAAATATATATTATACGTCTGAACTCCTCCAGCATGTCTTCTGAAGTTCGCAGCATCTAAATCTAAACATGTAAAACCCGGTCTAATCCGAGCATTACAAACGCCAGATCAGTCTGGTGAACCAGAGTTAGAAAAACAAATTAAGTTTAAAGGTATCACACAACTTGATTTTAAAGTCATAATCTTTTCAAAAGAAAAGGATAATCGTAAGACCAAATCTACACATAAATATAGATGGTTTTTACCTTATGAAAACCCGAAATATTTTTGAAATCAATATCTTTCCTGATATTATAATAATGTCCGAATACAAATAAATATCAATCTAGTAGAACGCTTGCATCCCACACTCTACATACATTGTATATAGTCAAAACCGCGTGCGCATAGCAGTGAACAGATTTCCATGGCAAGGTATAGGAAACCACCTTTTTGACAATGCACCTTCGGAGATGAATACATTGGGGTTCAACAAGAACATCTTGCAACCCAGGCTAAACATGGCCGGCCCCTCACTTCCCTTGAGAGTACCGAATATATCATTACCACGGTTGGGGGCCACCCAACCGAACCGATAGTATACATACATAAATAAAAGCGACAACCAAAGGCATTTAATTTCTCCAGATCAGGTAATGATATACCGGGTGCGACCCACATAGCCATACAACCTACATGATTTTTACCATTTACCGGTTGATGAGGCTTGAGGTCATAATTACCTTTGGAACGTCATATCATCATCCACTTTGAAAGTCACTTCATCAGATGCACCATAAAATCACTAATGGACGTCCACAAAAATACTCTAGTTAAGAGAAATGTCCCTCTCCACTACTAACTATGGTACGTTTAAAGACATCGACGTCCGTGACCCCTTTGGAAATACTTTTTCAAACACTCATCCATACAAGCCATCCTGGAACAGGATGAATCGAAGGTACTCTCCTACCACATCCTAGGAATCATTCTATAGATTAGTAGCGAGTAATCCTTTCAATACTAAGATCTCAACCATGACAGAATCACAAACCAAATAACTCTGGTTGCATGCGAGAGGAATTCGGTAGGTAGTCCTTCCGCTTATGAAGATCCATGGTCTTCAACCGCTCCATCTTCCATAAGCATTTTCATGTATTTGCTGATAAAAAATGGTTTTCGAATTAAAATTCGATCCAGTTCTTTTCGTACCAACAATCGCATGGGTCAGATTTGATAGTCGGTTATTTAACCATCAAATAAATAATCATGAAAACAAAATGAGTTCCTTATTCGGTACTCGGCATTACTTGGCCTCTTTGATTTAAAACAATTAACAGAGGTTAATTTAAAACCTCTTAATCTTTGAATTTGGGTTTTCACTTCTAATCTAACATAAGATTTATTTTCAAAACTATTTTATTTTAGTACTTGTGAATTATCCTATAATCATATTTAATTTTCAATTTTACTATCATTTCAAAACATTTTCTATCTCATTATTTATTATCTATAATTGGGAAACAAATTCGTCTTATCGCGCGTAAAGCAACGTTACAAAATCTTTCTTGTTTTATTATTTAAAATATTAACCAACCCTTCATTTTTTTGAATCAAGCAATTCCAACACTTCCTTTTTATCTCAAAAATACCATTATAATTTCACACAATCTCCTTTTATTTCTTTTACTTCGAGAATATTATTATGTATAAATTCTCCAATCTTTCAATTTCCGTTACTTTGGAAATCTTATTATACATATTTCAAATCTTTTTATTATCAATACGTTATAATTTATCATATGGAAATAATAAATCATTCTATACGTCTTTACCATTACAACTAATGTTATCCTCAGATAATCCTGAAGTCGTTCAGGTTGGGTTATTTATTTACCTCTCAAACTTTGATCAACAACATTCTTACCTTAAGATAGAAATGAGCTATAACTCAAAAACTGATATTTCATTCAGATATCAAAACTAACCCCATTAAACTATTTTATTTAAAGTATGGCTTTATAAAATCTTCTTACTTTCGAAAATCCCCTTCTTAAACATAACCATTATTTCTTAATTCATTGATTAAGAAATTACTTACTAAATCATCACCTTTTAGCTTCTGCTTCTTTAAATAGTTCGTTTTATAACTTGGATTTAGTTACAAAATCCTATTACTCACTTCTTTACCAAATTCACTTTTACCAATCCCTTTTCTAAACCATTTAATCCTTTCTCGCCTTGAATATCTTATTTCGATTCCATTCATTAATCTTAATTCCATTATTAAATAATGTTGATTTAAAATTAACACTTTAACACCTCACCTCTTTTTTATAAACCTTTTTTATATGACTCTAGTGTAATATAAACCCCTTTTTATCTCAATTTCCTTTTTCTCAATTCAAGTATTAAGTAAACATTTAATTTATGGTAAGTATTTGCTTAAAAATCCCCTTTATAACTATGTTATAAAATCGGGTTTTGATTAAAAAAACCCGTTCATAAACTCCTTTCATTATTACATTAGATTTCATTTCAACTTCGATTACTTTTTAAATGAATTTCAATTAAAAAGAAATCTCCAAAATTATTATTACTTAAAATAATAATTTACTTCAATCTTTAACTACTGCAGAAGTAGTTAATTTCTTTATTAATAAAAATAAATAGTACATTCCATTTTCAAAATCTTATTAAAATTAAAACAAATATTCGTAAAACTATTTCATTAGATTAATTCAAAATAAACTAATTTAATAACCAATTCCAGTTAAAATGGTTGACTTAGTTAACTGAAAACACAGTTAGCTTGGTACCAATTTCAATTGATCCTTCCTTTATATTAATTAATAATATAATTAATTTAAATAATTACATTTAATTGTTTTCTTAAAAACAATTATCCAACTCTCAACCATCGGGTTAATTTTCTATTCTCTTGCTTATAAATATGATTAATATCAGAATTTGCTTTATAAAATCATTTAATAATTAAATTTAAATAATAAATAGTAAGTATTTATTTCCTTTTTAAACTTTTCCAAAAAAATATATATCAAAATCTATCTTCAGTTATAAAATATATTTTATAACTTCAATTTGTTGACTTACCTGACTGTAATCAATATTTGGAAAACGATTGATTTATAGGCCATATACTGCCATTACTCAACCAATATTACCCATTGGTTCAAACAAAACAAATGTTGAATTTCAGGTCAGGGGTAAACAACCAAATCAATCATCCATTCAGAATAGTTCACAAAATGATAATATGAAAATAAATACATTAAATATATTTGAGGAATCCAGTTGGATCCCTCCAACCAGTTCTTCTCTGCATCGAAACAGATTATCTCACATAAATTCATTCAATTCAATTTAACTAATTATTTTTATAACCGTAAATAATGGTTATGTAACATCAACCTATTTATTTAATATCAACAAACAATTCAAGCAATTCATTAAATTAAACACATTTATTTTATAAACGTCACCAACAAGGTAAGTTACCTTTATTGTGTCCACTCATTAAAATAACGATTTGGTGTTTCACTGAAATTAAACAATCTTTAATTTCATCGGTTCAATCAATATATGCAATATATTTAAGAAAACAGTCAATTATTAGCAACCATAGCACACAATTATAAAACCCGACCGATATAAAATATAAGTGGGAAGAACTGAGTGAGTTTAACTCATCTTGAGTTGATTCATTGTTTGAATAGTTTGTTTCAGTTAAATTAACAACATTAAATTTAACTGAAAATTTTAGTTTATTCCAATTGTGTCCATTTGTGTTCCATAACGAAGATCTCGTCAAGACGAGTCCAACACCTCTTGAATCGTCCAATTCTTATAATACATGGGTAAGTTATTAATATTTAAACTATAACGATTTAATTAAATAACTTAACCCTTAATTATAAATATAATAATAATATGATTAATTAAAATAATTATTTCCCTTAATTAACTATTAATTTTCTAATTAAACCATTAATTACTTTTGTTCCAAGCATAAATAAGTCGTCCCCCTTTTTGTGCCTTCATTCGATTTTGTTCCTGTCCAAAAACCATATACCAAATATAATTATTGTAAGTTCATGGGATTTTATTTAAATGATTAATATTTAATTATAATATAATTAAATTTAATTACTCTTTTTGAATTAGACAGGGCCGCATTACTTCTGTTCATAGTTCCCATTTTCTCATTCTATTTATGTCACCATACAACATTCCAGTTTATTTGCAGTCTATTCCTGTCTAAAGTATGATATCGGCATAATTATTTAATAAAAATACCTAATTTTCCTTTAATAAATATAATTAATCTAAATTTCTATTTTAGTTAAACCATATATAGGCCGATTAAACTGCTAACTCTTCATTCCAGTCGCGTCTTCAAAGCAGAGCCCTCCCTTCGACTTCGACATCAGTAACGAACCGCCGCCTCCCATAGCCTAGACCGGAACCCAATCAGAGAAGCTCGGTTTGCATGCCTGAGCTGCTTTCTCCTGCGCTAGGCAACACGATACCTATAGGTCCACCGTCCTCTGCCAAATTCCCCTCAAACACGGTGGTTTTGTGACGTATTTCCCGCTTCTATGCTAGGCTAAAATAGATCATGACTGATCATCTTAAAGGCCTTATGTAGCTCTATAATCTTGTAGTTGAGAGATTTTCAAGTTGAAGTGAGGATCAAAAGAAACTTAGGGTAAAATGGGGTGAATTGCGTTCCGTTGAATGAAGGATGGAGGCGGCGAATAGTTGTTGACCACAAAAAAAGTTTTGACGCGTGAATTAGGTTTACAAGGGTATATATATAGTGTTGGATAGAATATATTATTATTATTATATAACAAAACTTCATCGCAAATTATCGTGTTAAAAACCACTACATATGATCTCCAATCGAGACGAAACTACCAATCCTAACATAAAATACTATTCTGGACCCGATGGGACTGGTTTCGTCTAATTCTGAGGTCGTTTGTAAAAATCCCTTTATAATTCACATGTGAAAAATCACGCGTTTAAAATTCACACGATCGCAAAATAAATCCAATCAACTTGAAACTTTGATATTATACTTGTCCTTTCCTTACGGATCCAATGAAATTTGTTTCGTTAGAATCTGAGTTCATTTAGCCAGTCATTTATTCCTTTAAAGTTACCCCTGTCTAAAGATATAAATGATTAAATAAAAATCTAGGCGTTTATCGTTGCCACGATTAAACAGTAAGTCCGATTGACACGAAAATCGATATCCTACAATAACTAACTAACTAATACAAATCCAACGACACAAGTTTCATTTCATTCCGAGACTTTTTCCTGGTTCGCTATTTTTAAATGCCAAACAATGCTATTTTCTACATCGAAATACCCAATGTCCAAAAATAACAAACTACCTACCTATCCTGACTCTAATCATCGATACGAACTCAATTGAATCATGGCTTAATTTGATCGTCTTCTCAAGTTATACACAAATAACCCTCTATTAAATTAAATTAAATTAATTTAATTACGCGCTATAGAAAATGATTGGGCATTTTTTGCTGTCGTTGTCACATACGACTTCGGTTTGCCATGAAATGTAATATCATACAATAATTTAACGTTACGGTTCCAATGAAATTAATTTCAACGAAAACAGAGGCCATTTGCAAAAATGGCTATTTTTAACACTTATAAAATATCGAATAAATTATTATATAAATTCCAAAATATTCTAATAAAATAATGATAAATTATTATCATCGTAAATATTCAAAAAAAATTATCATATAACTTCAAACATAAACAATATGGATTATACAAATCAATATCATCAATTTCGAGTCAAGACGGTGTCCAAATTATATTAAAACCCTTTTAAATTTATTAAATAAACGCTATCGTTTATTAACGACTTCCATAGCGACTATTTTAAAATTTGATTTGGACATAACTAACGATCTATAACATAAAATCTGGATTTTTCTTTTCCATTAGAAAATTATAATTAGCAAGATTCAAATGTTTCTTGTTTCACAAAATTCCGACTTATATCGGATCCTGTATGTTCAATTAAAGTTCAAAACTCATTATTACGAACTGCCGCATCATTTCGAGCTCAATTTAAACTAAATAAAAATCAACGTTGAAACTTCATTTTTAATAAGGAATTAAATATTAAACTCCATTAATATTCCAAATAAAATATTTAAAACAATAAATAATTAAAATATTTGGCTACCAAAAATACAGTACATTACATTATGTTATTTTATATTCATTTAAAATTTGTATATTAAAATGTGAGTTGAACTCTATTTGTTATGCGGTTTTCTAATTGAGTTCGTATCGGAATTCTGGATGATATGGAGTTGGTTTGGTTGGATTTAAAGACTGTTAAAATTTTGGAATTTGTTCGGATTTCAGATTTGACGTAAAATCAACGGTAGGTGTTTTAACCCGCTCGTGATGTATCAAAGCTTCTCAAAAGTTAAATTAAATTATGATATGTGGTAATTAATATAACTAACCTTCAGGAATTTAATTTTGATACCGAAATTGATTATAACTGTTAATTGACACCCAACATATGTTAAATTGACATGGATGTGAAATATCGTTTGGCTGATTGTTTGCAAATTTTATATATGTTTGAATTGAATTTGGATTGATCAAATTTGGATTATAAACAATGTTCCATATGAAATGACAGTACCCGAACAAGAATTGAAACACCCCATCTCTGTTAAGGTCACTCACAAGGGAATGCATTAACTTTGGTGAAGCATTATAGGTAAAAGATACAGATAATTTACAAGACACACATACAAACAGCGGAAGAATTGAAATCATTTCATAAGCAGCGTGAACCATTGTCTTAAACCCAACTTCCAACTCATTACAATAAAACCTCTGTCTTGATTAAAACCTACAAATACATAAAGAAGCATAAAACAATAGTAAAGCGGCATAAATCTCCAATAAAAGTGTAACCGCAGCCATAGCCCAAGAAAATAGAATCCAAGCAATACATCTACTTTCTTCAAGCAAGAAAATTTCCAAACTAAGCTAAAGTATTCCCTCCCTGTGGACCTTGAGGGGGGGGGGGGATGGAAGAAAAGAGGACGAAAGAAAACGGGTCAAACATAAAACCTGGTAAGCCCAGTGATTTTCAGCAAGTAAACAAGAAAAAGAATCATGACATGAATAAACCGAATATAAGACATTACCATAGTAACAAGATAACATAAGACAAGATAAGGCATGATAAACTGGATATGCTATTGCACCCATTTCTATTTCTTTGCACCTACTAACAATTGTTTCAACTATCCTGTTGTGTTCATAATAAAATGATCACTTTATCGATCGGCTTCTACTCGCATGTAGTTATTACTTGTGTCATTCGGCCCCGCTTGATTGTAGATACCTGTGCTGCTCCCACCGTGGGGGTGTATCAATTCCTATGATGGCGACCCGACGTAATTCAAGATGCACAGTGTATAACTACTGATGCCTAGTGCCTGGTTTTTCCTGAAGCACCCCACCTCCGTTAGGGTCGCTCACAAAGGGAATGCCCTGATTTTGGTGGAGGTTTATAAGTATAAGTCACAGATACACAAGACAGATATAAATACACATATTTTTAAACAGCGGAAACAACAACAACTTTTGTTTCATCAAAATACGTGTTACACAAACCATACCATAATTGCCTTACAATACTTCCAAAAACATTACATTTCCATAACTGTCTTGATTATCAAAGAAGCATAAAACATAAAATAAAGCAACAAAATTCCCATAATGATATCCATAGCCATGATCCAAGCCAAAGAGATCCAAACCGTACATCTACTGTCTTCAAGCTTGCAAAAGACTCTGACTAAGCTGAGTTGTTTCCTCCCTGTGGACCTGAGGGGAGAAATGAAAGAAACGAAGACGAAAAGAAAAACGGAGTCAGACATAAAGCCTGAGTAAATCTAGTGACTTTTCAGTATGTGAATAAGAAAAGGATATGATAGACATAAACTGAAAACAGGATAGTATCATAACTAGGGAGTGTAGTCTAGAATCGAATATACTATCGAACCCAGACTATATCTCTGCATTTACTAGAATTACTCTAACCGGCACCCCATGCTGAGGGTGAAGTGATCCTTTTTGTTTTCTAAAGATCGGCTCCTACTCGTACGTGTGTCTTACGGCTACCCCAAGAAGTGTAGATACCTATGCTGGTCCCACCATGGGGTGTATCAAGACCCATGGTGGCGGCCCCGACTCAATTACTAGAAGGCATAGGATATACTACTGGTGCCCCCAGTGCCCTGCTTGTCTGCTCCGGAGTGTGTGCACGACCGCACACCGTTAGACCTACACTGTGCACCCAACAATTGCCGTTATTTGACCGCTTACAATCAGCCCAGTAATCGTGCCCCACCCTGCCTAGTTTCAGGGTACCATTGATACCTAAATTGGGTTACTACGGAAACGGGTCCCTATGTTACCAGGGTTTTCTAGTCAACATGTTAAGTGGTTAAGTGTTTGTATATACCTAACCCCACCCATCAATATTTGTTTACATGTTGAATCTTTGGTTAAGTGTTTTCAGTTGACTTAACCCTACCACCTGTCCTTAGCCTTTTAGAGCACCGACCACTCACATTAAACAGATATCACTACGGTTACTGGATGTGCCGGTTGGTTCCGGGCAGGTTTACACCTTAGTTCAGTCTACCCTCGGGTCTTTATTGGGCTCAATGTTTAACCACCCACATTGGATAGGTATTGTTGTGACTACTGGACAGCCGGGCAGGTATTGTTGTCTTTTCTAGATTTACATATTTCATTATTTATGTAAATGTCATGTCGTCTTTTAATTTGGGTATAACAATTTATACCGCTAAAATGTCACAGTCGTTGGCACGCGCCAAACATGCCAACATATTTATTTATATCATGTTTTACACCCAACGATATTACCCCCGTTTGTACGTACTAATGTTGGGCTCGACACAATTCAGCCCAACTTGATAAACGTGAGAAAAGGGGAAATCCATAACATATAATATTTTCTATGATACATAGAAGGTGTAGCACATGAACTTGCAAATTGGCGTTAACATAAACATTGGATCATGTGAACTTGCATTCAAAATTGACATACAACTAAATGGGTGTCACATAGGATGTCATATGTAGATTTATTCAAACTTGGGTTTTAACGTATTAACTTGGTATAATGTCGAACACAAAACTAGCATTAACCCAAAAATGCCCAAATCTAATCTATAGTCTATTTCCATATGAACTTGCATAGTTTATGTAACCCAAACTGCATTTAACATAGTTCTGATCATACTTGTAATGGATCTAAGATGTATACATAAGTTTTGAGGCATGTAGGCGTAAAAGATCTCAGATCTAGGATATGTTTACATAAGTATATGGCCCATGATATCAACATAAACATAAAGAGGATATTAACATAAACATGAGAGGGATCTAATCATAGATTTTGCCACAAACTTGCAATTGAAATTACTTTCATATACAATCGTATAATAAACTTGCATCGACCCATTTATGCCACTAATCAATACACATAATCACGATAGAAACATCACCATACACAAGATCTACATCATTATACATCAACAATACAATTCGATTCTCAATTACATCATATCACATCATAATTTTATTCAGATTCTGAAAGACCACTATACTTACAACGTGTGACGAGATCTTGTTATCTGATTTCTGTTTTCTGAATTTGGAGGTGCTCTCCTTTGAGTAGCAATTTGTTGATTGATTTGATTAGACTTTAATTTGCTTCTTAGTTTGATTCTTGGCGGCTACGATCAACTCCTTCCTGACAGCATGACGACTCCTCTCTTATTTTCTTATGTGAATTAGTTGAGTCTTAGTGTGTATTTATAGAGTTTTCAAGTTAATTTGAGCCGTCAGATGCAAACAGGGAGGGAAATCAGACGTACAACACACCAGAAGTCGAACCAGGGTCAGACCCACCTGTTCAGGCCGACCAGGTAAGTCGGCCTACAGGTCGACACCCAAGTCGACTGCGCAGTCGACTTGTGGGGGGGGGGGGGGGGTGGGGGCAGGTCGACTGCCCAGTCGACACTAGTGTCGACCTGGTCACTGGGCAGGAATTTTCCCGCCCAGCCCAGTTTGAACTCGAATTCGAATTTTAAACCTGTTCTGAGCTGTTTTTGAATTTCAAATTTATTCTGAAACTTCCGGAGATCATAACTCCCTCATACGGAGTCCGCTTCACGCAAACTCGGACTCTATCTCAACCAAAATTCCGAGACGAACGCAATGGCATAAGCCATTTCCATTAATTCTTTCATTAGAATTAATTGTACTTTAATTTATGAATTTCACTGTTATAGAATATACGGGGTGTTACATTTACACTCCGGAGCACGTGCACGCCCGTACTCCATCGGAACCTACATTGACGCATCACCCGCCGCTATTTTGATCGCTTATAATCAGCCCAGTAATTGTGCCCCATCCTGCCTAGTTCAGGGTACCGTGATACATCTATGTGGCTTACTGCTGAAATGGGTCCCCATTACTAGGGTTTCCTAACCAACATGTTATAACGGTTAAGTGTTCTCAATTTAACCTAACATCACCCATTTGTTTAATTAACATGTTGCACTGGTTAAGTGTTGCCTACGTTAACTTAACCCTACCATTCTAAGCATGTCTGTTCATTAGCAGTAATTGATTTATTAATGCACCAACCTCTCACATTAGAACCGTTGTTTGCGGTTGCTGGATGTGTCGGGCGGTTCTGGGCATACTTCTACCGCAAATTCATTCTAACCTCGGGTTTTGGGCTCAATGCGCTAACCTCTCACATTAGATATGTTGTTGCGGTCGCTGGATGTGTCGGGCGGTTCCGGGCAGCCTTACACCGCAACTCAATCTAACCTCGGGTTAGGCATGTTCATCTTTTAGCCAATTTACATATTTACCATAAATGTCCAAGTCTATATGTCAATTATCCACAAGTGTAGTCAATTCAAGTTATATCACATTTACTTGTTATGCCCAAAATTACTCAATTAAGTTACACCCAATTCCCCACGTTATAATCGCACGTACAACAAGATTCAAACTAGGTTTCCAAACGAACCTAGTATTCATAAAATAAAACGAAAAGGGGAATAGAGAAGAAATGCAAGAATTGACATAAGAGAATAAGCATGTAAAGGTGTACCAAACACAAGAATCATGGTTCTAATAGATTTGTTGTACAATAACAATAAACATGAGCAAAATGAGCAAGTTACATCATAGGCATAAAGATTCGATAGAACTGAACATAAAAGAATCACAAATTTAATGTGCAACAAGATAGATTCAATTGTATCTCTAGTAACAGTCTCATAGGCACAGGTAATCTTAGATTTGACAAAAGAATAAGAATGAATTAGAATTAGTTATCATTACAATTAGGCATAGTTCTAGATTTGATTCATTACAGTCATGATTTCTATTATGTGTTCAAATCTGAATAATAACTGAAGTTACAGTGATAGGATTAGAAAAAGAGAATCATTTGCCGTTGTAGAGATTCTAATCTCTCTTTGTTGATTGAAGCGGAAAACCTTTACTTTAATTTGAAGCTCTCCAAATTGATATCTAGTTTGGAGAAGGAGGCTAGGCTAGTTTAGAATGGACAACATGGTGGCATCATAGAATAGGGTTATGAGGTTAGGGTCTAGGTTTATGTGTACTTATATAGATATGCACGATTAATTCGAGCCTTTAGATAAACATAGGATCCATCCAAACCATCCAGTCCAAGAAAATGCGTCATCAGGCCAATCAGAAGTCGCCACGTAGCCCTAAGACTCATAAAATCGTCACTGTCTAAAACAGTCAGCAGGGGTCGAACCCTACAGGGGGGTCGACGCCTATGTCGACACCCCTATAGGGGGTCGACACCCACTGGCGGGAATTTTCCCACCCACTTCTTTTTGCTGGTTTGAATTTCGAATTTTGATTTATTAATTATTTATTTAATTCTGATTTAAGCTTACATCATCTAACCTCCATAACTTCTTCATACCGTGTCCGTTTTACGCAAACTCGGACTCTATCTCAAGCAGAATTCCAAGACGAACGTAATGGAGCTACCCATTCTAGTTAATTCCCACTTTTATAATTAAGCATTATTTAATTCATTATTTATAATATTCATAGAAAATACGGGGTGTTACATTCTCCCCTCCTTAAAGGATTTCGTCCCCGAAATCTCTGAGTTAAGAAGAACGTATCCTAACAACCAACATCCATCTACTCAACCGTCAATCACTGGCATCCATTGTCCTTAAAAATATTTCTAATGCTTTCATGATTATATGCGTAGTGTGTGTATATGTCCTTATCTAATACAAGATCAGGCGGTCTACTGATTCAGTTGACCTCCTTAATGCGAATTATGTCAGCGCCATGAGTCCATGTATGCAATTATTCCTAATCGTACTTTATAACTTCTACATGAGTGCACAATCATTCATACAAATACAACATCCATATGATAACACATCAAGTTTCAATCCGTATACAAATACATATATGCATATGCAATATGAAAGTGACTGAGCCGATCCAGTACCTAATGTGTGTTTATATGTGTAACACCCCGTATTTTCTTTAAACATTTAAGTAACGAATTAAAGAATAATTAATTACAAATGTGAGAATTAAGGGAAACAGGTTATGCCATTACGTTCGTCTCGGAATTCTGCTTGAGATAGAGTCCGAGTTTGCGTAAATTGGACTTCGTATGAAGGAGTCACGACTTTTAAGAAGATTCAAGGATTTAAATAAACAGTTCAGACTAAAGTTCAGAAAATTCATATTTCAAAATCAGAAGCAGAAGCGGGCTGGGAGGGAATTTTCCCGCCCAAGGCCCGGTCGACTAGGAGGTCGACTAGGCGGTCGACCTCCCCCCATACAGGTCGATCTGGGGGTCGACCTCCCCCTCGGGCCAGATTTGATATCTGACGTGTTTCTTTATGTGACGACTTGATGTGTCATTAGGGCTTGTGTGGCAAGTTCTGGTTGGTTCTCTTAGGTTTGAATGGCTTTGATTGGCCCTAGGTTGATCTGATGGCTCCTATCAAACAAAACTTCTATATAAGCAACCTAAATCTAAACCCTAAGCCACAGAAAAATATTCCTAAGACCGTTATTCTGTCAGTATCCAACCTAGAGTAGCTACCATTCTCCTTCAATTAAAAAGGGAGTTAGGAATTACAAATCAAATCTAATTCAACTAAGAGAATTCAACGTCTACAACAAAGGAGAGCTATTTCAATTTCAGAATACAGATCCCAGAACACAAGACTAGTCTCCTTTTTGTAAGTCCAGTTATCATTTAGACCTAAACGATATTAGAATCGTGACTAAATAAATGGATGTAGAACAACACCTAATGTAAATTTATGCCTATCCTTTTTGTTAAAACTGAATTGATTAGGATATGACTCTTATCATGTTAAGTTTGTGATCTTGTTGTATGTAATTTGACGATAAATGTTAAATGCTTGGAAATGAATCTATATGTTGTATAATTTGGATATGACATATATGTTGTTTAATTTAGCGATGACATATTATGTTGTATACTTTGGCGATGACGTATCATGATTGAATAATTTGGCAATGGCATATCATGTTGTATAATTTGGCAATGGCATATCATGTTGTATGATTTAGCGATGACATATCATGTTGTATAAATTGGGTAATGACACCTATATGTTGTATGCCAATTTGGGAAGTTTGCTATGTTTATGCAAGTTCAACCATGTTCACATATACGACTAGAACTACAAGCTAATTTGCAAGTTCACAACCGCATGCCTAATTTTAAGTTTATGTAGTTCTATGTAAAACCCCTATTTCACGATTCATGTTGAGTAGATCTAAATTTTCAAGTTCATAATTGAATGTATATTGTTCTATGCCGAATTCATATGACATATGTGTAGTTAAGTCCATATTTTTATGATGTTGAAATTATTATATGTTCCTCTTTTTCCCCTTTTGTGTATAAGTTAGGCTATGTATCGAGCCTAACATTTTATGTGATTTATGCGAACGTTTAACAGGGGTAATGTTGGGGGAAAAATATGAAATTACATATAATTGGCTTATTTTGGCTCATAAAATATAAATGTTTTATGGTATAGAGTGGCATAAATTTTTATACCTAAAATTATGAACTTGATTTAGAGGGAAAGTGGGGCTTGACTTGAATGACAATAATTTACATATAAATATAAAGAGGTAAATATGTAAATTTAGAAAAGAAGAACATGCCTAACCCGAGGTTAGATTGAGTTACGGTGTAAGACTGCCCGGAACCGCCCGGCACATCCAGCAACCATAACAATATAGCTCTAATGTGAGAGGTTAATACATCGAGCCCAAAAGAACCGGAGGTTAGACTGAGTTGCAGTGTAAAACTGCCCGGATCCGACCGGCACATCTAGTGACTACAACAATATCTGTCTAATGTGAGTGGTTGGTGCTTTAATGAATAAATTAAAGCTAATCAGGAATGGTAGGGTTAAGTTAATTAAGGCAACACTTAACCAATACAACATGTTAACTAAACTGATGGGTGGGGTTAGGTTAACTTGGACACTTAACCAATTTAACATGTTGATTAGGAAACCCTAGTAACAGGGGCCCATTTCAGCAGTAATCCACATAGATGTATCATGGTACCCTGAACTAAGCAGGGTAGGACATGATTACTAGGTTGAATATAGGCGGTCAAAACAACGACGGTTGGTGCGTCAGTGTAGGTTCCGACGGAGTACCGGCATGCACGTACTCCGGAGTGGAAAAAGCAGGCACTGGGGATTAGTAGTTATACACATGCATCTTGAATCATGTCGGGTTGCCACCATAGGATTTGATACACCCTATGGTGGGACCGACATAGGTATCTACAATCGAGCGGGGCCGTATGACACAAGTAGTAAATGCATGCGAGTAGGAGCCGATCAATAAAAAGGGATCACTGGGTTTGAACTCATGATGATGGTTGAAATATCTAGTAGGTGCAGAAAATATGGATATAAGTGTGATGGTATGATTAGTTTATCTTGCCTTATCCTATGTTACCTTATTTCTTTGTTATTGTCCTGCGTCCAGTTTATTCATGTCATGGTTCTCTTACCAGTTTACATGCTGAATAATCACTGGACTTACCAGACTTATGTTTGACCCATTTTTCTTTCGCTCTCTTTTCTTCCGTTTCCTCCCTCGGGTAGTAAGGGAGGGAATAACTCAGCTTAATTTGGACCGTTCACCTTTCCAAGCTTGAAGACTCTATGATGTATAGCTTGGAACCTCTTATCTTTGGCTATGGCTTTGGATACACTACTACTTAGGGATTTATGCAGTTTTATTGTGTTTTATGCTTCTTTATGTTATAATCAAGACAGAGATTTTGATGTAATGATTTGGAAATTATTTTGAGACAGTTTGCTGTAATGTTTTTGTTATGAACCACGTTTGAAATAAAATTAGTTTTTCCGCTGCTTATATATGTCTGTCTTGTAAATTATCTGTGTCTTTTACCTATAATGTTCCACCAAAGTTAAGGCATTCCCTTTGTGAGTGACCTTAACGGAGGTGGGGTGTTTCACTTGTTATCAGAACAAAGGTTTACTAGATCAAATAAAATTTTTGAAAGCTATTTTCAAAAAGAAGTTTAAAGAAGCAATTTTCAAGAAAAAGTGTTGTTTTATTTTGAAAAGGCATAATCCCCCAAAGCCATATGCACTTTCTTTCTATCCTTTTTTTTGAATCTTTCCTTTTTCATTTTCGCATGTTTGGGGATCTTAACCTTCCAGAGGGCGTGCCGGTACCTGGCTGGTTCAGAAGGTACCTAGAGGCTAGGGCTAATGTTGCAGGCCTAGCGGACGTTCCTCCTCCCCCAGCTGCAGCAGTTTCTCCTCCTCCGCGAGCAAATGCTTTCTCAAAAATATGTTGGGACTTTCAAGCCATGGGTGGAAAGAACTTCAATGGAAATGAATCCTTCGTGGAAGCAAGAAACTGGTTCAAAGAAACTGAGGATTTGTTTGTTATTTTCGAAGTGGACGATAGGCAAAAGATACAGTTAGCCGTATGGTTGCTTGAAGACGAAGCCTCCTATTAGTGGGAAGTTACTAACGCTGAAAGATCAGTTGAAACTTGGATGGATTTTAGAATGAAATGAAATTCCTCTCACAAGCTGAATGAAGCCGACAGATGGAGAAGTTCGTAGCTCTCAAACAGGGAAGTATGTCGGTCAAGGAATACGTTAACCAATTCAACCAGCTGGCTAGGTTTGGATTTGAGTTAGTGAACACTCCACATAAGAAGGCTCTTCGTTTTGCTAAAGGATTGAATGAGCCACTGCACAGCGTAGCTATGTCCCATATACCTATGGGTGCGACTTATGAGAGACTAGTGGACATGGCACTGTTACAAGAAGAAGACAAGGTTGGCAAGAAAGAGACAAAGGTGGAAGTACCTCAAGTTAAGAAAGTGGAAGGATCATAGAGCAAGAATACAGATTCCAAGAAGGGCGGGAAGAACAACAAACCCCGTGACAAGAGGAAGTGTAATTTTTGTGGCATTCCTGGACATCTAGTTAAGGACTGCAGAAAGAAGAAGAGGAAGATGGGTGGCTGTTTCCATTACGGCGAGACAGGACACATGGCTAAGGACTGCCCATGAAAGCAAGGGCAAGGGAAGAGAGCTGGATATACTACTAGAGGGCAGGTTCACGCTCTCATGGCACCTCCGAAAGAACGAGGTGGAAATATTTCTGTTGAGAGTTTAGTTTATCTTTTTGATCATCCTGTTCGTACACTCTTTGATTCTGGCGCATCGCACTCTTTTATATCTACTGTTTTAGCTGAATCTCTACACCTAGACACCAATTTATTAGAGGATCCCTTGTTTGTTTCAAATCCAATTGGGGGCTTAACTTATTTGTCAATGATTTGTTTGGGTTTGGAAATTTCTATACTAAATGTGGGGTTTAGATGTAATGCGTATGTTTTAGGCTTCACGGGCTATGGGTTGATTCTAGACATGGATTGGCTATCCAATAATGGTGCCATCCTCGATTGTGAAAAGAGAGTGGTTAGACTCATGACTCGCGTCTGTAACACTCTCGAAATTTCTTGTAATCCCATGAACTCTATTATGCTTAGCTATCTAGAATCTCTTGATGCGTCTATTGAGAATTTGCAGTCTGTTAGAGTAGTCTGTGAATATTCGGATGTCTTTGAAGAGGTGAAGGGGTTACCTCCAAAGTGGGAGATAGACTTCCGCATATACCTCGTTGATAATGCAAAACCCGTTGCTTTACCCGTTAGCCACATGGCTCCAAGGGAGAGGAAAGAACCCAGCAAGCAAGTTAAAGAGTTGCTTGAGAAGGGGTTTATAAGGCAGAGTCTTTCTGAATGGGGTGCTCCAGTAGTATTCACAACCAAAGCAGATGGTTCGCTTCGCCTATGCGTTGATTATAGGGAGCTAAATAAGCTGACCAAGAAGAATAGGCACCCACTCCTAAGAATAGATGACTTGTTTGATCAGCTTGTAGGTGCATCGGTTTTCTCCCAACTAGATCTGGCTACTGGGTTTCTTCAGCTAAGAGTGGCTGAATATAGCATTGATAAGATCGTGTTTAAAACTCCAGATGGTTTCTTCAAGTGGCTTGTCATGCCTTTCGGCCTGACAAATGCACCTGCTTACTTCGTTGACTTGATGAGCAGGGTGTTCAGCGAGTTCCTCAATAGGTTTGTGGTGGTTTTCGTAGATGACATTTTGATTTTCTCAAAAAGTGAGGAAGAGCATGCTCAGCATTTAAAAGAAGTCATGGAAACTATTCGAGCACATCAGTTGAAAGCCAAATTCTCCAAATGCCACTTCTGGAGAGAGGAAGTAAGGTTTCTTGGACATGTGGTGCCCAATGAAGGGTTAGCTATGGACCCCGTAAAAGTAGTTGCGGTGCAAGATTGGAAGGTTCCACAGAATGCTACTAAAGTCCGAAGCTTCCTCGGGCTAGTGGGCTTTTACCGAAAGTTCATCAAAGACATTGCAAAAATCTCAGCTCCACTTAAAAGGTTGACGAAGCAGAACCTAACTTTTAATTGGGATTTGGATTGTGATGTTGCTTTCCAACGGTTGAAGAGGGATCCAAAAACAGCCCTAGTTCTGACATTGCCGGATGGGAGCAAGATGTTTACCATATACGTGGATGCATGTGGTACGGGACTAGGTGCTGTCTGGATGCAAGAAGGGAAGGTAGTAGCTTATGGAGGCAGACAGTTGAAAGTACAAGAGAAAAACTACCCAACCCACGATCTAGAGTTGGCTACCATCGTCTTCGCTCTTAAGTCTTGGTGCCATTATCTCCTAGGTGAGAAATTTGAATTGTATACTAACCATAAATCATTGAAGTGCCTTTTCCCGTAGAAAGATTTTAACTTAAGGCAACAAAGGTGGATGGAGTTCTTGGCATCCTATGATTTCGAGATTTCCAATACCCCTGGCAAGGGCAACGCAGTAGCAGACACCTTGAGTAGAAAGAAGCAGACCTTAAGCCCTCTCTTCATAGAAAGGCAGAGCTTGGAATACATGGCCAACTTTGACTTTAGACCCTCCATCGATCACGTGACTGGTTTGTTAGCATCGCTAGAAGTGCGGCATACTCTTTTGGACTCAATAGGAACAACACAACATAAAGACCCTCAGCTAGTTGATGTGATGGATAAGCTAATTAGGGATGAGACTTCTAGTCACCTCAATAGATACTCCATCGATGATAAGGGATGGTTGAGGCGAGATAGAAGGTTGCGTGTCCCACAAGAAAGGGATTTATTGAAGAAGGTTCTCAAAGAGGCACACCGTTCCAAGTTGACAATGCATCCAGGTGGAGGAAAGATGTATAAAGACGTAAAAAGGGTTTTATTTTGGAATGGCATGAAGAGGGATGTAGCTGAATTCGTCTCTAAGTGCTTAATATGCCAGCAAGTCAAGGGGAGCAAAAGAAGCCTGGTGGTTTGCTTCATCTTCTAGAGGTCCCATAGTGGAAATGGGATAACATTTCAATGGACTTTATTGATGGGCTACCTAGGTTAAGAAGCGGCAATACCATTATTTGGGTAATAGTGGACACGCTCACAAAAAGCGCTCACTTTATACCCGTTAAATGTAGAAGGTTTGCCTCATCTTTAGCATCCATTTATCTTAAAGAGATAATTCAACTCCATGGGATACCCTCTAGCATTGTGAGTGACCGAGATCCTATCTTTGCGAGCGAGTTTTGGAAGAGCTTGCAAGAGGATGTAGACACACAGCTATGCTTAAGCACGACCTATCACCCCTAGACTGATGGCCAGACAAAGAGGGTGAACAGAGTATTAGAAGACCTCTTGAGGTTATGCATTCTTGGCTTTGGAGGAACATGAGAGGATCATCTTCCTTTGGTGGAGTTTGCCTACAACAATAACTACCAAGCCACCATAAGCATGGCACCCTTTGAAGATTTATATGGAAGACCATGCTGATCACCAACTTGTTGGTGGAAGTCTACATACAAGCTCATACTTGGACCATATATGATTAGAGAAACTTCAAAGAAAGTGGACTTGATACGAAGAAGAATGAAGACTGCCCAAGATAGACATAAGTCCTACGCAGATAAAAGAAGGACCGACCTTGAGTTTGAGGTTGGAGATAGGGTTTTCCTTAAAGTATCTCCTTTGAGGAACGTTGTTCGCTTCGGATCCATAGGAAATCTGGCACCAAGATTTATAGGGCCGTTTCCTATCATTGAAAGGATTGGAAAGATGGATTACAGAGTAGAGCTGCCCGAAAGATTGGCTGGAGTTCATAATGTCTTTCACGTTTCTCACTTATGGAAGTGCTTACATGAGTCTGCGGAAGTGGTGGAACCAAGCATGTTAGAGGAAGTAGAAGTAGAATGAGAGGCGACTGTGAGAAGAGTTCCAACTCATATCTTGGGTATAGAAGTCAAAAAGCTACGTAACCGCAAAGTCAAACTTGTTAAAGTTCAATAAAGTGACGCTGAGGAAGACGCGACTTAGGAGACTGAGGCCAAGATATGCGTAGTCTACCCTTTTCTTTTTGAGGGTACATCTTTGATCTCTTTTTCTTTAAGTTTGTTCATGCTCGTATCTGTCTTTTCAGTATTTCCTCCATGCTATTCTTGATCCTTAGGTAGAAACCAATGGATGTAAACATGTATCTAAAACATGTTATGATTGATGGTTGCAAGTGGTTGCAAGTGATTGCTAGTGGTTGCTCATGAATGCATATACACACACATTAGGTGTTAGATCGGCTCAGTCACTTTCATATTGCATATGCATATATGTACTTGTATATGATTGAAACTTGATGTGTTATCATGTGGATGTTGTATTTGTATGAATGATTTTGCACTCATGTAGAAGGTATGATTAGGGATGCTTGCATACATAATGGACTCATGGCACCAACATAACTTGCATTAAGGAGGTCAACTGAATCAGTAGACCGCCTGATTTTGCATTAGATAAGGACATATACACACACTATGCATATGATCATGAAGCATTAGAAGACTTTTTAAGGATAATGGACGCCTGTGTTTGATGGATGAGTAGATGGACGATTGGATGGTAGGATATACGTTCTTCTTGACTTGAAGATTTCAGGGACGAAATCCTTTAAGGAGGGGAGAATGTAACACCCCGTATTTTCTGTAAACATTTAAGTAACGAATTAAAGAATAATTAACTACAAATGTGAGAATTAAAGGAAATGGGTTACGCGATTGCGTTCGTCTTGGAATTCTACTTGAGATAGAGTCCGAGTTTGCGTAAATCGGACTCCGTATGAAGGAGTTATGACTTTCAGAAGATTCAACGATTTAAATAAACAGCTCAGATTAAAGTTCAGAAAATTCAAATTTTGAAATCAGAAGCAGAAGCGGGCTGGGCGGGAATTTTCCCGCCCAAGGCCAGGTCGACCAAGGGGTCGACCTCCCCCCATACAAGTCGACCTGGGGGTCGACCTGGGGTCGACTTGGGGGTCGACCTCCCCCTCGGGCCAGATCAGAAACCTGACGTGTTTCTTTGTGTGACGATTTTTTTTGTCATTAGAGCTTGCGTGGCAAGTTCTGGTTTGTTCTCTTAGGTTTTAATGGCTTTGATTGGCCCTAGGTTGATCTGACGGCTCCTATTAAATCAAATTTCTATATAAGCAACCTAAATCTAAACCCTAAGCCACACAAAAATATTCCTAAGACCGTCATGCTGTCAGTACCCAACCTAGAGTAGTCGCCATTCTTCTTCAACTAGAAAGGGAGTTAGGAATTACAAATCAAATCTAATTCAACTAAGAGAATTCAACGTCTACAACAAAGGAGAGCTATTCAATTTCAGAATACAGATCCCAGAACACAAGACTGGTCTCCTTTTTGTAAGTACAGTTATCATTTAGAACTAAATGATATTAGAATCATGACTAAATAAATGGATGTAGAACAACGCCTAATGCAAATTTATGCCTATCCTTTTTGTTAAAACTGAATTGATTAAGACTATGACTCTTATAATGTCAAGTTTGTGATCTTGTTGTATGTAATTTGACGATAAATGTTAAATGCTTGGAAATGAATCCATATGTTGTATAATTTGGATATGACATATATGTCGTGTAATTTAGCGATGACATATTATGTTGTATACTTTGGCGATGACATATCATGATTGAATAATTTGGCATTGGCATATCATGTTGTATAATTAGGCAATGGCATATCATGTTGTATGATTTAGCGATGACATATCATGTTGTATAAATTGGGTAATGACACCTATATGTTGTATGTCAATTTGAGAAGTTTGCTATGTTTATGCAAGTTCAACCATGTTCACATATATGACTAGAACTACATGCTAATTTGCAAGTTCACAACCGCATGCCTAATTTTAAGTTTATGTAGTTCTATGTAAAACCCCTATTTCACGATTCATGTTGAGTATATCTAAATTTGCAAGTTCATAATTGAATGTATATTGTTCTATGCCGAATACATATGACACATGTGTAGTTAGATCCATATTTTTATGATGTTGGAATTATTACATGTTCCTTTTTTCCCGTTTTGTGTATAAATTAGGCTATGTATCAAGCCTAACACTTTATGTGATTTATGCGAACGTTTAACAGGGGTAACGTTGGGGGAAAACATGAAATTACATATAATTGGCATATTTTGGCTCATAAACATGTAAATGTTTTATGGCATAGAGTGGTATAAATTTTTATACCTAAAATTATGAACTTGACTTAGAGTGAAAGTGGGGTTAACTTGAATGACAATAATTTACTTATAAATATAAAGAGGTAAATATGTATATTTAGAAAAGACGAATATGCCTAACCCGAGGTTAGATTGAGTTACGGTGTAAGACTGCCCGGAACCGCCCAGACATCCAGCAACCATAACAATATATATCTAATGTGAGAGGTTAGTACATCGAGCCCAAAAGAACCGGAGGTTAGACTGAGTTGCGGTGTAAAACTGCCCGAACCCGACCGGCACATCCAATGACCGCAACAATACATGTCTAATATGAGTGGTTGGTGCTTTAATGAATAAATTAAAGCTAAGTCAGGAATGGTTGGGTTAAGTTAATTAAGGCAACACTTAACCAATACAACATATTAACTAAACTGATGGGTGGGGTTAGGTTAACTTGGACACTTAACCAATTTAACATGTTGATAAGGAAACCCTAGTAACGGGGACCCATTTCAGCAGTAACCCACATAGATGTATCATTGTACCCTGAACTAGGCAGGGTGGGGGCACGATTGTTAGGCTGGTTATAAGCGGTCAAAACAACGGCGGTTGGTGCGTCAGTGTAGGTTCCGATGGAGTACGGGCGTGCACGTACTCCAAAGTGGAAAAAGCATGCACTAGGCATTATTAGTAATACACTATGCATCTTGAATCGTGTTGGGTTGCCACCATAGGATTTGATACACCCCATGGTGGGACCAGCACAGGTATCTACAATCGAGCAGGGCCGTATGACACAAGTAGTAAATGCATGCGAGTAGGAGTCGATCGATAAAAAGGGATCACTGGGTTTGAACTCATGATGATGGTTGAAATATCTAGTAGGTGCAGAGAATATGGATATGAGTGTGATGGTATGATTAGTTTATCTTTCCTTGTTTATCTTGCCTTATCCTATGTTACCTTATTTCTTTGTTATTGTTCTGCGTCCAGTTTATTCATGTCATGGTTCTCTTACAAGTTTACATGTTGAATAATCACTGGACTTACCAGACTTATGTCTGACCCATTTTTCTTTCGCTCTCTTTTCTTCCGTCCCCCCCTTAGGTAGCCAGGGAGGGAATAACTCAGCTTAATTTGGACCATTCATCTTTCCAAGCTTGAAGGCTCTGTGATGTATAGCTTGGAACCTCTTATCTTTGGCTATGGCTTTGGACACACCAGTACTTGGGGGGATTTATGCAGTTTTATTGTGTTTTATGCTTCTTTATGTTATAATCAAGACAGAGATTTTGATGTAATGATTTGGAAGTTGTTTTGAGACAGTTTGCTGTAATGTTTTTGTTATGAACCACGTTTGAAATAAAGTTAGTTTTTCCGCTGCTCACATATGTTTGTCTTGTAAATTATCTGTGTCTTTTACCTATAATGCTCCACCAAAGTTAAGGCATTCCCTTTGTGAGTGACCTTAATGGAGGTGGGGTGTTTCAATATGCATCCACGAGCAACCACTTGCAAACATCAATCATAACATGTTTCAAATACATTTTTACATTCATTGGTTTCTACTTAAGGATCAAGAATAGGACCAAGGAGATATACCTAAAAGATAGATACAAGCATGCATAATCTTATGGAAAAAGAGATTATGGAAGTACCCTCAAAAAGAGAAGGGTAGGCTGTGTGTATCTTGTCTTCGGTCTCCCAAGTCGCATCTTCTTCAGCGTCACCCATTGTACTTTAACTAGATTGACCTCAAGATTGTATAGCTTTTTAACTTCTGTTCCCAAGATACGAGTTGGTACTCTTCTCACTGTCACTTCTCGTTCCACTTCTGCTTCCTCCAGTATGCTTGGCTCCACAACTTCCGCAGACTCATGTAAGCACTTTCGTAGATGAGAAACATTAAAAACATTATGAACTCAAGCCCACCTTTCGGGAAGCTCTACTCTATAAGCCATCGTCCCAATCCTCTCAATGATAGGAAATGGCCCTACAAATCTTGGTGACAATTTTCCTGCGGATCCAAAGCGAATGACATTCTTCAAAGGAGATACTTTAAGGAATACCCTGTCCCCAACCTCAAACTCTAGGTCGGTCCTTCTTTTATCCGCGTAGGACTTCTGTCTATCTTGTGTGGTCTTCATTCGCCTTCGTGTCAAGTCCACCTTCTCTAAAGTTTCTCTGGTCAAGTCGGGCCCAAGTACGAGCTTGTCTGTAGATCCCACCAACAAGTTGGTGATCGGCATGGTCTTCCATATAAAGCCTCAAAGGGTGCCATGCCTATGGTGGCTTGGTAGCTATTATTGTAGGCGAACTCCACCAAAGGAAGATGATCTTCCCACGTTCCTCCAAAATCAAGAATGCACAATCTCAAAAGATCTTCTAATACTCTATTCACCCTTTAAGTCTGACCATCGGTTTGAGGGTGATAGGCAGTGCTTAAGCATAGCTGTGTGCCAACTGCCTCTTGCAAACTCTTCCAAAACTCACTCGTAAAAATAGGATCTCGATCACTTACTATGCTAGAGGGTATCCCATGTAGTCGAACTACTTCTTTAAGATAAATGGATGCTAATGATGAGGCAGTCCTCCTACTCTTAACAGGTATAAAGTGAGCGCTTATAGTGAGCCTATCAACTATTACCAAAATACTGGTATTGCCCCTTCTTGACCTAGGCAACCCATCTATAAAGTCCATAGAAATGCTATCCCATTTCCATTGTGGGACATCTAGAGGATGAAGCAGACCACCAGGCTTCTTCTGCTCTGCCTTGACTTGCTAGCATATCAGGCTGTTAGAGACGAATTCAGCCACATCCTTCTTCATGCCATTCCAAAAGAAAACCCTTTTTATGTCTTTATACATCTTGTCTCCACCTGGGTGTATGGTCAACTTAGAATGGTGTGCTTCTTCAAGAACTGTCTTCACCAAATCCCTTGCTTGTGGGATACATAGTCTTCCATCCCGTCTCAACCAACCCTCGTCATCTATCGAGTATTTATTGAGGTGGCTATAAGTCTCATCTCTAATTAACTTATACATCACATCAACTATCTGAGGGTCTTCACGTTGCGCGGCTCCTATTAAGTCCAAAAGCGTAGGCCGTAACTCTAGCGATGCTAACAAACCAGGTACAAACTCAAAGGAGGGTCTAAAGTCAAAGGTTGCTGTGTACTCCAAGTTTTTCCTTCCCACAAACAGAGGACTTAGAGTCATCTTGTTTAGCTCCCTACAATCCACGCATAGGCGAAGTGAACCATCCGCTTTGGTTGCGAACACAATTATAACACCCCATTGACAAATACTCCGCCTTATGAACCCCTTTTCGAGCAACTCTTTAACTTGCTTGCTGAGCTCCTTCCTTTCCCTTAGATCCATGTGTCTAACAGGTAAAGCAACTGGTTTTTCATTATCAACTAGGTTTATGCGGAAATCTATCTATTGCTTTGGAGGTAAACCCTTCACTTCTTCAATGACATCTGAGTACTCACGGACTACTCTAATAGATTGCAAATTTTCAACAGACGCATCAAGAGATTCTAGGTAGCTAAGCATAACAGAATTCGTAGGATTACAAGAGATTTCGAGAGTATTACCGAGGCGAGTCATAAATCTAACCACTCTCTTTTCATAATCGAGGATGGCACCATTATTGGATAACCAATCCATGCCTAGAATCAACCCAAGCCCGTGATACCCAAAACATAGGCATTACATCTAAACCCAATGCTTATTATAGAAATTTCCAAATCCAAGCAAAACATTGATAAATAAGTCGAACCCCCAATTGGGTTTTAAACGACAATGGAATCCTCTACTATACTGGTATCTAGGTGAAGAGATTCAACTAAAGTAGTAGATATAAAAGAGTGCGATGCACCAGAATAAAAAAGAGTACAAATAGGATGATCAGAAAGATAAACTAATCTCTCAACAGAAACATTTCTACCTCTTTCTTGCGTCGGTGCTGTGAGAGCGAGAATCTGCCCTCCAGAAGTAGATCCAGACCTCTGCCCTTGCCCTTGCCTTCTTGGGCAGTCTTTGGCCATATGTCATGTCTCGCCACGCTAAAAGCAACCACCCATCTTCCTCTTCTTCTTTCTTCAGTCCTTAATTAGATGTCCAGGCATTCCCCAAAGTTACACTTCCTCTTGTCACGGGGTTTATTATTCTTCCCGCCCTTCTTGGAATCCGCCTTCTTATTCTGCGATCCCTCCACTTTTTTGTCTAGAGGTTCATCCATCTTCGCCTCTTTCTTCCCATCCTTGTCTTCCTCATGTATGAGTGCCTTGTCCACCAGTTTCTCATAAGTCGCGTCCATACGTACATGGGACATAACTAGGCCGTGCAGTGGCTCATTTAAGCCTTTAGCGAAATGAAGAGCCTTTTTGTGTGGAGTGTTTACAAACTCTAGTCCGAATATAGCCAACTTGTTGACGTATTCCTTAACTGATAGGCTTCCCTGTTTGAGTGCTAAGAACTTCTCCATCTGTAGGCTTTGTTCAGCTTGCTAGAGGAACTTCATTTCAAACCTCATTCTGAAATCCTCCCAAGTCTCAATTGGTCCCTCAGCATTAGTGACCTCCCACTAGAAAGAGGCTTCGTCCTTAAATAACCATACAACCAACTGTATCTTCTGCCTATCGTACACTTCAAAAGTAAAAAACAAATCTTATGTTTCCTTGAGCCAGTTTCTTGCTTCCACGAATGATTCAGTACCATTAAAGTTCTTTCTGCCCATAGCTCTAAAGTCTCTACATATCTTTGAGAAAGCATTCACGCGCAGAGTAGGAGGAGTAGTGGGAATGATGAGTACAGCTGGAGGAACGTTTCCTTGGCCTTTGGCGGGTGCCGTGGCCTCTAAATACCCATGGAACCATCCAGGTATTGTGATTCCCTCTAGAAGATTAAGATCCCCAGACATGCTGAAACGAAAGGAAAAGATTCAAAACAAAGGATAGTTAGATAGTTCCTATGGCTTTGGGGAATATGCCTTTAAAATAAACAACACTTTTCTTGAAAATGCTTCTTTAAAACTTCTTTTTGAAAAATAGTTTTTAAAAACTTTTATCTGATCAGGTAACCATCAGCTCTGATACCAAGTGAAACACCCCACCTCTGTTAAGGTCACTCACAAGGGAATGCATTAACTTTGGTGAAGCATTATAGGTAAAAGATACAGATAATTTACAAGACAGACATACAAACAACGGAAGAATTGAAATCATTTCATAAGCAGTGTGGTTCAGTCAAAACATTACAACGATTGTCTTAAACTCAACTTCCAAATCATTACAATAAAACGTCTGTCTTGATTAAAAACTCCAAATATATAAAGAATCATAAAACAGTAGTAAAGCGGCATAAATCCCCAATAGAAGTGTAACCACAGCCATAGCCCAAAAGAAGACAATCCAAGCAATACATCTACTCTCTTCAAGCTGGAAAATGTTTGAACTAAGCTGAAGTATTTCCTCCCTGTGGACCTTGGGGGAGGGGGGGGGGAGACGGAAGAAAAGAAGACGAAAGAAAATGGGTCAAACATAAAGCCTGGTAAGCCTAGTGATTTTCAGCATGTAAACAAGAAAAAGAAGCATGACATGAATAGACCGAATATAAGGCAATACCATAGTAACAAGATAACATAAGACAAGATAAGGTAAGATAAACTAGATATGCTATTGCACCCATTTCTATTTCTCTGCACCTACTAACAATTGTTTCAACTAGCCTCATGTGTTCATAATAAAATGATCCCTTTATTGATCGGCTTCTACTCGCATGTATTTATTACTTGTGTTATTCGGCCCCGCTTGTTTGTAGATACATGTGCTGCTCCCACCATGGGGTGTATCAATTCCTATGATGGCGACCCGACACAATTCAAGATGCACAATGTATAACTATTGATGCCCAATGCCTGATTTTTCCACTCCGGAGCACGTGCATGCCCGTACTCCGTTGGAACCTACACTGACGCACCACCCACCGCTATTTTGACTGCTTATAATCAGCCCAAAAATCATGCCTCACCCTGCCTAGTTTAGGGTACCGTGATACATCAATGTAGGTTACTGCTGAAAAGGGTCCCCGTTACTAGGGTTTCCTAACCAACATGTTATAACGGTTAAGTATTCTCAATTTAATCTAACCCCGCCCATTTGTTTAATTAACATGTTGCATTGGTTAAGTTTTGCCTACATTAACTTAACCCTACCATTCTTAGCATGCCTGTTCATTAGCATTAATTGATTTATTAATGCACCAATCTCTCACATTAGAACTGTTGTTTGCGGTTGCTGGATGTGCCGGGCAGTTCTAGGCAGAATTCTACCGCAAACTCATTCTAACCTTGGGTTTTGGGCTTAATGCGCTAACCTCTCACATTAGATCTGTTATTGTGGTCGCTGGATGTGTCGGGCGGTTCCGGGCAGTCTTACACCGCAACTCAATCTAACCTCGGGTTAGGCATGTTCATCTTTTAGCTAATTTACATATTTACCATACACGTCCAAGTCTATATGTCAATTATCCACAAGTGTAGTCAATTCAAGTTATATTACATTTACTTGTTATGCCCAAAGTTACTAAATTAAGTTACACCCAATTCCCCACGTTACAATCGCATGTACAACAAGATTCAAACTAGGTTTCCAAACGAACTTAGTATTCATAAAATAAAATGGAAAGGGGAATAGAGAAGAAACGCAAGAATTGACATAAGACAATAAGCATGTAAAGGTGTATGAAACACAAGAATAAGGGTTCCAATAGATTTGTTGTACATTAACACTAAATATGAGCAAACTGAGCAAGTTACATCATAGGCATAAAGATTCTATTGAACTGAACATAAAAGAATCACAAATTTGATGTACAACAAGATAGATTCAATTGTATCTGTAGTAACAGTCTCATAGGCATAGGTAATCTCAGATTTGACAAAAGAATAAGAATGAATTAGAATTGGTTATCATTACAATTAGGCATAGTTCTAGATTTGATTCATTACAGTCATGATTTCTATTATGTGTTCAAATTTGAATAATAACTGAACTTACAGTGGTAGGATTAGAAAAAGAGAATTATTTGACATTGTAGTGATTTTGATCTCTCTTTGTTGATTGAAACGGAAAACCTTTACTTTAATTTGAAGCTCCCCAATTTGATTTCTTGTTTGGAGAACAAGGAGGCTAGGCTTGTTTAGAGATGGACAGCATGGTGGCGTCATAGAATAGGATTATGAGGTTAGGGTTTAGGTTTATGTGTGCTTATATAGATGTGTCGGATTAATTAGAGCCTTTAGATCAACATAGGATCCATCTAAACCATCCAGTCTAAGAAAATGTGTCACCAGGCCAATCAAAAGTCGCCACGTAGCCCTAAGACTCAGAAAATCGTCATTGTCTAAAATAGTCAGCAGGGTTCGACCCCTATAGGGGGCGACGCCTATGTCGAAACCCCTATAGGGGGGTCGACGCCTGTGTCGACACCCCTTAAGGGGGTCGACACCCTCTGGCGGGAATTTTCCTGCCCACTTCTTTTTGCTGGTTTGAATTTTGAATTTTAATTTATTAATTATTTATTTAATTCTGATTTAAGCTTAAATCTTCTAACCTCCATAACTTCTTCATACCATATCCGTTTTACGCAAACTCAGACTCTATCTCAAACAGAATTCCGAGATGAACGCAATAGCGTTATTACCACTTTTAAAATTAAGCATTCTTAAATTCGTTATTTTTAATATTCACAGAAAATATGGGGTGTTACAAGAATAGCCCCGGTTGACTACGTCGACCCGAGATGGGTGGACTAGGATATGTCGGATCAACCTTCGATTCGATCATTAACCCAGGGAGGATGGATTTGAATTGATTTCTTCACAATCACGTGGTTTCAATGACTTTGATCAACGTCAACTCATATGTGATTCTTACAGCAGCTCATACTAACTTGTATGTGATTACGTGGTCTGACATGACCACACACTCGACTTACGCAGGATGATGTCATCGCTTGGCCATGATCTGTGTGTGTGTCATCACATGTGGGAGCCAACGATTTGACATGACAAATGACAAGCTATTCATGTGGACAAGATAATTCGAGTACAATGGCTCTTCAAGCGGACACCACTGTTCGTTACAACTACTAACAGACTAAAGAATATTCAATGGAATAACAGCTCAACAGATTCAAAGCACATCCCGTCTTCAATGCAACGTACTTTAAGGGGCAAAGTGTTGACCTGCCTTTTAAGAAAGGCCGTCAAGATTTAAAACATATCAAAGTCAAGCCAAGCCATCTCTAAGATGCCATAGTCTAGGGTCGAATAAGCCTCAGGTTAAGTGAAGCAGGCCACCAGAAGATGCACCATCTTGAAGAAGCACCTTGTCACAGGTCGGCCAACTTCTAACTTGAGAAACCCTCGGGTCGACTAGGTCGAGCCAAGCCTGTTCAACTCGAGAGAATATCTTCCATATGACCTGTTTCAGATCCACTTAGACCGCTTCCAAAACTTCTACAACATCGGATTAGTCTTCACGTGTCTATATCGGGCCGAGTCAAGCCTTCTCCCACATTTTGAAAACTTCCACCTACTTTCTACACTCCCGAGTAGAGCGCCACGTGTCCTAGTCGACCCAGGAACTGTAACATCAACAAATAGCCACCTAGAGTTACGAAAAAAGAACTTTATCCAATCTCTTGCAATTTCATTCATTGTTATTGCATTGTACCTGAGTTTAGCTATTAAACCACTATTTATACTTATATTTTATAGATAATCAAGTGATTATAATGTGGACATAGGCTCGTTAATGTCGAACCACTATAAATTTGTGTGTTTCCTCATTTCAATTGATTGTCCTTCATTTATATATCTACTTTATATCATTCTTGGGTGTTGTGCAAATTTTGGTATCAACACTTTATATTCACATAATACCTTCAAAATACTTTATTATTCCAATTATAAATTAAATAAAATTTTAACCTACTTATTAACATTTTAATATTTCTCATTAATTCTTAATATGAGTTATATTTAAAATCTCTTTCACTATTTATTTAATTAGGTCAAATAAGTCAAACATAAGCAAAGCTGAGTAATGAAAGAACTTAATCAACATAAATCTATAAAGGATAGAGACCATAATTAGAACAAATTAGAAAACATTTAGAATTTCAGAAACCATCTATTATAATTTCCTAATATGGATCTAGAACAAGTGTCAAGATTTAGATTTAGGAAATCCTAATTGAAGATAAACATAATGAAGAAGATTGATTCAAAAGAAGGAAACTCTTGAATCACTTTAAATTTAAAAACAACAATTTATATCAAAAATATTTGAAAATCAATTACAACCATTTTAAAAAGTTTATACTTTTCAAAATATGCTCTCTCAAGAAAGATTCTACATCTGATCCTACTCATTCTAGGCTATCACTACCCTATCTCTAATGAGTTCAAACCCAATAAGCTAAGATTTTAATCAAACATAAGCTCGAATACCACATTTAAACTCCTGCAATTTCTTACCATTTAATTCGATAATATAACCAACTTAAATCATTCGAAATAGCAGGTTGTTAATAGCAGATAGATACAGACATAGGAAAGCAGAATATCTCGCAGTGGAATTAATAAAATACAATGATAATGAAGCTACTAAATACAAAATCTCAAAATTTATACATTATATCAGAGTTGCCGGATTAAATACAGCGGAAGTCTAAATACAATGTATTTCTAATACAAAAGAAATAATTAGAACTGATAGATAGAGACAATGTCTTCAACAAGTCTTCGGCTTGGAAAGGTGAAATCTTAATACTGCAATAGTCAGTCTGACCTGAGCAATAATGTAAAAACAAACACTCGAATCAGGACTAACATTCTCATGAAAGTAAATCAACTCAAGTGAAATGTCCAATGAAATGGATCAACTAACTTAAAGAATATTTGGGATTCCACTCTTTAAGGATCCGTTAAACTAGATACTTTATAATACAATACACTACTATAATAATGTCTATGGGTAAATATAATATTGAAAATAGCGTAAGTGGGATTACCATTGTTCCTATTACACGTTTATAGCATTGTCATATAGTTTGCATGGGATGCGCCGTGATATGAAAAAGTTAAATCAAAATCGTGGGGGCTCGATAAGGATGATATGATGAGGAACCAAGGCTATACCAATGGTAGGATTCTATCTGATTGCGGACCAAGCCTGGTGGTAGTGCAGAGCCTCAACTATCTCCCACCTCGTACAACACTCCAAATTTAAGGGTGGCCACCAATAATTCACAAAGTAAGAGATACGTTATCGTAGAAGCATGTATGATCAAAGAAGTGTCCTCAATTGGCCTCGGTATGGCTTCTGTTTTAGTCATTTTAATTATGACCCGAAGGTCAAGGGTATTCGTCATCGTTCTCTTACTTCATTACAGTAGCGTTCTCCAAACCAACCTACTTCATTTTGGATTCTCCATTATGTACAAAGTTGTTAAAATAGTTCCTGGTACTGGCAAAGAGTATTCCAATATCCAACCCCGATCTTTTTAACAACCCAAACACTTATTTCACACCATGGTTATTCATATTTTAAAATAATATTATAATTTCATAAGTTAATACTGATTTCAATTCAAATAATTAAGTTTAAATATTTCATTGTCATAAATCATATTTCAAATCAATTCATCATTTGATTAAGCTTAAAAGTTCATATTTAATATTTACAAAATGGTTCATTGACAAATTTTCTTTTTTTGATTTAAAGTTTCGATACCATAAATGTCATTATTCAAAATCCTCATATCAGCATTCGGACTAAACAACTCGGACTGGAAATAGGTTTTATTTTAAAAATAGTAAATAAAGAATAAATAGTTAAAATTAAAAAAAATATTAATATAAAATATCTTGATTGAAAATAGTTATAAATATTTAAAAATTAAAATATAAATAAAATTCTTAAATTTAAATAGTTATAGAATATATAAGAGTTAAGTTAAATATAAATAGTTATAAAATAATTGGTTATATAAAATAGTTTAGAAGAGTTTGTTATAAAATAATACAAGTTTAAAATAATCTAGTTTAAATAATACTCCAATCTGAACCATATATTTGTCATTCCAAAGTTCAACTTATTATCAATTAAGATTTCAAAATATCAATTTACATCAATTTCCACCTTAAACCATATATTCTTAATTCCAGTTCATTTGAAAGTTGTTTTCAAGTTAGGTTTTAGTTGCATTACTTAACTGAATTTCTTCAAGTTTCTAGTTTTACTTTAAATCACATTTTAGTAATTCCATACAAATTAAATCTAAATTCCCCAATTTAATGTAATTTAACATAATTTGGTAATTACATTCAATTATGTCATTTAAACAAATTAAGTCGCAAGTAAATTTCTAACTTCTCTTTTATCCTTTCCTTAATTAGGGTATTAAATTACTTATAAAATAATTTAAATTATTTAAAATTTAAAATAATGTTATAATTGAAATTTTAAAATAGTTTTGTTTAAATCAAAATATATTTAAATTCTATGAAATATTTTTAGAAAAGACCAATAGTGTCCGTATATAATTTTCTACCTATGCCACATATATGAATCATTTAATTCCATTATTAGAAAATTCGAATCTTGGGTATATATCATTTCAACCCGCATCCAAAATTGATTTAGTTTCATTTCCTAATTCTGTACAATGGTTGGAGTTTGTATAATTTCAATTCACAGGTAATTTGCAGTATGAGAACAACATAATTAATATAAATGAAATGTCACATAGCATACAAATCCCTGCATCACAAATCATATATCATTTGTCCACCTATGTATCATATAAGTTTCATATCATAACGTGTCATATGTGTACAATGTACATATCAAATAAAAAGTTTTTCTACTAGCAAATCTACACAATTCACATCAATTCATTTGTGTTGAATTTAACATCCATGATCTCGTAAGTTAAGTGTGAGATAAACTCACATTTTCGCGGAAACAAAGAGAACTGGAGAATGAAGATAATGGGCATGGAAACTCAATCACCACAACTGTGCAACTCTAATATCAAGGCATGGAAAAATCCACATATCAAACCAAAGAAAAATATATATAGTTATTTATTTTTCAAATAAGTTCGAAACTTGAGAACAAATTTGTTTTTCAAAATTTACAAAATAGAACTAAAATTTGGTCATTTTGAAAACTGGTTTTTGAACCTGTTGACCACTGAATTGGAAAAGGTGGTTAACAACAAAGTTTTAGAAAATTAACCTTTTCTTCAATCAGAAAAAATATAAATAAGATTTAATTAATTTTTGAGGGCGAAAAGACCGAAATAGTGACACATAGTTTTCAAATCAAAAATCTATGTTAGAAACTATGTTTGAAAGATTGGTCTCTTTGATAGAGAAAAACACATAATATGAAAAAGGTTATCAAAACGAAGTTATAATTATTTCAATTTCATCCAAACTATCAAAAAAGAAAAATTAGGTTCAGTTAATTTTGAGGGTGACACCGCTGAAACAATAACATCCAATTTTTTAGATCAAGAATTCGAATCTGAAATTTGGTCTGAAAGATTCACAATTTTGACATAGAAAACCACAATCTGAAAAAAGATCCAACAAAAAAGTTGTCGATATTTCAGTTTCATCCACTTTAGGAAAAAGAAGTTGGTCTTGGGATATATATGGGAAAGTTATAGCCCCGTCAAGACAGTAAAAATCTAGAGAAAGCAGAGAAGTTAGAGTAAAAAAAATTGGGATAAGGGTTAGGGTTTTCGTTTTGTTTGAGGATTTGAAAGGCGGAAAAAAGGGAAGCTTGGATTAAAATTTGTTTTTGATTTAAGGGAAGGAGGAAGATGATATTAGAAATTTACAAAGAATGAATTTTACAAATTAAGAGGAATGAGAGAGGAAGAAGCAGAATGAAAGATAAAGCTTTAGGGAAATGAAAACAGGCAGTTGGGAAAGAGAATATCTACCTTTATTTCTTCAAGAGTCTTTTGAAATTCAAATGTAAAATTATGATGAGATGTGATGAGGTATGGGTGAAATTTCCTCAAGAAGACGGGGATAATATGGAAAAAGGATCAAATAAAGAATAATAGTAAACATGCCCAAACACCGTCTGTTTGCTCATTTTTATTCAGTGAAATGTATGTTTAGAGCTCTAGAACTCCGATTTTCACGAAATGAAAAGTTACGTTCCTCCTAGAATTTTATCTAAAACCATAAAAATATAGATTTTGAAATTTTCAACTTTTAATTTTCAACTTAAATTATATTTTTAACCAATTTTGATTAGAACTTACCTTTTCAACAAATTTTATTTTAAAAGGTTTGAATAACAAGTTACTCATTAAAACAAGTTTGTTATTCAAATACAAATTTGTATGGCTGAATTCAAATTTAGATAATAACATAACTTAATTGAGTTTAAGTAACAAAATATGAACCGTATATGATGTTATAATTTAATTCAAATAATAATATAACTCAAATTCCAAATTTTAGGTTGTTATAATTTAATGTTGGGGTAGTTTCTTATGACACTACAGAACAATATATGGTGTTGGCTGTAGCCATGTTCGGAGTGGCCAATAACTCTAAATGCAAAGCTAGCTCGGAAAGGGGTCCCCTAAAGGATCTCGATGAGTTCCATTCTGAAGTTGATAGATGCCTACGCCATGAGGATGCAAGACCCTAAAGAAAGCTAAAGTTTATATCTTAGAGGATGAATAAATGCTTAAGGATGGATTCAAGTATGAAAAAAGAAAGAGAAAGAAGGAATGCGAGTGTGATGGCTCAAGGGGAAGTCGGAAGATGTAATAATCCTCATATTTAACGATTATTTATTTAATTTTTTATTTAAATATAACGCCGTTAATCTTTAATCGAGTATAAGTCCAAAAGGTCACATTTTATGTATGGATGAATTTGGACTTGAAACCACTTCCATTGAGTTCAAAATGTCGTTTGTGATTTTCAAAACTATAAACATCGATACCTTTAGAGTTGGTTTTGATACCAACTGTAATGCCCTACCTCTATACCCGCGTTAGCCAAGGTCATTGCAAACAATGGTGTCAACTAACCGGAAGAATAAGGCTGCTGAGGAGCGATCATCTGTATATTAGCTTTAAACGAGTGTTAAATATGTCGGATAATGTGGCCATACTTTTTAAGTCTCATGAGGAAATCCGACATATCTAATTCAAGTCCAAATCTACTACACATTGGCTATATATAATTAAGAAACAATACAAAATACATAAAATAAAATCAGAGTCAGACACAGATATTCACATCACTAACGCGAAATAGATATGAATAATAATGCAGAAGTGGTGGACGTAATATAAGTGGTCGTGCAAGATACACTATATCATAAAATAATAGGTACATATACAACACTAAAGAATATGTACACATCAGAGTCACTATCTCAAGTATATGAAAGATAAAACTACAAAAAAGTGCGGTTTGCCAAAAGGAAGAACTAGTCCATGCTACGATCAAGGGGAATCACCTGTAATTCTCGGTATGACCCGAGTTTTATTTATAAGAAAATAAACAATAAACAGAGCAGTTTAATTGCATTCATCATAATAAAATGGAATAGAAATAGAGATATAAATAGAACATGACATATGAGTAATAACAACAATGGTCACAAGTGAATGTGAAGACTCAATATGTCCACAAAATATGCCAAAGAAATCTTGGCGCTATATAAGGATATCTAAATTTCAAAGAAACTAAGATTGATAAATTAATATCAGTATGAGAACTGATAGCACGTATGTCAATTAAAACTTAGATTTGATAAATTAATATCAATACGAGAATTGACAGCACATATGTCAATTAAAACTAAGATCCAAGAAATTAATAAATTATAAATCTAGAAGATCCCAAAGAAGGGGAAGTCCCAGGTCAAGGTGGGAGCCCGAAGACTCATCAACTCAATATTGGAGTCCGAAGAATTAACCAATGAAATATAGGAGTTCAGAGACTAAACCAATGAAATATGGGAGTCTGAGGAATCAAATTGGGAGTCCGAGGACTCAACCAACGAAATATAGGAGTCCGAAGACTCAATCAAAATGATCCGAAGCTCCCTAGGATGATCCGAAGATCATTAATGTGACCCGAAGTTCGGGTTGATCAGAATAGACCAGGTTTAGTGTAAACTACACCAAGCTAGTAAATATAAGAGTTGAGCTACATGTCCCATAATCACTTGCTCTACTCGAATATTTATGAACAAGTTGTATATTCCACTAGAGATCCGAAACGATCATTGACATGGTGTTTAATCGAACAAATCTAAGAATTAAGCATCGAAGCAAACATAAGGGGTCATAGCCTTGTTTTTACTAAGGCGTTTAATTAGATTTCTCATACGAATGAGAAAAAGGTTTATGAAATCATATATTTGTAGATAGTAAAACAATTTGGAAAATAACTTCATATAATGAAGTAGAATTAAAAACCACATAGTAAAAGATTCGGCATCTACCAATAATTTAGAAACCCTTTTATATAGTTTCGAAAGTGTCAAATCTCGTATAATAGTGATCTAAATGATAACCAAACTAAGAATTCATGTTTAATAGCGTAAATTGAATCTCACGACTATCGATTATAAATTCATTCAGTACGAATTAATCAAAATTACACGAAATCGAACTGCAGAATTATGCAAACCAGAGAAACTAAAATGTTACTGAGAAAGGCCGAACGGGCTGAAACTCGGCTGGGAAAGAGGCTGAAACAACCTAAAGTATTGACCGTGGACACCACTGGTCAAGAGTCGAAAAACAGGATTTAGACGTCTGAATTATAAATTCAGATGTCTGAATTGGGTTTTCTAGAGACATAAGTCTCTGTTTGAGATTTAGACTTCTGAATTAGAAAATTCAGACGTCCGAATTGCAATTCGGACATCTGAATTGAAAATTTAGACATCTAAATGGAAAATTCAGACTCCTGAATTGCTCTCTATCTGTTTTTGTAATTATATGTAGCAGGTCAGACATCTAACCAATAATATTCAGGCGTATGAATCGGGGCCTAGGCTTTATTTTTCCTAGATAACATGCTCAAAATCATGTCAGCAAACGTCCGAAGGCCTATGATGTTATATACATGCAAATAGGCTTCTATAACTCACCAAAGCAAAATTCGCGTGCACAATCATACATACATGAGATTTGCAAAGGTTTTGATTATAAGTTAAAAAGTGAACTAAATGCCAAACCAAATCATGCAAAACCGATTAAAGCGACTTGTGAAGACATAAGACTTTGCCGGGGCAAAACAAAGCCTTACAAGATCACCAAATACACTCATAGCATAAAAATTAGGTCGCGTGAACAATCCTAACTGTAATTTCAATTCGATGAAACATAAATACATGAAATCGGCTAAGTTACACTAGCCAACCTAATTCACTAGCATATGCAAACCCAAATGAACACTAAATTACACTTTTACAATATAAAACTCTTGACATAGATGTGAGTTCATAAGGAACTCAGCTTTTCTTGTTTAGAAACAAGGAATCGATCCAACAACGAGCTAAAGCAACCTCTCTTCCAAAGTAACTTGCTAATCTTCAATCTAAACATGAATGCACAAATTTCCTAGAAGCTAGGTCATAGGAAATTTCAGAAATTGGAGGGAAAGAAAGTAGGAGAAGATGGAGAAGATGAAGAGGAGGCTTACCTAAGCTTCTACACTTGATTTCCTCTTGATTTGCACAAGAATTGGAGCTCCAAGGATTATCTAGGTTTTGGGAATTTAAATTTACTTTTCTTCTCCCACGTTTTCTATTTTTGATGAAGTGTTTGAGTGAATGAATTGGAGAGGTCTGATGGAGATCTTAAGGAAAGTGGCTAGGTTGGCTAAACCAAGACCTAACCATAGTCCTAAAATACGCAAACTTGAAATATATTGATGCTTATAGTTTTTGACCACGTAAACGGCATTTTGAACTCAATGGAAGTAGTTTCAAGCCCAAATTCATTCATATGTAAAAAAATATATGATATTTTGGTCATACACCCAATGAGAAAGACCAAATTTCACCAAATCTAAATGTATCAATGTTTATAGTTTTTAAAGTCACGAACGATATTTTGAACTCAATGGAAGTGCTTTCAAGTCCAAATCCATTCATATGTAAAATGTGAATTTTTAGACCTTCGATTAACGACGTTATATCTAAATAAATCATCGTTAAATATATGGGTTATTATAGAAGAGCCATAAATATTCCTTGCAAAGCTAAACAAGTCCTTGGAGAACTTCTACGTGGATACTCAAGGCAGGTCCTGTACCGTAAACTACTGTTTGGAGAGACAACCGAAAAGGAAAGGAGAATGGGCAAGTATTTCCTATTCCATGAATTGGACGGGCACACTACATCGTCATGTAGACACCTTCGAAGTGAAGCTAAGGATCATGTCAGGAATGGAGGGCTCCAAGAGTATGTCGAAATCAGAGGGGCAGTGTTCGAGCATGGGCAATTGTCTACGAGTCAAAATCGAGGAAGGTCTCGATCCAAAAATCAGATCGTCAACTCATGATCAAGACGATAACTCTAAGACATTAAATAAATGCTTTATGAATTAACGAACCAATAACTTACACATATATGGGACCATAATTAGTCCACATGCATGATTTGAGCAATTGTTGGGTCGTGAGGCTCGAAGAGGCTTAGCTTAGTTTTTTCCATCTTTTCATTTTTGATTTAGTTTTTTTTATTTGAACTTCCATTAGCGATGAATAAAAATTGATTAAGGTTTTATTTCACCTAGAGAGTTGTAGTAAAGCCACAAAATACAAATTCCTTTAATCAGATCATGATCAGATTAATTCATATGAATTAACTGTGAGTTCCTCTTACCAAACAATGACTGGATGAACTCGTAGAAACAGATCAAGAGTCTCTTTCATGGAAAGTAATCAGTTGGATTCATGTCAACGATTATGAATTCCTTTCACCAAATAGTGATTGTCTAGTTCATGCAGATAGATCGTGGGGTCCTTTCATTGGATAGTGAATGGAAGAACTTAACCAGAATGTGGATCCCTTTCACTAGAGCCTAGATGGATGGCTTCCCATAATTGAGCTTCAAATTCCTTCATCAGAAATTGATTGGATGAGTTAGTACGGAGTTTAGTATGAATTCTTTCCCAGTAGCAATTAGATGAGTTCGTATAAAGTGATCTTGAATGCCTTCACAAGAAAATGGTTAGACGAATTCATTCGACGGAATTACGAGTTCCTCATCGGATAATGACTGGATGAACTTGTATAAGCTGAATTTGATTCCACTTTGGTAGAAAGGGATAGAGTTGGCTTACTTATTGATGATTTCCATTCACCAAAAAGTCACTGATAAGAATTGTGAACCGTCCATTGCAAATATATTTGGTGGATGACCAAAGAGGTTATGGATTTATGAACTCGGATCACGCTCCATGCACGAGATTTAGAATGTTGGATGGTGAATCATTCAGCAAGAGCTCGATGAGGCTACAGAACACGAAAATGGTTCAGGAAAGGATATCTCTAACTTTTAAGAGATCTGGAGAGATTGTATACAAGGGATTGATTAAAAACACACCTTCCAAAAAAGATATGTTTTAGGGGGCAAGATATCGACCCGTGCATGACCATCACGTTTGAATATAAGTTGTTTGGATCGTTTGTAGCTTGAGGATGGACTGATGTCAGCATGGAGAAGCTTGAATGAAGTAATGAAAGCCATGAGAATTTAGAGTTTTGGTAGGTTGAAAGAAGGATCGCCATAGCAACACGACCCCAGATCAACCATGTCTTAGTTCAACCTTTGCATTGTGCACCCTAGATCACTACAACCGACTTATTTTTTGATCGACCATTGCATGTTTCCTTGGATTGACATACACATATCTCCTCTATATCGTCTAATTAAACTGGCTCCAGATCCGTATGACTTCGCATCGGATTAGAGTGATGTGGCCTTATATGGCATCTCGAACTTGAGTAGAGAAAAACATAGAGCTATTAGGGATCGAAGCACCTATACGTGACACATGCTACTTCCAGTATTGGTTCCCCTGGATCAGTACCGATTCGGATCCGGATCCGTACCAATCCAAACCATGATGGTTCGGGTCGATCCAGATTCCTCCTCCTTCTTGACCCGATCTTCCTCACTCTATGCATGACTTCTACTGTGCCACTACTTCGTGTCTAACTAGATTACCATATTCCTATAAATGCAGCTAGAGATGGTTAATAGGAGGGATCTCTTCCACTCTCTGATACCTAGTGGTTGTTGATTTGGAAACTAACATTTGTTCTTCTCACATTTCTTGAATAAAACTTAATTATAATCTATAGTATAAATAGGTGACTCCAATGTGTAGAAGAAGGCCTAATTGCCAAATAACTACAAAATTGATATGTTTATTTACTTTATTGCGCTTTGTGTTTGGATTGGATTGACTATTTTATTATTATTACCTTGATTTGGGTATTGGACTTAATAGAGCAAAAATCAAGTCAATATTATTCCTTTTTAACTTTTACTACAATCCATTATGTAATGGACTTTCCTTGCTCCTTTTTTTTTTAAATTATGACTCAGCCTATCTTTTTCACCTTTATTATTCAGTTTCAGTTTAGTCTTTATTGCATTATATCGATTGTCTTCTGCTATAATGTTTATCGAAATTACCTTTCTTTACTTTATTTAAGGGATATCTTCATATTAATAATTTAAAATTCGATCTCCCTTAAATGAATGTTAATATGATAAATTTATATAACATATCTATAAGGTAATGGTGTTACGTTAGATATTATTATGAATTATATTTTTCATAGTTATTAAAATAGATGGTACGAAATACAGAAAATATCTCTATTTTATACATTTGTTTCATTTGACGTATTCTTTGTTATTTCAAATATTGTACTTTTATTTGTGGGTTAGGAATTGATAGTTTATAGAAATTTAAATTGCACAATCCAACATTCCAATGAATTAAAATACTACTTAATTCCCCCTAGTTCATTTTGATGACCACTAATTTACATTTTACTTACCAATTTTCTCATTTACAAACTTGGAAGTACCATTTAATTTATTAGTTTTAGAGAATACCACAGTCTAGGACTTCTAGGTTTACATATATACAATATTAAAACCAAATTTCCAATCATAGACTATATAAGCAGATTTATAAATCGATTACACAAATTCAATTTTCCCAAACAACTCCAAGTTTACATCTAGGAATATAGAAATAGATTTACAATGATTTAAATATTACACTATATAAAAATATACGATTTATCACTTGCTCTTCAAGCATTCCAAATCACCATACTTAGTCCCTATTATTCAGTTTCTACCACAACCTATTTTACCTCTTTTTATGTAGTTCTGCATCAAGTTTAAAACAAAATAAAGCAGCCATAACTTGTTTATCCTTTTCTATAAGAAACATAATGACAGTGCACCAAACCCATATAATAAATTGAGTTACCTTATTTTGTGTGATGACCCCAAACTCCCGTGCCGAGGAAGCAAGGATAATCATTGGAATATAACACATTTATCACATCAGCAGGTTACAAATAATAGTATAACACATGAAATCATAGAATAATACTCATCATCATGGCAGCGAAATCATAAATGTCATCAACATCAGAGTAGCACAGACCCAGGATACTACATAGTACATAAAAGGTTCCGACAAATAGAAAATAAGTCTACAACATCATCAAATACAAAATAGATAAGGTGATGTCTAAATGTCCAAAATAAGAGATAAAAGATAGTCTTCGTCTTCCACCAAAAGAGCACTCCATGTTGCAGTGCATATCCAAAATAAAGCCTGTTACCTGTTTACTTGGCTGCCCATGTAAAAATAAGGGCATCCGATGTGAAAACCCGTAACTTCCCCGGTGAGGAAAGCGCGGATAGTTCGAGAACAAGCCGCAACAGAACGCAGACGGAAGAACATTTCATTGTATATTACAACAATGCATCAGATTACAAGAATATACAGAGTATAAATGAATATTACACAGAAATATTAGAGATTTAAATTACATTTAAATACATAGCAGCGGAAAATAATACAATACACAACTAGAAGAGATATACAGATACAAAGCTTTCCGGATATCGTTCCAGCTGTAAACCAGGATCCTGTGAATATAAATCTGCAAAACCAAAACTAGTAGCTGCCCGTGTCAAAATAAGGGCACCCAGAGTTTAGGTCAAAACAATAAACTCCAGGTCAGTCATGGGACTGGTGTGAGAAATAAAACAGTTATTAATCTTTATTTTAAAGTTAGGTAAATCAAGGGACCACGCCGTATAACACGGAACGGGTTTCCTCCCAAGAATACAAGTGCATAACAACAAACAGCGCAATGCTAAATAAAGAAAAATGAAGCTATTATAAGACCCAGTTCCCATCACACAATGCAACGCAAGCCCGAGAATAGGGTTTTTACCTTATAATAGCCAAGAATGCTTGATACGTTTAAAACAAATCATTTGATACTATTATAAGTGTATAGTGTATAAAACAACTTCAAATCATAAGTATCAATCATCGGCGGCATAAGCGCCCCATCCCACTATGTCGCCATATTAGGCTCTACAAATAAAATCGCAAATGTCACGTATTTGGAAATTGGATTTCCATCTATGAACCGAGTCCAGGGATCGTCCTCTACCGATTCGAGACGCTCTAGCCCGTGTCTCAGGAACAGCCGCAACTGCCCCTTGGATCGTCAGGGCCGGTCCACCGATGTGGATTATTATGCCTGAACAATACGTCTCCCCGCCCTTTGGGGCGTCAATGAGCCAAAAAATGACTCCATCGGACCCGGATCGTCCGATCAAACCGAGGCGCCTCGCAACAGCAACAACCACACAGGTGAAAAGTATATAAATGTCAGGGCTGGTAGGTCACTGACACCACCCTAGCTAGAAGGAAACGCATGCCCTCCCTGATGTCCTCTCCCGTTTCTGGTTCACAACCGGGGTGCGAGGCTTGCGAATTCACGTTACACAAAGGTGTGCCACACAAGCTGTGCTTTGATCATCACCACAAGACTTTGCTTTTCAACAGAAGCCTTGATCATTTGCATCTTAGCATGCCACACAGACAAACCACTCTATGCAACTGGTATCAGTCACAAAGAATGAAATCCGATGTCAGACACACGGTCCATTTACAAGTCCGTTCTGGGTCTGAACGAAACCAGAGGCACCTAGTACCCCGCATATCCATCGATCTCCAAGTGCGTCTGGACGATCACCAACTGATTCCATCTTCTTGGGTGTATAACCCAATCAAGATCATCAGTAATCACCCAAACGACGTGAAGACCTCCGGTCTTCGACCATCGTCTTCATCTTCGACTTATCGTCGTATCAGTTATTCAGAATGGGATAAACCCGGTCTTTCTCAATAACCCGCGTATATATTATAAAAGTGTTACACCAACACAACATACGCCTCATTCCAATTCATCAGTCACTAACCGTAAATTAACCAGAGAATAATTCCCCAAATATTAACCCCGAAGGCCGAAACCAACATCAGATCAATATCCAGAAAACCATTCTTCTTGGCTAACCGACAGTTAGTTTCTAAATTTCACATTCATAGGGAGAGGTTCCCATTAATTTTATCAAAGATAAATCATTAAAGTTTATTCTTTAATCTTCTTTTGAATTTTGATTTAACTATTCGGGATTAGCGAACCACACCGAAGTAATCATTTATTTTATTTCCCAATCCCAACCTATTCATCCCATGAAGTAAAACTGGTAATACTTCATATCTAACACAACAGTATTATCGGTAAATTCAATTACCATTTCACGTTCAAATCTAATTAAAGATTTAACTATCGCTTGGAGAAAAACTGGTGATACTCCATTCTCGATCTTTTCAATCTAATTAAAGATTCATTAAAACTCCACTTTGTTTTAATCGTTAATTGGGTTAAAGAAACAGTGTCATTTAAAACACGGTTCACGATAAGCCCAAAATCACATTCCATTAATTATCGGGTTAAAGGATGAGTGTTATTTAAAACACTGTCCACGATAAACCCAAAAATCAATATCAATTCAATTAAATATTATTTAATTGGTACACTTCATTAAATCTAAATAAAAAGATTTAATCTTTTCTCAACTGGGTTCAAGAACAGTGTTAATGAAGACACCATTCACGACAAACCCAAATCACATTTGATATTCAATACAAGGCTCTGAATAGAAAAAATATCGGCTTATATTCAATATCAAGTTCTACGATTAACAAATGTCGTATTGGAAATAACGATATAAATATATATCTTTCAAATTTCCGTAACAACATCTGTATAATCACGAATTCCAACATCGAAATATTTCGAAGACAATTTCAATTCGAATCCATTCCAATGCAATCATTGGAAATTCTGGTTATTTTAAAAACCATTTCAAATACAATTTATTTATTTAAAAATAAATAGAATTATAATTCTAGTTCAAAACTAGTTCATTTCGATAAAAATCTATTTTTATCTTTTCAAATAGGGGATTTTTCATCCTAATTCTTTCTAAATCATTTCTTATGATTTTACACAAATTATTACTATTTTTAATAATTTTATCAAGGCCTGTAGAGTCGATTTCCATCAACGGCCATCGAACTGCACTTACAGCGACCTTTTTTCAAATTTGATTTGGACATAATTCCAAATCTAACCATTAGATTTCTAATTTCTAATATTCGTTAGAAAGCTCTTTTCGATACGAACCCAACGGTTCCGGTTTCAGGAGAATCCGACGGTCGGATCTCCCGCAATATCCGTTCGAAGTCAATGGTCGAAATTCGCGAACTGCCGCGGCGCGGCACGTTCTATTCAGGCCATTATATTATATATATATAATATATATAATATATACTTCGTCGATTTCCTTTAAAACGTATTTAATAAATCGTTTTAAATTCGTTTTCAAAACGGTTTCAACTTCATATTCAATTTCAAATCAAAATTGAATATTCCAATATAAATTCGTTTTAAATTCATTTCAAATCGATTTCAATTCAATTTCAATTCTATTCGAATTCATTTCAAAACGATTTCAATTCTATTTCAATTCTATTCGAATTCATTTCAAAACGATTTCAATTCTATTTCAATTCTATTCGAATTCATTTCAAAACGATTTCAATTCTATTTCAATTCTATTCGAATTCATTTCAAAACGATTTCAATTCTATTTCAATTCTATTCGAATTTCAAACCCTTTCAGTTTATTTCGAATTTCAAATCAATTCAATTAAATTCGAATTTCAATTCACTTTAATATTCACTTCAATTTGAATAAAATCGATATAAATATCGTTCACGTCAAAATGGCGTCAATCTATCAACGCGACTTCATATATTTCAATTTTTAAATATTCCACTTCAAATATTTCTTTTTCAAATATTTCTATTCAAATATTTCATTTCAAATATTTCTATTTCAAAACTGGAATAAGGCCCAAACAGTTACCATATAATGTTAATTATATGGATTTTCTACAACACATGTATATATCAACAACGATGAATAATCAACCATCATCCAAAGTGCATTCTACACTGTATAAGCATTAAATATAAATATTCAATGCTTATAACAGCCTGTCAATCAATCGATCGACATACAACTAAACAATCAGGATTAGTGTACGTCAAATATCATCCCAATACCCGTGTGGGGTTTCAAACAATCAAACACAGATTTTATTTGTGCAGTTGGGCGATGTGTAAAATTTATCGTCCCAATCAATATCAGTCAAATGTGTGTATATAAACAAATCGTCCGATTTGTTTATTTTATTTCATTTCATATATACGTTAAGATTTTATTTTTAACTATAGAATATTTTCTACTATAAAATATTTTATTTCACTATATAAATGTTTTATTCCATTTCACATCACATCACACAATCAACTACACATCAAAATCAAACAAACAAGCATACAAGCCATCCATGGTCTGTGGACGACAGGTGTCGGGTGCAACTAAACACCGTCTGCATCCTATTATATATTTCAACTAGAAATAAATTAAAGAGTGAGAAATTATCACCGATAGCTAATCCAACGCCACGACTCTTCTTATGCAGAAATCTTCGTCGTTTCATCTTTCATCACTTTCTTTGCCTGTATCCTCTACAGATATAAAAATCACATTTTTACTTTGTTATTCCATATATAAAAATCGAATTTTTACTTTGTTATTCAGTATATAAAAATTGAATTTTTACTTTGTTATTCAATATATAGAAATCGAATTTTTACTTTGTTATTCAATAAATAGAAATCGAATTTTTACTTTGTTATTCAATATATAGAAATCGAATTTTTACTTTGTTATTCAATATATAAAAATCGAATTTTTACTTTGTTATTCAATATATAAAAATCGAATTTTTAAAACCATAAATCATATTTTTATATCCTTTAAAAAATCATGTCTTTACTTATAAAAAAAACTAACTTTCTTCATATAAAAAACTAAATTTGATTTAGCATAAAAATCTAATTTTGATTTCCTATAAACCTCTAAGCTTGATTTAAATGAAGATGTAAATGTGATTTAAATAAATAAAAATAATAAAACAGATATATATAAAAAAGGAAGAACTTACAGTTAATCGCTGAAGTGGGGGGAAGGGGTGTCTGCGCGCGTCGGTCAGCCGGGGGGGGGGGGGGGGGGCTCGCCGGAGTCACGGTCGGCGGTGGAAGGCTGGGGTTGCGGTTTCGATTGGGGCTTTGGGGGTTTTGGGCGCGGGTTCTATCAGAGGGGAAGAGAGAAACGCGAAGGGGGGGGGCTCTGGTCGGATCGTCGGCGTAAGGGGGATGGAAGCGGAGGGCGGTGGCGCGGTTCCGCCTGGAGGCACGATGGCCATCGTCGATCCTCTTTTTTTTTTCGTTCAGATAGGAATCGGGGGGGGGGGGGGGGGGGTGGGGGGCAGAAGGATTAAAGAGAGAGGAGAGAGAGTGAGGATTTTTTTATTTAATTATTTAATTTCAAAAGGTTGACTTTTACATACTACCTCTAAACGAGGCCTACCGCCTGTCGTCTATAGCGTTTTACCCCCATTCCGAACACAATAGGATATGTATCGTTGGCTGATTCAATTGTTTCGATCAGTTTTCGTTGAATTTACATTTTAAATCATTATACTGAATTTTAAACGTACATTTCAAATTACCGGCGTAACATACTAACTCGAAAAATTCCTGAAAAATATTTTCTAGCTTCGTATTGACGATACGGTCCTAACAAAACTAGTTTCGTCGAATTCTGAGACCGTTGGAAAAATGGCCAATTTCCAGTCGATTAAAATCAACTGAAACTGGTGAAACGCGTTTTCCTTTGCCACACTCACATATTGATTCGAAAAATTATGAAATTTGGAATCTAGCAATAATTTGACACTGCGGATCCAACAAAAGTGGTTTCGTCGAATTCCGAGGTCGTTTGCAAAATTCCCATTTTTAAGGGCCTGAATTCCATATCGACTATTCAGAATTTTCAACTGGACATATCTATTGATTCCCGCTATGAAATCTTAATTTTTCGGATTCGTTGGAAAGATATCCTCAATTAGATCCTAATGTTTTTGGTTTCACTAAAATCCGGATTGTTTTGCACCCGGTACATTCAATTGAAGTTTGAAATCGAATTATCGAACTACCGCGCCATTTTCAATTCCTTTTATAAATATAAATAAATATTTATATTCTATCGTCAATCTATACAACTATATACGATTGAATTTTATTCAAAATAAATTCCTCATCGCTTTTATTTAAAATAATTCATTTTAAATAATCAAAATTCACTAAAATTGCCAAAATAAAAATTTTAAACTGGCCCATATTTTCGGGTTGTTACACCCGAGTTTGCAAGTGAAAACAAACAATGAGTCAGTCATGGGGCTGGTATGAGAAATCTTACTTAACTTGTCTAATAATAAGGCTAATCACAGGACCATGCCGCTAATGCGGAACGGGTTTACTCCATTGGACTGTCAGTGCATAAAATAAAGTAAATCTTTTAAACAACGCAATGCTTTTTAGAAAAATGAAACCATTATAAAACTCAAGTCCCATCACACAATTCAACGCAAACCGGAGGATAGAGTTTTACCTTATAACGGTCAAACATGATTGATACGTATAAAACAATAATCATTTGATATTATTATTAGTGTCTAATCAGTTTATAACACTTTCAAAGTAAATGTATCAATCCTAGATGGCATTGCTACTATATACTATGTCGCCATATATAGGTTTATAATCAAATCCGTAATGTCATATTGGAAATTGGATTTCCATCATGAGTCAAGGCTAGGGATGGTCTCCTTACTGATTCAAGACACTCTAGCAAATGCCTCAGGGTTCGGACACTGGCGAACCCTTGGATTCTGCAGGGCCGGTGCACACATACTTTAGTGGATTGGCAATTCCTGAACACACGTTTACAGATCCTATCGGACCTATGACTTGGCCAGTATCGACCAATATATCGAGGGCCCTCACAATCCATCATCCACATAAGTAAAAATGTCTGGGATCCATACCATGACACCACTTCTAGCTAGAAAGAAACGTCATGCACCCCCTGTGTTTCCTTATCCCATTTCTGACTCTTACCGGAGTATGAGGCTCGCAAAGTAACGCTATACACAAAGCTATGCTAATTAAAGCTGTGCTTTGATCATCAACCACAAGGCTCTGCTTTTCAGCAAAAGCCTTGATCAATATATAACCTCTAAGCTCGTACGTCTTAGAGAAGGGTGTTAAGCAAGAGAATAAATTCTCCGCCACCAAAAGATATATATATTTAAAAGAAATCAATTAACACAGAACGAAATCCAATGTCAAACATACATCCTCTTACAAGTCAGTTCTGGGTCTGAACAAAACCGGAGACACCTTATTCCTCGTCCTGTATGTCCAATACGGAAGAGAGGTTCTCGCATATCCGGACAATCAACAAGTACGTCCGGACAACTACCACTTTAACCCTTTACTGGGAGCTACCCAATTCAGGACATCAGTAGTCGTCCATTCGATGTGAAGATCGCCGGTCTTCAACCACCGTCTTCAATGTCTTCGACTTTAAGCCGTCATATAATTATTTGAAATGAGATTTAACTTGGCATTTTCAAATAATTCTCGAATATATATAATTCAAATCATTTCTTTCTTTGGTTAGATTTAATTCAATTCTATAAATTAATGTCAAACAAATGTAACCGTCCACATTACTTTATAAACCAAGGGGAAATTGGTTTATTTTCACTCTATATCGTTTATAATATTTTATAACGATTTATCGCTATTTTTATTTATATAAAAATAGCCCATTTAATTTGAACGACGCTTCAGGTCATTGCGCAGCCTTGGCGCTGTTTTTATCCAAATTTAAGTTACACATTTCTCGAAATCTAACAGTTGGATCTTAAAAAATTTAATATCATTGGAAAGATCTTTCCAAGTGAACCGAGCAGTTCCAGGTTTGGGAAAATTCGACGGTCGGATCTTTCGGTATAATCGTCCAAAGTTACGATTCCGAAATGCGAACTACCGCGCGCGATTTGTTTTATTTTAATTTACATTCATATATTATATATATATAATTCGTTCTATGATTTCAAAACCATTTAATTCATTTCATGTAAATTTTGTCTAATTCATATTCATGTTAAAAATTATATTCTTAACATACAAACATATTTTTCAAGACATGACTATTTAATTCACTTCATTAACATGTTAAAAATAATATTTTTATCTAACCAAAAATATTTTTACATTTAATTCCTTTATACTACTTTAACATGATAAGAGTGTAATTTTTAATGACAGAACATGTTTAACATATAATTCTTTTTATTCTAACTAAAATGATTAAAATGTCATTTTTGTCAAACTAAACATATGTTAACATGTAATCTTTTTAACTCTAACTAACATGTTAAAAGTGACATTTTTGATGAACAAATCATATTTTAACATGAAATCTTTTTTAACTCTAACTAACACGTTAAAAATGACATTTTTAATGAACAAATCTTATTTTAACATGTAATTCTTTTTAACCCTAACTAACATGTTAAAAGTTACCTTTTTAATTAACAAATCATATTTTAACATGTAATTCTTTTAATCTAATCAACATGTTAAAATTTACATTTTTAATGAACATATCTTATTTTAACATGTAATTTTTTTAATCTAACTAACATGTTAAAAGTTACATTTTTGATGAACAAATCTTATTTTAACATGTAATTATTTTTCTGCTTCGCTAATACGTAAATGACATTATTCTAATGAATCAAAACATATTTAGCAAATGAACATTTTTCTATTAACATCGCTAACATGTAAATGACATGATTTTAATGAAGCAAAACATATTATTGTTTTTTTTCTACTTCGCTAACATGCAAATAATAATGTTTTAATAAACAAAACATATATTAACAAATGATCATTTTTTGCTTCGCTAACATGCAAATGATTACATTTTAATAAACAAAACATGTATTAACAAATGATCATTTTTCTACTTTGCTAACATGTAAATGATTACATTTTAATAAACAAAACATGTATTAATAAATGATCATTTTTCTACTATGCTAGCATGTAAATGATTACATTTTAATTTAGCAAAATCTCTTTAATGAATCAAAATCATTTTTCTGCTTTGCTAACATGTAAATGATTACATTTTAATAAACAAAACATGTATTAATAAATGATCATTTTTCTACTTTACTAACATGTAAATGATTGCATTTTAACATAGCAAAATCTCTTTAATGAATCAAACATACAATAAAAATATAATTTTTATTGTCCAATCTTTTTATTTAAAACATGATTCTTTTTTAATGAATCAAACATGCAATAAAAATGTAATTTTATTGTCTAATCTTTTTATTTAAAACATGATTCTTTTTCATGAATCAAACATGCAATAAAAATGTAATTTTATTGTCTAATCTTTTTATTTAAAACATGATTTTTTTAATCAATCAAACATGCAATAAAAATGTAATTTTATTGTCTAATCTTTTTATTTAAAACATGATTCTTTTTAATGAATCAAACATGCAATAAAAATGTAATTTTTATTTTAAAAACATTTTCTTCTTACATGAAACTTTTTAATGATGTAAACATACAATAAAAACGTAATTTTTATTGTAGTAAAAACAATTTTCTTTTCATATATATACAATAAAAATATAATTTTTATTGTATAAACATTTTTTATCCAACATGAACATTTTATTTACACTACACAATTCAATCCAACAATTCATCTCAACCACAATCAGTCAATTTCAATTTCATACAATGCATACATGTATTTTATACAACGTATATATATGAATTAAACATCACCATCACAATAAATTTTATTTTAAATTTAGAAATCTCACATTGATTTTGACTTCACCTAAATTTGTAGTTAGCTCCAAAATTCTTCTAGTCACTTCCAGAATGTAGTGGACGCTGACACGATCCCAACGGTTCCTGTTTCATGTGATTTCGACATCGTATGAACAAGTTGCGAATTTTTAAAGGTTCACAGTATTTAAATTTTATTAATAAATTAATTAAATTAAAAATACACCTTCTTCTTCCCCAATTACTCAGGCCGACGTTTTTACTTCAGGTTTGAACTTAGGATTCGATCTTTCACCAAATCAGTGAAGCTTAGAGACGATCAGGTGGCGCCACGACGTAGGGGGAGGAAAGGCGCACCCGATGGCGGTGGTGGGGCCCAGCTCGACGGGCCTGGGTGGAGCAGCGACGGTCGACGCGAGTGGGCTTCCTTGGCTCGGTGTGAACGAAATACACAACGGTTTATACTGTAATCCGTATGGATTTGAAGATTGTAGAGGGTACAACAAAATTCTCCAAAGGGTCAATGAATTTTATTGAGGGGATTAAGAGTTATTGAGGAAAGAAGAATTGAACTGTTCTGGCCATTGAACGAGAGGATGGCGGCGGCTATGAAATGATATTAGGGTTTCTTAATCCTATGGTATTTATAATATTTAATTATTTAATTCTTTAACACTAAAACGACCCGTTAATCCATATGAACTCCAAATCAAGCCCAGCGACTGTCGCCCCTAGCTAAATACCTTCATTTCTGACACAAAGGACTATGTTTCGTAAGCCCATTTGACTGTTTTAATCCGTTTTTCTTTCAATTAAAATATAAAACATTTAATATAAAATTTAAACATACATTTTAATTTACAAGGCCACATACTAACTCCAAAAATTCTCAAAAAATAAAACTAGCTATGTTTTGACGATACGGTCCCAAAAAAATTAATTTCAACGAATTTGAAGACCGTTTGAAAAATTGCCCTTTTTAATAATCGATCCAATTTAAGAAATTACCAAATGCGGTTTAATTTACCACGCTCACATATTGATTCCAAAAATTATGGAAACTTATACCTAGCAATGTTTTGACATTCCGGATCCAACAAAAGTGGTTTCATCGAAAACGGATGTCGTTTGCAAAAACGCTATTTTTAATAGCTTTGTCATTATTTAAAAATGGAATTTTTAAATTCTGTCACATTTTTTGTTAAAATTCCTTAAAATAATTTTTTTAAATTGGTTCTGATTTTCCGGGTTGTCACAATCTCCCCCACCTAAAAATTTTCGTCCCCGAGAAGGAAACAATAGCAAAGTAGGAAACAAAACGGAGAATGAAAAACAAAAATGCTACTATGACAAATACAGTTTTTGTCAAAAAATACACCAGAGACAAGAAAATAGGAGGCCCACCCCCTGAATTACACAAACACCCCTCTGAATTCAATGCATACCACCTCTGAATTCCGGATTTACCCCTATTTCTTACTTTTTGACAAAAACTTTTTTGGGTATTGTAGCATAACTCAATAAAAAAATATTGTAAATGTACCTTGCACCAGAGCTAATCAGAGATGTACACTCTGCACTTGAGATAAGCCTGCTTAATGCTATCCTCGGTCTCCCGTGTACAGTCTGTAGGATCTCCGCTCCACTGCACTTTGACTAAATGGATTCTCTTGTTACTCAGAACTCTAGTTTCTTTGCCAATAATTTTCACTGGCTCTCTTCTCACTGCTAAGCTTAGGGTAATATCCAACTCTTGCTGCACGGCTTCCTCCACAATCATGTCTGGATCATGTACATGCTTTCGAAGTTGAGACACATGAAATACATCATGTCTCCTGGCAACCAGTCAGGCAACTGAACCCTGTAAGCAAGAGTTCCAATTCTTTTGAGTATAGTAAATTGGCCAATAAATCTAGGTGTCAGCTTCCCTGTTTTCCCGAAACAGACTACTTCCCTCAATGGGGAAACACTCAAATACACATAATCACCAAAAGCAAATGCTAAATCTCTTCTTCTCGAATTTGCATAACTCTTATGTCAGATCTGAGCTGTTTGTAGTCGCTTCTTAATGAAATCGTCTTTATCCGAAGCTTCTTAAATCATGTTAGGACCCAATACTAGTCGATTGCCTGGTTCTACCCAACATGTGGGAGATCTACATGGCCTACAATACAATGCTTCGAATGGCGACATTTGTAAGCTTGCTTGGTAACTGTTATTACACGAAAACTCAACCAAATGCAAGTGATCTTCCCACGACCCGCCAAAATCAAGAATACATGCCCGCAACAAGTCTTCAAGTATACGATTCACCCTCTCAGTCTGGCCATCTGTTTGAGGATGATATGCGGTGCTCAGATTTAACTTTGTCCCTAGCTCCTCTTGGAATGCTTCCCAGAATTTACTAGCGAATATCGGATCACGATCACTAACAATACTACTGGGAACTCCATGTAGTCTGACAATTTCTATGAAATAAAGCTGCGCTAGACCTTGGGCTGTTCTAGTAGATCTAAAAGGAATGAAATGGGCGGTCTTCGTGAAATGATCTACAATCACCCATATATTGTCATTGCCTTTCTTGGTTCGGGGAAAACTATCAATGAAATCCATGGAGATTTGATCCCACTTCCAATCTGGAACCTCTAATGGTTGTAACAATCCGGCAAGTTTCTGTTGATCACTTTTGACTTGTTGGCAAGTAGGACAGCTGCTAACATATATGGAAATGTCTCTTTTCATAGATCTCCACTAGAACGTACGCTTGAGATCATGATACATCTTAATCACCCCTGGATGAATACTAAGCTTGGACTTGTGACATTCATCCATCACTTCCCTTCCGAGCTCAGGAATATTCGAAACACATATTCGGCCTAATAGCCTTAGAGCTCCGTTGTTATCAATCAGGAAACTAGAGGGTTTGCCTTCCTGAACTCCTTTTCTAATTCTCTGAATAAATTCATCATTCTTCTGAAGAACAGAGATTTTGTCAATCAATGAATGCGTAATAATGAGATTAGCGATAATTGCATTCTTCCTGCTGAGCGCATCAGCTACAACATTGGCTTTCCCTGGGGTATACAAAATATCCAAATTGTATGCTGCAAGAAATTCTAACCAATGCTGCTGCCGCAAATTCAACTCCTTCTGGGTGAACAGATATTTTAATGGCGTATGATCTGTATATAATTCGAACTTCTCACCCAAAATATTATGCCTCCATATTTTCAAAGAGAACACGATGGCTAACAACTCAAGATTATGAGTAGGATATCTCTTCTCATGCGGCTTCAACTGACAGCTAGCATAAGCAACAGCTTGGCCTCTTTGCATTAATACCTCACCAACAACTTCAAGAGAAGCATCTGTATAGACGGTCAAATCTTGATTACCATCAATAATAGTTAACACTGGAGCAGTAGTCAACCTTAAGTTCAGCTCTTGGAAAGCTACCTCACATTCAGGCGTCCAATTGAACCTTGTATGCTTCTTGGTAAGTTTCTTTAATGGACAAGATAGCTTGGAAAAATCTTTCATGAATTTCTGATAATAGCCAGCCAATCCTAGAAAAATTCTGACTTCTGTGGGCGTGCTAGTCTGCTTCCAATCTCGAATGGCCGTGATCTTGCCTGGATCTACTGAAATTTCGTTCCTTGATACTACACGACTAAGGAGCTTTACTTCTTCTTGCTAGAATATGCATTTAGAAAATTTGGCTTTTAAAACATTCTTTCTCAAAATTTCCAAAACTTCTTCCAAATGCTTTGTATGCTCGGCAGTTGACTTAGAGAAGATTAAAATGTCGTCAAGGAAAAACCAGCACAAATTTATTCAAGATATCGAGAAATACTATGTTCATTAAATCAAAAAAGTAAGCAGGAGCGTTGCATAAGCCGAACGACATTACTAACCATTCATAAAATAAGTCTGGACCTCTGAAAGTTGTCAAGAAACACATTCTTTGGCAATACGCAATTGATGGAAACTTGTAGCTATGTCCATTCTTGAAAACATTTGCGCTCCATTTAAGCATTATAATAAATCAACAATATGCGGTAATGGATATTTGTTCTTTAGTGTCTGCTTATTGAGGTCTCGGTAATCCACATATAGTCTAAGAGTACCGTCTGACTTTGGAACAAACACTACCGTTGCACCCCAATTTGAAAAGCTAGGCTCGATCAGACCTTTCCACAAAAGCTGTTGAGTTTGATTACTCAATTCTTCTTTTCCTTTCAACGTCATTCTTCGAATAGCGTGCACAACTAGTCTTGCATTCGGAATTAAATCGGACCTGAAGTCAATTTCTCTTCGCGGAGGTAAACTATCAACTTCTTCAAACACATCCGCATAATCTTTAACTACAGGAATGTTCTCAATAGAAGTAGGAGTAACTTCTAGAGTAGACCAGATTTCTTTTCTATCTGAATCTGAGCCGTGACATGGTATAACCATAATATCCCAAATTTTGTTTTAATTTTAACTATTCTTTCGGTGCATCTAACTTCAACCTCATATTTCGTTAGCCAATCCATCCAAAGAATGATATCAAATTCAGAAAAATTCATGATGATCAAGTCAAAAGGGAACTGGAAACAGGAATAAGAAACAGGCACTCTACAATGCAAACCGAGAACAAGAGAACCTCCTATCGGATTATGGACACTAATCGATTCTTTAAGATTTCTTGGTTTCAAATTTAACTTTTTGACTATGTTACTAAAAATGAAACTTCATGATGCACCAGTGTCAAATAATAATGTAACAGGAATATTTTTAAACAGTAAGGGTACCTCCCAATACATCTGGTTTACATGCTCCTTCATAAGAAGCTGGCGCACTCACCCCATCATACACGTGAGCCACTTTGGACTTCTTCAACAATGGACAATTCTTAATAAGATGCCCCAGCTTGTGACAATTAAAGCACTCCCTAGTACCACGAGGATTTTAACTTGGCCCTGATTCATTCCTCCTTGGCTTCTTTGGCGCTTTGCATTCAGTATTGTAATGTCCTAATTATTCGCAGTTGAAGCATTTGACCTTGGATTTTCTATTCTCTTGAGGCTTGGCGACAGCAGTGTTGCTTGCCTTGGGCTTCTTATCCGAATGTTTTCTTTTGTTATTAGCTTGATTTCTCTCATAGTCTTACTGAGAATTCTTCTTGTCAATTTCTTTGTACCTACAAGCCATTTCAATCACCTTGGTAAATGGGAGCTCAATATGTGCAGTCACTCTGTTGTGGTACTTCCTCGAAAGACCGTTTAGGAATCTCTTGTTCTTCGGGAGCGGGTCCTGAATCAATTCAGGTGCATAGCGGGAGAGCTCTTCAAATCTGCTCACATATTCATTAATAGTTCGATCCCCTTGCTGGAGATTAGCAAATTCACCATGCAAGCGCTCGTCTTCTTGTCGAGGGATGAACTTCTCATTAAAGATTTCTTTAAACTTTGCCCAAGTCATATAAGCATCAAGATCTCCAATAGTCGCTATCTCCCACCATATCAAAGCCTCATCCTTAAGTAGCCAAGATGCCATGAATCTCTTCCTGTGGTCCTCTAACTCTAAGCCTGCAAAGATCCGTTCGCATGTCTTTAGCCAAGCTTGAGCCTCAGTTACTGTTTCCTGGCTAGTTAATGGCATGCCTCCCAAATTTTTGTACTTCTTAGCCATTTATCAAGATCGAACGGTTGCGGGAGTGGTGGTGACACTACAGCCTCTAGATTAGGCTGGTTCCGAGAAGCGGGGATTTCACCTCTTCCTTGGCCTCTGCCTTCTCTACCTCTACCTCTAGTACTCATCTTAGTCAGTTCTGTACCAGCAAGAAAAGAGTCAGACCAACAAAAATGATAATTGAATGTTAAAAGCAGAAGGACATATGGAAAAACATTGATGTAATGACTGATTATTATGCTATTCTATTGTGATCATTCTAGGACATTACTAATCCTATCTCTAATGAGCTACTCTAGAATACTGCTGATTCTATTTTGATGAATTGTTTTAAATATGTTATACTCCAGAGCTAAGGTTAACCTAAGCTCTGATACCAACTGTGATGACCCCAAACTTCTGTGCCACGGAAGCAAGGATAATCATTGGAATATAACACATTTATCGCATCAGTAGATTACAGATAATAGCATAACACATGAAATCATAGAATAATACTCATCATCATAGAAGCGAAATCATAAATGTCATCAACATCAGAGTAGCAAAGACACAGGAGTACATAAAAGGTTCCAACAAATAGAAAATAAGTCTAGAACATCATCAAATACAGCATAGATAAGGATACGTCTAAATGTCCAAAATAAGATATAAAAGATAGTCTTCGTCTTCTGCCAAAAAGCCCTCCATGTTGTGGTGCATATCCAAAATAAAGCATGTTAACTGTTTACTTGGCTGCCCATGTAAAAATAAGGGCACCCAAGTTTGCAAGTGAAAACAAACTATGAGTTAGTCATGGGACTGGTATGAGAAATCTTACTTAACTTGTCTAATAATAAGGCTAATTACAGGACCACGCCGCTAATGCAGAACGGGTTTACTCCATTGGACTGCCAGTGCATAAAATAAAGTAAATCTTTTAAACAACGCAATGCTTTTTAGAAAAATGAAACCATTATAAAACTCAAGTCCCATCACACAATGCAACGCAAACCAAAGGATAAAGTTTTACCTTATAATGATCAAACATGATTGATACACATAAAAAAATAATCATTTGATATTATTATTAGTGTCTAGTCAGTTTAAAACACTTTCAAAGTAAATATATCAATCCTAGACGGCATAACTACCATATACTATATCGCCATATATAGGTTTACAATCAAATCCTTAATGTCGTATTGGAGATTGGATTTCCATAATGAGTCAAGGATAGGGATGGTCTCCTTACTGATTCGAGACACTCTAGCAAATGCCTCTGGGCTCGGACGTTGGCGAACCCTTGGATCCTGCAGGGCTGGTCCATACATACTTTAGTGGATTGGCAATTCCTAAACACACGTTTCCCAGTCCTATCGGACCTTTCACTTGGCCAGTAGCGACCAGTATATCGAGGGCCCTCACAATCCATCATCCACATAAGTAAAAATGTCTGGGCTCCATACCATGACACCACTTCTAGCTAGAAAGAAATGTCGTGCACTCCCTGCATTCCATTATCCCGTTTCTGGCTCTTACCGGGGTGTGAGGCTCGCGAAGTAACGCTATCCACAAAGCTATGCTAATTAAAGTTGTGCTTTGATCACCAACCACAAGGCTCTGCTTTTCAACAAAAGCCTTGATCATTTGCATCTAAGCATGCCACATTGATAATTCATGCCATGTAGCTGATGTCTATCAATATATAACCTCTAAGCTCGTACATCTTAGAGAAGGGTGTTAAGCAAGAGAATAAATTCTCCGCCACAAAACAGTTATATATCTAATAGAAATCAATTAACACAGAACGAAATCCAATGTCGGACACACATCCATTTACAAGTCCATTCTGGGTCTAAACGAAACCGGAGACACCTTACTCCTCGTTCCGTATCCAATAGGGAAGAGCGGTTCTCGCATATCTAGACAATCAACAAATACGTCCAGACAACTACTACTTTAACCCTTTACTAGGAGCTACCCAATTCAGGGCATCAGTAGTCGTCCATTCAATGTAAAGTTCGTTGGTCTTCAACTACCATCTTCAATGTCTTCGACTTTAAGCCTTCGTATAATTATTTGAAATGAGATTTAACTCGGCCTATTCATATAATTCTCGAATATGTATAATTCAAATCATTTCTTTCTTTTTTTAAGATTTAATTCAATTCTATAAATTAATGTCAAATAAATCTAACCGTCCATATTACTTTATAAACCAAGGGGAAATTGGTTTATTTTCATTCCATATTGTTTATAATATTATTTATCGCTATTTTTATTTATATAAAAATAGCCCATTTAATTCGAATGACGCTTCAGGACAATAGCGGCTCTGGCGCTGTTTTTATCCAAATTTGAATAACACATTTTTCGAAATCAAACCGTTGGATCTTAAATTTTTTAATATAGTTGGAAAGATCTTTCCAAAGCTAACCCAATGGTTCTAGGTTTGTGAAAATCCGACGGTCGGATCTTTTGGTATAATCGTTCAAAGTTACGATTCCGAAACCAAACTACCACGCGTGATTTGTTTTATTTTAATTTATATTTATATATTATATATATAAATAAAATTCGCTCTTCGATTTCAAAACCATTTAATTCATTTCATGTAAATTTTGTCCAATTCATATTCATGTCAAAAATTATATTTTTAACATACAAACATATTTTTGAAGACATGAATATTTAATTCACTTCATTAACATGTTAAAAATAATATTTTTGTCTAACCAAAAATATTTTTACAATGTATATATATGAATTTTATACAACGCATACATGTATTTTGTACAACATATACATGTATTTTATACAACGTATATATATGAATTTTACATCACAATCACACTATATTTTATTATAAATTTAGAAATCTCACATTGATTTTGACTTCGCCTAAATTCGTTCTTAGCTCCAAAATTCTTCTAGTTACTTTTAGAATGTAGTGGACGCTGACACGATCCCAACGGTTCCTGTTTCATGTGATTTCGACATCGAATGAACAAGTTGCGAATTAGTAAAGGTTCATAGTTTTTAAATTTTATTAATTAATTAATTAACTAAAAAAATATACCTTCTTCTTCCCCAATTACTCAGGTCGACGTTTTTTACTTCAGGTTCGAACTTAGGGTTCGATCTTTCACCAAATCAGTGAAGCTTGGAGGTGATCAGGTGGCGCCACGACGTAGGGGGAGGAAAGGCGCACCCGACAATGGTGGTGGGGCCCAGCTCGACGGCGCCTCGGTGGAGCGGCGGCGGTCGACGCGGGCAGGCTTCCTGGGCTCGGTGCGAACGAAATAGACAATGGTATATATTATAATTCGTATGGATTTGAAGATTGGAGAGAGTACAACAAAATTCTCCAAAAGGTCAATGTATTTTATTGATGGGATTAAGAGTTATTGAGGAAAGAAGAATTAAACAGTTCTGGCCATTGAACGTGAGGATGGCGGTGGCTATGAAATGAGATTAGGGTTTCTTAATCCTAGGGTATTTATAATATTTAATTATTTAATTCTTTAACGCTATAAAGGCACGTTAATCTATACGAGCTCCAAATCAAGCCCAGCGACTGTCGCCCCTAGCTAAATACCCCCATTTCGGACACAATGAAGTATGTTTTGGAAGCCCATTTGACTGTTTCAGTCTGTTTTTCTTTAAATTAAAATATAAAACATTTAATTTAAAATTTAAACGTACATTTTAATTTACCGGGGCCATATACTGACTCCAAAAATTCACAAAAAATAAATCTAGCTATTTATTGATGATAGGTCCTAACAATATTAATTATGTCGAATTTGGAGACTGTTTGAAAAATGGCCCTTTTAATGGTCGACCTAATTTAACAGAAATTACCAAATGCGTTTTAATTCACCATGCTCACATATTGATTCCAGAAATTATAGAACTTTAAACCTAGAAATAATTTGACATTCTGCATCCAACAAAAGTGGTTTCGTCGAAAACGGAGGTCGTTTGAAAAATGGCTATTTTTAATAGCTTTTTTATTATTTAAAATTGGAATTTTTAATTTATGACACATTTTCTGTTAAAATTCCTTAAAATAAAATTTTTAAGTTGGTTTTGATTTTTCGGGTTGTTACATTTTATTTCATTTATGTGTCTACTCATACCACATAAGTTACACCCAATGCTATAGAAAATGCAATATGCATTTCCCATTTAAATTATATTCAATTTCATATTTTTCACTTTATCCCTCGATTTATGGAGATATGTTTTTCAACACCATTTATTTAATAATCTTGTATTGTTAATGGGTGACGTAAATATTGTGTTATCTATCCAGTACAACTAACATATTTTTAGATAAGATAATTTGGTTGAATTATTTTCATTTAAACCAACTAAATTATTTTCGTCAAACATGAAAAATAAGATTGTGAAATGTATGCATCCAAATCAATTGAATTATTTTCATTAAATTATGCATGCACTCGAAATATAATAATAGTATCAGATGTATTTGTAATACGAGGAGAACTACTTGCAACATGCACTAAAATTAATGTAATACATGTAATACCCTCCTATGTTTGGACAGTTGGACAGATTCACAACATGCATCAAAATAAATTTAATACTGTATTAGTTTTAGAAGTTAATACATGCACATTGGTTAATTAATTTAGTTTATACATGCATTTAGAATCACAATTATACATACATTAAAAATCACATCAATACATAAGCATTGGAATGATTCCAATCCATGGCGCATAAATATACAGAATTTGTTCAGAGTCATGGGAAATTTAAACCCGCGGCCTCCTGTGGATGAACAATTATGCTTATCACAATTTTTTTTACACTAAATTGCAAAAAAGAGACACTCAAACTGCAACCATTTATAGGTTTCCAAAATCACTGCTCTTGCTTTAACATCATCATCAACCTAGGGTTTCATGCCATAATATAAAGCCATGCATTGACTAATCACATAATTTATTGAGTGGTTTGCTGGGATGACATGGGCATAGCCACATTTCCAGCCTTCTTCATTATAACAGTGGTTGTTGATTCCAAGAAGTTATGGCAAGCAACGAGGCGTATTTAGGAAAACTGATAACGTAATTTTGAGATTGAAAAGGCGGGAAGTCGGTTTTAAAATATGATTGCTTGTTTGGTTAAGAAAATAAAAGAGCTATTTGGAATCAGGTAGATTATTTCTAAGGTGACCTTTAATTTTTGTGGCCCGAAGAGAATACCCGAATGCCAATTTTAGCACATAACATATAGATATACATACATATTTAGCATTGAATATCCTCTCAAATAGTCCATTACATCAAATGCTTCCTAATTTCCAACATAAATCCTAATCTAAATAATATTGGTAGTGGGAAGAAAAGGAAGGAATACTATTTGACTTCCAATATATTATCTATGCACAACACCTATGCGTGTGTGTGTGTGTATGTTTGTGTGTATGTATGTATGTATATATATATATATATATATATATATATATATGCATATGGACGCACACAATAACACTAAATATTCATACATTTCTTGTGTGTTAACTTATTTCGATGTGGTTTATATCACCCCCTCGCTGAAATATCTTGTTGTTCGTGCTTTAAATTAGGTATTTTTATAACAATCCACACCCCAATGGGCTTTAATTTTTCCAAAAACCCAAAAATTCACATCGATTGGAACATGATTCATTTGTTTTATCCTGCAAGTAAACAAAGATATGCATCTGATCTTAAGTAATCAACTCATAAATGAATACATTTGAAGTATAATAATAAATAAGCACTGACCATAAAAATGACATCAATCATCCCTGTCGGCTCCAATCTTACCTAAATTACCTGTACTTTACTTTCGTTAATCTTGTGGGTTGTTTTGAGGGATGGGTCAAAGTAATGTTCTTGTGACCGGTAGATTGCACATTTTATGCATAATATTATCCTACGACGGTTGCAAAATCATTTGTATTATGTTAAGTTTTACCTAATTTTTTTAGACTATACCACTATAGCACGAACCGTACCAATCTATTTCCCAATAGATCTAATCTAATACACAAGTGTCGGTGTGTGCATATGCATTAGTCCACCTCGAACCATATCGAATCGCTAGGATCTATCGTCTCATCATATCACGATACAGCCAGCGTATGCTACAAGTATATATTAACTCTTATTTTGACAATTTAAAAATATTAAATTAAATGTAAAAAAATTGAATAAAATTTTAGAAATTAATATTTGATTGATTTAAATTGAACTTTAGGATAAATTTTGCTTCGGTAATATAAAAACATTAAATTGTTCTATATTTTTTCTATTAATTCGCATCTATTGTTACACTTAACAAATTGATTTTAATTGCAATTAATTTAATGTACATTTTAAAATTTAAATGGTAGAGATGTAATTTGTGATTAATGGATTAATATCAGAATTGTATGCTTTACATTAAATAAAATGAGTCTTTTAATGAAATTAAAATATTAATGGAGAAAAATAAGATTGATCACTTTATTTTTAATGTAAGTGTTATTCGATAAAAAGAATAAAATTAAATTTTAAGAAAATATTTTATGGTCGTAAAATTTCAATCACGAGTGATAATTTAAAGTTAAATTGATGAAAAGAATAGAATTTTATGGATTTTTTTAAATTTTTGATAGTTCCATTGAATATAACAATATTAAAAATGTATATTTTGATACGTGAAACATTTATGTTGGTTCGATGATGAAAATGAGCTTTTGGGCCGTTGTTACCACTTTGGCTCAACAGTCATATTATTCCCTATATAAAGATTGTTAGCATATTACCTTAGTGGCCTTCAACACTTTTCATACTTTAATTTTTCCTCTCAATTCTAGAAATTCCTTAATCACTTGATAATGATGATTACCAAGTCAGTTTAAATAATGGTTAAAATTCAGTTCCTCCTGAACAATATCATATTACATATCGTCAAAAAGATCTCGATGAATGGTGTCTACGTATAAAATTTGTTTATGGATCCAACCATTTAGCCATAAATTGGAAATCATTTCTAGCCATCCTTTTTTAAGGTTTCGCGAGTTTAACGGTGGATCATTTATATGATCAGAAGACATGGGTGCAAAGAGGAGGTCATAAAGAGCTTATAAAGCAGTTTGAATTAGGGAAAACTGTGTTATTAGGGGAAAACTGTGGTGATGGAGAACCTGCTAGTTTGGGTGACGCCAGGGCAAGGCGAGGTGACGATGGTGTCAGACCTTAGTAATAGCACTCAACATGCTGATAGTTAGCGATGGAACTTGAGCAGCTAATGGGTTTTGAAGATTGGGTTTTGAGTTTTATCGGGTGGGTGGATGAGCGAGAGAAAACACATTGACTTGCCACCTTGGTAATGGCTTGTGTTTATTTTCTATTAATCTAAATTTTCGAATCTTCTAACATTAATAACTTTTGCATGCAAGATTGGATTGACTCGTGGTTTCTTCCTTTGTACCCATACTGAACTTCCAAACACTATGAAATTGCTTTGATTGTGTTTGAATAACGTTAGGAAAACCATACTCATTGGATATTAATTGGACTAAAATAAAATATGAGTGTTAGTACCCACTCATGAAGTATTAAGAACTCTATTAGAAGTTAATTTAAATTTATGGTATGATATTGTTTATTTAACTATATTTGGGTATTTAAATTGATATTGAAACTGAATATAACTGCTAGTTTAACACCAGGTATCTGGTCACTGATATTGACCTGATATATTATTTGATTGATGTTTGGAAATTTAAATATACATTAAATTTAAATTTAAATGATTAAATTTAAGTCGGGAATAAATTAAATTAACATTATTATTTTTTTACTAAAATCAAGTGTCCTAGTAAAAACACCAACATTTAATAACAAGTATCAACGGTATTACATTATTTGATTTGGATGTTGCCTATATATACATATATGTATATATATGTATATATATATATGTGTGTGTGTGTGTGTGTGTGTATATGTGTGTGTGTGATTTGGTTGATATGACGGCTAAGCTCATGTTTCTAATAATTATTGATTATGTCATATGCCTATTACCACCATGCATATCATTGAAATTGCAGATGTTATTGTACATGCCATTTGAATACTGTATACCAAAACTAAGAAATAGGTCAAAATAATATGCCTCTGTGACATTTGATATGGGCTGAAATGATATATACTCATGTAGTTGAAATTCAATTTTAGTTAAATGATTACTTGGTCATAGGATAGAAAATTAAACAATGAGCCCCTAATTTAGTCAAATGAAACAGTTAGAAATACATAAAATTGAATTTGTTAAATGAAACTGATCAGTGAATTTTGACCTAAAATTATTGGTTTAAAATCTTATAAATTTAAATTTAAATTGAATTCGACAAAATTGAATTGTTTTGAGTATTGAATCCGAAAATTTGAAATTAAGGTTTTGAAACTAATTTAATACAATTTATTTACAATTGGAAATTTAGATTTAAACCGTTTAAAATGTAGTTTACTTTGAATTGGAAATTAAAACTTGTAATGATCATAAGTTGAAGCTTATAATGGTTTGAATTTTTTTAAATTAGAATATGAGATTTGAAGGGTTTAAATGAAATATGGGTTTAAATGGTTTTAAGCAAAATAAACTATTTCCAATTAATACTTTTTAATTCCAAATTATTTACTATAAAAAATGATATCATTTCGAACTATTAATAAATTTCAAACCATTTTCAATAAAAATAATTCTAATTTTTAAATTATTTAAATTCAATTAATTTATATTAAAAATGATTTTAATCCAAAATATATATTGGCTTACTCTCTATTAATATTGGAATCACTTTAACAATAGTGTGCTTGAAGGATGTTCTAGAATGAAATAGTTGGACTGGCATACGTTTGTCGGACTTGTAGAAAAAGAATGATGATGAGTAGCCCCGACACTTATGTTAGTTTGAAATGACTAAAACAAGAGCAAACGTTTGGCCATGGGTTAGCTAACTTTAAGGGAAATAAGTCCTTCATTTTACTATTCACGTTGATACTAGATTGGTGCACCTTGGTTTGATTTGGAAGTGATGGACTCGATTGTCCATCTGGGGTTACAACCAGTCAGGAAGAGTAAAATGGTATGGACTTCTCTTGGTAATTTCGTTACGTGCATTGTCATAATTTATCCCCATATGTCACAACTAAAAATTTTGATTTTGATTCTACCTATATAGGACCCTCAGATGTATACTAGTTTATGATGGCGTTGTTATGATTGCCTCATATGTTTTTAAGGTAGGAATGATGGTTTGAATATAAAGTCACACATCAAGGAATAAATTGAAGGAGTAGAGTACAATATGAGTTGGTAGGTACGTAACATCAGGGATTCCTTTTGTTACAAGAATTTGTGTTCCAAATCATATGTGTGTGCCCTATGCAGGATGGAAGGGGACTTTGTTCCGACCATCGTTACATAGCAGTGGTATCAGAGCCGAAGGTTACAGACTGGGCCATGCTGGCAAGGCAATGATCTCAAAAGATACTCATAGGATGCAAGTCAAGGGGAAGATTGTTATGATTGCCTCACATGTTGTTAAGATAGGAATGACGGTTTGAATATAAAGTCCCATATCACGGAATAAATTGAAGGATTAGAGTACAAATACGAGTTTGTAGGAAAGTAACATCATGTATTCCTTTTGTTACAAGGATGTGCATGCCAACTCATATGTATGTGCCCCATGTGGAAGGAAGGGGAAGCTTTGTTCCGACCGTCGTTACATAACAAGCGTTACGGTACCTGCATTGATTACATGCATATAAAATGTGTTAAGAGGGGTATGATAAAATTTTAACGTTGTTTTCTTATGATATCAGCCCAAGTGTTAATAACACGACCTTGACTATCAACTAGTATGACTACTTGATGAAATGTGGAGGAAAGTGGATCATATCTTGAAGCAGGTACAAAAGATCACCCGTAAAATTTATTATAACGTATCAATAAGATAGACCCATGCTGCGAGTAGTTATAATATATTAATAGAGATTTCATATGCAACGTATTATACTATATATAAATAGTTTAACGGCTACTTGGGACACAGAAAATCCAATAACATTTCTTAAGTTCCCTGTAGCATTATTTCATGCCTTTGGTTTGACTTACAAGACAAATTTTACTCCTAACTCGATTATATTGTTTTCATTATACTCAGTTCCGCATTAGTTGTTTCAGTTTATTTTAAGGCATTGTTTTGAAGATGAAGATGGTGATTGGCAGTTCATATTTACTAGTTTTTTCTCGCTACATTGTGTGGTATGTCTAATATTTAATTTACTTTGACATTTTAAAATGAATTAAAATGTACATAGTAAAGAAATTTATGATTTGTTTATATGGTTGTTATATTTGTCCTTCCGCTGTGAGATTCTGTGTTCTATTGCTTTGTCTCCTCTTATATTTTTATATTTTAGCCCTTATTTCAATTTCCCTTTTGGAGGGTATGGGTCGAACATATATGGTTTATTTTTTTATCCTAATTATCTGAAATGACAGGTCATTACAGTTAGTATCATAACTTTAGTTAGAGAATAACAAAGCATGTCCGAGTTGACTCATTAAGGGATAAGGTAATGGAATGCCCTATTATAAATTAAAGAGTGTGTATGTATATACAATAATATATACTTGTTAATGTTATAAAATGTTCTATATTGTGTTAATTTGTTTGTTCATTGTTTTTGAATTTTGGCCAGTACATGGGCCGTCATGGGGTCAGGCCCGGCCCCGAGGCAAGGCGACCAAGACGATCACCTAAGGCGACCGCTCCGGCGGAGGGAAACAGGCTGAGGTGGTGATAGGTTCAGATCATATTAATAAAAATTCTTATATAATCGAGTTAACAATTACGGTTGTGGTTGAACGGGAGTAGCAGTTCGCACGTGCATGAGCCATCCAGGATCAAATCCTGCCATGTTGCTTCTCATTTTTTGCCATGTATGGGATCGATAAAGGTTTCTAAATATTTGAATAAGGAAAACTGACACTGTATCACTTTTGAAAAGGGTAGATGAAATATTTTTATCAAAGAATATATTTTATATGCAAAAGAAAGATTTTAACAACTAATGTGGTTGTATATGATATGATTGCTTGTTAGGAAATAATAGCAATCAATTATTATTCTACTGTTTGATTAGTTGTGCTTGCTAGTTTATGAACATTAACTGTTATGTGTTTATAATATGTTGTTTAACCAATTTATAAGCAATTTACCTTACACAATATAAGTGAGTTTTATCAAAACAATCATTATATCCCTTTTTAACTATATCTTTAAGTGAATAAACTTATCTTAATAACATAATATAATTGTGTCTTTAGCAAAAGAGTATATGGAAGAAAACAATAAGTGTAAACTATATTTGAGAACTAATGAAGTAGAAGTTTAGAAGTTAAGAAATTTAGAAATTTGAATGTTTCAATAATAATGGCATCTATCACTTAGCTTATAACTACTAATTTCAAACGAAATATTATGGATAAGTACTTATGGCATACTTATCGCGAAAGATATTTATAATATTAAAGAATGAATTTTTCCATAAAGGATTTGTAAAGTATTTACTTATGGAAATTTTATGGCATTATATAATGAAATTTATATAAATAGGCCATATGAATGAACAAATTTTATTTTAACGGAAGGATATCTTTAAAAAGAATAGATACTTATACAAAGGTTAACAACGTATTTTTGTGTGAAACTCACATAATAAATTTTATAACTAATAGTAGTTCACTAAAGTTTTAACAATAGGTATTTATCTTAAAATAAAATTTTGATGACTTTATTTTATGGTCTCTTGAATTAATTGGTTTTATTAAGAATTTGAAATATGAAATGGTTGCCAAATAAAATTTCCTAGTATAAATTTAGTACTAATTACCTTTATCAAAGTTATAATATTTTTGAAATTAATAAGTTTATGTATATTATATGTGGAAATGTAAATTTTATTTTATAGAAGATATGAAGTTTTTGTTCTAATGATGGTGATTTTGAGAACATATATAAAAACATCAATTTGTGAAAGTTAAATTATTTAATCCTTTTCAGCGTGATCCATACAGTTATGAAGTTTTGAATCATGTCCTAGATGAATAGTTAAATTATACTAGTTATTAATTAAAGTGAACTTAAGTTGTGGTAACTTGAAATCGACTTTAAAGAAATATTGCACAAAGGGCAGTATACTTTAGTTAATGATGATTTTTTAAACATTGATAATTAATGATAATCAAGTATAATATTTAAATGCTAGGTAATGACATTGAAATGAATGTAGATTAACTTAGAAGTTGATTTAATCATTATTTTGTATTACACTTTAGTATTATACTCAATGCAAATTAAGACTTGAAGAATGAAATAAAAATGACCAAAGAAAAATTAAAATATATGTAATGAAAACCCTGTGGGAACTATATCTTGAGGACATTGTTTTTATAATTTTTTGTTGCATTATAAGTTAACAACGTTTTGCATAAATTATGGGAAATACATATAGTAATAAAATATTTTAGTATGTATTGTAGAAGTTTTTTTATATACAACATGATTTTATATAGAGTTGTTAAGTTTCCACCTCACTTAAGAAGAGTTTTGTATGAATTTTCAAATAGTACATTTGATAACTTGAATAGTCATATTGTAAATATAAGTAACATTGAGAAAAACTATTAAATGTACCTTATACAAGTTAAATAAAGAAGTCTAAGTTGGAAATTTTAAATTTTAGTTATAAACGAAATTTACCTTTTGATAAGTAAAATGTCACAAATCCAAATTTTGCAAATTGTTAATTTTTAAAACGGTTGATTTGTGTGTGTGTGTGTATGAGATTTATATAAGTTTCTCTGAATATGATTCAAGCGATTTTATATAAATGAGTTATATTGAATTCCTACTTGAAATTCTATTGAATAAAAAACTGATATTTAACACAAAAATACAAGTTTTGGAATTCTTTACTGTTAAAATAAAATAATTTGGATTTTATTATATATAGCATGGAATGTTTGAAAAATTGGAACATTTGTTTTCGAAAGAAAGAAGAAGTTTTAAAATATTTCACTCGGTGTTGAAACTAATCCACCTTGTACTTATAAACTTTGGGCATGCTTCTGACCAACTATGTGCTAAATTATGTAAGAACAAAAGGATATTAATAGATATCATGTCAGTCTCTTGAAAATAATTTTAGTGATGATTGCAACATCTCTAACATTTATTTTTGGGTTTTGAAGACGAGGAAGATATAATATATTGGTTAATCAATCAGGTTTAAAGATAAATTTTTTTGAAAGAGATCTGAAAATATTAAAGCTTTTAAATATCTACCAATTTATAGTAAAACTAAGTAAGAAGTTTGAATGTTTATAAGTTGACCTTTTCGGACAAAATACATAAAAGGGCAAGATTCTTGCTCCTTCCTTTACGAGGGAATTTTGTTTTGACTGGGGAAACTGTAATAACTTTTATTTTGACCGCTCCAAATTATTAATTTAAATGTGAAATTTCCGAGTTAAATTTTCAAAACTAAAATGTTTACTGATTTATATTAAACTTTTGGATAAATCTGATTTTAGTAATGTGAAACAGTTACTAAGTTATTATTTCTTTCCTGTTAATTTGAACCTGTAGTAAAACTTTATAAATTGAATTTAATTGCAATTAATTTAAAGTGAAAATTTAAATTTAAGTAGTTAGATGCAAATTATAATTAAAGGATTAACATCAGAAATGTACATTCTGCATTGAATAAAATCAATATTTCATGAAACTAATTTTCGTTTTTAAGAAATATAATATTGAATGCTTCATTTTTATTGGAAATTAGAGAAACATCCCTAAAATGAAACTTAATATAAAGCGGCTACCTCCCTAAGTTTCAGTTCCAATCAGGTCTATGTTTTACTACATCAACATAATTTTGTGTTTTTTTGTGATGTTGCATAAAAAATTCAGAAAATTGAAAATATACTCGAAGGATTCTGCGAAAAAAATTGCAAAAATATCTGTATTCTTTGTGAATAAGTGCAAACATTTCTGCATTTATTCATATAGTTCGTCATAGGTATTGTAGAAGGAAATAACAGATGCAGTAATGTCTGCACTTATTCTAAATAGTTGCAAACAAATCTGAAAATATTTTATAGCATATTTGATATGTGTTAGTATGTAAAAAAATTACTGCTATATTTGTAATTTTTGTAAATAATGACTTCTTTTTCTGCCACTTTACTAGAAATGAGATAATTTTCATTTGTACACTAATTTAATCTTTTTTTGATGATTCTTCTGCAATACTTTTAATTTTGATTAAGTATAGATTTCGAGTTTGAAAATTTGAAGCAAAAAAAAAATGCATTAAAGACTACAATATTTTGATATAATTTCTACAATTTTTCAAAAATTGCATAAGTTCGCTTTTACATGATTTTTTGTTTGTTTTTGAATCATATTTTTTGTAGTATTCTTACATGAATATGAAGATGCGTATGTGTTGAATTAAATTTTGAAATTTAGTAAATTTTTACGTTGTTTTCTATTGTTTTTTTTTGATGATTTTCGAAAAACAGGTACCTAATTTATAAAGATTTAAGATTGGTAATTTTTTGTATTTTGAAACTTAAACTAGACCTGAGCCAAACTATCCGTTATTTTTTAATATAAGTGTAGTTAGATAGAAAAAAAACAATATTTTGCTATTGTTAAGTTGCAATCATGAGCTGTAATTTAAAACTGAATTTTTCATGAAAGTAAAATTTGTATGGAGTTGTTGTAGTATACTTTTGATAGTTCCATTGAATTAAAAAGAATTGAAAATGTATATTTTGATACGTGGAACGAAATATTTTGGCTTGGCAAATGAAAATAGAATTTTGAGCCATTGTTACCGCTTTTGCCTAATAGTCCTATCATCAAATATGAATTGATTGTTGATCTGCAGCCCTAGTAGCATCTACCTTTTCCCAAAGGTTAGTTATACCTCTTTATTCCCAAAATTACATAATCACCTAATAATGCTAATTATCAAATTAGTTTAAATGATGATCAAAATTCAATTCCTGTGAACTATATTGTGTATCGCCCGAATGCTCTTGGCGAATGGAATGTGCGTTTACAATCAGTTTTTATATTCGTAACACTATTTGATTAGAAATTGGTAATTAGTTCCAACCATCCATTTTAGGGTTTCATAGATTTAATCGAGGATCATTGATGATCAGACGATCGAAAGACACGGGGGGTGGAGGAAGTCATAAGGAGTACATTAAGGGATCTAGATTGGCGACATCAACATCAAGACAGTTAAAATTTCAGTGAAACCATTTGATTTTAGAGGTGCTGTTTGGGAAAATGGCAGCGATCGAGTGCCTAGCAATTCGGGCGATGGAGGAGAAAGGCGAGGCGAGCACAACGGTGGTGTTGGGTCTTAGTGATGGGGAATAAACTGGTAGTGACTAGTGATGGAAGTCAAATGGTTGATGGGTTTTGATGATCCGATTTCATGTGCTCTATTAGACAAGAGGATGAGTAGGAGAAAACATGTTGATATTTCACCTTGCTAATGGAAATTTGTTGTTTTATATTAATTTAAATTTCAAAATCTTATAATGATAATGACTTTTGCATGGGAGCTTGGATTGAAGCAAGGTTTCTTCATTAGATATATATAGAAATTTTGGACAAATTAAAATTGGATTGGTTTGGTTGTGTTAGAGGCTGTAAGGAAAATTGTAACAACCCAAACCTCCCCGCAAGGGAAAGCCCTGATTAAGTTGAGAACACGACAAATCAGAACACAAAAAATAGAACATTTCATTGCTATTACAACAATTTACATCAGAGTACAAGAATATAACAGAGTATGATTAAATAATATACAGCAGAAAATATCAGAGAATAAAATTACATTTTAATACATAGCAGTGGAAAAACAATACATAACACAATCGAAAGAAATACACGGATACAGAGCTTTCCAAATATAGTTCCAGTTGTAAAACCAGGATCCTATGAAGATAATATCTGCAAAAACCAAAACTACTAGCTGCCCGTGTGGAAAATAGGGGCACCTAGAGTTTAAGTTAAAACAATAAACTCCAGGTCAGTCATGTGACTGGTGTGAGAACTAAAGCAGTTATTAAATCTTTAGTTTAAAATAAAGTAAATCAAGGGACCACGCCTTATAACACGGAATGGGTTTCCTCCCAAGAATACCAGTGCATAAACAGTTATAAATAGCGCAATGCTTTTCGAAAAATGAAACTATTATAAGACTCTGGTCCCATCACACAATGAAACGCAAGTCGGAGGATAGAGTTTTCCCTTATAATAGCCAAACATGCTTGGTAAGTTTAAAACAAATCATTTTGATATTACTGTAAGTATATAGTGTCAAAATCACTTCAAACATAAATGTATCAATCATAAAGGACATTGTACCCATGATACTATGTCGCTATACTAGGTTCTACAATGAAAACCGAAATGTCACGTATTGGAAATTGGATTTCCATCTGTGAAACAAGGCAAGGGATCATCCTTACCTAATTCGAGACAATCTAACCTACCATGTCTCAGGACTCAGACTCAGGTGAGTCCTTGGATCTTCAGGGCCAGTCCTCTCTTACGTTTGAGGATTTGTAATTCCTGAACTATGTATTTCCTGTGGGGCGTAAATCTGGTCAGTATGTCGACCATATCATCCATCGACCCCGTAGTGACCGATATATCCAAGGCGACTCGCTTTCCATCATCCACATAAGTAAAAATGTCTGGGCTCTGTATCATGACACAACTCCTAACTAGATAGAAAGCATGTCCTCCCTGCAATCCTCTCCCGTTTTTGGTTCACACCGGGGTGTGAGGCTCGCGAATTAATGTTATACACAAAGCTATGCTATTTAAAGCCGTGCTTTAATCATCCACCACAAGACTTTGCTTTTCAATAGAAGCCTTGATCATTTTCAGCATGCTACACTGACATTTCACGCCATGCGACTGATGTCTATTGATATATAACCTCCGAGGTCGTACGTCTCAGAGAAGGGTGTTAAGCAAGAGAATAAATTCTCCGCCACCAAACAGATATATATTCAATAGAGACCAATCAACACAGAATAAAATCCAATGTCAGACACACATTCATTTACTAGTTCGTTCTGGGTCTGAATGAAACCAGAGGAACCTTATTCCTCGTCCTATTTGTCCAATACAGGAGAGAGGTCCTCGCATGTTCGGTTGATCTCCAAGTACGTCTGGACGATCAGCACTTTTTACCTTGTCTTGGGTGTACAGCCCAATCAAGGCATCAGTAATCATCCAAACAATGTGAAGGCCTCCGTTCTTCAACTACCGTCTTCATCGTCAACTTATCATTGAATCGGTTTATTCAGAATGGGTATAAACTCAGCCTTTCCAAATAACTTGCATATATTATAAACAAGTGCTACACAAACACAACATACGCCTCATTCCGATTCAGAATATTCTTTTATTCAAATGTTCAAATCCTTCGGGAAAGGTTCCCATTAATTTTATCAGATATAAATTCTTTTAAATTTATACTTTAATCTTTCTTTGGATCTCAATTCAAACCAAATTAAGGTTTATCCAAACTAGTCGGGATTAGTGCACCTTACCGAAGTAATCATTTGTTATATTTCCCAATCCCAACCTATTCATCCTATGGAGCAGAACTGGTAATACACCATATCTAACACCACGGTGTTATTGGTAAATTTGATTACCACTTCACATTCAAATCTAATAAAAGATTTAAATATTGCTTGGAGCAAAACTGATGATACTCCATTCTCGATCATTTTCCAAATTTGATAATTTAAATTATCATAATGACATTTCAGTCTAATTAAAGATTCATTAAAACTCCACTTAGTTTTAGCCTTCCTAAAAATCATTATTAATGATTATTTAACTTTGCCAAATCAAACATGCCGCATCGACAATCTATACCGTACCACTGATTTCTGCCGATATATAACCTCTAAGCTATTACGTCCCAAAGAAGGGTGTTAAGCAAGAAAATAAATTCTCTACCATCAAACAGATATATATTTAGCAGAGATCGACAATACAGTTCGAAATACAATGTTTGACATGAAATCTTGTCTTTAACTGGGTTAAAGAACCAATGTCATTTAAAACACAGTTCACGATAAACCCAAAATCACATTCCACTAATTATGGAATCTTCACGGAAAACAGATTCATATATAATTGATATCAATTTCCGTATCCGACTAATAATATAAGTGGAATAACGACAGGGCCTTTAAATTCCATATATATTAACAGTCTTCCTCCACAGATTCTCACTTCAATTTTTACCAAATCGAATTCCATTTAAATCCAATTTATATATTAAATTGGAAAACTTTACTTTGGAAAATTCCATTAAATCTTAATAAAAAGATTTATAAATTCCAAATCTTAACTTCACTGTTAATCGGGTTAAAGAACAAGTGTTATTTAAAACACCATTCACGATAAACCCAAAAATCCAATTAAATATTAATTATTCAGAAATGTTGACGGCAAAAAATGTCGTAAACACCAAAGATTCCAATTACTAGGAATAGTTAATTTGGTCGCATAGACAAGAGTGGAAAGCAGTAAATAACACGAGAGATTTATAGTGGTTCGGCCTCATGAGGGGCCTACGTCCACTTTGAAGTGTTGTTGGAATATTATTGATCACAAAAGATTACAAGGTTGAGCCCATCACATGACTTCTCATTACATTTGGCTGTAGGCTAGGTAATGTCATCATTATCATATATAATGTGATAATTGGCATATATTAAGGAATATAGGAAAAAGACACCTTTTCCCTTCTTCTTCCTCAAAGTGGAGATGCCATTAATGGAGCTCTCATGAAGTCTCAAGGTCACAAAATCCAACCCCTTTGAAGTGTGAGGCTATGGGATATTTATAGGACAATGATTAGGTAGGAGTAGGTGGGAGTAGGTAGGAGTAGGTGAAAATGAACCTTCACACCCTGAAATTCGCACCTGGCTCGCATGCATGCCAGATTTTCGCACCCCACCCCCGAGGTGTGAATTTCGCACCTCGTGGGTTGTGAAATTCGCACCTCGTAGGGGGTGTGAAATTTTGGCCTGCAGGGGTGCGAAATTCGAAACCGAGGGTACGATTTCGCACCCTTTAGGTGCGAATTTCGTACCTGGCTGGGTGCAAATTCCGCATCCCTTAGGGGTGCTAAATTCGCCCCTCGAGGGGTACGAAATTCACGTTACGAGAGGTGCGAAAGCCACGGGCTCCATGTTTGGAGGAGTGGAGAGATTCGCGAAGTTGTTGGCTGAATCCCAACTTTGAGTCGATCTAGTGATTTTGGGAAACAGACTTGTTGGTGGAAATTGGATGAATCGCCGCCGGGACTGTGGGGCCCTGGACCCCCATCGGCGCTGCGCCCGGACCCGCTGGATGGCTCGCCTTCGGCTCGGTTGTGGACGGATACTGATGGAGGTCACGTTCGAGGGATGCGACATTCTGCTAGTGGCCAGACTCAGGTCTTCTAGTACTGGACCCCGGATGATACTAGCAATGCCTCTGGGCTGTAATATCACGCGGTATGTTGAGTAGAGCGTGTCTTGCGTACTTTTCGGAACCGGACCAAAAGGCCGGTTTACAGTAAACTTCTCTAAATCTTAATTAAAAGATTTATTCTTTTCTCAACTGGGTTTAAGAATAGTGCTAATAAATACACCGTTCACGACAAACCCAAAATACCATTTGATTTTAAATACAAGGCTCTGAATAGAAATTATATCGGCTTATATTCAATATCAAATAATGAAACCAACAAATATCGTATTGGAAATGACGATATATATATATATATATATATATATATATTCCAAATTTCCAAAAAAATATCCGTATAATCACGTAATTCAATATCAAAATATTCCGAAGATTATTTCCATTCCAAATCTATTCCTATTTGTTCGTTGGAAATATCTGGTTATATTAAAACCATTCACAAATCTAATTTATTTTATTTAAAAATTATTGGATTTCAAATCTAGTTAATAACTAGTTCATTTTGATAAAAATATATTTTTATCTTTACAAACGTGGAATTTTTCATACAAATTCTTTCCAAATCATTTATTATGATTTTACACAAATTATTAATATTTTTAACAATTTTATAAAGTCCCTTTCAGTCGATTTCTGTAATGGTCGTCGAACTGCAATTATAATGACCTTTTCCAAATTTGATTTGGACATAGTTCCAAATCTAATTGTTGGGTTTCAAATCTCTTATATTCGTTAGAAAGCCCTTTTCGATACAAACCTAACGGTTCCGGTTTTAGGAGAATTCGATGGACGGATCTCCCGTAATGTCAATTCGAAGTCAGTGGTCGAAATTCGTGAACGGTCGCGGCGCGGCACGTTCTATTCAGGCCATTGTAATATATAATATATATATATACACACATATATAGTATATATTTCGTCGATTTCCATTTAAAACGTAATTTATAAATTGTTTATAAATTCGTTTTAAAACGATTTTAACTTCATTTAAATTTTCAAATCAAATTTGAATATTCCTTAATAAATTCGTTTTAAATTCATTTTAAAACGATTTCAATTTCATTTAAATTTTCAAATCAAATTTGAATATTCCTTAATAAATTCGTTTTAAATTCATTTTAAAACGATTTCAATTTCATTTCAATTTTCAAATCCAAATTGAATATGTCTTAATAAATTCGTTTTAAATTCATTTTAAAACGATTTCAATTTCATTTTTAATTTCCAAATCGAAATTGAATATTTCTTAATAAATTTGTTTTAAATTCATTTTAAAACGATTTCAATTTCATTTCTATTTTCAAATCAAAATTGAATCTTTCTTAATAAATTCGTTTTAAATTCATTTTAAAACGATTTCAATTTCATTTCAATTTTCAAATAAAAATTGAATATTTCTTAATAAATTCGTTTTAAATTCATTTTAAAATGATTTCAATTTCATTTCAATTTTCAAATCAAAATTGAATATTTCTTCATAAATTCGTTTTAAATTCATTTTAAAACGATTTCAATTTCATTTCAGTTTCCAAATCAAAATTGAATATTTCTTAATAAATTCGTTTTAAATTCATTTTAAAACCATTTCAATTTCATTTCCATTTTCAAATCAAAATTGAATATTTCTTAATAAATTTGTTTCAAATTCATTTTAAAACGATTTCAATTTCATTTCAATTTTCAAATCAAAATTGAATATTTCTTAATAAATTCATTTTAAATTCATTTTAAAACGATTTCAATTTCATTTCAATTTTCAAATCAATATTGAATGTTTATTAATAAATTCATTTCAAATTCATTTTAAAACGATTTCAGTTTCATTTCAATTTTAAAATCAAAATTGAATATTTCTTATCATTATAATATTAAAATGATAATATTGTCAAAATATCTGATTTTGATTATACACTGAATATTATTTAAAAATATTCATTAATTCTGAATTGGAATCAGACTCAATCAATTACCATATAATTTCAGTTATATGGATTTCATACATCGCATGTATACAACGATAACGATAAACAATCATCAGAAGTTCATACGTCCAGAGTGCATTTTACAACAGTTTGAGGATTAAAATAAATAAATAACACTTATACAGTCTGTCAACCCATCGATTGACATATCACTAATTATTGGGATCAGTGTATGTCAAATATCATCGCAATACCTGTGTAGGGTTTTCAAACAACAAATACTAATTATTATTTATGCAGTTGGGCGATGTGTAAAATATTATCATCCCAATCATCATCAGTTAAATAGGTGCACATAAACAAATCGTCCGGCTTGTAAATGAATATTTAATTCCATTTCGGGAGAATTTTATGCCGTTCATATATACGGTAAAAATCATATTTTTAACAATAAAATATTTTATTCAACATGAATATTTTATATAGTTTATACATTAAATAAAAATGATATTTTTATTATTCAAACATTTTATTCAACATACGAATATTTTATATACACTTCACGTCACATCACAACACAATTCAATCCAAACAAACAACCATGGTTTGTACAATAAATAGTGTTGGGGGCTACTAAGCCCCGTATGCATCCTAATATATATTTAACTATAAAGTAATTGAGTGAGAAGGAGTTCTCACCTTGACCTGTTTTGAAACCGTTAATTAACGATTGTTTTAACTAAATTAAACCGTGCGTTCAGTTCAATCAAAAATCCCAATTAGCTCCAATTCTGTTTTGGTCAGTCCCATGTTGAAGTGCTCGTCGACGCGATTCCAACACACCTGGATTTTCTGAAATCCGGTACCGTATGACAAAGTTATTGATTTTAGAAGATTTCACCACTATATATAAATAAATTTTAGATTTAATTACATATTATTTAATCAAATTAACCCCCACCGTTCAAGATCTGATCCTAAGGCCCCTGCTCCCCTCTTTTTCATGTTTCTTCTTCGTTGATTTCAAGAGCACAAACCCAAAACCCTCGACTTTGCTTAGCCACTGCCGCGCCCTCCTTCGTGAACCTGACGTCTATCGGAAGGTGGCATAAGATGCGCTATGCTCCGCTCCGCCGTTGGCCTCAGTTGGGCCATCTCGTAGCCGCCACCAGCTCGTATTTCTTCCCCGGACGACGACCCTTCTTGGCCTGAGATCGCACCATTCTCAGCATGAAAATATATGAAACCCAAATGGATTTGAAGAACTCAAAACACTCTATATTGTTCGCTTTGATGCTGAGATGAAATTCAAATCGGATGAGGAGATTTTAAGGGATTTAATTTTGAACAATTTGGGCCATCGATATCCAATGACGGTGGATTTATCTGATTAGTGTTTTAGGGTAAATGGGGGGTATTTATATATTATTTTATTATGTTTAATTCAATTGTTTGCAAATTTTGAAGTTTAAGATTCCGAACTCCAAATCGAACCCAATGAATGTCATCCCCAACTAAATACCCCTATTTTCGAACATAATGGGATAGGTTCCGTAATCCAATTCGGCTATTTCGAACAGTTTTTCTCAAAAGTAAAATATAAATCAATATATATTGAATTTAAACGTACACTTTAATTTACCCGGGCCACATATTGACTCCAAAAATTACAGAAAAATAAATCTAGCTATGTTTGGATGATACAGTCCAAACAAAACTAATTTTGTTGCATTTGAAGGCCATTTGAAAATTGGTCATTTTTCAGTCGATTAAATTCAAACTGAAATTACCAAACACGTTTAACTTCACCACGCTTACATATTAACTCCAAAAATTATGAAAATTGGAATCTAGAAATAATTCACATTCCGGATCCAACAAAAGTGGTTACGTCAAAACGGAGGTTATTTGCAAAATTGCTATTTTTAAGGGCTACATATTATATAAAATATATATAAATTCCATAGTAACTATTCTAAATTTTAAAATGGACATAAATTTTTATTCCCGTTATGAAATTTGGATTTTTCACATTCATTAGGAAGATATGATTAAACAGATTCAACTATTTTTGGTTTTTACTGAAATCCGATTTATTTTGAATCTTGTACATTCATTGAAATTTAAAATCGAATTTTCAAACTACCGCGCCATTTCAGGCTCGTTTTACAATTAAAATAAACTTATTCGTTCTAAGTTCGATTTAAATAAATTTTTATTCATTATTATTTAAAATAAATCATTTTAAATATTCAAAATCCATTAAAGTTACTAAAATAAAATTTTAAATTGGTTCTGAAAATCCGGGTTGTTACAAAAATCGTGTTCATTTTATTTTAATTTGACTTGAAATCAAATGTGAGTGTTTAAACCCACTCAAAAAGTATTAAGTTTTCCATTGTAAGTTAAATTAAATTTATGATATGATTTGATTTATTTAATTTTCATTTGGTAATATAATTTGACATTGAAATTGAATATAATTGTTGGTTGAACATTCGATATATGATAATTGAAATTGATGTGATAAATTATTCGATTAATGGTTGGAAATTTAAATATACATTGAAATTAAATTTGAATGATTGAATTGGAATTGATATTGAATTAAATTGACATTAGTTTTTCATAAAAATTAAGTTTCTAGTTGAAAACCCTGAAATATGATAACTAATAACTATTGTGATATACTAGTTTATTTGGATGTTGTTTGCATAAGTATATTATTTTGTTTATTTGATGGTTGTGTTCGTATTTATGATAATTATTGACTATGATACTTCCTGATACCATCCTGCATATAATTGAAATTGTATAAGTTGTAATACTATGATGACTATTGTGACATATTAGTTGTTTTGGATTTGTCTACATATGCATGTTATTTGGTTAATTTGATGGTTAAACTCATAATTCTGATAATTACTAACTATGATGTATTCATGTTACCATCCTGTATATAATTAAAATTGTATAAGTTGTTATATGCAGAATTGGATGTTGTATACCTAAATTGAAAAATAGGTTGAAATAATATATATCTATGACATTTGATATAGGTTGAAATCATTTGTACTGATGTAATAGAAGATTAAATTAAATGATCACTTGACCATAGGCTAGAAAATTAAATGCTGAACACCGAATTTGGTCAAATGAAATGGTTCCAAATTAATAAACTTGAATTTGTTAAATGTATCTAATTAATTAAAAAAAGTCTTGAAATTATTGGTTGTAAATCCAAAAAGCTGAAGTTGGAATTTAAAATGAATTCACTGAAATCGAATTATTTTAAGCATTGAATTTGGAAATTCTAAATTTAAGTTTAGAAACAAATTCAACATATTATTTTTAAAATTGGAAATTTAAATTTAAATCGTTTAAATTGACGTTGACTTTGAATTGGAAATTCAACTTGAATTGATTGTAAAGTAAAGCTTGGAATGATTCGAAATTTATTTTAATGTTGGATCTATAGGGTTTAAAGTGAAACTCGATATTGGTTTTAAATGGTTTAAAGGAAAAATATTATTTCCAATTGATACTATTTAATTCTAAGCTATTTTCTAGTAAAAGTATATCATTTCCAACTATTTTTAGATTTCAAACTATTTTCAATCAAAACTATTTAAATTTTTGATTATTTTAATTTAGTAAATTTATATTTAAAACTATTTTAATCCAAAATGTGTATATGCCAAAGTAATTTCAAATTCAGCTATTTTATATATATTTAAATTTATTGAATATAAAAATTGATCAAATCGAAATTGTTTGAGCTTAAATTGCTTTAATTGTAAAAGGTTACATTTGAATAATGACATTGGTGATATGCGAGGTGTAATGGCCCACAAATTCGTACTATTTGAGTTGACTAAATACACCACACGTCCAACCCAAATTGCACAGAAATACGAGTTAATATGGGTTATAAAAGAAAAGTAGAAGAAGAACAGAAACAACAACATAGAAGCTCACATCGCAGAAGAATAAAATTAATATATATATATATATATATAACAGCTTTTGAAATACAAAATTTTAATTGTACATACATACCATTATCAGAGTACAACATTTGTTCATCACAGCAGAAATAAATAATACATAGTTATCAAACGCTGAAGCCTCCTGGTCCAAGCTCCTCCAAGGATATCTATAAATACCTGAACTCCTTAACTGCCTGTACAAATTTGGGCACCTATAGGGTAAAACAAAACAGAATAAACTCTGGCTCAGTCATGGGACTAGAGTGAGCAAACTCAACCACTTGGTTTAACTTTTTAAAAAAAAAATCCTTTTTGAAAGAAAAGATAATCGTAAGCCCGTCCCATACATAAACAAGGATGTTTTTTACCTTACGATTACCCAATTTTGTTTTAAATCAATAATATTCTGATATTATAATAGTGTTTAAATCAAATAAATAGCAATCTAGCGGAAGCTTGTGTCTCACGCTCCACATACATAATATACAATCAAAACCACGAGCACTTATTGGGTAATGAATTTCCAACTATGACAAGGTATGGAACCACTTTATGATAGTGTATCTCTAGGGGGAATACACTGGGTTCAACAAGAACATCTTGCAACCCGACCACACACGATCGATGACTCATTTTGCTTGAGTGTATCGAATGTATATCACCAACGGCTGGGATCGACAACCGTTTCCCGAAAGGGACAACATCGACAGATTAAATAAGGAAATGAATTTTCTTTAGATTGGTAATAATACACCCTAATTGGTAGTGACCCACTTAGCCATGTTGCACGCCTGATTATTGTCATTTCCCAGTTGTTGAGGCCTAAGGCTACGATTACTTACCTTTCTTTGATAGCACAATCACTTTGAATGCTACATTGTCAGATCCGCTAATCATTAATTGATTTCCACAAATATATTATGGACATTATGCTAAGAGAATAAATTATCCGCCACCATATGTATATTTGTACAGCCCAACATATGCGATTAATGGAAATACTCTGTCGGACATTCGTCCATACAAGTTCGTTCTGTGTAACAACCCGAAAATCTGGGCCAGTTTAAAATTTTTATTTTGGCAATTTTAGCGAATTTTGAATATTTAAAATAGATAATTTTAAATAATATCGACGAGAAATTTATTTTGAATATAATTCGAACGTATATATTATATACGTCGTCGTTAGAAAATATATAATTATATAAAATTATAAAAGGAATTGAAAATGGCGCGGTAGTTCGATAATTCGATTTCAAACTTCAAATGAATGTACCAGGTGCAAAATAATCCGGATTTTAGTGAAACCAAAAATATTAGAATCTATTCGTGAATATCTTTCCAACGAATCTGAAAAATCAAAATTTCATAGCGGGAATCAAAAGATATGTCCAGTTGAAAATTCTGAATAGTCGCTATGGAATTCATGCCCTTAAAAATGGGAATTTTGCAAACGACCTCGGATTTCGACGAAACCAGTTTTGTTGGGTCCGGGATGTCAAGTTATTGTTAGATTCCAAATTTCATAATTTTTCGAATCAATATGTGAGCGTGGCAAAGGAAAACGCGTTTGACCAGTTTCAGTTGATTTTAATCGACTGGAAAATGGCCATTTTTCAAACGGTCTCAGAATTCAATGAAACTAGTTTTGCTAGGACCGTATCGTCAATACGAAGCTAGAAAATATTTTTCTGGAATTTATAGAGTTAGTATGTGACCCCAGTAAATTGAAATGCGCGTTCAAATTCAATATATAGAGTTATATTTTGATTTTGACGGAAACTGATTGAAACAATCGAATCGGCCTACGATACATATCCCATTGTGTTCGGAACGGGGGTAATACGCTAGGGACGACAGTCGGTGGGCTTGATTTCGAGTCCGTGTTAAAAAGTTACCTTTTAGTAATTAAAAAATAATAAAATATTTAAATATATATATATATCACTCCACCTACCTTTCTCTCTCTCCCCTCATTCAGCCGTGTACCAGAAAAGAAAAAGAAAAAAAGGGCGCTCCTCAAATCGAAGCCGCCCCTTTCCAGGCGATGGCCGCCGCCACGCCACCGGAGCTCCGGCGAGGCGCCCCCCTGCTGCGCCCCTTCCCCCTGTCTTCCTCCGTTCTCTCCCGATCTTCTCTCTCCTCTTCTACCCCCATCGACGAAGACCCAAACCCGAAGGAACCCCACACCCAGTCGTACCCCCTCCGCCAAATCGCATACCCCCGAACCTCCTGAGACCCGATGCCCGCCTACCGCCTAAACCAGGACGCGCCGCCTGCCCTGACCGCGCCTCCAGCCGTCCAAGCATCGTGCCACCTCGCGAGCAATCCCGCAGCCCCTCCTACCTCCCGTCCATCGCAGAAAACCGCGCAAGGCCCCTTCTCAGTAAAAATCGAAGTGAGTTCCCTTTTCTTTCCCGTTTTTAAAATATATTGTTCTTCTTATTCAGTTTTATTTAGTTAAATTAAAAGCTTTGAAGAAAGATCGGATTTTTGGAAAGATAAAAATCTGATTTTTATATTATAGCGAGAATAAAAATATGATTTTTATCATATGTGGAACATAGAAATATAATTTTTGATTGAAGAAAAGGTTAAAACTATAATCTTTATATGTGTAGAAAAAATAAAAATGTGATTTTTATAATGATATATTTGAAAAGGTTCGACCTTTATATTTGAAAAGGTTCAATCTTTATATGTGAAAAGGCAAAGTCTTTATATGGAGAATAACGTGATAAAAATAGAATTTTTACCTAAATAGCAAAGTAAAAATTCGATTTTTATTTATTGAATAGCAAAGTAAAAATTCGATTTTTAAATGTATGAAGTGTTTATAAAAATATGATTTTTAAATTGAAAGTGAACAAATAAAAATGTGATTTTTATATATGTAGTGACTACGGGCAACGAAAGCGACGAAAGGCGAGAATGGCGATGATTTCTCTAAAAGAAGAGTCAAGATGATTGGATAGCTTTGGTGAGAACTTCTCACTCTTCAATTTCTTTTTCTAGTTATATATATATACTAGGATGCAGACGGTGTTTAGTAGCACCTGACACCCGTCATCCACAGACCATGGATGGCTTGTTTGTTAAATTGTTTGGTTGTGTAGTTGGTTAAATTATTTGGAAATGAATTGAATGGTTTGGTGAATTTGATTGATGTGTGAATGGCGTGGGCCTTCACTAGACCGGGGATAAGGCTAGGCCTCGTCCCGTTTCTAGTATCGTGTCGTTATGCCGCCGAAATTTTCTAAAATATGTTAGAAAAATAAAAATATCATTTTTATTGAGTAAATGAACTGAATAGAAATTCATGTGTTGAAATAAAATATTTTAACGTTAAAAATATAATTTTTAACGTGAAAGTGAATAAATAAATATTTATAAACAAATCGGCCGATTTGTTTATATACACTGATTTGACTGATATTGATTGGGTCGATAAATTTTACACGTCGCCCAACTACACAAATAAAATATGTGTTTGATTGTTTGAAACCCCACACGGGTGTTGGGATGAAATTTGAAGTTCACTCATCCTGATTGATTAAATATGTCGATCGATTGATTGACAGGCTGTTATAAGCGTTAGATATCTATATTTGATGCTTATACAGTGTAGTGCACTTTGGTTGATGGTTGATTATTTTTCAATGCTATTATATACGTGTGATGTTTGAAAATCCATATAATTTATATTATATGGTGATTGATTGGGCCTCATTCCAATTTAGAAAATAAAGAATATTATAAAATAAAGGTTCATGTGTTGACAGTACTCATCCGTTGAGATTAGTCATGTGTTGAACGAAATATTTTGATAATAACAACTATTTTTAAAAAGAAATATTTGAAATAGAATATTTGAAAATAGAAATATATGAAGCCGTGTTGATTTGATTGACGCCATTTTGACGTGAAAGATATTTATATCGATTTTATTCATTTTGAAATGAAATGAATTGAAAACGATTTTGAAATGAAATGAATTGAAAACAATTTCGAAATGAAATGAATTGACAACGATTTCGAAATGAAATGAATTGAAAACGATTTCGAAATGAAATGAATTGAAAATAATTTCGAAATGAATTGAATATAAAACGATTTCGAAATGAATTGAATATAGAACGAATTCGAATTGAATTTAAAATGAATTGAAATGAATTCAAATTGAATTGAAACTTTAATTGAATAGAAATGAATTTTAAAACGAATTTATAAGGAAAGATTCAATTTTGATTTGAATTGAGATGGAAGTTGAAATTGTTTTTGAAACGAATTCAAAACTATTTATAAAATTCGTTTTAAATAGTAATCGACGAAATATATATTATATATATTATATATATATATATAATATAATGGCCTGAATAGAACGCGCCGCGCCGCGGCAGTTCGCGAATTTCGACCATTGATATCAAACGGACATTACGGGAGATCCGACCGTCGGATTCTCCTAAAACCGGAACCGTTGGGTTCGTATCGAAAAGAGCTTTCTAACGAATATTAGAAATTTGAAATCTAACAGTTGGATTTGGAGTTATGTCCAAATCAAATTCGAAAAAGGTCGTTGTAAGTGCAGTTCGATGGCCATTGATGGAAATCGACTGTACGGGCCTTGATAAAATTATTAAAAATATTAATAATTTGTGTAAAATCATAAGAAATGATTTGGGAAAAATTGGGATGAAAAACTCCAAATTTGAAAAGATAAAAATAGATTTTTATCGAAATGAACTAGTTTTGAACTAGAATAGTAATTTATTTATTTTTAAAATAAATAAATTGGATTTGAAATGGTTTTGAAAATAACCAGAATTTCCAATAATTGCATTGGAATGGATTTGAATCGAAATTGTCTTCGAAATATTTCGATGTCGAATTTGGTGATTATACAGATGTTGTTATGGAAATTTGAAAGATATTTATATATCGTTATTTCCAATACGATATCTGTTGGTCGTAGAATTTGATATTGAATATAAGCCGGGATATTTTCTATTCAGAGCCTTGTATTTAATATCAAATGTGATTTGGGCTTGTCGTGAATGGTGTCTTCATTAACACTATTCTTAAGCCCAGTTGAGAAAAGATTAAATCTTTTTATTTAGATTTAATGAAGTGTACCAATTAAATAATATTTAATTGGAATTGAATTGATATTGATTTTTGGGTTTATCGTGGACAGTGTTTTAAATAACACTCGTTCTTTAACCCGATAATTAGTGGAATGTGATTTTGGGTTTATCGTGAACTGTGTTTTAAATGACACTGATTCTTTAACCCAGTTAAACATTAAAACTAAGTGGAGTTTTAATGAATCTTTAATTAGATTGAAATCATCGAGAATGGAGTATCACCAGTTTTGCTCCAGGCGATAGTAGAATCTTTAATTAGATTTGAACGTGAAATGGTAATTGAATTTACCGATAACACCGTGGTGATAGATATGAAGTATCACCAATTTTACTTCATGGGATGAATAGGTTGGGATTGGGAAATTAAAACAAATGATTACTTCGGTAAGGTTGTTAATCCCGACTAGTTGAATCGAAATTCAAAAGAAGATTAAAGAATAAATTCAAGGAATTTATCTTGGATAAAATTAATGGGAACCTTTCCCTATGAATGTAAAATTTAGAAACTAACGGTCGGTTAGCCAAGCAGAATGGGTTTCTGGATATTGATCTGATGTTGGTTTCGGCCTTCGAGGTTAATATTTGGGAAATTATTCTCTTGATTAATTTACGGTTAGTGACTGATGAATTGGAATGAGGTGTATGTTGTGTTTGTGTAACACTTATTTAAAATATACGCGAGTTATTCGGAAAGACCGGGTTTATCCCATTCTGAATAACTGATACGACGATAAGTCGAAGATGAAGACGATGGTCGAAGACCGGAAGTCTTCACGTCGTTTGGGTGATTACTGATGATCTTGATTGGGCTGTACACCCAAGAAGATGGAAACAGTTGGTGATCGTCCAGACGTACTTGGAGATCGATGGATATGCGGGGTACTAGGTGCCTCCGGTTTCGTTCAGACCCAGAACGGACTTGTAAATGGACTGTGTGTCTGACATTGGATTTTAGTCCGTGTGATTGGTCTCTATTAAATATATATCTGTTTGGCGGCGGAGAATTTATTCTCTTGCTTAACGCCCTTCTCTGAGACGTACGAGCTCAGGGGTTATATATTGATGGATATCAAACGCATGGAGTGAATTGCCTGTGTGGCATGCCTAAATGGCAATTGATCGAGGCTTCTGTTGAAAAGCAAAGTCTTGTGGTGATGATCAAAGCACAGCCTGTGTGGCATAGCTTTGTGTAACGTGAATTCGCGAACTTCACACCCGGTATGAACCAAAAACGGGAGACGGACCTCGGGGAGGGCATGCGTTTCTTTCTAGTTAGAAGTGGCGTCAGTGGTTTTACACTCCCTGACGAGTTTGACTTATGTGGTTGTTGCTGTTGCGAGGCGCCTCGGTTTGATCGGACGATTCGGGTCCGATGGAGTCATTTAGTTGGCTCACCTACGCCCCATAGGGCGGGGAAATGCATGTTCAGGGTTTAAGTTTAATCCACATCGGTGGACTGGCCCTGACGATCCAAGGGCCCACCTGAGTCTGGGTCCTGAGACACGGGCTAGAGCATCTCAAATCGGTTGAGGACTATCTTTTTCCTCGGTTCATAGATGGAAACCCAATTTCCAAATACGTGACTTTGCGGTTTTATTTGTAAACCTATTTATGGTGACATAGTGGCATGGGACGCTCATGTCGCCTATGATTGATACTTATGATTTGAAGTTGTTTTATACACTATGCACTTATTATAGTATCAAATGATTTGTTTTAAACATATCAAGCATTCTTTGGCTGTTATAAGGGAAAACCCTATCCCCCGGCTTGCGTTGCATTGTGTGATAGGACCTGGGTCTTATAACAGCTTCATTTTTCTTTATTTAGCATTGCGCTGTTTGTTTTATGCACTGGTGTTCTTGGGAGGAAACCCGTTCCGTATTATGCGGCGTGGTCCCTTGATTCACCTAACTTTAAAAATAAAGATTAAAAACTGTTTTAGTTCTCACACTAGTCACATGACTGACCTGGAGTTTATTGTTTTTAACCTAAACTCTGGGTACCCCTATTTTGACACGGGCAGCTAGTAGTTTTGGTTTTGCAGATTTATATTCGCAGGATCCTGGTTTACAGCTGGAACGATATCCGGAAAGCTTTGTATCCGTATATCTCATTCTAGTTGTATATTGTATTATTTTCCGCTGCTATGTATTTAAATGTAATTTAAATCTCTGATATTTCTGTGTAATATTCATTTATACTCTGTATATTCTTGTAAGCTGATGCATTGTTGTAATATACAATGAAATGTTCTTCCGTCTGTGTTCTGTTGTGGCTTGTTCTCGAACTATCCGCCGCTTTCCTTTACGGGGAAGTTACGGGTTTTTGCAGTTGGTATCAGAGCTTTGGTTTACAAAGCTCAGAGAACAAGACATATTAGAACCATATGAAAGAATTCATCAGATATTGGATTAGCAATATCCAATGAGAATGACTCGTTAGAGATGGGATCAGTAGTATCCTAGAATGAGTGTGAAGAGTAAATTTTTAAAATGAAAATGAAAACCAATTTTGTTTTGAAAATTTAAAATCAATTATTCGTATTTGATTATTTATTTTATATTGATTTGGACAGTTCAGTATATAAAGAATTTGCATATACGCCTTGCAAACGTATATTCAATGTTTTAATATGCTGGATAGATATAGAATCACATTCTAGACACCCGGAGATGGTTCTGATGATTGATCGATCATCATCAAAACTTATGTTCGTGTTTCGAAGGTGTGATATCTATATATTTCCTATTGACTGGTGTGAGAACCGAAATTAGATAGGGCTTATTGTTGTGATTTGGCATCAAAAACATGATTTTTGTATATGTATCAAATTTATGAATTTGAAACTCTAATTCACTAACTGATTGATGTTTGTGTTGTTTGTTTAATTATTGGATAATTTTGAACCATTATGCCTAATTGAATCAAATATTGAATTATATTGAAATTGGTCACATTTGCTTGCATATACATATACTCACATTGAACAGGTCATAGCAAGGAGGCTAGAGCAGAGAATAAAATTTGTTTGCCCGAGAAATAGGTACATGTTTACTACATAACTTACTGTTTTGTTTGGGTGATGATGATTTTATGAGCCTATTGGCTAGCCGCTTGGCTTTTACTTTTTCTTTTTGAGATCATAAGGCCTATATGGCAATTTCGGGATTTTCCCGTGGCTCCCGGTGCAGGGGAGGTTATGGCGAAATTTTTCGAAAATTTAGGGTGTTAGCCAAATTTTTGAAGAATTTGAAAATTCTTAGAAACTGAAAAGTTGGAGAATGGAAGCCAGATCGAACGTAGTGTTGATTAATCAAACCACTTTCGATTTTGTTCCTTTTCGGGGACGAAAAGTTTTAAGTGGGGGAGATTGTAACAACCCGAAAATCTGGGCCAGTTTAAAATTTTTATTTTGGCAATTTTAGCGAATTTTGAATATTTAAAATAGATAATTTTAAATAATATCGACGAGAAATTTATTTTGAATATAATTCGAACGTATATATTATATACGTCGTCGTTAGAAAATATATAATTATATAAAATTATAAAAGGAATTGAAAATGGCGCGGTAGTTCGATAATTCGATTTCAAACTTCAAATGAATGTACCAGGTGCAAAATAATCCGGATTTTAGTGAAACAAAAAATATTAGAATCTATTCTTGAATATCTTTCCAACGAATCTGAAAAATCAAAATTTCATAGCGGGAATCAAAAGATATGTCCAGTTGAAAATTCTGAATAGTCGCTATGAAATTCAGGCCCTTAAAAATGGGAATTTTGCAAACGACCTCGGATTTCGACGAAACCAGTTTTGTTGGGTCCGGGATGTCAAGTTATTGTTCGATTCCAAATTTCATAATTTTTCGAATCAATATGTGAGCGTGGCAAAGGAAAACGCGTTTGACCAGTTTTAGCTGATTTTAATCGACTGGAAAATGACCATTTTTCAAACGGTCTCAGAATTCGACGAAACTAGTTTTGTTAGGACCGTATCGTCAATACGAAGCTAGAAAATATTTTTCTGGAATTTATAGAGTTAGTATGTGACCCCAGTAAATTGAAATGCGCGTTCAAATTCAATATATAGAGTTATATTTTGATTTTGACGGAAACTGATTGAAACGATCGAATCGGCCTACGATACATATCCCATTGTGTTCGGAACGGGGATAATACGCTAGGGACGACAGTCGGTGGGCTTGATTTCGAGTCCGTGTTAAAAAGTTACCTTTTAGTAATTAAAAAATAATAAAATATTTAAATATATATATATATATATATATATATATATATCACTCCACCTACCTTTCTCTCTCTCCCCTCATTCAACCGTTTACCATAAAAGAAAAAGAAAAAAAAAGGGCGCTCCTCAAATCGAAGCCGCCCCTTTCCAGGCGATGGCCGCCGCCACGCCACCGGAGCTCCGACGAGGCGCCCCCCCTGCTGCGCCCCTTCCCCCCTGTCTTCCTCCGTTCTCTCCCGATCTTCTCTCTCCTCTTCTACCCCCATCGACAAAGACCCAAACCCGAAGGAACCCCACACCCAGTCGTACCCCCTCCGCCAAATCGCATACCCCCGAACCTCCTGAGACCCGATGCCCACCCACCGCCTGAACCAGGACGCGCCGCCTGCCCTGACCGCGCCTCCAGCCGTCCAAGCACCGTGCCACCTCGCGAGCAATCCCGCAGCCCCTCCTACCTCCCGTCCATCGCAGAAAACCGCGCAAGGCCCCTTCTCAGTAAAAATCGAAGTGAGTTCCCATTTCTTTCCCATTTTTAAAATATATTGTTCTTCTTATTCAGTTTTATTTAGTTAAATTAAAAGCTTTGAAGAAAGATCAGATTTTTGGAAAGATAAAAATCTGATTTTTATATTATAGCGAGAATAAAAATATTATTTTTATCATATGTGGAACATAGAAATATAATTTTTGATTGAAGAAAAGGTTAAAAATATAATCTTTATATGTATAAAAAAAATAAAAATGTGATTTTTATAATGATATATTTGAAAAGGTTCGACCTTTATATTTGAAAAGGTTCAATCTTTATATGTGAAAAGGCGAAGTCTTTATATGGAGAATAGCGTGATAAAAATAGAATTTTTACCTAAATAGAAAAGTAAAAATTCGATTTTTATATATTGAATAGCAAAGTAAAAATTCGATTTTTAAATGTATGAAGTGATTATAAAAATATGATTTTTAAATTGAAAGTGAACAAATAAAAATGTGATTTTTATATATGTAGTGACTACGGGCAACGAAAGCGACGAAAGGCGAGAATGGCGATGATTTCTCTAAAAGAAGAGTCAAGATGATTGGATAGCTTTGGTGAGAACTTCTCACTCTTCAATTTCTTTTTCTAGTTATATATATACTAGGATGCAGACGGTGTTTAGTAGCACCTGACACCCGTCATCCACAGACCATGGATGGCTTGTTTGTTAAATTGTTTGGTTGTGTAGTTGGTTAAATTATTTGGAAATGAATTGAATGGTTTGGTGAATTTGATTGATGTGTGAATGGCGTGGGCCTTCACTAGACCGGGGATAAGGCTAGGCCTCGTCCCGTTTCTAGTATCGTGCCGTTATGCCGCCGAAATTTTCTAAAATATGTTAGAAAAATAAAAATATCATTTTTATTGAGTAAATGAACTGAATAGAAATTCATGTGTTGAAATAAAATATTTTAACGTTAAAAATATAATTTTTAATGTGAAAGTGAATAAATAAATATTTATAAACAAATCGGCCGATTTGTTTATATACACTGATTTGACTGATATTGATTGGGTCAATAAATTTTACACGTCGCCCAACTACACAAATAAAATATGTGTTTGATTGTTTGAAACCCCACACGGGTGTTGGGATGAAATTTGAAGTTCACTCATCCTGATTGATTAAATATATCGATCGATTGATTGACAGGCTGTTATAAGCGTTAGATATCTATATTTGATGCTTATACAGTGTAGTGCACTTTGGTTGATGGTTGATTATTTTTCAATGCTATTATATACGTGTGATGTTTGAAAATCCATATAATTAATATTATATGGTGATTGATTGGGCCTCATTCCAATTTAGAAAATAAAGAATATTATAAAATAAAGGTTCATGTGTTGACAGTACTCATCCGTTGAGATTAGTCATGTGTTGAACGAAATATTTTGATAATAACAACTATTTTGAAAAAGAAATATTTGAAATAGAATATTTGAAAATAGAAATATATGAAGCCGTGTTGATTTGATTGACGTGAACGATATTTATATCGATTTTATTCATTTTGAAATGAAATGAATTGAAAACGATTTTGAAATGAAATGAATTGAAAACGATTTCGAAATGAAATGAATTGCAAACGATTTCGAAATGAAATGAATTGAAAACGATTTCGAAATGAAATGAATTGAAAACGATTTCGAAATGAAATGAATTGAAAACGATTTCGAAATGAATTGAATATAAAACGATTTCGAAATGAATTGAATATGGAACGAATTCGAATTGAATTTAAAACGAATTGAAATGAATTCAAATTGAATTGAAACTTGAATTGAATAGAAATGAATTTTAAAACGAATTTATAAGGAAAGATTCAATTTTGATTTGAATTGAGATGGAAGTTGAAATTGTTTTTGAAACGAATTCAAAACTATTTATAAAATTCGTTTTAAATAGTAATCGACGAAATATATATTATATATATTATATATATATATATAATATAATGGCCTGAATAGAACGCGCCGCGCCGCGGCAGTTCGCGAATTTCGACCATTGATTTCAAACGGACATTACGGGATATCCGACCGTCGGATTCTCCTAAAACTGGAACCGTTGGGTTCGTATCGAAAAGAGCTTTCTAACGAATATTAGAAATTTGAAATCTAACAGTTGGATTTGGAGTTATGTCCAAATCAAATTCGAAAAAGGTCGTTGTAAGTGCAGTTCGATGGCCATTGATGGAAATCGACTGTACGTGCCTTGATAAAATTATTAAAAATATTAATAATTTGTGTAAAATCATAAGAAATGATTTGGGAAAAATTGGGATGAAAAACTCCATATTTGAAAAGATAAAAATAGATTTTTATCGAAATGAACTAGTTTTGAACTAGAATATTAATTTATTTACTTTTAAAATAAATAAATTGGATTTGAAATGGTTTGGAAAATAACCAGAATTTCCAATAATTGCATTGGAATGGATTTGAATCGAAATTGTCTTCGGAATATTTCGATGTCGAATTTCGTGATTATACAGATGTTGTTATGGAAATTTGAAAGATATTTATATATCGTTATTTCCAATACGATATCTGTTGGTCGTAGAATTTGATATTGAATATAAGCCGGGATATTTTCTATTCAGAGCCTTGTATTTAATATCAAATGTGATTTGGGCTTGTCGTGAATGCTGTCTTCATTAACACTGTTCTTAAGCCCAGTTGAGAAAAGATTAAATCTTTTTATTTAGATTTAATGAAGTGTACCAATTAAATAATATTTAATTGGAATTGAATTGATATTGATTTTTGGGTTTATCGTGGACAGTGTTTTAAATAACACTCGTTCTTTAACCCGATAATTAGTGGAATGTGATTTTGGGTTTATCGTGAACTGTGTTTTAAATGACACTGATTCTTTAACCCAGTTAAAGATTAAAACTAAGTGGAGTTTTAATGAGTCTTTAATTAGATTGAAATCATCGAGAATGGAGTATCACCAGTTTTGCTCCAGGCGATAGTAGAATCTTTAATTAGATTTGAACGTGAAATGGTAATTGAATTTACCGATAACACCATGGTGTTAGATATGAAGTATCACCAGTTTTACTTCATGGGATGAATAGGTTGGGATTGGGAAATTAAAACAAATGATTACTTCGGTAAGGTTCGTTAATCCCGACTAGTTGAATCAAAATTCAAAAGAAGATTAAAGAATAAATTCAAGGAATTTATCTTGGATAAAATTAATGGGAACCTTTCCCTATGAATGTAAAATTTAGAAACTAACGGTCGGTTAGCCAAGCAGAATGGGTTTCTGGATATTGATCTGATGTTGATTTCGGCCTTCGAGGTTAATATTTGGGAAATTAATCTCTTGATTAATTTATGGTTAGTGACTGATGAATTGGAATGAGGCGTATGTTGTGTTTGTGTAACACTTATTTAAAATATACGCGAGTTATTCGGAAAGACCGGGTTTATCCCATTCTGAATAACTGATACGACGATAAGTCGAAGATGAAGACGATGGTCGAAGACCGGAAGTCTTCACGTCGTTTGGGTGATTACTGATGATCTTGATTGGGCTGTACACCCAAGAAGATGGAAACAGTTGGTGATCGTCCAGACGTACTTGGAGATCGATGGATATGCGGGGTACTAGGTGCCTCCGGTTTCGTTCAGACCCAGAACGGACTTGTAAATGGATTGTGTGTCTGACATTGGATTTTAGTCCGTGTTATTGATCTCTATTAAATATATATCTGTTTGGCGGCGGAGAATTTATTCTCTTGCTTAACTCCCTTCTCTGAGACGTACGAGCTCAGGGGTTATATATTGATGGATATCAAACGCATGGAGTGAATTGCCTATGTGGCATGCCTAAGTGGCAATTGATCGAGGCTTCTGTTGAAAAGCAAAGTCTTGTGGTGATGATCAAAGCACAGTCTGTGTGGCATAGCTTTGTGTAACGTGAATTCGCGAACTTCACACCCGGTATGAACCAAAAACGGGAGACGGACCTCAGGGAGGGCATGCGTTTCTTTCTAGTTAGAAGTGGCGTCAGTGGTTTTACACGCCCTGACGAGTTTGACTTATGTGGTTATTGCTGTTGCGAGGCGCCTCGGTTTGATCGGACGATCCGGGTCCGATGGAGTCATTTAGTTGCCTCACCTACGCCCCATAGGGCGGGGAAATGCATGTTTAGGGTTTAAGTTTAATCCACATCGGTGGACTGGCCCTGACGATCCAAGGGCCCACCTGAGTCTGGGTCCTGAGACACGGGCTAGAGCATCTCGAATCGGTTGAGGACTATCTTTTGCCTCGGTTCATAGATGGAAACCCAATTTCCAAATACGTGACTTTGCAATTTTATTTGTAAACCTATTTATGGCGACATAGTGGCATGGGATGCTCATGTCGCCTATGATTGATACTTATGATTTGAAGTTGTTTTATACACTATGCACTTATTATAGTATCAAATGATTTGATTTAAACGTATCAAGCATTCTTTGGCTGTTATAAGGGAAAACCCTATCCCCCGGCTTGCGTTGCATTGTGTGATAGGACCTGGGTCTTTTAACAACTTAATTTTTCTTTATTTAGCATTGCGATGTTTGTTTTATGCACTGGTGTTCTTAGGAGGAAACCCGTTCCGTATTATGCGGCGTGGTCCCTTGATTCACCTAACTTTAAAAATAAAGATTAATAACTGTTTTAGTTCTCACACCAGTCACATGACTGACCTGGAGTTTATTGTTTTTAACCTAAACTCTGGGTGCCCCTATTTTGACACGGGCAGCTAGTAGTTTTGGTTTTGCAGATTTATATTCGCAGGATCCTGGTTTACAGCTGGAACGATATCCGGAAAGCTTTGTATCCGTATATCTCATTCTAGTTGTGTATTGTATTATTTTCCGCTGCTATGTATTTAAATGTAATTTAAATCTCTGATATTTCTGTGTAATATTCATTTATACTCTGCATATTCTTGTAATATGATGCATTGTTGTAATATACAATGAAATGTTCTTCCGTCTGTGTTCTGTTGTGGCTTGTTCTCGAACTATCCGCCGCTTTCCTTTACGGGGAAGTTACGGGTTTTTACAGTTGGTATCAGAGCTTTGGTTTACAAAGCTCAGAGAACAAGTCATATTAGAACCATATGAAAGAATTCATCAGATATTGGATTAGCAATATCCAATGAGAATGACTCGTTAGAGATGGGATCAGTAGTATCCTAGAACGAGTGTGAAGAGTAAATTTTTAAAATAAAAATGAAAACCAATTTTGTTTTGAAAATTTAAAATCAATTATTCGTATTTGATTATTTATTTTATATTGATTTGGACAGTTCAGTATATAAAGAATTTGCATATACGCCTTGCAAACGTATATTCAAAGTTTTAATATACTGGATAGACATAGAATCACATTCTAGACACCCGGAGATGGTTCTGATGATTGATCGATCATCATCAGAACTTATGTTCGTGTTTCGAAGGTGTGATATCTATATATTTCCTATTGACTGGTGTGAGAACCGAAATTAGATAGGGCTTATTGTTGTGATTTGGCATCAAAAACATGATTTTTGTATATGTATCAAATTTATGAATTTGAAACTCTAATTCACTAATTGATTGATGTTTGTGTTGTTTGTTTAATTATTGGATAATTTTGAACCATTATGCCTAATTGAATCAAATATTGAATTATATTGAAATTGGTCACATTTGCTTGCATATACATATATTCACATTGAACAGGTCATAGCAAGGAGGCTAGAGCAGAGAATAAAATTTGTTTGCCCGAGAAATAGGTACATGTTTACTACATAACTTACTGTTTTGTTTGGGTGATGATGATTTTATGAGCCTATTGGCTAGCCGCTTGGCTTTTTCTTTTTCTTTTTGAGATCATAAGGCCTATATGGCAATTTTGGGATTTTCCCGTGGCTCCCGGTGCAGGGGAGGTTATGGCGAAATTTTTCGAAAATTTAGGGTGTTAGCCAAATTTTTGAAGAATTTGAAAATTCTCAGAAACTGAAAAGTTGGAGAATGGAAGCCAGATCGAACATAGTGTTGATTAATCAAACCACTTTCGACTTTGTTCCTTTTCGGGGACGAAAAGTTTTAAGTGGGGAAGATTGTAACAACCCGAAAATCTGGGCCAGTTTAAAAATTTTATTTTGGAAATTTTATCGAATTTTGAATATTTAAAATAGATAATTTTAAATAATATCGACGAGAAATTTATTTTGAATATAATTCGAACATATATATTATATACGTCGTCGTTAGAAAATATATAATTATATAAAATTATAAAAGGAATTGAAAATGGTGCGGTAGTTCGATAATTCGATTTCAAACTTCAAATGAATGTACCAGGTGCAAAATAACCCGGATTTTAGTGAAACCAAAAATATTAGAATCTATTCGTGAATATCTTTCCAACGAATCTGAAAAATCAAAATTTCATAGCGGGAATCAAAAGATATGTCCAGTTGAAAATTCTGAATAGTCGCTATGGAATTCAGGCCGTTAAAAATGGGAATTTTGCAAACGACCTCGGATTTCGACGAAACCAGTTTTGTTGGGTCCGGGATGTCAAGTTATTGTTAGATTCCAAATTTCATAATTTTTCGAATCAATATGTGAGCGTGGCAAAGGAAAACGCGTTTGACCAGTTTCAGTTGATTTTAATCGACTGGAAAATGGCCATTTTTCAAACGGTCTCAGAGTTCGACGAAACTAGTTTTGTTAGGACCGTATCGTCAATACGAAGCTAGAAAATATTTTTTTGGAATTTATAGAGTTAGTATGTGACCCCAGTAAATTGAAATGCGCGTTCAAATTCAATATATAGAGTTATATTTTGATTTTGACGGAAACTGATTGAAACGATCGAATCGGCCTACGATACATATCCCATTGTGTTCGGAACGTGGGTAATACGCTAGGGATGACAGTCGGTGGGCTTGATTTCGAGTCCGTGTTAAAAAGTTACCTTTTAGTAATAAAAAAATAATAAAATATTCATATATATATATATATATATCACTCCACCTACCTTTCTCTCTCTCCCCTCATTCAACCGTTTACCATAAAAGAAAAAGAAAAAACAGGGCGCTCCTCAAATCGAAGCCGCCCCTTCCCAGGCGATGGCCGCCGCCACGCCACCGGAGCTCCGGCGAGGCGCCCCCCTGCTGCGCCCCTCCCCCCTGTCTTCCTCCGTTCTCTCCTGATCTTCTCTCTCCTCTTCTACCCCCATCGACGAAGACCCAAACCCGAAGGAACCCCACACCCAGTCGTACCCCCTTCGCCAAATCGCATACCCCCGAACCTCCTGAGACCCGATGCCCACCCACCGCCTGAACCAGGACGCGCCGCCTGCCCTGACCGCGCCTCCAGCCGTCCAAGCATCGTGCCACCTCGCGATCAATCCCGCAGCCCCTCCTACCTCCCGTCCATCGCAGAAAACCGCGCAAGGCCCCTTCTCAGTAAAAATCGAAGTGAGTTCCCTTTTCTTTCCCATTTTTAAAATATATTGTTCTTCTTATTCAGTTTTATTTAGTTAAATTAAAAGCTTTGAAGAAAGATCGGATTTTTGGAAAGATAAAAATCTGATTTTTATATTATAGCGAGAATAAAAATATGATTTTTATCATATGTGGAACATAGAAATATAATTTTTGATTGAAGAAAAGGTTAAAAATATAATCTTTATATGTGTAGAAAAAATAAAAATGTGATTTTTATAATGATATATTTGAAAAGGTTCGACCTTTATATTTGAAAAGGTTCAATCTTTATATGTGAAAAGGCGAAGTCTTTATATGGAGAATAGCGTGATAAAAATAGAATTTTTACCTAAATAGCAAAGTAAAAATTCGATTTTTATATATTGAATAGCAAAGTAAAAATTCGATTTTTAAATGTATGAAGTGATTATAAAAATATGATTTTTAAATTGAAAGTGAACAAATAAAAATGTGATTTTTATATATGTAGTGACTACGGGCAACGAAAGCGACGAAAGGCGAGAATGGCGATGATTTCTCTAAAAGAAGAGTCAAGATGATTGGATAGCTTTGGTGAGAACTTCTCACTCTTCAATTTCTTTTTCTAGTTATATATATATATTAGGATGCAGACGGTGTTTAGTAGCACCTGACACCCGTCATCCACAGACCATGGATGGCTTGTTTGTTAAACTGTTTGGTTGTGTAGTTGGTTAAATTATTTGGAAATGAATTGAATGGTTTGGTGAATTTGATTGATGTGTGAATGGCGTGGGCCTTCACTAGACCGGGGATAAGGCTAGGCCTCGTCCCGTTTCTAGTATCGTGCCGTTATGCCGCCGAAATTTTCTAAAATATGTTAAAAACATAAAAATATCATTTTTATTGAGTAAATGAACTGAATAGAAATTCATGTGTTGAAATAAAATATTTTAACGTTAAAAATATAATTTTTAACGTGAAAGTGAATAAATAAATATTTATAAACAAATCGGCCGATTTGTTTATATACACTGATTTGGCTGATATTGATTGGGTCGATAAATTTTACACGTCGCCCAACTACACAAATAAAATATGTGTTTGATTGTTTGAAACTCCACACGGGTGTTGGGATGAAATTTGAAGTTCACTCATCCTGATTGATTAAATATGTTGATCGATTGATTGACAGGCTGTTATAAGCGTTAGATATCTATATTTGATGCTTATACAGTGTAGTGCACTTTGGTTGATGGTTGATTATTTTTCAATGCTATTATATACGTGTGATGTTTGAAAATCCATATAATTAATATTATATGGTGATTGATTGGGCCTCATTCCAATTTAGAAAATAAAGAATATTATAAAATAAAGGTTCATGTGTTGACAGTACTCATCCGTTGAGATTAGTCATGTGTTGAACGAAATATATTGATAATAACAACTATTTTGAAAAAAAAATATTTGAAATAGAATATTTGAAAATAGAAATATATGAAGCCGTGTTGATTTGATTGACGCCATTTTGACGAGAACGATATTTATATCAATTTTATTCATTTTGAAATGAAATGAATTGAAAACGATTTCGAAATGAAATGAATTGAAAACGATTTTGAAATGAAATGAATTGAAAACGATTTCAAAATGAAATGAATTGAAAACGATTTCGAAATGAAATGAATTGAAAACGATTTCGAAATGAATTGAATATAAAACGATTTCGAAATGAATTGAATATAGAACGCATTCGAATTGAATTTAAAACGAATTGAAATGAATTCAAATTGAATTGAAACTTGAATTGAATAGAAATGCATTTTAAAACGAATTTATAAGGAAAGATTCAATTTTGATTTGAATTGAGATGGAAGTTGAAATTGTTTTTGAAACGAATTCAAAATTATTTATAAAATTCGTTTTAAATAGTAATCGACGAAATATATATTATATATTATATATATATATAATATAATGGCCTGAATAGAACGCGCCGCGCCGCGGAAGTTCGCGAATTTTGACCATTGATTTCAAACGGACATTACGGGAGATCCGACCGTCGGATTCTCCTAAAACCGGAACCGTTGGGTTCGTATCGAAAAGAGCTTTCTAACGAATATTAGAAATTTGAAATCTAACGGTTGGATTTGGAGTTATGTCCAAATCAAATTCGAAAAAGGTCGTTGTAAGTGCAGTTCGATGGCCATTGATGGAAATCGACTGTACGGGCCTTGATAAAATTATTAAAAATATTAATAATTTGTGTAGAATCATAAGAAATGATTTGGGAAAAATTGGGATGAATAACTCCATATTTGAAAAGATAAAAATAGATTTTTATCGAAATGAACTAGTTTTGAACTAGAATAGTAATTTATTTATTTTTAAAATAAATAAATTGGATTTGAAATGGTTTTGAAAATAACCAGAATTACCAATAATTGCATTGGAATGGATTTGAATCGAAATTGTCTTCGGAATATTTCGATGTCGAATTTCGTGATTATACAGATGTTGTTATGGAAATTTGAAAGATATTTATATATCGTTATTTCCAATACGATATTTGTTGGTCGTAGAATTTGATATTGAATATAAGCCGGGATATTTTCTATTCAGAGCCTTGTATTTAATATCAAATGTGATTTGGGCTTGTCGTGAATGGTGTCTTCATTAACACTGTTGGTCGTAGAATTTGATATTGAATATATCGTTATTTCCAATACGATATCTGTTGGTCGTAGAATTTGATATTGAATATAAGCCGGGATATTTTCTATTCAGAGCCTTGTATTTAATATCAAATGTGATTTGGGCTTGTCGTGAATGGTGTCTTCATTAACACTGTTCTTAAGCCCAGTTGAGAAAAGATTAAATCTTTTTATTTAGATTTAATGAAGTGTACCAATTAAATAATATTTAATTGGAATTGAATTGATATTGATTTTTGGGTTTATCGTGGACAGTGTTTTAAATAACACTCGTTCTTTAACCCGATAATTAGTGGAATGTGATTTTGGGTTTATCGTGAACTGTGTTTTAAATGACACTGATTCTTTAACCCAGTTAAAGATTAAAACTAAGTGGAGTTTTAATGAATCTTTAATTAGATTGAAATCATCGAGAATGGAGTATCACCAGTTTTGCTCCAGGCGATAGTAGAATCTTTAATTAGATTTGAACGTGAAATGGTAATTGAATTTACCGATAACACCGTGGTGTTAGATATGAAGTATCACCAGTTTTACTTCATGGGATGAATAGGTTGGGATTGGGAAATTAAAACAAATGATTACTTCGGTAAGGTTCGTTAATCCCGACTAGTTGAATCGAAATTCAAAAGAAGATTGAAGAATAAATTCAAGGAATTTATCTTGGATAAAATTAATGGGAACCTTTCCCTATGAATGTAAAATTTAGAAACTAACGGTCGGTTAGCCAAGCAGAATGAGTTTCTGGATATTGATCTGATGTTGGTTTCGGCCTTCGAGGTTAATATTTGGGAAATTATTCTCTTGATTAATTTACGGTTAGTGACTGATGAATTAGAATGAGGCGTATGTTGTGTTTGTGTAACACTTATTTAAAATATACGCGAGTTATTCGGAAAGACCGCGTTTATCCCATTCTGAATAACTGATACAACGATAAGTCGAAGATGAAGACGATGGTCGAAGACCGGAAGTCTTCACGTCGTTTGGGTGATTACTGATGATCTTGATTGGGCTATACACCTAAGAAGATGGAAACAGTTGGTGATCGTCCAGACGTACTTGGAGATCGATGGATATGCGGGGTACTAGGTGCCTCCGGTTTCGTTCAGACCTAGAACGGACTTGTAAATGGACTGTGTGTCTGACATTGGATTTTAGTCCGTGTGATTGATCTCTATTAAATATATATCTGTTTGGCGGCGGAGAATTTATTCTCTTGCTTAACGCCCTTCTCTGAGACGTACGAGCTCAGGGGTTATATATTGATGGATATCAAACGCATGGAGTGAATTGCCTGTGTGGCATGCCTAAGTGGCAATTGATCGAGGCTTCTGTTGAAAAGCAAAGTCTTGTGGTGATGATCAAAGCACAGCCTGTGTGGCATAGCTTTGTGTAACGTGAATTCGCAAACTTCATACCCGTATGAACCAAAAACGGGAGACGGACCTCAGGGAGGGCATGCGTTTCTTTCTAGTTAGAAGTGGCGTCGGTGGTTTTACATGCCCTGACGAGTTTGACTTATGTGGTTGTTGCTGTTGCGAGGCGCCTTGGTTTGATCGGACGATCCGGGTCCGATGGAGTCATTTAGTTGCCTCACCTACGCCCCATAGGGCGGGGAAACGCATGTTCAGGGTTTAAGTTTAATCCACATCGGTGGACTGGCCCTGACGATCCAAGGGCCCACCTGAGTCTGGGTCCTGAGACACGGGCTAGAGCGTCTCGAATCGGTTGAGGACTATCTTTTGCCTCGGTTCATAGATGGAAACCCAATTTCCAAATACGTGACTTTGCGGTTTTATTTGTAAACCTATTTATGGCGACATAGTGGCATGGGACGCTCATGTCGCCTATGATTGATACTTATGATTTGAAGTTGGTTTATACACTATGCACTTATTATAGTATCAAATGATTTGTTTTAAACGTATCAAGCATTCTTTGGCTGTTATAAGGGAAAACCCTATCCCCCGGCTTGCGTTGCATTGTGTGATAGGACCTGGGTCTTATAACAGCTTCATTTTTCTTTATTTAGCATTGCGCTGTTTGTTTTATGCACTGGTGTTCTTGAGAGGAAACCCGTTCCGTATTATGCGGCGTGGTCCCTTGATTCACCTAACTTTAAAAATAAAGATTAATAACTGTTTTAGTTCTCACACCAGTCACATGACTGACCTGGAGTTTATTGTTTTTAACCTAAACTCTGGGTGCCCCTATTTTGACACGGGCAGCTAGTAGTTTTGGTTTTGCAGATTTATATTCGCAGGATCCTGGTTTACAGCTGGAACGATATCCGGAAAGCTTTGTATCCGTATATCTCATTCTAGTTGTGTATTGTATTATTTTCCGCTGCTATGTATTTAAATGTAATTTAAATCTCTGATATTTCTGTGTAATATTCATTTATACTCTGTATATTCTTGTAATCTGATGCATTGTTGTAATATACAATGAAATGTTCTTCCGTCTGTGTTCTGTTGTGGCTTGTTCTCGAACTATCCGCCGCTTTCCTTTACGGGGAAGTTACGGGTTTTTACATTCTGGGACTTAACGAATCCAAAGGAACAATTTTCATTAATCCATCTTAGGCATTTTCTACCTAGGATTAACAGAAAAAACCCTTACACTTTACTCCTTCTTTGATTGTCTTCATATATTTTAATTCGCAACGCTACGACCAATACAGAGTGGTTCTCGGATAACAATCTTTCCATATTGACAACGATATTGGCCAAAACTTCGATAGTCGGTTATTTAACTATCGAAGAAAAAAACATTCATCTAAAGCATCAAAAAATCATTGGGCCCCTTAATTAATATTTCATTAATTAAATTACTTCTCCATTTCTGAGACGACCCAAACTCGCCTTTTCAGGAAAGCCCGGATTGAGTGGAGAACATGATGAATCAGAACGAAAACGACATAACATTTCATTGCTATTACAACAATTTACATTAGCGTACAAGAATATAACAGAGTATGAATAAATGATATACATAAGAAAAATATCAGGGATTTAAAATTTACATGGCAGCGGAAAAGAATACATAACACAACTGAAAGAAATACACGGATACAAAACTTTCCGAATATAGGTCCAGTTGTAAATCCAGGATCCTATCAAAATAAAAATCTGCAAAACCGAAACTACTAAATGCCCCTGTGGAAAATAAGGGCACCCAGAGTTTACGTAGAAACAATAAACTCTGAGCCAGTCATGGGATTAGTGTGAGAACTAAAATAGTTATTTAAAACTTTGCTTTAAAAATAAAGTAAATCAAAGGACCACGTTGTATAACACGGAAAGGGTTTTCTTCCAAGAATACCAGTGCATAAATAGTTTATAAACAACGCAATGCATTTCGAAAAATGAAGCTATTATAAGACTCAGGTCCCATCACACAATGCAATGCAAGCCGGAGGATAGAGTTTTCCCTTATAATGGCCAAACATGCTTGGTACATTTTAAAACAAATCATTTGACACTATTATAAGTGCATAGTGTTAAAAACAACTTCAAATATAATTTTATCAATCGTAGATGGCATGGGTACCATATATCATGTTGCCATACTAGTTCTACAACTAAAACCGCATGATGTCGTATTGGAAATTGGATTTCCATCATGAACCAAGGCAACAGATCGTCCTTACCGAATTCGAGACTCTCTAGCCCGAGCTTCAGGATAAATCGCAACTGCACCTAAATCTTGCAGGGCCGGTCCACTCTTAATTTTATGGATTGGCAATTCCTGAACAATATGTTTCCCCGCCCTAGGGGGTGTAAATCTGGTCAGTATACCGACCATACCAAGAGCCACTAGGACTCAAATCCGAGGTACCTTGCTTTCCATCATCAACATAATGTTTGGGCTCCATACCATGACATCACTCCTTGCTAGAAAGAAACGCATGTCCTCCCTGTTGTCCTCCCCCATTTCTAGTTCATACCGGGGTGTGAGGCTCGCAAATTAATGCTATACACAAATTTATGCTATTTAAAGCCATTATTTGATCATCAACCACAAGAATCAGCTTCTCAATAGAAGCCTTGATCATTTGCATATCAGCATGCCACACTAACAATTCACGCCATGAAACTGATATCTATCAATATATAACCTCTAAGCTCGTATGTCTCAGAGAATGGTGTTAAGCAAGAGAATAAATTCTCCACTAACAAACAGATATATATTTAATAGAAATCAATTGACACAGAATAAAATCCAATGTCAGTCACACATCCATTTACAAGTTTGTTCTGGGTCTGAACGAAACCGGAGGTACCTTATTCCTCGTCCCACATGTCCAATACAGGAGAGAGGTCCTCGCATATTCAGTCGATCTCCAAGTACGTGTGGATAAACACCACTTATTACCTTGTCTTTAGTGTATGGCCAAATCAAGACATCAGTAATCATTCAAACTATATGAAGATCTCCGGTCTTTAACCACTGTCTTCATCGTCGACTTATAGTCGTCGTATTCATTACTCAGAATGGGTTAAACCCGATCTTTTCGAATAACTCGCGTATTTTATAATCAATAATCAAGTGCTATAAAAACACATCATATGCCTTATTCGAGTTCAGAATATTCTTTTATTCAAATATTCACATCTTTAGGGAAAGGTTCCCATTAATTTTATCAAAGATAAATTCTTTTAAATTTATTCTTTAATCTTCCTTTGGATATCAATCCACAAACAAATTAAGGTTTATCAACTAGTCGGGATTATCGAGCCTTACCGAAGTAATCAGTTATACATTAATCCCAATCCCAATCTATTCATCCCATGGAGTAAAACTGGTAATACTCCATATCTAACACCCCGGTGTTACCGGTAAATTTAACTACCATTTCACGTTCAAATCTAATTAAAGATTTAACTATCGCCTGGAGTAAACTGGTGGTACTCCATTCTCGATCGTTTCCCAAATTTGATAATTTAAATTATCACATTCTAATCTCAATCTAATTAAAGATTCATTAAATCTTCACTTAGTTTTAATCTCATAAATCATTACTCAATGATTATTTAACTTTGGGAAATCAAACATGCCACACTCGACAATCTACACCATACCATTGATTTCTGCTGATATATAACCTCTCAGCTCATACGTCTCTGGGAAGGGTCTTAAGCAAAAGAATAAATTCTCTGCCACCAAACAGATATATATTTAGCAGAGATCAACAATACAGTTTGAAATACAATGTTAGACATGTAATCTATCTTTAACTAGGTTAAAGAACCAATGTCATTTAAAACACAGTTCACAATAAAACCAAAATCTCAATCCATTAAATATGGAATTTTCACGGAAAACAGATCAACATATAATCAATATCAATTTCCGTATTCGAATAATAATATAAATGGAATAATGGCAACGCCTTTTAAATTCCATATATAGTAACAGTCTTTCTCCACAGAAGCTCACTTCGATTATCACTCAACCGAATTCCATTCAATTCCAATTTAATATATTAAATTGAAAAAGTTTACTTTGGAAAATTCCATTAATCTTAATTAAAAGATTTATAAATTCCAAATCACATTTCACCGTTAATCGGGTTAAAGAACGAATTTCTTTAAAAACACAGTTCACGATAAACCCAATTCACATTCCATTTTATTCCAATTACCAAATATAACTGGAAGCTCTAATAATCTTAATTAAAATATTTATTCTTTTCACACGGAGTTTAAGAACAGTGTTAATAAAGAAACCATTCACGACAAACCCAAAATCCAATTTCATATTAAATACAAGGCTCTGAATAAAAATTATATCGGCTTATATTCAATATCAAATTCTGAAATCAACGAACATCATATTGGGAATAACGATATATATCTATCTTCCAAATTCCTCCACAATATTCATATTGTCATGGAATCCAATATCAAAATATCCCAAAGATGATTTCTATTCAAATCCATTCCGATTTATATATATTGGGAATTTCTGGTTTCATTAAAACCCTTTATAAATCCAATTTATTTATTTAAAAAATAAAAAACTATTGGATTTAAAATCTAGTTAGTAGCTAGTTCATTTTGATAAAAATATATTTTTATCTTCACAAATGTGGAATTTTTCATCCAAATTCTTTCCAAATCATTTATTATGATTTTACAAAAATTATTAATATTTTTATAATTTTATCAAGGCCCGTATAATCGGTTTCAAATAACGGCCACTGAACTGCATCCATAGCGATCTTTTCCAAATTTAATTTGGTCATAATTCCAATTCCAACCATTAGATTTCAAATCTCTTATATTCATTGGAAAGTTCATTTCGATACGAACCCAACGATTTCAGTTTTAGGAGAATCCGACGGTCGGTCTCCCGTAATGTCAATTCGAAGTCAATGGTCGAACTTCGCGAACGGTCGTTGCACGGAGCGTTCTATTCAGGCCATTCAATATATATAATATTATATATATATATTTCGTCGATTTCCATTTAAAACGTATTTTAAAAATCGTTTATAAATTCATTTCAAAACAATTTTAACTTCATTTTCAACTTTAAATCAAAATTGAATATTCCATATCATTATAATATTAAAATGATAATATTTTCAAAATATTAGATTTTGAAATCAATTCTTTTCGATATTCGTTATAAAATGAATAAAATCGATAGATAAACCTATTCGGGTTAAAATGGCGATTAACTACTCAACTCGGCTTCATATTCATTATAGTTAACAATATTTCAATATTTTTGTGTCCACCCAAAATCGGACATCAAAATCATATTCTGATTCTTCACTGAATATTATTTGAAAACAGTACTATATATTATTTTAAAACTATACTATATATTATTTTAAAACTATACTTTATTATTTTAAAAGTATATTATATATTATTTTAAAACTATACTTTATTTATGAATTGGAATCAAACTTAATCAATTTCCATATAGTTTTGTTTATATGGATTCCATACATCGCATGTATTCAAAAATAGTGATAAACAACTATTAAACAATCAATTCACATCCAGGGTGCAATTCACTACTATATGATTGTTAAATAATTAAAATAACGCTTACCATAATTCGTCGATCCATCAATTGACATATAACTAAATATTGGGATTCGTGTATGTCAAATATCATCCCAACACCCATGTGGGGTTTTCAAATAACAACAGTCTATTTAAAATAATCGTTGTTTAATAAAATTAATCAGTTCTAATTCAATTTGAATTATTTTTATATTTAACCAATTTTCGCTGTTTAAATTATAAATGAATATTTATAATTTAATTTCAACTACCTCAAAATAATATTAAATTATTTTTAATATTTTAAACATTTCAGCATCACATCAATACACAATACAATCAATTTCACCACGGTTCAATCCAAACTAACATCCATGGTTTGTACAATAAAATAGTGTTAGGAGCTACTAAGCCCCGTCTGCAACCTATGATATAATAACTGTAAAATAATTTGAGTGAGAAGGAGTTCTCGCATTGGTATCCACTCCGTCAGTCTTTATTTCTGGAATTCTGAATTTCTGTTTTATTACGGTTCGGACTTGAATTTACCTCATATTCTAATTTTCTCTATTTCTCTTCTGGCTAATTCTGAAATGTAATGCTCTTTGACACGATTCCAACGGACTCAGTTTCATCAAATTTTGCTTTGATTTTAAGAAGTTACGTAGTTTTAATTTTTAATTGTATGATTAAGAAAATTAATTAATAAAAAATCTTAACCCTTTAATCTCGTTTCTTCTTCGTTCGGTCTGAACCGCTCCAACCCATCAACGTCGATTTATTCAATTGCTGGCGCACCTCAAATCCGGCCACGGTCGGCCAATCGTCCTCTGCCACGTCAAGTGCCCCTGCGTCGCGCACCTCCCGCATGAACCACATCAGATTTGAACTTCCTATTAGCACCTAAAACAGCTTCGAACATGGCGGTTTCAGGCACTAAATTCAAGAAGTTGTGGCCATGAAACTCCATACAAACCGAATCAAATTGAAGCCTTCATTCGATGCTACAATTCATTCAACATGAGCGTGGTCTAATTATCGATAGATTGAGAGAAATCACGAGGAGAATCGTTCCGGCCATTATTTCGGAAGAGCGGCGGGCGGTTGAATACGGGAATTATGGTTTAAATGGGGGGTATATATAATATATATTTTATATTATTCTATTCGTTTATTTGTTTTAAAGTGAAGTTTTTTCCCGAACTCCAATTCAATCCCAACGACTGTCTCCCTAGCTAAATACCCCCATTCCGGACTCAGTGGAACTTTCTTCGTAGGCCAATTCGACTGTTTTGATTTGCTTTTATCAAAATTAAAGTATAAATCAATATGTATGTAATGACCCGGAATTTTGTCGACCTTGGTTATCCGATGTACAACACATATTGAACATCCAAGGATCGAAAATAATGGGTTATTAATAAAAGAAATTAGACGGTGAGGAAAGATAAGATAGAAACTTGGAATTGAAGAAGAAGAAGAACACAACATCAGAGTAACACGAACCTCACAGCGGAACGAATAACATATGATAGATAACATATCCTTGAAATAAAATCAGTATATGTATACAATAACATTATCAGATTACAACACTTACAACACAGCGGAAATAAACTATAGCTACATGATCCTGAAGCCTTCTGCTCCAGCTCTTCCAGTATATCTGTAAATCCCGACTACTTGACTGCCCATACAAAATTGGGCACCCAAGAGTTTAGGGAAAACAAAATAAAATAAACTCCGGGTCAGTCATGGGACTGGTATGAGTAAAACAGTTTAAAACAGTTCAAACAAGTAAACGATATCTCATAAGACCACGCCGTATAACGGAATGGGTTTTTCCCTTATGAGAATCCAAAATATCTTTATATCAAAAACCTTTTGATATTATAATGATGTCTGTCAACCACAATATAATAATCATCTAGCAGAAACGCTTTCATCACACGTTCTACATATATAGTATACAATCAAAACCGTAAGCACGTATTGGGTAATGGATTTCCAACTATGATAAGGTATGGAACCACCTTTCGCTAGTGTACCTCTAGAAAGGAATACACTGGGTTCAATAAGAACATCTTGCAACCCGGCCACACATGACCGACCACTCATTTCGCTCGAGTGTATTGAATGTATATCACCAATGGTTGGGATCAGCAACCGTTTCCCGAATGGGACAGCATCAACAATAGTTTTTTAGAAGTAAATGAAACTCTAGATCAGGTGATTATACACCCTACTTCGGAGCGACCGACTTAGCCATGCTGCCTGCCCGATTTCTGTCATTTACCGGTTGATGAAGCTTGAGGTTACGCTTCATCATCACATCAGATTCACTTCGAATGCCACATTGTCAGATCCATCGAAAATTACTAATTGATGTCTACAACAGTACATTACGTGTTAGCTAAAGAAGTTTCCTTCTCTGCTTCCACTATTGGTACAATTGAAGAAATCAATGTACGTGACCTTTCTGGAAATACTCTGTCAGACATTCATCCGTACAAGTCATCCAGGAACAGGATGAACCGAAGGCACTATTCAGTATATCCATCTTAGGCACTGTTATCTAAGATTTATACAACAGCCCTTGCACTTTACCCCGTCTTCAATTATCCTTGGCATATATGATTCACAACGCTTATGCCAATACAGAGTGGTTCTTTGGATAATAATCCAACCGGTCTCTCCATATTAACAATGTTAAAATGGTCAAAAACTTCGATAGTTGGTGAGTTAACTATCAAAGAAAAACTTGTGTGCAAACAACGATATTATTTCCAGATGGAAATTTTATCAATCAATCATCAATCATATATATATCTATATATTTATATAGATTCCTATTTCCTTATTTTCTATGTTTAGAAAATATACGTTAACACTGGAAAACATTTCCATTTCTAATCCATATTTCCAATTTCAATATTTGATTACGTTTCTTATTCTATTGGGAAAATATTTCCAAATCTTCTTTACTTGGATTTAAATAGATGTTTAAATCAACATCGCGACGACAACTTGAACCACCATACTTATTTACTAAATTCACTTAACCACTTTCAATCTTGAATCTTAACCATTTCTAAATTAAAAACGAAGTCAATCAAGTTGGGGTATAACTACCTCTCAGACCTTAACTGAACAACATTTCAAATCTTGAAATAGGGTAAGTTCATCTTTTAACCCTTTAACACTTCCTTACGAACCCTCGGATTCTATTTACGAACCCCCTTCTTTTACAAGTTTACGTGATTATAACAATGGTTTTATAATCTCCTGCATCCGAAATATATTATCTTAAATATGACTTTTATTTCCTAACTTAAAAAATTTAACGACAACTAATTTATTTATTCCTATTCGGTTAACTCTAATCTATAACTCTTATTTTTAATAACTCCAACCTAATAACTCTTACTGGATTAACTCTTATTCGAATAACTTATATTCGATTTGCTTATTTTCGAATACTTATATTCGATAATCTCTTCCTTTGAATAAATCTTATTCTATTTAACTCCAGTCGAATAACTAGATTCGATTAACTCACTTCGAATATTTCTGATTCAATTATCTCACTTCGAATATCTCTGATTCGATTATCTCACTTCGAATATCTACCATTCGATTATCTCACTTTGAATATCTACTATTCGATTAACTCATTTCAACTCTATTCGAATAAACTAAATTCTATTAACTCCATTCGATTAAACTAACATCGATTAACTCCTTTCGATTAAACTAACATCGATTAACTCCTTTCGATTAAACTAACATCGATTAACTCCTTTCGATTAACTCCTTTTAACTCGATTCAAATAACTAATATTCAATAACTCCTTTTAACTCGACTAAACATCGATTAACTCCTTTCGATTAAACTAACATCGATTAACTCCTTTCGATTAAACTAACATCGATTAACTCCTTTCGATTAAACTAACATCTATTAACTCCTTTCGATTAAACTAACATCGATTAACTCCTTTCAATTAAACTAACATCGATTAACTCCTTTTAACTCGATTCGAATAACTAATATTCGATAACTCCTTTTAACTCGATTAAACTAACATCGATTAACTCCTTTTAACTCGATTCGAATAACTAATATTCGATAATTCCTTTTAACTCGATTAAACTAACATCGATTAACTCCTTTTAACTCGATTCGAATAACTAATTTTCGATAACTCCTTTTAACTCTATTTATTTAGCAAATAAATATTCTTTTCAATTCTATTTAAAATGTTTTACAAATATTTTCTCTTTGCATTTATTTTACCAAACCATTTCCTTTATATTTGTTTTAAAATTAATCCCTTTTGATTTTCCTATTTATTTACTAACCAATAACTCATTTAACATTCTATTTATTTAACCAATAAATAAATATTTCCCTTTATCTATTTGTAAATGTCTTATACAAATATTTTCTTTTTGATTCCATTTGTAAATGTCTTATACAAATATTCCCCTTTCTGATCTATTTGTTTTGCAATTATTTTCCTTTATGTTTGTTGACAAATATATTTCCTTTATATTTGTTTGACAAATATATTTCCTTTATATTCTCTTATATTTGTTTGAAAAATATATTCTCTTATATTTGTTTGACAAATATATTCTTTTAACTCTTTTGATTCTTATAATTATTTCCTTTTCTAAAAATCCTTTTTTTCTTTTATATATAAAATCCAGTGATTTTATATAAGTAAATTATTTTTCAAAATATTCTTTGAAAATCTCCTTTTCCCATTCCAGTATTTCTATGGTACTTAACACATCAAATCACGATGACCAATATCGTCCAAACACATGTAATCAACCACAGATTATAAATCACATCATATATCACAATATATGAAAAAACAATAAAATAACTGTTGAGGAATCCAGTCGGATTCCTCCAACCTGTTTTCCTGCATCCACAGATGTTACACAATAAAATCAACATCACTGTATGATATATTCTGTTAAACAGAATCAATATAGAAATCAAACTGACTGACTAGCAGTTCAATCAAACAGTCAACACACAGTCAATCAGCCAATATTTAACAGTTCTAAAAATACAACATGAAATTATAAACTGTTCAGAGTTAGTGAGATTTACTCACATTGGACGATCATTGTTAATAATGATAACCATCGCTCGATTTGATTCAGACGGACAGTTTATTTTGCAATAAATTGTAACGAGCTCGGATTCACTCCCAGTCAGTTCCATTGGTTGCTCCCGTCCATACGATCCTGTCGGATCTTGTTTCGCTGAATTCTGATAATGTATGAACAAGTTATCACTTATACAAGTTGTTACGATATTTAAATTAAATATAAACTTAGAATTTAAAAATCTAATTGGGCTTGCTAATTTAATAAGGCCCATACCAATCACAAGTACCTAGACCCGCTTCCCTTTTTAACCTTTCTTCCCAGATCGAAAATTCCGCTTCAACTGTAAATGGCTGATCCCCTTTTTCCTTTGTTAATTCACCTTCCAACCAATTTGGGTTTTTTATAACTAGAAAAATATATAGGTGTATATATTTCGAAGTAGGTCATACACATTTTGAAATCCGGCCCATCTCAACCTTAACTACCACTTACAACTGTACTCCTTCCTCCAGTCGTTAAATCGCAACCTGAAGCTTCCAAGCACCATCACCGTGTATTTCTCACAGCCGAACTCCACCCTCACTCCACCGTTCAAAAATCAGAGATCACCATTAGTCTTCTCTTCTCCTGTACTTCCTCCTCCATGCCTTAAGATCGAACTCGACTTCCTTATCTCAAGTGCGATTGTTAGCACCGTGATGCCCCTCAAGTACAGACAGCGAACCTTTTATCACCGTAACCTCCTCAAAAACCCAAAACCCAAACTAAACACAACCACAACCTCAAATACATCCTTCAAACTTTGAATCGATGCTCAAAATTCCCAAAAGCAGTAAACCTAGGTCACGTTAATATTTTTCTGCGATCCTGAAAGTGGATTGAAGTCTGTGAAAAGCACACAGAAATGAAGAGAAAGTGATGTAGATTGCAAAGAAACTTGTTTGGGATTTTATAGAATTTTACTTGAATTGTTTTCCATTTTAGAAGTTGAGATTTTAGGTTGCTGGAAAAACTGACGGCGGATTTTTTCTGTGTTTGACTTAGGAATGAAATTAGGATTAGAGAAAGGGGTAGGATATTTATAGGGAAAAATATAATATTTTATATTTGAATTTAAATCAACCGTTGTTTATGTTTAACTTCTAAAAATTCGTACAGTCACATACGATACCTAAAAATCACGAAAATGGTCATGTAGCTACAGTTCGACATTACGGTCCCCACGAAACTGGTTTCGTCGAATTCCGACTTCGTTTGCTCACACAGCGTATTTTTTAAGGTCAATTTATCGATTGTATTTCATAATAAAATCGCATACGGCCACATACTGACTTCAAAAATCACGGAAATTGAAATCCAACAATAATTTAATATTGCGGATCCAACAAAATTGGTTTCATCGAATTCCGACTTCGTTTGCAAAAGTGGCTATTTTTAAAGCTCTGAATAACCCATTTAAATATATAAATATATTTAAAAACAATTAAATTAATTATTTAAAAATAAATATTATTGTCTATATTCATAGTGGAATACCATACAGCTCTAGAATACTCTTATATGAGTTTCTAAAAATTTCGCCAGCACCTCCTTTGTACTGGTCAATAGGTCAAACTCCAACTCGCCTCTCTGGGCCATCTCCATCCCAAAAGAAAATCAAACAGCCAAGCGGCTTGCCAATTCGGCTCAAAAATATCATGCTTATATCTAATATAAACTTGTACCTTTTTGTCGGGCATATCAACTCTATCACTTTCACCTGTTATCAACTCAACATATACCAGTGTTATCCCAATCAAACTCCAACCTATTTTTATCCACAATCTCAACCATTCGCTTATACCTAGGTCAAATTTTATTTCAAATTCGAGTTCCATTCTCGATTTCAAACTCTTAACTTCCCAATCCAATTTTCATTTCAGATTCTTATCTCGACAATCCAATTTGTCTTGATATCATTCTAATTCATTCTCAGTTACCACTTTACTGGCTTTACTTATTTTCTTTCACAAATTTATGTTAAATTTGTTTTTAATTCAAACAGTCTTTCCCTGGGAGTTTTTAAAATAGTTCACTCTTTTCAAAAATCAAAATTTCCTTTTTCAAATTCAACACAACTTGTCTTTCCCAAAACAAATTCAAAACAGTATCTCTGGTAGTAATTCGTCACTTACAACTCGAAAATGAATACTGATGATGCAGCTGTCATCATCAGAATCTATTTTCCAGCGATCGAAGTGAGTTCAATACTATAAAACCATTTCTAAACATTTCCACTTTGAAATTCATTTCAAAATATAATTCACACTGCTTGAAAAACAATTTAAAATCTCCCAGGATCTTAAATTTTCCTTATTTTTAATCCAAATCCATTTACAAACACTTATCCAATTTTCCAGAATTTTAATTCAATTTCTGGTTTAAAATTTCAGATTTAACTCATCTGATTTCACGTATTTCACTTATATGAACTCTGATTGGTTATTTACATAACCATTTAATTTATAATCTTACTCGATTATAATCACAACCAATATATCCAATATATTATAATCATTCCAATATAAATCCTTTATATCAAAATATAATTTGGGTAAAATTATTTCATTTACCCTCTTTTCAAAATATACCATGACGGTCCATCGTATTCAAGTGTTTACCAACTCCTACCGATACAGTGGATCAAACTGATCGACCAGAACTCATAAACGACTCAACCAATAAATCTCCACAATATAAAACAAATTTTTATATCAATAACAAATGCTTCACTCGTATATATACACTCAACTCAATCTAGGGTATTACAAACCCTATCTCTACTGAGTCACGCCACAGAGCCAAGGTAATTCACTTAACTTAAGCTCTGATACCAACTGTAATGACCCGAAATTTTGTCGACCTTGGTTATACGATATACAATACATATCGAACATCCAAGGATCGAAAATAATGGGTTATTAATGAAAGAAATTAGAGGGTGAGGAAAGATAAGATAGAAACTTTGAGTAGAAGAAGAAGAACACAACATCAGAGTAACACGAACCTCACAGCGGAACGAATAACATATAATAGACAACATATCCTTGAAATAAAATCAGTTTATGTATACAATAACATTATCAGAGTACAACACTTACAACACAGCGGAAATAAACTATAGCTATATGATCCTGAAGACTCCTGCTCCAGCTCTTCCAGTATATCTGTAAATCCCGACTACTTGACTGCCCGTACAAAATTGGGCACCCAAGAGTTTAGGGAAAACAAAACAAAATAAACTCCGGGTCAGTCATGGGACTGGTATGAGTAAAACAATTTAAAACAGTTCGAACAAGTAAACGATATCTCATAAGACCACGCCGTATAACGGAACGGGTTTTTCCCTTATGAGAATCCAAAATATCTTTATATCAAAAACCTTTTGATATTATAATAATGTCTGTCAACCACAATATAATAATCATCCAGCAGAAACGCTTTCATCTCACGTTCTACATATATAGTATACAATCAAAACCGCAAGCACGTATTGGTAATGGATTTCCAACTATGACAAGGTATGGAACCATCTTTCGCTAGTGAACCTCTAGAAAAGAATACATTGGGTTCAACAAGAACATCTTGCAAACCGGCCACACATGACCGACCACTCATTTCGCTTGAGCGTATCGAATGTATATCACCAACGGTTGGGATCAGCAACCGTTTCCCGAATGGGACAGCATTAACAATAGATTTTTAGAAGTAAATGAAACTCTAGATCAGGTGATTACACAACCTACTTCGGAGCGACCGACTTAGCCATGTTGCCTGCCCGATTTCTGTCATTTACCGATTGATGAGGCCTGAGGTTACGCTTCATCATCACATCAGATTCACTTCGAATGCCACATTGTCAGATCCATCGAAAATCACTAATTGATGTCTACAACAGTACATTATGTGTTAGCTAAAGAAGTTTCCTTCTCCGCTTCCACTCTTGGTACGGTTGAAGAAATCAATGTACGTGACCTTTCTGGAAATACTCTGTCAGACATTCATCCATACAAGTCATCCAGGAATAGGATGAACCGAAGGCACTATTCAGTATATCCATCTTAGGCACTGTTATCTAAGATTTATACAACAGCCCTTGCACTTTACCCCATCTTCAATTATCCTTGGCATATATGATTCGCAACACTTATGCCAATACTGAGTGGTTCTTTGGATAATAATCCAACTGGTCTCTCCATATTAACAACGTTAAAATGGTCAAAAACTTCGATAGTCGGTGAGTTAAATATCAAAGAAAAACACGTGTGCAAACAACGATATTATTTCCAGATGGAAAATTTTATCAATCAATCATCAATCATATATATCTATATATATATATATATATATATATTCCTATTTCCTTATTTTCTATGTTTAGAAAATATACGTTAACACTAGAAAACATTTCCATTTCCAATCCATATTTCCAATTTCAATATTTGATTACGTTTCTTATTCTATTGGGAAAATATTTCCAAATCTTCTTTACTTGGATTTAAATAGATGTTTAAATCAACATCGCAACGACAACTTGAACCACCATACTTATTTACTAAATTCACTTAACCACTTTCAATCTCGAACCTTAACCATTTCTAAATTAAAAACGAAGTCAATCAAGTTGGGGTATAACTACCTCTTAGACCTTAACTGAAAAACATTTCAAATCTTGAAATAGGGTTAGTTCATCTTTTAACCCTTTAACACTTCCTTACGAACCCTCAGATTCTATTTGCGAACCCCCTTCTTTTACAAGTCTACGTGATTGTAACAATGGTGTTATAATCTCCTGCATCCGAAATATATTATCTTAAATATGACTTTTATTTCCTAACTCGAAAAATATAACGACAACTAATTTATTTATTCCTATTCGGTTAACTCTAATCTATAACTCTTATTTTGAATAACTCAAACCTAATAACTCTTACTGGATTAACTCTTATTCGAATAACTTATTCGAATAACTTATATTCGATTTGCTTATTTTCGAATACTTATATTCGATAATATCTTCCTTTGAATAAATCTTATTCTATTTAACTCCTGTCGAATAACTAGATTCGATTAACTCACTACGAATATTTCTTATTCGATTATCTCACTTCGAGTATCTCTGATTCAATTATCTCACTTCGAATATCTACTATTCGATTATCTCACTTCGAATATCTACTATTCGATTAACTCATTTCAACTTTATTCGAATAAACTAAATTCTATTAACTCCATTCGATTAAACTAACATCGATTAACTCCTTTCGATTAAACTAACATCGATTAACTCCTTTCGATTAAACTAACATCGATTAACTCCTTTTAACTCGATTCGAATAATTAATATTCGATAACTCCTTTTAACTCGATTAAACTAACATCGATTAACTCCTTTCGATTAAACTAACATCGATTAACTCCTTTCGATTTAACTAAAATCGATTAACTCCTTTCGATTAAGCTAACATCAATTAACTCCTTTCGATTAAACTAACATCGATTAACTCCCTTTAACTCGATTCGAATAACTAATATTCGATAACTCCTTTTAACTCGATTAAACTAACATCGACTAACTCCTTTTAACTTGATTCGAATAACTAATATTCGATAACTCCTTTTAACTCGATTAAACTAACATCGATTAACTCCTTTTAACTCGATTCGAATAACTAATATTCGATAACTCCTTTTAACTCTATTTATTTAGCAAATAAATATTCTTTTCAATTCTATTTAAAATGTTTTACAAATATTTTCTCTTTGCATTTGTTGAACAAATACTTCCCTTTACATTTATTTTACCAAACCATTTCCTTTATATTTATTTTAAAATTAATCCCTTTTGATTTTCCTATTTATTCACTAACCAATAACTCATTTAACAATCTATTTATTTAACCGATAAATAAATATTTCCCTTTATCTATTTGTAAATGTCTTATACAAATATTTTCTTTTTGATTCCATTTGTAAATGTCTTATACAAATATTCCCCTTTCTGATCTATTTGTTTTGCAATTATTTTCCTTTATATTTGTTGACAAATATATTTCCTTTATATTTGTTTGGCAAATATATTTCCTTTATATTCTCTTATATTTGTTTGACAAATATATTCTTTTAACCTTTTTGATTCTTATAATTATTTACTTTTCTAAAAATCCTTTTTTTCTTTTGTATATAAAATCCAGTGATTTTATATAAGTAAATTATTTTTCAAAATATTCTTTGAAAATATCCTTTTCCCATTCCGGTATTTCTATGGTACTTAACACATCAAATCACGATGACTAATATCGTCCAAACACATGTAATCAATCGCATATTATAAATCACATCATATATCACAATATATGAAAAAAAAAAACTTTTGAGGAATCCAGTCGGATTCCTCCAACCTGTTTCTTTGCATCCACAGATGTTACACAATAAAATCAACATCACTATATGATATATTCTGTTAAACAGAATCAATGTAGAAATTCAACTAACTGACTAGCAGTTCAATCAAACAGTCAACACACAGTCAATCAGCCAATATTTAACAGTTCTAAAAATACAACGTGAAATTATAAACTGTTCAGAGTTAGTGAGATTTACTCACATTGGACGATCGTCATTAATAACGATAACCATCGCTCGATTTGATTCAGACGTACAATTTATTTTGCAATAAATTGTAATGAGCTCGGATTCACTCCCAGTCAGTTCCATTGGGTTGCTCCCGTCCATACGATCCTGTCGGATCTTGTTTCACTGAATTCCGATAATATATGAACAAGTTATCAGTTATACAAGTTATTACGATATTTAAATTAAATATAAACTTAGAATTTAAAAACATAATTGGGCTTGCTAATTTAATAAGACCCATACCATTCACAAGTACGCAGACCCGCTTTCCTTTTTAACCTTTCTTCCCAGATCGAAAATTCTGCTTCAACTGTAAATGGCCGATCCTCTTTTTCCTCTGTCAATTCACCTTCCAACCAATTTGGGTTTTATATAACTAGAAAAAAATATAGGTGTATATATTTCGAACTAGGCCTTACACATTTTGAAACCCGGCCCCTCTCAACCTTCACTACCGCTTACAATTGTACTCCTTCCTCCAGTAATTAAAATGCGACCTGAAGCTTCCAAGCACCATCACCGTGTATTTCTCGCAGCCGAACTCCACCCTCACTCCGCCGTTCAAAAATCAGAGATCACCATTAGTATTCTCCTGTACTACCTCCTCCACGCCTTAAGATCGAACTCGACTTCCTTATCTCAAGTGCGATTTTCAGCACCGTGATGCCCCTCAAGCACAGACAGCGAACCTTTTATCACCGTAACCTCCTCAAAAACCCAGAACCCAAACTAAACACAACCACAACCTCAAATACAGCCTTCAAACTTCGAATCGATGCTCAAAATTCCCAAAAGAAGTAAACCTAGGTCGCGTTAATATTTTTCTACTATCTTGAAAGTGGATTGAAGTCTGTGAAAAGCACACAGAAATGAAGAGAAAGTGATGTGGATTGCAAAGAAACTTGTTTGGGATTTTATAGAATTTTACTTGAATTGTTCTCCATTTTAGAAGTTGAGATTTTAGGTTGCTAGAAAAACTGACGGCGGATTTTTTCTGTTTTTGACTTAGGAATGAAATTAGGGTTAGAGAAAGGGGCAGGATATTTATAGGGAAAAATATAATATTTTATATTTGAATTTAAATCAAACGTTGTTTATGTTTAACTTCTAAAAATTCGTACAGTCACATACGATACCTAAAAATCACGAAAATGGTCATATAGCTATAGTTCGACATTACGGTCCCAACGAAACTGGTTTCGTCGAATTCCGACTTCGTTTGCTCACACAGCGTATTTTTAAAGGTCAATTTATCGACTGTATTTCATATTAAAATCGCATACGGCCACATACTGACTTCAAAAATCACGGAAATTGAAATCCAACAATAATTTAATATTGCGGATCCAACAAAATTGGTTTCGTCGAATTCCGACTTCGTTTGCAAAAGTGGCTATTTTTAAAGCTCTGAATAACCCATGTAAATATATAAATATATTTAAAAACAATTAAATTAAATATTTCAAAATAAATACTATCGTCTATATTCACAGTGGAATACCATACAGCTCTAGAATACTCCTATATGAATTTCTAACTTGATATTTAAATCTGGGTCAACCCGATATTCGATTTATATTGAAATTCCTTTTTTAAAGTATAAATAATTCCTTTATAAATTATAAAGGAATTCAACAGCGACTTTTCTAAAATTTTATTTGGACGTAAATCAAAACCTACACGATGAAATCTCGATTTTTCTCTTCCACTAGAAAGATATACTCCACCAGCTCCACACGTTTCTTGTTTTACAGAAATCCGATTTAAAATGAACTCTGTACATTCAGTTGAAGTTCAAATTGCCAAATAGCGAACTGTAGCGCCATTTCAAGCTCGATTTTAATTATAATATAATTATACGTTCAAACTGTCATTCAAATAATATATTCGTTATTCTAATTAAATTCTAAACTGAATTAAATATCACAGATGATCGAGTTCACACCATATCGCCATTTCTGCCAATTCTGATTATTTCAGAATTAAATATATTATTTAAATATATTATTTTCATTAAATATTCACCATTATTAAATTCCACGACCATTAAATTCTCTAAACCACCATTTCAATAATTAAATAAATTAATTATTATACCGCTGAAGATGCGGGTCATTACAATGTACATACATTTTAATTTACCGGGGTCACATACTAACTCGAAAAATTCCAAAAAGATAAATCTAGCTATGTTTTGACGATACGGTCCCAACAAAAGTAATTTCGTCGATTTTGGAGACCGTTTGAAATATGGTCATTTTCCAGTCGATTAAATTCAAACTGAAATTACCAAACACAATTAAATTTACCACGCTGAAATATTAATTCCAAAAATTATGAAATTTGAAACCTAACAATAATTTGACATTCCGAATCCAACAGAAGTGGTTTCATCGAAAACGGAGGTCGTTTGCAAAATGGCTATTTTTAAGTGCTATATATTATATTAAAATATATATAAATTCCATAATAACTATTTTAAATTTTAAATTTTAAATTGTCCATAACTTTCAATTTATATTATGAAATCTCAAATTTTTCGCATTCGTTAGAAAGATATCATTAAACAGGTTCAAATATTTCTGGTTTTACTGAAATCTAATTTATTTTTAATTCTGTGCATTCAATTGAAATTTAAAATCGAATTTTCAAACAACCGCACCATTTCAAGCTCATTTTATAATTAAAATAAATTTATACGTTCTAACTTTGATTTAAATTAATTTTTCGTTATTATTTAAAATAAATCATTTTAAATATTCAAAATACATTAAAATAGCTAATATAAAAATTTTAAAATGGTTCAGAAATTTCGGGTTGTTACAATCACCCCACTTAAAATCTTTTCGTCCTCGAAAAGGAACGGAGCTGAAAGTTGTTTAACCAACCAACTCAACTTTCATTTTGGCTATCATTCTTCAACTTTTCAGTTTCTAAGAATTTTCTAATTTCTCAAAAATTTGGCTAACATCCTAAATTTTTGAAAAATTTCGCTATTACTTCCTTTGTATGGGGTGACCTTTAAAACTGCACTTGCCTCACAGGTACCTCATCAATCCAAAATAAAAAGAAGAAAAAGGTAAGCAACTAGCCAATCGGGTCATAAAATCATCAAAACCCAAGAAAATAGTAAACATGTACCTATTTGTCGGGCATACAATTTTATTCCTCTTCTTAGCTTCCATGCTATGACCTGTTCACACATATATATGTACATGTATGCAATTTCAATCATTTTTCAATTCAATTCAATATTAATTCAATTTGGCTAAATTTGCCTTTCTTTTACATATTGGTTTCAATATTTTTATTAATTAAACTAATAATCAAACAACACAACCAGCAATCAATTAGTTGGTTAAATTTTCAAACATATATCTTCTATATATATACTCAAAAATCATATTTTTGATGCCAAATCACAACAATAGACCTTATCTATGTTTTGGTTCTCACACCAGTCAATTGGAAATATAAAGATATCTAACTTTCAAAACTCGAGCATAGACTCTGATGATGAGGCCTCATCATCAGGATCATCCTCGGGCGACTAAATTGTGATTCTATATCCATTCAGTATATTTGAGACTTCGTACACATGCTAGCTAGGCGTATATGCAAAATATTCATATACCCGATAGCCAAATTCAAAATTAAATAAATATTCAAATACGTATAATAAGATTTAAATTTTCAAAACAAATTTTGTTTTCATTTTTATTTAAAACAATATAACACTCTTTGAAACTCATTCTAGGATACTACTGATCCCATCTCTAATGAGTCATTCTCATTGGATATTACTAATCCAATCTCTGGCGAATTCTTTCGTTTGACTCTAATGTGCCTTGTTCTCGAGCTTTGTAAACCAAAGCTTTGATACCAAACTGAGACGACCCAAACACGCCCTTTTGGAAAATCCCGGATTGAGTTGAGAACACGACAATTCAGAATGCAAACGGCAGAACATTTCATTGCTATTACAACAATTTACATCAGAGTACAAGAATATAACAGAGTATGAATAAATAATATACATCAGAAAAATATCGAAGATTTAAAATTTACATAGCAGCGGAAAATAATACATAATACAACTGAAAGAAATACACGGATACAAAGCTTTCTGAATATAGCTCCGGTTGTAATTCCAGGATCCTGTCAAAATAAAAATCTGAAAACTGAAACTACAGACCGCCCGTGTGGAAAATAGGGGCACCCAGAGTTTACCTAGAAACAATAAACTCCGAGTCAGTCATGGGACTGGTGTGAGAACTAAAACAGTTATTTAAAACTTTAATTTAAAAACAAAGTAAATCAAGGGACCATGCCGTATAACATGGAATGGGTTTTCTCCCAAGAATACCAGTGCATGAACAGTTCATAAACAACTCAATGCTTTTCGAAAAATGAAGCTATTATAAGACTCAGGTCCCATCACACAATGCAATGCAAGCCGGAGGATAGAGTTTTCCCTTGTAATAGCCAAACATGCTTGGAACATTTTAAAACAAATCATTTGATACTATTATAAGTGCACAGTGTTAAAAATAACTTCAAATATAAATGTATCAATCATAGACGACATGGGTACCATATATCATGTCGCCATACTAGTTCTACAACTAAAACCGCACAATGTCGTATTGGAAATTAGATTTCCATCATGAACCAAGGAAAAGGATCATCCTTACCGAATTCGAGACTCTCCAGCCCGAGCCTCAGGATCAATCGCAATTGCATCTAGATCTTGCAGGGTCAGTCCACTCTTACTTTTGTGGATTGGCAATTCCTAAACAATAAGTTTCCTCACCCTATGGGGCGTAAATCTAGTCAGTATATTGACCATACCAAGAGTCACTAAGGACTCAATCCGAGGTACCCCGCTTCCATCATCAACATAAGTAAAAATGTCTGGGCTCCATACCATGACATCACTCCTAGCTAGAAAGAAATGCATGTCCTCCCTGTTGTCCACTCCCGTTTCTGGTTCATACTGGGGTGTAAGGCTCGCGAATTAACGTTATACATAAAGCTATGCTATTTAAAGCTGTGCTTTGATCATCAACCACAAGACTCTTCTTTTCAACAGAAATCTTGATCATTTGCATCTCAGCCATTGACCATTCACACCATGCAACTGTTGTCTATTTATATATAACCTCTAAGCTCGTACGTCTCAGAGAAGGATGTTAATCAAGAGAATAAATTCTCTGCCACCAAACAGGTATATATTTAATAGAAATCAACCGACATAAAATAAAATCCAATGTCATACACACATCCATTTACAAGTCCATTCTGGGTCTGAACGAAACTGGAGGCACCTTATTCCTCGTCCAATTTGTCCAGTACAGGAGAAACGTCCGCGCATATCCGGTCGATCTCCAAGTACGTATGGACGACCACCACTTATTACCTCGTCTTGGGTGTAGAACCCAATCAAGACATCAGTAATCATCCAAACGAAGTAAAGATCTCAGGTCTTCAACCATCGTCATCATCGTCGACTTATAGTCAACGTATTCATTACTCAGAATAGGTTAAACCCGGTCTTTCCGAATAACTCGCGAATTTTGTAATCAATAATCAGGTGCTACAAAAACACATCATACGCCTCGTTCCATTTCAAAATATTATTATATTCAAATATTAACATCTTTACCGAAAGGTTCCCATTAATTTTATCAAAGATAAATTCTGTTAAATTTATTATTTAATCTTCCTTTGGATATCAATCCAAAAGGCCTTACCGAAGTAATCATTTATTCATTAATCCCAATCTATTCATCCCATGGAGAAAAATTGGTACTACTCCATATCGAACACCACGGTGTTACCAGTAAATTTAATTACGATTTCACGTTCAAATCTAATTAAATATTTAACTATCGCCTGGATTAACTTGTGGTACTCAATTCTCGATCATTTCCCAAATTTGATAATTTAAATTATCACATTCTCATCTCAATCTAATTAAAGATTCATTAAATCTTCACTTAGTTTTAATCTCATAAATCATTACTCATTGATTATTTTACTTTAGGAAATCAAACATGCCAAACTCGACAACCTACACCGTACCATTGATTTCTGCCGATATATAACCTGTAAGCTCATACGTCCCAGAGAAGGGCGTTAAGCAAGAGAATAAATTCTCCGCCACCAAACAGATATATATATTTAGCAGAGATCAACAATACAGTTCCAAATACAATGTTAGACATGTAATCCTGTTTTTAACTGGGTTAAAGAACCAATGTCATTTAAAACACAGTTCACGATAAACCCAAAATCTCATTCCATTAAATATGGAATCTTCACGGAAAACATATCAATATATAATCAATTTCCGTATCCGACTAATAATATAAATGGAATAACGCTAAAGCCTTTTAAATTCCATATATAGTAACAATCTTCCTCCACAGAATCTCACTTCGATTATCACTCAACCGAATTCCATTCAATTCCAATTTAATATATTAAATTGGAAAACTTTACTTTGAAAATTCCATTAATCTTAATTAAAAGATTTATAAATTCCAAATCACATTTCTCTGTTAATCGGGTTAAATAACGAATGTCTTTAAAAGCACAGTTCACGATAAACCCAATTCACATGATGATGACTGAGATTGAAATTTTAAATTTTAAACTAGCCAGTGTTGATGAAGACTGGGATTGAAATGAACTAGATGAGGTAGAATTTGATGTATAAAAATTTTCATGATCATTCAAAGCAGAAAAGGGATTATTAACTTGCAATTCCTTCTCCACTGCATCATTTTGCAATGCTTCAAACTCATTGTTATTCAATTGCAAATTTACATTAGTTGAATTGCCATCACCAGTTGTACCAACATTGATTTGTTCAAATCACCAACCATGTTCATCTATTAAATAAACTTTCTACCTATCTTTAAGAGCTATATATTATATTAAATATATATAAATTCCATAGCGACTATTTTAAATTTTAAACTGGCCATTACTTTCAATTCATATTATGAAATCTCAATTTTTCACATTCGTTAGAAAGATATCATTAAACAGATTCAAATATTTTTGGTTTTACTGAAATCCGATTTATTTTGAATTCTGTACATTCAATTGAAATTTAAAATCGAATTTTCAAACTACCGCGCCATTTCAGGCTCGTTTTATAATTAAAATAAATTTGTACGTTCTATCTTCAATTTAAATACATTTTTAGTCGTTATCATTTAAAATAAATCATTTAAATATTCAAAATACATTAAAATAGCTAAATAAAATTTTTAAATTGGTTCAGAAATTCCGGGTTGTTACAATTTCCTTATCTTTCAACAATCCCCTTGGCCCTTTACGCTATTTGGAAAACATTTTCATATATCACCTTCTTTTATTTTCTATACTCAGAAAATTTCTTCTATTTATAATTGGAAAACATTCCAATTACTTATCTCTTTCCCGAACTCATTTATTTCTATGCTTAGGAAATATTCTTTATTATATTTTCATACATACACTTATTTGGGTTAAAACGAATGTTGTATAAAACATTGTTACAACAACCCAAATACTGTATATATAATTAATTATAATTAAAGTCTTCTATTATTTCTTTTTCGAACATCATTTACTATACAAATGAAAACCGTTATTACAATGCTTTTAAATTTAATTAACCGATTTGATTTCTAGTTTTGTATATAATCAATAAGTAGATTTTAATTCATAATTCCATCGCCTTAAATTTACGGAATATTTCGCCAGCGTCTCCCTTGTAGGGGTAACTTGGTACAACTACAAATTACCTCTTTGGGCATTTTCTACTCAAAAATAAAATAAAAAAGCCAAGTGGCTTGCTAAATAGGCTCATAAAATCCCATATTAAATTAAATATAACCTCTTTTGTTGGGCATTCAATTTATATATGTTTATATACTTCATTCCAAAACTGCTTAAAATATATCTATCCATTCCTAATTTATTCCAACTCAACCCAATCGTTTTTAACTCAATTTGCTAATTTATTCTCTAATTAACACTTTTGCCTATTTTACTTTTTATTTGAACATATCATGTTTATACATATTTTTAATTTGCTTATAAATCAATCGAATGCCATTTCCAACTCAAGTATCATATATGATTTCGAATATAAATTCACAAATCTAATTCACTTATCCAAAGTCCAATTTCAATCCAAAAACTCCATTAAATAATTATTCTTCTAATTAATTTTCTCTATTCAATAATTAAAAATATGATTTTTTTTTGTTTGAAAAAAATTGGTTCACTCACTCCACTTGAGTTCATACTTATTTTATACTCAAGTCTGAGTTTTTATAATGAAAATATATAATTTTATTAACCTAAAGTCTTTTGATTTTATTTATTTAACTGTCATAATTTATAAACGATTACACTGCTGTTTTCTAGAAATTTGATTTTAACATAACTTAGTCGGTCCTGACGATTCTTGTTTCAAAAAATTCCAACTCAAATTAAGTTTTACATACTCAATTTAAGTTCGAAACGTCAAATTACGCACTACCGCATTACGACAAGCTCGTTTTAATTATATTTAAATATAAACATTTAAACTTCATTTATTGATAAATTTCAACTCTATTCTTATATATTTAATATATATATTAAACCAAATTTCCAAATCCAACTTAATATTTCCAATTAACCTAAATCTTCGATAATTTCATAAATCAATTAAAAATTTATTTACAATTAAATTTTATATTTTAAATTCTGAATCGTCTAAGAATAAATTATTTCATAAAATTCGACGTAATCGAGTTCCAATTTTTAACTTACATGGAGTCAACTCAATTCAGTTTATATTCCGAATTCTGAAATAAAATCCATTGTTCCCTTTTTGTAACAATTTCCAAATCCTTTTAAACTCTTACTTGAATTTATATTTCCAAATTATCCCATGATAGTTATCCAAGTTTATTTATAAACATCGTTTATCAATTTAATTCCTTTTTTTATACATTAAAACAAGTTCCATTTCAAACTCTATTTAAAACCCAATTCTTAATTCAGAATACTTGATTATTATAACTTATATATATATAATTGTAGAATCTATTTTCATATTTAATTTCAGTTTATATCTAAAACAATTTAAATATCCTTTCTGGAAGTAATTTTAATAGTAGCAATACCCATTCAAAATTCAAATTCTATTTTAGAAAAATAGATTTCCCTTTTAAATCTCAAAATTCCTTTTCATGATATGTTTATATATCAATAATTAGGACCAGTAATATTCAAACATCCAAAATACCAAATTATCAATCATAGTTTTTCTAACACATCATATATATATATATATATATATATATATATATATATATGAAAACAAAAAAATAATAAATTTTGAGAAATCCAGTTGGATCCCTTTAACTTGTTTTCCTGCATCCACAGATATTAGTCAACGTAAATAATACCCATCCTACTTCAAGGCAAGATATTGCGGTATAGTAGGTCATCCACTATATATATTATGGGGCGCATAGGTTCATCCGCTAATGGTACCACGGAAAATATCCAATATATATATATATATATATATATGTATGTATGTATATATGTATGTATGTATAATAGCGACAACCACCAATCCTAAATATAACTAATATATATAATAGCCACAATTCATCAACAATTATTCAATGCATCAAAACAGTCAACAATCAACATATATAAAAATTAAAAATTAAAATTCATTTATAATAAAATTATAAACGAACCAGAGAGTGAGTTTACTCATCTAATTTTATTTGCCGAATATCCCGTTTAATTTCCATATCGTCGACTATGAATTTATCAAGCACCTATGATAATTTATTTAATTTAACGATTACATGATCATTAATTTAAACTAACTACTTAACGTAAATAAATAAATTTTCTATATATTTTAGATTCTAAAAAAAGTATACCTCGCTGCCTTGCCACTAACTCGATTAACAAGACAATTCCTCAACTCCATTAGCCTCTACTGCCTAAACCAAACTCCTTCAATCCTTGTCCAGACATCCTCCTTCACATGACATTCTACTATTGTATTCACCATTCCTACTTTCGTCTAGTTCACCCAAAAATCCATAGATCATCCATCAAAAATTCAGAGATCGAACTCCCATATTTTCCTACTGTCAAATCCTCATTTTCACCCAATTCATTCAGCAGCCATCAAGTAAAAAGAACCCACTAAGTTAGTCAAAATCTACACTACACCTTCTTCCCATTTCCAGGAGCCCATTCAAACAACAAACGATCGACTCCATCCCTACCCTACTGTCAAATGACGTCACAGTTGTTTCCCATCGTCATCGGAAAATTAAAGCCTTAGAAAACCATGACTTCCTCTTGTTCGCCGATAGGTCATCGACATTTTCAACATGCAACCTCCCCAAAATCTCACCTAACTGATCATCATGCACCTCCATTAATCATAGATAAACGCCTCTGATACCAAATTCTGATTTGACCTTCACTCCTGCTCAAAATCGAGCATCTTAATTCGATCGCACCCTGTAACACCCCGTAAAATTCATAAGTATTAATAATAATTAAATACTTAAAAATAAGCAATTAGATATTATGGCTAGAAAATGAGATTTTGCAGCTTTAGGAATTTGGCAACGAAATTATTTTATTTGGATTCATGGCGAAATTCTACATCGTTTTCATATATAATATGCTGAAAACTGCAATGTATGAAGAAGTTATGAACAAATGAATTTGAACAGTGAATGCACAAAATATATATAATTATATGAATAATATATATATGCGTTCAAATAATAAATTAAAAATAAAGTGGGGAAATTCAAATTTCGAATTAAAGATAAGACCTAGGGACAAAGTATACTGCATATATGGAATAAGATTAAGAGATTAAGGAACATATTAAATTAAATAAACAGCTCAGCAACGTAGTCTTATTGGGTGTTTCAACCCTGAAGCGGTCGACCACCCCCCTGTCGACTGCTCGGCGGCTGGTAGCCCAATAAAGCAAGTTGTTTTGTGTTTTTCCTTAATGATATATATAAATTAAAGGCTTGGATTAATTTTAAGTAATCCAACGGTCTATGCTTACACGAGCAACTATATATACCCCTCCTATCACACTATGAAAACACTAATCACTCTCCATATTTGCCTCTCCACCATTGTTAAATTCTAGAGAAAAATAAAAGAACAGGTTAAGGTTTTCGTCTAATTCTCTAACTCTATTCTAAATCTCTTTATTCTAATTTCCATAAATTTAGAATTCTGGAATTTAGTATAAACATATATGTATAAGATTCTAATGTACATCTTATATGTATATTATTAGGAGTATAATTGGCACACGCTTGAACGTAAAGAATTATTGCGGATCTTATAATTCTACCACATATTTCTCTCTACTACGCCTAAATATGTGAGTGTAATATGGTTTACTTAAGGCATGTTCATGTTTTTACTAGATTGTCATGTGAATCTATATGCCTAGAGGGATTTGGAAATTCGATAATGTAAACATGAAAACCCTCAAATCCTCTATCTTGTAATTTTGTATGAATTGTCATGATTAATTAGGTTTTGTGGATTTGATTTTTATGTTGGATTAAAAATGAATATGGGTGTTTCTAATATTACTCCGATTTTATTTAATTCACTTTTATTTACCATTGATTGTAACCTAAAAAGGTTTAGATTTGATTATTTCATGAATTGGTTTGGGTTTGGATCCTATTTTGAATCCAAATACATTCAAAATTGAAATAGGTCAAATGTAAGCATTTTTATGTGCATAACGCCAAAAATGGTGAATTAGGTGAAATAAGGATTTTAAACATACAAGAATAAGTTTGTACTCTATTTTTAATCTAATATTGAAATCATTCCAACAAGCCTAGGATGCAAGCTGAAATTGTATGTATGTATATTTTTCCATCCACTGTTGTTTGTTATCTTGTCATTATGGTATCATGCATATGTTGCAGCGGTAAAAGTATGGAAAACATAACTTATATACCTTGAATTAGATAAATTGACAATTGCCACCTCGTTAGAATGTTTCCTCATTTATACAAATGTTTACGTTAATTTGGCGTTATTATTATTTTACTTATATAAACGTAATTAGCGTTGTATTAGTGCAATAAATGCGACTAGATCAGAATTCGAATTTGAAATGTCCCCTTAACAAATATATATTCGTTTGTGTGTGTGTATATAGAACGTCTATATATATATATATATGTATGTATATGTATATATGTATATATGTATATATATATAATGACACATAGACATGAGGTTAGTTGCCATTTGTGGAAGAAGCCTTGTAACACCCTGCATTTTTAACTCAACATAATAAAATAAGAATAGGTTAATTAAATTTTAGAATTAAGTGAAATGGAATGCACTATTGCGTTCATCTCGGAATTCTAGTCAAAATAGACACTTGGTTTGCGAAAATTGAACACCATATGAAGAAGTTATTAAGGTTTGAAGTTTGTATACATGTAAGAGAATTATATATATAATAGGTCCAGAAATTCAAAAGTCGGTTCAAAATTCGAAATTTGGGGAGGCGGCAGATTTCCCGCTCAGGGGTGTCGACCCCTAGGTCGACCCCTCAAGGGGGGTATCGATCTGTGGGTCGACCCCCTTACGGTAAATTTTGGAAGATTAGGGATTTTGGGGGTTTAGCTATATATATAGACTCATTTCACTTGTTTCTCCACACTAAAAACAATGGAGAACTAGATGCTTCCTTCGCCAAAATTAAATCAAGTCTTTTCTTCTTCTGCAATCAAGTTATTCAAGTTTAGAGATCTACAAGCCTTCTTCTATCACATCGAATCTACGTTAATTTTAGATCTCTTATCGAAGTGAGGTAATTCCTAAATTTGGTCTATTTTCTAGTTCCCTTCTCTTTTCTTCCCTTTTTCTTTTAGTAAAAAATATAAACCCATGATTTGTTAGGTTCTAAATCCAATTAGGGGAAAACCATGGAATGATAGATCTAGGCCAGATTCAGGATTTGGAAAGCTTACGAGGTGAGTGGATTTAAGATATATCATTTTAGATAATGATATATTATCGTTTAAACATCCCCGTTGTTATATGTGAATTTGCCAGAATAATTAAGAATTACTATTATAAAAAGTTGACAGGTAATATGAATAATTCATATGTTGGATCAGTTAAAGTGTTGGAATGATTACATGTTGAAAAACAAACTTGTTAGAATATGGGTAATGACTACTGTTGTTATAATTACATAATTCACTTGTGGCTTATTATTGAGTAAATGACATGTTAACCTGTAAGATTTGAACAATTACCCAATTAAAAGTTTACATGTCAAAATAGAATTAAACACAGGTTAAAAAGGACATGCGCCATAATATAGGCATAATTTGATGACATGCAAATTAGATTACAGTAAAAAGGATAACATGCCTAAAATTTACAGTAAATAAGAATTTATAACGAGCTTAGATACAAGGTTAGATTACACTTGTGGTAGAAGTCTGCCCGGAACCGCCCGACATATCCAGCATCCATAAGTGGTAAAATCTAATGTGAGGGGTCTAAGTGCATGAATAAACATGTAATGGTACTAAGACACGAGGTTAAGTCAACTTGTAGTAGAAGTTTGCCCAGACCCGCCCGACAAATTCAGCGTCCACAAGTGTAGGCTTAATGTGAGAGGCCTAGTGCATATATATAAACATATCTATATAATAAGATATGAATAAATGGCAACAATGGTAATTAAATGTCTAAATCGGATAATAAGAAAGGAAGGGATGTAATGGACTGAGTTAGTGTGATGCGAAAGAAAAGTAATGCATTTCCCTAAATGATTTATTTCTGAGAATGTGGTTGCAAGTAAGCCATAGTGAATAAAGTAAGAAAAAGGGAAGAAATTACTTGCCACCATGGATTTTGATGGGAATACGTTATGAAAATAAATCATTGATTCCTTCTAAAAATCAAACTGATAAGGTGCATGAAGTGTTTTCCTTAATAAAATAAGGAACATATATTATAATGAACGAAGAGTAATGGGTTACAACAATAAATGGTTTAAACAGGGAATGATAATCACCTATTATAAATAAATTACATTAATGAGAATTTTGTATAATAGGTAGACTTGTCCAAGGGACAAGTGAAGATTATAACTTAGGTTATAACAAACTAGTAAGGAAATGAGACAACTGGTGAAATGAAATAAGTGGCACTTAATTTTAAATTAAGTAATCAGTAAATGGAGAAAACTGAAACCAGTTGTTTGTAATAAATAGAAAAAGGGGGGAAGATTATGAAGTTTAAGAAGTTGTACTTAATTATAAATTAAGTAATCTGCAAAATTGGAAGTCTGAAACCCGCTAATAAGAATAACATGTTTAGACTTGTCCTGGGGACAAGAGGAAATTATAACATAGGTTATAATAAATGGGTGGAAAAACTTATTAATGGACCTTAGTAAGAAGAACTAAGTTAATATAAACAACGAAAATTTGTAGTAACAGTGTAAAAGGGAATTGTGATTAAATGAGAAAGAATGAGGAAAACTTATGAAATAAGTTATATTTAATCATAAATAATGACTACATGTTAAACATAAAACATGTGAATTGGGATATACTTAATTACATATTAAGTAGAACATGTTATTGTAATGATGAAATCAAACAAAAATATAAAAGGGATTGTGGATTACAGACCTTGGACCACAATCTAGAGAATGACATGTTGTGGGCTTATTAATAAACTTAAATGGGTTAAGTTATATAACTGAAATTAATAAGCAAGAGGAACTTGGTAACTTGATTAGGAATTCAATATGAATGGGAATAACCGAGTTAAATGGAAACCTGATAAGGTAAGGCAAGCGCGTAAAAGAATGTTTAGACATAGGGTCTAACAACATATTAAAGTAAGGCGCTTGGACCAGTCTGCACGTTTGAGGGTGAATAACCCAATGGGGTAGATCATCATGGTGTTATAAGGCACGAGGGGAGTGCACATTCATCTGATTATTCTGTCGGCTTTGAAGGACTGGATGAGGAAGCACACGGCTTCCTGAGATACATAAGGTCTCCTGGTAGCGCTTTATGTGGTGGTAGATGTTTAGGTTATGCTCGTAGAGGTGGGGTCTGCACGTAACTACCTAGTGGGTGGGCCTTGACTGCAAAAGTAGCTTTGCGGTCAGAATGTTGTGACGCGGTGACACCAGGGTGATTCGGCGGTCGCCTCAACGGGGAGGCAAAGGGTCACGACCAACAAGGATAGTAGATCATCGGATACCAGTCATCGGCAGCAAGTGGGATGCGAAAAGACTAGAGCTAAAACCAATAGACCATTCACCTTTCACTATCGAGGTATGGTGGTTGAGGGAAGACGCCAACTGGATGTTTAGATTGTTTGTTAGGGGCCAATCGTTTAGCTTGTAGTCTTTACTAGTTGAGGGAGGGGTCGAGGTGGGGCCATAGCCACCATGAAAAACAGACCCAAGGATATCTGTATTTTAAGGCACTTAAAATCGGGCCTGTACAGATATGGAAAAACTCCCGGCCGAGTTCTTGTTTCTTGTATCGCCCAACCACGGAACTCGATGCACATTAGAGGACGTCCGGCTAAGGCATCAAGCTACAATTGATGATACATATGTGGGACAGTCTAGATACATGGATGTCGTCTCTAGGTGGTGTATCGCAGACTTGAGGGCATTACTCCAGTATGAAATCTAATTCGATCGACGGTGGCAGTCCGTACGTTTACATAGCGCAGTAATGACAGATATATGCGGAACGTAACCTTGTTATGTAGAGATCCGTGCATCACTCCGACATAGGACGAGGGACTGCGTTCATTTCAGTGGCATTATGGTGAAGACCGTGCGAGTGGGGTACCATGGGGTGTACCTTAGTATTGAGGGGTAACTATATATACTATATTAGGTTAATCCACTTGGGAGTAAATGGGTACGACGTGTGTGTAAGCCCTGAGTGCTGTTAACCCAAGTAACCTAATAAATAAGAAAAATATGATTGAATGGTATATGTAAGATTATCCCAAGTGTATAATTTAAATCCAGTCACCAGAACTTGTGTTCTAATCCCCTCCTTATAACATACTCATAGGTTTGATTTGTGGCAGAGACATGATAGCCTTGGATACTGGTTAGGCAGTATTATTAATACGGTAAGGCTATACTTTGAGTATATTATATTTAATCCATTCCGTTGTGGGGTATTTTCTGAGCTCTGACATATTTTATGTCTTTGTTTTTTCTGCAGGATACCAAAGCACACCAACACGAGTTTCGATAGATTAGAATTTTGAAAAAAATCGATCTGTCGAAATTCGGGTTGTTCCAAGCCTGCCCGGAACCGACCAGCAAATCCAGCAACCCTAAGTAGTCCCAACCAATGTGAGATGTCTAGGTGCCATGGGCCATTCAAAAACTTAGTACACTTGACACGAGGTTAAACCAACTTATAGTAGAAGCCTGCCCGGAACCGACCGACATATCCAACATCTACCAATGTATGGTTAAATGTGAGAGATCTAGTGTGTGTGTGTACCTATATTCATAAGTCTATTGCTTGTGGAAATAAGTCGGTTTACTATGCCTTGAGAAGGTCTTAAGTGGCTGACTCTCTTTTTATCTAGTTTAGGCCTTAAATGGTCAAGACTAGGTTCCCTCCGAAGGTTTATTCCTCGAAGAGGAACCAAAGTCAAGGGACCCACCCTTATTAGATTTGAAGTAGGTCATTGGGTCCTCCTTCCCTAAAAATGGTTAGGCATAAAATGATAACGGAGTAGGGTAGTTCACAAAGATGTCCACTTCCTCTGGAAGCTTGTAAGGGCTCAACTAGGGGCAGATTGGTAATTGAAGGATATGTGGTCGTTGCATGCTCACCAACTATATAAGGGAAGTCTTAAGTGACATAAATGTCCTACAGAGTAATATCAGTTAAGTAGTAATGTTCGCAATACTACTTCTCATATTACAAATGAGAGAATATATTTAAGAACATTAACATACTAGGACAGGGTTCGACAGGGCTAAGGGTCCGCCTCAGGGTTATAAGAGATTGTAATAATCCACCTTTAATAGGGTCATAAGTGACCGAGAATGCCACCTCATTGGGTATTTACCCTAAAAACACTAATGGGCGATTGACTTGGATATCCACCCCATTGGTTAGATGCTTATGTTTGTGTGAATCTTGTGTGCTGTGTTGACATACCTTGACATATGTAACCTGCTAAAAATATAGGGTATAGACATTAAGTAACACTATATTTCAGTCACACAAAACTTTATGTTTTGACCCCTCTCCTTAATATCCAACTGGTCGGTAGAATGGGTAAAAGTCATGGATGAAGTCAAGGTTGAAGCCGATAAAGAAGACAAAGTTGTTATGTTACTATTAGCAATTATTGCTTTACTTCTTTTGGAATCTTATGACAACGAATTATTTGATGTACCGATTGAACAGATGTAACTTTGACTATTGTATTTATGAGATTTTGAAATAAGTGGTACATCTTATTTTCAGTATTATATTTTTCTCTGTCTGCTATGTGAGATTTCCATTCGAAGTATATGTTGTTATCATCCATGCAAATGTAGTCCTTACAGGAACCAATGACCCATTTAGAATGGCTCTATGTTTCAATGGGCCTTTTTCTAGGTCGAAATTGAGGACCATTATGGGCGGGTTGTTACGTTTGGTATCAGATCATTGGTTACACGATTATAAGGGAAATATAAGTATGAGAGGCGTATTTATATATTGAAAAAGGATTTTTCAAAGTATATAATATATATATACCCCAATAAGCGTACGCATTTGTATTAGGTAACTTTATCGTTTTTCTTTCCTTTCAGCTTAAGCACTATCTCAAGAGTATCCACTAAGGGATTCTTTCTTTTCTTTTCAGATAGTATAACGGATGAAAGCCCAACTGGGCTGGGTAACAAGGGAAGGACCAGATACTTGCCAGAATGGTTTCAACGTATCTCTGTACTGTTGAACAAGTCCCTGTTACCAATCCTGCCCCAGTGGCTTCTGCAACTCCTGCTGCTAAAGTGGCCTTCGGTTTTTCTCGCTTTTGTAAGACCTTTAAGAATCTTGGAGGGAAATCGTTTTCTAGAAAGGAAGGCTTTTCTAGTGTCCAATCTTGGGTTATGGACTGTGAAAGAATCTTTGAGGCTACTGCCTGATGGCCCGATGAGGTTAAAAGAAGGATAGCGGTCTGGCATTTGAAGGATGAAGCCCATGAATGGTGGAACTCAATATCGATGGAGAACAAGGGCCGGATTTATACATAGACCGAATTCGAGACCCGTTTTGAAGCGAAATTTTTGCCAAGGGAAGAAATGACTATTCAGCTAGAGAAATTCATCCACCTCAAGCAAGGAAGCTTGAGCCTGCAAGAATATATATCCAAATTCACCGAGTTATGCAAGTTTGAGAGAGGATTGGTAGACACCCCCATGAACAAAGCCCATAGGTTTGTTAAAAGACTGAAATCTCCATTGAAGGAGACCTTATCATCCCAAGTAACGTCTGGTGCAACTTTTGAGACTCTAGTAGCGACAGCAACCTTTTGCACTACGGAAAGCTCCAAGGAGGATAAAGAAGGTGAGAAAGGAGAAAGCTCAAACAAAAAAGGAGGAATGATGGAAGAACAAGAAGAAGAACAAATTTGAATAGTACGCAAATACTTGTATGAGGTGCAACTGCAAGGTCCATGAGGCTAAGGATTGTAGGACCTCATTAGCGAAAAAGGAGTTTAAGGGAAATTGTTACGACTGCCATGAAGAAGGACACATGTCCAAAGACTGCCCAAAGCCCAAAGTTGCCAAGAGTGGACAGAACTATGCAATATTAGCAACACCAATTCATAGCCGACCCCAAGAGACCAAGGGCAGCCCGCACTCGAAGGTATGACATCTGTTTTGGGAAATTCAATATATATCTTATTTGATTCTAGAGCGACCCATTATTTTATCTCCAAGCGATTAGTAAATCTATTGAACCTTCCCATATCTATCTTAGTTAGCCCGATAGAGGTGGCCAACTCTATCGGAGGATCTAAGTATCTTGAGATGTTGTTTAAAGACCTAGTATTGGAGGTCAATAACGTCGAATTCCATTACGAAGCGTATGCATTGGATTTTATGGGGTATGATCTTATCCTAGGCATGGACTGGCTGTCATTTTATGGGGTTGTCCTAGATTGCGACAAGAAACTCGTTCTTCTTAGGAGTTGAGGAGGACGTAACCTAAATATTCCTTGTAATATTAGAAACGGGGATATAACCTTATTATATTACTTATCTCCTAGTTCTGAAGGACCACCTTCGGTCGCTATCGTATGTGAGTTCTTGGATGTTTTTGAGGAAGTCACAGGACTTCCTCCCTACAGAGAAATCTCGTTTTGTATTTACTTAGAGAAGGACGCTAGGCCTACAACACTGCCCTTAAGGCATATAGCGCCCAAGGAAAGAAGGGAGTTAGATAAACAAATTTCAAATTTGTTGCAAAAAGGTTTTATTCATCAAAGTACCTCAGAATGAGGTGCACCTATTGTATTTTCCACCAAAGCAGACGGATCTTTGAGACTTTGTGCGGACTATAAGGAACTTAATAAATTGACCAGGAAGAATAGATACCCTTTACCTTGAATCGATGACCTTTTTTACCACTTGGAAGGAGCCCGGTTATTTTCTTAGCTAAACCTTGCTACTGGATTTCACCAGTTAAGAATTGCGGAGGACATCAAGGATAAAACTGCGTTTAAGACGCCAGACAGATTGTTCCAATGGGAAGTTATGCCCTTCGAACTAACGAATGCACCCTCCTTTATTTTTACCTCACGAGTAGAGTGTTTAAGGGAATTCTAAATAAAATTATGGTAGTCTTCATTGATGATATCCTTATATTTTCAAAAAATCGTAAAGAGCATGAAAAACACTTAAGACAAGTGTTAGGGATATTAAGAAAGAACCGATTGAAAGCAAAATTCTCGAAGTGCCATTTCTGGAGGGAAGAAGTAATATTTTTAGGATATATTGTTTCAAGCGAAGGCTTGGCCGTAGATCTCATGAAGATCGAGTCAATCAAGGAATGGAGAACACCTCGAAAGGCTACAGAGTTAATAAGTTTTCTTAGATTGGCCGGGTGTTATAGGAAATTCATTAAAGATTTCATAAAGATTGCTACTCTATTAACCCAATTGACGAGAAAGAACTTGGTGTTTTCTTAGAGTAATAATTGTGAGATAGCCTTTAAGAAATTGAAGAGAGACATAGCCGAGTTCGTGGGCAAATGCTTGACGTGCCAAAAAGTCAAAGCGGAGCAAGGGAAGCCCGAAGGACTGTTACTACCTTTAATGATCCCCACGTGGAAGTGGGTACATATTTCCATGGACTTTGTAGATGGACGTCCTAGAAGCCAAAAGGGTAATGAGGCCATTTGGGTTGTGGTAGATCATTTAACCAAAAGGGCCCATTTTATGCCATTCAAGAAGACAAGGACTGCAGCCTCGTTAGCCCAACTATATGTCAAAGAGATAGTTATACTTTATGGTATCCCATCGAGTATCGTGAGTGATAGAGACCCCTTGTTCACAAGCGAATTTTGGAGAAGCCTATAAGCAACATTAGGGAAGATCCTTAACTTAAGCACAAATTTTCATCCGCTGACCGATGGACAGACAGAGATAGTAAATAGAATTTTAGAAGACTTGCTTAGGGCTTGCATCATCGACTTTGAAGGAGTTTGGGAGCAGCACCTACCGCTTGTGGAGTTCACGTATAATAATAGTTTCCAAGCGAAAATTGGTATGGCCCTTTTCGAAGCGTTATACGAGAGGTTATGCAAATCGCCAATTTGTTGGTGAGAAACTACCGACAAGGTTATACTCTGACCAGACTTTGTCCGTGAATCCACGACGAAGATATCTTTGGTTAGACAGACAATGAAGGCAGCCCAAGAGAACCATAAATGTATGCCAATAAGCGAAGAAGGGAACTTGAGTTTAATGTTGGAGACTTGGTATTTGTAAAAGTATCCCCTCTTAAGAAGACTGTTCGGTTTGGGATGACTAGGAAGTTTGCTCTTAGGTTTATTGGGCCTTTCCGTGTCAGTGAGAAGATAGGATCTTTGGCTTATCGAGTGGATCTCCCAAAGCGTCTATCGGGAATCCATGATGTTTTCATGTATCCCATTTAAGGAAATGCCTACATGATTCTGCTATCAGGCTAAAGCTTGATGAAATTGGGGACATAAAAAACTCGATTTGGAGTCCAGGGTGCCCCATGCAATTGCAAGGAATGTAGAGGACAGAATAAAGAGACTTCGCAACAAAACTATTTTCCTCGTCCGAGTACAATGGGGAAATGACCGTGCGCAAAGCATGTAAGAGGCCAAGGATAAGAGGAGACAAACTCACCCAGAACTTTTTACAGGTAATTTTTCCTCAAAATATCGTTTATGGATGCATCGTGATTGCTAGATTGGATGTTATGAAATGGATGCAACACCATCGCACCGAGCACTCATATAGAAATATATGCATATTTAGGTTGTTTGCATATATATTGCATCAGATAGAAATGAATTTTCGTTTGCAGTTCATGATTATTATTAGTCATGGATGCTTATGAATGAATCATAAACAACATGGGTGTACAACATGGATGTTTCGAGCGAGTTGTATTTTTCGTGCCTTAAACAAATTTCGAGACGAAATCTATTTTAAGGGGGGAAGAATATAACACTCCATAGAATTTGTAGGTATTAATAATAAATAATAAATAAATAAAAATAAGCAATTAGATAGTATAGCTAGAAAATAAGATTTTGCAACTTAGGAGTTTGGCTATGAAATTCTTTTATTTGGATTCATGGCGAAATTCTACATCTTTTTCATATATAATATGTGACCAAGAATGCCACCTCGTTAGGTCTTTACCCTAAAAACACTAATGGGTGATTGACTTAGATACCCACCCTATTGGTTAGATGCTTATGTTTGTGTGAATCTTGTTTGCTGCGTAGACATATCTTAACATATGCAACCGGCTAAAAATATAGGGTATGTACATTAAGCAACACTATATTTCAGTCACACATAACTTTATGTTCTGACTCCTTTCCTTAAAATTCAATAGGTCAGTAGATGGGGTACATGCCATGGATGAAGTCATGATTGACGTCGATGAAGAAGATGAAGTTGTTATGTTATTATTAGTGGTTATTGCTTTACTTCTTTTGGAATCTTATTAGAATGAATTATTTGATGTACCTATTGAACAGATGTAACTGTAACTATTGTATTTCTGAGATTTTGAAATAAGTGGTACATCTTATATTCTGTATTATATTTTTCTCTTTCCCCTGTGTGAGATTTCCATTTGGAGTATATGTTGTCATCATTTGTGCATATGTAATTCTTACAGGAAACAATGACCAGTTTACAATGGCTCTAAGTTTCAATGCGCATTTTCTAGGTCGAAATTTAGCCCCATTCCAGGTGGGTTGTTATACACCCCTAACCCTGAACTCCCGCATGAAGTTCTAACCAATGGGTTTGTTTCAATTTCGGTTGGAATGAATTTGGGTTTCAATATATTTTTATTTTTTTAAACTGAAATCTGAATGAACGAGTTGAAAGGGGAAAAGGAAATTTGGCTGCTGATGAAGGAAAATAACAAAGGGAGGCTACAATATTTATAGAAGGAAATCAGAGACTATAGGGTATAGATGTTATAAATGGTTTGTCCCCATAAGCACAGACAAAATAAATTTTGATTTGATTTTATATTTAAGCCTATTAGATTTATCGACAATTTTATTTTATTTAAACAAATTCTGATTTGATTTTGAGCTTATCCATTAAATATATCTCGGGGTTCGTAACTTGAAAACACATGCCCCTATTTTAACGACCGACGTTTTAGTGTTATAGCGCTACTCTTTACTTAACTGAATATATTTTGAAATTTAATTCGAACATGCATATAAAATAACCGTATAGAAGTGCTGTAATATAATTTAAATTCAGAAACAATTAATTGCTTGGTAATAAATTATTATTATCATTTATAGTCAACACAATTTATATTGATATTTAAATCGTTTCGATTCAGTTTTATCTTTGAATTCAATTATTTTCGTTTTCGTATTACAATAACTCAATACAATCGATATTAAATCATATTTCAATTATTAAATCGATCAACTCGATAAACAAATCCATTCATATTATTAACTCAACATTTAAAACAATATTAAATGCTTAAAATTAATTGACCAAAAATCCGAGTCATTACATTCTTTCCCCCTTAAAGGAATTTCGTAACTGAAATTACTAAGGTAGGAAAAGTGCTGCATACCCATTAACTTTTCAAAATCCACTTATGTTGAAACTCAACTTTTCAAACTTTTACAAATTTGGTTCTGCCAAAACTTTTGGTTTTCATTTAGTTGCACACCATATACGCTTATATTCATTTAATCTGAATGATTTACGACTAATACATTCACATCCAATTCATATTCCATTCCTATGTACATTATTTGTTTAATACAGTAGCTAGTTATTTCTTTGGCTAATTTAAAATTGATTCCAAATTAATTTATCCCTTTTAATCAATTTAACTTGCTTAAGTTAAATTTAAATTCTAGCATTTGAATATATCTACATATATTTACTACCATCTCAACTTTAAAACATTTGAATTTTTCATAACAACCTGTTTTCTCAAACAAATTTCCATCAAAAACTTTTCTAAGGTAGCAATCCATCACTTAGAAACTAGAAAATGAATACTAATGATGCTGCAGTCACCATCGGAATAATTTTCCAGTGACTGAAGTGAGTTTTGTGCTTTGTCACTTTCAAAATCCATTTAAAACAATTTTCATTCAAAAATCCTTCCAAGACTAAGTTATATTATTTTAATATACTTCAGAAAAACATTTTCCAAATTCCCGGGATTAAATTTCGTATTCTGGTTTGAATCAAATTCCATTTCATTTGTATATTTCATTCATATACAAGTTATATTTGGTTATATATATATAACCATTCAAATTTTATAATCCCATTTGATTGTAATACTAATAATCAACACATTTATATACTATAACAATTCCATAAAATTATTATGAAACACCCCACCTCCGTTAAGGTCACTCACAAAGGGAATGCCTTAACTTTGGTGGAGGTTTATAAGTAAAAGTCACAGATAAACACAAGACAGATATAAATACACATATTTTAAACAGCGGTAAACAAACAGGCTTTTATTTCATCAATACGTGTTCATACAAAACATTTCCATAATTGTCTCAAAATACTTCCAACATTACAACCTCATTACTGTCTTAATTATTAAAGAAGCATAAAACATAAATAAAGTAACAAAAATCCCCATAGTGATATCCAAAGCCATAATCCGAGCAAAAGAGACCCAAACCATACATCTATGGTCTTGAAGCTTGCAAAGAGTCTGGCTAAGCTGGGTTGTTTCCTCCCTGCGGACCTAGGGGGGACGAAAGAAAAGAAGACGAAAAAAAATAGAGTCAGATATAAAGCCTGAGTAAATCTAGTGACTCTTCAGTATGTGAATAAGAGAAAGGGCATGATAGATGTAACTTAAAACAGGAAAGTGTCACAAGCTAAGGAAGTGTAGTTTAGAATCGAATGTATTGTCGCACCCACACTATATCTCTGCACCTACTTGAGCTTATTCTAACTGGCACCTCATGCTGAGGGTGAAGTGATCCCCGTTTTCTAAAGATCGGCTCCTACTCGCATAGATATATGTGTCATACGGCCCCCAAGAATTGTAGATACCTATGCTGGTCCCACCATGGGGTGTATCAAGACCCATGGTGGCGGCCCCGACACAATTGTAGAATACATAGGTTATACTACTGGTGCCCCAGTGCCCTGTTTGTCTGCTCCGGAGTGTGTGCACGCCCGCACCCCGTTAGAACCTACACTGTGCACCCACCGCCGTCGTTTTTGACCACTTACAATCAGCCCAGTAATCGTGCCCCACCCTGCCTAGTTTCATGGTACCATGATACCTAACTTGGGTTACTGCTGAAACGGGTCCCTCGTTACTAGGGTATTTACCTAACCCCACCCATCAATTCTTGTTAACATGTTGAATTTGGTTAAATGTTCTTAGATGAGTTAACCCTACCATCTGTCCTTAGCCTCTTAAAGCACCAACCACTCACATTAGACAGATATTGCTACGGTTACTGGATGTGCCGGTCGGTTCCGGGCAGGTTTACACCGTAGCTCAATCTAACCTCGGGTCCTTATTGGGCTCAACGCTTAACCACCCACATTGGATAGGTATTGCTATGACTACTGGACAGCTGGGCGGGTCCGGGCAGGTTTACTTCACAACTCTATCCAACCTCGGGTTAAGCATATCGTGTTTTCTAAATTTACATATTTTATCACTTCTCAATTTTATATGTAAATGTCATGTCCTTTATTCTTGGGTATAACAATTCATACCGCTTAAATGTCATTGTCATTGGCATGTGCCAAACATGCCAACATATATTTTTCATGTTTTACACCCAACGTTATTAACCCGTTTGTACGTTCGCAACATTACAACAAATGTTGGGCTCGACACAATTCAGCCCAACTTTATAAACGTGAGAAAAGGGGAAATCAAGAACATGTAATAATTTACAATACATAAAGGTGTGTGGTGCATGAACTTGTAATTTAGCGATTTAACTAACATAAATAATGGGTCATGTGAACTTGCATTCAAATAGGCATAAAACTAAATACGTGTCACATAAAATGGCATATTTAAACTTATACAAACTTGGGTTTAAACATGTTTAACTTGGCATAATGTCAACCACAAAACTAACATGTTGTATATTCACCAAAATGTCCAATTTTAACATCTGATCATATAGCCTATTTCAACATGAAACTTGCATAGTTTATGTAACCCAAACGGTACTTAACATAGATCCAATTATACTTGCAAATAAACATAAGAATGTGTTCCTAGATTTTGAGTTATGTAGGCATAAAACGTCTCAAATCTGGAACATGTTTACATAAGCCTTAATTTAGACTTAGAGAATGTATATAGTCCATGCCATAGACATAAACATAAAGGGATCAAATTCTAGTTTTTGCCACAAACTTGCAAGTGCCATTTTTTCCATATACAATTGTCCAATAGGCTTGCATCAATCAATTTAGGCCACAAATATCAATACACAAGTCATGACATAATCATTACAATACACAGAATTTATATCATTATTATACAATAACACAATTCTATTTTCATTTACATCGAATCACGTCACAGTTTTATTCATATTCAGAAAGATCACTATACTTACAACGAATGCAGAATCTTGAATTCTGGATTCTGAGTTCTGAAATTGAGATGCGTTCCTTTGGGTAGATTAACGTTGCGTTGATTAATTTGATTAAGCTTTAGTTCTCTTCTTAATTTGATTCGTCCCTAAGCTCCTTTCCCTTGACAGCTACGCTCAATTCCTTCCCGGCAGCATGACGACTCCAATCTTATTTTTTTGTGTGAATTTTAGTTGAGACTTAAGGTGTATATATAGATTTTTAGATTGTTTTGAGCCGTCAGATGAAGACAGGAGGAATCTAGACCATACAAAGTCCAAAGAACCAATCAAGAGGTGACATGTCAGCCCCAATGACACATTGAGCCATGGAAATTCGAGCCAGACCCAGCCAGTCAGGTCGACCGGGTAGGTCGACTGGCAGGTCGACACCCAGGTCGACACTATGGTTGACCTAGGGTGACCAGGTCGACCCTATGGTCGACCTGGTCCCTGGGCGGGAATTTTCCCACCCAGCCCAGTTTGAGCTTATTTTTCGAATTTTGAACTTGAAACCGAGCTGTTTGAATTTTAAATTTTATTCTGAAACTTCCGAAGGTCATAACTCCTTCATACGGAATCCGATTCACGCAAACTCGGACTCTATCTCAAGCAGAATTCCGAGACGAATGCAATGGCGTAACCTATTTCCCTTAATTCTTTCATTTAGAATTAGTTACACTTTAATTTGTGAAGCTTAATGTTATAGAATTCACGGGGTGTTACATTCTCCCCCTCTTAAAAGTATTTCGTCCCCGAAATCTTCAAGTTAGGAAGAATGTATATCCTACCATCCAACCGTCCATCTACTCAACCAACAAATACAGGCGTCCACTGTCCTTAAAAGACTTCTAATGCTTCATGATCATATGCATAGTGTGTGTACATGTCCTTATCTAATGCAGAAATCAGGCGGTCTACTGATTCAGTTGACCTCCTTAATTTGAATCATGTAAGTGTCATGAATCCATTATGTATGCAAATTTTTCCTACTCATAATTCTACATGAGTGCACAACTATTCATACAAATGCGACAACCATATGACAGCATATCAAGCTTCAACCATATACAAATGAGAATACATATATGAATATGCAATATGAAGTGACTGAGCCGATCTAAAACCTAGGGTGTGTGTGTATATGCATCCACGAGCAACCACTAGCAATCACTAGCAACCATTTGCAGCCATCATCCATAACATGTTTTCAAATACATGTTTGCATCCATTTGTTTTCTACCTAAGGAGTTAGGAAAAGGACCTAGGAGATATACCTAAAAAGATAGATAAAGCATAACTTAAGGAAAAAGAGAGACCAAAGATGTACCCTCAAAAAGAAAAGGGTAGGCGCAAATTCCACTAAAGGAAGGTGATCCTCCCATGTCCCTCCAAAGTCAAGAACGCAAAGTCTTAAAAGATCCTCTAGAACTCTATTCACCCTTTCCGTCTGGCCATCAGTTTGGGGGTGATAGGTCGTGCTCAAACATAACTATGTGCCTACGGTTTCTTGCAGACTCCTCCAAAACTCGCTTGTGAAGATTGGGTCTCGGTCACTAACAATGCTGGAGGATATCCCATGGAGTCGAACTATCTCCCTAAGGTAAAGAGACACTAAAGATGAGGCAGTCCTTCTACTCTTGACAGGTAAAAAGTGGGCGCTTTTTGTAAGCCTATCCACTATTACCCAAATGCTAGTATTTCCCCTTCTTGACCTAGGCAGCCCATCAACAAAGTCCATTGAAATATTATCCCACTTCCACTGGGGAACCTCTAGAGGATGAAGCAGTCCTTCAGGCATCTTCTGTTCTGCCTTGACCTGTTGGCATATCATACACTTAGAAACGAAATCTGCCACGTCCTTCTTCATGCCGCTCCAAAAGAAAACTCCCTTTATGTCCTTGTACATTTTATCTCCGCTTGGGTGCATTGTCATCTTGGAATGATGTGCTTCCTCAAGAACCTTCTTTACCTACTCCCTTGCTTGTGGGACGCATAGTCTTCCATCGCGTCTCAGCCAGCCTTTATCATCGATAGAGTACCTATTGAGGTGACCAAAAGTCTCACCCCTAATTAGCTTATCAACCACTTCAACTAGCTGAGGGTCTTCACATTGTGCAGTCCCTATTGTATCCAAAAGAGTAGGGCGCACTTCAAGAGATGCTAAACAAACCCGGTACGAAATCCAAGGAGGGCGTAAAGTAAAAACTGGCTATATCCTCCAAGCTTTGCCTTTCTACATAGAGCTGGCTTAGGGTCAACTTCTTTCTGCTCAAGGCATCTGCTACTACATTGCCCTTGCCCGGAGTATAGGAAACCCCAAAGTCATACGAGGCAAGAAACTCCATCCATCTCTATTGCCTTAAGTTAAGATCTTTCTGCGAGAAAAGATATTTCAACGATTTATGGTCAGTATACAGTTCAAACTTCTCACCTTGGAGATAATGGCGCCAAGACTTAAGTGCAAAGACGATGGCGGCTAACTCAAGATCGTGGGTTGGGTAGTTCTTTTCATGAACTTTCAATTGCCTTCCACCATAAGCTACTACCCTCTCTTCTTGCATCAAAACAGCGCCTAGCCCCGTCCCGCATGCATCTGTGTATACTGTGAACATCTTGCTTCCATCTGGCAGAGTCAGAACTGGGACTGTTGTAAGAGCCCTTTTCAAGCGTTGGAAAGCAAACTCGCAATCCAAGTCCCAAGCGAACGCTAGATTCTTCTTTGTTAGCCTTGTGAGTGGAGCTGAGATTTTTGCAAAATCCCTAATGAACTTACGGTAGAAACCCGCCAGCCCTAGAAAACTTCTGACTTCGGTTGCGTTCTTTGGTGCCTTCCAATCTTGCACCGCAACTACTTTCGTGGGGTCCACGGCCAACCCTTCTTTGGACAACACATGCCCAAGAAACCTTACTTCTTCTCTCCAAAAGTGGCATTTGGAAAATTTTGCCTTCAGCTCATGTGCTCGGAGAGTATCCATGATTTCTTTCAGATGTTGAGCATGCTCATCCTCATTCTTTGAGAAGATCAAAATATCATCTACGAAGACAACCACAAATTTGTTGAGGAATTCTCTGAATACTCTGCTTATTAGGTCTACGAAATAAGCAGGTGCGTTTGTCAAGCCGAAAGGCATGACAAGCCACTTGAAGAAACCATTTGGGGTTCTGAATGCCATTTTATCAATGCTGTCTTCGGCTACTCTTAGCTGATGGAACCCAGTTGCTAGATCAAGTTGGGAGAAGACCGATGCACCTACAAGCTGATCAAACAAATCGTCAATTCGGGGAAGAGGGCGCCTATTTTTCTTGGTCAATTTGTTTAACTCCCTATAGTGGACGCAAAGGCGAAGCAAACTGCCCACTTTGGTTGTGAACACCACCAGAGCACCCCATTTTGAAATGCTCCGTCTAATGAACCCCTTTTCGAGAAGTTCTTTAACCTGCTTACTGAGCTCCTTTCTCTCCTTTGGAGCCATGTATCTGACAGGTAAAGCTATAGGCTTTGCGTTATCCACAAGATATATGCAGAAGTCTAATTCCCGCCTCGGAGGTAAGCCCTTCACCTCCTCAAAGACATCCGGATATTCCTGGACTACTCTAAATGACTGCAAATTCTCATCAGAAGCATCAAGCGACTCTAGATAACTAAGCATAACAGCATTCAAAGGATTACAGGAAATTTCTAGAGTGTTACCAAGATGAGTCAAGAGTCTAACTACTCTTTTCTCACAATCAAGAATGGCACCATTACTGTATAACCAGTCCATGCCTAAGATCAAACCATATCATGAGAAGCCCAAAACAAAGGCATTACAACTAAACTCAACGCTGAGAATAGAGATTTTCAAACCCAAACAAACCATTGACAAGTAAGCGGAGCCCCTAATTGGATTTGAAACTACTAAGGGATCCTCCACCATACTAGTGTCTAGATGCAGAGATTCTACTAAGGCAGATGAAATAAAGGAGTGTGATGCGCCAAAGTCAAAAAGCGTGCGAACTGGATGATCATAAAGATAGACTACACTTTCTACAGAAATATTACTACCTCATTCCTGTGGAGGTGCCACCAATGCATGAACTTGACCCCCTGAAGTGGATCCAGCCTTCTGTCCCTGCCCTCGCTTCTTTGGGCAGTCCTTAGCCAAGTGCCCAGTCTCTCCGCAATGGAAGCACCCACCCATCTTCGGTTTCCTCTTTGGGCAGTCTTTCGATATATGTCCAACAATGCGACATAAATTGCACTTTCTCCTCTCACGAGGCTTATTGTTCTTCCCTCCTTTCTTGAAGTCTGTTTTCTTAGCTTGTAGACCCTCTTTCTTTTCTTCCACCTTAGTCTCTTTCTTGTCGTTGTCTTCCTCGTGTAGCAACGCCATGTCCACTAAGCTTTCATAAGTCGCTCCCGTGGATACGTGGGTCATAGCAAGGCTATGTAGAGGCTCATTCAGACTTTTGACGAAGCGAAGCGCCTTCTTGTGTTGAGTGTTTACTAAGTCCAGCCCAAATCTGGCCAGCTGATTAAACTGATTGACGTACTCCGTGATCGTCATGCTCCCCTGTTTAAGAGTTAGGAACTTCTCCATTTCTAGGCTTCTTTCAGCTTGGGAGGGGAATTTCATCTCAAATCTTGTCTTGAAATCTTCCCATATTTCCACTGGCCTCTGAGCATTGGTAATCTCCCACCAATAGGAAGCTTCATCTTTAAGCAACCACACTGCTTGCTGTATCTTTTGCCTGTCATCAACTCCGAAGATGACAAACAGATCCTCGGTCTCCTTTAGCCAGTTTCTTGCTCCTACAAAGGACTCTGTCCCATAAAAGTCTTTTCCACCCATAGCCTTGAAGTCTCTACATGTTTTTGCAAAGGCATTTCCACGAGGAGGAGGATGAGGAACCGCGGCCACTGGAGGAGGAATGTCTGCTGGGCCCGTTGGCCCTTGCTTCTAAGTACCTCCTAAACCAGCCGGGTATCGATACTCCTTCTGAAAGGTTAAGGTCTCCAGACATGCTGAAACAGAAAGGAAAGATTCAAAACGAAGGATAGAGAGAGATAGTGTACATGGCTTTGGGGGATTATGCCTTTTAAAACAAATATAACATTTTTTTTCTTGAAAAATGCTTCTTTAAACTTCCTTTTGAAAACAATTTCATTTTTTTTATCTTATATGGTAAACCTATGCTCTGATACCAAGTGAAACAGCCCACCTCCGTTAAGGTCACTCACAAAGGGAATGCCTTAACTTTGGTGGAGGTTTATAAGTAAAAGTCACAGATAAACACAAGACATATATAAATACACTTATTTTAAACAGCGGAAAACAAACAGGCTTTTATTTCATCAATACGTGTTCATACAAAACATTTCCATAATTGTCTCAAAATACTTCCAACATCACAACCTCATTACTGTCTTGATTATTAAAGAAGCATAAAACATAAATAAAGTAAGAAAAATCCCCATAGTGATATCCAAAGCCATAATCCGAGCAAAAGAGATCCAAACCATACATCTATGGTCTTGAAGCTTGCAAAGAGTCTGACTAAGCTGGGTTGTTTCCTCCCTATGGACCTGGGGGGGACAAAAGAAAAGAAGACAAAAAGAAAATAGAGTCAGACATAAAGCCTGAGTAAATCTAGTGACTCTTCAGTATATGAATAAGAGAAAGGGCATGATAGATATAAACTGAAAACAGGAAAAAATCACAAGCCAAGGAAGTGTAGTTTAGAATCGAATGTACTATCGCACCCACACTATATCTTTGCACCTACTAGAGCTTATTCTAACTAGCACCCCATGCTGAGGGTGAAGTGATCCCCATTTTCTAAAGATCGGCTCCTACTCGCATAAACATATGTGTCATACGGCCCCCAAGAATTGTAGATACCTATGCTGGTCCCACCATGGGGTGTATCAAGACCCATGGTGGCGGCCCCGACACAATTCTAGAATACATAGGTTATACTACTGGTGCCCCAGTGCCCTGTTTGTCTGCTCCAGAGTGTGTGCACGCCCGCACCCCGTTAGAACCTACACTGTGCACCCAGGTCGACCATATTTAGACTTATACAACCTTGGGTTTAAACATGTTTAACTTGGCATAATGTCAACCACAAAACTAACATGTTGTAAATTCACCAAAATGTCCAATTTTAACATCTAATCATATAGCCTATTTCAACATGAAACTTGCATAGTTTATGTAACCCAAACGATACTTAACATAGATCCAATTATACTTGCAAATAAACATAAGAATGTGTTACTAGATTTTGAGTCATGTAGGCACAAAAGGTCTCAAAACTAGAACATGTTTACATAAGCCTTAATTTAGACTTAGAGAATGTATATAGTCCATGCTACAGACATAAACATAAAGGGATTAAATTCTAGTTTTTGCCACAAACTTGCAAGTGCCATTTTTTTCATATACAATTGTCCAATAGGCATGCATCAATCAATTTAGGCCACAAATATCAATACACAAGTCATGACAGAATCATTACAATACACAGAATTTAAATCATTATTATACAATAACACAATTCTATTTTCATTTACATCGAATCACGTCACAGTTTTATTCATATTCTGAAAGATCACTATACATACAATGAATGCAGAATCTTGAATTTTGGATTCTGAGTTCTGAAATTGAGATGCGTTCCTTTGGGTAGATTAACGTTGCGTTGATTAATTTTATTAAGCTTTAGTTCTCTTCTTAATTTGATTCGTCCCTAAGCTCCTTTCCCTTGACGGCTACGCTCAATTCCTTCCCGACAGCATGACGACTCCAATCTTATTTTTTGTGTGAATTTTAGTTGAGACTTAAGGTGTATATATTGATTTTTAGATTGTTTTGAGACGTCAGATGAAGACAGGAGGAATCTAGACCATACAAAGTCCAAAGAGCCAATCAAGAGGTGACATGTCAGCCCCAGTGACACACCGAGCCACAGAAATTCGAGCCAGAGCCAGACCCAGCCAGCCAGGTCAACCGGGTAGGTCGTCTGGCAGGTCGACACTATGGTCGACCTGGGGTGACCAGGTCGACACCATGGTCGACCCTATGGTTGACCTGGTCCCTGGGCGGGAATTTTCCCGCCCAGCCCAGTTTGAGCTTATTTTTCGAATTTTGAACTTGAAACCGAGCTGTTTGAATTTTAAATTTTATTCTGAAACTTCCGAAGGTCATAACTCCTTCATACGGAGTCCAATTCATGCAAACTCGGACTCTATCTCAAGCAGAATTCTGAGACGAACACATTGGAGTAACCCGTTTCCCTTAATTCTTTCATTTATAATTAATTACACTTTAATTTGTGAAGCTTAATGTTATAGAATTCACGGGGTGTTACATATTCCGTTTATACCAAAATAGAATTTTGGGTAAAATTATTTCAATTACATACTTTAAAACAATACTGTGTCGAATCGTTCTGCTCAAGTGTTTAGAAACACCTATAGATACAGTTGTACTTCTTATATCGACCAGAATTCATAAACCACTCGTTATACCAACCAACACAATATAAAACAATTTTTATATCAACTAATAAATACATGCCCTCGTATATATACACTCAACTCATTCTAGGGTACTACTGACCCTATCTCTAATGAGTAAACCCCCACCAAAGCCAAGGAATTTGGTCAACCTAAGCTCTAATACCAATTGTAATGGCCAACAAATCTATACTATTTGAGTTGACAAAATACACCACACGTTAAACCCAAATAGCACAGAAATACGAATCATTATGGGTTAAAGAAGAAAAGGAGAGAAGAAGAACATAAACAACAACACATAATCTCACACCACAGCGAAACAATAATTAATATATATATATATATAATAGCTTCTAAAATGCAAAATTTTAACGGTATATACATACCATTATCGAAGTGGTGTGAGTAAACTCCAACCACTTGGTTTAACTTTTTTAAAAGCAATCCTTTTTGAAAGAAAAGATAATCATAACATCGATTCACACATAAACACATACGGTTTTTACCTTACGATAACCCAGAACCTTTTTCTAAATCAATACTATTCTAATATTATAATAGTCTCTAATCAAATAAATAGAAATCTAGCGAAATGCTTGTATCTCACGCTCCACATACATAATATACAATCAAAACCAAGGGCGATTATTGGCTAATGGATTTCCAACCATAACGAGATGGAACCATCTTCCGATAGTGTATCATTAGAGGGGAATACATTTTGTTCAATAAGAACATCTTATAACCGACCACACATGACTGACCACTGATTTCACTTGAGTGTATCAAATGTATATCACCAACGGTTGGGATCAATATCTGTTTCCCGAAAGGGACAACATCGATAGGTTAAAGAAGGAAATGAATTTTCTCTAGATAGGTGATAATACACCCTAATTGGGAGCGAGCCACTTAGCCATGTTGCATGCCCGATTGTCGTTTCCCGGTTGTTGAGGCCTGAGGCTATGATTACTTAACTTTTTTTGATAGCACAATCACTTTGAATGCTACATTGTCAAATATGTTAATCATTAATTGATTTGCACAAATATATTCTAAATCTTTTGCTAAGAGAATAAATTCTCCGCCACCATATGTATAGTTGTATAGACCGACATATGCGATCATTGGAAATACCCTGTCAAACATTCGTCAATACAAGTTCATTTTGGGACTAAACGAAACCGAAGTAATAATTTCCATTAATCCATCTTAGGCAATTTCTACCTAGGATTAACATGAAAAGCCCTTGCACTTTACTCCGTCTTCGATTGTCTTTATATAATCAAATTTGCAACACTACTGCCAATATGGAGTGGTTCTCGGATAAGAATCCAAATGGTCTTTCCATATTAACAACGATACTGACTAAAACTTCGATTGTCGGTTATTCAACCATCGATGAAAAACAAACATTCATCCAAAGCATCAAACAATCATTCTCCCCTTAATTATTATTTCATTAATTAAATCACTACTCCATTTCCTTATCAATATTTGTTAACCCAATATTTTCAACAATCCTCTTAGCCTATTATGCTATTTGGAAAACATTTTCATATATCACCTTCTTTTATTTTCTATACTTAGAAAATATCTTTTATTTATAATTGGAAAACATTCCAATTGCTTGTCTCTTTCTCGAACTCATTTATTTCTATACGTAGTAAATATTCGTTATTATATTTCCAAACAAACACTTATTTGGTTAAAATGGATATTGTGTAAAACATCGTTACGACAACCCAAATACTGTATTTAACTATAATTCAAATCTTATATTACTTCCTTTATGAACATCATTTACTATAGATGAAAACCTTTATTACAATGCTTTTAAATTTTATTAACCGATTTGGTTTCTAGTTTTATATATAATCGATAAGTAGATTATAAGTTATTGAATTTTCTTAAAAAATATTCTATCTCTTAAAATTTTCAGAAATTTTTGCCATCGCCTCCTTTGTACAGGTCACTCAGTACAACTACAAATAGCCTCTAGGGCCCCTTTCCATTCAAAAAGGAAATCAAAAAGCCAAGCGCCTTGCCAAATAGCTCATAAAATCCCATATTAAATTAAATACGTACCTCTTTTGTTGGGAATTCAATTTATATCTCTTTATACACTTCATTCCAAACTTGCTTAACATATTTCTACCTATTCCCAATTTATTCTAACTCGACCCAATCGTTTTTAACTCAATTTGCTAATTTATTCTCTAACTAGCTCTTTTGCCTATTTTAATTTTAATTTTTATTTGACACATCACATTCATACTCTAATTTGCTTATAAATCAATCGAATGCCATTTCCAACTCAAGTTTCATATTCGATTTCAAATATAAATTCACAAATCCAATTCACTTATCCAAAGTCCAATTTCGATCCAAAAACTCCATTAAATAATTATTCTTCTAGTTAGTTATCTCTATTCAATAATTAAAAATCTGATTTTTTTTTTGTTTGAAAAAAATCAGTTCACCTACTCCACTTGAGTTCATATTTATTTTATACTCCAGTCTGGGTTTTTATAATGAAAATCCAAATTTAATTTACCTAAAATCCTTCGATTTTATTTATTTAATCATTATAATTTATAAACGATTATACCACTATTTTTCTGGAAATTTGATTTTGACATAACTCAAAATTTATAAGACGAAATCCATATCTTTATTCATTTGGTCCTAATGATTCTTGTTTCAAAGAATTCTGACTTAAATTGAGTTCTACATACACAATTCAAGTTTGAAACGTCAAATTACAAAATACCATGTCGCGGCGAGCTCGTTTTAATTATATTTAAATATAAACATTTAAAATTCATTTATTAATAAATGTCAACTCCATTCTTATATATTTTAATATATATTAAACCAATTTTCCAAATCCATCTTAAAATTTCCAATTAACCTACTATAAATTTATTTAAAATCCAATTTTCTATTTTAAATTCCAAATCCGCTGGGAATAAATTATCTTATAAAATTCAATGTAATCGAGTTCCAATTTTTAACTTACTTGGATTTAACTCGATTCAGTTTGTATTCCGAATTCCAGCATAAAGTTTGTCGTTGCCTTTTCGAAATGATTTCCAATTCCTTTTAAACTCATGCTTGAATTTATATTTCCAAATTATCCCATTATAATTATCCCAGTTTATTTATAAACATCATTTATAAATTTACTTCCTTGTTTTATACATTAAAACAAGTTCTATTTCAAAATCTATTTGAAACCCAATTCTTATTTTGGAATATTTTATTATTATAACTTATATATATAATTGTAGAATCTTTTTCATATTTAATTTCAGTTTCTATCTAACACAATTTAAATATCCTTTCTGGAAGTAATTTATTTTGATAAATTTGACATATACGAATCCCAATCATAAATCCATATGGATTTATTTTAATTCAATTTACGTTCTGTACATCGGAATATATTTCATAGTTTCTTTTTTAAAATAATTTCGATTCCCCTTTTTATATTCACATTTGAATTTACATTCCCCACATTATCCAATGATAATTTATTTCACTTCATTTATAAAAATTGTTTATAAATGAATTTCTTGTTTTTATTATTAAAACAAGTTAATATTTCCTAGCCCACTCAAAATTTATATTCTATTTTAGAAAAATAGATTTCCCTTATAAGTCTCAAAATTCCATTTCACGATATTTTCATATATCAATATTTAGTACCAGTGATATTCAAACATCAAAAATACCCAATTATCAATCGTGGCAATATATCTGAAAACAAACAAATAATAAATTTTTAGGAATGCAGTTGGATCTCTAAAACCTGTTTTCCTGCATCTACAGATGTTAACCAACATAAATAATACCTATCCTGCGTCAAGATAGGATATCGCAGTAGAAGTTCATCGACTACATATATTATGGGGCACATAGGGTCATGTGCTAATGGTACTACGAGAAATATCCAATATATATATATATATATATATATATATATATATATATATATATATATATAACAACAACAACCACCAAGCCTAAATATAACTAATATATATAATAGCCACAATTCATCAACAATTATTCAATGCATCCAAACAGTTAGCAAAAAACATGCATAAAAATTAAAAATACAGTTAAAAATTCGTCTATAATGAAATTAAAAACGAACCAGAGAGTGAGTTTACTCACCTGATTTTACTTGTCGAATATCCCGTTTAATTTCCATATCGTCGGCTATGAATTTATCAAGCGACTATGATAATTTATTTAATTTAACGATTATGTGATTATTAATCTAAGCTAACTACTTAACATAAATAAATAAATTTTCTATATATCTCAAATTTTAAAAAAGTATACCTCGTTGTCTTGCCACTAACTCGATAAATACCACAATTTCTCAACTCCATTGGCTTCTACTGTCTAAACCAAACCCCTTCGGTCCTTTTCCAGACATCTTCCTTAACATGACAGCCTACTGTTGTATTTACCATTCCCACTTTCTTCCAATTCACCCCAAAATCCACAAATCATCCATCAATAATTCAACGACCTAACTCCCACACTTTCCAATTATTGAATCCTCAATTTCACCCAATTCGTTCTGCAACCATCCATTAAAATGAACCCATAAAATTAGTCAAATTCTACACTGCACCTTCTTCCCATTGCTAGGAACCCCTTCAAACAACAAACGATTGACTACATCCCTACCCTACTGTCAAACGACTTCACTGTTGTTTCTTATCATCATTAGAATTTTTCAAAGCCCTAGAAAATCGCGACTTCCTTCTGCTCGTGTACAGGTCATCGACATTTTCAATACTTAACCTCCCCAAAATCTTACCTCATTGATCATCACACACCTCTACAAATCGTAGATAAATGTCTCTAACATCTAATTCCAATTTGACCTTCACCCCTGATTGAAATCGAGCATCTAAATTCGATCGCACCCCTAACCCTGAACACTCACGTGTATTTCTTACCAACCGGTTTGTTTCGATTTCAGTTGGAATGAATTCGGGATTCAATATACTTTTTATATATAATTGAATTGAAATCAGAATGAATGAGTGGAAAGAGGAAAAAGAAATTTGTTTGTTGAAGATGGAAAATAGCAAAAGGAGGCTGGGATATTTATAAAAGGAAATGGGAGACTGTTAGATCCAAAATTGGCTCCAACACCCAAGTTGTTCAATTATGCAGAGATTAATATCGGAAAAAATGCAAGAATAGCAGGAAAGACACGAGATTTATAGTGGTTCGGCGTTAACGAGCATACGTCCACTTTATATCTATGATTATACTTAAAATTCGAGTACAACTAATGATTTATCTCACAACCTTACTTTTACAATGTTGGTTCACTCAGTGAATTTGAGACAACTCTGAACAGGAATAATAAAGATATGATAATGGTGGGATCAGAGCTCAGAATTGCCAAAAGATCCTGGAAAATGCCAAGTTTGGGGCTATTTATAGCTGATATTTGCAGACGGATCACGGTCATACGTGGAACAAATCCCAAGGATCTCGGACTGGTTCGTGGCTTGATAAAGATATAGTCAAAATAGCCGTTATGGGCAGATGTCGTGAGATCCTGCATTCTTGGATCGAGGTAGACTTGGTCTCGACCTTTATCTTGGTTTCTAGGACCGGACCGTGAAGAGGTAGAGGGGACGGATCAGATCGTTCTACTGTGAATGGATCGGGTTGTGATCTTCATCTTAGCTTCTGGGGTTGGATCGGATCGAGAAGACATGGACGGGTCGGATCGTGGCTACAGGGGGAGATCGCGGGTCGCTGCTAGGTACCACAAGCAGGGGTCGTGATGGTGGACCACGAGCCAAAGATGATGTGGTGACCACGATCGAGATTCTGAGGGTTCTGACGAGTGAGGTTCCATATTTTCTTGGTCAATGAACCTTGGTGGCTTGGTCCAAAAGCTGGCCAATAGTTTACCCCCTCGAAGCATGCTTTATCAAGGATGGAACATGCTTCGAAATTGCTGAACCAACACTTCGTGAAATGACACGAATCAATAGTCGTGTTTGTTTGGAACGTCGTACTGCTTCAAAGAGTCATGCTCTTCGATGGGTATAAATGTCAGGTTTCATCGTCAATCATTTCTTCATTCCTCGGCTAATTTCCACTTCTTAAATTCCGGAAGATATCGTGATCAACTCGTCAGGTAAGCTTTAAAAAAATTTGTGAGAAGTAGTGTTTAATAAATTTTATACTTTTATACTTCTGTAAATATGGGACTCTGTCTTTCCAATCCAACCGCCACGTCGAGGTTCGAAACACCATTTCAACTCACGGTTCACTGTGGACTATTCACCGCACTCGGGTATAACAGTTCGTTATGCCATGAACCATCGCCTGAGGAGGCCCGTGCGCAAACCAAGGCGGATTCTCGAATGTTCATGGCACATCAGGCTTAACGAGGCGCATAAGACAAGAAAGGGAAGGTGAAGAGTCCTTTTCTTCACTATATAAGATGTTTTAACCTCCTCCTTTTACCTTTTCCATTTTTCACAGCCGCCGCCTTTTCTTCTTCTCTGACCTTTCTCTCCTCTTTTACCTTAGCCACACCCATCTAGTATTACCCAATACAAAAACTCTAACTCGCAACTTTTGTAAATCAAAATCATCTACTAATCTAAACTAGAAAGGTAATTAGGCTAAGAACGCCCACATATGTTTTCATTCTCATTTTTCTTGAGTTTTTTACTGGTTTGGATGATAAGGACGGTGGAGCTAGCAGTGTTTGAGGTCGGTGATGGGTTCGATTTCATGGATTTATGGATAGAAAGGAGAAACGAGAAGGGAGAAGAAGCAGGCCAGGTTGGTTCGTAGGCGAGGTTTTGGCTTGGGTCGTGGCAACAGAAGGACCAGGGAGGAAACCGGGTCGGGTCGTGATATTGGAACGAGACTAGGTCATAGCTCTGGGCATTAACGTGGATTGTGGGGGGTGTTTCACAATCTGTTCAGATACCACGAACCGATCTGTCCCAGGACCCAAAGTCCCACCACTGGCGAGATTAGTGGGCGATCCATTCTTCACGATCCAACATACGTTCCACGATCTGAGTAAATCGCGATCCGAACCCCAAGATTTTTACGAACCAGTTCTGTTGACGATACCATGTACATGTTAACTAAAGAACATAGTGCAGTTATATATTAATGGACAGTTGGATTAGTGGATTCGAGATGAACTTTCTGGACTGATCAGCAGCATAACTTAATAGCATATAATGGCCATTATCTGCTTATCTGATTGACTTCATTCTTTTCTTTAATGTATGCACAGGAACACACTTGCACTTACACACACGGGGAACGGGTAACTTGTGTTCTAATTTTTACTCGCCAACACAGCTATGTCGGATAAACAAGTGACTGAGACACCAAGTGAAAGTACCGAATCAGAGACATCAATACGTCATAACCATGATGTGCTTCCCTCAGATTCAAATGAGGAAAATTCCGATCCTGATTACGAGACGGGCACCGATATAGAGTCAACAACTTCTGAGAGCACGGCCCTTGAAGATGAGGATAATCGAGCTCCTGATGAAATTTCGGGTGTTAAGGAAATAGAGAAGTTCATCGATTCTTTACCCTGTAAGTTAGACGATATAAAACTTAAGAAGATATGTTTAAGACATGGAATTCCCTGGGACGATGTGAAAGCTCCAGAAAGCAAAGATAGACCTCATTCTGCCCCAGAGGGGTACATGACTGTTAGTCGACTCATGAGCCGGGTAGGGGCTATTCCTCCTTTTCCTCCACTTGTTGTTGATCTCTTAAGACAGTTACACATTGCCCCATGCAACTCCACTCGAATGCCTATGCGGCTTTGTATACTCTGTACATTGCTTATATGGAGATTCTGCAGACCAAACTTACCCTTAAAGATCTGAAGTTCTATTACCACTTCAAACATCGTTCCGTAGGGGCTCCGAATTTCTCTTTCTTCGAATCAGTCGCCAATAGAAAAGTTGTGACATATGGTTATAGTAATATAGGGGATGTCAAATCTGACTGGTTCTATATAAAACATCATGCCGAATGCGTGAGGAAGTAGCTACAAGCAAGTATGTTTTCAACTTTCCCGTGTTTAATTCAAATGCATAATTTCAGTGCTAACGAATCATTTTGTTACATACAGATCACAACTTTGAGAGAACGGACGGATCGATATACGAAGACCGAATGTCCCGCCTCCTCAAGAGTAACTCAGATTTCTTTAGGATTAAGAAATGTATCAACCACGAGAACCTTCACAAACACCGTCTTTTAGACATAAGATTCGGACTTGGAGCGGGCGGCAAACCTTACAAGTATATACCTCCGACTGAAGGAGAAGGAACTTCTCAAGCTGTAAAGACAACTACCCTTCGCAAGAGTCCTTTGCCAATGATTAATCAGGATGACGAGGATTTAAATGTATACAAAGGAGAAGAGGGACGAGCCGATGAATCAAAGGAGATCCCGAACTCTGAGGGGTAGTATCCCTTAAGAAGTTCATCGCCGGTTGAGTCTGTCGCTCAAGATGAATTAACGGAGGAACAGATACTCGGGGAATTAAATAAGATTCCATTACCAGACAATATTTATACTCAAGAAGATTTCAGGGGGAACCAATTTTTCCCATCTCTGAAGAGACGAGTGCCCCAGTTGAAGAAAAAAAGTCATCTAAATGAGCCTAACACCTGGCCTTGGTCCATTAAAAAGGGGATTTCACGGAATGCACAAATCACATGCACCATTTACCATAACACTCTTTTGCTTCTGTGGTTCATGGTTTTAACATGCACTTGTTTCTTCTGCAGGGAAAATGTCTCACAAACAGTCTTATTCTTATTGTTCCCTTTGCGAGAGCACACTAAGCCTCCTTCCAGATCCCGAGCATACTCTTAGTGATAGTCGAGGAAGGGATAGTCGTCGGCCCCGGGATTCTCACCAATCGTATTCTACACGATCTCGATCTCCATCGAAGCAATGTTATGGAAAGTCACATAGTCGTCCATTGCCACCGACCGGGGGTAAGCAACTACCTAGAGATTTGACTCCTCCGAAAAGTATGCCTTCTCACGCCCAGTCTTCCAAAAAAAACCGAGCCAGAGAACAAGAACAAAGATGAGGGCAAGATCGTGGAGAAAGGGAAGACAACTCCTATTTCCTCTAGTGAGCATGGCTTGGATACTACTGCCGCAAAGGGTGTTGCCCCAATTATGAGATTATGGCCAGGCTGGAGCGCTTGCGAAAGCAATTCCCTGATATTTTCTTTGAGAGGATGATGTTTGTCCCAAATCTTGAACAGGTCCCGAAGGATTGGGACACAGAGGTGATAGGGTATGTGTGCTATGTGGCTAAACAATACGGGGTAATGAAGAAGCATGCTGCTACACTTTCTACCATCATCCGCCAGATGGAGACGGAAGCAGCCAAAGCCAGAGTAAAGATTGATAATGATGCTAGGGCTAGGAGAAAAACGGAAAAGGAATTAGAGGATGCACAGGCCCAACTGGCTTTAGCTCGGCGAGACGCAGAGAATTACAGGTCCGAGCTGGAGAGTGCTAGGGAGCGTTTTCGCATCGAGCTTGACTTAAACAGCCAGGAACGGGTGGCCCTGAGGAAGGAAGTGGAAGATCTCAGGGCAATTAATACCGAACTGAAGACAGCATAGGAACGCTTTGCTGCTGAGAAAGATGCCTGGGAGAAAGAGAGGGCGAGCTTAAAAGATGAGCTCGCTCTCGCCAAAAAGGAAAAGGAGGTTTTAAATGATCAACTTGCCCAAGCTGAGGAGCGTGCAACTCTCGCTGAAAGTAACGCCAATAATGCTCTTGAGTCGGCAACTACTTCTGCCGATAAGCTCGCTGAAAAAGAGAAAGATATAGCTGGTTTTGAGGAACTGTTGTTCGACTTCTTTGGTCAAGTCATTAAGACTCGAGACATTTCGTGGATTCCGAACTATCATGTTACTTTGGCCAATGTATGGGATTCAATTGTCGAAGGCGAGAAGTGGCGATTGATGGTCGACGAGATTGACGAAAACCAGCTGATGCAAACCTTTCTTAGAGGTGAAGAACCTGAGGCTTTGGAGAAAGGTATACGCCTAATCCATGAGGAGGTCGAGAGGGAGAAGAGTAGGCTCAAGGGCAAGGATAAAGTTGGCAAAAGATCGAGCTCGGTGGCGGAGCCCAAAACCTCTGAAGTTGAGGAATATAACCCCAATGATCTGTTGTCCCCTTGGCTCCAACTCCTTGAATTATCGAGACCACCGGTACAAATCTGGGAGAAGAGTCGGCTGAAGGTATCTCCATATTCTCTCCACGGTTCATCAAAGCAATCGTAACTTGTCGTCGTCGCACGGGACAGACAACTGACATGGCCACATCTCCTCCTGATTCACTAACCTTTTCTTCTCGTGTAGGTACCAAAGTGGTTGAAAAAGGTGCAGAGGAGAAGGCAGTGGCAGAGAAAGTTGATGTCCCCCCGGGTTCTGGTATTGAAGTTTACGAGATTCCAAAGCAAACCAAGGGCACAATAAGTGAGAGAGTTACGGTAGCACCCATGGAATCCGGCACCGGCGCTCCTGCAAATGCTGAGATTATTGCTGCTTTGCATGACACAGATGGAGGTCATGGAGATGAGGAAGAGGAGGTAGAAATCATAGATGAGGCCAAGGATGATGATGAAACCTTGGCTGACATACAGGCTAGGAAAGAGAAGCAGTTGGTTCTTAGGAAAGGGGAACAAGACCCTGTATTTTTGCCCCTTATTTCTGAAATCGACCCCAAGACTGGGTTGGTTATAATATTCTCTTCCAAATCAATAAATTCACAACTTGCCTCCCAACCTTCCAGTCCTCCCCCGGAGCCTCTTGTTGATAGGAGGAAGAGGAAGAAAAGTGACCGCTCTGGTACTGATAAAGAGGAGCTAGAGAAACAGAAGAAGGAAAAGAAATCAAAGTCATCTCCCAAGCGTAAATAGAATGCAGTTATTAGCTCATATTTTAGTTTTAGGATTTCCTTTGGCCAAAAGATATAGCCGTGAGAGTGGCCCTCACTTTTTTTTAGCTTCTCGTTATTGTAAATCTGCTTTCAGTAAATGAAGATCTATTTCTTTTGCGCCATTGCATTCCTGCAAATTCATCATGTTAGCAGAGTTTAAATGGTCATAACCGAAACATTCATAGTTAAATATTAAAGTCATAAGTAACAATTATTAATCATAACCGAAACAATCATCGAGAAATACACGTGCTAAGTAAATGTGTAGTGGTCCACGCGTATGCCCCCAATCAATCGTCATTATAGTGCCTGGCCAGGGCTTATTGGCGATCGATTCGGATTATATTTGTACTATCCCGATCTTTCAGCGGGGTAATGGTTCTTGAGGCGCTAAGTCTCTACCGCCTTTATACCCTCCCGATCCTTCAGCGGGTTAGAGTTCTTGTGGCTCTAAATATCTAGTGCCTTTATACTCTCCTGAATCTTCAGTGGGTTAGAGTTCGAGCTCGATTCTTGGTCTGCTCACCGATCCTTTAGCGGGGCAGAAGTTCTGGGGGAGCTAAGTCTCTAACGCCTTTGTACTCTCCCGATCCTTCAGCGGGTTAGAGTGTTATCAAGGCGGTTTTATCATGGTGCACCTTCATTTCTTGGGGACGTTATCTTTGCATCCTTTATACTCTCTCCCTAATCTCGGGAGTTAGAGTGCAATCAGTAGTGCGATTTACCTCGCTGCACCTTTTGGAGCTTTAATTACCGTGATCCTTCCGATCTGATAGACGGCATTTTGAATTAGCTGTTTTGAGATTACTACATAATTTGAAACAAATTTCGAAATGGTAACAGTTTATATTGATCAAAATAAAAGAGTAGACAAGAAATGGTGCAGTAAAGGTAAACGACATGCGATATTTTTATAGTGGTTCGGTCGAATAATGACCTACGTCCACTTTATAATCTTTTGTTCAGATAACCAGACTGTTCTAGGCAAGTCGAGCCTTTTTACATGGTTCTAAAAACAAAAGAGTAAAACTGACACTTTTATGTCAGATAAGGCCGCAAATGCTGGGCATTCCATATTCTGGAGATTTCATCTCCATCTACGGTTGCTAGCTTGAAGGTTCCATTATCAAGCCTTCGTAAAATGGAGTACAGTCCTTCCCATTTCGAGCCCATATGTACTGAGGCAAAAAGACGTGCTTCAGAACCAAGTTTCCGGGTTCGAATGTTCGAGCTCGGACTCTTTCGTTGTAATACCGAGCTATTTGTTCTTTATGCCTCAGGGCACGTAAGTCGGCTTTGTCCCTTTTTTCCTCAACCATGTCCAAGGATTCAAGGAGCAGCTTATTGTTGGTCATCGGGTTGTAATAAATGGTTCGACGAGATGGTACTTCCAACTCGACCGGAATGACTGCTTCAGCTCCAAAAGCAAGGGAAAACGGGGTGTGACCCATTGCCCACTTGTACGTTGTTCTATAGGCCCATAATGCCAGGGGTAATTCATCAACCCACATGGCTTTGGCCCTCTTCAATCTTTTCTTTAGAATGGATTTGATCACCTTGTTTGCCGCTTCAACTTGTCCGTTCGACTGCGGATGTGCCACAGAGGTGTATCTTTTCTCGATGTGATACTTCCGACAGAAATCTTGAAACCCGGTGCTGTCGAATTGGGTCCCATTATCGGTTGCGATGACTTTTGGAATCCTAAATCGACATATAATGTTCTTAACGACAAAGGTGATAACTTGCTTGGTTGTGATCATGGTCAAAGGATCTGCTTCTACCCATTTAGAAAAATAATCCACGGCCACAATAGCGAACTTTACTCCGCCCTTTGCTATGGGAAGGCTCCCAATAATGTCAATTCCCCATATAGCAAAAGGCCATGGGCTTGTCATTGTCTTCAACTGGTTAGGAAGCGCCCTAGGAATCTTGGAGAACTTCTGGCAAGCATCGCATCGTCGTGCATACTTGGCTGCATCCTTGTTTATGGTGGGCCAGAAATAGTCGTATCGCAATATCTTCTTTGACAATGTTTGCCCTTCAGTGTGGCCTCCACACTCACCTTTGTGGACTTCCTTCAGTACACGCTTGATGTCATCAAGGGTGATGCACCGGAGGTGAGGCATCGAGAAACCTTGTCTGTATAGGACTTCGCCTTGAAACACATATCGGGAAGCCTTCCGGATAACTGCATGCCTCTCACTTTTCTTCGTTGGGAGAGTTGCATTCATCAAAAAATTCTTTAGGGGGTCATCCATGACTCCCTTTCAGGTTCAATCTCTAGTACCGGATCAACTTCCATCTGATCCACGCTAGGGAACTGTAGTACTTCAATCGGAACTAGCTCCGTATGTTCTGGATTATCGGAACTAGCCATCTTCGCTAACTTGTCTGCTCTTTGATTCTTCACTCGAGGAATGTGAGATATGCTGTGGTGATCAAAACCATCCGGCAACTTCTTCACTTTTTCCAAATATGATATCAACCTTGGAATCTTAGCCTAAAACTTTTCATTAACTTGGCTCACAACTAAATTGGAGTCACAAAAGATGTCTAGCTTTGTTATCCCTAATTCCTTTGCAAGCTTCAACCCAGCAATTAGAGCTTCATACTCGGATTCATTATTAGTTGCGTGGAACTCTAATCTAAGTGCGTAATATATTAGCCGCTTCTCTGGAGTTTCAAGAACCACTCCGGCACCAGATCGTCTGTTATTTTTAGCTCCATCAGTATATAGTTTCCAGGCATTAGGGTCAAGGAGTAGCTTTGGCGGATCATCCTCCTCGGTTACCACATCATCTTCTGGGATGGTAAACTCTGCTATAAAGTCCGCAAGTGCCTGCCCTCTTATCGACCTTCGGGGTTGGAAGTTCAGGTCGAATTGACTCAGCTCAATGTTCCATTTGAGCAACCTTCCTGATGCTTCTGGCCTTTGCAGGACTTGCTTAAGCAGGTGATCAGTGTAAACAATAATGGGGTGAGCCTGGAAGTAGTGACGAAGCTTCCTAGATGCAATCAGCAAACTGTACGCAAGCTTTTCTATTTTTGGGTAATTCCATTTTGTGGCTGCCAATTTCTTACTCACATAGTACACCGGTCTTTGCACCTTATCCACCTCTCTTACCAAAGCCGAACTGATTGCATGGGATGACACTGCCAAGTACACAAATAAATCCTCGTGATCCACAGGCTTAGACAGTATCGGGAGTTTTTCCAGATGATTCAATAGATTCTGGAATGCTTTTATACAATCAGGAGTCCATTTAAAGTTGCACTTGCCTCGCTTTATTAGCTCGAAAAACGGGATGCATTTATCTATAGCTTTTGAGATAAATCTGATCCGCGCTGCCACTTTTCCAGCAAGGCTTTGCACATCTTTAATTTGCTTTGGTTCTTGAATGTTTCGGATTGCTGTAATTTGATCTGGATTGATCTCAATTCCATGCAAGCTGACAATGAACCCTAGGAATTTTCCAGATGCTACCCCAAATGAACATTTCAAAGGATTCAGTTTCATCCCATATTTTTGGAGAATCTCAAACATCTCTGCTAAATCGTTAGTATGATCGGATGACTGTCTGGATTATACCAACATATCGTCGATGTATACCTCCATCATTTTCCCGATTTGGTTGTAGAACATCCTATTCACCAATCGCTGATATGTAGCGCTGGCATTTTTCAAACCGAAAGGCATCACCACATAGCAGTATAATCCCAAATCTGTAATGAAACTGGTGTGCTCTTGGTCTGGGACATGCATGGGGATCTGATTATACCCTGAGTAGGCATCCACAAAAGAAAGGAGCTCATGACCCGCGGTTGAATCTACTAATTGATCGATTCTAGGAAATGGGAAGCTATCCTTCGGACAGGCCTTGTTTAGATCTGAGAAGTCGATGCATGTACGCCACTTTCCATTGGCCTTCTTTACCGAAACCGGGTTTTAAATCCAGTTAGGGTATGTTGAATCTTTAATGAACCCATTGCTTCTCAGCTTTTCGACTTCTTCCTTCAAGGTAGCAGACCTCTCTGGGCCAAGCATTCGCCTCTTTTGTTTGACAGGAGGATGTTTCGGGTTGATGCTTAACGAATGACTCATAATTGAGGGAGATATCCCACACATGTCTGCGTGGGTCCAAGCGAATACATCCAAGTTAGTTTTCAGGAAATTTGTTGATTCTTTGGCTCGAATAGGATCCAACTGGGAACCAATCCTCGGGACCTTCTCTGGGTCACTATCATCATCAATTGGTACATCCACAGTCACTTCATTGGGAGTCGCCATTCTGCCACCAGGCTCTTCATCCTCTCTGGGATCTATGTCCTCGGGCAACACTCTAGGCGACCCTCCTGGAGGTATTTTCTTTAGTTGCTATGACGATTCCTCCCTCGGAAGGGAAGAACCACCTTTTCCTTCTACATCTTTCCCTTTGCGGAGAAACTTTAATTCTGCAATGTAGCATGTTCATGCAACAACTTGATCTCCTCTAACTATACCCACACTGGCATCCGTTGGGAACTTCAACAATAAGCACCAGGGTGCGATACAGGCCCGGAATTTGGCTAGGGCCGGTCGGCCTAAGAAGGCATTGTATGGCGATTCAATATCCCGGACCACGAAGGGGAGGATCCTCACTCTCTGGCGTTCTCATTCCCCAAGATTTACTGATAATTCCACGTATCCCATTGGAGCGGTCGAGGCCCCATTAAATCCACGTATCCAACCTTCACATGGTTTCAAATCCTTCGGCTCGAGTTTCATTTGGTCAAATGTTTTCTTGAATAGAATGTTGACCGAACTCCCGTTATCTACCAAGACTTTATGAACTATAGTTGGGTTGATGGTGACTGTGATCGCCAATGGGTCTTCAGTTGGGGAGTGTACTCCAATACTCTCTCGCTTGCGAAATATGACGTCATAAGACATCGTCTTTTGTTGCTTAACCGGAGCATTGTCCTCGGGATTGCTACATTCCCCCAATTCGAAATGTTGTTTCACTGCATTTACGTATTGATCCATAGCCCTGAAACTGTGCCTTGCCAGGTGAAGTCCCCCAACTATGGTATTGATAATGATATTTTTTCCCTTTTTGTTGAGCCGTCGGTTTGGCAGCAGGTGGGCTTTGGTTCGGGGCTTGTACGGCTTGCCCCCTGTCCCTAGGAGTCACCTTATACTCATCAAGCTTCCCTTCTCGGAGAAGCCTTTCAACCACATCTCTCAAGTGTCGACATTCGTTTGTGCAATGACCATGGATCTGATGAAAAAGACAGAAGTTTCACGCTCTTTCTCTGTAGAATCTCTCGGAGGAGGCCTTTCGTACTAGAGGACATTGTATGTATCCAGGAAGATGTTTTCCAACATATCATTTAACGGTGTAAAGCTCTCAAACGGTCTGGGCCGGGATGTCCTCTGAGAGTCATTTCCTCGATTTCTTTTCCGATTATTGTTATTACTATTCCCTGATTGGCTACCGCTGCCTTGATTCTTGTTCCCGACGTTAACTTCAACTTTTCCTGAGCTATCTCCCATTTGCTTGATGGCCACGTTACTTTGGATATCTTCCTTATCAATAGCCTTTATTTTTCGATTAGCGTATATCTCCTCCCGACGCAGGCGAACATTAGCTTTTTCATAAAATATTTCTCTAGTCAAGGGTGGCTTGCCGGCCAGATATCTCCCAAACTCGGTATCTTTATCGATGCCATAGATCAGGGCCATCAACACAGTTTGCTCATGTGGATCTCTGACTTCTGTGACAGCCAAGTTGAAACGATCCAAATACGACCTCAGGCTTTCATCCGGTCATTATTTAATAAGGGATAGCTCAATCACATTCTTAGACCTCTGGGCATGAAGACGGAATTGGTTCACGGATTTCTCACTCAATTCCCTGAAGCTGGATATTGACCGTGCTGGCAAGCGTGTAAATCACAATAACGCCACATCTTCTAGGAATATAGGAAATGCATTACATTTTGTCGCGTCTATAGCTACAGCGGCATTCATTGACTAGGAGTATCGTAGTAAATGCTAGATTGGTTCAGTTCTGCCCGTATAGAGATTCATGGTTGGCATATTGAAGCACCTTGGGAATGTAACATCCAGTATGTCGTCAGTAAAAGGCGTATGACTGCGATCTATGCCCCAATCTTTGTTCCTCTATTTACGGCTGTCTACCATGACTTGCCTAATCATTGCTTCAACCTCTGCATGGGTCAGGGTAGATTCGAGATCAGCATTTTTTACCCGACGGCCTACTCCAGCATTTCTTTGACGGCTGCTGCAAAGTTTGGGCCCTGAGCAGAACTCCCTTGCCCCCTGTTGCCGCGGTCGATCATGCGACGAGCGGGAGGAACACCATTCCTTAGTGGTAGAGCGGGCTCATTTGAGTTGCGGTTACTAGTTCCCTGATTAAGTGCCTCTTCTTCTCGAGATGGAAGTGACCCAAATCGAAGCTGCTCTATGTTCTCAGTCCTTTCTTATGGGGGCCATCATCGGTTCCTCCTTTGAATATGTTCCTGGAATAAAGGGTAAGCTGGAAGTGGCGAAACCTGCCTTTGAATATCATCAATTCGTCTGCCTAGGGCAGTAATATTCTGATGCAACAATGAGCTCTCCTGCCTCTGAGCAGCCAATTCATCATTTTTCCTATCCAATGCTTCAAGTATTCGAGTCAGATGTCCTTCGGTAACTGGGGCAGAAGGGTCGAACTGGTCATCTTCATCTTCTCTTATATGCAAGGAACTTGAACCGGGTTAAGCAGAAGTTCCAACACGAGCGGAACGAGCAATAATTTCCTTCCCAGGTCAGGTAGAAGTCTGATTGTTAATTCGAATTATGGTCCTCCTAGGCTGTTGGCTCGTGGTACCCTCCCGGCGTCGGTTCGTGGTATTTCCCTGGGATCGGATCGCGGAAGGGTTAGTAGGGGATGGCGACGTTATCTTGGGATCTAGTCGTGACACCCTCAGCTGCTCGGGTCGCAACGCCTTCATTGGATCGGATCGCCCCCTCCTCTCCACGATCTGGGGACAGAACTTCGACCTGCTCTTGAGCGCTCTCTTCAATTGCTTCGTTCGTAGCTTTAGTCGCTTAGGAAGCTTGTACTTCCTTAGACTTCTTTCCAGCCATGCTATCTGAGCTTTACTGAAATCTTCAAAAATCGAAACAGTGGAGTTTTGGACTGTATTCTTCGGACTTGACTATCCAAATAATAGAACTACAATCTAATATGCTGAGACTTCGTTCTTAGTGAAAGCATCAAAATGTTAGATCCAAAATTGGCTCCAACACCCAAGTTGTTCAATTATGCAGAGATTAATATCGAAAAAAAATGCAAGAAAAGCGGGAAAGACACGAGATTTATAGTGGTTCGGCGTTAACGAGCCTACGTCCACTTTATATCAATGATTATACTTAAAATTCGAGTACAACCAATGATTTATCTCTCAACCTTACTTTTACAATGTTGGTTCACTCAGTGAATTTGAGACAACTCTGAACAGGAATAATAGAGATATGATAATGGTGGGATCAGAGCTCAGAATTTCCAAAAGATCCTGAAAAATGCCAAGTCTGGGGCTATTTATAGCTGATATTTAAAGATGGATCGTGGTCATACGTTGCACAAATACCGAGGATCTCGGACTGATTCGTGGCTTGATGAAGAAATAGTCAAAATAGTCGTTATGGAAAGATGTCGTGAGATCCTGTGTAATGACCCGTATTCTACACATCATAGGATCGTAGAATATTTATTTCTTTCCCATGTGAAGTCGTATGGACATGTAACTTTGGGAAACATCTATTAGAGTCATTTCCCATGTTCATGATTTTTGTCGATTTTTAAATGACCATTTTGCCCCTAGTTGGTACTGTTTTGGCCATAACTTTTGATTGGAAAGGAATGTTGACCTGAAACCACTTCCATTGGATTCGAATGATGGTTTCTCTTTCCTTAGAGTGGTTACATTAGCCAAACGGACTTACCGTTTGGGAGATATGGCTGAAACAAGGTTTGGAGGGTGAAAAACTGCTTAACCGGGCCGAATCGGGTGATTAGTGAGTAGGCCCATAACCCATTTCGGGATTAGGGTTATGGGAGGGCTGAAATGAGATGGAGAATCATTCCATTTCAGTTTTCTAGCCTCCACTTATCACCAAGGATCCGTAAAAGTGGCCTCCAACCTCTAAATCACCTCCAAATCATCTTTTGGTTAAGGATTTGGCTTAGCAACCCCTAATCAAGGAAGATCTTCACCAAATCAACAAAGGAGTTGCTGTTTGGCATTGAGATTCACATCAAATCAGAGAATTATTTTAGATCTTAGTTTATTTTGTGGCTAAGGTGAGTGATTTGCATAGTTATACACCAATTATGGCTAATTAGGGTTGATTAGTGTTAATTAGCGAATTTAAACATGATAAAATTCTGGAAAAATGTTTATAAAATTCGGAATGATGTTTTAGACCTCTGATATGAATTTGAGTTAATTTGGTTAAGTTTTGATAATCCTATCATTAGTTTCACCTAAATATGCTTAAGGGGAAATTTGGGATTTTGGGTATGTTTGATCCCTTTTTACCTATCATATTGATGTTTTGATGGTTGTGGTTGATTATGCATGTTGCTATGACTATATGAAATGCTTTGTGACTGTTTAGAATAGTTAGAATGGTCGAAAACGCCGTCGAGGGGCGTAAACAGCTCGCTGGACAAGGTGCAGGGGTTCGGATCGCATAGGGGATTGAGGGTCGATCGGATCGCCCTATGGGATCGTGGTACATCCCCACGAGTCGAGTCATCTCCTCCGAACCGGACCATCTGCGCAAGGCCCACGAAGCGAATTGGTGCAGCGCCGTGCCCAAACTGAAGTACTCCGATCCGGATCGCGAATGAGCATTACGACCCGATCCGATCCACTCGTGCTTTGCTTCATATCACGATCAGAACAAGAGGGAAGCAGCATCCACGATCTGATGCACAGCGAGACGACGATCCGAACCAGGAGAAAGCCACGAGCTGGAGGAGCGCGATCCGATCCGTATGGGGTATTCACGATCCGACCAAAAGTGGAGACCCGATTCAATGGAGACTGGATTCACGAGACGATGGAGGGGTGCGACCCGATCCGACGCAGGAGGCGCGACCCGATCCGAGTGGCTAAGGCCGATCTGATCCGATGAAGAACGTGAAGGTTGATTCGATCCGATTCGATGGTAATGACCAATAACCCGAGATGCAAAGGTAGTCCAAATGGAAGTTAGAACTCAGGATCCCGGAACCAGTTGGGAACCAATGAGTTCACTTCATGGTTGGACTTTGCTGCGGGACGTATGCTAAGGAGTTGACGACGTTCATAACTTCGATTCACCACTAAGAAGGAATGATGGGCTACTTATCAATGTAGTAGGGTCATTACGACCTGAGGGGCAAGGTGATGGTAGCAAGACTACGTTATCAGTGCAGTAGGGTCATTATGATCCGAGGGGCAAGGTGATGCGTAGTAAGACTATGAGCCAGTGCAGTGGGGTCCTTGTGACTCCATGGGGCAAAGTGGACATAGCAAAGGATTTGTGGCTACGTTATCAGTGCAGTGAAGCCATTTATGACTTCATGGGGCAAAGTGATCGTAGCAAGGAATGTTGGGTGATCGAAGTGGTGAATATCATATGCTTTATGCACTGAGTGAGAGATGTGAGGATGGATGCTATGTTTGATTGTTTGTCTTCCCTATGACATGCACACCTTCCCCACCTCCGTATCTTTACACTGTATGATATGATACCTTAGAGTGTTGTACAGTATGTAGTGCTAACTCTTTGGTTGCAGGTCCAGGTTCAGGTATGTTTTAGTCTACCTGTTATTGTTCACTTTAGATGCTTATCGCTCATACCAGGCTTTATGTCTGACCCAGAGTTTTATGTCTCCTCTTATTACTCTGGGTGCTCACACGAGCAGACTAGAGACATGTTTGCTGGTGATGTGCGAGTAGCTGATTCGGAGGCGGGCAGGAGGCTTCCACGTATGATATATATATACACACATTCTCCATGTGTCGTTGGTGGTCGCTACTTGGGCATTAGTAGTGTACCTCATTTATCTTGCTTTGCTTTGAGACAGTTGAAAAGTTGTAATAAGCTGTATTTTGGATTTCCGCTGCTATGATGTTTAGTTCTGATTTTCAGCTTATGCACTGTCTCTCCTGTTTTATGTCAAGTATGTTATTATTATATTTTGTTCGATGCGCTGTGAGACATTCTACAGGTTTTTTTGTATGTTCATTTCCTTCTTCCTTTTCCTTCTGACGACCCGTTCCGTGCTAACTGGACATGTGTACAGCGCACTGTTGGAGTAAATGTCGGTTGGTGCGGGGCGGGCTGTCACACTTGGTATCAGAACTCTTGGTTGCGTAGTTAACCTAGGGAAAGACACTAGGGAGAGTTAGTATGTATATGAGAGCGCGTATTTGTGATTACTTTGATTTTCAAAAGCTATGTATGTATATACTATTAGTAGTATGAAGATGAAGTCGCACTGCACTAGCACCACTATGGGGTCGTTAATCGTTTCCTTTTACAGATTAACGATGAGCCGAGAGACGAGGGGTGCTGGTAGAGGGACCAACCAAGGGAATGCCGCTGACATGAGGTCTATGTTTACTAACCTCATGAGATACATGCTTAGAGAAGTGCAAGGGGCAATTCCTAATCCCGGGGTTGGTGTTGGCCCAGTAGTGCAGGCGCCTAGGGTCGATTTCGCCAAGTTGTGCAAAGATTACACTAACCTTGGTGGGAAGCCGTTCCACAGAACGGAGACGGCCACGGATGTTCAGGACTGGATGGATAGCTGTGACCGTATCTTCGATGACTTGGGTCTTGAGGATGCGATGAAGAGAAGGCTAGCGTCTCGTCAGCTGCAAGGGCGAGCGATGAATTGGTGGAATGCCATTAGAACAGCTACTCCAGAAGACCAGGTGACTTGGGATCAGTTCAAGGCTCGCTTTAGCGAGAAGTTTATCCCAGCTGCCTAGAAGTCGGTGTTGTTTAAGAGGTTCTTGGAACTTAAGCAGAACGGAAGGGCAGTTTCTGATTATATTGCTGAGTTCGACACTTTGTCGAAGTATGGACTGTCTCTCATTGATACTCCTGAGAAGAAGAATGAGAAGTTCATTACTGGTCTGGATGGATACTTGGGGGAGAGGCTTATTAACCACATCGATGAGACCTTTGAATCGATCGTGGGGAAAGCTCTGAGATCAGAGAGTCTCTACCCTAAGTCAAAGACTGAGGCTGCATCTGCAGAAGGGCCAAAGCCGCAAGCAGGCGGTGGAGGCAAGAATAACTCTCAGAATAAGAGGAAGCAGGACCAATCAAAAGGTGGCCAGAAAAAGAGCAAGAAGGATGTTGAGTGCTTCAGCTGTGGAAAGAAAGGCCATTATGCTAAGGAATGTCGGGCCAAGCCAGCGGAAAGGAAGTGCTACAACTGTGGCCAAGTGGGACATCAGAAAGATAAGTGTCCGCAACCTCTTAAGGAGAAACAGATTGTGAAAGCATATGCTATTGATGCTGTTCCTTCTTCGTCGAATGCCCCAACTGCGGCGGAGAAAGGAAAGAATGTTGTTATTCAAGGTATGCTTTCTATTTATGATATACCAGTTCGAGTTTTGTTTGATACTGGGGCTTCCCGTTCCTTCATATCTAGTGACCTGGTAGATAGGTTGGGATTGGAACCCGAGATAGTCGATAGACCATTGATTGTGACGAACCCGATTGGTGGTTCGACTAGCCTTAGTATGATTTGCAGGAATTTGGCCTTATCGAGTCATGGATGTATGTTTGTATGTGATTGCTTTGTTTTGGGCTTTACTGGGTATGGCATTATATTGGGAGTCGATTGGCTCCAAAGATACGGGGTGGTGGTAGACTGTGAGGGCTTTTTGGTGACAGTGAGGGCGGATGATGGGCGGAGGGTAGTGTTTGGTAGCCTACCTAGTGATGGGGTTATGGCTAGTTTTGTAAATTCCCTCGACATCCCGCATGATGAGTTGTCAGATGTGCCCGTGGTTGGCCAGTATCCGGACGTCTTCGAGGAGGTGACCGGGCTTCAACCACACCGAGAGATTGAGTTCCGTATTGATTTAGTGAAAGATGCCAGACCTATAGTGATGCCACTTCGTCGTATGGCACCAAGGGAGCAGCGAGAGCTCGGGGTGCAAGTCAGCAATCTTTTGAAGAAGGGATTTATTAGAAGGAGTGTCTCCGAGTGGGGAGCACCAGTTGTGTTTGCCACTAAGGCGGATGGTTCCCTTCGTTTGTGTGTGGACTATCGCGAGTTGAATAAGGTGACGAGGAAGAATAAGTATCCTCTACCGCGGATAGATGATTTGTTTGATCAGCTGGAAGGAGCTAGAGTGTTCTCCCAGTTGGACCTCGCGACAGGATTTCATCAGCTTCGAGTAGTGGATGAGAGTGTTCCGAAAACGGCATTTAGGACGCTGTCTGGATTTTATAAGTGATTGGTCATGCCATTTGGGTTGACCAATGCACCAGCCTATTTTGTGGATCTTATGAATCGAGTATTCAGAGATCAGTTGAATAAGTTTGTTCTTGTGTTCGTGGATGATATCCTTGTTTACTCAAGGATAGAGGAGGAACACAAGGGACACTTGAGGATAGTGATGGAGGTGTTAAGGAAACACCAATTGAAAGCGAAATTCTCTAAATGTCATTTTTGGAGAAGGGAAGTGAGATTCTTGGGTCATGTTGTTTCAGAGAATGGTATTGTCGTGGACCCTGCGAAGGTGGCTACGGTACAGGATTGGCCTACGCCCAAGAATGCAACAGATGTAAGAAGTTTCTTGGGATTAGCTGGATATTATCGTAAGTTTATCCAGGACTTCTCTAAGATAGCATCACCGTTAACTCAGTTGACTAAGAAGAATCAGTCCTTCGTCTGGGACGGAGTGTGTGAGGATGCCTTCAAAAGTCTAAAGGAGAGGTTGACGCGTGCGCCAGTATTAGTCATTCCTAAAGGGAATGAAGAGATGACAGTATACACGGATGCTTGTGGTACCGGACTGGGTGCAGTATTGATGCAAGGAGGTAGGGTTGTAGCTTATGCTAGTCGACAGCTAAAGCCGCATGAGAAGAAGTATCCTACCCATGATTTGGAATTAGCAGCGATCGTGTTTGCGCTGAAGATGTGGAGACACTATCTCTTGGGAGAAAGATTTGAGTTGTTTACTGATCATAAATCGTTAAAGTATCTTTTCTCTCAGAAGGATCTGAATCTCCATCAGCAGAGATGGTTAGAGTTCTTGGCTTTGTATGATTTTGATATCGCATATACACCTGGGAAAGGTAATGCGGTAGCCGATGCCTTGAGTAGGAGACATGCCAGCTTAGGGGCAATGTTTCTTGAATGGAAGCAGCTGGAGTATATCGTGGGGTTTGATTTCAGACCAAGGTGCGAATTGGATCCAGTTATGCTAGCTAGTTTGACGATCAGACCCACTTTGATAGAGCGGATTGGTTCTAGCCAGAGGGACGATCCTAATCTATTGGAAATCATCTCCAAGTTAGAGATGGGTATCGATGAGGAGATGAATGTGTATGGGCTCGATCGAGAAGGATGGCTTCGAAAGAATGGAAGACTAGTTGTGCCCAACGTGAATGGTTTGAGAGATGAAGTGCTTAGAGAATGTCATCACTCAAAACTGACTATACATCCCGGTGGTAATAAGATGTATTGAGACATGAGATAGACTTACTACTGGGAAGGGATGAAAAGAGACGTTGGGAAGTTTATATCCAAATGCATGAATTGCCAGCTAGTTAAAGCCGAGCAAAAGAAGCCTAGTGGGTTGTTGCAACCATTAGAAATTCCTGAATGGAAATGGGAGCAAGTCTCGATGGATTTCATCGATGGCCTGCCAAGGACTAGATCGGGATATGACAGCATTTGGGTAATTGTGGATCGATTGACTAAGAGCGCAAGATCTATACCAGTCAAATCGACCAGAACGGCAGCCAAGTTGGCCGAATTGTATATGAAGTGGGTAGTGAGATTTCATGGAGTACCCAAAAGCAATGTGAGTGACCGAGACCCGTTGTTCACTAGTGGGTTTTGGAAGAGCTTACAAGAGGCTCTAGGGTCAATATTACATCTCAGTACCGCATATCATCCTCAGACCGACGGTCAGACGGAGAGGGTGAATCGTATATTGGAAGATCTCTTGAGAGCATGTATATTAGATTTTGGTGGATCATGGGATGACCATTTGCATCTAGTAGAGTTTACATATAATAATAGCTACCAATCCAGTATCGGTATGGCTCCATATGAAGCTTTGTACGGAAGACCGTGCAACTCACCATCATGTTGGATAGAGACTGGCGAGAAGTTTGTGCTTGGACCAGATGTGGTGAGAGAAACTTCCGATAAGATTAAGATCATTCAGCAACGGATGAAAGTTGCTCAGGATAGGCAAAAGAGTTATGCTGATAAGAGGAGAAGAGACTTGAAATTCTCCGTTGGTGACTTGGTGTTTGTCAAGATCTCTCCGTTGAAGAGCGTGATACGATTTGGCAGGAGAGGCAAGTTGGCACCAAGATTTGTTGGCCCATTCCCTGTCCTTGAACTTGTCGGGAATTTGGCATATAGAGTTGGCTTACCAGAGAAGATGGCGGGAGTTCACAATGTATTTCATGTTTCCCAACTAAGGAAGTTCGTTCACGACTCAGATGTGACTATTTCACCTGATCAGTTAGAGGACTTCGAAGTAGAACCCGAGGCGGTTGGGAACCGCAAGCCGATTCGTATTGTGGGGCACGATACGAAGCAACTTCGAAGGAAGGCGGTGAAGCTAGTCAAGGTTCAGTGGGGCGAGGACGAGAATGATTGTACTTGGGAGACAGAGGAGGGCATTAGGAAGGCATATCCAGAACTCTTTGCCTGGTAAGATCCACTTTGTAATTTAGTTTTCCGCATGCTAGGATAAACTTGTTTTGCTTGTTTGCATGTTTGATTGTTGTTTTATGATTGATAGGCATGCGGGAACCTTTGTGTGTGTTGGTATTAGGGAATTTCGGGGGCGAAATTTCTTAAGGGGGGGAGAGTGTAATGACCCGTATTCTACACATCATATAGGATCGTAGAATATTTATTTCTTTCCCATGTGAAGTTGTATGGACATGTAACTTTGGGAAACATCTATTAGAGTCATTTCCCATGTTCATGATTTTTGTCGATTTTTAAATGACCATTTTGCCCCTAGTTGTTACTGTTTTGGCCATAATTTTTGATTGAAAAGGAATCTTGACCTGAAACCACTTCCATTGGATTCGAATGATGGTTTCTCTTTCCGTAGAGTGGTTACATTAGCCAAACGGACTTACCGTTTGGGAGATATGGCTGAAACAAGGTTTGGAGGGTGAAAAACTGCTTAACCGGGCCGAATCGGGTGATTAGTGAGTAGGCCCATAACCCATTTCGGGATTAGGGTTATGGGAGGGCTGAAATGAGATGGAGAATCATTCCATTTCAGTTTTCTAGCCTCCACTTATCACCAAGGATCCCTAAAAGTGGCCTCCAACCTCTAAATCACCTCCAAATCATCTTTTGGTTAAGGATTTGGCTTAGCAACCCCTAATCAAGGAAGATCTTCACCAAATCAACAAAGGAGTTGCTGTTTGGCATTGAGATTCACATCAAATCAGAGAATTATTTTAGATCTTAGTTTATTTTGTGGCTAAGGTGAGTGATTTGCATAGTTATACACCAATTATGGCTAATTAGGGTTGATTAGTGTTAATTAGTGAATTTAAACATGATAAAATTCTGGAAAAATGTTTATAAAATTCGGAATGATGTTTTAGACCTCTGATATGAATTTGAGTTAATTTGGTTAAGTTTTGATAATCCTATCATTAGTTTCACCTAAATATGCTTAAGGGGAAATTTGGGATTTTGGGTATGTTTGATCCCTTTTTACCTATCATATTGATGTTTTGATGGTTGTGGTTGATTATGCATGTTGCTATGACTGTATGAAATGCTTTGTGACTGTTTAGAATAGTTGGAATGGTCGAAAACGCCGTCGAGGGGCGTAAACAGCTTGCTGGACAAGGTGCAGGGGTTCGGATCGCATAGGGGATTGAGGGTCGATCGGATCGCCCTATGGGATCGTGGGACATCCCCACGAGTCGAGTCATCTCCTCCGAACCGAACCATCTGCGCAAGGCCCACGAAGCGAATTGGTGCAGCACTGTGCCCAAACTGAAGTACTCCGATCCGGATCGCGAATGAGCATTACGACCCGATCCGATCCACTCGTGCTTTGCTTCATATCACGATCAGAACAAGAGGGAAGCAGCATCCACGATCTGATGCACAGCGAGACGACGATCCGAACCAGGAGAAAGCCACGAGATGGAGGAGCGCGATCCGATCCGTATGGGGTATTCACGATCCGACCAGAAGTGGAGACCCGATTCAATGGAGACTGGATTCACGAGACGATGGAGGGGTGCGACCCGATCCGACGCAGGAGGCGCGACTCGATCCGAGTGGCTAAGGCCGATCCGATCCGATGAAGAACGTGAAGGTTGATTCGATCCGATTCGATGGTAATGACCAATAACTCGAGATGCAAAGGTAGTCCAAATGGAAGTTAGAGCTCAGGATCCCGGAACCAGTTGGGAACCAATGAGTTCACTTCATGGTTAGACTTTGCTGCGGGACGTGTGCTAAGGAGTTGACGACGTTCATAACTTCGATTCACCACTAAGAAGGAATGATGGGCTACTTATCAGTGCAGTAGGGTCATTACGACCTGAGGGGCAAGGTGATGGTAGCAAGACTACGTTATCAGTGCAGTAGGGTCATTATGATCCGAGGGGCAAGGTGATGCGTAGTAAGACTATGAGCCAGTGCAGTGGGGTCCTTGTGACTCCATGGGGCAAAGTGGACATAGCAAAGGATTTGTGGCTACGTTATCAGTGCAGTGAAGCCATTTATGACTTCATGGGGCAAAGCGATCGTAGCAAGGAATGTTGGGTGATCAAAGTGGTGAATATCGTATGCTTTACGCACTGAGTGAGAGATGTGAGGATGGATGCTATGTTTGATTGTTTGCCATCCCTATGACATGCACACCTTCCCCACCTCCGTATCTTTACACTGTATGATATGATACCTTAGAGTGTTGTACAGTTTGTAGTGCTAACTCTTTGGTTGCAAGTCCAGGTTCAGGTATGTTTTAGTCTACCTGTTATTGTTCACTTTAGATGCTTATCGCTCATACCAGGCTTTATGTCTGACCCAGAGTTTTATGTCTCCTCTTATTACTCTGGGTGCTCACACGAGCAGACTAGAGACAGGTTTGCTGGTGATGTGCGAGTAGCTGATTCGGAGGCGGGCAGGAGGCTTCCACGTATGATATATATATATATATATATATACACATTCTCCCTGTGTCGTTGGTGGTCGCTACTTGGGCATTAGTAGTGTACCTCATTTATCTTACTTTGCTTTGAGACAGTTGAAAAGTTGTAATAAGCTGTATTTTGGATTTCCGCTACTATGATGTTTAGTTCTGATTTTCAGCTTATGCATGTCTCTCCTGTTTTATGTCAAGTATGTTATTATTATATTTTGTTCGATGCGCTGTGAGACATTCTACAGGTTTTTTTGTATGTTCATTTCCTTCTTCCTTTTCCTTCTGACGACCCGTTCCGTGCTAACTGGACATGTGTACAGCGCACTTTTGGAGTAAATGTCGGTTGGTGAGGGGCGGGCTGTCACATCCTGCATTCTCGGATCGAGGTAGACTTGGTCTCGACCTTTATCTTGGTTTCTAGGACCGGACCGTGAAGAGGCAGAGGGGACGGATCAGATCGTTCTACTGTGAACGGATCGGGTCGTGATCTTCATCTTAGCTTCTGGGGTTGGATCGGATCGAGAAGACATGGACGGGTTGGATCATGGCTACAGAGGGCGATCGCGAGTCGTTGTTGGGTACCACAAGCAGGGGTCGTGATGGTGGACCACGAGCCAAAGATGATGTGGTGACCACGATCGAGATTCTGAGGTTCCTGATGAGTGAGGCTCCATATTTTCTTGGTCAGTGAACCTTGGTGGCTTGGTCCAAAAGCTGGCCAAAAGAGATAATAAGGTTCGCACGTTATAAATAGTTTGTCCCCATAAGTACACGCGAAATTAATTCTGATTTGATTTTATATTTAATCCGATTTGAGTTAAAGAGATTTTCTGTTTTATTTAAATAGATGCTTATTTGGTTTCGAGCTTATCCATTCAAAATATTTTGGGGTTCATAACTTGAAATCACGAACCCCTATTTTAACACAACGACCGACGTTTCAATGTTATAACACTATTCTGAACTCAATGAAATATATTCTGAAATATAATTTGTACGTATATATGAAATAACCATGTTAAATCGATATAATATAATTTAAATTCAGAAACAATTATTCCTTGATAATAAATTATTATTATTATTATTATCATTTATAGTCAATACAATTTATATTGATATCTGAAACGTTTCGATTCAGTTTTACCTTCGAATTCAATTATTTTCATTTTTGTATTACGATAACTCGATACAATCAATATGAATCGTATTTCAGTTATTAAATCGTAAAAACCGATAAACAAATCTATTTACATTATCAACTCAACATTTAAAACAATATTAATTGTTTAAAATTAATTAACCAAAAATCTGGGTCGTTACAAAAGGTAAAATTTGAAATTCGAATCTAATGTTAAAATGATTTGTGACATTAAAAAAATGATGTTTATTGAAATTTAAAATGATCGCGGTGTGAAAAATGATGATTGGTTGTTAAAGAGAACTGGACTGAACATTGAAACTCACTTTGTCAATAATGACACTCTTTTTCAATAATGGAACCACTTTAACACTTGCATACTTGGAGGAGGTTCAAGATTGAAGTGTTTGGATTGACGTATGTTTGTTGGATTTAAAGAAAGAGAATGATGATGGATAACCCTAACACTTATGTTAATTTGAAATGACTAAAATAGGAGTCTATGTCTGGACAAGGTGTTAGTTACCTTTAGGGGACTCACTCGTATTACTGTTGACTTTGATATTTGATTAGTACATATTGATTTGATTTAGGAGTGATGGGCTTGTTAGACTGTTAGGCATTACGACCGGCCAGAAAAGGCAAGCTGGCAGAATTATACGTTGGGTATTGCTCCGCATGCCTTTTCATATTTTATTCTATATGAGACCACTATGATTTTGATTTGTAATGTACATGTTTGAGACCCTATGACAGCTACCAGTTTACTATGGTGGTATGATAAATGCATAAAATACATGTTATAAAATGTGTTAAGTGGAACATGGGTAACGCATTAATACTATTTCCAATATTATACTTTGTTGATAGACATTACGTATATAATGTATCCTACTATGTGTAGATGGTTTGATGGTTCCTTAAAGATGGAAAATTCTAAAACATATCTTAAGTTACCTATGCCCTTATTTCTTACTTTTAATTTGACTTACATGAGAAATTTTGCTCTTGACACAAGTGTATTATTTTCATTGTGCTCGGATCAACCTAAGTTGTTCCATTTTATTTGTAGAAGTTGCTCCAAAGATGAGAATAAAGATCAACGGTTTGTATTTATTAGCATTAATCCACCGCATTACTTCGTATGTATGTTTTTCATTAACTCTGATATTGTAGATTGAAATAAAATGTATGTTATAAATAGCTTTATCATTTGCTTATGTGATTATTATAATTTTTCCTTCCATTATGAGATTCTATGTTGTGTTTCTTTCTCATCTCTTTAGTTCTTATATATTAAACCATACTAACAATTCTCCCTTTTAAACAGTTTGGGCCAAACATGTTCGCCTCAGTTAAACCACCACTTTCTAGTTCAGAAGTTGTATCTTTATATTGGTTACAAACATTTCTCCCAAACAAACAATCAAATAAAAATCATATCATGTTGCATGTCCCCCCCAAATATTATGGCAACAAAATATTTTTCAGGATCCAAGGGTGCAACCCATGTCCTTTCCTATATAAACTTTTGGACCGATGATGACACAATAACCATGCAACACTATCATTAATGGTATATGAGTGTTGTGCCTCCTGTGTTGCATAATTACTTAGCCATTTGTCGACCCTTTAGATTGCCAAGACAATACGCCTTAATAACCATAAACATACCTAAATAGCCGATGGATCGCACTCAAGCTAGACAACATTGCGGAATTTATTCCAGGATATTCCTTTCCTGTGACTACATTATACCTCTTATTTCCTGCTTTGATATTCACTCGAATAATATCATTAGGATGGACTAATTGTAACACCCCATAATTTTAAAGAACACTATAATGATAAGCTAAAGAATAATTAATTAAATATTGGTAATTAAGTTAAACGGACTGCACCATTGCGTTCTTCTCGAAATTCTTCTTAAGATAGACTCCGAGTTTATGCAAAACGGACATCGTATGAAGAAGATATTAAGGTTTGAAGTTTATATACGTATAAGCAATATAAATATAAATAAATCATGTCCAGAAATCGAAAATCAAAGAGCGAGAAGAGGAGGTAATTCATCCTGTTAAAGGTCGACCCCATGCCCTATGGGTGTCGACTCATAGGTCGACCCCAACCAGATCTGGGGAAGATCCGTTTATGTGTAAGTGGACTCGTTTCTTGACCAGATTCATTGACATTAGGCAACATATAGGACCTCATTTATGTTGTTTTATTCACCCAAAACAATGATAATGAAGTGATGCCCCCACTCTAATTAAAATAGCCTATTCTCCTACAACAACAATTTATATATGTTCAAGAATATCTGCTACAACATCAACAGTCAATTCTATGTTCTTTGGATCCAGTCACAGTGAGTTCATGATATTTTTGGATATAAACAATTAATAGTAATCTTAACATGTTTATAAGTTGGATCAAAACCTGTTCCTGTTAATAACCTGAATCATAACTAAACAGATCTTCCATTACTGGTACACTTGATCCTCTGTTTAGTTCTTGCATATCTATCTTTATTATGCCTATTCTGTCATTATGCCCATTCTGTGGCCATATGTATGTCTTGTTGTTATACCTATTCATGTTCTCTTCTCTCCCTCTTTCCCTTTTTATTTTTATAGCTAGGCTACCTTCAAGCCTAGGCTTATCGCTGAAATATGCGAGCGCACGAAATTGGGAACGGTTAGGAATGGTAAAATTTGAGGCATAACTTATATTAAATCATGATTGGGATTTGGGCATAATTTATACTTTGATCTAAAAAATTAATTTGGGGAATAACTTGTATTATGAATCAGACGGGGATTTGGGGCATTATCTTGGCTACACATGAAAAATTGGTTAATAATGAACATGCCTAGATTTACAGTGATTAGAAACTGTAACTGCACTTAGACACGAGGTTAGATTACATTTGTGATAGAAGTCTACCCAGAACCGCCCGGCAAATCCAGAGTCCACAAGTAGTTAATCTAATGTGAGGGGTCAAGTGCATAAATGTACACATAATGGTACTAAGACACGATGTTAAGTCTGACTTGTGGTAGAAGGATGCCCGGAACCCCCCAAATATCCAGCATCCACAAGTAGTAGACTTAATGTGAGAGGTTTAGTCCATTTACAACCATAAATGGATGAATGATGATAACTTGTTAACCTGTAATACTTAACCTGTTTAAATCTGTGGAAGTTACATGAACATGTCAAATTGAGTAGGCGTTAAGTAAACTTCCTTGAATTAGTAGGGGTTAAGTTAATCTTGTTAAATCTGTGGGGATGGGTTATATATAAAAACCTAACTAACTTAACTTGTTTTACATGTGGGGATTATGCAACCTTGTTAAACTGTTAGGCATATCTTATCAAAATCCTAGAAGTGGGGATGCAAGCCTAGGGGAAGCTTGTGTCATCTGTTATGTGGGACCCGTTTTAGTTAGTAACCCATCTTGGTATCAAAAGGGAACCCTGAACTAGGTTGGGGTCTGGGCACGCTTACTGAACTGATTATAAAAGGCCACTTATGTGAGGGTGTTAATGGCGCATTCCAACGGAGTCATGTGCGTGCATGGGTTCGGTTTTCTTGGGGAAATTAAGACGATGTGATATTAGTAGATATGGTTGTGCATCTTGAAAATAACGGGGTTGATATTTTAGGAAGTGATATCTACGGGATAGGGAACCGATCGATTGGGGTAGTAATTAGTGTACACCTAGTCTTTCTTGTTTAGGGGCCCGTTATTATCGTTGGGGGTAACACCTGTCATTTCTATTGGGCTACGTGTTATTACTGATGGGGGTTAAACCCGTCACTGGAAGTACACCTAATTCTATCATCTTGTCCTTTCTAGGATCATTCTATTCTTGTTATACTAGTATTAGTGCAGAGAAATGTACTTGAGAAGCATAATATATTCTGTCATGTTTATTTTGTTTATCCTGCTCGATCTGTTATACCTACCTTATGATATTGTTATCTCTCATCCAGTTTATATGTCTGTCATGATGCTTTTACTTATTTATACGCTAAAAGTAACTGGACTCGCCAGATTTTATGTATGACCTATTTTATTTCCTCTTCTCTCTCTTCTGTTCCCCCTTCAGGTTCTCAGGTTTGGAATACTCAGTCTTGATTTGGATTCTCTCTTTTGTTCCATTAGAGCTGCTTAGATGTAACGCTTTGATTTCTTGCCTTCTCCGATATGGCTATATTTTGGGGATTATGCTTTTATATTACTGTAATCTGATGATTTTAGTACAAGGCAGATGCTTTAAATTGATGTAATAGGTTTTCTATATTTCAGACTTATGTTGTAACTGGATTTGGACCACGATGTTTTCTATTTGGAAAATAAAGTTTTAAATTCCACTGTAATTTTATATTTGTCTTGTGATGTTTCTGTTTCCGTTTCTGTTTACCTATAACGCTTCACAAAACTTAATGCATTCTATTAAAGAGTGACATTAACGGACGTGGGGTGTCACACTAACGTTATGGTCTTTTATTTCCTACTCTGGATTTTTTTGCAAACTCTCCAGGAAGGGCTTTCCAATATCCATTTTTAGCCTCTTTTTTCTTGCACCAACGGTATTGACCATATGTTGTTACGACGTGCTATCAATTCTCTTATATTACCTATAGCTATCAGCACCCTTTTGCCTACATTTTAGGTTTACCCAAATCCTTTTTTAAACGCATATAGGAGGCTATGTTTACAGTTTTTCTTTAATTGGACCCTTAGTCAATATTTACATTCTTATACTTTTGTTTTATTTTTTAACCAATTTTGTCTTCCATTTCTATATTTATTGGAGAATCATATTATTGGCATTTTCCATTTTTATTTCACTTGTTTTCTTTTTTGTCTTCTCGTTTGCCTGTGTTTCTCACTTTTATTATTACGCCTTTTCCTAATTTCATTAACCTTATAAATTTATTCTTTTTTTTTCAATTCTGGAATGAACCATATCTTAATAAATTGGAGCTTAGTTTTCTACCCTTAAATGCATAGTCAATTTATATAATATACCGAAAATGACAAGCCAGATGTGATGCTTGTAATTACAAGCAATCCTACTTTTTATTTATTGAAGTAGACAATACAAAATACAATACTTTCCCTTATTTTGTACTTATCCTTCTTTTGTGGAATATTTCACTTTCCATAATTCCATTTATTACATCTATGAGGATTTAACTTTAACAAAAATATGGAAATTTACTAGTTTTAACCTTCATTTCAATAAACTAAATTATTTAATAATCCACAAAATGAAACTTAACCTATTTTATGTTGTAGTTTAAAAGAATATTATTTTATCCGTTTACTCCAAACTAAGTTAAACAACATATTCTCAAATATTTCACATTCAAGGTTGATTAGTATTTTCTCCAAATTTCTAAAATAAAATTTGAATAATTTAGGCATAATAGACAATTGAAATAATCTTACATTAATTCCATAGGCTACAATTTCTTAACTGCAACCCTAACACATGGTATGTTTTTATTCAAAGAATTCTCAAAATAAAATTGCAATCCCTAGATATGTAAAGCGAAATAGATTCACAACAATACATAATACTATCATATAAAACATATAATTTATTCTCTTATCTCACTACTTTCCAAAACTCAAGATATGTTCCTATTATCTATATTTGCATCTCGATAATTCTGTATTTGGATTTACAAATGATATTTATAGAGGTCTAATAGATTGGATTAATAAAAGAGATTTGGACTCAAGTTACAAACAAAAACCAAATCTGAGGGTTTTCCTTTTCGATGAAGTTTTTTGTTTTGAACTCATTTCCTAGTCCAGTATTATATTCTCTTCTGATCTGAATTTCATAATCCTATATTTAAAATATTGTATTTAGAAGATTTGAAGGAGAAAGAAAGTGGCAGAGCTTCCACATGTATCAGAAAGTAATGAGTTTAAAGTGAAGCTCTACAAGCTTATTTATATAGGCTTAAATTAGCGCTAACACTTAGATGAACCTTTACTAGATTTGGGCCGAATAGGGTCAAGGTTCGTCATATGATTTTAAATGTATGATGGTTGACCCTATCCTTGGGTAGTCGATGGTCATGGTCGATCTATCAAGGGGGATTTTACCCCCTTAGTTATTTCATGCATGTGTGTTTTTTATTATATATATATATATATGTGTGTGTGTGTGTGTGCGTGTGTGTGTGTGTGTGCGTGTATGTATGTATTAATTTATATATATATATATATATATATGCATCCTTATAAGTTTATTAAAATTTAGTTAAATTACAAATTTTGAATGTATATGCATGTATACATATGCGTAAATTATTATAAATGGTTTCCATAATTTTATATATTCTTCCGATAAACTTAAATTCCCTTGTTCCCAAATTATGCCGACTAGTTGCTAACTATACAATTATCCTCCAATTAGAATTTTAAATGTTAATAATTAATTAAATTCTTCTATTGGTTAGTTCAATATGTTACACATTAATTACTTGTGTACATTGATTGCATACGTTACATAACTATTACTCCCATTTATTGATCCTAAATTAATTATGTCATTAATTGATGAATACATTCAAATTTGAGTGTTAATACTTATCATCAAACAATTAGTCTTAATTAATTGAATTTTCAAATTTACACGCATAAATATTTCCAATGTTAAAACATTTAATGGTTGTAACTTATCCACTTGAACTTCGATACGTAAACATTATATATGAAAATTCATCATAAAATTACCATGAACAGAAATATAAACACTGGAATAAGTTTCGTGGATAAATAGCAACATTCGCAAAATGTCCATTTTTATCATTTCCTAATTTTATAAATTAAATCTAGATTGATTAATTGCGGTAAAAATGCAAGGTGACATATTCTCTCCCCATTAGGAAGTTCTTCCCCAAAACTCGGTACGGAATCAATTATTTAAACCTTTGCACATCCATATTCTACTCTAACAAATATTTGGATACATCGAATTTTTCAAACATCTATATAATAATACATATTGCATTACAGTTAATATTATATGCATGAATAATACTTTCCATTTAGTACCTCTTAATATGAATGATTATTTTAAATATTGTTTTCAAAAATTTGATGCCAACACCCCACTACAACAAAATGACCATATTACAACGGTGGAACACCGTTGTAATATACATTTTACAACGGTGGGCTAACCGTCGTATATTAAGAAGTTGTAATAGACTAAAGTCTTTTACAACGTTTTTGCACTGTTGCAGCACCGTTGTAATAAACTTTATTACAACAGTTATACACTGTTGTAATAATATCTACAACAACTGTTATACACCGTTGCGATTGACGGTTACATTTAAAAAAAATAAACATCTTTTGCAACTGAAATGAACAATACACTGAACATACCAATACTCCATAACCAAATCAAACACTACAGTTATTTGCAAACTAATTTATTAAAATACTCAAATTTTCAGTATTACAAACTACAAATTTTAGAAAACATTTCGCACATTATTACATACTTGACCATTCCAAAGCAACTTAGTACAAGCACAAGTTATTCTACAATTCTGAAAGTAGCAAAATACTGCAATGTAAAACTTTTGATCCTTTTGCCTCTTTCCCAATTGACCTGTAGTTGACGTTCTAGTCTTTCGTTGGTTTTGCGCAGTCTGCTACTGAAACAGTCACAAAAACAACCAACCTCCTCTTGAACCTCCTACAACAATAACCAGCTGCCATTCACATCCATCTCCATCAACAAACTAATTAAGAACGACTATAACATTCATATATATTCTTGCATCGACAAGTTTCAACTTCTTGCTTCAAAACTATATAATTAATTGCAAATACTTGGCTTACTGTACATGCGTTATACATGCTTTGCGCATGTTGCAAAGTTCTTGTATCAACTTCCTACACGTCATGGCACAATTTATTAGGTATTCAAACTTTATGTAAAATAAAATAAAATAAAATACGCTTACATCGGACTTTGATCTTCTAATTTCCAGTTTATTTCTTGACCATATAATCTTACTACCTGGCAAAGCGCTCACCTTCGTTGTCCGAGCACTGAGTTACTCCACCAATGTCAATAGCTACCACCACTAAAGGCATCTTGACATACACAATCACCTGTAAACTCACTTCAAATGCAACTACCGAAATAAGAGCTAGATCTAAACAGCAAAACAGAATTCATACCTGAACATCAACCATCACACGACACGCAATACATTTTTTGTTACCCATCTGGGCCCTCTTGAATATCACACAATGCCATTTTTCCTTTTTCTCCCATTCTGTGATTTACTAACATATAGAATTTTGGACTTTTGTTCTCTGCAACTGCTAGCGACTTCGAAAATGTAAGACCTAAAGAAGGATTACAATTTTACCCACAGAAGCTCGTTGCTGGATAAATAAATGCTTGCATTTGTATGCAAGGAAAGAATATTTCAAAAATAAAAGTCATGGTAGTAAATTAAAGAAGCTCAATCAAAATCTGGCTTAATACCTGGTAATGATAATTCGGTAGGTGCATTCATGAATCAAATCTCATCATCATTCCAACTCATTAGATAAAAAGAACCAAAACAGGAAAGTGTTTATATTATGGGAACATCCCTTTAAATCCTTATACTTTCATCATAGAATATATACCTTGTCGGCTAGCTATAGGGATAATCCAATTTATACATCGTCTGTATACATAGTAAACAGAGAATATACGCATAGTTTAAATTCTTGTTTCTCCACTGTTCAAAATGCCCAAGATGGAACTCACAAACCAACCGAAACACCAGAAAATCACAGCCAAAAGACAATTATCACCCAGCAAACAACACTACTTAAATGCCTCAAAAAGCAATAAAATAGAATAGGTTAATAAACACTACCAGCATGTCGGTGAGCAATCCACAGCTGATTAAGCCTTCCTTTCGGTAGCATAAACGAAACCACTGCCGCTTCGCAGTCTGAGGCAAATAGAAGGAGAAGTCATGAATCGGAGGCCATAAATTGGCAGATTCAGGGTGAGGAGGCGGCATGGGTACTCCATGGGAAAATACAGTTGGGTTTGGTAAATCGTAAAGAGAAAGACATAAAGTGGAAGGAAGGTAGTCAGATCCACGAGGAAGAAAGGGATTATGATAGGATCTGAGCAAGGGTTCGAGAAAAGTTCTCCCATGATGACAAATGCTGGTACCGAGTAGAGGAGCGAAGAATTGAGAGAGATGACGGCCAAGGGGGTCTGACAGCGATTAGGTTTGAGAGGAGAGAATTAGAGGAAAGAGACGAAAGGAAAAGGCGATGACCGGTCGCCATTGGAGGAAACTTATCTTCCGTGACAATGACTTTACCTACACTGATTATTATGTCAAAAATTAAGTTTGGAGCCCAATTTTTTTGCTTTGGTGCCAAATCAAAATTTGGTTGTGGAGCTAAAACAAATTTTGGTTGCTGAGCCAAGTAAAATCTGTGCGCTATAACATATAAGATTATGTATAAATCAGGTCCAACGTGATTTTTTTGAATAGGTATGGATGTAGTTAGCCGTTTAAAGAAAAATATGAATATGTCTTAATTTATATATAAAAAAAATCATCAAATATTTAAAAACATATATGAATACAGATATAGTTATTTTCACAATCGATGAATATACGTTCGACTTTAATTAAGATTATAGTTAATTTTTCATGTATTTTGATAGATAGAATGATTACTATTTACTATTTTTTATAAGTAAAAAATAAAATAAGTATTACTTAATTAATATTAATTTTTAGATTGTTGACTTTATTATTGTTTTAATAAATTACTATTATTTAATATTTATTTATATATTTTAAATAATATTCATAGTAAAAATAATAATAACATACTAATTAATATTCATTATTAAAAATATTATTTAAATAACATAGTAATAATATTATTTAAATAAGTAAAATTTAATATTAAATATAATTTGGATTTCCTGAAATTGGTCTTTATCAAAATATTAAATAGTACTTATTAATAATAGTTATTGTTAATTATAACTTATTCTTCTTAGAATATTAATTATTAAAAGTTTATAATGCATATGTTAATAATTATTGTTTATTAAACACTTAACATTAACTACTAAAAAATAATTACCATTAACTAATCATTAAGTATTAATTATTTAATAGTAATTATTATTTACTAATGATTTTTAACTTACAATTTTTACTTAATTAACGATTATTTATTAAAAAATATTATATACTAAATATTGATTACTAATTATTAGCATGAATTATTTATTTATTGAAGTATTTTTAATTAAATATTTAATATTCATATATAGGTTATTAATTAATAATTAATTGTTAATATTAATTATTAAAAATTATTTAATGAAAATAATTAATTTTAAAATATAGTCATATATTACAACAGTCAAAAAATAAAAGTTGTGATAGGCTTTTATTACAACTGTCAAAATAACACAGTTGTTAAAAATAAATTTATTACAACTTTTCTGGAAAAAAGTTGTAAAAAACATTTATTACAACGGTGTGTTTACCAACGTTGTAAAATTAAAGTTGTAATATGGTGTTTTTGTTGTAGTGCCCTACATATACTGGCAATTCTACACGAATGTAAATTTTGAAAAGCAAAAATAGTTTTTCATCCAATTTTTCCCACTTATCCAATGAATAAAAGTATAGTTCAGCTAATTATGTATTCAAAATTTATTATCCAAAACGTTCGCACATCATTTTTAACATCCAAATTTAGAAGAAAAAAAATCAATTTTCTAAGCTTAATTACTTACGCTAGAAAAGATTCTTGATGCAAAATTTCTTATTTCTGTTATTCTCTTATGTACACTTTTCCGTACACATTAGAATCTTCTCCTGAACCCCTATTCCATTTCTGATTTTTCCAAGTATAGTATGCAATTAAATTTCTTTTTAAATTTATGTTTTGGTATTTTTCACTAATCGATAAGTTGTAATACCCCACACCCCTTAACGTCACCCATATGAGGATTTCGCTAAGGAATGTGAAGCATATAGGTATAAAATAACATTACGGAGACTAAAATTTACAAGACAACATACGAAAACATAATAGAATTTAAAACTTTATTTAAGGCAGAATATAAATGTTATTATATCATAAACTTACAATTGTCTCATGTAAAAGCAATATGATCGGAGTACTACATAAAAACCTCACAACAACAAGTACAATAACAAGTTTACCGTGGAATAGTACATGAACAAGCAGAAAGTAAGTTAAGTAGAAATATCCAATTGTCTTAGTTGAACCAAAACTCTATCAACTCTGAGATCCTCCACTCTATTAACAAGTACAATAACAAGTTTACCGTGGAATAGTACATATATCTGTTTGATATATACAATCCAATCCAAACTAAGTCATACCATATGTCTTAATATGAACTAGTTTCAAACAATATAATCTAATTCACACCACATCATATTTAAACAAATAAATCAAATCGTACCGAACAACTAAACGTCTCTTGGAACTTCAACTCAACCATCTTCTCCAAAGATAGGATCCTTCTTAATTACTTCCCAATCTTCATCTTCTTTGGTTGGTGGAGCCTTTGCGAGTTTATTTTCTTCATCTTTGAAAAGAGAAGAGCTTAGCCATCGCATTGCATCAAAATGCTTTTCTTGTTGTTTGAACATCTTTATTTGACTCAATTCAAGATGACACTGATTTTGTAGAATGATAGAGAAAATGTTTTTGAATGAATTGATAGTTTCTTCTAGATTTTCACTTAGATTATGGATAGGATTTGCCATGGATTTGATGAGAAATGATTAAGAAAGAAGAAGTAATGGAATAATGAAGTTTTCTGGAAGAAATGGACTTAAATAGGATATGGAATTCGTTGGATTTTGAATGGACATGAGTAGTTATTTAATTTTAAAATTTGAAAAACTTTGAAAAATTTTCTATTATATGTCGACATACAGGTTTGGTTATGTCGACATACTATATTGTGCCTTTTGAAAATTTTGAATTTTTGAAATCTTTTGAACTCTTTTAATATTATAATATTTTTTATGATTTTTCCAGAAACATAAAGATGATTAAAACATAAATAAAACTCCATTCATTACTTATTAAAATGCAAATACATCCAACTAAACAAGACATACTTAAATACGAAATTCGAAAGCAAATACAAGGAAATATATAAAGATTTATTAAACAAGATGGCCTAGTTTTCAGATGATGACGAGGAAGATGAAATTCCAAGCTTTCTTCCTATCTTGACCATGAATTTGGATAATTTGGAAAGCTTCTTGTTAAACCTTCTATTAAGTTTCTTTTGTTTAACGATTTTCACTTGATTTTGAATAATCGTGTCTTGAGATTACGACTTGAGATTGGATACTCAATGCTTTCCATAGAAGTCTCTTATTCAACTTCCATTGGATCTTATTCTTGTTACAATCGGGCTTGTTTGGCCTCATATGTCTCATAAGGTTTGAAAGTGATAGGAATTTGCATGAGATGAATGTTTGATGCATCAAACACTTTCCTAGGGACAAATTCTTCTCCATGAAGATCAACTCCAAAGTATTTGAAAATGCAAGTGAGATAAACACCATAGTAGATAGTGTTTTCTCTTGAAGATACATCTATGGGCTTAAATTCATTTAGAATCATATCGGCCCAATTGATAAGGTAATTACCCATAATGGCAAAGAGAGCCTTTTGGACTTCAAGAGTTGGATTGTTGTAATTTCCGTAATGTGGAGTGATGGTGTGTTGAAGGAGGAGGCTGACAATTCTTGTTTTTGGACAAAAGAAACAATTTTAAAAATCCATTGGAGCACCATCTTCGAAGATATTGTGATAGGTTTCCAAATTGGTTTCATCGATAACGAAAGTTGAGAAATCCGTGCCCTCGCTTCTACAATTTAGAATTTCTCCTGAAAGATCAGCGTTGAGAACAATTTGAGTTCCCTTGACACTACTCCAAATTTGATTTTCGCTGCCATGATAAAATCCGCAATTGAGATTTGCATAGAACATCTCTACGAGTTTGGGATAACACACTTCGTTGTTATCACGAGAGTCAATTAAACTCAAGATTTCGTAGTGTTGGAAGAGGGAGACGAGATCGTAAGATGGAAAGTCGCTAAAGACGACAAAAGCACCCGTCTTAACTTTAGCATTTGCTAAATAGTCACCATAGGTTTTAATGGCCTCTTTGTCATTGTAAAGAAAACCTTTTATGGTCTTGGTTATCTTAAATTTTTGAGATGAATTTGAGGAAGCCATTGATATAATAGTTGAGATATGAATAATGTTATTTTGAGTTGTGAATGAAAGGTAGAGAGGATGGATATATATAGAAAATGAATAGACATGAATTGAATGAATATGAATTGAATAGGCACAACTTTTCAGATTGAAAGGACACCTTTTCGGACCTTGGGAGTTGGTGAAAAGAATAGAGGGAAGTCTGAAAGTTTAAACTTTTGAAATTCAAAATTTTAAATTTCTAAACTATTGTATATGTCGACATGTATATTTCTATGTGTCGACATACAGTGCTTATTTTAAAAAGAATTTTGGATTTTCAAGCTTTGAATTAATTATCGATTTATATTTCAGGTTTTAACGATTTCCTAAAATACTTCTAATACTAATGAGCATACAAACAATTTTATTTTATTAATTTAATGGTTATTTAATATTATATTATTATTTTGAATTACAAATTTTAAATTCCAAATTTGAATTTCAAATTTCAAAGAATTTATTAAATTTTAAATTCAAATCAAAGCAAACAAATAAAGTAGCCATTCAACCAAATAAACTTAAAATGTAATTAATGCGTACTCGGTTTTTTGATCCTTTTCTTCATGATTTTCTGAACTCTGAATTGCTGTAAAGCATATATATGTATTTCCGGTTTCTGGTTCTTCATCACTTGATGATGAATCGGAATCATCAAACGTTGCTGCATATGCTTTCTTTCTTTTCCTTGACGAATTTGAGTTGTCCAGTTGTTGAGTAGATTTGTCTGGATATGGACACATTTTTTTTTACATGCCCTGGTTTGTTGTAGTTAAAGCATCGTCCATCATTTAAATTTGAATTCTGTCTATTATAACCCTTCATTCTATATTTTAGGAATCTTCTAAACTGATTTGTCATGAGTGTTGTTTCTTCATCATCTTCACTACCCGAGTCAGAATCATTTGTTGTGGCTTTCAGTGCAATAGACTTCTTTTCAGTTGATCTATGTTCTTTTCTGTAATTGAACTTCATATGACATAAGATTCCCAATTAGCTCTTCAATCTTCATTTCATTGACATCATTGGCTTCTTCTATAGCCAAAGTCTGTCGATCCCATTCTTGAGTTAATGAATTTAATATTTTTCTGACTTGATCTGCTTCGGAATAAGTTTTTCCAAGTGCTGTCAGTGAATGCACTATCTCTTGAAATCTGCAATACATATCTAAGATAGACTCATTCTCATTCATTTTAAATAATTCAAATTGATTGACTAGCATCCCTATCTTAGTTTATTTAACTTTACTAGTTACTTCATGAGTAACTTATAAGGTTCTCCAGATTTCATAAGCAGTTTTACATACTGATACTCTGTTAAACTCATTTCTATCTAATAAACAAAATAACTTATTCATGGCTTTAGAATTGTTTTGTGCGGTAGCCTTTTGTTCATTTGTCCATTGTGCAATTGCAGTTGTGGGTTCAACATAATTATTTTGTGTAGTATTACTTGTGTCTAATCCAACAGACTGTAAATAAATTTTCATCCTACATGCCCAATATAAGTAATTACTACCATTAAACAGTGGTGGTCTAACAGTGGATTGACCCTCTACAAAAGAATTATTATTGATACCAGTGTTGGTTACCATTTTACCAAATTTTCAAAAATCAAATTATGAACTTTTTGAAAGACCTTGCTCTAATACCAATTATTAGGGATTGCGGAATGGATCGTTCAGGCAAAGCAAACACTAGAGGGGGTGAATAGTGTTTGTAAGACTTTAAAAAAAAACTAGAGAGAACTATGGGATGAATCAAGCACCATAAACACAACCACAGACATAGATTCAAACACAGATGCAAAATAAACAAAGATAAAAGTGCAGAAAAGGAAAGAAGAAACCGGATTTTTTACTGGTTCGGATCACTCCTACGTCCAGTCCCACACAACGCTAGATTGTGCAGAGTTTTATAACTATTTTCAAAAAGCTAAATACAACCTCCTTGATTTCACATTTCAACAAGGAGACACTGACTCCTATCCGTTGATTTCACGGCTCAACAAGGGCACACCGACTCCTATTCCTTGATTTCATGGCTACAAGGATAAACCAATTACTCTTTGACTTACAAGCACGGTCTTTCAACCCAAGCAATTACAAAACAACCCTATAACTCTTCAATAGCACTTGATTCAAAGAGTAGAGAGTGGAGAATGTAGAGAGAAGAAGTTTGATCAATTTAGAAGTGAATTCGGCGAGTATAAGTGTAAAAACCAGAAAAATGAAGAAGAATAATGATAGGATAAAAGAGGATGAAGATAGAGAAGAAGAGATGTTAGAAAATTCGGTTTTAACCTCTTTTTATAGAGAATGAAGGGCTGCAATGGTTTTGAAGCATTTCAAATAGTGAAAGGACACTTCCTTCCAAATTTAGAAAAATAGCCGTTATATCTCGACATACATTGTTTGCTATGTCGACATACTCATTTGTAAATTTCATTTTTAAAGCATTTTCAAGAATTTTGATATAAAATTAATTCTAGAATTTCTTGAGTAAAATTCCAATGTTGTAAATCAATATTATATAATAGAAAAACATATGAAAACATATTTTTAAACTATATAAATATATTTATAAAATTATAAGATTTTAAACTATATAAAATATAAATAAAGTATATATATATATAAAAACTTAAGTTTTGAAAAACAAAGAAGAATAAAAATAGAAACAGGTATAAAAACAAAATAGAGAGGATTGAGAATAAAATAGAAAAACAAAATAGAAGGGATTTGTGGAAAGAATTGAAAAATCAAAATTTGAATTTGAACATGGAGTGCTATTTAGAGTCTTACAAAATCTAGAATATATAAATATATTATTCTTGAACTCTTGAAATCTTGATTACTCATGAGTCTTGAATCTACTATGAATTCTGAATCTCTAAAAACTCTTAAACTGTACAGTCTTCAGTATTAATTCCTGTGTACAAATCCTATATCTATATATATATATATATATATATATATATATATATATATATATATTCTAGACAAAGATGTTAGCATATATTTTATAATCAATGATAATTGAAATAAGGTTGTTGTCATCAAAACTCCATTCTCCAACAAACCTACGTCCACTTTGAGGGCTTTGATGATTTGATTCATGGAGGAGGCTATATCAGAAATCCCTAATTTGATTTACAAATTAGGGTTTTCTCTCTTAGAAATGAGTACAAGGTTGTGGAATGAGGAAAAGTTCCCCAAATTGTGACCCTTGGGGTCTTATTTATAGAGGATTTGGCGCCCCTTCAGCTGCTTCTTGTTGCCACTTTTTATTGCCACTTTTTTGGGGTCGCCTTTCTTCTTTCATTTTTGGCTTTCATTTCTAGCTTTCGTTTTTTGTCTTTCGTTTTTTGATTTCGATTCTGGCTTTCATCACTACTCTGGTGTCGTTTTTTGTTGTAGTCACCACTCTGGTAATCTAGTTTCAGCCATTACTCCAAATTGATACGTCCATTTGTTTAATGTGACCACTGTATGAAAAGGGAAACCATAATCTGAATCCAATGGAAGTGGTTTCAGGTCTAAATCTTTTACCAATCAAGAGTTATATGAGAAATAAGATTTTGTGTCACCTTTTTGTTGCTGACTCTTGGTGTCACCCAACTGTTTTCCGCACTGAGTGTTTGTTATCATCCTCCGTGATAATTATTAACATTATTTTGGCTTTGGACTTGCTACCTTCATGTTTCAACCTTTGATACTTTGGTATCACAGTTTCGGTATCAGCCTTAATGTTGGATTAACTGCTTCTGGTACTTTGTTGCTTTTGTATCCATCCGATGTCTTTGTTATCCTGGTATCGACTTAATATACTTGCTTTCCTGGTTTCGGTGTCGTCGCCAGGCTAGTAGTTTACTACATGCTAGTGTCGACACCGTACTTTTGTCTTTTATTCCCTGTTGCCTTAGCACCATTACTACTGCTTCTAATCTTTTTCTATCGATGTTGGACCTATACTCTTGTGCTCCGTTCTCGGCCTTGATTCACTCAAGTCTCATCTATAATGTTGTTATGGACCTGGCATTGTTTCCATAACGATACTAGGCATTGATGCTTGGTTGTAACCTGAATCTCTTTGCTGTTGGTATCAGCTTTCGGCCCACTACTTTTCGATATCACCTTTGCCTTTCCTAAGGATCTTTTCTATAAGTTTTTGGTTCCACTATCGAGAAACCTTCGCTTTTTCGACTTTGGAGCTTCTGCTTCTTTATATTTGGCCAGTGTAAACTTTGGTGTTAATAGTTAGCCCCCTTTATTATATAGAAGCTTTTGTTCTTTAGGACAAATCCTGCGGTTCCTGTACCATTTTTCTGTAACTTAAGAAACATTAGAAAGATTTTGGTATTAGTTTTGTATAACCCAAAAATAATGATGTAGGAGGAAGTATAAACTTTCCTTGATGAGTAGGACTTAAATACCAACTTCATGTTATGAACTTTAATAAATTTACTTACAATATGCAAATTCAAACTTGTATCCATGAGGGACTCTATGGTTCTAAAGCTTTACATTCTCCTATCAATGTTGAATGAGGAGATCAATATTGTTATTTAGACATTAAGTTATCAAGAATTCATTCTTGGAGGTATGAGATAACAAATCCAAAATTTATATTTGGATATTTGCAGTCAGAAGTTTACTATTGGCAAATTTATTGTTCTAACAAAAGTAATATGACTTGCATAGTGTGCGGTATTTCACTTATAATGTGTCAAGCATTATTTTTAGTCAAAACTTATAGCAATAAGGTTAGGAGTAAAAATAATATAAGTTTAGAAAACTTCACTATGTGAGGTATCGAGAAACCATAACCTTTGTTTGGAGATTTGAATAAAAGACTTGAGGCTCCAAGCCGAGCACTTGATTTAAAAACTCTATTTTCGCCAATAAGGTTGTTGGCGTAAGTTCTATACTTATTTGTGCCGATAGAAGCCTGGAAGTTCTAACTTAGAAAGGAGAATAGAAAATTTGTAACTAGATTCAAGTGTTTGAATGGTGTAAATGTAAGGGTTCATTTCTGAAAGTATCACAAGTTCATAGTGTTCATCTGGAATAATGAGGGAAAGGTCCAAAACTATGATTTGAGTTGGTGTAACAGAACTCTTTTTAGGTATAATAGAAGTCTAATACCTAAATCCGAGTATTTATGATAGAAGGTCATAACCCTTCAAACTAAAATTAGTAAAAACCCCAAGATTCATACTTGGGTAGATAGGAAATCAGAAATTCACATTTGAAATTAGTAGACACCCCAAGACTCACACTAGGGTAAATAGAAATCCAAAATCCATATCTGAAATTAATAGAAACCCCGAGACTCATACTCGGGTAAATAGAGAATCAAATATCCACATCTGAAATTGGTTGAAACCCCGATACTCATACAAGGGTAAGAAATCAGAAATCCACATCTGAAATTAGTAGAAACCCCGAGATTCACACTCGGGTAAATAGAGAATCAGAAATCTACATCTGTTGATAATAGAAGTCCCGAACCGATACATAAATTGGGGTATTTAATAGATGACCAAAAATTCACTTTTGGTAATAATAGAAGTCCCAAACCAAACCCATATTCGAGTATTTAATAGAAGATAAAAAATTCATTTCCGGTAATAATATAAGCCCCGAACTGAACCCAGATTCGGGTATTTAATATAAGACCAGAAATCTACTTCTAGCGATTATAGAAGTCCCGAATCAAACCTAGATTTGGGTATTTAACAGAAGACTAGAATTCTACTTCTGGCAATTATAGAAGTCCCAAACCAAACCTAGATTCAGGTATTTAATCTTTCCTTGAGTTGTCATTTCGGCCTTGTGAGCCACTTTTTGGGCTTTTGTTTTGATTTGCAAGATACTTCCTTGAGATTCGATTTGATTTGATGAGCAACTTCCTTGGGCTTTGATTGGTCGTTTCAGCCTTGTTCTTTAAGCAGAGGTTGTACATGCTTTAACTGCTCGATTCGAGCTTTTGTTCCCTTCCACGGATAAGATGCAAGCAGAGGATGTATGTGCTCTAAGTGCTCGTCTTTGGAGCAGAATTTAGAACATACTCATCTTTAGAGCATAGGTTGAACGTGCTCCTTTAGTGAATAGGTTCGAACGTACTCATCTTTTAAAGCAAAGGTTAGTTATAGTTTTGAGCACATAACTCGTGTAGCGATGACCACACAGCTCGCGTAGCGATGACCACACAGCTAGCGTAGTGATGAGCACACAACTCATGTAGTGTAAATCATAAATACTTAAAGTGGAATAAAAGATCCTTAGATGGTCAAACCCCTAATGACCGTAAATGGTTATTGGGGGAAAATGTAACCATATTAAGCTAGTAGGTAGGCAAATTTAATCAAATGTCATATAACTGCTTAACTTGAGAACTTATGAGTAAAATACAAAATCTATTGTTAAACAAGAAACAAAAATAGTTGTGTTTGAACTCATCATGTCAAGATATTTAGAAATTCCCTTGATGTCATGGTGTTTCTTGTTTCAATCAAAGGCAAAATAACACAACTATCCTACAACACATGGCGGTGGGCATTTCATCCACCCTAGACTCTCTGATCTAACTACCCTACCGGATCAATTACTACTCTTAGCCCCTACTTTCTGAAAGAAAAAGGACCGAGTCCCAAGTTTACCTAGGCGAAGTTCTTACACTAAACTTAGTTCTACAAAGCTACCAATTGAGCTCGTTATTTCTAGTAAGGTTGTCTAAATATGAACCATACAAAGCATCCATTAACAAGTAAAAGATATACGTTAAACTTAGCAATTAATAGAATAGCAATTACTCGGATTGGAAGAAGTGTTGTTAGGGGCTTATACAACACCTAGCTACCTTTCTGAAATGTGGGACACGAAAGTGCGACATGTCCCGGAGTTTGGAAAATGCAACAAGTACGAGACTTAGGACATTTACAAGAGTAATGGATCTTGACCCGCAATTGTAGCAGTTTCAATGAGTAGAGTTAGAAGTTCCCGATCCGGAGGCTTCCTTCTTACCTCTGCGCTCAGTGCCATCATTATAAAAGTTTGCAAACCTAGATTTGGGATAGGTAGGCACAGAAGTGGTCCACCCTGGTAGGACATTCATCTTAAGATCAAGCGATCGTTGGATTGTTCCGAGTTTATCTTCGATGAACTTTTGTACGTGTCCCTCCTGGATGAGTCCTTGTATTATACCCTCAAGCGCCTTGCATTCGTCAGTTCTGTGTCCATTCGTCTTATGATATTCGTAGTACTTCCCTCCTTTGAACGGTTCTAGATAATTTCTGGCTTTGAAAGTTGTTGGGAAGTTGAGACTCCCCTTCATTGCAACATGTATGTATGAGATAGGTTTTCTCAGGACTGCAGAATCAGCTTTAAGTCCTTCCTGCTTTGGCTAATTCTGATTTTATAAAATCCAAGCTTCCTTTTTTGAGGTCCCTAATCAGAGCGAGATTTCCCATCTTCACCATAGTTACTAAGTTCTTCCTCGAATGATCCAATCCCTCTAAGCGAATGAGCTTACTTTACCAGTGATAAAATTCTTGTAGGTCTTGAGATCCACACGTGTAAAGCTCCTTCCAAAATGCAGTAGTCTCAATCAGCCTCGAATGGACGACGACAATCTTATCTCGGTTGCTCATGTCCCCTGCTTTCGAAGCTTCAACAATAAATCGTTATAGTTAATCAGCTAGAGACTCTTCTTGACCTTGTTTTATACTTATAATGGCAGGATAGTCCATAATTGGATCCTTATAGCCGTAGAATAGCGAGACAACTCATAAGAAAACAATTCCCAAGAACATATGGCTTTCCTTTGATATCGGTGCTACCATGTAACGACTGCTCCTCGTAGTGTGATCGGAATCATTGGACATCGAATAGCTCCTGAAGAACTATGGAAATCCATATAACTCTCAAAGGCAACGGGGTGATCTTCAGGGTCTGTGGTCCCGTCATGTAACAACCCGAATTTTCAGAACCAATTTAAATTTTTTATTTTAGCTATTTTAATGGATTTTGGATATTTAAATGATTTATTTTAAATAATAACGATTTAAAATTTATTTAAATTGAACTTAGAACGTATAAATTTATTTTAATTATAAAAGGAGCTTGAAATGGCGCGGTAGTTTGAAAATTCAATTCCAAATTTCAATTAAATGTATAAGATTCAAAATAAAACAGATTCAGTAAAACAAGATATATTTGAATCTATTTAATTATATCTTTCTAACAGATGCAAAAAATCCAGATTTCATAATATAAATTGAAAGTTATGTCCAGTTTAAAATTTAAAATAGTCGTTATGGGATTTATATATATTTTAATGTAATATATAGCCCTTAAAATAGTTATTTTGCAAACGACCTTTGCTTTCGACGAAACCACTTTTGTTGGATCCGAAATGTCAAATTATTGCTATACTCCAATTGTCATAATTTTTGGAATTGATATGTGAGCAAGGTGGATTTAAACGTGTTTGATACATTCCGTTTGAATTTAATCGACTGGAAAATGTTCATTTTTGAAACGGTCTCCAAATTCAACGAAATTTGTTTTGTTATGACCGTATCGTCAAAAGATAGCTAGATAAATTTTTCTTTAATTTTTGGAGTCAGTATGTGGCCCCGGTAAATTAAAATGTACGTTGAAACAAAATTTGAATGTTATATTGATTTATATTTTAATTTTAATGAAAACTGATCAAAACAGTCGAATTGGCTTATGGGACATATCCCATTGTGTCCGGAATGGGGGTATTTAGCTAGAAGCAACAGTCGTTAGGTTCGATTTGGCGTTCGAATTAAAATTTTACTTTTTGTAATTAAAAATTGAATTAATTATAATTAGGTCATACCCTCCTTTTCTCTCTGTCTCTCTCATTCAAAAAGAAAAAGAAAAAAAATATAAAAACCCCGTGCCCCCATTCTTCAGCCATCGCGCCTCCAGCCGATTACCGTCATCGTCGTCGGGCCGCCACCGCCTCCTCCTGACCTCCAAACCCCTCCTCTTTCCTCCGCTTTGTTCTCTCTCTCCCCTTCTAATTAAAGCCCCACGCCCAAAATCACAGCCGCCCAAACCCTAGCCACTACTAGACCGCCAGCGCCACCCCCTGCCACCACCAGCAGCCCACACCCCCTCCTCAGACTCCATCTCCGACTGTGGACCCCCTCCCATTAAAATTCAAATTTTTATAAATTTATATTTATGCATTTAACCCCCTGAGCTTCCACAACCAATATCTTCCCATCTGAGCCCCTCTAGCCAAAACTCCACAATGCCAAAGTCAAAGAGCACGATTTTCTCTTCGATTTGAGTATATGGAAGCCATATTTTGGATTGCGAAGTTGTCAAGAAAATGCGTCTAAAGTCTGCTATCCAAATACTTTCTTTTCACGATTTCCGGCGAAATGGAGCATTTCGGGGAAAAGTCCATTAGACGAAAGTTCTCTGGAATGGCGCGTTTAATCTAGAATAAAAGATTGTGTGAAGAATGGAGCTCGTTTGCAAATTCTGGAACCAAAACAGCAAATCAGAGCATCAGAAAATAACAACAGAGTGGATCCCAATGTGAACTCCTTCTCACTCAAATTATTTTATAGTTATTATATCATTGGTTGCAGATGGGGCTTAGTAGCTCCTGACACTATTTTATTGTACAAACCATGGATGTTTGTATGGATTAAATTGTGGTGTAATTGGTTGTATTGTATTGAATGGATTGTATTGTGGTTTTGTGGTTTGGTTGATTATTATGTATGGCGCGAGCTAGTATCAGGAGAGGGGTATTGGAATGATATTTGGCGTACACTAATCCTAATAGTTTAGTTGTATGTCAATTAATTGGTTATCATTGCTTTTGTATACATGTGTTGTATGAAATCCATATAAATAAATTATATGGTAATTGATTGGGTCTGGTTCCAATTTAGAAAGAAAGAATATTTTAAAATAACAAATATTTTAAAATAATATCCCGTAAAGGATTAAAATGTGAATTTGATTTTCGATTTTAGATGGATACGAAATATTGACATGTGTGAAGCTGTGTTGATTAGATATGCACCACTTTAACGCGAACGATATTTATGTCAATTTTATAAATTTTTATAATGAATATCGAAAATGGAAATTATTTCAAAATCTAATATTTTGAAAATATTATCATTTAAATATTATAATGATAAGGAGTATCCAATTTTGATTTAAAATTGAAATGAAAGTGGGAATCGTTTTTAAAACGAATTTATAAAATACGTTCTGAACGATATATATATATATATATATATATATATATATATATATATATATATATATATTAATGGCTTGAATAGAACGCGTCGCGCCGCGACCGTTCGCGAATTTCGACCATTGACTTCAAATTGACATTATGAGAGATCCGACCGTCGGATTCTCCTAAAACCAGAACCGTTGGGTTCGTATCGAAAAGTGCTTTAAAATGAATAAAAGAGATTTAAATTTGAGTTGTTGGATTTGGAATTATGTCCAAATCAAATTTGGAAAAGGTCGCTATGGATGCAGTTTGGTGGCCGTTATTGGAAACCGACTGTATGAGCCTTGATAAAATTATTAAAAATATTAATAATTTGTGTAAAATCATAATAAATTGTTTGGAAAGATTTTGCATGAAAAATTCCGCGTTTGTAAAGATAAAAATATATGTTTTATCAAAATGAACCAGTTATTAACTAGAAAGATAATCCAACATTTTTAAATAAATAAATTGGATTTGTGAATGGTTTTAATCTAACCAGAATTTTCCAATATATTAGTTGGAATGGATTTGAATAGAAATAATCTCCGGAATATTTCGATATTGGATTTCGTTACTATACAGATATTGTGGAGGATTCTGGAAGATAGATATATATCGCTATTCCCTATAGGATATGTGTTGGTTTCAGAATTTGATATTAAATATAAGCCGATATAATTTCTGTTTTGAGCCTTGTATTTAATATCAAATTGGATTTTGGGTTTGTCGTGAATGGTGTCTTAAATAACAATGTTCTTAAACCCCATGTGAAAAGAATAAATCTTTTAATTAAGATTGTTAAAGTTTCAAATTATATTTAGTAATTAGAATAAAATGGACTGTGAATTGGGTTAATTGTGAAATGTGTTTTTAATGACATTCGTTCTTTAACCCGATTAACAGTGAAATGTGATTTGGAATATATAAATCTTTTAATTAAGATTAATGGAATTTTCCAAAGTAAAGTTTTCCAATTTAATAAAATAAATTGAAATGGAATGGAATTTGATTTTGTAATAATCGAAATGAGCTTCTGTGGAGGAAGACTGTTACTATATATGGAATTTAAAAGGCTTTGACGTTATTCCATTTATATTATTAGTCGGATACAGAAATTGATATCGATTATATATTGGTTTGTTTTCCATGAAGATTCCATAATTAATGGAATGCAATTTTGGGTTTATCGTGATTTGTGTTTTAAATGACATTGGTTCTTTAATCCAGTTAAAGACAGGATTACATATCTAACATTGTATTTCGAACTATATTGTTGATCTCTGCTAAATATATATCTGTTTGGTGGCGGAGAATTTATTCTCTTGCTTAACACCCTTCTCTGAGACGTATGAGCTTAAAGGTTATATATTGGCAGAAATCAGTGGTACGGTGTAGATTATTGATGTGGCATGTTAGCGTTTCCAAAGTTAAATAATCATTAAATAATGATTTTTGGAAGATTAAAACTAAGTGGAATTTTAACGAATCTTTAATTAGATTGAAATGTGAATGTGATAATTTAAATTATCAAATTTGGGAAATGATTGAGAATGGAGTATCACCAGTTTTACTCTAGGCGAAAGTTAAATCTTTAATTAGAGTTGAACGTGAAATGGTAATTAATTTTACCGTTAACACCATGGTGTTAGATATGGAGTATTACCAGTTTTGCTCCATGGGATGAATAGGCTGGATTGGGAAATAAAACAAATGATTGCTTCGATAAGGTTCGCTAATTCTGACTAGTTTGGAAAAACTTAATTTGGTTTAAATTGTGAAAAGAATATTTTTGAATAAAAGAATATTCTGGATTGGAATGAGGCATATGTTGTGTTTGTATAGCACTTGTTTATGAGATACGCGAGTTATTTGGAAAGACCGGGTTTATGCCTATTCTGAATAACTAATTCGATGATAAGCCGACGATGAAGACGGCGGTTGAAGACCGGAGATCATCACATCGTTTGGACGATTAATGATGTCTTGATTGGGTTGTACCCCCAAGACATGGTAATAAGTGGTGATCGTCCAGACATACTTGGAGATCAACCGGATATGCGAGGACCTCTCTCCTGTAGTGGACATATGGGATGAGGAATAAGGAACCTCCGCTTTTGTTCAGACCCGGAACGAACTAGTAAATGGATGTGTGTATGACATTGGATTTTATTCTATGTTGATTGATTTCTATTAAATATACATCTGTTTGGTGGCAGATAATTTATTCTCTTTCTTAATACCCTTCTCTAAGACGTACGAGCTTAGAGCTTATATATCGATAAACATCAGTCACTTGGCATGGAATGTCAATGTGGCATGCTAAGATGCAAATGATCAAGGCTTTTGTTCCTAAGATGCTAAGATGCAAATGATCAAGCCTCACACCTCGGTTTGAGTTAAAAACAGGATAAGGGACCCAAAAAGTGCATGCGTTTCTTTCTAACTAGAGGTGGTGTCATGGCATGGAGCCTAGACATTTTTACTTATGTGGATGATGGATTGCGAGGCGCCTCGGATTTGAGTCCCTATTGGTTCTTTATATGGTCGATGAACTGAAAATTTTAGAGGTCTGATAGAACCAGGGAATGTGTGTTCATGAATAATTAATCCACAAACGGAAGTGTGGACCGGCCTTGGAGGATTCAAGGGTTGTCCAGAGTGTATACTCCTGGGTTATCTTGCTAGAAGCGATCCGATTGGTGAGGAGACCATCCCTGGCCTCGACTCATGAAGGAAATCCAATTTCCAATACGTGAAATTTCGGTTTAAATTGCAGAACTAGTATGGCAACATAGTTGTATGGGATACTATGCCGTCTATGATTGATACATTTATATTTGAAGTGATTTTGACACGATATACTTATAGTAATATCAAAATGATTTGTTTTAAAATGTACCAAGCATGTTTGACTATTATAAGGTAAAACTCTATCCTCCGGCTTGCGTTGCATTGTGTGATAGGACCTGAGTCTTATAATAGCTTCATTTTTCCAAAAAGCATTGCGTTGTTTGTTTTATGCACCGGTATTCTTAGGAGAAAACTCGTTCCGTGTTATACGGAGTGGTCCCTTGATTTACCCTATTTTAATATAAAGTTTTAAATAACTGTTTTGAGTTCTCACACCAGTCCCATGACTGACCTGGAGTTTATTATTTTAACCTAAACTATGGGTGCCCCTATTTTCCGCACGGGCAGCTAGTAGTTTTGGTTTTTGCAGATATTTCTTTTCCAGGATCCTGGATTTACAGTTGGAGCTACATTCGAAAAGCTTTGTATCTGTATATCTCTTTCAGTTGTGTTTTGTATTGTTTTTCCGCTGCTATGTTTTGTATTATTTTTCAGAGTGTATATCTCTTTAAGATGCAAGTCATATATGTAAGTTCGACATATTATGCAAGTTATGCTTACATGCAAGCTCAACATGTTATGTAAGTTATGTGCATATGCAAGTTATGTGTATGAGGGTATGCAAGTTGTGTGCATAGTGTTATGCAAGTTAAGTTTATGAGATTATGCAAGTTATGAGCATGATGTTATGCAAGTTATGTATATGCTTAAATGCGAGCTTAATGTGATATGCAAGTATGTGAATGCTTATGCAAGTATATGAATGCCCATGCAAGTATGTGAATGCTTATGCAAGTTATGTGTAGGCTTAAATGCATGTCTAACGTGTTATGCAAGTTATGAGAATGCTTATATGCAAGTTCAACATGTTATGTAAGACATGTGTATGATAATGTGCAAGTTTGGGGTTAAATGTGGTTGGGTTAATATATGCTCATATATGCAAGTTGACATCCTCTTAACCCATGACAAAGTTGTATGCTAAACCCATGATATTTGTGATGATCTTCCCCTTATTTATGTCATGAAATGAGAACGATTTACGTGGGGAACGATGGGGTTGGTAAATATGTTAATAAGTGAATGATTGGGTATGATTAAGCATACCATAAAAATAAATTACCATAAGCGGGAATTTACCTATTGAGTTAGGTCTACCCCATGGGAATTTACCTATTGAGTTAGGTCTACCCATGTTATGGAAAACTTGATATTAATTAGGGATAATTAATATGGGGGTGATTAATTAGGTGTAATTAATCGACTAAGACACGAGGTTGGACTCATTTGTAGTGTAAAACTGCCCGGACCCGACCGGCTTAACCAGTTGCTACAAATGTCAGCCCAATGTGAGAGGTCTTAGCCATAAATTAAATACGTGATTAAGGTAAAGACACGAGGTTAGACTCTGTTATGACGTAAGACTGCCCGGACTCTACCGGCTTAACCAGGCGGTCATAACAGCCAGTCTAATGTGGGAGGTCTTTATGGGAGATCACGGTCTTAATTAATTAAGAAACACTTAACCATATTAGCATGTAGTGGGACATGAGGGGTTAAGTGGGTGCCTTGGGTGGCATGTAGTAACTAGTGGGGGTGCCTTGGGTGGCATGAGGAAACTAGTGGGTTGCCTTGGGTGGCAATAGAAAATACGATTAGAATACTTAACCAAAGTGGAACATGTAAATAAACACGATTAAAGGGTTAAGTAAGTGCCTTGGGTGGCATGTGGGAATCAAGTAAGTGCCTTGGGTGGCATGCGAAAATCTAGTGGGTGCCTTAAGTGGCAGTTGTAATATAATTGGATGACTTAACCAAACCTTAACATGTAAGGGGGCATGATTATAAAAAGGGGTTAAGTGGGATGCACTAGATAAAATGACAAGCTTAAGTAGTAGCTTGTGGGGGGCCCATTTCAACCAATATCCCAAACGTATCTTTGTGGGCTCGACCCATGTCGAGTGACGGGACACGCATATTGGGCTTGATTATAAGAGGCCAAAACGGGGTAGCGGTGGCAACGCAAGTCCAACGGGTTTCATATGCGTGTGTGGGCCCGGGCTGGTAGATAAGCCGTTGTTGCATCGTGTAGATATAAAGCCGTGCACCGTTGATAGTATTGGGTAGCCACTTTAGGGGAGTGATACACCCCACTATGGGACCAGCACGGGTATCTACGTTAGGGAGCCGATCGCTTGGGAGTAGTGGGTACACCTAGTAAAGATAGGGGCAGATGGCACCTATGTAGGGGTACACGAAACTACTGGGTAAGATTACTAGGTACACCTAGTGGAGGTAGGGGCAGACGGCACCTACGTGGTCAGTTATACACCTAGTGGAGGTAGGGGCAGACGGCACCTACGTGGTCAGTTATACACCTAGTGGAGGTAGGGGCAGACGGCACCTACGTGGTTAGCTAGAAGTACCAGAAACTACTAGCTATATTTTCTAAGTCTTTAGATGGGATCAACCTTTAAGTAGGAATCACTCTTGGTGGGTAGAACTGGTGTGGTGCAGTGTAGGAATTACCCTTGGGTGGGTAGGTCTGGGGTGGTGTAAGCTAGTAATTATCCTTGGGTGGATAAATACGTCGTTTCGATTATCGTAGTACATCCTGTGTTTTGTGGGCTACTTATTGTAGTCATTATCCCCAGAGGTACCGTATCTTGTTTATATCATACCCTAATTACTTTAATGGTTGTATTGTTAGGGTTATAGGACTCACTCAGACTTATGTCTGACCCCGTTGTTGTTTATCTTTTTCCCCACCCTCAGGTTATCAGAGTGGACTTAGCACTAGTGGGCTTGGACCAGACCGCTATATCTATCTTTTGAGGCTTGGACGGTAGAAGTAAAGCTCAGTTTATCTCTTGGCTATTGTCTATGTAATGGGATTATGTACTTCTATTTTATCAGGATGGATATTATGTACTTGACTCTTGTTATGGTTTTGTGATGTAACCAAACATGTTTTGTTAAGGAAATGATGTTTTAAATTTTCAAGTATTACTTATATCTGTCCTGTTGTAATTTTTCTGTTCTATACTCACTAAAAATACTCCACCAAAACTAAGGCATTCCCTTTGTGAGTGACCTTAGCGGGTGTGGGGTGTTACACGTGGTATCAGAGCTTAAGGTTACCGGAACAGATAAAATTTTTAGAAAAACTATTTTATAAGAATATTTTTGGAAAGGAGTATTTTCAAAAACATGTCTTTTAAGAGAAAAGTTTTTGAAAGAAAAGCATAATCCCCAATAGCCATATCTATATCTTTCGAATTCTCCATTTTGAATCTCTTCCTTTCTCTCGTTTTGAGTTTCCCCCTCCACGTATAGGTGATCTTTCTAAGATAGATAAGGATGGAAAACCACTTCAAGGGACTTAGACGTTAGTCGGATTAGAAGTTGGTTCAAGAAGGAGGAGGACTGGTAGGTATCTATTGGATAGACGATGGGAGGAAGGCTAAAATAGTTGTTTGGTTAATGAAGGATGAAACCTTACTGGTGGGAAGTTACGAGTGGGGAATAGGGAAGAAGAAGGCAAGTGGTTATCCTTTTTGAGAGGAATAGGACACCTTATTAGGATTGTCCAAAGAAGCAAGGGCAAGGTATGGAATCTTCTGGAGGGTAGTTGTATTCCCTCACGACTAGGGTACCAGATGGGGATAAGACCGTCTAGATTGGAGGTTGGATTTCTTTATCATCCAATTCGAACTTTATTTGATTCTGACGCATCGAGTTCGTTTATCTCATCCTTGATAGTTGGGTCACTGCACTTAGACACCAGTTTGGTAGATGATCCCTTAGTTGTTTCAAACCCAGTTGGGGCTCCATGATGAGTGTGGGTTTGAAAGTTCCTATACTTAGCGTTGAGTTTAAGATGTGATGCTTTTGGGCTTCACGGGCTATGGGTTAGTTTTGGGCATGGACTGGTTATCCATTAGGAGTGCCGTTCTTTATTTTGAAGGGAGAGTTGTTAGGCTTATAGGCCGCTTGGGTAACACTCTCGAGATCTCTTATAATCCCATAGAATCTGTTATGCTAAGTTATCTAGAATCGCTTGACATGTCGGTCTAGAGTTTGCGGTCTGTTAGAGCGATCCGGGAATACCCGGATGTGTATAAGGAGGTGAAGGGCTTACCTCCGGAGCCGGAAATTGATATATCTAGTGGGTAAGGCTAAACCAGTATCTTGGCCAGTGTGCCACATGGCTCCTAGTGAGAGGAGAGAACTCCATAAGCAAGTAGGCGATTTGCTTGAGAAGGGGTTCGTAAGACGAAGTATATTGGAGTGGGGCGCTCCAGTAGTTTTTGTTATGAAGGCGGATGGGTCCCTCAGACTTTGTGTAGGCCAAAGAGAACTAAAGAAACTCACAAAGAAGAATAGATACCCATTGCCGAGGATTAATGATCTCTTTGATCAGTTGGCTGGCGCCTCAGTATTTTTGTAGTAGGACTTAGCCACGGGATTTCATCAGTTGAGAGTGGCTGAGAATAGTATAGAGAAGACTGCCTTTAGGACTCCGGATGATTTCTTTTATGAGTGGCTGGTGATGCCATTGGGTTTGACGAACGCCCCCGCATACTTTGTTGAGAAGGGTGTTCAGGGAGTACCTAAATAAGTTCGTGATGGTCTTTGTAGATGACATCTGGGTCTTTTCTAGGAGCGAAATAAGTTTTCGTATGTGCTCAATAGACTGAGCAGAGCCAGTATAGGATAAACGACGGTTTTGGAGCGAGACTGGCGAGAACATCCAGAATTGGTCAAGGGCTTAATTATTTAGCCATTTTATTTGTATCATCTCGCGTAGGTCGTCTGAATTCGAAGGAGGTATCTCTTGGGTGTTTGTCTGATATTGGTTTAGGCCTTTGGGGCTTGCATTTGGGGGATGCCGAATTCGACTAGGGTGGTCTGCGTGGGAGACAGTTGCGATGATTTTGGATGATATCCTGGTGGAGAAGAGCATGCCCTACATCTTAGGGAAGCGTTGGAGACTTTTCGAGCGCATAGTCTTAGGACAGCAAAAGTGGATGGGATCCTTAGCATCCTATGAGTAAGGGTAACATGGTAGCGGACACCTTAAGTAGAAAAAGGTTGTCCTTGAGTTCATTGTTCGTTGAACGACGGAGCTTAGAGTTTATTTCTGAGTTTGACTTTAGACCTTCCATTGACTTTGTACCCGGTTTGCTAACCTCCTTGGAGGTTAGACCTACTCTTTTGGGGCAAATTGTAGAAGCACAGAGGGACGACCCACAGTTGGTTGAGTTAGTAGAAAAGCTCATAAGGGGGGGAGTCGTCCATCCATTTGAGTAGGTACACCCTAGATGATAGGGGGTGCTTGTGTAGAGACGGTAGACTTTGTGTACCACAAGACGAGGGTTTGAGGAAGGCTACTCTTGATGATACACACCGTTCTAGGATGACCATTCATCCCGATGGGGACGAGATGTACCAAGACATGAAAAGGACTTTCTTCTGGGCCGGTATGAAGAAAGATGTGGCCGAACATGTCGCTTGACGCTTGGTGTGCCAACAAGTGAAGACGGAGCGAAAGAAACCAGGTGGGTTGCTTCACCCATTGGAGGTTCCACAATGGAAGTGGGATAGCGTCTCGATGGATTGTATTGACGGGTTACCCAGATCGAGAAAGAGTAATACAGGAATTTGGGTGGTGGTAGACAGACTTACTAAGAGCACCCATTTCATACCTGTGAAGAGTAAGTGGATTGCTCCATGGCTAGCTTCTGTATATCTTCGAGAGATAGTTCGATTTCATGGGGTACCCTCTAGCATAGTGAGTGATCGAGATCATATCTTCACTTGAGAGTTTCGAAAGAGTTTGCAAGAGGCGGTAGGGACTCAGTTGTGTTTAAGTACTGCATATCATCCTCAGACGGACGGCCGGACCGAGAGGGTGGATCATATTTTAGAAGACCTTTTGAGGCTATGTATCTTGGATTTTGGAGGTACATGGGAGGAGCATCTTCCAGTGGGGGAGTTGCCCGACAGACTTAGTGATGTATTCCATGGGAGGAAGGGCCTACATGAGACCGCAGAGGTGGTAGAGCCGAGTTTGCTTAGAAAAGTGGAAGCAGAGCGTGATGCGACGATTCGACGAGCTCCTACTTGCATCCTTGGGTCAGAGATTTGGAAGCTGAGAAACAGAGAGGTTCAACTAGTCAAAGTACAAAGGGGAGATGAAGAAAGTGACGCTACCTGGGAGATGGAAGCGAAGATGCGTTCAAGGTACCCTTTTCTTTCGGAGGGTATATCCTTTTGCTTCTCCTTCATCGCATATCTTGTGCTTATCTTATTCTTAGTATGTCCTCTCGTTAGTACCTTTGACCTTTAGATAGGGTAAACCTATGGTTGAAACATGTGTTTGAGACATGTTATGGTTGATGGATGCAAGTGGATGCAAGTGTTTGCTAGTGGTTGCTCGTGGATGCATATACACACACTCTAGGCACTAGATCGGCTCAGTCACTCCATATTGCATATTGCATAAAACTGTGTGTAGGAAAATATATTTATGGATGTATAATGGTTGTGTTATCACATGGATGATGCATTTTGGTGAATGATTGTGCACTCATGTAGATATTGTATGTGTCGATAGGGTTCTCTCGCATACATAATGGATGCATGGCACTATCATGGTTTGCATATGTTCATACATTAGATAGGGAACATATACACACACTTTTTGCATATGCTCATACATTATTAGAAATTGTTTTAAGGACAATGGATGCCCGTGGATGATGGTTTGAGTAGATGGTTGTTTGGTTGGTAGGATATGCATTCTCCTTAGCTTAGAGATTTCGGGGACGAAATCCTTTAAGGAGGGGAGAATGTAACACCCCGAATTTTAGTTAATACTAAAATTCACTAATTACAGGATAAATGATCTCAGACGTGGGAATTAGGGGATAACGGGCTGCGTTATTGCGTTCGCCTCAGAAAAATACGCGAAATAGAGTTCGAGTTTTCGAAAATCGGAGTCCGTATGGCCCAGTTATGGCCCAATGAAGTTTGCAGAAAATTCAAAACTAAAACAGATTTAAAAATTTAAATATTCAGATTTGGAATGGGCCAGGCGGGGTCAGGCGGGTAGCTTCCCGCCCAACCCATGTCGACAGGGCTGTCGACAGGCCTGTCGACAGGGGTGTCGACATGCCTGTCGACTTGCCTGTCGACAGGGTGGCACCGTTCTGTGAACCTGGGTGCACCAGGTTGCACCAGGTTGGGTTTCAGGCTGGCTAGGAGGGCTGGTTCTAGAGATTTCCTAAATCTAAGGGTCCTAATCTAATCTAGGGTTAATCCAAGGGTCTAAAATGCAACATAATCCTATAAATAAGACCCTAATCCTACCCTAATTCATTCATAATTAAATCTAGTAACTAAACTATGGCAAAATGAAACTTGGTCATGGCCTCCACAAATCAAATGAAGAAAGTTGCAAGCTAATTCCTCTCTAATCAATCCTTAATCATTATTATCTTCATAGTTAGCAACTAATTCTACTTCATAAAGTTGCTAATCTTGAGTTTGGTGAGTTTCTATGGCTTTAATAATCAATTGTTAAATTGATTATGGTAGGATGTGATAAGACATGGCTATGTTTGTGGATAAATGTATTTATGCAAGTTTGTATGATATGTGATTTGCAAGTTTTATGTTAAATGCAAGTTAAGGCCATGTTTTATGATGCAAAACACCATGTTAAACATTTATGCATATGTGACATGTTATGCAAACTATATGTGAGAATATATGCAAGTTATATGTAACATGATATGCAAGTTATGCATGTAATTTTATGCATGCTAAGTAGTTGGTGTTATGCATGTTAAGTATTTGATGTTATTCATGCTAAAGTATTTGACGTTATGCATGATAAGTATTTGATTGTATGCATACTAAGTATGGGGTTTTATGCATGTTAAGTGTTTGGGTTTATGCAAGTTAAGTGGTAGGTTTATGCATAATAAGTATTTGATTTTATGCATAATAAGTATTTGATTTTATGCATAATGAGTATTTGGTTTTATGCATAATAAGTATTTGATTTTATGCATAATAAGTATTTGATTCTATGCATGATAAGTAAGTGGTTTTATGCATGCTAAGTGTTTGGTATTATGCATAAATCATGACATGCAAGTTTATCCTTTTAAATATGGTATATACATATGCAAGATGGCACCCTTATATGCTATGCATGTTTACCCTCCTTTAAGATGCAAGTCATATATGTAAGTTCGACATATTATGCAAGTTATGCTTACATGCAAGCTCAACATGTTATGTAAGTTATGTGTATGAGGGTATGCAAGTTGTGTGCATAGTGTTATGCAAGTTAAGTTTATGAGATTATGCAAGTTATGAGCATGATGTTATGCAAGTTATGTATATGCTTAAATGCGAGCTTAATGTGATATGCAAGTATGTGAATGCTTATGCAAGTATATGAATGCCCATGCAAGTATGTGAATGCTTATGCAAGTTATGTGTAGGCTTAAATGCATGTCTAACGTGTTATGCAAGTTATGAGAATGCTTATATGCAAGTTCAACATGTTATGTAAGACATGTGTATGATAATGTGCAAGTTTGGGGTTAAATGTGGTTGGGTTAATATATGCTCATATATGCAAGTTGACATCCTCTTAACCCATGACAAAGTTGTATGCTAAACCCATGATATTTGTGATGATCTTCCCCTTATTTATGTCATGAAATGAGAACGATTTACGTGGGGAACGATGGGGTTGGTAAATATGTTAATAAGTGAATGATTGGGTATGATTAAGCATACCATAAAAATAAATTACCATAAGCGGGAATTTACCTATTGAGTTAGGTCTACCCCATGGGAATTTACCTATTGAGTTAGGTCTACCCATGTTATGGAAAACTTGATATTAATTAGGGATAATTAATATGGGGGTGATTAATTAGGTGTAATTAATCGACTAAGACACGAGGTTGGACTCATTTGTAGTGTAAAACTGCCCGGACCCGACCGGCTTAACCAGTTGCTACAAATGTCAGCCCAATGTGAGAGGTCTTAGCCATAAATTAAATACGTGATTAAGGTAAAGACACGAGGTTAGACTCTGTTATGACGTAAGACTGCCCGGACTCTACCGGCTTAACCAGGCGGTCATAACAGCCAGTCTAATGTGGGAGGTCTTTATGGGAGATCACGGTCTTAATTAATTAAGAAACACTTAACCATATTAGCATGTAGTGGGACATGAGGGGTTAAGTGGGTGCCTTGGGTGGCATGTAGTAACTAGTGGGGGTGCCTTGGGTGGCATGAGGAAACTAGTGGGTTGCCTTGGGTGGCAATAGAAAATACGATTAGAATACTTAACCAAAGTGGAACATGTAAATAAACACGATTAAAGGGTTAAGTAAGTGCCTTGGGTGGCATGTGGGAATCAAGTAAGTGCCTTGGGTGGCATGCGAAAATCTAGTGGGTGCCTTAAGTGGCAGTTGTAATATAATTGGATGACTTAACCAAACCTTAACATGTAAGGGGGCATGATTATAAAAAGGGGTTAAGTGGGATGCACTAGATAAAATGACAAGCTTAAGTAGTAGCTTGTGGGGGGCCCATTTCAACCAATATCCCAAACGTATCTTTGTGGGCTCGACCCATGTCGAGTGACGGGACACGCATATTGGGCTTGATTATAAGAGGCCAAAACGGGGTAGCGGTGGCAACGCAAGTCCAACGGGTTTCATATGCGTGTGTGGGCCCGGGCTGGTAGATAAGCCGTTGTTGCATCGTGTAGATATAAAGCCGTGCACCGTTGATAGTATTGGGTAGCCACTTTAGGGGAGTGATACACCCCACTATGGGACCAGCACGGGTATCTACGTTAGGGAGCCGATCGCTTGGGAGTAGTGGGTACACCTAGTAAAGATAGGGGCAGATGGCACCTATGTAGGGGTACACGAAACTACTGGGTAAGATTACTAGGTACACCTAGTGGAGGTAGGGGCAGACGGCACCTACGTGGTCAGTTATACACCTAGTGGAGGTAGGGGCAGACGGCACCTACGTGGTCAGTTATACACCTAGTGGAGGTAGGGGCAGACGGCACCTACGTGGTTAGCTAGAAGTACCAGAAACTACTAGCTATATTTTCTAAGTCTTTAGATGGGATCAACCTTTAAGTAGGAATCACTCTTGGTGGGTAGAACTGGTGTGGTGCAGTGTAGGAATTACCCTTGGGTGGGTAGGTCTGGGGTGGTGTAAGCTAGTAATTATCCTTGGGTGGATAAATACGTCGTTTCGATTATCGTAGTACATCCTGTGTTTTGTGGGCTACTTATTGTAGTCATTATCCCCAGAGGTACCGTATCTTGTTTATATCATACCCTAATTACTTTAATGGTTGTATTGTTAGGGTTATAGGACTCACTCAGACTTATGTCTGACCCCGTTGTTGTTTATCTTTTTCCCCACCCTCAGGTTATCAGAGTGGACTTAGCACTAGTGGGCTTGGACCAGACCGCTATATCTATCTTTTGAGGCTTGGACGGTAGAAGTAAAGCTCAGTTTATCTCTTGGCTATTGTCTATGTAATGGGATTATGTACTTCTATTTTATCAGGATGGATATTATGTACTTGACTCTTGTTATGGTTTTGTGATGTAACCAAACATGTTTTGTTAAGGAAATGATGTTTTAAATTTTCAAGTATTACTTATATCTGTCCTGTTGTAATTTTTCTGTTCTATACTCACTAAAAATACTCCACCAAAACTAAGGCATTCCCTTTGTGAGTGACCTTAGCGGGTGTGGGGTGTTACACGTGGTATCAGAGCTTAAGGTTACCGGAACAGATAAATTTTTTAGAAAAACTATTTTATAAGAATATTTTTGGAAAGGAGTATTTTCAAAAACATGTCTTTTAAGAGAAAAGTTTTTGAAAGAAAAGCATAATCCCCAATAGCCATATCTATATCTTTCGAATTCTCCATTTTGAATCTCTTCCTTTCTCTCGTTTTGAGTTTCCCCCTCCACGTATAGGTGATCTTTCTAAGATAGATAAGGATGGAAAACCACTTCAAGGGACTTAGACGTTAGTCGGATTAGAAGTTGGTTCAAGAAGGAGGAGGACTGGTAGGTATCTATTGGATAGACGATGGGAGGAAGGCTAAAATAGTTGTTTGGTTAATGAAGGATGAAACCTTACTGGTGGGAAGTTACGAGTGGGGAATAGGGAAGAAAAAGGCAAGTGGTTATCCTTTTTGAGAGGAATAGGACACCTTATTAGGATTGTCCAAAGAAGCAAGGGCAAGGTATGGAATCTTCTGGAGGGTAGTTGTATTCCCTCACGACTAGGGTACCAGATGGGGATAAGACCGTCTAGATTGGAGGTTGGATTTCTTTATCATCCAATTCGAACTTTATTTGATTCTGACGCATCGAGTTCGTTTATCTCATCCTTGATAGTTGGGTCACTGCACTTAGACACCAGTTTGGTAGATGATCCCTTAGTTGTTTCAAACCCAGTTGGGGCTCCATGATGAGTGTGGGTTTGAAAGTTCCTATACTTAGCGTTGAGTTTAAGATGTGATGCTTTTGGGCTTCACGGGCTATGGGTTAGTTTTGGGCATGGACTGGTTATCCAGTAGGAGTGCCGTTCTTTATTTTGAAGGGAGAGTTGTTAGCCTTATGGGCCGCTTGGGTAACACTCTCGAGATCTCTTATAATCCCATAGAATCTGTTATGCTAAGTTATCTAGAATCGCTTGACATGTCGGTCTAGAGTTTGCGATCTGTTAGAGCGATCCGGGAATACCCGGATGTGTATAAGGAGGTGAAGGGCTTACCTCCGGAGCCGGAAATTGATATATCTGGTGGGTAAGGCTAAACCAGTATCTTGGCCAGTGTGCCACATGGCTCCTAGTGAGAGGAGAGAACTCCATAAGCAAGTAGGCGATTTGCTTGAGAAGGGGTTCGTAAGACGAAGTATATTGGAGTGGGGCGCTCCAGTAGTTTTTGTTATGAAGGCGGATGGGTCCCTCAGACTTTGTGTAGGCCAAAGAGAACTAAAGAAACTCACAAAGAAGAATAGATACCCATTGCCGAGGATTAATGATCTCTTTGATCAGTTGGCTGGCGCCTCAGTATTTTTGTAGTAGGACTTAGCCACGGGATTTCATCAGTTGAGAGTGGCTGAGAATAGTATAGAGAAGACTGCCTTTAGGACTCTGGATGATTTCTTTTATGAGTGGCTGGTGATGCCATTGGGTTTGACGAACGCCCCCGCATACTTTGTTGAGAAGGGTGTTCAGGGAGTACCTAAATAAGTTCGTGATGGTCTTTGTAGATGACATCTGGGTCTTTTCTAGGAGCGAAATAAGTTTTCGTATGTGCTCAATAGACTGAGCAGAGCCAGTATAGGATAAACGACGGTTTTGGAGCGAGACTGGCGAGAACATCCAGAATTGGTCAAGGGCTTAATTATTTAGCCATTTTATTTGTATCATCTCGCGTAGGTCGTCTGAATTCGAAGGAGGTATCCCTTGGGTGTTTGTCTGATATTGGTTTAGGCCTTTGGGGCTTGCATTTGGGGGATGCCGAATTCGACTAGGGTGGTCTGCGTGGGAGACAGTTGCGATGATTTTGGATGATATCCTGGTGGAGAAGAGCATGCCCTACATCTTAGGGAAGCGTTGGAGACTTTTCGAGCGCATAGTCTTAGGACAGCAAAAGTGGATGGGATCCTTAGCATCCTATGAGTAAGGGTAACATGGTAGCGGACACCTTAAGTAGAAAAAGGTTGTCCTTGAGTTCATTGTTCGTTGAACGACGGAGCTTAGAGTTTATTTCTGAGTTTGACTTTAGACCTTCCATTGACTTTGTACCCGGTTTGCTAACCTCCTTGGAGGTTAGACCTACTCTTTTGGGGCAAATTGTAGAAGCACAGAGGGACGACCCACAGTTGGTTGAGTTAGTAGAAAAGCTCATAAGGGGGGGAGTCGTCCATCCATTTGAGTAGGTACACCCTAGATGATAGGGGGTGCTTGTGTAGAGACGGTAGACTTTGTGTACCGCAAGACGAGGGTTTGAGGAAGGCTACTCTTGATGACACACACCGTTCTAGGATGACCATTCATCCCGATGGGGACGAGATGTACCAAGACATGAAAAGGACTTTCTTCTGGGCCGGTATGAAGAAAGATGTGGCCGAACATGTCGCTTGACGCTTGGTGTGCCAACAAGTGAAGACGGAGCGAAAGAAACCAGGTGGGTTGCTTCACCCATTGGAGGTTCCACAATGGAAGTGGGACAGCGTCTCGATGGATTGTATTGACGGGTTACCCAGATCGAGAAAGAGTAATACAGGAATTTGGGTGGTGGTAGACAGACTTACTAAGAGCACCCATTTCATACCTGTGAAGAGTAAGTGGATTGCTCCATGGCTAGCTTCTGTATATCTTCGAGAGATAGTTCGATTTCATGGGGTACCCTCTAGCATAGTGAGTGATCGAGATCATATCTTCACTTGAGAGTTTCGAAAGAGTTTGGAAGAGGCGGTAGGGACTCAGTTGTGTTTAAGTACTGCATATCATCCTCAGACGGACGGCCGGACCGAGAGGGTGGATCATATTTTAGAAGACCTTTTGAGGCTATGTATCTTGGATTTTGGAGGTACATGGGAGGAGCATCTTCCAGTGGGGGAGTTGCCCGACAGACTTAGTGATGTATTCCATGGGAGGAAGGGCCTACATGAGACCGCAGAGGTGGTAGAGCCGAGTTTGCTTAGAAAAGTGGAAGTAGAGCGTGATGCGACGATTCGACGAGCTCCTACTTGCATCCTTGGGTCAGAGATTTGGAAGCTGAGAAACAGAGAGGTTCAACTAGTCAAAGTACAAAGGGGAGATGAAGAAAGTGACGCTACCTGGGAGATGGAAGCGAAGATGCGTTCAAGGTACCCTTTTCTTTCGGAGGGTATATCCTTTTGCTTCTCCTTCATCGCATATCTTGTGCTTATCTTATTCTTAGTATGTCCTCTCGTTAGTACCTTTGACCTTTAGATAGGGTAAACCTATGGTTGAAACATGTGTTTGAGACATGTTATGGTTGATGGATGCAAGTGGATGCAAGTGTTTGCTAGTGGTTGCTCGTGGATGCATATACACACACTCTAGGCACTAGATTGGCTCAGTCACTCCATATTGCATATTGCATAAAACTGTGTGTAGGAAAATATATTTATGGATGTATAATGGTTGTGTTATCACATGGATGATGCATTTTGGTGAATGATTGTGCACTCATGTAGATATTGTATGTGTCGATAGGGTTCTCTCGCATACATAATGGATGCATGGCACTATCATGGTTTGCATATGTTCATACATTAGATAGGGAACATATACACACACTTTTTGCATATGCTCATACATCATTAGAAATTGTTTTAAGGACAATGGATGCCCGTGGATGATGGTTTGAGTAGATGGTTGTTTGGTTGGTAGGATATGCATTCTCCTTAGCTTAGAGATTTCGGGGACGAAATCCTTTAAGGAGGGGAGAATGTAACACCCCGAATTTTAGTTAATACTAAAATTCACTAATTACAGGATAAATGATCTCAGACGTGGGAATTAGGGGGTAACGGGCTGCGTTATTGCGTTCGCCTCGGAAAAATACGCGAAATAGAGTTCGAGTTTTCGAAAATCGGAGTCCGTATGGCCCAGTTATGGCCCAATGAAGTTTGCAGAAAATTCAAAACTAAAACAGATTTAAAAATTTAAATATTCAGATTTGGAATGGGCCAGGCGGGGTCAGGCGGGTAGCTTCCCGCCCAACCCATGTCGACAGGGGTGTCGACATGCCTGTCGACTTGCCTGTCGACAGGGTGGCACCGTTCTGTGAACCTGGGTGCACCAGGTTGCACCAGGTTGGGTTTCAGGCTGGCTAGGAGGGCTGGTTCTAGAGATTTCCTAAATCTAAGGGTCCTAATCTAATCTAGGGTTAATCCAGGGGTCTAAAATGCAACCTAATCCTATAAATAAGACCCTAATCCTACCCTAATTCATTCATAATTAAATCTAGTAACTAAACTATGGCAAAATGAAACTTGGTCATGGCCTCCACAAATCAAATGAAGAAAGTTGCAAGCTAATTCCTCTCTAATCAATCCTTAATCATTATTATCTTCATAGTTAGCAACTAATTCTACTTCATAAAGTTGCTAATCTTGAGTTTGGTGAGTTTCTATGGCTTTAATAATCAATTGTTAAATTGATTATGGTAGGATGTGATAAGACATGGCTATGTTTGTGGATAAATGTATTTATGCAAGTTTGTATGATATGTGATTTGCAAGTTTTATGTTAAATGCAAGTTAAGGCCATGTTTTATGATGCAAAACACCATGTTAAACATTTATGCATATGTGACATGTTATGCAAACTATATGTGAGAATATATGCAAGTTATATGTAACATGATATGCAAGTTATGCATGTAATTTTATGCATGCTAAGTAGTTGGTGTTATGCATGTTAAGTATTTGATGTTATTCATGCTAAAGTATTTGACGTTATGCATGATAAGTATTTGATTGTATGCATACTAAGTATGGGGTTTTATGCATGTTAAGTGTTTGGGTTTATGCAAGTTAAGTGGTAGGTTTATGCATAATAAGTATTTGATTTTATGCATAATAAGTATTTGATTTTATGCATAATGAGTATTTGGTTTTATGCATAATAAGTATTTGATTTTATGCATAATAAGTATTTGATTCTATGCATGATAAGTAAGTGGTTTTATGCATGCTAAGTGTTTGGTATTATGCATAAATCATGACATGCAAGTTTACCCTTTTAAATATGGTATATACATATGCAAGATGGCACCCTTATATGTTATGCATGTTTACCCTCCTTTAAGATGCAAGTCATATATGTAAGTTCGACATATTATGCAAGTTATGCTTACATGCAAGCTCAACATGTTATGTAAGTTATGTGTATGAGGGTATGCAAGTTGTGTGCATAGTGTTATGCAAGTTAAGTTTATGAGATTATGCAAGTTATGAGCATGATGTTATGCAAGTTATGTATATGCTTAAATGCGAGCTTAATGTGATATGCAAGTATGTGAATGCTTATGCAAGTATATGAATGCCCATGCAAGTATGTGAATGCTTATGCAAGTTATGTGTAGGCTTAAATGCATGTCTAACGTGTTATGCAAGTTATGAGAATGCTTATATGCAAGTTCAACATGTTATGTAAGACATGTGTATGATAATGTGCAAGTTTGGGGTTAAATGTGGTTGGGTTAATATATGCTCATATATGCAAGTTGACATCCTCTTAACCCATGACAAAGTTGTATGCTAAACCCATGATATTTGTGATGATCTTCCCCTTATTTATGTCATGAAATGAGAACGATTTACGTGGGGAACGATGGGGTTGGTAAATATGTTAATAAGTGAATGATTGGGTATGATTAAGCATACCATAAAAATAAATTACCATAAGCGGGAATTTACCTATTGAGTTAGGTCTACCCCATGGGAATTTACCTATTGAGTTAGGTCTACCCATGTTATGGAAAACTTGATATTAATTAGGGATAATTAATATGGGGGTGATTAATTAGGTGTAATTAATCGACTAAGACACGAGGTTGGACTCATTTGTAGTGTAAAACTGCCCGGACCCGACCGGCTTAACCAGTTGCTACAAATGTCAGCCCAATGTGAGAGGTCTTAGCCATAAATTAAATACGTGATTAAGGTAAAGACACGAGGTTAGACTCTGTTATGACGTAAGACTGCCCGGACTCTACCGGTTTAACCAGGCGGTCATAACAGCCAGTCTAATGTGGAAGGTCTTTATGGGAGATCACGGTCTTAATTAATTAAGAAACACTTAACCATATTAGCATGTAGTGGGACATGAGGGGTTAAGTGGGTGCCTTGGGTGGCATGTAGTAACTAGTGGGGGTGCCTTGGGTGGCATGAGGAAACTAGTGGGTTGCCTTGGGTGGCAATAGAAAATACGATTAGAATACTTAACCAAAGTGGAACATGTAAATAAACACGATTAAAGGGTTAAGTAAGTGCCTTGGGTGGCATGTGGGAATCAAGTAAGTGCCTTGGGTGGCATGCGGAAATCTAGTGGGTGCCTTAAGTGGCAATTGTAATATAATTGGATGACTTAACCAAACCTTAACATGTAAGGGGGCATGATTATAAAAAGGGGTTAAGTGGGATGCACTAGATAAAATGACAAGCTTAAGTAGTAGCTTGTGGGGGGCCCATTTCAACCAATATCCCAAACGTATCTTTGTGGGCTCGACCCATGTCGAGTGACGGGACACGCATATTGGGCTTGATTATAAGAGGCCAAAACGGGGTAGCGGTGGCAACGCAAGTCCAACGGGTTTCATATGCGTGTGTGGGCCCGGGCTGGTAGATAAGCCGTTGTTGCATCGTGTAGATATAAAGCCGTGCACCGTTGATAGTATTGGGTAGCCACTTTAGGGGAGTGATACACCCCACTGTGGGACCAGCACGGGTATCTACGTTAGGGAGCCGATCGCTTGGGAGTAGTGGGTACACCTAGTAAAGATAGGGGCAGATGGCACCTATGTAGGGGTACACGAAACTACTGGGTAAGATTACTAGGTACACCTAGTGGAGGTAGGGGCAGACGGCACCTACGTGGTCAGTTATACACCTAGTGGAGGTAGGGGCAGACGGCACCTACGTGGTCAGTTATACACCTAGTGGAGGTAGGGGCAGACGGCACCTACGTGGTTAGCTAGAAGTACCAGAAACTACTAGCTATATTTTCTAAGTCTTTAGATGGGATCAACCTTTAAGTAGGAATTACTCTTGGTGGGTAGAACTGGTGTGGTGCAGTGTAGGAATTACCCTTGGGTGGGTAGGTCTGGGGTGGTGTAAGCTAGTAATTATCCTTGGGTGGATAAATACGTCGTTTCGATTATCGTAGTACATCCTGTGTTTTGTGGGCTACTTACTGTAGTCATTATCCCCAGAGGTACCGTATCTTGTTTATATCATACCCTAATTACTTTAATGGTTGTATTGTTAGGGTTATAGGACTCACTCAGACTTATGTCTGACCCCGTTGTTGTTTATCTTTTTCCCCACCCTCAGGTTATCAGAGTGGACTTAGCACTAGTGGGCTTGGACCAGACCGTTATATCTATCTTTTGAGGCTTGGACGGTAGAAGTAAAGCTCAGTTTATCTCTTGGCTATTGTCTATGTAATGGGATTATGTACTTCTATTTTATCAGGATGGATATTATGTACTTGACTCTTGTTATGGTTTTGTGATGTAACCAAACATGTTTTGTTAAGGAAATGATGTTTTAAATTTTCAAGTATTACTTATATCTGTCCTGTTGTAATTTTTCTGTTCTATACTCACTAAAAATACTCCACCAAAACTAAGGCATTCCCTTTGTGAGTGACCTTAGCGGGTGTGGGGTGTTACATGTATTGTATATTAATCTCTGATATTTTTCTGATGTGTACTATTTATTCATACTCTGTTATATTCTTGTACTCTGACGTAATTGTTGTAATAAGCAATGAAATATTATATTGTTTGCGTTCTGATTAGTCTGTTCTCAACTCAATCTGGGCTTTCCCGTAAGGGCGAGTTTGGGTCGTTTCACAACGTATATGAAACATGGTGCCTTTATTCTTGATGGAGCTTCGGTTATCCTTATCTTACTATCTTTTGGTGGCATTAGGTTGCTATCCTCTTCTAAACTGGTCATCTCTCTCAATACTTGATTTCCTCTTCATAGAACTGAATTGCTCGATAGATTCGATGATGATTTACTTTGGCTATTAAACTCTTGAAGTGTTGTCGCTTCTGATTCTACCTCATAGGGTACTACTTTTGAGGACTTTTGGGCCAAGTATGCTTCAATAAATCTTCTAGTGGTATCAATATGTGTTGCCAAGTGCAATATTCCCAATTCATCTTTTGTTAAAGTCGAAGGTCTTTTGGATTCCAATTTTGCTGAGTTGGTGCTGCTTTCTAGCATGGGTGATGTGTTGCAACCTTGTTCACAACCCCCTTTCGACTTAACCATCTTTAATCAATATTTGGATTATCTCTTTATAATGAAATTAGGAATAAGGATGGAGAGAAAAATTAGGATGAAGGTACGGGAGATTAGAATAGAGTTTCAAGGCTATACTATTCTTCAAAAAGCTTTTAAATCAACGATGTTTCAATTAGTAACTGAAAATTTAGGGGACCCTTGTTAAGGTCACTTTATCCATGGTATTCTTTCTTCAAGGCTTAATCCAATAAGGTGGAATCACTTGGGATATGGTAAGGTTATCCAAAGGATCGAAGTTTCAGGCCCTCCTTCTAGCGCCAAAATGTTAACAATATTTTTCATCAAAACTGGAATAAGGAAATAATGGTATGGACCTAGGGGTACTTAGGGATTATTTAGTTCCTATAAGATTAAGTTTGTTCACTGTTTTCTAGATATCAATGTCTTAATCCCGAAGATGGGTTACTCTTCCTTCATAGAGGTGAGTATCACTCTTATAAGACTCAAGAACCAACAGTTACCTTGGGATAAGGGCTTCATGAACTCAACACAAGTAGAAAGCTAAAGGGTTTATATAAGGCTATCTCGTAATTTATTCCTTTTAAGCTTGACTGAATTCACCACTCCTTAGGTATCAAAACCCTTAATCCGAAGATTAGTTACTCTTCCTTCAAGAGGTGAATGCCTTTCTTACGAAACTTAATGAACAACAGTTATCTTAGGATGGGGCTACAACAATCATCACTAATCGAAACTAAAATACGCATCAAGATTATTTTGGGTGATTTTTGGACGGATTTGGTCATGGAGAGTTGAGACGCATAAGCACAACAATACACCATATAATATGCAAAATAGTAAGAACACACAATTTATAGTGGTTCAGTTTGGATTGAACCTACATTCACTTTAAGGTCTTTGATGATTTTATTCATGTAGGAGGCTATATATGAAACCCCCAATTTGATATAAAAATTAGGGTTTGCTCTCTTAGAAATGAGTACAAGGTTGTGGAATGAGAAAAAGTCCCCCAAAATGTAACCCTTGGGGTCTTATTTATAGAGGGTATGGCCCCTTTTCTGCTGCTTCTTGTTGCCACTTTTTTATGTCACCTTTCTACTTTTATTTTTGGCTTTCATTTCTGGCTTTCTTTTTTAGCTTTCGTCACCACTCTAGTGTCATTTTCTTCTATCATCGCCACTCCAGTAACCTTGTTTCAGCCATTATTCCCAAACGATAAGTCTATTTGTTTAATGTAACCAACCTACGAAATGGGAAACCATCATTTGAATCAAGTGTAACTGGTTTTAGGTCTAAATCTCTTACCAATCAAGAGTTACAGGAGAAACAAGATTTTGTGTCACCTTTCAAGTGTTGATTCTTAGTGTCACCCAACTATTTTCCTCAATGAGTGTTTGGTATCATCCTCCATGATACTGATTAACATTATTTTGGCTTTGGACTAGCTACCTTCATGTTTCTACCTCTGAGTCTTTGGTATCACGGTTTCAGTATCGACCTTGATGTTGGATTAACTGCTTCCTGTACTTTGTTGCTTTGGTATCCATCTGATGTCTTGTTATATTGGTATCGACTTTATATACTTGTTTTCCTGGTTTCGGTGTCATCGCCAGGCTAATAGTCTACTGTATGCTGGTGCCGACACGATACTTTGCTCTTTTCTTCCCAGTTGCCTTAGCACCATTGCTGCTGCTTCTAATATTCTTCTATCGGTGTTGGACTGATACTCTTGTGCTCTGTTCTCGGCCTTGATTCACTTAAGTCTCTTCTATAATGTTGTTCTGATCTTCGCATTGTTTCCATAGTGATACTAGGTCTTCATGCTTGGTTGCAACCTGAATCTCTTTGTTGCCGGTATCAGCTTTTGGGGCACTTCTTTTTGGTAGCACCCTAGCCTTTTACAAGGCTTTTTCTAAAAGGTTTCTGGCCCTTTGCCCGAAACCCTTAGCTCTTTTGGATTCGAAGTTTCTGCTTCTTTATATTTGGCCAGTGCAAATTTTGGTGTTAACAATTTCTGTATACTCCGTATTTAAAAAATTAGTTTGGCGTTTATTAGTTCTTTTCAAAAATTGAAGCATTAAAATTTTTAAAATGTAATATTCTAGAACTTTTATCTTTAAAAGTGATAGTTAGAAATATTTGTTAAATTCAAAAATGCTTGGTGTCCAACCCTTTCCAACTTACATTTAAAATTTTGGAATTTTTAAAATAGCTCTTTGTTAATTTTTTTCATTTTCAAAAACTTACTTATTTTCACTAAACCATTCTTTTTTAAAAATGTCCTTTCATAATTTTAAAACAATCCTTAAATTTAAATTATTAAAACTGGAGTAGATACCACTAACTATTCTTCTTTAGCTTTCCTACTCTTCCAACCATCCGATATTGGCAAAATCTCAGTTTACCATAAAAGGGCGACTATTTAAAAGACATGGAACTAAATACACGTAATAAGGGAAAACATTTATGGTTATATTTCATTATAATTCCAATTGTTTCTCCAAATTTACTACTATCTTACTAAATTGTCGTAGCCATTTATGGTTATATTTCACTAATATAATTTTTTTTTTTTGAAAGAATAGGTTTATTAAAATTTTCTGTCATTGGTTCTTTTATCATTCCACTTATGTTTTCAACCCCATAAAGATATATTTTTCTTTCATTAAACATCCTCTTTTTTTTCAAATCCCAAAAATATGAAATTTTCTTTCAAAGTATAATATTTTGAATTCTTCCTTTTCAAAATCATATATGGGGTTAGACTTAAGATGAACTTTTCACTTCTTTAATAGGAATATGTCCCTTCCATAATCTTAGATCCTTTTTCTAATACTAAATATAAGCATTAACCCCACCACCTCTAGGAAAGCTCATATACTTCCCATCGCCTATAGAATATCAATAATAACCTTTTCCAAAAATTGAACTTATTGTACATCCTCGATTGGTAATCACATAGGGATCTAACTCCTTTGGGCTACCATAATCCAACTAGAAAATCATGTACAATCCATCTCTTGAAACCTTACGTATGTTATTGTTTGATAATTGGGATCACTATGATCTTTATGTGTGTATATATATATGTGTATATATACATTGTTTTTATTTATATTAGAAAAACTAGTAAGTTCACTCCCTATATTTTTAGGATCTACTAACCTAAGTTATGATACCAAATGCGATAACCCGCACCTAAATGGGCTTGATTTTTCGCCAAAAACGGAAATTGAAGTCCACTAGAATGTGATCCGTTTGTTTGGCATCCTACAAATAAACAAAAATATTCATCAAAGCTCAAGTAATTAATTTACAACAGAATAATTTAAAGTATAATAATAAATAAGTGCTGGCCATAAAATTGACACTTTTAAATCAAGTGTCTCAAGCAGCTGTAACCCATCCAAATTACTAGTGTTTGCCTTTTATCCATCCCATGGGTAGTTTTGATGATGACGTTAGAACAACGTTCTAGTGGCTGATAAATTATACGTCTTATTCATAACATTATCATATATTAATTGCCAACCGTTTATGCTATGTTAAGTTTTGTTTAAGTAATTCAAACTCTACCAATGCACATGAACCATAGTTATTCATTTCCCTGTAGATTTAGTCAAACATATAAGTGTATGTGTGTGTGTATTTGTGTGTGTGTATATATATATTCCTTGGTCCATTCTCGATTTAGATACTTTCCCTTAGTATGTTTTGCAATCACCTTGCTATGATTCATCATCTCACCATATCATGACATTGTCATCGTATGCTATGAGCAAAAGTAAGTTACATTCTCATCATGAGTGCACCTGTATCCACCCTATCACAAATACTATGAATTCTACAAATGGACACTTCGTTCCTACACAGCTAGAAATTCAATAAGGGATTTTCTATTTGGTTTATCATATTCTCCACGGATCGACCCCTATTAAACCATCCATTTCTAGTTTGGGAGGTATCTCTTCATATAGGTTAATACCATTGCCTTTATTCAAATAATCTAATGAAAACCATGTAGTTTTTTATGTTCCTTCCAAACTTCCAATATAAAAAGATTGATTTGGGCTCAAGGGTGTGACACGTGTCCTTCATCGTCTAACCATTTGGACATATGATGACCCAATAACCATGCAACCCGACCCTTAATGGTACTCGAGCGTTGCACCTTCGATGTCACATAATAATGACCTAGCCATCCATCGAACAGTTAGATTGCCTAGAGCAATCTAGATAACATCCCTTTGATAACCATAAATAGACCTAAACAACATCTGGGGCACATTCATGCTAGATTACATCGCAGAACTTATCCTCAGGTAATCGTCTTCACGTGACTGCGTTAAGCCTCTTATTTGCTACTTAGGTAGTTACTCAAACAAACATCGCTGGGATGAGCCAACCATTATGGTCTCTTATTTCCTACTCCCAAGTGGTTAGCATACCTGCTAGGACAGCCTTTCTAATATCCATTTTTAGCTTTTTATTAACCATTCTGACATTTTCTTAAATATGGATCGTCAGGATGGACCATCCATTGTGGTTTCTTAGTTCCCCAATGCCTATTTTAGCCACTTATTTCCTACGTCGACTGTATTTACCATACCATCGTTAGGATAACCTATTCAATTCTCCAATACTACCATTAACAGTCAGCGCACTTTTACCTTTGTTACAGACTTACCCAAGTGCAATTTTTAAAGAATGCACGATGCTATATATATAGTTTCTTCTTTTATCAAATCAGTAATCTATATTTCCATTCTCATGTGTTTATTTTACATTTATCCAATTTCATCTTCCATTTCTAGTTTTATTGGTTAATCATACATTTCTCACTTTCCTTTTTAATTTCACTTTATTTCTTTTTCATCTAGTTCATTTTGTATATGTTTCCCACTTTTATTACTACGTCTGTTCCCAATTTCATTAACCTTATTTGTTTATCCTTTTTCTTAAAACTCCATTTTTGGAACCAACCATATTGTAATAAATTAGAATTTATATTTTTAACCTTAAGTGCGTAGTCTATTTCAATATTTTATCCAGAAAGAGAAGATTGATGTAGCTTTTGCGATTACAAGAAATTCTCCATTTTATTTATTGAAATAAATAGTATAAAATATGGAAATTTCCTTTATTTTGTGTAACGACCGCCCTGCACTAGTATTTCCCAAGCAGTGCGTTGCGGTGGTGTTCAGCGAATACAATGAGATAATCAAGGTTGAAGTGAGAAACATTAACCAAACATATCGTATATCTCACCACACATGGAACAAAATATAATATTAACATAAGTCTGATATAAAACAGGTGAGACAGTATAAGTTGGAATGAATCATAAACAATGAAGTAATAGACCCATATCGCAGCATAGTATCAAATAGTTGAATACAGATACATCTCATAATGCTGTCTCAACTCAAAATACACTACTATGCCCAAAGTAGTGATCAACAAAAATAAAAAAGGATAAGAATATGTACATAATACATGGAAGCCTCCTGCTTGTCTCCAGTCAGCTACCCGAGCACACCGCCCTATCTCTAATTTGCGCATGATAAATTACGAGCACCTAGAGTAATAGAAGTAATGCATAAAACCCTAAGTCATACAAAGTCTGATGTGAGCGATAGTAATCTCAATCACTAAATAGCACAGTAACATTAGTATAAAGAATCATACCTGACCTGTCCCTACATCCAAAGAGTTAGGACATATGATCATATACTCTACTATACGGTAATCACAATACGGAGTGTAAATGAAAGTGTGTGTGATATAATGATACCAAACATCCAATCATAACAACCATCCTCATGGTCACCCACTCAATTCATGGGATATACGATCATGCTCGGCCTACACGATACTCCAATCCTAGCCACTTAGAGGATGAGGAACTTAGACATACCAATTGGTACAACCTAAGTTGATGACCCCGAACTAGGTCTGAGTGTGGGCTCCTAGGTTTCCTTGCACTAGAAACAATCTCCCCACACTAAGAGAAAAATGACTCGCACTAGTTCAAATGACCACACACACCTGCCATCCCTTCTTCCTGACTACCCATGTAAGTCTTACGCATCGATGATCCCTTTGCATGCGTGTCCGTAGCGAAGTCTAACTTGGAAGTCACCCAACGTTTCCCATTTGGATCCTTGGTGGTAACTCCGTATTTGGACCTACCTTGCGCCTCGGATTTAGACTAGTCATACTGGAGTTCGCCTTCAGAAGAACACGATCGTCGTCATGAAGAAACTCCACACCATGCATGCTCCATCATGCAAAATCCCCTTTTCATTTCTCTTTCGCCGGATCAACCCACCTCAGGTTTGACCTAGTCGAACCCAATTTGATCAACATATCTTTGTCGACTATATCGAACGGACTTGATTACCATACCCGGATCGACTTAGTCGATCCACACTTGGTCGACTTGGATCTGGATCGACTATTTCGATCAGGAGCACTTGATCGAGTTAACGTCCGGTTCGAACATCGAACTGGTAGCTCTCCCTTCTACAATTCTTTTCCAATTTCCAACTTCTTCCTTTTAACCAAACTTTAGCTCTCTCCTTGTTCCCAACCATATTTTAAGATGCCGTAACTTGATCTCTCAAACTCCAAATGATTTGAAACTCGACCTAGAGCCTCCTAAGACCTTCCTTGCCGTCCCCACAAAATTTCATGTCAATCTGAGTAAGTTGATCTGGCTCGATGGCGGAATCATACTTAGCCGAACCGAAATCTGCTACATCTTTTAAGTAATTTCAAACATTCTATTTTTCCATTAGATGGCGTTTGCATTCATTCTAGCATTCCTAGGTAATGTCTCAACATACCAAACATTCTCAAGCAACAAGTTAATCAATCAAACAAGATTAAACACCCCTAAAGAAGCATATGTTCCCCTAACCCCTTAAATTCTGAGTTTCACAAATCATGTCCAAATCGACGCAAACTTATATATGTGTCATCGTATGATTAATAACGCATTATAAGAATTTTTCTATATTTTTATAAGGTGTTTACATGTTAATACACCCTAATTAGTGAGTAAGGACACTATTTACTCACTTTAATCACCCACAGAAGTGTAAGCTCCAAATTAGAGAATATTTGGCTCGAATTCCAAGGTGGTGTAGTAGCTTTTATCTAGTTTTGATGTTGATTTGACTTGATTTCACTTAACATTGTTGTTTGGCTGATTAAAGTATGGCTTTTACGTTGATTTGACTTGATTTCACTTAAGATGGTTGTTTGGCCAATTAAAGTATGGCTTTATGTTGATTTGAGAGGTGGAGGTCATTAAAGGGTGTAAGGATCTATTTTAGGGGTGGTGAAATGATATGGAAAAGGTTCTCCTATCCCTTCAGCCCCCACAAGTCATCAAACCCGAAATGGGGTGTTCGCCCTACCTGCTAATGATTAATCAACCTAATTAAGCCATACCAGCCATATTTTAGTCATTTTTCCCAAATGGTAAGTTTGTTTGCTTAATGTGTCCACTCTACATAATGGGAAACCATCATTTGAATCTGATGGATGTCGTTTCAGGTCAAAATTTCTTACCAATCAAAAGTTATGGTCAAAACAAGATCCATAAAGGGTAAAATGATCATATTAAAATTCTACAAAAAAATTGAAGATAGGAAATGACCCTTTTAGTCATTTCCCAAAGTTATACAGTCATGCGACCTCATGTGTAAATGATATAAATATTCTACAATCCTCTGATACGTATACTATGGGTCGCTACATTCTCCCCTCTTAAGCAGTTTCTCTCCTGAAATTCATTAAACAATAACTAACATTATCCTGCATGTCTATCAATCCTCTGCAAGCAATCAAACTCACTTGGCAAACATGACAGCAAAACAAATTAAGCTTATCCTAGCATGTGAGATTCTAAACGAGAAGACTGATGATATCGCGAGTAGAAATTTAAGAGTGATGTATTAAAATCTTACCAAGTAAAAAGCTCTAGATATGATGTCCTCATGCTCTCCACAGTCTCCCAAGTACAATCACTCTTACTTTCACCTCACTGAACCTTGACAAGTTTCATTGTTTTCCTTCTAATATTTTTTGCATCGTCTCCAACAATACGAATAGGTTTATGGGCTACAATAGCTTCTAGTTCCACTTCGATATCATCCAACTAATATGATGTGAAAGTTGCATCAAAATAGTGCACAAAATTTATCAAATGAGAAATATGGAACACATTATGTACCTCAGCCATCTTCTAAAGTAACTCAACTCTATATGGTAGATTTCCAACCCACTCAAGGACTGGAAATGGATGAACAAACCTTGGTGTTAACGTTATTTTTCGTCAACATCGGAATCAGAGTATGGATATAGACCTAGGTGAACCAAGGGATTATTTAGTTCTTACAAGCTTGAGTTAATTCACTGTTTCTTAGATATCAAGGTCTTAAGCTCGAAGATTAGTTACTCTTCCTTCAAAGAGGTGAGTATCACGCTTACGAGACTCAAGGACCAACAATTACCTTGGGATAAGAGTTTCATAAACTCGACACAACTTAGAAAGCTATATGGTATATGAAGCGTTATTCGGTAATTATGCTCTTGTAGAAGGCTTTTGTCGTGAAATAATAAGAAAGGAAATAAGCAAAATAGATGTTAAGTATCAAATCTCTCTTTATTGATCATTTGATTGAGTACATTGAAGATTACAAGTAAAATCCCCAAATTGATTTAGAAATTAGGGTTTTCTCTCTAATAAATGGATACATGATCGTGGAATGAGAAAAGACTGCAAAAATGAGAACCCTAGGGTCTTATTTATAGAAAATTTGGGCCCCTTCAATTGCGATTAGGTAGAAAGCCCACTTTCGGTTCATGCTTCTGGTGTCAACACTATCTATGGTCTTCGGTGCTAGTTTCCGGGTTTCGACCTTCTTTTAGTGACTCCCGGCTTCGGAAGTGACTTCTGCTTCCTTGCCCCTTGTATTTTTGGGTGTCGACTAGCTTTGGACTTTGAAGCACATATGATGGTTCTGCATATGAGTATCAATACTAAATGTACTATTATGGATGCTTTCTTCTTCATAATGTTGCTATCGGTTTGCTTTCGTGCTTCTCCCTTTGCAGATCTGATGTTGCCTTTGGTATCGATATCGATACCAAGCTAGTTGGTATCCATATCGATACGAAGCCAGTTGGTATCGGTAGCACTTTACTTTCCACCATGTTGGTCTTGTGCTTTCCCTTTTATGGCTCCAGGTTTCAGTACCGGATTATATGCTTCCGGCTTTGAGATCTGGTTGACTGCTTTCGGTGTTGGCATTGACACCGCTCTAGGCTATTTATTGTATGTTTATATGTTGGTTTCGGTACTGTGCTTGTTGCTATGTTCCCTATATCAGTACCAAGCTTCTGTTACTTATGTTGGTACCGGTAGCCTATGGACCGAATCTTTTCCCTTCTTACTTTCGCTATCGGTTTTCTTTGATTCTTCGCTATTGATTATTGGCTTTCCTAGTTTCCACTCTATTTCCAATTCCATTTCGATACCCCTTCACTTTTGTTCGGTTTCGATATCAAAATCTGGTAATAGCATTTGCCTCTAGTGAAGGGGTATTTTCGACTTTTCAAGTTAAAACTTTTGGCTTTAGCTCTGTTTTGTCTTATTAGTCCCTGATTTTCCTACCTTTTGGCCTTCTGAGATTGATCAGAATCGTTGACCTATACTTACGTGTACAGATCTGATGCAGCATGCTTTTTAGTATAAAGATTATTCTTCACCCTTCCTTGTTTCCTCTTCCGCAAGAAATCAAATTCAACCTAAATTACTGGTCTTCGAGATTTTATAAACCTTTCAAAACCATGGACCCAATCTTTTCTCTGTAAGTATTTAATCACATTATGAATCGATTTAGGATTTATAAATCGTCATTTCTTGACTTTAATTTTGAGTTTAATCGAGGTTATACAGATTTCAATTCCTTATTAAAAGGAAATCAAGTAATCTCCAGCAAGCTTAAACAAACTTTAATGGTGATTCATAAAGAATTTATCATTTACCCTCTGTTATGTTCTTCGGCATCTAAAATGCAAATTTCATTTACAATAATCCTTGACTTCTTTTATAAAGATGAATTTTTCTTTTTGGTACCGATGAACTAAAGATCAACTATAATCGGTTCTTTTTAGTTTCGACTTTACCAATACCGAAATTAATGTTTGTTTTTGGCTCCGATTTAACTAGAATCAAAACAGTGTATAATTGGCAACGAAAGCCATATTTTCTTTTGTTTCGGTATCGACAAAACTTGAAATTTCGAAATCAGTTTGGCAGTTGCCGGTACTTAAGTATTTTTTATTTTGATATCATCTACACTTGGCTTTAAACTTCCTTGGTGTTAGCTAAGTTTTTAGTATCGATAACATGATGTTTGGTTTTGACTTTGTCGGTACTAAAAGAAAACCTAGGCCGCTTCGGTTCCGACCCCTTTGATACCAAAAACTTAAGTCATTTCCGATTTCGGTGTCGTCACCAACAACATGTACGACACTGATAAATTAACCATTTTTAAGCATACGTGTATTGCATAACTATGTGTGAATTTTGTCGAGATCTCAATTTCCAGTGACTAACGATATGTCTTAATTTTTATTCAGTGCTAGATGAATAATGATAATGAGTTTTAATGATGGTCTTAAACTGGTAAACAGTTCATATTTACTTATGTTATATTATTGTGTTAGAATGTTTTATGGAAAAATACCACACGACAACCTCATGTCTAAAAAGCAAGGTGCTGATAAACTGAAGCCAATCAGTTCTGCTACCCCCAAGCCAAAGAAGGAATATGCTTCACAACATTCTCTCATCTAAACCCAGGATGAAGTGAAATAAATTCCTAAAAACTTTGGTATGGTTGGGATAAATGTCGTTCCTGCCTCCACCACAAGGATTATTTGCATATTCGGTCATTCATATCTGGCACGGCGATTTCTTTCCTTTCCTAGACTTTGTTTCTAAGTGTTCACACCATTTGTGGATTTCTCCCATTCAGTTGATGCCAAACACATACACTTTTCTACTATGCCTCGAGCTTCTGGCACTCGAGCCAGGACAAACTTCTCTTAGTGCCAATCTTCTTCATCATTTGTTATGCTTGTCTAAAGGAGCGGATTCGTTTTTTTCTTCGTGCGAATCCTACAAAGAAACTGATTATTGACAGTATTAATAAGTTTAAAGATGGGAAACCCAATTTTTCTATATCAGGTGCCCCCGTTATTTCGGGCACTTTTGCTAATCATAGTGAGCCTCCTGTCATTCTAGGATTACTATGTCGTTTTCATGCTCCATCTAATTTTGTTTCTTTTCAGCTTCCACTCCCAAGAGGAAAACTTTGAATGAGAGTGAGGCTAAGGTTGTTAATATAATCTATAAAGCTTCAACAACATTGGGAAGATGTTCCCACTCTTGACTTTGGATAATCTTCAAAAGTATTCCCTTCTCCTTCCAGGACAAAAGATCTTGGGGGCAACCACCCCTTTATTTCTCTAGAGCAAAACATCTGGCTTTGGGTTTCGACATGTTCATTCCTTTGACCCCGCTTTATCGAAGTGCTTTAGGTAAAGTTGTTTTAGAGTGATTTCATATTCTCATTTTGTACTCAAGTCATTTGACTTTGTTTTCCAATGTTATTGCTTTGGTTAGCTACCAAGATTCTACTGGAACGTCAACCATAGATGCTCTAGGTCGATCTAATGCCGCAGCTAAAAGAAGACCTCCCGAAGCTGATGATGATCCAGCTTCTAAGAGGCACAAGGATGACATTTACACCTCCTCCTCTCTTTACAAAGACCTAATTATTGCGACTACTATGCAGCATACTCCTAGTCCTATTTCTTATTCTTCCTAAATCACTACTAATGTTAGTTCCTCCTAGGCAGTGACCCAGAGGATTGATTTTGTGGATAGTCTTTTGGTGTCTAGCCTTTTGGGAGCTTCGGATCAGATAGGACATGGGTTAACTTTGCTCCCATCTCCCCAACGTACTATTCCTCCAAGGCACCTTCCGTAGGCTCAAAACTTTGATGAAATTGTAAAATTTGCCCTTTCTTCTGATGACACTACCAACATTTCACTACCTTCTACACCATTAGACTTGGCGAGTTTTCGTCAATCTCTCAAGCAACATCTTGTGGTACAATCCTTTTTTAGGTTTTTTATTTATTGTTCCTGAATACTGATTTCACTTTCTTCTTTTCAAATAACCAAAAATTGGTTCTCACTCCAGAATATGACTTCTCCGTCTTCTTCTAAGATTGTTAATTTTAAATAGGAGAAAGATGTCTTAGAGTCTAAAGTTTATGCTCTGAATGTGGCCAAGGAGGAGAGTGAGAAAGAGTGTGCAAGGGTAAATACCTCTTTTGAAAAAGATGAGTTGGATCTTGAAAAAGAGAGAAATGCTAAGAATCTTTTATTTGATAAGGTTTTAGTTCTTGAGTTATCCAAAAAAGAACTCGAGAGTGCACGGGTGAGGATGGTATCAGACCATGCTAATAAACTGAAAGAGAATGATGATGCTCTCTCCAATGCAAGATAGATAATTTATGAGGCCAAAATGGGGATCTCCTCTTTTTTGAAAACCTATTTCCAAGAGGCAATGTTGGACTCTTATGAGAATGCACATTTCCTGGCATACTCTGACAATTTCCAAAAGTACCTCGAAATTGGATTTCCTTCTATTAACTCTTTTATTGCGAGCGGAGTTATGAAAAAGATTGATCTAACCAAGCTGAGAGTTAAAATTTCTGAGAAGGAGAAAACAAAGCCTGAGGACCTTCTTTATATTGAGAATCTTCCTGATGATTATGGTCTTTACAGTGGGGAATAAGAAGTTGATGCTGTCGTTGCTGATGATGATGATGGCGACGATTTTGATTTCGGGGATGATAGTCATCACAATGACTTTGATGGAGAAGACAACAACCCTCCCCCTTCTTATGGCGATGCTCAGGGATCTTTCGGGCACTCCTATTATACAACATCCCGCAGATGCTCCGCTAAAGGCAGTGGTGCCTTTGAGGAAAGAAAAAATCAACCTGCCCAGCCTGAAATCCCCCTTTCTCAGGTATGGCTTTCATTTTTGTAATGTTTTCTTCCTCCTTGAATCCATGGTAATTGGTTCCCTATAATCTCATGTAGTCAAAGAAAAACATTGCCTTACACTATAAGGCGTAGATAGATAAGAAATACAATTAAATTACTCAATCTCGTTTAGATCAGAAAAAGGTTACTAAAAGATTATAATGCCTTATCCCAAAAGTACCATGACCTTGATAAAAGTACTTCAAAATTGATGTCTTATAAAGGACATGAGGCTAGAGCAAGGCTAAAGGTAACACAAATTCAAAGAGCAATAATCCTTAATAGAACTGATGACCTATTCTGGATGCTGATAGAGGATAGGGATATTTTAGTGGACTTCTTGTATAAAATTTATAGTCGATTTGAGATAGTAGACTTTTCTTTCCTGTGTGAATTCAGTGGTGGTTTACTTTGACGTTTACATAGACGGTGTTTGGATGAATGTGGGACTGACCACCATTCAGGGGATTACTGGAACCTACCATGGGTTCTTTCAATTCCTAGGGACTAACCCCTAGAAAAGATTAAGTATAATAAAAACAAATTTGTCACCGAGCTTTTCAAAAGGTCAACATTGTACGGGAAATAAGAGTATTTGTACAACTATATATTCATGAATGTTTACTTCTGGTGATAACTTCTTATATTTATAATATTATGACTTCATTTCATGTTATGGAAGAATCTCACTCTCCACAAAAATGTTGTACCAAAAGATGATTTATGATCATTTTCTAAATTGAAGAGAGAGTACTCATCAAAATCATTATACAGAGGAGATCATTTCCTAGGGGGCCTTCAGTGCATTTATATGAAATACCCTCATCTTCTTTTTTAACTTTCTGGGTGATGACCGAGAAATAATTTAAAAGAGACTTAGATTCCACCATGCGGAGTTGATATGTAATATAAACAATAGGTGTTCCGACGAACAGAACCAAGGATTGTAATTCTCAATGTGTGCGTTATGGAAACAGTTCAAAACTTGTATGGATGAATCTAAGAGTTTAAGTAATAAACTTTTCTAAGAAGTATGATGTATTATGTATTACCCTTTGAAAATAAGGTAAGTGTATAATTGTACCTCATTTCGTAAATAGGGGAATCAACTCGAAACTTCATTCTCCCATTCTAGAGATGTATCATAAATAATCGCAGAGCAAAGGGATGCTCCGAAAGAAGTATCGGTACAGCTCAGGGAAGAACAATCTTACTTCAAAAATTGATCATTAAGCGTTTGAATGAATAGATAACCATTTTGTAAGGTCAATTGAAAGATAAGGATAAAACCTTCCTCGAGTTAAAGAGAGAGATAAAAACCAATCCCTCTATTGATTTTGATGAAGATATATGTTGATGGCACCAGCAAATTGCCGATCTAGAAGTTGAGGGGGAAAATGCAAAAGCAAGCTGTAAAGCTTGGTAATATACTTTTGGATATAGCACTAATATATTTGTGTCTAAGCTTTCCAAAGCCACGAATATGCTCGAGGATTCAGTGTTTGAAAAATATTCTAATTTTAGAAACCCCCCTCGTGGGTTAGATGAATCAGTTGTCGGTTGATGGTGCAGAAAGGTCAAAGCCGAAATGAAAAAGTTTTTATGAAACAAAGCGTAATGAGGACATGCTTCAACGTATTAATTATTATGTCTCCTAAGCAACTACAGGAGGAGAGGCTTGATTTGTGGAAGAGTGCCTTTGATTTAGAGAAAGAAAACAAGAATCTAAGAGCTACGAGTAAAGCTTTCAAGAGCATTCTAAAGTTTCAAGTTAAACCCCTAGATAGCCCTAACAAAGTTAGGAAAAAGGATCAAAAGCTTAAGGAGTTTTATGTGTTGCAGTTCGTAATGCTATTAATCCTCGTTTAACTAATGATGAGGAGGTGCAAGATATTTGTTGTTTTTGTAACATTAATGTCCAACTTCTGTGCTTTGACAGTCAATGAAACAACTTTATAAATAAACTTGTAAATTTCAAAGATATCACCTGATGCATAATCTTTGTTTATGTTTAGAACGTCCTTCTCTAGGAGTCCTATTACATTACTCTTTATAAATCTTGACATGTAATATTTTTGCATTATCCTTTTGACAATGGTAAGATGTATACAATAGTTTTCTTAGTTTATATGATCCACTATGCAGGTCATAATCAAGTAACAGATAAGCCTTGTAGTAGATTGATATGATCAAAAATAAGGAATAACACTCTTTTCATAATAAAGGCTTAGAGAATCTCCCTGTGTAAGATATGAGAATCCATGACCTTTCGTCCAAATGTTATAGTACAGAAGACCCAAGGTACCAACTCGAGCATCATTTTGCAAATCCTTTTTCAAAAATGAGAGTTATATTTTCAAACTAAGATTTGGGTATTAGAATAAGGAGATAGATATCCTCTTCTGGAATTTTAGATAGAAGTTATGCGATCCATACTTTAGCAATCATAACAAAAGACCAGAAATCCTTCACTGGAAAATGATAGAAACTGTGAAACCTGCATTCAGTAATTAATTAAAAACCAAAAATTCATTTTTGGTAATTAATAGAAGTCCCAAACCAAACCTAGATTCGGGTAATTAATAAAGGACCAGATATCCACATTTGGTTATAACAGAAGTCATGAACCATAACCCAGATTCAGGTAATTTATTGAGGACCATATATCCACATCTGGTAATAATAGAAGTCCCGAACCACAAACCAGATTTGAGTAATTAATAGGGGACCAGATATCTACATCTTGTAATAATAGAAATCCCGAACCAAACCCAGATTCAGGTATTTGATTGAAGACCAAAAATCCACTTTTGGTAATTAATAGAGGTAACAAACCAAACCCAGATTCATGTATTTAATTAAAAGATCAGAAATCTACTTCTGGCATTTAATAGTTTTGTTACACATTTTGGGTTTGATTTGCAAAGAAAAGGATGTACGTGCTTTGTGAGCCACTCTCTAGGCTTTTGTGTATGATGCGCTTAGACAGCTTACTCTCAAGCAGGTCCCAAGGACTTATTCGACCTCCCTCCAAGAGGATCCTTACCCTAGCCATCGTAGGCGGTGATAAGGGTCTAGATACTTTAAACTAGCCATTGTAGGTGAAGATAAAGGCTTACTCTTTTGATGCTCTACCTTGGCCATCGTAGGCGGTTATAGAGGCTTACACATCACCCTCCCTCCGGGGGGTGCCTTAACCTGGCCATCGTAGGTGTAAATAAGGGTTTTCGATGCTTTACCCTCGCCCTGTCTAATTTGGATGCGAATAAAGGCTTACACTCGCCCCCCTCCGAAGGGTGCCCTACCCAAGCCATCGTACGCGGGAGTAAAGGTTTTAGTTGCCCTGCCCCGAGGACGGAGGCTTACACTGTTGATGCTTTAATCTGCCCCTTTCTGATTTGGCCATAAATAAAGGCTTACACATCACCCACTCCCCCCGTAGAGGGGTGCATTCCTCTAGCCATCTTGGCGCAGACAAGGGTTTTCTACCATCATAGGTAGCTTCACCTATTTCAGGTGGTTCCAAATTTTAAGGAGTTTCAAATACTCTATCCATGTAGATATTCTTTCTTCAAGAAATTCTTTCTTAGACTTAGTTTGATCCTTTTAGAAATCTTTGCAATTAGCCTTGATTAAAGAACTCTACGATCATTCCTTTAAGAACTTTGCAGTGGTTTGTTTCATGCCTATTCATTACGTGGTAGTGGCAGTATGGCCCTCCTAATTTTCTTTCATACTTGCGTTTCTCCTTTGTTGATGGCCAAAAGTTAAGCTAGTGTTTGTTTAGGAAGTAGATATTATCAACTGATGTAATAAGGTGCATTCTTTAGGAAATCATAATTCAAAGTTTTCCTTTCGACGTTGGAACTTAGCCCTTTTGTTATTTAGCCTTGTTGCCTCATCTGTATCTTCAAATATTCTTTTCAATGTATCTTGAGACTGAAGTGCAATTATATTAGATCATTTAGAAGTAAAGCAGTTGAAATATTTCATTTTTCCTTATTCAAATATAGTTCCCTTAGCCTGTGCATGGACGGCTTCCTTAATGTGAAAGAATAGGTTATAGGTTATGTTCCTTTGATGTAGAACCACTTAAAGCAAAGAATTGGGTTGATCCTATGTGGAAAGGGTTAATGCTCTAACGGTCAGGATCGTAATGTTCTACTTTCCTTTTCTGACTTATGATTCTTAAATCTTTCATTATTAGCCTTAGTTCTTCAATAATTCTTAGATCACTGATGCTTGACGTAGCCATTCGAGATGTAGAAGCTCCTTGTCGAGAACCTTTCCTCATGGTCTATTTCTCCAAGGTTTAGTCCCATGGGTCGGATAAACTAGGGATGTGGTAGGGTTATCCAAAGGTTCGAAGGTTCAAGCCCTCCTTCTAGCGTCAAAATGTTAACGTTATTTTTCGTCAACGCTAGAAATAAGAGTATGGGTATGGACCTAGGTGAACCGAGGGGTTATTTAGTTCTTACAAGCTTGAGTTAAATCATCGTTTCCTAGATATCAAGGTCTTATGCCCAAAGATTAGTTACTCTTCCTTCAGAGAGGTGAGTATCACGCTTACGAGACTCAAGGACTAACAGTTACCTTGGAATAAGGGTTTCATAAATCGACACAAAATTAGAAAGCTATATGTCTTATGAAGGGTTATTCCTGTAATTATGCTCTTGTAGATGGCTTTTGTTGTGAAATAATAATAATAATAAAGGAAATAAGCAAAATAGATGATAAGTATCAAATCTCTCTTTATTGATAACTTGATTAAGTATATTGAAGATTACAAGTAAGATCCCCAAATTGATTTAGAAATAGGTTTTTTCTAGCTAATAAATGGATACAAGATTGTGGAATGAGAATAGTCCCCCAAAATGAGACCCCTGGTGTCTTATTTGTAGATAAATTAGGGCCCTTTTGCCAACGATTAGTTAGAAATCCTGCTTCAGTTCATGCTTCTGGTGTCGACCCGTATCTGTGGTTTTTGGTGTCGGATCTGGGTTTTGGCCTTCTTTTAGTGACTCCCAACCGTGACTTCTGGTTCCTTGCCCCTTGTATTTTTGGGAGTCGACCCACTTTGGACTTTGAAGCACATGTACCGGTTCCTTATATGAGTATCGATACTAAGTATATTAGTATGGATAACTTTCTTCTACATCACGTTGCTATCGGCTCAGCTTTTATGCTTCACTCTTTTCAGATCTGATGTCGCCTTTAGTGTCGATATTGATACCAACCCTGTTGGTATCGTTAGCACTTTACTTTCCTCCATGTTGGTCTGCTCTTTCTCTTTTATGACTCCAGGCTTCTGTACCGGATTATTTGCTTCCAGCTTTAAGATGAGGTTGATTCCTTTTGGTGTTGGCATTGACACCACTCTGCGATGTTTATTCTATGTTGGTTTCGGTATTGTACCTTACTCCTATGTTCCTTGTATTGGTACCAAGCTTATGTTACTCACGTTGGTACTGATAGCCTGTGTACCAAATATTTTCCCCTTCTTACTTCTGGTATCAGTTTTCTTAGATGCTTCGGTATTAACTGTTGGCTTTCTCGGTTTGCACTCTAATGCTAATTCCATTCCGATACCCCTTCACCTCTGTTAGGTTTTGATATCGAAGTCTAGTAGTAACACTTAGTACAAAGTTTCCCTTACTACTAAACCGAATTGCATTTCTCAAAGGAGAAATATTGACAAACACCAAATCATCAATAGAGAATTCCAAATCTCTCTGTCTTTTAGAGGCATAGCTCTTATACCTATACTGAGCGGCCTTCATTCATTGTCGAATAACTTCAATCTTCTCTGTAATCTCACTAACCATATTTATCCCAAGTATCAGTTTCTCACCTTCCTCCAACCAACATGAAAGATCGTTGCACAACCTCCGATATAAACCTTCATACAGAGCCATGCAAATTCTTAATTGATACCTATAATTGTATGTAAACTCAACCAAATGTAAATGGTCATCCCACAAATCTCTCAAATCTAGGATACGAGCTCTCAAGTGATCCTCCAATATGTGATTCACCCTTTTAGTCTAACCATCGGTTCGAGGATGGTAAGTAGTACTGAGATGTAACTCAAATCCCAACGCTTTATGTAAGCCCTTCCAAAATCCACTGGTAATAATGATCTCGGTCACTTACTATGCCATTCAGTACTCCATGAAACGCACAACCCATTTCACATATAACTCTGCCTGCTTGGATGTCGACCTATTTGACTTGATGGGTATAAATTTGGTGCTCTTGGTCAATCGATCCACGACGACCCAAATACTATCAAGTCATGCTCGAGTCCTTGGAAACTCATCAATGAGGTCCATTGGGACTTGCTATCATTTCCACTCAGGAACTTCCAGCGGTTGTAGCAAACCACTAGGTTTCTTTTGTTTGGTCTTAACTAACAGGAAATTCATGCACTATGAGATAAATGTCCTGACATCCTTCTTCATACCTTCCTAGCAATAGGCCTAGTTCATGTCGGGGTAAATCTTATTTTTACCGAGATGTATAGCCAACTTCGAGTGACGACACTCTCGAAGTATTTCATCCCTCAACCCATAAACATTGGGTATAATCAATCATCTATTCTTACGAAGCCAACTATTTCCGGTAAGTTCACACACTCTCATATTATCAATATCCGTATCGGTCTCAACCTTGGCAATAATCTCTATCAATTTTAGATCGCTCATCTAGATAGAACCAATCCTTTTGATCAAAATTGTCTTGATCGTTAAACTTGCTAACAATTCTTGCTTCAGCTCACATCTGGGTCTGAAGTCATAACTAGCCACATACTCCAATTGCTTCCATTCTAGAAACATAGGCCCCAAACTAGCATGCCTCCTACATAATGCATAAGCGACCACAAGGTGTATGTGATATTAAAATCATATGAAGCTAAGAACTCAAACCACCGTTGTTGATGGAGGTTTAAATTTTTCTAAGAGAAAAGATACTTCAATGACTTATGATCAGTGAATAGTTCAAATCTATCTCCTAAGAGATAATGGCTCCATATTTTATACGTGAATACAATTGCCGCCAGTTCCAAATCACGAGTGGGGTACCTCTTTTCATGAGATTTTAGGTTTTGATTGGCATAAGAGACAACTTTACCCCCTCGCATTAACACCACACCCGACCTAGTTCAACATGCATCCGTGTATACCGTCATCTCTTCATTTCCCTTTGAGATAACTAACACTGAAGCATGCGTCAAATTTTCCTTCAGACCTATAAATTCATGCTTGCATCCCACAAAAAAGCCTAATTTTTCTTAGTTAGTTGAGTCAACAGTGTTGCTATCATGGAGAAATCCTGAATAAACTTATGGTAGTACCCAGCTAATCCCAAGAAACTCCTCACATCAATTGCGTTCTTGGGTATAGTCCAATCCTATATTGTTGCTACCTTTGCGGGGTCCACGTTAATACCATTCTCTGAAACAACATGGCCCAAGAACCTCACTTCTTTCCTCCAGAAGTGACACTTAGAAAACTTAGCTTTAAGTAGTGCTTCCTTAATACCTCTAATACAATCCTCGAGTATTCCTTGTGTTCTTCCATAGTCCTTAGTAGATCAAAATAACATTGATGAACACAAGTACTAACTCATTTAATTAATCCTTGAAAACACGTTCATGAGATCCACAAAGTAGGCTGGTGCATTGGTCAATCCAAATGGCATAACCAACCATTCGTAAAAACTAGACGGTGTTCGAAACGCCATTTTAGGCACACTCTCATTTGCTACCTGTAGCTAATGAAATCCTATCACAAGATCTAACTAAGAAATATCCGTGCACCATTCTGCTAATCAAACAAATCATCTATTCACGGAAGAGGATACTTGTTCTTCACTATCACTTTATTCAGCTCACGGTAGTCTATACATAAATGAAGGGAACTATCTGCCTTAGTGGTAAAGAGCACTATTACTCCCCACCCGGAAATACTTCTTCAATTAAGTCCCATTCTCAAGAGATCATTCACTTGCAGATCGAGCTCACGTTGCTGCCTTGGTACCATCTATTGAAGAGGCATTACTATAGGTCTAGCATTTTCACTAAATCAATACGGAACTCAGTCTCCCTATACGGTGGAAGTTATGTCACGTCCTCGAAGACGTCTGGATAATCTCCAGCAATAGGCACACCCTATAACTCATTTTGTAGAATATCAAGTGAATACGGAAAACTAGCCATCACCTCATCATCAGATAGACAGGGCAACACCACCCTTCGAACGTCATATACCACAATGGTCACCACAAACCTCTTAAAGTCTACAACTACATACGTCTGAACCCAATCGAATCCGAGAAAAATACCAAACACAGTAAAGCCCAAAATAAAGCAATCACACCCAAAAATACATCCATGACTCGATAAGACCGACCCACGAAAAATCATGCAAAGGCTAGTTGAACCATCAATCAGATTTGTTACAACTAAAGGTCGGTCAACAATTTTGGGTTCCAATCCCAACTTAACCACTAGGTCATTAGATATGATGGAATGGGAAGCCTCAATATAAAATAGAACTCGAATGGGAATATTATAAGCAGAAGTCATACTTTGAATAATGACACCCTTTCACTTCTCCGTCGTTGTTGGGAAATTCAGGGAAGAAGGAACAACGCTAATAGAATATGTTGTCACCAACTGCCTCTGCCTAAGCTGTTCAAGACAATCCTCCTTGAGATGTCCTGGTTTGTTGTAGTTGTAACACTTCTGCTCCTCTGCCTTGTAGTCTTTAACAAAATGATCTTTCCCTCCACACTTAAGGCATTCTATTTCAAACTTAGACCTCTTTTTTTGTCCATCCTTAGCATGGAAAGGCTTTCTCTTTTTAGGCCACTTCGTTTTTCCTCCATCGCTTGCCTACGGTTTTGCTCCTCCTTAGGGACAACAACAACCTCTAACTTTGATTTAGGATAAAGGATTCTAGATCTTAGGGCTTTTCCAATGATATAATTAAAGGTCTCATCGATATGATTAATAAACCCTTCCCCCAAAGTAGTCATCCAACCTAGTGATGAACTTCTCGTTCTTCTTCTCAGGAGTATCGATGAAAGACATCCCATATTTCGACTGAGCATAAAATTTAGCGATATATTCAGAGATGGTCCTACTGCCTTGTTTTAGCTCAGCAAACCTCCTAAAAAACTCTGACTTTTGGGCAATCAGAATGAATTTCTCATAAAACGAGCTTTGAATTGACCCCCAAGTGAACTAATCCTCGAGAGTAGCGGCTTTGATGGTATTCTACCAGTTCATAGCCCTATCTTAGAGCAGACACATCCTCGAAAATGGATTCACAAGTAGTAGGCCAATCCTGGACTTCTATAGCTGACTCTGTTCCCTAGAACGATTTACTACCCAGACTGGTAAAGTATTTTTTTAAGCTTGGAAAACTCAACCCTGGGTGCCTGCATTAGTGCACCATTACCCTCAATAATATTTGGAGCAACTTCATCTCTCTCATGAAAGTAGTGAACATTGTCTGCATATCAGAGTATTTGCATTATTGGCTCCTAAGCCTACTTCCTCCTCAACTCCAAAAGTGGAGTTCCCCCTAGTGTTCCTTACATGACGACTCATCATTTAATCTGTAAATTAGTCGATTAGTTGTCTTTATAAGGAATCCTACTTAGTAGTTCATGTGCATGGGCAATGCGACTTCATCCTTAAGTATGCTAACAGTATATATATAGTTATAGTTTGAAAACCAAAGTATCACATGTATATGCTTTCGTATAAATACTCTCCCCTTGGAACTTCCCAATTAGTTTAACTATGCAACCTAAGCTCTGGTACCAAATGCAACGACCGCCCCGCAATAATAACATCCAAGTAGTTCATCGTGGTAGTGTTCGGCCAATGTAAGGCGATCATCAAGGTTAAAGTAAGAAAAGTTACCTAAGAACCTATCGTATGTCTCATAGTGCACGGAACAAAATATAATATTAACATAAGACTGGGATAAATTAGGTGAGATAGTACAAGCTGAAATGAATCATAAACATCAGAGTAATAGACTCATATCACAACATAGTATTAAATAATCAAATACAAATACATCTTCATTATACAGTCTCTACTCAAAATACACTATTATGCCCAAAGTAGCAATCAAAAGAAATACACAAGGATAAGAGTATGTATATAATATGTGGAAGTCTCCCACTCGTCTTCAGTCAACTACCTTAGCCACCAACCTGTCTCTAGTCTGCTCACTTAAGAGCACTCAGAGTAATAAAAATCAATGCATAAAACCCCAAGTCAAACAAAGTCTTGTGTGAGCGATAGGAATCTTAATCACTAAATAGAGTAGTAACATAGGTATGAAGAAACATATCTAGTTTGTCCCTACATCCAAAGAGTTAGCACATACGATTATGTACTCTGCTTTATGGTAATCACAATACTGGGTGTAAATGAAAATATGTGTGACATAATGTTACCAAATATCCAATCATAGCATTCATCCTCACGATCACTCACACAATGCATTGGATATATAGTCATACTTGACCCGCACGGTACTCCAATCCTTGCCACTTAGAGGGCTAGGAGCCAAGGCATACCAATTGGTACAACCTAAGATGATGACCCTACACTTGGTCCGAGTGTGGATTCCAAGGTTTCCTCGCATTAAAAATAATCTCCACGCATTAGGAGAAAAATGACTTGCACTAGTCCAAATGAACCATACCCGTCGTTCCTTCTCCCTAAGTACCCATGTAGGTCTTACGCATCAACGATCCTTTTGCATGTGTGTCCGCAGCGAAGTCCAACTTTGAAGTCATCCGGACGGTTCCCATCTGGATCCTTGGTGGTAAATCCTTATTTGGACCTTCCTCTCGTCTTGGACATAGGCTATTCGACTAGAGTTCATCCTAAGAAGAACACGATTGTTGTCGCGAAGAAATGTCGCGCCATTTATGCTCCACTATATGGAATTCCCCTTCCACCGCTCTTTCCCCGGATCAACCCAACTCTGATTCGACCTAGTCGAATTGGATTTGGTCAATATATCGGATCGACTATGTCAATCTAGACTTAGTTACTATACCTAGATCAACTTAGTCGATCCAGACTTAATCGTCTTGGATCTGAATCGACGATGTTGATTCACAGCACTTGGTCAAGTCAAGATCTGGTTCGACCAATGGACTGGGAGCTCTCACCTCCAAAGAAGCATATACCAAACATACTACAACATTTAGATCAACCAAATGAGACTGAACGCCCCCAAAGAAGCATATATTCCCCTAAATCCTTAAATTCAAGGTTTCACAAATCATGTCCAAATCAACCCAAACTTATATACGTGTCATCACATGATAAATAATGAATTATAAGATTTTTTCTATATTTTTATAAAGTGTTTATAATTATTCTACTTATATTAGTGAGTAAGGACACTATTTACTCACTTTAATCACCCATAAAAGTGGTAGATCCAAATTAGTAAATATTTGGCTTGGATTCAAGGTATTGTAGGAGCTCTTGTCTCATTTAAAAGTTGATTTGATTCGATTTTCTCTTAAGGTGGTTGTTTGGCTAATTAAAGTATGGCTTTTATGATGATTTGAGAGACGGATGCCATTAAGGGGTGAAGGGACCTATTTTGCGAGTGGTGAAATGATTAGAAGAAGTTTCTCCTATGTCCTCATCCCCTACAAGTCACCAAACCCGAAATGGGGTGAGGGACCCACCTGTTAATGACTAATCAGCTCAATTAAGCCATATCAACCTTATTTCAGCCATTTCTTCAAAAAGGTAAGTCCGTTTGCTCAATGTGGCCACTTTACGGAATAGGAAACCATCATTTGAATCCATTGAAAGTGGTATTAGGTCAAAATTAGTTACCAATCAAAAGTTATGTTCAAAACAAAATCCATCAAGGTAAAATGTTCACATTAAAATACCATGAAAATAGTGAAGATAAGAAATGGCCTTATTAGTAATTTCCAAAGTTAAACAGTCATACGACCTCTTGTGTAAATAATATAAATATTATTTGATCCTCCGATATGTAGAACACGGGACATTACATTTCGTACTGTTCTTTCTTTTATGGAACATTTCATTTATCATAATTCAAAACATAACAGCTATACGAAATTGACATTAATAAAATATAGAAATTTACTTGTTTCAACCTTCATTCTAATAAACTAAAATATTTATCAAATCCCAAAAGAGAAACTTAGCCTACTTTATGTTGTACTTTTAAATGAATATCATTTTATACATTTATTCTAGCCCAGGTCAAAAAATGTATTTTCAGTTATTTCAATTCAGGATTAATTGATGTTTTCTCTAGAATTTTAAATTCAAAGTTGAATAGTTTTAACATAATAAACAATGTAAATATTCTTACATTTAATTCCATAAGCAATTTTTATATGATTTCGATCTACTATATTTATGTTTTTCATTCATGGAATTATCCAAATAAAAAGGCAATCCTTAAATATATAAAGTGAATTTGTTTCCCAATGATTTATTACGCTATTGTTGAAAATTTTTGTGGTCCGAGACAAGGTAGATGATGATAGTATCATACTTTTGACTTCAAAGATCTAGAGTGTAGATTCTTTCAGACAATAGTTCAACCTACCAACTACAGATGGACCATTGAACTATTGACTTTAGGATTTAATGAAACCTTGGAACAACATAACCAGATTCAATATTTGTTGGAACTTGATTTGACCAAGATCACTTTGTTATATAAGGTAAAATTCAGAGTAAACTAGAGTAGAGAAGAGGTAGAGATTTGCAAGATTTTTGCATTTGCCACACTTTGAAGACGTCGAGAATTTTTTTTGAGACGATTCTGGCATTACAAATCTGTAAGGAAGAAGAAAATGAATTTGATAATTATTGCATTAATTATGAATATCGATATTTATAGTGTATAAAGAGGTGTCTACTCTTCAAGCGTTGCATGTCTTCCCGATGGTTCAAAACTATTGCTAACAATTGCATCATTCAAATCACTATAGTCTCTTCAAAAATCCCAATATTCAAAAAACCGTTTCAAGTGGTCTTGTCTTGCCACCTTACACGAAATTGAAATTTGGATCCATAATGGGTTGAAATTGGCCCACCATTGCTTACGGTTTTTATTCAAAAATTATATTATTGGATCCAAACCTCAAATGTAACAACCCAAACCCATTAACATCACCTATATGAGGATGTATTATGGTTTATGAATCCCTTAGGTATAAAGTAACAATACAAAGACTAAAAATCACAAGATAGAATTATAAAACACAGCGGAAACTTTAAAACATTTATTAAATAAGCAAGTCAAATCACATTACTTATAACATTTCAAAATACCAGATAATCATCAGCATAAAATAACATACTGTCTCGTGGAAAATATCAGAGTATGTAAGTAAAACCATAAGAACTATCCCTCTCATAAATCAATACAGTGATAAGAAAATAAGAACTGAACAAATACATGAGTTTGAGAAAAGTTTGAATCCAAGATGAACTAAACAATCAAGAATCACACTAGTGAGACCCTCCACTATGTGAACCTGGGGGCAAAGGAAGAGAAAAGGATAAAACAAACTAGGTCAGACATACGTCTGGTGTGTTCTAGTAATTTCTAGCATAAGCATAAGATAAGGAACCACTTAGACAGATGAATAGTTCTAAGAGCAATAGACGTAAAAGCATAAATGAAATAGCAGGTAAGATAAATACGAATAAAGATAGGCTTCTCATTCATATCTAAAAATTTCTTCACCAACTACTAAGATATCAAAATTAGGCTTTTCCTAATTCTACCCGTCGATCGGCTCCTATACCTATAATGTGATAACCTATGCCCGGTACGGAATTCGAGGTTATCAATCCTGAACCCATCAACTAAAAGGGACATAGCCATTAATCACAGGCATACAGTGGATTATCTTCCCCAATCGGAATGATGCACACTCAACGTTCTACCGGAACGTGCCCTTATCCACGTCGTTTGAACCTCTTATTATCCATATTAGTAAAGCATGCCCTAGCCTCTACCTAGTGTGAGACCTCCATGGTAACAAAGGGATACTAACTAATACGGGTTCCCAACCAAAAATGCAATTGGCACAAGTCACCCCAATCAGCCCTACGTTGCCAGAGTGGACCTAATCTACGAGTCACTTATCTTCCCCAATTAGCCCCATGCTGCCGGAACGGACTCCTTCTATCTTAGCTTATTAATTTCATCAATTCAACTTAACATGTTTAAGTTTTATTAATAAGCCCAATATAACCATATGTTATATTCCTAGGTTGTATTAACATTTCTAATTAATGTTATTCCCTTTTGTACAACCCATTCCCACGTTACTTGATGTCCAATTAAGTTCAATTTATTCCAGTTTACATGTTTTCCAGTTACATGTTAAGGTTTAATCCCCAAATTTACAATCCAATTTAATTACAATACTTAATCAATTTCAATATGCCCAAAATTTCCTTTTTATTCAATTTTAAAATTATTCCAGTTTAACGCACAAATAACGATAAAGGCTTAGCACTAAAAGAAAAAGGGAAATGGTCTAGGCTAATCGCAAGGCCTAGACTTAAAATAAACAAAAAAAATAAAATATGCATAAACACAACTGTAAATAAACTATAACAAAGATGAAGGAGAATTACTTGTAAATAATAAACAACTGGAAAGAAATAGGCATGGATAGTAAATAAATTACAATACATAAAAACTAAACATATAAATATTGTAAATACTGTAAACATAAAACTTGCAAATTAAAACTACTTAACTGTCTAAACATTCCTACGCAAATAACTAATATAAAAATTACGTAAAAACTCACAAATCTGATGAATAAAGCTTCCCCCATGGCCTTCTTCTAAGATCTAGCAGAACCTCTGCCTCCAGAAGTGTTTATAAAAATATTATTAAAAAATTAAGAACTTATTCACCCGTCAAAAATTTAATTTTGTGATCTTTCCTAATTTTGAGGATATGCCTGGGGAAGAAAAAGAAGAGAGAAGAGAGAATGGATGTGAAGAAATGAGAGAGGCTCTGCTAGTCTATTTATAGGGTGTACTGGATGCCCTCAGCCGTTCAAATCTAAGATCAAATTTCGTCCAGCGAAAAACAAATCTTGATCAAACCTATATTTTCCCAATGGATATAATATGATCCGTAAGAGTTAGGTTCTCCCAATAAATAAAAGGTGTATCATGCCTGAATCGAACTAGGGGTCGCAGTAGTGGAGGAACCGACTTTTAAGAGCAAGGCAGTCTAGCCAAAGCTTTCATGTCGGCTTAATTCACCAGTATTATGTTAGACAATCCATTTTGAATTATCAATGAAGGACTTGGAATCCGCTACGCACCTAATTTGTTCACTCGCGCAATTCGTTTTTTCACTTGTTTCTCTTATGTCAAGTAAATATAAATTTCCCCGGCCCTAGCATTCCATAGACTAATTGATCTCGGTAGGGGTAGAATAACTTACTCTCTCTAGACTAGCGTGATTGGCCCCTTATATTTTGGGATTGATTTCGGACAAATAAGAAAGCGCCACATCGACCTTTGGTTTAAATAAACCAATAAAACTAAGTCGACTCAGCAAACTACTGGTGTAAATAATATAAAACATCGATGCTTTGCATGTAGGCCAAGGCACGCTAATTTCCTTAGCTGGGTCGACCCTCCCGCTTACTTGGGTCGATACAGGGGTTGACCCATGGGGTCGACACATGTGTCAATCCAAATAGGCCGGGTCGCCTAGTGATCGTTGGTTCCCTTTGTTTATTTATTTAATTTTACTAAATTCATCTTTAATTCATAAATAATTCATTTTAACTTTGGTTTTGGCAAAACAAGTGTCCATTTTGATTAGAAAATTACAATGGACTCAATGGTGCTAGTCCCGTTATCCAATTCCGAATATTATTCTTATTAATATTTAGTTTATCAATCTTTTATATATAATTATTGTTTATTAAAATTCGGGGTGTTACATCAAACCATACCTATGCGAACCGCACCCAACACTGTTCAGTTCAGACGATCGGATGGACAACAACGGCAACGCATGCGTATGTGGTGGTTATAAATAATTTCCCTCCTCAAAACAAAGAAAACTTTTGCATTCCTAAAGCGCCCAACCTTCTCATTAGAAACACATATTTAGACAAATATGGTTCCTTGTTTCCCAAGATGTGCGACTATTCTTCTTTCCCTCTTTCCTCTTCTTCTCTCTTTAAAAAACAAAACCAAGTAGCAATGTTAAATATATGCAACATTCTCCCCATATTTTCAAGACTGGATATTTTATACATTCTAAATGTAAAACTGAATGGCTACACCACTTGTGCGATTGCCTCCGTAACCAAGTGGGATTAAACCTAACGTAGTTCAAAGATTAAGAAATTGCATCATTGTGAAAACCAACACATAAATAAAAATGTATCTTTTGGATTCAAACATTTACTTAGTGTAAATTATTCAAAGCCTTATTGAGATTCTATAGTGAACAAATTTTGTACTCAGTATACCTAAAGATGAATCTGAAACAATCGTACATGTTGATTTTCTTAGGTAAAGTGTTTTGTATTGCTTATCACGATAATGGACATATTCTTTTAATCCGATGTTCGTGCTTTTATTTTAAAAAGCGATCTTACTTTTTTAGAAAATTGAATGATTTCCATACTCACATAGGCAAGTCTCTTAAGGTGTTTCTGCAATACACTGTATCCAGACTTATTTAGGATATTTTATCCATCTTTTGTTCTTGCCAAATCCAACACTAAATAATATGGGAGTTCTTGATTTAGTGTTCCACAATCATTCGCTTGACCTGTTGGTACCCATTGAACTTTTTTTTATCCTTTTCAACAAAATAAGTTTGGTTTCTGTTAAGAAAGATCAACCTTTATTCATATACCTTAGTCCAATTTCCTTCAACATCATAGAAATCATTACCTTTGGAAGAATCTTAGCGAGTAGGTCAGTCAATTTTTCTATGCTTCTATGTAGTCAATAATTGTTCCTCTACTTTTGGGTAATTGTCTTACCATTTGATGTCTTGGACTCACATGTCTAGAAATCCCAATATATGTCTTATTAAAGACATTGTAATCATAGCCTGATTATCATAGTTTAGTCATAAATGATGGAGATGACTTCTTTCATAATGAAGTGCCCGTTTATATATTCCTGAGCCATTCTCCTTCCTTACATGCATATTTCTAATGCAATCAACTCTAACGACATCGTTGAATCAGATATACAAGTTTTTTCTTCGAACTCCAAGACATAACAACATCTCCTAATATAAAAATCCATCCACTCATAAACTTGGATTTGCATTCTACATTGTTCCAGGTCACATCACCGTATCCTTCTATTACAGTAGGATATCCTGCTATGATAAACTATAACTAGTGGTTCTTTCAAATAAGCTTGAACTCTGAAAATAACTTTTCAATGTTCGAGACCTAAATTACTCGTAAATCGGCACAACATGCTTATAGCATATGCGATGTAGGTCTACTGCAATTCATAGCATACGTAAGAATATCGATAATACTAGAATACTAATGATACCCCAATGTTCTTTACTAATTTAATACTAGGATCTAAAGTAGTTGGCGCTAGTTGTCATTATAATAGCCATACTAAGATCTCAATATAACGGTATAGGGTTAGTAAAAACTCCCCTTCTTTCTATTTCTTTTAATTCCTAAAATTATGTCTGCCTCTCCTTGATCTTTCATATCAAACTTAAAAGATAGATTTCATTCTCTTTGGATATATTAGAACCAAATATTAGCAGGTCATCAACTATAAACATATCATAACATATTTAGGGTTATATTATTTGCTATAAATATGTTTATCAACATCATTAACACTGAATTCATATGAAAATGCTAGTTTATCAAACTCCCCATGTTATTTCATAGGAACTTGCTTCAGGTCATAAAGAGACTTTACTAATTTGTAAGCTTTCTTTTCTTGGCTTAGGTTTGTGAAACCGTCAGGTTGTTCCATATATACATAATTTTTTGCAAGTGCTATTAATTAACATATACAAGACGACCTTGAGATGGACTTTGGTTGTGGTTTGGTGTGCGTCGTCACCATATAGAGACTACTTGAGTTAGTAGTTATATAGGGACAATGGATGCCCCCTACAAATGGTCTGATCGTTTATTTCAGGAGATTTGCGCACTGTTGTCTTGCGATCGATGTGTGTCCCCCTATCGGTCTAGGATGCTCTATTCCATGTCGTTTTTTCAATTTAGTGACAATCCAATTTTGAGAGAACCCTTACATCCAGGTGAGACGCACTTTTTCCCACGTTTCTATACTCCTTATCTTGTCCTCCTCCTCTTCTACTTATTCCTTTTCATCTTCCTTTGTTCACTCCGTCCCCCTACTTAGTAAGAAGAAGATTTTGATTGTTAATGATCGATTAGCTCGCCTTACTAAGAACTATAGGCTGTCTTTTATTACCTCCTATCACTCTATGTCTTCTGTTTCTTCCACTATATCAGATTTATCGCTTCCCGCCATCGGGATTTCTCTTTCGTGTTTTTGCTTCTCCTTCCTTCCGTCGTTCACATGGGAAATAGAGGCCGGAGACTCATACTCCTCACACCATTTGCACTCGCTCTACAGCAGCGGTCGAGCAGATTGTTAAATCTACTCAGCACACCCTTTACCTTCTCTGAGGTATAACTGCCGCCACTTGGCTTGGCATTTTCTGCTCTACTTCTGTAAATTTCATGGCAACCTTTTTTTTGGAACGTTCATGGTATCAACAATGAAGACTCTTTGGCGAGGCTTAAGTGTATTATTAAGAAACATTTTATCTCTCTAGTGGCACTTCTAGAGTCTCCCATAGGGTTTGAGGTGTTATCCAACTTGGTCCTCTCCCCTGGGTTGGGGGCAGCATAGCCAATGAATCCAATAAGATTTGGATTTTTTTGGCTAAAGATGTTTCTGCCCACCCTATTTTCGATTCATCTTAACTTTTATCCATTGCCTTCTCGATTTCCTCCATTTCTTCATCTTTCCTTTTTTCAACTATGTATGTGAAATGCGATCGGTCCGAAAGGAAGGCCCTTTGGTCCGATATCCTGGCTCTTGTTATCCTGGGATTTGTGGCCTCTGTCGTTGGTGGAGATTTCAACGTTGTTTCATGCCAGGCTGAGAAGCGTGATGGTTCTTCCATAAACCGTGCTATCTTAGGGGATTTTAACTCCTTCGTCGTTGATTCTGGCTTGTCGGAGGTGTCATTCATTGGTTCATCTTTTATTTGGTGTAATCACGAAGAAGGGAAGAGTCAGATTCTTTCACGCCTTGGTCGTGTGTTCAAGTCAGAGGGTTGTTTTTCCCTTCCCTTTCAGTTTCTCGGTTTCTTATCTTCACTGTACCAAATCAGATCACACTCTGATGCTATTAAGGTGCTCGCCACTGTCTTCTTCGAGTCCTTCGTCTTTTCGATTTCAGTATTCGTAGAGGTCCCATCTTTCGTTCCATCACATTGTAGAGGAGTCTTGGTCCTACTATGTTTTTGGTTCTCCTTGTGCTATCTTCTCATGTAAGCGAAGAAGGTATATGGCTTGTCTTAAGGATTGGAATGTGCTGGTTTTCAATAATATTTTCGACCGTGTCCAGGCGGCTGAAGAGAATCTTATTCTAGCAGAATCTTCTTTCAATGAAGACTCGTCGCCCACTAAAAAGGAGGCTTGGGCCCTGGTCGAACTCGCCTTTTCTTCTGAACTCCGAGTCAAGAATGATTTCCTTCATCTAAAAGGTAGGATCAAGTGGATTATTGAAGGAGACTCGAACTCTAAATTATTTCATTCCTCTATTAGGAAAAAGAATAATCTTCTATCTATTTATCAGATTCGTCATTCGGATCACTCCTTTGCTTCCACTGCAGTGAAAGTCAAAGGGATTATCCTCTCCCACTTTCATAGCTTTTTAGGTTCCCCATCTGTGTCTTGCACTAATCCGGTTTTGTTGTCCTTTATCCCAAGATTGGTCCTTCCAGGTGAAAGTGATGCTCTTGATATCCCTCTACTTATGAGGAAACTCGGTCTTGTGCGTTCTCGCTAAACAAGGACAGTGCGAGTGGTCCAGATTGATTCAACAGAGTTTTCTACCGTAGCATCTGGTCGATTATTCACATGGATTTTTTCCTAGAAATCTAATCCTTCTTCTGTGTTGGTGATCCCCCTAAGGGATGGCTTAACAACCTGCATTTTATGTATCGAAGGATCGTAAAATATTTTTATTTTATTCCCAGAGGGTTGGATCATTCTCATATTTTGATATGTTGTTCATGGGGATGTGAGACATGTCCATAATTTTTACCAATTTTGTTTGTGACCATTTTCCTTGTCAGTCTTGTACAGGGTATAAGTTTTGACTCAAGTTGAATCAGATGGTAAGACCTATGCCATTGGAAAAGAAATGATGATTGCCTTTCCGTAGAGTGGATACATTAAAGATTTGGCTCAGTGGTTTGAGAGGAATCGTTGTTTTAAGGTTTCACAATTAGTTATTCAGGATTTGTAAGCCATAATGGGCTGATTTGGGAAGGCCCATTAGTGGGATGGTGGAAGCTATAAATAGGGGTGAGAGATATGGAAATGGTTTAGTTTCTCTATTCTCTCATTTGGTGGCCTATGTTCCTCCTTCCTATAACACCTTTCCACCATTAAAATCGAGATTTAAGGAAAGGAAATCAAAGATCTACACGAACTGAAGCTAGATCTACATGATTTGAAGTGAGAATTCATCGGATCAAGGAGTTTGGTTCGAACTGCTTGCTGCCCGGAATCTTAATACATTGAGTTTATCTTATTGTGGAGAATTGATGAGTGATTTGCGTCTCTCACATGGATTCAGTGAAGTATATGAATGTTTGATCATGTTTTTAATCAAATTCAAGTGCTTTACCATAAATCTATACCATGGTAAGTCCATTATCACATAAATCACCATAGGATCTAATTTAGTATGTTTAAACCGGTAATTCCCATGCCATTTCACATGTTTGTGCAAGTTATATCTGCAATTTGGATCATATGTTCATTTGTTATGATTTTGGTGAAATCATTTGATTTTGATGAGAATTGTCATATTCATGATTTTAGTGATCTCATATCATGCTTATGGTTGTATAGGATGAATTAAACAAGTATATTTCGTCGATTATATCAGTTGACGATTTTTTGGTCGAAATTGGATTTGGAATGGGGTTGTACAGGTTAGGGGTCGAGCGCAGTATAAGTGTAGTATGGTGTAGCACAACTTGTGGCCAGTTCGAGTAGAAATACACGAGGTCGGTTGCACGTAGTAAAGAGGTCGATCGAGCTGCCTCCTGGTCAGGTCGAGTAGAAAATGGTGGATAGTCTGCCAAGATGGGGTTGGCCTTTGGTCGGGTCGAATATGGGCTCGAGCATGCGTGGTAGTTCATGATTCCAGGATCGGTTGAGTAGCGATTGAGCAGTGAGTGGCTCAAGCAAGGTACGGTAGGTCATTAGGGTGTTCGTTGATCGGTGTAGAACAACGAATGAGGTGACAACTCAAAGGTCGTGAGTTGATGGATAATGGTTTCTTGAGCTATGAAAAGTCGTCGGGTTGGATGACTAGAGATGTAAAGGTTGAGAGATTATTGTTGTCGTGATTCTAGCAGGCTCGAAACAGGGTTACACTAGAGACGTCTTTAGACCGGTTGTAGGTCGACTACCCTAAATATCGTTGAATGGCCTAATTGTCAAGGTTGGACAAACATACGTATCGTTGAAAGGCGTATGGAGTTTATGCTAGAACTGGGGTTACCACTGCCCTTGACATGTGGCAAGGTTGGCCGTCATACGATTAACGACGGTTTCAATGTAGATTGGCGGTGATAGCCAAAGTTAGTCATGGATGATTGGTTGCTCTCTTTGTACTATCTAATGTAAATTATCCAACGTCGAAGGAAATGTTCCATGGGTGCCTGTCTGATATTGGTTTTTCGGACTCTGGGGCTTGTGTTTGAGGGATGTTAAGTTTGATTTGGATGGTTTACATGAGATATATATAATTTGGATGTCATAAGTGCTTTGCCATGATTGAATGGGTGTTCTGGTTTCCATGAATGTACGGTTGAAATGTTATTGTAAAGGCTATCACTGTCCGATATGGGGAAGATATGGTTGAGTTCTTCTCTGGAGTTGTGGGTAGATTAGTATGATTATCTATCTGTTCTCACGTACTTTATAGATGATGTTTGTTAGCTTTTTATCGCTCACTAAGACTTTTGTCTGACTCAAGGTTTTATGTTTCCCTCTTATTACCTTCGGTTGTTCATCCGGTTGTGGATGGGCAGACTAGGTGGCAAGTGATAGGTGATAGCTTAGTAAGGACGATGTTGCAGTTCGGAGGCGAGCTGAAGGCTTACGTACCAGTTTTATTACTATCTAGTATTTCTGTTTCCGCTGTTTGAGTTACTCTATGAGTGTTGTAGTGAGGCTTTATGTACAGACTTTGGTATTTCCTATGATGTTTGGATAATCTTTCAGGATGTCGTGAAAGTTTCAAAAGTTTGTTATATGATGCTTCACTATTACTACCTGTTGTATATTTTCTACTGTAAGTTATCCTTGCGCTGTGAGTTCTACGACAAGTATCGATTGTGTTTGCCTACTCTGATGATCGTCCACAGTTGTCATGCACACCTTTCAGCACATTATTCCTCTTATTTAGTGTGGGGGTTATGGGAGGTCATCACATTTGGACTCCCACCAATTTGGTCCAGATCCCTAAATCTGACAGTCCAAGCTCGTGCTCAGATTTATATCCTATTATCTTGTGCAATTTTTCAAACAAGGTTATATCTAAGGTGCTCGCTTCTCGGCTAGCTCCTTATCTATCTCTTCTTCCTAATATGGTTTCATTCGAGGGCGTCTAATTACGGACAATGCCCTCCTCACTCAAGAGCTTATATCTCATATCGATCGCAAGGTCTATGGCTCTAATATGGTGATCAAGTTGGATAAGATTAATGCTTATGATCGCTTCCTCCGGGCCTTGGGTTTCCCCGAGACTCTTATAGACCTAGTTTGGAGGCTCATTTCGTACTGTTGGTTTTCCATTTTTATTAACGGATCTACTACCGGTTTTTTCCAATCGGAAAGGGGGCTTCGGCGGGAGATCCCCTTTCGCCTTCTCTTTTTGTCATCGCAGCTTAGGCATTTGTGAATGGAATTCATTCACTCACAGTTGCGGGCCAAATCCATCGTTTTGGCATTCCTTCTGGTTGACTGGTGGTGTCAACTTTGTCGTTTGCAGTGATAACATTATATTCACTAACGAAAACCTACGATCCTTTCGTCATCTTCTCTGTTTCATTCAGAAGTACTAGAGGTTCTATGGCCTACTCGTCAACTTGTCGAAAAGTTGTTTCGTGCCTTCCAAGACCATGCCCCATGAGAGGGTTACTTGGATTGAATCATTCTCCCAATTTCAGGTTGCTTCCCTTCCCTTGGCTTCCCTTGGTGTTGTCCCCTACTAAGGGCACAAGCAAAACGCGATTTTTGATCCCTTTACTGATAAAGCAAGGGGTAAGATTATTCGTTGGAAAGCTTCTCTACTTTCCTAGGTTGGATGTCTTGTGCTTATTAAGTCGGTTCTTGATTCTATTGGATCTCATGTCTTTGTTGTCATGACTCCAACTTTTTCCTTCTTCCGCTCTTTCCAATCCTTGGCTTCGTTCTTTTTCTGGGAGAAAAAGGACGAAGCAAATTGCACCATTGGATTTCTTAGGATGTCATTTTTCATCCCAAGAGAGAGGGTGGCTATGGTGTTCGGAACTCTTCAGATATTTGCACTGCTTATGCATGCAAGCTCTGGGTTTTGTTCCGTCCGAATGACTCCCTTTGGGCATTGTTTCTTCATGCGAAGTATCACTGTCTTATGCCCGTTGACTTCTCTAGGACCCATCTTATGCTAATGAGATATGGAAATGGATGCAGTTTGTGAAAACCTTTTCTGATTCTCATAGAGGAGTTTTTGCGTGGTGTGGCGTTCCTTTCACCCTTAGGGATACATGGAATTCTGTCAAATCCCATATACCTTCATCGCCATCTTTCTGTTTCGTTTGGGACTCCCACATCCCCCCTTAAGGTTTCGATTCTAATATGGAAAACGCTTCACAACGGTTTGCCATTAGATGAGAATCTTAGGAGGATCGGTATCCTCATTGTTTCTCATTGTAGGTTTTATTGTCAGGGAAATGTGGAATCTTTTGATCATCTTTTCTTCGAGGGTCTTTGTGCCCATGCTATCTGGTCTTTCATCATGAATCTGGTGGATCTCCGGGGTAATGCCTCGTCTTTTCTCGACCTTCTTCGACTCTGGTAGGATGGAATTTCTAGAAAGCCCCTTAAGGTGATCCTTTTTCATCTGGTTTCTTGTCTTATCTACTGGCGTCTTTGGTATGCACGGAACAAGGCAATGTTCGATGAAGTCCCCGTGAACTCGGTTGCCATCGTGCATCGGGTTAAGAATGATGTCTTTCTTGCTTTTCGTGGAAGACAGTCCAGGGGTGTCTTTCGTGCTTGTTCTCGGTGTTTGACTCGTACTTTTGGATGTCTTTGTCGGTCCTTTTCCTCATGCTGGTGTAGGTTGATTTGTTTGATTGTGGTGCTTTAGGTAGTGGTCTTGGTTTATGTTTCCCTCCCCCCCCCCTTTTTCCGATGTTTTGATTTCATGTGCAGGGCCCAACTTGCTAACTTCTGGGTTTGGGTCTTCAGTGCTCTTTTGGATTGAGGTGTTAGAGACTGTTAGGTGACGGTTGATCTGTGCTTCATTGGTTGCTTGATTGAGTGCGGTTCTGCTGGCTCGTTCCCCTTTCTTCGCGTAGTTGCCCTATCTTTGTGGTGGTTGCTTGGTGTCTGGGTGCTTTCATTCTCCAAGTCTGGCAAGGAGGTCCCTTTTATCTTGGGACGCCCGTTGTCGTGTTGGCCTTCGTCTTTGCGTTTTGTATTGGTTGTGTGAGTGGGGTTATGTTGTATTCTCATGCGGAGATGGGTGACTTTTTTTTTTTTTTTACTTTTTGATATTTCAACTCTGATTTTATGGTTTCTAGTTCTATGTTAGACCATTTTTGTTAGGCACAAGAGATTGGTTATTTTCTCCGTTTTGGGTTATATATATATATATATATATATTCCATTTTTGTTAAAAAAATTACAAGATATGCGAGCTACTAGAGAATATGTATCAGAATAATCTACTATATGTCTTTGTTAATAGCCCTTTGTAACTAGTCCGACTTTAAACTTATCAATGGATCAATTTGTATTTGACTTTTTCTTGAATATCGATAAACATCCTATAGGTTTAGCACTAGGAGATAAATCATTTAATACCCAAATTTGGTTTGACAGTACGGAATTCATTTCATCATTTGTAGTTTCTTTCCAAAAACTGGAATCTTTGGCAATCATAGCCTTGGAATAAGTTTTAATATCATTACCCACATTCATTACATATCCAATCACATTAAGAGCTTTGTCCTTACTGTCTTCTATAAGATTTGTTGTGAAGTCCGAACCATAGTCCATCTCTATTCTTACTCTTTTACTTCTCCTTTGTTCAGTATTACTATCTAGTACTGATACTTCCTTACTGTTTTGAGCAGAAGCATAATCCTTGTCATTGAGATCATCAGCCATATTAGGTTATAGCCTAGTGATCTCAATGGAATCTCAACTATTTGATTTTAAAGAATTCTGCATCTATGGATTCTATTACTTCTAAAGTTACAAGAACTAGCAACAATAAGTTATATTATTAAGTGAACAACATATGAAAACACATTTAAATTCTCTATTATCTAACTTTGGTTGTTTAGGATCTGGTTTTCCAACATATGCTAAGTAACCCTAAAATTTAAGTCTTGTAAGAGTACGATTCCTATTAAAGTGCCGAGAATAGGACTCATTTTGGGATTATCACCTAGTTCTCGTTTACAAGAGTCCTCTTCAATAAAGTAACGCTTTAAAAGCTTTAATCATAATCCCTTTTTGCATGCTTCAATTTTTTTGTAATCATTCCAAGAATTATGGAGTCTTGAAATTATAACTCCAACAACAAAAGATTCAAGGAGATCTTTTAATGCATCTTTAAATTGATGTCCCTAACAATAATATTTTTCTTACTTGTCCAACTATAGATTTATTAGTAGCAATTTTGGAATACATAAAACTACAAATAAGAAATCTCTTATTACTTGTCTCGAATAGGCGGTATTTTCTTTTTAGTGCAGTTTAAAGTGCCTTCACAATTTCCAAGGTCCTATGTGCATTGTAGACAGGAGAAGATTATTTATTCAGAATGTGTTGTTTACAAAGAATATTTTTGCGATTTGCACATTTTTCCTTTAAAGCAGCTTCATCTTTTTCAGTTTCCTTTGGTATTACTTTCAAATCATCTTCCAAAATATAGAATAATTTGATGGTGATGAGAAAGAATTTCATCATCTCTTGCCAATGAGTAAAATTATCTCCATCAAAATGCTCAAATCCAATTAAGTGTCAATTCATGACTTGCAAGATGCCCAAATCGTCCATGGTTGAATGTTTGAATTTTTTATTGGAAAATTTGTGGTTTCGAGACAAGGAAGATGATGATAATGTTGTACTTTAGACTTTAAGGATCTAAGGTACAGATTTTTTCAAACAATAGTCCAACCCACCAAATACAAATGTATAAAAACAATTAGCTTGAGGATTCAATGAACCCTTGGAATAGCGTAACCATATTGAATATTTGTACGTTCTCGATCTGGACAAGAACACATTGTTATGATTTCTAATGATGCAAAATTCAGTGTAGATTAGAGTGGAGCAGAGGAAGAGATTTGTAACTTTTTTGTGTTTGCAACGCCTTGATGGTGTTGCAAAATTTGATTGAGATGACTTTGACATTTTGAATCCGTTAGAAAGAAGAAGACGAAGTCGATAATTATTGCAACAGTTCTAGGCTTTGCTATTTATAATGTATGAAAAGATGTATATTCGTCAAACATCGTGTCTCTTCCCAACGCTTCAAAACTATTGCTAACGGTCGCATCTGTTCGTTCAAATCACCAACATCTTTTCAAGGATCCAAGCAGTCAAAAAACCATTGCAAATGGTCGCGTCATCCCGCATAATCTGAAATTGAAATCAGGGTCCATGACGGGCTGAAATCGGCCTGTTACTTTTTATGGTTTCCATTCAGAAATTATGTTATTGGACCAGACCCCAACCCGTACCAACACCTGAAACCGGACATGCCCGGCTCGGTTTGGTCGGACGAACAGTGATGGTGGGCTCGCGGATGTGTTGGTTATGCATAACTTCCCTCCTCACAACAGAGCAGACATTTGCATGCCTGAAGGACTCGACCTTCTCATGAGAGACTCATATTTAAACAAATATGGTTCCCTATCTTCCTAGATGCAGGACTATTCTTTTTTCCCTCTTCTTCTCCTTTTAAAAAACCAAGAGGCAATGTTGATAATATCCAATGGCTATCATATTAAAATATATATATTTCACATTGCTAGCTTCCCAAATCTTAGGATTCAATCCAAATATGTTCATATTATCTACATTCTCCCATTTGTAATTCCTTATTTGGATTTACAAACAATATTTATGTAGATCTATTACATTAAATTAAAAAGAAAAAAGAATTGGATTCAAATCACAAATTAGAACCAAATCCGAGGGTTTACCATTTTAATGTTGTTTTCTGTTTTGGACCCATTTCCTAGGATTTTATTCTGTTCTCCTCCAATTTGGTTCTTAGGATGCTAAATTCAAAACATTTTATTTTGAAAGTTTATAGGATAAAGAAAGATTGTATTGCTTTCGCACTCATCAAAAAATAATGAGTTAATGTGAATCCTTACACGTTTATCTATAGAGGTTCAAATCAGCACTACCCGTCAGATAGAACTCTATTAGATCTCAGCACACATGGCCAAGGTTTATCGCAGGCTTAAAAGCGTGACAACCGATCCTATGCTAAGGCGGTCGACCATCATGGTTGACCTATGTAGGGTCGGTTGACTCCTATAGTTATTTCGTGCTTGTGTGTGTCCATAGGGAAATTAATTGTAAGAGTATTTAGCTATGGCTTTTTATGATGAAGTCATGTCTATTTATAAATTGCAGCGTTTAATTTTTTTGTTAGTTTAAATTTTATTTATATTACTAGTCAATAAACAACAAACTCATAAATAATGTTTATTTGTTTATATGATGTCCATTCGTCAGATCCTAATTTTGAGCATGCACGGAGCGATATTTTCGATTTGTAAATTAGTTTAACCGCTAGATTCTAATTTTAAGCACGAGGGAATATTATTTATATGTAAAGATGTTTAACTATTAGATCTTAGTTTTAAGCATAGAGGATATTTTGAAATTTTAAAGTAGGTTGAGTACTAGATCATATTTTTAAGAGATACTCACATTTGTTGATAAATGTAAAAGGGGCATTTTCAGTAGTTTACGCTGACATCAAAAAGTATGACACTAAAAGCATTACAACCATTAACGAAGAAAAATATTACAACTATTAATAAAGATATATATATATATATATATATATTTATATATATATATATTAATTTAATTAATTTCACAAAAAAAATCTTATTTCTCTCCATAAGTTTATTGCCATTTAGTTACATTTTCGAAAATCGAATTTTAAACATATATGCATGTATACATATGCGTAATTAATTTTAACTTATTTATTTTCAATAATTATACATTCTTCAGATAAACTTTCATTGTTATAAAATTCGACTGAATAATTTTGGAATGTGCAATTATATTCTAGTTTGAATTTTGAACGTTAACAATTAATTAAATTCCTATATTAATTGATTGAATACATTATGCATTGGTTGATTACATGTGTTACAAGTTAATTATTCACATCGATTGATTGCATGCATTATGAATTAATTACTTTATTAATTGATTGCATGTGCTACATTCAAATTTGAATGTTAATACTTATCAATAATCAATCAATCTTAATTAATTGAATTTTCAAATTTACACATATAACTAGTTCTCATCTTAAAACTTCAAACAATCATAACTTCTTCTTTGAACTCCAATTGAAAATTCTTTTATACGAAAATTCATCAAAAACCACTACAAACACAATGGTATAAGTTTCGTGGTCAAATTCCAACATTTATAAAATGTCAATTTTTACCATTTTAAATTTTGTTAAATAAATCTACATTGATTAATTACTGTAAAAACGCATGGTGTTACAACTGTTTGTAAGCTATCCCGCAAAATAATCAGTTTAGCTTGTTGGAACAAATTGGTCTGGTTGCATCAGAAGCGTTGGACACATCCTTTTGTAGATTATTTAATATTGTCAGTTATACTTAAAGTTAAGTTTTCTAATATTAATAACCTATGCAAATGACGTCTATTTGAAACACGATTTTTGTGCTGCGATCATATCAGAATGCTCCACGTTACAAAGTGTTGTATAAATCTCTTGAGGATAACTAATAAAAACGAAAAAAATATCGTCTGGTCTCAACCATCATATCCGTTTGTCTTTTCGATTCAGATGAATCGCTGTTAGCGGGACGTTGTCCCGCACCTCTATCCAGCGGATTACCACCTCCGGGTCTCTCCTTCGTAGTGAAGTTGGTTTGACTAGATCTATAAAGTTTAAAATTTTACAATTATTAATTGTACATTTAAATAAATAAATAAATAAATAAAGCTTTACGATTTAACAGTCAATACCGCGCTGTTATATGGTTGTACTAGTATGTTTGTCGTTTAGTTAAACTCTGTACAAATTTGTGTACAAAATATTGTTTTCGCTTGTGTTTTGTTAGCCAACCCGACAAAGTTTGAATAAATGTTTGATGGTGCAAGCTTGCACGCAACTAGCATTAAACTATATTTCATATTTGCAAATGTGTCCACTCATGGCCAATTATTTATTATTCTGTCAGTATCAAATCGGTGCGGCTTAATTTTGAGTTCAGTTTGCCATTTTGCTTCCCCATATTAATGTTGCGTCTACGTCTGCTCACGAACTTCACAGGAGTTTGGGGAAAAAAAAGTAGTAGTTAAATGAATCCCTTTGCGTTTTACACATGTATGGCACACGCTCTACTTCCTTTTTAACTTTTCCCTTTGAATTTAAAATGGTACAAAGGGTGTCCTAGTAAAATATATATATATATATATATATATATATATATATATATATATATATATATATATATATATATATATATATATATGACTTGATTTGATTGATCTCTTGTCCTAACTAATATTATAATTCAGTTTCATTTAATTTAATAACATCGTAAGAAATTTCTTAAATTTGTTTAAACTTAATTATTTTTACCTTTCATTTGCAAACTATTTTAGTTCTCAACATACAATTTAACCGGTCTTGTATCTTGTATTGAATAAATAAATTTGCTTTATAGTAAAAATGATGAAAGTATTAAACTTTTGCTAAAAGTTACTGTTAATGTACTTCATAAATTTAAATGTGGATTCAAAGTACATTAACAGTAACTTTTAGCAAAAGTTTATTACTTTCATCATTTTTACTATAAAGCAAATTTATTTATTCAATACAAGATACAAGACCGGTTAAATTGTATTTTGAGAACTAAAATAGTTTGCAAATGAAAGGTAAAAATAATTAAGTTTAAACTAATTTAAGAAATTACGATGTTATTAAATTAAATGAAACTGAATTATAATATTAGTTAGGACAAGAGATTAATCAAATCAAGTCCTCTCTCTCTCTCTCTCTGTCTATATATATATATATATATATATATATATATATATATATATATATATATATATATATATGATAGGATCAAGAGCACCCCAAATAGTGTAGCATCCCTTTAGCCTCCCTAATTTCCACCATACATTCTTCGCTCTCTCTTCTTTCACTAACTCTCTCTCCCCCACTAACTTATTAAACTATAAACGAGTGGTTTAGAATGGGGTGCTACCAAATAGGGGTTCCCTGGAGCGTGCCTACATACACACACACACACACACACACACACACACACACACACACACACACACACACACACACATACATACATAACATAATTTTAACACGTCCATGTTTAAAAAGCGAGGAATTTTGTAGGGATTAGGAGAAACACTGGATGCAAATGTTGGATTTAAGTCGTATATTTATTTGCTTTTTTCACGTATTTTTGTTTCAAAAGTGTATTATTTAAGCTTACTTTGGCATATATTTTTGTTTCAAAGATAAAATCCTTACGACTTTGTTATACGTTTAAAGGATACATTAATCACACCGCTATAGTTATAGAAACGTCATCATCCGAAAATTCTGCTAAAATCAAGTGTCTTTATCGATCATGCATAACAAAAGATAGCTTTAGGATCGATGGATTTATTTTGTTTGGGAATTGTTAATTTTGAACTAAATTGTACAATTATGAACTAATTATTCTTTCTTTTTCCCCGTAAACGATTTTCAACTTATTTCGAACCCACATCTAAATTTATCATGAAAGTCACAAATGCTTACATCTACATAGTAAAGAGGAGAAAAAAAAAATTTAAATTAAACACTTTCATATTTGTAACCCTAGACAGTTTATATTGCCATTTATGACAAATAGTGTAGTGAATCTTGACATGTATGTTAAATAAGTATGCCAGTGGGTCGGAAAAGTGAGGATCTACACGGGGATTATGAAAGTCTTAAGATGCACAATTGCTTAATTTAAACGGTACATTTATTTGCTTCTACGCATTTTTGTTTCGAAAATCCAATCCTTCCAGCTTTGTCGCATATTAAAAGTGTACGTAAACCGCATTGTTATAATAAATATCTGAAACGTCATCACACGAAAATTCCGCTACAATCAGTGTCTTTATCGGTCGTGTATAGTTATAAATAATTTTAGGATAGACCATTTTTTTGTTTTTCTATTATTGATTTTGCACTAAACTTGTAAAACTAGTAATTATTAATAAAAGTAAAATTCTAGAAAATTGATGATTTAAATGGGTATCCTTTTTCTTTTTAAATATTTGAATAAAGTCGTAAATATAATTATATCTAAATATTAAAAAAAGATCTTGTAAAGATTTTGAAGTTTTAACTGCATGAAATTTTGTAATTTGCATATCTTATTTTTTTATTATATTCAAATGCTAACTAATTACATTCTTAACTAGGATTTGCAAAGTTATCTACTACCCTTCACCCTATAAATAATTCTCAACAACCGCCGACTCTTCTCAAATCATTTCTTTTCTCTTGCGCTTTTTCTAAACAAAGTACCTAATTTTTTACCAGCACTGCAAAAAGATGTGTGGCGGGGCAATAATCTCAGAGTTCATCCCGCCCGAATACAGAAGGGCCACCGCAGGCGATCTTTGGCCTCATCTGAAGAAGAAGAAATCGTTAGGATTTGGTGCTGAGCTAGAGAAGAAACGGACGATTGTGATTGACGACGACGACGACGACGCTTATTTTGAAGCAGATTTTCAGGAATTCAGTAATGAGAAAGATGTGGATTTTGATGCTTTGGAGGTTTTCCATGTAAAGCCTATCTCATTTGCTAATAAGAAAGCAGCTCAATCAAATGGTATTATTGTTTTACTTTGTTAAATTTTGACTTTGAGCGTGCTTAGATTGATTCTGCTTGTCATGGATTTTGGTTGATCTGGTCTGCTTTGGTTTAATTTGTGAGTTATTAGTGGGGATCTTGGTACCGCGTAGTAATTCGGCTAAGTTCTTCTTAAGCTTACTTTAGTTGTTTAATTCAGTTAATGACTGTTTACGAAATCATATTTGTTGAGAGTTGCTCATCACTCGAGTTTAGTGAGAATTTCTTTGGCCGTTGATCGTTATGTTATTTACTAGATCGAAATATTGATTCCAATAGCTTCATTTTAGTGTTTGGAGATGGAATAATATTTCATTCTTTAAAGTTTATACAAACCTTTAGTTGTTAGGTTTAGATGCCCCTTTTGGAATGTCTAATTTGTTTATCATCGGTTAAATGGGATTGTCTTCCTTGTTTTCTTATTAGACATCAACTTGGGTTAATATGTTTATGCAACCATTTTCAATATTAAAACAAACTCCTTAATGCCAAAATTATATGTAATGCTAAGGACTTTCTGTTATGTCATAGCATGGAGTTATTGGTTTAATTTTCAAACATATTCAAATAGGGCGTATATTCATTTTTAGGGCTCAAAACACAACTTTACTCAGGTTAAACATATTGGTTTGTCTTATTTTGATGTCCATCTCCCTCACTCTTAAACTTGGTAGTATATTCTGCCAAAATTTACCAATTATTAATACACACGCAATATTATTAACTTATTAGTAGCAAAGGATATTCTGTTATTGTGTATGACCATGTAAGTTTTATCATACCAAGCTTTGATAATTTTGCGCTGTTCATAAGTCATAATACGTGTTACCTGAACCGTAGAAGTAATATATGGTATGAAGTGCAATGTTTTGATAATATTAACTTTCATCTTTTCTTTTTGACTTTTTTGTTTTGTTTTTTAAGCCATAAGTCAAGTATTACTCTTTACGAAGACCATTGAAAAGCATTAACCTTATCGGTCCTTATTATTTCATCAAATGGTGTATATTTGTTTTGACAAAATAATTTCAGGTAAATTCATAATTCATAAACTTCATTCTATGTTCATGTGGTATTTTGTTCATGATGATGCCAATCATTAGATTGACAGCAAATTATCTACTAATACTATATAACCCTTGTTTGTTCATTACATACTTATGTGTATAGCTTTGTTTTACTGCATCATAAAATCTAATACCCTACTTGCACCACCTTAATGCAGTTTGTTGGACTGAATTAGTCAATGGCTAGCTATTAATGATTCTTACCTGATTATTTTGGTAACTTTGCATATTATCCGCCATAACCACTGTGAATCACTATATATTAACCATGAATATGATTCCATCCAATAAGTTAAACCAAACCGGAATTGAGATGCTGAATCTGAGGTCTGCAATTGAACCAAATTGACATCTACGTAATTTTCACACAATCATGAGAAGCATAATTATCCGTAAGCTAGACATACATATAACATTTAACAATCATTCATTTCTTGATAACAAACATTTGTTTATAATTATTATCAGGCACTGTAAAAGTAGCAGAAAACAAGGGTTCAACCGAAAACTCCTCAAAGAGGAAAAGAAAGAACCAGTACAGAGGCATCCGCCGCCGTCCATGGGGCAAATGGGCTGCCGAAATCCGTGACCCAAAAAAGGGTGTCCGGGTCTGGCTAGGAACTTTCAACACCCCCGAAGAAGCAGCACGGGCCTATGACGCCGAGGCCCGCAAAATCCGTGGCCCAAAAGCTAAGGTCAATTTCCCCGACACAGACACCCAAACCCAAACCCAAACTGAGATGCCCCCAAAGCCCTTAGCCCAAACCGTAGACCCGAAGATCAATCTCGATCCCGAGTTCTACTCCACTGCAGGGTTCTTCGAGGAGAAGAAGAACAGCTCGATCAAGCATGAAGAAGGAAGCATGGATATCAGCATGGATTATTCCGACTTCAGCTGGGAAGAAAACACATTAAGTGATGGTACTGGGCAGAAGAAACTGAAGAACAATGCAGGGGAGAGTGTGATGACTGCTGCTGTATCTGAAGAGATGCCTTCTTTCGACTCATACGTGAGTTTTTTGGAATTTCCGGAAATCTCCTTTGATGGGTTGTTTGGTGGTGGAGTTGATGGTCAAGATGGCGGCAGCTTATGGAGCTTTGATGATATGCCGCCGGTTGGTGGTTTCTGAATAAAGCTATGGTTGTTGGTGGGTTTCCTATGGATAAGTTTGAAAGTATGAGTTTCTAGTGGCCTTGCTTCAGTCCATGATCGATCTCTTTCTTCTCTGTCGGGTTACCTCTTCTTTGTTTTATGTTGTTCGTGTTTACCTTTGTTATGTGGTGTACTTTGGTCATTTCGGTTTGGTGGACTATAAATGTTTATGTGATGTTGCATAAAGGTTATGTAATAGTTTCTTTTTTTCTGATCTGTGGATCTCTCTTCTTTTTCCTTGGCATGTTCTTGTCAATTTTACTGTTCTGGATTAGAAATAAATTGTATACATGCACGGGATACGCATCGACTTTCCCTTAAATCTAGTCCATGTGCGTGGAATAACGTTCACGTGAACGTTTGAAGTACTTTTTAGGTGGTGCTAGAAACGATTGCGATGTGCATCAAAGCGGAATATTCTTACTTCTTACTTGCTATCGCATGGCTACTGACACTGCAAAAATGTATACCAAACTTGAATAGAGATATAGTTGAGTTTCAACCTTAAAATTCAATAAAAAATAGACAAAAATGAAGAAAAAAAAGTGGCAGATGTATGAATTTTGTTTTCGAATGTGCCCCCTTTAATTATTTTTGAATTATCAGTAACAACATCCATCGTTCTCTCAAAAATTGTAAGAAATTGAAGAATTGGTATGACTGTTGTAATGTCATATTTGGTTAAGTAAATAATATGCATTTAATTATTCAGAATAACACAGTCATCGCTTCGATTATTAGTAAACCCGACTCTAACCCAGCACGCTCGATTCAAAAACCAAATTATCGAACAACAACAACAACAACAAAGTCATATATTCCAAACAAGTTGGGGTTGGCTAGATATGAAACCCAAAATTAAAATAAAATAAAATAAATAATGATCATAATATATATATATATATATATATATATATATATATATATATATATATATATAAAGGGTTTAAAATAACCAAACAAATAAAAAGTCGTTCGATAAAGGGTATTTTTAAATAATAATAATAAGTAAAAAGGTTCAATAAAAGTGAAATAAAATCTAAAATAGTAATAAAAAGTAAAAAGGTTCAGTAAACGTGAAATAAAGTCTAAAAAAAAGCAAATAAAATCTAAAATAAAAATAAAAATTAAAAAGGTTCAGTAACCGTGAATTAAAGTCTAAAAAAAAAACCCTAAGGTTCTGGTACATGGATTGCCAATTTTCATGCACTCCTATCAACTACCAGCTCTTCCGATAAACTCCAGTTACTTAAATCTCTCTTTATTATCTCCTCCCATGTCATTTTAGGTCGACCTCTACCTCTCTTTGGGCATTGGCACGGCCTAGAATTCCAACGCGTACATGTGCATCGTATGGTCTACGTTGGATATGTCCAAACCATCTCAAGCGGTATTGGACTAACTTCTCTTCAATAGATGCAACTCCAAGTTTTTCCCGAATATCCTCACTTCTAATTCGATCTCGTCTGGTATGCCCACAGCTCCAACGCAGCATCCGCATCTCTGCTATGCTTATCTTCTGGACGTGTTGCCTCTTAGTAGGCCAACATTCTGCACCATATAACATTGCAGGCCTGATTGCTGTCCTATAGAACTTTCCTTTAAGCTTCTGAGGAATCTTCCGATCACAGAGAATGCCAGATGATAGTCGCCATTTCACCCATCCTGCTTGAATTCTAAAACTAACATCCTTATCAATCTCTTCATCAAACTGCAACATAGATCCTAAGTATCGAAACGATTCCTTCTTGGGTACTACTCTACCGGTCAGGGTAACGTCTCCGTCATCTGACCTGACATTGCTAAACTCACACTTCATATACTCTGTTTTAGTTCTGCTAAGCCTGAAACCCTTTGATTCCAAGGTCTCCCTCCACAACTCCAGCTGTCGATTAACCCCTATTCTACTTTCATCAATCAGCACAACATCATCGGCAAATAGCATACACTAGGGAATCTCCCTTTGTATATTTTTTGTGATTTCATCCATCACTAATGCAAAAATATAGGGGCTCAAAGCCGAACCTTGATGTAACCCTATGCTAATTGGAAAGTCTCTGGTCTCACCATCCCATGCCCTAACACTAGTCACAACCCACTCATACGTATCCTTAACAAGGGTAATATATTTTGATGGCACTCTCTTCCTTTCTTGCGCCCACCACATAACCCTCATCGGCACTCTGTCATAAGCTTTCTCCATGTCAATAAAAACCATGTGGAGATCTTTTTTCTGCTCCCTATATCTCTCCATAAGTTGCCTAACCAAGAAAATTGCCTCAGTGGTTGACCTTCCAGGCATAAAACCAAATTGATTCCTAGAGACACTTGTCAACCTCCTCAAACGCTGCTCGCATAAAACCAAATTATCGAAGAAGAAAAAATCAAAATTTGTTACCGTGAACCTTCTTACGGATGCTTTGGCAATCTTATCCTGAAACGAGTTTGTTCAAATATAAAACAATTCTTTATCTTTTTTACAAAATGAAACAAAAGTCACATAACATGCAGAAGGAATAAAAAAATAAAAAAAATAAAGTCATATATGTGATTTAGTGTGATAGATACTTTAAATAAATACTTATTTACTTGGTTAAAAATGTTTATCAAATCAACTTGCATGCCTTTTTGAAATAACTGATGACTCGCCTCTTCCACATCATGCACATTTTCATGAGAGATGGATAGTGCATTAGCAGCTTGTGTTATTGATTTTATTAAGATGGTTATTTTCCATTTTGCGACAAAAAAATTAAAAAAATAATATAAGAAGACAAGAATGACATAAACGTTTGACGATTAAAGCACTACAATTCAATAACTTACACATAGATTCTCAACTACGATATCTTCAAAATTTATATTATGCAAATATGTGTTTGCCACATGATCATTAAACTAATCTTAAAATGACAATCATAAATCCCTAAATAACAAATGTAGGATTGATGTATAAAAGAAAATTAAACTTCAATGAGTAAAAAATAAACTAATGTTATTGTGTCCATTAAAGTTAAAATCATCCAGTGGTCTTGGCATCTTGCTTTACTTGTTAAACAAAAAGAGATGATTTTTTAATTTTGGTTTTAATGTTTAACATTTTTGTTTACTAATGATGTTTGAGACAATGTGCATGAGTTTTCTAAATGTGGATGTAACACTTTGTTATTTTTGTGTTTACAGTTTAGAATATGGAATTTGTGGATGTTTAACTATGAAATTTGCACCACTGTATTGTTGATGATATTTTATGTAGCTTTCATATTTGGAGTTTTGTAAACGAAGTCTGTGTCAAAAAGTTACGAAAGAAAACACAAAAAAGATACTAAAATATATAGAATGAAATAAATTAACATACATACATACATTAATTTGGAGGGACACATAGGTCGGTCCACCTCTATCCAGCGGCCAACCTACCCAAAGCCAGAGGCTTCAATCTATTGAGACCTAAGTGACTTGAATTTAAAATAATTCGTTTAGGCAATCGTGGTTTATTCTTATGCCTGTAAATGAAGGCTAAACCCTTCACTTTGTTCTCATATTTTATGGAGACAAGAGCAAAGCTCGCTCTACCATGTCTACTTCTCCACTTTCTTCTCAAAACATATCAAATCTATGTATTCAAACTCATTCAAACCAGAGAAAATTAAAAAGTTAAAGTTTTTATTGAAGATGATTACTTCAATCAACCCCCGCACTAAAGTACGTACTTCAGATCTTGATTTGATTTGTTTTATTTATTCTTTTTCTTTGCAATTCCAAACATTTTTTAAGTTCTGTAATCCTAACATATATAATTTACTTCTTATACACATTTCTTGGATAGAAAAGATTGAAGTTAGATCTAGAATTTTAATTCAAACATAGAATTTAGGAGCACTCTTCCAAGGGGGTAAGAAATTGCATCTATTATCTTACAATGTTAATTTATTTCGTTGGAATAAATGCGTCCTTTATGTTCAAATCTATCATTTATTTGAATTATAAGTTTATCATTTGGTTAGTATTCAATCTTTTGCATACATATTCAGCTGTAAATTTTGTTTATTTTACTTGGATCTAGAAATCAGTCTCAAAAGTGATGTAATTGATTAAATTATTGGCTTACTCTAGATATGTAAATTGGTGAAAGGAGAACAATTTGATTAAAGGATTAAGAAATAAATCGCTAAGAATTAGGAAAGGGTTACTAATTCCTATTAATTGGCAGTTGCCGATTATTAGGAAATGAAAGATTTCAACTCAGATTAATTTGGGGATTTGAATTAAAAATTACAATTTAATTTAATGTAATAATTTGAGATATATGATCGCAACCATAATAAATGTGATTCGAAATTCAATAACTTGTCCTCAATTCGAACATAATAAATGTTTTCAACTTAAATAGATAGAATAATAAATGAAAGTAAGTTGAAAAGTCCATTAAATAGGGACAAGTAGATTAATGAGACTGATTGTGAATGAAAAACAGTAAATTGGTAATTTACTTAAATGCCTTAGGTCGACATTTATGATATAAAATTTAGTGGAGACTAATGAGCAATTATTATTTGACTAAGTGTGGTATTAAACTAGAATAGTAACAACACAACTTATATTAATTTAATTGGACTTCATGGATTAGTAATGCAAGGCCAATGCAGTTGACCAACAAAAGTTTGCCCTTCACTTTGAGCCTATCAATAGTCGGGTGTACCTAATATTGATGAGGGATATCATTATCAAGTAATCTTTAACTATGTGAGAGTTATGACATGCCTTTATTAAGGTATTAAACGGTCTAAATAAGTGGTGAGAATATTTACTTAAGGTTTACTTTAAGCTTTGAGATATTAAGTGGCCATGTAGTCCATCTCCTTAAGAGACATATTGAGATTTTGATGATTTAAATGACTAAAGCAGGGGAAATCTTCTCTTTAAAGTCATTTGTGAAATATCACAATGTTATAGATAATGGAGTGACAAGAAGTTTCGCTTCAGGATTTAGGCGTTAAGTGGTTAGATCCACCTTATGCGGTTTTAAGCGATTGAGACCTGCGCCTTTTCATATGGATTTATCCTTAGGAGTACAAGCAGCAACCAGCGGATCCACCCTGATTAGGTATAAAGTAATTAATAGGCACATCTTTTTCACATGCGAAGTATTAAGTGGCCGAATATGTGCCACTATAGTATCCTGGAAGGATCCACTTTTTATTAGGTATTAAGTCAGGGTTAGAATCTGCTTAACGGTAAGTATTAAATGACTGACGGATCTGCCTATTCTAAGGGATTTGTTAAGTGGTTAGGGGATTACCATAAACTAGATGGTTTTGTAGGGTCCACCGAGGGAAGGTTATAAGTGACTAACAGGTTAGCTTATCATGTAGGTAACAAGCAACTTCTTCGTAGCTAGTGCCCTCTGATAAGAAATAGTGTTTGTAGGGAAATGTTAGGTCTTAAATGGCTGATGGATCTATCTGTCTTAAATGGATAATGAAGATGATGTTCATTATTAGAGTTTGCTTGGTAGGTTGTATACCAATTAATGGGTATACTTACCTTAAAAGGTATTAAGTAACTAATGGATAAGAGAAGGAGCATGCTCCTATTGGAAGTATTAAGTGGATAATGGATTGGGAATATTGGGCGGTTAATAGGTTCCATTAGAATATTACACTTGGGATCGAGAGCATTTGATCATACATGCTGAATGCTAGGTTTAGATAACCTAGAAAATCAATATAACCATTGGGTGGAAACTAGTCGGTATAAATTTGTAATGTAGACAATATTTTGATTCAACAAAACTGTTGTTCCAGCACCCTCCTCATTACGACCTACGGGATAGACATAGAGTGATAGGTCTTTAGAGCTGTAGTTGATCATAGATTTATAAATTCTTAGTTTTCTGATGCTCAATATCGATGTGACTTTTATCTTCCTAGGAATCATATTGGTTCTAATTTAGTTGGCACATATAATTGTTATCCTATCCAATTTCCACTGTAATCTTAAATTTATATAAATTTGATATTGCTCATGCAAAATTCTTGCATGTACCAAACCAAAAGATCCATGCTCCGATGGACTTAGGTTCAATTTTGTTTTGAAATTTAAGACCAGAAGAATATAAATTGTAACAGAGGAAGAGGAGTAGAGATGGAAATTTAATCCGCGAGGATGGGTAGCCGTGGAGACCCGAGCCTAATCGGGTGAGGATTCCCCAACTTAGCGGGTAATGGGGCGGGGATGGAGGATGATTTCAATACCCGAAACGGGTACGGGGAGGATACAAAGGTAATACTATTTGCCCTATATCCGACCCGATATATATTTCCTGTTAAAGAATGTGTACATTAGGCATATATACATTAAGTAGAAACATAGATTGCTGTACACTTGTGCTATGTCTATTCAGTTTAACAAATTGTATCCTTTCACACGTGGCTGTGCTTATTAAATGTTATTTCAAATATGCAAACATAAATATACATGCCTGGGAACATACGCATGTAACAAAACACTATACTTTTTTTATTATTTTATTTACTTATAAACACGGGAGCAGGGACAAATATACATGCATGCATGGCATAATTATACATGCCTGGAAACGTACACAGTAACAAAAGTAATAAAACATAACTTTTTCTGCTTTTTATTTTTTATAACACAGAAACAAGGATAAACATACATTCATGCATGACATAAATATACATTTTTTTACTAATTTTTCTAAGTTGTTGACGTCATAATGAAATTATCTAGATCATTTCTTTAGCATTTAAGTGTATTGTTATACACTTGAGTTAATGGTTATTAGTTACCCGATGCGTCCTCCATAACCGTCGGGTATTCCCCTCCCTGAATCCATTGGGTATTAAGCAAGAATGTGGTGGGTACGGAGGACATAAATGGGTAGTGAGGATGGAAGCGGGGGATGTATTCCCCCCATATTATCCGCCTCACTTCCATTCCTAAAGAGGAGGCTATGATGGTTTAAAACTAAATGGAAGAAATAGATTTTGATGACCATAAGCATATGAAAAAAATTGTAGATAATATAATTTTAATTGTAGATAAAAGTATTTCTTTTGACGCAAATAGTAGCACATTTCATTTATTTTTCACTCTTTTATAATAGAGCGGTTATTTATTATTTTGCTTGATTTACATATGTTTACAATTATTCGGCTACTTAAAATCCCAATTTTTACGTTATATAGATTCCTTAGAAAATTCACCATAATTAATTAAATATTTTAAACATGTCATTCCTTAATTATTTGAGTTGATATTTTCCATAGTATCTTCAGTATATCTAAAATCTTCTCTCTATAATTCTCTAAGATACTTTTCCGTTATTTGTTTAAAAGATCTCCTTTATTTGCAAAAAAAATCTTTAATTATTTCAATATAAAAAGTAAAAATGTATTTAATATCCCTTGTTAAATTGTAATTTTCAAACAAATTTTGAACTTGAAATAGTTATGGTGAAGAAGATATCTGCAAGTTGATCATCTGTATTGACATATTCCTGTTGAGTTTCTCCTTTGCAACTAGACATGCTTTATTTCCACTAAACATACCTTATGCCATTAGCTCTTCCATCTTAATGAAACTTGGGTTGTAATATTTTTTGTCTTTTCTAAATTTAGAAGTTTTTGAGTGTGACTCTTTTCAATGGAAATAGTCTTCTCATTCATCGCCTTTTGTCGATTTTCCTCCTTAATAGTTTGCTCAAAAATTAAAGCTCGCAAGAGAGAGAAAACATGTTCACAAGATTTGTAGAAGTCTTGGACAGAGCGCATGTTTTTCATAGGTGATTCATAATAATAATATCTTCATCTTGATGCCTTAGATTTTTCTTAATTAAGCGAAGAAGTCTCTTAGGCATACTTTTGCTCTGAAATTTAGATATAAGTGACGATTGAGAAGAGCTTCATATCCATCTCCATGTAATAATGTCATCATCATGGAAATTTTCCAAGTTGGGAATATAGAAAAGATATTTCCTAAACTAATCACCATAGCTAATAAAAATGTACTTTTTCCCTTTCTTATCAACCTTCTCTTATTTTGTGATAGAACATGTGAGTAGCAATGCATTCAAATATTTTGATATGATTAACACGATGTTCATTTCAATGCCAAGCTTCATATGGAGTTTAACTGAGGACCGATTTTGTTATAGGTTGGTTAGGAATTAAGATAGAAATATTAACTATTTCAACCCATAATTTGTTTGGAAGCTTGTTGCCTTTTAGCACACTCATTGACATCTCCAAAATTGTTAGGTTCTTAATATATGTTACAGGATTTTGTTGAGAAGTTTGAAAATATTTTATATATCCCGCTAAATTCTCACTATAGTGCATAGCATTCTAAAACCGTTACATTATTTCAATTTATCACTATTAAAGAAAAGAATCTCTTTAATCCCCTCCATTTTCTGCTACATTGACTAAATCCAGGCCTTTACACCCGCTTTAGAACATTAGTACCTAAATGTTGACTTGACTAGTCCTTTTGTAACGTCATCCATTCTGAGGTCAGAAACTAAGCGCTACAAATGTTGTAGTCTTGTATAATATTAACTTCTAAATATCAAATACAGACATGTTATCGATACGATACGGTACATACCTAAATTGTAAGTCTTATATCCTAGTATCTCCTCGTCAGCCAGTGTGTCCACTGCATCCAAAAAATAGGGATCCCTACGAAAAATTCCTATAACCTAGTACACTCGAAAAAGAATAGCAACATATGAGAAATATAAAAGGAAATGTTGTGCGGTGATGGTGAACCGAGCAATCTGAACAAACGACTATCCAGACACTTGTCTGTTCGAGCTTCCATGTTTGTTTTGTGTGGAAGGGAAGAGAGAGGGTGGTTTATAGAAAGACCGATCATGAGTTATTGCCATCAAAAAGATACAATGTATATAAATTATAATGTAGTAAGATGAGAAGCGTAGGCACGACATTAGATATTGCACATGTATTAACTGAACATAGTGTTATAGTTGAACTGGGATTAGATAGCACGCAGATATGCATAAATCTCGGTGATATCAGATGCAGATGTGGTAAGCATTTGTATTTAGAAGATTGCTAAATCCACTCACTTTATGTGAGTACTTGCTTGCACTAGGGCCGATCTCACGGAATTTGACATATAAAACAAATTGCAAAATCAAGGCCCTTCTAAAAGACCAATACTATAATCATTGATTTAATTACTAAAATAATTTTTTATTACAAGTAAAAGAAAAAATGAAATAATTTAACATCAAATGATAATGAATATTAAAAATTGATAAAATAACAAAATTATTTCAAATTATGAATGTCCAATCTACTAGTTACAGTTTTGTCAAAATTATTTACTATAATAATTTAAAATAGAAAATCTTTTTAACTAATAATGGGCTAAACCATTAACTACAAAGTTCTACGGCAACATAATTATTTACAATAAATTTTACATTAACCATTCGTTAGAAAAATACATTTAACTACTAAAAATAAGTCATTATTATATTTTTGGGACTATGTCAAATAACAATTTGAATATTCCAAATTTGATTTAGTATATAAAAAGGATTGAACCATAACATAATTTGAATATACCAAGGAGGTAAGAACTGAATATTTCTTAACATAATCATATATCTACATCGGCAAAATTTGAACATAAGGTCCAAAACTTTATACAATTATCAACATTAACACACAACATAGTTAAATTATTAAATTACCAAGGATTCAATCAAACCTAAAATTGGAACATATTTACATAGGATAAAAATTAAATTGGTATCATAGAACATATATATCGTTCACAAATTACAATAGACTACCTTCAACTAACCAAAAGTTCACACAAAAGTAGTACATTTCTTTTCAAATTACAATGTCATCGGTTGATTTGAGTCTTTGGACTCGGAGATTGGTAGAGTCATCACTTGTCACTATTAACAGTTCGTCACCAATTGCAAGGTGTCGATGATTGCTAGTGCTTGTTTTCCTTTTTTCCTATATTGTAAATTGAGATTTTAATTTTTTTGATTGTTTCTACATTGGGAAGATGGTTCCCTAAATTTTTGAGTACTAAGCGGTTGCTTTCCCTATTTGGCAAAGGGTTAATCATGACTTACGATTGCTACTAGGTCCAAGATTCCTACTTTGTAAAAGATGAAAATTGGTCGTACGATTAGATTGTAGCCTAATATGGTAGCGACCTAGAATACAACCATCATTTAAGCGACTACTACTAGCATTCTTCTTGTGTTTATTTTATTTTACCTCCAACAAAAATCCATCATTTCCAACATTCAAGACTAACACGCATGCAGTAGAGGATAGTGTTTGACGTTAATCTTGGATACCCAGAACAAGGGTAGTTAAGCTATTCACATTTATTAATATTTTTGGTATTTTAATATTCCTTCAAAATACGATATGATATTTAAATTTGATTTACAAATTCAAATCACTCATCTAAAAGTGCCACCAATATCACTTCAGAATAAGATCCAACAAATAACATTTCCTAATAAATTCACTCTTTACTAATCAATAATATAAGTACAAATCCATAATAACCAAAAGTTTAATGTTGCAACTTAAATATAAAAATCAGGATGAACTAAAAACTTATGCAAATCATTTTATATTAAATAAGTAAAAAAAACTATAATTTGCGGGTAAGCAAGCTATGCATCATCATCATACGTGAATGGCGTGCTGTATAACTCGTAGTTTAAAATTCAAATACTCAGTAGTAAACTTCTATTATGCACGATTAAAAGCTCCACTTAGAGATAGTCAAAAAGATCTTTACAAAAGGCTACTTAGGTATTGAGAATATGACTTAGATATATCAGAAAATAGAAGAAAAAAGAAACAAACCAATTAGTTTAATTAATAGATTTATCAAAGATACAATAAAGGAAAATATATTTGTGCGTCTTTTCATAGAAGGAAGTGGATATCCATGTTAAATCAAAGGCAAAATCAAATACTGGGAAAATAGAAATATTTGTATGAAATCGATTCAGCTTTTTTAATCAATTCTATTTCTTTTCGAGACTCAGATTTATTCTCTTCCTTTTTAAAGAGACCTTAAGCTATTGGAAGTTGTGCTTATTGTTTCAAACAACATTTTCCTCTTAAGTATCCGTCTTTGTAATTGAAATCTTTACCATTTTGTTATCTCTCCTCATTGGTTATAGAAATAATTAAATTGTTGGATCTTCATGGACGTATGATTCAAATTCGTACCTTACTGAATATTATGCCTTTCCTTTTCCTTATTTATTTGATCATTTTAACATTGAATTTACATCAGTGTTCAAAATTCGTTTTAGTTTAATTGCTTTTGCATATTAGTGATAAATCATTCCCTACATAATTTGGTATTATAGCTAGTGCTTTTATTATTATTATTTTGGCATTAGTGGCGAATTTTGGAAAATATGTTGAAAGATTTGGAGTCAACTATGGTATTACAACGCTAATGGAAAAGGCGATATCAGAATTGATGTATGAAAATGGTATCCATGTTAAAAAAAGATTGTTTCTCTGCTTGAGAAATTAAAAGTCATTATAGCGGATGTTTTGGAAGGGATGGAAGATGAAGCTCTTACAACAATTCAGTTAAGCCTTTTTGATGAAGTTCTTAGAGAATTTTCACAAAAGAAGACAGTGAAGGAACCGTGGAATGTATTATCAAATGCATATGAGGAAAAGTCTCTCATAAATCGTATTATTCTTCTGCAAAAGCTCTATTTGTTTAAGATGAAACCTAGAGTTAATCTTATGGAGCATGTTGATACTATTACTACCTTGGTTATGAACCTTAAGGCAACATATGTTGATATTAAAGATGATGCTCAAGCAGTGATCCTTTTGTGTTCTTTGCCTAAGGAGTATACTTCTTTTGTCAATTCCATTAAATATGGTTGTAGTGAGATTGCTTTTCTGATGTTAAGATTTGTCTTCATAATGAGGTGATGAGAGATATATTAGTCAGAACTAATATAGACAACAACTCAGAAGGCTTATCTGCTAAAAGAGGTAGAAGTCATAGAAAACCCAAACATGGCAAAGGTAGAAATAAGTCAAGATCCCAGTCTAGGGGACCTAATCGATTGACATGCAATTATAGTAAGAAACTTGGAAATTTTGTTGCCCAATGTCCGAAATTGGAAGGAAGAAGAAAAGGCCCAAAGTAAGCTTCAGTATCTACTGTAGTGACATCAAGCATAAAGAGTGATACCACAATATTTATAGCTACTGGCTCTTCTAGAAAGAGAAACCTATGGATTATTGATTCTGACGCTCTTATCATATGACACCTGATTGATGAAGGAGAGGTTTTAATATCCAACGATGCTTCTTGCCGTATGGTTGGTGTTTGTACTGTTAAAGTTTGAATGTTTGATGGAATTATTCGTATGATTATTGATGTTAGACATGTACTTGGTTCAAGGACGAATTTGTTTTCTGTTGGGGCTCACTACTAAAAAAATGACATGTTGCTTCTGTTGTTTACCCTCTGCTGCTTCTGTTCTATAACAGAAGCAACTGCAGCCAAAGCAACAAGCTAAAATTTGTTGCTTCGGCTGGGGAACAGAAGCAAAAAGTCTTTTTTTTTTGTCTTTTTTGCTTCGGTTTCTTACCCCTGTTGCTTCCGTTCAACACCAGAAGCAAATGAAGAAGGCTCAAATAGATCCAAACTTATTGCTTTTGGTACACAACAGAAGCAAAAAGGGCAATGGAATTTAAAAAGATCTTACTTGTTGCTTCTGTTGTGCTTACATCAAAAGCAAAAAACTATAATTGACAAAAAAAAAACCCTTGCAAATCACTATAGTTCTTAAACAAACAATGGATATATATCACAAATAAATATCTCTTGCAAATTATATAATCAAACTATATAATAATATAAATGGACAATTGAATGTAATAATTTAATTCATAGTGCTATAATCCATACCCTTAAGATCAACAATATAACAGAAAACAAAATAATTCAGTAATATTGCCAATGATCTGGTCTTAACATGAGAAAGTACCAAGTACTAACTAAAAACTACAATTTACTAATTACAAAATCATAGTTGTAAGATGAAGTGCGGTATTTACAAAATGTAGCTCTTACTAAAAACAAGCCTCTGATTTCTTCAAACATGCTGCTCTCTAATTGTTGGCTACAATCTAGTATAGTACCTAGACAACAAAGTAAAATGGACGTTTTAGTGAGTATCCAGCAATGATGTTGCTAACAACAAATGATTTTATTAACAACTAACTACAGATGATGTTGCTCACAACAATGATGTTACGACATTCACATGCGGCGTGGACCTTTTCACCGACTATAACAAACTGCAACGAATCCCTGAGCAATTTTTCAATATTTAACTAGCTTTGAATCTAATTACTAAACTACTAATGTATTTATTAATGTCATGCTGCCATTCTGTGTGTACATTGATTTCAAGTAATGTACTGATAACAAATAGTCATAGGCAATGCAGATATTAAACTGCTAATTATTAAACTACTATTATATACATTGATTTCAAGTAATGGAGATCACTATAACTGTATGTTGTTTTTATTCAATTATTATCAAAACTCGTTGTGGTATACATGACAAAATATTTCGAGGTGAAAATATTACCAAACGTCTCAAAGTGTATTATGAACATATAAAGCAGTTAATTAGTTAAAATTTGCATTTTTTTAATTCATTGTACAAGTTTGAAATTTCATATTCTACCAAGTTTATGTTCTATAACGTTAATAAGTCAACTTACCATGTTAATGTAATAAATAATGAAAATAAATACCTGTCTCAAACCACCGCCTCCACTGCCACCGGTCAAGAGCATGATCAAAAGCGAAGTAACAGGACCACCACCCATGGATTCACCAGTGCTTCTAGTGGTTGATCGCATAAAATTGAGTATGCTTCCATATGTAGTTCCATGTCCTCTTTCTATAGCCTGGATGAAACAAAATGTCATTGCTCCTGTTGATGTTACCTTAGAAAGAGCCTGCACATTTTCATTTTTACCCAAATAAGTCTTGATTAATCTTAAAATTTGGGTTAAAAAGGAAAACATAATAGATTGACAAAAAGCATATAGTTGTATGATGTCACTATTCAGTTGCACTCAAATAAGTTTCTAATCCTCTACTTCCTAAACATATATTTCGGTGAATAGAATATACACATTGATACAGAGAAATATTTCCATGTCGATGACATAAAATATTCCTATGCTACTGACCAGAAATGACAAAGATGTCTCTACTGCAAGTCTGCATATCACACATTTTGCGCATTTTTGTTCAATAGGATGACAATTCTCTGTTATCACACAGACTAGCTTGCTCATACTATGAACTCCCGCTGTAGTCCAGATCTGAATTACCCGTTTTTCTTACAAAATGTGAATAATTTTCTCCTTAAAGCATATTACGGACTTACAATGCTTTAAACCTGATATATATTGAATACAATCAATAATTTGATGCTACGAGTTATATATGCTAAAAGAAATGGAAAGGACTTTTACCGAAGTATCGGCAGATGTTTGATCATTATCACAGCCACTAAACGAAATTACTTCCCCACCATTTGAACCTTTCCAAGCCCCATTTCTTGAGCGATGATCTTCCCAAACATATTGCCCATTCCTAAATAAATATTAAATTTGACACCCATTAAGCATCTGTTTATATTAAGCTATGATTAATCACATTTTAAGTAAGTGCATATCTGATGTCGTAAGACTGAATAGAAATTTGTGTAAATCCTATTCAGAAGACTAATGATATGAAGGTGTGCAAACTGCAGCAACATGTCTCCACTATATGCATATTTTACTGAGAAGAACCTAAATCTAAAAAGAAAACAGAGCAGACAATTTTGTTTGCGCTTCATCGCTTCAAACTGACCAGCATGACTTGACCGCTAACTGCCATTCTGCTCATTAATTAGTTACTGCAAATTATTGTCATAAAAATAACAATTAGTTCTAAGAAGCTACATGTATACCTGGTGTGTTATCCTGAAAGTACATGAAAAAAGGTTCCTTATCTGGAACTACAAGTCTCTAACACTCAAGACACTGCAAATTCCTAGCATTTTCAATTCTGCAAATGAACAAACAATTGAATTGAAATGTTCCACTGGCTTTGACCAAAATGATTGTTCGATTGTCATATGATACTAGAGGGGCAAGTACACATATTTTTGTCAGGTCCGTATCAATGAAACATCGTATGCCATTAGCCTAAAATGTCATGTGTAATTATCTCAGTCAATGCACAGGTATCATCCATGAAAAACTATTGTAAATCAAAATATTTTCAAAATTTTGTTTTTTTTCCCCCGAAGTAATAGAATTTGCTACCGAAATTCACAAGATAATACTCTAAGAAAACTGAGAATGACAAGCAGAACACCGTCTAATGGTTACCAAATTCATAATGAATTCGTCTAGACTTGAATACAACCAAAAGATGGAAGACCAGTTTTATTGAAGTCAACTCCAGACTAAACCATCCTAACAAACAAAACACTAAATTGACCGTTCATTTGCTTAAGATAAATTAAATAATGCATGACAACTGCTCAGAAAAAAGATCGATCATGTACCATGATGAAGCCCTGAAACAATGCGCTTTCCCAATTCACTGTCTTGTGTAGCATAATAAACGATAATGGTAATGAATTCAATCATATGTTGCTATCACATAGCTTGGCTCTTTCGGGTCTCTCTCAACTCTCTTCTTCACTTTGCACCCTTCAGTCGAACATCTATAGTAGTTCCTGATCATTTTATAGCATATGTTATACACCATGTATCTCCATGATTACATTTCATAAAATGCAATATGGTAATCCCCTAAACTACTTCCATATATAAACAAAATGATATATTTTGTAATAGGTTACACTTTCAGGAATTGGTTCATGATTTATATTTGTTAAGCATCAAGTGTTTATTCAACATGCACCCAGAATATTAGTGCTTCGAATTTGAGTTCATATGAAATATAAAAAACACAGGATGAAATGGTTGTTTTATAACATGAAATATGAGTGCTACTACCTGGGATTTGGACTATTTTTGACTGATTTCTTTCCATATTTCCTCCACTTGAACCCATCGTCCATGACTTCTACATCGGATTTTGTTCTGAATGTGACTCTCGTTTCTCTTTCTTTGCTCTGTTGCTCACTTCTAAATTTCAAAAGGATGTACAAATTTCATCAGTTAACTGTGTTCTATAAAGAAAAGCATGAATAACACAAAAATGCACCTCTATGAAGACTCTCTTCTGTCAATGTGGCATCTTCCTATTCCTTTAGCTCGTGCTTGTTTGATGTCCTATTCATGTCCATGTACAACGCAAGAAATATATCTACAGATTAAGAAAAATCTATTACACAGGGCTACAACAGTATGTTGAAACTACAGGAAAAAAGAACAAGCATAAATATAATCTTAAATTATAAAATAAAAAACATACTATACAAAAGAGAGTCTTCATAACGATTTGTGTATAAGTTTAACAATTACCTATATGAAAAATTACAACACAGATTTTGAGATGATCATGCAACTCTTTAACAGATGAAAATTAACATATGAAAATTTTATAAAACTTTTAACAGTTAGAAATTTAAGATGCATATTTTGCTTATATGTTGTGCAGTAAGAAATTTTTACAGTAAATTTTGATTAAACTTTATTGAATCCACGCCTAATTCAAGGGTAAAAGCAACATGACCTGCTCTATGCAAGCTACAGACTTCTCCTACTTATTTAATTTATTCTCTACATAATCAATTATCAGTTTGTCCTTTTTTTTATGTATACATTAAAGAAATATGGAACAACCGACGATTGAAAATATGAATTTTTTTCCGAATACTCCTTTATGCCCACTACACGAAAACAGAGCAACAGTAATAAATAAAATATACTTTTGACATTACTGCTTAATTTTTTTTAACACTTTCGGATCAAGTCCTGATAAGTTAAGATCAAAGAAATCAGCTTACAAACAGTTGATAATGACGTAAACCACCAGTATCTACCGCACGTGAAACAGTTACGACATATACGACATGCTTGTTTACAACAGAATCAACTATTAAATTGTAACAAGTTAATGAAACAGTCAGTAGCAATTTTGTATACTTATCTACAACCTGACCACCACACAAAAGTCGGTGAAATGACTATATTAGGCACTAAACAAATCGTTGGTTGTTTGTGCACACTTTTACAGAGATATGACCATGTGAATCAAAGTCAGGTGATAATATAATGAACACTGTATTTTTCCGAGATGAAAATTGTATGAAGTGAAATAGCAGTAAGTATCAAAACATATACCATTTTCGGTTGCGATACATGTACAATATGCAGTATAAATCAGCTGATCCTGGGTGTCTAAACATTCAAACAATATGCCCTACATGGAGGTAGGACAGGGAAATACTTAGCAAGTTTTCAATGCAGAGCTAGATCAGTTTCAACCAAATAGAAAATACATGTGTTAATTCAACAATCAGAGTAGGTTAAAACATGTATATTTAGCCATTACAATCAAAGATGATTGAATAATTAATACTAATCCCAAATGGATACGGTGAAATATTGTGGCTCATCATCAGCGCACAGCAAGTCCACCTCTTGCACTATATGCATATTCACTTAAGTGAATTGCAGTCACAATAAGTCACAGATCAGATACTCAAACATACATACCAACAACAAATACTGCTATTCATATTGGTTTATGGGGTATGCCTGAGATGTTACTCTAGGAAAAATATTAATAACCACTGGAAATAAAAAAAGAACTAGAGAACATGCACTAATGAGCTAATTGAAATTTCAAGTTGATCAGAATAAACAAATAAAAAAGTAAGAAAATTATGAAATTCACCCTTAACTAGCAGATGGCTACCACATATCAACACAGTAAAGGATGCATGTTGCGGCTCTGAGCTGGCAAAACATATATGTAAGCTCACTACATATATAATTAAAGTATCGTTACAATAGTATTCCCGAAATGACTGGCGCCTGACTTCTATCAACACGTGCATGATGTGAACTGATGTGAACTACTCTCAGGAAGTAAGTGCACATAACAATTCAATTGCCATATAGCAGAGACAGAACAACATGTGGTTAACATTTAGAAAAATTCTTAGCAATTCTTCTTGCAGTAAAAAATGTATCATTGTCTTTCATTTCATACTTATTTGGCCTTAATTCAAGTATGGCATCAGTCCCCGCTAAGTTATGGAAAATGTTATCAAAATTGGAGGATCTGTTAATATATCTGCAGAATTTTGAAATAAAGTGTCAGGAGATGTTCACATAAGCCAAGCTATGTTACTATTTTACAATTTAAGCAATATAAATAAATACTTATTTTTAGGTTTTACTTGATCCCAGCAAGCTAACCCCTTGAAATATCCTAAATCAGATCGAGACATGTTTGCACTGTATAATAGGCCAACCTACCTTCTACCAACTCAAAGCAACCTAATATTCAAACAGAAGTCTGTACATAATTTCACCATGAGCTAAATCTAAAATGAAATCATTGAGAAAGTAGATGAGAAGTAGGAGAAAATATACTCATCAAATAATAATTATACTCATCATCATCATCATCAGACTAATGGGCACAACATTGTCTAAATAAATGGATGGTAACACGATCTCCAAAGTAGCATAGCAGTTATTCGATAACTGTCAAGAGCTAGCACGACCACGAGAAACATCAGCATTTTAAATCAAACATTGCTTTCTGATTCCATGAGTAACCACCTAACACTAACTGCTACATCACCGAATAACATCTGTCAAATCAACAGTACTATAGCATGGTTTATTTAAAGGCTCTGTTGAATACCAGACCTTATGTGTGGTCTCTGTTGAATAACTATCAAAAAATTGTGATGAGAACGATGAAGTAAAGGTGGAATCAATCGCTGGTATGATGTAAAATATGAAAGAAGACATTAGTAAAGGAGTAAAAGCATTTATTCATATTTCAGTCTCATCAACAGATTAACTGTTGGTAATATAGATTGAAGATTGGGTTAATTTCCATTAAAAAAATTTAGCATTTTCATCCTGATGTTAAATTTATTACATATACCACGAATAAATTTTGATGCATACTTTGATGCGTCACCCAAAGTCATAGAGGACATAAAAGAGCTGGTGCAAGGAAAAGAGATCAATTTAGAAGAGTTGAAAGTAAGAGAAAATAAGACCCTGATTATCATTTGCATATACCTTCCTGATGAGTAACCATCATGAAAATGTTGCTCTGTTTATTTCCCAAGGAAAAGGTAATATCTTCTACTTAAACTTGATGCTACTTTCAATATTTAATATTGTTTGTTTTATTGTTATAGAAAAAGGGCATTTAGTTACTTTTATAATGGTTCAAAATGGGATTAAGCTTTCTGAAGAAAAATCAAACACCCATGATTTAACAAAAGTAATAATAAAATTTCTTAAGCCTGACTAAAATTGTGAAGAAATTGAAAGAGGCTATACAGCGGTAGGATCATATAGAATGGAGTATAGGATATAATGTATATAGTAGAGTAGTAAGTAGTAAATCACACAGTCGATTTATACTGGTTCGGACCACTGTCCTACGTCCAGTCCCAGACTCACTTCTGGTATTTCACTAACACTAAAACCCTCACTTTACCCGGAGGAATAGGTTCAAAATTACCTGAACCACTGAATGGGATTTCTTGCCTCAACCACTGAAGAGGTCTTCACTAATACAGAATAATTATTGACTCTTTTGTATTCTTGATAACACGGATTGTCAAATATTAAGTACACCCTTCCTGTAGCCTTTCCTTGATGATAATTGTGAAGTACGTGAAGGAATATGGAAGTTAAAAGGTCTCAAATATGAAAGTAGATAGTTTTTAGAATTTAGAGAGCTTTGAAAATATAAGATAGAATTAAAGTAAGAATTGGTGATTGAAACAATTGATCAACCCTCTATTTATAATATATAAAAAGATACAACTGATCATGAAAGGTTTTGACAAAGAAAAATGGTTGTGACTCTTTATAAAAGTTGCAACCTTTCTGAATCAGATGTCTGAGAATAATTTTCAGATGTCTGTTTATAGTTTGAATTTTAAAGCCGAAAGGAAACAGTATGTTTCTGACTAAATTCAGACGTCTGAAATATATGAAACAGACGTCTGAATATTTTCTTTTGAAAACAATCTGTTTCAGCAAACAGACGTCTGAAATTTTCAGACCAGACGTCTGTTTTCTGTTATCAGATTATTCCTTGCTTAATTTATATATGAAAAGCTATATACATATAAAATTTGTGTGTGTGTGATCATCAAGGAAGACTTTAACATTAATATCTAAGACTAACAGACCTTTATAACATATTTATTCTTCATTTATTGTGTTCTTGAATCTGTTTGTCAAATGGCTTCCTGCAAAACAAGGTTAGATAATAATATGTATGTTTATGTATAGTTGTCATAGTCAAAACGCTATGTAGCGGGATGTAACATTCTCCCCCTTTTTGACTAATGACAAATATATAAACTCCCCCTGTCAATATGCATATCATATAACATGTTTCTCCCCCTTTGTCATTCGACAAAAAGGAATACTTAAAAGAGATGTTAAGTATACACACAACACATAAAGAAACATATGTAGAAACATATAATTAAACAGAGAGTAGCATACCAACGTGACATAAGTAGCACATACTGAAGTTTTGTGCGAAGTAGTAACAAAAAATATTACAAACCATGGAAATATTTGGAGATATTTTTAAGCAAAAGACTAAAGCAAAATACTAATGCAAGATACTAATGCTAGAATTCTTACGAACCATGCTTACCAATCTTCCGAAGTAGACCCAACAACAGTCGTTCCACCATCTTTAGGAGAGCCTTCCTCAGAGTCTGGAACTTCAGCGGAGCTTGAAGACCATTGGAACGGAGCAGGTGCTTGAGCTTGGGTCGAAAAAGTACCAGTGCACGAAACCTTTTCCCAAATCTTATTCAAGAAACCTTTGATGGACTCAAACTTCTTGGTTGTCTGATTATGATAATTTATTATTTCTTTTTGAAGTTTGGCTTGATTTTGAGATAGCAATAGGACGGCTTGCTTGGTAGATGTTTCGGGAGAAATGACCTGAATATCACTATCGTCTTCTTGTTGTCTAGGTTGGCATCGATGAGACGGTTCAGAAATGATAGATTCAGGATTGGCAGCAACATGTTCTTTCCAGGTGTCAAAAGACATAAATTCTAAGGTAGAAGGATTTTGAGGAATGTCCATTAGCTTTAAAGTTTTAGCACCTATTTCTTTGATGGATAGGGATGGAATGTTGGTGGGTATGTTGACTTCACAAGCTGCAAGAATTCGAGTAATGTAGGCACCGTAATGTAGAGTTTTGTATTTGCGCTTGTATGTGATATCGGTCCATTCATCCATGATAATCTTAGCCCAATTCATTTGTTTTCTTGAATATAAGGCATAAAGAGCCTGAAAATCCCTTTTGTATACTTTTTCATAGCTACCTGTTCGTGGTTGAATAGTGCGTACAAGGATACGGTTAAGTAAGAGAGCTTGAGGACGAAGATGAGTGGAAGTAAGATTTCCCATGTTAATTAGATCGTCGGAAAGAAATTGATGAGAAACTTCATCACGCATATCCATATCAACTTCAATTGTATCAATATCTAACCCTTGCGATGAACATTCTAAGATTTGTCTTAAGCGTTGCAAGGTTATAAGGACACGTTTTCCACATACCCATGACCAAATTGTATCATTTTTAACATGGGGTTTTGTATGATCAAGATTTAGGTTTGCTAAGAACAATTTGACCAAGAGAGGGTAGATTTTAACATTGTTTTTGTTGTAATCAACCAGAGATTCTAAACGAAAGTATCTGGCATAGTGAAGGAGACAGTAATTAGAAAAAGCATCGAACTTAACAATTGCACCTTCAAATTTTTTTGAATCTTTCATAGCCTTGTATCTAGCTTTTGCCGTGTCATCCCAAAGCCATCGTTGAATCATCTCTTCAGAGGGTGGAAGAGATTCTTCCTCTCGTGATCATTTTTCTCTATGTGCCATTATTTTAATGTTGGATAGTAATAAAAGTTTGAGGTAAAAAGTGATTTGGGGGCTAGGGTTATATGGAATTGGTAAAAGATGAAAAGATAGTAGATGAAAAAATGAAAGGTTGTGATGGAGTTGAAAAGTCAAGCATCGGTTAAAAAAATCATATTGACCCGATTCAGACGTCTGAGAGAAATGAAACAGACGTTTGTTTTTGGATGTAATGAAGGCCGAAAATAAAGAGTACAAAATCTGGTATTATCAGACGTCTAGATTTTTTTATTTAGATGACTGAATCTGAAGGAAAATTTGTTACTAAGGAGATAACAGACGTATGAATTTTTTTGTTAGACGTCTGGTTTGGATAAAATTTTATCCCGAAAGAAAATAGTGTATTTTATGCGTATTTTAGACGTCTGATATTTTGTAAACAGACGTCTGATTTTAAAGGGAAAATTATATTCATACTGTAATCAGACGTCTGTTTAGTTATATTCAGACGTCTGTATTTTTTGTTTAAAAATTATTACACGAGTAACAAGATAGAAAAAATTTATAATCTTAATAACATGCTTAATTATTAGATGGAGAGTTTTCTTCGGTGTTGATGTGCTCTTTCCTTCATTGGCTTGATAATTTCTATCCCATGAGTTTGGATTATATGATGGTCGTGAGGGTGAGTAAGTATAATATTTCATTGTTGGATTCACCGGGTCATTTGATGTTCGTTAAGAAGCCGATGGATCAATAGAATTGGGTGGAGTTGGTAAAGGCGAAACAATATCCTTCTCTTTTGAACCACAAAACTTGTATATCATCTTTTCAAGAAGGCTCAAACGAGTTGATGTTGCTTTTTGTTCAAAATATAATTCCTTCTGTAGCTTGATTTGTTCTTCTTGGTAGTGATGAAGATCGTCAATTTTACATTTTGCATCGGAAGATGAAAATAAAGCTCGTTTAGCTTTCTTTGATTCTGGAGTAAACCCTGTGTGATAGTTACCCCATTTATATTGAGGTTCATATTTAGGTGTAGGTGTGGGAAGATTAATAGAATCAGAGGAGGTACTTGTTGTGAAATGAATACTGAAAGAGGAATTTGAATTTCTTGATGACATAGTAAAGTTGAGATTTAGTATTTTAATAGAACAATAATTTTATTTTAAGAACCCATGTATTTATATATAGAGAAGAAAGTTATGAATTTGTGGATTAGAAATTTATGACTATAAATAAATTAATTGATGAGAGGAAAGTGAGGAGAGTCTAAAAATAGTAAAAAAAAAATTCAGTAATGTTTTTAGGAAGTTTTAAAGCATAGTTAAATTATATGTCAGTTACTAAGACAATTCCAAGTTCTCGGCGTAATTTTATAAACGAATTTTCTAATAAAGGTTTAGTAAAAATATCTGCAATCTGATTATCAGATGAAACATGGTCTAAATTTATAATGTCTTTTTCTATATTGTCACGAAGAAAATGATGTCGAATATCTATATGTTTTGTTCTAGAGTGATTTATCGGATTTTTTGATAAATTGATAGCACTAGTATTGTCACAATATATTCTCGATTTAGTTAAATTAATACCAAAATCTTTAAGTGTTTGTTGCATATAAATTACTTGTGCACATGCTAACGCAGCAGATATGTATTTTGCTTCACATGTAGAGAGTGAAACACAGTTTTGTTTCTTACTAAACCAAGATACAAGTGATTTTCCAATAAAATGGCACGTTCCACTTGTACTTTTTCTATCCGTCCGTGATCCACCAAAGTCAGCATCACTGTAGGATACTAATTCAAATGGACAGCCTTTCGGGTAGAATAAACCGAAGTTCTTAGTATTATTAAGATATCTTAAGATTCATTTTACTGCTCTTAGATATGATTCTTTGGGGTCTGATTGAAAACGTGCACATAGACATACACTCATCATAATGTCAGGACGACTTGCTGTTAAATAAAGTAGCGAACCTATCATACTTCTATATAATTTTTGATCGATACTTTTTCCTTTTTCATCTTTGTCAAGATGAATTGATGTGCTCATTTGTGTTGGTTTTCCAGAAGTATTATCTAAACCAAAACGTTTAATTAAATTAGTACAATATTTTTCTTGAAAAATAAAAATTCCATTTGAAACTTGTTTAATTTGTAGTCCTAAAAAAATGATAATTCACCCATGTGAGACATTTCAAATTCATTAGTCATTATTGTAGAAAATTCTTTACATAAATTTTCATTTGTAGAACCGAAAATTATATCGCCTACATAAATTTGAACAATTAAAATATCTTTGTTTGTATTTTTAATAAATAGAGTTTGATCTGCTTTTCCTACTCGAAAACCAGAATTTATTAAATATCTTTTAAGTCATTCATACCAAGCACGAGGTGCTTGTTTTAAACCATATAATGCCTTTTTAAGTTTATAAACGTAATCTGGATATTTTTCATGTTTAAAAAGCGGTGTTTAAACGGTGGTTGTTCTACGTAAACATTTTCTTTTATAAAACCATTTAAGAAAGAACTTTTAACGTCCATTTGATAAAGTTTAAAATTATGAAAACTTGCATAAGCTAATAAAATACGTATTGCTTCTAATCTAGCTACGGGTGCGAAGGTTTCTTCATAATCAATGCCTTCTTCTTGATTGTATCCTTGAGCAACCAACCTAGATTTATTTCTTGTGATATTTCCAAGTTCATCTGCTTTGTTTTTGTAAACCCATTTTGTACCAATAACTGATTGATCGAGGTACTAATTCCCAGACGTCATTTCGTTCGAACTGGTTTAGCTCTTCTTGCATAGCGATAATCCAGTAATCACCCGTAGAAGCTTCTTGCGGATTCTTGGGTTCAATATTTGAAAGGAAAGCTACATGACTTATTTGATTTAATTGACTTCTTGTATGAACGTGTGTGTCAATTTCACCAATAATATTTTATGTAGGATGATCTTTTAATATTCTGGGAGGTGATCTAATATGTTCTTTAGGACTATTATTTTGTTCTATAATATTATTATTTGTATTTTCAATATTATCAATTTCATCATCATCTTTGTTCTTTATATTTTTATTATAATTTTCATCAAAAGAAACATGTAAAGATTTTTCTATAACATTAGTACGTTTATTGAAAATTCAATATGCTTTACTACGTTCTGAATATCCAACGAAGATTCCATGATCAGCTTTTGCATCAAACTTTCCAAGTTGATCTTTGTTATTTAGAATAAAACATCTAGATCCAAAAATCTTAAAATATGAAATGTTTGGTTTTCTTCCGTTAAAAAGTTCATAAGGAGTATTTTTAGTTAAAGGATGAATAGAAATACGATTTAAAACATAACAAGAAGTTGCTACAGCTTCTGCCCAAAATTGTTTAGGTAATGTACTACTATTAAGTAAAGTTCTTGCACATTCTTGTAAAGTTCTATTTTTTCTTTCTACTACTCCATTTTGTTGTGGAGTTCGAAGAAAAGAAAAATTATGATTTATTCCTTTCTTTTTACAGAATACTTCAAAAGATTCATTTTCAAATTCACCACCATGATCACTCCGAATATTTTTAACTTTTAAATTTTTAGAATTTTGAATCTTTTTAACGAAATCTTTGAAATGATCAAAAGTATCACTTTTATTTTTCAAAAACATAGTCCAAGTATATCTTGAAAAATCATCAATTATAACAAATACATAACGATTATGATTTAATGACTGTATTTGAGTAGGTCCAAACAAGTCCATATGTAATAGTTCTAATGGTTGTAGAGTTGAAATGACCCTTTTTGATTTGAAGGAGGATTTAGTTAGTTTACCTATCTGACAATCTTCGCATAAGTTATTTATTTTAAAATTTATTTTGGGTAGACCTCTTACTAACTCATGCTTTGAAAGTTTTTGTATAGTTTTAAAGTTTATATGACAAAAACGCTTATGCCATAACCAAGAATCATTGTTATTAGCAATCAAACACATTTCTTTGTTATTATTTACTTGCATATTTAAAACGTAAATATTTCTATCTCTATTTCCTTCAAAAATAATATTTTGATTTTTGTCAAAAATACTACATTTATTTTCAGAAAAAGTTATTTTAAAACCTTTGTCACATAATTGACTAATACTTAATAAATTATGTTTTAATTTTTTAACTAGAGAAACATTAGTAATAAGAGGAATATTTGAAATACCATAGTTGCACACATTTCCTTTACCGAGGGTAAATCCTTTTGAATTATCTCCGAAGGTAACTGAGCCGCCGTTAAAGTATGATATATTTGTTAACATATCGTTGTCTCTGGTCATATGTTTTGAGCAACCATTGTCTAATATCCATTTTCTCTTTTTAAGTGATACCTGCAAAAAAAATTAATAAGCACATTGGTACCCACTTTTTGATAGGGTCCTAAGAGTTAGGTCTTAGGAAGCCAAACCCAACTGGGTTTAGTATCCCTTTTATATAAATAATTTTCATTATTATGCACAGATTCCATAAATGAGTTAATGTGCTTCTTTCTAATCAAACTATTGTTAGTTTTTGGAACCCATATCTTAATTTAATTAATTGTTTTTGTGGATTTCGGTTTTGCATTAATTTTCCTCCTAAACTTTGTATTTTTCTTTGGAGGAAATTTCAATTCATTTTTGAATTCTAAACCATTTTTGTTTGAAGAGGGTTGAGAGCTTTCTATGATTCTTGTTAAATTTTCTCTACCCTTGTTAAAATTTGAAACATTTTTTGAAATGTTTTCTAACTTAGTTTGAATACTTTTGTTTTCTAATTCTAGTTCTTTTACTCTAATTTTCAACAAATGATTTTCAGAACTAATTTCATCATTCTTCGTCTTTTGAGTTTCAATTTCTTGACTCAAAAGAGAAAGCTGACTATCTGAATTCGTAAGAGTTTCTTGAACTTTTTCAAGTTCTTCTTCTAGAATTATCTTTTCATCTTTTAACATATCTCTTTCGAATTCAGCTTTACTCTGATTTTCACGAGTTTCTTTAATCTTTTTCTTTAGAGTTTTTATTAAATTTAAAAGTTCAGCATTAACATCTTGTAACAACCAGGATTTCGCCCGACCCCAATCGATCGCAAGATCGATCAAGACCATTCAAAACCCGCGTACGTTAACTTTGGGCATACAACACATCAGGACAACAACACAGACTTTTATAACATCAATAATAAATGTTACATCAGAGTACGGAATATATCAGAGTACATTGATAAATAATACAGCGGAAGATACATTTACAATAAATTAAATACATTGCAGCGGAACTAATCTCAGCGGAAGGTCATCCATATTCTGGACCCAGCTTCAGACTTCAATCCAGGATCCTGCTTAACTATATCTGCAAAAAGCTACTCGACTGCCCGTGTGGAAAGAGGGCACCCGAGTTTGCAAAGTGAAACAAACTACAGGTCAATCGTGGGACTGGTGTGAGAATTCTATACTTAACTTATCTAAATAGTAGGCTAATCACGGGACCACGCCGCTAACGCGGAACGGGTTTACTCCATTGGATTGCCAGTGCAAAATTAAAGTAAATCGTCAAATAACGTAATGCTATTTAGAAAAAATGAAACCATTATAAGACCCAGGTCCCATCACACAATGCAACGCACACCAGAGGATAGGGTTTTACCTTATAATGGTCAAAAGATGCTTGATACGTGAAAACGATTTTATTATTAGTGTGTATATATATATATATATATTTAAAACATTCAAATATAATATCAATCCTAGACGACATAGGTACCATATACTATGTCGCCGTACTGGTTATACAATCAAAACCGTAAGGGCGTATTGGGAATTTGGTTTCCATCATGAGATCGAGGCTAGGGATCGTCCTCTTCCGATTCGAGACACTCTAGCAAATGCCTCAGGATCCCCCGCAGTGAACCCTTGGATGCGGTAGGGCCGGTCCCTACCTAACGGTAGTGGATTAGTTATCCTGAACACACATTTCCCGGTCCCTTTGGACCTATAATATGACCACTTTCGGCCTATAAAAACCCGAGGTACCTCAATCCATAATCCACATAAGTAAAATGTCGGGCCGTGTTAAAGCCCAAACACCACTCTTAGCTAGAAAGAAACGTGTGCACTCCCTACGGTCCATATCCCGTTTTTGACTCATACCGGGGTGTGAGGCTCGCGAAGTCACACTATACACAAAGCTATGCCTAAGGAGACTGTGCTTTGATCATCAACCACAAGGCCTGCTTTTCAACTAAGCCTTGATCATTTGCATCTTAGCATGTCACATTGTCAGACCCTACCATATTATTGATCATCTACCAATATATATATAACCTCTAAGCTCATATGTCTTAGAGAAGGGTGATAAGTAAAGAATAAATTCTTCACCACCAAACAGAAATATATAATCAGTAGCGTTCAAAAAATACAACAGGAAGGAATACAATGTCAGACACACAATCCATTTACAAGTTCGCTCTGGGTCTGAGCGAAACAACGTGTCCGTCGATCTCCAAATGCGTTTGGATGATCATTACCAAATACCTTGCCTTGGAAGGCCAATCCCAATTAAAGATACCAGTCATCATCATCCCAACGATGTGAAAACACTCGGTCTTCAATCACCGTCTTCATCTTCGACTCTTGATCGTCGTGATGATTATTTAGAATGGGTTAAACCCAGTCTTTCTGAATAACTCGCGTATTCTGGGATTAAAAAGCAAATATTGGAAAATCACACATTTCGTCACATTCCAACTCAGAATATTCTTTTAATAAGATATTTGTATTAGAAGATTCACATTAATTTTATCAAAGATAAACTCTGAAAATAAAATCTATAAATCAATTTCCAAAATATGGAATTCCACAAAAAACAAATCAATACATAATCGATATAGATTTCTGTATCGGACTAATAATATAAATGGAATAACGGCAAAGCCTCTTAAATTCCATATATAATATCGATCTTCTTTTACAGAAGCCCATTTCGATTATTGCCAATAGAATTTCCACTTAATTCCTATTTATTATATTAAATTGGAAAAACTTGAATTTTAGAAAATGCCTTTTTAAATCTATAAAATAGATTCATAAGTTCCAAATAAAAATTTCAATGCAAATTGGATTAAAGGACAAATGTCGTTTAAAACATCGTCCACGATAAATCCACTTCACATCTCAATTTATTTCATATCACAAAATATAATTGCAAATGCTAGTAATCTTTTAAAAATATATTTTAAAAATAATCATAAAAAATATTCTTTATATAAAGACTCTAAATGAGAAGTATTCTTTATATTACAAATTCTTTCTTTTACAAATATTCTTTGTTTTAAACATATAGTTGAATAAAAATATATTATGAAAATATATGCACTTTATATAAAAAGTATTTCTAATATAAAAATATTCTTATTTAAAAGAACACCTGAATCGAGATGCGACTCAAACATTTACCATATAATTTGGATTACATGGATTTCACACACATGCGACAATAACAGTATAATCATCAAATCATCCATCTACATGCAAAGTGTAATTTCCACTGTGTAAGCGTTAAAATTAAATAATAACGCTCATCGCAGCCTGTCGATCTAACGATCAACATACAACTGAAAATTGGGATTAGTGTATATAAATTTCATCCCAACACTCATGTGGGGTTTCAACCAATAAACAAATAATAAGCTAATTTGTGCACTTGGGCGATGTGTGAAAAATTATCGTCCCAATCACATACACAAGTCGGGTAACTTGTGAATGGAAGTGTAATACACAATACCCATAATGATGACAAGAAAATACCTCTGTTGCAATGCATGAATAAGCATAATAACTTTGTCTTTATTGACAATTTCTATTTTCCAAATTTAAACTCTAAACAAAAATGGTTATTTCGTTTTGGCAATTCTAATGAGAAAAAATGATAAATATTTTGATTTAACTAATCTATCTTGACAAGTATATATTTTGCCAAACATGCATACATACATATATATATATATATACGTATAAATTGCTTCAACTAATTCATTTTGACAAAAATGAATATTTCTGACAAAATGTATAATTTGGTTTAACTAGTATAAATTGACTAAAATAAATAATTATTTTTAACTAATGTGAATTAACAAAAATGAATAATTGTTTTTAACTAATATAAATTTACAAAAATGAATAATTTGTGTTTCAATTCTGATAAGATACGCCAATGCTATATTTTGTTTCATTCTTTTAATTTAGACAAAATGAGTGTTTTTGTCTATTTTACTTTGATGATAAAAATGTTAATGTTTAGTTATTAAAATGTAACTTTTAAATTCTATCCTTTATTTCAAACAATCTTTATTCGTATCAAAATTATAAATCAAGAATAAAATTTTAAATCTGATCGTTTGTTTGCATTAGTGAATTGCAAACAAAGATGAACTTTATTTTAAGGTTTTATTTGCAACAAGGAATGCAAATAACAAATGTAACTTTTATTTTTATTTAAAAGTATATTTGAGTGAATGTAAAAAGAACCTCATTTCCAAAGTGTTGTGACGAGAAGGAATTTCGCTCGGTCCGAATCAGTCGCTAAACCGACCCCGACCGTTCGAAAACGCCCTATCGTTTGAGAACACGACAAAATAGAACGCATACAAAAGAACATTTCATTGTATATTACAACAATGCATCAGATTACAAGAATATACAGAGTATAAATGAATATTACACAGAAATATCAGAGATTTAAATTACATTTAAATACATAGCAGTGGAAAATAATACAATACACAACTAGAAGTAGATATACGGATACAAAGCTTTCCGGATATCGTTCCAGCTGTAAACCAGGATCCTGTGAATATAAATCTGCAAAACCAAAACTACTAGCTGCCCGTGTCAAAATAAGGGCACCCAGAGTTTAGGTTAAAACAATAAACTCCAGGTCAGTCATGTGACTGATGTGAGAACTAAAACAGTTATAAATCTTTATTTTAAATCATTAGGTAAATCAAGGGACCACGCCGTATAACACGGAACAGGTTTCCTCCCAAGAATACCAGTGCATAAAACAAACAGCGAGATGCTAAATAAAGAAAAATGAAGCTGTTATAAGACCCAGGTCCCATCACATAATGCAACGCAAGCCGGAGGATAGGGTTTTTACCTTATAACAGCCAAAGCATGCTTGATACGGTTAAAACACATTATTTGATACTATTATAAGTGCATAGTATATAAAACAACTTCAAATCATAAGTATCAATCATAGGCGGCATGAGCGTCCCATGCCACTATGTCGCCATATATAGGTTTACAAATAAAACCGCGGATGTCACGTATTTGGAAATTGGGTTTCCGTCTATGAACCGAGGCAAAAGATAGTCCTCAACCGATTCGAGACAATCTAGCCTATGTCTCAGGTCCCAGACTCAGGTGGGCCTTGGATCGTCAGGGTCGGTCCACCGATGTGGATTATTATGCCTGAACACTACGTCTCTCCGCCCTATGGGGCGTAAATGAGCCAACAAATGACTCCATCGGACCCGGATCGTCCGATCAAACCGAGGCGCCTCGCAACAGCAACAACCACATAAGTCAAACTCGTCAGGGCGTGTAAAACCACTGACGCCACTTCTAGCTAGAAAGAAACGCAAGTCCTCCCTGATGTCCTCTCCCGTTTTTGGTTCATACCGGGTGTGAAGCTCGCGAATCAACGTTACACAAAGCTACGCCACAAAGGCCGTGCTTTGATCATCACCACAAGACTTTGCTTTTCAACAGAAGCCTCGATCAATTGCCACTTAGGCATGCCACACAGGCAATTCACTCTATGTGTTTGATATCCATCAGTATATAACCCCTGAGCTCGTATGTCTCAGAGAAGGGCGTTAAGCAAGAGAATAAATTCTCCGCCGCCAAACAGATATATATTTAATAGAAATCAATCACACAGACTAAAATCCAATGTCAGACACACAGTCCATTTACAAGTCCGTTCTGGGTCTGAACGAAACCGGAGGCACCTAGTACCCCGCATATCCATCGATCTCCAAGTACGTCTGGACGATCACCAACTGTTTCCATCTTCTTGGGTGTACAGCCCAATCAAGATCATCAGTTATCACCCAAACGACGTGAAGACTTTCGGTCTTCGACCACCGTCTTCATCTTCGACACCACGTCGAATCAGTTATTCAGAATGGGATAAACCCGGTCTTTCTGAATAACTCGCGTATATATTATAAAAGTGTTACACAAACACAACATACGCCTCATTCCAATTCAGAATATTCTTTTATTCAAATATTCTTATACTTTGGGAAAAGTTCCCATTAATTTTATCCAAGATAAATTCTTTAAATTTATTCTTTAATCTCCTTTGAATATCAATTCAAACTAGTCGGGATTAGCGAACCACACCGAAGAAATCATTTATTTTATTTCCCAATCCCAACCTATTCATCCCATGAAGTAAAACTGGTAGTACTTCATATCTAACACCACAGTGTTATCGGTAAATTCAATTACCATTTCACGTTCAAATCTGATTAAAGATTTAACCATCGCCTGGAGCAAAACTGGTGATACTCCATTTCGATCTTTTCAATCTAATTAAAGGTTCATTAAAACTCCACTTAGTTTTAATCTTTAACTGGGTTAAAGAATCAGTGTCATTTAAAACACGGTTCACGATAAACCCAAAATCACATTCCATTAATTATCGGGTTAAAGAACAAGTGTTATTTAAAACACTGTTCACGATAAACCCAAAAATCAATAACAATTCAATTCCAATTAAATATCGTTTAATTGGTGCACTTCATTAAATCTAAATAAAAAGATTTAATTTTTTTCTCAACTGGGTTCAAGAACAGTGTTAGTGAAGACACCATTCACGACAAACCCAAATCACATTTGATATTCAATACAAGGCTCTGAATAGAAAATATATCGGCTTATATTCAATATCAAATTCTACAACTAACAAATGTTGTATTGGAAATAACGATATAAATATATATCTTTCAAATTTCCATAACAACATCTGTATAATCACGAATTCCAACATCGAAATATTCCGAAGACGATTTCGATTCAAATCCACTCCAATGCAATCATTGGATATTCTGGTTATTTTTAAAACCCTTTTTAAATTCAATTTATTTATTTAAAAATAAATAGAATTATAATTCTAGTTCAAAACCAGTTCATTTCGATAAAAATCTATTTTTATCTTTTCAAATATGGAGTTTTTCATCCCAAATCTTCACAAATCATTTCTTATGATTTTACACAAATTATTACTATTTTTAATAATTTTATCAAGGCCCGTACAGTCGATTTCCATCAACGGCCATCGAACTGCACTTACAGCGACCTTTTTCAAATTTGATTTGGACATAATTCCAAATCCAACCGTTAGATTTCAAATTTCTGATATTCGTTAGAAAGCTCTTTTCGATACGAACCCAACGGTTCCGGTTTTAGGAGAATCCGACGGTCGGATCTCCCGTAATGTCCGTTTGAAATGAATGGTCGAAATTCACGAACTGCCGCGGCGCGGTGCGTTCTATTCAGGCCATTATATTATATATACAATATATATTTCGTCGATTTCTATTTAAAACGAATTATATAAATAGTTTTAATATTCGTTTCAAAAGCAATTTCAACTTCCTTTTCAATTCAAATCAAAATTGAATTCTTCTTTATAAATTCGTTTTAAAATTCACTTCAATTCAATTCAAATTTCAATTCAATTTGAATTCAATTCAATTCGCTTTCAATTCAATTTGAATTCGTTTTTAATTCATTTCGAAATCGTTTTCAATTCAATTCATTTCGAAATCGTTTTCAATTCAATTCATTTCGAAATCGTTTTCAATTCAATTCATTTCGAAATCGTTTTCAATTCAATTCATTTCGAAATCGTTTTCAATTCAATTCATTTCGAAATCGTTTTCAATTCAATTCATTTCGAAATCGTTTTCAATTAAATTCATTTCGAAATCGTTTTCAATTCAATTCATTTCGAAATCGTTTTCAATTCAATTCATTTCGAAATCGTTTTCAATTCAATTCATTTCGAAATCGTTTTCAATTCAATTCATTTCGAAATCGTTTTCAATTCAATTCATTTCGAAATCGTTTTCAATTCAATTCATTTCGAAATCGTTTTCAATTCAATTCATTTCGAAATCGTTTTCAATTCAATTCATTTCGAAATCGTTTTCAATTCAATTCATTTCGAATCAATTCTTTTCACTTTTGATATTCATTATAAAATGAATAAAATCGATATAAATATCGTTCACGTCAAAATGGCGTCAATCTAATCAACACGGCTTCATATATTGATATTTTCAAATATTCCATTTCGAATATTTCTATTTCAAATATTTCTATTTTAAAACTGGAATGAGGCCCAATCAATTTCCATATAATGTTAATTATATGGATTTTCATACATTACACCCATATAATAGCATTGCAAAATAATCAACCATCAACCAAAGTGCACTACACCGTATAAGCATCAAATATAGATATCTAACGCTTATAACAGCCTGTCAATCCATCGATCGACATATTTAATCAATCAGGATGAGTGAACTTCAAATTTCATCCCAACACCCGTGTGGGGTTTCAAACAAACAAACACAGATTTTATTTGTGCAGTTGGGCGATGTGTAAAATTTATCGACCCAATTAACGTCCTTCAAATAGGTGTACATAAACAAACCGTCTGGTTTGTAAATGAATATTGATTTATTCACATTCACGTAAAAAATTATATTTTTAACGATAAAACATTTTATTTTAACTTATGAATTTCTATTCAGTTCATTCTATAGATAAAATGATATTTTTATTTTTCTAAATTATTTTAGAAAATTTCGGCGGCATAACGGCACGATACTAGAAACGGGACAAGGCCTAGCCTTATCCCCGGACTAGTGAAGGCCCACGCCATTCACACATCAATCAAATTCACCAAACAACCAAATTCAAATCACATCATATAACTAATCTATGCAACCAAACAAACAAGTCCATGGTCTGTGGACGATTGTGTCGGGTGCTACTAAGCACCGTCTGCATCCTAGTATATATGTATAAGTAGAAATGAAATTGAAAGGTGAGAAATTCTCACCGAAAGCTATCCAAACATCTTGACTCTTCTTTGATAAAAATCTTCATCGTTATCGCCTTTTTTGTCACCTTCGTTGTCGTAGCCACTACATATGTAAAAATCGATTTTTTACTTCGCTATTCAATATATAAAAATCGAATTTTTATTGCGATGCCATATAGATAAAAATTCCATTTCAAAAATATAGACTTCGCCTTTATAAAAACAATGATTCCACCTTTTCAAATAAAAAGTTTTCGCCTTTTCTAATAAAAAAAATCCAAACTTTTAGATATTAAAAATCCGAACTTCACGAAAGCAAAAATCATATTTTTTTCCTCTAAAAATATACTCTTTCCTATTTGAGCAAAAATCATATTTCTACATGTTCTATATAATAAAGATTATATTTTTAATACTTTAAAAATATAAAAATCATATTTTTAATACTTTAAAAATATAAAAATCATATTTTTATTTCGAAGTTCAATATATAAAAATCCTATTTTTATTTCGAAGTTCAATATATAAAAATCATATTTTTATTTCTTCTTAAAACCATGCTACTTTTATTTTTAAAACAAAACTATTTACATATTTAAAAACAACAGTATATTTATTTTATAAAAACTAATGTATATTTATATTTTCAAAACCATATTTTTGTATAAGCGAAAATCATATTTTAAACGATACCAACATATATAAATTTCATATTTTAAAACTATACTATATATATTAATTTTCAGATTTAATAAACTATAATATATATATATATATATATAATTTTCAGATTTATAAAGCTTACTGGTGGCCTGCGAACTGCTCGATGGCGATGGTCTTTGATTTAGGGTTTGCGGGCCTTCGCTCTTCACGGGAACGACAGGAGGACGGAGAAGAAGAGAGGGAAAAAGGGGGGAAACACTGCTGCTCGCCGGAGTTGGAGGGGAGGTGCGGCGAGAGGCGGAGGTCGTGTGCGACAGTGGGTAGGGGCGGTAGGCCTAGGGTTTAGGCGGGTTTGGGTTGCGGTGGAGTGGGTGGTCGCGTCGTGGTGGCTCGACGATTGAAGGAGAGGCCAGAGAAGGGGCGCGAGCGAGGGGGGGCGGCCTGAGCGCGGCGGCGGCCTGGGCGCGGCTTCGACGAAGCTTTTTTTTTTTCTTTGTGAAATCGATTTCTGCTTTCAAAGATAAGAGGGGGCCAGAGTATATAGAGAGGAGGATATTATATTTATTTATTTCTAAAAGTCGACTTTTACTAACGACCTCTAAACGAGGCCCACCGCCTGTCGTCCATAGCGTTTTACCCCCATTCCGAACACAATGGGACATGTTTCGCAAGCTGATTCGACTGTTTCGAACAGTTTCCGTTAAATTTACATTTAAATCACTTTATTGAATTTTAAACGTACATTTCAAATTACCGGGGTCACATACTAACTAGAAAAATTCCAGAAAAATATTTTCTAGCTTCGTATTGACGATACGGTCCTAATAAAACTAGTTTCGTCGAATTCTGAGATCATTGGAAAAATGGCCATTTTCCAGTCGATTAAAATCAACTGAAACTGGTCAAACGCGTTTTCCTTTGCCACGCTCACATATTGATTCAGAAAATTATGAAATTTGAAACCTAGCAATAGTTTGACACTGCGGATCCAACAAAACTGGTTTCGTCGAAATCCGAGGTCGTTTGCAAAATGTCCATTTTTAAGGGCCTGAATTCCATAGCGACTATTCAGAATTTTCAACTGGACATATCTTTTGATTCCCGCTATGAAATCTCGATCTTTCGGATTTGCTGGAAAGATATCATCAATTAGATCCTATCATTTTTGGTTTCACTAAAATCCGGATTGTTTTGCACCCGGTACATTCAATTGAAGTTTGAAATCGAATTATCGAACTACCGCGCCATTTTCAATTCTATTTATAATTATATATAAATATTTATATTCTAACGACGACGTATATAAATATATTCGTTCGGATTATATTCAAAATAAATTTCTCGTCGATATTATTTAAAATAATTCATTTTAAATATCCAGAATTCGCCAAAATTGCCAAAATAAAAATTTTAAACTGGCCCAGATTTTACGGGTTGTTACAATCTCCCCCACTTAAAACTTTTCGTCCTCGAAAAGGAACAAAGTCGAAAGTGGTTTGATTATTCAGCTCTACGTTCGATCTGGCTTTCATTCTCCAACTTTTCAGTTTCTGAGAATTTCCAAATTTTCAAAAATTTGGCTAACACCCTAAATTTTCGAAAAATTTCGCCATAACCTCCCCTGCACCGGGAGCATCGGGGAATTTCAAATAGCTTCCCCGGTCCTTCAGATCTCAAAAAGAAAAAGAAAAAGCCAAGCGGCTAGCCAATAGGCTCATAAAATCATCATCACCCAAACAAAACAGTAAATTATGTAGTAAACATGTACCTATTTGTCGGGCAAACAAATTTTATTCTCTGCTCTAGCCTCCTTGCTATGACCTGTTCAATGATATATATGTATATGCAAGCAAATGCGACCAATTTTCAATAGAATTCAATATTTGTTTCAATTAGGCATAATGGTTCAAAATTATCAAACAAACAAACAACACAAACATCAATCAATTAGTGAAATTAACGTTTCAAATTGATAATTTTGATATATATAAGAAAATCATGTTTTTGATGCCAAATCACAACAATTAGCCCTATCTAATTTTGGTTCTCACACCAGTCTAATGGAAATATATAGATATTACACGTTCGTCACTCGAATATAAATTCTGATGATGATATATCAATCATCAGAATCACTCCCGGGCGACTAGAGCGTAATTCTATATCTATCCAGTATATTAAAATTTCGAATACACGCGGATCAGACGTATACGCAAAATCTATATATACTGGTTTGTCCACATCAATATAAATAAATAACCAAATACGAATAGTTGATTTAGATTTTCAAAACAAAATTTGTTTTCATTTTAAAAATATACTCTTCACACTCGTTCTAGGATACTACTGATCCCATCTCTAACGAGTCATTCTAATTGGATATCACTAATCCAATATCTGATGAATTCTTTCGTATGGTTCTAATGTGTCTCGTTCTCTGAGCTTTGTAAACCAAAGCTCTGATACCAACTGTGACGAGAAGGAATTTCGCTCGGTCCGAATCAGTCGCTAAACCGACCCCGACCGTTCGAAAACGCCCTATCGTTTGAGAACACGACAAAATAGAACGCATACAAAAGAACATTTCATTGTATATTACAACAATGCATCAGATTACAAGAATATACAGAGTATAAATGAATATTACACAGAAATATCAGAGATTTAAATTACATTTAAATACATAGCAGCGGAAAATAATACAATACACAACTAGAAGTAGATATACGGATACAAAGCTTTCCGGATATCGTTCCAGCTGTAAACCAGGATCCTGTGAATATAAATCTGCAAAACCAAAACTACTAGCTGCCCGTGTCAAAATAAGGGCACCCAGAGTTTAGGTTAAAACAATAAACTCCAGGTCAGTCATGTGACTGGTGTGAGAACTAAAACAGTTATAAATCTTTATTTTAAATCATTAGGTAAATCAAGGGACCACGCCGTATAACACGGAACGGGTTTCCTCCCAAGAATACCAGTGCATAAAACAAACAGCGAGATGCTAAATAAAGAAAAATGAAGCTGTTATAAGACCCAGGTCCCATCACACAATGCAACGCAAGCCGGAGGATAGGGTTTTTACCTTATAACAGCCAAAGCATGCTTGATATGGTTAAAACACATTATTTGATACTATTATAAGTGCATAGTATATAAAACAACTTCAAATCATAAGTATCAATCATAGGCGGCATGAGCGTCCCATGCCACTATGTCGCCATATATAGGTTTACAAATAAAACCGCGGATGTCACGTATTTGGAAATTGGGTTTCCGTCTATGAACCGAGGCAAAAGTAGTCCTCAACCGATTCGAGACAATCTAGCCCATGTCTCAGGTCCCAGACTCAGGTGGGCCTTGGATCGTCAGGGCCGGTCCACCGATGTGGATTATTATGCCTGAACACTACGTCTCTCCGCCCTATGGGGCGTAAATGAGCCAACAAATGACTCCATCGGACCCGGATCGTCCGATCAAACCGAGGCGCCTCGCAACAGCAACAACCACATAAGTCAAACTCGTCAGGGCATGTAAAACCACTGACGCCACTTCTAGCTAGAAAGAAACGCAAGTCCTCCCTGATGTCCTCTCCCGTTTTTGGTTCATACCGGGTGTGAAGCTCGCGAATCAACGTTACACAAAGCTACGCCACAAAGGCCGTGCTTTGATCATCACCACAAGATTTTGCTTTTCAACAGAAGCCTCGATCAATTGCCACTTAGGCATGCCACACAGGCAATTCACTCTATGTGTTTGATATCCATCAGTATATAACCCCTGAGCTCGTATGTCTCAGAGAAGGGCGTTAAGCAAGAGAATAAATTCTCCGCCGCCAAACAGATATATATTTAATAGAAATCAATCACACAGACTAAAATCCAATGTCAGACACACAGTCCATTTACAAGTCCGTTCTGGGTCTGAACGAAACCGGAGGCACCTAGTACCCCGCATATCCATCGATCTCCAAGAACGTCTGGACGATCACCAACTGTTTCCATCTTCTTGGGTGTACAGCCCAATCAAGATCATCAGTTATCACCCAAACGACGTGAAGACTTCCGGTCTTCGACCACCGTCTTCATCTTTGTAACGACCCGCATTCTACGCATCATAGGATCGTAGAATATTTATTTCTGTCACATACGAAGTCGTATGGTCGTGTAACTTTGGGAGACGACTATTGGGGTCATTTCCCATGTTCATGATTTTTCCCGATTTTTAAATGACCATTTTACCCCTAGTTATCACTATTTTGGCCATAACTTTTGACTGGAAAGGAATTTTGACCTAAAACCACTTCCATTGGCTTCGGATGATGGTTTCTCTTTCCGTAGAGTGGTCACATTAGCCAAACGGACTTACCGTTTGGGAGATATGGCTGAAACAAGTTTCAGATGGTGAAAAACAGCTTAAGTGGGCTTAAGCGGGTGATTAGCAGCTAGGCCCAAGGGGAATTTCGGGTTTAGGGGGATATAGGTGCTGATTAGGGTTAGAAAACATTTCTTTAGACATTTTCCAGCCGCCACTTTCATTCCTCTTAACCTAGCCATGGCCTCCACTCTCTAAATCTCTCTAAAACACCCAAAATCGCTTCCTAATCAAGAATTAAGGCTTAGAGGCATCAAATCAAGGGGGATTAGCACAAGAACCGAGGTGGAGCTGCTGTTATACATTGGAATTCGTGCAAATCAGAGGTTCACTTCAGGTCCGAAAGTTTTATAGTGGCAAATGTGAGTGATTTGCATAGTTTTCGCACTAATTACGGTGATTAAGGGTAATTAGTGAAGATTAGCGAATTTATACGTAAATAAATTCTGGAAAAATTCTTAAAATTCTAAAATAATGTTTTAAGGCTCTGTTAGAAATTTGGGTTAATTTCGATGTGTTTTGCTAATCGTATGCCTAAACATGATTAAGAGGGATTATAGGAAAATGTGAGGTTTTGGCCACTTTTGATCCATCTTAATTCATTTAAATTGTTGTTTGTTGCTTGTGGTTGTTGTTATATATTGCTATGACTCTTTGGTATGTTTTATGATTGATTAGAATAGTTAGATTGGTCGAAAACGCCGTCGTATGGCGTAAAACACTCGCGAGGAAAGCTGCAGGAAATGCTACAGAGATCCGGATCGGATCGGGTAGGGGATCGGATCGGGTAGGGATCGGATCGGACATGTCTGAACCGGACCGGGGCGTGGTACTTTCTGGAGCATGACGTGAAGAGGCAACAAGGAAGGCCTGGTCGGATCGGAGGGGCGTAGCGTGGGATCGGAAGGAACAAGGAGGACTGAAGTGGAAGAAAGAGGAGCATGGATACCATATTCCGAACCGAACCGAGAGCAATACCCGAACCGAACTGATGCTGACGAGACAGAGATGGAAACATTCAAGCTATGGGGTATCCGAACCGAACCGCTTCAGAATCACCGAACCGAACCGCATGAGGGAGATGGACCCGAACCCAGAGGATGGTGGCACTCCGAACCGAACCGGGGAACGTATCCGAACCGAACCGGGGAACGTATCCGAACCGAACCGAGCATGGGAAACTGGACGTGTACTTTTACTACTTCGTGATGACTCTTCTGAAGACCAACTCCAATTCGACCAAACCCGAGATGCAAAGGAAGTCCAAATGAGAAGTTAGAGCTCAAGATTCAGATGGGAATCAGCGAGTTCGCTTCATGATTGGGCTTTGCTACGGGACGCGTGCCAAGGGGTTATCGACGTCTATAGCTTTGGACCACTATGGTAGGAGGTACGAAGGCGGATTCAGGGCCATTATGGCATCGGTAGAACCAAGGGCTACGACCAATGAAGTGGGTCATTGAAATGTTTGGTCATGACTCCAAGTGTTTGGCTTGGTCACAGCAGGGTTTCTACAAGTCGGGATTCGTCGTTACCTCAGTTTGTCTAGTGTTCCAAAGTGGTAGATGTCGTATGCTTTACGCACTGAATGAGAGATGTGAGGATGGTTGCTATGGATGATTTGCTTGCTATCATTGTGACATGCACACCCCACCCCCGTATTCTTGCACTATTTATTATGGCACCTTAGAGCATTGTACGGTATGTGGTACTAACTCTTTGGTTGCAGGTCCAGGTTCAGGTATGGTTTAGTATACCTGTTATTATTCTGTTTAGATGCTTATCGCTCATACCAGGCTTTATGTCTGACCCAGAGTTTTATGTCTCCTCTTATTACTCTGGGTGCTCACACGAGCAGACTAGAGACAGGTTAGCTGGTGATGCACGGGTAGATGATCCGAAGACGAGCAGGAGGCTTCCGTGTACTATATACATAGTATTCTCCCTGTGTTGTTGAAGATCACTGCTTGGGCATTGTTGGTGTATCTTCTACTTCAGCTTTCTTTTGTTTAGAGACAGTAAATTTGGAAAATTGTAATAAGCTGTATTTGGATTTCCGCTGCTCTGATGTTGACATTGATTTTTAGTTATCAGCTTATGCACTGTCTCGCCTGTTTTATGTCAAGTATGTTATTATTATATTTTATTCCATGCGCTGTGAGACATTCTACAGGTTCTTTGATTAGTTCATTCCCTTCTTTCCTTTCTTATGACGACCGTCTCGTGCTAGTCGGGCATGTGTACAGCGCACTTTTGGAGGAAATGCAGGCTGGTGCGGGGCGGGCTGTCACACTTGGTATCAGAGCTCTAGGTTGCGTAGTTAACCTAGGGAAGTTATCAGGGAGAGATATTATACGTATACGAGAGAGCGTATTTGTGATTACTTTGGTTTTTAAAAGCTATATATATACATATACTATTACTAGTATAAGGATGAAGTCGTACTGCACTAGCACCACTATGGAGTCGTTAATCATTTCCTTTTTCAGATTGACGATGAGCCGGTATACTAGAGGTGCTGGTAGAGGAGCCAATAATGGGAATGCTGCTGACATGAGGACTATGTTTACTGACCTCATGAGAGAGATGCTTAGAGATGTACAGAGGGCAGCTCCCAATGGTGGGAATGGTGGTGGTCCAATGGTGCAGGCGCCAAGAGTCGACTTCGCCAAGCTGAATAAGGATTATACTAGCCTTGGTGGGAAACCGTTCCACGGAACGGAGTCGGCTACGGATGTTCAGGATTGGGTGGATAGTTGCGAACGTATCTTCGAGGATTTGGGTATCGAGGATGCGATGAAGAGAAAGCTAGCGTCCCGTCAGCTGCAAGGGCGGGCAGTGAATTGGTGGAATGCTATAAAGGCAGCTACCCCCGAAGACCAGATTACTTGGGAGCAGTTTAAGGCTCGCTTTAGTGAGAAGTTCATTCCAGCTGCTCAGAAGTCAATACTGTTTAAGAAATTCTTGGAGCTCAAGCAGAATGGCAGAGCTGTCTCAGAATATATTGCTGAATTTGACACTTTGTCAAAATATGGGTTATCTCTTATTGATACTGCCGAGAAAAAGAATGAGAAATTCATAACTGGTTTGGATCAGTACTTGGGGGAAAAGCTTATTAACCACATCGATGAGACGTTTGAATCGATTGTGGGGAAAGCATTAAGATCAGAAAGTCTCTACCCTAAGTCGAAGACTGAGGTTGCATCTGTAGAAGAGCCAAAGCCACAAGCAAGTGGTGGAGGCAAGGGTGGTTCCCAGAATAAGAGAAAGCAGAGTCAGACTAAGGATGGCCAGAAGAAAAAGAATAAACAAGATGTTGAGTGCTTCAGCTGTGGTAAGAAGGGCCATTATGCTAGTAATTGTCGGGCCAAGCCAGCGGATAGGAAGTGCTTCAACTGTGGCCAAATGGGACATCACAAGGACAAGTGTCCGCAACCCCCTAAGGAAAAGCAAATGGTGAAAGCTTACGCTCTTAATGCTATTCCTTCTTCGTCGAATGCCCCAACAGCGGCGGAGAAGGGAAAGAATGTCGTCATTCAAGGTATGCTTTCTGTTTATGATGTTTCTGTTAGAGTTTTGTTTGATACCGGAGCTTCCAGTTCTTTCATATCTAGTGACCTGGTAGATAGGTTGGGATTGGAGCCCGAGATTGTCGATAGACCTTTAGTGGTGATGAACCCGATTGGTGGCTCGACTAGCCTTAGCATGATTTGTCGCAATGTGGTCTTATCGAGTCATGGATGCATGTTTGTTTGTGATTGCTTTGTTTTGGGCTTTACTGGGTTTGGCATTATTTTGGGAGTAGATTGGCTCCAAAGATATGGGGTGGTGGTAGACTGTGAGGGCTTGTTGGTGACAGCTAGAGCGGATGATGGGCGGAGGATAGTGTTTGGTGGTCTACCCAGTAAGGGGGTATTGGCTAGTTTTCTAAACTCCCTCGACATTCCGCATAGTGAGTTGTCAGGTTTGGCCGTGATTGGCCAGTATCCGGATGTTTTCGAAGAAGTGACCGGACTTCCACCACACCGAGAGATTGAGTTCCGTATTGATTTGGTAAAAGATGCCAGACCTATAGTGATGCCACTTCGTCGTATGGCACCAAGAGAGCAGCGAGAGCTCGAGGTGCAAGTCAGCGATCTTTTAAAGAAGGGATTTATCAGAAGGAGTGTTTCTGAATGGGGAGCACCAGTTGTGTTTGCTACCAAGGCGGATGGTTCCCTTCGTTTGTGTGTAGACTACCGCGAGTTGAATAAAGTGACGAGGAAGAACAAGTATCCTCTACCGCGGATAGATGATTTGTTCGATCAGTTGAGTGGCGCGAGAGTATTTTCTCAGTTGGATCTCGCGACAGGTTTTCATCAGCTTAGAGTGGAAGCTAAGAGTATAGCTAAAACGGCATTTCGAACGCCGTCTGGATTTTATGAATGGTTGGTTATGCCATTTGGGCTGACTAATGCCCCGGCATATTTTGTGGATCTTATGAATAGGGTATTCAGAGATCAGTTGAATAAGTCTGTTCTTGTGTTCGTGGATGATATTTTGGTCTATTCGAGGACAGAGGAAGAACACAAGGAACATTTAAGAGTAGCGATGGAGGTGTTGAGAAAACACCAATTGAAAGCAAAGTTTTCTAAGTGACACTTCTGGAAGAGGGATGTGAGGTTCTTGGGCTATGTTGTATCAGAGAATGGTATTGCCGTGGACCCAGCGAAGGTGGCTACGGTACAAGATTGGCCTACGCCCAAGAATGCAACAGATGTAAGAAGTTTCTTGGGGTTAGCGGGATATTACCGTAAGTTTATCCAAGGTTTCTCCAAGATAGCAGCACCATTGACCCAGTTGACCAAGAAGGATCAAGCTTTTGTCTGGGATGAAAGGTGCGAGAATGCATTCAAATGTCTAAAGGACAAGTTGACAAGTGCACCAGTGTTAGTCATTCCTAAGGGGGATGAAGAGATGACGGTATACACGGATGCCTGTGGTACCGGACTGGGTGCTGTATTGATGCAAGGCGGTAGGGTTGTAGCTTACACAAGTCGGCAATTGAAACCGCACGAGAGAAGATACCCTACCCATGATTTAGAATTGGCAGCGATCGTGTTCGCGTTAAAGATGTGGAGACACTATCTCTTGGGAGAAAGGTTTGAGCTGTTTACAGATCATAAGTCGTTAAAGTATCTCTTCTCTCAGAAAGATCTGAATCTCCGTCAGCAGAGATGGTTAGAGTTCTTAGCTTCCTATGATTTTGACATCGCATACACACCAGGAAAGGGCAATACGGTGGCTGATGCATTGAGTAGAAGACATGCCAGCTTAGGGGCTATGTTCCTTGAATGGAAGCAACTGGAGTTTATCGCGGGGTTTGATTTCAGACCAAAGTGCGAATTGGATCCAGAAATGTTAGCAAGTTTGACGATCAGACCCACTTTAATTGAGCGGATCGGCTCTAGTCAGAGGGACGATCCTAACCTATTGGAAATCATCTCCAAGTTAGAGATGGGTATCGATGAGGAGATGAACAAGTATGGGCTTGATCGAGATGGATGGCTTAGAAAGAATGGAAAGCTTGTTGTACCCAATGTCAGTGGATTGAGAGATGAAGTGCTTAGAGAATGTCATCACTCAAAGCTAACTATACACCCCGGCGGTAATAAGATGTATCGAGATATGAAGCAGACTTACTACTGGGAAGGGATGAAAAGAGACGTTGGGAAGTTTATATCCAAGTGCATGAATTGCCAGCTAGTTAAAGCCGAGCAAAAGAAGCCTAGTGGGTTGTTGCAACCATTAGAAATTCCCGAATGGAAATGGGAGCAAGTCTCGATGGATTTCATCGATGGTTTACCAAGGACTAGATCGGGATATGACAGCATTTGGGTAATTGTAGATCGACTGACTAAAAGCGCAAGGTTTATACCAGTCAAATCGACCAGAACGGCTGCTAAGTTAGCAGAATTGTATATGAAGTGGGTAGTGAGATTTCATGGAATACCTAAAAGCATTGTGAGCGACCGAGACCCGTTGTTCACTAGTGGGTTTTGGAAGAGCTTACAAGAGGCTCTAGGGTCAGAGTTACATCTCAGTACCGCATATCATCCTCAGACCGACGGTCAGACGGAGAGGGTGAACCGTATTTTGGAAGATCTCTTGAGAGCATGTATATTAGATTTTGGTGGATCATGGGATGACCATTTGCATCTAGTAGAGTTTGCATATAATAATAGCTACCAATCCAGTATCGGTATGGCTCCGTTTGAAGCTTTGTACGGAAGACCATGCAACTCACCATCATGTTGGATAGAGACTGGCGAGAAGTTTGTGCTTGGACCAGATGTGGTGAGAGAAACGTCGGATAAGATTAAGATCATTCAACAACGAATGAAGGCTGCCCAGGATAGGCAGAAGAGTTATGCTGATAAGAGGAGAAGAGACTTAAAATTCTCTGTTGGCGACTTGGTGTTTGTCAAGATTTCTCCGTTGAAGAGCGTAATACGATTTGGCAGGAGAGGCAAGTTGGCACCAAGGTTTGTTGGCCCATTCCCTGTTCTTGAACTAGTCGGGAATTTGGCATACAAAATTGACTTACCAGAGAAGATGGCGGGAGTTCATAACGTATTTCATGTTTCCCAACTAAGGAAGTTCGTTCACGACTCAAATATGACTATTTTACCTGATCAGTTAGAGGATTTCGAAGTAGAACCCGAGGCGGTTGGGAACCGTAAGCCGGCCCGTATTGTCGAGCACGACATGAAGCAACTTCGAAGGAAGGCGGTGAAGCTAGTCAAGGTACAGTGGAGCGAGGACGAGAGTGATTGTACTTGGGAAACAGAGGAGGACATAAGGAAGAAGTATCCAGAACTCTTTGTTTGGTAAGATTTTGACTTCGATTTAGTTTTTCCGCATGCTAGGATAGGCTTGTTTGCTTGTTTTGCATATTTGATTGTTGTATATGGTTGTTAGGCATGCGGGATCCCTTGTATGTTTTGGGTTAAGGAATTTCGGGGGCGAAATTTCTTAAGGGGGGGAGAGTGTAACGACCCGCATTCTACGCATCATAGGATCGTAGAATATTTATTTCTGTCACATACGAAGTCGTATGGTCGTGTAACTTTGGGAGACGACTATTGGGGTCATTTCCCATGTTCATGATTTTTCCCGATTTTTAAATGACCATTTTACCCCTAGTTATCACTATTTTGGCCATAACTTTTGACTGGAAAGGAATTTTGACCTGAAACCACTTCCATTGGCTTCGGATGATGGTTTCTCTTTCCGTAGAGTGGTCACATTAGCCAAACGGACTTACCGTTTGGGAGATATGGCTGAAACAAGTTTCAGATGGTGAAAAACAGCTTAAGTGGGCTTAAGGGGGTGATTAGCAGCTAGGCCCAAGGGGAATTTCGGGTTTAGGGGGATATAGGTGCTGATTAGGGTTAGAAAACATTTCTTTAGACATTTTCCAGCCGCCACTTTCATTCCTCTTAACCTAGCCATGGCCTCCACTCTCTAAATCTCTCTAAAACACCCAAAATCGCTTCCTAATCAAGAATTAAGGCTTAGAGGCATCAAATCAAGGGGGATTAGCACAAGAACCGAGGTGGAGCTACTGTTATACATTGGAATTCGTGCAAATCAGAGGTTCACTTCAGGTCCGAAAGTTTTATAGTGGCAAAGGTGAGTGATTTGCATAGTTTTCGCACTAATTACAGTGATTAAGGGTAATTAGTGAAGATTAGCGAATTTATACGTAAATAAATTCTGGAAAAATTCTTAAAATTCTAAAATAATGTTTTAAGACTCTGTTAGAAATTTGGGTTAATTTCGATGTGTTTTGCTAATCGTATGCCTAAACATGATTAAGAGGGATTATAGGAAAATGTGAGGTTTTGGCCACTTTTGATCCATCTTGATTCATTTAAATTGTTGTTTGTTGCTTGTGGTTGCTGTTATATATTGCTATGACTCTTTGGTATGTTTTATGATTGATTAGAATAGTTAGATTGGTCGAAAACGCCGTCGTATGGCGTAAAACACTCGCGAGGAAAGCTGCAGGAAATGCTACAGAGATCCGGATCGGATCGGGTAGGGGATCGGATCGGGTAGGGATCGGATCGGACATGTCTGAACCGGACCGGGGCGTGGTACTTTCTGGAGCATGACGTGAAGAGGCAACAAGGAAGGCCTGGTCGGATCGGAGGGGCGTAGCGTGGGATCGGAAGGAACAAGGAGGACTGAAGTGGAAGAAAGAGGAGCATGGATACCATATTCCGAACTGAACCGAGAGCAATACCCGAACCGAACTGATGCTGACGAGACAGAGACGGAGACAATCAAGCTATGGGGTATCCGAACCGAACCGCTTCAGAATCACCGAACCGAACCGCATGAGGGAGAAGGACCCGAACCCAGAGGATGGTGGCACTCCGAACCGAACCGGGGAACGTATCCGAACCGAACCGGGGAACGTATCCGAACCGAACCGAGCATGGGGAACTGGACGTGTACTTTTACTACTTCGTGATGACTCTTCTGAAGACCAACTCCAATTCGACCAAACCCGAGATGCAAAGGAAGTCCGAATGAGAAGTTAGAGCTCAAGATTCAGATGGGAATCAGCGAGTTCGCTTCATGATTGGGCTTTGCTGCGGGACGCGTGCCAAGGGGTTATCGACGTCTATAGCTTTGGACCACTATGGTAGGAGGTACGAAGGCGGATTCAGGGCCATTATGACATCGGTAGAACCAAGGGCTACGACCAATGAAGTGGGTCATTGAAATGTTTGGTCATGACTCCAAGTGTTTGGCTTGGTCACAGCAGGGTTTCTACAAGTCGGGATTCGTCGTTACCTCAGTTTTCTAGTGTTCCAAAGTGGTAGATGTCGTTTGCTTTACGCACTGAATGAGAGATGTGAGGATGGTTGCTATGGATGATTTGCTTGCTATCATTGTGACATGCACACCCCACCCCCGTATTCTTACACTATTTATTATGGCACCTTAGAGCATTGTACGGTATGTGGTACTAACTCTTTGGTTGCAGGTCCAGGTTCAGGTATGGTTTAGTATACCTGTTATTATTCTGTTTAGATGCTTATCGCTCATACCAGGCTTTATGTCTGACCCAGAGTTTTATGTCTCCTCTTATTACTCTGGGTGCTCACACGAGCAGACTAGAGACAGGTTAGCTGGTGATGCACGGGTAGATGATCCGAAGACGAGCAGGAGGCTTCCGCGTACTATATACATAGTATTCTCCCTGTGTTGTTGAAGATCACTGCTTGGGCATTGTTGGTGTATCTTCTACTTCAGCTTTCTTTTGTTTAGAGACAGTAAATTTGGAAAATTGTAATAAGCTGTATTTGGATTTCCGTTGCTCTGATGTTGACATTGATTTTTAGTTATCAGCTTATGCACTGTCTCGCCTGTTTTATGTCAAGTATGTTATTATTATATTTTATTCCATGCGCTGTGAGACATTCTACAGGTTCTTTGATTAGTTCATTCCCTTCTTTCCTTTCTTATGACAACCGTCTCGTGCTAGTCGGGCATGTGTACAGCGCACTTTTGGAGGAAATGCAGGCTGGTGCGGGGCGGGCTGTCTCAATCTTCGACACCACGTCGAATCAGTTATTCAGAATGGGATAAACCCGGTCTTTCTGAATAACTCGCGTATATATTATAAAAGTGTTACGCAAACACAACATACGCCTCATTCCAATTCAGAATATTCTTTTATTCAAATATTCTTATACTTTGGGAAAAGTTCCCATTAATTTTATCCAAGATAAATTCTTTAAATTTATTCTTTAATCTCCTTTGAATATCAATTCAAACTAGTCGGGATTAGCGAACCACACCGAAGAAATCATTTATTTTATTTCCCAATCCCAACCTATTCATCCCATGAAGTAAAACTGGTAGTACTTCATATCTAACACCACAGTGTTATCGGTAAATTCAATTACCATTTCACGTTCAAATCTGATTAAAGATTTAACCATCGCCTGGAGCAAAACTGGTGATACTCCATTTCGATCTTTTCAATCTAATTAAAGGTTCATTAAAACTCCACTTAGTTTTAATCTTTAACTGGGTTAAAGAATCAGTGTCATTTAAAACACGGTTCACGATAAACCCAAAATCACATTCCATTAATTATCGGGTTAAAGAACAAGTGTTATTTAAAACACTGTTCACGATAAACCCAAAAATCAATACCAATTCAATTCCAATTAAATATCGTTTAATTGGTGCACTTCATTAAATCTAAATAAAAAGATTTAATTTTTTTCTCAACTGGGTTCAAGAACAGTGTTAGTGAAGACACCATTCACGACAAACCCAAATCACATTTGATATTCAATACAAGGCTCTGAATAGAAAATATATCGGCTTATATTCAATATCAAATTCTACGACTAACAAATGTTGTATTGGAAATAACGATATAAATATATATCTTTCAAATTTCCATAACAACATCTGTATAATCACGAATTCCAACATCGAAATATTCCGAAGACGATTTCGATTCAAATCCACTCCAATGCAATCATTGGATATTCTGGTTATTTTTAAAACCCTTTTTAAATTCAATTTATTTATTTAAAAATAAATAGAATTATAATTCTAGTTCAAAACCAGTTCATTTCGATAAAAATCTATTTTTATCTTTTCAAATATGGAGTTTTTCATCCCAAATCTTCACAAATCATTTCTTATGATTTTACACAAATTATTACTATTTTTAATAATTTTATCAAGGCCCGTACAGTCGATTTCCATCAACGGCCATCGAACTGCACTTACAGCGACCTTTTTCAAATTTGATTTGGACATAATTCCAAATCCAACCGTTAGATTTCAAATTTCTGATATTCGTTAGAAAGCTCTTTTCGATACGAACCCAACGGTTCTGGTTTTAGGAGAATCCGACGGTCGGATCTCCCGTAATGTCCGTTTGAAATGAATGGTCGAAATTCACGAACTGCCGCGGCGCGGCGCGTTCTATTTAGGCCATTATATTATATATATAATATATATTTCGTCGATTTCTATTTAAAACGAATTATATAAATAGTTTTAATATTCGTTTCAAAAGCAATTTCAACTTCCTTTTCAATTCAAAATTGAATTCTTCTTTATAAATTCGTTTTAAAATTCACTTCAATTCAATTCAAATTTCAATTCAATTTGAATTCAATTCAATTCGCTTTCAATTCAATTTGAATTCGTTTTCAATTCATTTCGAAATCGTTTTTAATTCAATTCATTTCGAAATCGTTTTCAATTCAATTCATTTCGAAATCGTTTTCAATTCAATTCATTTCGAAATCATTTTCAATTCAATTCATTTCGAAATCGTTTTCAATTCAATTCATTTCGAAATCGTTTTCAATTCAATTCATTTCGAAATCGTTTTCAATTCAATTCATTTCGAAATCGTTTTCAATTCAATTCATTTCGAAATCGTTTTCAATTCAATTCATTTCGAAATCGTTTTCAATTCAATTCATTTCGAAATCATTTTCAATTCAATTCATTTCGAAATCGTTTTCAATTCAATTCATTTCGAAATCGTTTTCAATTCAATTCATTTCGAAATCGTTTTCAATTCAATTCATTTCGAAATCGTTTTCAATTCAATTCATTTCGAAATCGTTTTCAATTCAATTCATTTCGAAATCGTTTTCAATTCAATTCATTTCGAAATCGTTTTCAATTCAATTCATTTCGAAATCGTTTTCAATTCAATTCATTTCGAAATCGTTTTCAATTCAATTCATTTCGAAATCGTTTTCAATTCAATTCATTTCGAAATCGTTTTCAATTCAATTCATTTCGAATCAATTCTTTTCACTTTCGATATTCATTATAAAATGAATAAAATCGATATAAATATCGTTCACGTCAAAATGGCGTCAATCTAATCAACACGGCTTCATATATTGATATTTTCAAATATTCCATTTCGAATATTTCTATTTCAAATATTTCTATTTTAAAACTGGAATGAGGCCCAATCAATTTCCATATAATGTTAATTATATGGATTTTCATACATTACACCCATATAATAGCATTGCAAAATAATCAACCATCAACCAAAGTGCACTACACTGTATAAGCATCAAATATAGATATCTAACGCTTATAACAGCCTGTCAATCCATCGATCGACATATTTAATCAATCAGGATGAGTGAACTTCAAATTTCATCCCAACACCCGTGTGGGGTTTCAAACAAACAAACACAGATTTTATTTGTGCAGTTGGGCGATGTGTAAAATTTATCGACCCAATTAACGTCCTTCAAATAGGTGTACATAAACAAACCGTCTGGTTTGTAAATGAATATTGATTTATTCACATTCACGTAAAAAATTATATTTTTAACGATAAAACATTTTATTTTAACTTATGAATTTCTATTCAGTTCATTCTATAGATAAAATGATATTTTTATTTTTCTAAATTATTTTAGAAAATTTCGGCGGCATAACGGCACGATACTAGAAACGGGACAAGGCCTAGCCTTATCCCCGGACTAGTGAAGGCCCACGCCATTCACACATCAATCAAATTCACCAAACAACCAAATTCAAATCACATCATATAACTAATCTATGCAACCAAACAAACAAGTCCATGGTCTGTGGACGATTGTGTCGGGTGCTACTAAGCACCGTCTGCATCCTAGTATATATGTATAAGTAGAAATGAAATTGAAAGGTGAGAAATTCTCACCGAAAGCTATCCAAACATCTTGACTCTTCTTTGATAAAAATCTTCATCGTTATCGCCTTTTTTGTCACCTTCGTTGTCGTAGCCACTACATATGTAAAAATCGATTTTTTACTTCGCTATTCAATATATAAAAATCGAATTTTTATTGCGATGCCATATAGATAAAAATTCCATTTCAAAAATATAGACTTCGCCTTTATAAAAACAAAGATTCCACCTTTTCAAATAAAAAGTTTTCGCCTTTTCTAATAAAAAAAATCCAAACTTTTAGATATTAAAAATCCGAACTTCACGAAAGCAAAAATCATATTTTTTTCCTCTAAAAATATACTCTTTCCTATTTGAGCAAAAATCATATTTCTACATCTTCTATATAATAAAGATTATATTATTAATACTTTAAAAATATAAAAATCATATTTTTAATACTTTAAAAATATAAAAATCATATTTTTATTTCGAAGTTCAATATATAAAAATCCTATTTTTATTTCGAAGTTCAATATTTAAAAATCATATTTTTATTTCTTCTTAAAACCATGCTACTTTTATTTTTAAAACAAAACTATTTACATATTTAAAAACAACAGTATATTTATTTTATAAAAACTAATGTATATTTATATTTTCAAAAACATATTTTTGTATAAGCGAAAATCATATTTTAAACGATACCAACATATATAAATTTCATATTTTAAAACTATACTATATATATAAATTTTCAGATTTAATAAACTATAATATATATATATATATATATAATTTTCAGATTTATAAAGCTTACTGGTGGCCTGCGAACTGCTCGATGGCGATGGTCTTTGATTTAGGGTTTGCGGGCCTTCGCTCTTCACGGGAACGACAGGAGGACGGAGAAGAAGAGAGGGAAAAAGGGGGGAAACACTGCTGCTCGCCGGAGTTGGAGGGGAGGTGCGGCGAGAGGCGGAGGTCGTGTGCGACAGTGGGTAGGGGCGGTAGGCCTAGGGTTTAGGCGGGTTTGGGTTGCGGTGGAGTGGGTGGTTGCGTCGTGGTGGCTCGACGATTGAAGGAGAGGCCAGAGAAGGGGCGCGAGCGAGGGGGGGGGGCCTGAGCGCGGCGGCGGCCTGGGCGCGGCTTCGACGAAGCTTTTTTTTCTTCTTTGTGAAATCGATTTCTGCTTTCAAAGATAAGAGGGGGGCCAGAGTATATAGAGAGGAGGATATTATATTTATTTTTTATTTTTTTTTATTTCGAAAAGTCGACTTTTACTAACGACCTCTAAACGAGGCCCACCGCCTGTCGTCCATAGCGTTTTACCCCCATTCCGAACACAATGGGACATGTTTCGCAAGCTGATTCGACTGTTTCGAACAGTTTCCGTTAAATTTACATTTAAATCACTTTATTGAATTTTAAACGTACATTTCAAATTACCGGGGTCACATACTAACTAGAAAAATTCCAGAAAAATATTTTCTAGCTTCGTATTGACGATACGGTCCTAATAAAACTAGTTTCGTCGAATTCTGAGATCGTTGGAAAAATGGCCATTTTCCAGTCGATTAAAATCAACTAAAACTGGTCAAACGCGTTTTCCTTTGCCAAGCTCACATATTGATTCATAAAATTATGAAATTTGAAACCTAGCAATAGTTTGACACTGCGGATCCAACAAAACTGGTTTCGTCGAAATCCGAGGTCGTTTGCAAAATGTCCATTTTTAAGGGCTTGAATTCCATAGCGACTATTCAGAATTTTCAACTGGACATATCTTTTGATTCCCGCTATGAAATCTCGATCTTTCGGATTTGCTGGAAAGATATCATCAATTCGATCCTATCATTTTTGGTTTCACTAAAATCCGGATTGTTTTGCACCCGGTACATTCAATTGAAGTTTGAAATCGAATTATCGAACTACCGCGCCATTTTCAATTCTATTTATAATTATATATAAATATTTATATTCTAACGACGACGTATATAAATATATTCGTTCGGATTATATTCAAAATAAATTTCTCGTCGATATTATTTAAAATAATTCATTTTAAATATCCAGAATTCGCCAAAATTGCCAAAATAAAAATTTTAAACTGGCCCAGATTTTACGGGTTGTTACAAGTGTATTCACATTATTGAATGTAAATAAAAGAAACAAATTTTATTTAAATGAGTATTTGCATTTATGAATGCAAACAAAGAATAGTTTTGTTTACAAATTATATTTACATTAGTGAATGTAAATAAAAGAACAAAATTTATTTTGAAAGTATAATTTAAACAAATTCTATTAAATGTATAAAAGTGTGTACATTTGTATTGGTAATTATAGATAAAGAAAATAGACTATAGTTTCATTGAATATTTGCATTGATAAATGTAAATAAAAGAATAAACTTTAATTTCAATGCATATATATTGATAAATGCAAACAAAGAAATAAACTTTATTTTCAATATGTGTATGTATTTGCATTGGTGAGTGCAAATGAATGATTTGCTTCATTATATATTTGCATTGGTAAATGCAAATAAAAGAACAATTTCTATTTACTATATATATCTGCATGGCTGAATGTAAATAGAAGAACAAACTTTATTTTCAAGATATATTTACATTTTTGAACACAAAATAAAGAACAAAACTTTATTTTCAATATATGTTTTATTTTCCAGGTTTATTGGTGTTGTCGAACACAAATAAAAATGTACTTTTTATTTTCAAGTTATGTTTGCATTGTGAGATGCAAATGAGAAAAATGAATTTTATTTCATGCTATATTTGCATTGAAAAGTGAAAATGAAAGCAACCTTTTAATTTCTATGTTTATTTGCGTTGAAAAACATGAATAAAATATCTACCCAATTTCTATGTAACTTCTGAAAGTAATTTCTTATTTACATATAAAATGTAAACAAAATTGTTACTTTCATTTCAGTAATCAAGTTTTGACAAAAATGATATTTTCAATTCAATAATCAGGTTTTGACAAAAATGAAAATTTCAATTCAATAGTCAAGTTTTGACAAAAGTGATATTTTCATTTCACTAATAAAGTTTTGGCCAAAAATGTTCACTAATAAAGTTTGGCCAAAAATGCGATCTCTTATTTCAATACTTATGCTTTAACCAAAATGTTATTTTTATTTCAATATTAATTATATTGAAAATGTAATCATTTTACTTCAATTTTAATTACATTGAAAAATGTAATCATTTTATTTCAATTTAATTACATTGAAAAATGTAATCTTTTTAATTTATTACTAATTACATTAAAAATGTAATCTTTTTGATTTATTTCTAACATTTCAACAAAAGCAAATAAAAAGGATAACTTTTTTTTTTCTTTTTTCTTCGACAATTCTAACATAAACAATTTTCATATGAATCATTCTTTACATTAAAAATGTGATTTTTTATGTTTTCAACACTTTTATTTCAACATGAACAATTTTCATATGAATAATTCTTTTAATTAAAAATAAGAATTTTAATGTTTCATGTTTTCATTTCAAATAGATGAACATTTTTAGTCTGTTCTATATATACGGTAAAAATGTAAATTTTATCGTTAACATGGTTTCAATTCAAACAAATGAACGTTTTATGTTTTTATTGTAATTCATAAACCGTGTTCTAAATGTAAACAAACAAAAATAGGATTTTTATTAGTTATCCAAATTCTGTCATAATGTAAACAAATGAAAATATATTCTATTTGTTGTTCATATTCTATTGTCAATAAACAAACAAAATAATATTTTATTTGTCGTTCAAATCTTATTGCAAAGTAAACAAATAAAAGTAAGGTTTTATTTGTTGTTCAGTTTCTGTTGCAAAGTAAACAAATAAACAAAAATAAAGTTTTTATTTGTCGATCAAATTCTATTGTAATATCAACAAATAAAAATTAGTTTTTATTTGTCGATCAAATTCTATTGTAATACCAACAAATAAAAATTAGTTTTTATTTGTCGATCATATTCTATGGTTCATCTCAAAATAATAAAAATAATTTTTTTTTATAAATTAGAATAACTAGATCTGAATAAAATATGATTTAAATTTAAATTTAGATTTATTTTCTAATCGCAAATAAAATTCAACCATGTATGAGATTTCAATGCAGATCTAGCAAATCATGAACAACAAAACAAACCACCAAAACAATCAACCATTCATCAATCACAGAACATTTCAGATCAGAATTACATCACAATACAATTATTTTTAACGCAAGAAAAATAATTTATAATTAATTAAATAATAAAATTCAGAATTCTCACATTGTTTTTTGCTGAAAATTCGACTGTCTCGGAATCAGCTCTGGTCTGCGCCATCGCGAAGATCTCTGAAAGACGAGTCCAACGCAACCGACGGTTCGTCAATCGGACCTTGTATGAAAGAGATATTGATTTTTAAAAATCGAATAAATTAAATATTTAATTAATAAAATAATAATAAAAAAAGAAGACCTTCTTCCTCGTTTGCCTGTAACAAGGCCGCACCCATACATCACGTTCGAACCTTCTGCGCGCGCCACCCTCCGAGCCACCGACCGCCAATCCGACGCCCCGCCCACGAGCCACCACCGCCCCCAATAGCTCCGAACTCGGCCTCCTCCTCCCCTCGAAAATCGAACCCGAACGCCCCCACTTCCTCGCCAGAATTAGCGAAATTCGTGCACTGAAAACTGATCTTAACCGTACGGATTTGTAGAGCTCTCTGTCCTCTTCGATTTGATATATTATTTGTAAATTATCATAGAGTGGATTGGAAGAGATTGATGTTTGAAAATGTGAGATTTCTGGCCATCGAAAGCCATAGGCGGCGGCTGACTTTTTCTAGGGTTAGGGTTTTATTTTTTTTTATTTTTTTATTATTAAAAAATGTGTTATAAAGGTGAAAATGCGGGCTGTCTCCGAATTGGGCTTGCTTACTGTCGATCTTAACGTTTTGAGGCCTTCTGAACGCAATGGGATGGGTCTCGAGGTCCAATTCCGATATCTGTAGAAATTTTATTTAAAATTCCATTAAAAATTAATTAATTAAATATTGACCGTACATTTAAATATGCTGGGGCCACATATGACCTCAGAAAATTCTAAAAAAATATTTTTAGCTTTCTTATGACGATACGGTTCCAACAAGACTAATTTTGTCGAATTCTGAGACTGTTTAAAAAATGTCTATTTTTAAGGCGTTTAAATTTAACTAAAATAGTCAAAACACATTTTCTTTTGCCATGCTCACATATTAATTCGAAAAATTCTGAAAATTGAAACTTAGCAATAATTTGACATTCCGGTTCCAACAAAAGTGGTTTCGTCGAAAATAGAGGTCGTTTGAAAAATGACTATTTTTAAGGCCGATATATTTAATATTAAAAATACATTTTTAAACAAATAAATTCCGAAACTCAAAATATATAAGTGTTTACTGTTTTTCAATGCAGAAAGTCATTCCGAACTCAATGGAAGTGGTTTCGAGTCGAAATTCCTATATATGTGAAAAGTAGCCTTTTGGGCCATATATATTATATATAAATTCTACAGCGACCTTTCTAAAAATTGAATTGGCCATAACTTTTGATTTCCGCTATGAAATTTCAATTTTTCAGATTCGTTAGAAAGATATGATTAAACATATTTATATATTTCTGGTTTCACTCAATTCTGGTTTATTTTGAATCCTGTACATTCAGTTAAAGTTCAAAATCAAATTTTAAAACTACCGCGCCATTTCTAACTCCATTTATATATAATTTAAATTTATTCGTTTTAACTTCGATTAAAATGAATTCTAGCCATTATTATTTAAAATAAATCACTTTATATTTTCAAAATTCACTAAAATTTTCTAAAATAAAATTTTTAAATTGGTTCAGAATTTGCGGGTTGTTACAATCTCCCCCACTTAAAATCTTTTCGTTCCCGAAAAGGAAATGAAACTAAAGTTGTTTATTTAACAAATTTAATTTTCATTCTTTAGTTGTTTAATAATCTATTAGTTGAATTCATATTCACACAACACAATCATCAATTAATTAGTTGATTAAAATTTCAAAAATATATAATTCAAAAATCATATTTTCTAAAATCGAATTATATATATAAAATAACAAGTACGTTAACTATGAATTCTCCACTCTGACTCATTCTAGGGCATTGCTAACCCCATCTCTAATGAGTATTCTCATTCTAGGATACTGCTGATCCTATCTCTAATGAGTATTCCTATTGGATATTACTAATCCAACCTCTGATGAGTCTTCTGTTTAGTTCTAACGAGTTGTACCCCAAAGATTTGAGCTAACCTGAGCTCTGATACCAGCTGTAACGACCAGGATTTCTCCCGACCCCAATCGATCGCAAGATCGATCAAGACCGTTCAAAACCCGCGTACGTTAACTTTGGGCATACAACACATTAGGACAACAACACAGACTTTTATAACATCAATAATAAATGTTACATCAGAGTACAGAATATATCAGAGTACATTGATAAATAATACAGCGGAAGATACATTTACAATAAATTAAATACATTGCAGCGGAACTAATCTCAGCGGAAGGTCATCCATATTCTGGACCCAGCTTCAGACTTCAATCCAGGATCCTGCTTAACTATATCTGCAAAAAGCTACTCGACTGCCCGTGTGGAAAGAGGGCACCCTAGTTTGCAAAGTGAAACAAACTACAGGTCAGTCATGGGACTGGTGTGAGAATTCTATACTTAACTTATCTAAATAGTAGGCTAATCACGGGACCATGCCCCTAACGCGGAACGGGTTTACTCCATTGGATTGCCAGTGCATAATTAAAGTAAATCGTCAAATAACGTAATGCTATTTAGAAAAAATGAAACCATTATAAGACGTAGGTCCCATCACACAATGCAACGCACACCAGAGGATAGGGTTTTACCTTATAATGGTCAAAAGATGCTTGATACGTGAAAACGATATTATTATTAGTGTGTATATATATATTTAAAACATTCAAATATAATATCAATCCTAGACGGATAGGTACCATATACTATGTCGCCGTACTAGTTATACAATCAAAACCGCAAGGGCGTATTGGGAATTGGGTTTCCATCATGAGATCGAGGCTAGGGATCGTCCTCTTCTGATTAGATACACTCTATAAAATGCCTCAGGATCCCCCGTAGTGAACCCTTAGATGCGGTAGGGCCGGTCCCTACCTAACCGTAGTGGATTAGTTATGCCTGAACACACGTTTCCCGGTCCTTTTGGACCAATAATATGACCACTTCCGGCCTATAAAAACCTGAGGTACCTCAATCCATAATCCACATAAGTAAAATGCCGGGCCGTGTTAAAGCCCAAACACCACTCCTAGCTAGAAAGAAATGTGTGCACTCCCTACGGTCCATATCCCCTTTTTGACTCATACCGGGGTGTGAGGCTCGCGAAGTCACGCTATACACAAAGCTATGCCTAAGGAGACTGTGCTTTGATCATCAACCACAAGGCCTGCTTTTCAACTAAGCCTTGATCATTTGCATCTTAGCATGTCACATTGTCAGACCCTACCATATTATTGATCATCTACCAATATATATAACCTCTAAGCTCATACGTCTTAGAGAAGGGTGATAAGTAAAGAATAAATTCTTCACCACCAAACAGAAATATATAATCAGTAGCGTTCAAAAAATACAGCAGGAAGGAATACAATGTCAGACACACAATCCATTTACAAGTTCGCTCTGGGTCTGAGCGAAACAACATGTCTGTCGATCTCCAAATGCGTACGGACGATCATTACCAAATACCTTGCCTTGGAAGGCCAATCTCAATTCAAGATACCAGTCATCATCATCCCAACGATGTGAAAACCTTCGGTCTTCAATCACCGTCTTCATCTTCGACTCTTGATCGTCGTGATGATTATTCAGAATGGGTTAAACCCGGTCTTTCTGAATAACTCGCGTATTTTGGGATTAAAAAGAAAATATTGGAAAATCACACATTTCGTCACATTCCAACTCAGAATATTCTTTTAATAAGATATTCGTATTAGAAGATTCTCATTAATTTTATCAAAGATAAACTCTGAAAATAAAATCTATAAATCAATTTCCAAAATATGGAATTCCACAGAAAACAAATCAATACATAATCGATATAGATTTCTGTATCGGACTAATAATATAAATGGAATAACGGCAAAGCCTCTTAAATTCCATATATAATATCGGTCTTCTTTTATAGAAGCCCATTTCGATTATTACCAATCGAATTTCCACTTAATTCCTATTTATTATATTAAATTGGAAAAACTTGTTTATTAGAAAATGCCTTTTAAAATCTATAAAATAGATTCATAAGTTCCAAATAATAATTTCAATGCAAATTGGATTAAAGGACAAATGTCGTTTAAAACATCGTCCACGATAAATCCACTTCACATCTCAATTTATTTCATATCACAAAATATAATTGCAAATGCTAGTAATCTTTTAAAAATATATTTTAAAAATAGTCATAAAAATATTCTTTATATAAAGACTCTAAATGAGAAGTATTCTTTATATTACAAATTCTTTCTTTTACAAATATTCTTTGTTTTAAACATATAGTTGATTAAAAATATATTATGAAAATATATGCACTTTATATAAAAAGTATCTCTAATATAAAAATATTCTTATTTAAAAGAACACCTGAATCGAGATGCGACTCAAACATTTACCATATAATTTGGATTACATGGATTTCACACACATGCGATAATAACAGTATAATCATCAAATCATCCATCTACATCCAAAGTGTAATTTCCACTGTGTAAGCGTTAAAATTAAATAATAACGCTCATCGCAGCCTGTCGATCTAACGATCAACATACAACTGAAAATTGGGATTAGTGTATATAAATTTCATCCCAACACCCGTGTGGGGTTTCAACGAACAAACAAATAATAAGCTAATTTGTGCATTTGGGCGATGTGTGAAAAATTATCGTCCCAATCACATACACAAGTCGGGTAACTTGTGAATGGAAGTGTAATACACAATACCCATAATGATGACAAGAAAATACCTCTATTGCAATGCATGAATAAGCATAATAACTTTGTCTCTATTGACAATTTCTATTTTGCAAATTTAAACTCTAAACAAAAATGGTTATTTTGTTTTGGCAATTCTAATGAGACAAAATGATAAATATTTTGATTTAACTAATCTATCTTGACAAGTATATATTTTGCCAAACATACATACATACATACATACATACATACATACATACATATATACATATATATATATATATATATATATATATATATATAAATTGCTTCAACTAATTCATTTTTACAAAAATGAATATTTCTGACAAAATGTATAATTTGGTTTAACTAGTATAAATTGACTAAAATGAATAATTATTTTTAACTAATGTGAATTAACAAAAATGAATAATTGTTTTTAACTAATATAAATATACAAAAATGAATAATTTGTGTTTCAATTCTGATAAGATACGCTAATGCTATATTTTGTTTCATTCTTTTAATTTTGACAAAATGAGTGTTTTTGCCTATTTTACTTTGATGATAAAAATGTGAATGTTTAGTTATTAAAATGTAACTTTTAAATTCTATCCTTTATTTCAAACAATCTTTATTCATATCAAAATTATAAATCAAGAATAAAATTTTAAATCTTATGGTTTGTTTGCATTAGTGAATTGCAAACAAAGATGAACTTTATTTTAAGGTTTTATTTGCAACAAGGAATGCAAATAACAAATGTAACTTTTATATTTATTTAAAAGTATATTTGAGTGAAAGTAAAAAGAACCTCATTTCCAAAGTGTATTCACATTATTGAATGTAAATAAAAGAAACAAATTTTATTTAAATGAGTATTTGCATTTATGAATGCAAATAAAGAACAGTTTTGTTTACAAATTATATTTACATTAGTGAATGTAAATAAAAGAACAAAATTTATTTTCAAAGTATAATTTAAACAAATTCTATTAAATGTATAAAAGTGTGTACATTTGTATTGGTAATTATAGATAAAGAAAACAGACTATAGTTTCATTGAATATTTGCATTGATAAATGCAAATAAAAGAACAAACTTTAATTTCAATGCATATATATTGATAAACGCAAACAAAGAAATAAACTTTATTTTCAATATGTGTATGTATTTGCATTGGTGAGTGCAAATGAATGATTTGCTTCATTATATATTTGCATTGGTAAATGCAAATAAAAGAACAATTTCTATTTACTATATATATTTGCATGGCTGAATGTAAATAGAAGAACAAACTTTATTTTCAAAATATATTTACATTTTTGAACACAAAATAAAGAACAAAACTTTATTTTCAATATATGTTTTATTTTCCAGGTTTATTGGTGTTGTCGAACACAAATAAAAATGTACTTTTTATTTTCAAGTTATGTTTGCATTGTGAGATGCAAATGAGAAAAATGAATTTTATTTCATGCTATATTTGCATTGAAAAGTGAAAATGAAAAGCAACCTTTTAATTTCTATGTTTATTTGCATTGAAAAACATGAATAAAATATCTACCCAATTTCTATGTAACTTCTGAAAGTAATTTCTTATTTACATATAAAATGTAAACTAAATTGTTACTTTCATTTCAGTAATCATGTTTTGACAAAAATGATATTTTCAATTCAATAATCAGGTTTTGACAAAAATGAATATTTCAATTCAATAGTCAAGTTTTGACAAAAGTGATATTTTCATTTCACTAATAAAGTTTTGGCCAAAAATGTTCACTAATAAAGTTTGGCCAAAAATGTGATCTCTTATTTCAATACTTATGCTTTAACCAAAATGTTATTTTTATTTCAATATTAATTATATTGAAAATGTAATCATTTTACTTCAATTTTAATTACATTGAAAAATGTAATCATTTTATTTCAATTTAATTACATTGAAAAATGTAATCTTTTTGATTTATTACTAATTACATTAAAAACATAATCTTTTTGATTTATTTCTAACATTTCAACAAAAGCAAACAAGAAGGATACCTTTTTTTTTTCTTTTTTCTTCGACAATTCTAACATAAACAATTTTCATATGAATCATTCTTTACATTAAAAATGTGATTTTTTATGTTTTCAACACTTTTATTTCAACATGAACAATTTTCATATGAATAATTCTTTTCATTAAAAATAAGATTTTTAATGTTTCATGTTTTCATTTCAAATAGATGAACATTTTTAGTCTGTTCTATATATACGGTAAAAATGTAAATTTTATCGTTAACATGGTTTCAATTCAAACAAATGAACGTTTTATGTTTTTATTGTAATTCATAAACCGTGTTCTAAATGTAAACAAGCAAAAATAGGATTTTTATTAGTTAGCCAAATTCTGTCGTAATGTAAACAAATGAAAATATATTCTATTTGTTGTTCATATTCCATTGTCAATAAACAAACAAAATAATATTTTATTTGTCGTTCAAATCTTACTGCAAAGTAAACAAATAAAAGTAAGGTTTTATTTGTTGTTCATTTTCTGTTGCAAAGTAAACAAATAAACAAAAATAAAGTTTTTATTTGTCGATCAAATTCTATTGTAATACCAACAAATAAAAATTAGTTTTTATTTGTCGATCAAATTCTATTGTAATACCAACAAATAAAATTAGTTTTTATTTGTCGATCAAATTCTATGGTTCATCTCAGAATAATAATTTTTTTTTTTATATAAATTAGAATAACTAGATCTGAATAAAATATGATTTAAATTTAAATTTAGATTTATTTTCTAATCGCAAATAAAATTCTACTATGTATGAGATTTCAATGCGGATCTAGCAAATCATGAACAGCAAAACAAACCACCAACAACAATCAACCATTCATCAATCATAGAACATTTCGGATCTGAATTACATTGCAATACAATTATTTTTAACGCAAGAAAAATAATTTATAATTAATTAAATAATAAAATTCAGAATTCTCACATTGATTTCTACTGAAAATTCGACTGACTTGGATTCAGCTCTGGTCTGCGCCATCGCGAAGATCTCTGAAAGACGAGTCCAACGCAACTGACGGTTCGTCAATCGGACCTCGTATGAAAGAGATATTGATTTTTAAAAATCGGATAAATTAAATATTTAATTAATAAAATAATAATAAAAAAAAGAAGACCTTCTTCCTCGTTTGCCTGTAACAAGGCCGCACCTATACATCACGTTCGAACCTTCTGTGCACGCCACCCTCCGAGCCACCGATCGTCGATCAGACCCCGCCAATCCGATGCCCCGCCCGCGAGCCACCACCGCCCCCAATAGCTCCGAACTCGGCCTCCTCCTCCCCTCGAAAATCGAACCCGAACGCCCCCACTTCCTCGTCAGAATTCGCGAAATCCATGCACTGAAAACTGATCTTAACCGTACGGATTTGTAGAGCTCTCCGTCCTCTTCGATTTGATATATTATTTGTAAATTTTCATAGAGTGGATTGGAAGAAATTGATGTTTGAAAATGGGAGATTTCTGGCCATCGAAAGCCATAGGCGGCGGCTGACTTTTTCTAGGGTTAGGGTTTTATTTTTTTTATTTTTTTGTTATTAAAAAATGTGTTATAAAGGTGAAAATGCGGGCTATCTCCGAATTGGGCTTGCTTACTGTCGATCTTAACGTTTTGAGGCCTTCTGAACGCAATGGGATGGGTCTCGGGGTCCAATTCCGAAATCTGTAGAAATTTTATTTAAAATCCCATTGAAAATTAATTAATTAAATATTGACCGTACATTTAAATATGCCCGGGCCACATATAACCTCAGAAAATTCTAAAAAAAATATTTTTAGCTTTCTTATGACGATACGGTTCTAACAAGACTAATTTTGTCGAATTCTGAGACTGTTTGAGAAATGGCTATTTTTAAGGCGTTTAAATTTAACAAAAATAGTCAAAACACATTTTCTTTTGCCACGCTCACATATTAATTCGAAAAATTCTGAAAATTGAAACCTAGCAATAATTTGACATTCTGGTTCCAACAAAAGTGGTTTCGTCGAAAACAGAGGTCGTTTGAAAAATGACTATTTTTAAGGCTAATATATTTAATATTAAAAATACATTTTTAAACAAATATATTCCAAAACTCAAAATATATAAGTGTTTAATGTTTTTCAATGCAGAAACGACATTCCGAACTCAATGGAAGTGGTTTCGAGTCGAAATTTCTACATATGTGAAAAGTAGATTTTTTGGGCCATATATATTATATATAAATTCTACAACGACCTTTCTAAAAATTGAATTGGCCATAACTTTTGATTTCCGCTATGAAATTTCAATTTTTCAGATTCGTTAGAAAGATATGATTAAACAAATTTAAATATTTCTAGTTTCACTCAATTCTGATTTATTTTGAATCCTGTAAATCCAGTTAAAGTTCAAAATCAAAATTTAAAACTACCGCGCCATTTCTATCTCCATTTATATATAATTTAAATTTATTCGTTTTAACTTCGATTAAAATGAATTCTAGCCATTATTATTTAAAATAAATCACTTTATATTTTCAAAATTCATTAAATTTTCTAAAATAATTTTTTTTAAATTGGTTCAGAATTTGCGGGTTGTTACACATCTATTAGTTCTTCATAAGATAATTCACTTACCTCAGATTCTTGTGCCATAAAACACACATTTGCTTGCTCTTTATCACTATCACTATCACTGTCACTGCTTGATGAATCTGAGTCTGAGTCGTCCCTTGTAACAGAAAAGGCTTTCTTCTTGAATTTTTCTTTCTTGCTTTTATTGAAGTTCTTTTGATTTTCTTTCATTTCTGGACAATCTTTTACCATGTGACCTTTCTTTTGACAATTGAAACATTCTAGTTTTGAAGATGGAGGCTTATTTGAAATATTCTTTTTGAAATTTCCTTTTCTATATTTTAGAAATTTCTTAAAGTTTTTGGCAATAAAAGCTAGATCTTCGTCTCCTGATTCAGACTCCTCTTTATCAGCATGAAAGGCCACATTTTTCTTTTCTTGAGCTAGTTCTGTTTTTGCTTGATGGTTTACTTCATAGGACATAAGATTTCCTATTAGCTTTTCTGGTTTCATTGCTGATAAATCATTTGCTTCTTCAATGGCCAGTACTTTTCTTTCCCAATCGTCAGTTAAAGAATTTAGTACTTTTGAAATAATGTCAAAGTCACTGTATTTTTCTCCAAGTCCTATCAATGCATGTAAGATATCTTGGAATCTTGAGTACATTTCGTTGATAGTTTCATTTTGCTTCATTTTGAAATTCTGGAACTGATTTTTGAGCATTAAAATTGTAGTTTGTTTGACTTTATTTGTTCCTTCATTAATAGTTTTTAGCGTCCCCCATATTTGATAAGCTGATGTACAAATGCTAACACGATTGAATTCATTTCGATATAGGGCACAGTATAGCATGTTCATAGCTTTTGTATTTGCATTTGCTTCATCTTTTTGAACAGTTGTCCAAGTTGCATATTCAGTAGTAGGAGCTGTAAACTCGTTTTGAGTTGCATTCCATGCACTAAAACCATTTGCTCGCATATAAATTCTCATTCTTGTAGCGCAGTAGTTGTAGTGTAGTCCATTGAATAGTGGTGGTCTTTGAGTGGATTGTCCTTCGGCAAAAGTAGTTGAGCTAGTACTTGGGTTATTCTCCATTTTATCAAAATTACAAATAACGGTGTTATGGTTATAGGATGGCCTTGCTCTGATACCAATTGAAAGAGGCTATACAGCGGTAGGATCGTATAGAATGGAGTATAGGATATAATGTATATGGTAGAGTAGTAAGCAGTAAATCACACAGTCGATTTATACTGGTTCGGACCACTGTCCTACGTCCAGTCCCAGACTCACTTCTGGTATTTCACTAACACTAAAACCCTCACTTTACCCGGAGGAATAGGTTCACAATTACCTGAACCACTGAACGAGATTTCTTGCCTCAACCACTGAAGAGGTCTTCACTAATACAGAATAATTGTTGACTCTTTTGTGTTCTTGATAACACGGATTGTCGAATATTAAGTACACCCTTCCTATAGCCTTTCCTTGATGGTAATTGTGAAGTACGTGAAGGAATATGGAAGTTAAAAGGTCTCAAATATGAAAGTAGATAGTTTTTAGAATTCAGAGAGCTTTGAGAATATAAGATAGAATTAAAGTAAGAATTGGTGATTGAAACAATTAATTAACCCTCTATTTATAATATATAAAAAGATACAACTGATCATGAAAGGTTTTGACGAAGAAAAATGGTTGTGACTATTCATAAAAGTTGCAACCTTTCAGAATCAGATGTCTGAGAATAATTTTCAGATGTCTGTTAATAGTTTAAATTTTAAAGCCGAAAGGAAACAGTACGTTTCTGACTAAATTCAAACGTCTAAAATATATGAAACAGACGTCTGAATATTGTCTTTTGAAAACAATCTGTTTCAGCGAACAGACGTCTGAAATTTTCAGACCAGACGTCTGTTTTCTGTTATCAGATTATTCCTTGCTTAATTTATATATGAAAAGCTATATACATATAAAATGTGTGTGTGTGTGTGATCATCAAGGAAGACTTTAACATTAATATCTAAGAATAACAGACCTTTACAACATATTTATTCTTCATTTATTGTGTTCTTGAATCTGTTTGTCAAATGGCTTCCTGCAAAACAAGGTTAGATAATAATATATACGTTTATGTATAGTTTTCATAGTCAAAACGCTATGTAGCGGGATGTAACAGAAATAATCCACGAGAAGTAACAAAGATGATAACATACAAGTGAAAGATAATAATAATGAAGAAATAATCCATAAGAAGTAACAAAGATGGTAACATGCAAGAGAAATATAATGGTAAAAATGTAAAAGGCAAAAATGGCAGCATCCAGGAAGAAATAATCCACAAGGAGTCGTAGCTATGGTTATTTCAAAGACAAAAGGGGACGGTTTTAAGTACATGATCATGGGTCTTCCTATAAGCAGGAAGGAAATTAGCATAATATTAACCCAGCATTGATGAACACAAATTAAAATCATTAATTGTGAAGTATTGAATATAAGTTCCTTTTACTAGTAAATCATTATTTTAATTACTCTTTTCAGTTTCTGTTCATAATGTTTCAACTTTCAAGCCATGTTTGCATTCTTTCTAAAAGGTGATGCATTGGAGGAAATATAAACTGGAAAGCTATCTAAATGATATCAACCAAGCACTCCATTGTTTCAAGAGACCAATACAAGCTTAAACTCAAGTATATGCACATCAGTTCTGGACAAACGATAATCAGGGACTTCATTTAACGATTGTAATGAAACTAATGAGTAACCATTAAATTGATTTAAAAAAAAATTTGGAAAAAAAATACATCAGTTCTAGACAGACGCATCAAACTAATGAGTAACCATTAAAAGAAATAGATTTTTAAACTTATTGCATATACCTTCCTGATGTTAAACAAAGCTCGACCAATCCTATTAGGTGTCATGCAAGTTTTCTATGTCAATTCATTCAGAACAACTGCTTAAATGATTTAAATTCTTTTGCGAAATTATTATTAACTATTACCTATAAAATTTGAATATTTCATTTGACTAATAGAAGGTAATTTTTTTTTTACTAAAGAGCTTTAATCTATGTTAATACTGGCTACTGCTGATTGTAAAAGCCCTTCCCAGAACACATTAAATATCTGATCTAGTTTACCCATTTCAATTGCACAACCAAGCTTTTTGCTTCAAAAAAAAAAACAAGGATGATACCAACTATAAAGCCATGGTAGAAAATCAGCATCCACCTTCCAAAAAAAACTGTAGGAAGCCACTGAGAAAACAGTCTCCTAATACTTGCCTTACTAGAATGAAATCCATTGTTGATTTTAATTATCTAAATCATAAATCGTCTCATTATTTAACAAATCATCCAAAAGACTGTATGTCAACAACATAGGACAAAATCGGAGTCCTTACTGGTAATTAGAACAAGGAAAAATAAATCATCCATCGCTTTAATCTCTTCATTAAACACAAAACACGTTACATTGATTTACGGAATTACAAACAAGAGAATTAGTAAATTGGTTAATACCTGAAGCAATCCAAACTAGCGAATCTATATATCAGGCAGATCCAAATTAGCGTTGAAGATTGGAAAACTCAGCCGATGATAGTATATCAGGCAATCCGTGTTAGACAGGCAGATCCAAATTAGGGAATCAGTATATCAAGCAATCCATGTTAGATCCAAGAGTGAATATCGACAAAAAGTGGATGTCAATTTCGTTTCTGTGAATTTTACTTTTTTTCTGGTTTCGTTTTTGTGATTTTGCCTTTTTTCCTTCCACGATTTCGTTTTCGTGAAATTTGGCAAAGGCGGCGAGATATTAGTTTAGGCGGGGATAATTGGGGTTACGCATCAGGTATCACTTGGATTTGATGTTTATTCAACATGTGCAAATAAAATGTAGTTGCTTCCGTTGGACTCTAACCCGGAGCAAAAAACTGCATTTGCTTCCTATTTGTTGCTTCTGTTTCTACAAGAACACGGAAGCCAATTTCTATATGTTAATTTTTTGCTGCTTTTCCTGTAATAATTGCTTCTGTTGTAATGGTGGAACGGAAGAAAATTATATTATTTGCTTCTGTTCCAAGCACAACAGAAGCAAATAAGGCGAAGCAACAGGCGCTTTTTGTACTAATGGCTTTTAGTAGGCCTGGATTGAGGATTGTAGTTAAGGGAGAAAAAACAAAGATACTGAAGGGTTCCATGATTGGTATGAAAGGTGTGAGGGCAGAAAATCTTTATTTATTGAATGGCATTGTTATAGTTAGCGAATCATCCTTGGTTACATCTGTTGATTTATATTCTTCCAGATTGTGGCACTTATGGATGTGCTATATTTGTGAGCTCAGTTTGAACGAGTTGAGAAAGCGGGGTTTGATTGATGGTGTTCGTCATTTGAAGTTTGGCTTTTGTGAGGAGTGTATTCTTGGAAAGCAAACAAAGATTTTTTTTTTGGGTACCGGAGAGCATAAAGTGAAAGCTATTTTAGAGTATATGCATATAGATGTTTGGGGCCTTCCCCTTTCCCATCTTTAGATTGAGCCAGGTATTTACTTTCACTTACAGGTGGTTTCTTTCAAAAAAATTATGCATACTTTCTACAATCTAAGAGAAAACCTTTGATAGGTTTCGTAAGTGGATATCTGTTATTGAGAAGCAGTCAAAAAGAAGATGAAAGTTCTTTGTTCTGATAGTGGTGGTGAATTCACATAATAGGATTTCATTAATTTTTGTAAGTCTGAAGGCATTTAGAGACATTACACCATTCCCTGTGATCCTCAGTCTAATGGGTTTGTTAAAAGAATGAACCAAACACTTTTAGAGAGAACACATTGCCTCAGATTGACTACAAAATTGAATAAAATATGTTAGGCTGAAGCTTTATCAATGAAAGCTTTCCTCATCAATTGTACACCTTCTACTTCCACAGATATGAAGATCCCTGAAGAAGTATGGAAAGAATGCATGTTAGCTATTCATTTCTCAGAGCATTTGGATACCTACTTACGTGCATAAGAGCAGAGACTAGCCAAAACATAGAGCTTGCAAGTGTATTTTCCTAGGTTATAAATGAAGAGTTAACGAATATAGGATGTGGTGACCTATCAGCAGGAATATTATTGCCACTAGATATGTGATTTTTGATGAGAATGATATGTTGAAGTGGAGTTTTCCTTATCCGATGACAGTGTGAGGACAGATTCAGAACACTAAATAAAAAGAAATTCGTCTTCATATTCTTTTCATATATGCACAAATGGTGTTTCTGATAGCACCGTGGTTGATGAAGATAGTACATGTATTAGTTTATAAGACCAGACTCAAGGTAGGGCTCGTTTAGAGACTAGCTTGTTAGATGGAGAAAGAAGTCAAGGTGGCTTGATGTTTTTGTTCGATTGAGCATGAGGGACATCAACTTTGATGACATGGCAACATATGTGTTAATCGTTGTCCATGATGAGGTCAGAGATTATAGAGACGCTATTTCATTAGTTGATCGTTCTAGTTGGTTAGTTGCAATGGAAGAATAGATCAAATCTTTGTAGAATAATCATACTTAGAATTTGATGCCTCTTCTCACTGATAAGAAGGAAATTATATGTAAATGGATCTATAGAGTAAAAGATGGTGGAAATTGTGATACAAAGTAAGATTAGTAGCAAAAGGTTATGTGAAACACCCCGCATCCCTTAATATTCCCCAAAATAGGGTCATGCTAAGAAATGTGAAGCGTTATAGTTATAAAGACATATATCATAGTGTAACGGCACGGATTTTGCTCGGACCCAATTGATCGTTAGATCGACCAAGACCGTTCAAATCCCAAACACGTTAACTCTGGGAATACAACAACATCAGAACAACAACAGACTTTTATAAATATCACAACAATGTTACATCAGAGTACAGAATATCAGAGTACATCGAATAAAATTACAGTGGAAGATAAATTACAATAAATTAAAAGTAGACAACAACATTGTATTTTTTTTCTAATTTAGAATGAGTGAAATTGAACATTCATTTTTGTCATTCAAACAGATTAAGACAAATATATTCATTTTTGTGATTTAAAGAAATGAGACAAATATATTCATTTTGGTCAAGTAAAAGAAGGAAAACCAAAATTTAAATTTTGGTCAAGTAAAAGGATGAAAACCAAAATTTACATTTTTGGTCAATTAAAAAGAATGAAACCAAAATTTACTTGTTGTCATAAAAAAAAATGGAAAGATTACATTTTATTTAATGTAATCAAAGAATGGAAAAGATTTCACTTTTCTGTAATGTAACAAATGAATGAAAATGAAAGATTACATATTATATGTAATTAAAGAGGAAAATGAAAGATTACACTTTTTATGTAATTAAAGAAGATAGAAAAGTTAATTTTTTACAATGTAATAAAAGAGAATAGAAGGGTTACATTTTATATAATGTAATACAAGAATGGAAAAGGCAACATTTTTATATAATGAAATAAAAATTCACATTTTAATGTTAATGAAACATTAGAAAAGAAAGACAATAAAAATTACCTTTTTATTGTAGCATGAAACATTAGAAAGGATTACACAATAAAAATTACATTTTTATTGTAGTATGAAAACGTTAAAAAAAAACTTGATGACACCTTTATTTACATTTTCTATGTAAATGAAAAGAACAAAATTACGATGATACATATTTGTAGTGAAAACTTTATTTACATTTTCTATGTAAATAAAATGAACATATTTGTAATGAAAACTTTATTTGCATTTTCTATGTAAATAAAATGAACATATTTATAGTGAAACTTTATCTACATTTTGTGTACATATATAGAAAAAGAAAATTTTATTTACATGTAGTGTAAATAAACATATATAGAAAAGTTTTACATTTTCTTAATGTAAATAAGAATTAGAAAAGTTTTACATTTTTTTAATGTAAATAAGAATTAGAAGAAAATTATATTTTTATGTAATTGAGTTAAAGAACATAAAAATTACGTTTTTATGTAATTAAGTTAATTTCCACATGAATTAGATTAAAAGTGAAAAATTTACATTTATCATGTAAATTAAGATAAAGGAGAAAAATTACATTTTTATGTAATTAAGTTAAAGAAGATAAAGATTATATTTTTATGGAATTAAGATTTAAAGTAAGAAAATTACATTTATCATGTAATTAAGATTTAAAGTAAGAAAATTACATTTTTATGTAATGAAAAGATTAGATTTTGACATTGCAAAATTATTTACATTCTTTTTACGTAAATTAGATTAAAAAGGAAAAGTCACATTTTTAATGCAGGTTATATTAAAAAGAAAACTTTACAATTTTAATGCGATGATAATAATGGAATTAAAATGTATATTTTTATCGTCATTTTAGATGCGATAAAAAGAGTAGAAATGAAATGTATATTTTTATCGTCACTTTAGATGCGATAAAAGAATAGAATAAATATTATATATTTTTATCGTCATTTTAGAGGCGGTAAAAAGAAGTTACAATTTTCAATGTAAATAAAAGGATTAGAAATTTATATTTTAATGAGTGGATTTTCATTAGAAAGAATAATGAAACCAAGTATACATTTTGTGTAATTTGAAATAAAAAAGAAAATATACATTGTTATGTTTAGGATGTGTATGTAAATTAAAATAAAAATAAGCATTATTGTGTGTCATGTTATACCTCGACACTATATATACGAATAGGGATATTCGATGTTAGCAAAATATAGTGAATGGAATGGATGATGGAATTATATATAATTATGTATATATAGAAATTAAAATCAAACGAACCGAACGTGGTAGTTTGCGTCTTGGAATCGTGTCTTTAATTGATTATATCAAAATATCCGACCGTCGGATTTTCCCAAAACTGAAACCGTTTGGTTCGCCTTGGGAAGACCTTTCCAACGATATGAATTATGTTAAAATCCAACGGTTAGATTTAGTGAAATTTGTAAAACAAATTTGGGTGAAAACAGCGCCTAGGTCGCCTATTGACATGAAGTGTTGTTAAATAAAATTCAATTATTTTTATATAAATAAAAATAGAGATTGATCGTTATTAAATACTAATAACGATATGAAATGATTTTAAAATGCATATATGCGTGGATCATTCGAAAAGTACGAGTTCAATCTCATTTCAAATGATTATACGTCGACCTAAGTCGAAGAGTTGAAGACGGTGATTGAAGACCGGTAATCTTCGACATCGAATGGATGGCGGCTACTGATGCCTTCGATTGATTTGCTACCTTGAAAAGGGTTTCGGTGGTAGTTGTCCAAACGTACTTGGAGATCTACCGGATATAGTTTCACTTAGACCTAGAACGGGTTTATAAATGGAATGTGTGTCCGACATTGTACTCCTTTATATTGTATTTATTGATTTTCTGTCGAATGTATGAATGATTGGTGGCGGAGAATTTATTCTCTTGCTTAACACCCTTTTGTATATTTTGGCAAATGATTAATAGTATGATATGGATTGACAGTGTGGCATACCAAGATGCAATGATCAGGGTTTCTTGTTGAAAAGCAGAACCTTGTGGTGACGATCAAAGCACAGCTTGAATAAGCATAGCTTTGTGTATTACGTAGCTTCACGAGCCTCACACCCCGGTTTGAGTCTAAAACGGGAGAAGGGAACGCAGGGAGGGCAACACATTTCTTTCTAGCCAGAAGTGGTGTTTGGGTTTTACACGGCCCGACATTTTACTTATGTGGATGATGGAATGAGGCTCCTCAGATATTAGGTTCTATAGGACCAGGAAACGTGTGTTCAGGAATTGCCAATCCACAAAATCGTATGTGTGGACCGACCCTACAGCTTTCCAAGGGTTCACTGCGGGGGATCCTGAAACATTAGCTAGAGTGTTTCGAATCGGTAAGGAGCTCCTCCCTAGCCTTGACTCATGATGAAAACCCAATTTCCAATATGACCTCATGCGGTTTTGATTGTAGAACTAGTATGGCGACATAGTAGGATGGGGTACTATGCTGTCTATGATTGATACACTATGATTGAACTATTTTTGAAACTTATATACACTAGTAATAATATCAAACTCGTTTTTTTATCGTATCAAGCATCTTTTGACCATTATAAGGTTAAATCCTATCCGCCGGTTTGCGTTGCATTATGTGATGGGACTTGGGTCTTATAATGGTTTCATTTTTCTAAAAAGCATTGCGTTGTTTCGCGATTTACTTATTTGTTTGTTCAGTCATCTTAAGTTATGCACGGCAATCCATTGGAATAAAACCCATTCCGCGTTAGCGGTGTGGTCCTTGGATTTTCCTTATTACTATTAGTTAAATTAGTTAAGAATTCTCACACCAGTCCCATGACTGACTCATAGTTTGTTTCACTTTGCAAACTCCGGTGCCCTCTTTTCCACACGGGCAGTCGAGTAGCTTCTTGCAGATATTTATCTCTTGAGCAGGATTCTGGATCGAAGCCTAAAGCTGTGTCCAGAGCATAGAAGTCTTCCGCTGTTTATTGTATTTTATTTATTGTAATTTATCTTCCGCTGTAATTTTATTCGATGTACTTTGATATTCTGTACTCTGATGTAACATTATTATGACGTTTATAAAAGTCTGCTGTTGTTGTTCTGGTGTTGCTGTATTCCCAAAGTTAACGTATTCGGGTTTTGAACGGTCTTGGTCGATCTAACGATCGATCGGGTCGGGCGAAATCCGGGCCGTTACACATAGAGACTAAGATTTACAAGACATAAAATAGTAAATATGACGGAAAACATTTTTAAAACTGAAAAATAACATTTATTTCAAAATCCACATAATATTTAAGTCTCAAACCACATATCTCATGAAAAAACCCCTCAGTCATAAATCAGAGTACAATAGTACGAATATCCCTCAAAATAGACAACCGTACAACTAACTTTATGAAATAAGATCAAACGAAAAATGAATAAATTAGAAACAAAAATAATTCTAAAAAAAGATCCTCTAAGAAATCTGAACTAATCACCTTTACCCAACGAGCCTGATGATGAAGAGAAATGAAGAAAGGGTAGTAGGTCGGACAATAAGTCTGGTGAGTGATGTAATTTCTAGCATGAGTGAGTAATAAAGAAAGATAGACGCAATGGTAGTTCTAGTGTTAGATTAGGTAAGTGTCTGTGTACAACTACAAAAAGGTGAACAACTAGAACGATGTACAAGAAAATATACTTGAATTGTACAAGTAAAGATTTATTCGATTGTTTGCACTTTCTCAATTACTGAACCTAATAAACATGATTAGGATAAATTTCTAATACTACCCATCAATTGGCTACTAGTCTACCATCCTACGTGGAAGCTTATATTATAATACATCTCGAGTTTATCCAGCCCAATGCATCAACAAAGACATAACATAATTATTGTTGGATGCATTAGTGACTAATTTTCCCTCGTCGATAAGCATGCTCGCTCATTACATTGTCGGAATGCATCTTTACACGAACCTATCTCCATTGAACCCTTTTTACCCTAATCAGCATAAGCATGCCCAGCCTCCACCACCATCGATTGTGAGACCATCAGTGATAAACCTGAAAGGGAATGCTGACGGTGTGGATCCTAACAAACAAATATTCCAATTTGCGCCTTAGCCCAAATCTCCCTAGATCTAAGCCTTATCATTGGTCACTTATTTTCCCCAATCAACCCCTGTGCTGCCAGAATGGATCACAACCAACATATACTTATTAACGTATGTCGCTAATTTTTCAAATCATCCCCATTATTTCATTCAACTATAACCTTCATGTCATAATTATATTTTCAAATTAGCCTAAACTGTCCACTATGATTTCTATGTGTGTTTATACAATTTATCATAACATTACTTTTGCCAATATGTTTAGTCTTTTCCAGTTACAACCCATGCCATAATTTAATTGCAGATTTACATTAATTTGCCTATATTAGTCCAAACCCTTTTAATTACAAATCTATATTTTATGCATACTTTTCTGTAAATTTAGTCTCATATGTTAAATCCACATTTGCATACTTATTTCATTAATTCTAATTTTCCACGCTCAAAATAGAAAAGATTACACAAGTCATCAAAATGCTAACATTTTCAGATCATAACATGTTTTGGGTATAAAACATAAATAGATATATAAACTGTAAAAATAACCAATAGGCATGAACATAGAAAGAGGGAAGAAGACTGAAAAATATCTTATACTACTTAAATAAAATAAAATTATAAGAAAAAGACTAAAAAATACTATAGAAAACAACTTATAGAAAAACGCTTACAGAAAGCACTAAGTTATAGAAAACTAATAAAAACTATAAGAAGATGTGTGAGAAAACTATAAGAAAAACTATGAGAAAACTAATAATAATTGTAAGAAAATGCTTCTTCGTTTTGACTCTATTTCTGACATACCAAATATGTATATTAACTAGAAAATTTCCACAGACCCAATGGTGCAACTTCCCTAGCCAAATTTTGACAAATTTATAACTTATTATTTCATTGATTAATTAGCTGTGTCTTGTTATAATTTGGGTTGTTACATTCTCCTCTCCTTAAAGGATTTCATCCTCGAAATCTCCAAGGATAGAAGAATGAAATAATTTTATTCATACAATTCCTACAACCATCTACTCAAACATTATCCATTAGCATCCATTGTCATTAAGCTTTCTTATTTATGTATATGATCCTAATTAGTGCAAAATATTAGGTTGTTTACTGATTCAGTTGACCTCCTTTTATGCAAATTTTCTTTTGTAAAGCATTTAAATATATGAAAAAAATCCCAATGATAACTGATAGTTCTACATGCATCTTCAAACATCATTCATATGCAATAATCATTTGACAATCATCTATTATATAAACAATATAAATAAAGTAAAAATGTACACACATCTATATGCTTATGCTTAATGTCCTAATTTGTCGATCACTAATAGTGCCTAGTGTGTATATATGCATCCACTTCATCCTCTTGCATGCACTTTCAACCACTTGTGTACATCATACATAACATGCTCTATCAATATCTTTCAACTAAATCCTATCATCCATAGGTTATACCTTAAGATCTACTGATTCGAAGGATATGAAAGATAGAACCTATTCAAAGCTAACAATGAAAAAAATTCAAAGCGTACCATCAAAAAAGAATGGTTAGGAGATGCATTTATTCTCTTCAGCTTCCAAAGTATCCTCATTCGTACCTTCTCCTTGTTGAATCTTTAGTAGCTGTATTTTTGTTTCTAAGCTTCTTCACTTTGTGGTTTAGAATCCATGTAGGCATGCAACGAACAGATGCCTCCCTCTCAATCTCCATATCCATTAGTAGACTAGGCTCAACTTCCACAACTGAATCATGTAAGCACTTCCTCAAGTGTGAAACATGAAATATATCGTGAACTCTATAAAGTCTCTTGAATAGTTTAACTCTTACGTCATCCTTCCTACTCTACCCATAATGGGGAATGGTCCTATAAATCTATGATCCAATTTGCATACTGAACCAAACCAAATCTCACCACATTCCTAAGTGGTGACACTTTCATGAAACATATACCCCCGACCTCAAACTCCAAAATGTCCTTTTCCTATTGATATATGATTTATACCGATCTTGGGCCTCCTTTATCCATTTCCTTAAGAAGTCGACCTTCTCGGAGTCTCTCTCACCATGTCTGGTCCAAGCTACAATCTATCAGTCATCTCCTACCAACACTAGGATGATTTGCAAGGTCATCTATACAATGCCTCGAAGGGAGCCATCCTTACACTCATCAGGAAGCTATTATTGTACGAGAATTCTACCAATGGTAGATGCTCCTCCCATATCCCTCTAAGTCTAGGATACAAATCCTCAACAAGTAATCTAGAATCCTATTCACCCTCTCGGTTTTTCCATTAGTCCGAGGGTGATAAGTTATACTCATCCTAAGCTATGTTCTTAGTACCTCTTACAGACTCCTCCAAAACACACTAGTAAAAATAGGATCATTACCACTCACAATGCTTGTAGGAATGCCATGGAGTTAACCGATCTCTCTAATATACTAAGAAGTTAACCAAGAAGCTATCCTCTTGCTCTTGACTGGAATGACATGGGAGATCTTTGTTAATCGGTCTACTATCACCCAAATACTGGTGTTACATTTCTTAGATCTAGGAAGCCCATCGATGAAGTCCACGGATATTCTCTCCCACTTCCATAGTGGCACATCCAACAGCTAGAGCAATCTACCAGGTTTCCACTGCTCACTTCACCACAAAATTGGCCACATCTTTCTTCAGGTTAGTCTAGTAGAATACTCTCTTCATATCCCTATACATTTTACCACCATCAGGATGGATAGTCGTCCTCGAGTGGTGTACCTTAGCTAATACCACACTCACTAAATCACCAGTGCGGGGGACACAAAGCCTTCCATCTCTATGCAGTCATACTCTGCTATCCACATAATAACATTGAAGATTACTAGAAGCCTCTCCTCTATCAAGTTTATCAAAAATATCCACAAGCTCTAGATTCTCTCGTAGTCTCGATCCAATCTGCCCCAACAATGTCGGTCAAACCTCAAAGATGTTAACAATCCAAGGGTATAGTCTACAGAGGGTCTAAAATCAAATGTAGAAATATACTCCAAGCTCTTCCACTCTATACACATAGGACTCAGGGACGCCCTCTTTCTACTCTTGGAAATCACGACTACATTCCTCTTACCCGAAGTATATGCTATCTAAAATCATATGATGCTAAGAGCTTCATCCAATGCCACAGTCTCAGATTTAGATCCTTTTGTGAAATACTATGATGACTTATGATCCGTGTAGAGCTCGAATCTCTCTCCAAGTAGATGATTCCTCCATGAATTAAAAGAAAAAGCAATCCTCACAATCTACATCACGTAGAATGTCAAATTCTTCTTGATGAGGCAGGTAAGCGGTGCCGAAATCATCGCATAGTCCTTAATAAACTTTCCATAATACCAAGCTAGCCTTAGAAAATTCCTCAACTTAGTCCCATTCTTAGGGGCCTTCCATTCCTTTACCGCCACCACCTTTGTGGAATCCACAACTAACCCATACGTAGAGATCATGTTCCCTAAGAAGTGCTTTCTCTCGCCAAAAATGGCACTTTGAAAATTTCCCCTGTAACAACCCGTATTTTTCGAACATTTAAATTATTAAATTTAATATGACTTTTGAATATTTTATGGTTATAAATAAAATCAAATGCTTTAATTGTGAAGATTTATGATGTAAACTTAATTAAATGGTTTCAGTAGTATAATTCAAAATAATTTGACAATAGTAACTTGTATTGGTTTCAAGTAAAATTGTTTATTAGTTTATATCAACAAACATTGTAAGCTGAAATCTAATATTAAATTATTTAATGAAATCGATTTAATTAATTTATATTTGAAATCGAATTTGAATTTGGTTAATAATTATGGAATTCAAAATATATGAAATTTGATTTATGAAGTTAATTTGAGTTCTAATTTGATTTGAATAGAATTTATAAACTTTTGAATTAATTTAAAATTATATAAGCGAAAACCTAATATATTAAGATGTCTGTAATAATAGCCATTTTGCAAACGATCTCGGAATTCAGTGAAATTGGTTTCATTGGATCTACAATCATAAATTTTTATAAGATTTCAAGTTTCGTGTTAATCGGAGTTGCTGTTTGGTCTGCGTGATACAAACGCGTATCGGTTAACGATTTGAGATTTACAATAGCTATTTTTCAAATGGTCTTAGATTTAGATGAAACCATTTTCATCGAATCTGGAATATTGAATTATGGTAAGATATTAATTTTCGTACCCATTGGACTTGTCGTTTGATTGTGTGAATTTAAAATGTGTAGAAATTTATCTGTACAATTTATTTAGAATAATGAAATTTTAAGTGCAACTGCTATATACGATGGAATTGGGCTTTTCCCCTAGTTACATTGCATTAAGAAGGGCTTTAAAACTATAGGTAGGTTGTTAGCAAGCCTAATTTGGACACATGCCCATTTTGGCTTTAAGGCATGCAAAACGAGACATAACAAATAATAAAATATTCAAAACCCTTTCTCTTATTCATGCCCGGTATTCTTTTGATGGAAGCGATTTTCCATTCTTCTTGTCACGGTCTTTCTCTAAATATTACCAAATTGCAAAAACTTTCAACTAGGAAATCGAAGAACACCTCAAACCCTTTGCATCCAACAGTGATGGTGGTGCAGATTTTGGCCTGCGTTTGGAGCTGTTCTAGGTTCGGTTTTATGCCAAGATGTCGGCGAAGAAGATGACCTAAACGGCGACATTGGTACCTGGATGTAGGCAAAAGGATGGCACATTGTTCGTGGTATCAGATTGGATGTAGGCGTCATTTTAGGTGGTGCGTGAGTCATTGTAAATGGCGGCCTGGTGGGTTTACTCTATTCACATTTTATCTGAGCGTGTTGGGAGGAAGGAAGAAGACGTTGATGTGGCATTCAATACGTAGATGAGATTTTTGTTTGGAAAATTTATATAAATTCTAATTTCAATCACGTAAACATTTATAACTTGTGCATATAAAATCAGATTGACTCACAGTTTATTTGGCTTGGTTTGTATCAAAGTTTCAGACAATATGGGGTTGTCGTGGATTGAATCTGGAACTGTTGATTTTAGGGCTTATTGTGGATTTCAAACTTGTTCGAAACCAAAGGTGAGTGATTAAACCCACTCATGCTTAACTTAAATATTTGATTATTAGTTAGATTAAAATCATGTTGTAGTATGATTGCACTGATTGTTGTTTGGTTGTTAAAAATGCATATTTATGTTGATTTGCATTTATTGTGAAATTTAATTTAACTATTTATTTAAATTTGTATAGTTAAATTTAAAATCAAATTGCTAGTTCAAACCCAACACCTAATAAGTAAATTGATGTGATACTAAACTGTTTGGATGAATTGGTCTTGATGGATGTATCAAATTGATCTAATTGATATTGAATTGTTTGTTTATACTGATTAATCCCAATCATTTACCTTAGATGTTACGAGCATCAAATAAACCTGGGATTAATCATCAAATGAATTAAGAAGGTGGGTTAAAAAGATAAATACCTATGTCAATGATTTGGATTGAAATGATATATATCCATTGCCGAAATACTAAATTAAATTTTAAGTATTACTTAGCCATAAGATAGAGAATTGTATACGAACACTGGTTGATTATATAAATTTGCTTTAACCTTGAATTTGGAATATTGTTTAAAGCAATATAAGTGACATTTTTAAATGGATTTTGTTTGAATTTGAACTTTGAAACTTCAGGAATTATACGTTAACAGAGTTTGTATAATATCGTGAAATGAAGCTAAATTTTGAATTTAGCACGAATTGAATTTATTGAAATTGAATCATTTTAAAATTTAAATAATTATCCAATTTTGAATTCACTCTAGATTAACTTGTTTTAAAGTGATATCTAAATTGTGAAATTGAGATTTTTTTTATAAATTGAATCATTCAAAAATGTGAATTCTATTTGAAAACTTAACGACTTGAAATTAAATTGATTAAACTGAATTGAATTTAAATTGGAAGAAAACTGAATTAAAATATCGAAGTTGAGTTGATTTAAAAATTTAAATTTGAATTCAAGTTACTTGAAAATTTGGAAGTGATAATTCTAATTACAACTTTTGTATTCCAAACCATTATATAAGCTATTTAAATAAGTAACTAGTTTTATAAATAACTATTTTACCTTATAAGATGTACTATTTTAACTTACATATATTGTAATCATCTAAATAAACTTCTCTAATAAATAACTATTTTACTTATAAACTACCTTTCATTATTAAACTAACTTTAACTTATATGTATTGACTGTTTTAAATAAACTATATTTTTAAAAATCAACCAATTACTTTATAAACTTCTTTAATATTCCTATTTTAAATTCAAACTATTTATATAAACTTTTATTGTCTTAACTATTTGTTTTCAAATGGTTTCAAATATTTATATCTTAATTGTTTTAACATAGTTCCCAACTATTTTAATATATAACTTATTTTAGGAACGACTAGATTTTTGTATGGTTTAAATAGATATTTCAATACGAAAATATGTTTTATTTGAATATGAAATTTTTAAAAGAGAATATGATATTTTGACATGAAATATGAACCAATTTGAAATGTAAATAACAACCAATGTGAAATAAGCGTTTGGTTGTTAAAGAGATCAAGATTGGATATTGTCATACTCTTTGGCAATACTGAAAACCACTTTAACAACTGTGCATGTGGTGGAGAACCGGAATAAAGCAGGTTGATTTGCAAGCGATTACTGGATTTGAAGAAAGAGAACGATGATGTATATCCTTGACCTTTGGGCCATAATTAAAATGACTATAATTGGTGCTATATCATGACCAAGTGGGGTTAGCTACCCCCATCGGCAACACCTTTTTTTTTTTATTGTAGTCCCTCGGTTTGAGACTTTATGCACATCCTTAATTTGGGAGTGTTGTTCTGAGGTGGCATAAGTAACAACTATGCATTACCACCAGTCCGGGCATGCAACCGGTAGATTCCTACCTGGGTATTCCTCGTGTGACTTGTCATGTTATCCTGATCGCGCCCACTACGACTTTGTTTTGCGTTGTACCAATGGAATTCTCCCTGATAGCCCATCGGTTTAGTAGAGTTTACAATACTGTACAGACTACAATGTTTATAAACGATGTAAGGGTAAAAATGTAATTTTGCATATGCTATTTTAATACCTTACTTTACTAATAGGCACTATTATAATAGCGTATTGTATTATATAGTATTTAGTTTAACGGATCCTTATGAGATGGAAATTCCTGTAACATCTCTTAAGTTATTACACTCACGAACACATTGGATATGAGATGTGAATTACCATAACCAACTCTGATGTCGTGACACTCATATTATTACCTGATTTTGATTTATCTAATAGGAGAATATTTTAGTTCCGATCCGAATTTTTATTTTATTTTCATTGGTGCTTCGGTCAGCCAGAGTTTTTTTAGTTTACAAAGACCACATTATTTTGAAGATGAAGATGGAGCTTGATAAGTGTAGTACTAGAATTATTTTGTTGCATATATTGGTAAGTTTTGTGATAGTTAACTCTAATGTATTATTTTTATGTCTAATCAAATGTATAATTTAACAGCTTCATGAACTGTTATTTGTTTATCACCACCGGTGTGTATACCTTGACTGCACGGTAGTAGCAGTAAAAAGGCTGTAGCGGTATGGTATTGGTGTGATTCGGTGATTTTCCTACAAAGAAGTTGGTCAGGACCAAATAAAGGATAGTAATTTTCGGGTACCTGTCATCGGCAGTCAGTAGGACGCGAAAAGACTAGAGCTAAAACCAAGACGCCATCAACCTTTCACTATCGAGGCACGGTGGTTGAGGGACACACCAATGAATGTTTAGATTGTTTGTTAGCGGTACGTCACTTAGCTCTTGTAGTCTTTACTAATTGAGGGAGGGGCTTGGGTGGGGCCATAGCCACTGTGAAAAGCATACCATACTGAATATTTTTATCTCGAGGTCCTTAAAGGCGGGCCTATACAGATATGGAAAAGCTCCTGACTAACTGAATATTTTTATCTCGAGGTCCTTAAAGGCAGGCCTGTACATACATGGAAAAGCTCCTGACTGATTTCCGTGCATTGGATGCAGCCCTACTACGGGACTCAGACTACAGTAGATAGTACCTACGGGTAAGGGTTTAGATGCATGCATGACTGCTCCGGGTGGCGTATCATAGATGTTAGGGCGTTACTTCGTGTTAAGACCGAGCTTGGTCGAGAAGTTTAGATACGGAAATCCGTATGTCGCTTTGGCGTAGGATGAGAGTTGCATATGCTTTCGTGGCATGACGGCGTAAACCATGTGAGAGGGTACCATGGGTGGTACCTTGACATTGGGGGTAGCTACATATATGTTATATTAGGTTAATCTACTGGGAGGTAGATGGGTATGACATGAGCGTAAATCCTTGAGTGCTATTAACCCAAGTAATCTAATTAATAAGTAACATGACTGAACGGTATATGTAGGATTATTTTAGATTGTGTAATTTTTTCCAGTTCCACCCCCTCCTTATAACATACTCGCAGGTTAGGTTTATGGCAGAGATATGATAGCTTTGGATATTCGTTAGGCAGTATTATTTCTACGGTATGGATATATTTGGTTGTATTATATTTTATTCATTCCGCTATGAGATATTTTCTAAGATTTGATATATTTTATATCTCTGTCTTTTCAGCGGGATATCACATAAGCTAACTCGGGTTCCGACAGATTAGGATTTTTGAAAAATAAAAATTGGTCTGTCGGGATTTGGGTTATTACATGAATTTTCATGAGAAGCAAAATCAAATCCAAACGTGTGCCGAATTAAAAAATAATCCATCTTTTACTAAAATTGTCGATTTTAAAATAACAAATTTTGAAATGGAAAATGATGATCTTAACGAAGTTGTTGATAATACGATAATTTAGTTGTATTTTAATCCGTTTGAGAGTATGGAACCAAATTTAGAATTTGATCTTCCTTGTACCGATTTGAAAAGTTTGAAAACAAGAACTTTATTTTGAAAATGATACATGCATTGAAGTTGTTGACAATTCACTAAAGGAAGATGAATTAAATAAACTTGAATTTTTTACCTTTTCAAAGATGAGTTGTTGAATAATGAAGGAGCAGATTTGAATCACTATTTTGATTTTGAAATCAATGACTCTGAAGAATTTTTCAATGATAATATTGAGATTCAAATTAAGAAAATAAACTTAAATTCAACCAATTATTAAATTACCCCAAAATTCAATAAAAATAAAATAGCTTATTCGATATTTAATAAAACGAAATTCGATTTTCCGAACCAACATTTAACATTAAAATCTTTTAAGGTTTGGTTTTCCGAGCTTGAGCTGTGTCTCTTGAACTTAAATAGATAAATGAATCGATCTTTCGAAGACTGTTCATTTACTTCTTGATTTTATTATTTCTAGTATAATATAAATACTAACATTTCATGTAAATTTAGTTGATTATTTATTTTTAATTTCTCCTTTCACTTGGGTTGACTGTGGGGACACAGTCAAAATCAAGTGTAAGAGGAGTATCATATTTATTTTGGTTTTGCATTGATTTTTCTTTTCTTTTTTTGAATACCAAAAAAAATTCAAGAAAGAAAATTACTTTTGAAGGGCATTAAGAAGTAAACATATGGTTTTCAGTCACAAAATTGAAATTTTAAAGAAATTACTTATCTTAAAGAATAACAAATGTAAAAAAAATGAATTATAATCAACTTTAGTTAAATTGGAATATAGGACAATTCATATGTGATGATTATGAAATTTATTCTAAATTGAAATCTGTATTTAAATGAGTGGTTGATTTAAAGTACTTGCAATAACATTTTCAGTTTTTTTAAGTTAAAGTGGTACTAGATATTCTTGCTTAACTCTCTTTCACTCCCTCCCTCCCTCTCTCTTTTCAAAAAAAATTTGCATATATGCATATACATTTTTAATGGTTCAATGAAGCCTAGAGTGCTCATGGTTATGTATTCACTCTTATTTAAAAATCCTTGCGGTTATGCATGGGTAAATAACATTAGCCTCTCATATATGTGCTTTCATTCACAGTTAAAAGTCCTCATGGTTATGCATGGATGGAACTCATATAAGTGAGATGAATAAAAGTCTAGGTACTTTATAATCTTATTTAAAAATCCTTATGCTTATGCGTGATTAGAAAATACTAGACAATTTCCTCAGTTTATCCGTGCTAGGTGTAAATATATAATGCTAATATTAATATTTTTCTTAAATAATAATAAGAGAACTAAGAAATTGAAATCCAAGCAGTATCTTCACTTATTTAATTGAACCAGTTATTCAGAATGAAATAAAAATGCCACTTTACAAATGTAACACCCCACGTCCATTAATGTCACTCACAAAGGGAATGCATTAACTTCCACGGAGGTTTTAAGTGAATATAGAACAGAAAAATTACAACAAGACAGATAATAAGTAGTACTTGGAAATCTAAAACTTTATTTTATTGCAGCGGAAATTAAACATGTTTGTTACATCATAAAACCATAAATCAGAGTCAAGTACAATATCCATCTTGATAAAACAAAATACATAACCCCATTACAGAAATAGCCATTAAAGAAGATAACAAGATGGACTTTACTTCAGCGGTCCAAGCTTTCCAAAAGAGAGATAAAGCAATCCAATCAAACTCCGCTAGAACTAGGCCCACCCTGAGGACCTGGAGGAGGGAAAAAGATAGAAATGGAGGGGGTCAGACATAAAGTCTGGCGAGTATGATAATTCTAACAATACTATTATCAAAATAACTAGACTAAGGCATAAGCTGGAAAACAAGGAAATGTCTATGAACTATTGGGTATGGAAGAGCAGATAAAGATAACGTTAAAGGCACACCTAATTACTAACGAATAATTACTATACTGCACTACACCAGTCACTCTAAAGGTTGATCCCACTTGCTTCACTTAGAAATTATATAAATAGCTTCGTGTACCCCTAACTGACTACATAGGTGCCGCCTGCCCCTATCTCTGCTAGGTGTACCCCACTACCCATTTTCGATCGGCTCCCTACTCGTAGATACCCGTGCTGGCCCCACAGTGGGGTGTATCACTCCCCTAAAGTGGCAACCCGATACAACTTGAGAATGCACAACTTATACCTACACGATGCAACAACGTCTTACCTACCAGCCCGGGTCCACACACGTATATGAAACCCATTGGACTTGCGTTGCCACCGCTAACCCCGTTTGGCCTCTTATAGTCAAACCCAGTATGCGTGTCCCGTCCTCGACTTGGGTCGAGCCCACAAAGATACGTTTGGGTTACTGGTTGAAATGGGCCCCCACAAGCTATCCACCTAAGCTTGTCCCCACTAGTATATCCCACTTAACCCTCTTCTTAGTCATGTTCATTTACATGTGTGTTTGGTTAAGTCTTACTAATCATATTTCAAATGCCACTAAAGGCACCCACTAGATTCCTCATGCCACCCGAGACACCTACTTAACCCCCATGTCCCACCTTACATGTTTATCTGGTTAAGTATTTCTTAATTCATTAAGGCCATAACCTCATAAAGATCTCTCATATTAGACTGGCATTTATGGCAGCTGGATTTTCCGGGCGGGTCCGGGCAGTCTTACACCATAAAAGAGTCTAACCTCGTGTCTTTACAACTGTTATGCTTTAATTTGGGCCTAGGACCTCTCACATTGGGCCGACATTTGTGACTACTGGATTTGCCGGTCGGGTCCGGGCAGGTTTACGTCACAAACGAGTCCAACCTCGTGTCCTAAGCATTGATTAACACTTATAATCTTTTACCCCAGTTTTAAATATATCCCTATTCAAATCATCAATTACTTCCAATTTTAATGATGTCCATAATTGACTCAATTATGGCCATCCACTTATGGTATGCAAAATCATATCAATTGCACCCCAATTTCTTAATATTAAATCCGTAATATTACCCCTACCCCACGTTATACGTTCGCTTATTCAACGCAAAATATACGTTAGACTCGAATAGTCTAACTCATAGCACAAAGATAAATTATAACAACATATAGACAAATAAAATAGATCTAATCATAAACGGGGTGAAACTTGCATAAAACTACACATGTCATGGATCTAAAGGTGTCAACTTGTTTGGTTAAATGTCACAACTTACATAATATGATCATAATCCAAATTCATGTATAAACTTGCATATGTGGTTTATGCAACATAATGATGGTGTGAACTAGCATCTAACGCATAGAACTCATGCATGTCATAGCATAATTCTAGATCTAAATAGATGTCATGGCATATGTTCATAATCTTTACTAATCAATCTAAACTTGCATACATGATTTGTCATATAGATCAACATAGCCCAAATAATATCAACATTATGATTTGATTAACATGAACTAATTAGCATAGATAATAACATCATAACTTTATAACATGTATGATTTATCACAACTTAGCATAGAAAGTTACAACCTATACAATATCATCATAGCATGATTTACAACATATAGGATATCATCATCACATAGCATAGGATTTACAACATACATGATAGCATAAGATTTACAACAACATATATGACAATTCACACCATTTTCTTATGATCCATATCACATCTTAATCTAATTAGTTTGCTAATAATCTTGTTAAGATCATCATACTCACAAATAGAGAAGAAAGAGAGTCTTGATTTGCTTTAGAGTTGAGTAGAATTAGGGTTTTGATTAGCTTTCTTCCTTCTTAGTTGGCGGCGGCTACACTGAGTTCCATGGCGACGGTATGACGGTGGCTATTCTATTTTTCATGTGATTTAGTGTGAGAGACTACCTAGGTATATATAGAGTTTAGGATTGATTTAGGCCGTTAGATCAACTCAGAACTAACCTGAACCATTTAATTTTCCAACTCAGCCCTAAAGACACATCAACAACTCAAGATTGGGCTCAGTCAAACCCTAGCCGACTGGACTAGGTCGACACCCAGGTCGACTGCGTAGTCGACCTGGTCCCTGGGGTGTCGACTGCCCAGTCGACTCCCCAGTCGACCTGGGTGCTGGGAGGGAAATTTCCTGCCTAGCCTGTTTGACTTCGAATTTTAAATTTTAAATTTTCTGAAATCTGTTTTGAATTTTCTGAAACTTCCGATGGCCATATCTCCTTCATATGAAGTCCAATTCACGCAAACTCGGACTCTATCTCAACCAGAATTCCGAGACGAACACAATGGCGCAACCCGTTTCCCACAATTCTCACGTCTGAGATTAGTTATTCTTTAATTTGTGAATATTAATATTAACAGAATTACGGGGTGTTACATTCTCCCCTCCATAAAGGATTTCGACCCCGAAATCTTCAAGTCAAGAAGAATGCATATCCTAACATCCAATCGTCCATCTACTCAACCCTCAAACACAGGCATCCATTGTCCTTATAGACTTCTAATGCTTTCATGTTTAAATGCACAGTGTGTGTATATGTCAATATCTAATGCAAAATCAGGCGGTCCACTGATTCAGTTGACCTCCTTAATGCAAATCATGATAGTGCCATGCGTCCATTATGTATGCAAAAGTTCCTTAATGCTACATATTATCTCTATATGCGTTCACAATCATCATCTAAATGCAGCATCCATATGATAAAAAAATCCTCATACATCCATTTTAATAAATACATCCATATATATGCAATATGAAGTGACTGAGCCGATCTAGTGCCTAATAGTGTGTGTATATGCGTCCACGAGCAACCACTAGCAAACACTTGCATCCACTTTGCATCCATCATACATAACATGTCTCAAACACATGTTTCAACCATAGGATTATCCTAACTAAAGGTCAATGATACTAGCGAGAGGATACTCTAAAGGTAAGATAAGTACAAGACAAGCGATAAAGGCTAAATTAAAGGACATACCCTCAAAAAGAAAAGGGTACAACGAACGCATCTTCTCTTCTGTCTCCCAAGTAGCGTTGCTCTCATCATCTCCCCATTGCACTTTGACTAGTCTGACCTCTCGATTCCTCAACTTCTTGATCTCCGACCCAAGAATGCATGTAGGAGCTCGTCGAATCGTCACATCACGCTCTACCTCCACCTCCCTAAGCAAGCTCGGCTATACCACTTCCGCGGTCTCGTGCAAGCACTTCCTCAAATGTGATACATGGAATACGTCGTGTACACCACTAAGTCTCTCGGGCAACTCCACTCTATACGCCATCTGCCCAATCCTTTCCTTAATAGGAAACAGCCCTATGAACCTTGGTGCTAACTTCCCAACGGACCCAAAGCGAGCGAAGTTTCGTAATGGAGACACTTTGACAAAGACCATGTCCCCAACCTCAAACTCAAGATCTGACCTCCTCTTGTCTGCATAAGATTTCTGTCTATCTTGCGCCGTCTTCATCCTTCTTCGGATCAAATCAGTCTTTTCCGAAGTCTCTCTAATCATATCGGGCCCAAGTAAGATCTTATCCGTAGATTCCCACCAACATATAGGTGAACGACAAGGTCGTCCATAAAGAGCTTCGAAAGGTGCCATGCCAATGCTAGATTGAAAGCTGTTATTATATGCGAATTCTACCAACGGAAGATGTTCCTCCCATGTACCTCCGAAATCTAAGACACATAACCTCAACAAGTCCTCTAAAATACGATTCACCCTCTCGGTCTGGCCGTCCGTTTGAGGATGATATGCGGTGCTCAAACATAACTGAGTCCCTACTTCCTCTTATAAGCTTCCCCAAAATTCGCTAGTGAAAATAGGATCGCGGTAGCTCACAATGCTAGAAGGAACACCGTGCAAACGAACTATTTCTCGAATGTATACGGAGGCTAACCATGAGCAGTCCTCTTACTCTTCACGGGAATGAAATGGGCGCTCTTAGTAAGTCTGTCTACCACGACCCAAATACCCGTGTTACCCTTCCTCGATCTCGGTAATCCGTCAATAAAGTCCATCGAGATGTTTTCCCACTTCCATTGTGGGACCTCCAATGGATGAAGCAATCCACCGGGCTTCTTTTGCTCCGCTTTTACTTGTTGGCACACCAAGCATCTAGCGACATACTCGGCCACATCTTTCTTCATGCCGGCCCAAAAGTAAACTCGTCTCATGTCCATTACATCTTGTCCCCGCCGGGATGGATGGTCATCTTCGAACGATGTGCATCATCAAGAATAGCCTTCCTCAAGTCCTCGTCTCGAGGTACGCAAAGTCTACTGTCCCTACGTAACCAACCCTTATCATCTAGGGTACACCTACGGAGATGGATTGATGACTCCCCTCTTTTGAGCTTTTCTACTAACTCAACCAACAGTGGATCGTCTCGCTGTGCCTCGCCAATCCATCCTAAAAGCATAGGTCTAACCTCTAAGGATGCTAGCAAACCGGGTACGAAGTCAATGGAAGGTGTAAAGTCAAACGTAGAAATGAACTCTAAACTTCGCCGCTCAACAAACAAAGGACTTAAGGATAATCTTTTTCTACTAAAGGCATCGGCCACTACGTTACCCTTGCCAGGGGTATATGCTATCTCGAAGTCGTAGGATGCTAAGAACTTCATCCACCTTTGCTGCCTTAAGTTCAAGTCCTTTTGATAGAATAAGTATTTTAAAGATTTGTGGTCAGTGAATAATTCGAATTTCTCGCCAAGAAGATAATGACGCCAAGGCTTAAGCGCGAAAACAATAGCGGCTAACTCTAGGTCATGTGTAGGGTAAATTTTCTCATGCACCCTTAACTGCCTTCCACCATAGGCTATTACCCTTCCCTCTTGCATTAAGACTGCGCCTAGACCTGTCCCACAAGCATCGGTATAAACAGTAAATGGCTTACTCCCGTCTGGCAGCACTAAGACTGGAGCTGAAGTCAAAGCTCTCTTCAAACGTTGGAACGCAACATCACAATCTACGTCCCATGTGAAGACCAATTTCTTCTTCGTCAGGCGTGTCAATGGAGCTGATATTTTTGCGAAGTCTTTGATAAACTTCCTATAGTAGCCAGCCAACCCCAAGAAACTCCTTACTTCGGTAGCATTTTTAGGGACCTTCCAATCTTGGATGGCCACCACCTTCGCGGGATCCACAGCTATCCCTTTTTTGAAAACCACGTGCCCTAAGAATCGCACTTCCTCTCTCCAGAAGTGACACTTAGTAAATTTAGCTTTAAGGTTATGCGCTCGAAGAGTCTCCAACACTTCCCTAAGATGTAGGGCATGTTCTTCTTCATTCTTAGAAAAGATCAAGATGTCGTCTACAAAGACCACCACGAATTTATTAAGGTACTCCCTAAACACCCTACTCATCAAATCAACAAAGTATGCGGGGGCGTTTGTCAAACCGAAGGGCATCACTAGCCATTCATAGAAATCGTCCGGAGTCCTAAAGGCTATCTTGTCTATGCTATCCTCAGCCACTCTCAACTAATGGAATCCAGTGGCTAAGTCCAACTGCGAAAACATTGAGGCGCCAACTAACTGATCGAAGAGATCGTCAATCCTCGGTAGTGGGTGTCTGTTCTTCTTAGTAAGCTTATTAAGTTCTCTATAGTCCACACAAAGTCTAAGGGACCCATCCGCCTTCGTGGCAAATACTACTGGAGCACCCCACTCTGATATACTTCGTCTTATGAACCCCTTCTCAAGCAACTCCTTCACTTGCTTATTGAGTTCCCTCCTTTCACGAGGAGCCATGTGGCGTACTGACAAAGATACTGGTTTTGCATTATCCACAAGATATATTCGAAAATCTATCTCCCGCTTCGGAGGCAAGCCCTTCACCTCCTCAAACACATCCGAATATTCTCGGACCACTCTAACAGATCGTAGATTTTCCACCGACGCGTCAAGCGATTCTAAATAACTTAGCATAACGGAATTTATGGGATTACAAAAGATTTCGAGAGTCTTGCCAAGGCGAGTCATGATCCTAACTACTTTCCTTTCACAATCAAGAACGGCCCCATTTCTGGATAACCAATCCATTCCTAGAATTAGCCCATAGCCCGTGAAGCCCAAAACATAAGCATCACATCTAAACTCAACGCTAAGTATAGAAATTTTTAAATCCAAACACATCATGGACAAATAAGCTGAGCCTCCAATTGGATTCGAAACAACTAAGGGATCCTCTACTAAACTGGTGTTTAAGTGCAGTGATTCAACTAATGATGTAGAGATAAATGAATGCGATGCGCCCGAATCGAATAAGATACGGACAGGATGATCAAACAGAAAAACTAAGCTTTCAACAGAAATGGTTCTACCTCGTTCTTGCAGCGGTGGGACCGCGAGAGCCTGAACTTGTCCCCTTGCCTGCCCAGGTGCCATAAGAGCCTGCACCTGTCCTCCCAAGGTAGACCCTTCCCTCTGCCCCTTCTTTGGGCAGTCCTTCACTAGATGTCCCGCTTCACCACAGTGAAAATAGCCAGTCTTCTTTTTCTTTCTGCAATCTTTGCTGAGATGGCCTGGTGTCCCACAGTTAAAGCTTCTTTTCTTTCCTTTGCCATTATTGTCTTTACCAACCTTCTTGTTTTGCTGTTGTGGTTTCTTCTGATCCCCTTTCTTCTCGGGTGACTTATTAGCATTAGCACCTTTCTCCTCGTGCATGAGTGCCATGTCTACAAGCTTCTCAAAGGTGGCCCCCATAGGGATGTGGGTCATAGCCAACCCCTGCAACGGCTCATTCAAGCGATTAACGAACTCAGAGCCTTCTTCTCCGGTGTGTTCACTAAGTCCAAGCCAAACCTTGCTAACTGATTAAATTTGTTGACATATTCTTTCACTGATGAGCTTCCTTGCTTCAATGTCAAGAACCTTTCCATATATAGATTCTCTTCTGCCCTTGAGAGAAACTTTGCCTCAAACCTACGCCTGAAATCCGCCCAAGAATCAACGGGACGCTCCCCATTAGTGACCTCCCACCAAAACGAGGCCTCTCCCTTCATTAACCAAGCTGCAAATTTGACTTTCCTCCCTTCTTCTACTTCAAAGATTTCTAGCAATTCTTCCACCTCCTTAAGCCAATCTCTAGCTTCCACAAACGTTTCTGACCCTTGAAAAGGTTTTCCACCCATAGCCTTAAATTCCTTGCAAGTCTTTGCAAAAGTATCAGCGCGAGGAGGGGGAGGAGGAGCGTGTGCAACTGGTGGTGGAGGAACATTGGCTGGACCTGCAGCGGCCCTAGCCTCTAATAACCTCCTATACCATCTTGGTATCGTTACACCATCCGGAAGGTTAAAATCTTTAGCCATGCTGAAACGAAAAAGGAAAGATTCAAAATGGAGAATTCGAAAGATAAAGATATATGGCTATTGGGGATTATGTTTTTCATAAAAACTTTCCTCTTTAAATTACTCATCAAGACATGTTTTTGAAAACACTTCTTCCAAAAATACTTTAGAAAAATAGTTTTTCTAAAAAAAATATCTGTTCTGGTAATATTAAGCTCTGATACCACGTGTAACACCCCACGTCCATTAATGTCACTCACAAAGGGAATGCATTAACTTCCATGGAGGTTTTAAGTGAATATAGAACAGAAAAATTACAACAAGACAGATAACAAGTAGTACTTGGAAATCTAAAACTTTATTTTATTGCAGCGGAAATTAAACATGTTTGTTACATCATAAAACCATAAATCAGAGTCAAGTACAATATCCATCTTGATAAAACAAAATACATAACCCCATTACAGAAATAGCCATTAAAGAAGATAACAAGCTGGACTTTACTTCAGCGGTCCAAGCTTTCCAAAAAAGAGATAAAGCAATCCAATCAAACTCCGCTAGAACTGGGCCCACCCTGAGGACCTGGAGGGGGGAAAAAGATAGAAATGGAGGGGGTCAGACATAAAGTCTGGCGAGTATGATAATTCTGACAATACTATTATCAAAATAACTAGACTAAGGCATAAGCTGGAAAACAAGGAAATGTCTTTGAACTATTGGGTATGGAAGAGCAGATAAAGATAACGTTAAAGGCACACCTAATTACTAATGAATAATTACTACACTGCACCACACCAGTCACTCTAAAGGTTGATCCCACTTGCTTCACTTAGAAATTATATAAATAGCTTCGTGTACCCCTAGCTGACTACATAGGTGCCGCCTGCCCCTATCTCCGCTAGGTGTACCCCACTACCCACTTTCGATCAGCTCCCTACTCGTAGATACCCGTGCTGGCCCCACAGTGGGGTGTATCACTCCCCTAAAGTGGCAACCCGATACAACTTGAGAATGCACAGCTTATACCTACACGATGCAACAACGTCTTACCTACCAGCCCGGGTCCACACATGCATATGAAACCCGTTGGACTTGCGTTGCCACCGCTAACCCCGTTTGGCCTCTTATAGTCAAACCCAGTATGCGTGTCCCGTCCTCGACTTGGGTCGAGCCCACAAAGATACGTTTGGGTTACTGGTTGAAATGGGCCCCCACAAGCTATCCACCTAAGCTTGTCCCCACTAGTATATCCCAATTAACCCTATTCTTAGTCATGTTCATTTACATGTGTGTTTAGTTAAGTCTTACTAATCGTATTTCAAATGCCACTAAAGGCACCCACTAGATTCCTCATGCCACCCAAGGCACCTATTTAACCCCCATCCCACACCTTACATGTTTATCTGGTTAAGTATTTCTTAATTCATTAAGGCCATAACCTCATAAAGACCTCTCACATTAGACTGGCATTTATGACAGCTGGATTTGCCGGCGGGTCCGGGCAGTCTTACACCATAAAAGAGTCTAACCTCATGTCTTTACAACGGTTATGCTTTAATTTGGGCCTAGGACCTCTCACATTGGGCTGACATTTGTGACTACTGGATTTGCCGGTCGGGTCCGGGCAGGTTTACGTCACAAACGAGTCCAACCTCGTGTCCTAAGCATTGATTAACACTTATAATCTTTTACCCCAGTTTTAAATATATCCCTATTCAAATCATCAATTACTTCCAATTTTAATGATGTCCATAATTGACTCAATTATGGCCATCCACTTATGGTATGCAAAATCATATCAATTGCACCCCAATTTCTTAATATTAAATCCTTAATATTAACCCTACCCCACTTTACACGTTCGCTTATTCAACGAAAAATATACGTTAGACTCGAATAGTCTTACTCATATCACAAAGATAAATTATCACAACATATAGACAAATAAAATAGATCTAATCATAAACGGGGTGAAACTTGCATAAAACTACACATGTCATGGATCTAAAGGTGTCAACTTGTTTGGTTAAATGTCACAACTTACATAACATGACCATAATCCAAATTCATGTATAAACTTGCATATGTGGTTTATGCAACATAATGATGGTGTGAACTAGCATCTAACACATAGAACTCACGCATGTCATAGCATAATTCTAGATCTAAATAGATGTCATGGCATATGTTCATAATCTTTACTAATCAATCTAAACTTGCATACATGATTTGTCATATAGATCAACATAGCCCAAATAATATCAACATTATGATTTGATTAACATGAACTAATTAGCATAGATAATAACATCATGACTTTATAACATGTATGATTTATCACAACTTAGCATAAAAAATTACAACCTATACAATATCATCATAGCATGATTTACCACATATAGGATATCATCATCACATAGCATAGGATTTACAACATACATGATAGCATAAGATTTACAACAACATATATGACAATTCACACCATTTTCTTATGATCCATATCACATCTTAATCTAATTAGTTTGCTAATAATCTTGTTAAGATCATCATACTCACAATTAGAGAAGAAAGAGAGTCTTGATTTGCTTTAGAGTTGAGTAGAATTAGGGTTTTGATTAGCTTTCTTCCTTCTTAGTTGGTGGCGGCTACAATGAGTTCCATGGCGACGGTATGACGGTGGCTATTCTATTTTTCATGTGATTTAGAGTGAGAGACTACCTAGGTATATATAAAGTTTAGGATTTATTTAGGCCGTCAGATCAACTCAGAACTAACCTGAACCATTTAATTTGCCAACTCAGCACTAAAGACACATCAGCAGCTCAAGATTGGGCTCAGTCAAACCCTAGCCGACTGGACCAGTTCGACACCCAGGTCGACTGCGTAGTCGACCTGGTCCCTGGGGTGTCGACTGCCCAGTCGACTCCCCAGTCGACCTGGGTGCTGGGCGGGAAATTTCCTGCCTAGCCTGTTTGACTTCGAATTTTAAATTTTAAATTTTCTGAAATATATTTTGAATTTTCTGAAACTTCTGATGGCCATATCTCCTTCATATGAAGTCCAATTCACGCAAACTCGGACTCTATCTCAACCAGAATTCCGAGACGAACACAATGGCGCAACCCGTTTCCCACAATTCTCATGTCTGAGATTAGTTATTCTTTAATTTGTGAATATTAATATTAACAGAATTACGGGGTGTTACATTCTCCCCTCCTTAAAGGATTTTGACCCCGAAATCTTCAAGTCAAGAAGAATGTATATCCTAACATCCAATCGTCCATCTACTCAACCGTCAAACACATGCATCCATTGTCCTTATAGACTTCTAATGCTTTCATGTTTAAATTGCACAGTGTGTGTATATGTCAATATCTAATGCAAAATCAGGCGGTCCACTGATTCAGTTGACCTCCTTAATGAAAATCATGATAGTGCCATGCGTCCATTATGTATGCAAAAGTTCCTTAATGCTACATATTATCTCTATATGCGTGCACAATCATCATCTAAATACAGCATCCATATGATAAAATAATCCTCATACATCCATTTTACTAAATACATCCATATATATGCAATATGCAATATGAAGTGACTGAGCCGATCTAGTGCCTAATAGTGTGTGTATATGCGTCCACGAGCAACCACTAGCAAACACTTGCATCCACTTTGCATCCATCATACATAACATGTCTCAAACACATGTTTCAACCATAGGATTATCCTAACTAAAGGTCAATGATACTAGCGAGAGGATACTCTAAAGGTAAGATAAGTGCAAGACAAGCGATAAAGGAGAAATTAAAGAACATACCCTCAAAAAGAAAAGGGTACAATGAACGCATCTTCTCTTCTGTCTCCCAAGTAGCGTTGCTCTCATCATCTCCCCATTGCACTTTGTCTAGTCTGACCTCTCGATTCCTCTACTTCTTGATCTCCGACCCAAGAATGCATGTAGGAGCTCGTCGAATTGTCGCATCACGCTCTACCTCCACCTCCCTAAGCAAGCTCGGCTATACCACTTCCGCAGTCTCGTGCAAGCACTTCCTCAAATGTGATACATGGAATACGTCGTGTACACCACTAAGTCTCTCGGGCAACTCCACTCTATACGCCATCTGCCCAATCCTTTCCTTAATAGGGAACGGCTCTATGAACCTTGGTGCTAACTTCCCAATGGACCCAAAGCGAGCGACGTTTTGTAATGGAGACACTTTGACAAAGACCATGTCCCCAACCTCAAACTCAAGATCTGACCTCCTCTTGTCCGCATAAGATTTCTGTCTATCTTGCGCCGTCTTCATCCTTCTTCGGATCAAATCAGTCTTTTCCGAAGTCTCTCTAATCATATCGGGCCCAAGTAAGATCTTATCCGTAGATTCCCACCAACATGTAGGTGAACGACAAGGTCGTCCATAAAGAGCTTCGAAAGGTGCCATGCCAATGCTAGATTGAAAGTTGTTATTATATGCGAATTCTACCAACGGAAGATGTTCCTCCCATGTACCTCCGAAATCTAAGACACATAACCTGAACAAGTCCTCTAGAATACGATTCACCCTCTCGGTCTGGCCGTCCGTTTGAGGATGATATGCGGTGCTCAAACATAACTGAGTCCCTACAGCCTCTTGTAAGCTTCCCCAAAATTCGCTAGTGAAAATAGGATCGCAGTAGCTCACAATGCTAGAAGGAACACCGTGCAAATGAACTATTTCTCGAATGTATATGGAGGCTAACCATGGAGCAGTCCTCTTACTCTTCACGGGAATGAAATGGGCGCTCTTAGTAAGTCTGTCTACCACGACCCAAATACCCGTGTTACCCTTCCTCGATCTCGGTAATCCGTCAATAAAGTCCATCGAGATGTTTTCCCACTTCCATTGTGGGACCTCCAATGGATGAAGCAATCCACCGGGCTTCTTTTGCTCCGCTTTTACTTGTTGGCACACCAAGCATCTAGCGACATACTCGGCCACATCTTTCTTCATGCCGGCCCAAAAGTAAACTCGTCTCATGTCCATGTACATCTTTTCCCCGCCGGGATGGATGGTCATCTTCGAACGATGTGCATCATCAAGAATAGTCTTCCTCAAGTCCTCATCTCGAGGTACGCAAAGTCTACTATCCCTACGTAACCAACCCTTATCATCTAGGGTATACCTACGGAGATGGATTGATGAATCCCCTCTTTTGAGCTTTTCTACTAACTCAACCAACAGTGGGTCGTCTCGCTGTGCCTCGCCAATCCGTCCCAAAAGCGTAGGTCTAACCTCTAAGGATGCTAGCAAACCGGGTACGAAGTCAATGGAAGGCGTAAAGTCAAACGTAGAAATGAACTCTAAACTTCGCCGCTCAACAAACAAAGGACTTAAGGATAATCTTTTTCTACTAAAGGCATCGGCCACTACGTTACCCTTGCCAGGGGTATATGCTATCTCGAAGTCGTAGGATGCTAAGAACTCTATCCACCTTTGCTACCTTAAGTTCAAGTCCTTTTGAGAGAATAAGTATTTTAAAGATTTGTGGTCAGTGAATAATTCGAATTTCTCGCCAAGAAGATAATGACGCCAAGACTTAAGCGCGAAAACAATAGCGGCTAACTCTAGGTCATGTGTAGGGTAAATTTTCTCATGCACCCTTAACTGCCTTCCACCATAGGCTATTACCCTTCCCTCTTGCATTAAGACTGCGCCTAGACCTGTCCCACAAGCATCGGTATAAATAGTAAATGGCTTACTCCCGTCTGGCAGGACTAAGACTGGAGCTGAAGTCAAAGCTCTCTTCAAACGTTGGAACGCATCATCACAATCTACGTCCGATGTGAAGACTAAGTTCTTCTTCATCAGGCGTGTCAATGGAGCTGATATTTTTGCGAAGTCTTTGATAAACTTCCTATAGTAGCCAGCTAACCCCAAGAAACTCCTTACTCCGGTAGCATTTTTAGGGACCTTCCAATCTTGGATGGCCACCACCTTCGTGGGATCCACAGCTATCCCTTCTTTGGAAACCACGTGCCCTAAGAATCGCACTTCCTCTCTCCAGAAGTGACACTTAGTAAATTTAGCTTTAAGGTTGTGCGCTCGTAGAGTCTCCAACACTTCCCTAAGATGTAGGGCATGCTCTTCTTAATTCTTAAAAAAGATCAAGATGTCGTCTACAAAGACCACCACGAATTTATTAAGGTACTCCCTAAACACCCTACTCATCAAATCAACAAAGTATGCGGGGGCGTTTGTCAAACCGAAGGGCATCACTAGCCATTCATAGAAACCATCCGGAGTCCTAAAGGCAGTCTTGTCTATGCTATCCTCAGCCACTCTCAACTGATGGAATCCAGTGGCTAAGTCCAACTGCGAAAACATTGAGGCGCCAATTAACTGATCGAAGAGATCGTCAATCCTCGGCAGTGGGTGTCTGTTCTTCTTAGTAAGCGTATTAAGTTCTCTATAGTCCACACAAAGTCTAAGGGACCCATCCGCCTTCGTGGCAAATACTACTGGAGCACCCCACTCTGATATACTTCGTCTTATGAACCCCTTCTCAAGCAACTCCTTCACTTGCTTATTGAGTTCCCTCCTTTCACGAGGAGCCATGTGGCGTACTGGCAAAGATACTGGTTTTGCATTATCCACAAGATATATTCGAAAATCTATCTCCCGCTTCGGAGGCAAGCCCTTCACCTCCTCAAACACATCCGAATATTCTCGGACCACTCTAACAGATCGTAGATTTTCCACCGACGCGTCAAGCGATTCTAAATAACTTAGCATAACGAAATTTATGGGATTACAAAAGATTTCGAGAGTGTTGCCAAGGCGAGTCATGATCCTAACTACTCTCCTTTCACAATCAAGAACGACCCCATTTCTGGATAACCAGTCCATTCCTAGAATTAGCCCATAGCCTGTGAAGCCCAAAACATAAGCATCACATCTAAACTCAACGCTAAGTATAGAAATTTTCAAATCCAAACACATCATGGACAAATAAGCTGAGCCCCCAATTGGATTCGAAACAACTAAGGGATCCTCTACTAAACTGGTGTTTAAGTGTAGTGATTCAACTAATGATGTAGAGATAAATGAATGCGATGCGCCCGAATCGAATAAGGTACGGACAGGATGATCAAACAGAAAAACTAAGCTTTCAACAGAAATGGTTCTACCTCGTTCTTGCAGCGGTGGGACCGCGAGAGCCTGAACTTGTCCCCTTGCCTGCCCAGGTGCCATAAGAGCCTGCACCTGTCCTCCCAAGGTAGACCCTGCCCTCTGCCCCTTCTTTGGGCAGTCCTTCACTAGATGTCCCGCTTCACCGCAGTGAAAACAGCCAGTCTTCTTTTTCTTTCTGCAATCTTTGCTGAGATGGCCTGGTGTCCCACGGTTAAAGCTTCTTTTCTTTCCTTTGCGATTATTGTCTTTACCACCCTTCTTGTTTTGCTGTTGTGGTTTCTTCTGATCACCTTTCTTCTCGGGTGCCTTATTAGCATTAGCACCTTTCTCCTCGTGCATGAGTGCCATGTCTACTAGCTTCTCAAAGGTGGCCCCCATAGGGATGTGGGTCATAGCCAACCCCTGCAACGGCTCATTCAAGCCATTAATGAACCTCAGAGCCTTCTTCTCTGGCGTGTTCACTAAGTCCAAGCCAAACCTTGCTAACTGATTAAATTTGTTGACATATTCTTTCACTGATGAGCTTCCTTGCTTCAATGTCAAGAACCTTTCCATATATAGATTCTCTTCTGCCCTTGAGAGAAACTTTGCCTCAAACCTACGCCTGAAGTCCGCCCAAGAATCAACAGGACGCTCCCCATTAGTGACCTCCCACCAAAACGAGGCCTCTCCCTTCATTAACCAAGCTGCTAATTTGACTTTCCTCCCTTCTTCTACTTCAAAGATTTCTAGCAATTCTTCAACCTCCTTAAGCCAATCTCTAGCTTCCACAAACGTTTCTGACCCTTGAAAAGGTTATCCACCCATAGCCTTAAATTCCTTGCACGTCTTTGCAAAAGTATCAGCGCGAGGAGGGGGAGGAGGAGCGTGTGCAACTGGTGGTGGAGGAACATTGGCTGGACCTGCAGCAGCCCTAGCCTCTAATAACCTCTTATACCATCCTGGTATCGTTACACCATCCGGAAGGTTAAAATCTTCAGCCATGCTGAAACGAAAAAGGAAAGATTCAAAATGGAGAATTCGAAAGATAAAGATATATGGCTATTGGGGATTATGTTTTTCATAAAAACTTTCCTCTTTAAATTACTCATCAAGACATGTTTTTGAAAACACTTCTTCCAAAAATACTTTAGAAAAATAGTTTTTCTAAAAAAATTATTTGTTCTGGTAACATTAAGCTCTGATACCACGTGTAATACCCCACGTCCATTAATGTCACCCACAAAGGGAATGCATTAACTTCCATGGAGGTTTTAAGTGAATATAGAACAGAAAAATTACAACAAGACAGATAACAAGTAGTACTTCGAAATCTAAAACTTTATTTTATTGCAGCGGAAATTAAACATGTTTGTTACATCATAAAACCATAAATCAGAGTCAAGTACAATATCCATCTTGATAAAACAAAATACATAACCCCATTACAGAAATAGCCATTAAAGAAGATAACAAGTTGGACTTTACTTCAGCGGTCCAAGCTTTCCAAAAAAGAGATAAAGCAATCCAATCAAACTCCGCTAGAACTGGGCCCACCCTGAGGACCTGGAGGGGGAAAAAGATAGAAATGGAGGGGGTCAGACATAAAGTCTGGCGAGTATGATAATTCTAACAATACTATTATCAAAATAACTAGACTAAGGCATAAGCTGGAAAACAAGGAAATGTCTATGAACTATTGGGTATGGAAGAGCAAATAAAGATAACGTTAAAGGCACACCTAATTACTAACGAATAATTACTACACTGCACCACACCAGTCACTCTAAAGGTTGATCCCACTTGCTTCACTTAGAAATTATATAAATAGCTTCGTGTACCCCTAGCTGACTACATAGGTGCCGCCTGCCCCTATCTCCGCTAGGTGTACCCCACTACCCACTTTCGATCGGCTCCCTGCTCGTAGATACCCATGCTGGCCCCACAGTGGGGTGTATCACTCCCCTAAAGTGGCAACCCGATACAACTTGAGAATGCACAGCTTATACCTACACGATGCAACAACGTCTTACCTACCAGCCCGGGTCCACACATGCATATGAAACCCGTTGGACTTGCGTTGCAACCGCTAACCCCGTTTGGCCTCTTATAGTAAAACCCAGTATGCGTGTCCCGTCGTCGACTTGGGTCGAGCCCACAAAGATACGTTTGGGTTACTGGTTGAAATGGGCCCCCACAAGCTATCCACCTAAGCTTGTCCCCACTAGTATATCCCACTTAACCCTCCTCTTAGTCATGTTCATTTACATGTGTGTTTGGTTAAGTCTTACTAATCGTATTTCAAATGACACTAAAGGCACCCACTAGATTCCTCATGCCACCCAAGGCACCTACTTAACCCCCATGTCCCACCTTACATGTTTATTTGGTTAAGTATTTCTTAATTCATTAAGGCCATAACCTCATAAAGACCTCTCACATTAGACTGGCATTTAGGGCAGCTGGATTTGCCGGGCGGGTCTGGGTAGTCTTACACCATAAAAGAGTCTAACCTCGTGTCTTTACAACTGTTATGCTTTAATTTGGGCCTAGGACCTCTCACATTGGGCTGACATTTGTGACTACTGGATTTGCCGGTCGGGTCCGGGCAGGTATACGTCACAAACGAGTCCAACCTCGTGTCCTAAGCATTGATTAACACTTATAATCTTTTACCCCAGTTTTAAACATATCCCTATTCAAATCATCAATTACTTCCAATTTTAATGATGTCCATAATTGACTCAATTATGGCCATCCACTTATGGTATGCAAAATCATATCAATTGCACCCCAATTTCTTAATATTAAATCCTTAATATTACCCCTACCCCACTTTATATGTTCGCTTATTCAACGCAAAATATACGTTAGACTCGAATAGTCTAACTCATAGCACAAAGATAAATTATCACAACATATAGACAAATAAAATAGATCTAATCATAAACAGGGTGAAACTTGCATAAAACTACACATGTCATGGATCTAAAGGTGTCAACTTGTTTGGTTAAATGTCACAACTTACATAATATGATCATAATCCAAATTCATGTATAAACTTGCATATGTGGTTTATGCAACATAATGATGGTGTGAACTAGCATCTAACACATAGAACTCACGCATGTCATAGCATAATTCTAGATCTAAATAGATGTCATGGCATATGTTCATAATCTTTACTAATCAATCTAAACTTGCATACATGATTTGTCATATAGATCAGCATAGCCCAAATAATATCAACATTATGATTTGATTAACATGAACTAATTAGCATAGATAATAACATCATGACTTTATAACATGTATGATTTATCACAACTTAGCATAGAAAATTACAACCTATACAATATCATCATAGCATGATTTACAACATATAGGATATCATCATCACATAGCATAGGATTTACAACATACATGATAGCATAAGATTTACAACAACATATATGACAATTCACACCATTTTCTTATGATCCATATCACATCTTAATCTAATTAGTTTGCTAATAATCTTGTTAAGAACATCATACTCACAATTAGAGAAGAAAGAGAGTCTTGATTTGCTTTAGAGTTGACTAGAATTAGGGTTTTGATTAGCTTTCTTCCTTCTTAGTTAGCGGCGGCTACACTGAGTTCCATGGCGACGGTATGCGGTGGCTATTCTATTTTTCATGTGATTTAGAGTGAGAGACTACCTAGGTATATATAGAGTTTAGGATTTATTTAGGCCGTCAGATCAACTCAGAACTAACCTGAACCATTTAATTTGCCAACTCAGCCCTAAAGACACATTAGCAGCTCAAGATTGGGCTCAGTCAAACCCTAGCCGATTGGACCAGGTCAACACCCAGGTCGACTGCGCAGTCGACCTGGTCCCTGGGGTGTCGACTGCCCAGTCGACTCCCCAGTCGACCTGGGTTCTGGGCGGGAAATTTCCCACCTAGCCTGTTTGACTTCGAATTTTAAATTTTAAATTTTCTGAAATCTATTTTGAATTTTCTGAAACTTCCGATGGCCATATCTCCTTCATACGAAGTCCAATTCACGCAAACTCGGACTCTATCTCAACCAGAATTCCGAGACGAACACAATGGCGCAGCCCGTTTCCCACAATTCTCACGTCTGAGATTAGTTATTATTTAATTTGTGAATATTAATATTAACAGAATTACGGGGTGTTACAACAAACGCTGATAATCAATTAAATTTTTTGTTTCATAACTGCACTATGTAATGATAACTTAGCTTTTGTTTAAAGTTTTGATTAATAAATGGTTGAAATTTCATAGTGATGATCCAAACTTGTATCAACTTACTCGTGTAAAATTTAAAGTGAATTCTCCATTTGTAAATATTTTCTTGAAAACTTTCATTCATTTTATAAATAAACTAGCATTTAAGAAATTTTTGTGTTGCATCTCGATTTTGTGGGTAGTGTCTGCTTAAAACCCCCACGATAACACTCATTCAATTAGGGACACCCAGAGGTTTGATAGCTTATTGCATATGCTCAATGTTATTGTGCTTCCTACGAAAGTGGATTTATCTTAGTTTTTTCTTTATTCGAGGACAAATAAAAAGATAAGTATAGGAGAATTTGATGTGCACACAAATGTGCACATTTTTACTTATATATTTATCTTGTTATAGTTAAATAAATGAGCATATAGGATATTCTAACGTGTTTAAACCAAAATTCAAATTATTTTTGTATCATCATATTTTCATCTTCGTTTAGCGGGAAATGGCCATCTGTATGCCTGTATTAATTTGAAAAAAAATTACTTGGATATTTTTATGTAGTTTGGTAGGAATGTGGATTGAAATGCAAGTGATTTTATGGAAAATATGCATACACAAGTGAATATACAAAGGAATGAAGATGGAAATAATTAAAACACAAGTTAATGGAGGAACCCACCTAACTCACTTACCTAAAAGTACAATTAGGAGTTAGTTCACAAGTTAGTGGAAACAAAAGGCTTTATACACTTTTAATTGGTGATTATTAGCTAAAATTTGGAAGCTTCTATACATAAAAGGGGTAATTTAGGTAGTTTCCAAAAAAGTGAATTAGGGTTTTGTTCATGTTTAAATATCTATATGTTCATGTAAAAAGGATCCACTTTTTTTAGTTAATTTAGTTTAAAGGATCAAAATGAAGATCTTTTAATGGCTACATAGGCACTTTTCCCTCTTATATAATTCTCTTTTTTGTGCTATTTCAAATTTCATGCTCTTTTCTTTATATTAGTAGCTTAAATTAATCATTGCAAGTAGTTTAGCTTTTATTTTACTTCAGTTAGCTTATATTTTCTTATTATTTTGTTTCATTTTTAATGCTACATTTATTGAAATGATAAAAAATATGAGAGGATAAACCCCTTCCAATTTAGGGGTAATAAAGCTCTCTTAGTCATATAAATTCAACATTTTTATGTTTTTGATCTTCTTTTTTACTTAATGGAAATGTTTGAAGTGGTTACGTATATGTTGTTTAGCTTTCAATTTGACATCCTATGTTGTTGAGACCAAATAGGATGTGCTTAGACAAACAAAACACATATCACCTCTTCATCTACATATGATGTTGGTAATGGTGGGAGTGTTAAAATCAAATTTTGATTTATATTTCTAATCAATTGTTAATAGGTCATACTTAGAATAGATTTTATTTTCATTGTCAATTTCCATGAGAGATTATAAGTGGTTTAGACAATAGCATAAATAAATCATACTAATAATAAACATATCAATTAAATTCATTTATAACTAAAACAGATATCAAAATGTCAATTTTGTTGATTTATGTCATCTAGAGAGTGGATTTGCTTCTAAATTTTCATTTAATCTGATAGTTTTCTTTTACTTTTGTAGTTGATAATTTTTGGTTCGTTACTTACCAATTTTTTGACTTAGGTTAAATTTGATTGAGTTAAATTAAAATTAATCCTTTCCCTGCGGATCGACCCGTATTCGCCATGTACTAAAATTTTACATTGTGCGCTTGCGGTTATTGTTTCGATATTCATGCTATGAATTTCTAAGTGATAGAAAAATCAGGAGATTCAAACGTATACCGAATGTTATTCGTATAGAATAAAAGTGTGAAGTTTTACTTGAACTTTCCCTTGTAGAATTTCGAGGAGAAATTCCTAAAGGTGAGAGAATGTAACATCCTGCATTTTCGAAGTAATTAATTAAAATAAATATAATTAATAAAATAATAATGTAGCAAAAATGGATATTTTGTATATATCCAAATATGACGAAGAAACTTGTACCATTGTGCTTGTGGCGACATTCCGATCAGTTCTCATATACTATATTTTTCGAACAGTGTTCAAATAGAGAAGTTATTACCGGTTGAAGTTTTGGCATCAGAAACATTTGCATATGATGGAATGGCCCCTTAAATTAATAATGGTTAGTTAATTAATTTTTTGGTTAATTGATTGATTAATCGATTTATTTTTTAGTATTAATATATTATGCAAGTATTTGAATTTGAAATGATGGTAAATATGCAAAGTAAATAAGTTATGAATGGAATAAATTATGCATGATATATGCATATATATTTGAACTCAAACTAATGCGTATTAATGTAATAAAGAAATAAATATATTGGGAATTGATTTGTGAATGGTAAGTAATGAATATGTTACATATTATTAAATAATTCAAAATATATTAAATATAATTAATGTGAGTAAATGTATATGTAATACATATGCACATGCATATGGGAATTTCAAAAATATAAGTATGTCATTGAGTTTCAAAATCACATGTGCATTAAAAACAAGAAGGAATTAATAACTAACGTTACAAACTTAACAAACAAGCTAGAAGTAACATTAAATATAATTAAACAAGAACTTAACTCATGTGTGTGTGTGTATTAAGTGCGCATGCGTAGGAATTTCAAAAATAAATGTATGCTTGAATTTGGGAATTTAACATACGTCAAAAACAAAAATAAATTAAGCAGTAAAGGAATTTAGGAAAAAGTGTAATTTTTTGTACATGACGTTATAAATATAATAAAATCACCAATCAGGCCATGCGTTTTTGTATGTGTTTGGACACAGTTGGGTCGACCCTTATTGGGATTGGGATGATTGTAGGTTGACAACAATACTTTTTACAGCCAGCTAAATGAAAAGATCCCCCTTTGGACGAAACGGTTAGGGGACCAATGAGAGGAACTAATCTGAGTAACGTTATGTGACGACCTCATTTCCCGTACATACGGAGACAAGGGTAATCTTTGGAATATAACACAGAAACAGATAATAGCAGAATAGAATTAAATAAATACACCAGATAATGCACAATAGAATATACTGGATAAACGTAATCATCAGAGTTACACAGTATACAGGATCATACTTAGTACAAATACAGTTCAACTATACATAAATGTCTACAGCGGAATCAAACATAATATGTACAATAGGAGCTGAACAGCATAAAAAAAGATAAATAATAGAATCCATCTTCAGCTCCAGCTATCCAGAAAGAGCCAGTTAAACCTGAATACAAGGCTGCCCATATAGAAAAAGGGGCACCCGAGTTTGAAAGTGAAACAAACTACGAGTCAGTCATGGGACTGGTATGAGAAATCTACTCAACACATTTCAAATATGGCTAATCACAGGACCACGCCACTTTCGTGGAACGGGTTTACTCCATTGGATTGCCAGTGCTTTAAAACAAATCATTCTTTTAAACATTGCAATGCTTTTTATAAAAATGAAGCCATTATATGTCTCAATTCCCATCACACAATGCAACGCAAACCGGAGGATAGAGTTTTTACCTTATAACGGCCAAAATATGCTTGATACGAATAAAACAAAAGCATTTGATATTATTGCTAGTGTTTATAAGTTTTGAAACCAATTTCGAATCATAACTATCAATCATAGACGGCATTAATGCCCCATACCACTATGTCCCCATATATAGGTATACAATCAAAACCGCACAGTCACGTATTTGGAAATTGGATTTCCGTCATGAACCAAGGCAAAAGATAGTCCTTACCGACTTCGAGACGCTCTAGCCCGTGTCTCAGGACCCAGACACAGGTGGGCCCTTGGATCGTTAAGGCCGGTCCACCGATGTGGATTAAAATTCCTGAACACTGCATTTCCCCACCCTTTGGGGTGTAAATGAGCCAACGAATGACTCCATCGGACCCGGATCGTCCGATCCAACCGAGGCGCCTCACAACAGTAACAACCACATAAGTCAAACTCGTCAGGGCATGTAAAACCACTGACGCCACTTCTAACTAGAAAGAAACGCAGGCCCTCCCTGATGTCCTCTCCCGTTTCTGGTTCATACCGGGGTGTGAGGCTCGCGAATTCACGTTATACACAAAGCGACGCCACACAAGCGGTGCTTTGATCATCACCACAAGACTTTGCTTTTCAACAGAAGCCCTGATCACTGCATCTTAGCATGCCACACAAGCAATTCACACCGTGCAACGGATGGCTATCAATCACACAGAATAAATTCCAATGTCAGACACACTGTCTGTTTGCAAGTCCGTTCTGAGTCTGAACGAAACCGGAGGCACTATATACCTCACAAACCCATCGATCACCACGTACGTCTGGACGGTCACCACTCATTATCCATATTTCGGGATGCCTTCCAATCAGAACCTCGGTTACCATCCAAACGAGGTGAAGATCTCCGGTCTTCGACCACTATCTTTATCTTCGATTTCTTATCGTCGATTCAGTTATTCATAATGGGATAAACCCGCTCTTTCTGAGCAACTCGCTAATATAATAAACAAGTGCTACACAAATAGCACTACGCATCATTTCAATTCATTAGTCACTAACTGTCAATCAGTAAGAGAACAATTTCCAAAATATTAAACCCGAAGGCCGAAACCAACATCTGATCAACACCCAGGAAACCATTCGGCTTAGCCAACCTTCAGTTAATTTCTAAATTTCACATCCATATCATTCATAATATTTTATAACGATTTATCGCTATTTTTATTTATTTTAAAATAGCCAATTTATTCAAAACGACGCTTCGGGCCATAACGCGGCCGTGGCGCTGTTTTTCTTCAGATTTGATTTACACATTTCTGAAAATCTAACCGTTGGATCTTCACAAAATTTACATCATTAGAAAGATCTTTTCAAAACAAATCCAACGGTTCCAGTTTCGGGAAAATCCGACGGTCGGATCTCCCGGTATAATCGTTTGAAGTTTCGATTTCAAAATACGAACTGCAGCGTCGATATTCGATTAAATATAATTATATTTATATATACATATAAATATAATCGATTCTGGCGCTGTTTTTCTTCAGATTTGAATTAAACATTCCAGACAATCCAACCGTTGAATTTTTACAAAGTTGGTGCCGTTGGAAAGATATTTCCAAAGCGAACCCAACGGTTGTGATTTCGAAAAAATCTGATGGTCGGATCTCCCGCACTAATCGTTTGAAATCACGGTTTCAAAATACGAACTGCAGCTTCATTTTTTGATATATTTCAGTTCTATTTAAATATATATATCGATTCTTCGATTTCAAAACCATATGAATTTCATACATTTGATAAAAATGATACTTTTATCTAACTGTCTTCTATTTCAACACTTCACTTGAAACACCCCAACTCCGTTAGGGTCACTCTCAAAGGGAATGCCCTAATTTTGGTGGACGTTTATAAGTATAAGTCACAGATATACAAGACAGATATAAGAACACATATTTTTGAACAGCGGAAAAACAACATCTTTTATTTCATCAAAATACGTGTTCACAAAAACATGCCATACTTGTCTTACAATTCTTCCAAAAACATAACATCTTCATAACTGTCTTGATTACATTATTAAAGAAGCATAAAGAAAACATAAATAAACTGCAAAAGTCCCATAATTGCTGCCCAAAGCCATAGCACAAAACGGAAAAAGGTCCAAGCAATACATTCTTTCTCTTCAAGCTGGATGTGAAAGCTGGTCAAGCTGCGGTATTCCCTTCCTGTGGACCTAGGGGGGGAACGGAAGAAAAGAAGACGAAAGAAAAGTAGAGTCAGACATAAAGCCTGAGTAAGTCTAGGACTATTCAGTCTATGAATAAAGAACTGGGTATGATAAGCATAAACTGAAAATGGGAAAGCACCATAAACTAAGTTAAGTTGTCTAGGGTCGAATATACTATCGTACCCCATATTAATCTATGTACCCATATAAACTAGTTCCCAACAGGCACCCCATGACCAGGGTGAAGTGATCCATTTCTGATGATCGGCTCCTACTCGCATAGTTACATGTGTCTTACGGCCTCCGATGTTGTAGTTACCTATGCTGGTCCCACCATGGGGTGTATCAAGTCCCATGGTGGCGGCCCGACACAATTCTAGAATGCACAGGTATGCTACTGGTGCCCAGTGCCTTATTTTTCTGCGCCGGAGTGTTTGCACACCCGCACCCCGTTAGAACCTACACTGCTGCACCACCGCCGTCGATTTGACCTCTTACAGTCAGCCCAGTAATCGTGCCCCACCCTTTCAGGGTATCCTGATACACCTTGTAGGGTTACTGCTGAAAAGGGTCCCCCGCTACTAGGTTTTCTATTTCTAGCCAACATGCTAAGTTGGTTAAGTGTTTAATAAACCTAACCCCCAATCAGTCTGTTTAGTTTAGCATGTTCCATTTTGATTAAGAATTAATATAATTTACTTAATCCTATCAATCCTGACTTAGCCTTAATTGTCTTATTAAAGCCCCGACCTCTCACATTAGACAGGTATTGTTGTGGCTGCCTGTTGTCGGTTGGGTCCGGGCAGTCTTACGCCACAACTCAGTCTAACCTCGGGTCCTTATTGGGCTCGGTGTTTAACCACCCACATTGGATAGGTATTGTTGTGACTACTGGACAGCCGGGCGGTTCCGGGCAGGTTTACATCACAACTCAATCCAACCTCGGGTTAAACACATCGTATTTTCTACATTTACATATTTTGTCTCTTTTCTTTTTATATGTAAATATTTGCGGCCCATTATTCAAATTCATCTTTATTGATTAAAATTTATTTATGCCACTTAATTGTTTTTCAAGGTTGTTGGCATGCATCAAACATGCCAACACATGTGTTCTGTAATTTAACCCAAACGTCATTACCCCCGTTTTACACGTTCGCTACAATGTAAGGTGTGTTGGGTTTAATATTTAAACCCAATTTAGCCATATGAAAAGGGGAGGCTTATAACATGGTGTTTATAAGGTAACATGAAAAAGGGGAGTGTGAACGCATGAACTTGCAACGAACGATTCAATTAACATAAAGTAGGCACATGCGAACTTGCAATTGTAACAGCATATAATCATGGCATAACATGAATCATTTTATTCATATAATCATGGCATAAACAATACTTAAACATGAATCATTCTATTCATATAATTATGGCATAAACAATACTTAAACATGATTCGTTCTATTCATATAATCATGGCATAAATAATACTTAAACATGAATCTTTCTATTCATATAATCATGGCATAAATAATACTTAAACATGAATCATTCTATTCATGTAATCATGGCATAAATAATACTTAAACATGAATCATTGTAAACTTGCAATTGGGATGTAAATCTAACTTAATTGTGTCACATATATCACCATATGGTTTTGATTACAACTTAGACCTAAAACATATTTCAACTAGGCATAATACCAAACATAGTTTAGTCATGTTCATAAAGGTGCTTACTTTTGTTTCTAACACAAAAGTATGATTTGCCAATTTCAACATAGATTCATATAAATCATAATACTTAGCCTAGTCCAATTACACACTAAAAGTGATCATAAAAGTATGTACATCATATTAGCATAATAACGAATCATATACTTGCATGAATTCCAATTAAAATTCCACAACATATGGTTGTCAACATAAATCATATACTTGTATGAATCCAATCGTATACCATAGCATTTCCAAATCGTTTAGAATCAAAATAAAATACAAATATAGATTATTATCGCCACAATTCCATTTCGTTGTTAACTTCCAACGCAAATCACATTCTTGCAAATATCCAATCGTATACCATAACATTCCCAAATCGTTTAGAATCAAAACAACATACAAATATAGATTATTATCGCCACAATTCCATTTCGCATTTTACACAAATCAAACTCAATTAATTATTCACATCGGAATAGCACTCTACTTACAACGTATGACGAATCTTCAATTCAGGAATCTGAATTCTGAATTTGGAGATGCTATCCTTTGTTGTAGGCGTTGTTTTGATTTGATTGACGTTGCTTTAAGCTTTGAATTATCTCCTAATTGTCTCTCAATTTCTGACGGCTATCCTTAGTCTCTCCTCAGCAGCATGACGGTCTCATCTCCATTTTAGTTTGTGTGAATTAGGGTTAGTCTTAGGTCCTTTTTATAGAGTTTGTGAGTTGATTTAGACCGTCGATGGAGCTTGGTTCAATAATAGCCGTTCGTTTGAAGGAGAGACCAACCAGGAGCTGACACCTAGCCCTAGTGACAAGGCAAGGCTAAGAAAATCGACCGAACAAAGACCAGGCCAGCCAGGGTGGGCTGGGTTCGACCTGGCTCAGGGGCCTGGTCGACACCGTGTCGACTTGGCAGTCGACACGGGTTACCCAGGTCGACTGCCTAGTCGACCTGGCTAGCCCTAGGTCGACTGCCAAGTCGACCTGGGTGCCTTGAGCGGGACTTTTCCCGCCCTGGCCAATTGGGCCTGATTTTTGAATTTTAAACTGATTTTTCTGAGTTGTTTTGGTCTGTTTAAATTTTAAACTGAATTCTGAAACTTCCGGAGGCCATATCTTCTTCATACGGAGTCCGTTTTGCGCAAACTCGGACTCTATTTTAAGCAGAATTCCGAAACGAACGCAATGGCGTATCCCGTTTCCCTTAATTCTTTGATTTGAAATTAATTATACTTTAATTTGTGAATTTCACTATTATAAAATACACGGGGTGTTACATTCTCCCCCACTTAAAAGGATTTCGTCCCCGAAATCTTCAAGTTCAGGAAGAATGTATATCCTAACATTCAAAACATCCATCTACTCATCCATCAAACACGAGCATCCATTATCCTTAAAAGACTTCTAATGCTTCATGATCATATGCGAAGTGTGTGTGTAGATGTACTTATCTAATGCAAAATCAGGCGGTCTACTGATTCAGTTGACCTCCTTAATGCGAATTATGTAAGTGCCATGAATCCATTATGTATGCAAATTCTCCTATTCTTGATTTTACATGAGTGCACAATCATTCATACAAATGCAACATCCATATGACAACACATTAAATTTTAACCATATATGAATATAAATACATTTATGCATATGCAATATGAAGTGACTGAGCCGACCTAAAACCTAGATTGTGTGTGTATATGCAACCACGAGCAACCACTAGCAATCACTTGCAACTACTTGCAACCATCATCCATAACATGTTTCAATTACATGTTTTCATCCAAAGGGTTTCTTCCTAAAAGACAAGGTCGAGGAGATATACCTAAAAAGATAGATAAAAGCGCAACTTAAGGAAAAAGGAAAGATCAAAGATGTACCCTCGAAAAGAAAAGGGTGGGCTGCGCGTATTCTAGCTTCAGTTTTCCAAGTTGCATCTTCTTTGGCGTCGCTCCACTGAACTTTGACGAGCTTGACTTCGTGGTTGCGTAGCTTCTTCACTTCCGTTCCTAATATGCGGGTTGGAACTTTCCTTACGGTTGCTTCGCGTTCCACTTCAGCTTCTTCTAGGATATTTGGCTCTACCACTTCAGCAGAATCATGTAGACATTTTCGGAGATGTGAAACGTGAAAGACATTGTGAACTCCGGCCAATTTTTCGGGTAGCTCTAATCTATAGGCCATTTTCCCAATTTTCTCGATGATAGGGAATGGCCCTACGAACCTTGGTGCTAGTTTTCCTGTGGTTCCAAAACGAACAACATTCCTTAGCGGAGATACCTTAAGAAAAACTATGTCCCCAACCTCAAATTCAAGTTCGGTCCTCCTCTTGTCGGCGTAGGACTTTTGTCTGTCTTGGGCCGTCTTCATCCTTCTTCGTATTAAGTCTACTTTCTCTGAAGTCTGTCGGATCATATCTGGTCCAAGTATGAGCTTATCAGTAGACTCCCACCAACAAGTGGGTGATCGGCACGGTCTTCCATATAAAGCTTCGAAGGGCGCCATTCCGATGGTTGCTTGATAGCTGTTGTTGTTGGCAAATTCCACCAAAGGAAGATGGTCTTCCCATGTCCCTCCGAAGTCAAGGACGCACAGTCTTAAAAGGTCCTCCAAAACTCTGTTCACTCTTTCTGTTTGGCCGTCGGTTTGGGGATGATAGGCTGTGCTCAAGCATAACTATGTGCCTACCGCTTCTTGCAGACTCCGCCAAAACTCACTTGTGAAGATAGGGTCTCGGTCACTAACAATGCTGGATGGTATTCCATGGAGTCGAACAATTTCCTTGAGGTAAAGAGATGCTAGGGATGAGGCAGTCCTTTTTCTTTTGACAGGTAAAAAGTGGGCGCTTTTAGTAAGCCTATCCACTATTACCCAAATGCTAGTGTTGCCTCTTCTAGACCTAGGCAGCCCATCGATGAAGTCCATTGAGATGCTATCCCACTTCCACTGCGGGACCTCTAGAGGATGGAGCAGACCGCCAGGCTTTTTCTGTTACGCCTTAACTTGTTGGCACACCATACACTTAGAAACGAAATCTGCCACGTCCTTCTTCATGCCGTTCCAAAAGAAAGTTCTCTTTATGTCCTTGTACATTTTATCTCCGCCTGGGTGTATCATCATCTTGGAGTTATGTGCTTCCTCGAGAACCTTCTTTACTAACTCCCTTGTCTGTGGGACGCATAGTCTTCCGTCTCGCCTTAGCCAACCCTTATCGTCGATGGAGTATCTGCTGAGGTGACTTGAAGTCTCACCCCTAATTAGCCTATCAATCATCACCACAAGCTGAGGGTCTTCGCGTTGTGCTATCCCTATTGAGTCCACTAAAGTCGGGCGTACTTCGAGAGATGCTAGCAAGCCTGGTACAAAATCGGAGGAGGGCCTAAAGTCAAAGCTGGCTATAAACTCTAGGCTTTGTCTTTCAATAAACAACGGGCTTAGGGTCAGTTTCTTTCGGCTCAACGCGTCTTCCACTACGTTGCCTTTGCCCGGAGTATAGGAGATCTCGAAATCATAAGAGGCAAGAAACTCCATCCATCTCTGTTGCCTCAAGTTAAGGTCCTTTTGCGAGAAAAGGTATTTCAACGATTTATGGTCAGCGTAAAGTTCAAACTTCTCACCTAGGAGATAGTGTCGCCAAGACTTGAGTGCAAAGACGATGGCAGCTAACTCAAGATCGTGGGTTGGGTAGTTCTTTTCATGCACTTTCAGTTGCCTCTCGCCATAAGCTACTACCCTTCCTTCTTGCATTAAGACGGCGCCTAGCCCTGTCCCACATGCATCTGTATAAACTGTGAACATCTTGCTTCCATCTGGCAACGTTAAAACTGGGGTTGTTGTAAGAGCCCTTTTTAGTCGTTGGAAAGCAAACTCGCAATCCAAGTCCCAATTGAACACTAACTTCTTCTTGGTCAACTTTGTGAGCGGAGCTGAGATTTTCGCAAAATCCCTTATAAACTTTCGATAGAAACCTGCTAGTCCTAGAAAACTTCGGACCTCAGTTGCATTCCTTGGTGTCTTCCAATCCTGTACCGCTACTACCTTAGCAGGGTCCACAGCTAACCCTACTTTGGATACTATGTGCCCAAGGAACCTCACTTCTTCTCTCCAAAAGTGGCATTTGGAGAATTTGGCTTTTAGCTGATGGACTCGCAGAGTTTCCATGATTGCCCTTAAGTGCTGAGCATGTTCCTCTTCACTCTTTGAGAAGATAAGGATATCGTCTACGAAGACCACCACGAACTTATTGAGGAAATCTCTGAACACCCTACTCATTAGGTCCACGAAGTAAGCAGGTGCGTTTGTCAGGCCGAAAGGCATGACAAGCCATTCAAAGAAGCCGTCTGGGGTTCTGAATGTCGTTTTATCGATGCTATCTTCAGCCACCCTTAGCTGATGAAAACCGGTCGCTAAATCGAGTTGGGAGAAAACAGACGCTCCTACAAGCTGATCAAACAGATCGTCAATTCTAGGGAGAGGGTGCCTATTCTTTTTCTTTAGCTTGTTGAGCTCCTTATAGTCAACACATAAACGGAGTGAACCATCTGCCTTTGTAGCGAACACCACTGGAGCGCCCCATTCTGAAATGCTCCTTCTAATGAACCCCTTCTCTAGAAGCTCTTTAATCTGTTTACTGAGCTCCTTTCTTTCCTTTGGAGCCATGTGTCTAACGGGCAACGCAACGGGCTTTGCATTATCTACAAGATATATGCGAAAGTCTATCTCCCACTTCGAAGGCAAGCCCTTCACCTCTTCGAAGACATCCGGATATTTCCGGACCACTCTAACTGATTGCAAATTTTCAACAGAGGCATCTAGTGATTCAAGATAACTAAGCATAACCTCATACAAGGGATTACAAGAAATTTCCAAAGTGTTACCGAGCTGGGTCAGGAGCCTAACAACCCTTTTCTCACAATCAAGGATGGCCCCATTACTAGATAGCCAGTCCATGCCCAAAATCAAACCATATCCCGAAAAGCCCAAAACAAAGGCACTACATTTAAATTCTACGCTTAGAATAGAAATTTTCAATCCCACACAGATCATAGACAAATGAGCCGGGCCCCCAATTGGGTTTGAAACAATTAAGGGGTCCTCTACCATACTAGTTTCTAGGTGTAGAGATTCTACTAAAGCAGACAAGATAAAGGAGTGTGATGCGCCAGAATCAAATAAAGTGCGAACGGGGTGATCATAAAGATAAACTACACTTTCTACAGAAGTATTTATACCTCGTTGTTGCAGAGGTGGCGCCTCTAGCACATGAACCTGTGCCCCTGAGGTGGATCCAACCCTCTGCCCCTGTCCTCGTTTCTTTGGGCAGTCCTTAGCCATGTGGCCTGTCTCACCGCAAGAAAAGCACCCGCCATTCATCTTGGCCTTCTTTTTCTGGCAATCTTTCACTAAGTACCCCACTTTGCCACAGAAATTACACTTCCTCTTCTCTTTGTTGTCTTTCCCGCCCTTCTTAAAGTCTGTTTTCTTAGGCTGTAAACCCTCTTTCTTCCCTTGAGAGCTTTCTGCCTTTGTCTCCTTCTTGCCCTTATCCTCTTCGTTCAGCAATGTCATCTGTACCAACCTTTCATATGTAGCTCCCATGGGTATATGGGTCATGGCCAAACTGTGTAATGGCTCATTCAAGCCTTTGACAAAACGGAGAGCCTTCTTGTGCGGGGTGTTGACTAGGTCCAGTCCGAATCTAGCCAGCTCATCGAACTAATTAACATACTCTTTGACTGTCTTATTCCCTTGCTTAAGAAATAAAAAAAATTTCCAACTGCAAACTCCTTTCTGCGTCTGAGAGAAATTTAGCCTCAAACCCTGCCCTAAAGTCCTCCCATGTTTCCACCGGCCTTTCTGCATTAGTGACTTCCTACCAGTAGGAAGCCTCACCTTTTAGTAGCCACACTGCCAGTTGTACCTTCTGCCTATCTTCTACCTCAAAAATGACGAATAAGTCCTCGGTTTCCTTTAGCCAATTCCTAGCTGTCACGAAGGATTCGGTTCCATGAAAGTCCTTTCCTCCCATAGCCTTAAAATCTTTACATATCTTAGCAAAAGTGTTTCCCCACGGAGGAGGTGGAGGAAGAGGTGCTGCTGCAGCCGGATGATTCCCAGCAGCTGGGGGAGGAGGAACGGTAGGGCCTGGCTGAGTGGCCCTTGCTTCTAAGAATCGTCTAAACCAACCAGGTATTGGTACACCCTCTGGCAAGTTAAGTTCTTCGGACATGCTGAAACAAAAGGATAGATTCAAAACGAAGGATAAGAGATAGTACCTATGGCTTTAGGGGACTTTGCCTTTTTAAAATAAAATAATATTTTATCTTTTAAAAATGCTTCTTTAAATTTCCTTTTTGAAAATAAATTTTCAAAACTTTTTATCTTATCTGGTAAACCTATGCTCTGATAACAAGTGAAACACCCCACCTCCGTTAGGGTCACTCTCAAAGGGAATGCCCTAATTTTGGTGGACGTTTATAAGTACAAGTCACAGATATACAAGAAAGATATAAGAACACATATTTTTGAACAGCGGAAAAACAACAACATCTTTTATTTCATCAAAATACGTGTTCACAAAAACATGCCATACTTGTCTTACAATTCTTCCAAAAACATAACATCTTCATAACTGTCTTGATTACATTATTAAAGAAGCATAAAGAAAAAATAAATAAACTGCAAAAGTCCCATAATTGCAGCCCAAAGCCATATCCCAAAACGGAAAAAGGTCCAAGCAATACATTCTTTCTCTTCAAGCTGGATGTGAAAGCTGGTCAAGCTGCGGTATTCCCTCCCTGTGGACCTGGGGGGAAACGGAAGAAAAGAAGACGAAAGAAAAGTAGAGTCAGACATAAAGCCTGAGTAAGTCTAGGACTATTCAGTCTATGAATAAAGAACTGGGTATGATAAGCATAAACTGGAAATGGGAAAGCACCATAAACTAAGTTAAGTTGTCTAGGGTCGAATATACTATCGTACTCCATACTAATCTCTGTACCCATATAAACTAGTTCCCAACAGGCACCCCATGACTAGGGTGAAGTGATCCATTTCTGATGATCGGCTCCTACTCGCATAGTTACATGTGTCTTACGGCCCCCGATGTTGTAGTTACCTATGCTGGTCCCACCATGGGGTGTATCAAGTCCCATGGTGGCGGCCCGACACAATTCTAGAATGCACAGGTATGCTACTGGTGCCCAGTGCCTTATTTTTCTGCGCTGGAGTGTGTGCACGCCCGCACCCCGTTAGAACCTACACTGCTGCACCACCACCGTCGATTTGACCTCTTACAGTCAGCCCAGTAATCGTGCCCCACCCTTTTAGGGTATCCTGATACACCTTGTAGGGTTACTGCTGAAAAGGGTCCCCCGCTACTAGGTTTTCTATTTCTAGCCAACATGCTAAGTTGGTTAAGTGTTTAATAAACCTAACCCCCAATCAGTCTGTTTAGTTTAGCATGTTCCATTTTGATTAAGTATTAATATAATTTACTTAATCCTATCAATCCTGACTCAGCCTTAATCGTCTTATTAAAGCCTCGACCTCTCACATTAGACAGGTATTGTTGTGGTTGCCTGTTGCCGGTTGGGTCCGGGCAGTCTTACGCCACAACTCAGTTTAACCTCGGGTCCTTATTAGGCTCCGTGTTTAACCACCCACATTGGATAGGTATTGTTGTGACTACTGGACAGCCGGGCGGTTCCGGGCAGGTTTACATCACAACTCAATCCAACCTCGGGTTAAACACATCGTATTTTCTACATTTACATATTTTGTCTCTTTTCTTTTTATATGTAAATATTTGCGGCCCATTATTCAAATTCATCTTTATTGATTAAAATTTATTTATGCCACTTAATTGTTTTTCAAGGTTGTTGGCATGCGTCAAACATGCCAAAACATATGTTCTATATTTTAACCCAAACGTCATTACCCCCGTTTTACACGTTCACTACAATGTAAGGTGTGTTGGGTTTAATATTTAAACAGAATTTAGCCATATGAAAAGGGGAGGCTTATAACATGGTGTTTATAAGGTAACATGAAAAAGGGGAGTGCGAACGCATGAACTTGCAACGAACGATTCAATTAACATAAAGTAGGCACATGTGAACTTGCAATTGTAACAGCATATAATCATGGCATAACATGAATCATTTTATTCATATAATCATGGCATAAACAATACTTAAACATGAATCATTCTATTCATATAATTATGGCATAAACAATACTTAAACATGAATCGTTCTATTCATATAATCATGGCATAAACAATACTTAAACATGAATCGTTCTATTCATATAATCATGGCATAAATAATACTTAAACATGAATCATTCTATTCATGTAATCATGGCATAAATAATACTTAAACATGAATCATTGTAAACTTGCAATTGGGATGTAAATCTAACTTAATTGTGTCACATATATCACCATATGGTTTTGATAACAACTTAGGCCTAAAACATATTTCAACTAGGCATAATACCAAACATAGTTTAGTCATGTTCATAAAGGTGCTTACTTTTGTTTCTAACACAAAAGTGTGATTTGCCAATTTCAACATAGATTCATATAAATCATAATACTTAGCCTAGTCCAATTACACTAAAAGTGATCATAAAAGTATGTACATCATATTAGCATAATAACGAATCATATACTTGCATGAATTCCAGTTAAAATTTCACAACATATGGTTGTCAACATAAATCATATAATTGTATGAATCCAATCGTATACTATAGCATTTCCAAATCGTTTAGAATCAAAATAACATACAAATATAGATTATTATCGCCACAATTCCATTTCGTTGTTAACTTCCAAAGCAAATCACATTCTTGCAAATATCCAATCGTAGACCATAACATTCCCAAATCGTTTAGAATCAAAAAAACATGCAAACATAGATTATTATCGCCACATTTCCATTTCGCATTTTACACAAATCAAACGCAATTAATTATTCACATCGGAATAGCACTCTACTTACAACGTATGACGAATCTTCAATTCAGGAATCTGAATTCTGAATTTGGAGATGCTATCCTTTGTTGTAGGCGTTGTTTTGATTTGATTGACGTTGCTTTAAGCTTTGAATTATCTCCTAATTGTCTCTCAATTTCTGACGGCTATCCTTAGTCTCTCCTCAGCAGCATGACGATCTCATCTCCATTTTAGTTTGTGTGAATTAGGGTTAGTCTTAGGTCCTTTTTATAGAGTTTGTGAGTTGATTTAGACCGTCGATGGAGCTTGGTTCAATAATAGCCGTTCGTTTGAAGGAGAGACCAACCAGGAGCTGACACCTAGCCCTAGTGACAAGGCAAGGCTCAGAAAATCGACCAAACACAGACTAGGCCAGTCAGGGTGGGCTGGGTTCGACCTGGCTCAAGGGCCAGGTCGACACCCCAGTCGACACCGTGTCGACTTGGCAGTCGACACGGGTTACCCAGGTCGACTGCCCAGTCGACCTGGCTAGCCCCAGGTCGACTGCCAAGTCGACCTGGGTGCCTTGGGCTGGAATTTTCCCGCCCTGGCCAATTGGGCCCGATTTTTGAATTTTAAACTGATTTTTCTGAGTTGTTTTGGTCTGTTTAAATTTTAAACTGAATTCTGAAACTTCCGGAGGCCATATCTTCTTCATACGGAGTCCGTTATGCGCAAACTCAGACTCTATTTCAAGTAGAATTCCGAGACGAACGCAATGGCGTATCCCGTTTCCCTTGATTCTTTGATTTGAAATTAATTATACTTTAATTTGTGAATTTCACTGTTATAAAATACACGGGGTGTTACATCACTATATTTAACAATTCATGTATATAATAAAAATGTGATTTTTATTATAAAATTATTCATTTCAAAACACGATTATTTTATATAGTTCATATAGGTGATAAAAATAGGATTTTTATTATAAAACAATTTATTTCAAAACAAGATTATTTTATACATTTCATATTGATGTTAAAAATGGGATTTTTATTATAAAACGATTTCTTTCAAAATATGAATACTATTCAACACATGAATTTCAATTCAACGAATGAATTTCGATTCAACACATGAAGGTTTTCTATAGTTTATATAAATAGATCAAAAGGGGATTTTTATATTTAAAACACGAATACCATTCAACACATGAATTTCAATTCAACGAATGAATATCGATTCAACACATGAAGGTTTTCTATAGTTTGTATAAATCAATAAAAAGGTGATTTTTATATTTAAAACACGAATACCATTCAACACATGAATTTCAATTCAACGAATGAATATCGATTCAACACATGAAGGTTTTCTATAGTATGTATATATAGAGTAAAAATGTGATTTTTATTGTTAAAACAATTTATTCAAAACACGAATACCATTCAACACATGAATATGATTCAGCGAATGAATTTCTATTCAACACATGAAGGTTTTCTATTCAACAGATGAATATAATTTCAACACAGGAAAATAATTCTAACACATGAATATTATTCAAAATTTCTGCAGCATAACGGCAGGGTAGTTAAAATCGAGACCGTCCCTAGTACGGCTCCTCGCTCTACCTTAAAACCTCGCGGTTTTTGACAATGGGGATTCATGCATCTAGTTTGCACACAGGCGGCATGTATATTTATTTCATTTCCACAAACTAATCCTATGTGGTTTCAACCAAATATTTCTCAACCACAAACGGGTATTTTTCAACCACAATCAATCAATATCAACCACAAACAATTCCAATCAATTTTCACACCAATCACAACCAATAAATATCGTCCATGGTTTGTGGACGAGGGGCGTATATATATATATATATATATATATATATATATATGTATATATATAGCAATTCACTTCTATTTCAACGCATATATAAATTTTACAATGCATATACAACTTATACAACGCTTATACAAGAGGTGTACAATGCTTATATAACTCATACATCGACTATATAATTTATACATCGTCGTTTTCCATATCGTTTATAAATTAGAAATCTCACATTGGGTTCCACTCCACCAAAAATTGCAGAAGGCTCAGAAAAATATGCGGTCTCTTCTAAAATGTAGAAGACGTCCACACGAGTCCACTGTCTCTTGTTTCACTGGATTTCGTCAACAAACGAGAAAGATATGATTTTTACAGTGAAATCATAAATCGTAGCGCTTTAAAGTGCTATAAACTATAAAATAAAATAAATGCCGTATACCTCTTTGAAATGGTTCGAACTAGGGTTTTGATTTTTCAATCAAGCCGTTGAACGATGACGAAATCGAAGTACACTACGCCGAGGAGAGAGGAAAACCGCACCCAGCGGTGGTGGTTTGGTGCTGATCGACGCTGCAGGGGAGGAGCTCCGGCGTGCCGAACTTCGTGACTTCAGGTGGCCGATTCTTCTCAGATACTTGACGATAAATATCCAACCTAGTATGGATTTGTAGAGGAGAGGAGACTCTACAAAATCCCTAACTGAAGCTGGTGATTTTACAGAGTGATTGGAATGAAAAAGAGGAGAGAAGGGAGGAGCGATTTTCCACGTTGCGCGAGGAAGAAAGGTCGGGGAGAGAGAGAAATGACTGGCCAATAGGATTTTTTCTTTAATTTATATATTTTTAAATTTCGAAAATACCCCCTTTCACACATGAACCCCAATCCAGACCCAACGACTGTCGTCCCTAGCGTTTTACCCCCATTCCGAATACAATGGGATATGTTTCGTAGGCCCATTCGACTGTTTCAGTCAGTTTTCATTCAATTTAAAATATATAACATTCAATATTCGATTTGAACGTACATTTCAATTTGCCAGGGCCACAAACTGATTCGAAAAATTCCAGAAAAATAAATCTAGCTATGTTTTGACGATACGGTCCCAACAAAACTAGTTTTGTCGAATTCTGAGACCGTTTGCAAAAAGACCCATTTCTGGTCGATCCAATTTAACTGTAATTGATCAAAACACGTTTTCCTTTGCCACGCTCACATACTAGCTTCAAAAATTATGAAATTTGAAACCTAGCAATAACTTCACATCCCGGATCCAACAAAAGTGGTTTCGTCGAATTCCGAGGTCGTATGCAAAATGGCCAATTTCACGGGCTATATAAATTCCATAGCAACCTTTCTGAAAATTCATTTGGCCATAACTTTTGCTTTCTGCTATGAAACTTCGATTTTTCAGATTCGTTAGAAAGGTATTCACTAACAGATTTAAATATTTTTGGTTTCACTCAAATCCATTTTGTTTTGCACCCGGTACAGTCAGTCAAAGTTTGAATTCAAGAAACTACAGCGCCATTTCAGGCCTTGTTTATAATTAGAATTAATTACATTCGTTTTCAAACGTCGATTCAAACTCACTTTTCATTGCTATCATTTAAAATATTTATTTTAAATATTTGAAATCCACTATTTTAGCCAATTTAAAATTTTTAAATTGGTTCAGATTCTCTGGGTCGTTACAATCTCCCCCACTTAAAACTTTTCGTCCCCGAAAAGGAACAAAGTCGAAAGTGGTTTGATTAATCAACTCTACGTTCGATCTGGCTTCCATTCTCCAACTTTTCAGTTTCTGAGAATTTTCAGATTCTTCAAAAATTAGGCTAACACCGGAATTTTCGAAAAATTTCGCCATAACCTCCTTTGTACGGGGAGAGGTTTGGAAATTTATTGGGCCGTATTAGGTACCCAATAAATCCTATAAAGCATACACATATTTATAGTGATATAATCTGGTGTTTACAGGGGAGCGTGTATTGATAATAACTCCAGTGAATAAATTCTCGTCACCCTGTCAAAGCCTGAGGGAGTGTGTATTTTAAATGCTCTAGAGGATAAATCCTCGTCACCTCGTCCCGTGTGGGAAATAAATAGTCCATGTGCCGTATCTAATAACTAGAGAGACGTGATTATTGTCAACTCCAGACCCGTGTGGGTTTTTTATTAATCTGGCAATTTTATCGTTACAATTTAAATAGTCCATATCAGTCATCAGTTCAACCTGTAAAATATAGTCATCGCCATACAAGCCTCTCGCTCGTATGGTAAATCTTCCACCTCGTCACACAAGCTCCAAATGCTTATGTGGTATATGATGAGGTATGTCTATCTTCAGAAGTATGCCATGTAATGTAGTTCAAAATTAATTGTTACTATCCTATGGCGATATTTATTATTTCACACAGAACTACCAGTACTCCGCATCCAATGGCATTCACAGGAGTGGATATAATAATATTTCGCATCCAACTCATTAAGGTTTACCTATTTCTCAGGCACGCAAATAAATTCTTTACTCAACAGCTATCCAATTACCTATTCAAACATATATAATGCACAAGTATATATTTCTATCTATGTTCTAATCAGTTAAATGTGTGATATAATCGAATAAATTCTACCATTCATTCTATTATTGATTAAATTAACTATCGTTTTAATAATTTTAATTAATCAAATCTATTATCACACAACACAAACAACAATCAAATTGTTTTTAACTTTTAAAAAATATACTAATCAATTTCTATTCTCTTTTTTAAAATCATTCAGACTATAGAATTAAAAGTGCACATCCATGAAAAGAAAATAACAACAGAGTAGAGAACTAATTGGTAATGCAAAGTACGGTATGTACCTTGCACCAGAGTCAATCTGAGATATCCACTCGGCATCTAGGATAGGCTTTCTGAATGCTCTCCTCAGTTTCCCAAGTACAATCTCACGGATCTCCACTCCATTGCACTATGACTAAGTGAACCTTCTTGTTCCTCAGCTCTTTGGTTTCTTTGCCGATAATCTTGAGCGGCTCTCTTCTCACAGCTAATTCTGGAGTAATTTCAATATCTTGTTGAGCTGCTTCTTCCACGATCAAGTCTGGATCATGAACGTGCTTTCGAAGTTGAGATATGTGAAATACATCATGAACCCCAGGCAACCAATCTGGCAATTTAACCCTATAAGCGAGAGTTCCGATCCGTTCCAGAATAGGAAACGGACCAATGAATTTGGGTGCCAACTTTCCAGTTTTACCAAACCGGATTACTCCTCTCATCGGCGATACTTTCAAATATACGTAGTCGCCAATAGCAAATGATATATCTCTTCTTCTCCTATCGGCGTAGCTCTTTTGTCGGCTTTGAGCGGCGAGTAATCGCTTCTTAATAAAGTCGACTTTGTCGGTAGCTTCTCGGATCATATCTGGCCCCAACACAAGTCTATTACCGGGTTCGACCCAACAAGCAGGAGATCGGCATGGTCTACCATATAATGCTTCGAATGGCGACATTGTCAGGCTTGCCTGGTAGCTGTTATTATATAAGAATTCAGCCAAATGCAGATGGTCTTCCCATGCTCCACCGAAATCTAGAACACAAGCCCGCAATAGATCTTCTAGTATACGATTCACCCTCTCAGTTTGACCATCTGTCTGAGGATGATAGGCGGTGCTTAGGTTCAGCTTTGTTCCCAGCTCTACTTGAAATGCCTCCCAGAATTTACTAGTAAATATTGTATCTCTATCACTGACTATACTGAGCGGCACTCCATGTAGTCTAACTATTTCCTTGAAATATATCTGCGCCAGACTCTGAGCAGTTCTGTTTGATCTGACAGGTATGAAATGGGCGGTCTTCGTGAAGCGATCTACGATCACCCAAATACTGTCATTTCCTTTTCTGGTTTTGGGCAAACCATCAATGAAGTCCATGGAAATATGTTCCCACTTCCAACCAGGAACGTCTAGCGGTTGTAACAATCCTGCTAGTTTCTGTTGATCGCTCTTGATTAGCTGGCAAGTAGGGCATCGGCTAACATATATTGAAACGTCTCTTTTCATAGCCTTCCACCAGAATGTTTTCTTGAGATCGTTGTACATTTTGGCCACACCAGGATGGATACTCAGCTTGGACTTGTGACACTCGTCTAACACTTCCCTTTTCAGCTCGGGGATGCCGGAACACAAATCCTTCCTTTCAATCTTAGGATTCCATCGTTATCTATTTGAAAACACGAGGGTTTGCCTTTCTGAATCCTTTTGATCATATCCTTAATAAAGTTATCATCCTTCTGAAGAATGGATATTTTGTCAATCAGGGAAGTCGTAACAATAAAGCTGGCGATCATTACATTCTTTCGGCTCAGCGCATCGGCCACGACATTGGCTTTCCCTGGAGTGTATATAATCTCAAAGTCATATGCTACAAGAAACTCCAGCCAACGATGCTGCCTCAGATTCAAGTCTTTCTGGGTGAACAGATACTTTAATGACTGATGGTCTGTATATAGCTCGAATTTCTCACCCAGAAGATAGTGTCTCCAGATTTTCAAAGAGAATACTATAGCCAATAACTCGAGATCATGAGTTACGTAGTTCTTCTCGTGCGGTTTTAACTGACGGCTAGCATACACAATCACTTGACCTCTTTGCACTAACACTGCGCCAAGGCCTTCTCTAGAAGCATCAGTCCAGACTTTCAAGTCCTCATTGCCATCTATTATTGTTAACACTGGAGCAGTTGTCAGTTTTAATTTCAGCTCCTGGAAAGCTTCCTCACATACCGGAGTCCAGTTGAATCTCGAATATTTCTTAGTCAGTTTCGTTAAAGAACTAGATGTCTTCGCGAAATCCTTAATGAATTTCCGATAATAACTGGCTAACCCGAGAAAACTTCTAACTTCTGTTGGCGTACGAGGTTGTTTCCAATTCTGAATAGCAGTGATTTTACTGGGATCCACTGAAATTCCTTGCTTTGACACTACGTGGCCAAGAAATTTGACTTCTTCTTGCCAGAATATACATTTGGAAAACTTTGCTTTCAACACATTCTTTCTGAGAATTTCTAACACTTGTTCCAAATGTTTTTCGTGCTCACTTTCTGACTTAGAGAAGATAAGGATATCATCAATGAAAACCAGAACAAATTTATTCAATACTCCTCTGAATACTCTGTTCATTAGATCGACGAAATAGGCTGGAGCGTTACATAAGCCGAAGGGCATTACTAACCACTCGTAGAATAAGTCTGGACCTCTGAATGCTGTCAAAGGAACACACTCCTCGGCGATACGAAGCTGATGGAAACCTGTAGCTAGGTCCATTCGTGAAAATACTTGTGCGCCATTTAATCGATCCAACAAATCATCAATCCGGGCAATGGATATTTATTCTTTATTGTCTGTTTGTTCAGATCACAATAATCCACACATAGACGTAGAGTACCATCAGATTTTGGGACAAACACCACCGCTGCTCCCCAATCAGAGAAACTGGGCCTGATTAGACCCTTCCATACTAACTGTCGTGTTTGATTGTCTAATTCCTCTTTCTCTTTCAAGGACATTCTTCGAATAGCGTGAACTACCGGCCTTGCATTCGGAATTAAAGCAATTTTGAAATCAATCTCTCTTTGCGGAGGTAAGCGAACAACTTCTTCGAACACATCCACATAGTTCTTGACGACAGGAATATCTTTTATAAGGTCGGGAATATTCTCTGTAACTTCAGGGATATTTTCTGTTTGGGCTAGAGAAACATCGAGAGCTGCCCAGAAGTCTTTTCTATTATATTTCTGACCTTCACACGGTATGGTTATATAATTCCCTGATTTAATCTTAGCCCTAACAACTCTCTCGGCGCATCTAACCTCTGCTTCATATTTGTTTAGCCAATCCAATCCCATAATAAGATCGAATTCATTAAAATTCATGACGACGGAGATAGTAGGGAATTTATAGCAGGAAAAAGAGACAGGCACCCCACAAACCCAACTGAGACCGATGGAACCCCCAACTGGATTTTGGACAGTCATTGGTTCTTTGACCTTCTTCAATTTCAAATCCAACTTCTTGACTGCACTCTTTGCAATAAAGCTTCGTGACGTGCCAGTATCAAACAGTACTTTAACTGGAATGTTCTTGACATTGAGCGTGCCTTCTAAAACATCAGCCCTTTCTTGACTAGCTGAGGGCTCAGAAATTTCTGCTACTTCATTTATATGTACTGCTTCAGATTCTTTCTTTAATAGCTGACAATTCTTCTCAATATGACCAGCATGATGGCACTTCCGGCATTTCCTACCTTCTCGAGACTTCCCACCGGGTTTGAATCCACCCTTGCTTCGTTTCTTTAAGGGCCCGCAATTTATCGACAAATGCCCCTTTTGGTGGCAGTTATTGCATACGACGGTCGTTACGAGTTCTTTCTCAGCTCTGGCCCTTTTCCTCTTGGCACTGGGCTTCTTATTGACCTCAGACCTCGTACTGGCTTCAGGAATATCAGTTTCCGACTCTTCTTTGTCACTAGAACAGACTTCTTCTTCGTCGCGCAACATTCCTTTCTTATGGAGATCTTAATACTGATAAGCCATGTATATCATTTCTGAAAAAGGAAGCTTCACATTCCTCATTACACAATTCTGATATCTCCTTTGCAGGCCATGAATAAACCTCAAATTCCTCCTCTTTGGATCTTGAATCAGATGAGGAGCAAAGTGAGCAAGTTCGTTGAATTTCTTATGATATTCTGGGATGGTCATATCACCTTGTATCAGATAAGAAAATTCATCACATAATCGCTCCATCGCTTCAGGAGGAGTAAATCTTTCTAGGAAAATCTCTTTGAATCTGTCCCAGGTGATATCACCTTCTGGATTATCTTTGATGATTGTTTCCTACCAGATTAAAGCTTCTTCTTTGAGCGCACAAGATGCTACTAATCTTTTCTGATCATCTCTCTACTGGAAACGCTCAAATATTCTTTCTGCAGAGCTCACCCAAGCTTGAGTGTGAATAATAGATTCATTGCCTGAGAATTATGCTCCACCCAGATTTCGATATCTCTTAAATAGAGCCTCTAGATCTGGTTCTACATTTCTTTTGTTTCTGACACTCATTTTCCTAGTACTTCTGCAAATGGCAGATCAAGTGTCAGGTCACAGAAAAGATAATTTAAAATATAAAAACACATACTTCAAATGTAAATGCGTCTATCGAGGTGTAATTTCATTCTGCTTTACTCATACTAGGATATTACTGATCCTATCTGTAATGAGTTACCCATCCTAGAACACTACTGGTTCTATTTCTAACGAGTTCGTTAATATGTTATATTCCAGAACTAAGCTTAACCAAAGCTCCGATACCACGTTGTGACGACCCCATTTCCCATACAGACGGAGACAAGGGTAATCTTTGGAATATAACACAGAAACAGATAATAGCAGAACAGAATTAAATAAATACACCAGATAATGCACAATAGAATATACTGGATAAACGTAATCATCAGAGTTACATAGTATACAGGATCATACTTAGTACAAATACAGTTCAACTATACATAAATGTCTACAGCGGAAACAAACATAATATGTACAATAGGAGCTGAACAACATAAAAAGAGATAAATGATAGAATCCATCTTCAGCTCCAGCTATCCAGAAAGAGCCAGCTAAACCTAAATATAAGGCTGCTCGTGTAGAAAAAGGGGCACCCAAGTTTGAAAGTGAAACAAACTACGAGTCAGTCATGGGACTGGTATGAGAAATCTACTCAACACATTTCAAATATGGCTAATCACAGGACCACGCCACTTTCGTGGAACGGGTTTACTCCATTGGATTGCCAGTGCTTTAAAACAAATCATTCTTTTAAACATCGCAATGCTTTTTATAAAAATGAAGCCATTATATGACTCAGTTCCCATCACACAATGCAACCCAAACCGGAGGATAGAGTTTTTACCTTATAACGGCCAAAATATGCTTGATACGAATAAAACAACAGCATTTGATATTATTGCTAGTGTTTATAAGTTTTGAAACCAATTTCGAATCATAACTATCAATCATAGACGACATTAATGCCCCATACCACTATGTCGCCATATATAGGTATACAATCAAAACCGCACAGTCACGTATTTGGAAATTGGATTTCCATCATGAACCAAGGCAAAAGATAGTCCTTACCGACTTCGAGACGCTCTAGCCCGTGTCTCAGGACCCAAACACAGGTGGGCCCTTGGATCGTCAGGGCCGGTCCACCGATGTGGATTAAAATTCCTGAACACTGCATTTTCCCACCCTTTGGGGTGTAAATGAGCCAACGAATGACTCCATCGAACCCGGATCGTCCGATCCAACCGAGGCGCCTCGCAACAGTAACAACCACATAAGTCAAACTCGTCAGGGTGTGTAAAACCACTGATGCCACTTCTAACTAGAAAGAAACGCAGGCCCTCCCTGATGTCCTCTCTCGTTTCTGGTTCATACCGAGGTGTGAGGCTCGCGAATTCACGTTATACACAAAGCGATGCCACACAGGCGGTGCTTTGATCATCACCATAAGACTTTGCTTTTCAACAGAAGCCCTGATCACTGCATCTTAGCATGCCACACAGGCAATTCACACCGTGCAACTGGTGGCTATCAATCACACAGAATAAATTCCAATGTCAGACACACTGTCCATTTGCTAGTCCATCATGGGTCTGAACGAAACCGGAGGCACTATATACCTCGCAAACCCATCGATCACCACGTACGTCTGGACAATCACCACTCATTATCCATATTCCGGGATGCCTCCCAATTAAGACCTTGGTTACCATCCAAACGAGGTGAAGATCTCCTGTCTTCGACCACCGTCTTTATCTTTGATTTCTTATTATCAACTCAGTTATTCAGAATGGGATAAACCCGGTCTTTCTGAGCAACTCGCTAATATAATAAACAAGTGCTACACAAACACAACTACGCATCATTTCAATTCATTAGTCACTAACCGTCAATCATTAAGAGAACGATTTCCCAAATATTAACCCCGAAGTCCGAAACTAACATCAGATCAACACCCAGGAAACCATTCGACTTAGCCAACCTTCAGTTAATTTCTAAATTTCACATCCATATCGTTCATAATATTTTATAACGATTTATCGCTATTTTTATTTATTTTAAAATAGCCAATTTATTCAAAACGACGCTTCGGGCCATAACGCGGCCGTGGCGCTGTTTTTCTTCAGATTTGATTTACACATTTCTGAAAATCTAACCGTTGGATCTTCACAAAATTTACATCATTAGAAAGATCTTTTCAAAACGAATCCAACAGTTCCAGTTTCGGGAAAATCCGACGGTCGGATCGCCCGGTATAATCGTTTGAAGTTTCGATTTCAAAATACGAACTGCAGCGTCGTTATTCGATTAAATATAATTATATATATATATATATAATCGATTCTGGCGCTGTTTTTCTTCAGATTTGAATTAAACATTCCAGACAATCCAACCGTTGGATTTTAACAAAGTTGGTGCCGTTGGAAAGATATTTCCAAAGCGAACCCAACGGTTGCGATTTCGGGAAAATCCGATGGTCGGATCTCCCGCACTAATCGTTTGAAATCACGGTTTCAAAATACGAACTACAGCTTCGTTTTTCGATATATTTCAATTCTATTTAGATATATATATATATATATATATATCGATTCTTCGATTTCAAAACCATATGAATTTCAAACATTTGATAAAAATGATATTTTTATCTAACTGTCTTCTATTTCAACACTTCACTATATATAACAATTCATGTATGTAATAAAAATGTGATTTTTATTATAAAACTATTCATTTCAAAACATGATTATTTTATATAGTACATATAGGTGATAAAAATAGGATTTTTATTTTTAAACAATTTATTTCAAAACAAGATTATTTTATACATTTCATATTGATGTTAAAAATGGGATATTTATTATAAAATGATTTCTTTCAAAATATGAATACCATTAAACACATGATTTTCAATTCAACGAATGAATTTCGATTCAACACATGAAGGTTTTCTATAGTTTATATAAATAGATCAAAAGGGGATTTTTATATTTAAAACACGAATACCATTCAACACATGAATTTCAATTCAACGAATGAATATCGATTCAACACATGAAGGTTTTCTATAGTTTGTATAAATCGATAAAAAGGTGATTTTTATATTTAAAACACGAATACCATTCAACACATGAATTTAAATTCAACGAATGAATATCGATTCAACACATGAAGGTTTTCTATAGTTTGTATATATAGAGTAAAAATGTGATTTTTATTGTTAAAACAATTTATTCAAAACACGAATACCATTCAACACATGAATATGATTCAACGAATGAATTTCTATTCAACACATGAAGGTTTTCTATTCAACAGATGAATATAATTTCAACACAGGAAAATAATTCTAACACATGAATATTATTCAAAATTTCTGCAGCATAACGACAGGGTAGTCAAAATCGAGACCGTCCCTAGTACGGCTCCTCGCTCTACCTTAAAACCTCGCGGTTTTTGACAATGGGGATTCATGCATCTAGTTCGCACGCAGGCGGCATGTATATTTATTTCATTTCCACAAACTAATCCTATGTGGTTTCAACCAAATATTTCTCAACCACAAACAGGTATTTTTCAACCACAATCAATCAATATCAACCACAAACAATTCCAATCAACCATTCGCTATCAATCAATTTTCACACCAATCACAACCAATAAATATCGTCCATGGTTTGTGGACGAGGGGCGTATATATATATATATATATATATATATATATATATATATATATATAGCAATTCACTTCTATTTCAACACATATATAATTTTTTCAACGCATGTACAACTTATACATCGAACGTACAACTTATACAATGCTTATACAAGAGGTGTACAATGCTTATATAACTCATACATCGACTATATAATTTATACATCGTCGTTTTCCATATCGTTTATAAATTAGAAATCTCACATTGGGTTCCGCTCCACCAAAAATTGCAGAAGGCTCAGAAAAATATGCGGTCCCTTCTAAAATGTAGAAGACGTCCACACGAGTCCACTGTCTCTTGTTTCACTGGATTTCATCAACAAACGAGAAAGATATGATTTTTACAGTGAAATCATAAATCGTAGCACTTTAAAGTGCTATAAACTGTAAAATAAAATAAACGCTGTATACCACTTTGAAATGGTTCGAACTAGGGTTTTGATTTTTCAATCAAACCGTTGAACGATGACGAAATCGAAGTACACTACGCCGAGGAGAGAGGAAAACCACACCCAGCGGTGGTGGTTTGGTGTTGATCGACGCAGCAGGGGAGGAGCTCCGGTGTGCTGAACTTCGTGACTTCAGGTGGCCGATTCTTCTCAGATACTTGACGATAAATATCCAACCTTGTATGGATTTGTAGAGGAGAGGAGACTCTACAAAATCCCTAACTGAAGCTGGTGATTTTACTGAGTGATTGGAAAGAAAAAGAGGAGAGAAGGGGGGAGCGGCTTTCTGCGTTGCGCGAGGAAGAAAGGTCGGGGAGAGAGAAATGACTGGCCAGTAGGATTTTTTCTTTAATTTATATATTTTTAAATTCCGAAAATACCCCCTTTCACACACGAACCCCAATCAGAACCCAACGACTGTCGTCCCTAGCGTTTTACCCCCATTCCGAACACAATGGGATATGTTTCGTAGGCTCATTCGACTGTTTCAGTCAGTTTTCATTCAATTTAAAATATATAACATTCAATATTCGATTTGAACATACATTTCAATTTTCTAGGGCCACAAACTGATTCGAAAAATTCCAGAAAAATAAATCTAGCTTTGTTTTGACGATACAGTCCCAACAAAACTAGTTTCGTCGAATTCTGAGACCGTTTGCAAAACGGCCCATTTCTGGTCGATCCAATTTAACTATAATTGATCAAAACACGTTTTCCTTTGCCACGCTCACATACTAGCTTCAAAAATTATGAAATTTGAAACCTAGCAATAACTTCCCATCCCAGATCCAACAAAAGTGGTTTCTTCGAATTTCGAGGTCGTATGCAAAATGGCCAATTTCACGGGCTATATAAATTCCATAGCGACCTTTCTGAAAATTCATTTGGCCATAACTTTTGCTTTCCGCTATGAAACTTCGATTTTTCAGATTCGTTAGAAAGGTATTCACTAACAGATTTAAATATTTTTGGTTTCACTCAAATCCGTTTTGTTTTGCACCCGGTACAGTCAGTCAAAGTTTGAATTCAATTTTTGAAACTGCAGCGCCATTTTAGGCCTTGTTTATAATTAGAATAAATTGGTTCAGATTTTCCGGGTTGTTACACGTTATGTACATAAAGTTATAAATATAATTACATCCTGAATCAGGTCACATGTTTTTGTATGCATTTTGACTTGGTTAGTTCGACTCTCATTGGGGTCAGGTCGACCTATAGGCTGACAGCCCATTGCCATGGGTCGAATTAAACGCGGTTGAAACCGCATAAACGTGGCCAAATATGCATATTGATTTATTCCATTTTCAAGTCGATAAACGACGCAGTTTTGAACCCTAATGACTAAATGTGTAGGGCTAGCCCCTAAATTCATTTTATTCTGAATGACCGTGGAATCCTTGTTCATTTTCTTTTCCCTCCAGTTCTTTACAAAATTATATAATCCAGAGCTAGGCCTTTTGATTCACAATTTGGAGGAAGAGAATGTAGATCTAGGATAGAGTTCATTCAAAATGTATCTTTGTATGAGGTAAGATTTCAGATCAGATATTATGTTTAGTATTTTATATTATTTAAATCCAGACCTACAGATCCATATAAATTAAAGTTTGTGGTTCCAAACAGGGATTATAATATGGAAGATTAAAGATAATAGGACAAAATTTGTATCAAATCTAGAATTTGGATCAGATCTGGAATTTGGAGTATTTTTAAAGATCAATGGATTAAATAGTGTATTTTTTATTATAAAAAGTACTTTTATAGGTAAGTGGATTAAATTGTATTTCTTTTATGATAATGATACATGATATTATTATATTCCCATTTTGGTTATTGAAATAAACACTGTTGTATTTAAACTAATTTCAAATTTTAGTTTATTCAAGTTATTCATCCTAAATCTTAAAGGTATTGGATACTTAGATGTAACAGTTATTCCAACAGTAATGAATTTGAACGTATAAGTAAGTTTGTGTTTAAAAGTCAGGGAAAAAGATATAGGCCTAAAAATGAAGAAATTCATAGTAACTATGTCAAATATGCATAAAGGAATAAAAGCTAAATTCTGTATAACCGTATTTTGGAGGGTTGTAATTTTTTGGTTGGTAGGAAAGGAATGGATTTCCATATTACAAGTTTCAGAAAGAAGCATTGAACATAATTACAAAAATATGGTAGAAGAAAAAGGATTAGTACAAAGTAGAGATGTTATCGTATTTTGTACTACCTTGCAAAAATGAAAAGAATGAGAATGATATTTTGAAATTAAGGATCATTATGCAGGGAATTACATTACAACGAATATGGAAATAGATTCTTAATAAGATTTTAGTAGTCAACCTACTAGAATATGACTAGATCCGTTTGTATAAGACTTGCAGTAGCCATAACAAAAGTTAGAACATAACAATTAAGGAGATAAAAAGAAAAGGGCAATAATCAGGCTGAATAATTGGTAGGCTAAAGAAAAAAGAAAAGACTTGAACAGTAAATGACGTAAAGGAAAACTAAGAAAAGAATCGATGTTAATCTTTAGAACACATAGATAAATAAAGAAAAGAACGAAATTATTTTGATTAGTAGTTTACGATTGGTAGACACAGATTTTGGACTGGCACTATCGTGTAATGGTAAAGAACCTAAAAGAGAAATCAAATATCATAATACAAGAATGTAGTAGACAAGAGAAAAAGGAAAGATAAGCTAAACGCATCAGAAAAGAATATGACATAGGTTTTATAAGGGTGAGGTCACAATGATAACTTCAAAAGACACATTTTGCAGTCTAAAGGATATCTAGATGTAAAAATCATGGCAGTCCATCATAATTCCTTTAGAGTAGAAGAATTATGCACCAATGGAAGATCATACGCACCTATCGATTTAAATAAACAAGTGACTTCCAGAGACATGGAGAATACCCCAGGATGAACCTCCGATGTAGGCATTTGTGGTGGTTCATTGGAGGCAAGATCTCTAGACTTCATCAACAGGGTATGCCTTGAATGCATCAGGCATTCTAAAGGACGATAGGTGATTTTCGTATCCGTGTGACTCCAGGATTGGCGCTTATTTGATTGATAGTAGCCGTTTGGGTAACGGTTAACATCAAGCAGTCTCGTGCACGGGAAAGAGCTTGGGTTAGATCTTTATAGACCAGTGATCTTTCATTATTGGGGTGTTGGATTGAGGTGGAGAGGCCACATAATTTCTTTAGTTAATTTGTTTTGGTGCAAGGCCATTAACCCGTGAGAAACAACATATAACTAGTTAAGGGATGGCTGTAGGGGCCATAGCAGCATTGATAAGGGACATACCATAGTTATAGATAATCCTTAACTGAGTCTCGCAAAGAGGAGGAATCAACATCTCACACAACGGAAGGGATAAATATAATAACTTAAAACAGATATACCTTTAATTTAAATCATAATAAATCCAGGTTACGATGTATCTCAAGCAATCATAAGAGATACATCAATAATAGTTTTCCATATAATATGATAATATTTCCATAATTAACTAAAAGCCTTTATCGTTGGGATCCATCACCATAGTATCACTGATCATCATTGGTCCCAAGTGTCCTCACCTACTAACCTTTTTATATGAGGAGGAGGTCAGAACATAAAGTTCTGGTAAATGAAAAACATATAAATTTAGGAATGAATATTTCCAATATTTGGCAGTGTAAACTGTTCATGTTATGTCTATGCAAACGAACATACACACAATTAAACATGTGAGGCGGACATCCTAATAGTCACTTAAGGCCTATATGTAAAATCTAAGGGAAGACATCCTTATAGTCACTTATTACCCCATCAAAGTAATCTAAGGGAAGACATCCTTGTAGTCATTTAATACCCCCACGAGGCGGGCCATAGCTAGTCACTTAAGGTCATTTCCTAATTTATACTAAGGTGGACATCCCTACAGTCACTTAAGATCCTATGGAGGACCTCTAACCACTTAATACCTCGTCCCTAATGTCAACTTCATCAAGAATAACTCTCCTTGTAGATCGAGAAATAGTAATATCCACTTAATAATAGGTTTAGGTAGGAACATGATTTCATTTGAGAAACCCCTCCTCGCCGGCTATCTTATTACTATCTAGTTGTGAGACACCCCACATCCGTTAATGTCACTCACTAAGGGAATGCATTAAGTTTTGTGAAGCGCTATAGGTAAATAGACACAGAATAATTACAAGACAGATATAAAAAAGGCAGCAACGGAAAATTTTAAACTTTTATTTCAAACATAAGTCATAATACCGCCGTCCACAATTTCATAAGTCACAAAAACCATTACAATAAAACAACTTCTGTCTTGCACCATCAGAGTACATAAGTAAATAAAAAAGCATCATTCCACCAATTAAAAGAGTTAAGCCATAGTAGAGACAAGAACTTGAGCCATACTTAAGAAGTAGCTCCTAGTAAGATGATATTTAATTCCTGATTAAGTCTGAGTGTTTCCTCCCTGAGAACCTGGAGGGGGGGGGGGGGGGACGGAAGAAAGAAGGAGAAACAACAGGGTCAGACATAAAGTCTTACAAGTCTAGTTACTTTTAGCTAGTAGATAAATAAAAGCAACATGATATGCATATAAAGTGGATAAGAGAGATCACTACATAAATGGCAGGTATAACAATGTAAGCAAGTTAAGGTGTATGTGCCTCACTAATGATTACTCTGCATTATTACTTGTATAACTGAAATGAGATGATCCCTTCCACTAGAGTTGGTTGGCTTAGGTCATACGTCCAAGTATACCCTAACCACTACCCTAATCGATCGGCTCCCTACCATGTAGATATCGTGTGCTGGCCCCACAGTAGGAGGTATCACTTCCTAAAGTGGCAACCCATGGTGTGCACAACCATATCTACTGGTGTCACGATCGTCTTAGCCCCCTCTGCCAGGCCCATGCACACACATGTCCCCGGTGGGTTTGCGCCGCCTACACCATCTGCCTCGTTTGGATCTCTTATAATCAATCAGTAAGCGTGCCCCTTCTCCGCCTAGTATGGAGTTCTTTACTTGATACCAACTCCGGGTTACTGACTGAAATGAGCCCCATACAATATGATACAAGCTCTCCCCCTTGTCTTGTATCCCCACTAGGTTTTCTACTGACTATGTATACCCTTAGGTGCCTTTAATTACATAGCCTATACCAGTTATGCTTACCCTAAAATGTGTCTTTAATTACATAACTTCATTACGTTATCTATCAGTTTTCCGGCCTTAATATGACCCAGTTCAGTTGTCGGTTTTCTGGCCTTAATACAACATCAAAACCGTCAGATTTCTGGCCTTAATATGGTCCGACGCGACCATAGTTGCTCAAGCAATCATGCTTCGATTCATATTTCAGAACAAATCTCCCTGTATCGAAGAAGATGCATCTGAGGGGCAAAGTGTTAACCATCATTTTGTAAAAGACGCATCGGGCCAAATCGAAGCCCCGATAGGCAACCAAACGAGTTAGGCAGATCGTATTCCAGGAAGCCCCGCAGAAGCTCAGCACGAAGTAGCCACACATCGTGCCAATCAAGTCGACATCTCACCCCAAAAGATTCGCTCTCTGTCAACTAAGAGAATCGCTCTCGCACAGGGTGTATCGACCGAGTATTTCAGATCTACATGAAATATCCAACTGAGCTGTTAAAATACTTAGCCCGACTCTCAAGGAAGAAAAAGCGGTCAACCATATCTGGACAAAGCTCTACTTTTGATATACCTCACCGTGGATGCCAATAGGCCACAACTTCTAAGGATACTATTTAGAATAATGGAATTAGTCTTTAGCCGCTATTCTAACCAAGTGATGAACTCCACGTGTCTGAGTTTTCCAGAAAGGCCGGGCCATGTCACAATAGCCCAAGCTGTTATCCCAACCTATAAATACCTAAAAGCTTAAAGAGGAATAGAAAATCTGGAGGACTTGGAGAGACTTCTCTAACCTTTCTTTTTTTGGCTCATACTTCTTCTTCTTCCTAAAAAACACTATATGGAGGAGAAAATAGCCGCCTCCTCTCTTTTCTCCAAATAGAAAAAGTATTGTACTTGTAATCAAAAGCAAAAGTAATATATATAAAGTGGAAGTAGGCACTGTCTTTACCGAACCACTATAAAAATTCTGTGTGTTCTCCTCGTTTCCTTTAGTTTTTCTACATTTTATAATCAGTATTCGTGTGCTCTACACACGATTGGGGGTTGACTGTCACTAGTGACCAACTTTTGATGTCAACACTTGTATCCCCACTAGGTTTTCCATTGACAATGTATACCCTTAGGTGTCTTTAATTACATAGCCATATACCAGTTATGCTTACCCTAAAGGGTGTCTTTAATTACATAACTTCATTACATTATCTATCGGTTATGTATACCACTAGGTGTCTCTAATTGCATAACCTTATTACATTATCTACCAATTATGTGTACCACTAGGTGTCTTTAATTACATAACCTTATTGGGTTAAGTTCGTGGGCCTATATATACATATTACCCACCCCTTCTAATTTACTTAACCCCCCCACTACCCATCCAATTTAACTTAACCCTAACTTAAATTCATATTCATATTAAATTAGGTTAAGTAGTCCATTTCATTACCATGTCCAATTATGGTTATAACGGGCTAGACCTCCCACATTAGGCCTACAACGTGTGGATGCTGATATGTCGGTCGGGTCCGGGCAATCTTGTTCCACAGTTGGGCCTGACCTCGTGTCTTAGTCCGATTCATATTTGCGTACTTAGACCTCCCACATTAGGTTCAACATTAGTGGCTATTAGATATGCCGGTCGGGTCCAGGTAGACTTCCACCACTAATGTAAACTCACCTCGTGTTATAAGTACAATTTATAATTCCTAATTGTAAATTACTAAACATTCCAAATTAATCCAAATCTACCTATGTCATTATAGGTAACTATTTCTATGTTTTCCTCATTTGAATTACATGTCCAATTCATATAAATATTACATAAAGTATGACAATTATAATCCCTTTTCCCCCGTTTCCTCTCTAACGTTTTCGTACGTATTTTGGCGGCATCTAGGCTATAAAGCAGCCTAGCTACAACAATGAAAAGGGAATATGATGAAGGTGATAGTTTCAACATATCTTGGCATAAACATAAACTGGTATGATAACAAGGTGAATGGTCATGTAATCATCATGGCAAAGTAGGCATAAAAGTGATGAACTTGTAGCAACTACGATGTCAAAGCAACATAATGAGATCTAAATTAACCATAAAGTGTCCAATTATTTAGATATAGCATAGTTAGGGTGACATAATAACGTGTTTAGATCTAAATGGACTCACATGTCAATTTTACAACATATCTCAATGGATCACAATATGATAGGTGAAAGCTGATTAACATAAAGATCTAGATCCAAATAATGTTACAACTGTCCTAATTAATAGATGTACATCCACCATAACATGGTTACAATTCAAGATCCACATAAGCAACATAATCGAATCACCACTGTTTTATTAGATCTAGGAAAATAGTTCTGTCATGACATAGTATAGGATTTCACATTAACATAGAATCATACATTGCAACATATCCAATTCATAGTCTTTTAAAATATACTTCTATTTATCTAAACCTAAAAACAACTAGAACTCACAGCGTTAGGTTTAGAGAATTGAGAAAGAGCGGATCTAGAATTTCTGAATTGGATTTGTAGAATATGTTGTTGTAGAAAACGGTTCAATTCGTACTCCAGCAGCATATGGCCTCCATGACTTCCAATAAATAAAATATGAGAAATAGGATATGTATATATAGCTACCAGACCCCCTGAAACCGAGTTCCATGTCAGCCCTAGGGGTGTCGACTCCCCTATGGGTGGGTCGACCCCTAGAGTTCCATGTAAGCCCTAGGTGTGCCGACACCCCTGTGGGTGGGTCGACCCCCTAGAGCGGGAACTTTGCCGCACAAAGAATTTTTCGAATTTGAATCCTCTGGATAGAATTCTGACTCATCTCTGACTTACCTCTGACTCATGCGTATATATAAAATATTTATGTGTGTATACAAACTTAAAACCCTCATAACTTCTTCATACGGTGTCTGTTTTATGTAAACCAAATGTCTATCTTAACCAGAATTTCGAGACGGACGCAATGGTGCCGTCTGTTTCCTCTAATTATGTATATTAAATTAATTATTATATAATTTATTCTCTTTGATGTTGTTAAAAATTCAGGGTGTTACATTTTCCCCTACTCAAAGAATTTCGTCCCTGAAATCTCTAAGTTGAGAAGAATGCAAATCGTACCATCCATCATCCATCTGCTCATTCACCAATCACTGGCATCCATTGTCCTTAAAGATTTCTAATGCTTATATGAATATATGCAAGTTGTATGTATATGTCCCAATACTAATGCGAATATCCGGCGGTCTACTGATTCAGTTGACCTCTTTAATGCAATGTATGGTAGTGCCATGAATCCAATATGTATACAAATAAACCTATTGTATCATATACGTTCTATATGTGTGCACACCCATTCGTCCAAATGCAACATCCATATGCCAGTTCATCCATTTCCATCCATAAAAGAAAAGAAAGTGCACACACATCCATATGCAATATGAAAGTGATTGAGCCGATCTTAGTGCCTAATTTGTGTGTATATGCGTCCATATGCATTCACTAGCAAACACTTGCATCCACTTGCATCCATCAAACATAACATGTTTCAAACGCATGTTTACATCCATAGGATTCCTATCTAAAGGTCAAAAATACTATGGATAAGATATACTCTATTGATAGAAAAAGTACTGATAAAACTTAGGAAAAGGAGTTAAGAACATACCCTCGAAAAGAAAAGGGTACGAAACACGAATCTTGTCTTCGGTCTTCCAAGTCGCATCTTCTGGGTTATCTCTCCATTGCACCTTGATTTCCTTATTGCGCAGCTTCTTAACTTCTGACCCAAGAGTACAGGTAGGGACTCGTCTGACTGTCGCCTCCCGTTCCACTTCGACTTCTTCTAAAATGCTCGACTCACAACTTCTACGGTGTCATGCGCAGGCATTTCCACGGATGAGAGACACGAAAAACGTCATGAATACCGGATAGATTTTCTGGGAGTTTTACTCTGTAGGCCAATTGACCAATCCTCTCGGTTATGGGAAATGGTCCCACAAACCTAGATGCCAACTTCCCTGCTGATCCATACCGAACCACATTCCTTAGAGGTGATACTTTGATAAAAACTAAGTCCCCCACTTCGAACTCGATGTCAGTCCTTCTCTTGTCTGCATAGGACTTCTGCCTATCTTGAGCTGTCTTTATCCGGCGTCGAATAAGGTCAATCTTTTTGGACGTTTTCCTAACCATATCTAGTTCAAGCAATAATCTTTCTGTAGATTCCCACCAACAAGTTAGCGATCTACAGGGTTGCCCGTACAATGCTTTGAAGGGTGCCATGCTGATGCTAGCTTGAAAACTGTTATTATAGGCAAACTCTACTAAAGGAAGATGCTCTTCCCAAGTCCCTCTGAAGTTTAGGATACACAACCCTAAATGATATTCTAGAATTCTGTTCACCCTCTCCGTCTGCCCATCGGTCTGAGGATGATAAGCGGTCCTTAAACACAACTGTGTACCTAATGCTTCTTACAAGATCCTCCAAAATTCTCTTGTAAAGATGGGGTCACGATCGCTCACGATGCTGGAAGGAACTCTGTGAAGACGAACTATCTCTCAGACATAAATTGCTGCCGACCATGATGCCATCCTTTTATTCTTAACTGGAATAAAGTGAGCGCTCTTAGTGAGTATATCCACTATCACCCAAATACTGGTATTACCTTTCTTCGATTTGGGAAAACCATCTATGAATTCCATAGAGACGCTCTCCCATTTCCACTGCGGAACCTCCAACGGATGAAGTAATCCACCGGGCTTCATTTGCTCAGCTTTGACTTGCTGGCAAACTAAACATGAAGAAACAAAATCGGCCACATCCTTCTTTGTCCCAGCCCAAAAGAAAACCCTCTTCATGTCCCTGTACATTTTATCACTGCCTGAATGAATGGTCATCTTAGAATGGTGGGATTCTTCTAGGACTGCCTTTATCCAGCTTCCAGTTTGAGGAACACAAAGTGTGACACCCTACGTCCATTATTGTCACTCACTAAGGGAATGCATTAACTTTCGTGAAGCGTTATAGGTAAATAAGAACATAATATCACAAGACATACATGTAAAATAGCAGCGGAATTAAAACTTTATTTAAATCATAACACCATGGTCCCAAATACCGAGTTTACATCATAGGTTTGAAATAACCAGTTACATGTTTAATAATCTGTCTTGCCAATAATATCAAAGTACAAAAGCATAAACCATATTTCCCAAGCAAAGCCATGAGAGAGTTGACAATAATTCAATGCTGTACATCAATATCCAAAATCCAAGCTAAGCCGAAAGAATCCAATTCAACTCTAAGCACTGCCACCCTAAGAACCGTGGGGGAGGGGGGGTGGGGGGGGGGACGGAAGAGAGAGAGAGAGAGAGGAGAAAACAAAAAGGGTCAGACATAAAGTCTGGCGAGTCCGATTACTTTTAAATGTAAATAAATAAAAGTATCATGGCAGGAATATAAAAAAACTGGAAGAACAAGAAAACAATAACAAGTGTGAACAGAGCAAGATAAGATGAACATAATATATTACACTTCTTGAATACATTTCTTTGCACCGCGCAGATACTAGTATATCAGAAGTAGAATGATCCCCACTAATATCGTTCCCTTACACTTTCTTGATTATTAGGTTACTTGGGTTAATAGCACTCAAGACTTATACGCGCATCATACCGATTTACTTTCCCATGAATTCACCTAATACAATATGTGTAGCTATCTCTCAATATTGAGATATACCCCATGGTACTCCACTTGCACGGTCTCCACCGAAATGAACGTAGTTCCTCATCCTACACCGGAGTGACGTACGGATCCCTATATATCGATGTTATGTTTCACATAGATCTGTCGTTACTATGCTATGTAAGCGTACGGACTGCCACCATTGATCGAAACAAATTGCAGATTGAAATGCCCTCTAGTCTACGATACATCATCCAGAGCTGATGTGCATGTATCTAGAATGTGCCACCACGTATGTACTATAATTGTAGCTTGATGCCTCAATCGTACGTCCTCTAATGTGCACCAAGTTCCGTGATAGGGCTAAACACGGAACTCGGTTGGGAGCTTCTCCATATCTGTACATGCCCGTCTTTAAGAGCCTTCAAATATAGATAATCCTTGGGTCTATTTTCCATGGTGGCTATGGCCCCACCTCGGCCTCTCCCTCAACTAGTAAAGACTATAGAGCTAAGAGACTGCCCCTAAAACAACCAGTCTAAACATCCATGTGGCGTCTCCCCTCAACCCCGTACCTCGATAGTGTAAGGTGAAATGATATCTTGGGGTTAGCTCTAGTCTTTTCGCATCCCGCTGACTGCCGATGACGGGTATCCGACGATATACTATCCTTGTCGGTCCTGACCTTCCACCTTCATGTGAGGCAACCGTCGAATCACCCTGATGTCACCTTGTCACAACACTCTGACTGCATAGCTACCTCTGCAGTCAAGGGCCACCCACCTGGTATAGTTACGTGCACACCCAACCTCTGTAAGCACAGTCCGAAACTACACCACCACAGAGGACTACCAGGAGCACCTTCAACATCTCAGGAAGTCGCGTGCTTCCCCTTTCTGTCCTTTGGAGCCGTCATAACAATCAGATGAATGTGCGCTCGCCTCGTGCCTTATAACACCTCGATGATCTACCCCGTTGGGTTATTCACCCTCAAACATACGGACTGGTCCAAGCTCCTCATTTTAATATGTTATTAGACCCTAAGTCTAAACAATCTATTATGCGCTTGCCTTACCTCACATGGTTTTCATCTAACTTGGTTATTACCATTCATATTGAATTCTTATTCAAATTACCTAGTTCCTCTTGCTTATTAATTTCAATCATATAACTTAATCCATTTAAATTTATTAATAATCCCACAACATGTCACTACAACAAAAGTACCCTATTACAATGCTCTTGTTACAACGGGCATTTTCTGCCCGTTGTAATTGAAGGATAATACAACGGTTATTTCCGGACCGTTGTAATAGATGCTCATACAATGCCTTTTTTACAACGGGCACCTGCTGCCCGTTGCAGTAGAGTACTATTACAAAGGTCGGATTCATGCCCTTTGTAACAAATGCCAATTTTACAACGTTTTCCGAATGCCTGTTGTAATAAGTGTTTATTTTACAACCGTCTAAAAAAGCATGTTGTAATAGGTGCCGATTTTACAACTTGCTAAAAATGCATGTTGTAATGGGTGACAATCAATAGTTGGTATGCTTTCTTGAAACCAATACTTATTATTTATTAATATTTCGTAATTAATCTTCAATAACATTATATTAGTCATATGTTACCAATTACTAATTATAATATTACATTACCAATTGCCAGTTATAATATTGTATTACGAAATACTAATCATTAATAATATTATATTATTTATTTTATTTATTAATAAATCATTAATAATATTATATTAATCTTTTATAACTTACAATAATTAATTATTATTAACAAATAATCATTGATTATTAATTATCATATATGATCAGTTTTCCAACAGTTTTAATTATTCGTTATTAGTAAGTAATACGAGTGATTAATATTAACTATATAATAATTTATAATTAACAATAAATATTAATAATTTATGATTAATAATTACTATTAAACATTTGTATTTAAACTTAAAAATTAATAATATAGATAAGAATTATTATCTGTTAATAATTAACATTAAGTTATTATTAATAAATATAAAGTAACATTTAATAATTAATTTTTACTAATTAATAATTATGAATAAATAGTTAAGAAAAATGAATAAATAATTATACATATTTAATATTAAACAATTTATAACTAATAATTTATTATAACCGATAATTCATAAATAATAATCCATAAATTATGATTAAGAATTTGAGTTAATTTTTCATAATGCAACGAATTATAATTAATATTTTTAATAATTATTAAGTAATATTTTAAATATTACTATTTTTCATAATCAATAATATAATATATTTAATTATTAATATATAAATAAATAAATAATATATCTAAATAATACTTTAAATAAGCATGCAATTTAAATTTAAATATTATAATAATTAATAGTTTGTCTTCATCTGCATAATATACACTTATTAGTATTGAATAAGTAGTACTTAGTATTGAATAATTACAATTATTAATTCGTATTAACATTAAATTTAAATAAATTTTAATTTTTTCATAATATTCAAAATTTCATTTGACATCTACTAGATTTTATCAAGATTTATATATTTGTTTAGTGTTCATAATTTTTTTGGGTCTATGCTTACCAACAACTTTACATTGTACTGCAAGTTACGCTGTATCACGGAATTGGGAGAACAAAACATATGAACATCCAAAACTGCACTCAGATATTATTATGCCAAAAAAACCGCACTCAGATATTGGTTAGGTAGCAGGCCATTATCACAAAACTACACCCGCTAGCCAACTCCCCGAAACCCTAAATATGTTTAGCGTATACGGATATTCTTTCTTTCACCGCCTCCATGTTTAATTCTCAATCCTCCTCTTCGTCTCCCGGGGGATCCCAGTGGAAATTCATCCATTCAGATCCAAGCTTTCACTAAGTAATCGTGCGCTACTACTCGCGCATGACGCTCGATTTCCACAGGAACAAAAAGATACCGGAAGAAGTCACCATCATCCCATCCAAGTGTCTCGGCAACAAGATTGTCGGATTCTCTACGCGTCTGATGCATCATCTCCAAAAAGTACTGGTCCGCGGCATTTTTTTCAAGCTGTAAGAGGAGGAGACGTAGAGGAGAATGGATTTCGTTCATGATGAAAGCATGATTAAGGTTGATAAAATCGAGATCGACTAGAGTCGATATTGGAATGGCTCATTTTCCTGGACTTGAGGTAGTTGCAAATGCTGGAACTGTGCCTCAACATATTGGATTCACAACTCTGGTAAGTAAATGATTAGCTATATTATTTGAATTTTTCAAGTGCCTATGATTTATATGTTATTTTATATAGATTTTAAATCTGATGATGTCCAGTTTAAGGTCGATTTAATTTAGGAAATAAGTAGTTTTTGTAGATTAGTTTCATACTAAAAACATGTTGCCATCAAAGGAACGTTGCGGCATTGAAACATACGTTTCATTCGACCTGTGATAGCTAAAAATATGTATATGTGGTTATTTATGGTGATTAGAACAGCAGACATAAAACTTTTAAGCAGACATAAAATCCTATATGAGTTCATATTATTATTTTACTAAGTGAGTTGATATTAACCTTAAGTGTTTTGCGTAAATCAATTTCGGATTGTCAAGTTATGCATATTTAAACAGAAATCCTATATGAGTTGATATTATTTTACTAAGTGATGGACATCTAACTGAAAATGTCTTCTGATTATGCAATTATCTTCCCCGTTACATAGTTCTTTTATTCTTACATACATATTATTTCTCATTACATTTTTAGTGATATTATAAAAATTCACTGTGGGTATGGCAGCCAAAATAGCTATATTTCTTAGGTAGAAGATATATAATTTGCTACTTAGAAGCACTAGAACAAACATCATCTTTCTGCCCAACAATAATTTTATTGACGTATTCATCGCACTGTAAAACTCTTCCCATGTAGTTCTGGTAAACAGAAGATACATCATGGTGGAAGTACAACAAGTAGCATTCTTTGTTACGTTCATCGGAAACCTACAGACGTCATGCTTCTGCTTTGTTAATATTCAATGATTGTTGCTCTGTTATATATTTATGTGGGAAACTGTAGCACACTTTTTTTTGGTACCCTATGTTGGTGCTATGTTGTGATACTAATCTTAGTTATCATAATTTTTTAAATTTCAAATACTTATGACGAATTAGTAGACAAAATAAGCAGAGTTCATGTCAATTATGAATAGAGGATGTGTCATGAACATCCCATTTGTGTCTGATATGTAACATTTTTATCGACATGTTTTATCCAAAAAAAGGTAGTTTTGATAATATACCCTATGTTTGTGTATATATATAATGTTGAGTTGGGTTCACATTAAACGGTAGTTTTGATAATAGATATGCTTCATCCATGCATGTTTGATTTGGCTATTTATTAAGCAAATTCTTCTCTAGATGTTTGTTCTTGCAAAACAAGTGAACATGGGGATGTATTTGGCAAATGTGTCATACTCATTTCGTTTAGTCCATTGCATATGGAAATTGCTATTATTAGCTTGACACAATTATTTGCTATTTACTATGGATCTTTGCAAATGAAACCAGGGAAAAGCGCATTTTTTCGCAACAAAGACGGGTTCCATATATTTCAGTCAGCTTGAAAACACCAGGTATCTTAACTGGTGAGTGCAAGCTTCTTTCTAATAATTTTATACTTGCTTATATAATTTAGTACTACATGCTATTCTTACAATTATAAATTGGTACATTGATAGCTTTTGTGTAGCAATTAATACACTGAAACTAAATCTAATATGAAAGGATGTAAATTATAGGAGGACAACAGTTTCTACAAGTTTCATCATTAACCAACATAAGGCAAAGGAGTTGAATGTACCTTGCACACTATATGACAAGCTAAATGGAACACTTCAGAACATAATACATTGTAAGTTGCACACACCTGCATCAGAATTTATGAGTACTCTAGCTCTCACCGTAGAGTTATACGAAGTAAGTGTTGATTCGTATTTGATAAATTATTTTTGTTATTATCTTAATCAAGTTTTTTATTTAAAATATTTGTGATCTCGAAGAATGATTTATTATTATTATTATTACAAAGTGCATCAAATATGCATTTGAGATAAACTCAGTATTTATACCAAATATCACTGTGTATGTGCTAAACAACAACGATAAAACCCCATTTCCTAAAGGATAATATAATTGAAGTTGATTTGTGATTAAAAGTAATAGAGAAAAACATAAACCTCCATATACAGTACAACCAAACATTTAAATGCTTGCTGTACAATATGTGATTGTACATTTTGAGTTGGTTTCTTTGAATTGCTGAGTTTTACTGATGAAAAAGTTGAAATTTAACCTATTCTTTGTTTTGCTGACTGAATGGATATTTTGTTGGATCCCATCTCAGATCTGATCAGAACTAATCTGGAGTGACTGATACACTGAAATCTGGGGTTTCAACCATACCTTGATAACATAGATATATGAATGAAAAAATTGGTATGTGAATCTCCATTTTACCAAGTTGGTTTATAGTCGCAGTTTTTGTTGAAATCAAACTGGTAATAACACCGACAATACTATAACCCTAGCCTTTGATTTTTTTTCCTTTTTCTTTTTGAAAACTACAAAAAGTAACTATATGTATGCTTCACTAAGGTTTTTATATAGGCCATGTTTCCCCATAATGAGCAAAAATTGTATTTATTTATTTCACAATAGAAAGCAGTCAAAGTATTAAGCATCAGGAAGGTATTATCATAATGTATTAAAAAAGGGTTCTATCACCATATACCCTTTTCATTGCAATAACCGATTTCTGTCGCAACAATTTTTATGCAAAATTTTGTATTTATTTAAAATTTACTTATTTACAATAACTCAACTATTATCAATAATTTTTTATCACAATAACCGATTTCTGTTGCTTTTGAAATGTAATTTCTACATCTTCAAGTAACTCAACTCCTCTAGATGATATTTGATACTTTAATCTCCACACCAGATACTTCCGCTTGTTTTATGCAATTACTTGATGCATGTTCGCCAATAATTATTCCAGCAATGCATCTGGAAGTCCAAGCATTCTGAAAATTGAATCCACCAGTGACCCCATCAACATTTACTACCTTTTCAACAAAAAGTAAATTAGGCCTTATCTCACTCTCTATTGTTTTAAATGGGACCTTTACCAGATTGTCCCCTCCAACAATGATGAATTCATCTTTGTATAGTCACTTTCCTATGAACATTGGCCTTTGATTTTGCAATGAGTTGGCTTATAATAGTTGAAAATCTAACTTTTTTGCATGTTGTTATCCATTTTTGTTAATTTAGATTGCTAACTATGGTTAATTGCTTGTATGTTTCTTCTTCTTTTGTAGTCATATCGGAGCAGCAACAACGTCTCAAATGGTGGTAGTATGCAAGGTTAGAATCAAAATAGAAAGTGGAAATTATTGGGATGGCAAAGAAAGGTTATCGCAGAAGCAACATTTGTGTATACTTCAGATATCTATACTATTGGACAAGCAGTTGGGGCGAACGTTGCTTGAGATAAAGAGTTTATCTCTTTTGATCAGGACGTATGTATATGTACTTTAATTTATATATGTTATAAAAGTAGTTATTTTTTGTAGTGCAGTTATGAATGTGAGAATGATGTAAGCTTGAATTGTTTCCGATTATTGTGAACATGAACGTTTATATTATTTTGAGTACTTTGAATGATTGTGGTTATTATTGATGAAATATTGGTTTGAATTATAATATTATGAAATTTATGGTTAACAAAAGTTGTGAAGAGTTGAATTATATAGTAATTACTACATTTCGGGTTTTTTTTTAAAAACATAATAGATTTTACAACGGGTAATGCCCGTTGTAATATAATGTATTACAATGGGTTTATAGCCATTATCATAGAGGTATTGCACGTGACAGAGCAGGTTATTACAATGGTCTTTTACAACAGTCACAGACCGTTGTAATTTAATGAGGACCTATTACGACGATGCATATTAGGACGGGCTTTTGCCCATTGTGAAAAGCATATAACAACGGTTTTTGCCCGTTGTAAAAACAATGTTTTGTTGTAGTGTGTTATTCTCAAGATTGTGGCCCAAGGTCCGAAATCCACAATCTATTTTATATTCTTGCTTAGTTATATCATTACAATAATACGTTTTACTTAATACGTAATTAAGTATATCCAATTCACATGTTTTCTAATTAACATGTTACTTACCATTTATGATTAAATACAACTTATTTCATTTTTCAAGTTTTCCTCATTCTTTCTCATTTAATCATAAATCCAATTTACATCATCACTACAACATATCGTTGTCTACTTGGCAGATTATTACACATATCTATTTCTACAAGTTATGCTTACCCTACAAGGTGTCTTCCAATTACATAACTTTATTATTTCTACTAGTTATGTATACCACTATGTGTCTTTAATTACATAACCTTATTGGGTTAAGTTCGTGTGCCTATATGTAGATATTACCCACCCCTCTAATTTACTTAACCCACCCATTACCCATCCAATTTTACTTAACCCTATCTCAAGTTCATAATCATACAATCATAATGGATTAACTTAGGTTAAGTGGTCCAATTCATTACCATGTCCAATTATGGTTATAATGGGCTAGACCTCCCACATTAGGCCTACAATGTGTGGATGCTGGATATGCCGGTCGGGTCCGGGCAGTCTTATTCCACAGTTGGGTCTAACCTCGTGTCTTAACCTGATTCGTATTTACGTACTTAGACCTCCCACATTAGGTTCAACATTAGTGGCTGCTGGATATGCCGGTCGGGTCCGGGTAGACTTCCACCACTAATGTTACCTAACCTCATGTCAAAAGTACAATTACAATTCCTAATTTTAATTACTAAACATTCCATTATTAATTAATCAATTAAACCTTTCCCCATTTGAATTATGTCTAATTCACTATTCAAATTATAGACTTTTATGCCTCTTTTTAATTCACCTTTTAATAGTGCACCATATGCCCCTTATCATAAATTAAGGCATATATATATATATATATATATATGTGTGTGTGTGTGTGTGTGTGTGTGTGTGTGTGTGTGTGTGTGTGTGTTCGTGTGTTGCACAAACCCAAACCCACATATTTTCCAATTTATACCTAAAATTCTTATTTACATACGTTCTAATTTATGTCCCAAATTAATATTTAGACATGTCCCATTCTATACCCAATTCCATATTTACATATATTCCAATACAAGTTGTACCCAAATCCATATTTGCATATTTCTAATGTATGCCTAAAATTTATATTCATACATGCACTAATTTATATGCCAAATTAATATTTACACGTTCCAATACAAATTAACCCAAATTCATGTTTTCCAATTTGTGCCTAAAATTCGCATTCTTATTATCCAATATGAAATATGCCCCCAAATCCATATTCGTATATTTTCCCCATTTTATGCCCAATTTATATTCATATTTTCCAATATCAATTATGCCCCAAATTATGTTTTTCCCTATTATTCTCAAATTCGCATGTTCGCATTTTTCAGTGTTATGCCTAGGCTCGAAGGTGGCCTGGCTATATGAAAATAAAAAGAAAAAGAAGAGAAAGAAAAGAATCACAGCATGCATAATAACGAATCAATAACATAATAGTAGAAATAAGCACAAAACTGAATGGACATATTATGACAAGTTTAGATTTGGTGACGATATAAACATATAAGAATAGATTAGAGGAATATGTCATAATAGAATCGATTAGGCACTGATTCAAGATCCAAGTTTTATATACATATCACAATTACTAATTAGATATTCAGATCTAAAAATAACATGAACTCATAGTGAATTTGCTGCGAAGAACATGTTGAATAAGTTGTTGCAGCCACTACTGATTTTGTTATAGAAATCTTTGAATATGTATTTTTTTTTGAATTGATTTAGAAGAAGAAGAAGAACCATTTTAATTTTCACCGCAGCAGAGCTTCGCCATCACCGTTATTTTTCTAACAAAACCTAGATTTAGGGTTCTTTTTATAGGAGTAGCGGAGCAACCAAGACCATCGGATTAGATCAAGAACCATAGGAATCGTCCACGTCATCCGACCAATAGAAAACATCCATGTTGCCAAAAAAACAATCTTTAACCAAGGAAAACGCGCCATGTGTGCAACATGATGCGCAACAGCAGGGGTGTTGACACCCACACGTCATATATATATATATATATATATATATATATATATATATATATTATGTATCTATTTTTCTTTTTAACCATCTTTCCAATTAATCCTCCAATTAACCCTTTTCACACTAAACCGCTTTTTAATCGAATTGCATTCACACTAAGCCACTTTTTAGCCATTCCCCTAAAATAAAAATATGGCGCTGGCGGGGATCGAACTATGTACCTCTTGTATGCAAGTCACATGTTCTAACCAAATAAGCTACTAAATCTTTTGTTTACAAACCTTAGAACAATGCTAAACATTATTCTTTCCTCATTCCTTTTTTTCATATTTTGTTGCAATATTTAATTTAAAGATATCTTTTTCATTCTCAATCGGTTTTCTGCAAATCATAAGTCTAAATTGACTAGAAAATCGCCACGAACGCAATGACGCTAATTTCGTGATCAAATTCCTGAAGCTTTTCAAATTTTCCTTTTTATTTCTATTTAATTGTTCGCATGCTTTTGTAATTCATGTATTGCATTTAATTTCTTTTATTAATCTTTTTCCTTCATTTCACTGCATGAACTTATTACATGCAATTTTATTGTCATTATTTAATTTTTCTTTTAAATATATCTATGTATATAATATATATACATATTTCCACATTTTTAATTTCATTAGAAATGCGGGGTGTTACACAAAACCTTCCATCTCAGCGCAACCACCCCTTTTCATCTATGGCATACCTATTGAGGTGACTAAAAGCCTTCCCTCTTCAGAGCTTATCCATGATGTCAAGAATCTGTGGGTCACCTTGTTGCGAAGCTCCTATCTGATCCATAAGAAGTCGGTCGTTCTCCAAGGATGCAAATAAATCAGGCAAAACCTCGATGAAGGGTCTAAAATCAAAAGCTGATATGAACTCCAAGTTCTTTCTTTCCACAAACAGAGGACTTAGGCCACCCTCTGCCTAATTAGTGTGTTTGCCACCACATTACCCTTGCTGGGGGTATAAGCAATTTCAAAACCATATGAAGCTAAGAAATCCATCCACCGTTGTTTCCTTAAGTTGAGATCCTACTTGAGAATAGATACTTGAGAGATTTATGATTGGCGTGTAACTCGAAATTTTCTCCATGTAAATAAAGATGCCACGTCTTTAATGCGAGTACTATGGCGGATAGCTCTAGATTATGGGTGGGGTATTTCTTCTCATGAACTCTCAACTGTCTACCCCCATAACATATTACTTTCGCTTCTTGCATCTGAACCGCACGCATCAGTGTAAGCAGTAAACACTTTACTCCCATCGGGCAAGGTCAAGACTGAGCTGTTATCAGAGCCCTTGTTAATCATTAGAAAGCAACGTCACGGTCTATGTCCTATGAAAATGTCAAATTCTTCTTTGTCAGCCTAGTGAGAAGGGCTGATATCTTCGTGAAGTCCTTAATGAACTTCCTATAATAACCTGCCAACCCAAGAAATCTTCTCACCTCAGTTGCATTTTTAGGAATCTGCCAACCTTGTACTGCAACCACCTTCGCAGGATCTACAGCTATCCCTTCTTTGAAGACTACATGCCTCGAGAATCTCACTCATTTCTCCAGAAATGGCATTTGGAGAACTTTTGCTTCTAGCTGATGGTCACGAAGAGTTTTCAAAACTTCTCCCAAATGCTAGGCATGCTCTTCTTCACTCTTGGAGAAGATCAAAATATCATCAACGAAGACTACGACGAATTTGTTTAGGAACTCCCGAAACACCCTGCTCATCAAACCAACAAAATAGGCGGGTGCATTCATCAACCCAAAAGGCATAACTAGACTGTAACAACCTGAATTTTAATAACATCTTGAAATAAGAAATCAAGGCAGAATTAAATTTTAGATTAAGAATCAGGGAAAACAGGTCGCGGCATTGCGTTCGTCTCAAAATTCTACATGAAATCGAGTCCGAGTTTTAGAAAATCGGAGTCCTTATGAGGGTGATATGACCCTTCGAAGTTTCAGAAATTATCAGAATCGAAAACAGCTCGAAATTCGAATTCGAAATTCGAATTCAAAAACCAGAGCAGACTGGGCGGGAATTTTCCCGCCCAGGACCAGGTCGACCTGGGGGTCGACACTATGGTCGACCTCCCAAGGACCAGGTCGACCCTATGGTCGATCTGGGGGTCGACCTGGTGCCAGAACCCAGTTTTGAGCCTGGGTTCATTCTGATGTATCTGGTCTCATTTTCTGACTAGATTCGTTCTCCTAATTCTATTTAAACAGCCCCCTAGCCCCATTCTCTTTACACCATTCTTCTCTCCTTATGCTGCCTCTGAAATAATAGAAATAAATAAATAAAATAATGGCGTCGCTACTCTGCTGGGATCAAAACTAGAACTAGAGCATCTTCTTCCAAATCTGAATAAGATTAAAAGAGAACAACTGCAACTTTTCTTCTATAATCCAATCAAGGCAAGTGCAGTTATTTCCCGATATGAAATTTAATCATGATCTTCACATAATTATAAATCTGAATCTGAGACTAGGCCCTTTTTCTAATTATCGGATATGTTTCTCTGCTTTGTTCTTATTATTCTATTTGTTATGTATTCCTTCCTCCTTTCTTTCTTTTTGTTGATAGCCAGGCTACCACGAGCCTGAGCCAAATCTCATAAGAGATGAACATATAAACGCTAAGTTTGGGAAGAATATTGAATGAGGCATATTTGGGCATAATTTATTTGTAACTAATTTGAGGATACAACGCATGTCGTAATTCTGGACATAAATTGAGGCATATTGCATAAGACGATCTATGATTTGGAAGGAGAGGATTATTGTGACTTAGAACATAAAGAACATAGGTTGTAACTTAGAACATAAATCTGAGGTATATAATTGGGCATGTTGTATTTAAAACATAAGGTGTATTTAACATATGTCTTGAGATTATTGGACATATGACTTGGGATTTGGGGCGTAAAATTTAACTGTGAACATGTAACTGATGTGGATGCATAGTACAAGTTGTAATTCAAGATCTAGATCTGGACATACTATATATTATAGTCTGTAATTTGGAAAAAGGAGAATTAAATTGCATATGACTTAGGTGTAAAAACCTATATTAAGATTTGATGACTATTAAGTGTGAATACACCTATGTAAGGGGGGGGGGGGTTGGATATGTGACATGCATTGTAATCAATGGCTATATTTGGCATAATTTATATGTACGGTTTTTGGAGAATATTCTGAACTATGCAAGTTTAACTAAAATTTGGACATATGTTATATGGTGGATTATGACCATAATTTGGGCATATAAGTTAGGCTTACTATATGAATTAGGCAAGATATGTGAATAGGACTTAAAGAAATGTTTAAATCGGCTGAAACTGTTATCTGCTTAATATGTTAAATTTTCCTAATCTGCTAAATCTGTTACCTGTTTAATCTGTTAAATTGCCTAAACTGTTAAATATGTTGAATCATCTAATCTGCTAATTATGCCTAATCTGCTAAATCTGTTGAGTTGCCTAATCTGCTAAATCTGTTGAACCGCCTGAGCTGCTAAATCTGTTAAATCTATTGAAAAGTTGAATGATTGTAATTTGTGTATGAAAATCTGTAGGCTCGATCTAAGATTGAGTAAAACATGTTAATTCGATTAATCTGCTGCAACTTGAAAAGAAGTCAAATCTGTTAAATTGACGTAATTTGTCTGATATTCGTATAATCTGTAATGGAATAAACTGGTTATAATAAAAATGCTGAGACACGAGGTTAGACTCATGTTTGTGGTAGAAGCATGCCCGGAACCAACCGGCTTAACCAGTAACCGCAAACTACTAGTCTAATGTGAGAGGTCGTAGGCATAACTAAAATATGCTTAGACACGAGGTTAGGTCTGGCTTGTGGCAGAAGTCTGCCCGAAACTGCCCGACTTATCCAGTGGCCACAAGCTACCGACCTAATGTGAGAGGTCTGCGCATTAATATTTAATTAATGCAAATCTGAGATAAATATGATATCTAAAACATGTTGGGTGGATAGGGCTAAACCAACTGGATTGATGTATTAATAAACCTGTTTCGTGAATCTGTAGGCCCAATACAAAGCAAGACAATTTGCAAGTCTGTTAAAACTATACATTTGGTCCGTTAGTCTAAAAACCTGTTGACTTGATTTTCTGATCTGTGAACTAGTTGATGTGAACACTGTAGGTATGAAAACTTGTAAACAAGTTAATCTGAAATCCATTAGTCTGGGGACACAAGGTTAGGAGGGAAAATACTAGTGTCATCTGTTGTTTGGGACCCATATTAGTCAGTAACCCTTTCTGGTACCAAACTATGACCCAACAGTAGGTAGGTTCCGGGCACGCTTACTGAACTAATTATAAGTAGTTCATTCTGATAATGGCGAGGGGTGTCGATGGTGCGTTCCAACTGGGTCATGTGCGTGCATGGACCCCGGTCTGCCTCTGATGATGTAAGACGCCGTGACATCTGTAAATAGGTCTGTGTCATTCAAAGGTTGCCACTTTAGGGAGTGATACACCCTTCTGTGGAGCTGGCACAGCGTATTTATGTATTAGGGAGCCGATCGCTTGGGGTAATTTAGGGTACACTTAGTTCTGTCTGTTTTCGTTGGGGTACTGTCTGTTTCTGTTGGGTGATAACACCTGTCTGTTTCTGCATGGTATCGTCTATTGGGGTGGTAAAGGCCCATTTACTAGTGTACACCTGATTCTAACATTCTGTTTCCGTAGGGATTATTCTGTTTCTGTCTCTGATTCCGTTTATGTACCTTCTGTCTGTTGGGGTGGTAAAGGCCCATTACTGGCATTCTGTTTCTGTATAGATTGTTCTGTTCCGTTTCTATTTTAGTTTAGACATTAGGGTAACGCCTAATCCTGTTATACTAGTATTAGTGCAGAGAAGTAAGATATAAGTAAGAAGCATAACTCGGGCTATATCATTCTGTTTCTTCTGTTTAGCTTAAGTATACCAGTTACTCCTGTTGCTGTTGTCTCTTATCCAGCTTTATTTTCATGTCATGATATTATTATCTGTTCATAAGCTGAAAGTCACTGGACTGGCCGGACTTTATGTCTGACCTTGCTTGTTTTGGCCCCATTTCTTTCGTTTCCCCCCGCAGGTTTTTAGGGTGGAAATATAGGAGCTTGATTCGTATTTTCTCTGCTTGAAGTATCGCTTGGCCTTGGCTCTATCTTTCCATGGCAGTTTATGTTGGGGATTATGAATTTAAAAACTATGCATTCTGAAGGCTTTTGTACAAGACCGATATTTTATACTTGAATTTTGATATTGTGATTTGAAAAGATGTAACCAAACTTATTTCGGTTTCTGTTGTAATAAAGTTATAAAATTTTCAAGTACTGTTTTATCTGTCTTATAAATTTCTGTTCTGTCTACTAAAACGCTCTATCAAAGTTAAGGCATTCCCTTTGTGAGTGACCTTAACGGAGGTGGGGTGTTACCCTTAGTATCAGAGCTGAAGGTTACCAGATTTGATAAAAAGTTTAGGAAAACTATTTTCAAAAGGGTTTTTAAAAAGTAAGTATTTTCAAAAGTAGAGTTTATTTTGAAAAACATCGTCCCCAAAGCCATAGCCTATCTTTCTATCCTTCGTTCTGAATCTTTCATTTTTCTTTCATTTCAGCATTTCTGGGGATCTTAACCTTTCGGAGGACGTACCGATACCTGGCTGGTTCAGGAGGTACCTAGAAGCTTGGGCTAATGATGCGGGCCCAACAAATGTTCCTCCTTCCCCATCTGCTGCGATTCCTCCTCCTCCTTCGCACGTGAATACTTTCCCGAAGATATGTAGAGACTTTGGAGCCATGGGTGGGAAGAACTTTAATGGAACTGAATCCTTCGTGGAAGCAAGGAACTGGCTCAAAGAAACTGAGGATTTGTTTGTTATCTTCGAGGTGGATGATAGGCAGAAGGTACAGTTGGCGGTACGGTTGCTTAAGGACGAAACTTCTTTTTGGTGGGAGGTCACAAATGGAAAGCGTCTGGTAGAGAGATGGATGGATTTCAGGCATAGGTTCGAGATGAAATTTCTCTCACGAGCGGAAGAGAGTCTATACGTAGAAAGGTTCTTGGCGTTAAAGCAGGGGAATTTATCAATGAGAGAGTACGTCAACAAGTTTAATCAATTGGCAAGGTTCGGCTTAGAATTGGTAAATACACCGCATAAGAAGGCACTAAGGTTTGTTAAAGGTTTGAATGAGCCGCTACAGGGATTGGCGATGTCCCACATTCCTATGGGGGTAACCTTCGAAAAATTGGTGGACATGGCGTTAATGCATGAAGAGGAAGCCGAAAGTGAAAAAGAAAGAGGAAAAGCTTGAAGGACCACAGAACAAGAAGGCGGGGCCCAAAAAGGAAACACAAAAGAAGGATGAGAAGACTGAAGATAAGAAGGAGAAGAAGTGCTTTACTTGTGGAAGCTCAACCCATCTGAACAAGGATTGCAGAAAAAGGAAGGGCACTTGCTTTAACCGTGGAGAAATGGGGCACTTCACAAGGGACTGCCCAAAGAAACGAGGGCAAGGGAAGAGGGCGGAACCCACTTCTGGAGGACAGGCGAATGCTCAAGTGACTGGTAGATAGAGTAGAAATAAGAAAATTTATGTAGAAGGTTTAATTTCCTTATCTGGTTGAGGAGTTAAAAACTCTTTCTGATTCTGGCATTTTGATTCTGTAATTGAAACTCTGCACTTTAATACTAGTCTTGTTTCTGGTTCCGTTATAGTTTCAGACCCCATGAGGGTTACGACTCATCTGTTTGTGATAAGTTGGGGTTTGGGGGCATCTGAGTTGGGCGTTAAGTTGACCATGACGCATACATTCTGAGTTTTTATCATGCTTAGTTTCCTAAGAATCATTTGGTAATCTGATCTGTATTAGTAGTCTGTAGGTTTCTAAAAAGGATAGGAGTTTTTACTCAAAGTGTGAAATAGATTTCCAGTTGGCCATTTGTTTAATGGGAGTGATTCTCTGAGTATTAATCTGATGTTGATTTCGGTCTTCGGGGTTGATACTTAAGGAGTTATTCTCTTAAACCGATCTCTAAGGGGAACCTAGCTTTAGTTTTAATTATACTTGCTTCTATCACTCAACTTTATCCTTCGACCTTTAGGTAGAAACTGATGGGTGTAAACATGTGTTTGAGACATGTTATGTTTGATGGTTGCAAGTGGATGCAAGTGGTTGCTAGTGATTGCTCGTGGATGCATATACACACACTAGGCACTAGATCGGCTCAAAAACACTCTCATACTGCATATGGATGTGTGTGCATTTTTTTTATGGATGCAAAATGGTTGACTCAGCACATGGATGTTGCATATGAATGAACGGTTGTGCACTCATATTGAAATGATATGTATCAAATAGGAAAATTGCATACATGTTGAACTCATGGCACTGACATAATTCGCATTAAGGAGGTCAACTGAATCAGTGGACCGCCTGATCTTTGCATTAGATAAGTACATATACACACACTCTTGCATAGGTTCATACAGCATTAAAAATCTTTTAAGGGCAATTGTTTCTTGTGGATGATGGTTGAGTAGATGGATGATTGGACGATAGGATGCATTCTTCTTAACTTGAAGATTTCGAGGACGAAATCCTTTAAGGAGGGGAGAATGTAACAACCCGAATTATAATAACATCTTGAAACAAGAAATCAAGGCAGAATTAAATTTTAGAATAAGAATCAGGGAAAATGGGTCACGCCATTGCGTTCATCTTGAAATTCTGCATGAAATCGAGTCTGAGTTTTCGAAAATCGGAGTCTGTATAAGGGAGATATGACCCTCCGAAGTTTCCGAAATTTTCAGAATCGAAAACAGCTCGAAATTCGAACTCGAAATTCGAATTCAAAACCCAGAGCTGACTGGGCAGGAATTTTCCCGCCCAGGACTAGGTCAACCTGGGGTTCGACACTATGGTCGACCTCCCAGGGGCCAGGTCAACTCTATGGTCGACCTGGTGCCGGAACCCAGTTTTGAGCCTGGGTTCATTCTGATGTATCTGGTCTCGTTTTCTGACTAGATCCGTTCTCCTAATCCTATTTAAACAGCCCCTAGCCCCATTCTCCTTACACCATTATTCTCTCCTTATGCTGCCTCTGAAATAATAGAAATAAATAAATAAAATAATGGCGTCGCTACTCTGCTGGGATCAAAACTAGAACTAGAGCATCTTCTTCCAAATCTGAATAAGATTAAAAGAGAACAACTGCAACTCTTCTTCTATAATCCAATCAAGGCAAGTACAGTTATTTTCCGATATGAAATTTAATCATGATCTTCACATAATTATAAATATGAATCTGAGACTAGGCCTTTTTTCTAATTATCGGATTTGTTTCTCTGTTTTATTGTTATTATTCTATTTGTTCTATATTCCTTCCTCCTTTCTTTCTTTTTGTTGATAGCCAGGCTACCACGAGCTTGAGCCAAATCTCATAATAGATGAACATATAAACGCTAAGTTTGGGAATAATATTGAATGAGGCATATTTGGGCATAATTTATTTGTAACTAATTAGAGGATACAACGCATGTTGTAATTCTGGACATAAATTGAGGCATATTGCATAAGACGATCTATGATTTGGAAGGAGAGGATTATTGTGACTTAGAACATAAAGAACATAGGTTGTAACTTAGAACATAAATCTGAGGCATATAATTGGGCATGTTTTATTTAAAACATAAGGTGTATTTAACATATGTCTTGAGATTATTGGACATATGTCTTGGGATTTGGGGCGTAAAATTTAATTGTGAACATGTAATTGATTTGGATGCATAGTACAAGTTGTAATTCAAGATCTAGATCTGGACATACTATATATTATAGTCTGTAATTTGGAAAAAGGAGAATTAAATTGCATATGACTTAGGTGTAAAAACCTATATTAAGAATTTATGACTATTAAGTGTGAATACACCAAAGTAAGGGGGGTGGGGTTTTGGATATGTGACATGCATTGTAATCAATGGCTATATTTGGCATAATTTATAAGTAAGGTTTTTGGAGAATATTCTGAACTATGCAAGTTTAACTAAAATTTGGACATATGTTATATGGTGGATTATGACCATAATTTGGGCATATAAGTTAGGCTTATTATATGAATTAGGCAAGATATGTGAATAGGACTTAAAGGAATGTTTAAATCGGCTGAAACTGTTATCTGCTTAATATGTTAAATTTGCCTAATCTGTTAAATCTGTTACCTGTTTACTCTGTTGAATTGCCTAAACTGTTAAATATGTTGAATCGCCTAATCTGCTAATTATGCCTAATCTGCTAAATCTGTTGAGTTGCCTAATCTGCCAAATCTGTTGAACCGCCTGAGTTGCTAAATCTGTTAAATCTATTGAAAAGATGAATGATTGTAATTTGTGTATGAAAATCCGTAGGCTTGATCTAAGATTGAGTAAAACATGTTAATTTGATTAATCTGTTGCGACTAGAAAAGAAGTCAAATATGTTAAATTGATATAATTAGTCTGATATTCGTATAATCTGTAATGGAATAAACTGGTTATAATAAAAATGCTGAGACACGAGGTTAGACTCATGTTTGCGGTAGAAGCCTGCCTGGACCCAACCTTCTTAACCAGCAATCGCAAACTTCTAGTCTAATGTGAGAGGTCGTAGGCATAACTAAAATATGCTTAGACACGAGGTTAGGTCTGGCTTGTGGCAGAAGTCTGCCCGGAACCGCCCGGCTTATCCAGCGGCCACAAGCTACCGACCTAATGTGAGAGGTCTGTGCATTAATATTTAATTAATGCAAATCTGAGATAAAAATGACGTCTAAAACGTGTTGGGTGGATAGGGCTAAACCAACTGGAATGATGTATTAATAAACCTATTTCGTGAATCTGTAGGCCCAATACAAAGCTACGCAATCTGCAAGTCTGTTAAAACTGTACATCTAATCCATTAGCCTGAAAACCTGTTGACTTGATTTTCTGATCTGTGAACTAGTTGATCTGAACACTGCAGGTCTGAAAACTTGTAAATAAGTTAATCTGAAATCCATTAGTCTAGGGACACAAGGTTAGGAGGAAAAATACTTGTGTCATCTATTGTTTGGGACCCATATTAGTCAGTAACCGTTTCTGGTATCAAAACTATGACCCAACAGTAGGTAGGGTCCAGGCACGCTTACTGAACTAATTATAAGCGGTTCATTCTTATAATGGCGAGGGGTGTCGATGGTGCATTCCAACCGGGTCATGTGCGTGCATGGATCCTGGTCTGCCTCTAAGGATGTAAGATGCCGTGACATCTGTAAATAGGTCTATGTCATTCAAAGGTTGCCACTTTGGGGAGTGATACACACTTCTGTGGGGCTGGCACAGGGTATTTATGTATTAGGGAGCCGATCGCTTGGGGTAGATTTATGGTACACTTAGTTCTGTCTGTTTCCGTTGGGGTACCGTCTGTTTCTGTTGGGTGGTAACACCTGTCTGTTTCTGTGTGGTACCGTCTGTTGGAGTGGTAAAGGCACATTTACTAGTGTACACCTAATTCTAACATTCTGTTTCCGTAGGGATTGTTCTGTTTCTATCTCTGATTTCGTTTATGTACCTTCTGTCTGTTGGGGTGGTAAAGGCCCATTACTGGCATTCTGTTTCTGTATAGATTATTCTGTTCCGTTTCTGTTTCAGTTTAGACATTAGGGTAACAACTAATCCTATTATACTAGTATTAGTGCAGATAAGTAAGATATAAGTAAGAACCATAACTTGGGCTATGTCATTCTGTTTCTTCTGTTTAGCTTAAATATACCAGTTACTCATGTTACTGTTGTCTCTTATCCAGCTTTAATTTCATGTCATGATATTATTATCTGTTCACATGCTGAAAGTCACTGGACTTGCCAGACTTTATATCTGACCTTGCTTGTTTTCACCCCTTTTCTTTCGTTCTCCCCTTATGTTTTTAGGGTGGAAATATAGGAGCTTGATTCGGATTTTCTCTGCTTAAAGCATCGCTTTGCCTTGGCTCTATCTTTCCACGGCAGTTTATGTTGGGTATTATGACTATAAATATTATGCATTCTAAAGGCTTTTGTACAAGACCGATATTTTATACTTGAATTCTGATATTGTGATTTGAAAAGATGTAACCAAACTTATTTCGGTTTCTGTTGCAATAAAGTTATAAAATTTTCAAGTACTGTTTTATTTGTCTTGTAAATTTCTGTTCTGTCTACTAAAACGCTACATCAAAGTTAAGGCATTCCCTTTGTGAGTGACCTTAACGGAGGTGGGGTGTTACATAGACATTCAAAGAAACCGTCCGGAGTCCTGAAAGCAGTCTTATCTATGCGGTCCTCAGCCACCCTTAACTGATGGAACCCCGTAGCCAAGTCCAACTGAGAAAATCCGAGGCACCAACAAGCTGATCAAAAATATCATCAATTCTTAGAAGTGGGTGCCTATTCTTCTTGATGAGCTTATTTAACTCTCTATAGTCAACACACAAACGAAGCGAACCATCCGTTTTAGTTGCGAATACTACTAGAGCACCCTATGCTTCTTCTGATAAACCCTTTTTCATGTATCTCCCCTACTTGCTTGCTCATCTCCCTCCTTTCTCTTGGATCCATGTGGCACACTGGTAATGCAACTGGCTTTGCATTGTCCACCAGATATATGCGGAAGTCGATCTCATGCTTTGGAGGTAACCCCGTACCTCATCAAAAACATCGGAATAATCTTGATCCACCGGAACAGATTGCAAATCATCTATGGATGCATCTAGAGACTCTAGGAAGCTTAGCACAGTAGACCCTTAAGGGTCACAAGAAACTTCGAGGGTCTTCCCAAGACAAGTTAGGAGTCTAACAACCCTCCTCTCACAATCCAGAATGGCCCCATATGTGGTAAGCCAATCCATTCTAGAATCAACCCATAGCCCATAAACCCGAGCATATACGCGTCGCACTCAAACTCGATGCCTAACACAGATATTTTCAAACCTCGACAAATCATTGATAAATGAGCCAAACCACCAATGGGGTTTGAAACAACTTTAGGATCTACTACCATACTAGTAATTAAGTGCAGATATTCAACCATAGAACTAGATATAAATGAGTGTGAAGCCCCAGAATCAAAAAGTGTTCTAACTGGATAGTTTGAAAGAGAAACTAAACTTTCTACGGAAATTTTCCTACCTCTTTCAGGAGCACTGATCGCGAGAGCATGCACCTGCCCTCTAGAAGTCCCTGCTCTTTGCACTTGTCCTTGCGATCCCTGTTTCTTTGGGCACTCTTTAGAGAAGTGTCCGACCTCTCCACAATTAAAGCAATTGGCCTTCCTTCTCTTATTATCTTCGATCAAGTGACCCTCCTTTCCACAATTGTGACATTTTCTCTTATCCCTGCCTTTGTCATCTTTCCCTCCTTTCTTCTATTGTTGCTGATGTTGCTGCGATTTGTTGGGCCATAACTTCTTATTCTGTGATGTCCCCTTAGTCTTTGCTTCCTTCTTCTCTCCCTTGTCCTCCTCATGCATTAGGGCCATATCTACAAGTTTTCAAAAGTGGCCCCCATTGGAATATAGGACATGGCTAAACCATGTAGAGGCTCATTCTGCCCTTTAGCTAATAGCAAAGCCCTTTCGTGCGGTGTGTCTACCAACTCTAACCCATACCTTACCAGCTGGTTTAACTTGTTCACATACTTCTTCACCGTCAAATTTCCTTGTTTGAGTGTTAAGAACCTCTCCATCTGTATGCTTCTCTCCGACTGGGAAAGAAATATCATTTCGATCCTCTGTCTAAAGTCTTCCCAAGTTTCTACTTGACATCCAACTTGGGTGACTTCCCACCAAAATCAGGCTTCGTCTTTTAACAGCCAAGCAGCTAATTGATTTTTTCTTCGGTCCTCCACTTCAAAGATTACGAATAAGTCCTCCATCTCCTTAAGCCAATTTCGGGCTTCTACGAATGTCTCGTTCCCATGGAATGGCCTTCCTCCCATAGCCCGGAAGTCTTTTCAGATCTTGGCAAAATTATCAGCTCTTGGAGGGGGAGGAGAAGGAGGAATGACAGGTGCAGCTAGGGGGGGAATGTTTTCTTGGCCTTTGGCAGGTGTCGTGGCATCCAAATACCTACGGAACCATCCGGGTATTGTGTCACCCTCCGGGATATTAGGGATTTTTTGTTCCTCAGGCATGCTGAAAAATGGAAAAGGAAGAAATTTAGAAAAAGGACCGAAAGATACTACATATGGCTTTTTGGGGAATGTTTTTCAAAATAGACTTTTCTTTTGAAACATGCTTTTCTTTTAAAACCTTTTTGAAAATAATTTTCAAAAACTTTTATCTAATCTGGTAACGTTCAGCTCTGATACCAATTGAGACACCCTATGTCCGTTAATGTCACTCACTAAGGGAATGCATTAAGTTTCATGAAGCGCTATAGGTAAACAGACACAGAATAATTACAAGATAGATATCAATAAGGCAGCAGTGGAAAATTTTAATCTTTTAATTCAAACATAAGCCATAATACCATGGTCCTCAATTTCATAAGTCACAAAAACTTTTACAATAAAATAACTTCTGTCTTGCACCATCAGAGTACGTAAGCAAATAAAAAGTATCTTTCCCCCAATTAAAAGAGTTAAGCCATAGTAGAGACAAGAACTTGAGCCATACTTCAGAAGTAACTCTAGCAAGATGATATTTGATTCCTGATTAAATTTGAGTGTTTCCTCCCAGAGAACCTGGGGGGAGGGGAACAGAAGAAAGAAATAGAAACAACAAGGTCAGACATAATGTCTGATGAGTCTAGTTACTTTTAGCCAGTAGATAAATAAAAATAACATGATAGACATATAAAGTGGATAAGAGAGATCACTACATAAATGGTAGGTATGACAAGGTAAGCAAGTTAAGATGTATGTGTCTCACTAATGATTACTCTACATTGTTACTAGTATAACTGAAATGAGATGATCCCTTCCACTACGAGTTGGTAGGATTAGGTCATATGTCCAAGTATACCCTAACCACTACCCTAATCGATCAGCTCCCTACCCTGTAGATATCTTGTGCTGGTCCCATAGTATGACGTATCACTTCCTAAAGTGGCAACCCATGGTGTGCACAACTATATCTACTGGTGTCACGGTCGTCTTAGCCCCCTCTGGCCGGCCCATACACGCACATATCACCTGTCGGTTTGCGCCGCCCACACCATCCACCTTGTTTGGATCTCTTACAATCAATCAGTAAGCGTGCCCCTTCTCTGCCTAGTATGGACTTCTTTACTTGATACCAACTCCGGGTTACTAACTGAAATGGGTCCCACACAATATAATACAAGCTCCCCCTTGTCTTATATCCCCACAAGGTTTTCCACTGACTATGTGTATCGTTATGTGTCTTTAATTACATAGCCCTATACCAGTTATGCATACCCTAAAGGGTGTCAATAATTACATAACTTTGTTACATTATCTATCAGTTATGTATACCACTAGGTGTCTTTAATTACATAACCTTATTACATTATCTACCAGTTATGTATACCACTAGGTGTCTTTAATTACATAACCTTATTTGGTTAAGTTCGTGGGCCTATATATACATATTACCCAACCCCTCCAATTTACTTAACCCACCCACTACCTATCCAATTGTACTTAACTCTAACTTAAGTTTATAGTCATATTAAATTAGGTTAAGTAGTCCATTTCTTTACCATGTCCAATTATGGTTATAATGGGCTAGACCTCTCACATTAGGCCTATAACGTGTGGATGCTGGATATGCCGGTCGGGTCCGGACAGTCTTATTCCATAGTTGGGCCTAACCTTGTGTCTTAGCCCGATTCGTATTTGCGTACTTAGACCTCCTAAATTAGGTTTAATATTAGTGGCTGTTGGATATGCCTATCGGGTCTGAGCAGACTTCCACCACTAATGTAACCTAACCTCGTGTCATAAGTACAATTTACAATTCCTAATTGTAAATTACTAAACATTCCAAATTTATCTAATTCTACCTATGTCATTATAGGTAACTATTTCTATGTTTTCCTCATTTGAATTGCATGTCCAATTCATATAAATATTACATAAATTATGCTAATTATAATCCCTTTTTCCCCGTTTCCTCTCTAACGTATTCATAAGTATTTTGGCGGCATCTGAGCTATAAAGTAGCCCGGCTACAACAATGAAAAAGGAATATGACGAAGGTGATAGTTTCAACATATCTTGGCATAAAGTAAACATAAAATGGTATGATAACAAGGAATGGTCATGTTATCATCATGGCAAGGTAGGCATAAAAGTGATGAACTTGTAGCAACTACGATGTCAAAGCAATATAATGAGATCTAAATTAACCATAAGGTGTCCAATTATTTAGATCTAGCATAGTTAGGGTGATATAGTAACATGTTTAGATCTAAATATGGATTCACATGTCAGGTTTACAACATATCTCAATGGATCATAATATGACAGGTGAAAGGTGATTAACATAAAGATGTAGATCCAAGTAATGTTACAACTGTCCCAATTAATAGATGTACATTCACTATAACATGGTTACAAGTCAAGATTCACATAAGCAACATAATCAAATCACCATAATTTTATTAGATCTGGGAAAATAGATCTGTCATGACATAGTATAGGATTTCACATTAACAAAGAATCATACTTTACAATATATCCAATTCATAGTCTTTCAAAATATACTTTTATTTATCTAAACCTAAAAACAACTAGAACTCACAGTGTTAGGTTTAGAGAATTGAGAAAGAACGGATCTATAATTTCTGAATTGGATTTATAGAATATGTTGTTGTAGAAAACGGTTCAGTTCGCACTCCAACAGCATATGGCCTCCATGAATTCCAATGAAGAAAATATGAGAAATAGGACACTCATATATAGCTGCCATACCCCCTGAAACCGAGTGCTATGTCAACTCTAGTGGTGTTGACACCCCTGTGGGTGGGTCGACCCTTAGGTCGACACCCCTTCAGGGGGGTCAACCCCCTAGAGCAGGAACTTTGCCGCTCAGAGGAAATTTTCGAATTTGAATCCTCTGGATAGAATTCCGACTCATCTCTGACTCACCTCTGACTCATGCGTAAATATAAAATATTTCTGTGCATATACACAAACTTAAAACCTTCATAACTTCTTCATACGGTGTCTGTTTTACGCAAGCCAAATGTCTGTCTTGACTAGAATTTCGAGATGGACGCAATAGTGTAGTCCATTTTCTCTAATTCTGAATGTTAAATTAATTATTATTTAATTTATTCTCTTTAAGGTAGTTAAAAATTCGGGGTGTTACAAATTGTCCCTACGGGTGAACTCATGGTAACTTAATACTTCCCTTAGACGGTGATTCCTTTAGGCCATTTGTATAAACTGTCCCTAGGCCAGCCCTTACTAAGCCCCTTAATAAGAAGCAGACATTACTTGGCGAACTACCCTATTTATACGTCATCGTCTACAAGGACCATTTAATACCCAATAAGAGAAAGGCGGACCCAGTGACCATTTAAGACATTTGTAAGGGGGATTCCCATGATTTGGGTCCTAAACCAAGGAGTGAACCATAAGATGGATCTAGTCCTAACTACTTTGTACCCAAACCAATGTAGGTCATCCACTTAATCACTTCTCAAGGCAAGCCTACTTCACACACAACATATATATATACACACACTAGACATCTCACATTAGGTCTACCATTTGTATATGCTGGATTTGCCAGACGGTTCCGGGCAGGCTTCTGCTACAAGGTGGGCCTAACCTCGTATCATAGTGTAATAACTATAATGGCCCATGACACCTAGACCTCTTATATTAATCAGTCTAATTTGTAGATATTGGATATGCCGGTCGGTTGTCGGCAGGCTTCTACTATAAGTAATAGTTAACCTCTTGTCTTTGTGCCATTAATTATAATAGAGCCATTAACTCACACATAAGCATACAAATTCCTATGGGGACATTCAAACTCGATTACCTAATTTAAAATGTATTTAGTACGCACTTAATACGCATTAATATAACGATTATTACGCTATAAATCTATATAAATATAGACGGGAATTATGCGAATAAGATTAATGTCCTAACTACGTTTGAAATGTCAATCCTAACAATCACTATTACGGTATACAGGTAAATTTCCTTACTGATTTAACATGGTCCAACATGCATATTCACAATAAATGATAAAAATGGGAAATAACAACATCGACATATAACTTGTAACCAACGCTTGAAGGATTATTTCAATAACAGAATAAAGATAAGGTGAAATATTCATAAATACATAAGTAAAATACTTAATTTGGTACTATTTCATTTTCGTGTACAAAACCTTAATACTTTAGTAGTTGCAAATAATGAGTTTAAACAATCCATTTCAAAAATAGATATTTAAGCCTATTCAAATTGCAATATTCACTACAAGAAGAAAGACTTTTTATAGCGTTTAAAAACCGCTATAAAACTTTTTATAGCAATCCTATAATCGTCATAGATCAACATGTTTTGAAAAGTCTTATAGATACCATAGCGTTTCATACTTGCAATGGAAAATGTAGTTTTGTTGCTATCTTAAACTGCTTTTCTATAGCGTGTGAAACATGCTATGAATTTTTTTTATGACACATCTAAGCAGGCTATGGAATTATCATATCAAGCTTTTATGACGCATCGAAATGCTATAGAAAATTAATTACTATCTACTGCAGCATCATTTTATAGCTATAAAACAATTTATTCCCTAAAAAATATTTTTTATAGCACTAGCATAATGTTATTATATAAGAAAGCTAAACGATTTTTCTTTCCAATGCGCAGTTAGAACGCTATACAAAAAAATCTGTTGCAACATTTTGTTGCCATAACATTCAAAGCTTACAATTTCCAATTCTCATAATATATTATAATAATTCAAAAAACCATATTTGTCTCATTAATCTGTACAAAATGGAGTCATGAGTCAAATCACAATGTATATATGTCCACAATATTTCATACATGAAAAATTGGAACATAAATATTAACAATACATGTGATTGTTGCAAAACAAAATGATACATACTATAAATATTCATGAACGTCGACAAGCATAACCGATTTGAAGAAGAAAGCGTGTGACATCATATATTAGCCTCAAAAGCATCATACAACACCTGTCAAGAAGAAGCATAAACATACGTTTATTGGTGAGTATATACAAGTATGTATATTTACAAAAAATGCATTGGCCAAAGACGTGATTTTTAGTTTCTTTTGTTAAATATATTGACTTGAGATTACCTACAACCTTAAAGCGATATACTAATTCTCAACTTGCTAAAAAGGTAATAACTTGAACTGCTGTTAGCTTTAAATAACTATGAGTCTGCATATATAAATTTTGCATGTTGCTTACTCAATTTTTACATGTAATAGAGGTTGGAAGTTTAGATCCCAATAGTATGCATGTGTTTTCTTTCCAATATTTAATCTACATTGAGTTGATGCAATTAATATTCATACAAAAAACTAGACCAGAATCCACAATATATAATTATAAAATAATAAAACAAGAAAATTTATCTACATAATGTTGTGAATCAAAAACCCTATCGATAAAATAACATTTTTTACAAATAAATAAAATTATTTCTCAGATTAGAAAAGCGATCCCTGGACTATTTTTTCTTTTTATATAAAGCCCTTCTTTACGTTAATGGCTATGCAAAAAGGAATAAGCATAAAAAAGTTACCTCTGAAAGGCTTCTTGAAATGAATTCAATCCTCTACGATTTGCGGTGTCATCGTGTAATTCATCCAATATAGAAATAAGATATGTAAGCCTTCCAGAACGCCAATCGACATTGTGAATATGGGGCTCAAACATGGACATAGCCAGACCAAAGTAAATATTACGAATCCCCAGTCTTGGAAATTGGAGATTCTTGAATCTCTGTTGATTAAACCATCTGCACACCAATTATAAAAGCAAAGAAATTTCAAAAAACATCGAGTAGACTGGTTTATCTCAATTTATTATTTTTCTGAACTAAAAACAATTTATAAAAGAGGTTTACAATTGTCAGGTAAAAGAATTTTTTTCTTGATTATTGTTATTTTGTAATAGTAACGGGTAGGTTGTTCTAGGCCTAGCTCGGAGTGCCTAATTTTTCCAATCAGCGGTGGATAAAAGAACTATGATTTTGTGATGACACTTTGCTTTTCATATTTTGGTGAGTTTGCATGTATACTTTTTTCTGATCCAGTAAAGTGTGACGAAGTAGTGTGTGCATGCAAATAAGTCCATATATATGGGTGTATGTTTCCTCGGTATATTCGAATCTAATATTTTTGTTTCCAAACTGACAAGTTTACAAAACATATAGGTATATTAATATTACTGAACCACCACATTATACAATTCAACAACCCAGAACCCGAACATTTGAATTGTGCGGGTTACACTTAAATTAATATAAGATATTTTGTGAGTGGGTATTCTATGAATTGTGCGGGTGTGTGTGGAGTTTCAGGTTATTTGCAACTAAGTTTAATGAATATAGGGGGGTGTGTGTATAGCTTATGTGTGCATGCATGAGATTTAAGTGTACACGAGAGTGTGTGCATGCATGTTTGTTCTTGTAGTATATCTAAAGAATGTTTGAATTATACTTATTGGAAACCGATTCCATTATGAAGTTTGCAGCAGTCCAAACTATCGTAGTACCAAGAGCACGATCTATGCCTGATGAAGCTGCTTTCAACAAATCCATTAGGTGGGTTCTGCATGCACATAGTAAAAATAAGCACAATCTATGCCATGATGAAATTTTTATCCTTAAATGCACTAGTTATTGTGCTAAGCATCAAAAGTCTATGTAACACCCCGCCTCCGCTAGGGTCACTCGCAAAGGAATGCACTAGCTTCAGAGGGGCATTATTGGTAAACATGCACAGAAATATCACAAGACAGAACATATAAAATAGCGGAAGTAAAAAATCGAACTTTCATAAACATCAATAATTAAGGTCTAAAGCCTTTTACATCAGAGTACATCAAAACCTGTCTTGCAATAGTAAAGAAGCATAAAGACTTTTTCATAAATTATTCCCCAAGTAAAGTAGCCATAACCAAGGAAAGTCCAAGCCATCCATGATGACCTTCAAGCATAAGAAGTCCGAACTAAACAACAGTATTTCCTCCCTGTAACCTGGGGGGGAATGGAAGAAAAGAGGCGAAACAAAACGGGTCAGTCAAAAAGACTGAGTAAGCCCTATCTACTATCAGCATAAAAACTAGTAAAGTTAACTGACATGAGAAACTGAGATGAACATAAGCATGATGACAAGATAGATAAGCTAAATCAAAATAACAGGATGAACTACTGAACTCAGATAAACTAAGGTGTCATGATAAATTACGGTGTCAAGATAAAACAAGGTATCCCATCGTCAAGTTCCTGTCAAGTATAATATCCCCAAGATATCTATCACGTATAACATCCCATGGTATCTATCCTGTCTTTTAGCTCTGCACCTACCGTACTAGTATCCCCACCGTATCATGTGTTAACCATGAATGACCCTTACTCAACAGTCGTGTAATAGTCTATGTCAACCTAATATATCGCATATATAGGTTACTCAACTCGTATGTTTTATTCCATGTAAATGTTCAGTCCCTTGCCGTAGACCATACGGGCTTTCCCATGAGATTCTTTACTACTTTAACATAGTTCCATGATCCTTAAGATCGCTTTGGATTGTCACCCTATATCTAACCAGGGTCTTACAACATGAATCATTGTTTGTACAACTAGGACTTATGCTACCTAGGACTACTAGGGATTATGCTTACCTATTGCACGTTTTCGTATCTCGGTTTTGGTTCAACCACCCTGGGCCACTAGGATTTACGCTAACCGTCAACCGCGCCCTTTTTCCCACGCATTCATCGTGAATCGTTTTTCCATGACTGTATGCACATGTATCACATCGTGCCATCCGAGTCCTGTCACAGGGCAGACCAGGAAATACAGGACTCGGTCGGGAGCTTTCGATTTATCTGCCGATGCAGATGCTAAGGTCTGTTTTTTTCTATACGTGGCTATGGTCCCACGAGACCACTCCCTCAACTAGTGAAAGACAAGACAGGATAAATCCTGTATGAGAACACAACACTGGCCAACCCACATCCAAGCCTTACCGCACCCATAATTAGATAGCAATTATGGTCTTTTGGGTGTTCTCTGCCTTTCCGTACGTACACGCTTGACCAAAGATGGTAGGTAGCCTGACGAAATGCTATCTAGGGTACGACCGTGTATCGTCGACTATCCCCTATCCATCCCCGTCTTTAGGTCGCTCGTATAGCAACCAAGGCATACTCTTGGTTCTTTTAACGCAGACCTTAACCTCTCATGAGCCTAGTATAATCACCTGGCAGCTCATAGAGGGATACCAAGAATATCCTCACGTTCCCCGAAGCCGCTGCTTCGTTACCCAGTTCGCTGGAGCCTTTATCTAAATCAGATACTTGCTCCCACTCGTATACTTAAACGATGACCTACCGTATCAGGTTACTCATCTATTTATGAACTGGTCTAAATTTCCTTGACTAAGAATCATTACTTAGTTATTCTTCAACTAAGGTTTACCACTTAGCCTTATTCCCGTTATCCTTGTTAACTACGGTTATCCACCTAATCCTCAGAACTAGGGTTTACATAATGGATTAAGTGTCACTTAAGTTCATGACTTAACCCGTCTACAAATCATGTCACTATTGGCTTAGTATCCAAGTTCAAGACTTAACCCTACAAACCATGCTCAAGTTGGTTAAGTATATATTAACTTGACCCTATCAAATTACTGAGTCAAATCGGTCAAGCGTATTTAAGCGATTTGTGACTTAGCCTTATCATGTTATCACGTTAGATTGGTTAAGTATTGGTTAACTTAACCTTATCAAATAACCGAGTTGGAGTGTTTAAGTATAGGTTACTTAATCACTTCAAAATTACCGAGTTAGATTGGTTAAGTGTTGGTTAACTTAACCACTTCAAATCATCGTGTTAGGTTAGTTAAGTGTTTAACCTAACCCCATCAAACTACCAAGTGGGATTAATTAAGTCTAGGCTAACTTAACCCCATCCGATTTCCATGTTTAGACTAGTTGAGTCTAATCTTAACCCCATCCATTAACTGTATCTTTCGGTTAAGTGTCATTAAGAAAACTTACTTAGCCTTACCAAATTATCGTGTTGGATTGATTAAGTGTTGGTTAACTTAACCCCGTCCACTAGTCGTATAAAAATGGTTAAGTGTCATTAGGCAAATCAAGTTACTTAACCTACCCAACCTTGTCATGTTTTGTTAGGTATCATTGGCCTAATCAATTTACTTAACCCATTGTCCATGTCATATTTGGTTAAGAGTCATTAATCAAATTAACTTAACCCTATCATGTGGCATTAATTACTTAATGCACCTCAACCTCTCACATTAGACTTTGTTGTGGTTACTAGTTAAGCCGGTCGGTTCCGGGTAGCTTTACACCACAACTTGGTCTAACCTCGGGTTCAAGCACAACATGACCAACTTCTCACATTGGGTCCTATTGTTTGCAACTACTAGTTAGGCCGGTCGGTTCCGGGTTGTTTTACGTTGCAAACTCAACCCAACCTCGAGTTGGCCACACTTATATTATCTAAGTGTCATGTCCATTATGTTTCCAACACATATTACAAGTTTTCAAGCAATTGGGTAGACCTAACTTAATAGGTAAATTCCCAATGGGTAGACCTAACTTAATAGGTAAATTCCCAAGCTTATGTTTTCAAGCATACTTACATGTCCACTTCCATGTTATATTTCAAGTCATGTTTTCAAGTATAAACACATGTCATATTTAACGTTACATGTTGTCATGTTTATACCCATTTACCCAAATCATGTTCATGTCATTATGTTTTCCCATAATGTGACCCCAACGCTTTTAAACTCGCATAATGGATTCAAAGGAGGAACTTGTCAAAGGTATGACAAAAGTGGGTATAAAGCCACTAGTTGAACATGGTGGCAAATGAGACATAATGCGTTCATTAACTTGCATGTTACATTCTTAAGCCTCAAAAACATGCATAACGTTCAAACTTGGCAAATAAGCGAATCATGATGATAAATGACATAGAAAGATGGCTAGAAGTTCGCATATGACATTACATGCAAGCTATCATAAGAGGTATGATAGTTCTCATGTTGCCAAAATGCAACATTTAACATAAAGGCCAAAGCTTTATGACCACAAGATCAAGATGAAGACTTCATAAACTTGCATGACATGATAGCATGTATTATACTCAATGATCAAACCCAAACTTGCACATGAACATTTAACTTCATAGTTAATATCTAAGAGTAGGGAAAGAGCTTACATTGCTATGAAGGCACAAAAGATATGACAAAGCCCTTAGGCAATCAACTAGACCCAAAATGCAAGCTCTAACATAAAAATCCTAGAGCCAAAATGATCAAAACCCTTGCTTTATGATGCAAATATAGAAACTTGACTTGAATGCAAGCTAATGACACTCATACAAGGTTGAAAACACTTGTATGCATGGAAAATCTCTCATAGAAACGATTTAGAAATTTTATGAAGAGGGTGGAGGCCATGAGAGGTAAAATTTTGCCATAGTTTAGTTGTATGAATGAATAATGATGATTTAGGGTTAGGTTAGGGTCTTATTTATAGATTGGGCAAGTGTTTTAGGCCATAGGATTAAACCCTAGTTGCAATCTCAGCCCTTAAAACCGAATCTGGCCCCCAAACTCAACACAAACCCAAAATGGTGCACCAGGCAGAACTGCCCGGCTGGACCAAGTCGACAGCCAAGTCGACAGGGCTGTCGACTTGGGTCCAACCAAGTCGACTCCCAAGTCGACAGGGCTGTCGACTTGGGTGCTATGGCGGGAATTTTCCCGCCTGCCCCAAACTGGCCCAAATTTTCAAATTCAAACTTGAATTTGAAATCTGTTTTTACTCTGAAATTTTCTGAAAACTTTGTTGGGCCTTAATCGGGTCATACGGACTCCGATTTTCGAAAACTCGGACTCTATTTCGCGTATTTTTCCGAGACGAACGCAATGGCATAGCCCGTTTTACTTGATTCAGAATTTAAAATTAAATTCTGCCTTGATTCTCGTTTTAACATGTTATCGAAATACGGGTTGTTACATTCTCCCCACCTTTTAGGATTTCATCCCCGAAATCTCCAAGTTAGGAAGAACATATCCTACCATCCATCATCCATCTACTCAAAACATCATCCACAAGCAACCATTGTCCTTAGATGATTTCTAATGTTGTATGAATATATGCAAAACGTGTGTGTACATGTTCCTTAGCTAATGCTAATGATCAGGCCTGAATAATCTTTCTAATGCAAAATATGTATAGTGCCATGAATCCAACATGTATGCAAATAGTCCTAGTCATATAGATACTATATGCGTGCACAATCATTCATTCATATGGAACAACCGCATGATAATACATTCGATTTCATCCATAAACAAGTATAAATACTCGTGCATATGCAATATGAAATGTGACCGAGTCGAGCTAGTATCTAATGTGTATTCGCGCATCCACGAGCAACCACTTGCAACCATATCAATCATAACATGTTTCAAATACATGTTTACATCCATAGGGTTCTACCTAGGATTCCCTGAAACAGGGCCGAGAAGATAAACAAGACAAACTCCTTATGGGGTTTGTAACAGAAAATAGGACCGAGAGGATGTCCACAAAAGATAGCCTACAAGTAAGCTCTACAGAAAATAGGGATCAAGGATATACTCCCAAAAAGAGATATCATGCGCGTATCTAGTCTTTGACCATCAAAGTCGTATTTCCTTGAGCTTAATTCCATTGTGCCTTGACCGTCTTTTAACTTCGCGATTTCGTAGCTTCTTATTTCCTGTTTCCATAACATGAGCTGGAACTCATTTCTTCGTCGCCTCTCGTTCCACTTGCACTTATCCCTTTTTCTAGAGTACTTGGCGCAAACATGACTGCGTACTCATGATCTCATGCAAGCTTTCCAAAATTCACTAATGAATCTTGGATCTCGTTTATATACTATAAGGTATTCCATGTAGAAGAACTTTCTCTTGAAAGTAAACAGATGTCAACCAGGTTATCATGCGCACTTACTAGGATGATCTCTATAACCCATACATAAATGAAGTAAACCATCCGTCTTATCGGCGAACACCACTCGATCGGGCTTCAAATTTCCAATAAAGACATCAAGGGATTCTAAGTAACTAGTCATGACAGAACCTCAAAAAGGTTACACGCTACTTCGAGGGTATTACCAAGGCTAGTCAAAAGGTCTAACTACCCTCCTATCAAAACCGAGAGTGGCACCCCTTACTGGATAACCACTTCATCCCTAGAATCCATCCATAGCTTATAAACATAAGCATTATTTCCAAACTCAACACTTGGCATAGACATTCTCAAATCCAAACAAGTCATGCATAAATGGACTGATTCTCCAATAGGACTTTGAGACAAAAAAAATGGGATTCTCTATTACGCTAGTACTTAAGGTGCAGAGACTCAACTATCGAGGCAGACTCAAATGATACGAAAAACGAAGTCCTAACGGGATGATAGAGAAGAAAAGCTAAACCTTTAACAAGATCGTTACCCTCCTTCCGAGGTACCCTAGAAATGAGAGCATACTACTGCCCTCCCGATGATCTTGTCCTTGTCCCATAATACTTAACTATCCGCCCCGTTTTACCATGCCAAAGGTACTTTCTCGTCATGGGTTTCATTGTTCATCTTTCTCCCTCCTTTGAGGACTAAGCCATACCAACAAGTTGCTCATCCTTAAGCTCGTATCCTTTACCCTCTTTCTCACTATCCTTTCTTATAATGCGGCCACTGGTTTCTCAAAAACCACCTCCATCGTATGGAAAGCACTTTCGTAGATAGAAAAGACTAGTCGCAGTTAAAACCACTATGACTACAGATGGAGGAAAGAAAAGGAAAAGAGATTCAATTAAGGAAACAAGGATAGTGCTAATGGCCTTTGGGGAATAGCCTTTTTCTTTTAAAAGAAAATTTTCTTGAAAAATGCTTCTTTGTAAACGATTTTCAAATAGTTTTCAGAAGGTCTTTAAAAACTTTTGCCCAGTCTGGTAACCTTCTGCTCTGATACCACGTGTAACACCCCGCCTCCGCTAGGGTCACTCGCAAAGGAATGCACTAGCTTCAGAGGGGCATTATTGGTAAACATGCACAGAAATATCACAAGACAGAACATATAAAATAGCGGAAGTAAAAATCGAACTTTCATAAACATCAATAATTAAGGTCTAAAGCCTTTTACATCAAAGTACGTCAAAACCTGTCTTGCAATAGTAAAGAAGCATAAAGACTTTTTCATAAATTATTCCCAAGTAAAGTAGCCATAACCAAGGAAAGTCCAAGCCATCCATGATGACCTTCAAGCAGAAGAAGTCCGAACTAAACAACAGTATTTCCTCCCTGTAACCTAGGGGGGGGGGAAGGAAGAAAAGAGGCGAAACAAAACGGGTCAGTCAAAAAGACTGAGTAAGCCCTATCTACTATCAGCATAAAAACTAGTAAAGTTAACTGACATGAGAAACTGAGATGAACATAAGCATGATGACAAGATAGATAAGCTAAATCAAAATAACAGGATGAACTACTGAACTCAGATAAACCAAGGTGTCATGATAAATTACGGTGTCAAGATAAAACAAGGTATCCCATCGTCAAGTTCCTGTCAAGTATAATATCCCCAAGATATCTATCACGTATAACATCCCATGGTATCTATCCTGTCTTTTAGCTCTGCACCTACCGTACTAGTATCCCCACCGTATCATGTGTTAACCATGAATGACCCTTACTCAACAGTCGTGTAATGGTTTATGTCAACCTAATATATCACATATATATGTTACTCAACTCGTATGTTTTATTCCATGTAAATGTTCAGTCCCTTACCGTAGACCATACGGGCTTTCCCATGAGATTCTTTACTACTTTAACATAGTTCCATGATCCTTAAGATCGCTTTGCATTGTCACCCTATATCTAACCAGGGTCTTACAACATGAATCATTGTTTGTACAACTAGGACTTATGCTACCTAGGACTACTAGGGATTATGCTTACCTATTGCACGTTTTCGTATCTCGGTTTTGGTTCAACCACCCAGGGCCACTAGGATTTATGCTAACCGTCAACCGCGCCCTTTTTCCCACGCATTCATCGTGAATCGTTTTTCCATGACTGTATGCACATGTATCACATCGTGCCATCCGAGTCCTGTCACAGGGCAGACCAGGAAATACAGGACTCGGTCGGGAGCTTTCGATTTATCTGCCGATGCAGATGCTAAGGTCTATTTTTTTCTATACGTGGCTATGGTCCCACGAGACCACTCCCTCAACTAGTGAAAGACAAGACAGGATAAATCCTGTATGAGAACACAACACTGGCCAACCCACATCCAAGCCTTACCGCACCCATAATTAGATAGCAATTATGGTCTTTTGGGTGTTCTCTGCCTTTCCGTACGTACACGCTTGACCAAAGATGGTAGGTAGCCTGACGAAATGATATCTAGGGTACGACCGTGTATCGTCGACTATCCCCTATCCATCCCCGTCTTTAGGTCGCTCGTATAGCAACCAAGGCATACTCTTGGTTCTTCTAACGCAGACCTTAACCTCTCATGAGCCTAGTATAATCACCTGGCAGCTCATAGAGGGATACCAAGAATATCCTCACATTCCCCGAAGCCGCTGCTTCGTTACCCAGTTCGCTGGAGCCTTTATCTAAATCAGATACTTTCTCCCACTTGTATACTTAAACGATGACCTACCGTATCAGGTTACTCATCTATTTATGAACTGGTCTAAATTTCCTTGACTAAGAATCATTACTTAGTTATTCTTCAACTAAGGTTTACCACTTAGCCTTATTCCCGTTATCCTTGTTAACTACGGTTATCCACCTAATCCTCAGAACTAGGGTTTACATAATGGATTAAGTGTCACTTAAGTTCATGACTTAACCCGTCTACAAATCATGTCAAAATTGGCTAAGTATCCAAGTTCAAGACTTAACCCTACAAACCATGCTCAAGTTGGTTAAGTATATATTAACTTGACCCTATCAAATTACTGAGTCAAATCGGTCAAGCGTATTTAAGCGATTCGTGACTTAGCCTTATCATGTTATCACGTTAGATTGGTTAAGTATTGGTTAACTTAACCTTATCAAATAACCGAGTTGGAGTGTTTAAGTATAGGTTACTTAATCACTTCAAAATTACCGAGTTAGATTGGTTAAGTGTTGGTTAACTTAACCACTTCAAATCATCGTGTTAGGTTAGTTAAGTGTTTAAACTAACCCCATCAAACTACCAAGTGGGATTAATTAAGTCTAGGCTAACTTAACCCCATCCGATTTCCATGTTAAGACTAGTTGAGTCTAATCTTAACCCCATCCATTAACTGTATCTTTCGGTTAAGTGTCATTAAGAAAACTTACTTAGCCTTACCAAATTATCGTGTTGGATTGATTAAGTGTTGGTTAACTTAACCCCGTCCACTAGTCGTATAAAAATGGTTAAGTGTTATTAGGCAAATCAAGTTACTTAACCTACCCAACCTTGTCATTTTTTGTTAGGTATCATTGGCCTAATCAATTTACTTAACCCATTGTCCATGTCATATTTGGTTAAGAGTCATTAATCAAATTAACTTAACCCTATCATGTGGCATTAATTACTTAATGCACCTCAACCTCTCACATTAGACTTTGTTGTGGTTACTAGTTAAGCCGGTCGGTTCCGGGTAGCTTTACACCACAACTTGGTCTAACCTCGGGTTCAAGCACAACATGACCAACTTCTCACATTGGGTCCTATTGTTTGCAACTACTAGTTAGGTCGGTCGGTTCCGGGTAGTTTTACGTTGCAAACTCAACCCAACCTTGAGTTGGCCACACTTATATTATCTAAGTGTCATGTCCATTATGTTTCCAACACATATTACAAGTTTTCAAGCAATTGGGTAGACCTAACTTAATAGGTAAATTCCCAATGGGTAGACCTAACTTAATAGGTAAATTCCCAAGCTTATGTTTTCAAGCATACTTACATGTCCACTTCCATGTTATATTTCAAGTCATGTTTTCAAGTATAAAACATGTCATATTTAACGTTACATGTTGTCATGTTTATACCCATTTACCCAAATCATGTTCATGTCATTATGTTTTCCCATAATGTGACCCCAACGCTTTTAAACTCGCATAATGGATTCAAAGGAGGAACTTGTCAAAGGCATGACAAAAGTGGGTATAAAGCCACTAGTTGAACATGGTGGCAAATGAGACATAATGCGTTCATTAACTTGCATGTTACATTCTTAAGCCTCAAAAACATGCATAACGTTCAAACTTGGCAAATAAGCGAATCATGATGATAAATGACATAGAAAGATGGCTAGAAGTTCGCATATGACATTACATGCAAGCTATCATAAGGGGTATGATAGTTCTCATGTTGCCAAAATGCAACATTTAACATAAAGGCCAAAGCTTTATGACCACAAGATCAAGATGAAGACTTCATAAACTTGCATGACATGATAGCATGTATTATACTCAATGATCAAACCCAAACTTGCACATGAACATTTAACTTCATAGTTAATATCTAAGAGTAGGGAAAGGGCTTACATTGCTATGAAGGCACAAAAGATATGACAAAGCCCTTAGGCAATCAACTAGACCCAAAATGCAAGCTCTAACATAAAAATCCTTGAGCCAAAATGATCAAAACCCTTGCTTTATGATGCAAATATAGAAACTTGACTTGAATGCAAGCTAATGACACTCATACAAGGTTGAAAACACTTGTATGCATGGAAAATCTCTCATAGAAACGATTTAGAAATTTTATGAAGAGGGTGGAGGCCATGAGAGGTAAAATTTTGCCATAGTTTAGTTGTATGAATGAATAATGATGATTTAGGGTTAGGTTAGGGTCTTATTTATAGATTAGGCAAGTGTTTTAGGCCATAGGATTAAACCCTAGTTGCAATCTCAGCCCTTAAAACCGAATCTGGCCCCCAAACTCAACACAAACCCAAAATGGTGCACCAGGCAGAACTGCCCGGCTGGACCAAGTCGACAGCCAAGTCGACAGGGCTGTCGACTTGGGTCCAACCAAGTCGACTCCCAAGTCGACAGGGCTGTCGACTTGGGTGCTCTGGTGGGAATTTTCCCGCCTGCCCCAAACTGGCCCAAATTTTCAAATTCAAACTTGAATTTGAAATTTGTTTTTACTCTGAAATTTTCTGAAAACTTCGTTGGGCCTTAATCGGGTCATACGGACTCCGATTTTCGAAAACTCGGACTCTATTTCGCGTATTTTTCCGAGACGAACGCAATGGCATAGCCCGTTTTACTTGATTCAGAATTTAAAATTAAATTCTACCTTGATTCTCGTTTTAACATGTTATCGAAATACGGGTTGTTACAGTCTATTCAACACATTTGACATTTGTTTCATCAAGATCTCAAGGCCACGTAAAAGACAACAGTTGGTAATGCATGGTTCCATATAAATTATGTCCATCCATATAATAAACATCAGTACAAAAAAAAAAAAAAGGTTTGATAGAAATATATTTTCAAAGATCAAGGTAAAACTCGTGTTGTCACAAAGAAACGCGGAAAGAATAACATATAATTTAACTAAGTTTCACGTATATGCATTTGTATGAAAATGCAAAAATATAAATAAAAATAAATAAATAATAGTATTACTATTTCTAAAATGAGAGAAATAGCATGTGACCATTTGGGAAGAAGTAAAGCATCAATAATGTGTTGATGTTTCATTTAGATAATATGAACCACATTTGGTTGATATGAGCCATGCTCAACCTTGTGAAAATTGATGACATTGCATTACTGAAGTTGTGGTAAGAATTAATCAAAGAAAATTGATGCATTTTTATTTCAGTATAATAGTATAATTGAGCCACGCTCAACGTACGCTCTGTTGCTAATGGAGACTATAGGCAGTTTAAGGGTTCAGTTTCAGTTTGTGTTGGTGTTATCCCTAATTCAAACTCTTCTTGGCAGAGAGTTAACAGTAATAGGCATAATCCCACTATTGCACATAACAAGTCAAGTATGCTGAAAGAAAGCGGGATAAGGCTAGAAGCAAGCGCGAGTATTAATAAATTCTCCATGTTAGACGGTTTACAGGACAGAGAAACTTGTGTAGCTGTTGTGGATGACTGTGAAGAAGGAGAAATCAGGAATGTTAGCGAGCTGCTCTCTTGTGCTTTTCTGACCTATGGTAACTCAGAGGCAAGTGCTGTTGCCATGCTAAATGCCTGTTCAGGTTTCGCTGCTGATATCAATGCCAACGTTAGTGACAAAAAACTTTTGAACGTTTGAAATCTGTTGATGAGAGGGGTTGTAATCTTGAAGTTCAAATCCAAAATGAAAACAAGGAAGGAAACATAGTTGAACACGGTGTTAACCAAGATATGTGCACTAATAGGGATGATAATAACCTTGACTCCTTCTTGCAATCGAACTTTGATTGTGTCGATCACAGTAGCAAAGTGATCAAGAAGAAAACGAAAACGAAGGATAAAGCTAAATGCAGGGTAGAAGTCAAAGGGGTTCGCGAGTCTATTGAAGAGTTGCACGCTGAAATAAAGTGTGGTAAGTTAGATCACTTAATATGTGCGGAGAAATTAAAGCTTATGGACATTATGATCTATAATTACGACTTAATGGAGGTGTATGCTTATGAGCATGAAAAGATGGGATCAATTCAAAATGAAATGAACATGTGCAAGCCATCGGCGTCAGGGCTCAAACCAGGTTTTCTTAATCTTTGTGTTGATATTATTTCCTCCAAACCTGCTTGTAAAGTCAAGTCCTCTTCCCCTCTCACGGTTAACAAAGAAAGCGAAAAACCCAAGGAAAAACCAGGCCCTTATGATCATATTCAACCCCTCCAGGTTATAAGGCGCCTCCGGACCCGATCATCAACCTGCCGACATTTGTACCATCTGTTGTGGTTTGTGACATGAAATCACTTATGTCGATGGAGACGAGGCGTGGATGTGCTTGGAAATAGTGGAGATGGTGTAGAAGCAGAAAGAAGGCAAGGAGGAGCAGTTCTGTGTAGAGCTTCAGCACAGACGTCTGATAGCATTTGGTCAGACGTCTATTGTCAGGGTTTTGGTAACCCGAGAGCATGGACAGACGTCTGACATATATTGGTCAGACGTCTGAGCGGGGTTTTTGCAGTTTTGACTTGGTCTTTCTGTGACTTGTTCTGCAAGTATTGAAGGGGCAAATTGGGAATTTACCTAGGCCTTCTATTCTCCTATAAAGCAGCACATAGGGTTGGATTAATGTATGACCGAATAGAGTGGCGGCTGTGTGCCTCTAGAGCTTGGTGCGCTAGAGAGGATTGGTGCCTCCAATTAATCCAAGGGTTTGCTGTCGTTCTTCATTGTTCTCTTCTCCAACAAAAGTGTCATTCATCTGGATATTATTTCCCTTTCTGAATAAGGTTATTGATTTTTGTAGTTTGTTTATTGTTGGTTGTTGAACCAATGAGTGTAAACAGAATTCGTTTTGAGAATCAATAAAGAGGGTGGTTGGGTGGAATATTTTGTGTTTGCGCATGTGATTTCATATCTGTGTTTGTTTCCATAGAAATAACCTTTAAGTAATTGGATGAATAAGATCCTGGTCGCTTCCTCAAAGGCGCAATTTTCTAAAAAGTTGGTATCGGAGCTTGACCATCGCAAATCTTAGAGTGATTTTGGATTGGAAAATTTGATTTTTGTTTGAAAAAAAATTGATTTTTTGTTGAAAAAATTGATTTTTTTTTACATCTGATATGATGGCGCTGTTGGTGATGACTAATTTTGATTGGGGATTTGAAGGCCTCAATGGTTTGGTTGATGGAGATGAAGAGAAGTCCTCCAATGTGGATGAGGGAAGATGGAAGAAGACGAAGATGTTGGAAATTGGTTTGATTTGTCTACACCTCGGTGATTCGGTTCATGTTTTCGACAGGGGTCTTCACGTTGATGATGCTCGAGGGATCAGGAGTGGTCGAGGAAGGAGCTCAGGTCAAGTGGTAGACCGGTGTCGATGTGGAATGCGAGTGACGGTTGAAGAACCTAGTCCACAACCAAGTGGAGAGGTTAATTTGGTCATTGCTGATGTGTTCAACAGGGTTCTTCACGTTGATGATGCTCGAGGGATTCGGGGTGATCAAGGAAGGAGCTCAGATCAAGTATTAGACGGGTGTCGATGGTATTGCAAGCAATTTTAGACCGTTGGTTTATACACGGTGCAACTCAGGTGTGGTCGTAGTCCTTTCAAATCGACTGGGTGTGATTGTTGCCCTGAAATCAATTGAGTCCCTGTACTCGGAACAGGTGGGGTGTATCTCGTTGCCTGGAAATCAAGGTTGGTTTTAATTGAGAGAAGGTGTCATTGAAAGAGCTAGATGTCTTGTGTGTTGCAAGTTCGTATGATGTGATGCGATTTCATATCAAGGTGGAGTGTTGTGTTTGTGACATGAAATCACATATGTTGATGGAGACGAGGCATAGATGTGCTTGGCGATAGTGGAGATGGTGTAGAAGCAGAAAGAAGGCAATGAGGAGTAGTTCTGTGTCGAGGTTCAGCACAGACGTCTGATAGCATTTGGTCAGACGTCTATTGTCAGGGTTTTAGTAACCCAAGAGCATGGACAGACGTCTGACATATATTAGTCAGACGTTTGAGCGGGTTTTCTGCGGTTTTGACTTGGTCTTTCTATGACTTGTTCTGCAAGTATTGAAGGGGCAAATTGAGAATTTACCTAGGCCTTCTATTCTCCTATAAAAGAAGCACATAGGGTTGGATTGATGTATGACCGAATAGAGTGGCACCTGCGTGCCTCTAGGGCTTGGTGCCCTAGAGAGGATTGGTGCCTCCAATTAATCCAAGGGTTTGCCGTCGTTCTTCATTGTTCTCCTTCTCCAACTAAAGTGTCAGTCATCAAGATATTCTTTCCCTTTCTTAATAAGGTTATTGATTCTTGTAGTTTGTTTATTGTTGGTTCTTGAACCAATGCGTGTAAACAAAATTTGTTTTGAGAAACAATAAAGAGGGTGGTTGGGTGGAATATTTTGTGTTTGCACGTGTGATTTCATATCTGTGTTTGTTTCCACAGAAATCGTCTTTAAGTAATTGGATGAATAAGATCCTGGTCGCTTCCGCAAAGGCGCAATTTTCTTAACACCATCTTCAGGAAGATCGACCGGAAGCAATCCTAATATGAGAAGCAAGAAAATTGAGCTTCTCAAAGGTCTCAATGATGATATAGGATGAAGAGATGAGAGCCTTTTTATCTGTAAGCAAATCTTTATGACATGTTTTAGGAAGTCTTAATTATGTAATGTAACTGAAGGTCAAATCTAGGAAAGTGGGGTGCTTAGTTGTGGTAGAGCTAGTATGTGTACTGCATATCACCTGGAACTCTTTGTATTTTATTTTTCTATGAATAAAAGAGTGTTATGGATCACTATAAAAACGATAAGCCTTGCAAAAAGAAAAGTATAATTGACAATGTTGTCTTTCCAAAACTACAAGTACTTAGAAATGTCAGATAACATAACGATGAAGTAATGAAACAGACCCCTACCATATATCACAGGCTGTAAAGCTATAATGTTAATTTGCTGTTTCGGAAAAAGCATATGATTTGAAAATATAAATACCATAATAGTCGATAAAACTGATATGTCTTATTAGACATGAGCAAACCTGACTAACGCCTTCCCCATATCCAAAACCAGCATTATAGCCACCATAGGAAGGGTTATTGTGGATAACTTGTAGGGGTAAGTAGGTTTTGTGTGATCTAATGTTTTTTTTATCGATCTGAGGCTTAGCGATTGCCGCCTCATTTGTTTGCCCTGTATTAAAACATGTAATTATATTTAGAAAAATGCAATATTTTGTCAAAGCATATCATATTCTTAGCAATACATCAGAAAGTTGTAGGGAGAAGTTGGGAGAACTTCACAGTCGTAAATTTTTATCTAAAATTACTTCAAATGAAAACATGGCTAACGTGAGGTATAATCTTTGAGATCATAAATTTTGGCCCAAAATTTGAAGAAAAAAATCAAGATATTGTAAGCCTTATGGTTAGAAGCTATCAATTTCAGAATAGCAGTCTCCAATGGAAAATAGTTAAGACTTGATGAACAATAATGCAGGACCTACCATTCAAATGTTGTAGGAGTTAATAAAGAGTAAATAGTAGATGCACCATGAAGTTCAAATTATGAGTTTCTTGTATAAATTTCGTAACCATCGGTTGTGGATTTATTTGGTTTACTAATATTCATATAAGAGAACAAGTGTTACCATCAATTTCATATTCCCATCTTCTTTTACTGCTTTTAAAGCACTAGATCTCTCTGCATAATAAACAAACCCAAAGTCGCGTTTACTTTGCCCAGGATTAGATGGTGGGAGAACACTTTTGTGACTTCTCCTTGACGCTCAAAGACAGCTTTCAGCTTTTCTGAGGTGACAACATTTGGTAATTTTTTAACATAGAGTTCCTTCACCTGTCTGTGTCAATTTGTTTATATCATCATGCAAATGAAGTTGAAATGACAATATCAACATCCATTAAACTATCAATAACAGCATACCAACCGATAATTATGATATCTGCATACAAAATATTTTCTTTTCAAATCATCAAATAATCACTAACATTAGTGGGGCCATTATTACATAATAATATTGGAGGAAACAGGAAAGCATCTCTAGGATTTCAATTTTAAAACTACACGAGAATACTCTTAATTTTTAAAGAACTTGTTAGCATTCAAGAACTTCACATGATCTGTTATTTTGGTTCTTTATGTTTAACCAATAATAGCATAAAACCTATTAGAATCATATTACATCTAAAAATGTCATTTTGGGTCCATTTCAGAAAGTCCTACCTATACATTACTCAGAAAAGTTAGAGCCTAAAGTAAGGTAATCCACAAATGAACATCATGAAGTATGAGAGAGTTTGGAGGTTTTCGACATACATGGTTTGTTAGGTAGAGAAGAAATAAGTACACAAATGAGGTTGAAGAGTTTGGAGTTTAGATGATCAATTAATGATTCATCATTCATGTAAACAGTATTCATAAATATATTTGTTTCTTCAAGAATCATTTCATACCTGAGAGGCTGCAGATGCCTCAGTCACATATTTAGGGTCCGCCCAAGTGACCGTGTGTGTGCTCCCATCAAGCCTAAATTTACCGCTTGTCATTTTCGCTCTTGCATATTCAGCCCAGAAATGATTATAAAATTCAATAAAAACAAGGAAAATTCTATTTGAACCCAGCTAATTGCTGAGTACCCCAAAATTTTGTAAAAACAAGTAAAACCATCATTTTGTTTGCTGAGTAATCCCCCGTTTAATTTTAAAAAAAAAACCAATAATACCCTTCCTCGTTGTGGATCTATGTGGAATTGTATGAAACCACGCAGCGTCGCTACTAGGATATTAACCATACCCCGTAGAGGCTCTACGGGGTATGGTTAGTATCCTAGTAGTGTCCCTGCGTGGTTTCATACAATTCCACGTAGAGCCACTACATGGTAGACCGAAAATTTAAAAAAAAATAAAACTGAAAAAGGGCGGTTTTTTCATTGATATTTTAAAAAAAAGGGGTTACTCAACATTTCTCTAAGTTAAGATTATCCTTAAAAAAATGACAATATCAGTAATATTATGATAGACATTATATATATATATATATATATATATATATATATATATATATATATATATATATATATATATATATATAAATATAACAAAGTAAAGCGACAGAGAGAAGTTAAGCATAAAATAAGGCAGTGAAAAGAATACCTTGAAAACTTCAATATTCACTACTCTAGGACCAATCTCATCGAGTATATCTTTAATTTCTTTTTCTTCCAAATCTTTGGGAACATTCCCAACAAATAATATGTTTTTTTACCTGAGATAATGAAAATCTCAAGGTTTTCCCGTAAAATAGTAGAGAAGAATATATCGAATTACACAATGCAAAAAGACACAATGTAATGCACAGCAGTGTAAAAGTTGTATGTTACCTTGAATTCTTTTAGCTGTATATTTTCAGTGGCTTCCCGAGCAGCAGCCTTTGTGGTGCATATGGCGAAAGCGAAACCCTTGCTTTCTCCTCTCCTTATCGTTCACCATCTTAACCTGTGAATAATTCATTTTCATAAATATGGCATCCCATGATAACAAAATAAACAGAACACCATCATCATTATCATTAATTTATTTATTCTAAATAGCTTTAGCAATTTTATTGTCATAGAACTCAGTGCAAACTTAAACATATGGATTAGCATTTTTAACCGATATCAAAAAGTATTGGATATTCAACATCGAGTCATTTCAAAGAGGGGTAATTTGTAACCATCGACCGCAAAGACCAAACTAGTGACTCATCTCAAAAACTTCACCATAAGGTTCACAAAGACTTCGTATATCCTTGTAGTCACATCTCAAAGCAGCGGACCAATGGAAATTTCAGTCCCATGAGGAAGTGCTAGCAAGTCAGCATGCTTTTCAATATCAGCTTCATCTCTTGTCTCAATTTTTTTTTCTACGCCTTTTTTTGGTTCTTCATTTTCAAAATCTTTATCATTCTCGTCATCGTCATACACTTTGTATTCCTCTCTACCTCTTTTATAGCTAGTATCATCTCCTGAATGTTGATTTTCATCATATTCATCTCTTATTCTCTTATAGCCAACATTATATGAAGAGTTTTCTTCTCTGTAGTCATTTGTTGTTGGTTCATAGCTTTCATCTTCTGCATTTTATTCATCATACATCGTTTCTTCTTCTTCCATGTCATTTTCTCCGTCAAGATCAATTTGCTCCTGAGATTCAACTTGTTTATGTTCATCAGCCATGACCTGTATTTAACCCTTATTTTCTGATTGGAACCTGCACTTTCTTCAAATGATAGATAAATAAATATTTTGAATGTGTGTATAATTCTTTCTTATACCCCATACCCAAATAATTTTAGATTTGTTTGTAAACCTTGGAGTAGTGAGTAGTTATGGTAAATGATAACTAAAAAATGTTCAATATCATATATGCATTATTTATTGAACTAGCGATACTATTTCAAACTAGAATAACATTTAATATTGCATAAAACGATTAAATCATTGCAGCCATTTGAACATAAAACCTTCTGTTACCATTGACAGGCTAACTTCATATATATCAATACTGAGATGATGATTAATAACTGAAATCATACACGCAAAAAGCTAACAAAAAGTGAATGGGTGTGGAGCCAAGTTGCTTACCAAGTTTAGGGTCATGGATCAGCTAATTTTTTTATATCATGATGATTATTTGACACATTTCCTCTGTTCCAAAAAATGGATGAATTTATCAAATGATAAATTTGGAAACAAATATTGTTTAAAAACATTATATCTTTGTTCAAGATGTAAATATATTAAAAAAATCGCAGCGAACATCTAAATAACCAAAAAGTAACAACTATAACAAAAAGATATGAACAGAAGTCCCAGAAAAGCAAGGGAGATGTCAAATTTTTGTGGATTCCAACCCAATTCAGCAGAAAGAAATGTAAAGGGACACTATAGATCAATAGCAGATTCAATAATTCAAAGCACATTACATATTCTGATTTCAAAAAATAAATATGCACCATCAATTAAAGCATTTAGGAAGCAGTGCCAACATTCGAAAGCAAAAAACCACAACAGTTCGGAAAATCATCGCTAGTCGAAACAAGATTTTGTTTAAGATACATGCAAATAATTTTTTAAGATAACCATTAGTTCAAAATCTTACTTCCCAGCTACACTACTCATGGCACCTATGTGATCATGTATAACAGACATGAAGAAGATAGATGAGATTAAAACATGGTATTATTTCTGATTTCTGATGGAGCATTTACTATTATTAAAATCACATCGTATAGCATAATACATACACAAACTACTTATACAAGCCGAATATTGAATAACCTGAATATGTTTGAATAAATAACCATTTTTATTAATTGTGATCACCGGAATATGCAGTGAAAATGATTTTCTCTATTTTAGTCGCCTAGTGTTAAAATTCACTGAATTAGAAATGCTAACAAAATGAGAAAATGAGTTCATCTCATTACCACCGTATATCATTGAAATGACAATGTATCTCAACAACATAAACCCTACTACTTTATCTTTTTGTCCAAGCCTCCTAACATACTATTTTATGGAAGTCCACCTCTTTATTAAATCTTTTCTTCCGTGTTCTTTTTTTTTCAATTCTTTATATTCCTAATTACTTCCACTATAGATGTTCTTTATGTCTATTTTATCCATTAAGTAACACTCATTCTTGTGGACATATAATTCAAGATCGAACATTCATACTTTCATATAAATGGCCTTAATTACATCCTTAATATTTTCCATTTTCAGTATCCTTTCTCTTATTGACCATTTTGTGTTCTTTAATATTGAAAATTCTATATTTACTAATGCAAAAGTTTTATCCCATTTAATAAAAGGTATTCTTCCACTTTTCATGAAACATTTACATCTTTATGCTATGGACGTTAATTTGTCCTATTCCAAATTCTTACTATTAGTTTCTCCCTTATCCTTTCCATATATAATAATTAAATCACCAATTTATTCCTATTAACTGTCTATTAAATTGGGGATTTTCATTCCTTTTCACTTTTTCAACTTTTCGGTTCATATGTCCCTTATATGTTTATAGGCTTCTAAATGTATAAGGGAACTACTGAATCACTTCATGGCTTCTTAGGATTTTCTAGAAATTAAGGTTAATTCTTTCTTAGAAGGACCTATAGAAAATATTTTATAAAGATATGCATATTTTAAGTACATATATATAGCAAATCTTTTGAAATTCCTTTTCAAAATAACAAGCATGCCTCTCGTACGTATATATTTCCCTATAATCGGGTAACCTATGCTCTGATACCAGATGTAGCAACCCACCTGGAATGGGCCTAAATTTTGACCTAGAAAAAGCCTATCAAAATTTAAATCCATTCCAAATGGATCGTTGGTTCCTATAAGAATATACTAAAAATAGATATCACAGAGCAATCTAAACGAAATCAGCATCTCACATAGTGAAAGGAATAAATATAATAACTTAAAATAGATGTACCATTAATTAAACCATAATAAATGTTGGTTACGATGAATCTGAATCAATCATAAGAGGTGCATCAATAATAGTTATAACAATAATATGATAATACTGCCATAATTAACTAAAAGCCTATATCGTCTAGCCCCATCAATGATCATCACTGATCCCAAGCATCTTCACCTCCTAACCTGTATACGTTATGAAGAGGGAGATCAGAAATTCTAGTGAATGAAAAACGTATAGGTTTAGGAATGGATATTTCATATATTTGGCAGTGTAAACTCTTCATGTTTTATGTAAGCAAACAAACATACACACAATCAAGCATATGAAGCGGATATCCTAACAGTCACTTAAGGCCTATAGGTAAATTTAAAGGCAGACATCCTTGTAGTCACTTAATACCCCCACAAAGTAATCTAAGGGCGGACATCCTTACAGTCACTTAATACCCCCACGAGGCGGGCCATACCTAGTCACTTTAGGCCATTTCCTAATTTACTAAGGGTGAACATTCTTACAGTCACTTAAGACCCTATAACGGACCACTAGCCGCTTAAGACTTCGTCCCTAACGACATCATCATCAATAATAACTCTTCTTGTAGGTCGAGAAATAGTAACAGCCACTTAATATGTGGTTTAGGTAGGAACACAAGTTCATTTAAGAAAACCCTCCCGGCGAACAATTTTATTACTATCAAGCTGCCCCTATGGGTGAACTCCTAGTCACTTAATATTTTTCTTAAACGGTGGTTCCTTTCGGCCATGTATATAAATTGATCCTAGGTCAGCCCTCACTAAGCTCTACGATAAGAAGCAGACATTACTTGGAGAACTACCCTACTCATACGTTATCGTATACTAGGACCATTTAATACCCTATAAGAGAAAGGAAGACCTAATGACCATTTAAGGCATTTGTAAGGGCGAGTCTAATGTTTTGGGTCCTAAAACAAAGAGTGAACTGTAACAACCCAAACTTCGATAGACCGATTTTTTTATTTTATTTTTCAAAAATCCTAATCTATCGAAGCTCGACTCAGCTTGTTTGGTATCCAACAAAAAAGGCAGAGAAAATAGATATATTAAAGCTCAGTAAACATCTCACAACGGAATGAATAAAATATAATATAATCAAATATAGCCTTACAGAAGTAATATATTGTCTAACCAGTATCCAAAGCTATCATATCTCTGCCGCAAACCTAAACCTGCGAGTGTGCTATGAGGAGGGTGTCAAGACAAAAAGTTCTCGTGATTAGACAAATTATACATTTTGAAATGACCCTACGTATACCATTCAGTTATGCTTTCTTATTTATTAAGTTTTTTGGATTAACAGTGCTCAAGGCTCTGTACTCACGTCGTACCCATCTACTTCCCAGTAAATTAACCTAATATAGTATATATATACTTATCCCTTACATATCAAGGTACTTCCTATAGTACCCTCCTTGCACGATCTCCACCATCATGCCACGAAAGCGTATCCTATACCGAAAGACATACGAAAATCCAAATCATTACGCCATGTTACTGCACAGAACCATCATCGCTATGCTACGCAAGCGTATGGATCTTCATATCCAAACTCCTTGGTCGAATCAAGCCTCAACAAGAGCAAATCCCCTCTCGTCTATGATACACCACCTAATGCGTGTACCTAGACCCTCACACAAACGTATAGCTATTGTACACCGAGTCCCATGATAAGGTTGAATCTGAATGCATGGAACTCTGTCGAGCGCTTTCCATATCTGTATAGATCCACTCAAAGGACCTATAGTACAGATATCCAGAGTATGATCCGCATTTTCATGGTTGCTATGGCCCCACCCTGACCTCTCGCTCAACTAGTGAAAGACTACATCAAGAGATAAGTGACATGCCCCTAGCAAACAATCTAGCATCCAATTTGGCATGTCCCTCAACCAACATCTTGATAGTGAAAGATCGATGGTCTCTTGGTTTAGCTATTGTATTTCGCATCCCACTGACTGCCGATGATAGGTACCCAATGATTATTATCCTTAATTTGGTCTTGACCAAACTCTCTCGAGGCCAATCGTTGAATCACCCAACGCCATTTGCCACAACCTTCTGACTGCCAAACTACCATTATTGTCAAGTTATACTCACCGGGTGGTACTGCGCAGACCAAACCTCTATGAGTACAGCCTGAGCGTGTACCACAACAGAGAACCACCACGGAGTACCCTACCACATCCCCCGGAAGCCGCATGTTTCCCTCTAATCCTGCAGAGCAAGAAAGCAGAATAACCGGTAGAATAACCAAGTACAATAATCAGATGGATGTTCTCTCCCGCGTCTCAAGACACCTCAATGATCTACCCTGTTGGGTTCTTCACATTTGTACGTGCAAAATGGCCCAAGCGCATTACACAAACGTGTTAGTAGACTCTATGTCTGATCTTCTAAACCCGCGCTTGATTTATCTTACTAGATTACTAATTAACTTTGATTACCCAAATATTCCCTTCTATTCAAGTTACACGGTTTTCCCGAGCCCTCGTATCTCCGAGGAATGGACCATACTAGCTTATTAATCGTACATGTTTAACTTAATCATATTTTAAGTTCATTAATAAGCCCATAACATGTTATTCCCTATATTGTAATTAACGAAAGTAGTCTATAATCTTTTTACGTTATAACCATGTCATTTACTATCTAATTACATGTTTATAAGTTCAATAACATGGTTTACTTAATGTATAATTAAGTATATTGTTTCCTAATCCTAACATTTTCTTATGACATGTTTACTTAATATATAATTAAGTACCACTTATTTCATTTTATAAGCCTTCTTTATCCTTTCTTATTTAATCATAACTTCGTCTTACACAATCATCACAACCTGTTGTTATTTACTCATTAACTTAGTTCTCTAAACTAAGGTTAATTAATAAGTTCTCTTTTTCATTTATTATAACCCATGTTATAATTCCACTTGTCCCTAGGACAAGCCTACCTATTATATTAACGTTTTATTCATATTATTAATTATAATAGGTTATATTCCCTGTTCCTCACATCTTCCCTTAGTTCCTTAACATTAACTAAACTTTTACTGTTGTAACTTCCATTTAATTACTGTCTTGTATATTCTCATTATTTCAGGAAAATGTTTAACACGCCTCATTAGATTGATTAATGGAAAGATATAAAAATCTATTTCCATAACGCACATAAATCAGGATCCGTAGTTGTAAGCTGTTTATTTGATTAGTATGCAATATGGTAAAAGAATCCCTATTTCGCACAAATCCCTTTTCCCTTTCTTTTCATGCAACTACGTTCTTAGTAATTTTACCATAATGGAAATATATCAATTTTTCCCAAATCCATCAAATTCAGTCCACGACAAATTTTCCTTTTTTATTTTTTGAGTTAAATGTTATCCATACAAATTTCCCAAATCACTATAAATTTTCCATACAAATTAGGCATATCTATTATTTTTCCATTATTCCCAATTCCATTGTAATTTGATTTACAATATATCCAATTTTTCATTAATAAAATTTTAAGTAACATATCCATGTTTACTGTAAGTTCCATAATTCCAGTATTGTAGTGATTTTTAATCCAAATAGAAGTTTAACATAATAGATTTGTACAACAGTATATTCTTACCATACGTGATAATAAATTATATCGCAATTACCATAATTTACATTTAATTAACATGTTATGAATAACGTGGAACGTAAACAGTAAATATACCATTATTCAAACGGTATAATTCTAAATCCACTCACCTGACAACTTTCCAATCCTTGAATCTGATTTAGATCTGTGATTTTGTGGTCTTCCTATGGTATTAAAAAAACCACGGATTTAAAAATATGATTCTAAAAGAAGAGGGGAACAAAGAGCGAAACCTAAATAAATCAAATTTTTAGGACTTACATTATGTTGACTAGAAATATGAACGTCTACGTTGTAGATTTACATTCTTTATCTTCAAATCTTGAATTGGAACCTCTAAAACTAATTTTCTAATTTCTGAAAGATTTAGGAAGGAAAGAAAATTGCAGAGCCTTGACATCGTCTATGAAAAATGAGTTGAAGGCTAGTCTCTCTAGTCTATTTATAGGCATGCAAGAATTTCTGGTCCATCGGATTTGATAAAATAAAATCTACACCATTTAAATCAGAAGAACACATCACAAACAAATCAGATATAGCCCGAATGGGTCGACCCCTGTTTCAACCTACCTCTAAGGTGATCGACCCTATGGTCGACACATGGGTCGACCCATGTGAAGCCTGGGTCGACCCATCTCTGGGTTAATGATGCGTTTTCTACCGCTTTTAATTTTTGATAAACGTTTTCTAATAACATTTACTTTATTTCTTAATATAACCATCTGAATTATTGTTTTCTAGTTATAAATTATGTATATAATTTTGAATTTGTATGCATATATATATACACACACACAACTTTTTAAACTTCACGCGTTAATAACTTTCCTATAAGGACTCCATTTGGGACAATCATATATCAAACTGAATCAGAAAATTTCCACGAACACAATGGTATATGTTTTGGGGATAAATTCTAGAACAATAAATTATCGATTATTTAATTTATTATTTATATAAAATACGGGGTGTTACATTCTCCCTCCCTTAGGAAATTTCGTCCCCAAAATTTGGTAAGGGTCAAATTAAGTAATTCCCTACATAATTCATAACTATCATGTGTACATCCAATTTTTCAACCATTTGGTGCAGTTATGAAAGGTGTAATACAACATAATAATACATAAATGGAATGAATGCCTAAGCGGTACCTTCTATATGAATTCAAATATTTCTTGAAATTCTTTGAAAACATGATGCATACATCCTAAATATGCTGGCAATTTCTATATGAATGCAATATTTTGAAAACCAAAACACTTCTTCATCCAATTTTTCCTATACTATTGTAGAGCAAGAGCATAGTTCATCAATTTTTGTGCAATAACCCGGAAATCTGAGCCAATTTAAAATTCTTATTTTGGCAATTTTAGTGAATTTTGATTATTTAAAATGAATTATTTTAAATAATAACAACGAGAAATTTATTTTGAATAGAATTCGAACGTATATATTTATTCGAATCGTCGTTAGAATATAAATATTTATTTATAAATATAAAAGGAATTGAAAATGGCGTGGTAGTTCGATAATTCGATTTCAAATTTCAAATGAATGTACCGGGTGCAAAATAGACCGGATTTTAACGAAACCAAAAATATTAGAATCTATTTGAGAATATCTTTCCAACGAATCCGAAAAATTGAAATTTCATAGCGGGAATAAAAAGATATGTCCAGTTGAAAATTCGGAATAGTCGCTATGGAATTCTGGCACTTAGAAATGGAAATTTTGCAAACGAGCTCGGTTTTCAACGAAACCACTTTTGTTGGATCCGTGATGTCAGGTTATTGCTAGATTCCAAAATTCATAATTTTTCGAATCAATATGTGGGCATAGCGAAGTAAAACGTGTTTTGACAGTTTAAGTCAATTTCGATCGACCAGAAAATGAACATTTTTCAAACGGTCTCAGAATTTGATGAAATGTGTTTTGTTAGGATCGTATCGTCAATTCGAAGCTAGAAAATATTTTTCTGGAATTTACTGAATCAGTATGTGGCCCCGGTAAATTGAAATGTGCATTCAAATTCAATATATAGAGTTATATTTTGATTTTGACGAAAGCTGATTGAAACGATCGAATCAGCCTACTATACATATCCCATTGTGTTCAGAATGAGGGTAATAAGCTATGGACGACAGGCGGTGGGTCTCGTTTCGAGGTCAAAATAAAAAGTACCTTTTTGAAATAATTAAATAACATAAATATTAATATATTCCCAAATCCCTTTTCATCCCCCCCCGGTTCAGATTCAGTTCAAAGAATAAAAAAAAAGGACGAACGGGGAGGAGCCGCCCCCCCCCCCCCCCAGCAGCGCGTCGCCGCCAGGGCAAGGCCCCCCTTTTCTCCTTCTCCTCTTCCTCCGTCTCCTCTGCTTCCTCCTCCCCCTCTTCTTAAACGACGTGCCCCCCTCACGAAACCGCACCACCAAGCTCCGCCCCCCCTTTCCCCCCGCCCCCACAACACCGCCATTCACCCCTCACCCGTGATGCAGCACCCTCTGCCATCCCCAACGCCTCTCCCCGCCCCCTTAGTCCCATTTCCGATCTCATGAGCCACCCCTCCAACCAAATTGAATTTCTACAAAAAGGAAGGTGCGTTCTTTTTGTTTGATTAGCATTGTTTAATTATATCATGATGAATCAAAATTGTATTTTTATACATTATTTAGCAAAGATTCAATTTTTAATATAGAGAAGGGTTGGTTTTTAAAAGAGAAAAGCTTTGATTTTTAACATTGAAAAGACTTGATTTTTATAATAGTAAAGATACGATTTTTAAGATGGTAAAAATATGATTTTTACATATAAGAAGTAGCAATAAAAATTCGATCTTTTTCGTGTAGAAAATATAATTTTTATTCATTTAGAGTAATAAAGATGTGACCTTTATAGAAGTAACAATGTAAAAATATGATTGTTATAATATAAAAAGAATAAAAATATGATTTTTATATTATAGAAGTATTAAAAATTCGATCTTTATTATGTAGAAGGAGCAAAGGTGTGATTTTTATATGAGTGGCAATATAAAAATATAATCTTTATTATATGAGCACCATTATAAAAATAGAATTTTTATCTATATAGTAGCGGTATAAAAATAGAAATTTTATCCATATAGCGTAGTTATAAAAATATTATTTTTATATAATAGAGAATATAAAAATGTGATTTTTTTATATATGTAGTGGCTACGGACAATGAAAGTGACAAAAGGCGAGCGCGATGAAGATTTCAACATAAGAAAAGTCGTGGCGTTTGGTTTAGCTAGTCGGTGAGAACTTCTCACTTTAATTTATTTTCTAGTTTGAAATATATACTAGGATGCAGATGGTGTTTAGCAGCACCCGACACCCGTCGTCCACAGACCATGGACGGCTTGTTTGTTTGATTGTTGTGTTGTGAAATTTGATTGTGTGACGTGGAATGAAATAAAATATTTTATAGTGGAAAATATTTTATGGTTAAAAATATAATTTTTAACGTGTATATAAAATAAATATTTATAAACAAATCGGACGATTTGTTTATATACACTGATTTGACTGATATTGATTGGGACGATACATTTTACACATCGCCCAACTGTACAAATAAAATCTGCGTTTGTTGATTTGAAACCCCACACGGGTATTGGGATGATATTTGACGTACACTAATCCCGTTTATTTAGTTGTATGTCAATCGATGGGTTGATAGACTGTTTAAGTGTTAATTATTTATATTTAATGTTTATGCAGTTGTGTGGTGCACTCTGGATGATGGTTGATTATTTATCGTTGCTATTATATACATGTGTTGTAGAATATCCATATAATTAACATTATATGATAATTGATTGGGCCTCATTCCAATTTAGAAAATAAATTCATGTGTTGAATATAAATAAATTCATGTGTTGAATAGAAAATAAATTCATGTGTTGAATAGAAAATAAATTCATGGGTTGAATAGAAAATAAATTCATGTGTTGAATAGAAAATAAATTCATGTGTGAATAGAATAAATATTCATGTGTTGAATAGGATAAACATTCATGTGTTGAATAAAAGCCATGTTGATTAGATTGATGCCATTTTGACGTGAACGATATTTATATCGATTTTATTCATTTTTATGATGAATATAGAAAAGAAAGTGATTTCAAAATATAACGTTTTGAAAATATTATCATTTATATATCGATGATATGGAATATTCAATTTTTATTAGAAATTGAATATGAAGTTGAAATCGTTTTGAAAATGAAGTTAAAACGATTTATAAAATACGTTTTGAATTGAAATCGATAAAATATATATAATATATATTATATATATAATGGCCTGAACAGAACGCACCGCGGTAGTTCTCGAATTTCGACATTGACTTCGAATTGACGTTGCGGGAGATTAGACCGTCGGATTCTCCTAAAATCATAACCGTGAGTTCGTATCGAAAAGAGCTTTCTAACGAATATTATAAATTAGAAATCTAACGGTTGGATTTGGAATTATGTCCAAATCAAATTTGGAAAAGGTCGCTGCAAGTCCAATTCGATGGCCGTTGATGGGAATCGACCGTATGGGCCTTGACAAAATTATTAAAAATAGTAATAGTTTGTGTAAAATCATAAGAAGTGATTTGTGAAGAATTGAGATGAAAAACTCCATATTTGAAAAGATAAAAGTAGATTTTTATCGAAATGAACTAGTTTTGAACTAGAATAATAATTTATTTATTTTTTAAAATAAATAAATTGGATTTGAAATGGTTTTAAAAGTAACCAGAATTTCCAATAATTGAATTGGAATGGATTTGAATCGAAATTGTCTTTGGAATATTTCAATGTTGGATTTCGTGATGATGCAGATATTGTTAAGGGAATTTGAAAGGTATATCTATATCGTTATTTCCAATACGATATTTGTTGGTCGTAGAATTTGATATTGAATATAACCCAACATATTGACAATTCAGAGCCTTGTATTTAATATCAAATGTGATTTGGGTTTGTCGTGGATGGTGTCTTCATTAACACTGTTCTTAAACCCAGTTGAGAAAAAAAATTAAATCTTTTTATTTAAATTTAATGAAGTATACCAATTAAATGGTATTTAATTGGAACTGAATTTGAATTTGAATTGATTTTTGGGTTTATCGTGAACGGTGTTTTAAATAGCACTTGTTCTTTAACCCGATAATTAATGGAATGTGATTTTGGGTTTATCCTGAACCGTGTTTTAAATGACATTGGTTCTTTAAACCAGTTAAAGCCAGGATGTGATTTCCCAAGATAAATAATAATTGATAGTGATTATTAGGAAAATTAAAACTAAGTGGAGTTTTAATGAATCTTTAATTATATTGAAATGATCGAGAATGGGGTATCACCAGTTTTTCTCCAAGCGATAGTTAAATCTTTAATTAGATTTGAACGTGAAATGGTAATTGAATTTACCGATAACACCATGGTGTTAGATATGAAGTATGACCAGTTTTTCTTCATGGGATGAATAGGTGGGGATTGGGAAAATAAAATAAATGATTACTTCGGTGTGGTTCGCTAATCCCGACTAGTTTGAATTGATATTCAAAAGAAGATTAAAGAATAAATTTAAAGAATTTATCTTTGATAAAATTAATGGGAACCTTTCCCAAAGTATAAGAATATTTGAATAAAAGAATATTCTGAATTGGAATGAGGCATATGTTGTGTTTGTGTAACACTTGTTAATTATATACGCGAGTTATTCAGAAAGACCGGGTTTATCCCATTCTGAATAACTGATTCAACATGGTGTCGAGGATGAAGACGGTGATCGAAGACCGGAAGTCTTCACGTCGTTTGGGTGATTACTGATGATCTTGATTGGGCTGAATGCCCAAGAGATGGGAATCAGTTGGTGATCGTCCAGACATACTTGGAGATCGATGGACATGTGAGGTACAAGGTGTCTCCGGTTTCATTCAGACCCAGAACGAACTTGTAAATAGACTGTGTGTCTGACATTGGATTTTATTCTATGCGATTGACTTCTATTAAATATATATCTGTTTGGCGGCGGATAATTTATTCTCTTGCTTAACGCCCTTCTGTGAGACGTACGAGCTCAGGGGTTATATATTGATGGATATCAATCGCATGGAGTGAATTGCCTGTGTGGCATGCCTAAGTGGCAATTGATCAAGGCTTCTGTTGAAAAGCAAAGTCTTGTGGTTGATGATCAAAGCACGGCATGTGTGGCATAGCTTTGTGTAGCATTGATTCGCGAGCCTCACACCCGGGTTGTGAACCAGAAACGGGAGAAGACATCAGGGAGGGCATGCGTTTCTTTCTAGCTAGAGGTGGTGTCAGTACTTAAACTGGCTGACATTTATATTATTTTCACCTGTGTGGTTGTTGCTGTTTCGAGGCGCCTCGGTTTGATCGGACGATCCGGGTCCGATGGAGTCATTCGTTGGCTCATTTACACCCCAAAGGGTGGGGAAACGCAATGTTCAGGCATTTTAATCCACATCGGTGGACCGGCCCTGACGATCCAAGGGCCCACCTGAGTCTGGGTCCTGAGACATGGTAGGCTAGATTGTCTCGAATTGGTAGAGGACGATCCCTGGCCTCGGTTCATAGATGGAAATCCAATTTCCAAATACGTGAATTTGCGGTTTTGATTGTAGAGCCTAGTATGGCGACATGATATATGGTACCCATGCCGTCTATGATTGATATTTATGATTGAAATTGTTTTGGCACTATACACTTATAGTACTATCAAAATAATCTGTTTTAAATGTATGAAGCATTCTTTGGCTGTTATAAGGTAAAACCCTATCCTCCGGCTTGTGTTGCATTGTGTGATGGGACCTGGGTCTTATAATAGCTTCATTTTTCTTTATTTAGCATTGTGCTGTTGTTTTATGCACTGGTGTTCTTGGGAGGAAACCCGTTCCATGTTATACGGCGTGGTCCTTCGATTTACCTAACTTTAAAATAAAGATTGATAACTGTTTTAGTTCTCACACCAGTCACATGACTGACCTGGAGTTTATTGTTTTAACCTAAACTCTAGGTGCCCTTATTTTGACATGGGCAGCTAGTAGTTTTGATTTTCAGATTCATATTCATAGGATCCTGATTTACAGCTGGAACGATACTCGGAAAGCTCAGTATCCGTGTATTACTTCTAGTTGTGTTTTGTATTATTTTCCGCTGTTATGTAATGTAATGTAATCTCTGATATTTTATGATGTGTAATATTGATTCATGTATATTCTTGTATTCTGATGGAATTGTTGTAATTAATAATGAAATGTTCTTTTGTTTGCGTTCCAATATGGCTTGTTCTCAACTCCATCCGTGATTTCCCATAAGGGGGATTTCGGGTCGTTTCATTTTGCGTCCAAACCCTACCACCAAATTTAACTTAGCGAATTAAAGAAAAGTCTTATTTTCTGAATTTGATTTCTTATGTTACAAAATGGTAGAAAATGGAAAACTTCGTACCTTCTATTTTTCTTTAATGTACCTTTTCTATCCATACTTGGATTTTATGCCAGTATTATATATAGATTTCCTATCTTCCTACCCAAGCACAATTTACATAAGAAAAAATTTCTTTGTTATAAATTTCCTTTTCCAACTTACTTTGGAAAAACCCAATTTTTTTTTTGAAATTTTCATATTTATTGATTTACTTTTGTAGTTGTCATTATTGTTTGTTTTCCATTAGTTATGTCATTACTCTTTCTCTTTAGCTTATTTAACTTGATCCACAAATGTAAGCTTAATCTTTAAACAAGCCTTGTGATTCTTTCAAAACTAAAATAGGAAAACAAGCACACTACACAGTTACTACCAATGAATAAGAATTATAGGACACTGACCCCACTGACAAAGAAAAGACCAAACCACAGGATCTGAACAACTTGCTTGCCCACTTCCATCCACATGGCACAACTAGTCCTTGATGTGTACTAACTGTCTTTTCCAAGCAAGAACTTAGGGTTTGTGGTCCTTACGCGCTCTACTTGAATTTACCATTATTCCAAAAGCAATTCTTGTTATCTACTCCATAGCCTTAAAATATTCCTCCGTATTTTCTAAGTTTCAATTCTTTCCTACTCCATGATTTATAAACGGGGGATGGCTCTATCATTTTTCCTTTCAAAACTTAAAAGCTTCAAAACTTTATTTTTCTTCATAAAACCTTATTTTTGCCAACGTAAAATATGACATCTCATAAAAAACATAAAACCCTTTTTTCAAATCATAAAAACTGGAGTAGACAAGGATAACTATTTCTCAATTAATTTCACAACCGTTACATTTTACTATGCCAGTTCAATTACTTACAATAAGATGTAAATTTCTAGATGTTATCCACCTGATCGATTTGATATCAACAAACGTGTACGGGTCGTTCTCGGGTATTTAAAAGTAGGGGTCGGTCCTGCAATTATTAAGAGGGATCGGTCATAGAGCCCAACCCCTGGTCGCTCTGAAGTCCAGAAAACTTCTGGTTGTCCCAAAGATAAAAGAACCTTGGTTGACCTAGAATGTAGAAGGGTTCTGTTCGTACCAAGGATTCTGATCGTTCCAGACATCCAAAGACTCTGGTCGCTCCTGACAAAGAAAGTCTTTATTCGCTTCCAGTTACAGGGAGCTGGTCGCTCCAAAGCCGGTCGCTCCAAAGGACTGAAGGCTTCTGATCGTCCCAATATATCAAAAGCTTCTGACCGCTCTAAAAGACATGATTCTTGATCGTTCCAAATAAGCTGATCGCTCCAAATATTCAAGATTGTCGGTCTGTCTGAACGTACCAAAGTCCCAAGTCGCTCTAAAGTGCAAGAGACTTCTGTTCGGCCCGCTTCATTTTCGGGTTTTCCTGATCGGTCCGACCCGCATATAAGCTTCCTGGTCGTTTTATTGCATTCTGGTCGCCTTTCCTTCTAATGAAACTCCTTGGTCGGTTAAGATGAATGGAGCGATGTGCCAGCTGTTGACAACTGGCAGTGGCATTCTTGTAAATACCTGCAAAACCGACCAGAACCCTGAATCAAAGATTTCAACCACTCCATCACCTATAAATAGGACACCACCTCCACCATTTGAGGGGGACTTTCCGGAACTACAAGGAGGTGCTGCCTAATTGCTTTCGGGATTTCTCCAAGCATTCCTACATCTCTTCTCTATCATCAATCATAAGTCTATGGAACATTGGAGCATGGCTTTCATGGAGGAACAAGCATAAGCACTTCACGCACTTCTTCATTTCTTCTTGATCATTCACCCAAAGATTTAAGGAGCTTTCATCCATGGCTTCCATGGAGGGATTGGCATAAAATACTTCAAGCTTTCATCCATTCTTTCAATCGGTTGTAAGGACAAATGCATGTCAAAGGAGCTTGTATGAATGTATAATGGAGCAAATGTTGTAATCTTTTGGTTATTAATGAAATCCAATCTTCAAAGTGGACGTTGACTTGATTAAGAGTCGAACCACTATAAAATTCTTGTCTTCTTTCCTTATTTTGATATTTTGATGCTTTTGAATGTTAGATATGTCCTCACATAACTCTAAAAGGTTTTCTAACGCCCCGCCTCTGAAAAGGTGACGTGCTTTCTAAGCATCTCGCCTCTGATTAGGTAACGTGTTTAGAAATACCATTTTGGTTGTTATACCAATTTTCGGTATCAACAATTAGGTGCCCACCGTGGGGCCAGATCTACTTACTGGCATCAAATATACTACGAAGATCTTGAGATCTTGAAGCTAAGGCTGAAAATAGCTCACTCCAGCTTGCGATTTGGACCTTCCGACGAACTCTCCTCAAAGTTCAAGTTGCTTTCTGAAATAATGCCGCCAAAAGTGAGCAAGGAAGCGAGAACTAGGGCATCTAATGAAAGAAATCAGGAGGAAACCCCCATGATCAACCAATTTGAAGTAGGCGAAACATCAAATAGAGGCATGAATGTTACAAGGGGCGAGCTTGATCAAGCTGTCGTTGGATTGACGCAACAGCTAGAGATAGCTAACAAAGCCATGTTGACAAAACTTGATTCGCTCTTTGCTCTTCAGGCCGCTACGGCAAAGGTGGCCTCTAAGCCCATTCGTGCAGAGGATGCTGGTTCTTCTTCTTCTAGTCCAAATCGAGAAAAATCTTTTCAAGAAATTTCTAATCCTGGTAAAGGAAAGCCCGATAATCCAAAGCAAGCCGCTTGGAACCATAATGGAGAAGCTACTTCTTGTCGAGTTGCCGATGCTGCCAAAGGGGCACTTTCCAATCGAGAAAGGCCGGGGCCCCTAAGTCGCAACCGTGAAGGTTTGCAAAGGCAAGCCTCCGGCCAAGACATAGGCGTCCGCCCTGCAGAAAGCCTCGACGAGAAGGATCTCCTTCTGAAGATGGTCCGACAGATCATGAAGGAGGACAAGCACCGAAACGACAATGAAGCAGAATGGGAATTCGCGCCATCTAAAACACCCCTTACTGAAAGAATCAAGAAAACGACCTTCCCATAAAAGTTCAAACCGCCCACCATCCAAGCTTATAATGGGACAGGTGACCCTAATGTGTTCTTGTTCTGATACGATCAACATATGGATGGGGCACAAGCAACTGACGAGCTTAAGTGCTTGTACTTCCCGGTGTATTTGGAGGGGGTTGCGTCATTATGGTTCACAAAGTTGCCTCCCAGATCTATTGATAACTTTGCCACATTGGCAAGATGCTTCCGAGACCAGTTCCGCCTCCAAAAAACAAAGGTCAGAGATATCATGTCCCTCAATGAACTAGAACAAGCTCCTGGTGAAACGATAAGGTCTTTCTTGAATCGTTTTAATGCTGTTGCTGCAGAAGTAGGGACCCACGAGCCAAGGCTAATTCTAATGGCCTTAAAGGGGGGCATTGATAAGCTGTCTGAGTTCGGAAGGTGGCTAAAAAGAAAGAAGCCTGAGACGCTAGAGAAATTTTATGACAAAGCCGAGGAATACATGTGTCTTGAAGATGATCCTATCTATTCCGTTGGCAATGTCAAAGCTAAGGTGGTCCAGGAAAGGAAGGAAGCTCCCAAAAAGAATAGTCAAGAAAATTTTGGGGAAGGTCAAAAGAGAGGAAGCAGTAATGATGCTAGAAATGATAAGGATTCCAAGAAACGGCGTTTCTTCAAGCCAACGGATTTTACTCCGTTGAATGATACAATCGAGCACATATATATGGCAACGAAGGATGCAGAGGGCTATCCGAGCCCAAAGCCAGTAAGGGTGTCCGAAGAAGCTGCGAACTCTAGAAGGTTTTGTCGATTTCATAATCGACCAGGCCATGACACGAATGAGTGTCGACACTTGAGGAATCTGGTTGAAGAATTAATAAGGAAGAATCGCCTCCAAGAGTACGTAAAGCGGTCAACAGATGCCGAGCTTACTCAGGGGCAGCAAACTCGTCCGACTCAAGATGGAAGAACACCTGCAAGTGACTCCCGACCAATAATCAATACGATTAGTGGTGGTCCTCATCCTGCAGGGGATACTTGGGAGGATATGATCAGGTATACTGATGAACCAAGAAGCGTTTTAAAAGGAGACGGTTTTGAGGTTTGCAATAATTCTCTTCATCGAAAAATGCCTAAAACATCCTGCGAAGATGTTATCTTCCGGGATCGGGATTCCGACGGAATGTTGGTTCCAACTATTGACCCAATGGTGATCACTATTGGCTTGGGTCCAGCAATAGTAAAGAAGGTGTTGATTGATAACGGAGCATCCGTGAACGTTCTGTTTTACAGTACTTTCTCTAAAATGGGTCTATCCATGGATAATGTGCGAGCTAGCAAAGACAAAATACACGGGTTCACTGGCGTACCAGCTCAGCCAATAGGTGTGATTGATCTCCTTGTAGAGCTAGGAGAAGGAGAGAGGCAAGTCGCCATGATACAATCTTTCGTTATAATTGACTCACCTTCAGGGTATAATGCATTCTTGGGAAGGCCAGCACTTGCCGACTTCAGGATAGCTCTTGCTCCTTGGTGTTTGATGATGAAGTTCCCGACCGCAAATGGGGTGGGAGTTATCAAAGGGGATCTTCAGGAATCGAGAGAATGCTATATGGCAGAACTGATTGAAGCTCAGAAATACGAAATTCAGAAGGATGCGAAGACTCCTCTCTGCATCCATGAAGCTCCTTTATAGCAATTAATGACCTCCCCCTGCGCTGGAGCATATAACGACATGCAGGAAGATATGGACCCACGAAAAATTAGTGCAGGGGATGAAAAGGTAGCACCAGCTGAAGCTACCATTTCCATAGAAATCCATGATAGTGATACATATAAGGTAATAAAGATAGGCTCCCAATTGGACCCTATGCTGCAAAAGGAATTGATTAGTGTTTTGAAAGCAAATTTGGATGTCTTCGCTTGGAGTCACTCAGATATGTGCAGGATACCTCCAGACGTAATAGTGCATAAGCTGAATATTGACTCCAACGTGCGCCCGGTGAAGCAGAAAAGACGGATGCAGGGCCCAGAAAGGTCTGAAGCTTTGAAAGATGAAGTGGATAGGCTATTGAAGAATAATTTCATTCGAGAATCCACCTATCCTAATTGGGTGTCCAATCCGGTCCTTGTGAAAAAATCAAACGGCAAATGGCGAGTGTGTGTTGATTATTCTGACTTGAATAAGGCTTGCCCAAAAGATAGTTTCCCCCTACCTCGAATTGATCAACTTGTTGATGCAACAGCGGGGCATGAACTATTGTCTTTCATGGATGCATATTCTGGATACAATCAGATTATGATGCACGAGCCAGACCAGGATAGTACCAGTTTCATAACTGATCGTGGTTTATATTGTTATAAGGTAATGCCGTTTGGTTTGAAAAATGCAGGTGCCACCTACCAACGCTTGGTGAACGCGATGTTCAAAACTCAAATTGGAAAGACTATGGAGGTTTATGTTGACGACATGCTGGTAAAATCCAAAGAGGCAAAAAATCATATAGAGGATCTTGATGAAATGTTCCAAATCCTGAGGAGATACGGCATGAAGCTCAATCCACTTAAGTGCTCGTTCGGCGTAGCATCAGGAAAATTTCTTGGTTTCATGGTAAATGCTCGGGGCATTGAAGCAAACCCAGCACAAGTGATTGCTTTACGAGAAATGCAAGCTCCACGGACTAAGAAAGAACTCCAATGTTTAAATGGCAAGGTAGCAGCATTAAGCCGCTTCGTCTCAAGGGCAACGGACAGGTGCATTCCCCTATTTGATGCATTAAAAAAGGAAAAGAAAAGCTTCCAGTGGACTCTCGAATGCCAGCAAGCATTTGAAGATCTCATCAAGCACATGGAATCCCCTCCGATGCTATCGAAGTCTAGGGATGGAGAAAGCTTGCTCTTATACCTTGCAGTGTCATCCCATGCGTTGAGCGCAGCGCTCGTTAGGGAGGAAGACAAAGTGCAATGGCCAGTATACTACATTAGCAAAAGGTTTACCGGGGCAGAGATGAATTATCCAAGGATAGAAAAGCTTGCATATGCCTTGCTCATCGCATCACAAAAGCTCAGACCCTATTTCCAATCCCACTCTATTAAAGTCCTTACCGACCAACCCTTGAAACAGGTATTGTTCCGTCCAGAAACTTCGGGGAGACTCCTGAAATGGAATATTGAACTCAGCCAATACGATATCACTTACTACCCCAGAAAAGCAATAAATGGGCAAGCTTTGGCCGACTTTATCGCTGAATTCACTGACAGGGGAGAGGAAATGGAGGAAACTAACAAATTGGCCGTTAGGTGGAAACTTTTTGTTAATGGCGCTAAGAATGAATATTGTGCTGGGGCAGGGATAGTGTTCGAAACCCCAGAAGGACGACATGTATGCTGTGCTCTGTGATTTGAATTCCCCATCACCAACAATGAGGCCGAATATGAAGCGTTACTTGGAGGATTGCGGGTTGCAAAAGAATTAAGCTTGAGAAGTCTACTAATATTCAGCGATTCATAGCTAATGGTTTCTCAAATCAAAGGTGAATTCCAGACTAAGATGGGAAGGCTTCCGACATATCTGCTTAAAGCCAAAGAACTTATCGACAACTTGGAATATTATTCTATCTCTCATATTCCTCGCAGAGAAAATTGGAAGGCAGATTCCTTATCAAAGCTAGCTAGCACCGGAGATCCTCAAATCTTCGATCTAGTTCCTGTGGAAGTATTATCTAGTTCCAACATTGAGGAATCCGATATAGACTGGGTTATGGAAGCAACCAACGAGCCCGACTCGTGGATGACCCCTATAAAAAACTATATACTTCACGGAACACTTCCTGAGAAACCAAAGGATCGCAGAAAACTACTCCGAAAGTCTCGCCTATATCTTGTTCAAGATGGTCATTTATACAGGAGAGGATATTCAACGCCATTACTACGGTGTGTAACAAAGGAGGAATCTAAAGCGATTTTGGCAGAGCTACATGAAGGAGATTGTGGAGGTCATGTTGGTGGACAAACTCTTGCCAAAAAGGTCCATCGATATGGTTATTTTTGGCCCAATGTGAACTTCGACTCAATGACATTCACTAAGAAATGCGACCGATGCCAGAAATTTGCAAAAATTCCAAGAGCTCCGTCATCTAAGTTGACACAGATGTTGAGTCCTTGGCCATTCGCTGTCTGGGGCATAGACTTGATTGGAGCACTACCTACCGCAAAATCGAGCTTCAAATATGCTATAGTGGCCGTGGATTATGTAACAACCCGTAAAATCTGGGCCAGTTTAAAATTTTTATTTTGGCAATTTTAGCGAATTCTGATTATTTAATATGAATTATTTTAAATAATATCGACGAGAATTTATTTTGAATATAATTCGAACGTATATATTATACGCGTCGTCGTTAGAATATAAATATTTATATATAATTATAAATAGAATTGAAAATGGCGCGGTAGTTCGATAATTCGATTTCAAACTTCAATTGAATGTACCGGGTGCAAAACAATCCGGATTTTAGTGAAACCAAAAATAATGGAATCTAATAGTGAATATCTTTCCAACGAATCCGAGAAATCAAGATTTCATATCGGGAATCAAAAGATATGTCCAGTTGAAAATTCTGAATAGTCGCTATGGAATTCAGGCCCTTAAAAATGGACATTTTGCAAATGACCTCGGATTTCGACGAAACCACTTTTGTTGGGTCCGCAGTGTAAAGTTATTGCTAGATTTCAAATTTCATAATTTTTCGAATCAATATGTGAGCGTGGTAAAGGAAAACGTGTTTTGACCATTTCTGTTGAATTTAATCGACTGGAAATTGGCCATTTTTCCAACGGTCTCAGAATTCGACGAAACTAGTTTTGTTAGGACCGTATCGTTGATACGAAGCTAGAAAATATTTTTCTAGAATTTTTCTAGTTAGTATGTGACCCCGGTAATTTGAAATGTGCGTTTAAAATTCAATATAGTGATTTAAATGTAAATTCAAAAGGAAACTGATTGTAACGATCAAATCAGCTTGCGATACATATCCCATTGTGTTCGGAATGGGGGTATAACGCTATGGACGGCAGGCGGTGGACCTCGTTTCGAGGTCGTATGTAAAAGTCAACCTTTTTACAAATAAAATAAAAAAAAATATTATTTTAATTTCCCTCCCTCCCTCTTATCTCCCGCTTGGCCCCCCCCCCCTCATTCGATTAAAACCAGAGAAAGAAAAAAAAAAAAAAAAAAAAAAACAAAACCCTAAATCGAATCATCACCGCCTCCATCGATCGCACCCACGAAGCCGCCCTCCTCCTCCTTCAATCAGAGCTGTCGCCCCCCTCGAGATCGCATCGACGAAGAAGCCGCGCCCCCCCTTGAAGCCCTCGACGCCGACGAGGAAGCCAGCGCCTCCTGCCACGACGGTTCGAACGCCACCGCGAGCCCCTGGAAGCCGCCGACGACCTCTTCTTTCCCCTCCCCTTCTTCGCAGATCGGTGAGCATTTTTTTTTTATTATTATTTTATTTATTCAGTAAAAACTGTTTTGATTTTATATTTAAAACTGTTTTGATTTTATATTTAAAACTGTTTTGATTTTATATTTAAAACTGATTTGATTTTATAAAATAAATATTAAAAACTGTTTTGTTTTAAAAAGATAAAAACTGGTTTTCTTGCAAAGCTTAAAACTGAATTGGTTTTAAAAAGCATAAAACAAATTGATTTTAAAAAGATTAAAACTGTTTGTTTTAAAAAAAAAAGTATAAAAACTGAATATTTTTAAAAGTAGTTTAAAACTGAATATTTTTAAAAGTAAAAATTGAATTTTATAAAAAGATAAAAAAAAAAAAAACTGAAATGTTTTAAAGAAGAAAAAAAAACTGAAATAGTTTTAAAAGTATAAAACTGAAAGTTTTAAAAGTATAAAATAGATTTTTATAAAAGAATTTTTAAAACTGGATTTTTTGTAAAGGAATATAAAAACTGATTTTCTATAAGATGATTTAAAAACTGGTTTTAAAAAGGTTTGAAATTTAAAAGGAAAGAGTTTTAAACTAAAAATAAAAAGGTTAGAAATTTACAAAGTAAAAATCAGATTTTTAGGTATTGAAAGTAAAGTAAAAATCATATTTTTATATATCGAATAGCGAAGTCAAAATTCGATTTTTATATATTGAATAGCATAGTAAAAATTCTATTTTTACATATGCAGAGAATACGGGTGAAAGTGAAAAATAGGCGAAGGTTTCTATTAAGAAGTGTCGTGAAGTTGGATAGCTATTGGTGAGATTTCTGATTTAAAATTTATATATATATATGTGTGAAATGAAAGTGAATAGCTATATATAAATATCTATATATATATATATATATATATACGCCCCTCGTCCACAAACCATGGACGATATTTATTGGTTGAAATTGTTGTGAAAATTGATTGATAGCGAAGTGAAATAACATATATATGAAGAGTGAAATTTATATATATAGCAAAGTGAAAATATCGGATATATTGAAAGTGAAAATATTCGAATTGAAAACAATGTATATGAAATATTCGAATTGAAAATGATATATATATGTATATATATATATATGAAATGAAAACGATGTATATGAAATATTCGAATTGAATTAAATAGAAAACGAATTCGAATTGAATTGAATAGAAAACGAATTCGAAATGAATTGAATAGAAAACGAATTCGAAATGAATTGAATAGAAAACGAATTCGAAATGAATTGAATAGAAAACGAATTCGAAATGAATTGAATAGAAAACGAATTCGAAATGAATTGAATAGAAAACGAATTCGAAATGAATTGAATAGAAAACGAATTCGAAATGAATTGAATAGAAAACGAATTCGAAATGAATTGAATAGAAAACGAATTCGAAATGAATTGAATAGAAAACGAATTCGAAATGAATTGAATAGAAAACGAATTCGAAATGAATTGAATAGAAAAGGAATTCGAAATGAATTGAATAGAAAACGAATTCGAATTGAATTGAATAGGAAACGAATTCGAATTGAACTGAATAGAAAACGAATTCGAAATGAACTGAATAGAAAACGAATTCGAATTGAAATAAAATTGAAATCGATTTGAATTGAAATCAAATCGAAGTGAATGTTAAAAGAATTTATAAAGGAAGATTCAATTTTGATTTGAAATTGAAATAAAGGTTGAAATTGTTTTTGAAACAAATTTGAAATGATTAATAAAATTCGTTTTAAAAGGAAATCGACGAAATATATATTATATATATTATATATATAATATAATGGCCTGAATAGAACGCGCCGCGCCGCGGCAGTTCGCGAATTTCGACCATTGACTTCGAACGGACATTACGGGAGATCCGACCGTCGGATTCTCCTGAAATCAGAACCGTTGGGTTCGTATCGAAAAGAGCTTTCTAAGGAATATTAGAAATTTGAAATCTAACGGTTGGATTTGGAATTACGTCCAAATCAAATTCGAAAAAGGTCGCTGTAAGTGCAGTTCGATGGCCGTTGATGGAAATCGACTGTACGGGCCTTGATAAAATTATTAAAAATAGTAATAATTTGTGTAAAATCATAAGAAATGATTTGTGAAGAATTGGGATGAAAAACTCCATATTTGAAAAGATAAAAATAGATTTTTATCGAAATGAACTAGTTATTAACTAGAAAAATAATCCAATGGTTATAAATAAATAAATTGGATTAGCTTTGAATTGAAATTATCTATGGATATTTTCGATATTGGATTCCGTGATTACAGATATTGTGATGGGAATTTGGAAGATATCGATATCGTTATTCCCGATATGATATCTGTTGGTTTCAGGATTTGATGTTAAATATAAGTCAATACTCTCTCTATTTAAAACCTTATATTTAATGTCAAATTTGATTGATTGATGGTTTGGATTGTGCTCGACCAGTTTATGAGCAAAATATGCTTTTACATTTAGCATTGGGTTGGGTTGAAAATATCTGTGTGCTAACGCCTTGTGAAACACTTCACGATTTGACGATAAGGTGTTTAGCGATATTGTGTTCATTTCAAATTTAATGAATGATTGTGAAATGATATTTTTCTTAAAGCGAAAAGAAACGTGTTCCCGATTTTGGACAGGGAATGTTTTATAAAAATGTTTTATAAAACAGAAAGGATTTCGAGGCCCAAAACCCGATGATTTCTAAAGTGATTTAGAAAATGTATTATATGTTACATTGTGGTTCATCGCATATTCGATTAGTTGCTATTGATGATGTATCTGTTTGGTGGCGGAGAATTTATTCTCTTGCTTAACACCCTTCTTTGAGACGTACGAGCTCAAAGGTTATGTGATTAATAGTGACTGATCATATGCGTGAATTACTGATGTGAAGTACTATATTTTGAAAGTACTTGTGATTATTACGTTGTGAAATGATTTTCCCTACTTCGGGATATGAAATGATTTAGTATGTGACTAAAGATTCGGGTAACCCTGAGACTAAAAGTATGGGTGAGAGGGCGGTGTATGCTCTCCTGAGTGGGAGGTGCATCGTCGGTGTAGCCTACTCCTATGTGGGGTAGGTGCACATATATATATCGAGTTGCGAGGTGCGTACCCTTTGCCTTGTCGATGGGGAGCACGATATTTGGTTGCATACTTGTTTGTATGCATTGTTATGTTTTGGAATTCACATTTCCAAATGATTTGATTTGAGATCCCGAAGTGAAATCTACTTTGATATAGAAAGTTAGATATGTATTTCAAATGATTTGAAATAAGAAATCGGGAATAAAATCCAAAGGAATAATTTCTGTAAATTGAATTGGATTTGGAAAATCTAAGTGTTGTGATTAATCTAAGTGGGTAGATTGGGATATTGCATGTTGTGTGATGCATAGTAGATCCATATATCTATATTGATTGTTGCTTATACACTGGCTTTCATGGGGGTAAACCCGTTCCGCGAAAGTGGCGTGGTCCCGTGATTTGCCTTATTTTTAAACAAGTTTAACAACTGTTTTTGAGTTCTCACACCAGTCCCATGACTGACCTGTAGTTTGCTTTTCCCTTGCGAACTCGGGTGCCCCTATTTTCCACACGGGCAGTCGAGTAGTTTTATTTTGCAGATGTTTTGAGCAGGATTCTGGATTGAAGCTTTAAGCTGTGTCCAGGCATTTACAGTCTTCCGCTGTGTAGTTTATATTTCCGCTGTGCATTGTATTACATTTATGTAAATTTATCTTCCGCTGTGTATTATTTTCGATATACTCTGATATTCTGTACTCTGATGTAACATTATTATGATGTTTATTGAAGTCTTCTGTTATTTGTTCTGATGTGTTGTATACCCAAAGTTAGCGTATGCGGGATTCGAACGGTCTTGGTCGGTTTAGCGATCGATTAGGTCCGGGCGAAATCCGTGTCGTTACAACGTGGTATCAGAGCTTTGGTTAAACTCAAATCTTTGGGGTACAACTCGTTAGAACTGAACAAAAGACTCATCAGAGGTAGGATTAGTAATGTCCTATAAAAGAATCCTCATTAGAGATAGAATCAGTAGCATTCTAGAATGAGTGTCTCGTTAGAGATGGGGTTAGAAATGCCCCAGAATGAGTCGAGAGTTATTTGTTTATAAATAACGTATTTGTGATTATATATATAATCTGATTTTAGAAAATATGATTTTTAAATATATAAAATTATATATTTGAAAATATAATCAATTAATTGATTGATGTTTGTGTTGTTTGTTTACTTGTTTGATAATTTTTAACCATTTAGCCAATTGAACCAAATAGTAAACTGTATTGAAATTTGGTTGCAAATGCATGCATATACATATACTTATATTGAACAGGTCATAGCAAGGAGGCTAGAGCAGAGAATAAAATTTGTTTGCCCGACAAATAGGTACATGTTTACTACATGATTTACTGTTTTGTTTGGGTGATGATGATTTTGTGAGCCTATTGGCTAGCCGCTTGGCTTTTTCTTTTTCTTTTTGAGATCTGAAGGACCGGGGAAGCTATTTGAAATTCCCCGATGCTCCCGGTGCAGGGGAGGTTATGGCGAAATTTTTCAAAAATTTAGGGTGTTAGCCAAATTTTTGAAATTTTGAAAATTCTCAGAAACTGAAAAGTTGGAGAATGGAAGCCAGGTCGAGCGTAGAGTTGAATTATCAAACCACTTTCGACTTTGTTCCTTTTCGGGGACGAAAAGTTTTAAGTGGGGGAGATTGTAACAACCCGTAAAATCTGGGCCAGTTTAAAATTTTTATTTTGGCAATTTTAGCGAATTCTGATTATTTAATATGAATTATTTTAAATAATATCGACGAGAATTTATTTTGAATATAATTCGAACGTATATATTATACGCGTCGTCGTTAGAATATAAATATTTATATATAATTATAAATAGAATTGAAAATGGCGCGGTAGTTCGATAATTCGATTTCAAACTTCAATTGAATGTACCGGGTGCAAAACAATCCGGATTTTAGTGAAACCAAAAATAATGGAATCTAATAGTGAATATCTTTCCAACGAATCCGAGAAATCAAGATTTCATATCGGGAATCAAAAGATATGTCCAGTTGAAAATTCTGAATAGTCGCTATGGAATTCAGGCCCTTAAAAATGGACATTTTGCAAATGACCTCGGATTTCGACGAAACCACTTTTGTTGGGTCCGCAGTGTAAAGTTATTGCTAGATTTCAAATTTCATAATTTTTCGAATCAATATGTGAGCGTGGTAAAGGAAAACGTGTTTTGACCATTTCTGTTGAATTTAATCGACTGGAAATTGGCCATTTTTCCAACGGTCTCAGAATTCGACGAAACTAGTTTTGTTAGGACCGTATCGTTGATACGAAGCTAGAAAATATTTTTCTAGAATTTTTCTAGTTAGTATGTGACCCCGGTAATTTGAAATGTGCGTTTAAAATTCAATATAGTGATTTAAATGTAAATTCAAAAGGAAACTGATTGTAACGATCAAATCAGCTTGCGATACATATCCCATTGTGTTCGGAATGGGGGTATAACGCTATGGACGACAGGCGGTGGACCTCGTTTCGAGGTCGTATGTAAAAGTCAACCTTTTTACAAATTAAATAAAAAAAAATATATTATTTTAATTTCCCTCCCTCCCTCTTATCTCCCGCTTGCCCCCCCCCCCCCCCCCTCATTCGATTAAAACCAGAGAAAGAAAAAAAAAAAAAAAAAAAAAAAAAAAACAAAACCCTAAATCGAATCATCACCGCCTCCATCGATCGCACCCACGAAGCCGCCCTCCTCCTCCTTCAATCAGAGCTGTCGCCCCCCTCGAGATCGCATCGACGAAGAAGCCGCGCCCCCCCTTGAAGCCCTCGACGCCGACGAGGAAGCCAGCGCCTCCTGCCACGACGGTTCGAACGCCACCGCGAGCCCCTGGAAGCCGCCGACGACCTCTTCTTTCCCCTCCCCTTCTTCGCAGATCGGTGAGCATTTTTTTTTTTATTATTATTTTATTTATTCAGTAAAAACTGTTTTGATTTTATATTTAAAACTGTTTTGATTTTATATTTAAAACTGTTTTGATTTTATATTTAAAACTGATTTGATTTTATAAAATAAATATTAAAAACTGTTTTGTTTTAAAAAGATAAAAACTGGTTTTCTTGCAAAGCTTAAAACTGAATTGGTTTTAAAAAGCATAAAACAAATTGATTTTAAAAAGATTAAAACTGTTTGTTTTAAAAAAAAAAGTATAAAAACTGAATATTTTTAAAAGTAGTTTAAAACTGAATATTTTTAAAAGTAAAAATTGAATTTTATAAAAAGATAAAAAAAAAAAACTGAAATGTTTTAAAGAAGAAAAAAAAACTGAAATAGTTTTAAAAGTATAAAACTGAAAGTTTTAAAAGTATAAAATAGATTTTTATAAAAGAATTTTTAAAACTGGATTTTTTGTAAAGGAATATAAAAACTGATTTTCTATAAGATGATTTAAAAACTGGTTTTAAAAAGGTTTGAAATTTAAAAGGAAAGAGTTTTAAACTAAAAATAAAAAGGTTAGAAATTTACAAAGTAAAAATCAGATTTTTAGGTATTGAAAGTAAAGTAAAAATCATATTTTTATATATCGAATAGCGAAGTCAAAATTCGATTTTTATATATTGAATAGCATAGTAAAAATTCTATTTTTACATATGCAGAGAATACGGGTGAAAGTGAAAAATAGGCGAAGGTTTCTATTAAGAAGTGTCGTGAAGTTGGATAGCTATTGGTGAGATTTCTGATTTAAAATTTATATATATATATGTGTGAAATGAAAGTGAATAGCTATATATAAATATCTATATATATATATATATATATATATATATATATATATACGCCCCTCGTCCACAAACCATGGACGATATTTATTGGTTGAAATTGTTGTGAAAATTGATTGATAGCGAAGTGAAATAACATATATATGAAGAGTGAAATTTATATATATAGCAAAGTGAAAATATCGGATATATTGAAAGTGAAAATATTCGAATTGAAAACAATGTATATGAAATATTCGAATTGAAAATGATATATATATATATATATATATGAAATGAAAACGATGTATATGAAATATTCGAATTGAATTAAATAGAAAACGAATTCGAATTGAATTGAATAGAAAACGAATTCGAAATGAATTGAATAGAAAACGAATTCGAAATGAATTGAATAGAAAACGAATTCGAAATGAATTGAATAGAAAACGAATTCGAAATGAATTGAATAGAAAACGAATTCGAAATGAATTGAATAGAAAACGAATTCGAAATGAATTGAATAGAAAACGAATTCGAAATGAATTGAATAGAAAACGAATTCGAAATGAATTGAATAGAAAACGAATTCGAAATGAATTGAATAGAAAACGAATTCGAAATGAATTGAATAGAAAACGAATTCGAAATGAATTGAATAGAAAACGAATTCGAAATGAATTGAATAGAAAACGAATTCGAAATGAATTGAATAGAAAACGAATTCGAATTGAATTGAATAGGAAACGAATTCGAATTGAACTGAATAGAAAACGAATTCGAAATGAACTGAATAGAAAACGAATTCGAATTGAAATAAAATTGAAATCGATTTGAATTGAAATCAAATCGAAGTGAATGTTAAAAGAATTTATAAAGGAAGATTCAATTTTGATTTGAAATTGAAATAAAGGTTGAAATTGTTTTTGAAACAAATTTGAAATGATTAATAAAATTCGTTTTAAAAGGAAATCGACGAAATATATATTATATATATTATATATATAATATAATGGCCTGAATAGAACGCGCCGCGCCGCGGCAGTTCGCGAATTTCGACCATTGACTTCGAACGGACATTACGGGAGATCCGACCGTCGGATTCTCCTGAAATCAGAACCGTTGGGTTCGTATCGAAAAGAGCTTTCTAAGGAATATTAGAAATTTGAAATCTAACGGTTGGATTTGGAATTACGTCCAAATCAAATTCGAAAAAGGTCGCTGTAAGTGCAGTTCGATGGCCGTTGATGGAAATCGACTGTACGGGCCTTGATAAAATTATTAAAAATAGTAATAATTTGTGTAAAATCATAAGAAATGATTTGTGAAGAATTGGGATGAAAAACTCCATATTTGAAAAGATAAAAATAGATTTTTATCGAAATGAACTAGTTATTAACTAGAAAAATAATCCAATGGTTATAAATAAATAAATTGGATTAGCTTTGAATTGAAATTATCTATGGATATTTTCGATATTGGATTCCGTGATTACAGATATTGTGATGGGAATTTGGAAGATATCGATATCGTTATTCCCGATATGATATCTGTTGGTTTCAGGATTTGATGTTAAATATAAGTCAATACTCTCTCTATTTAAAACCTTATATTTAATGTCAAATTTGATTGATTGATGGTTTGGATTGTGCTCGACCAGTTTATGAGCAAAATATGCTTTTACATTTAGCATTGGGTTGGGTTGAAAATATCTGTGTGCTAACGCCTTGTGAAACACTTCACGATTTGACGATAAGGTGTTTAGCGATATTGTGTTCATTTCAAATTTAATGAATGATTGTGAAATGATATTTTTCTTAAAGCGAAAAGAAACGTGTTCCCGATTTTGGACAGGGAATGTTTTATAAAAATGTTTTATAAAACAGAAAGGATTTCGAGGCCCAAAACCCGATGATTTCTAAAGTGATTTAGAAAATGTATTATATGTTACATTGTGGTTCATCGCATATTCGATTAGTTGCTATTGATGATGTATCTGTTTGGTGGCGGAGAATTTATTCTCTTGCTTAACACCCTTCTTTGAGACGTACGAGCTCAAAGGTTATGTGATTAATAGTGACTGATCATATGCGTGAATTACTGATGTGAAGTACTATATTTTGAAAGTACTTGTGATTATTACGTTGTGAAATGATTTTCCCTACTTCAGGATATGAAATGATTTAGTATGTGACTAAAGATTCGGGTAACCCTGAGACTAAAAGTATGGGTGAGAGGGCGGTGTATGCTCTCCTGAGTGGGAGGTGCATCGTCGGTGTAGCCTACTCCTATGTGGGGTAGGTGCACATATATATATCGAGTTGCGAGGTGCGTACCCTTTGCCTTGTCGATGGGGAGCACGATATTTGGTTGCATACTTGTTTGTATGCATTGTTATGTTTTGGAATTCACATTTCCAAATGATTTGATTTGAGATCCCGAAGTGAAATCTACTTTGATATAGAAAGTTAGATATGTATTTCAAATGATTTGAAATAAGAAATCGGGAATAAAATCCAAAGGAATAATTTCTGTAAATTGAATTGGATTTGGAAAATCTAAGTGTTGTGATTAATCTAAGTGGGTAGATTGGGATATTGCATGTTGTGTGATGCATAGTAGATCCATATATCTATATTGATTGTTGCTTATACACTGGCTTTCATGGGGGTAAACCCGTTCCGCGAAAGTGGCGTGGTCCCGTGATTTGCCTTATTTTTAAACAAGTTTAACAACTGTTTTTGAGTTCTCACACCAGTCCCATGACTGACCTGTAGTTTGCTTTTCCCTTGCGAACTCGGGTGCCCCTATTTTCCACACGGGCAGTCGAGTAGTTTTATTTTGCAGATGTTTTGAGCAGGATTCTGGATTGAAGCTTTAAGCTGTGTCCAGGCATTTACAGTCTTCCGCTGTGTAGTTTATATTTCCGCTGTGCATTGTATTACATTTATGTAAATTTATCTTCCGCTGTGTATTATTTTCGATATACTCTGATATTCTGTACTCTGATGTAACATTATTATGATGTTTATTGAAGTCTTCTGTTATTTGTTCTGATGTGTTGTATACCCAAAGTTAGCGTATGCGGGATTCGAACGGTCTTGGTCGGTTTAGCGATCGATTAGGTCCGGGCGAAATCCGTGTCGTTACAGATTACTTTACCAAATGGGCTGAAGCTGAACCATTGGCAACTATCACATCGAAGAAGGTAATCAACTTTGTGTTGAAAAATATCATATGCAGGTTTGGGGTTCCACAGAAAATTATCACCGACAATGGCATGCAATTTGAAAGTGATGAATTCAAGGATTTCTACAACAAATATCACATTCAGAAAAGTTTTGCAGCAGTTGCCCACCCGCAGGCCAACGGGCAAGTTGAGGCAGTCAACAAAATCCTAAAGTCCACCATTAAAAAGCGTCTCGAGAAAGCTAAGGGCAACTGGATCGAAGAATTGCCACTTGCCCTATGGGCTTATCGTACAACTCACAAAACTGCAACAGGGAATACTCCATTCTCTTTGGCATTTGGCTCGGAAGCAATGATACCTGTGGAATTGGAAGTTCCTACTCACCGCAGAGTACACTTTAGCCAGGAAGAGAATGAAAAGCTGCAACTTGAAGCTCTCGATCTACTTGAGGAAAGAAGAACCGAAGCAGAGCTTAGAATGGTCTCCCATCAAAGAAGAATAGCCCGACACTTCAACCAGAAGGTCAGGAATAGGACATTCGAAGAAGGAGACTTAGTGTTAAAAAAGATCATGACTGCAACAGGAGTCATTGGCCCCAATTGGGAAGGGCCGTTTATTGTCAATCAAAAGCTTCTTGACGGTACCTTTAAACTCAAAACTACAGATGGAGTAGAACTCCCAAGGGCCTGGAACAGTGATAACCTTCGTCGTTATTTCAAATGATTTTCTAACTCATATTCTTTTGTATTTTTCTATGAATATAGTAAATACTTTGTATGAAATTACATGAGTATAAATTCAGCAGCACTTCTGATTCTGTCTAAGCTTTATATACGCATGTCTTTGATCATATATCCAAAAGATGCACAGCTATGGTTACAGGACACGATACCTCCGTCATCCTGTTTTCCGACATAAAACTCGCCATAGCTTTACTGAAGAAATATGGTCCAAAAGCAGGCGCAAATTTAACCCAAACCCTCTCCAAGGATTCTCAGTCGAATAATAAACTGAGTCTTCTCCAGGGGTGCTCGGCCAAATAACCCAAAGTCAGACAAAATCTGATTGCGTTATAACCGAGTCTCTTAACCCAAACCCTCTCCGAGGATTCTCAGTTGAATAATAAACTGAGTCTTCTCCAGGGGTGCTCGGCCAAATAACCCAAAGTCAGACAAAATCTGATTGCGTTATAACCGAGTCTCTTAACCCAATCCCTCTCCGAGGATTCTCAGTCGAATAATAAACTGAGTCTTCTCCAGGGGTGCTCGGTCAAATAACCCAAAGTTGGACAAAATCTGATTGTGTTATAACCAAGTCTCTTAACCCAAATCCTCTCCAAGGATTCTCAGTCGAATAATAAACTGAGTCTTCTCCAGGGGTGCTCGGCCAAATAACCCAAAGTCAGACAAAATCTGATTGCGTTATAACCGAGTCTCTTAACCCAAACCCTCTCCGAGGATTCTCAGTCGAATAATAAACTGAGTCTTCTCTAGGGGTGCTCGGTCAAATAACCCAAAGTCGGACAAAATCTGATTGCGTTATAACCGAGTCTCTTAACCCAAAACCCTCTCCGAGGATTCTCAGTCGAATAATAAACTGAGTCTTCTCCAGGGGTGCTCGGTCAAATAACCCAAAGTCAGACAAAATCTGATCGTGTTATAACCGAGTTTCTTAACCCAAACCCTCTCCGAGGATTCTCAGTCGAATAATAAACTGAGTCTTCTCCAGGGGTGCTCGGCCAAATAACCCAAAGTCAGACAAAATCTGATTGCTTTATAACCGAGTCCCTTAACCCGAACCCTCTCCGAGGATTCTCAGTCGAATAATAAACTGAGTCTTCTCCAGGGGTGCTCAGTCAATAAATCAAAGTCAGATAAAACTTGACTACGATATTACTGAGTCTTTGACAAGGAAAACCTTCAAAAGGCATTCAAACATTTCTCGAATATCTAACGCATTAGGATGCAAAGGATGGAGAATTCCAAACAACGCACACAAAGTCCTCCCCCAGCAGGGGCACCACATAAGACCTTCTCAAGCAAAGGCATAAAGGTGCTACGAAATAAGACTCATGCATCAAAGGATCATTATGATCATAAATAAGGAAAATGTGCAGAAGAAAGGAACAACAAAGTTCAAGTGCATGGAGAACATTAATATATCACATCCAAGCACAAAAGAGTCAACCTACATCACAGTCACAAAAGCACGCCACAAATACACGGAGTACTAACCAAAAGACAGTCTGGGAGTCAGAGGCGAGGGCTGGCACTCGCTTAATACACACCAGCCTAAGTTAAAAGTCCATTAAGCAAAGAGAGTCACACAAGCGGGTTCTTCCTAGGCCTCCCAACCTTCCTCTTCGCTGGAACAGAGCCGGAAGATGAAGCACCAGGAGCCTGCCTCTTGCCAAGGGAACCTATTAGTTCGGCATCGCCTCTCGAAAAAGTGGCAATAATGGTATCCCGAGCCCGCAAAGCCTGGATCAATTTCATTTTGTCCTCTTCCAGAATGGCGATCCGCTCGAGACCCTCTCTATGAAGCTTATCCAAGTTCTCGGCTAGAGCACACCAATCTTCAAGTTTCTGAGCAGTCTGATCCCTCAGCAAGGCCATTTGCTTTTCGAACTGCCCAATAGCCTTCTCCATCCGGTCCAACAATCTCGACTTGACGACATTCATGTCAGTAGATGTGATTTGACGATCGAGGACTGAGACATTTACGTTGGCAGTGACTCCCTGCAAGTCCCAATCGGGAAGGCGTTGCGCAAATTTAGCATCACGAGCCCCCGGAGAATAACGAGGTCGGTCTATGACGGCCTGGAGCTCGGTATAGGATGGCCGAAGAAGTGGAGGTGTTTTCATAGGAGACTGAATGGTCGTGTCAGTATCATCGTCAAAATACTTTTTCACAAAATCTACTCGAGACATGTCCATCCTGCACAAGAGTTTCACAATCAGATTCAAAAATCATTCATGATGAGAATTAAACCGATCAGCTGTGCTTGGTCAAACAGAATTGGTCGGTTATGTACAACTAGAAACATGGACATTCCAAGCAAGAAAACGACCCCTAGCTGATCGATCGTACCTAGTCATATAAAGTTGGTCGGTTGCAAATAATACGTTCGGTCGGTTTGGACCTTATCTAAGACTGACCGCTCTAAGACTGACCGCTCTAAGACTGATCGCTCTAAGACAAAACAAGAATCCTGGTCGTTCAAAGCATGCCCTGATCGGTTTGTAGCAAATATTTATCTCAGAACGACCCAAAATCAACTAAAACCCTAGATCAGTTCTAAACCGACCAGTTTCAACAGATCTAAGATGGCCGTACTTTGAAAGAAAAGATGGTTGTCACTTCAGGAATTCATACAAACAGTTTGTGATCATTATGAAAACAGAATTGCAAGGGTTTTGATTTCGAAGTTGCCATCTACTAATTAAAATCAGGCAAATTACCTCCTACATTATCAGCGAACATGTCAACAATCAATGAATTTCGCATTCAACAATTCTCATGCGAATCAAAATCACGCTTCAATAGGGGTTCGGACTCAGTTTAAACTCCAAAGATCCCAGCCAACTATTTAACAATGCAAAAACGCATACCTGTAATCAAATCAGTTGGGTGAAGAAGTTTGAGATGAATCCTCGAGCCTTGAAGCGGAGAAAATCTGAATGTTTGGATTAAAAGACGGACTGAATTCTCGAAACAAAGATTGAGAGGTTTTTCTTAGAAGACGAACGCCATTAAAGAGAAAAGTTCCTGGAATCGAGAAAGTGAGGAACACCAAGGGTCAGAAGAAATATATATATAGGCAGGATGACCAGCCTCTTCGTCAAAAAACCGACCCCTCAAACCAAGTCCAGAACCGACCCCTAGGTACCGCGTCCAAGACCGACCCTTAATCGAATCAGATCGATCCACTAATATTTCGAAGTCCATAGTTTTCGAAAAAATTATGGAACTCCGAGGGGCAAAATGTTATCCACCTGATCGATTTGATATCAACAAACGTGTACGGGTCGTTCTCGGGTATTTAAAAGTAGGGGTCGGTCCTGCAATTATTAAGAGGGATCGGTCATAGAGCCCAACCCCTGGTCGCTCTGAAGTCCAGAAAACTTCTGGTCGTCCCAAAGATAAAAGAACCTTGGTTGACCTAGAATGTAGAAGGGTTCTGTTCGTACCAAGGATTCTGATCGTTCCAGACATCCAAAGACTCTGGTCGCTCCTGACAAAGAAAGTCTTTATTCGCTTCCAGTTACAGGGAGTTGGTCGCTCCAAAGCCGGTCGCTCCAAAGGACTGAAGGCTTCTGATCGTCCCAATATATCAAAAGCTTCTGACCGCTCTAAAAGACATGATTCTTGATCGTTCCAAATAAGCTGATCGCTCCAAATATTCAAGATTGTCGGTCTGTCTAAATGTACCAAAGTCCCAAGTCGCTCTAAAGTGCAAGAGACTTCTGGTCGTCCTGCTTCATTTCCGGGTTTTCCTGATCGGTCCGCCCCGCATATAAGCTTCCTGGTCGTTTTATTGCATTCTGGTCGCCTTTCCTTCTAATGAAACTCCCTGGTTGGTTAAGATGAATGGAGCGATGTGCCAGCTGTTGACAACTGGCAGTGGCATTCTTGTAAATACCTGCAAAACCGACCAGAACCCTGAATCGAAGATTTCAACCACTCCATCACCTATAAATAGGACACCACCTCCACCATTTGAGGGGGACTTTCTGGAACTACAAGGAGGTGCTGCCTAATTGCTTTCGGGATTTCTCCAAGCATTCCTACATCTCTTCTCTATCATCAATCATAAGTCTATGGAACATTGGAGCATGTGGAGCATAGCTTTCATGGAGGAACAAGCATAAGCACTTCACGCACTTCTTCATTTCTTCTTGATCATTCACCCAAAGATCTAAGGAGCTTTCATCCATGGCTTCCATGGAGGGATTGGCATAAAATAATTCAAGCTTTCATCCATTCTTTCAATCGGTTGTAAGGACAAATGCATGTCAAAGGAGCTTGTATGAATGTATAATGGAGCAAATGTTGTAATCTTTTGGTTATTAATGAAATCCAATCTTCAAAGTGGACGTAGACTTGATTAAGAGTCGAACCACTATAAAATTATTGTCTTCTTTCCTTATTTTGATATTTTGATGCTTTTGAATGTTAGATATGGCCTCACATAACTCTAAAAGGTTTTCTAACGCCCCGCCTCTGAAAAGGTGACGTGCTTTCTAAGCATCTCGCCTCTGATTAGGTAACGTGTTTAGAAATACCATTTTGGTTGTTATACCAATTTTCGGTATCAACACTAGACATATCTCAAACATTTACCATATTCTAAAATTCTTTTTTTGTCAACTTATTTTGTCCACCTACCATAGTTTATGTCAAAATAATTGTCAAAAATTTATGTCAAAAGAATTGAGATTTTCAAAATTTTCCTTACCGAAAATTTTAGTTTTTGACAAAATGCAATCTTTTCAATGTTTTGTTATTTAGTTCTTTCATAATTTATAGCTTAAAAACATTGAGCTATACATGCTCCATAATGTACACATTTTTCTAAAAGAATTCATTTTAGACAAAAATTTCATAGGAAATCACCGTTTCCAAAATATATCCCATTTTATCCAAAACCCAATATGTACTTTTCAAATATGTTGCTTAACTTTTTTTTTCAAATGTCAAAAATACCTCTTTTCATTCCAAAAATTATTTCTACTCAATTTAACTAGTACATATTTTTAAATTGTAAACTTTTATGGTCAAACTTGAAAAACACCGTAAATTACCACCTAAAAGCTTTTAAAATTTCAAGTTCTTAAAAGTTAACAATGGGGCTAGACTCAAAGTGGGTTTATAACTTATTTAGACCTCTAAATATTCCTTAAAGTCCTTTTTTTCACATATATATATATATGTTTATTATACATATACATATTATATATACATATATATTGCTAATCCATTTCCTATTTACTTTATCCCAATTTGTACGGCTCTACTGCCAAGCCCACTAATCCGAAATACAAACTTTTCAAATACTAAAATAAGGGATCCAACATTTTTCATTAAAAAACACGTTGTAAAGTTTTCACCCAAAGTACCTAAGGGTTTCGTATTCTCAAATTTCCATAACCACTTCTTTGGTGTACATAAACGATATCCCAACTCTTTCCTATTTAGTGGGTTCTTTTATGGATCTAGGCATGTGTGTGTGTATATATATATATATATATATATATATATATATAATATTTATGTAATTTTAAAATACAAATACGTTCACTCACTATTTATATAGAAATCCTAAACTTAAAGCTTTGATACGAGATGTAACAACCCGAATTTCGACAGACCATTTTTTTTTAAATTCTAATCTATTGAAGAGTTGGCTTATCTTGTATTTGGAAGAAAAGACAAAGATAATAAATATATTAGAGCTCAATAAACATATCATAGTGGAATGAATAAATAAAATATAATCAAATATAACCTTACCGAATTAATTATATTGTCTAACTAGTATCCAAAACTATCATATCTCTGCCATAAACCTAACCTGCGAGTGTGTTATGAGGAGGGGGTGAGAACACAAAGTTCTGGTGATTGGACAAATTATACATTCCGAAATAACCCTACAATTATTGTTCAGCTATGTTTTCTTATTTATTAAGTTGTTTGGGTTAACATCACTTAAGGCGTTGTATTCACGTCGTACCCATATACTTCGTAATAAATTAGCCTAATATAATATATATGTAGTTATCCTAAACATATCAAGGTACTCCCCATAGCACTCTCCTCGCTCAGTCTCCACCGTCAAGCCATGGAAGCATATCCTACGTCGAATTACGTACGTAAATCCAAATAATTATGCCACATTACCGCACATAACCATCATCGCTATGCCACACAAGCGTACAGATCGTCATATCCAACCTCCCCGGTCGATCAAGCCTCAACACGGAGTAATTCCCTCTCGTCTACGATACACCACCCAGTGCATGTACCTAGACCCTCATACGAACTTACTGCCTACTGTACACCGAGTCCCATAATAGGGCTGCATCTGAATGCACAGATATCGGTTGGGAGCTTTCCATATCTGTATAGATCCACTCAAAGGACCTACAGTATAGATATCCAGAGTATGTCTGCATTTTCATTGTGGCTACGGTCCCACCCTAACCTCTCCCTCAACTAGGGAAAGACTACATCAAGAGCTAAGTGATGTGCCCCTAGCAAACAATCTAACATCCAATTTGGCGTGTCCCTTAAGCAACATCTCGATAGTGAAAGATCATTGGTCTTTTGGTTTATCTCTGGTCTTTCTGCATCCCACTGACTACCTATGATAGGTACCCGACATTTACTATCCTTAATTTGGTCCTGACCAACCTCTCCCGAGGCCAATCGCCGAATCACCCAATGCCATCTGACACAACCATCTGACTGGCAAACTATCTTTGCATTCAAGGTATACCCACCGAGTGGTACCTGCCGACCAAACCTCTACGAGTAAAACCTGAGCATGTACCGCAATAAAGGACCACCACGGGGTACCCTATCACTTCCATTGGAAGTCACGTGCTTCTCTCCACTCCTATAGAGCAAGCAGAATAACCAATAGAACAACCAAGTAGAATATTTAGATGGACGTGCTCCTCCCGCGTCTCAAGAAACCTCGATGATCTACCCCGTTGGGTTCCTCACCTTCATACGTGCGGACTGGCCTAAGCGCATCACGCAAACGTGTTATTAGACCCTATGTCTGATCTTTTAATACCGCACTTGCTTTATCTTATCAGACTACTAATTAACTTGATTACCCAAATATTCCCTTCTATTCAAGTTATGCGGTTTTCTTGAGCCCCTTATATCCCTGAGGAATGGACCCTATTCACTTATTAATCATACAAGTTTAACTTAATCATGTTTCGAGTTCATTAATAAGCCCATAACATGTTATTCCCCAGATTGTAATTAATGAAAGTAATCTACAATTCCTTTACATTACTAACATGTCATTTACAATCTAATTACATGTTTACACGTTCGATAACATGTTTTACTTAATGTATAATTAAGTATATTCTTTCCCAATCCTCGTGTTTTATTATGACATGTCTACTTAATATATAATTAAGTGCCACTTCTTTCATTTTATAAGCCTTCTTTGTTCTTCCTTATTCAATCATAACTTCGTCTTACACTGTCAACATAACATGTTGTTGTCGTTTACTCATTAACTAAGTTTTCTTATCTAAGGTTTATTAATAAGTTCTCTTTTTCATTTATTATAGCCCATGTCATAATTCCCCTTGTCCCTAGGACAAGTCTACTTATTATATTACCGTTTCATTCATATTATTAATTATAATTGGTTATATTCCACGTTCATCACATCTTCCCTTAGATCCTTATCATTAACCGAACTATTACCATTGTAACATCCATTTAATTGCCATCTTTTATATTCTCACTATTTCATGAAAATGTTTCAAACACCTCATTAGATTGATTAATGGAAAGATATAAAGATCTATTTCCATAACGCACATAAATCAAGATCTGTAATTGGAAGCTATTTTTTTTATTAGTGTGCAATAAGGTAAAAGAATCCCTATTTACCATAAAACCCTTTTTACTTTCTTTTATTGCAACTACATTCTTAGTAGTTTTACCGTTATGGAAATATATCAATTTTTCCCAAATCCATCTAACTCAATCCACCTGCCTGAAGAGCATATCTGCCGAAGCAAATATGATTACCCCGGCAAGATATTCCTTTCATTCTTCCTTTATGTTGCTTACGAAATCTGGTTCTTTTGGGGTTATAATTGATGGTTTTTCCCACCTCTACTACAGAACCGGACATGAGAGTTTCTTCTCATCCATTTCGGTCAACTCTCCATTATCTTTCTTTGGCTGAGTGGTATGTACTTCCATGGCGCCCGCTTTTCCAATTATGAAGCATGGACAACGGGTGAATATTCCTGTACTACCCCTTGTTGGTCCTGAGGGACGGAGGAGGTAGGTTAGCCGAAAGATGGTTATCGGTTCAAGGACGCAAGGTGACTTTGCTTTTGCAGGGTAAGAAGGGGTAGAGAAAATGCCTCGAGCCAATGTCCGAGTACCAGGCGCTACGTCGCTGAAGTAACCCATGGAAAGGAAAAATACTTCTTAAACGAATCTGTTCCCATGAAATAGTCAAAAATTCTTGACGGTATCGAGCCGGAACAACTTTTTCCTCTTGAACACCCCAATTCACAAGTTTCCCTTTTTTATTTTTTTAGCTAGATGTTATTTACTATTTTCAAATCACTATAAATTTTCCATACAGATTAGACATATCTATTCTTTTTTCCATTATTCCCAATTCTATTGTAATTTGATTTACAATATATCCAAATTTTCATTAACAACATTTTCTACAACATATTCCTATTTATTGTAAATTCTATAATTCCTGAATTATAGTTATTTTTAATCCAAACAGAAGATTAACATAATAGATTTGTACAACAGTATATCCTTAACATAACTGACCATTAATTATATTGCAATTACCACAATTTATAGTTAGTTAACACGTTAAGAATAACGGGGAACGTAAACGGTAAGTAAACCATTATTCAAAAGGTATAATTCTAAATCTACTCACATGACAACTTTCTAATCCTTGAATTTGATTCAGATCAGTGACTTTGTGGTCTTCCTAACTAAATCAAGTATTGAAACAACCACGGATTTACAAATCTGATACAAAAGAAGAGGAGAACAAAGAAAGAAACCTAAATAAATCTGATTCCGAGGACTTACTTCACGTTGATTAGAAATACGAATGCTTATGTTGTAGATTTACATTCTTTATCTTCAAATCTTTAATTATAACCTCTAAAACTAATTTTCTAATTTCTGAAAGATTTGGAGAGGAAAGAAAATGGAAGAGCCTTGGCGTCGTCTCAGAAAATATGAGTTGCAGGCTAGACCCTACTAGTCTATTTATAGGCGTGCAAGAAGTTCTAGCCCATCGGATTCGATAAAATAAAATCCACACCATTTAAATTAGAAGAAAACGTCACAAACAAAGTATATCTGGCCTGGGTGGGTCGAACCCTATGTCGACCCACCTCTAAGGTGTGTTGATCCTATGGTCGACACATGGGTCGACCCATGTGAAGCCTGGGTCTACCCATCCCTTGGTCAATGACGTGTTTTCTACTGCTTTTAATTTTTGATTAACATTTTATAATAACGTTTACTTAATTTTTTAATATAACCATCTGAACTATTATTTTCCAATTATAACTTATGTATATAATTTCAAATTTTGAATTTGTACGCATATATACATACAACTTTTTACAACTTCACTCATTAATAACTTTCCCATAAGGACTCCATTTGGGATAAGTCATGTATCAAACTAAATCAGAAAATTGCCATAAACACAACGGTATATGTTTCCAGCCTAAATTCTGAAACTATAAATTATCGATATTTTCGTTTATTATTTATATAAAATACGGGGTGTTACATGAACCTTAAGAATGGACATAGTCCTAACTACTTAAAATCCAAATCAAGGTAGGTTAGCTGCTTAATACATTCTTAAGGCAAGCCCTACCTCACACACAACAAATACACACACACTAGACATCTCACATTAGGCCAACCACTTGTAGATGTTGGATTTACCGACACCAAGTAGGCTTTTACTACACCCTGAGCCTAACCTCGTATCATAGTGTAATAATTTTAATGGCCCATGATAACTAGACATCTCATATTAACTAGTCTTACTTGTAGATGCTGGATATTTCGATCGGTTTCGGTCAGGCTTCTACTGCAAGTAATGGTTGACCTCGTGTCTATGTGCCATTAATAATAACTAAAACCATTAACTCACACATGAGTACAAATTCCTACGGGGACATTCAAATTCTATTACATAATTTAACCGTATTTGGTACGCACTTAATATGCATTAATATTACGTTTATTACGCTATAAATATATATAAATATAGACGTGAATTATGCGAAAGAGATTAACGTGCTAACCATGTTTGAAATGCCAATCCTAACAATCACTACTATGGTATACAAGTAAACTTCCCTACTAATTTAACATGTTCCAACGTGCATATTCACAACAAATGATAAAAAGGGAAATAAAAACATCAACATATAACTTGTAACCAAGGCTTGAATGATTATTTCAATAAAAAATAAAGACAAGGTGTAATATTCCTAAATACATTTGTAAAATCATTAATTTAGTACTAATTCACTTATATGTAATTTTCGTGTATAAAACCTTAATACTTCAATAATTTGCAAATAATACGTTCAAACAATCCATTTCAGAAATAAATGTTTAAACTTATTCAAACTGCTATATTCAAGTCCTTAAGCTTTTGCAACCAAAATAAACATATAAATGAATTTACATTTACAATAAGAGAAGTATCCCCTATTCAAGAATCATACCAACATCCAGAAGCCTTTTCTTCCATTACATTAATAATCCAAACCCAACTATAACTTATTGAATATTTCTACATAAATACAAATAATGGACGATTTGAGGGATTTGGTATTATTTTCTTTTCGTATAAACCTAAATCTTTGTAGGCACAATTATCTAAATTTAGACTATCAAATCAAAGAAAATGCAAACCTAAATGATTTACACTCACATTAGTTTGAGATAGAAAATAGTAGAATTTGCTATAGAATTGAAATCTGGATTCTGCCTACGAAACGTGCTCCAATCTTTCTATAATATACATATATATATATATATATATATAAGAATTAGAATCTTATGTGTATATATATATAAACTAAATTCCAAATTTTTAAATCTATAGATAAACTTAGATTTGAGAAAATAGAATGAAGATAAGAGGGTATAAGAAATCCTAACCATTCTATAAAAATTGGCAACGGGAGAAAGATAATGGAGGCGCAGGAATGAAATGAAGAATATTGTTTGGAAGAGGCAAGGAGGGTGGTTTATATAGTTGCAAGTGTTAATAAAGACCGTATGATTTATTAGATTAAATCCAGATAGTTCGTTGATGCAAACTATATGAAAACCCATATAAAAACAAGCCATCCCCCTACTTTTCACTAAGAGTGGTCACCCACTCGTTTAGAAGGGCGGTCAACTTCAGGTCGACCCCTAGGGGTCAACCTCTTAGTGTCGACACTGTCCAGGATATTTGTTCTCCTTGCTGTTTGCCTATTTTATTAATTATTAATTAACTACATTAATTACTTCCTATTGTTTGCTTATCTTTGTCCCCTATTATAATAAATATATGCACACAAATTTGAGTTCAATTGGAATATTCTTTTTTCCCATCCTCAATTAATATATTCTAGATATATATATATATATATATATATATATATATTTGATATTCAAACCTTGTGTGTTAAAACTTACGCACAACTGGATTTATTAATATCTTTTACATACGGACTCAATTTTCAATAAGTAAAATATGTAAATGGATTTGGATCTCGCAACAAATGCCACTATTATACTTTCGTAGCCTGATTCCCAATTATTAAAAATTTCATTCTCGGTCCATTAACTTATTATTGATTATTAGTTATTTTTTAAATTATACGCTATGTCTATTTTAGGTTTATTTTACACGATGTTACATGTGGACTCAAGAGTATAAACAAAATTTTACATATAGGTCCATAATGTAGGCATAATGGGCAGTTCATTATGGATATTCACAATGTAGGTATTGGAGCGGGCCGTTGCAGATGTAGTTTACACATTTTCTTATTGGACAATGGAACATATTTATTATAGGCGTTATTAGCGGTCCTTTATAAATATAGCTTTAGCGCTTTCATGTAAAGTATATTGAATCCTAGTGAGTAAGATATGAAAGGTACTATGAGTAGTACCTAGGATTAAGGCAGTCCAACGAGCATATAACAACATGCATGTTATTTATTAGGTCAAGTCTTCTAGGGAGTAATGGGTGCGTAGATATGAGAGTAGTGTAACTTAGTGAACCTAATACAACCAAGATGGTAATAGAACGGTATATATAGTGTTATGCTAATTTCTCAGTCGGTAGAACATTAGTTTTGACTACCTCCATATAACAACCTCTGGGTTAGATAAAAGGAAAATGTCATTCAACTTAGAGACACTTGATCTAGAAAGTGTCATTCCCTTAGTGGGTATTTATTTAGTATTACATTGTAAATCATATGCATTGTGAGTTATTTGCTTAAGCTTTGATATATTTATCTATGCCTATCTGCAAGATACCAAACACCCAACTCGGACTTTGATTGACTTGAATTTTAGCTTTCAGAGAAATATCTGATCCTGTTGAGGCTTGGATTGTTACAATGAGTCGAGTGAGTCAAAATCATAAACTAGAAAAGATAACTTGAAATTTGTCCAAGTAACAAATTGACACTAAGTCACACCTTATGTCTTTGTACCGAGTCGAGCAAACCTACCTAATCAATTCCACAATTTTCATGCGTAATATATTTCCTACTCTAAGAAGTCCTAGAAGATTTTGGATCTAAATTTCAAATTAAAAAAACTGTGATGCATTAAGTCAGAAAACTTAAATAAGTAAGTGACAAATCAAAGACACCCTTTTAGATATAGCTCGGTGTAATCAATTAGATCACTAAAGACAAAGTTTCAAAGATAGCGTATTCTAGAGCACATCCTTTTTCCAATGAAGACATATTCACGGGGACAAATTTTAACCTAATTTCTTATGATTATAATTTTTTAGGAGTTAGAGCACTGACACTAAGTGAAAACAACTTGAAACTTGGATAAAGTATCAGAAAGAAGACAAAAGGTAACTCCAAAAAAATGGACTAAAAATACTCTAAGTATTTGGATTGGCACTAATCTATACTCAGTTGTCCGGTACTTGTAAGATCTCCTATTTTTATATAAATATTAAACATCAATAATTTACAATTTTAGAATTTAGCCCTGAAACATATACCATTGTGCTCGTGGCAATTTTCTAATTCGTTTGATATATGTCTTGCCCCAAACAAAGTCCGTATGGAAAGTTATTAACGAATAAAGATTTGAAAGGTTGTACGTGTATATTCATGCTTAAATTCAAAATTTGAAATGGGATGTGTGTTATAAGAGGAAAATAATAATTCAAATTAGCAATATTAAGAAATAAAATGAACATTAAACGTAATGTTAATATAAAAATTAATAGTCGCTGAGGTGGGTCAACACATGGGTCAACCCATCTTGGCTAGATATGTTTTCTTAGTGACGTGTATTGCTAGGTTTAACGGTTCAGATTTGATATTATTAAATCCGATAGACTATAATCTTCTGTACATTTATAAATAGACTAACATTACCTAGCCTCCAACTCATATTTTTCTAAGATGATGCCAAGGCTCTTCCATATTCTTTCTCCTCCAAATCTTTCAGAAAATAGAATATTAGTTTCTAGAAGTTTTGATCCAAGATTTGAAGAGAAAGAATGTAAATCTACGGCATAGCTGTTCAGATTTACGATCAATGTGAGGTAAGTCCTATGAATCTGAATTATTTGGTTTTCTTTCTTTAATTACCGTCATGTACATCTTTACACTAACCAATCTAAAGAGGTGTGTGAAATGTTTTCCTGAATTAATAACAATGTACATGACGGTAATTAAAGAAAGATCACAATAATAAAAATTGTTTCATATCAAGGAACCCAAGAAGAACTGTGATGAACTGGGAATATAACCTATTATAATTAATTATATGAATGAGAGTATAATGTATTAGGTAGGCTTGTCCTAGGGACAAGCGGAATCATAACATGGGTTATAATAAATGAATAGAGAACCAATTAGTAAACCTTACTTAAGAGAACTAAGTTAATAAGTAAACAATAATAGGTTGTGGTGACAGTGTAAGACGAGGTTATGATTAAATAAAAAAGAATAAAGTAGGCTTATGAAATGAAATAAGTTGTACTTAATTATATATTAAGTAGACATGTCATAAGAAAACATGAGGATCTCGGAAGGGTATACTTAATTATACATTAAGTAAAACATGTCACTGAACCTGTAAACATGTAATTGGACAGTAGATGACATGGTAATAAAAAGGGGTTGTAGATAAGTTTCATTAATTACTATCCGGGGATAAAATGTTGTAGATTACTTTCGTTAATTGCAATCTAAGGAATAACATGTTATGAAACTGGGCTTGTTAATGAACCTAAAACGGGTTAAGTTAAAAACTAGATTAATAAGCGGAATAAAATGTGTTGTAGATTACTTTCATTTATTACAATCTAGGGGTAAAAGGTTGTAGATTACTTTCGTAAATTGCAATCTAAGAAATAACATGTTATGTCACTAGGCCTATTAATGAACTTAAAACATGATTAAGTTAAACTTTCTAATTAATAAGCTAATCTTGAATGGGGTCCATTCTAATGAGATATAAGAGGCTTAGGGAAAACCTAGTAACTTGAATAAAATTAAATAAGTGGATAATCAAGTTAATTAGCAATCTTGAAAGATAAATAAAGTACGTGACTAAAAGATTAGACATAGGGTCTAATAACACGTTTGCGTGATGTGCCTAGACCAGTCCGCACATACGAAGGTGAAGAACCAAATGGGGTAGATCATCGTGGTGTTTGGAGACACGAGAGGAGCACATCCGTATGAATATTCTACTTGATATTTAGTCTGATTGCTCTACGGGACTAGAGGGAAGCACACAACTTCCAAGGGATGTGGTATGGTACTTTGTGATGTTTCTCCGTGCGATGCATGCTTGGGCTGTACTCACAGAGGTTTGTTCTGCGCTGTACCATACCTTGGCCGTTGTTAGGCAGTCAGAAGGTTGTGGAGGATGGCGTTATGTGATTCAGTGATTTGCCTCGAGAGAGGCGGGTCAGGACCAGTACATGATGGTAATCGTCGGATATCTGTCATTGGCAATCAATGTGTTACGCGAAAATAATAGAGCTAAACCTAGAAACCATCAATCTTTCACTATCGAGACGTTGGTTATGGGACATGCCAAATTGGATGGTAGATTGTTTGATGGAGCACGTAACTTAGCTCCTTCTATAGTCTTTCATTAGTTGAGGGAAGGGCTAGGGTGGGGCCATAGCCACCATGAAAAAGCAAACCATACTCTGGGTATGTGTACTATAGGCCTAAAGAGGCAGGACTTTACAAATATGGAAAGCTCCTGACCGAGTTCTGTGCAATGGATGCAGCCCTATTACATGACTCGGGGTACAGTAGAAGATACGTTCGTGTGAGGGTCTAAATACATGCACTGGGTGGTGTATCGTAGACAATAGGGCATTACACCATGTTGAGACTTGATTCGACCGAGGAGTTTGTATACAATGATCTGTAAGCTTACATGGCATAGTGATGATAGTTCTATGCGATTACGTGATGTAATGATTTGGATTTCCATCTGTCGTTCGACGTAGGATGGACGTTGCATATGCTTCTTGTAGAGACCCGTAACTTCCCCGGTAAGGAAAGCCCGGATTACTTTGAGAACAACACACAAAAGAACGCAAACAGAAGAACATTTCATTGCTTATTTACAACAATTCATCATAATACAAGAATATGCAGAGTATAAACAAATAATATACATTCGATAAATATCAGAGATTACAATACATTACGTAGCAGCGGAAAATAATACAATACACAACTAGAAGTAATACACGGATACAGAGCTTTCCGAGTATCGTTCCAGCTGTAAACCAGGATCCTGTGAATATAAATCTGCAAAACCAAAACTACTAGCTGCCCGTGTCAAAATAAGGGCACCCAGAGTTTAGGTTAAAACAATAAACTCCAAGTCAGTCATGGGACTGGTGTGAGAACTGAAACAGTTATTAATCTTTATTTTAAAGTTAGGTAAATCAAGGGATCACGCCGAATAACACGGAACGGGTTTCCTCCCAAGAACACCAGTGCATAAAACAACAACGCAATGCTAAATAAAGGACAATGAAGCTATTATAAGACCTAGGTCCCATTACACAATGAAACGCAAACCGGAGGATAGGGTTTTACCTTATAATAGCCAAGGAATGTTTGATACGTTTAAAACAGATTATTTTGATATTACTATAAGTGTATAGTGTCAAAATATTTTCAATCATAAATATCAATCATAGACGGCATGGGTACCATATATCATGTCGCCATACTAGGCTCTACAATCAAAACCGCAAAGTCACGTATTTGGAAATTGGATTTCCGCCTGTGAACCGAGGCCAGGGATCGTCCTCTACCGATTCGAGACAATCTAGCCTACCATGTCTCAGGACCCAGACTCAGGTGGGCCCTTGGATCGTCAGGGCCGGTCCACCGATGTGGATTAAAATACCTGAACACTACGTTTCCCCGCCCTATGGGGCGTAAATGAGCCAACGAATGACTCCATCGGCTTTACATAGTCACCGATATATCTGAGGCGCCTCGTAACAGCAACAACCACATAAGTCAAACTCGTAAGGGCATGCAAAACCATTGACGCCACTTCTAGCTAGAAAGAAACGCATGCCCTCCTTGAAGTCCTCTCCCATTTCTGGTTCACAACCAGGGTGTGAGGCTTGCGAATTAATACTACACAAAGCTGTGCCACACAGGCCATGCTTTGATCATCAACCACAAGACTTTGCTTTTCAACAGAAGCCCTGATCAATTGCCACTTGGGCATGCCACACAGGCAATTCACTCCATGCGTTTGATATCCATCAATATATAACCCCTGAGCTCGTACGTCTCAGAGAAGGGCATTAAGCAAGAGAATGAATTCTCTGCCGCCAAACAGATATATATTTAATAGAAATCAATCACACAGAATAAAATCCAATGTCAGACACACAGTCCGTTTACAAGTCCGTTCTGGGTTTGAACGAAACCGGAGGCACCTAGTACCTCGCATAACCATCGATCTCTAAGTACGTCTGGACGACCACTAATTGATTCCCTCCTCTTGGGTGTACGGCCCAATCAAGATCATCAGTAATCAACCAAACGACGTGAAGACCTCCGGTCTTCGACCACCGTCTTCACCTTCGACTAATCGTCATATCAGTTATTCAGAATGGGATAAACCTGGTCTTTCCGAATAACTCGCGTATATAATAAACAAGTGTTACACAAACACAACATATGCCTCATTCCAATTCATCAATCACTAACCGTAAATTAACAAGAGAATAATTCCCCAAATATTAACCCCGAAGGCCAAAACCAACATCAGATCAATACCCAGGAAACCATTCTGCTTAGCTAACCTACAGTTAATTTCTAAATTTCACGTTCTTAGGGAAATGTTCCCATTAATTTTATCAAAGATAAATTCCTCAAATTTATTCTTTAATCTTATTTTGAATATCAATTCAACTAGTCGGGATTAGAGAACCACACCGAAGTAATCATTTATTTTATTTCCCAATCCCAACCTATTTATCCCATGAAGTAAAACTGGTCATACTTCATATCTAACACCACGGAGTTATCGGTAAATTCAATTACCATTTCATGTTCAAATCTAATTAAAGATTTAACTATCGCCTGGAGCAAAACTAGTGATACTCCATTCTCAATCTTTTCAATCTAATTAAAGATTCATTAAAACTCCACTTAATTTTAATCTTTAACTGGGTTAAAGAACCGATGTCTTTTAAAACACGGTTCACGATAAACCCCAAAATCACATCACATTTCGGTCAGTCCCTAACCGTAAATTAGAAAGTGAGTTATTCTCTAAGTATTAACCCCGAAGGCCGAAACCAACATCAGATCAATACCCAAGAAACCATTCAACTTAACTAACCTCTAGTTAGTTTTTGATTTTCTTAACACCGTTGGGTCTAAGGACAGTATTATTGAAGATACCATTCACGACAACCCAAAATCACATTCCATTAATTATCAGGTTAAAGAACAAGTGTTATTTAAAACACCGTTCATGATAAACCCAAGAATCAATTCAAATTAAATTCCAATTAAATACCATTTAATAGGTACACTTCATTAAATCTAAATAAAAGATTTAATCTTATTCTCAACTGGGTTTAAGGACAGTGTTAAATAAGACATCATTCACGACAAACCCAAATCACATTTGATATTAAATACAAGGCTCTGAATAGAAAATATATCGGCTTATATTCAATATCAAATTCTACGACCAATAAATATCGTATTGGAAATAACGATATTAATATATCTTTCAAATTCCCATAACAATATCTATTTCATCACGAAATCCAACATCGAAATATTCCAAAGACAATTTCGATTCAAATCCATTCCAATTCAATTATTTGAAATTCTGGTTACCTTTGTACCATTTCAAATCCACTTTATTTATTTTAAAAATAAATAGAATTATAATTCTAGTTCAAAACTAGTTCATTTCGATAAAAATCTATTTTTATCTTTTCAAATATGGATTTTTTCATCCCAATTCTTCACAAATCATTTCTTATGATTTTACATAAATTATTACTATTTTTAATAATTTTATCAAGGCCCGTACAGTCGATTTCCATCAACGACCATCGAACTGCACTTACAACGACCTTTTCCAAATTTGATTTGGACATAATTCCAAATCCAACCGTTAGATTTCAGATTTCTTATATTCATTGGAAAGCTCTTTTCGATACGAACCTAACGGTTCTGGTTTCAGGAGAATCCGACGGTCGGTTTTCCCATATAGTCCATTCGAAGTCAATGGTCGAAATTCACTAACTGCCGCGGCGCGGCGCGTTCTATTCAGGCCATTATATATATAATGTATATATATTATATATATTTCATCGATTTCCTTTTAAAACGTAATTTATAAATCATTTTAAATTCGTTTTAGAAATGATTTCAACTTCATTTCAAATTCAAATCAAAATTGAATTTTTTCTTATAAATTCATTTCAAATTGATTTCAATTCAAATCGATTTTTAATTCAATTTCAGTTCGTTTTCAATTCAATTTGAATTTCAAATTTATTCAATTTCAATTCGAATTCATTTCTATTCAATTTCAATTCGAATTCATTTCTAAATATTCGATTTTGAAATCACTTTCAATATTCATTATAAAATCGACAAAATTCTCGTTCGTGTTAAAATGGCGTGTAACTACTTAACACGGCCTCACATTTCAATATTCAAAGAATATTTGTGACGATCCCAAAACCCGGTGACACGGTGTTAAGGATAATCATTGGAATATAACACATTAATCATCATTAGCAGATCACAGATAATAGCATAAACATAAAATAGAATAATTTACACACATATGACAGCGGAATCATATAGATATCACCACATCAGAGAGCACAGTGCAGGATACAACTTAGTGCATAATAATACATAATCAGTCACCATCGCCAGAGTTGGAATCATACATAAAGAGTACACAAAATAAATATCAGTCTACATCGCCAATGGCAGAATCATAATACATATACTATAATGGCGGAAAGAGTCAAAGTCAGCACGGTGTAGTCAAGCCTCGCCATGAGCCAAAAGTGCACCAGATACCTGTAACTAGGCTGCCCGTGTGAAAATGAGGGCACCCGAGTTTGCAAGGTGAAACAAACTATGAGTCAGTCATGAGACTGGTATGAGAAATCTACTTAATTTATTAACAACAATAATAAGGCAAACCAAAGGACCACGCCACTTTCGCGGAATGGGTTTACTCCAATGAGTGCTAGAGCATGAAATAAAGTAAATGATTAAATCATCGCAATGCTTTTTATAAAATGAAGCCATTATAAGACTCAGGTCCCATCACACAATGCAACGCAAGCCGGAGGATAGAGTTTTACCTTATAATGGCCAAAAATCCTTCATACGTATAAAAAAAAGTGTTTGATATGACTACTAGTGCATATATGTTTCAAAAGCAATTTCAATCATAAATATCAACCCTAGACGGCATGGGTACCATATATCATGTCGCCATACTAGTAATACAATCACATTCGCATATTTTGTATTGGAAATTGGATTCCTTCATGAGTCGAGGCAAGGGGCAAGCTCCTCTCCGTTCGAGACACTCTAGCAAATGCCTCGGGACCGCACACAGCAATCCCTGGATCCTCCAAGGCTGGTCCTCTCTTACTTTTGAGGATTGGCAATTCCTGAACACACATTTCCCGGTCCTTATAGACCTATAATCGAGGCGCCTCGTATTCCAACAACCACACAGGTGAAAAGTAGATATAAATGTCAGGGCTGGGAGGTCACTGACACCACCATAGCTAGAAAGAAACGTCGTGCACTCCTTGGGTCCTTCTCTCGTTTTTGACTCATACCGGGGTGTGAGGCTCACGAATTTACGTTATACACAAAGCTACGTCACACAGACCATGCTTTGATCATCAACCACAAGATTTTTCTTTGCAACAGAAGCCTTGATCATATGCCACTTAGGCGTGCCACACAGGCAATCCACTCCATGCGACTGATTTCTATCAATACATAACCTCTAAGCTCGTACGTCTCAGAGAAGGGCGTTAAGCAAGAGAATAAATTCTCCGCCACCAAACGGATATATATTTAACAGAGATCAATCAGCACAGAACAAAATCCAATGTCAGACACACAGTCCATTTACAAGTTCGTTCTGGGTTTGAACGAAACCGGAGGCACCAAATTCCTCGCATATCCGTACAATCAACAGTATGTCTGGACGGCCACTACCTCAGCTCCTTCACGGTAGCTACTCCAATCACGAGCATCAGTAGTGCCCATCCATCCAATGTGAAGGTCGTCGGTCTTCAGCCGTCTTCGACTCTTCGACTTCTCAACGTCGATTGATTATTTGAAATGAGAATGAACTCGGCATTTTCAAATAACCCATGTATATTTAGATTTTTCAAATCAATTTATCACATGGTTAGACTATTCAACATTCACATTTCAGTTCTTTAGTTATAATTTTCATGTTAAATACATTCAACCATCACATATCAAGCAAACACAACAAAATTGGTATATTTCCACTCTATATCGTCTATAGTATTTTATAACGATATATCGCCATTTTTATTCATTTAAAACGGCCATATTTAATTAAACGACGTTTCAGGTCGTGCCGGTGCATTGGCGCTGTTTTTCACTAAATTTGTTTTACACATATATGAAAATCTAACCGTTGGATCTTCACAAATTTTATATCATTGGAAAGATCATTTCAAAACGAATCCAACAGTTCCAGTTTTGGGAAAATCCGACGGTCGGATCTTCCACACTAGTCATTTGAAGTTACGATTTCAAGTTACGAACTGCAGCGTCGTTATTCGATTTAATTTAATTATATTTATATATATAAATAAATATAATCGTTTCTGGCACTGTTTTTCTTTAGATTTGAATTAAACATTCCAGATAATCCAACCGTCGGATCTTTACAAAGTTGGTGCCGTTGGAAAGATATTTCCAAGGCGAACTCAACGGTTGCAGTTTCGAGAAAATCCAATGGTCGGATTTCCCGCACTAGTCGTTTGAAATCACGATTTCAAAACACGAACTGCACAACCACGTTTCATTTTAATTTTATTTATATTTAGATATTTATATAAATATAGTTCATTCAAAAATTCCTATATCGTTTTCACTTCAAATATTTCACTAACACCCTTAAATTTTGGAAAATTTCGCCATAACCTCCTTTGTACGGGAGGGGCTGGGAAAATTCCCAAATAGCCACACGGGCATCTCATGTCAAAAAGAAAAAGAAAAAGCCAAGCGGCTAGCCAACAGGCTCATAAAATCATCACCCAAACAAAAAAAATAAACGTGTACCTATTTGTTGGGCACAAAATTTTATTCCTCTTCTCTAGCCTCTTTGCTATAACCTGTTCAATAAATATGCATGTACATATATACAATTCTTATAACTTATCATTTTCCATTCAACTTCATATTTAATTCACTTTGGTTTAAAAACACCATTCATTCTAATGTTGCATGCATAGGCAAAAATTATATCATTAGCTAATTAATGAATATTTCAACTCATGCATATTTATTTGAACAAGTGGCTATTTTTAACACTTCACATTTCAAAATTGATAATTTTGGCGAACTAAAATATATTTCAACACATGACTATTTTATTTAGTTCCTATGCATGTTAAAAATAATATTCCTTTCACAAATATTTATTTCAATGCTCGCATATCTTTAGCATATCACATATATGATAAAAATGATATTTTTATCATTAAAAATATTTATTCAACACATGAATGTTTTTAACACTTCATAGTTTCAATAAAAATGTAATTTTTTATTGTTCAATCTTTTTATTCAACACATGAACTTTTCCAATACACACACTTCTCAACACATGAGCACCTCCACACATGGATATTTTATATATGTTGTTCATATAAGAAAGATGAAATTTTTATTGTTGAAACTATTTATATATAAGGCGAATATTTTACATACTTCATATATATTATAAAAATGTGATTTTTATTGTTTAAACACTTCACTCATTCACACATGAATTTAATTTTCACACATCACTTCTCAACACATGAGCATTTCCACACATGGATATAGTTTCAACACATGACTTTAATTTCAACGCATGAAGATATTTTCAACATATGAAAATAATTCTAACACATGAATATTATTCAAAATTTCGGCAGCATAACGACAGGGTAGTTAAAACCGGCACCGTCCCTAGTACGGCTCCTCGCTCTACCTTAAAACCTCGCGGTTTTTGACAATGGGGATTCATGCATCTAATTTGCACGCAGGCGGCATGTTTTATTTTTATTTCCACAATTATTTCCAATTCATTTCAATCACCAATGGGTATTTTTCAACCACAACCAATCAATATCAACCATTCGCATTTTTCATCCAATATTTCACACCAATTCACAACAATAAATATCGTCCATGGTTTGTGGACGAGGGGAGTGTGTATATATATATATATATATATATATATATATATATATATATAATTCCTATATTTCACTTGCATTTCAACACATATATCAATTATACTATGCATGTATAATTCATACTTCGCTTATATAGCTTACACAACGCATGTACATGAGATATACAACACGTGTGTAATTTATATTTCGCTTATACAATTTATACACGACATTTTCCATTCAAATTCATTTAATTTAGATTTCTCACATTGGTTTTTGGAGTGCTAAAAATTGTAGATGACTCAGAAAAATCCGCGGTCTCTTCTATGTGGTAGAGAGCTTCCTTGCGGTCCCGATGTTTCCTGTTTCGTCGAATTTCGTCAACACATCATAAAGATATGATTTTTCAAAGTTCAAACATCAAAAAGGACTCACCTTTCATGATGGTTCAAAACTAGGGTTGCAGTTTTCGCGAGAACCGAGGCACGATAGGATTATCAGAGGGTACAGCGTGGAAGAGGGAGGAAAGGGGAGTCGATCGGTGGTGGTCGGACGTGGTTCGCTGGTCTCTGGCGATCGGGGCGGCGCTGGGAAGTCGTCGACTTTTGGTCGACGATTCTGGCGATGGAGGTGGCGATAGGGGTCGAGCTTGGGTCGGATTGGAAGAGGGGAGGGAGGCGCGTCGACTGCTGGTGGTGGAGGCTGGAATCGCCTGTGGCGGCGGCGATTTGGCTGGGAAGTGGCGAACGACGTGAATCGTCGATGAGAGAGAGAGAGAGAGCGAGGGTTTTTTGCGTTTTTTTATTTTTAAAAATAATGAAAGAAAATTTCTGATTGGCCAATGGTTTTAATAAATTTTTAAATAGTGTTTCTCCACATGGACACCAATTCAAGCCCAACGACCTTCGTCCCTATCTAATTCCCCCATCCCGGACATAATGGGATATGTTTCGTTGGCCAATTCGACTGTTACAGTCAGTTATTCTTCAAATTAAAGAATAAAACATTTAATTTTAACTTTGAACGAACATTTCAATTTGCTAGGGCCACAAACTGATTCGAAAAATTCCAGAAAAATAAATCTAGCTATGTCTTGACGCTATGGTCCCAACAAGACTAGTTTCGTCGAATTCTGAGATCGTTTGAAAAATGGCCATTTTCTGGTTGATCCAATTTAACAGAAATTGACCAAACACATTTTCTTTTGCCACGCTCACATACTAGCTTCAAAAATTATGAAATTTGAAACCTAGCAATAGTTTGACATCCCGGACCCAACAAAAGTGGTTTCGTCGAATTCCGAGGTCGTTTGCAAAATATCTATTTTCCAGGGCTATATATTCTATATAGCGACCTTTCTGAAAATTCATTCGGCCATAACTTTTGATTCCCGCTATGAAACTTCGATTTTTCAGATTTGTTAGAAAGTTATTGATAAACAGATTTAAATATTTTTTGTTTCACTAAAATCCGTTATATTTTCCACTCTGCATAGTCAGTCAAAGTTTGAATTCAAATTTTCAAACTGACTCACTACTTCTAGTTCACTATTTTATTGAAATATTCTATTTCAATTGTTCAAATTCCTTTGAAATGACCAATTTAAAATTTTTAAATTGGCTCGTATTTTCCGGGTTGTTACAGTATTATTTTTAAATTATTCGATAATTCTGAACTGGAATCAGACATAGTCAATTACCATATAATTTCAGTTATATGGATTTCATCAAATTCATATATACAACAATGACGATAAACAATCAACGATAATCCAAAGTGCGTTCTACACTGTGTAAGCATCAAATATAAATATTCAACACTTATGACAGTCTGTCAATCAATCGATCGACATACAGCTAATTATTGAGATTAGTGTATGTCATATATCATCCCAATACCCATGTGGGGTTTCAAACAATCAAACACAGATTTTATTTGTGTAGTTGGGCGATGTGTAAAATTTATCGTCCCAATCAATATCAGCCAAATGTGTGTATATAAACAAATCGTCCAATTTGTTTATATTTATTTATTCACATTCACGTTAAAAATTATATTTTCAACTACTAAATATTTTTAACTACATAAATATTTTATTTCATTTCACATCACATCACACAATCAACTACACATCAAAATCAAACAAATAAGCATACAAGCCGTCCATGGTCTGTGGACGACGGGTGTCGGGTGCTGCTAAGCACCGTCTCCATCCTAGTATATATTTCAAACTAGAAATAAATTAAAGGCGAGGAGTTCTCACCTATAAGCTAAACCAAACGCCACGACTCTTCTTATGTAGGAAATCCTTGTCGTGTTTCCCACGAGATCTGTTTCACGTAGTCGATATTAAAAATCACATTTTTAACATCGCTATTTGTATAGAAAAGATTATATTTTTACAACGCTATATATATAGAAAAGATTATATTTTTACCACGCTATATATATAGAAAAGATTATATTTTTACAACGCTATATATATAGAAAAGATTATATTTTTCCATGGCTACTTCTATAAAGATCACACTTTTCATAATTAAAAAATCGTAGCCTTATATAAATAAACATCCAAGCTTACATATAACCAAAATCAAAGCTTTTTCATGTTAAAAATCATGTCTTTCTAATGTTAAAAATCCTAACTTTATAGGGTTAAAAATCCAAACTTTATACACTTAAAAATCGTGTCTTTACAAAGAAAAATCACCTTTTTACATGAAGAAAAATATAATCTTTTCCTATAACTATAATCTATATTATGAACTGATTTTATTTGATTACACTAATTTATTTAAGCTGAATACAAAAGAAAATAACTCACCTTTCATGTAAAAAACTCATCTTTTGGTTCCAGGAGGGGCTGGTTCGAAGTCGGCTCGTGGTTGGTTGGGCGAGCTCGCGGTGGCGCAGGGTATAAGGGAGGCAGCACTAGGGTTTTCAGGCGGCGGATGGGGTCGGTTTGTTTGGGGCACATCAAAGAAGGGGGGTCCAGAAGGGGGCGCTACCGACTGACGGAGGAGGGGTGCGACCAGACTGGGTGGGGGCGGCGCGCCTAAGACGGCGACGAGGCGGAGGCGGGCTCTGGATTTCGATCGCGATTTCTTTTTTTCTTTTCATTTTTTTCTTTCTTATTTCTTTTCTGAATGAACACGACGGGGAGGGTTAAGAGAGAAAAGGGTTGACTTTTATTTTTTTATAATATTTTTATTTATTTTATCCTCCAAAAAGTAACTTTAAATTTCGATCTCAAAAAGGGACCCACCGCCTGTCGTCCATAGCTAATTACCCCCATTACGAACACAATGGGACATGTATCGTAAGTTGATTCGATCATTTCAATCATTTTCCATCAAAATCAAAATATAACTTTATATATTGAATTTGAATGCGCATTTAAATTTACTGGGGCCACATACGAACTCTAAAAATTCCCAAAAAATATTTTCTAACTTCGTATTGACGATACGGTCCTAACAAAACTGATTTCGTCAAATTCTGAGACCATTTGAAAAATGGCCATTTTCCAGTCGATTAAAATCAACTAAAACTGGCCAAACGCGTTTTCCTTTGCCACACTCACATATTGATTCGAAAAATTACGAATTTTGGAATCTAGTAATAACTTGACATCACGGATCGAACAAAAGTGGTTTCATCGAATTCTAAGGTAGTTTGCAAAATTCCCATTTTTAAGGGCCAGAATTCCATTGCTACTATTCTGAATTTTCAACTGGACATAACTTTTGATTACCGCTATGAAATTCTGATTTCTCGGATTCGTTGGAAAGATATGCTCAATTTGATTCGAATATTTTTGGTTTCGCTAAAATCCAGTTTATTTTGAATCATGTATATTCATTTGAACTTTGAAATCGAAATTTCAAACTACCGCACCATTTTCAATTCCTTTTATAATTTAAAATAAATATTTATATTCTAACGACGATCTATATAATATATACGATCTAATTCTATACAAAATAAATTTCTCGTCATTTTTATTTAAAATAATTCATTTTAAATATTTAAAAGTCATCGAAATTGCCAAAATAATTTTTTTAAATTGGCTCGGATTTCCGGGTTATTGCAATCTCCCCCACTTAAAACTTTTTCTCCCCGAAAAGGAACGAAGCCGAAAGTTGTTTTACAAATCAACTCAACTTCCAGTATTTTCCTTACGGCTTAAGTTCTTCAACTTTTCAAATTTTTCAAAAAGTTTGGCTAATACCCTAAATTTTCGAAAAATTTCGCCATAACCTCCCCTGCATCGGGGACTTCGGGATATTTCATATAGCCTCCCATGGCCTTCTTCAATCCAAAAGAAAAAGATAAAGCCAAGCGGCTGGCCAATCGGCTCATAAAATCATCAAAACCCAATAAATTTGTAAACATGTGCCTATTTGTCGGGCAAACAATTTTTTTCTTCTGCTCTAGCCTCCTTGCTATGACCTGTTCAATGAAAATACGTGTATATGCATGCATTTTCAAACAATTTTCAATACAGTTCAATATTTGGTTCAATTTGGCATAAATGGTTCAAAATATCAAACCAATAAACAAACAACACAACCATCAATCAATAGTAGATTATCATTTCAAATTCATAATTTTGATACATAGTCCAAAAATCATATTTTTGATGCCAAATCACAACAATTGGCCCTATCTAGTTTTGGTTTTCACACCAGTCAATAGGAAATATATAGAAATCCCACTTTCGTCACTCGAACACAACACTGATGATGCCATGGTCATTATCAGCATCATCTCCAGGCAACTAAAGTGTGATTCTATATCTACCTAGTATATTAAAACTTCGAATACCCGTGGATCAGACGTATATGCAAAATCTATATATAATGGATTGTCCAAATTCAATACAAATAAATATTCAAATACGTATAAAACGATTTAAAGTTCAAAACAAAATTTGTTTTCATTTTCAAAGATGTACTCTTTATACTCGTTCTAGGATACTACTGATCCCATCTCTAACGAGTCATTCTCATTGGATATTACTAATCCAATCTCTGATGAATTCTTTCGTTTGGTTCTAATGTGCCTTGTTCTCCGAGCTCTGTAAACCAAACTCTAATACCACTGTAGAGACTCGTAACTTCCCCGGTAAGGAAAGCCCGGATTACTTTGAGAACAACACACAAAAGAACGCAAACAGAAGAACATTCCATTGCTTATTTACAACAGTTCATCAGAATACAAGAATATACAGAGTATAAACAAATAATATACATTTGATAAATATCAGTGATTACAATACATTACATAGCAGCGGAAAATAATACAATACACAACTAGAAGTAATACACGGATACAGAGCTTTCCGAGTATCGTTCCAGCTGTAAATTAGGATCCTATGAATATAAATCTGTAAAACCAAAACTAATAGCTGCCCGTGTCAAAATAAGGGCACCCAGAGTTTAGGTTAAAACAATAAACTCCAGGTCAGTCATGGGACTGGTGTGAGAACTAAAACAGTTATTAATCTTTATTTTAAAGTTAGGTAAATCAAGGGACCACGCCGTATAATACAGAATGGGTTTCCTCCTAAGAACACCAGTGCATAAAACAACAACGCAATGCTAAATAAAGAACAATGAAGCTATTATAAGACCCAGGTCCCATCACACAATGCAACACAAACCGGAGGATAGGGTTTTACCTTATAATAGCCAAGGAATGTTTGATACGTTTAAAAAAGATTATTTTGATATTACTATAAGTGTATAGTGTCAAAACATTTTCAATCATAAATATCAATCATAGACGGCATGGGTACCATATATCATGTCGCCATACTAGGCTCTACAATCAAAACCGCAAAGTCATGTATTTGGAAATTGGATTTCCGTTTGTGAACCGAGGCCATGGATCGTCCTTTACCGACTCGAGACAAACTAGCCTACCATGACTCAGGACCCAGACTCAGGTGGGCCCTTGGATCGTCAGGGTCGGTCCACCGATGTGGATTAAAATGCCTGAACACTGCGTTTCCCCGCCCTATAGGGTGTAAATGAGACAACGAATGACTCCATCGGCTTCACATAGTCACCGATATATCCGATGTGCCTCGCAACAGCAAAAACCACATAAGTCAAAATCATCAGGATGTGTAAAACCACTGACGCCACTTCTAGCTAGATAGAAACGCATGCCCTCCCTGAAGTCCTCTCCTGTTTCTGGTTCACAACCGGGGTGTGAGGCTCACGAATTTACACTACACATAGCTATGCCACACAGGTCGTGCTTTGATCATCAACCACAAGACTTTGCTTTTCAACAGAAGCCCTGATCAATTGCCACTTGGGCATGCCACACAGGCAATTCACTCCGTGCGTTTGATATCCATCAATATATAACCCCTGAGCTCATACGTCTCAGAGAAGGGCGTTAAGCAAGAGAACGAATTCTCCGCTGCCAAACAGATATATATTTAATAGAAATCAATCACACAGAATAAAATCCAATGTCGGACACACAGTCCGTTTACAAATTCGTTCTGGGTTTGAACGAAACCGGAGGCACCTAGTACCTCGCATAACCATCGATCTCTAAGTACGTCTGGACGACCACTAACTGATTCCCTCCTCTTGGGTGTACGGCCCAATCAAGATCATCAGTTTTCAACCAAACGACGTGAAGACCTCCGGTCTTCGACCACCATCTTCACCTTCGACTTATCGTTGTATCATTTATTCAGAATGGGATAAACCCGGTCTTTCCGAATAACTCGCGTATATAATAAACAAGTGTTACACAAACACAACATACGCCTCATTCCAATTCATCAGTCACTAACCGCAAATTAACAAGAGAATAATTCCCCAAATATTAACCCTGAAGGCCGAAACCAACATTAGATCAATACCCAGGAAACCATTCTGCTTAGCTAACCAATAGTTAGTTTCTAAATTTCACGTTCTTAGGGAAAGGTTCCCATTAATTTTATCAAAGATAAATTCCTCAAATTTATTCTTTAATCTTATTTTGAATATCAATTCAACTAGTCGGGATTAGCGAACCACACCGAAATAATCATTTATTTTATTTCCCAATCCCAACCTATTTATCCCATGAAGTAAAACTGGTCATACTTCATATCTAACACCATAGTGTTATCGGCAAATTCACTTACCATTTCACGTTCAAATCTAATTAAAGATTTAACTATCGCCTGGAGCAAAACTGGTGATACTCCATTCTCGACCTTTTCAATCTAATTAAAGATTCATTAAAACTCCACTTAGTTTTAATCTTTAAATGGGTTAAAGAACCGATGTCTTTTAAAACACAGTTCACGATAAACCCCAAAATCACATCACATTTCGATCAGTCCCTAACCGTAAATTAGCAAGTGAGTAATTCCCTAAGTATTAACCCCGAAGGCCGAAACCAACATCAGATCAATACCAAAGAAACCATTCAACTTAACTAACCTCCAGTTAGTTTTTGATTTTCTTAACTCCGTTCGGTCTAAGGACAGTATTATTGAAGATACCGTTCACGACAACCCAAAATCACATTCCATTGATTATCGAGTTAAAGAACAAGTGTTATTTAAAACACCGTTCACGATAAACCCAAGAATCAATTCAAATTCAATTCCAATTAAATACCATTTAATTGGTACACTTCATTAAATCTAAATAAAAGATTTAATCTTTTTCTCAACTGGGTTTAAGGATAGTGTTAATGAAGACACCATTCACGACAAACCCAAATCACATTCGATATTAAATACAAGGCTCTGAATAAAAAATATATCGGCTTATATTCAATATCAAATTCTACGACCAACAAATATCGTATTGGAAATAACGATATTAGTATATCTTTCAAATTCCCATAACAATATCTATTTCATCGCGAAATCCAACATCGAAATATTCCAAAGACAATTTCGATTCAAATCCATTCCAATTCAATTATTGGAAATTCTGGTTACCTTTGAAACCATTTCAAATCCACTTTATTTATTTTAAAAATAAATAGAATTATAATTCTAGTTCAAAACTAGTTCATTTCGATAAAAATCTATTTTTATCTTTTCAAATATGGAGTTTTTCATCCCAATTCTTCACAAATCATTTCTTATGATTTTACACAAATTATTACTAATTTTAATAATTTTATCAAGGCCCGCACAGACGATTTCCATCAACGGCCATCGAACTGCACTTACAACGACCTTTTCCAAATTTGATTTGGACATAATTCCAAATCCAACCGTTAGATTTTAGGTTTCTAATATTCATCGGAAAGCTCTTTTTGATACGAACCCAACGGTTCCGGTTTCAGGAGAATCCAACGGTCGGATCTCCCGTACAGTCCATTCGAAGTCAATGGTCGAAATTCACTAACTACCGCGGTGCGGCGCGTTCTATTCAGGCCATTATATATATATATATATATATATTATATATATATTTCGTCGATTTCCTTTTAAAACGTATTTTATAAATCGTTTTAAATTCGTTTTCGAAACGATTTCAACTTCATTTCAAATTCAAATCAAAATTGAATTTTTCCTTATAAATTCGTTTTAAATTCATTTCAAATTGATTTCAATTCAAATCGATTTTTAATTCAATTTCAGTTCATTTTCAATTCAATTTGAATTTTAAATTTATTCAATTTCAATTCGAATTCATTTTTATTCAATTTCAATTCGAATTCATTTCTATTCAATTTCAATTCGAATTCATTTCTAAATATTCGATTTTGAAATCACTTTCAATATTCATTATAAAATCGACAAAATTCCCGTTCGTGTTAAAATGGCGTGTAACTACTTAACCCGGCTTCACATTTCAATATTCCAAGAATATTATTTTTAAAATATTCGATAATTCTGAACTGGAATCAGACACAGTCAATTACCATATAATTTCAGTTATATGGATTTCATCAAATTGATGTATACAATAATGACGATAAACAATCAACGATCATCCAAAGTGCGTTCTACACTGTATAAGCATCAAATATAAATATTCAACGCTTATAACACCTGTCAATCAATCGATTGACATACAGCTAATTATTGGGATTAGTGTATGTCATATATCATCCCGATACCCGTGTGGGGTTTCAAACAATCAAACACAGATTTTATTTGTGTATTTGGGCGATGTGTAAAATTTATCGTCCTAATCAATATCAGCCAAATGTGTGTATACAAAAAAATCGTCCGATTTGTTTATATTTATTTATTCACATTCACGTTAAAAATTATATTTTCAACTATAAAATATTTTTAACTACATAAATATTTTATTTCGTTTCACATCACACAATCAACTACACATCAAAATCAAACAAACAAGCATACAAGCCGTCCATGGTCTGTGGACGACGGGTGTCGGGTGCTGCTGAGCACCGTCTCCATCCTAGTATATATTTCAAACTAGATATAATTTAAAGTCGAGGAGTTCTCACCTATAAGCTAAACCAAACGCCACGACTCTTCTTATGTAGGAAATCCTTGCCGTGTTTCCCATGAGATCTGTTTCACGTAGTCGATATTAAAAATCACATTTTTAACATCGCTATTTGTATAGAAAATATTATATTTTTACAATGCTATATATATAGAAAAGATTATATTTTTACAACGCTATATATATAGAAAAGATTATATTTTTACAACGCTATATATATAGAAAAGATTATATTTTTACATGGCTACTTCTATAAAGATCACACTTCATAATTAAAAAATCGTAGCCTTATATAAATAAACATCCAAGCTTTCATATAAACAAAATCAAAGCTTTTTCATATTAAAAATCATGTCTTTCTAATGTTAAAAATCCTAACTTTATAGGGTTAAAAATCCAAACTTTATACACTTAAAAATCGTGTCTTTACAAAGAAAAATCACCTTTTTACATGAAGAAAAATATAATCTTTTCCTATAGCTATAATCTATATAATGAACTGATTTAATTTGATTACACTAATTTATTTAAGCTGAATACAAAAGAAAAGAACTCACCTTTCATGTAAAAAACTCAGCTTTTGGTTCCAGAAGGGGCTAGTTCGAAGTCGGCTCGGGGTTGGGTGGGAGAGCCCGCGGTGGTGCAGGGTATAAGGGAGGCGGCGTTAGGGTTTTCAGGCGCAGATGGGGTCGGTTTGGGTTTTTGGCACATCGAAGAAGGGAGGGTCCAGAAGGGGGCGCTACCGATTGACGGAGGAGTGGTGCGACCGGACTGGGTGGGGGCGACGCGCCTGAGACGGCAACGAGGCGGAGGCGGGCTCTGGAGTTCGATCGCGATTTTTTTTTCTTTCTTATTTCTTTTCTGAATGAACACGATGGGGATGGTTAAGAGCGAAAAGGGTTGACTTTTATTTTATTTTATAATATTTTTATTTATTTTATCCTCCAAAAAGTAACTTTAAATTTCAATCTCAAAACCGGACCCACCGCCTGTCGTCCATAGCTAATTACCCTCATTCCCAACACAATGGGACATGTGTCGTAAGTTGATTCGATCGTTTCAATCAGTTTCCGTCAAAATCAAAATATAACTCTATATATTGAATTTGAATGCGCATTTCAATTTACCGGGGCCACATACGAACTCTAAAAATTCCCGAAAAATATTTTCTAACTTCGTATTGACTATACGGTCCTAACAAAACTAATTTCGTCAAATTCTGAGAACGATTGAAAAATGGCTATTTTCCAGTCGATTAAAATCAACTAAAACTGGTCAAATGCGTTTTCCTTTGCCACGCTCACATAATGATTCGAAAAATTATGAATTTTGGAATATAGCAATAACTTGACATCATGGATCCAACAAAAGTGGTTTCGTCGAATTCTGATGTCGTTTGCAAAATTCCCATTTTTAAGGGCCAGAATTCCATAGCGACTATTCTGAAATTTCAACTAGACATAACTTTTAATTCCCGCTACAAAATTCTGATTTCTCGGATTCTTGGAAAGATATGCTCAATTAGATTCGAATATTTTTGGTTTCGCTAAAATCCGGTTGATTTTGAATCCTGTACATTCATTTGAACTTTGAAATCGAAATTTCAAACTACCGCGCCATTTTCAATTCCTTTTATAATTTAAAATAAATATTTATATTCTAATTACGATCTATATAGTATATACATTCTAATTCTATTCAAAATAAATTTCTCGTCGTTTTTATTTAAAATATTTTATTTTAAATATTCAAAATTCATCGAAATTGCCAAAATAAAATTTTTAAATTGGCTCGGAATTCCAAGTTATTACAATCTCCCCCACTTAAAACTTTTCGTCCCCGAAAAGGTACGAAGCCGAAAGTTGTTTTACAAATCAACTCAACTTCCAGTATTTTCTTTACGGCTTAAGTTCTTCAACTTTTCAGTTTCTAAGAACTTTTCAAATTTTTCAAAAAATTTGGCTACCACGCTAAATTTTCGAATTTTTTTGCCATAACCTCCCCTGCACCAGGGACTTCGGGATATTTCATATAGCCTCCCATGGCCTTCTTCAATCCAAAAGAAAAAGAAAAAGCTAAGCAGCTAGCCAATCGGCTCATAAAATCATCCAAACCCAATAAATTTGTAAACATGTACCTATTTGTCGGGCAAACAATTTTATTCTTCTGCTCTAGCCTCCTTGCTATGACCTGTTCAATGTAAATACGTGTATATGCATGCATTTTCAAACAATTTTCAATACAGTTCAATATTCGGTTCAATTTGGCATAAATGGTTCAAAATATCAAACCAATAAACAAACAACACAACCATCAATCAATTAGTGGATTATCATTTCAAAATCATAATTTTGATACATAGTCCAAAAATCAGATTTTTGATGCCAAATCACAACAATAAGTCCTATCTAGTTTTGGTTCTCACACCGGTCAATAGGAAATACATAGAATCCCACTTTTGTCGCTCGAACACAACATTGATGATGCCATGGTCATTATCAGCATCATCTCCAGGCAACTAGAGTGTGATTCTATATCTACCCAGTATATTAAAACTTCGAATACTCGTGGATCAGACGTATATGCAAAATCTATATATACTGGATTGTCCAAATTCAATACAAATAAATATTCAAATACGTATAAAATGATTTAAAGTTCAAAACAAAATTTGTTTTCATTTTCAAAGATATACTCTTCACACTCATTCTAGGATACTACTGATCCCATCTCTAACGAGTCATTCTCATTGGATATTACTAACCCAATCTCTGATAAATTCTTTCGTTTCGTTCTAACATGCCCTGTTCTCCGAGCTCTTTAAACCAAAGCTCTGATACCACTGTAGAGATCCATAACTTCCACGGTAAGGAAAGCCCAGATTACTTTGAGAACAACACCCAAAAGATTGCAAACAGAAGAACATTTCATTGCTTATTTAAAACAATTCATCAGAATACAAGAGTATACTGAGTATAAACAAATAATATACATTCGATAAATATCAGAGATTAAAATACATTACATAGCAGCGGAAAATAATACAATACACAACTAGAAGTAATACACGGATACAGAGCTTTCCGAGTATCGTTCCAGCTGTAAATCAGGATCCTATGAATATAAATCTGCAAAACCAAAACTACTAGCTGCCCGTGTCAAAATAAGGGCACCTAGATATTAGGTTAAAACAATAAACTCCAGGTCAGTCATGGGACAGGTGTGAGAACTAAAACAGTTATTAATCTTTATTTTAAAGTTTGGTAAATCAAGGGATCACGCCGTATAACACGGAACGGGGTTCCTCCCAAGAACACCAGTGCATAAAACAACAGCGCAATGCTAAATAAAGAACAATGAAGTTATTATAAGACCCAGGTCCCATCACACAATGCAACACAAACCGGAGGATTGGGTTTTACCTTATAATAGCCAAGGAATGCTTGATACATTTAAAACAGATTATTTTGATATTATTATAAGTGTATAGTGTCAAAACATTTTCAATCATAAATATCAATCATAGACGGCATGGGTACCATATATCATGTCGCCATACTAGGCTCCACAATCAAATCCGCAATGTCACGTATTTGGAAATTGGATTTCCGTTGGTGAACTGAGGCCAAGGATCGTCCTCTACCAATTCGAGAAAATCTAGCCTGCCATGTTTCAGGACCCAGACTCAGGTGGGCCCTTGGATCGTCGGGGTCGATCCACCGATGTGGATTAAAATGCCTGAACACTGCGTTTCCCCGCCCTATGGGGCGTAAATGAGCCAACGAATGACTCCATCGGCTTCGCATAGTCACCGATATATCCGAGGCGCCTCCCAATAGCAAAAACTACATAAGTCAAACTCGTCAGGGCATGTAAAACAGCTGATGCCACTTCTACCTAGAAAGAAACGCATGCCCTCCCTTAAGTCCTCTCCTGTTTCTGGTTCACAACCGGGGTGTGAGGCTCGCGAATTAACAATGCACAAAGCTATGCCACACAGGCCGTGTTTTGATCATCAACCACAAGACTTTTCTTTCCAATAGAAGCCCTGATCAATTGCCACTTAGGCATGCCACACAGGCAATTCACTCCATGCGTTTGATATCCATCAATATATAACCCCTGAGCTCGTACGTCTCAGAGAAGGGCATTAAGCAAGAGAATAAATTCTCCGTCGCTAAACAGATATATATTTAATAGAAATCAATCACACATAATAAAATCCAATGTCAGACACACAATCCATTTACAAGTTCTTTCTGGGTTTGAACGAAACCGGAGGCGCCTAGTACCTCGCATATCCATCGATCTCCAAGTACGTCTGGACGACCACTAACTGATTCCCTCCTCTTGGGTGTACAACCCAATCAAGATCATCAGTAATCACCCAAACGACGTGAAGACCTCCGGTCTCCGACCACCGTCTTCACCTTCGACTTATCGTCGTATCAGTTATTCAGAATGGGATAAACCCGGTCTTTCCGAATAACTCGCGTATATAATAAACAAGTGTTACACAAACACAACATACGCCTCATTCCAATTCATCAGTCACTAACCGTAAATTAACAAGAGAATAATTCCCCAAATATTAACCCCGAATGCCGAAACCAACATCAGATCAATACCCAGAAAAACATTCTGCTTAGCTAACCTACAGTTAGTTTCTAAATTTCACGTTCTTAGGGAAAGGTTCCCATTAATTTTATCAAAGATAAATTCCTCAAATTTATTCTTTAATCTTATTTTGAATATCAATTCAACTAGTCGGGATTAGCAAACCACACCGAAGTAATCATTTATTTTATTTCCCAATCCCAACATATTTATCCCATGAAGTAAAACTGGTCATACTTCATATCTAACACCATGGTGTTATTGGTAAATTCAATTACCATTTCACGTTCAAATCTAATTAAAGATTTAACTATCGCCTGGAGCAAAACTGGTGATACTTCATTCTCGATCTTTTCAATCTAATTAAAGATTCATTAAAACTCCACTTAGTTTTTATCTTTAACTGGGTTAAAGAATCGATGTCTTTTAAAACACGGTTCACGATAAACCCCAAAATCACATCACATTTCGATCAGTCCCTAACCGTAAATTAGCAAGTGAGTAATTCCCTAAGTATTAACCCCGAAGGCCGAAACCAACATCAGATCAATACCCAAGAAACCATTCAACTTAACTAACCTCTAGTTAGTTTCTGATTTTTTTAACTCCATTGGGTCTATGAACAGTATTATTGAAGATACCGTTCACGACAACCCAAAATCACATTCCATTAATTACCGGGTTAAAGAGCAAGTGTTATTTAAAACACCGTCCACAATAAACCCAAGAATCAATTCAAATTCAATTCCAATTAAATACCATTTAATTGGTGCACTTCATTAAATCTAAATAAAAGATTTAATCTTTTTCTCAACTGGGTTTAAGGACAGTGTTAATGAAGACACCATTCACGACAAACCCAAATCACATTTGATATTAAATACAAGGCTCTGAATAGAAAATATATCGGTTTATATTCAATATCAAATTCTACAACCAACAAATATCGTACTGGAAATAAAGATATTAATATATCTTTCAAATTCCCATAAGAATATCTGTTTCATGACGAAATCCAACATCTAAATATTCCAAAGACAATTTCGATTCGAATCCATTCCAATTCAATTATTGGAAATTCTGTTTACCTTTGAAACCATTTCAAATCCGCTTTATTTATTTTAAAAATAAATAAAATTATAATTCTAGTTCAAAACTAGTTCATTTCGATAAAAATCTATTTTTATCTTTTCAAATATGGAGTTTTCCATCCTAATTCTTCACAAATCATTTCTTATGATTTTACACAAATTATTACCACTTTTAATAATTTTATCAAGGCCCGTACAGTCGATTTCCATCAACGGCCATCGAACTGCACTTACAACGACCTTTTCCAAATTTGATTTGGACATAATTCCAAATCCAACCGTTAGATTTTGTAACGACCCGCATTCTACGCATCATAGGATCGTAGAATATTTATTTCTTTCACATATGAAGTCGTATGGTCGTGTAACTTTGGGAGACGACTATTGGGGTCATTTCCCATGTTCATGATTTTTCCCGATTTTTAAATGACCATTTTACCCCTAGTTGGCACTGTTTTGGCCATAACTTTTGACTGGGAATGAATTTTGACCTGAAACCACTTCCATTGGCTTCGGATGATGGTTTCTCTTTCCGTAGAGTGGTCACATTAGCCAAACGGACTCACCGTTTGGGAGATATGGCTGAAACAAGTTTTAGATGGTGAAAGACAGCTTAATTGGGCTTAACCGGGTGATTAGCAGCTAGGCCCAAGGGGAATTTCGGGTTTAGAGGTATAGGAGGTCTGATTAGGGTTAGGTTGTCACTTTCATTTCAGTTTTGAGCCGCCACAAACCTCCTTGAGACCTTAGTAATGGCTTCCTACATCTAAAACACCCCAAATCACTCTCTAATTGAAGATTAGGCTTAGCAACACCAAATTAAGGAGAAAAAGCACCAAAGCAAGGTTGGAGCTGCTGTTAGACATCAGTATTCGCCCCAAATCAGAGGAGTTTCAGTTCTGAGAATTTCATTTGTGGCCAAGGTGAGTGATAGCATCATTTTGACACTAATTACAGTTAATTAAGGGTAATTAGTGAAGATTAGCGAATTTATACGTAAATAAATTCTGGAAAAATTCTTAAAATTCTAAAATAATGTTTTAAGGCTCTGTTAGAAATTTGGGTTAATTTCGATGTGTTTTATTAATCGTATGCTTAAACATGATTAAGAGGGATTATGGGAAAATGTGAAGTTTTAGTCACTTTTTGATCCATTTTGATTCATTTGAATTGTTGTTTGCTGTTTGTGATTGCTATTACATGTTGCTATGACTCTATGGTATGTTTCATGATTGATTAGAATAGTTAAATTGCTCGAAAAACGTCGTCGAATGGCGTAGAAAGCTCGCTGGAAAGTTGCAGAAGTGTACAGGTCCCGAACCGGTTCGGATCGGAGAAAGGGGTCGGATCGGACTAGGGAACTGACCAAGGGAAACCGAACTGGATGGGGACTTGTCACTGGAAGAAGCTTGGCGAGAAGGAAGGCCGTTTACTTAGAGTTGGAGTGGACAGGGAGATCGGATCGGAACTATGGAGCAGGATCGGATCGGAGTAGGAGGGATCGGATCGGATCGGAAGCATAATAAAGGCCAGATCGGATCGACTCACGAATGGGAGGCTACGACTGGAGCAAGACGAAGGGATCGGATCGGATCGGAGTAGATGGGAAACGAGGAAGCTGATCATGAACTCGAAGGAAAACAGCAACCCGACCCGACCCGGAGGAGGACACCGACCCGACCCGAAGTGAAGAACCCGACCCGAACCGAATGGGAAGATGACAAGGAGGACCGACCCGAACCGACGAGAATAACGACTACCGACCCGAACCGAATTCTAGAGCTGCTATTGCGCGACAACTCTTCTGAAGACCCACTCCAATTCGACCAAACCCGAGATGCAAAGGAAGTCCAAATGAGAAGTTAGAGCTTAAGATTCAGATGGGAATCAACGAGTTCACTTCATGGTTGGGCTTCGCTGCGGGACGCGTGCTAAGGAGTTATCGACACCTATAGCTTTGGACCACTATGGTAGGAGGTACGAAGGCGGATTCAGGGCCATTATGGCATCGGTAGAACCAAGGGCTACGACCAATGAAGTGGGTCATTGAAATGTTTGGTCATGACTCCAAGTGTTTGGCTTGGTCACAGCAGGGTTTCTACAAGTCGGGATTCGTCGTTACCTCAGTTTGTCTAGTGTTCCAAAGTGGTAGATGTCGTACGCTTTACGCACTGAGTGAGAGATGTGAGGATGGTTGCTATGGATGATTTGTTTGCTATCGTTGTGACATGCACACCCCACCCCCGTATTCTTACATTATTTATTATGGCACCTTGGAGTATTGTACGGTATGTGGTACTAACTCTTTGGTTGCAGGTCCAGGTTCAGGTATGGTTTAGTATACCTGTTATCATTCTGTTTAGATGTTTATCGCTCATACCAGACTTTATGTCTGACCCAGAGTTTTATGTCTCTTCTTATTACTCTGGGTGCTCACACGAGCAGACTAGAGACAGGTTAGCTGGTGATGCACGGGTAGATGATCCGGAGACGAGCAGGTGGCTTCCACGTACTATATACATAATATTCTCCCTGTGTTGTTGAAGATCACTGCTTGGGCATTGTTGGTGTATCTTCTATTTTAGCTTTCTTTTGTTTAGAGACAGTAAATTTGGAAAGTTGTAATAAGCTGTATTTGGATTTCCGCTGCTTTGAGATTGATGTTGGTTTTAGTTATCAGCTTATGCGCTGTCTCGCCTGTTTTATGTCAAGTATGTTATTATTATATTTTATTCCATGCGCTGTGAGACATTCTACAGGTCCTTTGATTAGTTCTTTCCCTTCTTTACTTTCTTCTGACGACCGTCTTGTGCTAGTCGGGCATGTGTACAGCGCACTTTTGGAGGAAATGCAGGCTGGTGCGAGGCGGACTGTCACACTTGGTATCAGAGCTCTAGGTTGCGTAGTTAACCTAGGGAAATTATCAGGGAGAGATAGTATACGTATACGAGAGAGCGTATTTGTGATTATTTTGGTTTTCAAAAGCTATATATATATATACTATTAGTAGTATAAGGATGGAGTCGTACTGCACTAGCACCACTATGGAGTCGTTAATCATTTCCTTTTTCAGATTGACGATGAGCCGAGATACTAGAGGTGCTGGTAGGGGAACCAATAATGGGAATGCTGCTGACATGAGGACGATGTTTACTGACCTCATGAGAGAGATGCTTAGAGATGTTCAGAGGGCAGCTCCCAATGGTGGAAATGGTGGTGGTCCAATAGTGCAGGCGCCAAGAGTCGACTTCGCCAAGCTGAATAAGGACTATACTAGTCTTGGTGGGAAGCCGTTCCACGGAACGGAGTCGGCTACGGATGTTCAAGATTGGTTGGATAGTTGCGAACGTATCTTCGAGGATTTGGGTATCGAGGATGCGATGAAGAGAAAGCTAGCGTCCCGTCAGCTGCAAGGGCGGGCAATGAACTGGTGGAATGCTATAAAGGCAGCTACTCCCGAAGATCAGATTACTTGGGAGCAGTTTAAGGCTCGCTTTAGTGAGAAGTTCATTCCAGCTGCTCAGAAGTCAATGTTGTTTAAGAAATTCTTGGAGCTCAAGCAGAATGGCAGGGCTGTCTCGGAGTATATTGCTGAATTTGACACTTTGTCAAAATATGGGTTATCTCTTATAGATACTGCCGAGAAAAAGAATGAGAAATTCATAACTGGTTTGGATCAATACTTGGGGGAAAAACTTATTAACCACATCGATGAGACGTTTGAATCGATTGTGGGGAAAGCGTTAAGGTCAGAAAGTCTCTACCCTAAGCCGAAGACTGAAGTTGCATCTGCAGAAGAGCCAAAGCCACAAGCTAGTGGTGGAGGCAAAGGTGGTTCTCAGAATAAGAGAAAGCAGAATCAGGCTAAGGATGGCCAGAAGAAAAAGAATAAGCAAGATGTGGAGTGCTTCAGCTGTGGTAAGAAGGGCCATTATGCTAGTAATTGTCGGGCCAAGCCAGCGGATAGGAAGTGCTTCAATTGTGGCCAATTGGGACATCACAAGGACAAGTGTCCACAGCCCCCTAAAGAAAAGCAAATGGTGAAAGCATATGCTCTTAATGCTATTCCTTCTTCGTCGAATGCCCCAACTGCGGCGGAGAAGGGAAAGAGTGTCGTCATTCAAGGTATGCTTTCTGTTTATGATGTTCCTATTAGAGTTTTGTTTGATACCGGAGCTTCCAGTTCTTTCATATCTAGTGACCTGGTAGATAGGTTGGGATTGGAGCCCGAGATTGTCGATAGACCTTTAGTAGTGACGAACCCGATTGGTGGTTCGACTAGTCTTAGCATGATTTGTCGTAATGTGGTTCTATCGAGTCATGGATGCATGTTTGTTTGTGATTGCTTTGTTTTGGGCTTTACTGGGTTTGGCATTATTTTGGGAGTAGATTGGCTCCAAAGATACGGGGTGGTGGTAGACTGTGAGGGCTTGTTGGTGACAGCTAGAGCGGATGATGGGCGGAGGATAGTGTTTGGTGGTCTACCCAGTAAGGGGGTATTGGCTAGTTTTCTAAACTCCCTCGACATTCCGCATAGTGAGTTGTCAGGTTTGCCCGTGGTTGGCCAGTATCCGGATGTTTTCGAAGAAGTGACCGGACTCCCACCACACCGAGAGATTGAGTTTCGTATTGATTTGGTAAAGGATGCCAGGCCTATAGTGATGCCACTTCGTCGTATGGCACCAAGAGAGCAGCGAGAGCTCGAGGTGCAAGTCAACGATCTTTTGAAGAAGGGATTTGTCAGAAGGAGTGTTTCTGAATGGGGAGCACCAGTTGTGTTTGCTACCAAGGCGGATGGTTCCCTTCGTTTGTGTGTAGACTACCGCGAGTTGAATAAAGTGACGAGGAAGAACAAGTATCCTCTACCGCGGATAGATGATTTGTTTGATCAGTTGAGTGGCGCGAGAGTATTTTCTCAGTTGGATCTCGCGACAGGTTTTCATCAGCTTAGAGTGGAAGCTGAGAGTATAGCTAAAACGGCATTTCGGACGCCGTCTGGATTCTATGAATGGTTGGTTATGCCATTTGGGCTGACTAATGCCCCGGCATATTTTGTGGATCTTATGAATAGGGTATTCAGAGATCAGCTGAATAAGTCTGTCCTTGTGTTCGTTGATGATATTTTGGTCTATTCGAGGACAGAGGAAGAACACAAGGAACATTTAAGAGTAGCGATGGAGGTGTTGAGAAAACACCAATTGAAAGCAAAGTTTTCTAAGTGTCACTTCTGGAAGAGGGAAGTGAGGTTCTTGGGTCATGTTGTATCAGAGAATGGTATTGCCGTGGACCCGGCGAAGGTGGCTACGGTACAGGATTGGCCTACGCCCAAGAATGCAACAGATGTAAGGAGTTTCTTGGGGTTAGCGGGATATTATCGTAAGTTTATCCAAGGTTTCTCCAAGATAGCAGCACCGTTGACCCAGTTGACCAAGAAGAATCAAGCTTTTGTCTGGGATGAAAGGTGCGAGAATGCGTTCAGAAGTCTAAAGGACAAGTTGACAAGCGCACCGGTGTTAGTCATTCCTGGGGGGGATGAAGAGATGACGGTATACACGGATGCATGTGGTACCGGACTGGGTGCTGTATTGATGCAAGGCGGTAGGGTTGTAGCTTATGCAAGTCGGCAATTGAAACCGCACGAGAGAAGATACCCTACCCATGATTTAGAGTTGGCAGCGATCGTGTTCGCGTTAAAGATGTGGAGACACTATCTCTTGGGAGAAAGATTTGAGCTGTTTACAGATCATAAGTCGTTAAAGTATCTATTCTCCCAGAAGGATTTAAATCTCCGTCAGCAGAGATGGTTAGAGTTCTTAGCTTCCTATGATTTTGACATCGCATACACACCAGGAAAGGGCAATGCGGTGGCTGATGCATTGAGTAGAAGACATGCCAGCTTAGGGGCTATGTTCCTTGAATGGAACAACTGGAGTTTATCGCGGGGTTTGATTTCAGACCAAAGTGCGAATTGGATCCAGAAATGTTAGCAAGTTTGACGATCAGACCCACTTTGATTGAGCGGATCGGCTCTAGTCAGAGGGACGATCCTAACCTATTGGAAATCATCTCCAAGTTAGAAATGGGTATCGATGAGGAGGTGAACAAGTATGGGCTTGATCGAGATAGATGGCTTAGAAAGAATGGAAAGCTTGTTGTACCCAATGTCAGTGGATTGAGGGATGAAGTGCTTAGAGAATGTCATCACTCAAAGCTGACTATACACCCCGGTGGTAATAAGATGTATCGAGATATGAAGCAGACTTACTACTGGGAAGGGATGAAAAGAGACGTTGGGAAGTTTATATCCAAGTGCATGAATTGCCAGCTAGTTAAAGCTGAGCAAAAGAAGCCTAGTGGGTTGTTACAGCCCTTAGAAATTCCCGAATGGAAATGGGAGCAAGTCTCGATGGATTTCATCGATGGTTTACCAAGAACTAGATCGGGATATGACAGCATTTGGGTAATTGTAGACCGACTGACTAAAAGTGCAAGGTTTATACCAGTCAAATCGACAAGAACGGCAGCTAAGTTAGCAGAATTGTATATGAAGTGGGTAGTGAGATTTCATGGAGTACCTAAAGGCATTGTGAGCGACCGAGACCCGTTGTTTACTAGTGGGTTTTGGAAGAGCTTACAAGAGGCTCTAGGGTCAGAGTTACATCTCAGTACCGCATATCATCCTCAGACCGACGGTCAGACGGAGAGGGTGAACCGTATTTTGGAAGATCTCTTGAGAGCATGTATATTGGATTTTGGTGGATCATGGGATGACCATTTGCATCTAGTAGAGTTTGCATATAATAATAGCTACCAATCCAGCATCGGTATGGCTCCATTTGAAGCTTTGTATGGAAGACCGTGCAACTCACCATCATGTTGGATAGAGACTGGCGAGAAGTTTATGCTTGGACCAGATGTGGTGAGGGAAACTTCAGATAAAATCAAGACCATTCAACAACAAATGAAGGTTGCCCAAGATAGACAGAAGAGTTATGCTGATAAGAGGCGAAGGGACTTAAAATTCTCCGTTGGCGACTTGGTGTTTGTCAAGATTTCTCCGTTGAAGAGCGTAATACGATTTGGCAGGAGAGGCAAGTTGGCACCAAGGTTTGTTGGCCCATTCCCTGTTCCTGAATTAGTCGGAAATTTGGCATATAGAATTGACTTACCAGAGAAGATGGCGGGAGTTCATAACGTATTTCATGTTTCCCAACTAAGGAAGTTCGTTCACGACTCAGATATGACTATTTCACCTGATCAGTTAGAGGACTTCGAAGTAGAACCCGAGGCGGTTGGGAACCGCAAGCCGGCCCGTATTGTCGAGTACGACATGAAGCAACTTCGAAGGAAGGCGGTGAAGCTAGTCAAGGTACAGTGGAGCGAGGACGAGAGTGATTGTACTTGGGAAACAGAGGAGGACGTAAGGAAGAAGTATCCAGAACTCTTTGTCTGGTAAGATTTTGACTTCGATTTAGTTTTTCCGCATGCTAGGATAGGCTTGTTTGCTTGTTTTGCATGTTTGATTGTTGTTATATGTGGTTGTTAGGCATGCGGGACCCTTTGTATGTTTTGGGTTAAGGAATTTCGGGGACGAAATTTCTTAAGGGGGGAAGAGTGTAACGACCCGCATTCTACGCATCATAGGATCGTAGAATATTTATTTCTTTCACATATGAAGTCGTATGGTCGTGTAACTTTGGGAGACGACTATTGGGGTCATTTCCCATGTTCATGATTTTTCCCGATTTTTAAATGACCATTTTACCCCTAGTTGGCACTGTTTTGGCCATAACTTTTGACTGGGAATGAATTTTGACCTGAAACCACTTCCATTGGCTTCGGATGATGGTTTCTCTTTCCGTAGAGTGGTCACATTAGCCAAACGGACTCACCGTTTGGGAGATATGGCTGAAACAAGTTTCAGATGGTGAAAGACAGCTTAATTGGGCTTAACCGGGTGATTAGCAGCTAGGCCCAAGGGGAATTTCGGGTTTAGAGGTATAGGAGGTCTGATTAGGGTTAGGTTGTCACTTTCATTTCAGTTTTGAGCCGCCACAAACCTCCTTGAGACCTTAGTAATGGCTTCCTACATCTAAAACACCCCAAATCACTCTCTAATTGAAGATTAGGCTTAGCAACACCAAATTAAGGAGAAAAAGCACCAAAGCAAGGTTGGAGCTGCTGTTAGACATCAGTATTCGCCCCAAATCAGAGGAGTTTCAGTTCTGAGAATTTCATTTGTGGCCAAGGTGAGTGATAGCATCATTTTGACACTAATTACAGTTAATTAAGGGTAATTAGTGAAGATTAGCGAATTTATACGTAAATAAATTCTGGAAAAATTCTTAAAATTCTAAAATAATGTTTTAAGGCTCTGTTAGAAATTTGGGTTAATTTCGATGTGTTTTATTAATCGTATGCTTAAACATGATTAAGAGGGATTATGGGAAAATATGAAGTTTTAGTCACTTTTTGATCCATTTTGATTCATTTGAATTGTTGTTTGCTGTTTGTGATTGCTATTAAATGTTGCTATGACTCTATGGTATGTTTCATGATTGATTAGAATAGTTAAATTGCTCGAAAAACGTCGTCGAATGGCGTAGAAAGCTCGCTGGAAAGTTGCAGAAGTGTACAGGTCCCGAACCGGTTCGGATCGGAGAAAGGGGTCGGATCGGACTAGGGAACTGACCAAGGGAAACCGAACTGGATGGGGACTTGTCACTGGAAGAAGCTTGGCGAGAAGGAAGGCCGTTTACTTAGAGTTGGAGTGGACAGGGAGATCGGATCGGAACTATGGAGCAGGATCGGATCGGAGTAGGAGGGATCGGATCGGATCGGAAGCATAATAAAGGCCAGATCGGATCGACTCACGAATGGGAGGCTACGACTGGAGCAAGACGAAGGGATCGGATCGGATCGGAGTAGATGGGAAACGAGGAAGCTGATCATGAACTCGAAGGAAAACAGCAACCCGACCCGACCCGGAGGAGGACACCGACCCGACCCGAAGTGAAGAACCCGACCCGAACCGAATGGGAAGATGACAAGGAGGACCGACCCGAACCGACGAGAATAACGACTACCGACCCGAACCGAATTCTAGAGCTGCTATTGCGCGACAACTCTTCTGAAGACCCACTCCAATTCGACCAAACCCGAGATGCAAAGGAAGTCCAAATGAGAAGTTAGAGCTTAAGATTCAGATGGGAATCAACGAGTTCACTTCATGGTTGGGCTTCGCTGCGGGACGCGTGCTAAGGAGTTATCGACACCTATAGCTTTGGACCACTATGGTAGGAGGTACGAAGGCGGATTCAGGGCCATTATGGCATCGGTAGAACCAAGGGCTACGACCAATGAAGTGGGTCATTGAAATGTTTGGTCATGACTCCAAGTGTTTGGCTTGGTCACAGCAGGGTTTCTACAAGTCGGGATTCGTCGTTACCTCAGTTTGTCTAGTGTTCCAAAGTGGTAGATGTCGTACGCTTTACGCACTGAGTGAGAGATGTGAGGATGGTTGCTATGGATGATTTGTTTGCTATCGTTGTGACATGCACACCCCACCCCCGTATTCTTACATTATTTATTATGGCACCTTGGAGTATTGTACGGTATGTGGTACTAACTCTTTGGTTGCAGGTCCAGGTTCAGGTATGGTTTAGTATACCTGTTATCATTCTGTTTAGATGTTTATCGCTCATACCAGACTTTATGTCTGACCCAGAGTTTTATGTCTCTTCTTATTACTCTGGGTGCTCACACGAGCAGACTAGAGACAGGTTAGCTGGTGATGCACGGGTAGATGATCCGGAGACGAGCAGGTGGCTTCCACGTACTATATACATAATATTCTCCCTGTGTTGTTGAAGATCACTGCTTGGGCATTGTTGGTGTATCTTCTATTTTAGCTTTCTTTTGTTTAGAGACAGTAAATTTGGAAAGTTGTAATAAGCTGTATTTGGATTTCCGCTGCTTTGAGATTGATGTTGGTTTTAGTTATCAGCTTATGCGTTGTCTCGCCTGTTTTATGTCAAGTATGTTATTATTATATTTTATTCCATGCGCTGTGAGACATTCTACAGGTCCTTTGATTAGTTCGTTCCCTTCTTTCCTTTCTTCTGACGACCGTCTTGTGCTAGTCGGGCATGTGTACAGCGCACTTTTGGAGGAAATGCAGGCTGGTGCGAGGCGGACTGTCACAGATTTCAGATTTCTAATATTCATTGGAAATCTCTTTTCGATATGAACCCAGCGGTTCCGGTTTCAGGAGAATCCGACGGTCGGATCTCCCGTACAGTCCGTTCGAAGTCAATGGTCGAGATTCACTAACTGCCGCAGCGCGGCGTGTTCTATTCAGGCCATTATATATATAATATATATATATTATATATATTTCATCGATTTCTTTTTAAAACGTATTTTATAAATCATTTTAAATTCGGTTTTGAAACGATTTCAACTTCATTTTGAATTCAAATCAAAATCGAATTTTTCCTTACAAATTCGTTTTAAATTCATTTCAAATCGATTTCAATTCAAATCGATTTTTAATTCAATTTTAGTTCATTTTCAATTCAATTTGAATTTTAAATTTATTCAATTTCAATTCGAATTCATTTCTTTTTAATTTCAATTCGAATTCATTTCTATTCAATTTCAATTCGAATTCATTTCTATTCGGTTTCAATTCGAATTCATTTCTAGATATTCGATTTTGAAATCACTTTCAATATTCATTATAAAATCGACATAATTCTCGTTCGTGTTAAAATGGCGTGTAACTACTTAACATGGCTTCACATTTCAATATTCAAAGAATATTATTTTTAAATTATTCGATAATTATGAACTGGAATCAGACACAGTCAATTACCATATAATTTCAGTTATATGGATTTCATCAAATTCATATATACAACAATGACGATAAACAATCAACGATCAACCAAAGTGTGTTCTACACTTTATAAGCATCAAATATAAATATTCAACGCTTATAACAGTCTGTCAATCAATCGATCGACATACAGCTAATTATTGGGATTAGTGTATGTCATATATCATCCCAACACCCATGTGGGGTTTCAAACAATCAAACACAGATTTTATTTGTGCAGTTGGGCGATGTGTAAAATTTATCGTCCCAATCAATATCAGCCAAATGTGTGTATATAAACAAATCGTCCGATTTGTTTATATTTATTTATTCACATTCACGTTAAAAATTATATTTTCAACTATAAAATATTTTTAACTACATAAATATTTTATTTCATTTCACATCACATCACACAATCAACTACACATCAAAATCAAACAAACAAGCACACAAGCCGTCCATGGTCTGTGGACGACGGGTGTCGGGTGCTGCTAAGCACCTCTGCATCCTAGAATATATTTTAAACTAGAAATAAATTAAAGGCGAGGAGTTCTCACTTATAAGCTAAACCAAACGCCACGACTCTTCTTATGTAGGAAATCCTTGTCGTGTTTCCCATGAGATCTGTTTCACGTAGTCGGTATTGAAAATCACATTTTTAACATCGCTATTTGTATAGAAAATATTATATTTTTACAACGCTATATATAGAAAAGATTATATTTTTACAATGCTATATATATAGAAAAGATTATATTTTTATAACGCTATATATATAGAAAAGATTATATTTTTACGTGGCTACTTCTATAAAGATCACACTTTTCATAATTAAAAAATCGTAGCCTTATATAAATAAACATCCAAGCTTTCATATGAATAAAATCAAAGCTTTTTCATGTTAAAAATCATGTCTTTCTAATGTTGAAAATCCTAACTTTATAGGGTTAAAAATCCAAGCTTTGTACACTTAAAAATCGTGTCTTTACAAAGAAAAATCACCTTTTTACATGAAGAAAAATATAATCTTTTCCTATAGCTATAATCTATATTATGAACTGATTTTATTTGATTACACTAATTTATTTAAGCTGATTACAAAAGAAAAAACTCATCTTTCATGTAAAAAACTCATCTTTTGGTTCCAGGAGGGGCTGGTTCGAAATCGGCTCGGGGTTGGGTGGGTGAGCTCGCGGTGGCGTAGGGTATAAAGGAGGCGGTGCTATGGTTTTCAGGCGGCGGATGGGGTCGGTTTGGGTTTGGGGCACATCGAAGAAGGGGGTCCAGAAGGGGGCGCTAACGATTGACGGAGGAGGGGTGCGATCGCACTGGGTGGGGGCGGCGCGCCTAAGACGGCGACGAGGCGAAGGCGGGCTCTAGAGTTCGATCGCGATTTCTTTTTTTGTTTCTTTTTTTGTCTTTCTTATTTCTTTTCTGAATGAACACGACGGGGAGGGTTAAGAGAAAAAGGGTTGACTTTTATTTTATTTTATAATATTTTTATTTATTTTATCCTCCAAAAAGTAACTTTAAATTTCGATCTCAAAACGGGACCCACCTCCTGGTGTCCATAGCTAATTACCACCATTTCGAACACAATGGGACATGTATCGTAAGCTGATTCGATCAGTTTCCGTCAAAATCAAAATATAACTCTATATATTGAATTTGAATGCGCATTTCAATTTACCGGGGCCATATACGAACTCTAAAAATTGTCAAAAAATATTTTCTAACTTCGTATTGATGATACGGTCCTAACAAAACTGATTTCATCAAATTCTGAGACTGTTTGAAAAATGGCCATTTTCCAGTCGATTAAAATCAACTAAAACTGGTCAAACGCGTTTTCCTTTGCCACGCTCACATATTGATTCGAAAAATTACGAGTTTTGGAATCTAGCAATAACATGACATCGCAGATCCAACAAAAGTGGTTTTGTCGAATTTTGAGGTCATTTGCAAAATTCCCATTTTTAAGGGCCAGAATTCCATAGCGACTATTCTGAAATTTCAACTGGACATAACTTTTGATTCCCGCTATGAAATTTTGATTTCTCGGATTAGTTGGAAAGATATGCTCAATTAGATTTGAATATTTTTGGTTTCGCTAAAATCCGGTTTATTTTGAATCCTGTACATTCATTTGAACTTTGAAATCGAAATTTCAAACTACCGCGACATTTTCAAGTCCTTTTATAATTTAAAATAAATATTTATATTCTAACAACGATCTATATAATATATACGTTCTAATTCTATTCAAAATAAATTTCTCGTCATTTTTATTTAAAATAATTCATTTTAAATATTCAAAATTCATCGAAATTGCCAAAATAAAAATTTTTAATTGGCTCGGATTTTTGCTTTATTACACTTTTATGGCATGGCGGTGGAGACTGTACCACGAGGGTACTATGAGGAGTACCTTGAGATGTAGGGTGTAGCTACATATATACTATATTAGGTTAATATATCGAGGAGTAGATGGGTACGACGTGAGTGTAGAGCCTTGAGTGTTGTTAATCCAAAATAACGTAATAAATAAGAAAACATAACTAAATGGTATATGTAGGGTTACTTCAGAATTTATAATTTGTCCGATCACAAGAACTTTGTGTTCTGATCCCCTCCGCATAACATACTCATAGGTTAGGTTTATGGCAGATATTTGGTAGCCTTTCGACACTTGATAGACGGTGTTACTATTTCGGTAAGGCTATATTTGATTATTATATTTTATCCATTCCACTGTGGAATATTTTATCGAGCTCTGGTATATTTATTATCTCTGTTTTTTTTGCAGGATCCAGACAAGGCAACTCAAGCTTTATTAAATTGGGATTTTTGAAAAACAATCAGCCTGTCAAAATTCGGGTATTTACATCTAGTATCAGAGCTTAGGTTTAAGATTCCTAGATAAATAGCGAGTGAACATATTTGTATTATAAAAATATAAATGTTAGAGATGAGAATCACATATCTTAAGGCAAAACTAATGTTAGATGGGGGTGAATAGTGTTTTAATGAGATTGTAGAAAACTTGAACAATTAACAACTATTCAAACAACTATATGAGTCACGAAATGAGTATCACAACAAAAACAATCACAGATGCAAAAATAGACAGAAATGAAATGCAAAAAAGGAAAGAACACACCGGATTTTATACTGGTTCGGATTACTCCTACGTCCACTCTCATGCAACGATGGATTGCGTAGATTTTTATTAATAATAGTATCAATCTTACAACACCCTTGATTTCACGGCTACATGGTTAACACTGATTCCACACCAATGATTCCACGGCTACAAGGTTCACACCGATTCAACACCCTTGATTTCACGGTTACAAGGTTCACACCACTCCCTTTCCTTGATTTACAGGCTATGAAACACCCTTTCCTTAACAATTACAAACAGCCCTAGAACCCTTGAGTAGCACTTCCAAATAGAGAGTATTTGATAGAGATTGAGAATAGAAAGAGAACGATATAATTTGTATTGAAAACGACAGAGTATAAGTGTAGAAATCAGGAAATGAAAGTAGAATAATGGTGGTAAGAGTAAGGATGAAGAAGGAGAAGATAATATGGTTGAAAATTCGGAAATGACCCCTTTATATGGAGTTCCAAAGGTTGCAATAGTTTTGAAACGTTTTAAATAATGAAAAGACACTTACTTTGAAATTTAAAATTTTGACGGTTATATGTCGACATGTCAAAAACTATATGTCGACATATGTATGATTTTTCAATTTTTAAATCAAATTTTAACTATTAAAATCAATATATATATATATATATATATATATATATATATTCAAGAACTTCTTGAATCAAAACTAGTTGTTTAAAATATAATTTCTTAAGTGTAAAAACATGTTAAACCTATGATATAAAACTACATATATATAAATGATATATAACTATAATATAATTATAAACATATATAATGTAATTATAAAACTATATAATATCTAAAACTATATAAACATGTGTATTTGAAAATATAAGTAAAAGCCTTTAATAATTTGAAATTCTTTAGAAAGGAGTTTGAAAATAATTTGAATAAAGAATTTGAAATAATTTTGAAAACAAAATTTGAACGTGCTAACTGGAGTTTTACGTATTTACTAGTCTCTATTACTTTGATATTCTTGAACTCTTGATATCTTGATTCTCATGAGTCTTGAATCTTGTATCTCCTTTTGAAATCTTGATATCTTCTTAAATTGTACAGTCTTCTATATCACCTATATATAATTCCTACATATATATATATATATATATATATATATATATATATATATATATATTCTCGATAAAGATGCTATTATATATTTTAAAATCAATAATGTTAATAATTGAACAAGGTTATTGTCATCAAATTCCATTCTCTGACAATCTCCCCCTTTTTGATGATGATAACTTTGGTTTATAAAATATTCATACCTGATATACATGTTGATCTGATTCCTTGATTTACTCCCCCTTCACCATGAATTCCTCCTGACTCTCCCTTAAACTATGCCTATCTTAAACTATATCCTATTTTATAATTTCTTCCCCGTTGTCATCAATAAAAAAACTATTCTAAAATAAACTATACTAAACTATACTCCCCCTAAATCTATGCTATAAATGATTCTAATGAATTATTACAGATATATAACCTTCCTAAGATGACAATACTCTAACTTTCTTTTTGACTAACTTAATTATATAAAAAAGAATGTAAATAAGTAAAACAATATTTTTTAAACAATTCAACCAATATACAAGCAATCATTTATATCAAACCAGTCAAATCAAATCCAAACAATTCAATCAATATTTACAAATTTTCAAAGTCATACCAAACAAAGCATATCAAATCAACCAAATTCATATATCCCTTGGAACTTCCACCCATCCATCTCCACCGAAGATTGGATCCTTTTTTATGACTTCTCAGTCTTCGTTGTCATTGGTGAGAGATCCTCTAGTGATATTGTTGTCTTTATCTCTGGAAAGAGAAGAAATTGACCAACGAATGACATCAAAGTGTTTTTCTTGTGGTTCTACCATCTTTATCTGACTTAATTCTAGATGACGCTAATTACAGAGGATTATAGAATGGATATTCTTGAACGAATCTGGTGTTTCTTCAAGATTCTCACTTTAATTGTGAATAGGATTGGCTATTATTTGATTATTTAGAGAATGAGAATTTAGAGAAGAAAGAGAGAGACAAAACTAAGTTTTTCCAGAAGAAAAAGGCATTTGTAGAGTCTAGAATTCGTTTGAAATGAAAAGACATAAGGTAGTTATTTAAAAATTCAAATTTGGAACACTTTGATTTCCTGTTAGTTATATGTTGACATGTTAAAAACTACATGTCGACATACCCATATGTATTTTGGGTACTTTTAATTTTTGTACAATTTTTGAATTCATTCTTACTATATTATATTATATTATTTAATTTTAATGTTTTTAAAGAAGTTTAAAGTTTGTTTTGATAGAAAACAACATAATTCAATACTACTAAATGATTATAAGAAAACAATACATGAAATTTAAAGCTAGAAGTACGAAATATGAAAATACGAAAGGAAATGCAAGCTACTATGAAAAGATAACACGAACTTATAAGCTTGAAGCTTAGTGGATGGGGAGGAGGAAGTTGATCATCCAAGTTTTCTTCCTATTTTGTCAAAGAACTTGCTCATTTTAGATGACATTTTATTGAGTGTCTTCTTGATCTTCTTTTGGTTCTTGGCTAACTTGACTTGATTTTGGACAAGCAATTCTTTGGATATGGGTCTAATAGTTGTTGGACCTTCTACACTTTCCAAAGAGGATTCTTCTTCTTCGTCAATTTCCATTGGATTTTCCTCTTGCCCCATTCGAGCTTTTTTTCCATTAAATGTTTCATAAGGCTTAATTAAAAGTGAGTGGAATTTGCGTAAGGGATATATTTCCCGAGTTAAAAACCTTTCTCAGCACAAATTCCTCTCCTTTGAGATCCACTCCAAAATATTTAAAGATGCGGGTAAGGTAAATTCAATGATAGAGAGTATTTTCTTTGGTGAACATTTCTTTGGGCTTGAACCCTTTCAAAATCACATCGGCCCAATTAATATCATAGTTTCCAAAGATGGCAAAATGAGCTTTTTGGACCTTAAGGGTTGGGTTATTTAAATTTCTGGGACAGGGAGTGAGAATACGTTGAAGTAGGAGGTTGAAAATTCTTGATTTTGGGCGGAAAAAATGATTTTTAAAATCCATATGTTCATCGCTTTACAAAATGTGATGAAACATTTCTGAATCTTGTTCATCAATTTCAAAATCCAAAAAATACGAGCCTATTTTCTTACAATTTAAAATGGTTCCTAAAATATCACAATCCTAAATAATTTGAGTGCCTTTTACGTTACTCCAAACTTGATTTTCATTTCCTTTGTAAAAGCCACGATTCAAATTCGCATAAAACATTTTGACTAGATTTGGGTAACATACTTCATCGTTATCCCAAGAAACTATCAAGCTTAAAATTTCATTTTGTTCAAAAAGAGAATGAAGATCATAAGTAGGAAATTCTTCAAAGATAGCAAAAATTCCCATATTGACTTTTCCGTTTGTAACATAGTAAATATATGATTGGATAGCCTCCGGATTCTTATAGAGATGACCTTTGAGAGTTTTGTTTAATCTCATGGTTTTTGGGTTACTTGAGGAAGCCATTAGTATGTAGATATATAGAGAATAGAATGAAGAAATTGTTTTGAATTTTAAATGAGAGGTAGAGAGAATAGAATTGAATAGATGAATAAATAAAGAGAAAATGGACACATCTTTCTGAGTAGAAGGACAACTTTTCAGACATTAGGAGTTGGTGAAAAGATGGAGGGAGGTTTGAAAGTTTAAACTTTTGAAATTCAAAAGTTGAATTTGATTTTCTGATGCATATGTCGACATGTTAATTCTTGTATGTCGACATATGTGCGTGTTTTCAAAAGTCAAGTTGCTCTTTGACTTTGTTTTATTATTTTATAGTTTTATATTATCTATTTTATTATTTTTTGATATAATATTTAATTTTAAAATAATTTAAAATTAAAGTTTATTATTATAATATTTATTATTATTTCAAAATTCAATTTTGAAATTTAAATTTTAGAATTTAAATTTCAAATTCAAAATTTATTATTCAAATTTCAAATAAGGCAAGCAAACAAGCATCCATTCAACCAATTAAATCAAAATTTATTAATTAAGGCATACCTAGTTTTTATCCATTTTTTCGATATTTTTTGAAGAGTTTATGGTTCTTCGTCACTTGATGATGAGTCTGAGTTATCTAAAGTTGCTGTGTATGCTCTTTTTCTTTTCTTTGATGAATTATTGTCTGTTTGTGGATTTGGTATATCAGGACATGGATACAGTCTTTTTATAAAACTTGGTTTATTGCAGTTGTAGCATATATCATCATTTTATCCCGAACTTCCTTGGTTATTTCTCTAAAAAATATTTCTTCTTTTATATCTCAGAAATTTTCTGAAATTCCTTGTCATAAAGGCAATTTTCATTGTCCTCACTACTTGGATCAGAACCATCAATTGTTGCTTTGAATGCTTTAGATTTCTTTTATGTCGGCTTATTCTCCTGTCTTTTCTATAACTGTACTTCAAATGACATCAGATTCCCTTCTAACTCATCAATCTTCATTTCAATGATATTATTGGCCTCTTCAATGGCCAATATTTTCTGATCCCATTCTGGAGTTAGTGAATTAAGGATTTTTTTGACTTGGTCCTCTTCATAATAAGTTTTTTCCAAAGCCATTAATGAATGCACGATTTTGTGGAACTTGCAGTACATATCAAAGAGATTCATTCTGATTCATTTTGAAATAACTCAAATTGATTAGTTAACATTGATATCTTTGTCTGTTTAACTTTATCGTTTCCTTCATGAGTAACTTGCAAGGTTTTCCATATATCATGAGCAGATTTACAAACCGACGCTTTATTAAATTAATTTCTATCTAATGAACATAATAGCATATTCATAGCCTTAGAATTACTTTGTGCAGCAACCTTTCGTTCATTAATCCACTGTGCATATTAGTAGTGGGATCAACATATTCAGTCCGTGTGATATTCCAAGTGTCTAATCCTATAAATTTCAAATATATTTTAATCCTACATGCCCTATATGAATAATTATTGCCATTAAATAATGGTGTTCTAATGGTGGACTGACCCTCTACAAATGAATTATTATTGTTAGCAATTCCAGTATTGGTTGCCATTTAATATTTCCAAATTTCAGATGATGAAATTTTGAAAAGCTATGCTCTGATACCAACCGTTAGGGGTGTGAACCATAGATCTTAAGGCAAAACTAACATTAGAGAGGGGATAAATAGTGTTTTAAAGATATTATGGAAAACTTAAACAATTAATGATTATTCGAACAACTATATGAATCACAAAATGAGTATCACAGCACAAACACTCATAGATGCAAACATAAATAGAAATAAAATGCAGAAAAGGAAAGAACACATCGAATTTTATACTGGTTCAGATTACTCCTTCATCCAGTCCCATGCAACACTGGATTGCATAGAGTTTTATTAAAAACTAGTATCAATCTTACAACACCCTTGATTTTAAGGCTACAAGGTTAACACCGATTCCACAGCCTTGATTTCACGGCTACATGGTTCACACTGATTCAACACCCTTTATTTCACACCTAAAAGGTTCACACTGCTCCCTTTCCATGATTTACAGGCTACAAGGAACACACACTTTCCTTAAAATTTAAAACAACCCCAGAACCCTTGAATATCACTTTCAAACAGAGAGTATTTGATAGGGATTGAGAATAGAAAGAGAATGATATGATTTGTATTGAAAACAGCATAGTATTGTAGGATCGATAATAACCCTAGAGGGGGGGTGAATAGGGTTTTTAACAATAAATTTAAACTAAACACAATAATAAAGAAATACAGTAAAAAAAATCACACGCGGATATACCCAGCTTCGGCAAACTGTGCCTACTGCTGCCTTTCTAAGATTTTTATTAGGAGATACAAACAGATCCCGCTTACAATCCTATGCAAACTTGCAACTCCTGCTCCTGTTTATCCCTAAGCTCAAAATCTTAGACTAGTCTGTATACCCTAGACTAGATTTTCTCAGATTATACTTCACTATTCTGTGCTCACTAGTTTTTACAATAAAACTAGAAAAAAAAAATTAAAAAAAATAAAAAGACTAAAAATAAAATAAGACAAGGAGTTAAAAGGAGGGGGTCATCCCCTTTTCTTTTGCATTAGTTCAAAGTGGTCGGGCCACTTTATTTTTTGCGGTGCTCCTTTGTATTTCCTTTAGCCCTAGCCTTTCTTTCTCTCTGAAACAAAAATGGCGGCTGCGATTTAGGGTTTCAGTGATTTCTCCCTAAATTTCTGTCGATGCTGTGTGCACTGGTTCTTTGGAAGCTTGCTTTGCTTCTCCAGGGTATCTCCTTCGTCCTTGCGATCGATCTGAGTAAGTTTTATCAATTCTTGCAATTTAGGGTTTCGGATTTCTTTTTGTGTGTAAATCCCATGATGTCGATGATGAATTCGTGTGCTTATATAGGGATTTCGAAACCCTTGTACTCTGATTTCCATTGAAGACTTGCCCGATTTGATTTTGGGAATATTCGAATTGAAATTTACTTCATCCTTGAATTTTTTTGCTGTCCAATTTTAATCGGCTTGAAACCTTTCTATTTTTAGAATCAATTTTCTCTGTTAATTTGAACAGTTGACACCAAAAGCATTTCGATTAAAGGCATTTCCAATTTTTGTAGACCACTTAGTATGTTGAAATAAAATCTGCTGAGTCACCATATTAAAGAAGATTTGAACCGATTATTATTTTCCATTTTTGTTATGCCAGAGATATATATATTTTTTTTTTTGGAAGGAATCGAAAATTTTTGGCATTTAAAAACTTTTCAAAAAAAAATGAGTTCACTGTTTTAATCAGTACACACTTATTTGTTTATTTCCAGGTTTGAAAAAAAAGAGTGAATTCGATTAAAACCTGTATAATTCTTTTTTTTTTCTTTTTCTGCCAAATTTTGCTCTTGCTAAAAATACATCATTACTGTTCTGGTATTTTACTGCTGTGAATCACATTTCACCCCTTGCATTCTTATTTTTCTTTCCTGCTGTGTAGTTTGTTGCTCGACCACATTTGTGCAATCTGTTTTGTGCACTTGAAAGTTTGGTTTGACCATTGTGAAGTTTTGACTCAAACTTGAATCACCATGTAGCCACTGTAACTTGAAATTTCTGACCTGAAATTGAACCTGAGCATTCATGTGCTTGTCCTCCCTTCTCTTACCACTGCTGCACCACTTTATGATCTTCTCTGCTCTGTGTCTGAGAACTGGCATTTGCATGCTGCTTGAATTCACATTTGCTCCCACTGTCTTGATGTATTTGCTGTTCTTGAACACCCTTGTTTGCACTGTGTACATTTCCCATGACACTTGTACTTGAACGTTGCATGTAGCTTCAGCCATACATGTTTGCACCAGTTAGCTTGAAGTCGAGCTGCCTTGACTTGTTTGATTTGAATATCTTGCTGTGTACTTGAGTTCCACTATGCACACATGACACTGCACTGATCACCTGCATATGCCTTGTCCATTTCAGTTTGAATTTGTACCTGACTTGGTGCTCGGCCATTTTGAAATCTGAGTTGCACCATTTGATTTATGAGATTCCCTGTTTGCCAAAAAAAACTGATTTGAACTTGGCACTTGGATTTTCCATTTCATCACTGATTTGATTACTTGCTGAAACATGAACTTGGGCCTTCATTTTGCATTTGGTTTTTTTTTTTAATCTTGTACTTGCACTTGTGTTGATCTACCACCTTATTTGAGCTGAAGTATTTGCACTGCCACACTTCTTTTTGTCTTTTGATTTTGTCTTGTGACCCTGAAACATTAAAAGAAAATAGCAGTCAAACTGTACTGTGTTGAGGCTGGTCAGAATCAGTGGGTTCTGATCAGCAAACCAGTATGGTTTTGATGTGGCTGTTTAAGTCTGAAATATGATGAGAAAAACACACAGAAAGCTGAGACAAAATGAATCAATCACACAGAAAAACATTTTTGTAAAAAAAAATTGTTTTAGTTCCAGTGTACTGTGTATTTTTCTTTCTTTTGTGACAGGTTACAGGATGATGCTTTGGACAGCTAAGGTGTTCTCAACAAGAATAATCCAGCTAGAAATGAGAAAAAAAATGAAGTGCTTGTAAAAAAAATCGTATGTACTGAAATTACTTGTACAGTGATTTGTGTGTAAATGAATTGTAAAATAAATAATATTATTGGAAATAAAATGTATTTGATTTTTCTTTATTCTGTGTAAATTCTGTGTTATTTTGTTTTTCCAATAATACTAGATATTCCAGAATCAAACACTCCAGTAACAAAAATCTATTTGTTATCATCAAACAAAAAATATTAGTATCAACAAACTCCCCCTTTTGATGATGACAAACAGATTTAAGATTTTTGTAAATAACGAGATGTGTTTGAACAAGGGCTCCCCCTACATTTGAGCTCCCCCTATCAGTTGTAAACAGACATGAGTAAAAAATTGAAAATGAAGGAAAAAAAATTAAGCACTTAGCATTAATGGCAAAATAAAATCTATAGACGTCAGTAAACAACACAAAATCTTAACATCTTCTCCCCCTTTGTAATCATCAAAAGAATAACAATCCTGGACATTTAAAAGGTATGGACTGTAAATAGTAATCAAGTCATTTGACATTATCAGATTCAGACACTCCGAACAATCAAACAAAAAACATTAGAATAATCTGTAAAAGAAGAACACATTTCACAAGACAGAAGATGGAATGATGAAATATTTAATATATATCAGGGACATTTCAAAAGCAAACTAACCACGCATGACCAAAGCTTGGATTTTTAAATGGAATTAGCTGCAACATGAAACAAATTCAGTACTATACTGACCACGCATAACCAGATCTTGGATTTTTAAATGGAATCAGTAATAGCATGAAAAATAAGTATTCTCATAACCATGCATGACCAGAGCTTGGATCTTTAAATGAGATTAGAGAAATACCTTTTTTTTTTTTTTTTTTTTTTTTTTTTTTTTTAATCCCTTTGATATATATATACAATAATAATGATTGATAGAAGGGTGATAGAGACAGAAGATGAAAGTGAACAAAAAGTTCTTCAATTACTCATATTATAAAGCATATTTGATCGTATCAGAGCTACAAATTTTCAAACATCTCATATTCTGAAAATTTACACAGTCACAAATTTATCATAAATGTCCAAAAACAAACTGGTCTTTTCTTGATGATTTGAAGCATGGATTATTTGTCAGAAAGATAATTGCCAACAGAACATCTTAAGAGAAAATTTATCCAAAAATGCTAAGAGATTAATTTATTTCTATAATTCCCAAATCCAAACGTAATCTGCAAAATCTGTCTTCAGGAAGGGGTTTTGTAAAAATATCAGCAAGTTGAGATTCGGTTGGAATAAATTCTATACAAATATCTTCACAAGCAATATGATCTCTAAGAAAGTGGTGTCTTACATCAATGTGTTTTGTGCGTGAGTGATGTACTGGATTATTTGATAAGTCAATTGCACTCTTACTGTCACATTTTAAAGGAACTCGTTTATACCAAAGTCCAAAATCAGATAAAGTCTGCATCATCCATAAAATCTGTGCACAGCAACTTCCTAAAGCAATATATTCAGCCTCAGTGGTGGATAAAGCAACACAGTTTTGTTTTCTACTTGACCACGACACAAGTGAATGACCTAGCATGAAACACGTTCCACTAGTACTTTTTCTATCGGTGAGTGAACCAGCATAATCAGCATCAGTGAACCCAACTAAATTAAAGTTATCACAAGAAGGGTAACATAAGCCCAAATTTGGTGTGTGTAACAAATATCTTAGAATCCGTTTTGTGGCTTTTAGATGAGATTCCTTGGGATTTGATTGAAAACGAGCACACAAACAAACAGAAAACATAATATCGGGTCTAGAGGCAGAAAGATAAAGAAGTGAACCGATAATACCGCGATATTTCTTTTGATCCACAGCAACGCCTTTTTCATCTTTGTCAAGTTTGGTTGTTGGACTCATTGGTGTTTTCATTGGCTTTGCATTTTGAACTCCAAATCTCTTTAAAAACTCCATCACGTACTTTGTTTGAGAGATAAAGATCCCTTTGCTACTTTGTTTGATTTGGAAACCAAGGAAGAATTTCAGCTCTCCAACCAAACTCATCTCAAATTTGCCCTGCATAACTTTTTCAAATTTTTCACACAATATATCATTAGTAGCACCATATATGATATCATCAACATAAATTTGGACAATTAAAAAATCATCACCATCATGAGATAAAAACAAGGTTGTGTCAGCACTTCCCTTTTTAAAACCATTTTCCAAGAGATATGTACACAGACAGTCATACCAAGCTCGAGGAGCTTGCTTAAGCCCATATAATGCTTTTTTCAGTTTGTATACATGATTTGGATAATCGTGACTCTCAAAACCAGGGGGTTGTTCAACGTACACTTCTTCTTTCAGTTCTCCATTCAGAAAAGCACTCTTCACATCCATTTGCTTTAATTTGAACCCCTTAAAGCACGCAAAACTTAACAAAATTCTGATTGCTTCAAGCCTAGCAACTGGGGCAAAAGTTTCATCAAAGTCAACACCTTCTATTTGATTGTATCCCTTAGCGACCAACCTAGCTTTGTTTCTTGTTACGTTTCCAGATTCGTCAAGCTTATTTTTGAATACCCATTTTGTTCCTACAACTGGATAGTCTTTTGGTCTGGGTACCAAGTTCCAGACTCTGTTTCTCTCAAACTGGTTAAGTTCCTCCTGCATAGCTAACAACCAAAATTCATCATTAAGAGCAACATCATAAGAACTTGGTTCTATTTCAGATACAAAGGCATTATGAATACAAAGGGTACAAACTTCCCTATTGAGAGAGGATCGTGTACGAACACCAGCAGTTGGACTTCCAATTACCAAATCTGGAGGATGACTTGGTTTGAATTTTAGTTTTTCGATATCTGTTGCTGCTTCAGTGACTTTTTCATTGTTTGTCTCAAGATCATTGTTTTCTTGTTCAATTTCTTGTGCACCAGCATCATCTTTATCATCTTCAGGTATCGTATCCATATCTGATTCATTGAACTTTACGTTGACGGTTTCCACGATTGTTCTTGACTGTTTATTGAAGATTCTGTAAGCCTTACTTCTTGATGAATAACCCATGAAGATTCCATCAACCGTTTTTGACTCAAATTTCCCAAGCTGTTCACCTGTGTTCAGAATATAACAAGGACATCCAAACACTTTAAAATATGAGATGTTAGGCTTTTTGTTAGACCACAGTTCATATGACGTTTTATTAAGTATTGGTCTAATCATAACTCTGTTCATTACATAGCACGAAGTATTAACTGCCTCAGCCCAGAAGGTTTGAGGCAATTGATATTCACATAACATAGATCTAGCCATTTCTTGTAATGTACGATTTTTCCTTTCAACCACCCCATTCTGTTGAGGTGTTCGTGGAGCGGAAAATTCATGTTTGAAACCATTTTCTTCACAAAGATTTTCAAAGTCCAAGTTTTCAAATTCACCTCCATGATCACTTCTTAAAGTTTTAATTGAAACCCCTTTTTCATTTTGGACAAGTTTTGAAAACTTTAAAAAATAATCAAAAGCTTCAGACTTTTTGGCTAGAAAGTAAACCCATGTATACCTAGAGTAATCATCAACCAATACATAACAAAAACGTTTACCATTTAAACTAGCAGTATCAGTAGGTCCAAACAAGTCCATATGGATCAATTCAAGCACTCGTGAAGTGCTAACAACATTTTTTGGACGGAAGGATGAACGACTAAGTTTTCCCATGGTACAAGCTTTACATACTTTGTTATTTTTGAAATTCTGATGTGGTAAACCCCTGACAAGTTCATTTGTTTTTAGTCTTTCAAGAAGTCCCATACTTGCATGTGCTAATCTTCTGTGCCATAAGATTGCCTCCTCTTCTGTTGCTACCAAACACCTAGGTACTGTTACATCATCGAAAGAGAGAGTATAGACATTTCCTTTTCTTTTCCCTGTAAACACAACCTTTCCAGAGGAGATCTCAATGATTTTACAACTATTACTATCAAACACAACATTCATTCCTTTATCACAAAGCTGACTGATGGAGATAAGATTGTGAAAAAGATTATCAACATATAAAACATCAGTTAAGGCAAAGATACTGTTACCTACTTTTCCTTTACCAATAATTTTACATTTGCTGTTGTCACCTAATGTCACATTTCCACCTTTATGTTTTTCCAGGCTAAGGAACAGTCTTTTATCACCAGTCATATGTCTGGAGCAACCTGAATCCAAGTACCATTTTTGTTGCTCCTTAGCCCGCCAACATACCTACACAAACAAAGAAGGAGATGACCTAGAGAAACTTCTAGGCCTAATCATATCAGTAGTAGAAGAATGATAGCCATAAGATTCTTTTAGAATCCAAATTTGATTTTTCTTTGTATTCCAATCTTTGTGATAATTGTGTGCCAAGTGTTTAGGGACCCATACCTTTTTGAACTTCTGAATTTTACTGCTAATCTTGCAATTTTCATGACTGTGACCAATCACCCCACATTTTACACATTTGGGAAAAATACTTTTACCTTTAGCATTGTCACTTCCAGTTATTTCTTGTATCTTCCCAAAACCAAGTCCTTTTCTATTATTCCCAACCAATTGGTTTCCAAGTAACATTTTAAAAGATGTTTGACCGATTGAGAATTTGTTCAATGTGGCTTCTAGATCTTGGACTCTTGTTTTTAAGATTGTGTTCTCATTCACAAGTGAAGTGCATCGTTTAATGTAGTTCTTCCTTTTAGTGTCATCTTCAACTTTTAGAGTCAAGTTTTCTTTTTCAAGATTCTTAATGGTGCTTTCGAGTGTTAAAATTTCTAGATTCACATCTTTACACATTTCACAATCTAGATTATTGGTTTTTGAAGCATTTTTAATCTCAGATTCCAACTTCTTATTATTGTGAACAAGGTTGAAATTTTCCGCTTTCAGTTTCTCTGCGTCTGATTCTAACATGTCAATAATTTCAGAAAGATGTTTACACATTGAAACTAGATCGTCATAACTGTATACCTCAGTGGTTTCTTCGTCAGTATCTTCAAGGTCTGATTTTGCCATGAAGCACAAGTTGGTTTCCTCCTCACTGCTGTCTGAATCTTCTTCTCCTTCCTCGTCATCCCAAGTTACAGCAAAAGCTTTCTTTTTCTTCTTGTTTCTTTGGAGAAGTGGACAATTTGGTTTTATGTGTCCAGGCTTTTGACAGTTGTAGCAGAGTGGTTCATCTTCTGAATTGTTGGTCTTTGGTTTATTTCTTCGAGGTTTGAATTTTCTCCACTTCGTGAGCTGTCTGACTGCCATGGCAAGCTGTTCAATAGGATCTTCACTATCGCTGGTGACGGTGTTGGACAAAGCTATTGACTTCTTTTTCAGATCTGAGTTGTTGCGATCTTCTCTTGCTTTCAGCTCCATTTCATATGTCATCAGATTTCCGATAAGCTCTTCCATGCTCAGCTTGCTCAGATCTTTGGATTCTTGAATGGCTGTGACTTTTGCTTCAAAGTTCATGGGCAGAACACGCAGAATTTTCCTCACAAGTTCCACTTCTGTATAGACCTTCCCAAGGGCTCTGGCGTTGTAGACTAGTACGGAGAAGCGTCCATACATGTCCTTGATGCTCTCGTCCTTCTGCATGTTGAAGTTTTCATATTCATTACTGAACATGGCAAGACGGGATTCTTTAACCTGAGAAGTTCCTTCGTGTGTAACTTCCAAAGTATGCCAAATTTCCTGGGCTGTATTACAATGAGAAATTCTGTTATATTCTGTTTTATCAAGAGCACAAATCAAAGCATTCATAGCTTTAGAATCTATAGAATATAATTTCTTATCATTCGTATCCCACCTACTTTTTGGTTTAGGTGTTACAATACCATTAACAGTTTCAGTTGGAGGTGTATATCCAGTTTCAATGATATCCCAGACATCATAATCAACAGACACTAGATAAATTTTCATCCTAGCTTTCCAATACGCGTAATCACTACCATTGAACATTGGTGGTCTAGCAATAGATTGACCTTCAGAAAAAGCATTGTTCATTGAAGTCATGATTCTAGGGTTCAAACACTGGCTCTGATACCAATTGTAGGATCGATAATAACCCTAGAGGGGGGGTGAATAGGGTTTTTAACAATAAATTTAAACTAAACACAATAATAAAGAAATACAGTAAAAAAAATCACACGCGGATATACCCAGCTTCGGCAAACTGTGCCTACTGCTGCCTTTCTAAGATTTTTATTAGGAGATACAAACAGATCCCGCTTACAATCCTATGCAAACTTGCAACTCCTGCTCCTGTTTATCCCTAAGCTCAAAATCTTAGACTAGTCTGTATACCCTAGACTAGATTTTCTCAGATTATACTTCACTATTCTGTGCTCACTAGTTTTTACAATAAAACTAGAAAAAAAAAATTAAAAAAAAATAAAAAGACTAAAAATAAAATAAGACAAGGAGTTAAAAGGAGGGGGTCATCCCCTTTTCTTTTGCATTAGTTCAAAGTGGTCGGGCCACTTTATTTTTTGCGGTGCTCCTTTGTATTTCCTTTAGCCCTAGCCTTTCTTTCTCTCTGAAACAAAAATGGCGGCTGCGATTTAGGGTTTCAGTGATTTCTCCCTAAATTTCTGTCGATGCTGTGTGCACTGGTTCTTTGGAAGCTTGCTTTGCTTCTCCAGGGTATCTCCTTCGTCCTTGCGATCGATCTGAGTAAGTTTTATCAATTCTTGCAATTTAGGGTTTCGGATTTCTTTTTGTGTGTAAATCCCATGATGTCGATGATGAATTCGTGTGCTTATATAGGGATTTCGAAACCCTTGTACTCTGATTTCCATTGAAGACTTGCCCGATTTGATTTTGGGAATATTCGAATTGAAATTTACTTCATCCTTGAATTTTTTTGCTGTCCAATTTTAATCGGCTTGAAACCTTTCTATTTTTAGAATCAATTTTCTCTGTTAATTTGAACAGTTGACACCAAAAGCATTTCGATTAAAGGCATTTCCAATTTTTGTAGACCACTTAGTATGTTGAAATAAAATCTGCTGAGTCACCATATTAAAGAAGATTTGAACCGATTATTATTTTCCATTTTTGTTATGCCAGAGATATATATATATATTTTTTTTGGAAGGAATCGAAAATTTTTGGCATTTAAAAACTTTTCAAAAAAAAATGAGTTCACTGTTTTAATCAGTACACACTTATTTGTTTATTTCCAGGTTTGAAAAAAAAGAGTGAATTCGATTAAAACCTGTATAATTCTTTTTTTTTTCTTTTTCTGCCAAATTTTGCTCTTGCTAAAAATACATCATTACTGTTCTGGTATTTTACTGCTGTGAATCACATTTCACCCCTTGCATTCTTATTTTTCTTTCCTGCTGTGTAGTTTGTTGCTCGACCACATTTGTGCAATCTGTTTTGTGCACTTGAAAGTTTGGTTTGACCATTGTGAAGTTTTGACTCAAACTTGAATCACCATGTAGCCACTGTAACTTGAAATTTCTGACCTGAAATTGAACCTGAGCATTCATGTGCTTGTCCTCCCTTCTCTTACCACTGCTGCACCACTTTATGATCTTCTCTGCTCTGTGTCTGAGAACTGGCATTTGCATGCTGCTTGAATTCACATTTGCTCCCACTGTCTTGATGTATTTGCTGTTCTTGAACACCCTTGTTTGCACTGTGTACATTTCCCATGACACTTGTACTTGAACGTTGCATGTAGCTTCAGCCATACATGTTTGCACCAGTTAGCTTGAAGTCGAGCTGCCTTGACTTGTTTGATTTGAATATCTTGCTGTGTACTTGAGTTCCACTATGCACACATGACACTGCACTGATCACCTGCATATGCCTTGTCCATTTCAGTTTGAATTTGTACCTGACTTGGTGCTCGGCCATTTTGAAATCTGAGTTGCACCATTTGATTTATGAGATTCCCTGTTTGCCAAAAAAAACTGATTTGAACTTGGCACTTGGATTTTCCATTTCATCACTGATTTGATTACTTGCTGAAACATGAACTTGGGCCTTCATTTTGCATTTGGTTTTTTTTTTTTTAATCTTGTACTTGCACTTGTGTTGATCTACCACCTTATTTGAGCTGAAGTATTTGCTTTGCCACACTTCTTTTTGTCTTTTGATTTTGTCTTGTGACCCTGAAACATTAAAAGAAAATAACAGTCAAACTGTACTGTGTTGAGGCTGGTCAGAATCAGTGGGTTCTGATCAGCAAACCAGTATGGTTTTGATGTGGCTGTTTAAGTCTGAAATATGATGAGAAAAACACACAGAAAGCTGAGACAAAATGAATCAATCACACAGAAAAACATTTTTGTAAAAAAAAATTGTTTTAGTTCCAGTGTACTGTGTATTTTTCTTTCTTTTGTGACAGGTTACAGGATGATGCTTTGGACAGCTAAGGTGTTCTCAACAAGAATAATCCAGCTAGAAATGAGAAAAAAAATGAAGTGCTTGTAAAAAAAATCGTATGTACTGAAATTACTTGTACAGTGATTTGTGTGTAAATGAATTGTAAAATAAATAATATTATTGGAAATAAAATGTATTTGATTTTTCTTTATTCTGTGTAAATTCTGTGTTATTTTGTTTTTCCAATAATACTAGATATTCCAGAATCAAACACTCCAGTAACAAAAATCTATTTGTTATCATCAAACAAAAAATATTAGTATCAACAAGTATGTGTATAGAAATCAAGAAATAAAAGTACAATAATGGTGGTAAGAGTAAGGATGAAGAAGGAGAAGATAATATGGTTAAAAATTTGAAAATGACCACTTTATATGGAGTTCCAAAGGTTGCAACGGTTTTGAAACATTTCAAATAATGAAAAGATACTTCCTTTGAAATTTAAAATTGTGACGGTTATATGTCGACATGTCAAAAACTGTATGTCGACATATGTATAATTTTTCAAATTTTGAATCATGTTTAAATTATTTAAATATATATATATATATATATATATATATTCTGGAAATTCTTGAATCAAGACTAGATGTCGAAAATATAATTTTTTAAGTGTAAAAACATGTTAAACATATAATATAAAACTATATATATGCATAAATGATATAATAATATATTATAATTATAAACAAATATAATGTAATTATAAAACTTTATAATATATATGCTATATGAACATATATATTTGAAAATATAAATAAAAGCCTTTAATAATTTAAAATTATTTAGAAAGGAGTTTAAAAATAATTTGAAAACAGATTTTAAAATAATTTTGAAAACAGAATTTGAAAGTGCTAAATGGAGTTTTACATATTAACTAGACTCAATTACTTTGATATTCTTGAACTCTTGAAATCTCGTAACGCCCACGTCCATTAATGTCACTCACTAAGGGAATGCATTAACTTTCATGGAGTAATATAAGAGTATATAACAGAATATCACAAGATAGATGTATAAAATGGTACTTAAGAAAATTCAAAATTTATTCATTACCGCAGAAAAGCAAAACATGTTTGGTTACATCAAAACCACATACTAGAGTCAAGTACACAAATATCCATCTTGTACAAAATTATTATCAGAGTACATAAAAGTAAAATCATAATCCCACTCCAAATATCTATAATGAGAAAGAGATAAAGCTGAGCATTAATTTCAACACTTCCAAGCACTTCAGGAAGAAAGAAACCCAAGTCAAGCTTCACTAATCCCACCATGAGGACCTGGAGGGAGAAAGAAAAGAGGCGAAACAAAAAGGGGTCAGACATACGTCTGGCGAGTCTAGTGACTTTAACAATATAATCAGTAAAGTAATAGGATAAGAACATAAACTGGATATACGAGATGACTGTAACATAAGCAGATATGACAAGGAAAACAAGGTAAGTGAGATAGAACAAGATATAACGTTGATTACACTTCTAATCACTATAAGGTAATTCCTACACTGCACCAATGATAATTTCACTACACCATTACTAGTCCCATACTGAAAGTTGATCCCTCTAACTAATCATAATAATAGTAGTAGTAGTTTCGTGTACTCCTAGCTGCTGTCATAGGTGCCGTCTGCTCTATCTCCACTAGTTGTAGCCACTACCCTCCCCATTCGATCGGCTCCTTAACTTGTAGATACCCGTGCTGGTCCCATAGTAGGGTGTATCAATCCCTAAAGTGTCAACCCGATACTACTAAAAGGCACGACTTATATCTACATGATGCAACAACGTCTTACCTACCAGCCCAGACCCACGCACGCATATGACTCCATTGGACTTGCGTTGCCACCGCTAACTCTTTATTGACCTCTTATAATCAAACCTAGTAAGCGTGTCCCGTCCTCGACCTAATTCGGGCTCACATGGATACAAAATGAGTTACTAGTTGAAAAAGGTCCACACACTTGACACAAGCTTCCCTCCTAAGCTTGGTCCCCACTAGAAATTCCCACTTAACCCCTTCTTATTCACATGTCTTCTTACATGTTTCACCATGGTTAAGTGCTTCAAATTATATTTCACATGTCACCCATGTCACCCACTTAACCCCTTTGTCTTACTACATGTCTTATTTTGGTTAAATGTTTATCAATTCATTATAACCGTTGTAACACCCCACCTCCACTAGGGTCACTCACAAAGGGAATGCACTAGTTTTAGAGGAGCGTTATCGAGGTAAACAAATACAGAAATATTACAAGATAGAACATAAATAAAACAGTGGATGAATCAAAAGATAAATTTCATTACTTTCAAAATAGTCAAAGCCTTTTTCATTCAAAGTACCAAATAGCCAAAGTCATTATTTTCCATTACAACAAATTCAGTCTTGCATAAACAAAGAAGCATAAACTTAAAACATCAAAAGTAGCTTAATTCCCCAAAGGTAGCAGAAAATGCAGCCATAGCATAGGCCAAGATCAAACCGTACATGAGCTGAATCAAAAGCAAGCGAAATCCAAGCTAAGTGCTAGAGTTTCCTCCCTGAGAACCTGGGGGGGGGGGGGGGGGACAGAAGAAAACGAGGCAAAAGAAAATGGGTTAGTCATAAAGACTGGTAAGTCCAAGTGACTTTCAGCATAAAAACAGATAAAGGTAACATGACATGTATAAACTGAAAGTAAACATAAGGATGCTGTCAAGATGGGCAAGATGGACTAAGATAACATGATAAATCAAGTATAAATCAAGTATAGCATCACATATTCAAGGTTCGCTGCATCAACCGTACTAGAATCCCAAACCCATGTCTTATATAAATCATGAAATAATCCCTTGGCCCAATATCATGAAATGACCCATTTCTAGGTCCAACGAAAAGATCCACTAGTCGATCGGCTCCCTACAAGTTCTAGCTCGTCATGTGTCTGTGTCATACGGCCCTATCACGAATGTAGTCACCTGTGCTAGGTCCACCATAGGGTGTATCAAGCCCTATGGTGCCAACCACCGACACGAATCAAGAATGCACAGATAAACCTATTGATGCCCAATGCCTGCTTTTTCAACTCCGGACCACGTCCACGACCATAGCCCGCTTGAACCTACATAGGCGCACCAACACAGCCGTCGTTCTGGTCGCTTACAATCAGCCCAGTAATCGTGCCCCACCCTGCCTAGTTCGAGGGTACCATGATACATTTAGTGGGTTACTGCTGAAATGGACCGCATAACTAGGGTTTCCGTTCAGCAGGTTAAGTGTTGTCATTTAAATTCGAGACTTAACCCTTATCAGTCTAGCATGTCAAATTGGCTAAATGTTGTCATTTAAGTTCGTGACTTAGCCCTACAATTCACGTGTCAAGTTAGTTAGGCGTTGTCGTTCAAGTTCATGACCTAACCCTACCAATCATGTCTCAAGTTGGTTGAGTGTTGTCTTTCATGTTCATGACTTAACCCTATCATATGGCATTAATTCATTAATGCACCCCAACCTCTCACATTAGACCCGTTGTTGTGGTCACTGGATAAGTCGGGCGGTTCCAGGCAGGTTTACACCACAACTCAGTCTAACCTCGGGTTTCAAGCGTGATATGGCCAATTACTCACATTGGATCCTATTGTTTGCAGTCACTAGATTTGTCGGGCGGTTCCGGGCAGATTTACACTGCAAACTCAACCCAACCTCATGTTGGCCATTTTCAAGTTCATTCTAGTGTCATGTCCATGTTCAAGTTTTCATGTCGAGTTCGTGTCAAATTTTCAAGGCAAGTTTCATGTTAAGTTCTTGTCAAGTTTTCAAGGCAAGTTTCATGTCAAGTTCTTGTCAAGTTTTCAAGGCAAGTTTCATGCCAAGCTTCCTATTATTACCAGTTTTTCCCAACGTTACCCCGTTTAAATATTAGGCTAACAATCTTAGCCTAATTTCTCGTCCGCATGATTTTTGACATATAATATTAGGCTAAAAACTTAGCCTAATTTAACGTACGCAAAATTGGCATAAAGCAATTCATTAACATAAACATGACATAGGTGTAAACTTGGCATTTTCGGCATAGTCAATATGAACATCATAGGTGTGAACTTGCAAGATAGTCAACATGAATATCATAGGTGTGAATCTTGCAACGTAGACTAAATCAACATACATATGTGAACTTGCAACATAGACTAAATCAACTTACATGTATGTGAACTTGCAAATCAGTCACGAGCATATGATTATGTGTGAACTTGAAATATCACATAGGTTTAACATATACACATAAACATGTAGATCTAACATTTGGTCACATATGTGATATGATTTCACAACCTAAAACTTGCATAACATGATAAACTACACAACTTGTCATCACGGGTTATACTCCAAGTTCATATACACGTAAATGGACTTATTCATTAATTCCCAATAGGATAGAACCACAGGCATAGATCAACATAATAAACATTGCTCTATTATCAATTTATTTCCAAGGCATGACCTAACTGAATAAATTGATTAAAACATCACAGGCATAACATTATGAACATGAAAAAGGTTTGAATAATAATCTAGATTCAAGAACATGGATAGATCTAACTTAAATGGAAAAATCCCCAAAATTAAGACAAATAAAGAAAATAGGTCTGAATAGAAAATCAAGCTTAGATCCATTTTCATTGTCATAATTCTAGGCAATAACCTCATGGTCATGAATCATAGTGATTAGTTATAATTGTCCTTGTCATAGTTATAGGCAATAGTCTTATATTCACAGTCACAGGCATAGGAATAGTCTTATGTTCACCGTCATAGGCATAGCCATAGTCTCATGTTCACAGTTATCAGCATAGTCATGGTCTTATGTTCACAGTCATAGGCGTAGTCATAGTCTTATGCCATTAACATTAGTTTCAACGTTGTAGACAATATTCCCAATTGTCAAGATCTAAGAAGAAAACAAGAATATATATAAATCATACATAAATCACTTCCAATTTATACCATGCTCATATTAGATTTATAGTTTTTATCTAAAAGTAACTGGAACTTACAGATCGTGGTCTTAGAAATTTAGATGCAGAAGTCAAGTCTAGAAATTAGTCGCTGAATTGTTGAATTGCTGAATCTTGCTTTGATTGTAGAAGCGTATCCTCAATAAGAAATTCCTAGCCGTAGTCTTCATGAAATAATCTTCGCGTTTTAATTTAATTGATTTAATTTAGAGGAAGAAGAAGAAGCCATGATCATCAAGAGCAGCATAATGTTAGAGAAGAATGGTGTAAAGAGAATGAGGCTAGGCGGCTGTTTATATAGGGTTTCAAACTAATTAGAGCTGTCGATGAAGCTAGAAGAAATCAAGGCCATCCATCTCAAGAAAAGCCAATCAGAAAGTGACAAGTTAGCCCTAATGACACACCAGAGCTTAGAAATTCGACCAGAACCCGACCAGTCCAGCCAGGGCCTGACCAAGCGGGTTACTGCTCGTCCTGGGCGCACTTGCCAAGTGTGCCAATGCAAAATTGCATGGGTGCACTACCCAAGTGCACCAGTGCAATTTTGTTCTGGCGCACTTCCCAAGTGCGCCAGTGCATTCTAGCCCGTTTCTGGTTTTTCTGCCTAACTTCGTTCGTCCATATCTTCTTCGTACGTTATCTGTTTTACGCAAACTCGGGCTCTATTTAAAGCAGAATTCTTGCGTAACCCGTTTCCCTTGATTCTTATTTTAAAAATTAATTCTGCCTTGATTTATGGTTTTAACATGTTATTAAAATTCGGGTTGTTACATTCTCCCCTCCTTAAAGGATTTCGTCCCCGAAATCTTTAAGTTAAGAAGAATGCATCCTATCATCCAATCATCCATCTACTCAAAACATCATCCACAAGAAACCATTGTCCATAAATGATTTCTAATGCTATATGAACATATGCAGAAAGTGTGTGTATATGTTCCTTATCTAATGCAAATGATCAGGCCTGATTGATCTTCTTAATGCAAAATATGTTTAGTGCCATGAATCCAACATGCATGCAAAATAGTCCTAGTCACATAAACACTATATGTGTGCACAAACATTCATCCATATGCAACATTCACATGATAACACATTCAATTTCATCCATAAACAAGTATAAACACTCATGCATATGCAATATGAAAATGTGTCTGAGCTGATCTAGTGCCTAATGTGTGTTATGCAACCACGAGCAACCACTTGCAACCATTTGCAAACATCAACCATAACATGTTTCAATCACATGTTTACATCCAAAAGGGTTCTACCTAAGGTTCTCAAGATAGGATTGAGAAGATAAACAAGATAAAACAAAGCATCAAGGAGAAGAAGTTAAAGATGTACCCCCAGAGGGTCCTGCCTGCGGGGCTTGCCCTTGCTTCTTAGGGCAGTTCTTGCTTATATGTCCAGTTTAACCACACTGGAAACATGCTCCCATCTTTATCTTCTTTTTTCTACAATCTCAGGCTATATGGCCCTCAATACCACAGAAGTGGCATTTTCTTTTCTCGCTTGTCTTGTTATCATTATTGTTGTTGTTGTTCTTGCCTCCTTTCTTGGAAGTCTTTCTTCTCGTTCTGAGACTCATCCGCCTTAACTTATCACTCATACCTTCCCTATGTAACATGTTAACAAGCCTCACGGAAATTATCTCCATCGTACGGAAAACCCTCTACGAAGCTAGAAAGAAGATTAGCCGCAGGTAAAAACTACTGCGACTACAGATGGAGAAAAGAAAGGAAAAGAGATTCAAACGAGTAAACAAAGGATAGTGCTAATGGCTTTTGGGGGAATAGCCTTTAAATAAACAAGACTTTTCTTGAAAAATGCTTCTTTGTAAACGGTTTTTGAAAATAATTTCAGAAAGTTTTTAAAAACTTTTGCCCAGTCTGGTAACCTTCTGCTCTGATACCAAATGTAACACCCCACCTCCGCTAGTGTCACTCACAAAGGGAATGCACTAGTTTTGGAGGAGCGTTATCGAGGTAAACAAATACAGAAATATTACAAGACAGAACATAAATAAAATAGTGGAAGAATCAAAAGATAAATTTCATTACTTTCAAAATAGTCAAAGTTTTTTCATTCAACGTACCGAATAGCCAAAGTCATTATTTTCCATTACAACAAATTTTGCCTTGCATAAACAAAGAAGCATAAACTTAAAACACCAAAAATAGCTTAATTCCCCAAAGGTAGCAGAAAATGCAGCCATAGCATAGCCCAAGATCAAACCGTACATGAGCTAAATGAAAAGCAAGCGAAATACAAGCTAAATGCTAGAGTTTCCTCCCTGAGAACCTGGGGGGTGAAACGGAAGAAAAAAAGGCGAAAGAAAACGGGTCAGTCATAAAGACTGGTAAGTCCATGTGACTTTCAGCATAAAAACAGATAAAGGTAAAATGACATGTATAAACTGAAAGTAAACATAAGGATGCTGTCAAGATGGGCAAGATAGACTAAGATAACGTGATAAATCAAGTATAAATCAAGTATAGCATCACATATTCAAGGTTCGCTGCATCAACCATACTAGATTCCCAAACCCATGTCTTATATAAATCATGAAATAATCCCTCGGCCCAATATCATGAAATAATCCTTCGGCCCAATATCATGAAATGACCCATTGCTAAGTCAAACGAAACGATCCACTAGTCGATCGGCTCCCTACAAGTTCTAGCTCGTCATATGTCTGTGTCATATGACCCTATCACGAATGTAGTCACCTGTGCTAGGTCCACCATAGGGTGCATCAAGCCTTATGGTGCCAACCACCGACATGAATCAAGAATGCACAGATAAACCTACTGATGCCCAATGCCTTCTTTTTCAACTCTGGACCATGTGCACGACCATAGCCCGCCTGAACCTACAATGGCGCACCAACACAGCCGTCGTTCTTGTCGCTTACAATCAGCCACGTAATCGTGCCCCACCCTGCCTAGTTCCAGGGTACCATGATACATCTAGTAGGTTACTGCTGAAATGGACCGCGTAACTAGGGTTTCCGTCCAGTAGGTTAAGTGTTGTCATTTAAATTCAAGACTTAACCCTTATCAGTCTAGCATGTCAAATTGGCTAAGTGTTGTGATTTAAGTTCGTGACTTAGACCTACAATTCACGTGTCAAGTTTGTTAGGTGTTGTCGTTCAAGTTCCTGACCCTACCAATCATGTCTCAAGTTGGTTAAGTGTTGTCTTTCATGTTCATGACTTAACCCTATCATGTGGCATTAATTCATTAATGCACCCCAACCTCTCACATTAGACCTGTTGTTGTGGTCACTGGATATGCCTGGCGGTTCCGGGCTGGCTTACACCATAACTTAGTCTAACCTCGGGTTTCAAGCGCGATATGACCAACTACTCACATTGGATCCTATTGTTTGCAGTCACTGGATTTATCGGGCGGTTCCAGGCAGATTTACACTGCAAACTCAACCCAACCTCGGTTGGCCATTTTCAAGTTCATTCTAGTGTCATGTCCATGTTCAAGTTTTCATGTCGAGTTCGTGTCAAGTTTTCAAGGCAAGTTTCATGTCAAGTTCTTGTCAAGTTTTCAAGGCAAGTTTCATGTCAAGTTCTTGTCAAGTTTTCAAGGCAAGTTTCATGCCAAGCTTCCTATTACCAATTTTTCCCAATGTTACCCCATCTAAATATTAGGCTAACAATCTTAGCCTAATTGCTCGTCCGCATGATTTTTGACATATAATATTAGGCTAAAAACTTATCCTAATTTAACGTACGCAAAATTGGCATAAAGCAATTCATTAACATAAACATGACATAGGTGTAAACTTGGCATTTTTGGCATAGTTAATATGAACATCATAGGTGTGAACTTGCAAAATAGTCAACATGAATATCATAGGTGTGAATCTTGCAACGTAGACTAAATCAACAAACATATATGTGAACTTGCAACATAGACTAAATCAACTTACATATATGTGAACTTGCAAATCAATCACGAGCATATGAATAAGTGTGAACTTGAAATATGACATAGGTTTAACATATACACATAAACATGTAGATCTAACATTTGGTCACATATGTGATATGATTTCACAACCTAAAACTTGCGTAACATGATAAACTACACAACTTGTCATCACGGGTTATACTCCAAGTTCATATACATATGAATGGACTTATTCATTAATTCCCAATAGGATAGAACCATAGGCATAGATCAACATAATAAACATTGCTCTATTATCAATTTATTTCTAAGGCATGACCTAACTGAATAAATTGATTAAAACATCGCAGGCATAACATTATGAACATGAAAAAGGTTTGAATAATAATCTAGATTCAAGAACACGGATAGATCTAACTTAAATAGAAAAATCCCCAAAATCAAGACAAATAAAGAAAATAGGTCTGAATAGAAAATCAAGCTTAGATCCAATTTCATAGTCATAATTCTAGGCAATAACCTCATGGTCATGAATCATAGTGATTAGTTATAATAGTAGTTATAGGCAATAGTCTTATATTCACAGTCATAGGCATAAGAATAGTCTTATGTTCACCGTCATAGTCATAGGCATAGTCTCATGTTCACAGTCATAGGTATAGTCATGGTCTTATGTTCACAGTCATAGGCGTAGTCATAGTCTTATGCCATTAACATTAGTTTCAACGTCGTAGACAATATTCACAATAGTCAAGATCCTAGAAGAAAATAAGAATAGATATAAATCATACATAAGTCACTTCCAATTTATACCATGCTCATATTAGATTTATAGTTTTTATCTAAAAGTAACTGGAACTTAAAGATCGTGGTCTAAGAAATTTAGATGCAGAAGTCAAGTCTAGAAATTAGTCGCAGAATTGTTGAATCTCTAAATCTTGCTCTGATTGTAGAAGCAAATCCTCAATAAGAAATTCCTAGCCATAGCCTTCATAAAATAATCTTCGCGTTTTAATTTAACTGATTTAATTTAGAGGAAGAAGAAGAAGCCATGATTATCAAGAGTTTGAGCAGCATAAGGTTAGAGAAGAATGGTGTAAAGAGAATGAGGCTGTTTATATAGGGTTTCAAACTAATTAGATCCATCGATGAAGCTAGAAGAAATCAAGGTCATCCATCTCAAGAAAAGCCAATCAGAAAGTGACAACTTAGCCCTAGTGACACACCAGAGCTTTGAAATTCGTCCAAAACCCGACCAGGCTAGCCAGGGCCTGACCAAGCAGGTTTTTGCTCGTCCTGGGCGCACCTGCCAAGTGCGCCAATGCAAAATTGCATGGGCGCACTTCCCAAGTGCGCCTGTGCAATTTTGTTCTGGCGCACTTCCCAAAGTGCGCCAGTGCATTCTGGCCCGTTTCTGGTTTTTCTGCCTAACTTTGTTCGTCCATATCTTGTTCGTACGGTATCCGTTTCACGCAAACTCGTACTCTATTTCAAGCAGAATTCTGAGACGAACGCAATGGCGTAACCCATTTCCCTTGATTCTTATTTTAAAAATTAATTCTGCCTTGATTTATGGTTTTAACATGTTATTAAAATTCGGGTTGTTACAACCGTAATCTTGCAAGACCTCCCACATTAGATTGTTGTCTTGCAGTTGCTGGATATGTCGGGCGGTTCAGGCTAGTCTTATACCGCAATTCGAATCTAACCTCGTGTCTTTGCACTATTACACATCTAATTGGTGCCTTTGACCTCTCACATTAGATTACCAAATTGCGATTGCTGGATGTGCCAGGCGGTTCCAGGCAGTCTTATACCGCAATTCGAATCTAACCTCGTGTCTTAGGCATTCATTATCACTTTCTTCAGTTCATACTCAAATTATGGATTATAGTGATTCCCAATTACCCATAAATTCCAATCCAAATTTATGTGACAAATTCTAACCCAATTTTATACCTATAATCCCATGTATACAAGTTACACCAAATTTTACCTAAACCCACTTATGCCAAATCCCATACTTACAAGTTATGTACAATTATGCCCAATTCTAGTCATTATCAATTTATGCCCAATTACAAATTTCATATTATTTCAATTTTCCCAAGCTTTTCCCAATCGTTCAAACATTATTCGTGCGCAAATCTCACATAATAGTTAGGCTCGAAGTTAGCCTAATCTCATAAAAAAGAAAAAGGAAAAGGAGGAGGGAAGAGAACCATGACATCAAAACTGGCATAAACATAAGAACACGCATATGAACATAAACAGGCATGTAATGATAAAATAGATCAGAAAGGCATATAACAGGTTTATGGATTTGAATAAAAAAGGTGACAATTTGCAAACTTTATAAGACTCATTACATACATACACATCAAATCCAATTTACAACTTATCACAGTCACTTTTAATTTAATTATCTTGTGAAAATCACATAGACTCACAGGGATAGGATTAAGGATAGAGAATAATTCTGAATTCTTATTTCTGAAGTTGATTAGCTAAACCGTTGATGTAGGATTTGATTCTTATCGTCCAACTTGAATTTGATTTGCTTTGGTGGAGGTTTGGTTAATTTAGTTTTTAGCAGCTTGGAGGCACCATGGATTTGTTTAATGAAATTAGGGTTAGGTCCAAGTGTGTTTATATAGGTGTATTAAATGAATTAGGGCCTTTAGATTAGGTTAGGATCCATCCAAACTAGAAAAACACATCACCCAGCAAATCAGAGAACTCCACATAAGCCCTAATTCTCCAAAATTCGTTACTGCCCAGATCTGGCCGATGGGATCGACCCCTACAGGGGAAGGGTCGAGACCTATGTCGACACCCCTATAGGAGGTTGACAACTATGTCAACTCCCCTGGGGGGGTCGACACCCTAGAGCGGGATAATTCCCGCCCATCCCGCTTCTTACTGATTTGAATTTCGAATTTAATTTTAATATTATTTTAATTCTGGTTTAAACTGAAATCTTCTAAGCTCTATGACTTCTTCATACTATATCCGTTTTACGCAAACTCGGACTCTATCTCAAGCAGAATTCCGAGACGAATGCAATGGCACAACCCGTTTCCCTTAATTCTTCTTATAAAAATTAAGTATTCTTTAATTTGTCAATTTTAATACTATAAAATTACGAGGTGTTACAAATCTTGATTCCCATGAGTCTTGAATCTTGTACTTCTTTTAAAATAAACATATCTTCTTAAACTGTACAGTGTTAACCGACCTTTTGGTCCGGTTCTCAAAAGTACGCAAGACACGCTCGACTTAATATATCGCGTGATATTACAGCCCAGAGGCATAGCCAATCTCATCCGGGGTCTAGTACCAAAAGACTTGAGTTTTGCCACTAGCAGGATGAAGCATCCCTCAAATGCGACCTCCATCATTATCCGTCCGCATCCAAGCCGAAGACGATTATGCTCCGAGCCGGTTAGGTCGAAACTGTGGGCACCGCCCGATTCATCCGATTTTCGCCAACAAGTGTGTTGCTCAGAACTACTAGATCGACTCAAAGTCAAGATTCAGCCAACAGCTTCCGCGAAACTCGCCGCTCCTCTAAACATTGCCAAACCAAGGCCTCGAATCCCAAAGCACATTTCCGAACCGAGGCCTCAAATTCTGAAGGAGTCACAAGCCCAGAGCGCCTGTATCTATGGTCCTCGTGCCCCTCGAGAGGAAGACTTCGCACCCAGCAGGTACGAGATTTCACACCCAGCAGGTGCAAGATTTCCCACCCAGCACGTGCGACATTTTCCACCCAGCAGGTACGAGATTTCCCACTCATCAGGTGCGAGAATTCGCACCCAGCGGATGCGAAATTTTGCACCTAGGCTCCGGGTGCGAAATTCTGGCATGTGTAGGCTCCAAGTGCGAAATTCTGGGTGTGGTCCCCTCTTTCTACCTACTCCTACCTAACCACTCTCCTATAAATACCCCATGACTTCACACTTCAAAGGGGTTGAAATTTGAGACCTTGGGACCTCTAAAGAGCTCCACTAATGGCATCTCCCATTTGAGGAAGAAAGAAGGGAAAAAGTGTCCTTTTCTTAATATATTTAATATATGATAATTATGACATCATATATGAGAAGGATGACATCATGACTTAGAGGTGACATCATATAGCCTCAGGGATGACATCATATAGCATAATTATGACATCATCTAGCATAAAGATGAATGTAAGGAGATGTAATAGGATGGTCTCACACTTGTAACATTGAGTGATTAATAATATTCCAACAACGCTTCAAAGTGGACGTAGGTCCCTCACGAGGCCGAACCACTATAATTCTCTTGTGTTATTTACTGCTTTCTACTCTTGTCTGTGCGACCAAATTAACTATTCCTAGTAATTGGAATCTTTGGTGTATACGACATTTTTTGCTATCAACATTTGGTGCTTTCACTAAGAAAACTCCGATTTTGCGCCTTTGTCGCACGTTGTCATCTCGACCCCCGACGGCTTGATGTTCCTTGCTAAACCTGTCGTCGAGTCCGCTCACGATGGCAAAGCAACCAAAGAACACAATGATTGACTCTTCAGCAACAGTAGAGGCCGGTACGTCCCAACAACCTCAACCGGCGGACATCCTAGCAACTAATGAAACTATCCCTCCTATTGTGGACCCCGAAGCGCCCGCAACACAAGCTCAAATCCGCGTGCTTGATAAAAAAATATGAAAACACAGCGGTCAAGCTTAATCAAGCATTAAGGAATAACATCGACCTTATGCGACAACTTCAAGAAAGTCAGCGCATTGCCGTTCGACTTCTTTTAACTCGGAACAACGACCCCGACCAACTATCTCGGAAACTTCATCTTCCGAGTCGAAGAGCCCGCATCAAAGGAGGAGGTTTAGCCTCATCAACAACATCGTCACCCGCACCAATGCCCTCGACAACGGTAATGGCAACGACTATGCCAACGGCAATGGGAACGACAACGACGACCGAACTACAGTCACATATAGCGAGGGGGCATAGTACCGAGACTGCTCTCGCTTGATCATCAATGACGGACCAGGTCCTACTAACCGACCTCTTCCTTGACAAAACCCGACGGTCGCTAATCAGGATGATGGGCCCGCTATTCCAATTGCCCGCATTCCTCTAGAACAGGATCTGCATCACCCTGTTCCACCTCAACATCCACACCAGGACCCAATCATATATGTCGAGGACATGGAGGAGGACAATTCGGACGTCCATCATAGAAGACTCCCTCGCAAAAGAATTCCAGAACCTCACCAAAACCCATGGGTCCCAATAGTGGATCCGCATCCAACTTATCTTCCCGACATGGTTCGAAGGATTATGAGGGAAGTGCGAGGGAATGTGCATGATTCATGGTAAGCGCACATTAGGCGTAACCCCTTCACAAGAAGGGTAAATGAAGCTGAGTGGCCGCGACGCTTAAGCATGCCACATATGCCGCTTTACGACGGCACCACTGATCCCTGTGCCTTCCTAAATCGATATGAATGGCAAATGGACTCGAGCCGGGGTAACGATCTAGTCAAATGTAAGTTCTTTCTAGTTTTCCTATCAGGAACCGCTCTGTTATGGTTCTCTCGCCTCCCACTCGATTCCATTAACAACTTCGGCCAGTTGGCGACGGAGTTGGTCAAGCAATTCAGGATACATATCCCGACTCCAAAGAATGCCCTCACTCTGTCCAATTTATACCAAGGGGCCGCTGAGTCACTCAAAAGCAACCTCTCCCGGTTCAACATCGCCCTCATCAAGTTCGAGGATCCAGACCCTTACACCATACTCTTTCAATTAGCAAGGGGCGTCCTCCCTACTTTCGAATTCGGGGCCTGAATCGATCGGAAGCAGCCAAAAAGTCTCGACGCTTTCCATGAAAAGGCTAGGCAATACTTATGTCAAGAAGAAGCGAGACGAAACCGACTCTCCAGGGCCGGTCTTCCCAACAATCCATATGTGAATACCATAAATGATAGCATCAAAGGGTAACAGATAGCGAAGCTCTTCGATAAGGATAAGGAGGTAGGTCCCTACAAACAAAGGCCGAATAACGGTAGGAAAGGCGGTCGCAACAACGGCCAGGTTCCTACGGAACCCAAGAAGCCCGTCCCTCACCAGGCATACAAGATCTACACCCCGCTGAACAAAGACTTGGAAACAATCTACCTGGAAACAAGCAACATGCTTCACTATAAAAAACCATACAATAGGGAATTCACTAATCAGGAGAAGAATACCGGCAAGTACTGATGATACCACGACATGTACGGGCACACTACCAATAATTACCGTCAATTCAAAGACGTAATTGAAAAGCTTATCCACGAGAAGTGCCTTGAGCAGTACATCCAAAAAGCATCATGAATCTCACTGGCATTAAGCAGAATTCCAACAAAACCTAACGCTCCACCCCGTTGGCCGCAATTGACACTGGTACCTCTCACCAGCCCCGAACGGTAAAGGAGCCTCCGAAAACGGATATCCTTCCAGTTGTGGACCCCGAAATTCATGCGATTCACTCGTAGATTCACACGTTTAATAAGAAATATGAGAATGCAGCTCTCATGCTAGGCGTTGAAGATTAACATCAACCTTATGCGCCAACTTCAAGAAAGTCAACACATCATCATTCTACTTTAGCTCGCTCATAACCGCGCCTGCTTGCGGCACACAACATCAGAAATTTCGTCTTTCAAAGCAAGGAGCCCACGTCGAGTAAGAAGGTTAAGCCTCAATAAAAACATCCCCGTCCGCTCCAACACTCGTATGACGACAGCAACGGCAACATAAATGGGATAATGATCAAAACATCATCGTTTACGGCCAAGGGGCACAGTAATAAGCTGGAATCGAGTAACCAACCTTCTACTTGGAAGAGCCCAACTGTTGCCACTCACAACCAGAGTCCCACTCTTCCAGCAGCTCGTCGGGCCAGAGTGCTTCCGGACCAGGGTGCACACCGGCTCGCCCAACCTCGATATCCAAACCATCCATGACATGAAAGAGGGAAAGCCAGATGTGTACAACCGAAGACATCGACGGAATGGAACTCCCAAAATTCGTCAAAACTAACAGGTTCCATTAGAAAATCCCACTTTGGCATATCTCTTATACATGGTCCGAATAATCATAAGAGATATACGAAGAAACGCCGACCACTCAAGAGAAACCCACTTGGGGGCGTAATCCCTTCACTAGGATCGTACATAAAGCTGAGTGGCCCAAACGATTCAACACCACATGTGGCATTTTATAAAGGCACAATTGACCTCTAATATTGGCAATGTCAGAATCACCAATAGAAATGGAACGCATCATCCTAGTCGTCACCAGCTTTGACGCTCAAGCCTCCCCTATGCGGACTCAAACTGCTATGAGACCGAACTTATCGCTTACGCTTCTAGCATCCTACTGGACCTAAGTTCACTTCAACCGACTTCCACAACATCATGCAATCGAAGTTGGGGACTCACGGATTGCCGAAGACCTACCGCCAAGAAGGAGCGCTGGGCTTCAAAGTCCAGGATTAGATCACGACCTCTATAATGCGGTCGGAGCCTAACCTCCAATTATCACCGACACGATCCATGGAATCGTGAGGGAACCACGGGGGCACGCCCACGACGTCTATGAAACTAGTACGAGGCATAACCCTTTTACAATGGCTATCCTTAACACCAAATGGCGCCAACACTTCGACGTGCCAACACTTACTCCATACTTAAAGAAGCCATGATACTCGAAGCTTCGTTAGCCACCACAAATGGCACATGGGTTCATTACACGTCACCAAAGCCATAAAGTGCAAGTGCTTCCCCGTCCTTATGCAAGACGGCTCTATCCGGGTTCTCTCGACTTCCATCTTAAACTATCTCCACTCTCGACTAACTCGTTAGGAGATTGGTCACGCAGTCCAGGATGCACGCTATAATACCCAGAGACATCCTCTCAGTCTTGAACATTTACCAAGGCACCCATGAAACTCTCAATGGCTATCTCGCAAGATCCCAAACTGCATTGGCCGAAGTCAAGAAACCTACTCCTCGAATCGCACTCGTCCAGCTTACGAAAGGCGTACCACCTGATTCCAAACTTAGAGCATGGGCCGATTAAAAAAACAATCAAAGATTCAGGAGATCTTCTACATGAATGCTGACTACTTCCTATGCTGAAAGTTAGCATAAAGGAATTGAGCTTCTCACCTCAACTTCCTGCCTCGTGGCGACGCCCAGGGCTCCAACAACTCTAATTCCACCACTTGCGCGATCTTGCTCGCCCCGACAAAGGTAGTCGCAACAATAAAAGGAAGCGCCTTCGGCTTCCTTCTTTCCGCAGCTATACCGCTTTCAGGGACACACCCAGGAAAATCTACCTTGCAGCATGCAATTCCTAACCATGCAGAAGGCCAAGACCTAAAAGTCCAATGAACACACCAAGGGACTCTACAGGATATTGCCAGTTCTACAACATCCGCGGACACAGCACAAACATGTTTCGTCACTTGCAGAACGACATCGAGGAACTCATCCACATGGGAACTCCGAGTCACTCAACGCTTATTGAAGACTTCCATTGCACAGGATCTCCGAGCAACTCGACGCTCATCGAAGGTTCTCACTGCGTGGGACCTTCGAGCCACTCGGTGCTCATCGAGGATCACCAGTGCATGGGATCTCTGAGCTACTTAGCGCTCATCAAAGAATCCCACTAAACATGACCTCGACCGACAACTAATCCCTCAAGATCGTCCCCTCACCTCGTTAGGACTACAACTTCCATGACGCAGTTGATTTTAGGTTGTCATCGGAGATACCAGTTTGCAACTTCTCCCTGACTATGCCTCCCTCATTGGAAGCAGAGCATAAACTAAAAGTGAACATTCTCCTATAAAAGATACCTACTTTTCATTATCCCATGGCCTTTTTTGTCCTCCATACGACGCTCCCGGCCTCCTCCAATCAGTAGGGGGCATGCTAGGAAGCATTACCAAAGGAACATTCGGAAGCAAACCCGAGAATTCCAGTCCTGTGTCATCCCCACGACTGTCATCTACGATACAAAAATCATCAAGGTTATCATTGGAGATATCGACCATCGACTCATTAACACCAACAGCTTGCCCATAAAAAAAAGGAGGAGACGAGAAAGATGATTCAATAGCATAAATAAGGCATACACATTAATGTTTAAAGGTCAAAAAATAGGATCTCAAGCGCAATTGCTGACGGAAATGCCTGTTGATAAAGGGTCGCAACCTTTTCAATAGTCGTTACCATTGCAATTCAAACAGAATCGTCCATTCAATGATAGATGCCTCATTCTAGCCTATATATGTATATAGCCTGCAAAAAAATGAAATGAAAACAAAAGGCAAGGCCCTTTCTCCAAGACATACCTCCTCTTTGCTGTATATACCCATCCTCCTCCAACTAATGCTCCGGCCACTTGATGCACGACTGGGAGCTCGGCCGAGAGCCCGCGCGAATGCACATCAGTGGCCTAGTCTTCAAATGGGCCTTTCCTCCACCTGCAAACCTCGTTCCTCGTTAGGAAGGCCCATACTCATACAACGAAAGCTCAGCGATGGAACTTTCAAACTCTCAACCATGGACGGAGCCGAACTCCCGAGGGCATGGACCAACGAACATCTTTGCCTTTACTTTACATAACTTAGTGTACAATTGCCTCACGCCTTCCAATGATGTTTTGCTTTCCTGCAACTCGTGGCCTTGCTAAGGCTACTACTACCACAGTTATTCGTAGGAATGATGTTCAGTTTCCTGTCTGCCTTCCATGTTTTCTCCGTACATGACGTTCATAACGTGTTTGATTAATCCTGACAACCGGCTTGCGATCAAACTTTCGATCGCCGCATCGGCTCCCTGAGCACGGGAGCCGATGCCGCCATCCGAAGCTCGATCCAACATCGAGGCCAAGCAACAGTAGCTACGATCAGCACCTCGAGCACGGGAGCCGGCAACGCTACTCGAGTCGCCGGCCCGCGGCGCGACAGAGTATAAATAACTATGAATTCGAACCTCGGTCCTGTGACAAGGCCGAGGATAAATCGTTCCGCGCCCAAGTCCCAAGTGACTTGGAGCCGCCCAACTGACAGCCAGGAGTGATGTAAATTTCTCCCCTGGCTATGGGTGTCTGTCGAATCTCGGTGCAGCACTGAGACCGACATTAAATCATTTTCTCCCCGAAGCTCTAAAGGCTTAGGTGCAGCCCATGACCATGATCGGACCCTACGGGCTGATGATCCGGGCTTTTCTCCGGTGAATAAATGATGTCGTCGTTCGACACAACCCGAAGAACAACGGGAGACCCCCACACCAGACGGACCGCATAACACGGCCTCATATGCCTTCGCTATAGCTGAGGTTAACCCCGGGCAACCCAAACACAACAGGCGCTCAACCTGGCTTCGCAAACTACGGGTTTCCTGAGCTGAGGGAAACTTACTAGAAGCCTGCGCTCAATCACACCCCTCTGGAATAATTGACCCAGAACGTGGTACACAATCACACCCCTCTGGAATAATTGACCTAGAGCGCGGTCTTCAATCGCATCTCTATTGGTGTAACAACAAGTACGCTTGTGCAAGTACGGGACGCCAAAAAACATGAGAAGAGCGTTTGAGCACTTAACACAAAATGCAATCTTTACTAATTCATATTACATTTCACACACACACACACGCCCCGAATAGACTACATGTCTAATATTTATTCTTTAAGATGACAGGGTGTACATGGAAACTACACCATACCTTTAGGGACCAAAAGTGAGGGCCATATTCGCATATACTATTGGTCTACCTAACCCAAAGTATCTATAATTCCTTTGACAATTACTTACGCTACTCATCCTTCTCTTTTCTTTTCTTTTTTCTGTATAGGTTTGACACTAGGCAGGTCACTACCAGTGATGGGCCCCTTCCTTCTAGAAGCAGCTCCCCCTCCTCTACTCTTTACAAGAGTAACGGATTCACGAAACATTGATGTGCGCATCCTGCCATCATCCTCGCCGCTTGAAATTATCGTAACTTCCCTGAGGGCGATACATGGCGACGACTTAGGGACGATATCAGAAGCGAAGGCCAATGCAGCCTGGGTTTCTCCCCAAGCCTTCTTGGTACCCAACTTCACTCTCTTCTCAGCATTTTTGGCAGTCTTCTGATGGTGGAAGCTATGGTGGAAGATCAGGAAGCCCGGCTGGTGGCAAAGTCTGAGGAGCCGGAGGGGAAAGTAACAGGATGAGGCTGCCATATAGGATGCCTAGGCAATGGCTAGCCAGGATGCCGAGGAGAAATTTGCCGCTGTGGAGGCGATGAAGTAGGCCGATGTTGAGGTGGATAAGGAGAGAGCCTCTGGGTAGGCTAGGAAAAAGAAAAGTCGTCGATGATGCCCACCGAAAAAGGGCGAGGGGACCCTTAACAAACTTGAAGCAGTTGCAACTGTATAACTCCATGTCGAGGAGCTAGCTGATCAGAAGGCCTGGTGTCGCCTTCGATCTAGGGTGTGACGACCGCCCATAACCCCTGCACTAAACAAGAGGAATAATGCACTGAAAGGCGTGCCAGACTGCTATGGACGATCATCATAGTAAGTGAACACATCGAAACCTGTCGTAGAACTCACAGCGCAAGGATAAAATATAATAGAACATATACAGCAGGTGATAGTAATGAGGTATCATATAGCAAACTTTTTGAAACTCTTTCAACATCCAGAAATATTATCCAACTGATATCCAAGTTTGTACATAAGGCCTCAATACAACTCTCAAGCAACTCAAACAGCGGAAACAGAAATACTAGATAGAATAAAACTGGTACGCCAGCCTCCTGCTCGTCATCGCTCAGCTTCCTCGTACCACTAAGCTCCATTACCTGTAACCTGCTACTTAGTCTGCTCATCCACAACCGGATGAACAACCCAAGGTAATAAGAGGAGACATAAAACCTTGAGTCAGACAATAGTCTTAGTGAGCGATAATACAGCTAACAAACTTCAATAAGAAAGCATATGAGAATGGGTAAATGAACAACTTATCTACCCACATCACCAAAGAAGAACTCAACCTTATCTTCCCCACATCGGACAGTGATAGCCTTTACACCAAGCATTTAAACCATTCATCCATAGAAACCAGAACACCCATTCAATCATAGAGAACACACATAACATCCAGATTATATAAGTCTCACACAGACAACCCTAATTGAGTTTAACATTCCTCAAGTACCCTCGCCAGAGGCCTAAACCAATATCACTTAAGCACTCAAAGAACATCTCCCTCGACTTTGGATAATCTATGTGAGATAGCACAAACAGAACAAACAATCATCCATAACCGACTCTGGCTATCACCGCCAATCCTGCTTCGAAACCATCATTGTCGTATGACGGCCGACCTTGCCATATGTCAAGGGCTAATGATAACCCCAGTTCTAGCATGAACTCCATATGCCCAACCTTGGCAATGTCCAACCTTGACACTAGGCCTTTCCCCAACCAGAAAGACCCAGGGTACTCGACCAACAACCGGTCTTTTGGGCCTTTCAACGATACCCATCGTACCCCTGCTTCGAGCCTGCTAGAACTTACGACAACGATGACTTCTCGGCCTTCGCATCTCTAATCGTCCAACCTTGACGATGTTTCATAGCTCAAGCAACCTTGTCGAGCAGCCATTATCCACTAACTCACGACCTTTGAGTTGTCTCCGCATTCGTTGTTCCACCTTGATCAACGAACACATTCATCACTTCGAGTCTTCCTACTTGAATCACCTCGAAGTCACGCCATCACCGAACCAAAACACATCACTGCGCTGCGGCTAGGGTTCGGGGGGGTTGCCCCCGAAAAATATTTTTTTCAGACCTTTTTGGTTCGTACCCGAGTCGTACCCGAAAACGTACTTTTTCAGAAAACGACCCTGTGACCAACCAGCCTTGCTTGACCGACCAGACCAGCTCCAAGACCTACCCGCCTCCTTGCAGCTTTGGACCAACCCGCCTCCTTGGGACCGACCAGCTTTGGACCGACCCCGTCAAAACCGACCAGGATATGCTTCCATCTGACCGACCAGGGTTTGCATCCATTTGACCGACCAGCTCCTTCAGACCGACCAGGTGAAACCGACCAGCTCCACCAGATCGACCAGCTTCTCCAGATCGACCAGCTTCTCCAGATCGACCAGCTTTTCCAGAGCGACCAGGCTGAAACCGACCAGCTGCTCCAGAGCGACCAAGCTAAAACCAACCAGCTGCTCCAGAACGACCAAGCTAAAACCGACCAGCTGCTCCAGAACCGACCAGAATCTTCTCTGCTCCTCCAAAACCGACCAGAAACCTGCACATCTCCAATTCGACTCCGATTTCGACCAAAACTTTGCCAAACGACGAATCCGACGAAACCAGCTTATTCGATTCATCCAAATGCAATCACAAACATGTTATGCAACCAACAATATCATCAATCTAACAATTTCCATCAAAACACATAAATTTCCCAAAACATGATAAGTGAATCATATGAACATAAAAACGGATCTAACTTGCATAATCTTGAGAAAAATCATAAAATTAACCATTTAAATTATCTAGATCAGATCCTAAGATGATTCATATATAAAATGGACTTAGCATGGTGTGGATCTAAGGAAAATAACATGGAAATGATGAAATTAACATCCTAAAACCCATATACTTGCATGAATCCGAATGAGAGATGTAAATCACTCACCAATTATCCAAATCTAAGCAAAAGCAATGAAAACGCAATCCGGACAGCGAACACTTCGAATCAAACTCTTCAATCCGATGAATTCGCCCTTGAGACGATGTAGATCTAGCCTCTTATGGTGTAGATCTTCGATTTCCCTCCTTGGATTTTAGAATTTTAATGGTGGAAAGATGTTAGAGGAAGAAGGAGATCAAAGCCTCCCCATAAGAGAATGGAAAATGCCAACCTTTCTCCATACCCCTTACCCCCTATTTATAGTCTCCACCCACCCTCTAATGGGCCTTCTCCAAATCAGCCCATTAGCCTTCCAAAACCTGAACAGCCAACTGAAAAACCTTAAAACAGCGATTTCTCCTAAACCGCTGAACCAAATCCTTAATGTAACCACTCTACGGAAAGGGAATCATCAATTCCTTTCCAATGGCACAGGTCTCACCCTCTAATTCGACCTGAGTCAAAAGTTATGCCCAGTACAAGACTGACAGGGGCAAAATTGTCACAAACAAAATCGGTAAAAATTATGGACATGTCACACATCCCCATAAGCAACATATCAAAAGATGAGAATGATCCAACCCTCAGGGAATAAAATAAAAATATTTTACGATCTTCCAATACGTAAAATGTGGGCTGTTACATAGGGGGCCGCCAACAAAAGAGGTAACTATTTGATTTCTGAAGGTTCATTGCTCGCATCCTCTTCAGTTAGCAAGTACTCGAGCTTGGAGGCAGTCCCCCACTCATCCTTGCACCATCTTACTCATCGCCGGACCTGAGGAGTGTGACGATCGCCCATAACCCCCGCACTAAACAAGAGGAATAATGCGCTGAAGGGTGTGCCAGGCAGCTATGGACGATCATCAGAGTAGGTAAAGGACATCGAAACCTGTCGTAGAACTCACAGCGCAAGGATAAATATAATAAAACATATACAACAAGCAATAGTAATGAGGCATCATATAACAAACCTTAGAAAACTTTCTCAACCTCATGAAAAGTTATCCAACTAATACTAAAGTTTGTACATAAGTTCTCACAACAACACTCAAATAGTACTCAAACAGCGGAAACAGAAATACTAGATAGTAATGAAACCGGTATGCCAGCCTCCTACTCGCCTCCGCACAGCAGCATTGTCCTCACTAATAACCTGTAACCTGCTACTTAGTCTGCCCATCCATAACCAGATGAACAGCCCGAGGTAATAAGAGGAGACATAAAACCTTGAGTCAGACAACAGTCTTAGTGAGCGATAAAACAGCTAACAAACTTCAACTTTAAAGTGTATGAGAATGGATAGATAAACATACTAATCTACCTACAACACCAGAGAAGAACTCAACCTTATCTTCCCCACATCGGACAGTGATAGCCTTTACTTTAACAATTCAATCATACATCCATGGAAACTAGAACACCCATTCAATCATGGTAAAGAACTCATGACATGCAAATTATAGATCTCATGTAAACCATCCTAATCGAACTTAACACCCCTCAAGCACAAGCCCCAGAGGCCTAAACGTATATCAGACAAGCACCCAAGGAACATCTCCTTCGATGTTGGACAATCTACATGAGACGGTTCAAATAAAGCAACTAATCAATCATGACATACTCTGGCTATCACCGCCAATCCTGCTTCGAAACCATCGTTAATCGTATGACGGCCAGCCTTGCCATATGACAAGGGCTAATGGTAACCCTAGCTCTTGCATAAACTCCATACGCCTTTCAATGATACGTATGTATGTCCAACCTTGACAACTAGGCCTTTCAACGATACCCAAGGTACTTGACCTACAATCGGTCTTTTGGGTGCCTTTATCGTACCTTTGCTTTGAGCCTGCTAGAACTTACGACAACGATAATCTCTCGGCCTTCTCATCATCCAACTCGACGACTTTTTATAGCTCAAGCAATCTTCTTGAACAACCATTATCCACAAACTCACGACCTTCGAGCTATCACCTCATTTGCTGTTTTACACCGATCAACGAACACCTTTCAACACTTCGAACCTTCCAACTTGAATTTACTTCGAAGTCACATCATCACCGAGCCAATTACTTTACTGCGCTGCGGCTAGGGTTCAGGAGGTTGCCCCCAAAAAAATTTTTTTTAAGACTTTTTTCTCCAAATTTGATTCATTTCCGAAAAACGTACTTTTTTAGAAAATGAACATATTAGAAACAAACCATAGCACGGCCACCATTGATCACAGCTTTTAAAAGCACTGCCGAAAACATGACCGATCAGGTTCTTCAGACCGACCCAACCCAAACTCGGTCGACCCAACCCAGCTCCCTTCTGGTTTCAGAATTCGACCGATCCACTATAGATCGACCCACTCGATGGCTAATCCAATTCATATAACAATCAACTGACCCGATCCAGTCTAGCCTGACCTAACCAAAGACCCGGTAGCACCATCATGAATATGAACTTCGATCCGACCTATCCAGTTGCAACCTACCAACCCGATCCAAGATGACCGATCTGATCCCCTAAATGACCGATTCGATCCAACTTCTAACTTTCTCCCCAAGTCATGACTCAAACGACCCGACCCACATCTAGCCGACCCGATCCACTTCCTGCACATCTCTAATTCTACTCCGATTTCGACCAAAACTTTGCCAAACGACGAATCCGATGAAACCGACTCAACCGAAATCATCAAACACAATCATAAACATGTCATAACATTGCTAACAACATGAATAGTACGATTACCACAAAAATGATGTAAATATCACCTAAAACCATTAAATTGAACATATTATCAAGATGAGAGATCTAACTAACATAAACATGTGAAACGACATGAAATTAATGGGTAAAACTTGATAAATTAGGTCATAGGGTGATGCATATGAAAATAGACATATAATGGTGTAAATCTATGGTGAAACACTTGAATTTTATGAGAAACATGCACAAACACTCATATACTTTATTGCATTCATGTGATAGATGTAAATCACTCATTGATTTGCTAAAACAAGCTAAAATCAATGAAATAGGAATCCTGGCAGTAAGCACCTCGCACCAATCACTTTGATCCAATGAACTTTTGCTTTAACCGATGTTGGTCTTGCCTCTAATAGTGTAGATCTATGATTTCTCTCCTTGGAATTGGATTTTTAATGGTGGAAAGGTGTTAGAGGAAGGCGAAGCACAAGGCCACCCAATGAGGAAATGAAAAACTAAACCAATTCCTATATCCCTCACCCCCTATTTATACCCTCCCATCAGCCATTAATGGGCCTCTTCAATTCAGCCCATTATGGCTTACCAATCTGGATAGCCAACTGAAAAACCTTAAAACAGCGATTTCTCCCAAACCGCTAAGCCAAATCTTTAATGTAACCACTCTACGGAAAGGAAACCATCAATTCCTTTCCAATGGAAAAGGTACCGTCCTCTGATTCGACTTGAGTCAAAAGTTATTCCCTGTACAAGACTAATAGGGGCAAAATGGTCATAAACAAAATTGGTAAAAATATGGATATGTCTCACTTCCCATAAGCAACCTATCAAAAGATGAGAATGATCCAACCCTTAGGGAATAAAATAAAAATATTTTACGATCTTCGGATACGTAAAATGCAGGCTGTTACATTCTCCCCCTTTAGAGTTTCACCCCGAAAATCTAAGTAAACATAAACAACTACAATAATTTCGCATGCTTATCATCCATAAGAAGCCAATTCTATCACCCAAAATAGCAACCGTCAGGCCATGCATCTATAGCCTTATCCTAGTATGCGTAATTCTATCAAACAGTAACAAGTTACAACTACATGCATAACGATGATACGATTAAAGGTTCCTACCGACGAAGAGTTCTGGACGAGTCGCCTTCATACTCTCTTCCATTTCCCATGTACAATCGTCGCCATCTTCACTCCATTATACCTTGACTAGCTTAACCGTCTTCCTCCTAAGTTGTTTCGTGTCATTTCTCATAACACGAAGCAGCTTAAGAGGGTTCACAACAGTGGTTTGAACTTCTAGGTCTTCGTACTGCTCTGGAGATACCACCACATTTGAGTCATGCACAAATTTCCGTAGAAACGACACATGAAACACATTATGCACACTCGACATCTTCTCGAGTAACTCCAATCTATACGCGAGTTTTCCAATTTCGTCGACTATCGGAAACGATCCAATGAACCTAGGAGCCAACTTTCCTTTACTTCTGAATCGAACCACATGCTTCAATGTTGAAATCTTCACAAAGACCATATCACCAATGTCGAATTCCAAATCTTTTCGATGCTTATCAGCATAACTCATCTGACGATCTTAGGCTGTTTTCATTCATTCTCGAACAATCTCGATGCGATCTGATTCTCTCTAATCATCTCTTGCCCAAGTACCAACTTATCTCCATTTTCTAGCCAACATGCCGGAGAATTGCACGGTCTCCCATACAACGCCTCGTATGGTGACGTCCCAATGCTAGACTGGTAGCTATTGTTATATGCAAACTCAACTAGGTGTAGATGGTCTTCCCACGATCCTCCAAAATCCAACACACAAACTCTTAGGAGGTCTTCCAAAACTCGATTGACTCTCTCGGTCTAACCATCAGTTTAGGGATGATATGTCATACTCAAGCACAATTCGGTTCCCAAAGGTTCTTGCAAACTCTTCCAAAATCCGCTAGTGAATAACGGATCTTGATCACTCACTATAATCTTTGGGACGCCACAGAATCTAACAATCCATTTCACATAAAGTTCAACCAGCTTCGATGTCGTCCTAATCGACTTGACATCAATGAATCTTGCAAATTTAGTCAAGCGATCCACAATGACCCAAATCCATCGATATTTGCTCCCACTTCCATATAGGAACTTCCAATGGCTGAAGCAAACCAAGTGGCTTCTTCTGTTCAGCTTTCACTAACTGACAGTTTATGCACTTGGAAATGAACTTTCCAGTATCTTGCATCATCCCCTCCTAGTAGAAAATTCTCTTCATGTTCTGATACATCTTATTACCATTGGGATGAATCATCAACTTCAAGTGATGATATTCTCTCAGAACCCCATTTCTCAATCCATCAATATCTGGAACAACTAATCGCCCTTGCTTTTGAAGCCAACCTTCTCAATTGACTTTGAACTCTTTATCTTCAAGTTCTAGCTTCTAAATAAACTCGACAAGCTTTGCATCTCGCTTTTGGCTCTCGCCAATCATTCCGATTAGAGTAGGTCTTATCGATAAGCTTACCAACCTTTCAGGTTCTAACTCAGACTTTGGCCTGAAATCAAACCTTGCCAAATACTCAAGGCTCTTCCATTCCGAAAACATTGCTCCCAAACTTGTATGTCTTCGATTCAACACATCTGCAACTACATTACCTCTGTCATGAGTATAGGCTATATCAGAATCATACGATGCTAGGATCTCTAACCATCGTTGCTGTCGAAGATTCAAATCCTTTAGGGAGAAAAGATACTTCAACGACTTATGATCCGTAAACAACTCGAATTGAACCCTCAACAGGTAATGTCTCCACATCCTCAGAGCAAACACAATTGCTGCCAACTACAAATCATGAGTTGGATGATTCTTCTCATGCGTCTTTAGCTGTCGACTCACGTAGGCCACAACCTTATCCTTCGACATTAGCACTACTCCAATCCAGTACCACATGCATCAGTGTATACTACAATCTCTTCTTTCCACTTGGAATGGTCAACACAGGTGCACTCATCAATCTCTACTCCAGGATTCCGAACACTTGTGCACACTTTGCATCTCATGTGAACACTTGGTTCTTCTTCATCAATCCTGTTAACGGTGCAGCTACCTTAGAGAAATCCTTGATAAACCGTTAGTAATAACCGGCCAACCCAAGGAAACTTCGGACATCCATCGCATTCTTAGGTCTATCCCAGTCTTGGATTGCTGCTACTTTAGCGAGGTCAACCGCTATCCCATTTCCAGGAACAACATAACCTAAGAACCTCAATTCGTTCTTCCAGAAGTGACACTTGGAAAACTTAGCCATCAGCCGATGCTTTCGCAAGATCTCCAACACAACACTCAAGTGTGTCTTATGTTCTTCCTCATTCCAAGATTAAACCAGAATATAATCCATGAGCACAAGCACAAACTTGTTCAAATGATTTCTGAACACTCTATTCATAAGATCCATGAAATACGCTGGTGCGTTAGTCAACCTGAATGGCATGAACAACCATTCAAAGAAACCGGATGGTGTCCTAAAAGCAGTCTTTGGCACACTATCCTTAGCCACCTGTTAGCCTACTTTGTAAACTAGGCTATACAAAGTCAAGAAGTTAGAAGATCAAGTAGACAAAAGACACTCTGTTATGCATCCGGTTCAGATCGGAATTATAGGAGTAGGAGCAAAAACAAGACAAAGTAGGAAGGAAAGTATTCGGATCGGATCGGAGGTAGTAGGACCGATCCGAACCCTATCTGCTAGCCTATCCGATCCGAACCCAGTGCACACTGCTACTCCGCTCCACGATCTCCTAGATATTCGGGGCAGTTACACTAACTTTCTACCCACGATAGCCACTAACTTGATCTGTTGGCGACACCAGAACTCATCCGATCCTGAAAGTCATGGATTGAAGGACACGTGTGCCCGATCCGACCCGAATTCATGAAGGATTTTCACCTGTAAATACCCCACCAAGAGGCATTTAGAGGGGACTTTTGGCACTCTGAGAGTTTGAGTATCTTTGAGAACCGAATTCCAACACTCCCAAACAATCCAAATCATCATTCAAGGTGTATCTTGAGTATAATTGAGTGAATGTATATGAAAAATGAGTGAGATTGAGTGAATATCTTGTTGTTTTTTCATCTACATCATTAAACAATGTGATATAAAGTGGACGTAGGCTCTTTAACGCCGAACCACTATAAATCTTGTGTCTCTTTTCTGTTTTTGATTTCATTTTGTCGTAATTTTAGTCAATTTGGGTGTTAGAACCACTTTTTGGTCTAACATTTTGGTGCTTTCACTGAGAATCTTTTGAATTCTCTGTTTTTCTGGATTATCATTCTACTTTTTGGACCGTTGAGTTCAAAGAAGTTAATCCCCAATTTCCGACGCTTTTAAGTACTTGTTGGTTGATTGTTGAAGAATTATGGCCAAAGGAAAAGGCAAGGAAGTTCAATCTAGTCGAGGGAACGAAGTCGGTGAAGATCAGCAAAACGCGGTCGTGACGAGGTCTCGTGGGCAAAGCTCGGGAGCGGATCGGACTGGCTCAGAAAATCCGAACCGATCGCAGAGGGAGAGCTCCGATCCGAGCTGTGTAGAAGATGTTGAAGAGGTGCGCTCCCCCAACCCGAACCGATCTGGCCAGGTCACTTTGCTCCGATCCGACCCGACTCTAGGTGATGCTGGAACCTCTACTCGAGCCCCTCCAAATGCTCCGACTCCAGCCACCAGGACCAATGACCAGATCAGTCCATCTGCACCTGTCACCCAAGGAGACTTTTAGCGCCTTCTCGATATGCTTGAGAGCACTAGGGAGGCTATGAGAATCCATGAGAGCACCAACCTTACGATGCAAGAGAATATGAGAATCATGAGTAGGGAAATTGGCGAGCTTCGCAGGCAAAGGACTCCTTCCCCTGTTCATCACACTGCAATGGATCAGTCTTCTTCTTCTGAGGAAGAACGACCTCGTGAAAGAAGGCCGCTTGAACGACCTCAGAATTTGGAACAAATGACTTTCGGATCTCTGGGATCCCGCGAGGACACTGCTCGTGTGTTAGGACCCGATGACCCGAGCTTGAGAGAGACTATGTTGTTACCAATGCGAGGATCTCATGTTCTGCCTAGAGATCCTAACCTTACCAACCCCACTTAGGGACAAATGCTTCAGCCCCTTCCTCCCGAGATCGACCGGGAACGTAGGGAGCAAAGCAGAGTAGAAGCCGCTAGAAGAAAGAGGGTGTCCCCTGATCAGGAGCCCAGAGGAAACCCGAACATTAGGGCCAGGGAGCCTGAACGGCCCTTGACCAATGCTGATGTATGGGCTATGCTACGCCAGATCATGTTTGAGAGTCTAAATTACACCAATGAAGATTATGGTATTGAGCGAAGCCATACACCCTTTACTGATGACATTCTTGACTTTCAGTTCCCCCGACGATTTAATTTGCCGCAGATGGACAGATATAACAGGAGAACTGACCCGGGACAACATCTGATGCGATACACATGGTTTATGAATGCTGCAGCTGCTCCTGATGCTTGAAGTGTAAGGATTTCCCGATTTACTTAGAAGACGTTGCATTACTATCGTTTACCCGACTTCCTCCTCGATCAATATCGAATTTCAAAGAGTTAAGTGAACGTTTTATGAATCAATTCCGACTTCACGCCCGAAAGTCTAAGACTGTTATCGAATTATCGAGAATTAAGCAAGCGTCGGGTGAGTCCTTGAAGTCGTAACTAGACCGTTTCAATTTTGCTATAACAGAAGTCAGCGACCCTCATGAGCCTACCATCTTGATGGCTTTAATGGAGGGAGTTGATCCTGATTCAGAGTTTGGAGATTATCTTTCTGGGAAGCCGCCTCCCATAAGAGAGTTGTTTTATGAGAAGGCCAATATTCAGTTAAGACGGGAGGAAGTAATGGCAAACAGAAAGAGGAAGTCCGAAACGGCTCAAAAGAAGCTTTTCAGAGTAATGTTGCTGTAAAGCAGTTTGGAGAAAGCTCTGGGAAAGTCGAAGCGAATGTTGGAAACAAGAATGGAAACAATAATAATGGAAACGGGGGCAACAACAACCATAATGGGAATGGTAATAGGAGAAACAGGAACCGAGGAAGTAATTCTGACAAAAGACCCCGATTCCAAACCTTTGAAAATTATTCACCGTTGAATGATACGTTAGAGAACATTTATTTAGACACGTATAATGTTTTGCAATACAAAAAACCGCCACCACGAGATTCGATAGAGAAAGAAATTACTACCGGAAAATTTTGTTTATTTCACGGAACTCACGGACATTCAACGAATGAATGTCGACACTTGAGAGATGTGGTTGAGAAGTTGTTGCGTGAAGGTAAGTTGGATGAGTATAAGGCTACCCCAAGGGATAGGGGCATGGAGGACAGTCCCTAAACCAGAATCAGTCTGCTCCCAAGCCTACAGCGCAACAAAAGGGCAAAGGGATTGTCATTAACACCATAGTAGGTGGACCCCATCCGGCTATCCACAGTTTCAGAGCAATGGACCAATACATTAATGCAGTTAAGCACATAGATGCGGATGAGTGCAATGATTTGGAAGATATCACCCCTGTGAAACAGTAGAGGACAATGTTCGATGATGTGGTGTTCCGTAGCAGAGACGACACCGAAATCCAATCACCTACTGAAGATTCTTTGGTTATTACCACTACTATTAGGTCGGCACCGGTTCATAAGGTACTAGTAGACAATGGAAGCTCTGTCAACATTTTGTTTAAGAAGTCGTTTGATCAGATGAGACTCGAGTATGGAGATTTGAAGCCCTGTGAAGGTTGGATCCGAGGCTTCAATGGGGCATCGACAGCTCCAATGGCATATATAGAATTACCCGTAACATTGGGACAAGGGGATCGTCAAAGAGTATGAATGCTTCATTTCGTAGTGCTAGACATAGATTCGCCCTACAACGCATTTTTAGGAAGGCCTTCCCTTGCAGAGTTCAGGGCTTGTATTGCACCATGGTGTTTATTGCTAAAGTTCCCAACTGAAGCCGAAATAAGAGTAATGAGGGGAGACCAAGTCTCTGGGCGAGCTTGTTATATTTCTGAATTAAAGATGCTGATGAAGGGACTCAACATCGATACTAAAAGTACTTCACCTCCTCCAAAGGAGGATTTGGCATAGCAATTGGAGGGATCAGCTCTGAAGGAGTTGCCCAAGGGAATGCCTGAGGACCTAGATCCCAGAGAAGACGAGGAACCTGAGGATAGAAAGGCCACTACTAACGAAACGACAGTGGATATACCCATTGATGAAGCTGATCCAGCAAATTTTTTGAAGATTGGATCCCAATTGGATCCGCACCGAGCCAAAGAACTGGCTAACTTTCTGAAGGCAAACATGGATGTGTTTGCCTGGACCCACGCTGACATGTGTGGGATATCACCATCCATCATGAGTCATTTGCTGAGTATAAACCCAAAACACCCGCTAGTAAAGCAATGTGCTGGGCCCAGAGAGGTCGGCAGCCCTGAAAGAAGAAGTGGAGAAGCTGAAAGAGAATGGATTTATTAGAGATTCGACATATCTCGACTGGATATCGAATCCTGTTTTGGTAAAGAAGTCAAATAGAAAGTTGCGGAAGTGTATTGATTTTTCATACTTGAACAAAGCCTGCCTGAAAGATAGCTTCCCACTCCCCAGAATAGACCAGCTTGTGGATTCGATAGCCGGACATGAACTTCTTTCTTTTATGGACGCATATTCCGGATACAACCAGATTCCCATGCATGTGCCCGATCAAGAGCACACGAGCTTCATTACAAATTTGGGGTTGTATTGCTATGTGGTCATGCCTTTCGGATTGAAAAATGCTGGGGCTACCTACCAGCGCTTGGTGAACAGGATGTTTTATAACCAAATAGGGAAGACTATGGAGGTTTATGTGGATGATATGCTTGTCAAATCGAGACAGTCCTCTAGCCATACGCAAGACTTGGCAGAGATGTTCGGTATCCTGCGAAAGTATTGGATGAAGATTAATCCTTTGAAGTGCTCGTTTGGGGTGGCATCTGGAAAGTTTCTAGGTTTCATCGTGAGCTATAGAGGAATTGAAATTAATCCTAGTCAAAAAGCAGCGATAAGGAACATTGAGGAACCACGAAGAATCAAAGATGTCCAAAGTTTTGCAGGGAAAGTGGCTGCGTTGAGTAGATTTATCTCCAAAGCAACAGACAAATGCATCCCCTTTTTTGACTTGATAAAAAGGGGAATGAAAAATTTCGAATGGACTCCGGACTGTGTTGAGGCCTTTCGAAATCTGTTGGACTTACTAGAGAGACCACCGATTTTGTCGCTGCCGGTGGATCATGAAGAGCTGTTTGTTTATCTAGCAGTATCGGCTCACGCCGTTAGCACCGCCTTGGTCAGGGAAGAAGACAAGGTGCAAAGGCCGGTATATTACATTAGTAAGAAATTGGCAGCTGTAGAACGTAACTACCCAAGGATTGAGAAGCTTGCTTACAACCTTCTTATCGCCTCCCGAAAACTTCGCCATTATTTTCAAGCTCACCCAATAATCATATACATTGATCAGCCTCTGAGACAGGTGTTGCAAAGACCCGAAGCATCAGGATGATTGATCAAGTGGAATATTGAATCAAGTCATTTTGATTTAAACTTTCAGCTGCGGAGATCGATCAGGGGGCAAGCTCTGGCTGACTTTATAGTAGAGTTCACAATTCCGGAGGAAGAGATGATCGATGATAAGGTGGTCAAATCAGAGGAGGAATTAAAATTAGATCCATGGAAGTTGTACACAGACGGAGCCAAGAACGACCGAAGGTCCGGAGCTGGAGTCGTCTTAGTTACTCCTGAAGGACGATCGTTATATTATGCTCTGCGACTAGAATTTTCAAGGACCAATAATGACTCTGAATATGAAGCCCTGATTGCCAAGCTGAAACTTGCTAAGGAATTCTGAATAAAGGCATTAGATATATTCTGCGATTCCAAAATAGTCGTCTGCCAAATGCGGAAGGAGTTTGTGGCCCGGGGACCTCGACTTCTTACCTATCTTGGAAAAGTGAAGGAGCTGTTGAGCAACTTGGAACGATATAACATAACGCATATCCCAAGAGCTGAAAACCAGAAGGCAGACCGGCTAGCGAAGCTGGCAAGTTCCGACAATCCGCAGGAAACCGAAATGGTTCCAATTGAGACGTTGGGATCGCCAAGCTTTGAGTTAATGGAAATTGAATTAGCTTTTGAAGCAGGACCGTAGAGGGAGTCGTGGATGACCCCAATCAAGAATTTCCTTAGAAATGGAGTACCTCCGCCAAAGAAGAGTGAGAGGCGAGCCATAGTTCGCAAAGCTACTAGATACATCCTTCAAGATAATACCCTTTATCAGCAAGGATTTTCTATGCCCTTGTTAAGGTGTATAGCGCACGAGGACATCAAGCGTGTACTAAGGGAAGTACACGAAGGTGAGTGTGGAGATCATACGAGGTTTAGACATTAGCAAAAAAGGTGTTGCGGTATGGGTATTTCTGGCCCACTATTAATAAAGATGCAGCTGATTACTCACGACGCTGCGACAAATGCCATAGGTTCGCCAAGATCCCCAGAGCACCACCGACCTAGCTCAAGTCAATGGTGAGTCCGTGGCCATTTTCCATGTGGGGAATTGACATCATCGGAGTTCTACCGATTGCCAAAGGAGGAGCAAAGTATGCAATAAACGTCGTGGACTATTTTAAGAAGTGGGTGGAAGCTGAGCCCTTAACCAAAATCACAGCGAGAAAGGTGATAAGTTTCATGGTTAGAAATATCATATGCCGGTTTGGGATTCCAAGGACTATTATAACTGATAATGGAACCCAGTTTGATGGTGCCGAATTCAGAAATTTCTGCCAGAAATACAAGATTGACAAGCGCTACACTGCAGTCGCCCATCCACAGTCGAATGGGCAAGTAGAAGCAATAAATAAAGTCATGAAGTCCATCCTCAAGAAGCGGTTGGAACGTGCAAAAAAAAGGGTGGATGAATTGCCCTTGGCTTTGTGGGCATATCGGACAACGTTTAAGACAACTACTGGTCATACTCCTTTCTCACTCTCATTTGGTTCAGAAGCGATGTAAAGCTTGAAGTTCCCTCTCACAGGGTGACATATTATGACCCAATGACGAATCGGGCACTCCTCCTTGAGTCCCTTGATGAAGACGAAGAGAAAAGGGACGAACCAGACTTGCATGCATCAAGACATTGACATGAGATGGCACGCTATTATGACAAGAAAGTTCGCTTTAGAACCTTTGAGCCAGGGGATTTGGTGCTAAAGCGATTTTTTCCATCCCTTCCTCATCTCAGTCCAAAGTGGGAAGGACCATTCGCCATCCAACGGAAACTTGAGACAGGTGCCTTCAAGATAACGACCGTAGATGGCGAAGAAGTGCCAAGGGCTTGGAATGCCCAACACTTGATACGATATTTGAATTAGGGATGTTGTATTTTCTTTTGTTTTTTTATGAACCCTGTTAAAAGGCACGACTTGCCTTAGAAAAGTCTGTTAATGCGAACAAAGGACTATAAAGTGGATGTAGGCTACGACTTAGTCGAACCACTATAAAAATATCGTGTGCCATTTACTTTCCTGCATTATTGATATCTTCAACTATTATTCTATTGTGACCGTGGAATACGAGATGTTAAATTAAAATCTGGAAAGTTGGAGATGGCTTATATGCAAGAACAAACACAACGACATTCTTAACTCTAACTCTCAAGAATTGAGAGAGAGTATAAAGGACGGGAAGACGACGTCCTCTGAGGCGTGAAGGTGCACCCAGATGAGAGACCGCCTCAGCAAGAACTCTAACCTGGATATAAGACAGGAGAGTATAAAAGATGCCAGAAAAGAACAGTATCAATGACGAAAGGAATGTGACCCCCGTCAGAGAATCGGGAACATTCGAACTTTTTAATTTAATCTTGAATAGTTTTTCAGGATTGACTGGAGGCATACATGTACACTCATATTCCCCTCCACTAAGATTCCGTTACATGACTTTAGTATGACAGATATTTGTATTTTTACATAAGTACTGAACTAACGACTAACAGACATTGCAGGAAATGAATTATTTTTATTTACAAACGTATGAGTTTGTACAGGAAAACAAGCAAAAAGAAGATGCGAGGGCCACACCCGCTGCAACAATTGTGGGCCAATTAAATACTAAAATAAAGCAAAACACTTCATCACTTAGACGTTGAAGTGGACTTGGATTTTTTAGCAACCTTCTGAGCATCCTTCGCATCTCTTTCAGCATCAGTTAAAATGCGCCTTGTTTTTTTCCTCCCGGAGACAGAAGTGCTGGAATCGGTTGATTTTTTCCCAAGAGTCGAAACACTGGAATCAAGAGAAGAATTTTTAGCAAGTTCTTTTGTAATAGACCTAATCGAAAGCTTAACAACTAACCTTGATCCAGCATCCACCGCTGCAGGAGGCTTAAAGCTTTCGGGGTCCAGGTCTTCAACTTTAAGCTGCATACGCTTGTCTTGTTCGGCTTTCAAGGCAGCTAAAGTGATGTCATCAACGCTTTTTGACTCCCCAACTATAGCCACCTCAGGGTCTTCCTCATGTCCCTCATTGCCAGTGTCATCCTTAAGGCGTCTATCATCTCGCCATCGTGAGGAGCATCAGCCTTACCCTTGTATCCTTCAGCCTTCTCCGCTGACTTTGCTTCGGCAGTGGTTCCCTGAGGCACGTCTTCCTTATCAGATGGTTCAGTACTTGCGGAATGAGAAGCAACAGTTATCAACTCGGAAGAAAATAAAGGGTCCTTCATCGATTGCCCGACTATGTGATGGAAAGTGGAGACAGCTTTGACGAGTTGGGGTGAAAAGGTAGAAATACCTTCTGATGATTTGTCAGCTGGAGTAACCACTGTCTCTGACACCGTCTCAGGAATAGGGGATAGAAGAGATGCCTGAGGCATCGCCGGGTTTTCGGGGTCATATCCCTTTACTTCAGAAGTTTCTGTGGCAGTGGAAGAAGAACCAACCTCCAAGATGTCCTTTTGTTTAGCCTTCCGCTTTTCCTCCTCCATGGCAGCAGCAATCAGGCGACGCCCCTCAGCCAGACGTGCCAGCTCGTCATCTCATAGATATTTTTCCATGAGCTTGTCCTCGTCGATGGAATCTACCTTGAGTTCTTCCTTCTCCCATTCAACAATTTGGCTTCACACATGAACCAAGGTAGTCGGATAATCTTCGAGCCAAGAGATGTTTCAGTGATGAATTATATGTGCAAAAAATTCGATCATTCATTCACTGAAACCATACACATCCTCCTGGGCCTCTGCCAGCTGCTTGCGGGACTCTTCGACCGACTTGATGACACTTTAAACATTACCCTCCGCTAGGGCAGCTCTGTTTTCGGCCTCCATTAACTTGGAAGCCAAGTCAACATTTTTCTTCTCCAATTCGGCGTTCTTCTTTGCTAACTCGGCCTTTTCCCACTCAATAGTAGCATAAGCAAGTTGTATTCTTGCGCTATCCGACTTAGCGTCTTCTACTTGCTTTTTCAGCTCCGAGCGCTCTTGAGTATAGGACTCGAGCAAGTCATGATAACGTCTCTGTAGATCTTCAAATTGTTGCTTGAAGCCAGCAGCATGAGCGATAGCAAGTTGGGCCTGTGTATCCTCAAGGTCTTTCCCCAAATTTTTCAAGGCCTTTGCGTCAGCTTCTGCAGTCTTCTTCATCGGGTTAGTATCCGTGATTAGATTTCGGATGATTCTGGAAGGTTACACGAATACTTGAACATCTCTGAATATTGTTTCTCGACTGCATCAATTTTCGCCTTGGCCTCGTCCGCCCACCTTGAGGAAATGGGCTCGAGGGCAGGTAAGAAAGTTAGGTTCTCAAAATAGTGATCGGGGAACTGCTCCTCCAGGTATGCTTGCTTAACTGTAGTTTCAGCGTCCAACGGTGGAGGTGCAGCGAATGTCAGCTCGGTATCCTTATGTGTGGAGGGCTCAATGGCCTCCTCACCCTTTCTAGGCCACTTAGTAGGAACCTTGCGCTTGCTTCGTTAGTCGGTATCTCTCGGCGGGCTCCTTTCCCTATTGCGTTTTTCTTGAGAAGAAATTGGATCTTTTGACTGCAACTTGTCATCTTCTCGACGGCCTTGGTAGCCTTTGTATCGCTCTGGATCTGACCGAATGGGAGAGTGAGAGCGCGAGGCCCGCGACTGATAAGAATCATAAGTCCTTCTATCCTCCCTACCGCGGCTTTCGTGGTGATCATGCTCAACATCATGAGGGGCTCTGGTCATGCTGCGGCTTAGTTTCCTGATGTCATAGTGAGCACAAGACATTGTACCTGGACAACAATGTAAGTGGAATTCAGAATCAGTATTCTCATAAGAAGTAAGTGCTGTGAAGTGGGGTGCTATTGTGTTAAGTGCATCCTAAGTGGTGTCCCCCCTCCGACAAACCAGAGTCTGAAGCCGAGCCAGTGCGAGTGGGCTCTTTGGCCTTAACAGGAGTAGTCTCCTCTGAAGAAGTAAAAACTAAAGGATTTGTGCCAAAATCCTCAGAAGTGTAGATAGTTTCAAGTAGGGGGAGATCTCCCAAGCCCTAGAATATAGGGTTATCAATAGTAGGGGCATCTCCTTGGGAAACGTCTACTGGCGGTTCTTTAGGAGGCACTGATTTTTCAGGAGAAATAGCATCCCCAGGGGTGATGTACCCTTCTCGGTGCTTTTCAGGTTTGTTAGCCAGCTCATCATCCTGAGTCGAACTTGGAGAAGGTGAAGTTCGAAGTGGCATGGTGGGGCCTTTCGAGCTCTCGGCCATTTATGGAATTACATCCACCGGAGGGATATATACATATGGACCTGACCCGTGACCTATGCTACGGGTAATGGACAGTAGCCCGTGATGATGAAGATATTCGTCCTTGAGGACCTCGTCGATAGATAGAAATTTTTGGTCACCATTGAGGAGCTGATGCATCCAATCAAAATACACTTGACCCGATATTTGTTTTGGATTATTAACTGCAAACAAAAAGAAAATGGATTAATGTGGTGGCGTGGACATTCAGAGTCGAGGTTTAGAAAAGCAGTGCCTTACTTGATTTTGTCCATCTCCTAGCACACCCCGGTTGTTGCCATATATAAAACCATTCCAGCTTGGAATCGCCGGCCTTGCTGCTGAACAGTGCTGAAATTATTTTCCTTTTTGGGACAGACTCGAAGTAAGAGAAAGAAGGAGTTTCTCGAGTCCGATGCTTGAAGTTATAAAAGAAATGAACGTCATCAAAAGTGAGCTCTGTGCCTAAGATCTCGCGGTATGCTACATATAAGGTATACAGGTAAGAGTAGGAGTTGGGATGCAGCTGCATGGGGGCAATTTGCATCTATCTTAGAAAGTCGACGACAAAAGGAGAAAACGGTGGAATAGCTCCCACCATGCACATCAATCGGGTGATTGCCATAAATCCCTCCGGAGGATTATGAGGACGGTCAGTTTTCGACGGTACCAGGGTATCCTTTTTCAGTATCCCGTGCTTTAAGCATATTCGAGTAAGTCTGTCGTTGTCAATCGTCGATTCAACTGAATCTTGAGGTGATTCCAATATGATGGCAGATTCAAATTCGTCAGGGGCTCGATTATCTCCAACTCCTCCTTCCTCTTCATAGCCCAGAGAAACTTCACTGTCAGAAGGCATTTCGCTGTTATGCGCCTCTACTTCATAATCTGATCCCTTGTCGTCCCATTCAGGGTCTGAGGAAGAAGATATGTCATCAAGAGTGACTTTATTAGATGTCTCTGTGACCTCTTTCTTTTCTGCCAGTCTAAAAGAATGTCTTTCAGCCATGATCACTAAACTATCGAAGAAGTAATAACAGAAGTTGGAGTAAATTAGCCCGTGTCCTTCTATGCACATGTGTGAACTAAAGTGTGTACGGTGTGTGCAGAAGATGTAAAGTGAACACTTGAAAGTATAATGCAAAGTTTTAGCAAAGCGGTGTTCAGAATAGTCCTCAATGTTTGTTTATGTTCGCAAGGCACTACCCTAACTGTCCATTTAGTTGAAGATTATATCGAGAATTGATTTGGCAAGTTAAGCAAGTTCTTATGCATTAAGTTGGACTGCTCTTCGGTTCGGATCAGAGGTCCTCATTGGGGTCGCATCGGGGGGAAACGGCCTAGTCTTGGCCTCAGAAAAATATTAGAGCTGAGGAATTAAGGTCGGATCAGTTCAGACTTGGATTCCTTGAACGGTCTAGATCATGTTGAGCAGTCATGCACCACTCCTCATTTTCACTTTCCGGTCCGGTTCGGTCTTGAGAATCCTGTCCGATCCGATCTAGTCAAATGAGCTTTGTTCCCATCTTTGCCCCGACCCGATCTGGCCTTGTGAACCTCACCATCTTTCCTTTTCCTCCATCTTCCATACTTCCTCACCCGAGCCGATCCCCTATACTTTTCTTTTCCCTCTTCCTCCTCTCTAAGGTTAAACCCGATCCTCTATCGAAAGTCCCAACTGAAATCAAGTACCCACGTACTCAAATGATTCAGCGATGGATCTTAACCCCCTACCATCACCTCGAGAGGGAATTAAAGCCATTAGCGACGATGGCAAAGTAAAAAAGGCCATGGCGATGGAATTGGGCAAAAAATCATGCTCAAATCGCCTAATATAATCGTGAATCCAAGCCAAAGTCAGGCAAAAGTAGGTAGATCAAGATTAAAACTCTACTTACGAGTTCGATTTAAAGGAAAATGAGAAGGATTTGCGAGTTTTATGAAGCTTTCCTGAAGGCTAGGGTTTCGGCGTGGGAATCAGTTGGACAAGAACAGTGAAAGAAAGAAAAGAAGAAGAAGGCAATGAACTTATATAGAGTTACGGTGACTACTCGTATTCCCCCTCTTTTTCTCCGCTCGGACCGGGATAAAAGCCCACGAGTCGCTCCTGGCCTGCTAGTACAGTATTAAGCAAGACAAGAAGGATTTTCATTCGGATCGAATCCGAACTGAATGGGTTTAACACAAAGGCCTAGCAAGCAAGTTAAATTTGAAATAAAAATAAAGATAAAGATAGAGATTACCTAGAAAGGTCGCTGGAGATCAAGAAAAGCTCTTAAACTTGTTAAAAAATGAAGAAAGTAGCCTACACGCAGCGTGATATGTATATAAACGTCAAGAGATGTTACTATTTGAAGCAATATATATCCCTACACATCAACGGAAACGACTTCTCAGCGACTCAAACTCAAAGACCAATAAATAGATAACATCAAAGCATGCTTCGTCTCCAACAGAAGCATCCTTTGAGGGGGCAAAATGTTAGCCTATTTTGTAAACTAGGCTATACGAAGTCAAGAAGTTAGAAGATCAAGTAGACAAAAGACACTCTGTTATGCATCCGGTTCGGATCGGAATTACAGGAGTAGGAGCAAAAACAAGACAAAGTAGGAAGGAAAGTATTCGGATCGGATCGGAGGTAGTAGGACCGATCCGAACCCTATCGGCTAGCCTATCCAATACGAACCCTATCTGCTAGCCTATCCGATCCGAACCCAGTGCACCCTGCTACTCCTCTCCACGATCTCCTGGATATTCGGGGCAGCTACACCCACTTTCTACCCACGATAGCCACTAACTTGATGTGTTGGCCACACCAGAACTCATCCGATCCCGAAAGTCATGGAATGGAGGACATGTGTGCCCGATCCAACCCGAATTCATGAAGGATTTTCACCTATAAATACCCCACCAAGAGGCATTTAGAGGGGACTTTTGGCACTCTGAGAGTTTGAGTATCTTTGAGAACCGAATTCCAACACTCCCAAACAATCCAAATCATCATTCAAGGTGTATCTTGAGTATAATTGAGTGAATTTATATGAAAAATGAGTGAGATTGAGTGAAAATCTTGTTGTATTTTCATCTACATCATCAAACAAAGTGATATAAAGTGGACGTAGGCTCTTTAACGCCGAACCACTATAAATCTTGTGTCTCTTTTCTGTTTTTGATTTCATTTTTTCGTAATTTTAGTCAATTTGGGTGTTAGAACCACTTTTTGGTCTAACACCACCCTCAACTGGTGAAATCCCGTTGCCAAATCCATCTGAGAAAACACTTTGGCTTCGTGAAGCTAATCGAACAAGTCATCCATCCTTGGCAACAGATAATTATTCTTCTTTGTCACCTTGTTCCGCTCACAATAGTCCACACACAATCTTAACGAGCCATCTGCCTTGGTTGCAAATACGACCGGTGCACCCCATTCGGATATACTCCTCTGAATGAATCCTTTTCCCAAAAGGTCTCTAACTTGCACCTCCAACTCTTGCTGCTCCTTAGGCGCCATCCGCATAAGAGGCATAACGATTGGTCTAGCGCCTTCGACCAAATCAATCCTAAACTCGATCTCACGATGCGGCTACAACCCTTTAACCTCGTCAAAGACATCTACATACTCATTTGTGATCAGCACTGATGACAGGTCTTCTGGTGGAATCCCAAGCAAATATAGATAACTCACGAAGACCCCATCTTCGTGCTTACATCTAATCAACAGCTTTCGCCCCTCCACATCCCCGACCCTCACCTCTAGCTTCTCACATATCACCCTTGCCGCATACCTCTTGAGCCAATCCATGCCCAAGATGATCCCATACCCAGTGAAGTTATGAACAAAGTAATCACATACAAAATATCAATCATGACTCGATAACACTAGACCACGACAAATCATGCACAACTCGACGAACCCCCAACTGGATTAGTCACGATTAATGATTTATCACAAATCTCGGGTTCCAAACCTAAGCGACAAACAAGCTCATAGCAAATGAATGAATGCGATGCTCCAGTATCAAAAAACACACGAACTGAAACACCATTAATAGAAAGAGTACCTTGTACCATGACACCCTTTCCCTTCTCCTCTGTAGTAGGAGCTCTTGAAGAAGTTGGCATGGCTTCCAAAGCATATGGCTTCACAACCTGCTTTCCTTTAGCTGATTCTGGACAGTCTTTCTTCTCATGCCCAGGCTTTCCACACTTGAAGCACTTCTTCTCAGCTTTGGGGTTCTTGCACTCACTAGCAAAATGGCCTTTCTGTTGGCAGTTAAAGCAAACCACCTAACTCTTAGGTTTCTATTGGCCATCTTTTCCTTTCTACTATTTCGGCTTCTTCTTATTATTACCACCTTGCTGTGGTTTTGAGCCTCTTTGGTTGCAGCAACAATATCTGCTTCTTTAGGAAACAAGCTTTTATGACGAATAGCTTTTTCCACAATCTTCTCAAATGAATCATCAAGATGGTCCATTAACGGATTTCTGATATAAGCATCCAAACCCAAGACAAACTTCTTGTTCTTCTGATAGGGTATATCAATGTATGAACGAGCATATCTAGACAAGGCTTCAAAGTCAGAAATGTAGTCAAGCATAGAACGACCATTCTATTTTAGCTCTACATATTTCTTGAATAGAGAAGATTTCTGAGTTGTGGAGATAAACTTTGCTTCGAACTTGGCTTGGAATTGCTCCTATGAAATCTCCTCTTTCGGAGTCTCAAGTATGATAGAATTCCACCATTCCGTGGCCCTGCCCTGCAGTTGCATTGATGCAAGCTTTCTCTTTATTGTATCTTCAATACCCATGTCTCCAAAGATTCGGACACATGAATCCATCCACCTCTGGACCTCTTCAGCTAGTTCGTTTCCTTTGGATGGTTTTCCTCCTAGAGATGTAAAATCTTTGCACAGCTTTGCAAAATCTACTACTCTAGGAACTTGCACACCTACATCTATCGTCGCTGCCACTAGAGCGGGTACCTTTGCATAATTGCCTCTGACATGACCTTAAACATGGCCAGGTAAATTGGTTCACTGCCATTTTCCCCTCTAGTATTAGCTCCCCTAGCAACATGTCTTGATGGTCGTCTACTCATTCTAAATATACAATTTAGAATAATTAGCTACTTCTAAGAAAAATTGCTAAAGAGATTCGACCGCTACTACTATATATGCTAATATATATAGTAAGCATCCAACTTAAATCTACAAGTACGTCTCTCATACGTGATTATGTCTTTGAACTTTGGCCAAAATTGTTGACCAGAGCTCTGATACAAAATGTGACGACCGCCCATAACCCCCGCACTAAACAAGAGTTATAATGCACTGAAGGGTGTGCCAGGAAGCTATGGACGATCATAGGAGTAGGTAAGCGACATCGAAACCTGTCGCAGAACTCATAGCGCAAGGATAAATATAATAGAACATATACAACAGGACATAGTAATGAGGCATCATATAGCAAACCTTAGAAAATATTCTCAACATCATGAAAGGTTATCCAACTAATACTAAAGTTTGTACATAAGTCCTCATCACAACACTCATATAGTACTCAAAAAGCAGAAACAAAATTTCTAGATAGTAATAAATCTGGTATGCCAGCCTCCTGCTCGCCTCCGCACAACAACAACATCCTCACTAATTACCTATAACCTGCTACTTAGTCTGCCCATCCATAAACGGATGAACAACCAAGGTAATAAGAGGAGACATAAAAACCTTGAGTCAGACAACAGTCTTAGTGAGCGATTAAACAGCTAACAAACTTCAACAATAAAGTGCATGAGAATGGATAGATAAACATACTAATCTACCCACAACACCAGAGAAGAACTCAACCTTATCTTCCCCACATCGGACAGTGATAGCCTTTACTTTAACAATTCAATCACACATCCACGGAAACCAGAAAACCCATTCAATCATGGAAAAACACTCATGACATACAAATTAAAGATCTCATGTATACCATCCTAATCGAACTCAACACCCCTCAAGCACAAGCCCCAGAGGCCTAAACCAATATCAGACAAGCACCCAAGGAACATCTCCTTTGATGTTGGACAATCTAATGAGATGGTTCAAATCAAGCAACTAATCAATCATGACAGACTCAGACTATCACCGCCAATCCTGCTTCGAAACCGTCGTTTATTGTATGACGACTAGCCTTGCCATATGACAAGGGCTAATGGTAACCTTAGCCCTAGCATAAACTCCATACGCCTTTCAACGATACTTATGTATGTCCAACCTTGACAACTAAGCCTTTCAACGATACCCAAGGTACTCGACCTACAATTTTTATTTTGGGTGCCCCCATCGTACCTTTGCTTTGAGCCTGCTAGAACTTACGACAACGGTAATCTCTCAGCCTTCTCAATATCGAACTCGACGACTTTTCATAGCTCAAGCAACCTTTACGAGCAACCATTATCCACCAACTCACAACCTTTGAGTTGTCACCCCATTTGCTATTCTACACCGATCAACGAACACTTTTCAACACTTCGAAGCTTCCAACTTAAATTTACTTCGAAGTCACATCATCACCGAGCCAATTATTTCTCCGCGCTGTGGCTAGGGTCCAGGAGGTTGCCCCAAAAAAATATTTTTTCCAGACCTTCTTCTCCAAATTTGAGTCGTACCCGAAAAACGTACTTTTTCAAAAAATGACCATATTGGAAACAAATCATAGCACTTCCACCATCGATCACAGCGTTTAAAAGCACTCTCGAAAATATGACCGATCAGCCTCTTCAAACTGACCCGACCCAAACTCGGCCGAACCGACCCAGCTCCATTCTGGCATAACAACTCAACCGATCCACTGTAGATCGACCCACTCTATGGCCAATCCAATTCATATAACAAACAACCGACCTGATCCAGTCTATCCCGACCCGACCCGGTAGCACCATCACAAATATGAACTTCGATCCGATTGATCCAATTGCAACCTACCGACCCGATCCAAGATGACCGATCCAATCCCCTAAATGAACGACCCGATCCAACTTCTTACTTTCTCCCCAAGTCACAACTTGACCGACCCGACCCACATCTGGCCAACCCGATCAACTTCCTATACATCTCCAGTTCTACTCCGATTTCGACCAAAACATCGCCAAAATATGAATTCAATGAAACCGACACGACCAAAATCATCAAACACAGTCATAAACATGTCATAACATTGCTAACAACATGAATATGACGATTACCACAAAAATGATGTAAATATCACCTAAAACCATTAAATTGAACATATGATCAAGATGAGAGATCTAACTAACATAAACACGTGAAATACATGAAATTAACAGGTATAACTTGCTAAATTAGATCATAGGGTGATGCACATGAAAATAGACATATAACGGTGTAAATCTATGGTGGAACACTTGAATTTGATAAGAAACATACGCAAACACTCATATACTTTATTGCATTCATGTGAGAGATGTAAATCACTCACCGATTTGCCAAAACAAGCTAAACCAATGAAATAGGAATCCGGACAGCAAGCACCTCACACCAATCATTTTGATCCGATGAACTTTTGCTTTAACCGATGTAGATCTAGCCACCATTGGTGTAGATCTATGATTTCCCTCCTTGGATTTGGATTTTTAATAGTGGAAAGGTGTTAGAGGAAGGAGAAGCACAAGTCCACCCAATGAGGAAATGAAAAACTAAACCAATTCCCATATCCCTCACCCTCTATTATACCCTCCCATCAACCCACTAGTGGGCCTCTCCAATTGAGCCCATTATGGCTTACCAAACCTGTGCAGCCAACTGAGAAACCTTACAATAGCGATTTCTCCTAACCCGCTAACCAAATCTTTAATGTAACCACTTTGCGGAAAGGCAACCATCAATTCCTTTCCAATGGCACAGGTCTCACCCTCTGATTCGACCTGAGTCAAAATTTATGCCCTGTACAAGACTCACAGGGGCAAAATGGTCACAAACAAAATCGGTAAAAATTATGGATATGTCTCACATCCCCATAAGCAACCTATCAAAAGATGAGAATAATCCAACCCTTAGGGAATAAAATAAAATTATTTTACGATCTTCCGATACGTAAAATGCAGGCTGTTACAAGGAGGATCCCCGCCAGCTTCCGCGTTGGCATTTCCATCATCACACCCTTTGGATCAACCATTTTAAAGAGGGACGTCCACCTTGCCACAAGCATGATTTAGAACCAAAAACTCGGGTCTTGGAAACTTCTAACCTCCCACAAATACTAGCCAGACCGGGCATAGAAGCCCGAACCAAAGGACAGAGGGAGCAATACAACCGCCAGTTCCCCAAGGAACTGGAGAATTTAGACAAGTTCTCAGTACGCGAAATAAAAAATTCATATCTCGATGCAAGTTCTCCGGTTTCCATGGCCGGTTCATTGGGTTCCCAAAGTCTCAATGCCCTGCCAGCAAACTCATACTTAAACGCAACGTGAAGCTGACTCACACCTCTCGATGCAATAACTTCCTACCTACAAGTGCATCGGAACGTGGTGACGACACCTAGTTTTAATAACTATGGCAGTGATTACCGGCAACCATCAACACCATTCTCAGGTCGTAAAATGGCTACAACGTAATTGGGTTGGAACTAATGAATTAACCGTATGTTTGCATCTTATGTGCATATCCGAATAGTCAGGCCGAGTAAGTCCATTGCCAGAATCACTCGCCAATCAGTTGTGTTACGTTCTACTTCAATTACAAACCAGACATGAAACATTGAGCAACGATCCGAACTTGCTAGCTCGTCCCTAGTGTCAAGCAAAATCTAGCAGACACCCGGGCTTGGGGGCATCCCTCTACCGATTATCGCACAGGCCTGGCAATCTCAAGACCCAATCAGATCCCCTTCAGTCCCTGCACTGGCATCATCTTCACAGCATCCCTCAGAGCCACCATCTTGAGAGCGCCTTCACCTCGCAACAAAGGAAATCCAAAGCCAGAGTCCAGGTCCTGGAGGCTTTTCGGCTTTCCATCAGTGCCTGGACTCCACAAAAAGTAGACATTCCGGAACATGGTGACAACCTTTAGCCTCAACAACTAATGCCATGGCTAACACCAACCGCCAGCGCAACACCTGAGTCAAGATGCAATTGCGTCGTGGTTGGGTTATTGATCGGATCCCGAGACTAACAGTTCAACTATGTATTGACATCCTACATAAGCATTCGAGCCGACAGTTAAAGCAAGTCCATTCCTCGAGGACAGCGTCGCGAGACCAAAACTCACTGATCACTGTTTACTCATCGAGCTCCATGCAAATGTTTAAGTTTACTAGCCCAAGCTCGGAGCCAATACTAAGTCATCCGAGTGTGAAGTTATGCGTCGTGCTCCCACGCACTTGCTAGATTATCACGTCCCTCAAACCAACTTCGACCTCTTGAAAAACCAGGAGGGTTTATTAAGTGTCCTGGATACGAAGCCCACTCCCGTATTCACGCATGCTTAGAAACCTTTATCCGAATTTCTAATTCTGTTTCCCAATATCCCCGCTCTACGTTCTTGAGTGCCAAATCCGAAAGCCCTCTTACTTTCCATATCTCTCCTCCCTTCTCCCGTAAACCCAACAACACCTCGAACATCCAAAGTACAAAAGAAGTATTTTAGTATCCTCCATGCCTTAAGATGATTTTTTGTCTGGAGAAGAGAAGAAAGGAAGTAACTACAGTCAAAGGATCGTACACCAAGCTATGATCATATTCACTTAACTTCGAAGCTCAAACTACCAAGTCATTTACGACTCAGCGACAACTTATGTACTTACCAAGTGCTCAATCATCAAAGTGCACACGCCCAACATTTGGGTCCGACCTCGCCTCAAAGAAAAATCTACGTGACTACATGCCATGACATATGCTAAGTATTGTCCTAACAACAACATCTGCATATGTGAGTTGTCGGAACTTTGATCGATGGGACCAGCTTGGATCGATGAATGACTTTTGCCTCGCAAATCCAAGTGATCCAGCGGATATTCCAAATAATCAACAACGAAGTTTGAGTAACCACTTAGGGCAATCGTGCGGTAGGCCATGGCAATGACCATGCATACACGCTTTGGAAATCTCAGCCGAGCAGACCGACTTGATTCAAATGCATGCCCACAAGACTTAAGGGTTCAAACATACACACCAAGCGGTTGGCTTTCGATTCGAAAACTCCTCGAAAAGCTTAAATACGCGATTACAAGCCCATGGCATGCAAGTCACTTTCATATTACCTATCCCAGCTTAGATCGCATCACGCAAAACCACGTGCAAACTCGTGATTGCATATGCAATCATGACTCGATAATGAACCGTTTGCTCTTTGACGCAATCGGGAGTTGGCAACTGACATTTGTTGTCTTTAATCTACAGGAACTAAACGCCTTGGACAGGTTCCAATCCAAGCCACAGGACTCAAGAAAGTCAAAACTCTTAGCAATGTTGGAACCTAAAGCTCATACCAGCATATTCTGACAAGGCATTCCAACCGCTCCAAAGCGGTGCACTTTCGGCATACAACTCAAGAGGAAGGTCATAACCAATCGCTAAGCATCACATGGAGATGTTTGCACCCATATTAGACACATCTCACTTCAAAAAACATCCTGTTAACAAAAAACGTACTTTGAGGGGTAAATGTTAACCGGCCTTTTGGTCTGGTTCCCAAAAGTACGCAAGACAGGCTCGACTCAGCATATACCGTGATATTACAGCCCAGAGGCGTAGCCAATATCATACGGGGTCTAGTTCCAGAAGACTTGAGTCTGGCCAATAGCAAGATGTCACATCCCTCGAATGTGACCTCCATCGGTATTCGTCTGCATCCCAACTGAAAGCGAGCTGTGCTCCGAGCCGAAGGCAATTCGTGCTCTGAGTCGGTTAGGTCGAAACTGTGGGCACCGCCCGATTCATCCAATTTCCGCCAACAAGTGTGTTGGCCAGAATTACCAGAACGACTCAAAGTCAAGATTCAGCCAACAACTTCCGTGAACCTCACTGCTCCTCTAAACATTGCCAAACCAAGGCTGTGACAACAAGGAATTTTGCTCGATCCGAATCAATCGCTAAATCGACCAAGACCGTTCGAAACCCCTAATTGTTTTGAGAACACGACAAATCAAAACACGAACAGAAGAGCATTTCATTGCTTATTACAACAATTCCATCTGAATACAGGAATATACAGAGTATAAACAAATAATATACATTTGATGAATATTAGAGATTACAATGCATTACATAGCAGCGGAAAAATAATACAAAACACAACTGAAAGTAATACATGGATACAGTGCTTTCCGAGTATCGTTCCAGCTATAAATCAAGATCCTGTGAATATAAATCTGCAAAACCAAAACTACTAGCTGCCCAAGTCAAAATAAGGGCACCTAGAGTTTAGGTTAAAATAATAAACTATAGGTCAGTCATGTGACTGGTGTGAGAACTAAAACAGTTATTAATCTTTATTTTAAAGTTAGGTAAATCAAGGGACCACGCCGTATAACACGGAACGGGTTTCCTCCCAAGAATACCAGTGCAAAAAACAACAGCGCAATGCTAAATAAAGAACAATGAAGCTATTATAAGACCCAGGTCCCATCACACAATGCAACACAAGCCGGAGGATAGGGTTTTACCTTATAATAGCCAAAGAATGCTTGATACGCTAAATTTCATCTTTTATTATTAATATAAGTGTATAGTGTCAAAACAATTTTAATCATAAGTATCAATCACAGACGGCATAAGTGCCCCATACCACTATGTCGCCATATATAGGTTTACAACTAAAACCGCAAGATTTCGTATTCGAAGTTGGATTTCCATCTGTGAACCGAGCAAAAGATAGTCCTCTATCGATAGCCCGTGTCTCAGGATCAGAGCTCGATGACCCTTGGATCGTCAGGGCCGGTCCACCGATGTGGATTTAAATGCCTGAACACTGCGTTTCCCCGCCCTTTGGGGCGTCAATGAGCCAAATGACTCCATCAGCTCCACATAGCCACCGATATATCTGAGGCTCCTCGCATTCCAACAACCACACAGGTGAAAATAATATAAATGTCATGGCTGGTAGGTCACTGACACCACCTAGCTAGAAGGAAATGCATGCCCTCTCTGATGTCCTCTGCCGTTTCTGGTTCACAACTGGGGTGTGAGGCTCGCGAATCAACGCTACACAAAGCTATGCCACATAGGACGTGCTTTGATCATCAACCACAAGACTCTGCTTTTCAACAGGCGCCTTGATCATTTGCCACTTAGGCATGCCACATAGGCAATTCACACCATGCAACTGATGTCTATCGATATACAACCTCTGATCCCGTACGTCTCAGAGAAGGGTGAAGTAAGGGAATGAATTCCCCTTCACCAAGCAGATGTATATTTAATGGAGATCAATCAACACAGAAAAATACAATGTCAGACACACAGTCCGTACAAGTTCGTTATGGGTCTGAACGAAACCGGAGGAACCTTATTCCTCGCATATCCATCGATCTCCAAGTATGTTTGGACGATCACTAACTGATTCCCTCCTCTTGGGTGTACAGCCCAATCAAGATCATCAGTAATCATCCAAACAATGTGAAGACCTCCGGTCTTCGACCACCGTCTTCATCCTCGACACATCGTCGAATCAGTTATTCAGAATGGGATAAACCCGGTCTTTCTGAATAACTAGCGTATATAATAAACAAGTGTTACACAAACACAACATACGCCTCATTCCAATTCAGAATATTCATTTATTCAAATATTCTTATACTTTGGGAAAGGTTCCCATTAATTTTATCAAAGATAAATTCTTTAAATTTATTCTTTAATCTTCCTTTGAATATCTATTCAAACCATATTATGGTTTATCCAAACTAGTCGGGATTAACGAACCTTACCGAAGTAATCATTTGTTTTAATTTCCCAATACCAACCTATTCATCCCGTGAAGTAAAACTGGTAATACTTCATATCTAACACCACGGTGTTATCGGTAAATTCAATTACCATTTCACGTTCAAATCTAATTAAAGATTTAACTATCGCCTGGAGCAAAACTGGTGATACTCCCTTCTCAATCATTTCAGTCTAATTAAAGATTCATTAAAACTCCACTTGGTTTTAATCTTCCCAAAAATCACTATCAATGATTATTTAACTTGGGAAATCATATCCTGTATTTAACTGGGTTAAAGAACCTATGTCATTTAAACACGGTTCACAATAAACCCAAAATCACATTCTATTCCATCAGCTTTTAACTGTAAATTAGCAAGTGAATAATTCCCTAAGTGTTAACCCGGAAGGCCGAAACCAACATCAGATCAATACCTAGGAAACCATTCAACTTAACTAATCTCCAGTTAGTATCTGATTTTCTTAACTCCGTTGGGTCTAAAAACAGTATTATTAAAGATACCAATCACGACAACCCAAAATCCCATTTAATATTAAATATAAGGCTCTGAATAGAAAATATATCGGCTTATATTCAATATCAAATTCTACGACCAACAAATATCGTATTGGAAATAACGATATAAATATATCTTTCAAATTCCCATAACGATATCTATATCATCATGAAATCCAACATCGAAACATTCCAAAGAAAATTTCGATTCAAATCTATTCCAATTCAATTATTGGAAATTCTGGTTACTTTTGAAACCCTTTCAAATCCAATTTATTTATTTTAAAAATAAAAGGATTATAACTCTAGTTCAAAACTAGTTCATTTCGATAAAAATATATTTTTATCTTTTCAAATATGGAGTTTTTCATCCTAATTCTTTCCAAATAATTTCTTATGATTTTACACAAATTATTACTATTTCTAATAATTTTACCAAGACCCGTACAGTCGATTTCCATCAACGGCCATCGAACTGCACTTATAGCGCCCTTTTCCAAATTTGAATTGGACATAATTCCAAATCCAACCATTAGATTTCAAATCTCTAATATTCGTTAGAAAGCACTTTTCGATACGAACCCAACAGTTCTAGTTTTAGGAGAATCTGACGGTCGGATCTCCCGTAATGTTCATTCGAAGTCAATGGTCGAAATTCGCGAACTGCCGCAGTGCGGTGCGTTCTATTCAGGCCATTCTATATATATATATATATATAATTATAATATATATATTTCATCGATTTCCTTTTAAAACGTATTTTATAAATCGTTTTAAATTCGTTTTCGAAACGATTTCAACTTCATATTCAATTTCGAATCAAAATTGAATATTCCACACCATCTATATACAAATGATAATATTTTCAAAACATTATATTTTGAAATCACTTCCTTTTCTATAATCATCATAAAAACGAATATAATCGATATAAATATCGTTCGCGTCAAAACGGCGCATATCTAACCAACACGGCTTTATATATTTCAATAACTTCGTTATCCTATTCAACAAATGAATATTTTCTTCAACACATGAATTTATATTTTTATTCAACACATGAATATATATTTTATTCAATACATGAATTTATATTTTTATTCAACACATGAATATTTATTTTATTCAACACATGAATATATATTTTTATTCAACACATGAATGTATATTTTATTCAACACATGAATTTATATTTTTATTCAACACATGAATATTTATTTTATTCAACACATGAATTTTCTTTCTATTCAACACATGAATTTTTATTCTATTCAACACATGAATTTTCTTTCTATTCAACACATGAATTTTTATTCTGTTCAACACATGAATTTTTATTCTAGTCAACATATGAATTTTCTTTTATAATATTCCTTATTTTCTTAATTGGAATGAGGCCCAGTCAATTACCATATAATGTTAATTATATGGATTTCCTACAACACATGTATATAATAGCAACGATAAATCATCAACCATCATCCAGAGCGCACCGCACAATTACATAAGCATTAAATATAAATAATTAATGCTTACACAGTCTGTCAACCCATCGATTGACATACAACTAAACAATCGGAATTAGTGTACGTCAAATATCATCCCAATACCCGTGTGGGGTTTCAAATCAACAAACACAGATTTTTATTTGTGCAGTTGGGCGATGTGTAAAATTTATCGTCCCAATCAATATCAGTCAAATGGGTGTGCATAAACAAATCGTCCGATTTGTTTATAAATATTTATTTTATATACACGTTAAAAATTATATTTTAACTATAAAATATTTATAATGATAAAATATTTTATTTCATTCCACATCACACAATCAAATTTAACAACACAGCAATCAAACAAACAAGTCATCCATGGTCTGTGGACGACGGGTGTCGGGTGCTGCTAAGCCCCGTCTGCATCCCAATATATATTTCAACTAGAAAACAAGTTAAAAATGAGAAGTTCTCACCGAGGGTTCCACTCCGCCATTTCATTTCTGAATTTCTGAATTGCTTGAATTTACCCGAAATTCCATTGCAATCTTTATCGCGCTGTTCACATTAAAAATCACAATATTATCTGACTATATATGTAATAAAAATCATATTTTTATTTCGCTACATATTTAAAAATTATATTTTTATATTCTCTATTATATAAAAATTCTATTTTCAATCCGCTACTCGTACAAAAATCGAATTTTTATTTCGCTACAACATATATAAAAATTATATTGTTATATTCTCTATCTCATAAAAATCATATTTTTACTATCTCTATAATATAAAAATCATATTTTTATTATCTCTATAATATAAAAATCATATTTGTATTTAAATAAAAATCGCATTTTTTGTCTAGCTTTCATATATATAAAAATAGTTTCTTTATCTAGCTTTCATATATATAAAAATCGTTTCTTTAAACAATTAAAAATCAAATCATTTATAAAGTAAAAAAAAAATCGTAAACTCCATGACATAAAAATCGTAACTTTATTATTATCAAACCATATTTTTATCTACTTACTAGTCATACAATTATTTCTATAAATAAATGAAGATAAAAATTAAAAGCTCACTGATTATCGAAGGAGGAGGTGTTGGTGATGACCGGAGGATCATCAGGGAGCGGCGCAAGTCACGGGCACAGCAGCGGCGGGTCTCAGGCGCTGGGGCAACAGGATTTAGGTCGGGTTGGGGTCAAAGGTGGGGTTTTTAATTGGGGAAGAAGGAGGAGGGTAGAAGGAGGGCGGAGGAGGAGTCGGCGTCGATATCAGGGGGGTGGTGGCGGACAAGCTCAACGGCGGCGGATTTGGTGGGGGGAGGGGGTTGCGGTTGGATCTATCGGAGAAAGAAGAGGGCGTTCGAAGGGGAAGGCTTGAGGAGGGGGAGGCGCGCACAACATGGGGGAGGGTGGCGGGGCCGTCATCAACGTCGAGGGGACTGGAGGAGTGGCGCGTTCTTCCTTTTCATTTTTTTATTTGGGTTCAATCGAGATGTGAGGGGAGAAAGGGGAAAGGGAGGGGTTAAATGAATATATATTACTTATTTTATTTTATTATCCTCTTAAAGTTGACTTTTCTTTTGAATCCCAAATCGAGCCCAACGACTGTCACCCCTAGGGTAATACCCCTATTTCGAACATAATGGGATATGTTTTGCAAGCCAATTCGTCTGTTTCGATACGTTTTCATTAAATCAATATATAACTCTATATATTGAATTTGAACGCACATTTCAATTTACCGGGGCCACATATAGACTTTAAAAATTCCCGAAAAATATTTTCTAACCTCATATTGACGATACAGTCTTAAAAAAACTAATTTCGTCAAATTCTGAGATCGTTTGAAAAATGGTCATTTTCAGGTCGATCAAAATTGACAGAAATTGCAAAAACATGTTTTCTTCTGCCACACTCACATATTGATTCAGAAAATTATGAATTTTAAAATCAAGCAATAATTTAACATCCCGGATCCGACAAAAGTGGTTTCGTCGAAAACAGAGGTCGTTTGAAAATTTTCCATTTTTAAGGGCCAAAATTCCATAGCGACTATTCTGAATTTTCAACTGGGCATAACTTTTTATTCCCGCTATGAAATTTCAGTTTTTCGAATTCGTTGGAAAGATATTTTCAAATAGATTCTAATATTTTTGGTTTCAATAAAATTCGGTTTATTTTGAATCCTGTACGTTCATTTGAAATCTGAAATCGAATTTTCAAATTACCGCGCCATTTTCAGTTCCTTTTATAATTAAAAATTAATATTTATATTCCAACGACGATTCGAATAAATATATACGTTCTAATTCTATTCAAAATAAACTTCTCGTCGTTATTATTTAAAATAATTCATTTTAAATATTCAGAATTCACTAAAATTGCCAAAATAAAAAATTTAATTAGCTCGGATTTCTGGGTTATTACAATCTCCCTCACTTAAAAATTTTCGTCCCTGAAAAGGAACGAAGCTGAAAGTTGTTTTACAAATCAACTCAACTTTCATTATTTTCATTATGGCCTAAGTTCTTCAACTTTTCAGTTTCTAAGAACTTTTCAAAATTTTCAAAAATTTGGCTAACATCCTAAATTTCCAAAAAATCTCGCTATAACCTCCCCTACACTGGGAGCTTCGGGATATTTCAAATTGCCTCCCATGGCCCTCACCAATCCAAAAGAAAAAGAAAAAACCAAGTGGCTAGCCAATCGGCTCATAAAATCATCTAATCCCCAAGAAATACAATAAACATGTACCTATTTGTCGTGCAAACAATTTTATTCCTCTTCTCTAGCCTCTTTGCAATGACCTGTTTAATGGATACACATATATATATATATGTACATGCATGCATGCAATTCCAAACAATTTCCGATACAGTTCAATATTTGATCAATTTGGTTGTATGGTTCAAATTCTAATTAATCGAAACAATAATCAAACAACACAACCAGCAATCAATTAGTTGATTGTCGTTTCAAATTCATAACTTAGATACATAGTCAAAAATCACATTTTTGGTGCCAAATCACAACAATGGACCCGATCTAGCTTTGGCTCTCACACCAGCCAATTGGAAATATATAAATATCACACCTTCGAAACTCGAACACAAATTGCTGACGCTACGTAGTCATCAACAGAATCATCTCCGGGTGACTAGAGTGTAATTCTATATCTGTCCAGTATATTAAAACTTCAAATACACGTGGATCAGACGTATATGCAAAGTCTTTATATATTGTATTGTCCAAATCAATATAAAAATAATATTCAAATATGAATAATTGATTTAAATTTTCAAAACAAAACTTGTTTTCAATTTTATTTTAAAATATCACATTTCACACTCGTTCTAGGATACTACTGATCCTATCTCTAACAAGTCATCCTCATTGGATATTACTAATCCAATTTCTGATGAATTCTTTTGTTCGGTTCTAATGTGTCTTATTCTGCGAGCTCTGTAAACCAAAGCTCTGATACCAAATGTGACAACAAGGAATTTCGCTCGATCCGAATCAATCGCTAAATCGACCAAGACCGTTCGAAACCCCTGATTGTTTTGAGAACACGACAAATCAGAACACGAACAGAAGAACATTTCATTGCTTATTACAACAATTCCATCAGAATATAAGAATATACAGAGTATAAACAAATAATATACATTTGAAAAATATCAGAGATTACAATACATTACATAGCAGCGGAAAAATAATACAAAGCACAACAAAAGGTAATACACGGATACGGAGGTTTCCAAGTATCGTTCCGGCTATAAATCAGGATCCTGTGAATATAATTCTACAAAACCAAAACTACTAGTTGCCCGTGTCAAAATAAGGGCACCCATAGTTTAGGTGAAAACAATAAACTCCAGGTCAGTCATGTGACTAGTGTGAGAACTAAAACAGTTACTAATCTTTATTTTAAAGTTAGATAAATCAAGGGACCACGCCGTATAACACGGAATGGGTTTCCTCCCAAGAATACCAGTGCATAAAACAACAGTGCAATGCTAAATAAAGAACAATGAAGCTATTATAAGACCCAGGTCCCATCACACAATGCAACCCAAGCCGGAGGATAGGGTTTTACTTATAATAGCCAAAGAATGCTTGGTATGCTAAATTTCATCATTTATTATTAATATAAGTGTATAGTGTCAAAACAATTTTAATCATAAGTATCAACCATAGACGGCGTAAGTGCCACATACCACTATGTCGCCATATATAGGTTTACAACTAAAACCGCTAGATGTCGTATTGGAAGTTGGATTTCCATCCGTGAACCGAGGCAAAAGATAGTCCTCTACCGATTCGAGACGCTCTAGCCCGTGTCTCAGGATCACAGCTCGAGTGACCCTTGGATCGTCAGGGCCGGTCCACCAATGTGGATTAAAATGCCTGAACATTGTGTTTCCCCGCCCTTTGGTGCGTCAATGAGCCAAATGACTCCATCGGCTCCACGTAGTCACCGATATATCCAAGGCACATCGCAATCCAACAACCACACAGGTGAAGATAATATAAATGTCAGGGCTGGTAGGTCACTGACACCACCCTAGCTAGAAGGAAACGCATGCCCTCCCTGATGTCCTCTCCCGTTTCTGGTTCACAACCTGGGTGTGAGGCTCGCGAATCAACGCTACACAAAGCTATGCCACACAGGCCGTTCTTTGATCATTAACCATAAGACTCTGCTTTTCAACAGGCACCTTGATCATTTGCCACTTAGGCATGCCACATAGGCAATTCACACCATGCAACTGATGTCTATCGATATACAACCTCTGATCCCGTACGTCTCAGAGAAGGATGAAGTAAGGGAATGAATTCCCCTTCACTAGGCAGATGTATATTTAATAGAGATCAATCAACACAGAGCAAAATACAATGTCAGAGACACAGTCCATACAAGTTCGTTCTGGGTCTGAATGAAACCGGAGGAACCTTATTCCTCGCATATCCATCGATCTCCAGGTACGTTTGGACGATCACCAACTGATTCCCTCCTCTTGGGTGTACAACCCAATCAAGATCATCAGTAGTCACCCAAACGATGTGAAGACCTCCGGTCTTCGACCACCGTCTTCATCCTCGACACATCGTCGAATCAGTTATTCAGAATGGGATAAATCTGGTCTTTCTGAATAACTTGCATATATAATAAACAAGTGTTACACAAACACAACATATGCCTGCTTCCAATTCAGAATATCCTTTTATTCAAATATTCTTATACTTTGGGAAAGGTTCCCATTAATTTTATCGAAGATAAATTCTTTAATCTTCCTTTGAATATCTATTCAAACCATATTATGGTTTATCCAAACTAGTCGGGATTAATGAACCTTACCGAAGTAATCATTTGTTTTAATTTCCCAATCCCAACCTATTCATCCCATGAAGTAAAACTAGTAATACTTCATATCTAACACCACGGTGTTATCGGTAAATTCAATTACCATTTCACGTTCAAATCTAATTAAAGATTTAACTGTCGCCTGGAGCAAAACTGGTGATACTCCCTTCTTGATCATTTCAATCTAATTAAAGATTCATTAAAACTCCATATGGTTTTAATCTTCCCAAAAATCACTATCAATGATTATTTAACTTGGGAAATCATATCCTGTCTTTAACTGGGTTAAAGAACCAATGTCATTTAAACACAATTTACAATAAACCCAAAATCACATTCTATTCCATCAGCCTTTAACCGTAAATTAGCAAGTGAATAATTCCCTAAGTGTTAACCCGGAAGGCCGAAACCATCATCAGATCAATACCTAGGAAACCATTCAACTTAACTAATATCCAGTTAGTTTCTGGTTTTCTTAACTTCGTTGGGGTCTAAGAACAGTATTATTTAAGATACCATTCACGACAACCCAAAATCCCATTTAATATTAAATACAAGGCTCTGAATAGAAAATATATCGACTTATATTCAATATCAAATTCTACAACCAACAAATATCGTATTGGAAATAACGATATAAATATATCTTTCAAATTCCCATAACAATATCTGTATCATCACGAAATCCAACAACGAAACATTCCAAAGAAAATTTCGATTCAAATCCATTTCAATTCAATTATTGGAAATTCTGGTTACTTTTAAAACCCTTTCAAATCCAATTTATTTATTCTAAAAATAAATGGATTATAACTCTAGTTCAAAACTAGTTCACTTCGATAAAAATCTATTTTAATCATTTCAAATATGGAGTTTTTCATCCCAATTCTTTCCAAATCATTTTATATGATTTTACACAAATTATTACTATTTTTAATAATTTTATCAAGGCCCGTACAGTCGATTTCCATCAACGGCCATCGAACTGCACTTACAGCGACCTTTTCCAAATTTGATTTGGACATAATTCCAAATCCAACCATTAGATTTAAAATCTCTAATATTCCGTAGAAAGCTCTTTTCGGTATAAACCCAACGGTTTCGGTTTTAGGAGAATCCGACGGTCGGATCTCCCCTAATGTCCATTCGAAGTCAATGGTCGAAATTCGCGAACTGCCGCAGCGCGTTCTATTTAGGCCATTCTATATATATAATATATATTATTTATATTTCGTTGATTTCCTTTTAAAACGTATTTTATAAATCGTTTTAAATTCATTTTCGAAATGATTTCAACTTCGTATTCAATTTTGAATCAAAATTTAATATTCCACATCATCAATATACAAATGATAATATTTTTCAAAACGTTATATTTTGAAATCACTTCCTTTTCTATAATCATCATAAAAACGAATATAATCGATATAAATATCGTTCACGTCAAAATGGCGCATATCTAACCAACACGGCTTTATATATTTCAATAACTTCGTTATTCTATTTAACAAATGAATATTTTCTTCAACACATGAATATATATTTTTATTCAACACATGAATATATATTTTATTCAACACATGAATTTATATTTTTATTCAACACATGAATATTTATTTTATTCAACACATGAATATATATTTTTATTCGGCACATGAATATATATTTTATTCAACACATGAATTTATATTTTTATTCAACACATGAATATTTATTTTATTCAACATATGAATATATATTTTTATTCAATACATGATTATATATTTTATTCAACACATGAGTTTATATTTTTATTCAACACATGAATATTTATTTTATTCAACACATGAATTTTCTTTCTATTCAACACATGAATTTTTGTTCTATTCAACACATGAATTTTCTTTCTATTCAACACATGAATTTTTATTCTATTCAACACATGAATTTTTATTCTGTTCAACACATGAATTTTCTTTTATAATATTCCTTATTTTCCCAATTGGAATGAGGCCCAATCAATTACCATATAATGTTAATTATATGGATTCCCTACAACACATGTATATAATAGCAACAATAAATCATCAACCATCATGCAGAGTGCACCACACAATTGCATAAGCATTAAATATAAATAATTAATGCTTACACAGTCTGTCAACTCATCGATTGACATACAACTAAACAATCAAGATTTGTGTATGTCAAATATCATCCTAATACCCATGTGGGGTTCCAAATCAACAAACACAGATTTTTATTTGTGCAGTTGGGCGATGTGCAAAATTTATCATCCCAATCAATATCAGTCAAATGGGTGTACATAAACAAATCGTCCGATTCGTTTATAAATATTTATTTTATATACACGTTAAAAATTATATTTTTAGCTATAAAATATCTATAACGATAAAATATTTTATTTCATTCCACATCACACAATCAAATTTCACAACACAACAATCAAACAAACAAGTCATCCATGATTTGTGGACGATGGGTGTCGGGTGCTGCTAAGCACCGTCTGCATCCTAGTATATATTTCAACTAGAAAACAAGTTAAAAGTGAGAAGTTCTCACCGAAGGTTCCACTCCGCCGTTTCATTTATGAATTGCTTGAATTTTCCCGAAATTCCAATGTAATCTTTCTCGCGCTGTTCACATTAAAAATCACATTATTATCTCACTGTATATAAAATAAAAATCATATTTTTATTTCGCTACACATATAAAAATTATATTTTTATACTCTCTATTATATAAAAATTCTATTTTCAATCCGCTGCTCGTATAAAAATCAAATATTTATTTCGCTACAACATATATAAAAATTATATTTTTATATTCTCTATCTCATAAAAATCATATTTTTATTATCTCTATAATATAAAAATCATATTTTTATTATCTCTATAATATAAAAATCATATTTGTATTTAAATAAAAATTGCATTTTTGTCTAGCTTTCATATATATAAAAATCGTTTCTTTATATAGCTTTCATATATATATATATATATATATATATATATATATATAAATCGTTTCTTTAAACTATTAAAATCAAATCTTTTATAAAGTAAAAAAAATTGTAAACACCGTGACATAAAAATCTTAACTTTATTATCATCAAACCATATTTTTATCTACTTATTAGTCATACACTTATTTCTATAAATAAATGAAGATAAAAACTAAAAGCTCACTGATTATCGAAGGAGGAGGTGTTGGTGATGACCGGAAGACCATCAGGGAGCGATATAGGTCACGGACACGGCGATGGCGGGCCTCAGGCGATGGGCCAGTAGGATTTAGGTCGGGTTGGGGTCAAAGGTGCGGTTTTTAATTGGGGAAGAAGGAGGAGGGTAGAAGGAGGGTGGAGGAGGAGGAGTCGTCGACATCAGGGGGTGGCGGCGGACAAGCTCAGCGGCGACGGATTTGGTGAGGGGGGGTTGCGGTTGGATCAATCGGAGAAAGAAGAGGGCGTAGGAAGGGGAAGGCCTGAGGACGGGGAGGCGCGCACAACGTGGGGGATGGTGGCGGCGCCGCCATCGACAGCGAGGGGACTGGAGGAGAGGCGCATTCTTCATTTTCATTTTTTTATTTGGGTTCGATCGAGATCTGAGGGGAGAAAGGGGAAAGGGAGGTGTTAAATGAATATATATTATTTATTTTATTTTATTATCCTCTTAAATTGACTTTTCTTTTGAATCCCAAATCGAGCCCAACAACTGTCACCCCTAGGGTAATACCCCCATTCCGAACACAATGGCATATGTTTTGCAAGCCAATTTGGCTGTTTCGATACGTTTTCGTCAAATCAATATATAACTCTATATATCGAATTTGAACGCACATTTCAATTTACCGGGTCCACATACGGACTCTAAAAATTCTCAAAAAATATTTTCTAACCTCATATTGATGATACGTTCTTAACAAAAGTAATTTCGTCAAATTCTGAGATCGTTTGAAAAATGGCCATTTTCAGGTCGATCGAAATTGACAGAAACTGTCAAAACACATTTTCTTCTGCCGCGCTCACATATTTATTCAGAAAATTATGAATTTTGGAATCTAGCAATAATTTGACATCCCGGATCCAATAAAAGTGGTTTCATCGAAAATAGAGGTCATTTGCAAAATTTTCATTTTTAAGAGCCAAAATTCCATAGCGATTATTCTGAATTTTCAACCGGGCATAACTTTTTATTCCCACTATGAAATTTCAATTTTTCGGATTCGTTGGAAAGATATTTTCAAATAGATTCTAATATTTTTGGTTTTACTAAAATCTGAAATCGAATTTTCGAACTACCGCGCCATTTTCAATTCCTTTTATAATTAAAAATAAATATTTATATTCCAACGACGATTCGAATAAATATATACATTCTAATTCTATTCAAAATAAATTTCTCGTCGTTATTATTTAAAATAATTCATTTTAAAATTTCAAAATTCAATAAAATTGCCAAAATAAAAATTTTAAATTGGCTCGGATTTCTGGGTTATTACAAATGCCTCGAACACCAAAGCACATTTCCGAACTGAGGCCTCAAATCCTGAAGGAGTCACAAGCCCCGAGCACCCGTATCTATGGTCCTCGCGCCCCTCGAGAGGCAGATTTCGCACCCAACAGGGTGCAAGATTTCGCGCCCAGCAGGTGCAAGATTTTGCACCCAGCAGGTGCGAGATTTTTCACCCAGCAAGTGCGAAATTTCACACCTAGGCTCCAGGTGCAAAATTTTGGCATATGCAGGCTCAAGGTGCGAATTTCTGGGTGTGGTCCCTTATTTCTACCTACTCCTACCTGACCACTCTCTTATAAATACCCCATGACTTCATACTTCAAAGGGGTTGGAATTTGAGACCTTGGGACCTCTAGAGAGATCCATTAATGGCATTTCCCATTTTAGGAAGAAGAAGGGCAAAAGTGTTCTTTTCTCAATATATTTAATATATGATAATCATGACATCATATATGAGAAGGATGACATCAAGTATTAGAGGTGACATCATATAGCCTCAAGGATGACATCATATAGCTTAATTATGACATCATATAGCATAAAAATGAATGTAAGGAGATGTAATGGGATGGTCTCACACTTGTAACTTTAAGTGATTAATAATATTCCAACAACTCTTCAAAGTGGACGTAGGCCCCTCACGAGGCCGAACCACTATAAATCTCTTGTGTTATTTACTGCTTTCTACTCTTATCTGTGCGACCAAATTAACTACTCCTAGTAATTAGAATCTTTGGTGTTTACGGCATTTTTTGCCGTCAACATACAGTCTTCTATATCACCTATATATAAATCCTACATATATATATATATACTGGATAAAGAAGTTAGTATAAATTTTATAATCAACAATGTTAATAATTGAAATAAGGTTGTTGTCATAAAAATTTCATTCTCCAACAATAAATATATTATATATGCACCTAGATCCATAAAAGAACTCATTAAATAAGAAAAGCGACATATGGAAAGAATTGGAATATTAGTTATGTACACTAAAGGAATGGTTATGGACATGTGAGAATAAGAGATCCTTAAGTGGTTTGGGTGAAAAATGTACAATGTGTTTTGTAATGGAAATAATGGTTGATCCCATATGTTAGTATTTGAAATGCTTGTATTTCGGATTAACGAGTTTGGCAGTCGAGCCATATAAATTTGGAAAGGGTGGAATAGGAAAAATGGATTAGGAATATATATATATACATATATTTGAGAGAAATGGATTTCGGGGAATACTTAGAAGAGTCTGAGTAAGAGAGAAACCCTCTTTGAGTCTAGCCCCGTTGTTAACTTTTAAAAACTTGAAATTTTAAAATATTTTGGGTGCTAGTTTGCAGTGTTTTGCCCTTAGAAGTTTACAATTATAAAATATGCGCTAATTAAATTGTGTAGAAAAAAATTTGAACCAAAAAGAGGTATTGTTGATGTTTGAAAAAAAAATGTAAGTAGCATATTTGAAAAGTAAATATTGATTTTTGAAAAAAAAGAGTATATTTTGAAAATGGTGATTTTTTATAATTTTATTATCTCAAATGAATTCTTTTAGAAAAATGTGTGCATAGTAGAGCATGTATAGCTCAATAGTTTTTAAGCTATAAAGTATGAATGAACAAAATAACAAAACATGGAAAAAGATTGCATTTTGTCAAAAACTAAAATTTTTGCTAAGGAAAATTTTAAAAAAATCTTTGTTCTTTTGACATAAATTTTTGACATTTGTTTTGACATAAATTTTGGTGGGTGGACAAAATAAGTTGAAAAAAAATTTAGAATAGTGTATATGTTTGTGATAACTTTAGAATTAGCACCTTGTTGTAAGTAATTGAACTGGCATTGTAAAAATGAACGATTGTGAAATTAATTGAGAAATATTTGTCCTTGCCCACTCTAGTTTTCATGATTTGAAAAAAAAATGAGGTTTTTCATTTTTTTAATGAGATGTCATATTTTTAGGTTTGGAAAAAATAAAATTTTGAAGATTTTGATTTTTTGAAGGAAGATGAAATGATAAGGCCAAACCACATGTTTGAATCATGGAGTAGGTAAGGACTGATACCGAGGAAAGATGGGGAAATTTTTTGAGGTTATAAAGTAAATAGCAAGAATTATTTTGGAATAGTAGTAAATTCCCATAGAGTGCGTAAGCACTTTAGAGCCTAGGTTGTAACTTGGAAAAGACTGTTGGTACACAACAAGGACTAGTTGTGATAAATTAATGGTTGAGGGCAAGCGAGTAGTTTAGATCCCATGGTTTGGACTTTTCTTTATTAGTGGGGACATGGTCCTAGGATTCCTAGCCCTTAGTAGCTGTGTAGTGTGATTGTCTTCCTATTTTAGTTTTGAAAGAAATTAAGGCTTATTTAAAATAAGACTAGATCAGTGGATTAAGTTAAATAAGCTACGAAAAAGTAATGATATAACTAAAAAAAATGATGACAACTACAAAAGTAAAGCAACAAATGTATGAAAATTGAGAAAAATGGAAAATTTCGAGAAAAAAATGGATTTCCCAAGTAAGTTGCAAAAGAAAATTTATAACAAAGAAGATTTTCTTATGTAAACTGTGCTTGGATAGGGGTATATGACATCTTCATGTAACAGTTGCATAAAACCTAAGTACAGATTGAAAATGTACATAAAAGAAAACGGAGATTTGAATTTTTCCGTTTTCTATTGTGGCATAAGAAATCGAATTCAGAAAATTAGACTTTTTTTAATTCACAAATTTGAAGTTGATTGGTAGGGTTTGGGTGCATAAATAGGATAAACTGCGCTCTTGCTATGTAAGAGTGTAGGAAGAATCGGATGAAAAAGTATTTTTATTTTCAAAATACATTCATATAGAAATTGCCAGTATATTTAGGATGTGTGCATCATGTTTTCAAAAAGTTTTCAAGAAAATTTGCATTCATATAGGAGGTACCGCTTAGGCATTCATTGCATTCATTTATCATTATGTTGTATTACACTTCGCACTAGTGCACAAATGATTGAAAAATTAGATGCACACATAATGGTTGCAATTTATACGTGGAAAAACATCGCTCCATCCTTATCAAATTTCGAAGACGAAATTTCCTAAGAAGGGGAGAATGTAACACCCCGTATTTTTATATAAATATTAAATATGCATAATTTAAGATTTCAGAATTTAGCCTCGAAACATATAATATTGTGTTCGTGGCAATTTTCTGATTCATTTTGATATATGACTTGCCCCAAACGGGGTCCATATGGGAAAGTTATCGACGAAAAAAAAATTTAAAGGTTATATGCATATATATGTGCACAAATTTAAATTTTAAAATGGGATATGTGTTATAAGATGAAAATAATAATTCACGTCAACAATATTAAGAAATAAAACGAACGTTAAACGTAACGTTAAAATAAAAATTAATAGTCGTTGAAATCACGTTCAAACCCAGGCTCTGGGTCAACCCCGGCAAACATTGGTCAACCCATGTGTCGACCATAGGGTCGACACACCTCTAAGGTGGGTCGACACATGGGTTGACCCACCCGGGCTAGGTCTGTTTTTTTAGTGACATGTATTTCTTGGTTTAACGGTTCGGATTTTATATTATTAAATCAGACAGACCAAAATCTCCTGTACATCTATAAATAGACTAGCAGGGCCTAGCCTCCAACTCATATTTTCTGAGACAACGCTAAGGTTCTCCTCCAAATCTTCCAGAAAATAGAATATTTGTTTTTAGGAGTTCTGATTTAAGATTTGAAGACAAAGAATGTAAATCTATAACGTAGGTGTTCAGATTTCTGATCAACGTGAGTTAAGTCCTGTAAATCTGAATTATTTAGGTTTCTTTCTTTCCCTCTTCTTTTAGTATCAGATTTGTAAATCCTTGGTTATTTTAATAATAGATTTAGTTAGAAAGACCAACTCACATATTTAAATAAGATTCAAGGATTGGAAAGCAGTCAGGTGAGTGGATTTAATTATACCTTTTGGGTAACAGTATAATTACAGTCTTCTTTCCCCATAATTCTTAACATGTTAAATAACTATAATTTATGGTAATTGCATTGAATCTTATTTATATTTAGTTGAGAATATTTTTATTATAATTTGTTCGACTAATTCTCTGTTTGGGTTAAGAATTACTGCAATACCGAAATGGAAAATTTGATAATAGTCATATATGTAGTCTTGAGATTACTGCTGAACAATAAATTTGATATATTGAAAAGGGGAATTATACTGAAATTATGGAATTTACAATAAATATGGATACACTCCTGAAATTGCTATGTAATGACAAAATGGCTATGTTGTAAATAGAATTACAGTAATTTGGAAAACATGTTAATTTTACGGTAACTTGGAAAACATGTTAACTTGAAAGCAACTTGGAGAATAAACATCTAACTCAGAGAATGAAAAGGGGAAAAGTAAGTAGTGGACTGAGTTAGTTGGATTTTGGGAAAAATGAATACATTTCCATAACGATAAAAAAATTAAGGACATAGTTGCAAGAAAAGAAAGTAAAAAGGGATTAATGTGAAATAGGGGTTCTTTTACCGTATTGCGCACTAATCAAACAAAATATACATGTATGTCCACAAGAAAATAAAAGAAAAAGCTTGCAACTATGGATCTTAATTGATGCACATTATGGAAATAAACCTTTACATCTTTACACTAACCAATCTAAAGAGGTGTGTGAAATGTTTTCCTGAAATAATAAGAATGTACATAACGGTAAATAAAGAAAGATGACAACAATAAAAGTTGGTTTGTATTAAGGAACCTAAGAAGAATTGTGATGAACAAGAAATATATTCTATTATAATTAATTATATAAATGAAAATGTAATATAATAGGTAGACTTGTCCTAGGGACAAGTGGAATTATCACATTGGTTATAATAAATGAAAAGAAAACTTATTAGTAAACCTTAGTTAAGAGAACTAAGTTAATAAGTAAACAACTACAACATGTTGTGATGACAGTGTAAGACGAGGTTATGATTAAATAAGAAATAATAAAGTAAGCATATGAAATGAGATAAGCTGTACTTAATTATATATTAAATAGACATGTCATAAGAAAACATGAGGATTGGGGAAGGATATACTTATTATACATTAAGTAAAAAATGTCATTGAACTTGTAAACATGTGACCGGACAGTAAATGACGTGGTAATAAAAAGGGGTTATAGATTACTTTCGTTAATTACAATCTGGGGATAAAGGTTGTAGATTACTTTCTTTAATTGCAATCTAAGGAATAACATGTTATGACACAGGGCTTATTAATGAACTTAAAACGAGTTATGTCAAAATAACTGATTAATACGCAGAATAAAAAAGGTTGTAGATTACATTCGTTAATTACAATATAGGGGTAAAAGGTTGTAGATTACTTTCATTAATTATAATCTAAGAAATAACATGTTATGTCACCCAAATTATTAATGAACTTAAGACATGATTAAGTTAAACGTGTCTAGTAAATAAGCTAATCTGGAAAGGGGTCCATTCTAGTGAGATATAAGGGGCTTAGGGAAAACCTAGTAACTTGAATAAAAGTGAATATGTGGATAATCAAGTTAATTAGCAATCTGATAAGATAAAGCGAGCGCGTGATTAATAGATTATACATAGGGTCTAATAATATGTTTGCGTAATGCGCTTAGACCATTCCACATGTACGAAGGTAAAGAACCCAACGGGGTAGATCATCGTGTTGTCTGGAGACACGAGAAGAGCACGTCCATTGGATTATTCTACTTGATATTTTGTCCGATTACTCTATGGGACTAAGGGAAGCACACGACTTTCGAGGGACATGGTAGGGTACTACGTGGTGTTCCTCTATGCAGTGCATGCTCAGGCTGTACTCGCCGAGGTTTGATCTGTGCGGTACCACTCGGTGAGTATATACCTTTATTGTAGTTAGGCAGTCAGAAGGTTGTGGCGTATGGCATTGGGTGATTCAGTGATTTTCCTTGGGAGAGGCGGGTCAGGAACAATACAAGATAGTAATCGTCGGATACCTATCTTTTATTAGTTGAGGTAGGGTTCAGGGTGGGGTTATAACCACCGTAAAAACGCATACCATACTTTGGATATCTGTATTGTAGGCTTAATGAGGTCGGCCTTTACAGATATGGAAATCTCCCGATCGAGTTTCTTGCACTGGATGCAGTCCTATTATGGAACTCGGGGAACAGAAGACAGTATGTTCGTGTGAGGGTCTAGATACATGCACTGGGTGGTGTACTGTAGACAGTAAGGCATTACTCTGTGTTGAGACTTGGTTCGACCGAGGAGTTTAGATACGATGATCCATACGCTTATGTGGCATAGTGATAATGGTTCTGTGCGATTACGTGGTGTGATGACTTGGATTTCCGTACATCATTTGGCATAGGATGGATGTTGCATACGCTTCTATGGCATGACGGTGGAGACCGTACAAGGAGGGTACTATTTGAAGTACCTTGAGACGTGGGGTATAGTTACATATATGCTATATTAGGTTAATCTATCGGGGAATGGATGGGTACGACGTGAGTGCAGAGCCTTGAGTGTTGTTAACCCATAATAACCTAATAAATAAGAAAACATATCTAAACGGTATATGTAGGGTAACTTCAAAATGTTTAATTTGTCCTGTCACCAAAACTTTGTGTTTAGACCCCCTCCTCATAACATACTCGCAGGTTAGGTTTATAGCAGATATTTGGTAGCCTTTGGACACTTGATAGACATTGTTATTATTTCGATAAGGCAATATTTTATTATTTTATCCATTCCATTGTGAGATGTTTTATCAAACTCCGATATATTTATTATCTCTGTCTGTTATGCAGGATACCAGATAAGCCAACTCGAGCTTTAACGGATTGGGATTTTTGAAAAAAAAATAGCCTGTCAAAATTCGGGTTGTTACAGTACTGATCCAATGATACATGGGTCGACCTATAATGGCCACTTCTGTCATGCTTCGTTAACCCCATTAGCCTACCCTCCAACTTTGTTTACAACATGATGTGTCTAGCTTAAGGTATATATGACTTGTCTATGTAGCTCAAATCAACTTTAATATAAAGAACTATTAAATCAAATTCAAAAGATATGAAACTTCATAGGAAGCATCATAACAAAGTAAAGAGGATAACAAAAAATATTGCAACTCAAAGAAATATGTGGGTTAGAGTTAGCATTGATCAGTACCCTTTGGATCCATATTAATCGTAAGTCATAGCTCATATGGACTCCGAACTTCTAACATGAGTTTAGGCCTCCAATCCAAGCCTTTTAATCATGGAATAATAAAATTCATCTTTTAACTCTAAAAAGTAACAAGCCGCTGTAAATATAAAAGGGACATGAATTCAGCTTACCCACATGTTGTTGAAATCATATTTCTTCTTCTTCCTCTACACAATAGCCATCTATGGGTTATTATGATTCGTCAATAATCTTATGAACCTGAGACTTCCTCCAGTTCAATCAACTGTACTTAAATGGCTTGTAACAGGCATAAAATGATAAAGAAAAATTATAAGCACATAGGTTGATCTGTAGCAGAACCACTATAAAAAATCTTGGCTTTTCCCTCTCTTTCTTTTCTTTTCATATTTTTCACATGTATCTGTATATTCTACTTCCTTGTTATTTGAATTTTCCTCTAAGACTACTGCTTTCTTCCCAACTAGATGTCTATGCCATTTTTGGTATTTAATTTCATGACTAAGTGTTTGAAATTATTTAAAATGGTTAATTATTTTCTAATTATAATTGACATAGGTAAATTAATTTATAATTATTGGCTAATATGTATGTTAGTTAGTGTAAACGATTATTTATCACGGTTTAGATCAATTTTAGCACTAATATGTATGGTTAAACTATGCATATGTTAAATATAAAACTTATATTTAAACATTAATTAGTGTGTGTTAATTATAAATGTTAGTGATAATTATAATATGAACATCAAATTTTAGTACATAAAATAGTTAAATTAAAATTTGTTTGATCAACATTAAGATTGTTTAATGAATTATAAAATATGATTAGAAATTTAATTTGTAGTTGTTAAAATATCAACTTCTATTTTTTTGGAAGTGTTTTACATAGTAAGTTCATTTTGTAACAATAAAATATTCAATTTGTAAAAATTAAGAAAAAATAATGTTTATTTGAAAGTAATGGTTAAATATTATTTTAACAAATATAACAATAGAATGTTAAAGAATTTTATCTCAAAAGACTTTTAAATTATTTTAGAAACACAACAACACACCCTCTAACTACAAAGCTATGCGTACAAGGCAATGATGTGAAGTATTGTCAAATATTTTAACATTGTGACGACCCGAATTCCCATTCAGACGGAAACAGGGCTATCTTTGGAATATAACACAGAAACAGATAATAGCAGAACAAAATAAAGTAAATACACCAGACAATGAACAATAAAATATACTGGATAAAAGTAATCATCAGAGTTACACAGTATACAGGATCTTACTTAGTACAAATACAGTTCAGCTATACATAAATGTCTACAGCGGAAATAAACAAAATATGTACAATAGGAGCTGAACAGCATAAAAAGAAATAAATGATAGAATCCATCTTCAGCTCCAGCTATCCAGAAAGAACCAGTTAGACCTGAATACAAGGCTGCCCATGTAGAAAAAGGGGCACCCGAGTTTGAAAGTGAAACAAACTACGAGTCAGTCAGGGGACTGGTATGAGAAATCCACTCAACACATATATAATTGGCTAATCACAGGACCACGCCACTTTCGTGGAACAGGTTTACTCCATTGGATTGCCAGTGCTTTAAAACAAATCTTTCTTTTAAACATCGCTATGCTTTTTATAAAAATGAAGCCATTATAAGACTCAGTTCCCATCACACAATGCAACGCAAACCGGAGGATAGAGTTTTACCTTATAATGGCCAAAATATGGTTGATACGAATAAAACAAAGACAATTGATATTATTGCTAGTGTTTATATGTTTTGAAAACAATTTCAAATCATAACTATCAATCATAGACGGCATGGGTACCATATATCATGTCGCCATATATATATACAATTGAAACCGTACGATCACGTATTTGGAAATTGGATTTCCGTCATGAACCAAGGCAAAAGATAGTCCTTACTGAATTCGTGACTCTCTAGCCCGAGCCACAGGACCCAGACTCAGGTGGGCCCTTGGAGCGACAGGGCCGGTCCACCGATGTGGATTAAAATGCCTGAACAATACGTTTCCCCGCCCTTTGGGGCGTAAACGAGCCAACGAATGACTCCATCGGACCCGGATCGTCCGATCAAACCGAGGCGCCTCGCAACAGCAACAACCACATAGGTGAAAAGTATATAAATGTCAGGGCTGGTAGGTCACTGACACCACCCTAGCTAGAAAGAAACGCATGCCCTCCCTGAGGTCCTTCTCCCGTTTCTGGTTCATACCGGGGTGTGAGGCTCGCGAATTCATGTTATACACAAAGCTACGCCCCACAGGCGGGGCTTTGATCATCACCACAAGACTTTGCTTTTCAACAGAAGCCCTGATCACTGCATCTTAGCATGCCACACCGGCAATTCACGCCATGCGATTGATGTCCATCGATATACAACCTCTGAGCTCGTACGTCTCAGAGAAGGGCGTTAAGCAAAAGAATAAATTCTCCGCTGCCAAACAGATGTATATTTAACAGAGATCAATCAACACAGAATAAAATCCAATGTCGGACACACAGTCCATTTACAAGTCCGTTCTGGGTCTGAACGAAACCGGAGGCACTAAATACCTCGCAAATCCATCGATCACCACGTACGTCTGGACGATCACCACTCATTATCCATATTTCGGGATGCCTCCCAATCAGGACCTCGGTTACCATCCAAACGAGGTGAAGATCTCCGTTCTTCGACCATCGTCTTCATCTTCGACTTTCAATCGTCGGTCAATTATTTGAAATGAGAATTAACTCGGCCTTCTCAAATAATTCACGTATATTTAGAATTTCAAATCGATTTATTTCAATGGTTAAATTATTCGACAACACCAATTGTGTTCTTTTAATGTAATTTTCACACCAAACACATTCAACCATCAAAAGCCACATAAATCGAACAAATTCAGTTTATTTCTATTCCATATCGCTTATGATATTTTATAACTATTTATCGCTATTTTTATTTATTTTAAAATAGCCATTTTATTCAAAACGACGCTTCGGGCCATAAGGCGGCCGTGGCGCTGTTTTTCTTCAGATTTGATTTACATATATCTGAAAATCTAACCGTTGGATCTTCACAAAATTTACATCATCAGAAAGGTCTTTTCAAAACGAATCCAACGGTTCCAGTTTCGGGAAATTCCGACGGTCGGATCTCCCGGTACAATCGTTTGAAATTTCGATTTCAAAATACGAACTGCAGCGTCGTTATTCGATTAAATATAATTATATTTATATATATAAATATAATCGTTTCTGGCGCTGTTTTTCTTCAGATTTGAATTAAACATTCCAGACAATCCAACCGTTGGATTTTTACAAGGTTGGTGCCGTTGGAAAGATATTTCCAAGGCGAACCCGACGGTTGAGGTTTCGGGAAAATCCAATGGTCGGATTTCCCGCACTAGTCGTTTGAAATCACGGTTTCAAAATACGAACTGCACGGCCTCGTTTCGTTTTAATTTTATTTATATTTATATAAATATAGTTCATTCAATGATTTCGATATCGTTTTCACTTCAAAATTTTTTCTAACACCTTAAAATTTTGGAAAATTTCGCCATAACCTCCCCTGCACCGGGAGCATCGGGAAATCACAAATAGCTTTCCCGGTCCTTCTAATCTCAAAAAGAAAAAGAAAAAGGCAAGCGGCTAGCCAACAGGCTCATAAAATCATCACCCAACAAAGCAGTAAATGTGTACCTATTTGTCGGGCACAAAATTTTATTCCTCTTCTCTAGCCCCTTTGCTATAACCTGTTCAATAAATATGCATGTACATATATATACAGTTCTTATCATTTATCATTTTCTATTCAACTTCATATTTGATTTCTGTTTGGTTTAAAAACACCATTCATACTAATGTTACATACATAGGTGCAAATCATTTCATTAGCTAATTAATGAATATTTCATCTCATATATGTTTATTTTGAACAAGTGGCTATTTTTAACACTTCACATTTCAACGATTTATGCATACAATAAAAATGTGATTTTTATTGTAAAACAATTCATTTCAAAACACTATTTTTCTATATAGTTCATATAGGTGACAAAAATAGGATTTTTATCATAAAACCATTTCTTTTAAAACGAGATTATTTTACACAGTTCATATAGTCGATAAAAGGTGATTTTTATTATCAAACAATTTATTTCAAAATATGAATACCATTCAACACATGAATTTCTAATCAACGATTGAATATCAATTCAACACATGAATGTTTTCTATTCAATGAATAATTATAGTTTAAGCATATGAAAATAATTCAAACACACGAATATTATTCAAAATTTCGGCAGCATAACGGCAGGGTAGTTAAACCGGGACCGTCCCTAGTACGGCTCCTCGCTCTACCTTAAAACCTCGCGGTTTTTCACAATGGGGATCATGCATCTAGTTCGCACGCAGGCGGCATGTATATATTTATTTCATTTCCACAAACTAATCCTATGTGGTTTCAACCAAATATTTCTCAACCACAAATGGGTATTTTTCAACCACAATCAACCAATATCAATCACAAACAATCCCAAACAATCAATCGCTATCTATCAATTTTCACAACAATTTCAACCAATAAATATCGTCCATGGTTTGTGGACGAGGGGCGTATATATATATATATATATATATATATATATATATATATATATAGATATATATTTATATATAGCATTTCACTTTTATTTCACACATATATATATTTTAAAATCAGAAATCTCACCAATAGCTATCCAACTGCACGACACTTCCTTTATAGAAATCTTCGCCAATCTCGCCTTTCGTCGCTTTCGTTGCCCGTATTCTCTACATATGTAAAAATCGAATTTTTACTATGTTATTCAATATATAAAAACTGCATTTCAAAAATATATATTCCGCCTTTTCAAAAATAAAGATTATATTTTTAATATTCCTATGATGTAAAGATTATATTTTTATTCTTTAAAAATATAAAAATCATATTTTACTTCTTCTATTTAATAAAAATTCCGTCTTTTCTATTTTAAAAATATGATCTTTTCTATTCTAAAAAATCTGATATTTTTCTATATAAAGTTTAAATCTTTTTCCTTTTAAAGTTTAAATTAAAAATCAGTTTTTAAATCTGTTAAAAATCAGTTTTTAACTACTTTTACAAAAATCAGTTTTTATCTTTTACAAAAATCAGTTTTTATCTTTTACAAAAATCAGTTTTTTTCTTTTACAAAAATCAGTTTTTATCTTTTACAAAAATCAGTTTTTTTTCTTTTACAAAAATCAGTTTTTAATCTTTTATAAAAAAATCTGTTTTTAATCTTTTATAAAAAATTTGTTTTATCCTTTATAAAAAATCAGATTTAAACCTATCCTATATCAGTTTTAAAATCCTTTTAAAATCAGTTTTTACTTTATATAAAAATCAGTATTTACATCCTTTAAAAAAAAAATCAGTTTTAAGAATTAAAAATAAAAACAAAATAAAATAGAAATACTTAAATTGGTGCGAAGAAGGGGGGGGTTGGAGACGTCGGCGGCAGGCTCTGGATCTCGGTGGTGGTGGCGTCGAGGCTTTAGGGGGGGGCTCGATTTAATTCGACGGGGGGGGGGGGGGGGCGGATGCGTCGCGAGGGCTTCGAGGTGGGCGGATGCTTCGCAAGGGGGAGGAGCTGGATCGGCGCGCGGTGGGGGTCTGGTCAACGGTGAAAGCGGGCGGCTGCTGTTGCTTTCTTCTTCTTTTTTTTTTTTTGTTTTCTGATTTGGACTTCGGTAATGAATTACGGGGGGAGGGGGGGCAAGGTATAGGAGGGAATTATATAATATATTTTTTATTATTTAATTATTTAATTATTTAATTTTGCAAAAAGGTTGACTTTTACATACGACCTCGAAACGAGGCCCACCGCTTGTCGTCCATAGCGTTTTACCCCCATTCCGAACACAATGGGATATGTATCGCAAGCTGATTTGATCGTTACAATCAGTTTCCTTTTGAATTTTCATTTAAATCACTATATTGAATTTTAAACGCACATTTCAAATTACCGGGGTCACGTACTAACTAGAAAAATTCCAGAAAAATATTTTCTAGCTTCGTATTGACGATACGGTCCTAACAAAGGTAGTTTCGTCGATTTCTGAGACCGTTTGAAAAATGGTCAATTTCCAGTCGATTAAAATCAACTGAAACTGGTCAAACGCGTTTTCCTTTGCCACGCTCACATATTGATTCGAAAAATTATGAAATTTGAAACCTAACAATAACTTGACACTACGGATCTAACAAAAGTGGTTTCGTCGAAATCCGAGGTCATTTGCAAAATGTCCATTTTTAAGGGCCTGAATTCCATAGCGACTATTCAGAATTTTCAACTGGACATATCTTTTGATTCCCGCTATCAAATTTCGATTGGTCGGATTCGTTAGAAAGATATTATCAATTAGATTCCATTATTTTTGGTTTCACTAAAATCCGGATTGTTTTGCACCCGGTATATTCAATTGAAGTTTGAAATCGAATTATCGAACTACCGCGCCATTTTCAATTCTATATATAATTATAATTAATTATATTCGTTTTCAAATGTCGATCCAAACTCAGTTTTCATCGCCATTATTTAAAATATTTATTTTAAATATTTGAAATCCATTATTTTAGCCAATTTAAAAATTTTAAATTGGTTCAGATTTTCTGGGTCGTTACAATCTCCCCCACTTAAAACTTTTCGTCCCCGAAAAGGAACAAAGTCGAAAGTGGTTTGATAAATTTACAATCACACAACACAACAACCAATTCAATTGTTTTTAACCTTTCAAAAATATACTAATCTATTTTCATACTCCTTAAAAATCATTCAGACCATATGATTAAAAGTGTATATATATGAAAAGAAAATATCAATAGAGTAGAGAATTGAATGGTAATGCAATGTAGGTTAAATGTACCTTGCACCGGAGTCAATCAGAGATATCTACTCGGCACCTAGGATAAGCTTTCTGAATGCTCTCCTCAGTTTCCCAAGTACAATCTCGCGGATCTCCACTCCATTGCACTTTGACTAAGTGAACCTTCTTGTTTCTCAGCTCTTTGGTTTCTTTGCCGATAATCTTTAGCAGCTCTCGCCTCACAGCTAATTCTGGAGTAATTTCAATGTCCTGTTGAGCTGCTTCTTCCACGATCAAGTCTGGATCATGAACGTGCTTTCGAAGTTGAGATATATGAAATAAATCATGCACTCCAGGCAACCAGTCTGGCAATTTGACCCTATAAGCGAGAGTTCCAATCCGTTCCAGAATAGGAAACGGACCAATGAATTTGGGTGCCAACTTTCCAGTTTTACCGAACCGGATAACTCCTCTCATCGGCGATACCTTTAAATATACGTAGTCGCCAACTTCAAAGGATATATCTCTTCTTCTTCTATCGGCATAGCTCTTTTGTCGGCTTTGAGCGGCGAGTAATCGCTTCTTAATAAAATCGACTTTGTCGGCCGCTTCTCGAATCATATCGGGACCCAACACAAGTCTATATCCAGGCTCGACCCAACAAGCAGGAGATCGGCACGGTCTACTGTACAATGCTTCGAATGGCGACATTGTCAGACTCGCCTGGTAGCTGTTGTTATAAGAGAATTCAGCCAAATGCAGATTGTCTTCCCATGATCCACCGAAATCTATAACACAAGCCCGCAATAGATCTTCTAAAATGCGATTCACCCTCTCAGTCTGACCGTCTGTCTGAGGATGATAAGCTGTGCTTAGGTTTAACTTCGTTCCCAGCTCGACTTGAAATGCTTCCCAGAATTTGCTAGTGAATATTGTATCTCTATCACTGACTATACTGAGCGGCACTCCATGTAGTCTAACTATTTCCCTGACATAAATCTGCGCCAGACTCTGAGTGGTTCTGTTTGATCTGACAGGTATGAAATGGGCGGTCTTCGTGAAGCGATCTACGATCACCCAAATACTGTCATTTCCCTTTCTGGTTCTGGGCAAACCATCGATGAAATCCATAGAAATATGTTCCCACTTCCAGCCAGGAACTTCTAGCGGTTGTAATAATCCAGCCAATTTCTGTTGGCCGCTCTTGACTAGCTGGCAAGTAGGGCATCGGCTGACATATAAGGAAATGTCCCTTTTCATCGACTTCCACCAGAAAGTGCGTTTGATGTCATTATACATTTTTCTTACTCCCGGATGGATACTGAGTTTTGACTTGTGGCATTCATCCAGTACTTCCTTTCGAAGTTCAGGAATGTTAGGGACACAGATTCGACCTTTGAGCCTTAAAATCCCATCATTGTCAACTTGAAAACTCGAGGGTTCGCCTTGTTGAATTATCCCTCTGATCTTCTGAATGAAGTGATCATCCTCCTGAAAAGCAGATATCTTATCTGGCAATGAAGTCGTGATAATAAAACTGGCGATCATTTCATTCTTTCGGCTTAATGCATCGGCCACGACATTGGCTTTCCCTGGAGTATATATAATTTCAAAGTCATATGCTGCAAGAAACTCCAGCCAACGTTGCTGCCTCAAATTCAAGTCTTTCTGAGTGAACAGATACTTTAATGACTGATGATCTGTAAATAGTTCGAATCTCTCACCGAGAAGATAGTGTCTCCAGATTTTCAAAGAGAATATGATAGCCAATAACTCAAGATCATGAGTTACGTAGTTTTTCTCGTGTGGCTTAAGTTGACGGCTAGCATAAGCAATCACTTGACCGCTTTGCATTAACACTGCGCCAAGGCCTTCTCTAGAAGCATCAGTCCAGACTTTTAAATCTTGGTTGCCATCGATGATGGTTAACACTGGAGCTGTTGTTAATCTCAACTTTAGCTCTTCGAAAGCCTCCTCACTTTCTTGAGTCCATTTGAATTTAGAATGCTTCTTTGTAAGCTTTGTTAAATGACCAGATATCTTCGAAAAGTTTTTAACGAACTTCCGGTAATAGCTAGCCAATCCGAGAAAACTGCGGACTTCAGTGGGAGTACTAGGCTGTTTCCAGTTCTGAATAGCTGTGATTTTACTTGGATCCACAGCAATTCCTTCTTTCGATACGACGTGGCCCAGAAATTTTACTTCATCTTGCCAGAAGATACATTTGGAAAATTTGGCTTTCAATACATTCCTTCTGAGGGTTTCTAGAACCTGTTCCAAATGTTTTTCATGTTCGACTTTCGATTTAGAGAAGATTAGAATATCGTCAATGAAAACCAGAACAAATTTATTCAAAACTCCTCTGAATACTCTGTTCATTAGATCGACGAAATAAGCTGGAGCGTTACATAAGCCGAACGGCATTACTAACCACTCGTAGAATAAGTCGGGGCCTCTGAACGCTGTCATTGGAACAAACTCTTCGGCAATTCGAAGTTGATGGAATGCTGTAGCTAGGTCCATTCGTGAGAATACTTGTGCTCCATTTAATCGATCTAACAAATCATCAATCCGCGGCAATGGATACTTGTTCTTTATTGTCTGTTTGTTCAGATCACGATAATCCACACATAGACGTAGAGTACCGTCAGATTTTGGGACAAATACCACTGCTGCACCCCAATCAGAGAAACTAGGCCTGATCGGACCTTTCCATACTAGCTGTCGTGTTTGATTGTCTAATTCCTCCTTCTCTTTCAAGGACATTCTTCGAATAGCGTGAACTACCGGCCTTGCATTGGGAATTAAAGCAATTCTGAAATCTATTTCTCTTTGCGGAGGTAAGCGAACAACTTCCTCGAACACATCCGCATAGTTCTTGACGACAGGAATATCTTTGATGAGGTCAGGAATGTTCTCTGTGATTTCAGGGATATTTTCTATTTGAGCTGGAGAAACATCGAGAGCTGACCAGAAATCTTTTCTATTTGAAGTTGGGCCTTCACATGATATGGTTATATAATTTCCCAATTGTGCTTTTGCCTTTACAACTCTCTCGGCACATTTAACTTCCGCTTCATATTTGGTAAGCCAATCCAATCCCAGAATAAGATCGAATTCATTAAAATTCATGACGATAGAGATTATAGGGAATTTATAGCAAGAAAAAGAGATAGGTACTGCACAGATCCAACTGAGATTGATGGAACCCCCAACTGGATTTTGGACAGTCATGGGCTCTTTGAGCTTTTTCAATTTAAAATCCAACTTCTTGACTGCACTCTTTGCAATAAAGCTTCGTGATGCGCCTGTGTCAAACAGCACTTTAACTGGAATGTTTTTGACATTGAGCGTGCCTTCTAAAACATCAGACCTTTCCTGAGTAGACGAGGATGCAAGTACTTCCACCACTTCATTTATATTTACTTCTTTAGGTTTCTGAGGTAGCGGGCAGTTTTTCGCAATATGCCCGGCCTGGTGGCACTTATGGCATCCTCTTCTCTCTTGTAGCCTCCTACCGGATTTAGACCTATCCTTAACTTGTTTCTTTAGAGACCTACAACTTATCGAGAGATGTCGTCGCCTATGGCAGTTATTGCATACGGCGGTCGTTACGGGTTCTTTCCCAGATTCAGCCCTTTTTCTCTTGGTACCGGGCTTTTTACGGATCTCAGACATTGTACTTGCCTCAGGAATATCAGTTTCCGACTCTGCTATGTCACTACAACAAACTTCTTCTTCGTCGCGCAACATTCCTTTCTTGTCTAGATCTTCGTATTGATAAGCCATATAAATCATTTCTGAGAAAGGAAGCTTCACATGCCCCAATACTTTATTCCGGTATTTCCTTTGAAGCCCGTGAATAAATCTCAGATTTTTCCTCTTTGGGTCTTGAATTAGATGAGGAGCAAAGTGAGAAAGTTCATTGAATTTCTTATGATACTCGGGAATTGTCATATCTCCTTGTATCAGATAGGAAAATTCATCGCATAATCGCTCAGTTGCTTCGGGAGGAGTAAATCTTTCCAAGAAAATCACTTTGAATCTGTCCCAGGTGATATCACCTTCTGGATTATCCTTAATAACAGAATCCCACCAGAACAAAGCTTCATCTTTGAGTGCCCAGGAGGCCAGTAATCTTTTCTGGTCGTCCTTCAGCTTTAATGCTTCGAAGATTTTCTCAGCCGAACGAATCCAAGCTTGTGTCTTCATAATAGATTCTTCACCAGAGAACGGTATTCCACCCATATTTCGATATTTGATTAATAGGGCCTCAATATCCGGTTCTGCATTCCTTCTGTTTCTGACACTCATTTTCTAGTACTTCTGCAAATGGCAGACCAAGTGTCAGGTCACAGAAAAGGTATTTTAAAATATAGAAACACATACTTCAAATGTAAATGTGTCTATCAAGGTGTAATTTCATTCTGGTTTACTCATACTAGGATATTACTGATCCTATCTGTATTGAGTTACCCGTCCTAGAACACTACTGGTTCTATTTCTGACGAGTTCGTTCACATGTTATATTCCAGAACTAAGCTTAACCAAAGCTCTGATACCACGATGTGACGACCCGAATTCCCGTTCAGACGGAAACAGGGCTATCTTTGGAATATAACACAGAAACAGATAATAGCAGAACAAAATTAAGTAAATACACCAGATAATGAACAATAAAATATACTGGATAAAAGTAATCATCAGAGTTACACAGTATACAGGATCTTACTTAGTACAAATACAGTTCAGCTATACATAAATGTCTACAGCGGAAATAAACAAAATATGTACAATAGGAGCTGAACAGCATAAAAAGAAATAAATGATAGAATCCATCTTCAGCTCCAGCTATCCAGAAAGAACCAGCTAAACCTGAATACAAGGCTGCCCGTGTAGAAAAAGGGGCACCCGAGTTTGAAAGTGAAACAAACTACGAGTCAGTCAGGGGACTGGTATGAGAAATCCACTCAACACATATATAATTGGCTAATCACAGGACCACGCCACTTTCGTGGAACGGGTTTACTCCATTGGATTGCCAGTGCTTTAAAACAAATCTTTCTTTTAAACATCGCTATGCTTTTTATAAAAATGAAGCCATTATAAGACTCAGTTCCCATCACACAATGCAACGCAAACCGGAGGATAGAGTTTTACCTTATAATGGCCAAAATATGATTGATACGAATAAAACAAAGGCAATTGATATTATTGCTAGTGTTTATATGTTTTGAAAACAATTTCAAATCATAACTATCAATCATAGACGGCATGGGTACCATATATCATGTCGCCATATATATATACAATTGAAACCGTACGATCACGTATTTGGAAATTGGATTTCCGTCATGAACCAAGGCAAAAGATAGTCCTTACCGAATTCGTGACTCTCTAGCCCGAGCCACAGGACCCAGACTCAGGTGGGCCCTTGGAGCGACAGGGCCGGTCCACCGATGTGGATTAAAATGCCTGAACAATACGTTTCCCCGCCCTTTGGGGCGTAAACGAGCCAACGAATGACTCCATCGGACCCGGATCGTCCGATCAAACCGAGGCGCCTCGCAACAGCAACAACCACATAGGTGAAAAGTATATAAATGTCAGGGCTGGTAGGTCACTGACACCACCCTAGCTAGAAAGAAACGCATGCCCTCCCTGAGGTCCTTCTCCCGTTTCTGGTTCATACCGGGGTGTGAGGCTCGCGAATTCATGTTATACACAAAGCTACGCCCCACAGGTGGGGCTTTGATCATCACCACAAGACTTTGCTTTTCAACAGAAGCCTTGATCACTGCATCTTAGCATGCCACACCGGCAATTCACGCCATGCGATTGATGTCCATCGATATACAACCTCTGAGCTCGTACGTCTCAGAGAGAAGTGCGTTAAGCAAAAGAATAAATTCTCCGCCGCCAAACAGATGTATATTTAACAGAGATCAATCAACACAGAATAAAATCCAATGTCGGACACACAGTCCATTTACAAGTCCGTTCTGGGTCTGAACGAAACCGGAGGCACTAAATACCTCGCAAACCCATCGATCACCACGTACGTCTGGACGATCACCACTCATTATCCATATTTCGGGATGCCTCCCAATCAGGACCTCGGTTACCATCCAAACGAGGTGAAGATCTCCGGTCTTCGACCATCGTCTTCATCTTCGACTTTCAATCGTCGGTCAATTATTTGAAATGAGAATTAACTCGGCCTTCTCAAATAATTCACGTATATTTAGAATTTCAAATCGATTTATTTCAATGGTTAAATTATTCGACAACACCAATTGTGTTCTTTTAATGTAATTTTCACACCAAACACATTCAACCATCAAAAGCCACATAAATCGAACAAATTCAGTTTATTTCTATTCCATATCGCTTATGATATTTTATAACTATTTATCGCTATTTTTATTTATTTTAAAATAGCCATTTTATTCAAAACGACGCTTCGGGCCATAAGGCGGCCGTGGCGCTGTTTTTCTTCAGATTTGATTTACATATATCTGAAAATCTAACCGTTGGATCTTCACAAAATTTACATCATCAGAAAGGTCTTTTCAAAACGAATCCAACGGTTCCAGTTTCGGGAAATTCCGACGGTCGGATCTCCCGGTACAATCGTTTGAAATTTCGATTTCAAAATACGAACTGCAGCGTCGTTATTCGATTAAATATAATTATATATATATATATAAATAAATATAATCGTTTCTGGCGTTGTTTTTCTTCAGATTTGAATTAAACATTCCAGACAATCCAACCGTTGGATTTTTACAAGGTTGGTGCCGTTGGAAAGATATTTTCAAGGCGAACCCGACGGTTGAGGTTTCGGGAAAATCCAATGGTCGTATTTCCCGCACTAGTCGTTTGAAATCACGGTTTCAAAATACGAACTGCACGGCCTCGTTTCGTTTTAATTTTATTTATATTTATATAAATATAGTTCGTTCAATGATTTCAATATCGTTTTCACTTCAAATTTTTTTCTAACACCTTAAAATTTTGGAAAATTTCGCCATAACCTCCGCTGCACCGGGAGCATCGGGAAATCGCAAATAGCTTTCCCGGTCCTTCTAATCTCAAAAAGAAAAAGAAAAAGCCAAGCGGCTAGCCAACAGGCTCATAAAATCATCACCCAACAAAGCAGTAAATGTGTACCTATTTGTCGGGCACAAAATTTTATTCCTCTTCTCTAGCCCCTTTGCTATAACCTGTTCAATAAATATGCATGTAAATATATATACAGTTCTTATCATTTATCATTTTCTATTCAACTTCATATTGGATTTCTGTTTGGTTTAAAAACACCATTCATACTAATGTTACATACATAGGTGCAAATCATTTCATTAGCTAATTAATGAATATTTCATCTCATATATGTTTATTTTGAACAAGTGGCTATTTTTAACACTTCACATTTCAACGATTTATGCATACAATAAAAATGTGATTTTTATTGTAAAACAATTCATTTCAAAACACTATTTTTCTATATAGTTCATATAGGTGACAAAAATAGGATTTTTATCATAAAACCATTTCTTTTAAAACGAGATTATTTTACACAGTTCATATAGTCGATAAAAGGTGATTTTTATTATCAAACAATTTATTTCAAAATATGAATACCATTCAACACATGAATTTCTAATCAACGAATGAATATCAATTCAACACATGAATGTTTTCTATTCAATGAATAATTATAGTTTAAGCATATGAAAATAATTCAAACACACGAATATTATTCAAAATTTCGGCAGCATAACGGCAGGGTAGTTAAACCGGGACCGTCCCTAGTACGGCTCCTCGCTCTACCTTAAAACCTCGTGGTTTTTGACAATGGGGATCATGCATCTAGTTTGCACGCAGGCGGCATGTATATATTTATTTCATTTCCACAAACTAATCCTATGTGGTTTCAACCAAATATTTCTCTACCACAAATGGGTATTTTTCAACCACAATCAACCAATATCAATCACAAACAATCCCAAACAATCAATCGCTATCTATCAATTTTCACAACAATTTCAACCAATAAATATCGTCCATGGTTTGTGGACGAGGGGCGTATATATATATAGATATATATTTATATATAGCATTTCACTTTTATTTCACACATATATATATTTTAAAATCAGAAATCTCACCAATAGCTATCCAACTGCATGACACTTCCTTTATAGAAATCTTCGCCAATCTCGCCTTTCGTCGCTTTCGTTGCCCGTATTCTCTACATATGTAAAAATCGAATTTTTACTATGTTATTCAATATATAAAAACTGCATTTCAAAAATATATATTCCGCCTTTTCAAAAATAAAGATTATATTTTTAATATTCCTATGATGTAAAGATTATATTTTTATTCTTTAAAAATATAAAAATCATATTTTACTTCTTCTATTTAATAAAAATTCCGTCTTTTCTATTTTAAAAATATGATCTGTTCTATTCTAAAAAATCTGATCTTTTTCTATCTAAAGTTTAAACCTTTTTCCTTTTAAAGTTTAAATTGAAAATCAGTTTTTAAATCTGTTAAAAATCAGTTTTTAACTTCTTTTACAAAAATCAGTTTTTATCTTTTACAAAAATCAGTTTTTATCTTTTACAAAAATCAGTTTTTTTCTTTTACAAAAATCAGCTTTTATCTTTTACAAAAATCAGTTTTTTTTCTTTTACAAAAATCATTTTTTAATTTTTTATAAAAAAATCTGTTTTTAATCTTTTATAAAAAATCTGTTTTATCCTTTATAAAAAATCAGATTTAAACCTATCCTAATATCAGTTTTAAAATCCTTTTAAAATCAGTTTTTACTTTATATAAAAATCAGTATTTACATCCTTTAAAAAAAAATCAGTTTTAAGAATTAAAAATAAAAACAAAATAAAATAGAAATACTTACATTGGTGCGAAGAGGGGGGGGGTTGGAGACGTCGGCGGCAGGATCTGGATCTCGGTGGTGGTGGCGTCGAGGCTTCAGGGGGGGCTCGATTTAATTCGACGGGGGGGGGGGGGGGGATGCGTCGCGAGGGCTTCGAGGTGGGCGGATGCTTCGCGAGGGGGAGGAGCTGGATCGGCGCGCGGTGGGGGTCTGGTCAACGGTGAAGGCGGGCGGCTGCTGTTGCTTTCTTCTTCTTTTTTTTTTCTGATTTGGACTTCGGTAATGAATTACGGGGGGGGGGGGGGGGCAAGGTATAGGAGGGAATTATATAATATATTTTTTTATTATTTAATTATTTAATTTTGCAAAAAGGTTGACTTTTACATACGACCTCGAAACGAGGCCCACCGCCTGTCGTCCATAGCGTTTTACCCCCATTCCGAACACAATGGGATATGTATCGCAAGCTGATTTGATCGTTACAATCAGTTTCCTTTTGAATTTTCATTTAAATCACTATATTGAATTTTAAACGCACATTTCAAATTACCGGGGTCACGTACTAACTAGAAAAATTCCAGAAAAATATTTTCTAGCTTCGTATTGACGATACGGTCCTAACAAAACTAGTTTCGTCGAATTCTGAGACCGTTTGAAAAATGGTCAATTTCCAGTCGATTAAAATCAACTAAAACTGGTCAAACGCGTTTTCCTTTGCCACGCTCACATATTGATTCGAAAAATTCTGAAATTTGAAACCTAACAATAACTTGACACTACGGATCTAACAAAAGTGGTTTCGTCGAAATCCGAGGTCATTTGCAAAATGTCCATTTTTAAGGGCCTGAATTCCATAGCGACTATTCAGAATTTTCAACTGGACATATCTTTTGATTCCCGCTATCAAATTTCGATTGGTCGGATTCGTTAGAAAGATATTATCAATTAGATTCCATTATTTTTGGTTTCACTAAAATCCGGATTGTTTTGCACCCGGTATATTCAATTGAAGTTTGAAATCGAATTATCGAACTACCGCGCCATTTTCAATTCTATATATAATTATAATTAATTATATTCGTTTTCAAATGTCGATCCAAACTCAGTTTTCATCGCCATTATTTAAAATATTTATTTTAAATATTTGAAATCCATTATTTTAGCCAATTTAAAAATTTTAAATTGGTTCAGATTTTCTGGGTCGTTACAATCATGTATTTTTAAATTAGAAGAAACATTCAATTATTATTTTCTCAACTGTAAGTGGATGTACTAAGACTGAACTGGAATGAAAGGTTCAGTGAAAGAACATTTCTATAGTGATGTACGTGTACTTATTATGATGACGAAAATTTAACATGTAAAAATGGTGTACTTTTAAAGATATTTATTATCTAGAAAGACACATGAAAGATTTTTTTAGTGTCTTAACATAGGTTCTAAAGTTAACATATCTAATATGACATACACAAAAAAAAAATTGTATCTAAATGCAATTCGTTTTGATATGTTCTTGTCCTCGAAATCAACATACTCAAATATTATTAGCTTATTAAATTAAAGAATAATTCGTATTACGTATGATCTTTTATTATTGGATAAACAAGCATTACAAGTTTAGTATTCCCAATGTTAGCCAAACTAGCATTTTGGACAAACTGCTTATCCAGCAAAAAATTTAATAGCCCATAATTTTAATGATCAGATATTTAAATGGTTTATCCAAGTACATAATCGTTAAGGGTTGGATTGCTTCTTATACTCGACTTTTGGAAACGGTCAAATTGGGACCTGAGAACACTAATTGAATCTAGATCGATACTGCGATTTAATAAAAATATAAGCAACTATATATTTTGACCGATTGATATTTAGCTAGTACCCACGATCAATTTGTAAATTACTCCAAAAGGTTGAGTTTTCGTATGATGAAATCATGTCCCAAAACCTTTTCCATTAGGTTTGAAATGGCATCCAGAATTTGATTGACAATAAGGTTCAATATGTTTAGAGATTGAGATTTTGGGAATAAATAGCATTACAGAAATAAGACAGACTTAGGTTAAGCCCCTTTAATTAGTGTTAACTAGTCTTTTAACAAGGCCGTTACACTTTTGACTTGAACACTTGGATCGCTTGGAATCAGGTATGGATGATCACATGAACCCACAATCATTGGGATTCATTTGAATATCACTTTGGAACATGATGGAAAAACACTCAGAATTTAACTAAGAACGAAATTGGTAAGACCCCGAATGAGGGATCGGTAAGACTCCCAAATAGGACCAGACTAGAAATTTGGTTAATTAGGAGATCGTTGAGACTCTGAAATAGGACTAGACTAGAAATATGGCTACATATGGGATCGGCACGTATCCGATATTCAGAACTTGCAGCTAACTAGAAACATAAATAACCCAAACACCGAGAACCATAATGACAAATTGTCAAATCATGGTGAAAGCTAATAAATATAGGGTTCCAGTAGAGAGGTCTCATCCATTGGGGTGCAAACCCTAATGGTCGGTACCGATCCCTTAAGAGGGGTCTGGTTTGATCCCTCATGTTGGTTATGATCTTGGTCTCACTTTGCAGGTCGGTTCACACCACTTGGTAGGCCCCTTATTTTTTTTTACTTACGATGCTACCTCCCCTCACCTCTATAAATCCACCTTCAACCATGAGTAAAAGGATTTTCTTCCTCAACTCTTCTTCTTCCTTGGAACTTCTCAGATCTTCATATTCACTTCTCCATGCGAAAGCTCTATTGCAACTTGGAGATATCTTCAACTTATTCTCTCTACATTCATACAATAAATCAATTTACTTGTAATTAAAAGAATAAATAAAGATTGTTTGAAGTGGATGTAGGACAAGGTTTGTTGAACCGCTATAAAAACTAATGTGTTCATTTACTTTCCTGCACTTTATGAATGTGATCTATGACTTTTTTGTGATTATTATCTGAATTGTATACGTATTAGGTGATGGTTCTTGATTGAACAAAATCTAATGTCAACACTTAGCCTATATAGGCTATCCTCCTGATAATTTTATTCTCATTTTTGTCGTTCACATTTATCTTGATCCTCCTCTCCTAATTTTTCTCAAACGACATCCTAGTCACATCTTAATCCAATATCAATCTCCAAACCCTAAACCCTCTTATGTATCCTAAAAACAAATAAATATCATTATAGTTCTTCCCATGAGATTATCTATAAAACCCGTGAAGGAATTAGCTTTAATTGGATTTTAGAGAGAGATTTCTGGAGACTAAAAGAATGGATTTTAGTAATTTGGAGATTTGTTTGGAATTAGAGAAGAAGATGTAAGTGAATTGATTTTCTTATTTATTTTACGTATTATAATTCATATTTTTTTACTGTGATTTTGAAGTGATACTGAATGATTTAGAGAATGTTTGTAATGTGATTATGCTTATGTTTAGACCATAAACAAGTTTATATCATCACACTATCAATTAGAAACCTTAAATATCATATTTTGAAAAGTGAATAACTTAGGAGATTGATTTTAGGTTAATTAAGTGATTATATGTATTGTATTACTAAATTAGAGACTAACTATATGTCATAAGTGTATGCCATTAGTTAGTTATAATTAAACTAATTGAAAAAAAAATGCGATGATAGGAATCAGGTAAATGAGTTTTGAATCATAAATTTATTATAAAAGCGATTAAGCAATAATTGGGTAACTCATCCAAATACACGTGTACATATATGTGCATGAGTGGATATATGTATATGTTTATTTCTGGCTATGCATGATTAAATCCAATATTTTATTGTAGTTATAATTGGTAAGTGTTTGCTTATTTGTGCAGAAATACAATTGCCTAATTATATAGATGTATTATTGAATACAAATCCACTTTAGGAATTACATATAACCAAACAAATTATCATGTGCACTAATTTGTGCGATAGTACACCAAGTTAAGCAATTGCTTATGTTAAGTTCAGAAACGTGAACTATTAAGAGTTGTGTGTTTAGTTGTGAAACTAGTCTATTTTCAAATGGTCGTTCCGATGAATGCAATAAAGCAATTAACTTTCTTTTTCTTAGATGATCTATAAGAAGGGCATAAATTCATGTTGAAAGTAACTTAAGGATGTATTCCATAAATACACTATAGTACACTGAAGATACTAAGGTTGAGACGACTGTTTGTTGTTCATTTGAGTTCCAAAATGATTCAACGAATCACTAACATCGATTTTTGTACCACGTCGAACTCACTAATGATATAAACTCATTTACGAATGATTATGATGGGATGCTAGGTCATCAAGTCAGCATGTTGAGAAGTATGTTTGGAACGACCCAAAATGAAATTTTCGGATTGTACCTTGCTTAACAAAGCCATATATCGATGGTGTTTAAGGGATGCATTCATTTCCGAAGTTTTTTAAACTCCTATTTTGAAAACTCCAAAATTAGTGGAATTTCTTTATGATTGCAATGTAAGAAATGACATGTCATTTGGAGTCACTACCACATACTAGCAGTTTTGCAACTCCCAGGTGCGAAGGCTTAGAGCCATTGCAAAATTGCAATGGCTTAAGTCCGTTGCATACTCATATGGTACGCTCAACGTCTGTTCTAAACTTTGTAATGGCTTATATCCATTATAGAATTAAATATAACCATTAGTACACCCCGTTCTACTACAAGAAAGTTATCAACACTGATGCAATATTACCCGAAACTAGTTCGGGTATTTGCTGAGAATGATGTGGAAATAGGCCACGTTCTTTTGTTTCCTCCTAATCTACCAGTTAATTTCATTCATCTTATTCTCCCCTTTTCTTCTAATAACCAAACCGAATTTTCCTACACAACAATTCAGGTTGCATTCCATATTCAACAACATGTCTACGTCTTATTTTGGCAATCAAGGTAATAATATTCCTGTTATCTTCTTTCTTTTCAATTTTTTTTAATAACCGATTACCACATCAATACTAGTTTTTAGAATATGATACTTTCGCTCATTATATTCATATGGTTGCTGCTTGTTTTTTTTTGAATAATAACAAACTGACTACCGTAATTATTGCTTTGATTCTAAAATATTATAACTCATATGTCTATACATGAACGCTAAATTAAAAGAAAATGAAATTTTCAGATTAAGAATACATAGATTAACCAACATTTAGGTTATACTTTTAAATTTTTTTGTGTTAAATTTTTACTTTTCATTCACTGTATATATTCATTAGGAATGTTGTTAACAAAATCTATTTAAGCCTCATAATCTTGTGTGCTATCATTTGTAGATTGGGGCAATGCATCTTCTAATGCAGATGAAGAAACAACAAACGATGAAATAGATATATGTCATACATTTGCTTCAAATGAAGAGGTAGCAGAAAAGTTGAATGATGTTGAGACAACGACTGAAAATGCGATCGTACTTGAAAATGGAATTACTACACCGGAAATTGGCATGAAATTTGATCCTGCGAAGAAGTTTTTCAATGTTTTCAAAATTACGCAAAATGCGTGGGATTCCCTACAAGGAGAAGATCATGCAAAATGGATGAAGATGGATACATAAGATATGTGACATTTGGGTATGGACGATGCGGGAAGCCCGATGATGCAACCGAAAACCCATTGGTGCCTCAACTAACCAATGGAGTAGGTTGCAAGGTAAAACTTACTTCTAGTTTGGGACAAGATGGAAAATGGCGCATCAATAAGCTATTTCTTTATCACAATCATGACTTAATCCCTACAAAATCTATGTTCTTTCGCTGTTATTGTCAAATCGATGAACATGTAAAAAGACAACTAGAAGTTTGCGATATTGCAGGCATTGGACCTAAGAAAAGTTTTAATGTTTTAGTCGTAGAAGCAGGAGGACATGAAAACTTATCATTTATAAAAAAAGACTGCAGAAATTACATAGATAAGGCAAGACAATTGCGCTTGGGAGAAGGAGATGCAGTTGTAATTCAAAAATATTTCTTGAAAATGCAATCACAAAGTTCAAATTTTTTCCTTAACACGGATTTGGATGAAGGCGGCTGACTAAAAATCTGTTTTGGTCGGATGGTAGAAGTAGGGAGGCTTATAAAGAATTTGGTGATGTAGTCACTTTGATACAACGTACTTAACAAATAAGTATGACATGCTTTTTGCACCTTTTGTTGGAGTTAACCATCATGGACAATCAATACTGCTTGGATGTAGGTTGATTTCAAATGAGGTAGCAGATAATTTTATTTGGCTTTTTAGAGCATGGCTTACGTGTATGTTCAATATTTCTCCATAAGGAATAATTACAGATCAAGATAGAGCTATGAAAAAAGCAATAGAAATCGTGTTTCCTAGTACTGAGCACCATTTATGTTTATGGCATATTATGAAAATGTTACCAGAAAAATTTGGAAGATACGATCAGTATGAGTCAATAAAATATTGTTTACAAAATGTTTTATATGATACACAGGACTCGATGGAGTTTGAACTAAGTTGGAATATAATGTTACATAAATTCATGTTGCATGGGAATACGTGGTTAATCGAATTATACAAGGATAGACATCATTGGGTACCTTATTTTGTGTCACTAAAATTTCGGACTGGGAAGTCCACTACCCAAAGAAGTGGAAGTATTAATGCATTTTTTGATGGATATGTTAATGCAAAAACCACTTTGAAGCAATTTGTTGAGCAATACGGACGTGTACCAAAAGCAAAAACTGTGAAAGAGAGCCAAGCAAATTTCAAGTCATTTTCACCAAATATTCGATGTGCTACTATTTACGACATAGAAAAGCAATTTCAAAGTGTTTACACACCTAAAAAGTTCAAAGAATTCCAAGACGAATTAGTGGCCAAGTTGTATTGTGATATATTTGGAAGTAGAGAGAGTTCCAACAGTATGGAGTATGATGTCCAAGAACATGCAGTTATTGAAAATTATCGAAAATTATTGAGATTCATAGTTTTGTTTAACAAAGAGCATTGCGAAGTTAGTTGTAATTGTCACAAATTTGAATTTAGAGGTATATTTTGCAGGCATATACTCCTGGTGCTAACTAAAATTGATGTGACAACAGTCCCGGATAAATATATATTACATCGATGGAGAAAGGACGTTCTGAGATCCCATACAAGAATCCAGACCGATTATGACGGTGCACAAGCAAGTATAAAACAAGTTCGATATAAAAAGATGTGTAGTGAATTTTTCAAAAGTAAGATGATGAAAAATATTTTGATAATGTCCTGGAGTGGATAGAAATTAACAAAACCGAATTGTTCTCCAAGAGGTACAATGCACTTAAATTAACAAAGATTGCAAACACCGAAGGAAGAAACAACACTGTCAACAAATTTTTGAATGTGCAAAATCCGTTATGTATTAAAATGAAAGGACATAGTCGTAGTACTAGATTTAGGTCATTATTGGAAAGAAGAAGAACAATGGCCAAAAGATTGCAAAACATAAGAGAGCACAGGTACAATAGATTTTAATTATTTTAATTTTTTACATGTCATGTTTGAGATAATTATATTACACAAGGTGGATTTTGAGTTAAATTTATAGAATTGAAAATATATTCTCGACTATATTTATTTTTGTATAACGCTGAAGTGAAATCCACTTGTATGTTAGGAGCATCATTTATAAATTTATTTAACCAGTTTAAATTTTTACCAAAGCACTTGTTGTTGTAATGAACAATTGAAGACAGAAAGAAAGAATAAAACATGTCAACCATCATTTTTTGAAAATGCAGAACAAAATGACGACAACATAGTTTCAGAACTTGGAAAGTCGTTACAGCAAGGGAATGAAGAAGAAAATGTAGGTTCAGTGCAACAAAATCTACATCATCCATCGATATATCAAGTGGTGTATTCTCTTACCATCCAATTTTATTTTTGTTTTACTTATTTAAACATATGTTGCTTATTTTATATGGCCAATGTAGAGTAACATGGATTTAGTGTGGGGATTTGGAGAACACATGCAAACTTTATACAACCAGCATCATATCATGGTACATTGTAGTAACAAGCAAGCTGCTTATTTACAGAATGATTGTTTTCTCAAGTAACTTGTTATTTTTTCCAGAATTCGTATAGTTTTCCTACTGATGGTGCTAGTGTGCTTGACTCGTACATATGCCTGCTTCCTTTTCCTAACTATATGCACCAACCACCTGCTAACTTGCTTACAAAAATGGTTCTGACCCTGATCTATAATGTTGTGAGTTTGTCTACTCTTATAGTTCCAACTTTATATACATATAAGTATTAATTTTTCAGTATATCTATAACTTTTTGTTTGTTCTTTTAGGGTTTTTCTGAACAAGATAATATGAAGAAACAAACATTACTGAAGCAAGCACAAACGTTGTGGATTAATCTACGATTTTGTAGAAAAATACATTTTCTGCTGAGGAGCCTAAGGGATGAAGTTTATAAATCTAATATGGCGTGCGATAACTTTAACATGTCATGTGTTTGTTATCTAATTTCTGTTAAAAATACTTGGCTTGGACCTGTTATGTAATGTACAAAATTTTCCCTAAAAAGTGATACTATCATTTAACATACTTGGATTTAGATCCTCCAAAAAGAGAAACTAAACTAGAATAAAAAACACACCAAGCAAATGCTTATCTGTCTAAATTCCTGCCGTTCTGAATAAAAGGATAAGATAAAGATCATGTTGGTGTTAATTTTCCTTGGACTTACTTTAACTAGTTCTTCAATTATCAGTAAGCATGATAAACATGACATTGCAAATTGAATGTTTTGTTTTGTGATATAAGTATTACTTTATTTGAGCAAAAAAAAGAAAGAAAAAAAAAACAAATGCAACTAGCTTCTTATTATGTGTATTACACTGCATGTTCACACATGTTGATAGATAATCATGCTATTACTTAGTAAAAAAATAATAATATAATAATAATAATGTAGCAGAGTCTTTCTAATGCTTGGGTTTGCAATTCTTCCTTCATTGGGTTTAAGTTTGAAGAGAAAGGTGGAATAAGCATAATAATCTGAAGTAAAAAAATGGGTAAAAAAACAAAAATAAAAACAAAATAGAACGTGGCAGTTTCCACTTCATTCTCAGCAAATATCTGAACAAGTTTTGGGTAATATACAAGAATGCTGGAAGGCCTGAACCTTTTTTTGTCGGAATGTGCGGAAAGAAGATCTAACGGCTACTATAGAAATTTGCTGCAAGTCCCCCTCTGAATCGCAGGAACCCCCCTGTATTTTTGGTTTCCGCGCTTTTTCACACCCCTATTTCCGGGCACTATAGCACTCCCCTTATTGACTTATCAATGTGGTATTCCATGTGTGCTATAATATCAGAAAACAAATGACCTATTCATATCGTATAGTTTTGGAGGAAAAAACCTGGGGCCTTAATTTGTGCATTCCCGCTTCTTAATTTCCTTTCTCCTCCTCTATCCGCCCTAAACCCAAAATTTATTCCTCCCAGTACAGATTAATCCTATATTTCTTCCTTTGTCGAAACCAGTGAAATCATTTTTCTCCACTGAATGTCATCTCCTCCCAATCGTGAATAAAAATAAAATCCTAGATCTTATTCTAATTTCGTTTAGTGGAGTCTGCATCTCTCCTTCTTCTATTTGCAAAATTTTAAGTCCATACAGTTTCATTTTTTCAATTTCTATTTCCTACTTATGCCAGCTTGCCTTTTATTTTATGGTTCTAAGCATTTGCTCTTCTAATTTTGAATTTTCTGGTGATTCATTATTTCCAGTTGTTTTTCTCTATACTTTCCCACTATAGAAATCAACCTACTCTTTCCACCAAATTAAAAATTATAAGTGTATAGTTCTGCGATGTTGTGTAAATAGAGATAATATGGGTCGCTATTGAATATAAGAAAGGGAGTGATGATAATAAATAAAAATGGTGGTTGATTAATTTTGAGTACTAATGTATGGTTATATCAACTAGTAACTGTTGTTTGGCTAAGCATAAACAATTAATAATGTTCTTCGTTGTTTAAAATATCCTTTCATTGCCATTTTTAGGACTGGACTTTTGCATGTTTTGTGGATACATTAGTATGTTGGACATTTTTCGACTTGTGAGAAATTTTAGTTTTTAGTATTGAGAAAATAATGGATGTGTAGGTATACATGATTATGACAACAAATTTTTAAATGATATTTTCTTCTACGCCTGCATTTATTAGTGTACTCATTCAATGTCTTCAAACAATAACAGTATCAATTCCATGCCGTGATAACATTTTCTCCGATTAAAGTGCAGTTTCTTAGCAGGAAGTGTTTTTATTCTGGTAATGATACCTAACATCCTTTATTTGCAAGTTACTATGTTACTTCTCATTATCTAATTTGCTCTAGAACACGGTGGTTTAGCAGGTGAGAAAGTTGTCAATGAGAGGGATTTTCATATGCTATTTGCATGAACTTTTCTTCTTTTGGCACTTAATGCAACTATAAGTCTCTTCGTTTTTAAATAAATTTAACTGCCTTTTTTATAAGAATTTCATTATTTAAAAGGTTTTTCTGTTATAAGTTTACTTCGTCCGTCACTGAATGTTAAGAATATTTATGTAAATATCTGCGTCATAGGTAGGATAAGGATAATGCTAACTCATACATTCGCAGGATATGGATCATGCTGACTCATACACTTAATGATATTCGCGTCATAGGCAGGATAAGGATAATGCTTACTCATACATTCGCAGGATATGGATCATGCTGACTCATACACTTAATGCTTTTCTCTTATATTATTTTTCCTTTATATCTTATTAAATGGAAATTGCTATTGCTTGTTTTAACCACATGTACTCCATGTAAATAAAGGACTGTAATGTAAATCAAGAGAAGGAATAAAATTACAAAATTTCATCTTTTCTACAATCTCTCATACTATTAGAAATTTTATCATGGTATCAGAGCCAAGTTAAAAAGAGGAGAGAAAATGTAAAAAAAAAAATTCTTTCAAATTTTTTTTTTCCGTTTGCCCTTGTTGTTGTTCAAGTCATAGTTGCTTGCCTTGGTTTTGTTGCATTGGTCGCTGCACTCTTTGTTGTAATTCTTGTTATGAGATTTTCCTCGACAACTGCTATGTATTGTTTTCTTTGTGTCCTTTTAAGAAAATAGTTTAGTAATATTACACCCTACGTGGTGTGTAATGGTTGGTCCACTTTAAAAACCATTAATGTGGTCGATTCACTATAAAAACTGTTTGTTAGGGTGTGTGTGTAGGGGTTGCTCCACTTTAGAAACCATTAATGTGGTCGGATCACTATTAAAATCATTTGTTAGGGTGTGTGTAGTGGTTGGTCCACTTTAAAAACCACTAATGTGGTCGATTCACTATAAAAACCGTTTGTTAGGGTGTGTGTAGTGGTTAGTCCACTTTAAAAACCATTAATGTGGTCGGGTCAGTATAAAAACCATTAGGGTGTGTGTAGTGGTCGGTCCACTTTAAAAACCATTAATGTGGTCGGGTAACTATAAAAACCGTTTGTTAGGGTGTGTGGAGTGGTTGGTCCACTTTAAAAACCATTAATGTGGTTGGTTCACCATAAAAACCGTAGTGGTTGGTCCACTTTGAAAATCATTAATGTGGTTGGTTCACCATAAAAACCGTAGTGGTTAGTCCACTTTAAAAACCATTAATATGGTTGGTTCACCATAAAAACCGTAGTGGTTGGTCCACTTTAAAAACTGTTAACGTGGTTAGTTCACTATAAAAACCGTAGTGGTTAGTCCACTTTAAAAACCATTAATGTAGTTGGTTCGCCATAAAAACCATTTGTAAAAGTGAAGTTGTTGAAGGCTTGAGGTGAATGTAGTATGTCAAGTTTCCAGTTTCCAAGATTTAAGTTGCAATTTTCAAGTTTCAAGTCTCTCTGTCACATGTTTCAACATCTTCACAATTGGGGTATATTCCCACGGCATATGTTCCGACGGGTCATCAATTGGTAGATATATTGACAAAACGCTCTTAGACATCAGCATTTTACATTTTTATTGCACAAGTTGGGCATTTGTGATTTACATGCTCCAACTTGAGGGGGAGTGTTAAGAATATTTATGTAAATATTTGCGTCATAGGCAGGATAAGATAATGCTGACTCATACATTCACAGGATATGGATCATGCTGACTCATACACTTAATGATATCTGCGTCATAGGCAGGATAAGGATAATGCTGACTCATACATTCACAAGATATGGATCATGCTGACTCATACATTTAATGATATCCTCTTATATTATTTTTCCTTTATGTCATATTAAAGGGAAATTGTTATTGCTTGTTTTAACCACATGTACTCCATCTATATATATATATATATAAAGGACTGTAATGTGAATCAAGGGAAGGAATAAGATTACAAAATTTCCTCTTTTCTACAATCTCTCATACTATTAGAAATTCTATCATTGAAACTCAACTGTGGTAGCTACAAAGTGTAAGTGGACTCCATGAGTATGTTTGGATCTCAAACTTCAACTCTATTTTTTTCTCTATCCATATACCATCATTTTATTAGAAGTTGCCGCAGTTGATAAGCAAAAAATGCATATAGGGGAAGCAAGAATCACAAGGCATATGCAAGTATCTTACATTAGTAAATTTGGTTTTAAATAAACAATGCTCACCTTGTTTTTATTAAAATTTTAAAGCAGTGAACACATACCTTTTTTTTAGTAAAGGGGAAGAGCTTGTCTAGTATATATACCCAGGCGCTATAAAGTTTAATCCATGTTAATTTATCTTAAATATTCAGTTTAATTCTTGACAACTACTGATTATCTCTGTATAAAAGTTTTAGAGAAGCAAACAAAATAAAATTAAGTAAAAATTTTGTAAATGAATCAAAATGTATGAATAATATTAACGAAGCTCTAAATGTGCTGTGTGAATTATGCTTGACAGAAGGTAAATGTCATGTTAAATAAAGTGGTCTTAGCTCAGTAAAATATACGATCTTATAGATGAAGGTGGAATTCAGGGAACATCCAATGGTTAAAGATCGTTGGTGTTATCAGTGTCTACATATTGTGTCCAAGCAGAATTTTATTGCATATATACTTGTACACACGCACTTACACTCACATGCACGAGAATCACTCTGTTGTACCTTAAACTTCTCACTTGCAAAATGCAATATTCAGGGGAAAATTCCAATGGAAAAAAAAAGTTGTAAGTTCCAAATAACAAAAAAATCGCGTTTATTAATATATAATAATACTTCAGAACGCATACCATATTTAGCAAGTTAAGTAGAAAATACATTTCTATAAATAGATTTTCTATTTAAGTCTTTATCCCTCTTTTAATGAAGGTTTAGCGGGCTTTAGTTGCATAGCAATCAATTATTCCATAGCTTCTATATCAACATGCAAACTTGAGTGTGCTTCCTTTTTTCCTCGTTCAAATATAACTTAAGGGTAAGGTATATGTATTGAACTATTTCGAAAAAGAAGAGTTATGGCATCTTGGTTAAACTTTTTATCTTTAAATGAGCCATATTATACTTCTATTTATGTATTATTCTATCCTGATTTGATTAGCCATAACTTAACATGTGGTGGCATTGTGATAAAGATATATATAGTTCTCTCAAAGAAGAAAAACAAAGACAAACATATACTGAAATGATACTACTACAATCACTTCTAGTTTATTGTTTATGGGAGATTCAAATTAAGTGATGGTACTGTACAACTTCATTTTATTGAGTGAAAAAATGTTAGGATGCTGCAATGATCAGTGAATACAACTGTTGTAGACATTGTTGTAAATACTTATATACCCACTCCGTACGTGAAGAATCATCATTCTCTAGATTTTTTTTAATGTTATGCAGATGGTATGTCTATAATTGCACTATATTTTTTGTGCTTTGCATGTACTATTTTTCTCCTAAAATTATTAGACCACCTGGTGTCATGGAAATTTCCTTTGTTTTCAGGCAATTCTGGTGTATTTTGCTATGTCATCATTACGCTATATTAAATAAACATCAATGGTTTTAAAAGGATTTCGGTTTTTACCATGTTTGTTATTTTTCTTCAATGTATTTTCTATAATGTGTCATTGATTTCTTTGTCATTTACTAAATAATTAGTGCCTTGATCACATAATCATAGTACTAGCATGGTGGACCACTATAAGTGAACAAAGTACTTTTAGATCATAATTTTTTTAAACATATTTATAGTTAAGTTTATTTAGCTCTCAGAGGTTTCAAATCTTTTATTTTAATTATCATGTGTCCCTTGATTGTGTCCTTATAGATCTAATACTTGTAAGCAATTAAAGTATTCAATGTGTTACAGAAGGGCTTTGCAATGTCAAAAAGGGTTATAGTGGATAAAGATCCATTTGCATTTTTTGTTAAAATTGGATTTAAGAAAAGCATAATCCAATTTTGGAAGAATAAGTTATCAAACAATTAATAGGTAGGCTCACGATGTCTTTTTAGAGCTAAAATTCATGTTAACATTGTAAAGGAATTCAAGTTAACAATTCCAGCTAAAAGTCGTGTTAACATGGAATAATATTAATTAGTATCTAGCTTGGCCGTTTTACCCGGATTGCATTTATGCTAACATTGTAAAGGAAGGCTGGATTCTAACTTAAACATGTACTTTTAGTGGGTGAAATTATTTCAAGACCATTTTCCATAAAATAAAAAAATTGTAATGAAATTATATTGATACATTTTAACATTTATAAAAATAAGCAATTTAATGGTTACTGATTTAAAATGGGAAATGCTAAAATCTATTCAATTTGTAACTAATGGAATCTTTGATTAAATAAAAACCAACAAAAACAAAATATTATTAAAGGTAAATCAAAAAGTAATTATGGTGTGTGTTCTTGTTTTATTACTCGAGGAGTAATAGCTAATGCACAGAGAGAATGTACTTTGAAATATTCTTTAAGATTATTAAAGATGTATAGTAAGGGAGAGTATCTCTGATTACTATTCATATAATAATAGTAATTTTACCTAAACTTTTATGTTCTAGAGTAAATGTTTCCAGTGTTTCTTTTGTATCTCTACAATAGCGCCAAATATATCATTTGGACAAATTGACACCATTTATCCGAAGTTTCACATGTCTTCCTATATTAATCCATAGCTTGAGTTATTTTTAGTTAGTCCCAAATATTGGGGGTCCCTTCCTATATAGATCTCATTTACCTATTAACTTGTTTAGCTGGTTTCATATCCTTCACGAATTAAATTGCAATGGCTAATGGTAAATATATCGATTTTGATTACAACTTCCGCATTTAATCTTCAGTTTTGCATGTTTGTATTGACAACGTGATTGTTTATGTAAAAATAATTTTACCTTAGCTTCTACAAAAGGAACTAAAAAAAGGTTACAATGAGAAGATGAATCAAAACTACGACTCGAAAATATGGCTTTTATGTAAGTTACATCTTATATGTAAGGTATAAATTTATTTATAATTTTCGGGTATATATTATTACATAAAGAAAGGAGGATTTTCTTTTAAAGGTCAAACTTAGAAAATTATTTAGTGAAAAATATACATAGTTAGGTTTTTAGAGAGAAGTACAAATTTTAGTGTAAAGGTGAAATTCAGGGGGCCTACAATCATTTCTTCTTTTACTCCTCTATTGCTCTACAACAAGCCAAAAGAACTATAAAAGGTTTGGAAATAGATTATTTAATACCAAACTATCTCAACGTACGATTAGGGTAGTAAGGCTTAACAACGTCAAAAAAATAGTACAATTCCAGGAAAAATGAGTACTTATGAAACGACCCGAACTTCCCCGTGAAGGAAAGAACAAATTGCTTTGAGGACAAGACGAATCAGAACACAAATAGAAGAACATTTAATTGCTTATTACAACAATTTCATCAGAATACAAGAATATACAGAGTATGATTAAATATTATACATCAGAAAATTATCAGAGATTTACAAATTACAATGCAGCAGAAAATAATACAAAACACAACTGAAAGGAATATACGGATACAGAGCTTTCCGAATATCATTCCAGCTATAAACCGGGATCCTGTGAGTATAAATTTGCAAAACCAAAACTACTAGCTGCCCATGCGGAAAATAGGGGCACCTAGAGTTTAGGTTAAAACAATAAACTCCAGGTCAGTCATGTGACTGGTGTGAGAACTAAAACAGTTATTTATAGCTTTACTTTAAATTAGATATATTAAGGGACCACGCCGTACAACACGGAACGAGTTTCCTCCCAAGAATACCAGTGGATATATCAAAACATCGCAATACTTTTTGGAAAAATGAAGCTATTATAAGACCCAGGTCCTATCACACAATGCAACGCAAGTCGGGGGATAGTGTTTTCCCTTATAATAGCCAAACTTGCTTGGTACGTTAAAACAAATCATTTGACACTATTATAAGTGCATAGTGTATAAAACAACTTCAAATATAAATGTATCAATCCTAGACGGCATGGGTACCATATATCATGTCACCAATACTAGGCTCTACAATAAAAACCACAAAGTCACGTATCGAAAGTTGGATTTCCATCTGTGGACCAAGGCAAGGGATCGTCCTTACCGCTTCGAGACTGTCTAGCCCGAGCCTCAGGCAAGCGCGCAGACAAGCCTTGGATCGTCAGGGCCGGTCCACTCGATGTGGATTAAAATGCCTGAACACTGCGTTTTCCTGCCCTATGGGGTGTAAACTGGTCATATCCCGACCAAAACTATCGGCCCCGAAACGACCGATAACCGAGGCGCCTCGCAATCCATCATCCACATAAGTAAAATGTCATGGCTAGTAAAACGCTGACACCACTCCTAGCTGGAAGGAAACAAATGCCCTCCCTGAGGTCCTCTCTCGTTTCTGGTTCACACCGGGGTGTAAGGCTCGCAAATCAACGCTACACAAGGCTACGCTATATCAAAGCCGTGCTTTGATCATCAACCACAAGACTCTTCTTTTCAACAGAAGCCTTGATCATTTGCATCTCAGCATGCTACACAGGCAATTCACGCTATGCAACCGATGTCTATCAATCACACATAATGAAATCCGATGTCAGACACACATCCATTTACAATTTCGTTCTGGGTCTGAACGAAACCGGAGGCACCTTATTCCTCCTCCATTTGTCCAATATAGGGGAGAGGCCCTTACATATCCGTCGATCGCCAAGTACTCTGGACGATCGCCACTTATTACCTCGCCTTGGGTGTACAGCCCAATCAAGACATCAGTAAACATTCAAACGATGTGAAGACCTCCAGTCTTCAACCACCGTCTTCATCCTCGACACATCGTCGAATCAGTTATTCAGAATGGGATAAACTGGGTCTTTCTGAATGACTCGCGTATATAATAAACAAGTGCTATTAAAACACAACTTATGCCTCATTCCAATCCAGAATATTCTTTTATTCAAATATTCTTATACTTTGGGAAAGGTTCCCATTAATTTAACTAAAGATAAATTCTTTAAATTTATTCTTAAATCTTCCTTTGGATATCATTTCAATCTAACTAAAGATGCATTAAAACTCCACTTGGTTTTAATCTTCCCAAAAATCAATTTTAACGATTGTTTAACTTGGGAAATCATACCCTGCCTTTAACTGGGTAAAAGAACCAATGTTATTTAAAACACGGTTCACGATAAACCCAAAATCACATTCCATTCCATCAGCCTTTAACCGTAAATTAGCAAGTGAACAATTCCCTAAGTATTAACCCCAAATGCCTAAACCAACGTCAGATCAGTACCCAGGAAACCATTCAACTTAACTAATCTCCAGTTAGTTTCTGATTTTCTTAACTCCATTGGGTTTAATAACAGTATTTTTAAAGATACCATTAACGAGAAACCCAAAATCCCATTCCATTGTTAATCGGGTTAAAGAACCAATGTTATTTAAAACACGGTTCACGATAAACCCAAAATCCCATTTCAATTCAATTCCAATTCAATCCCAATTAAATATTAATTAATTGATAAACTTCATTAAATCTTAATAAAAAGATTTAATCTTTTCCCAGTGGGTTAAAGAACAGTGTTAATGAAGACACCGTTCACGACAAATCCAAAATCCAATTTGATATCAAATACAAGGCTCTGAATAGAAAATAAATTGGCTTATATTCAACATCAAATTCTAAAACCAACAAATATCGTATTGGAATAACGATATATATATCTTCCAAATTACTCCAAAATATCCATATAATCATGGAATCTAATATCGAAATATTCCGAAGATAATTTCGTTTCAAATCCACTCGAATTTATTCGTTCGAAGATTCTGGTTATTTTAAAACTATTTCCAAATCCAATATATTTATTTAAAAATAAATAAATAAATAAATATTCTAGTTAATAACTAGTTCATTTCGATAAAAAACTATTTTTATCTTTTCAAAACTGGAATTTTTTACCCAAAATCTTTCCAAATCATTTATTATGATTTTACATAATTTTTCCATATTTTTAATAATTTTATTATCGCCCGTACAGTCGATTTCCAATAACGGCCACCGAACTGCATCCATAGCAACCTTTTCTGAAATTGATTTGGACATATCTCCAAATCCAACCATTGGATTTCAAATCTCTTGTATTCATTGGAAAGCTCTTTTCGATACGAACCCAACTGTTCAGGTTTTAGGAGAATCCAACGGTCGGATCCCCCGTAACGTCCACTTGAAGTTAATGGTCGAAATTCACAAACTACCGCTGCGCGGCGCATTCTATTCAGGCCATTATAATATAATATATATATATATATATATATATTATATTTCATCAATTTCCATTTAAAAAGAATTTAATAAATTATTTTATATTCATTTCAAAAACGATTTTCACTTCCATTTCAAATTCAAATCAAAATTGAATTTTCCAATACCAATTCGTTTTAAATTCATTTCAATTCAATTTCAATTCAATTCCATTTCAATTCGTTTTGAATTCATTTTAAATCGATTTTAATTCAATTCCATTTCAATCCGTTTTTAATTCATTTTAAATCGGTTTCAATTCAATTCTATTTCAATTCATTTTGAATTCATTTTAAATCGACTTCAATTCAATTTCATTTCAATTCGTTTTGAATTCATTTTAAATTGATTTCAATTCAATTCCATTTCAATTCGTTTTGAATTCATTTTAAATTGATTTCAATTCAGTTCCATTTCAATTTAATTCGAACTTCAAATTCATTTCAAAATATCATATTTTGAAATCACTTTTCGATATTCATTATAGAATGAATAAATTGATAGAAAATCCCGTTCGTCTTGAAATGGCTTTTTAACTACTTAACACGGCTTCACATTTCAATGTTTTTTGAATATTATTTTAAAATATTCGTTAATTCTAAACTGAAATCAGACTAAATCAACTACTATATAATTTTATTTATATGGAATTCAACATCATATATATATACAACAATAATGATAATCAATCATTAAAAATTCAAACAACATGCAGAGTGCATTCTACAACCGTATAAGCATTAAAATAAATAAATAACGCTTATACAGCCTGTCAACCCATCGATTGACATACCGCTAATTATTGGGATTAGTGTATGTCAAATATTGTCCCAGTACCCGTGTGGGGTTTTCAAACAACAAATACTGTTTATTATTTGTGCAGTTGGGCGATGTGTAAAATTTATCGTCCCAATCCATATCAGTCAAATCAGTGTACATAAACAAACCGTCCGATTTGTAAATGAATATTTATTTTGTTTTCATTTCACAATAATTTATTTATTTTATATAAATAATTTTTATTTACAACACATCAATACATGACAATCCAATCACAACAAACAAACAATACAATCAAACAAGTCATCCATGGTCTGTGGACGACAGGGAGCAGTTCATATATGTAGTTATACAAAAAATAACTGTACAGAAATAATTTTAGTGAGAAGTTCTTTCATTGACTGGTTTTAATTTCTGAATTCTGTTCGGTTCAGGTTTGAATTTGCCTGAAATTCCAACATGCTCCATATTCGACGCTGTCAGTCTTTTTGTGAAGCTCTCGTCTCCACAATCGCAATGAATCTTGTTTTATGTGATTTCGACTTCGTATGAGCGAGTTAAGACTTTACAAAGGATCATGAAAATTTTAAAATAATTAGTAGAATAATTAATTAAATATTAACCTTCCTCCTTCATCAAAACATACAGCCAACCACCCAACCCATTCGTCTCTTTCTAGGGTTCCCAATTGCCGCTGCCTCGAACCCCGAACCTCCGATCTGACCTTACCACGTGAAACGCCGACCTCAACTCCCCCGGCGCCTTAAGTGGGCCCCAGCTCGAACGTGCCTCGAAGGCGGAAAATGGCTCGAGCGGCAGCGTTTTCTCAGGGGATGGCGAACGATTCACACAATCAAAAGTTATCAAACCCACAGGGATTTGAAGAGGGTTCGATTCCCTTCAATTTTGCCTTAAGAATCACTTGTTTTTATTAAGAGGATTAGGCGAATTTTGAATATGAATTCTGGAGCGATTTCCTCCGTCGAACTCGATGAAGAGGCGGCTCCAATAACGAAAAGGGAAACTAGCATTTTGAGATTATTTATATTTATTTTATAATATTATTTAATCCACCAAAAAGGAGATTTTGCATTCGAACTCAAAATCAAACCTAACGATTGTCGCTCCTAGCTAAATACCCCTATTCCGAACACAATGGAGTATGTATCGTAGGTTGATTCAGCTGTTTCAGTTAGTTTTCGTCAAAATCAAAATATAAATCTATATATTGAATTTGAACGTACATTTCAATTTACCGGGGCCACATATGAATTCTAAAAATTAAAGAAAAATCATTTCTAGCTTCGTACTGACGATACGGTTCTAACAAAACTAATTTCGTTAAATTTAAGAACCATTTGAAAAATGGCCATTTTCTGATCGATCCAAATTGACTAAAACTGACAAAACATGTTTTTCTTTGCCACGCTCACATATTGATTCAAAAAATTATGAATTTTGGAATCTAGCAATAATTAGACATTCCGGAACCAAAAAAAGTGGTTCCGTCGAAAACGGAGGTCGTTTGCAAAATTTTCATTTTTAAGGGCTTAAAATTCCATAACGACTATTCTAAATTTTCAACTGGGCATAACCTTTCATTCCCGCTATGAAATTTCTGTTTTTGGGAATCAACGGGAAGATATTTTCAAAAATATTCTAATATTTTTGGTTTCACTAAAATCCAGTTTATTTTGAATCCTGTACGTTCATTTGAAATTTGAAATCGAATTTCCAAACTACCACGCCATTTCCAATTCCTCTTATAATTAAAATAAATATTTATATTCTAATTTCGATTTATATAAATATATACATTCTAATTCTATTCAAAATAAATTTCTTGTCATTATTATTTAAAATAAATCATTTTAAATATTCAAAATTCCCTAAAAGGGCCAAAATAAAATTTTAAATTGGTTCTGATTTCCCAGGTTGTTACAAGTTCCCTTTGGGTATGCGTTTGCTTTCTATGAGCACAACAAAAAGTATCTGCTGTTAATGCTTTATTGGTAGGAGCAATACTTTTGATGTCAATGCTTTGGAATACAAAATTTACGGTTTCGTAATGATATAAAATATAAAATTGTTAACCAATCTGGATTGCTCATGACTCGAGCGCGGACTCGTATGAACTCTAACTAAACGTCAAAATTGACATTCGCTTGGTAATCAAAAAATAACTCGTATGTACTCTAAATAAACGTCAAAATTGATGTTCGCTTGGTAATTGATTAACATAGAAATGTGTCTATTTTATGCTCTTATATCTTATCTTTTTTATATAAGTAAATATTACTTGGGTATTGTTTTGTCAATTTTACAGATATACCAATTAAGCCACTTACAGTCAGAAAAATGGGAAATAGAGGTCAAATTGCTGTGTAAATATATTTGAAGACTAGCAGATGAAGATCTCACATCAACTTCCTTTTTGGACAAGAGAATAATTGGTAAAAGAGCCATGCACATCACAAAGCAATGAAGAATTGTTAAGGAAGCAAGAGGAAAAGAGGAAAGGCCCAAATTTACTAGATTTAACTAAGGCCCATTTGTGATTCTCATTGTAAACTCTTTTGTGATTTCATTAAGGCCCGTTTGTGATTGTATTAGGGTTAGGGTTAGGGTTAGCCATCTATCCTATAAATACCCTTGTATTCTCATTGTAAAAATCATCCTCGAATTAACAAACTTTTCTTCTTTATCTCTTTTCTGCATTTTTTATTTTCTTAGCAATTAGTGGTCTACACAATTAGATTTGGTAGAAAACTATTTGTATTTTGCACTTATTTTCATTAGCGATTGACCGTCTGATTAGATTTAGCGGTAATCCTAATTTTATTTCCTGTTTGTTATTTTAATTTCTGCAATTTTAGTTTATGTTTGTTTTACTTCTTTTCTTGATCACATTGGATTGAATACAGATTTGATTAGATTCAGACCTGATTCAATTCAATAGTAGTTTAACTACAGTTTCAATTTCGTTTGCTTTTAAAACCAACCTCGAAGATTTGTCTAATTCGCCCAAGAAATTATATAAATAATTTAATTTAATTCACATCCCTGTGATTTGACCTGCGTATTACACGATCTATGCGCTTGCAAAAATTATTACATAATTCGCGCTTCTCTAACTCTTAGAAAGCGTCGATCAAGTTGTTGGCGCCGTTGCTGGGGAGATAACAATTAAATTTTATTATTTATTTAATTTCCAATTCATGTTAATTTTTATTTTTTTAATTTATTTTTTGTCTTTTATTTCCTTGTGTGTATATATATATAATCTTGAGCAGTGAATTGGTGTATCAATTACTTGGTACTATCATGAACTAAACAAGAGAAAAAAAATAACAAATTTTCTCAAATTTCTTTCCATCTTTCAATTACCCTTCTAATTTTTACATATATTTCTTTTTTTTTGTTTCCCTCTTCTTACTACAATTTCTTTCCAAAAAAAAATTTCCCTTTTAAAATCTTTCCTTTTTTCCTTGTGATTAATTCTCTACTTGAATAATTAGATCTCTTCCTGCTTTTGCAAATTTTTCCCCCTTTTACATCTCTTTCCTTCTAGTACAAATTTAAAAAAAATTGCCAATTTTCATCAATTTCTTTCCAACATTCAAACCATTACAATTCCAATTCTTCTCGTCCCAATCACCGTATCTACTTCACGAAATACAAATTGATACCAAATCTTCTCGCTACCAAACATCATCAAATATCCACACCGTCATCCTCTTCTGCCACTTCATATTCACCCCATCACCAATATAACAATCCGGAAAATCAGAACCAATTTAAAATTTTTATTTTGGCTATTTCAGTGAATTTGGAATAGTTAAAATAATTTATTTTAAGTAATAATGATTAAAAATTTATTTTAATCGAAGATAGAACGAATATATTTATTTTAATTCCAAAAATAATTGGAATTAGCATGGCAGTTTGAAAAGTCAAAGTTTAACTTTGACTGAATATACCGAATACAAAATTTAACAGATTTCAATGAAAAAAATATCTAAATCTATTTGTAAATATCTTTCCAACAAATCCGAAAAATTGAAATTTCATAGCGGGAATCAAAAGTTATGGTCAGTTGAATATTTAGAATAGTCGCTATAATATAATTGATAGCCGTATAAAAGGCCATTTTTCTAACAACCTCTGTTTTCGACGAAACCACTTTTGTTGGAACCGGAATGTCAAATTATTGTTAAGTTTAATTTTCCAGAATTTTCCGAATTAATATGTGAGTGTGGCAAAGGAAAATATATTTTGTTCAATTTAGTCAAATTTAATTGATTGAAAAATAGCCATTTTTCAAACGATCTTAGAATTCGACGAAATGAATTTTGTTAGTACTGTATCGTCATAACAAAGCCAAATATATTTTTTCTGAAATTTTCCGAGTCCGTATGTGGCCTCAGTGAATTTAATTTTACATTCGAATTAATTTAATAAATGATTTAAATATTAAATTAAATAATTCAGGCCATAGACAGCCGTTTGGGCTGACGGGACCTGGCCCGCTGGATCCAAAATAGGGGCTATTGGGTAGGGTCACCACCGGTTGGACTAGAATTGGAACTGATTAGAAGTTATGGGTTTTATTGTAAAATTTACATTAAAAGATTATAAATAATTGGAAAATCAAATACCTAAACACTATTCACATCGAGTAGCCACCATCGTTCTGGAAGAATGATCACCGTACTCTGAATTCAATTCTTTAATCTCCATCAATTCATCGTGAATTAACATTGGACTCTTAGGATATTATCGAAGAGATTCTCGTTCTCTACGAAATCGTATGGTTGGATCATCCCTAGAGCCGTGAATCGCCAGAACCGACTCCCCGAACCTGCTGTCCTTGCACCGCCGCCGCCACCAGTAAGGTCCACCAGGTTGACCACCGTGGTACCCCCCTTGCGCGCATCTTCACCCTCTCGGCCGTGGCACCTCCTGATTGTCGTGGAGTTGAACCTATTGATCAGAAAAACCAGCCCTAGAATTGAACAAGAAACAAAAACAGTCGGCCTTCATCTGTAACGAGGAAGAAGAAGTAATTTTCTAATTATTTAATTAATTTGTTTCATTTAAAGTTTTAACAATGTAAATTAAACCATAACTCATTCATAGGGAATTAGAATTGATCGATTTCTGAAGCGTTGCGATCGTAGAGACGAGACCTACGCTGCTGTCCAGACTAGATCTGATTCCGAGCTATTTGGATTTTGGCCAAATTCGCAATCCGACTATGAGATTTCTAAATTTTAAATAATTAAATAATTTAATTATCATTCTCGTTACTTAAATAATTGTATGTACGTTAATAGACTAGATCTGCGATGTTATGAAATTGTTGATTGGCTGATTTGATGACTTGTGATGTACCGATATAGATATGCTAGTTTAAATCATTCTATTAATTTAAATCTGCATGTGATGGCTAGATTAGAATAGATCATTTTGTTTAACACCTTTTTATGTAAATTAAAAAGAACAACTTGCGATGACACCTTTATTTACATTTTTTATGTAAATTAAAAAGAACAACTTGCGATGACACCTTTATTTACATTTTTTATGTAAATTAAAAAGAACAACTTGCGATGACACCTTTATTTACATTTTTTTGTGTAAATAAAACTAGTTAGAAGAAGAATATTGTATTGACATGGTTCATGTGAATAAATTATGTTAGAGAAAAGGAAATTTTTATTTACATGTTAAGTTTAAATCAAAATATGAACATAGAAAAAGAAACATATTTTATTTGCATTTTTATGTGCAAATATAAACATAGAAAAGAAGCATATTTCATTTGTATTTTTAGATACAAATGAAACATAGAAAAAAAAGAGATTTCATTTTCATTTGCATTTTTTGATGCAAATGAAACATAGGAAAACATTATATTTTCATTTGGATTTTTAGTTGCAAATAAAAACATGAATAGAAGAAAGTACATTTTATATTTGTAAACATGATTAGAAAAGGGAATCATTTATATTTGTAATTTAGTTGAGAATAAAAAGATAGAATTAAAAGGCATCATTTATATTTGCAATTTAGTTGCAAATAAAAAAGATAGAATTGAAAGCACCATTTTCATTTACATTGTAGGTGTAAATAGAACATAGAATTAAAAAGTATATTTTTTATCTACATATTAGATGTAAATAGAGACTTAGATTTAAAATGGTATCTTTATTTACCTTTTGGATGTAGATTAAAAGAATAACTTTGAAATTATATCTTTATTCACACTTTAGATGTAAATAAAGGATTAGATTGAAAATTTATATTTTTAATTACAATTTGGATGTATATAAATGAATAGATTAAAGAGTTATATTTTTTTCATTTACATTTTAGATGTAAATAAAAAGAATAGATTTAAAGCGATATTTTTATTGACATTTTATGTTCAATAAAAAGTATGGAATTAAAAGAACTATTTTTATTGTCAATTTAGAGACAGTAAAAAAAATAGATTTTAATGTCATGTTTGTTGAAACAAAAAATTGAATTAAAAGTTATATTATTATTATCAATTTAGATATAATAAAAAGAGTAAATAAAAAGTTACACATTTATCGTCATTTTAGATGCGATAAAAAGAGTAGAAATAAAAGTGATATTTTCATCGTCATTTTAGATACGATAGGAAGAATGGATTTTAATAGTTGAAATCACCAATGATTTATATTTATATTTATATAAATATAATTTATAATTAAAATGAATCGCACGCGGTAGTTCGCGTTTCGGTAATCGTAACTTTAAATGATTATACCGAAAGATCCGACCGTCGGATTTTCTCAAAACTGGAACCGTTAAGGCTGCTTTGAGAAGATCTCTCGAACGATATAAATTTCTCCAAAATCCAACCGTTAGATTTCAAGATATGTGTAAATCAAATTTTGGTAAAAACAGCGCCAGGGCCGCCCATCAACCAGAAGCGTCGTTTAATTATAATTGAGCTATTTTAAATAAATAAAAATAGCGATAAATCGTTATAAATAGATATTAACGATATAAAATGATTTAAATGATAATTATTCGAAAAATTATTTGAAAAGACCGAGTTCAACTCATTTCAAATAATTATATGGCGATTTGAATCGAACAAATAAAAGACGGTGATTGAAGACCGGTGATCTTCAACATCAAATGGATGGCTACTGATGCCCTGGACTGATTTGCTCCCAGAAGGGTTATAGTGGTAGTTGTCCGGACGTTCTTGTTGATTGTCCGGATATGTGAGCATCAACGAGAAATCAGGTGACTCTGGTTTCGTTCAGACCCAGAACAGACCTGTAAATAGATGCATGTCCGACGTTGGAGTTTATTTCATGTAATTAAATCGATTTCTATCTAATGGATACTCGATTGGTGGCGGAGGATTGATTCTCTTGCTTAAACCCTCAGAGGGTATATATAGATAGTTGTTGGTCGCATGGCGTGAACTGTCAATGTGGCATGTCAAGATACAAATGATCAAGGCTTTTGTTGAAAAGCAGGCCTTGTGGTTGATGATCAAAGCATAGCCTGTTTAGGCCTAGCTTTGTGTATAGCGTGACTTCGCGAGCCTCACACCCCGATATGAGTCAAAAACGGGATTAGGACTGCAGGGAGTGCACACGTTTCCTTCTATCTAGAGTAGTGTCAGCGACCTACCAACCCTGACATTTTTACTTATGTGGATGTTGGATTTGAGGTACCTCGGTTTTATAGGTTGTTAGTGGCCATATAGAGGTTCAAAAGAACCGGGAAGCGTGTGTTCAGGCATAACTAATCCACTAAGCGTTAAAGTGTGGACCGGCCCTGAAGATCTAAGGGTTCACTGCGGGGAATCCTGAGGCATTTGCTAGAGTGTCTCGAATAGTAGAGGATGATCCCTAGCCTCGATTCGTAATGGATACCAAATATCCAATACGACCTTACGGTTTTGATTGTAAACCTATATATGGCGACATAGTAGGATGGGGTAATATGCCGTCTAGGAATGATACATTTACTTTAAAGTATTTTAATACTGATTAGACACTAATAATAGTATTAAAATATTATTTTATACGTATCAAGTCATGTTTGATCATTATAAGGTAAAACTCTATCCTCTGGATTGCGTTGCATTGTGTGATGGGAGTTGATTTTTATAATGATTTCATTTTTCTAAAAAGACATTGCGTTATTTTGAATAAAATTTATTTACTTATGCACTGGCAATCATATGGAGTAAACCCGTTCTGTGTTAGCGGCGTGGTCCTGTGATTTTCCACATTGTTAGATAGTGTAGAAAGATTTCTCATACCAGTCCCATGACTGACTCGAAGTTTGTATCACTTTGCTAACTCGGGTGCCCTCTTTCCACACGGGCAGCCAAGTGACAGGTTTTTAGGTGGATGCATTCTGGATTGAAGACTGCTTTGAGAGGAAGACGAAGACCTTCTCTTTTATCTTTTATTCTTCTTTGAGACTTGTATTCATATTTGGGTTTTGATGTACGTTATGGAGTTTGAGACTTATTTTTATTTTGATTCAGACTTTCTATTTTTCTAAGTGTATCCTGCACTGCGTACTCTGATGTATTGGATAGCGTGGTGCTGATGACATTTTATTTCCACTACAATGATTTATGTGTTATGATATTATCTGAGATATGTTTTTGTTGTAAATATGTCATATTCCAATGATTACTCTTGCTTCCGTTCTACGGAAGTTTGGGGTTATTACAGTTGGTATCAGAGCTAAAGGTTAACCTTAGCCTCGGAATATGACATATTTAGAACAATTCGTCTAGTTAGAATCAGTAGTATTCTAAGACGAGTAGCTCACTAGAGATAGGATTAGTAATGTCCAAGAATGAGCACCGCAAAATAGCACATATTAATCAGCCATTACATCATCCTCTTCCCATTTGTTCCTACCTTGTCTTTCCTTTAAAAATTATCATTTTGTTGGTCTGACTCTTTCCTTGATGGTACAGACTGATTTAAAATGGACATTAGAGCAAGAACAGACCGAGGTGGAGCCCGAGGTGGAGCCTGAGGTGGAGCTAGAGGGCCAGCCAGAGATGATACCCACATTACTTAGGAACAGCCTACTTCTGAGGTTGTAACACCACCACCTCCACCCCCACAACCATTTGATTTAGAGGGGATGTGTAAGAAGTTCAGAAACTTAGGTGGAGTATCCTTTACTGGGCGGGATACCGCGAGTGAGGCACAGACATGGTTGAATGACAGCGAGCATATCTTCGAAGGATTGGAGTTAGAAGATCAACGCAAGCGATTTATGGAAACGTGGCTATTGAAGGACCAAGCTCAACATTGTTGGAATACGGTCAAGAATGATAATGATGCGGACAACATGTGTAACAACCCGTATTTTAATAACATGTTAAAACCATAAATCAAGGCAGAATTAAATTTTAAAATAAGAATCAAAGGAAACGGGTTGTGCCATTACGTTCGTCTCGAAATTCTGCTTGGAAACAAGTCCGAGTTTTCGAAAAAGGATTCCGTATGAGGGAGATATGACCCTCCGAAGTTTCAAGGATTTTCAGAACAGAAAAACAGCTCGATTTCGAATTCGAAATTTGAATTCAAAACCCAGCGCAGACTGGGCGGGAATTTTCCAGCCCAGGACCATGTCGATCTGGGGGTCGACACTATGGTCGACCCCCCAGGGACCGGATCGACCCTATGGTCGACCTGGTGCCAAAACCCAGTTTTGAGCCTGGGTTCATTCTGATGTTTCTGGTCCCGTTTTCAGTCTAGATTCGTTTGCCTAATCCTATATAAACAGCCCCTAGCCCCATTCCCTTTACACCCTTCTTCTCTAACCTTATGCTGCACAAATTCTTGATGGACATGGATTCTTCTTCTTCTTCAAAATTAAATTAAATAAATTAAAATAAAACACGAAGACTATTTCTTGAAGACTATGGCTAGGAATTGCATATTGGAGATTTTCTTCTACAATCAAGTCGAGATTCAACGATTCAACAATTCGACGACTAGTTTCTAGATTCAACTTATGCATCTCAATTTCTTAGTCCACGATCTGTAAGTTCTAGTTACTTTGAGATTTAAACTTGTTAATTGTAATTTGGACATGAGATAAAGTGAAATTGGACTTAAGTATGATAATCAATTCACATCTATTCTAGTTACCATCTTGGATCTTGACATTTGGGAATATTGCTATGAAATCAGTTTGGACCTATTCATGTTGTAAATCAAACTCTTTCATGTCCATAACATTATCATGCCTATGATGTTGAATCAGTCTATTATTTACAAGTTTGGGACTATCACCTTATGCCATGACTATCACCTTATTATGCTAGATTTGAAATCCTATTATTTTCTATGTGCCAGTAATTTTGTAACCAATTATCTCAAGTTACATCATGCTAGTCTTGTAATCCCTTTTATCTCTTTATGCTCGTCCTTTTTTGCCTATCATAGTTTTGATGTTATTCCCCTTATTTCTATATTTGGATTTACTTGTAATCTAGATCGATTCACGTTTACATGCGATGGGAATACGATCTGGGTAGATTAGGCAAAACATGAATTGGTTATGAACATGAATCATGAACTTGATAATAGGCATAAGTTGAAACTTGACATGAAACTTGACATGAGACTTGCCATGAAAGTTGACATGAAATTTGAACATGGACATGACACTAGAATAAACTTGAAAATGGCCAACTCGAGGTTGGGTTGAGTTTGCAGTGTAATTCTTCCCGGAACCGCCTGACAAGTCCAGTGACTGCAAACAATAGGATCCAATGTGGGTAGATGGTCATATCGCGCTTGAAACCCGAGGTCAGACTGAGTTGTAGTGTAAATTTTCCCGGAACTGAACGGCATATCCAGTGACCACAACAACAGGTCTGATGTGAGAGGTTGGGGTGCATTAATGAATTAATGTTACATGATAGGGTTAAGTCATGAACATGAAAGACAACACTTAACCAACTTAACACATGATTAGTGGGGTTAAGTCATGAAATTGAAAGACAACACTTAACCAAATTGACATGCTAGACTGATAAGGGTTAAGTCACGAATTTAAATGACAACACTTAATCTGTTGGACGGAAACACTAGTTACGCGGTCCATTTCAGCAGTAACCCACTTAGATGTATCATGGTACCCTAGAACTAGGCAGGGTGGGGCACGATTACTGGGCTGATTGTAAGCGACCAGAACAACAGCTGAGTTGGTGCGCCAGTGTAGGTTCAGGCGGACTATGGTCGTGCACGTAGTCCGGAGTTGAAAAAGCAGACATTGGGCATCAGTAGGTTTACATTGTGCGTACTTGATTCTTTGTCGGTGGTTGGCACCCTAGGGCTTGATACACCCTATGATGGACCTAGCACAGGTAACATCATTCGTGATAGGGTCGTATGACACAGACACATGACGAGCTAGAACTTGTAGGGGGTCGATGGATTAATGGATCTTTCCGTAGGACCCCGAAATGGGTTATTTCATGATATTGGGCCAAGGGATCATTTCATGGTTAATATATGACATGGGTTTGGGATACTAGTACAGTTGGTGTAGTGAATCTTGAATATGCGGTGCTATACTTGATTTATCATGTTATCTTAGTCTATCTTGCCCATCTTGACAGCATCCTTATGTTTACTTTCAGTTTATACATGTCATGTTACATTTACCTGTTTCTATGATGAAAGTCACTAGGACTTACCAGTCTTTATGACTGACCCGTTTTCTTTTGCCTCTTTTTTTTCATTTCCCCCCCTCAGGTTCTCAGGGAGGAATCTCTAGCACTTAGCTTGGATTTCGCTTGCTTTCGGTTCAAGTCATGTACGATTTGATCTTGAGCTATGCTATGGCTGCATTTTTGCTACCTTTGTGGAATTAAACTACTTTTGTTGTTTTAAGTTTTATGCTTCTTTATTTATTCAATGCAGAACTTGTTGTAATGGAAAATGATAGTTGGTACTTTGGATGTAAAAGGTTTTAACCCTTTTTGAAAGTAATGAAATTAAGCTTTTGATTCTTCCGCTGTTTTATTTATGTTCCGTCTTGTAATATTTCTGTGTTTGTTTACCTCGATAATGCTCCTCCAAAACTAGTGCATTCTCTTTGTGAGTGACCCTAGCGGAGGTGGGGTGTTACACTTGGTATTAGAGCAGAAGGTTACCACATTGGGAAAAAGTTTTTAAAACCTTCTAAAACTATTTTCAAAACTGTTTACAAAGAAGCATTTTTCTAGAAAAGTCTGGTTTTATTTAAAGGCTATTCCCCAAAAGCCATTAGCACTATCCTTTGTTTCCTCATTTTGAATCTCTCCTTTTTCATTTCAGCATGTCTGGGAATCTTAACCTTCCAGAGGGTGTGCCAATACCTGGCTGGTTTGGGATGTACTTAGAGGCTAGGGTCAACGATGCAGGCCTAGCATATGTTCCTCCTCCAGCTGCAGCGGCTCCTCCTCTTCCTCCTCCTCGTGCAAATGCTTTCTCAAAGATCTGTAGAGATTTTAGGGCCATGGGTGGAAATGATTTCAAGGGATCCGAATAATTCGTAGAAGCGAGGAACTGGCTCAAAGAAACTGAGGATCTGTTCGTTATCTTCGAGGTGGACAATAGGCAGAAGGTACAGTTGGTAGTATGGTTGCTCAAAGATGAAGCTTCCTATTGGTGGAAAGTCATTAACGTTGAAAGATCTGTTGACACATGGATAGATTTCAGGATAAGGTTTGAGATGAAATTCCTCTCACAAGCTGAACGAAGTCTACAGCTAGAAAAGTTCTTATCTCTTAAGAAAGAAAGTATGACGGTCAAGGAGTACGTCAATCAATTCAATCAGCTGGCCCGGTTTGGACTGGACTTAGTGAATACTCCTCATAAGAAGGCTCTCCATTTTATCAAGGGATTGAATGAGCCACTTCATAGCTTAGCTATGACCCACATACCTATGGGGGCTACTTACGAAAGGTTAGTAGACATGGCACTCTTAAATGAGGAAGACAAAGGCAAGAATAAGGAAAAGGCAGAAGTGCCTCAAGATAAGAAGGGGGAAGGGTCACAGAACAATAAGGCTGATCCAAAGAAAGGTGGGAAGAACAACAAACCCCGTGAAAAGAGAAAGTGTAATTTCTGTGGCATTCCTGGACATCTGGTCAAAGACTATAGGAAGAAGAAAATGAAGATGGGTGGCTATTTCCACTATGGTGAGACAGGACATATGGCTAATGCCTGCCCAAGGAAGCAAGGGCAGGGAGCTGGACCTACTTCTGGAGGACAAGTCCACGCTCTTATGGTACCTCCGCAAGAACGAGGTAGAATTAATTCTGTCGAAAGTTTAGTCTATCTTTTTGATCATCTTATTCGAACCTTGTTTGATTTTGGCGCATCGCATACTTTTATTTCTTCTGATATTATTGAAACTCTGCACCTAAGTACTAGTCTAGTTGAGGATCCCGTTATTGTTTCAAATCCAATTGGTGGCTCCACTCATTTATCTATGATTTGTGTAGATTTGAGGATTTCTATCTTAAGTGTAGAATTCACGTGTAATGCTTATGTTCTCGGATTTATGGGATACGGTTTGATTCTAGGCATGGATTGGCTATCCAATAATGGAGCCATTCTCGATTGTGAACAAAAGGTAGTTAGGCTTGTGACTCGCCTTGGTAATACCCTCGAAATTTCTTGTAACCCTATGGGTCCTATCATGTTATGTTATCTAGAATCTCTTGACTCGTCTATCGACGATTTGCAAACAGTAAGGGTAGTCCGAGAATATCCCGATGTCTTTGATGAGGTTAAGGGGTTACCCCCTAAACGCGAGATAGATTTCCGTATATATCTTGTTGATAATGCTAAGCCAGTTACATTGTCCGTTAGACACATGGTCCGCGAGAGAGAAAAGAGCTTAGTAAGTAAGTTAAGGAGTTGCTTGAGAAAAAATTCATTAGGAGAAGCATTTCTGAATGGGGTGCTCCGGTGGTATTCACTACTAAGGCGGATGGTTCGCTTCGTCTATGCGTAGATTATCGTGAGATAAACAAGCTGACTAAGAAGAATAGGCACCCACTACCGAGAATCGACAACTTGTTCGACCAGCTTGTAGGAGCGTCTGTTTTCTCTCAACTCGATCTAGCTACAGGATTCCATCAACTTAGAGTGGCTGAGGATAACATTGACAAGACTACGTTTAGGACTCCGGATAGTTTCTTCGAATGGCTTGTCATGCCGTTTGGTTTGACGAATGCACCCGCTTACTTTGTTGATTTAATGAGCATGGTGTTCCGAGAGTTCCTTAACAAGTTTGTGGTGGTCTTCGTGGACGATATTTTGATCTTCTCAAAGGATAAGGAAGAACACGCTAGACATCTCAAGGAAGTCATGGATACGCTTAGAGCACACGGGTTAAAGGCTAAGTTCTCCAAGTGTCTTGAAGAAAAGAAGTTCAGTTTCTTGGAAATGTAGTTTCTAAGCAAGGTATAGTTGTGGACCCCGCAAAGGTAGCTGTGGTGCAAGACTGGAAAGTTCCTAAGAACGCAACGGAAGTGAGAAGCTTTCTCGGTTTGGCGGGCTACTATAGGAAGTTCATTAAGGACTTCGCTAAGATTTCAGCCCCTCTTACTAGGTTAACGAAGAAGAACTTAGCTTTTGCATGGGACATAGAGTGTGACGTTGCTTTTCAAAGGCTTAAGAAAGCCCTTACCACAGCTCCAGTTTTGGTATTACCCGACAGAGGTAAGATGTTTACCGTGTACACAGATGCGTGCGGCACGGGATTAGGTGTTGTCCTAATGCAAGATGGGAAAGTGATATGCTGCGGGGGTAGATAACTTAAAGTTCATGAGAAAAACTATCCCACACATGACTTGGAATTGACCGTGATTGTTTTTGCGCTTAAGTCTTAGCGCCACTATCTTCTAGGTGAGAAGTTCGAGTTGTATACCGATCACAAATCACTTAAGTACCTCTTTTCGCAAAAAGATTAGAATCTAAGGCAATGGAGGTGGATGGAATTCTTGGCATCATATGACTTCGATATAGCTTATACCGCTGGCAAGGGTAACGTGGTGGCGGATGCGCTAAATAGGAAAAGGTTGACTTTGAGTCCTTTGTTTGTTGAAAGGAAAAGTCTAGAGTTTATAGCAACCTTTGATTTCACACCTGTTGTTGAGTCATTGGCTAGCACGTTAGCATCTCTTAAGTTAAGGCCTACGCTTCTAGACCAAGTAGGGACTTCACAGAAAGAAGGCCCACCGATAGTTGAGATCATGGACAAGTTTATTAGAGGTGAGATGTCAAGTCACCTCAGTAGGTATGCCATAAATGACAAGGGATGGCTAAGGCGTGATGGTGGACTATGTGTCCCACAAGTGGGAGACTTAGTAAAGAGAGTTCTCGAAGAGGCGCATCACTCGAAGATGACTATACATCCCGGAGGGGATAAAATGTACAAGGATATGAAGCGCATTTTCTTTTGGAACGGGATGAAAAAGGACGTGGCAGAATTCGTTTCTAAGTGCATGGTGTGCAAACAAGTAAAACCGAGCTAAAAAAGCCCGGTGGGCTATTGCATCCTTTGGAGGTTCCACATTGGAAACGGGAGAGTGTCTCGATGGATTTCGTAGATGGATTGCCTAGGTCAAGGAAGGGCAATACTAGTATATGGGTTATAGTAGATAGACTCACGAAGAGCGCTCACTTCATTCCCGTGAAGAGCAAGAGGACCGCATCATGGCTAGCGTCTTTATACCTTCGAAGAAATAGTACGGTTGCACGGAGTTCCTTCTAGTATAGTTAGCGATCGTGACCCGATTTTCACTAGTGAATTTGGGAATAGTTTACAAGAAGCAATGGGTACAAGACTAAGTTTAAGCACGGCCTATCACCCACAAACGGATGGACAAACCGAAAGGGTAAATAGGGTACTAGACGATCTTTTGAGACTATGCATTCTTGACTTTGGTGGTACTTGGGAAGATCACCTATCTCTCGTTTTGTTCGCGTATAATAATAGTTACCAAGCTAGCATAGGAATGGCACCATTCGAAGCTTTATACGGAAGACCGTGCAAATCACCAACTTGTTGGTGGGAATCGACAGACAAGCTCATACTTGGACCCGACATGATAAGGGACACTTCCGAGAAGGTTGATTTGATACGAAGACGGATGAAAACGGCCCAAGATAGACAGAAATCCTATGTGGACAAGAGAAGGATAGACCTAAAGTTCGAAGTTGGAGATATGGTCTTTATAAAAGTTTCTCCTTTATGCAATATGGTTCGCTTTGGAGCGGTTGGAAAGTTAGCACGGAGGTTCGTAGGACCGTTCCATATCATCGAGAGGATTGGACAGATGGCCTATAAGGTAGAGTTACCTGAGAGGCTGGCCGGTACACAATGTCTTTCACGTTTCGCATCTCCGAAAGTGCTTATATGAGTCTGCCGAAGTGGTTGAGCCAAGCATCCTTGAAGGCGTAGAAGTGGAAAAGGAAGCAACATTGAGGCGAGTTCCGATTCGTATTTTAGGAACGGAGATCAAGAAGCTAAGGAATCGAGAAGTCAAGCTAATTAAAGTACAGTGGAGTGAAGCCCAAGAAGAAGCAACTTGGGAAACCGAAGAGCAGATATACGCGCTATACCATATTCTTTTTTAGGGTACATTCTCGATCTCTTTTTCCTATAAGTTTACATACCTTCGTATCATGTACATGCTTTTTCTATCCATGTTTGTCTTGTTATCTTCTCAATCCTATCTTGAGAACATTAGGTAGCACCCTTTTGGCTGTAAACATGTGATTGAAACATGTTATGGTTGATGATTGCAAGTGGTTGCTCGTGGTTGCATAACACACATTAGGCACTAGATCGGCTCAGTCACATATTTCATATTGCATATGCATAGGTGCTTATACTTGTATATGGATGGAAATTTGATATGTTATTATAGGGATGTTGCATATGGATGAATGTTTGTGCACTCATGTAGAGATTATAAAGTATGTTAGGAATTTGCATACATTTTGGACTCATTACACTAACATATTTTGCATTAAGGAGGTCTACTGAATCAGTAACCGCCTGATCTTTTGCATTAGATAAGTATATATACACACACTCTTGCATAAGTTCATACAGCATTAGAAATCTTTTAAGGACAATGGTCACTTGTGGATGATGGTTGAGTAGATGGATGATTGGATGATAGGATGAATTCTTCTTAAGATTCGGGGACGAAATCCTTTAAGGAGGGGAGAATGTAACAACCCTTATTTTAATAACATGCTAAAACCATAAATCAAGGCAGAATTAAATTTTAAAATAAGAATCAAGGGAAACGGGTTGCGCCATTGCGTTCATCTCGAAATTCTTCTTGGAAACGAGTCCGAGTTTTCGAAAAACGGATTCCGTATGCGGGAGATATGACCCTCCGAATTTTCAAGGATTTTCAGAACAGAAAAACAGCTCCAATTCGAATTCGAATTCGAAATTCGAATTCAAACCCCAACGCAGACTGGGCGGAATTTTCCCGCCCAGGACCAGGTCGACCCTATGGTCGACCTGGGGGTCGACCTGGTGCCAAAACCCAGTTTTGAGCCTGGGTTCATTCTGATGTTTCTGGTCTCGTTTTCAGTCTAGATTCATTCGCCTTATCCTATATAAACAGCCCCTAGCCCCATTCCCTTTACACCCTTCTTCTCTAACCTTATGCTGCACAAATTTTTGATGGACATGGCTTCTTCTTCTTCTTCAAAATTAAATTAAACAAATTAAAATAAAACACGAAGACTATTTCTTGAAGACTACGGCTAGGAATTGCATATTGGGGATTTTCTTCTACAATCAAGTCGAGATTCAACAATTCAACAATTCGACGACTAGTTTCTAGATTAAACTTCTGCATCTCAATTTCTTAGTCCACGATCTGTAAGTTCTTGTTACTTTGAGATTTAAACTTGTTAATTGTAATTTGGACATGAGATAAAGTGAAATTGGACTTAAGTATGATAATCGATTCACATCTATTCTAGTTTCCATCTTGGATCTTGAAATTTGGGAATATTGCTATGAAATCATTTTGGACCTATTCATGTTGTAAATCAAACTCTTTCATGTCCATAACATTATCATGCCCGTGATGTTGAATAAGTCTATTATTTACAAGTTTGGGACTATCATCTTATGCATGATTATCACCTTATTATGTTAGATTTGAAATCCTATTATTTTCTATGTGCCAGTAATGTTGTAACCAATTATCTCAAGTTATATCATGCTAGTCTTGTAATCCCTTTTATCGCTTTATGCTCGTCCTTTTTGCCAATCATAGTTTTGATGTTATTCCCCTTATTTCTGGATTTGGATTTACTTGTAATCTAGATCGATTCACGTTTACATGCGATGGGAATACGATTTGGGTAGATTAGGCAAAACATGAATTGGTTATGAACATGAATCATGAACTTGATAATAGGCATAAGTTAAAACTTGACATGAAACTTGCCATGAAACTTGACACAAACTTGACATGAAATTTGAACATGGACATGACACTAGAATGAACTTGAAAATGGCCAACTCGAGGTTGGGTTGAGTTTGCAGTGTAATTCTGCCCGGAACTGCCCGGTAAGTCCAGTGACTGCAAACAATAGGATCCAATGTGGGTAGCTGGTCATATCGCGCTTGAAACCCGAGGTCAGACTAAGTTGTGGTGTAAATATGCCCATAATCGCCCGGCATATCCAGTGACCACAACAACAGGTCTGATGTGAGAGGTTGGGGTGCATTAATGAATTAATGCCACATGATAGGGTTAAGTCATGAACATGAAAGACAACACTTAACTAACTTGGCACATGATTAGTGGGGTTAGGTCATGAAATTGAAAGATAACACTTAACCAGCTTGACATGCTAGACTGATAAGGGTTTAAGTCACGAATTTAAATGACAACACTTAACCTGTTGGACGGAAACCCTTGTTACGCGGTCCATTTCAGCAGTAACACAATTAGATGTATCATGGTACCCTGGAACTAGGCAGGGTGGGGCACGATTACTGGGCTGATTGTAAGCGACTAGAATGACGGCTGAGTTGGTGCGCCAGTGTAGGTTCAGGCGGACTATGGTCGTCCACGCAGTCCGAAGTTGAAAAAGCAGGCATGGGCATCAGTGGGTTTACACTGCGCGTGATTGATTCGTGTCGGTGGTTGGCACCCTAAGGCTTGATACACCCTATGGTGGACCTAGCACAGGTAACTACATTCGTGATAGGGCCATATGACACAGACACATGACGAGCTAGAACTTGTAGGGAGCCGTTCGATTAATGGATCGTTCCGTAGGACCTCGAAATGGGTCATTTCATGATATTGGGCCAAGGGATCATTTCATGGTTAATATATGACATCGGTTTGGGATACTAGTACAGTTGGTGCATCGAATCTTGAATATGCAATGCTATACTTGATTTATCATGTTATCTTAGTCTATCGTACCCATCTTGACAACATCCTTATGTTTACTTTCAGTTTATACATGTCATGTTACCTTTACCTGTTTCTATGCTGAAAGCCACTAGGACTTACCAGTCTTTATGACTGACCCATTTTCTTTCGCCTCTTTTTCTTTCATCCCCCCCTCGAGGTTCTCAGGGAGGAAACTCTAGCACTTAACTTGGATTTCACTTGCTTTCGGTTCAGCTCATGTACGGTTTGATCTTGAGCTATGCTATGGCTGCATTTCTGCTACCTTTGGGGAATTAAGCTACTTTTATTGTTTTAAGTTTTATGCTTCTTTATTTATTCAAGGAAGAACTTGTTTTAATGGAAAATGATAGTTGGCACTGTGGAAGTAAAAGGTTTTGACTCCTTTTGAAAGTAATGAAATTTAGCTTTTGATTCTTCTGTTGTTTTATTTATGTTCTGTCTTGTAATATTTCTGTGTTTGTTTACCTCGATAATGCTCCTCCAAAACTAGTGCATTCCCTTTGTGAGTGACCCTAGCGGAGGTGGGGTGTTACAACATGTCTTGGGATAGATTTAAAGAGCTCTTCAATCAAAAGTATATCCCTACACAAGAAAAGGAGAGGCTCCATGACCAATTCACCAATTTACAACAGGGGAGTATGACTATCTCAGAATACGTGAGGAAGTTCGAGGAACTTTCAAGCTATGCCCTAGAGTTGATTCAGGATCCCATCCAGAAGAAAAAAAGATTCATAAATGGCCTTTCTAAGAAGTACCTGGACAGAGTCACGGCTCATATCAAACTCCCATTCAACGAAGTAATCGAGATGGCCTATCGCTACGAGGAGAATGACCAGGCTGCACAGTAAGAGCGGGCAAAAAATCAGAACAACAACAAGAAGGAGCAAACCGACAAGAAGCCTGAGGCAGGTAACTCTTCGACAGCTAAGCCAAAAGGAAAGAAATGGGATAGGACCAAGGCCACATGCTATAATTGCGGCAAGGTGGGACTCTATGAATCCGAGTGCAGAGCTCCAAAGAGGCCCAAGAGCAATGAATCTAGACCTAGTCAGAATCGTAGCCAGAGTTCTCAGAATCGTGGCCAGAACCCCCGGAACACCCAAGAATGCTATAACTGCCATAAGCCGGGGCACTTTTCCAGAAATTGCCCTTTGTTGAAGAAATTTTAAGTGGCACATGTCTACAAAGGAGCGGCTGCACCAGCTTCGTCCGAAGAAGCAGGCAAAACCAGATGTTTTAGGAGGTACTCTTAATATTAAGAACATTCCTGTTACTGCATTATTTGACACGGGTGCAACACGAAGCTTTATCTCTAATGATGCAATTAAAAAGTTAAAACTGAAACCAAGAAAAATTAAAGAGTTGATTAGGGCCCATAGTCCGATAGGAGGATCTCTTATTCTCGATCAGTATTGTACAGTGCCGATCTCCTATTCTAGTTACCAGTTTCCTTTTAATTTGATCATCATGAATTTCTCCGGTTATGATATCATACTGGGAATGAATTGGCTAACGAAGTATGAGGCTGAGCTAGTATGTGCTGAAAGAATTATCAAAGTTAAAAATAAACTTGGAGATACTACTATACTATGTCACGGCTCAGCCACTGACAGGAAAGAATTATGGTCTTCTCTAGAAGTCACCCCTACTTCTATTAAGGATATTCCCATCATTAAAGATTAAGCTGATGTGTTCAACGAGGTTGATAGCTTACCTCCACGTAGAGAAATCAACTTCAGAATTGACCTAGTTCCAAATGCAAGACCCGTCGTGCATCCTACTCGAAGAATGTCGCCAAAAGAAAAAGAGGAGCTAAGAAATCAAACTAAGCAGCTTTTGTGGAAAGGTCTGATCAGGCCTAGCTTCTCAGAATGGGGTGCAACGGTGGTTTTTGTCCCAAAGTCAGACGGTACCCTCCCACTGTGTGTGGACTACCGCGACCTCAATAAACGAACACTAAAAAACAAATATCTACTGCCTCGTATTGATGATTTACTGGACCACTTACATGGAGCACGAGTATTCTCTAGGATGGATCTAGCCACAGGTTTCCATCAACTTCACATCGCAGAAGAGTGTGTTACTTTGACTGCTTTCAGAGGTCTAGACACTTTTTATGAATGGCTAGTAATTCCCTTCAGATTATGTAATGCTCCTGCGTAGTTTGTTGATTTGATGAATAGAGTATTTCGAGATGTTTTGAATAAATTTGTGCTAGTGTTCGTCGATGACACCACATTTTTTCTAAAACCACCACTGAGCACGAACGACATCTGAAAGAAGTCTCGGAGATTCTGCGAAGAAATGTGTTGAAAGCCAAATTCTCTAAATGCATATTTTGGCAAGAAGAGGTGTAATTCGTCGGCCATGTTGTATCAAAGGAAGGCATTTCAGTCAGTCCAGGAAAGATCCCGGCCATCCAAGATTGGAAGCAACCTAGAACTCCCACCGAAGTTAGAAGTTTCTTAGGACTGGCTGGATATTATCGGAAATTCATCAAGGATTTTTCGAGGCTATCTTGTCCATTGACGAAGCTAACCAAGAAGCACACAAAGTTTGTCTGGACAGCTGAATGTAAGGCAGCCTTCCAAGAGCTAAAAAGGAAGCTGATCACTGCTTCTGTGTTGACCATTATCGATGGCAATCAGGATTTGAAAGTCTGGACAGATGCTTCTAAAGAAGGTCACCCTTTTTTAGCAAACATGTTAGAAAAGACATTTTTAAATCTCATTTTAACATGTTATCCTTTTATTTGTTTAAGGTATTGGTGTGGTGCTAATGCAAAGGGACAGAGTAGTTGCATATGCTAGCCGACAATTGAAACCGCATGAGAAAAATTATGCAACTCATGATCTTGAGCTAATGGCCATTTTGTTTGCTCTAAAGATATGGAGGCACTACCTCTTGGGTGAGAAGTTCGAACTATATACGGATCACAAATCCATAAAGCATCTTTTTAACCAAAGAGATTTGAATATGAGGCAGCAACGGTGGGTTGAATTTCTTGCGGCCTATGACCTAGATATCCTATATACTCCAGGGAAATCTAATGTTGTCGCAGATGCGCTCAGCAGGAAAAATAGGGCCAGCACTAATCTTATCCTCGCCAATCTCATTATTAAGCCCTCCTTGATTGATAAAATTTCTGCTCTTCAGAAGAGTGATAAGTTTATTCAGATGCTCTGTGAGCGAGTTTGGAAGGAAGAGGCCCCAAGCTTCCAAATAGACAGCAAGGGAACCCTTAGACTACAAGGGCGAATTTGTGTGCCAGATAGTCCCGATCTAAAAAGAGAGGTTATGGACGAATGTCATAAATCTAAGCTTAGCATCCATCCAGGAGTAAGCAAGATGTATCGTGATCTTAAGCGCACCTTTTGGTGAAAGGCGATGAAAAGAGATATTTCTATATATGTTGCCAGATGTCCCACTTGTCAGCAAGTGAAAAGCGATCAACAGAAGCTAGCAGGTTTGTTGCAACCGCTAGGAGTTCTAGGTTGGAAGTGGGACGGAATTTCTATGGACTTTACTGATGGCTTGCCCCGAACCAGAAAAGGGAATGATAGCATATCGGTGATTGTAGGCCGCTTAACAAAAACTGCCCACTTCGTCCCTGTCAAATCAAATCGGACAGCTCAAAGTCTGGCGCAGCTTTATGTAAAAGAGATTGTTAGACAGCATGGAGTTCCCAGTAACATTGTCAGTGACTATGACCCAATTTTTGCTAGCAAATTCTGGGAAGCTTTCCAAGAAGAGCTTGGGACCAAGTTGAATTTGAGCACTGCTTACCACCCTCAGACAGATGGCCAGACTGAGAGGGTGAACCACATATTGGAAGACTTGTTGCGAGCATGCATTCTTGACTTTGGCGGTTCATGGGAGGATCACTTACACTTGGTTCAGCTCACTTATAATAACAGCTACTAAGCCGGCTTGCAGATGTCGCCATTTGAAGCTTTATATGGTAGGACATGCAGATCTCCAGCATGTTGGGTGGAACCAGGAAATCGATTGGTCTTGGGTCCCGACATGTTTCACGAAGCAGTAGAGAAAGTTGATTTTATTAAGAAGCGCCTACTGACTGCTCAGAGCCGACAGAAGAGCTATGCAGACTCACGGAGAAGAGATTTAGAATTCTCTGGTGGCGATCATGTATACTTAAAGGTCTCCACATTGAGAAGTGTCATTCATTTTGGAAAGACTGGGAAGTTGGCGCCGAGATTCATTGGTCCATTCCCTATTCTTGAAAGGGTTAGAACTCTTTCTTATAGAGTGCAGTTACCAAACTAGTTGACGGGGGTTCATGTTGTATTTCATGTGTCCCAACTCCGAAAGCATGTTCATAATCTAGATTTAGTTGTGGAGGAAGCAGCACAACAAGATTTGGAGATTACGCCAAGGTTAGCAGTAAGGAGGAAGCCAGCGAAAATTGTTGGCAAGGAGACCTGAATTCTGAGTAACAAGAGGATCCATCTAGTTAAAGTGCAGTGGAGCGGGGATCTTAGAGACTGTACAAGGGAGACTGAGGATAGCATCAAACAGGCTAATCCCAAGTGCAGAGTGGACATTTCCGATTAACTCTTGTGTTGAGGTACATTTACAATATTTACATTTTCCATTTTGTTCCCTACTTTACTTTGTTTCCATTTCGGGGACGAAAAGATTTTAAGTGGGGGAGATTGTAACAACCCGGAAAATCAGAACCAATTTAAATTTTTTATTTTAGCTATTTCGGTGAATTTGGAATAGTTAAAATAATTTATTTTAAGTAATAACAATTAAAAATTTATTTTAATCGAAGATAGAACGAATATATTTATTTTAATTCCAAAAAGAATTGGAATTAGCATGGCAGTTTGAAAAGTCAAAGTTGAACTTTGACTGAATATACTGGATACAAAATTTAACAGATTTTAATGAAAACAAAAATATCTAAATCTGTTTGTAAATATCTTTCCAATGAATCCGAAAAATGAAAATTTCATAGCGGGAATCAAAAGTTATGGTCAGTTGAATATTTAGAATAGTCACTATAGTATAATCAATAGCCGTATAAAAGGCCATTTTTCAAATGACCTCTGTTTTCGACGAAACCATGTTGGAACCAAAATGTCAAATTATTGTTAAGTTTAATTTTCCGAAATTTTTCGAATTAACATGTGAGTGTGGCAAAGGAAACTGTGTTTTGTTCAATTAAGTCAAATTTAATCGACTGAAAAATAACCATTTCCAAACACTCTCAGAATTCGACGAAATTAATTTTGTTAGGACCGTATCGTCATAACAAAGCCAAATATATTTTTTCTGAAATTTTCTGAGTCCGTATGTGGCCTCGGTGAATTTAATTTTACGTTCGAATTAATTTAATAAATGATTTAAATATTAAATTAAATAATTTAGGCCACAGACAGCCATTTGGGTTGACAGGACCTGGCCCGTTGGACCCAGAACACGGGCTATTAGGTAGGGTCATCTCCGGTTGGACTGGAATTAGAACTGATTAGAAGTTATGGATTTTATTGTAAAATTTACATTAAAAGATTATAAATAATTGGAAAATCAAAAACCTAAACACTATTCACATCGAGTAGCTGCCGCCATCGTTCTGGAAGAATGACCATCGTGCTCTGAATTCAATTCTTTAATCTCCATCAATTCATCACGAATTAACACTGGACTCTTAGGATATTATCGAAGAGATTCTCGTTCTCTACGAAATCGTACGGTTGGATCATCCTTGGAGCCGTGAATCGCTAGAACCGACGCCCCAAACCTACTGTCCTTGCACGCCGCCGCCTCCAGTAAGGTCCACCGAGTTGACCACCGTGGTACCCCCTTGCGTGCATCTTCTCCCTCTCGGCTGTGGCACCTCCTGGTTGTCGTGGAGCTGAACTTATTGATCAGAAAAACCAGCCCTAGAATTGAACAAAAAACGAAAACAATCGGCCTCCATCTATGACGAGGAAGAAGAAGTAATTTTCTAATTATTCAATTAATATGTTTCATTTAAAGTTTTAACAATGTAAATTAAACCATAACTCATTCATATGGAATCAGAATTGATCGATTTCTGAAGCATTTCGATCGTAGAGACGAGACCTACGCTGCTGTCCACACTATATCAGATTCCGATCTGTTTGGATTTTGGCTAAATTCGCAACCCGACTGTGAGATTTCTAATTTTTAAATAATTAAATAATTTAATTATTTTTCTTGTTACTTAAATAATTGTATGTATGTTAATAGACTAGATCTGCTATGTTATGAAATTGTTGATTGGCTGATTTGATGATTTGTGATGTACCATTATAGATATGCTAGTTTAAATCGTTCTATTAATTTAAATCTGCATGTGATGGCTAGATTAGAATAGATCATTTTGTTTGACACCTTTTTATGTAAATTAAAAAGAACAACATGCGATGACACCTTTATTTACATTTTTTATGTAAATTAAAAAGAACAACTTGCGATGACACCTTTATTTACATTTTTTTATATAAATTAAAAAGAACAACTTGCGATGACAACTTTATTTACATTTTTTTATGTAAATAAAACAAGTTAGAAGAAGAATATTGTATTGACATGGTTCATGTGATTATATTATGTTAGAGAAAAGGGCATTTTTATTTACATGTTAAGTTTAAATCAAAATATAAACATAGAAAAAGAAACATATTTTATTTGCATTTTTATGTGCAAATATAAACATAGAAAAGAAGCATATTTCATTTGTATTTTTAGATACAAATGAAACATAGAAAAAAAAGAGATTTCATTTGCATTTTTAGATGCAAATGAAACATAGGAAAAGATTATATTTTCATTTGGATATTTAGTTGCAAATAAAAACATGAATAGAAGAAAGTACATTTTGTATTTGTAAACATGATTAGAAAAGGGCATCGTTTATATTTGTAATTTAGTTGAGAATAAAAAGATAGAGTTAAAAGGCATCATTTATATTTGCAATTTAGTTGCAAATAAAAAAAGATAGAATTGAAAGCACCATTTTCATTTACATTTTAGGTGTAAATAGAACATATGATTAAAAAGTTTATTTTTATCTACATATTAGATGTAAATAGAGACCTAGATTTAAAATGGCATCTTTATTTACCTTTTGGATGTAGATAAAAAGAATAACTTTGAAATTACATCTTTATTCACACTTTAGTTGTAAATAAAGGATTAGATTGAAAATTTATATTTTTAATTACAATTTGGATGTAAATAAATGAATAGATTAAAGAGTTATATTTTTATTTACATTTTAGATGTAAATAAAAAGAGTATATTTAAAGCGACATTTTTATTGACATTTTATATTCAATAAAAGTTATGGAATTAAAAGAACTATTTTTATTGTCAATTTAGAGACAATAAAAAGAATAGATTTTAATGTCATGTTTGTTGAAACAAAAAAAAATAGAATTAAAAGTCATATTTTTATTGTCGGTTTAGAGATAATAAAAAGAATAAATAAAACATTACATTTTTATCGTCATTTTATGCGATAAAAAGAGTAGAAATAAAAGTGATATTTTCATCGTCATTTTAGATACGATAGGAAGAATGGATTTTAATAGTTGAAATCACCAATGATTTATATTTATATTTATATAAATATAATTTATAATTAAAACGAATCGCACGCGGTAGTTCGCGTTTCGGCAATCGTAACTTCAAATGATTATACCGAAAGATCCGACTGTCGGATTTTCTCAAAACTGGAACCATTAGGACCATTTTGGGAAGATCTCTCCAACAATAAAAATTTCGCCAAAATCGAGTGGTTAGATTTCAAGATACGCGTAAATCAAATTTTTGTAAAAACAGCGCCAGGGCCGCCCATCGACCCGAAGCGTCGTTTAATTATTATTGAGCTATTTTAAATAAATAAAAATAGCGATAAATCGTTATAAATAGATATTAACGATATAAAATGATTTAAATGATAATTATTCAAAAAATTATTTGAAAAGACCGAGTTCAACTCATTTCAAATAATTATACGGCGATTTGAATCGAACAAATAGAAGATGGTGATTGAATACCGGCGATCGTCAACATCGAAAGGATGACTACTGATGCCCTGGACTGATTTGCTCCCAGAAAAGGGTTACAGTGGTAGTTGTCCGGACGTTCTTGTTGATTGTCCGGATATGCGAGCACCGACGAGAAATCTGGTGACTCCGATTTCGTTTAGACCCAGAACGGACTTGTAAATGGATGCGTGTCTGCCGTTGGAGTTCATTCCATGTAATTAAATCGATTTCTATCTAATGTATATCCGATTGGTGGCAGAGGATTTATTCTCTTGCTTAACACCCTCAGAGGTTATATATGGATAGTTGTTGGTCGCATGGCATGAACTGTCAATGTGGCACGTCAAGATGCAAATGATCAAGGCTTTTGTTGAAAAGCAGGCCTTGTGGTCGATGATCAAAGCATAGCCTGTTTAGGCCTAGCTTTGTGTATAGCGTGACTTCTCGAGCCTCACACTCCGGTATGAGTCAAAAAGGGGATTAGGACTGCAGGGAGTGCACACGTTTCCTTCTAGCTAGAGTAGTGTCAGCGACCTACCAGCCTTAATATTTTTACTTATGTGGATGTTGGGTTATGAGGTACCTCGGTTTTATAGGTTGTTAGTGCGCATATAGAGGTTCAAAAGAACCGGGAAGCCTGTGTTCAGGCATAACTAATCAATTAAGCATTAAAGTGTGGACCAACCCTGAAGATCCAAGGTTTCGCTGCGGGGAATCCTGAGGCATTTGCTAAAGTGTCTCGAATCGGAGAGGATGATCCCTAGCCTCGATTCATGATGGAGACCAAATCTCCAATATGGCCTTACATTTTTGATTGTAAATTTATATATGGCGACATAATAGGATGGGGTACTATGCCGTCTAGGATTGATACATTTACTTTGAAGTATTTTAATACTGATTAGACGCTAATAATAATATTAAAATATTATTTTATACGTATCAAATCATGTTTGATCATTATAAGGTAAAAATCTATCCTCTGGTTTGCGTTGCATTGTGTGATGGGACTTAAGTCTTATAATGATTTAATTTTTCTAAAAATACATTGCGTTATTTTGAATAAAATTTATTTACTTATGCACTGGCAATCAAATGGAGTAAACCTGTTTCACGTAAGAGGCATGGTCCTGTGATTTGCCACATTGTTAGATAGTGTAGAAAAATTTCTCACACCAGTCCCATGACTGACTCGAAGTTTGTTTCACTTTGCAAACTCGGGTGCCTTCTTTCCACACGGGAAGCCAAGTGACAGGTTTTTAGGTGGTGGCATTCTGGATTGAAGACTGCTTTGAGAGGAAGACGAAGACCTTCTCTTTTATCTTTTATTCTGCTTTGAGACTTGTATTCATCTTTGGGGTTTGATGTACGTTATGGAGTTTGAGACTTATTTTTCTTTTTATTCAGACTTTCTATTTTGCTAAGTGTGTCCTGCACTGCATACTCTGATGTATTGGATAACATGATGCTGATGACATTTTAATTCCGTGGCAATGATTTATGTGTTATGATATTATCTGAGATCTGTTTTTGTTGTAAATATGCCATATTCCAATGATTACTCTTGCTTCCATTCTACGGAAGTTTGGGGTAATCACAACCAATCTTCAATTCATCCCCTTCATCAATACCATCAACTTCCCACTTCTAACAAACTACTTCATCCCATTTTCTATCTTCTTCTCCATTAACAAAGTTCTTCTTCTTTTTATTTCCTGCAATTTTCTATTTCTTAGCAACTAGTGACATCTACACAATTAGATTTGGTAGAGTACTAGTTGTATTTTACATTTATTTTCATCAGTGATTAATCGTTTTATTAGTTTCAACGATAATCCTAATTTTATTTCTCTTGTTATTTCTATTCTGTATTTTTGTTTTCTACATTTTTATTCTTGTTTTGCAATTTACTTTATTAGTGATTAATCGTTTGATTAGTTTCAACGATAATCCTAATTGTTGCAATTTCAATTGTTATATTTTCAACCAAATCTCAAAAGTCGTCTAACTCGCCCAGAAATTCTATAAATAATAATTTTGAATTTGACTCCCTGTGATTCGACCTGCATATTACATGATCTGTGCGCTTGTAGTATTTATTTTAAAATTCGCGCTTCTCTAATTCCTTAGAAAGCGTCAATCTAATTTACTTTATCCCAGTCCATCTTCTATGCAAAATTCCTTCTATTCACCAAACTTTCTTCCTTCATCTTTGCCTAGCCCTCCTACCATGAAACCATCTGCCATCATTACCATAGTAAACAACACCATATGTTTCAACATCACAACCCCTTCCGTCCAACTTTCTTCCATATCCACACCAAAAAACAGACGCTGCTCTCCTTCCTGTCCAAACTTTAACAGCACAGCAAACCCAAGTTCGTATGTCTCCTTTCACAAATCATTCCTCATAACTGCCCCCGCCGCAACCAACACCTACTACAGTCACAACCTTCGCATCCACAACAGCCTCTACAATACCGTTCATCCACCTCAACCCTCACCATAGAAAACTCCCCATATGAATTCCTTGGTTCAACACTTCCATCAGGTCACAAATAGCCTTTTCCATCAACACAAACCCTCATCACGCCAGGAGCCACCCAAGAGCACTGCCAATCAACATCTGTGATTCACAATTTGAATCCCTAAATTGAAATCGAATTCACACATCAGAACAAACCGAATCCCCTCATCCTAAACCAAATGGAAATCAATTTTGATTGAAAAAAAAGGAAGGCGAATAAGTATTGACTTGATTTTGTGTGGAATTTCTTTTACTGGATTTCTTTCCATCTGTACTTGGGTGCGTGATCTTTTGAGAGGGGCGTGGTTGATTTAGTAAATACACATGAGTTTTTATTTTGGGTATTGTAACACAAGAAAAAAAGGGCTTTGTTTGTTTAGTCTGTGCTTGTCGTGGGGTGCTTTTTTTATATGGTTATAATCTTCTAGTATTTGTTGCCTATTTTCAGTGTGATTTGGTTGTTGTTTGAGTCGTTTTGGTGGGTTTCGACTCATTGAGTTCATTTCTGTGGTTTGATTATTTTCTTTCTTTTTATATTCAAATTGCAATCTTAGCTTTCTAACAAAAAAATGGGGAATCAAGGATCAAAGAAAAGGAACATATTCAAGCAATCAAACAAGGATTCAAGAAGTCAAACAAATGGAAACACCGAGATTTTGTTCATTCAAGCTACTCTATTTTTTTGGATAGACAGCCATACCCCACTGTAAATTTATTTAACTCTACAAGTGCTCTGTTGCAAAGAAAAAAAATATAGACATTGCTTGTAAAACTCTTCTGCAGGGGCAGCGGTTTGCTTGTACAATTTTTAATTCCTGCAATTATTCTTGTCTAATTGTTGTGTGACTGAAATTTTCTGAATCAAATTGAGGAACAAATTCCATAATTTAAATCATCATTCTCATCGTGCTCAATTATAAAACGTGATTTGATTTGCAAAATATTTAACAACAAGAGTGTATTTTGTGAAATTGATTATCTCAATGGTTTGATCGTGGATATATATTAGTTCAATTTATTGAACTTCTAGCAAAAGAGGTTGCATACTACTCGTAAAACATTGGTCGTATCCCTTAGTATTTATACTATATGTGAACGGCCATAAGACCCTCTTCCCCCTTCAAATCGAGATTATCAACTAATAACATATACTTGAGTACGTTATTTATTTTGTAATTACAACTACTTGTGCCTACTTTAAGTTTGGATTTTCTATACTCGACAACGATGAGTGAAAAAAGTTTTAGCCACCGTAATTCTCCTAGGGATTTTGAGATTGAAGAAACCTTTATTGACACTACCGAATCCTTGAAAATATGCCTTGACCATTTCAACTTCAATTTCGATGAGCTTGAATACTTTTCTGAGCTAAATGAACTACTTGACTCAAAACCCTCGTCATTTGAATCCAACCAAGGAATGGTGACCAATGTAACACAAGAACTTCCCAAGTTAGACCTTAAACCCCTACCACAAGACCTTGATTATATTTACTTGGACTCTACAGAAAATTTTCCCGTAATCTTGGCCTATGATCTTACCGAGGACCAAGAAGAAAAAGCATTGAAAATTTTATGGGATAATCTGCATCTTAATTATATAAATCATTGGCATGACAACATTTTCATAGGAAAGATTTTGATTTCATAATTTATTGACATGCCTCTTGTACCTCAAAAATCATATACAAAATCATCGTACATCATTTTCGATAGAGGCAAGTGTGGGGGGAAAAGAAAATCTCAATTTTCACATAACACTCATCATCGTTATAAATTTCATTTTGTATATGATTGGCATTGGCATATAGTGCTTAACTTCATTCCAATTTACAAATAATCTTGCAACTCATTCACCTCTGGGTACGATCTTTCAAATTTAGGAAACGTTTACAGTGTGGACATTGTTTAGTTCTTGTGTGGGGGAGAGTCTACATTGCATTCTTTTCATTTTTCTTTAAAAAAAATCCTTCTTCCTTTTCATTTAGGACCTTCATGCATTCTAATCGTAGGAACATACCATTTTTTTATTTTTGAATACGACTCGTTTTAGATTGATACAACAAAATAAGTTAACAATTATTAGTCAGTTGGTAGTCTTTTTTTCTCCCAACTAAGATCAAATAAGAAATATAATGAAAAGTTGAATTTTGAGGGATAATAGTGTAACTGGTACATAGGGAGATTCTTAGGTGATTGCCATGAAATCTATTCTATATAGTAGTCTTTGTTTAAATGAGTGGAGGATTTAAAGGACTTATATTGGCTTTTAGAATCTTTAAAACTAAGTTGTGTTAAGCTGAATTCGCGTAACTCTCTCTTGTTCTTATATTTTCAATAATAATAATTGCAATCCAAGGGTATCTGTGACGCCCCGCCCCGCACCAGTCGACATTTCCTCTGATAGTGCATTGTACACATGCCCGACTAGCACGGAACGGTCTCCAAAGAAAGGAAAGAAGATAAAGGAACTAACAAAGAAACCTGTAGAATGTCTCACAGCGCATGGAATAAAATATAATCACAACATATACTTGACATAAAACAGGTGAGACAGTGCATAAGCTGAAACAAACTATCACAGCAGCAGAAAATCCAAATACAGCTTATGTTCCACATCATCATTATTACAACTTTTCAAACTGTCTCTAAAGGTAAAAGCAAGATAAGGGAGGTACACTACTAATGCCCAAGTAGTGACCACCAACGACACAGGGAGAATATATATATATATATATATATATATATATATATATATATCATACGTGGAAGCCTCCTGCTCGCCTCTGGATCAGCTACTCGTGCATCACCAGCTAACATGTCTCTAGTCTGCTCGTGAGAGCACCCAGAGTAATAAGAAGAGACATAAAACTCTAAATCAGACAAAAAGTCTGGTATGAGCGATAAGCAGCTAAACAGAACAATAACAGGTATACTAAACCATACCTGAACCTGGACCTACAACCAAAGATTCAGCACTACATACCGTACAATACTCTAAGGTGCCACTGAACAAATGGTGTAAAGATAACGGGGGTGGAGTGTGCATGTCATAATGATGGCAAACAAATCGACCATAACAACCATCCTCACATCTCTCAATTAGTGCGTAAAGCATACGATATCCACCATTGTCAATCACTAGACCCATCAAAGTTGTGACGGAGTTCGACTTGTACAACTACTGCTACTACCAAGCTTACCACATGGAGTCATGACCAATCTTTACAAATGACCCCACTTCATTGGTCTATAGCCCTTTAGTCGTACCTAGGCCACTGTGGCCCTGAATCCATTTACGTACTCCCTGCACATAGTGATTCAAAGTTACAGACAACGACAACCCCTTAGCACATGTCCCGCAGCAAAGCCCAATCATGAAGCCCACTCATTGGTTCCCAACTGGATCCTGAGTCAAAGCTCCTTATTTGGACTTCCTTTGCATCTCGAGTTTTGGTCTAATTGGAGTTGGTCTTCAAAAGAATTGTCGCGTGGTAGTAGAAACATTTGGTCATTCGGTTCGGTGTTTGGGGTCCTGCATGCCACATCGGTTCGGTTCGGGTGTTCTCATCTGATTTGGTTCGGTGTTCATAGCTCACGCCTAGGTTCAGTGGTTGCTCTCTCTTGGATGTCCCGATCCGATCTGGTGCTTCGCTCCGATCACAACTCCAATCTTGGTCCTCCGATCCGATCTCTACATTCTTACTTCCGATCCGACCCCTACGCCCTTGCTTCTGATCCGATCCCCTGCGCCCTTGCTTCCGATCCGATCCCCTGCACAACTCCAATGCTAAGCAAGTGGCCTTCCTTCTTGCCAATTCTCCTTTAGTGCGAGGTTCCGATCCGGTTCGGTTTCTCTGCTCGGTTCACCATCCAATCTGAGCCCCTTATCCCGATCCAATCCGAAACCCTGCACATTTTCCTGCAACTTTTCCAGCGGCTGTTTTAAGCCATACGACGACGTTTTTGACCAATCTAACTATTCTAAACAATCACAAAACATACCATACAGTCATAGCAACATCGGGAATCAACCATAGACATCAAAGCAACAACCATAGCATGTAAATTGGATCAAACCTACCCAAAATCCCATATTTTCCCTTAAGCATGTTTAGGCAAAACTAATGATATGATTAGCAAAACTTAATCAAATTAAACCAAATTTCTAACAGAGGTCTAAAACATCATTTAAGAATTTATAAATATTTTTCCAGAATTTATTAGTGTATAAATTCGCTAATCAACACTAATTACCCTTAATTAACCGTAATTAGTGTGAAACTATGCAAATCACTCACCTTGGCCACAAATAAGATTTTCAGAACTGAAACCTTGCTGATTTGGGCTAATACTGATGTCTAACAATAGCTCTAATACTGATTTGGTGCTATTTCTCCTTGATTTGATGTTGCTAAGTTTAATCCTTGATTAGAAAGTGATTAGAAGTTGATTTGGGTGTCGGAAGCCATTGCTAGGGTTCTAAGAATGAAAGTAGCGGCTGAAAAATGAAAATAAGATTGTTCTCTAACTGATTTCAGCCTCCTTATAACCCTAATCCCGAAATGGGTTATGGGTCCTCTTGTTAATCACCCTAATTAGGCCCGGTTAAGCTGTTTTTCACCATCTGAAACTTGTTTCAGCCATATCTCCCAAACGGTAAGTTTGTTTGGCTAATGTGACCACTCTAGGGAATTGTAAACCATCATCTGGAGCCAATGGAAGTTGTTTCAGGTCAAAACTCCTTCCCAAGTAAAAGTTATGGCCAAAACAATATCAGCTAGGGGCAAAACGGTTATTTAAAAATCGACAAAAATCATGAACATGGGAAATGACCCCAATAGTCGTCTCCCAAAGTTACATGACCATACGACTTCGTATGTGAAAGAAATAAATATTCTACGATCCTTCGATACATAGAATGCGGGTCGTTGCATTCTCCCCCCTTAAGAAATTTCGTCACCGAAATTCCTTAATCCAAAACATACAAAGGATCTCGCATGCCTACCAATCATATATAACAATCAAACATGTAAAACAAACTTATCCTAGCACGCGGAAAGACTAAATCGAAACTGAAATATTACCAGGCGAAGAGTTCTGGATACGTCTTCCCAATGCTCTCCTCTGTCTCCCAAGTACAGTCACTCTCATTTTCGCCCCACTGAACTTTGACTAGATTCAGCGCTTTTCTTCGAAGTTGCTTCGTATCATTCCCAACAACAGGCATAGGCTTGCGGTTCCCAACCGCCTCGGGGTCAACCTCGATATCATCCTACTGATCAAGTGAAATAGTCACATCTGGGTCGTGTACGAACTTCCTTAACTGGGAAACATGAAATACATTGTGAACTCCTGCCATCTTATCTGGTAACTCAACTTTGTATGCCAAATTCCCAATTTGCTCAAGAATTGGGAATGGACCAACAAATCTTGGCGCTAACTTGTCTCTCCTGCTAAATCGTATCATGCTCTTCAATGGAGAAATCTTGACAAACACCAAGTCGCCAATAGAGAACTTCAACTCTCTTCTCCTTTTATCAGCATAACTTTTCTACCTATCTTGGGCCGCCTTCATTTGTTGTTGGATAGTCTTAATATTAGCTGAAGTTTCTCTTATCACATCGGGTCCAAGCACAAACTTCTCACCAGTTTCTACCCAACATGACGTTGACTTGCACGGTCTTCTGTACAAAGCTTCAAATGGAGCCATACCAATACTGGATTGATAGCTATTATTATATGCAAACTGCACTAGGTGCAAATAGTCATCCCATGATCCACCAAAATCCAATATGCAAACTCTCAAGAGATCTTCTAACACTCGATTCACCCTCTCTGTCTGTCCGTCGGTTTGAGGGTGATATGCGGTACTGAGATATAGTTCTGATCCTAACGCCTCTTGTAAGCTCTTCCAAAATCCACTAGTGAACAACGAATCTCGGTCACTCACAATGCCTTTGGTTATTCCATGAAATCTCACTACCCACTTTATATACAGTTCTGCTAATTTAGTTGCCGTCCTATTTGACTTGACGGGTATAAATCTTGCACTTTTGGTCAATCAGTCCACAATCACCCAAATGCTACCATGGCCTGACCTAGTTCTTGGTAACCCATCAATGAAATCCATTGACACTTGTTCCCATTTCCCTTCTGGAATTTCTAATGGTTGTAACAAACCTAGGCTTCTTTTGCTCAGCTTTAACTAGCTGACAATTCATGCATTTGGATATAAACTTCCCAATGTCTCTTTTCATCTCTTCCCAGTAGTAGGTCTTCTTCATGTCTCGGTACATCTTGTTACCACCGGGGTGTATAGTCATTTTTGAGTGATGACATTCTCTAAGCACTTCTTCTCTCAATCCATTGACATTAGGTACAACTAGTCTTCCATTCTTTCTAAGCCATCCATCTCGATTAAGCCCATACTTGTTCATCTCTTCGTTGATTCTCATCTCTAACTTTGAGATGATTTTCAATAGGTTAGGATCACTCCTCTGACTAGAACCAATCCGCACAATCAAGGTGGGTCTGATCGTCAAACTTGCTAACATTTCTGGATCCAATTCGCACTTTGGTCTGAAATCATACCCAGGGATGTACTCCAGTTGCTTCCATTCTAGAAGCATAGCTCCTAAACTTGCATGTCTTCTACTCAATGCATCAGCCACCACATTGCCCTTTCCTGATGTATATGCGATGTCGAAATCATAGGAAGGTAAAAATTCTAACCATCTTTGCTGTCAGAGGTTTAGATCCATTTGAGAGTAGAGATACTTTAATGATTTATGATCGGTAAATAACTCGAATCTTTCTCCCAAGAGATAATGTCTCCACATCTTCAATGCGAGCACGATCGCTGCCAATTCCAAATTATGGGTAGGGTATCTTTTCTATTGCGGTTTCAATTGCCGACTTGCATAAGCTACAACCCTAACTCATTGCATCAATACAGCACCCAGTCCGGTACCACATGCATATGTGTATACCGTCATCTCTTCATTCCCCTTAGGAATAACTAACACTGGTGCACATGTCAATTTGTCCTTTAGACTTTTGAATGCATTCTCGCACTTTTGTCCCAGACAAAAGCTTGATTCTTCTTAGTCAACTGAGTCAACGGTGCTGCTATCTTGGAGAAGTTTTGGATAAACTTACGATAATATCCAGCTAACCCCAAGAAACTTCTTATGTCCGTTGCATTCTTGGGCGTTGGCCAATCTTGTACCATAGCCACCTTCGCAGGATCCACGGCAATACCATTCTCTGAAACAACATGGCCCAAGAATCTCACTTCCCTCCTCCAGAAGTGACACTTAGAAAACTTTGCTTTCAATTGGTGCTTTCTCAAAACCTCCATTACTATCCTCAAATGTTCCTTGTGTTCTTCCTCTGTCCTCAAATAAACAAGTATATCGTCCACGAACACAAGAACAAACTTATTCAACCAATCTCTGAATACCCTATTTATAAGATCCATAAAATATGCTGGTGCATTGGTCAGCCCGAATGGCATGACAAACCACTCATAAAATCCAGACGGCGTCTGAAATGCCGTTTTAGCTATACTCTCAGCTTCCACTCTAAGCTGATGAAAACCTGTCGTGAGATCCAACTGAGAGAATACTCTCGCGCCACTCAACTGATCAAACAAATCATCTATCCGCGGTAGAGGATACTTATTCTTCCTCGTCACTTTATTCAACTCGCGGTAGTCTACACACAAATGAAGGGAACCATCATCCTTGGTAGCAAACACAGCTGGTGCTCCCCATTCAGAGACATTCCTTCTAATAAATCCCTTCTTTAAAAGATCGCTGACTTGCACCCCGAGCTCTCGCTGCTCCCTTGGTGCCATACGACGAAGTGGCATCACTATAGGTCTGGCATCTTTCACTAAATCAATACGAAACTCAATCTTTCGGTGTGGTGGAAGCCCGGTCACTTCCTCGAAGACGTCCGGATACTGGCTAACCACGGGCAAACCTGACAACTCACTATGCGGGATGTTGAGGGAATTTAGAAAACTAGCCATTACCCCATCACCGGGTAGACCACCAAACACTACCCTCTGCCCATCATCCGCTCTAGCTGTCACCAAAAAGCTCTCACAGTCTACCACCACCACGTATCTTTGGAGCCAATCGACTCCCAAAATAATGCCAAACCCAGTAAAGCCCAAAACAAAGCAATCACAAACAAACATGCATCCATGACTCGATAAGAGCACATTACGACAAATCATGCTAAGGTTAGTTGAACCACCAATCGGGTTCGTCACTACTAAAGGTCTATCGACAATCTCGGGCTCCAATCCCGACCTATCTACCAGGTCACTAGATATGAAGGAACTGGAAGCTCCGGTATCAAACAAAACTCTAACAAGAACATCATAAATAGAAAGCATACCTTGAATGACAAAATTCTTTCCCTTCTCCGCTGCGGTTGGGGCATTCAACGAAGAAGGAATAGCATTAAGGGCATATGCTTTCAACATCTGCTTTTATTTAGGGGGTTGCAGACACTTGTCCTTGTGATGTCCCACTTGGCCACAGTTGAAGCACTTCTTATCCGCTGGCTTGGCCCGACAATTACTAGCATAATGGCCCTTCTTACCATAGCTGAAGCACTCAACTTCTTTCTTATTCTTTTTCTGGCGATCCTTATTCTAGTTCTGCTTCCTCTTATTCTGAGAACCACTCTTGCCTCCACCACTTGCTTGTGGTTTTGGCTCCTCTGTAGATGCAACCTCAGTCTTTGACTTAGGGTAAAGACTTTTTGACCTCAATGTTTTGCCCACAATCGATTCAAACATCTCATCGATGTGGTTAATGAGCCTTTCCCCCAAGTACTGATCCAAACCAGTTATGAACTTCTCGTTCTTCTTCTCGGCAGTATCAATAAGAGATAACCCATACTTCGACAAAGTGTCAAATTCAGCAACATACTCCGAGACAGCCCTGCCATTCTGCTTGAGCTCCAAAAATTTCTTAAACAACACTGATTTCTGAGCAGCTGGAATGAACTTCTCACTAAAGCGAGCCTTAAACTGCTCCCAAGTAATCTGATCCTCGGGAGTAGCTGCTTTTATAGCATTACACCAATTCATTGCCCGTCCTTGCAGCTGACGGGATGCAAGCTTTCTCTTCATCGCATCCTCGATTCCCAAATCTTCGAAGATACGCTCGCAGCTATCCAACCAATCCTGAACATCCGTGGCCGACTCCGTTCCGTGGAACGGCTTCCCACCAAGACTAGTATAATCCTTGTTCAGCTTGGCGAAACCGGTCCTAGGAGCCTGCACTATTGGGCCACAATCATTACTACCATTGGGAGCTGCCCTCTGCACATCCCTAAGCATTTCCCTCATGAGGTCAGTAAACATCGTCCTCATGTCAGCGACATTTCCATTATTGCCTCCTCTACCGGCACATCTTGCGTATCGGCTCATCGTTCAATCTGTAAAGAGAAAACGATTAACCATCACCATTGTGGTGCTTGTGCAGTACGACTTCATCCTTAGCTAAACTGATAATATATATATAGCTTTGAAAACCAAAATAATTACAAATACGCGCTCTCATATATGTATACTATCTCTCCCTGAAGATTTTCCTAGGTTAACTATGCAACCTAGAGCTATGATACCAAATGTGACGGCCCGCCCCGAACCAGTCGTCATTTCCTTCGATAGTGCGTTGTACACATGCCCGACTAGCACGGAACGGTCACCAAAGAAAGGAAAGAAGATGAAGGAACTAACAAAGAAACCTGTAGAATGTCTCACACCGCATGGAATAAAATATAATCACAACATATACTTGACATAAAATAGGTGAGACAGTGCATAAGCTGAAACAAACTATCATAGCAGCGGAAAATCAAAATACAGCTTATGTTCCACATCATCATTATTACAACTTTTCAAACTGTCTCTAAAGTTAAAAGCAAGATAAGGGAGGTACACTACTAATGCCCAAGTAGTGACCACCAACGACACAGGGAGAACATATATATATATATATATATATATATATATATATATATCATACGTGGAAGCCTCCTGCTCGCCTCCAGATCAGCTACTCGTGCATCACCAGCTAACATGTCTCTTGTCTGCTCGTGAGAGAACCCAGAGTAATAAGGAGAGACATAAACTCTGGGTCAGACAAAAAGTCTAGTATGAGCGATAAGCAGCTAAACAGAACAATAACAGGTATACTAAACCATACCTGAACCTGGACCTGCAACCAAAGAGTTAGCACTACATACCGTACAATACTCTAAGGTGCCACTGAACAAATGGTGTAAAGATAACGGGGGTGGGGTGTGCATGTCATAATGATGGCAAACAAATCGACCATAACAACCATCCTCACATCTCTCACTCAGAGCGTAAAGCATACGATGTCCACCACTGTCAATCACTAGACCCATCGAAGTAGTGACGGAGTTCGACTTGTACAACTACTGCTACTACCACGCTTACCACATGGAGTCATGACTAATCTTTATAAATGACCCCACTTCATTGGTCTATAGCCCTTTAGTCGTACTTAGGCCACTGTGGCCCTGAATCCGCTCACATACTCCCTACACATAGTGATTCAAAGTTACAGACACCGACAACCCCTTAGCACACGTCCCGCAGCAAAGCCCAATCATGAAGCCCACTCATTGGTTCCCAACTGGATCCTGAGTCAAAGCTCCTCATTTGGACTTCCTTTGCATCTTGGGTTTTGGTCGAATTGGAGTTGGTCTTCAAAAGAGTCGTCGTGTGGTAGTAGAAACATTTGGTCATTTGGTTCGGTTCGGTGTATGGGGTCCTACATGCCACATCGGTTCGGTCCGGGTGTTCTCATCTGATTTGGTTCGGTGTTCATAGCTCACGCCTAGGTTCGGTGGTTGCTCTCTCCTGGATGTCCCAATCCGATCCGGTGCTTCGCTCCGATCCCATCCCCAAGCTTGGTCCTCCGATCCTATCTCTACACTCTTACTTCCGATCCGACCCCTATGCCCTTGCTTCCGATTCGATCCCCTGCGCCTTTGCTTCCGATCTGATCCCCTGCCTAACTCCAATCCTAAGCAAGTGGCCTTCCTTCTTGCAAATTCTCCTTTAGTGCAAGGTTCAAATTCTCCTTTAGTGCGAGGTTCCGATCCGGTTCGGTTTCTCTGCTCAGTTCACCAGCCGATCCGAGCCCCTTATCCCGATCCGATCCGAAACCCTGCACATTTTCCTGCAACTTTTCCAGCGGCTGTTTTACGCCATACAACAGCGTTTTTGACCATCTAACTATTCTAAATAATCACAAAACATACCATACAGTCATAACAACATAGGGAATCAACCATAGACATCAAAGCAATAACCATAGCATGTAAATTGGATCAAACCTACCCAAAATCCCATATTTTCCCTTAAGCATGTTTAGGCAAAACTAATGATATGATTAGCAAAACTTAATCGAATTTCTAACAGAGGTCTAAAACATCATTTAAAAATTTATAAATATTTTTCCAGAATTAATTAGTGTATAAATTCGCTAATCAACACTAATTACCCTTAATTAACCGTAATTAGTGTGAATCTATGCAAATCACTCACCTTGGCCACAAATAAGATTCTCAAAACTGAAACCTCGCTGATTTTGGCTAATACTTATGTCTAACAGCAGCTCTAATACTGATTTGGTGCTATTTCTCCTTGATTTGATGTTTCTAAGCTTAATCCTTGATTAGAAAGTGAATAGAAGTTGATTTGGGTGTTGGAGGCCATTTCTAGGGTTCTAAGAATGAAAGTGGCAGCTGAAAAATGAAAATAAGATCATTCTCTAACTAATTTCAGCATCCTCATAACCCTAATCCCGAAATGGGTTATGGGCCCTCTTGTTAATCACCCTAATTAGGCCCGGTTAAGCTGTTTTTCACCATCTGAAACTTGTTTCAGTCATATCTCCCGACGGTAAGTCCGTTTGGCTAATGTGACCACTCTACAGAATTGTAAACAATCATCCGGAGCCAATGGAAGTGGATTCAGGTCAAAACTCCTTCCCAATCAAAAGTTATGGCCAAAACAATATCGGCTAGGGGCAAAATGGTCATTTAAAAATCTACAAAAATCATGAACATGGGAAATGACCCCAATAGTCGTCTCCCAAAGTTACATGACCATGCAACTTCATATGTGAAAGAAATAAATATTCTACGATCCTTCGATACGTAGAATGCAGGTCGTTACAGTATCCAACATTGCTTGTATATCTAGCGTTGGTGTGCAAACCCGTCAAGCTCTATCTGACATGTTGTTGACAAAGTCAGCGTCGGAATATCTTGGTCTCATTTTATGAGTTGGACACCTAAGGATTACCGACATGTTGTTGACAAAGCCAGCGTCTGTCTGCATAGTCCGCCAAGCTCGGTCCCAACTCTCCGTCAGTCCACAAGACAGTGTATGGGTAGTATACCTTGGTCTTTTTAGTTAGGTGTATGTAATTAATCATAAATTTTAACTTTTGTAGAGATAGAGAATAAGCGATGATGCCCAAACACTTCTTGACCTTATTGATTTGACTAGCCATACATGAGGAAATAATAACACCACTTTACAGATTGTGCCAAGTAAACTAAGAATCTATTTCATGGTTGCACTATGTTATCGACCGAACCAACTGGCCAAACTAGAGTTTAACATAGAAAAATTGAATTATATTAAAAATTTGTGACAAATTGAGGTATCTAAAGTACAATCAACTAACTAGAAATTGCTAATTTAATTTGTTGTACCACTTTCCTGAAATATGTAATGTTTTCATTTCTGTTTTCAGTTGCATAAATCCTTTGCATTCATGTTGTTACATTAGAGCCGTAACATACTTCATTTAGATTTTGTGGGTAGTATCCGTTGAAAACCCTCACGAGACACCACTCGTCCTACTAGGGACACCTAGAGGTTTAACGACTTATTGCATATGCTCAATGCAATCGTGTTTCCTACGAAAGTGTGACCTATCTAGTTTAGCTTTTCATTTATTTTTACTTGAGGACGAGCAAAAGATAAGTGTGGGGGTATTTGATTAACATAGAAATGTGTCAATTTTATGCTTTTATATCTTATCTTTTGTATATAAATAAATATTACTTGGGTATTGTTTTGTCAATTTTACATATAGTCAGAAAAATGGAAAATAGAGTTCAAATTGTTGTGTATATATATTTGAAGACTTGGAGATGAAGATCTCACATCAACTTCCTTTTTAGACAAGAGAATAATTGGTAGAAGAGCCATGTACATCACAAAGCAATAAAGAATTGTGAAGGAAGCAAGAGGAAAAGAGGAAAGGCCCAAATTTACTAGATTTAACTAAGGCCCATTTGTGATTCTCATTGTAAACTCTTTTGTGATTTCATTAACGCCCGTTTGTGATTGTATCAGGGTCGGGGTTAGGGTTGGCCATCTATCCTATAAGTACCCTTGTATTCTCATTGTAAAAATCATCCTTGAATTAATAAAGTTTTCTTCTTTTTCTCTTTTCTGCATTTTTTTATTTTCTTAGCAATTAGTGGTCTACACAATTAAATTTGGTAGAAAACTATTTGTATTTTGCACTTATTTTCATTAGCGATTGACCGTCTGATTAGATTCAGTGGTAATCCTAATTTTATTTCTTGTTTGTTATTTTAATTTATGCAATTTTAATTTCTGTTTGTGTTACTGCTTCTCTAGGTCACATTGGATTAAATACAGATTTGATTAGATTCAGATCTGATTTAATTCAATAGTAGTTTAATTGTAGTTTCAATTTTGTTTGCTTTCAAGACCAACCTCGAAGATTTGTCTAAATCGCCCAAGAAATTATATAAATAATTTAATTTAATTTACCTCCCTGTGATTCGACCTGCATATTACACGATCTGTGCGCTTGTAGAAATCATTACATAATCCGCGCTTTTCTAATTCTTAGAAAGCATCAATTAGTAATTAAAAAATAGCTCGACTCAAATCGATTCCGTCTAGGCAACGTTAATGTGGAAAAATATGCAACTTACCCAAACACACATCCACAGACTATTCTAGTTTAAAAAAAGCTATACTCACCATGTCACGCTCTATAAACATATCAGGTTGAAAGTAGTTGCATGAAGGATTTGGTGCAGCATTTGGTATCATTTGAAAATGTTTTTATATCCATGCCCGTAGATGAACCATATAACTCAAAGTTTATGTTTTCCAATTCATTAAACGTAACTAGTTTGAAATTAAAGTAATTTGAGAAGTGTATTCCACTAACAGAGTTTAATATTAACTTAGCTGCTTCACATCTATACGAGAGGCTAGTCCAAGCTGTTTGTATAGATATGCTAATATTGTTACTCCCTAAGTCTTCTCATTTACATCCTGCATAGAACCCTTCAATGCATCATGTTGTACGTTGACATTTCCTTTTTCGGATTTTTCTGGAAGGAGACATCTAATAGTGTATAGCAAATAGGACCAAGCAACCATATCCAATACTTCCACTTCATTGTCTTCTGGTGCTTTACCTCGACTTTGTTGCTTTAACCAATCCAATCTAATAGTGTGCGTACCTATAGGCTCTTCCTTAGCAGTGTCCTCATGAATGAAAGCTTTTCTTCCAACAACTCTAGAAGATTATCTATGGCTATATCCCCACCATCTCATTCAAACGATAACACGTACCTTTTAACGAAGAATCTGGTTCTTTTGAGTTCAACACCCAAATCCAATAACAATCACAAAAATGTTAATCACAAAATGCAGAAATGGAAAGAGACGCACAAAATTTTATAGTGGTTCGACGGTTAGGTCTATGTCCACTTAATGCAATCTATTTTTTATTATCCTATATGATTATAACGCGGTTAGGTTTATGTAAGAAAGTAGAAAATGAAGTTGAGTTTTCTCCTCATGGCCATGCCCTTGCACATATTAGTTGAGGAAGAAGAGATCAATCCTTTAAGTAGTTCAAAATCCAACTATTTATAGAGTTTTCTAGATACAGTTTAACCAAAACACTTGGAGGCTTATCCTAAATCGTATGATTTGTGGGTTGACCACATTTGAGTAGTAAAGCATGTCTTCGGGTCATGGAAAATGTCTGTATCCGGCTCGACATAGTCAAACCAGAATGGTTCGACAATTCGGTGGGACATCCTCCCCTCGTTTTCTCCTTTAAAATCCAAATCTAGCAAAGCAGTGTGGGAACCGCATCGAACCGAGATAACCAGGCTGAGCTTTGTGCTGATCTGAAATGAAGTGGTGAGGTGTCATGCCAAGCTGGCTGAGTCAAAATGGAAATCCAAGCATCCAAACCTAAGTTTTCGAGAGCTTCGTTACTTCAAGTAAGTATACTTTGGCTCGCCTAAGCCAATGTCCATGCCCTAGACACTTCGACAGCCGAAAATCCTGAATGTGACTATCTTGTCAAAGGAGGGTCAACACTTGTCATTTAAACATATCTTTCTGTGAAAAACTTGTTTTAGAAAATCCATAAATTCGTAGAAAACTAAAGAAATCTGAACAAAAATCCAATATCTGAAGAACAGAAATCGATTACACCGGATCGTAATAATAGAAGACCATAAATCCCTGGTGTGATGACCCCAAACTCCCACGGAATGAAAGTTAGGGATAATCATTTGGAATACAAAATAAATACAATAATACAGATCATAGATACAACATAGCATAGGAAATTCATAGAGTAACAACATCATAGCAGCGGAAATATAATGTCATCAACCACAGAAAGTCCACAGTCACAGAATTCTAAATTATTACATCAAGTTTGCAGAAAAAGAAAAAAGTTCCAACTCCAATTTAAACAATGTGAAATGAAACAAGTTTGATGTCTAGAATTAAAAAGAGAAAAAATGCAATAGTAGCAAATGATAGATGTCTTCAGGCTCCAAGTCATCACCTCTCTACGAAAGCAAATCCAAGAAAGATAATAAGCAGCTCCAAAGAAAAGACTCCAAGCAAAGAATGAACCTGTTTACTTGGTTACCTGTGTAGAAAGGAGGGCAACTGAGTTTGCAAAAAAGGTAGAAACAAACAACGGGTCAGTCGTGGGACTAGTGTGAGAATTCTTAACTAATTTAACTACTAGTAATAAGGCAAATCCAAGGACCACGCCGCTAAAGCGGAACGGGTTTATTCCAATGGATTGTCGTGCATAATTTAAAGTGACAGAATAAATAATAAGTGAATTCATAAAACAACGCTATGCTTTTGAGAAAAATGGAATCAACATAAGACCCAAGACCCATCACACAATGCAACACAAACCAGAGGATAGGGTTTTACCTTATGGTGATTAAACATGCTAAATACGGCAAATACGAGTTTAATATTATTATTAGTATATATGGAAAACATTTCAAAATAAATGTATCAATCCTAGGACACATAGATACCATAATACTATGCTTCCATACTAGTAATACAATCAAATCTGTAGGTTCGTATTGGAAGTTTGGATTTCCATCATGAGTCAAGTCTAAGGAGGAGCTCCTTACCGATTCGAGACACTCCAGCGAATGCCTCAGGGTCCCCCGCAGTGAACCCTTGGAAAGCTGCAGGGCCGGTCCACCATACAAGTTGCGGATTAGTTACTGGTCCTAGTGGACCTATCATCCGAGGCGCCTCATTCCATCATCCACATAAGTAAAATGTCGGGCTTTGTTAAAGCCCAATCACCACTTCTAGCTAGAAAGAAACGTGCTGCTCTCACTGCGTACCCTTCTTCCATTTTAGACTCCGCCGGTGTGTGAGGCTCGCGAAGTCACGCTATACACAAAGCTATGCCTAAACAGGCTATGCTTTGATCATTCCACAAGGTCTGCTTTTCAACAAAGCCTTGATCATATGCATCTTACCATGCCACATCGTCACTCCATATCGCACTACCAATCCTTTGCCGAAATATATGAAAGGGTGTTAAGCAAGAGAATAAATTCTCCGCCACCAAACATCCATACATTCAACAAAAGATTAATAACATGATATTTAGTGGAGTACGATGTCAGACACACAATCCATTTATAAACTTATGCTCTGGGCCTGAGCGAAAACCAAACCCGTGAAATCAACACGTACGTTTGGGCAATGACCATGGCCCTTGAATTGGGAGCAAGTCAAATCAGGGCCTCGATCATTGTCCATTCGAGGGAAGATTTACAGTCTTCATACGCCATCTTCATACTTCAATTAACGTCGTTTGATTATTTGGAATGAGAGAACTCGGACTTTCCAAATAATTCTCGTATATATATATATATATATATGTTTTAAAATCCTTTGTATTTGCTGATATCATTTTATAATGATTACTTCCTATTTTAATTATTTAAAATAATTAAATTTTTATATAACGATGCCTTAAGTCAATGGGCGACTATGGCGCTGCATTCAACCCATTTTGATTTTTACATTTCTCAGAATCTAACCGTTGGATCTTAACGCAATATATATCGTTGGAAAGATTTTTCCAAGACGGTACTAACGGTTTCAGTTTCAAGAAAATACGACGGTCGGATCTTCTTGTATAGTCATTTAAAGGTACGATTTCAAAATGCGAACTACTGCGCTCCATTCGTTTATTTTTAATTATATATATATATATATATAATCGTTTAATCGTGATAACGTCGTTTGATTTAAACAACGCTCTAAACAACTACCGATCCATATTAAATTTTAGTTCATTTGAAAATGAAGATAATATTACAGCATCCTAAATTCATTCTTTACTTACATTAAAAATGTGAATTCCACCCTTTTCATTTACATGTAAAAATGTAAATTTAATTCCTATGTAAACTCCTATTTTCTATTTACATGTAAAATTGTAAATTTTGATACATTGCAGAATCCTACTTTTAAATTACATATAAAAATGTAAATTTCAACTTCAATGTACATTCTCATCTTAATTACATATTAAAAATGTAATTTATATTTGCAGTGTGAATCCTATTCTAAATTTACATATAAAAAAATGTAAATTTAATTACAATGCAAATTCTACTTCCTATTTACATTGTAAAAATATGATTTTTAATCACAATGTAAACTCTACTTCTTATTTACATTATAAAGATTTGATTTTTAATTACAATGCAAACTCTCATCATATGTTACATATAAAAATGTAATTTTTATCATACGATGCAAACTTCCATTCTAATTACATAGAAAAATGTAATTTTTATCATACGGTGTAAATTCACATTTTAATTACATTGAAAAATGTAATTTTTATCATACGATGTAAATTCACATTTTAATTACATAGAAAAATGTAAATTTTATCATACGGTGTAAATTCACATTTTAATTACATAGAAAAATGTAATTTTTATCATACGGTGTAAATTCACATTTTAATTACATAGAAAAATGTAACTTTTATCATACGGTGTAAATTCACATTTTATTTACATAGAAAAATGTAGTTTTTATCATACGGTGTAAATTCACATTTTAATTACATAGAAAAATGTAATTTTTATCATACTGTGTAAATTCACATTTTCATTACATAGAAAAATGTAATTTTTATCATACGGTGTAAATTCACATTTTAATTACATAGAAAAAGGTAATTTTTATCATATGGTGTTAATTCACAATTTAATTACATAGAAAAATGTAATTTTTATCATACGTTGTAAATTCACATTTTAATTACATAGAAAAATGTAATTTTTATCATAATAGCCAATTGCATATCATAGTTTCAATCTTTTTCTTTGATTACCAATGTAACATAAAAATTAAATCCTTTTCTTATAACAATACATAGAAATGTAATCATGTTTCTAATGTAACCAATTTCCATCTAACAATTCTATTTTCAACATAAAACGATGTTTGTGTATCACCATTCTAATTTAACATAAATGGGAATTCTTGGATTAACAAATCTAACAATCACAACGTAATAATTTTGTTCTACCATTCTTCTAATTAACATGATTGCTAATTTAACAAATCTCATAACACAACAAGGTGATTTGTTTTAGCAAATCTTTAATTTACAATTCTAATAACACAACATGGTGACATGTTTAATTTATCAAGTTTTAATCAACATAAATATTCCATCAGTTTAACAAAACACCAAACAACGTCAACAATAACGACAAGTAATTTACCTTAAACTATTTAGATCAGAAATCTCACACCTAACACTTAAATCTTCAGATTTATTATCATAACATCACAAACAATTCAGATCCATGACTCATAATAACATCCATCGCAGATCCATTTTTATTTGTCATTCAAACTTCACATAACGAAAGAATAATAATTAAATTAATTAAATTAAATTAAAAATAAATTCTCACATTGCTTGGGACTGAAATGAAGGTCCAAACTCGATCAGATCTCGTGTTCGAAGTCACGATGGTTTCGGATCTGAAAGATTTCAATTTGAAGTTCATATGTATAATTTAGAAAACAACCTTTAACAACTGTCACCGTAACGATTAAAAGCGTCGCAAATCTGAAATCGAATTTACCTTGGATTTTCAGAAAGTTCAAAACTTTAATTCCAGTTTGCAGGAGCTGTATTCAACAGTTTTTCGAACGGATTGCGTGACGTCGAAGGGCTAGGAGGGGGGAGTCGGCGCCGGTAAGGGGGTGGGGTGCGGTTGCGTGGTCGGGGCTAGGCGGAGCACGCGGCGGCACGACTTCAGGGCATCGGGGCGGGCTAACGGGGGCACGAGGGGAGGTGATTCTTGTCGGAGATGGAAGAGGAGAGGAAGAGCTTCGGAAAACTCAACTACGTCCCTGTCTAATTCTTTACGGATTGGGAGGAATCGGAGCTCAAAGTTTTGAGCTGTTCATGGGTTCGGGGGCTTTGAAATGAGGAAGAACGACATACTGTTCATCCCGTATTTATACGGTATTTCTAGGGTATTTTATTTTATTTTTAATTTGATTAATTCTAGAAATTAGGGTTTTTCCGTCCGATCTCCAAACGGAGCCCAACGACTGTCGATAAATAGGTTTCGACGCCTTCTGAATGAAATGGCGCTATTGCCGAAGTCCAATTCTGAAGTTAAAAGCATGTTTCTTTTATTTTAAAATAAATCTTTTATTTTTAATTTGAACGTACTTTCTAATTTTACCGGGGTCACATACGAAGTCAGAAAAATCCGAAAAAATTATTTTTGGTTATGCTTTGACGATACGGTCTTAACAAAATCAATTTCGTCGAATTCTGAGAATGTTTGAAAAATGGCCATTTTCTGGTCGATCTAATTTAACTGTAATTGACCAAAACACATTTTCCTTTGCCACGCTCACATATTAACTTCAAAAATCATGAAATTTGAAACCTAGCCATAATTTGACATCCCTGATCCAACAAAAGTGGTTTCGTCGAATTCCGAGGTCGTATGCAAAATGTCTATTTTCAAGGGCGATATATTCTCTATAGCGACCTTTCTGAAAATTCATTTGGCCATAACTTTTGATTCCCGCTATGAAACTTCGATTTTTCAGATTCATTAAAAAGATATTCATTAACAGATTTAAATATTTTTGGTTTCACCAAAATCCGATTTATTCTGCATTCTGTGTAGTCAGTCAAAATTCAGGTTTGACTTTTCAAACTACCGTCCTTTTCTAATTCCTTTAATAATTAAATTAAACGTATTCGTATTAAATCTAATCAAATTAATTTTCTAGTCATTTTTTTAAATATTTGACTATTTAAACGCCTTTAAAATCTCTAAAATGAAAATTTTAAATTAGCCCCAAATTCTGGGTTGTTACAATCTCCCCCGCTTAAGAACTTTTCGTCCTCGAAAAGAAAAGGGGAGAATAGAAGGGTAGGAACCAACATAGAGAATGGGAAATATTTTAAGCGTATCTCAAAATAAAATCTAATTGGAGATATCCACTCTGCATTTGGGATAGGCTTGTTTGATACTCTCCACGGTTTCCTAAGTGCAGTCTCTAGGATCACCGCTCCATTGCACCTTGACTAGGTTGATACTTTTATTTCTAAGCTTCCAAGTCTCCATGCCAATCATTTTCAGTGGTTCACTTCTCACTGCAAGGCTTGGGGTAATCTCCAAGTCTTGCTGTGCAACTTCCTCCACAACTAGATCATGGACATGCCTTCGAAGTTGAGATACATGGAATACATCGTGTACTCCAGGCAACCAGTCGGGCATCTGAATTCTGTAGGCTAGGGTGCCAATCTTTTCAAGAATAGGGAAGGGGCCGATGAATTTAGGTGCTAATTTTCCTATCTTTCCAAAACGAATTACACCTCGCATTGGAGCAACTTTCAGATAGACATAGTCACCCACTTCAAAAGCCAACTCTCTTCTTCTTACATCTGCATAGCTCTTTTGTCTACTTTGGGCAGCCAATAGTCGCTTCTTAATAAAATCAACTTTGTCTGAAGCTTCTCGGACCATGTGTGGACCCAATACAAGCCGATTTCCTTTTTCAACCCAACGCGCTGGCGATCTACATGGCCTACCATATAAGGCTTCAAATGGAGACATTTTCAAACTTGCTTGATAGCTATTGTTATATGAGAATTCAACTAAATGCAAGTGATCCTCCCAAGAACCTCCAAAATCGAGTATGCAAGCTCGCAATAGATCCTCAAGAACGCGATTCACCCGTTCAGTTTGGCCATCAGTCTGAGGGTGATATGCGGTACTGAGATTTAACTTCGTTCCCAACTCATTTTGGAATGCTTCCCAAAATTTGCTAGCAAAGATAGGATCACGGTCGCTAACAATGCTACTAGGAACTCTGTTTAAAACAAAAGGTTATTATTTAATTTGAAAATGAAAATTTTGATTCAGATTATGATGAAAAGGAAAGATTTAGTTTTATTACCCATGTAGCCTGACAATTTCTTTGAAATAGATTTGCGCCAGACTTTGAGCAGTTCTAGTGGACTTGATAGGTATGAAATGAGAGGACTTTGTGAAGCGATCCACGATCACCCGTATGCTGTCATTTCCTTTCCTAGTACGAGGCAGACCATCTATAAAATCCATATAGATTTGGTCCCACTTCCAATCTAGAACTTCCAATGGTTACAATAACCCCGCAAGGTTTTGTTGATCACTTTTCACTTGTTGGCATGTGGGACATCTACTCACATAAATGGATTTATCCCTCTTCATAGATCTCCACCAAAATGTGCGCTTTAAGTCTTGATACATCTTGCTCACATCGGGATGGATGCAAAGCATTGATTTGTGACCCTCATCCAAAACTTCCCTTATTAGGTCTTTGATATATGGAACACAAATCCGTCCTTGAAATCTAAGAATTCCCTTGCCATGTATTTGGAAGTTCGTGTTTTCACCTGCTTCAATTCTCTTTATCATTATCTGAATGAATTTATCATCCTTTTGAAGAGCAGAGATTTTATCAATCAAGGAAGGGGTAATGATGAGGCTTGCGACAATGACGTCCTTTCTACTAAGCGCGTCTGCCACAACATTCGCTTTCCCCGGCGTATACAAGATGTCAAGATCGTATGCCGCCAGAAATTCTTGCCATCGTTGCTGCCTTAAATTCAGATCCTTTTGATCGAAGAGATATTTCAAAGATTGTTGATTTGTGAATAATTTAAATTTTTCGCCCAAAAGATAATGTCTCCAAATTTTTAAAGCAAAGACTACGGCCAGCAACTCTAAGTCGTGGACACGATAATTTTTCTCATGCAGCTTTAATTGACGAGTTGCATTTGCGATTACTTTGCCTCTTTGCATCAGTACTGCACCAAGACCACCACTTTGTGAAGCATCCGTATAAACATTTAAGTCTTGGTTGCCATCGATGATGGTTAGTACGGGTGCAGTGGTCAAGCTCACTTTTAGCTTTTGGAATGCCTCCTAACAATCCGATGTCCAACTGAACTTGGTATGCTTCTTGGTGAGCTTTGTTAATGGGCTAGACAGCTTGGTGAAATCTTTGACAAATTTCCTGTAATATCCGGCCAATCCTAGGAAGCTTCTTACTTCAGTGGGTGTACTGGGCTGCTTCCAATCTCGAATGGCGGCAATTTTACTTGGGTCAACAGCAATTCCTTCTTTTGACACAACATGGCCCAAGAATTTTACTTCCTCTTGCCAAAATGTGCATTTGGAAAATTTTGCTTTTAAAACATTTCTTCGCAGAATTTCCAACACTTCCCTTAAATGCCCTTCATGCTCCTCCTTAGTTTTAGAATAGATTGGAATATCATCAATGAAGACTAGGACGAATTTATTTAGGACCTCACGGAAGACCCTATTCATCAAGTCAACAAAGTATGTTGGAGCATTGCATAGACCGAACGACATCACTAACCATTCGTAGAATATGTCAGGACCTCTGAAGGCGGTCAAAGGTATGCATTCTTCAGCTATGCGGAGTTGGTGGAAACCTGTGGCTAGGTCCATCTTCGAAAACACCTTGGCTCTATTCAATTGGTCCATTAAATCATCTATGCGAGGTAAGGGGTATTTATTCTTCAATGTTTGCTTGTTAAGATCGCGGTAATCAACACAGAGTCTTAGAGTACTATCGGATTTGGGGACAAACACCACAGCTGCACTCCAATTAGAAAGGCTAGTTCGGATGAGTCCTTTCCAGAAGAGCTGCTTAGTTTGGGTTTGCAACTCTTCCTTTTCTTTACGGATCATCCTCCGAATAGCATGGACTACATGCCTTGCATTTGGAACAAGATCAATTCTGAAATCGATTTCCCTTCGCGGAGGTAGGCTGTCTACTTCTTCAAATACATCCGCGTAATTTTTGACCATGGGGATATTTTCTAAAGAAATGGGAGTGACTTCGAGGGAAGACCAAAATGCCTTTCTATCAGATTTTGAGCCATGGCAAGGTATAGCAATAGTGTTCCTGAATCCTGTTTTCACCTTAACCACTCTTTCTGAGCATAGCACTTCAACGTCGTATTGTGTGAGCCAATCAAGACCGAGGATGATATCAAACTCGGATAAATTCATAATGATCAAGTTAAATGGAAATTGGAAGTAGGATACATGCACCTTACAAAATAAATCCAGAGTGGTAGAACCTCCTACAGGATTATGAACATTAATTGGCTCTTTAAGACTCCTTTGTTTTAGTTTCAATTTCTAGACCGTGTTGCTAGAAATAAAACTTCTTGATGCACCCGCATCAAACAAGGCAGTAACATGAATGTTTTTAACAGAAATGGTACCATCTAAAACATCAGGCTTACCTGCTCCTTCGGAAGAAGTAGGAGTGGAAGAAGATGGTGCACTTGCCCCTCATAGACATGTGCAATCTGCGCTTCTTTCAACAGCGAACAATTTGGCTTGATATGACCCTTCTTGTGGCAGTTATAGCATTCCTTGGTGTCATCGCTTCGGGCCTTCTTTGGATTTCTGCAGTCCTTACTGTAGTGTCCAAACTTTTGGCAGTTGTAGCATTGCACCTTAGACTTATCATGAGTCTTAGCAGCTCCAGAAGTGCTTCCTTCAGTCTTCTTCTCTGTTTACTTCCTTTTATTATTGGCCAAGCTCCTTTCTCTATCTTGTTGGGAATTCTTCTTATCATTTTCCTCATATCTAAAAGCAAACTGCACCAACCTATTGAAAGAAAGGTCGATGTGGGCAGTGGTTCTATCAATATATTTTCTCGCAAGCCCATTCATGAACCTCTTGTTCTTCTGAAAGTCATCCTGAATCAATTCAGGGGCATAGCGGGAGAGGTCTTCAAATCTTCGTACATATTCTGAGATGGTCTTGTCGCCTTGCTTCGGATTGGCGAACTCGTCATGCAGTCTTTCTACCTCCTGTCTTGGAATGTATTTGTCATTAAAAAGCTCCTTAAACCTTGTCCAAGTCATGTTATCTGCAGTCCCTCCAACCGTGACTGTGTCCCACCAATTTTGAGCTTCCTCTTGTAGCAGCCATGAAGCCACTAATCTTTTCCTCTGATCCTCCAGCTCTAATCCTCCAAAAATCTTTTCGCAGTTCCTCAACCAAGCTTGAGCTTGTGTTACAGTTTCAGTACCCTTGAATGGCACTCCTCTCAGGTTTTTGAACTTCTTCGCCACCTTATCCAAATCAAAGGGCTGTGGTGGTGGTGGTGGTTGTTGAACTGTGGCCTCCTCAGTTTCAGCAATATTTTGCCTCCTTGCTCTAGCTCTAGCGGCTCTAGCGATAATGGTACTCATTTCTAGTTAGTTCTGTACGATCAAGAAAAGAGTTAGAACAACTATAATGGTGATTTGAAGAATTGATAAAGATAAAAGGACGGATAAAAGATGATGATGGAATGACTGACTATTATGTATTCACATGAAATGTTCGCCATAGAATATTGTGATTCTATGTAAATGAATTATTATAAATATGTTATATTCCAAAGCTAAGTTTAACCAAAGCTCTGATACCAACTGTGATGACCCCAAACTCCCACGGAATGAAAGTTAGGGATAATCATTTGGAATATAACATAAATACAATAATACAAATCACAGATACAACATAGCAAGGAAATTCATAGAGTAACAACATCATAGCAGCGGAAATATAATGTCATCAACCACAGAAAGTCCACAGTCACAGAATTCTAAATTATTGCATCAAGTTTGCAGAAAAAGAAATAAGTTCCAACTCCAACTTAAACAACGTGAAATGAAACAAGTTTGATGTTTGGAATTAAAAAGAGAAAAATGAAATAGTATCAAATGATCGATGTCTTCAAGCTCCAAGTCATCACCTCTCCACGAAAGCAAATCCAAGAAAGATAATAAGCAGCTCCAAAGAAAATACTCGAAGCAAAGAATGAACCTGTTTACTTGGCTGCCCGTGTAGAAAGGAGGACACCCGAGTTTGCAAAAAGGTGGAAACAACGGGTTTACTCTAATGGATTGCCATGCATAATTTAAAGTGACAGAATAAATAATAAGTGAATCGTAAAACAACGCTATGCTTTAGAGAAAAATGGAATTACCATAAGACCCAGGTCTCATCACACAATGCAACACAAACCAGAGGATGGGGTTTTACCTTATGGTGATTAAACATGCTAAATACGACATATACGAGTTTAATATTATTATTAGTATATATGGAAAACATTTCAAAATAAATGTATCAATCCTAGGACACATAGATACCATAATACTATGCTTCCATACTAGTAATACAATCAAATCCGTAGGTTCGTATTGGAATTTTGGATTTCCATCATGAGTCAAGGCTAGGGAGGAGCTCCTTACCGATTCGAGACACTCTAGCTAATGCCTCAGGATCCCTCGCAGTGAACCCTTGGAAAGCTGCAGGGCCGGTCCACCATACGAGTTGTGGATTAGTTATTCCTGAACACACGTTTCCCGGTCCTATTGGACCTATCATCCGAGGCGCCTCATTCCATCATCCACATAAGTAAAATTTCGGGCCGTGCTAAAGCCCAATCACCACTTCTAGCTAGAAAGAAACGTGTTGCTCTCCCTGCGTTCCCTTCTCCCGTTTTAGACTCCGCTGGTGTGTGAGGCTCGCGAAGTCATGCTATACACAAAGCTATGCCTAAACAGGCTATGACTTTGATCATTCCACAAGGCCTGCTTTTCTACAAAGCCTTGATCATATGCATCTTACCATGCCACATCGTCACTCCATATCGCACTACCAATCCTTTGTCGAAATATATGAAAGGGTGTTAAGCAAGAGAATAAATTCTCCGCCACCAAACATCCATACATTCGACAGAAGATTAATAACATGATATTTAATGGAGTACGATGTCAGACACACAATCCATTTATTAACTTATGCTCTGGGTCTGAGCGAAAACCAAACCCGTGAAATCAACACGTACATTTGGGCAATGACCATGACCCTTGAATTAGAAGCAAGTTAAATCAGGGCCTCCATCATTGTCCATTCGAGGGAAGATTTATGGTCTTCATATGCCATCTTCATACCTCAATTAACGTCATTTGATTATTTGGAATGAGAGAACTCGTACTTTCCAAATAATCCTCGTATATATATATATATGTTTTAAAATCCTTCGTATTTGCTGATATCATTTTATAACGATTACTTCCTATTTTAATTATTTAAAATAATTAAATTTTTATATAACGGTGCCTTGAGTCAATGGGCGACTATGGCGCTGCATTCAACCCATTTTGATTTTTACGTTTCTCAGAATCTAACCATTGGATCTTAACGCAATATATATCGTCGGAAAGATTTTTCCAAGACGGTCCTAACGGTTTCAGTTTCAAGAAAATCTGACGGTCGGATCTTCTTGTATAGTAATTTAAAGGTACGATTTCAAAATGCAAACTACCGCGCTCCATTCGTTTAATTTTAATTAATTATATATATATATATATATATATATATATATATATATATATAAACGTTTAATTGTGATAACGTCGTTTGATTTAAACAACGCTCTAAACAACTACCAGTCCTTATTAAATTTTAGTTCATTTGAAAATGAAGATAATATTACAGCATCCTAAATTCATTCTTTACATACATTAAAAATGTGAATTCCATCCTTTTCATTTACATGTAAAAATGTAAATTTAATTCCTATGTAAATTCCTATTTTCTATTTACATGTTAAAATGTAAATTTTGATACATTGCAAAATCCTACTTATAAATTATATATAAAAATTTAAATTTCAACTTCAATGTACATTCTCATCTTAATTACATAATAAAAATGTAACTTATATTTGCAGTGTGAATCCTATTCTAAATTTACATATAAAAAAATGTAAATTTAATTACAATGCAAATTCTACTTCCTATTAACATTGTAAAAATATGATTTTTAATCACAATGCAAACTCTACTTCTTATTTACATTATAAAAATATGATTTTTAATTACAATGCAAACTCTCATCATATGTTACATATAAAAATGTAATTTTTATCATACGATGCAAACTTCCATTCTAATTACATAGAAAAATGTAATTTTTATCATACGGTGTAAGTTCACATTTTGATTACATAGAAAAATGTAATTTTTATCTTACGGTGTAAATTCACATTTTAATTACATAGAAAAATGTAATTTTTATCATACGGTGTAAATTCACATTTTAATTACATAGAAAAATGTAGTTTTTATCATACGGTGTATATTCACATTTTAATTACATAGAAAAATGTAGTTTTCATCATACGGTGTAAATTCACATTTTAATTACATATAAAAATGTAATTTTTATCATACGGTGTAAACTCACATTTTAATTACATAGAAAAATGTAATTTTTATCATACGGTGTAAATTCACATTTTAATTACATAAAAAATGTAATTTTTATCATAATAGCCAATTGCATATCATAGTTTCAATCTTTTTCTTTGATTACCAATGTAACATAAAAATTCAATCCTTTTCTTATAACAATACATAGAAATGTAATCATGTTTCTAATGTAACCAATTTCCATCTAACAATTCTATTTTCAACATAAAACGATGTTTATGTATCACCATTCTAATTTAACATAAATGGGAATTCTTGGATTAACAAATCTAACAATCACAACGTAATAATTTTGTTCTACCATTCTTCTAATTAACCTGATTGTTAATTTAACAAATCTCATAACACAACAAGGTGATTTGTTTTAGCAAATCTTTAATTTACAATTCTAATAACACAACATGATGACATGTTTAATTTATCAAGTTTTAATCAACATAAATATTCCATCGGTTTAACAAAACACCAAACAACATCAACAATAACGACAAGTAATTTACCTTAAACTATTTAGATCAGAAATCTCATACCTAACACTTAAATCTTCAGATTTATTATCATAACATCACAAACAATTCAGATCCATGACTCATAATATCATCCATCACAGATCCATTTTTATTTGTCATTCAAACTTCACATAACGCAAGAATAATAATTAAATTAATTAAATTAAATTAAAAATAAATTCTCACATTGCTTGGGACTGAAATGAAGGTCCAAACTCGATCAGATCTCGTGTTCGAAGTCACGACGATTTCGGATCTGAAAGATTTCAATTTGAAGTTCATATGTATAATTTAGAAAACAACCTTTAACAACTGTCAATGTAACGATTAAAAGCATCGCAAATCTGAAATCGAATTTATCTTGGATTTTCAGAAAGTTCAAAACTTTAATTCCAGTTTGCAGGAGTTGTATTCAACAGTTTTCCGAACGGATTGTGTGACGTCGAAGGGCTAGGAGGGGGGAGTCGGCGCCGGGAAAGGGGTGTGGTGCGGTTGCGTGGTCGGGGCTGGGCGGAGCATGCGGTGGCACGACTTCAGGGCGCCGGGGCGGGCTAACGGGGGCACGAGGGGAGGTGATTCTTGTCGGAGATGGAAGAGGAGAGAAAGAGCTTCGGAAAACTCAACTACGCCCCTGTCTAATTCTCTACGGATTGGGAGGAATCGGAGCTCAAAGTTTAGAGCTGTTCATGGGTTTGGCGGCTTTGAAATGAGGAAGAACGACGTACTGTTCATCCCGTATTTATACGGTATTTCTAGGGTATTTTATTTTATTTTTAATTTAATTAATTCTAGAAATTAGGGTTTTTCCGTCCGATCTTCAAATGGAGCCCAACGACTGTCGGTCAATAGGTTTTGACGCCTTCTGAACGCAATGGTGCTATTGCCGAAGACCAATTCTAAAGTTAAAAGCATGTTTCTTTTATTTTTAAAATAAATCTTTTATTTTTAATTCGAACGTACTTTCTTATTTTACCGGGGTCACATACGAAGTCAGAAAAATACAGAAAAATTATTTTTGGTTATGCTTTGACGATACGGTCTTAACAAAACCAATTTCGTCGAATTCTGGGACTGTTTGAACAATGGCCATTTTCTGGTCGATCCAATTTAACTGTAATTGACCAAAACACATTTTCCTTTGCCTCGCTCACATATTAACTTCAAAAATCATGAAATTTGAAACCTAGCCATAATTTGACATCTCGGATCCAACAAAAGTGGTTTCATCGAATTCCGAGGTCGTATGCAAAATGTCTATTTTCAAGGGCGATATATTCTCTATTGCGACCTTTCTGAAAATTCATTTGGCCATAACTTTTGATTCCCGCTATGAAACTTCGATTTTTCAGATTCGTTAGAAAGATATTCATTAATAGATTTGAATATTTTTGGTTTCAGCAAAATCCGATTTATTCTGCATTCTGTGTAGTCAGTCAAAGTTCAGGTTTGACTTTTCAAACTACCATCCTTTTCTAATTCCTTTAATAATTAAATTAAACGTATTCGTATTAAATCTAATCAAATTAAATTTCTAGTCAGTTTTTTAACTATTTCACTATTTAAACACCTTTAAAATCTCTAAAATGAAAATTTTAAATTGGCCCTTAATTTTGGGTTGTTACACCTGGTCGCACCGGACCATATTAATCTGTGAAAGGCATGTTTTGGAAAATCCAGAAATCCATAAAAAACTAAAGAAGTCTTAACAGAAATCCGATACCCAAAGACCAGAAATCGATCACACTGGATCGTAAAAGTAAAAGACCAGAAATCCCTGGTCGCACCAGACCATATTAATCTGTGAAAGACGTGTTTTGGAAAATCCAGAAATCCATAGAAAACTAAAGAAGTCTGAACATAAATCCAATATCTGAAGACAAGAAATCGATCGCACCGGATCGTAATAATAGAAGACCAGAAATCCCTGGTCGCACCGAATCGTATTAACAAAGGACCATGATCGAGCCAGATCGTATTAATAGAATCTGATGATCAATTTGGGTCGTATTAATAGAAAACCAATAGAATCCGACAAATCACTCTAGGTCGTATTATGAGAGAAATCCAATGCAAGTATAATCAGTGCCTATCATAAACAAAGTGAATCGCTTTTCCAAGTCCTGAAAAATGTTCAGCTTCTTCAAGCATAGTCCATGCTTGGAAATCCATATTGAGCATAGTTTATTTAAGATTAAGGGAAATTTCCCAAAGTAAAAGTTTTCCAATTTAAAATATTAAATTGGAATTGAATGGAATTCGATTTGGTAATAATCGAGATAAGCTTCTGTGAATGAAGACCGTTATTATATATGGAATTTAAAAGGCTTTGCCGTTATTCCATTTATATTATTAGTTTGATACGGAAATTTATATCGAATGTATACTGTTATGATTTCCATGAAGATTCCATTTCGATGGAATATGATTTTGGGTTTATCGTAAATTGTGTTTTAAATGACATTTGTTCTTTAACCCGAGTAACGACAGGATTAATTTCCAGAAAGTTGAATAATCATTAAGTAATGATTTTTGAAGATTAAAACTAAGAATAGTTTTAATAAATCTTTAATTATATTTTAATGAATGAATGGTGATTAAATTTACCAAAACATGAGATGTGGTATAAGCCAAATATACTTGGTTGTTGATATTGATTGTGATTGATTGATTATTTGGATTGTGCTCGACCAGTTTATGAGCAAAAATACGCTTTTACATTTAGCATTGGGTTGGGTAAAATATTTGTATGCTAACATCTTGTGAAACACTTCACGATTTGACTCTGAGATGTGTAGCGATGTTATGTTCATTTCAAATGTAATGAATGATTTTGAAATGATGTTTTTCTTAAGTGAAACGAAATGTATTCCCGATTTTGAACAGAGAATGTTTTATAAAAATGTTTTATAAACCAGAAAGGATTACGAGGGATAAACCCGATGTTGTCAAAATGATTTCGAAATGTATTATGTGTTTGACATTGTGCATCATCACGTAACCGATTAGTGGCTATTGATGATGTAACTGTTTGGTGGAGGAGAATTTATTCTCTTGCTTAACACCCTTCATTGAGACGTACGAGCCCAAAGGTTATGTGATTAATAGTGACTGATCATATATGTGAATTACTAATGTAAAGTAATATATTTTGGAAAGTACTTGTGATTATTATGTTGTGAAATGATTTTCCCTACTTCGGGATATAAAAATGATTTAGTATATGGCTAAAGATTCGGGTAACCCTGGATGACTAAAAGTGTAAGGACGGTGGATTTTCTCCGAGGGCGTGGGAGATGCATCGTCAGTGTAGCCTGCTCCATAGTGCGAGGTGCACTTATATATATTTATATATATATATATATATATATATATATATATATACACACCGAGTTGGAGAGGCGTGTATAGCCTTGTCTGAGGGCTAAATACCTCTCAATGTTTGGTTGCATATCTGTTTGTATGCATTGTAATGTTTTGGAATTCATATTTCCAAAGATTTTTGTTTGAGATCCCGAAGTGAAATCTACTTTGATATAAAGCTAGATATGTATATCAAATGATTTGAAATAAGAAAACGGGAAATAAATTCGAAAGGAATAATTTCTGTAAAGTGAATTGGATTTGGATAAATCTAAATTTGGGATTAAGCCTAAATGGGTAGATTGGAAAATTACATGTTGTATGATGCATTGTAGATCCATATGACTATTATTGGTTGTTGTTATGCACTGGCATTCATGGGGGTAAACCCGTTTTGTGACATGCGGCGTGGTCCTTTGATTTACCTTATTCTAAAGTAAAGTTTAATGATTATTTGAGTTCTCACACCAGTCCCATGACTGACTCGGAGTTTTTTTTCTACCTAAACTCTGAATGTCCATATTTTTCACACGGGCAGCTAGTAGTTTTGTTTTTTTGCAAATTATTTAAATTAGCAGGATTCTGGATCGAAGCTTAAAGCTGTGTCCAGAGCATTGATAGTCTTTCATTGTTTTAGTTTATTTGTTTCCGCTGCATTGTATTACATTTATTGTAACTTCATTTTCCACTGTATATTATTTTCGATACTCTGATATTCTGTACTCTGATGCAACATTATTATGATGTTTATAAAAGTCTTCTGTTGTTTGTTCTGATGTGTTTGTGCGCTCGAAGTTAGCATATCCGCTTTTTTGTTTTGATTTAAGTCGGTCCAACGATCGATTTGGATCGACCAAGAGGGAGGGTCGTTACATATGATATCGGAGCTTTAGTTAACTCAAATCTTTGGGGTGCAACTCGTTAGAACAGAATAAAAGACTCATCGGAGATTGGATTAGTAATATCCTATGAAAGAAAACTCATTACAGATCGGATCAGTAGTATCCTAGAATGAGGAACTCATTAGAGGGGGTTAGTAATGCCCTAGAATGAGTTGAGAGGTATGTGTTTATAAGTAATGTATTTGTGATTATATATATAATCCGATCTTAGAAAATATGATTTTAAGTATATAAAAGCTATATATTTGAAAAGCTAATCAACTATTGATTGCTGGTTGTGATGTGTGATTATTAGTTAACTAATAAAAACATTGGAATAATTAAACTAATATGAAAATGAAAGGTAAATTAATCCAAATCGAATCAAATGTAGAACTGAATTGAAAATTGATTGAAATTGCATATGTATACATGTATATATATTGAACAGGTCATAGCATGGAAGCTAAGAAGAGGAATAAAATTGTATGCCTGACAAATAGGTATTGTTTACTATATTTATTGGGTTTGATGATTTTATGATCCGATTGTTTTTTTTCTAATTGGTGAGGGCCTTGTGAGGCAAGTTATGGTTTTACCAATCAACCTATACAAAGGAGGTTATGGCGAATTTTTTTTGAAAATTTAGGGTGTTAGCCAATTTTTTGAGAAATTAGAAAGTTCTTAGAAATTGAAGAGTTGTAGAACTCAAGCCAGAATGAAAGTTAAGTTGGCTAGCTAAACAACTTTCATCTCCATTGCTTTTCGAGGACGAAAAGATTTTAAGTGGTGGAGATTGTAACAACCCGTATTTTTAGAACCAACTAAAAATTATAATTTAAGCTATTTTAACGAATATGCAAATATAAATTGGTTATTTTTGCTAAATTAAATTTGAGAATAATTTTAAAATTAGTTTTTATATTTTATTTGACTAAAAATAAACTCAGTAAAATTATTAAATTGATTTATAAGCTTTGTTTTTAAAATTTTAAAAATTCGATTTTTAAAATCATCGCATAGCCCTTAAAAAGTGAAATTTTGCTAGGAAGCTCAGAATTCAACGAGATAAAGTTTTTTGGATTCATAACGACAAATCATTGTTGAGTTCCAAAATGTGTGTCGAATGGAGTCAGTATGTGGTCGTGAGAGGCAAAACCATTTGTTCAAAAACACGCAATCAGTTTACAAAGGAACATTGTTGAGGCGATCTCAGAATTCAATTCCCTTTTTTTGGATTTGCATCATCAAATAATGGTTAAATCCAAAAGGCCATAATTTTTGGTGTTAGCATATGGGCGTACAAAAAGAAAAGATATGCTAAAATCGCATTTTTCAAGCTAATTTGAGATATTTTACAAAGGAACATTATTGAGACTACCTTGGAATTCGATGGAACTTTTTTATTGAATCCGCAGCGTCGAATAATGGTAAGATTCCAAATTTCATGATTTTTAGAATCGGTATGTGACCGGACATGATTTTTAAAGTGAAAAACAGACAATATTTTAACTTAAAAAATTCGCTATTTGTGCATACGGAGTCAGAATTCAACGAAACCAGTTTCATTAGGTCCGTAATGTCAGAGAATAGTTGCATGCCAATTTTCATCGAAAATAGAATCTGTAGGTGATCACACAGATTTTTTTAAATGATGAAAATGAGAGATATTTTAGTACAATAAAATATAAAACTAATAAATGAAAAAAAATCTCCTACTATATAATATCCTTACTACTTGTTAACCCTTGTCTTCATTTTCTTGTGGTCAGCATTTTCACCGCCGCCGTTTTTTCTTCACAAAGAAAGCAAACATGAATTTTAAAAATTCATAATAAATCAAAGAAAATTCCTTAAATTACAAACTTAGATTCGTTGAGTTCCTCGTCCAATTAGCTTCGCCCCCACACAAGTTTTGTTAAACTCGGTCAATGTTTTGAGTGCCGAAAATATACAATGGGTTTAGTTGCGGGCTAGGGTTGAATAATTTGGTGAATTAGAGCATCAGTTCGTGAAAACGAGGTTGTATTTGGATTCAGCATGAAGAATAGCATGTTGTGTGAACTTTTGGGGGGTAATTCTATGATTAAAAATGTCAAGCCTTGAATAGTATATGTGCATGGAAGCCTGGGAATGCATTTTTCATCATGCGTGCGAGTTGAATAATTTTGGATTAAGTAGATGGAGTTACGGAAGGAGAGTTCAATTGGCTTTTCATCAAGCGTGGAGGTAGAAGTCGGTGGCAATGGCATGGAAAGAGCAGCACACGTGAGACCTTGAGAGGAAGAAACGTAATGAGGGAAAGGATTAAGGAGTGTTCAAGGTTAATTAATTATTTATTTTAGTAGTTAATGACAATGTAATGTATACAATATTGAAAAATGTATAAATTTTTTAATATAAACTCGGAATTCAGCAAAACAAGATGCGTTGGAAACGTATCGATGAAAGCTTCGCAATAAAACTGATTTGGAGTGATTTTGGATGACGCATGCAAACTGGAGATCCAAAAAGCTTGCATTCCTCTGCATAAAGATTGAAGGAGTAGAAACCAATAGTGAGAACTTCTCACTAAAATTTTTGTACAGTTCTTTATTTTATAATTGCATATATGAACTGCCAGTATTGACTTTTATCAGTTTCTAATTATCACAAATGTTGGTGCCTGTTAGCTCACCTCCCTCGTCCGCAAACCATGGACGCTTTAATTGAGTGTATTATGTTGTTATTGCGACGTGAATAAAATATATATATATATGTATATATATATATATATATATATATATGCAATGTGAAGAAAAAAATATGCGATATGAAATATATATATATATATATATATATGCAACATAAAAATTATATATATGCGATATGAAAATTATATATGCGATATGAAAAATATATATTTGCGATGTGATCAAATATATATATGAGATGTGAAAAATATATATATGCGATGTGAAAAATATATATGCAGTGTATAAATGCGTTGTATAAATTATATATATGTGATATATAAAATGGGCATGAAATGGAATAAATATTTGTTCGTTAAAAATATAATTTTTAACATATATATGTGATATATAAAATGGTCATGAAATGGAATAAATATTTGTTCGTTAAAAATATAATTTTTAACATATATGTGAAATAGATAAAAGTGGCATGTAATGAAGTAGTTATTGGATGGTTAAAAATATAATTTTTAACATATATATGCGATGAATAAAATTGGCATGTAATGAAATAATTATTGGGTGGTTAAAAATACAATTTTTAACTATATATGGAATATTCAATTTTGATTTAAAATTGAAATGGAAGCTTGGATTTGTTTTTAAAACGAATTTATAAAATACGTTTTAAATGGAAATCGACGATATATACATTATATATATTTAATGGCTTGAATATAACGCACCGCATAGTGACCGTTCGCAAATTTCAACCATTGACTTCAAATTGATGAAACGGGAGATCCGACCGTCAGATTCTCCTTAAACCGGAACCGTTGGGTTCGTATAGTAAAGAGCTTTCCAATGAATATAAGAGATTTGAAATCTAACAATTAGATTTGGAAATATGTCCAAATCAATTTCAGAAAAGGTCGCTATGGATGCAGTTTAGTGGCCATTATTGGAAACCGACTGTAAAGGCCTTAATAAAATTATTAAAAATATGGAACAATTGTGTAAAATCATATTGAATGATTTGGAGAGTTCCTAAATAAAAATTTCCAAGTTTGGAAAGATAAAAATACATTTTTATCTAAATGAATTATTTATTAACTAGAGTAACAACCCAATATTTTTAAATAAATAAATTGGATTGGAAAATGGGTTTTAAAATAACCAGAATTTTCCAACGTATGAATTGGAATGGATTTTAAAGGAAATAATCTTCGAAAAATTTCGATATTGGATTTCGTGATTATACGGATACTGTTGAGGAATTTGGAAGATACAAATATCGTTATTCCCAATACTATATTTATTGGTTTCAGAATTTGATATTGAAATAAGCCGATATTATTCTTATTCAGAGCCTTGTATTTAATATCAAATTGGATTTTGGGTTTGTTTTGAATGCTGTCTTCATTAACACTATTCTTAAACTCAGTTGAGAAATGAATAAATCTTTTAATTAATATTTAGAGAAGTTTTACCAATTAATTAATTTAATTGGAATCGAATTGGATTTTGGGTTTATAGTGAATTGTATTTTAAATAACATTAGTTTTTAACCCAATTAACAGTGAAGGTATGATTTGGAATTTATAAATCTTTTTAATTAAGATTAAGGGAAATTTTCCAAAGTAAAGTTTTCCAATTTAAAATAGTAAATTGGAATTGAATGGAATTTGATTTGGTAATAATCGAGATGAGCTTCTGTGAATGAAGAACGTTATTATATATGGAATTTAAAAAGCTTTGCCGTTATTCCATTTATATTATTAGTTTGATACGGAAATTTATATCGATTATATACTGTTATGATTTCCATGAAGAATCCATTTTGATGGAAGATGATTTTGGGTTTTTCGTGAATTGTGTTTTAAATAGCATTTGTTCTTTAACTGGAGAAACGACAGGATTAATTTCAAGAAAGTTGAATAATCATTAAGTAATGATTTTTGAAGATTAAAACTAAGAAGAGTTTTAATAAATCTTTAATTATATTTTAATCAATGAATGGTGATTAAATTTAGCAAAACATGAGATATGGTATAAATCAAATATACTTGGTTGTTGATATTGATTGTGATTGATTGATTGTTTGGATTGTGCCCGACCAGTTTATGAGCAAAATATGCTTTTACATTTAGCATTGGGTTGGGTAGAAATATTTGTATGCTAACATCTTGTGAAACACTTCACTATTTGACTATGAGATGTTTAGCGATGTTGTTGTGTTCATTTCAAATGTAATGAATGATTTTGAAATGATGTTTTTCTTAAGTGAAAAGAAATGTATTCCCGATTTTGGACAGAGAAAGTTTTATTAAAATGTTTAATAAAACAGAAAGGATTTTGAGGGCTAAACCCGATGTTGTCGAAATGATTTCAAAATGAATTATGTGTTTGACATTGTGGTTCATCACGTAACCGATTAGTTGCTATTGATGATGTATCTGTTTGGTGGCGGAGAATTTATTCTCTTGCTTAACACCTTTCTTTGAGACGTACGAGGTCAAAGGTTATGTGATTAACAGTGACTGATCATATGTGTGAATTGCTAATGTAAAGTACTATATTTGGAAAGTACTTGCAATTATTATGTTTTGAAATGATTTTCCCTACTTCGGGATATACAAATGATTTGGTATGTAGCTAAAGATTCGGGTAACCCAGGATGACTAAAACTACGAGGACGGTGGATTTTCTTCGAGGGCGTGGGAGATGCATCGTCAGTGTAGCCTGCTCCATTGTGCGAGGTGCACATATATATATATCGAGTTGGAGAGGCGCGTACAGCCTTGTCTGAGTGCTGAATACCTCCCGATATTTGGTTGCATAACTGTTTGTATGCATTGTAATGTTTTGGAATTCATATTTCCAAAGATTTTGGTTTGAGATCCCGAAGTGAAATCTTCTTTGATATAAAGCTAGATATGTGTTCAAATGATTTGAAATAAGAAATCGAGAAATAAAGTCCAAAGGAATAATTTCTGTAAAGTGAATCGGATTTGGAAAAGTCTAAATTTGGTATTAAGCCTAAATAGGTAGATTGGAAAATTGCATGTTGCATGATGCATTGTAGATCCATATGACTATTATTGGTTGTCGTTTATGCCCTGGTATTTATAGGGATAAACCCATTTCGTGACATATGGCGTGGTCCTTTGATTTACCTTATTTTAAAGTATAGTTTAATTACTGTTTCGAGTTCTCATGCTAGTCCCATGACTGATTCAGAGTTTATTGTTTCTGCCTGAACTATGGGTTCCCATATTTTCCACATGGGCAGCTAGTAGTTTTGGTTTTTGCAAATTATTTCATTTAGCAGGATTCTGGATCGAAGCTTAAAGCTGTGTCCAGAGCATTGACAGTCTTCCGCTGTTTTTGTTTATTTGTTTCTGCTGCATTGTATTACATTTATTATAAATTTATTTTTCGCTGTATATTATTTTCGATACTCTGATATTTTGTAACATTATTATGATGTTTATAAAAGTCTTCTGTTGTTTGTTCTGATGCGTTGTGCATCCAAGGTTAGCGTATCCGCCTTTTTGGTTCGATTTAAGTCGGTTTAACGATTGATTTGGATCAATCGAGAGGGAGGGTCGTTAAAATAGTCCATACTCGAGTTATGATTAATTTATCTTGCCATGTCTTGACAACACGGTTCAACCTTTCAGACATAATTCAATCTGGAAATTCAAATCGAATATGGTCTGTACTAAACCTTAACTCAGCGATCTTGTCAAATCCTTACAAGCAACTAAGTCCCTCAAGCATATTCCATGCCTGCAAATCCATTTATTAAAGCCAGAAATTTCCATTTTCAATTCCATATTTCACATGCATAATCCACACAAGGGAAATAATTTTGAAAAAGTTGAAAATTTCATAGTTTATACAAAATAAACACAATGGTTAATCGTCGGACGTAGAGCACGCCTAAAGGCATTATCCTAACATCATACATGAGTAAGCCTGTTTAGCCTTCTCCACATACAAATTCATTATTTCAGAAGGAGAATGGTTTATTGTCGCGTACAGAGCATGCCTATGGATCAAGGTTTAAATCTCAAATATCGATCGCGTTTCATCTCAGAGATTTTGTAAACTGGATCTCGTATGGGGGAGATCTCGGACGAGACAAGTCTAAATCGGGAGTTCGTCTCGGATTTCCATCACGGGTTTGAAAGTTCATATCCGAACAATCTTGGGGTACATAATCTGTTAAAAAATGATATTTTTACAAAATGATTTTTATGAATTCTATTAAAACATACTAACCTTGCAAAATAACTTTATTATTTTTTATTTTGCGAAAGATCATTCATACTCTAGATCGTAATATGCTTAAAACAGAAATATTGTTAGAAATAAAACATTAAAAGGATCTAAAACATTAAAAAATTCAACATAAATAGACCATAAAATACATATTTCATAAATAACATGTATGTAAAAAAGACAAATATGAAAATCATAAGCACGTAGAACACATATGAACATACAATATTGTCGTTTAACATGAAAAATGTAATATAACAAAAGATTATCCTAGATAGATTTGAGTTCTTCAATTATTGTTCTAGTTCTGGTACATATTTAATTTTTAACCAAAAAGACAAAGATCTCGGACAATATTCCAGTATTTCGTCTTAGTCAATATATCGTTCGATATTGCAATATCTCGAGCGATATATTCGAGAGGAGATTTACAGTGATATTTATTGTTTCATTTCGGAAGGATCCCAAAACGAGATATCGGAGGAGATCTCGGGTGATATTTGTGAGGTTTGAAATAGTGCTAGGGATCAAGTCTTAATCTCGTACATGGATGGGCCGATGCAGCCATTCGAAAACCTAAAGTCAAAGAATCCAAAATACAGGAAACCAAATATCCATAGGGTCCCACAATCCAGTGGGATAGATATCCATGAAATCCAGAGAAGATCAGATCAGTTGATGATCAATCCACATGGGGCTGATCTTGGCTCATTCCTGCTCTGGTGGGCAGCGGGTGGTCGTGTCGGCTCCGCCGCTGTAGTCCGATTTCTAACCTACTATGCCAACTCTCCTCGTCTAATACGCTCATCTATAATATCCCATAGATGCTTGCATTCGTTTGTGGTACAACCATCCAGTTCCTGAAACAAGAAGTGCTTTCTATACTCTTGTTCTTTTTGAATGGGCTCCCCCATGGGAGGCTTCTTGAATGGAGCTATTTCATGAATTTCCAAATATATTTCCTCTAATGAGGAATTGAGTTCATTGTATGTGGAAAACTTAGGTTGTCTCCGAGATTGAGTACTCCGACCATTCCTAACTATGGCTTTTCCTTTACCCTATCCTTCTCTTTACCAGACCCGGACGATCCTTTATCCTTATCCACATTAATCTCAATAACTTCCTTCTCAACTCTTGCATCTTCCTCTCACTGAAATCTGTCTGCTTCAAAATAGAATCGCCATAGTCCAACGATGGAACTTGTTGCAAAGAGATCTTAACATCCGACTTATCCAAGATGTCGGATGAAGTAGCCATAAGTACCATGGATGGTTCTGGTCGATCCACCGATGCATCAAATCCTTCTAGAAAAAGGCGCAGGGTCTCTACATAATTGATGTAAGAATCATCACATTTTTAGGTCATGAGGTGCAGACCCTAAACTGTTCGACAAATCTTTCGATCAAATTAACATTTAAACATTTAAATATTAAATGTATAAATTAATTTGAATTTATTCTCACCCAACAAACTAAAGTCGCGTTAGCGCTACCTCCTTTCCCTCTTCCGTCTAAGCCTATAGAACCCATAAAAGACTGAACCTTTGACCAAGCGTAACTTCCCGCTCCGACCATCATTTGATACGAGATCACCGCTATATTGAAGCCCTCGAAGAGCGACACCTCCATGCCAAATCCGGACCTCCGATCAACTATGGACCCTGCGCTATATCTATGAAGAAAACGGGTTTTAGCCCTTTAACTGAAGATTCCGGCAACCATATATCATGTTGAACTTATCGTTGGATTTGTATGCTCAAGCACTACAACTTTCGTTTAGAATCCATAGACAATCAAGGCTCAAATCAAAAACCTCCAAATTCAACCCTAAAATTTCATGATTTACAACTTTGACTGAGAATTCTAAATAAATCGGGCACTTCTTTGGAAAACAAACACTGGCACTTCTTTGGAAAACAAACACTTACCGCTGATTCATATCATCGAGATCTTCATTTACATGTTTTTTTTTTGAAAATTTCTTAGAAGTCTGAATTTTTGATCACATTTTGATTTGCAAATCGCCATTAAACTGAAATCAGTTTTGCATATCGGGATTAGGGTTGAGGAAGCGAATTAGAGATTATTCCCATGGTTTATGGCACATATTTATATCAACATGTATGTGGGTTTGGTTGTATAAGCTCATTTATTCCTATTGTTTGCACAAGTTTATAAAAAGACATGTTTCCAACTCTAAACGAAACTATAACGTTCTATATAGCAAAAATGAGGTTTTCAATAATTCTGAACCCAATAGAACAGGTCTGAAGTCCTAATTCCATTGTATTAGAAGTTAATTTCCAAAATCAGATTATTTTAATTTTAAATTCAATAAATTGATTTCTTTGCGTTTCAAGCTCGCATGATCAAAGGACAAATCCGATTGCTAGGAAATTTGAAATCTTACAATAATTTTATATTTCGGATCTAATAAAACTAGTTTCATCGAGTTCATACATCGTTTTCAAAATGGCTATTTTAAGGGGTTAATTAAATTAGAAAATACTCAGTTTTCGTTTATTCAATTTAACTCAATTCAAATAGTTTATTCACACTAAATACAAGTTATTTATTATTATGATCGATTAAAATCCATTACTTAATTAACTTAATTAAATTCACAACATAAAACTTTCATAATTAAATCATAAGGTTTTATTTCTAGCCATAATAATAATCAAAATCGTATTAAATTCAATAATTAAAGTAGTAGAACAATACTGATTGTTACAGAAGTTGATATTCAAGTTCGACCCATCTGAAATGAAAAAAAAAATACTCAGTGCAAAATCATTCAATTAACACAACATGAATGGCTCAAAGAAAAACAAAATTAACATAGTAAACCAAAGTACAAACAAAACTAGCATAGTACTGAAGTAGTTCACCATGAGTTTTAGTCTATGGTAATTGATCGACTAACATTAGCATAGTAAGACAAATACACACCAAGACTAACCGCGCACTGTAACTATGTAGTAAGTATTTTTTTAAACACTGCCTTTACATGGAAAATATAAACACCATGTAGTCCAAGTGAGTGGTATCCCTTTTTTCGACGTAGTGCATGGAAAAAATACATACCGCATAGACTTATTGCATGGTTGTATTTTTTCCATTTATATTCTGCGTAGAAAACTGACCTAACATGTTAGGATTTCAGAGAATTTGTGCATAATTATTGATGGTGCCTATTGCATGATTACTAAGTAAAAAAAGTGAATACTTAAGCAGTAAAATCGAAAGTAAAAATTGGCACTTGCAATGTCCAAAATCATTCATGTGTTAGGGTTGGGTTGCCAAATTGGTTTCCTGATGAACTTGTGATGGTTGCGAACTAAGTTTTCTGATGAATGTCGAATGATCGAAATCAAAGCCGAAGTGGATTTGCATGAGATTGTAATTTGCATATGCTGTTGAAGTTTTGTGCTTCGATTAAGGTTCTCGTGATTTTAAGTGTTAAAAGGCAAAACGAAATAAAAATAAAAAAGTAGGGCGAGTAGAAAACTGAATACACCTTTTTTACTTAAAAAAGAGTTTACTAAGTAATTTTGTGTGTTTAGATAGAATTTTCCAATTATTGGTATGTGAGTTAGATAAATAACTCATCTAAATACCCAAGCGAGCTTTTGTTGTCCAAAAGTGCTAAAAAACAACAGGCCTCCTTCTTCACTTACAGCAGCCTAAATCTGATACTAGTACACATTGAGCACCACATGCTTAAAAGACATCATCACATGCTTGAACCATCCCAACAGCCACCCATCACGTCCAAGGCGCCCAAGAAGACAACCTTTCCTTCAATTGCCACTAGCATCTCCTCTGTCATTGACGTTAGAGCTGCCTCCAGGTCGCATGCTTCAATCACATGTTGTTCATCGGCTAACACTTGACATGTGCACAAGCCTTCCCCACTCACATCAGTCTTTGCCTGGTCGCTATCAACCTCCTCTCACTCGCCTTACGTTCGAAACCATAATCCAGATTTTAATTTTTCCTATCATCATTATCTTTTTTCAATGATTCACGATTTAGGGATTTCTGTCCAAGAAGAGAATATTATGGACTCAAGGATATGGAAAACCAAGTGGGTATGGTTTACTTATGATTGGGCTTGTTTTAATAAAGGTTTATAATTTTTGTTAAGTTTGTTCTTCTTTTTCTTTGTGCTTCTTATTCATTCTATTATAAATAAATTTAAATTTGACAATCATTCATCTTCATCGATTTACTGATTTTATTGAGTACCAAATAAGATACATTTTAAACAATCTCAAATATTTAAAAATATTTACATCGTAACCAATTTTATATTTATTAAAACGTTTTATTAGAATCTTAATATATCACCAAAAACGGAATCAACAAACTAACTAAATTTTATTATGATAAAATCCCTCATTAATATATTTTTATTTGAACACCAATTTAATTTCAAAAATAATAATGATAAAAATCAAATTCAAACACTTCTATTTTAATTAAATTAGTTTAATATTACATCTTCAAAACAGGGTTGTTACACAAAATTTTGAATTGCAATTAAATATAGAGAAAACTTGGGTATTGTACATTATATTTTGTAGCACAAACAATAGATATTAGAAATAATAAAAATTATAGAGGGTAAATAGCTGTCAAGTATTTTTCCACCAGCTACCCACATATAGAAATATAATTTCAATTACCTAGTAAAGAGAAAAAAATACTAAGAAAGATTAAAGCTTAGGAAAGTAAATTCTTTGGCATAGCAACCATACTGGTATCAATAAAAGGAGTAATATGTGACGATCGGCCCATACTAGACGACACCCAACGAGTTGCGTTGTGGCAGTGCTCGACTAATAAGAGGCAATTGCCAAGGTTGAAAAAGGAAAACTCATATAACATGTCATATGTCTCATCGCGCGTGGAATAAAATATAATAACAACATAATTCATGATATAAAACAGGCGAGACATTGTATGAGCTGAAAACTGAATCATAGACATCAGAGTTGCAGATTCACATTACATTATAATATATAATGAGTCATATATAGATACGTCTCCAAAATACTGTCTCTAAACAAAATACACTACTAATGCCCAGAGTATTGATCAGCAGAAGTAACAGGGACAAGAGTATATATAATACGTGGGAGCCTCATGCTCGTCTCTGATCAGCTACTCGAGCATACTAACCTGTCTCCAGTCTGCTCATTTAAGAGCACCTAGAGTAATAAGAAGCAATGCATAAAATCCCAGGTCAGGCAAAGTCTTGTGGGAGCAATAATAGTCTTAATCACTAAATTGGATAACATAGTAGGTATGAAGAGTCATACCTGACCTAACCCTGCATCCAAAGAATTAGCATGCATAACGATGTACTCTACTCTATGGTAATCACGATACTGAGTGAAAATGAAATTGTGCATGTCATAGCGATAACAACCATCCAAACAAAACAAACACCCTCACGTTCTGTCACTCAGTGTACTTAGCATACGATATTCGATACTTTAGTCGTCATCATTCAAGATACTAAAGGGCCCCACCGCATAAGATCTACCTAACTATCGCTATGCCATACTGCAAGACCTGTAGCTAACAATCCTACCCACTCCACACCGCATTGGCTCTGGGATATAGGCTGACCAGTTCACACCGCATTGGCTCTGATCCATCCTCGTATCACACCCTCAATGACGTACCAAAGTTATGAAAATCGATATTTCCTTTACATATGTTCCCACAGCAAAGTCCAACTTAGAAGTCATCTCATTGTTTCCTATATGGATCCTTGGTGTAAACTCCATACTTAGACTTTCTTTGCGTCTTGAGTTTAGTTAGTCGCATTGGAGTTGGTCCTCAAAAGAGCCTGAGTGTTGCTGTAGAGAAATACTACGCACGCATCTCCATCTAGAAACCCCTATCATATGTCCTCCTTCGGACTAGCCTGTATCTGGATTGACATTGTCGACTCAGATCGGCTACCTTATCTGGTACTCTAACCGGAGAAATCTCGGATAGGAGAAAACACGGATAGGGCATGTCGAACCGAACTTTAAAGCACTATAACTTGGTCTCCAAAATTCCAAACAACTTGAAACTTAGATTAGAACCTTCTGAGGCATTCTTTGTTGTCCCCACAAAATTTTGTGTCAATCTGACAACATTTTTCTGGCTCGACCAGGTTAAATAGGGGATGTCGAACCGAGAATGTCAAACAAAACTTCAAAGCGCCATAACTTGGTTTCTAGAACTCCAAACGATTTGAAACTTGGCCTAAAGGCTTTTGGGACCTTCCTTGTCATCCCTACAAAATTTCATACCAAGTCGATAACAATTTTCCAGCTCAACCTGGCCAAACCAGGCATGCTGAACAGGAATGTACTAAGCGTGTTTTTCTATTTTAACACACTATTTCGCCATTCGACGGTATTTGCATCCACCCTAATGTTACTAGGCGCTGTCTAAACATACCAAACAACTGAAACATCGTATGCATCAACCAAACAAGATCAAAACACCGTAGAAGAATGGATTCCCCTTAATCCCTTAAGATCCGGGATTCAAAAATCAACCCAAACTTATATGTGTCATAACATGATTAGTACTGAATTTTAAGCATTTTTAAAGTATTGTTATGAGCAACCCATATGCTAATCTTCTCTAATTAGTAAATAATCATACTGTTACTCAGTTTAATCACTTCAAAAAGGTTAGCTCCAAAAAAAGATGGTGTTTGGCTTGGATTCCTATGTGCTACAACAGCTTTAGCCTTGATGCAGTGTTAATTTGACGTGATTTGCACCTAATTAGGTAGTTGGATGTTTAATTGAGAGATTAGTGGTAGGTAGAAGCCATTAATAGGTGTTTAATGACTTTTTGGTAGTTTGAAAAGTGAATAGGAAGATTCCCCTACCCACGTCATCCCCCACCTAGTTATCCTACCCGACATGGGTAATAATCCTACCTACTAATGACCCGATTAGCACAATTAAGCCTTTTCAACCTTATTTCAGTCATTTCTCCCTAACATTAAGTCCGTTTTTTAATGCGACCGCTCTACGGAATGAGAAACCATTATCCGAACCCCATGGAAGAGGTTTCAAGTCTAAATTCCTTACCAATCAAAAGTTATGGGTGAAACAAGATTCGTATGGGCAAAATGGTCGCATTAAAATCCGAGAAAAATGGTGAAAGTAAGAAATGACCCCAATATTCATTTCCCAAAGTTATACCATCATACACCTCATATGAAAATAATATAAATATTCTACAATCCTCCAAAATTCCTTAAGCCACTAGTAAGATTGTTCCGCATGCCTATCAATTAGTCACAAGCAATCAAACATGCATAGCGAACATGATAGCAAAACAATTTGAGCATATCTCAGCAAGAAGGATACCAAACGAGAAAACTGACGATATCACGAATGGAAATTTAAGAGTGATGTATTAAAACTTAACAAACAAAGAGCTCTGTATAGGACGTCCTCATGCTCTCCTCGGTCTTCCGAGTATAATCACTCTTACTTTCACTCCACTAGATCTTGAAAAGTTTCAATGTCTTCCTCCTTAGTTGTTTCGTATTGGGACCAATGATACAAATTGCTCTACAGACTACAACGGCTCCTTGTTCCACCTCGATATAATACAATTGATCCAATGTGATAACTGCATTGGGATCATGCACAAACTTTTTCAAATGAGAAACATGGAACACATTGTGTATCCCACCCATCTTCTAAGGCATCTCAACCTTATATGCCAAATTTCTAACTCGATCAAGGAATGGAAATGAATTAACAAACCTCAGTGCCAACTTTCCCTTACTACCAAGAATCAGATTATTCAAAGAAGAAATATTGAAAAACACCAAATCACCAACGGAGAAATCCATGTCTTTTCTTCTCTTATTAGCATAACTCTTCTGCCTATCTTAGGCCGCTTTCATCCATTGTCGAATGACTTCAATCTTCTCTGAAGTTTCTCTAACCATAGCTGGTCCAAGTATCAATTTCTCACCTGGCTCCTACCAACATGAAGCAGCGTTGCACGACATCCCATATAAGGCTTCAAAGGGAGTCATGCCAATGTTTGACAAATAATTTTATTTGTATACAAAATCAGCCAAATGAAAATGGTCATCCCATGAACCTCCAAAATATAGGACATAAACTCTTAAAAGATCATATAGTATATGATTCAACCTTTCTATCTGACCATCAATTTGAGGATGATAAGTGGTACTGAGCTGTAACTCAGATCACAAAGCTTGTTATAAGCACTTCCAAAATCCACTAGTAAACAATGGATCTCAGTCACTTATAATACCTTTTGGTATTATATGGAGTCGCACAACCCACTTTACATACAACTCTGCTAGCTTGGTTACCCTCCTATTTGACTTGACGAGTATAAACCTAGCGCTCTCTTGGTTAATCAGTCTAAAATTACCCATATACTATTGTGTCTTGCCCGAGTCTTTGGCAGACCATCAATGAGTCCATTGAAACTTGTTTCTATTTCCACTCGGGAACTGTTCGACGGCGGAAATTCTATGGATTAGAAAATCGTTGCGAAGTGTATATAAACGCAAGGGCATGGCGTACACTTGTAGTACGTAAGCGAATACGAGTTGATCCATGAGGAAAGAAGTAAATCTAACTTTATTCAATCAAATTAAAACAAAATCGAGTGGAGATTTAACTAACTACAACTACAATAAACTAACAAACTAAGCTAAATAAGAATATGAGAGTTAAATAACAACTTAGGAATAAATCAACTATCTAGATCACATTAATCAACATAAAATGAAACCATGATATCTCCTTTTTGGTCATTTGTGAATTTAGTTGATATGATTATTATAACTATAACTTATTCATACTATTAATTAGCACAAAATAAACTATCAAACTACAACATACCCACTAAATCACCATACTAATTCAAATGAAAAATGAACAAGTTGAAATTGAAATATACTTTAAGTATGACATATGAACTATTAATTAGAACTATAGACCATCAAATTTTTATTCAACCTTCACTTAATCACCATCATCATATGTAGATGAAGAGGTAATTAGTGAACAAAAGACTAAGCATAGCCTATTTGTTGTCAACAATATAGGCTATCAAATTCAATAATGAACACAAAACCAATAACATCAACATGACATAAAGCACAAAAAGAGAGCATGAATAAACATATTATGTTGCATCTACATAATCAGGAGAGCTTCATTACCCCTAAGTTGAAAGGGATTAGCCTCTAATATATGTAATCATGACAACACAAGTATATTGCATAAAATAAACCTAGGTTACTTGTATAAAGAAAAGAATATGTAAATAAAAAACAAAAAAATAAAATTGCATTAGAAAGAGAGATTACATAAAAGAAAATGGCTAAGTATCCATGAAAAATAAAAGGAGAGCTTTGCTCCTCTCACTAAACTAAAGAAGAGGATGAAAGAGAAGAGTATACAAGAACATAAAGGGGGTATATATACATGGTCCAAAACCCTAAAACCCTAATCACTCATAATGGGAAATCCCCAAAATGCCCATTCATGAAGCTTCTAATCTTGTCTTATCCACTAATGATTCATGTAAAATGCATGAACCCTTTTTTGTCTCATCAAATTGTGCGTTAGCCACTAATATGAAGCATTAGAGAAAGAGGAAGAGTGGGTGGGGTCCTCCACTAAGTAGTATATGAATTAATTCCATTTCCTCTTGTGAGTATGCATGTTTTTCTCCATATCTTCATGTGTACACATCATTTTGGCTCCTAAATTCCTACAGAAGACAACTACATAGAACAAGTAAATGATTCCACAAATTAAAACATGCACAAGTGACCATTTTTCCCCAAAATGAGTGATGATTTTGAAAATATTTAAAACATGGTTTGATCATATAAAATACCCAAAAATGTTCATTTATTTAATTAAACAAGAATAAATATGCGAATATAAATTTGCATTCTTACATGCACATCAAATACCCCCACACTTATCTTTTTATTCATTCTCGAATAAAATAAAAAACACTAGATAAATCTGTTTTTGTAGGGTGCACGATTGCATTGAGCGTATGAAATAAGCCGTTAAACCTCTGGGTGTCCCCAGTAGGACGAGTGTTGTCCCGTGAGGATTTTCAGTGAATACTACCCACAAAATCCAAACTTTAAGTGCAAAAAATATTTACAAAATGCAAGATTCGAAAATATTTACAAGATGAATGCAAGTTTTTTAAAAGATTGTTTACAAATGGGTAATTTACTTTTAAATTCAAGATGAAGAAGTTAACACAAGTTCGGTTCATCACTATGAAATTTAAGTCCGTTACTAATCAAAACTTCAAACAAAAGTCAGTTATCATTTCAAACTCCTCCAGCTTGGCCAGTTGTTTTGGTAGAAATATAGTGCAAATATGAAATGAATTCTGTAATCGATATCAACAATCATAAAATAACATCTTTATATACTTTTGGTTAACGAGTTAGGTCAAATAAGTGAAGAGTGCGCATGGATTTTAAGTGCTAACTCTCTCTTTATTACACAATATTTATATTAATATTATGTACAAACACCTAACTGTAAAGACCAAGGTATACCACCATTAGAGTTTAGGACAGAGCTTGGCGGGTTGTGCAGACCGATGCTGACTTTGTCAACAAGATGTCGGTAATCCTTAGGTGTCCAACTCATAAAATAAGACCAAGGTATCCTACCAATGCACTGCCTCGTGGACTGATGTGTGAGTTGGGACAGAGCTTAGCCGGTTTGCACATCAACGCAAGATTTACAGGCGATGTTGGATACCTTTGGATTATTATTACATATATTCTTCTTTTTTCTTTCTTTTTTTCCTTCTTTTTTCCTCTTTTATTCCTCTATTTTTTTCTTCTTTTTTTCTATAAGAGAGAGAGTTAAGTGAGAATATCTTAGCACAACTTCACTTAGAAGATCTAAAATGTTATCGCCGGTAATTTAAATCAACCATTCAATTAATCGGATTACGATTTAGAAAACATTTCATACCCATCACCTACGAATCTCCCTATATGCCAGTTACACCAAATTTGCTCATAATTCAAACTTCTCTTCCGTTATCCGTTAAGAGAAGTAAATTTCCAAACATTTTAATCGAACGACCCAAAACCATATACTACTTTATCGTGCCCATCTAAAAGTAAATTAAAATGCATTTTTTTTAAAATTTCTTTTTTGAATGAAAAAGAAAAAAATGCAAAAACTAAAATAAATGTGAAACTCCCCACACACTTGATTTGACTGCACTCCCACAGTCAACCCAAGTGGAAGGAGAAAAGGAAAGAAAATTTTGAAAATATGCCCTATATTTACAAGAGAAAAGAAAGAAAAAGAAATATTTACAATATATCAGAAAATATATTGACAAGAAGTAAATGAAACAATCTTCTAAAGACCGATTCATTTGTCTCTTTTAAGTATGAGAGACACAGCTAAGCTCAAAAAACCAACTCGTAAATGATTTCGAAGTTAAACGTTTGTTTGGAAAAACAAATGTCGTTTTACGAAATATCGAATGAATTGGTTTGTTTTCGATGGTTTTTTGGGTAGACTGAATAATGGATTGAATTTCATGTTTATTTCCACTAAAATGAATTTCAAAATTATCGTTGAAAAATTCTTATAAATTATCAATTTCAAATTCAAATTGGTGATTCAAATCTACCTCTTTAAAATTCAACTCATTTTCAAAAAGTCCGAAAAATTCGTGTTCGTCAAATTCGTCCTCCTTTGGTGAATTGTCAACAACTTCAATGCGTGTATCATTTTCAAAATCCAAAGTTGTTGTTTGAAATTTGTTATTTTCAGAAAAAGGAAGATCAAATTTTAAATTTTGTTCTGCCTTCTCAAAAGAATTAAAATCCAAATCAATTATTATATTTTCAGCAATTTCGTTAAGATTGTTTCAAAAGTCGTTATTTGAAAATCGTCGAGTTTGGTAAAAGATTGATTATCGTTCGAATTGTCACACGTTTGTTTTTCATTATTTTGTTTTTTATGAAAATTCAAGTAGTTTTCAAACAACAAATTTGTGCAATTATTGTGAATTTCATTCATTTGCTCGTTAAAATCAAATTTATAATTATTAACTTGAAAATTTGAAATTGTTGAGAACAAAAATTTTTGAGTTCACCACAATTGAAATTATTTCCATTGCCAAAATCATTTGAAAATTTATTCACATTTTCATTTTGAATTTGAAATTCATTTTGTAGTTCGAAATTGATTTGGCAAGGGTTATAATCAAAATCATTTGAATTTGGAAGTGAATTCAAATTTTGATTATTTTGAAAACTTTGACTTGAATTGTTGCATAAATATGAATTACACAATTCATTTATTCTTTGATTTTGTTATGTGCTCATTTCAAGTAAAGATTCAATTTGTGTTTCAAGAGTTGAAGGTTGATTGTTAGTTTGAAAATTATGTGGTGCAAATTCGGAGTTATTTCGAAAATTTTGAAAAGTTGATGGTGTAAAATCCAAATTATTGGTACAATAGTTGTTATTAAAATATCCATATGAATTTGGTGTAAAATTATATGGATTATATTGATTTTCACAGCTATCGGAAAATCCATAGGAATAAGGAAATTGGGACATTTTCAAGAAGCTTCTTTTTTTTTGAATTTTTTTGTTTAAGAGAAAAAGAAATATTTATAAAAGGTTTTCATTTTTAGATTTTGATTTTTTTTATGTATGCATGAACCTAATGCAATTATATGAATGGAAACTAAATATTTACAAATTTTCTAAAATTATATAATGACGGTTAGATTAATTTCAACAAAAGATTTCTCAGCCAGTTAACGGACATGAGTTATCGGTGCACCAGAAATCACCCTAGCAATGCAGCCGAAGGTTTAAATACCTTCAGAGGAACAACCGATATAATATTTACGAACCACCGTAATATTTATAAATGGTTATTACTCTGTCGTAGTCTAGACACCGAGAAATAAATTGTTGGAAAAAAAAACAATTTGTCATTATATAACAATGTCCTTAGAAAAATAAAAAACAAAATAAGATGAATGCAAAACAGAAATTAAACATAAATTAACGATGCAACTACGAATGAATTTTTGTTTTGTTTTTGGATTTTTTTTGAATGCAAAATGCAAGCAAACAACAATGCAAATAAAATAAAAACAGAGTTAAGAGCACAATACCAGAGCATCTGAATTTATTAGCAATTTTTGTAAGCGGCAATTTTATTAGCAAGCGCAAAGCAAAGCAGGGTAAAGCGGCATTCAAGCAAGCAGTTGTTGATCTCTTTTTGAAACCTGACAAGTGAAAACAATATATACACAAGTGGAAGACAAGTGTTTTTTTTCTTTTAAACATAAAATAAACAACTGAATATGTAAACAAAAGCAAAACTAGATAAACACACAAAACAATTGACGAAGTACATAAGCAAATTTAAGGAACTAAAACAAAATTGGAAACAAAACAAAAACTAAAATTAAAGCTGAAAGAAAATAAGCACACCTAAAATATAACATGCACGGGCCAGAGCCCACAAGCCCAAACAAAGTGACCTCTAGGCTCTAGAATCAAACGCTGCTTATCCCCTACTTAAAACAAATAGCAATCTCCAGAAACTATCAAGAAGCCTCCTAATTCAGTTCAGGTAATTGCCTCGAAAAAAAGGGAAAGTTAAAAATCGATTTTAAAATAGATTATCGGTAGCTTGGTCTTAAGATGTGGAATTGAGGACGACTTCGGTTATTTGCGATTGAGTATGTATTTGCGAGTGGATGCTGGTTACGAATTTGGTAACAGAAGCTATGTGATTAGGGTGTGGCGGTACGCGACTGAATTGCTGAAACAAGGGGGTGGCGATTCTTTATAGGAGTGGTGATGGATCGAATTGTCAGGTGGTAGATGGAGATTGGTTTGCATGAGTTTTGTGATGGCAGTGGCTGAAGCAGGGGGCTCTGGTGGAGTAGTTTTGAATACCAGGTAAGTTTTGGAACTCAGCTTGGTGATGTCAAGGCAGTTGAAGGTTGAATGATGTGCCTGAGCTTTTGTTGGCAGAGGATGTATAGGTGGACTTGTGAGCAAGCAATGGCAGGAGAGAAGTAAAGGAGGAGAGTTGGGTGAAAGCAGCTTGCTGGTAATTGCCGGAGTGATGGAATGGCGATGGTAGTTTCAGTGGAGCTGAAGTGTGTATAAGGCTGAAGGGGAACTGGCTAATGTATGCGGGTGTTGGTATGTAGTTGCAGGAAGGTGGGTGTGTAGAAGTCTGATTAAAGTGTGATCAGTTTGAAGGGAGAATTGTGGTTTGTGTATGGCAATTTAGTTTGGTGGAAGGTGGTTCACTTTTGACAGAATGGTAGTGGGTGATGTATTGTTGTGGTATTTGTGGTATGTGTTGACAGTTTGATGGGGAGAAGTTTGAATGTACAGGTGATAGTGTAGAAAAAGGGAATTGTAGAAGAAAAAAGAGCAAGTCAGAATTGTACCTTGTAATTGAAATAAGCAAAAATTAAATTTGTGTAACTTCTCTGGCTTATCTTTTCTTTTTCTTACCCCCTTTTTTCATCAAAGATCACAACAAAGTAAGAGCAATATAACTCGAAATGAACTTGCATAGAAATTAACTATAAATATCAGAGGACTAATATGCACAAGAATTCTCAGAGAATTAGTAGACTGTAACCAAATATAACATAAACGAACTGAATTGAACCCCTTTTTTGAGAAAAACAGAAAATTACTTAGCACTGGAAACAAAGAAAATATGCAGATTTTTTAAGAGAACAACAAACAAGTCAATTATGGAAAACTAAACTAAAAAAAAAAAATCACACACAAATGCAATTGAAACAAGATCAAACAAAACAAACATACAAATGCAAAACAAACACAAAATGAACAAACACAAGGGAACTAAACACAAAACAAAAGGTTTTTTTAAAAGAGAACTATGAACAAGAAAATTAATTTGAAGAATAAAGCTAAAATTAAATTCCTTCCTCGGCAACGGCGCCAAAAACTTATTCGACGACGGAAATCCTATGGATTAGAAAATCGTCGTGAAATGTATATAACCGCAAGCGCACGACGTACACTTGTAGTACGTGAGCGAGTACTAGTCGATCCACGGGGAAAGAAATAATTATAATTTTATACAATCAAATTAAGACAAAGTTGAGTGGAGATTTAACTAACTACAACTACTATAAACTAACTAACTAAGCTAAATAAGAATATGTGAGTTAAATAACAACTTAGGAATAAATCCACTCTCTAGATCACATGACTCAACATAAAATGAAACCATGATCTCTTCTTTTTGATCATTTTTGAATTTAGTTGATATGATTATTATAAGTATAGCTTATTCATGTCATTAATTATCACAAAATGAACTATCAAACTATAGCATACCCACTAAATCACCACACTAGTTCAAATGAAAAATGAACAAGTTGAAATTGAAATATACTTTAAGTATGGCATATGAACTATTAATTAGAACTATAGACCATCAAATTTTTATTTCATCCTCCACTTAATCACCATCATCATATGTAGATGAAGAGCTAACTAGTGAACACAGGACTAAACATAGCCTATTTGGTGTAAAGAATATAGGCTACCAAATTCAATAATGAACACAAAACTAATAACATCAACATGACATGAAGCGCAAAAAGAGAGCATGAATAAACATATTATGTCGCATCTACATAATCAATAGAGCTTCATTACCCCTAAGTTGAAAGGGATTAGCCTCTAATATATGTAATCATGACAACAAAATTAGATTGCATAAAAATAAACCTAGGCTACTTGCATAAAAGAAAAATGTAACAACCCAGAAAATCTGAACCAATTTAAAATTTTTATTTCGGCTATTTCAGTAAATTTTGAATAGTTAAAATAATTTATTTCAAATAATAACGATTAAATATTTATTTTAATCGAAGTTAGAGTGAATATATTTATTTTAATTTCAAAAGGAATTAGAAATAACACGATAGTTTGAAAGGTCAAACCTGAACTTTGACTGAATGTACCGGATTGAAAATTTAACGGATTTTAGTGAAACCAAAAATATCTAAATCTATTTAAAAATATCTTTCCAACGAATCCGAAAAATCAAAATTTCATAGCGGGAATCAAAAGTTATGGCCAGTTGAATATTCAGAATGGTCGCTATAGTATAATTTATAGCCCGTATAAAAGGCCATTTTTCAAGCGACCTCCTTTTTCGACGAAACCACTTTTATTGGATCTGGAATGTCAAATTGTTTCTAAGTTTAATTTTCCAGAATATTTGGAATTAATATGTGAGCGTGGAAAACAAAAATGTGTTTTGTCAATTTCAGTCAAATTTAATCGACTTGAAAATGGCCATTTTTCAAACGGTTTCGGAATTCGACAAAATTAATTTTGTTAGGACTGTATCGTCAAAACAAATCCAGAAATATTTTTTTTGGAATTTTCAGAGTCCGTATGTGGCCCCGGTGAATTTAAATATACGATCAAATTAATTTAACAAAGAAATTAAATTTTAAATTAAATAATTCAGGCTACAAACAGTCGTTTGAGCTGACGGGACCTAACCCATTAGTTCAGAAACAGGGATAATTAGGTAGAAGCAACCCCTGTGGGACTGAAATTGGATTTGTTTAGGACTTATGGATTTTTTTTGTAAAATTTACAATTAAAATATTATAAATATTCAAAAAATTCATTTCAAAACCCTAAATCCCATATACCAGCGCCGCCGCCCCTTTAACCTATGGTTGAAAATGCTTCCACCTTCCACTAACTTCCCTTCATCCACTCAATAAAACTCCACCCTCCTTTAGAGTTTATCGTAGAGATTTCCACGAGCTTTCCATCCAAACGGACATTAGCATCTACAGTGAGGTATTCTAAGAGTCCAGGCCCCTAAACCCGACGAATTGCAAACGTTAACGCCCCCATTGACGCCATTGCTCCTATCACGGGTGGAACCTCCTGGTGCGCGCCATCCCCCTCTCCGGCGTGGTGACATCTGATTGCCTCGAAGCCTGACGGTTTGGGTGAAAATCCATGACCTAGAATCAAACTATTTGAAAATATCACGGCCTTGTTTCTGTGTCAAGGAAGAAGAGGGTAAATCCTTATATTATTTTAATAGTTTTATTTAAAAATATTATCAGTCTTATTTAAATCATAACTAAATCATACGACTTCGAAATTGAACGATTTCAGATCCTATACGATCGTGAAACCAAGATCTACATTGCTGTCCTGACTAGAGTCAATTTTGAACAGATCAAACTTTTAGATAAATCCGATCCTGAATTGAGACGACAGTGAGATTTCATATTCTAAATAATTTATTATAATTTAGTTATTTTTCACGCTATTTAAATAGTTGTATGTATGTTAATGATTTAGATCTGCGATGTTATGAGATTTCGAATTGTTGATCTGTTGTTTTGTGGTGTATTGAGATGTTCATGATTGATTAGATATGATTAAATTTCTTCCTTTTTATTGAATATCTAGTTGCGGTTTAATACAGATCTATCTAAAATAAAATCATATTTTATTTTAGATCCATCCATTAATATTGATGTGATTTATTCACAAAAATATAGTTTTTATTGAAGAACATAAACATAGAATTAATTTAGAATAAAGAATTCATCCTTATTTTGGATTGTGAACATATATTAAAAAGTTACATTTTTATTTACATTTTAGATATAAATAAAAGAATAAGTTAAAATGTTACATTTTTGTTTACATTTTAAACGTAAATAAAAGAATAGATTAAAAAGTTACATTTTTATTTACATTTTAGATGTAAATAAAAGAATAGATTAAAAAGTTACATTTTTATTTACATTTTAGATGTAAATAAAAGAATAGATTAAAAAGTTACATTTTTGTTGACATTTTAGATGTAAATAAAAGAATAGATTAAAAAGTTACATTTTTGTTGACATTTTATATGTAGTAAAAAGAATAGATTAAAAAGTTACATTTTTGTTGACATTTAGACGTAGTAAAAAGAATAGAATTAAAAGTTACATTTTTGTGGACATTTTAGGTGTAAGAAAAAGAAAAAAAAAGAAAAAAAATTACATTTTTGTTGACATTTTAGATGTAATAAAAAGAATGGAATTAAAAGTAATATTTTTATTGTTATCCTAGAGCCAATAAAAAGACTAAAATCAAAAGTTACATTTTTGTACATTTTAGATGTAATAAAAAGAACAGAATTAAAAGTAATATTTTTATTGTCATCCTTGAGCCAATAAAAAGAATAAAATCAAAATTTACATTTTTGTTGACATTTTAGATGTAATAAAAAGAATGGAATTAAAAGTAATATTTTTATTGTCATCCAAGAGACAATAAAAAGAATAAAATAAAAAGTTGCATTTTTGTTGACATTTCAGATGTAATAAAAAGAATGGAATTAAAAGTAATATTTTTATTGTCATCCTAGAGACCATAAAAAGAATAAAATCAAAAGTTACATTTTTGTTGACATTTTAGATGTAATAAAAAGAATGGAATTAAAAGTAATATTTTTATTGTCATCCTAGAGACAATAAAAAGAATAAAATCAAAAGTTACATTTTTGTTGACATTTTAGGTGTAAGAAAAAGAATAGAATTAAAAGTTACATCTTTGTTGACATTTTAGATGTAAGAAAAAGAATATAATTAAATGTTACATTTTTATTGTAATTTCAGAGACAATAAAAAGAATTGAAATAAAAGTTGCATTTTTATTGTCATTTCAGAGACAATAAAAAGAATAGAAATAAAAGTTGCATTTTTATTGTCATTTCAAAGACAATAAAAAGAATAGAAATAAAAGTTGCATTTTCATTGTCATTTCAGAGACAATAAAAAGAATAGAAATAAAAGTTGCATTTTCATTGTCGTTTCAGAGACAATAAAAAGAATAGAAATAAAAATGCACAAAGAATAGAAATAAAAGTTGCATTTTTATTGTCATTTCAGAGACAATAAAAAGAATAGAAATATAAGTTGCATTTTTATTGTCATTTTAGATGCAATGAAAAGAATAATTTTAAATGTTACATTTTTATTGTCATTTTAGAGACAATAAAAAAAATAGATTTTAAAGTTACATTTTTATTGTCATTTTATAGGCAATAAAAGTAATATATTTAAATGTAACATCTTTATTGTCATTTTAGTTGAAATAAAAATAGTAGAATTAAAAATCATGTTTTTATTATCGTTTGGTTTCAATAAAAAGAGCAAACAAAAAAATACAATTTCAATGTAATTTAGTTTCCGTCGAGAAGAATTAGGCATTAAAACATGATTTGTCTCAAACCGTCACCTTTATCATGTTAGTTATGATTAAGAAAATCATATGTAGAAGTTCTAACATGAATATGGACTGTACTTGGCTTGCATGTGATTGACTTAAAGTAGTTGAAATCACCTAACGATTTATATATATATATATATATATATATATAATTAAATGAATCGTGCACGGTAATTCGCGTTTTGAAATCGTAACTTTAAACGATTATATCGAAAGATCCAACCGTCGGATTTTCCCAAAACTGGAACCGCTAGAACCGCTTTGGGAAGATATTTCAAATGATATAAATTTCATCAAATTCCAATGGTTAGATTTCAAGATATGTGTAAATCAAAATTTGATAAAAACAACGTCAGGGCCGCCCATCGACCCGAAGCGTCGTTAAATAAATTTGGCTATTTTATATAAATAAAAATAACGATTAATCATTATTAAATACCATTAATGATATGAAATGATTTTAAACTATCCATATGCGAGAATAATTTGAAAAGTCCATGTTAAATCTCATTTCAAATGGTTATACGATAGTCTAAATTGAAGATCTTAAAGACGGCGATTGAAGTCCGGCGATCTTCATATCGAAAGGATAACTACTGATGCCTCACATTGACTAGCTACCAATAAAGGGTTAAAGTGGTAGTTGTCCGAACGTACTTGTTGATTGTCCGGATACCTGAGCACCACTCTTCCGTATTGGACATACGGGACAAGGAATAAGGTGACTCCGGTTTCATTCAGACCCAGAACGGAGTTGTAAATGGATGTGTGTCCGACATTGAATTTCATTCTGTGTAATTAAATTGATTTCTATTAATATATATCTGTGGTGGCGGAGAATTTATTCTCTTTCTTAACACCCTTCTTTGAGACACACGAGCTCGAAGGTTATATATTGGTAGTTATCGATCGCATGGTGTGAATTGTCGATGTGACATGCCAAGATGCAATTGATCGATGCTTTTGTCGAAAAGCAGAGCCTTGTGGATGATGATCAAAGCATAGCCTATTTCGGTATGAATTTGTGTATTACCACTACAACAAAAACACCATATTACAACTTTAATAACACCCTCCTCTCAGCCCTGCGTTACATCCGCCATTGCTGCTCGTGCTGCCTTGTTCCTCCTCACAACAGATCTGCACCAGAAAGCAAGCCGCCTTTGCTCCCTAGCTTCCCCTCGCCAAAAACGACCACACATCTGAAACCTACGCCTGGGCCACTGACCAACTGGGCAGCCTCATCGGAGTTGGATTAAATTTATTCCCTTTGTATACGGTATACAGGCTAGTATGTGTGTTTGGATTTATACAATTTGGTCAATTCCTAATATTTTGTAATCACCATGTTTCAAGTTGTTTTATTTTGAACAATTTTATTTAACAATTGAAAAATCCTTGTTAGTGAACTATGGATCTGAGAATATAAATAATCTTATTTTATTAAGGTTTTGACAGTGTGATCAAATCCATAACACACAACTTGATCCATCATCATATAATCTATGTTTAAAAGTGTATTCATTCCAAGTTATATATGTAACTAAGTTTAAAGGACCTGTATTTATATTTATGAACTGGATATCATAAGTGTTAAGATGAATCTGCTATATCTATACATTTGTTTTGGCAGTTATAGGTTATTATGGTGGATTGGTTATCTAATATGTGATATTATGGGATGTTGCGAGCATATATATATATATATATATATATATATATATATATATATATATATATATATATATATATATATATATATATTGTGTATAAGAACACTATCAGAAACTGTTAAATTCTAAAATAGCTTATATTCTGGGATCATATACCCCAGTTTTGTTTGACATTTTAAATCTATGATGCAATATGTCTTGACATATTAAACAAGCATGTATGTTAATTTTCTATTTTCATGTAAATCTTCTGTCTGGACAGAAAATTTATTTTTGATACAACTGGATTGTATTTTGATACCTGGAAGTGCATACTCAAAAATATATGATACTATTTATTATTTTCCACTAGTTGGATATATAGTAGCATGCATTTTACCTTATAACAATGATGAACAATCTGGTATAAAACTTGTACTGGATATAATGGTTATGTGTATATCAAAATACTGAACAAATATGATTATTGAATTCCTGATCAAACACTATGATATATGTATATTTGGAACTTTTGGGTTTATTTTCATATGCATACTAGCTGTTGAACCTTAACAAATTATAAGTGCTTGTATATGTATAAATAAACAAACGGTTGATGCAAATATGTTTTGCATTTGCCTCTCAAGTTTTGGACAATACAATACTACTAATACACATATCAAGAAAAGGATCCATGCTTCTTCCTTTTGGATAAATTAGTAAATCACCTTTAGTGAGACATTATTGGATAGTGTTTCTTTGTTTAAACTGATTAACTATAATTGAACATTTGATATTTGCAGATCGTCGAATGGCATATAGTAGCGAGTCCAGCAGCAATGTGGCGTAAAGATTTCGTTGTCTTCGACTAGTGTACTCCCGTAGGATATGCAATTTTTGGTGGATAACTTGTGCTTGTACTAGTTTGCTTTGCAACGGTCAAGTATGTAATAATGTACGGAATGTTGTTTAAAACTTATTGTTTGTAATACTGAATATTTGAGTATTTTAATAAATTAGTTTGCAAATAACTATAATATCTGATTTGCTTATGGAGTATTGCTATATTTAGTGTATTGTTCTTTTCAGCTGCAAAAGATGTTTATTTTTTTTTAAAACCCAAATGTCAATCACAGCGGTGCATAACAGTTATAGTAGATTTTATAACAATGGTGCATAACTGTTGTAATAAAGCTTATTACAACAGTGGAATAATGTTGTAAAATATACAAATTACAACGGCGTTGCAACAGTGCAAAAAAGTTGTAACATATTTTAGTCGATTACAGCTTCTTAATACACGACGTGTAACAACCCAGAAAATCCGAACCAGTTGGCTATTTTAGTGAATTTAAAATATTTCAAATAAATATTTTAAATAATAAAGATGAAAAGTAAGTCTGAATCGATGTTTGAAAATAAATATAATTAATTATAATTATAAAGAAGGCCTGAAATAGCGCGGTAGTTTCAAAATTTGAATTCAAACTTTGACTGACTGTACCGGGTGCAAAACAAAATGAATTTGAGTGAAACCAAAAATATTTAAATCTGTTAGTGAATATCTTTCTATCGAATCTGAAAAATCGAAGTTTCATAGCGGGAAGCAAAAGTTAAGGCTAAATGAATTTTTAGAAAGGTCGCTATAAAGTTTATATAGCCCGTGAAAATGGCCATTTTGCAAACGACCTCGGAATTCGACGAAACCACTTTTGTTGGATCCGGGATGTCAAATTATTTTTAGGTTTCAAATTTCATAATTTTTGAAGCTAGTTTGTGAGCGTGGCAAAGGAAAATGTGTTTGGTCGATTTCTATTAAATTGGATCGACCAGAAAAGGGCCATTTTGCAAACGGTCTCAGAATTCGACGAAACTAGTTTTGTTGGGACCGTATCGTCAAAACATAGCTAGATTTATTTTTCGGGAATTTTTAGAATCAATATGTGTCCCTGGCAAATTGAAATGTCTGTCAAATTAAATATTGAATGTTTTATATTTTAATTTGGGGGAAAACTGACTAAAACATTCGAATGGGCCATTGAAACATATCCCATTGTGTTCGGAATAGGGTATTTGGCTAGGGACGACAGTCGTTGGGTTTGGATTGGAGTTCGTAGGAGGCAAGGGGTATTTTTGGATTTTAAAAATATATAAATATATAAAAAATATCATTGGTCAAACAGTTTCTCTCTCCCCGATATTGCCTTCGACCGACGACGGAAAGCATCTAAACCCTTCTCTCCTCAAAACTGATCAATCCACGGAATGAAATCACGAGTGCCAGTAGAGTTTTTTGTAGTTCTTCCAATTCTCTTCAAATCCATATAAGATTTGCAATTTATCGTCGCTTCGTTCGGGAGATATGGGTCTCAAAAGTCGAGCCCTTTCCGCCGCCGCCGAGAGCCACCAAGACCACCGAGTTCATCGCGGTTAGGGTCCCCTGGCGCGCCTCTCCTTGCTCTTCTTCGTGGTGAAGGCCGATCGTCCTATCAATTCACGGATTGCACGAAAAATTCAAACCTAGTTTTGAAGATTTCAGAAAGGTAACGGCTGATTTTATATTAAACATTATTATAGCACTTTAAAGTGCTACGGTTTTCACTGTAAAAATCATATCTTTTCTGTTTCTTGACGAAATTCAGTGAAACAAGAGACAGTGGACTCGTTTAGAAGAGACCTCATATTTTTCTGAGCCTTCTGCTATTTTTGGTGGAGTGGAACCCAATGTGAGATTTCTGAATTATAAACGATGTGGAAAACGGCGATGTATAAATTATATAGTCGATGTATGAGTTATATAAGCGTTGTACACCTTATGTATAAGCATTGTATAAGTTGTACGTTCGATGTATAAATTATATATGCATTGTAAAAATTATATATGTGTTGAAATGGAAGTGAAATATACTTATATATATATGTGTATATATATATATGCCCCTCGTCCACAAACCATGGACGATATTTATTGGTTGTGATTGGTGTGAAAATTGGTTGATAGCGAATGGTTGATTAAAATTGTTTGTGGTTGAAATTGATTGATTGTGGCTGAAAAATACCCGTTTGTGGTTGAGAATTATTAGGTTGAAACCACATAGGATTAGTTTGTGGAAAAGAAAAAAATATACATGTCGCCTGCGTGCGAACTGGATGCATGAAATCCCCATTGTCAAAAGCTGCTAGGCTTTAATGTAGAGCGAGGAGCAATACTAGGTACGGCCCCGGTTTTAACTACCCCGCCGTTATGCTGCCGAAATTTTGAATAATATTCATGTGTTAGAATTATTTTCATGTGTTGAAACTATATTCGTGTGTTGAATAGAAAACATTCATGTGTTGAATAGAAATTCATGTGTTGAATGGTGTTCGTGTTTTAAATAAATTGTTTTAACAATAAAAATTACATTTTTATTTTATATATACGAACTATGGAAAACATTCACGTGTTGAATAAAAATTCATTCTTTGAATAGAAATTCATGTGCTAAATGGTATTCGTGTTTTAAATAAATTGTTTTAACAATAAAAATCACATTTTTATTGTATATACACGAACTATAGAAAACGTTCATGTGTTGAATTGAAATTCATTCGTTGAATAGAAATTCATGTGTTGAATGGTATTCGTGTTCGAAATAAATTGTTTTATAATAAAAATCATATTTTTATCATCTATATGAGCTATATAAAATAGTCGTGTTTTGAAATAAACTGTTTCACAATAAAAATCACATTTTTTATTATATATATGAATCGTTAAAAATAGTGAAGTGTTGAAATAAATGTATGTTGGATTAAAATATCATTTTTATCAAATGTATGAAAAGAATATGGTTTTGAAATCGTAGAATTTATTATATATATATATATAATTGAAATATATCGAATAACGAAGCTGCAGTTCGTGTTTTGAAACTGTGATTTCAAACAATTAGTGCGGGAGATCTGACCATCGGGTTTTCCCGAAACCGAAACCGTTGGGTTCGCTTTGGAAATATCTTTCCAACGACACCCACTTTGTGAAGATCCAACGGTTGGATTGTCTGGAACGTTTAATTTAAAACTGAAGAGAAACAGCGCCAGAATCGATTATATTTATATACATATATATAAACATAATTAAATTAAATTGAATAACGACGCTGTAGTTCATATTTTGAATTCGAAACTTCAAACGAGTGTACTGGGAGATCCGACCGTCGGATTTTCCCAAAACTGGAACCGTTGGATTCGTTTTGAAAAGATCTTTCTAACAATATAAAATTTGTGAAGATCCAATGGTTAGATTTTCAGATATGTGTAAATCAAATCTGAAGAAAAACAGCGCCACGGCCGCGTTATGACCTGAAGCGTCGTTTGAATAAATTGGCTATTTTTAAATAAATAAAAATAGCAATAAATCATTATAAAATATTATAAATAATATGGAATGTGAAATCTATAAACTAACTGAAGGTTAGCTAAGTCGAATGCTTTCCTGGGTTTTGATCTGATGTTGGTTTCGGCCTTCGGGGTTAATATCTGGGAAATTGTTCTCTTGCTAATTTACAGTTAGTGAATGATGAATTGAAATGAAGCGTATGTTGTGTTTGTGTAGCATTTGTTTATTATATACGCGAGCTGCTCAGAAAGACCGGGTTTATCCCCTTCTGAATAACTGAATCGACGATAAGAAATCAAAGATGAAGACGGTGGTTGAAGACCAGAGATCTTCACCTCAGTTGGATGATAACTGATGTCCTGATTGGGAGGCATCCCGAAATATGGATAATGAGTGGTGATCGTCCAGACGTATGTGGAGATCGATGGGTATGCAAGGTATATAGTGCCTCCGGTTTCGTTCAGACCCAGAATGGACTTGCAAATGGACTGTGTGTCTGACATTGGAATTCATTCTTTGTGATTGATAGCCATCAGTTGCATGGTGTGAATTGCCTGTGTGGCATGCTAAGATGTAGTGATCAAGGCTTCTATTGAAAAGCAATGTCTTGTGGTTGATGATCAAAGCACCGCCTGTGTGGCATAGCTTTGTGTATAACGCTAATTCGCGAGCCTCACACCCCGGTATGAACCAGAAACGGGAGTGGACCTTAGGGAGGGCATGCGTTTCCTTCTAGTTAGAGGTGGTGTCAATGCTTAAACTGGCTGACATTTATATTATTTTCACCTATGAGGTTGTTGCTGTTGTGAGGCGCCTCAGTTATATCGGTCGATCCGGGACCGATGGAGACATTCGTTGGCTCATTTACGCCCCAAAGGTCGGGGAAACGTAGTGTTCAGGCATAATAATCCACATCGGTGGACCGGCCCTGACGATCCAAGGTGCAGTTGCGGCTGTTCCTGAGACTCGGGCTAGACAATCTCGAAGTCGGTAAGGACTATCTTTTGCCTTGGTTCATGACGGAAATCCAATTTCCAAATACGACACCGTGCGGTTTTGATTGTAAACCTAAATTTGGCGACATAGTGGCATCGGACGCTCATGTCATCTATGATTGATACTTATGATTTGAAATTGTTTTTGAAACATATAAACACTAGTAATATCAAATGCTTTTGTTTTATTCATATCAAGCATATTTTGGCCATTATAAGGTAAAAACTCTATCCTCCGGTTTACGTTGCATTGTGTGATGGAACTGAGTCTTATAATGGCTTCATTTTTATAAAAAGCATTGCGATGTTTAAAGGATTTACTTGTTTTAAAGCACTGGCAATCCAATGGAGTAAACCCGTTCCACGAAAGTGGCGTGGTCCAATGATTAGCCAAATTATATAATGTGTGAAGTAGATTTCTCATACCAGTCCCATGACTGACTCGTAGTTTGTTTCACTTGCAAACTCGGGTGCCCCTCTTTTTACACGGGCAACCTTGTATTCAGGTTTTAGCAGGCTCTTCCTGGATAGCTGGAGCTGAAGATGGATTCTATCATTTATCTATTTTTATGTTGTTCAGCTCCTATTGTACATATTATGTTTGTTTTCCGCTGGAGACATTTATGTATAGCTGAACTGTATTTGTACTAAGTATGATCCTCTATACTATGTAACTCTGATGATTACGTTTATCCAGTGTATTATTTGTACATTATCTTGTGTATTTATTTATTTCTGTTTGGCTATTATCTGTTTATGTGTTATATTCCAAAGATTATCCTCGCCACCGTCAGTACGGGGTTTGGGGTCGTCACAGCTGGTATCGGAGCTTTGGTTAAGCTTAGTGCTGGAATATAACATATTAACGAACTCGTTAGAAATAGAACCAGTAGTGTTCTAGGACGGATAACTCATTATAGATAGGGTCAGTAATATCCTAGTATGAGTATAGCAGAATCAGAATAACTCGTTAGAGATGGGGTCAGAAGTGCCCCAGAACGAGTTGAGGGTTATATGTTTATAAATAACGTATTTGTGATTATATATATAGTCTGGTTTTAGAAATATAATTTTTTGAATATATAAAAGATGTATATTTTTGAAAAGTTAAAAACAAATTGATTTGTTGTTTGTGTTGTGTGATAGTGGATTTGATTAATTAAATTATTAGAATGATAGTTAATTTGATCAATAAGAGAATGAATGGTAGAATTTATTCGATTAAATCACACATTGAACTGATTTAAAATAGATAGCAATATATACTTGTGCATTATATTTGTTTCAACAGGTAAATGGATTAGCTGTTAAGTAAAGAAATTATTTGCGTGCCCAACAAATAGGTAAACCTTAATGAGTTGGATGCGCAATTTTATTATTATATCAACTCCTGTGAATGTCATTGGATGCGGAGTGATGGATGTTCTGTGTGTAATAATGAACGTCGCCATAGGATAGTAACAATTAATTTTGAACTAGCTACATGGCATACTTCTTGAAAATAGGCACACTTCATCATATACCACATAAGCAGTTTGAGCTTGTGTGACGAGGTTGAAGATCCACCATACGAGCGAGAGGCTTGTATGGCGATGACTATATTTTACAGGTTGAACAGATGACTGATATGGACTATGTAAAATGTAACGGTAAATGGAAAGGTTAATAAAAACCCCATACGGGTCTGGAGATGACAATAAACACGTCTCTCTGGTCATTAAGGCACAAAAACCATTTATAGGGTGACGAGAATTTATTCTCTGGAGTTATGATCTATACACACTCCCTTGTGGACACAGGAATATATCACTATAAATATGTGCATGCTTATTAGGATTTATTGGGTACCTAATACGGCCCAATAAATTTCCAAACCCCTCCCCGTACAAATGAGGTTATGGCGAAATTTTTCGAAAATTTAGGGTGTTAGCCAAATTTTTGAAGAATTTGAAAATTCTCAGAAACTGAAAGGTTGGAGAATGGAAGCTAGATTGAAAGTAGAGTTGATTAATCAAACCACTTTAGACTTTGTTCCTTTTCGGGGACGAAAAGTTTTAAGTGGGGGAGAATGTAACAACCCAGAAAATCTGAATCTGTTAGTGAATATCTTTCTAACGAATCTGAAAAATCGAAGTCTCATAGCGGGAAGCAAAAGTTATAGCTAAATGAATTTTCAAAAAGGTCGCTTTAGAGTTTATATAGCCCGTGAAAATGGCCATTTTGCAAACGACCTCAGAATTCGACGAAACCGCTTTTATTGGATCCGAGATGTCAAATTATTGCTAGGTTTCAAATTTCATAATTTTTTAAGCTAGTATGTGAGCGTGGCAAAGGAAAATGTGTTTGGTCGATTTCTATTAAATTGGATCGACCAGAAAAGGGCCATTTTTCAAACGGTCTCAGAATTCGACAAAACTAGTTTTGTTAGGACCGTATCGTCAAAATATAGTTAGATTTATTTTTTGGGAATTTTTAGAATCAATATGTGGCCCCGACAAATTGAAATGTACATTCAAATTAAATATTGAATGTTTCATATTTTAATTTGAGGGAAAAATGACTGAAACGTTCGAATGGGCCTTCGAAACATATCCCATTGTGTTCGGAATAGGGGTATTTGGCTATGGACGACAGTCGTTGGGTTTGGATTGGAGTATGTAGGAGGCAAGGGGTATTTTTGGAGTTAAAAATATAAAAATATAAAAAATATCATTGGTCAAACAGTTTCTCTCTCCATGATATTGCCTTCGACCAACGACAGAAAGCATCCAAACCCTTCTCTCCTCAAATCTGATCAATCCACGCAATGAAATCACGAGCGCCAGTAGAGTTTTATGTAGTTCTTCCAATTCTCTTCAAATCCATATAAGATTTGCAATTTATCGTCGCTTCGTTCGGGAGATACAGGTCTCGAAAGTCGACCTCTTTCCGCCGCCGCCGAGAGCCACCAAGACCACCGAGTTCATCGCGGTTAGGGTCCCCTGGCGCGCCTCTCCTTGCTCTTCTTCGTGGTGAAGGCGGGTTGTCCTATCGATTCACGGATTGCACGAAAAGTTCAAACCTTGTTTTGAAGATTTCATAAAGGTAACGGCTGATTTTATATTAAACTATATTATAACACTTTAAAGCGCTACGGTTTTTGATTTCACTGTAAAAATCATATCTTTTTCGTTTCTTGACGAAATTCAGTGAAACAAGAGAGAGTGGACTCGTGTGGACATCTTCTACATTCTAGAAGAGACCACATATTTTTCTGAGCCTTCTGCTATTTTTGGTGGAGTGGAACCCAATGTGAGATTTCTGAATTATAAACGATATGGAAAATGATGATGTATAAATTATATAGTCGATGTATGAGGCGTTGTTCATGTATAAGCATTTTATAAGTTGTACGTTCGATGTATAAGTTATATATGCATTGTAAAAATTATATATGTGTTGAAATGGAAGTGAAATATACTTATATATATATATATATATATATATATATATATATATATATTTATACGCCCTTCGTCCACAAACCATGGACGATATTTATTGGTTGTGATTGGTGTGAAAATTGGTTGATAGCGAATGGTTGATTAGAATTGTTTGTGGTTGAAATTGATTGATTGTGGTTGAAAAATACCAGTTTGTGGTTGAGAATTATTTGGTTGAAACCACATAGGATTAGTTTGTGGAAAAGAAAAATATATATACATGCCGCCTGCGTGCGAACTAGATGCATGAAATCCCCATTGTCAAAAGCTACGAGGCTTTAAGGTAGAGTGAGGAGCCGTACTAGGGACGGCCCCGGTTTTAACTACCTTGCCGTTATGCTGCCGAAATTTTGAATAATATTCATGTGTTAGAATTATTTTCATGTGTTGAAACTATATTCGTGTGTTGAATATAAAACATTCATGTGTTGAATAGAAATTCAATCGTTGAATAGAAATTCATGTGTTGAATGGTATTCGTGTTTTGAATAAATTGTTTTAACAATAAAAATCACATTTTTATTTTATATGTACGAACTATAGAAAACATTTATGTGTTGAATAGAAATTCATTCGTTGAATAGAAATTCATTCGTTGAATAGAAATTCATGTGTTGAATGATATTCGTGTTTTAAATAAATTATTTTAACAATAAAAATCACATTTTTATTGTATATATACGAACTATAGAAAACGTTCATGTGTTGAATAGAAATTCATTCGTTGAATAGAAATTCATGTGTTGAATGGTATTCGTGTTCGAAATAAATTGTTTTATAAAAAAAATCATATTTTTATCATCTTTATGAACTATATAAGATAGCCGTGTTTTGAAATAAATTGTTTCACAATAAAAATCACATTTTTATTATATACATGAATCGTTAAAAATAGTGAAGTGTTGAAATAAATGTCTGTTGGATAAAAATATCATTTTTATCAAATGTATGAAAAGAATATGGTTTTGAAATTGAAGAATCGATTATATATATATAATTGAAATATATCGAATAACGAAGCTGCAGTTCGTGTTTTGAAACCGTGATTTCAAACGATTAGTGCGGGAGATCCGTCCATCGGGTTTTCCCGAAACTGAAACCGTTGGGTTCGCTTTGGAAATATCTTTCCAACGACATCCACTTTGTGAAGATCCAACGGTTGGATTGTCTAGAATATTTAATTCAAATCTGAAGAAAAACAGTGCCAGAATCGATTATATATACATATATATACACATATATATATACACATATATATATAATTAAATTAAATCGAATAACGATGCTGCAGTTCGTATTTTGGAATCGAAACTTTAAACGAGTGTAACGGGAGATCCGATCGTCGGATTTTCCCAAAACTGGAACCGTTGGATTTGTTTTGAAAAGATCTTTCTAATGATATAAAATTTGTGAAGATCCAACGGTTAGATTTTCAGATGTGTGTAAATCAAATCTGAAGAAAAACAGCGCCACGGCCGCGTTATAACCTGAAGCGTCATTTGAATAAGTTGGCTATTTTTAAATAAATAAAAATAGCGATAAATCATTATAAAATATTATAAACAATATGGAATGTGAAATCTAGAAACTAACTAAAGGTTAGCTAAGTCGAATGGTTTCCTGGGTTTTGATTTGATGTTGGTTTCAGCCTTCGGGGTTAATATTTGGGAAATTGTTCTCTTTCTAATTTACGGTTAGTGAATGATGAATTGAAATGAAGCGTATGTTGTGTTTGTGTAGCACTTGTTTACTATATACGCGAGTTGCTCAGAAAGATCGGGTTTATCCCCTTCTGAATAACTGAATCGACGATAAGAATCGAAGATGAAGACGGTGGTTGACGACTGGAGATCTTCACCTCGGTTGGATGATAACTGATGTCCTGATTGGAAGGCCTCCCGAAATATGGATAATGAGTGGTGATCGTCCAGACGTACGTGGAGATCGATGGGTATGCGAGGTATATAGTGCCTCCGGTTTCGTTCAGACCCAGAACGGACTTGCAAATGGACTGTGTGTCTGACATTGGAATTCATTCTTTGTGATTGATAGCCATCAGTTGCATGGTGTGAATTGCCTGTGTGGCATGCTAAGATGCAGTAATCAAGGCTTCTGTTGAAAAGCAAAGTTTTGTGGTTGATGATCAAAGCACCGCCTGTGTGGCATAGCTTTGTGTATAACGCTAACTCGCGAGCTTCACACCCCAGTATGAACCAGAATCGGGAGAGGACCTCAGGGAGGGCATGCATTTCCTTCTAGCTAGAGGTGGTGTCAGTGCTTAAACTGGCTAACATTTATATTATTTTCACCTATGTGGTTGTTGCTGTTGCGAGGCGCCTCGGTTATATCGGTCGATCCAGGACCGATGGAGTCATTCGTTGGCTCATTTACGCCCCAAAGGGCGGGGAAACATAGTATTTAGGCATAATAATCCACATCGGTGGATCGACCCTGATGATCCAAGGTGCAGTCGCGGTTGTTCCTGAGACTCGGGCTAGACAGTCTTGAAGTCGGTAAGGACTATCTTTTGCCTTGGTTCACGACGGAAATCCAATTTCCAAATACGACACCGTGCGGTTTTGATTATAAACCAATATTTGGCGACATAGTGGCATGCGACGCTCATGTCGTCTATGATTGATACTTATGATCTGAAATTGTTTTTGAAACATATAAACACTAGTAGTAATATCAAATGCTTTTGTTTTATTCGTATCAATCATATTTTGGCCATTATAAGGTAAAAACTCTATCCTCCGATTTGCGTTGCATTGTGTGATGGGAACTGAGTCTTATAATGGCTTCATTTTTATAAAAAGCATTGCGATGTTTAAAGGATTTACATGTTTTAAAGCACTGGCAATCCAATGGAGTAAACCCGTTCCACGAAAGTGGCGTGGTCCTATGATTAGCCAAATTATATAATGTGTGAAGTAGATTTATCATGCCAGTCCCATGACTGACTCGTAGTTTGTTTCACTTGCAAACACGGGTGCACCTCTTTATACACGGGCAGCCTTGTATTCAGGTTTTAGCAGGCTCTTTTTGGATAGCTGGAGCTGAAGATGGATTCTATCATTTATCTCTTTTTATGCTGTTCAACTCCTATTGTACATATTATGTTTGTTTTCCGCTGGAGACATTTATGTATAACTGAACTGTATTTGTACTAAGTATGATCCTGTATACTGTGTAACTCTGATGATTACGTTTATCCAGTGTATTATTTGTACATTATTTGGTGTATTTGTTTATTTCTGTTCTGCTATTATCTGTTTATTGCAAAGATTACCCTCGCCACCGTCAGTACGGGGTTTGGGGTCGTCACAGCTGGTATCAGAGCTTTGGTTAAGCTTAGTGCTCGAATATAACGTATTAATGAACTCGTCAGAAATAGAACCAGTAGTGTTCTAGGACGGATAACTCATTACAGATAGGGTCAGTAGTATCTAGTATGAGTTTAGCAGAATCAGAATAACTCATTAGAGATGGGGTCAGAAGTGCCCAAGAACGAGTTGAGAGTTATATGTTTATAAATAACGTATTTTTGATTATATATATAGTCTGGTTTTAGAAATATAATTTTTTGAATATATAAAAGATGTATATTTTTGAAAAGTTAAAAACAAATTGATTTGTTGTTTGTGTTGTGTGATAGTGGATTTGATTAATTAAATTATTAGAACGATAGTTAATTTAATCAATAAGAGAATGAATGGTAGAATTTATTCGATTAAATCACACATTGAACTGATTTAAAATAGATAGCGACCTATACTTGTGCATTATATTTGTTTCAACAGGTAAATGGATTAGCTATTGAGTAAAGAAATTATTTGCGTGCTCGACAAATAGGTAAACCTTAATGAGTTGGATGCGCAATTTTATTATAATATCAACTCCTGTGAATGCCATTGGATGCGGAGTGCTGGTTATTCTGTGTGTAATAATGAACCTCGTCATAGGATAGTAACAATTAATTTTGAACTACACTACATGGCATACTTCTTGAAGATAGGCATACTTCATCATATACCACATAAGCATTTGGAGCTTGTGTGACGAGGTTAAAGATTTACCATACGAGCGAGAGGCTTGTATGGGGATGACTATATTTTACAGGTTGAACTGATGACTGATATGGACTATGTAAAATGTAACGGTAAATGGAAAGATTAATAAAACCCCATACGGGTCTGGAGATGACAATAAACACGTCTCTCTAGTCATTAAGGCACAAAAACCATTTATAAGGTGACGAGAATTTATTCTCTGGAGTTATGATCTATACACACTCCCTTGTGGACACCGGAATATATCACTATAAATATGTGCATGCTTATTAGGATTTATTGGGTACCTAATATGGCCCAATAAATTTCCAAACCCCTCCCCGTATAAAGCAGGTTATGGCGAAATTTTTTGAAAATTTAGGATGTTAGCCAAATTTTTGAAGAATTTGAAAATTCTCAGAAACTAAAAGGTTGGAGAATGGAAGCCAGATTGAAAGTAGAGTTGATTAATCAAACCACTTTAGACTTTGTTCCTTTTCGGGGACGAAAAGTTTTAAGTGGGGGAGAATGTAACAACCCAGAAAATCTAAATCAGTTTGAAAATTTTAATTTGGCTATTTTAGTGAATTTAAAATATTTAAAATAAATATTTAAAATAATAATGATGAAAAGTAAGTTTGAATCGATGTTTGAAAATAAATATAATTAATTCTAATTATAAACAAGGCCTGAAATGGCGCGTAGTTTCAAATTTTGAATTAAAACTTTGACTGACTGTACCGGGTGTAAAACAAAATGGATTTGAGCGAAACCAAAAATATTTAAATCTGTTAGTGAATATCTTTCTAACGAATCTGAAAAATCGAAGTTTCATAGCGGGAAGCAAAAGTTATGGCTAAATGTATTTTCAGAAAGGTCGCTATAGAGTTTATACAGCCCGTGAAAATGGCCATTTTGCAAATGACCTCGGAATTCGACGAAACCACTTTTGTTGGATCCGGGATGTCAAATTATTGCTAGGTTTCAAATTTCATAATTTTTGAAGCTAGTATGTGAGCGTGGCAAAGGAAAATGTGTTTGGTCGATTTCTATTAAATTGGATCGACCAGAAAAGGGCCATTTGTCAAATGGTCTTAGAATTCGACGAAACTAGTTTTGTTGGGACCATATCGTCAAAACATAGCTAGATTTATTTTTCTGGAATTTTTAGAATCAATATGTGGCCCCAGCAAATTGAAATGTACGTTCAAATTAAATATTGAATGTTTTATATTTTAATTTGGGGGAAAACCGACTGAAACATTCGAATGGGCCTTCGAAACATTTCCCATTGTGTTTGGAATGGGGGTATATGGCTAGGGACGACAGTCGTGGGTTTGGATTGGAGTTCGTAGGAGGCAAGGGGTATTTTTGGATTTTAAAAATATATAAATATATAAAAAAATATCATTGGTCAAACAGTTTCTCTCTCCCCGATATTGCCTTCGACCGATGACGGAAAGCATCCAAACCCTTCTCTCCTCAAATCTGATCAATCCACGGAATGAAATCACGAGCGCCAGTAGAGTTTTTTGTAGTTCTTCCAATTCTCTTCAAATCCATATAAGATTTGCAATTTATCGTCGCTTCGTTCGGGAGATACGGGTCTCGAAAGTCGAGCCCTTTCCACCGCCGCCGAGAGCCACTAAGACCACCGAGTTCATCGCGGTTAGGGTCCCCTGGTGCGCCTCTCCTTGCTCTTCTTTGTGGTGAAGGCTGATCGTCCTATCGATTCACGGATTGCACGAAAAGTTCAAACCTAGTTTTGAAGATTTCATAAAGGTAATGGCTGATTTTATATTCAACTATATTATAGCACTTTAAAGCGCTACGGTTTTTGATTTCACTGTAAAAATCATATCTTTTTCGTTTCTTGACGAAATTCAGTGAAACAAGAGACAGTGGACTCGCGTGGATGTATTCTACATTCTAGAAGAGACCGCATATTTTTCTGAGCCTTCTGCTATTTTTGGTGGAGTGGAACCCAATGTGAGATTTCTGAATTATAAACGATATGGAAAACGACGATGTATAAATTATATAGTCGATGTATGAGACTTTGTACACCTCATGAATAAGTGTTGTATAAGTTGTACGTTCGATGTATAAGTTATATATGCGTTGTAAAAATTATATATGTGTTGAAATGGAAGTGAAATATACTTATATAATATATATATATATATATATATATATATATATATATACGCCCCTCGTCCATAAACCATGGACGATATTTATTGGTTGTGATTGGTGTGAAAATTGGTTGATAACGAATGGTTGATTAGAATTGTTTGTGGTTGAAATTGATTGATTGTGGTTGAAAAATACCCGTTTGTGGTTGAGAATTATTTGGTTGAAACCACATAGGATTAGTTTGTGGAAAAGAAAAAAAATATATACATGCCGCCTGCATGCGAACTGGATGCATGAAATCCCCATTGTCAAAAGCTGCGAGGCTTTAAGGTAGAGCAAGGAGTCGTACTAGGGACGACCCCGGTTTTAACTACCCTGCCGTTATGCTGCCGAAATTTTGAATAATATTTATGTGTTAGAATTATTTTCATGTGTTGAATAGAAAACATTCATAAGTTGAATAGAAATTCATGTGTTGAATGGTATTCGTGTTTTAAATAAATTGTTTTAACAATAAAAATCACATTTTTATTTTATATATGCGAACTATAGAAAACATTCATGTGTTGAATAGAAATTCATTCATTGAATAGAAATTCATGTGTTGAATGGTATTCGTGTTTTAAATAAATTGTTTTAACAATAAAAATCACATTTTTATTGTATATATACGAACTATAGAAAACGTTTGTGTGTTGAATAGAAATTCATTCGTTGAATAGAAATTCATGTGTTGAATGGTATTCGTGTTCGAAATAAATTGTTTTATAATAAAAATCATATTTTTATCATCTATATGAACTATATAAGATAGCCGTGTTTTGAAATAAACTGTTTCACAATAAAAATCACATTTTTATTATATACGTGAATCATTAAAAATAGTGAAGTGTTGAAATAAATGTCTGTTGGATAAAAATATCATTTTTATCAAATGTATGAAAGGAATATGGTTTTGAAATCAAAGAATTGATTATATATATATATATATAATTGAAATATATCGAATAACGAAGCTGCAGTTCGTGTTTTGAAACCGTGATTTCAAACGATTAATGCGGGAGATCCGACCATCGTCCCGAAATCGAAACAGTTGGGTTCGCTTTGGAAATATCTTTCCAACGACACCGACTTTGTGAAGATCCAACGGTTGGATTGTCTTGAATATTTAATTCAAATCTGAAGAAAAACAGTGCCAGAATCGATTATATATATATATATATAATTAAATCAAATCGAATAACGACGTTGTAGTTCGTATTTTGAAATCGAAACTTCAAACGAGTGTACCGGGAGATCTGACTGTCGGAATTTCCCAAAACTGGAATCGTTGGTTCGTTTTGAAAAGAACTTTTTAATGATATAAAATTTATGAAGATCCAACGGTTAGATTTTCAGATATGTGTAAATCAAATCTGAAGAAAAACAGCGCCACGGCCGCGTTATAACCTGAAGCATCGTTTGAATAAATTGACTATTTTTAAATAAATAAAAATGGCAATAAATCGTTATAAAATATTATAATCGATATGGAATGTGAAATCTAGAAACTAACTGAAGGTTAGCTAAGTCGAATGGTTTCCTGGGTTTAGATCTGATGTTGGTTTCGGCCTTTGGGGTTAATATTTGGGAAATCGTTCTCTTGCTAATTTACGGTTAGTGAATGATGAACTGAAATGAAGCGTATATTGTGTTTGTATAGCACTTCTTTATTATATACGCGAGTTGCTCAGAAAGACCGGGTTTATCCCCTTCTGAATAACTGAACCGACGATAAGAAATCGAAGATGAAGGCGGTGGTTGAAGACCGGAGATCTTCACCTCGTTTGGATGATAACTGATGTCCTGATTGGTAGGAATCCCGAAATATGGATAATGAGTGGTGATCGTCCAGACGTACGTGGAGATTGATGGGTATGCGAGGTATATAGTGCATTTGGTTTCGTTCAGACCCAGAATGGACTTGCAAATGGACTGTGTGTCTTACATTGGAATTCATTCTGTGTGATTGATAGCCATCAGTTGCATGGTGTGAATTTCCTGTGTGGCATGCTAAGATGCAGTGATCAAGGCTTCTGTTGAAAAGCAAAGTCTTGTGGTTGATGATCAAAGCACTGCCTATGTGGCATAGCTTTGTGTATAACATTAATTCGCGAGCCTTACACCCCGGTATGAACCAGAAATGGGAGAGGACCTCAGGGGAGGGCATGCATTTCCTTCTAGCTAGAGGTGGTGTCAGTGCTTAAACTGGCTGACATTTATATTATTTTCACCTATGTGGTTGTTGTTGTTGTGAGGCGCCTCGGTTATATTGGTCGATCCGGGACCGATGGAGTCATTGGCTCATTTACGCCCCAAAGGTGTAACGACCCAGAAAATCTGAACCAATTTAAAAATTTTAAATTGGCTAAAATAATGGATTTTAAATATTTAAAATAAATATTTTAAATAATGGCGATGAAAACTGAGTTTGAATCGACATTTGAAAACGAATATAATTAATTATAATTATATATAGAATTGAAAATGGCGCGGTAGTTCGATAATTCGATTTCAAACTTCAATTGAATATACCGGGTGCAAAACAATCCGGATCTTAGTGAAACCAAAAATAATGGAATCTAATTGATGATATCTTTCCAATGAATCTGACCAATCGAAATTTGATAGCGGGAATCAAAAGATATGCCCAGTTGAAAATTCTGAATAGTCGCTATGGAATTCAGGCCCTTAAAATGGACATTTTGCAAACGACCTCGGATTTCGATGAAACCACTTTTGTTAGATCCGCGGTGTCAAGTTATTGCTAGGTTTCAAATTTCATAATTTTTCGAATCAATATGTGAGCGTGGCAAAGGAAAACGCGTTTGACCAGTTTCTGTTGAATTTAATCGACTGGAAATTGGCCATTTTGCAAACGGTCTCAGAATTCGACGAAACTAGTTTTGTTAGGACCGTATCGTCAATACAAAGCTAGAAAATATTTTTCGAGAATTTTTCTAGTTAGTATGTGACCCCGGTAATTTGAAATGTACGTTTAAAATTCAATATAGTGATTTAAATGTAAATTCAACGGAAACTGATTGTAACGATCAAATCAGCTTGCGATACATATCCTATTGTGTTCGGAATGGGGGTAAAACGCTATGGACGACAGGCGGTGGGCCTCGTTTCGAGGTCGTATGTAAAAGTCAACCTATTTGCAAAATTAAATAATTAAATAATAAAAAAAAAAATCTAAATTCCCTCCCTTTATCTTTCTTCCTGGCCCCCCGTTCACTTTTATTTCAGTTAAACAGAATAAAAAAAAAAAGGAGAAAAAACCCTAACCGATCGGCGACCGCCTCCGACCGCCCTAGCTCCGATCAGGCGAGCAACCCTCCCCTACCTCGCGTCCTCCCTCCATCGCGTTCGAACCCCGAAGCCATCGCCTCCCTGTTCGAACCTTCCCATCGCGACACCCGATTAGCAGCTCCGCCCAGTTCGAGAAGCCCTCCGACGATCTGCGAAGACCCCCCCCCCCCTCTCTGTAAGTTTTATTTTATTTATTTATTTTATTTTAATTCTGATTTTTAAAAGCATTGAAAACTGAATTTTAAGTATGATTTAAAAAAAACTGAAAACTGATTTGAAAAAGATTATAAAACTGTTTTTTTTTTTAAGATTATAAAACTGTTTTTTTTAAAAGTATAAAACTGATTTGAAAAAAAGTATAAAACTGTTTTTTTTTTTAAGTATAAAACTGATTTGAATAAAAGTATAAAACTGTTTTTTTTTAAAGTATAAAACTGATTTCAAAAGAATTTAAAAACTGATTTTCAAAAGAATTTCAAAAGGATTTTTTTTTAACTGATTTTAAAAAGATTTGAACTTTTAAAAGAAAAAGCTTTGAACTTTGAATAGAAAAAGATTTGAACTTGGAAAAAAAATAAAGATCATATTTTTAAAATAGAAAAGACGGAATTTTTGTTAAGTAGAAGAAGATATGATTCTTATATTTTTAAAGCAATAAAAATATAATTTTTACATCATAGGAATATTAAAAATATAATCTTTATTTTTGAAAGGACGGAATTTATATTTATGAAATTCGATTTTATATATTGAATAGCATAATAAAAATTTGATTTTTATATATTGAATAACATAGTAAAAATTCGATTTTTACATGTGTAGAGAATACGGGCGACAGCGACAAAAAAGGAAATAGGCGAAGTTTTCTATAAAGGAAGTGTCGTGCAGTTGGATAGCTATTGGTGAGATTTATGATTTAAAAATTATATATATGTGTTGAAAATAAAAGTGAATTGCTATATATAAATATATATATATATATATATATATATATATACTCCCCTCGTCCACAAACCATGGACGATATTTATTGGTTGAAATTGATGTGAAAATTGATTGATAGCGAATGATTGTTTGGGATTGTTTGTGATTGATATTGGTTGATTGAGGTTGAAAAATACCCATTGTGGTTGAAAAATATTTGGTTGAAACCACATAAGATTAGTTTGTGGAAATGAAATAAATATATACATGCCGCCTGCGTGCGAACTAGATGCATGATCCCCATTGTCAAAAACCGCGAGGTTTTAAGGTAGAGCGAGGAGCCGTACTAGGGACGGTCCCGGTTTAACTACCCTGCCGTTATGCTGCCGAAATTTTGAATAATATTCGTGTGTTTGAATTATTTTCATATGCTTAAACTATATTTATTCATTGAATAGAAAACATTCATGTGTTGAATTGATATTCATTCGTTGATTAGAAATTCATGTGTTGAATGGTATTCATATTTTGAAATAAATTGTTCGATAATAAAAATCACATTTTTATCTATATATAGAAACTATAGAAAACATTCATGTGTTGAATTGATATTCATTCGTTGATTAGAAATTCATGTGTTGAATGGTATTCATATTTTGAAATAAATTGTTCGATAATAAAAATCACATTTTTATCTATATATAGAAACTATAGAAAACATTCATGTGTTGAATTGATATTCATTCGTTGATTAGAAATTCATGTGTTGAATGGTATTCATATTTTGAAATAAATTGTTCGATAATAAAAATCACATTTTTATCTATATATAGAAACTATAGAAAACATTCATGTGTTGAATTGATATTCATTCGTTGATTAGAAATTCATGTGTTGAATGGTATTCATATTTTGAAATAAATTGTTCGATAATAAAAATCACATTTTTATCTATATATAAAAACTATTGAAAACATTCATGTGTTGAATTGATATTCATTCGTTGATTAGAAATTCATGTGTTGAATGGTATTCATATTTTGAAATAAATTGTTCGATAATAAAAATCACATTTTTATCTATATATAGAAACTATAGAAAACATTCATGTGTTGAATTGATATTCATTCGTTGATTAGAAATTCATGTGTTGAATGGTATTCATATTTTGAAATAAATTGTTTGATGATAAAAATCACCTTTTATCTATATATAAAATCCTATTTTTGTAACCTATATGAACTATATAGAAAATAGTGTTTTGGAATGAATTGTTTTACAATAAAAATCACATTTTTATTGTATGCATAAATAGTTGAAATGTGAAGTGTTAAAAATAGCCACTTGTTCAAAATAAACAGATATGAGTTGAAATATTCATTAATTAGCTAATGAAATGATTTGCACCTATTTATGTAACATTAGAATGAATGGTGTTTTTAAACCAAATAGAAATCAAATATGAAGTCGAATAGAAAATGATAAATGATAAGAACTGTGTATATATGTACATGCATATTTATTGAACAGGTTATAGCAAAGGGGCTAGAGAAGAGGTATAAAATTTTGTGCCCGACAAATAGGTACACATTTACTGCTTTGTTTGGGTGATGATTTTATGAGCCTGTTGGCTAGCCGCTTGGCTTTTTCTTTTTCTTTTTGAGATTAGAAGGACCGGGAACGCTATTTGCGATTTCCCGATGCTCCCGGTGCAGGGGAGGTTATGGCGAAATTTTTCCAAAATTTAAGGCGTTAGAAAAATATTTGAAGTGAAAACGATATGGAAATCATTGAATGAACTATATTTATATAAATATATAAATATAAATAAAATTAAAACGAAACGAGGCCGTGCAGTTCGTATTTTGAAACCGTGATTTCAAACGACTAGTACGGGAAATCCGACCATTGGATTTTCCCGAAACCTCAACCGTCGGGTTCGCCTTGGAATAATCTTTCCAACGGCACCAACCTTGCAAAAATCCAACGGTTGGATTGTCTGGAATGTTTAATTCAAATTTGAAGAAAAACAGCGCCAGAATCGATTATATTTATATATAAATATAAATAGAATTTTATTTAATCGAATAACGACGCTGCAGTTCGTATTTTGAAATCGAAACTTCAAACGATTGTACCGGGAGATCCGACCGTCGGATTTTACCGAAACTGGAACCGTTGGATTCGTTTTGAAAAGACCTTTCTAATGATGTAAATTTTGTAAAGATCCAACGTTTAGATTTTCAGATATGTGTAAATCAAATCTGAAGAAAAACAGCGCCACGGCCGCCTTATGGCCCGAAGCGTCGTTTTGAATAAATTGGCTATTTTAAAATAAATAAAAATAGCGATAAATAGTTATAAAATATCATAAGCGATATGGAAAGGAAATAAAATGAATTTGCTTGATTTATGTGATATTTGATGGTTGAATGTGTTTGATGTGAAAATTACATTAAAGAACAAAATTGGTGTTGTCGAATAATTTAACCATTGAAATAAATTGAATTGAAATTCTAAATATACGTGAATTATTTGAGAAGGCCGAGTTAATTCTCATTTCAAATAATTGACCGACGATTGAAAGTCGAAGATAAAGACGGTGGTCGAAGACCGGAGATCTTCACCTCGTTTGGATGGTAACCGAGGTCCTGATTGGGAGGCATCCCGAAATATGGATAACGAGTGGTGATCGTCCAGACGTACGTGGTGATCGATGGGTTTGCGAGGTATTTAGTGCCTCCGGTTTCGTTCAGACCCAGAACGGACTTGAAAATGGACTGTGTGTCTGACATTGGATTTTATTCTGTGTTGATTGATTTCTGTTAAATATACATCTGTTTGGCGGCGGAGAATTTATTCTTTTGCTTAACGCCCTTCTCTGAGACGCACGAGCTCAGAGGTTGTATATTGATGGACATCAGTCGCATGGCATGAATGGCCTGTGTGGCATGCTAAGATGCAGTGATCAGGACTTCTGTTGAAAAGCAAAGTCTTGTGGTGATGATCAAAGCACCGCCTGTGTGGCGTAGCTTTGTGTGAACGTGAATTCGCGAGCCTCACACCCCGGTATGAACCTAAAACGGGAGAAGGACCTCAGGGAGGGCCTGCGTTTCTTTCTAGCTAGGGTGGTGTCAGTGACCTACAAGCCCTGACATTTATATACTTTTCACCTATGTGGTTGTTGCTGTTGCGAGGCGCCTCGGTTTGATCGGACGATCCGGGTCCGATGGAGTCATTCGTTGGCTCGTTTACGCCCCAAAGGGCGGGGAGACGTAGTGTTCAGGTATAATAATCCACATCGGTGGACCGGCCCTGTCGCTCCAAGGGGCAGTTGCGGCTGTTCCTGAGACACGGGCTAGAGCGTCTCGAATTCGGTAAGGACTATCTTTTACCTTGGTTCATGACGGAAATCCAATTTCCAAATACGACATCGTGCGGTTTTTGATTGTATATATATATGGCGACATGATATATGGTACCCATGCTGTCTATGATTGATAGTTATGATTTGAAATTGTTTTCAAAACATATAAACACTAGCAATAATATCAAATGCCTTTGTTTTATTCGTATCAAGCATATCTTGGCCGTTATAAGGTAAAAACTCTATCCTCCGGTTTGCGTTGCATTGTGTGATGGGAACTGAGTCTTATAACGGCTTCATTTTTATAAAAAGCATAGCGATGTTTAAAAGAAAGAGTTGTTTTAATGCACTGGCAATCCAATGGAGTAAACCCGTTGCACGAAAGTGGCGTGGTCCTGTGATTAGCCAATTATATATGAGTTGAGTGGATTTCTCATACCAGTCCCATGACTGACTCGTAGTTTGTTTCACTCTCAAACTCGGGTGCCCCTTTTTCTACACGGGCAGCTTTGTATTCAGGTTTAGCTGGTTCTTTCTGGATAGCTGGAGCTGAAGATGGATTCTATCATTTATTTCTTTTTATGCTGTTCAGCTCCTATTGTACATATTTTGTTTATTTCCGCTGTAGACATTTATGTATAGTTGAACTGTATTTGTACTAAGTAAGATCCTGTATACTGTGTAACTCTGATGATTACTTTATCCAGTATATTTTGTTGTTCATTATCTGGTGTATTTATTTAATTCTGTTCTGCTATTATATGTTTCTGTGTTATATTCCAAAGATAACCTTGTTTCCGTGAGAACGGGAATTCGGGTCATCTCATCGTGGTATCAGAGCTTTGGTTAAGCTTAGTTCTGGAATATAACATTTGAACGAACTCGTCAGAAATAGAACCAGTAGTGTTCTAGGACGGGTAACTCTATACAGATAGGATCAGTAATATCCTAGTATGAGTATAGCAGAATCAGAACAACTCGTTAGAGATGGGGTCAGAAGTGCCTCAGAACGAGTCGAGAGTAATATGTTTTTAAATAACGTATTTGTGATTATATTTATATATAGTCTGGTTTTAGAAATATAATTTTTGAATATATAAAAGATATATATTTGAAAAGTTGAAAGGTTAAAAACAATTGAATTGGTTGTTGTGTTGTGTGATTGTAAATTTATCAAACCACTTTCGACTTTGTTCCTTTTCGGGGACGAAAAGTTTTAAGTGGGGGAGATTGTAACGACCCAGAAAATCTGAACCAATTTAAAATTTTTAAATTGGCTAAAGTAATGGATTTTAAATATTTAAAATAAATATTTTAAATAATGGCGATGAAAACTGAGTTTGAATCGACATTTGAAAACGAATATAATTAATTATAATTATATATAGAATTGAAAATGGCGCGGTAGTTCGATAATTCGATTTCAAACTTCAATTGAATATACCGGGTGCAAAACAATCCGGATCTTAGTGAAACCAAAAATAATGGAATCTAATTGATGATATCTTTCCAATGAATCTGACCAATCGAAATTTGATAGCGGGAATCAAAAGATATGTCCAGTTGAAAATTCTGAATAGTCGCTATGGAATTCAGGCCCTTAAAACTGGACATTTTGCAAACGACCTCGGATTTCGATGAAACCACTTTTGTTAGATCCGCAGTGTCAAGTTATTGCTAGGTTTCAAATTTCATAATTTTTCGAATCAATATGTGAGCGTGGCAAAGGAAAACGCGTTTGACCAGTTTCTGTTGAATTTAATCGACTGGAAATTGGCCATTTTGCAAACGGTCTCAGAATTCGACGAAACTAGTTTTATTAGGACCGTATCGTCAATACAAAGCTAGAAAATATTTTTCGAGAATTTTTCTAGTTAGTATGTGACCCCGGTAATTTGAAATGTACGTTTAAAATTCAATATAGTGATTTAAATGTAAATTCAACGGAAACTGATTGTAACGATCAAATCAGCTTGCGATACATATCCCATTGTGTTCGGAATGGGGGTAAAACGCTATGGACGACAGGCGGTGGGCCTCGTTTCGAGGTCGTATGTAAAAGTCAACCTATTTGCAAAATTAAATAATTAAATAATAAAAAAAAATCTAAATTCCCTCCCTTTATCTTTCTTCCTGGCCCCCCGTTCACTTTTATTTCAGTTAAACAGAATAAAAAAAAAGGAGAAAAAACCCTAACTGATCGGCGACCGCCTCCACCGCGCCTCCGACCGCCCTAGCCCCGATCAGGCGAGCAACCCTCCCCTACCTCGCGTCCTCCCTCCATCGCGTTCGAACCCCGAAGCCATCGCCTCCCTGTTCGAACCTTCCCATCGCGACACCCGATTAGCAGCTCCGCCCAGTTCGAGAAGCCCTCCGACGATCTGCGAAGACCCCCCCCCTCTCTGTAAGTTTTATTTTATTTATTTATTTTATTTTAATTCTGATTTTTAAAAGCATTGAAAACTGAATTTTAAGTATGATTTAAAAAAAAACTGAAAACTGATTTGAAAAAGATTATAAAACTGTTTTTTTTAAAAGATTATAAAACTGTTTTTTTTAAAGTATAAAACTGATTTGAAAAAAGTATAAAACTGTTTTTTTTTTAAAGTATAAAACTGATTTGAAAAAAAGTATAAAACTGTTTTTTTTAAAAGTATAAAACTGATTTCAAAAGAATTTAAAAACTGATTTTCAAAAGAATTTCAAAAGGATTTTTTTTTTAACTGATTTTAAAAAGATTTGAACTTTTAAAAGAAAAAGCTTTGAACTTCGAATAGAAAAAGATTTGAACTTGGAAAAAAAATAAAGATCATATTTTTAAAATAGAAAAGACGGAACTTTTGTTAAGTAGAAGAAGTAAGATATGATTCTTATATTTTTAAAGCAATAAAAATATAATTTTTACATCATAGGAATATTAAAAATATAATCTTTATTTTTGAAAGGACGGAATTTATATTTTTGAAATTCGATTTTATATATTGAATAGCATAATAAAAATTCGATTTTTATATATTGAATAACATAGTAAAAATTCGATTTTTACATGTGTAGAGAATACGGGCGACAGCGACAAAAAAGGAAATAGGCGAAGTTTTCTATAAAGGAAGTGTCGTGCAGTTGGATAGCTATTGGTGAGATTTCTGATTTAAAAATTATATATATGTGTTGAAAATAAAAGTGAATTGCTATATTTAAATATATATATATATATATATATATATATATATATATATGCCCCTCGTCCACAAACCATGGACGATATTTATTGGTTGAAATTGATGTGAAAATTGATTGATAGCGAATGATTGTTTGGGATTGTTTGTGATTGATATTGGTTGATTGAGGTTGAAAAATACCCATTGTGGTTGAAAAATATTTGGTTGAAACCACATAGGATTAGTTTGTGGAAATGAAATAAATATATACATGCCGCCTGCGTGCGAACTAGATGCATGATCCCCATTGTCAAAAACCGCGAGGTTTTAAGGTAGAGCGAGGAGCCGTACTAGGGACGGTCCCGGTTTAACTACCCTGCCGTTATGCTGCCGAAATTTTGAATAATATTCGTGTGTTTGAATTATTTTCATATGCTTAAACTATATTTATTCATTGAATAGAAAACATTCATGTGTTGAATTGATATTCATTCGTTGATTAGAAATTCATGTGTTGAATGGTATTCATATTTTGAAATAAATTGTTCGATAATAAAAATCGCATTTTTATCTATATATAGAAACTATAGAAAACATTCATGTGTTGAATTGATATTCATTCGTTGATTAGAAATTCATGTGTTGAATGGTATTCATATTTTGAAATAAATTGTTCGATAATAAAAATCACATTTTTATCTATATATAGAAACTATAGAAAACATTCATGTGTTGAATTGATATTCATTCGTTGATTAGAAATTCATGCGTTGAATGGTATTCATATTTTGAAATAAATTGTTCGATAATAAAAATCACATTTTTATCTATATATAGAAACTATAGAAAACATTCATGTGTTGAATTGATATTCATTCGTTGATTAGAAATTAATGTGTTGAATGGTATTCATATTTTGAAATAAATTGTTCGATAATAAAAATCACATTTTTATCTATATATAAAAACTATTGAAAACATTCATGTGTTGAATTGATATTCATTCGTTGATTAGAAATTCATGTGTTGAATGGTATTCATATTTTGAGATAAATTGTTCGATAATAAAAATCACATTTTTATCTATATATAGAAACTGTAGAAAACATTCATGTGTTGAATTGATATTCATTCGTTGATTAGAAATTCATGTGTTGAATGGTATTCATATTTTGAAATAAATTGTTTGATGATAAAAATCACCTTTTATCTATATATAAAATCCTATTTTTGTAACCTATATGAACTATATAGAAAATAGTGTTTTGGAATGAATTGTTTTACAATAAAAATCACATTTTTATTGTATGCATAAATAGTTGAAATGTGAAGTGTTAAAAATAGCCACTTGTTCAAAATAAACAGATATGAGTTGAAATATTCATTAATTAGCTAATGAAATGATTTGCACCTATTTATGTAACATTAGAATGAATGGTGTTTTTAAACCAAATAGAAATCAAATATGAAGTCGAATAGAAAATGATAAATGATAAGAACTGTGTATATATGTACATGCATATTTATTGAACAGGTTATAGCAAAGGGGCTAGAGAAGAGGAATAAAATTTTGTGCCCGACAAATAGGTACACATTTACTGCTTTGTTTGGGTGATGATTTTATGAGCCTGTTGGCTAGCCGCTTGGCTTTTTCTTTTTCTTTTTGAGATTAGAAGGACCGGGAACGCTATTTGCGATTTCCCGATGCTCCCGGTGCAGGGGAGGTTATGGCGAATTTTTTCCAAAATTTAAGGCGTTAGAAAAATATTTGAAGTGAAAACGATATGGAAATCATTGAATGAACTATATTTATATAAATATATAAATATAAATAAAATTAAAACGAAACGAGGCCGTGCAGTTCGTATTTTGAAACCGTGATTTCAAACGACTAGTACGGGAAATCCGACCATTGGATTTTCCCGAAACCTCAACCATCGGGTTCGCCTTGGAATAATCTTTCCAACGGCACCAACCTTGCAAAAATCCAACGGTTGGATTGTCTGGAATGTTTAATTCAAATTTGAAGAAAAACAGCGCCAGAATCGATTATATTTATATATAAATATAAATAGAATTATATTTAATCGAATAACGACGCTGCAGTTCGTATTTTGAAATCGAAACTTCAAACGATTGTACCGGGAGATCCGACCGTCGGATTTTCTCGAAACTGGAACCGTTGGATTCGTTTTGAAAAGACCTTTCTAATGATGTAAATTTTGTAAAGATCCAACGGTTAGATTTTCAGATATGTGTAAATCAAATCTGAAGAAAAACAGCGCCACGGCCGCCTTATGGCCCGAAGCGTCGTTTTGAATAAATTGGCTATTTTAAAATAAATAAAAATAGCGATAAATAGTTATAAAATATCATAAGCGATATGGAAAGGAAATAAACTGAATTTGCTTGATTTATGTGATATTTGATGGTTGAATGTGTTTGATGTGAAAATTACATTAAAGAACAAAATTGGTGTTGTCGAATAATTTAACCATTGAAATAAATTGAATTGAAATTCTAAATATACGTGAATTATTTGAGAAGGCCGAGTTAATTCTCATTTCAATTAATTGACCGACGATTGAAAGTCGAAGATAAAGACGGTGGTCGAAGACCGAAGATCTTCACCTCGTTTGGATGGTAACCGAGGTCCTGATTGGGAGGCATCCCGAAATATGGATAATGAGTGGTGATCGTCCAGACGTACGTGGTGATCGATGGGTTTGCGAGGTATTTAGTGCCTCCGGTTTCGTTCAGACCCAGAACGGACTTGAAAATAGACTGTGTGTCTGACATTGGATTTTATTCTGTGTTGATTGATTTCTGTTAAATATACATCTGTTTGGCGGAGGAGAATTTATTCTTTTGCTTAACGCCCTTCTCTGAGACGCACGAGCTCAGAGTTTGTATATCGATGGACATCAGTCGCATGGAATGAATGGCCTGTGTGGCATGCTAAGATGCAGTGATCAGGACTTCTGTTGAAAAGCAAAGTCTTGTGGCGATGATCAAAGCACCGCCTGTGTGGCGTAGCTTTGTGTGAACGTGAATTCGCGAGCCTCACACCCCGGTATGAACCTAAAACGGGAGAAGGACCTCAGGGAGGGCCTGCGTTTCTTTCTAGCTAGGGTGCTGTCAGTGACCTACCAGCCCTGACATTTATATACTTTTCACCTATGTGGTTGTTGCTGTTGCGAGGCGCCTCGGTTTGATCGGACGATCCAGGTCCGATGGAGTCATTCGTTGGCTCGTTTACGCCCCAAAGGGCGGGGAGACGTAGTGTTCAGGTATAATAATCCACATCGGTGGACCGGCCCTGTCGCTCCAAGGGGCAGTTGCGGCTGTTCCTGAGACACGGGCTAGAGCGTCTTGAATTCGGTAAGGACTATCTTTTGCCTTGGTTCATGACGGAAATCCAATTTCCAAATACGACATCGTGCGGTTTTTGATTGTATATATATATGGCGACATGATATATGGTACCCATGCCATCTATGATTGATAGTTATGATTTGAAATTGTTTTCAAAACATATAAACACTAGCAATAATATCAAATGCCTTTGTTTTATTCGTATCAAGCATATCTTGGCCGTTATAAGGTAAAAGCTCTATCCTCCGGTTTGCGTTGCATTGTGTGATGGGAACTGAGTCTTATGACGGCTTCATTTTTATAAAAAGCATAGCGATGTTTAAAAGAAAGAGTTGTTTTAATGCACTGGCAATCCAATGGAGTAAACCCGTTCCACGAAAGTGGCGTGGTCCTGTGATTAGCCAATTATATATGAGTTGAGTGGATTTCTCATACCAGTCCCATGACTGACTCGTAGTTTGTTTCACTCTCAAACTCGGGTGCCCCTTTTTCTACATGGGCAGCCTTGTATTCAGGTTTAGCTGGTTCTTTCTGGATAGCTGGAGCTGAAGATGGATTCTATCATTTATTTCTTTTTATGCTGTTCAGCTCCTATTGTACATATTTTGTTTATTTCCGCTGTTGACATTTATGTATAGCTGAACTATATTTGTACTAAGTAAGATCCTGTATACTGTGTAACTCTGATGATTACTTTATCCAGTATATTTTGTTGTTCATTATCTGGTGTATTTATTTAATTCTGTTCTGCTATTATATGTTTCTGTGTTATATTCCAAAGATAACCTTGTTTCCGTGAGAACGGGAATTCGGGTCGTCTCAAAAGGGCGGGGAAACGTAGTGTTCAGGCATAATAATCCACATCAGTGGACCGGCCCTGACGATCCAAGGTGCAGTTGCGGCTGTTCCTGAGACTCGGGCTAGGCAGTCTCGAAGTCGGTAAGGACTATCTTTTGCCTTGGTTCATGACGGAAATCCAATTTCCAGATACGACACCGTGCGGTTTTGATTGTAAACCTATATTTGGCGACATAGTGGCATGGGACGCTCATGTCATCTATGATTGATACTTATGATTTGAAATTGTTTTTGAAACATATAAACATTAGTAGTAATATCAAATTTTTTTGTTTTATTCGTATCAAGCATATTTTGGCCATTATAAGGTAAAAACTCTATCCTCCGGTTTGCGTTGCATTGTGTGATGGGAATTGAGTCTTATAATGGCTTCGTTTTTATAAAAAGCATTGCGATGTTTAAAGGATTTGCTTGTTTTAAAGCACTGGCAATCTAGTGGAGTAAACTCGTTCCGCGAAAGTGGCGTGGTCCTATGATTAGCCAAATTATATAATGTGTGAAGTAGATTTCTCATGCCAGTCCCATGACTGACTCGTAGTTTGTTTCACTTGCAAATTCGAGTGCCCCCTCTTTCTATATGGGCAGCCTTGTATTCAGGTTTTAGCAGGCTCTTTTTGGATAGCTGGAGCTGAAGATGGATTCTATCATTTATCTCTTTTTATGTTGTTCAGCTCCTATTGTACATATTATGTTTGTTTTCCGCTGGAGACATTTATGTATAGCTGAACTGTATTTGTACTAAGTATGATCCTGTATACTGTGTAACTCTGATGATTACGTTTATCCAGTGTATTATTTGTACATTATTTGGTGTATTTATTTATTTCTGTTCTTCTATTGTCTGTTTATGTGTTATATTCCAAAGATTACCCTCGCCACCGTCAGAAAGGGGTTTGGGGTCGTCACACGACGGTTTGCCTACCGTTGTAAAATGTATATTACAATGATGTTCCACCATTGTAATATGGTTATTTTGTTGTAGTGTATGTTACTTTGCGAGCCTCACACCCTGGTAGAGTCAAAAACGGGACAAGCGAACGCAAGGAGTGCACATGTTTATTTGAAGCTAGAAGTGGTGTTTGGGTTTTTACAAGGCCCGACATTTTTACTTATATGGTTGATGGAATGAGGCACCTTAGATTTATTGGTCGCCAATGGCCAAATTATAGGTCCAATAGGATTGGGGAGCATGTGTTCAGGCATAACTAATCCACTAAAGTATTTGTGGACTGGCCCTGCAGGATCCAAGGGTTCGCCAATGTCCGAATCCTGAGACATTGCTAGAGTGTCTCGAATCGGTAAGAAGATCGTCCCTAGCCTTGACTCGTGATGGAAATCCACTCTCCAATACGACATCACGGTTTTGATTGTAAACTTATGTATGGCGACATAGTATATAGTGGCTATGCCTTCTAGGTTTGATACATTTACTTTGAAGTATTTTTGAAACATATTAGACACTAATAATATTAAAAATATTATTTTCTATGTATCAGCCATTTTTGATCATTATAAGGTAAAACTCTATCCTCTGGCCTGCGTTGCATTGTGTGATGGGACATGAGTCTTATAATAATTTCATTTTCTAAAAAGCCTAGCGTTGTTTTTGACTTAAAATTTATAAAACTTATTCACTGGCAATCCAATGGAGTAAACTCGTTCCGCGTTAGCAGCGTGGTCCAGTGATTAGCCATATTGTTAGTTTAGTAAGATTTTCATACCAGTCCTATGACTGACTCGTGGTTTGTTTCACTTTGCAAACTCGGGTGCCCTCTTTCCACATGGGCAGCTAAATGACAGGTTTTAGGTATGGATATTTTCTGGACTGGAGCTTTCTAATGGAAGAAGATGAAGAATCTTTTCTTTTTATCATTTTATCTTTTTATTTACTTCTTGAGACATTGAGACATTATTGCGCATTGATGTATTTTGCTGGAGATTGATACTTTATTTCTTTCCTTGTTTTAGACATCTATTTTGCTAAGTGTATCTTGTACTGCGTACTCTGATGTCTGTGATGTTATGTTGTGATGACATTTCCTTTTCCGCTGCAATGATTTATATGTTCTGCTATTATCTAAGATCTGTTATTGTTTTAGTTATGTTATGCTCCTATGATTATCTTTACTTTCGTACCATGGAAGTTGGGGTCATCACAGTTGGTATCAGAGCTAAAGGTTAACCTTAGCTTCGGAGTATAACATTTTTAGAACAATTCGTCTAAATAGAATTAGTAGTATTCTAAGACGTGTAGCTCATTAGAGATAGGATTAGTAATGTCCTAGAATGAGCACAGCAGAATAACACATATTAATCAGTCATTACATCATTATCATCTTATCTTATATATCTACTTTTACCCTTTCCTTTAAAATTATCATTTCTGTTAGTCTGACTCTTTCCTTTATGGCACAGAACTAACTAAGGAATGAGCACCAGAGCACGTACTAGAGCACGAGGCCGAGGTGGGACTAGGGGATCCGCCCGGGATGAGAGTCCTACGGCCCAGGAACAGGCCACTCCAGAGGTTGTGACAACGCCACCACCTCCACGTGCTTTTGATCTAGACAAAGTGGCAAAGAAAATCAAGAATCTAGGAGGCGTGCATTTCACGGGCCAGGAGACGGTGGTATAGGCACAAACGTGGCTTAAGAAAATTGAGAAGATCTTGGGAGGATTAGAACTAGAAGATCATAGAAAGCGATTTATGGCGACATGGTTCCTGAAGGACCAGGCTCAAATTTGGTGGGAAACGGCTATGGTTGGTGGTAATGAAGCTGATATAACTTGGGAGAAATTTTAAGAGCTCTTCAATGAGAAGTTTATTCTGCCTCACGAAGTTGAACGCCTTGATCATGATGAGTTAGCCAGCCACCAACAGGGAAGTTTGACTATTGCCGAACATGTGAAGAAATTCGACGAGCTCTCTAGATATGCCCCTGAGTTAGTTCAAGACCCGCTTCAAAAGAATAAGAGATTTATTAATGGTCTTACGAGTAGGTATCATAATAGAGTGATGGCACACATTGAGCGTCCATTTGCTAAAGTGATCGAGATGGCTTGCAGATATGAGGAGATTGATTAGAAAGGTTCTCAGCAAGATCGAGAAAGGAATCAAGCCAATAATAAGAGAAAAGAGTCTAACAAGAAATCAGAGGCAGGTAATTCTTTTACCGCCAAGCCCCAAGAGAAGAAGAAGAGGGATAAATCTAAGGTCAAGTGCTTCAATTGTCAGAAGATGGTGCATTTTGACTATGAATGCCGAGCCCCGAAGAGACCAAGAAGGAATGAGTCTGGAGCGAGTCAGAATAGTGGACAGAATCGCCATGGCCCAAAGGAATGCTTTAACTGCCACAAGCCTGGACACCTTATCAGGAATTGTCCTCTGCTCAAGAAATCTGAAGTGGCACATGTCTATGACGGAGCGGCTGCACCGACTTCTTCCGAAGGAGCAGGTAAACCTAATGTTTTAGGAGGTACTCTTAAAATTAAGAACATTACTATTACAGTTTTGTTTGACACTGGTGCATCTAGAAGTTTCATATCTAATGACACGATTAAAAAGCTTAAATTGAAACCAAAAAAACTTAAAGAATCAATTAGAGCCTATAGCCCGATAGGAGGTGTACTTATTCTCGATCAGTATTGTAGAGTGCCTATTTCTTATTCCTACTTCCAATTTCCTTTTAATCTGATCATTATGAATTTCTCTAGGTATGATATCATACTTGGAATGGACTGGCTAACAACGTATGAGGCTGAGTTACTATGCGCTGAAAGAGTAGTCAGAATCAAAACCAAATTTGGAGATATTATTGCTATTGCATGCCACGGCTCAACCACAGATAGGAAAGAATTTTGATCTTCTCTAGAAGTCACTCCTGCTTCTATTGAGGATATCCCTATCGTCAGAGACTATGCGGATGTGTTTGAAGAAGTTGACAGCTTACCTCCGTGCAGATAAATTGAGTTCAGAATTGACTTACTTCCGAATGCAAGACCCGTTGTACACCCCATTCGGAGAATGTCACTAAAAGAAAAAGAGAAGCTGAGCAATCAAACTAAGAAACTTTTGTGGAAGGGTCTAATCAGGCCTAGCTTCTCGAGCTGAGGTGCAGCAGTGGTTTTCATCCCAAAGTCAGACGATACCCTTAGGCTATGTGTGGACTACCGTGACCTAAATAAGCAGACTCAGAAAAATAAATACCCACTGCCACGCATTGATGATCTGCTAGATCGCTTCAATGGAGCACGAGTATTCTCTAAGATGGACATAGCTACAGGTTTCCACCAATTACGCATTGCCGAGGAATGTGTGCCTTTGACAGCTTTCAGAGGGCCAAACTTATTTTATGAATGTCTAGTGATTTCCTTCGGCTTATGCAATGCTCCAGCATACTTCGTTGATCTGATGAATAGAGTATTTTGAGATGTTTTAAATAAATTTGTGCTGGTGTTCATCGATGATATCCTAATCTTTTCTAAATCCACTAATGAACATGAAAAGCATCTGAAAGAAGTCTTGGAGATTTTGCGAAGAAATGTGTGCTGAAAGCCAAATTCTCCAAATGCATATTCTGGTAAGAAGAGGTGAAACTCCTCAGCCATGTTGTATCAAAAGAAGGCATCTCAGTAGATCCAGGAAAGATCTCAGCCATCCAAGATTGGAAGCAGCCTAGCACTCCAACAGAAGTCAGAAGTTTCTTAAGACTGGCTGGCTATTATCGGAAATGCATTAAAGATTTTTCGAAATTATCTTGTCCATTGACGAAGCTGATTAAGAAGCATACAAAATTCATTTGGACACCCGAATGTGTGGCAACTTTCCAACAGCTAAAACGGAGGTTGATCACTACTCCTGTATTGGCCATTATTGATGGCAATCAGGATCTGAAAGTCTGGACGGATTCTTCTAGAGAAGATTATTCTTTTCATCTAAATAAACATGTCAGAGATGACATTTTTAATGTCAAATCTTATTTTAACATGTTATCCTTTTATCTATTTAAGGTATTGGTGTAGTGCTATTGCAAAGAGACAAATTAGTCGCATATGCTAGCCGCCAATTAAAACCGCATGAGAAGAATTACGCCACTCATGACCTTGAACTAATGGCCATAGTATTTGCTCTAAAGATATGGAGGCACTATCTCTTGGGCGAGAAATTCGAGCTGTATACTGATCACAAATCCTTAAAGTATCTGTTCACCCAAAGAGATTTGAACTTGAGGTAGCAGCGTTGGGTTGAATTCCTTGTACCCTATGACCTGGACATCTTATATACTCCAGGGAAAGCCAATGTAATGGAAGATGCACCCAACAGGAAGAATACAGCCAGCACCAATCTTATCCTCACCAATCTCATTATTACACCTTCCTTGATCGATAAGATCTCTGCTCTTCAGAAGAATGATGAATTTATGCAGAAAATCAGCAAAAGATTCAGGGAAGGCGAACCCACGAGTTTCCAGATTGACGACAAAGGGGTTCTAAAACTATTGGGTCAAATTTGTGTTCCGAATCTTCCCGAGCTCAGAAAGGAAGTAATGGACGAATGTCACAAATCTAAGCTCAGCATTCATCCAGGTGTGAGCAAGATGTATCATGACCTCAAGCGCACATTTTGGTGGAGATCTATGGAGAGAGACATTTCTATATATGTTTCTAGATGTCCCACCTGCGAGCAAGTCAAAAGCGATCAGCAAAAGCTAGCAGGTTTATTGCAACCGCTAGGGGTTCCAAGTTGGAAGTGGGACGAAATTTCTATGGACTTCATTGATGGCTTGCCCCGAACTAGAAAAGGGAATGATAGTATATGGGTGATTGTAAATTTTTTCACAAAGACTACCATTTCATCCCTGTCAAATCTAATAGAACATCTCGAAGTTTGGCACAACTTTATTTCAGAGAGGTTGTTAGACTCCCAGTAGCATTGCCAGTGACCGCGATCCGATATTTGCTAGCAAATTTTGGGAAGCTTTCCAAGAGGAGCTTAGGACCAAATTGAATATGAGCACCGCTTATCATTCTCAGACAGATGGCCAGACTGAGAGGCTAAGCCGCATATTGGAAGACTTGTTGCGCATTCTAAATTTTGGTGGGTCATGGGAAGATCATTTGCACTTAGTTGAATTCTCTTATAATAACAGCTACCAAGCAAGCTTGCAGATGTCACCATTTGAAGCATTATATGGCAGTCCATGCAGATCTCCAGCATGTTGGGTGGAACCCGGCAATCGATTAGTACGGGGTCCTAACATGATTCGTGAAGCAGTAGATAAAGTTTATTTTATTAAGAATCGATTACTGGTTGCTCAAAGTCGACAGAAGAGCTATGCAGATGCACGAAGTAGGGATTTAGAATTCTCTGTTGGCGATCTGGTATACTTGAAGGTTTCCCCACTGAGAGGAGTAATTCGATTTGGGAAGACTAGGAAAGTGGCGCCGAGATTCATTGGTCCATTCCCTACTCTCGAAAGGATTAGAACTCTCGCTTATAGGGTGCAGTTGCCTGACTGGTTGCTAGGGGTTCACGATGTATTCCATGTGTCCCAACTTCGGAAGCATGTTCATGATCCAGATTTAGTCGTAGAGGAAGCAGCACAACAAGATTTGGATATTACCCTGGGCCTAGCAGTAAGGAGGGAACCAGTGAAAATTGTTGGCAAGGAAAGCCGAGTTCTGAGTAACAAGAGGATCCACCTAGTCAAGATGCAGTGGAGCGGGGATCCTAGAGACTGTACATGGGAGACTGAGGATAGCATCAAACAGGCTTATCACAAGTGTAGAGTGGACATCTCCAAGTAACTCTTGTGCTGAGGTACATTTATAATACCTTGCATTTTCCGTTTTGTTTCCTACTTAACTATTGTTTCCTTTTCTCGGACGAAAAGCTTTTAAATGGGGGAGATTGAACAACCCGGAAAATCTGAACCAATTTAAAAATTTTATTTCGGCTATTTCATTAAATTTTGAATAGCTAAAATAATTTATTTTAAATAATAACGATTAAAAATTTATTTTAATCGAAGTTAAAGCGAATATATTTATTTTAATTTCAAAGGAATTAGAAATAACACGGTAGTTTGAAAGGTCAAACCTGAACTTTGACTGAATGTACCGGATTCAAAATTTAACGGATTTTAGTGAAACTAAAAATATCTAAATTTGTTGAAAAATATCCTTCTAATAAGTCCGAAAAATCGAAATTTCATAGCGGGAATCAAATGTTATGGCAAGTTGAATATTCAGAATAATCGCTATAGTATAATTTATAGCCCGTATAAAAGGCCATTTTTCAAATGACCTCTGTTTTCGATGAAACCACTTTTGTCAGATCCGGAATCTCAAATTATTGCTAAGTTTAATTTCCAGAATTTTTGGAATTAATATGTGAGTGTGTCAAACGAAAATGTGTTTTTTCAGTTTCAGTCAAATTTAATCGACTTGAAAATGGCCATTTTTCAAACGATTTTGGGATTTAACGAAATAATTTTGTTAGGACCGTATCATTAAAACAAAGCCAAAAATAATTTTTCTGGAATTTTAAGAGTCCGTATGTGGCCCCGGTGAATTTAAATATATAATCGAATTAATTTAATAAAGAAATTAAATTTTAAATTAAACAATTTAGGCCACAAACAGTCGTTTGGGCTGACGGGACCTAGCCCATTAGTTTTGAAACAGGGATAATTTGATAGAAACAACTCCTGTTGGACAGAAATTGGATTTGTTTAGGACTTATGGATTTTTTTTTTGTAAAATTTACAATAAGAATATTATAAATATTCACAAAATTCATTTCAAAACCATAAATCCTATATACCAGCGCCGCCGCCCCTTTAACCTATGGCTGAAAACGCTTCCACCTTCTTCCTCTAATTTCCCTTCATCCACTCAATAAAACTCCACCCTCCTTTGGAGTTTATCGTAGAGATTTCCACGAGCTTTCCATCCATACTGACATTAGCATGTGCAGTGAGGTATTTCGAGAGCTCCAGGCCCCTAAACCCAGCGAATTTCAACCACCGCCGCCTCCCCATTGACGCCATCGCGCATGTCGCGGGTAGGACCCCTGGTGTGCCCTATCCCCCTCTCCAGCGTGGTGACCTCTGATCGCCTCGAAGCCTGACGGTTTGGGTGAAAATCCGTGACCTAGAATCGAGCTATTTGAAAATATCACAGCCTTGTTTCTGTGTTGAGGAAGAAGAGGGTAAATCCTTATATTATTTTAATAATTTAATTTAAAAATATTATCAATCTTATTTAAATCATAACTAATTCATACGACTTCGAAATTGAACGATTTCAGATCCTGTACCATCGTGAAACCAAGATCTACGCTGCTCTTTTGACTGGAGCCAATTCTGAGCAGATCAAAATTTTGGATAAATCTGATCCTGAATTGAAACGATAGTGAGATTTCTGATTTAAAATAATTAATTATAATTTAGTTATTTTTCTCGCTATTTAAATAGTTGTATGTATGTTAATATTCAGATCTGCGATGTTATGAGATTTATAATTGTTGATCTTTTGCTTTGTGGTGTATTGAAATGTTCATGACTGATTAGATACGATTAAATTTCTTCCTTTTTATTGAATCTCTAGTTGCGGTTTAATACAGATCTAAAATAAAATCATATTGATGGGATTTATTCATAAAAGTATAGTTTTTATTAAATAACATAAACAGAGAATTAATTTAGAATAAAGAATTAATCCTTATTTTGGATTATGAACATAGATTAAAAAGTTACATTTTTTTACATTTTAGATGTAAATAAAAGAATAGATTAAAAATTTACGTTTTTATTTACAAACGTGAATAAAAAATAGATTAAAAAGTTACATTTTGGTTGACATTTTAGATGTAAATAAAAGAATAGATTAAAAAATTACATTTTTATTTACATTTTAGATGTAAATAAAAGAATAGATTAAAAAGTTACATTTTTATTTACATTTTAGATGTAAATGAAAGAATAGATTAAAAAGTTACATTTTTGTTGACATTTTAGATGTAAATAAAAGAATAGATTAAAAAGTTACATTTTTGTTGACATTTTAGATGTAGTAAAAAGAATAGAATTAAAATTTATATTTTTGTGGACATTTTAGGTGTAAGAAAAAGAATAAAATCAAAATTTACATTTTTGTTGACATTTTAGATGTAATAAAAAGAATGGAATTAAAAGTAATATTTTTATTGTCATCCTAGAGCCAATAAAAAGAATAAAATCAAAAGTTACATATTTTTTTTGACATTTTAGATGTAATAAAAAGAATGGAATTAAAAGTAATATTTTTATTGTCATCCTAGAGCCAATAAAAAGAATAAAATCAAAAGTTACATTTTTGTTGACATTTTAGATGTAATAAAAAGAATGGAATTAAAAGTAATATTTTTATTGTCATCCTAGAGACAATAAAAAGAATAAAATCAAAAGTTACATCTTTGTTGGCATTTTAGATGTAATAAAAAGAATGGAATTAAAAGTAATATTTTTATTGTCATCCTAGAGACAATAAAATCAAAAGTTACATTTTTGTTGACATTTTAGACATAATAAAAAGAAAGGAATTAAAAGTAATATTTTTATTATCATCCTAGAGACAATAAAAAGAATAAAATCAAAAGTTACTTTTTTGTTGCCGTTTTAGGTGTAAGAAAAACAATAAAATTAAAATTTACATCTTTGTTGACATTTTAGATGTAAGAAAAAGAATAAAATTAAATGTTACATTTTTATTGTCATTTCAAAGACAATGAAAAGAATAGAAATAAAAGTTGCATTTTTATTGTCATTTCAAAGACAATAAAAAGAATAGAAATAAAAGTTGCATTTTTATTGTCATTTCAGAGACAATAAAAAAAAGAGAAATAAAAGTTGCATTTTAATTGTCATTTCAGAGACAATAAAAAGAATAGAAATAAAAGTTGCATTTTTATTGTCATTTCAGAGACAATAAAAAGAATAGAAATAAAAATTGCATTTTTATTGTCATTTTAGATGCAATGAAAAGAATAGTTTTAAATGTTACATTTTTATTGTCATTTTTGAGAAAATAAAAAGAATATATTTTAAAGTTACATTTTTATTGTCATTTTATAGGCAATAAAAAAAATAGATTTAAATGTCACATCTTTATTGTCATTTTAGATGAAATAAAAATAGTAGAATTATAAATCACGTTTTTATTGTCGTTTGGTTTCAATAAAAAGAGCGAACAAAAATAATAATAATTTCAATGTAATTTAGTTTCCATCGAGAAGAATTAGGCATTAAAATATGATTTGTCTCAAATCGTCACTTTTATCATGTTAGTTAAGATTAAGAAAATCATATATAGAAGTTCTAACATGAATATGGACTGCACTTGGCTTGCATGTGATTGATTGAAAGTAGTTGAAATCGCCAAACAATTTATATTTATATACATATAATTATAAATAAAAAATTAAACGAATTGCGCGTGGTAGTTCGCGTTTTGAAATCGTAACTTTAAACGATTATACCGAAAGATCCAACCATTGGATTTTTCCCAAAACTGGAATTGCTAAGACCGCTTTGGGAAGATCTTTTCAATGATATAAATTACGTCAAATTCCAGCTATTAGATTTCAAGATATGTGTAAATCAAAATTTGATAAAAACAGCATCTGGGCCGCCCATCGACCCGAAGCGTCGTTAAATAAATTTGACTATTTTTATATAAATAAAAATAACGACTAATCGTTATTAAATTCGGTTAATGATATGAAATGATTTTAAACTATATATATGCGAGAATCATTTGAAAAGACCGAGTTAAATCTCATTTCAAATGGTTATACGACAGTCAAAATTGAAGATCTTAAAGATGGCAATTGAAGACCGGTGATCTTCACATCGAAAGGATAACTACTGATGCCTGGAATTGGCTAGTTACCAATAAAGGGTTAAAGTGGTAGTTGTCTGGACGTACTTGTTTATTGTCCGGATACGCGAGCACCTCTCTTCCGTATTGGATATACGGGATGAGGAATAAGGTGACTCCCGTTTCGTTCAGACCCAGAATGGACTTGTAAATGGATGTGTGTCCGACATTGAATTTCATTCTGTGTAATTAAATTGATTTATATTCATATATATATATATGTGGTAATGGAGAATTTTGTGATGGTCCGCCCCGCACCAGTCGGCATTTCCTCCGAAAGTGCGCTGTACACATGCCCAGCTAGCACAGAACGGTCACCAAAGAAAGGAAAGAAGAGAATGAACTAATCAAAAACTTGTAGAATGTCTCACAGCGCAAGGAACAAAATATAATAATAAGGTACTTGACATAAAATAGGCGAGACAGTGCACAAGCTGATAACGAAAACCGACATCAACGTCAGAGCAACGGAAATCCAAATACAGCTTATTACAACTTTCCAAATTATTGTCTCTAAACAAAAGAAAGAAAGATACACTATTAATGCCTAAAGTAGTGACTGCAGCAACACAGGGAGTATATCTATATATGTATCATACGTGGAAGCCTCTTGCTCGTCTCCGGTACAGCTACTCGTGCATCACCAGCTAACCTGTCTCTAGTCTGCTCGTGAGAGCACCCAGAGTAATAAGAAGAGACATAAAACTCTGGTTCAGACAAAAAGTCTGGTATGAGCGATAAGCAGCAAAACAAAACAATAACTGGTATAATCCAATCATACTTGAACCTAGACCTGCAACCAAAGAGTTAGCACTACATACCGTACAATACTCTAAGGTGCCACTAACGTAGGTGTAAAGAAATACGGGGTGAGGGTGTGCATGTCATGGTGATGGCAAACAATCAAGCATAGCATCCATCCTCACATCTCTCGCTCAGTGCATAAAGCATACGATATCCACTACCTTGGTCACCTAATCCTTTGGGCCATGACGGAATCCAATCCCGTACAACTATCACTACAAGCCCACTATCCATCTCCCAGTGGTGGACCAAAGTTATGAATACCGACAACCCCTTTGCACACGTCCCGCAACAAAGCCCAACTCATGAAGTGGACTCGTTGGTTCCCTTCTGGATCCTGAGTTCTACTTCCTATTTGGAATTCCTTTGCATCTCGGGTTTTGGTCGAATTGGAGTTGGTCTTCAAAAGGGTCGTCACAATGAGGTAGAAGTATACGTCTGGTTCGGTTCGGTAGTCCCGACCCGGTTCGGTGATCCTGGCCCATGCCTTGATCAGTGCTCCATTCCTCCTCGGTTCGGTCCTCCATCTCTAGTATGATTCGGATGCCCTATACCTGGTTCGGTGGTTGCTCCCTCCTAGATGTCCCGATCCGATCCGGTACTTTGCTCCAGCTCCAAGCTTGGTCCTCCGATCCGATCCCGCTCCCTGGCTCTAATCCAATTCGATCCCCACGCCCTTATTTCCGATCCGATCCCCTGTTAGTCTCTCCGATCCAATCCCTTGCCCAACTCCAACTCTAAGCAAATGACCTTCCTTCTCGCCAAGCCCCTTATGCTAAGTTCCAATCTGAATCAGATCCCCCTGCCTGGTTCTCCTATCCGATCCGAGCCCAATGATCCGATCCAATCCGGTCTGAAACCCTGCATACTTCCTGCAACTTTCCAGCGGCTGTTTTACGCCATACGACGGCGTTTTCGACCAATCTAACACTTCTAGGCAATCACAAAGCATACCATATAGTCATAGCAACATGTATAATCATTCACAAACTCCAAAACAATAATTTGGTAGGTTAAAACGGATCAAACATAGCCAAAATCCCATATTTTCCCTTAAACGTGTTTAAGCAAATCTAATGATATGATTAGCGAAACTTAACCAAATTAGCCCAAACTTCTAACAGAGGTCTAAAACATCATTTCAAAATTTATAAATATTTTTCCAGATTTTTAACGTATATAAATTCGCTAATTATAACTAATTACCCCCAGTTAGCCGTAATTAGTGGGAAACCTTGCAAATCACTCACCTTGGCCACAAATGAACTTTAGATCTGAAATAATCTACTGTTATGGCGCTGTTCCCAATGCAATACAGCAGCTCTAACCTTGCTTTGGTGTTATTCCTCCCTAATTTGATGTAGTTTAAGTCAAAACTTGCTTAAGTGATTAGAGGTGTTTTTTAGATGTTGGAGGCCATTGTTAGGTTGAAGAGAGGGTTTGTGGCGGCTGGAAAATGAGTGAAAAACCGAAATTCTAACCCTAGCAGCCCTTAAATACCTCTAATCCCGAAATCCCCCATTGGGCCTTGTTATTAATCACCCGGTTAAGCCCAATTAAGCTGTTTTCACCATTTGAAACTTGTTTTAGCCATATCACTCAAACGATGAGTCCGTTTGGCTAATGTGACCACTCTACGGAATTGTGAACCATCATTCGGAGCCAGTGGAAGTGGTTTTAGGTCAAAATTCCTTTCTAGTCAAAGGTTATGGCCAAAACAGTATTGGATAGGGGCAAAACGGTCATTTAAAAATCGGAAAAAATCATGAACATGGGAAATGACCCCAATAGTCGTCTCCCAAAGTTACATGACCATACGAGTTCGTATGTGAAAGAAATAAATATCCTACGATCATGCGATGCGAGAATGCATGTCGTTACACTCCCCCCCCCCTTTAAGAATTTTCGTCCCTGAAATTCCTTAACCCAAAACATACAAAGGATCCCGCATGCCTACCAGCCACAAACAACAATCAAACATGAAAAACAAACAGAACCAATCTGTCCTAGTATGCGGTTTACTAACAAGGGAAGAATCATCGCCGCTAAAATCGTACCAGGCAAAGAGCTTTGGATATGACTTTCTTATGTCATCCTCTACTTCCCAAGTACAGTCGTCCTCTCGCCATCGATTCCCATCTCTACCCTAGAGGTGATTTTCAATAGGGTAGGATCGTCCCTCTGACTGGAGCCGATCCACTCGATCCAGGTCTATTTAATCGTCAAGCTTACTAGCGTTTCTGAATCCAATTCGCACTTAGGTCCGAAGTAATCTCCCATGATATACTCTAGTTGCTTCCATTCCAGAAACATAGCCTCTAAACTGGCACGTCTCCTACCCAATGCATCAGCTATCGTACCCAGTCCGGTACTATGGCATCCGTCTATGCTGTCATCTTCTTAGGTAATCCAATCCTATATGCCAAATTTCCAAATACATTCCAAATGTCCTTTCAAGTCCAACTTGAGTCCTTCCTACATTCGTATTGCACGTCCAACGTACATTCACCTCCTAGAGGCAAACTAGACCCATCCAATGAACCTTGGTACTCCACTTATACTCGTACTGCACGTCCAACGTACATTCACCTTCTAAACGTGAACTAGACTCATCCAATGAATCTAGGTACTCTACCTTCGAGTCCAAGTCCAACTTGAAGCTCCTATATCCGCTGAATCTCCAAGGTCAACGGACGCTCCACAATGCCCAACATACTTCAAGTCTAATGTAAAGTATCTTACACCCGTCATATCGCCATGATCAACGAACTTATCCTATTTCCATTCAACAGGATCTTACAGGTGATACTCAAGAGAAGAAAGGTAGGAACAAACACAACAACCATAGCATCCATCAAACAAATCCTATCTATCACCTGCTAAAGCAATGAATACGTCAGTACCTGTATGTCTAGTCCAACCAACATCAATAACTAATGGAAGCCCTGTCTCCAAACGGACTACCATACGTCCAACGTACGTTTATCCTCCAAGGATAACTAGATCACGTCCAATGGATCCAAGGTAAGTGGGCATCCCTAGATACCCCTGTTTTTAGTCCACCTAAAACACTCGAGTCCCACCCAAGTCTATCAATTATCTTGCTGCCCTCTCGAGTCCAACTCGAGCCATTCCAATTCCTTGCAGCCTTCTCCAGTCCAACTCGAGCCAATCTATTACCCATAAACTCAGACCCAGTCTTGAGTATCCATTACCTACAAACCCTAGTCCAACGTGAGTCGTCTCCCGATTCGTTGCATTTCCAAGATCAACGAACACCCATTTGCTTTTTCGAGTCCATGTCCAATTGAATCGTCCTAATCTTCATTGCATCTTCCATGATGGACGAACACATCCTATTTCTTCAAAGTTCTACTATCCAAAGAGAACATTAGTATAGGGTCCTAAACAATCCATTACTTTGTATCTTTCTCGAGTCCCACTTGAGTCGTCTCATAACCCTATCGAGTCTAACTCGGGGCAGTCCATACCATCGAATAGTCTTATCTTGTCACAGCTGCCTATCACTCCTCGAGTAACCCAAGATATCATCCAATGAAGAATCGCAACAACTATTTATCTCTCATGCAAACCATCCTAGTCGAACTCGGCATTCCCCAGGCACAAGCCCCAAAGGCCTAAACCAATATTAGACAAGCACCCAAGGAATATCTCCTCCGAATTCGGACAATCCATGTGAGGTGATACTAGCAAAACAACTAAGCATTGGAGCACTCATTTTCCTCCCAGAGACAACTAAAACTTATTACAACGATAACCTCTCAGCTTCCTTAACTCCAATTATTATCGCCATCACTAGGTAGGTACCTAATACCACCTTATTCCTTTAGAGTAGATCGACTCTCCAAAATAATGCTAAACCCAGTAAAGCCCAAAACAAAGTAATCACAAACATACATCCATGACTTGATAAGACCACGTTATGGCAAATCATATTAAGGCTAGTCGAACCACTGATCGGGTTCGTCACTGCTAAAGGTCTATCGACTAACTCAGGTTTGTCAAACAAAACTCAATCAAAAAACATCTTAAATAGAAAGCATACCTCGAATAACGACACCTTTTTCCTTCTGCACTGCAGTTGGGGTATTCGACGAAGAAGGAACAGCGTTGATAGCATATGCTTTCACGATCTGCTTCTCCCTAGGAGGTTGTGGACATTCATTCTTGTGATGTCCCGCTTGGCCAGAATTAAAGCACTTCCTTTCCCCATGCTTTTCTCGACAATCTTTGGCATAGTGGCCCTTCTTGCCACAGCTAAAGCACTCGCCATCTTTCTTATTTTTCTTATTCTGACCATCCATGGTTTGGTCCTGTTTCCTCTTATTCTGGGAATTATTCTTGCCTCCACTGCCTGCTGGTTGCTTTGGCTCCTCTGTAGATGCAATAACAACCTCAGTCTTTGGCTTAGGGTAAAGACTCTCTGACCTTAATGCCTTTCCTACAATCGACTCAAAAGTCTCATCGATGTGGTTTATAAGTCTTTTCCCCAAGTACCCATCTAAACAAGTTATGAACTTCTCGTTCTTCTTCTCGGCGGTATCTATAAGGGATAATCCATATTTCGATAAAGTATCGAACTCAGCAATATACTGCGAGACTGCTCTACTATTCTGCTTAAGCTCCAAGAACTTCCTAAACAATTCTGACTTCTGAGCAGCTGGGATAAACTTATCACTGAAACGAGTTCTAAACTGATCCCAAGTGACTTGATCCTCTGGAGTGGCTACCTTAATAGCATTCCACCAATTCATTGCCCATCCTTGCAGCTGACGGGATGCTAGCCTTCTCTTCATCGCATCCTCGATACCCAAGTCTTCGATACGTTCACAGCTATCCAACCAATCCTGAACATCCGTAGTCGACTTCGTTCTGTGGAACGGCTTCCCACCAAGACTAGTGTAATCCTTATTCATCTTGGCGAAATCGGCCCTAGGCGCCTGCACTATTGGACCACCACCATTTCCATTATTGGGAGCTGCCCTCAGCACATCCCTCAGCATCTCTCTCATGAGGTCAGTAAACATCGTCCTCATGTCAGAAGCATTCCCATTATTGTCTCCTCTACCAGAACTTCTTGCGTATCGGCTCATCGTTCAATCTGTAAAGAGAAAACGATTAACCATCTCTATAGTGGTGCTAGTGTAGTGCAACTTCATCCTTAGCTATAATAATAATATACATATGTATATAGCCTTTGAAAACCAAAATAATCACAAATACACACTCTCATATACGTATTATCTCTCCCTGGTATCTTTCCCTAGGTTAACTACGCAACCTAGAGCTTTGATACCAAGTGTGATGGTCCGCCCCGCATCAACTGGCATTTCCTCCGAAAGTGCGCTGTACACATGCCCAACTAGCATAGAACGGTCGCCAAAGAAAGGAAAGAAGAGAATGAACTAATAAAAAACCTGTAGAATGTCTCACAGCCCAGGGAACAAAATATAATAATAAGGTACTTGACATAAAACAGGCGAGACAGTGCATAAGCTGATAACTAAAACCAACATCAACATCAGAGCAGTGGAAATCCAAATACAGCTTATTACAACTTTCCAAATTACTGTCTCTAAACAAAATAAAGAAAGATACACTACTAATGCCCAAAGTAGTGACCGCAGCAACACAGGGAGAATATCTATATATGTATCATACATGGAAGCCTCCTACTCGTCTCCGCTACAGCTACTCGTGCATCATCAGCTAACCTGTCTCTATTCTTCTCGTGAGAGCATCCAGAGTAATAAGAAGAGACATAAAACTCTGGGTCAGACAAAAAGTCTGGTATGAACGATAAGCAGCAAAACAAAACAATAACAGGTATAATCCAATCATACTTGAACCTGGACCTACAACCAAAGAGTTAGCACTACATACCGTACAATAATCTAAGGTGCCACTAACGTAGGTGTAAAGAAATACGGGGTGAGGGTGTGCATGTCATGGTGATGGCAAACAATCAAGCATAGCAACCATCCTCACATCTCTCGCTCAGTGCGTAAAGCATACGATATCCACTACCTTGGTCACCTAATCCTTTGGGCCATGACGGAATCCAATCCCGTACAACTATCACTACAAGCCCACTATCTGTCTCTCAATGGTGGACCAAAGTTATGAATACCGACAACCCCTTTGCACCTATCCCGCAGCAAAGCCCAACTCATGAAGCGGACTCGTTGGTTCCCTTCTGGATCCTGAGTTCTACTTCCTATTTGGACTTCCTTTGCATCTCGGGTTCTGGACGAATTGGAGTTGGTCTTCAAAAGAGTCGCCACAATGAGGTAGAAGTATACGTCTGGTTCGGTTCGGTAGTCTCGACCCAGTTCGATTCGGTGATCCTGGCCCATGCCTTGATCAGTGCTCCATTCCTCCTCGGTTCGGTCCTCCAGCTCTGGTTCGGTTCGGATGCCCTATACCTGGATCGGTGGTTGCTCCCTCCTAGATGTCCCGATCCAATCCGGTGCTTTGCTCCAACTCCAGCTCCAAGCTTGGTCCACCGATCCGATCCCGCTCCCTGGCTCTAATCCAATCCGATCCCCACGCCCTTATTTCTGATTCGATCCCCTGTAGTCTTTCTATTCCGATCCCCTGCCCAACTCCAACTCTAAGCAAATGGCCTTCCTTCTCGCCAAGCCCCTTATGCTAAGTTCCAATCCGAATCAGATCCACCTGCCCGGTTCTCTTATCCGATCCGAGCCCAATGATCCGATCTAATCCGGTCTGAAACCCTACATACTTCCTGCAATTTTCCAGCGGCTGTTTTACGCCATACGACGGCATTTTCGACCAATCTAACACTTCTAGGCAATCACAAAGCATACCATACAGTCACAGCAACATGTATAATCATTCACTAACACCAAAACAATAATTTGGTAGGTTAAAACGGATCAAACATAGCCAAAATCCCATATTTTCCCTTAAACATGTTTAAGCAAATCTAATGATATGATTAGCGAAACTTAACCAAATTAACCCAAACTTCTAACAGAGGTCTAAAACATCATTTCAGAATTTATAAATATTTTTCCAGATTTTTAACGTATGTAAATTCGCTAATTATCACTAATTACCCCCAGTTAGCCGTAATTAGTGAGAAACCTTGCAAATCACTCACCTTGGCCACAAATGAACTTTAGATCTGAAATAATATACTGTTATGGCGTTGTTCCCAATGCAACACAACAGCTCTAACCTTGCTTTGGTGCTATTCCTCCTTAATTTGATGTAGTTTAAGTCAAAACTTGATTAAGAAGTGATTAGAGGTGTTTTTTAGATGTTGGCGGCCATTGTTAGGTTGAAGAGAGGGTTTGTGGCGGCTGGAAAATGAGTAAAAAACCGAAATCCTAACCCTAGCAGCCCTTAAATATCTCTAATCCCGGAATTCCCCATTGGGCCTTGCTGTTAGTCACCCGGTTAAGCCCAATAAAGCTGTTTTTCACCATCTGAAACTTGTTTCAGCCGTATCTCCCAAACGGTGAGTCCGTTTGGCTAATGTGACCACTCTACGGGATTGTAAACCATCATCCGGAGCCAATGGAAGTGATTTTAGGTCAAAATTCCTTTCCAGTCAAAGGTTATGGCCAAAACAGTATTGGCTAGGGGCAAAACGGTCATTTAACAATCGACAAAATCATGAACATGGGAAATGACCCCTGTAGTCGTCTCCCAAAGTTACATGACCATACGACTTCATTTGTGAAAGAAATAAATATCCTACGATCGTGCAATGCGTAGAATGCGGGTCGTTACAAATTTATTCTCTTGCTTAACACCCTTCTTTGAGACACACGAGCTCGGAGGTTATATATTGGTAGTTATCGATCGCATGGTGTGAATTGTCGATGTGACATGCCAAGATGCAATTGATCGAGGCTTTTGTTGAAAAGCAGAGCCTTGTGGATGATGATCAAAGCATAGCCTATTTCAGCACGACTTTGTGTATTACGTTACTTCACAAGCCTCACACCCCAGTAGAGTCAAAAATGAGACAAAGGAACGCAGGGATTGCACACGTTTCTTTCTAGCTTGAAGTGGTGTTTGGGTTTTTACAAGGCCCGACATTTTTACTTATGTGGTTGATAGAATGAGGTGCCTCGAATTTATTGGTCGCCAATGGCCAAATTATAAGTCCAATAGGATCAGGGAGCGTGTGTTCAGGCATAACTAATTCACTAAAGTATTTGTGGATCGGCCTTGCAGGATCCAAGGGTTCACCAATGTCCGAATCTTTAAGACATTGCTAGAGTGTCTGGAATCGGTTAGGAGATCGTTTTTAGCCTTGACTCGTGATGGAAATCCACTCTCCATTACGACATCACGGTTTTGATTGTAAATCTATGTATGGCAACATAGTATATGGTTGCTATGCCGTCTAGGATTAATACATTTACTTTGAAGTATTTTTTAAACATATTAGACATTAATAATGATATTAAAAATATTATTTCCTACGTATCAGGATTTTTTGATCATTATAAGGTAAAACTCTATCCTTCGGTCTGCGTTGCATTGTGTGATGGGACATGAGTCTTATAATAATTTCATTTTATAAAAAGCTTTTCCTTGTTTCTGACTTAAAATTTATAAAACTTATGCACTGGCAATCCAATGGAGTAAACCCAATCCATATTAGTGGCGCGGTCTAGTGATTAGCCATATTGTTAGTTTAGTAAGATTTCTCATACCAGTCCCATGATTGACTTGTAGTTTGTTTCACTTTGCAAACTCAGGTGCCCTCTTTCCACACGGATAGCCAAATAACAGGTTTTAGGCATGGATATTTTCTGGACTGGAGCTTGCTAATGGAAGAAGATAAAGAATCTTTTCTTTTTATTTGCTTCTTGAGACATTGAGACATTATTGAGCATTGATGTATTTTGGTGGAGATTGAGACTTTATTTTTTTCCTTGTTTTAGACATCTATTTTGCTAAGTGTATCCTGTATTGCGTACTCTAATGTCAGTGATGTTATGTTGTGATGACGTTTCCATTTCCGCTGCAATGATTTATATGTTCTGCTATCATATGAGATATGTTGTTTTAATTATGTTATGCTCCTATGATTATCCTTACTTTCATACCATGGAAGTTGGGGTCGTCACAAATAGAACATGTAAATAAAAAACAACAAATTAAAATTGCATTAAAAAGAGAGATTACATAAAAGAAAATGGCTAAGCAGCCATAAAAATAAAAGGAGAGCTTTGCTCCTCTCCCTAAACTAAAGAAGGGGATAAAAGAGAAGAGACTATACATGAAAATAAAGGGGGTATATATACATGATCCAAAACCCTAAAATCCTAATCACTCATAATGGTAAATCCCCAAAATGCCCATTCATGAAGCTTCTAATCTTGTCTTAGCCATTAATGAATCATGTAAAATGCATGAAGCCCTTTTTTGTCTCATCCAATTGTGCATTAGCCACTAATATGAAGCATTAGAGAAAGAGGAAGAGTGGGTGGGGTCATCCACTAAGTAGTATATGAATTAATTCCATCTCCTCTTGTGTATATGCATGTTTTTCTCCATATCTTCATATGTACATCTCATTTTTGCTCCTAAATTCCTACAAAAGACAACTAGAAGGAACAAAGTAAATGATTTCACAAATTAAAAACATGCACAAATGACCATTTTTCCCCAAAATGAGTGATGATTTTGAAAATATTTAAAACATGGTTTGTTCATATAAAATACCCAAAAATGTTCATTTATTTAATTAAACAAGAATAAATATGTGAATATAAATGTGCATTTTTGCGTGCACATTAGGAACCTCCAGCGGTTGCAACAAGCCACTAGGGTTCTTTTGCAACGTGTTAACCAATTGACAATTTACGCACTTGGAGATGAATTTCCCAATGTCCTTCTTCATAACTTCACAGTAATAAGTTCGCCACATGTCTCTATACATTTTGTTGCCACCAGAATGTATGGTCAATATCGAGTTATGACACTATTTAAGTATTTCATCCTTTAATCCATCAACGTCGGGTACAACCAATCTCCCACCTTTCTGAAGCCAACCCTCGCGGTCAAGTTCGTATATGGTCTTAACCTCATCATCTACACTAGATTCCACTTTAATGATGGTCTTCAGCATCTAGGGTCGCTCCTTTAGCTAGAACTGATATGTTTGACCAAAGTTGATCTAATAGTTAAACTCGCTAACATCTCTGGCTCCAACTCACATCTAGGTTTGAAGTCGTAACGTGTAATAAACTCGAATTTATTATATTCTAGAAACATAGCCTGTTAGCCCTCTTTTTGGCACTAATCTCATCGGGCCAAAACCAAAGCCCAAACGCACAAACCAAATACAAATTGCGCTTCAAGAAACCCATCAGGGGCACTACACCAAGCAATGGCATATCGGTCCAAATCCCACTCAGTCAGACTAACTGCGCATTACCAGAAAAATCGCTCACCAGGGCGACCGAGTTTCTCGCTTCCAGAAAGAACTCTTCGACCGGTTATCTCGAGCCAGCGTGGAAAATTTCTACAGAGCCAGTCCACTTAATATCCCAACTTCCAAGGAGATAAAGGCGGTCAACCATATGTGGACAAAGCTCTGCTTTTGATATACCTTTAAATGGATGCAACGTCGGCCACAACTTTCGAGGATACTATTTGTGAGTAGTGGAATCAGTCTTCCAGCCGCAATTCGAGCCAATGGATGGATTCCACGTGTCTGGACCTTCTCGAAATGGTCGGACCATTTTGCAACAGCCCAAGCAGCATTTCCCATCTATAAATACCTCCAAGCTTAAAGAGAAAAAGGGACTCCTCTTGGCCAGAGGGCTTTCTTAACACTTCTCATCTCTACTCTCCTCCGGAATCTTAATCTCTCAAAAGGAAGAAAGGAAAATAGTCATCTTTTTTTCTTTTCTCCAAACAGAAAAAGCATTGTATCTATAATAAAAAATGAGAGAAATAATATATAAATTGGACGTAGGCATTGTCTCTGCCGAACCACTATAAAGATTCTGTGTGCTCCCCGTTCTTTTACTTTTTATTGTGTATTTTATCTGTATTCGTGTGTAGATCACGCGATTGGGGGTTGATCGTCACTAGTGACCAACTTTTGATGTCAACACTTTGGCGCGCCAGGTAGGGGAAGCGCATCAACTCCGCCATCAAGCTTCTGCTTATCCCAGGTCATGGCGAACAAACGAAAGAAAGATGCAACGTCCTCTCGTCCCGCAAACGTCGATGCAGCTAATGCCGATGCTGCAGAAGCAAGCCACGAAGTCTCCTCTCATGACAACATGTCCCGATTCCTTACCCGGGACGACATGGATAAAATCATGGTCGAACTCAGAGACCATATGACATCTCAGGGTGAAGTCCTCGAACGACAACAGCTGTTGATGGATCACCTTCTCAGTCGACTGGAAACAGGGTTGAACGCTTCAACATCAATTCCTCCATCGACCAAAGCCGGGGCAATAACCGATCTTCGGTCTGCACGAAATCAGGCCACTGATCGGGCTACACCTTTGTTTCATCCTGGTTTGGCTCCACCAACCGATCGGTCCCCGCCGAGAATATTGCTTCCAGCGACCAGCACGGCTGCAACAACAGAACCTCAGGAAGCTGGCAACCAAGATCTAGGTCGTCTGGCAAATATGCCTCCACTCTTTGGAACATTCGACCTACTAAATCAGTCGAGCTACCCCCGGGTCCCTCAGAATCAATGCCATTCCCATTACAACCTGGGATCTTGCCGCAGACCAGTCTAACCACTCTTCCTCTTCAACGAAGAGTTGGAGTAGCCTTCCCTTCGAACGAGGGAAGCCACTCTACCATGCCGGTCCTCACCATAGCGGAAGAAAATGCTACCATAGACCCTCCTAACCTTGATTCAAACGGAGGCAACCCCAGCCCCCGAACATCACATGCTATGCTGAATCAACCTAGATCTTTAGCTACAAATATGGCTCGATCCACAACTCATCAGGTTCCAGAGGGGCCATTCTATCCAGAACAACCCGCCAGATCTCACCTTCCCTCACATCTTCACTTAACTCTCAGAGGTCGAGCCCAGCCAACGACCACCTTTCCGAGCATGCTTTTGCGGAATCCTCGTACAGAACCCCCTCAGGATACAGAGTTAAGTTCATGGCAATGACTCCTTGTATATGGGAGTCAGTTGGCAAGCATCATTCGACGTTTTACTTGGGGCAATTCCTCGTAGCAAGACATAGACAATGTCAATCGCAGCCCCTTCTCTAGAGAAATCAGAAATTCTCGAAACCCTCCGGACTTCAGGTTCCCTGCCATCGAATCATACAACGGTCGTACTGACCCGACCATCCATCTTATGCGATACATGCGACACATGGAAGTACTTGGTGCATCGACCAGCTTCATGGCTAAGTGCTTTCCACTCTTTCTCACAGATATAGCCGGTATGTGGTTTCGGCAGCTAACAATGGAGTCGATCAGTAGTTGGAATACTCTGGTCACCCGCTTCATCGAGCAGTTTCGAGTGCATATTTCTCGACCGAAAAGTGTCATGTTTCTATCTACCATCAAACAGCGATCCGGAGAGACGCTAAGATCCTTCCTCGAAAGGTTCAACGCAGCCGTAGCATCTGTTGATCGGCCCGAGCCATCGATGGTGTTGATGGCAGCCATCGCGGGAGTCCAGAAGAGATCAGAATTCTCTAACTCCTTAACTAGGGATCCTCCCAAAGATATAGATGATTTCTATTCCGAGGCCGAAAGATTCCTCCGACAAGAGGATGCCAGCCTTCAGATGGAGAGCCTTGAAGTCTTGGTAGCCAAACAACAAGGTCCACTCAACGGCAATGGCCAGAATAAAGGAAGAGGAACGACCCCGGAAAAGGATAAACGCAATGTCCGATCTCGAAATGAAAACAAATATAATTGGTACATCGAGCTCAATTCCTATTTGCTCGATATCTATCTCGATATGCGCGAGTCCTTCCCCACTCCAAGGCCACCTCAACGAAAGCCGACCCAGATGGAACTTGACTCTGGCAAGCATTGCATATTCCACAACGTAGCTGGACATAATACAAATGATTGCCGACATCTGCGTGATCTCATTGAAGGATGAGTCAGAAAAGGGGAACTTGCTGAGTATGTCAAAAATCACACCCCGGCCACGCCGCCGCAACCTTCTGCCCGAGCTCCTCAGGCTGGTCCGCAAGCTCCTAGAAATGGAAAGGACCCTGAGACTAGCGCTTGCGGCATTATCATTAATTAGATTATTTATCTTTTCTCTTGATGTATTTCTTTCAATAATAGGGATGCCTTGATGCTATGTAATCAATCGCTGTCCCCATAGACTTACTTTGTAATAGTTGCTTAGCAGTTATGAACTTTACTTTTTGCAAAAGTAGATTGACTGCTGTAAAATTTATAAGCCGAACCAGATTAGTGTTTGCCATTAAGCCGAGCGTGGTTAATGCTCGCCCCCTGTTCTATGTGGTTAGTGTGAAAGTCTACCACTACTTCAAACACCTACCCTTTCGAGTGAGAGAGGTTGCTTTTTCTTAAACACGAGTGTAGATTACACTCTCTTTCTTTACACCACGAGCATGCATAGCTCATTAAACTAACTAACCCCGCATGAGTTGAGCATAAGAAACACTTGCACTAAAGCCGGGCATGGTTTATGCTCGCCACTAAGCCGAGCATGGTTTATGCTCGCCACTATGCCGAGCATGGTTTATGCTCACCACGAAGCCGAGCATGGTTTATGCTCGCCACCAAGCCGAGCATGGTTTATGCTCGCCACCCTCTAAAGCCAAGTGGAATAAAATGCTCGACCCATGGTTTTTTTTGTATTTGCAGGAACCAATTCTTATGGCAATCATCATCTCGGCCTTAATACGGTTTCCGATAGTTGTCGGTCTTCTGGCCTTAATACGACCTGGCATGGTCGTCGGATTTCTGGTCTTAATACAACATCGGACCGTTGGTTCTCTGACCTTAATAAGGTCCGGCGCGACCATAGCAGCCCGAGCGTTTGTGCTCCACTTCAGATTTCAGAATACACCTCCCTCTGTCGATGAAGATATATTTTGAGGGGCAAAGTGTTAGCCCTCTTTTTGGCACTAATCTCATCGGGCCAAAACCAAAGCCCAAACGCACAAACCAAATACAAATCGCGCTCCAAGAAACCCGTCAGGGGTGCTACACCAAGCAATGGTATATCGGTCTAAATCCCACTCAGTCGGATTAACTGCGCATTACCAGAAAAATCGCTCACCAGGGCGACCGAGTTTCTCGCTTCCAGAAAGAACTCGTCGACTGATTATCTCGGGCCAGCATGGAAAATTTCTACAGAGCCAGTCCACTTAATATCCCGACTTCCAAGGAGATAAAGGCGATCAACCATATGCGGGCAAAGCTTTGCATTTGATATACCTTTCCATGGATGCCACATCGACCACAACTTTCGAGGATACTATTTATGAGCAGTGGAATCAATCTTCCAGCCGCAATTCGAGCCAATGGATGGATTCCACGTGTCTGGACCTTCTCGAAATGACCGCACCATTTCGCAACAGCCCAAGCAGCATTTCCCATCTATAAATACCTCCAAGCTTAAAGAGAAAAAGGGACTCCTCTTGGCTAGAGGGCTTTCTTAACACTTCTCATCTCTACTCTCCTCCGGAATCTTAATCTCTCAAAAGGAAGAAAGGAAAATAGTCATCTTTTTTTCTTTTCTCCAAACAGAAAAAGCATTATATCTGTAATCAAAAATGAGAGAAATAATATATAAAGTGGACGTAGGCATTGTCTCTGCCGAACCACTATAAAGATTCTGTGTGCTCTCCGTTCTTTTACTTCTTATTGTGTATTTTATCTGTATCCGTGTGTAGATCACGCGATTGGGGGTTGATCGTCACTAGTGACCAACTTTTGACGTCAACACTTTGGCGCGCCAGGTAGGGGAAGCGCATCAACACCGCCATCGAGCTTCTGCTTATCCCAGGTCATGGCGAACAAACGAAAGAAAGATGCAACATCCTCTCGTCCCGCAAATGCCGATGCAACTAATGCCGATGCTGCAGAAGCAAGCCACGAAGTCTCCTCTCATGAAAACATGTCACGATTCCTTACCCGGGACGACATGGATAAAATCATGGTCGAACTCAGAGACCATATGACATCTCAGGGTGAAGTCCTCGAACGACAACAGGAGTTGATGGATCACCTTCTCGGTCGACTGGAAACAGGGTTGAACGCTTCAACATCAATTCCTCCATCGACCAAAGCCGGGGCAATAACCGATCTTCGGTCTGCACGAAATCAGGCCACTGATCGGGCTACACCTTTATTTCATCCTGGTTTGGCTCCACCAACCGATCGGTCCCCGCCGAGAATATTGCTTCCAGCGACCAGCACGGCTGCAACAACAGAACCTCAGGAAGCTGGCAACCAAGATCTAGGTCGTCTGGCAAATATGCCTCCACTCTTTGGAACATTCGACCTACTAAATCAGTCGAGCTACCCCCGGGTCCCTCAGAATCAATGCCATTCCCATTACAACCTGGGATCTTGCCGCAGACCAGTCTAACCACTCTTCCTCTTCAACGAAGAGTTGGAGTAGCCTTCCCTTCGAACGAGGGAAGCCACTCTACCATGCCGGTCCTCACCATAGCGGAAGAAAATGCTACCATAGACCCTCCTAACCTTGATTCAAACGGAGGCAACCCTAGCCCCCGAACATCACATGCTATGCTGAATCAACCTAGATCTTTAGCTACAAATATGGCTCGATCCACAACTCATCAGGTTCCAGAGGGGCCATTCTATCCAGAACAACCCGCCAGATCTCACCTTCCCTCACATCTTCACTTAACTCTCAAAGGTCGAGCCCAGCCAACGACCACCTTTCCGAGCATGCTTTTGCGGAATCCTCGTACAGAACCCCCTCAGGATACAGAGTTAAGTTCATGGCAATGACTCCTTGGATATGGGAGTCAGCTGGCAAGCACCATCCGACGTTTTACTCGGGGCAATTCCTCATAGCAAGACATAGACAATGTCAATCGCAGCCCCTTCTCTAGAGAAATCAGAAATTCTCGAAACCCTCCGGACTTCAGGTTCCCTGCCATCGAATCATACAACGGTCGTACTGACCCGACCATCCATCTTATGCGATACATGCGACACATGGAAGTACTTGGTGCATCGACCAGCTTCATGGCTAAGTGATTTCCACTCTTTCTCACAGATATAGCCGGTATGTGGTTTCGGCAGCTAACAATGGAGTCGATCAGTAGTTGGAATACTCTGGTCACCCGCTTCATCGAGCAGTTTCGAGTGCATATTTCTCGACCGAAAAGTGTCATGTTTCTATCTACCATCAAACAGCGATCCGGAGAGACGCTAAGATCCTTCCTCGAAAGGTTCAACGCAGCCGTAGCATCTATCAATCGGCCCGAGCCATCGATGGTGTTGATGGCAGCCATCGCGGGATTCCAGAAGAGATCAGAATTCTCTAACTCCTTAACTAGGGATCCTCCCAAAGATATAGATGATTTCTATTCCGAGGCCGAAAGATTCCTCCGACAAGAGGATGCCAACCTTCAGATGGAGAGCCTTGAAGTCTTGGTAGCCAAACAACAAGGTCCACTCAACGGCAATGGCTAGAATAAAGGAAGAGGAACGGCCCCGGAAAAGGATAAACGCAATGTCGGATCTCGAAATGAAAACAAATATAATTGGTACATCGAGCTCAATTCCTATTTGCTCAATATCTATCTCGATATGCGCGAGTCCTTCCCCACTCCAAGGCCACCTCAACGAAAGCCGACCCAGATGGAACTTGACTCTGGCAAGCATTGCATATTCCACAACGTAGCTGGACATAATACAAATGATTGCCGACATCTGCGTGATCTCATTGAAGGACCAGTCAGAAAAGGGGAACTTGCTGAGTATGTCAAAAATCACACCCCAGCCACGCCGTCGCAACCTTCTGCCCGAGCTCCTCAGGCTGGTCCGCAAGCTCCTAGAAATGGAAAGTACCCTGAGACTAGCGCTTGCGACATTATCATTAATTAGATTTTTTTTATGTTTTCTCTCGATGTATTTCTTTCAATAATAGGGACGCCTTGATGCTATGTAATCAATCGCTGTCCCCATAGACTTTCTTTGTAATAGTTGCTTAGCAGTTATGAACTTTACTTTTTGCAAAAGTAGATTGACTGCTGTAAAATTTATAAGCCGAACCAGATTAGTGTTCGCCATTAAGCCGAGCGTGGTTAATGCTCGCCCCCCTGTTCTATGTGGTTAGTGTGAAAGTCTACCACTACTTCAAACACCTACCCTTTCGAGTGAGAGAGGTCGCTTTTTCTTAAACACGAGTGTAGATTACACTCTCTTTCTTTACACCACGAGCGTGCATAGCTCGTTAAACTAACTAACCCCGCATGAGTTGAGCATAAGAAACACTTGCACTAAAGCCGGGCATGGTTTATGCTCGCCACTAAGCCGAGCATGGTTTATGCTCGCCACTAAGCCGAGCATGGTTTATGCTCGCCGCGCCACGAAGCCGAGCATGGTTTATGCTCGCCACCAAGCCGAGCATTGTTTATGCTCGCCACCCTCTAAAGCCAAGTGGAATAAAATGATCGACCCATGGTTTGTTTTGTATTTGCAGGAACCAATTCTTATGGCAATCATCATCTCGGCCTTAATACGGTTTCCGATAGTTGTCGGTCTTCTGGCCTTAATACGACCTGGCATGGTCGTCGGATTTCTGGTCTTAATACAACATCGGACCGTTGGTTTTCTGACCTTAATATGGTCCGGCGCGACCATAGAAGCCCAAGCGTTTGTGCTCCACTTCAGATTTCAGAATACACCTCCCTCTATCGATGAAGATATATTCTGAGGGGCAAAGTGTTAGCCCTCTTTTTGGCACTAATCTCATTGAGCCAAAGCCAAAGCCCAAACGCACAAACCAAATACAAATCGTGCTCCAAGAAACCCGTCAGGGGTGCTACAACAAGCAATGGTATAGCGGTCCAAATCCCACTCAGTCGGATTAACTGCGCATTACCAGAAAAATCGCTCACCAGGGCGACCGAGTTTCTCGCTTCCAGAAAGAACTCGTCGACTGATTATCTCGGGCCAGTGTGGAAAATTTCTACAGAGCCAGTCCACTTAATATCCCGACTTCCAAGGAGATAAAGGCGGTCAACCATATGCGGGCAAAGCTTTGCTTTTGATATACCTTTCCATGGATGCCACATTGGCCACAACTTTCGAGGATACTATTTATGAGCAGTGGAATCAATCTTCCAGCAGCAATTCGAGCCAATGGATGGATTCCACGTGTCTGGACCTTCTCGAAATGACCGCACCATTTCGCAACAGCCCAAGCAGCATTTCCCATCTATAAATACCTCCAAGCTTAAAGAGAAAAAGGGACTCCTCTTGGCCAGAGGGCTTTCTTAACACTTCTCATCTCTACTCTCCTCCGGAATATTAATCTCTCAATAGGAAGAAAGGAAAATAGTCATCTTTTTTTCTTTTCTCCAAACAGAAAAAGCATTGTATTTGTAATCAAAAATGAGAGAAATAATATATAAAGTGGACGTAGGCATTGTCTCTGCCGAACCACTATAAAGATTCTGTGTGCTCCCCATTCTTTTACTTTTTGTTGTGTATTTTATCTGTATGCGTGTGTAAATCACGTGATTGGGGGTTGATCATCACTAGTGACCAACTTTTGACGTCAACATGGCCCTCAAACAGGAATGTCTCCTACTTCATGCATCAGCGACCGTATTGCCTTTTCTTGAGGTGTATGCGATATTAAAATCATAGGAAGTCAAGAATTCCAACCATTGCTATTGACGAATATTTAAGTCTTTCTGAGAGAAAGGATACTTTAATGATTTGTGGTCGGTAAACAACTCAAAATTTTCTCCCAAAAGCTAATGCCTCCACATCTTCAATGCAAACATAATCACTACCAATTCTAAGTCATGCATGGGGTACCTCTTCTTGTGTGGTTTAGTTGCCGACTAGCACAAGCGACAACTTTACCCTCTTGCATCAAAACCGCGCCCAATTCAGTACCACAAACCTCAATGTATATCGTTATCTCCTCATTTCCTTTCGGAATAACTAACATTGGAGCACGTGTTAATCTTTCCTTTAGCCTCTTAAATGCACACTCGCATCTTGCATCCCAGACAAAGACCCGATTCTTTTTAGTCAATTGTGTTAACTGTGGTGCTATCTAGGAGAAGTCCTGAATAAACTTACTATAATATCCCGCTAACCCTTGCAAACTTCTCACATAGCATTCTTGGGCATAGACCAGTCTTGTTGTACCACCAACATTGCGGGGTTCATAGCAATACTATTTTCAGAAACAACATGGCTCAAGAACCTCACTTCTCTCCTCTATAAGTGACATTTAGAAACTTTATCCTTTAATCGGTGTTTCCTTAACACCTCCATCACAATTCTCAAATGTTTCTTGAGTTATTCTTCTTTCTGTGAGTGACCAGAATATCATCAAAGAAAACAAGCACAAACTTATTTAATTGCTCTCTAAAAACGCGATTCATGAGACCTATAATTGGTCAGTCTAAACAGCATCACCAACCACTCATAAAAACCAGAAGGTATCTGAAATGTTGTCTTAGGCATCTCTTATTTGCTACTCGTAGCTAACGAATTCCGGTTGTAAGGTCTAACTGGAAAAATATATGCACTCCATTTAACTGATCAAACAAATCGTCTATTCACAGAACATGATATTTCTTATCACCTTAATTAGCTCCCGATAGTCTACACACAATCAAAGGGAGCCATTTTCCTTTGTGGAAAAAATAATAGGTTCTCCCCACTTAGAAATACTTCTCCTAATAAACCCCTTCCTCAAGAGTTCACTCATTTGCGCCTCGAGCTCTCACTGCTCTCTTGATGACATTCGTCAAAGAGGCATAACTATAGGTCTGGCATCTTTCACTAAATCAATACAAAAACCAATCTTTCGGTATGGTGGAATCCGGGTCACCTGCTCGAGGATGTCCGGGTACTCGCTAGCAAAAGGCACATCCAATAACTCATCGTGCAGGATGTCGAGGGAATGCAGAAAACTAGCCATCACCTCATCACTAGGTAAACATCCCAACACTACCCTCCGCCTATCATCTGCCCCAATGTTCACCAAAGACCTCTCATAGTCCACCACCACCCCGTACCTCTGGATCCAATCGACTCCGAGGATAATTACAAACCCAGAAAAGCAATCACAAGCAAACATGCATCCATGAATCGATAAAACCGACTCACAATAAATCATGCAAAGGGTGGTAGAACCATCAGTCGGGTTCGCCACAACTAAAGGTCGGTCAACAATTTCAGGTTCCTGTTCCTATCTATCTACCAGGTTACTAGATATAAATGAATGAGAAGCCGTAGTATCAACCAAAACTCTAACAGGAATATCACAAACTAAAAGCATACATTGGATGACAATACCCTTTTCCTTCTCCACCGCTGTTGGGGCATTTAACGAAGAAGGAATGACATTAATAGTGTATGCTCTCACCAACTTCTTATCCTTTGGGGGGTCTGGACAATCATTCTTAAAGTGCGCCTCCTTGCCATAATTCAAGCACTTCTTCAACGCTGGCTTGGACTTAGAGTCCCTATAAGATGACCCTTCTTGTTGCAGTCATGAAAAACTAATTCTGACTTATCTTCCTCTTCTGCCCCTCCTTGGCTAGAAAAGGCCTCAATTTATTAGGAAACTTCTTCTTTCCTCCACCGTCCACCCGTGGCATTGGCTCAACTTCAGAAGTAACAACGACTTAAGTCTTTGACTTAGGATAAAGAATTTCTGATCTCAAAGCTTTTCCAACGATGGACTCGAAAGTCTCATCGATATGATTTATAAGCCTCACCCTTAAGTAGTCATCCAACCCCATGACGATTTTCTCATTCTTCTTCTCAGCGGTATCGATAAAAGGAATTCCATATTTCGATAAAGCATTGAACTCAACAGTGTACATAGAAACGATTCTACCATTTTTCTTAAGCTCTGAAAATTTCGAGACAACTTCGACTTTTGAGCAACCAAAATAAACCTCCCACAAAATCGACCTTTAAATCGCTCCTAAGTAAACTAGTCCTCGAGGATAGTTTTGATAGCATTCCACCAATTCAAAGCCCTGCCTTGAAGCAAGTGCGACGCCAACCTCCTCTTTGTAGCATCATCGAGTCTAAGGTCCTTAAAGATGCGCTCACAGGTATCAGTCCAATTCTGAAACTCCCAAGCATCTCTCTCATAAAAGCAGTAAACATCATCTGCATATCAAGAAAATTAGCATTGTTGGGTCTTGAGTATGCTCCTTCTTCAACTCCAGAAGCGGAGTTTCTAGAAGTGCCAAGGGCTACCAATGAGTACTCAAAAATCCTAAACCCATATCCGAAAAGCGGATAATATTTGATATCTTAAAAAAGGGATGCGGATACGGAGGCACATTGATATCCACATTCGAAAATTACCTGTCCTATTTTTTTAACACTATACTCAAAATTATATGTATTTTAGTGAAATGAATGAGATTTTTTCTAGTGCTTTATTAAGTTGAAGGTTTATAATATATGCACTAAATGCATTTAAGCTTCTCAAATCTATTTAATTTCATCATATTTTTTTATTTTTAACACTTTAGTGATCAATAAAATTGATAAACATTTATTTTAAATTAAAATTTTCTTTTATATCTCTTGATTTATCGATCGTTTGGAGACAAGATAATTATCGGATATCCATCCGTATCCACGGATACATATATCCAATATTCGAAAATGATTTAGGATACAGATACGGATATATCACTATCTGTATCCGAAAGTATCTATTGACGCCAGTGTCCCTCGTCGCACGATTCATTGTTTAATCTGTAAAGAAGTCGATTAATCATCATTCCAAGGAATCCTACTTAGCAGTGCATGTGTAGTGGAACTTTTTTTAAATACACTAATTGTATATATATAGTTTTGAAAACCAAAATACCACAGATACGCTCTCTCATATATGTATACTCTTCCCCCCGGCACCATCACTTAGGTTAAACTACAAAACCTAAGCTCTTATATCAATGTAACGATTGCCCCATGCCAGCTGACACCCAACGAGTTGCGCTATGTCGGTGCTCGACTAATAAGAGTCGATTTCCAAGTTTGAAATAAGAAAACCTATATAACCTATTTTATATGTCATAACACATGGAATAAAATATAATAATAACATAAGTGATGATATAAAATAAGCAAGACAGTGTATGAGCTGAAAACCGAATCATAAAAAATAGAGTAGCATACTCACATTACAATATAATATCTAATGAGTCATATATAGGTACAACTCCAAAATACGGTCTCTAATCAAAATACACTACTAATTCCTAAAGTAATGATTAACAGAAGTAACAGGGATAAGAGTATATATAATACATGGGAGCCTCCTACTCATCTCCAATCAGCTACTCAAGCACACCAACCTATCTCTAGTCTGCTTATTTAAGAGCACCCATATAGTAATAAGAAGCAATGCATAGAACCCCAAATCAGACAAAGTTCGGTGTGAGCGATAATAATCTTAATCAATAAAGAGTCATACCTAACTTTATGCTGCATCCAAAGAGTTAGCATACATAATCATTTACTCTACTCTATGGTAATCATGATACTGAGTGTAAATTGAATTGTGTTTGTCATTGTGATAGCTACCATCCAAACATAACAAGCATCCCACCATTCTCTTAATCAACGGAGCATACGATATTCGATACTTTGGTCGTAGATCAATCAAGACATTGGTGGACTCTACTGTATGAGCTCCACCTAACCATTGCTATGCCCCACTGCATGAGATATAGCTGATAACCCTACCTAGTTCACACCACATTGGATTTAGGATCCAGACCGATCAATCCATACTGCATTGGCACTAATCCGTCCTTGTGTCACGCCCTCAAAGACATACCAAAGTTATGTAAACTGATATCTCCTTTACATACGTTCCCACATCGAAGTCTAACTTAAAAGTCAACCTGTTGGTTCCCATTTGGGTCCTTGGTGAAAATTCCCAACTCGTACTTTCTTTATGTCTCAGGTTTAGTTAGTCGCGTTGGAGTTGGTCCTCAAAAGAGCTCGAGCATTGCCGTGGAGAAATACTACGCATGCATCTCCATCTAGAAACCCGTATCATATATCCTCCATTGGATTTGCCCCTATTCGGATTAACAATGTCGATCCGGATTGGCTACCTTATCCGGTACTCTGGTACTCCAACCGAAGAAATCTTGGATAGGGGAAATCTCGGATAGTGGATGTCAAACCGAACCTCAAAACACTATAACTTGGTCTCCAGAACTCCAAACGACTTGAAACATGGACTGGAACCTTCATTATCGCCCCCACAAAATTTCATGCCAATCTGACAACATTTTCTTGCTCGATTTGGTCGGACAGGGAACGTCGAATCGAGAATGTCAGATCGAACTTCAAAGTAGGGTCTGTAGAACTCCGAACAACTTGAAACTTGGCCTAGATCCTTCCAGGACCTTCCTTGTCATCCTTACAAAACTTCGTGCCAATCCGACAAAATTTTTCTAGCTTGACCTAACCGAACTAGGCAAGTCGAATCAGAACCTACCGAGTGCATTTTAGACATTTTATCACCCTATTTCTCCACTCGACAACATTTGCATCCACCCAAGTTTTTCTGATCATTATCTAAACATACAAGACAACTAAAACAACATATATGTAGCACCTCGTATTTTATGAGAATATTGAAATAACAAATTAAAGAATAATTAATTTGAAAAGGAAGAAATAGGTGAAACGGGTTGCTCCATTGCGTTCATCTCGGAATTCTGCTTGAGATAGAGTAAAAGTTTGCGTAAATCATACTCCGTATAAAGAAGAAATCTTTAAATTAAATGTTGCAGCAAAACATGAAAAAGAAGAATGAGAAAAGAATAATGTTTAGCATTGTTATAAGGTTTGTAAGCAAAAGACTTAGTAGCTCATTTGATTAGAACATGTGACTTGCATACAAGAGGTACAGAGTTCGATCCCCGCCAGCGCCATATTTTTGTTTTAGGGGAATGCCTAAAAAGTGGCTTAGTGTGAACGTAGTTCAAAAAGTGGTTTAGTATGAAAATTGTTAATTAGGAAGATAGATAAATAAATAAATATATATATATATATATAGAATATACATATATATATATATACATATATACATATGACGTGTACGCATCATGTGGTCCACATGGCGCATTTTTTGTTGGTCAAGGATTGTCTTTTTACATGGCCTTCTCTGATTGGCTTTGTGAAAAATTCTAAGGTGTTAGGGCTTATGTGTCATGCTATAATTGGCTGAGTGACACATTGCTTTAGCTGGATAGTCTTGATTGCTTCTAGCTTGATCTGACGGCTCTTTTTTAATTAAAATTCTATATAAGCAACCTAAATCTAAAAACCTAAGTCACACAAAAATATTCCTAAGACCGTCATGCTGTCAACACTCAACCTAGATTATTCGCCATTCCCATTCAACTAGAAAGCAAGACAGAAGCAAGAATCAAATTAAATCAAATCTAATTCAACTAAGAGAATTCAACGTCTACAACAAAGGAGAGCTATCCAAATTCAGAATACAGATCCCTGAACACAAGACTAGTCTCCTTTTTGTAAGTCCAGTTATCATTTAGACTTAAATAATATTAGAATCATGACTAAATAAATGGATGTAGAACATCGGGTAATGCAAATCTATGCCTATCCTTTTTGTTAAAACTGAATTGATTGAGACTGTGATTCTTATCATGCTAAGTGGTGATCAAGTTGTATGTAATTTGATGATAAATGTTAGACGCTTGGCAATGAATCTATGTGTGGTGTAATTTGGCAATGACATATTATGTTGTGTATTTTGGCGATGACATAAATTGGCGACGACATATTACAATTTGGCGATGGTATATCATATTGTGTAATTTGGCGATGACATACCATATTGTATAACTTGGTGATGACATTTCAAGTTGTATGATTAGTAATGACACTTATATGTTGTAAGACAATTTGGGGATTTTGCTATGTTCAACCATGTTCACATATATGATCCAAAACTACATGTTACTATGATTAGGTTCATGTTAGATTTGATCCAACTGATTTGCAAGTTCTCAACTACATGTCTAATTTTAAGTTTTTGTAGTTTTATGTAAAATCCCTTTTTCATGATTCATGTTGAATAGATCTAAAGTTGCAAGTTCATAATTAAATGTATATTGTTCTATGCCAAATTCATATGATACGTGTGTAGTTAGATCCATATTTTTATGATGTTGAAATTATTACATGTTCCTCTCTTTCCCCTTTTGTGTATAGGATTAGGCCATGTATCGAACCTAACATTTTATATGATTTGTGCGAACGTTTAACGGGGGTAACGTTGGGGAAAACATGAAATTACATATAGTTGGCATATTTGGCTTATAAACATGTAAATGGTTTATGGCATAAAAGTGGTATAAATTTTTATAACTAAAATTATGAGCTTGATTTAGAGGGAAAGTGGACCATGACAATAAATTGTTGATAATTTACATAAAGGATAAATATGTAAATTTAGTAAAAGACGAATATGCCTAACCCGAGGTTAGATTGAGTTACGGTATAAGACTGCCCGGAACCGCCCGGCAAATCCAGCAACCATAACAATATAGATCTAATGTGAGAGGTTAGCGCATTGATCCCAAAAGAACCCGAGGTTAGACTGAGTTACGGTGTAAAACTGCCCGGAATCAACCGGCACATCCAGTGACCGTAACAATACCTGCCTAGTATGAGTGGTTGGTGCTTTAATAAGTGAATTAAAGCTAAGACAGGAATGGTAGGGTTAATTTAATTAAGGTAACACTTAACCAATACACCATGTTAATTAGATAAGTGGGTGAGGTTAAGTAAATTTATAACACTTAACTGTTATAACATGTTAAATAGACAAGTGGGTGAGGTTAAGTAAATTTAGAACACTTAACTGTTATAACATGTTAATTAGACAATTGGGCGAGGTTATGTAAATTTAGAAACACTTAACCAATATAACTTGATTTGTGGTAAGTTTAAGTTAAAATAAGTGGGCCATAATTAACCAATATAACTTGATTTGTTGTAGGGTTAAGTTAACACAAGAAGGCAACACTTAACCAAAGTAATATGACACGTAAGTGGGTTAAGTTAACTTGAATTGATTGACGACGCTTAACCAATACAACAAGATGAATACGTGGGGTTAAGTCAACAAGAAACACTTGACCAATATAACTTGATGAACGAATGGGGTTAAGTTAATAGGAAACGCTTAACCGATCAAACATGATAAGTAAGGTGGGTCAAGTTAATAGGAAACGCTTAACCAACATGACATGATGAATTAGTGGCTTATGTTAACATGAACAGACAACACTTAACCAATATTACGTAATGTGCGGGAGGGTTAAGTACATATCGGGTTGGTGGGTAATATTAGTAAATATAGGCCCACAAAAATTAACCATTATGTACACATGCTTGAATCAGTGGAAGGATTAAGTACATATCGGGTTGGTGGGTAATATTAGCAAATATAGGCCTACAAAACTTAACCATTAAATAAACATGCTTGAATCAGTGGAAAGGTTAAGTACATATTGGGTTGGTGGGTAATATTAGTAAATATAGGCCCACAAAACTTAACCATTAAATAAACATGCTTGAATCAGTGGAAGGGTTAAGTGCATATCGGGTTGGTGGGTAATATTAGTAAATATAGGCCAACAAAACTTAACCATTAAATAAACATGCTTGAATCAGTGGGAGGGTTAAATACATATCGGGTTGGTGGGTAATATTGGTAAATATAGGCCCACAAACTTAACCATTAAATAAACATGCTTGAATCAGTGAGAGGGTTAAGTACGTCTCGTATAGGTCGGTAATATCAGTACATATAGGCCCACAAACTTAACCGTTATATGAACATGCTTGAATTGATGGGAGGGTTAAGTACATCTCGTGTAGGTGGGTAATATCAGTATATATAGACCCACAAACTTAACTGTTAAGTAAACATGCTTGAATCAGTGGGAGGGTTAAGTAAATATCGGTTAGGTGGGTAATATTAGTAAATATAGGCCCACAAAACTTAACCAGTAGGAAACCCTATACTGGGGACCCATTTCAGCAGTAACCCACATAGATGTATCATGGTACCCTGAAACTAGGCAGGGTGGGGCACGATCACTGGGCTGATTATAAGCGGTCAAAATAGCGGCAGGAGGTACGTCAGTGTAGGTTCCGACGGTTTACGGGTGTTCAGGTACTACGGAATGGGAAAAAGCAGGCACTGGGTACCATTAGTTATACACTGTGCATCTTGAATCGTGTCAGGTCGCTATCATAAGGATTGATACACTTTATGATGGGACCAGCACAGTGTATCTACATGCAAGAGAGGGCCGATTGACACAGACACATGGAACTTTAATACAAGTAGGGAACCGATCTATAGGGTAGTAAGGGTACATCTAACATCTTCATGGCAATTAGACTGATTGAGGTAAGATCCTCATACTAGATGTACACCTGAAGGCTACCACAATTGCGGGGATAGGGATCACGTTGTAATATTACCATTTTATACAGATTACTAGTTAGGACACTAGTTAGGTGGTGCAGAGATAGATATAAAAATCGGATTAACAAGGTAGTAGCGAAGCAGAGAAAGAGTAGGAGCGCATTCAGTTTATCTTGCCTTATCATACCTTATGCTTATCCTATGTTACCTTATTTCTCTGTTGTTGTCCTGCATCCAGTTTATTCATGTCATGGTTATCTCACCAGTTTATATGCTGAATAATCAGTGGACTTACCAGACTCATGTCTGACCTAGTTTTTTTGGCCTCTTTTCTTCCGTTTCCCCTCGCCCCAGGTTCTCAGGGAGGAAATGTTGCCACTTAGCTCAGTTTTCTTTTCAAGCTCGAAGATGGTCGATGTTTTGCTTTGGACTCTCTCTTCCACTGCTATGGCTGGCTCATGCTTTATTGGGGAATATCATTGTTATTTTTGTGCTTCTTTTACACTTGGAAGTTATTAAATCAAGACAAAAGTTCTATGTATTACTTTTAAGTATGATTTTAGAAAATTGTTGTAAACACTTGACTGAATCACATTGTTAATAAAATGACTATATTTTCCGCTATTTATTTGTCTGTCTTGTAATTTATCTGCATCTTTTACCTAAAGCGCTTCACCGAAGTTAAGGCATTCCCTTTGTGAGTGACCTTAACGGAGGTGGGGTGTTTCACTTGGTATCGGAGCTGAAGGTTAACGGATCAGATAAACGATTTGAAAAATTATTTTCAAATGGTTTTAAAAGAAGCATTTTCTAAAGAAAAGTTTTGTTTTTAAAGGCATATTCCCCAAAGCCATCTGCACTATCTTTTAGACCCTCTATTTGAATCCTTGTTTCCTTCTTTCCTAAGTCTCTGGGGCTCCTGGCTTTCTAGGAGGCAACCTCATCGTGGCATGGTTCCGTAGGATTGATGAGACTGCGACACTTGTCAAAGGGCAAATAAGCGCCCAACTTCCATCTATAGCCACAGTAGCTTCACCTACGGCTAATTTTATTTCGAGCACTGTAGGATTTTCCGTGCGATGGAGGCAGCTTTCAAGAGACCTGTCAACAAGTTACACAAGGATGGCAAAGATGAGAATGAGGTAGTTTGGTTAAGGAGCACAACCCAAGGATGAAGAACTCATGGATATAGACTTGGTTCACAAAGAAGAGGAGCAAAGAATAGTAAAACCTAAAAACAAGAGGATGTATCTTTATTATGGTATAACGGGTCGTATAATTAAGGGCAAGGGCAAGAACAAATGACAGGATTTTCAGGAGGGCAAATCCATGCTCTCACCGTCAACGTACCTGAGAGAGAGGTAGTAAGGCTTCTGTTGAAAAAGTTTAGTTTTTCTTCTTGATCATCCTATTAGTACTCTTTTGATTTTAGCGCTTCACATTCATTTATATCTGCTTCCATAGTTGAGTCTCTACACCTTCGTACTTGTATAGTAGAAGATCCCATTATTGTCTCAAATCCAATTTGTGGTTCGGCTCATTTATCTTTGGATTTGAGATGCTTATGTTTCCGAGTTTCATGGGCCATGGGTTGATTCTAGGCATGGATTGGTTAGCTAGTAATTGTGAAAGGAGGGTAGTTAGACTTTCGACTTGCCTCAGGAATACCCTCGAGATTTCGTGCGATCCTAAGGGATCAGTTTGTCTTAGCTACCTAGAATCACTTTATGTATCTATCGATGATTTTCGATCCATTGGATTAGTCGATAAGTACGCAAGATGTTTTGATTAGGGTAGGGGTTTTCCCCCTAAAACTCGAGACTGACTTCCGCATATATCTAGTTGACAATGCAAAGCCCGTTATGCAATCAACGATAGTTTTGGAACAAGATTGGCGAGGATAGCCAGAGTCGGTTAAGTGCTCAATTGTTTGGTTGTTTTGCTAGTATCATCTCACGTTAATCGTCCAAATTCGGAGGAGGTATTCCTTGGGTGCTTGTCTGATATTGGTTTAGGCCTTTGGGGCTTGTACTTGAAGGATGTCGAGTTCGACTAGGATGGTTTGTGTGAGAAATAAATGGTTATGGCAGGCGCCCTAAAGTAAAACTGACCTTAAGAGAGGTAAAAAGTACATAGCAACCTTTAGCTTTAGACCATCAGATTTGTGACATTATGGATAAACTAAGTAGAGAAAAGACCTTTAATCATCTTAGTATATACACTTGGTATCTTGGCACACACCTGTTTATCTTGGAAATATAGTTCGACTACATCGGGTACCCTCTAGCATAGTAAGTGATCAAGGTCCTATCTTTACTAGTGAGTTTTAGAAATGGAGGTCAAGAAGCTTCACAACTGTGAAGTTAAATTAGTTAAGGGACAGTGGAGTGAAGCTTAAGAAGATGCGACGTGGGAGACTGAAGATAAGACACGCGCATCATACCCTTTTTCTTGAGGGTATATCCTTGATCTCTTTTTCTAGGAATTCTATACATGTTTGTTTCTACCTTTTTAGGAGTATCCTCTAGGTCATATCTTCAATCCTTAGGTAGAAGCCAATGGATGTAAACATGTGTTTGAAACATGTTATGATTGGTGGTTGCAAGTGGTTGCACGTGGATGCATATACACACATTAAGCACTAGATCGGCTCAATCACTTTCATATTGCATATGCATGAGTGAATTTTTATACATATGAACTGAAACTTGATGTGTTATCACATGGATGTTGCATTTGTATGAATGATTGTGCACTTATGTAGAAGTTATGAAGTATGATTAGGAATAATTGCATACATGATGGACTCATGGCACTGACATAATTCGCATTGAGGAGGTCAATTAAATTAGTAGACCGCCTGATTTTGCATTAGATATGGACATGTAGACACTATGCATATGATCATGAAGGCATTAGAAATATTTTTAAGGACAATGGATGCCTGTATTTGATGGTTGAGTAGATGGATGGTAGGATATACATTCTTTTTAACTTGAAGATTTCGGGGACGAAATCCTTTAAGGAGGGGAGAATATAACACCCCGTATTTTCAGAGAATATTAAAATAACAAATTAATGAATAATTAATTTGAAAAAGAAGAAATAGGTGAAACGGGTTGCGCCATTGCGTTCATCTCGGAATTCTTCTTGAGATAGAGTCCGAGTTTGCGTGAATCGGACTTCGTACGAAGAAGATATATTTAAATTAAATGTTGCAGCAAAACATGAAAAAGAAGAATGAGAAAAGAATAATGTTTAGCATTGTTCTAAGGTTTGTAAGCAAAAGACTTAGTAGATCATTTGGTTAGAACATGTGACTTGCATATAAGAGGTACAGAGTTCGATCCGCGCCAGCGCCATATTTTTGTTTTAGGGGAATGGATAAAAAGTGGCTTAGTGTGAACGCAGTTCAAAAAGTGGTTTAGTATGAAAATTGTTAATTGGGAAGATAGGTAATATATATATAAATATACCGAAAATATATATATATGACGTGTACGCATCATGTGGTGTACATGGCGCATTTTTTGTTGGTCAAGGATTGTCTTTTTACGTGGCCTTCTCTGATTGGCTTTGTGAAAAATTCTGAGGTGTTAGGGCTTATGTGTCATGCTATGATTGGCTGAGTGACACATTACTTTAGCTGGATGGTCTTGATTGCTTCTAGGTTGATCTGATGGCTCTTATTTAATTAAAATTCTATATAAGCAACCTAAATCTAAAACCCTAAGCCACACAAAAATATTCCTAAGACCGTCATGCTGTCAACACTCAACCTAGCGTAGCCGCCATTCCCATTCAACTAAAAAGCAAGATAGAAGCAAGAATCAAATTAAATCAAATCTAATTCAACGTCTACAACAAAGGAGAGCTATCCAAATTCAGAATACAGATCCCTGAACACAAGACTAGTCTCCTTTTTGTAAGTCTAGTTATCATTTGGACTTAAATGATATTAGAATCGTGACTAAATCAATGGATGTAGAACATCGCCTAATGTAAATCTATGCCTATCCTTTTTGTTAAAACTAAATTGATTGAGACTATGATTCTTATCAAGCTAAGTGTCATGTTGTATGTAATTTGATGATAAATGTTAAATGCTTGGCAATGAATCCATATGTGGTGTAATTTGGCAATGACATATTATGTTGTATATTTTGGCGATGACATAAATTGGCGATGACATATTATAATTTGGTGAGGGAATATCATATTGTGTAATTTGGCGATGACATACCATATTGTATAATTTCGTGATGACATTTCAACTAGTATGATTTGGTAATGACACTTATATGTTGTATGACAATTTAGGGATTTTGTTATGTTCAACCGTGTTCACATATATGATCCAAAACTACATGTTAATATGCTTAGGTTCATGTTAGAATTGATCCAACTGATTTGCAAGTTCTCAACTACATGTCTAATTTTAAGTTTATGTAGTTTACGTAAAATCTCTATTTCATGATTCATGTTGAATAGATCTAAATTTGCAAGTTCATAATTAAATGTATATTGTTCTATGCCAAATTCATATGATACATGTGCAGTTAGATCCATATTTTTATGATGTTGGAATTATTACATGTTCCTCTTTTTCCCCTTTTGTGTATAAGATTAGGCTATGTATCAAGCCTAACATTTTATGTGATGTGTGCGAACATTTAATGGGGGTAACGTTGGGGAAAAACATGAAATTATACATAATTGGCATATTTGGCTTATAAACATGTAAATGGTTTATTGCATAAAAGTGGTATAAGTTTTTATAACTAAAATTATGAGCTTGATTTAGAGGGAAAGTGAGCCATGGCAATAAATTGTTGATAATTTACATAAAAGGATAAATATGTAATTTTAGTAAAAGACGAATATGCCTAACTCGAGGTTAGATTGAGTTACGGTATAAGACTGCCCGGAACCGCTCGGCAAATCCAGCAACCGTAACAATATAGATCTAATGTGAGAGGTTAGCGCATTGAGCCCAAAAGAACCCGAGGTTAGACTGAGTTACGGTTTAAAACTGCCCAGAACCGACCGGCACATCCAGTGACCGTAACAATACCTATCTAATGTGAGCTATTGGTGCTTTAATAAAAAAATTAAAGCTAAGACAGGAATGGTAGCGTTAAGTTAATTAAGGTAACACTTAACCAATACACCATGTTAATTAGACAAGTGGGTGAGGTTAAGTAAATTTAGAACACTTAACCGTTATAACATGTTAATTAGACAAGTGGGTGAGGTTAAGTAAATTTGGAACACTTAACTATTATAACATGTTAATTAGATAAGTGGGCGAGGTTAAGTAAATTTAGAAATACTTAACCAATATAACTTGATTTGTGGTAAGGTTAAGTTAAAACAAAAGGGCAACACTTAACCAATATAACTTGATTTGTGGTAGGGTTAAGTTAACACAAGAAGGCAACACTTAACCAAAGTAACATGACACGTAGGTGGGTTAAGTTAACATGAATTGATTGATGACACTTAACCAGTACAACAAAATGAATACATGGGTTAAGTTAACAAGAAACACTTGACCAATATAACTAGATGAACGAACGGGGTTAAGTTAATAGGAAACACTTAACCGATCCAACATGATAAGTAATGAGGGTCAAGTTAATAAGAAACGCTTAACCAACATGACATGATGAATGAGTGGGTTAAGTTAACATGAACGGACAACACTTAACCAATATGACGTAATGTGCGGGAGGGTTAAGTACATATCGGGTTGGTGGGTAATATTAGTAAATATAGGCCCACAAAACTTAACCATTAAATAAACATGCTTGAATCAGTGGAAGGGTTAAGCACATATCGGGTGGGTGGGTAATATTAGTAAATATAGGCCCACAAAACTTAAACATTAAATAAACATGCTTGAATCAGTGGAAGGGTTAAGTACATATCGGGTTGGTGGGTAATATTAGTAAATATAGGCCCACAAAACTTAACCATTAAGTAAACATGCTTGAATCAGTGGAAGGGTTAAGTACATATTGGGTTGGTGGGTAATATTAGTAAATAGAGGCCTACAAAACTTAATCATTAAATAAACATGCTTGAATCAGTGGGAGGGTTAATTACATATCGAGTTGGTGGGTAATATTGGTAAATATAGGCCCACAAACTTAACCATTAAATAAACATGCTTGAATCAGTGGGAGGGTTAAGTACATCTCGTATAGGTGGGTAATATCAGTACATATAGGCCCATAAACTTAACCGTTAAATGAACATGCTTGAATCGAAGGAAGGGTTAAGTACATCTCGTGTAGGTGGGTAATATCAGTATATATAGGCCCACAAACTTAACCGTCAAGTAAACATGCTTGAATCAGTGGGAGGGTTAAGTACATATCGGGTTGGTGGGTAATATTAGTAAATATAGGCCCACAACTTAACCGGTAGGAAACCCTAGTAACAGGGACCCATTTCAGTAGTAACCCACATAGATGTATCATGGTACCCTGAAACTAGGCAGGGTGGGGCACGATTACTGGGCTGATTATAAGAGGTCAAAACAGCGGCAAGGGGTACGTCAATGTAGGTTCGGACGATTTATGGGCATGCACGTACTTCAGAGTGGGAAAAAGCAAGCACTGAGTACAAGTAGTTATACACTGTGCATCTTGAATCGTGTCAAGTCGCTATCATAAGGATTGATACACCATATGGTGGGACCAGCATAAGGTATCTACACGCAAGAGAGGGCCGATTGACGCAGACACATGGAACTTTAATACAAGTAGGGAGCCGATCGATAGGGTAGTAAGGGTATATGTAACATCTTCGTGGCAAGTAGGCTGATTGAGGTAAGATCCTCATACTAGATGTACACCTGAAGGCTACCACAATTGTGGGGATTGGGATCACGTTGTAATATTACCATTTTATACAGATTACTAGTTGGGACACTAGTTAGGTGGTGCAGAGATAGATATAAAAATCGAATTAACAAGGTAGTAGCGAAGCAGAGAAAGAGTAGGAGCGCATTCAGTTTTTCTTGCCTTATCATACCTTATGCTTATCCTATGTTACCTTATTTCTTTGTTGTTGTCCTGCATCCAGTTTATTCATGTCATGGTTCTCTTACAAGTTTATATGCTGAATAATCACTGGGCTTACCAGACTCATGTCTGACCTAGTTTTGTTTCGCCTCTTTTCTTCCGTTTCCCCCCGCCCCAGGTTCTCAGGGAGGAAATGTTACCACTTAGCTCAGTTTTCTTTTCAAGCTCGAAGATGGTCGATGTTTTGCTTTGGACTCTCTCTTCCACTTCTATGGCTGGCTCATGCTTTATTGGGGAATATCAATGTTATTTTTGTGCTTCTTTTACACTTGGAAGTTATTAAATCAAGGCAGAAGTTTTATGTATTACTTTTAAGTATGATTTGAGAAAATTATTGTAAAAGCTTGACTGAATCACATTGTTAATAAAATGACTTTATTTTCTGCTGTATTATTTGTCTATCTTGTAATTTATCTGCATCTTTTACGTAAAGCGCTTCACCAAAGTTAAGGCATTCCCTTTGTGAGTGACCTTAACGGAGGTGGGGTGTTACAATATACATCAACTTAACTAGATCAAAACACCCAAAGAAGCATGTTTTCCCCTTAATCCTTTAAGATCCGGGATTCACAAATCAAGTCCAAATCAATCCAAAATTATATATGTGTTATAACATGATTAATAATGAATTGTAAGCATTTTTACATATTTTTGTGAAAATCCCATGTGCTAATCTACTATAATTAGTGAGTAATCGTACTATTACTTACCTTAATCACCTACAAAAAGTTTAGATCCAAAAATAGATGTTGTTTGGATTGGATTCCTATATGTTGCAACAACTATTATCTTGATGTGGTGTTAATTTGACTTGATTTACACTCAATTAGGTTGTTGGATGTTTAAATGAGAGATTAGTGGTAGGTAGAAGCCATTAATGGGTGTTTATTGACTTTTTGGGAGTTTGAAAAGTGAATAGGGAGATTCCCCTACCTTTTTCATCCCCCTCCTAGTTATTCTATCTGATACGGGCAATAAACCTACCCACTAATGATCCAATTTGCCCATTTAAGTCTTTCCCATGTTAATTCAGTCATTTCTCCCTAATGGTAAACCATTTTCATAATGTGACCATTCTACAAAATGAAAAACCATCATCTGAACAAGATGAAAGTGGTTTCAGGTCTAAATTCCTTACCAATCAAAAGTTATGGACGAAACAAGATTTTCCATGGGCAAAACGGTCACACTAAAGTTCGAGAAAATGGTGAAAATAGGAGATGGACCCAATAGTCATTTACCAAAATTATACAGTCATACGGCCTCATATTAAAATAATATAAATATTTTACGATCCTCTAATACGTAGAATACAGGTCGTTACATAATGTACCCACTATTATTTATTGCACAGATACTATCAAAATACCTAGTAAAATAATGTATAATATAGATCAAATATGCAATGGATATTCGACATGGGAATTGTTGTGACTCTAAAAGAGAGGAAGCTTAGGTCTGTAAAAGATTAAAGAAACTCGGTCATGTGCACAGTCTAAAAATATTGTGGAATCTTTTAATTTTTGACTTGGTTTATGCTAAATGTTTTGAAAAAATAAATAAATTCATAATACATATGAGAAGTGTAAATTTTAAATTCATTCTCAAGCATTATTAACAATATGCTAAGAGCTAGTGTAACGGCCCACCTTTTTACCTGGTTCCCGCCGGTAATTTAACCAAATTAAACCATTCAGAAAGATGAATTGTTATGGGTACATACATATATTGAACAAAACAACGAAACTTTTCATTGTTCAAAAACAATATTACATCAGAGTTACATGAATATCAGAGTTGCAACATAAACATACAGCGAAAGAAAAATATAACTCTTAGCGGAAGAACAGTATGATATGGCGGAAACTCCAAACTCTAAGTCAACTCCAATCCAGAAAGTGCTTCGAACTTCACGCCAATGAAACATAACTGCAAAACTAAACCACTAGCTGCCCGTGTGAAAATTAATGGGCACCCAGACTTTAGGAAGGAACAATAAACTCCAGGTCAGTCATGGGACTGGTGTGAGAACATAAAACATTTGCTTTACAATTTATTTTAAAGTTGGGAATTTCACCGGACCACGCCGCTAACGTGGAACGGGTTTATTCCATGTGAATGCCCGTGCATATAAATATGCAATGACTTTTGAAAATGAAGCTATCATAAGCTCGTCCCATATCACACAATGCAAGCGCACACCAGATGGGCAAGGTTCATCTTATGATAACCAAATATGCTTTCATACGTAAAAGTCCTCTTTCAAAGCCAAAATACATATATACAGTGTGGAATACATTTCGCAAATAAATGTGTTAATCCTAGACAGCATAATACCCCATAATATTATGTCGTTATATATATATATATATATATATATACACACAATCAAAATCGTATGGCTCGCATTGGAGATTTGGGTTTCCAAATTGATGATTCCTGGCACGATAGATCAGTCGGAACAAAAATGAAATGTAATCACTGGTTTTTCATCCAGACGCGAACACCAATACAAATCGCTAGGTAGATCAACGGTTTTTGACCAGACACGGCCCCCTGAACATACCCTATTCCATAAGTCATAAGTGGTTTCCCACTGCTGCAACGGTCATCATCAATTCATATATTCATATACATATACACACACAACCTAAGCACCAGTTTCTCATCATCCGGGGTGTAAGGTTTGTCGATGTCACGTCATACACAAAGCATGCCTGGAGAAGCAATGCCTTGATCGTATAAGCTAATTTCATATCTTATGTATGTCACATTGTCCATTCACCACACGACCACTGATTTCCATCATTACATAACCACTTCCAGCTCATACGTCACAAACCAAATACATATCAACGGAATCAGGGTTATGCTGTCAATTACAATGTCAGACACACAATCCATACAATTCTATCCTGGGTCTGAACGGAACAAAATTTGAAAGTTCTCCCAACATGTTCGGACTTCCTGCGACTCTGGTAATAGGGGCATCTCTCTACTGTAGCTATTCAGTAAAGAAACCAATCAGCAGATAGTCCGTTCGATCTGTGAAGAACCACGATCTTCATTCATTGATTCCAAGTCTTGAATTAGCTTCATGCGTCGTATTATTACTTGGAATGGTTTTCGGACTTAAAATCCAATCCCATCTTTCCAAGTAATAAGCGTATTCATAAAACAATGGTTATGGATCGTACGGACCTTTCAATTCAATCTCCTTCCAGTCATTCAATTCATTTACAAGTCAAAGTTGGATTTGTCATACATTCTACTACCCTTTAAACCTTTCTTTGAAATGAAATATTCAATTTACCAACCTTTATTTCAACATAGCCCTTTGATCCTTATATTCAAAACTTAATCCTTCAAGTCTTTAAGTTTTAAATTTTTCCAAAACTTTATTTGGATTAGAAATTCCATTTACGATAATCCAAACAAAAATATATTCAAATATAAGTTTGACAGAGTTAAATTGACCTATATTTGATATAAATTCACAACTCAATCAAACACTATCAGAATATTTGAGGTAAATATTTTTATTGTTTCTGATAGTATTTGTTCGACTTTGAAATTTCATATCGAATATCCATCACAACTCATTTCCCTTTAAATTCTAACTTTTAGAATTAATAAATAATTCCATGTTCAATCACTTAAAATCCTTCCGAGCCAATTTACAACTTATTAACCATTTAAAATAACGGTTTACGGTTATAATTTCAAAAATCCATTCATCTTTGGAATTTAGATAATAACTTTTGAATGTTATTAAAAATACTGCAATATCCATTTAATTCAAATAGATTCCAAATCAACTTCACTTTAGATTAATAAAGTAAAACCTATCATGAATTCTCTCTAACTTTAAAACTGGTTTTATTTTGAATTTCCGATGTGGTTGCCGAACTGCACGTACAGCGACCTTTCCCAAATTTGCTTTGAACATAACTTGAAAATCATACGCTGAAATTTAAAAATTTATTTTCTATTCAAAATTGTTAGTATTTGAAAATCAATGCTTCTTGTTTCAAGTCAAACCGGTTTCAAACGGTTAACTTATATTCGTTTGAAAATTTAAATCGATATTTATGAACTGTGGCGTCGTAGCGCATTATAAACAATTTAAATATAATTCCTTAAAACCTTTTGAATTCAAATTTAAAATTTCAAAACAACTAAATTTCAAACCAATTTTTTTAGTTAAATTAAAATCATTTCCAAATTTAAATAAGTTGTAAACCATAGGAATTCAAAACCCTTTTTATTTAAATTTAAATTTCAAAAATGGCATTTATTATTTTAATTCCAAATCGGTTTTCTAAGTTTTAAAACAACTTCAAATTTAAATTCAAATTATATTTGAACTAACCGTTCTGTCCGTCGGACCAGTTAGGGATAGCCAGGGAGAGCAGGAAACTGGATTCCCAAACCCAAGCCTAGACACATCCTCTCTGTCAACCTAGAACGGTCTGGTATAATTTTATATTTAAATTCCAAAACTCTTTTCAAATTAAAATTTGACTTAAAAGAATAATAATTTAGTATTTGAAAATAAATTTCCATTTATATGAAAGGAGAATTGAATGGATTATATATATGATTCCACAATCATGGTGTTGTGTGTGCATCATGCAACAAAATAAATCAACCATATAAGTCAGATTATCGTGACTTATAATCATCATCAACACAAACGATTCAGCTGTGCACAAGCGTTACAGTCTATAACTTTTTCCGGTGTTCAGTGTTTTGGTCTAACTACATGCACATCCATTCACACAATAACATTCATATCCAACACTTATCATCCATCCATCACAATTCATTATTAAATCACTTCTAGTTAAAATGAATGATTAAATTAATTGTTCTCACCGAAATAGCTCCATAACTTTGCTAACAGGATGAACAATCCAACAAACGCCGACTCTTCTACTTGTATAGCTTCCAACCCATTCCATTAGCATCCGGTGGTTTTCTGCTAATTATATATTATGGGATTGAATTAATAACATCGCTTTGCTTTTTTTTATTGTCATATATATATATATATATACCAGTACGTTAGGCACGTTTGTTGGACGTGTGCATAGATATTCAAGAGTAAATTTATGGATTGTGAAATTCAAGCCGTATGCATAGATAATGTGTTGATACAACTAAATATGTGAGTTAACTTCTGCCTATTTTGAAAAATATGTAGTTATATGCATAGATCTCATTGGTACAATTTCGAGCATTAATTTGTTTTATTTCTTAATATTAAATGGAAAAAAAATATTCTGTAGATTTACAAAATGTGAACAAAAATATTATGACTTGTATTAGATGATGTGGAATACGTATAAGGTAAAAATATAGTAAGTGATTGGCAATTAGCATAGTTAGAAGGATAAAATTAGTAGTGTCGATAATGTTAAAATCCATGTTCGTCCAATTGTGTAAGTTAACTGCATACCCAATCATATTTTAACTTCAAGTTAAAACATAAACAATCTTCATTAAGGCATTTTGCGTAGATGGTCTCGACACGTTCTATTTCTCAGCTCTCGCTCAGCACAGCGCCATCCCCAAGTGCTCCGGCCACTAAAATCGCACTCATGCGCTTGTGCACTTGAACACATTTCCTTGTATTTGAATATAAAATTCCACGTTTGCATGTTAAAATTGTCACACATGCTTGCATGGGTCCTTCAGTGGACTTGCTCTAGGTTGGTCATCTGATTCCTTTTGTGGCTGTTAGACTTCAGCAAAATGCAACTTCAACAGCTTGGTTCCATACCATTGACAATATCCATTTTGCATGCATTAGCTCAAGTGAGACTATCCTACTGTATGTTGCGCTTTAGCATGTATCAACAAATTATAGTTTTTTTTCCTTCTGGTACATTATATTATTTTATGGCATAACATAATGAAAATGAGAAGTCCAGTGACACTACACATGAAACAACGACGAAAGAGCCTAACCAACACATCAATGTATCTCCATTAGTGAATCCTACTATTGTCTCAGTACATTACAAACAAATTTTCCTACCTTTCAGAATCTTATGATCTTAAAAGATTAGACGAAAATGTGAATCGATGTTTGCATGCCAAACGACATTCTCAAATAACAAACTGTTTAACTATCAATCTCAGTAAATTGTTAACTCCTGCATTACACTCATAGAACAGAATTGTTGTACAAAGAGAATAGCGGAAGTTTTCAAAATATTGCAAGGGTAACATAAAACTACAGAATCTTATGATCTTCATAGATCAAACCAATGTCAGGTTAACGTTCCAGCTTCAACTCATAACTCATTAACGAATTCGGTGGCAAAGTTCAGAAAATATGAATGCATGCCACATGATTTCTGTTACAGGAAAAATAATGTAACACAAATTTACATACAGTCCACAAAACAAAAAAATGATCCACTCAACAGCCTGTTACTTATTATCACCAATTTCAGAAACAAATAGCTAGCCCATAAAACTTATTATCACCATTTTCAGGTTCCATCAAAAAATAATACCTCCATTTTCAGAAACTGAGCTATAAGCAGTCTCAAAAAATGAAACACAAAATGAATACATTCTCCCAATAAATGCAGACCAATTGACCTAAGTTTACATAACTTTTCAGTCTTCAAAATCAAATTCACACACTACACCAGTATGCCATTTCAAACTTCAGACCAAAAAGTTAATCAAACAATCCTAGTGCCTCGTACATGAGACATTCCTCTCATTTGTATTGATAAGTTCTTCTACTGTGTTGATATTTTTTAAAATCTGAATGCTCGGCTCTTTCAACTTCGGTCAAATCATATGAACAGATGGGCAACCCCCGGTTAGCACCATACACATTTCATGTTATAACTGCTAAAGATTTCTTTTTTTTCTTAATGTTGAATCATGTGATAGCAGAGCCTGTAAATTCACTGAAACTTGATTCAAATCTTGAGCCTAAGTAATGTATTAAAAGATGGCCTTGAATCTGTTGGGAAAACATAGCAACATATGAAGGATCAGGTTCATACTAACTCTGCTTAAAACTGTATATTAGTAAGTTTAAAGATAAATTGAAAAGTACAAATTCATGGAACTAAATAGGTTTAAAACTGTACATTAGTATGTATGTTCATTGAAATTGCATGTGTACAAAATCATGAATATTTTGAAAACAGTTGGTACATGGTTTTTAAAACCAAGTGACACCTAAGATTTATATTCCTAAATTTCAGATCATTTGAAATTCGTGGAGCCAAACTTTAACACTCGTGCTAAAATATAGAATTAACACTTAACAGTAAACATATTTTCAAAACTCAAGGTTTAATACTCAAGATAAAATAAAGAATTAATACTCGATACTAAACATATTTTCAGAATTGTCAATGTCATGTGTTGTTTAATGCATGGCTTGTTCAAAACATAAATACATTTTTCTTAAGATCTGACACAGATATACAAAATCTTGTATATTATTCAAAATCACCCTTTAAAATTAGATAAGTGCATGCAAAACCTTAAGTCACTGAAATTCAAACATGTAAAATACTGCCATATGGTAAGCAAGATTTCCATGTAAAAAACTATAAACAACATAGATTTTTCCATGTATAAACCATGCGCATTTGTAGTCATTATATCCTTCTAGGTTTTATATTTAAAGCTTTGTTTATCCGAAACTGCTTTTAGACTGATCCATGCGTTAAACAGTTAAAGATTGTCATACACCCATAGCTATAAATTTTCCAAAATTTTAAGACGCGTATTCTCAAGAATTCGTATAAATATCATATATAAGAAAACACAATGCATGATTAAAAAAGAATCTACTTAAAATTGTGCATTGAAAACCGTATCATATCCAAAAAAATTAGATGCATACAGAATTTAACTTCTTACAGATCATACCTCTTTAAACTCATGCGTTTAAATTTTGAATATTCGTAAAACTCATGTTCACATACTTATATGAAGTCCGACTTTCATAAACATGCATGTAAATAACTATGTACTTGCTGAAAACTACATATATGTATGAAATGTCGTACCATTGTGTCTTTTAAACTTATTTATGAAAATATTGTATGAAAGTAACATATACTCCTAAACCATCATACCTATATATAAGCCGGAGGCTTTGTCAAACATTTTGAAAATTGACGTATATGAAAACCAAGATGTACAGTATAAATTGTGCATGTTTCACACTTGTTAATGTTTTAAATCCTTATTTTTTTGGATAGAATATACAAAAACTTAAACATATAAGTTAATTTGCAACTTAAAAATGTAGGCTCTTTAGAAATTCAGTGTTTAAACCATTTTATAGAATGCAATCGTTAAAAAATAAACCTGTACGCTCAATGACGGGCCATGTAGAATGAGGCAACCACTTTCAATGCGAAAGACACCATGATATATCTTGTCATCCCTGCACACAAAGCATATATAAATGCATTAATAAAACCATCTTAGAGAAATTAAAAAAGCAACGTACATAGCGAATTCCATATAGGAAATTAAAAAAGCTAAGTAATACAAAGGTGGAAGCAAAATGGAAGGAAATATCTTCATATTCTTTGCTAATAATTTATGCACATTTCCAAATGTTATTTCTATCGTCACATGATGAGATCCTTTTGCAATAACAACGATATGTGATTTTTGAAGCTTGTGAAATGATAGTTTAACTAAAAATGAACACGGTTCACACGATTGGAAGCAATCACAAATCTTCAGAAAGTAGATCTATATTATAAATATATGATGTTATAACATGAAAATATAGCTGTGAAATTCATACACGTCAAATAGTTTATATAAAAATATAATAAGTTACATAACTTGGTTGATTTTTTCCAAAATATAACAGCTAATTTAGTAAAAAGGTAAAATTGATTCTTATATAATGACACATATAAATTGAAGTCAAAATTATCAATTTGAATTTTTTCACAATAAATATAAAAAATAGGCATTCAGTTTCATTTATTTATCGGTAATTGTCTTGATAAAAAATCAAAATGAACCTACATGAAGATTGATTTTTGCAAATTAACTAAAAATAATATTCATACCAAATTTTCATACTTCTCATAATACACATATATACAGCATAAATCATACTTTTTTAATATTAGAATCTATAAGAGGATTTTGTTCAAATTTCCATAAAAACTGAACTTCAAACAAATACTAATGTTTTTTCTTTGGGATAAATGAAGCATTCTTAAAAATATTAAAATCATTTCAAAACAAATGATTCCAGTAATTTGTTAATGTAAATGGTGTTAGTTTAGAAAACGTAAAGTAAGCCATTATTATCATGGCTTGTGATATGTTTATACGTCCCACTTAATATTGATTTTCAGTAATCTTGGATTCATATCCTCTAAAATTGCATCCCTTGCCTCATTTCTCTTCTTGCATAGTAAAATAGTATTTAGTTGTTAAGATAATATTACATACTTGAATTATCCATTATTTTGATGTCACCAATAATCTTTTTACGGGCTCAAACAGTGCCATAATGTGTGTCAATTAGGAACTCAATATCGCACATTGTAGAAAGGACGGTTGTGCTAACTTTTTGTAGTTCTATTTGACACTTTTGATTGATTCAACAAAGCAATTGATTGATATGGTTGATATTCATATCAATATCTTTTTCCAAGCATATAGTATTATGCTGCACCGGTAAACATACATATATTGGCTAAAACTATATACAGTTTTTATCATAATTGTACGATACGTATGACATTGCCGTAATGGAATGATGAGTGAACTGGAAATGCATTATCCATGCAGCAACTATAGGAAAGAACATCTTAATCCTAATCTAGTCTGGGTAGTATTCATGTAGAGGCAGTGTGGAGAGTGAGTTATTGAAATAGTGATCTATACGGGGAAAAAATGATCTACTAATAGAGCGACAATCTTCTAACAATAAATCCACTTGATATTTACCTGCAGAAATCAATTTGAAATAAAATCATTGCCAAACCCAGTAAACATCCCCCTTTACTTAATCATTACCTCAATTGATTCGTTTACATCCCTTGTCATAGCCATAGCCGCTGCTACTTCAAGATTTGGATGACAAATCAAAATTTTAACCCAAACAAATTAGTTCTTCTCACGTTTCTCTAACCTGGAGAAGTCACAAATCAGTCGATGCTTATTTCTTGATCCAATACTCATTAAAACCAATAAATATAAAACCCAATTTCTAAAATCCCAAAATCTATCAAAGTTTAACCAAAAAAAAAATAGTTTACCTTTCGATAATTCCCAGGATTTGCAAAAACACAGTGCCAGGATTTCATCGAAGCAGGAAAAAAGCATTTGAGTCTAATTAAAGGAAATAGCCTCCAGTTGTTTAATGTTAGTTTCATATTCCTTGACCACCTCGGAAAAATTGGAAAATAAGAGGATCGCTGAAGAAAAAATTGGAAAATGGTTCGAACGTGGGAACAATAATTACATAATTAAATTAAAAGTAAACCAATTGAGAAATTGTGGAGAAATATATTAAAAATAAAGTAGATATTAAATTACCGAAGTTAGAGTTTTTGCTTTCATCAATCTTCATCGTTGTAGGAAATTTGGAGTTTTTGGCTTCGTCGATCTTCATCGATGGAGGAAAAGGAGATGGAATAGGAGAGGTTACACCTGTGGAGAGAAGAATGAAGACGAATGTTTGGACCGACAGAATAGCTGGAGTGCGTGGAGATAGTGGAAGCGTGATACGGGCGAACAACTAAGAAACGACAAAACTGCCCCATCAGCACAACATAAATTTGGTTGGGTAAAGCTTCAATTGGAGGTATTCCTATTATATATAGATATAGATAAAGGAAAATTTCGGACACAACACATACTTAATTTTTAGCATTGTTGTTTTTTATTGTAAGTTAGAACGATAAAAAGAGTAAAAAACTATAATATTTTTTCCGAAAATAAAACATGGAGCAAAGAGAATGAGTAGTAAGATAAATAGAAATAAGAGACAAAAATAAGTAGGAAGTGAAGGGAAAAAGAAAGAATAAATTAATCATTTATTACTCTAGAAAATAAGCTCATGAATCGTCGAATTATTAAAATTTTGCAGTTTTAACATCTCTAATTTAGAAACCTATTTCCTAACTACTTCATATCACCATAAACATTTACTCTTGTCATTTACCATACAGTAGGATCTACTACTTTCTTCTCACAGAAAATGAATGTCATCATTGATAACCCTAAATATATCCATAAATTTACCATATAGTTGGACCATACAATGCAATAGCCACAAATTAACAAAAGTACATTAGCGAAGATTTTCCTTTAATGGTAGCACGTTTTTGTAATGTAAATAATTTATTTTGTTTGCTGTTTATGCATTCTTGAAATGGTCATTTGTCCGATGATCCGTTTATATTCTTCAATTTTGGTATTAACATAAAACAAAGAGAGATCAACTATTCTTTTTAAAGGAAAGTAAAATACATTGATACAGCTTGCATAGATTTGAGAGCAATAGGATTCTGGAAGACCATAGTTAACTGTAGTTGGAAAGGTTTTCTATAGTTCTTTGACTGGTTTTGCAAGAGAAATCAAGTATTTAGGAAATCAAACAGCACATTTAACTAAACATAAAAGTAACAACATAACAAATGTTTATGCCGAAAAGCTCAATCGAACATAAAAGACAGATATTATTATGCAATTGTCGACTTTAAACGACAATAGAAAAAAACATATAATCTTTTAAATTAGAAGTTAAGATTATATGTACCATCCAAAAAGTGAAAAAGAAAAGGAATTTGTTATTTAGAATGTTAGTTATCATTCTATACATGAATTAGGTGAACATGAATGGCATATGCACTATATGACTAACCTTATCAAGTTGTGAGAAAATTATAACAAAAATAGCATCAAGCATTTTTTAAGCATTAAACTTTTATTTTATTGCCCAGTCAGCTAGAACTCATGAGCTGCTGTGACCTAAAATGCAGTAAATTGTCAACAATATCCACTGAACTGAAATTAACTTATTAAATGACACAATAATAAAAACAACATGATTTAGGGTTGATGATTAAATTAAACAGGGAAACAATTAGGTTTAGTGAACTCTATTTGGACGTAGGTATACCAAATAAAATTACATTTCCATTAGGAAAATTGTCCATATCCATGCATTTTTACTATTAAAAGTTTTATGTGGCTAATGATTCATCCTAAGTTAACTGAAATACTTAACCATGGATAAAAGTTTTCAGAAAAATCAACTATAATATGCTATAATAAAAAAAAATATTTAGACATGCGCTTAAAAGTGATTACCTGACTGCCATGCATTCCTTCACTTCCTAATACACCTTTATCGTCGTCATCTTGAGTTTCCTTGGCACTCTAAGTTTCTTTGTCCTTATTTTGATTTTGATTTTTTTTTCTTTAGAACACTTCTTATCTTCTTTGGTATAATGTAAATTGCACATGCTATAAGACACACACAAAAATACGGTAACATTCGCTTTTTAATCTAATGTTTAGTTCTATAAATATTACTATATGATTATATAATGCCTATAATGTCAAAGAAAACATAATAATAATAGTTAGTAATAGTAATATGGTGGCTTATAGATATTTCTTTATTATCGTTATTACACAAAAGTATGAATAACATTAATTTTTTCTTTTGTAGATGCCAGTGAAACCCGACTTTAGAGAATGAACAATCATATTTTATCAATCTTTGGACTTACTCGCAATGTATCCTGGTTATTCTTGTAGTAGTTGGTGCAATATTATTTCTTTTGCGGAAGAAAAGGTAGTTCAAATCGCATAATTGTTCAAAACATGAAACCATCATGATTAAAGCATGTATAATGTAATGGTTTTCGAATGAAGATCCAAAAGGTAGCCACTAAATCTTAAACACATACATGAACAATTGCTTAATCATTAATTCAAATATGAAAAACCATCTCAACTGGCTACTGTTAATTTTTATTTTGTAGATGCCTGTGAAACCCGACTTTAGAGAATGAACAATCATATTTTATCAGTCTTTGGACTTACTCGCAATGTATCCTGGTTATTCTTGTAGTAGTTGGTGCAATATTATTTCTTTTATGGAAGAAAAGGTAGTTTAAATCGCATAATTTTTCAAAACATGAAACAACAGTTGCATATTTTTAATTTTTCTATAAACAAACTGGATGGACAAAGAACGCTGACTAATAAAAAACATGCAGTAAATAATAAATATTTGTAAAAAAATGAATGACAAAATTTAGGTACCTGATATATTCGTTTATAGATTAGTGTGATTTCGCTAACTTCAAAATCTTTGTTTCCGACGGCAATCCCTCCCCGTTGATTTCAGATTTCAGGTACGTCTTCCCTTCTTTGGCTACGTGGCCCAAAACCTAGCTGCATCCAAAAGTTGGTTACTTCACGATTCATAGTCGACACAGTCGCTATCTTTCCCTCAACCAAAAAAGTCAAGGCTTTTGTATCACTAATACAATCATAACAGAAAGCAACATAAAATCATACCTGAGTGAAGTAAATCAAAAACACGATCCACAGAAATGATGCTCCGAAAGTTGAGCAAACTCCAATTTGATTGTCGTCGTCCTATGTTCAACCAACTCAGTACCTGCAAGAACGACACAACACTAACATTGGAAACTTCAAAAAAACTAAAGAAATGATTGTGCTACATGTACTCTGTAGTTCCTTCCCAGCGAAGACCAAATGGCCTAGTTCCTTCCCAGTTTAGGGATTGATGATTTTTTGCGTCTTTTGGGTTTTGGTTGTTACAGGGTAAAGATGCCGATTAAGGAGGAGGTGGAAGAGAGGGATTGCGTAAAGACGCCGATTGAGGTAGAATAGAGGAGAGAGATCGATTAAGCTTTCTTCGCAGATTAGGGATCGACAGTTTTTGCTTTTTTCTAGGGTTTAGTTGTTACAGGCTGAAGAAGCCGATTGAGCTGGAGAAAAGGATAGTGGGAGTGGGAGCGGGAGTGGGACGGGACCATATCGTGTTTTAGATAAAAACGTGGAAAGCATAAAGGACAAAAGTATCCTTGGCCCCTTTTATAACTTGAAAGGGTGATATAGACATTTCAAAAGCTTCATTTCAAGGTATTCTCATTATAATGTAGATATATATATATATATATATATATGTATATGTACGGACTTACCATTTATTTTCCCAAATTTATATTTAACCAAAATTTCTAAACTTATATATAAGTGGATTCAAATTCCCGATATGATTCTAACGGATCTAAGGGCGGGTTAATCCAATTTAAAATGAACAAGATATGATTATTTAAAGGTTAGACAATCTAACTTGAAATAATTAAAGGGAAATATACCTAAACCATTTGGCCCAAGGCCCAAACACTTGAACCAAGCCGTGCCCATCTTTTCCCTTCTTCTTCCTCACGCTCATGCTCCCTTCTCTCACACTGGAACTCAACAAAATTCACGGTTGTGCATATGCGCCGCCCAACCATTCCACCATTCTTCCAACTGAGACCGCCTACCATCTTATCATCGTATCCCCTTCTTAATGCACCCACCCTCCTGTGTTTCGGCCCTTCCATTCAAAATCCGTGGTCCGAGACCATGAGCTGCTGTTTGAGAAAACCGCACGCAAACTTCACAAACATCGACACTTTTTGTCGCCGAATTCCACCAAACTACACCGAATCGAAGGTCTCTCCTCGCTCATCATCACACTACTTACCATTTCAACAATCGTCGCTTCTCCCTTTGACCATCTCAAGACCTAGTTTTGAGCATCTCAAATCATCGATGCAGTATTGCTTCAAATTCGCACTAAGAATACTTCATCATTTCCTGATCGCAACGGCGCGATTTAATTCTTCATGGATTTTGAGATATGATTTTTCGAAGATCTAAACCCATTTTTCATATTTTTGTAATTTCATGATTTCTCCTTCACCGATGAATGAAATATGAACTCGTTGATTTCTAAAAATCCTAAATGAGAATCTGAACAGCATTCGTGTGAATTATTTTGGCTTAAAGTGAATAGATTGGAAGTGGTGGATTTTTGAATGAAGAGGATGAGTGATTTTCTTTATTTACTGGAGCTTTGCAATGTGAAAGAGGAGGAATGAGGCGTGAGATTTCAATCAGAAGAGTGTTTGTATAAGCTTTACAAAGGGTATTTTAGCCATTTAGTTAAGGGACACTTGTTTTGCTTATAAAACCTCTTTCATGCATGTAAACCACAAAAGGACACCTAATACTCATTTAATAAATCAACCAATGCATGCTTCAGAAAAAGAACCCATTTATTTATTTGTTTAATTTTTTTTGAAGCTATTACTAAGTAACACTTTTAGGTGTAGCAAGTTTCTAATACATATGAATGTAACCAAAATATTGCTTAAGGTTTTATAAATGTAACTTATAATTTTTTTTACCTAGCAATCCTTACAAATTTTATAAACATTCTTGTAATGTATCCAAATAAAATAAATAAAATAAAATCATTCTTATACTATTTTATAATTTTAAAAATAACTTATTTAAAATGAGATTTTTACCAAACAACAAATCTTTAAGGAAAAATATTATTTTATGAAACAACGTAATATTATCACTTATTAATATTAAAAATATTTATTTAAATCAAATCTTAAATAATTATAAAATAAGTTTTTCATATTCAAATAATTAAACAAAATATTTATTCAACTCATATATATATATATATATATATTGTTAGATCCAAAATTGGCGCTAACACCCAAATTGTTCCATTATGCAGAGATTAATATCAGAAAAAATGCAAGAAAAGCAGAAAAGACACAAGATTTATAGTGATTCGGCATTAACAATCCCACGTCCACTTTATATCTATGATTATACTTAAGATTTGAGTACAATCAATGATTTTTCCCTCAACCTCACTTTTACAATGTTGGTTGACTTAGTAAATTCAAGACAGCTCTGAATAGGAATAATGGAGATATGATAATCGTGGAATCAGAGCTCAGAATTGCCCAAAAAAGATCCTAAAAATGCCGAGTTCTGGGCTATTTATAGGTGATATCTGCAGGCGGCTCGTGGTCATACGTGGCACAAATCCCGAGGATCTCGGACTAGTTCGTGGTTTGGTGGAGAAATAGTCAATATGGTCGTTATCGACAGGTGTCATGAGATCCTACATTCTCGGATCGTGAATGACTTTTTCCAGCCCTCCGTCTTTTGGCTTATGGGATTGGATCAGATCGAAGAGAGCTAGTAGGGACGGATCCGGTCGTGGCACCTTCACCGCGAGTCATTGAGAAAGGGGCGATCGCGATCGGCCTTCAATGGCTTGGTGAGCAGAACTCCATACTGCCTTCGTGTATGTGTCTTGGTCTAAAAACTAGCCAATATTTTGCCCCCTTGAAGTATGTTTTATCAAGGATGGAACATGCTTCGAAATAACTGAGATATCATGAAGCGATGCAAGCCAAAGGTTGTGTTTGTTTGAAATGTCATACCATTTCAGGAAATTGTGCCCCTTGAATGTTATAAATATCAAGTTATTTTTTTCGGTTTTTTCTCTATTCATTGGTCAATTTCCATCTCTCGGGTTTCTGAAAATATTGTTGCCAAATCGCCAGGTAAACTTTCGAATCTTTGTAAGTTTTTCTGAGTCTTCAATTTTAGCAATTGTCTATTGAGTCCGGATCATCGAAACATCCTACGGTCTGTTGGATGAGGTTGTCGCTTTGGTTTGGCAATCGTCCGGGCTTCTCCGTGGACTATGATGGGCTTCCTATTTCAATCATGAGCCACCTAAATGAGCGGGCCCTTCTCTCGAGGCATGGTGGTCTTTGGCTCGTGGCCCATCAGGCTCCACGGTCCGAATGGGACAAAAAGGGGATACCAGGGGTCGCCGTTATGCCTATATAACCCGGGCCTTCCTCTACCTTTCCCTTTCTTCTTCCTTTCGTTGTCGCCGCCAGCCTCTTCTTCTTCCTAAAAATCCTAACCATGAATTACAGAAAACCCATTCATCTCTAACTTAAAAAAGGTAACTACGCTAATAATGCTTTTACGTAACTTCATTCTCATTTCCCTCAAGTTTTTACTGGTTTGAAAGGCCAGGATAGCGGAGTTTCGTGGAATCAAGGCTTTGAAAGCGATGGTGATGTAAATGGATTCAGCTGCTCGTGTTCATGAATGGAGAGGAGAGAAGAAGAAGGAGAAGGAGTTGACCAGCTCAGATCGTAAGTGAGGTTCGGGTTCAGATCGCGGTAACACTGGGATGGAGGAAAATAAGGTGTAGTTGATGTCAACGGATTGGATCGCGGTATTGGGGTGGATCGTGGAGATGCTCCACGGTCCGCTTATATATTCCTGGTTTAATTGTGCCACGATCCCAAGATCCCTCTGCTGGTAAGCTTAATGAACGACCCATTCTTCATAATCCGGCTTAAGCTCCATGACCTAAACACATCGCGATCCGATCCTGATTTCTCATGCAAACCGAACTTGTTGACGATCCCGAACGCATTTTTGACTTTGACAATGTATCGCTATCACAATACTTTGGACAGTTAGGTTAGAGCCTTCGAGATGAACTTCTTGGACTGATCAACGACATGACTTTTTAGCATACTCATTGCGCTTATCCAATTTTATTTCGTGACTTTACTTTCCAGTATCATACACACTTGCACACAAGAGCACTTGCACATACACGGGGTTCACAGGTAATTATTTTCTATCCTCTCATGTTTACTCACCAAAATAGCAATGTCAGATAAACGTTCTTCTAGAAGATCTGAGATAGAGGCGAACCCGGGGCTGTCGGAACAGCCCAATCCTGATGTTCCTCCAGTTGATCCAAAGGGTGAGGATTCTGAATCCGAATATGAGGCAGACACAGAATCAAATTCATCCAAGAGTACTTCACTTGAAGAGGAGTCTGAAGTAGATGACTGAGCTCCGGATGAGATCCCCGGTGTTAAGGAAATTGAGAAGTTCACCGATTCTTTGGCGTCCAAACTAGACGATGTAAAGCTTAAGAAAATATGCTTGAGACACAGGATATCCTGGGATGACGTTAAGACTCCAGGAAATGATGAGAGACCCTATTTGGCCCCGCCAGATATATGATCGTTAGTAGGCTGATGTGTTGGGTAGGAGCAATTCCTCTATTTCCACCAATTGTCATTGAGGTCTTAAGACGATTGCGTATTGCTCCTATGCAGATTCATCCCAATGCCTACGCAACCTTATACACTTTATATATAGCGTACGCGGAAATCCTACGGACTGAGCTTACTTTTAAAGATTTGAACTTCTATTATCTTTTCAAGCACCATTCTACGACGACTCCAAAATTCTCTTTCTTTGAATCAATAGCTAACAGGAAGGTCTTGTCTGATGGTTACAGCAATATAGGGGATCCCAAAGCTGATCGGTTTTATATAAACTACAGGCAGGGTGCTCAAGGAAGTGGCTTAAATCAAGCAAGTTTTAAGCCTCTGGATGAGTGACTTAATTAGATAACCAAAACGCTAATATGTTTCCTTTCTTTGTGCAGTTCACACTTTCCCCAAGACAGGAGGCTCAGTGTATAACGATCGACTATCCAGCCTTCTTAAAAGCAAGTATGACTTCTTGAAAATCAAGAAATGTATCACCGATGAGAACCTTCACAAACACCATCTTCTAGATATAAGATTTGGACTTGGAGCGGGTGGAAAACCCTACAAGTATGTGCCTCCGACCGAGGGAGAAGGAATTTCCCAAGTCGTGGAGACAACCAACCTCCGCAAGAGTCCTTCACCGATGATCAATCAGGATGATGAAGATTTAAACATATACAAAGGAGATGAGGGACGAGATGACGAGCCAAAGGAGGTCCCGACCTCGAGGGGCAGTCTCCCTTAAAAACTTCACCACCTGTTAAGTCTGACGCTCAGGATGAGTTAACGGAGGAACAAATACTTGGGGAACTGAATAAGATTCCTTTACCAGACGATATCTGTACTCAGGAAGACTTCGGAGGGGAGCCATTTTTTCCTATCCCTAAGGAAACGAATGCTCCAACCAGAGAAAAAGAAATCACACAGACGAGCCTAACTTCGGGCCCTTGTCCGTTAGGGAGGATTACACGGGATGCACAATTCACATGCACCACTTGTCACCACACTTTTAAACCACTGGTATTTGTGGTTCTAATATATATACTTGTTTCCTTTGCAGGTGAGATGCCTCGTAAACGGTCTTATTCTTATCGTTCCCTTCGTGAGGGCACACCAAGTCTCCTTCTAGATCCCGAGCATGCTCGTAGTGATAATTGAGGAAGGGATAATCATCGGCCTCGGGATTCTCATCAACCTTATTCCACATGATCTCGATCTCTATTAAGGCAAGGTTCTGAAAAGCCTCACAGTCGTCCATCGTTACCGGCTGGGGGCAAGAAACTTCTTAGAGATTTAACCCCTCCGAAGAGTACGCCTTCTCATGTCCAGTCTTCTAAAAAACACCACAAGCAAGAGGATAGAAACAAAGATGAGGATAAGATCGTAGAGAAGAGAAAGAAATATCATGTTTCTTCTAGCGAGCATGACTTAGATACCACCGCTGCGCAAAATATTGCTCCCAGTTCTGAAATTCAGGCCAGTCTAGAGTGCTTGCAAAAGCATTTCCTTGATATTTTCTTTGAGAGAATGATATTCGTCCCAGATCTTGAATCGGTCCCCGAGGATTGGGACAAAGAGGTGATAGGGTACGTATGTCATGTGGCTAAATAATACGGGCTAATGAAGAAGCATGCTGCTACACTTTCTACTATTATCCGCCAGATGGAGATGGAAGAAGCCAGAGCCAGAGTGAAGATTGATAATGATGCTAGGGTTAGGAGCAAAATGGAAAAAGAACTAGACGATGCACATGCCCAACTGGCTTTAGCTCGGCGAGATGCAGAGAATTACATGTCCGAGCTAGAGAGTGGCTCTGAGGAAGGAAGTGGAAGATCTCAGGGAGATAAATATCGAACTAAAGACAACACAGGAACGCTTTGCTGCTGAGAAAGATGCCTGGGAGAAAGAGAGGGCGAGCTTAAAAGATGACCTCGCTCTCGCCAAAAAGGAAAAGGAGGTTTTAGATGATCAACTTGCCCAAGCTAAGGAGCGTGCAGCTCTCGCTGAAAGTAACGCCAATAATGCTCTTGAATCGGCCACTGCTGCTGCTGATAGCTCGCTGAAAAAGAGAAAGATATAGTCGGTTTTGAGGAACTGTTGTTCGACTTCTTTGGTCAAGTCATAAAGACTCGAGACATCTCTTGGATTCCGGACTATCATGTTACTTTGGCCAATGTACGGGATGCAATTGTCGAAGGCGAGAAGCGGCGATTGATGGTAGACGAGATTGACGAAAACCAGCTGATGTAGACCTTTCTTAGAGGTGAAGAACCTTAGGCTTTGGAGAAAGGTAGACACCTAATCCATGAAGAGATCGAGAGGGAGAAGAGTAGGCTCAAGGGCAAGGATAAAGTTGGCGAAAGCTCGAGCTCGGTGGTGGAGCCCAAAACCTCTGAAGTTGAGGAATATAACCCTGATGATCCGTTAATCCACTTGGCTCTAACCCCTCCAATTGTCCGGACCACCACTACAAATCTGGGAGATGAGTTGGCTGAAGGTATCTCCATATTTTCTCCACAGTTCATCAAAGCAATCGTAACTTGTCGTCGTCTCATGGGACAGACAACTTACATGGCCACATCTCTTCCTGATTCACTAACCTTTGCTTCACATGGTGTAGGTACTAAATTGGTCGAAAAAGGTGCAGAGGAGAAGGCAGTGGTAGAGAAAGTTGATGTCCTGTCGGGTTCTGGTATTGAAGTTTCTGAGATTCCAAAGCAAACCGAGGGTACAACAAGTAAGAGAGTCACGGTAGCACCCATGGAATCCGGCACCGGCGCTCCTGCAGACGCTGAGATTATTGCAGCTTTGCATGACACATATGGTGGCCACGGAGATGAGGAAGAGGAAGTTGTAATCATAGACAAGGCCAAGGATGATGATAGTGAAACCTTGGCTGACATGCAGGCTAGGAAAGAAAAGTAGTTGGTTCTTAAGAAGGGGGAACAGGACCCTATATTCGTGCCCCCAATTTCTGAAATCGATCCCAAGACTAGGTTGGTTATAAAATTCTCATCCAAATCAATAACTTCACAACTTGCCTCCCAGCCTTCTAGTCCTCCCCCGAAGCCTCTCGTTGATAAGAGGAAGAGGAAGAAAAGTAACCGCTCTGATGGTGACAAAGAGGGGTTAGAGAAACAGAAGGGGGGAAAGAAATCAAAATCGTATCCCAAGCGTAAATAGGATGCACTTATTAGCTCGTATTTTAGCTTTAGGATTTCCTTTGGCCAAAAAATGTAGCTGTGAGAGTGACCCTCACTTTTGTTTAGCTTCTCGTTCTTGTAAATATGCTTTTAGTAAATGAAAATCTATTTCTTTTACGCCATTGCGTTCCTGCAAATTCATCATGTTAGCAGAGTTTAAATAGTCATAACCAAAACATTCATAGTTAAATACTAAAGTCATGAGTAACAATCATTAATCATAACCGAAACAATCATCGAGAAATACGTGTGCTAAGTAAATGTGTAGTGGTGCACGTATATGCCCCCAATCAAACATCATCATAGTGTCGGGCCAGGGCTTATTGGCAATCGATTAGGATTGTGTTTGTACTATGCCGATCTTTCAGCGGGGTAATGGTTCTTGTGGTGCTAAGTCTCTATCGCATTTATACTCTCCCGATCCTTCAGGGGGTTAATGTTCGAGCTCGATTCTAGGTCTGCTCGCTGATCCCTTAGCGGGGCAGAAGTTCTGGGGGCGCTAAGTCTCTAGCGCCTTTATACTCTCTCGATCCCTCAGCGGGTTAGAGTGTAATCAAGGCGGTTTTATCATGGTGCACCTTCATGCCTTTGGGGACGTTATCTTCGCATCCTTCATATTGTCTCCCTGATCTCGGGAATTAGAGTGCAAACAGTAGTACGATTTACCTCGCTGCATCATTTAGAGCTTTTAGTTAGCGTTAGCTTTCCAATCTGATGGATGGCATTTTGGATCAGCTGTTTTGAGATTACTACGTAATTTAAAACAAGCTTCAAAGTGGTAATGATATATTAATCAAAATAAAAGAATGGATAAAAAATAAATAAATAAAAAGACGGTGCAGTAAAGGTAAATGACACACTATGTTTTTATAGTCATTCGGTCGAATCATGACCTACGTCCACTTTATAATCTTTTGTTCAAGTAACCAGACTGTTCTAGGCAAGTTGAGCCTTTTTACATGGTCCTAAAAAACAAAAGAACAAAACTGACAATTTCACGTTAGATAAGGCCGAAAATGTTGGGCATTCCACACTCTAGGGATTTCATCTCCATCCACGGTTGCTAGCTTGAAAGTTCCATTATTAAGCCTTCGTAAAATGGAGTACGGTCCTTCCCATTTCGGGCCCATATGTACTGGGGGCGGAAAGACACACTTCAGAACCAACTCACCGGGTTCAAATTTTCGAGCTCGGACTTTTTTTGTTGTAATATCGAGCTATTTGTTGTTTATACCTCAGGGCACGCAGGACGGCTTCGTCCCTTTTTTCTTCAACCATGCCCAGGGATTCAAGGAGCAGCTCATTGTTGGTCGTTGGATCGTAATAAATGGTTCGATGAGATGGTGCTTCCAACTCGACCGGAATGACCGCTTCAGTTCCAAAAGCAAGGGAAAGCGGGGTATGACCCGTCGCCGACTTATATGTTGTTCTATAGGCCCATAGCTCCAGGGGTAATTCATCAACCCACATGGCTTTGGCCCTCTACAGTCTTTTCTTTAGAATGGATTTGATCACCTTGTTTGCTGCTTCAACTTGTCCGTTCAATTGCGGATGTGCCACAGAGGTGTATCTTTTCTCGATGTGATACTTCCGACAGAAATCTCGAAACTCGGTGCTGTCGAATTGGGTCCCATTATCGGTTACGATGACTTTTGGAATTCTAAACCGACATATAATGTTCTTAACGACAAAGGTGACCACTCGCTTAGTTGTGATCGTGGTCAAAGGCTCTTCTTCCACCCATTTAGTGAAATAATCCACGGCCACAATAGCGAACTTTTCTCCGCCCTTTGCTATGGGAAGGCTCCCAATAATGTCAATTCCCTACATAGAAAAAGGCCACTGGCTTGTCATTGTCTTCAACTGTCTAGGTGGCTCCCTAGGAATCTTGGAGAATTTCTAGCAAGCATCACAATGTCTTGCATACTTGGCTGCATCCTTGTTTATGGTAGGCCAGAAATAGCCATATCGCAATATCTTCTTTGCCAGAGTTTGCCCTCCAGTGTAATCGCCACATTCGCCCTCATGGACCTCTTTCAGCACATGCTTGACGTCATCATGGGCGATACACCGGAGGAGGGGCATCGAGAAACCTTTCCTGTACAGGACATTGCCTTACAACACATATCAGGAAGCTTTTCGTATAACTGCACGCCTCTCACTTTTCTTCGTTGGAAGCATTCCATTTATCAAAAACTTCTTTAGAGGAGTCATCCATGACTCTCTCTCAGGCTTAATCTCTAATACTAGATCAATTTCCATCTGATCGATGCTAGGAGACTGTAATACTTCAATTGGGACTAGCTCCGTATCCTGAGGATTATCTGAACTAGCCATTTTCGCTAACTTGTCTGCCTTTTGATTCTCCGTTCGGGGAATATGAGATATGCTGTGTTGGTCAAAACCATCCAACAACTTCTTCACTTTTTCCAAGTACGATGTCAGCCTTGGACTCTTAGCCAGAAACATTCCAGTGACCTGGTTTACGACTATCTTGGAATCACAGAAAATGTCTAGCTTTGTAATATCCAACTCCATGGCGAGTTTCAGCCCGGCAATTAGGGCTTCGTACTCGGAGTCGTTATTAGTGGCTGGAACTCCAGCCTAAGAACGTAATAAATCAACCGTTTTTCCGGAGTTTCGAGAATGACTCCTGCACCAGATTGTCTATCATTTTTGGCTCCATCTGTGTATAGCTTCTAGGCATTAGGATTAAGGAGTAGCTTTGGCGGATCGTCCTCCTCAGTTACTACATCATCATCCGGGATCGTGAACTCTGCTATGAAATTCGCAAGCACTTGCCCCCTTATCGACCTTTGGGGCTGGAAATTTAAATCAAACTGACTTAACTCAATGTTCCACTTAAGCAGTCTCCCTGATGCTTCCGGCCTTTGCAGAACCTGTTTAAGCGGGGTGATCGGTGTACACAGTAATGGGATGAGCTTGGAATTAGTGGCGAAGCTTCCTAGATGCGATCAGCAAACTGTATGCGAGCTTTTCTAACCTTGGGTAGTTTCGCTCAGCGGCCGCTAACTTCTTGCTTACATAATACACTGGTCTTTACACCTTATCTTCCTCTCTTACCAGAACCGAACTGATTGCATGAGATGACACTGTCAAGTAAACAAATAAATCTTCGTGATCTATGGGCTTAGACAACATTGGGGGTCTTTCCAAATGTTCAATAGGTTCTGGAACGCCTCTATGCAATCAAGAGTCCATTTAAAGTTGCATTTTCCCCGCTTTATCAGCTCGAAAAATGGGATGCATTTATCTTTAGCTTTGGAGATGAACCTACTCAGCGCTGCCACTTTTCCAGCGAGGCTTTGGACATCCTTAATCTGCTCCGGTTCTTAGATATTTCGGATTGCTGCAATTTGATCCGGATTAATCTCGATTCCACGCGAGTTGACGATGAACCCTAGGAATTTTCCAGATTGTACCCCAAATGAACATTTCAAAGGATTCAGTTTCATCCCATATTTCCGGGGAATTCCAAACATCTCTGCTAAATCGGTAGTATGGTCGGATGATTGCGTGGACTTTACCAACATGTCGTCAACGTATACTTCCATCGTTTTCCCGATTTGGTTGTAGAACATTCTATTCAGCAATCGCTGATATGTAGCGCCGACATTCTTCAAACCAAAAGGCATCACCATATAGCAGTATAATCCCAAATCTGTAATGAAACTGGTATGCTCTTGGTCTGGGACATGCATGAGGATCTGTGTACCCCAAGTATGCATCCATAAAAGAAAGAAGCTCATGACCCGCGGTTGAATCTACCAACTGATCGATTCGAGGTAACGGAAAGCTATCTTTTGGGCAGGCTTTGTTTAGATCTGAAAAGTCGATGCATAACGCCACTTCCCATTGGCCTTTTTTTACCAAAACCGGGTTTGAAATCCAATCGGGGTACGTTGAATCTTTAATAAATCCATTACTCTTCAGTTTTTCGACTTCTTCCTTCAAGGCGGCTGACCTTTCTAGGCCAAGCATTCGCCTTTTCTGCTTGACAGGAGGATGTTTTGGGTTGATGCTTAACGAATGACTCGTAATCGAGGGAGATATCCCACACATGTCCACATGAGTCCAGGCGAATACATCCAAGTTAGCTTTCAGGAAATTTGTTAATTCTTTGGCTCGAACAGGATCCAACTGGGATCCAATCTTTAGGACCTTCTCTGGGTCACTATCATCGATTGGTACATCCACAGTCGCTTCATTGGGAGTTTCCATTCTGCCCCTAGGCTCTTCATCCTCTCTGGGATCTATGTCCTCGGGCAACCCTCTGGGTGACCCTCCCGTAGGTATTTTCTTTAGTTGCTACGATGATTCCTCCCTCGGAGGGGAAGAAATACCTTTTGCTTCTACATCTTTCCCTTTACGGAGCAACTTTAACTCTGTAATGTAGCATGCTCATGCAACAACTTGATCTCCTCTGACTATGTCTATGCCGGTCCGTCTGGAACTTCAACAACAGGCACCAGGGTGCAATGCAGACCCTGAATTTGGCTAGGGCTGGTCGGCCCAAGAAGGCATTGTACGGCGACTCAATGTCCAGGTCTACAAAGGGGAGAATTCTCACTCTATGGCATTCTCCTTCTCCATGGGTTACTGATAATTCTATGTATCCCATTGGAGCAGTCGAGGCCCCATTAAATCCACGTATCCAACCCTCGCACGATTTCAGATCCTTCGGCTCGAGTTTCATTTGATCGAATGTTTTCTTGAACAGAATGTTGACTGAACTCCCGTTATCTACTAAGACATTATGAACTATAGCTGGGTCGATGGTGACGATGATCACTAATGGGTCTTCAGTTGGGGAGTGAACCCCAACACTCTCTCGCTCGCGAAATATGACGTCATCAGACATCATCTTTTGCTTCTTGTCTGGAGCGTTATCCTCGGGGTTGCTACACTCCCCCACTTCAAAGTGTTGTTTAGCTGCATTCACGTATTGATCCATAGCTCTGAAACTGTGCCCCGCCAGGTGAAGCCCGCCAACTATGGTATTGATAATAATATTTTTTCCTTTTTGCTGAGCCATCGATTTAGCAGCAGGCTGGCCTTAGTTCGGGGCTTGTACGGCTTGCCCCCTATCCCTAGGAATCACCTTATATTCATCTAGCTTCCCTTCTCGGAGCAGTTTTTCAATAACATCTCTCAGATGACGACATTCGTTTGTGGAATGACCATGGACCTGATGGAAAAGACAGAATTTCCTAGTTTCACGCTCTTTTTCTGTAAAATCCCTCAGAGGAGGTCTTTTGTATTGGAGGACATTATATGTATCCAGAAAGATGTTTTCCAATGTATCATTTAACGGTGTGAAGCTCTCAAATGGTCTGGGCGGGGATCTTCTCTGAGAGTCATTCCCTCGATTTCTCTTCCGATTATTGTTAGTATTATTCCCCAATTGACGACCGTTTACTTGATTCTGGTTCCCAACATTAACTTCGACCTTTCATGAGGTATCTCCCATCTGCTTGATGGCCACGTTGCTTTGGATATCTTCCTTATCGGTAGCCTTCCTTTTCTGATTAGCGTATATCTCCTCCCGACGCAAGAGAACATTAGCTTTTTCATAAAATATTTCTCTAGTCAGGGGTGGCTTGCCGGCCAGATATCTTCCAAAACTCGGTATCTTTATCGACGCCAACGATTAGGGTCATCAACATATTTTGCTCATGCGAATTTCTGATTTCTGTGATAGCCAAGTTGAAACGATCCAAATACAACCTCAGGCTTTCATCCGGTCGTTGTCTAATAAGGGATAGCTCCATCACATTCTTAGACCACTGGGCATGAAGACGGAATTGGTTCACGAATTTCTCACTCAATTCCCTGAAGCTGGATATTGACCGTGCTGGCAAGCGGGTAAACCACAATAACGCTGCATCTTCCAGGAATATAGGGAATGCTTTACATTTTACCACGTCTGTAGCTGCAGCGACATTCATTGACCAGGAGTATCGCATTAGATGTTGGATTGGGTCAGTCCTGCCCGAATAGCGATTCATTGTTGGCATATTGAACCACCTCGGGAATGTAACATTAAGTATGTCGTCAGTAAAAGGCGTATGACTGCGATCTATGCCCCAATCTTCATTCCTCTATCCATGGCTATCTACCATGACTTGCCTAATTATTGCTTCAACCTCTGCATGGGTCAGGTTCGGGATCAGCACTTCTTGCCCGATGCCCCCTCCAGCATTTTTTTGATGTGCTACTGCAAAGTCTGGGCCCTGAGCAGAACTCCCTTGCCCCCTGTTGCCGCGGTCGATCATGCGACGAGCGGGAGGAACGCCGTTCCTCGGTGGTAGAGTGGGCTCATTTAAGTTGCGGTTACTAGTTCCCAGATTAAGTGCCTCTTCTTCTTGAGATGAAAGTGACCCAAATCGAAGCTGCTCTATGTTCTCATCCCTTTCTAACGGGGGCCATCGTCGGTTCCTTTGGGGTTCTTCAAACGACGACGTGTGTTCTGGGGTAGACGGACAAGATGGAGGAGAGACCCTCTGTCTTAAAAGATCATCAAGCTGCCTATCAATAGTAGTTAGATTATGTCGCAACACTGAACTTTCTTGCCTCTAAGCGGCTAACTCGTCATATAGTTTATCCCACATTTCAATGATACGAGAGAGGTCTCCTTCAGTAGCAGGGGCAGAAGGGTCGAATTGGTCATCAACATTCTCTCTTATAAGTAGAGAGCTTGAGCTAGGTCGAGCAGATGTACCAACACGGGAAGAACGAGCCATCACCTCCTTTCTAGGTCGAGTTGTAGACTGGTTATCACTTCGGATCGTGGTCACCCTAGGTTGACGGCATGTGGTACCCTCTTGGCGTCGGTTCGTGGAGGTCCCCTGGGATCGGATTGTTATGATGGGTGCAAGAGGGATCGTGGCGTGGTCCTGCGATCGGGTAGTGACTCCCTCAGCTGCTTGGTTCGTGGTACCTCCTTCGACTCGCGGTCGCCCCCTTTCCTCACGATCCGCGGACTGTAGCTCAACTTCGACCTGTTCCTGCGCACTTTCTTCGATTGCAGCTTCGTTCGCCTGCGAAGCTCATACTTCCTTAGACTTCTTTCCAGTCATGGTATCTGAATTTTGCTGAAATCTTCAAAAATCGAAACTGTTAAGTTTTGTACTGTCTTCTTCGGACTTGAATATCCAAACAATAGAGAAACAATCCAATATACTGAGACTTCGGTCTCTCAATGAAAGCACTAAAATGTTAGATCCAAAATTGGCTTTAACACCCAAATTGTTCCATTATGCAGAGATTAATATCAGAAAAAAATGCAAGAAAAGCAGAAAAGACACAAGATTTATAGTGGTTCGGCGTTAACGAGCCTAAGTCCACTTTATATCTATGATTATACTTAAGAATTGAGTACAATCAATGATTTATCTCTCAACCCCACTTTTACAATGTTGGTTCATCAGTAAATTCAAGACAACTCTGAATAGGAATAATGGAGATATGATAATGGTGGAATCAGAGCTCAGAATTGCCTAAAAAAGATCCTGAAAAATGCTAAGTTCTGGGCTATATATAGGTGATATCCGCAGGCGGATCGCGATCATACGTGGCACAAATTCCAAGGATCTCAGACTTGTTCGTGGTTTGGTGGAGAAATAGTCAATATGGTCGTTATGGACAAGTGTCGTGAGATCCTACATTCTCGGATCGTGAATGACTTAGTTCAGCCCTCCGTTTTTTGGCTTATGGGATTTGATCGGATCGAAGACAGCCAGTAGGGACGGATCAGGTCGTGGCACCTTCACCGCGATTCGTTGAGAAAGGGGTGATCGCGATTGGCCTTCAATGGCTTGGTGAGCAGAACTCCATACTGCCTTCGTGTATGTGTCATGGTGGCTTGGTCTAAAAGCTAACTAACATATATATAATATCCTTTAAAACAAAATTTGTATTTGAGCCTTATTAAATTCATTTGATATTCACAAAATTGAATTTTTATTACATTTCAATCATTAAAAATCCTGGTTCGTTACAATCTCCCCACTTAAGAACTTTTCGTCCTCTAAAAGGAGAGTTTGCAAATTATACATATGTAAAATAAATCTTATGTATAAATTTCATTTTTTTTTGAAAACTCAAGATGATCTCTCGGACTTAGAATCCCATTTTCCTTTTCAACCCATTGAATATACTACATATTCATTTCCTATAGAAAATCATACTTAACTTTGGGATTTCCAAAACCAAATTTTCTTTCAAAATTTCAAATATGCAATGATGAAATCTTTATGTTATTAATTCAAGAAGTTCATCCTCATGACAGGGCAACTGAGTATCACCCATCGCACATAATACAATATTTCATCACAACCCAGCTTTAGTCATGGTTACTCGAACAACCAAATCATTTCATATTCCAAAGCTGTAAATCATTTTGTAACCATAATTTACAAATACTTATTGTTTTCAAACACTTCAAAATATCGGGATTCTAGTCGTCGAAACCACTGTTTATTATAAATAGTTTATAACTTATTTATCATATCCAAAACTGTTGAAAATAAAATTTCCAAGCAGCTTATGTCGACATCAACATTTGGAGTTTTGAATTCATCTTTCAAATTTTTATCCCTTACACAAGTTGAATTTTCTCCTTATCGACTCGTATTATCATAAATTGGTCTTATGCACATTCAAACTTACATTCCAGCCATTTAAACTTCATACATGGCATTAACTTCTTTTAAAATTCAATATTGCTTCAACATTTCAAGACTTTTGTATATTATTTTCCAGGAGTCTAATTCCATACTTTAGAAGTCATATTCATAAAATCGAACAACTTTTCTTTTTGTTTGTATTTCGAGATCTACGACATTTATTCATTCTTGTTTCAAATCCCAATTCTTGTTTGGACAGTTACTTTATTCAACAAGTCTAGCGAAAAATCTTTGAAACATTCCTTTTCAAATTACCACTATGCTTTTGCTGCGCTGCTCTGATTTAATGTATACATATCTCAAACAATTTGTCCCGACACTAGAAATTGATTTCGAAGATTCTCTGAAACTAAAATCTTTATATTTCGAAAAATTAAATTTTTCCTAGTTTACTTACTACGCAAGGCTTACTATTTGAAGTTCGGTTAACATAAGGCTTTAGACTAATTGAAATTACCTAATCCAAGTCAGTCCCTAGGTTTGTTGGATACTCTGGTCTTATTTTTTCCATTAACTTTTCTTGAGTAAATCTTACTTTAAATTTCGTTTTCCATTGTATCATAAGCAATTACTCTTTAATACTTTCTATTTGGATTGCTCATACAGTTTTAATAGGGAAAGATGGTTTTCTCCCCCACTTAGATGTTTGTTACAATTTAAACCATTTTTTTCCTCTTCTTTTTTTTCAAATAAATTCTCAACTTAAGCAAAATTACCTTCAAATTCTTTGAGAGTAGTTTGATTGCCGAAATATACTTCCGAGAAAAATAGCTTAATCTTGCATTTTACCATTTACAACACTTTAACCAAATATTTCAAACTATCACTTACAATGCATGCTAAGTATCGATTTCAAATTTATCGCTTACATTAACTTATTCTTCGAGGAATATATTATCTTTTCCAATTATATCCTGTTAGATTTAAAATTCATACTCAACATTTGCTATGACTTGTATATTCGAAATATGGGTGGTATTTTTGATATAATTTCATATTGAATTATATTATCTCCCAAAATTCGCTTTCTAATATTTAAGCGAAATTTACTTCTAAAATCCTTTCTCGTTATTAAAAATAGTTTGATTAGTATTTATAACATATTGTCCTTACATTAAATTCCTTTTTAATATTTCAAACATATCGAAATAGTTTAAGTATTCCTCGACATCTTAACTGGAGTCATATAGTCATCCCACTTTCGAAACTCGAAAATCACTACTGATGGTGCCATGGTCATCAGTAAATTCATCCTCGAGCAACTAGAATGTGATTCTATATCTATCTAGTATACACTAGACTTCGTATATACGTTAGCTAGGCGTATATTAAAAATCCCCATATACTCGATAGTCCAATTGCGATATCGAGCACAATACTCAAGAATCCCTTATCTTCAATTATACTATAAAATTTTATTTCAAAATAAATTTTCATTTTCAAAGCGATTTACTCAATTCAAAATATTTTATATTTTCAAAATACGCTCCCTCAACAGGATATTCCAGAGTCTCATTCTAGGGCATTTCTAACCCTATCTCTATTGAGATATTATAACTCTGATGAGTCTTATCTTTTTGTTCAAAATATGTTGTACCCTATAGCTTTGTATAACCAAAGCTCTGATATCAACTGTAATGACCCGCCTTTTTGCCGTTTCTCGCCGGTAATTAAACCAACTTAAACCATTCAGAAATACGAATTGTTATGGGTACATGCATATATTGAACAAAACAATGCAACTTTTCATTGCTCAAAAACAATATTACATCAGAGTTACATGAATATCAGAGTTACAATATAAACATAAAGCGAACGAAAAATATAAACTCTTAGCGGAAGAACAATATGATATAGCGGAAGCTCCAAACTCTAGAGTCAACTCCAATTCATAAAGTGCTTCGAACTTTGCTCCAATGAAACATAACTGTAAAACTAAACCACTAGCTGCCCATGTGAAAACTAATGGGCACCCAGAGTTTAGGAAGGAACAGTAAACTCCAAGTCAATCATGGGACTGGTGCGAGAACATAAAACAGTTGCTCTACGGTTTATTTTAAAGTTGGGAATTTCACCGGACCATGCCACTAACGCGGAACGGGTTTACTCCATGTGAATGCCCGCGCGTATAAATACGCAACGACTTTTGAAAATGAAGCTATCATAAGCTCGTCCCATATCACACAATGCAAGCGCATACCAGATGGGCGAGGTTTGTCTTATGATAACCAAATATGCTTTCATACGAAAAAATTCTCTTTCAAAGCCAAAATACATATATATAGTATGGAAAACATTTCGCAAATAAATGTATTAATCCTAGACAGCATAATACCCCATAATATTATATCGCCGTATATAAATATACAATCAAAATCGTATGGCTCGTATTGGAGATTTGGGTTTCCAATTTGATGATTCCTGGCATGATAGATCAATCGGAACACAAACGAAATGTAATCATGGGTTTTTCATCCAGACGCGGACACCAATACAAATCGCGAGGTAGATCAATGGTTTTCGACCAGACACGGCCCCCCGAACGTACCCTATTCCATAAGTCATAAGTGGTTTCCCACAGCAGCAGCGGTCATCATCAATTCATATATATATATATATATATATATATATACATACACACACACACACACACACAAAACCAAACCACCAGTTTCTCATCATCCAAGGTGTGAGGTTTAACGATGTCACATCATACACAAAGCATGACAGGAGAAGCAACGCCTTGATCGTACAAGCTCATTTCATATCTTAAGCATGTCACATTGTCCATTCACCACACGACCACTGATTTCCATCATTACATAACCACTTCCAGCTCATACGTCACAAACCAGATATATATCAACGGAATCAGGGTTATGCTGTCAATTACAATGTCAGACACACAATCCATACAAGTCTGTCCTGGGTCTGAACGGAACAAAATCTGAAAGTTCTCCCAACATGTTCGGAGTTCCTGCCACTCTGGTAATAGGGGCATCTATCTACTGTAGCTATTCAGTAAAGAAACCAATCAGCAGATAGTCCATTCGATCTGTGAAGAACCACGATCTTCATTCATTGATTCCAAGTCTTGAATTATCTTCATGCATCGTATTATTACTTGGAATGGTTTTCGGACTTAAAATCTAATCCCAGTCTTTCCAAGTAATAAGCGTATTCATAAAACAATGGTTATGGAACGTACGGACTTTTCAATTCAATCTCCTTCTAATCATTCAATTCATTTACAAGTCAAAGTTGGATTTGCCATACATTCTACTACCCTTTTAACCTTTCTTTGAAATGAAATATTCGATTTACCAACCTTTATTTCAACATAGCCCTTTGATCCTTATACTCAAAACTTAATCCTTCAAGTCTTTAAGTTTTAAAATTTTCCAAATCTTTATTTGGATTAGGAATTCCATTTACGATAATCCAAACAAAAATATATTCAAATATATGTTTGATAGAGTTAAATTGACCTATATTTGATATAAATTCACAACTCAATCAAACACTATCAGAATATTTGAGGTAAATATTTTTATTGTTTCTAATAGTATTTGTTCGACTTTGAAATTTCATATCGAATATCCATCACAACTCTATCCAACTCTTTTCCCTTTAAATTCTAACTTTTAGAATTAATAAATAATTCCATGTTCAATCACTTAAAATCCTTACGAGCCAATTTACAACTTATTAACGATTCAAAATAATGGTTTACGATTATAATTTCAAAAATCCATTCATCTTTGGAATTTAGATAATAACTTTTGAATGTTATTAAAAATACTGCAATATCCATTTAATTCAAATAGATTCCAAATCAACTTCACTTTAGATTAATAAAGTAAAACCTATCATGAATTCTCTCTAACTTTAAAACTGGTTTTATTTTGAATTTCCGATGTGGTTGCCGAACTGCACGTACATCGACCTTTCCCAAATTTGCTTTGAACATAACTTGAAAATCATACGCTGAAATTTAAAAATTTAATTTCTATTCGAAATTGTTAATATTTGAAAATCAATGCTTCTTGTTTCAAGTCAAACCGGTTTCAAACGGTTAACTTATATTCGTTTGAAAATTTAAATCGATATTTATGAACTATGGCGTCGTAGCGTGTTATAAACAATTTAAATATAATTCCTTCAAAACCTTTTGAATTTAAATTTAAAATTTCAAAAGAACTAAATTTCAAACCAATTTTTTTATTTAAATTAAAATCATTTCCAAATTTAAATAAGTTGTAAACCATAGGAATTCAAAACCCTTTTTATTTAAGTCTAAATTTCAAAAATGGAATTTATTATTTTAATTCCAAATCGGTTTTCTAAGTTTTAAAACAACTTCAAATTCAAATTATATTTGAATTAACCGTTCCGTCCATCGGACCAGTTAGGGATAGCCAGGGAGAGCAGGAAACTGGATTCCCAAACCCAAGCCTAGACACCATCCTCTCTGTCACCCTAGAACGGTCTGGTATAATATTATAAAATATTATATTTAAATTCCAAAACTCTTTTCAAATTAAAATTTGACTTTAAAGAATAATAATTTAATATTTGAAAATAAATTTCCATTTATATGAAAGGAGAATTGAATCGATTATCTATATGATTCCACAATCATGGTGTTGTGTGTGCATCATGCAACAAAATAAATCAACCATATAAGTCAGATAATCGTGACTTATAATCATCATCAACACAAACAATTCAGCTGTGCACAACCGTTACAGTCAATAACTTTTTCCAATGTTCAGTGTTTTGGTCTAACTACAAGCACATCCATTCACACAATAACATTCATATCCAACACTTATCATCCATCCATCACAATTCATTATTAAATCACTTCTAGTTAAAATAAATGATTAAATTAATTGTTCTCACCGAAATAGCTCCATAACTTCGCTAACAGGATGAACAATCCAAAGAACACCGACTCTTCTACTTGTATAGCTTCCAACCCATTCCATCAGCATCCGGTGGTTTCCTGCTAATTATATATTATAGGATTGAATTAATAACTTCGCTTTGCTTTTTTTTTATTGTCATATATATATATATATATATATATATATATATATATATATATATATATATATATATATATATATATATACGGACTTACCATTTATTTTCCCAAATTTATACTTAACCAAAATTTCCAGACTTATATATAAGTGATATAAGTGGATTCAAATTCCGGATATGATTCTAACGGGTCTAAGGGCGGGTTAATCCGATTTAAAATGAACAAGATATGATTATTTAAAGGTTAGACAATCTAACTTGAAATAATTAAAGGGAAATATACCTAAACCATTTGGCCCAAGGCCCAAACACTTGAACCAAGCCGTGCCCATCTTTTCCCTTCTTCTTCCTCACGCTCATGCTCCTTTCTCTCGCACTGGAACCCAACAAAATGCACTGTTGTGCATATGCACCACCCAACCACTCCACCATTCTTCCAACCGAGACCGCCTACCAACTTATCATCTTATCCCCTTCTTAATGCACCCACCCGCCTGTGTTCCGGCCCTTCCATTCAAAATCCGTGGTCCGAGACCGCGAGCTGCTGTTCGAGAAAACCGCATGCAAACTTCACAAACATCGACACTTTTTGTCGCCGAATTCCACCAAACTACACCAAATCGAAGGTCTCTCCTCCCTCATCATCACGCTACTTACCATTTCAACAATCGTCGCTTCTCCCTTCGACCATCTCAAGACCTAGTTTTGAGCATCTCAAATCATCAATGCAGTATTGCTTCAAATTCGCACTAAGAATACTTCATCACTTGCTGATCGCAACGGCGCGATTTAATTCTTCACAGATTTTGAGATATGATTTTTCGAAGATCTAGAACCCATTTTTCATATTTTTGTAATTTCACGATTTCTCCTTCACCAATGGATGAAATATGAACTCGTTGATTTCTAAAAATCCTAAATGAGAATCTGAATAGCATTCGTGTGAATTATTTTGGCTAAAAGTGAATAGATTGGAAGTGGTGGATTTTTGAATGAAGAGGATGAGTGATTTTCTTCATTTACTGGAGCTTTGCAATGTGAAAGAGGAGGAATGAGGCGTCAGATTTCAATCAGAAGAGTGTTTGTATAAGCTTTACAAAGGGTATATTAGCCATTTAGTTAAGGGACACTTGTTTTGTTTATAAAACCTCTTTCATTGATTCCAAGTCTTGAATTTTCTTCATGCATCGTATTATTACTTGGAATGGTTTTCGGACTTAAAATTTGATACCTGTCTTTCCAAGTAATAAGCTTGTAAAACAATGGTTATGGACCGTACAGACCTTTCAATTCAATCTCGTTCCAATCATTCAATTCATTAACAAGTCAAAGTTGGATTTGTCTTCTACTATCCTTTTAACCTTTCTTTGAAATGAAATATTCGATTTACCAACCTTTATTTCAACATAGCCCTTCGATCCTTATATACAAAACTTAATCCTTCAGGTCTTTAAGTTTCAAAATTTTCCAAATCTTTATTTGGATTAGAAATACCATTTACGATAATCCAAACAAAAACTTATTCAAATATAAATTTGACAGAGTTAAATTGACCTATATTTGATATAAATTCACAACTCAATCAAGCACTATCAGAATATTTGAGGTAAATATTTTTATTGTTTCTGATAGTATTTGTTCGACTTTGAAATTTCATATCGAATATCCATCACAACTCTATCCAACTCATTTCTCTTTAAATTCTAACTTTTAGAATTAATGAATAATTCCATGTTCAATCACTTAAAATCCTTCCGAGCCAATTTACAACTTATTAGCCATTTAAAATAATGGTTTACGATTATAATTTCAAAAATTCATTCATCTTTGGAATTTAGATAATAACTTCTGAATGTTATTAAAAATACTGCAATAGCCATTTAATTCAAATAGATTCCAAATCAACTTCACTTTAGATTAATAAAGTAAAACTTATCATGAATTCTCTCTAACTTTGAAACTGGTTTTATTTTGAATTTCCGATGTGGTTGCCGAACTGCACGTACAGCGACCTTTTCCAAATTTGCTTTGAACATAACTTGAAAATCATACGCTGAAATTTAAAAATTTATTTTCTATTAAAAATTGTTAATATTTGAAAATCAATGCTTCTTGTTTCAAGTCAAACTGGTTTCAAACGGTTAAGTTATAATCATTTGAAAATTTAAATCGATATTTACTAACTATCGCGTCGTAGCGCGTTATAAACGATTTAAATATAATTCCTTCAAATCCTTTTGAATTTAAATTTAAAATTTCAAAAAAACTAAATTTCAAACCAGTTTTTTTAGTTAAATAAAAATCATTTCCAAATTTAAATAAGTTGTAAACCATAGGAATCAAAACCCTTTTTATTTAAATCTATATTTAAATTTCATAAATGGCATTTATTATTTTAATTCCAAATCGGTTTTCTACGTTTTAAAACAACTTCAAATTTAAATTCAAATTATATTTGAATTAACCGTTCCATCCGTCGGACCAGTTACGGATAGCCAGGGAGAGCAGGAAACTAGATTCCCAAACCCAAGCCTAGACACCATCCTCTTTGTCATCCTAGAACGGTCTGGTATAATATTGTAAAATATTATATTTAAATTCCAAATCTCTTTTCAAATTAAAATTTTACTTAAATGAATAATAATTTAATATTTGAAAATAAATTTCCATTTATATGAAAGGAGAATTGAATCGATTGTCTGTATGATTCCACAATCATGGTGTTGTGTGTGCATCATGCAACAAAATAAATCAACCATATAAATCAGATAATTGTGACATATAATCATCATCAACACAAACAATTCAGCTGTGCATAAGCGTTACAGTCAATAATGCTTTCCAATGTTCAGTGTTTTGGTCTAACTACATGCACATCCATTCATACAATAACATTCATATCCAACACTTATCATCCATCCATCACAATTCATTATTAAATCACTTCTAGATAAAATAAATGACTAAATTAATCGTTCTCACTGAAATTGCTCCATAACTTCGCTAACAGGATGAACAGTCTAACGAACACCGACTCTGCTACTTGTATAGCTTCCAACCCATTCCATTAGCATCCGGTGGTTTTCTGCTGATTATATATTATGGGATTGAATTAATAACATCGCTTTGCTTCTTTTTTTATATTGTCTCATATATATATATATATATATATATATATATATATATATATATATATGGACTTACCATTTATTTTCCCAAATTTATACTTAACCAAAATTTCTAGACTTATATATAAGTGGATTCAAATTCCCGATACGATTCTAACGGATCTTACGGCGGGTTAATCCGATTTAAAATGAACATGATATGATTATTTAAAGGTTAGACAATCTAACTTGAAATAATTAATGGGAAATATACATAAACCATTTGGCCTAAGGCCCAAACACTTGAACCAAGCTGAGCCTATCTTTTCCCTTCTTCTTCCTCACGCTCGCGCTCCCTTCTCTCATGTTGGAACCCAACAAAATGCACGGTTGTGCATATGCGCCACCCAACCACTACACCATTCTTCCAACCGAGACCGCCTACCAACTTCTCATCGTATCCTCTTCTTAATGCACCTACCCCGCCTGTGTTCCGGCCCTTCCGTTCAAAATTCGTGCTCCAAGACCGCGAGCTGCTGTTCGAGAAAACTGCACACAAACTTCATAAACATCGACACTTTTTATCGTCGAATTCCACCAGACTACACCGAATCGAAGGTCTCTCCTCACTCATCATCACGCTACTCACCATTTCAACAATCGTCGCTTCTCCCTTCGACCATCTCAAGACCTTGTTTTGAACATCTCAAATCATCAATGCAGAATTGCTTCAAATTTGCACTAAGAATACTACATTACTTGCCGATCACAATGGCGCTGGCGGCGCGATTTAATTCTTCAAGGATATTGAGATATGACTTTTCAAAGATCTAGAACCCATTTTTCATATTTTTGTAATTTCACAATTTCTCCTTCACCGATGGATGAAATATGAACTCACCGATTTCTAAAAATCCTAAATGAGAATCCGAACAGCATTCGTGTGAATTATTTTGGCTTAAAGTGAATAGATTGGAAGTGGTGGATTTTTGAATGAAGAGGATGGGTGATTTTCTTCATTTACTGGAGCTTTGTAATGTGAAAGAGGAGGAATGAGGCGTGAGATTTCAATCAGAAGAGTGTTTGTATAAGCTTTACAAAGGGTATTTTAGCCATTTAGTTAAGGGACACTTGTTTTGTTTATAAAACCTCTTTCATGCATGTAAACCACACAAGGACACCTAATACTCATTTTATAAATCAAACAATGCATGCTTCACAAAAAGAACCCATTTATTTATTTGTTTATTTTTTTTAAAGCTATAACTAAGTAACACTTGTAGGTGTAGCAAGTTTCTAAAACATATGAATGTTACCAAAATATTACTTAAGGTTTTATAAATGTAACTTATAAATTTTTATACCTAACAATCCTTACAAATTTTATAAACATCATTATAATGTATCCAAATAAAATAAATAAAATAAAATCATTCTTATACTATTTTGTAATTTTAAAAATAACTTATTTAAAATGAGATTTTTATTGAAACAACATAATATTATCACTTATTAATATTAAAAATATTTATTTAAATCAAATCTTAAATAAAATCATAAAATAAGTTATTCATATTCAAATAATTAAACAAAATATTTATTCAACTCATATATATATATAATATCCTTTAAAACAAAATTTGTATTTGAACCTTATTAAATTCATTTGATATTTACAAAATTGAATTTTTATTACATTTCAATCATTAAAAATCCTGGTTCATTACAGTTAGACTCGGCTTATTTTATAGGAAAATAATTAATGGATTGTGTTTTTTTTCATAGTTGGATGGAGCAAGATTAATTAATTTCTTCTTTGTCTTGTTTATAATAAGAACAACTCAAGGTAAATTTCATTATAAGTGATAATAAACGGAAATCAGAGCGGTGTCAATAACCAAAGAAATCAGTGAGATAACTCAAGTAATGAGTTATTAAAGCAACAACATAAACTAAGCATTTATTTCAAACAAACTTGGAATCCATTATAGAAGGAACTCAAAATCAAATGATAAAATTAACTTAGAAGTAATAATAACAATAATAGACCTAATGATGAAAATAGATCTGACAAAAATAAAATAAAGTAAAATAATTAAACAAATAATAATTAATTAATTAATAACAACGATAAAAGAAATAATTATAGCACTAGTAATAATAACGACTGAAGGCTAAACATTACGTCTTAGTTACGAAATAAGATCATTGTGTTTGGTTTATAAATAATTCTTTTGATTGTCTATTTAACCATTCCAACTAAGTTTCTATTATACTACCTAGATTTGCATGGGCATAATTTATATATGATTGATATAGTTTTTATACCAATCATATAAAAATTAATATTACACAAATCTTGGTAATTAGTAGAAATTCTGTTAGTTTGGTTTTACTTGTAATGGCAAAGAATTATTTTATAAACCAAACTTAAATTGATCTAATTTCGTAACTAAGATCTAGTATTATTGATTATAACCTACTATTGCTCTCCACAAGTCAAAATAGGAAGAAACACATATAAATGCACCTGTTTGCTTACAACCAGGGGAAAAGCATTGCTTTTCGGCACATTAAACTGTGAGTGTATGAAACAAAGTGCCAAAATAAATTAAAAATCAACACAGTAAAAACAAAACGTAGCCCTAAATAAGAACTACACAATGCCCTGGTAGTTCCGCTAACAACATAGATAAAATGTGTGCTAAGAAATATCCACTGTAACATAGTTTCCATTGTTTAGATAGATATGGTAAACATATTTTTCATGACTATATATATATATATATATATATATCTTAATGTCTACAACTAAATACTGATGACCACAATGCTTAAAGTTAAGATTTCAAACTTTAATTATAGTTGGAGGTCTTGGGCTCAATCTCTTAGACACATGTTAGAGTTAAAAATAAAATAATGATATATTATAATGTCTTATAACTATTTAATGCAACTTTAAAAAAGCAATAAATATTTGAAGTTTGTAACATTTCAAAATAACGGATATAAATATTTTCTATTATAAAACGTTTCATAATTGTCACCAAAATAGCATTTTGCCAAGACACGCAATATATTACTATAAATGTGGTTCATACTTTTTTATTTGATGATACTTTAGTGGTATAAGTATATGAAATTAGAAACATATAACTTTTAATATATGTCGTAGTATAGTTAAAGTGCTTAACGGTTTTATAGAGATGGATGGACAAAAATTTATAGTATGGAACAAGTAGGGATACAAAAGAGGTGTAAAGAAACATAATAAGGTTTAAACTAAACATCTAAAAGTTAATTTATTTCACATCATTTGCGTGTTCAGATTTGTGATATTAAATCACATGTTAATTGAAGCCAACTATGCATGTTAGTTATGGAAGTAGATTCATGACGGAGAAGACTGTTCACAAATTAGAGTTCGGAGGAAAAAATATGGAGTAAAAGGCAAGGAGAATTTTGAGTTCCTTCAACTCAGATATTCAGGGGAATGAACCATACATCTGAGCAATGTCTCTGGAATTTCCAGAGACTTAACATAGACATCTGGAATTTCCATTGTTTCGATTGGGCCATAGATCCAATTTGTGATATTTCTGGGAATTTTCCTATGTTTTTTTACTTTCCAAGATTGGAATGAAATATGAGAATCAAAGGATCTTAATCTTAAGATTATATTTAGATCAAGGGTTTGTCATCGTTCTTCATGGTCCTTCCACTCCAATAACTTTAGTTATCTAGATATTCTTTCCCTTTCTCAAATTGGTTATTGATTCAATTATATTTTGCTAATTTTAAATTTGTTTTATTAATTCTAAATATAATTTTGGTAAATCAATAAAGAGGGTAGACAAATGGAATATCTTGTTTTATTGCATTTTGATTTCAATTTCGTCTTGTTTTCAATCAAAGTTATATCTTTATGATTTGGATGATGAATATATTAGTATCAGCTTCCGTAAAGCACTGCCACCCCTATTTTAAAGATACAATTGTTGGTATAAGATAAGATCATCAAAAAGTTTAGAGTAATTTTGGTTTAAAAAATTATTGATGTCAGATACGATTTTGTTTTCGAAGATGTTTATTTTTGATAGGAAAAATTAGGGCACTTGGAAGCATAAGATGGAGGATGTTCTGTACCTCAATGATTTTCATGGTCTGATTGATGGAGATGAGAAGAAACCTTTTGATGTAAATAAGGGAAAATGAAAGAAGATGGATAAGAAGGCGATTGCTTTGATTCGCCAGTACCTTAATAATTTAGTTTTCCACCACGTGGATAATTGAGAATCCAAGAAGGATTTGTGGGATAAGTTGTTATCTTTGTATGAGTCAAAGAGTGCTTAAAATAAGGCTTTTCTGGTTTGAAAGATAGTACAACTGATATTAGATGAAAAGAAGTCTGTTGTAGAGCATTTGAATGAATTTTAAGATATAATAAATCGATTGGCAAATGTAAATGTCAATTTTGATGATGAGTTATAGGATCTTTTATTGATGAGTTTTCTTTTAGAAAGTGGAGAAACTTTTGTTATTTCATTGAGTAATTTCAATGCAATGGAACTATTTCTCTGAAAGTTGTTCGAAGTGGCCTTTTTAATGATGATCTTAGGAGAAAAGAGTCAAGTTTGAAATCAGTTAAAAGACAGTTTGGATGAAGATGGAAGTAATGGTAAAGGTTCCATCACTTGTCATTATTGTAATAAGAAATGTCACATATGAGAAAGTGCTATGCTTATAAAAGAGATAAGAAAAAGGTTGTGCATCATGATAGTAGTGATAATACACAAGCAGATTTTGCTGAAATTACTGATAGTGATGCTTTTTGTGATGTCCTCTTTCGTGAAAATAAGCCTTGCAAGATGGGTTCACACTACAAGAAATTTGACCTTTATCTACCCATAAATATGGGTTGGTAAAGAGAACCTTTCTCTACCATTATTTAATTGAAAATTTTATTGTAGGTAAATATTGTCAGTCTCATAAAATTGTTGAAGGATGATTATCTACCAATAATTATAGGTAGGTAAAATGTATTATCTACTCATATACATAAGGGGATTTTTTTTTATTAGCCCCTACATTTTCCTCATATCATTTTAAACTTCCATTAAAAATAATGCTAAATTGTGTGATGATTGGTCAAAAAAGTATATTCTAGCATTTTTTTTGAATTGAAGATTTCGTTTACATACCCTAACAATGTCTTTTGTAAAATCATTTCTTTACTAATTATTAATAATTATTTTGGAATATGAAATAATTAACAGTTAATGAGTTGATAAACATTAATTAAATTGTAAATAATTAATATTACATAATCAGTTGTTAATAACTTATCATACATTGTTTTTTTTCAAACAATTGACTACAAAATTTTTGACTTTAAATTTTTCTTAAATGTTTCACAATTTCACACTAATAGGTCAACACTGAAATGACTAAAACATATTTTCTCTAGTTTATTGCAGAAACGCAATCCGTGCCATCCTCTCCGACCATAAATTTAACAGCTTATTTTAAATAAAATCTAATGGTACATATCTCAATCCACGTGGTCTCTTTTGTTGCATCAATCCATGTAGTCTCTTTTGATTGGCCATGACGCAGAATAGGATATTAAAAGAAAAGAAGACATAAAATTACATTAATAATGAAAAATCAAAATTTTATTAGGTATATTCTATTTACACACTGCAACTAACCTTGCATGCACCAAAAAAAGAATTAAACATCATATACACCACTTCTTATACCATACTTTTACCAAAACTATCCTCCTTTACAATAAAATATGCATTTATTTCTCTTTTTACTAACTTTCTCTGTCATGCATTAATCAAACCAAGAAGCCATAATTTCAAAATTCTCCAAATTTACTTTTGCAGACGTCAAATCATAAACTCTAAATGGTGTTAAAATATTTAACTATCTATGTATATAAATTTGAATTTGTTCTTTTGAATACATTAAAAAGTTAAATTATTCAGATTTTAATGTTAAAGCTAAACATGATTTGATTTAAACAAAGGATTAAAGAATTTAGCACTCTTAATTAAAAAATGTAGTTAATTTTAAATTTTATTTGGTTGAATGAAAACTGTTAAAATCGACTACATATAAATATTGCTCGTAACGATATGAACACGATTCAATGCTTGAAAAAAATTAATTTTAACTTAACTAAATATAAACATATGCAATTTTATGAGAGAAGTTACACTGACTATACATAATGCAAACTAGAAAGAATTGTCTAAGATTTCCATTTTTTAGTTTAAAAAAAAAAGAATTTTGTCTAAAGTTTTATTTAAAATCTCATTCTGTGAGTAAAGACATTTACAATGTTTCAATAGAACTTGCCTTTTCAGTATTCAGAGAAATGGAATATTCCAATCGTTTCTTTTGTGTTCAACGTATTTGTGAAGGCTTCCTTTTTGTTAAGTATCAAGACTGTCAGTCTTATATATGATAAGTAAATATTATTACCTAATAAGTATTACAGACTGTCGGTTTTATATATGGTAAGCAAATATTTGATGCCTAATAATATTGGTTACCATAACATATTCACACAAAATAAATCTTTCAATAAAATCTGCAGTAAATCTTTACTAATTATCACTCTCTATTCACGCATAAAATAAAGGGCCTCTATGAATTCCTTTTTTTAAACGAAAAAACCAGCAAAATAATGTCCTTGGAAACCAACCATGTTCTCCACAAATCAGTTAACATTATCCCCTTTCCTCCTCTCCTGAAATCACATAAACGGTGTTAGATCCCAATCTCTCATCTACTAAATCTATGTCCTCTCATGAAATCATATTTTCTAGGCCTTCTGCAGTAGATAAGGAAGCTGCTAATGGGAAATCATCTGGGGAAGTCGTGGATCCTTCCGTAGAAGCCAAGCGATAAGCATGAGGATGACTCTATTGATTTGAGAGAAATTAGTCGGATACTGAAAGATAATCAGTAGGTAACTCGCATTTGTACTACCATTTATCATTATTCTATCTTTTAATGTTACTTAATATATTAAGCGGGAAGTAAAAGAATAGTGAATGCGATCAGAACTTGCAAGTTATATGTGTATTCCTTAGATACTTAATTAATTGAGTTCCATATATAACTTATTATGCCATACTAGATCATTTCCATGGCTCTTAGACCCTGATTCACCTATGTTCAACGCTTTTAGAACAATTTTATCTTTATATTGAAGTGTTATGTTTAATAAACATATTTTTGTTTCCAACATGAATGTTTTATTATTGTAATCAAGTTCTTATAGAAAAAATTATCGAGCACTTAAGATTATAAAATACACGATCTTTGTATTATTTATTTTTTCTAACGGTTTTTCTATTCTCATTACCAGTACATCCTATTTTCAGATGTTCATTATTCATTTATCTTTGAATGAAGTTGTAATGTCATTAGTGCCTCAATTATTTAGATTACCATATGTGAAGTTTTTTCTGTTTAAATGTGAATTGTATATTTTTTGCTGTTGCTGTTCAAATCAAATGTAAAGACTGATTTTACTTAGAAATGCCTTCATGGTTTTCGGTGTATCTTAAAATTAAAAGTTATTTATTACAACTATTTTTTAATATAATTCATCTAGCAGTAGTAGCAACTTCAGCGATAAGCATGATACACTACCGAATTTGGAACTTTCTGACCTGGACCATGATATTTCGCGTGAGTTTTAAGATAGTAGTATTCAATTGTGAATAGGGATGGTAGTGGGCCAAGTCTAGGATCTAAACCCGCTAACCCACCCCTGTTTCTCCCATTTAGACCCATCTTATAGGGTCTTCAGGGAGGGTAGACACACGACCGGCTTTGGAGGTCCGGGTATAGGGTCGGGTCTGGGGCATGACTAACCCACCTCCACTCGACCCACATGATTGAAACATCATTAAAACATTGTATAACTATAATGATTACTTGTTAATATTCTTAGGCATACATGGTTATAACTTGAATATTATATTCTTTTGATTGACAAACTATAAATTTTTCATAGTATTAAGTTGCATCAATGATAACCATACAATAACAAATGCATATATTTTAAACTATTATCTTACAACTAATTTTATTATATTCTCTTATCATTGTGAACACATTATAATATGTATATAATTTATCATTTAGTGACAAAAATATAAGTATATAAATTTGTGTACATTAGAACACAATATCATCGGGTTGTGGGTCGGGTCTACTCTGACTCGTACAAGTTTCGGGTATGTGGCGAAATTCGAAACTTGCACCTGGTCTAGGGGGCGGGTCTGGGGCGAGGTTTAAAAAGTCCGGGCAGGGTCTAGGGCACGAGAAACCTGCCCCAACCCTCCCCATTGCTATTCCTAATGGTGAAGGGTGCGTTTTACTATTTTTAGCATATGAATTGATTATTTACAAGTTCTTGTTTTTAGGGTTTGAAGGTAAGAGACATCGTCAAAAGGATCCTTTGCTGGCGGAATTTGGTGCATAAATGGTGATGTAACTATGACTAAAACTAGAGTGAGAGTGTGTGCACATGTAAATCAGTGAATGAGTACATAATAAGGAGCCAATGTATACAGTGAAATGTAGCGAGGAAGTGTATGTATAAGTCATTGTGTAATAGTGAGGAGACAATATGCGTACTATTCGAAAGTGTAATAAATATTTATTTGAATAATATTTGTAATTTTAAAAAATAAATAAATTATGTGTAAATATTCAATTCTTGTAAATATTTATTCATAGTAAATAATGTCATGTGGTCTAAAAAATGATGTCATATGCACTAATCAAATGACAACACATGGATAAATTATTGTTTGAGACATGAACCAACTATTAAATGCTAAGTGTCGGCATTAATATATGACATGTGTATGCTACTACGACAACCATGTCAGCAGCCATGTAGGATGACACATCATCAGCCATGTCAGTAGCCATGTAGGATGACACATCATCGAACACATTAGCTGATGACTCATCATTTGAGTCATAACGTAGTAGGGTCCATTGATTTTTTTACCTATCAATATCAATAAGTCTAGGTAAAGGCTCTTTCTCGACTAACCTTTACCTACTAATTTCTACCAATTCAATATTGGTAGCTAAAATATATTACCTACCATTATGTTAGTTTTATCTACGCTTACAATTGGTAGGTAAAGACTCCATTTTCTTGTAATGTCAGGAGACAACTTTCACTAGTGATGTAAATAATTTCTCTTATTATGAGAAGAATGTTAGCATAATTAGGACGACCAATGGAGTAGAGTTATTGATATACGATATTGGATCTATCCCGTTCGTATGCATAAAGTGTAGTTACATAAGTCTCTGGAATCAGACATTTATTGACTTATTTGCATAATCTTATCTCTCTTAGTCAGCTGGATCGTCATGGTTGCACTTATGGGACCCAAGGTGGAGTTTGAGAGTGAAGAAATGTGGTCGTGTAAGGATGAGAGGAGTATTGGAAGAAGGAAACTTTCATAGATTGGTTGGTACTGTTGTCGAATCTGGGAAGCAAGTGACGATTAAAAGACTAAGTACACTGTGACACCGCACGGCCACTAATGTCACTCATTAAGAGAATGCATTAAGTTTCGTGAAGCGTTATAGGTAAGCATAAACATTACAAGAAAGATATAAAATAGCAGTGTAATTAAAAACTTTATTTATCATAAAGCATCATGGTTCAAAACATCATATGTCTGAAAATACATATAACAGTACATCATCAAAACTTCCGTCTTGCACTTAAAACATCAGAGTACAAAAATAAAAGAAGCATAATTCCCCAAATAAAAACATAGCCATAGTAGCAAAGATAAGAGCTACAGCAATACATCTAAGAAGCCTTAGCTAAATGATAGCAGAATCCTGGTCAAGCTTGAGTATTCCCACCCTGAGAGCCTGGGGAAGGAAACGGAAGAAAGAAGAGGAAACAAAAAGGGTCAAACATAAAGTCTGGCAAGTCCAGTTACTTTTAGTAAATAAATAAGTAAAAGTATCATGATAGGCATATAAAGTGGATAAGCGAGATAACATCATAAAAAGCATGTATGACAAGGTAAACATGATAGAGTGTATATGCTTCTCTAATGATTACTCTGCACCGATACTAGTATAACCAGAATGAGATGATCCCAACAAATTTAAGATGGTAGGTTTAGGCGTAATTCTGGTGAGAGGTTTTAGCCCCATACAATCAACAGGCGGCCCAACCTAATAGGCTCCTAAACTTTACCAAAGTCTATATGTACCATAACAACTACCCTAATCTATCGGCTCCCTACTGCGTAGATACCCTGTACTAGCCCCACAGTAAGGTGTATCACTCCCTCAAGTGCCAACCCTTCATTTTCTGGATGTGCACAACCATATCTACTGGTTTCACGGTCGTCTTGTCCCCCTCTGCCTAGACCATGCACGCATATGACCTAGGTCGGTTTGCGCCGCCCACACCATCCTCCACTTTTGAATCTCTTACAATCAGTCCAATAAGTGTGCCCTGACTCTAACCTAGCTCGGAGTACTCGTTTGATACCTATATATGGGTTATTGACTGAAAGGGGTCCCAAAAACAAGATGATACAAACTCTCCCCTTTGTCTTGTATCCCCACTAGGTTTTCTGTAGGTTATGCTTACCTACCGGTGTCTTTTATTATATACCCCATCAGTGTAACACCCCGCATTTTTAATTCAAGATAAAAAAATAAGAATAACTTAATTTAATATTCAGGATTAAGTAAAACTGAATGTACCATTGCGTTCATCTTGGAATTTTGGTTCAGATAGACCCCGAGTTTGCGTAAAATGGACATCGTATGAAGAAGTTATGGACAACAGAAGTTTGACGAAGAAAGCAGGAAGCAGGCTAGAACAACTGGCACACTTGTCAAGTACGCCAGGCCATTTTTTCACTGGCGCACTGGGGAAGTGTGCCTAGATCAATTTTCGGCCTTCGGAACCATGGGGGTCGACCCCTTCAAGGGGGGTCACCGATGGGTCGACCCACCGCGGATCTGGAATTTTCTGTGAGTCATGGATGGTTTTGATGCTTTTTATTTGAATCTAGGGGACCTGGTTTCTCTAATACACCTATAAATAAGTCTCTAGATCCAACCCTAAATCTCATAATTCAGAGGCTACACTGAAGCTCTGCCACTACTCTCTCTCCACTCAAATCTATTCAAAAAATTTAGATTATTAATAAGTAGATTTTAAATTCTAGAGGAGATAATTGACGTTAATAAAAGATTATTCAGAATCATGAAAAGCAAGGTAAAATTCTGGATCCAATCTATTCAAATTTCCCTCTTTCTTTCCCTTCTCTTTTGGTGAAAATAACTAATCCATGGTCGTTAGGTTTTGATCCGATTAAGGGAAAAACCATGGATGCTAAAACTGGATCAGATCCAGAATTGGGAATGTGTACGAAGTGAGTGGATTTAAGCTATAGCATTTTCGATAATAATATGTTACCGTTTACCATTTCCTACTTTGTATAATTGAAATTTAAAATGTTGAGAAGTTTAACATGCGTTAATACTGATTAAAATGATATGCATGACATGTGGGAATAATTAATCTGCTAAGATATTAATTTGTTGAATCAGTTAAAAGTTGAAATGTTTATGTGTTGAAAAGCAAACTTGTTAGAATAATGGGTAGCTCGCTATTGTTATGATTACATCATTCACTTGTGGCGTACTATGTATTTGAATTGTTAGATGTAGAATTGAGAAAATGAAATGTTAACTTGCCACAATTATATACATGAATCCTTACTTGTATGAATTGGAATAGTTATATGATTAAATGGTTTAATGTTAGCATAAAAATTGAATACATATGGGTTTTGGGGCATAAATCAAATTATGAGTAAAGACCATAATTTGGGCATATGGTACATAATAATATGACTTGGGAAAGGGGCATGAAAACCTATAATGAAATAGGAATAATGGTTATAAGAACAAACATGCCTAGATTCATAGTAATTTGATACTGTAATGCTCTTAGACACGAGGTTAGATTGCACATGAGATAGAAGTCTGCCCGGAACTGCCCGACATATCCAGCATTCACAAATGATAAATCTAATGTGAGGGGTCTAAGTGCATAATTAAAACATATAATAGTGCTAATACACGAAGTTGAGTCAACTTGTTGTAGAATTCTGCGCGGACCCGCCTGGCAAATCCAGCATCCATAAGTGTAGGCTTAATGTAAGAGGTCTAGTACGTAAACATATGTATAAATATAGGTAAATGGTAGGACAGACAAATACCATTAATTGCAATTAATGGAAATAAATGGAATTGAAAGAAAGATAATTACAACAGTACAGGAAAGAGAAATAATGGATGAATGATAATAACCTATTATAAATAAATAACATTAATGAAAATGTTGTATAATAGGTACACTTGTCCTAGGGACAAGTGAAGATTATAACTTAGGTTATAATAAACTAGTAAGGAAATGGGATAATGGGTGAAATAAGATAAGGGACACTTAATTGTAAATTAAGTAATCAGTAAATGGGGAAAGCTGGAAACCAGTTGAGAAAAGGGGGAAAATATATGAAATATGAGAAGTTGTACTTAATTATAAATTAAGTAATCTGTAAACTTGGAAGTATAAAACCCGCTAATAAGAATAACATGCTTGGACTTGTCCTAGGGACAAGAGGAAATTATAACATAGGTTAAAATAAATGGGTAAAGAAACTTATTAATGGGCCTTAGTTAAGAGAACTAAGTTAATAAGTAAACAACAAGAAGTTGTAGTAACAGTGTAAAATGGGATTATGATTAAATGAGAAAGGATGAGGAAAACTTATAAAATGAAATAAGTTATATTTAATCATATATGTTAAGTGACAAGTTAATTAGAAAACGTGTGAATTGAGATATACTTAATAACATATTAAGTAGAACATGTTTGTTATTGTAACCTTGAAATCAAATAAGAATAAAAAGTGTTGTAGATCACAGACCTTGGGCCACAATCTAGAGAATAACATGTTGTGAGCTTATTAACAAACTTAAATGGGTTATGTCGTATAACCGAAATTAATAAGCAAGAGGAACTTGGTAACTTGATTAAGAATTCAATATGACTGAGAATAACCATGTTATATGAAAACCAGGTGAGGTAAGGCAAGCGCGTAAAAGAATGTTTAGATATAGGGTCTAACGACATATTAAAATGAGGCGCGTGGACCAGTCCGCAGGTTTGAGGGTGAACAACCCAATGGGGTAGATCATCGTGGTGTTATAAGGCACGAGGGGAGCGCACATTCATTTGATTATTCTGACAGATCCAAAGTACTGGAAGGGGAAGCATGCGACTTCCTGAGATACGTAAGGTGCTCCTAGTAGTCCTCTGTGCGGTGGAAGATGTTTTAGGTTGTGCTCGCAGAGGTTGGGTCTGCTAGCTACTAGGTGGGTGGGTCTTGACTGTAGAAGTAGCTATGTAGTCAGAAGGCTATGACGCTTGCGACACCAGGGTGATTCGGTGGTTGCCTCAACAGGGAAGGGTCACGACCAACAAGGATAGTAGATCATCGGACACCCGTCATTGGCAGCCAGTGGGATGCAGAAAGACTAGAGCTAAAACCAATAGACCATTCACCATTCACTATCGGGGTATGGTGGTTGAGGGAAGATGCCAAATGGATGTTTAGATTGTTTTCTTTAGGGGCAGTTGTTTAGCTCTTGTAGTCTTTACTAGTTGAGGGAGGGGTCGTGGTGGGGAAATCGTCACCATGAAAACAGACCCTAGGTATATCTGTATATAGAGGCTCTTAAAGACGGGCCTATGCATATATGGAAAAGCTCCTGACCGAGTTCTGTGTTTCTTGTATCACCCTTTCACAGAACTCGGTGCACATTAGAGGACGTGCAGTTAAGGCATCGAGCTAAAATTGATGATACGTATATGGAACAATCTGGATACATGCATGTTGACCTTGGGTGGTGTATCGTAGACTTAAGGGCATTATGCCGGTATGGAATCTGATTCGATCGACGATGGAAGTCCGTAGGCTTATGTAGCGTAGTAATGATAGATATATGCGGAATGTAACATTGTTATGTAGAGATCCGTACGTCACTTCGGCGTAGGATGAGGGACTACGTTCATTTCTATGGCATTACGTTGGAGGCCGTGCGAGTAGGGTACCATGGGGTGTACCTCAGTATTGAGGGGTAACTACATGTATACTATATTTGGTAAATCCACTGGGAAGTAAATGGGTACGACATGTGTGTAAGCCTTGAGTGCTGTTAACCCAAGTAACCTAATAAATAAGAAAATATGATTGAACGGTATATGTAGTGTTATCCAAAGTGTATAATTTAAATCCAGTCACCAGAACTTGTGTTCTGAACCCCTCCTCTTAACACACTCGCATAATAAATTTGTGGCAGAGACATGATAACATTGGTTACTGGTTAGGAAGTATTATTAATACGGTAAGACTATATACTGAGTATATTATGTTTTTTCCATTCCACTGTGAGACATTTTCTTAGCTCTGACATATTTTATGTTTCTGTCTTTTCTACTGGGTACCAGAGCAAACCAATCCGAGTTTCGATAGATTGGAATTTTTAAAAAAATTCAGTTTGTCAGAATTCGGGTTGTTACAATTAGGTTAAGTTTGTGGGCCTATATATAAAAGTATTACCCACGCACCCCTGATTTACTTAACCCAACCACTGTTTCAAAAGAGTTTTCTTAACCCCTAATTAGGTTTATGTTCATGCAATCCCTATGGATTCAACTAGGTTAAGTATTCCAATTTATTACCATGTCCATTTATGGTTATAATATGCTAGACCTCCCACATTAAGTGTACCACTTGTGGATGCTGGATATGCCGATCGGTTCCGGGTATACTTCTTCCACAAGTCGAGCTTAACCTCGTGTCCAAGCATGTCTCGTGTTTATTCACCTAGACTCCTCACACAAGATTCACCACTTGTGGTTGCTGGATATGGTGGGCGATTCCGAGCAGACTTCCATGACAAGTGTAATCTAACCTTGTTCCTAGGCGCGGTTACCGTCTCTAATTACTGTAATCCTAGGCATTCCAATTATTAACCAAATTTACCTATATCGTTATAGGTTTCCATGCCTCTTTTCCCAGGTTATGTTCATAATAAACTATATTCCCCAAATTCGTATTATTATACTTTATTCAAGTTATGCCCAAATTCTGAATTACAAGTTATGCCCAATATTAACGTTTTCCCCTAGTTCCTAATTTAACGTATTCGCATATTTCAGCGGCATGCTTAGGCTCGAAGGTAGTCTGGCTATATAAAAATAAAAGGAAAAAATATAGAGGGAAAAGGACAGAAATGATCTTGCTAACAAGGTTGACATGTAATGTTATAAACATATATTGGCATAATGACAAGGTAGGCACGTAGGAACAGATCTTATGAACATATGATAATAGAACTGATTCTAACATAATAGGGATATCATAACAGGCATGATAAGATCTAAACAATGGTTTAGATACCCAACTAATAACAGATCCAATTTAACCACAAACATGATAGGGACAAGTATAAGGTGATATAAACAGTGAAACAATGGCAGATATGACATGATAAAGAGGTGAAAGTTTATATCTAAGTCATAATCATGTCATGAAATCATAGATACACATGTTATAGCAGATCAGATTTGATTCAAATGGTCATAGGCATATATCCAAGTTAATGTCATATCATGTTTTACTTTTAATTATTCAGATCTAAAATTAACATAGACTCACAGTGTTTGGATCTAGACAGAAAGAATGCAGATATCAGTTCTAAACTTGAATGACTTGATTGCTGAAGAAGAAAGAAATTGGATTTGATCTGGGCAGAGGTAGCATCTAGTTCTCCATTATTTTCAGTGTGAGAAAACTAGAGAAATGAGACTATATTTATAGTCGAACCCCCGAAACCCTAACTGCCTAAATCTGCCGCAGGGGGTCGACCCCTACCAATGGTGTCTACCCATGGGTGGGATTTTTTCCAACCACGGAAATTTTATTTGAACTGAAATTTGATTTTCCGGGTTTAATTATATATACATAATCTCCTTGCACGTATATAAACTTCATAACTTCTTCATACGGTGTCCGTTTTATGTAAACCAAGTGTCTATCTTGACCAAAATTTCGATACAATGGCGCAGTCCGTTTTCCTTAATTCGGAATATTAAATTAATTGTTCTTTATTTTGTCCTCTTTAGTGTTGTTAAAATTATGGGGTGTCACATTCTATCCTACTCAAAGGATTTCGTCCTCGGAATCCCCAAGTTAAGAAGAATGCATATCCTACCGTCCATCACCATCTACTCATCTACCAATCACAGACGTCCATTGTCCTTAAAGGCTTCTAATGCTTTTATGAACATATGCAGATGTGTGTGTATATGTCCCAATACTAATGCGAAGATCAGGCGGTCTACTGATTCAGTCGACCTCCTCAATGCAATGTATGTTAGTGCCATGATTCCACCATGTATGGAACAATCCTATTATAACATGTAAATTCTTTATGGGTGCACAATCATCCATCCAAATGCAACATCCATATGATGATACATCCATTTCCATCCATTAAAAGAAGAAAAATGCACACATTCATATGCAGCATGAGAGTGATTGAGCCGATCTAGTGCATAATGTATGTGTATATGCATCCACGAGCAACCACTAGCAAACATTTGCATCAACTTGCATCTATCAAACATAACATGTCTCAAACACATGTTTACATCCATGGGATTCCTACCTAAGGGTCGAAGATTTGATCGATGGGGCATACTTAAATGATGGAAATAAGCATAAATAAAAGCTTTGGAAAGAAAGTTAAGAACATACCCTCGAAAAGAAAAGGGTACGAAGCACGAATCTTGTCTTCGGTCTCCCAAGTCGCATCCTCTAGCTTATCTCCCCACTGAACTTTCATCAACTTGACTTCTCTATTGCGTAGCTTCTTAATTTCTGATCCACGAATACGGATGGGAACTCATCTGACTATCACCTCCCGTTCTACCTCTACTTCTCCCAATATACTCGGCTCAACTACTTCCGCGATATCATGCAAGCACTTCCGCAAATGAGAAACGTGGAAAACATCATGAACGCCAGACAGTCTTTCTGGTAGCTTTACCCTATGGGCCATTTGGCCAATCCTTTATGTTATGGGAAATGGCCCTGCAAATCTTGGTGCCAATTTCCCCACAGATCCGAAGTGAACCACACTCCTCAAAGGTGACACTTTAATGAAAACCATGTCTCCTGCTTCAAATTCAATGTCAGTCCTTCTCTTATCTGCATAGGATTTCTGCCTATCTTGAGCGGTCTTCATTCGTCGTCTAATAAGATCAATATTCTCGGACGTTTATCTAACCATATCTGGTCCAAGTAATAGCCTTTCTGTAGATTCCCACTAACAAGTCGGTGACCTACAGGGAAATCCGTACAATGCTTTGAAGGGTGCCATGCAATGCTAGCTTGATAACTGTTGTTGTAGACAAACTCTACTAGAGGAAGATGCTCTTCCCAAGTCCCTCCGAATTCTAGGATACACAACCTCAAAAGATACTCAAGAATTATGTTCACTCTTTTCGTCTGTCCATTGGTTTGTGGGTGATAAGCGGTGCTCAAACACAACTGCATACCTAATCATTAGTACACTTGTTGCTTCGCCTTATTTGCTTCTGTTGTGCTCATAACTGAAGCAACTAGTATCATTTGCTTCTGGTTTTTAACAACTAAAGCAAATGCACCGAAGAAAATAGTGTTATTTGCTTCGATTTTGCTGACAACCAAAGCAAATAATATAATCTACTTCAGTTGTGTCAACAACCGAAGCAAATGCACCGGCGCATATAAAGAAATTTGCTCCCGTTGTCCTTACAACTGAAGCAAGTAATGTTATTTGCATCTGTTCCTAAGGAACTGAAGCAAACGTACTGAAGCAAATAGTGTTATTTACATTGATTCCTTAGGAACAAAAGCAAATAGTGTATATACTAATAATCATAAACAACAACTTACACATGTCATTTTTATAATTATTATAATGAATGATGATGAATACATAATTTATAATTATTAAATATTATAAATACTATATAATTATTTCATTTTAAATAATTGAAGCTACAACTAATAAATTATTATTATTATTTATTAAGTAATTTCAATAATTAATAATAAATAAATAATAATCAGTATTTAATGTTTAAAATTTAATTAATCAGTAATATTTAATAATTATTAATTAATATTCAAAATAAATAATTAGTTATTAATAATTATATATTATTTAAAAATAATGTTTAATTATTAATTATGAAATTTAATTATTTTGAGGTGATAATTATCATTAAATGATTGAATTAATAACTGATAATTACAATATTTACTTGATAAATCATAATTAATAAATTATAACAGAAATGTAACATTTTATAATTATAATTCATTATCATATTTAATATTTGAATTTTTTTAAAAATAATTAATGTTCATTCAAATTGAAGAAACATAAATAGGAAAAAAGGAAATCTCCTAAAACGTGGCACGCATTTAAAGTATGAAATAATTTAAAAATAATAATTAACAGTTTAAAATTACTATTGTAGTGGCAACAAATGGAGTCATTATGGGATCTTTGAATTGCTGTTACTTAGATACCCTTAACCAAGGTTGTTCAAAAAATAGTTTAAAATTACCAAATTATAATTAACATTTCATACATAATGATTTGTAATGCTGGTTTAACACAGCTAGATCTACCATTCACGTTTAATACAGCCGAAATTAGAATATGAAAAGCACCTACAAAATAAACTAAACATCTCATATGAAGCCCATCGCATAAAGACTTGGCCCAACAACTAGATAAACAAAAGTATCAGAGCGAAACAATTACAGCAGGCGAGCGATTGTTACAACCCTAATCAAAGAACTATAAGAGCAAGATAATGGCAGCTCGAACCTAAGAGCATCTCCAACAAAGGGAGAATTCAGCCCCTTAACACTGAATCGGGGTAAAAAATCTACCCAACAAACGTTACGCCATGTAACATTCATCGGAATGTTACAGGACCAATTCAGAATTCTGAATTGGTCCGGCGAGCCGATTTTATCGGCTTGCCATGTCGCGAGCCGATTTTATCGGCTCGTGCCGATAAAATCAGCTCGCGACATGGCGAGCTGATAAAATCGGCTCGCCATCTCCCCTCACCAATTCCCCAACGGCTATCTCATTCCAATGGCTTCCAACGGCCATTTCCGCCTCGATTTTGATTACCAACGGCCATAAAATGGTTAGAACTTTTCTAACGGCCATATTTTCAGTTATAAAAGCATTCCATTCGCATTCTTTCTTCATCACAACATATTCATAACTTCTTTTTACATCTCTCTACTCCACACCAAGTCTTGCTACATAATGTCTTCCCCATTCGGAGATTTTTCGCATCCGACGATAGATGGAACTCAGTTCTCGCAAGGCAACACGAGCAATATATTTGAAACTCCATCGAGCAGGCAAGGAACCAGTCCGTGGACTGAAGAAGAAGACATTTCTCTATGCAACATATATTGTCATTTCACACAAGATTCTGCAACGGGGAACGACCAAACAGCCGTTGCGTTTTGGAAAAAAGTGGAAAAAGCCTTCGTTGAGAGGCATCTGGAATGCCATAGGACGTTATCGGCGATCCAAGGCCGTTTTGGGAAAATAAGCCGTCAAACCCAATATTATGAGTCACAAGTGTACAAACTAAAAATAGCGAATCCAAGCGGCATGGGAGGGGAAGATAATCTGGTATGTTTGTATTTGTACGTACTTTATTTGTGGTTGTTAGCATGTTAATTGATACATTTTCTTTTGGAAAGTAGAAACGACTAGCAAACGAGGGGTTCAAGAAGCTTTTTCCTAGAGAAAATGGGACGAAAAGGCCACACTATATACCAGTTTATGCATTGTTATGATCTGCTTACTAGTCAACCGAAGTGGAACTCAGAACTTGCCAAGAGTCTCCGCGATGTTCAAAGTGATAGCAAGGGCAAGAAAAAAAGTTCAAAATCGGGTTATTCTTCTAGTCCTAGCGGCTCAGGTGCCAATATTTCTCAATGTGTAGGGGAAAACCTACTTGATGAGTTCAAAGCCACGAATGACGAAGATTTTAGACCTGAGGGATGCAAAGCGGCGAAAAGAAGGGGCAAAACAACGGTTGAGCTTGAATCAAAAGTGAACTCCCGACATGAAGAACACAGTCGTAGAGCGGAAAAAAGGCTTGTAGAAGCTAGGGAAAGAACAGAAGTTTTGAAAAGGATTGCTGATCTGGAAGAGAAGAAACTTCAAATTCTTTCCGAGGACTTAGCGTATAAGAAAGAGCACGATGAGTATAAGAAACAGCAAGATGCGTATAAAAAAGAACAAGAAGAGAACGCTATCATTGACAAAGATCTGGATGGAATGTCTTATTTGGAAAAGGAATTTTGGAATGGGATGAAACGTCGTATTATAACATCAAGGTTTCCGGAGTTGATGTAGTAACGTATTAGTAGTTGCTCGTATTAGTAGATGCTCGTATTAGTAGATGCTCGTAATATGTTGTTGTAGTAACGTTGTATTTCCTTCTGTAGCAACCGCTTTCGTATTTGTATGTCTTATTTCCCTGTATTTTGTGCAACATTATGTGGCAAAGGCTGAAATGTTGTAGGTATTGTATTTGGTTATGTCAACTTTCACACACCTTATCTCCCTCAACACACAAAGTAGAGCCAGTGTCTGTTCACATCAAGACAGTAAGAAAAAGAGATTCCCTACAGTATTACGTCAGGCGAAACAGTGACCGGTACCATCATTATTTTTTTTATTGATTTGTACACTCCTTGCATATATATCTCAATGCAATTTACTCACATAATACCTCACTCAAACAACTTCGTTCTCATTCTACTACTTACTCACTCGAAAATGCCTTCTTGGACATCCGAAACTGACTCTGATGAACAGACGTACGAACAGATGAGACCTCAAGAGCTCGAAGTCGAATTCGAGTTTCTAATCCAAATTACACCCCAGGATGAACCATCACATGAACAGGGGAACCTCCAGCATCTACAAGAAGTTCAAGTGCCACATGTTCAACTAGCAAACGAACAGACTCTCGCTCAACCACAACAAGAAGTAGAGTTCTACCGAGTACCACCGCATGAACATGAAGGTGAATCTTATCCTGTACTTTGCTACTACGGTCATGCGGTCGAAGTTGTGGTTCGTGCAGAAGGTGACAATATAGGTCGGCGCATGCAGAAATGTTGATTCTATCCAAATGGATGCAGCTACACGGAATGGATTGACGAGCCGTTGTGCCCAAGGGGAATAGTATATGCAAACCAACTCGAATGAGAGATTAGGCGTATCGAAAATCTTGTTCAAGAGTTTCGACTGAACGCAATGCGACTCCCTTGGAATTGAATTTGTACTTTTAATGTTTGCGTTGATGTTGTGGTAGGCATGTACTATTATTCGGTGTTGTATCTGTAACGGTCAGTTGTATCTGTATGGTTATTGTTATGCGAAAACCCACTAGTTGAATTATTGGTTTGAGTGTCTCTTTATTGGTCTGAGTGTCTCTTTATTGGAATCGTTTATTGGTCTGAGTGTCTCTTTATTGGTTTGTGTGTCTCTTTATTGGTTTGAGTGTATGTTTATCGGAATCCTTTATTGGTCTGAGTGTCTCTTTATTGGTTTGAGTGTCTCTTTATTGGAATCGTTTATTGGTCTGAGGGTCTCTTTATTGGTTTGAGTGTCTCTTTACACGTGTGTAAGAAGGAGTTAAAAAGGATTTTAAAAGGAGGGTCTTCCACTTATCTGCATAATGTAAACATTTAAGCACGCGAAGGAGTTAAAAAGGAGTTTAAAACTAGGGTCGTCCACTAACCCGCGATATTTACACGTATATAAAAAGGAGTTCAAAAGGAGTTTAAAAGGAGGGTCGTCCACTTATCCTCATAATGTAAACATTTAAGCACCCGAAGGAGTTTAAAACTAGGGTCGTCCACTAACCCGTGATATTTACACGTATATAAAAAGGAGTCCAAAAGGAGTTTAAAAGGAGGGTCGTCCACTTATCCTCATAATGTAAACATTTAAGCACCCGAAGAAGTTATAAAGGAGTTTAAAACTAGGGTCGTCCACTAACCCGTGTTATTTAAACGTATATACAAAGGAGTTAAAAAGAAATTAAAAAGGAGGAAATTAAAATTAAACTAATATAACAAACCCCACCCCCCCTTCCCGAGCCATATATAGGCTCGGGACAGGCGCGAGCCGATAAAATCGGCTCGCAGACTGCGAGCCGATAAAATCGGCTCGCGCCCGTTGGGAGATATCAAAGATATCTCTCGTAATGTTACGGGCCGTAACGTTACGGCCCGTAACTCTGTTGGAGATGCTCTAAATGAGGAAAAGGCGAAAGTCTCCGTTCTCTTGGCTTTAGACTAAAAGCTCAGATGCAATCCATAACAGAGTTCATGGGATTTGAACGTCAGCCATGATTGGTCATCCCTACAGCTGAAGTCGCTCCAAATGCTCTCTAGAATCGGCTACCTTCCTCTCCCTAGGTACTGACAGTTTTTTATCTATGGGAATTAGAAATTTGTGTCAAAAGTGTCTTGATTTCATATTAATTTGATTAATTGGGGTTTTGGAACTCGCTCTAAATGCAGCTGGAAATAACAAATAGACTAAAATTGTTCCATGGCACATTCAATTGGCAGTTAGAAATGATGAAGAGTTATCGAAGCTTTTGGGTATAGTTACAATTTCCAATGGAGGAGTCATGACTAATATTCACAATCTTTTTCTCCCAACGAAGATGATATCTTCCAAAGGCACTGCTGAAGGTGAATAGATAGTATGATATTTTTGCAAAGTTGAATTTTCGTGAGACTGTCTTTATGCTGCTTGTTTTTCTTCCGGTTTTAATCTATAGATTTACTGAGTATTTTTCTCTTTGTAATGTTTGGTTCATTAGCTGGATATAAAGATGTTATGATTATATTTGTTTCAAACATCATAGTTTTTTAATTAGAATTTTGAATCGGTCTCTGTTTTCCTTGTTCCTAGCGTAGTGCTGAAAATAAGGCGTATCTAACTACTTTGTGGATGTAATTGTGTATTGTTTGTTTTCAGCATCGTGTGTATGTAATTGCCCATTTAAAGACATTCGTTTTAGTAGTTTGTGGGATATTATTATATTCGTGCTACTATCATAGTTACTTATTGATTTATTATTATATTGCTTGGGCATGTTTTAGCTTATATTGTTTTCGATTTGAATTTTTAGGTAGAAGCCAGTCAAAACATTTTGGTCTTACATAGTGATGGATTGTGGGATATTCTACCAAATGAGGTAAGTTTACTTTTTTTGTTCTTCTTTAATGTATTATTTTGAGTTTGTTTGATTGGTTTTTTTTCTTCTATTTACAATGTTTTAAACTTGTGTAATTTACATAGTGGAAACAAATATATAGCTAGTTCCACAAAAAAAATCTAGACCCAAGATTTTTACAAATTCAAACACATCCTTTAAGCTGTTGTGTATCACATACATCAGTTATGATTTATTTTTGTTGTGTAAAATCGAATTAAATTACCTGTTTGTGATGTGATTGCACAAATTTCAATGATAATTTGTCCATGGACTTATGGAATGTTATTAAATTCGTTTATTACCATCTCCTAAGTTTCAGGTTTTAAATGGTTAAAAGTTATTCTTTGTAACTGCATTTTTTTAGCACTCTACTGTTGCAATGCAGAGTGTTCATAATATTCTTCAATTTGTTTTCCCTATTTTTCTATATTTCTATTACCAATATATCACTCTTATTCGCTCAATTTCATATCAACTCATTAAACAGATGATCTACTCTTGATGATCATGTTTTACTAGGTTTTATCATTGGGTACATCAACTGTCTGTAAGTGAGCTAAAATAAGGTCAAAAATTGTATATTTCACTTGCCAGTAATGCATAGTTGTATATTCAACTGTTACTTTGCCTTCACATTTTAGGATCATGGAAACCTAGCATATCCCATACAAATTATCTTATAGTATAATGGTAGGAAACATAAATTTCTGGAAAAAATACAATGAACCAATGGACTGATAAAAAAGTTCAAACATATCCAACTCAGTAAAGAGAGAAGACCTAGACTAGTTATATTTTTTCACCATTATAACATTTTGTAATAAAGACAAGAATCTTCTCTTTGTTTATCAAGGTATGTCAATAAATAATTTTTGCACAAATTTCATGTTACCTACAAGAATCAGCTTGAGTTCATTCCATTTCTTTGCATTCAATTGATTTTTTATTTGCTTGTTCGAAATAACTATTATTTATGTTTCGTTTTGGCCACTTTATGTATTATGTTCACAATAATTATAATGTTCACAGTTTTATCGCTATAGTGAGTCTACCGGTCTATCTGTTCCTCCTAGAGTAATATTCATAAAAAAATTCTCTACTGCTTGTGCGATATGACAACATTATATAGATACTATGAACAATTAACTATGTGGATTCCAATTAAAAACTTGATAGAACGACCTTAGTAGTATGAATACATCAATTTGACAAGCTGGACGAACATGAGAAATTTTCTGTGGACATCAACATTCTTTGTTTGCGATGAAAACTGGTATAGATATGAAATTGCGATAACAGCAGAATATTGGTTTTGCACTTGCGTTTATTCTTTTGTATATCTAAATGTCATATTGCTACGTTCCAAATCAATTTTAAAACTAGCAAGATATGAATCAATACTTGTTAGTTTGTGGTTAATTGCTGAATATAAAAATATGTGCACTGAAAAAATTCTCAGATTAAGCCCTTTCATTGTAATTTGTAGTCTGCAGCTATGTCTGCACCTACTAGAACAATTTCTCATTTATATGACTTTGTTTACTATACATGATTAACATCATATCTAGCTATGGCTACTCAATCTTACCAGCCTGACAATTGTATGTCTTCTAATTTTGTGCACTAAGGATGTCTTTATTGAGTACTGCACATCAACGTTTTCAGCATCATACACCATCACTTACCATTTGTGATTGGAAAACGAACTAAACAGCACACTGCACCTTCTAGTTGTGGTATATACTTAAGTTTGTCATTTTGAACTTGTTTTCAATGTTGCTTGGTCTTGATTTGTGTTTCCATGTCCATGTTTTTGTGAATACCCCTATGCATTGTCCTTTTTGGAGTGTATAAGATAGAAAGCTCATCAGAGAGTTAAAAGGCTTACACCAATTTTTTTTCTTTTCATCTGAATACTTTTCGAACCACCCATTGCATGCATAAGTGGTTTTGTTTGGTTTTACCCAGTACCGATAATTTATTGACTCAACATTCTAAAAGATACGATAGAGAAATTCTAAAGCATAATGGAGTCTCGGCACCAGCTTTAACGAGACCTTGGCTTGTTTCTGAAAGTTTACCTTTAATGAGAATTTCGCAAATGTTGCATTGTCTGTCATCTTATTCCTGTGATTTTGTTAGTAAGTTGAAATTCTTAGTTTGCATTTTGTTATTTCTTGTAAATTGATGATATATCTTGTTTTGTACTTGCATGCTAAGTGGTCCATTATGTTGTACTAAGATAGGATTATTAACAATATCAATGAATTATTGTTTTCCATTATGTTGATGTACGGGATTTTAGTGCTATTAGTGGATTATATTATTATCGTCCAGTTTATATTCGTTGTCTAATATGAGTATATAATTGCAAGTGATAATTATTAATATATTTATATTTAAATTTATATTACTGTAAGGATCTTTTTTTGTTAAAGAGGTTTTTTTGCTTCTACTGTAATCATAACAGAAGCAACAAACATGATCGTTTTTTGGTTAATGGTTTGCTTTTTTTGTTCGGTTGTTGGCTCAGCTGGAGAAAGAAAAATATATTGGTGTCGGTTGAGCAACAGAAGCAACAGATTTTGGCCTGTTGCGTCTTCTACATTTGCTTTGGTTGTAGAACTGAAGAACCAGAGGGTAAATAACTGAAGCAACAGACCTGTTTTGTAGTAGTGAATGCTTCTTGCAAGATCCTCCAAATTTCACTGGTGAAGATGGGGTCACAATCGCTTATGATGCTGGAAGGTACTCCATGAAGACGGACTATCTCATGAACGTAAACTGCTTCCAACCATGTTGCCGTCCTCTTACTCTTAACTAGAATGAAATAAGCGCTCTTTGTAAGTCTGTTTACTACAACCTAAATATTGGTGTTGCCTTTCTTCATCTTGGCAAGCCATCTATGAAATCCATAGAGACGCTCTCCCACTTCCACTGTGGAACCTCCAAAGGATGAAGTAAACCGCGGGCTTCTTTTGCTCAGCTTAAACATTGAGAAACAAACTCTGCCACATCTTTCTTCATCCCAGCCCAAAACAAAACCCTCTTCATGTCCTTATACATCTTATCACTGTCTGGATGAATAGTCATCTTAGAATGATGGGCTTCCTCTAGGAGTGTCTTCAACAAACTCCCAGTTTGGGGAACACAAAGCCTTCCATCTCGTCGCAACCACCTTTATCGTCTATGGAATGTCTACTGAGGTGACTAGAAGTCCCCACTTTACTGAGCCTATCCAAGATGTCTGAAATCTGTGGATCATCTCGCTGCAAAGCTCCTATCTGATCCATAAGAGTAGGTCGTATCTCTATTGATGCAAACAAACTAGGCAAAAATTCGGTGGAGGGTCTAAAGTCAAAAGTCGATATGAACTCCAAGATTTTCCTCTCAACAAACAGAGGACTTAAGGCCATCCTCTGCCTACTCAGTGCGTCTGCCACCACATTACCCTTGCCAGGAGTACAAGAAATCTCAAAATCATAAGAAGCTAGGAACTCCATCCACAATTTTTCCTTAAATTAAGATCCTTCTACGAAAACAAGTACTTGAGAGATTTATGAACAATGTACAACTCGAAGTTCTCACCAACCAAATAATGACCCCACGTCTTAAGCGCGAATCTATGGAAGCTAGCTCTAAATCATGGGTAGGGTTGTTCTTCTCATGAAACCTTAACTATCTACCCCCATAACATACTACCTTTCCCTCTTGCATCAGAACCGCACTAAGCCCTGTACTACATGCATCAGTGTATACTGTAAACACTTTATTCTCATCGGGCAAGGTCAAGACTTGGGCTGTTGTCAGATCCCTGTTCAATCGTTGGAAAGCAACATCACAACCTATATCCCATGAAAATGCAAACTCTTCTTCGTCGGCCTAGTGAGTGAGGCTGATATCTTTGCGAAGTCCTTAATGAACTTCCCATAATAGCCTTCCAATCCAAGAAAGCTACTCACCTCCATTGCATTTTTCGAAATTTTCCAATCTTGAAATCCAACTACCTTTGCGGGATCTATTGCTATCCCATCTTTGGAAACCACATGCCCTAGAAATCTCACCTCTTTTCTCCAAAAATGGCATTTGGAGAACTTCGCCTTAAGTTGATGTGCACAGAAAGTTTTCAAAACTTCTCTCAAATGTTGGGCATGCTCTTCCTTGATCCTTGAGAAGATCAAGATATCATCAATAAAGACCACAAAAAATTTATTTAGAAACTCCTGAAACACTCCACTCATCAGATCAACAAAATAGGCAGGTGCATTCGTCAACCCAAAATGCATAACGATCCATTCAAAGAAACATCTGGAGTCCTAAATGCTGTCTTATCTATACTGTTCTCGGCTACCCTCAACTGATGAAAATTCATGGCCAAGTCTAACTGAAAGAATACCGAGGCATCAACAAGCTGGTCAAACAGATCATCTGTCCTTGGAAGTGGGTGTCTTTTCTTCTTAGTGAGTTTACTTAACTCCTTATAGTCTACACACAAGCGAAGTGAACCATCCGCCTTAGTCACGAATACTGGAGCACCCCACTCAGATATGCTTCACCTAATAAACCCTTTCTTAAGTAGCTCCCCTAATTGGTTACTAAGCTCCCTCCTTTCCCTTGGAGCTATATAGAGCACATGTAATGCTACTGGCTTTGCGTTGTCCACCAAACATATACGAAAATCAATCTCTCGCCTCGGAGGTAAGCCTCGTACCTCATCAAAAACATCAAGATAGTCAAAGACTACCGGTACAGATCGTGTATCATCGATAGATGCATCTAGAAACTCTAGGAAACTAAGCATGACAGACCCTTGCGGGTCACAGGAAATCTCGAAGGTCCTCCCATGGCAAGTCAAAAGTCTGACGACCCTCCTCTCACAATCCAGAATGACACAATACACGGTTAGCCAATCAATCCCTAGAATCAAACCATAGCCTATAAAACCGAGCACATATGCGTCGCACTCAAACTCGACGCCTAACACAGATATTCTCAAACCCCGACAAATCATGGACAAATGAGCTGAACCACCAATGGAGTTTGAGACAACTATAGGATCCACTACCATACTAGTATTTAGGTGTAGAGACTCAACCACAGAACTAGATATAAATGAATGTGAAGCGCCAGAATCAAAAGGAGTTCTAATAGGTTGACTGGAAAGAGAAATCAAACCTTCCACGGAAATTTTCCTACCTCCATCTGGAGTGTCGTGAGAGCATGCACCTGCCCTCCAGAAGCTCCTGCCCTTTGGCCTTGTCCCTGTTTCTTCGGGTACTCCTTAGCAAAGTGTCCGACCTCTCCACGATTGAAGCAATATTCTTCCTTCTTTTGCAGTACTTTACCAAGTGACCCTCTCACCCGCAACTGTGGCACTACTTCTTATCCTTAGCCTTGTCATTCTTTCCGCCCTTCTTCTGTTGATGTTGTTGTTATGCTTTCTAGGGCCATACTTTCTGGTTTTATGATTCCTTAACCTAAACTTCCTTCTGATCGCTTTTTTCTTCCTCATGCATCAAGGTCATATCAACAAGCCTTTCAAAAGTTTCTCCCATTGGAATATGGGACATAGCTAACTCATGAAGGGTTCATTCAGCCCTTTAACGAACCGCAGCTTTCTTATGTAGAGTATCTACCAGTTCCAATCCAAATCTTGCTAGCTAGTTGAATTTATTCACATATTATTTAATAGTCATATTTCCTTGTTTGAGCACCAATAACCTCTCCATTTGCATGCTTTTCTCAACCTGAGAAAGAACCTTCATTTCAAACCTCTATGTAAAATCATCCCAAGTTTCCACCGAACGCCACGCTTTTGTTACTTCCCACCAGAACGAAGCTTCATATTTCAGTAGCCAGGCGGCTAGCTAAATCTTTCTACGATCGTCCACATCGAAAATTCCAAATAAGTCCTCTGTCTCCTTAAGCTAATTCCTTGCCTCTATGAACGTCTCAGTTCCATGGAATGGCTTCCATCCATAGCACGGAAATCTTTGTAGACCTTAGGGAAGTTGTCTTCATGTAGAGGAGGAGGAGGAGGAACGATGGGTGCAGCTGGGGAAATAACGTCAGCTTGACCGCCGAAAGGCACCGTAGCCTCTAGATACCTACAGAACCATCCTGGTATCGTAACGCCCTCTGGAATATTAGGTTCCCCAGACATGCTGAAAAGAAAAGGAAAGGGCTTCGGACAAAGGATCGAAAGATATTACATATGGCTTTGAGGAATATGTTTTTCAAAACATACTTTTCTTTTTGAAAATGCTTTCTTTAAAAACCTTTTTGAAAATTGCTTTCAAAAACTTTTATCTAATTTGGTACCCTTCAGCTCTGATACCAAATATGACACCCCACATCCGTTAATGTCACTCATTAAGAGAATGCATTAAGTTTCGTGAAGCATTATAGGTAAACAGAAATATAAACATTACATGACAGATATAAAATAGTAACAAAATTAAAAACTTTATTTATCATAAAGCATCATGGTTCAAAACATCATATGTCTGAAAATACATATATCAGTACATCATTAAAACTTCTATCTTGCACTTAAAACATCAGAGTACAAAATAAAATAAGCATAATTCCCTAAATAAAAACATAGCCATATAGCAAAGATAAGGTTTGAGCAACACATCTAAGCAACCCTAGCAAAATGAAAGCAGAATCCTGATCAAGCTTGAGTATTTCCACCCTGAGAACCTTGGGGGAAACGGAAGAAAGAGAAGGAAACAAAAAGGGTCAGACATAAAGTCTGGTGAGTCCAGTTACTTTTAGCAAATAAATAAGTAAATGTATCATGAAAAGCGTATAAAGTGGATAAGAGAGATAACATCATAAAAGGAAGGTATGACAAGGTAAACATGATAGAGTGTATAAGCTTCTCTAATTATTACTCTACACCGCTACCAGTATAATCAGAATGAGCTAATCCCAACAACTTTAAGATGGTAGGCTTAGCCGTACTTCTCGTGTGAGATTTTAGCCCCATACAATCAACAGGCGGCACAACCTAATAGGTTCCTAAACTTTACTAGAGTCTAGATGTACCCTAACTACTACCCTAATCAATCGGCTCCCTACTCCGTAGATACCCTGTGCTGGCCCCATAGTAGGGTGTATCACTCCCTAAAGTGGCAACCCTTCATTTTCCGGATGTGCACAACCATATCTACGAGTGTCACGGTCGTCTTGTCCCCCTCTGCCCGGACCATGCACGCACATGACCCCGGTCGGTTTATGCTGCCCACACCGTCTTCCACATTTGGATCTCTTACAATCAGCCCAGTAAGTGTGCCCCGACTCAGACCTAGCTTGGAGTACTCATTTGATACCAATATATGGGTTATTGACTAACACGGGTCCCACACACAAGATGATACAAGCTTTCCCTTTTTTCTTGTATCCCCACTAGGTTTTCCACTGGTTTTGCTTACCTATCGGTGTCTTTAACTACATAACCCCATCAGGTTAAGTTTGTGGGCCTATATATAAAAATATTACCCAACCACCCCAGATTTACTTAACCCACCCACTGTTTCAAACAGGTTTACTTAACCCCTAATCAGGTTCATGTTCATACAATCCCTATGGATTCAACTAGGTTAAGTATTCCAATTTATTACCATGTCCATTTATGGTTATAATGTGCTAGACCTCCCACATTATGCCTACCGCTTGTGGATGCTGGATATGCCGGTCGGTTCCGGGCAAACTTCTTCTACAAGTCGGGATTAACCTCATGTCCTAGCACGTCTCGTGTTTGTGCACGTAGACCCCTCACATTGGATTCACCACTTGTGGTCGCCGGATATGCTGGGCAGTTCTGGGCAGGCTTCCACCACAAGTGTAATCTAACCTCGTGTCTAGACGCGGTTACAGTTTCTAATTACTGTAACTCTAGGCATTCCCATTATTATCCAATTTTACCTATGTCATTATAGGTTTCCATGCCTCTTTTCTCAGATTATATTCATAATTAACTATATGCCCCAAATTCATATTATTAGGCTTTATTCAAGTTATGCCCAAATTCCCAATTACAAGTTATGCCCAATACTAATGTTTTCCCGTATTCCCAATCTAACGTATTCGCATATTTCAGTGGCATGCCTAGGCTCGAAGGTAGCCTGGCTATAAAAATAAAAGGGAAAAAAATAGAGGGAAAAGGACAGAGATGATCATACTAACAAGGTTGACATGTAATGGCATAAACATATAGTGGCATAATGAGAAGATAGGCACATAGGAGCAGATCTGATGAACATATGATAATAGAACTGATTATAACATAATAGGGATGTCATAACAGGCACGATAAGATCTAAACAATGGTTTAGATATCAAACTAATAACAGATTCAATTTAACCACAAACATGATAGGGACAAATATAAGGCGATCTAAATAGTGAAACAATGACAGATCTGACATGATAAATAGGTGAAGGTTTAAATCTAAGTCATAATCATGTCATAACATTGTAGATACATAGGCTATAGCAGATCTGATTTGGTTTAAATGGTCATAGGCATAGATCCAAGTTAATTTCATATCAAGTTTTACTTTTAATTATTCAGATCTAAAATTAACATGGACTCATAGTGTTTGGATCTAGAAAGAAAGATTGCAGATATTAGATCTAAACTTGAATGACTTGATTGTTGAAGAAGAAAGAATCTAGATTTGATTTGGGTATAGGCATCATCTAATTCTCCATTATTTTCAGTGTGAGCAAACTAGAGAAATGAGACCATATTTGTAGCCGAACCCCCGAAACCCTAACTGCCCAAATCTGCTGCAAAGGAATTGACCCCACCTTATGGGGTAGACCCATGGGTCGATACCCCTCTTAAAGGGTCGACACCCCTGGATGGGATTTTTGGTTCCCACGAAAATTTGATTTTCGAACTAAATTTTGATTCTCTAGATTTAATTATACATATATCTAATCTTATTGCACGTATACAAACTTCAAACCTTCATAGCTTCTTCATACGGTGTCCATTTTATGCAAAGCAAGTGTCTAAATCTGACACCCACGGGATTCAAACCCCCGACCTCCCGGAAATCAACACGACGCACTAACTACTGTGCTAAAAGATCTTTGTGTCAAATTTTCGGGAGGGGTGTTACAGACTACCCCCCTTAAAGAGTCTAACGTTCTCGTTGGCTCGTATCACTCATCATCCAGGCGTTGTGCATGTCACCTGCATCAGTACCACACCGACCGACATCCACAGCATTACACACACAATTCCGGCTGGGTATAGGCTTTGATACCAAATGTGACACCCACAGGATTCGAACCCCCGACCTCTTGGAAAGCAACACCACACACTAACCACGATGCTAAAAGATCTTTGTGTTAGCTTTTCGAGAGAGGTGTTATATACACATTAAGGTGGAGAGGTTAATATGGTCACTAATGATTCTAGCATTGAAAATCATATTTTAGATAGGGTTTTTCATGTTGATGATGCCTAAGAGATTGATAGTGATCATGTACTGAGATTAGGTTAAGTGATCGATAAGTATTGAATTGCAAAATCCAAAAAGATAAAATGAAGATCTTCGTGCCATTACAAACATTTTAAGATTGATTTTGTATGGTGCACCTCATAGGGAGATACATCACTTGCAGGCTATGGTTGAGGTTTGTAATGTAGTGTGGTTCCAATATTAGGGATTTATGAGAAATCTGGTGATGATGTGTCTTTTTTTATTGGAGCTTTTGATGTGAATTCATATCAAGATTGAGTGTTGAGATTTTTGATATTAAATCATATATTCATTGAAGCCAGCTATGTGTTAGTTATGGAAGTAGCTTCATGACAGAGAAGATGTTTTGCAAATTAAAGTTCGAAGGACCAAAATATGGAGTAAAATCCAGGAATTCTGAATTGCTTCAGCTCAGACGTCTAGAGGAATGAACCAAACGTCTGGGCAATGTCTCTGGAATATCAAAAAACTTAACTCACACATCTGGTCTCCATTACCAAACGTCTGAGACGGTGAAATATTTTCTTTTACTAAGCCATATTAGATTTGATTCGTGATACTTTTGAGGGACAATTTAGGTATTCACTTATGTTTTCTACATTCCTATTTAAGCTAGTTTCAGGTTTGGAATGAAGTATGGCAATTAGAGTATCTTAATCTTAAGATAATCTCTAGATCAAGGGTTTGCCGTAGTTCTTCAGGGTCCTTCCTCTCCAATAATTTTAGTCATCTAAATATTCTTTTCTTTTCCCAATTTGGTTATTGAATCAATTGTATTTTGTTTATTTTATCTTTTTTATATTTATTGTAAAGAAAATTTTGGTGAACCAATAAAGAGGGTGGTTGGGTGGAATATCTTATGTATTGCATTTTGATTTCAATTCCGTCTTGTTCTGATTCCAATTTTTGTGATGAAGATCCTGGTATCGCAAAGCATTGCCACCCCTATTTTAGGGGCACAAGATTGCACACGTATGAAAAAGAAAAATTGTTTAATTTTATGTGACACAACCCAAAATCAATCATAATTTGATATATTTTCAAGTTATATGGCGCACTTATGACCTAAATTTTCGTCTTTATTCTACCTCTGTTTATTTAATTCAGAAGAAAACCAGTCAAATCAACATATTATGTTAAAGTTTGGAAAAAAAAACAAGGTGCTTAAAAGCCTTGAATAAGTAGATGTAGCAGAAAATAATGCGGTTTAAACAAGATCTATTGTTTCATAATGCTAATCTAAAAAAGTATAGTTATAGATCAAAATGCGCTATGTAATTTAAATAATATTTTATTGGGTTTTAACAACACATAAATTTAGTTAGCTACACTGCGATAAAGTTTTAATTTAAAATGTATGAATCTTTGTGTAAACTACATAAACTTCGTGAATTGATGGTGATAAATAATATCACCATTTTTTTTAATGAAATCGACTTTAGATTTTGCAAATCAACAAATTTGAAAACCTGAATCCAAGGTCTTATTTCAAATTAGCAAAGATTCTGGCTCTATTTTAAGACATAATGCTTATCTCAGAAAAGAAATTCACTATTAAATTGCACATGAATATATCGACAATCATGCGTGTTCACTAGAATTATAAAAATAAAATAAACATTAAAAACGATAAAAAGGACTTGACGATTAAAATATTTTCGATGACACCTTAGTATTAGCACCCCGTATTGCCTAAAACACTCTTTACAACGACATACATATCCAAATTGAGCACAATTTAACTTAGAAAATTAATACGATTTAGCTAAAAACATTGTTTTTATATTTAATTATATGAATTCCTAGTTTATATAAGCCCATTATTATTGGATGATTGTTCCAGTGGTTTTTCATTTTACTGAAATATGAAACATGTCTTTCGAGAACAAAAGAAAATCAAGCAACTCATGTTAAGAAAATAAAAACATATATAACCTTTCTTTTATATAACATAAAATAGTGAAATATGAATGTCCATTTATAAGATACATTGGGTATTGGAAAAAAAAATATTAACAAAATGCACAAAACGGAGGTAAAATTTTCTTGAAAACTAAAAACCAAAAATGTACAAAATTACATTTTTCCTTTATCTTCTCTCACTACAACAAAATGACCCTATTACAACTTTAATTTTACAACGGTGGTAAAATCACCGTTGTAATAAATGTTTTTTACAACTTTTTTCCAGAAAAGTTGTAATAAACTTATTTTTAACAACTGTGTTATTTTGACAGTTGTAATAAAAGCCTATCACAACTTTTATTTTTTCACTGTTGTAATATATGACTATATTTTAATATAATTAACAACTAATAATTAATATTCAATACATTTATATTGATTATTTATAATTAATAACTAATAATTACTATTTATAATTAGCAATTAAGAAGAATAATTAAAAAATATTGTTAATATTACATAATTACTATTAAATAGTTAATAATTAAAATATAATAATTAATGCTAATCATGAATAATACATAGGTAACTATAATAAAATTAAAATAATAATAATTAAATAATTAACAATAATAATAGTAATTACTATTAGATAATGATAATGATAAGTAATTAATAATAGTAACTAATAATTAAAAAAAATTGTTTGAAAATAAATATTAACCAAAGTTGAAAATTAATGTTAAATAATAAAAATAATCAGTAATTAAAATATAATACTAAATAATACCAAATACTCTTAATTTATAATTGATAATTACTTTTTAATAAGTAATAATTAATTAAATACTAATTAAAAATTAAAATATAATTCTAAATAATAACAGTAGTATATTTAAATCAATAAATAGAAGATTTTATTAATCCATAATGTGTCTAAATGAACACTGTTTTTATAAAACCATCTGTATCAACGTATTTTTAAGTTCATTTCCCCATAAGGCCCGCTCCGCTCTCACTGTAGTATACTTAAATTTTCGTTTTTCCCGCTTTACTGTATATAAATTTTCGTTTTGCCTCTCAAGCCCGCTTCAGTACGTACTGAAATTTTCATTTTCCCTCTGTGCAAACGAAAGGCAAATTAAAGTCCACAAACCCAAATACTGACGAGACCCAACTGAAAATTCAAAATACGTAACTCTTTCGATCTTGAATTGCCGCCCAAAAATAACCCTAGATCTCATGAACTCGAATTGACGCGTCGTCATGGCTGATTTACTTCTGTAACCGAGACTTCGAAAGGAGCGATTCAAATAGTTGTTGCAGTCATCAAAAGGAGCGATTTTGTTCTTCTTGTTGGCTCGATAAAAACTAAAGGTTCATTTTTATTTTGGAAATTTAACAGCGTTACTTTTTTTTTACGATTTTTTTCTGATTCTACATACAGTATTAGATTACCTATAACCTATGTTTAAATATATTCAACATTTATTACCTCTTTGAATGGTTACTGTTGTTTCCGATTTTCTGGATTGTATTTCAAAATATTCTCCAGATTATGTAGAGCCCTGTAGCCTAGAAAATAATTGTAATTTGGAGATTTGAATGGTTACTGCTGTTTTCGATTTGAATGGTTACTGTTGTCCTATTTGATAACCTTTGTTTCCTCTGTTACTGTAATTGTTTGCATGTTTGTAAGTGAAAACAATAATCAATACTAATAAAAATGAAGAGTCACGACATAATAAGCTATTCCCCTTCCAACTGATAAAAATGAAAGGCCGTAGACATAAATCCTGTTTTGCTTCTGCCTCCTCTTTCATTTGCTAACCCTTAGTTCGATTAGGGCTTTGACATCAAATTACTCTTCGAAAGCTGTTCTTCATCGCAAGCAACGCGTTTCAATCCCGACTGTAATAATCTCTCTCCGTGCCTCTCTGTTGTTGTCGAACCCTAATCAAATCACCATCGACATCTTTCATTAATTCCTCTTCCCCACAAAGTGCCATACCTCTAACCTTACAAGCATCGCTGATCGTCTGTCATCACGGAGCCGACTAGAATCTTTGATCCTAAAGTAAAAAGGTAAACAAATGGTTTGTTAATTTTAGCTATTTGGTATGAAGTTACATATTATCGACGACTGTTGCCTTTGTTTTGAGTGTTCTGGGGTACAGAAAAATGCTGAAGTCTGTGTATTGATTGGAAAAATGGCTCCATTATTTGCTGGAAAAATTGATTCATTAAACTTAATTTTGTCAGGTTAGTTACATATTAGCCTAGGAGTTAGTTTATCATCCATTACCCTTTTACTCCTATGTTGTTCATCTCCTATTATCAGTATATAAATAAAACGATAACTTTCTTATCATATCGAGTTTATGCGTTTGTAAAGTTATGGTACTTTGAACCAAAGCAGACACTGTTGGCTAAAGTTTAATAATAAATAATAATAATAATAATAATAATAATAATAAAGTTTACTTCACTGTGCTATTTAGTTTTAAAATGCTTATATTTGAAATATAGTTAATGTTTGTTTAATATTTCTGGAGAATTCAATGAATCGCATATTATATACTCTTATATGAAGTTTTATCCATTTGTCTCTTTTGTAGTTTATGGTTTTATGATCCTGTCTATTACAACAAAAATTACTAAAAGCAAATTTTATCTTATTTGGACCTTATTTTAAGATTACGCAGTCCAGCTTTTGTTCCGGACATTGTAATCTATAAATATAACTAGATCTATTGTAAATATGACCAGATCTGTTGAACGTGTAGTCTGACTTTAGTCTAAGAGCATGATGCCTGATTTCACTTTTTTTCTATGCATAAAAATCTGTCATACACACTTCGATGATCGTTTGATAATGATTACAAATTAAAATGTTATACAAATCTGAATTGTTACCATCTTTGCCATTTATGATGTGCAGCTACTCATCGTTATAATAAATAATATGTTCTTTTCCAATCAAGTGCAAATAATGTCTCCTTATTTTACATGTTTTAAACAATAAATAAATTCAATGTATTTCATTGCAGCACAAAGTTGGCTGCTACTAAAAATTTGATGATTGACTTTCTTAAAGTTATACCGTATTTTATTGTTCACGCTAAATTGTTTCTGAACTATTTCGATAGATTGAGCATGTAACAACCCGAAAATCTGGGCCAGTTTAAAATTTTTATTTTGGCAATTTTAGCGAATTTTGATTATTGAAAATGAATTATTTTAAATAAAAACGACGAGAAATTTATTTTGAATATAATTCGAACGTATATATTATATACGTCGTCGTTAGAATATAATATTTATATATAATTATAAATAGAATTGAAAATGGCGCGGTAGTTTGATAATTCGATTTCAAACTTCAATTGAATGTACCGGGTGCAAAACAATCCGGATTTTAGTGAAACCAAAAACATTAGGATCCATTCGTGAATATCTTTCCAACGAATCCGACAAATCAAGATTTCATAGCGGGAATCAAAAGATATGTCCAGTTGAAAATTCTGAATAGTCGCTATGGAATTTAGGCCCTTAAAAGTGGAAATTTTGCAAACGACCTCGGATTTCGACGAAACCACTTTCGTTGGATCCGTGATATAAAGTTATTGCTAGATTCCAAATTTCATAATTTTTCGAATCAATATGTGAGCGTGACAAAGGAAAACGCGTTTGACCAGTTTCAGTTGATTTTAATCGACTGGAAAATGGCCATTTTTCAAACGGTCCCAGAATTTGACGAAACTAGTTTTGTTAGGACCGTATCGTCAATACGAAGCTAGAAAATATTTTTCTGGAATTTTTCTAGTTAGTATGTGACCCCGGTAATTTGAAATGTACGTTTAAAATTCAATATAGTAATTTAAATTTAAATTCAACGGAAACTAGTCGAAACGATAGAATTGGCTTGCCGAACATATCCCATTGTGTCCAGGAGGGGGGTATTTGGCTAGGGGCGACAGTAGTTGGAGTTTGTTTGGAGTTAGAATCGTTAAATTTAACATAGAAATAAATTGAATAAAATATTATAAATTAATTAATATAAAGGCCATCAACATAAAACCCTAATCCCCATATAGAACGTGTCGCCGCTCTCAGCAAATTAAAGGCCATGAGAGCACGAAATTTCTTCAGGCAAATTCTTTCAATCCCTAGCGAATTACTTCAAGCCCTAAACGATAATCATACCGCCCCTTCACATCTTCAAACTGATACCACATTGATCATCTCTGGCGTCGTGAATCAGTGGGAATCGGCGATGAAAGCACCATCGTTCATGGCGGTTTTCCACGAGGATAAGGCCGTCGATCTGGGTGGCGCGACCAGCACTGGGGGATGGCGACGCGGGGGTTCAATTGGCGCACCCTGATGAAGTTCCGACCCCCTCTGTGAAGTGCTGTGACGATTTTTCCTGTTCGATGGTTTACAGGAAGGTCGGCCAAAAGTTCAGAAAGGAGAAAGCCAGTGTAATTAAGGGTAACGCTTCTCTTAACATAATCATGTTTATAAATGGTAATTAGTTAAAGAAGAAAAGAAAAATTAAGATCAAGTTTTTATGTGAAATGCATTGATTTTTAAAATGTGATATTAATATACAAAGTATTGTTTTTTTAAAATATACAAAGCATTGTATTTGAAAATAAAATGTCTTTGATTTGAAAATAAAAATGTCTTTGTTTTTGAAAATATAAATGGTATTGTTTTTAAAAATATAAATATCTTTGATATAAAAATATAAATATTATTGTTTTAAAAATAGAAAAAGCATGGTATTAAAAATAGAAAAAGCAAAGTAAAAATTTGATTTTTATCATATGAATAAAAATATAACTTTTATATAGTATAGATGATAAAAATATGATTTTTATATTTTTAAAGTAATAAAAATATGATTTTTATATTTTTAAAGTATTAAAAATATAATCTTTACTATATAGAAGATGTAAAAATATGATTTTTGGTTAGGTAGAGAATTAAAAATATAATTTTTACATGATAGGAATATTAAAAATATCATCTTTATATGTGTAGAAAAATAAAAATGAGATTTTTATAAAGATGAAATCTTTAAATTTGAAAGGGCGAAGTCTATGTTTTTATAAAGGCGAAATCTTTATATGGAAAATAGCGTGATAAAAATATAATTTTTATCTATATAACATAGTAGTAAAAATTCGATTTTTATATATTGAATAACGGAATAAAAATTCGATTTTTAAATGTAGGAAGCGATTATAAAAATATGATTTTTATTTTAAAGACATAAGCAAATATAAAAATGTGTGATTTTTATATATGTAGTGGCTACGGGCAACGAAGAAGACAAAGATGCGATAACGATGAAGATTTCTATCAATGAAGTGACGTGGAGCTAGGATAGCTATCTGTGAGAATTTCTCACCTTTCAATTTCTTTTTCTAGTTATATATATATATATACTAGGATGCAGACGGTGCTTAGTAGCACCCGACACAATCGTCCACAGACCATGGACTTGTTTGTTTGGTTGCATAAATTAATTTGATGATTTGGTTTGAATTGAATTGTTTGGTGAAATGAAATTGATTTGATTGATGTGTGAATGGCGTGGGCCTTCACTAGACCGGGGATAAGGCTAGGCCTCGTCCCGTTTCTAGTATCGTGCCGTTATGCCGCCGAAATTTTCTAAATTAAGTTAGAAAAATAAAAATATCATTTTATTTAAAGAATGAACTGAATAGAAATTCATATGTTGGAATAAAATGTTTTATCGTTAAAAATATAATTTTTAACGTGAATGTGAATAAATAAATATTCATTTACAAACCAGACGGTTTGTTTATGTACACCCATTTGAAGGACATTGATTGGGTCGATAAATTTTACACATTGCCCAACTGAACAAATAAAATATGCGTTTGATTGTTTGAAACCCCACACGGGTGTTGGGATGAAATTTGAAGTTCACTCATCCTGATTGATTAAATATGTTGACCGATTGATTGACATGCTGTTATAAGCATTAGATATCTATATTTGATGCATATACAGTGTAGTGCACTTTGGTTGATGGTTGATTATTTTTCAATGCTATTATATACATGTGTTGTATGAAAATCCATATAATTAATTTTATATGGTGATTGATTGGGCCTCATTCCAACTTAGAAAATAAAGAATATTTTAAAATAAAGGTTCATGTGTTGACTGTACTCATCCGTTGAGATTAGTCATGTGTTGAACGAAATATTTTAATAATAAAATTTACATCTTTATCAATATGAAATAAAGGTTCAGGTGTTGACCGTACTCATCCGTTGAGATTAGTCATGTGTTGAACGAAATATTTGAAAACGAAATATTTGAAATAGAAATATTTGGAAAAAGAAATATTTGAAATAGAATATTTGAAAATAGAAGTATATGAAGCCGTGTTGATTAGATTGACGCCATTTTGACGTGAACGATATTTATATCGATTTTATTCATTTTAAAATGAACATTGAAAAGTAATTTCGAAATCAAATATTTCGAAATGAAATGAATTGAAAACGATTTCGAAATGAAATGAATTGAAAACGATTTCGAAATGAAATGAATTGAAAACGATTTCGAAATGAAATGAATTGAAAAACGATTTCGAAATGAAATGAATTGAAAACGATTTCGAAATGAAATGAATTTAAAACGAAGTGAAATGAATTCAAATTGAATTGAAACTTGAATTGAATAGTAATGAATTTTAAAACGAATTTATAAAGAAGAATTCAATTTTGATTTGAATTGAAATGGAAGTTGAAATTGCTTTTGAAACGAATTTAAAACTATTTATATAATTCGTTTTAAATAGAAATCGACGAAATATATATTATGTATATTATATATATAATATAATGGCCTGAATAGAACGCGCCGCGCCGCGGCAGTTCGTGAATTTCGACCATTTATTTCAAACGGACATTACGGGAGATCCGACCGTCGGATTCTCCTAAAACCGGAACCGTTGGGTTCGTATCGAAAAGAGCTTTCTAAAGAATATTAGAAACTAGAAATCTAACGGTTGGATTTGGAGTTACGTCCAAATCAAATTTGAAAAAGGTCGCTGTAAGTGCAGTTCGATGGCCATTGATGGAAATCGACTGTACGGGCCTTGATAAAATTATTAAAAATAGTAATAATTTGTGTAAAATCATAAGAAATGATTTGTGAAGATTTGGGATGTAAAACTCCATATTTGAAAAGATAAAAATAGATTTTTATCGAAGTGAACTAGTTTTGAACTAGAAATATAATTCTATTTATTTTTAAATAAATAAATTGAATTTGAAAAGGGTTCTAAAAATAACCAGAATTTCCAATGATTGCATTGGAGTGGATTTGAATCGAAATTGTCTTCGGAATATTTCGATGTTGGAATTCGTGATTATACGGATGTTGTTATGGAAATTTGAAAGATATTTATATCGTTATTTCCAATACGACATTTGTTAATCGTAGAATTTGATATTGAATATAAGCCGATATATTTTCTATTCAGAGCCTTATATTGAATATCAAATGTGATTTGGGTTTGTCGTGAATGGTGTCTTCATTAACACTGTTCTTGAACCCAGTTGAGAAAAGATTAAATCTTTTTATTTAGATTTAATGAAGTGTACCAATTAAATGATATTTAATTGGAATTGAATTGGTATTGATTTTTGGGTTTATCGTGAACAGTGTTTTAAATAACACTTGTTCTTTAACCCGATAATTAATGGAATGATTTTTGGGTTTATCGTGAACAGTGTTTTAAATAACACTTGTTCTTTAACCCGATAATTAATGGAATGATTTTTGGGTTTATCGCGAACAGTGTTTTAAATAACACTTGTTCTTTAACCCGATAATTAATGGAATGTGATTTTGGGTTTATCGTGAACCGTGTTTTAAATGACACCGATTCTTTAACCCAGTCGAAGATTAAAACTAAGTGGAGTTTTAATGAATCTTTAATTAGATTGAAATGATCGAAAATGGAGTATCACCAGTTTTGCTCCAGGCGATAGTTAAATCTTTAATTAGATTTGAACGTGAAATGGTAATTGAATTTACCGATAACACTGTGGTGTTAGATATGAAGTATTACCAGTTTTACTTCATGGGATGAATAGGTTGGGATGGGGAAATTAAAATAAATGTGAAACACCCCACCTCCGTTAGGGTCACTCTCAAAGGGAATGCCCTAATTTTGGTGGAGGTTTATAAGTACAAGTCACAGATATACAAGACAGATATAAGAACACATATTTGTAAAACAGCGGAAGAACAACAAACTTTATTTCATTAAGTCAAATACGTGTTACAACAACATCCTTTCCAAAAACATAACATAACACTTTCATAATCTGTCTTGAGTACATTATTTAAAGAAGCATAAATAAAACATAGATAAACTGCAAAAGCCCCTTGGTGGATTGTCCAAAGCCATAGTTCAAAACAGGAAAGTCCAAGCAATACATTTCTCTTCTTCAAGCTGGATGTTGAGGCTGGTCAAGCTGCTGTGTTCCCTCCCTGAGGACCTGGGGGGGGGGAAACGGAAGAAAGAAGACGAAAGAAAAATAGAGTCAGACATAAAGCCTGAGTAAGTCTAGTACTACTTTGTCTATGAATAAAGAACTGGGTATGATAAGTAAAACAGGAAGTAGGCAAACACTATGAACTTGGTTAAGTTACCTAGGGTCGAATATACTATCGTACCCCATGTTAATCTCTGAACCCATATAAACTAGTTTCCAATTTACACCCCATAATCAGGGTGACGTGATCCATTCAATGATGATCGGCTCCTACTCGCAAAGTTACATGTGTCTTACGGCCCCCGATGTCTGTAGTTACCTATGCTGGTCCCACCATGGGGTGTATCAAGTCCCATAGTGGCAACCCGACACAACCTTAGAGTGCACAGGTATGCTACTGGTGTCCAGTGCCTTATTTTTCAGCGCCGGAGTGTGTGCACGCCCGCACTCCGTTAGAACCTACACTGCTACACCACCGCCGTCGATTTGACCTCTTACAATCAGCCCAGTAATCGTGCCCCACCCTGCCTAGTTTCAGGGTATCCTGATACACCTTTTAGGGTTACTGCTGAAAAGGGTCCCCCGTTACTAGGTTTTCTATCTCTAGCCAACATGCTAAGTTGGTTAAGTGTTTCCTACCTAACCCCTCCAGTCCGTTTAGTTTAGCATGTTCCATTTTGATTAAGTCTTTAGTCCACTTAATCCTATCAATCCTGACTCAGCCTTAATTGTCTTATTAAGGCCCTGACCTCTCACATTAGACAGGTATTGTTGTGGCTGCCTGTTGCCGGTTGGTTCCGGGCAGTCTTACACCACAACTCAGTCTAACCTCGGGTCCTTGCTGGGCTCCATGTTTAACCTCCCACATTGGATAGGTATTGTTGTGACTACTGGACAGCCGGGCGGTTCCGGGCAGGTTTACATCACAACTCAATCCAACCTCGGGTTAAACACATCGTATGTTCTACATTTACATATCTTGTCATTCTTCTTTATTTATATGTAAATATTTGCGGCCCATTATTAAGTTAATGGTGTAAAGGTTACACCAATCACGGGCCCAACCCATACTTGAATTTGGGCCCTTCTATTTTATATTTTCATTCATTAATTCATTTTAACCCAACGTTATTTTCCCCCGTTTTACACGTCCGTTCATATATATTGGGCTTAGCCTTTTAAAGCCCAATTTAGCCATGCGAAAAGGGGAGGCTTATGGCGTATACACAAGGAGGGGAAAGTGAGCGCATGAACTTGCATATGACGTTGGAAAATACATAATAGAAATTGGTGTACTTGCATAGTGGTGACATGTATTTTGGTCATAAAACATAGGTGACATAAATCAAGGCATGTAAACTTGCATAGGTTTAACTACAACATGAACCTATATTCTTATTTAGGCATAATGTCAAACATAAGCATGGCCTAAATACTTCTAGCATAAACATGGCATATTGTCAAACATAAGCATAGCATAAAATACTTCTAGCATAGGCATGGCATATTGTCAAACATAAGCATGGCATAAAATACTTCTAGCATAGGCATGGCATATGGTCAAACATAAGCATGGCATAAATACTTCTAGCATGAACATAGCATAATTCAACTTAATCATGATTTAAGCCTAATCACATAACGATGGTATAAACATACTTATGCATAAATATTCCTAATCATGGTGTTTGTTTTAAACTTGCAAAAAGGGATTTTTGAGTCTAACCTAGCCATGTCTCACATATGTCATCATATAATTCTTTTAAACAAGATAGACTTAATCATAGGTTTCAATTATGCCAAATATCATTCATAGCCTAGCCATATTCATAAGTTTTGCAAATACATGGATTATGGTGTCAAAATTCCAACATAGTTTCATATGAACTATAACAACCAAACTTGTTTCAATTACTTGCAAAATGATTTATGCACAAAATATACATCATGATGGCATAATAACAAAGCCCAAACTCGCATAAATTTCAATCAACTACATACATGTAGCTTCAACATAGATAACATAATTTGCGCAATATTCCAAACGTAAACTTGTATAGAACTACCGCATGTAGTTCTTTATAACATAATCCATAAATATCCAAACGTATATAAATTGATAAGAACGCATAAATATGAATTACTTCCATTGCCACAATTCAAGCATACACATCAACACAGTTGTTTATTATACCAAAGTAATACTCTACTTACAATGGTTGCGGCGAATTCTCTAATTAAGAGACACGATTCCTTTGTTGAATTGATTAGCTTTAGGTTGCTTGAATTGCTTTAGGCTTTAGAACTTTCTTCCTAACTCTCTCTCTAGTCGGCGGCTACTCTTTGTCGTTCCTCAGCAACATGGCGGCTATAATCTTATTTTGAATGAATAGATTAGGGTTTAGTCTAGGGTTGTTTATATAGAGGTTAGGAATTGATTAGGACCCTTGATGTTGCTTGGATTGATCGTAGCCATTCATTAGGAAGAGAGACCAATAAAAACCCGCCACCTAGCCCTAATGACATAGCAGACCACAGAAATTCGACCACACACCGACCGGGCCAGCCAGGGCTAGACCAGACCTGGCCAGCAGGTCATTTTTGACCTGGGCGCACTTGGCAGGTGCGCCAGGTCAAAAATGTACTGGCGCACTTCACAGGTGCGCCAGTGCATTTTTGTTCTGGCGCACTTCCCAAGTGCGCCAGTGCATTCTGACCCGTTTTCCGGTTTTTCGCCCAACTTCGTTCGTCCATAACTTCTTCATACGATATCCGTTTTTCGAAAACTCGGACTCTATTTCGCGTATTTTTCCGAGACGAACGCAATGGCGTACCCCGTTTCCCTTAGTTCTTTAATTTGAAATTAATTATACTTTAATTTGTGAGTTTCACAGTCATAGAATTCACGGGGTGTTACATTCTCCCCCACTTAAAAGGATTTCGTCCCCGAAATCTTCAAGCTAGGAGGAATGTATATCCTAACATCCAATCATCCATCTACTCATCCTTCAAACACGAGCATCCATTGTCCTTAAAAGACTTCTAATGCTTCATGATCATATGCGAGGTGTGTGTGTACATGAACTTATCTAATGCAAAATCAGGCGGTCTACTGATTCAGTTGACCTCCTTAATGCGAATTATGTAAGTGCCATGAATCCATTATGTATGCAAATTTTCCTATTCTTGATTCTACATGAGTGCACAATCATTCAATACAAATGCAACATCCATATGACAACACATTATAGTTCAACCACATACGAAAGCAAACATATATGCATATGCAATATGAAGTGACTGAGCCGATCTAAAACCTAGATTGTGTGTGTATATGCAACCACGAGCAACCACTAGCAATCACTTGCAACCACTTGCAACCATCATACATAACATGTTTCAACTAATGTTTTCATCCAGAAAGATTCTACCTAAAGGATAAGGTCGAGGAAATATACCTAAAAAGATAGATAAAAGCGCAACTTAAGGAAAGAGAAAGATCAAGGATGTACCCTCGAACAGAAAAGGGTAGGCTGTACGGATTCTAGCTTCAGTTTCCCAAGTTGCGTCTCCCTCGGCGTCGCTCCACTGAACTTTGACCAGTTTGACTCCGCGGTTGCGTAGCTTCTTCACTTCCGTTCCTAAGATGCGAGTTGGAACTTTCTTATGGTTGCCTCGCGTTCCACTTCGGCCTCTTCGAGTATATTTGGCTCTACCACTTTAGCAGACTCATGTAGACATTTTCGGAGATGTGAAACGTGAAAGACGTTGTGGACTCCAGCCAACTTCTCGGGTAGCCCTAATCTATAGTAAATTTTCCCAATTGTTTCTATCTAAAGGTATAGTCGAATGAAGCAAGTAAAACTTTGTGCCTATTAGGCAATGTCAAGACTGAAAACCTATGCCACATATATATTGATTAGGAGAAGAACTCTCTAAGCATCAGCCCCGAAGACCGAAATCAACATCAGACTGACACCCAAAGAATTACTCAACCCAACCACCATATATGATTCTAGGCAACTAAGCATGATGGACTCCTTTTAGGTCATAAGGGAGTCCCTTCCTAAGACCAATCTGTATCCTATAAAACCCAAAAACTTTAGTCAAACCAATGAACACCCTCGAGCCCCAACATGTGATACTAACAGATGAGTCATACTCCCTATGAGGTTTGCAATAGAAATTGGATTAAGAATAGGACCGAGAGGATATGCAGAAAAGATACCATGCAAGTAAGCTCTACAGGAAGAGAGGAATCAAGGATATACTCTTAAGAAGAGATACGATGCACGAATCTAGTCTTCAACCTTCTAAGTCGCACTTCCTTGAGCTTAACTCCATTATGCTTTGTCTGCCTTTAACTTCACTATTTCGTAGCTTCTTAATTCTTGTTTCCAAAATATGAGTTGGAACCCTTGCCTCTCGTTCCTCTTTCACTTATTCTCCTTCTAGTATACTTGGCTCAAGCCTAACTGCGTACTCATGGTTCCATGCAAGCTCTCCAAAATTCATTAGTGAATCTTGGATCTTGTTCACTTACTAGAAGGTATTCCACATAGATGAATTATCTCTTGAAAATAAACAAGTGTCAACTATGTTGCCAAATGTACTTACTAAGGTGATTCTTTACAACTCATGCATCAGCGAAATGAACCTTCAGCCTTAGTGGCGAACACTACTGGAGCGCCCTATTCTGAAATGCTCCTCCTAACGAACCCCTTTTCTAGAAGCTCTTTAATCTGTTTACTGAGCTCTTTCCTTTCTCGTGGAGCCATATGTCTAACGGGCAACGCAACGGGCTTTGCATTATCTACAAGATATATGCGGAAGTCTATTTCTCGCTTCGGAGGCAAGCCCTTCACCTCTTCGAAGACATCCGGATATTCCCGGACCACTTTAACTGATTGCAAATTTTCAACAGAGGCATCTAGCGATTCAAGATAACTAAGCATAACCGCATACGAGGGGTTACAAGAAATTTCCAAAGTATTACCGAGCTGGGTTAGGAGCCTAACAACCCTTTTCTCACAATCAAGGATGGCCCCATTACGGGATAGCCAATCCATACCCCAAAATCAAACCATACCCCGAAAAGCCCAAAACAAAGGCACTACATTGAAATTCTACACTTAGAATAGAAATTTTTAATCCCACACAGATCATAGACAAATGAGCTGGGCCCCCAATTGGGTTTGAAACAATTAAGGGGTCCTCTACCATACTAGTTTTTAGGTGCAGAGATTCTACTAAAGCAGACGAGATAAAGGAGTGTGATGCGCCAGAATCAAACAAAGTACGAACGGGGTGATCATAAAGATAAACTACACTTTCTACAGAAGTGTTTGTACCTCGCTGCTGCGGAGGTGGCGCTTCTAGCGCATGAACCTGTGCCCCTGGGGTGGATCCAACCCCCTGCCCCTGTCCTCGTTTCTTTGGGCAGTCCTTCGCCCTATGGCCTGTCTCACCGCAAGAAAAGCACCCACCACTCTCCTTGGCCTTCTTTTTCCGGCAATCCTTTACTAAGTGCCCCACTTTGCCACAGAAATTACACGTCCTCTTCTCTTTGTTGCCTTCCCCGCCTTTTTTAAAGTCCGCCTTCTTAGGCTGCAAACCCTCTTTCTTCTTGCCCTTATCCTCTTCATTCAGCAATGCCATTTGCACCAATCTTTCATACGTGGCCCCCATGGGTATATGGGTCATGGCCAAACTGTGTAATGGCTCATTTAACCCTTTGACGAAACGGAGAGCCTTCTTGTGCGGGGTGTTGACTAGGTCAAGCCCAAACCTAGCCAGCTCATCGAACTGATTCACATACTCTCTGACAGTCTTGTCTCCTTGCTTAAGAAATAAGAATTTTTCCAACTGCAAACTTCTTTCCGCATCTGAGAGAAATTTAGTCTCAAACCTTGCCCTAAAGTCCTCCCATGTCTCCACTGGTCTCTCAGCATTAGTGACTTCCCACCAGTAGGAAGCCTCACCCTTCAATAGCCATACCGCCAGTTGTACTTTTTGTCTATCCTCTACCTCAAAGATGATGAATAGGTCCTCCGTCTCTTTCAGCCAATTTCTAGCTGCCACGAAGGACTCAGTTCCATGGAAATACCTTCCTCCCATAGCTTTAAAATCTTTACATATCTTAGCAAAAGTGTTTCCCCGAGGAGGAGGTGGAGGAAAAGGTGCTGCTGCAGCTGGATGGTTTCCTTCAGCTGGGGGAGGAGGAATGGTAGGACCTGGCTGAGTGGCCCTTGCTTCTAAGAACCGTCTAAAACAACCAGGTATTGGCACCCCTTCAGGCAAGTTAAGTTCTTGGGACATGCTGAAACAAAAAGGATAGATTCAAAACGAAGGATAAGAGATAGTTCCTATGGCTTTGGGGAGTGGACTTTGCCTTTTTAAAATAAAATAACATTTTTCTTTTAAAAATGCTTCTTTAAATTTCCTTTTTGAAAATAATTTTTCAAAACTTTTTATCTTATCTGGTAAACCTATGCTCTGATAACAAGTGAAACACCCCACCTCCGTTAGGGTCACTCTCAAAGGGAATGCCCTAATTTTGGTGGAGGTTTATAAGTACAAGTCACAGATATACAAGACAGATATAAGAACACATATTTGTAAAACAGCGGAAGAACAACAAACTTTATTTCATTAAGTCAAATACGTGTTACAACAACATCCTTTCCAAAAACATAACATAACACTTTCATAATCTGTCTTGAGTACATTATTTAAAGTAGCATAAATAAAACATAGATAAACTGCAAAAGCCCCTTGGTGGATTGTCCAAAGCCATAGTTCAAAACAGGAAAGTCCAAGCAATACATTTCTCTTTTTCAAGCTGGATGTTGAGGCTGGTCAAGCTGCTGTGTTCCCTCCCTGAGGACCTGGGGGGGGGGGAAACGGAAGAAAGAAGACGAAAGAAAAATAGAGTCAGACATAAAGCCTGAGTAAGTCTAGTACTACTTTGTCTATGAATAAAGAACTGGGTATGATAAGTAAAACAGGAAGTGGGCAAACACTATGAACTTGGTTAAGTTACCTAGGGTCGAATATACTATCGTACCCCATGTTAATCTCTGAACCCATATAAACTAGTTTCCAATTTACACCCCATAATCAGGGTGACGTGATCCATTCAATGATGATCGGCTCCTACTCGCAAAGTTACATGTGTCTTACGGCCCCCGATGTCTGTAGTTACCTATGCTGGTCCCACCATGGGGTGTATCAAGTCCTATAGTGGCAACCCGACACAACCTTAGAGTGCACAGGTATGCTACTGGTGTCCAGTGCCTTATTTTTCTGCGCTGGAGTGTGTGCACGCCCGCAATCCGTTAGAACCTACACTGCTACACCACCGCCGTCGATTTGACATCTTACAATCAGCCCAGTAATCGTGCCCCACCCTGCCTAGTTTCAGGGTATCCTGATACACCTTTTAGGGTTACTGCTGAAAAGGGTCCCCCGTTACTAGGTTTTCTATCTCTAGCCAACATGCTAAGTTGGTTAAGTGTTTCCTACCTAACCCCACCAGTCCGTTTAGTTTAGCATGTTCCATTTTGATTAAGTCTTTAGTCCACTTAATCCTATCAATCCTGACTCAGCCTTAATTGTCTTATTAAGGCCCTGACCTCTCACATTAGACAGGTATTGTTGTGGCTGCCTGTTGCCGGTTGGTTCCGGGCAGTCTTACGCCACAACTCAGTCTAACCTCGGGTCCTTGCTGGGCTCCATGTTTAACCTCCCACATTGGATAGGTATTGTTGTGACTACTGGACAGCCGGGCGGTTCCGGGCAGGTTTACATCACAACTCAATCCAACCTCGGGTTAAACACATTGTTTGTTCTACATTTACATATCTTGTCATTCTTCTTTATTTATATGTAAATATTTGCGGCCCATTATTAAGTTAATGGTGTAAAGGTTACACCAATCACGGGCCCAACCCATACTTGAATTTGGGCCCTTCTATTTTATATTTTCATTCATTAATTCATTTTAACCCAACGTTATTTTCCCCCGTTTTACACGTCCGTTCATATATATTGGGCTTAGCCTTTTAAAGCCCAATTTAGCCATGCGAAAAGGGGAGGCTTATGGCGTATACACAAAGAGGGGAAAGTGAGCGCATGAACTTGCATATGACGTTGGAAAATACATAATAGAAATTGGTGTACTTGCATAGTGGTGACATGTATTTTGGTCATAAAACATAGGTGACATAAATCAAGGCATGTAAACTTGCATAGGTTTAACTACAACATGAACCTATATTCTTATTTAGGCATAATGTCAAACATAAGCATGGCCTAAATACTTCTAGCATAAACATGGCATATTGTCAAACATAAGCATAGCATAAAATACTTCTAGCATAGGCATGGCATATTGTCAAACATAAGCATGGCATAAAATACTTCTAGCATAGGCATGGCATATGGTCAAACATAAGCATGGCATAAATACTTCTAGCATGAACATAGCATAATTCAACTTAATCATGATTTAAGCCTAATCACATAACGATGGTATAAACATACTTATGCATAAATATTCCTAATCATGGTGTTTGTTTTAAACTTGCAAAAAGGGATTTTTGAGTCTAACCTAGCCATGTCTCACATATGTCATCATATAATTCTTTTAAACAAGATAGACTTAATCATAGGTTTCAATTATGCCAAATATCATTCATAGCCTAGCCATATTCATAAGTTTTGCAAAGACATGGATTATGGTGTCAAAATTCCAACATAGTTTCATATGAACTATAACAACCAAACTTGTTTCAATTACTTGCAAAATGATTTATGCACAAAATATACATCATGATGGCATAATAACAAAGCCCAAACTCGCATAAATTTCAATCAACTACATACATGTAGCTTCAACATAGATAACATAATTTGCGCAATATTCCAAACGTAAACTTGTATAGAACTACCGCATGTAGTTCTTTATAACATAATCCATAAATATCCAAACGTATATAAATTGATAAGAACGCATAAATATGAATTACTTCCATTGCCACAATTCAAGCATACACATCAACACAGTTGTTTATTATACCAAAGTAATACTCTACTTACAATGGTTGCGGAGAATTCTCTAATTAAGAGACACGATTCCTTTGTTGAATTGATTAGCTTTAGGTTGCTTGAATTGCTTTAGGCTTTAGAACTTTCTTCCTAACTCTCTCTCTAGTCGGCGGCTACTCTTTGTCGTTCCTCAGCAACATGGCGGCTATAATCTTATTTTGAATGAATAGATTAGGGTTTAGTCTAGGGTTGTTTATATAGAGGTTAGGAATTGATTAGGACCCTTGATGTTGCTTGGATTGATCGTAGCCATTCATTAGGAAGAGAGACCAATAAAAACCCGCCACCTAGCCCTAATGACATAGCAGACCACAGAAATTCGACCACACACCGACCGGGCCAGCCAGGGCTAGACCAGACCTGGCCAGCAGGTCATTTTTGACCTGGGCGCACTTGGCAGGTGCGCCAGGTCAAAAATGTACTGGCGCACTTCACAGGTGCGCCAGTGCATTTTTGTTCTGGCGCACTTCCCAAGTGCGCCAGTGCATTCTGACCCGTTTTCCGGTTTTTCGCCCAACTTCGTTCGTCCATAACTTCTTCATACGATATCCGTTTTTCGAAAACTCGGACTCTATTTCGCGTATTTTTCCGAGACGAACGCAATGGCGTACCTCTTTTCCCTTAGTTCTTTAATTTGAAATTAATTATACTTTAATTTGTGAGTTTCACAGTCATAGAATTCACGGGGTGTTACAAAATGATTATTTCGGTAAGGTTCGCTAATCCCGACTAGTTTGAATTGAGATTCAAAAATAGAATAAAGAATAAATTCAAGGAATTTATCGTGGATAAAATTAATGGGAACTTTTCCCTATGAATGTGAAATTTAGAAACTATCTGTCGGTTAGCCAAGCAGAATGGTTTTCTGGATATTGATCTGATGTTGGTTTCGGCCTTCGGGGTTAATATTTGGGATATTATTCTCTTGATCAATTTACGGTTAGTGACTGATGAATTGGAATGAGGCGTATGTTGTGTTTGTGTAACACTTATTTAAAATATACGCGAGTTATTCGGAAAGACCGGGTATATCCCATTCTGAATAACTTATACGACGATAAGTCGAAGATGAAGATGATGGTCGAAGACCGGAGGTCTTCACGTCGTTTGGGTAATTACTGATGATCTTGATTGGGCTGTACACCCAAGAAGATGGAAACAGTTAGTGATCGTCCAGACGTACTTGGAGATCGATGGATATGCGGGGTACTAGGTGCCTCCGGTTTCGTTCAGCCCAAGAACGGACTTGTAAATGGACTGTGTGTCTGACATTGGATTTTAGTCCGTGTGATTGATCTCTATTAAATATATATCGGTTTGGCGGCGGAGAATTTATTCTCTTGCTTAACGCCCTTCTCTGAGACGTACGAGCTCAGGGGTTATATATTGATGGATATCAATCGCATGGAGTGAATTGCCTGTGTGGCATGCCTAAGTGGCAAATGATCAAGGCTTCTGTTGAAAAGCAAAGTCTTGTGGTTGATGATCGAAGCACGGCCTTTATGGCGTAGCTTTGTGTAACGTTGATTCGCGAGTATCACACCCGGTATGAACCAAAAACGGGAGACGGACATCAGGGAGGACATGCGTTTCTTTCTAGTTAGGAGTGGCGTCAGTGCTTGAACTGGCTGACGAGTTTGACTCATGTGGATGTTGCTTATTATTACTTGCTGAAAAGCGAGGCGCCTCGTGATATCGGTTTCGGCCGATGCTTCTGGTCAGCTGACGGGCCAGGCTTACGCCCCAAAGGGTGGGGAAACGCATGTTCAGGCATTTTAATCCACATCGGTTGACCGGCCCTGACGATCCAAGGGTCACTCGAGCTCTGATCCTGAGGAGCGGACTAGAGCGTCTCGAATCGGTGAGGATCTTGCCCCTAGCCTCGGTTCATACCATAAATGATAACCCAATTTCCAATACGTGTATTGCGGTTTTAATTGTAGAACTAGTATGGAGACATGATATATGGTACCCATGCCGTCTATGATTGATATTCATGATTGAAATTGTTTTGACACTATACACTTATAGTAGTATCAAATGATTTGTTTTAAACGTACTAAGCATGTTTGGCTATTATAAGGGAAAACCCTATCCTCGGCTGCGTTGCATTGTGTGATGGGACCTGGGTCTTATAATAGCTTCATTTTTAGAAAAGCATTGCGCTGTTTACTTATATGCACTGGTGTTCTTGGGAGGAAACCCGTTCCGTGTTATACGGCGTGGTCCCTTGATTTACCTATCTTTAAAATAAAGATTAATAACTGTTTTAGTTCTCACACCAGTCACATGACTGACCTGGAGTTTATTGTTTTAACCTAAACTCTGGGTGCCCTTATTTTCGACATGGGCAGCTAGTAGTTTTGGTTTTGCAGATTTATATTCACAGGATCCTGGTTCACAGCTGGAATGATATCCGGAAAGCTTTGTATCCGTATATCTCTTCTAGTTGTGTATTGTATTATTTTCCGCTGCGATGTATTTAAATGTAATTTGAATCTCTGATATTTCTGTGTAATATTTATTCATTTATACTCTGTATATTCTTGTAATCTGATGCATTGTTGTGATATACAGTGAAATGTTCTTTTGTCTGCGTTCTATTTGTGGCTTGTTCTCGAACTATCCGACGCTTTCCTTTACGGGGAAGTTGCGGGTTTTCACAGAGCACCAGTATTTCAACATTATTTTCTTAAATTACTTTCAATGAAATATCACTTTACTAACTTATACTTCATATTCAGTTTATGGAACAAAAATTAAATTATCACTGATCGAGATTAAACATTAATCACTCATATTCCTTCTACACTCATATTCCTTCTATAGTTCAGTAAGTACATTGTTCCATGTGATTTTTTTGAAATATTTTTCCATTGTTTTATTTCATGCATTCCCTTATTATTTTAGTCTCAATATTACAATCAACGAACTGAATCCTCATGATGTAGTGATATGTCCAGTAAGGAACAAACAACTCAAGACTTATTAATCATTTGAGTATCATCTATTAACCAAAGATCCAACTGTTCTAAAAAGAGATCTGATCAGTTTTCTATCTTGGTTTTTTCTCATTTCCGTTGTCTAGACAAATACTGGCATAAGCATATTTCACTGAATTATCTTGTGCAATTTGTATGCAGTTACCTATTTTTGTATGTTATAGAAAGTACTGTGGTATTTTATATATTGGAAACCTTAAGAGATACCAAGTGATAAGCTATACACATGATTCATGCTGCCCATGCTACTCTGCATAATTTTAATCTTCATTTTCCATAGAAGTTATTATGGGAATGCACATTATTTAATGTATATTCATCTATTCATATGTTACAGGCCCACTTCTAGGTGTCATCAAACTATTAATGCTGTACTTTGTGCATTACGATTAAAGAGGTACATTTCTTCCTGCAATTTATGTGTTTTTACAGTCTACCATTATAATTTGCTCTACAATGAAATCCTGAATATTTCCAAAATTTAGGTATTAAATAGGTTGATCGATCTAAGCATTAGATTTTCACATTAAATAATTACAATTGTACCATGGGTAAATTTTGTAGTCGAATAATGGTAGAAAAATCATTTACTCTTTCAAAATGATGATTTAATCTATTAGTGTCCAAGTTGGAAAGAAATGCTGGGTTGATTTGTTTCAATGTAGGAAGAGACTATAATTTATGTCAGAAGAAGCTTATTGTTCGACCTTAATGTGCAGTTTTTATCACTTCATTTATATCATTTTTTATTGTTATTGTTCCTTTGTAGCTGCATAGTCACATTTGTGTTTGAATAAACAAACTGTCATAGTACAGCGTGTTACAGTTTTTTTATTTTTTTTTGCTATGGCTGAAGCTTTGATGTCGCCTTTTATTACAATGGTTCACTATATGATTTTTTTTTCTTTTTTTTGCAGCACACGGGTAAGTACTCAAACAGTTTACAGTTATTTTTCTTCCAACCCTTTCTGAATTTATTACAGACACGTATAGCGTAATTTGCAAAGGTTTATTTAATTTATTATAAATTTTTGATACGTTCTCTTTATTTATCAAGGTGGCGTAATGGTATTTATCATGAAGTGGCTCTTAAACTCAACATGATGGTCGGCGCAAGGTTTGTGTGTTGCTCACTCTGCTTCTCTATTATGTCTGTCTTCTCTTTATCTGTAGACCGCTTATCATGTTGGTTAAATTGAGGTTATCTTTCCCATAATGTTAATGATAAGTTCAAATAGCAGTAATCTTATGCAGCTCCCTAGAGATATGACATTAAAATTCATTATCATCTACACAATGTGAAAATGCTGATCTGAAAACTTGCATGCTTTCCAACAAAAAAAATGATGTGTTAAATTGTTTAATTGATCTAATATGTAATAACATTTTTGTTTATCTTGGTGCTAGGTATATCATCAATTTGAAACTAATAGTAGCTACATATTCTATTTAAGAAATCAATTAAAATTTTATTCCTCCTTGAAATGGAGATAATCTACACGCATCCCATTTACAGAGTGTGGGAACAATCGATTATCCTGAACCTTGGCTTATTCATCCAAACACATAAAATTGAATAATTTCTTCCCCTAATTTTGTGTTCTACTTCTAATTGTAGCAAAAAACCGACACTAACCCTTTTTGACTTATACAAAGGTTCACTGGACTTGATGCAAACAAAATGGATCATTTGTTTCCATATGCTCCAAACTTACAAAAGAAAAGGATAAATATAATTTTACCCTTTTTGTATTTGAGAATTTTCATACTGAAATATATAATATTAACAGCCAGTTTTAATCATTATAGGTGCATTTATCCTTTTTAACATAATACTTGCCTTCACTTTTTTTTCTGCTCACATGCATGCCTTCCATATTGGTCTTTGGTATTATCTCTGATACATTTTTAGTCTATAGGTCCAGGTCATTCAGGAATCAAATGTGTCATCGTTATGTCCTTTATCCTATCTCAACATTGAAATCATGTTGTAACTTAAGTAATATCTATTTTGTAACATGAATGCCATACTTTAATTATCGCTTACTAAACAAATTTTTTGTTTTAGATATCTACATATTACAATTGATAACCAAATCTATTAGTCATAAATACAGTGATTATCTTCAATTCATAATTAAGACTAATTATACAAGGAGATACGAAACTAATATTCTTTTATGAATTTTATTCGCAACGACAACGATACACCTCTTCCTCCAAGAAAAACGATAATGATACACCTTTGAGTACAACTTTTATAAAGATTTAAGTAGACATAGGCTCTTAATTACACTCCATTATAAAAAGAAATTGGGTTATTATATAAAATTTATGTAAAGCTCTATATAAATAAAATGTTGATAAACTGTGTTATTATATTGTATGACATATTAGTTAACAGTGTGATAAGTAGTTCATGCAGATAATTTGTTGTCAAAATGTTTCTAATCTATCCTTTGGAACCAAAGTAAAATACACCTTATTATATACTGCATTTATGTAACTTTCCCTCTCATCTTAAGATTTAAAGATTTTTCCTCATTATTTTTTGTTGTACATGGTCAGGATCCTGTTTATGTTTTTATTATATGATAAATGTAGGATGAATTCGGATTGAGGTTTTTATGAATATCGTTATAAAAATGACAATAACAGTAATAATAATAACAATCTTCAATTTTAAGGTCCCCAATTTGTCAGGTATAAACCTTCAACTACATTTGAGTGTTTAATTATTATTACTCTCTGTTTTCAATTGATTAAAGTTATAGTCATTATATTTCTTTGTTCGTGATTTAAAAGAATTAGGAAGTTTTAAAGGGTTCGGTTTTGTTAACACAAATGTATTGAAGTTAACACTTCTACCTTTTTTTTTCCTAAACTAACTCAGTAGTCTCCTTTTATGTATGGTTATAAATCAGTTGTAATATGAATATATTTTTTATACTCAAATTTTAAAGATTAGTAGAAACATGATGACTGGTGAACTCGACTATTGGTAATAACCAAAGGCACATTGATTTGTTGATGTCAAAGTGATTCAATTTCTTATCATGACATTTTTTCTTCTTCCCCATTTCATACATCTGTGAGATAATATAATTTAATTCTGAATCTAATATCTCACAAGAAAGATATAGATGTTGATGTTTTTGGTAAAAGTAGACACATCAATTTGTAGTTGAGTTGATATAAATATTGTAGAAGAAATCTGAGTATAAAAAATGTTATAAATTTTCAGCCGATATGGAACTAAGATAACTTTAGAAAACTGTAAGTGCTTATGGGTTCAAATGAAAATCGCAACTGTCCTTCTTGCATTACTTTTATCATTAAAATAATTTCCATGCACAGATTTAAGCAAGCGTACAAGTTTAAATAAGTTACGAACAATTATACAAGTAAGAAGTTTAATTTTTCTAAGTCACCTGGCTATCTGATATATACCGCCTCATGTTTTTCCATACTTGACGGTTCATGCAAATTATAAGTTACATATATATTGTCTCTCTTATGAGATTGTGGATTCCAAATATCATGAATATAATCTCAGATGGCATGATCAGAGCTTCGGATACCTGATTACTGGTAAAATTATTTTATGACCAGAGAAGACAAAAGTTGGTCAAACCTTGGACATTTAACAATTTTTGTATATTTTGAAGTGCTCTAAGATATTTTATTTTGAACTGCTCTAATATATTTTGTTTTGAAGTGCTCTAAAATATTTTGTTGCTATTATATATATCTTCTACTTCTTTTTTGTAAATTTTCAAACATTTGATTTTGATCATTATCTGTATGCTTTATGACGTGACATCTCAAATGCGAAAAATCTAAAGACAGATTGAAATATATATATGTCCTTCCTAAAATTATGGTCTTCCATATTTATTAGCATCACATAGTTGTCATGGTAAGAAATGTGAAGTTCACGTATTTAGAATATGATTATAAACATGTGATACCTTATATTATGTAAATTTTGATATAAAATTGCCCAAAAAAATTAGCTGAGTGTTTTCATGAATGATAGGAATAAGGGGGCAAATATGGAGTGGATGACAAAGAAGACTCGGTTATGGAGATTTGTTGTATAAAATTATACCTAATGCATATTTATGTTTTTTCAGGCAGGAAAGTAGTTTCTCCACCAACTGATAGGAAAATTGAAAGGTAAAAAGGTATGTTTTAGATTGCTTTCCACTTTTTCCTAATTATAACAGAATAAATATGTTGGGAGGCGAGAATGAAATTCTTCTCAAATCATACTGCAGAAAAGGTCGACAGCTAAAATATATTCGTAACTAGACCAACATTCTAAAATGGTGAAGGTGGTTAGTGAATTAAAGTTTTATTTCCTTTATAAAGCAACAAAATGCTGTCAAAATTAATAAATAAATTGTCTTAACTTCATTGAACTAAAAGTATTGAATTAAAGGTTACATATGTAACCCTTTTGTATGACCGGTTACAAAAGTATTGAAAGTTAAATATGTAGCCCTTTCATATGAAATTACTCCTGAAGATAAAAATCATCTTGGTATGACCAGGAATCTAAAGATGATACAAGTGGATGATGAATCAATGTGTTGTATCCTTTAAAAAGGAAACTTTCTTTTATCACGGGCAAAATATGCAAACGAAGTATACAAGTTTTTTTCAATGCTTCAAATTATATTAGTTAATATTTTTTTTGCCTAAATGCATACACATAATAAGTCGGGAATTGAACCAGACAATAATCATATAAAAAATAATTAACAAAATATGAATTGTGGAATGGAGAACATGATCAATGCAGCTTATATGAAATTTGAAATTGCATATCTTTTATAATTCAATACTGCATTTTCTTCAACGTTTTAATTGTATCTATTTCTGGAACACAGAATTTTCGAATGACAACAAGAGCATTTCGATAGAATATGCAAAAATATGATGGCATGATTAAAGAGTTTGTGTTTGAGCAGAAGTTCCCATTTAAATGAGTTTGTATGTCAGCATTTTCATGATTTGATTATATTGATTAGTTTAATATTGCCCCAGTAACATTGTGATTTTGTTTTCGACAACTAAAAAAACTATAATGTTGCAATGCTACACCACACAGTTTGTGCAATTGGATAAACGGGGTCAACATCCAGTAGCGAGGTAGATAGTTCTGTCGTTATCGGCTTCACCATACATTTGCATGTATTGAAGTGCTACAATGCAGATATGTAAACTGGCTTTAAAATGATATTACTTTTAAAACTTATCATGTGCATTTCATACAAAGTCTTGAAATGGTATGACAGTTTGGTAGAAAATTTATTTGGATGAACTGACCACTACATATTAGTATTAAACATGTGATAACTAATCAATTAACCATGCAGCAAACCAAAACCTCACGTGTGAACTTTCCCCTTAATTCTGAAATGCTAACTGCTTTCATAAAATTCTGACATTATCAAGGATTACCATTACAATTCAGCATATTATGTCACTGCTACATGTTTGTGGTCAATTGTATACTTATATGTAGCTATCATTAAAAAGGTATATTAGCTATCACATAATAGGACTTAAGATTTGACCTTTCAGGTGAATTTGCTATTGCTTAATATGTTCATAATTAATTGTTAATTCTTTCATTGCACCTGATGTATAAATAAAATCTTTGGCAACCAACTTGAATCCTGTTAATATTTGTGAAATGTGTCTGCCAATTGACATTGTTTCATATTTGTGGATTCAGATATTTATTATTACACATTAACACCTAATGAAATTTTGAACTAACAATGACTTGCTTTGCTTAAAACCTGTTCATCTTTGGCATTAACTCGGATTTTGAATGCATTATTGAACAACTTATCATATGACTATAGATTGAGGGAAGCTTTGTATTACCAATATGTTATAGCCTACTGTTTTCATGAACTCAAAATATAGGGCCCCTATTATGTAATGAATATCTCATGGAGCTATGATTTTCCATGTTATTAACCAGCTGTTTTTCTGCTTAGACATAACAGAACTTTTACATTTTTACAGATCCAACCAATCAAAGAGCTCACAAGAATGAAGCCAGCTGAAATTTTGGGGAACGTTTTACAATTTGTACTTATTCAAGGCACAAGATTCATGGTGGCAATCTCTAACGCATACAAATATGTATATCAACCAATTGTAACGAATGTCGACTATGCAAATAAGTGTGAGTTTTTCATTTTTAGATATACATGTTTTATTCCATACGTTCAACTATAAATAAATGATGTTACCCTTTGAAATGCTTGCTGGCTGTAAATGGCTATGATGTACTTTTTATGTCATACCAAATGCTCAAATGTTCTGTAATTTGAAGCCAACGTTGGGTCAAATAATAAACAAGTCCCCTTACGTAGCATCAAATATTAAAGTATCAAATATTAAAGTAGTGCATTACTCGAAGCCAATGTCATCATTATCTTTGATAAAAAAAAATCAACCATTGTATTCAGCCAGCTTTGCACATCAGATTTAAGTTACATCATACTGAGTTTTATTACATATTTATGTTACTAACATTTTTAAAAACGTCCGTGTGCGTAGCACGGGTTCACACTTGTGTGATATAATGCATGGTTGGTAGTTCATGGGATGATAGATGGAGATGTTCTACTTGCAACACTATATTAAAGCAAAGTAATTATTATTAACTTGTTATTGTTTAATTCCAAGTACTTGATTTTTCTTAGATTGGACCGTAAAAATTATTGGTAGTTGCAGTTGTTTAATTTCCAAGTACTTGCAACACTATATGGAGATGTTCATGGTTGGTAGTTACAGTTGATGCTGAAGTTCAAATTAGAGTTTACAATCAAATGATGTTGTTTGTTTTGATGCTGAAGTTAGAGTTTGCAATCAAAATTATTGCTGGTTGTCTTGATGCTGGAGTTAAAGCACAACTTGGTGCTTTGTAGATTATTTCTCTTATAGCTGATATATTGTTGCTTTTACCAAATAGGTAATAGTCTTGGCAAAGTGTGAACCCAATCATCTGATTCCTCCTGCGATTGATGCTCTTCTAGAAGTTCATAGTCGCATCATAGATGGCTTAGATGGAGAAGCTCATGCCCCCTCTATAATAGGTATTCCAGAAATAAAAAGACTACTTACAGGAGCTACCCAAAAATGCACCTTAATTGGAAAGCAAGGATCTAATATCAAATCAATCGAATGTGCTTCCAGATGTAATGTTCGTGTCATTGGTACACGTACCTTCTCATTTTACATGAGATGGATGTTATGGACTTGCATGCTGCATTATTGCGCTGTAGTGTTCGTGTCATTGGTATGCTGTAGTGTTCCTGTCATCGGTATGTTGTAGTGTTCGTGTCATCTGTATGATTTATAAGTTCAATGTATTATGTAAAAAATTGATGAGAGTTTGAAAAAAATTAATATATTATTTTGGTTCATGTTTTAAGTTTGTTTGATATCTTCAGTTTTTTAGATAATTTGTTCTGGAATGAATTTTTTATTAGTAATAAGTATATAATTTATAGATATATTACAATTGTAAATAATACTTTCAATAAAAATATATTACAACAGTTATAAACAGTTGTAATAAAGATATTACAACGGTGGAAAAAAGTTGTAAAATATACATATTACAACGGGGTTGCAACAGTGCAAAAAAGTTGTAAAAGATATTAGTCTATTACAACTTCTTAATACACGACGGTTTGCCCACTGTTGTAAAATGTATATTACAACGGTGTTCCACCATTGTAATAGGGTCATTTTGTTGTAGTGTCTCTACTGCAACCTTTTAAATGAGATGATGGAAATTTTAAAATACAATAATTATTTAACATATTCCATTACCCTAAATGTTAAATGCTCTTGAATTGAATTTGAATTTGTAATTTAAAAGTTATAGTTGTAAACGTGATTTCAGGCACAAATTAAATCTCGATTATTGATTATTACATTCATATTATATTTAGTTTTCTCTAATATTACAATAAAACAAATTAATGTTCATTATGTTGGTTGTTTAGCTTATACCAAGTACCAAGTAAAGGTTGATTGGTTATCTAATTTTATTTCATTTTATAGTATGTATGTACGCTTTAAAAATGTGATGAAGGACCCAAAACCATGACAGAAAGTTTCAACATGCATGAACAATAATTCTTTTTTGCAAATTTCCAATGCACACAAACTTAGACTACTGGAAATTGGTGCTAAGGATTCAATGCTAAGAATATTGTCCTTTAAGTGGAGTACAACAATGTTTACCTTCTAATAAGTGAAAATAAGTGGATCATACAAAAGAAATCGTGTATAAACCGAAGATCGCATTATGGAACTCACTAATGTTCAATAGTCATATTCTCCGTAACATACCAATAGAGAGTGTTCGAAGTAGTTGAAAAATTGTATACCACTATCACTGGAAATTCATGTCCAGTTTTAATAAAAGAAAATAAATTAAGTACTGGCCAATAACAATACATACAATAATTCTAATAACAAAACTACTATACCGTATGCTACAACCATTCAGTCCGAGTAGACAAATTAACCTCAACACAAACATCATCCAATGCCAGACTAGCAGCTTCCCACACTTCTCCTCCTCCACAAAAAACTCATAGAAGTGGCACTCGCCTCTACTGATCTCGCCCAGCTTCAGATCTAGTATGCAATGCACATGTTGTGGTGCCCTCGCTCACCGAGCTCCCCTTTTGAGACAGCTTCTGCCTCGACCCTGCTCACCGAACTCCCAAGCTACATCGAGTCATGGTCCGAAAGCCAAGATGTAAAGTCCATTGTGATGAAAGAACTCTATGTTTTTTGATGTTTCCATGCAATCTGGCAATGATCAATCTCCTTTTTTTGATGTTGCTAGTATACGGAGCTTGTGAACGTACGTAACAACCCAAAATTTATTGACAAATATTTAACGAAAATTAAATATTTAAAACGATTTATTTTGAGAACTAACGACTTAGATTCCATTTAAAATAAAGTTTGAATATTTAAGTTTATATTAATAGTAAAACAAATTCCTAACGTCGCGATAATTTGAAAATTTTAGTTTTGAATTTCAACTAAATGTATAGAATTCGATATAAGTCGGATTTCAGTAACACAAGAAACATTAGGATCTATTGAATTATAATTTTCTAATGAAAGTGGAAAATTGATATTTTGTGCTATAAACTGTAAGTTATGTCCAAATCAAGTATTTAAAAAGTTGTTACGAAATCGATAATAAATTATAACGATTTATTAAATGAAATAAAAGGATTTGTTATAAGATTGAATATCGATTTAACTCAGATTTTTGAAAATATCAAATTACAAGCCCAAGTATGTTTGTTTTGGAGCTATATGGTATTTTATTTGAATATATATGACAATATTAATTTATTATTACTTATTTGAATTCCTTTTGAATTTATTTATATTTTATCGGTTTTATTTAAGCCTTCAAAATAGTTCTTTTTCAAACGACCACTATTTTTGACGAAAACAATTTTATTAGATCCAGAACGTTAAATTATTGTTAGGTTTAAAATTTTATATCAATTGGAGCTCGTATGTAAGCATACAAAATTTTGAACACGTATGGAAAATTCAGTTAGAATTCAATTAAAACATGATAAAGTGTGTACGCTTCCCTAATGATTACTCTGATTCTCTGCACTGATACTAGTATAACTAGAATGAGGTGAGCCCAACAACTATATGATGGTAGACTTAGGCGTACTTCTGGTGAGAGGTTTTAACCCTATGTAATCCAAAGGCAGCCCAACTTAATAGGCTCCTAAACTTTTTACCAGAGTATAAACGTACCCTAACTACAACCCTAATCGATCGGCTCCCTACTCCGTAGATACGCTGTGCCGGCCCCACAGTAGGAGGTATCACTGCCTACAGTGGCAAACCATCGTGATGTGCACAACCATATCTACTGGTGTCACGGTCATCTTATCCCCTTCTGCCTGTCCCATGCACGTACATGTCCTGGTCGGTTTGCATCGCCCACACCGTCCTCCACATTTGGATCTCTTACAATCATCCCAGAAAGTGTGTCCCAACTCCGACCTAGGGCGGAGCACTCGCCTGATACTGTTCTATGGGTTACTGACTGAAACGGGTCCCCCGCACAAAATGATACAAGCTCTCCCCTTTGTCTTGTATCCCCACTAGGGTTTCACAGGTTATGTATACCTATTGGTGTCTTTAATTATATAACTATGTCATTTCTGCAGGTTATGCTTACCTTACGGTATTTTTAATTACATAACCCTCTTAGGTTAAGATTGTGGGCCTATATATAAATATTACCCACCCCCTCAGATAAATTCAATCAATCGATAAATTAATCAAATCAATTAATTGATTACATCCTCTTCATAAAATATTTGAATCAAAAAATTCAACACTCCACTTTGATTTAAATATCACATATCTCCAACAATCCACAAAACAAGTCAACCTAGCTCTTTCAACGACACCTACTCTCAGTTAAAACCAAACTCGATTTCCAAGCAACGAGATACACCCCACCTGATTTCAGAGTATAGGGACTTAATTGATTTCAGAGCAACAATCACACCCAGTCGATTTGAACGGACTACGACCACACCTCAATTACAAATACAACCCACCGCCTGCAAAAAATGCATCTACCACCTGAGCTGCACCACGCAAAAACCAACGGTCTAAAATTTCTTATAATACCACAAAGACCTCCATATCGTCTTTGTGGAATTCAAAACTCGATATTCTCTCCCGTTTGATATAATCTCTTCATCTCCGGGATCCCTCCAGCATCATTAACATCTAGACCCATATCAATACCATGATCCCCCACCTTAGGACCATCAGCAGTGACTATATTAGCCTCTCCACCTTGCTGCAGACTGGGTTCTTCATCTGTCACCCGCCTTCCACTTTGTCTTCTTCCATCTTCCACCATCCATATCAGAGAGTTTCTTCTCGTCACCATAAATCAGATCATTGAGCCATGGAACATCCACCATTATAGGCTTCTAAATCGCCCAATATCTACCATCAAAAATAGTCATCTACGAAACCTACATCATCTTCAATATCTACAATCTTCAATCCAAAATCACGCTAAGCTATGCAATGAACTGAGCTCCGATACCAACTGGTGGGGTTTTGTGCGCAGCGGAATTTTGACAAAACACCTAGAAAAACATGATCTTATTCATCCAATCACGCGAAGATGATTTTGATTGAAAATAACAATACAATAGATCGAAAATAATAGCAGTACACAAGATATTCCACCCAACCACCCTCTTTATTGATTCACTAAAACCAAATTTTTGTTTACACACAATGAATCAAAACCAAAAATAAACAAAATACAATGAATTAATAACCTTATTGGGATAGACAAAGAATATCTAGATGACTACAAATATTGTTGGAGCAGAAGAACAATGAAGAGCGATGACAAACCCTTGGACAATCTGGAGGCACCAACTACGTCTTTCAGCAGTAAATAGGAATAACTACTCTCAGCCCAAATTTGTACATCTTCCTCTCCAAATATATTTACATGGTTTCTGATTAATTTTTCTGATCTAACCAATAAGGTTGCATATATAGGAGAATAGAAGACCTAGGCAAATATTCAAATTGTTCCTTCAAAATATCTCCAGAGTATAAACATTCATTTCTTTTCTTTTATGATAGAGTCAATCAATCAAATCAATCAATCAACCAACCAATCAAATTAATTAATCAATCAAATAAATCATTCAATTAATCAAATCAATCAAATGGTTACATTCTCTTCAAAAAATATTTGAATTGAAAATTTTAACAGGTTATGCTATGTGTTATTGAAAAATAACAAAGTTTTGTTGAACTCTGCAATTCACACATCTATTAACTACATTTGTAGCAAAAATAACAAAGTGTGCGGAGTATACAAGTCTTGAGTTTTAAATTTAATTAACACGATGCATGTAGGGCTGTCAATTACTTACATGACCCATGACCCGACCGGAAACCCGCACGGAAATTAGCAGGTTAACCCGACCCGTTTAGTTAGCGGGTCATTTTCGGGTCAACCCGAATTTGACCTGTTTATAAACGGTTGGGTTTACGGTTGACCCGCTAACCTGATTTTGACCTACCAAACCTGATTATATGTTGTATCTCTTCTATAATGTTAGTCTTTTATGTATATTTTTAGTGTTAATCTTTTATGTATGTAGTAATCAGTATGCTCGTATATATAAGTTGTTATATTTTACTAATTTATTCTTGTATGTTGTTAGTTATATTTCACTTATAACGACTATATCTCTTCCATACTGGTAGTCTTTGATTTATGTAGTATGGGAATATATACTTACGTATAGACAATAATTTTTGGATATGGTGATTTCATGCTTTATATATGTACTGTGTGTTGGTGACTTTGCAACTTATTGCTTGTTGGTGATTATATAACATTGTGCATGTTGGTGATTTGACTCTTTTGTTGCTTATTTTAGTAGACAATATCTATCAATGGGTCAAACGGGTAAACACGACCCGACATGACCCATTTAGTTTAACGGGTTACGCGGGTCGGGTCGGGTCGGGTCAACCCGTTTATAAACGGGTCGGGTCAGGGTAAGGAAAATATGACCCGTTTGATAAACGGGTTGACCCGACCCGTTTATAAATCAACCCGAACCCGAATTGACCCGAACCTAACCCGACCCATTGACAGCCCTAGGTGCATATCAAATAACTATGAGAAGAGTTCTTTCTTTGGAGCAAAATTATGACTCTGATTATGAATACTGTTAATTTGACATCACATCCTTGTTACTTTATATAGATTTCAATAAGTATATGGTCTTGCACTGTTTCCCTTATGATTTTTTCATTATTTGGCTTCGCTATTTTACATTATTGCAAACTCTATTTCATGTAAGTACGCATAACCTTACCAACCACTTAGGAATTTGTATACTTGAATGCCGCATCGATGACACTGATCTACGTATTCTATGCCTCCATTTATATGCAATTAGGTTCAAACTGCTCCCATCTTCTACAAATAAATTTTTTCTTTGTGAAGAACATCAAAGTTTATTACCATGTCACCACAGTCAATGTTTCTGGAATACATACAACATGGTCGGAGTCGCAGCACCTTTCACAGCTGGCTAATTCCCATCTGATGTCCTTTTTTCTCTCTTATTTGTTTATATTGCTGTTGCATTTAAGTATCTCTTTACATTTGTTCAATTTTAAACAGGTATATATTTCCTGTGTCATATAAACAAAAAAATTTGACTGTTTAATTAGTATTGTTAACAAACTATTGCAGAAGTGGATATATTATCTCAACAAAGGAGCTCAGACCAACATAACTTACAATGTAGAATCCAATACATCAGATTTACCGATCTTTGCTATAGCTTAAGGTAACCAAGCCTAGCCATTTTAGTTATATATATAAAGAGGATCATGGTACCAATTTTAAACATGTATTGATTATTATTTAATGCGTTTAATTTTGATCGAATCATTACAAGCAAAGAAAGCTTAATTTAATGGCTAAGAATACCCAGCATACCCGAACATAACATCATCATGGAATCTTATTCAAGGTAATGTTAAATTATATGAAAGGTTTTCCTGTTGTCTTCTCCTAATTTCTATGTATCTTTTCATTTCAGTTAATAGAAAAGACTGAAGCAGCTATTAATAGTCAATAAAAGTTGAATGCAAGTAAAACAAAACATCAAGGTGACCATTTAATTGGATGTTGCAGCAACTGTTGGAGCTAAAATATTCTAGCTTACTATTTAAGATCTCATAGTTTTATAACATCAGTATGCTAATATTGTGGCATGTTGGATTGCTTTTGACATAGTATGGGAGAAGTTTGGGTCAAAGGTGTTGTCTAACCGATCCTTCTTATGAGATTTTTATTTTTTTTGTTCATGCAATTTGTAGGAACTACTACATGGTTTATGATAATGCTAATTAAATTTAGAGTAAGCATTGATGAGCTGGAATTGCGGAGGAATGAAATAAGGTGAACATTGGTAGAGGGATCGGTGATGACAAGTTCAGAACATTGGGTCGTTTACAATCCCATGATTGCAAACAAAAATCCCTTGATTTTCAACTTTTTGCAATTAAGCCATTTTTTCTCTCTGGCTTAATTGCAAAAAGGTGGAAATCAGAGATTTTAATTGATTAGATACTGGAAGATAGATGATTTTGGGTACAAACAATTTGCTCTCGTTCTAAAGTACTTTTTCTTGAGTAATGGGATCAGTTTAGCACATCATCATTTCTGGCAAAGTTCAATCTAGCTTGTAGGCGTTTGTCTGTTCACGTGAGCCTGAGAGCTGATATGAGATGAGGACTTGAACTTGCATGTAAATCGAATTCGAAACTGAATTTTTGTATGAGCAAGCATACAGATATTTGTATGGACTTAAATTAGCATGTGTTATGGAACCTTCAGGAGGGATCGTGTACGAACCGCTCCATGAGTAAAAGATATTTATATGTACTGCCAGTTCTTTTAATGAAGTAGATTATGCTAATATTGTGGATGTGGGCAGTCTTGGTTTCAATGTTAAGGCTGGTTATCAAGGTAGCCATATGAAGCTTCGAGTCCCTTTTAGTGAGTTTGTATATAGGTTGCTATAGCCTATGTAATGTGGTTTCAGTGTCATACATGGCAAAAATATATTTACTTACATTGTACCATTGTTAAGATATTATCTCTCTTTGCTCCCTATACTGTTTGTGGATGCTTTCACCCTAAAGAAAGAAGTCGCCAAAGGAGTGGACTTTATGGTTGTCAGAGATCTCACTGAAGGTATGTTTATCCCATAACTTTTATCATACTATAATTACTTTATTTGATTTTACATGCTGATAATATATTGAGTTTTTATTTCATCATCCCTAAGTAGAAGACGTAAAAATATTTCATTTTCCCTAAGTTGAAGATATATTACTAGTGACTGTGTTTTTTACATCGTCCCTAAGTAGAAGATCTAAAAACATTTGATCGTCCTATTTTTGTCTATTGGTTCTTGATGATAAAAAATTGAGAACCTGAATCTGAATATGGATCAAACTAGAAATTTGTTGGAGCAATAGATCTTATGTTAGAAAAGATCAATAAAAAATTTAAGTTTTTTGTTTGAATTTTCTTAATCCTTATTCTACTGTAATCGTCTAAAAGTTTCGGTTTTAATTAAAAAATGGAGTTTATGTTACGAAAATGTTGTTATCCATGTAAATTAGCAATCAACAACCTGTGTTGAATTAACATATTATGTGCCACTTTGGCAACATGTATGGTATACTGGCAACCTCTATTAAACGTTTCCTCTAGAACGTTGTTTACAATAAGCATGTTTTTGCATTTTCAAGAGATGTTTATTTTGCAATTTTTTTAATTGTTATAGGTAATTAAAGATTTCCGGACGATAAGCATGTGTTTGCATTTTCAAGTGTTTGAAGTATTTTTGTAGTAAGCAAATGATTTTCTTTTGGTTGGTAAACTTTGGTATGTAGATATGTGCAAACATGGTGTATAAATATTCTGTAGATTTGAATGTTTATTATAATGTGTTGAATTATCATAGTTTACATGATCATCCTTTTTAATATGTTCTTATATATTTAGATTTCTATGATATTGCTGTATAATATTATTTTACTGTTTAATAACATCGGATAGTAGTGAATACCATAGGGTAAATGCAGAGAAAACAGTGTAGTATAATGCACTGCGCTTAAGGAAATGTTTATAAAAAGAAATGGAGAGGTGTACACATAAATTCATAAATGATGAGAACAGGATATTGTGAATTATAAAGAGTGTCTAAAAAAACCTGACAAAAGTTGATTACAATGTTTATACAATGCTGAGAAATTTATTTATAACAGTACAATATAAACGTTGTAAACCCTAGTGCTTTTACAACATTTCTAAAAGTGCAGTTAAAAGTTGAGGACCTTTTACAACATGTTGTTATACGACATTCTTAATTTCACTATTAAATTCTTCTACAACTGTTTGATTCAAAAATGGTTCAACACCATAAATGGGCTCAAACACCAAGGGTACGTGAATCGTACTTCACCAATATGGTCGGAGATTCAATGGAGGCACAAACACCTAAAGATTAAAAGTAAAAATTGTAGAGAAAAGTAAAATGAAGGCAAATTTTAGAGTGGTTCGGCCATAAGCTAGGCCTACGTCCACTATGAAGGTAGTTTGCATTATCATCACAATGTTTACAAGATATAGAATCTCTCTTTGTACATTCATCTTCTCTAATTATGAACAAGTCTCACTTAGATCTATACAATTTGGTGGAGAAATGATTGGACCAACGGAGAAATGATGGAGGAATGTTGAGACATCTTCAAATGTGAGAAGGATGAAGGAGAATCTTCAGTCTGTAGAGTACTCGGTTGATCTTGATCGAAGCCATGATGTATTTCTCTTTAGATATTTGTTTGAAGTGTTAGGTGATGTTAGGATCACTTGAAATGAGTGAATAAGCAATTTGGTAGCCTTCGGGGTGGTGGAAATTGATCCCGTAAAGTATGGGAGTCATGGCCTGTTCATAGGTGAGCTCCCATGAAGAAATGAGCTGAAATTCATATATGCAGGTTTTGGGTCGCTCGTGCAATTATTTATAGAAATGCCACCGCCTGGTTGTGAATAGCTGTAGACAGATGTTTCCAGTTTTTCTGCTCGTCCGTGCGATCAGGAGGTGTGCGGGCGACTGAGATAGGAGCGAACAACTAGACCAGGGGATGTTAAGAGGACCAAGGGCCGACTGACTGGTTCGACCCATACATGTGAGTCCCATTCTGCTGGACCAAAAGACGATGCCTGATCTTCAGTCATGCGATCGAACCTAGAGTTTAATTATTCCACTTTTGCGAGCAATCAGCTATATATGAGCGACCATATAACATCTTCACATGTGACCTATCCTGCATTGCATGACCAGATGATGCACGAGCGAATAAAACAAAAGCAAGTGACCTGTATGTGTTAGTATGGAGCTTGGATTAGATGACCGCATGGTAGGATCATGTGCGAACGGCCTGTATGTGTCCGAACAAGAAAAGGATGAATGTGCAACCACTTGGTTTTCTGGATCACTTACTCATGAGTTATGTATGAATGACCAGGAGAAGTAACGAGCGAGCAGCCCTCAATTAAGTAAGTATGAAAGCCTGTTTTATGGGCGAACGATCCCTCATGTCGTTCTTGACCCTTGCTGTGTACGAATGATCTTCCCTTCTTACTTGATTTGGGTTTGCGCGATCGTCCTTGGCATGATTGACCTGAACACGTACGAACGATCATTGTGATACCCGACCCATAGTTGTTTATATAGATTTATCCAACCAACATATGTACGGTTTTTTAAGGGATAAACATTTGCCCCTCGAAGTTTGTAATTTTTATTTTGCAAAAAATTACAGGCTTCGAAAAAATTAGTCATAACATAGTTTGGTAGATTAAATTTGGTGTTCCATGGGTCGATTATACACAATTTTCAGTTGAGGTTGGGCAACATCAAGATTGTTCATACACATAATTGAACGAGCCTAGGCTCGCCCGCGCTTTTCCTTTTCAGGTCTACATGTCAATGTGGTCGAGCAGATCATTTTGGGTTTGAACCGGCAGGTTGGGCCTGCCAAGTCAACATACCAATGCAGTTAAGCGGGCCATTCAGGTTTGACCGAACCGACATGTCACTTTGGTCTGAATGATCCTTTACATGTCTCCTTGATCGAGCAGCCAACATAGTTGAGTGAATGATTTTGATCGAGCCCATTCATCTTCCTGCCTTTATATATTCTTTCAGTCCTTTATTCTTACGCTTTACACAATTTCCTATGAAAAAACTTGTTAATGACGGTGCTGCTTTAAAGAATTCAGCACAATCCAATTCTTCACAGATTCCAATCATATCAATCCTTCAAATCTTATTCATCGTCGTGCTTGTTGTTTCCATCAGAGCTCCATTGCGCTCAACGTTTATAGCAAAACTCCCACAATTTTAGGACCAATTGAAGCAACTCAATCTTAAATTCGAGGCTATCCACTTGCTTATAGGTGAATCCTTCCTTTTAACTTTGTTTTGTGTTAATGATTAGCTCTGAAACTACTTAGGGTTACGAACTAGAATGATTTGGGTATGTTTTTGATTTAATTTGGGCTTTTTGATGATTCTGTGAGATTGTAATGTTGAGAATTCTGGCGTTTCAAATGTATGTAATGGATTGATGAGTTTGAATTACACGGGAGTCTCTAAATTTCTGTTCTGTATTGGACGCACATAAGTCGCTCATTGAAATGCCTGAGACACAAGACCCTTAAACTTCACATGTTGTCACATGTTGTTGTTGCGCTAAATTTATGACATCAAACTTGATTTCTCATTTTCATACCTTGATCAGTGCTTGAAGCTTTGTTTGGATAGTTGTTATTGAAATTTGAGACTTTACATATGTTGTCGCTGTCTTTTGCTTTGATTGTTTCTCGGCCCTATTATCACTTCGCACTCGTGCTCAACCACACTGGTCGCTCTTGTTCGAACTAACAAGGGTCGTTCCTACTTGACTCTCATATGGGGTTGGTCATGAACGAGCCTATCTTGTTCGGGTATGAGCAACTGCCTTAAGTCGAGCATGCACGACCATCCTATATTGACTAAGCATGACTAAATCTCGATTGAATATGCACGACCAAACAACAAACTTTTATGTATGACCAGACACGGCTTGCGCGCGACCGACTAGGTCTGGTTTGCTCGAGTTTGACCTAGTTTGATTCACATTTCTTGGATCCTAGTCTGCTTGAATTCCTTAGGATCGATCGTGCTCGACCCAGTAAGCTCGAGCATATATCTGGGATCGAGCCAATTAGATCCTTAGGGATTGGTCGTTCCTTATCCTTTGGGTTTGAGTGAGCTTGTTCATTCTAGTCTTTGGTTGAATTCCAAGTTTTCCAATTGTTATACCAGCACAACTAAAATACTTGCACGTTTTTGAGATTTAGTTTTGCTACCAGATGCTCAAACCATTATCGGGTTAATACAAAACTCAAAATAATTGTGTTTCACTGCTTTGCCTCCATGAAATTCAATACATAATCATCCTCGTGTTAGTCTTTTTCTTAGAGAAGGATGTATACATTGACTTGATCAATTTATATGTGACACCATCAGGGTCATAACCAAATAATAAATGAATTTTGTGATTGATTAATATGACCACACGCATCATATATTTTGTCAGTATAGTGAATAGTAATTTGTTTGCATAATACACGCTTAGAGAATCTCACTGTGTGAGATGTAAGAAACCATGACCACTCATCTGAGGTTTTTAATGTAAAAGACCTGAGATACCAATCTGAGTATTGTTTTACAAATCATTTTTCGGAAACGAGAATTGAAATCTCAAGACCCATAATAGTGTATTTAGAATAGGAACCCAAAAATCCTCTTCCGAGAGTATAGATAGAAATTCTACAGCTCATATTCAGGCATTCATAATAAAAGACCAAAAATCCCCCTTTGGCAAACGATAAAAATTCCGAATCGAAACCAAGATTTAGGTATTTGATAGAAGACCAGAAATTCATATGTGGAAATAATAGAAGTCCTGAACGGAAACCCAGAGTTGTGTATTTAATATCAAACCGGAAATCCATATCTGGCAATAATAGAAGTCCCAAAACGAAACCTAGATTCAGGTAAGACTAGAATCCATATCTGGTAATAGTAGAAGTCTCGAATCAAAACCAAGATTCGGTTATTTATAGTTTGCTATGTATTTCGGGTTTGTTTTCCAAAGCAGAGGATATACGTGCTTTGTGAGCCACTCTATGGGCTTCAATTTGATTTGTGAGCCACTGTTGCACTTTGTGTGTCCAGTGTACTTGGCTAGCTTATTCTCAAGCATGGCCCAAGGACGTACCCGACCTCTCACTAGGAGGCGCCTTATCTTGGACATCGCAGGCAATGGTAAGGGCTTAGATTCTTTACCCTGGCCATCGTAGGCACGGATAAAGGCTTACACTTTTGATTTTCTGCCCTGGCCTTCGTAGGCGGTGATAGAGGCTTACACGTCACCCTCTGTAAGGGGAGACTTAACCTGGCCAACGTAGGCGCGGATGAGGGTTTTCATGCTTTACCCTGTCTCTGTCTGATTTGGACGTAGATAAAGGCTTACGCTCACCCCTCCCCTCCGAGGGGTGCTTTACCCAGGCCATCGAAGGTGGGAATAAGGGTTTTAGATGCTCCGCCCTGGGGATAAAGGGTTACTCTTTCGAGGCTTTAGCCTAGCCCTTTCAGAATTGGACGCGGCTAAAGGCTTACACATCTCCTCCCTCCAGGAGACGCCTTATGTAACACCCCACATCCATTAATGTCACTCTTTATCAGAATGCATTAAGTTTCATGAAGCATTATAGGTAAATAGAAACAGAAACATTGCAAGACAGATACAAAATAACAGCAGAATTAAAACTTTATTTAATAGAAAAGCTCTGTGGTCCAAACCTAATTACATAATAAGTTTGAAATACTTAAAACTCATTTCATTAACATAAAACTTCTGTCTTGTACCAAAATCATCATCATAGTACAATAATACATAAAAAGAGCATAATCCCCAAAATATAGCCATAGAAGAGAAGATACGAAATCAAGCAGTACATCTAAACAGCTCCAAGCAGAATAAAAGAAGAATCATGATCAAGCTTGAGTATTCCCACCCTGAGAACCTTGTGGAAAAACGTAAGAGAGAGAAGAGGAAACAAAACGGGTCAGATATAAAGTCTGGTGAGTCCAGTTACTTTAAGCATATAAATAAGTAAAAGCATCATGATAGGCATATAAATTGAATGAGAGAGATAATGTTATCATAAAGCAGGTGTAACAGGATAACAGAACTGGATATGTTGCCTCCTTAAGTACTTTTCTTTGCACCAATACTAGTATAACAAAAACAGGATGATCCCAACAAAAATATAATGGCAAATTTAGGTGTACTCTAGTAGCGCTTTTTACCCCAAACAGAATTAATCGGTACCTAAACAGTAATAATGGGTGTTAACCCAAACAGAAATACAAGTACCCATAGAAATAGACAAGACTAGATGTACCCTAATTACTACCCCTCAATCAATTGGCTCCCTATCTTGTAAATACCCAGTATCGGCCTCACGGTAGGGTGTATTACTTCCTAAAGTGACAACCTACAGAAGAACACAGACCTATTTACTGGTGCTACAATGACTTATTTTCCCAGAGCAAGTCGTACTCATGCACGCACATGAGTTCGTTGGAATGCGCCAGTACACACCTCCTCCTAGATGAACCTCATACAATCAGCTAAGTAAGCGTGCCCTGACCCCTACCTAGTGCGGGGTCCCCCTTTAATACCAGAATGGGTTATTGACTAATATGGGTCCCACACAATAGATGACACAAGCCAACCCTTGCATATCTTGTGCCCCAATTAGCAAGGATTTTGATAGGTTATGCCTAACAGAATTAACAGATTCACATAACACCCTCCAAATTTACGGGTTAAACTTTACGATTTAACATGTCCATATAACTCCAACAAATGTAACCGGTTAAGTTTTCTAGATTAATATGTTCGTATAACCTCTCATGGATTTAACAGGTTTACTTAATCTCACAGATTTAACAGGTTTACTTAACCCCGTAGATTTAACAGGTTTACTTAATCCCACAGGTTCAAGAAGTTTACTTAACCCCATAGATTTAATGGGTTTTCAAATTTATAGACTACTTAATTTACAATTAAGTACAATTTATCTTATTTCATAAGTTATCCCCTTCCTCTATCTTTTATTATAACCTAATTTATAATTACCACTTGTCCCTAGGACAAGCCTACCTATTATCTTTCCTTTTTCCCATTCGGGTTTATTCATAATAGATTATTGTCATTCCCCGTTCATGTATGTTAATGCATCGGACCTCTCACATTAAGTTGACCACATGTGGATGTTGGATATGCTGAGCGGTTTCGGGCAGACTTCTACCACAATTCGAACTTAACCTCGTGTCTTAGCATCATTACGGGTACATTTACGCACTCGACCCTTTACATTAGATTAACCACTTGTGGACGTTGGATTTACCGGGCAGTTCCGGGTAGATTTCTACCATAAGTGTAATCTAACGTCGTGTCTCAGTGCGGTTACAGTTTCAAACTACTGTAAAACTAGGCATATTCATTCTTAAACAATTATTCATGCTCATCGTAGGTTTTTCAATTATAGTATTCAATTTTAACAGATTAGACAGGCTTCACAGGTTCTTTAAAATTCCAAACCACAAAGCCTACAGATTTATATGTCCCAAACCACAAGTCATAATTTACAGTCGAAATCATGCCCCAATTTTTAGTCCAATTTCACGATATAGTTTTGTTCCCCCAAATTCCAATCATGATTCAAAGTACAAGTTATTCCCCTAAATTACCATTTCCAATCATTCCCAATTTAACCCAATTTCGTTCATATGTATATTTCAGCGATATCGGCTTAGGCTCGAAGGTAGCCTGGCTATTAAAATAAAAAGGGAATGAGAGAGAGAAGAACAAAATAGGCATAAAACCAAAAGTAACAGAAATGGGCATATGACAGCAGAAATAGGCATATAAGAACAGATCTGATGAACATGTAACAACATGACTAATTAGGCATAGGTTTATATCCAGATTTATAAACATATCAGGATTACTTGTTAAATGTTTATATCTAAAAATAACATGAACTCACAGGGATTGGATCTAAAGAACAGAGAACAATAGGCTAAAGCTGAAGAAGAAATTTTTGTATGTGTATAAGCCGTTGGTGAAGCAAAATATGCTAACCTAATCCAAGCAGTGTCAACATCTTTTTCTCCATCGTTTTTAATATGTAAAAGCAATAGAAATGGGGTCCAATTTATAGCCAAATTCAATGAATTTGGTCAAGAAACGAGTCCATGTTCAAAAACTGAATTCTACCCAAATCTGTATAGGGGTCGATACCGGGGTCGACCCATGGGTCGACCCCAAAACCCAGGGTCGACCCACAGAATGGGCCGGTTCAGATTTTTGGCCTTCCCGCTTTGCTGTTTTGAAATTTTTGATTTTTGAATATTTGATTTGTTTGTATACATATAATTCTCTTGTGTGTATACAAACTTCTAGGCTTAGTAACTTCTTCATATGATGTCCGTTTTATGCAAACTTAGGGTCTATCTTAAGGAGAATTGCAAGACGAATGCAATGGCACAATCCGTTTTACTTAATTTCCAATATTTAATTAAGTTTTCTTAAGTTTATCATTATAGTATTCTTGAAAATTACGGGGTGTTACATTCTCCCATACTTAAAGGATTTCATCCCCAAAATCTCCAAGTTAAGAAGAATGTATCCTAACATCCATTATCCATCTACTCATCCACCAGTCACAGGCATCCATTGTCCTTAAAAGATTTCTAATGCTTATATGAACATATGCAAAGGTATGTGTATATGTTCCTATATTAATGTGGAAGATAAGGTGGTCTACTGGTTCAGTTGACCTCCTTAATGCAATGTATCTTAGTGCCATGAATCCATCATGTATGCAAATTAATCCTAACATATCATGTAAATGCTATATGTGTGCACAATCATCCATCCAAATGCAACATCCGTATGATGATTTGCCTATTTACATCCGTAAAAAGAAAAAATGCACGTGCGTCCATATGCAGTATGAGAGTGATTGAGCTGATCTAGTGCCTAATGTGTGTGTGTATGCATCCACAAGCAACCACTAGCAAACACTTGCATCCATTCGCATCCATCAAACATAACATGTCTCAAACACATGTTCACATCCATGGGATTTCTCCTAAAGGTCGAAGATTCGATCGATAGGATACACACGAATGACAGAAGCAAGTACGAATAAAAGCTTGGAAAAATAAGTTAATAATGTAATCCCGAAATTGAAAGGGTAAGAAGCGCGATTCTTGTCTTCAGTCTCCTAAGTCGCATCCTCCCTGTCTTCTCCCCATTGCACTTTTATTAACTTAATCTCCCTGTTGTACGGTTTCTTAACCTCTAATCCAAGTATATGGGTAGGAACTCGTCTATTTGTCGCCTCTCGTTCTACCTCTACTTCCTCAAGCTTGCTTAGGTCAACTACCTTTGACGTATTGTGCAGACACTTCCGTGTGGAAAAACATCATAAATATCCACATATAAGCGAAGTGAGCTATACGCCTTAGTTGCAAAGACCACCGGAGCACCCCATTCTAATATGCTTTGCCTAACCAACACCTTTTCAAGTGGCTCCCTACTTACTTGCTGAGCTCCCTCTTTTCCCTAGGAGTCACGTGGCGCACAGGTAATGCGACTGGCTTCGCATTATCTACCAAGTATATCTGGAAATCAATCTCGCACCTCAGAGGTAAGCCCTAACCTCGACGTCTGGATACTCACAAACTACAGGTATAGATCGCAAATCATAGACGGAAGCATCAAGTGATTCTAGGAAACTAAGCATGAAAGACCCCCTTGGGTCACTATAAATCTTGAGAGTCCTCCAACGCCAAGTCAGAAGTGTAACGAACCTCCTTTAACAATTCAGAATGGCACCATACATGGCTAACTAATCCATCACTAGAATCAAACCATAGCCCATGAAACCAAGCACGTATGCTTCGTACTTGAACTCGACGCCCAACACAGATATTCTCAAACCCCGAAAAATCATAGAAAATGAGTCGTACCTCCTACAGGGTTTAAGACGACAATGGGATCCAAAACCATACTAGTATTAAGGTGTAGAGACTCAACCACAGAATCAGATATAAAAGAATGTGAAACTCCAGAATCAAAAAGAGTTCTAATAGGATGTTCGGAAAAAGAAATCAAACCTTCAATGGAAATTTTCCTACCTCTATCTAGTACACCGACCACGAGAGCATGCACCTGCCCTCCAGAAGGTCCTGCCCTTTGTCCCTGTCCTTGCTTCTTGGGGAACTCCCTAGTATAGTGTCTGACTTAACCACAGTTGAAGCAAGCATTCTTCCTTTTTATGCAGTCTTTGACCAAATGACCCACGTTCCCGCAACCATGACATTTCTTTGTGCCTTGAGCTTTATCCTTCTTTTTGCCCTCTTTTTATTGTTCTTTCTCGGGCCACACTTTCTTGTTTTGTGTTTCCCCAACCATAGCCTCTTTTTTTTACCTTTGTATTCTTCATGCATTAATGCCATATCAACGAGTTTCTCAAAAGTTGCTCCCTTAGGAATATGAGACATAGCCAACCCATGCAGGGGTTCATTCAATCCTCTAGGAAACTCAAAGCTTTCTTGTGTGGGGTATTTACTAGCTCCAAACCAAACCTTGCCAATTGATTAAACATATTAATATACTCTTTGACAGACATGCCCCTTACTTCAGTGCCAAAAACCTTTCCATTTTCATACTTTTCTCGGCTTGAGAAAGAAACTTCATCTCGAATCCCGGTCAGATATCATCCCAAGTTTTGACTGGATATCCCGCATGTGTCACATCCCACCAAAATGAGGCCTCATCCTTCAGCTGCCAAATGGCTAACTGAATCTTCCTCGTCAACTTCGAAAATTCCAAAAAAATCCTCTGTCTCTTTATGCCAACTCCTCGCTTCTACGAAAGTCTTAGTTCCTCGGAATGGCTTCCCGCCCACATCACAGAAATCTTTGCACATCTTAGAGAAATTTTCAGCACATGGAGAAGAAGGAGGACCAACGGATGTAGCTAGGGGAGGGGAGTCTGCTTGGCCTTGGGCAGGTGACGTTGCCTCTAGATACCTAAAAAACCAAGCCGATATCTGCACACCCTCAGGAATATTACGTTCTCCAGACATGTTGAAAAGAAAAGGAAAAAGGGATTCAAACATAGAATCAAAAGATATTTCATATGGCTTTGGGGAATATGTTTTTCAAAACAGTCTTTTCTTTTTAAAATACTTTATTTTAAAACCTTTTTGAAAATAATTTTCAAAATCTTTTATTTGATCTGGTAACTTTCTGCTCTGATACTAAATATAACACCCCACGTCCATTAATGTCACTCTTTATTAGAATGCATTATGTTTTGTGAAGTGTTATAGGTAAACAAAAACATTACAAGACCGATATAAAATAACAACGGAATTAAAACTTTATTAAATAGAAAAGCTTCGTTGTCCAAACCCAATTACATAATAAGTCTGAAATAATGAAAACTCATTACATTAACATAAAACTTCCGTCTTGTACCAAAATCATCATCAGAGTACAATAATACATAAAAAGAGCATAATCCCCAAAATGTAGCCATAGAAGAGAAGATACGTAATCAAGCAGTATATCTAAGCAGTTCCAAGCAAAATGAAAGAAGAATCCTGATCAAGCTTGAGTATTCCCACCCTGACAACCTGGGTGTAACAACCCAGAATTTTAGAACTAATTTAAAATTTATTTTTAATTGATTTCGATGGAAATAAATTTTTTATATGATTTATTTTGAGAATTAATGATTTAAAATTTATTTAAATCAAAATTAGAAAGTATAAATTTAAAATTTAACTAAAAGGAACTCGAAATGGCGCGGTAGTTTGAAAATTTGGTTTTGAACTTTAAATTAATATATAGAATTCAAAACAAATCGGATTTCAGTAAAACAAGAAACAATAGAATCTTTTTAATTATATCTTTCCAATGAATGTGAAAATTTTAGATTTCGTTTTATAAATTGTAAGTTATGTCTAAATTTAAATTTAGAATAGTTGCTATGAAATTTATATATTTTTTAATATTATATACAGCCCTTAAAAATAGACATTTTACAAACGACCTTCATTTTTGATGAAACTAATTTTGTTGAATCTGGAATGTCAAATTATTGTCAGGTTTTAATTTTTAACTCATTTGGAATTAATTTGTAAGCATGGTAAATTTTAACGTGTATTGGATTTTAGTTATAATTTAATAAGCTAGAATAAATGTCATTTTTCAAATGGTCTCCAAATTCGATGAAATTAATTTTGTTAGGACCATATCATCAAAACATAGCTAGATTTCAAATTTTATATGTTTTGGAGTCAGTATGTGGCCCCGGTAAAATAAAATGTACGTTGGAATTTAATATTGAACGTTATATTAATTTATATTTTAGTTTTGATAAAAACTGACCGAAACAGCTGAATTGTCTAACAAAACATATTCCATTATATTCGAAATGGGGGTATTTAGCTAGGAACGATAGTCATTGGGTCTCGTTCGGAGTTCGTGGCATTAAACAAGTGAATTTAGAATTAAATATTATTAAAATATATAGTATATATACCCCCAAAATACCCTAACCCTAACTCATTACCCAGCGTCGCTATTAACAGATTCAAGGACCGATAATGTCTGAAATTGATTCCTCAGTCATCCTCAATTCAGGACGAATTAGCACATGAATATGAAACGAAATGTAAGAGCTAAGTGTGATCTTCAAATTGGTATGGATGAGATCGAAGATAAAAAATGGTGTGATATTTTGTGCGATTTTGGGGCTGAAATCACTACCGGTTAGGCAAGTTTTTCGAGCGCCAAGGGAGATCGAGTGGGGCGCCGCCACTGGCGGTGGGTGGCGCGGCGGAGGCCATTGGCGTGGTGGTGGAGGATGGACGGCCGGTGGCCTGAAGGGTGGTGAGCGGTGGATTTCCTTTTCGATGATGGGTTCGAAAAGAGGTCGACCTGAAAACGTAAACTTGGAAGGAGAATCAAGGGTTAAGTAAAAAGAAATTAAATTAATTATTTGGTTAATTAATTATTAAATTGATTAATATTAAAATTATCATAACTTTGTCGAACGGGAACAGAGTTAGACGAAACGATTGCAATGTGCTTGTGGAATCGAACACTTCGCAATGGAACTGACCATAACGGAAACAGAGCAAGTTGAATTTTGAGTTAAATTAAACGTTCATTTAATTTATTTTAAAAATAAATCCTCACTAAAGACTGATAGAGTAGAAATCAAAGTGAGAACACTCTCACTCAAATATTTTGAACAGTTATTTATTTTTATAACTAAGTATATATTTATTAGTTGTTATTGCAATATTTGTTTGGTGATTGATGGTCATTTACAGTTTTAATTAATGTCATTATTAAACTATGAAAATATTAGATAAATTCACATGGACTGTGATGTAAACCCCCACATGGGTATTGGGACGATAATTTTATACATTGCCCAAGTATACAAATAATAATATTTGTTTGATGGTTGAAAACCCACACGAGTCTAGGGATGATAATAAATTCACATCTCCCTTGGAATTAATTGTTTGTCAACCGATTGATTGACAGACTATGATAAGCATAATTTAACTATTTAATGCTTACACAGTTGTAAGTAGCACTCTGGATGTGAATTGAATGTTTAATATTTGTTCATCACTATTTTTGAATATATGCGATATATGGAATCCATATAAATAAAATTATTTGGTAATTGATTGAGTCTGATTCCAATTCAGAAATAAGGAATATTTTAAAATAATATTCAATGAAGAATCAAAATTTGATTTTAATGTCCGATTTTGGATGGACACGAAAATATAGAAATATATGAAGCCGAGTTAAGTAGAGGTACGCCATTTAACTCGAACGATATTTTCTGTCGATTTTATTCATTTTAATATTATAATCTGATATTTTGAAAACATTATCATTTTAATATTATAATGATATAGAATATTCAATTTTGATTTAAAATTTAAATGGAAGTTGGAATAGTTTTTAAAATGAATTTATAAACGTTTTATAAAATACGTTTAGAATGGAAACCAATGAAAAATATTATATATATTTAAATGGGCTAAATAGAATGTTTCGCGCAGCGACAGTTCGCAAATTTCGACCATTGATTTTGAATTGACATAACGGGAGATCCGACCGTTGGATTCTCCTAAAACCAGAACCGTTGGGTTCGTATTGAAAAGAGCTTTAGAGTGATGATAAGTGATTTGAAATCTAACAGTTAGATCTTATGATAGGTCCAAATCAGTTTTGGAAAAGGTCGCTATGGACGCAGTTCGGTGGCCGATATTGGAAACCGACTGTAAGGGCCTAAATAAGATTGTTAAAAATATGAATAAATTATGTAAAATCATAATAAATGATTTGGAAAGATTTTAGGTGAAATATACTACATTTCTAAATATAAAAGATATTTATTATTAGAATAAGTTGTTTTTCAACTTGAGATAAGAACTGAAAAGAATAGAAAGGGTTTTAATCTAACCAGAATTTTCCAATGTATGAATTGGAATGGATTTGAATAGAAATAATCTTATGAACATTTCGATATTGGATTTCATGGTTATACGGATATTGTTAAGGAATTTGGAAAATACAGGTATTATTATTCCTAATATAATATCCATTGGTTTCAAATTTTGATATTGAATATAAGCCGATATGATTTCTATTCAGAACCTTGTATTTGATATCAAATTGGATTTTGGGTTTGTCGTGAATGGTTTCTTTAATAACACTGTTCTTAAACCCAGTTGAGAAAAGAATAAATCTTTTAATTAAGATTTAGCGAAATTTACCAATTAATTAATTTAATTGGAAATGAAAGTTGATTTTGGGTTTATCGTGAACAATGTTTTTCTTTAACCCAATTAACAAGCAAAGTATGATTTGGAATTTATAATATTTTAATTAAGATTGATTGAATTTTACAAAGTAAAGTTTTCCAATTTAATATATAAAACTGGAATTGAATGGAATTCGATTTAATAATCGAGCTGAACTTCTGTAAAGGAAGACTGTTACTATTTATGGAATTTAAAGGGCCTTGCCGCTGTTCCACTTATAGTATTAGTTTGATACAGAAATTTATATCAATTATATACTGTTGTGATTTCCATGAAGATTCCTGTTTGATGGAAGATGATTTTGGGTTTATCATGAACTTTGTTTTAAATGACATTGGTTCTTTAACCTAGTTAAAGGTAGGATTAATTTCCTAAAGTTGAATAATCATTAAGTAATGGTTTTTAAAGATTAAAACTAAGTGGAGTTTTAATGAATTTTAATTAGGTTGAAATATGAATAATGTAATTAAATTTACCGAATTCAAGAAATGTTCAAGAATGGAGTATCACTAGTTTTACTCCATGCGATAGTTAAATCTTTAACTAGATTTGAAGCGTAAAATGGTAATTAAATTTACCGATAACACAATGGGTGTTAGATATGGAGTACTACCAGTTTTTCTCCATGGAATGATTAAGTTGGGATTGGGATAATAAAATAAATGATTTCTTCGATAAGGCTCGATAATCCCGACTAGTTTGATAAACCTTAATTTGGTTTAAATTGTGAAAAGAATATTTGAATAAAAGAATATTCTGGATTGGAATGAGGTGTATGATGTGTTATTATAGTACTTGTTTATAAGATACATGAATTATTCAGAAAGACCGGGTTTAACCCATTCCAAGTAACTGATACGACGGCTAAAAGTCGAACGTTTGAAGACGGTGGTTGAAGACTGGAGATCTTCACATCGTTTGGATGAATACTATGATGGCCCGCCCCGCACCAGCCGACATTTCCAATGAAATACGCTGTACCGATGTCCAACCAGCACGGGATGGTCGTCAAAGAAAGGAAAAGAAAGGAAACTTAATGGTGAAATAACAAAGAACCTGTAGAATGTTTCACAGCGCATGGAATAAAATTTAATAATAACATACTTGACATAAAATAGGCGAGACAGTGCATAAGCTGAAAACAAAACCATAATCATCATAGTAGCAGAAATCCAAAATACAACTTATTACAATTCCAGCATACTATCTCTAAAGCAATGAAAGAGGTGCACTACTAATGCCCAAAGTAGTGACCAGCAACAACACAGGGAGAATATATATATATATATATATCATATGTGGAAGCCTCCTGCTCGTCTCCGGTACAGCTACTCGGACATACCAACTAACCTGTCTCTAGTCTGCCCGTTTAAGAGCACCCAGAGTAATAAGAAGAGACATAAAACTCTGGGTCAGACAAAAGTCTAGTATGAGCGATAAGCAGCAAAACAGAACAATAACAGGTATACATAACCATAACTGAACCTGGACCTGCAACCAAAGAGTTAGCACAACAAGATGTACAATATTCTAAGGTGACACTAACATATGGTGTAAAGATACGGAGGAGGGGGTGTGCATGTCATAGTGATGTCAAATAATCAAGCATAGCAACCATCCTCACATATCTCACTCAGTGCGTAAAGCATACGATATCCACTGCTTTGACCACCCAAATCCTTTGCTATGATCACTCTGCCCTATGGAGTCGTGGCGACTCCACTGCACTGATCTATAGCCACTAGTCCTTGCTATGTCCACTCTGCTCCCATGAAGTCATGATGACTTCACTTCACTGGCTCATAGCCATGCTACGATCGCTCTGCCCCATGGAGTAATAACTACCCCACTGCACTGATCCATAGCCCAACATTCGTCTCTCCGTGGTGAATCAAAGCTATGGACGTCGACAACTCCTTAGCACACGTCCCGCAGCAAAGCTCAATCATGAAGTTAACTCGTTGGTTCTCATCTGGATCCTGAGTACAAACTTCTCCTTTGGACTACCTTTGCATCTCGGGTTTTGGTTATCATCTTCGGATCGGTTCAGTCTTCCTTCTTATCTTTGGTTCAGTTCGGTCGTGATCACCCATCAAGTCGGGTCGTGATACCCCATTTGGTTTGGATCGTACTCCAGGCTTCGTGGCTCCACCTGTTTAGTCTTCCCCTTCAAGCTTTGGGTCGTGACTTGCTCCCTCAGGCGGTTCGTGGCACACTCCAGGAGTGCGGGTCGATTCGAGATATATGCTCCAGATCGGGTCGTGTTCTCCAACTCGTGGCATCGGCTCGTGGATGTTGTGTGGTTCGAGTTTGAAGCAGCAGATCAGCTCGTGGATGCTGTATGGTTCGAGTTTGAAGCAGCAAATCAGCTCGTGATGGGGTGTGCCTCACAGGCGGTTCGAGTCGAGCATCCATCACTGGTTCGTGATACGTGCTTCGCGAGGGGGGGGGGGCGATCTGATCCGACCCTGCACCATTTTTCTGCAACTTTGTCCAGCGAGCTTTTTACGCCATTCGACGGCGTTTTCGACCAATCTAACTTTTCTATACAATCACAAATCATTCCAAACAGTTAAAGAAACATATATAATCAACCATAAACACCAAAACAACAATACACATGTTAAAATGGATCAATCATACCCAAAACCAATGTTTTCCCCTTAATCATGCTTAACCACAACTAATGATAGGATTAGCAAAACATACCCAAATTAACCCAAATTTCTAACAGAGGCTTAAAATAATATTTAAGAACTTCTATATATTTTTCCAAATTTTTCTGAGTTATAATTTCGCTAATTAACACTAATCACCCCTAATTAACCATAATTAGTGAAAAACAATACAAATCACTCACCTTAGCCACAAATAAAACTTAGACTGAAACTATCACTGATTTGGGGCGTTTTCCTATGCGACACTGCAGCTCCAACTCTGATTTGGTGTTGATTTGCCTTGATTTGACGTAGATTAGCTTAATCCTTTATTAGAGAGCGATTTGGGATGAAATTAGGAGGTGAAGGCCATTGTTAGGGTTTCTAAGAGGCAAATGGCAGCTAGAAAACTAAAATAGAATGAAAATCTAACTCATTTTAGCCTCCCCATAAACCTAATCCCAAAATGGGTTATGGGCCCATTTGCTAATTACCGTAATCAACCCATTTAAGCAGTTTTTCACCTTCTAAACCTTGTTTTAGCCATATCTCCCAAACGGTAAGTCTGTTTGGCTAATGTGACCACTCTATGGAAATGTAAACCATCATCTAAATCCAATGGAAGTGCTTTCAGGTCAAAATTCCTTACCAATCAAAACTTATGGCCAAAACAAGATCAGCTAGGGACAAAACAGTCATTCAAAAGCGGCAAAAATCGTGAACATGGAAATGACCCCAATAGTCATTCTCCAAAGTCACACGACTATACGACTTCATATGATAATGAAATAAATATTCTACGATCCTTCGATGCGTAGAATGCGGGTCGTTACACTCTCCCCCCTAAAGAAATTTCTCCCCCGAAATTCCTTAACCAAAAACATAAAAAGGTGTTCCGCATGCCTATCAGTCATTCACGAACAATCAAACACACACAACAAGCACATCAAGTCTATCCTAGCATGCGGAAAAACTAAATCCCAATTTAAAATCTTACCAGGCAAAGAGTTCTGGATATGTCTTCCTAGTGCTCTCCTCTGTCTTCTAAGTACAGTCATTCTCATCCTCGTCCCACTGAACCTTGACTAGATTCACATCTTTCCTTTGAATTTTCTTTCGTATCATGCTCAACAATACAAATCGGCTTGTGGTTCCCAACCGCCTCGGGTTCTACTTCGATATCATCCAACAGATCAGGTGAAATAGTCACATCGGGGTCGTGCACGAATTTCCTTAACTGGGAAACATGAAATACGTAATGAACTCCCGCCATCTTGTCTGACAACTCAACTTTATATGCCAAATTCCCAACTTGCTCGAGAATTGGGAATGGACCGATAAATCTTAGTGTTAACTTGCCTCTCCTACCAAATCGTATCACGCTCTTTAACGGAGAGATCTTGACAAACACCAAGTCGCCAATGGAGAATTTTAAATCTCTTCTCCTCTTATCAGCATAACTCTTCTGCCTATCTTGGGCAGCCTTCATTCGTTGTCGGATAACCTTGATCTTATCCGAGGTTTCTCTTATCACATCTGGCTTAAGCACAAATTTCTCACCGGTTTCTAGCCAACATGACGGTGAGTTGCACGGTCTTCCGTACAAAGCTTCATATGGAGCCATACCAATACTGGACTGATAACTATTATTATATGTGAACTCAACTAGATGCAAATGGTCATCCTATGATCCACCAAAATCTAATATGCAAGCTCTCAAGAGATCTTCTAATACTCGATTCACCCTTACTGTCTGACCGTCGGTTTGAGGATGGTACGCGGTACTGAGATGTAATTCTGATCCTAACGCCTCTTGTAAGCTCCTCCAAAATCCACTAGTAAACAACGTATCTCGGTCGCTCACAATGCCTTTGGGTATTCCATGAAATCTCACTACCCACTTCATATACAGTTTTGCTAACTTAGCTGCTGTTTTATTCGACTTGACGGGTATAAACCTTGCGCTCTTGGTCAATCGGTCCACAATCACCCAAATGCTATCATGGCCCGATCTAGTCCTTAGTAACCCATCAATGAAATCCATTGAGACTTGTTCCCATTTCCATTCTGGAATTTCTAATGGTTGCAACAAGCCACTAGGTTTCTTTTGCTCTGCTTTAACTAGCTGGCAGTTCATGCATTTGGATATAAACTTCCCAACGTCTCTTTTCATCCCTTCCCAGTAGTAGGTCTGCTTCACGTCTCGATACATTTTATTACCACCGGGATGTATAGTCAGTTTTGAGTGATGACATTCTCTAAGCACTTCATCTCTCAATCCATTGACATCGGGCATAATTAGTTTCACATTCTTTCTAAGTCGTTCATCTCGATCAAGCCTATACTTGTTCATCTCCTCGTCGATACCCATCTCTAACTTGGAGATGATTTCCAACAGGTTAGGATCGTCCCTCTGACTGGAACCAATCTGCTCAATCAAAGTGGGTCTAATCATCAAACTTGCTAGCGTCTCGGGATACAGTTCGCACTTTGGTCTGAAATCATACCCAGCGATGTAATCCAGTTGCTTCCACTCAAGAAACATATCCCCTAAACTGGCATGTCTTCTACTCAATGCATCAGCTACCGCATTGCCCTTCCCAGGTGTATATGCAATATTGAAATCATAGGAAGCCAAGAATTCTAACTATCTTTGCTGTCAGAGATTTAGATCCTTCTGAGAGAAGATATATTTTAACGTTTTGTGATCGGTAAACAACTCAAATCTTTCTCCTAAGAGATAATGTCTCCACATCTTCAACGCGAACATGATTGCTGCAAATTCCAAATCATGGGTAGATATATTTTCTCATGCGGTTTCAGTTGCTGACTTGAATAAGCTACAACTCTACCTCCTTGCATCAATACAACACCTACTCCGGTACCACATGCATCCATGTATATTGTCATCTCTTCATTCCCTTTAGGAATGACTAACACTGGTGCACACGTCAACTTTTCCTTTAGGCTCTTGAATGCATTTTCCCACCTCTCTTCCCAAACGAAAGCTTGATTCTTCTTGGTCAACTGAAATAATGGTGCCGCTATCTTGGAGAAGTCTTGGATAAACTTACGATAATATCCAGCTAATCCCAAGAAACTTCTTATGTCTATTGCATTCTTGGGCGTAAACCAATCTTGTACCGTAGCCACCTTCGCAGGGTCCACGGCAATACCATTTTTAGAAACAACATGGCCCAAGAATCTCACTTCCCTCCTCCAGAAGTGACACTTAGAAAAAGTTGCTTTCAATTTGTGTTTTCTCAACACCTCCATTACTATCCTTAAATGTTCCTTGTGTTCTTCCTCTATCCTCGAATAAACCAAGATATCGTCTACGAACACAAGAACAAACTTATTCAATTGATCTCTGAATACTCTATTCATAAGATCCACAAAATATGTTGGTGCATTGGTCAACCCGAATGGCATGACTAACCACTTATAGAATCTAGACGGCGTCTGAAATGTCGTTTTAGCTATACTCTCAGTTTCCATCCTAAGCTGACGAAAACCTATCGCGAGATCTAATTGGGAGAAAACTATTGCGCCACTCAACTGATCAAACAAATCATCTATCTGCGGTAGAGGATACTTATTCTTCCTCGTCACCTTATTCAACTCGCGGTAGTCCACACATAATCGAAGGGAACCATCTGCCTTGATAACAAACATAATTGGTGCTCCCCACTTAGAAACACTTCTTCTGATAAATCCCTTCTTCAAAAGATCGCTCACTTGCACCCCGAGCTCTCGCTGCTCCCTTGGTGGCATATGACGAAGTGGCATCACTATAGGTCTGACATATTTCACTAAATCGATACGGAACTCAATCTCTCAGTGTGGTGGAAGTCCGGTCACATCCTTGAAGACATCCGGATACTGGTCAGCCATAGGACATTTGAAAACTCATCATGCAGGATGTCAACGGAATTTAGAAAACTAGTCATTACCCCATCACTAGGTAGACCACCAAACACAACCCTCCGCCCATCATCCGCTTTAACTGTCACAAAAAAGCCCTCATAGTCTGCCACACTCCATACCTATGGAGCCAATCGACTCCCAAAATAATGCCAAACCTAGTAAAGCCCAAAATAAAGCAATCACAAGCAAAAATACATCTATGACTCGATAAGACCAAATTACGACAAATCACAGTAAGGCTAGTCAAACCACTAATCAGGTTAGTCACTGTTAAAGGTCTATCGACTATCTCGGGTTCCGATCCCAACCTATCTACCAGGTCACTAGATATGAGGGAAGCACCAGTATCAAACAATACTCAAATAGAAACATCATAAACAGAAAGCATATCTTGTTTCTCTGCCGTAGTTGGGGCATTCGACGAAGAAGGAACAATACTAAGAGCATATGCTTTCACAATCTGCTTCTCTTTAGGGGTTGCGTACATTTATCCTTGTGATGTCCTGTTGAGTCAAGGAATTCATGAAGTTTTGATTAATAACAAAGATATGATTCATTATTGACCAAAAGAGATGATTAATGGTTCGACAAAGACACAAAGAGCTTCATATGGTATTTTATATTAGAGGCTGATTATTTTGTGAGTTAGTATTGTTATTATTGTTAAAATCTATCCTCAAATAATCATATTCCTCAATATTGGAATATATATATAATATGTGTGTGTACACATTCATATGGCTTTCTGGCCAAAACCGGTCTACCAGTAAAATTCCAACGGTCGACCGATTTTGCCCAGAAAACCCTATGAACATGCACACATATATATAACGTATATATATTTTCAAATTCCTGTCTACTGTTGATTTTTTACCTGTCGACCGTTTTTAAACAGAAGCAACTATTCGAATAGTCACTTCTATTTCCTCAAGAGTTGCTTCTTCTCCTTTTCATCAATTGTCATATCTATTGATTGTAACTCTTTACTAATGGTTGCAACTATTTATCTCCTATATAAACACCTTGAAATCATCAATTCTAATTACAAATTATTTCTATCTATTCTCTAAATTGTTGATTTCATTCTTGAACTCTCAAGCACTCAAACGCTCATATTCTTCACAATATTGTTCTTGAATCCTAGAATTTATATATTATTCTTTTGATTCAAACACGATATTATCTTCCAAATCTTCACAAACACAAATTCTAGTTGAGGATAAGATTATAGGAAGGTTGTACAAGAATTGACAAATTCGTGTTATTGAGAACACACATTGTCAAATTACAATTCTACTCGTCTTGTTTGAAATCCTCCGTGTTGTTAGAGGCAAGTATCGAAGTCCTCCGTGTTGTAAGAGGCAAATTGTGAAGTCCTCGTGTTGATAGAGGCGTGAAATTCCCGTTCGGTTGTTCGGGTGTTGTAAACCTGTTCCTCCGGGTGAAGTGAGGTTGTTAGTGAAAATCCAGATAGAAGTGTGGGACTGGACGTAGGACGGTGCTCCGAACTAGTATAAAAATTCCTGGTGTGATTTTTCTATTTTTACTGCATTTACTATCTTATATCTGTGATTAGCTATTATTTCATACTTGAGTGTTATACACCATATTACATGATCCTTGTGTACTATACTATCACGTACACGCCCATACTTTCAATTGGTATCAGAGCATGGTCATCTTATAACCATAACACAGTTATTTGATATATTCTTGTAATATGGCCAATAACACAAGTTCTAGCACTCAAAACACTACTTACATGAATGGTTAATCTACACAAAGACCTCCATTTTTCAATGGCCTTAACTATAGCTATTGGGCAACACAAATGTCATTCTTTATGCAATCAACAAATTATGATGCATGGAATGCTACCCAAACGGAGATAGTTAATCCTACAACTGATTATTTAGAATGGACATAGGCTCAGAAAACAGCAGCAGCTATAATTGCAAAAGCAATAAATATGTTGTTTTGTGCATTAGATCAAAATGAATATAACCGTGTTAGCATCTATACCACCGCACATCAAATTTGGCAAACGCTGAAAACCACTCGTGAAGGTACTAACAAGGTTAAACAAGCCAAAATAGCCATGCTGAAAAGTCAGTTCCAAAATTTCAAAATGAAGTCGAATGAAACAATCAATGATATGTATTCATGATTTCAAACTATTCATCATGCACTTGTTGATTTAGGACAAAAATATTCAGATTTTGATGTAGTCTCGACAGTCCTACATTCTTTGACTAGTGAATGGGCAGGAAAAGTATTAGCGATTGAAGAAGCTAATGATCTTTCTGTCATGAAGCTAGATGAATTGATAGGAAATATGATGTCCTATGAAGCAAATTTGTAGGCTAGAAAAGAACAGAAAGAAGAAAAGAAAAATATAACATTTCATATCGGAAAAGATGAAGATGAATCAGATTCTGAAGATGAAGATTTAGTTTATAGGGCAAAAGGTTTCAAAAAGCTTTTGAAACAACAAAAAGCTAGTCGATATAACAAGAGAAAATATGGTTCAAATAAACCATCATCATCAGTCACAGAATGTTTCAACTGTCATAAAAAGGGGCGCATGCACAAATATTGTCCGGAGCAAAAGAAGAAGTCAAAAAATGACAAGTTCAAATATAAGAAGGACAAATCAAAGAAAAAAGCTTTCTCAGTCACATGGGATGATTCAGACTCGTCTTCATCAGAAAGTGAAAGTGATTCAGAAAATGAACAAGAAAATATTTGTTTCATGGCAACAGAAGATGAGGTAAAAATTCGTACATTTGATGAAGTTCTTGACATTAATGCTGAATTGATAGCTAAATTTAAAAATATGAAACGACAATGGAAAGAAGCCAAAGCAGATTTAAGTAGAGCAGAGTTTGAACGAGATATGTTAAAAGACGAGAATAAAATATTAGAAGAAGAACTTGAAAAAGTTCAAGAATCATCATCTAATATTGACTCTCAATTATTTCCTTTGAGCCAAGAAATTGAAACTCAAAAAGAGAAATATATTGCTCTTACTATTGAAAATCATGAGCTCAAGGCAAAAGTCAAAATTCTGGACCTAGAAAAAGCAAGTTTATAAACTAAGTTAGATGATATTGCTCAAAATGTTTCTAACTTCAACAACGGTCAAGAAAATTTGACAAAAATCATTGAAAGTTCACAATCTGCTTCAGATAAACAAGGCTTGGGATATAAGAAACAAGATATCCGGAAACATCTTGGTTTCAAAAAGAAAAAGGCAAAACGAGATAAAACTAAGAAAAATCTTAGTTTGTTATATTCCAAACCAAAACTATCTATGAAGTTTCATGTCAAGACAATCAAGATATGGGTTCCTAAGAATAATTTGATTAGGAGCAAACATCTTCAGTACTTTATGAATATTGTGCATTTCAATTCAAGTTATGTATATAAAGGGGGCATCAGACCCATATGGGTTTGGACTCCTAAGACCTAACTCTTAGGACCCTATAAAAAGATGGGTACCATGGACTTAATTTTATTTTTTGTAGGTCCCACTTAAGAAAAAGGGAAAGTGGATATTAGACAGTGGTTGCTCGAAGCATATGACTGGAGACAAGAGCTTATTGACAAATATTACTTACTCAGATGATGGCTCCGTCACTTTTGGAGATAATTCAAAAGGATATATCATCGGCAAAGGCGATGTGAGCAATTATGGTACATCTAACTTACCTCTTATTACTAATGTCATGCTGGTTGGAAATTTGAGACATAATTTACTTAGTATTAGTCAGTTATGCGACAAGGGCTTTAGCATTTCTTTTTCGGTTAATAAGTGCAGTATCTTAGATAAAGATCATAAGATAGTTTTCGAAAGTTATAAAGATAGAAATATTTATATTCTGTATATGAATATCAATCATAATTCAGATATGTGTCTTGTAGAAAATAATAATGATCCATGGCTATGGCACAAACGTTTATGTCACATAAACTTCGGAACGTTTGACAAGTTAGCCAAAAATAATCTAGTTAGAGGACTACCCGAAATGAGCTTTACAGTTGATAACATTTGTGACGAATGTCAATTAGGAAAATTGACTATATCATCTTTTAAATCCAAGAAAGCCATATCAACATTACAACCACTGGAGTTACTACATATGGATTTATTTGGACCAACACAGGTTCAGTCAATAAACCATAGTCGATATATGTTTGTAATTGTACATGATTACTCTCGGTATACTTGGACAATTTTCTTGAAAAACAAAAGTGATACTTTCGATCATTTCATATCTTTCGTCAAAAGAATTCAGAAATTGAAAGGGCTTAAAGTTAAAAATATAAGAAGTGATCATGGCGGAGAATTCGAAAATAATGAATTTGAACATTTTTGTACAAAGAAAAGTATATATCATAATTTTTCGTTTCCTAGAATTCCACAACAAAACGAAGTTGTAGAACGAAAAAATCGGACTTTACAAGAATGTGCAAGAACATTATTAAATGGAGCCACTTTACCAAAACATTTTTGGGCAGAAGCTGTTGCAACTGCGTGTTATGTTTTGAATCGTGTATCCATTCGACCTCTCACCAAGAATACATCTTATGAATTATTTAACCAAAGAAAGCCAAATATATCATACTTCAAAGTTTTCGGTTCTAAATGCTTTATCTTAAATACGAATGACCATCTTGGAAAATTTGATCCAAAGTCCGATGAAGGCATATTTGTTGGATATTCAGAACATAGCAAGGCCTATCATATATTTAAAAAAGGAACCAAAACTATTGAAGAATCACTTTATGTTTCATTCGATGAATTCTATCAACCTTCTCATAACATATCGGATGATGATGAAACTATAGCCACTGATAATCCGATCATCTCAAATATTGATTCTGACTCTGAAATAATTGAGAATATTCCTCAACCATGTGTGTTACCTTCTCCACAAACATTACGATCTCCTCCAAGGATATTAAGAGATCATCTGGTTCAAAATATTATTGGAGAAGTAACATCACAAATTAGAACAAGGAGTCAACTCAATCAAAAGGGTCATGTTGCGTTTCTTTCGAATATCAAACCTAAGAATCCAAAAGAAGCTGCTACTGATGATTATTGGATCATTGCCATGTAAGAAGAACTAAGTCAGTTCGAATGCAATGATGTTTGGGAACTTGTTCCAAGACCAACTGATCAGTCAGTTATTGGTACTAAATGGGTCTATAAAAATAAGGCCGATGAACAAGGAAATATCACTAGAAATAAAGCAAGATTAGTAGCACAAGGATATAACCAGGAAGAAGGTATCGATTATGAAGAAACATTTGCACCAGTTGCTCGACTACTAGCTATCAGAATCTTGTTATCCTTTGCTTGTCATCATAATTTCAAACTTTATCAGATGGCTGTCAAAAGTGCTTTTCTAAATGGATTTATCAAAGAGAATGTATATGTCGAACAACCTCCCTTGTTTGTACATGAAAAATGTCCTGACTACATATACAAACTCAATAAAGCCTTATGGTTTAAAATAAGCACCTCGTGCTTGGTACGAACAATTACACAGCTATCTTACTGATTCAGGATTTCAAATAGGCAAAGTTGATCAATCTTTGTTTATTAAAAATTCTCAAAAAAAAATATTGGTTATCCAGATATATGTAGACGATATTATCTTTGGTTCCACAAATGATAAACTTTGCAAAGAATGCGGATATTATGACCAAAGAGTTTGAAATGTCTCATATGGGAGAGCTATCATATTTTCTTGGCCTTCAAATCAAGCAACTTTCTAATGGTATTTTCATTAATCAAGAAAAATACTGTGGAAATCTTATCAAACGCTTCGGTTTAGAAAATGCATCTGATAAACCTACTCCTATGAGTACAACTACACATCTTGAAAAAGATGAAAATGGTAAGAGTGTTGACTAGGAATTATATCGAAGTATGATTGATTCTCTTCTTTATCTTACATCAAGTCGTCCAGACATAATGATGAGCGTTTGTCTATGTGCACGATTTCAAGCAAATCCTAAGGAATCACATTTACGAGCAGTAAAACGTATAATTCGTTATCTTAATAATACCAATGACTTTTGTCTCTTCTACCCAAAAGAATATCCATTCGAATTAGTATCATATAGTGATGCTGATTTCGGTGGCTCTCGAACGGATAGAAAGAGTGCAAGTGGTACTTTTTATTTTATTGGAAAATCACTTGTCTCTTGGTTTAGTAAGAAACAGAATTGTGTTTCACTGTCAACATGTGAACCCGAGTATATATCATCAGATCTTGCTTGTACTCAAATTTTATACATGCAACAGACATTTCAAGACTTTGATATTCATTTATCAAATTCTATTATATACTGTGATAACACCAGTGCTATAAACTTATCAAAGAATCCAGCAAATCACTCTCGAACCAAGCATATTGATATCCGTCATCATTTTTTGAGAGACAACATTGAAAAGGAAACATATGTCTCAAATATGTTCAAACTGATCATCAAGTAGCAGACATTTTTACTAAGCCTCTACTTGAGTCAAGTTTTATTAGTTTGCGTACAGAGCTTGGCTTAATTTCAAGAAATGAACTTGATATGTAAACACTGAAGTTATATATCATTTCTATATTCAGTTCATTCTCTTTCAAAAAGTTTAGCTATTTTATAGCTAATTCTATCTTTAGTAAAAGAATATGAGCTATTCATTGATTGTACGACAATTACTCCTTGACATTTCTCCTCCACTACTCAATATATAGACATACTCTATATAAGATTATCACTCTTTCTATTAATTTTCATCTTCGAGTCTCATACATTCTTCATTATGGCTCATATCTGCGATGAATGCGCGCAAAAGTCTCACATTTTAGTTACTAGTTCAGAACTAGAGGAGTATTACGCTCCCGAGACTCCAAAAAGCAAATCACACTGCACTCATACCCCCAGTAATACGCCTTCATCTAAATGTGCAAAGAAAGCACCTTTTTGCTCGCCTCGTACTGGAGAAAAGATTAATGAGATACATCATTATCAGAAGCATCAAATGGATCTTCAGCGACAACTTCATTACGAGCAACGACTAACTTCAGAATGATTATCATTATTAGAACGCATGGCATCATTTTTCTGTAGCACAAACAAATATGGAGTTTACCAACCCATGCCACATGCTCCTTCATCATCTAGGAGTCCAAACTCTTGGGATCGTAACTATAGTCGTAATGAAGGTGCAAAAGAAAAATGGTCGCCATGAACACCTCGTATTAACGAGACCAAGGAAGAGTCAACTGAGCATAATTCGGCTACATCTCATTAATTTTGTTTTTAATATGTTATGATGATATTTATGTATTTTTTCCTATGTTATAACATATATGTACTTCCTTGAAAGAATTCAATAAAGCTTCGATCATTTCAAAAATTGAAAAAGTGAAAAAAGGACAGAAAAATAAAAAATTGGAGGACCAGTCGACCGGCAGAAACACACCAGTCGACCATTATGATCTCTTTTCAAAAACGGTCGACCGGTATGTTTTTAGCAGTCGAGCAGTCGTACCTTTTTCTATTTTTATATTAAAATAACATGTTTTTACCTCTCTCACCCTTTCATTTCTCTTTTCAACACTCAAAACATCAAAAAAAAACCATTAGCCCTAACTTCAAAATTCCCAAATCTCTTTCAATTTCATCACAGCTACTCCAAAAAACGATCAAAGAGATCTTCTACGTTTGAATCTCAACCACAACCAATTGATTCCAACATCAAAAAATGGCTAATGGATCCCATAGCTGTAAAAAGATGGAATCGCATGAAGGATTTCATAATATACCAAGGTTTGTTCATTCAATTCTCGGATTTTTCAAGTTATCATATTCTCAATCTTGCAAGGAAGCCTGAACTTGAGTCTCTACTCGATTTTGACAAATATAATGTAGAGATTAATCATGTCATGATTAAGCTTTTCTATGCTAATCTCAATTTGGAGAAATATAAGCCTGAGAATCCGGCACAATGTCTTTGGTCGGTTATTTGCAGTAAAAAATTGTTCATTTCTTATGCAAGGATGGCACAAGTTCTCGAATCGTCTTTTTATGGTCAAAAATTCATAAATAATTTATGTTCGGTTCATATTCGAAATAGTGTAAGCCATCAATTCATAGAAGATGATAGCAATGACACAAAATCTATCGGTTTAAGGCCTACGGCAAGGGTTTTACATCATGTTCTTGTGCATTCCTTGTTTCTGAGACTAGGAAATTTCGACATCGTTTACAAAGAAAACTTTAAGGCATTATACGCTATTTATGGAGATGTCAATATAAATTGGATTGGAATGATTTTTGACGAAATCTTAAGCGTTAATGATTCTACAAGGCCAACGATATTCTATAGTGAATACGTTATGCATCTCCTACTCGATTTTAATATTACTCTTCCCGAGTCTCCATACTCAGACCTAAGTGCATCAACAAAGCATCAATCAAAAGGATGAAGCTACCTCCACCTTATTTCTCAATTAGTTCATTCAAACAATGGAAGGAGAGAAATCATGAAGGCACCACCTCACAATCATCTAGGCCAAAACCGGAAGAAGTTAAACTTCTTGGACCATCTTCTTCGACTGAAGAATCGCTTGACCAAATTGCGCGTAATCAATTCTTGCTTGAAGCACGTCTTAAGCGCATCGATACAAAAATGGGAAAACAATTTAACAAAATAAAATCTTTCTTTGGAACTTTATGGGAAGCGATTTCTTGTGGTCCTTCAACGTCGCAAGCTCAAGATCCCGGAAAACGTCCGGCACCTCCTTCTTACAATTGGACATCTTCCGATGAGGCGGCAAACTCCGGGACTAGCCATGGACGTGGTCGTGGTAAGTCTCATATTGAAGAAGAGGAAGAAGAAGAAGATGATGAGGAAACCGAATCCGAGTCTTAAATCTACATCTCCATGGTTTATTCTACATTTTGCTTATGATTACGTCTTTATTTTGCTATCTTAAGACATTCACTAGCACTTGTACGTAATTAGTGTTGTGTATTTTATTTTGAAATAGACTTGGTTGTGTATGTTATGACTCTTTGGTATGTTTTGTTGGTACGGTATGTGGGGTATGATGTATGATATAATTATGGTATGTTTTATGGTATGTATTTTAGCTGCTTTACGCTTATCTATTTATCTACTCCTGTTGTCGATGACAAAGGGGGAGAAGAATGTTACTAACAGTGTTGTGCCGGAAGTATATTATAAGTGCTTAAATTCAGGGGGAGATTATACAAAGGGAATTCTTGCTTAAATTCAGGGGGAGATTATACAAAGGGAATTCTTGCTTAAATTCAGGGGGAGATTATACAAAGGGAATTCTTAAAGTTTCAAGAGCTATGCTGTCATCAATCGAAAAGGGGGAGAATGTTGAGTCAAGGAATTCATGAAGTTTTGATTAATAACAAAGATATGATTCATTATCGACAAAAAGAGATGATTAATGGTTCGACAAAGACACAAAGAGCTTCATATGGTATTTTATATTAGAGGCTGATTATTTTATGAGTTAGTAGTGTTATTATTGTTAAAATTTATCCTCAAATAATCATATTCCTCAATATTGGAATATATATATATAAAATATGTGTGTGTGCACATTCATATGGCTTTCTAGCCAAAACCGGTTGATCGGTAAATTTCCAACGATCGACCGATTTTGCCCAGAAAACCCTATGAACATGCATATATATATATATATATATATATATATATATATATATATATATATAACGTATATATATTTTCAAATTCCTGTCTACTGGTTATTTTTTACCTGTCGACCATTTTTAAACAGAAAATTATTCGAATAGTCACTTCTATTTCTTCAAGAGTTGCTTCTTCTCCTCTCCGTCAATTGTCATATCTATTGATTGTAACTCTTTACTAATGGTTACAACTATTTATTTCCTATATAAACACCTTGAAATCATCAATTCTAGTTTCCAATTCTTTCTATCTATTCTCTATATTGTTGATTTCATTCTTGAGCTCTCAAGCACTCAAACGCACATATTCTTCACAATATCATTCTTGAATCCTAGAATTTATATATTATTCTTTTAATTCAAACACGATATTATCTTTCAAAATCTTCACAAACACAAATTCTAGTTGAGGATAAGATTATAGGAAGGTTGTACAAGAATTGACAATTTCGTGTTATTGAGAACACACATTGTCAAATTACAAGTCTACTCGTCTTGTTTGAAGTCCTTCGTGTTGTTAGAAGTAAGTATTGAAGTCCTCCATGTTGTAAGAGGCAAGTTGTGAAGTCCTCGTGTTGATAGAGGCGTGAAATTCCCGTTTGGTTGTTCGGGTGTTGTAAACCTGTTCCTCTAGGTGAAGTGAGATTGTTAGTGAAAATCCAGATAGAAGTCTAGGACTGGACGTAGGACAGTGCTCCGAACCAGTATAAAAATCCCTGGTGTGATTTTTCTATTTTTACTGCATTTGCTATCTTATATATGTGATTAGCTATTATTTCATATTTGAGTGTTATACACCATATTAAACGATCCTTGTGTACTATACTATCATGTACACGCCCGCATTTCATGTCCCACTTGGCCGTAGTTGAAACACTTCCTGTCCGCTGGCTTTGCTCGACATTCTTTAGCATAATGGCCCTTTTTGCTAAGCTAAAGCACTCAACATCTTTCTTGCTCTTTTTTTGACCATCCTTAGCTTGGTTCTGCTTCCTCTTTTTTGAGAATTATTCTTGCCTCCATCGCTTGCCTACGGCTTTGACCCCTCTGCAGATGCAACAGCGGCTTCAGTCTTGGGCTTAGGATAAAGGCTCTCTGACCTCAATGCTTTCCCAACAATCGATTCAAAAGTCTCATCAATATGGTTTATGAGTCTTTCTCCAAAATACTGATCTAAACCAGTTATTAACTTCTCATGCTTCTTTTCGGGAGTGTCAATAAGGGATAATCCATACTTCGATAAAGTATCGAACTCAGCAGAATATTTTGAGACTGCCCTACCATTCTGCTTAAGGTCCAAGAACTTCCTAAACAATTCTGATTTCTGAGTAGCTGGGATAAACTTATCACTGAATCAGGCCTTAAACTGATCCTAAGTAACTTGATCTCAGGGGTAGCTTCCTTAATAGCATTCCACCAATTCATTGCCCGTCCTTGCTGCTGACGGGATGCTAGCTTCCTCTTCATCGCATCATCGATCCCTAAGTCCTTGAAGATGCGCTCACAACCATCAAGGCAATCCTGAACTTCTGTAGCCGATTCCGTTTCGTGGAACGGCTTCCCAACAAAACTAGTGTAGTCCTTACAGAGCTTGGTGAAATCGGCCGTAGGTGCCTGCACCGCTGCACCACCATTTGCAGCATTAGGAGTGGCCCTATGAACATCCCTAAGCATCTCTCTCATGAAGTCAGTGAACATCGTCCTCATATCAAGAGCATTCCCATTATTGACTCCTCTACTAGTATTCCTCGTATATCGGCTCATCGTTCAATCTGTAAGGAGAAAATGATTAACCATCTCTTCAGTGGTGCCAGTGCAGTGTGACTCCATCCTTAGATATACTAAAAATATATATATATATACACACATATCTTTTGAAAACCAAAATACCACAAATACGCGCTCTCATATACGTACAATCTCTCCCTGGTGTCTTACCCTAGGTTAACTACGCAACCTAGAGCTCTGATACCAAGTGTGATGGCCCGCCCCGCACCAGCCGACATTTCCAATGAAATGCGCTGTACCGATGTCCAACCAGCACGAGACGGTCGTCAAAGAAAGGAAAAGACAGGAAACTTAACGGTGAACTAACAAAGAACCTGTAGAATGTCTCACATCGCATGGAATAAAATCTAATAATAACATACTTGACATAAAACAGGCGAGACAGTTCATAAGCTTAAAACTAAACCATAATCATCATAGCAGCGAAAATCCAAAATACAGCTTATTACCATTCCAACATACTGTCTCTAAAGCAAAGAAAGAGGTGCACTACTAATGCCCAAAGTAGTGACCAACAACAACACAGGGAGAATATATATATATCATACATGGAAGCCTCCTGCTAGTCTCCGGTACAGCTAATCGTGCATACCACCTAACCTGTCTCTAGTCTGCCCGTTTAAGAGCACCTAGAGTAGTAAGAAGAGACATTAAACTCAGGGTCAAACAAAAGTTTGGTATGAGTGATAAGCAACAAAACAGAATAATAATAGGTATACATAACCATACCTGAACCAGGGCCTGCAACCAAAGAGTTAGCACAACAAGAAGTAGAATACTCAAAGGTGACACTAACATATGGTGTAAAGATACGGCAGAGGGGTGTGCATGTCATAGTGATGTCAAACAATCAAGCATAGAAACCATCCTCACATCTCTCACTTAGTGCGTAAAGCATATGATATCCACTGCTTTGACCACCTAAATCCTTTGCTATGATCACTCTAGCCCATGGAGTCATGACAACTCCATTGCACTGATCCATAGCCACTAGTCCTTGCTATGTCCACTCTACCCCATGAGGTCATGACGAATTCACTGCACTGCCTCATAGCCATGCTATGATCGCTCTGCCCCCATGGAGTAATAACTACCCCCACTACACTGATCCGTAGCCTAACATTCGTCTCTCGGTGGTGAATCAAAGCTATGGATGCTGACAACTCCTTAGCACACGTCCTGTAGCACAGCCCAAACATGAAGTTAACTCATTGGTTCCCATCTGGATTCTGAGTACAAACTTCTCCTTTGGACTACCTTTGCATCTCGGGTTCTGGTTATCATCTCCGGATCGGTTCGGTCTTTCTTCTTATCTTTGGCTCAGTTTGGTCGTGATACCCATCGGGTCGGGTCGTGATACCCACTTGGTTTGGATCGTGACTCCAGGCTTCGTGGCTCCACCAATTTGGTCTTCCCCTTCAAGCTTCAGATCGTGACTTGCTCCCTCAGGCGGTTCGTGGCACACTCCAGGTGAGCGGGTCGGTTCGAGATATATGCTCCAGATCGGGTCGTGATCTCCAACTCGTGGCATCAGCTCGTGGATGCCGTGTGGTTCGGGTTCGAAGCAACAGATCAGCTCATGATGGGTTGTGCCTCACAGGCGGATCGGTTCGAGCTTCCATCATCGGTTCGTGATACATGCTTCGCGAGTGGGGGGGGGGGGGATCCGATCCGATCCTGCACCTTTTTTCTGCAACTTTGTCCAGCGAGCTGTTTACGCCATTCGACAGCGTTTTCGACCAATCTAACTTTTCTATGCAATCACAAATCATTCTAAATAGTCATAGCAACATGTATAATTAACCATAAACACCAAAACAACAAGGATCAAACATACCCAAAACCCATGTTTTCCCCTTAATCATCCTTAACCACAACTAATGATAGGATTAGCAGAACATATCCAAATTAACCCAAATTTCTAACAGCGCTTAAAATAATATTTAAGAATTTATAAACATATTTCCGAATTTTTTTGAGTTATAAACGCTAATTAACACTAATCACCCCTAATTAACCATAATTAATGAAAAACAATGCAAATCACTCACCTTAGCCACAAATAAAACTTAGATCTAAAACTATATCTGATTTGGGGCGTTTTCCTATGCGACACAGCAGCACTAACTCTGATTTGGTGTTGATTTGCCTTGATTTGACGTATATTAGCTTAATCCTTGATTAAGAGCGATTTGGGATGAAATTAGAAGCTGGAGGCCATTGTTAGGGTTTCTAGGAGGTAAACGACGGCTTAAAAACTGAAATAAGATGAGAACCTAACTCATTTCAGCCTCCCCATAACCCTAATCCCGAAATGGGTTATGGGCCCATTAGCTAATTACCCTAATCAGCCCACTTAAGCAGTTTTTCACCTTCTAAACCTTGTTTCAGCCATATCTCCCAAACAGTAAGACCTTTTAGCTAATGTGACCACTCTACAGAAATGTAAACCATCATCTGACTCCAATGGAAGTGGTTTCAGGTCAAAACTCCTTACCAATCAAAAGTTATGGCCGAAACAAGATCAGCTAGGGGAAAAATGGTCATTTAAAATTCGGTAGAAATCGTGTACATGGGAAATGACCCCAATAATCATTCCCCAAAGTTACATGACTATACGACTTCATATGATAATGAAATAAATATTCTATGATCCTCCGATGCGTAGAATGCGGTTCGTTATAATTACTGATGTCTTGATTGGGCAGTACACCCAAGACCAGGTAATAAGTGATGATCGTCCATATGTACTTGGAGATTGACCGGATATGTGAAGGCCTCTCTCCTATATTGGACATATGGGATGAGGAATAAGTTGCCTATAGTTTCGTTCAGACCCAGAACAGACTTGCAAATGAATTGTATGCCTGACGTTGTATTACGCGCTGTATTCATTGATCTCTGCTAAATATATATATATATATATATATATATATATATATCTGTTTGGTAGAGGAAAATTTATTCTCTTGCTTAATACCCTTTTCTGAGATATACGAGCTTAGAGGTTATATATTGGTGGAAATCAGTGGTATGGTATGGAATGACAGTGTGCCAAGCTGAGTTGCAAGGATCAAAACTTTTGCTCGAAAGCAGGGCTTTGTGGTCGATGATCAAATCATAGCTTTAATAGTGCAACTTTGTGTATAGCGTTAATTCGCGAGCTTCACACCCCGTTGTGAACCCGAAACGGGTTAAAGGACGGCATGAAGGTCGTATGTTTCTTTCTAGCTAGAAGTGGTGTCATGGTATAACGCCCAGACATTTTTACTTATGTGGATGATGGATAGCGAGGTACATCGGATAAAGAGCCGATTAAATGGCTCAAGTGATAGGTCTGATAGGACCGGGAAACATATTGTTCGTAAGTGTGGATCGACCCTGCACTCTCCTAAGGGCTCGATAGAGTACGAGTCCTGGACATCTTTCTAGCGGTGCTCTGAATCGGATGAGGAAGATCCCTTGCCTCGGTCATAGATCGAAACCCAATTTCCAATATGCGACTTTCGGTTTTAGTTGTAAACCTATATGGCGACATAGTAGGATGGAGTACTATGTCGTCTATGATTGATACATTTATATTTGAAGTTGATTTCTTCACTTATAATAATAACAAAAGATTAATTTTGCGTATCAAGCATGTTTGTCTATTACAAGGTAAAACTTATCCTCTGCTTTGTGTTTGCATTGTGTGACGGGACCTGAGTCCTATAATGGCTTCATTTTTCCTTTTAGCATTGCGCTGATTATTTTATGGTATTCTTGGGAGAAAACCGTTCCGTGTCGTACTGTGTGGTCCCATGATTTATCCAACTTTAAAATAAAGTTAATAACTATTTTAGTTCTCGCACCAGTCCCATGACAGACTCAGAGTTTATTGTTTCCACCTAAACTCTGGGTGTAACGACCCGTATTTTTATCGATATAATATTTAATTTATTTAATTATTTAGATAGTGATTTAGAGAAAAATGGTTGTTTAATTAAATAATATTGAATATTTAATTAATATAAATAGTAGAATAATATTTAATAGTCGGAAATAGTGGAATTCACAATATTGTGTGAATCGGATCTTTTATAATATATAATTCAATATAGAGTTGAATTATATTAACGAATATATTATATAAACGATAGCAGAACATATAAATTTATATTATAATCGAGCATGAAATGGCGCGGCAGTTCGTAATATGCGATTCAAACTTTAAACGAATATACAGAATCCATTTTAAGTCGGAATTTGTGAAACAAGAAACGTTCGGAGCTGGTAAGTATATTTTTCTAATGAAAGAGAAAAATCGGGATTTCATCATGTAGATTGTGAGCTATGTCCAAATCAAATTTTCGAAAAGTTGCTATGGAGTTCCTTTATAAATTATAACGATTTATTTATATTATAAATGGATTTTCAATATAAATTGAATATCAATTCAACCGGGATTTGAATATTGAGTTATAAATCCAATTAGAGCTATATGATATTCTATTGTGAATATGTACAATAATATAAATTTAATTATATTTAATTTAATTATGTTTAAATATACTAATATTTAAATGGGTTTATTTACAGCTTTAAAAATAGCCAGTTTTGCAAACGACCTCCGTTTTCGATGAAACTAATTTTATTGGATCCAGAATATTAAATTATTGCTAGATTTCAATTTTCATGATTTTTGAAGTCAGTATGTGGCCGTACGGGATTTTAATGTGAAAAACAGTTGATGCTTTGATGGTTAAAAATATTTTGTGCAAGCAAATAGCATCGGAATTCGACAAACAAGTTTCGCTGGGTCCGTAATGTCAAACTCTAGTTATATGTCCATTTTCATGATTTTTGAATATTGTATGTAATCATAGGAATTTTTAGAAATGATAAACTGAGTTAAATGATGGAATAAATTAAAATAAAAATAGAAAGCTTAGCTTGTAAGCAATCATCTCCTATAAATACCCTACCATCAATACCCTAAACCTAATTTTCATTCCTCTGGTCAAATGAAATCTGCCGTTGTTTCTTCACAGACATGAGAAAACATATCCATTTCAAAAATCAAAGGAAATTCAAACTAAAATCTAAAAATCTCTAAACTTAGATATTTGGATTCCTGGAAACATCCTCTTCAACATCATATATATATATATATATATATATATATATATATATATATATATATATATATCAAAGCACTCGCACTACTTTCCGCCGCATTGTTCTTCCAAAAACGTTGAGTAGGGTTTACAAATATGAGGATTTAAAGCATCAATTTGTGCTTTTGATATTAAATTTAGGTTACTGGTGGTTGTCTTCATCTAATGTGAAGATTTCGTGGATTTCAGAGGGGTACGATGTATTTTGTTGTCACGCCTGTAGCATGAGCTACGGGGGTCGGTCTCCTATCGCGATAGGATGGAGTGCGGATTCTGAATAGAAGTCTTAAGTTCAATATTTGGGGCATGGAGAAGAAGAGGAGGAGACGCAGTGAAATTTGGTGATTTTTAGTGAATTGTTTACGGATAGGAGGAGGAGCTCTTGCGATTTGAGTAGGAAGAAATGGCCATTGGAAACAGGTTGGGTTCGAACTATTGAGGATGACGAAGAAAATGGATTAACCCATAAAATGGTATCAAGGATTTATTTAAAGTAATAGATACCATTTTTTTATGGTAATAGTGCGGTTTAGTTTGGGAACTATAGCGTAATAATGAGGAGGAAGAAAAGGTCACGTGGTTTGGGCTTTCAAGTGCATTGGGCCTGTTTGAGGAAAAGGAGGATGCTTTGTTAAATTATGTTTAATTTACAAATCGATGGAGGGATAAGATGTTAGATGGAATAAAGGGGTTGGGGAGCATAGTGAAATGGTTCAAACAAGGAGTAGGTAGAAGAATGATTTAGGCGGGCTGATATCTTTTCTGAATGGGCTGAAGTTTAAATGGGTAAACGCCCAATTAAAATTAGGATATAAGTTTCAATTTAATTTAAAATATTCGTATAACTTGTATAGATCATAACTATCTCATACTGTATCAGAATTTCGAACGGTCATGTAATGTCCTGTATTTTTCGTTGTCAAATATTTAATTTAATTTATTATTTTAAATATTATATTTGGAATATTAATGGATTTTAATATTGAATTCGTTATTTAAAACGAAGTTTGAACGTTTAATTTATATTTAAATTAAATCGAGCTTGAAATGGCGCTGCAGTTCATAATATTGAATTTTGAACTTCAATTGAATATACAAGATCCGATATAAGTCGGATATCTATGAAACAAGAAACGCTGGAATCGTGTTGAGTATAATTGTCATATGAAAGAGAAAAATCCAGATTTTGTGTTACAAATTGCTAGTTATGTCCAAATCAAATTTTAAAATAGTCGCTATGGAAATCGTTATTAAATTATAATGTTTATTTAATATATTTAAGAGGGTTTTAATATAATTTGGACATCATTTAATTTGAAATTGATGATATCGAGTTGTATAATTTATATTTGAAGCTATATGATATTTCTAGTTGGCTATTTATGATAATAATAATATTTTATTATTATTTTATTTGATTATTCTGGAATTTAGATAATATTTTATCGATTTTATATTGGCCTTTAAAATGGTAATTTTGCAAACTGAGTCCGTTTTCGATGAAATCAGTTTTATTGGAACCGTAATATTAAATTATTGTACAGTATCAAATTGTGTGGCAAACCGATGTCGTATGGACAACGGCAGTCGTAAACGCCCAGTCATTTTATATAGCGTGCAATTAAATTAATTTAATTTAATAAAGAGATATTTGAGTGTAATTTGAGCACATGATCAAATTAAGCCACGAAACCAAGTCCACTGAATTCGTATCGATGTTTAGAGGCAGGATAGATATATAGTTTGTTATTTTTGGAGACCCTGTAATTTGGTGTCCAAAATAGCAATGTGGTGCGTATAAAAATAGCGTACCGGGAAACAGCCTCAGAATGTGACGAACTGTGTACCGTTGGAATCATATCAGTTAATTATTGTATAGTTTCAATTTTGGTGTCAATCGGACTTACCGTTTGATCGTGGTGGCGACAAACGCCCTTGTTTTTATTTAACCAGTTATATTATTTGACAGGGGTAACTTTAAACGAATAAATGACTGGAGGAACGAACTTCAAATTGGACGAAACAAGATTCATTGGATCCGTTAGGAAGAGGTCTAGTAAAATGCCAATATCTCATATTTTTTGGATTTTTCTGTAATTTTAGGAATTTTAAACGCTTGATTTTTCAACGATAATTATAAAGGACTTTTCACAAACGTCCTCGGAATTCGACGAAACCTGTCCCATTGGGCCCGGAATATTTTTTTTATGCTAGAAGTAGGTATTACTTTTTGAACTAGGGGTCAAATGTGGTGATAATTTTACGAAAAACTCCATGCAAGTTTCATAATAATAAAATAATATTAAATATGCCCAACGCTTTGAAAACCAAAGTGCACATCAACAAATACCACGTGCAGTACTTCCTTATGTCTATTTTCTGAACATACACAGCCTCATGCGCAAGTAATAGAACACGTACACCAACAACTATGCTATATTATCACCTAGCCTACACTGAATCATTTCACGCACTGTATTTTCACATCAAGTAAGACACATCACACAACTATACTACTTGGCATACCTATTAATCTGAAACTTGGAGGCCAAGGTTCACATATATTTAAATAACAAACCAACTCCACCGTTCTCTTGCTTCAGAACTATGCCGACCTTCATGGCGTGAAAAAAAAAAGTGCAACTTCTAAAATATATATGAATATATAAGAATGTGCACCTTCATTTTACATATCCCAAACGACACAGTATTCAATGGCATGGCAACAGGGAGTTTGTGTGATAGTGAATGGCACTGTTCGACGGGTAGAGTGGTCGAGGTCAGACTGGAAGAAGGAACGGAGGAGAGGCGGTTCTCTGACGTCAGTGGATGGAGCCAGTGCGGGGAGCGATGGCAGTATATGGTGGAACAAGTTATTGTAAACAGTAGAAAAAAATAAAATAAATGAAAGCTGAACGTGAGGGGAAGGATACATGAAGGAGGACATGTTTTCTAGCATGAAGTTGTGCGTTGTGACTAGAGCATGCAGCAGATGGGGCATTTGATGAATGCTAATGCCTGGGTACGGTTTAACACAAAAAAGGATTAAAAAAACAAATGAAAGGAGGACCGTGAGTTTGGAGAAGACTGCACGGGGAAAATGTTTCTGGAGGAAACGAAATTTTGAGGGCACTATACGGTACGGTACGGTTTAGATACTGACATAGGCTTAGAGAAACTGGGCTATGGACCGACAACATTTCTTTAAAAAAAAGGCCAAAAAAACAAGGGTATCACGCAACAGGAGAATAGGAGAGAAAGACATGGGTGAGGAGGAATCAAATGCAAAGTGGAGTTTTGTGGGATGGGGCATTTAATGTGAACTTTAGGACTACAGTGGCACGGTGTTTTCAAAATGAAATATAGAAGAAGGCTGGGAAGAAGTAGTGCATGAAAAAGGAGGATTTTCTAGAAAGAAAAAAAAGAAAAAAAGAAATATGGGTGGAGTAAAACTAGTTGTCTATTGCATGGCAACGGCACGGACCGCATGACGACAAGTGCCATTCTGAGTAGCTGTGAACACAAGGGGAAAAAAAGAATGGGACACAACTAGCGAAGTGAGAATTAGATTTTTGAACGTTACATTCTAGAGACGGCTTGGACAGATGTGGAAACAGCAGGAGCCGACTGGGATTTATAGTTAAAATTAAACGACTATTTAATTTAACTGTAACCAAACCATCTCAACAACAAATAAATAATGGTGAGTTAAACTCAGTCAGTTCTCCCCACTTATATTTTATATAAGTCGGGTTTTTATTTTTGTGTGTTATGGTTGCTACTGGTTGACTGTTTGTTGTTTGTTAATTATATATATATATATATATATATGTATATATTCATATATTACTTTATACCATGAAATTAAACGGTTGTTTAGTTTCAGTGAAACACCAAATCGTTATTTTAATGATTGGTCCCAATAAGGTAACTTACCTTATTGGTCACGTTTATAAAGTAAGCGTGTTGAATCGTTTGAATTGTTTTGATAATTAGTTCACGTTAAATAGGCATTATTTATAGAAATAATCATTTATGTAAGATAATTTATTTTGATATAGGGAAGAACAGGTTGAAGGGATCCAACAGGATTCCTCAAATATATTTAATGTTGTTTATTTTCATATCATCATTATATGAACTGTTCTGATTGCACGATTGATTTGATCATTTACTATTGAACTGAAATTCAACAATTTATTTTGTTTAAACCAGAGCAGTATTGGTTGAGTAATTGGCAGTATGTGGCCTATAAATCAATCGTTTTTCGAAAGAATGGATTTACCTCAAGTGAATCAACGGAAATGAAGTTATAAATTTTATTTTATAACTGAAAATAGATTTTTAAATCTATTATTTTGAATTAAAGTTTGTTAAAAGAAAATAAATACTTACTATTTATTATTTAAATTTATAAGTAATTATTAAATGATATTATAAAGTAAAATCTGATATTAATCAGATTTATAAGCAAATGTGCAGAACTTAACCCAACGGTTGAGAATTAGATAATTGTTTATTTTAATACAATCCAATGGAATTATTTAAATTAATTATATTGTTAATTAATTTAAAGTGAGAACTAATTGGGATCGACTAACAGATTAATCGTGAACCGCTGGGATTGATTATTAAATTAATTTATTTCGAATTAATTTAATAAAATAGTTTAACGAATATTTGTTTAATTTTAATAAGATTTTAATAGGAATTTACTATTTATTTTAGTCAATTAAGAAGTTAACTACTGCTATAGTAGTTTGTGATCAAAGCAAATTATTACTTCAATAATAATTTAAGAGATTAACTTTTTAACTGAAATTCATTTAAAAGGTGGTCGAAGATGAAATGTATCTAATCAAAATATGAAAGGATTTTATGAACGGGTTTTATATAAAAACTGAGTTTTTATAACGAAGTTGTAAATAGAATTTCAAGCGAATCTAATAGCTTAAATCAAATATTTATTGAATAATTGAAGTTAGAAAAAGGGAATTTAGAAATTGGGAAATGGTATGAAATAACGAAGTGAGATTCATTCCGAGATTCAGAATGTGATATTCCGAAGTTCGGAATGTTAAGCGAAGTCGAGAGTAAGTTAAATAAAAGAATTCGAAAATGGCAACAAATATAAGTTTCGTAAATAATTTACAATGGGGTTTGTAAATGAAGTAAGAGATTTGGAAAATGAGTTTGTAACAATTGTTACAAATAATAAATTGAACTATTTAATGCATAAATTGAAAATCGTTAAAAATATCTCTATGTGATTTTAGACAACGTTGTCGAAAGGATTTGAAAAGAGTAAAATGAAAAGAAAGTAAAATGGTTTTGAAATGAAATCTGTAACGTTTGTTACAGTTGATAACTTGAATTGTTTTGATAGGGATAAATATAAAGAGTCGTAAACGGTATAAATATAAGGATTGTAAAAGATACAAATGAAAGATTTGAAAAGATATTATAAAGAAACGATGAAGAAATTTTATGAAGATCCTATTTATAATAGAATCAAAGCTCGAGTAATAATATAAAGAATTATTAAAGATTTATAGAGAATTATAACTATAGTTTACTTAATAATTAATTAAGTAAATGTTGTTGAGATTTAGATAAGGTTTCAAAGGAAACCGTGTGGTTAATAAACATCTATCTACTCTGAAGATATGAATGTTGTTGGTCAAGGTCTAAGAGGTAAATAAAATACCCCAACTTGAACGACTTCACAATTATCCAAGAATGGTATTAGTTTATGGACTAGAGAAACCGAGGGAAATATATGTTATGATTTCCGTAAATAATATTAAAAGTTGTGTTCGAAAAGTTATAAGCGAATGAAATGATTTTTATGAATATTCTTATTTATAATAAGAAGTAAAAGATAAATTCCAAACATGGGAAGATTTACAGAATAAAATTAACGTATGTTAATTAACGAGGCCAAGTAATGCCAAGGACTGAATCAGTAAACTCATTTCATTCACATGATTATTTATTTAATAGTTAAATAATCGACTACCAAATCTTGCCAATATGATTGTTGGTACGGAAAGTCCGGGATCGAATTTATATTTGAAAACCATTCCGAACCAGCAAATACGTGGAAGATACTGATTGAAGATGGAGCAATTAAAGACCGTGGATCTTCATGAGTGAAAGGATTATTTGTCAAATCTCTCTGGTTAGCTCCCAGAGTTATTTTGATAGTGGTTTTGTCGTGAATGGAATCTTTTAGATTGCAAGGACTACTCGCTACTGGTCCATAGGGTAACTCAAGGATGTGATAGGAGAGTGCCTTCAGTTCATCCTGTTCCTGGATGACTTGTATGGACGAATGTCTAACAGAGTGTTTCTTAAGAACCACGAACATTGATTTTTACAAACGTACTTCTGTTAGCTGCAGAGTATTTTTGTAGACGTCAGTTAGTGATATCTAGCAGATCTGACAATGCGACATCGAAAGTGGATGTAGATGCACTGTTTTGAAGGATAAGCTTAACCTCTAGACTCATCAACCGGGAAATGACATAAAATGGGTAGGTCGCATGGCTATGTGGGTCGCACCCATCAAAAGGGTATATCATTACCTGATCTGGTGAAATCAAATGCCTTCGGTTGTCCCTTTTATTTTTATATGTATGCTATCGGTTCGGTTGGCTGGCACCCAACCGTGGTAATGATGTATTCGGTACTCTCAAGAGAAGTGAGGGGCCGATCATGTTTAGCCTGGGTTGCAAGATGTTCTTGTTGAACCCCAATGTATTCATCTCCAGAGGTACATTGTCGGGAAGGTGGTCCCATACCTTGCCAGGAAATCCATTCTCCAATAAGAGCCCGTAGTTTTGATTGTATACTATATATGTAGAGCGTGGGATGCAAGCGTTCTACTAGATTGATATTTATTTGTATTTAGACACCATTATAATATTAGAATATATATTGATTTCAAAAACATTTTTGGGTTATCGTAAGATAAAAATCATCCGGATTTATCTGTGAATTTGGTCTTACGATTATCCTTTTATTTCGAAAATATTTTAACTTTAAAATCAAGATGTGTGATAAATTTTAAACTTAGTGGTTTTTCTCACTCTGGTTCACCAAACTGACCTGTCATTTGTAATGCTCGGGTTAGACCGGGTTGTACAGGTTTAGGTTATCGGATACTGTGACGACCCAAACTTCCCTGTAAAGGAAAGCCTGGATTGTTTTGAGAACACGACAAATCAGGCACAAACAGAAGAACATTTCATTGCTTATTACAACAATTTATATCAGAGTACAAGAATATTCCAGAGTATGAATAATTATACAACAGAAAATAATATCAGAGATTTAAATTACATTTAAATAGCAGCGGAAAAATAATACAAAATACAACTGAAAGAAATACGTGGACACAGAGCTTTCTGAATATCGCTTCAGCTGTAGACCAGGATCCTGTGAACATAATATCTGCAAAACCAAAACTACTACCTGCCCGTGTGGAAATTATGGGCACCAAGAGTTTAGGTTAAAACAATAAACTCCAGGTCAGTCATAGGACTGGTATGAGAACTCAAAACAATTATTAATATGATTTTAAAGTTAGGTAAATCAAGGGACCACGCCGTATTACACGGAACGGGTTTAACCCCAAGAATACCAAAAATAAACAGCGCAATGCTTTTTTGGAAAAATGAAGCTATTATAAGACTCAGGTCCCATCACACAATGCAATGTAAGACGGAGGATAGAGTTTTACCTTATAATAGCCAAACATGCTTAATACGCAAAATTTCCCTCTCAATATTACTATAAGTGCATAGTGTAGAAATAAATTTCGAAAATAAATGCATCAATCATAGACGGCATAAGTGCCCCACCCCGCTATGTCGCCATATATAGGTTTACAATTAAAACCGCAAAGCTCATATTGGAAAGTTATATTTCCATCATGATGGCTCCTGATTCGAAAGATCTATCGCATAATGCAATACTCCATAGCTTACGTCCCAGCAAGAGAAAACACTGTAATGCACATTCGCACTTTTGGGAAATCAAGTATCACCGCATCTTATGTCCCAGCGAGAGAAAACAATACTTACTCTATCCCTATATAGGAACTAGTGGAAAATGGCCCTATCCCTAATCTTAAGGTATGGAGCGACCACACCCAGCACAACTCGGCCGACCAAATCCATATATATATAAAGTATATTAGTCAAACCTACTAATCAAACAAACCGTTCACCATCATACCGGGGTGTGAGGCTCGCGAGTTAACGCTACACAAAGCTATGCTAATTAAAGCTATGCTTTGATCATCATCCACAAAGCTCTGTTTTTCAAAAAAAGCCATGATCCATGCATCTTAGCATGCCAAATTGTCAATCCATACCATACCATTGATTTCTGCCAATATATATAACCTCTAAGCACATACGTCTCAGAGAAGGGTGTTAAGCAAGAGAATAAATTCTCTGCCACCAACATATATATATATATATATATATATATATATATATTTAGCAGAGATCAACGAATATAGCATAAAGGAATACAACATCAGACATACCATCCATTTACAAGTCCGTTCTGGGTCTGAATGAAAGCGGAGGCACCTTATTCCTCGTCCCATATGTACGGAAGAGAGGCCCTCCCATATCCGAACAATCAACAAGTACATCCGGACGGCTACCACTATAGCCCCTTCAAGGTAGATACCCCAATCATGGGCCTCAGTAACAACTCATCCATTCGATGTGAAGATCGTCTGTCTTGCGCCGTCTTCAATCTCTTTGACTGTTAGTCGTCGTATCAATTATTCAGAATGGGTTAAACCCGGTCTTTCCGAATAACTGGCGTACTTTATAAACAAGTGCTATAAAAACACATCGTACGCCTCATTCCAATTTAGAATATTCTTTTAATAAAATATTCACATTCTTAGGGAATGGTTCCCATTAATTTTATCAAAGATAAATTCCTTTCAGTTTTCTTTTTAATCTCAAAAATCATTACTTAATGATTATTTAAGCTTAAGAATTTAACCTTATCTTTAACTGGGTTAAAGAACTAATGTCTTTTAAAAACATTGTTCACGATAAATCCAAATCTTCTTTCATTAACTATGTAATCTTCACGGAAATCATAACGGTGTATAATCGATATAAATCCCCATATCAAACTAATAATATAAATGGAATAGCGACAATGCATTTTAAATTCCATATATATAGTATTGGTCTTCATTCACAGGAGCTCATCTCGATTATTACCAAATCGAATTCCATCCAATTCCAATTTAATATATTAAATTAAGGAACTTTATTTTGGAAAATTTCCATTAAATCTTAATAAAAGATTCATAAATTCCAAATTATTTCCTCACTGTTAATGGGGTTAAAGAACAGATGTTATTTAAAACACCGTTCACAATAAACCCAAAAATCCAATTCTTTTATCCAACTCCAATTTAATATTAATTAATTTATACAAATTTCCTAAATCTTAAATAAAAGATTTATAAATCTTAAATAAAAGTTTTATAAATCTTAAATAAAAGATATATTTTTTTCTAAATTGGGTTTAAGAACAGTGTTATTAAAGACACCGTCCACGGAAAACCCAAAATCCCATTTGATATTAAATATAAGGTTCTGAGTAGAAATTATACCAGCTTATATTCAATATCAAATTGTGAAACCAACAAATAACATATTGGGAACACCGATATGTATATATCTTCCAAATTCCCATAACAATATCCGTATAATCATGGAATCCAATATCGAAATATCCCGAAGATAATTTCCATTCAAATTCATTCCAATTTATTCTTTAGAAAATTCTGGTTATTTTAAAACCATTTTCAAATTAAATTTATTTATTTCTAAAAATAATTAAATCATTATTCTAGTTAATAACTAGTTCATTAAACAGTTCATTTTGATAAAAATATATTTTTATCTTTATAAAATTGGAATTTTTCACCAAAAATCTTTCCAAACCATTTACTATGATTTTACATAATTTTTCCATATTTTTAATAATTTTATTATCGCCCGTACAGTTGGTTTCCAACAACGGCCATCAAACTGCACCCATAGCGACCTTTTCTGAAATTGATTTGGACATATCTCGCAATCTAACCGTTAGATTTCAAATCTCTTATATTCATTGGAAAGCTCATTTCGATACGAACCCAACGGTTCCGGTTTTAGGAGAATCCAACGGTCGGATCTCCAGTTACGCTAATTTGAAGTTAGCGGTTGAAATTCGCTAGCGGTCGCTGTGCGGCGCGTTCTATTTAGACCATTAAATATATATAATATATATTATACTTAAATTTCATCGATTTCCTTTAAAACGTATTTAATTCGGAAATGATATTAACTTCATTTTCAATTTTAAATCAAAACTGAATATTCTATATCTTTATCATATTAAAATGATAATATTTTAATAATATTAAAATTTGAAATCACTTCTTTTCGATATTCATTATAAAATGAATAAAAGCTATCTATAAACCCGTTTGGGTTAAAGTGGCGTTTGCTACTTAATTTGGCTTCATATTTTTATACTTTTGTGTCCATCCAAAGTCGGACATCAAAATCATGGTTTTATTCTTTACTGAATATTATTTTAAAATATTCGTTATTTTAAAATATTCTTTATTTTAAAAGACTCCTTAGTATAAAATATTCTTTATTATAAAATATTCTTTACACTAAAATGTCTTGTTACATTAAAAATATTCTTTTACATTATTTACATTATAAAAATGTCCTTTTACATTATATACATAATAAATGTTTGATTATGTTAAAATGACTCTTTTACATTGAAATGATTCTTTATTTTGTTGACAATTCTATTTCAACAAAATGATTAAAAATCACTCTTTTATTTTGTTGACAATTCTATTTCAACAAAATGAATAAAAGTATTAACTTCATTTTGTTAACAATTCTATTTTTAACAAAATGAATAATAAGTGACAACTTCATTTTGTTAACTATTCTATTTTTAACAAAATGAATTAAAGTGATAACCTCATTTTATTTACAATAATCTAACTCAATAAAATTGACATTTTTGTTTTAACACAAATCTATTTAACAAAAATGTTATTTTTATTTTAACACAAATCTATTTAACAAAAATGTTATTTTTGTTTTAACTACTTCATTTCAAAAAAAATATATGATATTTTGGTTTCAATTATTCTATTTCAACAAAGATGACAATTTTGGTTTCAACTATTCTATTTCAACAAACATGACAATTTTGGTTTAAACTATTCTATTTCAACAAAGATGACAATTTTGGTTTGAACTTTTCTATTTCAACAAAGATGACAATTTTAATTCGAAAATGTCTTTTTAATTCCAAAATGTTATTTTATTATAAAATGTACTATTTCATTCTAAATTGTTATTTGATTCTAAAATGTACCTTTTACAATATAATGTTATTTTATTCTAAAATGTTCTTTTTACATTATAATGTTATTTTCATTTTAAAATGATATTTTATTCTAAAATATTGTTCATTATAAAAACATAGTTTATTTCTGAATAAGAATGTGACTCAATCAATTACCATATAATTTAATCAATTACCATATAATTTTAGTTATATGGATTTCATACATCGCGTGTATGCAACAATAATGATAAGTAATCAACAAACAGTTCATTCACAACCAGAGTGAAATTTACAACTGTGTGAGCATTAAAATAAATAAGTAATGCTCATCACAGACTGTCAATCCATCGATTGACATATAATTAAATTCAGGGGAGATGTGAATAAATTATCATCCCCAGACCCGTGTGGGGTTTTCAAACAACAATAGTTTATTTACACAAATTATTGGTTAATAAATTTAACCAAATTTCACTGTTCAAATTATAAATAAATATTTATAATCTAATTTCAACAACCAAATTTATGTTAACATTATTTTTAAGCATTTCAACATCACAAACAAAATACAATATAGTCAATTTAAATCGTCCATGGTTTGTGAACGAGGGGAGTGATCTAACAAGCACCGTGTACAGTTTATAGTGATTAAACTGATAAAAATCTAAACTGGCAATTCTATATATTTTTCAGTTATGGAAATAAATAAATAACTGTGTAGAAATTTTAGTGAGGAGTTCTCACCTTTGTTTCCCACTCCATCTGTGTGTATTTCTGAATTTCTGTTACGGTTTGGATTCCGCTTTGTTTCCAAACAGTTCCGTCGCAATCTGTTTCACACGGTATGTATATTAAAAATTATATTTTTAATCCATGTTATATAAAAACCATATTCTTATTTCAAGTTATTTCTTTATAAAAATTTCATTTTTATAACGAGGTTATTATATTGAAAATTTACACAAAAAAATGTATATTTTGTTTACAAAACAATGTATAATTCATTTACAAAACAATGTATATTTGTGAAGACCCGTAACTTCCCCGTGATGGAAAGAGCGGATGATCTTGAGAGCAACACACAAAAGAATGCAGACAGAAGAACATTTCATTGTTTATTACTACAATTACATCAGAATACAAGAATATACAGAGTATGAATAAATAATACATTTGATAAATATCAGAGATTACAATAAATTACATAGTAGCGGAAAATAATACAAAACACAACTGAAGGAGATATACGGATACAAAGCTTTCCGAATATCGTTCCAGCTGTAAACCAGGTTCCTGTGAATATAAATTTGCAAAACCAAAACTACTAGCTGCCCGTGTCAAAATAAGGGCACCCAGAGTTTAGGTTACAACAATAAACTCCAGGTCAGTCATGTGACTGGTGTGAGAACTAAAACAGTTATTAATCTTTATTTTAAAGTTAGGTAAATTAAGGGACCACGCCATATAACACAGAACGGGTTTCCTCCCAAGAACACTAGTGCATAAAACAAACAGCGTAATGCTAAATAAAGAACAATGAAGCTATTAAAAGACCCAGGTCCCATCACACAATGCAACGCAAGCCGTAGGATATGGTTTTTACCTTATAATAGCCAAAGAATGCTTGATACGTTTAAAACATATCATTTGATACTATAATAAGTGCATAATGTATAAAACAACTTCAAATCATAAGTATCAATCATAGACGACATAAGCGCCCCATCCCACTATGTCGCCATATATAGGATTACAACTAAAATCGAAACGTCACATATTGGAAGTTGGATTTCCATCTGTGAACCGAGGCAAAAGATAGTCCTCTTCCGATTAGAGACTCTCGAGCCTGAGCCTCAGGATCAGAACGCATCAACCCTTTGGATCGTCAGGGTCGGTCCACCGATGTGGATTATTATGCCTGAACACTACGTTTCCCCGCCCTTTGGGGCGTAAATGAGCCAACGAATGACTCCATCGGTTTCACATAGTCACCGATATATCCAAGGCGCCTCGCAACAGCAACAACCACATAAGTCAAACTCGCCAGGGCATGTAAAACCACTGACGCCGCTTTTAACTAGAAAGAAACGCATGTCCTCCCTGAGGTCCTCTCCCGTTTTTGGTTCACCACCGGGGTGTGAGGCTATTCTGAGACCATTTGAAAAATGGCCATTTTCCAGTTGATTAAAATCAACTGAAACTGGTCAAACGCGTTTTCCTTTGCCATGCTCACATATTGAATCGTAAAATTATGAAATTTGAAACCTAGAAATAATTTGACATCGCGGATTCAACAAACGTGGTTTCGTCGAAAACCGAGGTCGTTTGCAAAATTCCCGTTAGCGACTATTCTAAATTTTCAACTGGACATAACTTTTTGTCCCCACTATGAAATTTCAAATTTTCGGATTCGTTGGAAAGATACTCTCAATTAGATTCAAATATTTTTGGTTTCGCTAAAATTCGGTTTATTTTGCACCCGGTACATTCATTTGAACTTTGAAATCGAATTATTGAACTACTGTGCCATTTTCAATTCTTTTTATAATTAAAATAAAATATTTATATTCTAATGACGATTCGAATAAATATATACGTTCGAATTCTATTCAAAATTAATTTTTCGTCGTTATTATTTACAATAATCTATTTTAAATGTTCAAAATTCGCTAAAATTGCCAAAATAAAAATTTTAAATTGGCTCGGATTTCCGGGTTATTACAATCTCCCCCACTTAAAACTTTTCGTCCCTGCAAAGGAATGAAGCAGAAAGTTGTTTCACAAATCAACTCAACTTCCAGTATTTTCACTACGGCTTAAGTTCTTCAACTTTTTAGTTTCTAAGAACTTTTCAAATTTTTCAAAAATTTGGCTAACACCCTAAATTTTCGAAAAATTTCGCCATAACCTCCCCTGCATCGGGGACTTTGGGATATTTCATATAGCCTCCCATGGCCTTCTTTAATCCAAAAGAGAACGAAAAAGACAATCGGCTCATAAAATCATCATCACCCAAATAAACAGTAAATTATGGTAAACATGTACCTATTTGTCGGGCAAACAATTTTATTCTTCTGCTCTAGCCTCTTTGCTATGACCTGCTCAATGTAAGTACATGTACATGCATGCAAATGCGACAAATTTTCAATACAATTCACTATTTGATCAATTTGGCTAAATGGTTCTACTTTAATTAATCAAACAATAATCAAACAACACAATTAGTTGATTAGCTTTTCTAATCCATAACTTTGATATATAGTCAAAAATCACATTTTTGGTGCCAAATCAAAACAATAGGCCCTATCTAATTTTGGTTCTCACACCAGTCAATTGAAAATATATAGAAATCCCACTTTCGTCAATCGAACATGAATACTGATGACGACTAGTCAATCATCAGAATCACCTCCGGGCGACTAGAGCGTGATTCTATATCTATCCAGTATATTAATACTTCAAATACACGCGGATCATTCGTATACGCAAAATCTTTATATACTGGATTGTCCAAATTCAATATAAAATAAATAATCGAATACGTATAAAATGATTTAAATTTCAAAACAAAACTTGTTTTCACTTTTATTTATACTCTTCACACCCGTTCTAGGATACTACTGATCCCATCTCTAACGAGTCATTCCCATTGGATATTACTAATCCAATTTCTGATGAATTCTTTCGTTTGGTTCTAACGTGTCTTGTTCTCTGAGCTTTGTAAACCAAAGCTCTGATACCACTGTGAAGACCCGTAACTTCCCCGTGATGGAAAGAGCAGATGATCTTGAGAACAACGCACAAAAGAACGTAGATAGAAGAACATTTCATTGTTTATTACAACAATTACATCAGAATACAAGAATATACAGAGTATGAATAAATAATACATTCGATAAATATCAGAGATTACAATAAATTACATAGCAGCGGAAAATAATACAAAACACAACTGAAGGAGATATACGGATACAAAGCTTTCCGAATATCGTTCCAGCTGTAAACCAGGTTCCTGTGAATATAAATCTGCAAAACCAAAACTACTAACTGCCCGTGTCAAAATAAGGGCACCCAGAGTTTAGGTTAAAACAATAAACTCCAGGTCAGTCATGTGACTGGTGTGAGAACTAAAACTATTATTAATCTTTATTTTAAAGTTAGGTAAATCTAGGGACCACGCCGTATAACACGGAACTTGCTTCCTCCCAAGAACACCAGTGTATGAAACAAACAGCGCAATGCTAAATAAAGAACAATGAAGCTATTATAAGACCCAGGTCCCATCACACAATGCAACGCAAGCCGGAGGATAGGGTTTTTACCTTATAATAGCCAAAGAATGCTTGAAACGTTTAAAACAAATCATTTGATACTATAATATGTGCATAGTGTATAAAACAACTTCAAATCATAAGTATCAATCATAGACGGCATAAGCGCCCCATCCCACTATGTCGCCATATATAGTATTACAACTAAAATCGAAACATCACGTATTGGAAGTTGGATGTCCATCTGTGAACCGAGGCAAAAGATAGTCCTCTACCGATTCGAGACTCTCTAGCCCGAGCCTCAGGATTAGAACGCATCAACCCTTTGGATTGTCAGGGCCGGCCACCCGATGTGGATTATTATGCTTGAACACTACGTTTCCCCGCTCTTTGGGGCGTAAATGAGCCAACGAACGACTCCATCGGCTTCACATAGTCACCGATATATCCGAGGCGCCTCGCAACAGCAACAACCACATAAGTCAAACTCGTCAGGGCGTGTAAAACCACTGACGCCACTTCTAACTAGAAAGAAATGCTTGTCCTCCCTGAGGTCCTCTCCCGATTTTGGTTCACCATCGGGGTGTGAGGCTCGCGAATCAACGTTACACAAAGCTACGCCACACAGGCCATGCTTTGATCATCAACCACAAGACTTTGCTTTTCAATAGAAGCCTTGATCCATTGCCACTTAGGCATGCCACACAGGCAATTCATTCCATGCGATGGATATCCATAAATATGTAACCCCTGAGCTCGTACGTCTTAGAGAAGGGCGTTAAGCAAGAGAATAAATTCTCCGCCGCCAAACAGATATATATTTAATAGAAATCAATCACATAGACTAAAATCCAATGTTAGACACACAGTCCATTTACAAGTTCGTTCTGGGTCTGGACGAAACCGGAGGCACCTAGTACCCCGCATCTCCATCGATCTCCAAGTACGTCTGGACGACCACTAACTGATTCCCTCCTCTTGGGTGTACGGCCCAATCAAGATCATCAGTAATTATCCAAATGACGTGAAGACCTCCGGTCTTCGACCACCGTCTTCATCCTCGACACCACGTCGAATCAATTATTCAGAATGGGATAGACCCGGTCTTTCTGAATAACTCGCGTATACAATAAACAAGTGTTACACAAACACAACATACGCCTCATTCCAATTCAGAATATTCTTTTATTCAAATATTCTTATACTTTGGGAAAAGTTCCCATTAATTTTATCAAAGATAAATTCTTTAAATTTATTCTTTAATCTTTAATCTTCTTTGAATATCAGTTCAAACTAGACGGGATCAGCGAACCACACCGAAGTAATCATTTATTTCCCAATCCCAACCTATTCATCCCATGAAGTAAAACTGGTAATACTTCATATCTAACACCACAATGTTATCGGTAAATTCAATTACCATTTCACGTTCAAATCTAATTAAAGATTTAACTATCGCTTGGAGTAAAACTGGTGATACTCCATTCTCGATCTTTTCAATCTAATTAAAGATTCATTAAAACTCCACTTAGTTTTAATCTTTAACTGGGTTAAAGAATCAATGTCATTTAAAACACGGTTCACGATAAACCCAAAATCACATTCCATTAATTATCGGGTTAAAAAACAAGTGTTATTTAAAAACATTGTTCACGATAAACCCAAAAATCAATATCAATTCAATTCCAATTAAATATTATTTAATTGGTACCACTTCATTAAATCTAAATAAAGAGATTTAATGTTTTTCTCAACTGGGCTTAAGAACAGTGTTAATGAAGACACCATTCACGACAAAGCCAAATCACATTTGATATTAAATACAAGGCTATGAATAGAAAATATATCGGCTAATATTCAATATCAAATTCTACGAGCAACAAATATCGTATTGGAAACAACGATATAAATATATCTTTCAAATTTCCATAAAAATACCTGTATCAACACGAAATCCAACATCGAAATACTCCAAAGACAATTTCGATTCAAATCCATTCCATTTCAATTATTGGAAATTCTAGTTACTATTAAAACCCTTTTCAAATTCAATTTATTTATTTAAAAATATATAGAATTATAATTCTAGTTCAAAACTAGTTCATTACGATAAAAATCAATTTTTATCTTTTCAAATATGGAGTTTTTCATCTCAATTCTTCCCAAATCATTTCTTATGATTTTACACAAATTATTACTATTTTTAATAATTTTATCAAGGCCCGTACAGTCGATTTCCATCAACGACCATCGAACTACACTTACAGCGACCTTTTCCAAATTTTATTTGGACATAATTCCAAATCCAATCGTTAAATTTCTAATTTCCAATATTCGTTAGAAAACTCTTTTCGATAAGAACCCAGCGGTTCTGGTTTTAGGAGAATCCGACGGTCGGATCTCCCGCAATATCCATTCGAAGTCAGTGGTCGAAATTCACGAACTACTACAGCGCGACATGTTCTATTCAGGCCATTATATTATATACATAATATATATAATATATACTTCATCAATTTCCTTTTAAATCGTATTTTATAAATCGTTTTAAATTCGTTTTCGAAACGATTTCAACTTCATTTTCAAATTCAAATCTAGATTGAATTTTTCAATATAAATTCGTTTTAAATTCATCTCAAATTGATTTCAATTTAAATCGATTTTTAATTCAATTTCAATTCATTTTCAATTCAATTCAATTTCAATTCGAATTCATTTCTATTCAATTTCAATTCGAATTCATTTCTATTCAATTTCAATTTGAATCCAATTCTATTCAATTTAAATTCGAATTCATTTTCTATTCAAATTCTATTCAATTTCAATTCAAATTCATTTCAAATTGATTTCCATTCAATTTCAATTCGATTCGAAATCAATTTCAAAATATTCGATTTTGAAATCACTTTTCAATATTCATTATAAAAACGAATATAATCGATATAAATATCGTTTGCGTCAAAATGGCATCAATCTAATCAACACGACTTCATATATTTCTATTCAAAATTGGAATTAGGCCCAATCAATTAACATAGATTTTATTTCTATGGATTTCCATACAACGCATGTATATATCAACAATGACAAATAATCAACCATCATCCAAAGTGCATTCTACACTATATTAGCATCAAATATAAATATTCAACGCTTATAACAGTCTGTCAATCAATCGATCGACATACAACTAATTATTGGGATTAGTGTATGTCATATATCACCCCAATACCCATGTGGGGGTTTTAACAATCAAACACAGATTTTATTTGTGCAGTTGGGCGATGTGTAAAATTTATTGTCCCAATCAATATCAGTCAAATGTGTGTATATAAACAAATCGCCCGATTTGTTTATTTTTATTTCATTTTAAATACACGTTAAAAAATCTATTTTCAACTATAAAATATTTTAACTATATAAATATTTTATTTCATTTCACATCACACAATCAACTACACAGAAAAATCAAACAAACAAGCATACAAGCCGTCCATGGTCTGTGGACGACGGGTGTCGGGTGCTACTAAACACCGTCTGCATCCTAGTATATATTTTAACTAGAAATAAATTTAAAAGTGAGGAGTTCTCACCGAAAAGCTAAACCAAACGCCACGACTCTTCTTGTGTAGACAATCTTCGCCACTCGCCTTTTATTGCTTTCGTCGTTCGTAGCCACTACATATATAAAAATCACATTTTTACACTGCTACTATATAGATAAAAATTCTATTTTTACCTTGCTAGTAATATAATAAAAATTATATTTTTATCACACTATCCTCTATATGAAAATTATATTTTTATCTCTATTTCTAATATAAAGATCAAATTTTTATATCATCGCTATAAAAATCCCATTTTTATTTCAACATATATATAATAAAAATCAGATTTTTACTTCGCTACATATATAAAGATCAAATTTTTTCTCTCTATATAATGTAGAAATCATATTTTTATTAACTCTACTATATAAAAAATTTATTTCTATCCTTCACATAAAAATATCGCCTTTCTAATGTCAAAGAAAAAATCAAATCTTTACAAAAATCAAATCTTTATCATTTCTTTTTATAGATAAACATCATAGGATTTTATAAACTAAAAATCAAAACTTTATATTTTGTAAAACCATTTTCAAACCAATGTTTTTATATATATTTCAGATTTTAAAACGATAAAATATGTATATAAAAACTAGGTTAACCAAAATTGATAAAAACTCACTTTAGTTCTCGGAGGAAGGGGAAGATGAGGTCGTCGGCGGTGGAGGCACGGGTTTCTAAGTGGAAGGAGGAGGGAGAGCAGTTGAAGAAGGGGGGGGGTCTTCTCGAGTCGTGCTCGCGAGGGGGGTTATCTTTCGGCGGTCGATGCTCGCGAAGGGGGGTTCTTCCGGCGGTCGTGCTCGCGAGGGAGGGGGGTTTCTTTCGGCGGTCGATGCGATGGGGGGGGGTTCTTCCGGCGGTCGATGCGATGGGGGGGAGGCTATCGATTTGGGCGCGTCTTTTTATTTATTTATTCCCTAATCTGTTGAACGACTGGGAAAAGAATGAGGGAGAGAAAGAAGGAGAGGGACGGTATTTGAAAATATATATAATTTTATTTATTATTTTTCTCCAATTAAAAGTTGACTTTTCGTTTGAATCCCAAATCGAACCCACCAACTGTCGCCCCTAGCTAATTACCCCCATTCCGGACACAGTGGGATATATATCGTAAGCCAGTTTGGCTGTTTAGATCGGTTTCCATCAAAATCAAAATATAAATCTATATATTGAATTTGAATGCACATTTCAATTTACCAGGGCCACATACTAACTCTAAAAATTCTTGAAAAATATTTTCTAGCTTCATATTGACGATATGGTCCTAACAAAACTAATTTCGTCTAATTCTGAGACCATTTGAAGAATGGCAATTTTCCAGTCGATTAAAATCAACTGAAACTGGTCAAACGCGTTTTCCTTTGCCACACTCACATGTTGAATCAAAAAATTACGAAGTTTGAAACCTAGCAATAATTTGACATCGCGGATCCAACAAAAGCGGTTTCGTCGAAAACCGAGGTCGTTTGCAAAATTTCCATTTTTAAGGGCCAGAATTCCATAGCGACTATTCTGAATTTTAAACTGGACATAACTTTTTATCCCCGCTGTGAAATTTCAATTTTTCCGATTCGTTGGAAAGATATTCTCAATAAGATTCAAATATTTTTGGTTTCACTAAAATCCGGTTTATTTTGCACCCGGTACATTCATTTGAACTTTGAAATCGAATTATCGAACTACCGTGCCATTTTCAATTCTTTTTATAATTAAAATAAAATATTTATATTCTAACGACGATTCGAATAAATATATACGTTCGAATTCTATTCAAAATAAATTTTTCGTCGTTATTATTTAAAATAATCTATTTTAAATGTTCAAAATTCGCTAAAATCGCCAAAATAAAAATTTTAAATTGGCTCGGATTTCCGGGTTATTACAATAATTCATAATACCAAACAATGTTTATTTCATTTTACCAAACAATGTTTATTTTCAAAACCATGATATGTTGATTTTCAAAACCATGATATATTTATTTTCAAAACCATGATATGTTGATTTTCAAAACCATGACCTTTTTATTTACAGAACAATGTTCTTCTTTATTTAAAAACAATGTTCTTCTTTTAAAAAAAAACAATGTTCTTTACGTGATGAAAAACAATTCTATTTTTATTTACAAAACAAGGATCTTTTTATTTATAAAACAAAATGTGATTTCATTTACAAAACAAATGTGATTTCATTCACAAACAATGCGATGTTCTATTTTATTCACAAAACGATGTTCTATTTATTCAAAAAACGATGTTCTATTTTATTCACAAAACGATGTCTATTTTATTCATAAACCGATGTTCTATTTTATTTATCAAACAAATCTATTTTTCTTTCTAAAAAAATCTATTTTTGTTTGAAAAACAAATCTGTTCTTGTTTGTAAAACAAATCCATTCTTGTTTGATTCTTATTTGAAAAACAATGTATATTTATTTTTCAAAAATCATGTTTATTTATGTTTTCAAAAATCATGTATTTAGATTTCAAAAATCATGTTTTTAGATTCCAAAGACATTGTTTTTACATTTCAAAGACATTGTTTTTATATTTCAAAAAAAAAAATTGTTTTTATATTTTAAAAACATTTACAACTGTTTAGTATACTAACTTAATTTACTAACTAATTAGTATTTTACCATTATAACATTTACAAAAAAACTGTTGTTGTTCCTTGTATTTTCTTCATCGTGTCTTGCTCCAGGCTACGGCCAAACTTTTGAACCGATAACCGTGATCCAGGGCACTCTATCGCACACGATCCGAGGCGCTTGCACACGATCCAATATCACCACAACAAAGGCCATTCCCTACTCCCCCAACGCTAGCACCCCCGTCGAACTCGCCGCCCTCTCCTCCTCAGTATCCGGGTTCAAACGACATGACTTCAAATCAAATTTTCAACCGGTCTAGAACCCCAAACATCATCACAACCGTACATCTCGAAGATCTCATCGTGCTCCCTAACTTTGCCTTTATAAGTACGATTTAATTTTGCTTGGATTGGGAAATTTTTTGTATCAGTTTTAGAACGATTTGGCCATTGGTTAAGAGGAGCGGCGGCTGCTAAATAAAACTAGGGTTTTGTGAAAAAAATACGGTGTATACTAGGAGTATTTATACTAGTATATACGTTTATTAAATTTTATTTTTATTTTGATAATTCTTGTTTAATGTCACGTATTCCAAATCGAACCCAACGAGTGATGCCCCCACCAAAATACCCCCATTCTGGACACAATGGGATATGTCCGGTAAGCTAATTCGACTATTTCGATAGGTTTTTCTTAAAAATTAAAATATAAACCAATGTATATTTAATTTAAACGTACATTTTAATTTACCGGGGCCACATACTGACTCTAAAAATTACAGAAAAATTATTGCTGGCTTTGTTATGACGATACGGTCCTAATAAAAGTAATTTCGTCGAATTTGAAGACCATTTGAAAAAATGGCCATTTTCTGGTTGATCGAATTTGACTGAAATTGACAAAACACGTTTTCTTTTGCCGCAATCACATATTAATTCCAAAAATTATGAAATTTGGAATCTAACAATAATTTGACATTTCGGATCCAGCAAAAGCAGTTTCGTCGAAAATGGAGGTCGTTTGTAAAATGGCTATTTTTAATATTAAAATATATGTATAAATTCCATAGCGACTATTCTTAATTTCAAACTGGGCATAACTTTTGATTACCATTATGAAATTTCAATTTTATGGATTCGGTAGAAAGATATTGTTAAACAGATTTAAATATTTTTGGTTTCACTGAAATCCGATTTATTTTGCATCATGTACATTCAGTCAAAGTTCAAATTCAATTTTTCAAACTACCGCGCTATTTCAGGCTCATTATATAATCGAAATAAATTATTCATTCTAACTTCGATTAAAATAAATTTTCCATCGTTATTATTTAAAATAAATCATTTTAAACATTCAAAATCCATTAAAATTGTTAAAATAAATTTTTTGAAATTTGTTCTGAAAATCCGGGTTGTTACATTCTCCCCCCCTTAAAATCTTTTCGTCCTCGAAAAGGAACAGAGCTGAAAGTTGTTTAATTAACCAACTCAATTTTCAATTCTAATCAATTTTCAATTCAGTTCAATATTAAATTCGATTTAGCTAAATTTATCATTGTTTCTCATATTGGTTAAATTAATTATCATTCTAATATTTTAATTAGTTAAACTAATTATCAAACATCACAACCAGTAATCAATTAGGTGATTAACTTTATAAATATATATAACTCTTATATATTTCCAAAAATCATATTTTTAGTGCAAATCACAGTAATAAACCCTATCTAGTTTTTTTGGTTCTCACACCAGTCAATTGGAAACATATAGATATTCCACTTTCGAATACTCGAACATAAATGTTGATGATGTCATGCTCGTCATCATAATCATGTTCGGGAAACTACAGCGTGATTCTATATCTATCCAGTATATTTGAGACTTCGTACACACGCTAGCTAGGTGTATATGCAAAATCTTCATACACTTGATTGTCCAAATTAAAATGTAATAATATTTCAAATACGTATCTTAAGATAAAATTTTCAAAACTAAATTTGTTATCATTTTTATTTTAAAAATAAGACTCTTCCGACTCATTCTAGGATATTTCTGATCCTATCTCTAATGAGTCATTCTTATAGGATGCTACTGATCCTATCTCTGATGAATTCTTTTGTTCGGTCCTAATGTGTCTTGTTCTCGAGCTCTGTAAACCAAAGCTCCAATACCTGACGACCCAAACTTCGCAGTAAAGGAAAGCCCAGATTGTTTTGAGAACATGAAACACAAACAGAAGAACATTTCATTGCCTATTACAACAATTTATATCAGAGTACAAGAATATTCCAAAGTATGGAAAATTATACAACTAAAAATAATATCAGAGATTTAAATTACATTTAAATAGCAGCGGAAAAATAATACAAAATACAACTAAAGAAATACGCGGACACAGAGCTTTCTGAATATCGCTTCACCTGTAGACCAGGATCTTGTGAACATAATATCTGCAAAACCAAAACTACTAGCTGCCTGTGTGGAAATTATGGGCACCCAGAGTTTAGGTTAAAACAAGAAACTCCAGGTCAGTCATGGGACTGGTATGAGAACTCAAAAAAGTTATTAATTTGATTTTAAAGTTAGGTGAATCAAGGGACCACGCTGTATAACATGGAACGGGTTTAACCCCAAGAATACCAAAAGTAAACAGCACAATGCTTTTTGGAAAAATGAAGCTATTATAAGACTCAGGTCCCATCACACAATGCAACGTAAGCCGGAGGATAGAGTTTTACCTTATAATATCCAAACATGCTTAATACACGAAATTTCTCTTTCAATATTACTATAAGTGCATAGTGTAGAAATCAATTTCAAAAATAAATGTATCAATCATAGACGGCATGAGTGCCCCAACCCACTATGTTAGCCATATAGAGGTTTACAATTAAAACCGCAAAGCTCGTATTGGAAAGTTGGATTTCCATCATGATGGCTCCTGATTCCAAAGATCTATCGCATAGTACAATACTCCACGGCTTATGTCCTAGCTAGAGAAAACACCGTAATGCACATCCGCACTTTTGAGAAATCAAGTATCACGCGGCTTACGTCCCAGCAAGAGAAAACACCGCGTACCATATCCCTATATGGGAATCGGGGGAAAATGGCCCTATCCCTAATCTCAAGGTGTGGAGCGAATACACCCAGCACAACTGGCCGATCAAATCCATATATATATAAAGTATATTAGTCAAACACACTAATCAATCAAATCTTTCACCATCATACCTGGGTGTGGCTCGTGAGGTAACGCTACACAAAGCTATGCTTTGATCATCATCCACAAGGCTCTGTTTTTCAACAAATGCCTTGATCCATGCATCTTAGCATGCCACATTGTCAATCCATACCATACCATTGATTTCTACCAATATATATAACCTCTGAGCACATACGTCTCAAAGGATGGTGTTAAGCAAGAGAATAAATTCTCCGCCACTAACAGATATATATATATATATATATATATATATATTTAGAAGAGATCAACGAATACAATATAAAGGAATACAACGTCAGACATACCATCCATTTATAAGTCCGTTCTGGGTCTGAACGAAACTGGAGGCACCTTATTCCTCGTCTCGTATGTCCAATATAGAAGAGAGGCCCTCGCATATCCGAACAATCAACAAGTACGTCCGGACGACTACCACTGTAGCCCCTTCAAGGTAGCTACTCCAAACATGGGCATCAGTAGCAACTCATCCATTCGGTGTGAAGATCGTCGGTCTTGCGCCGTCTTCAATCTCTTCGACTGTTAGTCGTCGTATCAATTATTCAGAATGGTTTAAACCCGGTCTTTCTGAATAACTGGCGTACTTTGTAAACAAGTTCTATAAAAACACATCCTACGCCTCATTCCAATTCAGAATATTCTTTTAATAAAATATTCACATTCTAAGGGAAAGGTTCCCATTAATTTTATCAAAGAGAAATTCCTTTAAATTTTCTTTTTAGTCTCAAAGATCATTACTTAATGATTATTCAAGCTTAATAATTTAACCTTATCTTTAACTGTGTTAAAGAATTAATGTCTTTTAAAAGCATTGTTCACGATAAACCCAAATCTTCTTCCATTAACTATGGAATCTTCATGGAAATCATAACAGTGTATAATCGATATAAATTCCCATATCAAACTAATAATATAAATGGAATAGAGACAATGCCTTTTTAATTCCATATATAGTATCGGCCTTCATTCACAGGAGGTCATCTCGATTATTACCAAATCAGATTCCATCCAATTCCAATTTGACATATTAAATTGGAAAACATTATTTTGGAAATTTTCCATTAAATCTTAATAAAAGATTTATAAATTCCAAATTATTTCTTCACTGTTAATTGCGTTAAAGAACAAGTGTTATTTAAAACACCGTTCACGATAAACCTAAAAATTCAATTCTTTTACACTATAACAACCCAGAAAATCCGAACCAATTTAAAAATTTTATTTTGGCTATTTCAGTAAATTTTGAATAGTTAAAATAATTTATTTTAAATAATAATGAATAAATTTTTATTTTAATCAAAGTTAGAGTGAATATATTTATTTTGATTTCAAAAGGAATTAGAAATAGTTCGGTAGTTTGAAAAGTCAAACTTGAACTTTGACCAAATTTACCGGATTCAAAATTTAACGGATTTTAGTGAAAAAAAATACCTAAATCTGTTTGAAAATATCTTTCCAACGAATCCGAAAAATCGAAATTTCATAGCGGGAATCTAAAGTTATGGCCAGTTGAATATTCAGGATGGTCGCTATAGTATAATTTACAGCCCATATAAAAGGCCATTTTCAAACGACCTCCATCTTCGACGAAACCACTTTTGTTAAATCCAAAATGTCAAATTATTGCTAAGGTTAATTTTCCAAATTTTTTGGAATTAATATGTGAGCGTGACAAACGAAAATGTGTTTTGTCAATTTTAGTCAATTCTGATCGACTTGAAAATGACCATTTGACGAAAATAATTTTGTTAGGACAGTATCATCAAAAAAAGCCAGAAATAATTTTTCTGGATTTTTCTGAGTTCGTATGTGGCCCCGGTGAATTTAAATATATGATCGAATTAATTTATTAAATGATTTAAATACTAAATTAAAGATTTCCGGCCACAGACAGTCGTTTGGACTGATGAGACCTAATCCATTGGATCCGGAATAGGGGCTATTGGGTGGGCTCAACTCTGGTTGGACTGAAATTGGATTGGTTTAAAACTTTTGGATTTATTTGTAAAATTAACATTAGAATAATATAAAAATACACATTATCTTCTTTCGAACCCTAATCCAAAGAACATAGCAGCCGCCCCCTTTCTGTAATGGTTGAGAATGCTCCATCCTTTCTCCACTAATTTCCATCAATCCTTTCATCGAATCTCCTTCCTCCTTTAGATTTTCTATGGAGATTTCCTAGTTCTTCTTTTTATACAGTTGGATCAACCTCTGGTGGCCCGAACTACGAGATTCACGCCCCTTAACCAACGCAAAACCCACCGCCGCCGAGCCTTCCCTGCACCACAGAGTGAGCTCCCCTTGTAGGAGCACATGCGCCACCCTCCCCCCTCCGACGTCCCACTCTCCGATCGTCAAACCATATCACCATTTGAACAAAAATTGGAGACATAGATTTGAAGCTAATTGGGTTTTCGTGCGGCAGTTTACGGTAAGGAAGAAGAAAGGTTTAATCCCATTAATATTTTAATAATTTAATTTTAAAATTACGATCTATCTTGTTTAAATCCTAATTAATTCACACGGCATCGAAAATTAATGATTTCAGATCCTATGTGATTGTAGAGACGAGATCTACGACTCTAGACTAAAAAGGAGTGATTCCGAGCTGTTTGGATTTTGGACAAATTTGCCACACGATAGTGAGATTTCTGTTTTTTTTCAAATAATTAATTAATTTAATTATTTTATTTGCTATGTAATAATCGCATGTATATGATTTAGATCTACTTTGTTCTGACATTTTGGATGATGATTGATCTATTGTTTGGTGGTGAATAATTATAGATCTGAACGTGTTGGTTGAATTAAATTATTTTCTCTTTGTAATATTTAGTGAATCATGTGTAGTCAACAATATAAAAATATTATTTTATCATTTTTGTTGAATTGAATTAGATTGTCAATTCAATATAAAAATATTATTTTATCAATTTTGTTGAATTGAATTAGATTGTCAATTCAATAAAAATATCATTTTATCTTTTTTGTTGAATTGAATTAGTTTGTCAATTCAATATAAAAATATCATTTTGGTCAATTTTGTTGAATTGAATTAGTTTGTCGATTCAATTAAAAATATCATTTTGGTCAATTTTGTTGAATTGAATTAGTTTGTCGATACAATTAAAAATATCATCTTGTCATGTTTGTTGCATTGAAATAGAATTGTCAATTCAATAAAATTATCTTTTTGTTTATATTCTTGAATTGAAATAGGATTGTCAATTCAATAAAATTATCATTTTGTTTATATTGTTGAATTGAAATAGAATTATCAATTCAATAAAATTATCGTTTTGTTTATATTGTTGAATTGAAATAGAATTGTCAATTCAATAAAATTATCTTTTTGTTTATATTGTTGAATTGAAATAGAATTGTCAATTCAATAAAATTATCGTTTTGTTTATATTGCTGAATTGAAATAGAATTGTCAATTCAATAAAATTATCATTTTTTTATATTACTGAATTGAAATAGAATTGTCAATTCAATAAAATTATCATTTTGTTTATATTTTTGAATTGAAATAGAATTGTCAATTCAATTAAATTACCATTTTGTTTATTTTGTTGAATTGAAATAGAGTTCAATAAAATTATCATTTTATTTATATTGTTGAATTGAAATAGAATTGTCAATTCAATTGAAAGTATCATTTTTGTTATATTATTGAATTGAATTAGAATTTTCAATTCAATAAAAACATCACCTTGTTTAAGTTGTTGAAATGAGTTAGAACTTTCAATTCAATATAGAATACATCACCTTTTGGGTTGATTGATAAAATCACCACCTTTTTTGTTGTTTGATTGTCGTAGAAAAGATTACATTTTTGTTTGCAAATTTAGATGCAAATTAATATCCTATTAAAAGTTATATTTTTATTTGCATTCTTTGATGCAAATAAAAATTTGAAATAAAAAGTTATATTTTTATTTGCTTTATTTGAGGCAAATAAAACATTGAAATAAAACGTTATAACATTGAAATAAAAAGTTGAATTTTTATTTGCATTCTTTGATGCAAATAAAATGTTGAAATTAGAAGTTGAATTTTTATTTACATCAAAAGAATTTTTATTTGCATTCTTTGATGAAAATAAAACATGAAAAAAAGTTAATTCTTATTTGCATTCTTTGGTGCTAATAAAACCTTGAAATTAGAAGTGGCATTTGTATTCACATTCTTTGATGCAAATTAAACATAAAAATGAAAGTTGCATTTTTATTTGCACTTCTTGATGCAAATAAAACATAGTTTCAAAAGGTTATATTTTTATTTGTATTTTAGATACAAATAAAAACATGATTTAAAAAGTTACATTTTTATTTGTATTTCAGATAAAATAAAAGCATGATTTAAAGAGTTGCATTTTTGTTTGCAATTTTAGATGCAAACAAAACATTAAAATAAAAGTTGCATTTTTGTTTGCAATTTTATATGCAAACAAAACATTAAAACAAGAGTTGCATTTTTGTTTGCAATTTTAGATGCAAACAAAAACATTAAAATGAAAGTTACATTTTTGTTTGCATTTTTTTTGTCAATAAAATATTGATTTAAGGGTTGCATTTTTATTTGCATTCTTTGATGAAAATAAAACATGAATTAAAAGTTGCATTTTTACTTTTAGATTAGAAGATATTTTTATTTTATTTTTTATTTACATTTCAGATGTAAATAAAAGGATAGGACTAAAAGTACCATTTTTACTTTTAAATTAGAGACAATACAAAGATAGGATTTAAAAGTTACATTTTAGTTACATGTTAGTTGTAGCAAAATTTATTAGAGTTGAAGTATCATTTTTATTGTCATTTTAGAGTCAATAAAAAGAACAAATTTTAATGTATCATTTTTATTGTCATTTTAGAGACAATAAAAAAAAGAATAGATTTAAAATTGTTAGACCGAAATTTGGTCCTAACGCCCAAATTCTATGTGAAAACCTCACAATCACAGATCAATGCGGAAAAAGCAGTAAAATAAGAGGAGACACACGAGATTTTTATAGTAGTTCGGCTCAATCCAAGCCTACGTCCACTTTATAGTTTCTTAAATCCTAAGAAGCTATTACAATACTGTTGTGAGCGGTTTATACACGAAATCCTCGTGTTTACAACGAAAAAATGGAAATTATACACGAAATCCTCGTGTTGAATTGAATTGGATCGGCCTTCTTGTTGTTGCAAAGTCCTTGCAATAGTGGAAGATGATAGTTGGAAATGGCCGAAAAGAGAAGTTCTCAAAAAGTCCTTTAAAATGGCCACGTTATGGTGTATTTATTGGCGTAGAGGGACCTTGCCAGGCTCTGAAGTGGTCCGGTTCGGAGGTGCCACGTGGCGGGTACTGAGGTGATCTCGGAAGTAGTGGAGAAGTGGTCTTCAGATCGTTCTAGGACAGGTGGAGTCCGATCCGCAATTGTAGGAGTCGGTTATGCCAAGAGAAGAGGTCAAAGCAGCAGTGTGTGCAGAAACAGGTCCAGTCGGTTCGGATCGGATCCGAACCGGTCCTTCGAGCTGAGCGCATGTGTGCACTTCTGTGCAGATGTCCAAAGCGGGTCGGGTTTGCCCCTTCTGAGCCGGTCCGGACTGATGAGAGTGGGAGCTATGCCAAGCTAGCTCTTGTGAGGATTTGGTGTGAAGCGGGTCGGGTCTGCGTTATCTCGATCCGAACTGACTTATCCGATCCAAGGATTTATTCAATGCTAAATTCCAGGTCTCCGGTTCTGCACGCGTTCACGGAAACGAGCATAACTTTCAAACCGTAAGTCCGTTTTAGCCAAACGAAAGCTCAAACTAAAGCTAATTCAGAGATCTACAAGATTTACAGAGCTCAGCTCCGTAATCTCTATTTTTGGGCCCAAAAAAGGTATCTGGTAGGAGTTCCGGGCCTTTCTTTATTTGTGGTGCAATTTCGACCAAATCGCTGCCTGTCCTCTGACGATGTTTCTAATACTTGAGCATATTGTTGATCAGAGATTCCATGTGTGACTGCTTTGACTAAAAAGCGGGTCAACAAAAATGACACATTTTTATCATAAGTTTATATGCAATAAAAATAGTAGGATATAAATCCATGTTGTTAGTATCAATTGGTTTCAACCAAAAAGGAGTTATCATTAGGAAAATATATTTCTAATGTAATTTAATTACCATTGGGAATAATCAGTCATTAAAACATGATATATTTCAAATCATCATTTTCATCATGTTAGTAGAATTATGGAAATCATATTTAAAATTTCTAACATGAATGTGGATCGTATTTGGTTTGCATGTGATTGTTTGAAAGTAGTTGAAATCACCAAATGATTTATATTTATATTTAACGAATTGCGCGCGGTAGTTCGTGTTTCGACAGTCGTAACTTTAAACGATCATACTGTAAGATCCAACTGTCGGATTTTCCCAAAACTGGAACCATTAGGACCGTTTTGGGAAGATCTTTCCGAGGATATAAACTTTATCAAAATCCAACGGTTAGATTTCAAGATAAATGTAAATCAAATTTTGGTAAAAACAGCGCCAAGGCCGTCCATCAACTCGAAGCGTTGTTTAATTATATTGAGCTATTTTTAAATAAATAAAAATAGCGATAAATCGTTATAAATTAATATTAACGATATTAAATGGTTCAAATGATAGTAATTCGAAAAATTATTTGAAAAGACCGAGTTCAACTCATTTCAAATAATTTTACGGCGATTTTAATCGAAGATATCGAAGACGACGATTGGAGACCAATGATCTCCACGTCGAAAGGATAACTACTGATGTCTTGCATTGTCTAGCTACCAATAAAGGGTTAAAGTGGTAGTTGTCCGAACATGCTTGTTGATCGTCCGGATACACGAGCACCTAGGTGACTCCGGATTCGTTCAGACCCTAACGGACTTGTAAACGGATGTGTGTTCGACATTGAATTTCATGCCATGTAATTAAATTGATTTCTGTTAATATATATATATCTGTGGTGGCGGAGAATCTATTCTCTTGCTTAACACCCTTCTTTGAGACGCATAAGCTCGAAGGTTATATATTGGTAGTTATCGATCGCATGGTATGAACTATCAATGTGGCATGCCAAGATGCAATTGATCGAGGCTTTTGTCGAAAAGTAGAGCCCCATGGATGATGTTCAAAGCATAGCCTATTTAGGCATAGCATTATGTATTACGTTACCTCGCAAGCCTCACACCCTGGTACAGTCAAAAACGGGACAAGGGAACTTTGGGAGTGCACACATCTCTTTCTAACTGGAAGTGGTGTTTGGTTTTTTACAAGGCCTAACTAGAAGTTGCATTTTTGTTTGTAATTTTAGATGCAAACAAAAACATTAAAATGAAAGTTACATTTTTGTTTGCATTTTTGTTGTGAATAAAATATTGATTTAAAGGTTGCATTTTTATTTGCATTCTTTGATGCAAATAAAACTTGAATTAAAAGTTGCATTTTTATTTTTAAATTAGAAGTTATTTTTTTTAATTTACATTTTAGATGTAAATAAAAGGATAGGACTAAAAGTACCATTTTTACTTTTGAATTAGAGACAATACAAAGATAGGATTTAAAAGTTACATTTTAGTTACATGTTAGTTACAGCAAAATTGATTAGAATTGAAGTATCATTTTTATTTTCATTATAGAGACAATAAAAAGAACAGATTTTAATATATCATTTTTATTGTCATTTTAGAGACAATAAAAAAAGAATAGATTTAAAATGACACATTTTAATCATAAGTTTAGATGCAATAAAAATAATAGGATTAAAATCCATGTTGTTAGTATCAATTGGTTTCAACCAAAAAGGAGTTATCATTAGGAAAATATATTTCTAATGTAATTTAATTACCATTGGAAATAATCAGTCATTAAAACATGATTTATTTCAAATCATCATTTTCATCATGTTAGTAGAATTACGGAAATCATATATAAAATTTCTAACATGATTGTAGACCGTATTTGGCTTACATGTGACTGTTTGAAAGTAGTTGAAATAGCCAAATGATTTATATTTATATTTAAATATAAATATAAATTAAAATTTAACGAATCGCGCGCGGTAGTTCACGTTTCGGTAATCGTAACTTTAAACGATTATACCGTTAGATCCAAACATCGGATTTTCCCAAAACTGGAACCATTAGGACCATTTTGGGAAGATCTTTCCGAGGATATAAACTTTATCAAAATACAACAGATAGATTTCAAGATAAGTGTAAATCAAATTTTGGTAAAAACAGCGCCAAGGCCATCCATCGACCCGAAGCGTCGTTTAATTATATTGAGCTATTTTTAAATAAATAAAAATCACGAAAAATCGTTATAAATTAATATTAACAATATTAAATGGTTTAAATGATAATAATTTAAAAATTATTTGAAAAGACCGAGTTTAACTCATTTCAAATAATTTTACGGCGATTTTAATCGAAGATATCAAATACGGCGATTGAAGACCGTCGATCTCCATGTCGAAAGGATAACTACTGATGCCTGGTATTGGCTAGCTACCAATAAAGGGTTAAAGTGGTAGTTGTCCAGACGAACTTGTTGATCATCCGGATATGCGAGCACCTAGGTGACTCCGGGTTCGTTCAGACCCAGAACAGACTTGTAAATGGATGTGTGTCCGACATTGAATTTCATGTTGTGCAATTAAATTGATTTCTATTAATATATATCTTTGGTGGCGAAGAATCTATTCTCTTGCTTAACACCCTTCTTTGAGACGCATGAGCTCGAAGGTAATATGTTGGTGGTTATCGATCGCATGGTATGGAATGTCAATGTGCATGCTAAGATGCAATTGATCGAGGCTTTTGTTGAAAAGCAGAGCCTCATGGATGATGATCAAAGCATAGCCTATTTAGGCATAGCTTTGTGTATTACGTTACCTCGCGAGCCTCACACCCCGGTAGAGTCAAAAACGGGACAAGGGAACACAGGGAGTGCACACGTTTCTTTCTAGCTAAAAGTGGTGTTTGGGTTTTTACAAGGCCCGACATTTTTACTTATGTGGTTGATGGAATGAGGCGCCTCAGATATTTTTATTGGTCTCCAATTGCTAATTTATAGGTCCAATAGGATCGGAAAACGTGTGTTCGGGAATTACTAATCCACTATCGTTATTTATGGACGGCCCTGCAAGATCCAAGGGTTCACTACGGGGAATCCTGAGACATTGCTAGAGTGTCTCGAATCGGTAAGGAGATCATTCCTAGCCTTGACTCATGATGGAAACCAACATCCAATACGACATTACGGTCTTGATTGTAAACCTATATATGGCAACATAGTAAGATGGGGTCGTCTAGGATTGATACATTTACTTTGAAGTATTTTTGAAACATATTAGGCACTAATAATAATAATATTAAACATATTATTTTCTACGTATCAAGCATTTTTGGTCATTATAAGGTAAAACTCTATCCTTCGTTTGCATTGCATTGTGTGATGGGACTTGAGTCTTATAATGATTTCATTTTTTAAAAAGCATTGTGTTGTTTTGACTTAAAAATTTATAAAACTTATGCACTTGCAATCCAATGGAATTAAACCTATTCCGCGTTAGCGGCGTGGTCCAGTGATTAGCCATATTATTAGTTTAGTAAGATTTCTCATACCAGTCCCATGACCGACTCGTAGTTTGTTTCACTTTGCAAACTCGGGTGCCCTCTTTCCACATGGGCAGCCAATTGACATGTTTTAGGTAGGGATGTTTTCTGCACTAGAGCTTGCTGATGAAGATGTTGGAAGATCTTTTCTTTTTATCTTTTATTTTCTTCTTGAGATATTGAGACAGTATTAGATATTGATGTATTTTGGGAGATTGAGACTTTATTTCCTTCCCTGTTTCAGACATCTATTTTGCTAAGTGTATCCTGTACTACGTACTCTGATATTCTATAATGATGGTTGTGATGACATTTCCATTTCCGCTGCAATGATTTATATGTTTTGCTATGTATCTGTGATCTGTTATTGTTTTAATTATGTTATGCTCCTACGATTATCCTTACTTTCGTTCCACAGAAGTTTGGGTTGTCACATTTGGTATCAGAGCTTAAGGTTAACCTTAGCTACGGAGTATAACATTTTAAGAACAATTAATCTAGATAGAATCAATAGTATTCTAAGACGTGTAGCTCATTAGACATAGGATTAGTAATGTCCTAAAATGATCACAGCAGAATATCACATATTAATCAGTCATTACATCATTATCATCTTATCATATGTCTTTGCTTTTAATCTTTCCTTTGAAAATTATCATTTCTGTTAGTCTGAATCTTTCCTTGATGGTGCAGAACTAACTAAGGAATGAGTACCAGAGCACATACGAGAGCCCATGGTAGAGGTGGGGCAAGAAGACCCGCTAGAGATGAGACTCCTACGGCCCGGGAACAGGAACAAGCCACTCCAGAAGTTGAGACACCACCCCCTTCTGCTTTTGGTTTAGATAAAGTGGCAAAGAAAATCGAGAATTTAGGTGGCGTGCACTTCACAGGCCAAGAAACAGTGATAGAGGACCTAGCATGGCTTAAGACGATAGAGAAGATCTTGGGAGGACTGAGCTCGAAAATCATAGGAAGCGTTTTATGGCGGCTGGGTACCTGAAGGACCAGGCTCAGATTTGGTGGGAAACTTCTATGGTTGGGGGTAATGAAGCGGATGTAACTTGGGAGAAATTCAAAAAGTTATTCAATGAGAAGTTCATTCCACCTCATGAGGTTGTGTGCCTTCACGATGAGTTTGTCCATCTCCAACAACGGAGCATGACTATTGCTGAGTACGTAAAGAAATTCGAAGAGCTTTCACAATATGCACCTGAGCTAGTCCAAGACCCGCTCCAGAAAAACAAGAGGTTTATCAATGGTCTGGCAAAGAGGTATCTTAATAGGGTGACTGCACACATCTAGCGTCCATTTGCTAAGGTGATCGAGATGGCCTGCAGATATGAAGAGATTGATCAGAAGGGTTCTTAACAGGAACGAGACAAGAATCAAGCCAACAACAAGAAGAAGGAGTCGGACAAGAAATCTGAGGCGGGCAGCTCTTTTACCACCAAGCCCCAAGGGAAGAAGAAAAGGGATAAATCAAAGGTGAAATGCTTCAACTGTAAGAAAATAGGGCACTTCGACTATGAGTGTCGAGCTCCCAAGTGACCAAAGAGGAATGATTCTGGGCCCATCCAAGGTTCTCAGGATAGCAGGGAGTGCTATAATTTCCACCAGAGGGGCCATATCAAGCCTAGCTGCCCGCTGCTGAAGAGTTCTCAGGTGGCACATGTCTATGATGGAGCGGCTACACCGGCTTCTTCCGAAGTAGGTAAACCTGATGTTTTAGGAAGTACTCTTACATTAAAAACATTCCTATTATTGTTTTGTTTGATATGGGTGCATCTAGAAGTTTCATATCTATTGACACGATTAAAAAGCTTAAATTGAAACCCAGAAAACTCAAAGAACCAATTAGAGCCCATAGTCCGATAGGAGGTTCACTTATATTCGAGCAGTACTGTAGAGTGCCTGTTTCTTACTCTTATTTCCAATTCCCTTTTAATTTGATTGTTATGAGTTTTTCTGGATACGATATTATACTAGGAATAGACTGGCTAACAAAATATGAGGCTGAGTTACTTTGTGTTGAAAGAGTAGTCATAATCAAAACCAAATTTGGAGATATTATCACTATTCCATGCCATGGCTCAGCCATAGATAGGAAAGAATTCTAGTCTTCTCTAGAAGGCACTCCTGCTTCTATTGAGGATATTCCTATCGTCAGAGACTATGCAGATGTGTTCGAAGAAGTTGACAGCTTACCTCCGCGTAGAGAAATCGATTTTAGAATTGACTTAGTTCCTAATGCAAGGCCAGTTGTACACCCTATTCAAAGGATGTCACTGAAAAAAAAAGAGGAACTGAGCAATCAAACCAAGCAACTTTTGTGGAAGGGTCTGATCAGACCTAGTTTCTCAAGCTGGGGCACAGCAGTGGTTTTCGTCCCAAAGTCAGACGGTACCCTCAGGCTATGTGTGGACTACCGTGATCTAAATAAGCAGACTCTTAAAAATAAATACCCACTGCCCCCGCATTGATGATCTGCTAGACCGCTTGAACGGAGCACGAGTATTCTCTAGGATGGACCTAGCTATAGGTTTCCACCAATTACGCATTACCGAGGAATGTGTGCCTTTGACAGCTTCCAGAGGACCTGACTTATTTTATGAATGGCAAGTGATGCCCTTCGGCCTATGCAATGCACTAGCATACTTCGTAGATCTGATAAATAGTGTCTTCCGTGATGTTTTAAATAAATTTGTGCTGGTTTTCATCAACAATATTCTAATCTTCTCTAAGTCCACTACTAAACACGAGAAGCATCTGAAAGAAGTCCTAGAGATTTTGCGAAGAAATGTGCTGAAAGCCAAATTCTCCAAGTGCATATTCTGGCAAGAAGAGGTGAAATTTCTCGGCCGTTTTTTATCTAAGGAAGGCATCTCAGTAGATCCAGGAAAGATCTTGGCCATCAAAGATTGGAAGCAGCCAACTACGCCCACTGAAGTCAGAAGTTTCTTAGGTCCAGCTGGCTATTAACGGAAATTCGTTTAGGATTTCTCGAGATTATCTTGTCCATTGACGAAGCTGACTAAAAAGCATATAAAGTTCATTTGGACACCCGAAAGTGAGGCAGCTTTCCAAGAGCTAAAACAAAGGTTGATCACTGCTCCTATGTTGACCATTGTTGATGGCAATCAGGATCTGAAAGTCTAGATAGACGCTTCTAGACAAGGTTATCCTTTTCATATAAGTTAACATGTCAGAAATGACATTTTTCTAATGTCAAATCTTATTTTAACATGTTATTATTTTCTCTATTTAAGGTATTGGTGGGGTGCTAATGCAAAGAGACAAAGTTGTCGCATATGCTAGCCGCCAGTTAAAACCGCATGAGAAGAATTATGCCACTAATGATCTTGAGCTAATGGCCATAGTATTTGTTTTAAAGATATGTAGGCACTCTCTCTTGGGTGAGAAATTCGAGCTTTATACTGACCGCAAATCCTTAAAGTATCTATTCACCCAAAGAGATTTGAACTTGAGGCAGCATCGTTATGTTGAATTCCTTGCACCCTACGACCTGGACATCTTATATACTTCAGGGAAAGCCAATGTAGTGGCAGATGCTCTCAGTAGGAAAAATATGGCCAGCACCAACCTTATCCTTGCCAATCTCATTATTACTCCTACCTTGATCGACAAGATCTCTGCTCTCCAGAAAGGTGATAGATTTATTCAGATGATCAGTGAGCGAGTTCGAAAGGGAAAAGCGCCAAGCTTCCAAATAGACAGCAAGGGAACCCTCAGGCTGAAAGGGCGAATATGTGTGCCAGATATTCCCGAGCTAAAAAGAGAAGTTATGGACGAATGCCACAAGTCTAAGCTCAACATCCATCCTGGATTAAGCAAGATGTACCGCGATCTTAAGCGTACTTTTTGGTGGAAGGTGATGAAGAGAGACATTTCTATATATGTTGCTAGATGTCCCACCTGTCAGCAAGTCAAAAGCGATCAGCAAAAGCTAATAGGTCTATTGCAACTGCTAGGGGTTCCAAGTTGGAAATGGAACGGAATTTCTATGGACTTTATTGATGACTTACCCTGGACTAGGAAAGGCAATGACAGTATATGGGTGATTGTAGATCGCCTCACAAAGACTTCCCATTTCATCCCTGTCAAAACAGCTCGAAGTTTGGCACAGCTTTATTTCAGAGAGATTATCAGAATACATGGAGTTCCCAAAAGCATTGTCAGTGATCGTGATCCGATATTTGCTAGCAAGTTCTGGGAAGCTTTCCAAGAAGAACTAGGGACTAAGCTGAATATGAGCACCGCTTACCACCCTCAGACAGATGGCCAAACTTAGAGGGTGAACCGCATATTGGAGGACTTGTTGCGAGCATGCATCCTAGATTTTGGTGGGTCATGGGAAGATAATTTGCTCTTGGTTGAATTCTCTTATAATAACAGCTAGCAAGCAAGCCTGCAGATGTCGCCATTTGAAGCATTATATGGCAGGCCATGCGGATCTCCTGCATGTTGGGTGGAACCCAGTAATCGATTAGTATTGGGTCCCGACACGATTCGCGAAGCATCGGACAAAGTTGACATTACTAAGAAGCGATTACTTGTTGCCCAAAGTCAACAAAAGAGCTATGCCGACACTCGAAGAAGTGATTTAGAATTCTCTGTCGGTGATCTTGTATACTTGAAGATTTCGCCACTGAGAGGTGTAATTCGATTTGGGAAGACTGGGAAATTGGCGCCGAGATTCATTGGTCCATTTCCTATTCTCGAAAGGATTGGAACTCTCGCCTATAAAGTGCAGCTGCCTGACTGGTTGTCAGGGGTCCACGATGTATTTCATGTGTCCCAACTCCGGAAGCATGTTTGATCCAGATTTAGTTGTAGAGGAAGCAGCACAGCGAGATTTGGAGATTACCCCGACCCTAGCAGTGAGGAGGGAAGCAATGAAAATTATGGGCAAAGAAACCTGAGTGCTGAGGAACAAGAGGATCCACTTAGTCAAGGTGTAGTGGAGTGGGGGTCCTAGAGACTGTACATGGGAGACTGAGGATAGCATCAAACAGGACTATCCCAAGTGCAGAGTGGATATCTCCAAGTGACTTTCGTTTTGAGGTACATTTACAATACCTTACATTTTCCGTTTTGTTTCTTAGGTCTCATCAGCCCAAACGACTGTTTGTGGCCTGAAATTTTTAATTTGATATTTAAATCATTTAATAAATTAATTCGATAATATATTTAAATTCACCAGGGCCACATACGAACTCAGAAAAATCCAAAAAATTTATTTTTGGCTTTGTTCCTCAGCACTCAGGTTTCAGTGGAGTAGGGGTCCTAGAGACTGTACATGGGAGACTGAGGATAACATCAAACAGGACTATCCCAAGTGCAGAGTGGATATCTCCAAGTGACTTTCGTTTTGAGGTATATTTGCAATACCTTACATTTTCCGTTTTGTTTCTTAGGTCTCATCAGCCCAAATGACTGTTTGTGGCCTGAAATCTTTAATTTGATATTTAAATCATTTAATAAATTAATTCGGTAATATATTTAAATTCACCAGGGCCACATACGAAATCAGCAAAATCCAGAAAAAATATTTTTGGCTTTGTTTTGACGATACGGTTCTAACAAAATTATTTTCGTCGAATTCTGAGACTGTTTGAAAAATGGCGATTTTCAAGTCGATCAGAATTGACTGAAATTGACAAAACACATTTTCATTTGCCACGCTCACAAATTAATTCCAAAAATTCTGGAAAATTAAATTCAGCAATAATTTGACATTCCGGATCCAAAAAAGGTGGTTTCGTCGAAAACGGAGGTCGTTTGAAAAATGACCTTTTATACGAGCTATAAATTATACTATAGGGACCATCCTGAATATTCAACTGGCCATGACTTTTGATTCCCGCTATGAAATTTTGATTTTTTTGATTGTTGGAAAGATATTTCCAAACAGATTTAGATATTTTTGGTTTCACTAAAATCCGTTAAATTTTGAATCAAGTAAATTCGGTCAAAGTTCAAGTTTGACTTTTCAAAGTACCGTACTATTTCTAATTCCTTTTGAAATCAAAATAAATATATTCACTCTAACTTCGATTAAAATAAATTTTTAATCTTTATTATTTAAAATAAATTATTTTAACTATTCAAAATTTACCGAAATAGCCAAAATAAAATTTTTAAATTAGTTCGAATTTTCCGGGTTGTTACAATCTCCCACACTTAAAAGCTTTTCGTCCTCGAAAAGGAATACATTTTCTGTTTTGTTTCTTACTTTAATATTATTTCCTTTTCGAGGACGAAAATCTTTTATGTGGGGGAGATTGTAATAACCCAGAAAATCCGAACTAATTTAAAATTTTTATTTTGGTTATTTCAGTAAATTTTGAATAGTTAAAATAATTTATTTTAAATAATAAAGATTAAAAATTTATTTTAATCGAAGTTAGAGTGAATATATTTATTTTGATTTCAAAAGAAATTAGAAATAGTACGGTAGTTTAAAAAGTCAAACTTGAACTTTGACCGAATTTACTTGATTCAAAATTTAACGGATTTTAGTGAAACCAAAAATATCTAAATCTGTTTGAAAATATCTTTCAAATGAATCAAAAAAATCGAAATTTCATAGCGGGAATCAAAAGTTATGGCCAGTTGAATATTCAGGATGGTCGCTATAGTATAATTTATAGCTCGTATAAAAGGCCATTTTCCAAACGACCTCCGTTTTCGACGAAACCGCCTTTTTTGGATCCGGAATGTCAAATTATTGCTAAATTTATTTTTCCAAAATTTTTGGAATTAATTTTTGAGCGTGGCAAACGAAAATGTGTTTGTCAATTTAAGTCAATTCTGATCGACTTGAAAATCGCCATTTTTCAAACAGTCTTAGAATTTGACGAAAATAATTTTGTTAGGACCGTGTCATCAAAACAAAGCCAAAAATAATTTTTTTGGATTTTTCTGAGTTCGTATGTGGCCCCGGTGAATTTAAATATATTATCGAATTAATTTATTAAATGATTTAAATATCAAATTAAAGATTTCAGGCCACAAACAGTCGTTTGGGCTGATGAGACCTAACCCATTGGATCCGGAACAGGGGCTATTGGGTAGGGTCAACTTTGGTTGGACTGAAATTGGATTGGTTTAAAACTTTTGGATTTATTTGTAAAATTAACATTAAAATAATATAAAAATACACATTATCTTCTTCCAAACCCTGATCCAAAGAACGTAGCCGCCGCCCCCTTTCTGTAATGGCTGAGAATGCTCCATCCTTTCTCCACTAATTTCCATCAATCCTTTCATCGATTCTCCTTCCTCCTTTAGACTTTTATGTGGAGATTTCCTAGTTCTTAATTTCCATACAGTTGGATCAACCTGTGGTGGCCCGAACTACGAGATTCACGCCCCTAAACACACGCAAAACCTACCGCCGCCGAGCCTCCCCTGCACCATCGAGTGAGCTCCCCTTGCAGGCGCACGTACGCCACAGTACCCCCTCCGACGTCCCACTCTCCGATCATCAAACCATATCACCATTTGAACAAAAATTGGAGACCTAGATTTGAACCTAATTGGGTTTTTGTGCGGCAGTTTATTGTAAGAAAGAAGAAAGGTTTAATCCTATTAATATTTTAACAATTTAAATTTAAAATTATGATCTATCTTGTTTAAATCCTAATTAATTAATACGACATCAGAAATTAACGATTTCGGATCCTGTGCGATCGTAGAGACGAGATCTATGACTCTAGACTGAAAAGGAGCGATTCCGAGCTATTTGGATTTTCGACAAATTTGCCACACGACAGTGAGATTTCTGTTTTTTTTTTCAAATAATTAATTTAATTATTTTATTTTCTATGTAATGATCGCGTGTATATGATTTAGATCTACTTTGTTCTGACATTTTGGATGATGATTGATCTATTGTTTGGTGGTGAATAATTATAGATCTGGACGTGTTGGTTGAATTAAATCATTTTCTCTTTGTAAATATTTGGTGAATTATGTGTAGTCAACAATATAAAAATATTATTTTATCATTTTTGTTGAATTGAATTAGATTGTCAATTCAATATCAAAATATTATTTTATCATTTTTGTTGAATTGAATTACATTGTCAATTCAATATAAAAATATCATTTTATCATTTTTGTTGAATTAAATTAGTTTGTCGATTCAATTAAAAATATCATTCTGGACAATTTTGTTGAATTGAATTAGTTTGTTGATACAATTAAATATATCATCTTGTCATGTTTGTTGCATTGAAATAGAATTGTCAATTCAATAAAATTATCATTTAATAAAATTATCGTTTTGTTTATATTGTTGAATTGAAATAGAATTGTCAATTCAATAAAATTATCGTTTTGTTTATATTGTTGAATTGAAATAGAATTATCAATTCAATAAAATTATCATTTTGTTTATATTGTTGGAATTGTCAATTCAATAAAATTATCATTTTGTTTATATTGTTGAATTGAAATAGAATTGTCAATTCAATAAAATTATCATTTTGTTTATATTGTTGAACTGAAATAGAATTGTGAACTGAAATAGAATTGCCAATTCAATAAAATTATCATTTTACTTATATTGTTTAATTGAAATCGAATTGTCAATTCAATCAAAAGTATCATTTTTGTTATATTGTTGAATTGAATTAAAATTTTCAATTCAATAAAAACATCACCTTGTTTATGTTATTGAAATGAGTTAGAACTTTCAATTCAATATAGAATACATCACCTTTTGGGTTGATTGATAAAATCACCACCTTTGTTGTTGGTTGAATGTTGTAGAAAATATTTCATTTTTTTTGCAAATTTAGATGCAAATAAATATCCTATAAAAAGTTATATTTTTATTTGCATTCTTTGATGCAAATAAAACAAAGAATGCAAATAAAACATTAAAATAAAAAGTTATAATTTTATTTGCATTCTTTGATGCAAATAAAACATTGAAATAAAACGTTATAACATTGAAATAAAAAGTTAAATTTTTATTTGCATTCTTTAATGCAAATAAAATGTTGAAATTAGAAGTTGAATTTTTATCTGCATTTTTTGATGTAGATAAAACATGAAAAAAAAGTTAATTCTTATATGCATTCTTTGGTGCTAATAAAACCTTGAAATTAGAAGTGGCATTTGCATTCGCATTCTTTGATGCAAATTAAACATAAAAATGAAAGTTCCATTTTTATTTGCACTTCTTGATGCAGATAAAACATAGTTTCAAAAGGTTATATTTTTATTTGTATTTTAGATACAAATAAAAACATGATTTAAAAAGTTACATTTTTATTTGTATTTTAGATACAAATAAAAGCATGATTTAAAGAGTTGCATTTTTGTTTGCAATTTTAGATGCAAACAAAACATTAAAATAAAAGTTGCATTTTTGTTTGCAATTTTATATGCAAACAAAACATTATATAAGCGTTGCATTTTTGTTTGCAATTTTAGATGCAAACAAAAACATTAAAATGAAAGTTACATTTTTGTTTGCATTTTTGTTGGGAATAAAATATTGATTTAAAGGTTGCATTTTTATTTGCATTCTTTGATGCAAATAAAACTTGAATTAAAAGTTGCATTTTTACTTTTCAATAAGAAGTTACTTTTTTTTAATTTACATTTTAGATGTAAATAAAAGGATAGGACTAAAAGTACCATTTTTACTTTTAAATTAGAGACAATACAAAGATAGGATTTAAAAGTTACATTTTAGTTACATGTTAGTTGTAGCAAAATTGATTAGAATTGAAGTATCATTTTTATTTTTATTATAGAGACAATAAAAAGAACATATTTTAATATACCATTTTTATTGTCATTTTAGAGACAATAAAAAAAGAATAGATTTAAAATGACACATTTTTATCATAAGTTTAGATGCAATAAAAATAATAGGATTAAAACCCATGTTGTTAGTATCGATTGGTTTCAACCAAAAAGGAGTTATCATTAAGAAAATATATTTCTAATGTAATTTAATTACCATTGGAAATAATCAGTCATTAAAACATGATTTATTTCAAATCATCATTTTCATCATGTTAGTAGAATTACGGAAATCATATATAAAATTTCTAACATGAATGTAGACCGTATTTGGCTTACATGTGACTGTTTGAAAGTAGTTGAAATAGCCAAATGATTTATATTTATATTTAAATGTAAATATAAATTAAAATTTAACGAATCGCGCGCGGTAATTCGCCTTTTGGTAATCGTAACTTTAAACGATTATACCGTAAGATCCAACCGTCGGATTTTTCCAAAACTGGAACCATTAGGACCATTTTGGGAAGATCTTTCTGAGGATATAAACTTTATCAAAATCCAACGGTTAGATTTCAAGATAAGTGTAAATCAATTTTTGGTAAAAACAGCGCTAAGGCCATCCATCGACCTGAAGCATCGTTTAATTATATTGAGCTATTTTTAAAATAAAAATAGCGAAAAATCATTATAAATTAATATTAACAATATTAAATGGTTTAAATGATAATAATTCAAAAAATTATTTGAAAAGACCGAGTTTAACTCATTTCAAATAATTTTACGGTGGTTTTAATCGAAGATATCAAATACGGCGATTGAAGACCGTCGATCTCCATGTCGAAAGGATAACTACTGATGCCTGGTATTGGCTAGCTACCAATAAAGGGTTAAAGTGGTAGTTGTCCAGACGTACTTGTTGATCGTCCGGATATGCGAGCACCTAGGTGACTCCGGGTTCGTTCAGACCCAGAACAGACTTGTAAATGGATGTGTGTCCGACATTGAATTTCATGTCATGTAATTAAATTGATTTCTATTAATATATATCTTTGGTGGCGAAGAATCTATTCTCTTGCTTAACACCCTTCTTTGAGACGCATGAGCTCGAAGGTTATATATTGGTAGTTATCGATCGCATGGTATGGAATGTCAATGTGGCATGCCAAGATGCAATTGATCAAGGCTTTTGTTGAAAAGCAGAGCCTCGTGGATGATGATCAAAGCATAGCCTATTTAGGCATAGCTTTGTGTATTACGTTACCTCGCGAGCCTCACACCCCGGTAGAGTCAAAAACGGGACAAGGGAACACAGGGAGTGCACACGTTTCTTTCTAGCTAAAAGTTGTGTTTGGGTTTTTACAAGGCCCAACATTTTTACTTATGTGGTTGATGGAATGAGGCGCCTCGGATATTTTTATTGGTCTCCAATTGCCAATTTATAGGTCCAATAGGATCGGAAAACGTGTGTTCGGGAATTACTAATCCACTAGCGTTATTTGTGGACGGCCCTGCAAGATCCAAGGGTTCACTATGGGGAATCCTGAGACATTGCTAGAGTGTCTCGAATCGGTAAGGAGATCATTCCTAGACTTGACTCATGATGGAAACCAACATCCAATACGACATTACGGTCTTGATTGTAAACCTATATATGGCAACATAGTAAGATGGGGCCGTCTAGGATTGATACATTTACTTTGAAGTATTTTTGAAACATATTAGGCACTAATAATAATAATATTAAACATATTAACGTATCAAGCATTTTTGGTCATTATAAGGTAAAACTCTATCCTTCGTTTGCGTTGCATTGTGTGATGGGACTTGAGTCTTATAATTATTTCATTTTCTAAAAAGCATTGCATTGTTTTGACTTAAAAATTAATAAAACTTATGCACTGGCAATCCAATGGAATTAAACCCGTTCCGCATCAGCGGCGTGGTCTAGTGATTAGCCATATTATTAGTTTAGTAAGACTTCTCATACCAGTCCCATGACTGACTCGTAGTTTGTTTCACTTTCCAAACTCGGGTGCTCTCTTTCCACATGGGCAGCCAATTGACAGGTTTCAAGTAGGGATGTTTTCTGAACTAGAGCTTGCTGATGAAGATGTTGGAAGATCTTTTCTTTTTATCTTTTATTTTCTTCTTGAGATATTGAGACAGTATTGGATATTGATATATTTGGGAGATTGAGACTTTATTCCTTTCCTTGTTTCAGATATCTATTTTGCTAAGTGTATCTTATACCGCGTACTCTGATATTCTGTAATGATGGTTGTGATGACATTTCCATTTCCACTGCAATGATTTATATGTTCTGCTATGTATCTGTGATCTGTTATTGTTTTATGTTATGCTCCTACGATTATCCTTACTTTCGTTCCATGGAAGTCTGGGTCATCACAATCCAATTCCAATTTAATATTAATTAATTGGTACAAATTTCCTAAATCTTAAATAAAAGATTTATTCTTTTCTAAATTGGGTTTAAGAATAGTGTTATTATAGACACCGTCCACGACAAACCCAAAATCCCATTTGATATTAAATATAAGGTTCTTAATAGAAATTATATCTGTAACACCCCACATCCGTTAAGGTCACTCACAAAGGGAATGCCTTAACTTCAGTGGAGCATTATGGGTACTGGAACAGAAATATTACAAGACAGACATATATAAAACAACAGAAAGTAAAGTGGAAGTACTTCAAATCATTTATTAAATATAATTATTTAAAATAAAAGCCCATCAACTTCCAATACCCAATTACATAGCTAAAATATATGTCTTGCTCAAAAACTAAGAAGCATGAAAATAAATTGTAGTATTCCCCAATAAAGCAAAGCAAGCCATAGCCAAGAGAAATCCAAGCAGTACATGAAAGAGCCTTGGAGCTTGGTAAGATCCGAACTAAGCTGTATTCCCACCCTGCGAACCTGGGTGGGGGAACGAAAGAAAAAGAGGCGAAACAAACTGGGTCAGTCATAAAGACTGAGTAAGTCCTAGTGGCTTTCAGCATAAAACCAGGTGAAGATAATATGGCATGAATAAACTGAAAGTAAACATAAGCATGATGACAAGGTAAACTACAGGCACGATGAATCAAGTATAACATTCCATGGTTCCTGTCAAGAGTATCATCACAAGGTTCCTACCAAGTATCACATTGCAAGGTTTCTATTAAGTATAACATCGCAAGATTTCTAAGCTTCACCATTCCATTATTTTCTTTGATTTCCTATATTCTCTGCACCAACTGTACTAGTACCCCAACCCGTATCATCCTTTCTATATATATGTACAGTCCCTTGCCGTATATCGTACGGGTTTCATCACATATTTCTATACTACTTCAACGTAGTGCCACCATTCTTGAAATCGTTTGGACTGCCACCCTTGTTCTGACTAGTTTTCCTTATCATGAACTATCGCGTGTTCAACTAGGATTTATGCCACCTAGGACCACTAGGGATAATGCTACCTATTGAACGTTTTCTAGATTCAATTAGGGTTTATGCCACCTAGGACCACTAGGGATTATGCTACCTAACGAACAACACCCTTTTTCCATGTAACGATCTATTAATCGATCGGCTCCCTACAAGTCCTAGCTCGTTCATGTGTCTGTGTCATACAGCCAAATCACGAAATGTAGTCACTTGTGCTAGGTCCACCATAGGGTGTATCAAGCCCTAGGGTGCCAACCACCGACACGGATCAAGTACGCACAGTGTAAACCTATCGGTGCCCAATGCCTGCTTTTTCAACTCCGGACTACGTGCACGACCATAGTCTGCCTGAACCTATAATGGCGCACCAACTCAGTCGTCGTTCTGGTCGCTTACAATCAGCCCAGTAATCGTGCCCCACCCTGCCTAGTTCCAGGGTACCGTGATACATCTAGTGGGCTACTGCTGAAAAGGACCGTGCAACTAGGGTTTTCGTTCAGTAGGTTAAGTGTTGTCATTTAAATTCGAGACTTAACCCCATCAGTCTAGCATGTCAAGTTGGTTAAGTGTTGTCATTCAAGTTCGTGACATAACCCGCCTATGTGTCATATCAAATTGGCAAAGTGTTGTCGTTCAAGTTCATAACTTAGCCCTACGAGTCATCTGTCAAGTTGGTTAAGTATATTCAAGCGGTTCATGACTTAACCCTATCAAATCATCGTGTCAAATTGGTTTACTATATTCAAGCGGTTCATGACTTAACCCTATCAAATCATCGTGTCAAATTGGTTAAGTATATTCAAGCGGTTCATGACTCAACCCTATCAAATCATCGTGTCAAATTGGTTAAGTATATTCAAGCGGTTCATGACTTAACCCTATCAAATCATCGTATCAAATTGGTTAAGTATATTCAAGCGGTTCATGACTTAACCCTATCAAATCATCGTGTCAAATTGGTTAAGTATATTCAAGCGGTTCATTAGTCTAGTCATATTACTTAACCCACCCATTGGTCTGATTAACTATCATGTTGGTTAAGCCTACATTTGTAAGTTTTACATGTTCTTAACTCATACCGGTTAGGTCCACATTTACATGTCAAATTTCCATGTTATCCCACCTAACCCTCTAACCATACCCACGTCTTATTATGGTTAGTATTCCTTAATTCATTCATTATGACGAACGAATCATGAACTCTCACATTAGACCGTGCATTTTGTGGCCACTGGATTTGCCGGGCGGTTCCGGGCAGATTTACACCACAAGCTGGGTCTAACCTCGTGTCATAAACCGTTACGCTCACAATTTGGCCTTCGACCTCTCACATTAGACTGACACTTTATGGCTACTGGATTTGCCAGGAGGTTCCGGGCAGATTTACCCCACAAACTGAGTCTAACCTCGTGTCAAAGGTTCATTAAAGGTCGTATTCCACCCAAACCCCAATATCAATTCATGTGTTTAACATATAGAAATGTTCATGTTCCAACCACGTTCATATTTCCATTTATATGTCAACTATCAAGTTCATAATTCACGTTTTTGCCCCAAAACGTATTCCAAAATTATTATCATAATTCACTATAAGGTTATGCCAAGTTATAGCCTTTTATTTACAATACCTGCCAATTACCCAAAACCCAACTTAGACGCGTTCATATTAAAGATCTACCAAGTCATAAATTTTCATATATGTTCCAACTCCAAAATTTACATAATTAACATACGCCCAAGTTCTAGATTACATGTTAGTTTTTACATATGCCCAATTCATACTAAATTTACATATGTTTAATTCACGCCATTTCACATGTATGCAAATTTTATACCAATTTACACAAGTACCAAGTTTCATGCCGTTTACATATATCAATATTCTTGCCATTTTACATAGGTCGAGTTTCATACCAAACTACATGTATTCCATGTTTACACCATTTTATCCAAACTTACAATCTTTAACTATAGCGATAATACTCATATCCCCATTTCATGTTATGCCGTCAATTCCACCAAAAATATATATATATATATATATATATATATATATATATATATATATCCGATATAGACTACATTCCCATATTTCCCCGTATTCAATCGTACGCAAATCTCGGTTCAGGCCTAGGTCCGAAATTGACCTAGGTTCATTGAAAGAAAATAAATAGGGGAAGGTAGAATTTGTATAACAATCAGTATAGAGAGGAAAAACTGGCATAAAAGATAGATGTTGACAATAATATCAATATGAATCAAGAAAAACTGATTTACAACAGGCTGAATAGATCATAAGCTTGACATGAGAACGAACATAGAAAAGTCCCAAAACTCAAGATTCAAGAAGCAACAGAAATAGATCTGAATCAATAAACATACTTAAATCCCATTCCACTTTATTCCATGGCCATATTATAATTAAATGTTTAAAATCTAAAAACAACTAGAACTTACAGAGCATGGCTAATGAATTAAGAACTGAATTTGTTGTAAAAATGTCGCAGCGTTGTTAATTTATTGTCTTGAATAATTGTAGAAGCCTTGTTCTTTGGATTGATTTGAGTTTGAATGTTTGTACTTTGATTTGGAGACGGCGGCCATGGTTCAAGAGGTATTTTATCAGCATAATGGTGTAAGAATGATATGATATGAATTAGGTTAGGTCTAAGGGTGTTTTTATAGGTGTAGCAACTAGTTTAGGCCCTTAGATTAACCCTAGAATCAATCCGGACCATCAAAACATGTCTCAGGCTTCAAAAATAGGTTCTGGGTCAAAATAGGCCGACCAGGTCGACCTGTAAGGGGGTGAGGTCGACCACATGGTCGACCTGGGGTGTAGGTCGACCCTAGGGTCGACCACATGGTCAACCTAGTCCTCAGGTCGACCCCCAGTTCGACCTGCCTGGTCCTGTGCTGCCTAAAATCTGCTGAATCTTCTACAGGCCATAACTTCTTCATCCGGACTCCGATTTTCGAAAACTCGGACTCTATTTCATGTAAAATTTCGAGACGAACGCAATGGTGTAACCCTTTTCCCTGGATTCTTATTTTAAAATTTAATTCTGCCTTGATTTATGGTTTTAACATGTTATAAAAATTCGGGTTGTTACATTCTTCCCTCCTTAAAGGATTTCGTCCCCGAAATCTTCAAGTTAAGAAGAATGCATCCTATCATCCAATCAACCATCTACTCAACAATCATTCACAAGCAACCATTGTCCTTAAAAGATTTCTAATGCTGTATGAATATATGCAAAAAGTGTGTGTTTGTGTTCCTTGTCTAATGCAAATGGTCAGGCCTGATTGATCTTTTTAAATGCAAAATATGTTAGTGCCATGAATCCAACATGTATGCAAATAGTCCTAGTCATATAAACACTATATGTGTGCACAAACATCCATCCATATGCAACATCCACATGATAACACATTCAATTCCACCCATAAACAAGTATAAACATTCATGCATATGCAATATGAGGTGTGACTGAGCCGATCTAGTGCCTAATATGCATCCACGAGCAACAACTAGCAACCACTTGCAACCGCTTGCAACCATCAACCACAACATGTCTCAAACACATGTTTACACCCAATTGTTCCTACCTAAAGATATAGTCGAATGATAGAAGCAAGTAAAAACTTTGTGCCCATTAGGCAATGTCAAAACTGGAAATCTATGTCACATATATACTGATTAGGAGAAGAACTCCCTAAGCACCATCCCCGAAGACCAAAATCAATATCAGACTGATACCCAAAGAATTGACCAACCAATATATATGTTTCTAGGAAACTAAGCATGATGGACTCCTTTTTGGTCATAAGAAATCCCTTCCTAAGACCAACCCATATCCTATAAAACCCAAAAAGTTTAGTCAACCCAACAGACACCCTCAAGCCCCAACATGTATTACTAACATATGAGTCATACTCCCTATGGGGTTTGCTATAGAAATAGGATGGAGTATAGGACCGAGAGGTTATACTTAAAAGATAGCATGCAAATAAGCTCTACAGGAAAAGAGGGATTAAGGATATACTCTTAAAAAGAGATATGATGCATGTGTCTAGTCTTCAATCTTCTAAGTCGTATTTCCTTGAGCTTAACTCCATTGTGCTTTGTCCATCTTTAACTTCATAATTTCTTAATTCTTGTTTCCAAAATATGAGTTGGAACTCATTTCACTGTTGCCTCTCATCCCATTTTCCCTTATCCTCCTTCTAGTATACTCGGCTCAAACATAACTGCGTACTCATGGTTTCATGCAAGCTCTCCAAAATTCACTAGTGAATCCTGGATCTCGTTTATAGGGTATTCCACGCAGAAGAATTATCTCTTGCAAATAAACAAATGTCAACCATGTTGCCAAATGTACTTACTAAGGTGATTTCCTATAACTCATGCATAAGCGAAATGAACCATCTACCTTACTTGCAAACACTACTCGGGATCAATAGATGTATCAAGAGATTCTAGGTAACTAAGCATGGCAGAACCCTAAGGGTTACACTGGACTTCGAGGGCATTACCAAGGCAAGTCAAGAATATAACTACCCTCTTTTCATACTCAAGAATGGCACCATTACTGGATGACCACTCCATCCCTAGAATCAACCCATAGCCCAAAAAAACATAAGCATTACTTCTAAACTCAACACTTAGCATAGACATTCCCAAATCCAAACGAGTCATGAATAAATGAGCCGATTCCCTAACAGGATTTGAGAATAAAATGGGATCCTCTACTATGCTAGTAATAAGGTGCAGAGACTCAAATATCGAAGAAGAAATAAAAAGGATACGATGTACCATAATAAAAAAGGGTACGAACATGATAGAAATATAAACTAGACTTTCCTACAGAAACATTTCTACCTTCTTGTTCTAAGCCTCATTCGCCTTTACCACTCTTATCCCCTCTTATATAACGTGTTAACAGGTCTCTCGAGAACTACCTCCATCGCCCGGCAACCCTACAAAGCTTGAAATAAGATTAGTCGCAGATGGAACTAATGTGACTATAGATGGAGGAAAGAAAGGAAAAGGGATTCAAACTAGGAAACAAAGGATAATGCTAATGGCCTTTGGGGAATAGCCTTTAAAAATAAAGCTTTTCTTGAAAAATGCTTCTTTGTAAATGGTTTTGAAAATAATTTCAAAAGGTTTTAAAAACTTTTGCCCAGTCTGGTAACCTTCTGCTCTGGTACCAAATGTAATACCCCACATCTGTTAAGGTCACTCATAAAGGGAATGCCTTAACTTCAGTGAAGCATTATGGGTACTGGAACAGAAATATTACAAGACAGACATATATAAAACAACGGAAAGTAAAGTGGAAGTACTTCAAATCATTTATTAAATATAATTGTTTACAATAAAAGCTCATCAACTTCCAATACCCAATTACATAGCTAAAATATATGCCTTGCTCAAAAATAAAGAAGCATGAAAATAAATTGTAGTATTCCCCAATAAAGCAAAGCAAGCCATAGCCATGAGAAATCCAAGCAGTACATGAAAGAGCCTTGGAGCTTGGTAATATCCTAACTAAGCTGTATTCCCACCCTGCGAACCTGGGTGGGGGGAGGGAACGAATGAAAAAGAAGCGAAACAAACTGGGTCAGTCATAAAGACCGAGTAAGTCCTAGTGGCTTTCAGCATAAAAACAGGTGAAGATAATATGGCATGAATAAACTGAAAGTAAACATAAGCATGATGACAAGGTAAACTACAGGCACGATGAATCAAGTATAACATTCCATGCTTCCTGTCAAGAGTATCATCACAAGGTTCCTACCAAGTATCACATTGCAAGGTTTCTATTAAGTATAACATCGCAAGATTTCTAAGCTTCACCATTCCATTATTTTCTTTGATTTCCTATATTCTCTACACCAACTGTACTAGTACCCCAACCCGTATCATCCTTTCTATATATATGTACAGTCCCTTGCCGTATATCGTACGGGTTTCATCACATATTTCTATACTACTTCAACGTAGTGCCACCATTCTTGAAATCATTTGGACTGCCACCCTTGTTCTGACTAGTTTTCCTTATCATGAACTATCGCGTGTTCAACTAGGATTTATGCCACCTAGGACCACTAGGGATAATGCTACCTATTGAACGTTTTCTAGATTCAATTAGGGTTTATGCCACCTAGGACCACTAGGGATTATGCTACCTAACGAACAACACCCTTTTTCCATGTAACGATCTATTAATCGATCGGCCCCCTACAAGTCCTAGCTCGTTCATGTGTCTGTGTCATACAGCCAAATCACGAAATGTAGTCACCTGTGCTAGGTCCACCATAGGGTGTATCAAGCCCTAGGGTGCCAACCACCGACACGGATCAAGTACGCACAGTGTAAACCTACCGGTGCCCAATGCCTGCTTTTTCAACTCCGGACTATGTGCACGACCATAGTCCGCCTGAACCTACAATGGCGCACCAACTCAGCCGTCGTTCTGGTCGCTTACAATCAGCCCAGTAATCATGCCCCACCCTGCCTAGTTCCAGGGTACCGTGATACATCTAGTGGGTTACTGCTGAAAAGGACCGCACAACTAGGGTTTCCGTTCAGTAGGTTAAGTGTTGTCATTTAAATTCGAGACTTAACCCCATCAGTCTAGCATGTCAAGTTGGTTAAGTGTTGTCATTCAAGTTCGTGACTTAACCCGCCTACGTGTCATGTCAAATTGGCAAAGTGTTGTCGTTTAAGTTCAAAACTTAGCCCTACGAGTCATTTGTCAAGTTGGTTAAGTATATTCAAGCGGTTCATGACTTAACCCTATCAAATCATCATGTCAAATTGGTTAAGTATATTCAAATCATCGTGTCAAATTGGTTAAGTATATTCAAGCGGTTCATGACTTAACCCTATCAAATCATCGTGTCAAATTGGTTAAGTATATTCAAGCGGTTCATGACTTAACAGTATCAAATCATCGTGTCAAATTGGTTAAGTATATTCAAGCGGTTCATGACTTAACCCTATCAAATCATCATGTCAAATTGGTTAAGTATATTCAAGCAGTTCATGACTTAACCCTATCAAATCATCGTGTCAAATTGGTTAAGTATATTCAAGCGGTTCATTAGTCTAGTCATATTACTTAACCCACCCATTGGCCTGATTAACTAATATGTTGGTTAAGCCTACATTTGTAAGTTTTACATGTTCTTAACTCATACCGGTTAGGTCCACATTTACATGTCAAATCTCCATGTCATCCCACCTAATCCTCTAACCATACCCACGTCTTATTATGGTTAGTATTCCTTAATTCATTCATTATGACGAACGAATCATGACCTCTCACATTAGACCGTGCATTTTGTGGCCACTGGATTTGCTGGGCGGTTCCGGGCAGATTTACACCACAAACTGGGTCTAACCTCGTGTCATAAACCGTTACGCCTACAATTTGGCCTTCGACCTCTCACATTAGACTGACACTTTGTGGCTACTGGATTAGCCGGGCGGTTCCGGGCAGATTTACACCACAAACTGAGTCTAACCTCGTATCAAAGGTTTATTAATGGTTGTATTCCAACCAAACCCCAATATTAGTTCATGTGTTTAATGTATAGAAATGTTCATGTTCCAACCACATTCATATTTCCAGTTATATGTCAACTATCAAGTTCATAATTCACGTTTTTGCCCCAAAACGTATTCCCAAATTATTATCATAATTCACTATAAAGTTATGCCAAGTTATAGCCTTTTATTTACAATACCTGCCAACTACACAAAACCCAACTTAGGCGCGTTCATATTAAAGCTCTACCAAGTCATAAATTTTCATATATGTTCCAACTCCAAAATTTACATAATTAACATACGCCCAAGTTCTAGATTACATGTTAGTTTTTACATATGCCCAATTCATACTAAATTTACATATGTTTAATTCACGCCATTTCACATATATGCAAATTTTATACCAATTTACACAAGTACCAAGTTTCATGCCGTTTACATATATCAATATTCTTACCATTTTACATAGGTCGAGTTTCATACGAAACTACATGTATTCCATGTTTACACCATTTTATCCAAACTTACAATCTTTAACTATAGCGATAATACTCATATCCCCATTTCATGTTATGCCGTCAATTCCACCAAACATATATATATATATATATATATATATATATATCCGATATAGATAACATTCCCATATTTCCCCGTATTCAATCGTACGCAAATCGCGGTTCAGGCCTAGGTTCGAAATTGACCTAGGTTCATTGAAAGAAAATAAATAGGGGAAGGTAGAATTTGTATAACAATCAGTATAGAGAGGAAAACTGGCATAAAAACATCATCTCTGGCATAAAAAATAGATCTTGACAATAATATCAATATGAATCAAGAAAAACTGATTTACAACAGGCTGAATAGATCATAAGCTTGACATGAGAACGAACATAGAAAAGTCCCAAAAATCAAGATTCAAGAAGCAACATAAATAGATCTGAATCAATAAACATACTTAAATACAATTCCACTTTATTCCATGGCCATATTATAATTAAATGTTTAAAATCTAAAAACAACTAGAACATACAGAGCATGGCTAATGAATTAAGAACTAAATTTGTTGTAAAAATGTCGCGGCGTTGTTAATTTATTGTCTTGAATCATTGTAGAAGCCTTGTTCTTTGGATTGATTTGAGTTTGAATGTTTGTACTTTGATTTGGAGACGGAGGCCATGGTTCAAGAGGTATTTTAGCAGCATAATAGTGTAAGAATGATTTGATATGAATTAGGTTAGGTCTAAGGGTGTTTTTATAGGTGTAGCAACTAGTTTAGGCCCTTAGATTAACCATAGAATCAATCCGGACCATCAAAACATGTCTCAGGCTTCAAAAATAGGTTCTGGGTCAAAACAGGCCGACCAGGTCGACCTACAGGGGGGAGGTCGACCATATGGTCGACCTGGGGGTAGGTCGACACTAGGGTCGACCTGCTTGGTCCTGTGCTGCCTAAAATCTATTGAATCTTCTACATGCCATAACTTCTTCATCCGGACTCTGATTTCCGAAAACTCGGACTCTATCTCATGTAAAATTTCGAGACGAACGCAATGGTGTAACCCGTTTCCCTTGATTCTTATTTTAAAATTTAATTCTGCCTTGATTTATGGTTTTAACATGTAATAAAAATTCGGGTTGTTACAATATCGGCTTATATTCAATATCAAATTCTGAAACCAACAAATATCATATTGGGAATAACAATATGTATATATCTTCCAAATTCCCATATCAATATTCGTATTATCACGGAATCCAATATCGAAATATCCTGAAGATAATTTCCATTCAAATACATTCCAATTTATTCTTTAGAAAATTCTGGTTATTTTAAAACCATTTTCAAATCCAATTTATTTATTTCTAAAAATAATAATTAGATTATTATTCTAGTTAATAACTAGTTCATTAAATAGTTCATTTCGATAAAAATATACTTTTATCTTTATAAAATTGGAATTTTTCATCAAAAATCTTTCCAAACCATTTATTATGATTTTACATAATTTTTCCATATTTTTAATAATTTTATTATCGCCCGTACAGTCGGTTTCCAACAACGGCCACTGAACTACATCCATAACGACCTTTTCTGAAATTGATTTGGACATATCTCCAAATCTAACCTTTAGATTTCAAATCTCTTATATTCATTGGAAAGCTCTTTTCGATATGAACCCAATGGTTCCTGTTTTAGGAGAATCCGATGGTCGGATCTCCCGTTACTCTAATTTGAAGTTAATGGTCGAAATTCGCAAACTGTCGCTACACGACGCGTTTTATTCAGACCATTAAATATATATAATATATATTATATATATTTCGTTCATTTCCTTTAAAACGTATTTTATAAATCGTTTATAAATTCATTCCAAAACAATATTAACTTCATTTTCAATTTTAAATCAAAATTGAATGTTCTATATCTTTATTATATTAAAATGATAATATTTTCAAAATATTAAATTTTGAAATCATTTCTTTTCGATGTTCATTATAAAATGAATAAAATCTATCTATAAACCCGTTTGGGTTAAAATGACATTTTCTACTTAATTTGGCTTCAAATTTTTATACTTTTGTGTCCATCCAAAATCGGACATCAAAATCATAGTTTTATCCTTTACTGAATATTATTTTAAAATATTCGTTATTTTAAAATATTCTTTATTCTAAAAGACTCCTTATTATAAAATATTCTTTATTATAAAATATTCTTTACATTAAAATGTCCAATTACATTAAAAATATTCTTCTACATTATTTACATTATAAATGTTCTTTTACATAAAAATACCCTTTTACATTACATGCATAATAAATGTTCGATTACGTTAAAATGACTCTTTTACATTGAAATGATTCTTACATTTTATTGACAATTCTATTTCAACAAATTGATTAAAAATGATTCTTTTATTTTGTTGACAATACTATTTCAACAAAATGAATAAAAGTATTAACTTCATTTTGTTAACAATTCTATTTTTAACAAAATGAATAAAAAGTGACAACTTCATTTTTTTAACTATTCTATTTTTAACAAAATGAATTAAAGTGATAAATTCATTTTATTTACAATAATCTACTCAACAAAATTGACATTTTTGTTTTAACACAAATCTATTTAACAAAAATGTTATTTTTATTTTAACACAAATCTATTTAACAAAAATGTTATTTTTGTTTTAACTATTTCATTTCAACAAAAAAAAAAAAATGATATTTTGGTTTCAACTATTCTATTTCAACAAAGATGACAATTTTGGCTTCAACTATTCTATTTCAACAAAGATGACAATTTTGGTTTCAACTATTCTATTTCAACAAAGATGATAATTTTAATTCTAAAATGTCATTTTAATTCTGAAATGTTATTTTATTCTAAAATGTACTATTTCATTCTAAATTGTTATTTGATTCTAAAATGTACCTTTTACATTATAATGTTATTTTATTCTAAAATGTTCTTTTTACATTATAATGTTATTTTCATTTTAAAATGTTATTTTATTCTAAAATATTGTTCATAATAAAAACATTGTTTATTTCGGAATCAGAATGCGACTCAATCAATTACCATATAATTTCAGTTATATGGATTTCATACATCGCGTGTATGCAACAATAATGATAAGTAATCAACAAATAGTCCATTCACAACCAGAGTGAAATTTACAACTGTGTGAGCATTAAAATAAATAAATAACGTTCATCACAGACTGTCAATCCATCGATTGAAATATAATTAAATTCAGGGGAGATGTGAATAAATTATCATCCCCAAACCCGTGTGGGGTTTTCAAACAACAACAGTTTATTTACATAAATTATTGGTTAATAAATTTAACCAAATTTCACTGTTCAAATTATAAATAAATATTTATAATCTAATTTCAACTACCAAATTTATGTTAACATTATTTTTAAGCATTTCAACATCAGAAACAACATACAATACAGTCAATTTAAATCGTCCATGGTTTGTGGACGAGGGGAGTGATCTAACAAGCACCGTGTACAGTTTATAGTGATTAAACTGATAAAAATCTAAGCTGGCAATTCTATATATTTTTCAGTTTTGAAAATAAATAAATAACTATGTAGAAATTTTAGTGAGGAGTTCTCACCTTTGTTTTCCACTCTGTCAGTGTGTATTTCTGAATTTCTGTTACGGTTTGGATTCTGCTTTGTTTCCGGACAGTTCCGTCGCAATCTGTTTCACACGGTATGTATATTAAAAATTATATTTTTAATCCATGTTATATAAAAACCATATTCTTATTTTAAGCTATTTCTTTATAAAATTTTCATTTTTATAACAAAGTTATTATGTTGAAAATTTACACAAAAACAATGTATATTTTGTTTACAAAAGAATTTATAATTTGTTTACAAAACAATGTATAATTCATTTACAAAACAATGTATATTTCATTTTACCGAACAATGTTTATTTCATTTTACCAAACAATGTTTATTTTCAAAACCATTATATGTTGATTTTCAAAACCATGATATGTTTATTTTCAAAACCATGATATGTTGATTTTCAAAACCATGACCTTTTTATTTACAAAACAATGTTATTCGTTATTTAAAAACAATGTTCTTTATTCTTTTTAAAAACAATGTTCTTTACGTGATGAAAAACAATTCTATTTTTATTTATAAAGCAAGGATCTTTTTATTTATAAAACAAAATGTGATTTCATTTACAAAACAAATGTGATTTCATTCACAAACAATGCGATGTTCTATTTTATTCACAAAATGATGTTTTATTTATTCACAAAACGATGTTCTATTTTATTGATAAAACGATGTTCTATTTTATTTGTAAAACAAATCTATTTTTATTTTTAAAACAAATCTATTTTTGTTTCAAAAACAAATCCGTTCTTTTTTGTAAAACAAATCTGCTCTTGTTTGTAAAACAAATCCGTTCTTGTTTGATTCTTAATTGAAAAACAATGTATATTTATTTTTAAAAAATCATGTTTATTTATGTTTTCAAAAATCAAGTTTTTAAATTTCAAAAATCATGTTTTTAGATTTCAAAGACATTGTTTTTACTTTTCAGAGACATTGTTTTTATATTTCAGAAAAAAATTGTTTTTATATTTCAAAAACATTTACAACTGCTTAATATACTAACTTAATTAACTAACCAATTAGTATTTTACCTTTATAACGTTTACAAAAAAACACGCTGTTGTTCCTTGTATTTTCTTCGTCGTGTCTTGCTCCAGGCTACGGCCAAACTTTTGAACCCATAACCGGGATCTAGGGCACTCCATCGCACACGATCCGAGGCACTTGCACACGATCCAATACCACCATAACAAAGGCCATTACCTACTCCCCCAACGCCAGCACCCCCGTCGAACTCGCCACCCTCTCTTCCTCAGAATCCGGGTTCAAACGACGTGACTTCAGATCAAACTTTCGACCAGTCTAGTACCCCAAACATCATCACAACCGTACATCTCGAAGATCTCATCGTGCTCTTTAACTTTGCCTTTATAAGTTCGATTTAATTTTGCTTGGATTGGGAAATTTTTGAGGCTCAGTTTCAGAGCGATTTGGCCATTGATTAAGACGAGTGGCAGCTGCTAAATAAAACTAGGATTTTGTGAAAAAAATACGGTGTATACTAGGAGTATTTATACTAGTATATACGTTTATTAAATTTCCCTTTTATTCTGATAATTCTTGTTTAATGTCACGTATTCCAAATTGAACCCAACGAGTGTCGCCCCTAGCAAAAAACCCCTATTCCGGACATAATAAGATATGTCTGGTAAGCTAATTCGACTATTTTGGTAGGTTTTTTTGAAAAATCAAAATATAAATCAATCTATATTTAATTTAAACGTACATTTTAATTTACTGGGGCCACATACTCACTCTGAAAATTCCAAAAAAAATATTGCTGGCATTGTTTTGACGATATGGTCCTAACAAAACTAATTTCGTTGAATTTGAAGACCGTTTGAAAAATGGTCATTTTCTGGTCGATCGAATTTGACTGAAATTGACAAAACACGCTTTCTTTTGCCACGCTCACATATTAATTCCAAAAATTATGAAATTTGGAATCTAACAATAATTTGACATTCCGGATCCAACAAAAGTGGTTTCGTTGAAAACGGAGGTCGTTTGTAAAATGGCTATTTTTAATATTAAAAAATATATATAAAAATTCTATAGCGACTGTTCTAAATTTTAAACTGGGCATAACTTTTGATTCCTGTTATGAAATTTCAATTTTTCAGATTCCTTGGAAAGATATTGTTAAACAGATTTAAATATTTTTGGTTTCCCTAAAATCCGATTTATTTTGCATCCTGTGCATTCAGTCAAAGTTCAAATTTAAATTTTCAAACTACTGCGCTATTTTGGGCTCGTTATATAATTAAAATAAAATATTCATTCTAATTTTGATTAAAATAAATTTTCCATCGTTATTATTTAAAATAAATCATTTTAAATATTCAAAATCCATTAAAATTGTTAAAATAAAAAAATTTAAGTTTGTTCTGAAAACCCGGGTTGTTACAGATACTATGAAGAGACGAGCTGGAGGAGTTCAAACGTATGATATTATTATTTCGTTATGTGTTTTATATGAGGACAGATTGTTATAACTGTCCAGATGTGTTGATGTACTCCGATGATTGTAAGTTTTTATTTAAAGCTCTGAGTAAAGATTTATTTTTATATTATATTTTGTTCCACTGCGATGTGAGACTCCGTATATTGTGTTGTTCCTTCTTTTTCTTCGATTCTAATATTTCTTTCTTTCTTATCTCACCCTCTAATTTCTTTCTTATAACATTCTAGTATTTTCGGTGCTTGAAGGTTCAACATGGTGTTTTTGTGTCGATTTCCAGGGTCGAAAATCTACGGGGCGTTACAGTGGTATCAAAGCTATTGATTTAGTAATAACCTTGGCTCTGTGGCGTAACTCGATAGAGATGGGGTTAATAATACCTTAGATCGAGTTGAGTGTATATATGTGAGAGCACGTATTTGTAAATTTTATGTATACAAATGTTTTGTGTTGTGTTATTTGATCGGTTCAAGTGTTGAGAAGCATTGAACTAGCAAATGAACACGGTATTATTTTGTAAAGAGGGTAAATGAAATAATTTTACCCAAATTATATTTTGTATAGAAAAGAAATAATTTTATCAAATTATTGAGATACTGTATGTTGATTGATTTGAATGGAATTCAAATTGAGTTAAAAATTTGAATTGGAACTTAATCTGGTTAAGTGAAATTAAATTAATAAGGATATTGAAATTAAATAAAATAGATTTGGAATTGGAAATTTTAATAAATTATAATTAAATAGAAATCAATTGAATATTAGCCGATTGATGTTCAAATATGTTGTACCAAAATAAATATTGATATTGAATGTAAATTCAAATGATTTGGTTGATTCGGTTGTGTATTGGGTGTTGACTGTGAATTGTTTGTTATTGGATGATATATTGTTTGAAAGGAAATAATCAACAATTTAATGGAGTTGAATGAATTATTATAAACTAAAGGATAAAATTCCAGAATTTTAAACTGGGATGAAACTACATTTGCAAGTGAATTGATTTTTCATGTTGATTTTGGAGATTGGTGTGGTTATACTTGTCGATTAATGAAATGCCATTTAAATTTCATGTAATTGTTACTTACATGATAATTTGAGTTAAGTACAGGAGCCAAAAGTTTTTGAGGTTGATTTTGGTTGTGTAGATCGAAATAAATTGAGCAAGTTTGCTCAATTGCGCTCGTAAAAGGCACGCCTATGCAAAAATACAAATTCTGGGTTTTGGTTTTTGATTTTCCGACCGTGTGGGTCAATGTATATATATTATTTGTTCCTGTGATATCGCAGATGTCACTCCGTACAGGGGAGACTCTACCATTTTTTTGGGGAATTTAAGGTGTTATAATTTTTTTAGATATTTTTGAAAATTTTATTTTACCATAATATATCTGTTTTCGATTTAAAATAAATTGGATTTTTAAAATGAATGGGATTTATAACATTTTTCTTACCTTAGTAATTTCGGGGACGAAATTCTATTAAAGGGGGAAGATTGTAATGTCCTGTGCTTTTGGTTGTCAAATATTTAATTTAATTTATTATTTTAAATATTATATTTGGAATATTAACAGATTTTAATATTGAATTCGTTATTTAAAATGAAGTTTGAGTGTTTAATTTATATTTAAATTAAATCGAGCTCGGAATGGCGCTGCAGTTCGTAATATTGAATTCTGAACTTCAATTGAATATACAAGATCCGATATAAGTCGGATTTCTGTGAAACAAGAAACGCTGGAGTCGTGTTGAGTATAATTTTCAAATGAATGAGAAAAATCCAGATTTTGTGTCATAGATTGCTAGTTATGTCCAAATCAAATTTTAAAATAGTCGCTATGGAAATCGTTGTTAAATTATAACGTTTATTTAATATATTTAAGAGGGTTTTAATATAATTGGGACATCATTTAACTCGAAATTGATGATATCGAGCTATATAATTTATATTTGAAGCTATATGATATTTCCAGTTGGCTCTTTATGATAATAATAATTTATTATTATTTTATTTGATTATTCTGGAATTTAAATAATATTTTATCGATTTTATATTGGCCTTTAAAACGATAATTTTGCAATCTGAGTCAGTTTTCGATGAAATCAGTTTTATTGGAACCGTAATATTAAATTATTGTATGGTATCAAATTGTGTGGCAAACCGATGTCGTATGTGACAACGACAGCTGTAAACGCCTAGTCATTTTATATAACGCGCAATTAATTTAATTTAATTTAATAAAGAGATATTTGAGTGTAAATTGAGCGGACGATCGAATTAAGCCACGAAACCAATTCCACTGAATTTGTATCGATGTTTAGAGGCAGGATAGATATATAGTTTGTTATTTTTGAAGACCGTGTAATTTGGTGTACAAAATAGCAATGTGGTGCGTATAAAAATAGCGTACAGGGAAACAGTCTCGGAATGCGAAAAACTGTGTGCCGTTGGAGTCGTATCAGTTAATTATTGTATGATTTCAATTTTTTTGTCAATCAGACTTACCGTTTGATCGTGGCAGCGACAAACGCTCTTGTTTTTATTTAACCGGTTATATTATTTGACAAGGGTAACTTTAAACGAATAAACGACTGGCCGAACGAACTCCAAATTGGACGAAACAAGATTCATTGGATCCGTTAGGAAGAGGTCTAGTAAAATGTCAATGTATCATATTTTTTGGATTTTTTCTGTAATTTTAGGAATTTCAAATGCTTGATTTTTCATTGATAATTATAAAGGACTTTTCACAAATGACCTCGGAATTCGACAAAACCTGTCCCATTGGGTCCAGAATATTTTTTTATGCTAGAAGTAGGTATTACTTCTTGAATTAGGGTCGAATGGGGTGTTAATTTTACGAAAAACTCCATGTAAGTTTCGTAACAATAAAATAATATTAAATATGCCCCAATGCTTTAAAAACCAAAGTGCACACCAACAAATACCACGTGCAGTACTTCCTTATGTCTATTTTCTAAACATACACAGCTTCATGCGCAAGTAATAGAACACGTACACCAACAACTATGCTATACTATCACCTAGCCTACACTGAATCATTTCAAGCACTATACTTTCACATCAAGTAAGACGCATCACACATCTATACTACTTGGCATACCTATTAATCTAAAATTTGGAGGCTAAGGTTCCCATATATTTAAATAACAAACCAACTCCACCATTCTCTTGCTTCAGAACTATGTCCACCTTCATGGCATGAAAAAAAAATTAGTGCAACTTCTAAAATATATATGTGTATATAAGAACGCACGCTTCCATTTTACACATCCCAAACGACACAGTATTCAATGGCATAGCAATCGGGAGTTTGTGTGATTGGGAATGGCACAGTTCGACGGGTAGAGTGGTCGAGGTCAGACTGGAAGAAGGAACGGAGGAGTGGCGGTTCAATGACGTCAGTGGATGGAGCCGGTGCAGGAAGTGGTGGCAGTATGTGGTGGAACAAGTTATTGTAAACAGTAGAAAAAAAAGTTGGACGTATGGGGAAGGATACATGAAGGAGGACATGTTAACATGTAGTTGTGTGCGGTGACTAGAGCATGCAGCAGATGGGGCATTTGATGAATGCTAATGCCTGGGTACGGTTTAACACGAGAAAGGATAAAAAACAAATGAAAGGAGGGACGTGAGTTTGGAGAAGACTGCACGGGGGAAAATGTTTCAGGAGGAAATGAAATTTTGAGGGCACAGTACAGTGCGGTACGGTTTAGATACTAACATGGGCTTAGAGAAACTGGGCCATGTACTGATAACATTTCTTAAAATAAAAGTAAAAAAACAAAAAAACAAGGGGATGACGCAACAGAAGAATAGGAGAGAAAGACATCGGTGGGGAGGAATCAAATGCAAAGTGGAGTTTTGTGGGATGGGGCATTTAACGTGAACTGTAGGACTATAGTGGCATGGTGTTTTCAAAATGAAATATAGAAGACGGTTGGGAAGAAGTGATGCATGAAAAAGGAGGATTTACAAGAAAGAAAAAAAAGAAATATGCGGTGGAGTAAAGACTAGAGTCTGTTGCATGACAACGACACGGACCACATGACGATAAGTGCCATTCTCAGTAGCTGTGAACACAAGGGGAAAAAGAATGGGACACAACTAGCGAAGCCGGAATTAGATTTTCGAATGCTACATTCTTGAGACGGCTTGGACGGATGTGGAAACAGCAGGAGTCGACTGGGATTTATAGTTAAAATTAAACGACTGTTTAATTTAACTGTAGCCAAACCGTTTCAACAACAAATAAATAATGGTGAGCTAAACTCACTCAGTGCTCCCCACTTATATTTTATATAAGTCGGGTTTTTATTTTTGTGTGTTATGGTTGCTAATGGTTGACTGTTTGTTGTTTGTTAAATATATATATATTCATATACTGGTTTAAACCATGAAATTAATCGGTTATTTAGTTTCAATGAAACACCAAATCGTTATTTTGACAATTGGTCCCATTGAAGGTAACTTACCTTATTGGTCACATTTACTGTGATGACCCCAAACTTCCATAGAGTGAAAGTAAGGAATAATCATTTGGAATACAACATAAATACAATAATACAAATAACAGATACAACATAGCATAGGAAATTCGTAGAGTAACAACATCATAGCAGCGGAAATATAATGCCATCAACCACAGAAAGTCCACTGTCACAGAATTCTAAATTATTACATCAAGTTTGCATAAAAAGAAATAAGTTCCAACTCCAACTTAAACAACGTGAAATGAAACAAGTTTGATGTCTGGAATTAAAAAGAGAAAAATGCAATAGTAGCAAATGATAGATGTCTTCAAGCTCCAAGTCATCACCTCTCCACGAAAGCAAATCCAAGAAAGATAATAAGCAGCTCCAAAGAAAAGACTCGAAGCAAAGAATGAACCTGTTTACTTGGCTGCCCGTGTAGAAAGGAGGGCACCCGAGTTTGCAAAAAGGTGGAAACAAACAACGGGTCAGTCATGGGACTGGTGTGAGAATTCTTAACTAATTAATCACTATTAATAAGGCAAATCCAAAGACCACGCCGATAACGTGGAACGAGTTTACTCTAATGGATTGCCGTGCATAATTTAAAGCGACAGAATAAATAATAAGTGAATCGTAAAACAACACTATGCTTTTGAGAAAAATGGAATCACCATAAGACCCAGGTCCCATCACACAATGCAACACAAACCAGAGGATAGGGTTTTACCTTATGGTGATTAAACATGCTAAACACGGCATATACGAGTTTAATATTGTTATTAGTATATATGGAAAACATTTCAAAATAAATGTATCAATCCTAGGACACATAGATACCATAATACTATGCTTCCATACTAGTAATACAATCAAATCCGTAGGTTCGTATTGGAAGTTTGGATTTCCATCATGAGTCAAGACTAGGGAGGAGCTCCTTATCGATTCAAGACACTCTAGCTAATGTCTCAGGATCCCCCGCAGTGAACCCTTGGATAGCTGTAGGGCCGGTCCACACATAAAGCTTCGTGGATTGGCAATTCCTGAACGCACGTTTCCCGATCCTATAGGACCTATCATCCGAGGCTCCTCATTCCACCATCCACATAAGTAAAATGTCGGGCCGTGTTAAAGCCCAAGCACCACTTCTATCTAGAAAGAAATGTGCTGCTCTCCCTGCGTTCCCTTCTCCCGTTTTAGACTCCGCCGGTGTGTGAGGCTCGCGAAGTCACGCTATACACAAAGCTATGCCTAAACAGCTATGCTTTGATCGTCCCACAAGGCCTGCTTTTCCACAAAGCCTTGATCATATGCATCTTAGCATGCCACATCGTCACTCCATATCGCACTACCAATCCTTTGCCGAAATATATGAAAGGGTGTTAAGAAAGAGAATAAATTCTCCGCCACCAAACATCCATACATTCGACAGAAGATTAATAACATGATATTTAATGGAGTACGATGTCAGACACACAATCCATTTATTAGCTTATGCTCTGGGTCTGAGCGAAAACCAAACCCGTGAAATCAACTCGTACGTTTGGGCAATGACCATGACCCTTGAATTGGGAGCAAGTCAAATCAGGGCCTCGATCGTTGTCCATTCGAGGAAAAATTTACGGTCTTCATACGCCATCTTCATACTTCAATTAACGTCGTTTGATTATTTGGAATGAGAGAGCTCGGACTTTCCAAATAATCCTCGTATATATATATATATATATATTTATTTAAAATCCTTCGTATTTGCTGATATCATTTTATAATGATTACTTCCTATTTTAATTATTTAAAATAATTAAATTTTATATAACGACGCCTTGAGTCAATGGGCGACTATGGCGCTGCACTCAACCAATTTTGATTTTTACATTTCTCAGAATCTAACCATTGGATCTTAACGTAATATATATCGTTGGAAAGATTTTTTCCAAGACGGTCGCAACGGTTTCAGTTTCAAGGAAATCCGACGGTCGGATCTTCTTGTATCGTCGTTTAAAGGTACGATTTCAAAACGCGAACTATTGCGCTCCATTCGTTTAATTTTAATTATATATATATATATATATATATATACATATATATATATATAATCGTTTAATCGCGATAACGTCGTTTGATTTAAACAACACTCTAAACCCCTACCAGTCCTTATTAAATTTTAGTTCATTTGAAAATGAAGATAATATTACTTCATCCTAAATTCATTCTTTACTTGCATTAAAACTGTGAATTCCATTCTTTTCATTTACAAAAAAAATTGTAAATTTAATTCCTATGTAAATTCCTATTTTCTATTTACATGTAAAAATGTAAATTTTGATACATTGCAAAATCCTACTTTTAAATTACATATAAAAATGTAGATTTCAACTTCAATGTACATTCTCATCTTAGTTACAAAAAAAAAATGTAACTTATATTTGCAGTGTGAATCCTATCATAAATTTACATAAAAATGTAAATTTAATTACAGTGCAGATTCTACTTCATATTTACATTATAAAAATATGATTTTTAATTACAATGCAAACTCTACTCATATTTACATTATAAAAATATGATTTTTAATTACAAAGCAAACTCTACTTCTTATTTACATTGAAAAAATATGATTTTTACTTACAATGCAAACTCTACTTCTTATTTACATTGTAAATATATGATTTTTAATTACAATGCAAACTCTATTCTTATTTACATTGTAAAAATATGATTTTTAATTACAATGCAAACTCTTATCATATGTTACATTATAAAACTATGATTTTTATCATACGATGCAAACTTCCATTCTAATTACATAGAAAAATGTAATTTTTATTCTACGGGGTATATTCACATTTCAATTACATAGAAAATTGTATTTTTTATCATACGGGGTAAATTCACATTTCAATTACATAGAAAAGTGTAATATTTATCATACGGTGTAAATTCACATTTTAATTACATAGAAAAATGTAATTTTTATCATACAGTGTAAATTCACATTTCAATTACATAGAAAAATGTAATTTTTATCATACGGTGTAAATTCACATTTAAATTACATAAAAAATGTAATTTTTATCATACGGTGGAAATTCATATTTTAATTACATAGAAAAATGTAATTTTTGTCATACGGTGTAAATTCACATTTCAATTACATAGAAAAATGTAATTTTTATCATACGGTGTAAATTCACATTTTAATTACATAGAAAAATGTAATTTTTATCATACGGTGTAAATTCACATTTCAATTACATAGAAAAATGTAATTTTTATCATATGCCATATTCCACTTTTTGTTTATAATAAAAAGATTTTATCTTTTCATACCTCTAACAATTTCATTTCATATTTGCACATAAAAAAAACCATGTGATTCGGACTTGCAATTTTGATATCATAAAATAAATACAACATGATGAGAATTATTGGATCTATACAGATCCGTATACACAACCACATATCTAAACAAACATGACCAATCAAACAAAAACAACGTCAATAATTTTATCATGTCATAGATCTAATATATCCGCTATTCAACTGAATTAGATTTAACTATTTAAAATAGAATCTCACCTTGATTAAAGCAGAATGGAAAATCCAAATAAATTCAGAAAATGGTCGCACTTGATTTCAGCAACCTCTATTTGTCGTCACGGTCTCGCAAAGTCTGAAATTTTTCAGTTTGGAGTTCGTATGAGTAAATTATCAATTTTTGAATAAAATTTTGTTTTAACAACTGTAGTTGTCACAGCTAAAAGCGTGGCGAATTCTGAAATGAATTTCATACCTTAGGTGTTCAAAACTTTGATTTTGATTTTCTAGAGCTACAGGCCACGGTTTGCAGAACGGTTTGTTGGAGGTTGGAGTGCTAGGAGAGGGGAATCTTCGGCTAGAGGGGGGTGGGGTGCGGTTCGCCGAGGAGGGGGTGGGGGAGGCCGAATGGCGGCGGCTTTGGGTGGATGGTGCGGCGGCTACGGTTGATGAGAGGTGGTGATTTGAGTATGGAATCGAAGAGCTCGGAATTCTCTTCGAAACGAGTATTTGTATGAAGATTTTCGTTGAGAAACGAGGGAGAAATCAAAGAATGAAAATTTGAAGTGTAATGGGTTTTGTGCGGCTGAAATCATCGACGGGGAAGAAGAAGGTACCCTTTTTATAATATAATATTAGGTTTATCTAATTATTATTTAATTCTTAATTACCCAATAAAGGCCCATTTAGTAACTTTCACCAATTTCAGCCCAACGACTGTCGTTCTTACCTATTAACCCCCATTCCGAACTCATCTGGCTATGTCTCGCAGGCCCAAATGATCATCTTGGCCCCCGTTTCTCAGTTTTAAATTATAAATCATTTATTTTAATTTAACCGTACAAATAAATTTACCAGGGCTACAAATTAATTCAGAAAAATCCAGAAAAATTATTTTTGGCTTTCTTATGACGATACAGTCCCAACAAAATTTATTTCGTTGAATTCTGAGACTGTTTGAAAAATGGCTATTTTTCAGTCGATTAATTTTGACCGAAATTGACAAAACACAGTTTCTTTTGCCACGCTCACATACTAGCTTCAAAAATCATAAAATTGGAAACCTAGCAATAATTTTATATCCCGGATCCAACAAAAGTGTTTTCGTCGAATTCCGAGGTCGTATGCAAAATGTCTATTTTCAAGGGCGATATATTCTCTATAGCGACCTTTCTGAAAATTCATTTGGCCATAACTTTTGATTCCCTTTGTGAAACTTCGATTTTTCAGATTCGTTAGAAAGATATTCATTAACAGATTTAAATATTTTTCATTTCACCAAAATCCTCTTTATTCTGCATTCTGTGGAGTCAGTCAAAGTTCATGTTTGACTTTTCAAACTACCGTCCTTTTCTGATTCCTTTTGTAATTAAATTAAATATATTCGCATTAAATTCAATCAAAATAATTTTCTAGTCATTTTTATTTAAAATAATTCATTTCAACTTTTTAAACACCTTTAAAATCTCTAAAATGAAAATTTTAAATTAGCTCCAAATTCTGGGTTGTTACAATCTCCCCCGCTTAAGAACTTTTCGTCCTCGAAAAGAAAAAGGGGAGAATAGAAGGGTAGGAACCAACATAAAGAATGGAAAATATTTTAAGCGTACCTCAAAATAAAAACTAATCGGAGGTATCCACTCTGCATTTGGGATAGGCTTGTTTGATACTCTCCTCGGTTTCCCAATTGCAGTCTCTAGGATCACCGCTCCATTGCACCTTGACTAGGTTGATACTTTTATTTCTCAGCTTCCTAGTCTCCTTGCCAATAATTTTCAGTGGTTCTCTTCTCACTGCAAGGCTTGGGGTAATCTCCAAATCTTGCTGTGCTGCTTCTTCCACAATCAGATCTGGATCATGGACATGCCTTCGAAGTTGAGATACATGGAATACATCGTGCACTCCAAGCAACCAGTCGGGCATCTGAATTTTGTAGGCTAGGGTGCCAATCTTTTCAAGAATAGGGAAGGGGCTGATGAATTTAGGTGCTAATTTTCCTGTCTTTCCAAAATGGATTACACCTCGCATTGGAGCAACTTTCAGATAGACATAGTCGCCCACTTCAAAAGCCAACTCTCTTCTTCTTACATCTGCATAGCTCTTTTGTCTACTTTGGGTAGCCAATAATCGCTTCTTAATAAAATCAACTTTGTCCGAAGCTTCTCGGATCATGTCTGGACACAATACAAGCCGATTTCCTTTTTCAACCCAACACGCTGGCGATCAACAATGCCTACCATATAAGGCTTCAAATGGAGACATTTTCAAACTTGCTTGATAGCTATTGTTATATGAGAATTCAACTAAATGCAAGTGATCCTCCCAAGAACCTGCAAAATTGAGTATGCAAGCTCGCAATAGATCTTCAAGAACGCGATTCACCCGCTCAGTCTGGCCGTCAGTCTGAGGGTGATATGCAGTACTGAGATTTAACTTCGTTCCCAACTCATTTTGGAATGCTTCGCAAAATTTGCTAGCAAAGATAGGATCACGGTCGCTAACAATGCTACTAGGAACTCTGTTTAAAACAAAAAGGATATTATTTAATTTGAAAAAAGAAAATTTTCATTTAGATTATGATGAAAAGGAAAGATTTAGTTTTACTACCCATGTAGCCTGACGATTTCTTTAAAATAGATTTGCACCAGACTTTGAGCAATTCTAGGGGACTTGACAGGTATGAAATGAGCGGACTTTGTGAAGCGATCCACGATCACCCATATGCTTTCATTTCCTTTCCTAGTACGAGGAAGACCATCTATAAAATCCGTGGAGATTTGGTCCCACTTCCAATCTGGAACTTCCAATGGTTGCAACAACCCCGCAAGCTTTTGTTGATCACTTTTCACTTGTTGGCATGCAGGACATCTACTCACATAAATGGATATATCCCTCTTCATAGATCTCCACCAAAATGTGCGCTTTAAGTCTTGATACATCTTGCTCACACCGGGATGGATGCAAAGCTTTGATTTGTGACCCTCATCCAAAACTTCCCTTATTAGGTCTTTGATATATGGAACACAAATCCGCCCTTGAAATCTAAGAACTCCCATGCCATCTATTTGGAAGTTCGTGCTTTCACCTGCTTCAATTCTCTTGATCATTATCTGAATGAATTTATCATCCTTTTAAAGAGCAGAAATTTTATCAATCAAGGAAGGGGTAATGATGAGGCTTGCGACAATGACGTCCTTTCTACTAAGCGCGTCCGCCACAACGTTGGCTTTCCCCAGCGTATACAAGATGTCAAGATCGTATGCCGCCAGAAATTCTAGCCATCGTTGCTGCCTTAAATTCAGATCCTTTTGATCGAAGAGATATTTCAAAGATTGATGGTCTGTGAATAATTCAAATTTTTCGCCCAAAAGATAATGTCTCCAAATTTTTAAAGCAAAGAATATGGCCAACAACTCTAAGTCGTGGACACGATATTTTTTCTCATGCGGCTTTAATTGGCGACTTGCATAGGCAACAACCTTGCCCCTTTGCATCAGTACTGCTCCAAGACCACCACTTTGAGAAGCATCGGTATAAACTTTTAAGTCTTGGTTGCCATCGATAATGGTTAGTACGGGTACAGTGGTCAAACTCACTTTTAGCTTTTGGAATGCCTCCTCACAATCCGATGTCCAATTGAACTTGGTATGCTTCTTGGTGAGCTTTGTTAATGGGCTGGACAGCTTGGCGAAATATGTGACAAATTTCCTATAATATCTGGCCAATCCTAGAAAGCTTCTTACTTCAGTGGGTGTACTGGGCTGCTTCCAATATCGAATGGCGGCAATTTTACTTGGGTCAACAGCAATTCCTTCCTTTGACACAACATGGCCCAAGAATTTTACTTCCTCTTGCCAAAATGTGCATTTGGAAAACTTTTCTTTTAAAACATTTCTTCGTAGAATTTCCAACACTTCCCTTAAATGCCCTTCATGCTCCTCCTTAGTTTTAGAATAGATTAGAATATCATCAATGAAGACTAGGACGAATTTATTTAGGACCTCACGGAAGACCCTATTTATCAAGTCAACAAAGTAGGCTGGAGCATTGCATAGACCGAACGGCATCACTAACCATTCATAGAATATGTCAGGACCTCTGAAGGCGGTCAAAGGTATGCATTCTTTGGCTATGCGGAGTTGATGGAAACCTGTGGCTAGGTCCATCTTCGAAAACACCTTGGCTCCATTTAATTGGTTCATTAAATCATCTATGCGGGGCAAGGGGTACTTGTTCATCAATGTTTGCTTGTTAAGATCTTGGTAATCAACACAGAGTCTTAGAGTACCGCCGGATTTGGGGACAAACACCATAGCTGCACCCCAGTTAGAAAAGCTAGGTCGGATGAGTCCTTTCCACAAGAGCTGCTTAGTTTGGGTTTGCAATTCTTCCTTTTCTTTGGGGGTCATCCTTCTGATAGCATGAATTACAGGTCTTGCATTTGGAACGAGATCAATCCTGAAATCGATTTCCCTTCGCGGGGGTAGGCTGTCTACTTCTTCAAATACATCCGCGTAATTTTTTACCATGGGGATCTTTTCTAAAGAAATAGGAGTGATCTCCAGGGAAGACCAAAATGCCTTTCTATCAGATTTTGGCCCATGGCAAGGTATAGTAACAGTGTTCCCGAATCCTGTTTTCACCTTAACCACTCTTTCTAAGCATATCACTTCAGCGTCATATTTAGTTAGCCAATCAAGACCGAGTATGATATCAAATTCGGAAAAATTCATAATGGTCAAGTCAAAAGGAAACTGAAAGTAAGAGTAGGAAATAGGCACCCGACAGTACAAATCAAGGACGATAGAGCCTCCTATAGGATTATGAACATTAATCGGCTCTTTTAGATTTCTTTGTTTTAGTTTCAATTTCTGGACCGTGTTGCTAGAAATAAAACTTGTTGATGCACCCGTATCAAACAAGGTAGTAATAGGATTGTTTTTAACAGAAATGGTACCATCTAAAACATCAGGCTAACCTGCTCCTTCGGAAGAAGTAGGAGCGGAAGAAGATGGTGCACTTGGCCCCTCATACACATGTGCAATCTACGCTCCTTTCAACAGCGGACAATTAGGCTTGATATGACCCTTCTTGTGGCAGTTATAGCATTCCTTGGTGTCGTCGCTTTGGGCCTTCTTTGGATTTCTGCAGTCCTTGCTGTAGTGTCCAAACTTTTGGCAGTTGTAGCATTGCACCTTAGACTTATCATGAGTCTTAGCAGCTCCAGAACCGCTTCCTTCAGTCTTCTTCTCTGTTTGCTTCCTTTTATTGTTGGCCAAGCTCCTTTCTCTGTCTTGTTGGGAATTCTTCTTATCATTTTCCTCATATCGACAAGCAAACTCCACCAACCTATTGAAAGAAAGGTCGACGTAGGCAGCGGCTCTATCAATATATTTTTTCGCAAGCCTATTTATGAACCTCTTGTTCTTCTGAAAGTCATCCTGAATCAATTCAGGGGCATAGCGGGAGAGGTCTTCAAATCTTCGTACATATTCTGAGATGGTCCTGTCGCCTTGCTACAGATTGGCGAACTCGTCATGCAGTCTTTCTACCTCCGGTCTTGGAATGTATTTGTCATTGAAAAGCTCCTTAAACCTTGTCCAAGTCATATTGTCTGCAGTCCCTCCAACCGTGACTGTGTCCCATCAGTTTTGAGCTTCCTTTTGTAGCAGCCATGAAACCAGTAATCTTTTCCTCTGGTCCTCCAGCTCTAATCCTCAAAAAATCTTTTCGCAGTTCCTCAGCCAAGCTTGAGCTTGTGTCACAGTTTCAGTACCCTTGAATGGCACTCCTCCAGGGTTTTTGAACTTCTTCGCCACCTAATCCAAATCAAAGGGCTGTGGTGGTGGTTGTTGGACAGTAGCCTCCTCAATTCCAGTAACATTTTGCTTTCTTAATCTAGCTCTAGCGGCTCTAGCGGCAGCGGTACTCATTTTTAGTTAGTTCTGTACGATCCAGGAAAGAGTCAGAACAACTTGTAATGGTGATTTTAAGAAATGATAAAGGAAAAAGGACGGATGAAAAGATTATGACAGAATGACTGACTATTATATATTCAAATGAAATGTTCTCCATAGAATATTGTGATTCTATGTAAATGAATTATTATAAATATGTTATATTCCAAAGCTAAGTTTAACCAAAGCTCTGATACCAACTGTGATGACCCCAAACTTCCATGTAGTGAAAGTAAGGAATAATCATTTGGAATACAACATAAATACAATAATACAAATCACGGATACAACATAGCATAGGAAATTCATAGATTAACAATATCATAGTAGCGGAAATATAATGTCATCAACCACAGAAAGTCCACAGTCACAGAATTCTAAATTATTACATCAAGTTTGCATAAAAAGAAATAATTTCCAACTCTAACTTAAACAACATGAAATGAAACAAGTTTGATGTCTGGAATTAAAAAGAGAAAAATGAAATAGTAGCAAATGATAGATGTCTTCAAGCTCCAAGTCATCACCTCTCCACGAAAGCAAATCCAAGAAAGATAATAAGCAGCTCCAAAGAAAAGACTCGAAGCAAAGAATGAACCTGTTTACTTGGTTGCCCGTGTAGAAAGAAGGGCACCCAAGTTTGCAAAAAGGTGGAAACAAACAACGGGTCAGTCGTGGGACTGGTGTGAGAATTGTTAACTAATTAATCACTATTAATAAGGAAAATCCAAAGACCACGCCGCTAATGCGGAACGAGTTTACTCTAATGGATTGCCGTGCATAATTTAAAGTGACAGAATAAATAATAAGTGAATCGTAAAACAACGCTATGCTTTAGAGAAAAATGGAATCACCATAAGACCCAGGTCTCATCACACAATGCAACACAAACCAGAGGATGGGGTTTTACCTTATGGTGATTAAACATGCTAAATACGACATATACGAGTTTAATATTATTATTAGTATATATGGAAAACATTTCAAAATAAATGTATCAATCCTAGGACACATAGATACCATAATACTATGCTTCCATACTAGTAATACAATCAAATCCGTAGGTTCGTATTGGAAGTTTGGATTTCCATCATGAGTCAAGGCTAGGGAGGAGCTCCTTACCGATTCGAGACACTCTAGCTAATGTCTCGGGACCCCCCGCAGTGAACCCTTGGATAGCTGCAGGGCCAGTCCACACATACAGCTTCGAGGATTGGCAATTCCTGAACACACGTTTCCCGATCCTATAGGACCTATCATCCGAGGCGCCTCATTCCATCATCCACATAAGTAAAATGTCGGGCCGTGTTAAAGCCCAATCACCACTTCTAGCTATAAAGAAACGTGCTGCTCTCCCTGTGTTCCCTTCTCCCGTTTTAGACTCCGCTGGTGTGTGAGGCTCGCGAAGTCACGCTATACACAAAGCTATGCCTAAACAGGCTATGCGTTGATCGTCCCACAAGGCCTGCTTTTCAACATAGCCTTGATCATATGCATCTTAGCATGCCACATCGTCACTCCATATCGCACTACCAATCCTTTGCCGAAATATATATGAAAGGGTGTTAAGAAAGAGAATAAATTCTCCGCCACCAAACATCCATACATTCGACAGAAGATTAATAACATGACATTTAATGGAGTACGATGTTAGACACACAATCCATTTATTAGTTTATGCTCTGGGTCTGAGCGAAAACCAAACCCGTGAAATCAACGCGTACGTTTGGGCAATGACCATGACCCTTGAATTGGAAGCAAGTCAAATTAGGGCCTCAATCGTTGTCCATTCGAGAGAAGATTTACGGTCATACGCCATCTTCATACTTCAATTAACGTCGTTTGATTATTTGGAATGAGAGAGCTCGGACTTTCCAAATAATCCTCGTATATATATATATATTTAAAATCCTTCGTATTTGCTGATATCATTTTATAATGATTACTTCCTATTTTAATTATTTAAAACAATTAAATTTTATATAACGACGCCTTGATTCAATGGGCGACTATGGCGCTGCATTCGACCAATTTTGATTTTTACATTTCTCAGAATCTAACCGTTGGATCTTAACGTAATATATATCGTTGGAAAGATTTTTCCAAGACGGTTCTAACGGTTTCAGTTTCAAGGAAATCCGATGGTCGGATCTTCTTGTGTCATCGTTTAAAGGTACGATTTCAAAACGCAAACTACCGCGCTCCATTCGTTTTATTTTAATTATATATATATATATATATATATATAATCGTTTAATCGCGATAACATCGTTTGATTTAAACAACGCTCTAAACCACTACAGGTCCTTATTAAATTTTAGTTCATTTGAAAATGAAGATAATATTACCGCATCCTAAAGTCATTCTTTACTTAAATTAAAAATGTGATTTCCATTCTTTTCATTTACAAAAAAGAAATGTAAATTTAATTCCTATGTAAATTCCTATTTTCTATTTACATGTAAAAATGTAAATGTTTATACATTGCAAAATCCTACTTTTAAATTACATATAAAAATGTAGATTTTAACTTCAATGTACATTCTCATCTTAGTTACATAAAAAAAATATAACTTATATTTGCAGTGTGAATCCTGTCCTAAATTTACTTAAAAATGTAAATTTAATTACAGTGCAGATTCTACTTCCTATTTACATTACAAAAATATGATTTTTAATTACAATGCAAACTCTACTCATATTTTCATTATAAAAATATGATTTTTAATTACAAAGCAAACTCTACTTCTTATTTACATTGTAAAAATATGATTTTTAATTACAATGCAAACTCTACTTCTTATTTACATTGTAAATATATGATTTTAAATCACAATGCAAACTCTACTTCTTATTTACATTATAAAAATATGATTTTTAATTACAATGCAAACTCTCATCATATGTTACATAATAAAAATATGATTTTTATCATACGATGCAAACTTCCATTCTAATTACATAGAAAAATGTAATTTTTATCCTACGGGGTAAATTCACATTCAATTACATAGAAAAATGTAATTTTTATCATACGGGGTAAATTCACATTTCAATTACATAGAAAAGTGTAATTTTTATCATACAGTGTAAATTCATATTTCAATTACATAGAAAAATGTAATTTTTATCATACGGTGTAAATTCACATTTTAATTACATAGAAAAATGTAAATTTTGTCATACGGTGTAAATTCACATTTTAATTACATAGAAAAATGTAATTTTTATCATACGGTGTAAATTCACATTTCAATTACATAGAAAAATGTAATTTTTATCATACGGTGTAAATTCACATTTTAATTACATAGAAAAATGTAATTTTTATCATACGGTATAAATTCACATTTCAATTACATAGAAAAATGTAATTTTTATCATATGCCATATTCCACTTTTTGTTTATAATAAAAAGATTTGATCTTTTCATACCGCTAACAATTTCATTTCATATTTGCACATAAAGAAAACCATGTGATTCAGACTTGCAATTTTGATATCATAAAATAAATACAACATGATGAGAATTATTGGATCTATACAGATCCGTATACACAACCACAGATCTAAACAAACATGACCAATCAAACAAAAACAACGTCAACAATTTTATCATGTCATAGATCTAATATATCCACTATTCAACTGAATTAGATTTAATTATTTAAAATAGAATCTCAACTTGATTAAAGCGGAATGAAAAATCCAAATAAATTCAGAAAATGGTCGCACTTGATTTCAGCAACCTCTATTTGTCGTCACGGTCTCGCAAAATCTGAATATTTTCAGTTTGAAGTTCGTATGAGTTAATTATCAATTTTTGAATAAAATTTACTTTTAACAACTATAGTTGTCACATTCAAAAGCGTGGCAAATTCTGAAATGAATTTCATACCTTAAATGTTCAAAACTTTGATTTTGATTTTCTAGAGCTACAGGCCACGGTTTGCAGAACGGTTTGTTGGAGGTTGGAGTGCTAGGATAGGGGAATCTTCGGCCAGAGGGGGTGGGGTGCGGTTCGCCGAGGAAGGGGTGGGGGAGGCCGAACGGCGGCGGCTTTGGGTGGATGGTGCGGCGGCTACGGTTGATGAGAGGTGGTGATTTGGGTATGGAATCGAAGAGCTTGGAATTCTCTTCGAAACGTGTATTTGTATGAAAATTTTTGTTGAGAAACGAGGGAGAAATCAAAGAATGAAAATTTGAAGTGTAATGGGTTTTGTGCAGCTGAAATCATCGATGGGGAGGAAGAAGGTACGCTATTTATAATATAATATTAGGTTTATCTAATTATTATTTAATTCTTAATTACCTAATAAAGGCCCGTTTAGTAACTTTCACCAATTTCAGCCCAAGACTGTCGTTCTTACCTATTAACCCCCATTCTGAACTCATCTGGCTATGTCTCGCAGGCCCAAATGATCGTCTTGGCCCCCGTTTCTCAGTTTTAAATTATAAATCATTTATTTTAATTTAACCGTACAAATAAATTTATCGGGGCTACAAATTAACTCGGAAAAATCCAGAAAAATTATTTTTGGCTTTCTTATAACGATACGATCCCATCAAAATTTATTTCGTTGAATTCTGAGACTGTTTGAAAAAGGCTATTTTCAGCCAATTAATTTTGACCGAAATTGACAAAACACAGTTTCTTTTGCCACGCTCACATACTAGCTTCAAAAATCATGAAATTTGAAACCTAGCAATAATTTTACATCCCGAATCCAACAAAAGTGGTTTCGTCGAATTAAGTGGTCGTATGCAAAATGTCTATTTTCAAGGGCGATATATTCTCTATAGTGACCTTTTTGAAAATTCATTTGGCCATAACTTTTGATTCCCACTATGAAACTTCGAATTTTCAGATTCGTTAGAAAGATATTCATTAACAAATTTAAATATTTTTCGTTTCACCAAAATCCTGTTTATTCCGCATTCTGTGTACTCAGTAAAAGTTCAGGTTTGACTTTTCTAACTACCGTCCTTTTCTGATTCCTTTTGTAATTAAATTTAATATATTTGCATTAAATTCAATCAAAATAAATTTCTAGTCATTTTTATTTAAAATAATTCCTTTCAACTTTTTAAACACCTTTAAAATCTCTAAAATGAAAATTTTAAATTGGTCCCAAATTCTGGGTTGTTACATTTATAAAATAAACGTGTTGAATTGTTTTGATAATTGGTTGATGTTAAATAGGCATTATTTATAGAAATGATCATTTATGTCAGATAATTTATTTTGATACAGGGAAGAACAGGTTGGAGGGATCCAACGAGATTCCTCAAATATATTTAATGTTGTTTATTTTCATATCATCATTATATGAACTGTTCTGATTGGACAATTGATTTGACCATTTACCGTTGAGCTGAAATTCAACAATTTATTTTGCTTAAACCAATGAGTAGTATTGGTTGAGTAATTGGCAGTATATGACCTATAAATCAATCGTTTTTCAAAAGAATGGATTTACCGTCAAGTGAATCAACGGAAATGAAGTTATAAATTTTGTTTTATAACTAAAGATTGATTTTTAAATCTATTATTTTGAATTAAAGTTTGTTAAAAGAAAACAAATATTTATTATTTAAATTTATAAGTTATTATTAAATGATATCTATTATATTATATGAAAGCACAATCTTTCTCCCAAGACCTTTCAAATCCAGATTCTTTAAAAAATCCATAAATTGACATGTGTACTGTGTTTCAATCTGGGCCATACAGTAGAATAACTGTATACTTATCTCTTCAGTGACCGATTATACCAGTTAAAATGAATTCTCCGATCCCTGCTACCAAAATACCTTCCGTTAAAGAAGAACGCTTCATCCCTCACTCCTCTTGAACTCTCTTCCATCACCGCTATATTCGAAATTGAAGAAGCGGAATTCCCAGGAGTCGAGCAGCCATTCTATGAAGCCCACACGCGATTCAGAAAAGACCACGACATCGACTTGAGTAAAGTATTTACGATAACCAAAGCCCTAATTTTTGAATTCGTTTGAACCTCTAATTTGAAAATGGTTGTTCGACCGCTATAACCAAACGTCGAAATTTTACTCGGTTGTCAACGGCCAATTCTGATGTTAAACCCTAACATTTTGTCACATATGTCAACAATCGAGATCTAATTTTGCATACTTCTCACCTCTGGTTTTGCGTTAAATTTACAGGTATTAAGTTATATAGTTCATCCGAGTTAAAGAACCAAAATGTTACTTACAGTGCAAAATATTTTCAGTTATTTTCATGGTGCAGTTAACTTGCAACATTTAGATGAAATAGAGTAGTGTAATGACTATTACTGCTGTCATGTTTGTTATGCGTATAAAAGTATCCATGCTACTGGATTTGGTTTCAAAATAAACCAGTGCGTCCTTCGCCGATTATAAGCTTAAACAAAAACCGACATTGAATCTTCGTGCATACGTAGATTTACATATTCAATTTGTTACCTACAAGCAATGTAATGAATATAATTGATTTGTATATCATCCACTATCTTCTTTAAGATTTACTACAACATCCCTCCTTAGTCTATTTTTTCTGTCGTATTCATCTAAGTGAATCGCCAATTTCTTATATTCCAACCAGTAATTCCTTATATTTTTTTTTCATGGTGCTGGAGTTCTACTTGGATGTTTTATTTAGATGTTCCTTTTCCGTTCTATCGTCTGTAATTTCTGACTACAAAGTCAAAATTTTTATTATTTTCCCTGTGTTGTCCTTTCTTTTGAAGTAAAAATGCTAATTTGAGGCGTCTTATTATTTGGTTCCCCCGGTATCTAATTGCACTCCATGCTTGGTTTAATGGCGAATTAACTCGAAAGATATATTCATTTGTCCATTTTCATTAGTAAAATTTCTTTTCATATTACGGCTTACCTACTACCTCGCTATCTGGATTTTTTTCATGTTAGGTTGGATGAAGAGAAAAATGTCTGTTGTCTTCTTAATGTATCATTGGCATCTTCCATTCTTTCATAGTTATGTTTCTATGGGTGTTAAAATCATTGCATACAACTTTCTTTTATTGTTTATGGAATCCATATGTTGTTCCATTTTACTTTTTTAAGTTTTTGTTATTTGCACAATGTACCTGAGAATGGTTGTGCATTAAAAACTTAAATAAACGCTTATTTCGAGAAAATTCATCATCATCCACGGTTTATTTTATAAATTTCTTAATTTTGGTTTCCCTGCGTTTGATGAAAATGCAACCTTACAAGGGCTTTTTAGTACAACCTTCAAGCTTGCATTTATCTATTTTTTTGTCTTTTGCATTGCTTCACCTTTTGCTTTTACATTTTGTCATATAATTTTACTCCTCTATACCTTGCTTCACCTTTTGTTATTGCAATTATTTTTGGGTCCATCTTTTGTATGTATGATTTATAGGAAATAGACTACTCACATGTTGGAGTACATTAGTAAGGCAAAACATCAAGTTTTAAATTATAGCTTGGCTTCATGCAAACAATTCTCACATTACCCTTACAACTATGTTGCTGACCGGCTACAATTTACATTCTTACATAGTTTCTTCTCCCCAGTCCTCTGTTTTCATCATTGATTGCATGCCTCGATCATACTCAATGAATCTTCTTTTTTGAAAATTGGTTATATGTTCACAGCTATGAAGTTTTTGTAACCTTACCAATAATTTTTCCTTCTTTTATTTTTCCTGCTTTATCCGACTATGCTTATTGTAGATAAAATATATTTTTCCCTCTGCACCATGTGTTTTATAATATTTGACCTTCTCTGCTATTTACATGATTATTTGTTTTGTTAGAAAGACAGTGCAAAAATCTAGCATACTACTTGATGCTTTGTTTTTATTTTCACAAAGATTGGTCTATTCTCTTTAGTGGATTGAATTATATAAAATATTTTATTTTTGATGTACAGCCTTTGGCATAATTTCCTGGTGATTTGCGGTGCAATGGCAACATGAATAGATGCTTAATCTAATTGAGCAGGTTTTTTTTATTTATATTTCTCCATTTGATTTGAGCTTATATCATTCATTCCGCTCCGCATTTTGACTCTATGTAATATAACAATTAAGAAATCAAAATAATAAGACAAATAGCTAAATCGAGATGTTCTTTTTTACATGTTCAGATAGGTGCAAAAATTTAAGCCATTGGATTGGATCTTTTTTCCAGTGTACCTTTTACTAACATTTACAGGTTTCATTTTATTCGTGACTTATTATTTCCATTTAAACTGTTTTTTTCCTTTGTCCGGATGCTTCCTGTGTTGATTATTAAGATAACAGCCTTACTTGGATCTACATTTTTTTAGTTCAGTTTTTAAAAGTGGTTTACTTATATTTTGTCATTTTGAAATATCTAATCATATATATACACACATGTGCGAAAAAATCATGAAAACATACGCGTTGAATCCAACACATTCATGTAGACAATATAGGGCTGTCATTCACACGTCAATAAAATACTACGAAAAAGTTGTGAAAAATTAAACATTTTCAATAAGGCTGTAAACGGGAGAAAATATATAACTGAAACATGTCATTTTTTGTTATTAATGTCATACTTATTATGTTTTGCAGGGCTATATGGTCAAGATCTGAAGTCATGTGAATTGTATTGAACGATGCTCTTCCTCACTTTCATTAAAGTTGTGTCATCGTAGCTATGTCTCCTATTTATGTTCTACAAGGAGTTTGTGTGGATTCCATTAAGATTAATAGGTATAATTCATTATGCTTTCTATTGATTTTCTTCAGCTGAAACTATTCATTATTGATTAAAGATCCGTCAAATCTTCACATTCAAAATGAATATCCTACGTTTTGAGTTTGTTTATTGTTTTACCGTTATTTTTTAGCTAATTTGTTAAATTGTGACAACAATTGAATATTGATTTGTTAGTATTCATTATTGGACAACCTCATTGTAGCATGTATTAAAACACTTAATTGTGCTACATGTAGTTTGGATTTTTTTTTTTTTGTAAAATTATTTGTGCAATTTTATTCGAATTGTACACCCGAATTGTGTGCGCTATAGTTTTGCTCAAAGAAATACATGCATACTGTTTTATATGAGCTATGACATTGATTTTGGTATCTTGGAAACATTTCCTTTGGATATATTTCTTAAATAAACTAATTTGAATTGATAAATAAGACAAGTATATTTTCATTATTTCTTTGCATATAAAACTCAGTTGAACTTGGATTTGAATTGGTGAAATAATTTTTAAACATAATTTGGACCACTGTTAAATTAATATCCTTATGTCTTATAACAGGAAGATTCTTATAATTAAGCTGAGCATATATAATAGGAAGCATGCACACAGTAAGTAGTCATTAATTCCTCTTAATTCAATTATGCAAAAAATAGAGAAAGCTTTTTGTCTGCATTTGTATTAGGATCTGTTTTAGTTTAACCATTTTTTAAATAGTAGTTCTTATATGATACTTAAATTCATACTTACAGAGCTCTTCATTTTCAGAAAACAACACGCAGTCAACCTTCTAAGATACATATCTCCAGTGCTGACATGAAGCATAACTGATTAGCTGCACTAAAATGTAAGCAAGTTTCTTCTTTATTATTTTATCAAATATATTCCTTATATAGCACTTTGATGTACATCATAACATATTATACAATAATATTTTATTGTCATGCTCTTAACAAAGGTTGTCATGTCATACTAACAGGATAATTTTGTTTCCCAACATTTTGGAAAGCCTCTTTACAACGTTTGTTTGCTCATATTTTAGATCATGTGCATATTCTTTACTATATATTTTTCTAGGAACTCACGTGCAATCCCTGTTTTACATGAACAAACTCACGAAAACATAAAGATGTTCGATATTTCTATAAGAAAGTGTTGAGTTTTTGGTTAAAATGAACTTCATGTATAAGAAACTTAACTATAGTAAAGTAATAATCTCAATAAACGAGTAGCTATATAAAATATAGCTGTTTTTATAGCTTATACTTGAAAATAATTAGAACATGATAGTTAAAAAAAATGGAGTCGTAGATTGCAACATAATTTTTGTGACCAGTGCATCGTACTTGATATCTTGCTATATGAACTTGAAAGGAGAATGCCATCAGCAAATATAACTTTTTTCCCATCATTTGGTTGCATCCTCCAAATTTGAAAAACAACGATCCACTTGGCTTTTCGAGAAAAATTAATAGTAACTATAAACAACGTTATTGAAACTGTAAGTTTAAATTATAAAATAACATAAAGATAAGTTGCCTCTACATTTTTATATCTATATGTAGTAGTAATTTAGGCATTATATAATATATTTGGAAGAGAATAACAACAAATACAAGAGGTAAAAGAAATAATATTTGTTGTTTCTTAAATTAGAAGTGTACTTAATCTACTCTTATACTTATGTATATCTTTAAATTTTGCACTTTTTCCATCTGCCAAATCAACCAAAAGATCGCTGTTAATTTCAAAATGTTATGGCTATCATATGTATTTCCATTAAGAAGTGTAGATGAATGATGTGAGTTTTTTTCTATTAGTTACTTGCAATAATTATATTAAATTATGGCATGTCAGGTAACTCCATTGGTCTCCATATAAACAATATTTCATTTTAGCTAATATACCACAAACCATTGTAAAGGCTCAAACATCAGATTTTAGGAAAAAGAAAATACTGACAACCACCAACAACTTTATAGTACTATTGAACTTGAGCCTTGGTTTGGTTGTTTCTTTACTGTACTTTATCCTATAGGAAATATATATGGACCAGTTACATTTCGGTACAGGTAATGTATGGTGCTTTATGGCACAAGTACTAGATATACAATGTGTATTTTCTACCCTAGCCTTTATTATTTCTCTTTTCTGTTTTTTCTTTCGATTTTGTGTTCCATATTTTGATATGCATTTATATTTAACAGTTTCAGCTTAGTTTTTTTTCCACTAATGTTAGAGAAGTATGTTATAGTCCTTTGGTTTATAGTTCTTTTTAGGTTGCATCTGATGTGTGGTATGCATATATTAATTTACAGAAATGCTAATTGACACAGCATGCACAATGATTTTAGTCCATTTTATGTTAAATTTTGGAGAAGCGTGCCCTTTTTCATGATATTTGACATTGTTGTCCCAAGAGAGGAGAAATCTTCATATATTTGTCACCACCATGCACAATGCACCTTCGTTGTTTATTTATTTTATCAAGTAAAACAATTTGGTGATTCTATTTATGAAGTATTTAAGTTGTGTGGCACTAATATCAACAATAATATACACGTGTGCGCATTGTCTGGATGCTTGCTTTGATAATGCTTGATTATTATTGCTCCTTTTTGGTGTAATTAATTCATTGGCATACTCCTGCGTTTTTTATATGTAGTGAATAACATTGTTGCTCTTTACTCATAGGCCGTATGCTATCTACAAGAAGAGTAACATGTGGAAAAAATGACATCTTTTTCAAGGCATCTATCAAAGAACCTACCTGACTTGCAATTGCTACATTGTACAGTCATTGCAACCTATATCATGTCCAGGAAAATTCCAAATACAACTTCGTTGGAAACTTTGTTTTGGTTTGCTATTTGATTTCGTATGCTTTAAGAGTGATGATTTCCCAAAAGTAACATAGGCATATAGAAGGATTTTTAACACATTTATTTATAGTAGTAGAAGGCACACACTGTCTTTTGTACCCTAATAGATAAATTACTTTTGTGAGGAAATCAATTAGGGATACTGTATTCTGCATATCAAGTGCATGAATGCTCTTTTTCTTTTGATTTATTTGATCTTAAAATAATTAGTTGTTTTATCTCTATATTTGGTTTCTTGGCCTCATTTTTTTATTAGAAACAATTTATGGGTGGAAAACTTTAATGTGTTCATTTATAAATTTGTAGCGCGGCTGCGAGCTAGGTGCATCACTGTGAAAAAATAGAATCGAACTGAAAAATGGAATTTTTCTGAACGGATGCTCACATCTGTAAACATGGATAGAATTTTTATTATTTTTCATAACTCTTAGATCTATCTGGCATCAAGGCATATGAATTTGCTGGTGTTCTGAGCATGAATTAGTATGAGATGGGAAATAAGATTTGTTAGACTTTATTAAGCCGAGTTTATTTCACTTTATGAAAGCTTGATCCAGTAAGGAGTTATTATCTCCGTTGTCATCTTATTATGTTTATTGTCTTATTTAGGTCTGTGCTTAGTGGCCTATCACCATGAGGCATTAACCTTCTCATCAGAGATTATATGTGTTGTCCGTGGTATTAAGAAGTATACGAACTTTATCTCCATGTTTCATTAATCGTAGCACTAAATTTATAGCAACAGCTAATTTTAAACTTAGTAAAGGCACAACACATGAAAAGGATTTCGATAACATACAAATCTGATGTGCAATAGTATGCAATTTTCAGAATTCAGAGTACTTCCACTGTTAGCCCAAATAGCTGATATTCCTCCTACTTTTAAAAGATCAATTTGTATGCTACGTATTGCTTTTTCTTTGATTTTTCACATAAACGTTAGCATGAGATATGATTATTGAATTTTTTTCCCTACTGGCACAAATACTTGATATACTTGCTTTTGAAAGATCAATTTGTATGCTACTTATTGCTTTTTCTTATATCTTCTTAGAAACGTTAGCATGATATATGATTATTGAAATCTGTTCGTATTTGCATACTATATTAGCTTTGGTGTCATGGATAGCTTGGCAGATCAATTCGTAAGAGCAACAGTGACGGACTACAAAATATTTTGGTGCTTAAAATAATGTATTATACTCGGTCTTTGATATCCAGATGAAATGCACAAAATGAATTGTAGTATCAGTATGTAACTGATATCATGTATTTAATGTTATGTGCACATTTTTCCTCTGTCAAGGATTTTTTTTATATAAATACACTAATTATTCAGATACACCATTGATTCTTCAGAGCACGTATGGCATATTAACTTGGGCTATATGTTTGTGAATATAACTTTTAAAATGCTCAAAATTTAAATATTTGTATTTAAATAATTAGCATTTAATATACATAACTCACTCTATATCACTTGCATAGTCTGGGTTTAGACTTTTGGATCCATTTCTACAACTTAATATGCACCATGTATGCATATAAGGTAATCAAGATTTTCTACAAGTGTTATGTTTGTCCCGTGTGCGAAGCACGGGTTCGCACTAGTTATAAAGTAAAATATGATATTAATCAGATTTATAAGCAAATGGGAAGAACTTAACCTAACGGTTAAGAATTGGATAATTGTTTTTTAATACAATCAAATGGAATTATTTAAATTAATTATATTATTAATTAATTTAAAGTGAGAACTAATTGGGATCAATTGACGGATTACTCGTGTATTGAGTTGACCAAGTCAACCGCTAGGATTGATTATTAAATTAATTTAATAAAACAGTTTAATGAATAGTTATTTAATTTTAATAAGATTTTAAAAGGAATTTACTATTTATTTTAGTCAATTAAGAAGTTAACTACTGTTATAGTAGTTAGTGATCGAAGCAAATTATACTTCAATAATAATATAAGAGATTAACTTTTTAATTGAAATTCATTTAAAAGGTGGTCGAAGTTGAAATGTATCTAATCGAAATATGAAAGGAGTTTATGAATGGGTTTTATTTAAAAACCGAGGGCTTTGTAGGAGGAAATATTTTAGATTTTATTATGTCATCTTATTATAAATTATTACCGTCGAAAACAAATTCTGTCGCTAAATCAATGGAAATTGCACCTCTTTACCATCATATAAAATTTAACTCTAAATTCCATTGCTAATAGAGTCGGATTACCATCGACAAAATTTTGATGCTATTTTTCCTGTAGTTTTCCAAGAGATTTGAAACGAACTTTTATATTTATTATTTATAAAATGTTTTAAATTTGTGTTATTACATAGTAATTAATTAGTAAATTAAAATTCTAAATAATTAGTGTTAATAATACATTAGTAATTAATAATAAATAATAACTATTAGAAGTAAATAAAATTCAATAGTTAATGATGATTAATTTTTTTTTGAAAATTAATGCTGATTATTAATTACTATATTATATAAATAAGAGGTAATAGTAATTACTAAAATACATTGTTTGCTCAAAGAAGAGCCGTTATGAATTGGATTTTTTATGGTAGATTGCTTTTGCTTGCTAAATTCGCTTATCTATTCCTTTCCTATTCATTATGTCTTACAATATTGTTTTTTTTTTTCATTATGTTAGAGACTCTCTTTTTTATTGAAAGCAAACAAACCATACATAAAAGAGTTGTACACTCCTACAACAAACTGATTGGAGGTATCTGCCTCTTCTTTGAGCAAACAACGAGTGAATTGAACATGCTACTTAAATTAGTGTAGTTATAGATGCATCAAGTTTTTTGTAGTTTTTAATACTTTTAAACACTAAATATGCTAAAAAAAAATTGAAAAGAAAAAAATGTTGATATACATTAGTAATTAATAATAAATAATAACTATTTGAAGTAAATACAATCCAATAGTTATTGATGATTTTTTTTTTAATTAATGCTGATTAATTATTAATTACTATATAATATAAATAAGAGGTAATAGTAATTAATAAAATTCAATTGTTTGCTCAAAGAAGAGCCGTTACGAATTGGATTTTTGATGGTAGATTGCTTTTGCTTGCTAAATTCGCTTATCTATTCCTTTCCTATTCATTGTGTCTTTACTTTACAGTATTGTTTTTTTTTGTTCATTATGTCAGAGACTCTTTTTTTTTTGAAAGCAAACAAACCATAAATAAAAGGGTTGTACACTCCTGCAACAAAACGATCGGAGGTATCTGCCTCTTCTTTGAGCAAACAACGAGCGAACCGAACATGCTACTTAAATTAGTGTAGTTATGGATGCATCAATTTTTTGGAGTTTTTAATACTTTTGAACATTGAATATGCTTTAAAAAAAAATTAAAATTTGCAATCATCTTGAATGAATTTGAAATAAATCATAAAGTTTATAAAACCTATTATTGTTTAACACGAAATAACCGAAGCTTCTAATGTTTAAAATATTGAAAAAGTTCATTTAATAGTTTAATTTAAAATGTAAAATACTTTATTCTAATTTTAAAATTTTCTATAAATTGTAACTAAGATAAAGTACAATTAAATATATTCTAATTTTAATTATAATATTTAGTAATTAAATATTAATGATATTTAATTAATAATAAAATAATATGTAATAAGTTCTAAGAAAAGTAGCATTTAATATTTAACTATTAATATGTATTAATCGAGCTCAAATAGAATTAATAAGTATTAAACCACCAATTTTATAATTAATCTGAGCTCAAATATTTAATAAGTATTAAACCACCAACCCAGCAAGTTGGCAATCTACGTCATTACAATCATTACCATCTGAACGGTTCACATTGAAATATCTAATGGTTGACCATAGTCATTCGCGAGCAGCTGAAAATGCCAAAAAATGCTGCTCCCAATCCTCGCAGCAGCATAGTATACCACTTTATCACCATCCTTATCGTTTCAAGACAGTAGAAGTCCCCCAAATTAGAAAACCTAATTTTATCCCTTCTGATTCCAGTGGCATGAACAAAGCAAGCTGCTAGAAAATCTACCGGTGGCAAAGCCCCACGAAAGAAACTCGACACAAAAGCTACTCGAAAATCAGCCCCAATCACCGGTGGCTTGAAGAAACACCATCGATTCTGGCTAGGAACCGTCGCCCTTCGTGAGATCTGCAAGTATCAGAAAAGTACCGAGCTTTTGATAAGGAAGCTTCCTTTCTAGAGATCCGCAAGTATCAGAAAAGTACCGCCGCCTTCTGTAAGTTCTTTGTAATGTCACCTTCGGTCTTTTGCTTTAGCTTTAATTATTTGTTTGAGGCTGAAGTTTTTTTTTACCCTTATGGGATCGACTTATTCCACATTTTCCGTTCAGTTTAACCCATGTTTATCCTATTGAATCTACTGATTTGGCGAATTAACATGCTCAGATTTGTGTTACGTAAACTGTTTTTGAATCATGATTGAAGTCCGAGTGACCATGAAAATCGGATTTAGTTTCAGGTGATAATCTGTTTATTATCTATTAGCTTTTCTTTCCAGCTGTTGATTGGATTTGGCTGCAATTTGCTTATGGTGGTCAACTGTGCTGCTTAAAAAAATATTTAGACTCAAAATTTCAAGCTTTCAACATTTTTTTTATGAGTACTTTTGAAATTTAATAACAAAATCTAACTATTTAAAAGAATTTTAGCCTTCCTGTTATTTACTTTACTATACAGTGAAGGTAAAATTTGAATGTCCTTTCTGTGAAAGTGTAACACCCCACCTCCGCTAGGGTCACTCACAAAGGGAATGCACTAGTTTTGGTGGATTATTATCTAGGTAAACATACATAGAGATATCACAAGGCAGAACATAAATAAAGCAGCGGTAGAAATTAAAAACCAAATTTATTACTTTCAGGAAAAGAGTCAAAACCCCATATATCCAAGGTACAAATTATTCCATTACATCAAATTCCAAATAAAGAAGCATAAACTTAAGATAACAAAAGTAAATTATTCCCCATAAATAGCAGAAGCAGCCATAGCATAGCCTAAGACCAAACCGTACATGAGCTGTCAGAAAGCAAGCTAAATCCAAGCTAAGAGTTAGTGTTTCCTCCCTGAGAACCTGGGGGGAAAACGAAAGAAAAAGAGGCGAAAGAAAAAGGGTCAGTCATAAAGACTGGTAAGCCCTAGTGACTTTCAATATGAAAACTAGTAAAGGTAACAGGATATGTGAAAACTGGAATTAAACATAAGGATGATAACAGAACTGGTAGGATAATTAAGATAACAGGATAAGTCATGTCTAGCATCGCATATTCGAGATTCGCTGCACCAACTATACTAGTGTTCTAACCCAAGTCAAATATTAATCATGAAATGATCCCTTGGCCCAATATCATGAAGTGACCCATTACGGGGTCCTATGGTACGATCGACTGATTGATCGGCTCCCTACAAGTTCTAGCTCGTCATGTGTCTATGTCATACGGCCCTATCCTGAAATGTAGTTACTTGTGCTAGGTCCACCATAGGGTGTATCAAGCCCTATGGTGCCAACCATCGACACGAATCAAGAACGCACAGTGTAAATCTACGGTTGCCCAATGCCTGCTATTTCAACTCCGGACTACGTGCACAACCATAGTCCGCCTGAACCTACAATGGCACACCTACTCAGTCGTTGTTCTGGTCGCTTACAATCAGCCCAGTAATCGTGCCCCACCCTGCCTAGTCCCAGGGTATCGTGATACATCTAAGTGAGTTACTGCTGAAAAGGACCGCGTAACTAGGGTTTCTAATGGGTTAAGTGTTGTCATTCGAATTCATGACTTAACCCTATCCAAATCATGTATAAAGTTGGTTAAGTGTGTTCAAGCGGTTCATAACTTAACCCTATCAAATCATCATGTCAAGTTGGTTAAGTATATTCAAGTGGTTCATGATTTAACCCTATCATGTGGCATTAATTCATTAATGCACCCCAACCTCTCACATTAGACTAAGTGTTGTGGTCACTGGATTTGCCGTGCGGTTCCGGGCAGATTTACACCACAACATAGTCTAACCTCAGGTTTTTCGTGCGATATGACCAACTACCCACATTGGATCCTATTGTTTGCAGTCACTGGATTTGCCGGGCGGTTCCGGGCAGATTTACACTGCAAACTCAACCCAACCTCGAGTTGGCCATTTTCAAGTTTATCTAATTGTCATGCCCACGTTCAAGTTTTCATGTCAAAATTCATGTCGAGTTTTCATGTCATGTTTCATGTAAAATCGTGTCAAGTTCATATCCATATCCAGGTTCGTGTTATAACAACGTTCATGTTCAAGTTCAAAGTCAATTCATGTTTTACCTAGTCTACCCAAATCGTACTCTCATTGCATGTAAGCTCGAATCGATACAAATAAATCTAATTAGGGAATAACATAAAAAGGGACGTGTAACGCCCCACCTCCACCAGGGTCACTCACAAAGGAATGCACTAGCTTTGGAGGGGCATTATTGGTAAACATGCATAATGATATAGCAAGGCAGGACATGACATATATATATATATATATGTAAATAAACAGAGTACGTAAATAAAACAGCGGAAGATTTTTAAACTATTTCAAAAACAAGTCTGGTACATCAAAATGTCAATTTCCCAAATAAACAAGTCTAGTACATGAAGTAACATCATCTGAAACTGAAAAAGGAAAACATAAAAGTAGCTATCCCCAAAGTGGAAGAAACCATAGCAAGCCCAAGTCCAAAGCATACATGAGCTATCCAAGAAAGCAGCTAAGATCCAAGCTAGGCTCCTGTATTCCCTCCCTGAGAACCTGGGGGGGGGGGGGAAACGGAAGAAAAGAGGCGAAACAAAACGGGTCAGTCAAAAAGACTGAGTAAGCCCTGCTACGATCAGTCTATAAACTAATAAAGTTAACATCATGATGGAAACTGAGGTGATTATAGATAACAACATACCGGCATGAATAAATCGACTACAAGATAGATAGAGGTGTTATCGCATAAAGCAAGGTTAAGTTTTTGCACCACGGTGTACTAGCAAACCAACATAACAGGTAATGATCCCTTAGCCCAAACTTTGGCCCAATAACATGAAGTGACCTTAATAAAAGGTCCAGCCCACGGTCTAGTCGATCGGCTCCCTATAAACCTAACACGTCAAGTGTTGGTGTCCATATGGCCCACGTATGGATGTAGTTAGACTGTGCTGGGTCCCCCTTTTGGGTGTATCAAGCCCTCAGATGTCAACCCCAGACACTTAAGCAATAATGCACAGCTCTAATCTACTGGTACCCGTGCCTCGAGTTTGTCCAATATCGGACTACGTGCACGTCCGTAGCCCGCCGAACCCGCACCGCTGTACCACTCGGCCATCGCCCTTTGGTCGCTTACATCTGCCAGTAATCGTGCCCCGCCCTAGCCTAGCTTCTAGGGTTGTGTATGATACCAAACTGGGATTACTGTTAGAACAGACCACGTTGCTAGGGTTTCCCAAGAGGGTTAAGTGTGATTTAACCCTTCACTAATCCTGGATTAAACTGGTTAAGTGTGGCTTAACCCCATTCTAATCCCTTGAGCTCCCAAATGGATTAAACTAGTTAAGTGTAACCAATGGTTCACGACTTAACCACATTCTAATCCCTCGAATCCCCAAATTGGTTAAGTATTAGTGGACCCTGACTTAACCCTAATCATGAGGCATTAATTAATTTAATGCACCTCAACCTCTCACATTAGACCTTGTTGTGGTTACTAGTTAGGCCGGGCGGGTCCGGGTAGCTTTACACCACAACTTGGTCTAACCTCGGGTCTTGGCACCCCATGACCAACTTCTCACATTGGGTCCTATTGTTTGTAGCCACTAGTTAAGCCGGTCGGTTCCGGGTAGAATTACGCTACAAACTCAACCCAACCTCGAGTTGGCCACACTTATGTTTTCTAAGTGTCATGTCCACTTTATTTCAAAACATAATCACAAGTCAAACAATTACTTGGGTAGACCTAACTTAATAGGTAAATTCCCAAGGGGTAGACCTAACTTAATAGGTAAATTCCCAATCTTATATTTTTATGTATTTTGAGTTTACCCCAAAACCCCCAACGTCATTCTATCGCTTACATACTCGTAGTAACGCATAAAGGATAGGAAGAGGGAACTTGGCACAACATACATGATAAACTTGCACAACAATCTTGCATGGCATGTTAGACTTGCACAACTTAGCGTAGTGAACTTGCATATTACCATAAACATGCATAACATGTTAAACTTGCATAACTTAGCATGGTGAACTTGCATATCACCATAATCATGCGTAACTTGTCAAAAACATGCACAACTTGTCATTTTAAACTTGCATAAACATGCACAACTTGCCAAAACATGCACAACTTGTCAAAACATGCACGACTTGTCAAAACATGCACAACTTGCCATTTTAAACTTGCATAAACATGCACAACTTGCCAAAACATGCACAACTTGTCAAAACATGCACGACTTGTCAAAACATGCACAACTTGCCATTTTAAACTTGCATAAACATGCATGACTTGCCAAAACATGCACAACTTGTCACTTTAAACTTGCATAAACATGCATAACTTAATAATCATACAAATCATGGCTTAACAAACTTGCATAAACATGCATAACTTATTAAACTTGCAAATCATGGCTTAGTATACATGCATGACTCAATTAACTTGCAAATCATGGCTTAGTACACTTGCATAAACATGCATAATCCATTAAACATGTAGAACATGGCATAATAAACTCGCATATGCATGCATAACTTATGAAACATATAAAACATGGTATAGTGAGTTCGCATAAGCATGCATAATCAACTAAACTCACATAAATCTCAACTTTCACCACATCCTAACTTTAGAGTTTGTAAAGTGAAGGTAAGAGGGCTTACAATACTTATGCGGACTCAAATGAGTACAACAAATGCAAGGAACCTCTTATGCAACTAATTAAAACCCCTAAATGCAAGCAAACTTGATCAAGACTCCTCCTTTATGATGCCAATTGAAAAACAAGCCTTTAATGCAAGCTAAGGAGGATCATACAAGCCTAAATATGCTTGTATGCATGGAAAATTACTTAGGAATTTTTTTTTATGAAGAGATTGGAGGCTAGGGTTTTAGGTGGAGGCCATGAGAGTTTAGATTTTGGCATAGTTTTGTTGCTAGGATGATTAATGAATGATTTAGGGTAGGTTAGAGGCTTATTTATAGAAGATTAGAGTGATTTAGACCATAGGATTAACCCTAGGATAGTTTTGGCCCGTCAGATCCCGGAACTCTCTAGAAACAAGCCACAAGACCCAACCCCAATCAGAAATGGTGCACCAGGCTAAGCAGCCCGGGCACCCCCTGTCGACAGGGCTGTCGACAGGGCAGTCGACACGCCCAGGACCCTGTCGACAGGCCTGTCGACATGCGGGTCCTGGCGGGATTTTTCCCGCCTTGGCCCAGCTGGCCCAAATCCTAGTTTTTAATTTAGATTTAAATCTGTTTTAATTATGGAAATTTCTGAAAACTTCCATGGGCCTTAACTGGGTCATACGGACTCCGATTTTCGAAAACTCGGACTCTATTTCGCGTATTTTTCCGAGACGAACGCAATGGCATAGCCCGTTTCCCTTGATTCAGATTTTAGAATTAAATTCTGCCTCAATTTACATTGTTATAGGTTATTGAAAATACGGGTTGTTACAGGACGGGTATAAGGTGGCAAAAGTGATTACTAGCATAACATGGTATGACTTGATAAAGGATTATAACATTACCGGCATATGGAATATTGGCCTCAAACATAAAGATTCCAAATCTAGCAAAATAAGGTACTAGTCAAGATAACAGTTGTCATAAGGTGATAGTATAGTCATAGTAATGATTGACATAAGGTGATAGTATAGTCATGGTAGCGATTGACATAAGGTGATAGTCATAAACTTGTGACTAATAGCAGATTCAACATGATAATATGAGGGGTTTTTCTTTTTGATTTACAACATGAATAGGCCCCAAATCAATGTCATATTAATATCCAAGAGTAAAGATTCAAGATGAACAAGAATGGATGTAAAACATTCATCGTACATAGGTCCAATTTCAATTTACATCATATTCATATTACATTTACAGTTTAAATCTAAAAATAACTGGGGCTTACAGATCGTGGTTCGAGAATTAGAAAAAGAGAGTCGATGTTGAATCTTTATATGCTTAGTCAAGTCCTAACAGAAATTCCCAAATCAGCAATCCTCTTAACGCAGTCTCAACGTAGAAGAAGTAGTTCCTTTCTCAAACTTTTCAACCAGAATTAGAGCAGCATAAGGTCAGAAAGATTTTTGTGTAGAGAGACTAGTGTTAGGGGCTGTATTTATAGGGTCGGGTCAACGAATGTGGACAGAAATGAGGCCAGATACATCAAAGTGAATCCAACTTCAAAAGTGGGCTCGGCCACCAGGTCGACCCCCAGGTTGACACTATGGTCGACCTGGTCCTAGGCAGGTCGACACTATGGTCGACCTGGTCCTAGGCAGGTCGACTACATAGTCGACCCCCAGGTCGACCTGGTCCTGGGCGGGAGATTTCCCGCCTAGTCCATTCTGAGGTTTGAATATTGAAATTTGAATTCGAATTGAGCTGTTTTTGAACTTGAAAACTTTTGACAACTTTGAAAGGTCATAACTTGGTCATACGGACTCCGATTTTCGAAAACTCAGACTCGTTTCCAAGCAGAATTTCAAGACGAACGCAATGCGTAACCCGTTTTCCTTGATTCTTAATTTAAAATTAATTCTGCCTTAATTTAAGGTTATTACACATTATAAAAACTCGGGTTGTTACATTCCCCCCCCCCCCCCTAAAGGATTTCGTCCCCGAAATCTCTAAGTTAGGGAGGATGTGTCCTACCATCCATCATCCATCTACTCAAAGAATCATCCACATGCAACCATTGTCCTTAAAAGATTTCTAGTGCTGTATGAACATATGCAGAAAGTGTGTGTATATGTACTTATCTAATGCAAAAGATCAGGCGGTTACTGATTCAGTAAACCTCCTTAATGCAAAATATGTTAGTGTAATGAATCCAACATGTATGCAAATTCTTAACATAGTTTATAATCTCTACATGATTGCACAAACATTCATTCATATGCAACATTCAAGTGATAGCATAACAAGTTCCATCCATGTACAAGTATAAGCACTCATGCATATGCAACATGAAAATGTGACTGAGCCGATCTAGTGCCGAATGTGTGTCATGCATCCACTAGCAACCACTTGCAACCACTTGCAACCATTTGCAAACATCAACCATAACATGTTTCAATCACATGTTTACATCCATATGGTTCTACCCAAGGTTCTCAAGATAAGATTGAGAAGATAACAAGACAAACGTAGATAGTAGAAGCATGATAGGAAAAGGTTTTCAAGTTTATAGGAAAAAGAGATCGAGAATGTACCCTCAAAAAGAAATGGGTAAAGCGCGCGTATCTTCTCTTTGGTTTCCCAAGTTGCGTCTTCTTGGGCTTCACTCCACTGCACTTTAACTAGCTTGACTTCTCGATTCCTTAGCTTCTTAATCTCCGTTCCTAAGATACGAATCGGAACTCGCCTCAATGTTGCTTCTTTTTCCACTTCTACGTCTTCAAGAATGCTTGGCTCAACCACTTCGGCTGACTCATGCAAGAACTTCCGGAGATGCGAGACGTGAAAGACATTGTGTACTCCATTCAGTTTCTCGGGTAAGTCTACCTTATAGGCCATCCGTCCAATCCTCTCAGTGATGGGGAACGGTCCTACGAACCTTGGTGCTAGATTTCCAACTGCTCCAAAACGAACTACATTGCGTAAGGGAGAAACTTTTATAAAGACCATATCTCCGACTTCGAACTCTAAGTTTGTCCTTCTTTGGTCCGCATAAGATTTCTGTCTATCTTGGGCCGTTTTCATCCGTCTTCATATTAACTCAATCATCTCAGAAGTGTCCCTTATCATGTCGGGCCCAAGTATAAGTCTGTCTGTTGTCTCCCACCAACAAGTTGGCGATTTGCACGATCTTTCATACAGGGCTTCGAACGGTGCCATTCCGATGCTAGCTTGGTAACTATTGTTATATGCAAACTCCACGAAAGGAAGATGGTCTTCCCAAGTACCACCAAAGTCAAGAATGCATAGCCTCAGGAGATCTTCTAGTACTCTATTTACCCTTTCGGTTTGTCCATCCATCTGTGGGTGATAGGCCGTGCTTAAATTCAGTCGTGTACCCATTGCTTCTTGCAGACTATTCCAAAACTGGCCAGTGAAAATCGGGTCACGATCACTAACTATACAAGAAGGAACTCCATGCAACCGTACTATCTCTCGAAGGTAAATTGACGCTAGCCATGATGCGGTCCTCTTGCTTTTCACTAGAATGAAGTGAGCACTTTTCGTGAGTCTATCAACTATGACCCATATGCTAGTATTTGCCTTCCTTGACCTCGGCAGTCCATCCACGAAATCCATCGAGATACTCTCCCATTTCCATTGCGGAACCTCCAAAGGATGTAATAGCCCACCAGGCTTCTTCGACTCGGCCTTTACTTGTTGGCACACCATGCACTTCGAAACGAACTCTACCACATCCTTTTTCATTCCAGCCCAAAAGAAAATGCATTTCAAATCCTTGTACATCTTATCCCCTCCGGGATGTATAGTCTTCTTTGAGTGATGCGCCTCTTAGTGAACTTTCCTTACTAGGTCTCCCACTTGTGGGACGCATAGCCTTCCATCGTGCCTTAGCCATCCCTTGTCATCTATGGCATACCTACTGAGGTGACTTGACATCTCACCACTAATCAGCTTGTCCATGATTTCGACTATTTGTGGGTCTTCCTTCTGTGAAGTCCCTACTTGATCTAGAAGTGTAAGTCTTAACTCAAGGGATGCTAACGTAGCAGTCAATGACTCAACAGCAGGTGTAAAATCAAAGGTTGCTATAAATTCAAGGCTTTTCCGTTCAACAAACAAGGGGCTCAAGGTCAACCTTTTCCTACTTAGCGCATCCGCCACCACATTACCCTTGCCAGGGGTATAAGCTATATCGAAGTCATATGATGCCAAGAACTCCGTCCACCGCTGTTGTCTTATATTCAAATCTTTCTGTGAGAAGAGGTATTTAAGTGATTTGTGGTCGGTATACAGCTCGAACCTCTCCCCTTGAAGATAATGGCACCAAGCTTTATGTGCAAAAACAATCGCGGCCAACTCCAAGTCATGCGTGGGATAGTTTTTCTCATGAACTTTAAGTTGTCTGCCCCCGTAGCATATTACTCATCCTTCTTGCATTAGGACGGCGCCTATGCCGCACGCATCCGTGTACACCGTAAACATCTTACCTCCATCGGGTAATGCCAAAACTGGTGCTGTGGTGAGGGCTCTCTTGAGTCTCTGAAAAGCAACGTCACACTCTATGTCCCATACAGAAGCTAGGTTCTTCTTTGTTAACTTAGTAAGAGGGGTTGAAATCTTAGCGAAGTCCTTAATGAACTTCCTGTAGTAGCCCGCCAAACCAAGAAAGCTCCTCACCTCCATTGCATTCTTAGGAATTTTCCAGTCCTGTACCGCAACTACATTTGTGGGGTCCACGGCTATGCCTTGCTTAGAAATTACATGTCCAAGGAACCGAACTTCCTTCCTCCAAAAATGGCACTTGGAGAACTTAGCCTTTAACTGGTGTGCTCTAAGCGTTTCCATGACTTCCTTGAGATGTCTAGCATGCTCTTCTTCATCTTTTGAGAAGATCAAAATATCTCCACGAAAACTACCACAAACTTGTTAAGGAACTCCAGAAACACCCTACTCATCAAATGTACAAAGTATGCGGGTGCATTTGTTAACCCAAACGGCATGACGAGCCATTCGAAGAACCCATCTGGTGTCCTAAACGCAGTTTTGTCAATTCTATCCTCAACCACTCTAAGCTGATGGAATCCTGTGGCTAGATCGAGTTGAGAGAAAACAGATGTTCCCACAAGCTGGTCAAACAAATCGTCGATTCTTGTTAGTGGGTGCCTATTCTTCTTTGTCAGCTTGTTTAACTCACAATAATCTACGCATAGACGAAGCGATCCATCCGCCTTAGTAGCGAATTCCACCGGAGCACACCATTCAGAAATGCTTCGCCTTATGAAATTTTTCTCAAGCAACTCATTAAGTTGTTTACATAGCTCTCTTCTTTCTCATGGGGCCATGTGCCTAACGGGCAATGAAACTGGCTTGGCATTATCAACAAGATAAATACGGAAGTCTATCTCGCGTTTAGGGGGTAACCCCCTCACTTCATCAAAGACATCTGGATATTCTCGGACCACTCTTACAGATTGCAAATTATCGTCGGACGAGTCAAGGGATTCAAGATAACACAACATGACCGGACCCTTAGGGTTACAAGAAATTTCAAGGGTATTACCAAGGCGAATCATGAGCCTCACTACCCTTTGTTCACAATCTAGAATGGCTCCATAATTGGACAGCCAATCCATACCTAGGATCAAACTGTATCCCATAAATCCGAGAACATAAGCATTACACGTGAATTCTACGCTTAAGATAGAGATCCTCAAATCCATACACATCATAGATAAATGGGCGGAGCCACCAATTGGATTTGAAACTATAACGGGATCCTCAACCAGACTAGTACTTAGGTGCAGATTTTCAACAATATCAGAAAAAATAAAAGTATACGATGCACCAGAGTCAAATAAGGTTCGAACAGGAAAGTCAGAAATGTAAACAAGACTTTCTACGGAAATATTACTACCTCGGTCAAGAGCTGGAGTGGTGTTGAGAGCATGCAACTGCCCTCCAGAAGTTCCTGCTCGCTGGGTCTGCCCTTGCCCCTGTCCTTGCTTCTTAGGGCAATCCTTGTTGATGTGTCCAGTATCTCCACAATGGAAGCATTCACCCAACTTCCTCTTCTTCTTTCTACAGTCTTTAGCTAGATGTCCAGTAATACCACAGAAGTTGCACTTCCTCGTCTCACGTGGTTTGTTGTTGCTCTTGTTATTCTTGTTATTCTTGTTGTTCCCCTTCTTGAAGTCAGCTTTCATATTCTGAGTTTCATTAGGCTTAACCTCCTTCTTGCTATACTTGTATTCCTCATGAAGTAGAGCCATATCCACCAAGCTTTCAAAGGTCGCCCCCATGGGTACATGAGTTATGGCCAAACTGTGTAGTGGCTCGTTCAATCCTCGAGCAAAGCATACAGCCTTCTTCTGGGCTGTGTTGACCAAATCCAAACCGAACCGAGCAAGCTAATTAAACTTATTCACGTATTCCCTAACAGACATGTCCCCTTGCTTGAGTGCTAGGAACCTCTCCATCTGAAGGTTCACTTCTGCTGACGATAAGAATTTAAGCCCAAACCTCTCTCTAAAGTCTGCCCAAGTCTCAACTGGCCTAGTAGCGTTGGTGACTTCCCACCAAAATGCGGCTTCCTCTTTCAACAACCATGCTGCCAACTGAACTTTCCTATGGTCCTCCATATCAAAGATAATAAACAAGTCTTCAGTCTCCTTTAGCCAGTTCCGTGCCTCAACAAAGGTTTCAGTTCCAACGAAGTTCTTGCCGCCCATTGCTTCAAAGTCTTTGCATATTTTGGCAGAGGCGGTACCAAGAGGAGGAGGAACCACGGCCACTGGGGGAGGAGGAGGAGGGATGTCTGCCGTGCCCGCGCCGTTGGCCCTGGCTTCTAAGTACCTTCGGAACCATCCAGGCACGGGTATTCCCTCAGGAAGGTTAAGATCAACCATGCTGAAAAACGAAAAGAAAAAGATTCAAACGAGGAAACAAAGGAAAGTGCGAATGGCTTCTTGGGGAATAGCCTTTTTAAACATAAAACTTTTCTCGAAAAATGCTTCTTTATAGATGGTTTAGAAAATAGTTTCAGAAGATTTTTAAAACTTTTGCCCAGCCTGGTAACCTTCTGCTCTGATACCAAATGTAACACCCCACCTCCGCTAGGGTCACTCACAAAGGGAATGCACTAGTTTTGGTGGAGTATTATCTAGGTAAACATACACAGAGATATCACAAGGAAGAATATAAATAAAGCAGCGGTAGGAATTAAAAACCAAATTTATTACTTTCAGGAAAAGAGTCAAAACCCCATATATCCAAGGTACAAATTATTCCATAACATCAAGTTCCAAATAAAGAAGCATAAACTTAAGATAACAAAAGTAAATTATTCCCCATAAATAGCAGAAGCAACCATAGCATAGCCCAAGACCAAACCGTACATGAGCTGTCAGAAAGCAAGCTAAATCCAAGCTAAGAGCTAGTGTTTCCTCCCTGAGAACCTAGGGGGGAAACGAAAGAAAAAGAGGCGAAAGAAAAAGGGTCAGTCATAAAGACTGGTAAGCCTTAGTGACTTTCACTATGAAAACTAGTAAAGGTAACATGATATGTGAAAAGTGGAATTAAACATAAGGATGATAACAGAACTAGTAGGATAATTAAGATAACAGGATAAGTCATGTCTAGCATCGCATATTCAAGATTCGCTGCACCAACTGTACTAGTTTTCTAACCCATGTCAAGTATTAATCATGAAATGATCCTTGGCCCAATATCATGAAGTGACCCATTACGGGATCCTACGATACGATCTACTAATCGATCGGCTCCCTACAAGTTCTAGCTCGTCATGTGTCTGTGTCATACGGCCCTATCCTGAAATGTAGTTACCTGTGCTAGGTCCACCATTGGGTGTATCAAGCCCTATGGTGCCAACCATCGACACGAATCAAGCACGCACAATGTAAATCTACGGGTGCCCAATGCCTGCTTTTTCAACTCCGGACTACGTGCACAACCATAGTCCGTCTGAACCTACAATGGCGCACCAACTCAGTCGTCATTCTGGTCGCTTACAATCAGCCCAGTAATCGTGCCCCACCCTGCCTAGTCCCAGAGTATCATGATACATCTAAGTGGGTTACTACTGAAAAGGACCGCGTAACTAGGGTTTCTAATGGGTTAAGTGTTGTCATTCGAATTCATGACTTAACCCTGTCCAAATCATGTATCAAGTTGGTTAAGTGTGTTCAAGCGGTTCATGACTTAACCCTATCAAATCATCGTGTCAAGTTGGTTATGTATATTCAGGTGGTTCATGACTTAACCCTATCATGTGGCATTAATTCATTAATGCTTCCCAACCTCTCACATTAGACTAACTGTTGTGGTCATTGGATTTGCCGGGCGGTTCCGGGCAGATTTACACCACAACATAGTCTAATCTCGGGTTTTTCGTGCGATATGACCAATTACCCACATTGGATCCTATTGTTTGCAGTCACTGGATTTGCCGGGCGGTTCCGGGCAGATTTACACTGCAAACTCGACCCAACCTCGAGTTGGCCATTTTCAAGTTTATCTAATTGTCATGCCCACGTTCAAGTTTTCATGTCAAAATTCATGTTGAGTTTTCATGTCATGTTTCATGTAAAATCGTGGCAAGTTCATGTCCATATCCAGGTTCTCAAGTTATAACAACGTTCATGTTCAAGTTCAAAGTCAATTCATGTTTTACCTAGTCTACCCAAATCGTATTCCTATCGCACGTAAGCTCGAATCGATACATATAAATCTAATTAGGGAATAACATAAAAAGGGACGGGTATAAGGTGGCAAAAATTGATTACTAGCATAGCATGGTATGACTTGATAAAAGATTGTAACATTACTGGCATATGGAATATTGGCCTCAAACATAAAGATTCCAAATCTAGCAAAATATGGTACTGGTCAAGATAACAGTTGTCATAAGGTGATAGTATAGTCATAGTAACGATTGACATAAGGTGATAGTATAGTCATGGTAGCGATTGACATAACGTGATAGTCATAAACTTGTGACTAATAGCAGATTCAACATGATAATATGAGTTTTTTTTTTGATTTACAACATGAATAGGCCACAAATCAATGTCATAGTAATATCCAAGAGTCAAGATCCAAGATGAACAAGAATGGATGTAAAACAGTCATCGTACACAGGTCCAATTTCAATTTATATCATATTCATATTACATTTACAGTTTAAATCTAAAAATAACTGGGGCTTACAGATCGTGGTTTGAGAATTAGAAAAAGAGAGTCGATGTTGAATCTTTATATGCTTAGTCAAGTCCTAACAGAAATCCCCAAATCAGTAATTCTCTTAACGCAGTCTCAACGTAGAAGAAGTAGTCCCTTGCTCAAACTTTTCAACCAGAATTAGAGCAACATAAGGTCAGAAAGAATTTTGTGTAGAGAGACTAGCGTTAGGGGCTGTATTTATAGGGTCAGGTCAACGAATGTGGACAGAAACGAGGCCAGATACATCAAAGTGAATCCAGCTTCAAAAGTGGGCTCGGCCACCAGGTCGACCCCCAGGTCGACACTATGGTCGACCTGGTCCTGGGCAGGTTGACTACATAGTCGATCCCCATGTCGACCTAGTCCTGGGCGGGAGATTTCCCACCTAGTCCATTCTGAGGTTTGAATTTCGAAATTTGAATTCGAATTGAGCTATTTTTGAACTTGAAAACTTCTGAAAACTTCAAAAGGTCATAACTTGGTCATATGGACTCCGATTTTCGAAAACTCGGACTCGTTTCCAAGCAGAATTTCGAGAAAACACAATGGCGTAACCCGTTTTCCTTGATTCTTATTTTAAAAATTAATTCTGCCTTGATTTATGGTTATTACACGTTATAAAAACTCGGGTTGTTACAAAAAGTGATATGCCATTAGCACTGAATTCTTTTCTCAGTAACTAATTTTGTTAAAATGGGTAAACTTTTGGATGCCACCGTCTTTTACTCTTATTAATGATGGTGTTTTTATAAGTTTGATATTTATGTAATATTATACTTTTTCGCTTGCATCAGATGCCATAAGATGTATATTTTAATTATTTATGTTGATGTCATTTTCGGATGAAGTGGAGACGGAAATAAAATGATGTCCAGTAGTGCTTTGATCCTAAAAGAATAAATTACATTTGAATCCTTGGTTTTTGGTTTGATCTATATATGGAAATGGTCTACAATTTTGATCCGTGTTTCTTTTTTATTTAAAGGTAATAGCCACCATTTCTGAAGTCATGGCAATTCACAACTGTTTCCTGCACATATCTAGAAAATTAGGTGTTTTTATTCCGCATCAACAACCTTTTTTTGTCTCATTGTACACCACATTTTAAAAGGTCATAAATGGTATTCTTTTTAATGCTTTGGAAAAAATTATGATACTATGTGTCACGTGTTTGTTTACCATATAAATATTGGCTTAAAAAGTTATCGATTAACACGATATAATGAGAAAACCGTCATTGATATAAATAGAATTTCTCATTCCTTGCTTCACGAATTTGAGCACATCTCAAATCTGTCTGTCAAATCTGCTAGTTGTTAAAAATGATATATGAAGATAATAATAAAAAGTTGCTAACTAACAATCAAATTCTGTGTATCTTTATGTAATTTTGTGTATCATTATATGTTTACCGTAAATGCTCATCTTACTAAAAAAAGTCCTTACTTTCTAGAATAAATCACAGTGTGTATTTATCTATATGATCAGATATAATGATAAATTTAGTTTGGTTGGTCCATTACATGAATAATAGGTCTTCTATTGATTGTATTTGAAACCAAAGCCTTAAAAATTTAATTGGTAATTGACCACTCGCGAAAGCCTATATTGCAAAACATGTTTAAGCCTAAGAAGCTACTATCCTTGGAATTTGAGTTTGATAAACCTGATGACAAGTTGTTTCAAGAAAAAAAAGTTATCTATTTACCCATTTTTGCATTTGCTATTTTACAATACCAGCACCCAAGTGAAATCATATTCTAGTTATAATATTCATACAAGTAATTATAAATTGTTTCCTTTTCAGATTACTGCGTTATTCTATTTTGATAGGTAAAATGGAAAATATGGCAAATTTTAGATTAAATTCTCAAGATGATGATATTGACTGTGAGAGTGAGTGCGTGAGTGTAATTGAGCGTATGTAGCGAGTCAATTCTTGTACAAATAGACATTTTGTATAGTTATTGTGTAACAAAGAGAAACAAAATCGTGTACTATTCAAATATGTAATAAAATATTTATTTATAATTAGAAATTTTGAGTTAAACATATTAATTTTCGCAAATATTTTATATTACAACGATTATATCTCTTTGCAAGTTTTGTTGTAGTGATTTCTGACGAATTACCGACATAAATTTAAGGTGAATCAGAAGTTGAAATTATCCGTCGCTAATCCCTTGGTATTTAGCAAGGGTTTACCAACTCCATATGTAAGTAATATTTTATTATAATTTAATTATCCATCGATAAATAGTCTGTAAATAAATTAAATTAAAATTAGATAAATAAATAAATAAAAATTATTTTTATTGAAAAATTAGTAAAATGACGAAAATCTCTTGCAAAATTCCATCACAAAATCTGACACAGATACCGTCATGGTTTTTACTGACCATACAGTTACGTCAGAAATCCGTCGCTAAGGCCTGTTTAGCGACGGATTTGAAGCAGATTTTGCCGCTACTATTTGCTGTTTTTCTTGTAGTGTATAAGGATTGTAAAAGATACAAATGAAAGATTTGAAAAGATATTATAAAGAAACAATGAATTTTTTTTTATAAAGATCCTATTTATAATAGAATCAAAGCTCGAGTAATATTATAAAGAATCATTAAAGATTTATAGAGAAGTATAATTATAGTTTACTTAATAATTAATTAAGTAAACGTTGTTGAGATTTAGATAAGGTTTCAAAGGAAACTGTGTGGTTAATAAACTTCTATCTATTCTCAAGATATGAATGTTGTTGGTCAAGGTCTGAGAGGTAAATAAAATACCCCAACTTGAACGACTTCACAATTATCCAAGAATGGTATTAGTTTATGAACAAGAGCAATTGAGGGAAACATATGTTATGATTTCCATAAATATATTAAAAGTTGTGTTCAAAAAGTTATAAGCGAATGAAATGATTTTTATGAATATTCTTATTTATAATAAGAAGTAAAAGATAAATTCCAAATATGGGAAGATTTACATAATAAAATTAACAGGTGTTAATTGTAACGACCCGGGTTTTTGCGATCCTGGATATCGGCATACAACACTATGTCGACTATTCGAGCATCGGAGACACCAGATAGTCCATGAAAGAAATTAGAGGGTGAAAACAGATAAGATAGAAACTTAGAATAGAAGAAGAAGAAGAACATACAACATCAGAGTAACACGAATCTCGCAGCGGAACGAACAACATATAATAGATAACATATATTTAAAATAAAATCAGTATATGTATACAATAACATTATCAGAGTACAACACTTACAACACAGCGGAATAAACAATAGATGTATAATCTTGAAGCCTCCTGCTCCAAGCTCTCCAAGTATATATGTAAAATCAAGACTAATTGAATGCCCGTACAAAATTGAGCATCCAAGAGTTTAAGGAAAACAAAACAAAATAAAATCTGGGTCAGTCATGGGACTGGTGTGAGTAAAACAATTTAAAACAGTTTGAGTAATTAAACGATATCTCATAAGACCACGCCGTATAACGGGACGGGTTTTTCCCTCATGAGAATCCAAATCAATTTGATTTAACTTTCAAACCATTTTGAAAGGAAGATAAATCTTTATATCAAAACTCATTGATATTATAATAGTGTCTATCAACCACAATATAATAATCATCTTGCGGCACGCTTTCATCTCACGTTCCATATATGTAGTATACAATCAAAACCGTGAGCACTTATTGGGTAATGGATTTCCAACTATGACAAGGTATGGAACCACCTTTCAATAGTGAACCTCTAGAGAGGAATACACTGGGTTCAACAAGAACATCTTGCAACCCGGCCACACATAACTGACCACTCATTCTGCTTGAGTGTATCTAATGTATATCACCAACGGTTGGGATCAGCAACCGTTTCCCGAATGGGACAACATCGAAAATAGAATATAGAATGAAATGAATATCTCTATATAAGTGATAATACGCCTTAATTGGTAGCCAACCACTTAGCCATGCTGCCTGCCCGATTTCTGTCATTTCCCGGTTGTGAGGCTAGAGGCCACGCTTATCTCTGACAGATCACACAATTATTCACTTTGAATGTCACATCGTCATGCCCGCCAAATCACAAATTGATTTCCCCAAAAATGCTATGGGTATACAGCTAAGAGAAACGAATTCCTCCACCACCAAACGTACATCCGTTTGAAGAGATCAACTTACGCGATCTATTAAATATACTCCGTCAGACATTCTTCCATATAGGTCGTCTTGGGACTGGACAAACCGAAGGAACTATTTTGTAAATAGGACATCCCTTGCATAACTCTATTTTCAATTTTCTTCATCATATTTGATTCGCAACGCTAACGCCCATACAGAGTGGGTTTCAGGTCATGAATCTGATCCCAGTCTCTCCGTATTGACGACGGAAAAATGGCCAAAAACTTCGATAGTCGGTGAGTTAACTATCAATGAAAAACACGTGTGCAAACAACGATATTATTTCCAGATGGAATTTTATCGATCAATCATCATTTAATGTTTATCTCTTTAGTTCATTAGTTTATTTATTTCCTGTTTCCGTATATTCAACATTCCTTACACTACTACAAAAGTGGGCATATTCGACACTATTTTTATGTGGCCGTAGATCAAAAAAGCGTTGCCGTAGGCCATTTTTTCAAATAGGCAACACCAGGGGGGCGTGGCATCCGCGGCCGTTGCATTAGCCACCTAAGGCAACACTTTTGCCCATCTACGGCCACGGAAAGAAAGTGTTGCATTATAGCCATAATGCAACACTATTTGCACGTAATGCAACACTATTCAGCGTTGCCTTAAGCATTAGTTAGGGCCTGGCTTCCCGTGCCGCCACGTCAGCTTTCCACGTCAGTTGTCTACGTGTCACACGACACGTCATCTCTCCATGTCAGCACTCCACGTGTCACATGCCACACCAGCTATCCACGTCAGCTGTGGGGTCCACGTGCGACGGGTAAGCAATTATATTTAATGTAATGCAACACCACTACAATATGTAATGCAACACCATTACAATGAAATGCAATATCAATAAAAGCTAACGCAACAGTAGAAGAAGGAAAATGCAACACTAATTTGATAGAAATACAATGCTTTAATTAAATATTTTGCAATACAGGTTTTGTACAAGAAACTCATCCAAAGCAATTGTTCTAATTATCCAAATATCAAAACTCAAAAATCAGCTGCACCGTTTTGTTCATTGTATACAGTAAGCTCGAACTACTGCAAGAATAGGTGCACGGCATAAGGGACATTATCCTGATCCATTCCTGGCCAATTCTTTAGCGAATTCTGAACATGTACACATGTGTCCACACCTGCAAAATGTATTACTCATTTATATATATGAATCATATATATGCAGCAATCCGATTGCAATAGGAAATATATATGTATGTTAGTATGTACCTATATATGAATCATGAATATGCAGCAATCCGATCTGCAAAATGTATCCCTCTGCCTTCCAGAATTAAATATGCACCTGATCAAATGATAACAAGTTATTTGATAAGTGGTGGCATCGAATGGCCATTGGCCTTCTTAGTAAAATGTTATGAACACAATTATTACAATTGACTTACTGACCATTGGTTATTGGTCACTCATGCCAGCCAACAAATAAGCAATTTCATATGGCCATTCGTCTTCTGAGCAAAAAGTTTACAGTTCCCATATTACTGCCACGTACAGTGTGTCACTTCATATCCTGTCAAGCTTCAGAAGCATATCATCATCTACATCTTCAACTCCTAAACAAAACTCCATCGTCAAAAGTAAAAAAAAAACAATGGAGGACTCTTCACTATGCATCACTGCCACTGTTCTTTCAGGACATTGGACTTACGAATTTGTGCATCTCACGCTTAGGCATATGCTGAAGCTTAATGAGGAGTGGACTATACGGGTTATACCCAAAAACTCTTTTCTAATAACATGCCCATCTTACAGTACGCGTGATGATGCGTTAATGTTGAAACTTTTTACAAAAATTGGAGGTGCTTTTTATGTGCAACAATGGTCTACTGAAGAATTTGAGCCTGAACCAGCGTTCGAGGCAGAATCATGGGCCAGAGTTGTTGGCTTTCCCGAGTTCCTGAAGACAAATGTTCCTGCAATAAAAGAATTGATGACGCCAATGGGAAATGTGTGTGAAATTGACGACTGTCGTTGGTCTCGAGTTGACCATAGATCATTATACCTGAAAACGGAATTTTATGAAGGCATTGGCTTGGAGAATGTTTTTGCTGCTCGATTTGACAACAAGAAATACATCATTAGGGTTGAGTGCACCACACATACTCATCCTTTGACGAGTCCTGAAATTCTGTTTGTGAGCAATAGGGAGGAACCGGTGGTACCATTTTTTTGTGATCATAGGTAAATTTTACTTCCATCCACAGTTTCTTATAGTGAGACACAACCACACATGCACACACTCACATACATACATACAAGATTATAATGCCCCACCCAAGATTCTGAAATAATAATACAAACTAGTGCTTTGTTAGTTGTACATAGATGTGGTTGTGTGGCTTGAATTTGAGACACTGTTATTGTATGGCTTGAATTTCCTTCAGATGTGGTTACATGTCAAATTGTTTGATAATTAATGTGTGTTACATGTCAAATTGTTTGATAATTAAGGCATATAAACTCGTAGGTGGATCACATTATTTGAGAATTGAATCATATAATATATTAGGTGGATTACAAAATGTTTACAGAAATAGAAGTTTGATCATATAATATATTAGGTGGATCACAAAATGTTTACAGAAATAGAATTAACATACCTATTGAAGTTTGATCATCCAAAGATCACTTTGCCCTCCACAACAAGAAATTCTGGTTTGGTCGCTGACTATGCTCTATCCTTAACAGCCACTCTGACATAGACAATGACTCTGACATGGACAATGACTCTGACATGGATGCTGGTGTGGATGCTGGTGATGATGCTGGTGATGACTGGTGATGTTTGTGGATGTTGGTTTTATTCTGCTGGTAATGATTTTTGGCTTGAAATTTTGTGAATATTTGTGAAACTTTGTGTGGTTGTGGAAGTTTGTGATGACTGGTGATGACTGATGATGGATGCTGGTGAATGTTTTTGAATGTTTGTGAATGGTACGTTGTTTTGTTTGTGAATGCTGGTGATTTTTTAAAATCTCTGCATACGTCTCTGGTGTATACTTATGATACTTGTGCGTGTATACTTGTGCGTGCCTTCAGATGGCTGCCTTATGATACTTGTGCGTGCATGTATACTTGTGCGCATGTGTATACTTGTGCGTGTCTACTTGAGCGTGTGTACTTCTGCGTGTATACTTATGATACTTGATCTTGTATACTTGTGATACTTGTGCGTGTATACTTGTGCGTGTATACTTATGATACTTGAGCGTGTGTACTTGTGCGTGTATACTTATGATACTTGAGCTTGTATACTTGTGATACTTGAGCTTGTATACTTGTGATACTTGTGCGTGTATACTTATGATACTTGTGCGTGTATACTTGTGCGTACGTGTATACTTGTGAGTGTATATATGCACTGCGTGTATGATGTGTATTGTAATAAAACGAAAATGCTTGAGTGCCCGCTTCAGATTTTGTCGAAATCTGCGGTAAGAGGCTTAAAATTCGGATGTCACCGCAGTGCATACACACCGCAGTGCAAATTAACCTCAAGCATACAAATTAACCACAGTGTAAGGTATGAACCTCAAGCAGTGCAAATTAACCGCAGTCCCCATTCCTTAACTAGCTCGACCTCTATAATAAACCAATGTCTTTTTCATGCCAGTAGCCCGGTTCTCATGGTTTAGTGCTGGGTATAATTTTCGAATAAACCTCAGCATAATCCCAAATCCCAAATCAATAATAAGCGCAACTAATTACTCATAAGCGAATGGGTTTTCCAAAATGTAACAAATGAACTAATTACTAATTACTCATAATACAATCTATAATAAGCGCAACTAATTCACAGTGCAATACAAACTGAACCTGAGGGAAAAACTGGCGATGTCAGCGCCCTGAGCAATCAAAACTAGAAAGCGTTTCAAAGCTTCATCCTTTTCGGAATAGAATTTGCTGTCGAGGAGAGGATCGATACTGACGTGAATTTAGGTTTAAATTTTTGTCAATAGTAAAAAGGGGGAAAAACGATTAGATGATAGAGAAGAAAACGATTTTATGAAGGGAGAAGATCGCGCCAAAATTTCGTCAAAAGAATGAAATGACGTGGCTGTCAATGATTGGATGATGGCTAACACTAAGATCATCAGATCCATAGATTGTTTGAACCATTGGATTAATCTTTCATCTACGGTTGGGGTTTTTATATGTTGATAACGCGGATAGCTGAGCTGGATTATATATATGTAATGCAACGCTTTTAACTGGTGTTGCACATCAGAACACTAAAATTCCCACCGCAACAGTGCATCCACGTATAATGCAACAACATATGAATGCTGTTGCAAAAGCTCGAAGAAATCATAGCTTTCGCCACACTTTTCATGCAATGCACACAAATTAGTGTCGAATATGCCCACTTTTGTAGTAGTGTTATTTTCTAAATTAGAAAATATACGTTGTTAATCGTTGGAAAACATTTCCATCTCTTTTTCACGTATCACTGTCATTCTAGTATTCTCTATCATCAAACATTTCATTTTCTAGGATTAGAAAATCTCTCTGATTATATTTGGAAAATGTTTCCAAAACTCATTTATTGGATTTAAACAGATGTTTAAATAAAACATTGCTATGCCAACTCGAACCATTAACACTTATTAACTAAATTCAATTAACTCCTTCACTATCGAACCTTAACCATTCCTTAGTTAAAAACGAAGTCAATCAAGTTGGGGTATAACTACCTCTCAGACCTTAACTGAACAACATTTCTAACCTCGAAATAGACAAAATTCACCCTTTAAATCTTTGACAAACTTCCTTACGTAACTCTCGGATTCTATTTACGAATCCACTTCTTTATTGAAAAACATTGATTATAACTATAGCGATAAAATCCCCACTTCTGAAATATCTGACTCCAAAATATAACTCGATTAACTCCTTTCGATTAATTCAAATTTGATTAACTCTAATTCGATTTAACTCAAATCGATTTACTCTATTGGATCAACCCTATCAATTAACTCTAATGAATTAACTCTAATCAGTTAACTCTTTTGGATTAACTCTATCCGATTAACTCTAATCGATTTACTCTATTCGATTAACTCTATTCGATTAACTCTATTGGATCAACCCTATCGATTAAGTCTAATGAATTTACTCTAATGAATTAATTCTAATCGATTAACTCTTTTCGAATAAACTATATTTGATAACTCCTTTCGAATAAACTATATTTGATAATCTCCTTTTCTCTATTCGAATAAACTATATTCGATAACTCTTTTCGAATAACCGATAACTCTTTTCGAATAACCAATTGATTAACGCTATTCGATTAACTCTAATCGATAACTCTAATCAATTAACTCTATTCAATTAACTCTATTCAATAACTCTAATTGACTACCTCTAACTGATTAACTCTAACTGATTAACTCTAATCGATTTACTCTAATTAACTAAATCTTATTCGAACAATTTATATTTGATAACTCTATTCGACTAACACTATTCGATTACAAATATTTCCTTTTATATTTGTTTTACAAATATTTCCTTTTCTAATTTTTTTTACAAATATCTCCCTTTCTATTCGTTTATATTTATTTCATATAAATATTTCCTTTTATAACTTTATTTATTTTCTAAATAGATATTTCCTTTTTATAACTTTATTTATTTTCTAAATAAATATTTCCTTTTTATAACCTTATTTATAAATGGTTTACAATTATTTCCTTTTCAATTCTATTTGTAAATGGTTTACAAATATTTCCATTTATATTCTATCGGTAAATGTTTTACAAATATTTCCTTTTCAATTCTGTTTGTAAATGATTTACAAATATTTCATTTTCAATTCTATTTGTAAATGGTTTACAAATATTTCCTTTTCAATTCAATTTGTAAATGGTTTACAAATATTCCCTTTTCAATTCCTTTTTGATTTTATAATTTTCTTTTATAAAATTCCTTTCCTTTTATATATAAATAATTCATTTTCAAAATACACTTTGAAAATCCCCTTTTCTACATCCCAGGATTTCTTACGGTATTTAAAATACTAAATAACAATGATTGATATCATTCAACACACATAATTCACAACAGATTTTATATCACATCATATATTACAATATATGAAAAGAATAGTATTATAAATATTGAGGAATCCAGTTGGATCCCTCCAACCTGTTTCCCTGCATCATAGATGTTAAAGAATATAATTAACATCGATTTCATTTCAATATGAAATATTCTACTAAACAGAATCAATATTTGATTTACGATTTATATATATTTCGTTATCTATAATTTCAACCAATACATAAGCAATTCAACCAAACAGTTAACAAACAACAATCAACAGATAATTATCAGTTCTGAAAATATGTTATATAAAAATATAATTGTTCAGAGTTGGTGAGTTTTACTCACATTGGACAGTTATCGTTAAATAATGATTAACCGTCTTTTGATTCAGACGGACAATTTATTTTGCAATAAATTGTAATGGGCTCCAATTCAATACCACTCAGTTCCATTGTGTGGGCGCTGTCGTACAATCCAAACGGATGGTGTTTTGTCCAATTCTGATACCGTATGGAATAGTTATACATTTTCTCAGTTAATACACATTTTAATTTATATTAAACTTAAATTTATTATACTGGGCCTTATCATCATGCATTTGGCCCAACACCCTCCCTTAGCAACTCAACCCGCTCCTCATACCATCTTCTTCTCGAACCTAGAATCACGCATCTATTCAAGGCTTGTTCCCGTGCTCTCTCTCTCTCTCCTCTTACCCAACACTATTCTCCATGAAAATTCAAACAAGAGACATCACTAGTTTCCTCTTCACAAAAGCTTCATTCTCATACCAGAAATATCGAACTCGCATCCTCCCTTCACTGTGCGACTTCAGGCCATCATCTATAGGCGGCGACACAAACGAGCGTCGAACCTCCTCAAAACAATGCATCTAGGTGTGGATTTACTTCCTGAACCCAAAACTCCCACTCAAACACCGATCGATGCATCCTACCTTGATAAATCATTAACCCTAGTTCCCAGCGTCCAATGTCGAACAACAAAATTGAATGTCGAACCAAGCAAAAGGGGTACGAAAATGAAGAGTAGGTTTATAGGAATTCGAATATATTAATTTGAAGATTTATAGAAATTTATTTCATTTTCCGTTTGATGTTCTTTGATGGCCGTTTTGTTTTGAAGGAGATATTGGCAGCGTCAATTTTCTACTGACTATGGAATGAGTAAATTAGGTTAGGCAAAAGTTAATGGGTATATTTTAAATATTTTTTCCCGAATATTATATTAAATTATAATAAACTATTGTTTTTATTTGTCCTTTAAAATTCCTATAATCACACATGACATCTAAAAATCATGAAACTGTACAAGCAGCTACAGTTCGACATTACGAACCCAACGAAACTGGTTTCGTCGAATTCCGACTTCGTTTGCTCATACAGCGTATTTTTTAGCTGTTAAAATATCGATTGTTTTTCACATTAAAAATCCGTACAGCCACACACTAGCTCCAAAAATCACGAAAGTTGGAATCTAACAATAATTTGATATTATGGATCCAACAAAATTAGTTTCGTTGAAAACGGAGGTCGTTTGCAAAACTGGCTATTTTTAAAGCTCTAAATAACCTATTTAAAATATATAAATATATTTAAAAACAATTAGATTAAATATTTAAAAATAAATATTATCGTATATACTCACAATAGAATATCATACAGCTCTTATGGGATTTATAACTCAATATTTCAAAGTTCTCAGTTATATCGATATTCGGTTTATATTTAAATCCTTTTTAAAATATAAATGAATCGTCATAAATTTTAAAGGAATTCCATAGCGACTTTTCTAAAATTTGATTTGGACATAAATCAAAATCTACACAATGAAATCCTGAATTTTCTCTTCCATTAGAAAAATACACTTCGCCAGCTCCGTACGTTTTTTGTTTCATAAACATCCGACTCAAAACAGACCCTGTATATTCAGTTGAAGTTCAAATCGCCAAATAGCGAACTACCGCGCCATTTCGAGCTCAATTTTAATTATAATATAATTATACGTTCAAACTTCGTTTATACAATATATTCATTAATATAATTCAACTCTAAACTGAATTATATATTTTTAATTATCCAGTTCACACAATATCGTTATTTCACTATTTCCAACTAATTTAGGAATAAATATATTATTCTATTATTTATATTAATTAACTATTCACTATTATTTAATTCAACGACCATTTCGATCTCTCAAATCCCTATTTATATAATTAAATTAATTAATTATTATACCATAAAATACGGGACATTACATTCTTCCCCCCTTAAAATAATTTCATCCCCGAAATTGCTAAGGTGGAAAACAAACCCTACTAACTGAATAAAAATTATTTGTTTAAATTCTTAACTCCAGTTTTAACTGAACAATCCATTCCAATTAAAATATTTATTTATTCTTACCAACAGAAATTTTCAAAAATTCTAAAAAATTTCTAACACCCTAAAATTCGGAAAAATTTCGCGAGCACCTCCTTTGTACTGGTCAATCGGTACAACTACAATTCGCCTCTCTAGACCTTCTCTAACCCAAACGAAAATCAAACAACCAAATGGCTTGCCAATTCGGCTCATCAAAATCTCAAACCTATATATAATATAAACATGTACCTTTTTGTCGGGCATATCATTATATCCTTTACATCTGCTGCTAATTCAGCATATATCAATGTCATCACAATCAAACTCCAACCACTTTTATCTCCAACACAACCATTCGCTTTTATCCAAGCCAAATATCATTTCAAACTCGAGTCTCATTCTCGATTCCAATCTCTCAAATCGATTATCAAATTACCCTTCAAATTCAAACCTCAAAAATCCAATTTGTCACGATATCATTCCAATTCAATTTCAATTAGCACTTAACTGGTTTTCAATTCAATTCCAATTTATTTCCACAAATTTTTATTTAAATTTGTTTTTAATTCAAACAAACTCTTCTTGGGAGTTTTAAACAGCATTGCTTTTCTCAAAAGTCAAACTCTCCTTTTTAGGATTTAAAACAACTTGTTTTGCTAAAAAGATTCGAAATCAATATCTTTGGTAGTAATCCATCACTTAGAACTCGGAATGAACACCAATGATGTCGTGATTCATCATCAGGATTATTTCCCAGCCATCAAAGTGAGTTCAATACTATATCACTTTCAAAACCATTTCTAAACATTTCCACTTTGAAATATATTTCAAAATACCATTCACACGGCTTGTAAAACAATTTAAGATCTGCCAGGATTTTAAAATTATCATATATTTAATCCAAATCCATTTACAACACTTATTCAAATTCCTAGAGTATTAATTCCAATCCTGGCTTTAAATTCAGACTTAATTCATTTCAATTTCATATATTTCACTTATATGAATTCTGATTGGCTATTTATATTACCATTCAATTTATAATCTTACTTGATTATAATAACAACCAACACATCCTATATATTATAATAATTCCAATATATAGATTACTTTTATAACAAAATATATTTAGGTAAAATTATTTCATTTACCCTCTTTTCAAAACATACCATGTCGGTTCATCGTATACAAGTGTTTATAAACCCCTATCGATATAGTGGATCAAACTGATCGACCAGAACTCATAAACAACTCAACCAGTAAATCTCAACAATATAAAACCACTTTATATCAAATAACAAATACATTCACTCGTATATACACTCAACTCAATCTAGGGTATTTCTAACCCGATCTCTATTGAGTTACGCCATAGAGCCAAGGTAATAACTTAACCTTAAGCTATGATACCACTGTAACGACCCGGGTTTTCGCGATCCTAGATATCGGCATACAACACTATGTCGACTATTCAAGCATCGGAAACACATGATAGTCCATGAAAGAAATTAGAGGGTGAGAATAGATAAGATAGAAACTTAGAATAAAAGAAGAAGAACATACAACATCTGAGTAACACGAATCTCGCAGTGGAACGAACAACATATAATAGATAACATATCTTTGAAATAAAATCAGTATATGTATACGATAACATTATCAGAGTACAAAACTTACATCACAGTGGAATAAACAATAGCTATATAATCCTGAAGCCTCTTGCTCCAAGCTCTCCAAGTATATCTGTAAAATCCTGACTACTTGACTGCCCGTACAAAATTGGGAACCCAATAGTTTAGGGAAAACAAAACAAAATAAACTCTGGGTCGGTCATGGGACTGGTGTGAGTAAGATAATTTAAAACAGTTTGAGTAATTAAACGATATCTCATAAGACCATGCCGTATAATGGAACGGGTTTTTCCCTTATGAGAATCCAAATCAGTTTGATTTAACTTTCGAATCATTTTGAAAGAAACGATAAATATTTATATCAAAACTCATTGATATTATAATAGTGTCTATCAACCACAATATAATAATCATCTTGCGGAACGCTTTCATCTCACGTTCCATATATATAGTATACAATAAAAACCGCGAGCACTTATTGGGTAATGGATTTCCAACTATGACAAGGTATGGAACTACCTTCCGATAGTGTACCTCTAGAGATGAATACACTGGGTTCAACAAGAACATCTTGCAACCCGGCCACACATGACTGACCACTCATTTCACTTGAGTGTATCGAATGTATATCACCAACGGTTGGGATCAGCAACCATTTCCCGAATGGTACATCATCGACAATAGATTATATAATGAAATGAATATCTCTAGATAGGCGATAATACACCCTAATTGGCATCCAACCACTTAGCCATGCTGCCTGCCCGATTTCTGTCATTTCCTGGTTGTGAGGCTAGAGACCATGCTTATTTCTGACAGATCACACAATTATTCACTTTGAATGTCACATCGTCATACCCGCCAAATCACAAATTGATTTCCCCAAAAATACAACGGGCATACAGCTAAGAGAAACGAATTCCTCCGCTACCAAACATACATATGGTTGAAGAGATCAACTTACGCCGCGATCTATTAAATATACTCTATCAGACATTCTTCCATACAGGTTGTCCTGGGACTGGACAAACCGAAGGCACCATTCTATAAATAGGACGACCCTTGCATAACTCTGTTTTCAATTTTCTTCATCATATTTGATTTGCAACGCTAACGCCCAAACAGAGTGGGTTCCAGGTCATGAATCTGATCCCGGTCTCTCCTTTTTGACGATGGAAAAATGGTCAAAAACTTCGATAGTCGGTGAGTTAACTATCAAAGAAAAACATGTATGCAAACAATGATATTATTTCCAAATGGAAATTTTATCAATCAATCATCATTTAATGTTTATCTCTTTAGTTCATTTATTTATTTATTTCCTGTTTCCATATATTCAACATTCCTTATTTTCTAAATTAGAAAATATACGTTATTAATCATTGGAAAACATTTCCCTCTCTTTTTCACGTATCACTCTCATTCTAGTATTCTTTATCATCAAACATTTCATTTTCTAGGACTAGAAAATCTCTCTGATTATATTTGGAAAATGTTTCCAAAACTCATTTATTGGATTTAAACAGATGTTTAAATAAAACATCGCTATGCCAACTCGAACCATTAACACTTATTAACTAAATTCAATTAACTCCTTCACTATTGAACCTTAACCATTCCTTAGTTAAAAACGAAATTAATCAACTTGGGGTATAACTACCTCTCAGACCTTAACTGAACATCATTTCTAACCTCGAAATAGACAAAGTTCGCCCTTTAAATCTATAACAAAATTCCTTACGTAACTCTCGGATTCTATTTACAAATCCACTTCTTTATTGAAAAACATTGATTATAATTATAGCGATACAATCCCTACTTCTGAAATATATAACTCCAAAATATAACTCGATTAACTCCTTTCGATTAATTCTAATTTGATTAACTCTAATTCGGTTTAACTCAAATCGATTTACTCTATTGGATCAACCTTATCGATTAACTCTAATGAATTAACTCTAATCAATTAACTCTTTCGGATTAACTCTAATTGATTTACTCTATTCAATTAACTCTAATCGATTTACTCTATTGGATCAACCCTATCGATTAACTCTAATGAATTAACTCTAATGAAATAACTCTAATCGATTAACTCTTTTCGAATAAACTATATTCGATAACTCCTTTCGAATAAACTATATTCGATAATCTCTTTTCTCTATTCGAATAAATTATATTCGCTAACTCTTTCCGAATAACCAATATTCGATAACTCTTTTCGAATAACCAATTGATTAACACTATTAGATTAACTCTAATCGATAACACTAATCAATTAACTCTATTCAATTAACTCTATTCAATAACTTTAATTGATTAACTCTAACTGATTAACTCTAACTGATTAACTCTAATCGATTTACTCTAATCAACTAACTTTTATTCGAATAAATTATATTTGATAGCTCTATTCGACTAACACTATTCGATTACAAATATTTCCTTTTCTACTTGTTTTACAAATATTTCATTTTCTATTTGTTATACAAATATCTCCTTTTCTACTTGTTTATATTTATTTCATATAAATATGTCCTTTAATAACTTTATTTATTTTCTAAATAAATTTTTTCCTTTTTATAACTTTATTAGTTTTCTAAATAAATATTTCCTTTTTATAACCTTATTTACAAACGGTTTACAATTATTTCCTTTTCAATTCTATTTGTAAATGGTTTACAAATATTTCCTTTTATATTCTATTTGCAAATGTTTTACAAATATTTCCTTTTCAATTCTATTTGTAAATGATTTACAAATTTTTCCTTTTCAATTCAATTTGTAAATGGTTTACAAATATTCCCTTTTCAATTCTTCTTTGATTTTATAATTTTCTTTTATAAAATTCCTTTCCTTTTATATATAAAATCCGTTGATTTTATATAAATAATTCATTTTTAAAATACACTTTGAAAATCCCCTTTTATACATCCCAGTATTTCTTAAGGTATTCACAACAGATTTTATATCACATCATATATTACAATATATGAAAAGAATAGTATTATAAATATTGAGGAATCCAGTTGGATCCCTCCAACCTGTTTCCTTGCATCACAGATGTTAAACAATATAATTAACATCGATTTTATTTCAATATGAAATATTCTACTAAACAGAATCAATATTTGATTTACGATTTGTATATATATCTTTATCTATAATTTCAATCAATACATAAGCAATTCAACCAAACAGTTAACACACAGCAATCAACAGATAATTATAAGTTCTAAAAATATGTTATAAAAATATAACTGTTCAGAGTTGGTGAGTTTTACTCACATTGGACAGTTATCGTTAAATAACGATTAACCATCTTTTGATTCAGATGGACAATTTATTTTGCAATAAATTGTAATGGGCTCCAATTCAATACCAATCAGTTCCATTGTGTAAGCGTCGTCCGTAGGATCCCAACGTATCATGTTTTGTCCAATTATGATACCGTATGGAATAGTTATACATTTTCTCAGTTAATACACATTTTAATTTATATTAAACTTAAATTTATTATACTAGGCCTGACTATCATGCATTCAGCCAAACACCCAGCCTTAACAACTCAACCGGCTCCACATACCATCTTCTTCCCGAACCCAGAATCACGCATCTATTCAAGGCTTATTCCTGTGCTCTCTCTCTCCTCTTACCCAACACCATTCTCCATGAAAATTCAAACAAGAGACATCACTAGTTTCCTCTTCAAAAAAGCTTCATTCTCATACCAAAAATATCGAACTCGCATCCTCCCTTCACTGCGCGACTTCAGGCCATCACCTACAGGCGGCAACACAAACGAGCGTCGAACCTCCTCAAAACAATGCATCTAGTTGCGGATTTACTTCCTGACCCCAAAACTCCCACTCAAACACCAATCAATGCGTCCTACCTCGATAAATCACTAACCCAAATTCCCAGCGTCCAACGTCGAACGACAAAATTGAACGTCAAACCAAGCAAAAGAGGTACGAAAATGAAGAGTAGGTTGACAGGAATTCGAATATATTAATTTGAAGATTTATAGAAATTTATTTTGTTTTCCCTTTGATTTTCTTTGATCGCCATTTTGTTTTGAAGGAGATATTGGCGGCGTCGATTTTCCACTGACTGTGGAATGAGTAAATTAGGTTAGGGAAAAGTTAATAGGTATATATATAGGGAATTTAGATAATTTAGGTATTTTTTTCCCGAATATTATATTAAATTATAATCAACTGCTATTTTTATTTGTCCTTTAAAATTCCTGTAATCACACATGACATCCAAAAATCATGAAACTGGACATGCAACTATAGTTCGACATTACAGATCCAACGAAGCTGGTTTTGTCGAATTCCAACTTTGTTTGCTCACACATCAATATTTTTAACTGTCAAAATATCGATTGTTTTTCACATTAAAAATCCGTACGGCCACACACTAACTCCAAGAATCATGAAAGTTGGAATCTAACAATAATTTGATATTACGGATCCAACAAAATTAGTTTTGTCGAAAACGGAGGTCGGTTGCAAAACTGGCTATTTTTAAAGCTCTAAATAACCCATTTAAATATATAAATATATTTAAAAACAATTAGATTAAATATTTAAAAATAAATATTATTGTATATATTCACAATAGAATATCATACAGCTCCAATGAGATTTATAACTCGATATTTCAAAGTTCTCAGTTATATCGATATTCGATTTATATTTAAATCCTTTTTAAAATATAAATAAATCGTTATAAATTTTAAAGGAATTACATAGCGACTTTTCTAAAATTTGATTTGGACATAAATCAAAATCTACACAATGAAATCCTGATTTTTCTCTTCCATTAGAAAAATATACTTCACCAGCTCCATATGTTTCTTGTTTCATAGAAATCCGACTCAAAACGGATCCTGTATATTCAGTTGAAGTTCAAATCGCCAAATAGCGAACTGCCGCGCCATTTCGAGCTCGATTTTAATTATAATATAATTATACATTCAAACTTCGTTTATATAATACATTCATTAATATAATTCAACTCTAAACTGAATTATATATTTCGAATTGTCCAGTTCACACAATATCGTTATTTCACTATTTCCGACTTATTCAGAAATAAATATATTATTCTATTATTTATATTAATTAAATATTCGCTATTATTTAATTCAACAGCCATTTCAATCTCTCAAATCCCTATTTATATAATTAAATTAGTGAAAATTAGGCTCACGTCCTTAAAAATAAAGTTAATTAGGCTCACATCCTCCCCTTTTGAAACATCTAAATCTCATCCCTATTTTTGAATCGTAGCTTTTATTTTTCCGAAAATGCCCTCATTCAATTTTAACGGTGTATGGATTGTTTATAGGTTACGTATTAGGTTTTATTTTGTACAGAAACAAAATTGAGCAATCCATGGCGGCGGCGGCTCCAGATCCAAAACTCCACTGCTTACATCGTTCCCTTCTCCTCAAATCACATCGTTCCCTTCTGCACTAATCACATCGTTCCCTTCTCCTCAAATTGGAAGCCATCACCTCCGCTCATCGGTCGCACCACCATTCGGGCGTTCGCTACTTGGAGCGTCGCAGGCCCCACTGTTTGTCCGCTGTCTCTGGTTTGCGCCGCAAGCTTGACCAGTCACCTCTTCTCGTTGCCGTGATCGACGGAGTGTAGGTGAGTCCCTTGCTCTCAGTTTTCTATATTCAAGTTTTCAACTTTAATTTTAAGGATGACTGGGCTATGTGATTACTTGGTTTGATTCCCTTTTGGTTCAAAATAATTGATTGTGCCTTTCGAATTTGTGATTCACTTTTGGTTTGATTACTTGTGGATTTTGTGATTCACTGGGCTAAGTTTGAGATACCATGCTGTTTGAGAAGGTTTCATGTAGTTTTTTTTTATTCATTGTGCCTTTCGAATTTGATCTGTGAGTATTCTTCACTTACGTATGTGCTAGATCCTTCTGCACTACAGTTTATATATATAATTAGATAAATTGATATTGATTTGCTGAACTTCTGATAAAAAGTTGCAGACAAATATGCATCTATTCTTAATATATGCATGTATGTATTCATTTTTTTATCAAACAAACAGAAAAACATATTATTTTACAAATATTTTCACATTTCTATGCATATATCTGGAATACTTGCATATAAATATTCATAAATTATTGTTATTTTGCTGAATTGTACGCATGTATTTATATTCTGAAGCAGTTTTTGTAATTTTTTGCTGAACTTCTGATAAAAAGTTGCGGACAAATATGCATTTATTCTTCATATATGCATATATATGAATGCAATTTTTAATCAGACAAACAGAAAAACATATTATTTTACAAATATATTCATATTTCTATGCATATATTTAGAATACTTGCATATAAATATTCAGAAATTATTGTTATTTTGCTGAAATGTACGCATGTATTTACATTAATCTGAAGCTGTTTTTGTAATTTAGGTTATTGCACATTAATCTTATTAATGTTGATTTTCTTTTTTTGATAACAGTGTTCCGGCGGATATTGGTGTAGTGGTGTTGTTGAAGATTGGTCCTCCATCCTTTTCCAACTCATTGAAATCTTCAGTTGTTTCTACCGAGATTACTAGGTGTGGTTTGCGCAACAAGCTGGGTCTTAACAAATTTATTTGTTCTTCAATAGACCATCATCTTTTCTTTGTAAATGTTCTGAAATTGTTGATGTAGTACATGTAAATGTGGTCTGTACTTATTTTTTGATGTAGTACATGTAAATGTTATGAAATTTTTCACGTAAGTATGCAAATATTTCTGTTATTTGCATATATATATATATATATATATATATATATATATATGCATCTTGTTATAATTATATGTATTTACTTTTTTGTCATTTCTTTTGTTTCGGCAATTATGCAGTAAAGTTCTGTATATGTATGCAATTAATTCAGTTTTTCCCATAAATGTATGCAATTTTAATTATTATTTGTATCTAATTGTCTAGTTTTTCGTAAAAATCAAAAAATCTTAATAAAAAAATTGTAGTCCCTACATTCAAGTAATTATTTATTTCTGAATAATATTAATGTATGCACGTCTACTTCATTGTTTCGCAAAACTAATAATTTATTTTCTGCATAATATTAATATATGTATGCAATTATTCCACTTAGTTGCATAAATGTATGCAATTTTACGTAATATATGTATCTAATTGTCTATTTTTCGTAAAAATCAAAAAAATTAATTAAAAAAACGCCGTTGGAGTGATCGACGGTTTTCCAGAATTGTAGGATTAGGTTTATGAGCGAGATAATAGGAGCATAGACTGAGTAAATGAGGACAAATAGTTGTTGGATGGTTTTTTAGGTTTGAAGGATAGATCTGGATTTTTTTTAGCGGAAATTCAAAAATAGGGATGAATTCTATATTACTTTTATCACCGGGTTTTTTTTATATTTTGAAACTTAATAGGGACCTGTAAAAAATGCTCCCATTAAATTAATTAATTATTATACCGTAAAATACGGGACATTACATTAATTAACGAGGCCAAGTAATGCCAAGGACTGAATCAGTAAACTCATTTTATTCACATGATTATTTATTTGATAGTTAAATAACCGACTATCAAATCTGGCCAATACGATTGTTGGTACAGAAAGTTTGGGATCGAATATATATTCGAAAACCATTCCGAACCAGCAAATACGTGGAAGATACTGATTGATGATGGAGCAATTGAAGACCGTGGATCTTCATGAGTGAAAGGATTATTTGTCAAATCTCTCTGGTTAGCTCGCAGAGGTATTTCGACAGTGGTTTTGTCATGATTGGAATCTTTCAGATTGCAAGGACTACTAACTACTGATCCATATGGTAACTCAATGTTGTGGTAGGACAGTGCCTTCGGTTCATCCTATTTCTAGAAGACTTATATGGATGAATGTATGACAAAGTATTTCTTAAGAATCATGAACATTGATTTTTACAAACATACTTCTTTTAGCTGCAGAGTATTTTTGTAGACGTCAATTAGTGATATCTAGCGGATCTGACAATGTGACATTCAAAGTGGATGGAGATGCGTTGTTTTGAAGGATAAGCTTAACCTCTAGACTCATCAACCGGGAAATGGCATAAAATCAGGTATGTCGCATGGCTATGTGGGTCGTACCCATTAAAAGGGTATATCATTACCTGATCTGGTGAAATCAAATGTCTTCGGTTGTCCCTTTTATTTTTATATGTATGATATCGGTTCGGTTGGCTGGCCCCCAACCGTGGTAATGATATATTCGGTACTCTCAAGCGAAGGGAGGGGACGGTCATGTTTAGCCTGGATTGCAAGATGTTCTTGTTGAACCCAAATGTATTCATCTCCAGAGGCACATTGTCGGGAAGGTGGTCCCATACCTTGCCAGGAAATCCATTCTCCAATAAGAGCCCTCAGTTTTGATTGTATACTATATATGTAGAGTGTGAGATGCAAGCGTTCTGCTAGATTGATATTTATTTTTATTTAGACACTATTTTAATATCAGAATATATATTGATTTCAAAAACGTTTTAGGTTATCCTAAGGTAAAAACCATCTGTATTTATGTGTGGATTTGGTCTTAAGATTATCCTTTTCTTTCAAAAATAATTTAACTTTAAAATCAAGATCTGTGATAAATTTTAAACATAGTGGTTTTTCTCACTCTGGTTCACCAGACTGACCCATCGTTTGTAATGCTCGGGTTAGACCGGGTTGTACAGGTTTAGGTTATCGGATACTATGAAGAGACGAGCTAGAGGAGTTCAGACGTATGATATTATTATTCCGCCGTGAGTTGTATATGACGACAGATTATTATAACTATCTGAATGTGTTGATGTACTCTAATGATTGGAAGTTTTTATTTAAAGCTCTCAGTAAAGATTTATTTTTAAATTATATTTTGTTCCACTGTGATGTGAGACACTGTATTGTATTGTTTCTTCTTCTTCTTCTTCTATCCTAATATTCCTTTCTTTCTTGTCTCACCCTCTAATTTCTTTCTTATAACGTTCCAGTATTTTCGGTGCTTGAAGGTTCAACATTGTGTTTCGAAAATCTGCGGGCCGCTACAGGTCAGATCCGTTAGGATCGTATGGACGACGTCTATGCAATGGAACTGATTGGGAATGAATTGGAGCTCGTTATAATTTATCGCCAAATTAAACGTCCGTCTGAATCAAAGATAGTTAATCATTATTTAAGGATAACTGTCCAATGCGAGTAAATCTCACTAACTCTACCCGGTTATATTTTTATAATGTATTTTTAGAATTGATAAATGATGGTTGATTGCTGTGTGTTGTTTGTTTGGATGAACTGCTAATTGTTTGGTTGAAATTATAAATAATGACATATATTTAAATCGTTAATCAAATATTGATTCTATTCATCAAAATATTTCGTATTGAAATGAAATCGATGTTATTTATAATGTGATGCAAGGAAACAGGTTGGAGGGATCCAACTGGATTCCTCAATATTATAATACTATTTGTTTTCATATACTGTGATATGTGATGTGATATATAATCTGTGACTGATTATGATGATACTAGTCATATTATTTGGTATTTTAAATACCATATGAAATACTAGAATGTAAAAAGGAAATTTTCAAAGTGAATATTGAAAATGAAATATTTATATAGAAAATAAAAAAGAAGTATAAAAGTAATATTTATATGGAAAATAAATAGAAGTATAAAAGGATTATTTATAGAAAATAAATAGAAGTATAAAAGGAATATTTATTCAGAAAGTAAATAAAATTATAAAAGGGATATTTGACGAGATATAAAAGAATTATGAGAATATTGTTTTAAATATGAAATCAAACTGTTTTGATTGCAAAGAAGAAATATTATTAACATTTGATGTGAATAAAGAATTTAAGTAAATATTTTGCTAAATATTTATAAAGGAAATAGGGTTTGAAATAGGAATTAAAATGGAGTTAAGGGAATTAGAAACTAACTGAGATTAGTTTAGTTGAACAGCTGTCTGGGTATTGATCTAATGTTGGTTTCGGCCTTCGGGGTTATATGTACGGGGTTGTTCTCTTACTAGTTTACAGTTAGAGACTGATATATGTGAGAAGATAGTGATGCGTGAATCAGAAATGAAAACGTTTTCCAATGTTAATAAGGTATATTTTATAAATTTAGAAAATAAGAATTTATGGAGATATGGGAATGGGTAACTGAATAAATAAATGATAAATTAATTTAAGAGATAAATGATGATTAATGATTGATTTCCATCTGGAAATAATATCGTTGTTTGTATACATGTTTTCCTTTGATAGTTAAATCACCGACTATCAAAGATTTTGACCATTTCCATTGTCAACACGGAGAGACCGGGATCAGATATATTATCTGGAAGCCACTCCGTATGGCGCTAGCGTTGCGATCAAATATGATGAAGTTAATTGAAAATGGAGTTATGCAAGGGCTGTCCTGTTTACAGAATAGTGCCTTCGGTCGGTCCAGTCCCAGGACGACCTGTATGGAAGAATGGATGACAGAGTATATTTAATAGATCACGTAGGTTGATCTCTTCAAATGTATTTACGTTTGGTGGTGGAGGAATTCGTTTCTCTTAGCTGTATACCCATGGTATTTTTGGGGAAATCAATTTTTGATTTGGTGGGTATGACGATGTGACATTCAGGCCTATAGCCTCACAACTAGGAAATGGTATAAAATCGGGTAGGTCGCATGGCTAAGTGGTTAGCTGCCAATTAGGGTGTATTGTCACCTGGTCTAGAGAAATTCTATTTGCTTCTACAATCTATTTCGATGTTTTCTCTTTCGGGAAACAGTTGCTGATCCCAACCGTTGGTGATAATACATTCGGTACACTTAAGCGAAATGAGTGACCGGTCATGTTTAGCCTGGGTTACAATATGTTCTTGTTTAATCCGGTGTATTCCTCTCTAGAGATACATTGTCAAAAGGTGGTCCCATACCTTGCCAGTTTGAATTCATTACCCAATAAGCACATGCGGTTTTTGATTGTATATTATGTATGTGGAACGTGAGAAGAAAGCGTTCTGCTAATGATTATTTAGTTGTGATTGATAGACATTATTATAATATCAAAGAGTTTTGATATAAAGTTTATCATTCCTTTCTAAAGGTTTTTGAATGTTAAGCCAACTGTTTTGGATTCTCATAAGGGAAAAACCTGTTCCATATTACAGCGTGGTCTTATGGGATATCGTTTAATTGCTCAAACTGTTTTAAATGGTTTTACTCATACCAGTCCCATGACTGACCACAAGTTTATTTTGTTTTCCCTGAACTCTTGGGTGCCCAAATTTATGTGGGTAGTCAAGTAGTCAGGATTTTACAGATATAATGAGAGCTTGGAGCAGGAGGCTTCAGGATTTTATAGCAATTGTTTATTTCCACTGTGTTGTAAGTGTTGTACTCTGATAAATGTTATTATATACATAAACTGTTTTATTTCAAAGTTCTGTTTTGAAATATATTTCTTCGTTCCGCTGTGAGATTCGTGTTTACTCTGATGTGTGTGTTCTTCTTCTTCTATTCTAAGTTTCTATGTTATCTATTCTCACCCTCTAATTTCTTTCTTGGACCATCCAGTGTTTTCGGTTCTTGGATGTTCGACATGGTGTTGTACGCCGATATCCAAGGTCGGAAATTCCTCGGGTCGTTACAGTGGTATCAGAGCATAAGGTTAAGTGGTTACGTTGGCTCTGTGGCGTGACTCAGCAGTGATGAGGTTAGTAATACCCTAGATTGAGTTGAGTGTATATATACGAGAGAACGTATTTGTCATTTGATATAAAAATGATTTATATTGTGGAGATTTATTGATTGAGTTGTTTATAAGTTTTGGTCAATCAGTTTGACCCACTGTATCGGTAGGAGTTTCTGAACACTCGAGTACGATGGACCGACACAGTATGGTTTGAAAAGAGGGTAAATGAAATAATTTTACCCAAACTATATTTTGATATAAAGGAAAGTATAGATATTGAAAATATTCTAGAATATTGGATGTGATGGTTGGGATTATAATCAGATAAGATTATAATTGAAAAGGTTATGTAAATAATCAATCAAAACTTGTATAGAAATGAATAAAATCTGAATTTAAATTAGAATTAAAGTTAGAACCCTGGAAATTTGGAAATGTGTTTGTAAATGGATTTGGATTTAATATACGAGAATTTTAAAATCCTAGGAGATTTTAAATTGTTTACAAGCACTGTGAAGGATATTTTGAAAGTGATTTCAAAATGAAGGTGTTTAAATATGGTTTTGAAATTGTTATAGTATTGAACTCACTTCGATAGCTGGAAAATAACCCTGATGATGATGGCCACATCATAAGTGTCATTTCCGAGTTGCTAAGTGACGGATTACTACCAAAGATTTTGTTTTTGAATTGTTTTGTGGAAAGCAAGTTGTTTTGAATCTTTAAAAGGGATATCTGGTTTTAGAAAAGCTAAATGTTTAAAATTCCCTGGGGTGATTGTTTGAATTAAAACAAATTAAATTAGAATTTGTAAAAGAAAATAGAGATAGAAATTGAATTGAAACCAGTTGAGTGGAAAATGAATTGAGACAGAAAATATCAAATTAGATTGGATTAGAGATAATCCGAAGTGTAATTTGACTGGTAAGTTTTAAGAGTTGGAATTAAAAATGGAATCTGAGTTAAGAACAGAATTTGGCTTGTGTATAACCGAATGATTGGGATGACATTGGTATATGCAGAATTGGTAACACATGGAAAAGATATATTGATATGCCCAACAAAAAGGTACTAGTTTACATTTTATATTGGGTATGAGATTTTTATGAGCCGAATTGGCAAGCCACTTGGCTGTTTGATTTTCTTTTGGGTTGGAGAAGGCCTAGAGAGGCGAGTTGTAGTTGTACCGATTGAGCCGTACAAAGGAAGTGCTGGCGAAATTTTTCGGAAATTTAAGGTGTTAGAAAATTTTCAGGATTTTTGAAATTTTTTGTTAATTAGAATAAATAATATTTAATTGAAATCGATGGGTTCAGCTTAAACTGAAGCAAATAAATAAACAAATAAATTTTTACCTAGTCAATAGGGCTTGTTTTCAACCTTGGCAATTTCGAGGACGAAATTATTTTAAGGGGGGAAGAATGTAAAGTCCCATATTTTTATCGATATAATAATTAATTAATTTAAATGGTTATTTAGAGAAAAATGGTTGTTTATTAAATAGTATTGAATATTTAATTAATATAAATAATAGAATAATATATTTAATTTTCGAAATAGTCGGAAATAGTGGAATTCACAATATTGTTTGAATCAGATCTTTTATAATATATAATTTAGCATAGAGTTGAATTACATTAACGAATATAATATATAAACGATGGTTGAATATATTATAATTATAATCGAGCTTGAAATGGCGCGGCAGTTCGTACTTTGGCGATTCAGACTTTAAACGAATATACATAGTTCGTTTTAAGTCGGATTTCTGTGAAACAAGAAATGTTCAGAGCTGGTAAAGTATATTTTTCTAATGAAAGAGAAAAATCGGGATTTCATCGTGTAGATTGTGAGTTATGTCCAAATCAAATTTTCGAAAAGTCGCTATGGAATTCCTTTATAAATTATAACAATTTATTTATATTATAAATGGATTTTCAATATAAATTGAATATCTATTCAACTAGGATTTGAATATCGAGTTATAAATCCAATTGAAGCTATATGATAGTCTATTGTGAATATATATGATAATATAAATTTAATTATTTTTAAATATATTAATATTTAAATGGGTTATTTAGAGCTTTAAAAATAGCCAGTTTTGCAAACCACCTCCGTTTTCGACGAAACTAATTTTGTTGGATCCGGAATATTAAATTATTGCTAGATTTTAATTTTCATGATTTTTGAAGTCAGTATTTAGCCGTACGGGATTTTAATGTGAAAAACAGTCGATATTTTAACTATTAAAAATACGCTGTATGAGCAAACGGAGTCGGAATTCGACGAAACAAGTTTCGTTGGGTCCGTAATGTCAAACTCTAGTTATATGTCCATTTTCATGATTTTTGAATATTGTATGTAGTTATGGGAATTTTTAGAAACGATAAATTGAGTTAAATGATGGAATAAATTAAAATAGAACGCTTAGCTTGTAAGCAATCATCTCCTATAAATACCCTACCATCAATACCTTAAACCTAATTTTCATTCCTTTGGTCAAATAAAATTCGCCATTGTTCTTTAAACTTAGATATTTGAATCCGTGGAAACATCCTCTTCAACATCATATATATATTAAAGCACTCGCACTACTTTCCGCCGCATTGTTCTTCCAAAAGCGTTTAGTAAGGTTTACTAATACGAGGATTTAAAGCATCAATTTGTGCTTTTGATATTAGATTAGGTTACTGGTGGTTGTCTGCATCTAATGTGAAGATTTCGAAGGGGTATAGTGTATTTTGTTATCGCGCCTATAGCGTAAGCTACAGGGGTCGGTCTCCTGTCGTGATAAGATGGAGTGTGGATTCCGAATAGAAGTGTCGAGTTCAATATTTGGGGCATGGAGAAGAAGAGGAGGAGACGCATTGAAATTTGGTGATTTTTAGTGAATTGTTTATGGATAGGAGGAGGAGCTCTTGCGGTATGTGTAGGAGGAAATGGATATTGGAAACAGGCTGGGTTCGAACTATTGAGGATGAGGATGAAAATGGATTAAACCGTAAAATGGTATTAAGGATTTATTTAAAGTAATCAATACCATTTTTTTGTGGTAATAGTGCGGTTTAGTTTGGCAACTACAGCGTAATAACGAGGGGGAAGAGAGGGTCACGTGGCTTGGGCTTTCAAGTGCATTGGGCCTGTTTGAGGAAAAGGAGGATGCTTTGTTTAATTTTGTTTAATTTACAAATCGATGGGGGAATAAGGATGTTGGATGGAAGAAAGGGGTTGGGGAGCATAGTGAAATGGTTCAAACAAGGAGTAGGAAGAAGAATGATTTAGGTGGGCTGATATCTTTTCTGAATGGGCCAAAGTTTAAATGGATAAAAGCCTAATTAAAATTAGGATTTAAGTTTTAATTTAATTTAAAATATTCGTATAACTTGTATAGATCATACTATCTCATACTACATCAGAATTTCGAACAGTCAGATCCGTTAGGATTGTATGGATGACGTCTACGCAATGGAACTGGCTGGGAGTGAATTGCAGCTCGTTACAATTTATCACCAAATAAAACGTCCGTCTGAATCAAAGATAGTTAATCGTTATTTAACGATAACTATCCAACTTGAGTAAATCTCACTAACTCTACCCAGTTATATTTTTATAACGTATTTTTAGAATTGATAAATGATGGTTGATTGTTGTGTGTTGTTTGTTTGGATGAACTGCTAATTGTTTGGTTGAAAATATAAATAACGATATATATATAAATCGTTAATTAAATAATGATTCTGTTTATCAAAATATTTCATATTGAAATGAAATCGATGTTATTTATATTGTTTAACATCTGTGATGCAGGGAAACAGGTTGGAGGGATTTAACTTTATTCCTCAATATTATAATACTGTTTGTTTTCATATATTGTGATATGTGATGTGATATAATCTGTGATTGATTATGATGATACTGGTCATATTACTTGGTATTTTAAATACCATACGAAATGCTGGAATGTGAAAAGGAAATTTTCAAAATGAATATTGAAAATGAAATATTTATATAGAAAATAAATAGGAGTATAAAGGAATATTTATTTAGAAAATAAATAGAAGTATAAAAGGATTATTTATAGAAAATAAATAGAAGTATAAAAGGAATATTTATTTAGAAAGTAAATAGAATTATAAAAGGGATATTTGACGTGATATAAAAGAATTATGAGAAGATTGTTTTAAATATGAAATCAAACTGTTTTGATTACAAAGAAGAAATATTCTTTACATTTAATGTGAATAAAGGATTTAAGTAAATATTTTGATAAATATTTATAAAGGAAATAGGGTTTGAAATAGGGTTTGAAATAGGAATTAAAATGGAGTTAAGGGAATTAGATACTGACTGGAGATTAGTTAAGTTGAACAGCTATCTGGGTATTGATCTGATGTTGGTTTCGGCCTTCAGGGTTAATATGTAGGGGGTTGTTCTCTTACAAGTTTACAGTTAGAGACTGATATATATAAGAAGATAGTGATGTGTGAATCAGAAATGGAAACGTTTTCCAATGTTAATAAGGTATATTTTCTAAATTTAGAAAATAAGAATTTACGGAGATATGGGAATAGGTAAATGAATAAATAAATGATAAATTAATTTAAGAGATAAATGATGATTGATGATTGATCGATAGAATTTCCATCTAGAAATAATATTGTTGTATGTACACATGTTATCCTTTGATTGTTAAATCACAACTATCAAAGATTTTGATCATTTCCGTTGTCAATACGGATAGATCGGGATCAGATATATTATCTGGAAACCACTCCATATGGCGTTAGCGTGGAGGTCAAATATGATGAAGATAATTGAAGGAGGAGTTATGCAAGGGCTGTCCTATTTACAAAATAGTGCCTTCGGTCTGTCCAGTCCCAGGACGACTTGTATGGAAGAATGTCTGATAGAGTATATTTAATTGATCGCGTAAGTTGATCTCTTCAAACATATTTACGTATGGTGGTGGAGGAATTGGTTTCCCTTAGCTGTATACCCGTGGTATTTTTGAGGAAATCAATTTGTGATTTGGTGGGTATGACGATGTGACATTCAAAGTGAATAAAGGTGTGATGTATCAAAGATAAGTGTGGCCTATAGCCTCACAACTAGGAAGTGGTATAAAACCGGGTAGGTTGCATGACTAAGTGGTCAGCTGCCAATTAGGGTGTATTTTCACCTGATCTAGAGAAATTCCATTTACTTCTATAATCTATTTCGATGTTGTCCTTTCGGGAAGCTGCTTATCCCAACCTTTGGTAACAAAACATTCGGTACACTCAAGCGAAACGAGTGACCGGTCATGTTTAGCTTGGGTTACAAGAAGTACTTGTTGAACCCGTGTATTCCTCTCTAGAGATACACTATCAGAAGGTGGTCCCATACCTTGCCAGTTGGAGTTCATTACCCAATAAGCACCTGCGGTTTTTGATTGTATATTATGTATGTGGAACGTGAGATGAAAGCGTTCTGCTAATGATTATTTAGTTGTGGTTGATAGACATTAGTATAATATCAAAGAGTTTTGATATAAAGTTTATTGTTCCTTTCAAAAGGTTCTTGAATGTTGGACCAACCGTTCCATTATACGCGTGGTCTTATGAGATATCGTTTAATTGCTCAAACTATTTTAAATGGTTTTACTCATACCAGTCCCATGACTAACCCATAGTTTATTTTGTTCTGTTTTCCCTAAACTCTTGGGTACCCAAATTTATAAGGACAGTCAAGTGGTCAGGATTTTACAGATATACTGAGAGCTTGGAGCAGGAGGCTTCAGGATTTTATAGCAATTGTTTATTTCCGCTGTGGTGTAAGTGTTGTACTCTGATAAATGTTATTATATACGTATACTGTTTTATTCCAAAGTTATGTTATGAAATATATTTCTTTGTTCCGCTGTGAGATTCATGTTTACTCTGATGTGTATGTTCTTCTTCTTCTATTCAAAGTTTTTATCTTATCTATTCTCACCCTCTAATTTCTTTTATGGACTATCCGGTGTTTTCGGTTCTTGGATGTTCGACATGGTGTTGTATGCTGATATCCATGGTCGCAAATTCCCCAGGTCGTTACACTGTGTGCCCATATTTTCCACACAGACAGCTAGTAGTTTAGTTTTGTAGATACTTCTTTTCACGGGATCCTGGATTATGGATGAAGCTATATTCAGAATGCTTTGTATCTGTGTATTTCTTTCAGTTGTGGTAGTTGATATTTTTCGCTGCACATTATATTTATGTATTGTATTTCGGCCGCTATGTAATTTAAATCTCCGATATTATTTTTCAGCTGTATATTTAATTATACTCTGATATCTTGTACTCTGATGTGAATTGTTGTAATAACAATGAAGTATTCTCATGTTTGTGTTCCGATGCATCGTGTTCTCAAAGCAATCCGCCTTCTCGTTCGGTTTATGCCGGCCGAGAAGTTCAGGTCATCACACCGGGGGGAGAAACGGAAGAGAGAGAAGAGGAAACAAAACGGGTCAGATATAAAGTCTGGCGAGTCCAGTTAATTTTAGCATATAAATAAGTAAAAGCATCATGACAGGCATATAAACTGAATGAGAGAGAGAATGAGAGAGAGAATAGTATCATAAGGCAGGTATAACAGGATAACAGAACTAAATATGTTGTGCTTCTTAAGTACCTTTCTCTACACCAATACTAGTATAACAAAAACAAGATGATCACAAAAATATAATGGTAGTTTTAGGTGTACTCTAGTAGTGGTTTTTACCCCAAACAGAATTAACCGGTACCCAATAAGAAATAACCGGTGTTAACCCAAACAGAAATACATGTACCCCACATAAACAAACAAGACCAGATGTACCCTAGTTACTACCCCCTAATTGATCAACTCCTTATCCTGTAAATACCCTGAGTCGGCCCCACAGCAGGGTGTATTACTTCCTAAAGTGGTAACCTACAGAAGGACATAGACCTATTTACTGGTGCTACAGTGGCTTATTTTCCCCGGAGCAAGCCGTACTCATGCACGCACATGAGTCCGTTGAAACGTGCCAGTACACTCCTCCTCCGAGATGAACCTCTTATAATCAGCTTAGTAAGCGTGCCCTGACCCCTACCTAGTGCGGGGTCCTCCTTTAATACCAGAATGGGTTACTGACTAATATGGATCCCACACAACAGATGACACAAGCCAACCCTTACAGATCTTGTGTCCCCAATTAGCTAGAATTTTGGCAGGTTATGCCTAACAGATTTAACAGATTCGCATAACACTCTACAGATTTACGGGTTAAACTTTACAAGTTAACGGGTCCATATAACTCCAACAAATGTAACCGGTTAAGTTTTCTAGATTAACTGGTTCGTATAACCTCCCATGGATTTAACATGTTTACTTAACCCCACAGATTTAACATGTTTACTTAACCCCTCAAATTTAACGAGTTTACTTAAATTCATAGGTTCAACAGGTTTACTTAACACCACAGATCTAATGGGTTTACTTAACCCTACAGATTTAACGGGTTCCAGATATATAGACTACTTAATTCACAATTGAGTACAACTTATCTTATTTCATAAGTTATCCCCTTCCTCTATCGATTATTATAACCTAAGTTATAATTAACACTTGTCCCTAGGACAAGCCTACCTATTATCTTTCATTTTTCCCATTCGGATTTATTCATAATAGATTATTATCATTCTCCATTCATGTATGTTAATGCACCAGACCTCTCACATTAAGTTGACCACATGTGGATGCTGGATATACCGGGTGGTTCTGCGCAGACTTCTACCATAAATCGAACTTAACCTCATGTCTTAGCACCGTTACGGGTAAACTTACGCACTCGACCCCTCACATTAGATTAACCACTTATGGATGCTGGATTTGCCGGGTGGTTCCGGGCAGATTTCTACCACAAGTTAATATAATCTCGGGTTTAAGTGCGGTTACAGTTTCTAACTACTGGAAATCTAGGGATATTAATTCTTAAACAATTATTTATGCTCATCGTAGGTTTTTCAATTACAGTATTCAATTTCAATGGATTAAACAGGCTTCACGGATTCTTTACAGTTCCATTAACATGTTTCGCTCAATCTTAAATTAAGCCTACATATTTATACGTCCCAAACTACAAGTCATAATTTTCAGTAGAAATCATGCCCCGATTTTTAGTCCGATTTCACCACATAGTTTTGTTCCCCAAAATTTCAGTCGTGATTCAAAGTACAAGTTATGCCCTTAAATTACCATTTCCAATCATTATGAATTTCATTTGTACGCATATTTCAGCGATATCGACCTAGGCTCGAAGGTAGCCGGCTATAAAAATAAAAAGGGAATGAGAGAGAGAAGAACAGAATAGGCATAAATCCAAAAGTAACAGAAATGGGCATATGACAGTAGAAATAGTCATATAAGAACAGAACTGATGAATATAAATTCTTTCCATTTTCCAATTCGATCCGATCCGGTCGTTCGTAGAGCTATTTACTCGATCGCAGACATTTCTGCAACATTTCTAAGAGAGGAACGAATAGTCAATTTTGAAAGAACTTATTGTCGGCCTCTTTCAGATATGAATCTATCTGATTCAGAAGGGAAGAACTTGCATCAGTATCTTAGTTTCAATTCAAACATGGGTTTGATTCACACTCCATGTTCTGAGAAATATTTACCATCCGGGCGTATAAGAACAGATCTGATGAACATGTAATAACAGGACTAATTAGGCATAGGTTTAGATCTAGATTTATAAACATGTCAGGATAACTTGTTAAATGTTTATATCTGAAAATAACATGAACTCATAGGGATTGGATCTAAAGAACAGAGAACAATAGGCTAAAGCTGAAGAAGAAATTCTTGTATGCGTATAAGCCGTTGTTGAAGCAAAATAGGCTAACGAAATACAAGCAGGGGCAGCATCTTGCTCTCCATTGTTTTTTATGTGTAAAAACAATAGAAATGGCATCCTATTTGCAGCCTAATGCCAACGAATTTGGTTAAGAAACGAGTCCATGTTCAAAAACATAATTCTGCCCAGGTCTGTATAGGGGTCGACCCTCCTTTGAGTGTCGACCCCAAGGTCCACCTCCCCCCTTTGGGTGTCGACCCCGGGGTTGAACCATGGTTCGACCCGAGACCCGTGGGTCAGTTCTGGTTTTTGGCCTTCCCGTTTTGCTGTTTTGAAAATTTTGATTTTTGTATATTTGATTTTTTGTATATATATAATTCTCTTATGTGTATACAAACCTCTAGGCTTAATAACTTCTTTATACGATGTCCGTTTTTACACAAACTTAGGGTCTATCTTAAGGAGAATTCCGAGACAAATGCAGTGGCATAGTTTGTTTTACTTAGTTCCCAATATCTAATTTAGTATTCTTAAGTTTATCATTATAGTATTCTTGAAAATTACAGGGTATTACACCTTGCCTTTGACTATCTTGGTGTGGACAAGGGTTTTCGACCATCGTAGGTAGCTTCACCCATTTTATTTGGTTCCAAATTTTTAAGGAGTTTTTCATTCTCCTGTCCATATAGACATCCTTTCTTCTAGGAATCCTTTTGGTACCCTGCTTTATTGCTTCATCTTTACCTTCAAAATTTCTTTTCACTGTATCTTGAGATTTAATTGCAACTTTCGTAGACCATTTTGAAGTAAAATGGTTGAAATTCTTCACTATTCCTTGCTCAAATATAGTTCCTTTAGCCTGTGCATGGATGACTTCTTTTATGTGAGAAAATAGGTTATATTCCTTTGATGTAGAACCACTTAAAGCACAGACAGAGGTTGGTTCTATATGGAAAGGGTTAATTCTCCAATGGTCAGGATGATATGGCATTACTTCCTTTTTCCTATGCCTAATTAGCAAAGCTTCCATTCTCAACCTTTGTTCTTCAATAATTCTTGGATCACTAATGCCTGACGTATCGATTCGAGATTCAAAAGATCCTTGTCGAGACCCTTTATCCATGGTCTATTTCTTCAAGATTTAACTAATCAGGATGGAATGACTAGGGATGTGGTAGGTTATACAAAGGTTCAGAGCTTCAAGCCCTCCTTTTAGCATCAAAATGTTATTGCTATTTTATCAACACCAGGATATAGGGTATGGTTGTGGACCTAGGGGAATCAAGGGACTATCTAGTTCCTTCAAGTTCGACTTAATTCGCAGTTTCTTAGATATGAAGGTCCTAAGCCCGAAGATTAGTTACTCATCCTTTAAAAGGACGAGAGTATCATGCTTGTGAGACTCAAGGACCAACATTTACCTTAGGATAAGGGCTTCATAAGCTTGGCATAAGTAGAAAGCTAGACGACTTATAAGGGTTATTTTGGCAATACACTCAAAATTGAAGGTCTTGTCATAAGTTAGCGATGAGGAAATAAGTGGAACAAGTAGTAAGTGCTAAGTATCTTCTTTATTGATTACTTGATTGAGTACATAGTTGGTTACAAGTAAAATCTGCAAATCGACTTACAAATTAAGGTTTTCTCTCTTAGAAACGGTTACAAGATTTTGAAATGAGGAGAAGTCCCTAAAAATGTGACCCCTAAGATCTTATTTATAGACAATTTAGGCCTACATCGGTAGTAGTCCAGTAGGAAGCTCTCTTCCGCTTTGAATTTTTGGTATCAACCCACTTTAAGGTTTTAGTTTAGTATCGGCCCGCTTTAAGGAATCTTGGTTCCAACATATTTGGCTTTGGTACTGTCTTCTTTGGCTTCGACTCCACCTTCAGTATCTCACAGCTTGGGTTTCTTTGTGTTGCCTTCATACTTTCTCCTTTGTATTTTTTTGAGTAACACTGATTATTGGTATCGACTTTATTCCTTCTCCTTTACTGCCCAATACCAACATCAAGCCAACTGCACATTGCAAGTTGGTATCGGCATTGTGTCTTGGTTACTATCTTATGGGTATCGGCACCGAGTCGTTTGCTTCCTTGTGTCGGAACTGATATACATACCAAGCCTCTATTTTGATACCGATAGCACATGTGCATAATCCCTACTTTCTTCATTTTTATACTTTAGTATCAGTTATATATCTTCCTGGCTTCTGCTATCTCCCTTTTTCCTTTGGTTTCGGTTCACTCCTCTTCAAGCCACTGCTTTGCTATCGAATTCACTGCGATACCCCTTCACATTCTTCTTATTTCAGTATCGAAATTTGGTAGTAACATCTGGTGTTGCTTCAAAATAAAATAATAATATGAAAAGCAATCTAACTCTTAAGAAAGGATAGAAAGAAAAATCTAACTTTTTCGAGTGTAAAAATTACATGACCCATTCGCACAAAATGCAAGTGCCAAATTTTTCCAACAATTTTTCAATAAGCTCTTGACTCTCAAACATTTATTGGAAAAAACGCCTAACTCTAAAGACTTGAAAAGAAAAACTTAGCATAATAAGAATGTAACCTATTAAGTTTGGACATTTATTCAACTGCTTCAAGAAAATGCAGATTTACCTACAACAAAATGGTGTAGCTAAGAAGTATGTAAATGAATTAACACTCACACTGCTGCATAGATAAAAATATATTTACGTATTACCTACATCAAACGTGAGGTTGTTAGCTATGATTTTCCTACTTCATTATTTATTTACGTCTTCCATACACCTCTATTTTCTACGTTTCTTCTACAACCGGTGACAAAACTTATTTTATTATAGTAAATTTTAATTTACTTATGCATTTCCCATATGAACATGGTACAAGAGGTCATGGATTTGATTCTTGCTATACTAAATCAAATCCACTTGTAAAAAAATGGAAAAAAAATTCACATAACATGAACTTATATAAGAGATCATAGATTTGAATCCAGTAGTTAAATTTATATATCAAATAATTAATTTAAAAGGAAAAAACTTTACACATGTACCAGTATGAACTTAATAGAAAACATAATATAATTGATCCTTGAAAAATTCCAAATATTTCCGTCATATCACAAAATCAAACCAAGGTCAAATAAGTACATCAAATATATATTCTCGGATGTTTCTAAATACAGTAACATGTATCTTTTTATGTTTCAATAAGCACCCCATTGCTATGATCTTGCTGTATGGTGGGAAAACCCTGATGTAACTGCCGTTTTTTCACTGCATATTCGGCATTTAGTGTCATCACACTATCAACTCTTTCTAAAAGCGATTCCAATTGCTACTTGCTATCTAGCAGGTTTTATACTCCTCACGGATCTTGCATGACATATAGGTGAAGAAAAACAAATCAAATCAAGACATATATAATTAATTCTTCATGTCAGATATTAGGCACACAAATTATCAGTATTATTTAATTATCACTGAAAATGAGTGCACAAATAAGGAGCTTTAAATGGATAAAATTGCCATAAGAAATAGATATTTAGAAATTAACTCAAACACAAGGACTATGAAAAATTATTACGGCACACACCTGATAATATTGCATGCTTTGCACATAAATTATACATTTAGAAAATGGTTACGTTTAGCACATCTAAAAGAAAATGATTTGAGTGGATGTTTATTTATATTTTTACATTGAAATCATGCGTAATTATTTTAAATTTTTATTTCTAATTGCATGTCTAATTTTAACTGCTTTCTATTTCTGTTTGTTAGATCCTGTATTCAAATGATATTAAAATTTGTTAATTTGTGTAGAAGTGTAGTTTGTATCCGTAAAAATATTTGATTGTTAGTGTATATTTTTTAGATGATATATAAAGTTAAAGACAAGTACGAGTATTTTCGGTGTTGGGTCAAACATTTGCGGTTTGAAGTCAAACATTGATCAAGTTGACCGTTAAAGTGGTTTATCTATTGTCTTGGTCAAAATCAATTTTTCTGAACCCAAAATAATACTCCCTGCTTCTCGGGATTTTTTCTTTATTATTTTTAGCAGCTCAAATTCTAACGCTTAAAATTTCTCTAAAATATCCATTACATTTCAAATTAAATTCAGATCTAACATTAATATCTTATTTCTACTACAATATTTGATTTAAATCAATTGTGTTATTATCATAATTTAAAAGCTCAGTAGTAAAAGTTTTTCAAAATGTGAAAAGTATGCTTTTAAAATAACTAAATATGAAAATGGAGAACAGACTGTTAGATCTCATGTCTTCTTTTTGTTAAGGATGCAGCATGCATATCTTAAGGCAGAATTAACACTAGATGGGGGTGAATAGTGTTTATGAGGAATTTATAGAAATCTAAAACTAACTTGAATTACTATATGAATCACACAATGATTATCATATCAAAAATGGTCATAAACACAGAAACAATCACAAACATAGAAATAAGTAAATATAAAATGCAAAAAATGAAAGAACACACCGGATTTTATATTGGTTCGGATTACTTCTACGTCCAGTCCCATGCAACACTGGATTGCGCAGTGTTTTATTATTATCAATATCCAAGTACAACACCATTTATTTCACGGCTATAAGGTTAACACTAATTCCACCACCCTTGATTTCACGGCTACAAGGTTAACACCGCTCCCTTTCCTTGATTTCAGGGCTACAAGGAACACGCCCTTTCCCAAACAATTCCTAAATGATTAACACTTCAAGTAGATGGTAGCTGAGAGAGATTAAGAAGAGAAAAAGAACGATATAAATTTTGTTGAAATTGGCAGAATACAAGTGTAGAAATCAAGATTTTAATGTATTTAAATGGTGGTAAGTAAAAGGTGAAGAAGGAGAAGAAGAAGTAGTTAAAAATTCGAAATTGTCCCCTATTTATAGTGTCCTAAAGGTTGCAACATTTTTGAAATGTTTCAAATATTGGAAAGACACTTCATTTGAAAATTTAAAATATGACAGTTATATGTCGACATATCCATAAATGTATGTCGACATACGCATGTTGATTTTGAATTTAAATCTATTTTTCAAGCGTTTAAACTAATATAAATTCTGGAAATTGAAATAAAAACCGGTATTTAATAAATTTTCTAAAGCGTAAAAACATAGTAATATATTATATAAACTTATTTATAAAGTTATATGATTTTCGAACTATATATATATATATTATAAACATATTATTATAAAACTTTATTAAACTATAATATATATATATATATATATATGAAATCATAATAATTTGAAATAATTTAAAAATTAGTTTGAAATAACTTGAAATCAAAATAATGAATTTTGAAATCAAAGCTTGAATTTTGAAAACAAAGTTTGAAATTTGAAAAACAGAATTTGTAAATGGATTGCTACTTAGAGTCTTACATATAAACTGGAGTCAATTACCATATTTTCTTGAGTTTTTTGAAATCTTGATATCTTGATACTCATGAATCTTGAATCTCCTCTAAATCCTGAATCTCTTGGAACTCTAAAACTGTACAGTCTTTAGTATTTAAATCATGTATACAAATCCTGCATATATATATATATATATATATATATATATATTTGTTAGCCTGCTTTGTGACCAGGCTACCCAAAGCAAAGATCATGTTGACACACTTTTTGGGAAATGATGTCACATATGGAATCTCTGGAAAACCTCACTCTCCGGCATTGGAAGCATCATCAGAAGGCACAAGGCAGTTGGTTTAAAATCGCAACATTAGTATAAATTGGCCCGAAACCCCTATCAAACGACATCTTTTGGATCTAAACATAACAAGTATCCGTAACCCTCTGAATTAGCTTCAAGTTGAGCTTTCGTTTGGTCCAATCGACCTTACGGTTTGAAAGTTACGTCTCTTTCCGTGAACGCATGCAGATATATGGAAAAACATGGATTTTGGCATTTTTAAAGACCGCTTCGTGAGCACCCCTTGGGGTCGATTCGTGACCACCCCCGGGGGCGGTTCGAGACCACCCCCCCCCCCCCCAGGTTGGTTCGTGACCAACCCCTGGGGGCGGTTAGTGACCACCCCCGGTGCCGGTTCGTGACCACCCCCGGGGGCGGTTCATGACCACCCCCTGGGGTCGGTTCGTGACCACCCCCCGGGGGCGGTTCGTGACCATGACCCGGCCTGACCATCACCTGCTCACCCCCCCCCCCCCAGCTCATGAACCATGACCACGAACCGCAACCAGGACCTGCTACTACACATGTAGATCTTGACATATTCTTGAGGCTATGACCGCTCCTACTTTCCCGGATCGGGTGCCACGTGTCCTAGCACGACCCGATCACCGTATGCTCTCCTACAGCTATAAATACACCTCCAGAGGGCATTTTCAAAGGACTTTTGGCTCCTCCTTGTCCATGGCTGCCATGGCCAACACTTCTCCATGAATGACCACTATCTTCCTTAATAAAAAATCAATGAATTCAGAGAGAATTATTCATTAGATTTAAGTGATTGAGTGACAATATTCATTATAATTGTAATCTACGACTGAAATGAGAAAATATGAAGTGTTCGTAGGCTCGTTAATGTCGAACCACTATAAAAACCCTGTTATCTTGCTTTTTCTGCAATTTTCCATTATTTCTTCATATTCTATGCTCGAAATACAATATTTTGGGTGTTAGAACCATTTTTTGGTCTAACATTTTGGTGCTTTCACTGAGAATTGAAGATTCTCAGCATATAAGGATTTTCCAATCTACTAATTGGGTCTCCTAGTCCAATGAAGAAATTCTATACTGATTTTTGCAATAACGAAGATCACCAATGGATTAGATGAACTCAAACCAATTTTTATGGATAAGTGAAATCGCCACACTTAGCACTTGAAGATACACCATTGGAAAACTAAGCAGGTTCCAGCATAGCTTCGGGTCAGATCGTGAAGCGGGAGCGATCAATCCCTGACCTATTCCATTCGTAAAGCAATGTACCGATCTCGTGCCCCTTTAACGACCCATAATATGTGAACTGTAAACAGCTGTCATGAACGATCCATATTACGTGAAATGCATGAACGACATACGGCCCGCATGGACATGCTGCATCCCATACAGTTCACGACCCGATAGCTATTCATGTGACGGCTTGGGTTTTAAGCTTTAGTCTTAGTCCACGTTGTGCTTACGTGGTATGTCAATTGATGTCTGGAGTTTGCAATGCATATTTCCTGTACAAAAAATATGTACGCAGCAGGACCTAAACTGTGCTTTGAACACATAATGGCTCCAACTATTGCTATTACCCCACTCATGGAAGGCCACAAATACATGCACCTGAATGGTAAAAATAGTGGTCACCATTTGTAAAACACTTCACGTGAATGGATGAACATAGAATGGCAAAAAATATCCGCTGCAACTCGTCGAATAGTGAATGGCCTGAGCTATTGCTACCATGCTGACATGACACGTGAACAACCCACGATCACCATGACCCTACCTGATGGCACATCCACGATCTGAACTAGCGCGGGTACGCTGACCTAGTCTGAGGACATTGTGCCATCAGGAGCCAACCTGGGTTAGGTGCTCTGACCTGGTCTTAGGATATTGTGTCATCACGTAATGACTTGCTGAATCATGATCCCAAAGAATAATAATGAACAGACAATCCAACGATTTAAAACTTTGCATGATGGGAACAACGAATGAATATCTGTGAACGGGTTACCACGAATGGGTGCCAAGTGAGCAAAGTGCCAACTTGTGCTTCATGATTCGTATAAGCTCACGAACCGCTTACCAGAACGACTCGTGGATCAACCCCTGACCTTCTCGTTCGAAAAACAACGACCTGATTATATTTATTCCAACGACCCGATGAGTTCAAGACCCTACTGCACTTGCATGACACCGCTGACCTGATGACCTGATGATCACGCAACAGCTTAACAACATCTTGAGTCATGGCCTAACTACCTCCCATGAATCAGTCTTCATATACACAACCAGCTCGAGAGGCCACGAGTGGAGATATAATTACATGCTGATTTAGCCGACTTTCCAATGAGTATAGCTAGCATGTATTAACAACCTGGACCAATTGCTATTTCGTGTTCGACCTACACTCACGAACCGAAGAGACATAACGAACCGCGTCCTCGGAAAGTGATGACGAAAAAGGATAATGACCCGACCCGAAAAAGTGACATTTTTTGGAAAAAAATACATTTTTCTGATCATTTTAGAAAAGGCTCCATCGTCCAAAATCGAAAAAATCATGCAGGATCGTGGGGCCCTGGACCCCCACCGGCGTTGCGCCCAGACCCGCTTGACGGCTCGCCTCCGGCTCGGAGCATGGCTCACCTCCGGCTCGGAGTGCATTTTGGCCCACAATTACCACAAATTCTTATCAACCAAGATTCAGCAGATATTCTGAGGAAATCGGTAGAAAAAATGGCAATGATTAAAATTCTTCCAAGAGCCATGCTACCTATTTACGGATATTATTTAGTGTGTGGAGCTATTAAGAAGATTCAATATGATGGCTATAATAGTATATGAGACATGATTACCTCATAGCGGCTTCCTCTTCTGGAGTTCCGATGGTGTAGATTTCACCAGTGCAACTGATGTTTCCTATGAGCGAGTAGTCCCCTAGTTTACATGGCTTACACCTGCCCGGCTGGTGGAGTCCCGGATGGCACTAATATGGAGCAGTCCAGGCACTATTCTGAAGACTCAAATGATCATGGTGACAATGATTCACAATGACAAGATACTAGAAAATGACTAATCCTAACACTACAAAGCTACCCATCACTTGTATGACGCAATGGATGACATACGTCCTGCGGTGCACTGCCTGAGGAGCTTAGCATACTTTGGTGCCCAGAGTTAGATATGAGTTGAACCACCACAGGCTATGGTCGGACCTATGGATCATCAACCTAACTGCTCATCAACAACCATGCGGCCATCTCCCGCAAATTTCAAAGCTTACATTGCACTTTGTTGTCTGTTGTTAAAATTTCCAACCGAAGCTGGAATGGGAATGGCTGGTGGTAACTAAGTTACAAGGAGAACCTGCTATTTGGCTGGATGGAATATGTTACACAACACAAATGGCATGAAACCTAAAGACGCTTCCCCTCCCGATGAGATGGAGTGTGAAGAAGGCATGGGCTTAGCAAGCAAGGAAGATGTCATAGGAAGAGTTGCCCGAGGATTTACCCGAAGATATAGATCTCAGAGAGGGTGAAGATTTTGGATGCAAGAGGGCGACATCTAACGAAGCAATTGCCTAAGATGGAAAAGTTAGATTATAGCTTGATTGCTTCGAGGAAGCTCCCCCACTACTTCCAAGTTCATCTGACAGTGATGCATGCTCAATAGCCGCAACGACAGGACCTACAACGACTTGGGGCATTTGGAAAATTGCTCGAAGGGGACATAAAGCTGAGCCGGTTTAATCTCAATTTCCTCATAATGAAGTACCTACAGAGGCAAGCATTAGTCAACTTCATCGCTAAATTCACCATTCTCGAAGGGGATATGTTAGACGAAGAAGATGGCCCCTCAAAATGAAAGATGAATCAAGCACTTGGAAACTGTATACAGACGGTGCAAGAAATGATCGACGGTCCAACGCCGGAGTTTTGCAGATAACCCTTGAAGAATAGTCAATTTAATGTGCCTTACGATTGGAATTTTTTGCTACTAACAACGAGCCTGAATACGAGGCCCTGGTTGCCAGGTTGAAAGTTGCTAAGGATTTGGGAGTAGTGACGTTGAGCATCTTTTGTGACTCTCAGATTATTGTTTTCCAGATTCGAGGGCAATTCCAAAGGAAGGGACCACGACTTGCAGCTCACCCAGAATGGGCAGAAGAGCTATTGGATGGATTGAAGCGTTACAACATATCTTATCTCCTACGAACAAAAGATTAGAAGGCGGATAATCTGACCAAGTTAGAAGATTTCAATAATCCAGAAAAGATGGAGATGAGCCCCATCGATACACTACAAAATTCAACCATCGAATAGATGGAAGTTGATCCAGCATTAGAGACCTAACCCGGAAGAGAGACGTGGACAACCCCATGATGAACTTCCTGCAGCACAGAATGCTTCCGAAAAGGAGAAGCGGGTGGCGCACCATTGTTCGTTATGCCTTGAGAAATGACATTTAAGTCGACACTGTTATTTTCCTTGGAAGGTTGTCCCAAGACAGACACCAAAGAGTCACATTGTCGGATTCACCGCCTTGAATGACTCGACATAATCACTAATCAGCCACCCGTTAGATGGGAGATGTACATGAATGAAAATTCTGGTGAATAGTGTTTTGAAGCAAAAAAGAGAAGACTCACAATTCCATTCCCTTCATCGATTATATGCCAAGCAAACTCATGCCCCAGACATTGGGGGGGCAACTGGAGATTTGAGCGTGGATTGCCCGAGATTACATCATCTACTTCGAAGCAAATATATCATAAGTTGGCATGAATGACTGCCTCAGTGTTCTAGAGTTAAAGGTCTGAAACACTCAAGTCTGGATACTGAGTGATTGTCTATGCACTAACCCTTATCCTTGACATGGGATCGAAGGCGTATCAGCAAATTTGCAAGATATGAGCATCCCACAAGCAGCAATATTCTATTTCCTAGCATAGAAAGTGTAAAAGAATCTATATGCATGAATCCATTGTTCTCATGTCAATTTCCATCTTAACACCAATGTGATGATGTGCTACCATTAGCGATACAGTCGTGACTTCCTGACACTCTATCATTACCCTCAGCATGGGGGCAGAAAGGAGATTCAAAGAAGTTGTGATCTCATCACTCACTTATATTACCTACCTAACCGCCTTTGCCATCTCAAGACCCCCGATCATGGTCTATTCATTCTTGAGACTGCCGCCCCCACAATAGTTTAAAAAGATATCCTTCATCAGTTAAAAGACTTTGGCAGACCTGCACTGGCAAAAATAGCGCGAAGCAAAATGGACCTGCAAAGGATCTGCAATGCCATTTCCGCTCCAAATGATATTCATTCGTTCAACAGGATTATTCTTTAACCATGACTCTTATATTTGAGTGCATTATAAGTTACTGATGTAATTAACTCAAATGAATTAATATATGGATGGTCTGGGTTCCCCGGATTTGATACCGATCAGACTTCTAACATCTGCATCTGCATCTGGAGTTACGGAACAAAACCATAACGAGCTCGACTGAACTGCTCATCTACAAAGCCACGCCCTCTGTTTAAGGAAAGGTGTATAGCTCAAGGTGAATCCGAGATGACCAGCCACTCCTTGGCTCACACGTGGCAGACCTCGAAATAATTGCGCATTGACTTTAGCATTTCAAAGACGGAATCCAACTCTAGATGGATGCAGTTCGACTGTCAAAATGGCTCGATCCTTTGCTCGACGCCACCAAAGTACATGAATTCAAATAAAGGAGGCAGACTGCCCCTTGATATGCTCACTTTTCAATCACGCAATTTAATTTTATATGCTTCCTTTGTTACTGACATGACTAACTCATGCGATATGAAAGATGCAGGTACCCGAAGTTTGGTGTCAACCAATCGTCCCATAGATGGATCGGAGGAACCCAAAACCTTGGCAAACATTTTTCGATAAACTCTATTCCTCGGAGCTTGGATAGGAGTATAAATCTAGGATGAGTATTATGGGAGCGCCATGATTAAAGACCACTCGATCCGTGACTCTAACTCTCAAGATTAGAGAGAGTATAAAGGACGAGAAGACGACATCCACCACTCCAACTCTCAAGATCAGAGAGAGAGAGTATGTAACACCCCGTATTTTCTGTGAACTTAAGAATTACAAATCTGAGTATAATTAAAATATAAAATCAGAATCAAGGGAAAACGGTCTGTGCCATTGCGTTCGTCTCGGAAAAATACGCGAAATAGAGTCCAAAATTTCGTAAATTGGAGTCCATATGACCAAGTTATGGCCTTCCAAAGTTTAGAAAAAAATTAAACAGCACAGACCAGGTCGACTGGGGAGTCGACCCTAGAGTCGACCTGCCCCCAGGGGTCGACCCTAGAGTCGACCTGTCCCCAGGGGGTCGACCCTAGAGGCGACCCTAGAGTCAACCTGCCCCTAGGGGGTCGACCCTAGAGTCGACCCTAGTGTCGACCTGGGGGTCGACCTGCCTCCCGAATCTGCTTTTCTGCCTGGATGCGTTCTGATGTATCTGGTCTCGTTTTCTGTCTAGATTCGTCTGCCTAAACCTATTCAAACAGCCCCAAACCAAGCCTTCTCTGCACACAATTCTATTCTGCTTCTACTCTGCCTCTGTTCTAAATTAAAAATAAAAATGGCGTTGCTACTCTGCTGAAATCAAAACTAGAAGACAATCAACATCAACCTAAATTCAATTAGAGCTTCTGCAATGGTTCTACAACAACTAGAGTTCTTTCTTTAATCCAATTAAGGCAAGTACAGTTATTTTCCGCTATAAACGTTAATTTTGATTGTGACATGAATTCTAAATCTGAATCTGAGGTTATATCTGTTCTGTTCTAATTTGATTTATCTTATTCTGTACCTCTTTCCTCTTTCTGTTTTATAGCCAGGCTACCACGAGCCTGAGCCAATCTCACAAGAGATTAACCTACGCTAAATTGTTTGGGACAGTAAAATGAATGATGCATGAATTTTTCATGGCCAATAGGTGACTGATTTAAGGAAAGAACATGGACTGTAGCTAGAACATAAATCTGAGATGATTTGACATGTTATGTTTATAACATAAAAAGGTATTGAACATATGATTTGTGGACACGACATAAAAAGGTATATAATTGGACATAAATGTAGACTATATTGAACATATAATTTGAGATAAAGGGAATATGGATTAGGTATAAAGACTTACATGGAAGTAGGATATCTATTATGTAAATAAACACCTAAGTAGGGGATCTTTGGGATATATGACATGCATAGTAATCTATGGCTATATTTGGTATAATTTATATATGGATCTTCTGTACTATGCAAGTTTAATGAAAAATGAAACATATGATATATGGTAAATTATGACCATAATATATGCTATGTAAATGTAATGCAAACATGGGGTATATGATTATATTGTGCATCACGACTATTATTTATGCATGTGAACTTAGGCAAAATTTATAATTAGGCAAGATATATTTGTGAAACTTTAAGAAGTGAGTAAATTTGTTATATTTGCCTAATTTGCTAGTTGTGTTACATTGCCTAATCTGCTAGTTCTGTTATATTGCTTAATCTGCTAGTTCTGCTCTACTACCTAGTCTGCTAGATTTGTTCATCTGCCAAATCTGTCATTTGCTAAGTCTGTTGAAAATACTAAATCTGCTAGTTTGCTTAATCTGCTAAGTCGCCTAACCTGAGAAATCTGTTATCTGCTATATCTGTTGAGTTGGTATAATTAGTCCGCTATTGACATAATCTGAATTGGCTATAGTTATGAATAATTTACATGTATATTAGGCGTGGGTATAAATGGTAAATCATTAATTAATTGGCCGCAAAGATAAACATGGCTAACTCGAGGTTAGAATGAGTTTGCGGCGTAATTCTGCCCGGAACCGCCCGACATATTCCAGTGGTCGCAAACAATAGGTTCTAATGTGAGAAGTTAGTCATAACGTGCTTGAAACCCGAGGTTAGACTCAGTTTGTGACAGAAACCTGCCTGGAACTAATCGGCCTAACCAGTAGCCGCAAACTGTCAGTCTAATGTGAGAGGTTTGGGCATTAATATTTAATTAATGAAAATCTAGATAATTATGATGTCTAAAACGTGTTGGGTAAGGTTAAACCAATAGGACCAATGAATCTGATACACCCGTTTCGTGAATCCGTAGGCCCAATACAAAGTTAGATAAACTGTAACCAGTTGATATGTAAGTCTATTAATCTATAACCAGTTAATCTGTAAGCCTGTTAATCCGAACATCTGATCCGTTAGTCTGAAAAACTTGTTAACTTGATTGTCTGATCTGTGAACTAGTTAATCTAAACTTTGTATGTCTGAAACTTGTAGACAAGTTAAGCTGAAATCTGTTAGTCTGGGGACACAAGGTTAGGAGGGGAATTACTTGTGTCATCTGTTGTTTGGGACCCATATTAGTCAGTAACCCTATCTGGTATCAAAACTTTGACCCAACAGTAAGTAGGGTCCATGCACGCTTACTGAACTAATTATAAGCGGTTCATTCTGATAATGGCGAGGGGTGTTGATGGTGCGTTCCAACCGGGTCATGTGCGTGCATGGATCCCGGTCTGCCTCTGAGGATGTAAGACGCCGTGACATCTGTAAATAGGTCTGTGCCAATTGGTTGTCACTTTAGGGAGTGATACACCCTACTGTGGGGCCAACACAGGATATTTATGTATTAGGGAGTCGATCGCTTGGGGTAGGGTTTTAGGGTACACTTAGTTCTGTTTGTTTCTGTTGGTACCGTCTGTTTCTGTTGGGTGGTAACACCTGTCTGTTTCTGTGTGGTACCGTCTGTTCGGGTGGTAAAGGCCCATTACTAGTGTACACCTAATTCTACATTCTGTTTCCGTAGGGATTAATCTGTTTCTGCTTCTGTCTGTTTCTGATCGGGTAGTAAAGGCCCATTATTAGCATTCTGTTTCTGTTAAATTATTCTGTACCCGTTCCTGCTTCAGTTTAGACATTAGGGTGACACCTAATTCTGTTATACTAGTATTAGTGCAGAAAAGTGTAAAGCAATAGCTTATATCATTCTGTTCTTCTGTTATATCTGTTACATCTGTTACGGTTATCTCTCATCCAGTTTTATGTTCATGTCATATTATTATTATTATCTGTTCATATGCTGAAAGTCACTGGACTTGCTAGACTTTTTGTCTGACCCTTGTTGTTTCGCCTCCTTTCTTCCGTTTCCCCCCAGGTTATCCAAGGAGGGAATACTTTAGCTTGATCCGGATTTCTCTTTGCTTGAAGTGCTTAAAATATGGCTTGGATCTGTATAGCTTCCGTTCCATGGGGATTATGATTTTAAACCATGCATTTTGAAGGCTTTTTTTACAAGACTGATATTTTGTACTTGAATTCTGTGATTTGAAAGGATGTAACCATATTGATTTCTGTTTCCGCTGTAATAAAGTTAAAAATTTTCAAGTACTGTTTTATTTGTCTTGTAAGTTTCTGTTCTGTTTACTAAAATGCTCCACCAAAGTTAAGGCATTCCCTTTGTGAGTGACCTTAACGGAGGTGGGGTGTTACACTTGGTATCAGAGCTGAAGTTTACCAGATTTTATAAAAAGTTTTGAAAACTATTTTCAAAAAGGTTTTGAAAGGAAGTATTTTCAAAAATAAAGCTTATTTTGAAAAACATAATCATCGAGAGCCATATATCTTTCTTTCAGTCCTTTTTGTATTGAACCTTTCCTTTTTCGTTTCAGCATGTCTGAAGCATCTGAGATACCAGAGGGTGTTCATGTACCCGGTTGGTTTCGTCAATATCTTGAGGCTAGGACCGCCGCTGCAGGTCCAGCAAATGATCCCCCTCCCCCACCCCCTCCTCGTGCAATTGCTTTCTCAAAGATCTGTAGAGATTTTAGGGCCATGGGTGGGAAGGATTTCAAAGGAACTGAATCATTCATAGAAGCGAGGAATTGGCTTAAAGAAACCGAGGATCTATTCGTTATCTTCGAGGTGGACGATAGGCAGAAGGTACAGTTGGCGGTATGGCTGCTCAAAGACGAAGCTTCCTACCGGTGGGAAGTCACTAACGTCGAGAGGCTGGTTGAGACATGGATGGATTTCAGAACAAGGTTTGAGACAAAATTTCTCTCGCAAGCTGAACGGAGTTTACAACTGGAAAAGTTCTTATCTCTTAAGCAAGGAAGTATGACGGTCAAGGAATACGTCAACCAGTTCAACCAACTACCTAGGTTCGGATTGGATTTAGTCAACACTCAGCATAAAAAGGCTCTCCGCTTTGTTAAAGGATTGAACAAGCCACTGCACAGCCTAGCCATGACCCATGTACCCATGGGAGCAACTTACGAGAAATTAGTGGATATGGCACTACTGCACGAGGAAGACAAGGGCCCGAAAGAGAAAAAGAAGGAGGAACCACAGAATAAGAAAGTAGGGCCCAAAAAGGAAACACAAAGGAAGGATGAGAAGTCTGAAGATAAGAAGGGGAAAAAGTGCTTTACTTGTGGAAGCTCGACTCATCTGAACAAGGATTGCAGAAAAAGGAAGGGCGCTTGCTTCAACTATGGGGAGATGGGACACTTCACTAGGGACTGCCGGAAGAAACGAGGACAAGGAAGGCAGGCGAACACTCTTGAGGCTAGTGGCTAGGATAGAAATAGGAAAATTTCTATAGTAGGTTTAATTTCTTTATCTGATTATGGAGTTAAGACTTTTTCTAATTCTGGTATTTTGATTTTGTAATCGATACTCTGCACTTTAATACTAGTATTATTTCTGAATTCCGCTGTAGACTCAGACCCATAAGGGTTATGGCTCATCTGTTTGAGATTGGGGTTTGAGGGATATTTGTGTTAGACGTCAAGTATGACGCATACATTCTGAGTTTTTGTGGGATATGATTTTTATCATGCTTAGCTTCCGTAGAATCATTAGGGAACCTGATCTGTACCAGTAGTTTGTAAATATCTGAATACTTCTGATAAGATTTCCAGTTTTGACATTGTCTAAAGAGGGTAACCCTCTGGGTGTCAATCTGATGTTGATTTCGGTCTTCAGGGTTGACACTTAGGGGAATTATTTTCTCAACCTATGTCTGATAGGAATCAAGTTTTTGTTTTATCTGTACTCGCTTCCTCGACTGTATACTATCGATCGAGTGTTCAACTTATAGATAGGAATCCTAATGGGTGTAAACATGTGATTGAGACATGTTATGTTTGATGGTTGCAAGTGGATGCAAGTGGTTGCTAGTGGTTGCTCGTGGACGCATATACACACACTAGGCACTAGATCGGCTCGAAAACACTCTCATACTGCATATGGATGTGTGAGCATTTTAAATTTTTTATGGATGCAAAATGGTTGAATCAGCACATGGATGTTGCATATGAGTGGATGGTTGTGCACTCATATAGAAATGATATGTATCAAATAGGAAAATTGCATACATATTGGACTCATGGCACTGACATAATTCGCATTAAAGAGGTCAACTGAATCAGTAGACCGCCTGATCTTTGCATTAGATAAGGAACATATACACACACTTTTGCAAATGTTCATACAGCACTAAAAATTTCTAAGGACAATGGATGCTTGTGGATGATGACTGAGTAGATGAGTGATTGAATGGTAGGACACATTCTTCTTAACTTGAAGATTTTGGGGACGAAATCCTTTAAGGAGGGGAGAATGTAACACCCCGTATTTTCTGTGAACTTAAGAATTACAAATCTGAGTATAATTAAAATATAAAATCAGAATAAAGGGAAAACGGGCTGTGCCATTGCGTTCGTCTCGGAAAAATACGCGAAATAGAGTCCGAAATTTCGTAAATCGGAGTCCATATGACCAAGTTATGGCCTTCCAAAGTTCAGAAAAAAATTAAACAGCACAGACCAGGTCGACTGGGGAGTCGACCCTAGATTCGACCTGCCCCCAGGGGTCGACCCTAGAGTCGACCTGCCCCCAGGGTGTCGACCCTAGAGTCGACCCTAGTGTCGACCTGGGGGTCGACCTGCCTCCCGAATCTGCTTTTCTGCCTGGGTACGTTCTGATGTATCTGGTCTCGTTTTCTGTCTAGATTCGTCTGCCTAAACCTATTTAAACAGCCCCAAACCCAGCCTTCTCTGCACACAATTCTATTCTGCTTCTACTCTGCCTCTGTTCTAAATTAAAAACAAAAATGGCGTTGGTACTCTGCTGAAATCAAAACTAGAAGACAATCAACATCAACCTAAATTCAATTAGAGATTAGAGCTTCTGCAACGGTTCTACAACAACTAGAGTTCTTTCTTTAATCCAATTAAGGCAAGTACAGTTATTTTCCGCTATAAACGTTAATTTTGATTGTGACATGAATTCTAAATCTGAATCTGAGGTTATATCTGTTCTGTTCTAATTTGATTTATCTTATTCTGTACCTCTTTCCTCAATCTGTTTTATAGCCAGGCTACCACGAGCCTGAGCCAATCTCATAAGAGATTAACCTACGCTAAATTGTTTGGGACAGTAAAATGAATGATGCATGAATTTTGCATGGCCAATAGGTGACTGATTTGAGGAAAGAACATGGACTGTAGCTAGAACATAAATCTGAGATGATTTGACATGTTATGTTTATAACATAAAAAGGTATTGAACATATGATTTGTGGACACGACATAAAAAGGTATATAATTGGACATAAATGTAGACTGTATTGAACATATAATTTGAGATAAAGGGAATATGGCTTAGGTATAAAGACTTACATGGAAGTAGGATATCTATTATGTAAATAAACACCTAAGTAGGGGATCTTTGGGATATATGACATGCATAGTAATCTATGGCTATATTTGGTATAATTTATATATGGATCTTCTATACTATGCAAGTTTAATAAAAATTGAAACATATGATATATGGTAAATTATGATCATAATCTATGCTATGTAAATGTAATGCAAACATGGGGTATATTATTATATTGTGCATCACGACTATTATTTATGCATGTGAACTTAGGCAAGATTTATAATTAGGCAAGATATATTTGTGAAACTTTAAGAAGTGAGTAAATTTGTTATATTTGCCTAATTTGCTAGTTGTGTTACATTGCCTAATCTGCTAGTTCTGTTATATTGCTTAATCTGCTAGTTCTGCTCTACTGCCTAGTCTGCTAGATTTGTTCATCTGCCAAATCTGTCATTTGCTAAGTCTGTTGAAAATACTAAATATGCTAGTTTGCTTAATCTGCTAAGTCGCCTAACCTGAGAAATCTGTTATCTGCTATATCTGTTGAGTTGGTATAATTAGTCCGCTATTGACATAATCTGAATTGGCTATAGTTATGAATAATTGACATGTATATTAGGCGTGGGTATAAATGGTAAATCATTAATTAATTGGCCGCAAAGATAAACATGGCTAACTCGAGGTTAGAATGAGTTTGCGGCGTAATTCTGCCCGGAACCGCCCGGCATATTCCAGTGGTCGCAAACAATAGGTTCTAATGTGAGAAGTTAGTCATAACGTGCTTGAAACCCGAGGTTAGACTCAGTTTGCGACAGAATCCTGCCCAGAACCAATCGGCCAAACCAGTAGCCGCAAACTGAAAGTCTAATGTGAGAGGTTTAGGCATTAATATTTAATTAATGAAAATCAAAGATAATTATGATGTCTAAAACCTGTTTGGTAAGGTTAAACCAATTGGACCAATGAATCTGATAAACCCGTTTCGTGAATCCGTAGGCCCAATACAAAGTTAGATAATCTGTAACCAGTTGATCTGTAAGTCTGTTAATCTATAACCAGTTAATCTGTAAGCCTGTTAATCTGAACATCTGATCCGTTAGTCTAAAAAACTTGTTAACTTGATTGTCTGATCTGTGAACTAGTTAACCTAAACTTTGTATGTCTGAAACTTGTAGACAAGTTAAGCTGAAATCTGTTAGTCTGGGGACACAAGGTTAGGAGGGGAATTACTTGTGTCATCTGTTGTTTGGGACCCATATTAGTCAGTAACCCTATCTGGTATCAAAACTTTGACCCAACAGTAAGTAGGGTCCGGGCACGCTTACTGAACTAATTATAAGCGGTTCATTCTGATAATGGCGAGGGGTGTTGATGGTGCATTCCAACCGGGTCATGTGCGTGCATGATCCCGGTCTGCCTCTGAGGATGTAAGACGCCGTGACATCTGTAAATAGGTCTGTGCCAATTGGTTGTCACTTTAGGGAGTGATACACCCTACTGTGGGGCCGACACAGGATATTTATGTATTAGGGAGTCGATCGCTTGGGGTAGGGTTTTAGGGTACACTTAGTTCTGTCTGTTTCTGTTGGTACCATCTATTTCTGTTGGGTGGTAACACCTGTCTGTTTCTGTGTGGTACCGTCTGTTCGGGTGGTAAAGGCCCATTACTAGTGTACACCTAATTCTACATTCTGTTTCCGTAGGGATTAATCTGTTTCTGCTTCTGTCTGTTTCTGATCGGGTAGTAAAGGCCCATTATTAGCATTCTGTTTCTGTTAAATTATTCTGTACCCGTTCCTGCTTCAGTTTAGACATTAGGGTGACACCTAATTCTGTTATACTAGTATTAGTGCAGAAAAGTGTAAAGCAATAGCTTATATCATTCTGTTCTTCTGTTATATCTGTTACATCTGTTACGGTTATCTCTCATCCAGTTTTATGTTCATGTCATATTATTATTATTATCTGTTCATATGCTGAAAGTCACTGGACTTGCCAGACTTTTTGTCTGACCCTTGTTGTTTCGCCTCCTTTCTTCCATTTCTCCCCTAGGTTATCCAAGGAGGGAATACTTTAGCTTGATCCGGATTTCTCTTTGCTTGAAGTGCTTAAAGTGTTGCTTGGCTCTGTATAGCTTCCGTTCCATGGGGATTATGATTTTAAACCATGCATTTTGAAGGCTTTTTTTACAAGACTGGTATTTTGTACTTGAATTCTGAGATTTGAAAGGATGTAACCATATTGATTTCTGTTTCCGCTGTAATAAAGTTAAAAATTTTCAAGTACTGTTTTATCTGTCTTGTAAGTTTCTGTTCTGTTTACTAAAATGCTCCACCAAAGTTAAGGCATTCCCTTTGTGAGTGACCTTAACGGAGGTGGGGTGTTACAGAGTATAAAGGATGAGAATATGACATCCGCAAGGCGTGAAGGTGCACCATGATTAAAGACCGCCTTGATAACACTCCACCCGGCTGAAGGATCCGGAGAGTATAAAGGTGCTGGAGACTTAGCGCCACACGAACTCCACCCCGCTGAAGGATCGGGAGAGTATAAAGGCGCTAAAGACTTAGCGTCACAAGGACTTCTGCTCCACTGAAGGATCGGGGAGCAGAGGGGCATGATGATATATGCCACTAAAGGGCTCCTATCCCATTACACGACTGCAAACAAGAATGAAAAAGGGGCTCGAACCCCTCACTTCCGGGAATGGGGGGCAGCACACATATGACTCTAATCAATCCTAAATAATCCCTGGCTAGGCACCAAATTAATGATTGATTGGGTTCATACTCATACTTATAAACATAAAAGAACACAGCAGTGCAAAAAGAAATGGAATTTCATTCACTAATGTAGGTTTATACAATGAAGGTAGACAAAAGTGAGGGCCACTCTCATAACTACATCACATGGCCCGTGGAAAACAAACAAAGGGTTGTGTCCAAAAGGGTGTCGTGGGTGCATAATTCTAAACTGCATATGCGATGACAAAAAAGAGGCCTTGAGGGTGAATTATTCAATGGCATGTCAAGTGATTTAATATCGCGGCTGGGAAGGACCTAGTGAAGCCCTAGGATTTTTGGATTTCTATCCGGCCTTAATGCGATCTTGAGCGATCGTTGGTTTTCCAGTCGTAATACGATCTGGCACGATCGTGGTATTCGGGATTAAAGATTTCCCTAACTATCCAAAATATGCCTCCCTTCCTCTAAATTTGAAAGGGAAGTGATCCGACCATCTATCTTATGCCGTTACCCCTGAACTAGCGGCATAACCATTTAAAATATTTACAAACAACATGGCTTATTTGATTGTACTAACTTGTTTCGTGAGCTTGACAGGCCATTTGAGGACCATGAAACGGATGCAAAGAGAACATCCATTTGCTGATCCCGACCTATTTCCAGACTGGGAAGTTCATCTCAGATGAGGCTAGACATATCCCATGCAACAATTAGGTGTCATACAACCACCCTGTTTCCGACCTTTCCCTTGATGTTCGTGGAAAACGAGAACACTCGGGACGATCAGTCTGACCCTCCATCGTCTGAAGACAATACTCAGAGCCCGGATAAGTGACAAGAGAGTAGCATGGGCTACATATCGACAAATCAGTTTGCACTAAATATGAATCCAGAGAAGATACGGATTTGAAGCGTACTACTCAACAAAACCCCCATGGATAGGGGGCACAGTATACGAGCCCTAAGCGACATAGTTCGACTAACTGATGCCTATATTCATATGTGAATGGCAGAAGCCTTATTGATGGCTACCGCTCATGTGGAACAAAGAAGCCCAAGGCCAACCTTCACCTATTTCAAGACTCCATGCTAGAGGCACTAGCGTTGAATCAGAAGGCTAAGTAACAATCATCAATTCGTTGGAAATGATAAAATCGAAGTTCAAGCAATGACAAACTTGGCACAGGCATATAGCAACCGTCAGCTCGAGGTGAACACGAGCCAATCGGCAGGCATGCAACATGCAGTTTCGATTCAGAGTGTCATGGTGGAAACATGGGCAATGGAACAACTACCTGCAACATCCTAGATGAGAATGCAAGAATTGTAACAAAGTTAGGCCATGCACGACCAGCTTTAGCTCCAACCCGAATGGATACTCGAGCGACATTTCACACTCAACACCAAGCAAGAACGCAACAATTCGAAGAACAGGAAATTGGTCATATCGAATGACTCGAACCATGACCCGGGGGCAACATCGACGCGGAAACAAGAAATCGGCAAAGACCCCCTTTGTAATCTCAGATTCGATGATGGGGGCACCAGCCATGATCTTGATAATGTGCATCAATTCTTTGATGGCAACCTGCTCGCCAGTTTGATTCGGCATCTCTTGAGAAGCGGTACTTCTCAAGATGATGTGGGTAACAACAATCATAGCCCTTTCACATGGGACATTACGATATCCTGTTACTCCCACAGATTTCAATATTTCGCCACAACGAGACTTGATCAGAGGTTTTGATGAATTCAACCCTGAGGTGGACGTACTTCTATAACAAGAAGGCGTTAATGTCAAGGTGGATGATCTTGATGCTCTTGTGATAAGGAATGGAACGCCTTCCAACTCCTGAAACGATAAGGAAAAAGGAAAAGCCCTTGAAAAGAATGATAAGAATGTGCAGTTTTGAAGAGAATCTATATCACTTATCCATCCCACAATCTTATTTGTCAAGCTCAATTGAATCGAGCATGAGAAAGAGACTCAATAAGACCATGATGACCGCTTTGGATTATGCTGAAGCATGAACGGAAGGGCCCGACTTACTTCATAATGAAATTCATTTACTTGCATTTTAATGAACCTACTCAACTCTATGACGGATCCAATGAAGCAAATAAGTTCACTGGTGCCCGATGAAGCAATCTTCATTAACTGACTAAAGAGAAGGAACGACATCAAAGCGAATGTGATTCGACCATTCGCGCGCACAACTCATACCCTTGCTGACTCGAGAAAGCATGCAGGATAGCTTGGATCCACAAAGATTATTAAATCTGCATCTTTGGCAAGAATCAACGACAGAAAATATTAAGGCTTAAGGATTGGATGTCCTACTGACTTAGCTCAACTACCACCAACGCTGGCTTGTCCTCTAGTGGCCCTTATAGCATGAATGCCGATGCGTAAGCTGACATTTAACATGACCCTAGCCTGGCACATTACCCGAAATGTATACATTATGTCTTCAGAATGTGACAGGATGCATCTTACCCATTCAAACGAGCCAGTTTACAGGTCAAATGTGACTTCAAAGATTCAAATCGCTACTGCACCAGATGGAAGGTGTGACAAATTTCTCTACTACCTTACGATAGCAACGATCACACGAGCACTGGTTCACATGATTTCAACTACATCGCTTACTGACTTGCATGTGATTATTGAATTACAAAGTGATCCAGAGCGATTGTCGATTCCTTTGACCACGATCCAGAGTAATCATGGCTTTCGGGTTCCTTACTGTTACGATTCAATGCGATTTTAAGATCATGGACCAATATAAAGATAGTCCAAACTTGAGTACAAATGACAAATTCATATGTTGATTCCGATGTGTTTTATCCCAACGGTTCAGATAACAGCTCGGAACTCGAGGATTCTTGAAGTACTCAATGATTTGGATGGTTACTTAATGCATTGACTCACACGTAAAAGAAAGTCTGACCCGACAATGCGCTTAACTTGCATAAAATGATGATGTTTTTTGGCAACGATCCAGACGTGTAGAATCATTCTCAAGAGCCAACGATCCAGCGTGATTTTTGATGAATGAATTAGACCTCTTGATTCAACAAGATTTAAACAATTACTTGACCATCTCGAATACTTCTTCCATAGAACTTGGCCTGACTAGCTCCCAGGGAAGCAATCAACAATTGGATAAAGCCTTCTCAAGGATAAATGACGTTCCAGAGAGATTTAACTCAACATATTCAAAGCACATCTCATCATCAATAAGATGTACTTTGGGGGGCAAAATATTAGCCTGCTTTGTGACCAGGCTACCCAAAGTAAAGATATTGTTGACACACTTTTTGGCAAATGATGTCACATATGGAATTTCTGGATAACCTCACTCCACGGCGTCGGAAGCATCGTCAGAATACACGGGGCAGTTTGGTCAAAATCACAACATTAGTATAAATTGGCCTGAAACCCCTATCAAACGACATCATTTGGATCTAAACACATAAATATTCGTAACCCTCTGAATTAGCTTCAAGCAGAGCTTTTGTTTGGTCCAATCGGCCTTACGGTTTGAGAGTTATGTCCCTTTCCGTGAACGCATGCAGAAATATGGAAAAACATGGATTTTGGCATCTTTGAAGACCGCTTCGTGAGCATCCCCGGGGTTGGTTTGTGACCACCCCCTGGGGACGGTACGTGATCATCCCCGGGGTTGGCTCGTGACCACCCCCTGGGGGCGGTTCGTGACCACCCCTTGGGGTTGGTTCGTGACCACCCCCTGGGGACGGTTCGTGACCATGACCCGACCTGATCATCACCAGCTCACCACCCAAGCTCATGAACCATGACCATGAACCGCAACCAGGACCTGCTACCACACATGTAGATATTGACCTATTTTTGAGGATATGATTGCTCCTACTTTTCCGAATCGGGTACCACGTGTCCTACCACGGCCGATCACCATATGGGCTCTCCTACAGCTATAAATACACCTCCGGAGGGCAATTTCATGGGACTTTTGGCTCCTCCTTGTCTATGGCTTCCATGGCCAACACTTCTCCATGAATTACCACTATCTTCCTCAGTAAAAAAATCAATGAATTCAGAGAGAATTATTCATTAGATTTAAGTGATTGAGAGACAATATTCATTGTAATTGTAATCTACGATTGAAATGAGAAAATATGAAGTGGACGTAGGCTCGTTAACGCCAAACCACTACAAAAACCCTGTTGTCTTGCTTTTTCTGCATTTTTCCATTATTTCTTCATATTCTATGCTCGAAATACAATGTTTTGGGTGTTAGAACCATTTTTTGGTCTAACAATATTCTAGATAAAGATGTTAGTGTATATTTTATAACTAATTAATAATGATGGTTGAAATAAGGTTGTTGTCATCAAAACTTCATTCTCCAACAATCTCCCCCCTTTTGATGATGACAACCTTGATTTATAAAATATTCATATTTGTTAATACATGTTGATCTGATGCTTCAAATACTCCCCCTTTCACCATGAATTTTACTAACTCCCCCTTAAATTAGGCCTAACTATAACCCTATTTTCTAATTTCTCCCCCTTTATCATCAACAAAAAGAATCTCTACCTATACTAAACTAAACCATACTCCCCCTAAATCTATGCTATAAATAAATGACTAAATCTAAATAATTCCTAACTCTATGACAATTCTAAAGACACAAAAGTATATTCAAATAATCTAATAAGATATGTTTAAAAAATTTGTTAAAATACTTGCAATCCATCAAAAGTATTTCAAACCAATCAATATATACAAGTTTTTCAAATTTAATCAAATTCAAACAAAGCATACCATTTAATTCAAACAAATTCAAACGTCACTTGGAACTTCCACCCTCCAAAGATTGGATCCTTCTTGATGACTTCATCTTATTTGGTGAGTGGTGCTTTAGCGAGGTTGTTGTCTTCATCTTTGAAAAGAGAAGAGATTAACGAACAATGGCATCAAAGTGCTTATCTTGTTGTTCAACCATCTTTATTTTACTTAATTCAAGATGATGCTAATTAAGAAGTACTAAAGGTAAGATATTCTTGAATAAATTGAGTGTTTCTTCAAGATTCTCGCTCAAATTGTGAATAGGATTTGCCATAATTTGATATTATAAAAAGATAATGATTGGAGAAGAAAGAGAAAGTTTTGAATAAGTTTTTCTGGAAGAAAGAGGTATTTAGTGGGTCTGGAAGTCGTTTAAAATGAGGAAACACTGGTTGGTTATTCAAAATTCAAATTTTGAATAAATTTGAATTTCTTGCAGTTATATGTCGACATGTTATTTTGCAATGTCGATGTACCCTAGTCAATTTTTGGGTGTTTGAGTTTTTACTCAATTTAAAGTTATATATTATTATATTATATTAATTTATTTAGTTCTAATGTTTTTATAGTAAATTAAAGATTGATTTGATAGAAATAAACATCATTCATTACTACTTGAAAGCAAATACATTCAACTAATACAAGGTACTATGATATTCGAAAGCAAATACAAAGATAACATAAAGTAGATAAGCTTAGATTTCAGTGGATGATGAGGAGGAAGATGATATTCCAAGTTTTCTTCCTATTTTTTCAAACAACTTAGACATTTGGGTAAGAGTCCTCTTGATCTTCTTTTGGTTCCAGGCTAATTTAACTTGGTTTTGAATAAGTGTTTCTTTGGTTATGCTTCTAATATTTGTGGGACATTCTACACTTTATAAAGAGGAATCTTCTTCTTCGTCAACTTCCATTGGATTTTCCTCTTGTTGCATTCTAGCTTTTTTATCCTCAAATGTTTCATAAGGCCTAAAAACGATTGGAATTTTCATAAGATTTATACTTACTGAATTAAACACCTTTCTTGACACAAATTCTTCTCCTTTGAGATCCACTCCAAAATACTTATAAATTCGAGTAAGATAAACTCCATGACAAAGAATGTTTTTCTTAGTGGACATCTCTTTGGGATTAAATTCTTTTAAAATCACATTGTCCCAATTAATATCGTAAACACCAAAAATAGCAAAGAGGGCCTTTTGGACATTGAGAGTAGGGTTGTTGAAATTTTCCGAACGAGGAGTGAGGGTATGTTGAAGGAGGAGGCTGATGAATCTTTCTTTTGGGCGGAAAAAGCGATTTTTAAAATCCACGTTTTTGTCGCTTTCAAAAATGAGATGATATGTTTCCAAATTCGTTTCATCAATTTCAAATTCCGAAAAATCCAAGCCCATACACTTACAGTTCAAAATGGTACCCAAAATTTCACAATCCAAAATGATTTGAGTGTCTTTTACGCTACTTCATACTTGTTCTCATCTCCTTCGTAAAAGCCATGATTCAAATTCGCATAAAACATTTTGATGAGACTCGGATAACATACTTCATTGTTATCCCAAGCGTCAATCAAGCTTAGAACTTCCACTACACCAAACTGGTGATTTTACAACGTTTATATTTGTTAATTTATAACATTTACAAATGTTACATCCTACTAATAATAAAAAAGTGTTGGAATGAATATAAATGTTGGCATAAATAAATATTTTCTTTGTATCAACTTTACAACACAAATAAGTGTTATGATTGTGGGTAATTCTAGAAATAATTAATTAACAAATGCACTATTCTGGATATCTTCCCTTTTTTCATGCGTATCCACTCTTCTAACTTTCGGCCGCGGTTTTCTCAATTTCAATTTAATTTAGGGTTTCTCTTTCTCGGCCGGTTTCCACAAATTCGATGCTCAAGAACTCCAATGGCTCTTCTCTTGTGTCATCCACAACAATCATCTGTTGATTACTGTTCTCCACCCCCAAAAAATCGAATTAATCCACTTAGAACTCACGATCTCCCTAGTACTTCCAAGTTTCTACTTCTACAACCCCTACCGCCATAATCCAATGATCTGATACTTGCATCGCCATACCTCATCCATTAATTGTCAGGTAATCGGTTTTGGTGTTACTTTGCCTACACCAACTATATTTATATTTGCGTATTCTTGCTCTGCTCAAATTATTTTAATTTAGGCTTATTTTTTTCTCCAAAGCCGTTTCCAAGCAACCTGATTTTGGGTAATCGACTTCGACAATGGCAGTAGCCCTTCTATTACAACTGTTATGTTGATTAACTTTCTGTTGTTTCATAAATGGGTGAATTTGACCAGTTTTGACACACAACTCACAGTACCTATGCACTTTTGTTGTAATTAAATTTACCCTTTTTTCTTTTTTATCACGAAGTGAGTTGGGAGGGTTCCACCGTCATCCTTGCTGGTAGTTTAATTTACATTTATACTCCTTAAATTGTATGATTTCTATAGTTCATTATGTTTTCCATTACTTCCTGCATCATATTTATCTATCTCGAATCAGGTAATTTAGCAATTGGGGTTATATTGTTTTCATACAGTAGGAAGAATTTGACAAAGACAATAGATTCTGAGGAATTGGACCCAAAAAGGATGTAACCAATGTTAAAGGACATAGTATTTCTCATGTTAAAGGACCCATGGAAGGAATTGTATGATTTCTATATTCTTCATTAGTTTTGAATATATCGAAATATTTTAGTGAATAATACTAAATCATAACTTGATTGCAAGAGCAATCAATGTTAAAGGACTTAGTATTGCTCATGTCAAGAGCAACTTACAGGTAATTACTAATTATCATATGCTTCCAGATTATATAGTTAACTAAGTTGCCTTATTTGTTAACTGACTTTCTTTCTTGTTCTATTTTGTTTACTGGATAGATGTACGGAAGTAAAAAAGATTGAATATTCTGGTTAAGGTACTTGTATTATTGTATTGTTTTTTATATCAAGTAATATTGTACTAAAATTATATATATATATCTTATATGCTTAATTCAGTTATCGGTGAACAAACAAATGAGAACCAACGAAGAGAGCAGTGTACTAGCAATCTAAGCCACTTTCCGATGCTATATGGAAGACCCTATGCAACTTCAAGGTGCTTATATAGTTTTTTCTTAAGTGTATATCATTGATAATTACATCTCATAATCCTTGAATGATTATATAATTTTGATGTTTGGCTAATTAGATATGGTGCATCCATTTGGAGCAGTTATGGATACTGAGTGCACAGTAGATACCATAATAGAAGTAATAGTGCTACTATGGGATCAAGAGTTTATGATTCTGCTATAGAAATGATATTTGGAAGATCAATTAATGGTGCATCTATGATGATCAATGATAACTGAATGTACAAGAAGAAGGTGAAAGCAGATAATATGATGAAAGAGTTGCAAGTACTCTTGGTCTCACCATATGAGTTTAAAGCGGTGAGATCTTGTTAATATTTGCCAAAACATACTTGAGGTATTCATATCCAACTTTACAACTATTTTTATATTTATTTTATTTGGATTTACTACTATATATTATTGTGTTGTTGCTAATTATATATATACTTGATAGAACATAAATTAAATAACTATTTTGTTTTTTATCTAACTCCTACACTTAGAAAGCTACATGATTCAATCTGTAGAAAAGGATAAATTCTTGAATGCACATGACATTTGACAGCCAATCTGCAGTGGATGTAGGGTTTTTTTCTTCTTGTATGACTAAATACATGTCTTCACTTAAATGATAATTTACCCAACAATTTTACTATATCACTCTTCTGCTTTATCATTATGCATGTAATTTTCCGTCATTGATGTCGAAACCGAGCTGCAGCAGCCCGGTATCGGAACCGAGCTGCAACATCCCGGTGTCGGAACCAAGCTATGACTGCCTGGTGTCAGAACCAAGCTGCAGCTGCCCCTTTCCGAAACCAAGCTGCCGCAGCCTCATTCCAAAATCGAGCTGCAGCTGCCCCGTTTCGGAATCGAGCAGCTGCACCCCCATTCCGGAATAGAGCTGCAGCAGCCCGGTTCCAGAATCGAGTTGTTGCAGCTCCGTTCCAAAACCAAGTTGTAGCTCTTAGTTTTTGAAACCGAGTTGCTTGCAGCTCGGTGTTACGTTGAGCAACTCGGTTATGTTATCGACTCAATTTTGAATAGCGACTCATTTGTTTTTCTTTAAATAATGGCTTGCAAGTATTGAGCTTTGGAAACCAATAAGTTATAAACATCGGAAAATTTGTATTCTTTTGAATGATGTTGAATTGCCTGTTTGATATTCTTAAATGGGCTCATAGAAAAAACTGTACATCTTTTGCTTAGATGTGTGTTTTGACTTTTACTTTTCCCCTAATTCGTTTCTGAGTTATGCTTTATTAAATGTGTCATATTTCATTGGGTAATGCACATGTTTTGTATTTCTCTGCTAATACATAGTTTGGTACATATATTTTCTTCTCTTGATAAAAGAGATTTATTTTCTGCTTGTAGGATTTAGATGAAGAAGTAAACTTTAGACATTATAACAACTCTAAGTCTGGATCCGACTTATCTAAGGTACTACCTGTACCTTTTCATCTCTCATTTTGCGTTCCGCTTAGTTGTTTTTCCAACAAAATTAAATTGCTGACAATTGGAAAATTCATTAATTGGATCTAGTATTTACGACGATAATTCGATGTAGGTTTTAAATGGATCCCAACTGGAATTGGATTAGCACTGAAAATAACAATAGGAGGAAACAAATTTGTAAGTGTTAAATGACTATGTGTGTGTATCATATATATACTGGAAATATTCATATCTATTGGAACCTCTGCCTAAATAGCTATTTTCTATTCGTCATATTTGCATAAACTTCTATCCTGATAGCAGATGTAGTTACATTCAAGTTCTAGTACACTCAAGACTTATATCCAATCACTCTATCCTGTTTAGATGTAGATACCTACAAACCGTTGTTGTCGTCAATTACTAGTTTCCTTGCACAGACTAATTATCTATTACCTAAAACTACTTGCTTAGCTATTTATCTTCTAAGGTTCTACATGTTCTAAAATTTACTTTAAGACATATACCTAACCAACCAACCAAGCACTTGCTTGCATCAATATTAAATTATGTATATACATCTTCATTTATATTATGCATGCACTTTTCCAAATGTTGTCTTGCCAATTTCAATTGCCATGTTTTTCACACTTGATATGTTTACTTATTTTCATCTTGTCATAATGGTCATCAAACCTTGATTTGCTACTCACTAGCCTGCATATTCTAACCTTCCATGTACTCGCTTTCTCAATTTCATCCCAGCATATTTTGGCCTTCCTTGACACTTCCATATTCCTCCATGCATGCCTACCATGTGTTTGCTTATCTTTGGCCTCAACCATTATGCACCACTACCTTGAATTATATCCTATAAGCAGTTGCCTTTTGATATCCTATAAAATTTCACTGTCTTCCAGTATTTTGTTGGCTTCCTCCCTATGAAGTGCCTCTTTGTCCTTAAAGAAATATGTACATGATATTTTTCTATTAACATAATTCTAAATAAATTTTCTTTTAAGATTTGTTAAGGTGTATCATAGACATTGTCGGTAAACATAGTGGACTCATCATAATAAATTGTTTAGGCAATTTAAAGACTGTGTTTTAATGTATGTGATGCCAACTTGAAATATCGTAATAAACTCATATTTTGGAATCCAATGCCAATCGAAATATCGTACTATCAGCAATATTGGCAATTGTGGTTAAATTACAATATTGCAATGAGGTGCTTTTACATATCTAAAACCCAAGATTCATTTAATACCTACATCGAGTTAGTCCATTAAGGCACTTTTACATTTTGTTTTGGTCCTTACTTTGTATAACCAACATGCTATAATGGAATCACTGATTGCATTGGCTATGCACCAGAAAAATGAAGCATCTAAAGTTCTTCTAGTCTCTAAATACTACTCAATGTAAAACAGAGTTGCAAGCAACTTGGTTTTCAAAATCGAGTTGCAAGCAACTCAGTGTTACATTAATGAAGTTTACTCAACGTAACACAAGCAACTCCATTTTGAAAGCCAGGTTGCTACAACTTCTTTTTGTTTGTTCTTTATGATGACTTCTTTTTTCCTGTAAAAATGAGTGGACTTATATTTTGTAGGCACTTGTGGAGGAGGACGAAAAAAACAAAATTTGGAATGCAATGACAATGAGGAAACAAACATATGTAACTTAGACATATCTATAATTTCGGATGGAGGCTTTGTGATATGACTCGCGTTTCGCCTTCGCAATATTTAAAATTCTAAATATTTTTAGTAAAATTTTTATCTTGCTTTATGTAGTCTGAACATGATATTATGGTGTTTTGACATTGGAAGCTTGTAGCTCATATTTGAGTATTATGTGAATATGACATTGTTGAATTTGAGATATGGAAGGTACTAAATCTTGTATTGAATTGATATGTTGAATTGTATACGTGATAAGGAAATCATAAAGGTATGTTATATTCATTTCTTTTAAGAATTTTAATATTAATCATGTAAAATATAGAAAATAACTTAATTTTATATTGTAACACATATAAGTGTTACTAATATTTCGGATTAGCAGCAGTTATAAATGTTGGAAAACTTGAAAATCAACAAAGCAATTTATCTGTGGCAACATTTATAAGTGTTGGTAGGATTATGATACTGACGCTTATAAGTGTTACTACATCTTAAGATCCTAATATTTATAAGTGTTAGCAATGAGTATGTTTGTAACACTTATAAGTGTCACAAATTTGCTGACCAATTCCTCACATGCCATTGGAAACACTTAAAAGTGTTATGGAAATTATTTGTAGCACTTATGCTTTTTGGGAATCCCCTATTATGGTGTAGTGTTCATTTGATGAAAAAGAGAACGAAGATTATAAGAAGGAAAATCTTCAAAGATAGTGAAGGCTCCCGTGTTGACATTTCCATTTTCCATATAGTTAACATAGGCTTGAATAGCTTCCTTATCATTGTAGAGACGACCCTTGAAAGTTTTGGTCAATCCCGTGGTTTTTAGTGTGCTAGATGAAGCCATTGAAGATAATTTTTGAAGAGAATAGAATGCGGATAGTTGTTTTGAATTTTGAATGAGAGATGGAGAGAATATAAATTAATTAAAAAATAAATAGAGAGTGAATGGTCATTATTTTAATGAAAATAAGGGCACCTTTTTAGATCTCGGGAGTTGGTGAAAAGATGGAGGTAAGTTTGAATTTCAAACTTTTGAAACTCAAAATTTGAATTTCATTTACTGGCACATATGTCAACATATATGTTGGTTTTCAAAAGACATGTTGATTTTTGACTTCGTTTTATTATATTACTTTTTCTATTTCAGGTTTATTATTTCTAAAATAATATTAATCCTAACAAACATTAAAAAATTTATTTATTATTATTATTTATTATTATTATTATAATTATGAATTTCAAAATATAAATTTCAAATTTGAATTTTAAAGTTCAAGTTTGAATTTTAGAATTTAAATTTCAAATCAAACAAGGCAAACAAACAAAACATCCATTCATCCAAATCAACCAAAAAATTAAAAATTAATTAAGGTGTACCTGGTTTCTAGATCCATTTCTTTGGCATTTTCTGAATTCTAAATCGATGTGAAACACATATTTGAATTTCCAATTTTTGGCTCTTCATCACTTGATCATGAATCCAAATCGCCTAAAGTAGCTGCATATGTCCTCTTTCTCTTCTTTGATGAATTGCTATTGTTTGTTTGTTGATTTGATTTATCTGGATATGGTTACATTCTCTTCATGTGACCCGGTTTGTTGCAGTTATAACATCTATCATCATTTCTTCCCTAACTTCCTTGATTATTTCTTTTAAAATTATTTCTCCTTTTATATCTCAGAAATTTTCTGAAATTCCTTGTCATCAAAGCAATTTCTTCATTATCTTCACTGCTTGAATCAGTAGCATTTGTTGTTGCTTTGAATGCTATAGATTTCTTTTTTGTGGGTTTATTTTCCTTTCTTTTCTATAATTGAACTTCGAACGACATCAAATTCCCAAATAACTCCTCAATCTTCATTTCACTGACATTATTGGCTTCTTCAATCGGTAGTGCTTTCTGATCCCATTTTGGAGTCAATGAACTAAGTATTTTTTTGACTTAGTCTTCTTTTGAATATGTTTTTCCCAGAGTCATTAATGAATGCACGATATCCTGGAATCTGCAATACATATCGGAGACAGATTCATTCTTATTCATTTTAAACAACTCAAATTGATTGATTAGCATTGATATGTTTGTTTATTTAACTTTACTGACTCCTTTGTGAGTAACTTGCAACGTTTTCCATATTTCATAAGTATATCTACAAACTGATACTCTATTAAATTCATTTCTATCTAATGAATAGAATAAAATATTCATGGCTTTAGAATTTCTTTATGCAGTGACCTTTTGATCATTTGTCCATTATGCAAAATTAGTAGTGGGTTCAACATATTCAGTCTGTGTGACATTCCATGTGTCTAATCCTACTAATTGTAAATATATTTTCATTCTGCATGCCTAGTAAGAATAATTACTACCATTAAATAGTGGTAGTCTAACAGTGGACTGACCCTCTACAAAAGAACTATTATTACTAGTATTGGTTACCATTTAATCTTTCCAAAATTCAGATTATGAAATTTTGAAAACTTATGCTCTAATACCAATTGTTAAGGATGCGGAATGCGGATCTTAAGGAAGAATTAACACTAGACGAGGGGTGAATAGTGTTTATGAGATATTTATAGAAATCTTAAACTAACTTGCATTGTTGTACAAATCACACAACAATTATCACACCATAAATGATCACAATCACAGACATAGAAATAAGTAAATATAAAATGCAAAAAAGGAAAGAACACATCGGATTTTATATTGGTTCGGATTACTCCAATGTCAAGTCCCACGCAAGGCAGGATTGCGCAGAGTTTTATTATTATCAATATCCAAGTACAACACCCTTGATTTCATGGCTACAAGGTTAACACTGGCCTCTTTCCATTATTTCAGCGCTACAGGGAACACACCCTTTCCTAAAAAATTCCCAAATGATTAAAACTGCCTTAGAACTCTTCAATAGCACTTCAAATTGATAGTAATTGATGGGGATTGAGAAGAGAAAAAGAATGATTTATTTTTGGTTGAAATCGGTAAAGTATAACTGTAGAAATCAAGAGTTTTATGTATTTTAATGGTGGTAAGTAAAGGGGTGAAGAAGAAGAAGAAGTTAAAAATTCAAAATTGACCCCTATTTATAGTGTCCTAAAGGTTGCAACATTTCTGAAACGTTTCAAATATTGAAAAGACACTTCATTTGAAAATTTAAAATATGACAGTTATATGTCGATATGTCCATAAATGTATGTCGACATGTTTATGTTGATTTTGAAATTTAAGCTATTTTTCAAGCGTTTAAACTAATATATATTCTAGAAATTCCTGAAATAAAAACTAGTGTTTAAAATAGATTTTCAAAAGTACAAAAACATATAAAAACACAGTAATATAGTATATAAACATATTTATAAAGTTATATGATTTTAAAACTATAAAACTGTATATATTATAAACATATTATTATAAAACTATATTATATATATATATTTGAAATCGTAATAATTTGAAATCATTTATTAAAGTAGTTTGAAATAACTTGAAATCAAAATTTGAATTTTGAAAACAAAATTTGAAATTTGGAAAACAAAATTTGAAATTTGAGTGCTATTTAGAGTCTTACATATAAACTAGACTCAATTACTATATTTTCTTGAGTTCTTTGAAATTTTGATACTCATGAGTCTTAACCTCCTTTGAATCCTAAATCTCTTGGAATTCTAAAATGTACAATCTTCGGTATTTAAATCCTGTATATAAATCCTACATTTATATATATGTATATATATATATTCTAGATAAATATGTTAGTGTATATTTTATAATCAATTAATAATGATAATTGAAATAAGGTTGTTTTCAACAAAACTCCATTCTCTAACACTTTGCTGCATCCTAGTTTGTGAAAAGAAGCACGAAGAGCTATTCTACCAAATTTCGAAGTACATGACCAGTATTTCCAAACTGAACTTAAAACATGCGAATTGAATATATATATATATATATATATATATATATATATATAGAAATGATGCCTAACATAAGAATGCTACAAAATATATCAAATATAACTCAAAGTTTCTTCAATCCCATATGTTATTACGTACAAAACCTTATAACTAATTTATCTACCTAATTGCTAATTAAAGTTGGTTCGTGTTGTCAGCTACTCATAAGTCCTAGCAGATCACATAATGCACATATCAGTCCTACAACATATATGTTAAATTTGGTGATACAAAATCACAAATAGTAGAAACAAATATGCAAAAGGGAAAGTAATCACATATATTTTGTATAAATTATTGGATTGCATTTGTATGAAATGACAAGGAAATAAATGCTGGTATCATTTTCTTATATCTTTGCTAATGAAAGGAATTAGTGATCCACTTTCTATGTTTGCTCCACCTGTTACCTCTACAATTTGCCTCCATTATATTCTTACCATATTTTGGTAATTTTATTGATGATTCACATAGATTTTGTTGGCTATATATTGAGGGTAGATATCATTATAAACTCATCGTGGCAGTCAGCCAACGATCCCCAATTAGAGTGCATCTTCAATCAAGAAATTAGGGCTGAGAGAACCTGTTCCTATTTAGAATTGATAGAAGCAGTTATGTTAACTCTTATATTTTAATCTCCTGTATCTCTCTTGTGTGGAATAAAATATCTCTCCTTTGGACTGGATGTACGCTATCTTCTTGATGATAGTGGAACCGGTATAAATATTTTGTGTCTCTTTTCTTTTTTGTAGTTATTTACTATTTATTAGAAGTAATAGAATAATTATTATTAGATTGATTGATGTTCAATTGGTAAATCTAGGTCATGTTTATTGTTTTTTCGTATTTGTGCATCCTTTTTACACAATAGATTGGTATCAAAGAAATTTGTGTGATTGTTCACGTAACATATTGGTATCAGAGAAATTTGTGCAATTTTTTGCACAATAATTTGGTATCAGAGAAAGGAGATTTGTTTAAATTGTTCACTAATGGCTTCAAGAAAGAAATGTAAATCTATTAGTAATTATGTTGTTGGTTGTTAGGGAAAAAGAAGATTTTGGTGGAGAAGATTATATTGAGAGAGAAGAGCGTTCCAATCTGGGAACTTTGACGTGATCAAGAGTTTATTGTGTTGAAGGGGCCAGGATTTGGGAAATTAGGGTTGAGAAAAACTATTATTATTTACTGTTGATAGAAGCATTTAAGTGGTAGGAGAGAGATTTTTATTATATACAAAGATTTGGATTATCCTTTTTTGTCATCAATTGGCTTTAGTTTCTGGCCCTGTATTTTGCTCGGTAATTGAGAGGATTTGTTGGATTTGGTGGTATTAAGATTACTTTGGAATCTACCTTACTTGGATTTTGAATATTTGCAAGATTTATTGGCGGGTGGGGACATAGTCTGAGCTCGTTAACAAGGTGTGATGGGGGTAGCTTTACTAGAACCCATTAGGTAAATATTCAATTCTGGTTTCTATCTCACTACGAGATTTTGGCTTAAGGTGTTGTTCTTTTGAAGAGATTTATGTTGAAAACAGAATTTGACACGAGATGGGGTGTTGGAGATATGTGATTTTGCATCAAGGTGGAGTCCTAAATTTGGTGATACAAAATCACATATAGATGGACACATGCCTCTTAATAAAAGCATATCAACTTCTACATAATGTTGGTGCTTGAATTTTGAAGTGCAAGAAAATAAAAAGAGCAATTTAGGCAAGGCTTTCATAACACCACCATGTGAAGAAGCTAGTTTCCTTTCAAGAATTGTATATATTGAGAAGGGTAACATGATCTCCACAATGCATATAGGCTATTAGTATCATCGGAACTTGTATTCCTTTGAAGCAACTGTCATTTTTGAAAGCAAAGGATCAAGGGGAAATTCAACCATTCACCTCCTAACTTTAGTGAGTTCTCCTTGGCTATTCAATGTACTAACTGCCAAGAGCTACTCGAGTGCTTTAAGAAATGCTTCTGATGGCAGTGGATCCATAAAATCAAAGACCTACAAGATCATGAATTCCCATACATTCAATAGTGAGCACAACATTTACAAGATTAGTTTTTTTATTCTCAAGCATGGTATTCTCATCCAAATCATGACAATTTCAACATCTACATAATCTTCTCCAGGGGAAGTAGTGTAACTTATTTCAATCTGATACCATTGGTAGTGTACATAAAAAATTTAAGCTGAGTAAATGAAATAACTAAATTTTCAACATCAAATGTTGCAATTGAGATGTTAGACACTTCCAATGTTGGAACTCCATGATTTCATTTTTTATAGAAAGAAAAAGGGGGAAAGGAAAGGAAAAAATGCACAAAGTCATGCACCCAAATGATGATTTATACTTATTTAAATATGCATTTATCACGAAAGAATTGGGTCTTTGAGGTACTTAAATTTTTGGTTTTTTGTGATGTGAGAAATCATGCATAATCAACACACGCTCATTGTCATCAATTATGGACATATTTTAGGATTGAAACTGAAGATAGTAATGGATTGATTTCAACTCACTGTGAATTCAATTAGATTTCGAATTCAAACTATTACGGTTTTGACCATTTGAAATTTGAATAGAAGCAACGAATGAATGGGACTGTTGCTAACAGTTCTAAACCATTGAGATAAAATGAAAGGTTGTTCGATTAACCTCTCTTATATTTCTTAGGGTTATAAAGGCAATAATGTAATATGTCATTATACATCTATCATCTCTATACGCAGTACCTATTTATATTTGTACATACTACGCTATTAGTACATTGAAAAAGCATTTGTTTAATAATAATACAATTCATTTACAAATGTTAGTATGGCATCGGAGTATATTGCCAAACGGCTTTTCAATTCTCAATATTTATTGAAGGTTTTGTATCTCTTCTCAGCAAGAAGTCATCATCGAAAAGATTACCTTCCTCTCTATCAAGATCTATAAGATCTGTTTAATCAAGAACGCTATCCATATCAGTTCTATTATGCCATCTCAAGTTGAACAACTATCGCATTTCGGCTTCGTTTGCATCAACCTTACCATCAGACCATCATCCTCATTTGGTCAGTTTTGTTCATCCCTCAAGCCACCTTTTCCACCTTGGCTGGTAACAACAACAGAGATACAGTTTCATCAAGGTTGTCATCTGCCAGAGATAATGCTTCAGCATTATCTGATAATTCTCAAATCACTACAAAAATAAATCAAGAATTGTGATTAGTCAAAAAATCCAGATAATTTCAATATAACTCAATGAAGGAAACTATTTGTTATAGAAGTTTCAATTTCTAACAACATTAACTGGGTATAGCTTAGAAGAATACATCAATGTAACAATGTCAATTCCTACAAAAGTAATTAGTGACAGTGAAGGGAATCTGATCACAAATAAAGAATTTACCAATTACAAAACACAAAATAGCCTACTATGCTCGTGGTTGTTCTCATCTATCAGTCCCACACTACTGCCACAATTGACAGGGGGTAAGAATGCATAAGGAATTTGAGAAACAATGGGACAAATTTTCAATACACAATCATCAGCAAGAATTTTGCATTGCAAGAGTCAACTCAACAACACAAATAAAAACACTATGACTATAAGGGAGTACTTGACAAAGATGAAGACACTATGTGACTTACCTGACGTGGCAGGGCACAAAATTTATTATGCTGATCAAGTACTCACAATATTAAGCGGCCTTGACTATGAATAGGAATCAATTGTTACCATGCTTTCCTCTCAACCAGTTACTCCACCATTACAACAAGTGCATCAAGCACTGATTGCTCATGAAGGCAGTATCAATGCCAAAAAAGCAAAGCTTCACTACACCGTAACAATAAATTTGACACCCCCCTTATCCGGTAAATTTGATACAGGTTATAGCCGTATCAAATTTGATTTGGTTCCTACCCGTATCTAAATATTTAGATAAGGCTATGAACCTAATTTAAATTTCATACGTGTATAGACCGTTTCAAAATCATGCCTCTTATAGTGTAAGACTTTTCCCCCAAAAATGCACACCTTTCCTTCCTTAATTTTAATTCCCTCAGGCTCTCCCCCTCCCTTTCTTTTATTTCCCTCGATGAATATTATATCCCATGCCCTATTTCCATTTCTAAAATCGCTCCCAAAAATAGTATACAAATCCGAAAGTTGTCTGCCCAAATTAGCTTCTTCGTCATTTCTACAAATCGCATGTCTCAATATCTGGTAAAATTTTGATTTAATTTCATTTCTTGTAATTGTTATTGTTTTCACTATTGTTTCGTCATGCTCTAGGCCTTGAGATAATTACTGGTTTCTACCCAAGGGCGGTTACAAAGCAAGGTTTTCGCAGTTTGTTATATTTCACCATGGTTAGTCTATATGTTATTTGATATATTTCCTTATATTAGTCATACTGGGTCGGATATGTAGAAAATGAACATGAATTTTGTTTGTTAAACTGTCATACTTATTCCAATAAATAAAACTAGTTTTAGGTTAACTAGTTAATTCATGTGCAGAACCATACATAAGAATTAGCTAGTTTTATTTACTTTTCATGTACCGAACCTAAACAAATCTACTGAAACTAATTTTATTTATTGATTTCAATAAATAAATCGTGTACTAAAATAATACCAGTGTTAGTTTATAAATTATAAATGCCTGGAGGAAATGAACTCGCTAAGGCCTGAAAATTCCTTTGATGTTTTAACAGAGAAAGATACGGGCATGTGTGATGGGGAGTGGGACCATTTGTGATCCAGTCGCAGATGGAGAAGCAAAAACTAACTTGCCAATGAAAACATACAGTTAAAGAATATACGAGCATGTGTGAAGGGGGTGGGCCCATTTGTTTGATGGGATTATATAGATATTAATTTTATTATATAGATAGTAGCAAATTTTGAATTGTATCAGCATTTTATAAATTATAGCAATTTTTGAATAGATAGGCAACATGCCATTTGTGATCCAGTCATGTGTGAAGAGGGGTGGGCTCGTTTGAGATCCAGTGGTAGACGGAGAAACAAAAACTAACTTGTCAATGAAAACATACACTAAAGAAAGATACGGGCATATGTGAAGGGGGTCCATTTGTTTGATGTGATTATAAATATATATATATATATATATATATATATATATATATATATTAATTTTATTATATAGATAGTAGCAAATTTTGAATTGTATCAGTATTTTATAAATTATAGCAAATTTTGAATAGGAGGGCAACATGCCATTCGGTATAGACAAAAAGTGGATTAATGAATCTGATCAAAGATCTACGTACTTATAGATGAGGTAAAGAAGTTTATTTGTCTTGTTGAAGAAAACAGTGGTAAGAAAGGAGTGTATTAATGCCCTTGCACTCGGTGCCAAAATATGAAGACGTTCAAATTAGACGACATTCATTTTCCTTTGCTTAAATGGGGTTTTATCCAATTATATAGCATATGGTATTTTCATAGGGAAAAAAGGGTGAAGATGGAAAAATAACAACCAATTAGTAATGCCATAAGTACTAACAAGGCTGAACATATTAGGATGGAAGATCTAGTCAATGATGTAGATAGATTTCATGATTTTCAACCTAAAATCCGTTGTTTGATCATGCTAATGTTGGAGAGCAGTCTACGGATGATGGCAATTGGCAGGCCAATGAAAGTAAGAAGTATAAACCACTTTTTGATAGCACAAAAGTGCCATTGTATCCTTCATGTTCAAAAGGGATAACAAAGTTGTGTGCCATTGTAAAACTGAATAGCTTGAAGACTCAATATGGCTTTTCAGATAATGATGTGACTGCACTTCTCGAACTAATAAAGGAGTTACTCACTGAAGGTAACATGCTATCGACAAAATACCACTACATGAAGAAGTTCATTAAGCGAGTTGGGATGAATTACAAAACTTATGATGCATGCATCAATTATTGCATGTTGTACTGGAAAGATGATGCAAATAGAGTTTCTTATACAAATTGCAATGAACTGAGATATATGACATCATTCAAGGAAGAGAGAAAAGGCACCAAACTACCTTGAAAGACATTAAGACATTTTCCTTTAATTTCAAGATTGAAGAGATTGTATATTGTACCATGGATAGCAGATGCAATGACCTGGCATGTTCATGCCAAGTCTGTTCCAAACGTAATGCGTCATCCATGTGAGACTTCTTACTGGAAAGTCGTGGCGTCTTTTGACAAAACCTTCGCTTTTGAGCCACGGAATGTTAAACTTGGAATAGCAACAGATAGTTTTTGTATAAATGCTTCTCTGTCTAACCCTTACAATTGTTGTCTAGTAATTGTACAACCATATAATCTTCCTCCGTCTATGTGCATGAAACGGGAGTTTTTAATGTTAACACTGTTGATTTTTTGGCCAAAAAAACCTGGGAAGGATATTGATTTTTATTTATAACCATTGATAGATGAGTTAAAGCAGTTATTGCAAGAAGTCGTTACATATGGTTCATTAAATAAATCCGAGTTTGCAATGAGAGCTAGGGTGCTGTGGGAAATCCGTGATCACCTTGCTCTTAAGACTTTATCGAGATGTACAACTCATGGTTACTTTGCATGTCCCTTTTCTGGGGAAAACACTTGTTCTTATTATCTTCCTGAAAGTAAGAAGATGTGTTTTATGGGACATCAAATGTATCTTCTTAACGGACACAGGTTTTGATAGGATAAGACAAGTTTCAACAACGAACAAGAGCTTCGTCGTCCTAAAAGGCCATTGATAGTTTTGAAGTTGAAAAGAAATTAGTGAATATCCAAATGAAAGATGGTAAACACAAAGTAGAAATTGGTTGAAAACGAAAAAAGTCAGCCATTGAAGAATTTGAGAATGTTCCTGCATGGTATAAGAGGTCTATATTTTTTGATTTACCATATTGGAAAGTGAATATGATTCGACATAAAATTGATGTTATGCATACGGAGAAGAATTCCTCAGAGCATCTCATCACCACCATTATAGACCATAAAGATAAGTCAAAAGATGGCATCAATGCACACAAGGATTTGACAACCATGGCTATAAAACAAAATTTGTAGGTAATGGAAGATCTTGAAACAAATAAAATAATCATACCAAAGGCAACTTTCACTTTGAGAAAAGAAGGAAAGATATGGTTTTGCATCATTTTGAAAATTTTGAAAATACCTAACAAATTCTCCTCTAACTTTCGCAACAATGTGAGCATCAATCCTCCTGAACTAAGAAATATGAAGTCACATTATTACTACGTCATAATGCAACATTTGCTTCCGTATTGCTTCAACATACTTATACATGATATAAGGATCTACGAAATGTTGTTCAACGTATTAATATATTCTTTAACATTTTGTGCTCAAAGGTGGTCAATAGGGAATACCTTATAAAAGCAAATGCTATGTTGGTGGAAGCAATGTGTGTTTTTGAAAAACATTTTCCACTGCATTTTTTTATATCAATATCCATGTTATGGTTCATTTAGCCGATCAAGCATTGATTTGCAGCCCTGTCAGATATAGATGGATGTACCCTTTTGAACGGTAAATAACTAATTTTAGTTATGTACATTATTATTAGGTATAAATAGCTATTGTGTACAATATATAATTGATTACATTTATAGGTTGATGAAAACATATAAAGAATGTGTGCGCAACAAAAGATACAATAAAGGGTGTATTGCGGAAGGATATATCATACAAGAAGCTAGCTTTTATTGCATGGAATATATCCCAAATGGACGTTATGGCAATTATGAACATACTCGCGGAGCATTTTTAGACAAGGATGACGAGTTTCCTGATGAGATGCCTTTAGATAATGGTAAAGATGTAATGTTAACCCAAGTGCAATTTGAACAAGTGTGTAGATGAATCCTTAAAAAGTATGATGGATTGGATCCATGGATGAGGCAAGTTCATGAAGTTGGTTTCGAACATTTTTTAATTCACTTTATATGTTCATATCTATATGTGTTTTATATAGAAGGTATAACTCCTATGCGAAAAACACTAGATTTCAACCACAAAGCAGAGGTACAACTATTGAAGTCGTTCTAAATTTTTCTTTATGGTTACTAATGAGGTATTACATCATCTTAAGTGTAACAACCCGGAAAATCGGAACCAATTAAAAATTTTTATTTTGGCAATTTTAATGAATTTTGAATATTTAAATTGATTTATTTTAAACAATAACGACTAGAAATTTATTTTGAATAGAATTAGAACGCATAAATTTATTTAAATCGAAGTTAGAATATAAATATTTATTTTAATTATAAAAGAAATTGGAAATGGCGCGGTGGTTTGAAAATTCGATTTCAAATTTCAAATGAATGTACAGGATTCAAAATAAATCGGATTTCAGTAAAACTAGAAATATTTGAATCTGTTTAAAAATATCTTTCCAACGAATGTGAAAAATCTAGATTTCATAATGGGAATAAAATGTTATGTCCAGCTGAAAATTCAAAATAGTCGCTATGGAATTTAATATAACATATAGCCCTTAAAATTAGCAATTTAGCAAACGACCTCAGTTTTCGACAAGACCACTTTTATTGGATACAGAATGTCAAGTTATTGCTAAATTCCAATTTTTTGAATTTTTGGAATTAATATGTGAGAGTGGTAAATTTAAACTTGCTTGGTCAATTCAGTTTGAATTTAATCGACTGAAAAATTACCCTTTTTCAAACGGTCTCCAAATTCGAAGAAATTTGTTTTGTTAGGACTGTATCATCGAAACATAGCTAGATTTATTTTTCTGGAATTTTTGGAGTCAGTATGTGGCCCCAGTAAATCAAAATGTACGTTTAAATTCAATATGAATTGATTTATATTATAATTTTGATGAAAATTGGTCGTAACAGTCGAATTGGCTAACGAGACATATTCACTGTGTTCGGAATGGGGTTGATTAGCTAGGGGCGTTAGCCGTTGGGTCTCGTTTGGAGGTCGAAATAAAAAGTTACTTTTTGGGGATAATAAATAATAAAATCAATTTATATAAAAAGGGTCAACCCTTTCTCCCTTCACATACCGGGTTTCAGAAGAAAAAAATTAAATAAAAATAAAGAATGCGAGGTCCATCATGTTCAAGCGATGCCGCTTCCGTCCTCAAGTGCCGCCACCTCCGGCCAGCGAGCCGCCCCCACACCCCTCAGCTCGCCCTCCTTCCTCCAAACAGCCTTAAAAGTCCCACACTCACCTGAAATCGACGGAAGCCGCCACCACCGACCAACAAGGCCCCACCGGTGCCACAGGGCTGACTACGCCGCATCCTCCGGCCGTCTACACCCCCACGCAGCACCTCAGCACTCCTCCCTTCTTCGATCGAATATTATGAGTTTTCTGATTTTATTTTATTCTATTATATAAAAAATCTTATTTTTAAAATAGAAAAGCTAGGATTTTTAAAATAGAAAAGCTAGGATTTTTAAAATAGAAAAGCTTATATTTTTAAAATCGAAAAGATTAGATTTTTAATTTATAAAAAATTAGATTTTTATTAATCTAAAAATTGGATTTTTATTTATATGAATGGAATATAAAAAATGATTTTTATTTGTATATAAAGAAATGATTTTTATTTGTATATCAAGTAGCGAAGGAAAAATATAAATTTTATATATGAAGTAGCATTATAAAAATATGATTTTTATAATATAATAGCAGTTTAAAAATATGGTTCTTATTATATGAATAACAATATAAAAATACGATTTTTATATATATGATAGCAATATAAAAATACGATTTATATATATATATATAGATTTGAAATAAAAATATGATTTTTATTACATAAGTAGCGTTGTAAAAATATTATTTTTATTGCATAATTAAAGATATAAAAATATGATTTTTATATATGTAGTAGCGATGTAAAAATAAGATTTTTATATAGAAAACTGAATGGTAAAAATGTGATTTATATATATATATATGGCTTTGAATAGAAATGTTATTTTTAATATAAATAGCGTTGAAATAAAAATGTGATTTTTATTTATAAATATCATTGTTTAGAATTGGGATTTTTAATATAAAACCGTGTGAAACAGATTGCGATGGAACCGACTGGAATCAAATCCAAATCCAAACCGTTTAGAAATAAAGAATGAATGAGTGGATCCCAAAGGTGAGAACTTCTCACTGGATTTATTTTCTAGTTAAATATATATACTAGGATGCATACGGTGCTTAGTAGCACCCAACACCTTTGTTTGAAACCATTTTTGTTTGGTTGATTGGTTAATTTATTTGAATTTGATTTGGGAAGTGAAATGAATTGATTAGAATTGGTATGTGTATGGCGCGAGCCATTATTAGGTGAGGGATAAGGCTAGACCTTATTCCGGTTCTAGCATCGCCCCGTTATGCTGCCGAAATTTTCTAAAAATATTAGAATAATAAAATATCATTTTTATTGTATAAATGAACTGTATAAAATATTCTTATGTTGATATAAATATTTATAGTTAAAAATATAATTTTTAACGCATATACGAATAAAATAAATATTCATTTACAAATCGGATGATTTGTTTATGTACACATATTTGACTGATATTGATTGGGATGATATATTTTACACATCGCCCAACTGCACAAATAATAATCAGTGTTTGTTGTTTGAAAACCCCATATGGGTATTGGGATGATATTGGACATACACTAATCCCAATATTTAGTTGTATGTCTCAATGGGTTGATAGACTATTATAAGCGTTAATTATTCATATTTAACACTTATGCAGTTGTGTAATGCACTCTGGATAATGGTTGACTGTGTTTGATTATTGTCGTGTACATATGTGTATGAAATCCATATAAATAATATTATATGATAATTGGCTATGTCTGATTTCAATTCGGAAAGAACGAATATTTTAAATTGACAAATATTTTAAAATGACGAATAATGAATATTTTAAAATAACTAATATTTTAAAATAATATTCAATAATGGATCAAAATATGATTTTGATGTCCAATTTGGAATGGACACGAATATATTGAAATATATAACGCCATGTTGATTATATTAATGCCATTTCGACGTGAACGATATTCATATCGATTTTATTCATTTTTATAATGAATATCGAAAAGGAAATGATTTCAAAATCTGATATTTTGAAAATATTATCATTTACATATTATAATGATAAGGAAAATTCAATTTTGATTTAAATTTGAAAATGAAGTTAGAATCATTTTAAAACGAATTTATAAAATACGTTTTAAATCGAAAACGACGAAATATATAATATATATATGTATATATATATATATATATATTATATTTTTAATGGCCTGAATAGAACGCGTCGCGCCGCAGTAGTTCGCGAATTTCGACTATTGACTTCGAATGGACATTACGGAAGATCCGACCGTCGGATTCTCCTAAAACCGGAACCGTTGGATTCATATCGAAAAGAGCTTTCAAAGAAAACAAGAAATTTGAAATCTAACGGTAGGATTTGTAATTATGTCCAAATCAAATATGGAAAAGGTCGCTGTAAGTGCAGTTCGATGACCATTTATGGAAATCGACTGAAAGAGCATTAATAAAATTATTAAAAATATTGATAATTTGTGTAAAATCATAATAAATGATTTGGAAAGAATTTGGATGAAAAACTCCACATTTGTAAAGATAGAAATATATTTTTATCAGAATGAACTAGTTATGAATTAGAATTATAATCCAATATTTTTAAATAAATAAATTGGATTTGAAATGGTTTTAAAAATAACCAGAATTTCCAATATATGAATTGGAATGAATTTGAATCAAAATTATCTTCGGAATATTTCGATATTGGATTCCCTGATTATATGGATATTGCGGAGGAATTTTGAAGATATTTATATCGTTATTCCTAATACGATATTTGTTGCTTTCAGAAGTTGATATTGAATATAAGCCAATATAATTTCTATTCAAAGCCTTGTATTTAATATTGAATTGGATTTTGGGTTTGTCGTGAATGATGTCTTCATTAACACTATTCTTAAACCCAATTGAGGAAAACAATAAATCTTTAATTAAAATTTAGTGAAGTTTTTCCAATTAATTAATATTTAATTGAAAAAGAATAAAAGATTTAGATTTTGGGTTTGTAGTGAATGGTGTTTTCAGTAACACTGTTGTTGAACCCCATGTGAAAGGAATAAATCTTTCAATTAAGATTATTAGTGTTTCCAGTTAAATAACATTTAACAGGAATAAAATAGAATGTGAATCGGGTTTATTGTGAATTGTGTTTTTAATGACATTCATTATTTAACCCGATTTACAGAGAAATGTGATTTGGAATTTATAAATCTTTTTATTAAGATTTAACGGGAATTTTCCAAAGCAAAGTTTTCCGATTTAACATATTAAATTGGAATTGAACGGAATTCGATTTGATAATGATCAAAGTGAACTTCTGTGGAGGAAGTGTAACAACCCGAAAATCTAGGCCAGTTTAAATTTTTTATTTTGGCAATTTTAGCGAATTTTGAACATTTAAAATGAATTATTTTAAATAATATCGACGAAAAATTTAATTTGAATAGAATTAGAACGTATATATTTATATACGTCGTCGTTAGAATATAAATAATTATATATAATTATAAAAGGAATTGAAAAGGCGCGGTAGTTCGATAATTCGATTTCAAACTTCAATTGAATGTACCGGGTGCAAAACAATCCGGATTTTAGTGAAACCAAAAATAATGGAACCTATTTGACGATATCTTTCCAACGAATCCGAAAAATTGAAATTTCATAGCGGGAATCAGAAGATATGTCCAGTTGAAAATTCTGAATAGTCGCTATGGAATTCAGGCCCTTAAAAATAGACATTTTGCAAACGACCTCGGATTTCGACGAAACCACTTTTGTTGGGTCCGTGATGTCAATTTATTGTTAGATTCCAATTTTCGTAATTTTTCGAATCAATATGTGAGCATGGCAAAGTAAAATGCGTTTGACCAGTTGTAGTTGATTTTAAGCGACTGGAAAATGGCCATTTTTCTAACGGTTTTAGAATTCGACGAAATTAGTTTTGTTAGGACCGTATCATTAATACGAAGCTAGAAAATATTTTTCTGTAATTTTTCGAGTTAGTACGTGGCCCTGGTAAATTGAAATGTGCGTTCAAATTCAATATATAGAGTTATATGTTGATTTTGACGAAAACTGATCGAAATGATCGAATCAGCCTACGATACATATCCCACTGTGTTCGAAATGGGGGTAATTAGCTATGGATGACAGGCGGTGGGCCTCGTTTAGAGGTCAAATGAAAAAGTCAACTTTTTGAAATAAAAAATTTTTAAAAAAAAACTCCTCCCCTTAAAAACTGTTGCCCCCCCCCCCATTCTCTTCTTTCCTCGGTCGAATTGAAATAAAAAAAACTAGAGGAGCCGTCGCTCCCCCAAGCAGGGCGCCGCGCCGCCCTAGACCACCGCCTACCACCTGTCACCGCCCCTTCTCCTTCTCCTCCGGTCCTCTTCTCCTTTCCCTCTTATTTCCAGTTGCGCCCCCCCCCCCCCCCAACGCGCGTGGCCCCACCACCCGACTGCTGCCGCTGCTTCTTCTTCTCCCTCCTCTCTACCTCGTTTCCCCTCCCCCTCTTGCGCCTCCGAACCCTTCTCCTCCCCGCACCCTGTAAGTTTTTTTTTGTTTGTATTTATTTACTTTTATTTATATAAAGTAATTAGTTTTTTTATATAAATAAATCAGTTTTTCTATATCATTAAAAGGTTTATATTTTATAAAGGTATGATTTTTATAGTGTTGAAATGAAAAGGTGAAATCTTTATATTTAAAAATGCGAAATCTTTATATTTAAAAAGGTGAAATCTTTATATAGAGAATACCGTGATAAAAAAATGTATAATCTTTATTGTATGAACAGATGTAAAAATAGAATTTTTATCTATATAGTAGCGATGTAAAAATAGAATTTTTATCTATATAGTAGCGATGTAAAAATAGAATTTTTATCTATATAGTAGCGATGTAATAATAGAATTTTTATCTATATAGTAGCGATGTAAAAATAGAATTTTTATCTATATAGTAGCGACGTAAAAATAGAATTTTTATCCATATGGAGTAATTATAAAAATATGATTTTTATATACATAGCAACAATATAAAAATGTGATTTTTATATATGTAGTGGCTACGGGCAACGAAAGTGACAAAAGGTGAGAACAGCGATGACTTCTACATATGAAGTGTCGTGGAGTTGGGAAAGCTATTGGTGAGAACTTCTCACTCTAAATTTCTTTTTCTAGTTATATATATATACTAGGATGCAGACGGTGCTTAGCAGCACCCGACACCCGTCGTCCACAGACCATGGACGGCTTGTTTGTTTGATTGATGTGTTGTGAAAATTGTTTGTGATGTTGATGTGAAATCGATAATAAAATGTAGATATGTTGAAATAAATTAATTATCGTTAAAAATATAATTTTTAACGTGAATGTGAATAAATAAATATTTATAAACAAATCGGCCGATTTGTTTATATACACTGATTTGACTGATATTGATTGGGCCGATAAATTTTACACATCGCCCAACTGCACAAATAAAAATATGTATTTGTTGATTTGAAACCCCACACAGGTGTAGGGATGATATTTGGGTACACTAATCTCAATTATTTAATTGTATGTCGATCGATTGGTCGACAGACTGTGTAAGCATTGATTATTTATATTTGATGCTTATGCAGTTGTGTGGTGCACTTTGGATGATGGTTGATTGTTTATCATTGCTATTATATACATGTGGTGTATGGAATCCATATAATTAACATTATATGGTGATTGATTGGGCCTCATTCCAATCGGGAAAATAATGGATATTATAAAAGGAAATTCGTGTGTTGAATATAAAAATAGTCATGTGTTGACGATGTTCATGTGTTGAAACTATTCATGTATTGAGTAAAATATTTTAACAATAAAATTTACATCTTTATCATATTTAAAATTAGAGCTACTTCACGGTGGAGTCTGATTGAAAATCAAATGATAGATACCATGATTTTATAAAATATTTCACATAACAAAAATAGTCGTGTGTTGAAAGAAATATAGATTCATGTGTTGAATAGAATATATATTCATTTGTTGAATAGAATAACGAATTTATTGAAATATATAAAGCCGTGTTGATTAGAGTTGTGCCATTTTGACGTAAACGATATTTATATCGATTATATTCGTTTTTATAATGAATATAGAAAAGAAGTGATTTCAAAATATAACGTTTTGAAAATATTATCATTTATATAGCAATGATATGAAATATTCAATTTTGATTTGAAATTGAATATAGAGTTGAAATGGTTTTGAAAACGAATTTAAAACGATTTATAAAATACGTTTTAAAAAGGAAATCGACGAAATATACATAATATATATATTATATATATAATGGCCTGAATAGAATGCGCCGCGCCGCGGCAGTTCGTGAATTTCGACCATTGACTTCGAATTGACGTTGCGGGAGATCCGACCGTCGGATTCTCCTAAAACCAGAACCGTTGGGTTCATATCGAAAATAGCTTTCCAATGAATATTAGAAATTTGAAATCTAACGGTTGGATTTGGAATTATGTCCAAATCCAATTTGAAAAAGGTCGCTGTAAGTGCAGTTCGATGGCCGTTGATCGAAATTGACTGTACGGGCCTTGATAAAATTATTAAAAATATTGATAATTTGTGAAAAATCATAATATATTAATTGGAAAGAACTGGGATGAAAAATTCCACATTTGAAAGGATAAAAATATATTTTTGTCGAAATGAACTAGTTTTGAACTAGAATTAAAATCAATTTATTTTTGAAATAAATAAATTAAATTTGAAAGTGATTTTGAAAATAATCAATATTCCCAATACATGAATTGGACTGGAGTTGAATTGAAATTATCTTCGGAATATTTCGATATTGGATTTCGTGACTATACAGATATTGTTATGGGAGTTTGAAAGATATATTTATATCGTTATTTCCAATACGATATTTGTTGGTTTCAGGATTTGATATTGAATATAAGCCGGTATATTTTCTATTCAGAGCCTTGTATTTAATATCAAAATGTGATTTGGGTTTGTCGTGAATGGTGTCTTCATTAACACTGTTCTTAAGCCAATAGAGGAAAAGATTGATCAAATCTTTCTATTTAGATTTAATGAAGTGTATCAATTAAATAATATTTAATTGGAATTGAATTTGAATTGATTTTTGGGTTTATCGTGAGCGGTGTTTTGAACAACACCTGTTCTTTAACCCGATTAACAATAGAATGGGATTTGGGTTTGTCATGAACCGTGTTCTAAATGGCATTGGTTCTTTAACCTAGTTAAAGACAGGATATTGATTTTTAAGAAGATTAAAACTAAGTTGAGTTTTAATGAATCTTTAATTAGATTGAAATGTGAATTGATAATTTAAATTATCAAATCTGAAAGGTGATCGAGAATGGAGTACCACCAGTTTTGCTCCAAAGTGATAGTTAAATCTTTAATTAGATTTGAACATGAAATGGTAATTAATTTTACCGATAACACCGTGGTGTTAGATATGGAGTATTACCAGTTTTGCTCCATGGGATGAATAGGTTGGGATTGGGAAATAAAATAAATAATTACTTCGGTGTGGTTCGCTAATCCCGACTAGTTTGGAAAACCATAATTTGGTTTGAGATGATATCCAAAGGAAGATTAAAGAATGAATTTAGAAGGATTTATCTTGGGTAAAATTAATGGGAACCTTTCCCTAAGAATGCGATTTCGTGAATAAAAGGATATTCTGAATTGGAATGAGGTGTTTGTTGTGTTTGTGTAACATTTGTTTATCATATACGTGGGTTATTCAGAAAGGCCAGGTTTATACCCATTCTGAATAACCAATTCGACGAGATGTCGAAGATGAAGATGGTGGTTGAAGACCGGAAGTCTTCACATCGTCCGGGTGATTACTGATGATTTCGATTGGCTGTACACCCAAGATGAGGGAAACAGTTGGTGATCGTCTAGGCGTACTTGGAGATGGATGGATATGCGAGGAAAGTGCCTCCGGTTTCGTTCAGACCCAGAACGGACTTGTAAATGGATTGTGTGTCTGACATTGGATTTTATTCTGTGTTGATTGATGAGACGACCCGAGATCCCGTTCTGACGGAAAACAAGGGTTATCTTTGGAATATAACACAGAAACAGATAATAGCAGAACAGAATTAAACAAATACACCAGATAATGAACAATAGAATATACTGGATAAAAGTAATCATCAGAGTTACACAGTATACAGGATCTTACTTAGTACAAATATAGTTCAGCTATACATAAATGTCTACAGCGGAAATAAACAAAATATGTACAATAGGAGCTGAACAGCATAAAAAGAGATAAATGATAGAATCCATCTTCAGCTCCAGCTATCCAGAAAGAACCAGCTAAACCTGAATACAAGGCTGCCCGTGTAGAAAAAGGGGCACCCGAGTTTGAGAGTGAAACAAACTACGAGTCAGTCATGGGACTGGTATGAGAAATCTACTCAACACATATATATATATTTTGGCTAATCACAGGACCACGCCACTTTCGTGGAACGGGTTTACTCCATTGGATTGCCAGTGCTTTAAAACAAATATTTCTTTTAAACATCAATATGCTTTTTATAAAAATGAAGCCATTATAAGACTCAGTTCCCATCACACAATGCAACGCAAACCGGAGGATAGAGTTTTTACCTTATAACGGCCAAAATATGCTTGATACGAATAAAACAAAGGCATTTGATATTATTGCTAGTGTTTATATGTTTTGAAAACAATTTCAAATCATAACTATCAATCATAGACGGCATTAATGCCCCATACCACTATGTCGCCATATATAGGTATACAATCAAAACCGCACAGTCACGTATTTGGAAATTGGATTTCCATCATGAACCAAGGCAAAAGATAGTCCTTACCGAATTCGAGACGCTCTAGCCCGCCCCTCAGGCAAGCGCGCAGGCAAGCCTTGGATCGTCAGGGCCGGTCCACCGATGTGGATTATTATGCCTGAACAATACGTTTCCCCGCCCTTTGGGGCGTCAACGAGCCAACGAATGACTCCATCGGACCCGGATCGTCCGATCGAACCGAGGCGCCTCGCAACAGCAACAACCACATAGGTGAAAAGTATATAAATGTCAGGGCTGGTAGGTCACTGACACCACCCTAGCTAGAAAGAAAAGCATGCCCTCCCTGAGGTCCTTCTCCCGTTTTAGGTTCATACCGGGGTGTGAGGCTCGCGAATTCACGTTATACACAAAGCTACGCCACACAGGCGGTGCTTTGATCATCACCACAAGACTTTGCTTTTCAACAGAAGTCCTGATCACTACATCTTAGTATGCCACACAGGCAATTCATGCCATGCGACTGATGTCCATCGATATACAACCTCTGAGCTCGTGCGTTTCAGAGAAGGGCGTTAAGCAAAAGAATAAATTCTCCGCCGCCAAACGGATGTATATTTAATAGAGATCAATCAACACAGAATAAAATCCAATGTCAGACACACAGTCCATTTACAAGTCCGTTCTGGGTCTGAACGAAACCGGAGGCACTAAATACCTCGCAAACCCATCGATCACCACGTACGTCTGGACGGTCACCACTCATTATCCATATTTCGGGATGCCTCCCAATCAGGACCTCGGTTACCATCCAAACGAGGTGAAGATCTCCGGTCTTCGACCGTCGTCTTCATTTTCGAATTTCAATCGTCGGTCAATTATTCGAAATGAGAATTAACTCGACCTTTTCAAATAATTCACGTATATTTAGAATTTCAAATCAATTTATTTCAATGGTTAAATTATTCGACAACACCAATATTGTTCTTTAATGTAATTTTCACACCAAACACATTCAACCATCAAAAGCCACATAAATCAAGCAAATTCAGTTTATTTCCATTCCATATCGTTTATGATATTTTATAACTATTTATCGCTATTTTTATTTATTTTAAAATAGCTAATTTATTCAAAACGACGCTTCGGGCCATAAAGCGGCCGTGGCACTGTTTTTCTTCATATTTGATTTACACATATCTGAAAATCTAACCGTTGGATCTTCACAAAATTTACATCATTAGAAAGGTCTTTTCAAAACGAATCCAACGGTTCTAGTTTCGGGAAAATCCGACGGTCGGATCTCCCGGTACAATCGTTTGAAGTTTCGATTTCAAAATACGAACTACAGCGTCGTTATTCGATTAAATATATAATTATATTTATATATATATATATATATAAATATAATCGCTTCTGGCGCTGTTTTTCATCAGATTTGAATTAAACACTTCAGACAATCCAACCGTTGGATTTTTACAAGGTTGGTGCCGATGGGAAGATATTTCCAAGGCGAACTCGACGGTTGAGGTTTCGGGAAAATCCAATGGTCGGATTCCCCGTACTAGTTGTTTGAAATCACGGTTTCAAAATACGAACTGCACGGCTTCGTTTCGTTTTAATTTTATTTATATTTATATAGTTATATAAATATAGTTCATTCAATGATTTCAATACCGTTTTCACTTCAAATATTTCACTAACTCCTTAAATTTTTGGAAAATTTCGCCATAACCTCCCCTGCACCGGGAGCATCGGGAAATCGCAAATAGCTTTCCCGGTCCTTCTAATCTCAAAAAGAAAAAGCCAAGCGGCTAGCCAACAGGCTCATAAAATCATCACCCAAGCAAAACAGTAAATATGTACCTATTTGTCGGGCACAAAATTTTATTCCTCTTCTCTAGCCCCTTTGCTATAACCTGTTCAATGAATATGCATGTACACATATATATAGTTCTTACCATTTATCATTTTCTATTCAACTTCATATTTGATTTCTATTTGGTTTAAAAACACCATTCATTCTAATGTTACATACATAGGTGCAAATCATTTCATTAGCTAATTAATGAATATTTCAACTCATATATGTTTATTTTGAACAAGTGGCTACTCTTAACACTTCACATTTCAACGATTTATGCATACAATAAAAATGTGATTTTTATTGTAAAACAATTCATTTCAAAACACTATTTTTCTATATAGTTCATATAGGTGAAAAAATAGGATTTTTATCATAAAACTATTTCTTTTAAAACGAGATTATTTTACACAGTTTATATAGTCGATAAAAGGTGATTTTTTTCTTTTATTGTCAAACAATTTATTTCAAAATATGAATACCATTCAACACATGAATTTCAAATCAACGAATGAAAATCGATTCAACACATGAAGGTTTTCTATAGTTTCTATATATAGATAAAAATGTGATTTTTATATTTAAAACGCGAATACCATTCAACACATGAATTTCTAATCAACGAATGAATATCAATTCAACACATGAAGGTTTTCTATAGTTTAAGCAAATGAAAATAATTCAAACACACGAATATTATTCAAAATTTCGGCAGCATAATGGAAGGGTAGTTAAAACCGGGACCGTCCCTAGTACGGCTCCTCGCTCTACCTTAAAACCTCGCGGTTTTTGACAATGGGAATCATGCATCTAGTTCGCACGCAGGCGGCATGTATATATTTATTTCATTTCCGCAAACTAATCCTATGTGGTTTCAACCAAATATTTTTCAACCACAAACGGGTATTTTTCAACCACTATCAACCACAAACAATCCCAAATAATCATTCGCTATCAATCAATTTTCACAACAATTTCAACCAATAAATATCGTCCATGGTTTGTGGACGAGGGGCGTGTATATATATATATATATATATATATATATATATATATATATATAGCAATTCACTTTTATGTCAACACATATATAATTTTTACAACGCATATATAACTTATACATTGAACGTACAACTTATACAACGCTTATACAAGAGATGTACAACGCTTATATAACTCATACATCGACCATATAATTTATACATCGTCGTTTTCCATATTGTTTTTAAATCAGAAATCTCACATTGGGTTCCACTCCACCAAAAATAGCAGAAGGCTCAGAAAAATACGCGGTCTCTTCTAAAATGTAGAAGGCGCCCACACGGTCACGATGTTTCCTGTTTCATCGAATTTCGTTAACATAGAAAAAAGATATGATTTTTCAAAGTTCGCAACACTTTAAAACTGTCGAAATCAGTTTAAAATTAAAACAGCCGATACCTTTCAAAACTGTTCGAAACTAGGTTTCGATTTTTCGATCAATCCGCTGATTGCTGCTTCGATCGGCTAGCGCCACCTTATCGGGCTAGGAGAGGCGCACGTGCGCTAGGGAGGAGGTCGAGCTCGGTGGTCCCCAGGCGGAGGAATCGGGGTGCGAACGGCGGAACTTCGCGAGGGTGGTTCTCCCCCTACAAGCCACGAAAAAATCCAATACTTGATTTGAAGCTCATGAGAAGTACTACAAAAACCTTAACTGTGGCATTGGATTTCATTGAGCGGATCAGAAGAAAAAGAGGAGAGAAGGAGGGATCGGGTTTCCGTCGTTCGATTTGGGGAGAGAGAGAATGTCGGGGAGAGAGAATGGGAATGGGCCAATTAGATTTTTTATTTTATTTTATAATTTTTAAATTCTCTAAAATACCCCTTTCCCACACGAACCCCAATCCAAACCCAACGACTGTCGTCCCTAGCGTTTTACCCCCATTCCGAACACAATAGGATATGTTTCGTAGGCCCATTCGACTGTTTCAGTCAGTTTCCGTTCAAATCCAAAATATAAAACATTCAATATTAAATTTGAACGCACATTTCAATTTACCGGGGCAACATACTTACTAGAAAAATTCTCGAAAAATATTTTCTAGCTTCGTATTGACGATGCGGTCCCAACAAAACTAGTTTCGTCAAATTCTGAGACCGTTTGAAAAATGGCCAATTTCCAGTCGATTAAAATCAACTGAAACCGGTCAAACGCGTTTTCCTTTGCCACGCTCACATATTGATTCGAAAAATTATGAAATTTGGAATCTAGCAATAACTTGACCTCACGGATCCAACAAAATTGGTTTCGTCGAAACCCGAGGTCGTTTGCATAATGTCTATTTTTAAGGGCCTGAATTCTATAGCTACTACTCAGAATTTTCAACTGGATATATCTTTTAATTCCCGCTATGAAATTTCGATTTTTCAGATTCGTTAGAAAGATATTACCAATTAGATCCTAATGTTTTTGGCTTCACTAAAATCTGGATTGTTCTGCACCTGGTATAGTCCGACAAAGTTTGAATTCAATTTTTGAAACTACAGCGCCCTTTCAGGCCTTGTTTATAATTATAATTAATTATATTCGTTTTCAATTGTCGATTCAAACTCAGTTTTCATCGCCATTATTTAAAATATTTATTTTAAATATTTAAAATCCATTGTTTTAGCCAATTTAAAATTTTTTAAATTGGTTCAGATTTTCTGGGTCGTTACAATCTCCCCCACTTAAAACTTTTCGTCCCCGAAAAGGAACAAGGTCGAAAGTGGTTTGATAAGTCTACAATCACACAACACAACAACCAATCCAATTGTTTTTAACCTCCAAAAATATACTAATCAAATCCTATATTCCTTCTGTTTCTGGCACTCATCTTTCTAGTACTTCTGCAATTAGCAGAACAAGTGTCAGGTCACAGAAAAGATATTTTAAAACATAGAAACATATACTTCAAGTGTAAATGTGTCTATCGAGGTGTAATTTCATTCTGCTTTGCTCATACTAGGATATTGCTGATCCTATCTGTATAGAGTCACCTGTCCTAGAACACTACTGGTTCTATTTCTGACGAGTTCGTTCAAATGTTATATTCCAGAACTAAGCTTAACCAAAGCTCTGATACCACGTTGATACGACACCGCGAAATCCGGTAGGCTTTGCAACCATCCCTTCATCCTCCAGTACAGCAGGTAAAACCCACCGTGGCACCCAATGGTCCCCCAGTACCACTTGTTTTACGGCCAGCCTCTCGACTGTCAGCACACATCAACCAACCCCCGCAAGGGACATGTGGGGGTAAGAGCTCACTGTTCGCCACCAAACCACATTGTGAGAACCCCCCATCATGACTGCAACAAGGACTGGTATGAGAAATCTACTCAACACATATATATATATTTTGGCTAATCACAGGACCACGCCACTTTCGTGGAACGGGTTTACTCCATTGGATTGCCAGTGCTTTAAAACAAATCTTTCTTTTAAACATCGCTATGCTTTTTATAAAAATGAAGCCATTATAAGACTCAGTTCCCATCACACAATGCAACGCAAACCGGAGGATAGAGTTTTTACCTTATAACGACCAAAATATGCTTGATACGAATAAAACAAAGGCATTTGATATTATTGCTAGTGTTTATATGTTTTGAAAACAATTTCAAATCATAACTATCAATCATAGACGGCATTAATGCCCCATACCACTATGTCGCCATATATAGGTATACAATCAAAACCGCACAGTCACGTATTTGGAAATTGGATTTCCATCATGAACCAAGGCAAAAGATAGTCCTTACCGAATTCGAGACGCTCTAGCCCGCCCCTCAGGCAAGCGCGCAGGCAAGCCTTGGATCGTCAGGGCCGGTCCACCGATGTGGATTATTATGCCTGAACAATACGTTTCCCCGCCCTTTGGGGCGTCAACGAGCCGACGAATGACTCCATCGGACCCGGATCGTCCGATCAAACCGAGGCGCCTCGCAACAGCAACAACCACATAGGTGAAAAGTATATAAATGTCAGGGCTGGTAGGTCACTGACACCACCCTAGCTAGAAAGAAACGCATGCCCTCCCTGAGGTCCTTCTCCCGTTTTAGGTTCATACCAGGGTGTGAGGCTCGCGAATTCACGTTATACACAAAGCTACGCCACACAGGCGGTGCTTTGATCATCACCACAAGACTTTGCTTTTCAACAGAAGCCCTGATCACTACATCTTAGTATGCCACACAGGCAATTCATGCCATGCGACTGATGTCCATCGATATACAACCTATGAGCTCGTGCGTTTCAGAGAAGGGCGTTAAGCAAAAGAATAAATTCTCCGCCGCCAAATAGATGTATATTTAATAGAGATCAATCAACACAGAATAAAATCCAATGTCAAACACACAGTCCATTTACAAGTCCGTTCTGGGTCTGAACGAAACCGGAGGCACTAAATACCTCGCAAACCCATCGATCACCACGTACGTCTGGACGGTCACCACTCATTATCCATATTTCGGGATGCCTCCCAATCAGGACCTCGGTTACCATCCATACGAGGTGAAGATCTCCGGTCTTCGACCGTCGTCTTCATCTTCGAATTTCAATCATCGGTCAATTATTCGAATTGAGAATTAACTCGGCCTTTTCAAATAATTCACGTATATTTAGAATTTCAAATCAATTTATTTCAATGGTTGAATTATTCGACAACAACAATATTGTTCTTTAATGTAATTTTCACACCAAACACATTCAACCATCAAAAGCCACATAAATCAAGAAAATTCAGTTTATTTCCATTCCATATCGTTTATGATATTTTATAACTATTTATCGCTATTTTTATTTATTTTAAAATAGCTAATTTATTCAAAACGACGCTTCGGGCCATAAAGCGGCCGTGGCGCTGTTTTTCTTCAGATTCGATTTACACATATCTGAAAATATAACCGTTGGATCTTCACAAAATTTACATCATTAGAAAGGTCTTTTCAAAACGAATCCAACGGTTCCAGTTTCGGGAAAATCCGATGGTCGGATCTCCCGGTACAATCGTTTGAAGTTTCGATTTCAAAATACGAACTGCAGCGTCGTTATTCGATTAAATATATAATTATATTTATATATATATATAAATATAATCGCTTCTGGCGCTGTTTTTCATCAGATTTGAATTAAACACTTCAGACAATCCAACCGTTGGATTTTTACAAGGTTGGTGCCGATGGGAAGATATTTCCAAGGCGAACCCGACGGTTGAGGTTTCGGGAAAATCCAATGGTCGGATTCCCCGTACTAGTTGTTTGAAATCACGGTTTCAAAATACGAACTACACGGCTTCGTTTCGTTTTAATTTTATTTATATTTATATAGTTATATAAATATAGATCATTCAATGATTTCAATATCGTTTTCACTTCAAATATTTCACTAACGCCTTAAATTTTTGGAAAATTTCGCCATAACCTCCCCTGCACCGGGAGCATCGGGAAATCGCAAATAGCTTTCCCGGTCCTTCTAATCTCAAAAAGAAATAGAAAAAGCCAAGCGGCTAGCCAACAGGCTCATAAAATCATCACCCAAACAAAACAGTAAATATGTACCTATTTGTCGGGCACAAAATTTTATTCCTCTTCTCTAGCCCCTTTGCTATAACCTGTTCAATGAATATGCATGTACACATATATATAGTTCTTACCATTTATCATTTTCTATTCAACTTCATATTTGATTTCTATTTGGTTTAAAAACACCATTCATTCTAATGTTACATACATAGGTGCAAATCATTTCATTAGCTAATTAATGAATATTTCAACTCATATATGTTTATTTTGAACAAGTGGCTACTCTTAACACTTCACATTTCAACGATTTATGCATACAATAAAAATGTGATTTTTATTGTAAAACAATTCATTTCAAAACACTATTTTTTTATATAGTTCATATAGGTGACAAAAATAGGATTTTTATCATAAAACAATTTCTTTTAAAACGAGATTATTTTACACAGTTTATATAGTCGATAAAAGGTGATTTTTTTCTTTTATTGTCAAACAATTTATTTCAAAATATGAATACCATTCAACACATGAATTTCAAATCAACGAATGAAAATCGATTCAACACATGAAGGTTTTCTATAGTTTCTATATATAGATAAAAATGTGATTTTTATATTTAAAACGCGAATACCATTCAACACATGAATTTCTAATCAACGAATGAATATCAATTCAACACATGAAGGTTTTCTATAGTTTAAGCAAATGAAAATAATTCAAACACACGAATATTATTCAAAATTTCGGCAGCATAACGGTAGGGTAGTTAAAACCGGGACCGTCCCTAGTACGGCTCCTCGCTCTACCTTAAAACCTCGCGGTTTTTGACAATGGGAATCATGCATCTAGTTCGCACACAGGCGGCATGTATATATTTATTTCATTTCCACAAACTAATCCTATGTGGTTTCAACCAAATATTTTTCAACTACAAACGGGTATTTTTCAACCACTATCAACCACAAACAATCCCAAACAATCATTCGCTATCAATCAATTTTCACAACAATTTCAACCAATAAATATCGTCTATGGTTTGTGGACGAGGGGCGTATATATATATTATATATAGCAATTCACTTTTATTTCAACACATATATAATTTTTACAACGCATATATAACTTATACATCGAACGTACAACTTATACAACGCTTATACAAGAGATGTACAACGCTTATATAACTCATACATCGACCATATAATTTATACATCGTCGTTTTCCATATTGTTTTTAAATCAGAAATCTCACATTGGGTTCCACTCCACCAAAAATAGCAGAAGGCTCAGAAAAATACGCGGTCTCTTCTAAAATGTAGAAGGCGCCCACACGGTCACTATGTTTCCTGTTTCATCGAATTTCGTTAACATACCAAAAAGATATGATTTTTCAAAGTTCGCAACACTTTAAAACTGTCGAAATCAGTTTAAAATTAAAACAGCTGATACCTTTCAAAATTTTTCGAAACTAGGTTTCGATTTTTCGATCAATCCGCTGATTGTTGCTTCGATCGGCCAGCGCCACCTTGTCGGGCTAGGAGAGGCGCACGTGCGCCAGGGAGGAGGTCGAGCTTGGTGGTCCCCATGCGGAGGAATCGGGGTGCGAACGGCGGAACTTCGCGAGGGTGGTTCTCCCCCTAAATGCCACGAAAAAATCCAATACTTATATGGATTTGAAGCTCATGAGAAGTACTACAAAAACCTTAACTGTGGCATTGGATTTCATTGAGCGGATCAGAAGAAAAAGAGGAGAGAAGGAGGGATTGGGTTTCTGTCGTTCGATTTGGGGAGAGAGAGAATGTCGGGGAGAGAGAATGGGAATGGGCCAATTAGATTTTTTATTTTATTTTATAATTTTTAAATTCTCTAAAATACCCCTTTCCCACACGAACCCCAATCCAAACCCAACGACTGTCGTCCCTAGCGTTTTACCCCCATTCCGAACACAATGGGATATGTTTCGTAGGCCCATTCGACTGTTTCAGTCAGTTTCCGTTCAAATCCAAAATATAAAACATTCAATATTAAATTTGAACGCACATTTCAATTTACCGGGGCAACATACTTACTAGAAAAATTCTCGAAAAATATTTTCTAACTTCGTATTGACGATGCGGTCCCAATAAAACTAGTTTCGTCAAATTCTGAGACCGTTTGAAAAATGGCCAATTTCCAGTCGATTAAAATTAACTGAAACCGGTCAAACGCGTTTTCCTTTGCCACGCTCACATATTGATTCGAAAAATTATGAAATTTGGAATCTAGCAATAACTTGACCTCACGGATCCAACAAAAGTGGTTTCGTCGAAATCCGAGGTCGTTTGCAAAATGTCTATTTTTAAGGGCCTGAATTCTATAGCGACTACTCAGAATTTTCAACTGGACACATCTTTTGATTCCCGCTATGAAATTTCAATTTTTCAGATTCGTTAGAAAGATATTACCAATTAGATCCTAATGTTTTTGGCTTCACTAAAATCCGGATTGTTCTGCACCCGGTACAGTCCGACAAAGTTTGAATTCAATTTTTGAAACTACAGCGCCCTTTCAGGCCTTGTTTATAATTATAATTAATTATATTCGTTTTCAATTGTCGATTCAAACTCAGTTTTCATCGCCATTATTTAAAATATTTATTTTAAATATTTAAAATCCATTATTTTAGCCAATTTAAATTTTTTTAAATTGGTTCAGATTTTCTGGGTCGTTACAATTGATCTCTATTAAATATACATCTGTTTGGCGGCGGAGAATTTATTCTCTTGCTTAACGCCCTTCTTTGAGTTGTACGAGCTCAGAGGTTGTATATCGATGGACATCAGTCGCATGGAGTGAATTTCCAGTGTGGCACATGTAAGTGGCAATTGACCAGGGCTTCTGTTGAAAAGCATAGTCTTGTGGTTGATGATCAAAGCACGGCCTGTGTGGCGTAGCTTTGTGTATAACGTGAATTCGCGAGCCTCACGCCTCGGTATGAGTCAAAAACGGGAGACGGACCGCAGGGAGAGCACGACGTTTCTTTCTAGCTAGGGTGGTGTCAGTGACCTACCAGCCCTGACATTTATATACTTTTCACCTGTGTGGTTGTTGGAATGCGAGGCGCCTCGGATATAGGTATGTAAGGACCGGGAAACGTGTGTTCAGGAATAACTAATCCTCAAAAGTAAGAGAGGACCGGCCCAGCCGATTCCAAGGATCAAAGTGAGGTCCTGGGACATTTGCTAGAGTGTCTCGAACGCGGAGAGGAGCTTGCCCCTTGCCTCGGCTCATGACGGAATCCAATTTCCAATACGTGATATTGCGGTTTTAATTGTAGAACTAGTATGGCGACATGATAGATGGTACCCATGCCGCCTATGATTGATATTTATGATTGAAAATTGTTTTGACACTATACACTTATAATAGTATCAAATGATTTGTTTTGACGTACCAAGCATGTTTGGCTATTATAAGGGAAAACCCTATCCTCCGGCTTGCGTTGCATTGTGTGATGGGACCTGGGTCTCATAATAGCTTCATTTTTCCAAAGAGCATTGCGCTGTTTTGTTATATGCACTAGTAATCTTGGAAGGAAACTCGTTCCGTGTTATACGGCGTGGTCCCTTGAATTACTCTCTTTTAAAGTAAAATTTTGAATAACTGTTTTAGTTCTCATACCAGTCACATGACTGACCTGGAGTTTATTGTTTTAACCTAAACTCTGGGTGCCCTTATTTTCGACACGGGCAGCTAGTAGTTTTGGTTTTGCAGATTTATATCCACAGGGTCCTGATTTATAGCTGGAACGATGCTCGGAAAGCTCTGTATCCGTGTATCACTTTCAGTTGTGTTTTGTATATTTTTCCGCTGCTGTGTAATTTATTGTAATCCCTGATATTTATCGAATGTAATTTATTCATTTATACTTTGTATATTCTTGTATCTGATGGAATTGTTGTAATATTAATGAAATGTTCTTCCGTTTGCGTTCTATTTTGTCTTGTCCTCAATTATATTTGTGCTTTCCTTCACGGGGAAGTTCGGATCGTCTCAGGAAGACTGTTAATACATATGGAATTTAAAAGGCTTTGTCGTTATTCCATTTATATTACTAGTCGGATACGGAAATTGATATCGATTATATATTGATCTGTTTTCCGTGAAGATTCCATAATTAATGGAATGTGATTTGGATTTATCGTGAACTGTGTTTTAAATGACAATAGTTCTTTAACCCAATTAAAGAAAAGATTACATGTCTAGCATTGTATTTCGAACTGTATGTTTGATCTTTGCTGAATATATATCTGTTTGGTGGCAGAAAATTTATTCTCTTGCTTAACACCCTTCTCTGAGACGTACGACCTCAGAGGTTACATATAGGCAGAAATTAATAGTACGGTGTAGATTGTCGATGCGGCATGTTTGATTTTCCAAAATTAAAAAAACATTAATATTGATTTTTGGGAAGATTAAAACCAAGTGAAGTTTTAATGAATCTTTAATTAGATTGAAATGCGAATGTGATAATTTAAATTATCAATTTGGGAAATGATCGAGAGTGGAGTATCACCAGTTTTGCTCCAAGCGATAGTTAAATCTTTAATTAGATTTGAATGGGAAGTGGTAATTAATTTTACCGATAACATCGTGGTGTTAGATTTGAAGTATTACCGGTTTTGCTTCATGGGATGAATAGGTTGAGATTGGGAAATAAATGATTACTTCGGTAAGGATCGCTAATCTCGACTAGTTTGGATAAACTTTAATCTGGTTTGAATTAATATCCAAAGGAAGATTAAAGAATAAATTTAAAGAATTTATCTTTGATAAAATTAATGGGAACCTTTCCCAAAGGATATGAATATTTAAATAAAAGAATATTAAGAATTGGAATGAGGCATATGTTGTGTTTTATAGCACTTGTTTACAATGTACGCGAGTTATTCGGAAAGACCGGGTTTATACCCATTCTGAATAACTGATTCGACGATAAGTCAACGATGAAGACGGTGATTGAAGATTGAAGGTCTTCATATCGTTTGGATGATTACTGATGTCTTGATTGGGCTGTACACCCAAGACAAGGTAATAAGTGGTGATCATCCAGATGTACATGGAGATCGACCAAATATGCGAGGACCTCTCTCTTGTATTGGACATATGGGACGAGGAATAAGGTGCCTCCAGTTTCATTTAGACCCAGAACGAACTAGTAAATGGATCTGTGTCTGACATTGGATTGTATTCTGTGTTGATTGATTTCTATTAAATATATATCTGTTTGGCAGCGGAGAATTTATTCTCTTGTTTAATGTTCTACTCTGAGACGTACGAGCCCAGAGGTTAAATATCGATTGACATCAGTCGCATGGCATGAATTGCCTATGTGGCATGCTGAGGCGCAAATGATCAAGGCTTTTGTTGAAAGGCAGAGTCTTGTGGTTTATGATCAAAGCACGACTTTAGTATGGCATAGCTTTGTGCATAGCATTAATTCGCGAGCCTCACACCTTAGTATGAGTCAAAAAAGGGATAAGAGACCCAAGAAGGACATGACATTTCTTTCTAGCTATGGGTGGTGTCATGGTATGGAGCCCAGACATTTATTATTTTTACCTATGTGGTTATTGGATTGTGAGGCGCCTCGGATATATCAGTTACTATGGAGCCGATGGATAGGTTCGATAGGACCGGGAAACGTGTTTTCAGGAATAACTAATCCACAAACGTAAGTGATGATCGGCAATGGAGGATCCAGGGGTTGCCCAGAGTGTGTAGTCCCGAGGCATTTGCTAGAGTGTCTCGAAGTGGTTAGGAGTACATCCCTTGCCTAAACTCATGTCGGAAATCCAATTTCCAATACGTGACATTTCGGTTTTGATTGTAGAGCCTAGTATTGGCGGCATGATATATGGTACCCATGTCGTCTATGATTGATACAATTATATTTGAAGTTGTTTTATACACTATGCACTTATAATAGTATCAAATGATTTGTTTTAAACGTACCAAGCATGTTTGGCTAATACAAGGGAAAACCCTGTCCTCCGGCTTGCGTTGCATTGTGTGATGGGACCTGGGTCTTATAGTAGGTTCATTTTTCCAAAAAGCATTGCACTGTTTATTCTATGCACTGGTTTTCTTGGGAGGAAACCCATTTCTTGTTATACGGTGTGGTCCCTTGATTAAATCCATTTTAAAGTAAAGTTTTAAATAACTGTTTTAGTTCTCACACCAGTCACATGACTGACCTGGAGTTTATTGTTTTAACCTAAACTCTGGGTGCCCCTATTTTCCACACGGGCAGCTAGTAGTTTTGGTTTGCAGATATTATATTCACCGGATCCTGGTTTACAGCTGTAGCAATATTCGGAACGCTCTGTATCCGTGTATTTCTTTTAGTTGTGTTTTTTTTCCGCTGCATAATAATTTGTAAATCTATGATATTTATCAAATGTATATTATTTGCTCATGCTCTGTATATTCTTGTACTTTAATGTAAATTGTTGTAATAAACAATGAAATGTTCTTCTGCTTGTGTTCTGATTTGTCGTGTTCTCAACTCAATCCGAGCTTTCCCAAAAGGCGAGTTTGGGTCGTGTCATTAAGGATTTCATGTGTTTATAAGTTTGCAATGAACCTTCATGGCCATGGTTTAGCTATTTATTGTGTTTTATGTAGTTGATGAAGTGCAGCAATGTTGACCCAACTCTCTACTGGCTAGTACACGGGCCGAAGTTCATGGCGCTTAGTTATACGAAGTACCAAGTGAATGGGTTTTTATTTTCCATGAAAATTTACGAAGACTATATGGTAACATAGGATAACGGTTTATCCATGAGAGTATTTACAAAATTTAATACAAGTGGTAAAGATAATCACGGGGTCATTCAGCAAATACTTTAATTAATCTCATGCTCGGTATTGGCAAAGTGACTTACCTTGAAAAAGGTAGTAACTTGAGTTAATACTAGTTTATCCTATTTTGTTTCCACTGTGAGTTATCTTATCACACTCTGATTATGCTCATGCTCATTTATTTGCGCATACCAGATTTACACGCTTCATGCTTGGATGTGTTTAAGTTTTGATTTGTTGAAATTTGGGCATATAAAAGTGTGGGGTGTTACAATTACGCTGACTTTAAACAAACAGTTTTTTAATATGATTGGGAAAAAGTCGAGGATAAGATCAATGGTTACAAAATAGATCCCGCTTCAAAATTGATCATGGTTATTTAGGAAAATTAAAGAACAAAGATAATGTGAATGATGAGCCATTTATTCTTGCATCAGAAGTGAGTCAAGTGTTCTACTCAAAGGATTAAAAAATAAGGATGGTATATGGTTTTGCATACACCAAAACGGTTGACTACTAATATGGATGACATTGAGTTTCCTACCATTTATCAATCAGCTTTTTAAGACAATGAAAAATTAGAAGAGCTTACCAAAATCATAGTAAACTTATCAATTGTTGAATGCTTTTTTACAAGGGAATCACATGTATTTGAAATGTCATGACTAACACTATTTGATCGCACTTTGTTCCGCTTTGAAATTTATTTTAACTATTTCAACTTGACTAACACTTATGAATTGTTGAGTAACAAGGTAACATAAATCATATCAGTAATATCTAATTGCATTTGTCCTGATTTTTGGTGTTGCTTTAAAAGAAGTCGAGTAACAAATGTGTTTTATATTCTAATATCACAAAATAGTTAGTAATATTATATTTTGCAGGAAACTACGTCACAAAATCCAATATTATCACATGCATCATGTTCAAAAGAGCAGAAAGTTGACCAAAACCTACTTGATATTCTAGTCTCCGAAAACGCTCCAAAAATCGCTACTATGCTTGGTAAACTAGTACGAGCACATGTGCCAATATCTTACACAAGTTGGGATAAAGTATCCAAAGCATATAAGGACGACGTCTGGAACCAGTTGTTGGTAAATTTGTGAAAACTAGCATTTAAATTTTACACTTTATTTGCACAGTCTAACTTTTTATTTTTGCAAAACATGTATGCGCTTGAGCCACTTTCAAAGGAAATCTTTTTAAAAAAAGAATGTCTGAGGCTTTTAGGAGACATAAGAAAAACTTGAGAGTAAGTTTTTATGACACTTTCGACAATGACGAAGAACGGTTGAAAATTTGTCTATCTACAGTTGCTAAAGAAGATTGGAACGAGTTCATAAAGAATAAAGAAATGTCTGAAGTGAGCGGAAGAAGGGAGGCAGGAAAAAAATAGATTTAGTCTCAGTTATGCTCACCATGCAGGACATAAAAGTTACGCTAGAATAGAACACGAAATGGTAATTTATATTCAATTTTTTTCAAAAATAGTGAAAAATCACAATTAAGGGACAAAATATACACGAAATGGTAATTTATATTCATTTGCAGATCGTTGCAACTCCATCTACAAATATCAACTATCGTCAAGTATGGGAGAAGACACACATGAAAAAAGATGGTAGCATATCAGATGTCGCGTCTGTGTACTTTGTAAGTTTTTACTTTTGTGTTTTGATTGTAACTTGTTGTTGCACAAGTAACTGATGATGACCAAGATAAGTATAGCTCGGACAAATCCATACTTTCCCAGTTCAATTACGATTGACTCTATCCTTTTAGCTTAGCCTGATTCTAGGTTTGCCCAGCCTCGCACGCATCGATTTCAACTACTTGCAAGCACTACTTTAGACAATCTAGATATCGATAAGTCAAGCTCAAGTATGGCCCTCTTTAGTCCAACTTCATTACGATCATTTTCAATCAACCCCAAGCAATGTTTTGTCATCTTATAGTCGATCTAGCATCCTTTTTGTAAAATGGTCCTTAGCACTAGTCTTTTGTTCGCAATCTTCGGAATCGAGCAACTAACTCACTCATGATGATCTACATCCTACACGAGTTTATACAAGACCTAGATTGAGGTTGTAGCTCAGTTTCAATAGGCATTTTAAAAAGGGAAATATTAGTATCAGTTTTGTGACATCTAGGTATCAGTTTCTATAAAATATATAAAGTGTCAAAAAATAATACAATTATTCCCACTTATGGTTATTCACATATAAACTGGCAAACCTACACTTTGTATTACCTGTGTTTAATTGATTAATCAATTTGTTCTGACTATAATATTTTTAACACCTTAATTAGTAATGTTTCCAGCCTTTTACATAAAATTATTATCATATCTCAGAATTAAATTGCCAAAATGAAGGAAAAGATCATCGATAGTGATGAAGAAAAATTGAAATGGATGAACATATCTTATCACAAGTGTTGGGTAAGGATAAAAGGGGTAGGAGCCGCGCTATTGGGACCATAATACCAAAGATGCATGTTAAGGCTTGTGTTATTGCACAGAAATGATTCAAACATGTTCATGGAGACAATGATGAGTTGAAAATGAGGGTGGGAAGCTGGAGGGTATGGTCAAAATTTTGGAGGGTACGGTGGGAAATTTGGAGAGTAAAGTGGGAAATTTGTCTGGGCAAATGGAGCTTTTGATCAGCGTAGTGGAAATATTATCTGAATAAGGAACTCGCACACCGTTAACTACTTCTAATGAAGGACGTAGCACACAACTTGTTGTGTAACAACCCTGAATTTTGGGGCCAATTTTAAATTTTAAATTTAGTAATTTTAATGAGTTTTGATATTTAAAATAATCTATTTTAAATAATAGTGATCACAAATTTGATTCAAATCGAAGTTAGAATGAATAATTTAATTTTAATTATAAAAGGAGTAGAAATAGCGCTGTAGTTTGAAAAGTCAAACTTGAACTTTGACTGACCGTACGGGATGCAAATTTTAACGGATTTTAGTGAAACAAAAAATATTAGAATCTATTTAAAAATATTTTTCTAACGAATCCGAAAAATCGAAATTTCATAGCGGGAATCAAAAGTTATGCCCAGTTTAAAATTTAAAAAGGTCGCTATGAAATATATAAAGGTCAAAAATGCTACTTTTCAGATACGAAGGAATTTGGACTCAAAACCACTTCCATTGAATTCAGAATGACGTTTCTGCATTGAAAAACAGTAAACACTTATATATTTCGAGTTTCAGAAATTATTTGTTTAAAAATGTATTTTTAATATTAAATATATTGGCCTTAAAAATAGTCATTTTTCAAACGACCTCTGTTTTCGATGAAACCACTTTTGTTGGAACCGGAATGTCAAATTATTTCTAGGTTTCAATTTTTAGAATTTTTCGAATTAATATGTGAGCGTGGCGAAATAAAATGTGTTTTGACTATTTTCAGTAAAATTTGAACGCCTTAAAAATAGCCATTTTTCAAACAGTTTCAGAATTCAACGAAAATAATTTTGTTGGGTTCGTATCGTCAAAATAAAGCTAAAAATGATTTTTTGGTAATTTTTAGAATTAATATATAATTATAATTGATTTTTCAGTGTAAACGAACAATTTTTGACTTTAAAAATTCATTAAAAACTCATACGAGCTCAGAATTGAACGAAATTAATTTTTCTACGTCCGCAGCGTCAAAACATAGCTAAATATATTTTTCGGGAATTTTTGAAGTTAATTTGTGGCCCCGGCATATTTAAATGTACGGTAGAAATTAAATTATTTATTTAATATTGCATTTTTTAAATGAAAACCGAAAAAAAAAACGTTACTGACTTCGAAATTGGAGCCCAGGACATAGCCCATCGCGTTCAGAAGGCCTCAAAACGTTAAGATCGACAGTAAGCAGGCCCAAATCCGACAAAGTCCAAAAATTCACCTTTTTAGCACAAATTTCGAGATTTATTAATAAAATAATATTTAATTTTCGGGCTGAAACCCTAATGGCCAGCCGCCACCAGTGTTCAATGGCCAGAATTGCTCCAGAATTCAAATGCTTATAACTTTCAATCCACTCAACGATAAATCGCATACCATATATCAAATCGAAGAGCTTTTCAAGAGCTTTCAATCGGTACGGGGATGATCGGATTTAGTGGAGCGTGGCGGCCAGAATTTGGTGACAAAGAGGCGGCGGTCGGGGGCGGATTTCCGGCGATGGGGACCACCAGGTCGGTCGGCGGTCACGGCGAAGGGAGGCGGCAGCATGGTGGTTCGGGTGGTGGCTTTTGATCGAAGTACGGTGGTCCGGTTAGAGGTGCGTGCAGAAGCTTCTCAACGTTGGAGATGGGTTCTTCGTAACTGGAAGCAGCGTGAACGAAGAAGAAGGAGGGGTGACGTGGCGTTTCAGGATTGGTGTGAGGGATTTTATTTTATTTTATATAAATTAAATTTCCAATCTTTAAAAATACATAATTCTCTCATACGAGGTCCGTTTTACAAACCGTAAGTTGCGTTGGACTCGTCTTTCCGAGAGCTTCGCGATGGCGCAGACCGCAGCTGAAACGGAGACAGTCAAATTTCGGCCAAAATTCAAGGTGAGAATTTTAATTTTAATTAATTAAATTAATTATTTTATCGCTGTTAGATAATTGTTTGTATCTTATTTAATTGGATTTGCGCTGTGATGAATTGTGATTGTGGTTCTGATGAATTGGATTGTATTGTGTTGTTTAAATATGTTGTTATGTTGGAATTGACGACGAAATCAAATTATATTTTGTTGTGTTGGAATTGACGACGGAATCAAACTATATTTTGTTGTGTTAGAATTGACGACAAGACAAAATTAACAATATTTGCTAATTAAGTATGTAAGACAGAATTTACATTTTCTATGTAAATAGAATTAAAGAGAGAAAATTTACATTTTATATAAATTGAATAATTAGAAAAGAAAATTAAATTTATGTAAATAAGATAATTGAAAAGGAAAATTTACATTTTATGTAAATAAACTATTGATTTACATTTTTTGTAAATAGAACAAATAGAAGGAAGAAAATTTACATTTTATGTAAATGAACAAATAAGAATGTTAAGAAGGATTTAGCATAAATTATTTATGTTAAAAGAAATTGGTAAGAGAGATTTAACATAAAATATATATTTTTTATGTTAGGAAGAAATGTTTGGGAAGATTTAACATAGATTTTTTTTTGTTAACAAGAAAAGCAAATAGAAGGATAAAGACTTTTTTTATATATTCGCTATTTCTTTTTTTTCGATAAAAAGAACATTTGTTCATTATTTTTCCTTGTTATTAAAAAGAACATTTGTTCATACTTTCTTTTGTTGTTAAAGAAGAACATGTTTGATCATATTTCTTTTTGTCGATAAAAAGAAACCCTTTTTGTCAATATTTCTTTTGTCGATAAAAAGAAACATTTTGTCGCTATTTCTTCTTAATGGTAAAAAGGAACATTTTTGTCGCTGATTCTTTGTAACATTAAAAAGAACCATTTTTATTGTTATTTCTTTTAAATAAAAAAAAAGTTTAAAAAAAAAATCCTTTTTGTGTCATGATAGTTTAGATAAAAGTAGACACCTTTTTAGTGTCATAATTGATGGATTAAAGAGTTGCATTGTTTACTTACATTTTTGAAAAAAAAAAATATGAATTTAGCAGTAGCATTTTTACTTACCTTTTAGATGTAAGTAAAAGCATGTTTTGAAGAGTCATATTTTTATTTACATATCAGATGTAAATAAAAGTATAAATTGGAATGTTTATATTTTTATCAATATTTTGATGCGGTAAAAGAGAAAGGTTAATATCACATTTCTATCGATATTTCTAGTGCGATAAAAATAGCGATGTTAACATTTCATTTTTATCGTCATTTGAGTTACGATAAAATGAATACATTTCAAAAGTGCATTTTTGCTGCGTTTCTTTTGTTAATAAAAAGTTCATTGGTATGCTGCATATAAAGAAGATATATTTGTTTGGTAATGTCATGTATTGCATATGGAGAAAATATATTTATTTGTTAATGCTGATATATTTATTTGTTAATGCTGCATACACTGCATATGAAATGAAACATATATTTATTTGTTAATGTTGCATACACTGCATATGAAATATAACATATATTTATTTGTTAATGTTGCATACACTGCATATGAAATGAAACATATATTTATTTGTTAATGTTGCATACACTGCATATGAAATGAAACATATATTTATTTGTTAATGTTGCATACACTGCATATGAAATATAACATATATTTATTTGTTAATGTTGCATACACTGCATATGAAATGAAACATATATTTATTTGTTAATGTTGCATACACTGCATATGAAATGAAACATATATTTATTTGTTAATGTTGCATACACTGCATATGAAATGAAACATATATTTATTTGTTAATGTTGCATACACTGCATATGAAATATAACATATATTTATTTGTTAATGTTGCATACACTGCATATGAAATGAAGTGCATAGTTAAAATCATACTTTTGCATATAAAGAGAAGTATTTTAAATGTCATGTAGGAAAGAACAAAAATTCATATTTCTGTTCAAAAAGAAAGTAAAGAACAAATTTTACATTTGTGTTTAGTGTAAATCCAAAATCAAAAAGGTAACATTTTGTCAAATGAAATTAAAAAGGAGAAAAGTTACATTTCTGTTTTAATGGAATTAAAGGAACAAGAAAATTTACATTTTAAGGAAATGGATTTTCATATAAAAAGAGATAAAGTTAGGAATTTACATTTTCATTATGTAAAACAAAAATATGAACTTGCATTGTAAAGAGAATTTGCATTTTTATATGTAAACAAAAGTAGGAATGTGCATTGATGATAAAGACTACATTTTTGTTATGTAACTTAGAATGAGAACTTGCATTGCAAATAAAAAGTACATTTTTATTTGAACTAAAGATATAATATTTGCTATGGAAATAAAAATTATTATTTTTATTTTGAAACTATGATATGCAATTGGCATCGAAAATAAAAATTATATTTTTATTTGTAACTATGGTATGAAATTTGGCAAGCGAACAAAATTTTACATTTTCATATGTAACTATTAGTGAGAATTTGCACTGTAAATTAGAATTACATTTTATTATGTCATTAAAATATGATATTACATTGTAAATTAAAATTACATTTTTATGATGTCACCTAAGAATAGAATTTACATTGCCATTATAAAAAGTCAAGATCATTTTGGTTTTGCATTGAAAGAGACAGGAATTATTATTTTTGTTTGGCATTTAAAAGAATAGCAAAGTTATTATTTTTGTTATATTGAAATTAAGCAAACAAAAATATATTCATTTGTATAGAAATGAAGTGGACACCAAAATATGCATGGTTGTTGTAATGGAAATGAAACACAAAAATACTTATTTTTGGTTGTAATTGGAATGATACACAAAACATACATTTTGTGTATAGTATATTTTTGGAAATTGAAAAATAAAAGAAAACATTGTTGCGTGTGATGATATATATATCAATATTGGATATAAATAAGAAGATTTGTTGTTAGCAAAATATAGTAAAATGAAATGGACGAGGAATTATATTTATATAATTTATATATATATATAAATTAAAAGTACTTGAATCGAGCATGGTAGTTCACATTTTAGAATCGTACTTTTAATTGATTATATCGTATGATCCGACCGACGGATTTTCCCAAAACTGAAGCCGGTAGGTTCGCCTTGGGAAGATTTTTCTAATGATATAAAGTATATTAAAATCCAATGGTTAGATTTAGAGAAACGTGTAAAACAAATTTGGGTGAAAACAGCGCCAAAGTCGCCTGTTGACATGAGACGTCGTTAAATAGAATTTAATTAAAAATAAAGATTGATCGTTATAAATAAATTTTAACGATATGAAATTGCTTTCAAATTTATATATGCGAGAATTATTTGGAAAGTCCGAGTTTACTCTCATTCCAAATAATGATACGACGTTCGAAGAGTTGAAGACGGTGATTGAAGACCGACGATCTTCACATCGAATGGGTGTGTTGCTACTGAGACCCATGATGGGAGTAGCTACCTTGAAGGGGCGACAGTAGTAGCCGTCCGGACGTAGTGTTGATTGCACGGGTTTGGCTTTCGCTCAAACCCAGAGCATAAGCGCATAAATGGATTGTATGTCTGACATTGTATTCCTTTATACTGTATTCGTTGATCTCTGCTAAACATATATCTGTTTGGTGTTTTACACCCTTCTCTGAGACGTATGAGCTCAGAGGTTATATGTTGGTAGAAATCAATGGTATGGTATGGATTGACGATGTGGCATGTTAAGATGCATATGATCAAGGCTTTGTTGAAAAGCAGGCCTTGTGGGATGATCAAAGCATAGCCTGTTTAGGCATAGCTTTGTGTATAGCGTGACTTCACGAGCCTCACACACCGGCGGAGTCTAAAACGGGAGAAGGGAACGCAGGGAGAGCAGCACGTTTCTTTCTAGCTAGAGTGGTGTCAGTGACCTACCAGCCCTGACATTTTACTTATGTTGATGATGGAATGAGGCGCCTCGGATAGGTCCTATAGGACCGGGGAACGTGTGCTTAGGAATTGCCAATCCTCTCAGCTGTATTTGAGGACCGGCCCTGCCATTTCCAAGGGTTAACTGCTGGTAATCCTGAGGCATCAGCTAGAGTGTCTCGAATCGGTAAGGAGCTCCTCCCTAGCCTTGACTCAGATGGAAATCCAAATTCCAAATACGACCCTTGCGGTTTTGATTGTATTACTAGTATGGAGGCATAGCATATGGTACCTATGCTTCCTAGGATTGATACATTTACTTTGAAATGTTTTAAAACATATACACACTAATAATAATATCGTTTTTATCGTATCAAGCATGTTTGACCATTATAAGGTAAAACCCTATCCTCCGGTTTGCGTTGCATTGTGTGATGGGACTTGGGTCTTATGATGGTTTCATTTTTCTACAAAGCATTGCGTTGTTTTGACGATTTACTTAAATTATGCACGGCAATCCATTGGAATAAAACCCGTTCCGCTTTAGCGGCTTGGTCCTTGGATTTGCCTTATTACTATTAGTTATATTAGTTAAGAATTCTCACACCAGTCCCACGACTGACCCGTTGTTTGTTTCCACTTTTGCAAACTCGGGTGCCCTCTTTTCCACACGGGCAGTCGAGTAGCTTTTTGCAGATATTTATCTCTTTAGCAGGATCCTGGATTGAAGCTCAAAGCTGTGTCCAGAGAATAGAAAAGTCTTCCGCTGTCTTAGTTATTTTATTTCCGCTGCACTATATTAAAGTAATGTAAAATTATCTTCCGCTGTAAATTTATTTAATGTACTCTGATATATATTTTGTACTCTGATGTAACATTTATTATGATGTTATAAAAGTCTGCTGTTATTGTTCTGATGTTGTTGTATTCCCAAGGTTAAAGTATTCGTGGATTTCCGACCTTTGGGCCAGACTTGTGTGGTTTATGGTCGATCCAAAGAGCGGGAATTTACGGGTCTTTACATGTTGCTTCAAAAGTTGCTGCTTCGATCTTGGATACGACAAATGTGGCGCACAATCAAAGATGTGAAATGCTCAACTCCGATATAGACATAGTAGGAAGAGGTATTTATTAGTAGTAAGAAATTAAATTTCCCTTCAAATTTAAATCTAATGCATAATATATAGTTAGCTTAAGCATTTATGGATGGATGTTGCAGTGTCAGCCTAAGTTAAAATATAAATTAAAAAGAGGTTGATTGCATGTAGTAGCACAGAACTGTTTGCATGTATTTTTGGATATGCAGCATGGTTCATGGTTGCATTTTCTTTGAGCTTATTGCTAATAATTCAAAAGTGAAGGAACTGTAGCATAAGCGAGTGCTCAAAGTATAATTAATGGTTTCACTCCAATATAGTTGTTTTAATAAAATTATAATTTATTAATACTGTCCTTTTAAATTCTCAACTATGATCTAGACAACTTTATTTAACAAGTACTATATGTTGAGATTCTACACCGTCCAGATGCCATGGGAAAGATGTACCATCTACACATGAAAAATTGGTTATGGATAATATACTGCTACCATATGATAAAATCAAAAAAAAAAATCATCAATTTCCAGAGACCTTTGATGAAGTCGGAGCGGGTGGGTGTATGTGTCATCCGAAGAGCCTAATTCGATATCTTTAGACGTCGGAGCAGGTATATCTGGTGAAATGAATGGACGTTGCCTGCATTAATGTTTTCTATATATTGTGTTTGATTTGTATCCAAAGCATGTGAGCCGTTTGTATTAGTTTCATGAACTCTCTTTGGTGGCATTTTCCCTGACACATGCATACATGACACCTGAACTGACCTTATTGACCTTAACTAACCTGAACTAACACCTGATCTGACTTGAACTGTACCTACGGTGATATGCACACATGATACCTACGTCAAGTCTGAAGGTAAACACGACACTTGAACTGACCTGAACTATACTAGCGTCGATATGCACACACGATATGCACACACGATATGCACATATGATACCTACGTCGAGTCTGGAGGCAAACACGACACCAAATTTGACCTTATTGACCTGAACTGCCTCAACGTAGCAATTTGACATTAGAGTGTTCAAAAGACATATCGTGACTTGGTGTTCTAATTTTGTTAATATGAAAGTACTCGAAATATTATTTTCAGAGTTCTATAAACTAATTGATCTCTTGATAAATTTCCATACTTGAGATGAATAACAACATTGAAAAAATGGACGATCCCTGTTCTCCCCCGTGCTACTCACAAAGTATATAATAGCCATTTTATAGTGATTTGTTGTGCCAGAGAAAATTTGTTGAGTTTATCCATGATAGACTTGAACTGATTAAGTTTGCAATATGTGACAAAACTTGTGACAAAATTTCAAACTTTGTTTAGTATTTGTGAGAAAGACCTGAATTGAACTAACATACCATGCCAGAGAAAATTTATGAGAAAATTTACTTCCCTTATTGAACTGAACGCCAGGGGAATTGTTTCATGATACATAAAACCATAGTTTTCATGTATATCGTGCATAATGCACTCTGTTGTCTATGCTTGTTTCGGGTTTGTTTTGCTGCTAATTCATGTTATACATGGAATTGTTTCCTGTTGTGGCCTGTAATCATGTTTTCCTATTTACCCATGTACATGTTTGCCTATTTTCCAGTGTATCTTTGTTGCCATTACTGACCTATTTGATGCTTCCCAAGTACTTGAATTTTGTATAATGAGTGGTTTGGTATTTCCATGTACATGGTTGATTCGTGCACACATCAACAGTTGGCTTATGGTCATCACTGCTTTGGAACCTATAAATTCTGTACATTATGTATATCAGCATCTAGCATATGCTCATCACTTCTTTTATTTACAACAACATGGACTTCATTAGCATGATCAGCACACTCAATCTTCCACTCCAGCTGCAGATTTATAAGGCTCTGTTTATTTTTTAATTTATTACTTTCAGTAACCAGCTCAGGTTTATCAGACTTTGTACTTTAATGAATAATCTGTGACAGTTCCCATTTATTATAAAATTTTGTATAAATTGTGTTATGGAACATCTTGTCATGCTTTATGTATAAATTGTGTTATGCTTTGTATAAATTGTGTTATTAAAAATATGTGTTGCAGTTTATGTTTATATATATACATATATATATAATTCGATATGACCTAAGACCGTGTCTGAATTACACCATAGATACAGTCAAAAACCGTATCTAACTTACGGGAAAGTACTGTAAGGTGCAAATTAGATACAACTTATATTTCTATCTATAGATTATTTAGATACGGTTTACATTTGTATCTAGTACCCATTTTGATATGGCTTAGAATCATATGTTATAACTATCGAGATACGGTTTAAAGCCGTATCTATTTCCACCTTAGATATGGACACGTGACCGTATAAATTTTTTAGTTAGATACAGCTTACGACCATACAAATGATTTAACACACCGTTTTTTGATACGGCTTATAGTCGTGCCTAAGTGTCGTAGATACAGCCTAGAACACAACCTAATTTGCATATATGGTATAGTGCATATTGAATACACTACCAATTATGCTTCCATAAACAGAAACAAGAATTAAGAATCAAGAGAGGTATCAATCAAGAAAAAATGAACAAAGCAACCAAAGAAATACTCAAAACTTCAAAAGCGGAGGAAGAGGACAATTCAGCAACTGAAACAGAGTCAAATGCCTAATCTTCAAGAAATTTGGCCACATGGTTAGCAAATGCTACTTTGGATCGATCAAAGGTTCTCTCTAAACCAACAAGGCATCATCAATCAAAGAACGAGCTACCCAAATGAAAATCTTGCACAATTCATTTCTTAAACCAGATTTTAAACTCACAACTCAAGAGTCAATGTAACATTGAAGTGTACACCAGATCTGATGACATCCAAGGTGAGGACTTGTTCCCAGACTATAGGGCCACAAATCACATCATAAGTAATCTGAATAACTTTAACATAGGCAACAAGGAATATAAAGGTACACAACAAATATTTATGGGTAATGGCACTTCCAAAAGTATAATACACACTAGCACAACCATGCATAAAAGTAAAAGATATATATATATATATATATATATATATATATATATATATTTAATTAACTTACTTAGAGTGCTAGCCATAAAGAAGAATATTCTAAGCGTATCACAATTTGCCAAAGATAATAAATTTTACTCTAAAATTTTCCTCACCACTTCCTTGTAAGAGACATACTAAATAAAGAAATTTTATTATAGGGTAGTATGCAAAATGGACTATATGTGTTCAATCTTGTGAAGAACAATAATTTTTAGAAAAAAGACATTGGTGCAACTACTCAAGGACTGGAAGTAAAACTGATATGAGTAAACTTGATTTGTGGCACTGTGAATTGGGACATCCCAATGAAAATACTATAAGACATGTTCTAAGGAATAATAGTGTTGATTTGATGATATTTCACATACTTATGTTTGTAATGTATGTCAACTTGGAAAATGTCATAAACTACCATTCCCAAAATCTCAAACTAAATACAATAAACCACTGGAAATGACAGCTACTGACTTATGGGGTCCAACCCTAATCAATTATGATTATGGTTGCAGTTACTACATTTCTTTTGTTGACTCTTATTCAAGATTTACCTGGATTTATTTCCTTAAGCCTAAAGCAGAAACAACTAATTTTGTAACTCAGTTTATAACACAAGAAGAAAGACAAACCAATCATAAAATGAAAATATTTCAAACTGATGGGGGAACATGTTCAAACCTCTAAAAGAGTATTTCAACACAAAGGACATCGCTGATAGAAAATGCTTCTCCCATACATTAGAGAAGGATGGCCTAATGTAGACAACACAGGCACATTATGGAGACTAGCCTAACCTTGCTTGCTCAAACCTCTCTCCCACTAAAGTTCTGGCCTGATGAATTTGACACAAGTTTGTTTCTTATCAACAAAATTCCTACCAGAGTTTTGTAAAATCAAAGTCTATTAGAAAAGTTGTTCAAAACCAAACCAGACAATTTCTCTGTCAACAACTTTGGTTATCTATGTTTCCCAAGCCTAAGACCCTATAAGTTAAGTTTCAGATCAGAACCATGTACATTTATTGGGTATGCTCAAGACAAAAAAAGGGTAGAAATGCCTTACCAACAATGGACGAATCAGCATATCCAGACACATGGCCTTTAATGATCTTATCTTCACATTTGCTGAACTTAAAGTGAAAACCACACAAAAGGTCCACAATGCAAAAGTGTCTATTCCAGGTATTCCAATTTATAGCTATGATCAATTCAATGACACTTGTCATCTCCAATAACTTGTCCCATAACCTCAACTCACAGTGCCCCCACACTGAGCCAAGTTAGAGTTCAACTTCACCTCAACACATTATGCCCACTATGGGTCCAGTCAAAGTGATACTGACACTTCATCAAGTTTTCACAGAAACAACAGTCAAGATGATCTAAGTGATATATCACCTAGCAGAGAAAATCAAACAACCACTGATCATACCAGTTCTTCAAGCAGCAGTGAAGAAGCAAATCAAAATAAAATTGGTCTGCACATGACAAATAGAGCCAAAAGTGGAATTTTTAAACCAAAAATATACAACATATCTATGAAGGAAGTTAAACCTACAACATATGAAGAAGAATACAAATACAATAATTGGAAAATTGCTATGAATGAATAGTTATCTGCCCTTGTGAGGAACATGACATGGAGTCTTATAGCTAAACCCAACAATAAGAATATTATTTGAAGCAAGTGGACATTCAAAGTCAAGAGGAAGCCTAATGGATTAGTATCAAAATATAAAGCCAAACTCATTGCAAAGGGGTACATTCAGCAATATGGGTTCGATTTCAACAAGATTTTCTCACCATTTATAAGGTCTACAACTATCAGAGTAATATTAACAAGTGCCCTACATAACAAGCAGAGAATATTGTGATTGGATGTCAAAAATGCTTTTCTAAATGGCGAACTGCAAGAGGATGTGTACATGTATCAGCCTCAAGGATATATTCAAGGTGATAATAAATTGGTTTGTAAACTTCACAAAGCTTTGTATGGTTTAAAACAAGCACCCATAGTATGGTATGAAAGGCTAAAAGAGACACTTGTTAAAATTGATTATCACAGTGCTAAATCAGACAACTCACTCTATATAAAGATACAAGGTGGCTTCTCAACATATGTACTGGTTCATATAGATGACTTAATCATAACAGGAAGCAATAGCATGCAAATTAAAAGAATAATAAACTATATGAATACAACCTTTTCCATAAAATATTTGGGTTATCTAAACTATTTTCTTGGCATAGAAGCAATCAGAATATCAAATGGGGATCTGGTTCTCAGTTAAAGAAAGTATATTCCAGAGATTTTAGTCAAGGGAAAAATGGACATGGCAAAATCTCTCCCAACACCCATGGTTACCAACTATCCCTTTCCAAAAACAAAGGGTAAGCTTTCTACAACCCTACTTTACATAAAAGTGTAGTCGATGACCTATAATATACTACTGCTACAAGACCAGACATTACTTGCAGCGTGAATAAGTACCACAATTCATGCATTAACCACATGAAGACCATTGGAAAGCAGTCAAACATATACTAAGGTATCTTAAAGGCACAATTAATCAATGGCTGCATCTCAAATCAAATCAAAAATTAAAGTTAAGAGAATACTCTGACGCTAACTAGATCTCTGATCATTATGACCGAAGATCCACTATTGGGCACATCATCTATTTGGGATAAAATATGATCTCCTAGTGTTTGAGAAAACAACTCACCGCCTTTTGATCGAGCACTGCAGGAGAGTATAGAAGCGTAGCAAGAACAACAGATGAAATTTCCTATCTCATCTCTCTGCTCAAAGAAATCAAAAATCTACTTCAAAAAAGGTTAATTATCTGGTGCAACAACATAAGTGCAACAACATAAGTGCAACAACTCGTATTTTCCTATTATTTAAATTATTGGACTTAATATGATTTTGATTTATGGTAAGAAATAATATTTGGTGATTTAATTATAAAAATTATATGATGTGAACTTAATTAAGTTGATTAAGTAATGAATCTCAACTACTTATAACAATAATAACTTATATTGGATTTGTATGTGAGGAAAGAATTAGTTGAAATGGTTCAAAGATTAAATTTTAAAAGTAAGTGTTGGATTATTAAAGTGAACTAAAACTAATTATTTTATAATTTGAATTTCAATGGAAATAGTGACTAACTGAATAGGAAATTAAAGGTAAATAAATCAATTGAAAATAGTTTAAAATTTAATAAGTAAAAATTAAATATTTTATTAATTTAATTTAACCTGTTAAAACAGTCATTTTTCAAACGATCTCGAAATTTGATGAAACTAATTTCATCGATCCCGAAATATTAAACTATTGTAAGATTTCAAGTTTCATAGCTATTGGACGTGTCATTTGATCGTGCAAGCTCGAAACGCATATAAATCAATTTATAGAATGTAAAATATAATAAGCTGATTTTGGAAGTTAACTTCTAAATACAATGGAACTAGGACGTTAGACTTGTTCCATTGCATTTAGAAATATTTAAAACCTGATCATCTTTAATATATAGAACATTATAGTTTCTTTCAGAGTTGAAAATGTGTCTTTTTATGAACTTATGCAGTCATTAGTGCCAAATGGGCTTATATAACCAAACCAATGTAACTATTGATATAAATATATGCTAAAACCCTAGTAGCGTCCTCTAATTCATTTTCTCAACCCTAATCCTGAAATTCGTCCCTAATCTCGTTTTAATGGAGATTACAGATCGGAAAACAACATAAAAAATTCAAATGTTTCAAATGCTATCGAATTATATATCATTGGAAAGGTATCGACGATACAACAAACAAACTGATCATAAATCATAGTCAAAGTTGCTACTTTCGAACTCCTAAAGCAATAATTGGGGATTTTTGATTCGTTGATCATTTGGTAATGGTACCTAAATGAAAGTTGTAGATCAGGATCACACAAACTCTGAGATATCAATGATGTGATCTATCATCGACTAAGGCATTGATAAATAATGAATTAGGGTTTCGAACCCATGATTTTATGGTGACGGCATAGGGCCCATAGAGAATTGGAAGTGGTTGGTTTTTAGGTAGAGATGCTTCTCGACGTTGGCATTTGAACGAAGGTGGTCTCAACTTCTACGGTGGTCAGAGCAAGGTGAGGGAGGTGGTCAGAGTTCAGGTTGAATGGGGTGTTTGTGTGCATGTACTATAGCGTGCATGTAGAAGAAGCAGGTGTTCAAAGTAAGGGTGACATGCAATGGTATTTTGTGGAAAATTTGTTTTTTTTATTTAATTTTTCAGTCATGTTAACATGAATAACATTCTCATACGAATTCAGATTCATGCGCGGTTTCTTTTGTTGGGTTCGTCTCAAAATTTTGGACAACATGGAACTGTTCTGGATGAATTTTGTGAATTAAATTTTGGGGCTACATTCGGATTTCAAAAACATTTGGAACCAAAGGTGAATGATTAAATCCACTCACACTTAACTAAAATAAGTTAAATTAAAATTGTGTTATGTTGTGATTATATTGGTGGTAGTTTGATAGTTAAAAAAAATCATATTTATGTTGATTTACATCGATTGTATAAATTTAATTTAACTATAAATTTAAATTGTATAGTTAAGTTAAATTGAAAATTAATTGCTAGTTAAACCTAACACTTGACAACTAGTAAACTAATGCGATATTGAACTGTTGGGATGGGCATGGATACTTTGGATTGATATGTTTGATATATCGGTGTTTAATTATGTGTATTTACCATGTTATTCACTTTAATTATATAAAAGAATTTGTTTTTGTTGATTAATCCCAACCATTTATCATAGATGTTACGTGCATCAAATAAACCCGCAATTAATCATTAAAATGAATTAAGAATCACAGGTTGAAATGATAAATACCTATGACCCCTGATTTGGATTGAAATGATATATATCCAATTCTGAAATACCAAAATTAAATTCTAAGTATCACTTGGCCATATGGCAGAAAATTATATATGGACACCGGTTAGTCAAATAAAATTTTAAGTATCATCCTGCCAGAACACGCCCGTGTCCACCTCGTTTGAACCTTACTGTCCTGTATAGTAAAGCATTCCCTTGCCTTTAGCTATTATTATACCTCCATGATAGAAGGGATGCTGACTGATATGGGTTCCCAACCAAATATGCAATTGACACAAGCCATCCCTAGAATTGGTCCCCATTCATTATTCTATTAGGCCTCTTATCTTCCCCAATCAGCCCCACGCTACCGGAACAGATCTAAACTTGGATTTTATAATTTTATTAGGCCTCTATCTTCCCCAATCTGCCCCACGTTGTCGGACCTGACCTATGAGCCACTTGTCTTCTCCAATCAGCCCCATGCTACCGAAACGGACTCCCTCTATCTTAGCTTATTAATTGTATCCACAGTTTAACTTAACACAATTTTAGTTTATTAATAATCCCAATATAACCTCATGTTATATCCTAGATTGTTTTAACATTCCTAATTAATGTTATCTTTTTATACGACTCATTCCCATGTTACTTAACATTCAATTAAGTTCAATCTATTCCAGTTCACATGTTTGCATGTACTCCAATTAAATATTAAGGTTTATCCCCAAATTATAGTCCAATATTGAATATAAATTTAACCAGTTCTAATATTCCCAAAACCCCTTTTAATTTAATTCTAACATTATTCAAATTTTAACGCAAATTAATCGATAAAGGCCTAGGCATTCATTAGGCCTAGGCTCTCACTAAGCCTATGTTCAGCGCTAAAAACAAAAAGGGAAACAGCCTAGGATACTCGCAAGGTAAAGACTCAAAATAAAAAAAATAAAATAAAATAGGCATAGCTTGATTGTAAATAAAACCACAACATAAAAGGGGATAAGTAGAACGAGAATTATTTATAACAGAAATAAATAACCAGAAAGAAATAGGCTTAGATAGTAAATAAACTACAGTAAGTTATAGAAAAACTGAACATATAAATACTATAAACATAAAAATTATAGATTAAAACTATTTAACTGTCTAAACTTTCCCACATAAATAAGCAATCGAAAAATTACGTAAAAAAATCATAGATCTGATGATAAAAGCTTCCCCCATGGCATTCTTCTCAGATCTACCAAAACCTTCGCCTCCAGAAGTATTTATAAATATAAATATTTAAAACTTAAGAACATCTTTATCCCCATAACTTTTTAACTTATTTGGCCCTTCCTAATTTTGAGGACAGGACCGGGGAAAAAGAAGGTGAAGAGAAAAGGAATGGATGTATAGAAATGGGAGAGGGTCTGCTGGAATACTTATAGGGTTTACTAGATGCCCTTAAGCATCCAAATCCAATATTAGATCGGGTCCAACCATGTCATTGGACTAATAAGTGTTACGTCAGCCCTTAGTTTAAAATATGCTAATAAAAATCAAATAGCTCAGCAAAAATAATGTTAGGAAATATTAAACACTCGTTTCCTTGTGTGTTGGTTAAGCATGAAAAATTTGCGACCTCGGTCGACCAATCCGCCTCCCTGGGTCGACACAGGGGTCGACCCACCTAGGCTTGGGTCGACCCACCTAGGCTTGGGTCGACATAGTGTCGACCCAAGTGAACTGGGTCACCCGTGACCATTTCTTATATATATGTATTAATTTTAATTTTCTAAATTCTTCTATAATTCATAACTAATTCATTTTAACTCTGATTTTAGAAAACCAGGTATTCATTTTTACCTGAAAATTACAATGGACTCAAGTGTGCTAGTCTCATTGTTTAATTCTGAATTTTTTTAATTAATATTTAGTTTATTAATCTTTTATATCTGATTATTATTTATTCAAATTCGTGGTGTTATAGCAACGAAGTCGTAATTATTTAATTATTGCTTTATTATTATTTTTTAACCTTGCAAGTTTCATATCTAGTACATCTGACACCGAAACACCTTCCGAAAATCTATGAAAGGTCCAAGCATCACAACAAGCTAAAAATATCTACTTTGAGATTGGATCAATTGATATCTCATAGTTTGTAACCCATAGATGGTTACCTGAGATAATTAAGCCTAGATAGGATCCAATATCCCATTCTAACTGTTTGATATGTCTTTCGCCAACCTCGCAGACACCATATAAAACTCATAAACCTGAAACCAAACGATGATTACCTAAGTTGACCAAAGTTAATAAGTGTCTAGTATCCCCTTTCATACGACCAAAAGACCCTTCCCCCGCTTCACCAAAAAGTTCCCTAAGCGACCTATATGGATTCTTTTCACCAGGATGGTAAGGATTCAGGGTTACCACACTAAGGGCCAATATCCCTACCGAAATGTTCATATTGAAACCCGTAGATTAACATCAATCGAAACCAATTGCGAAGGGAACATAAGCTATCTTTAGATGGTATTCTATCACCTGCACTATCGATATCTTATCAGTATAATCTGTTTTATATAGAAACCTCCTTTCAGAACTCACCAAAAGTACCTTTCAGAAGGTACTTTATATAAACAATCCTAAGTTTAACCTAATCCTTTCCTAAACAAAGGAGTCTACTGGAATATTTTGTTTTAAGGTTTTATCCACGAAGTTTAGCTAAAAATATACATGTATAAATTTTGCGTGAATACGCAAAATGCAAAATAGGAAAAGTATTAGGCTAAGACTGATGAGCTTTAAAGTTAGGATGCAAAAATAACAAGAGAACTAGATGAAGATATATTCCATGTATTAGGCATATTTATAAATGAGTAGTTCGTAAGTCCAACTAAAACAATATTACAAGGATATATAATAGCTTAAGATTCATTATATACATAATATGATTATATATATGTATGTATGTATACAAAACCTTATATAGATTGTTAATTTAGAAACTGGATTAACCTAGAAAATCTATATGAAAGTGCAAATTCAAATGTTATCAAAGTAGAAAACCTAAAAGCAGTAAAATAGACTTACAAATTATATGGTGGCTCGGCGCACTCCAACTTATGTCCATTTCAATCAGATTTTATTATGATCTATTGTTTAATCTATTCTGATTATAAGTTTTGTTTACATTGAAATTTCCATAGAAATACTCATTATTTGTGACCGTATTGTGATCTCAATACTTGATCATTTCAGCTGATTCTTGTTTTGATATATAGCCATGATATAGTAATGGTTTTAGCTCTTGATTCGGAGTCGTTTCAGTTTGTTTTAATTATCAATATTTACCCTGAAACTATGTCCAAAGTTTCCCGAGAGCAAGAGATATTCATTTTCTTTTTTTGATTTCAAACACAACTGTTTATGCTAGAAAATAGGATATGTAAGCTTCAAGAGAATTTTTTAATTCACTACGCCATAGATTGCATACTGCAACACCAGAGAAGTGAAGCAGGAGGTGCTAAAAAATGTTGGTATAGGCCAAAAATGATCTGTGGCAACACTTTTTCGGGGACTCCTTTTGCCGCGTTGCCTTAGAGTCAAAGGCAACATCTTCGCGACCCTAAGACTACATCATCACAGGTGTTGCCACAGGTACTAAATTTCCAAAAATGTCGGGCCCACTGAAATTTGTAACCCGAGTTCACGGAATCCTGTTGTGGCTATAGAAGGGGTTCACGGAATCCTATTGTGGGGCCCACATGCATTAATCTGTGCAACACTTTTACCATCCAATGGTAACACCATATCATAGCAATGACAACATTTAACATCACATACTGCAACATTATATAAGAGTTATGGCAACATTAAATCACATACTGCAACATTATATAAGAGTTATGGCAACATTAAATCACATACTGCAACATTACAAGATTTTAACTTCACCATGAATTAAACTAATTCTTATCTCGGATTCACAAGCATCACAAATAGTACTTACAAACATAGCCAGAAAAATCATGTTTACAGACCATACTTACAAACACAGCTAGCACGTACTAAATATCAATTCATGTTCACTGCACTTGCACAAAGATCCCTAATATCAATGACTAAGAGTGCACTGCGTTCACTGCTTTGAGTTTCAGTGCCTTCACTGCGAACTGTCACACAAAGATCCCCAATATCAATGTGCATGTCAGGTTTTGCTTCACCTAATTTCTTAAGCATCCTTATCAAGTTCTCCTGAACTTTTTCGTTCATCTTTGCATCAAATTCATTTTGGACCATCTTATTCGCCTTTGCTTCGACTTCGTCGGCTATATCTTCCCTTGTCTTCGTTGTCAGCTTCTATATGTATGTGCCTGCTATTGGAGCAGCTTTTGAAACTTTTGCAAACTTTCTGTGCCATCCTATAAGCCATGATAGACCGTGCAACTTTCCATCAGAAACAAGCTCATGAACAACCCTATCACTGCCTCCTTCACTAATTTCTTTTTCTATCTCCTCCTGCAAAATAAAGTAGTTTCAAAATGTGGCATTAAATAAAATTAACAATTTTTAAACAAGTTTCTTAAACAAGAATTGCGGCATATAACACACTGAAACCTAAAGTAAAATATCACACCCATTGTTATGATCCTGCTATCGGTTTCAACAAAACAGGATCTAATTCTACAATAATGATGATCATGTGTAAAATGAAGCATTTTGTTGACACATGATTGAAGAGAAAATAAAATTCTTACAATTCTGTAGTTCATTATTGAAGCATCAGTCTTGTACACCTTTCGTTCCTGCCGCTTGTGAGTTTTAACATAATGTACTCCATCTGATTCCTTGGATTGATACAAAAAAACATTAGATAGAAAAAGGATATCAAATCAATTATTCCAGAACATATATCACTAATATTTCTAAACAAGTTAAACAAGGATATGTAGTTTATTCACAAGTTAAACAAGGATACTGCATTCGAGTTAAACAAGCATACCTCCATATGACCTATATTGTTAAACTGGCCAACCACAAAAATAAGCAAAATACATACCATCTTATGCCGAATTTGGGAAAAAAGTTTTGGACCAGCAATGTGTGTGTTAGTATAAGATTTCCGATTTGCAAAATTTGTGAGGGCCTTGGACTATAAAACAAAATGAAATAAAGATGTTTATTTGACTGATTTGAATGAATAAGAAGGGAAAAAAATTGTGATAAAACTTAAAATTATACCTGAACTTTTTCATCTCCCCAAAACTGCAAGAGTATTTTGAAATCCTGAAGTGGAATTTCATCCAACTTATTTCCAAGCCTCTCTTCATCAGTTTCATAAGCCGTATAATGTGCCTTTTTAATTTGACTCTTGTACCCCCTCCAAGCGTCATGAATTGACCTCAGAGCCCAATATTCACATTCATTCGGAACAATATACCATTGCTTAAATACAAATCAAACATTAAAAAGAACAATCATGCTACTTTTGTGACAAGTTTAATATATTTATGTGACACCCCACGTTCGTTAATGTCACTCACTAAGGGAATGTATTAAGTTCCGTGAAGTGTTATAGGTAATTAGACACAGATTAATTACAAGAAAAATACAAATAAGATAGCAGCGAAAATTTAAATTTTTATTTCAATAAAAATACCGTGGTCCACAATTTCATAAGCCACAAAAACCACTACAATAAAATAACTTCTATCTTGCATCATCAAAGTACATAAGTAAATAAAAAGCATAATTCCCGAAATGAAAGAGTTAAGCCATAGTAGAGACAAGAACTTGAGCCATACTTCAGAAATAGCTCCTAGCAAGGTAATATCTGAATCCTGACTAAGCCTGAGTGGTTCCTCCCTGAGAACCTGGGGGGAAACAGAAGAAAGAAGGAGAAACAAAAAGGGTCAGACATAAAGTCTGGCAAGTCTAGTTACTTTTAGCCATTAGATAGATAAAAGTAACATGATAGGCATATAAAGTGGATAAGAGAGAGATCACTACATAAATGGCAGGTGTGACAAGGTAATCAAGATAAGGTATACATGCCTAACTAATGATTACTCTGCACTACTACTAGTATATCCAAAAAGAGATGATCCCTTCAACTATAAAGTGGTAGACTTAGGTATACGTCCAAATGTAACCTAAATACTACGCTGATCGATTGGCTCCCTAACCCACGTAGATACCTTATGCTGGCCCCACTGTAGGAGGTATCACTTTCTAAAGTGGCAACCCCTTGTCGTAACATTGTGCACAACCATATCTACAGGTGTCACGGTTGCCTTATCCCCCTCTGTCTGGCTCATGCACGCACATGGCCCGGTCAGTTTGCACTGCCCACACCATTGTTTGCAAACGGTGTTTCTATCAAATTAGAAAACCATCAACAAAATATTTTAATAATAAACCGCAAGCGCAGGGCATACAATTGTTAGTACGTGGCGAATACGGGTCGATCCGCAGGGAAAGAATTTATTATAATCTTACTTAATCAAATTAAACCGAGGGCGAGTGAACTTATTAACTATAAACTAAAAAAAAACTAACAATGTTAAAATGAATACAAATATGAGACTAGGAGACAATTTAGGAGTAGATTCACTATCAACATCAATCTAATTAACATAAAAAGTGGTTCTATCTCTCTTTAATAACTAGCACATTAAGTGTTGTATTCATACAAGCATGATTTATATGCTAGAAAATTCAAGCTATATAAATCATCAATTTTCAATACGAACTTAAAGCCCTAATTATCACATAGAAAATAATAGTTCTAATATGAATTAGATTGTGATAAAGTGTGATTCTATTAATGATATGAGTATAACACATTTGGGAATAATCAACCAGCATGTGCTATCAATTTTCACTATATAAAATCTTTACTTTATCAATATCCAGTTATAGATTAAGCTCAAATAAGAGAGTTAGAAACAAGAAATTCTTATGTTAATTAATCATGAATCATGAGAGCTTCACTACCCTTAAATTGAAGGGGTTTAGCTACTCATAATGGATTCAATGATAACATAAAGACATTTCGTTATAAAAGAGAACAAAATAAAGAGCGAATAAAGATAAATATATAGTCTACTTGTAGAAGAGAAAATAACATGTAAATGAAAAACAACAAATTAATATTACATTAAAGTGATAGATTACAAATAAGAAATGGCTAAGAAGCCATGGTAAAAAAAGAAGTTTTGATTTCAGCCTCATTCTAAACTAAAAATCCAAGATGCCTTTTACATTCACATACATGAGTTATCTATACATGACTAAACCCTAATTCACTTTTTGCGTGCTACCAAGAATGCCCCCTCCTTAAGCTTCATTTTGTCTTTAGCAATATTGATTCATGAAGCCATAATTTTTGTCCCCACTAAAGAAGGAGGGAGAGTGAGTGGGGTCCTCCATTAATCCTCTATTTGAATTGATTCCCTTTTCATTGATTGATTTCCCTTTACATTTTTTGGGCAAGGCATTGATTACCTCCTTTTTCCTTTGTATGCATATATATCTTTATAAAGTCCTCTTCTACATGCATCTAGTTTCTGCAAAAATATAAAAAAATGTCCAAGTAAACATTCTCAAAATAATACAAGCACATAAGTGACCATTTTCCCCTTATATGATGATAAATGCATGATGTTTTGAAATCAATTCAATTATTGTTTAAACATGATAAAATACCCATATATGACATTTATTAGCACTAAACAAGAATATATATGTGAATATAAATGTGCATTTTTACATGCGCATCAACCGTCCTCCACGTTTGGATCTCTTACAATTAGTCAGTAAGTGTGCCCCTTCTCCGCCTAGTACGGAATATTTTGTTTGATACCTACTCCAAGTAACTGACTGAAATGGGTCCCACACAATATGATATAAGCTCTCCACTTTGTCTTGTATCCCCCACTAGGTTTTCACTGACTATGTATACCACTAGGTGTCTTTAATTACATAGCCTTATGTATTTCTACTAGTTATGCTTACCTACGGGTGTCTTTAATACATAACCCCTAATCTTCCAATCGGTTATGCTTACCTATAGGTGTCTTTAATTACATAACCCTATCACTTCTACAGGTTATGTTTACCCTAAGAGGTGTTTTTAATTACATAACTTTATTATTTCCACCGACTATGTATACCACAAGGTGTCTTTAATTACATAATCTTAACGGGTTAAGTTTGTGGGCCTATTACCCATGTCCTCTTCAGATTTACTTAACCCACCCCTCAACCATGTTTACTTAACCCCTAACTTAAATTTAAGTTCATACAATCCCTATGGATTAACTTAGGTTAAGTAGTCTGATTCTTTACCATGTCCATTCATGGTTTCATAATGGGCTAGACCTCCCACATTAGACCTACAAAATGTGGATGCTGGATATGTCGGTCGGGTCCGGGCGGACTTATTCCACAGTTGGGCCTAACCTTATGTCATAGCCCAATTTGTATTTATGTACTTAGACCGCCCACCTTAGGTTCACCACTAGTGGCTGCTGTATATGCCGGTATGGTCCGGGCGGACTTCCACCACTAATGCAAATTAACCTCGTGTCATAAGTATAATTACAATTCCTAATTGTAATTACTAGACATTCCATTTTTAATTAATTGATCAATTAATTAATCCTTTCCTTTTATAGGTGTCAATAACTATTTTGCCCAATAATTTGAATTACATGTCCACAAATGTTCATATTCAAATTATGCCAACTTTAATTAATTTACGAATTAATTAATCCTTTACTTTTATAGGTGTCAATACCTAATTTGCCTAATAATTGAATTACATGTCAATAAATTTTCATATTCAAATTATGCCATTTTTATCCCTTTTCCCCCGTTCCTTAACTAGCGCCCTCACAAAATTGGCAACATGCCTAGGCTAGACAATAGTCTAGTCATAAATGATAATAGGGAAGATAATGGGAATATAACTAAAATGGTCATCTTGGCATAAACATAAACTTTTATGATAATTAGGTGAACATACATACTAGCATGGACATGAAATTGTCATTATAACAAGGTGGACATAAAACTGATGGACTATGATGTCACAATATCTAAATTAGCAATTTAGATGTCCAATCGATTTAAATCTAACATGATAACATAGGGTGACATTTAGATCACATAAAATAGGTCTAACATGCTAACATCAGGTGACAATTTAGATCACACAAATTGATCTAACATGTTAACGTAATTGTGACAATTTAGATCACATAAAATAGATTTAACATAAATCATAAGGTGACAATTTAGATCATATAAAATAGATCTAATATGAATCATAAGGTGATAATTTTAGATTACATAGGATAGATTTAACATGAATCATAAGGTGACAATTTTAGACCACATAGGATAGATCTAACATGAATCACAAGGTGACAATTTTAGATCACATAGAATAGATCTAACTTGAATCATAAAGTGACAATTTTAGATCACATAGGATAGATCTAACATGAATTGTAAGGTGACAATTTAGATCACATAAAATAGATCTACATACATCCACATCATAGCATATCATAAAAGTTACAACCCAAGATCCATAATGATAACATAGTAGAACAATTTAAATTGGATCCAAAGAAATAGATCTATCATGACGTAGCATAAGATCTAACAATAACATAGATTCGAAGTCTACAACGTATCCAAATCACAGTCTTTTATAATTCACTATTACTTATCTAAACCTAAAAGCAACTAGAATTCACTGTGATTGGATTGTTAAGATAATAGAAAAGGTGATGAGTCTATGTTTGAATCTCAGAATGTGATATGCTTTAGAAGAAGATGAGAGATCCTAATTCAGTTCAGAATCTAGTAGAGTTCGGCCACCATTGTTTCTCTTTGAAGAAAACAAAGGTTATGAGATATATTTATAGCTGTTTGGTTATAGAATTCGGATGCCACCTCAGCCCTAATGGAATTGGGTCAGGTCACGGATAGTCACTCACTCGAAAAAGGCCTAAATAACCAAAAACTGTTCTGGGCGCACTTTACAGGAGCGCCAGTGCAAAATTGCCTTGGCGCACTTGGCAAGTGCGCCAGTTATATCTAGTTCTGATTTTCAACTTTCTATCGTCCGTAACTTCTTCAGGAGCGCCAGTGCAAAATTGCCTTGGCGCACTTTACAGGAGCGCCAGTTATTCGTTCTACGTAAACTAGGTGTCTACCCTGATCAGAATTTCGAGATAGATGTAATAACGTAATCAGTTTTCCCTTAATTCTTAATATTAAATTATTTATCCTTTAATTTTTCTTCTTTAATGTTAAAATTTTGGGGTTTTACATCCTCCTCTACTCAAAGGATTTCGTCCCCGAAATCTCCAAGTTGAGAAGAATGCATATCCTACCATCCATCATCCATCTACTTATCCAGTAATCACTGGCATCCATTCTCCTTAAGGATTTCTAATGCTTTCATGAATATATGCAAAGGTGTGTGTATATGTCCCAATACTAATGCAAAGTTCAGGCGGTCTACTGATTCAGTTGACCTCCTTAACACAATGTATGTTAGTCTCATTAATCCAATATGTATGCAAATACTCCTATTATAACATATACACTCTATATGTGTGCACACTCATTCATCCAAATGTTACATCCATATGCTAGTTCATCCATTTCTATCTATAAAAGAAAAGAAAACGCACACACATCCATATGCAGTATGAGAGTGATTGAGCCGATCTTAGTGCCTAATGTGTGTGTATATGCATCCACTAGCAAGCACTAGCATCCACTTGCATCCATCAAACATAATATGTTTCAAACAAATGTTTACATCCATAGGATTCCTATCTAAAGGTCGAAAATACTATGGATAGGATATACTCAAATGATAGAAATAAGTACTGATAAAGCTTTTGGAAAAAGGAGTTAGGAACATACCCTCGAAGAGAAAAGGGTACGAGGCACGAATCTTGTCTTCGGTCTCCCAAGTCGCATCCTCTGGGTTATCTCCCCATTGAACCTTTAGCAACTTGATCTCTTTATTTTGTAGCTTCTTAACTTCTGATCCCAGAATAGGGAAGGAACTCGTCTGACTGTCGCCTCATGTTCCACTTCTACCTCTTCCAATATACTCAACTCAACAACTTACACGGTGTCATGCAAGCACTTCCGCAGATGAGAAACATGGAAAACAACATGAATACCTGATAGATTTTCAAGAAGCTTTACTCTATAGGCCATTTTGTCAATCCTCTAGGTTATGGGAAATGGTCCCACAAACCTAGGTACCAACTTCCTTACCGATCCGAAGCGAACCACATTCCTCGGAGGTGACATTTTGAAAAAAACCAAGTCTCTTACTTCAAATTCGAGGTCAGTCCTTCTCTTGTCTGCATAGGATTTCTGCCAATCATGAGCTGTCTTCAACCGCCGTCGAATAAGGTCAATCTTTTCGGACATTTATCTAACCATATCTGGTCCAAGTAATAATCTTTTTGTAGATTCCCACCAACAAGTTGGTGATCTACAGGGTCGTCTGTACAATGCTTCGAAGGGTGCCTATAACACCACGCATTTTTAATGAAATTAAAAATGTGGAAATATGTATATATATTATATGCATAGATATATTTGAGAGAAAAATTAAATAATGACAATAAAATTACATGTAATAAGTTAATGCAGTGAAATGTAGAAAAAGATAAATAAAAGAAATTATATGCAATACATGAAATGCGAAGAAATGCATGCGAACATTTATAAAAAAAGAAATAAAAAGGAGAATTTGAATAGCCTCCAGAATTCGGTCATGAAATTAGCATCACTGCATTCGTGGGGATTTTCTAGTCAATTTAGACCTATAGTTTATAGAAAAATGATTTAAAATGAAGAAGATATCTTTAAATATTGCAACAAAACAAGAAAAAGAGGAATGAGAAAAGAATAATATTTTTCATTGTTCTAAGGTTTGTAAACAAAAGACTTAGTAGCTCATTTTGTTAGAACATGTGACATGTATACAAGAGGTTCTGAGTTCAATCCCCGCCAGCGTCATATTCTTGTTTTAGGAGAATGGCTAAAAAGTGGCTTAGTGTGAACGCAGTTCAAAAAGAGGTTTAGTGTGAAAAGGGTTAATTGGAAAGATAATAAAAAATAAAAATAAATATATAATATATATATATATATATGACATGTGGGTGTCAACACCCCTGCTGCTGCGCATCATGTTGCACACACGACGCATTTTTGTTGGTCAATGACGATTTTTGATGGATTAGGGCATATGTGGCATCCTCTGATTGGCTTGGTGATGTGTCATTGTGAATTGGGTGGTTTAGATTGATCCTAAACTAATCTAAGGGCTCTAATTAATCCTACACATCTATATAAGCACACATAAACATAAACCCTAATCTAAACTAAATTCATTCATGGGCCTATATGTTGCTGCATCCTAAACTAACCTAGCCTCCACCATAACAAATCAAATTCAAGCTAGAAGATAAAAATCAAAGTCTACATCAAAGGTTAAGCTTAACAAATTCAGAAATCAGATCCCAGAATTCAAGATCTTTTTTTTATGTTAGTGTTAGTCACTTTTAGGTTTAAATAGATAAATGTGAATTGTGGTAAACTATGAATTGGGTATATGCTGTAAATCATGAACTTATGCAAGCATACTATGTCTTTTTCCTAGATCTAATATATGGACATTCTACTATGTCTCCTATGTGAATCTTGAACTACAATTATATTGTGGTACGTGTGAACTTATTAATACAGATCTAACTTTCTAGATCTGATTGTGATGATTCGATATGACATTTATATGAACATTGATTTGTAACCATGTTAGGATGATAGTACATCCATTAATTTTATATTTCTTGGATCTAGACTTTGGTGTTAATCACATTTCACTTGTTATATTATGATACCTTGGTATATGTGGTAAACTTGACATGAGAATCTAAACTTGTTATTATGCCACCCTGTCTATGCTAGATTTAGGTAATTGGACACCTAATATTGAATCTATATCTTATTATGCTTGCCTAAACAAAAGTTATTAATTTGATGTCCACTTTATTATGATAATTATCACATGTCTATTCACTTAGTTACTATGCCAGTTATGTTAATATTTATGCCAAAACATGTTGAACTGTCACCCTTATCATGTTCCCTTTTATTGTTATGACAAGACTACTTTATAGCGTTGATGCCGCCAAAATACATGTGAATACGTTAGTTAGGAACGGGGATAAAGGGAATTTGTAATTGGCATAGTTTATATAATATTTATATTAAATGATCATATAATTCAAATGGGAAAACGTAGAATTAATTACCTATAATGACATAGGAAAAGTTGGGTAAAAATGGCATAATTTGAATATGACCATTTATGGATATGTGATTCAAATTATTGTTGCAAAATAGGTATAGACACCTATAAATGGAAAGGATTAATTAATTGGTAAATTAACTAAAAATGGAATGTTAATAATTAAAATTAAGAATTTTAATTGTACTTATGACACGAGATTAGTTTACATTAGTGGCGGAAGTCTGCCCAGACCCGACCGACATATCCAGCAGCCACTAATGTTGAACCTAATGTGGGAGGTCTAAGTATGAAAATACGAATCTGGCTAAGACACGAGGTTAGGCCCAACTGTGGAATAAGACTTCCCGGACCCGACCGGCATATCCAGCATCCACACGTTGTAGGCCTAATGTGGGAGGTCTAGCCCATTATAACCATAATTGGACATGGTAAAGAAATGGATTAATTAACCTAATTTAATATGAATATGTACTTAAGTTATGGTTAAGTAAAATTGGATGGGTAGTAAGGAGGGGTTAATTAAGTTAGAGGGGATGGGTAATATATATATATATATATATATATATATATATATATATATATATATATATATATATATATATATTTGTGTGTGTGTGTGCTGTAACGACCCAACTTTCGAACACATCGGAAGTTTTGCCATTAATAAGAATAAGAATAGATAGAAGATAAAATCACAGAAAATCATCAGAATCTCACAGCGCAATTTTTACAGAAGATAATACTTTATTACATTACACAACGGAATATATTACATCAGAGCCTTATAGATCCAGTGATACAAACTACTCATAGTACATCTGTAATTATACATATCATTGATGACCAAAATGACAGACTTAATTATACAGTAGATAGATCAGCATACAGAAAGTTCCATTCCAGCTTTCCAAGTTTTATCCAATCCTGATTCACTTGTCTATTCATAACAAGCGTTATGAATACCCAAGAGTTTAAAGGAAACACAGAAAAATAAACTCCAGGTCAGTCAGGGAACTGGTATGAGTAAACAGTTTAAAACAAATAAAAATATCTCATAAGACCACACCGAAAATACGGAACGGGTTTTTACCTTATGAGATCAAAAACACTTTGTATACTTGAAAACAGATATTATCATAGTATCTGGATGTTTTCACAAATAATTTAGAATCTAGAAGAATGCTTGCATCTCACATTCTCCTATATAGTATACAAATAAAAACCCGCTTGGCACTTATGGAAATTGGATTTCCAACTATGACAAGGTATGGGACCACCTTCCGATGATATATCTCTAGAGGCAAATACACATAGGTTCAACAAGAACGTCTTGCAACCCGGCCCGCACATGACCGACCACTCATTTCTCTTGAGTGTATCGAGTGTATATCACCAATGGTTGTGTACGGCAACCATTCCCGAATGGGCAAAATTAATAGATTAAGAAACAAAAGGAATTTCTCTAGATAGGTGATGCTACACCCTAATGGGAGCGACCCATATAGCCATGCTGCCTGCCCGATTTTTGTCATTTCTTGGATGTGAGGCTTGAGGCTAAACTTACCTTTTCATCATCACTGTTTAATTTCTTTGAACGCCACATCGTCAGATCCATCGGAAGTCATTAATTGATTTCCACAAAAATACTCTGGTTGTCAGGCTAAAGAAGTTTCCCTTCTATGCCAGCAACTGGTACGTTTGAAGAAAACAACGTACTTGATTCCTTTGAAAATACTTTGTCAGACATTCGTCTATACAAGTTGTCATGGGACTGGACAAACCGAAGGCACTATTCAAAAATAGTCCTTGTATATTACGGTCTTCAATTTAAAAAACTCTGACGCGCGGCGTATAATCAAATCAAAGTGAAATATTTATTTCGGTCTCTTTGAAATGATTAGTGAAAAATTTTCTTTTTAAATCATTAATCTAACATGATTATGAACTAATTTACATATATAATTACAGTCAAACTAAACATCATATGATTATCTGGCTTAAATCTGGTATTTGATCATGTCTTTAAAATGAATAATTTCAGTGTATGCATCGCACACGGTTTTTCTTCCTATTTTGTTCGTCATCTTTAAAATGAATACTTACCTTAATTTTCCTTAGAAAAATATTTCTCATCATTATTACTTAATCTTATTATCCATAAATGACTTAAATTATGATTTAATCATTTATTTACAACTTTTACACTTGGTATTTTTCTCGTCAAATTTTCCCTTTGATCCTTCGTTCTTGATTTACTTATCCTTCTTTCTATACGGATAAAGTTCCTCCTTTTTATTTATCAGTCTAAACCCAATTAAAACCATTATTTACAGTTCTTGTTTTAAAAAGGTACAAAACTGTTCATGATTAGTTCTTATATCAGAAATTTTAGATTGTAGATTAAAACTGACAAATTCCATCGTATGTATTACATACGGTCTCTCTACCTTGTTTAAAATTTTAAATAATTCATTTGAAAATAAATTCAAATTTAAATTATAAACTAAATTTATAATTTAATATAATTTTAGGTTTTTTGTTAACTGTTCGACTACTGTCAAAAACCTTATCTGATCTTTTTACACTTGATCGATTTTATTTTTTGTTTGACTTTACAGTTTGAATACTTCCTTAGAAAATCATCTCTAATATATTTATAAATTAAATTTATAATTTAATTTAAAATTCCAGTTTCTGTATTTGAATTTTAGTCCTTGAATAAACTGTATTTTTATCCTGATTCAATTCTTCTTCATTTACTGGCTAATTAAATAAAAATTCTATTTTTATTTAAAATATTTATTTTCCTATTTAATTAATCCGATATTTAATTTAAAAACTAATTTAAATTTAAAATATAAAAAAAACTACATTTTAAAGCAAAGTACCAATTTGGTAAAGTGCCACTTCAAAAACCACAGCGTGCTCTCATGAAATCGGCCCTGGTCACCATGGTTTTGCCCAACACCACATTGCTCGACCACTTACCCAAAGTACCAAGTTCCATCTCCTCAGATCCCATGATTTTTACTTCGATCATACTCCTGCACCCATGCGCCAGCCACTACCATGTGGTAGTACCACTTTCCAAGTACCTCCCCCCTTTGACCTCGTGATCCTTGGCCCGATCACTCAAAAACCCCAGTGCCACCTCCACCCAGCTCCATGCACGTACATAGCTGGACGAGCCACCGTTGACCGCTCGTGAGTATCCAGACACATCGCACACCTCCTCCGGACCTCACCAACACCACCTGATCCGATCACCCAAGGCCGTATTGTGTTTTCACTACGTCATCGTCCTTAGCCAAAAATAAGTTATCAAGAAACTTCAGTCTGCTTCCAGCTCCTTCCACCGGACTTCGAACCCTTCTTGCCACGCCACCGCCATCCACTAACTTCGTGAACCCCCCTGGACCGCTCCCCTAAATCCCCACCATCGACGAGCAGTTCTGACGAAAGAAACCGAACCCAAAACCAAGTTTTAAACCCTATTTTGATTTAATTCTCCAATCCCATGCATTAGAAAAATTAACTTGTATTTTTCCTAGCATCCCCGATCCTAGGTGATGCTCCACCTCCAACCACGTGCCTTCCCTCGGCCTGGATGATCGGAATTTGACCAAAGTTCAAATTTTGATCATCTCAGTACTTCTCTTAAATTTATGAACTAAAAATCATGATTCTTCTTCTAAAAATCATCATTTTTAATGCTGATTCTATTTATATATTCAATATGGTTTTATATGAGTTTTGAAAATTTGATGAAACAGAGAGTATTGTTGTTTTTCTGCCTTCAAGTTCCAGTGAGATCTTTGGCCAGTTTGTTTCATTTTGAACAATTGAATGACCATATAAAGGGTTTATAAGTACTATGCTATCTTATTTCTAATCCTACTAACATAGAATCGCTGATCCATTTGGATTTGTAAAGTTTTTAGGCAAAATACAAGGTTTGGTAAACCATCAGGTAATCCCTTCTTTAACTGTAACAACCCGGATTTTCGGCGACTTTGGTTATCGACATAAGCTCGACGTCGATAACCAAAACATCGAAAAATCCCGGTAATTAATGAAAGAAATTAGAAGGTGAGAATAGATAAGATAGAAACTTAGAACAGAAGAAGAAGAACACAACATCAGAGTAACACGAACCTCACAGCGGAACGAATAACATATAATAGATAACATAACTTTAAAATATAACAGTTATGTATACAATAGCACTTATTAGAGTACAGAACTTACAACACAGCGGAAATAAACTATAGCTATATGATTCTGAAGCCTCCTGCTGCAGCTTTTCAATGTATCTGCAAATCCCGACTACTTGACTGCCCATACAAATTTAGGTACCCAAGTGTTTAGGGAAAACAACAAAGTAAACTCCGAGTCAGTCATGGGACTGGTGTGAGTAAAACAGTTTAAACAGGTATATGAACAAGTAAACGATATCTCATAAGACCACGCCGCAGAACGGAACGGGTTTTTCCCTTATCCAAAATATCTTTATATCAAAAACCTTTTGATATTATAATAATATCTATGTACAAATAGATATCAACTAGCAGAAACGCTTTCATCTCACGTTCTACATATATAGTATACAATCAAAATCGCAAGCACGTATTGGATAAAGGATTTCCAACTATGACAAGGTATGGAACCACCTTCCGATCAGTGTACTCTAGGAACGATACACTGGAGTTCAACAAGAACATCTTGTAACTCAGCCACACATGACCGACCACTCATTTTGCTTGAGTGTATCGAATGTATATCACCAACGGTTGGGATCAGCAACCGTTCCCGTATATATATGGGATAGCATTGATAGATTTAAGAAACAAATGAATATTCTCTAGGTAGGTGATTATACACCCTACTTCGGTGCGACCGACTTAGCCATGTTGCCTGCCCGATTTCTGTCATTTACTGGTTGATGAGGCTAGAAGCTACGCTTTATCATTACATCAGATTCACTTCGAATATCACATTGTCAGATCCATCGAAAATCACTAATTGGCGTCTACAATAGTACGTTACGTGTCAGCTAAAAGAAGTTTCCTTCTCCGCTTCCACTCTTGGTACGGTCGAAGAAATCAATGTACATGACCCTTCTAGAAATACTCTGTCAGACATTCATTCATACAAGTCATCCTCATTCACTTAGAATGTCACATCGTCATACCCGCCAAATCACAAATTGACTTATTCAAAAATAACACAGGTATACAGCTATGAGAAATGAATTCCTCTGCCACCAAACGTGAATACGTTTGAACAGATCAACTTACGCGATCCATTGGATATACTCTGTCAGACCTTCGTCCATACAAGTTGTCTTGGGACTGGACAAAACGAAGGCACTACTCAGTATATCCATCTTAGTCACTGTTATCTGAGACTTATACAGCAGCCCTTGCACTTTACTCCGTCTTCAAATTATCTTTGGCATAAATGATTCGCAACGCTTATGCCAATACAGAGTGGTTCTTCGGATAATAATCCAACTGGTCTCTCCATATTAACAACGTTAAAATGGTCAAAACTTCGATAGTCTGTGATTTAACTATCAAAGAAAAACAAGTGTGCAAACAATGATATTATTTCCAGACGGAAATTATATCGATCAATCATCAACATATATATATATATTCACATTGCCTTATTTTCTTTGTTCAGAAAATATATGTTATTAACACTGGAAAACGTTTCCATCTGCTTATTTACAAATCACTACTCTTCCCAACTATCAGTCCCTGACTGTGAACTAGTATGAGAACAATTCCCTAAGTATAAATCCCGAAGGCCGAAACCAACATCAGATAGACACTTAGAAAACCATTCAATTTACTAATCTCTAGTCAGTTCTAATTTTACTTAACTCTATTTGATTAACTCTAATTGATTAACTCTAACTGGTTAATTCTAACCGATCAACTCTAACTGGTTTTACTTGGTTTAACTAACTCAATTTATTAACTCGACTGACTAATTCAACTCGATTAACCTAACTTGATTTACTTATCTCGATTAACTGAACTAATCACTTTGATTAACTCGACTAATTCACTTTGGTTAACTTAACCAATTTACTTAACTAATTCACTTAGTTTAACCTAACTATTCACTTAACTCCTGTCGAATAAACTATATTCGATAACTCCTCTAGCTCTATTCGAATAAACTATATTCGATTAACTCCTTTACTCTATTCGAATAAACTATATTCGATTAACTCCTTTACTCTATTCAAATAAACTATATCTGATTATCTCCTTTAATCTATTCGAATAAACTATATTCGATTAACTCCTTTACTCTATATTCGATTAACTCCTTTACTCTATTCGAATAAACTATATTCGATTAACTCCTTTACTCTATTCGAATAAACTATATTCGATTAACTCCTTTGATTTAACTATAATCGATTAACTCCATCGAATAAACTATATTCGATAACTCCTTCGATTTAACTAATCGATAACTCCTTTCGATTAAACTATAATCGATAACTCCTTTCGATGAAACTAACATCGATTAACTCCTTTCGATGAAACTAACATCGATTAACTCCTGTAACAACCCTGAAATTTGGGGTCAATTTAAAATTTTCATTTAGGGGTGTTTAAAAATCTAAAATAAATTATTTCAAATAAAAATGAATGGGAATTTGTTTGAGCAAAGTTAATGCAAAGTTAAGCCAAAAATAAATTGCATCGAGAATTAGAAATAGGAAGGTAGTTTGAAAAGTCAAACTTGAACTTTGACCTACTGCACATGATGCAGAATAAATCGGATTTTGGTGAAACGAAAAATATCTAAATCTGTTAATGAGTACCTTTTTAACGAATCCGAAAAATCGAAGTTTCATAGCGGAAATCAAAAGTTATGGCCAAATGAATTTCAGAAAGGTCGCTATAGAAATATATCGCCCTTGAAAATTGACATTTTGCATACGACCTCGGAATTCAACGAAACCACTTTTGTTGAGTCCGGAATGTAAAACTATTGCTAGGTTTCAAATTTCATGATTTTTGAAGCTAGCATGTAAGCGTGGCAAAAGAATTTGTGTTTTGTCAGTTTCGGTCAAAATTAATTGACTGAAAAATAGCCATTTTTCAAACTGTCTCAGAATGAGGTGAAATAAATTTTGTTAGGACCGTATGGACATAAGAAAGCCAAAAATAATTTTTCTGGATTTTTCTGAGCTAGTATGTGGCCCTAGTGGAATTAACAAGTACGTTCGAAATTAAATTAAATGATTTATTTTAAAAATAAAAGAAAACATGACTGTAACTTCAGAATTAGACCTTGGCAGTAGCGCCATCGCGTTCAGAAGACGTCAAAACATTAAGTTTGATAGTCGTTGAGCTTCGTTTGGAGGTCGTACGAGAAAACACTATTTTCTATAATTAATTAATTAAATAAATAAAAAAATAAAACCCTAAATACTAGTATAAATACGGTATGCTACAGGGCCATCGTCTTCTTCATTTTGCACAGCCGCAAGAACCCATATTTGCTCAATTCTTTGAGCTTCGATTTCTCCTCCGACACTCAACGAAAATCTTCGTACCAATACCCGTTTCGAAGCTCTTCGCGAGCTCTTCGATTTGGTACCTGAACCATCACCCCCCGTCGCCTGTCGAAGCCGCCCCGAGCCCGAGAAGACCCGACGGTCGCGCCCCCCTAAGCCCCACCAGGCGCCGCCGAGCCCATCCCCCTTCAGGCCGATCAAAGGCCTCTCTTTCCCGGTCCTTCTCCAACAAACGGTGTCTGAAACCATCAACCACAAATCAAGAAAACAGAACATTCTGAAAATTCAAAGGTATAATTTGATTTCAGTTTTGCCATGCTTTTAAGCGTTACACTGTCAGTTGTTAAAAGTCAGAACTATTCAAACATCAATAACTAACACATACAAACTTCGAATCTGAAAATTTCAGATCCGTTAGGACCGTGACAACGAATAGGATCTGCTGTGATTGATTGGAGCATTCTGAAATTATCTGGATTATTATTATTTTCTTATCCAGTCAAGGTGAGAATTCACTTTTAATTAAATTAAATGATTTAATCAATCTTGCGTGTTGTGAATCTGCGATGTATGTTGTGTATGTTATAAATCTGAATTGTTGTGATGCTATGACACTAGATCTGTATATTTCAATGTAAAACCTGAGTTGTAGTTGCTATGATCATTGTTAGATAATTTTACCAACCATGTTTATTGATATTCATGGACCATTTGTTTGTATATAATAAGTTCGAATAGATCACTTTTATTCTTTGAATCATTGATGTAATTGGATTTGCCATAAATATTGGACATGTAGAAATTCATCGTACGACAAAGTTAGCATTTTTGTTAATGTTAAAAATTAGAATTTCATCGTATGACAAAGTTAACATTTTTGTTAATGTTAAAAATTAGAATTTCATCGTATGACAAAGTTAACATTTTTTGTTAATGTTAAAAATTAGAAATTCATCGTATGACAAAGTTAGCATTTTTTTTAATGTTAAAAATTAGAATTTCATCGTATGACAAAGTTAACATTTTTGTTAATGTTAAAGATTAGAATTTCATCGTATGACAAAGTTAGCATTTTTGTTAATGTTAAAAAAATAAGAATTTACATTATATGAGGAATTAACATTTTTAATGTTAATATTATAAAAATTATAACGTATGATGTAATTAACATTTTTAATGTTAACATTTAAAGAGAATTTACACCGCAAGATAATTAACATTTATCGTAATGTTAATATATAGTGAATTTGGCCGTAGGAAAAAATTAACATTATTTTATCATGCAAATAAAAGAGAGAATTAACTGTAGGATTGAGTTACATTTTTTTTAACGTAAATTAAAAAGCAATTTAACATAGGATGAGATTACATTATTTTTAATGTAGGTTAAAAGGTAATTTAACCATAGGATGGGTTTACATCATTTTTGGTGTAAATTAAATAATAATATTAACTGTAGGAAAATTCACATTTTTATTAACATGAACAAATAGACATTTTCATCGAATGTACATTTTACATACTTTTCATGTAATTAAATAGTAAATACAACGTAGGATGATTTTACATTATTTTGATGTAATATAAAAGGAATTTCACCGTAAGATTAGTTAGCATTGTTTTTTTATGTTAATATAAAATTAATTTCATCGGATGAACAATTAACATTATTTTTAATGTTAATAATAGTAATTTCACCGCATGAACAATTAACATTATTTTTAAGGTTAATAATAGTAATTTCACCGCATGAACAATTAACATTATTTTTAATGTTAATAATAGTAATTTCACCGCATGAACAATTAGCATTATTTTTAATGTTAATAATAGTAATTTCATCGTATGACCAGTAACATAAATTTTAAGGTTAATAATATTAAAGAGAATTGACAGTAGGAATGTTACATTATTTTATAATGTAAATTTAAAGAAGAATTGCACTGTAGGATGAGAATAACATTATTTTTAATGTTAATATTAAAAAGAGTGTAACCATAGGATTAATATACATTATTTTTAATGTAGATGAAAAGAAGATTAATCGTAGGACAAGTTACGTTATTTTTTTTATGTAAATTAAAATGTAATTTAACCGTAGGAGTTAACATTTATTTTAAATGTTAATATTAAAAAGCATTTACATTGTATGAAGTTAACATTATTTTTGATGTAAATATATAAGAATGCGACATGTAAATGCAAGCTTACATTCTATTCAATGTAAATAAATAAGAACGTGATATGTAATAGAAGAATACGTTTTATTTAACATAAATAAAAAATAGGATTCTGAGAATGCGTCGTTAAATAAGGAGTTTAATTATTTTAAATAATTAGAAAAAGAATTAGCCGTTATAAAATAATATAACGACATGAAATTGTTTTCCAAACTGTAAGTATGCGAGGTTGTTTGGGAAGTCCGAGATACTCTCATCCCAAATTAAACCAAACGACATGAAGGTTGAAGCATAAGACGACGTATGAACACCGTAAATCTTCCCTCGAATGGACAGCGATCGAGATCCTGAATTGACTTGCTCCCAATTCAAGGGTCAAGGTCATTGCCCAGACGTACGTGTTGATTTCACGGCTTTGACTTTCGCTCAGACCCAGAGCATAAGTTTAAATGGATTGTATGTCTGACATCGTACCCCATTAAATATCATGTTGTTGATTTTTTGTTAATATATAAATGTTGGTGGTGGAGGATTTATTCTCTACTTAACACTTGTTTATATATTGACGGACGATCGACGGCACGGTATGGAGTGACAGTGTGGCATACTAAGATGCAATGATCAAGGTTTCTTGTTGAAAAGCAGAACCTTATGGTAAAGATCAAAGCATCACTGGAATAAGCAGAGCTTTGTGTATTACGTAACTTCACGAGCCTCACAAACCGGTAGAGTCTAAAACGGGAGAAGGGAACGCAGGGAGAGCAGCACGTTTCTTTCTAGCTAAAAGTGGTGTTTGGGTTTGACACAGCCTGACATTTTACTTATGTGGATGATGGAATGAGGCGCCTCGGATAGGTCCTATAGGATCGGGAAATGTGTGTTCAGGTATAACTAATCCGCTAAGCTGTATTTGCGGACCGGTCCTGCAGCTATCCAAGGGTTCTCCGCGGGGAATCCTGAGACACTAGCTAGAGTGCTCGAATCGGTAAGGAGCTCCTCCCTAGCCTTGACTCAGATGGAAATCCAAATTCCAAATACGACCATACGGATTTGATTGTATTACTAGTACGGAGGCATAGTATATGGTACCTATGCTTCCTAGGATCGATACATTTATTTTGAAATGTTCTGTTATAAATATTAATAATAATATTAAACCCGTATTTGCCGTATTTAGCATGTTTAATCACCATAAGGGAAAACTCTATCTTCTGGTGTGCGTTGCATTGTGTGATGGGACTTGAGTCTTATGGTGATTTCACTTTTTCCAAAAAGCATTGCGTTGATTAAACGATTTATTCCTTTGCTTGTTCTGACACTTAAAATTATGCACGGCAGTCCATTGAAATAAATCCGTTCCGCATTAGCGGCATGGTCTTTGGATTTGCCATATTATGAATAGTATGATAGTTAAGAATTCTCACACCAGTCCCACGACTGACCCATAGTTTGTTTCACCCTTTTGCAAACTTGGGTGCCCTCCTTTCTACACGGGCAGCCAAGTAACAGGTATTCTTTGCTTGGAGTCTTTTCTTTGGAGCGGCTTATCATTTTCCTTGGACCAGCTTTTGACGTAGAGGTGATGACTTGGAGTTTCGAAGACTTTCTATCATTTGCTTTTATCGCATTTCCTTTTTCATTCCAGACATTAGACTTATTTCCATTTCATGTCATTTATTTTGGAATTGGGATTTATGTCATTTTTCTGCAAACTTGATGTAGTAACTTAGAATTCTGTGACTGTGGATTTTCTATTGTTGATGACATTATATTTCCGCTGCTATGATGTTGTTACTATATGGATTTCCTTTACTATGTTGTTTCTGTGACTTGTTATATTATATTTATGTGGTATTCCAAATGATTACTCCTGCTTTTATTCCGTGGAAGTTTGGGGTCATCACAGTTGGTATCAGAGCTTTGGTTTACAAAGCGGAATATAACATAATTATAGTAATTCGTTTATGTAGAATCACTATATTCTATGGCGAACATTTCATGAGATACATAATAGTCAGTCATTCTATCATAATCTTTTATCCATCCTTCTATCTTCATCATTTCTCAAAATCATCATTAAAGTTGTTCTGACTCTTTCTTTGATCGTACAGAAACAACTAGAAAATAAGTTCCGCTGCTGCTAGAGCTGCTAGGGCCAGGAGAAGGCAAAATACCACCGTGACTGAGGAGCCCACTGTCCAACAACAACCACCACCACCGCATTAGCCCTTTGATTTGGATAAGGTGGCGAAGAAGTTCAAAAACTTAGGAGGAGTGCCATTCAAAGGTACAGAAACTGTGACACAGGCTCAAGCTTGGCTGAGAAACTGCGAAAAGATTTTTGAAGGATTGGAGCTGCCGGATCAGAGGAAAAGATTCATGGCTTCATGGCTACTACAGGAAGAAGCTCAAAACTGGTGGGACGTAGTCACGATTGGAGGGATTGCTGATGATATGTCTTGGACAAGGTTTAAGGAGCTTTTCAACGGCAAATACATTCTGAGGCAGGAGGTAGAAAGACTGCATGACGAGTTCGCCAATCTGAAGCAAGGAAACAAGACCATCTCAGAGTATGTTCGAAGGTTTGAAGATCTCTCCCATTATGCCCCTGAATTGATTCAGGATGACTTTCAGAAGAACAAAAGGTTCATAAATGGGCTTGCAAGGAAATATATTGACAGAGTCACGGTCCACATTGATCTTTCTTTCAATAAGCTGGTGGAGTTTGCTTGTCGATATGAGGAGAACGATAGGAAGGTTTCTCAGCAGGATAGAGAGAGAAGATTGGCTAACAACAATAGGAAGCAGCCAGAGAAGAAGACTGAAGGGAGCACTTCTGGGCCCGCTAAGAAGTGGGATAAGTCAAAGGTGCAATGCTTTAACTGCCAGCAATTTGGACATTATAGCTCAGAATGCAAGAACCCAAAGAAGGCTAGGAGTGATGACACCAAAGACTGCTATAAATGTCACAAGAAGGGTCACATCAAGGCTAACTGCCCACTATTGAAAGGAGCTCAGATTGCACATGTGTATGACGGGGAAAGTGCACCATCTTCCTCCGCACCTACTGAGGGAGGTAAGCCTGATGTTTTAGATGGTATCATTTCTATTAAAAATATTCCTGTCACTGCTTTGTTTGATACGGGTTCATCAAGAAGTTTTGTCTCTAGCAACACGGTTAATAAGTTGAAATTAAAACGAAGAAGTCTAAAGGAACCAATTAATGTTCATAATCCTGTTGGAGGTTCCATCGCTCTTAATTCATACTGTCGAGTACCTATTTCTTTCTCTTACTTTCAGTTCCCCTTTAACTTGACCATTATTAATTTTTCTGAGTTTGATATCATCCTTGGTCTTGACTGGCTAACGAAATATGACGTTGAAGTGCTATGCTCAGAAAGAATAGTAAAGGTGAAAACAGGGCTTGGAAATACTGTTACTATACCTTGCCATGGCTCGAATTCTGATAGAAAGGAATTTTGGTCTTCCCTCGAGATCACTCCTATTTCCCTAGAGAATATTCCCGTGGTCAAAAATTACGCTGATGTATTTGAAGAAGTAGACAACTTACCGTCGCGAAGGGAAATCGATTTCAGAATTGACCTTGTTCCGAATGCAAGACTTGTAGTCCATGCTGTCCGAAGGATGACCCTAAAGAAAAAGAAGAGTGGCAAGCCCAAACTAAGCAGCTCTTATGGAAGGGACTAATCCAGCCTAGTTTTTCCGAATGGGGTGCAGCTGTGGTGTTTGTCCCCAAATCTGACGGTACTCTAAGGCTCTGCGTGGATTACCGCGACCTAAATAAACAAACATTGAAGAACAAATACCCCTTGCCTCGCATAGATGATTTGATGGATCAATTAAATGGGGCCAAGGTGTTTTCGAAGATGGACTTAGCCACAGGTTTTCATCAACTCCGCATAGCTGAAGAATGCATTCCTTTGACCACTTTCAGAGGTCCTGACACATTCTACGAATGGTTGGTGATGTCGTTCGGGCTGTGCAATGCTCCAGCCTACTTCGTTGACTTGATGAATAGGGTCTTCCGCGAGGTCCTAAATAAATTTGTCCTAGTCTTCATTGATGATATCCTTATCTATTCTAAAACTAAGGAGGAGCACGAAGGGCATTTAAGAGAAGTGTTGGAGATTCTGCGAAGAAATATTTTAAAAGCAAATTTTTCAAAATGCACATTTTGGCAAGAGGAGGTAAAATTCTTGGGCCATGTGGTGTCAAAAGAAGGAATTGCAGTTGACCCAAGTAAAATTGCCGCCATTCGAGATTGGAAGCAGACCCGTACACCCACCGAAGTAAGAAGCTTCCTAGGTTTGGCTGGATATTACAGAAAATTTGTCAAAAACTTTTCCAAGCTCTCTGGCCCATTAACAAAGCTCACTAAAAAGTACACCAAGTTCAATTGGACATCGGATTGCGATGAGGCTTTCCAAAAGCTGAAAGTGATTTGACCACTGCTCCCGTCCTAACCATCATCAATGGCAACCAAGATTTAAAAGTCTACACCGATGCTTCTCAAGCTGGTGGCCTTGGAGCAGTACTGATGAAAAGGGGCAAGGTCGTTGCATACGCGAGCCGTCAGTTAAAGCCACATGAAAAGAATTATCGTGTGCATGACTTAGAGTTGTTGGCTGTTGTTTTTGCTTTGAAAATCTGGAGACATTATCTTTTGGGCGAAAAATTTGAATTGTTTACAGACCATCAATCTTTCAAATATCTCTTCGACCAAAAAGATTTGAATTTAAGGCAGCAACGGTGGCTAAAATTTCTTGCGGCATACGATCTCGACATCTTATATACGCCGGGGAAAGCCAATGTGGTGGCAGACGCACTCAGTAGAAAGGCTGACATGGTCGCGAGCCTCATTATTACTCCTTCTTTGATGGATAAAATTGCCTCTCTCCAGAAAAGCGATGCTTTTATTCGAAAGATGATTGAAAGAATTCAAAGAGGTGAAAGCACGGACTTTCAAATAGATGGCAAGGGAGTTCTTAGATTGCACGGGCGGATTTGTGTTCCAAGTATCCCCGAGCTCATAAGAGAAGTTTTGAATGAAGGTCACAAATCAAATCTTAGCATCCATCCAGGCGTGAGCAAGATGTATCGAGATCTTAAGCGCACGTTTTGGTGGAAAGCTATGAAGAGGGATATACCTATTTATGTAAGTAGATGTCCTACGTGCCAGCGAGTAAAGAGCGATCAACAAAAGCCTGCCGGATTGTTGCAACCATTGCCGGTTCCAGAAGGGAAGTGGGACCAAGTCTCCATGGATTTTATAGATGGTTTACCCCGTACTAGGAAAGGGAATGACAGCATATGGGTGATCGTGGATCGTTTCACCAAGACCGCTCATTTCATACCTGTCAAGTCCACTAGAACTGCTCAAAGTTTGGCACAAATTTATTGCAAAGAAATCGTCAGGCTACATGGGTAATAAAACTAAAACTCTCCTTTTCATCATTTTCTAAATGAAAATTTTCATGTTCTAATTGAAGAAAATCTTTCGTGTTAAATAGAGTTCCTAGCTGTATTGTTAGCGACCATGATCCTATCTTCACTAGCAAGTTTTGGGAAGCATTCCAAAATGAGTTGGGAACGAAGTTAAACCTTAGTACCACTTACCACCCTCAGACGGACGGCCAGACTGAGCGAGTGAATCGCATTCTTGAAGATCTACTACGAGCTTGTATACTCGATTTTGGAGGGTCTTGGGAAGATCACTTGCATTTAGTTGAATTCTCGTACAACAATAGTTATCAAGCAAGTTTGAAAATGGCTCCATTTGAAGCCTTATATGGTAGGCCATGTAGATCGCCAGCATGTTGGGTTGAAAAAGGGAATCGGCTTGTGTTGGGTCCTGACATGATCCGAGAAGCTTCGGACAAAGTTGACTTTATTAAGAAGCGGCTATTGGCGGCCCAAAGTAGACAGAAAAGTTAAGCAGATGTGAGGAGGCGAGAGCTAGCTTTTGATGTGGGTGACTATGTCTATCTGAAAGTCGCTCCAATGTGAGGTGTTATCCGTTTTGGAAAAACAGGGAAACTAGCACCCAGATTCATCGGCCCTTTCCCTATTCTTGAAAAGATTGGCACCCTAGCTTACAGAATTCAGATGCCCGACTGGTTGCCTAGAGTGCATGATGTATTCCATGTATCTCAACTTCGGAGGCATGTTCATGATCCGGATCTGGTTGTGGAGGAAGCTGCACAGCAAGATTTGGAAATTACACCAAGCCTAGCAGTGAGAAGAGAGCCACTGAAAATTATTGGCAAAGAAACTAGGGTGTTGAGGAATAAAAGAATCAACCTAGTCAAGGTGCAGTGGAGTGGTGACCCTAGCGACTGCACTTGGGAAACGGAAGAGAGTATCAAACAGGCCTATCCCAACTGCAAGGTGGATACCTCCGATTAGGTTTTGTTTTGAGGTACGTTTAATCTTTTCAGTATTCCCTGTGTTGTTTCCTACTCTTCTATTTTCCTTTTCGAGGACGAAAAGTTCTTAAGGAGGGGAGATTGTAATAACCCTGAAATTTGGGGTCAATTTAAAATTTTCGTTTAGGGGTGTTTAAAAATTTAAAATAAATTATTTCAAATAAAAATGAATGGGAATTTATTTGAGCAAAGTTAATGCAAAGTTAAGCCAAAAATAAATTGCATCGTGAATTAGAAATAGGAAGGTAGTTTGAAAAGTCAAACTTGAACTTTGACCTACTGCACAGGATGCAGAATAAACCGGATTTTGGTGAAACGATAAATATTTAAATCTGTTAATGAGTACCTTTTTAACGAATCCGAAAAATCGAAGTTTCATAGCGGAAATCAAAAGTTATGGCCAAATGAATTTTCAGAAAGATCGTTATAGAAATATATCGCCCTTGAAAATTGACATTTTGCATACGACCTCGGAATTCAACAAAACCACTTTTGTTGAGTCCGAAATGTAAAACTATTGCTAGGTTTCAAATTTCATGATTTTTGAAGCTAGCATATAAGCGTGGCAAAAGAATTTGTGTTTTGTCAGTTTCGGTCAAAATTAATTGATTGGAAAATAGCCATTTTTCAAACAGTCTCAGAATGAGGTAAAATAAATTTTGTTAGGACCGTATGGACATAAGAAAGCCAAAAATAATTTTTCTGGATTTTTCTGAGCTAGTATGTGGCCCTAGTGGAATTAACAAGTACGTTCGAAATTAAATTAAATGGTTTATTTTAAAAATAAAAGAAAACATGACCGTAACTTCAGAATTAGACCTTGGCAGTAGCGCCATCGCGTTCAGAAGACGTCAAAACATTAAGTTTGACAGTCGTTGAGCTACGTTTGGAGGTCGTACGAGAAAACACTATTTTCTATAATTAATTAATTAAATAAATAAATAAAATAAAACCCTAAATACTAGTATAAATACGGTATGCTACAGGGCCATCGTCTTCTTAATTTTGCACAGCCGCAAGAACCAATATTTGCTCAATTCTTTGAGCTTTGATTTCTCCTCCGATACTCAACGAAAATCTTCGTACCAATACCCGTTTCGAAGCTCTTCGCGAGCTCTTTGATTTGGTACCTGAACCATCACCCCCCGTCGCCTGTCGAAGCCGCCCCGAGCCCGAGAAGACCCGACGGTCGCGCCCCCCTGGGCCGCACCAGGCGCCGCCGAGCCCATCTCCCTTCTGGCCGATCAAAGGCCTCTCTTCCCCGGTCCTTCTCCAACAAACGGTGTCTAAAACCATCAACCACAGATCGAGAAAACTGGAATTGAAATTTTGAACATTCTGAAAATTCAAAGGTATAATTTGATTTCAGTTTTGCCACGCTTTTAAGCGTTACATAGTCAGTTGTTAAAAGTCAGAACTGTTCAAACATCAATAACTAACACATACAAACTTCGAATCTGAAAATTTCAGATCCGTTAGAACCGTGACAACGAATAGGATCTGTTGTGATTGATTGGAGCATTCTGAAATTGTAACAACTCATATTTTCAATAACCTGTTGTAACATAAATCGAGGCAGAATTTAATTCAAAAATCTGAATCAAGGGAAACGGGCTATGCCATTGCGTTCGTCTCGAAAAAATACGCGAAATAGAGTTCGGGTTTTCGAAAATTGGAGTCCGTATGACCCGATTAAGGCCCAACGAAGTTTTCAGAAAATTTCTAAGTAAAAACAGATTTCAAATTCAAACTTGAATTTGAAAATTGGGCCAGTTTGGGCCAGGCGGGAAAATTCCCGCCAGAGTACCCAAGTCGACAGCCCTGTCGACTTGGTTGGACCCAAGTCGACAGCCCTGTCGACTTGGCTATCGACTTGGTCCAGCCGGGCTGTTTAGCCTGGTGCACCATTTTGAGATTGTGTTGAGCTTGGGGGCCAGATTCGATTTTAAGGGCTGAGATTGCAACTAGGGTTTAATCCTATGGCCTAAAACACTTGCCTAATCTATAAATAAGACCCTAACCTAGCCCTAAATCATCATTAATCTATCCTACAACTAAACTATGGCAAAATCAATCCTCTCATGGCCTCCACTCTCTTCACAAAATTTCTAAAATCATTTCTATGAAAGATTTTCCATGCATACAAGTGTTTTCAAACTTGTATGAGCATCATTAGCTTGCATTCAAGTCAAGTTCTTATATTTGCATCATAAAGAAAGGATTTTTATTGATTGGAAGCTTGCATTTTGGGTCTAATTGGTTGCATAAGGGTTTTGTCATAGTTTTGTGTGTTTTCATAAGCATTGTAAGCCCTATTCTACTTTCATACTTAAACTCTAAAGTTAAATGTATGATATGCAAGTTTATATGCAAGTTGACTATGCTATGATATGCAAGTTTATATGCAAGTTTACTATGCTATGATATGCAAGTTTATGCAAGTTTGTATGCAAGTTTACTATGCTATGAAATGCAAGTTTATCATGTTGTGATATGTAAGTTTATATGCAAGTTTATCATGTTGTGATGTGCAAGTTTATATGCAAGTATGCCAAGTTATGTTATGCAAGTTTGGGTTGAACATTTTGTTCATGCTATCATGTTATGCAAGCTTATCTTGGGTTTATGAACATAAAGCTTCAAGCTTTATGCTAAAGGTTGCATTTTGGCAACATGTAAGTTATCATATCTCTTATGATAACTTGCATGTGAGGCTAAATGCGAACTTATGGCCATGTCTACATGTCATTTAGCACCATGTATCACCAATATGCCAAGTTTGGTTTTATGCATGCTTTTGGGGCCTAAAAATGTAATATGCAAGTATATGAACATATGTACATTTCATATGCCACCATGTTGAACTTGTGGCTTCAACACTTTTTATGTCATGATTATGCCAAGTTCCCTCTTTCTATCCTTTATGCGCTATTGCGATATGTAAGCGATGGGATTGCGTTTGGGGTTGGGTAAACTTAAAAGACATAAAAACATAAGCTTGGGAATTTACCTATTAAGTTAGGTCTACCCATTGGGAATTTACCTATTAAGTTAGGTCTGCCCAATTGCTTGAAAACTAGTAACATGTTTTGGAAACATGATGGACATGACACTTAGAAAAGATAAGTGTGGCCAACTCGAGGTTGGGTTGAGTTTGTAGCGTAAACCTACCCGGAACCGACCGGCGTAACTAGTTGCTACAAACAATAGGACCCAATGTGAGAAGTTGGTCATGTTGTACCTTGAACCCGAGGTTAGACCAAGTTGTGGTGTAAAGCTACTCGGACCCGCCCGGCTTAACTAGTAACCACAACAAGGTCTAATGTGAGAGGTTAAGGCGCATTAAATTAATTAATGCCTCGTGATTAGGGTTAAGTCATGGTCCACTTAATACTTAACCAACTTGGGCTTGGTAGATTAATCGGGGTTAAGTCGTGAACTCATCGTTACACTTAACCAAGTTAATCCATGATTATCAAGAGGGTTAAACTATACTTAACCCACTAGAAAATACTAGCAATGGGGGCCCACTCCGCAGTAACCCCAAAATCGTATCATTAAGGCCCTAGGGGCTAGGCCAGGGAGGGGGCACGATTACTGGGCTGGAGGTAAGCGACCAAATAAACGACGGCCGTGTGGTACGCCGATGTAGTTCCGGACGGACTATGGTCGTGCACGTAGTCCGTGTTTGGATAAGTCACCCATGGGTACCAGTAGATCGAGACTGTGCACTCATGTTTATGGTGTCCAGGGGTTGGCACTCTAGGGCTTGATACACCCGAAGGGTGGACCCGGCACAGTTCGACTACAATTAAGTTTGGGCCGTATTGACACCAACACGTGACGAGTTAGGCTTAGGGAGCCGATCGACTAGACCGTGGGGTTGGACCTTGTATTAGGGTCATTTCATGTTATTGGGCCAAAGCTTGGGCCAAGGGATCAATACTTGTTTATTCAAGTCATGTTAGTTTGCTAGTAAAACTGTGGTGCAAAACCTTAATCCTGATTATGCGATGACACCTTTATCTACCTTGTTAGTTAATCATCATGCTAGTATCCTTATGAGCATACCTGCTGCTCATGCCAGTTAACTTTATCAGTTTACATTGATTGTAGTAGGGCTTACTCAGTCTTTTTGACTGACCTGTTTTCTTTCGCCTCTTTTGTTCCGTTCCCCCCCCCCCCCCCCCCCCCCCAGGTTCTCAGGGAGGGAATATTGGAGCTTAGCTTGGATTTCGGATTGCTTGCTTGTGGGATTTAGCTCATGTACGGTTTGACATGAAGCTAGCTATGGCTATCACTTCTTTTGGGGGATTAGTACTTATGTATTTCAGTTTTTCAGTTGATGTTGTTTTATCTAGACTTGTTTATTTGGAAAGTTGACATTATGATTATGTTGTACCAGACTTGTTTTGAAATGGTTTGAAATCTTCCGCTGTTTTATCTATGTTATTTACTCTGTTTACATATATACATATGTTCTTGTTCTGCCTTGATATATCATTATGCATGTTTACCTGATTCAAACGCCCCTCCAAAATCAGAGTGCTTGCAAGAGTCACCCTGGCGGAGGTGGGGTGTTACATTTGGTATCAGAGCATATGGTTTACGAGAAGGAACAAAAAGGTTTTTAAAAAATTTTTGAAAACTATTTTCAAAAACAAGTATAAAGTATTTTCCAAAGAAAAGTCTAGTTTATTTTAAAAGGCTATTCCCCAAAAAGCCATTAGCAAAATTCCTTCGTTTTTTCGCCATTCTGAATCTGTCTTTTTCTTCGTTTTCAGTATGGCCGATAACTTTGCTATTCCGGAGGGAGTGCACGTACCTGTTTGGTATAGGAGACTTTTGGAGGCTAGGGCGACCGAAGCCGGCCCCGCAGATGTCCCTCCTCCTCCTCCAGTAGTTAATGTTCCTCCTCCTCCTCCTCCTCCTCCGGTGGTTAATGTTCCTCCTCCTCCTGTCGCTGAGGTTCCTCTTCCTCCTCCCCCTCAGCATCCTCAAGCTGACTTCGCAAAGACTTGCAAAGATTTCAAAGCAATGGGTGGCAAAAACTTTCAAGGCACTGAGACTTTTGTAGAGGCCAGAAATTGGTTGAAAGAGACCGAGGATTTATATGCTATCTTTGGGATAGACGATCAGAGGAAGGTCTTGTTGGCGGTCTGGCTTATGAAGGATGAAGCCGCTTATTGGTGGGAAGTCACCAATGGTACTAGGCCTGTTGAGACTTGGGCCGATTTTAGGGCAAGGTTCATGCTTAAGTTTCTGTCTTCTGCTGAGGAGAATCTTCAAATGGAGAGGTTCATAACTTTGAGACAAGGAGATATGTCTGTCAAAGAGTATGTGAACAAGTTCAATCAGTTAGCTCGTTTTGGCTTGGATATGGTGAATACTCCTCAGAAGAAGGCTCTTCGTTTTGCTAGAGGATTGAATGAGCCGTTGCAGGGATTGGCTATGTCACATATTCCCCATGGGTCCACGTTTGAGAGTTTGGTTGATATGGCGTTACTTCAGGGAGATGTCAAGAAAGAGATCAAGATGAATGATACTCAAGCTAAGAAGACTGATTCCCAGGGAAAAGGAAATCAGGGTAATCCAAGTGGTTAGAGCAGTCAAGGCAATCAGAACAAGAACAAGAGTCAAGGCAACAAGGGGAACAACAACAAGGGAAATAACAACAAGGGCAAGAACAACAAGGGGAAGTGCCATTATTGCGATTCAGTTGGGCATCTTATCAAGGATTGTAAGAAGAGGAAAAGGAAGAATGGTGAATGCTTTTTCTGCGGTGAGACTGGACATTTCAGTAGGGATTGCCCGAAGAAGCAAGGGCAAGGCCAGGGTCAGACTCAGCGTGCTGGACCTTCAGGAGGGCAAGTTCATGTTATCAATACCGCTCCAGTTCCCGATCGGGGTAGTATTTCTGTTGAGAGCCTTGTATATATTTCTGATTTTCCAGTTCGTACCTTGTTTGATTCTGGTGCATCGCATAGCTTTATCTCATCTAATCTTGTTGATAGTTTGCACCTTAGTACTAGCTTGGTAGATGATCCCGTCTGTGTCTCAAATCCTATTGGGGATTCCGCCCATTTGTCTATGATATGTGGGGATTTGAGGATCTCTATACTGAGTGTAGAGTTCTTGTGTAGTGCTTATGTTCTTGGTTTTAGGGGATACGGATTGATATTGGGCATGGATTGGCTGTCCAGATATGGAGCCATTCTTGATTGTGAGCATAGGGTTGTGAGGCTCGTGACTCGCCTCGGAAGCACCCTAGAGATTTCTTGTGATCCGAGAGGTCCCGTCATGTTGTGCTATCTGGAATCACTCGACTCGTCAGTGGAAACTCTTCAGTCTGTGAGAGTGGTTCGAGAGTATCCGGATGTTTTCGATGAAGTTAGGGGGTTGCCCCCTAAGCGAGAGATTGATTTCCGCATTTATCTGGTGGATAATGCAAAGCCGGTTTCTTTGCCTGTTCGGCACATGGCTCCGCGTGAAAGGCGGGAGTTAAGTAAGCAAGTGAAAGAGTTGCTTGAAAAGAACTTCATTAGACGAAGTATATCTGAATGGGGAGCGCCTGTGGTATTTGCTACCAAGGCAGATGGTTCTCTCCGACTTTGTGTCGACTATCGAGAGTTGAATAAGCTGACTAAGAAGAACAGACACCCGTTACCGAGGATTGATGATCTCTTTGACCAGCTTGTCAGTGCTTCTGTTTTCTCTCAGCTTGATCTTGCTACGGGATTCCATCATCTCAGGGTAGCTGAAGATAGTATACACAAGACTGCGTTCAGGACTCCAGATGGATTCTTCGAATGGCTTGTCATGCCGTTCGGCTTGACTAATGCACCCGCATATTTCGTGGACTTGATGAGTAGGGTGTTCAGGGGGTTCTTGAACAAGTTTGTCATGGTCTTCGTAGATGATATTATGATCTTCTCTAAGGATGAGGAAGAGCACGCAAGGCATCTCATGGAGGTGATGGATACGCTTAGAGCGCATCAGTTGAAGGCCAAGTTCTCCAAGTGTCACTTTTGGAGAAGGGAAGTTAGATTCCTTGGGCATATAGTATCTAAGCAAGGCTTAGCGGTGGATCCCGCTAAGGTAGTTGCAGTTCAGAATTGGAAGACTCCAAGGAATGCAACCAAAGTGAGAAGTTTTCTAGGTCTTGCAGGTTTTTACCGGAAGTTCATCAAGGACTTCGCGAATATTTCCGCTCCTCTCACTAAATTGACGAAGAAGAATTTAGTTTTTGCTTGGAGCATAGAATGCGAGCTTGCTTTTCAGAAGCTCAAGAGAGCCCTCACATCAGCACCTGTTCTAGCTTTGCCCGATGGAGGGAAGTTATTTACAGTATACACCGATGCATGTGGCACGGGGCTAGGAGCTGTTCTTATGCAAGAAGGAAGGGTGATATGCTTTGGCGGTAGACAACTCAAAGTGCATGAGAAGAATTATCCCACTCATGACTTAGAGTTGGCAGCAATAGTATATGCACTCAAGGCTTGGCGCCATTATCTTCTGGGAGAAAGATTTGAGCTTTATACCGATCACAAGTCGTTGAAGTATCTCTTTTCTCAGAAGGATCTGAATCTGAGGCAACAAAGATGGATGGAATTCTTGGCATCCTATGATTTTGAGATAGCTTATACCCTTGGCAAGGGGAATGTGGTAGCATATGCATTGAGTAGAAGAAGGTTGACCCTAAGTCCTCTATTGGTTGAGATGAAGAATTTAGAGTATGTGGCAACCTTTGATTTCTCTTTAGCGGTTGAGTCGATGACCGGTTCGTTAGCATCTCTGGAACTCAGACCTACCCTTCTTGATCAAGTTGGGGCTTCGCAGAGAGAAGACCCTCAGATAGTTGAGATTATGGATAAGCTGATTCGAGGAGAGGCGTCTAGTCATCTCGCTCGATATTCTATTGATGACAAGGGTTGGCTGAGGAGAGACGGAAGGTTATGTGTTCCAATGGTAGAAGATTTAGTAAGAAAAGTTCTTGAGGAAGCGCATCGCTCTAAGTTGACTATACACCCAGGCGGAGATAAGATGTATAAAGATATGAAGCGCATTTTCTTTTAGCCTGGGATGAAGAAGGATGTGGCAGAGTTTGTCTCTAGATGTATCATTTGCCAACAAGTTATGGCCGAGTCGAAGAAGCCCGGTGGGCTATTGCATCCTCTAGACGTTCCACTATGGAAGTGGGAGAGTATTTCCATGGATTTTATCGATGGGCTACCAAGGTCAAGGAAAGGGAATACGAGCATTTGGGTTATTGTGGATAGGCTCACGAAGAGTGCTCATTTCATTCCGGTGAAGAGCAAGAGGACCGCATCTTGGCTAGCGTCTGTATATCTTCGTGAGATTGTGAGACTTCATGGAGTCCCTTCTAGTATTGTCAGTGACCGGGACCCAATCTTTACAAGTCAGTTCTAGAATAGCTTGCAAGAAGCTATGGGCACAAGGTTGAATCTAAGTACGGCTTATCACCAACAGACGGACGGTCAAACCGAAAGGGTGAATAGGGTACTCGAGGATCTGTTGAGGCTTTGTATTCTAGATTTTGGTGGTACTTGGGAAGACCATCTTCCTCTGTTGAGTTTGCATACAATAACAGCTATCAGGCAAGCATAGGGATGGCACCATTCGAAGCTTTATATGGGAGGCCGTGCAAGTCGCCTACATGTTGGTGGGAGACTACAGATAAGCTTGTACTTGGGCCTGATCTGATCAGAGATACATCCGAGAAGATCGAGTTGATTCGGAGACGGATGAAAGCGGCCCAAGACCGACAGAAATCCTATGCTGATAAGCGAAGATCTGATTTGGAGTTTGATGTTGGGGATATGGTTTTCGTGAAGGTTTCTCCTTTGCGGAATGTGGTACGATTTGGAGCCGTTGGGAAGTTAGCACCGAGGTTTGTTGGACCATTCCCTATTATAGAGAGGATCGGGCAGATGGCTTATAGAGTGAAGTTGCCCGAGAAGCTTGCCGGAGTACACGATGTTTTTCATGTCTCGCATCTCCGGAAGTGTTTACATGAATCAGCTGAGGTTGTTGAGCCGAGTGTTCTGGAAGATGTGGAAGTGGAGAAAGAAGCTACCGTGAGGAGAGCTCCGATTCGTATCTTGGGGACAGAGACCAAGAAGCTAAGGAATCGAGAGGTCAAGTTGGTGAAGGTTCAATGGGGTGAAGCCGAAGAAGACGCAACTTGGGAAACCGAGGAGAAGATGCGTGGGCTTTATCCATTCCTTTTTGAGGGTACACTCTCAATCTCTTTTCTTTGTTAGCATATCTTTCTCTTTGTAATCCATGTTTAGCTAGTTTATCGTGTTAATCTTGTCAAGTGAACCTTAGGTAGAAACCCTTTGGATGAAACATGTGTTTGAAACATGTTATGCTTGATGGTTGCAAGTGGTTGCAAGTGTTTGTAAGCGGTTACTCGTGGATGCATTGTACACGTTAGGCACTATATCGGCTCACACACTCCTCATATTGCATATGCATGAGTGTTTATGCTTATTCATGGATGAAAATTTTTGTGTGTTATCACATGGATGTTGCATATGGATGTATGTGATGTGCACACATATAGATGTTATACATTATGTTAGGAATTGCATACATATGGATTCATTTCACTAACATAATTTGCATTGAGGATATTTGCATTAGATAAGGACATATACACACACCTTTGCATATGTTCATACAACATTTAGAATCTTGTAAGGACAATGATTGCTCGTGGATGATGTTTTGAGTAGATGGATGTTGGATGGTAGGATACGTTCTTCCTAACTTGAAGATTTCGGGGACGAAATCCTTTAAGGAGGGGAGAATGTAACAACCCGTATTTTCAATAACCTGTTTTAACATAAATCGAGGCAGAATTTAATTCAAAAATCTGAATTAAGGGAAACGGGCTATGCCATTGCGTTCGTCTCGGAAAAATACGTGAAATAGAGTCCGAGTTTTCGAAAATCGGAGTCCTTATGACCCGATTAAGGCCCAACGAAGTTTTCAGAAAATTTCTAAGTAAAAACAGATTTCAAATTCAAACTTGAATTTGAAAATTGGGCCAGTTTGGGCCAGGCTGGAAAATTCCCGCCAGAGTACCCAAGTCGACAGCCCTGTCGACTTGGGTGTCGACTTGGTTGGACCCAAGTCGACAGCCCTGTCGACTTGGCTGTCGAATTGGTCCAGCCGGGCTGTTTAGCCTGGTGCACCATTTTGAGATTGTGTTGAGCTTGGGGGCCAGATTCGATTTTAAGGGCTGAGATTGCAACTAGGGTTTAATCCTATGGCCTAAAACACTTGCCTAATCTATAAATAAGACCCTAACCTAGCCCTAAATCATCATTAATCTATCCTACAACTAAACTATGGCAAAATCAATCCTCTCATGGCCTCCACTCTCTTCACAAAATTTCTAAAATCATTTCTATGAAAGATTTTCCATGCATACAAGTGTTTTCAAACTTGTATGAGCATCATTAGCTTGCATTCAAGTCAAGTTCTTATATTTGCATTATAAAGAAAGGATTTTTATTGATTGGAAGCTTGCATTTTGGGTCTAATTGGTTGCATAAGGGCTTTGTCATAGTTTTGTGTGTTTTCATAAGCATTGTAAGCCCTATTCTACTTTCATACTTAAACTCTAAAGTTAAATGTATGATATGCAAGTTTATATGCAAGTTGACTATGCTATGATATGCAAGTTTATATGCAAGTTTACTATGCTATGATATGCAAGTTTATGCAAGTTTACTATGCTATGAAATGCAAGTTTATCATGTTGTGATATGCAAGTTTATCATGTTGTGATGTGCAAGTTTATATGCAAGTATGCCAAGTTATGTTATGCAAGTTTGGGTTGAACATTTTGTTCATGCTATCATGTTATGCAAGCTTATCTTGGGTTTATGAACATAAAGCTTCAAGCTTAATGCTAAAGGTTGCATTTTGGCAACATGTAAGTTATCATATCTCTTATGATAACTTGCATGTGAGGCTAAATGCGAACTTATGGCCATGTCTACATGTCATTTAGCACCATGTATCACCAATATGCCAAGTTTGGTTTTATGCATGCTTTTGGGGCCTAAAAATGTAATATGCAAGTATATGAACATATGTACATTTCATATGCCACCATGTTGAACTTGTGTCTTGAACACCTTTTATGTCATGATTATGCCAAGTTCCCTCTTTCTATCCTTTATGCGCTATTGCGATATGTAAGCGATGGGATTGCGTTTGGGGTTGGGTAAACTTAAAAGACATAAAAACATAAGCTTGGGAATTTACCTATTAAGTTAGGCCTACCCATTGGGAATTTACCTATTAAGTTAGGTCTACCCAATTGCTTGAAAACTTGTAACATGTTTTGGAAACATGATGGACATGACACTTAGAAAAGATAAGTGTGGCCAACTCGAGGTTGGGTTGAGTTTGTAGCGTAAACCTACCCGGAACCGACCGGCGTAACTAGTTGCTACAAACAATAGGACCCAGTGTGAGAAGTTGGTCATGTTGTACCTTGAACCCGAGGTTAGACCAAGTTGTGGTGTAAAGCTACCCGGACCCGCCCGGCTTAACTAGTAACCACAACAAGGTCTAATGTGAGAGGTTAAGGCGCATTAAATTAATTAATGCCTCGTGATTAGGGTTAAGTCATGGTCCACTTAATACTTAACCAACTTGGGCTTGGTAGATTAATCGGGGTTAAGTCGTGAACTCATCGTTACATTTAACCAAGTTAATCCATGATTATCAAGAGGGTTAAACTGTACTTAACCCACTAGAAAATACTAGCAATGGGGGCCCACTCCGCAGTAACCCCAAAATCGTATCATTAAGGCCCTAGGGGCTAGGCTAGGGAGGGGGCACGATTACTGGGCTGGAGGTAAGCGACCAAATAAACGACGGCCGTGTGGTACGCCAATGTAGTTCCGGACGGACTATGGTCATGCACGTAGTCCGTGTTTGGAGAAGTCACCCATGGGTACCAGTAGATCGAGACTGTGCACTCATGTTTATGGTGTCCAGGGGTTGGCACTCTAGGGCTTGATACACCCGAAGGGTGGACCCGGCACAGTTCGACTACAATTAAGTTTGGGCCGTATTGACACCAACACGTGACGAGTTAGGCTTAGGGAGCCGATCGACTAGACCGTGGGGTTGGACCTTGTATTAGGGTCATTTCATGTTATTGGGCCAAAGCTTGGGCCAAGGGATCAATACTTGTTTATTCAAGTCATGTTAGTTTGCTAGTACACCTGTGGTGCAAAACCTTAATCCTGATTATGCGATGACACCTTTATCTACCTTGTTAGTTAATCATCATGCTAGTATCCTTATGAGCATACCTGCTGCTCATGCCAGTTAACTTTATCAGTTTACATTGATTGTAGTAGGGCTTACTCAGTCTTTTTGACTGACCTGTTTTCTTTCGCCTCTTTTGTTCCGTTCCCCCCCTAGGTTCTCAGGGAGGGAATATTGGAGCTTAGCTTGGATTTCGGATTGCTTGCTTGTGGGATTTAGCTCATGTACGGTTTGACATGAAGCTAGCTATGGCTATCACTTCTTTTGGGGGATTAGTACTTATGTATTTCAGTTTTTCAGTTGATGTTGTTTTATCTAGACTTGTTTATTTGGAAAGTTGACATTATGATTATGTTGTACCAGACTTGTTTTGAAATGGTTTGAAATCTTCCGCTGTTTTATCTATGTTATTTACTCTGTTTACATATATACATATGTTCTTGTTCTGCCTTGATATATCATTATGCATGTTTACCTGATTCAAACGCCCCTCCAAAATCAGAGTGCTTGCAAGAGTCACCCTGGCGGAGGTGGGGTGTTACAGAAATTATCTGGATTATTATTATTTTCTTATCCAGTCAAGGTGAGAATTCACTTTTAATTAAATTAAATGATTTAATCAATCTTGCGTGTTGTGAATCTGCGATGTATGTTGAGTATGTTATAAATCTGAATTGTTGTGATGTTATGACACTAGATCTGTAAATTTCAATGTAAAACCTGAGTTGTAGTTGCTATGATCATTGTTAGATAATTTTACCAACCATGTTTATTGATATTCATGGACCATTTGTTTGTATATAATAAGTTCGAATAGATCACTTTTATTCTTTGAATCATTGATGTAATTGGATTTGCCATAAATATTGGACAAGTAGAAATTCATCGTATGACAAAATTAGCATTTTTGTTAATGTTAAAAATTAGAATTTCATCGTATGACAAAGTTAACATTTTTGTTAATGTTAAAAATTAGAATTTCATCGTATGACAAAGTTAACATTTTTGTTAATGTTAAAAATTAGAAATTCATCGTATGACAAAGTTAGCATTTTTGTTAATGTTAAAAATTAGAATTTCATCGTATGACAAAGTTAGCATTTTTGTTAATGTTAAAAAAAATAAAAATTTACATTGTATGAGGAATTAACATTTTTAATGTTAATATTATAAAAATTATAACGTATGATGTAATTAACATTTTTAATGTTAACATTTAAAGAGAATTTACACCGCAGGATAATTAACATTTATCGTAATGTTAATATATAGTGAATTTGACCGTAGGAAAAAATTAACATTATTTTATCATGCAAATAAAAGAGAGAATTAACTGTAGGATTGAGTTACATTTTTTTTAAGTAAATTAAAAAGCAATTTAACATAGGATGAGATTACATTATTTTTAATGTAGGTTAAAAGGTAATTTAACCATAGGATGGGTTTACATCATTTTTGGTGTAAATTAAATAATAATATTAACTGTAGGAAAATTCACATTTTTATTAACATAAACAAATAGACATTTTCATCGAATGTACATTTTACATACTTTTCATGTAATTAAATAGTAAATACAACGTAGGATGATTTTACATTATTTTGATGTAATATAAAAGGAATTTCACCGTAAGATTAGTTAGCATTGTTTTTTTATGTTAATATAAAAGTAATTTCATCGCATGAACAATTAACATTATTTTTAATGTTAATAATAGTAATTTCACTGCATGAACAATTAACATTATTTTTAAGGTTAATAATAGTAATTTCACCGCATGAACAATTAACATTATTTTTAATGTTAATAATAGTAATTTCACCGCATGAACAATTAACATTATTTTTAATGTTAATAATAGTAATTTCACCGTATAACCAGTAACATTATTTTTAAGGTTAATAATATTAAAGAGAATTGACCGTAGGAATGTTACATTATTTTATAATGTAAATTTAAAGAAGAATTGCACCGTAGGATGAGAATAACATTATTTTTAATGTTAATATTAAAAAGAGTGTAACCATAGGATTAATATACATTATTTTTAATGTAGATGAAAAAAAGATTAATCGTAGGACAAGTTACATTATTTTTTTTATGTAAATTAAAATGTAATTTAACCGTAGGAGTTAACATTTATTTTAAATGTTAATATTAAAAAGCATTTACATCGTATGAAGTTAACATTATTTTTGATGTAAATATATAAGAATGCGACATGTAAATGCAAGCTTACATTCTACTCAATGTAAATAAATAAGAACGTGATATGTAATAGAAGAATACGTTTTATTTAACATAAATAAAAAAATAGGATTCTGAGAATGCGTCGTTAAATAAGGAGTTTAATTATTTTAAATAATTAGAGCAAGAATTAGCCATTATAAAATAATATAACGACATGAAATAGTTTTCCAAACTATAAGTATGCGAGGTTGTTTGGGAAGTCCGAGATACTCTCATCCCAAATTAAACCAAACGACGTTGAAGGTTGAAGCATAAGACGACGTATGAAGACCGTAAATCTTCCCTCGAATGGACAGCGATCGAGATCCTGAATTGACTTGCTCCCAATTCAAGGGTCAAGGTCATTGCCCAGACGTACGTGTTGATTTCACGGCTTTGACTTTCGCTCAGACCCAGAGCATAAGTTTAAATGGATTGTATGTCTGACATCGTACCCCGTTAAATATCATGTTGTTGATTTTCTGTTAATATATAAATGTTGGTGGTGGAGGATTTATTCTCTACTTAACACCCGTTTATATATTGACGGACGATCGACGGCACGGTATGGAGTGACAGTGTGGCATACTAAGATGCAATGATCAAGGTTTCTTGTTGAAAAGCAGAACCTTGTGGTGACGATCAAAGCACCGCTGGAATAAGCAGAGCTTTGTGTATTACGTAACTTCACGAGCCTCACAAACCGGTAGAGTCTAGAACGGGAGAAGGGAACGCAGGGAGAGCAACACGTTTCTTTCTAGCTAGAAGTGGTGTTTGGGTTTGACACAGCCTGACATTTTACTTATGTGGATGATGGAATGAGGCGCCTCGGATAGGTCCTATAGGATCGGGAAACGTGTGTTCAGGTATAACTAATCCGCTAAGCTGTATTTACGGACCGGCCCTGCAGCTATCCAAGGGTTCTCCGCGGGGAATCCTGAGACACTAGCTAGAGTGCTCGAATCGGTAAGGAGCTCCTCCCTAGCCTTGACTCAGATGGAAATCCAAATTCCAAATACGACCATACGGACTTGATTGTATTACTAGTACGGAGGCATAGTATATGGTACCTATGCTTCCTAGGATCAATACATTTATTTTGAAATGTTCTGTTATAAATATTAATAATAATATTAAACCCGTATTTGCCGTATTTAGCATGTTTAATCACCATAAGGGAAAACTCTATCTTCTGGTGTGCGTTGCATTGTGTGATGGGACTTGAGTCTTATGGTGATTTCACTTTTTCCAAAAAGCATTGCGTTGATTAAACGATTTGTTCCATTGCTTGTTCTGACACTTAAAATTATGCACGGCAATCCATTGAAATAAATCCGTTCCGCGTTAGCGGCATGGTCTTTGGATTTGCCATATTATGAATAGTATGATAGTTAAGAATTCTCACACCAGTCCCACGACTGACCCATAGTTTGTTTCACCTTTTTGCAAACTTGGGTGCCCTCCTTTCTACATGGGCAGCCAAGTAACAGGTATTCTTTGCTTGGAGTCTTTTCTTTGGAGCGGCTTATCATTTTCCTTGGACCAACTTTTGACGTAGAGGTGATGACTTGGAGTTTCGAAGACTTTCTATCATTTGCTTTTATCGCATTTCCTTTTTCATTCCAGACATTAGACTTATTTCCATTTCATGTCATTTATTTTGGAATTGGGATTTATGTCATTTTTCTGCAAACTTGATGTAGTAACTTAGAATTCTGTGAGTGTGGATTTTCTATTGTTGATGACATTATATTTCCGCTGCTATGATGTTGTTACTATATGGATTTCCTTTACTATGTTGTTTCTGTGACTTGTTATATTATATTTATGTGGTATTCCAAATGATTACTCCTGCTTTCATTCCGTGGAAGTTTGGGGTCATCACAACTCCTTTCGATGAAACTAACATCGATTAATTTAGCTCGACAAACTTAACTCGAATCACTTATCTCGATAATCTAACTCAAGAACTTAACTCCTATCGAATAACTAATATTCGATTTAACTTCATTCGCTTGACTCTAGATCGCAGCGATCACAATGGTTACGCCTGACTCCCTCAGGAAACATCCGACCGTCGTAGGCTATTTACAGCCCTGCTAATTACGCTAGCACTCGTACGAGATGACAACTTATCCTGAATAACTTTGTTTGACTAACTCAATCTCAAATAACTATATTTGATAACTCTAGTTCGTTTTAACTCTAATCGATTAACTCCACTGAGTAACTCTAACTCGATCAACTCGGCTTGATTAACTCGACTTACTTAACTCAACTGGTTAACTTGACTTACTTAACTCATTGGTTAACTTGACTTACTTAACCCAACTGGTTAACTTGACTTACTTATCTCACTGGTTAACTTGACTTACTTAACCCAACTAGTTAACTCTATTGAACTGGTTAACTCTACTGAACTAGTTAACTCTACTGAACTAGTTAACTCTATTCAACTAACTCGACTCACTAACCCTTTTCGAATAGCATATTCGTTTTACTAACTTTCGAATACCATATTCGATTTACTCCCTTCGAATACCATATTCGATTTAACTCCTTTCAAATACCATATTCGATTTACTTTATTCACTTTATAAAGATTTCCTTTTTAACAACGTTTTATTCATTTGAAAAGATTTACTTTTAAATAACGGTTCTACACTTTAAAAATGATTTCCTTTTTATAACGTTTCCTTTTTCAATTCTATTTGTAAATGGTTTACAAATATTTCCTTTTCAAATTTATTCTTGAAATATTCTAACTCCTTAAATTCTCTGAAAAATTCGCCATAACCTCCTTTGTAACGGGAGCATCGGGAAAATCCCCAAACCCGCCACACAGGCCTTTCCATTCAAAAAGAAAATGGTTTGTAATTATTTCCCTTTTGAATATCCCCTATTTATAAATATTCCAATTTATAAACATTTCTTATTTATAAATATTCCACTTTATAAATATCTCATATTTATAAATATCCCATTTTATAAATATTCTATTTTCAATATCACTTTGAAAAACCCCTTATCAACATTTCGGTATGTTACGGTATTCAATCATATCAAATCACGATGTACAATATCGTCCAAGTACATATAATCGCCCACAGATTTTATATCACATCATATAACAATATATGAAAAACAATAAAATAACTGTTGAGGAATCCAGTCGGATTCCTCCAACCTGTCTCCCTGCATCCACAGATGTTACACAATATGATTATCATCACTTTCAGTTCAATATAAATTATTCTGATAGCAGAATCAATATATAAATATTTAACGATTTATATATATATATATATATAATTACATATATATATATATATAATTTTCACTAACTGACTAGCAGTTCAATCAACCAACACACAACAATCAACAGATGATTAACAGTTCTAAAAATACATTATAAAAATATAAAAGTTCAAAGTTGGTGAGTTTTACTCACATTGATTGGTTTTGTTAAATAACGATATTCGTTCGTCAATTCAGATCGGACAATTTATTTTTCTATAAATTGTAATGGGCTTCAATCGACTCGCGGTCTGTCCCATTGTGTTGCTCCCGTCCATACGATCCTGTCGGATCTTGTTTCGCTGAATTTCGACCACGTATGATAAAGTTATTCAGATTACAAGTTAATACACATTTTAGTTTAAATTTAACTTAACTAAAATGGTTGTTGGGCTTCACCTTAAAAATCCAAGGCCCACCCATGTTTTAAATACCCACCCGATCGAGCATCTTACCCAATCCCTTTTCCTGCCGTGACCTGCTCCTCCAATAACACCATTCTCCAATCCAAGCTTCCATCTTTCTCCTTCTATGCTTCACGGATCTCAACGCAAGGACTTCCAAACTGCTCCACTTCGAAAACCGCATCCACCCCTATCATCAAAGTCAAACTTGCACGCACCAGGACCCGTGTGGATTTTTCTTTGATCGATGGTTTTGCTGTGGAGTTAAAAATGAAAATGTGGCGGCTGAAGATTTATCAGTGAATGAGATTAGGTCTTAAGGAGGGGTAAGGGGGGTATTTATAGACCACAAAAATATCTAGATATTTTTATATTAATATTTTAATATTTTTATTTAATCCTTTATATTCATTTCTGACTTCTAAAAATCCGTGTGATCACACACGATACCCAAAAATCACGAAAATTGACATGCAGCTAGAGTTCGACCTTACGGTCCCAACGAAATTGGTTTCGTCGAATTCCGACTCTGTATGCTCACACAACGTATTTTTAACTGTCGAAATACTGACTGTTTTTCACTCTAAAAATCCGTACGACCACACAATGACTCTAAAAATCACAGAAATTGACATCTAGCAATAATTTGACATTGCGGATCCAACAAAATTAGTTTTGTCGAATTCCGACTTCGATTGCAAAACCGGCTATTTTTAAAGCTCTGGATGACCCATTTAAATATATAAATATATTTAAATTAAATATAAATAAATTTATATTATCGTATATATTCACCGAGGAATATCATACATCTCCAGTATATTTATTTACTCGCTATTCCGAGTCTAGATTGAATTGATATTCAATTTACATTGAAAAACCATTTTATAACGTATATAAAGCGTTACGAATTATAAAGGAATTTCACAGCGACTTTTCTAAAATTTGATTTGGACATACATCAAAATCTACACGACGAAATCCCGATCTTCCTCTTCCACTAGAAAGATATACTCTACCAGCTCCACACGTTTCTTGTTTCACAGAAATCTAGCTTAAAACGAATCCTGTACATTCAGTTGAAGTTCAAATCGCCAAATCGCGAACTGCAGCGCCATTTCAAGCTCGTTTTTAATTATAATATAATTATACATTCAAACTGCCGTTATTTAAATATATTCGTTAATATAATTCAACTCTTAGCTGAATTAAATCTAAGGGACGACCCCGTTCACAGAATATTGTGATTTCCAATATTTTGATTACTCTGAATTAAATATATTATTTAGTTATTTAATTTTAATTAAATAATCACTATAATTCAATTAACGATGATTTAATTCCCTAAATCACTATTTATATAATTAAATAAATTAATTATAATACCTCCGACAGTGCGGGTCATTACATTAACACTTTGTACTTAAGTTTTGATTTAAAAATAAGTGCTTCCTACACCATACAAACAAGCAAACCATACAAGGTATACTATTTGAGCAAGCGCACCACAAAGATTCAAGTCCAGCTTATCATTCAAACTGCAGAAACGCAGGAAATTTAAACAGAAAAATAAGGAGCAGGTTTACTCACTTAAGAAAACTTGAACCCTTAGCTTCTCTTCTTCTTTACTGATCAAATCCAAGAGATTGTGTTGTGTAGAGAATGTGTGTGTTTATGCCTATTTATGGTGGTGGAAAAGAATAAACTATGGTGCATTTTAAAACTGTTTTCAGATTTGTCAAGTGACAATTGAAAGACAATTCAGAAAATCTCTTTTCTCTTGCCAAATCTAAGCATCACTACCAAAAATCACATGGCCGATACCACCTGAAAATCCCTTATCATAACAACTACTTTCTACCTTATTGGTTTCTATGAAAACATCACTCATAAATGCTTTGTCCATCCTATAATCTTTCACAATCTTCTTCTTGGATTTAACAAATTATAGTATCCTCTCTAATACTACAAGAAATCAGTTTTGCATAGGGTTCTTAAAACAGAATCTTCTCATGAAAATTTGATTTAACCAAACATATAAAGTATATTTTACTTGCCTTGCAAGGTTCTTAAAAATCTGAAAGTTTTTGGTACAATTTGATCTCGGCATGTGATGAAAGGGACATGAAAAATCTTGGAAAATCTATGGTTTTAGTGTAGGTCTAGTGTAGATGAGATCTTGGCATATATGCAAGGTTTTGTTAATCTTTGGCACATGGGTTTTTGACAAAATAAACAAAGTTTTGAAAAATGCAAAAGGAATGACAATTTTCAGAAATCTTGAGGGGAAAGTGGAAGATTTGAAACTGAAACTATTAGATACACAAAGATTTGGCCATGTGCTCATATCTCTTTAGATCTCTATGCTAGTGTAGGTGTTATGTCCATGAAAACATGCTTTTAAAAGAAATGGTATTTCATGTTTTGTGATGATGTAAATGAGAATTTAAACTTGTTTTAATACATGCTTTTGAATTTGCTTTAGACAACAAAATGGGTTTTGACCTATTTTAATTCAAGTGTTAAGAATTTTTTTTTTCAATCAAAAGTTTACAAAAATTCAAATACTTAAATCTTTAAAAAAAAATGAACTAACATGTAAAATTAAAATGGCATCATAAATACATGCTATATAAAAGTGTTATTATCCTTACATGTGAAAAATAAAATTAAACAAACGCTATTGAATTCATGCTATCATAAAGGATGTGTAAAAATGGGTTTTTAGTAAACGCTTTAATATATACACCTATAAATGCTGTTATTCACAGGTTAACATGTTTTGAAATTTCAAAGATCTGGATTTTAAATCGTATTTGTAAATACATACTTACGATTAATTTATATCTGTGTCAGTGATGATAAAAACCCCGGGACATTACAATCTACCCCCTTGTAAAAATTTCGTCCCTGAAATTTGTAAATAGTAGATTAGAGTTATTGACGTATATACAAAAAATTAACATACATAAGAAATTTCCTATTCAAAACCAAAATTATCTGTCCAAATTCCCTTTTTAACTCATCGGTCCATTTACTTAACTCTTTTCAGTATTTCCCCAAAATCTTAATTCCATTTCGGGACTCACAATTATGATCTAATTTCATAAACCAACCAATTCACTTTTCCTGAGTTCATATCGAATGAATACTTAAGTCCAGACGTAATTCCAGGAAATCCAAATTCAATTTAAAATTCTATCCCGATTGTCTGGTATTAATATGATGGGATATTGTTCTAATTTAATCCAACCATATTTAATTTATCTTGAGGCTGACCCTGGTTAGTTAACTCCTTTTATCCTGCCGGACTAGTACAACTTCCTTCACAGTCTCTTCTTGATCCTGGGATCCAGTATTATGACCAGTAATAATGGAAGACCCTCTAGCTCGACCTCTTCGTCCTCGGCTACTCATTTTGATCACCTGAATATAACAAGTCATCAACCCAAACTTGATTGGATATAACTAACTTAGGTATATCATCCAAGCTGATTTATTTTAAATTCATTTTAAATTTATATAAAAATACACTCTCTCACACTCACCCAAAGCCTAGGTAATCAGTAACCTAAGCTCTGATACCAACTATAACGACCCAACTTTCGAACACATCGGAAGTCGAGCCATTAATAATAATAAGAATAGATAGAAGATAAAATCACAGAAAAACATGAGAATCTCACAGTGGAATTTTTACAAAAGATAATACTTTATAACATTACACAGCGTAATATATTACATCAGAGCCATATAGAAGATAGTACTTTATAACATTACACAGCGGAATATATTACATCAGAGCCTTATAGATCCAGTGATACAAACCACTCATAGTACATCTGTAATTATGCATTTCATTGATGACCAAACTGACAGACTTAATGATACAGTAGATAGATCAGCACACAGAAAGTTCCATTCCAGCTTTCCAAGTTTATCCAATCCTGATTCACTTGTCTATTCATAACAAGCGTTATGAATACCCAAGAGTTTAAGGGAAACACAGAAAAATAAACTCCGGGTCAGTCAGGGGGCTGGTATGAGTAAACAGTTTAAAACAAATATGAGATCAAAAACGCCGTGAATATCACATGAGATCAAAAACACAGAAAAATAAACGCCGTGAATACGGAACGGGTATTTACCATATGAGATCAAAAACACTTTGTATACTTGAAAACAGATATTATCATAGTATCTGGGTGTTTTCACAAATAATTTAGAATCTAGAAGAATGCTTGCATATCACATTCTCCTATATAGTATACAAATAAAAACCCACTTGGCGCTTATGGAAATTGGATTTCCAACTATGACAAGGTATGGGACCACCTTCCGATGATGTTTCTCTAGAGGAAAATACACCTGGGTTCAACAAAAACGTCTTGCAACCCGACCCACACATGACCGACCACTCATTTCTCTTGAGTGTATCGACTATATATAACCAATGGTTGTGTACGGCAACCATTCCCGAATGGGCAGAATCGATAGATTAAGAAACAAAAGAATTTCTCTAGATAGGTGATGCTACACCCTAAGGGGAGCCACCCACATAGCCATGCTGCCCGCCTAATTTTTGTCATTTCCTAGGTGTGAGGCTTGAGGCTAAACTTACCTTTTCATCATCACTGTTTAATTTCTTTGAATGCCATATTGTCAGATCCATCGGAAGTCACTAATTGATTTCCACAAAAATACTCTGGTTGTTAGGCTAAAGAAGTTTCCCTTCTGTACCAGCAACTGGTACGTTTAAAAAAAACAATGTACGTGATTCCATAAAAATACTTTGTCAGACATTCATCCATACAAGTTGTCCAGGGACTGGACAAACCGAAGGCACTATTCAAAAATAGTCCTTGTATATCACCGTCTTCAATTTAAAAATCCCTAGCGTGCAGCGTATAATCAAATCAAAGTGAAATATTTATTTCGATCTCTTTGAAACGATTAGTGAACAAATTTTCTTTTTAAATCATTAATCTAACATGATTATGAACTAATTAACATATATAATTATAGTCAAACTAAACATCATATGATTATCTGGCTTAATTCTGGTATTTGATCATGTCTTAAAAATGAACAATTTCAGTGTGTGCGTCGCACACGGTTTTTCTTCATATTTTGTTTGTCACCTTTAAAATGAATACTTACCTTAATTTTCCTTAGAAAAATATTTCTCATCATTATTACTTAATCTGATTATCCATAAATGACTTAAATTATGATTAAATCATTTATTTACAACTTTTACACTTGGTATTTTCCTCATTAAATTTTCCCTTTAATCCTTCATTCTTGATTTACTTATCCTTCTTTCTATACTGATAAAGTTCCTCCTTTTTATTTATCAGCCTAAACCCGATCAAAACCATTATTTACAGTTCTTGTTTTAAAAAGGTACAAAACTGTTCATGATCAGTTCTTATATCAGGGATTTTAGATTATAGATTAAAACTGCCAAATTCCAGCGTATGTATTACATACGGTCTCTCTACCTTCTTTAAAATTTTAAATATTTCATTTGAAAATAAATTCAAATTTAAATTATAAACTAAATTTATAATTTAATATAATTTTAGCTTTTGTGTTAACTGTTCGACTACTGTCAAAAACCTTATCTGATCTTTTTACACTTGATCAATTTACTTTTTGTTTGACTTTACAATTTGAATATTTCCTTAGAAAATCATCTCTAATATATTTATATATTAAATTTATAATTTAATTTAAAATTACAGTTTCTGTATTTGAATTTCAGTCCTTGACAAAAACTGTATTTTTATCCTGATTCAATTCTTCTTCATTTACTGGCTAATTAAATAAAAATTCTATTTTTATTTAAAATAATTATTTTCCAATTTAATTAAATCGATATTTAATTTAAAATCTAGTTTAAATTTAAAATATAAAAAAACATTTTGAAGCAAAGCACCAATTTGGTAAAGTGCCACTTCAAAAACCACAGCGTGCTCTCATGAAATCGGCCCTGGTCACCATGGTTTTGCCTAACACCACATTGCCCGACCACTTACCCAAAGTACCAAGTGCTGTCTCCTCAGATCCCATGATTTTTACCTCGATATCGCTCCTGCACCCATGCGCCAGCCACTACCATGTGGTAGTACCACTTTCCAAGCACCCCCCCCCCCCCCCGGACCTCGTGATCCTTCGCCCGATCACTCAAAAACCCCAGTGCCACCTCCACCCAGCTCCATGCACGTGCATAGCTGGACGAGCCACCGTTGACCGCTCTTGAGTATCCAGACACGTCGCACACCTCCTCCGGACCTCACCAACACCACCTGATCCGATCACCCAAGGTCGTATTGTGTTTTCACTACGTCATCGTCCTTAGCCAAAAATAAGTTATCAAGAAACTTCAGTCTGCTTCCAGCTCCTTCCACCGGACTTCGTACCCTTCTTGCCACGCCACCGCCATCCACTAACTTCGTGAACCCCCCTGGACCGCACCCCTAAATCCCCACCATCGACGAGCAGTTCTGACGAAAGAAACCGAACCCAAAACCAAGTTTTAAACCCTATTTCGATTTAATTCTCCAATCCCATGCATTAGAAAAATTAACTTGTATTTTTCCTAGCATCCCCGATCCTAGGTGATGCTCCACCTCCAACCACGTGCCTTCCCTCGACCTGGATGATCGGAATTTGACCAAAGTTCAAATTTTGATCATCTCAGTATTTCTCTTAAATTTATGAACTAAAAATCATGATTCTTCTTCTAAAAATCATCATTTTTAATGCTGATTCTATTTATATATTCAATTCGGTTTTATATGAGTTTTGAAAATTTGATGAAATAGAGAGTACTGTTGTTTTTCTGCCTTCAAGTTCCAGTGAGATCTTTGGCCAGTTTGTTTCATTTTGAACAATTGAATGACCATATAAAGGGTTTATAAGTAGTATTCTATCTTATTTCTAATCTTACTAACATAGAATCGCTGATCCATTTGGATTTGTAAAGTTTTTAAGCAAAATACAAGGTCTGGTAAACCATCAGGTAATCCCTTCTTTAATACTTTTTACTTAAGTTTTGATTTAAAAATCAGTACTTCCTACACCATACAAACAAGCAAACCATACAAGGTATACTATTTGAACAAGCGCACCACAAAGATCCAAATCCAGCTTATCATTCAAATAGCAGAAATGCTGGAAATTTAAACAGAAAAATAAGGAGCAGGTTTACTCACTTAAGAAAGCTTGAACCCTTAGCTTCTATTCTTCTTTACTGATCAAATCCAAGAGCTTGTGTTGTGTAGAGAATGTGTGTGCTTATGCCTATTTATAGTGGTGGAAAATAATAAATTATGGTGTATTTTAAAACTGTTTTCAGATTTGTAAAGTGACAATTGAAAGACAATTCAGAAAATCACTTTTCTCTTGCCAAATCTAAGCATCAATACCAAAAATCACATGGCCTATGTCAGCCATTACCACCTGAATATCCCTTATGCCAACCACCACTTTCTACCTTATTGGTTTCTATGAAAACAACACTCATAAATGCTTTGTCCATCCTATAATCTTTCACAATCTTCTTCTTGGATTTAACAAATTATAGTATCCTCTCTAGTACTACAAGAAATCAGTTTTGCATGGGGTTCTTAAAACAAAATCTTCTCATGAAAAATTGATTTAACCAAACATATAAAGTATATTTTACGTGCCTTGCAAGGTTCTTAAAAATCTGAAAGTTTTTGGTACGATTTGATCTCGAAATGTGATGAAAGGGACATGAAATTTTTTGGAAAATCTATGGTTTTAGTGTAGGCCTAGTGTAGGTGATATCTTGGCATATATGCAAGGTTTTGTGAATCTTTGGCACATGGGTTTTTGACAAAATAAACAAGGTTTTGAAAAATGCAAAAGGAATGACAATTTTCAGAAATCTTGAGGGGAAAGAGGAGGATTTGAAACTGAAATTATTAGATACACAAAGATTTGGCCATGTGCTCATATCTCTTTAGATCTCTATGCTAGTGTAGGTGTTATGTCCATGAAAACATGCTTTTAAAAGAAATGGTACTTCATGTTTTGTGATGATGTAAATGAGAATTTAAACTTGTTTTAATACATGCTTTTGAACTTGCTTTAGACAACAAAATGGGTTTTGACCTATTTTAATTCAAGTGTTATGAGCTTTTTTTCAATCAAAAGTTTACAAAAATTCAAATACTTAAATTTTTTTTAAAAATGAACTAACATGTAAAATAAAAATGGCATCATAAATACATGCTATATAAAAGTGTTATTATCCGTACATGTGAAAAATAAAATTAAACAAATGCTATTGAATTCATGCTATCATACAGGATGTGTAAGAATGGGTTTTTTAGTAAATGTTGCAATATATACACCTATAAATGTTGTTATTCACAGGTTAACATGTTTTGAAATCTCAAAGATCTGGATTTTAAATTGTATTTGTAAACGCGTACTTACAATTAATTTATATCTATGTCAGTGATGATAAAAACTCGGGACATTACATACGCCTACATACTTAACCCAATATATGTTATGTAATTAAAGACACCTAAGTGGTATACATAACGAGTAGATAAAATAATAAAGGCTATGTAATTAAAGATCACCCTTTTAGGGTATACATAATCAGTGGAAAACCTAGTGGGGATACAAGACAAAGGGGAGAGCTTGTATCATATTGTGTGGGACCCATTTCAGTCAGTAACCCGTAGTTTGTACCAGAGTAGAGAACTCCGTATTAGGCGGAGAAGGGGCACGCTTACTGATTGATTATTAGAGATCCAAAACGTGACGGGTGGTGTAGACGGCGCAAACCGACCGGGGACATATGCGTGCATGGGCCGGGCAAAGGGGGACAAGACGACCGTGACACCAGTAGGTATCCCTGTGCACATCTTGGGTTGCCACTTTAGGGAAATGATACCCCCTACTGTGGGGCCAGCACAGGATATCTACAGAGTAGAGAGCTAATCTATTAGGGCAGTGGTTAGGGTATACTTAGGCATATGACCTAAGCCTACCATATTATAGTGGAAGGGTTCATTTCATTTCAGTTATACTAGTTAGAGTAGTCATTAGTGAAGCATGTATATACCTCACCTGATCTTCCTTGTCACACTGGCCATTTGTATAGCGATCTCTCTCATCCACTTTATGCTTGTCATGTTCACCTTTATTTATTTATTGGCTAAAAGTCACTAGACTCTCCAGACTTTATGTCTGACCCCTTTTCATTTTTCCTTCTCTCTTCCGTTCCCTCCCCCCCTCCCCCCCCCCAAAGGTTCACAGGGAGGAAACACCCAGGCTTAGTCAGGATTTAGATATCTTTTTGCTAGGAGATATTGCTGAAGTATGGCTTAAGTTCTTGTCTCTCTATGGCATACTCTTTTTACTGGGGAATAATGTTTTCTTTTAATTCCTATGTACTCTGATTATGCAAGATAGAAGTATTTTATTGTAATGGTTTTATGACTTATGGTATTGTAAACCTCGGGATTATGATTTATGTCTGAAATAAATTTTTTTGAAATTTCTGCTGCTATCTTATTTATATCTGTCTTGTAATTATTCTGTGTCTGTTTACCTACAACGCTCCATGAAACTTAATGCATTCCCTTAGTGATGACATTAACGGACGTGGAGAGTTTCAGTGCCATGTCGTTGCTGGCCTGATAGCTATTGTTGTAGGCAAACTCTACTAAAGGAAGATGCTCTTCCCAAGTCCCTCCGAAGTCTAGGATACACATCCTTAAAAGATCTTCTAGGATTCTGTTCACCCTCTCTGTTTGCCCATCGGTCTGAGGATGATAAGCAGTGCTCAAATGCAACTGTGTACCTAATGCTTCTTGCAAGCTCCTCCAAAATTCGTTGGTAAAGATGGGTTCGCGATCGCTCACGATGCTGGAAGGAACTCCATGAAGACGAACTATCTCTCGGACATAAATTGATGCTAACCATGATGTCATCCTCTTACTCTTAACTAGAATAAAGTGAGCGCTCTTAGTGAGTCTATCACCACAACCCAGATACTGGTATTGCCTTTCTTCGATCTAGGCAAACCACCTATGAACTCTTGGAGATGCTCTCCCATTTCCACTGAGGAACCTCCAACGGATGAAGTAAACCACCAGGCTTCTTTTGCTTAACTTTGACTTGCTGGAAAAATACGCATTGGGAAACAAATTCGGCCACATCTTTCTTCATCCCAGCCTAAAAGAAAACCTTCTTCATGTCCTTGTACATCTTATCACCTCCTGGATGAATGGTCATCTAAGAATGGTAGGCTTCTTCTAGGACTGCCTTTATCAAGATTCCAGTTTGAGGAACACAAAGCCTTCCATCTCGTCGCAACCACCCCTTTTCATCTATGGCATATCTGCTGAGGTGACTAGAAGTCTCCCCACTTCTGATCTTATCCATGATGCATGGAATCTGTGGGTCACCTTGTTTCGAAGCTCCTATCTGGTCCATAAGAATCGGTCATATCTCTAAGGATGCAAACAAATCAGGAAAATCTCGATAGAGGGTCTAAAATCGAAAGCTGATATGAACTCCAAGTTCTTTCTTTCCACAAACAGAGGACTCAGGGCCACCCTCGGCCTACTTAGTGCGTCTTCCACCACATTACCTTTGCCAGGGGTATAAGAAATCTCAAAATCATAAGAAGCTAGAAACTCCGTCCACCCCTGTTGCCTTAAATTGAGATCCTTCTGCGAGAACAGATACTTGAGAGATTTATGATTGGTGTATAACTCGAACTTCTCTCCAAGTAAACAATGACGCCATGTCTTTAATGCAAACACTATGGCAGCTAGCTCAAGATCATGGGTGGGGTTGTTCTTTTCATGAACTCTCAGTTGTCTACCCTCATAACACACTACTTTCCCTTCTTGCATTAGGACCGCACCAAGCCTTGTACCGCATGCATAAGTGTAAATGGTAAACACTTTATTTCTATCAAGTAAGGTCAAGATAGGGTATGTTGTCAGAGCCATCGTCAGTCGTTGGAAAGCAATGTCACAGTCTATATCCCATGAGAATGCCAAGTTCTTCTTAGTCAGCCTGGTGAGTGGGGCTGATATCTTTGCAAAGTCCCTAATGAACTTCCTATAGTAACTTGCCAACCCAAGAAAGCTTCTCACTTTGGTTGCATTTTTAGGAACATGCAAATCTTGCACTGCAACCGCCTTCGCGGAATCTACAACTATCCCTTCTTTGGAGACCACATGCCCTAGGAATTTGACCTCTTTTCTCCAAAAATGGCATTTAGAGAACTTTGCTTTAAGCTGATGGTCACAGAGAGTTTTCAAAACTTCTCTCAAATTCCGGGCTTGCTCTTCTTCGCTTTTGGAGAAGACCAAAATATCATCAACAAAGACTAACACAAAATTATTTAGGAACTCCCGAAACACCCTAATCATCAGATCGACAAAATAGGCGGGTGCATTCGTTAGCCCAAAAGGCATAACTAGCCATTCAAAGAAACTGTCCGGAGTCCTAAAGGCAGTGTTATCTATGTTGTCCACAATTACCCTCAACTGATGGAACCCCATGGCCAAGTCTAACCGGGAAAATACCGAGGCACCAACAAGCTAATCAAATAAATCATCAATCCTCAGAAGCGGGGGCCTATTCTTCTTAGTGAGTTTATTCAGCAACTTATAATCAACACACGAATGAAGCGAACTATCCACCTTAGTTGCAAATACTGCTGGATCACCCCATTCAGATATGCATCGTCTGATAAACCCTTTTTCATGTAGCTCCCCTACTTTCTTACTCAGCTCCCTCCTTTCCCTTGGAGCCGTGTGGCGCACTGGTAATGCAACTGGCTTTGCATTGTCCACCAGATATATACGAAAATCGATCTCATGCCTCAGAGATAAACCCTGAACCTCATCAAAACATCGGAAAATCTCGGACTACTAGAACAGATTGCAGATCGCCGATAGATGCATCAAGTAACTCTAGAAAACTAAGCATAACCGATAGTTGTGGGTCACGCGAAATCTCGAGGGTTCTCTCATGACAAGTCAGAAGCCTAACAACCCTCTTTTCACAATCCAGAATAGCACCATACATGGTAAGCTAATCCATTCCTAGAATCAACCCATAACCCGTAAACCCGAGCACATACGTGTCGCATTCAAACTCGATGCCTAATACAGATATTTTCAAACCCCGACAAATCATCGATAAATGACCCGAACCACCAATGGGGTTTGAAACAACTATAGGATCTACTGCCATACTAGTAATTAAGTGCAGAGATTCAACTACAGAACTTGATATAAATGAATGTGAGGCACTAAAATCAAAAAGTGTTCTCACAGGATGGTTTGAAAGAGAAATTAAACCTTCCACGGAAATTTTTCTACCTCTATGAGGAGCACTGGTCGCGAGAGCATGCACCTGCCCTACAGAACTTCCTGCCCTTTGACCTTGTCCCTGTGATCCCCGTTTCTTCAGGCAGTCTTTAGCAAAGTGTCTGGCCTCTCCATAGTGGAAGCAAGAATTCTTCCTTCGCTTACAGTCTTTAACTAGACGACCTTCCTACCCGCAATGGTGACATTTTCTCTTATCCTTGCCTTTATCATTTTTCCCTCCTTTCTTCTACTGTTGTTTTTGCTGCCGCTGTTGTTGCTGCCCCTTCTTGGGCCACACCCTCTTATTCTGCGATGTCCCCTCAGTTTTTGTTTCCTTCTTTTCTCCCTTGTCCTCCTCATGCATTAATGCCATATCAACAAGCTTTTCAAAGGTGGCCCCCATCGGAATATGGGACATAGCTAAACAATGCAAAGGCTCATTCAGCCCTTTAGCAAACCGCAAAGCCTTTTTGTGCGGCGTATCCACCAACTCTAACCCGAACCTTGCTAGCTGGTTGAATTTATTCACATATTCTTTCACCGTCAAGTTTCCTTGTTTGAGTGCTAAGAATCTCTCCATCTGCATGCTGCTTTCAGTTTGGGAAAGAAATTTCATTTCGAACCTCTGTCTAAAATCTTCCCAAGTTTCCACCGGTTGTCCAGCTTGGGTGACTTCCCACCAAAATGAGGCTTCGTCCTTTAACAGCCAAACAGCTAATTAAATCTTTCTTCGGTCCTCCACTTCAAATATTACGAACAAGTCCTCGGTCTTCTTAAGCCAATTCTGAGCTTCCACGAATGTCTTGTTCCCATGGAATGGCTTCCCTTCCATAGCACGGAAGTCCTTGCAGATCTTGGTGAAGTTATCTGCTTATGGAGGGGGAGGAGGAGGAGAAATGACTGGTGCAACTGGGGGAGGAACGTCTCTTTGGCCTTCGGCCGGCGCCGTAACCTGCAAATACCTACGGAACCATCCGGGTATAGCGATGCCCTCTGGGATATTAGGGATGTTTTGTTCCCCAAACATGCTAGAAGAGGAGAAAGGAAGAAATTTAGATAAAGGACCGAAGGATACTACATATGGATTTTTGGGGTATGTTCTCAAAATAGACTTTTCTTTTTGAAAATGCTTTCTTTTAAAACCTTTTTGAAAATAATTTTCAAAAACTTTTATCTAATCTGGTAACCTTCAGCTCTGATACCAAGTGTGACACCCCACGTCCGTTAATGTCACTCACTAAGGGAATGCATTAAGTTTCGTGAAGCGTTATAGGTAATCAGACACAGAATAATTACAAGACATATATAAATAAGATAGCAGCGGAAATTAAAAATTTATTTCAATAAAAATACTGTGGTCACAATTTCATAAGTCACAAAAACCATTACGATAAAATAAATTATGTCTTGCATCATCAGAGTACATAAGTAAATAAAAAGCATAGTTCCCTAGATGAAAGATTTAAGCCATAGCAGAGACAAGAACTTGAGCCATACTTCAGAAATAGCTCCCAGCAAGGTGATATTTGAATCCTGACTAAGCCTAGATGTTTCCTCCCTGAGAACCTGGGGGGAATGGAAGAATGAGGGAGAAACAAAAAGGGTCAGACATAAAGTCTGGCGAGTCTAGTTACTTTAAGCCAGTAGATATATAAAAGTAACATGATAGGCAAATAAAGTGGATAAGAGAGAGATCACTACATAAATGGCAGGTGTGACAAGGTAATAAAGATAACGTGTACATGCCTCATAAATGATTACTCTGCACTATTACTAGTATATCCAGAAAGAGATGATCCCTTCAACTATAAAGTGGTAGACTTAGGTATACGTCCAAATGTATCCTAACTATACCCTGATCGATCGGCTCCCTAACCCTCGTAGATACCTTGTGCTGGCCTCGCTATAGGAGGTATCACTTCCTAAGGTGGCAACTCCGCGTCGTAACAATGTACACAACCATATCTACAAGTGTCACGGTCGTCTTATCCCCCTCTGCCCGTCTCATGCACGCACATGGCCCGGTCGGTTTGCACCACCCTCACTGCCCTTCACGTTTGGATCTCTTACAATCAGTCAGTAAGCATGCCCCTTCTCCGCCTAGTACGAAATACTTTGTTTTATACATACTCCGGGTTACTGATTGATATGGGTCCCACACAATATGATACAAGCTCTCCCCTTTGTCTTGTATCCCCCACTATGTTTTCACTGACTATGTATACCACTAAGTGTCTTTAATTACATAGCCTTATTTATTTCTACCGGTTATGCTTACCTACAGGTGTCTTTAATACATAACCCCTAATCTTCCAATCAGTTATGCTTACCTATAGGTGTCTTTAATTACATAAACATATCACTTCTACAAGTTATGTCTTCCCTAAGAGGTGTCATTAATTACATATCTTTATTATTTCCACCGATTATGTATACCACTAGGTGTCTTTAATTACATAATCTTAACGGGTTAAGTTTGTGGGCCTATTACCCATCTCCTCTTCAGATTTACTTAACCCACTCCTCAACCATGTTTACTTAACCCCCAACTTAAATTTAAGTTCATACAATCCCTATGGATTAATTTAGGTTAAGTAGTCCGATTCTTTACCATGTCCATTTATGGTTTCATAATGGGCCATACCTCCCACATTAGACCTACAACATGTGGATGCTGGATATGTCGATCGGGTCCGGGCAGACTTATTCCATAGTTGTGGCTAACCTCTTGTCATAGCCCGATTCGTATTTACATACTTTGTAACAGCCCACATTTTATGTATCGGAAGATCGTAAAATATTTTTATTTTATTCCCTGAGGGTTGGATCATTCTCATCTTTTGATATATTGCTTATGGGGATGTGTGACATGTCCATAATTTTTACCGATTTTGTTTGTGACCATTTTGCCCCTGTCAGTCTTGCACTGGGCATAACTTTTGACTCAGGTCGAATCTGAGGGTGAGACCTGTGCCATTGGAAAGGAATTGATGATTCCCTTTCCGTAGAGTGGTTACATTAAGGATTTGGTTCAGCGGTTTAGAAGAAATCGTTGTTTTAAGGTTTTTCAGTTGGCTGTTCATGTTTTGGAAGGTTAATGGGCTGATTTGGAGAAGGCCCATTAGAGGGTAGGTGGAGACTATAAATAGGGGGTAAGGGATATGGAGAAAGGTTGGCATTTTCCATTCTCTTATGGGGAGGCTTTGATCTCCTTCTTCCTCTAACACCTTTCCACCATTAAAATTCCAAATTCAAGGGGGAAATCGAAGATCTATACCATTCGAGGCTAGATCAACATCGTTTCAAGGGCGAATTCATCGGATTAAAGGGTTTGATTCGAAGTGTTCGCTGTCCGGATTGCTTTTTTCATCGCTTTTGCTTTGTTTTGGAGAATTGGTGAGTGATTTACATCTCTCATTCGGATTCATGCAAGTATATGGGTTTTAGGATGTTAATTTCATCATTTCCATGTTATTTTCCTTAGATCCACACCATGCTAAGTCCATTTTATATATGAATCACCTTAGGATCTGATCTAGATAATTTAAATGGTTAATTTTATGATTTTTCTCAAGATTATGCAAGTTAGATCCGTTTTTATGTTCATATGATTCACTTATCATGTTTTGGGAAATTTATGTGTTTTGATGGAAATTGTTAGATTGATGATATTGTTGGTTGCATAACATGTTTGTGATTGCGTTTGGATGAATCGGATAAGCTGGTTTCGTCGGATTCGTCGTTTGGCGAAGTTTTGGTCGAAATCGGAGTCGAATTGGAGATGTGCAGGTTTCTGGTCGTCCTGGAGCTGGTCGGTTTAAGCTGGTCGGTCCAGAAGGAGCAGAAGTGTTTCTGGTCGGTTTCAGATGGTGGCATTCTGGTCGGTTTTGGAGCTAGTCGGGTCGGTTGAGGCGGTCTGGTGGCTCTGGTCGGTCCAGAAGGGTCTGGACTGAGGTGGTCGGTCACGTTATGGCTTGGGGAGCAAGTCAAGGAGCTGGTTGGTTGGAATGGAGGCATCGGAGTCGGTTTTGATTGGTCGTTCTGGAGCAATGCTGGTCGGTTTTGACTGGTCGTTCTGGAGCAATTCTGGTCGATTTTGACTGGGTCTTGGAGCTGGTCGGTTTGATCGGTCCAGAAGGCTGAGGAGGGAGTCTGGTCGGCTCAGGAGGGTCCTGGTCGGTCCAGGAGGAGCAAAGGGAGGTCTGGACGGTCCAGGGGGTCTGATCGGTCTAGAAGTACCAGAAGAGGTCTGGTCGGTCCAGAATGGGTCTGGTCGGCATTTCTAGTGGAAATTTCTGATCGGACACTTCTAGTGATGACGTAACTTCGAGGTGATTCAAGTAGGAAGACTCGAAGTGATGAATGTGTTCGTTGATCAAGGTGGAACAAAGAATGCGGAGACAACTCAAAGGTCGTGAGTTGGTGGATAATGGCTGCTCGAGAAGGTTGCTTGAGCTATGAAACATCGTCAAGGTTGGACGATTAGAGATGCGAAGGCCGAGAAGTCATCGTTGTCGTATGTTCTAGCAGGCTCAAAGCAGGGGTACGATGGGTATCGTTGAAAGGCCCAAAAGACCGGTTGTTGGTTGAGTACCCTGGGTCTTTCTGGTTGGGGAAAGGCCTAGTGTCAAGGTTGGACAATGCCAAGGTTGGGCATATGGAGTTCATGCTAGACCTGGGGTTATCATTTGCCCTTGACATATGGCAAGGTTGGCCGTCATACGATAATGATGGTTTCGAAGCAGGATTGGCAGTGATAGCCAGAATCAGTCATGGATGATTAGTTGTTCTGTTTGTACTATCTCACACAGATTATCCAAAGTCGAGGGAGACGTTCTTTGAGTGCTTAAGTGATATTGGTCTAGGCCTCTGGCGAGGGTACTTGAGGAATGTTAAACTCGATTAGGGTTGTCTGTGTGAGACTTATATAATCTGGATGTTATGTGTGTTCTCTATGATTGAATGGGTGTTCTGGTTTCTATGGATGAATGGTTGAAATGCTTGGTGTAAAGGCTATCACTGTCCGATGTGGGGAAGATAAGGTTGAGTTCTTCTCTGGTGATGTGGGTAGATAAGTTGTTCATTTACCCATTCTTATATGCTTTCTTGTTGAAGTTTGTTAGCTGTATTATCGCTCACTAAGACTATTGTCTGACTCAAGGTTTTATGTCTCCTCTTATTACCTTGGGCTGTTCATCCGGTTGTGGATGGGCAGACTAAGTAGCAGGTTACAGGTAATGGAGCTTAGTGATACGAGGAAGCTGAGCGATGACGAGCAGGAGGCTGGCGTACCAGTTTTATTCTATCTAGTATTTCTGTTTCCGCTGTTTGAGCTGCTTGAGAGTTGTAGTGAGGCCTTATGTACAAACTTGGATATCAGTTGGATAATCTTTCTGGATGTTGAAAGAGTTTCAAAAGTTTGCTACATGATACCTCATTACTATCACCTGTTGTATATGTTCTATTATATTTTTTCCTTGCGCTGTGAGTTCTACGACAGGTTTCGATGTGTTCACTTACTATGATGATCATCCATAGCAGCCTGGCACGCCTTTCAGCGCATTATTCCTCTTGTTTAGTGCGGGGGTTATGGGCGGTCGTCACATTTGGTATCAGAGCTCTGGTCAACGATTTTGGCCAAAGTTCGAAGACGTAATTACGTATGAGAGACGTATTTGTAGATTTCAGTTGGATGTTTACTATATATATTAGTATATATAGTAGTAGCGGTTGTATCTCTTTAGCAGTTTTCTGGGAAGTGGCTAATTATTCTAAATTGCAGATTTAGAATGAGTAGACCACCATCAAGATACGCTGCTAGGGGAGCTAATACTGGAGGGGGAAATGGTGGTGAACCAGATTACCCGGCCATGTTTGAAGCCATGGCAAAAGCAATTATGTGAAGGGTACCCGCTCCAATGGCGGCTACGGTAGATGTAGGTGTGCGAGTTCCTAGGGTAGATTCTGCAAAGACGTGCAAGGACTTTATATCTCTAGGAGGGAAACCATTCAAGGGAACTGAACCAGCTGAAGAGGTTCAGAGGTGGATGGATTCATGTGTTCGAATCTTTGGAGACTTGGGTATATGCAATGAAGAGAAAGCTTGCATCAAGGCAGCTGCAAAGCAGGGCCATGGAATGGTGGAATTCTGTTATACTCGAGACTCCGGAAGAGGAGATTTCATGGGAGCAATTCCAAGCTAAGTTTGAAGCAAAGTTTATCTCCACTGCTCAAAAGTTAGTTCTCTTCAAGAAGTTCGTAGAGTTGAAGCAGAATGGCAGATCAGTTCTTGACTATATTTCTGATTTTGAGGCAGTTTGCTTTAACTTCCAACAGAAGGGACATTATTCGAATGAGTGTAAGAATCCCAAAGCTGAGAAGAAGTGCTTCAAGTGTGGAAAGCCTGGGCATGAGAAGAAAGATTGTCCGGAATCAGCTAAGGGTAAGCAGATTGTTAGGGCATATGCTTTGGATGATGTGCCATCTTCTTCAAGAGCTCCTACTGCAGAGGAGAAGGGAAAGGGTGTCATGGTGCAAGGTACTTTTTCCGTTAACGGTGTTTCAGTTCGAGTGTTGTTTGATACTGGAGCATCACATTCATTCATCTGCAATGAGCTTGTGTGTCGCTTGGGTTTGGAACCCGAAATTTGTGATAGACCATTGATCGTGACTAATCCAGTTGGGGGTTCGTCCAGTTTGTGCATGATTTGTCGTGGTCTAGTATTATCGAGTCATGGTTGCTCTTTTATGTGTGATTGCTTTGTTCTTAACTTCGCTGGGTATGGGATCATCTTGGGCATGGATTGGCTCAAGAAGTATGCGGCAAGGGTGAATTGCGAGAAGCTAGAGGTGAGGGTCGGGGATGTGGAAGGGCGAAAGGTGTTGATTAGATGTAAGCGCGAAGACGGGGTCTTCGTGAGTTATCTATATTCGCTTGGGATTCCACAGGAAGACCTATCATCAGTGTTAATCGCTAATGAGTATGTAGATGTCTTTGACGAGGTCAAAGGGTTGCCGCCGCATCGCGAGATCGAGTTTAGGATCGATTTGGTCGAGGGTGCGAGACCAATTGTTATGCCACTTAGGCGGATGGCGCCTAAGGAACAGCGAGAGTTGGAGGTGCAAGTTAGAGACCTTTTGGGAAAAGGTTTCATTCGGAGGAGTGTTTCCGAGTGGGGTGCACCAGTCGTGTTTGCAACTAAAGCAGATGGTTCGTTAAGGTTGTGTGTGGACTATCGTGAGCTGAACAAGGTGACTAAGAAGAACAAGTATCCGTTGCCAAGGATTGATGACTTGTTCGATCAGCTTCACGAAGCAAAAGTGTTTTCTCAGATGGATTTGGAAATGGGATTTCACCAGTTGAGAATAGCTAAGGATAGTGTGCCAAAGACTGCTTTTAGGACACCGTCAGGATTTTTCGAGTGGTTGGTGATGCCATTCGGGTTGACTAATGCGCCAGCGTATTTTGTGGATCTTATGAAGTGTTCAGAGATCAGTTGAATAAGTTCGTGCTTGTGTTCGTGAATGATATACTGGTTTACTCCAGAAATGTGGAAGAACATAAGACGCACTTGAGAGTTGTGTTAGAGATCTTGCGAAAGCATCAGCTTAAAGCTAAGTTCTCAAAGTGTCACTTCTGGAAGGATGAAGTGAGGTTCTTAGGTCATGTTGTTTTTGGAAAAGGTATAGCGGTTGACCCCACTAAAGTTGCAGCAATCCAGGACTGGGATAGACCTAAGAATGCAACGGATGTTCGGAGTTTCCTTGGATTGGCTGGTTATTACCGAAGGTTTATCAAGGATTTCTCTAAGATGGCTGCACTATTAACATGATTGATGAAGAAGAACCAAGTGTTCGCATGGGATGCGAAGTGTGAACAAGCGTTCAAAATCTTGAAGGAGAGATTGACGAGTGCACCTGTGTTGACCATTCCAAGTGGGAATGAAGAGATGGTGGTATATACTGATGCATGTGGTACTGGACTTGGAGCAGTGCTAATGCAGAAGGATAAAGTAGTGGCTTACGCAAGTCGACAGCTAAAGCCACAGGAGAGAAACTATCCAACTCATGATTTGGAGTTGGCAGCGATTGTGTTTGCTCTGAAGATGTGGAGACATTACCTGTTGGGAGTACGATTCGAGTTGTTTACGGATCACAAGTCGTTGAAGTATCTTTTCTCCCAAAAGGATTTGAATCTTCGGCAGCAACGATGGTTAGAGTTTCTGGCATCGTATGATTTTGGGATAGCCTATACTCCTGGCAAAGGCAATGCAGTTGCAGATGCATTGAGTCGAAGACACGCAAGTTTGGGAGCGATGTTTTCGGAATGGAAGGGCCTCGAGTATTTGGCAAGGTTCGATTTCAGGCCAAGGTGTGAGTTGGAACCTGAAATATTGGCAAGCTTGTCGATAAGGCCTGCTCTTATCAAAAGGATTGGCGAGGGCCAAAAGAAAGATGCGAAGCTTGTCGAGTCCATTCAGAAACTGAAACCAGAGGATAAGGAGTTCGAGGTCGACCGAGAAGGCTGGCTTCGAAAGCAAGGACGATTAGTTGTTCCTGATGTCGACGGATTGACGGACGAGGTTCTGAGAGAATGTCATCACTCGAAGCTAACGATTCATCCTGGTGGTAAAAAATGTATCAGGACATGAAGCGAGTCTATTACTGGGAAGGGATGAAAAGAGATATTGGAAAATTCATTTCCAAGTGTATGAACTGTCAGTTAGTGAAAGCTGAACAGAAGAAGCCGAGTGGTTTACTTCAGCCATTAGAGGTTCCTACGTGGAAGTGGGAGCAGATATCGATGGATTTTATCGATGGACTACCTAGAACTAGGGCAGGGAATGAAGGGATTTGGGTCATTGTGGATCGTTTGACCAAAAGTGCAAGGTTCATTCCTGTCAAGACGACTAGGACAGCATCAAAATTGGCTGAGCTTTATGTGAAATGGATAGTTCGATTTCATGGTGTCCCAAAGAATATAGTGAGTGACCGGGATCCATTGTTCACGAGTGGATTTTGGAAAAGTTTGCAAGAGGCTTTGGGAACCGAATTGTGCTTAAGTACGGCATATCATCCCCAAACTGATGGTCAGACCGAGAGAGTCAACCGAGTTTTAGAAGATCTCCTGAGGGCTTGTGTGATAGACTTCGGAGGATCATGGGAAGACCATCTGCATCTGGTAGAGTTTGCGTATAATAATAGCTACCAGTCGAGTATTGGGATGGTACCATACGAGGCGTTGTATGGAAGGCCGTGCAATTCTCCAGCTTGTTGGTTAGAAACTGGAGATAAGTTGGTACTTGGGCCCGAGATGATTAGAGAAACCTCGGGTTGTATCAAAATTGTTCGGCAACGAATGAAAGCGACCCAAGATCGTCAAAAGAGTTACGCCAATAAGCGTCGTAAGGATTTAGAATTCGACGTACATGATATGGTTTTTGTGAAGATTTCACCGTTAAAGCATATGGTTCGATTCGGAAGTAAAGGGAAGTTGGCTCCTAGGTTTGTTGGACCGTTTCCGATAGTCGAGCGAATAGGAAAGCACGCATATAGATTAGAGTTACCCGAGAAGATGTCGAGTGTGCATAATGTTTTCCATGTGTCATTTCTACGGAATTTTGTGCATGACTCGAATGTGGTGGTATCTCCAGAACAATATGAAGACTTGGAAGTAGAGACCGCAGTTGCGAAACCTCGTAAGCCACTTCGTGTTGTGGGGAATGACACGAAACAGCTTAGGAGGAAGAAGGTTAAGATAGTCAAGGTACAATGGAGTGAAGATGGCGACGATTGTACATGGGAGACAGAAGAGAGCATGAGGGCGACTCATCCAGAACTCTTCGTCGGTAGGACCCTTTGATTGTATCATCGTTATATCGTTGTATCTTGTTGTTGTTTAATAGACTTCCGCGTGCTAGGATAAGGCTATGGATGCATGGTTTGATGGTTGCTAGTTTGGATGATAGAATTGGCTTCTCATGGATGTTAGGCATGCGGAATTGTTGTGGTTGCTTGTGTTTGCTTGGAATTTCGGGGGGGAAATTCTTAAGGGGGGGAGAATGTAACAGCCCGCATTTTACGTATCGGAAGATCGTAAAATATTTTTATTTTATTCCCTGAGGGTTGGATCATTCTCATCTTTTGATATATTGCTTATGGGGATGTGTGACATGTCCATAATTTTTACCGATTTTGTTTGTGACCATTTTGCCCCTGTCAGTCTTGTACTGTGCATAACTTTTGACTCAGGTCGAATCTGAGGGTGAGACATGTGCCATTGGAAAGGAATTGATGATTCCCTTTCTGTAGAGTGGTTACATTAAGGATCTGGTTCAGCGGTTTGGGAGAAATCGCTGTTTTAAGGTTTTTCAGTTGGCTGTTCAGGTTTTGGAAGGCTAATGGGCTGATTTGGAGAAGGCCCATTAGAGGGTAGGTGGAGACTATAAATAGGGGGTAAGGGATATGGAGAAAGGTTGGCATTTTCCATTCTCTTATGGGGAGGCTTTGATCTCCTTCTTCCTCTAACACCTTTCCACCATTAAAATTCCAAATTCAGGGGGGAAATCGAAGATCTATACCATTCGAGGCTAGATCAACATCGTTTCAAGGGCGAATTCATCGGATTAAAGGGTTTGATTCGAAGTGTTCGCTGTCCGGATTGCTTTTTTCATCGCTTTTGCTTTGTTTTGGAGAATTGGTGAGTGATTTACATCTCTCATTCGGATTCATGCAAGTATATGGGTTTTAGGATGTTAATTTCATCATTTCCATGTTATTTTCCTTAGATCCACACCATGCTAAGTCCATTTTATATATGAATCACCTTAGGATCTGATCTAGATAATTTAAATGGTTAATTTTATGATTTTTCTCAAGATTATGCAAGTTAGATCCGTTTTTATGTTCATATGATTCACTTATCATGTTTTGGGAAATTTATGTGTTCTGATGGAAATTGTTAGATTGATGATATTGTTGGCTGCATAACATGTTTGTGATTGCGTTTGGATGAATCGGATAAGCTGGTTTCGTCGGATTCGTCGTTTGGCGAAGTTTGGGTCGAAATCGGAGTCGAATTGGAGATGTGCAGGTTTCTGGTCGTCCTGGAGCTGGTCGGTTTAAGCTGGTCGGTCCAGAAGGAGCAGAAGTGTTTCTGGTCGGTTTCAGATGGTGGCATTCTGGTCGGTTTTGGAGCCAGTCGGGTCGGTTGAGGCGGTCTGATGGCTCTGGTCGGTCCAGAAGGGTCTGGACTGAGGTGGTCGGTCACGTTATAGCTGGGGGAGCAAGTCAGGGAGCTGGTTGGTTGGAATGGAGGCATCGGGGTCGGTTTTGATTGGTCGTTCTGGAGCAATGCTGGTCGGTTTTGACTGGTCGTTCTGGAGCAATTCTGGTCGATTTTGACTGGGTCTTGGAGCTGGTCGGTTTGATCAGTCCAGAAGGCTGAGGAGGGAGTCTGGTCGGCTCAGGAGGGCCCTGGTCGGTCCAGGAGGAGCAAAGGGAGGTCTGGACGGTCCAGGGGGTCTGATCGGTCTAGAAGTACCGGAAGAGGTCTGGTCGGTCCAGAATGGGTCTGGTCGGCATTTCTAGTGGAAATTTCTGATCGGACACTTCTAGTGATGACGTAACTTCGAGGTGATTCAAGTAGGAAGACTCGAAGTGATGAATGTGTTCGTTGATCAAGGTGGAACAACGAATGCGGAGACAACTTAAAGGTCGTGAGTTGGTGGATAATGGCTGCTCGAGAAGGTTGCTTGAGCTATGAAACATCGTCAAGGTTGGACGATTAGAGATGCGAAGGCCGAGAAGTCATCGTTGTCGTAAGTTCTAGCAGGCTCAAAGCAGGGGTACGATGGGTATCGTTGAAAGGCCCAAAAGACCGGTTGTTGGTCGAGTACCCTGGGTCTTTCTGGTTGGGGAAAGGCCTAGTGTCAAGGTTGGACATTGCCAAGGTTGGGCATATGGAGTTCATGCTAGAACTGGGGTTATCATTAGCCCTTGACATATGGCAAAGTTGGCCGTCATACGATAATGATGGTTTCGAAGCAGGATTGGCAGTGATAGCCAGAGTCAGTCATGGATGATTAGTTGTTCTGTTTGTACTATCTCACACAGATTATCCAAAGTCGAGGGAGACGTTCTTTGAGTGCTTAAGTGATATTGGTCTAGGCCTCTGGCAAGGGTACTTGAGGAATGTTAAACTCGATTAGGGTTGTCTGTGTGAGACTTATATAATCTGGATGTTATGTGTGTTCTCTATGATTGAATGGGTGTTCTGGTTTCTATGGATGAATGGTTGAAATGCTTGGTGTAAAGGCTATCACTGTCCGATGTGGGGAAGATAAGGTTGAGTTCTTCTCTGGTGATGTGGGTAGATAAGTTGTTCATTTACCCATTCTCATATGCTTTCTTGTTGAAGTTTGTTAGCTGTATTATCGCTCACTAAGACTATTGTCTGACTCAAGGTTTTATGTCTCCTCTTATTACCTTGGGCTGTTCATCCGTTGTGGATGGGCAGAATAAGTAGCAGGTTAAAGGTAATGGAGCTTAGTGATACGAGGAAGCTGAGCGATGACGAGCAGGAGGCTGGCGTACCAGTTTTATTCTATCTAGTATTTATGTTTCCGCTGTTTGAGTTGCTTGAGAGTTGTAGTGAGGCCTTATGCACAAACTTGGATATCAGTTGGATAATCTTTCTGGATGTTGAAAGAGTTTCAAAAGTTTGCTACATGATACCTCATTACTATCACCTGTTGTATATGTTCTATTATATTTTATCCTTGCGCTGTGAGTTCTACGACAGGTTTCGATGTGTTCACTTACTATGATGATCGTCCATAGCAGCCTGGCACGCCTTTCAGCACATTATTCCTCTTGTTTAGTGCGGGGGTTATGGGCGGTCGTCACATACTTAGACCTCCCACCTTAGGTTCACCATTAGTGGCTGTTGGACATGCCGGTCGGGTGCGGGCGGACTTCCACCACTAATGCAACCTAACCTCGTGTCATAAGTACAATTACAATTCCTAATTGTAATTACTAGACATTCCATTTTTAATTAATCAATTAATTAATCCTTTCCTTTTATAGATGTTAATGCCTATTTTGCCCAATAATTTGAATTACATGTCCATAAATGTTCATATTCAAATTATGTCATTTTAATTAATTCACCAATTAATTAATCCTTTCTTTTATAGGTGTCAATACCTATTTTGCCCAATAATTTGAAATACATGTCCATAAATGTTCATATTCAAATTATGCCACTTTTATCCCTTTTTCCCCCGTTCCTTAACTAGCGCCCTCACAAAATTAGCAACATGCCTAGGCTAGACAACAGCCTAGTCATAAATGATAATAGGGAAGATATTGGGAATATAACTAAAATGGTCATCCTGGCATAAAAATAAACTTGTATGATACTAAGGTGAACATACATACTAGCATGGACATGAAATTGTCATCATAACAAGGTGGACATAAAACTGATGAACTATGATGTCATAATATCGAAATTAGCAATTTAGGTATCCAATCGATTTAAATCTATCATGATAACACAGGGTGACAATTTAGATCACATAAAATAGATATAACTGTAAAGACCCGTAAATTCCCGCTCTTTGGATCGACCATAAACTACACAAGTCTGACCCAAAGGTCGGAAATTCACGAATACTTTAACTTTGGGAATACAACAACATCAGAACAATAACAACAGACTTTTATAACATCAATAATAAATGTCACATCAGAGTACAGAATATCAGAGTACATCGAATAAATTACAGCGGAAGAAAATTTTACGTTACTTTAATACAGTGCAGCGGAAATAAAATAACTAAGACAGCGGAAGACTTTTCTATGCTCTGGACACAGCTTTGAGCTTCAATCCAGGATCCTGCTAAAGAGATAATTATCTGCAAAAAGCTACTCGACTGCTCGTGTGGAAAAGAGGGCACCCGAGTTTGCAAAAGTGGAAACAAACAACGGGTCAGTCGTGGGACTGGTGTGAGAATTCTTAACTAATATAACTAATAGTAATAAGGCAAATCCGAGGACCACGCCACTAAAGCGGAACGGGTTTTATTTCAATGGATTGTCGTGCATAATTTAAGTAAATCGTCAAAACAACACAATGCTTTGTAGAAAAATGAAACCATCATAAGACCCAAGTCCCATCACACAATGCAACGCAAACCGGAGGATAGGGTTTTACCTTATAATGGTCAAAAATGCTTGATACGATAAAAACGAATTATTATTAGTGTGTATATGTTTTAAAACATTTCAAAGTAAATGTATCAATCCTAGGAAGCATAGGTACCCATATATTATGCCTCCGTACTAGTAATACAATCAAATTCGTCAGTTCATATTTGGATTTTTGGTTTCCATCATGAGTCAAGGCTAGAGAGGAGCTCCTTACCGATTCGAGCACTCTAGCTAGTGTCTCAGGATTCCCCGCGGAGAACCCTTAGATAGCTACAGGGCCGGTCCGCAAATACAGCTTAGCGGATTAGTTATACCTGAACACACGTTTCCCAGTCCTATAGGACCTATCCGAGGCGCCTCATTCCATCATCCACATAAGTAAAATGCCGGGCCGTGTTAAAACCCAAACACCACTTCTAGCTAGAAAGAAACGTGCTGCTCTCCCTGCGTTCCCTTCTCCCGTTTTAGACTCTACCGGTTTGTGAGGCTCGCGAAGTTACGTTATAACCACAAGGCCTGCTTTTCAACAAAGCCTTGATCATCTTCATCTTAGCGTGCCACATTGTCAATCCATATCGTACTATTGATCGTCCATCAATATATAAACGGGTGTTAAGTAAAGAATAAATTCTCCACCACCAATTATTTATATATAGACAGAAAATCAATAATATGATATTAACGGAGTACAACGTCAGACACACAATCCATTTATAACTTATGCTCTGGGTCTGAGCGAAAGTCAAATCCGTACAAATCAACACTACGTCCGAACGGCAACCACTGTAGCCTCTTCAAGGTAGCTACTCCAATCACGGGCATCAGCAGTCGTCGTCCATTCGATGTGAAGACTGTCGGTCTTCTATGGTCGTCTTTAAATCTTGAATTTTAATCGTCGTTTAAATTATTTGGAATGAGATAAACTCGGACTTTCCAAACAATTTTCGCATATATATATATATATATATATATATATATATATATATATAAGTTGGAAACCATTTCTTATCGCTTGATTCTATTACATCAACCTTAAAATGACAAATTATATTATCTCTAACACAGGTGACCATTTTCGTTCTAATGTAGCATTTTAACCAAAATGACAATTTCTAATATAATGACATTTCCATTTTTAACATAACTTTATTAATAAAATGTCCTTCTTACACTAAATAACCTTTTTAAACAAATGTGACATGTTTATCTAGTTTAACACTTCTAATATAAGCGACATTCTAATCTTATAATTACATTAAAAATGTAATTCTCATTTCTTTTTAATTTTGATTACATAAAATGTAATTTCCTTTTAACAAAACATGTCAGCGCAAAATAATGTCAACTTAATTTTAACAAATGAATATTTCGTCATCTCTTTACATTTGATCAAAATGCATATTTCTTACACTTGACAAATGAGTATCTTGTCATTCTTATATTTTTCTATCTTTCTTTTATATTTGACAAAATGAATGTTTTGCCATTCTTTTTTTTTTTTTTTTTTTTTTTTTTTTTGATAAAAATGAATCTTTCTTTTATACTATCCATATAAAAATAATTTCTCTTTTTCCAATGACATATACAAAAATGAATTTACATGTTAACAAAACTTTCATCACAGGTGACATATAAAAAAGAATTTATATGTAAACAAAACTTTCATTACAAGTGACATATAAAAATGAATTTATATGTAAACAAAACTTTCATTACAAGTGACATATAAAAATGAATTTATATGTAAACAAAACTTTCATTACAAGTGACATATAAAAATGAATTTATATGTAAACAAAACTTTCATTACAAGTGACATATAAAAATGAATTTATATGTAAACAAAACTTTCATTACAAGTGACATATAAAAATGAATTTATATGTAAACAAAACTTTCATTACAAGTGACATATAAAAATGAATTTATATGTAAACAAAACTTTCAAAGAAAATGACAATAACATGTTTTTTTCTTCTTTTTTTTTATACCTTTCTTTTACGCTTGACAAAATGAGTATTTTGTCATTCCTTTACTTTTGATCAAAATGAATCTTTTTATATTCTTATCTCCTTATCTTTCATTTCTCATAAAAATGAAAATTTTGTTTTACCTGTGAATACTACTTCTTTATTTACATAATTTCAGATCTATAATTATCGATAACTAGAAATGTAACCACATCACAACAGCAAGTCAACAAATAATCACAACATCGCAAATCAGAATTATTCAAACATACAGCATGATTTATGAGCAAGCGAAGTAATTAATTAAAATATTAATTATTAAATTGAATACTCACATCTAACACTTAGAATTTCAGATCTAATATCATAACATCGCAACCAATTCAGATCTATAACTTATAACAACATCCATCGTAGATCCATTTATTTGATTTTTCCAACTTCACATAACGCAAGGATAATAATTAAATTAATTAAATTTAATAAAAAATGAATTCTCACCTTGATTTTTTGCTGAAAATTTGACTGTCTCGGATTTAGTTCTGGTCTGCGCCATCGCGAAGATCTTAATTTTCTGATTCCAGCGCTTCTTACGGTTTGTCAAACGGACCTCGTACGAAGAAGTTACGGATTTTTAAAGTTTGAACTTTTAAATGATAAACTAAATAATTAACTAATAACTTAATTATGTAATTACCCCTTAATCCCTCTTCCTCCTTCTACGTTGCCTTCTACCAACCGAACCCATTTCACGCTCCTTCCTCCCTCCGAACGCATGCAACCCGAGGCCACTAGAGGCCGATCAAACTCCGCCGTCCCGAAGCCCGCACCACCACCTTGTTGCGCCAGGACCAAGGCCGAGCTCGGTGGGCCCACTGCATGGAAAACTGCACCCAAACCCGCCACCTTCTAGCCCTGAATTCGCGAAATCCGTGAACCAAAACCCGATCTTGACCGTATGGATGGAAAGCTCTCTGAATTCTCTTCGATTTGGTATATCATACGTCGATTTTCGTTGAACGGATTGAGAGATCTTAACGTTTGAAATTCGGTGATTTTCAGCCATTCACAGAAAACGGCAGCTGCTGCCATTAAAATTAGGGTTTCGGAATATTTTAATAATATTTTAATCCTTAATCACTTTTTACGTGTAATAAAGTGAAAAATCTGGACTTTCTCCGATTTGGGCCTGCTTACTGTCGATCTTAACATTTTGAGGCCTTCTGAACGCGATGGGCTATGTCCCGGGCTCTAATTCCAATGTCTGTAACGTTTTTTCGGTTTTAATTCAAAAATGCAATATTAAATAAATAATTTAATTTATACCGCACATTTAAATATGCCGGGGCCACATACGACCGCAGAAAATTCTAAAAAAAATATTTTTAGCTTTCTTATGACGATACAAATCCAACAAAATTATTTTCGTCGAATTCTGAGACTGTTTGAAAAATGGCCTTTTTTTAAGGCGTTTAAATTTAACTGAAATAGTCAAAACACATTTTATTTCGCCACGCTCACATATTAATTCGAAAAATTCTGAAAATTGAAACCTAGCAATAATTTGACATTCCGGTTCCAACAAAAGTGGTTTCGTCGAAAACGGAGGTCGTTTGAAATATGACTATTTTTAAGGCCAATATATTTAATATTAAAAATACATTTTTAAACAAATAATTTTTGAAACTCGAAATATATAAGTGTTTACTGTTTTTCAATGCAGAAACATCATTCTGAACTCAATGGAAGTGGTTTCGAGTCCAAATTCCTTCATACGCGAAAAGTAGCATTTTTGACCTTTATATATTTCATAGCGACCTTTCTAAATTTTAAACTGGGCATAACTTTTGATTCCCGCTATGAAATTTCGATTTTTCGGATTCTTTAGAAAGATATCTTTAAATAGATTCTAATATTTTTGGTTTCACTAAAATCCGTTAAATTTTGCATCCTGTACGGTCAGTCAAAGTTCAAGTTTGACTTTTCAAACTACAGCACTATTTCTAACTCCTTTTATAATTAAAATTAAATTATTCATTCTAACTTCAATTCTTAATCATTATTATTTTAAATAAATTATTTTAAATATCAAAAACTCATTAAAATTACTAAATTTAAAATTGGCCCCAAAATTCAGGGTTGTTACAGCTCCCCCACTTAAAATCTTTTCGTCCTCGAAAAGGAACGAAGCTAAAAGTGTTTAATTATCCTACCCCATTTTCCACTCTTATTGGTTTAAATAATTTTATAGTTGATTAACTTTCAAATATATAATCTTTTATCCATTCAAAATCATATTTTATAAAATAGATTATAATTACAAATACGTATATTATAGTCTTGTTACTCTCAACTCATTCTAGGGCATTACTAACCCCATCTCTAATGAGTTTTCTCATTCTAGGATACTGCTGATTCTATCTCTAATGAGTATTCTTATTGGATATTAATAATCCAATCTCTGATGGGTCTTTTGTTCAGTTCTAATAAGTTGTATCCCAAAGATTTGAGCTAACCAAAGCTCTGATACCAACTGTAAAGACCCGTAAATTCCCGCTCTTTGGATCGACCATAAACCACACAAGTCTGACCCAAAGGTCGGAAATCCACGAATACTTTAACTTTGGGAATACAACAACATCAGAACAATAACAACAGACTTTTATAACATCAATAATAAATGTCACATCAGAGTACAGAATATCAGAGTACATCGAATAAATTACAGCGGAAGATAATTTTACGTTACTTTAATACAGTGCAGTGAAAATAAAATAACTAAGACAGCGGAAGACTTTTCTATGCTCTGGACACAGCTTTGAGCTTCAATCCAGGATCCTGCTAAAGAGATAAATATCTGCAAAAAGCTACTCGACTGCCCGTGTGGAAAAGAGGGCACCCGAGTTTGCAAAAGTGGAAACAAACAACGGGTCAGTCGTGGGACTGGTGTGAGAATTCTTAACTAATATAACTAATAGTAATAAGGCAAATCCAAGGACCACGCCACTAAAGCGGAACGGGTTTTATTTCAATGGATTACCGTGCATAATTTAAGTAAATCGTCAAAACAACGCAATGCTTTGTAGAAAAATGAAACCATCATAAGACCCAAGTCCCATCACACAATGCAACGCAAACCGGAGGATAGGGTTTTACCTTATAATGGTCAAAAATGCTTGATACAATAAAAACGAATTATTATTAGTGTGTATATGTTTTAAAACATTTCAAAGTAAATGTATCAATCCTAGGAAGCATAGGTACCCATATATTATGCCTCCGTACTAGTAATACAATCAAATTCGTCGGTTCGTATTTGGATTTTTGGTTTCCATCATGAGTCAAGGCTAGAGAGGAGCTCCTTACCGATTCGAGCACTCTAGCTAGTGTCTCAGGATTCCCCGCGGAGAACCCTTGGATAGCTGCAGGGCCGGTCCGCAAATACAGCTTAGCGGATTAGTTATACCTGAACACACGTTTCCCAGTCCTATAGGACCTATCTGAGGCGCCTCATTCCATCATCCACATAAGTAAAATGTCGGGCCGTGTTAAAACCCAAACACCACTTCTAGCTAGAAAGAAACGTGCTGCTCTCCCTGCGTTCCCTTCTCCTGTTTTAGACTCTACCGGTTTGTGAGGCTCGCGAAGTTACGTTATAACTACAAGGCCTGCTTTTCAACAAAGCCTTGATCATCTTCATCTTAGCGTGCCACATTGTCAAATTGTACTATTGATCGTCCATCAATATATAAACGGATTTTAAGTAAAGAATAAATTCTCCACCACCAATCATTTATATATAGACAGAAAATCAATAACATGATATTAACGGAGTACAACGTCAGATACACAATCCATTTATAACTTATGCTCTGGGTCTGAGCGAAAGTCAAATCCATACACATCAACACTACGTCCGGACGGCAACCACTGTAGCCCCTTCAAGGTAGCTAATCCAATCACGGGCATCAGCAGTCGTCGTCCATTCGATGTGAAGACTGTCGGTCTTCTATGGTCGTCTTTAAATCTTGAATTTTAATCGTCGTTTAAATTATTTGGAATGAGATAAACTCGGACTTTCCAAACAATTTTCGCATATATATATATATATATATAAGTTGGAAACCATTTCTTATCGCTTGATTTTAATTTTTATATATAATTATATATAATTCCTACAACCATTTCTTTTTACTATATTTTCCTAACAACAAATCTTCTTATTTATATGCAATAAATCATCACACAAAACAATGGTTTCTTTTATTTTTCTATTTCCATACATATCCTACACACAAAATGTATATTTGGCGTATCAATTCCAATTACAACCAAAAATAGGAATTCTTGTGTTTCATTCCCATTACAACCAACATGCATATTTTGGTGTCAACTTCATTTCTATACAAATGAATATATTTTTGTTTGTTTAATTTCAATATAACAAAAATAATAATTTTGCTATTCTTTTAAATGCCAAACAAAAATAATAATTTTTCTTATCTCCTTCAATGTAAAACCAAAATGATCTTGATTATTTAGAATGGCAATGTAAATTCCGTTCTTAAGTTACACCATAAAAATGAAATTTTAATTTACAATGTAATATCAAACCTTAACTACATAATAAAAATGTAACTTTAATTTACAGTGCAATTTCTCGTTCATAGTTACATATAAAAATGTAAATTTTGTTCGCTTGCCAAATTTCATACCATAGTTACAAATAAAAATATAATTTTTATTTTCAATGCCAATTCCACATCATAGTTAAAAATGTAATTTCTATTTGCAAAGCAAATATCATAACCTTAGTTCAAATAAAAATGTAATTTTTATTTGCAATGCAAGTTCTCATTCTAAGTTATATAATAAAAATGTAATCTTTATTATCAATGCACATTCCTACTTTTGTTTACATATAGAAATGCAAATTTTATTTACGATGCAAGTTCATACTTTTGTTTTACATAATAAAAATGTAAATTTCATTTACAACATTTCTCATTATCAAAAATATGATTTTTGTCGCTACTATTTTACATTGACAAAAATGTTCATTTCTACATGACATAAGATGACGGTAAAAATATTGTTTTTCTAACTAACACAACATACGGTGAAAATATTCATTTTTAAATAACATAACATGACGTTATTATCTAATGCAACATTTTATATTAAAAATGTACTTTTCCTCTACGCAAAAATATTCTAACTAAATTGTGATTTTTGAGTTGACGGTTCTAACATAAAAGAATATTTTATGTTGGCATTTCATAAAATGATAATTCTATTACATCAACCTTAAAATGACAAATTATATTATCTCTAACACAGGTGACCATTTTTGTTCTAATGTGGCTTTTTAACCAAAATGACAATTTCTAATATAATGACATTTCCAATTTTAACATAACTTTATTAATAAAATGTCCTGCTTATACTAAATAACCTTTTTAAACAAAAGTGACATGTTTATCTAGTTTAACACTTCTAATATAAGCGACACTCTAATCTCATAATTACATTAAAAATTTAATTCTCATTTCTTTTTAATTTTGATTACATAAAATGTAATTTCCTTTTAACAAAACATGTCAGTGCAAAATAATGTCAACTTAATTTTAACAAATGAATATTTCGTCATCTCTTTACATTTGATCAAAATGCATATTTCTTACACTTGACAAATGAGTATCTTGTCATTCTTATATTTTTCTATCTTTCTTTTATATTTGACAAAATGAATGTTTTGCCATTCTTTTTTTTTTTTTTTTTTTTTTTTGATAAAAATGAATCTTTCTTTTATACTATCCATATAAAAATAATTTCTCTTTTTCCAATGACATATACAAAAATGAATTTACATGTTAACAAATTTCATCACAAGTGACATATAAAAATGAATTTATATGTAAACAAAACTTTCATTACAAGTGACATATAAAAATGAATTTATAACAAAACTTTCATTACAAGTGACATATAAAAATGAATTTATATGTAAACAAAACTTTCATTACAAGTGACATATAAAAATGAATTTATATGTAAACAAAACTTTCAAAGAAAATGACAATAACATGTTTTTTTTTTCTTTTTTTTTATACCTTTCTTTTACGCTTGACAAAATGAGTATTTTGTCATTCCTTTACTTTTGATCAAAATGAATCTTTTTATATTCTTATCTTCTTATCTTTCATTTCTCATAAAAATGAAAATTTTGTTTTACCTGTGAATACTACTTCTTTATTTACATAATTTCAGATTTATAATTATCGATAACTAGAAATGTAACCACATCACAACAGCAAGTCAACAAATAATCACAACATCGCAAATCAGAACTATTCAAACATACAGCATGATTTATGAGCAAGCGAAGTAATTAATTAAAATATTAATTATTAAATTGAATACTCACATCTAACACTTAGAATTTCAGATCTAATATCATAACATCGCAACCAATTCAGATCTATAACTCACAACAACATCCATCGTAGATCCATTTATTTGATTTTTCCAACTTCACATAACGCAAGGATAATAATTAAATTAATTAAATTTAATAAAAAATGAATTCTCACCTTGATTTTTTGCTGAAAATTTGACTGTCTCGGATTCAGTTCTGGTCTGCGCCATCACGAAGATCTTAATTTTCTGATTCCAGCGCTTCTTACGGTTTGTCAAACGGGCCTCGTACGAAGAAGTTACGGATTTTTAAAGTTTGAACTTTTAAATGATAAACTAAATAATTAACTAATAACTTAATTATGTAATTACCCCTTAATCCCTCTTCCTCCTTCTACGTTGCCTTCTACCAACCGAACCCATTTCACGCTCCTTCCTCCTTCCGAACGCACGCAACCCGAGGCCACTAGAGGCCGATCAAACTCCGCCGTCCCGAAGCCCGCACCACCACCTTGTTGCGCCAGGACCGAGGCCGAGCTCGGTGGGCCCACTGCATGGAAAAATGCACCCAAAACCGCCACCTTCTAGCCCTGAATTCGCGAAATCCGTGAATCAAAACCCGATCTTGACCGTATGGATGGAAAGCTCTCTGAATTCTCTTCGATTTGGTATATCATACGTCGATTTTCATTGAACGGATTGAGAGATCTTAACGTTTGAAATTCGGTGATTTTCAGCCATTCACAGAAAACGGCGGCTGCTACCATTAAAATTAGGGTTTCGGAATATTTTAATAATATTTTAATCCTTAATCTCTTTCTACGTGTAATAAAGTGAAAAATCTGGACTTTCTCCGATTTGGGCCTGCTTACTGTCGATTTTAACATTTTGAGGCCTTCTGAACGCGATGGGCTATGTCCCGGGCTCTAATTCCAATGTCTGTAACGTTTTTTCGGTTTTAATTCAAAAATGCAATATTAAATAAATAATTTAATTTCTACCGTACATTTAAATATGCCGGGGCCACATACGACCTCAGAAAATTCTAAAAAAAATATTTTTAGCTTTCTTATGACGATACGAATCCAACAAAATTATTTTCGTCAAATTCTGAGACTGTTTGAAAAATGGCCTTTTTTTAAGGCGTTTAAATTTAACTGAAATAGTCAAAACACATTTTATTTCGCCACGCTCACATATTAATTCGAAAAATTCTGAAAATTGAAACCTAGCAATAATTTGACATTCCGGTTCCAACAAAAGTGGTTTCGTCGAAAACGGAGGTCGTTTGAAAAATGACTATTTTTAAGGCCAATATATTTAATATTAAAAATACATTTTTAAACAAATAATTTCTGAAACTCGAAATATATAAGTGTTTACTATTTTTCAATGCAGAAACATCATTCTGAACTCAATGGAGGTGGTTTCGAGTCCAAATTCCTTCATATGCAAAAAGTAGCATTTTTGACCTTTATATATTTCATAGCTACCTTTCTAAATTTTAAACTGGGCATAACTTTTGATTCCCGCTATGAAATTTCGATTTTTCGGATTCGTTAGAAAGATATTTTTAAATAGATTCTAATATTTTTGGTTTCACTAAAGTCCGTTAAATTTTGCATCCTATACGATCAGTCAAAGTTCAAGTTTGACTTTTCAAACTACAGCGCTATTTCTAACTCCTTTTATAATTAAAATTAAATTATTCATTCTAACTTCAATTCTGAATCATTATTATTTTAAATAAATTATTTTAAATATCAAAAACTCATTAAAATTACTAAATTTTAAATTTTAAATTGGCCCCAAAATTCAGGGTTGTTACAATAACATGTTAACATAAGGTGACAATTTAGATCACATAAAACAGATCTAACATAAATCATAAGGTGACAATTTAGATCACATAAAATAGATCTAACATGAATCATAAGGTGAGAATTTTAGATCATATAGGATAAATCTAACACGAATCATAAAGTGACAATTTTAGATCACATAGGATAGATCTAAAATGAATCATAAGGTGACAATTTTAGATCACATAGAATAGATCTAACATGAATCATAAGGTGACAATTTTAGATCAGATAGGATAGATCTAACATGAATCATAAGGTGACAGTTTAGATCACATAAAATAGATCTACATACATCCGCATCATGGCATATCATAAAAGTTACAACCTAAGATCCATAATGATAACATAGTAGAACAATTTGAATTGGATAGAACGAAATAGATCTATCATTACATAGCATAAGATCTAACAATAACATAGATTCAAAGTCTACAATGTATCCAAATCACACTCTTTCATAATTCACTATTATTTATCTAAACCTAAAAGCAACTATAACTCACTGTGATTGGATTGCTAAGAGAAAAGGTGCTGAGTCTACGTTTAAATCTCAGAATTTGATATGCTTTAGAAGAAGGTGAGAGATCCAAATTCAGTTCAGAATCCAGTAGAGTCCGACCACCATTGATTCTCTTTGAAGAAAATAAAGGATATGAGATATATTTATAGCTGTTGGGTTACATAATTCGAATGCCACCTCAGCCCTAATGGAATTGGATCAGGTCACTGGTCGTCACTCACTCGAAAAAAGCCTGAATACACAAAAACGGTTCTAGGCGCACTTTATAGGTGTGCCAGTGCAAAATTGCCTTGGCGCACTTGGCAAGTGCGTCAATTATATCTGGTTCTGATTTTCAACTTTCTATCGTCCGTAACTTCTACATACGTTATTCGTTCTATGCAAACTAGGAGTCTATCCTGACCAGTATTTCGAGATGGACTTAATAACGTAACAAGTTTCCCTTAATTCTTAATTTTAAATTATTTATTCTTTAATTTATCTTCTTTAATGTCGTTAAAAATTCGGGGAGTTACAATTTAAGTAAAATTCAACTTAGTTTGCAAATTACCTTCACATAGCTCCACATCGTGTCTTTCAAACTTGCAGAAACATCAAAATAGACTTGTAAGTAAGTGGAACACTCCCCTTTAGTGTTCCTAAAAAATAACTCAGTTCCGTCATTACTTAGTCATCGTCTGAAATAGGTTGGCCCCGATCATTCATTTGGATTACAACTCTTTTGTCATATGGCCTTGAATGAACTTTATCCTACTTTGTTTTTCCCCTAAGCCTTCTGGGAGCTCCGACTACTGTTACAAAGTACATACAATAGTAATGAGAAGGCTAAGCAAAACATAAATAAGAACTCAAACTATTAAAATAAGAACTCATTCAGATACTACCTTCATCTTCTGCTACTTCATCTTCTTCGTTTTCAATATTTGTCGAGACATTTCCGACAACAGCCTTATTCCTTGCACTTCCACTTCCACTACTGTTAATCTTCTGTCATTCTCGCATAGCCAAATAAGCCGCCATTGTTCCTATTCCTTTATTATGTGGTAACTCAACACTACATGGTGGACCATCAGATTGCGTACGAACTGGTTCTTCCCCTGCCTTCAGAGTTGCATTCTTATCAGTTGTAGATTCAACATTGGCTTGTGAACGAGTTGTTGGTCCAGATCGAGGATTTGTAACCCTAAATTTTTTGGCTCTCTAAAATACGCAGACAAAAACAATAAAATAAAAAAATAATGAAGCTTGTCTATAATTACCAAAATAAAATTAAATCTTCAGCTATAACGCACCCTTGCTTGATTTTTTGAAGTGTCATCTTCAAATTCTAGAACATAATCTTCGCTTTCCTCATCAAGCATTTTTGATTTTGCTTTACTATTTCCAAATTCATTTCTCATTCCAGAAACTAATTTATGCATCCCAAGTTTTTCAAAAACACTATTCTTCTGTGAGACATTTTTCTCTCTCTCTCCCTTTCATATTCTGTAAGCAGTGGAAGTGGAGGAGGTGATAGATCATCATTCTGAAAGTAATTAAACAAGACATTATTGTAAATATTAGAAAAATATGTAGATCATATATTAGAAGACCAGATTGTAGTCTTCTTACTAGAAACTAATTTTCATTTGTATTTTCCTCTTCATCATGTGGAGAATTATTGAAATCCAATTTACTCCTGACACCTTTTGAGTTGATATTCAAAGTTGCATCACTGACTTCAGTTGAATTTTCCTTCTCTGGTAACTTCGTCGAACTACTGACTCTAATTGACTTCTTTCTGACCACCTTTTTCTTATTCATACGTGGAATCATAGCAGTTTTGCTGATCACTTTTGGATTGTTCGTACTGGATTATTTAGTTGTGCCGACTTTCTAGGATTAAAGACTTCAGTCTGCTTGTTGTTGATAGGTGGACTCACAGCAACATTGTAACACCCCGCATTTTTAACTCAAGATAATAAAATAAGAATAACTTAATAAAATTTTCATAACTAAGTAAAATGGATTGTACTGTTGCATTCGTCTCACAATTCTGGTTTAGATATACTCCGAGTTTGCGTAAAACGGATAACGTATGAAGAAGTTATGGACAACAGAAGTTTGATGAAGAAAACAGGAAGCAGGCCAGAACAACTAGCGTACTTGGTAAGTGCGCCAAGGCAATTCTGCACTGGTGCACCTGTGAAGTGTGCCCCTATCAATTTTTCGCCTCCGGACCTACGGGGTCGACCCCTTCAAGAGGGTGTCGACCCATATGTCGACCCACCTGAAGGGGGGTCGACCCCACCACGGATCTGGGCATTTTCCTACCATGGTCGATTCTGATGTTTTTAATTTAAATCTAAGGGACCAAGTTTCTCTGATACACCGATAAATAAGTCTATAGAACTAACCCTAAACCTCATATTTTTTAGGCTAAGCGGAGGCACTGCCATTCTTCCCTCTTCTCAAATTTATTCAGAAAATTAAGATTATTAGTTTAGGAAAAATTCTGAATCCAGATCTGAAGGAAAGGAACGTATGTTTGTAAAAAGGTGTTCAGATCTCTTATCGAAGTGAGGTAATTTTCTAGATCTGGTCTTTTTCAATTCTCTTTTCTTTCTCTCATTTTTCTTTTAGTAAAAATTGTATATCCATGGTTATTGGGTTCTGAAGCCAATTAAGGGAAAACCATGGAATGCTAGATCTGGATCAGATCCAGGATTTGGAAAGCATATAAGGTGAGTGGATTTAAGCTATACATTTTAGATAATGATATGTTATCATTTAAGCATTCCCCGTTATTATGAAATATGGATTTGCCAGAATAATTAGAAATGTTAAGATGCTTTTATAACAAGTTGAGATATTGGGAAATTCATATGTTGAATCGTATAAAGTGTTGAAATGTTTATGTGTTGAAAAAAAACCTATTGGAATACGTGTAAGAACTACTATTGTTATAGTTCCATGACTCACTTGTGACATATTATTGAGTAAATGACATGTTAATTTATTGAATTTGAACAATTACTCGATTAAATGTTTACATGTCAAGATAGAATTAAATACATGTTAAAAGGGACATGCGACATAATATAGGCATAATTTGATGACATGTAAATTAGATTACAGTAACATGTGAAAAGGATAATAAGCATAATAATTATAATAAATAGGAAACTTCAACCGCGCTTAGACACGAGGTTAGATTACACTTGTGGTAGAAGTCTGCCCGGAACCGCCCAGCTCATCTGTAGCTACCCGAACTTCCCCAGACTCCGAAGAGATGAGAAAGAACGAATTACTGTGAGGACAAGACAAATCAAAACGCAGACGGAAGAACATTTCATTGCTATTACAACAATTCCATCAGATACAAGAATATACAGAGTATAAATGAATAAATTACATTCGATAAATATCAGAGATTACAATAAATTACATAGCAGCGGAAAATAATACAAAGCACAACTGAAGGTGATATACGGATACAGAGCTTTCCGGATATCATTCCAGCTGTAAACCAGGATCCTATGAATATAAATCTGCAAAACCGAAACTACTAGCTGTCCGTGCGGAAAATAGGGGCACCCAGAGTTTAGGTTAAAACAATAAACTCCAGGTCAGTCATGTGACTGGTGTGAGAACTAAAACAGTTATTTTAAACTTTACTTTAAAAGAGAGTAATTCAAGGGACCACGCCGTATAACACGGAACGGGTTTCCTCCCAAGAATACTAGTGCATAGAATAAATAGTGCAATGCTTTTTCGAAAAATGAAGCTATTATAAGACCCAGGTCCCATCACACAATGCAACGCAAGCCGGAGGATAGGGTTTTCCCTTATAATAGCCAAACATGATTGGTACGTTTAAAACAAATCATTTGATACTATAATAAGTGTATAGTGTCAAAACAATTTCAATCATAAATATAAATCATAGACGGCATAGCATCCCATGCTACTATGTCGCCATACTAGGCTCTACAAATAAAGCCGAAACATCTCGTATTGGAAATTGGATTTCCGTCATGAGTCGAGGCAAGGGGCAAGCTCCTCTCCGCGTTCGAGACACTCTAGCAAATGTCTCAGGGTTACGCACTCTGGGCAACCCTGGAATTGTTGATACTAATATTCTTGTTTGATGATAACAAATAGATTTTTGTTACTGGAGTGTTTGATTGTGGAATATCTAGTATTATTGGAAAAATAAAATAACACAGAATTTACACAGAATATAGAAAAATCAAATAAATTTTATTTCCAATAATATTATTTATTTTACAATTCATTTACACACAAGACTTTACAAATCACTTTACAAATAATTTCAGTACATACAATTTTTTTTACAAGCACTTCATTTTTTTTCTTCTCATTTCTTGCTGGATTATTCTTGTTAAGAACACCTTAGCTGTCCAAAGCATCATCCTGAAACCTGTCACAAAAGAAAGAAAAATACACAGTATACTGGAACTAAAACAAATACTTTTGACAAAAATGATTCTCTGTATGATTGATTCAATTTTTTGTTTGTCTCAGCTTTCTGTGTGTTTTTCTCATCATATTTCAGACTTGAACAGCCACATCAAAACCATACTGGTTTGCTGATCAGAATCAACTGATTCTGACCAGCCTCAACTCAGTACAGTTTGACTGCTATTTTTTTTATTTCAGAATCAAACAAGTGATGAGCAAAGTATTAAGCAAAACAAGGTGAATTGACAAAATCAAGACAGGTTCAAAAGAGGTCAACCAGCAAATAATTTTTCAAAGTCAACACATCTTAAATTACAATGTCAAAGTGGCAAAGAGGACTCATGGCACATGCTCAAAGTGTTGGTGCACAAACATGAATGATTACACAGCAAAGTGACATGGCAGTAAGAAATTGATGCAACAAATATGACAGAGTCAGAATGGACAAAGTGATCAAGACAGGTGCAACAACAAAGTGGTTCAGCTCGACCTCATGGTCATAGTCAAAGCGATACTCAACATGGTCAAGACAGCAAACCAGATTTTCAAAACAGTGGTACAACATGCAAGCAGGAGCATGCAAAGGCAAAGCAAGGTTGCCAGTACAAGTGGATGTGTGCAATCAAGTATATACAAGCCAAAACAGCAAGGCTAAATGGTCAAGCCATGTACATGAACAAGTTTAGCACACATATGCAACAGAAACAAGTGAAGACAGTAAAGCACAAGTATGAGCAACACAAATATGGTGCAATGTATCAACTTCAAGCAGAATGCAAAACTGAGTACATGGAGAATGGCATGTCGAGTGCAAGTATCACATTTCAGCCAAATTTAAATGTCAGGCCAACATAAGGAAAATGGTGCAACTGAGCATGATATACAGACAGAACATAGTTGTACAAGCAGCATGGTGTAACTCAGGTACTAAACTACAAGTGGACTGCAAGTACAAAAATGAGGATGCAATGTCATGGTTTCGAGTCAGGGATCAAAGCAAACCCAAGTGTACATATGGAAGTGGACAAGTGCTGCTGAAACAAGTGATGGCATCAGCAAAGTGAAACAATTTTTTTTTCACAGCAATGAAATGATGAGTGTAGTGTAAGTATGTATGTGCGAGAAAGTCAGTAAAAATGATTTGAACATGCCAAAACTGAAATCCCTTGTTAGTGCTAATCAAGTCAGGTTTCTAAACAGAAAAATAAAGATCCAAATCCGGCAAAGGGGTTAAAAAATTATTCAATACAGTGTAGGAATCACACTATGAAAAGAATGCAACAAATCAGGAAGGAAGTTTTTCTTCCTTTCCTTTTTTTTATCTCAATCGAAATCAAAAAGTGTATTCTTTCATATATGGATAATGACTAGGCAGAATTTAACACAGCAAAATTATTGGATTTCAAATTGATTTTTAACCGGGTTATTTGAAGAAAGTTTTTTTTTTCAAAATCAGTGGTCTTTTTTTTGGTTTATTTCAATCAGAGAAATAAATCAATCAGGAAATCCAAACAAGGAAAGAGGAATCTGTCTCATTCATTCAAGGCCAGGATCATTTCAATCAAAGCCGAAGTTCTTCAATCAATCAAGACAAAGCAAGACAATTTTTAATGCTCAAAGCAAAAATTCAAAAGGGATTTCCACAAAACTCTCAAGGGCCGATTCAATCAAGGCCGTACAGACAGCAAATCAAATTCAAGAAATTCCAAAATTCAAATCGAGCAAGTCATTAACGAAATCAGAGCACCAGGGTGTAGAAACCCTTATAAAAGCACACAATTCATCATCGACATTTTTATCAATTCACACAAAAAGAAATCCGAAACCCTAAATTGCAAGAGTTAATAAAACTCACTCAGATTGATCGCAAGAACGAAGGAGACATACTGGAGAAGCAAAAACAAGCTTCTAGAAATCCATTATACACTTCACCGAGATTGATTTAGGGAAAAATCACTAAAACCCTAATCGCCGCCGCCATTCTTTGTTTCAGAGAAAAAGGAAGGATCGGGCTAAAGAAAACACAAGGGAGCACCGCAAAATAAAAGTGGCCCGACCACTTTGGGCTTGTGCAAAGAAAAGGGGATGACCCCCACTTTTAACTCCTCCTTTATTTCCTTTAAGTTTTTTTTTTTATTATTTTTTTTTTTTGAAATTTTTTTTTCTAGTTTTATTGTAAAACTAGGGAGCACAGAGTATTGAAGTGTAATCTGAAAAATCTAGTCTAGGGTATACAGACTAGTCTAGGATTTTGAGCTTAGGGATAAACAGGAGCAGGAGTTGCGAGTTTACATAGGATTGTAAGCGGGATCTGTTTGTATCTCCTAGTAAAAATCTTAGAAAGGCAGCAGTAGGCACAGTTTGCCGAAGCTGGGTATATCTGCGTGTGATTTTATTTTTACTGCATTTATTTATTACCGTGTTTAGTTTAAATTTTTTGCCAAAAACCCTATTCACCCCCCTCCCCCCTCTAGGGTTATTATCGATCCTACAATTGGTATCAGAGCCGGTGTTTGAACCCTAGAATCATGACTTCAATGAACAATGCTTTTTCTGAAGGTCAATCTATTGCTAGACCTCCCATGTTCAATGGTAGTGATTACGCGTATTGGAAAGCTAGGATGAAAATTTATCTAGTGTCTGTTGATTATGATGTCTGGGATATCATTGAAACTGGATATACACCTCCGACTGAAACTGTAAATGGTATTGTAACACCTAAACCAAAAAGTAGGTGGGATGCAAATGATAAGAAATTATACTCTATAGATTCTAAAGCTATGAATGCTCTGATTTGTGCTCTTGATAAAACAGAATATAACAGAATTTCTCATTGTAATACAGCCCAGGAAATTTGGCATACTCTGGAAGTCACACACGAAGGAACTTCTCAGGTTAAAGAATCCCGTCTTGCCATGTTCAGTAATGAATATGAAAACTTCAACATGCAGAAGGACGAGAGCATCAAGGACATGTATGGTCGTTTCTCCGTACTAGTTTACAATGCCAGAGCCCTTGGAAAGGTCTATACAGAAGTGGAGCTTGTGAGGAAGATTCTGCGTGTTTTGCCCATGAACTTTGAAGCAAAAGTCACAGCCATTCAAGAATCCAAAGATCTGAGCAAGCTGAGCATGGAAGAGCTTATCGGGAATCTGATGACATATGAAATGGAGCTGAAAGCAAGAGAAGATCGCAACAACTCAGATCTGAAAAAGAAGTCAATAGCTTTGTCCAACACTGTCACTAGCGATAGTGAAGATCCTATTAAACAGCTTGCCATGGCAGTCAGACAGCTCACGAAGTGGAGAAAATTCAAACCTCGAAGAAATAAATCAAAGACCAACAATTCAGAAGACGAACCACTCTGCTACAACTGTCAAAAGCCTGGACACATAAAACCAAATTGTCCACTTCTCCAAAGAAACAAGAAGAAAAAGAAAGCTTTTGCCGTAACTTGGGATGACGAGGAAGGAGAAGAAGATTCAGACAGCAGTGAGGAGGAAAGCAATTTGTGCTTCATGGCAAAATCAGACCTAGAAGATACTGACGAGGAAACCATTGAGGTATACAGTTATGATGATCTAGTTTTAATGTGTAAACATCTTTCTGAAATTATTGACACGTTAGAATCAGACGCAGAGAAACTGAAAGCGGAAAACTTCAACCTTGTTCACAATAATAAGGAGTTGGAATCTGAGATTAAAAATGCTTCAAAAACCAATAATCTAGATTGTGAAATGTGTAAAGATGTGAATCTAGAAATTTTAACACTCAAGAGCACCATTGAGAATCTTGAAAAAGAAAACTTGACTCAAAAAGTTGAAGATGACACTAAAAGAAAGAACTACATTAAACGATGCACTTCACTTGTGAATGAGAACACAATCTTAAAAACAAGAGTCCAAGATCTAGAAGTCACATTGAACAAATTCTCAATCGGTCAAACATCTTTTAAAATGTTACTTGGAAACCAATTGGTTGGGAATAATAGAAAAGGACTAGGTTTTGGGAAGATACAAGAAATAACTGGAAGTGACAATGCTAAAGGTAAAAGCATTTTTCCCAAATGTGTAAAATGTGGGGTGATTGGTCACAGTCATGAAAATTGCAAGATTAGCAGTAAAATTCAGAAGTTCAAAAAGGTATGGGTCCCTAAACACTTGGCACACAATTATCACAAAGATTGGAACACAAATAAGAAGAAAAATCAAATTTGGATTCCAAAAGAACCTTATGACTGTGATTCTTCTACTACTGATATGATTAGGCCTAGAAGTTTCTCTAGGTCATCTCCTTCTCTGTTTGTGTAGGTATGTTGGCGGGCTAAGGAGCAACAAAAATGGTACTTGGATTCAGGTTGCTCCAGACATATGACAGGTGATAAAAGACTGTTCCTTAGCCTGGAAAAACATAAAGGTGGGAATGTGACGTTAGGTGACAACAGCAAATGTAAAATTATTGGTAAAGGAAAAGTAGGTAACAGTATCTTTGCCTTAACTGATGTTTTATATGTTGATAATCTTTTTCACAATCTTATCTCTATCAGTCAGCTTTGTGATAAAGGAATGAATGTTGTGTTTGATAGTAATAGTTGCAAAATCATTGAGATATCCTCTGGAAAGGTTGTGTTTACAGGGAAAAGAAAAGGAAATGTCTATACTCTCTCTTTCGATGATGTAACAGTATCTAGGTGCTTGGTAGCAACAGAAGAAGAGGCAATCTTATGGCACAGAAGGTTGGCACATGCAAGTATGGGTCTTCTTGAAAGACTGAAAGCAAATGAACTTGTCAGGGGTTTACCACATCAGAATTACAAAAATAACAAAGTATGTAAAGCTTGTACCATGGGAAAACTTAGTCGTTCATCTTTCCGTCCAAAAAATGTTGTTAGCACTTCACGAGTGCTTGAATTGATTCATATGGACTTGTTTGGACCTACTGATACTGCTAGTTTAAATGGTAAACGTTATTGTTATGTATTGGTTGATGATTACTCTAGGTTTACATGGGTTTACTTTCTAGCCAAAAAATCTGAAGCTTTTGATTATTTTTTAAAGTTTTCAAAACTTGTCCAAAATGAAAAAGGGTTTTCAATTAAAACTTTAAGAAGTGATCATGGAGGTGAATTTGAAAACTTAGACTTTGAAAATCTTTGTGAAGAAAATGGTTTCAAACATGAATTTTCCGCTCCTCGAACACCTCAACAGAACGGGGTGGTTGAAAGGAAAAATCGTACATTACAAGAAATGGCTAGATCTATGTTATGTGAATATCAATTGCCTCAAACTTTCTGGGCTGAGGCAGTCAATACTTTATGTTATGTAATGAACAGAGTTATGATTAGACTAATACTTAATAAAACGTCATATGAACTGTGGTCTAACAAAAAGCCTAACATCTCATATTTTAGAGTGTTTGGATGTCCTTGTTACATTTTGAACACAGGTGAACAGCTTGGGAAATTTGAGTCAAAAACGGTTGATGGAATCTTCATGGGTCATTCCTCAAGAAGTAAGGCTTACAGAATCTTCAATAAACAGTCAAGAACAATCGTGGAAACCGTCAACGTCAAGTTCAATGAATCAGATATGGATACGATACCTGAAGAGGATAAAGATGATGCTGGTGCACAAGAAATTGAACAAGAAAACAATGATGTTGAGACAAACAATGAAAAAGCCACTGAAGCAGCAACAGATATCGAAAGACTAAAATTCAAGCCAAGTCATCCTCCAGATTTGGTAATTGGAAGTCCAACTGCTGGTGTTCGTACACGATCCTCTCTCAATAGGGAAGTTTGTACTCTTTGTATTCATAATGCCTTTGTATCTGAAATAGAACCAAGTTCTTATGATGTTGCTCTTAATGATGAATTTTGGTTGTTAGCTATGCAGGAGGAACTTAACCAGTTTGAGAGAAACAAAGTCTGGAACTTGGTACCCAGACCAAAAGACTACCCAGTTGTTGGAACAAAATGGGTATTCAAAAATAAGCTTGACGAATCTGGAAACGTAACAAGAAACAAAGCTAGGTTGGTCGCTAAGGGATACAATCAAATCGAAGGTGTTGACTTTGATGAAACTTTTGCCCCAGTTGCTAGGCTTGAAGCAATCAGAATTTTGTTAAGTTTTGCGTGCTTTAAGGGGTTCAAATTAAAGCAAATGGATGTGAAGAGTGCTTTTCTGAATGGAGAACTAAAATAAGAAGTGTATGTTGAACAACCCCCTGGTTTTGAGAGTCACGATTATCCAAATCATGTATACAAACTGGAAAAAGCATTGTATGGCCTTAAGCAAGCTCCTAGAGCTTGGTATGACTGTCTGTGTACATATCTCTTGGAAAACGGTTTTAAAAAGGGAAGTGCTGACACAACCTTGTTTTTATCTCATGATGGTGATGATTTTTTAATTGTCCAAATTTATGTTGATGATATCATATATGGTGCTATTAATAATGTCTTATGTGAAAAATTTGAAAAAGTTATGCAGGACAAATTTGAGATGAGTTTGGTTGGAGAACTGAAATTCTTTCTTGGTTTCCAAATCAAACAAAGTAGCAAAGGGATCTTTATCTCCCAAACAAAGTACGTGATGGAGTTGTTAAAGAAATTTGGAGTTCAAGATGCAAAGCCAATGAAAACACCGATGAGTCCAACAACCAAACTTGACAAAGATGAAAAAGGTGTTGATGTGGATCAAAAGAAATATCGCGGTATTATCGGTTCACTTCTTTATCTTTCTGCTTCTAGACCTGATATTATGTTTTCTGTTTGTTTGTGTGCTCGTTTTCAATCAAATCCAAAGGAATCTCATCTAAAAGCCACAAAACGGATACTAAAATATTTGTTACACACACCAAATTTGGGCTTATGGTATCCTTCTTGTGATAACTTTAATTTAGTTGGGTATACTGATGCTGATTATGCTGGTTCACTCACAGATAGAAAAAGTACTAGTGGAACGTGCTTCATGCTAGGTCATTCACTTGTGTCGTGGTCAAGTAGAAAACAAAACTGTGTTGCTTTATCCACCACTGAGGCTGAATATATTGCTTTAGGAAGTTGTTGTGCACAGATTTTATGGATGATGCAGACTTTATCTGATTTTGGACTTTGTTATAAACGAGTTCCTTTAAAATGTGACAGTAAGAGTGCAATTGACTTATCAAATAATCCAGTACATCACTCACGCACGAAACACATTGATGTAAGACACCACTTTCTTAGAGATCATATTGCTTGTGAAGATATTTGTATAGAATTTATTCCAACTGAATCTCAACTTGCTGATATTTTTACAAAACCCCTTCCTGAAGACAGATTTTGCAGATTACGTTTGGATTTGGGAATTATAGAAATAAATTAATCTTTTAGCATTTTTGAATAAATTTTCTCTTAAGATGTTCTGTTGGCAATTATCTTTCAGACAAATAATCCATGCTTCAAATCATCAAGAAAAGACCAGTTTGTTTTTGGACATTTATGATAAATTTGTGACTGTGTAAGTTTTCAGAATATAAGATGTTTGAAAATTTGTAGCTCTGAAACGATCAAATATGCTTTATAATATGAGTAATTGAGGAACTTTTGTTCACTTTCATTGTCTGTCTCTATCACCCTTCTATCAATCATTATTATTATTTTATATATATCAAGGGGATTTAAGTACACACAAATAAAAAAAATATAATAATAAGTATTTCTCTAATCTCATTTAAAAATCCAAGCTCTGGTCATGCATGGTTATGAGAATACTTATTTTTCATGCTATCACTGATTCCATTTAAAAATCCAAGATCTGGTTATGCGTGGTCAGTATAGTTTTGAATTTTTTTTTCATGTTGCAGCTAATTCCATTTAAAAATCCAAGCTCTGGTCATGCGTGGTTAGTTTGCTATTGAAATATATTTATAAAAAAAAAATCCCTGATATATATTAAATATTCCATCGTTCCATTTTCTGTCATGTGAAATGTGTTCTTCTTTTACAGATTATTCTAATCTTTTTGTTTGATTATTCGGAGTGTTTGAATCTGATACTGTCAAATGACTTGATTACTAATTACAGTCCATACTCTTTACAAATGACCAGAATTGTTATTCTTTTGATGAATACAAAGGGGGAGAAGGAGTTAAGATTTTGTGTTGTTTACAGACGTCTATAGATTTTATTTTGCCATTAATGCTAAGTGTTTAATTTTTTTTGTTATTTTCAAATTCTTTACTCATGTCTGTTTACAACTGATAGGGGGAGCTCAAATGTAGGGGGAGCCCTTGTTCAAACACATCTCGTTATTCACAAAAATCTTAATTCTGTTTGTCATCATCAAAAGGGGGAGTTTGTTGTAACTAATATTCTTGTTTGATGATAACAAATAGATTTTTGTTACTGGAGTGTTTGATTGTGGAATATCTAGTATTATTGGAAAAATAAAATAACACAGAATTTACACAGAATATAGAAAAATCAAATAAATTTTATTTCCAATAATATTATTTATTTTACAATTCATTTACACACAAGACTTTACAAATCACTTTACAAATAATTTCAGTACATACAATTTTTTTTACAAGCACTTCATTTTTTTTCTTCTCATTTCTTGCTGGATTATTCTTGTTAAGAACACCTTAGCTGTCCAAAGCATCATCCTGAAACCTGTCACAAAAGAAAGAAAAATACACAGTATACTGGAACTAAAACAAATACTTTTGACAAAAATGATTCTCTGTATGATTGATTCAATTTTTTGTTTGTCTCAGCTTTCTGTGTGTTTTTCTCATCATATTTCAGACTTGAACAGCCACATCAAAACCATACTGGTTTGCTGATCAGAATCAACTGATTCTGACCAGCCTCAACTCAGTACAGTTTGACTGCTATTTTTTTTATTTCAGAATCAAACAAGTGATGAGCAAAGTATTAAGCAAAACAAGGTGAATTGACAAAATCAAGACAGGTTCAAAAGAGGTCAACCAGCAAATAATTTTTCAAAGTCAACACATCTCAAATTACAATGTCAAAGTGGCAAAGAGGACTCATGGCACACGCTCAAAGTGTTGGTGCACAAACATGAATGATTACACAGCAAAGTGACATGGCAGTAAGAAATTGATGCAACAAATATGACAGAGTCAGAATGGACAAAGTGATCAAGACAGGTGCAACAACAAAGTGGTTCAGCTCGACCTCATGGTCATAGTCAAAGTGATACTCAACATGGTTAAGACAGCAAACCAGATTTTCAAAATAGTGGTACAACATGCAAGCAGGAGCATGCAAAGGCAAAGCAAGGTTGCCAGTACAAGTGGATGTGTGCAATCAAGTATATACAAGCCAAAACAGCAAGGCTAAATGGTCAAGCCATGTACATGAACAAGTTTAGCACACATATGCAACAGAAACAAGTGAAGATAGTAAAGCACAAGTATGAGCAACACAAATATGGTGCAATGTATCAACTTCAAGCAGAATGCAAAACTGAGTACATGGAGAATGGCATGTCGAGTGCAAGTATCACATTTCAGCCAAATTTAAATGTCAGGCCAACATAAGGAAAATGGTGCAACTGAGCATGATATACAGACAGAACATAGTTGTACAAGCAGCATGGTGTAACTCAGGTACTAAACTACAAGTGGACTGCAAGTACAAAAATGAGGATGCAATGTCATGGTTTCAAGTCAGGGATCAAAGCAAACCCAAGTGTACATATGGAAGTGGACAAGTGCTGCTGAAACAAGTGATGGCATCAGCAAAGTGAAACAAGTTTTTTTTTTCACAGCAATGAAATGATGAGTGTAGTGTAAGTATGTATGTGCGAGAAAGTCAGTAAAAATGATTTGAACATGCCAAAACTGAAATCCCTTGTTAGTGCTAATCAAGTCAGGTTTCTAAACAGAAAAATAAAGATCCAAATCCGACAAAGGGGTTAAAAAATTATTCAATACAGTGTAGGAATCACACTATGAAAAGAATGCAACAAATCAGGAAGGAAGTTTTTCTTCCTTTCCTTTTTTTTTATCTCAATCGAAATCAAAAAGTGTATTCTTTCATATATGGATAATGACTAGGCAGAATTTAACACAGCAAAATTATTGGATTTCAAATTGATTTTTAACCGGGTTATTTGAAGAAAGTTTTTTTTCAAAATCAGTGGTCTTTTTTTGGTTTATTTCAATCAGAGAAATAAATCAATCAGGAAATCCAAACAAGGAAAGAGGAATCTGTCTCATTCATTCAAGGCCAGGATCATTTCAATCAAAGCCGAAGTTCTTCAATCAATCAAGACAAAGCAAGACAATTTTTAATGCTCAAAGCAAAAATTCAAAAGGGATTTCCACAAAACTCTCAAGGGCCGATTCAATCAAGGCCGTACAGACAGCAAATCAAATTCAAGAAATTCCAAAATTCAAATCGAGCAAGTCATTAACGAAATCAGAGCACCAGGGTGTAGAAACCCTTATAAAAGCACACAATTCATCATCGACATTTTTATCAATTCACACAAAAAGAAATCCGAAACCCTAAATTGCAAGAGTTAATAAAACTCACTCAGATTGATCGCAAGAACGAAGGAGACATACTGGAGAAGCAAAAACAAGCTTCTAGAAATCCATTATACACTTCACCGAGATTGATTTAGGGAAAAATCACTGAAACCCTAATCGCCGCCGCCATTCTTTGTTTCAGAGAAAAAGGAAGGATCGGGCTAAAGAAAACACAAGGGAGCACCGCAAAATAAAAGTGGCCCGACCACTTTGGGCTTGTGCAAAGAAAAGGGGATGACCCCCCACTTTTAACTCCTCCTTTATTTCCTTTTAAGTTTTTTTTTTATTTATTTATTTTTTTTTTTTTGAAATTTTTTTTTCTAGTTTTATTGTAAAACTAGGGAGCACAGAGTATTGAAGTGTAATCTGAAAAATCTAGTCTAGGGTATACAGACTAGTCTAGGATTTTGAGCTTAGGGATAAACAGGAGCAGGAGTTGCGAGTTTACATAGGATTGTAAGCGGGATCTGTTTGTATCTCCTAGTAAAAATCTTAGAAAGGCAGCAGTAGGCACAGTTTGCCGAAGCTGGGTATATCTGCGTGTGATTTTATTTTTACTGCATTTCTTTATTACCGTGTTTAGTTTAAATTTTTTGCCAAAAACCCTATTCACCCCCCCCCCCTCTAGGGTTATTATCGATCCTACAGGAATCGGCTGGGCCGGTCCTCACTTACGTTAGAGGATTAGTTATGACTGAACACACGTTTCCCGGTCCTTACAGACCTATAATCGAGGCGCCTCATTCCAACAACCACAATGGTGAAAAGTATATAAATGTCAGGGCTGGTAAGTCACTGACACCACCATAGCTAGAAAGAAACGTCGTGCTCTCCCAGCGGTCCGTATCCCGTTTTTAACTCATACCGAGCTGTGAGGCTCGCGAATTCACGTTATACACAAAGCTATGCCACAAAGGCCGTGCTTTGATCATCAACCACAAGACTTTGCTTTTCAACAGAAGCCTTGATCCATGCAACTCAGCGTGCCACACAGGCAATTCATGCCATACGATTGATATCTATCGATATATAACCTCTAAGCTCGTACGTCTCAGAGAAGGGCGTTAAGCAAGAGAATAAATCCTCCGCCGCCAAACAGATATATATTTAACAGAAATCAATCAACACAGAATGAAATCCAATGTCAGACACACAATCCATTTACAAGTTCGTTCTGGGTCTGAACGAAACCGGAGGCACTTTCCTCGCATATCCATCCATCTCCAAGTACGTCTGGACGACCACCAACTGATTCCCTCATCTTGGGTGTACAGCCCAATCAAGATCATCAGTAATCACCCAAACGATGTGAAGACTTCCGGTCTTCAACCACCGTCTTCATCTTCGACTTATCGTCGAATCGGTTATTCAGAATGGGTGTAAACCCAGCCTTTCCGAACAACCCGCGTATATTAAAAACAAATGTTACACAAACACAACATGCGCCTCATTCCAATTCAGACTATTCTTTTATTCAAAGAAAATCACATTCTTAGGGAAATGTTCCGATTAATTTTATCCAAGATAAATTCTTTAAAATTTATCCTTTAATCTTCCTTTGGATGTCATTTCAAACCAAATTATGGTTTTCCAACTAGTCGAGATTAGCGAACCGTACCGATGTAATTATTTATTTTATTTCCCAATCCCAACCTATTCATCCCATGAAGCAAAACTGGTAATACTCCATATCTAACACCACAGTGTTATCGGTAAAATTAATTACCATTTCACGTTCAAATCTAATTAAAGATTTAACTATCGCTTTAGAGAAAAACGGGTGATACTCCATCCTCGCTCACTTTCTAAATTTGATAATTTAAATTATCAATTCACATTTCAATTTAATTGCAGGTTCATTAAAACTCCTTTTACTGGGTTAAAGAACTAATGTCATTTAAAACACAGTTCACGACAAACCCAAATCACATTCTATTTATTATCGGGTTAAAGAACTAGTGTTACTTTAAAACACCGTTCACGGTAAACCCATTTCAAATCCAATCAAATATATTAGAAATTCCGATTAATTAAAACCCCTTTTTAAATCTAATTTATTTATTTAAAAATAATTGGGTTTTAAATTTAGTTCAAAACTAGTTCATTTCGATAAAAATCCATTTTTATCTTTTCAAATATGGAGTTTTTCACCCCAATTTTTCTCAAATCATTTCTTATGATTTTACACAAATTATTGATATTTTTAATAATTTTATCAAGGCCTGTACAGTCGATTTCCATCAACGGCCATCGAACTGCACTTACAGCGACCTTTTCCAAATTTGATTTGGACTTATCTCCAAATCCAACCGTTAGATTTCAAATTTCTAATATTCGTTAGAAAGCTCTTTTCGATACGAACCCAACGGTTCCGGTTTTAGGAGAATCCGACGGTCGGATCTCCCGTAATGTTCGTTTGAAATAAATGGTCGAAATTCGCGAACTGCCTCGGCGCGTTCTATTCAGGCCATTATATTATATATATATATATAATATATATAATATATATTTCGTCGATTTCTATTTAAAACGAATTTTATAAATAGTTTTTAAATTCGTTTCAAAATTCATTTCAACTTCCATTTCAATTCAAAGCATAATTGAATTCTTCTTTATAAATTCGTTTTAAAATTCATTTCTATTCAATTCAAATTTCAATTCAATTTGAATTCATGTCAATTCGCTTTCAATTCAATTTGAATTCGAAATCGTTTTATATTCAATTCATTTCGAAATCGTTTTTCATTCAATTCATTTTGAAATCGTTTTTCATTCATTTCATTTCGAAATCGTTTTATATTCAATATTCATTTCAGAATGAATAAAATCGATATAAATATCGTTCACGTCAAAATGGCGTTAATCTAATCAACACGGCATCATATATTCCTTCATTCTATTCAACAAATGAATATTTATTTTTGTCAACATACGACTAATCTCAACGAATGAGTACTGTCAACGTGTGACTATTTTTGTTAAATTATTTCGTTCAACACATGACTAATCTCAACGGATGAGTACAGTCAACACATGAACTTTTATTTTATAGTGATAAAGATATAAAAATTTATTGTTAAAATATTACGTTCAACACATGACTAATCTCACGAATGAGTACAGTCAACACATGATCCTTTACTTTATAATATTCTTTATCTTCTAAATTGGAATGAGGCCCAATCAATTACCATATAAAGTTAATTATATGGATTTTCACACATCACACGTATATAATAGCATTGAAAAATAATCAACCATCAACCAAAGTGCACTACACTGTATAAGCATCAAATATAGATATCTAACGCTTATAACAGCCTGTCAATCAATCGATCGACACATTTAATCAATCAGGATGAGTGAACTTCAAATTTCATCCCAACACCCATGTGGGGATTCAAATCAACAATCACATATTTTCGTTGTGCGGTTGGGCGATGTGTAAAATTTATCGTCCCAATCAATGTCATTCAAATAGGTGTACATAAACAAACCGTCCGGTTTGTAAATGAATATTTATTTATTCACATTCACGTTAAAAATTTATATTTTTAACGATAAAATATTTTATTTCAACACATGAATTTTTATTCAGTTCATTTACAAAATAAAAATGATATTTTTATTTTTCTAACATATTTTAGAAAATTCCGGCGGCATAACGGCACGATACTAGAAACGGGACAAGGCCTAGCCTTATCCCCGGTCTAGTGAAGGCCCATGCCATTCACACATCAATCAAAATCACCAAACAACCAAATTCAAATCAAATCATCTAACTAATTTATGCAACCAAACAAACAAGTCCATGGTCTGTGGACGATTGTGTCGGGTGCTACTAAGCACCGTCTGCATCCTAGTATATATATATATATATATATATATATATATATATATATATATAACTAGAAAATGAAATTGAAAGGTGAGAAATTCTCACCAATAGCTATCCAACTTCACGACACGTCATTGATAGAAATCTTCATTGCCTGTATTCTCTACATATGTAAAAATAGAATTTTCACTTCGCTATTCAATATATAAAAATCGAATTTTTATTATACTATTCAATATATAAAAATCGAATTTTTATTATACTATTTTATATATAAAAATTGAATTTTTATTATACTATTCAATATATAAAAATCGAATTTTTATTATACTATTCATATGAAAATAATATTTTTGAATCAATCTTTATAACCAATGAAAATCAAATCTTTATAAACTATGAAAATCATTTCTTTGATTTCTGAAAATCACTTCTTTTATCATTAAAAATTATTTCTTTTATCACTAAAAATTACTTCTTTACCTAGTTAAAACTATACCTTTGCTAAGTTAAAAATCGTATCTTTCCCTAATCAAAAATCAAACCTTTACTTGTTAAAAAATCAAACCTTTACTCTTAAAAATCAAATCTTTACATCACTAAAAATTCTATTTTTATATCGTTAAAAATTCTATTTCTATATACATAAAAATCATATCTTTCACTTGTATAAAAATCTCTGCTTTACGAATTTAAAAAAAACTAAGTTTTTTATTTATAAAAAATCTGATCTTTTCGTAATGAAAAATCAAAGCTTTTTGTTTCATGACCAAACATCATAACTTTTCTATTCATACAAAACGTATTTTAAATCTAAAGCCATTTATATGAAAACCATATACATATACATTAAAAACCTGACCTTTATACACGCCACATATCTTACTAACTCGGATTTTAACAAAAACAATTTTAACCATATAAAAAAAATCGCACCTTTTTGATGCTGGAACACCACAGACATAGCCAGAGAGGGTTTCTCGGCGGTTTCAGGTGGGTGGCGTCGCTGGGCAAAACTGAGGGAAGGGGGGTGGTGCGCACAGGTCGGAGGCGGTGCTCCGGTGGTCTGGTGGGCTAAGCGATGGCGCAAGGGAGGGGAAATTGGGGGTTCGACCTCGGATTGAGGGAGAGTTTAATTGGAGGAAAAGGGAGGAGCTAGAGGAGAAAGAGGGGAGGCGCCCTTGATGGCGACGGCGGGTGGGGGTCCTTCATCGACGGTGATGGTAGCGTGGAGGGGGCGACGGGTTCTACAGTTTTTTTTTTTTTTGAAGGCCGATGGTGAGAATGAGGAAGAGAGAGAGTGTAGAGGGGTGAGTGTATATATATTATAAAATAATATTATTTTATCTTTCTCCAAGAAAAGAGTTGACTTTACATTTGAACTCGAAATAGAACCCAACGACTGTCGTCCATAGTGTATTACCCCCATTCCGAACACAATGGGATATGTATCGCAAGCTGATTTGATCGTTTCGATCAGTTTTCATCAAAATCAACATATAACTCTATATATTGAATTTGAACGCACATTTCAATTTACTGGGGTCACATACAAACTCGAAAAATTGCTGAAAAATATTTTCTAGCTTCGTATTGACGATACGGTCCTAACAAAACTAGTTTCGTCGAATTTTGAGACCGTTGGAAAAATGGCCAATTTCCAGTCGACTAAAATCAACTGAAATTGCTCAAACGCGTTTTCCTTTGCCACGCTCACATATTGATTCGAAAATTTATGAAATTTGAAACCTAGCAACAATTTGACATCACGGACCCAACAGAAGTGGTTTCGTCCAAATCCGAGGTCATTTGCAAAATGTCTATTTTTTAAGGGCCTAAATTCCATAGCGACTATTCAGAATTTTCAATTGGACATATCTTTTGATTCCCGCTATGAAATTTTGATTTTTCGGATTCGTTGGAAATATATTCTCAAATAGATCCTATTGTTTTTGGTTTCACTAAAATCCGGATTGTTTTGCACCCGGTACATTCAATTGAAGTTTGAAATCGAATTATCGAACTACCGCGCCATTTTCAATTCTATTTATAATTATAAATAATTATTTATATTCTAACGACGATGCGTATAAATATATACGTTCGAATTATATTCAAAATAAATTTCTCGTCGATATTATTTAAAATAATCTATTTTAAATATTCAAAATTCGCTAAAATTGCCAAAATAAAAATTTTAAACTGGCCCAGATTTTCCGGGTTATTACATCATCCAACATCCACAAGTAGTAAATCTAATGTGAGGGGTCTAAGTGTATAAATAAAACATGTCATGGCGCTAAGACACGAGGTTAAGTCAACTTGTGGAAGAAGTCTTCCTGGAACCGCCTGGCAAATCCAACATCCACAAGTGTAGGCTCAATGTGAGAGGTCTAGTACATAAATATATATAAATATATGTAAAGGGGAGGGTTGATAAACATCATTAATTGTAGTTAATGGAAATAAATGGAATTTAAAGAAAGGTACAACAGTAAAAGAAAATGGGAATGAACGGGGAATGATGATAAACTATTATAAATAAATTACGTTAATGAGAATGTTGTATAATTGGTAGACTTGTCCTAGGGACAAGTGAAGATTATAACTTAGGTAATAATAAACTAGTAAGGACATGAGATAAGTGGTGAAATGAGATAAGTGACACTTAATTTGAAATTAAGTAATTAGTAAATGGAGAAAACTGAAACCAGTTGTTTGTAATAAGTAGAGAAAAGAGGGAAAGTTTATGAAATGTAAGAAGTTGAACTTAATTATAAATTAAGTAATCTGTAAACTTGGAAGTATGAAAGTTGCTGATAAGAATTACATGTTTAGGCTTATCCTATGGACAAGTGGAAATTATAACTTAGGTTATAATAAATGATAAAGGGAATAGAATAACTTATGTAAGGGGATAAGTTGTACTTGACTGTAAATAAAGTTATTTACAAGAGAAAGAATCTGAAATCTATGGATGAGGACAACATAAGTTATATTTATGGGAAGAGAAACATATTAGTGGACCTTAGTTAAAAGAACTAAGTTAATAAGCAAACAACATTAAGTTGTAACCACAGCATAAGAGGGAATTATGATTAAATAAGAAATAATGAGGCAACTCAGGGAATGAGGTAAATTATATTTAATCATAAATGTTAAGTGACATGTTAAATAGAAAACATGTGAATTAAGATACACATAATTACATATTAAGTAGAACATGTTATTGTAACCTTTAATCAAGCAAGAATGTAAAGGGATTGTGGATTACAGACCTTGGATCACAATCAAGAGAATAACATAGGGTCTAATAACATATTAAAGTGAGATGCTTGGACCACTCCGTACATTTGAGGGTGACGGGGTAGATCATCGTGGTGTTATAAGACACGAGGGGAGCGGACGTTCATCTGATTATTCTGTCAGTTCTAAAGGATAGGAAAGGGAAGCACGCGGCTTCCTGAGATACGTAAGGTTCTCCTAGTAGTCCTCTGTGCGGTGGCAGATGTTTAGGATGTGCTCGAAGAGGTTGGGTCTGCGCATAACTAGTGGGTGGGTGGGCCTTGACTGCAAAAGTAGCTTTGCAGTCAAAATGCAGTGACGAGGTGACACCAGGGTGATTCGGCGGTTGCCTCAATGGGGAGGTGGAGGGTCACAACCAACAATGATGGTAAATCGTCGGATACCTGCCATCGGCAGCCAGTGGGATGCAGAAAGACTAGAGCTAAAACCAATAGACCATTCACCTTTCACTATCGAGGTACAGTGGTTAAGGGAAGACGCCAACTGGATGTTTAGATTGTTTGTTAAGGGCAAGTCTTTTAGCTCTCGTAGTCTTTACTAGTTGAGGGAGGGGCCGAGGTGGGGCCATAACCACCATGGAAAACAAACCCTAGGAATATCTGTATTTTGAGGCTCTTAAAGGCGAGACTATACAGATATGGAAAAGCTCCCTATCGAGTTCCGTGTTTCTTGTATCACTCTGCCAAGGAACTCGGTGCACATTAGACGATGTGCGGTTGAGGCATCGAGCTGCAATTAACAGTACGTAAGTGGGACAGTCTAGATACATGCTTGTCTGCTCTGGGTTGTGTATCGTAGACTTGAGGGCATTACTTTGGTATGGAATCTGATTCGAACAAAGGTGGCAGTCCATACGTTTTCATAGCATAGTAATTACAGATGTATGTGAAACGTAATACTATTATATAGAGGTTCGTACGTCACTCCGGCGTAGGATGAGGGACTGCGTGTACATTTCGGTGATATTATGGCGGAGACCGTGCAAGTGTGGTACCATGGGGTGTACCTTAATATTGGGGGTAGCTACATATATATTGTGTTAGGTTAATCCACTGGGAAGTATATGGGTGTGACATGAGTGTAAGCCTTCAATGCTGTTAACCCAAATAACCTAATAAATATGAAAATATGATTGAACGGTATATGTAGTGTTATCCAAAGTGTATAATTTAAATCCAGTCATCGGAACTTGTGTTCTGACCCTCTCTTCATAACCTACTCGTGAGTTAGATTTGTGGCAGGGTCATGATAGCTTTGGATACTAGTTAGGCAGTATTATTATTACGATAAGGCTATACTTTGAATATATAATATTTTTTCCATTCCGTTGTGAGATATTTTCCGAGCTCTGACATATTTTATGTCTCTGTCTTTTCTGCAGGATACCAGAGCAATCCAACACGAGTTTCGTTAGATTAGAATTTTGAAAAAAATTCAGTCTGTCAGAATTCAGGTTGTTACATCCGATATCAGAGCTTAGGTTTAGGATTCCTATATAAATAGTGAGTTAACGTATTTGTATATTTAAAAATATAAATATATTATACATTTACCTAGATCCATAGAGGAACCCACTAAATAGAAAGACTATAACATGGTAAGAAATGGGATGTTTGTTTTGTGCACTAAAGGAATGAATATGGAAATCTGAGACCCTTAGATAATTTGGGTGGAAAGTGTTAAATGTACTTTGTATGTAAGGAAAGTGAATCCTATATGATTAGTATTTTAGGTTAGTGAGCTTGAAAACCTTATAGATTGGAAAAGGTTAAAAAGAGAAAAATGGATTAGGAATATATATATAGTTGAGAGAATTGACTTTAGGGAGTGTCTAGGAAAGCCTAGAGAAATTGGAAACCCGCTTTGAGTCTGACACCATTGTTAACTTTTAAGAACTTGAAATTGTAAAAGTTTTGGGGAAATGGTTTATTATGTTTTCAAGTTTTAATCTGAAAAGTTATAGTTTTAAATATGTGAAGTATACATATTGAGTTTTAAAGTAAAATGGGGTATATTTTGTAAACAGTGATTTCTTGCGAAAACTTTGTCTAAAGTAAAATTATCCCTGTAAAAAGTGCATATTATGGAGCATGTATAGCTTGCTAGTTTTCTTGTTATATTTCTTACAAGAATTTTTAATAAAGAAAGTTTTGAAGTCACTATTCTTTTCACAATCACTTTTGATAAATTGTTTAAAAGAGAAAATTTTGTTGGGTGGGCAAAATAAGTTGTAGAAATTAAGAATAGAGTGGATGTTTGCACTTTGTAGTTAGAAACCGAGCTGACCTTACAAGCAAGAACAAGTCATAGACCTGATTGAGAAAATAGTTGTCTGTATCTACTCCAGTTTTTATGATTTGAAAAAAAATACATTTTTTTTAGGATGGCATGTTTTATGGTTTGGCAAAAGTAAGTTTTCATGAGGAAAATAAAGTTTTGACACTTTTAAATTTTTTTGGAAGAAAATCTAAATGAAAAAGACCAAACCGTGTTTTAAAAGTATGGAGTCGGTAAAGATTAGTGACTAGGGAAGACAGGAAAAGTTTTGAGGCTATGAAGTAAATAGAGAGAATTATCTTGGAAAAAAAGGTAAGTTCCCATAGAATGCGCAAGCATTGAAAAGCCTAGGGTGTTGCTTGAAATGACTGTTGGTACACAACTAGAATTAGGAGTGACTACTAGATAGTAAAGGGCATATAAGTGTTTAGATCATGTAGCTAATTTTCATGTTAGGGGTAAAACCCGTTATTACATTTCTGTTGGGACTGTTTCGTTATTTTGTTCTTGTTGGGTAGTTAGGGTAACACCTAAACCTGTCATGAATCCAATGGTTTGGACTTTTCTGTCTGAGGGGGACATAGTCCCGAGATTCTTGGCCCTTAGTAGTAGTTGTGTAGAGTGCATGTTTTCGTGTTTTAGTTGAAAGGTTAGAAGGATTATTTGAAAACTAAACCTAGATCTGATAATTAAACAAGCTAAGAAAAGAGAAATGGTACAACTAAAAAGGAAACAACAAATTCAGGAAAGCAACAAACATGATAAATTATGAGAAAAGATGGATAAAGATAAAAAATTCCTAGATAAGATGAAAAAGAAAATCAGTAAGAAAAGAAAATTTTCTTATGTGGGTTGTGCTTGGATTGGAAAATAGGGAATCTTTATAAATAGTTACATAAAATTCAAGTACATTGGAAAAAAGGTACATAAAAAAAACAGAAGATGTGAAATTTTCCCTTTTCCACATTTTTGTAACATAAGAAATCAAATTTAGAAATTAGATTTTTTTTTCTGAAATTCGGAAAAATAAAGTAGGTTTGTAGGATTATGGATGCAACAATTGGATGAACTATGCTCTTACTTAGTAAGAGTGTGGGAAAATTTGGACGAAAAAGCATTTTGATATTGCATTCATATAGAACTGCTAGTATATTTAGGATTAGAGCATCATATCTTAGAAGGATTTTTGGAAAATTTGCATACATATAGGAGGTACCGCTTAGGCATACAATTATTATTATGTTGTATTTCACTTTGCAAAAGTGCACAATGTTTGCAGAAATTGGATGCGAACATGATGGATGTATATGATGCGAGGGGTTAATTGATTTTGACCCCTATCAAATTTCGGGGACGAAATTTCCTAAGGGTGGGAGAATGTAACACCCCACATTTTTAACTTAGGATAATGAAATAAGAATAACTTAATTAAATATTCAGAATTAAGTAAAATGGAGTGTATCAAATTGCATTTGTCTCGGAATTCTGGTTCAGATAGACTCCGAGTTTGCGTAAAACGGATAACGTGTGAAGAAGCTATGGACGACAAAAGTTTGACGAAGAAAACAGGAAGCAGGCCAGAACAACTGGCGCACTTGGCATGTGCGCCAAGGCAGTTCTGCACTAGCAAAATTGTGAAGTGCGCCCGTATCAATTTCGGCCTCCGGACCCATGGGGATCGACCACTTCAAGGGGGTTTCAACCCATGTGTCGACCCACCTGAAGGGGGTCAACCTCGGGGTCGACCACAGCGCGGATCTGGACATTTTTTTGTCGTGGTCGGTTCTGATGTTTTTAATTTAAATCTAAGGGACTAGGTTTCTCTAATACACCTATAAATAAGTTTGTAGAGCTAACCCTAAACCTCAAATTTCTGAGGCTACACGGAGGCTCTGCCATTCTTCCCTCTTCTCAAATCTATTCAGAAAATTAAGAATATTAGTTTAGGAAAAATTCTGAATCCATATCTGAAGGAAAGGAACGTATGTTTGTAAATAGGTGTTCAGGTCTCTTATCGAAGTGAGGTAATTTTCTAGATCTGGTCTATTTCAATTTTCTTTTCTTTCTCTGCTTTTTTTAGTAAAAATTGTAGATCCATGGTTATCAGGTTCTGAATCCAATTAAGGGAAAAACCATGGAATGCTAGATTTGGACCAGATCTAGGATTTGGAAAGCATATAAGGTAAGTGGATTTAATCTATATCATTTTAGATAATGATATGTTATCGTTTAAGCATCCACAAGTGGTAAATTTAATATGAGGGGTCTATATGTACAAATAAACTATTATAAATAACCTATTATAAATAAATTACATTAATGAGAATATTGTGTAATAGGTAGACTTGTCCTAGGGACAAGTGAAGATTATAACTTAGGTTATAATAAACTAGTAAGGACATGAGATAACTAGTGAAATGAGATAAGTGACACTTAACTTGAAATTAAGTAATTTTTAAATGGGGAAAACTGAAACCAGTTGTTTGTAATAGGTTGAGCAAAGGGGGAAAGTTCATGAAATGTAAGAAGTTGTACTTAATTAAAATTAAGTAATTTGTAAACTTGGAAGTATGAAATCTGCTGATAAGAATAACATGTTAAGGCTTCTCCTAGGGACAAGTGGAAATTATAAATTAGATTATAATAAACGATAAAGGGGATATAATAACTTATGTAACGGGATAAGTTGTACTTAATTGTAAATTTAGTTATTTACAAGAGCAAGAACCTGAAATCTACGGATGAGGGCAACATAAATTATATTTATAGGAAGAGAAACTTATTAGTGAACCTTAGTTAAAAGAACTAAGTTAATAAGTAAACAACGTTAAGTTGTAATGTGTGAAAACCCGTAACTTCCCCGTAAAGGAAAGCGTCGGATAGTTCGAGAACAAACCACAACAGAACACATATAGAAGAACATTTCATTGTATATTACAACAATGCATCAGATTACAAGAATATACAGAGTATAAATGAATATTACACAGAAATATCAGAGATTTAAATTACATTTAAATACATCGCAGCGGAAAATAATACAATACACAACTAGAAGAGATATACGGATACAAAGCTTTCCGGATATCGTTCCAGCTGTAAACCAGGATCCTGTGAATATAAATCTGCAAAACCAAAACTACTAGCTGCCCGTGTCAAAATAGGGGCACCCAGAGTTTAGGTCAAAACAATAAACTCCAGGTCAGTCATGGGACTGGTGTGAGAACTAAAACAGTTAATCTTTATTTTTAAAGTTTGGTAAGTCAAGGGACCACGCCGTATAACACGGAACGGGTTTCCTCCCAAGAATACCAGTGCATAAAACAAACAGCGCAATGCTAAATAAAGAAAAATGAAGCTGTTATAAGACCCAAGTCCTATCACACAATGCAACGCAAGCCGGGGGATAGGGTTTTCCCTTATAACAGCCAAAGAATGTTTGATACGTTTAAAACAAATCATTTGATACTATTATAAGTGCATAGTGTATAAAACAACTTCAAATCATAAGTATCAATCATAGGCGGCATGAATGGCCCATAACACTATGTCGCCATATATAAGTTTACAATCAAAACCGCAAATGTCATATTGGAAGTTGGGTTATCATTTATGGTATGAACCGAGGCTAGGGGCAAGATCCTCACTGATTCGAGACTGCCTAGCCCGAGTCTCAGGAACAGCCGCAACTGGCCCATGGATCCTCAGGGCCGGTCCACCGATGTGGATTATTATACCTGGGCACTACGTTTCGCCGCCCTTTGGGGCGTAAGCGAGCCAAATAAATGACTCCATCGGTTCGAGAACGACCGATCAATCCGAGGCGCCTCGCAACAGCAACAATAACATAAGTCAAACTCGTCAGGGCGTGTAAAACCACTGACGCCACTTTTAGCTAGGAGGAAACGTAGGCCCTCCCTGAGGACCGTCTCCCGTTTTTGGTACCGGGTGTGAAACTCGCGAAGTAAGCGTTACACAAAGCTACGCCACAAAGGCCGTGCTTCGATCATCACCACAAGACTTTGCTTTTCAACAGAAGCCTTGATCATTTGCCACTTAGGCATGCCACACAGGCAATTCACTCCATGCGATTGATATCCATCAATATATAACCCCTGAGCTCGTACGTCTCAGAGAAGGGCGTTAAGCAAGAGAATAAATTCTCCGCCGCCAAACAGATATATATTTAATAGAGATCAATCACACGGACTAAAATCCAATGTCAGACACACAGTCCATTTACAAGTCCGTTCTGGGTCCGAACGAAACCGGAGGCACCTAGTACCCCGCACATCCATCGATCTCCAAGTACGTCTGGACGATCACCAACTGTTTCCATCTTCTTGGGTGTACAGCCCAATCAAGATCATCAGTTATCACCCAAACGACGTGAAGACCTCTGGTCTTTGACCACCGTCTTCATCTTCGACTTATCGTCGTATCAGCTATTCAGAATGGGATAAACCCGATCTTTCCGAATAACTCGCGTATATTTTATAAAAGTGCTACACAAACACAACATACGCCTCATTCCAATTCATCAGTCACTAACCGCAAATTAATCAAGAGAATAGTTCCCCAAATATTAACCCCGAAGGCCGAAACCAACATCAGATCAATATCCAGAAAACCATTCTGCTTGGCTAACCGACAGTTAGTTTCTAAATTTCACATTCATAGAGAAAGATTCCCATTAATTTTATCAAAGATAAATTCCTTGAATTTATTCTTTAATCTACTTTTGAATTTCGATTCAACTAGTCGGGATTTACGAAACTTACTGAAGTAATCATTTGTTTTAATTTCCCAATCCCAACCTATTCATCCCATGAAGTAAAACTGGTAGTACTTCATACCTAACACCACGGTGTTATCGGTAAATTCAATTACCATTTCACGTTCAAATCTAATTAAAGATTTGACTATCGTCTAGAGCAAAACTGGTGATACTCCATTCTCGACCATTTCAATCTAATTAAAGATTCATTAAAACTCAACTTAGTTTTAATCGTTAACTGGGTTAAAGAATCCGTGTCATTTAAAAACACAGTTCACAATAAACCCAAAATCACCTTCATTAATTATCGGGTTAAAGAACGAGTGTTATTTAAAACACTGCCCACGATAAACCCAAAAATCAATATCAATTCAATTCCAATTAAATATTATTTAATTAGTACACTTCATTAAATCTAAATAAAAAGATTTAATCTTTTCTTAACTGGGTTCAAGAACAGTGTTAGTGAAGACACCATTCACGACAAACCCCAAATCACATTTGATATTCAATACAAGGCCCTGAATAGAAAATATATCGGCTTATATTCAATATCAAATTCTACGATTAACAAATGTCGTATTGGAAATAACGATATAAATATATATCTTTCAAATTTCCATAACAACATCCGTATAATCACGAATTCCAACATCGAAATATTCCGAAGACAATTTCGATTCAAATCCATTCCAATGCAATCATTGGAAATTCTGGTTATTTTTAAAACCCTTTTCGAATTCAATTTATTTATTTAAAAATAAATAGAATTATAATTCTAGTTCAAAACTAGTTCATTTCGATAAAAATCTATTTTTATCTTTTCAAATATGGAGTTTTTCATCCCAATTTTTCCCAAATCATTTCTTATGATTTTACACAAATTATTACTATTTTTAATAATTTTATCAAGGCCTGTACAGTCGATTTCCATCAACGGTCATCGAACTGCACTTACAGCGACCTTTTTCGAATTTGATTTGGACGTATCTCCAAATCCAACCGTTAGATTTCAAATTTCTAATATTCATTAGAAAGCTCTTTTCGATATGAACCCAACGGTTCCGGTTTTAGGAGAATCCGACGGTCGGATCTCCCGTAATGTCCGTTTGAAATAAATGGTCGAAATTCGCGAACTGCCGCGGCGCGGCGCGTTCTATTCTGGCCATTATATTATATACATAATATATATAATATATATTTTGTCGATTTCTATTTAAAACGAATTATATAAATAGTTTTGAATTCGTTTCAAAAATATTTTCAACTTCCATTTCAATTCAAATCAAAATTGAATTCTTCTTTATAAATTCGTTTTAAAATCCATTTCTATTCAATTCAAATTTCAATTCAATTTGAATTCATTTCAATTCGCTTTCAATTCAATTTGAATTCGTTTTCAATTCAATTCATTTCGAAATCGTTTTCAATTTATTTCATTTCGAAATCGTTTTGAATTTATTTCATTTCGAAATCGTTTTCAATTCAATTCATTTCGAAATCGTTTCAATTTAATTCATTTCGAAATCGTTTTTAATTTATTTCATTTCGAAATCGTTTTCAATTCAATTCATTTCAAAATGAATTCAATCGATATAAATATCGTTCACGTCAAAATGGCGTCAATCTAATCGACACGGCTTCATAAATTTCTATTTTTAAATATTCTATTTCAAATATTTCCTTTTTCAAAATAGTTGTTATTATCAAAATATTTCGTTCAACACATGACCAATCTCAATGGATGAGTACTGTCAACACATGAACCTTTATTTTATATCGATAAAGATGTAAATTTTATTACTAAAATATTTCGTTCAACACATGACCAATCTCAATGGATGAGTACTGTCAACACATGAACTTTTATTTTATATCGATAAAGATGTAAATTTTATTACTAAAATATTTCGTTCAACACATGACCAATCTCAATGGATGAGTACTGTCAACACATGAACTTTTATTTTACAATATTCTTTATTTTTCAAATTGGAATGAGGCCCAATCAATTACCATATAAAGTTAATTACATGGATTTTCACACATCACACGTATAATAGCATTGAAAAATAATCAACCATCAACCAAAGTGCACTACACTGTATAAGCATCAAATATGGATATCTAACGCTTATAACAGCCTGTCAATCAATCGATCGACATATTTAATCAATCAGGATGAGTGAACTTCAAATTTCATCCCAACACCCGTGTGGGGTTTCAAACAATCACACGCACATTTTATTTGTGCAGTTGGGCGATGTGTAAAATTTATCGACCCAATCCATGTCCTTCAAATAGGTGCACATAAACAAACCGTCTGGTTTGTAAATGAATATTTATTTATTCACATTCACTATATTCATATTCACGTTAAAAATTATATTTTTAACGATAAAACATTTTATTTTAACATATGAATTTCTATTCAGTTCATTCTTTAAATAAAATGGTATTTTTATTTTCTAACTTATTTTAGAAAATTTCGGCGGCATAACGGCACGATACTAGAAACGGGACAAGGCCTAGCCTTATCCCCGGTCTAGTGAAGGCCCACGCCATTCACACATCAATCAAATTCACCAAACAACCAATTCAAATCAAGTCATCAAATTAATTTATGCAACCAAACAAACAAGTCCATGGTCTGTGGACGATTGTGTCGGGTGCTACTAAGCACCGTCTGCATCCTAGTATATATATATAAATAGAAATGAAATTGAAAGGTGAGAAATTCTCACCGAAAGCTATCCAAGCTCCACGGCACTTCATTTGCAGAAGTCTTCGTCGTTTCGCCTTTTTGTCACCTTCATTGTCTGCTTTCACTACATATGTAAAAATCGAATTTTTACTTCACTATTTAATATATAAAAATCGAATTTTTACTATGTTATTCAATATATAAAAAATCTGATTTTTCTTTTTAAAGTTCAAATCTTTTTCCATTCTAAAGCTCAAACCTTTCTCTTTGAAGTTAAAACCTTTTTCTTTTAAAATTTAAACCATTTTCTTTTTAAAATAAAATCAGTTTTATCTCATTTAAAAATCAGTTTTAATACTAATAAAAAAAATCAGTTTTAATTTTTAAAACAAATCAGTTTTAAATATACACAGCCGTTACCTCACTATACTGCTCAAAACTAGGTTTCCAGTTTGTGCGCAAACCAAGGCACGAGACGAAGATCCACCTGCGCGACGTCGAAGAGGGTTGCGAGGGCTTCTCGCGCCTGGTGGTTACGCCTCCTGCGATGGCCTGAATCGTGGCCGGCGGCGACCTGAAGGTCGGATCTTGGCGAGCTCGATTCGAGCAGGACTCTCAACGATGGTGGACGAGACTAGTATGGATGTGAAGCTGGGAGGGAGCTCTTCAAAACCCACAAAAGTGCGCTCGATTTCTTGGAGGATTGAGTGAGAAAAAGAAGAGAGAAGGTGGAAGCTTCGTGCGTCGTTCGGTCCTGGCATTATCGGGTTTCTGGTTGAAGAGCGTGGTCAACGCATTAATGAAGAAGCATTCTAATTGGGCCAAGTTTTATATTTAATTATTTAATTTATTTTATTCGGAAAATCCCCTCTCTTTCATACGAACTCCAGTTCAAACCCAACGACTGTCGTCCCTAACTAATTACCCCCATTCCGGACACAATGGGATATGTTTCGTAGTTTGATTTGATCGTTTGAATCAGTTTCCGTTGAATTTTCACTTAAATCACTATACTGAATTTTAAACGTACATTTCAAATTACCGGGGCCACATACTAACTAGAAAAATTCCAGAAAAATATTTTCTAGCTTCGTATTGACAATACGGTCCTAACAAAACTAGTTTCGTCGAATTCTGAGACCGTTGGAAAAATGGCCATTTTCCAGTCGATTAAAATCAACTGAAACTGGTCAAACGCGTTTTCCTTTGCCACGCTCACATATTGATTCGAAAAATTATGAAATTTGAAACCTAGCAATAATTCGACATCACGGACCCAACAAAACTGGTTTCATCGAATTCCGAGGTCATTTGCAAAATGTCTATTTTTAAGGGCCTGAATTCCATAGCGACTATTCAGAATTTTCAACTGGACATATCTTTTGATTCCCGATATGAAATCTTGATTTTTCGGATTCGTTGGAAAGATATTCACAATTAGATCCCATTATTTTTGGTTTCACTAAAATCCGGATTATTTTGCACCCGGTACATTCAATTGAAGTTTGAAATCGAATTATCGAACTACCGCGCCATTTTCAATTCTATTTATAATTATATATAAATATTTATATTCTAACGACGACGTATATAATATATACGTTCTAATTATATTCAAAATAAATTCCTCGACCATATTATTTAAAATAATATATTTTAAATATTCAAAATTCGCTATAATCGCCAAAATAAAAATTTCAAACTGGCTCGCATTTTACGGGTTGTTACAATCTCCCCCACTTAAAACTTTTCGTCCCCGAAAAGGAACAAAATCGAAAGTGGTTTGATTAATCAACTCTACGCTCGATCTGACTTCCATTCTCCAACTCTTTAGTTTCTGAGAATTTTCAAAATTTCAAAAATTTGGCTAACACCCTAAATTTTCGAAAAATTTCGCCATAACCTCCCCTGCACCGGGAGCATCGGGGAATTTCAAATAGCTTCCCCGGTCCTTCAGATCTCAAAAAGAAAAAGAAAAAGCCAAGCGGCTAGCCAATAGGCTCATAAAATCATCGTCACCCAAACAAAACAGTAAATTATGTAATAAACATGTACCTATTTGTCGGGCAAACAAATTTTATTCTCTGCTCTAGCCTCCTTGCTATGACCTGTTCAATGTAAGTACATGCATGCAAGCAAATGCGACCAAATTCCAATATAATTCAATACGTGATTCAGTTAGGCTAATTGGCTAAAAATTAGCAAACAAATAACCAAACAACACAAACATTAATCAATTAGTGAATTAGAGTTTCAAATTCATAACTTTGATACATATACAAAAATCAGATTTTTGATGCCAAATCACAACAATAAGCCCTATCTAATTTTGGTTCTCACACCAGTCAATAGGAAGTATATAGATATCACACCTTCGACACTCGAATATAAATGCTGATGATGAGGCCTCATCATCTGAATCATCTCCGGGCAACTAGAGTGTGATTCTATATCTATCCAGTATATTAAAATTTCGAATACACGCGGATCAGACGTATACGCAAAATCTATATATACTGGATTGTCCACATCAATATAAATAGATAATCAAATACGAATAATTGATTTAAATTTTCAAAACAAAAATTTGTTTTCACTTTAAAAATTTACTCTTCACACTCGTTCTAGGATACTACTGATCCCATCTCTAACGAGTCATTCTCGTTGGATATTACTAATCCAATATCTGATGAATTCTTTCGTAAGGTTCTAATGTGCCTTGTTCTCTAGCTTTGTAAACCAAAGCTCTGATACCAACTGTGAAAACCCGTAACTTCCCCGTAAAGGAAAGCGTCGGATAGTTCGAGAACAAACCACAACAGAACACATATAGAAGAACATTTCATTGTATATTACAACAATGCATCAGATTACAAGAATATACAGAGTATAAATGAATATTACACAGAAATATCAGAGATTTAAATTACATTTAAATACATCGCAGCGGAAAATAATACAATACACAACTAGAAGAGATATACGGATACAAAGCTTTCCGGATATCGTTCCAGCTGTAAACCAGGATCCTGTGAATATAAATCTGCAAAACCAAAACTACTAGCTGCCCGTGTCAAAATAGGGGCACCCAGAGTTTAGGTCAAAACAAAAAACTCCAGGTCAGTCATGGGACTGGTGTGAGAACTAAAACAGTTAATCTTTATTTTTAAAGTTTGGTAAATCAAGGGACCACGCCGTATAACACGGAACGGGTTTCCTCCCAAGAATACCAGTGCATAAAACAAACAGCGCAATGCTAAATAAAGAAAAATGAAGCTGTTATAAGACCCAGGTCCTATCACACAATGCAACGCAAGCCGGGGGATAGGGTTTTCCCTTATAACAGCCAAAGAATGTTTGATACGTTTAAAACAAATCATTTGATACTATTATAAGTGCATAGTGTATAAAACAACTTCAAATCATAAGTATCAATCATAGGCGGCATGAATGGCCCATAACACTATGTCGCCATATATAAGTTTACAATCAAAACCGCAAATGTCGTATTGGAAGTTGGGTTATCATTTATGGTATGAACCGAGGCTAGGGGCAAGATCCTCACTGATTCGAGACTGCCTAGCCCGAGTCTTAGGAACAGCCGCAACTGCCCCATGGATCCTCAGGGCCGGTCCACCGATGTGGATTATTATACCTGAGCACTACGTTTCGCCGCCCTTTGGGGCGTAAGCGAGCCAAATAAATGACTCCATCGGTTCGAGAACGACCGATCAATCCGAGGCGCCTCGCAACAGCAACAACAACATAAGTCAAACTCGTCAGGGCGTGTAAAACCACTGACGCCACTTTTAGCTAGGAGGAAACGTAGGCCCTCCCTGAGGTCCGTCTCCCGTTTTTGGTTCATACCGGGTGTGAAACTCGCGAAGTAAGCGTTACACAAAGCTACGCCACAAAGGCCGTGCTTCGATCATCACCACAAGACTTTGCTTTTCAACAGAAGCCTTGATCATTTGCCTCTTAGGCATGCCACACAGGCAATTCACTCCATGCGATTGATATCCATCAATATATAACCCCTGAGCTCGTACGTCTCAGAGAAGGGCGTTAAGCAAGAGAATAAATTCTCCGCCGCCAAACAGATATATATTTAATTGAGATCAATCACACGGACTAAAATCCAATGTCAGACACACAGTCCATTTACAAGTCCGTTCTGGGTCCGAACGAAACCGGAGGCACCTAGTACCCCGCACATCCATCGATCTCCAAGTACGTCTGGACGATCACCAACTGTTTCCATCTTCTTGGGTGTACAGCCCAATCAAGATCATCAGTTATAACCCAAATGACGTGAAGACCTCCGGTCTTCGACCACCGTCTTCATCTTCGACTTATCGTCGTATCAGCTATTCAGAATGGGATAAACCCGGTCTTTCCGAATAACTCGCGTATATTTTATAAAAGTGCTACACAAACACAACATACGCCTCATTCCAATTCATCAGTCACTAACCGCAAATTAATCAAGAATATTAACCCCGAAGGCCGAAACCAACATCAGATCAATATCCAGAAAACCATTCTGCTTGGCTAACCGACAGTTAGTTTCTAAATTTCACATTCATAGGGAAAGATTCCCGTTAATTTTATCAAAGATAAATTCCTTGAATTTATTCTTTAATCTACTTTTGAATTTCGATTCAACTAGTCGGGATTTACGAAACTTACTGAAGTAATCATTTGTTTTAATTTCCCAATCCCAACCTATTCATCCCATGAAGTAAAACTGGTAATACTTCATACCTAACACCACGGTGTTATCGGTAAATTCAATTACCATTTCACATTCAAATCTAATTAAAGATTTGACTATCGCCTGGAGCAAAACTGGTGATACTCCATTCTCGACCATTTCAATCTAATTAAAGATTCATTAAAACTCAACTTAGTTTTAATCGTTAACTGGGTTAAAGAATCCGTGTCATTTAAAAACACAGTTCACAATAAACCCAAAATCACCTTCATTAATTATCGGGTTAAAGAACGAGTGTTATTTAAAACACTGCCCACGATAAACCCAAAAATCAATATCAATTCAATTCCAATTAAATATTATTTAATTGGTACACTTCATTAAATCTAAATAAAAAGATTTAATCTTTTCTCAACTGGGTTCAAGAACAGTGTTAGTGAAGACACCATTCACGACAAACCCCAAATCACATTTGATATTCAATACAAGGCCCTGAATAGAAAATATATCGGCTTATATTCAATATCAAATTCTACGATTAACAAATGTCGTATTGGAAATAACGATATAAATATATATCTTTCAAATTTCCATAACAACATCCGTATAATCACGAATTCCAACATCGAAATATTCCGAAGACAATTTCGATTCAAATCCATTCCAATGCAATCATTGGAAATTCTGGTTATTTTTAAAACCCTTTTCGAATTCAATTTATTTATTTAAAAATAAATAGAATTATAATTCTAGTTCAAAACTAGTTCATTTCGATAAAAATCTATTTTTATCTTTTCAAATATGGAGTTTTTCATCCCAATTTTTCCCAAATCATTTCTTATGATTTTACACAAATTATTACTATTTTTAATAATTTTATCAAGGCCTGTACAGTCGATTTCCATCAACGGTCATCGAACTGCACTTACAGCGACCTTTTTCGAATTTGATTTGGACGTATCTCCAAATCCAACCGTTAGATTTCAAATTTCTAATATTCATTAGAAAGCTCTTTTCGATATGAACCCAACGGTTCCGGTTTTAGGAGAATCCGACGGTCGGATCTCCCGTAATGCCCGTTTGAAATAAATGGTCGAAATTCGCGAACTGCCGCGGCGCGGCGCGTTCTATTCAGGCCATTATATTATATATATAATATATATTTCGTCGATTTCTATTTAAAACGAATTATATAAATAGTTTTGAATTCGTTTCAAAAACATTTTCAACTTCCATTTCAATTCAAATCAAAATTGAATTCTTCTTTATAAATTCGTTTTAAAATCCATTTCTATTCAATTCAAATTTCAATTCAATTTGAATTCATTTCAATTCGCTTTCAATTCAATTTGAATTCGTTTTCAATTCAATTCATTTCGAAATCGTTTTCAATTTATTTCATTTCGAAATCGTTTTCAATTTATTTCATTTCGAAATCGTTTTCAATTCAATTCATTTCGAAATCGTTTCAATTTAATTCATTTCGAAATCGTTTTCAATTTATTTCATTTCGAAATCGTTTTCAATTCAATTCATTTCAAAATGAATTCAATCGATATAAATATCGTTCACGTCAAAATGGCGTCAATCTAATCGACACGGCTTCATAAATTTCTATTTTCAAATATTCTATTTCAAATATTTCCTTTTTCAAAATAGTTGTTATTATCAAAATATTTCGTTCAACACATGACCAATCTCAATGGATGAGTGCTGTCAACACATGAACCTTTATTTTATATCGATAAAGATGTAAATTTTATTACTAAAATATTTCGTTCAACACATGACCAATCTCAATGGATGAGTACTGTCAACACATGAACTTTTATTTTATATCGATAAAGATGTAAATTTTATTACTAAAATATTTCGTTCAACACATGACCAATCTAAATGGATGAGTACTGTCAACACATGAACTTTTATTTTACAATATTCTTTATTTTTCAAATTGGAATGAGGCCCAATCAATTACCATATAAAGTTAATTACATGGATTTTCACACATCACACGTATAATAGCATTGAAAAATAATCAACCATCAACCAAAGTGCACTACACTGTATAAGCATCAAATATAGATATCTAACGCTTATAACAGCCTGTCAATCAATCGATCGACATATTTAATCAATCAGGATGAGTGAACTTCAAATTTCATCCCAACACCCGTGTGGGGTTTCAAACAATCACACGCACATTTTATTTGTGCAGTTGGGCGATGTGTAAAATTTATCGACCCAATCCATGTCCTTCAAATAGGTGCACATAAACAAACCGTCTGGTTTGTAAATGAATATTTATTTATTCACATTCACTATATTCATATTCACGTTAAAAATTATATTTTTAACGATAAAACATTTTATTTTAACATATGAATTTCTATTCAGTTCATTCTTTAAATAAAATGGTATTTTTATTTTCTAACTTATTTTAGAAAATTTCGGCGGCATAACGACACGATACTAGAAACGGGACAAGGCCTAGCCTTATCCTCGGTCTAGTGAAGGCCCACGCCATTCACACATCAATCAAATTCACCAAACAACCAATTCAAATCAAGTCATCAAATTAATTTATGCAACCAAACAAACAAGTCCATGGTCTGTGGACGATTGTGTCGGGTGCTACTAAGCACCGTCTGCATCCTAGTATATATATATAAATAGAAATGAAATTGAAAGGTGAGAAATTCTCACCGAAAGCTATCCAAGCTCCACGGCACTTCATTTGCAGAAGTCTTCGTCGTTTCGCCTTTTTGTCACCTTCGTTGTCTGCTTTCACTACATATGTAAAAATCGAATTTTTACTTCACTATTTAATATATAAAAATTGAATTTTTACTATGTTATTCAATATATAAAAATCTGATTTTTCTTTTTAAAGTTCAAATCTTTTTCCATTCTAAAGCTCAAACCTTTCTCTTTGAAGTTAAAACCTTTTTCTTTTAAAATTTAAACCATTTTCTTTTTAAAATAAAATCAGTTTTATCTCATTTAAAAATCAGTTTTAATACTAATAAAAAAAATCAGTTTTAATTTTTAAAACAAATCAGTTTTAAATATACACAGCCGTTACCTCACTATACTGCTCAAAACTAGGTTTCCAGTTTGTGCGCAAACCAAGGCACGAGACGAAGATCCACCTGCGCGACGTCGAAGAGGGTTGCGAGGGCTTCTCGCGCCTGGTGGTTACGCCTCCTGCGATGGCCTGAATCGTGGCCGGCGGCGACCTGAAGGTCGGATCTTGGCGAGCTCGATTCGAGCAGGACTCTCAACGATGGTGGACGAGACTAGTATGGATGTGAAGCTGGGAGGGAGCTCTTCAAAACCCACAAAAGTGCGCTCGATTTCTTGGAGGATTGAGTGAGAAAAAGAAGAGAGAAGGTGGAAGCTTCGTGCGTCGTTCGGTCCTGGCATTATCGGGTTTCTGGTTGAAGAGCGTGGTCAACGCATTAATGAAGAAGCATTCTAATTGGGCCAAGTTTTATATTTAATTATTTAATTTATTTTATTCGGAAAATACCCTCTCTTTCATACGAACTCCAGTTCAAACCCAACGACTGTCGTCCCTAACTAATTACCCCCATTCCGGACACAATGAGATATGTTTCGTAGTTTGATTTGATCGTTTGAATCAGTTTCCGTTGAATTTTCACTTAAATCACTATACTGAATTTTAAACGTACATTTCAAATTACCGGGGCCACATACTAACTAGAAAAATTCCAGAAAAATATTTTCTAGCTTCGTATTGACAATACGGTCCTAACAAAACTAGTTTCGTCGAATTCTGAGACCGTTGGAAAAATGGCCATTTTCCAGTCGATTAAAATCAACTGAAACTGGTCAAACGTGTTTTCCTTTGCCACGCTCACATATTGATTCGAAAAATTATGAAATTTGAAACCTAGCAATAATTCGACATCATGGACCCAACAAAACTGGTTTCGTCGAATTCCGAGGTCGTTTGCAAAATGTCTATTTTTAAGGGCCTGAATTCCATAGCGACTATTCAGAATTTTCAACTGGACATATCTTTTGATTCCCGATATGAAATCTTGATTTTTCGGATTCGTTGGAAAGATATTCTCAATTAGATCCCATTATTTTTGGTTTCACTAAAATCCGGATTATTTTGCACCCGGTACATTCAATTGAAGTTTGAAATCGAATTATCGAACTACCGCGCCATTTTCAATTCTATTTATAATTATATATAAATATTTATATTCTAACGACGACGTATATAATATATACGTTCTAATTATATTCAAAATAAATTCCTCGACCATATTATTTAAAATAATCTATTTTAAATATTCAAAATTCGCTATAATCGCCAAAATAAAAATTTCAAACTGGCTCGCATTTTACGGGTTGTTACATAATGACAGCATAAGAGGGAATTATGATTAAATAAGAAAGAATGAGGCAACTCAGGAAATAAGGTAAGTTATATTTAATCATAAATGTTAAGTGACATGTTAAATAGAAAACATGTGAATTAAGATACACATAATTACATATTAAGTAGAACATGTTATTGTAACCTTGAATCAAACAAGAATATAAAGGGATTGTGGATTACGGACCTTGGATCACAATCTAGAGAATAACATGTTGTGGGCTTATTAATAAACTTAAATGGGTTAAGTTGTATAACAGAAATTAATAAGCAAGAGGGGCCCTTTCCTCAGAGATATAAAGGGATAGGAAGAACTTGGTAACCTGAATAAAAAGTTAAGATAACCAAGTTAAATGGAAACCTGATAAGGTAAAGCAAGCGCGTAAAAGAATGTTAGACATAGAGTCTAATAACATATTAAAGTGAGGCGCTTGGACCAGTCCGTACGTTTGAGGGTGAATAACCCAACGGGGTAGATCATCATGGTGTTATAAGGTACGAGGGGAGCGCACGTTCATATGATTATTCTGTCGGCTTCGAAGGACTGGAAGGGGAATCACACGGCTTACTGAGATACGTAAGGTGCTCCTAGTAGTCCTCTATGCGACGGCAGATGTTCAGGATGTGCTCGCAGAGGTTGGGTTTGCGCGTAATTACTAAGTGGGTTTGCCTTGATGGCAAAAGTAACTTTGCAGTCATAATGCTATGACGAGGCGACACTAGGGTGATTCGGCGGTTGCCTCAATGGGGAGGTGGAGGGTCACGACCAAAAGGGATAGTAGATCATCGGATACCCATCATCGGCAGCCAATGGGATGCAGTAAGACTAGAGCTAAAACCAGTTGACCACACACCTTTCACTATCGAGGTACGGTGGTTGAGGGAAGACGCCAACTGGATGGTTAGATTGTTTGTTAGGGGAAAGTCATTTAGCTCTTGTAGTCTTTACTAGTTGAGGGAGGGGCCAAGGCGGGGCCATAGCCACCATGGAAAACAGACCCTAGGAATATCTGTATTTTGAGTCTCTTAAAGGCGGGCCTGTACATATATGGAAAAGCTCCCGACCGAGTTCCTGCTTCTTGTATCGCCCTTCCACGGAACTCGATGCACATTAGAGGACGTGCAGTTGAGGCATCGAGATACAATTAGCGGTATGTAAGTGGGACAGTCTAGATACATGCATGTCTGCTCTGGGTGGTGTATCGTAGACTTGAGGGCATTACTTTGGTATGATATCCGATTCGAACAAAGGTGGAAGTCCATACGTTTGCGTAGCATAGTAATGACATATATATATATATATATATATGGAACGTAATACTATTATATAGAGGTCTGTACGTCACTCCGGCGTAGGATGAGCGACTGCATACATTTCGATGGTATTATGGCGGACACCGTGCGAGCAGGGTACCATGGGGTGTAACTTAATATTAAGGGTAGCTACGTATATATTGTATTTGGTTAATCCACTGGGAAGTAAATGAGTGCGATGTGAGTGTAAGCCTTGAGTGCTATTAACCCAAGTAACCTAATAAATATGAAAATATGATTGAATGGTATATGTAGTGTTATACAAAGTGTATAATTTAAATTCAGTCACCAGAAATGTGTTCTGACCCCCTCGTCATAACATACTCGCAAGTTCGATTTGTGGCAGGGACATGATAGCTTTGGATACTGGTTAGGCAATATTAATAATACGGTAAGGCTATACTTTGAGTATATATTTTTTTCATTCCATTGTGTGATATTTTCCGAGCTCTGACATATTTTATGTCTCTGTCTTTTCTGCAGGATACCAGAGCAAAGCAACACGAGTTTCAATATATTAGAATTTTGAAAAAAAATTGATCTGTTGGAATTCAGGTTGTTATAAGCTTCGCAGATCACTTGGGAATTGTTTAGCCGTGTTGACTTTCTAGTACTAAAGACTTGTTCAGTCTGCTGCTTCTTTTTTGCTACCTGTTGCAGATGGTGAGCAATGACAAACTGCCGTTTCTGTGATTCCGCAGCTACAACATACAAGTTCTTTTTTATTCCACATGTTCACTACAAATTAAACAAGTCCTAAATGAAAAACATATTCAGCAAAATGACCAAATTCATCAAAATATAAAATGAAAAGAGACATGTTTATACCTGCAAACAGATTCTTCCTTGAGCGTACAATGACATGTGGCTGCATTTGTTTAATTGGCTCGGTACTATCATCGAAGACAGTGTCGACATAGAAATCAATGTAATCACCAGTATTTTTTATTTGCATCATATAGAATAGCTCTACATCATTGGCCACCAATTTCGACCCACTCATTGGACCTTTCCATGCATATATTCCTACAATTTCGATGTACACTAGCTCTTCCTTGGCAAACTCCATCAGTATTGTGTATGAAAACCTATCCAGATCAACTCCCTTGACAATAGCCTCTTCTCCACCAGCATATCCATTCTTCCCAAATTTTCCCTTGTGGTGGAACATAAGATTTGCCTCCATCCTACACAAAATGGAGAAATTAACATTAGATTGAAATAATTACAAAATAAAATAAACCAAGCGCATTATAAAATAAAACAGCCACTTCGTTAACATGTAATATAGGCAGAAACAGTAAAAATACAAAAAAGAAGCCACAAATATGATACATCAGTTACAACATTTAATTAAGGCAGAAACAACATTTTCTTACTTAAATAACATGTAGTTATTTTCCTTGAAACATCACAAGTTTTGCAATTATTTTCCTTTTCATTTTTTGCCCAATATAGCATGCAGTCATGTGGACATGCATGTATTCTTTGGTAATCGAGGCCTAAATTTGCGCACAAATAACATGCAGCCATCTGAACTTAGGAAGTTTTGTCCAACGTAAGTTTATTACAAAAACAAACATAATAATAAAATCAAGAATATGATTACACCTGAATACACTATTAAATCCGTAAATTAGGCAACAAAACAATCAAATTAGGAAATACTTCGAGAGATACCTTAAGCAACAGATTAAATCGAAGCCCCAACTGAAATTTGAGTCCTAAACGAACCCCAATTAAAGACCTAATTGAAACACTAAAGCCCTAATTGAACTTGAACTTGAATTTGCCGTAATCGAACCCCAATTAAGCTTGTAAACTTGAACTTTTAGCCCTAATTGAAATTGAGAGTGAGAGTCTTTGACAGGTTGAGCGACGACGTATTTTATTAAGTTTTCAGTTGAAACCCTTGAAAATTTTGTAAGTCTTTTGCCGATTTGTTTTTTGTTTTTTCTTCCCGCGTTAAAGATTATTTCATGCGGATTGCTAACGTGGACCGTTGGATCCTAATCACCCGGATTGATAAATTTATTCACGTGGCTACTGCAACACCTTGGATTTTCTATGGTAACACTTTGAAGTGTGTGTTGCAATAGAGAAAAATCAGCATACCTATCATTACATTGGAGCTAGCTACACCTTGGATTTTTGTTGCGATGGGTCATCTACGGCGTAGTGATTTGGCAATGCGCATGTACCTTGTTTTTTCTTAAATCTAAGTTACAATTATTTGTAATAAATTTAGAAGAGATAAGAAGTGAAGAAGTGAAGCGGGTCTTGGAAGTCAATTGCATTCAACCTCTTGAAAAATAGAAGAAGAGAAAGAAGACTGCACTCTAGCTGTAAATAAACATGTGTCAATAGGAGAATTAGTTAAGTATCTGACTAGAAGCCTAATAAAAATCAAGTCCAAGAGAAGAGTTAGGTCTCCACTACAAGTCTTAAGCCAACTTGAGTCATGAGCATGACTCAAGGCTAACTCATGTACTAAGGTAAGGTTCACACTTTCTCGCTTGCATCTTCTTCCCATAACTTGATTTAGTTGTTTGATCCAATTTCGATCGTTTTTGAGTTTAATGGAGTATTATCTTTGGGCCTCTTCTTATTTAACCAATCCATAAAATAGATCAACCAATCATTGGACAAACACTTAGATGTGAAGTACTAAACTAGAGTGGTCAGGACATGCAATTTGTAAAGTCATCGGATGAACCAATATGAGTTAGGGCCGAGTTTTTTTGGCTTGGCTAAATCATTTTAAACTTTTCCAAGTCCTTTTTGTCACTTTCTAATTGTTTCTTCTAGGTTTCAAGTCAGTTGGATTCTATTAGAATTCTCTAAGTCTGGTTAAAACTGATTTGGTTAAAAGGGTTGATGCTTACACCTAAAAGTGCGCCTTTCGAGTGTAAGACATGCTTCGCTAAAGAAAAAGTTTCCAGCAGTCCACTATCTAAGTTTGGTAGTTGAGAATCCTGGTTGTTTTCGATTTAAGTCTTTACCCAATCCAATAAACACCCAGTCTTTCAACTATCCAAGTTAAAAGCAGATTCTTCAGCAATCCAAATTCGGACTGCGTTGTCTAGCATATTTCAATTAAGGCTAAGCTCTCTGGCTATTTGGGTTCAAGTAGAAACTAGGTCATCCTTGTTAATCCAAGATTAACTTATTCAATTTCAAGGCATTCAACCCATGTATGGTTTTATTAGATGATCCATCTATTAATATGAGTTTCAATCTCTTGGATCATTATTCATCCACTCGGGATTCCATCTCTGTTGGTCACATGTAACTCGAACATGCTCTCTCCAATAAGGAAACTTTCTCTTCGGTAAGAGGAAATAATTACTGAGTAGGCACATCCACTCAATTTCTAGAAATGTGACCTACTCTTTCTGGTAAAAAGCTTCCAATTTTTTTTCAATATTCTCGAAGGTAGACCCCAAAAATAGACAACCAAGATTCTTTACTCAGTATATCAACACTCTTTGTTAGATGTTGCCAGTATTCATGTACCAAGATACCAAACAATTTGGTGGTGATGTCGGACAATAAGATAACTAGTTTGGAAACTCTGTTAGTCCTGCACTGCTTAAAATAGCTTACATTATATTGCTTATATACTAATAAATTTTCACTATTATCAACAGTTTCAGCCCTAATGTATCTTATATTGAAAGCTAACGGTTTTAGAATATTGAACCCGCCTAGAACTCGTGCCTTCAGGTTGGGTTCTGCTTTAGGTGATCAATTTAACTAGATTATACCCCATCATACCCGAGACCTGATGGGTCAAGCCGAATCGAGCCTAATTTCCCGCCCTACGCAAAAAAGCAAAACTTCCTATCCTATCATAGGTCAAGGTTTAGTTTATCGCTATTATCAGTACAAGCATTATGATACACGCTTCATACGTGATCATGAAACATTTTTCGTGTGTGAATTATGTATCTAAAAATTGTATGTGTTTAATGTGTTTAAAAGAAAATGATTTATGCAAATATTTATTTACATTTTCACGTTTAAATCATGTTTAATTAGTTTGCATTTTTATTTCTAAGTTGTAATATCTAGTTATTTTATTAGTTTTAATTTTTATTTTTTTGTTGTTAATCAATAAAGATGATGATATAAAAAATGTCTATTTTTTAGATCATATCTTTAAGTGGTACTAAGATTTGCCAATACATACAGAAATGCATTTCGAATTTATACGTTGGTCAGGTTGTTAGATCCTATTAGCGATGTATAAAGCTAAAGATATATAATTATATTTTTGGAAGTTAATGATAGAATCAAAAGGTTATGCTTCTAGTACAACTATCAATAAAGATATAGTTATTAACCGTCAAATCTTATAGTAATACAAATATTTGGTTGCAAACACACTTGTTGGTCTTGATGGAATGGACAATCAGTGATGTTTAACGTCTAGTTGGTCAATGCTTGTTAAGTTTTTTATATCACTGATTGTATGGTAACTTCGTATAGATAAACTAATGTAAAATAAGGTTAATATTACTTCGTATGCTACTTCATAGATTTAACTAGAAAGGTTTAATTAACGTATAGCAGTTAAATTTCAACATTTTGGGCAACACAATGCAAATATCGGTTGGCTTAGTAAGATGTTGATAAGCATGTGCACTTGGTAAGAAGTCAATTGCACTTGGCATTGTTCTTTTTGGAAGAATATTGGTACACTTCTTAGCATATATTTAACGGCATATGCTTGTTATCTAATGGTTATTTTATATTACGCTTAATAGTGGGTGTTTAAAATATGGTAAGTTTGGCTCAGGTCCCTATTAAGTTTCAAAATACAATAAACTCCCTGTTTAAAAACTTTATAAATTAGGTCCCTGTTTTTCGAAAATCAACAAAAAACCAACGTAAAAATTTACGAAACTTAAAAATTAAATTTAACACATGATCATCATCGTATTCATGCATTAAAACTAATAAAAAGATTCAGAACCAAAATAAAAAGTTCACACACTATAGATTTTTTATGCAAATTTTCGTATAATTGTTGACATTGCAGCAATTAATTCAAACAGTTGCTGAATTTCATGCAACTTTTGCTTAATGAAAATAATTCAACTCCAGATTACTACTGCAAATGTTGCAACTATTTGCAGTATTTGCTGATATTTCAGCAATTAATCGCCTATTTTTCAATTATATATTATGCGAATAATTGCAAAAATATCGGTAATAATTCACTAAATTTGATGATATTTCAGCAACTTATTAATTTATACGCGTCTACCGTTAAAAGTTGCTGATATATCAACAACTATATATGTATAATTGCCGATATATCAACAATTATTCATCCGCCTTTTAACTAAAATCTAGGTGAATAATAGCTGAAGTATCAGCAATTATTCATGAAAATTGCTAATATTTTAGGTTTTTTTCCAAAATATTTCCGTGTATATTTATAATTTTTTGAATTTTTTTTATACAGCAGAGCAAATAACATGAAAACACATTTTTACAGGAAAACAAGGACCCGCTTTATATTAGAACTTAGGAAGGAATGCGAAGTGAAAGATTTTCAATAATGAGAATGTGAGACCAATTTCCACTTTAAAAATGGTATTAGTTGTGGGTGACTACCATATAATCTTATAGGTGAATAAGTTCAACTTTATACTGGATCAGATCAGAATCAGCAAGAACAAAACAATACATGGTTCTTTTTAATAGTTATTTATGCATTGTGCATTTTTGTTTAATGGCAAGCATCTATCAATTTGTTGCCCCTTTTGAAGTTCTTGTGCATATGTATTGGATAATTATTTAAAGACAAATGGTAATTTTTTCTAAGTACATTTTGGGTCAAGTGAATTTACCTGCTATGCATTAAGAGGGATGCATTAATTTAACAACAGTATATTGCAAGGTATATAGTAGAGATTCTTTCTGGTACACTGATATAGAAATTGTAGTACATATTCCAATGTAATACTTGTATTTGATCCAATTCTTTTTATAATCTGATCTAAAATTTAATATCCAGATCTAATATGCTTTGATTTTTCCAATGTGAACATGATTGTGGTGAAGTGGCCAATTTATTGTTGTTCACTTTAATTTTCTAGAAATAACCGGTAAGAGAATTCCCAACCCAAGGTTGGTTGGGAAGCAACTGACCCCAAACTGGAGGTTAGTGAGTCCCTTCAGGGTTGCTTTAGAAACCCCGAAGGTTGCCAAAGCAACCCAGTTGGTTGCTTCAATTATTGTCCTTAACCGACTTATTTAAAGTTGGCTAAGGATATCTGGCTTTAAATAAGCCGATTATGGAGGAAGAAATTTCCTCGTTAGCAAGCTTATTTAGAGCCGGCTAGGGAAATAGACATTGTTACCGTTGCCCCCTTAGCCAGCTTTGAATAAGCCGGTTAAGGACAAACAACTATATTTGGAGTCGTTGCTCCCTCCTCGCTCCATTCTCAACCACCATCCTTCTTCTACATATACAACCTAATGTTCAATTTCATAATACACAATTTTCTCCTAATTTCCTCAACCTTCTAACTATTATTCTATTTATTAACAAATAGCAATGTTGAAGAATATTGAAAGAAAATATAAGATGACTTCAAAAAGAAATCAGAATATGTACATTTTGTTCAAGAGCAGCAAGAATTTCCTACACAAACTCCATACTAGCACAACTAACATTCCAATTCAGGAATAATACAAAATGCTTCAATTTTTTATCTTCCCCAGCAAAACCAGGAATTCTTCCATTCACAGCAAAATTCAAATCATTACTAAAACACTCAAGTTTCTACCTACAATCAGAATCCATGTTCTCAACAAACCCATAGTAATCAACCTTACTCGTCTCCTAGCAGCCAACATCAATCGGCCTTTCCAAATACTTCTCCAGATATTTCAAGAAATTTAAACTTGTTATATCGTGATAATAACTTCCAGAATGATGGAGTCTGTAAAAACCCGAATTCCGACAGATTGATTTTTTTTCAAATACTAATCTATCGAAACTCGTGTTGGTTTGTCTGGTATCATGCAGAAAAGGCGGAGATTTAAAATATATCAGAGCTCAGAAAACGTCTCACAATGGAATGGATAAAATATAATATAATCAAAATATAGCCTTACCCAGAGAATAATAATGCCTAACCATTATCCAAAGCTATCATTTCTCTGTCACAAATCTAACCTGCGAGTATGTTATGAGGAGGGGGTTAGAACACAAGTTCTGGTGACTAGATTTAAACTACGCATTTTGGAAAACCCTACATATACCATTCATTTACATTTTCTTATTTATTAGGTTACTTGGATTAACAACACTCAAGACTTACACACACGTCGTACCTATCTACTTCCTAGTGGATTAACATAATATGGTATATATGTAGCTTCCCCTAACATTAAGATACACGCCATGGTACCTCACTCGTACGGTCTACGCCGTAACGCCACAGAAACATACGCAGCCCCTCATCCTATGCCGGAGTGACATACGGATCTCTATATAACAACGCTACATTCAACATAGATCTTCCATCACCATGCTACGTAAGCGTACGGATTGCCACCTTGGATCGAATTAGATTTCATCACAGAGTAGTGCCCTAGTGCCTACGATACACCACCCAGAGCGGATATGCATGTATCTAGACTTTTTCACGTATGTATCATCAATCGTACTCGATGTCGTAACCTTTATGATACACCATCCGGAAGTGGTATGCATGTATTCGCACATATCTACTGTGCACCGAGTTCCGTAACAGGGCTGTATCAGAAACACGGAACTTGGTCAAGAGCTTTTCAGATATCTATATACACAGATGCTAAGGTCTTCATTTTCAGTGGCTATGGTCCCACCCGACCCCTCCCTCAACTAGTGAAATACAAATAGAATTAAGAGCTAGTGACCTGGCCCAGAGAAAACAACAAACAACAAATCCTAATTGGCCAGTCCCTCACCCATAGCCTTGATGGTAAAGGGTCTATTATCTTTTTGTTTAAATCTTCGTTTTTCCGCATCGCGCATTACGTATCACGCTAATTGTCGATGGTTGGTACACAACGACTTGCTATCAAACAGATGATTAGACCCGTCGGTAACTCGATAAAAATGGTTGTAACCCAGCCTTGTCACAAGGCAAACGGATCGTCGAATCACCTATGTCACCCTACATCCTTCTGATTGCCTACTATCGTGGTAATCAAGGTATACTCACCAGGTAGAAACGCGCAGACCTAACCTCTGCGAGCATAGTCTGAACGCTGTCACCACACAAAGGACTACTAGGAGTATCCTCCATGTCCTAGGAAGTCGCGTGCTTCCCCTTCCAGCCCTTTAGAGCCAGCAGAATATCAACAAAACAACAGGTAGAATAGGCAAAATAATCAGATGGATGTGCGCTCCCCTTGTGTCCCATGACACCATGATGATCTACCACGTTGGGTTATTCACCTTCAGACATACGTACTGGTCTAAGCGCTTCAGGTTGATGTGTTATTAGACCCTATATCTAAACATTTAATTACGCGCTTGCTCTACCTCGTCAGATTTCTAGTTAACTTGGTTATTCCCATTCACATTGACTTCTTATTCAATTTACCAAGTTTCTCTTGCTTATTAATTACAGCTATTACTTAATCCATTTAAGTTTATTAAGAAGTCCATAACATGTTATCTTCTAGATTGTAATCCAAGTTCTGTAATCTACAATCTCTTTATATTATTCATTGTCTGATTCGATAGTTACAATAACATGTTCTACTTAATATGTAATTAAGTATAATTCATCTCAATTCACCTGTTTTCTGTTTAACATGTCACCTATTATTTATGATAGAATATAACTTATTTCATCCCATATATTCACCTCATTCTTGCTTATTTAATCATTATTTTATCTTATACTGTCACTAAAACTTGTCATTGTTAACTTATCAGCTTAGTTCTCTTAACTAAGGTTTACTAATATGTTTCCTTTCCATTTATTATAACTTATGTTATAATTTCCGCTTGTTCTTAGGACAAGCCTACCTACTATATAACATTCTTACAGATGTAATTAACTATAATAGGTTATTATCATTCACCTTTCATTCCAGTCCTTTTATTGTTGTAACTTCCATTCATTTCCATTAATACAATTAGTGCCTTTTATTTCAATCGTTTTATATATTTATATATATGTTTATGCACCAGACCTCTTACATTAAGTCGACCACTTGTGGATGCTGGATTTACTGGGCGGTTCCGGGAAGATTTCTACCACAAGTTGGGCTTAACCTCGTCTCTTAGTACCGCTACATTTACATTTATGCACATGACCCTAGACATTAAATTAACAAATTGTGGATGCCGGATTTGTTGGGCGGTTCCGGGCAGACTTCTACCAGAAGTTAAATTTAACCTCTTGTCTAAGTGTGGTTACCATTTCTTAATTACCGTAAATTTTTCATATAATTTAGGCATATCCATTCTTCTAAATTTTTGCTGTAATTCTATTTTTACATGTCACACTTAATATCATATTAAGTCTATTTTAACTGATTATCGTGTCACATTTTCTTCCTAACATGTAATTGAATCTATTTTAAAAGAACAACATGTATTCATCAATCATGTAATTAATCCAATCTAACAAATTAACATGTAATTATGCCAATTCCTAAAGTTAAGGTTTCAAGTACATAATATGCCACAGATTAACATGTAATTATTTCCAATCTGACAAATTAATATTCAATTATTCCAATTCTTACAAATTAACATATAATTATCCCAATTTCACTATAACTTAATTTACAGTATCGAATTAACAAGTTATTAAAACATGTACGTATACAACAGTAATCGTTTCCACCTATTTTAATAGGTTTAAACATTTCAATAGATTTACGTTTCAACATATTAATCATTTTAATAGATTTACGTTGCATATTAACAGGGAATCAAACGATAAATATACCATTATCAAAAAGGTGTAACTTAAATCTACTCACCTAATTGTTTTCCAATTCATGAATCTGGTCCAGATCTAGCATTCCATGGTTCTCCTAACTAAATTTAAAACCTAAATAACCATGGATCCAATTTTCTCAACTAGAGAAAAAGGAAAGAAAGAGGAGAAATTTAAATTGACCAGATCAGAGAATTTACCTTATTTCGAATAGAATTCTGTACACCTTCTTTATTAATATACATTCTTTTCCTCCAGATCTTGAATCAAAATTTTCCTAAACTAATTATTCTATTTTTTTGAAGAGATTTGAGGAGGAAGAAGAATGGCAGAGCTTAGGAATCCTCTAAGAAAATGTGGGATTTAGGCTAGGCTCTACTAGCCTATTTATAGGTGTTCTAGATCTTATCGTACAAGCAGCGCTGAGTTAGCAACGAATTTGGTTAAGAAAACAATCCAGATTCATTGATGAGTCTACCTTGATCTGGGGTGGATCGACCCGAGGTCGACCCCCCTATGGGTGTGTCAACCCTAGGGTCGACCCTCCTATGTGTGTGTCGACTGCAGGGTTGATCCCCCTAGGTCCCGCGAGAATTTTTAGGCAGATGTTTACTGTTTTAATGTTTTAAATTTTAAATGTTTGATTAGTATCTTGCTATACTTTCTTTGGTCTGTTTAAATATTATATTTACATATAATCTCCTTATATGTATGCAAAACTTGTAATGACCATTATACACGTATATATACACACACATAACTTTTTATTTCAAAATTGAAACGGTGTTATTCCATTATTTAATTCTTACCATATTTCTTTGATTGCAGCCTTATTTCAAATTTCTCCTTTGTGTGTGTGTGTATATATATATATGTATGTATATGCACATATATACGCATATATTTTCATATACATGTATACATATATTTTTGTACTTCCTTATATGTATAATTTTCCTTATATGTGCGTTTATACATATTTTCTCTTTAGAACATGTGTTATTTTAGCTGTTCCTTTAAAATTGAAATATGGCGCCAACGGGTATCGAACATGTGCCACTCTCATGAAAGACACATGCTCTAATCAACTGTACTACTTAGGCTTTTGTTAATAAGGCTTAGAACAATGATGGTCATTGTTCTTTTCTTATTCCTCCTTGTCATGTTTGTTACAATATTTCATTTAAACCATTGCATGTAAACTTATCAATTTGCAAGCATCTTTTTCTTTCATTTTTCTTTTCTTATTAATGCATAATATTTGTAAATCATTGCACAACATAATTACACTGCATGCAACCGATTTCTTCTTTCTTTTAATGCATGTGTTGCATTTTTATTTGCATTAATCTTTTCTTCTTTTCAATGCAGTATTTATTACATGCAATCATACATTACCATTATTTTTTTTTTCTTTTAAATATTTATGTCTATGCATATATATATATATATACACACACACATATGCCTATGCACTATTTAAATTTTTAATTTCCATAAAATGCGGAGTGTTACCGAATCCAAATTGATGTCAATGAGACTCCCGAATCATATACTAGTCTCGCGTCTACAAAGGTTGCAAAAATGGTCACCTGATGAACAAGCTAAATTAGCCTTTTTTGGGTTGAGTTTTCCAAAGATAACTGGGAAGGCACAAGTTAAACTGAAAGTTCATTTTGGAATTCTATTTGGAAATTATTCAATGGCTGAATTCCACATAAGCCTTCAAGATCAATTGACTCTTTGAAGCAGCCTGGAAAGAGAATCAATTCTAGTTGCCATTGTTAGAAAGATATAATGGCCAGATTGGATAGTAGACAACAAAGTGGTGCAAACGACATGGATTTGGTACTATAATATAATAAGTTTTATGTTATTATTTAGTTTTATGATATTTTGATTTACGCTCATTTATGTTATGCAGCTTAACCAAGCAAATGCAATGTGTATGCTCGAACATAACAACCAACCTTTCAAATTGCACAATTGCTATGACATACTTTCTATGGAAGAAAAATTAAGCAAAGTGCGACAGGAACATTCAACAATGTGATTACGACCTTAAGGCCGACTGAAGAAGTTAGCCCTGGAAGCTTAAATTCACAAGAAGACGCCTCTTTTACAACCAGTACAGGTAGAAGGCCAATTAGAAAGTAAAAAGCGATGAAAAAGGCCACAAAAGATTATATCCAGTATTACAAACAACTTGACGGACGTATGGCAGCTGTGGAAGAAACAAATAAGTAGTACATGGAAACAAAGGAAGTATCTAGAATAGATAGATTAGAGAGAGCATAGAAAAAACAATGACGACATGAAGAGGTTCAAAAATGAGAATCACTGAACTGGAATTACAAAACAAGGAGTTAGCACGACAACAACAAGCAGATGATTTTGCTCTTATTATTGTCAAGCTAGATGATCTAAATCCAATACAAAGGATGTATATAGAAAAGCAACTTAAGGAGTACTAGAAACGTAACGTAGATTAGCATGTGTCATTGTTTGAGGCTTTTGTAGAGTCATTTTAGTTGAGTTGTAGACTTTATTGTTGTTTTGGTTGTTTGATTCAGTTGTATTTATAATTGTACTATTAAATATTGAATGAAATTTCGGTTGTAGCCATCATATTTATGTCATATCAATTCAAAACATCATAATGAAGCTTTGATTATATAAAAAATAAAACTTGCAGTCATTAATTAAAAATAAAACAGATATAACTCATACGCACTGACAATAAAACATAAATAATGAAGCTTTGATTCAAAACATTTAGTAATTAATTAACTATTGGTTTCTTGCATGCTCTCCATAATGCTCCACTATTTCTTCTTGTAATTCTAGATGAGCTTTGTGGATCTCGAATGTCTTCCAGTCGTTGCAAGTATTCTGCAAATATATTTGGGTCCTTATAAGGTTTTCTCCTAAACTCCACTGCAATGTCCGGATAGTTTCAAAGTTGGAGTTCATATCCGCCTCGTTCTTCTTCAACAATCATATTATGTAAAATAATACAATAGTACATGATATCAGCTATAACAGCTTTATCATGGTAGTTTACTTCCTTCCGTATTATATGAAACCTACCTTGGAATACTCCAAATGCTCGTTCAACATCTTTCCTCAAACTAACAAGACTTCTTTTGCATTATTTGGCTTTTTGTACGCTTGCACAAGCATATTCCATTTTGGATAAATTCCATCTACAAGATAATATCCAACATAATGATCCTTGTCTCTAATTTTGTAGTTGCGTAGAGGTGAAAGGTCATTGTACAAATCATTAAATAAATATGACTGCTGTAATACGTTAATATCGTTCAGAGAACCAGGAATACCAAAAAATATATGTCATATGTAAAGGTCAAACAAAGCAACAACTTCTAACACCATCATAGACTTTTTGCAATGATCTCTATACTGTCTTTGCAATGCCACTGGATAGTTTTTCCACGTCCAGTGCATACAATCCAGGCTACCCATCATATCTGGAAATCCATATTGAGCTCTCATTGCTAATAATCTCCCAGTGTCATGAGCTATTGGAGATATACGACACTCTTTACTAAACTCACGTACGATAGTTTTGCAAAACTCTTTCATACATAATACTTCCGTTAAGTCTCCAATTCTTATTTTGTTATCCAGTAAATCAGCATAACTTCCGTAACAAATCATATGGAGTGTAGCCATAACCTTCTTAAGAGGTGAAATGCCTAGTTCATTGAGGCCATTTCTTTTATGCGTGAAAAATATGTTGGTTGCGGAAACTTTGTTAAGTACTCGATTAAATATCGTCTTTGACATACAAAATATTCGACGAAAATATACATCTATGTATACCGGGTTTGCCACAAACTAATCCTTGACTAATTGATTGTGACCACCTACATAGTCGCGTTCATATCGCTAGTCTTTTCTACCAACAACACTTCCACCTTGGGTTGAAGCTGATCTTATAGCAATATCTCATTCAATCGCAAATCTTATTTCATCTTGAAATAATTTTTGGTACTTGTTACGTTGTTCAACATACTCGTCCGACATGGATGAGGAGCTTGATGCACAGCACTTTTAAGGCATTCATTGAAATTGGAATTGATTTGCTAGACTTTGTATTTTGACAGAATGTGAAGCACACATATTTAAATCAAATGGTATGTGAAATTGGAATTGATTTGCTAGAGTTCATTTGTTCTTTAGTTTACTATTCCATCTTTTGACATTCAGTGAAAGTTGTATATGTCAGTATAATAGTTAAACGACACTCACCTTTATTAGCTTTTTTGTTTTATAGTGTGAATTTTATAAGTTAATAATAGGATCATGATAAGTTTTGGTCATTCTATCTACAACAATCTATGTAGATATGAGAATATTGGTTCATTATTTTGGTCAATGTCATAAAATTATATCGGTTCATTTAAGAGAGTAGGTATCTTGTTGTCACCATCAAATATGGCAGTTGTAGTTGAAATAGTTGGTACCATGTTGCCCTTGTCATTTTATTTAAAATAGTTGGTACCATATTGTCACCATAAAATATGGCAGTTATATTTGCATAATATAACGTGGCTACAGTTAAAGTAATAGTCTATTGTCAACTCATTGACTAAACAAAAGAACACACTAGTACATTGATAAACACGCTTAAATCGCTATTACAACTAATAATAAAAAAACACAACAAAGCACACATAAATATAACTGAATTTTAGCCTCTTCTAATACAATGGTAGCATCCAGCAAGCATTTCATTCTTAATGCCAGCATTCAATCTCTTCAATCGATCATTTTCATCTTGCATCTCTAGTGCGTATTGGACCCCTTTTCCCGCAAGAGGTGGATCAATCCAAGGAATTTTTTTACAACTTTGCATCTCTTGGTGTGTTTCTCCAGCAATAAACGCTTTGCACCTGTAAAAGTGATGTCCTACGTTCGTCTTGCTTTTTCAAACAATAATGTTACAGTTGACTCCACAATACCAAAGTACTAAACGCCCCGTCATACTCGAGCTGGACCTATCGGGGTTTTCACGAGCAATCATACGCATTAGCCTAGCATTTAACGACTGTCTAGGAGCTTATGGAATCACTACTTCCACGTTTTATTGCGTAGCATAGACGAGTTTCGTTTGAAACTGTGTGGTTAAGGTGCTCAGCGGATCTAATGCGGTAGAGGTGCAAAACGTTATAGTAGGGATAAAGCGAGGATGTAGCAGGATATAGCGGATGAGTCTATAATAACATATAAAACTCTTATTCAATGTTTTTACAAATATACAAATGATAAATAAATGGGAAATTAATATTTTAGTTAATTATAATGAGTACATTCTTAATTTTAAACAAAAGCATTGCAAATATATGTAAATAAATGTTAACTTTTATTTATTTTGATTAAATTTAATAGAATATTATAGCGTTTTCTATTCTGAAAAATACATTTCAGAAAATTCTATCAAAATACAAATTTTATAAATTTTACAATGTAAGAATTTCCATTTTCAATGCATTTCTTTTACAGAAGATATAGCGGAAATAGTGGAATATAGCTGAAATAATGGGGTATATTGGGAATATAGGAATATAGCGGGGCTTAAAGCAAAAAGGCAATTTTGGAGGCTGTTTGGAAATAGCATAGCGGTTGAAATCTGCTACATGATATATCGGGGATATTTCGGGGTAATAGCGGGGCATAAACTACACAGGTCTAAACCTCATCATTCACCTCTTTTATTTGGGTATCAGGAACAAATCCAACTTCTTTGTATTGATTCTTGTTTCTTTCATACTCATCATACCTTTTTTTTCCATTGTTTCAACATTGATTTCCCAATCACCCATATTAACCTACAAAGAATGCAAAATAATATTTGATAGTTAGGATGTTTAGTATGCATGTTGTAACACCCCGAGTTTTAACGACATTAAAGAGAATAAATTAAATAATAATTAGTTTAATATTCATAATTAGAGGAAACGAACTGCACCATTGTGTCCGTCTCAAAATTGTGGTCAAGATATACATTTGGTTTGCATAAAACGGACACTGTATAAAGAAGTTACGAGGGTTTTAAGTTCGTATATGCACAGAAATATTTTATATATATACATGTGTCAGAGGTGAGTCAGAGATGAGTCAGAATTCTATCTAGAGGATTCAAATTTGAAAAATTCCTCTGAGCGGCAAAATTCCCGCTCTAAGGGGTCGACCCCCCTAGAGGGGTGTCGACCTAGGGGTCGACCCACCCACAAGGGTGTCGACACCCCTAGAGCTGACATGGCACACAATTTTAGGGGGTCTAGCAGCTATATATTTGTGTCTTATTCTCCTATTTTCTTCATTGGAAATCATGGAGGTCATATGCTGTTGGAGTGCGAATTGAACTGTCTTCTACAACAACATATTTTACAAATCCAATTCAGAAATTCTAGATCCGTTCTTTTTGAATTCTCTAAACGTAACACTGTGAGTTTCTAGATTACTTTTAGGTTTAGATAAATGAAAGTAAATTGTGAAAGACTATGACTTGGATATGTTGTAAAGTATGATTCTACGCAAGTGTTAAATCATATACTATGTCATGATAGATTTAATTCCCTAGATCAAATACAGTTGTGATTATCCTATTATGTTGTCTATGTGCATCCGAACTTGTAACTGTACTATAGTGAATGTACATCTATTGGACAGTTGTAACATTGGCTAGATCTAGTTCTTTATGTTAATCACCTTTCACCTGTCATATTGTGATTAGTTTAAATATGTTGTAATCTTGACATGTGAAGCCATTTTTAGATCTAAACATGGTGCTATGTCACCCTAATTATGCTAGGTCTAAACAGTTGGACTAGATCTCATTATGTTGCTTTTACATCGTAGTTGCCACAACTTCATTAGTTTTATGTCCACCTTGTTGTGATGAAAATTACATGTCCACTCACCTTGTTATCATGTTAATTTATGTGTATGCCAGGAAATGTTGAAAAACAATCATCCTTTTTCATATTTCCTTTTTCATTGTTGTGCTTAGGCTACTTTATAGCCTAGATGCCGCCAAAATACATGCGAAAACGTTAGTTATGAAACGGGGAAAAAAGGTTTATTATTGGCATAATTTATGTAATGTTGAACATAAAATTCAAATAGGGAAACATAGAAACAATTACCTATAATGACATAGGTAGATTTGGATTAATTTGGAATGGTTAGTAATTCACAATTAGGAATTGTAAATTGTACTTATGACACGAGGTTAGGTTACATTAGTGGTGGAAGTCTACCCGGACACGACCGGCATATCCATCAGCCACTAATGTTGAACCTAATGTGGGAGGTCTAAGTACACAAGTATGAATCGGGCTAAGACACGAGGCTAGGCCCAACTGTGGAATAAGACTGCCCGGACCCGATCGGCATATCCAGCATCCACATGTTGTAGGCCTAATGTGGGAGGTCTAGCCCATGATAAAACCATAAATGGACATGGTAAAGAATTGGACTACTTAACCTAATTTAATCCATAAAGATTGTATGACTATGAACTTAAGTTAGGGTTAAGTAAAATTGGATGGGTAGTGGGTGAGTAAAGTAAATTAGAGGGAGTGGGTAATATTTACATATAGGCCCACGAACTTAACCCAATAGGGTTATGTAATTAAAGACACCTAATGGTATACATAACCGGTGGAAAATATAGTAAAGTTATGTAATTAACGACACCCTTTAATGTAAGCATAACTGACATAGGGCTATGTAATTAAAGACACCTAAGGTATACATAGTCAGTGGAAAACCTAGTGGGGGATACAAGACAAAGGGGAGAGCTTGTATCATATTGTGTGGGACCCATAACAATCAGTAACCCGGAGTAGGTATCAAATAAAGAACTCTGTACTAGGCGGAGAAAGGGGCACGCTTACTGATTGATTGTATGAGATCCAAATGAGACGGATGGTGTGGGCGGCACAAACCGACCGAGGACATGTGCGTGCATGGGCCGGGCAGAAGGGGCTAAGACGACCGTGACACTAGTAGATATGGTCGTGCACACTTTGGGTTGCCACTTTAGGAAGTTATACCTCCTACTGTGGGGCCAACACAGGATATCTACAGGGTAGGGAGACGATCGATTAGGGCAGTGGTTAGGGTACACTCGGATGTATGCCCTAAGTCTACCAACTTATAGTGGAAGGGATCATCTCATTCTAGTTATAATAGTAATAATGCAGAGTAATCATTAGTGAAGCATTCACACCTTATCTTGCTTACCTTGTCACACCTGCCATTTATGTAGTGATCTCTCTTACTCACTTTATATGCCTATCATGTTGCTTTTATTTATCTACTGGCTAAAAGTAACTAGACTCGCCAAACTTTATGTCTGACCCTATTGTTTCTCCTTCTTTCTTTTGTCCCCCCCCCCCCCAGGTTCTCAGGGAGGAAACACTCAGACTTAATCAGGAATTAGATATCATCTTGTTAAGATCTGAAGTATGGCTCAAGTTCTTATCTCTACTATGGCTTAACTCTTTTAATTGGGGAATGATGCTTTTTATTTACTTATGTACTCTGATGAAGCAAGACAGAAGTTATTTTATTGTAATGGTTTTTTTGATTTATGAAATTGTCGACCATGGTATTATGTTTTATGGTTGAAATAAAAATTTAAAATTTCCACTGTTGCCTTATTTATATCTGTCTTGTAATTATTCTGTGTCTGTTTACCTATAGCACTTCACGAAACTTAATGTATTCCCTTAGTGAGTGACATTAACGGACGTAGAGTGTCTCACTTGGTATCAGAGCTGAAGGTTACCAGATTAGACAAAAGTTTTTAGAAACTATTTTCAAAATGGTTTTTAAAAAAAAAGCATTTTCAAAAAGAAAAGTCTGTTTTGAAAAACATTCCCAAAAAATCCATATGTAGTATCCTTCGGTCCTTTGTCTAAATTTCTTCCTTTTTCCCTTTTTCAGCATGTCTGGGGAACAAAACATCCTTAATATCCTGGAGGGCGTCCCAATACCCGGATGGTTCTGTAGGTATTTAGAGGCCACGGTGCCTGCCGAAGGCCAAGAAAACGTTCCTCCCCTAGCTGCACCAGTCATTCCTCCTCCTTCCCCTCCAAGAGCTAATAACTTTGCCAAGATCTGCAAAGACTTCTGGGCTATGGGAGGAAAGCCATTCCATGGGAATGAGACATTCGTAGAAGCTCGGAAATGGCTTAAGAAGACAGAGGACTTATTCGTAATATTTGAAGTGGAGGACCGAAGAAAAATTCAATTACCTGCTTGGCTGTTAAAGGACGAAGCCTCATTTTGGTGGGAAGTCACCCAAGTTGGACATCCGGTAGAAACTTGGAAAGACTTTTGACAAAGGTTCGAAATGAGATTTCTTTCTCAAGCGGAGAGAAGCATACAGATAGAGAGGTTCTTAACACTCAAACAAGGAAATATGACGGTAAATGAGTATGTGAACAGTTCAACCAGCTGGCAAGGTTCGGGTTAGAGTTGGTGGACACACCGCACGAAAGGGCTTTACAGTTTGCTAAAGGGCTAAATGAGCCTCTGCATGGTTTAGCCATGTCCCATATTCCAATGGGGGCCACTTTTGAAAAGCTTGTATATATGGCCATAATGCATGAGGAGGACAAGGGAGAGAAGAAGGAAGCAAAGACCGAGGGGACATCGCAAAATAAGAAGGTGTGGCCCAAGAAGGGGTAGTAACAGCAGCAACAGCAGAAGAAAGGAGGGAAGATGACAAAGTCAGGGATAAGAGAAAGTATCACAATTGTGGAAAGGAGGGTCACTTGATCAAAGATTGTAAGAGAAGGAAGGCGAATTGCTTTAGTTGCGGAGAGGTTGGACACTTCTCTAAAGAGTGCCCAAAGAAACAAGGATCGCAGGGACAAGGGCAAAGAGCAGGGACTTCTAGAGGGCAGGTGCATGCTCTCGCGATTAGTGCTCCTAAAAGAGGTAGAAATTTTTTTGTATAAAGTTTAGTTTCTCTTTCAAACCATCCAGTTAGAACACTTTTTGATTCTGGTATTTCACACTCGTTTATATCTAGTTTTTTGGTTGAATCTCTACACTTAATTACTAGTATGGTAGAAGATCCCGTGGTTGTTTCAAACCCCATTAGTGGTTTGGCTCATTTATCGATGATTTGTTGGGGTTCGAAAATATCTTTGTTAGGCGTCGAGTTTGAATGCGACGCGTATGTGCTCGGGTTTATGGGCCATGGGTTGATTCTAGGAATGGATTGGCTTACCACGTATGGGACCATTCTGGATTGTGAGAGGAGGGTTGTTAGACTCCTGACTTGTAATGGGAAGACCCTCGAAGGTTCTTGTGACCCTCAAGGGTCTGCTACGCTTAGTTTCCTAGAGTCTCTAGATGCATCCATAGATGATTTGCAATCTGTTCCAGTGGTTCAAGATTACTCCGATGTTTTTGATGAGGTACGGGGTTTATCTCTAAGGTGCGATATCAACTTTTGCATATTTCTGGTGGACAATGCAAAGCCAGTTGCATTACCAATGCACCACATTACTCCAAGAGAAAGGAGGGAGCTGAGTAAGCAAGTAGGAGAGCTACTTGAAAAAGATTTTATCAGACCAAGCATATCTGAGTGGGATGCTCCAGTAGTATTCGCAACTAAAGCGGATAGTTCACATCGTTTGTGTGTTGACTATAGATTGTTAAATAAGCTCACCAAAAAGAATAGGCACCTACTTTCGACGATTGGTGATTTATTTGATCAGCTTGTTGGTGCCTCGGTATTTTCTCAGTTGGACTTGACTATGGGGTTCCATCAGTTGAGGGTGGCTGAGGACAGCATAGATAAGACTGCTTTCAGGACTCCGAATGGTTTCGTTGAATGGATAGTTATGCCTTTTGGGTTGAAAAATGCACCTGCCTATTTTGTTGATTTAATGAGTAGGGTGTTTTGGGAATTCCTAAACAAATTTGTCGTAGTCTTCATTGATGACATTTTGATCTTCTCCAAGAGTAAAGAAGAACATGCCCAGCATTTGGGAGAAGTTTTGAAAACTCTCTGTGATCATTAGCTAAACGTAAAGTTCTCCAAATGCCATTTCTGGAGAAAGGAGGTGAGATTCTTGGGGCATGTAGTCTTCAAAGAAGGGATAGTTGTAGATCCCGCGAAGGTGGTTGTAGTACAAGATTGGCAGATTCCTAAAAATGCAACCGAGGTGAGAAGCTTTTTGGGTTGGCAGGTTATTATAAGAAGTTCATTAAGGACTTCGCGAAGATGTCAGCCCCTCTCACCAGGTTGATAAAGAAGAATTTGGCATTTTCAGGGGACATAGACTGTGACGTTGCTTTCCAACAACTAAAAAGGGTCTGACAATAGCCCCAGTATTGATCTTGCCCGATAGGAGTAAAATGTTTACTATTTACACTAATCATGCGGTACAGAGCATGGTGCGGTTCTGATGCAAGAAGGGAAAGTAATATGTTATGGGGGTAGACAGTTGAGAGTTCATGAGAAGAACTACCCTACCCACGATCTAGAGCTAGCTACCATAGCATTCGCGTTAAAGACGTGGCGTCATTATTTACTCGGAGAAAAGTTCGAGTTATACATCGATCATAAATCTCTCAAGTATCTATTCTCATAGAAGGATCTTAACTTAAGGCAACAACGGTGGATGAAGTTCTTAGCTTTATATGATTTTGGAATTACTTATACCCCTCGAAAGGGTAATGTGGTAGCAGACGCACTAAGTAGGCAGAGGGTGGCCCTGAGTCCTCTGTTTGTGGAAAGAAAGAACATGGAGTTCATATCAGCTTTTGATTTTAGAGCCTCCATCGAGGTTTTGCCTGATTTATTTGCATCCTTGGAGATACGACCGACTCTTGTGGATCAGATAGGAGCTTCGCAACAAGGTGACCTACAGATTCTAGACATTATGGATAAGCTTAGAAGAGGGGAGACTTCTAGTCACCTCAGTAGGTATGCCATCGATGAAAAGGGGTGGTTGCGATGAGATGGAAGGCTTTGTGTTCCTCAAACTAGAAGCTTGATAAAGGCAGTCCTAGAAGAAGCCCACCATTCTAAGATGACCATTCATCCAGGTGGTGATAAAATGTATAGGGACATGAAGAGGGTTTTCTTTTGGGGCTGGGATGAAGAAGGATGTGGCCGAATTTGTTTCTCAACGTTAAGTTTGCCAGCAAGTCAAATCTAAGCAAAAGAAGCCCGTTGGATTACTTCATCCGTTGGACGTTCCGCAGTGGAAATGGGAGAGCGTCTCCATGGATTTCATAGAGGGTTTGCCTAGATCGAAGAAAGGTAATACCAGTATTTGGGTGATAGTGGATAGAATCACTAAGAGCGCTCACTTTATTCCAGTTAAAAGTAAGAGGACGGCATCCTGGTTGGCAGCAATTTATGTCTGAGATATAGTTCGTCTTCACGGAGTACCTTCCAGCATCGTGAGCGATCGTGACCCCATCTTTACTAGTGAATTTTGGAGGAGCTTGCACGAACCATTAGTTACACAGTTGTGTTTGAGCACCTCTTATCATCCTCTGACCGATGGGCAGACAGAGAGGGTGAACAGAATTCTAGAAGATCTTTTAAGGCTATGTATCCTTGACTTCGGAGGAACTTGGGAAGAGCATCTTCCTTTAGTAGAGCTTGCCTATAATAACAGCTATCACGCTAGCAACGACATGGCACCCTTCGAAGCATTGTATGGACGACCCTGTAAATCACTAACTTGTTGGTGGGTATCTATAGAAAGATTATTGCTTGGACCAGATATGGTTGGGGAAATGTCCGAAAAGATTGACCTTATTCGGCGGCGGATGAAGACAGGTCAAGATAGGCAGAAGTTCTATGCAGAAAAGAGAAGGACTAACATTGAAATCGAAGTGGGAGACTTAGTTTTCACCACTGAGGAATGTGGTTAGCTTCGGATCAGTAGGGAAGTTGGCACCTAGGTTTGTGGGACCATTCCCCATTACCGAGAGGATTGGCCAAATGGCCTACAGAGTAAAGCTCCCAGAAAATCTATCTGGTGTTCATGATGTTTTCTATGTCTCTCATCTGCGGAAGTGCTTCTATGACACCGCAGAAGTTGTTGAGCCGAGCATGTTGGAAGAAGTCGAAGTGGAACGGGAGGCGGTAGTCAGACGAGTCCCTACCTGTATTCTTGGGTCAGAAGTTAAGAAGTTGCGCAATAAGGAAATCAAGATGCTAAAGGTTCAATGGGGAGATAACCCAAAAGATGCGACTTGGGAGACCGAAGACAAGATTCATGCTTCGTACCCTTTTCTTTTCGAGGGTATGTTCTTAACTCCGTTTCCTAAGTTTTATTGGTGCTTGTTTCTGTCAATAGAGTACATCTTATCCATAGTATTTTTGACCTTCAGATAGGAATATTATGGTTGTAAACATGTGTTTGAAACATGTTATGATTGATGGATGCAAGTGTTTGCTAGTGGTTGCCTTTGGACGCATATACACAAACATTAGGCACTAAGACCGGCTCAATCACTTTCGTATTGCATATGGATGTGTGGGCATTTTCTTTTCTAGATTGAAATGGATGAACTGGCATATGGATGTTGCATTTGGACGAATGGGTGTGCACACATATAGAACTTATATGATACAATAGGTTTATTTGCATGCATATTGGATTCATGGCACTAACATGCATTGCATTACGGAGGTCAACTAAGTCAGTAGACCACTTGATCTTCGCATTAGTGTTGGGACTTATACACACACCTTTGCATATATTCATATAAGTATTAGAAATCTTTAAGGACAATGGATGCCAGTGATTTGTGGATGAGTAGATGGATGATGGATGGTAGGATATGCATTCTTCTCGACATAGAGATTTCAGGTGGAAATCCTTTGAGTAGGGGAGAATGTAACACCCTAAATTTTTAATGACATTAAATAGAATAAATCAAATAATAATTAGTATATTATTCAGAATTAGAGGAAAAGGACTGCACCATTGCGTCTGTCTCGAAATTCTGCTCAAGATAGACATTTGGTTTACGTAAAACGGACACCGTATGAAGAAGTTACGATGGTTTTAAGTTTGTATACGCATATAAATATTTTATATGTATGCATGAGTCAGAGGTGAGTCAGAGATGAGTCAGAATTCTATCCAGAGGATTCAAATTCAAAAAATTCCTCTGAGTGGTGAAATTGCCGCTCTAGGGGGTCGACCCCTCTAGAGGGGTGTCGACCTAGGGGTTGACCACCCTGAAGGGGTGTCGACCTAGGAGTAGACCCACCCATAGGAGTGTCAACACCCGTAGGGCTAACATGGCACTTGGTTTCAAGGGGTCTAGCAGCTATATATATGTATCCTATTCTCCTATTTTCTTCATTGGAAATCATGGAGGCCATATGCTGCTGGAGTGCGAACTGAACCGTCTTCTACAACAACATATTTTACAAATCGAATTCAGAAATTCTAGATCCATTCTGTCTAAATTCTCTAAACCTAAGGCTATGAGTTTCTAGATTACTTTTAGGTTTAGATAAATGAAAGTAAATTGTGAAAGACTATGACTTGTATATGTTGTAAATATGATTCTATGCAAGTGTTAAATCATATACTATGTCATGATAGATCTAATTCCCTAGATCTAATACAGTTGTGATTGTCCTATTATGTTGTCTATGTGGATATGAACTTATGACTGTATTATAGTGAATGTACATCTATTGGACAGTTGTAACATTGGCTAGATCTAGTTCTTTATGTAAATCACCTTTCACCTGCCATATTGTGATTAGTTTAAATATGTTGTAAACTTGACATGTGAAGCCATTTTTAGATCTAAACATGTTGTTATGTCACCCTAATTATGCTAGATCTATATAGTTGGACTAGATCTCATTATGTTGCTTTTACATCGTAGTTGCCACAACTTCATTAGTTTTATGTCCACCTTGTTATGATGAAAATTACATGCCCACTCACCTTGTTATCATGTTAAGTTTATGTGTATGCCAAGATATGTTGAAAAATTATCATCCTTTGTCATATTCCCTTTTTCATTGTTGTGGCTAGGCTACTTTATAGCCTAGATGCCGCCAAAATATGTTCAAATACGCTAGTTAAGAAATGGGGGAAAAGGGGTTTATTATTGGCATAATTTATGTAATATTGGACATAAAATTCAAATAGGGAAATAGAAACAATTACATACAATGACATAGGTAGTTTGGATTAATTTGGAATAGTTAGTAACTTACAATTAGGAATTGTAAATTGTAAATTGTAATTTGTACTTATGACACGAGGTTAGGTTACATTAGTGGTGGAAGTCTGCCTGGACCCGACTCGCATATCCATCAGCCACTAATGTTGATCCTAATGTGGGAGGTCTAAGTACGCAAATACGAATCAGGCTAAGACACGAGATTAGGCCCAACTTTGGAATAAGACTGCCCGGGCATGACCGGCATATCCAGCATCCCCATGTTGTAGGCCTAATGTGGGAGGTCTAGCCCATTATAAAACCAAAAATGGGCATGGTAAAGAATTGGACTACTTAACCTAATTTAAACCGTAAAGATTGTAGGACTATGAACTTAAGCTAGGGTTAAGTAAAATTGGATGGGTAGTGGGTGGGTTAAGTAAATTAGAGGGAGTGTGTAATATTTACATATAGGCCCACGAACTTAACCCAATAGGGTTATGTAATTAAAGACACCTAATGGTATACATAACCGGTGGAAAATATAGTAAAGTTATGTAATTAAAGACACCCTTTAGGGTAAGCATAACTGACATGGGCTATGTAATTAAAGACTCCTAAGGTTATACATAGTCTGTGGAAAACCTAGTGGGGGATACAAGACAAAGGGGAGAGCTTGTATCGTATTGTATGGGACCCATTTCAGTCAGTAACCCAGAGTAGGTATCTGTTTGCGAACAAATTAAACAGTTGTAAACAACTGTAAAATTCGTTTGGCTTTCTTAAACAACAAGGATTGTTGTAGAGGGTGTCGAACTCTAGGACCAAAAATATTTTAATTAATAAATCCAATCAAGTTATTCCAGGATTTTGATTGATTGAAAACACAGAAAGTAACAGTAAATAAAAAGAGAGATTTATATAATAAGAGAAAGCAATTAGGGGATAATGACATAGATTGGATTCACACTCATCAATAGCCAACAAATAAATATAGATATAATTCATGTTTCTGTCACACACATGAATCAACGATAATTAGGTTCTTAGAAACAAAATAAGTAAATAACGACAAGCATAGCCTATGCAAGAGCTGAGCTCTTAAACAACCATAGACTATCAGGACAGATTCACTAATTGATTTCTAAAACCCTAAAATTAGATCTAAATCTGTTAATTGTTAGATCGAACACGAATATACCCTGTGAAGGAGCATACCTCTTAAACGGCACATGACATGAAGGTTCAGATCTAACCCTTGATTCAGATCTAGATCTACATGTATAAAGTCCTCATCTATTGGCTATGTGATTCATATTGAATCATATCTATTAGCGTCATTAACCCCCCCCCCCCACCCCAATCAAAGGGGATTAGCCAGACATAGCTAAAGAAGAAGAGAAAAAGAAATTAAATAACATGAACATAAATAAAACTAAAACTAAATAGAACAGAGAAAGAATGATTTTATTCCAAGAAGAGAATTATAGAATAAAACCCAATGTGTTTTTACATGAATAAGATACAAGGTATTTATAGTTGTATTGGCCAAGACCTAGAGGCTAATTACACAATGTGGGACTAAAGATTTAGCCCAAATAACACATAAGCTAGTGTGAACGCAGCTGTAAAGTGAGAGGCTTTGTAAGTGAGCCAATGTGAACGCAGTGTGAATGGATTTGCAATTGGCATGGCTTGCGGACATCAAATAACATCAATTTCAATTGTTCTGAGCATGAATAGGAACTCTATATCATCTGCAACAAGCCATCTTTATGAAAAGGCCTTGGGTTATTAAAATATGCGGCAAAAGGTGGTTGGACAGCAACATTTCTTCAAGCTTTAATCTAACTCTCAAAATCAATACTCTTATTACACCAATTCTTCAAGCTTTTCAACAATTAAGTGCATTAATCCATTCATCATAAATAATCTGAAAACACAACTATAAATACACAGTATCAATTATTTTAAATATAAAATAAGATAAATAAGCGGATAAAATGTACACAATTACGTGTATATCAAATACCCCCACACTTATCTTTTTATTCGTCCTCGAATAAACTAAACTAAGATATGTCACACTTTCGTAGGAAACATGATTGCATTTAGCATATGCAACAAGCCGTTAAACCTCTGGGTGTCCCCAGTAGGACGAGTGTTGTCTCGTGAGGGGTTTCAGCTGATACTACCCACAAAATTCAAAGCGTCTTATGTACACGGATTAATCAAACAATATATTTAAGGTCTTTCACATTCCAAGGACTTTACCTAACTCCAATAATAACGGTTCAATCCCAAATTGTCCATCCCATTGTTGGTGCAAAAATGAATAAAAAATTTCAAGCTGAATCGTAATTCCTTGATAACACTGTAATTGTCTTGAAGGTTAGGAGCGTGGTGTCAACCAAAGTTCTACACATTGACAATGTGCACCCATTCATTTCTTTATTTTTTTTATTTTTGAATAATTTTTCACCAATGTAACTGTAATGTATTGGATATGAGTTATGCATAGATGAAGGAAAATTTTGTAAGTTCTAAAAATATTCTAGATAAGAGGGCAAGTGTATTAGTTAAACTTCAGGCTACAAAAGATAAAGGAATACTAAGGCACATATGAACAATTTTGTTTCCTTTCATCTACCCTACTACAATCCTCACTTCCAAGTACGGTACGTACAATGGATGTGGATGGAATGAAACAGAATGCTTTATAGTCAAGAATGATGCAGAGAGACTCTCTCTTTATTTCATTTTTTTTCCTTTTTCTTTCTTCTTCTTCTTTTTTTTTTTTTTTTTTTTTTGCATGATGAATAATGATGGAATGGAATGATGTTGTACATTATTTCATTTGATTCCTCCTCTACTAAACCAACACTTCATGAAAGGAAAGTTTTGTGCCCTAGTTACTCTACTTCTATAACCCTAATTCAACACACAAGTCTGGATTGATGTTATACAAAAAGCTGAAAGGAATGATAAGCAAAGTTTCGTAAGATAGATAACCCATATAAAATAAGATGTGGTATATGGTTATCCTACCTTAAAACAAGTACGTAATGGGTGGTGTAATATTGGTATAAAAAGTGACGTTTTATGACCTTTAAACAAAGGTTCTGGAGTATACCAATATAAGATAAACTTGTCAAAACATGGATGTAATTCGACTAAAAATTGGGTTTGAATAATGTGTGGTATCGAAGAAGAATGCTACAATGAGTCATTTCTCCTTAAGTGGGCCAAGTGGATTTTAGAACTTACGATTTTGAAAATTTGAGTGGAAAAGAAAATATTATGCATGAAAACGAACTCAGAAAATCCAACAAATGTAAGTGCAAAATCATTATTATTTGATTTTTTTTCTTGATTATTTTTACTTGCACATTCTAACATGTATAACAAGGGTCGACACGCTTACTCCAGAACACAACTAACGTCTGCACAGTCTCAAGCTAGCATCTTAAAAAGACACATTACAACTCAATGAATAAATAATGTTCATTCCCATCACCCAACAATTCAACTTATCAAACAAGAACCAAGGTGTTATTTATGAATTTAAGTTAATCCTTGTTCAATGAATGACCTAGTTCATAAAATTTGATTACTGATGTAATGTAAATTTCCCCCCACACTTGAGTGTGACTGTGTCCTCATAGTCGTTAATCAGACATATCTCAGTGAAAGGAAAAAAACAAATAAGAGAATATTTACATATGTACAAAAGAGGGTTAGTGCGTCTTACCGAATGTAATGTGGCTCATGGAGAACCATGAGCTCTTCCTCTTGGTTGGGTATTGGTTCCAAGTAAGGTTTAAGGCATTGACCATTGACCTTATAGGATGATCCATCAGTTGGATTCTCAATTTCTATCGCACCATACGGAAAAACGGTCCGTACAGTGTAAGGTCCTGTCCATCAAGATTTTAACTTACCCGGAAATAGATGCAATCTTGAGTCATACAAGAGAACTTTTTGACCTGGCATGAAAGTTTTACGTAAAATTGATTTATCATGAAAAACTTTCGTTCTGTCCTTGTAAATTCGTTCATTTTCATAGGCATCATTTCGAATTTCATCAAGTTCATTGAGTTGAAGCTTCCTATGTTCGCCTGCTTGCTCTAAATCAAGATTCAAAGTTTTTATTGCCCATAACGCCCTATGTTCTAGTTCAACTGGCAAGTGACATGGCTTACCAAAAATCAACCGATAAGGGGACATACCTAAGTTTGTTTTAAAAGCAGTGCGGTAAGCCCAAAGAGCGTCGGTTAACTTTTGGGACCAATCTTTACGATTTCGATTCACAGTTTTCTCAAGGATTTGTTTAATATGCCTATTCGATACTTCAACTTGCCCACAAGTTTGAGGATGGTAAGGAGTGGATAACTTGTGGGTTATCGAATACTTTCTCATGAGGGCTTCAAAGAACGATTACAGAAGTGTGTTCCGTTGTCACTGATTATTGTGCGAGGTGTGCCAAACCAAGAAAAGATGTTTTCTTTCAAGAAGCGCACAACAACCTTGTTATCGTTTGTTTGGCATGGAACAGCTTCGACCTATTTGGAAACATAATCAACAGCTAAGAGAATGTAAAGGTTCCCAAAAGAATTAGAGAAGGGTCACATGAAGTCTATACCCTAAACATCAAAAATTTCGACCTCTAGAATGGGGTTTAGAGGCATCATATTCCGTTTAGAAATTTTCCCTAAGAATTGACATTGATCACAAGTTTTGCAAAATTCGTACGCGTCTTTGAAAAGGTTGGGCCAGTAGAAACCCGATTGGAGAACCTTTTTGGCTGTCTTTTTGGGACCGAAGTGACCACCACAGGCTTGGCCATGACCGAAAGAGAGGACACTGTGAGTTTCAGTGTCGGGAACACACCTTCGAATGATTTGGTATGGACAGTATTTGAAAAGATAGGGGTCCTCCTAATAAAAATGTTTCAGTTGAGAAAAGAATTTGTGTTTATCCTGCTTAGACCAAAAAGAAGGGGTCTGCTTGGTGACTCGGTAGTTAACAATGTCAGCGAACCAAGGATCAGTGGATAGAGAAAATAGTTGTTCATCAAGGAAATTCTCGTTGATCGGAAGAGGAGAAGACAGGGCATTTGGAAGACGAGACAAGTGGTCCGCAATAACGTTGTCAGATTCTTTTTTATCCTTAATGGTAAGGTCAAATTCTTGAAGTAGAAGGATCCAACGAATGAGACGAGCCTTAGCATCCTTTTTAGAGAAAAGATACCTAAGTGCAGAATGATCAGTATGAACAGTGATGTTTGAGCCAACTAGATAAGGCCTGAATTTTTCTAGAGCAAGAACAACTGCCAAAAGTTCTTTTTCAGTGGTCGTATAATTGATTTGGGCATCTTTCAAAGTCTTACTCGCATAGTAAATGACATGAAGAATTTTATCGATACGTTGTCCTAAGACAGCGCCAACAGCGAAATTCGAGGCATCACACATGATTTCAAAAGGCAGCTTCCAGTTGGGAGAGCAGATGATCGGAGCAGAGACAAGTTCATTTTTAAGATGCCCAAAAGATGAAATGCAATCAGAATTGAAGTCGAAAGGAACATCCTTACCAAGAGGATTGGTCAAAGGTCGAGTGATTTTGCTAAAAATCCTTTATAAAGCGATGGTAAAAACCAGCATGACCTAAAAAGGATCGGATGTCCTTAACGGATTTGGGAATGGGAAGATTAGAGATAACTTCGATTTTGGCTTTGTCTACTTCAATTCCTTTATTAGAAATGACATGTCCTAAAACAATGCCATGTTTGACCATGAAGTGACACTTTTCCCATTTAAGCGTTAAGTGTTTATCTTTGCAACGATTAAGGACAAGATCAAGATAATGTAAACACTCAGTGTACGAGTCCCCAAAGATGGAAAAGTCATCCATGAAAACTTCCAAAAATCGCTCGATCATATCAGAAAAAATGCTAATCATGCACCTCTGGAAGGTTGCAGGTGCATTACAGAGACCAAAAGGCATACAACAGTACGCAAATGTACCAAATGGACAAGTGAAAGTGGTTTTTTCTTGGTCTTCCAGAGCGATAGGGATTTGATTATAGCCCGAGTACCCGTCAAGGAAACAATAGTACTCATGACCAGTTAATCGTTCTAACATTTAATCGATGAATGGCAGAGGGAAATGATCCTTTCGTGTTGCAGCGTTAAGTTTTCTATAGTCAATGCAAACACGCCAACCAGTCTGGGTGCGGTTGGGATAAGCTCGTTAGCTTCATTTTGGATTACGGTAATCCCTGATTTCTTAGGTACGACATGAATCAGACTAACCCATTGACTATCGGAAATCGGGTAGATGATTCCATTGTCAAGACATTTAAGAATTTCAGCATGAACTGCTTCTTTCATGATGGGGTTTAGTCGACACTGGGGATCACGAGTAGGTTTGGCATCATCTATAAGGTCGATTCGATGTTGGACTATCGAAGGACTAATCCCCTTAATATCAGCCATGTACCAACCAATTGCTTCCTTATTTTTCTTAAGGATGGGAAGGAGCAATTGTTCTTGCTCTAAAGTAAGGTCAGAAGCGATAATGACAGGAAAAGTTTCATTGTCTCCTAAGTAAGCTTACTTAAGATGACTGGGCAGCACTTTGAGTTCAGATTTTGGGGATAACTCAATTGAAGAAACTGGTTGAGGGACAGACTCAATTGTGAGTGGCTCGACAGGAATCGAATCAGAGACATTTTCGGGAATATCTTGAAACAAGGTCTCGTAATTCGATTCAATTTCGTTATTCAGATGGTCGAGCTGGGGTTCATTATCGTGGACAGCATGGATTTCAGAAAATTGGCCCACATAAGAGTTAGGAGAGTTTTCAGTTCTAAAGATGTTTAGCTCGACAGTCATGTTACCGAAAGAAAGTTTCATAGACCCATTTCTACAGTTGATAAGAGCATTAGATGTTGCTAAGAAGGGTCGTCCTAGAATCAAAGGGATCTAGTTCGCAAGATTGCTTACCTGTTGAGTTTTTAAGACAATGAAATCAACTGGAAAGATGAATTCGCCTATTTTGATCAATACATCCTCGATTTCGCCCACAGGTTTCTTAATTGAACGGTCAGCAAGCTGAAGGGTAACCTTGGTGGGTTTCAGTTCTCCTAGCCCTAATTGGCGATAGATGGAATATGGAAGCAAGTTAACACTAGCACCTAAGTCTAGCAGGCATCTATCGATTTTCTTGTCCCCAATAGTACATGATATTGTGGGGCAGCCAGGATCTTTGTATTTCACTGGCATTGATTGGGACAAGACTTCGCTTAGAGTTGCCGCTAGGAACACTTTCTTAGGTACTTATGTATGACGTTTTTGAGTGCACAAATCTTTTAGAAATTTTGCGTACTGTGGAACTTGTTGAATAATATCTAAAAGAGGAATGTTCACTTTACCTTTCTTAAATATTTCAAGGGTCTTTTCTAGCTGATCCGTCTTTTTCCTAGGTCGGAGTCTATGAGGAAATGGAGCAGACAACTCAGTAGGTTGGGCTACTTGAGTTTGAGGATGGTCCTTGTCAGAAATTGGCTCAATGTTTTGATCTGAGTTGGTCGAATTTTTGACAGGGTTTGGAAGATCGTCCGGCAAAGCATTTGGGATGACCACATGTTTGTCAATCTTTTTGCCGGATCTAAGAGTCGTGACCGCATTCAAGTGACTAACGTTTGAATCTTGAATGATGTGAATTTGGTTGGAGTTAGGATTTTGATGGTTGGGGTTTGGAATGGGTTGACTCGGGAAAGTTCCTCTTTCCCGTTCGCTTACGGAAGTGGCTAACTGACTCATTTTCTTTTCAAGTTTAGCAATCGATTGACTCGTGTTTTGCATGTGCGAAGTCAATAAATTTTGAAGATTGCTAATTGATTGGAGATTTTGGGTCATCGTTTTAGCCAATTCTTCCAGAGTTTTCTCCAGTGATGTCAATCGTTTATCATCTTGGGGAACAAAAGATTGTTACGCTTGATTTTGAGAAGGTGGCGCAGGATGTTGGAATATAGTTTGTTGAAAGGGAGGTTTCGAAGGATTATTCAAAAATGATTGAAAAGGAGGTCGAACCGCATTCGAATTTGCATTGTCTTGGGTCCAAGAGAAGTTAGGATGGTTTCTCCAACCTGGATTGTACGTTGGGGAGAATGGGTCGTTCCTAGCTTTGCTAAATGCGTTGAGTTGTTCCAATGAATGTGGGCATTGATCGGCTATGTGGTTAGGATCGTTACGTTTGTAACATGAGGTCTGAGATACTTGAGCTTGATTTATTTGAGCTGATGAAAGGACATTATCGAATTTGGATATCATCGCATCTATTTTGCTTCTAAGTCTACTGATGATCCTACCGAATGAGCGTTAGATAGGGAATAAATCGATTTCTCGTTAGATCTTTCCCATTGAGCTGATTTTTCAGCCAAATTTTCGAGAAATTGCCAAGCGGCATTGTGATCTTGGGCTAGAAAATTTCCTTGGCACATCGATTCGAGCATGGTTCGAGAGTTATTTTCAAGTCCATCATATAAAATTTGACAAAGAGTCCATTTTTCGAAATTGTGATGTGGACATTTGACTAGAAGCACTTTAAATCTTTCGAAATATTTTGCAAAGGAGTCACCCCAAATTGATGAAAATTGACGATTTCATTTCGAATTTTGGATGTTTTTTCCAAAGGGTAAAATTTCTTTAGAAAAATGTTCACAAATTCACCCCAAGTTCTAATCGTATTTGAAGGCAAGCTATACAACCATTTCTCAGCATAATCGGTAAGTGCAACTGGAATTAACCTAAGTTTGATTCCATCGTCACTTAATTGTTGAAATTTCATGGTTGCACAAACTTGTTCAAATTTGGTCAAGAAAATATAAGGATCATCACATTCTAGATTGTCGAACTTTGGAAGAGTATTTATGTGATTCGAATGAATTTAAAAGTGGTTACCCATTGGGGCGGGCAATATGATGCAAGAAGGAATGGAAACCTGATCGGGGAAGTATCTACCACAAGAGATCGAGGGGGATTTTCTTCGGCCATGGTTAAAGGAATGTTTGTTCGAACTAAACGATTATCTGAAGGATCACGAGTCCAATTACGCATGCATTAGTGAGAAGAATAAGGGAAGACGAGAAAAAAAATATTTGAGAAGCGATTTTTTTTTACAAAACGAGAATTGTTTTGAAATTCTTTTTTTATTGTTATTTTTTTTAGAGAAAAAGAATTAGACACAAAAGAATTTTTTTTTAAAAAAAATGAACCTAATGTAATTTACAATTTCTAGAATTATATAATGATGGTTAGATTTATTTCACAAAAGATTTCTCAGCCAGTTAACGGATAGGAGTTATCGGTGCACCAGGAATCACCCTAGCAATGCAGCCGAAGGTTTAAGTACCTTCAGAGGAACAACCGATATAATATTTACGAATCACCGTAATATTTATTGTAACACCCCGTAATTCTATAACATTAAGCTTCAAAAATTAAAATATAATTAATTCTAAATGAAAGAATTAAGGGAAATGGGTAACGCCATTGCGTTCATCTCGAAATTCTGCTTGAGATAGAGTCCAAGTTTGCATAAAACGGATATCGTATGAAGAAGATATGGACGAACGAAGTTGGGCAGAAAAACCAGAAAACGGGTCAGAATGCACTGGCGCACTTGGGAAGTGCACCAGAACAGAATTGAACTGGCGCACTTGGGAAGTGCGCCAGTAAAATTTTAGCCTGGCGCACCTGCCAAGTAAGTGCGCCCAGGTCTGAAAGACCTGCTGGTCAGGCCCTGGCTGGCCTCGTCAGGGTCTGGTCGAATTCTGAGGCTTGGCTGAGTCACTAGGGCTTACATGTCACATTCTGATTGGCTTCTCTTGAGATGGATGGTCTGGATTCAATCTAGCTTCATCCACGGCTCTAATTAGATTGAAATTCTATAAATACAACTCAAGTCTAGCCCTAAACTCACAAATAATAGAATACTAAAGCCGTCATGTTGTTGGAAAGGAACTAGGAATGGCCGTCAATTAGAAAACCTAGAGACAAGCCAACACTAAAGCTTAGAGACGAATCAAGTTAAGAAGAAGATAAAAGTCTAATCTAATTTCTATGCAACGTTTTCTACTCCAAGGGAAAGCTTTGCAAATTCAGAATAACAGAAACCAGAAAACAAGTTTCAGCGCCCGTTGTAAGTATAGTGGGTTTTCTGAATATGAATAGAAATTGCGATGTGATTCGATGTAAATGAAATTGGGGTTTTACTATCGTACAATATTGATGTAAATTTTGTGTATTGCATTGATTATGTCATATTTTGTATTGGGGATTCGTGGCATAAATTGGTTGATGCGAACCTATTGACATTTGTATATGAAAATATCACTTGCAAGTTTGTAGTAAAAACTAGAATTGACATCTTTATGTTATGTCGTTAACATGGTTAGCATATATTCTTTTTAGGCCTAAGTTGAGACTCATGTAAACATGTTCCAAGTTGAAACCTTTTATGCCTACACGACTCAAAACCTTTGTATACGTTATTATGTTTAATTGCAAGTGATAATTGGGTTTATGCAAGTACCTTTTGGTTACACAAATTATACTAGCTTCATGTTGAAATAGGCTACTTGATGTAAAGTTAGTTTACACCTTTGGGTTATGTCAAAAAGTGGACATTTTTATGCTAGTTTGGTGTTTGACATTATGTCTAGTTATATGTGTATAAAACCATGTTTAAACAAGTCTATAAGTACCCCATTTCATGTGACACCTATTATGCTATACCATGTTATACCATGTTATATCTTTATAATAGTCCAGAATTTATGATTTACATGACGCCTATTTAACTAGATCCAATATTCATGTGCAAGTTTGTGACATGTTATGCAATGTTATGATTCATGTTATGTGAGATCACCTTATTTATCTAGTTACACCTTTATGTCACACGCTAATCGATAACTATGTTTAGGCCAAATTTCATAGTATAGGCACATTGAACCTATGCTCCCTTCTTTACTTTGTTTATGGATTGGGCCTATTAACGGGCCCAATATCTTCATACGATTAATATGAATAATCGAGCGAGGGTAACGTTGGAACTAACTAATAAATTAAAGTATGTTAATATGTCGGTGGGCCTAAAAACCATGAAATGGGTTAAGGCCATAAATGATATAAATTATGTACCATTAGTTTGGAGTAAAACATGTGACATGAAATATTTACATAAGTAAAAGTGTAAATCTAGAAAATACGAGTATGCTTAACCCGAGGTTGGAATGAGTTGTGATGTAAACCTGCCCGGCGCCCGACTGTCCAGTAGTCACAACAATACCTATCCAATGTGGGTGGTTAAGCATTGAGCCCAATAATGACCCGAGTTTAGACTGAGCTACGGTGTAAACCTGCCCGGAACCGACCGGCACATCTAGTAACCGTAGTAATATCTGTCTAATGTGAGTGGTCAGGTGCTCTAAGAGGCCAAGGACAGATGGTAGGGTTAAGTTAACTAAAACACTTAACCAGCTTAACATGTTAACAAGACAAGACTTGTACGGGTTAAGTAACTAAGAAAACACTTAGCCAATTTAACATGTTAACTAGACTAGAAGGTGAGGTTAAGTAAAGTTAATATACTTAACCAATTTAACATATTAACTAGACTAGAGGGTGAGGTTAAGTAAATTCAGGACACTTAACCGTTATAACCTGATAATTAGATGAGTGGGTGAGGTTAAGTAAATTTAGAATACTTAACCATTATAACACGTTAGCTAGATAAGTGGGTAAGGTTAAGTAAATACACTTAGCCAATTTAATATGTTAGCTGGACTAGAGGGTAGGGTTAAGTAAACTTAGAACACTTAACCATCATAGTGTGATAAATTGAACAGGGTTAAGTTGAAACATGAAGGGACAATACCTAACCATTAGAACATGTTAATTAAACAGATGTTAGGGTTAAGTTAACTAAGGGAACACTTAACCGTTATAACATGTTAGCTAAAACAAATGGGCAAGGTTAGGTAAAAAGGGAAACTTAACCAACGCAAGATGAATGGGTTGGGTTAAGTAATAAGAAATACTTAACCAATATAACTTGGTTTGTGATAGGGTTAAGTCGACATGAACTACTGATAACACTTAGCTAGTTTAATATGACAAAGGAATGGGTTAAGCTTACTTGAATTGACTAATGACACTTAACCAATCCAACTTGACGAGAAAGAGGGCTAAGTAGTAAACCCTAGTTAGGAAACAATCGAGAACGGGAGCTAAGTTGAAATCCCTAGTTAAAGAAACTAAATGATAAACCATAGTTAACAAGATTTATGAGAAAAGAAACTAAGTGGTAAATCTTAGTTGAGAACATCTAAGTAATAATTCTTAGTCAAGAAAACTGAGTCGGTCCATAATAGATGAATAACCCGATATGGTAGATCATCGCTTAACAAGTACATGAGAAGGAGCAAACATTCATCCGATTTCGAAAAAGGCTCCAGCGGACTGGGTTTAGAAGCACGTAGCTTCGGGGGACGTGAGGGTACTCTTGGTATCCCTTTGTGAGGTTGCAGATGATCCGCCTGGGCTCACAAAGGTTAAGGTCTCTGTCAGAAGAACCAAGGGTATGCCTTGGTTGCAATTTAAGGCAACCTAAAGACTGGGATGGATCAGCGTGATTCGACGAGACCAGTAGCCCTGTGATAGCGAATCGTCGTCTACCTACCATCTTGAGCCAATCGTAGTACGCGTGCGGAAAGGCAGAGAACTCCCAATTGCTATCTAGTTATGGGTGAGGCTGGCCAATAGGAAAGTGGGGCATAGGGTGGCAAGAGTATAGTTCTCGTGCTTGATTTTCTTGGATTGCCTTTCATTAGTTGAGGGAGGGGTCACGTGGGACCATAACCACTGGTAGAAAAACAGACCTTAGCATCTGCATCGGCAGATATCTGAAAGCTCCCGACCGAGTTCCGTGTTTCTAGAATAGCCCTGCCACGGGACTCGGGTCGCACATTTCAGGACATGTGCATCTAGACAGCGATAAACGATTCGCGACACTTACGTGGGGAAAGTCTAGGAACATACACCACTCTAGGTAGTGTGTCCTAGACTAGGGGCATCATTCGACAGGTAGCATAATCCCTAGTGGACCTAGGTGGCATAAATCCTGAATCTGAGAAGTAGTAGACAAGTCGCATAAACCCTAGTTGAATCTAGGGAACGCTCGATAGAAAACCCTAGATCAAATCTATGAAATAAATAAATGTGCGCCTGATGGCAACCACAGTTACGGGGACTGGGATCACGTTATCATTTTATACAGATTACTAGTTGGGATACTAGTTAGGTGGTGCAGAGATTAGTATGGGATGCGATAGTAATTTCGATTCTAAGCTGCTTTGCCTTAGTTTATGGTATTTTCCCATTTTCATTTTATGCCTATCATGTCCTTTTTCTTATTCATATACCGAAGCACCACTAGACTTAACAGGCTTTATGTCTAACTTTATGTTTTCTTTCGTCTTCTTTTCTTCCGTTTCCCCCCCAGGTAGTCAGGGAGGGAATAGATCAGATTTGTATGGACTTATTACTCTTTCCAAGCTTGAAGACTCTTTGAGTGCTGCTTCAGACTCTCTTTTCCACCGCTATGGCTGACTAATGTTTTATTGGGGAATATCATTGTATATTTATGCTTCTTTATTTTGTTAAACAAGATGGATACTTTGTTGTTGGAAAACAACCTTTGTACAAGCTGTTATAAATGAAATAAAGTTTTATTCACTTTTCCGCTGCTTTATTTATCTGTCTTGTAATTTATCTTCATCTCTTACCTATAATACTTCACATAACTTAGTGCATTCCCTTTGTGAGTGACACTAACGGATGTGGGGTGTTACATTTATAAAAGGTTATTACTATGTCGTAGTCTAGACACCGAGAAATAATCCGTTAGAACTAAACCAAATTGTCAAAATATAATGAAGTCCTTAGAAAATAAAAACAAAACTAAGATGAATGTGATATTTTTTTTCTGTCACAGAATGAACAGTCTCAGAACAGTGACGGAACAGTCACAGACCAGGAAATTACAGAAATATATATATATTTTTTACAAGCAAGCCGATGCCCTGCAAAAGATTTTTACAAGCACTATCTATATATTTTCTTTGCAGTAGAGCACCTGTAGAGTTTAGAAAATTTTACCGTGATCTGCAGTCCGTCCAGTGCAATTGAGTCGCGCTAGCGCGTTCACACCCCACTTGGTGTGCAACCGCTCCAACCCGTCTGAATCGTTCGTAGATTTATTCCTTTTTATAATTTCCCCTGTACCTGCTTTCGAAAAATTTCTCCTTCTTTTTTTTAGAAAGGAAATAAAACAAAAATAAAGAAAAATAAAACTAAGTCGGAAGGGAAACACAAACTAAACTAGACTTAAAGAAAATACATGTAAGACAAACAAAACTAACTCAGAAGGAAAAGTAAAAATAAAAACAAACTAAACTCAAAAATAAATAAATAATGTAAACTAGACTCAACGAAAACGTAACTAAACAAAACTAGACTCACGCACTCAATAAAAACAAGAGAGAAGAGTGAAACAAAATAAATAGAGATTCCGGCCCACACAAAAACAGGCGCAAGACTGGGTCAAAGCCCGCACTTCTTAAGTCCAACAAAACAATACTTAATGCCCACACGTTTCTTCCCAATTAAAACAAAACCAAACGGTACTTAATTCCACTTTCCAGGCGGTAAGATAGAGTTCACGAGAGAAAACAAAAAGCAAAAATAAAAATAAAAAGAATAATTGAAAGAAGGAAGCGTGTGAATTCGAAGTGATTCAGTTGAGCGATTGTTCGATTTGGCTGCTTTTGGTGAAAGAAAAATAGGACGAAGATAAAGGAGTTGGGGGAGGCGAAAGGCTGGTAAATTGGAGTGGTTATTATAGGGTTTTCTAGAGTTGCAATGTGGGGTTTTTCAAGGCAGAGGAATTTGTGGTGATTTGTGGACGGTACGGTGACTGGTAAATGATTGGGTAAGCTGCCGACGGGGATCAGATTTCAGTACTCTATGATGTCGGTGGTTTCAGAATTAAGTTGCAGTTTCGGGTGAGAGACGGTTTGAAGAGTTATGAACGGTGAAGGGTGGTTACTTGCGGTGTATGAAAGGGTTGTTTGGAGTTCGCGATCAGGATTGGGGTTGTGAGGACGTCGATGGCAAGATTTGGTGATGTATGGGCTTGTTTGAATTGTTCACGCAGCGGCTGTGGACTGTGTTTGGTGGTGAGTTTGTGGAGCGGATTCGGGTCTGCAGTTTGCTAAAACAATTGTGGTTTTTGTTTGGATTGTGGGTCTGCGATGGTATTGGATTTGTGTGATGTCGGTTGACTTCTGAGCTGGATTGAAGACGTGAAGTGTTGGATTGTTTGAGGTCTTTGGAGCGGGAAGAAGATGGTGATTTAAATGTATGGTGCAAGGGAGTTGAGATGGTTGATTGTAGGCGGTTTCAGGAAATGATATGTGGGCTAGCACTGATAGCTTGATCTGGTGTATGAAAAGGAGGTTTGTAGTGGTGCAACAGGCAGTTGAAGATGGGTTTTGTGGTGACTTTGATTTGGGCAAATCGGTGGAGGTGGGACGTGGTCTTGTAAGGTTCAGAGGAGAGTAAGGGTATTGTTGGGTATGGTAGAATGGTGGCTGTATAGGAGTGATGATGGGGACTTCGAAGGCTGATACGGTCGAGGCTAGGAATAGGGAGATGAAGGGGGTATTTAAGATAGGAGATTGGAGAGAGAAATTTATGAAAGGAATTTTTTTTTTTTTTTTTTTTAGAAATTTGTAAAAGGGAAAGAGTTGAAAGGAAATAAATTACGATAAATTGGCAAGAAATCAAATAGAATTGTGGCAATCTGAATTGGTGAAATCAAGTGTAAAAGGAAATGAAATAAAAAAGGAAGAATTGTAAGAGAGAGCGGAGATTGAGGAAAGAAAATCACAAAAAGATTTTTTTTTTTTTTGTAAAAAAAAAGGCAATGAAATGGGAAAGAAATCAAACAAAAATTGCAAATTATGTTTTCTCTTCGTAGGAAGATTACAGTATCATTGACTAACACCAAATCAAACCAATCAAGATTTGTTTTTCCTTTATCTATGCTAGAAAACTAAAGCGAACAAAATAAAATAAAATGTTATTATTTTTTATTTTGTATATGAAAATAAAAATATAAAATAAGAAAATTATAACTCGAAGGATTTAAAAACAAAAATTATTTTGGTCCCCGGCAACGGCGCCAAAATTTGTTTGTGAACAAATTAAACAGTTGTAAACAACTGTAAAATCCATTCGGCTTTCCTAAACAACAAGGATTGTGGTAGAGGGTGTCGAACTCTAGGACCAAAAATATTTTAATTAATAAATCCAATCAAGTTATTCCAGGATTTTGATTGATTGAAAACACAGAACGTAACAGTAAATAAAAAGAGAGATTTATATAATAAGAGAAAGCAATTAGGGGATAATGACATAGATTGGATTCACACTCATCAGTAGCCAACAAATAAATATAGATCTAATTCATGTTTCTGTCACACACATGAATCAACGATAATTAGGTTCTTAGAAACAAAATAAGTAAATAACGACAAGCATAGCCTATGCAGGAGCTGAGCTCTTAAACAACATAGACTATCAGGACAGAATCACTAATTAATTTCTAAAACCCTAAAATTTGATCTAAATCTGATAATTGTTAGATCGAACACGAATATACCCTGTGAAGGAGCATAGCTCTTAAACGACACATGACATGAAGGTTCAGATCTAACCCTTGATTCAGATCCAGATCTACATGTATAAAGTCCTCATCTATTGGCTATGTGATTCATATTGAATCATATCTATTAGCGTCATCACCCCCCAATCAAAGGGGATTAGCCAGACATAGCTAAAGAAGAAGAGAAAAAGAAATTAAATAACATGAACATAAATAAAACTAAAACTAAATAGAGCAGAGGAAGAATGATTTTATTCCAAGAAGAGAATTATAGAATAAAACCCAATGTGTTTTTACATGAATAAGATACAAGGTATTTATAGTTGTATTGGCCAAGACCTAGAGGCTAATTACACAATGTGGGACTAAAGAGTTAGCCCAAATAATACATAAGCAAGTGTGAACGCAGCTGTAAAGTGAGAGGCTTTGTAAATGAGCCAATGTGAACGCAGTGTGAATGGATTTGCAATTGGCATGGCTTGCGGGCATCAAATAACATTAATTTCAATTGTTTTGAGCATGAATAGGAACTCCATATCATCTGCAATAAGCCGTCTTTATGAATAGGCCTTAAAATATGCGGCAGAAGGTGGTTGAACAACAACATTTCTTCAAGCTTTAATCTAACTCTCAAAATCAACACTCTTCTTACACCAATTCTTCAAGCTTTTCAACAATTAAGTGCATTAATCCATTCATCATAAATAATCTGAAAACACAACTATAAATACACAGTATCAATTATTTTAAATATAAAATAAGCGGATAAAATATACACAATTATGTGTATATCAGTATCAAATAAAGCTCTGTACTAGGTGGAGAAAGGGGCACGCTTACGAATTGATTGTAAGAGATCCAAACGAAACGGACGATGTGTGTGGCGCAAAACGACCGGGGACATGTGCATGCATGGGCCGGGAAGAGGGGGCTAAGACGATCGTGACACCAGCAGATATAGTTGTGCACACTTTGGGTTGCCACTTTAGGAAGTGATACCTCCTACTGCGAGGCCAGCACAGGATATCTACAGGGTAGGGAGCCGATCGATTAGGGTAGTGGTTAGGGTACACTCGGATGTATGCCCTAAGTCTACCAACTTATAGCGGAAGGGATCATCTCATTTTAGTTATACTAGTAACGAAGCAGAGTAATCATTTGTGAAGCATTCACACCTTATCTTGCTTACCTTGTCATACCTGCCATTTATGTAGTGATCTTTCTTATCCCCTCTATATGCCTATCATGCTGCTTTTATTTATATACTGGCTAAAAGTAACTAGACTCGCTAGACTTTATGTATGACCTTGTTGTTTCTCCTTCTTTCTTCCTCTCCCCCCCCCCCCCCGGTTCTCAGGGAGGAAACACTCAGACATAATCAGGAATCAGATGTTATCTTGCTAGGAGCTACTTCTGAAGTATGGCTCAAGTTCTTGTCTCTAATATGGCTTAACTCTTTTAATTGGGGAATGATGCTTTTTATTTACTTATGTACTCTGATGAAGCAAGATAGAAGTTATTTTATTGTAATGGTTTTTGTGACTTATGAAATTGTGGACCACGGTATTATGTTTTATGGTTGGAAAATAATCAAATTTTCCGCTACTGCCTTATCTATCTTGTAATTATTCTGTATCTGTTTACCAATAGCGCTTCACGAAACTTAATGCATTCCCTTAAAGAGTGACATTAACGGACGTGGGGTGTCTCACATGTAGTATATCACTTTAAATTTGGGTTTGAGCAAAGAATTGGTTAATTTCATACCTCAATGACTTGGATGAACAACTTTGCACTAAGTGTAGTTTTTTATTCTAGTTGGAAGCACTTAGCAATGAAAAGGGAAGATGGGTTGTTTGATGAATTTATAGTGTTATACATCCACTTGCCTACGGGTCCTCTTTACATCATGTCATTATCCACATGCAGCTTTGAATACTATTTCTTTATGCACATGGCTACAGTTTGAATAGCATGTCCTTATCTACATGGGTATAATTGTTATAACATGTCCTTATCGACATGGCTACAATTTCAGTAACATGTCCTTATTCACATGGCTACAGTTTGATTAGCAACGTCTTGTTGCTGAAAATTGGCTATTCAAATTGACAACACATTTCACACTAAGTACAAACAACATCACTAAATTACTCCTTTTTCATAGTGATTGCTTAACATTTAAAAATAAATTACATTGCTTATATTTAAATAAAGTACAAAATCATAATGACTCCATATTTTCCATACAATCATAAAATAGAACACAAGTTCAAACAACAATAAAATCATAATACCATAAGCCTATTCAGTCCCATATCGGGTTAGCCAAATATAGCGAAGTATATATGCTTTGTGACCAACAAATTCCTTACCGTATTCTAATAGGTAACGAGAATCAAAAGTTGATTTAGTTGCTTGAAATATGTCTTCGTCTTCAACTATCTCGATAATCTGACGATATCAATCACAAAACTCTACAAAACGACGATGAGCCATATGAATTTCAGCTAATGATCGTTTAGTAGGGCATGTACGATGGTTATGTATATTTTATGATCATCGCCTAATACTCTTCTTGGGTTAAACCCACTCCTCTTAGCACTAGTAACTCATCTCTTCGATAAACTTCAATATAGGCTTTTACGAGGATAAGTAAATCCTGAGAAGAAAATTCAATGGTCGAAGTACTAGAGCTTGACGTACTAGGGTTTTGACGAGTAAGCAAACTCATTTTCCTCACATGGTTTGATCGTGGAGGTGGTTGTGGATTTTGTTCTTCGACAATTCCTTGCGTAGCAACGACTACCCCAATTTGAACCTCCTCTATGTATCTCGTACGAATCTACCCTCTTCCTCGACCTCTTTGTTTCGTTCGTACGCATTAAACATTTTCCCTATAGTTTCATCACTGATTTCCCAATCGGTCGTTTAAGCTACATGAAATCAGTGGTACCAAATATGTTGGGTAAAAGCATTTTGTTTGTTACAAAAAACATAACATTGATGAAAAGAAGTATAACGATTTCTCACTTTGAGGACTTGGATGATAGAGTATGCAGAGATTATAGTTCAAGGTTGGATTTCGAAGAACAAACTATTTAAAAGAATGAAGTTGTATGTGGAGGTCATCCTCAACCACATGGTTATAGTTAAAGGATGTTTGTATAGGCCTTAACAGATTGTGAAATCACATCACGCTACCCTAGACCACGTGGGATAGGATTTAAAAGATTGGGTCATCCCCGTGCATGATTGTGACTTCTCAGTCCGATATCCAAAGTGGCTACAGTATGTAGTACATATTGCACAATCATATCCATTGTCAGTATACAAATAGTCGTGTGCTTCGCCAGTGGATGATTGCGATCTCTCAGCTCGATATCCAAAGTGGCTGTAATATGCAGTATACAGTGCACGGTCATGTCCATTTCTAGTATTCAGTGCACAGTCATGCCCATTGCAAGTATACAGTGCACAATCATGTCTATTGCTATTGGATGCCTGTGACTTCTCAGCCCGATATCCAAAGTGGCTGCAGTATGCAGTGTACACTCATGTCCATTGCCGGTGCCATCATTGTAGCCACTTTCTTTAAATGAAGAGAGAATATTGGTCAGTCACATTTATGTCGGATTAAAGCCAGTGTATAAGGGAGATTCCTTTAATATAAAAGTGCCCATCATTATTTCCATGACTTATTATATCTGGTCATAAACATGGCAATAGTGTATAGTGGAGATTCTATACCACTAAAGTATTTAACAGTGGTCGAGGAACCATTGTTTTGTAGATATAAAGTCCAGTGACTTTGAGGTAAACCAATACACAAATTTAAAGGAACGAAAATCATGTCAATTGTGTATCCAACTTCGTATGAGTATACTGACTTTCTGGAAGAGCCATCAAATCCCAATCCGTCTTTACTCAGGGAACCAACCGAATGGGTACGTCGAAATGGAAGAGTGACACTACAAAGAAGTGTGATAGGGAGAGCTTGAGGTAGGGTTGCACCAGCTGCATGTAGATCACTAGCAACAGCTAGCTCCTCTACGCACCTAAGAGTCATGAAGTTTAATTCCCCCTGCCCAAAACGTCGTTGATGTCAATACCCCCATACTTATCCTTTTATTCGTCCTCCAATAAACTAAACTAAGATATGTCACCCTTTTGTACGAAACACGGTTGCATTTAGCGTATGCAATAGGCCGTTAAACCACTAGGTGTCCCTAGTAGGACGAGTGTTGTCTCGTGAGGGTTTTCAACGGATACTACCCACAAAATTCAAAACGTCTTATGTACGCGGATTAATCAAACGATATATTTAAGGTCTTTCACATTCCAAGGATTTTACCTAACTTCAATAATAACGGTTTAGTCCCAAATTGTCCATCCCATAATTGGTGCAAAAATGAATAAAAAAATTCAAGCTGAATCGGAATTCCTTGATAACACTGTAATTGTCTTGAAGGTTAAGAGTGTGGTGTCAACCAAAGTTCTATACATCGACAATGTGCACCCAATCATTTATTCATTATTATTTTTTATTTTTTTATTTTTGAATAATTTTGCACCAGTGTAACAGTACTGTATTGGATGTGAGTTATGCATAGATAAATGAAAATTCTGTAAGTTCCAAATATGTTATTGATAAGAGGGCAAGTGTATTAGTTGAACTTCAAGCTACAAAAGATAAAGTAATACTAAGGCACATATGGACATTTTGTTTCCTTTCGTTTCCTCAACTACAATCCTCGCTTCTAAGTACGGTATGATGAATGTCGATGGAATGGAAATGAATGATTTATAGTCAAGAATGATGGATGACTATTTTATTCTGAGAGATTTTCTCTTCATTGCATTTTTTTTCTTTTTTCATTTTTTTTTTGTTGCCTAAGCTTATTTTTTTATTTCAGTTAGTTTAGTTATTTATTTTAATTAATTTTTCTTTTTCTTATAATTTGGTCCCTATTCAACTTTTTTTTCTAGTTTGTGTTATTTCTTTTCTCTTAAAAAAACAAAAAAAAATTGTGCTGAGAACTTCTTTTGTGTTAGTTTTGGTTTGAATTTTTTTAGTTCCTTTATTTTGTTGTTAATAAAAAATGGGAGTTTGTTTTCGATTGCCTTGGCCTGTGTAGGAATTTTGGTGAATAATTTGTTTTCTTTGTTTTCTCTTTTTTCTTAAAAAAATAAAATAAAATAAAAATCAGGAAAAATTGGATTCACTCAAGATCGAAAGAGGCAGAATTCAATCAACAAACGGTGAGTTCAAAAGTCAAGCGATTTGCAAGCAGAATTTGAATTGTTGGAGCGGTAGCACACCGAGTGAGCTGTGAACGCGCTAGCGCTACTCAGTTGTACTGGATGGACTGCCAATCTAAGTGAGTGATTCCTGAACTCTACAGGGGCTCTGCTGCAAAGAAAAAATAAATAGAAATTGGTTGTAAAAATTTCTGCAAGGGTCGCGGCTTGCTTGTAAAAAATTTATTTCTGCAATTTATTATTCTACGATTGTTCGGTGATTGAATATTTTTCCTGTTGACGTATGGTTGGAAAATTTAAAACAAACATTGGATAAATTATTTTTGAAATCAAATAGAGGATTCCCCAAAGCTCTTTGGACAAAATATTTGTTAAATTGACAATTAGGGTTGATACTCTCTAAGGCGTCTAAAGAACGGTAAAGTCTAGAACTCAAATAGGTTCTTAAACCTTAAGTCGTGTTTCTACGGTGATTCGTGGCACATTGATAACCCCTGTCTGAACCTGGCCTAGACTTGTATTCATATAATCCGAAGTTGTTAATTTTAACATATTTTTTTAAAGAGCTTTCTTGAAAATGTCCCAATTCCCTTATCCTCATGAATTTTATGATAGTTGTGAAAATCAATATAATTTTACACCAAATTAAAATGGATATTTTAATAACAACTATTTTACGAACAATTTGGATTTTACACCACCAACTTTACAAACTTTTCAAAATAATCCTGAGTTCACACCACAAAATTTTCAAAATCCCGACCAACCCTCAAATCTTGAAACAAATGTCGAATCTTTACTTGAAATGTGCACACAACAATATCAACGAATAAGCGAATGGTGTAATTCATACTTGGGCAACAATTCAAGTCAAAATTTTCAAAATAATCAAAATTCGATTCACTTCCAAATTCAAATGGATTTGATTATAACTCTTGTCAATTCAAATTCGAACTCCAAAATGAATTTCAAATTTAAAATGGGAATGTGAATCACTTTGTAAATGATTTTGGCAATGGGAATAATTTCAATTGTGGTGCAAGTGAAAATTTTTGTTCTCAGTAATTTCAAATTGAAAATTCTCATGTAAATAATTATAAAATTGATTTTGTTGAGAAAATGTATGAAATTCATGATAATCACATGAATTCGTTGTTTCAAGACTACTTGAGTTTTCAAGAAAAACAAAATAATCAAAACCAAACGTGTGACGATTTGAACGATAATCCACCTTTGCGCACAATTGATGATTTTCAACTAACAACTTTTGAAATTGATGAGAATCTTAATGAAGTTGTTGAAAGCTCTATGATTGATTTGAATTCAAATTCTCTTAAAAACGAAGACATCAATCTTCAATTTTATCTTCCTCTCTCCGATTCTATAAAATTTGAAAATTTAGCAACTTTAGATTGTCAATCTGAAAGAAATAATGAAGTTGGTAACAACTGTTTAAGTGAGGACGACTTTGATGAGCGAAAATTTCTTGAACTGGTTGATGATAATGTTGTTGGGTTTGAAACTGAAATTGAAACATGTGAAAACTTTGAAAATTTTGAGGTTGAATATAACGAAACTGCTGAATGTAATCTTAGACACAATGACAATTTTTCTGAAACTGTTGAAACTCCTTGCGACTTGATCGTTTCAACTGAAACTCACTGTGATCACTTGTTTTTCAATGATAAATTTTTGCAATATATGAACTCTTTCTGGAATAACACTGTTTTTGAGATAACGCGATTTCGAAAGTTACTGAAAATTCATTTGTTTGGTTTTGACTTTAGGTTTACGATTGAACCTTTAGTTAATAAAATTTCAAATATCAAAGCAAAACTGAAAAATATTTCTCAAAACAAGTGTGGGGGTGAGAATGATGCACATGTCTCTCTTTAGTTGCTACAGAATTCAATTTAATTTTAGGATCAATTGTAAGCTCAAATTTTTAAAATTAGCAATTCGAACTTTTGAGAAAACAAAATTAGTTTTTCCAAATCTGAAACATGATATAAAATTCTTTATGATTTGGTTTTTTGTGTAGAAGCCGTGTCTTATAATCTTAATGAGGCCGATCCATTGGTCCATTGTGGATCGGTTCAATGACTGGGTATTTTCTGCATGCACATCCAGTAAGCCAAGTTTACCTTCTTATTTTTTTCCTTTCACTAAGATATGTCTTATTAACGACTGTGAGGACACAGTCACACTCAAGTGTGGGTGGGAATTTACATTACATCAACAATCAAATGTTATGAACTAGGTCATTCATTGAACAAGGATTAACGAAAATTCATAAATAACACCTTGGTTTTTATTTGATAAGTTGAATTATGGGTAATGGGAATGAACATTAGTTATTCATTAAGTCATAATGTATCTTTTTAAGATGCTAGCTTGAGACTGTGCAGACGTTAGTCGTGTTCTGGAGTAAGCGTGTCAATTCTTGTTATACATGAAGAATGTGCAAGTAAAAAAATCAAATAAAAAAATCATCAAATAAACAATGATTTTGCACCTACATTTGTTGGATTTTCTGAGTTTGTTTTCATGCATAATATTTTTCTCACTCAAATTTTCAAAATCTTTAAGTTTTAAAATCCACTTGGCCCAATTAAAGAGAAATGACTCATTGTAGCGTTCTTCTTTGATACCATACATTATTCAAACCCAAGTTTTAGTCGACTTACATCCATGTTTCGACAAGTTTTTCTTATATTGGTATACTTAAGAATCTTGTACGGATTTATTATTAAAGCTTCTAAAACATCACTTTTTATACTAATATTACACCGCCCACTCCATACTTGTTTTAAGGTCGGATAACCATATACCACATCTTATTTTATACGGGTTATCTATCTTACAAAACTTTTCTTATCTCTCCTTTCAGCTTTTAATAACATATATCTAGACTTGTGTGTTGAATTCGGGTTATAGAAGTAGAGTAACTAGGGCACAAAATTTTGCTATCATGAAGTGTTGGTTATGATCGCTTAGTAAAGGAGGAATCAAATGAAATAATATGCGGTATGGTATCATTCCATTCCATCTCCACTCATAATTTATCATGCAAAAAGAAAGAAAAAGAAAAAAAAAGAAAAAAATGCAATGAAGAGAAAATCTCTCAGAATAAAATAGTCATCCATCATTCTTGACTATAAATCATTCATTTCCTTTCCATCCACATCCATCATATCGTACTTAGAAGCGAGAATTGTAGTTGAGGAGATGAAAGGAAACAAAACGTCCATATGTGCCCTAGTATTTGTAACAACCCGTAAAATGCGAGCCAGTTTGAAATTTTTATTTTGGCAACTTTAGTGAATTTTGAATATTTAAAATGAATTATTTTAAATAATATCGACGAGAAATTTATTTTGAATATAATTAGAACATATATATTATATACGTCGTCGTTAGAATATATAATAATTATATATAATTATAAAAGGAATTGAAAATGGCGCGGTAGTTCGATAATTCGATTTCAAACTTCAATTGAATGTACCGGGTGCAAAACAATCCGGATTTTAGTGAAACCAAAAATAATGGAATCTAATAGTGAATATCTTTCCAACGAATCCGAAAAATCCAAAGTTCGTAGCGGGAATCAAAAGATATGTCCAGTCGAAAATTCTGAATAGTCGCTATGGAATTCAGGCCCTTAAAAATGGACATTTTGCAAACGACCTCGGATTTCGACGAAACTAGTTTTGTTGGGACCGTAGTGTCAAGTTATTGTTAGGTTTCAAATTTCATAATTTTTCGAATCAATATGTGAGCGTGGCAAAGGAAAACGCGTTTGACCAGTTTCAGTTGATTTTAATCGACTGGAAATTGGCCATTTTTCCAACGGTCTCGGAATTCGACGAAACTAGTTTTGTTAGGACCGTATCGTCAATACGAAGCTAGAAAATATTTTTCTAGAATTTTTAGAGTTCGTATGTGGCCCCGGTAATTTGAAATGTACGTTTAAAATTCAATATAGTGATTTAAATGTAAATTCAAAGGAAACGGATTGTAACGATCGAATCAGCTAACGATACATATCCCATTGTGTTCGAAATGGGGGTAATTAGCTAGGGACGACAGTCGGTGGGTTTCATTTCGAATTCAAAATAAAAAGTTACTTTTTGGATTTTAAAATTAAATAATTAAAAATATATATACCCTCTCTCTTCTAAACCTAACTCCCTCCCTCATAAAGTCAACCCCTCCAAATCAGAAAAAAAAACCGCCTCCTTTTCCATCAACGCCGTCGCCCTCCTCCACGCTGCCACCCATCGAGACCCTCCGGTCCTCCACCCTCGCTTCTCTCACCGCATCTCCTCCTCCTCCACCTCTCTGTCCCTCTCCCCTTCGTTAAGCCGCAGTCCAAGAACCCGTCGCCCTCCAACTAACCCCACCACCATCGAGCGCCACCTCACCAAGACCGCCCCTCCTCCGCCGCTATCCCCTCCAGCACGTAGCTCTCTCCGACGCTATCTCTCTCTTTACCCCCTTCAAACCCGTTCAAGATAGCCGCCTAGACCACCAGTGGGCCCGCCATTGCTTGACCGCGCCTCCTCCTGGCCGGCAGCACCCCGGCGCCGCCTTCCCCCATCTCCAGTTCGATCTGAAACTTCCCTCCTTCGATTAGCAGTAAGTTTTCTGATTTTACTTTATTTTATTTTTAGTATAAAATAAATAACATAGAAAAAAATCTAATTTTTATACAATAGCATAGTGTTAAAGTGTGTTATTTGTAAATGAAATAGCTTTAGTATAAAAATTCGATTTTTGTATAAATTGTAGCGGGATAAAAATTTGATTTTGATATAATATTCTTATGAATAAAAATTGGATTTTTCGTATAGATTTTCATGAAGATAAAGATTTTTTATGAAGGTAAAGGCGTTATTTTTGTGTAATGAAAGACGTTATTTTTATATAATGAAAGGTATGATTTTTACATTATAGAAAGAATAAAAATATGATATTTAGATTATAGAAAGATTAAAAATATAATTTTTACATCATAAGGATAATAAAAATATAATCTTTATATATTTATTAGCGAAGTCAAAATGCAGTTTTTATATATTGAAAGCCGAAAGAAAAATCATATTTTTATATATTGGAAGCCGAAAGAAAAATCATATTTTTATATATTGAAAGCCGAAAGAAAAATCATATTTTTATATATTGAAAGCCATAGTAAAAATTCGATTTTTATATATTGAATAGCGAAGTAAAAATATGATTTTTACATATGTAGTGGCCGCGGGCAACGAAGATGAAAAAGGCGAGAATGAAGGAGATTTCAACAAATGAAGTGCCGTGGAGCTGGATAGCTATATGTGAGAATTTCTCACCTTTCAATTTAATTTTCTAGTTATATATAGATATACTAGGATGCAGACGGTGCTTAGTAGCACCCGACACAATCGTCCACAGACCATGGACTTGTTTGTTTGACTGTTTGGTGATTGATTGCGATATTGGTTTGAATGTGATTTGTGGAAAAAAAAATCGAATCGATAAATTGGTTAGGATTAGACGTGCGCCGTTATAAGGCGAAGGAGTAAGGCTAGGTTAGACTCTTACTCCAAATTTTGTGGTTTGCATAACGAATTGATTTGATTGATGTGTGAATGGCGTGGGCCTTCACTAGACCGGGGATAAGGCTAGGCCTCGTCCCGTTTCTAGTATCGTGCCGTTATGCCGCCGAAATTTTCTAAAATATGTTAGAAAAATAAAAATATCATTTTATTTAAAGAATGAACTGAATAGATATTCATAGGTTGAATAAAATGTTTTATCGTTAAAAATATAATTTTTAACGTGAATGTGAATAAATATTCATTTACAAACCGGACGGTTTGTTTATGTACACCTATTTGAATGACATTGACTGGGACGATAAATTTTACACATCGCCCAACAGCACAAATAAAATATGTGTTTGATTGTTTGAAACCCCACACGGGTGTTGGGATGAAATTTGAAGTTCACTCATCCTGATTGATTAAAAATGTCGATCGATTGATTGACAGGCTGTTATAAGCGTTGAATATCTATATTTGATGCTTATACAGTGTAGTGCACTTTGGTTGATGGTTGATTATTTTCAATGCTATTATATACATGTGTTGTATGAAAATCCATATAATTAACTTTATATGGTAATTGATTGGGCCTCATTCCAATTTGAAAAATAAAGAATATTATAAAATAAAAGTTCATGTGTTGACAGTACTCATCCATTGAGATTGGTCATGTGTTGAACGAAATATTTTAGTAATAAAATTTACACCTTTATCGATATAAAATAAAAGTTCATGTGTTGACAGTACTCATCCATTGAGATTGGTCATGTGTTGAACGAAATATTTTGATAATAACAACTATTTTGAAAAAGAAATATTTGAAATAGAATATTTGAAAAATAGAAATTTATGAAGCCGTGTTGATTAGATTGACGCCATTTTGACGTGAACGATATTTATATCAATTGAAAACGATTTCGAAATGAATTGAATTGAAAACGATTTCGAAATGAATTGAATTGAAAACGATTTCGAAATGAATTGAATTGAAAACGATTTCGAAATGAATTGAATTGAAAACGATTTCGAAATGAATTGAATTGAAAACGATTTCGAAATGAATTGAATTGAAAACGATTTCGAAATGAATTGAATTGAAAACGATTTCGAAATGAATTGAATTGAAAACGATTTCGAAATGAATTGAATTGAAAACGATTTCGAAATGAATTGAATTGAAAACGATTTCGAAATGAATTGAATTGAAAACGATTTCGAAATGAATTGAATTGAAAACGATTTCGAAATGAATTGAATTGAAAACGATTTCGAAATGAATTGAATTGAAATCGATTTCGAAATGAATTGAATTGAAAACGATTTCGAAATGAATTGAATTTAAAACGATTTCGAAATGAATTGAATTGAAAACGATTTCGAAATGAATTGAATTGAAAACGATTTCGAAATGAATTGAATTGAAAACGATTTCGAAATGAATTGAATTGAAAACGATTTCGAAATGAATTGAATTGAAAACGATTTCGAAATGAAATGAATTGAAAACGAATTCAAATTGAATTGAAATTTGAATTGAATAGAAATGAATTTTGAAACGAATTTATAAAGAAGAATTCAATTTTGATTTGAATTGAAAAGGAAGTTGAAATTGCTTTTGAAACGAATTTAAAACTATTTATATAATTCGTTTTAAATAGAAATCGATGAAGTATATATTATATATATTATATATATAATATAATGGCCTGAATAGAACGCGCCGCGCCGCGGCAGTTCGTGAATTTCGACCATTTATTTCAAACGGACATTGCGGGAGATCCGACCGTCGGATTCTCCTAAAACCGGAACCGTTGGGTTCGTATCGAAAAGAGCTTTCTAATGAATGTTAGAAATTTGAAATCTAACGGTTGGATTTGGAGATACGTCCAAATCAAATTCGAAAAAGGTCGCTGTAAGTGCAGTTCGATGGCCGTTAATGGAAATCGACTGTACGGGCCTTGATAAAATTATTAAAAATAGTAATAATTTGTGTAAAATCATAAGAAATGATTTGTGAAAGTTTGGGATGAAAAACTCCATATTTGAAAAGATAAAAATAGATTTTTATCGAAATGAACTAGTTTTGAACTAGAAATATAATTCTATTTATTTTTAAATAAATAAACTGAATTTGAAAAGGGTTTTAAAAGTAACCAGAATTTCCAATGATTGCATTGGAGTGGATTTGAATCGAAATTGTCTTCGGAATATTTCGATGTTGGAATTCGGGATTATACAGGTGTTGTTATGGAAATTTGAAAGATATATTAATATCGTTATTTCCAATACGACATTTGTTAGTCGTGGAATTTGATATTGAATATAAGCCGGTATATTTTCTATTCAGAGCCTTGTATTGAATATCAAATGTGATTTGGGGTTTGTCATGAATGGTGTCTTCACTAACACTGTTCTTGAACCCAGTTGAGAAAAGATTAAATCTTTTTATTTAGATTCAGTGAAGTGTACCAATTAAATAATATTTAATTGGAATTGAATTGATATTGATTTTTGGGTTTATCGTGGACAGTGTTTTAAATAACACTCGTTCTTTAACCCGATAATTAAGGGAATGTGATTTTGGGTTTATTGTGAACCGTGTTTTAAACGACACTGATTCTTTAGCCCAGTTAACGATTAAAACTAAGTGGAGTTTTAATGAATCTTTAATTAGATTGAAATGAACGAGAATGGAGTATCACCAGTTTTGCTCCAGGCGATAGTTAAATCTTTAATTAGATTTGAACGTGAAATGGTAATTGAATTTACCGATAACACCGTGGTGTTAGATATGAAGTACTACCAGTTTACTTCATGGGATGAATAGGTTGGGATTGGGAAATTAAAACCAATGATTACTTCGGTAAGGTTCGTTAATCCCGACTAGTTTGAATTGATATTCAAAATAGAATAAAGAATAAATTCAAGAAATTTATCTTGGATAAAATTAATGGGAACCTTTCCCTATGAATGTGAAATTTAGAAACTAACTGTCGGTTGGCCAAGCAGAATGGTTTTTTGGGTATTGATCTGATGTTGGTTCCGGCCTTCGGGGTCAATATTTGGGGAATTATTCTCTTGATTAATTTACGGTTAGTGACTAATGCATTGGAATGAGGCGTATGTTGTGTTTGTGTAACACTTTTATAATATATACGCGAGTTATTCGGAAAGACCGGGTTTATCCCATTCTGAATAACTGATACGACGATAAGTCGAAGATGAAGACGATGGTCGAAGACCGGAGGTCTTCACGTCGTTTGGGTGATAACTGATGATCTTGATTGGGCTGTACACCCAGGAAGATGGAAACAGTTGGTGATCGTCCAGACGTACTTGGAGATCGATGGATATGCGGGGTACTAGGTGCCTCCGGTTTCGTTCAGACCCAGAACGGACTTGTAAATGGACTGTGTGTCTGACATTGGATTTTAGTCCGTGTGATTGATCTCTATTAAATATATATCTGTTTGGCGGCGGAGAATTTATTCTCTTGCTTAACGCCCTTCTCTGAGACGTACGAGCTCAGGGGTTATATATCGATGGATATCAAACGCATGGAGTGAATTGCCTGTGTGGCATGCCTAAGTGGCAATTGATCGAGGCTTCTGTTGAAAAGCAAAGTCTTGAGGTGATGATCAAAGCACGGCCTTTGTGGCGTAGCTTTGTGTAACGTTTACTTCGCGAGTTTCACACCCGGTATGAACCAAAAACGGGAGAGGACCTCAGGGAGGGCATGCGTTTCCTTCTAGCTAAAAAGTGGCGTCAGTGGTTTTACACGCCCTGACGAGTTTGACTTATGTGGTTGTTGCTGTTGCGAGGCGCCTCGGATTGATCGGTCGTTCTCGAACCGATGGAGTCATTCGTTGGCTCATTGACACCCCAAAGGGTGGGGAAACGCATGTTCAGGGTTTAAGTTTAATCCACATCGGTGGACTGGCCCTGACGATCCAAGGGTCACTCGAGCTCTGATCCTGAGACACGGGCTAGAGCGTCTCGAATCGGTTGAGGACTATCTTTTGCCTCGGTTCATAGACGGAAATCCAATTTCCAAATACGTGACATTTGCGGTTTTAATTGTAATCCTATATATGGCGACATAGTGGGATGGGGCGCTTATGCCGCCTATGATTGATACTTATGATTTGAAGTTGTTTTATACACTATGCACTTATAATAGTATCAAATGATTTGTTTTAAACGTATCAAGCATTCTTTAGCTGTTATAAGGGAAAACCCTATCCCCCAGCTTGCGTTGCATTGTGTGATAGGACCTGGGTCTTATAACAGCTTCATTTTTCTTTATTTAGCATTGCGCTGTTTGTTTTATGCACTGGTATTCTTGGGAGGAAACCCGTTCCGTGTTATACGGCGTGGTCCCTTGATTTACCTAATGATTTAAAATAAAGAATAATAACTGTTTTAGTTCTCACACCAGTCACATGACTGACCTGGAGTTTATTGTTTTAACCTAAACTCTGGGTGCCCCTATTTTCCGCACGGGCAGCTAGTAGTTTTGGTTTTGCAGATTTATATTCACAGGATCCTGGTTTACAGCTGGAACGATATCCGGAAAGCTTTGTATCCGTATATCTCTTCTAGTTGTGTATTGTATTATTTTCCGCTGCTATGTATTTAAATGTAATTTAAATCTCTGATATTTCTGTGTAATATTCATTTATACTCTGTATATTCTTGTAATCTGATGCATTGTTGTAATATACAATGAAACGTTCTTCTATATGTGTTCTGTTGTGGTTTGTTCTCGAACTATCCGTCGCTTTCCTTTATGGGGAAGTTACGGGTTTTCACAGTTGGTATCAGAGCTTTGGTTTACAAAGCAGAGAACAAGGCACATTAGAACCATACGAAAGAATTCATCAGATATTGGATTAGTAATATCCAATTAGAATGACTCGTTAGAGATAGGATCAGTAGTATCCTAGAACGAGTGTGAAGAGTAAATTTTTAAAATAAAAGTGAAAACAAGTTTTGTTTTGAAAATTTAAATCAATTATTCGTATTTGGTTATTTATTTATATTGGTGTGGACAATCCAGTATATATAGATTTTGCGTATACGTCTGATCCGCGTGTATTCGAAGTTTTAATATATTGGATAGATATAGAATCATACTCTAGTGGCCCGAAGATAATTCTGATGGTTGAGTACTCATCGTCAGAATTTATATTCGTGTGACGAAGGTGTGATATCTATATATTTCCATTAGACTGGTGTGAGAACCAAAATTAGATAGGGCCTATTGTTGTGATTTGGCATCAAAAATCTGATTTTTGACTATATATCAAAATTATGAATTTGAAACGTTAATCCACTAATTGATTGATGTTTGTGTTGTTTGTTTAATTGTTTGATAATTTTTAACCATTATGCCTAACTGAATCAAATATTGACTTGTATTGAAATTGGTCACATTTGCTTGCATATGCATATATTACATTGAACAGGTCATAGCAAGGAGGCTAGAGCCAGAGAATAAAATTTGTTTGCCCGACAAATAGGTACATGTTTACTACATAATTTCCTGTTTTGTTTGGGTGATGATGATTTTGTGAGCCTATTGGCTAGCCGCTTGGCTTTTTCTTTTTCTTTTTGAGATCTGAAGGACCGGGGAAGCTATTTGAAATTCCCCGATGCTCCCATTGCAGGGGAGGTTATGGCGAAATTTTTCAAAAATTTAGGGTGTTAGCCAAATTTTTGAAATTTTGGGAAATTCTCAAAAACTAAAGAGTTGGAGAATGGAAGCCAGATCGAGCGTAGAGTTGATTAATCAAACCACTTTCGACTTTGTTCCTTTTCGGGGATGAAAAGTTTTAAGTGGGGGAGATTGTAACAACCCGTAAAATGCGAGCCAGTTTGAAATTTTTATTTTGGCAACTTTAGTGAATTTTGAATATTTAAAATGAATTATTTTAAATAATATCGACGAGAAATTTATTTTGAATATAATTAGAACATATATATTATATACGTCGTCGTTAGAATATATAATAATTATATATAATTATAAAAGGAATTGAAAATGGCGCGGTAGTTCGATAATTCGATTTCAAACTTCAATTGAATGTACCGGGTGCAAAACAATCCGGATTTTAGTGAAACCAAAAATAATGGAATCTAATAGTGAATATCTTTCCAACGAATCCGAAAAATCCAAAGTTCGTAGCGGGAATCAAAAGATATGTCCAGTCGAAAATTCTGAATAGTCGCTATGGAATTCAGGCCCTTAAAAATGGACATTTTGCAAACGACCTCGGATTTCGACGAAACCAGTTTTGTTGGGACCGTAGTGTCAAGTTATTGTTAGGTTTCAAATTTCATAATTTTTCGAATCAATATGTGAGCGTGGCAAAGGAAAACGCGTTTGACCAGTTTCAGTTGATTTTAATCGACTGGAAATTGGCCATTTTTCCAACGGTCTCGGAATTCGACGAAACTAGTTTTGTTAGGACCGTATCGTCAATACGAAGCTAGAAAATATTTTTCTAGAATTTTTAGAGTTCGTATGTGGCCCCGGTAATTTGAAATGTACGTTTAAAATTCAATATAGTGATTTAAATGTAAATTCAAAGGAAACGGATTGTAACGATCGAATCAGCTAACGATACATATCCCATTGTGTTCGAAATGGGGGTAATTAGCTAGGGACGACAGTCGGTGGGTTTCATTTCGAATTCAAAATAAAAAGTTACTTTTTGGATTTTAAAATTAAATAATTAAAAATATATATACCCTCTCTCTTCTAAACCTAACTCCCTCCCTCATAAAGTCAACCCCTCCAAATCAGAAAAAAAAAACGCCTCCTTTTCCATCAACGCCGTCGCCCTCCTCCACGCTGCCACCCATCGAGACCCTCCGGTCCTCCACCCTCGCTTCTCTCACCGCATCTCCTCCTCCTCCACCTCTCTGTCCCTCTCCCCTTCGTTAAGCCGCAGTCCAAGAACCCGTCGCCCTCCAACTAACCCCGCCACCATCGAGCGCCACCTCACCAAGACCGCCCCTCCTCCGCCGCTATCCCCTCCAGCGCGTAGCTCTCTCCGACGCTATCTCTCTCTTTACCCCCTTCAAACCCGTTCAAGATAGCCGCCTAGACCACCAGTGGGCCCGCCATTGCTTGACCGCGCCTCCTCCTGGCCGGCAGCACCCCGGCGCCGCCTTCCCCCATCTCCAGTTCGATCTGAAACTTCCCTCCTTCGATTAGCAGTAAGTTTTCTGATTTTACTTTATTTTATTTTTAGTATAAAATAAATAACATAGAAAAAAATCTAATTTTTATACAATAGCATAGTGTTAAAGTGTGTTATTTGTAAATGAAATAGCTTTAGTATAAAAATTCGATTTTTGTATAAATTGTAGCGGGATAAAAATTTGATTTTGATATAATATTCTTATGAATAAAAATTGGATTTTTCATATAGATTTTCATGAAGATAAAGATTTTTTATGAAGGTAAAGGCGTTATTTTTGTGTAATGAAAGACGTTATTTTTATATAATGAAAGGTATGATTTTTACATTATAGAAAGAATAAAAATATGATATTTAGATTATAGAAAGATTAAAAATATAATTTTTACATCATAAGGATAATAAAAATATAATCTTTATATATTTATTAGCGAAGTCAAAATGCAGTTTTTATATATTGAAAGCCGAAAGAAAAATCATATTTTTATATATTGAAAGCCGAAAGAAAAATCATATTTTTATATATTGAAAGCCGAAAGAAAAATCATATTTTTATATATTGAAAGCCATAGTAAAAATTCGATTTTTATATATTGAATAGCGAAGTAAAAATATGATTTTTACATATGTAGTGGCCGCGGGCAACGAAGATGAAAAAGGCGAGAATGAAGGAGATTTCAACAAATGAAGTGCCGTGGAGCTGGATAGCTATATGTGAGAATTTCTCACCTTTCAATTTAATTTTCTAGTTATATATAGATATACTAGGATGCAGACGGTGCTTAGTAGCACCCGACACAATCGTCCACAGACCATGGACTTGTTTGTTTGACTGTTTGGTGATTGATTGCGATATTGGTTTGAATGTGATTTGTGGAAAAAAAAATCGAATCGATAAATTGGTTAGGATTAGACGTGCACCGTTATAAGGCGAAGGAGTAAGGCTAGGTTAGACTCTTACTCCAAATTTTGTGGTTTGCATAACGAATTGATTTGATTGATGTGTGAATGGCGTGGGCCTTCACTAGACCGGGGATAAGGCTAGGCCTCGTCCCGTTTCTAGTATCGTGCCGTTATGCCGCCGAAATTTTCTAAAATATGTTAGAAAAATAAAAATATCATTTTATTTAAAGAATGAACTGAATAGATATTCATAGGTTGAATAAAATGTTTTATCGTTAAAAATATAATTTTTAACGTGAATGTGAATAAATAAATATTCATTTACAAACCGGACGGTTTGTTTATGTACACCTATTTGAATGACATTGACTGGGACGATAAATTTTACACATCGCCCAACAGCACAAATAAAATATGTGTTTGATTGTTTGAAACCCCACACGGGTGTTGGGATGAAATTTGAAGTTCACTCATCCTGATTGATTAAAAATGTCGATCGATTGATTGACAGGCTGTTATAAGCGTTGAATATCTATATTTGATGCTTATACAGTGTAGTGCACTTTGGTTAATGGTTGATTATTTTCAATGCTATTATATACATGTGTTGTATGAAAATCCATATAATTAACTTTATATGGTAATTGATTGGGCATCATTCCAATTTGAAAAATAAAGAATATTATAAAATAAAAGTTCATGTGTTGACAGTACTCATCCATTGAGATTGGTCATGTGTTGAACGAAATATTTTAGTAATAAAATTTACACCTTTATCGATATAAAATAAAAGTTCATGTGTTGATAGTACTCATCCATTGAGATTGGTCATGTGTTGAATGAAATATTTTGATAATAACAACTATTTTGAAAAAGAAATATTTGAAATAGAATATTTGAAAAATAGAAATTTATGAAGCCGTGTTGATTAGATTGACGCCATTTTGACGTGAACGATATTTATATCGATTGAAAACGATTTCGAAATAAATTGAATTGAAAACGATTTCGAAATGAATTGAATTGAAAACGATTTCGAAATGAATTGAATTGAAAACGATTTCGAAATGAATTGAATTGAAAACGATTTCGAAATGAATTGAATTGAAAACGATTTCGAAATGAATTGAATTGAAAACGATTTCGAAATGAATTGAATTGAAAACGATTTCGAAATGAATTGAATTGAAAACGATTTCGAAATGAATTGAATTGAAAACGATTTCGAAATGAATTGAATTGAAAACGATTTCGAAATGAATTGAATTGAAAACAATTTCGAAATGAATTGAATTGAAAACGATTTCGAAATGAATTGAATTGAAAACGATTTCGAAATGAATTGAATGGAAATCGATTTCGAAATGAATTGAATTGAAAACGATTTCGAAATGAATTGAATTGAAAACGATTTCGAAATGAATTGAATTGAAAACGATTTCGAAATGAATTGAATTGAAAACGATTTCGAAATGAATTGAATTGAAAACGATTTCGAAATGAATTGAATTGAAAACGATTTCGAAATGAAATGAATTGAAAACGAATTCAAATTGAATTGAAATTTGAATTGAATAGAAATGAATTTTGAAACGAATTTATAAAGAAGAATTCAATTTTGATTTGAATTGAAAAGGAAGTTGAAATTGCTTTTGAAACGAATTTAAAACTATTTATATAATTCGTTTTAAATAGAAATCAACGAAGTATATATTATATATATTATATATATAATATAATGGCCTGAATAGAACGCGCCGCGCTGCGGCAGTTCGTGAATTTCGACCATTTATTTCAAACGGACATTGCGGGAGATCCGACCGTCGGATTCTCCTAAAACCGGAACCGTTGGGTTCGTATCAAAAAGAGCTTTCTAATGAATGTTAGAAATTTGAAATCTAACGGTTGGATTTGGAGATACGTCCAAATCAAATTCGAAAAAGGTCGCTGTAAGTGCAGTTCGATGGCCGTTAATGGAAATCGACTGTACGGGCCTTGATAAAATTATTAAAAATAGTAATAATTTGTGTAAAATCATAAGAAATGATTTGTGAAAGTTTGGGATGAAAAATTCCATATTTGAAAAGATAAAAATAGATTTTTATCGAAATGAACTAGTTTTGAACTAGAAATATAATTCTATTTATTTTTAAATAAATAAACAGAATTTGAAAAGGGTTTTAAAAGTAACCAGAATTTCCAATGATTGCATTGGAGTGGATCTGAATCGAAATTGTCTTTGGAATATTTCGATGTTGGAATTCGGGATTATACAGGTGTTGTTATGGAAATTTGAAAGATATATTAATATCGTTATTTCCAATACGACATTTGTTAGTCGTGGAATTTGATATTGAATATAAGCCGGTATATTTTCTATTCAGAGCCTTGTATTGAATATCAAATGTGATTTGGGGTTTGTCGTGAATGGTGTCTTCACTAACACTGTTCTTGAACCCAGTTGAGAAAAGATTAAATCTTTTTATTTAGATTCAATGAAGTGTACCAATTAAATAATATTTAATTGGAATTGAATTGATATTGATTTTTGGGTTTATCGTGGACAGTGTTTTAAATAACACTCGTTCTTTAACCCGATAATTAAGGGAATGTGATTTTGGGTTTATTGTGAACCGTGTTTTAAACGACACTGATTCTTTAGCCCAGTTAACGATTAAAACTAAGTGGAGTTTTAATGAATCTTTAATTAGATTGAAATGATCGAGAATGGAGTATCACCAGTTTTGCTCCAGGCGATAGTTAAATCTTTAATTAGATTTGAACGTGAAATGGTAATTGAATTTACCGATAACACCGTGGTGTTAGATATGAAGTACTACCAGTTTTACTTCATGGGATGAATAGGTTGGGATTGGGAAATTAAAACAAATGATTACTTCGGTAAGGTTCGTTAATCCCGACTAGTTTGAATTGATATTCAAAATAGAATAAAGAATAAATTCAAGAAATTTATCTTGGATAAAATTAATGGGAACCTTTCCCTATGAATGTGAAATTTAGAAACTAACTGTCGGTTGGCCAAGCAGAATGGTTTTCTGGGTATTGATCTGATGTTGGTTCCGGCCTTCGGGGTCAATATTTGGGGAATTATTCTCTTGATTAATTTACGGTTAGTGACTAATGCATTGGAATGAGGCGTATGTTGTGTTTGTGTAACACTTTTATAATATATACGCGAGTTATTCGGAAAGACCGGGTTTATCCCATTCTGAATAACTGATACGACGATAAGTCGAAGATGAAGACGATGGTCGAAGACCGGAGGTCTTCACGTCGTTTGGGTGATAACTGATGATCTTGATTGGGCTGTACACCCAGGAAGATGGAAACAGTTGGTGATCGTCCAGACGTACTTGGAGATCGATGGATATGCGGGGTACTAGGTGCCTCCGGTTTCGTTCAGACCCAGAACGGACTTGTAAATGGACTGTGTGTCTGACATTGGATTTTAGTCCGTGTGATTGATCTCTATTAAATATATATCTGTTTGGCGGCGGAGAATTTATTCTCTTGCTTAACGCCCTTCTCTGAGATGTACGAGCTCAGGGGTTATATATTGATGGATATCAAACGCATGGAGTGAATTGCCTGTGTGGCATGCCTAAGTGGCAATTGATCGAGGCTTCTATTGAAAAGCAAATTCTTGAGGTGATGATCAAAGCACGGCCTTTGTGGCGTAGCTTTGTGTAACATTTACTTCGCGAGTTTCACACCCGGTATGAACCAAAAACGGGAGAGGACCTCAGGGAGGGCATGTGTTTCCTTCTAGCTAAAAAGTGGCGTCAGTGGTTTTACACGCCCTGACGAGTTTGACTTATGTGGTTGTTGCTGTTGCGAGGCGCCTCGGATTGATCGGTCGTTCTCGAACCGATGGAGTCATTCGTTGGCTCATTGACACCCCAAAGGGTGGGGAAACGCATGTTCAGGGTTTAAGTTTAATCCACATCGGTGGACTGGCCCTGACGATCCAAGGGTCACTCGAGCTCTGATCCTGAGACACGGGCTAGAGCGTCTCGAATCGGTTGAGGACTATCTTTTGCCTCGGTTCATAGACGGAAATCCAATTTCCAAATACGTGACATTTGCGGTTTTAATTGTAATCCTATATATGGCGACATAGTGGGATGGGGCGCTTATGCCGCCTATGATTGATACTTATGATTTGAAGTTGTTTTATACACTATGCACTTATAATAGTATCAAATGATTTGTTTTAAACGTATCAAGCATTCTTTAGCTGTTATAAGGGAAAACCCTATCCCCCGGCTTGCGTTGCATTGTGTGATAGGACCTGGGTCTTATAACAGCTTCATTTTTCTTTATTTAGCATTGCGCTGTTTGTTTTATGCACTGGTATTCTTGGGAGGAAACCCGTTCCGTGTTATACGGCGTGGTCCCTTGATTTACCTAATGATTTAAAATAAAGAATAATAACTGTTTTAGTTCTCACACCAGTCACATGACTGACCTGGAGTTTATTGTTTTAACCTAAACTCTGGGTGCCCCTATTTTCCGCACGGGCAGCTAGTAGTTTTGGTTTTGCAGATTTATATTCACAGGATCCTGGTTTACAGCTGGAACGATATCCGGAAAGCTTTGTATCCGTATATCTCTTCTAGTTGTGTATTGTATTATTTTCCACTGCTATGTATTTAAATGTAATTTAAATCTCTGATATTTCTGTGTAATATTCATTTATACTCTGTATATTCTTGTAATCTGATGCATTGTTGTAATATACAATGAAACGTTCTTCTATATGTGTTCTGTTGTGGTTTGTTCTCGAACTATCCGTCGCTTTCCTTTATGGGGAAGTTACGGGTTTTCACAGTATTACTTTATCTTTTGTAGCTTGAAGTTCAACTAATACACTTGCCCTCTTATCAATAACATATTTAGAACTTACAAAGTTTTCCTTCATCTATACATAACTCACATCCAATACAGTACTATTACACTGGTGCAAAATTATTCAAAAAAAAATGAACAAATGATTGGGTGCACATTGTCGATGGGTAGAACTTTGGTTGACACCACGCTCTTAACCTTCAAGACAATTACAGTGTTATCAAGGAATTACGATTCAGCTTGAAAATTTTTATTCATTTTTGCACCAATTATGGGATGGACAATTTGGGACTAAACCGTTATTATTGAAGTTAGGTAAAATCCTTGGAATGTGAAAGACCTTAAATATATCGTTTGATTAATCCACGTACATAAGACGTTTTGGATTTTGTGGGCAGTATCCATAGAAATCCCTCAACAGGCAATACTCGTCCTACTAGGGACACCTAGGGGTTTAACGGCTTGTTGCATACGCTAAATGCAATCATGTTTCCTACGAAAGTGTGACATATCTTAGTTTAGTTTATTCGAGGATGAGTAAAAAGATAAGTGTGGGGGTATTTGATATACACGTAAATGTGTATATTTTATCCGCTTTTTTATCTTATTTTCCCTTTAAAATAATTGATATTGTGTATTTATAGCTGTGTTTTCAGATTGTTTATAAAAAGCATGGTTTAGAGCATTTGATGGATAATGCAAGAAGAATTTGCTTAAAAAGTGTGAAGTTTGAAATTACTAAAGCTTGAAGAGTGTAAAGCCTGAAGAATGGTTGCAAATAGAGTTCAGTTAGGAAGATTTGGCTCAATGATTACTCATGTTGCGTTCACACTGACTCATTTGCAAGGCCCCTTACTCATGCTGCGTTCACATTAGCTCATTTGCAAGACCGCTCACTCTACAGTTGTGTTCACACTAGCTTATGTGTTATGTGGGCTAAATCCTTAGTCTCATATTGTGTAATTAGCCAAGTAGTCTTTGTCATATCAGCTATAAATACATTGTATCTCATTCATGTAATAACACATTGGGTTTTATTCTGTAATCATCCTCTTAGAATAAAATCATTCTTCTTCCGTTCTCCTTACTTTTTATTGTATTTTATTTATGTTGTTTATTTTCTGTTTCTCTTCTTCTATAGTTATGACTAGTTAATCTCCTTTAATTAGGGGGTGATGACGCTATATTAGATTCAATATTAATCACATAGCCAAAGAGATTAGAACTTCATGTATGTAGATCTAGATCTGAACCAAGGGTTGGATCTGAACCTTTATACTCTGTGTCGTTTAAGAGCTATGCTCCTTCACATGGTATATTCGAGTTCGGTCTAACGTTTATCAGATTTAGATCTAACAATTAGGGTTAGAAATAATAGTGAATCTGTCCTGATAGCCTATGGTGGTTTAAGAGCTTAGATCCTGCATAGGCTATACTTGTCGTTATTCACATATTTGTTTCTAGAAACCTAACAAGCGTTGATTCATGTTTGTGACAGAAACATGAATTGGATCTGATTAATCTATTTGGTTATTAATCCACGTTAATTTAATCTATTTCATTGCTCCCTAATTGCTTTCTTTAATTATATAAATCTCTCTTTTTATTTAATTGTTGTTATTTTCAGTGTTTTTAATCAATCAAAATCCTAGAATAACTTGATTGGATTTACTAGTTTAAATATTTTTGGTCCCAGAGTTCGACACCCTCTACAACAATCCTTGTTGTTTAGGAAAGCCGAACGGATTTTATAGTTGTTTAAAATTGTTTAATTTGTTTGGTTTGAGTTGAGTGAAGTGTGGATGTGATTGCAGGGGGAGGAGTTGTGTGTTGTGATGGTCTGGATGGAGTAGTCGGTAGGTGGTTTTGAGGAGATGCGGATTTGTTGATGGGGGCGTGAATTGATAATTGGGTATGGGTTTTGGCTATTTTTATGGTACTGTATGGAGCAACTTGGCGCCGAGGTTATGTATTTGGGGTCTGGTAAATTGCAATTGTCGAGACAGGCTGGTTATATTGCAAGTGTATGCGTTTTGACCTCTAGTTGGAGTTTTGATGGCTATCGCCGGTTTGTAAAGGTCAGGGAGGGAAGGAGTTTGTGTATTTCAGTTTGGCACTGAGAGGAGAAATCTGAATTTATAGAAGGGAAAAAAAGAAATTGTAGAAGGGAAATTGCATTGAAGATGGAAAGAAATTGAAAAAAAACTTACTGGTTGTTTTTTGTTTTAATTTATGAAAATTGTAAAAAGGAAAGGAATGTATAGAAAATCAAAAAGAAATAAATGAAAGAAAAGGGGAATAAATTGAAACAAAAGGGTAAAGAAATCAAACCGAAAATTGCAACTTTTTTTTCTTAATTAGAAGGTCATAGCAACAACTAGCACTACCAAATCAAAACTAATCAGGAGATTTTTTTTTAATCGGAAACTAAGAAAATAAAAGGAATAAAAATATTTTTGTGTTGTTTTTGTAATGAAGGAAAACTAAAGTGAAAATAAATAAAAATAAAACCCAAAGACTTTACTAATAAAAATTATTTTGGTCCCCGGTAACGGCGCTAAAATTTGTTTGCAAATAAATTAAACAATTGTAAACAACCGTAAAATCCGTTTGGCTTTCCTAAACAACAAGGATTGTTGTAGAGGGTGTCGAACTCTGGGACCAAAAATATTTAAATTAGTAAATCCAATCAAGTTATTCCAGGATTTTGATTGATTGAAAACACTGAAAATAACAGCAATTAAAAAAAAGACTTTTATAATTAAAGAAAGCAATGACATAGATTAATAACCAAACAGATTAATCAGATCTAATTCATCTTTCTGTCACAAACATGAATCAACGCTTATTAGATTTCTAGAAACAAATATATGAATAACGACAAGTATAGCCTATGCAGGATCTAAGCTCTTAAACAACCATAGGCTATCAAGGCAGATTCACTATTATTTCCAAAACCCTAAATATTAGATCTAAATCTGATAAGCGTTAGATCGAACTCGAATATACCCTGTGAAGGAGCATAGCTCTTAAACGACACAGAGTATGAAGGTTCAGATCCAACCCTTGGTTCAGATCTAAATCTACATACATGAAGTTCTAATCTCTTTGGCTATGTGATTAATATTGAATCTAATCCAGCGTCATCACCCCCTAATTAAAGGAGATTAGCTAGGCATAGCTAAAGAAGAAGAGAAAAAGGAAATAAACAACATAAATAAAATACAATGAAAAGTAAAGAGAAAGGAAGAAGAATGATTTTATTCTAAGAGGAGGATTACAGAATAAAACCCTGTGTGTTATTACATGAATGAGATACAATGTATTTATAGCTGATATGATAAAGACTACTTGGCTAATTACACAATGTGAGACTAAATATTTAGCCCAAATAACACATAAGCCAGTGTGAACGCAACTGTAGAGTGAGCAGTCTTGCAAATGAGCTAATGTGAACGCAGCATGAGTAAGAGGCCTTGCAAATGAGCCAATGCAAACGCAACATGAAGAATCGTTGAGCCAAATCTTCCTAACTGAACTCTATTTGCAACCATTCTTTAAGCTTTACACTCTTCAAGCTTTCGTAATTTCAAACTTCACTCTTTTTAAGCAAATTCTTCATGCTTTATCCATGAAATGCTCTAAACCATGCTTTTTATAAACAATCTGAAAACACAGCTATAAATACACAATATCAATTATTTTAAAGGGAAAATAAGATAAATAAGCGGATAAAATATACACATTTACGTGTATATCAAGGACGTTCAATCTATGAATGTTTTATGCTTTTGTGGTTTTGAAGCACCACTCTTAGTTGTCATGCGTGGAAACGATGTTAGTCACCGCTTTTATCGTTGCCCGCTACATTCAAATGGATGTGAATTTGGATAGTGGGTAGATGAACGTTTCCCAACTATGGCCATTACTTATGCTTTGGACAGAAAAGAAGAGATAAGGAGGCTTTTTACTTAGCTCAATGATTATATGCAGGCAAATTACCGCCTTCGAAATGGTTTTAATTAGAAGTTGTTGTAGATCTATCCTACCTACCTTTATTACCGTCGTTGTATCGTATTTTTTATCGTAGTTGTATTGTGATTGTATCGTTAGCAGGGGACATCCTTTTTTTATTTATATGAAGTGGTTTTATTTAAGTAAGTGAGCATGGGTCGTCATCTTAATACTTATTTTAATTGAATAACGTAAATTTAATTAAATCGAGATCTCCGCGTAATGAAATTCTTTAGTTAGACGATATCCAATTTATATAAAAATCAACATTTAAAATTTCCCTACTGAATCCATAAAATCCATTTTAAATTATTAAATAAACGTTATGGTTTATAAACGAATACATAAAGCTTTTTGAAAATTACATATACGAATTAATACAAATACAAAACATACAAGCGAATAAGCTACTACAATGGAGTACACTGTAACACCCCAAATTTTCAGTTAACATTAAATTAACAAATTAAGGGATAATTAAATCTAAATTAAAGAATGAAGGGAAACGGGTTATGCCGTTGCGTTCGTCTCGGAATTCTGTTTCAGATAGAGTCCAAGTTTGTGTAAATCGGACTCCGTATGAAGGAGTTATGACCTCCGGAAGTTTCAGAATTCAATTTAAATTTCAAACAGCTCAGAATTCGGTTTAAATTTCAAAAACAGACCCAAACTGGGATGGGCGGGAAAATTCCCGCCCAGGAACCAGGTCGACCTGGGGGTCGACCTACCCAGTCGACCTGGTCATGTCCTGGCTGGCCTGGTCGGGGTTTTGGTCGAATTTCTGAGCTCTGGTGTGTCACTAGGGCTGATTTGTCACATTCTAATTGGCTCCTCTTGTGTGTATGGTCTAGATTCACTCTATGACCATCTGATGGCTCAAATCAATCTGAAATTCTATAAATACAACCCAACACTCAACCTTAATTCACACAAATAAAATAGAACTAGAGCCATCATGCTGCTGGGAGGAAACTAGGAGTAGCCGTCAGTTGGAGAAAGCTTAGAGACGAACAAATTCTAATTCAATTAAGAATCAAAACAACGTTTATCTACCCAAAGGAAAGCATTGCAAATTCAGAACTCAGAAACCAGAACTCAAGTTTGTCGTTCGTTGTAAGTTTAGTTATGTTTTGGGATGCGAATCAAATTCAATGTCGTGTCTTGGAAATAAATTGAAAATGGAACAATGTTTATTATGTTATATGTGGAATTGAATGATATTGATCTATGTCTGTGGTTCTATTTTGTTATCATGTTGAATTGGGAATTAATGGATAAATCTATTCATATGTATATGAGCTTGGAGTATAACCTGTTATGACAAGTTGTGTAGTTTATCATGTTATGCAAGTTTTAGGTTGTAAAATCCTATCACATATGTGACCAAATGTTAGTTCTACATGTTTATGTGTATATGTTAAACCTATGTCATAATTCAAGTTCACACTTATTCATATGTTTGTGATTGATTTGCAAGTTCACATATATGTAAGACGATTTAGTCTGTATTGTAAATTCACATATATGTAAGTTGATTTAGTCTATGTTGCAAATTCACATATATGTCTATGATGCAAATTCACATATATGTATGTGGCTTAGTCTACGTTGCAAGTTCACACCCATGACATTCATGATAACTATTTTGCAAGTTCACCCCTATTATGTTCATACCGACTATGCCAAAAATGCCAAGTTTACACCTATGTCATGTTTATGGTAATGGATTTCTTTATGCAAATTTTGTGTATGCTAAATTAGGCTAAGTTTTTAGCCTAATATTGTATGTCAAAAATCATGTGAGCGGAAAATTAGGCTAAGATTGTTAGCCTAATATTTAGACGGGGTAACGTTGGGAAAAATTGGTAATTATAGGAAACTTGACATAAATGGGTGAAAAATCACATAGATAATTTATGGCTGGAAACGGTATAAATTATATACCTAAAAATACTGAATTTGGAAAGTGGGCCATAACATTTAATTGTTAACAAATTTACATATAAGAATAAAAGAATAAATATGTAAATTTGGGAAAATACGAATATGCTTAACCCGAGGTTGGAATGAGTTGTGATGTAAACCAACCCGGACCTGCCCGGCTGTCCAGTAATCACAACAATACCTATCCAATGTGGGAGGTTAAGGCATTAAGCCCAATAAGGACCCTAGGTTAGACTGATTTGCGGTGTAAACCTACCCGGAACCGACCGGTTGTCCAGTAACTGCAACAATACTTGTCTAATGTGAGTGGTCGGTGCTTTAATGAATAAATTAAAGCTAGAATGAGGATGGTAGGGTTAAGTTAACTAAAATACTTAACCAATTCAACATGTTAACTAAACTGATGGGTGGGGTTAGGTTAATACAGACACTTAACCACTTAACATGTTTGACTAGAAAACCCTAGTAACGGGAACCCATTTCAGCAGTAACCCAATTAGGTATCATGGTACCCTGAAACTAGGCAGGGTGGGGCATGATTACTGGGCTGATTGTAAGCGGTCAAAAGCGACGGCAGTTGGTGTAGCAGTGTGGGTTCTAACGGAGTGCGGGCGTGCACACACTTCGAAGCAGACAAACAGGGCACTGAGCACCGGTAGTATAACCTATGCATTCTAGAATTGTGTCGGGCCACCACCATGGGACCTGATATTCCCTATGGTAGGACCAGCATAGGAATCTACAATCAAGTGGGGTCGTATGACACATATGTTTATGCGAGTAGGAGTTGATCTTTAGAAAGGGGATCATTTCACCCTGACCATGGGGTGCCAATTGAGTCAGTGCAAATAGGTGCAGAGAAGTAATAGTGAGTGCGTTTAGTATAGTTAGTATTTCCTACCATATCTTATCTTATATTCTGGTATTGTCCTGTTCTCAGTTTATACAAGTCATGATCTTTTTATTGTTCTCATGCTAGAATTATAACTAGACTTACCAGACTTATGTCTGACCCATTTTCCTTTTCCCTTTCTTTTCTTCCGTCCCCCCCCCCCCCTCTCCAGGTCCATAGGGAGAAAACACCTCAGCTTAGTCAGATTTTTCATCCAGCTTGAAGAGAGAGAATGTATTGCTTGGATCTCTTTCGTTTTGGGCTATGGCTTTGGAGATTCTATGGGGATTTATGCAGTTTAAATTTTGTTTCATACTTCTTCAAGTTTTAAATCAAGACAATATTATGGTTGTAATAATTGGAAGTTTGTTTTGAGGCAAAAGTGGAAATGTTTTGTATGAACACGTATTTATGAAGTGAAAGTCTGTTCGTTTTCCACTGCTTATATATATGTGTTTATATCTGTCTTGTGTTTTATCTGTGACTTTTACCTATAAACCTCCACCGAAGTTAAGGCATTCCCTTTGTGAGTGACCTTAATAGTGGTGAGGTGTTTCACTTGGTATCAGAGCCCAGTTTTACCAGATTAGATAAAGATTTTTGAAACTATTTTCGAAAAAAAAGTTTAAAGAAGCATTTTTTTTCCAGAAAAAGCGTTGTTTTTAAAAAGGCATCATTCCCCAAATCCATATGCACTATCTCTCTATCCTTTTGTCTTGAATCTTTTTTTTAGCATGTCTAGAGATCTCAACCCTCCAGAAGGAGTACCGATACCTGGCTGGTTCCGAAGGTACCTAGAGGCTAGAGCCAATGGTGTGGGCCCAGCAGACATTCCTCCTCCTACAATGGTAGCGGTTCCTCCTCCTCGTGGAAATACTTTCGCTAAGACGTGTAGAGACTTCAAGGCTATGGGTGGAAAGGACTTTTATGAAACTAAATCCTTTGTAGTAGTAGCAAGGAACTGGCTGAAGGAGACTGAAGATTTGTTTGTCATCTTCGAAGTTGATGACAGGCAAAAGATACAGCTAGCAGTGTGGTTGCTTAAAGACGAAGCTTCTTATTGGTGGGAAGTTACCCATGCTGAGAGGCTAGTGGAAACTTGGGAAGATTTCAGGATGAGATTTGAGATGAAATTCCTCTCCCAAGCTGAAAGAAGCCTGCAGATGGAGAAGTTCCTAACTCTTAAACAAGGAAGTATGACGACCAAGGAGTACGTCAATCAGTTTAATCAGCTGGCCAGATTTGGGTTGGATTTAGTAAACACCCAACACAAGAAGGCCCTTCGCTTCGTCAAAGGTCTGAATGAGCCTCTACATAGCCTTGCTATGACCCATATACCCATGGGGCGACTTATGAAAGCTTGGTTGACATGGCGCTGCTACACGAGGAAGATAAAGGCAAGGAAGAGGCAAAGGTGGAAGTGCCTCAAGAAAAGAAAGAGGGTTTGCAGGCTAAGAAAACAGACTTCAAGAAGGGCGGGAAGAACAACAAATCCCGTGAAAAGAGAAGGTGTAATTTCTGTGGCATCATTGGACATATAACGAAAGACTGCAGAAAGAAGAAGGCGAAGATGAATGGTGGTTGTTTCCATTGCGGTGAGACTGGACGCCAGGCTAAGGACTGCCCAAAGAAGCGGGGGCAGGGACAGAAGACTAGATCCACTTTAGGGGGGAAATGTTCACGCGCTTGTGGAACCTCCGCAGGAACGAGGTAGAAATATTTCTGTAGAAAGTTTAGTTTATCTCTGTGATCATCCAGTTCGCAATCTCTTTGATTCTGGCGCATCACACTCCTTTATTTCGTCTGCTGTGGTAGAATCTCTACATCTAGACACTAGTATGGTAGAAGATCCCTTGGTTATTTCAAATCCAATTGGGGGCTCAGCTTATTTGCCAATGGTTTGTTTGGATTTGAAAATCTCTATTCTAAGCGTTGAGTTTAGATGTAGTGCCTTTGTTTTGGGTTTCTCGGGAAATGGATTGATCTTGGGCATGGACTGGTTATCCAGAAATGGTGCCATTCTTGATTGTGAGAAAAGAGCGGTTAGACTCTTGACTCGGCTCGGTAACACTCTAGAAATTTCTTGTAATCCCTTGAATGCTGTTATGCTTAGTTATCTGGAGTCGCTTGATGCTTCTGTTGAGAATTTGCAGTCGGTTAGAGTGGTCCGTGAGTATCCGGATGTCTTTGAAGAGGTGAAGGGCTTACCTCCGAGGCGGGAAATAGACTTCCGCATATATCTTGTTGATAATGCAAAGCCCGTAGTTTTACCTGTTAGACACATGGCTCCAAAGGAGAGAAAGGAGCTCAGTAAGCAAGTTAAGGAGCTTCTCGAGAAGGGGTTTATAAGGCGGAGTATCTCGGAATGGGGTGCTCCAGTGGTGTTCGCCACCAAAGCAGATGGCTCACTACGTCTGTGTGTGGATTATAGGGAGCTAAACAAGCTGACTAAGAAGAATAGACACCCGCTTCCCAGAATAGACGATTTTCTTGATCAGCTTGTAGGTGCGTCTGTTTTCTCCCAACTTGATCTGGCTACTGGGTTCCATCAGCTAAGGGTTGCTGAAGATAGCATTGATAAGATGGCGTTCAGAACCCCACGCGGTTTCTTTGAGTGGCTTGTCATGCCTTTCGGCTTGACAAACGCACCCGCATATTTCGTAGACCTAATGAGCAGGATGTTCAGAGAATTCCTCAACAATTTTGTGGTTGTCTTCGTAGACGATATTTTAATCTTTTCAAAGAATGAGGAAGAACATGCTCAGCATCCGAAGGAGGTCATGGATACTCTCCGTGCACATCAGTTAAAAGCGAAATTCTCCAAATGCCACTTCTGGAGAGAACAAGTAAGGTTTCTTGGACATATAGTGTCCAAAGAGGGGTTAGCTGTGGACCCCGCGAAAGTAGTGGCAGTGCAAGATTGAAAGGCACCAAGAAATGCAACCGAAGTCCGAAGCTTTCTCGAGCTAGCAGGTTTTTACCGAAAGTTCATTAGAGATTTGGCGAAAATCTTAGCCCCACTCACAAGGCTAAAAAAGAAGAATCTAGTGTTCGTCTGGAATTTGGATTATGATATTACTTTCCAACGCTTGAAAAGGGCTCTCACAATAGCCTCAGTTCTTACATTGCCAGATGGAAGCAAAATGTTCGCAGTATACACAGATGCATGAGGAACGGGATTAGGCGCTGTTCTGATGCAAGAAGGAAAGGTAGTAGCTTATGGTGGAAGACAATTGAAAGTTCATGAAAAGAACTACCCAACCCACGATCTTGAGTTAGCCGCCATCGTCTTTGCGCTTAAGTCTTGGTGCCATTATCTCCTAGGTGAGAAGTTCGAATTATATACTGACCATAAATCATTGAAGTATCTTTTCTCGCATAAAGACCTTAACTTAAGACAGCAAAGGTGGATGGAGTTTTGCCTCGTATGATTTTGAGATTTCCTATACTCCTGGCAAGGGCAACGTAGTAGCGGACGCCTTAAGCAGAAAGAAGCTAACCTTAAGCCCTCTCTTTGTGGAAAGGCAAAGCTTGGAGTTCATAGCAAGCTTTAACTTCAGACCCTCCATCGACTTTGTACCTGGCCTGTTAGCAACATTAGAGGTGCGACCAACTCTATTAGACTCAGTCGGGGCAGCACAACGCGAAGACCCTCAACTTGTTGATGTGATTGATAAGTTAATTAGGGGTGAAACTTCCAGTCACCTCGATAGGTACTCCATCGATGATAAGGGTTGGCTGAGGCGAGATGGGAGACTATGTGTCCCATAAGCAAGGGATTTGGTAAAGACGGTTCTCGAGGAAGCACACCATTCCAAGATGACAATACACCCAGGTGGAGACAAGATGTACAAATACGTAAAGAGAGTTTTCTTTTGGAACGGCATGAAGAAGGACGTGGCAGATTTCGTTTCTAAGTGCATGATATGCCAACAGATCAAGGCGGAACAAAAGAAGCCTGGAGGATTGCTTCATCCTCTAGAAGTCCCACAATGGAAGTGGGATAGCATATCAATGGACTTCATTGATGGTTTGCCTAGGTCAAGAAGGGGCAATACTAGCATTTGGGTAATAGTGGACAGGCTCACAAAAAGCGCCCACTTTATACCTGTCAATAGTAGAAGGACTGCCTCATCTCTAACATGTCTTTATCTCAAGGAAATAGTTCGACTCCATGGAATACCCTCTAGCATAGTGAGCGACCGAGATCCTATCTTTACGAGCGAGTTTTGGCGGAGTCTGCAAGAAGCTATAGACACACAGTTATGCTTGAGCATGGCCTATCACCCCCAAACTGATGGTCAGACGGAGAGGGTGAATAGAGTATTAGAGGATCTTTTGAGACTGTGCGTTCTTGACTTTGGAGGGACATGGGAGAATCATCTCCCTTTAGTGGAATTCGCCTACAACAACAGCTACCAAGCCACCATCGGCATGGCGCCCTTCGAAGCTTTGTATGGAAGACCGTGCCGATCACCAACTTGTTGGTGGGAGTCTACAGACAAGCTTGTACTTGGGCCAGACATGATTAGAGAGACTTCAGAAAAAGTGGATTTTATACGAAGGAGAATGAAGACTTCCCAAGATAGACAGAAATCCTATGCAGAAAAAAGAAGGACCGATCTTGAGATTGAGGTTAGGGATAGGGTTTTCCTTAAGGTATCTCCTTTAAGGAACGTCGTTCGCTTTGGATCCACAAGAAATCTAGCACCAAGATTCGTAGGATTGTTCCCTATCATAGAGAAGATTGGGAAAATGGCTTATAGAGTAGAGCTGCCCGAAAGGTTGGCTGGAATTCACAATGTCTTTCACGTTTCTCATCTTTGGAAATGTTTACATGAGTCTGCGGAAGTGGTTGAGCCAAGCATTCTAGAAGAAGTTGAAATAGAACGAGAAACAATGGTGAGGAGAGTCCCAACTCGGATCATAGGAACTAAAATCAAAAAGCTACGCAACCGCGAAGTTAAGCATGTTAAAGTTCAATGGAGCGATGCCGAGGAAGGTCCGACTTGGGAAACTGAGGACAGAATACGCGCTGCCTACCCTTTTCTTTTTGAGGGTACATCTTTGACATCTCTTTTTCCATAAGTTTATGCTTGTATCTACCTTTTAGTGTATCTTCTCGGTCCTTTTTCTCCTAACTACTTAGGTAGAAACTAATGGATGTAAACATGTATTTGAAACATGTTATGATTGATGGCTGCAAGTGGTTGCAAGTGGTTGCTAGTGGTTGCTCAGGGATGCATACACACACACCCTAGATATTATATCGGCTCAGTCACTTCCATATTGCATATGCATAAACGTATTCATACTTGTATGTGGTTGAAACTTGATATGCTGTCATATGGATGTCACATTTGTATGAATAGTTGCGCACTCATGCAGAATTATGAGTAAGGAAAAACAAATTCGCATACATAATGGATTCATGACACTTACATGATTCGCATTAAGGAGGTCAACTGAATCAGTAGGCCGCCTAATTTTTTCATTAGATAAGGACATATACACACACACCATGCATATGATCATGAAGCATTAAAAGTCTTTTAAGGATAATGGACGCATGTGTTTGTTGGTTGAGTAGATGGACGATTGGATGTTAGGATATACGTTCTTCCAGACTTGAAGATTTCGGGGACGAAATCCTTTAAGGAGGGGAGAATGTAACACCTCGAATTTTTAGTTAACATTGAATTAACAAATTAAGGTATAATTAATTCTAAATGAAAGAATTAAGGGAAACGGGTTACGCCGTTGCGTTCATCTCAGAATTCTGCTTGAGATAGAGTCCGAGTTTGTGTAAATCGGACTCCGTATGAAGGAGTTATGACCTCCTGAAGTTTCAGAATTCAATTTAAATTTCAAACAGCTCAAAATTTGGTTTAAATTTCAAAACATACCCAAACTGGGTTGGGCGGGAAAATTCCCCCCCAGGAACCAGGTCGACCTCGGGGTCGACCTGGGTACCCAGGTCGACCAGGGGGTCGACCTGCCCAGTCGACCTGGTCAGGTCCTGGCTGGCGTGGTCGGGGTTCTGGTCGAATTTCTAAGCTCTGGTGTGTCACTAGGGCTGATTTGTCACTTTCTGATTGGCTCCTCTTGGTGTGTATGGTATGGATTCACTCCATGACCATCTGACGGCTCAAATCAATCTGAAATTCTATAAATACAACCCAACACTCAACCTTAATTCACACAAATAAAATAGAACTAGAGCCGTCATGCTGCTGGGAGGAAACTAGGAGTAGTCGTCAGTTGGAGAAAGCTTAGAGACGAACAAATTCTAATTCAATTAAGAATCAAAACAACGTTTATCTACCCAAAGGAAAGCATTGCAAATTCAGAACTCAAAAACCATAACTCAAGTTCGTCGTTCGTTGTAAGTTTAGTTATGTTTTGGGATGCAATCAAAATCAATGTCATGCCTTGGAAATAAATTGAAAATAGAACGATGTTTATTATGTTATATATGGAATTGAATGATATTGATCTATGTCTGTGGTTCTATTTTGTTATCATGTTGAATTGGGAATTAATGGATAAGTCTATTCATATGTATATGAGCTTGGAGTATAACCTGCTATGACTAGTTGTGTAGTTTATCATGTTATGCAAGTTTTAGGTTGTAAAATCCTATCACATATGTGACCAAATGTTGGTTCTACATGTTTATGTGTATACGTTAAACCTATGCCATAATTCAAGTTCACACTTATTCATATGTTTTTGATTGATTTGCAAGTTCACATATATGTAAGATGATTTAGTCTGTGTTGTAAATTCACATATATGTAAGTTGATTTAGTCTGTGTTGCAAATTCACATATATGTCTATGATGCAAATTCACATATACGTATGTGGCTTAGTCTACGTTGCAAGTTCACACCCATGACATTCATGATAACTATTTTGCAAGTTCACCCCTATTGTGTTCATATTAACTATGCCAAAAATGCGAAGTTTACACCTATGTCATGTTTATGGTAATGGATTTCTTTATGCAAATTTTGTGTATGCTAAATTAGGCTAAGTTTTTAGCCTAATATTATATGTCAAAAATCTTACAAGCGGAAAATTAGGCTAAGATTGTTAGCTTAATATTTAGATGGGGTAACGTCAGGAAAAATTGGTAATTATAGGAAACTTGACATAAATGGGTGAAAAATCACACAGATAATTTATGGCTGGAAACAGTATAAATTATATACCTAAAAATAATGAATTTCGAAAGTGGGCCATAACATTTAATTGTTAACAAATTTACATATAAGAATGAAAGAACAAATATGTAAATTTAGGAAAATACGAATATGCTTAACCCGAGGTTGGATTGAGTTATGATGTAAACCTGCCCGGACCCGCCCGGCTGTCCAGTAATCACAACAATACCTATCCAATGTGGGAGGTTAAGGCATTAAGCCCAATAAGGACCCGAGGTTAGACTGAGTTGCAGTGTAAACCTGCCCGGAACCGGCCGGCTAACTAGTAACCGCAACAATACCTGTCTAATGTGAGTGGTCGGTGCTATAATGAATAAATTAAAGCTAGAATGAGGATGGTAGGGTTAAGTTAACTAAAATACTTAACCAATTCAACATGTTAACTAAACTGATGGGTGGGGTTAGGTTAATACAGACACTTAACCACTTACCATGTTTGACTAGAAAACCCTAGTAACGGGGACCCATGTCAGCAGTAACCCAATTAGGTATCATGGTACCCTGAAACTAGGCAGGGTGGGGCACGATTACTGGGCTGATTGTAAGCGGTCAAAAGCGATGGTGGTTGGTGTAACAGTGTGGGTTCTAACGAAGTGCGGGTGTGCACACACTTCGGAGCAGACAAACAGGGCACTGAGCACTAGTAGTATAACCTATGCATTCTAGAATTATGCTGGCCCGCCACCATGGACCTGATACACCCCATGGTGGGACCAGCATAGGAATGTACAATCAAGTGGAGCTGTATGACACATATGTTTATGCGAGTAGGATCCGATCTTTAGAAAGGGGATCACTTCACCCTGACCATGGAGTGCCAATTGAATCAGTGCAAGTAGGTGCAGAGAAGTAATAGTGAGTGCGTTTAGTATAGTTAGTATTTCCTACCATATCTTATCTTATATTCTGGTATTGTCCTGTTCTCAGTTTATACAAGTCATGATAATTTTATTATTCTCATGCTAGAATTATAACTAGACTTACCAGACTTATGTCTGACCCATTTTCCTTTCCCTTTCTTTTCTTCCATTCCCTCCCTCCCCCTCCCTACCCCCCCCCCCCCAGGTCCATAGGGAGGAAACACCTCGGCTTAGTCAGATTTTTCATCCAGCTTGAAGAGAGAGAATGTATTGCTTGGATCTCTTTCGTTTTGGGCTATGGCTTTGGACATTCTATGGGGATTTGTGCAGTTTAAATTTTGTTTCATGCTTCTTTAAGTTATAAATCAAGACAGTATTATGGTTGTAATAATTGAAAGTTTGTTTTGAGGCAACAGTGGAAATGTTTTGTATGAACACGTATTTATGAAATGAAAGTCTATTTGTTTTCCGTTGCTTATATATATATATATGTATGTATGTATATGTATGTATGTATTTATATCTGTCTTGTGTTTTATCTGTGACTTTTACCTATAAACCTCCACCAAAGTTAAGGCATTCCCTTTGTGAGTGACCTTAATAGAGGTGGGGTGTTTCAACCATAATACAAAGCTATGAGCAAATATAATATAGATGTCTAATACATGAACTATGACTCATAAAACCGGTATATATCACCAAAAAGACTCATTGCATCCTCGTCCTTGTCATGGTCATCGTCACCGGCTTTGTCGACTCTCGGTCTATGGTGGTATTGCTTCTCATCAGCAGTCGTAAGCTCGTTAATACGAGAAGTCAACACATCTAGACTCCGTCGGTGCTCAACGTACATCACCTGTCATAGTCCCATCTGCATCTGGATATTATGTGACTACTGGTCGTGGAATATCAATATATCTATCAGGTCCATATGTAGTGGGTATGTTAACAGTCCAACTGAATCTGGCATCTCGGTAGCCTGTGGAGGCTAGTTAACATGCGTGCTTTGTGAAATGTCCTGAATAATATAGAGTACAAGTCCACTTCGAATAGCCGAAGGACCAACGAAATCAACTACCGTGGCATGCACAAACTTCCCATGTGAGGTGGGGTGTACTACTACTGCCAGAAAGAAATATAATCCCTACCCATAATAATGAAGTCACTAGCTGGCTACCACTCCCCGATGTGCTGTTGCGAGTCACTGACAGAATAAACCCTAGGAGTAGCTGTATCTGGCTATGGATCATCAGGAACAAAATCACCATCAAATATTTGTCTCCAGCAACGCTCCCCTGAGTACCAAAAGCAGCCTAAACTAGGTGGACAAGATGCTAGTGGAAAGCGTCTTCCTGAAAGAAAATTAGCATGCACTATGACGGGGTTGATCAGAAACGGTGAACCATCATACGGATGCCAAAGAACTGACTCTCGTGTGGTTTGCAGCTCAACTCGTTATGAGCTACAACAAATACATGTCCTGCCCGTCCTCTGGAACCTGTCTACTGTTATTAAGACTCCACGCTCATACTCTAAGAAAGTATAGGGATAGTGTAGGAAGCAAGATAGGAGAAGTCATTTTGTGAAAGTACTCATAGTACCAGTTGTAACACCCCGCCTCCGCTAGGGTCACTCGCAAAGGAATGCACTAGCTTTAGAGGGGCATTATTGGTAAACATGCACAGAAATATCACAAGACAGAACATATAAAATAGCGGAAGTAAAATCGAACTTTCATAAACATGAATACATAAGGTCTAAAGCCTTTTACATCAGAGTACATCAAAACCTGTCTTGCAATAGTAAAGAAGCATAAAGACTTTTTCATAAATTATTCCCCAAATAAAAACAGTAAAGTAGCCATAGCCAGGAAAAGTCCAAGCCATCCATGATGACCTTCAAGCAGAAGAAGTCCGAACTAAACAACAGTGTTTCCTCCCTGTAACCTGGGGGGGAAACGGAAGAAAAGAGGCGAAACAAAACGGGTCAGTCAAAAAGACTGAGTAAGCCCTATCTACTATTAGTATAAAAACTAGTAAAGTTAACTAACATGAGAAACTGAGATGAACATAAGCATGATAACAAGATAGATAAGCTAAATCAAAATAACAGGATGAACTACTGAACTCAGATAAACTAGGGTGTCGTGATAAACTACGGTGTCAAGATAAAACAAGGTATCACATTGTCAGGTTTCTATCAAGTATAATATCCCAAGATATCTATCGCGTATAATGTCCCATGGCATCTATCCTGTATATCCGCTCTGCACCTACCATACTAGTACCCCAACTGTATTACGTGTTATCCGTGAATGACCCTTACTCAAAAGTCGTGTAATGGTCCATGTCAACCTAATATGCCGCATATATAGGTTACTCAACTCATATGTTTCTTTCCATGTATAAGTTCAGTCCTTTGCCGTAGGCTGTACGGGCTTTCCCATGTAAACGGTTTATCCTTGAAGTTGTTTTGGACTGCAACCCTTGATCTAGTTGTGTTTCCTTACCATGAACTATCGCGCGTCCACTTAGGATTTATGCCACCTAGGACCGCTAGGGATTATGCTACCTAATGAACGTTTCCGTGTCTCGGTTTGGGTTTTGGCCACCTAGGACCACTAGGGATTACGCCACCCGTCAACCGCGCCCTTAATCCCACGTATGTATCGTGAATCGTTTTCCATGTCTAGATGCACATGTTCCCCAATGTGCCATCCGAGTTCCATGCCAGGGCAAATCAAGAAATACGGAACTCGGTCGGGAGCTTTAAATCGTCTGTCGATGCAGATATCAAGGTCTGTTTTTGTACCCGTGGCTATGGTCCCACGTGACCCCTCCCTCAACTACTAAAAGGCAATCCAAGAAAAATCATGTATAAGAACCACTCCACGGCCCCACTATAGCCCATTTTCCTACGGGCCAACCTCACCCATGACTCGATAGCAAGCACATGGTCTGTTGGGGGTTCCCTGCCTTTCCGCACGTACACGATTGACTAAAGATGGTAGGTAGTCGGCGATGGGCTATCCAGGGCAAAAACAAGAATCGTCGACTCCACGCTAATCCATCCCAGTCTTTAGGTTGCTCGCATAGCAACCAAGGCATACTCTTGGTCCTTCTAACGCAGACTTTAACCTCTCATGGGCCTAGTATAATTACCTGGCAGCCCACAGAGGGATCCCAAGAATATCCTCACGTCCCCCGAAGCTTCCACTTCGGCACCCAGTGCGCTGGAGCTCTTATCCAAGTCAGATAACTTGCTCCCCCTCGTATACTAAGCGATGACCTACCGTATCAGGTTACTCATCGTTTTGAGAATTAGTCCTATGTCCTTAGCTAAGAATTATTACTTAGTTACCCTTAACTAAGGTTTACCACTTAGCTTCCTCTCCCGTTATCCTTGATTAACCACGGTTTTCTACCTAGTTCTTCTAGCTAGGGTTTGTCTATTGGGTTAAGTGTTATCATTCAAGTCCATGACTTAACCCGCCCACGAATCACGTCAAAGATTGGCTAAGTATTTAAGTTCAAGACTTAGTCCCACAAGTTGGTTAAGTGTACCCAGAGGCTCATGACTTAACCCTATCAAGTCAAATTGGTCAAGTACTAGCTTACCTTAATCCTATCGGATTATCTTGCTAGATCGATTAAGCATAGATTATCTTAATCCCGTCAAATTATCGAGTCGGATTGGTTAAGTATAGGTTGGCTTAACCCCATCCTCTAATCGTACTACAATGGTTAAGTATATTCTAAAAAGGTCTTGTGACTTAACCTTATCAGGTCCGCGTATTCGATTGGTTAAGTGTAAGTTACTTAACCCCATCAAATCATCATGTATAATTGGTTAAGTATAAGTTGCTTAACCCCATTAAATTATCACGTTAAGTTGGTTAAGTATTGGTTACTTAACCTCATTGAATTACCGAGTTTAAATTGGTTAAGTGTTTAACTTAACCCCATCGAATTACCGTGTTTAGATTAGTTAAGTGTGGATTACTTAACCCCATCTAATTACCGTGTCGGATTAGTTAGGTGCAAATTACTTAACCCCATCCCCTAATCATCTTGTATGGTTAAGTGTCATTAAGAAAACTTACTTAACCTTGCCAAATTATCATGTTGGATTGATTAAGTGTTGGTTAACTTAATCCCCGTCCACTAGTCGTATAAAAATGGTTAAGCGTCATTAGGCAAATCAAATCACTTAACCTACCCAACCTTGTCATGTTTTGTTAAGTATCATTAGCCTAACCAATTTACTTAACCCATTTACCCATGTCATATTTGGTTAAGAGTCATTAATCAAATTAACTTAACCCTATCATGTGGCATTAATTACTTAATGCACCCCAACCTCTCACATTAGACATTGTTGTGGTTACTAGTTAAGCCGGTCGGTTCCGGGTAGCTTTACACCACAACTTGGTCTAACCTCGGGTTCAAGCACAACATGACCAACTTCTCACATTGGGTCCTATTGTTTGCAACTACTAGTTAGGTCGGTCGGTTCCGGGTAGTTTTACGTTGCAAACTCAACCCAACCTCGAGTTGGCCACTTTCATGTTTAGTCTAGTGTCATGTTCATAGTCAAGTTTTCAAGCAATTGGGTAGACCTAACTTAATAGGTAAATTCCCAATGGGTAGACCTAACTTAATAGGTAAATTCCCAAGCTTATGTTTTTATGCATACTTACATGTCAACTTCCATGTTATATTTCAAGTCATGTTTTCAAGTATAAACACATGTCATATTTAACGTTACATGTTGTCATGTTTATACCCATTTACCCAAATCATGTTCATGTCATTATGTTTTCCCATAATGTGACCCCAATGCTTTTAAACTCGCATAATGGATTCAAAGAAGGAACTTGTCAAAGGCATGACAAAAGGGGGTATAAAGCCACTAGTTGAACATGGTGGCAAATGAGACATAATGTGTTCATTAACTTGCATGTTACATTCTTAAGCCTCAAAACATGCATAAACCCAAACTTGGTACATAAGAGAATCATGGTGACAAAAGACATGGAATGATGGCTAGAAACTCTCATATATCATCATATAAGGATTATGACTTCATATGCAAGTTGACATAATGATTATGAAGATTCTCATGTTGCATAATGCAACATTTCAACATAAAGGTTGTGGCTTTTAGCTCATAAGATCAAGATAATGACTTCATAAACTTGCATAACATGATAGCATGCATCATTCTAATTAATCAAACCCAAACTTTCAACATGAACATTTAACTTCATAGTTAATATCTAAGAGTAGGGAAGGGCTTACATTGCTATGAAGGCACAAATCGATTAGATGAAAGATTGAGACAAAGCCTATGCATGTCATCATCCTAAAACCCAAAAATGAAAGCTCCAAATCAATCAAAACCCCATCTTTATGAACAAAGATCAAAGCTTTAGCCTTGAAATCAACTTGAGAGGCTCTCATACTAACATAGAAACTCTCTAACACTCTCATGATCATGAAACCTCTCATAGAAATGAAGTGGAGGCTAGGATTCTGAGTGGAGGCCATGAGAGGAGCAATTTTGCCATAGTTTAGTTGCATGAATGAATAATGAGGATTTAGGATAGGTTAGGGTCTTATTTATAGATTAGGCAAGTGTTTTAGGCCATAGGATTAAACCTAGATTCAATCCAAGCCATCAAAGCATGTCTTGGGGAAGAAGTCAAGTATAGGAACCATATAGGGCCTTTAGATTAAAGATGAACCATGAGAACCATCCAAATGCAAAATCTGCATTTGAGCGAATCGGCCCACGGGTTGACAGCCAAACACCCTGGATTAACCCCTAGTCGACCCAGCGGGCTCGGGTCGACCTCAAAAATCGGTCGGTTCGGTTATTCCCCTCTCCCAATTCGCTGTTTTGAACATTTTTGCATATTTATTTATTTAATTTTCAATTATATATATATATATATATCAATATATATATATTTCTCTGCGCACCCCATTTCACTTAATTAAGTATACTTTAATTTGGGAATTTTTCGTGAAACTTCGCGAGGCCATATCTTGGTCATACGGACTCCGATTTTCGAAAACTCGGACTCTATTTCGCGTATTTTTCCGAGACGAACGCAATGGCATAGCCCGTATCCCTTGATTCAGATTTTACAGTTTAATTCTGCCTCCATTTATGTTATAACAGGTTATTGAAAATACGGGTTGTTACATTCTCCCCACCTTTTAGGATTTCGTCCCCGAAATCTCCAAGTTAGGAAGAACATATCCTACCATCCATCATCCATCTACTCAAATCATCATCCACAAGCAACCATTGTCCTTAGATGATTTCTAATGCTGTATGAATATATGCAAAACGTGTGTGTACATGTTCCTTAGCTAATGCTAATGATCAGGCCTGAATAATCTTTCTAATGCAAAATATGTATAGTGCCATGAATCCAACATGTATGCAAATAGTCCTAGCCATATAGATACTATATGCGTGCACAATCATTCATTCATATGCGACAACCGCATGATAATACATTCGATTTCATCCATAAACAAGTATAAATACTCGTGCATATGCAATATGAAATGTGACCGAGTCGAGCTAGTATCTAATGTGTATTCGCGCATCCACGAGCAACCACTTGCAACCATATCAATCATAACATGTTTCAAATACATGTTTACATCCATAGGGTTCTACCTAGGATTCCCTGAAACAGGGTCGAGAAGATAAACAGGACAAACTCCTTACGGGGTTTGTAACAGAAAATAGGACTGAGAGGATGTCCACAAAAGATAGCCTACAAGTAAGCTCTACAGAAAACAGGGATCAAGGATATACTCCCAAAAAGAGATATCATGCGCGTATCTAGTCTTTGACCATCAAAGTCGTCTTTTAACTTCGCGATTTTGTAGCTTCTTATTCCTGTTTCCATAACATGAGCTGGAACTCATTTCTTCGTCGCCTCTCGTTCCACTTGCACTTATCCTTTTTCTAGAATACTTGGCGCAAACATGACTGCGTACGCATGATCTTATGCAAGCTTTCCAAAATTCACTAATGAATCTTGGATCTTGTTTATATACTATAAGGTATTCCATGTAGAAGAACTTCTTCTTGAAAGTAAACAGATGTTAACCAGGTTACCAAGCGCACTTACTAGGGTGATTTCCATAACCCATGCATAAGGGAAATAAACCATCCATCTTATCGGCGAACAACACTCGATCGGGCTTCAAATTTCCAATAAAGGCATCACGGGATTCTAAGTAACTAATCATGACCGAACCCAAACGGTTACACGAGACTCCGAGGGTATTACCAAGGCTAGTCAAGAGTCTAACTACCCTCCTATCAAAACTGAGAGTGGCACCCCTTACTGGATAACCACTTCATCCTTAGAATCCATCCATAGCTTATAAACATAAGCATTATTTCCAAGCTCAACACTTGACATAGACATTCTCAAATCCAAACAAGCCATGAATAAATGGACTGATTCTCCAATAGGACTTTGAGACAAAAATGGGATTCTCTATTACGTTAGTACTTAAGGTGCAGAGACTCAACTATCGAAGCAGACTTAAATGATACGATGATCAAAACAAAGTCCTAACGGGATGATAGAGAAGAAAAGCTAAACCTTTAACAAGATCGTTACCCTCCTTCCGAGGTACCCTAGAAATAAGAGCATACTATTACCCTCCCGATGATCTTTTCCTTGTCCCATAATACTTAACTATCCACCCCGTTTTACCATGCCAAAGGTACTCTCTCGTCATGGGTTTAATTGTTCATCTTTCTCCCTCCTTTGAGGACTAAGCCATACCAACCAGTTGCTCATCCTTAAGCTCGTATCCTTTATCCTCTTTCTCACTATCCTTTCTTATAACGCGGCCACTGGTCTCTCAAGAACCACCTCCATCGCATGGAAAGCACTTTCGTAGATAGAAAAGACTAGTCGCAGTTAAAACCACTGTGACTACAGATGGAGGAAAGAAAGGGAAAGAGATTCAATTAAGGAAACAAGGATAGTGCTAATGGCCTTTGGGGAATAGCCTTTTTCTTTTAAAAGAAAATTTTCTTGAAAAATGCTTCTTTATAAACGATTTTCAAATAGTTTTCAGAAGGTCTTTAAAAACTTTTGCCCAGTCCGGTAACCTTCTGCTCTGATACCAAATGTAACACCCCGCCTCCGCTAGGGTCACTCGCAAAGGAATGCACTAGCTTTAGAGGGGCATTATTGGTAAACATGCACAGAAATATCACAAGACAGAACATATAAAATAGCGGAAGTAAAATCGAACTTTCATAAACATGAATACATAAGGTCTAAAGCCTTTTACATCAGAGTACATCAAAACCTGTCTTGCAATAGTAAAGAAGCATAAAGACTTTTTCATAAATTATTCCCCAAATAAAAACAGTAAAGTAGCCATAGTCAGGAAAAGTCCAAGCCATCCATGATGACCTTCAAGCAGAAGAAGTCCGAACTAAACAGCAGTGTTTCCTCCCTGTAACCTGGGGGGAAACGGAAGAAAAGAGGCGAAACAAAACGGGTCAGTCAAAAAGACTGAGTAAGCCCTATCTACTATTAGTATAAAAACTAGTAAAGTTAACTGGCATGAGAAACTGAGATGAACATAAGCATGATAACAAGATAGATAAGCTAAATCAAAATAACAGGATGAACTACTGAACTCAAATAAACTAGGGTGTCGTGATAAACTACGGTGTCAAGATAAAACAAGGTATCACATTGTCAGGTTTCTATCAAGTATAATATCCCAAGATATCTATCGCGTATAACGTCCCATGGCATCTATCCTGTATATCTGCTCTGCACCTACCGTACTAGTACCCCAACTGTATTACGTGTTATCCGTGAATGACCCTAACTCAAAAGTCGTGTAATGGTCCATGTCAACCTAATATGCCGCATATATAGGTTACTCAACTCATATGTTTCTTTCCATGTATAAGTTCAGTCCTTTGCCGTAGGCTGTACGGGCTTTCCCATGTAAACGGTTTATCCTTGAAGTTGTTTTGGACTGCAACCCTTGATCTAGTTGTGTTTCCTTACCATGAACTATCGCGCGTCCACTTAGGATTTATGCCACCTAGGACCGCTAGGGATTATGCTACCTAATGAACGTTTCCGTGTCTCGGTTTGGGTTTTGGCCACCTAGGACCACTAGGGATTACGCCACCCGTCAACCGCGCCCTTAATCCCACGTATGTATCGTGAATCGTTTTCCATGTCTAGATGCACATGTTCCCCAATGTGCCATCCGAGTTCCATGCCAGGGCAAATCAAGAAATACGGAACTCGGTCGGGAGCTTTAAATCGTCTGCCGATGCAGATATCAAGGTCTGTTTTTGTACCCGTGGCTATGGTCCCACGTGACCCCTCCCTCAACTACTGAAAGGCAATCCAAGAAAAATCATGTATAAGAACAACTCCACGGCCCCACTATAGCCCACTTTCCTACGGGCCAACCTCACCCATGACTCGATAGCAAGCACATGGTCTGTTGGGGGTTCCCTGCCTTTCCGCACGTACACGATTGACTAAAGATGGTAGGTAGTCGGCGATGCGCTATCCAGGGCAAAAACAAGAATCGTCGACTCCACGCTAATCCATCCCAGTCTTTAGGTTGCTCGTATAGCAACCAAGGCATACTCTTGGTCCTTCTAACGCAGACCTTAACCTCTCATGGGCCTAGTATAATTACCTGGCAGCCCACAGAGGGATCCCAAGAATATCCTCATGTCCCCCGAAGCTTCCACTTCGGCACCCAGTGCGCTGGAGCTCTTATCCAAGTCAGATAACTTGCTCCCCCTCGTATACTAAGCGATGACCTACCGTATCAGGTTACTCATCGTTTTGAGAATTAGTCCTATGTCCTTAGCTAAGAATTATTACTTAGTTACCCTTAACTAAGGTTTACCACTTAGCTTCCTCTCCCGTTATCCTTGATTAACCACGGTTTTCTACCTAGTTCTTCTAGCTAGGGTTTGTCTATTGGGTTAAGTGTTATCATTCAAGTCCATGACTTAACCCGCCCACGAATCACGTCAAAGATTGGCTAAGTATTTAAGTTCAAGACTTAGTCCCACAAGTTGGTTAAGTGTACCCAGAGGCTCATGACTTAACCCTATCAAGTCAAATTGGTCAAGTACTAGCTTACCTTAATCCTATCGGATTATCTTGCTAGATCGATTAAGCATAGATTATCTTAATCCCATCAAATTATCGAGTCGGATTGGTTAAGTATAGGTTGGCTTAACCCCATCCTCTAATCGTACTACAATGGTTAAGTATATTCTAAAAAGGTCTTGTGACTTAACCTTATCAGGTCCGCGTATTCGATTGGTTAAGTGTAAGTTACTTAACTCCATCAAATCATCATGTATAATTGGTTAAGTATAAGTTGCTTAACCCCATTAAATTATCACGTTAAGTTGGTTAAGTATTGGTTACTTAACCTCATTGAATTACCGAGTTTAAATTGGTTAAGTGTTTAACTTAACCCCATCGAATTACCGTGTTTAGATTAGTTAAGTGTGGATTACTTAACCTCATCTAATTACCGTGTCGGATTAGTTAGGTGCAAATTACTTAACCCCATCCCCTAATCATCTTGTATGGTTAAGTGTCATTAAGAAAACTTACTTAACCTTGCCAAATTATCATGTTGGATTGATTAAGTGTTGGTTAACTTAATCCCCGTCCACTAGTCGTATAAAAATGGTTAAGCGTCATTAGGCAAATCAAATCACTTAACCTACCCAACCTTGTCATGTTTTGTTAAGTATCATTAGCCTAACCAATTTACTTAACCCATTTACCCATGTCATACTTGGTTAAGAGTCATTAATCAAATTCACTTAACCCTATCATGTGGCATTAATTACTTAATGCACCCCAACCTCTCACATTAGACTTTGTTGTGGTTACTAGTTAAGCCGGTCGGTTCCGGGTAGCTTTACACCACAACTTGGTCTAACCTCGGGTTCAAGCACAACATGACCAACTTCTCACATTGGGTCATATTGTTTGCAACTACTAGTTAGGCCGGTCGGTTCCGGGTAGTTTTACGTTGCAAACTCAACCCAACCTCGAGTTGGCCACTTTCATGTTTAGTCTAGTGTCATGTTCATAGTCAAGTTTTCAAGCAATTGGGTAGACCTAACTTAATAGGTAAATTCCCAATGGGTAGACCTAACTTAATAGGTAAATTCCCAAGCTTATGTTTTTATGCATACTTACATGTCAACTTCCATGTTATATTTCAAGTCATGTTTTCAAGTATAAACACATGTCATATTTAACGTTACATGTTGTCATGTTTATACCCATTTACCCAAATCATGTTCATGTCATTATGTTTTCCCATAATGTGACCCCAACGCTTTTAAACTCGCATAATGGATTCAAAGAAGGAACTTGTCAAAGGCATGACAAAAGGGGGTATAAAGCCACTAGTTGAACATGGTGGCAAATGAGACATAATGTGTTCATTAACTTGCATGTTACATTCTTAAGCCTCAAAACATGCATAAACCCAAACTTGGTACATAAGCGAATCATGGTGACAAAAGACATGGAATGATGGCTAGAAACTCGCATATATCATCATATAAGGATTATGACTTCATATGCAAGTTGACATAATGATTATGAAGATTCTCATGTTGCATAATGCAACATTTCAACATAAAGGTTGTGGCTTTTAGCTCATAAGATCAAGATAATGACTTCATAAACTTGCATAACATGATAGCATGCATCATTCTAATTAATCAAACCCAAACTTTCAACATGAACATTTAACTTCATAGTTAATATCTAAGAGTAGGGAAGGGCTTACATTGCTATGAAGGCACAAATCGATTAGATGAAAGATTGAGACAAAGCCTATGCATGTCATCATCCTAAAACCCAAAAATGAAAGCTCCAAATCAATCAAAACCCCATCTTTATGAACAAAGATCAAAGCTTTAGCCTTGAAATCAACTTGAGAGGCTCTCATACTAACATAGAAACTCTCTAACACTCTCATGATCATGAAACCTCTCATAGAAATGAAGTGGAGGCTAGGATTTTGAGTGGAGGCCATGAGAGGAGCAATTTTGCCATAGTTTAGTTGCATGAATGAATAATGAGGATTTAGGATAGGTTAGGGTCTTATTTATAGATTAGGCAAGTGTTTTAGGCCATAGGATTAAACCTAGATTCAATCCAAGCCATCAAAGCATGTCTTGGGGAAGAAGTCAAGTATAGGAACCATCTAGGGCCTTTAGATTAAAGATGAACCATGAGAACCATCCAAATGCAAAATCTGCATTTGAGCGAATCGGCCCACGGGTTGACAGCCAAACACCCTGGATTAACCCCTAGTCGACCCAGCGGGCTTGGGTCGACCTCAAAAATCGGTCGGTTCGGTTATTTCCCTCTCCCAATTCGCTGTTTTGAACATTTTTGCATATTTATTTATTTAATTTTCAATTATATATATATATATATATATATATATATATATATATCAATATATATATATTTCTCTGCGCACCCCATTTCACTTAATTAAGTATACTTTAATTTGGGAATTTTTCGTGAAACTTCGCGAGGCCATATCTTGGTCATACGGACTCCGATTTTCGAAAACTCGGACTCTATTTCGCGTATTTTTCCTAGACGAACGCAAAGGCATAGCCCGTTTCCCTTGATTCAGATTTTACAGTTTAATTCTGCCTCCATTTATGTTATAACAGGTTATTGAAAATACGGGTTGTTACACCAGTACTAAAAGATCTCCCAAAAACCAATAATCGAAGCAATCATTGGCCTAATGACGCACTAATGATCCAATGACCTATACAAGTAGGCTAATATATGTGTCCCCCAATGATACACAGTAGGACTATTGTCAAACGAAAAGTATTCAACTGTCGCCACATAACCACATGGTAGTGTGCTCGAAGCATTTGTAAAAAACAAATTTTCCATCATATACAAAACAAATAATCTGACAATCTCCAAATGGTGAACTGCAAGATGCATACTTACTAAATCCTCGATTGCTTATCTGATGTATGAGCATCTAATATGGAAACCAACAGTGATGCCCCTTTCTAAATCAAGATGTCACCATAACAAATTCTCTTTTTAGTTACGTTTAATATTGTGACACAAAACAATAAGTAGCAAAAAATCATTATTTGCAATGCTTATTTATGTCATGACTAACATAGGTAGTAAATGCTCATGTACATTAATTTCAATTTTCTATGACTGTATTTTACGTTGCGAATAAGTACACAAATTTAAGTCCTACAAATTTTTATGTATTTGCTACTTCTACATGTTAAAAAGAAATTAATGTTTAACAATGCTAATTTATGTTGTAAATGTCTCTATGATATTATCAACGCATCTTCATTTCATTAAAGATCAATATTAACATTGTGTTTATACTACTAATCATTAACTTTTTGCACTATTTCAATAAATAATTATTTGCGACATCACCTTATGTCATAAATAAAGTGGTATATTTACTAGGCATGTTAATGGCAATGTAATGTGAAAATATAAATATAATTTTTTTGTCTTTTTATTAATTACAAAATGAACAAATGTTTCGGTTGGAAGGTCATTTACCCATGCGCCCCCACTAGTGCGCTCAGAAATAAGAGCACGACCTAAATCCCTAATTCACTTGCCCCTCCTTTTCAATTTCGAAGCTCACGCTTGAATCATCATCACTCATTCTTGAATCCCCATCTGATTTCTGAAAGCCTAATCCGTTCGTGAACCTCGCTCAGCATTTCATTGGATTTCGTCGACCCATAACATCGATTCGCTTTATCATCACTTGCAGCCATTCAACTATTTTCAACAGGGTCTCTTAGGCAGTAGATGGCAAATTATTATTGATTTCTTTTTTAGGGTATCAATTTTTTTGATTCGTGTCATTTTCTATAGTAAGACATGAAATATATAATCTGAATTTTTAAACATTTAGAAATACATTAGTTCTTGTTCTTTAGTTGTAACAACCCGTATTTTGACAACGTGTTATAACTATAAATCAAGGCAGAATTAATTTTTAAAATGAGAATCAAGGGAAACGGGTTACGCCATTGCGTTCGTCTCGAAATTCTTCTTGGAAATGAGTCCGAGTTTTCGAAAATCGGAGTCCGTATGACCAAGTTATGACCCTTCGAAATTTTCAGAAAATCCCAAGTTCAAAACAGCTTAGAATTCGAATTCAAATTTCGAATTCAAACCACAAAACAGACTGGGCGGGAAATTTCCCGCCCAGGGCCAGGTCGACCTGGGGGTCGACCATAGAGTCGACCTGCCCAAGACCAGGTCGACCATAGTGTCGACCTGGGTGTCGACCTGGTGGCCGAGCCCACTTTTGAAGCTGGATTCACTTTGATGTTTCTGGCCTCGTTTCTGTCTACATTCATTGACCTGGCCCTATATAAACAGCCCCTAACACTAGTATCTCTACACAAAATTCTCTCTAACCTTATGCTGCTCTAATTCTGGTTGAAATTTTAGAAAAAGGACATCGAAACTACGTTAAGAGAATTGCTGATTTGGGGATTTCTGTTAGGACTCGACTAAGGATATCAAGATTCAACATCGACTTTCTTTTTCTAATTCTCGAACCACGATCTGTAAGCCCCAGTTACTTTTAGATTTAAACTATAACCGTAATATGAATATGTTGTAAATTGAAATTGGACCTGTGTATGATGACTGTTTTACATCCATTCTTGTTCATCTTGGATCTTGACTTTTGGGTGTATTACTATGACATTGATTTGGGGCCTATTCATGTTGTAAATCAAAAAGAAAACCCCCTCATATTATCATGCCTGCAATGTTGAATCTGCTGTTAGTCACAAGTTTATGACTATCACCTTATGTCAACCGTTACCATGACTATCACCTTATGTCAACTGTTATCTTCACTAGTACCTTATTTTTCTGGATTTGGAATCTTTATGTTTGAGGCCGATATTCCATATGCCAGTAATGTTATAATCATTTATCTCAAGTTATACCATGCTATGCTAGTAATCACTTTTGCCACCTTATACCTGTCCCTTTTTATGTTATCCCCTAATTAGATTTATTTGTATCGGTTCGAGTTTACGTGCGATGGGAATACGGTTTGGGTAGATTAGGTAAAACATGAATTGGCTTTGAACTTGAACATGAACGTTCTTATAACTTGAACCGGGATATGGACATGAAGTTGACACGATTTGACATGAAACATGACCTGAAAACTTGACATGAATTTAGACTCGAAACTTGAATCTGGACATGACACTTAGAATGAATTTGAAAAGGGCCAACTCAAGGTTGGGTTGAGTTTGCAGTGTAAATCTGCCCGGAACCGCCCGGCAAATCCAGTGACTGCAAACAATAGGATCCAATGTGGGTATTTGGTCATATCGCACGTAAAACCTGAGGTTAGACTATGTTGTGGTGTAAATCTCCCCGGAACCGCCCGGCAAATCCAGTGACCACAACAATTAGTATAATGTGAGAGGTTGGGGTGCATTAATAAATTAATGCCACATGATAGGTTTAAGTCATGAACCACTTGAATATACTTAACCAATTTGACACGATGATTTGGTAGGGTTAAGTCATGAACCGCTAGAACACACTTAACCAACTTGATACATGATTTGGACAGGGTTAAGTCACGAATTTGAATAACAACACTTAACCCATTAGAAACCCTAGTTACGCGGTCCTTTTCAGCAGTAACCCACCTAAATGTATCACAATACCCTGGGACTAGGCAGGGTGGGGCACGATTACTGGGCTAATTGTAAGCGACCAGAACGACGGCTGAGTAGGTGCGCCATTGTAGGTTCAGGCGGACTATGGTCGTGCACGTAGTCCGGAGTTGAAAAAGCAGGCATTGGGCACCAGTAGGTTTAAACTATGCGTGCTTGATTCGTGTCGGTGGTTGGCACCATAGGGCCTGATACACCCTATGGTGGACATAGCACAGGTGACTACATTTCAGGATAGGGCCGTATGACACAGACACATGATGAGCTAGAACTTGTTGGGAGCCGATCGATTAGTAGATCGTACCGTAGGACCCCGTAATGGGTCACTTCATGATATTGGGCCAAGGGATCATTTCATGGTTAATACTTGACATGGGTTAAGATACTAGTACAGTGGGTGCAGCGAATCTTGAATATGCGATGCTAGACCTGACTTATCTTGTTATCTTAATTATCATACCAGTCCTGTTATCATCCTTATGTTTAATTCCAGTTTTCACATGTCATGTTACCTTTGCTAGTTTTTATACTGAAAGTCACTAGGGCTTACCAGTCTTATGACTGACCCTTTTTCTTTCGCCTCTTTTTCTTTCGTTCCCCCCTAGGTTCTCAGGGAGGAAACACTAGCTCTTAGCTTGGATTTAGCTTGCTTTCTGTCAGCTCATGTACGGTTTAGTCTTGAGCTATGCTATGGCTGCACTTCTGCTATTTATGGGGAATAATTTACTTTTGTTATCTTAAGTTTATGCTTCTTTTTTTGGAACTTGATGTAATGGAATAATTTGTACCTTGGATATATGGGGTTTTGACTCTTTTCTCAAAAGTAATAAAAATTTGGTTTTTAATTTCTACCACTGCTTTATTTATGTTCTGTCTTGTGATATCTCTGTGTATGTTTACCTAGATAATACTCCACCAAAACTAGTGCATTCCCTTTGTGAGTGACCCTAGCGGAGGTGGGGTGTTACACTTGGTATCAGAGCAGAAGGTTACCAGGCTGGGCAGAAGTTTTTTTTTTATAAAAAAAACCTTCTGAAACTATTTTCAAAACCATTTATAAAGAAGCATATTTCAAGAAAAGATTTATGTTTAAAAAGGCTATTCCCCAAAAGCCATTAGCACTTTCCTTTGTTTCCTCGTTTGAATCTTTTCCTTTTCGTTTTTCAGCATGTCTGATCTTAACCTTCCCGAGGGAATACCCGTACCTGGATGGTTCCGAAGGTACTTAGAAGCTAAAGCCAACGGCGCGGGCCTGGCAGACATCCCTCCTCCTCCTCCCCCAGTGGCAGCGGTTCCTCCTCCCCTCGGTACTGCCTTTGCCAAAATATGCAAAGACTTTAAAGCAATGGGTGGCAAGAACTTCGTTGGAACTGAAACCTTTGTTGAGGCACAAAACTGGCTAAAGTAGACGGAAGACTTGTTTACTATCTGTGATGTGGAGGACCATAGGAAAGTTCAGTTGGCAGCATGGTTGTTGAAAGAGGAAGCTGCATTTTGGTGGGAAGTCACCAACGCTACCAGGCCTGTTGAGACTTGGGAAGACTTTAGAGACAGGTTTGGGCTTAAATTCTTATCGTCAACAGAAGAGTACCTTCAGATGGAAAGGTTCCTAGCACTTAAGCAAGGGGACATGTCTGTTAGGGAGTACGTGAATAAGTTTAATCAGCTTGCTCGGTTCGGTTTGGACTTGGTCAACACGGCCCAGAAAAAGGTTGTACGCTTTGCTCGAGGATTGAGCGAGCCACTACACAGTTTGGCCATAACTCATATACCCATGGGGGCGACCTTTGAAAGCTTGGTGGATATGGCTCTACTTCATGAGGAAGACAAGAATAAAAAGAAGGAGGTTAAGCCTAATGAGACTCAGAATAAGAAAGTTGACTTCAAGAAGGGAGGCAACAAGAATAACAAGAGCAACAACAAACCACGTGAGATGAGGAAGTGCAACTTTTGTGGCATCACAGGACACCTTACTAAAGACTGTAGAAAGAAGAAGAGAAATTTGGATGAATGCTTTCATTGTGGAGATACTGGACACATCAGCAAGGATTGCCCTAAGAAGCAAGGATAGGGGCAAGGGCAGACCCAGCGAGCAGGACCTTCTAGAGGGCAGTTGCATGCTCTCAACACCACTCCAGCACTTGATCGAGGTAGTAATATTTCCGTAGAAAGCCTTGTTTATATTTCTGACGTTCCTGTTCGAACCTTATTTGACTTTGGCGCATCGCATACTTTTATTTCTTCTGATATTGTTGAAAATCTGCACCTAAGTACTAGTCTGGTTGAGGATCCCGTTATAGTTTCAAATCCAATTGGGGGCTCCGCCCATTTATCTATGATGTGTGTGGATTTGAGGATCTCTATCTTAAGCGTAGAATTCACGCGTAATGCTTATGTTCTCGGATTTATGGGATACGGTTTGATCCTAGGTATGGGTTGGCTGTCAGATTATGGAGCCATTCTTGATTGTGAATGAAGGGTAGTGAGGCTCATGACTCGCCTTGGTAATACCCTTGAAATTTCTAGTAACCCTAAGGGTTCAGTCATGTTGTGTTATCTTGAATCTCTTGACTCGTCCGTCGATAATTTTCAATCTGTAAGAGTGGTCCGAGAATATCCAGATGTCTTTGATGAGGTGAGGGGGTTACCTCCTAAATGTGAGATAGACTTCCGAATTTATCTTGTGGATAATGCCAAGACAGTTTCATTGCCCGTTAAGAACATGGCCCCGCGAGAAAGAAGAGAGCTCAGCAAACAAGTTAAGGAGTTGCTTGAGAAAAATTTCATAAGGCAAAGCATTTCTGAATGGGGTGCTCCAGTGGTATTCGCTACTAAGGCGGATGGTTCGCTTTGTCTATGCGTAGATTATCGTGAGTTAAACAAGCTAACTAAGAAAAATAGGCACCCACTACCAAGAATCGACGATTTGTTTGACCAGCTTGTGGGAGCATATGTTTTCTCTCAACTCGATCTAGCCACAGGATTCCATCAGCTTAGAGTGGCTGAGGATAGCATTGACAAAACTGCGTTTAGGACTCCATATGGGTTCTTCGAATGGCTCGTCATGTCGTTTGGGTTAATGAATGCACCCGCGTATTTTGTAGATTTGATGAGTAGGGTGTTTCGGGAGTTCCTTAACATGTTTGTGGTAGTTTTCGTGGATGATATTTTGATTTTCTCAAAAGATGAAGAAGAGCATGCTAGACATCTCAAGGAAGTCATGGATACGCTTAGAGCACAACAGTTAAAGGCTAAGTTCTCCAAATGCCATTTTTGGAGGAAGTAAGTTCGGTTTCTTGGACATGTAGTTTCTAAGCAAGGCATAGCCGTGGACCCCGCAAAGGTAATTGCGGAACAAGACTAGAAAATTCCTAAGAATGCAACGGAGGTGAGGAGATTTCTCGGTTTGGCGGGCTACTACAGGAAGTTCATTAAGGACTTCGCTAAGATTTCAGCCCCTCTTACTAAGTTAACAAAGAAGAACCTAGCTTTTGCATGGGACATAGATTGTGACGTTGCTTTTCAGAGACTCAAGAGAGCCCTCACCACAACTCCAGTTTTGGCACTACCCGATGGAGGTAAGATGTTTACCGTGTACACAGATGCATGTGGCACGGGATTAGGCGCAATCCTAATGCAAGAAGGGAAAGTGATATGCTATGGGGGTAGACAACTTAAAGTTCATGAGAAGAACTATCCCACACATGACTTGGAGTTGGCGGCGATTGTTTTTGCGCTTAAAGCTTGGCTCCATTATCTTCTATGGGAGAGGTTCGAGCTAGATACCGACCACAAATCGCTTAAGTACCTCTTCTCACAGAAAGATTTGAATCTGAGACAACATAGGTGGATGGAATTCTTGGCATCATATGACTTCGATATACCTTATACCCCTGGCAAAGGTAACGTGGTGGCGGATGCGCTAAGTAGAAAAAGGTTGACTTTGAGCCCCTTGTTTTTTGAAAGGAAAAGCCTTGAGTTTATAGCAACCTTTGATTTTACACCTGCTGTTGAGTCATTGACTGCTACGTTAGCATCTCTTGAGTTAAGACCTACACTTCTAGATCAAGTAGGGACTTCACAGAAGGAAGACCCACAGATAGTCGAAATCATGGACAAGCTAATTAGTGGTGAGACGTCAAGTCACCTCGGTAGGTATGTCATAGATGACAAGGGATGGCTAAGGCGCGATGGAAGGCTATGTGTCCTACAAGTGGGAGACCTAGTAAGGAAAGTCCTCGAAGAGGCGCATCACTCGAAGATGACCATACATCCTGGAGGGGATAAGATGTACAGAGATATGAAATGCATTTTCTTTTGGGCTGGAATGAAAAAGGACGTGGCAGAGTTCATTTCGAAGTGCATGGTGTGCCAATAGGTAAAGGCCGAGTCGAAGAAGCCCGGTGGGCTATTACATCCTTTGGAGGTTCCGCAATGGAAATGGGAGAGTATCTCGATGGATTTCGTAGATGGACTGCCTAGGTCAAGGAAGGGAAATACTAGCATATGGGTCATAGTTGATAGACTCACGAAAAGTGCTCACTTCATTCCGGTGAAAAGCAAGAGGACCGCATCATGGCTAGCGTTTATTTACCTTCGAGAGATAGTACGGTTGCACGGGGTTCCTTCTAGTATAGTTAGTGATCGTGACCCGATTTTCACTAGCCATTTATGGAATAGTCTGCAAGAAGCAATGGGTACACGACTGAGTTTAAACACGACCTATCACCCACAGACGGATGGACAAACCGAAAGGGCAAATAGGGTACTAGAAGATCTCCTGAGGCTATGCATTCTTGACTTTGGTGGTACTTGGGAAGACCATCTTCCTCTTGTGGAGTTTGCATATAATAATAGTTACCAAGCTAGCATCGGAATGGCACCGTTCGAAGCCCTGTATGGAAGACCATGCAAATCGCCAACTTGTTGGTGGGAGACGACAGACAGGCTTATACTTGGGCCCGACATGATAAGGGACACTTCTGAGAAGGTTGAGTTGATACGAAGACGGATGAAAACGACCCAAGATAGACAGAAATCTTATGCGGACAAGAGAAGGACAGACTTAGAGTTCGAAGTCGGAGATATGGTCTTTATAAAAGTTTCTCCATTACGCAATGTAGTTCGTTTTGGACCATTTGGAAAGCTAGCACCAAGGTTCGTAGGACCATTCCCTATCACTGAGAGGGTTGGGCAGATGGCCTATAAGGTAGAATTACCCGAGAGGCTGCCCGAAGTACACAGTGTCTTTCATGTCTCGCATCACCGAAAGTGCTTACATGAATCAGCCGAAGTGGTTGAGCCAAGCATCCTTGAAGGCGTAGAAGTGGAAAAAGAAGCAACATTGAGGCAAGTTCCGATTCTTATTTTAGGAACGTAGATCAAGAAATTAAGGAATCGAGAAGTCAAGCTAGTTAAAGTGCAGTGGAGTGAAACCCAAGAAGACATAACTTGGGAAACCGAAGAGAGGATACGCTCGCTTTACCCATTTCTTTTTTAGGGTACATTCGTTATCTCTTTTCCTATAAACTTGAAAACCTTTTCGTATCATGCTTTTACTGCCTACGTTTGTCTTGTTATCTTCTCGATCTTATCTTGAGAACCTTAGGTAAAACCATATGGATGTAAACATGTGATTGAAACATGTTATGGTTGATGTTTGCAAATGGTTGCAAGTGTTTGCAAGTGATTGCTAGTGGATGCATGACACAAATTAGGCACTAGATCGGCTCAGTCACATTTTCATGTTGCATACGCATGAGTGCTTATACTTGTACATGGATGGAACTTGTTATGCTATCACTTGGATGTTGCATATGAATCAATGTTTGTGCACTCATGTAGAGATTATAAAGTATGTTAGGAATTTTGCATACATGTTGGATTCATTAAACTAACATATTTTGCATTAAGGAGGTCTACTGAATCAGTAATCGCTTGATCTTTTGCATTAGATAAGTACATATACACACGCTTTCTGCATATGTTCATACAACACTAGAAACCTTTTCAGGAAAATGGTTTCTTGTGGATGATGGATGGTAGGACACATCCCCCCTAACTTAGAGATTTCGGGGACGAAATCCTTTAAGGAGGGGAGAATGTAACAACCCATATTTTGACAACGTGTTATAACTATAAATCAAGGCAAAATTAACTTTTAAAATGAGAATCAAGAGAAACGGGTTACTCCATTGCGTTCGTCTCGAAATTCTGCTTGGAAACGAGTCCGAGTTTTCGAAAATCGGAGTCCGTATGACCAAGTTGTGACCCTTCGAAGTTTTCAGAAAATTTCAAGTTCAAAACAGCTCAGAATTCGAATTCAAATTTCGAATTCAAACCACAGAACAGACTGGGCGGGAAATTTCCCGCCCAGAACCAGGTTGACCTGGGGGTCGACCATAGAGTCGACCTGCCCAGGACGAGGTCGACCATAGTGTCGACCTGGGGGTCGACCGGGTGGCCGAGCCCACTTTCGAAGCTGGATTCACTTTGATGTTTCTGGCCTCGTTTCTGTCTACATTCATTGACCTGACCCTATATAAACAGCCCCTAACACTAGTCTCTCTACACAAAATTCTCTCTGATCTTATGCTGCTCTAATTCTGGTTGAAAAGTTAGAAAAAGGGACTACTTCTTCTACGTCGAAACTACGTTAAGAGAATTGCTGATTTGGGGATTTCTGTTAGGACTCGACTAAGCATATAAAGATTCAACATCGACTTTCTTTTTCTAATTCTCGAACCACGATCTGTAAGCCCTAGTTACTTATAGATTTAAACTGTAACCGTAATATGAATATGTTGTAAATAGAAATTGGACCTGTGTATGATGACTGTTTTACATCCATTCTTGTTCATCTTGGATCTTGACTTTTGGGTGTATTACTATGACATTGATTTGGGGCCTATTCATGTTGTAAATCAAAAAGAAAACCCCCTCATATTATCATGCCTGCAATGTTGAATCTGCTATTAGTCACAAGTTTATGACTATCACCTTATGTCAACCGTTACCATGACTATCACCTTATGTCAACTGTTATCTTGACTAGTACCTTATTTTGCTGGATTTGGAATCTTTATGTTTGAGGCCGATATTCCATATGCCAGTAATGTTATAATCATTTATATCAAGTTATACCATGCTATGCTAGTAATCACTTTTGCCACCTTATACCTGTCCCTTTTTATGTTATCCCCTAATTAGATTTATTTGTATCGGTTCGAGTTTACGTGCGATGGGAATACGGTTTGGGTAGATTAGGTAAAACATGAATTGGCTTTGAACTTGAACATGAACATTGTTATAACTTGAACCTGGATATGGACATGAACTTGACACGATTTGACATGAAACATGACCTGAAAACTTGACATGAATTTAGACTCGAAACTTGAATATGGACATGACACTTAGAATGAATTTGAAAATGGCCAACTCGAGGTTGGGTTGAGTTTACAGTGTAAATCTACCCGGAACCGCCCGACAAATCTAGTGACTGCAAACAATAGGATCCAATGTGGGTAGTTGGTCATATCGCACGTAAAACCCGAGGTTAGACTATGTTGTGGTGTAAATCTACCCGGAACCGCCCGGCAAATCCAGTGACCACAACAATTAGTCTAATGTGAGAGGTTGGGGTGCATTAATGAATTAATGCCACATGATAGGGTTAAGTCATGAACCACTTGAATATACTTAACCAATTTGACATGATGATTTGGTAGGGTTAAGTCATGAACCGCTTGAACACACTTAACCAACTTGATACATGATTTGTATAGGGTTAAGTCACGAATTTGAATGACAACACTTAACCCATTAGAAACCCTAGTTACGTGGTCCTTTTCAGCAGTAACCCACTTAGATGTATCATGATACCCTGGGACTAGGCAGGGTGGGGCACGATTACTGAGCTGATTGTAAGCGACCAGAACGACGGCTGAGTAGGTGCGCCATTGTAGGTTCAGACGAACTATGGTCGTGCACGTAGTCCAGAGTTGAAAAAGCAGGCATTGGGCCCCAGTGGGTTTACACTGTGCGTGCTTGATTCGTGTCGGTGGTTGGCACCATAGGGGTTGATACACCCTATGGTGGACCTAGCACATGTGACTACATTTCAGGATAGGGCTGTGTGACACGGACACATGACGAGCTAGAACTTGTAGGGAGCCGATAGATTAGTAGATCGTACCGTAGGACCCCATAATTGGTCACTTCATGATATTGGGCCAAGGGATCATTTCATGGTTAATACTTGACATGGGTTAAGATACTAGTACAGTGGGTGCAGCGAATCATGAATATGCGATGCTAGACTTGACTTATCTTGTTATCTTAATTATCATACTGTTAGATCGAAATTTGGACCTAACACCCAAATTGTTATAAATTATAGAGAATTCTAAATGAGGAATATGGAAAAAGAAAAGAACACTCAGAATTTATAGTGGTTCGGCGTTAACGAGCCTACGTCCACTTTATATCTTATTGATTATGCTTTTAAAAGTTAGTACAACAGTGATTTCTCTCAATATTCTAGTGGCTTGATAGCAATGGCGGACTCAGTATTCACTATTGCCCCAAAGATCCCGAAAAATGCCAAGCTCTGGGCTATTTATAGCTGATTTCGTCGGACGGATCGCGGACACGTGGCACGAATCCCGAGATTTTCGGATCGCATCGCCATCACTGGAGAAATAGTCAAACTAGCCGTTGTGAACAGGTGTCGTAAGATCCATGCGATTCGGATCGCTGAAGACCAGCTCATGGTTGAATGGGTCAGTGGGTTCGGTTCGTTGCAGGGGATCGGATCGCCTAGAGGTGGCGTTCGTCGACGAGACGAGAGCGATTCGTTCCCTGGGCGAGTCGATAGAGTGCGATCCGAGCGGGGCGAGACGATGGCGTGCGATCCGAGCGGGGCGAGACGATGGCGTGCGATCCGAGCGGGGCGAGACGATGGCGCACGATCCATTCTTCCATTTTCCTGGAGGACTTGGTTTCCTGATTTCCTTTCACGATTGACCCTGGATGGCTTGGTCGAAAAAGCAAGCCAACATTTTGCCCCCTCGAAGTATGTTTTATAGATGATGAAACATGCTTCGACGAGATTCATTGATTCTCTCCGGAAAGGATGCAAGTTTACAGTCGCATTGGTTCAAATTGACACAGGGGTGAATCGGATCGCCATAGGTCGACACGGTCCGATTTGGTCATCTGCTCGTCGCGTGCTGAGTTCTTAGGGTCTTGCACGATGCGGGGCGCATCCGCCTTTGAGTCGTACCGGGCTCTGAGCTTTGTGGGCCATCATTTCGAAGCGGTCCGTGGGCTTCATTGCGATTCCATCTTCAGATCGGGGCGCTTCGTGGATCGAATAAGACAAAGGAGGGGAGGCCAACGGTCACCCTCTTTGCCTATATAAGCCGACGTTTTCCCCTTCACTTTCCTTCTTTCTCCTTTCTGCTGAATCGTCTCGCGCGAACTGCTGAACAACGAATCCAACCCTTTAAAACTTTCGAAAATCCAAGAACTCTCTCAGTTTTTAGAAAGGTAACCTTATAGGAAGCATCCTCGTACTACTTTCCTGAATTTCTACGGTCGATTCCAGAGAAATACAATATAAATCCGCTACTTTTCGAAGAAATCACCAAATCGCCATGGCCATTGAACGTGGAGCTCGGAACTTGAGGATGGGAAGGAGATGAGGAAGAAGAAGGATGGAGAAGGAGGAAGGAGGCTGATTCGGATCGTGGTCAACGATCGAGGACGGAAGCAAGTGGCGAGACGACAGATCGAGAGGGTAACCAAGAGTCGTACCGCGGCAGTCGCAACGGTTCGCGAGGGAGCCTTCCCTTCGCCCGGCGATTTGGTGAGGGGCAAACTCTCTGCTCCACGATCGACAAAGGGGTGCGATCCCTCTGCCCCGCGAGTCGAAGGGGGGCGATCCCCCTGTCGTGCGAGTCGGAGGGGGGCGATCCCTCTGCTATGCGATCCGCCCCACGGCTGACGATACGAAGAAATTTCAATCTTTAATCAGCGCCTTGTCGCTACAAAACTCTGGACAGTTAGGATAGAGTCCTGACGTTGATCTCTCTGGACTAAATGACTTCATGATTTGACTGCATATGACGACTAATGACTTTTAATAACCTCGACTGCTTTCATGTTTTATTATCGCTTTTAATAATGCGCACACACTAGCGCACACAGTAGCACTCGCACACACGGGGGACGGGTAGTGTTAATCTTATCATTCATATTTTCTCGTCCTAGCAGCGATGTCGAACGACCACTCTTCCTCAAGATCTGTAGCCGAAACGGAATCTGAGACTCCTGAACAGCATAATCCTCAAATTCCTCCAATCAACCCCGAAGGTGAAGACTCTGGGTCCGAATATGAAGCCACAGAATCGGATCCGACAGAAAGCACGTCATCCAGCAACAACTCCGATTCTGACGAGCGAGCTCCGGACGAAATTCCAGGCGCAGTCGGGATAGATAAATTCTCTGACTCTTTAGCGTCCAAGCTCGACGAAATAAAACTCAAGAGAATCTGCCTAAGACACGGCATTCCTTGGGACGATGTCTTAACACCGGGAAGCGAAGACAGACCTCATTTAGCACCGGAAGGGTATATGTCGATCAGTCGGACAATGTGCCTAGTAGGAGCTATCCCTCCGTTCCCTCCAATTGTCATTGACACTTTGAGACGATTAGGCATTGCCCCGATGCAGCTTCATCCAAACGCCTACGCGTCTCTATATTCTCTGTATGTCGCTTATGCGGAAATCTTGCACGCCGAACTCAAATTCAGAGACCTGGTGTTCTTCTTTCTCTTCAAGCACCGATCTTCTGCAACTCCCAACTTTTCCTTTTTTGAATCAGTGGCGAACAGGAAAGTTCTGTACGACGGGTACAGCAACATCGGGGATCCTAAGTCCGACTGGTTTTACATAAGAAGACAGGCTGGATGCTCACGGAGATGGCTCAAATCGAGTAAATTTTTACCGCCTAGTTGAATATCTTGCTTGGGGGAGTCTAAGTAATAACATTCTTCCGCTTTTTCCTTTGTCTTAAACAGATCATGTCTTCCCGAAAACAGAGGGTGCATTATACAACAACCGGTTATCCATTCTTCTGCAAAGTAGATCCGACTTTTTAAGGATTAAAAAATGCATCACGGATGATAACCTTCACAAGCATCGCCTCTTGGATAGGAAGTTTGGACTTGGAACCGGCGGCAAACCTTATAAATATGTGCCCCCGACGGAAGGAGAGGGAACTTCACAAGCGGTGGAGACAACTAAATTTCACAAAAGCCCTTCTCCGATAGTCATCCAGGATGACGAAGACTTGAACGTATACAGGGGAGATGAATCCCGTGGCGATGCGTCGAAAGAAAACCCTACTTCTGCTCCAATGGAAACTGTCGGTGATGACGAATTGACAGAAGAACAATTATTCGATGAGCTGAATAAAATCCCTTTGCCCGACATTGAATACACGGAAAAAGACTTCGGCGAGGAGCCTTTCTTTTCTGCTTCCGAAGAGGCGGCTGACTTAGCAAGGGGACGTGAAACGGGCCAGACGAGCCTGTCTCCAGGCCCGGGTCTATTAGGGGGAATTATACGGGATGCACACCTCACACACACTGCCTGATCGTGCACTACTATGCCGTGAATATTCAATGTGATAACATGCTCTTCTTTTCTTTTTTGCAGGAGTGATGTCACGCAGGAGATCTTATTCGTTCCGTTCTCTTCGCGAAGGCACCCCCAGCCTTCGTTCGGGTACGGAGCGCCCTCGCGGTCCCTTTCACAAGTCGAGCTCTTCGCAACCTCGATCTCCACCCAAACCAACCTCCACCAGGCCTTCGAGTCACCCAATATCTTCGACCGGGGGGAAGACCCTTCCAAAAGAGTTGACTCCTCCAAAGAGTGCGCCTTCCCACAGTCGGTCGTCCAAAAGGCGCCACGAATCCAAGGACGGGGACAGGGATTCATCCAAAGATACTGAGCAAACAAGAAGCAGCGTAGTCCCCACCAGCCAACCAGAATTAGCTGCCCCCGGCTCACGGGACTACGTTCACGGTCCTGAAATCCAAGGTAGGCTGGAAAAGCTACGGGAACAATTTCCAGGAATGTTCTTCGATAGGATGGTCTTTGTCCCTGCCTTGGAGCCGGTTCCTAAAAACTGGGATAAAGAAGTTATTGGGCATATCCGTCACGTGGCCAAGCAATACGAGGCGATGAAAAAGCACGCACTTAACCTTTCGGAGGTCGTCCGGACACTCGAGATAGAAGCTCACAGGTCCAAGGCAAAACTCGAAAATAATGAAAGGGCCAGGACAAAATTAGAGAAGGATCTGGAAGGCGCTCAGGCCCAGCTCGCCCTGGCACAGAGAGACGCCGCAAACTATAAAACTGAATTAGAAAATGCCAAACAGCGCTTTCACGCAGAACTGGATTCCAACAGCCAGGAAAAAATGGCTTTAAAAAAGGAAGCTGAAGACCTCAGAATGGCCAACATCGAACTGGCAACGGCTAAAGACCATTTTCTGATGGAGAAGGCTGCTTGGGAAGCGGAAAGAGCAAGCTTAAAAGAAAAGTTGGCTCTGGCAGAGGCGGAAAAAGTGATTCTGAATGATCAGGTGGCTGATGCGGAGAGACGGGCAGCTCTTGCCGAAAAGAACGTTGATAGCGCCATTGAAATGGCCACTGCCTCCAACCATAAACTCCTTGAAAGAGAGAAAGAAATCGAGGGGTTTGAGGAGATGATCTTTGACTTCCTCGGTCAGGTTCTCAAGACTCGCAATATCTCATGGATCCCGGATTATCACGTTACTCTGGCTAACTTGTGGGATGCCATCGTGGAAGGCGAGAAACATAGGCTAGGGGTCGAGGAGATCGATGAAGATGAATTGATGAAAAGCATCCTAAGGGACAACGAGCCTGAGGATCTGGCAGAGGGCCGTCGCTTAATCTTGGCGGAGATGGAGAAAGAGAGGACCATGGCTAAAGGCAAAAGCAAGATTGACGAAGGTTCCAGCTCCGCCGCCAAGCCCAAAACTTCCGAAGTCGAGGAGTATCATCCTGACGATCCGTTGATCCCCTTAGGATTAACTCCCGTTGCAGCTGGAGCATCCGGATCTATCCGAGAGGGAGTATCTGCGGAAGGTACCTTTCTCTATTCCCAACAATTTGCCAAAGCGGTTGCGAATTGTCGTCGTCTAACAGGGCAACCCATTGAATTAGTAATGTGTGCCTTTCATAATGCAGGTGGCGAGCCCGCCGACAAGGGTGTTGAAAAAGAGAGAGAGGTGGAGGAGGGGATCGTCCTGCCGGGTGCCGAAACCGACGTTTCAGAGCGAATCGAGGCCGCAACAGCTGAAGGAAGCATCTCGGTGCCTAGTGCCGACGTACCCAAAGATGCCGAGACTATCGAGGCTTTAAAAGACTTGGATGGTCGGCATGTGGACGATGAAGAGGATATCACCGGCACCAAGAAGGCCAACGACGATGATGATGATGAGGAACCCCTGGCCAGCCGAAAAGCCAGGCAAGAGAAAGAGTTGGCTCTGAAGAAGGCGGGGGATGAAGCTTTGGATGTGGTCCCTCTCGCAGAGTTCGATCCCAAAACTGGGATGATTATGAAAATCCAATCCAAGTCCATCAGCCGGCAACTCCACTTTGCAAACCCTGATGATTTCCCTGCTTCCCTCTCCAGCAGGAGCGAGAGGAAAGATGAGGGAGAGGAAGCCTCAGAGGGGCCAGACGCTCCCCTTGTGGACAAGCGAAAAAGAAAAAAGGGGGACCCATCCGAAGCCGACAAGGAGAGGCTGGAGAGGCAGAAGCGAGAGAAGATATCAAAGCATAAATAGGATGTTTAATGATACTTTGTCTTTTAAGCTTCCCACAGGCCAGGAAGTGTAATTGTGAGACTGGCCCTCACTTTCGTTCCTAACTTGTTTTCACTTTGCTGATTTGCGGTACATAAACAAGGGTTTGTTTCTTCTGACATCATTGTGTACCTGTATTCATAGAAACTTTCCACATTTAGTCGTTAGCCAGCTATTAATAATTATAAATCAGTGAATCAACAGGAGGAAGAATGTTCATGCTACGTTACACTTGTTATATCAAAGTTTAGTGTTCGCATAGGAGAGCGCGATGCCCCCTAATCAATTGTTAGAGTTTTATGCTTGGCGATTCGTTCGCCCCCCGATTCTTCAGCGGGGAAGGAGCTCTTTCTCAGCGCTCGATCGGAGACGCTTTTATACTCTCTCTCTCTCTGAAGAGTTAGAGTCCGAGCTCAGCGATTCATTCGCTCCCCGATCCTTCAGCGGGAAAGGAGCTCTTTCTCAGCGCTCGATCGGAGACGCTTTTATACTCTCTCTCTCTCTGGAGAGTTAGAGTCCGAGCTCAGCGATTCATTCGCTCCCCGATCCTTCAGCGGGAAAGGAGCTCTTTCTCAGCGCTCGATCGGAGACGCTTTTATACTCTCTCTCTCTCTGGAGAGTTAGAGTCCGAGCTCAGCGATTCATTCGCTCCCCGATCCTTCAGCGGGAAAGGAGCTCTTTCTCAGCGCTCAATCGGAGACGCTTTTATACTCTCTCTCTCTCTGGAGAGTTAGAGTTCGAGTTCAGCGGTTTATTTGCCCCCCATACTCGTCTCAGGTTTACATTTTAATCCAAGCTCCGAGGATAAAAACCAGTCGGACAAGCAGCTAGAGCGTTTACCAAGGCTTTTGGGTCCTTCTGATTAGTTTACGATTGGAACTGTCAACGCTGGACTTCGGGTACCTGCAATATTCACACTGATTTTCATAGGCAAATAGACAAAGACGCAGCGAAGGTAAATGACACATAGTATTTTTATAGTGGTTCGGTCGAATCATGACCTACGTCCACTTTATAATCCCTTGCTTTAAGAAATCAGACTGTTCTAGGCAAGTCAGGCCCTGTTACATAGTTTTTTTTTTTTTTTTTAAACAAAACACAGGAATGGATTTTAAACTTCTCATGTTAGATATGGCCGTAGATGTTGGGCGTTCCACACTCTGGGGATCTCTTTTCCATCTACGGTTGCCAGCTTGAAGGTTCCGTTATCAAGCCTGCTGAGAATAGAATACGGTCCTTCCCACTTCGCTCCCATATGAGTTGGGGGTGGAAAGACACGTTTCAGAACCAAGTCTCCGGGTTCCAAGGTTCGGGCTCGGACCCTTTTGTTGTAGTATTGGGCGACCTGTTGTTTGCATCTCAGAGCACGCAGGTCGGCTTCATCCCTCTTTTCTTCGATCATATCCAGGGACTCAAGAAGCAATTCGTTATTGGACATTGGATCATAATAGGTCACCCGATGAGAAGGTACCTTTATCTCAATCGGGATGACTGCTTCCGTTCCAAAAGCGAGGGAGTACGGGGTATGCCCTGTTGCTGATTTATATGTCGTCCTGTAGGCCCATAGTGCCAAGGGCAGTTCGTCAGCCCACATGGCTCTAGCCCGCTTCATTCTTCTTTTCAGAATGGACTTAATTACTTTATTTACAGCTTCAACTTGCCCGTTCGATTGCGGGTGTGCCACAGATGTGTATCGATTCTCGATGTGGTATTTCTGGCAGAAGTTCCTGAATTCAGCACTATCAAATTGAGTTCCGTTGTCGGTTATCACAATTTTTGGAATCCCGAATCGACAGATGATGTTTCTCACGATGAAGTTGATTACTCGTTTAGTGGTGATTGTAGTTAGTGGTTCTGCCTCGACCCACTTAGTGAAATAATCTACAGCCACTATGGCGAACTTTGCTCCACCCCTTGCTATGGGGAGGCTTCCAATAATATCAATTCCCCACATAGCAAATGGCCACGGGCTCATCATTGTTTTTAACTGGCTTGGAGGTGCTCTGGGTATCTTTGAAAATCTCTGGCATGCATCACATCGTCGTGCATATTTTACTGCATCCTTGTTTATGGTAGGCCAGAAGTAACCATGCCGCAATATCTTTTTTACCAAAGTTTGCCCCCCGGTATGGTCGCCACATTCACCTTCATGGACTTCTTGCAGCACACGCTTTACGTCATCGTGGGCTATACACCGAAGAAGGGGCATTGAATACCCTTGTCTATAAAGGATTCCACCTTGCAGGACGTATCGGGCGGAATTGCGAATCACTTTTCGCCTCTCGCTTTTCTTCGTCGGAAGCGCTCCATTCGTTAGGAAATCCTTTATAGGGGTCATCCACGATTCCTTTTCTGGTTCCGTCTCAAGTACTAGGTCGATTTCCATCTGATCAATGCTAGGAGACCGAAGTACTTCAACGGGGGCTAGCCCTATCACTTCAGGATCGTTAGAACTAGCCATCTTTGCCAACCTGTCTGCTTGCTGGTTTTCTGACCGCGGAATATGAGATATGCTGTAGTGATCAAACTCATTCAGCAGCTCTCTTACTTTCTTTAAGTATAGAATCAATCTCGCACTTTTAGCTTGGAATCTCCCAGTAACTTGGTTTACGACTAACTTGGAATCGCAGAAGATGTTCAGTTTCGTGACTTCTAGCACCTTTGCAATCTTTAGTCCAGCTATCAGAGCTTCATATTCAGAATCGTTGTTAGTGGCCTGAAACTCCATTCGGATGGCATAAGTTATCAATCGTTTTTCGGGGGTTTCAAGCACTATTCCGGCGCCAGATCTTTTGTCATTTTTAGCACCATCAGTATATAATCTCCAGACATCCGGGTCGAAAAGTAATTTTGAGGGTTCCACTTCTTCGTTTGCTATGTCTTCTTCAGGAACTGTGAATTCTGCTATGAAGTCAGCTATCGCTTGCCCCCGAATTGATCGTCTGGGCTGAAAGTTCAAGTCGAATTGACTTAACTCAATATTCCATTTGAGTAATCTTCCAGACGCCTCTGGTTTCTGTAGAACTTGCTTGAGTGGGTGATCAGTATATATGATAATAGGATGTGCTTGAAAGTAGTGCCGAAGTTTTCTGGAGGCAATCAATAAACTATACGCCAGTTTTTCTATCCGTGGATAATTACGTTCTGCCGCTGTTAATTTTTTACTTACGTAATACACAGGCCTTTGGACCTTCTCCTCTTCCCTTACCAAAGCTGAGCTGACTGCATGAGATGATACTGCCAAATATACGAATAAATCCTCGTGGTCTATCGGCTTAGATAGAATTGGAGGTTTCTCCAAGTGTCTAAGCAAGTTCTGAAACGCTTCCACGCAGTCAGGAGTCCATTTAAAGTGGCGTTTTCCCCGCTTTATTAATTCGAAGAATGGGATGCACTTATCCGTAGCCCTGGAGATAAATCTGCTTAGTGCGGCCACTTTTCCAGCAAGGCTCTGCACGTCCTTAATTTGCCTAGGTTCCTGAATGTTCCTGATTGCCGCGATCTGGTCCGGATTAATCTCGATACCGCGAGAACTGACAATGAATCCTAAGAACTTTCCAGAAGCAACACCGAATGAACATTTGGTGGGATTGAGTTTCATCCCATACTTTCGGAGAATGCCGAACATCTCTGCCAAGTTAGTAGTGTGTTGAAAGGATTGCTTGGATTTAACCAACATATCGTCGACGTATACTTCCATCGTTTTCCCGATTTGGTTATAAAACATTCTGTTGACCAAACGTTGGTACGTAGCGCCTGCATTCTTCAAGCCAAAGGGCATCACTACGTAACAATATAATCCCAGATCAGTGATAAAGCTAGTGTGCTCTTGGTCCGGGACATGCATTGGAATCTGATTGTATCCTGAATAAGCATCCATGAACGAAAGAAGCTCGTGACCTGCCATTGAGTCTACCAACTGGTCAATTCGAGGTAAAGGAAAACTATCTTTGGGACAAGCTTTATTTAAATCTGAGAAATCGATACACGTTCGCCACTTCCCGTTGGCCTTCTTTACCAGGACTGGGTTCGAAATCCAATCTGGGTAAGCTGAATCTCTGATAAATCCATTGCTCTTTAGTTTCCCAACCTCTTCTTTCAAGGCAGCGGACCTCTCCGGGCCCAGCACTCGCCTTTTTTGCTTTACCGGAGGATGTTTGGGGTTAACGCTCAAAGAATGACTCATGATTGATGGGGATATCCCGCACATGTCCGCATGGGTCCAAGCGAATACATCCAAGTTGTTCTTTAAGAAAGTCGTCAATTCTTCGGTAAGAGTCGGACTTAACTGGGATCCAATCTTAAGGACCTTCTCCGGATCACTGTCATCGATTGGCACATCCACAGTTGCTTCGTTGGGAGTTGCCGTTCTGCTCCCGGGTTCTTGATCCTCTCTGGGATCTATATCCTCGGGCGTCACTCTAGGCATCTCTCTAACAACCCTCTTCTTTGATTGCTATAAGGCTTCCGCCCCCAAAGGGGGAAGAGTGCCTTTAGTTTCGATACCCCCGCCGTTGCGAAGCAGCTTTAATTCGGCAACATAACATGCTCGCGCAGCAACTTGATCCCCCCGGACGATACCAACGCCGGCTTCTGTGGGGAACTTCAATAGCAAGCACCAGGGGGCTATACAGGCTCTGAATTTTGCGAGGGCCGGCCGGCCCAAGAAGGCATTGTATGGCGATTCGACATCCAAAACCACAAAAGGAAGGATTCTCACTCTCTGGCGTTCTCCTTCCCCAAGTGTAACTGGCAATTCTACGTAACCCATAGGTGCGGTGGATGCTCCGTTGAATCCACGAATCCATCCTTGGCAGGGCTTCAAGTCCTTTATCTCAAGATTCATCCGGTCAAAGGCTTTTTTGAAAAGGATATTAACGGAACTCCCGTTGTCCACCAGCACCTTATGAACAGTGGCTGGCCCAATGGGTATTGTGATTACAAGTGGATCTTCAGTTGGAGCATGAACCCCAATGCTTTCTCGCTCTCGGAAAACAACATCATCAGCCATCGTCTTTTGCTGCTTCATCGGAACACTGTCCTCGGGGTTGCTACATTCCCCCACTTCGAGGTGTTGTTTGGCTGCGTTGACATACTGATCTAAAGCTTTGGAACTGTGCTCAGCAAGGTAGAGTCCACCGATCACGGTGTTGATTACAATATTCTTTCCCTTTTGCTGAGCAGTTGGCCTAGCAGCAAGTTGATTTTGATTCTGATTTGGGGCCTGTACTGCTTGCCCCCTGTCCCTAGGTGCTACTCTGTACTCGTCTAGCTTCCCTTCTCGGAGCAACCTTTCGACTACGTCCCTAAGGTGACGGCATTCATTCGTCGAATGGCCGTGAATCTGATGAAAGAGGCAAAACTTCCCTGTCTCACGCTCTTTTTCCGTCGACTCTCTAGGAGGCGGCCTCTTATTCTGGAGGACTTCATACGCATCCATGAAGATATTTTCCAGAGTATCATTTATGGGTGTATAACTCTCAAAGGCCCTGGGACGAGTCCTTCTCTGGGAATCGTTCCCCCGGCCCCTCTTCCGGCTGTTGCCATTAGCATTGTTACTGTTGTTACCCGGTCGGCGACCGCCCTGGTTCTGATTTCCGACGTTAACCTCAACTTTCCCCGAGCTGTCTCCAATCTGTTTGATGGCGACATTGCTCTGAATTTCTTCCTTGTCATTTGTTTTAAGCTTTCGGTTCGCGTACACCTCTTCCCGGCGTAGATGTACATTGGCTTTCTCATAGAATAATTCTCTGGTGTGGGGTGGTTTGCCTGCCAGGTACCTCCCGAATTCAGTATCCTTATCCACTCCATCAATTAGTGCTGCGACAATGGTCGGCTCATGAGGATCTTTGACCTCGGTGGCCGCCAAATTAAAACGATCCAGGTACATCTTTAGACTTTCGCCCGGTCGTTGTTTGACAAGGAATAGATCGATCACGCTTTTCGTCTTCTGTGCGTAGATACGGAATTGCTCTATGAACTTCTCGCTTAGTTCCCTGAAGCTGGAAATCGATCTTGCCGGTAGGCGAGTAAACCATAGCAAAGCCACGTCTTCCAGGAATATGGGAAACGCTTTACACTTAACTGCATCAGAAGCGGCGGCAGCAGTCATCGACCAGGAGTATCTCATCAGGTGTTGAACAGGATCAGATCTTCCTGCATATCGGTTCATCTGCGGCATGTTGAAACGCCTTGGAAAAGTTGCATCCAAAATATCGTCAGTGAAAGGAGTATGACTGCGGTCAATCCCCCAATCCTCGTTCCGCTGTCCACGACTGTCGGCCAAAATCTGGTGAACCATGGCTGCAACGTTTGCACTAGTCAAAGGAGGCTCAGGATCAGTGCCTCTGGCCCGACGAGGCTCTCTGATCTCTCTTCGGGGAGCAGCCACAAAATCCGAGGCTTGAACGGGGCCTCGCTGCCCCCCGTTATCATGAGTATGGGTACGGCGACGAGGCTGAGGTGGTCTGTCATGCACAGGACTGTTCATGCCCCGAGTCCTGAGGGTCGTTGCTTGACCGTCCGTATTACGATTGGTGGGTCTTGCCCCCAGTTCTTCTTCTTCTTGTGAGGGCAGGGTCCCGAACCGAAGCTGTTCTATGTTTTCGGCTCTTTCATACGGTCGCCGCGGAGGTCTCGGCGATTCTTCAGATGAAGAGGAATATGCTGGAGTGAGTGGACGAACTGGCGATGTTCTTTGTCTTGTTAACTCATCAAGTCTTCTATCCATAGCCGTCAGGTTTTGCCGCAGGACCGAATTTTCCTGCCTTTGGGCAGCTAACTCATTAAATAACCTATCCCACATTTCGACAAAACGAGAAAGATCCCCTTCAGTAACAGGAGCAGTAGGATCATAATGGTCATCATCACCCTCTCTTATGGGCGCAGTGCTCGGACCGGGTCGAGCAGAGGTTCCAGGACGATAGGAGTGGGTCATGGGTTCTTTTCCAGGTCGAGTTGTGTTCTGACCATCAGTCTGGGTAGCTGCGGTTCGTGGAGGTCGGTTCGTTGCGCCCCCCTGGAGTCGACCCGCGGTCATGGTGCGTGGAGGCTGCGAGGCGTTGCCTCGGGATCGAGTAACAACCCCTTCCGTAGCGCGGATCGTCTCATCTTCATCGACTCGGAACGAGGCGTTTTCATCGGATCGGATCGCCCCCTGCGCTCCGCGATCCAGAACCTCTTCGTTGCCCAGTTCGTGCACACTCTCCTCGATCGTCTCGTTGATCTGCGAAACTTTAGATCTTTTTCCAGCCATGGTATCCGAATTGCTGGAATCTTCAAGAAAATGAATGACGAAACCTTAAGGCTGAGTCTCTCAGTGAAAGCACCAAAAATGTTAGATCGAAATTTGGACCTAACACCCAAATTGTTATAAATTATAGAGAATTCTAAATGAGGAATATGGAAAAAGAAAAGAACACTCAGAATTTATAGTGGTTTGGCGTTAACGAGCCTACGTCCACTTTATATCTTATTGATTATGCTTTTAAAAGTTAGTACAACAGTGATTTCTCTCAATATTCTAGTGGCTTGATAGCAATGGCGGACTCAGTATTCACTATTGCCCCAAAGATCCCGAAAAATGCCAAGCTCTGGGCTATTTATAGCTGATTTCGTCGGACGGATCGCGGACACGTGGCACGAATCCCGAGATTTTCGGATCGCATCGCCATCACTGGAGAAATAGTCAAACTAGCCGTTGTGAACAGGTATCGTAAGATCCATGCGATTCGGATCGCTGAAGACCAGCTCATGGTTGAATGGGTCAGTGGGTTCGGTTCGTTGCAGGGGATCGGATCGCCTAGAGGTGGCGTTCGTCGACGAGACGAGAGCGATTCGTTCCCTGGGCGAGTCGATAGAGTGCGATCCGAGCGGGGCGAGACGATGGCGTGCGATCCGAGCGGGGCGAGACGATGGCGTGCGATCCGAGCGGGGCGAGACGATGGCGCACGATCCATTCTTCCATTTTCCTGGAGGACTTGGTTTCCTGATTTCCTTTCACGATTGACCCTGGATGGCTTGGTCGAAAAAGCAAGCCAACATCAGTCCTATTATCATCCTTATGTTTAATTCCAGTTTTCGCATGTCTTGTTACCTTTACTAGTTTTTATACTGAAGTCACTAGGGCTTACCAGTCTTATGACTGACCCTTTTTCTTTCACCTCTTTTTCTTTCGTTTCCCCCCTCCCCTCAGGTTCTCAGGGAGGAAATACTAGCTCTTAGCTTGGATTTAGCTTGCTTTCTGTCAGGTCATGTACGGTTTAGTCTTGAGCTATGCTATGGCTGCACTTCTGCTATTTATGGGGAATAATTTACTTTTGTTATCTTAAGTTTATGCTTCTTTATTTGGAACTTGATGTAATGGAATAATTTGTACCTTGGATATATGGGGTTTTGGCTCTTTTCTTGAAAGTAATGAAAATTTGGTTTTTAATTTCTACCGCTGCTTTATTTATGTTATGCCTTGTGATGTCTCTGTGTATGTTTACCTAGATAATACTCCACCAAAACTAGTGCATTCCCTTTGTGAGTGACCCTAGCGGAGGTGGGGTGTTACATTAATAGTCGTTCACAATATATTTCTTGCGATTAGTGTCCAGAGATGATTGAAATCATCTTTTATGAATGTAATAAACCAAACAGTGAGAGAACACGGAGAAAAGATAGAAATCTTTGAAACATAACATTTATATTGGTCGCGTTTCAATGTAAATTAGTTAAGGTTTGTTAAAAATTTGATAAAACAGTATAGGAATTGAAAATATCATTTCTCCTATTGATATTTTGGGTAAAGCTATTTTAGGAATTATTGTTTATGTTCGTTTGAGTAATATCATTTTAACCATCTCTATTTTCTTGTGATAAATTTGGCCATTTACTTTAGTGAAAGGTGACATATCTTCTTTTTTTCTTCAATTTTTCTCTCTAAAAGAACATAGAATTTAATATTTATTGTGATAAAAAATTTACGATGTTATTGTAATATGTATGTGTGTGTATGTGAGATATGATGTATATATGTGTGTATATATATGTAGATATGTATATATGTGAGATAGGATGTTTCATATTAGGTATGCATCACACGTATATTTCTTCAAGGCATTTAGTATAGAAATATTTTTAGTACAATAATATAAAAGGAATTGTGATTAATTTATTTATTGCTGCAATTTTATTTCTAACATAATTAGAAATAGACTTGAGAAAAAAGAATTATATTTATCATTTACTAAACCTAATTATACATAGTACTCCAAATTTAATATACATCAATACTGACAGTAAACCCAAGATAGATTTCAGCATCTATGCAGTTTTGAGCATGTGCTTCATTTCCTAGGTTATTGATATCTTCGAATTAAATAAAATTTCTCTGTTTCAGTTCTAACAATGAAATTTCATCACAAAATTCACAACCTCATCTCATAAGACATAAATTTGTGTTGGTATAACAGCTGTAATTGTACACAACTCTACTGAACACTACCCTATCATATAATTTATAACATAGGGGACACAATTGCACTTGTAGCTGTACACAACTCTGTCGCTGCGTGGGTCATGGTAGCAAGGGCACTCATCTTTATTGTCGAAGGTTACATATGGGACACAGTTGCACTTGCTGCAGCACACCCCACAGTGGTACAGGTGCCTTTTCGGTATTCCTGCTTTCGAGCACCTCTGCTTGCACTTGAAGTCGCAAAATCCTACATTCAAATTGACACATTCATCACTAACCACGCATGTGTTATATCTTTTTGGTGAGGAGGAAACTAATATGGGCATACCTGTTGAGGAAGCAGCCATGATGTCCAATAAAAGGGGCAAAGATTAGTAACTCTATTTTTATTGAACATTTGAAATTTAGTGTCTAATAAAAGCAACCATGTAACCTTTTGAGGAACGCTATAACTTTGAATGTCTGCTTATTTAATGGTAGGGTGTACCATTAAATCTAACTTTTTTTTTTTTGCATTTGAATTTTAGTGTTCAGTTAGGCTACTTATTGGAGCTAGAACTATGAATGTCTCGGATTTGACTACTTTAAAAAAATGAGGATATTTAACAGCCTGAACTTTAAATTGTATGAAAGATAAGTAAAATTAGCAAGAAAAAGGGGGAGATAAATTTTGACAGTGCATGCATGCATAAACAATCCATTTATATGATGAGTTAGGTTGATGATTGAATTTGGTGCAACGACCGGTACTTTAAGTGTATTTTTATTTTGATTTCTTTTTTATTTTATTCATTTAAAACTCAATTTGTTTAAAACATTTGAAAATAACTATTTTTGATTTGTTATATTAGACTAAAATTAATTTTAGTTTTATATAGAGAATGAATTTATTTTGATATGAATATATTTTAGTAATGAAAATTAGTGTATGCTACCTCAGATCGTATTTATTTAATTTATCGAGTTTATTTGGATTTGAAATTTATTTCTTAAGATACTAATTTAAATATTTTACTCGTATTATTATGTATTATGTTTTCAATAAAATATTTCTTTAATTTAATTTTGAAATAATTCTCCTATTGATCTGTTATTTTGTGTTGATCGATTGTCGCTATAGATATCATTCAAATTCTATTTTTTTCCTGATTCATTTCTTTTGATATTTCAAACCCGTTCCTTTCCAATTCATTAATCTCGTTTATTCGTTCATAATTTCTATATCAAACTAATTTTCGCTTGATACTGTTCGGTTTTATTTTCTAACTATTCATCCTTTTTTATCTGTGATTTTTAAATTAGATTGGTTTCTAATTTTATTTTTACCATTGACTTCTATTTGTCAGAATCCTCTTTCCTTCTGTTTAATTAAAATCGTTCGTTTCCATCTAAATTGTAAGTGAAATTCTATGGTAAGTCGCTCAAAAGCGAGTGGGTGCAAACTCGCTGCCACTTGTCTGTTACATTTCTTATTTCAGCCCAAAATACATGTGTAGAATTGCACAAACTCACAGTATTGGACTGAATTGAAAAATGCAGATGACAGATGTCAGCGAGTGTGCATCCACTCGCTTTTAAGCGACTAACCATAGAATTTCTCAAATTGTAAACCCATTCATTTCCTTTTGGAATTGATTAATCTATTCATTACTATCCCATTCATAAACTCGCGTGGTTGCTATTTGAAAAAAATATAATAAACGTTTTGGCTCAAAAGCCATGCGTGCGTCTCGAAAGGTGTTCAGTTTCCCAATGCACTGCTTCGTAATAATACTAATATATATATAAAAGTAAAATAATAACGAGTGGCTTTTGGGAACCTGCTTCTTCATTGATATGCAAGCTTTTATATTATTTTCTTCTTGTCATTTCGTTCTTCACAAGTTAAACGCAGCAGCTATTTCCATCCCCATCTCCACGTTTTGCCATTCTTTATTCCTTTCCCCTCGCGATTCTTTCTCCATCGAACCGAACCCCGCAGCTCCACCATCAGCCGTGAACCACGCAAGCCATCCTCTCCCCTCAACTCCACTCGAACCTTACCCGCCTGGCCAGCCGAGCCGCCTCCACCGTATTGACCTCCGAACCCATTTACCTGCCCCACCGCAACTCAACACTCTGACCCTACACTCCGACTACGCCCCTGAGCCATCCCTGTACCACGCCTCTCCACCCCTCAGCCGAAGACGAGGCGTGTTCTTCCAGCTGTACCTGAGCCCATCCACCTCTCCGCCAAAAACCGCCATTACCCTACTCACTCACAACGACGGTAGCAACCCCTCCAACAGTCTACCCTGAATCAATTCAACTCCTGATCCCTGCTATCCCCATCTTGCCCGCCTCAGCCAGGCCCATCAACCATGGTCGACCTCCGTTCTTTCCCGCGTGTGTACGTGAGTTCTGCTAAACGTGTGTGTTGTGTTCTCACGTAAAAGTGGTGTGCGTGATTACATGTGTGTGTTAAAATATATTTTATATATGTTTATCTGTATGAATATATTTGTTTGTTAATGTGTTTTTATATAAAGATATATATATTTATATAATATATTTATATAATAGGGTTTTGGAGTATTATATATTCATAATATATGTACTATTTTGGTGTGTGTGATTTTAAATATATATATACATTATAATTTTCTATAAATATAGGTATGTATCTATGTATTATTTAGGGGTGAGCGTTTGGTTGGTTTGGTTTATCCGATGATGAAATTTGTCAAACCAAACTAAAACCAATAAAAATGAAAACCAAACCAAACCAACCAAATTAAGTTTGGTTGGTTCGGTTGGTTATCCGATTAAACCGAATTAAAAATGTTTTACACCTTTGTGTTTGGAATATTCACTATAATTTGAAATAAATTATAACTATATGATTAGATTATTATTATTTATGATTTTTATGATTTCTAATATTAATTTTGACACATAAGTGATGATTAAAGTTTACTTAAATAACTAAACTAATCTAAAAGATTTATTATAATATTGATAGTTTTGAAAATATAGTAAAAGTTCGGTTAATTTGGTTAAACCGATAACCGAATTTAATATTTTTCCGGACCGATTACAAACCGATTTAATTTCAAAACCGATCCAAACCGACCAAAGTAAACTGGTTTGGTTGGTTTATTTGGTTTAACCAAATAATGCTCACCCCTAGTATTATTTTGTGTAAAGATTTATTCTGTTTATTTTTGTGCCGAGTTTGGTATTAAGGTTGAAACCTGATCCAAAACCCAACAGTTGTTCCAATCCGTTGAAAATTCCCGATTCTCCTCTTGTAATAATAAAATATATATTGAGCAGTTACCGAGTTGAATTCATTATGAATCGTGCCTAGAAGTTATCGTCACAATTCCATGTCAGTCCGTCTACCGTCTCCAATCTGTACCACGAAAGATGAGTTTAGCTCAAACTTGACTTACATTATTTCATGGGTGTTAGATCAACTAAATGAACTATTATGAAATGTATATGATTGCCAGTAGAATTGGTTGTTTAATATGTACACTTTCATATATGACACGATATTCATATGATACGTAGGTGCATTGATGATGTGTTTGATGCTATGTAATGGTTTGTTTATGTTATTGATACCCCAGTTTAGGAAAAATCACTTAGGGTTGAAATGATATATACCCGAATGGACATTAGATTTGAGAAAACGTTATGGGTTGAAATGATAGATCTAAACGATTTTTATCAAATTTGGGATTGCGGGTTGAAATGATAGACCCGTAGAAATTTAAATTGCCGGTTGAAATGATAAATATCCGTATCATTTGACCATAGGGTAGAAAATTATATACGGACACCATTGGTCATGTTTTGAAGTATTTTGATTTGGGAATTTGATTTTAAAATAATAACTTAAGATTTTATATTTTATATATATTATTTTTAAATATTTTAAAACTTAAATTTTATAAATTTTAAATTATATGTTTTAAAATGATTTTATAAGTAAATATAGATTTAAATACTTATTTAAGATTTTACTTATAATTTCATTTATTTTAAACTATATAATTTAATCATGTAGGTATTTTAAACTTTTATAATATTATTAAATAATTATTTTAAACTTATTTTCTATATTATTTTAATCTTATATATGTTTATAATCTATATTCTAATTTATTTTGGAATTTTATAAACTTATATTTATATATCTCTATTTTCAAAGTTAATTTTTTTTTAATATTTTATGAACGTTAATAGTAAACCCAGGATGGATAATTTAAGGTTTCGCGAAATTGGAGGTTTAAAGATTTAGAATTTAATATTGAGATTTGATTCAACAAATGAACTCATATGAGATATGAATTTGAATTTGAATTTGAATTGATATAATTTATCAATTAGAGATGAACTTGAAGAGTGAAATTGTTTTGAATTTGAATTTCCAAATTTTGAAATGAATTTGAGTCTATAATGGATATGAAACAAATTTGATTATAAACCAACTGAATGTGGATTTGAATTGGCTAATTTAAATTTTGAAAGAAATGAACATTAATTGCGTAAATTGATTTCATTTGAAATTATAATTGATATGATATGAATTCGATTTTTAGTAACCGAATGTGAATTTGAATATATAGATTTTATATTTGGAATCAATTTTATAATTGTATGGTTTGAATTTGAATATTTGTGAAATCGAACTTATAAGAATTGCTTAAAATTTGTATGAACTTCTTGAATTGAAATGTAAGATTTGATTCGAATTGTATTAACTGAATTCGAACTTAAGTATTGGATTTTGGAATCAACTTAAACGAATTCTTATAAGGGTAAACTGAATTGTTTGAATTTATAAATAACGATTTCAAATTTCATGACTTGAATTGCAAACCATAATATGTTTTGTTTAAAATTGAAATGTAAGTTTTTGACATGAATTGTACATTTTGAATTCGATCCCACTACAACAAAACAGTGCTTTTACAACGGGCAAAAACCGTTGTTATATGCTTTTCACAACAGGCAAAAAGCACGTCCTAATATGCATCTTCATAATAGGTCCTCACTAAATTACACCGGTCTGTGACTGTTGTAAAAGACCATGGTAATAACGTGTTTCTGTCACGTGCAACAACTCTATGACAATGGACATAAACCCGTCGTAATATATTATATTACAACGAGCACTGCCCGTTGTAAAAGGTCTTTTTGTTTAAAAAAAATCTAAACGTAGTAATATAAAAATATTGCATAAATTAAAATATTGAACTCAAAATTTCTTATTTTAATATAAATATTTTATTATACTCTTACAATACATAGTTTTATTTCTTTCTATTACACAATTACTATACAAAATATGAAAATACTCATTTGTACAAATATTATTTCAACATACACTTAGTTACACTCACTCACACCCTCTCATGCTCAATGTCTTCGTCTTCGGTGACTGGTTTTTTTTTTGAAATTGGGTATACCGCCTCGTTAAAAACCTATACAGGTACTCGACGTGAGTACAAGATAGGAAAAAAGAGTGCGGCGCTTTATTGATAACGAACCAATAAAAAGTACAGCGACAAAAGGAGACAAGTAAACATCCTTGATCCAAAATGTGTAACTAAGTGTATGTAGTGATCCAAAATGTGCTTTAAAAGAACTGGATGAAGAAGAACAAACAGGTTAAAAAATGTGCATTAAGCAGGGCAACGTACATTAAAAACTTGAATAAAGTTTGTATAAGTGAATGTTCCGAGGAATAAAAACATGAGATACCTAATACCTCAATTAACCTTCTCCAAATTCACCTTAGTTAAATACACAAATAGCTAATAAACAAGATGCTTCACTCTATTTTAAATCTTTAATTTCTTTCTCTTGAATTTGTCCAGTCGTGCCTATCAGAAATATAAAAAGCAATAAGCTGGTGGGTAGGCAGCCTTTACCGAGTGTTTGTGGAAATTACAGTGTAGGTTTTGATGCCAAAGTGGCTATTGCAGAGAGTTGGAAAATATATACTTACAACATATCCGTTGGGAGTCCATTGCATAATATCCCACTTGATTGTTATGTTTCCATTTGGGTCGAGCGGATCACATGCATCTAAATAGCAAAATATACAGAGTAGTCAACAAGCTAGATCGCTAAAATCAACAGACAGAGATTCAAATGACATACAGATCTCCGCATCTAAGAAACTACGTAGTTTGTGAACGTGAATTCAATACACTACCATAATAGACTTACATATCCGGAAAATCAAATATCTTTCAAAAAAAATGAAATACCAGCGAGAGGTAAATTAAAATACATGTCAAAAGATCAAATTATGTAATAAAATGAGTGCTTGCCAGTTGAACTAGAGCTGGAGAATAGCACAAGAAGATGAATGATTTGCGCAGTACCCTTCTAGATTTGGTAATCCAAGCTAGCAGCTTCAAGATCCATTTTTGATAGCCTTTCGAATCATTCAACCAATGAGAAATGTAAGGATGAAGGTAATTACTGCCCTGATATTGGGTGGATAATAAAATAGCACTACACAAACTTTTAAAGGTATTAAAAAAACCAAATTTATTATCAGCCGAAATTTAGACTAATCTTTTAGTATCCATATCTACATTATATTAATGGTAACAAAGAAAACTGATATATCATATATAAAGCAGTGTTTTACCATGAAAATTCAAGATTTTGATGATTTAGTGATCAAACTATTTGAAAAATCGGAAGTGTTCATTATTTCAATTTATGTGGAAATTTATGCATGCACGCATATTGATATTACTTTATTTTTTAAGAAAACTTAGAGGACTGGTACATACGTATATATTAAATTTAACCAATGACTTAAGCCGTGTCATTTTTTCTCTCTTAAGATTGCCCTAGAGTCTTTTGATATGTGGCTCGGGTTTGTATCATTTTTCTTATTTGACATTCCTTTCTTGTGCATCTATCAACATATGAAAGAAAATACCAGGCAAATAAAGTTGAAGCTCGACATGTATTTATCTCTTATAAATCTGGTTGGATGGAATTACAGTCAGAAAGGTAACAATTATTTTTTATATCACTAAAGTGTGTCCAGTGGGTGTACGCTAATACATCAATCTATGAATTATACTCTTTAAGTTATATCTATAAATGAGTTACAAATTTTTTATTTTTTAGTACCTAAACAATCCAAAGTTGCGGCCAAAGCAAAAGCAAAAGTTGTGCCAATCAAAAATCGTCAATAGATATCTGTGAAGTGAAAAGAAATTAGGAAAAAAAAAAGTGAATCTGAATATTTAAGAACATAAGAGACTGACTCATGGCATACCTTAAAGAATAAAATGGTATAAAGTTTTGCAACTTTTTCATCTCTTTATAATGAACCCAAGTCATTTGTGCTATAGGAAGTTGGGTGTGCAAAAAGAGTTATGAAGTACAATACATAAAGTCTAATTTAACATGTACAGTTTCCACATTTTTAGATAGAGACATAATGGCTCAAACAACTACAAGATGCGACTTCTTCATGCTACAGAGAAGGAAATGAGGCAGAAATGTTACAATTCAAGACATGTACTAAACAACACATACATATACATGCATGTGAATGCACATATGTATATGTTGATCCATTCACCCTTAGTCAGATGCATGTAGTTCCAACTTTCAGCAAACAAGGATATGTGGAGTTTACAGTGTTATAAAAAAAATTAATAAGAATTTCAACATCTGCAAGTGCACACAAAGCATTCACGTGTGTGTTACCAATCGGCAATTTAAAGATGGAGCCACGATTATCATACATCCACCCAAATCAGTCAAAATATGCGGTCACTCAACCTTTAAAAATTATGTCGAAGTTTGTAAACGTTTTACTGTCAGTTCCCATGTTCCCAGTCAAAGTGCAATATGTGTTATGGTCATACAAGTATACAGTTATATTCAAATGGTAAGTGCACAATAACTCACTTATCAACATGGGTACACATGTGATAACCGGCTGCTTCTAGGTTTTAACACACACGGCTATATGGTGTGTTTTTGCTACAGGAAATATTAACCAAGTAAAACACATAACAAAATGTGTATTCATGTTGCAAATGATACAACAAGGGATGGTTCTTACTGATGATATAAATACGAATATACAAGGCAAACACGATTTTCTTGCTATAGATTATAGTGAACAAGGCAACACTTAATAGCGAAAATCCCAAATATAACTTCAAATTACCATGGATCAAACATAATTGTTTAAGGGTTCAAAGCGGTCGGTGTAAATTTGCAGGGCACCGTAATATACAAGGTCCAGAGTTTAATGTAGACTCGAACCAAACTAAACGTGAAAACAATGCAACCATAGGAAGCAAACATAAGATAGGAGTTCCACGACAAACTGGCAGTTCAACATCCAACTAAGTTACAACTATATTTCCAGTATAAAATCGAATTTGAACCTGACTTAAAGAAAATCGTGAGATGACTCACCTGTTCGGTGGACAGCAGTAGCAAAAATAACAGTGGCGTGAAGAAGCTTCAGAGGTGTCAGAGAGCTTCCCTGGTCAGCGCACTATCAAAGGGGCAAACAACGATGGATTCGGTTGAAGTTGAGAAGTGGAAACTGCGATAAAAGCCTGCAGAAGGAGGCGGCTTCAGGTGGACTTCGACTTGAAGGACTTGAAGATGAGTGAATGTAGCGGCTGTCGGGGTGAGGTTGTTTGGGGCAGGTGCCGACGAGGTGGTGGCCAGGGAGCACCGTGGTCTGAGGGGTTACTTGGGCTTGTGGAGAATCATTGATAGGATCAGTTTCACTGGTGACAGCGAGGGTAAGTGGGAATGGATGGGGTGAGCTTGACAGGCGATCTCCTTTTATCTTTTAGCTATTAGAGTTATAAGAGAAGGAGAAGAGGGTGATGATGTTCAGAACGAAAGAGGAAGGTGGAGGCGAATGGATTTGAGAAGGGAGATGGATTCGGTGGAGTCCATGATTTTTCGATTTGGGAATTTAGGGCATATGTTTTGGCTGATGCGAGAATGAAATGATAATGGAGAACGGTTTGCTTTCGGCTGTTATAGAATAAGAGGGGCAGTAAATAAAAATACAGGGGACAGACACGGTTTTGGGAAAACAAGCGAACATGTTTTGAAATCTCGAACAATACAAACAAGTGCCAACAAATTCAGCTAGGTCCGACAAATGGCAAAATAATTTAAAAAGAGTATATACCGAGTTTACTCTATGCATGCATACCATTATATTTTACAAACAATACTAGTAGTGTATTTAATACACTTCAAAACACATCTAAATTTAAATTAAAAACCAAATTCAACTATACAAAATTATTTAAATAAAATTTCAAAGAAAATATATCAATTAATTTAAAATATCACTAAAGTTTGATTTAACAAAATATAAAAAAATTAAATTTACATTTAAAAATCAATTTAAAACCAAAATAAAATAGACTAGATCTCAAATTTTAACCAATGTAAATTTCCTAAGTATTAAATTTCAAATAAATTTCATATTTTAAAACAATAAAAATTTTGGTTCATTACATTTCAACAGAGGCAACAAAACATTCTAAACATTAAGAAAAAATTTGAATTCTAAATTTATGATTCTAAATTTGAATAATGTATCAAATGTTAATTTATAATTTTTATTTATGAATTTTTTCGAAGTTTCAAATTTTAATTCTAGTTTTTTTGAATATTATTATATTTATCTTAGAAATTTTAAAATTCCTGGAATATTAGATGTTAAAGATAACAAGTATTTACATGATTAAATAATTAAAAAGAAATTATAAATATCACTTCTTAATTATTAAAAATTACATATTAATCTAAATTATTAAAAATAAATTATCAAATACAAAGTAAATATTTACTATTATTATAAATTATTAATTATAATTTATAGTTGTAAAATATTAAATATTTTTAAATATGATCATCAATCATTAATTATTAATGAATAATATTATATTATTAATGATTAGTAATTAGTAATTTAATACTATAGTCAATAAATTAATAACATATGATCAATGCAATATTATTAATAATTATAAATTAAAAAATATAATAATTATTAGTTTTAAGAAAGCATTAAGAATGCTCATTATTGATTATTGGTACTTATTACAACATGCGTGCATTACGACCGTTGTAAAATTAGCACCTCTTACAACGGGCATTTCAAGACCGTTGTAAAATTGGCACTTATTATAACATGCACTTTATATGAACGTTGTAATACAAACGTATATTACAACGAGTTAGAAAAGACCGTTGTAATATCTTTCTGTTACAACGGGCAGTTATTGCCCGTTGTAAAAAAGGCGTTGTATGAGAAATCTATTACAATGGTCCAGAATTGACCGTTGTAATAGCTCTGTATTACAACAGGTAGACAATGCCCGTTGTCAAAATGATGTTGTAATAGGGTATTTTTGTTGTAGTGACCAAAAGGTTGAATTTATATGAATCGACTTGAAACAATTTCTTTAAAAGATAGAATTGAATCATTTGAAGTGTTTTGAACTTGAATTTTTGCGAATATAAACCAAACCAAGATATTATCGAAGTTAAATGTGTTGGTCTTGATTTAAATGGAAATTAAGATCTTTTAAGATATGATTTTAATATAAGTTGTTTTAAATTGAAATTCGTTATATGTGTATTTCGGAAATTATAATCGAAGTTAAATGTTACAGTATTAGTTTATACTATATTTGAAATCTTTACGATATGGTTCTAAATCGATTTGGTTTAAGCAATTTGAGTTGTTTTCAAATTTGAATATAATTGAAGTTAGATATTTAAATTTGTTTTCAAATTCGAATATGAGATTTTTTATAAACTATTTTATAAAGTGATTTATAAAATAATGACCACGGTATGAAAAATGTAAACGATTGGTTGTTAAAGAGACCAGGATCGGCTATTGCCATACTCTCTACCAATACCGAAAACCACTTTGACAACTGTGTACGCAGTGGAGTTCCATAATGAAGGGGATGATTTGACAATCGACTCTATTTTGTATTTCATATCAATTACGAGACCCTAACTACCTTAAGTCAGCTTGATATGGCTAAAACAAGAGCTATGTCGAGACCAAGTGAGGCCATACCTCCTATCGAGCTCACTTCTTCGATATTATTCTATTACTGTTGAAATTCGACTGGGCCCTTTTGATTATGGGAGTCTATCTCGAGGTGGGCAGTAATAGCTGCTATGCGTTACCACCAGTTCGGCTCTGCAAGTGGTGAATCCACCTTGGCATTCCTTGCATGCCCTGTCACATGCCTTATACGAGCCCACTATGATTTTGCTTTGTATTGTTTATATGGAGTGCCCTCTGATCAACCTCCAGTTTATGGAGGAATTACGGTACTGTATATACTGTGGGAATATATAAATGGTGTAAGGGTAATAATGGTAATCCTGCTTACTCTATTTTGATATTTTTTACTTTACTGATAGACACTATTGTATATAGTGCATTATACTATATAGTATTAGTTTGACGGATCCTTAGAGGATGGTGAACATCCTTTAAGTTACTGATTGCATTTCACCGAACATTTTATTTGAGTTGATTTACTTTCATAAGAATGTTAGTTCTGATCCGAGTTGTTTTGTTTTGTATTATTGCTCGGGTCAGACCGATTATCACAGCTTTCGAGATTCACTATTGGAGTTGGAGTTTATATTGGGATTTGCTCACCTGTGTCTACCATTCTGTTGTTCCAGTTATTCAGCTATTTTGTCATTTATTTTTCAACTTGTTATCATTTATTTATGTATCTGAAGTTCATTGTATTAGACTTCCATTGTATTATTTATGTAAACTCTAATGTAAAATTTATTTAGTAGCTTCATGAACTACTATTATATTTTGTAATTTCCCCTACGAGATATTATATTGCTCTGTATCTGTGTCTGTAATCTGTGATTCTGTGATTTATTCTATTTTCCCTAGAAGCTAATAACAATCTGTCGTATTAAACGGTTTGAGTTGACATGTTTTGTTGATTTGGCATGGTCAAAATGGCGAGGCGTTACATTTGGTGTGGTTGCAGTTGATTATTTAAAATGTTAGACAATGGTAATGTAGTTCTTAGGTAAAGCTGTGTTTAATATGATACATTTTGTTGATTTATTTGGTTAATGGCTCTGTGTGTTTTCCATTCCACGACGCGACTATTAATTGAATACCGATGAAAAATACCGAATATGCTGCAACTTATCTGTTAAAGTGTCGAAACAATCTAAACCACACATTAACATTAGTCACTAATATTAATATAGGTAGAAATTATATATCGATTAAAAAGTGTTTATCATTCGTCACTTTTAATGTTTTCATGGTTTAAGATTAATGGGCAATCCTTTAGAGGGATAAGGAAACATCTCTCATGTAATCTTCTATTCTGAATGTACCAGAGTCCATTCAAAATTAGTAACGATCCGATGTATCACAACAAGGACCTCGACCCTGGAAAATTCATTTCCTATGCACATTCGCGGACCTGATCCAAATGGTATGTAAGCAAATGGAGGAATTGTTCTTTATGGATTCTCAAAGCGTGAGGGTTCAAACCTTTTTGGAACTTCAAAGATATCACTGTCCATTTGTGCTCCGGTCGTCTCCCAAAATACCTGCATGATTAAATCATCTTTATTACTTATACTTCTCTATCATTTATGCAATGTTCAACATTAAACTAATTTAGGCTATAAAGTTGAAGTAGCAATATGAAACTCAGTATTTGTTATTTTACCTGCCATCCTTTAGGTATGTCATAACCACTATATGTGATGTCGTTTGTGGCTTTACAGAAGTTTCCAAATACCGGAGGAATTTATCGCATAAGCTCCTGTGCAACTTGCCATGTATACTTTATCTTCCGTACTTCTATCCAGTTTAGTCTTTCTTGCTTTGGATCCTTCCTCTCCCTTAGAGTTTGTTGTTGCTTTTTAAACAAAATACGAACTTTAATATTAGACTAGCTATTTCATTAATAAACATATGTTTTTTTCTTCTTCTTCCTTTGTAAGCATTATCAAGAAAATTATAATGGTGTAATGGTGGGTCATAAATCATCAAATGGGTCCCTTAGAGTTTCTCCCTTAGAGTTTTTGTCCAGCCATCTCTCTCAGATTCTCTAAAATTTGCCTGATTTCCTTCACCCCTTTAGTTTTAGCTTTGGCGAAAATCATCAAATCATCGGCATAAATCAAATGGGTGATAATAGGTTCAAATTTGTAAATGGGTTCCACGGCCTTCCATTTTGCATCCTTAAACATAAGGATGGAAAAAAAATCTGTAGCAACACAAAACAAATACAGTAAAAGAGGGTCACCTTGTCTTAAACCTCTGTTGCTGTAAATAAAACCCTTATGACTCCCCTGAATTAAAATGGAAAAAGTAGTCCTGGTAATACAAGTTCTAATGACTCTGACAATGAATTTAGGGAAACCCATCATAGTTAATATGTGACAAATAAATTCCCTATTAACCATATCGTACACTTTCTGTTAATCAATCTTGATGCAAAATTTTCCACTACCAGTCTAATTGAAACGTCTGATTTGCTCATGAGCGAGAAGGATGTTTTCTGCTAGAATCTCATTTAGTTATTTCTAACGATAAAAATAAGTGAAAATAAGGCTCAGGTCCCTAAAAGCAAACTTAATTAGGCTCACATCCAGTAATAAACTTATTATAGATTAGGTCCCTATTTTTCAAAAGTTGCGAAAAAAGTGGAAAAAAAAAAGTAAAAAAATCCGAATATTATTTTTTTAAATAAATAATTCATTCGACCATAAATTCACTTTAAAAAATTCAAAAACATGCAAAAAATAAAATTAAACTGCAAAAAAGAACGATAAGTACAGTTAATTGCATTTTTTCATGCAATAATTTCAATTTCCTGCGTATATATGTGCAATTATTCAAGTGTTTGTATCCGTTGTTGAATTAGTTCTTTTTTATTTGCATTCAATTGTGCAATTAAATATGAAACATGCACATTTGTGTGCAAGATATATGCAGGCAAAACTATAGCATAATTTCCTTTGTGAATAATTGCATACATGTATGCAAGTATAGGCAATACTTGCATACATATATGCAAGTTTTTTTTTTGGCGTGGACTTCTGGGATTATTTCCAGATTTTACAAATTTTTTTTTTTTTTTGGTCATGGCCGCACTATTTTTTTTGGAAAAATATGTAGGACGAAACAAAAATGGACCTGAGCGTGACATGACAGGTGGAAGCGGATGCACTAATGTAGGAGGCGCACATTCAAAAACAGGGACCGGAATTGTATTGGAAAGTATGCGCGGTTTTTTTTTATTTTGAAAGTTAATAGGGTCCTGTAAAAAATGCACCCTAAAAATAAATTCGATAGATAGAGAGAACACCATTTTGATGATAATTACAATCTCAAGTAGTTATATGAAATAGCTACAATCTCATGTTAGTCATTGTCTGAGTCATTCGATAGATTTATTATGGCCTCTACGCTTATGGCGGACGCAATCGGGTTAGTGAATTCAAACGATGAGGGATGCCCTTGTAACAACCCGAAAATCTGGGCCAGTTTGAAATTTTTATTTTGGCAATTTTAGCGAATTTTGATTATTTAAAATGAATTATTTTAAATAATAGCGACGAGAAATTTATTTTGAATATAATTCGAACGTATATATTTATACGCGTCGTCGTTAGAATATATAATAATTATATATAATTATAAAAGGAATTGAAAATGGCGCGGTAGTTCGAAAATTCGATTTCTAATTTCAAATGAATATACAGAATTCAATATAAGTCAGAATTGAACGAAACAAGAAATATTTGAATCTGTATAACTATATCTTTGTAACGAAGTTAACAAACTGAGATTTCATCTTAGAAATGATAAGATATGTCCAGTTTAAAATTAGAAATAGTCGCTGTGGAATTTATATATATTTTTATATATATAAGGCCCTTAAAAATAGCAATTTTGCAAACGACCTCGGATTTCGACGAAACCAGTTTTGTTGGGTCTGTGATGTAAAGTTATTGCTAGGTTTCAAGTTTCATAATTTTCTGAATCAATATGTGAGCGTGGCAAAGGAAAACGCGTTTGACCAGTTTCAGTTGATTTTAATCGACTGGAAATTGGCCATTTTTCTAACGGTCTCAGAATTCAACGAAACTAGTTTTGTTAGGACCGTATCGTCAATACGAAGCTAGAAAATATTTTTATGGAATTTATAGAGTTAATATGTGACCCCGGTAATTTGAAATGTACGTTTAAAATTCAGTATAGTGATTTAAATGTAAATTTAACGGAAACTGATCGAAACGGTCGATTCAGCTTGCGGTACATATCCCATTGTGTTCGGGATGGGGGTAATACGCTATGGACGGCAGGCGGTGGGCTTCGTTTCGAGGTCGATAGAAAAAGTTACCTTTTGTGAATAAAATATTGAAATTAAATAATAAAAAAAAACAAAAAGGGGGTCAACCCTTCTCCCCTTAAATCACTCTGCCCCCCCCCCCCCCATATTTTCAAAACCAAATCGATTTTCGGAATGAAAAAAAAAACGAGGAAAGGGAAAGAACGACGGGCTCGTCGTCCTCGTCGCCGCTCCTCCAGGTGGAGCCCCGCCAGGTCAGCGCCCTCCTCCCCTTCTTCTTCTCCGACGCGGGCCCCTCTCCCTCCACTCTTCAAAACCGCCGAGCCCCCTTAGTCCACCACCGCCTCCAGCGACTCCATCCGCACCGACCTCCGCCTGAAACCCCCCCCCCCCCCCCAGTCGATGCAGACAGCGTGAAGAAACCCCCCCCCCCCCTCACGATGGTGCGGCAGTTCCCCCCCTCTGTAAGTATTTTGTAATTTGTTTTTAATGATTTAAAAACTGTTTTTTTTATTTAATTTAAAAGCTGATTTTCTATTAAAAGATTAAAACTGAGTTTTTTTAGATTTTTAAAACTGAATTTTAAAAACAGATTTTAAAGGGTTTGAAAACTGATTATATTTAATTTTCAAACTGTTTTTATTTAATTTTCGAACATATTTTTACAGTGCAAAAGGTTAGATTTTTACAATGCAAAAGGTTAGATTTTTACAGTGCAAAAAGGTTAGATTTTTACAGTGCAAAAAGGTTAGATTTTTACAATGCAAAAAGATTATATTTTTAAATATGAGAAGGCGATATTTTTAAATGTGAAAAGGCGAAATTTTTAGATGTAAAAATGCGAAATCTATATTTTTGAAATGGAATTTTATCTATGTTGAATAGCGAAGTAAAAATTCGATTTTTATATATTGAATAGCGAACTAAAAATTCGATTTTTATATATTAAATAGCGAACTAAAAATTCGATTTTTATATATTAAATAGCGAACTAAAAATTCGATTTTTATATATTAAATAGCGAACTAAAAATTCGATTTTTATATATTGAATAGCGAACTAAAAATTCGATTTTTATATATTAAATAGCGAACTAAAAATTCGATTTTTATATATTGAATAGCGAAGTAAAAATTTGATTTTTATATATTGAATAGCGAAGTAAAAATTTGATTTTTACATATGTAGTGAAAGCGGACAACGAAGATGTCAAAAAGGCGAGAGCGAAGAAGATCTATATCGAAGTAGAGTCAGGAGGTTTGGATAGCTATTGGTGAGAATTTCTCACCTTTCAATTTCATTTCTATTTATATATATATATACTAGGATGCAGACGGTGCTTAGTAGCACCCGACACAATCGTCCACAGACCATGGACTTGTTTGTTTGGTTGCATAGATTAGTTATATGATTTGATTTGGATTTGGTTGTTTGGTGATTTTGATTGATATGTGAATGGCGTGGGCCTTCACTAGACCGGGGATAAGGCTAGGCCTTGTCCCGTTTCTAGTATCGTGCCGTTATGCCGCCGAAATTTTCTAAAATATGTTAGAAAAATAAAAATATCATTTTATTGAATAAATGAATTGAATAGAAATTCATAGGTTGAAATAAAATGTTTTATCGTTAAAAATATAATTTTTAACGTGAATGTGAATATAGTGAAAGTGAATAAAATAAATATTCATTTACAAACCAGACGGTTTGTTTATGTACACCTATTTGAAGGACATTGATTGGGTCGATAAATTTTACACATCGCCCAACTGCACAAATAAAATATTTGTTTGATTGTTTGAAACCCCACACGGGTGTTAGGATGAAATATGAAGTTCACTCATCCTGATTGATTAAATATGTCGATCGATTGATTGACAGGCTGTTATAAGCGTTGAATATCTATATTTGATGCTTATACAGTGTAGTGCACTTTGGTTGATGGTTGATTATTTTCCAATGCTATGATATACATGTGTTGTATGGAAATCCATATAATTAACTTTATATGGTAATTGATTGGGCCTCATTCCAATTTGAAAAATAAAGAATATTATAAAATAAAAGTTCATGTGTTGACAGTACTCATTCATTGAGATTGGTCATGTGTTAAACGAAATATTTTAGTAATAAAATTTACATCTTTATCAATATTATAAAACAAAGGTTCATGTGTTGACAGTACTCATTCATTGAGATTGGTCATGTGTTGAACGAAATATTTGAGTAATAAAATTTACATCTTTATCAATATTATAAAACAAAGGTTCATGTGTTGACAGTACTCATCCATTGAGATTGGTCATGTGTTGAACGAAATATTTTGATAATAATAACTATTTTGAAAAAGAAATATTTGAAATAGAATATTTGAAAATAGAAATTTATGAAGCCGTGTTGATTAGATTGACGCCATTTTGACGTGATCGATATTTATATCGATTGAAAACGATTTCGAAATGGATTGAATTGAAAACGATTTCGAAATGAATTGAATTGAAAACGATTTCGAAATGAATTGAATTGAAAACGATTTCGAAATGAATTGAATTGAAAACGATTTCGAAATGAATTGAATTGAAAACGATTTCGAAATGAATTGAATTGAAAACGATTTCGAAATGAATTGAATTGAAAACGATTTCGAAATGAATTGAATTGAAAACGATTTCGAAATGAATTGAATTGAAAACGATTTCGAAATGAATTGAATTGAAAACGATTTCGAAATGAATTGAATTGAAAACGATTTCGAAATGAATTGAATTGAAAACGATTTCGAAATGAATTGAATTGAAAACGATTTCGAAATGAATTGAATTGAAAACGATTTCGAAATGAATTGAATTGAAAACGATTTCGAAATGAATTGAATTGAAAACGACTTCGAATTCGAATTGAATTTAAAGCAAATTGAAATGAATTCAAATTGAAATTTGAATTGAATAGAAATGGATTTTAAAACGAATTTATAAAGAAGAATTCAATTTTGATTTGAATTGAAAAGGAAGTTGAAATTGCTTTTGAAACGAATATTAAAACTATTTATATAATTCGTTTTAAATAGAAATCGACGAAATATATTATATATATATTATATATATAATATAATGGCCTGAATAGAACGCGCCGCGCCGCGGCAGTTCGTGAATTTCGACCATTTATTTCAAACGGACATTACGGGAGATCCGACCGTCGGATTCTCCTAAAACCGGAACCGTTGGGTTCGTATCGAAAAGAGCTTTCTAACGAATATTAGAAATTAGAAATCTAACGGTTGGATTTGGAATTATGTCCAAATCAAATTTGAAAAAGGTCGCTGTAAGTGCAGTTCGATGGCCATTGATGGAAATCGACTGTACGGGCCTTGATAAAATTATTAAAAATAGTAATAATTTGTGTAAAATCATAAGAAATGATTTAGAAAGGATTGGGATGAAAAACTCCATATTTGAAAAGATAAAAATAGATTTTTATCGAAATGAACTAGTTTTGAACTAGAAATATAATTCTATTTATTTTTAAATAAATTGAATTCGAAAGGGTTTTAAAAATAACCAGAATTTCCAATGATTGCATTGGAGTGGATTTGAATCGAAATTGTCTTCGGAATATTTCGATGTTGGAATTCGTGATTATACAGATGTTGTTACGGAAATTTGAAAGATATATATTTATATTGTTATTTCCAATACGACATTTGTTAGTCGTAGAATTTGATATTGAATATAAGCCGATATATTTTCTATTCAGAGCCTTGTATTGAATATCAAATTTGATTTGGGTTTGTCGTGAATGGTGTCTTCACTAACACCGTTCTTGAACCCAGTTGAGAAAAGATTAAATCTTTTTATTTAGATTTAATGAAGTGTACCAATTAAATAACATTTAATTGGGATTGAATAGATATTGATTTTTGGGTTTATCGTGGACAGTGTTTTAAATAACACTCGTTCTTTAACCCGATGATTAATGAATGTGATTTTGGGTTTATCGTGAACCGTGTTTTAAATGACACTGATTCTTTAACCCAGTCGAAGATTAGAACTAAGTGGAGTTTTAATGAATCTTTAATTAGATTGAAAAGATCGAGAATGGAGTAGCACCAGTTTTGCTCCAGGCGTTAGTTAAATCTTTAATTAGATTTGAACGCGAAATGGTAATTGAATTTACCGATAACACCGTGGTGTTAGATATGAAGTATTACCAGTTTTACTTCATGGGATGAATAGGTTGGGATTGGGAAATTGAAATAAATGATTACTTCGGTAAGGTTCGCTAATCCCGACTAGTTTGAATTGAGATTCAAAAATAGAATAAAGAATAAATTCAAGGAATTTATCTTGGATAAAATTAATGGGAACCTTTCCCTATGAATGTGAAATTTAGAAACTAACTGTCGGTTAGCCCAGCAGAATGGTTTTCTGGATATTGATCTGATGTTGGTTTCGGCCTTCGGGGTTAATATTTGGGAAATTATTCTCTTGATTAATTTACGGTCAGTGACTAATGAATTGGAATGAGGCGTATGTTGTGTTTGTGTAACACTTATTTAAAATATACGCGAGTTATTCGGAAAGACCGGGTTTATCCCACTCTGAATAACTGATACGACGATAAGTCGAAGATGAAGACGATGGTCGAAGACCGGAGGTCTTCACGTCGTTTGGATGATAACTGATGATCTTGATTGGGCTGTACACCCAAGAAGATGGAAACAGTTGGTGATCGTCCAGACGTACTTGGAGATCGATGGATATGCGGGGTACTAGGTGCCTCCGGTTTCGTTCAGACCCAGAACGGACTTGTAAATGGACTGTGTGTCTGACATTGGATTTTAGTCTGTGTGATTGATCTCTATTAAATATATATCTGTTTGGCGGCGGAGAATTTATTCTCTTGCTTAACGCCCTTCTCTGAGACGTACGAGCTCAGGGGTTATATATTGATGGATATCAAACGCATGGAGTGAATTGCCTGTGTGGCATGCCTAAGTGGCAATTGATCGAGGCTTCTGTTGAAAAGCAAAGTCTTGTGGTGATGATCAAAGCACGGCCTTTGTGGCGTAACTTTGTGTAACGTTTACCTCGCGTGTTTCACACCCGGTATGAACCAAAAACGGGAGACGGACCTCAGGGAGGACTTGCGCTTCTTTCTAGCTAGAAGTGGCGTCAGTGGTTTTACACGCCCTGACGAGTTTGACTTATGTGGTTGTTGCTGTTGCGAGGCGCCTCGGTTATATCGGTTTCGGCCGATGCATTCTGGTCGGCTGACGGACCAGACTTACACCCCATAGGGTGGGGAAACGTAGTGTTCAGGCATTTTAATCCACATCGGTGGACCGGCCCTGACGATCCAAAGGCTTGACAGAGTACTTGCCTGAGGGGCGGGCTAGAGCGTCTCGAATCGGTTGAGGACTATCTTTTGCCTCGGTTCATAGATGGAAATCCAATTTCCAAATACGTGACTTTGCGATTTTGATTGTATAACCTATATATGGCGACATAGTGGTATGGGGCATTCATGCCGCCTATGATTGATACTTATGATTTGAAGTTGTTTTATACACTATGCACTTATAATAGTATCAAATGATTTGTTTTAAACGTATCAAGCATTCTTTGGCTGTTATAAGGGAAAACCCTATCCCTCGGCTTGCGTTGCATTGTGTGATAGGACCTGGGTCTTATAACAGCTTCATTTTTCTTTATTTAGCATTGCGCTGTTTGTTTTATGCACTGGTATTCTTGGGAGGAAACCCGTTCCGTGTTATACGGCGTGGTCCCTTGATTTACCTAACTTTTAAAATAAAGAATAACAACTATTTTAGTTCTCACACCAGTCACATGACTGACCTGGAGTTTATTGTTTTAACCTAAACTCTGGGTGCCCTTATTTCGACACGGGCAGCTAGTAGTTTTGGTTTTGCAGATTTATATTCACAGGATCCTGGTTTACAGCTGGAACGATATCCGGAAAGCTTTGTATCCGTATCTCTCTTCTAGTTGTGTATTGTATTATTTTCCGCTGCTATGTATTAATATGTAATTTAAATCTCATATATTTCTGTGTAATATTCATTTATACTCTGTATATTCTTGTAATCTGATGCATTGTTGTAGTATAAAATGAAATGTTCTTCTGTATGAGTTCTGTTGTGGTTTCTTCTCGAACTATCCGACGCTTTCCTTTACGGGGAAGTTGCGGGTCGTCCCATTTGGTATCAGAGCTTTGGTTTACAAAGCTAGAGAACAAGACACATTAGAACCCTACGAAAGAATTCATCAGATATTGGATTAGTAATATCCAATTAGAATGACTCGTTAGAGATGGGATCAATAGTATCCTAGAACGAGTGTGAAGAGTATATTTTTAACGTGAAAACAAATTTTGTTTTGAAAATTTAAATCAATTATTCGTATTTGATTATCTATTTATATTGAGTTGGACAATCCAGTATATATAGGTTTTGCGTATACGTCTGATCCGCGTGTATTCAAAGTTTTAATATATTGGGTAGATATAGAATCACATTCTAGTTGCCCGGGGATGATTCTGATAATGCTGCAGCGTTACCAGTATTTATTTTCGAGTGACGAAGGTGTGATATCTATATATTTCCATTAGGCTGGTGTGAGAACCAAAATTAGATAGGGCTTATTGTTGTGATTTGGCATCAAAAACATGATTTTTTGTGTATGTATCAAAGTTATGGATTTGAAACTCTAATTCACTAATGGATTGATGTTTGGGTTGTTTGTTTATTTGTTTGCTAATTTTTAGCCATTTAGCCTAATTGAATCGAATATTGAATTGTATTGAAAATTGGTCGCATTTGCTTGCATATACATATACTTACATTGAACAGGTCATAGCAAGGAGGCTAGAGCCGAAAAATAAAATTTGTTTGCCCGACAAATAGGTACATGTTTACTACATAATTTCCTGTTTTGTTTGGGTGATGATGATTTTGTGAGCCTATTGGCTAGCCGCTTGGCTTTTTCTTTTCCTTTTTGAGATCTGAAGGACCGGGGAAGCTATTTGAAATTCCCCGATGCTCCCGGTGCAGGGGAGGTTATGGCGAAATTTTTCGAAAATTTAGGGTGTTAGCCAAATTTTTGAAATTTTAGAAAATTCTCAGAAACTGAAAGGTTAGAGAATGAAAGCCAGATCGAACGTAGAGTTGATTAATCAAACCACTTTCGACTTTGTTCCTTTTCGGGGACGAAAAGTTTTAAGTGGGGGAGATTGTAACAACCCGAAAATCTGGGCCAGTTTGAAATTTTTATTTTGGCAATTTTAGCGAATTTTGATTATTTAAAATGAATTATTTTAAATAATAGCGACGAGAAATTTATTTTGAATATAATTCAAACGTATATATTTATACGCGTCGTCGTTAGAATATATAATAATTATATATAATTATAAAAGGAATTGAAAATGGCGCGGTAGTTCGAAAATTCGATTTCTAATTTCAAATGAATATACAGAATTCAATATAAGTCAGAATTGAACGAAACAAGAAATATTTGAATCTGTATAACTATATCTTTGTAACGAAGTTAACAAACTGAGATTTCATCTTAGAAATGATAAGATATGTCCAGTTTAAAATTAGAAATAGTCGCTGTGGAATTTATATATATATAAGGCCCTTAAAAATAGCAATTTTGCAAACGACCTCGGATTTCGACGAAACCAGTTTTGTTGGGTCTGTGATGTAAAGTTATTGCTAGGTTTCAAGTTTCATAATTTTCTGAATCAATATGTGAGCGTGGCAAAGGAAAACGCGTTTGACCAGTTTCAGTTGATTTTAATCGACTGGAAATTGGCCATTTTTCTAACGGTCTCAGAATTCAACGAAACTAGTTTTGTTAGGACCGTATCGTCAATACGAAGCTAGAAAATATTTTTATGGAATTTATAGAGTTAATATGTGACCCCGGTAATTTGAAATGTACGTTTAAAATTCAGTATAGTGATTTAAATGTAAATTTAACGGAAACTGATCGAAACGGTCGATTCAGCTTGCGGTACATATCCCATTGTGTTCGGGATGGGGGTAATACGCTATGGACGGCAGGCGGTGGGCTTCGTTTCGAGGTCGATAGAAAAAGTTACCTTTTGTGAATAAAATATTGAAATTAAATAATAAAAAAAAACAAAAAGGGGGTCAACCCTTCTCCCCTTAAATCACTCTGGCCCCCCCCCCTTATTTTCAAAACCAAATCGATTTTCGGAATGAAAAAAAAAACGAGGAAAGGGAAAGAACGACGGGCTCGTCGTCCTCGTCGCCGCTCCTCCAGGTGGAGCCCCGCCAGGTCAGCGCCCTCCTCCCCTTCTTCTTCTCCGACGCGGGCCCCTCTCCCTCCACTCTTCAAAACCGCCGAGCCCCCTTAGTCCACCACCGCCTCCAGCGACTCCATCCGCACCGACCTCCGCCTGAAACCCCCCCCCCCCCAGTCGACGCAGACAGCGTGAAGAAACCCCCCCCCCCCTCACGATGGTGCGGCAGTTCCCCCCCTCTGTAAGTATTTTGTAATTTGTTTTTAATGATTTAAAAACTGTTTTTTTATTTAATTTAAAAACTGATTTTCTATTAAAAGATTAAAACTGAGTTTTTTTAGATTTTTAAAACTGAATTTTAAAAACAGATTTTAAAGGGTTTGAAAACTGATTATATTTAATTTTCAAACTGTTTTTATTTAATTTTCGAACAGATTTTTACAGTGCAAAAGGTTAGATTTTTACAATGCAAAAGGTTAGATTTTTACAGTGCAAAAAGGTTAGATTTTTACAGTGCAAAAAGGTTAGATTTTTACAATGCAAAAAGATTATATTTTTAAATATGAGAAGGCGATATTTTTAAATGTGAAAAGGCGAAATTTTTAGATGTAAAAATGCGAAATCTATATTTTTGAAATGGAATTTTATCTATGTTGAATAGCGAAGTAAAAATTCGATTTTTATATATTGAATAGCGAACTAAAAATTCGATTTTTATATATTAAATAGCGAACTAAAAATTCGATTTTTATATATTAAATAGCGAACTAAAAATTCGATTTTTATATATTAAATAGCGAACTAAAAATTCGATTTTTATATATTGAATAGCGAACTAAAAATTCGATTTTTATATATTAAATAGCGAACTAAAAATTCGATTTTTATATATTGAATAGCGAACTAAAAATTCGATTTTTATATCGAAGTAAAAATTTGATTTTTACATATGTAGTGAAAGCGGACAACGAAGATGTCAAAAAGGCGAGAGCGAAGAAGATCTATATCGAAGTAGAGTCAGGAGGTTTGGATAGCTATTGGTGAGAATTTCTCACCTTTCAATTTCATTTCTATTTATATATATATACTAGGATGCAGACGGTGCTTAGTAGCACCCGACACAATCGTCCACAGACCATGGACTTGTTTGTTTGGTTGCATAGATTAGTTATATGATTTGATTTGGATTTGGTTGTTTGGTGATTTTGATTGATATGTGAATGGCGTGGGCCTTCACTAGACCGGGGATAAGGCTAGGCCTTGTCCCGTTTCTAGTATCGTGCCGTTATACCGCCGAAATTTTCTAAAATATGTTAGAAAAATAAAAATATCATTTTATTGAATAAATGAATTGAATAGAAATTCATAGGTTGAAATAAAATGTTTTATCGTTAAAAATATAATTTTTAACGTGAATGTGAATATAGTGAAAGTGAATAAAATAAATATTCATTTACAAACCAGACGGTTTGTTTATGTACACCTATTTGAAGGACATTGATTGGGTCGATAAATTTTACACATCGCCCAACTGCACAAATAAAATATTTGTTTGATTGTTTGAAACCCCACACGGGTGTTAGGATGAAATATGAAGTTCACTCATCCTGATTGATTAAATATGTCGATCGATTGATTGACAGGCTGTTATAAGCGTTGAATATCTATATTTGATGCTTATACAGTGTAGTGCACTTTGGTTGATGGTTGATTATTTTCCAATGCTATGATATACATGTGTTGTATGGAAATCCATATAATTAACTTTATATGGTAATTGATTGGGCCTCATTCCAATTTGAAAAATAAAGAATATTATAAAATAAAAGTTCATGTGTTGACAGTACTCATTCATTGAGATTGGTCATGTGTTGAACGAAATATTTTAGTAATAAAATTTACATCTTTATCAGTATTATAAAACAAAGGTTCATGTGTTGACAGTACTCATTCATTGAGATTGGTCATGTGTTGAACGAAATATTTGAGTAATAAAATTTACATCTTTATCAATATTATAAAACAAAGGTTCATGTGTTGACAGTACTCATCCATTGAGATTGGTCATGTGTTGAACGAAATATTTTGATAATAATAACTATTTTGAAAAAGAAATATTTGAAATAGAATATTTGAAAATAGAAATTTATGAAGCCGTGTTGATTAGATTGACGCCATTTTGACGTGATCGATATTTATATCGATTGAAAACGATTTCGAAATGGATTGAATTGAAAACGATTTCGAAATGGATTGAATTGAAAACGATTTCGAAATAAATTGAATTGAAAACGATTTCGAAATGAATTGAATTGAAAACGATTTCGAAATAAATTGAATTGAAAACGATTTCGAAATGAATTGAATTGAAAACGATTTCGAAATGAATTGAATTGAAAACGATTTCGAAATGAATTGAATTGAAAACGATTTCGAAATGAATTGAATTGAAAACGATTTCGAAATGAATTGAATTGAAAACGATTTCGAAATGAATTGAATTGAAAACGATTTCGAAATGAATTGAATTGAAAACGATTTCGAAATGAATTGAATTGAAAAAGATTTCGAAATGAATTGAATTGAAAACGATTTCGAAATGAATTGAATTGAAAACGATTTCGAAATGAATTGAATTGAAAACGATTTCGAAATGAATTGAATTGAAAACGACTTCGAATTCGAATTGAATTTAAAGCAAATTGAAATGAATTCAAATTGAAATTTGAATTGAATAGAAATGGATTTTAAAACGAATTTATAAAGAAGAATTCAATTTTGATTTGAATTGAAAAGGAAGTTGAAATTGCTTTTGAAACGAATATTAAAACTATTTATATAATTCGTTTTAAATAGAAATCGACGAAATATATTATATATATATTATATATATAATATAATGGCCTAAATAGAACGCGCCGCGCCGCGGCAGTTCGTGAATTTCGACCATTTATTTCAAACGGACATTACGGGAGATCCGACCGTCGGATTCTCCTAAAACCGGAACCGTTGGGTTCGTATCGAAAAGAGCTTTCTAACGAATATTAGAAATTAGAAATCTAACGGTTGGATTTGGAATTATGTCCAAATCAAATTTGAAAAAGGTCGCTGTAAGTGCAGTTCGATGGCCATTGATGGAAATCGACTGTACGGGGCTTGATAAAATTATTAAAAATAGTAATAATTTGTGTAAAATCATAAGAAATGATTTAGAAAGGATTAGGATGAAAAACTCCATATTTGAAAAGATAAAAATAGATTTTTATCGAAATGAACTAGTTTTGAACTAGAAATATAATTCTATTTATTTTTAAATAAATTGAATTCGAAAGGGTTTTAAAAATAACCAGAATTTCCAATGATTGCATTGGAGTGGATTTGAATCGAAATTGTCTTCGGAATATTTCGATGTTGGAATTCGTGATTATACAGATGTTGTTACGGAAATTTGAAAGATATATATTTATATTGTTATTTCCAATACGACATTTGTTAGTCGTAGAATTTGATATTGAATATAAGCCGATATATTTTCTATTCAGAGCCTTGTATTGAATAACAAATTTGATTTGGGTTTGTCGTGAATGGTGTCTTCACTAACACCGTTCTTGAACCCAGTTGAGAAAAGATTAAATCTTTTTATTTAGATTTAATGAAGTGTACCAATTAAATAACATTTAATTGGGATTGAATAGATATTGATTTTTGGGTTTATCGTGGACAGTGTTTTAAATAACACTCGTTCTTTAACCCGATGATTAATGAATGTGATTTTGGGTTTATCGTGAACCGTGTTTTAAATGACACTGATTCTTTAACCCAGTCGAAGATTAGAACTAAGTGGAGTTTTAATGAATCTTTAATTAGATTGAAAAGATCGAGAATGGAGTAGCACCAGTTTTGCTCCAGGCGTTAGTTAAATCTTTAATTAGATTTGAACGCGAAATGGTAATTGAATTTACCGATAACACCGTGGTGTTAGATATGAAGTATTACCAGTTTTACTTCATGGGATGAATAGGTTGGGATTGGGAAATTGAAATAAATGATTACTTCGGTAAGGTTCGCTAATCCCGACTAGTTTGAATTGAGATTCAAAAATAGAATAAAGAATAAATTCAAGGAATTTATCTTGGATAAAATTAATGGGAACCTTTCCCTATGAATGTGAAATTTAGAAACTAACTGTCGGTTAGCCCAGCAGAATGGTTTTCTGGATATTGATCTGATGTTGGTTTCGGCCTTCGGGGTTAATATTTGGGAAATTATTCTCTTGATTAATTTACGGTCAGTGACTAATGAATTGGAATGAGGCGTATGTTGTGTTTGTGTAACACTTATTTAAAATATACGCGAGTTATTCGGAAAGACCGGGTTTATCCCACTCTGAATAACTGATACGACGATAAGTCGAAGATGAAGACGATGGTCGAAGACCGGAGGTCTTCACGTCGTTTGGGTGATAACTGATGATCTTGATTGGGCTGTACACCCAAGAAGATGGAAACAGTTGGTGATCGTCCAGACGTACTTGGAGATCGATGGATATGCGGGGTACTAGGTGCCTCCGGTTTCGTTCAGACCCAGAACGGACTTGTAAATGGACTGTGTGTCTGACATTGGATTTTAGTCTGTGTGATTGATCTCTATTAAAAATAAATCTGTTTGGCGGCGGAGAATTTATTCTCTTGCTTAACGCCCTTCTCTGAGACGTACGAGCTCAGGGGTTATATATTGATGGATATCAAACGCATGGAGTGAATTGCCTGTGTGGCATGCCTAAGTGGCAATTGATCGAGGCTTCTGTTGAAAAGCAAAGTCTTGTGGTGATGATCAAAGCACGGCCTTTGTGGCGTAGCTTTGTGTAACATTTACCTCGCGTGTTTCACACCCGGTATGAACCAAAAACGGGAGACGGACCTCAGGGAGGACTTGCGTTTCTTTCTAGCTAGAAGTGGCGTCAGTGGTTTTACAAGCCCTGACGAGTTTGACTTATGTGGTTGTTGCTGTTGCGAGGCGCCTCGGTTATATCGGTTTCGGCCGATGCATTCTGGTCGGCTGACGGACCAGACTTACACCCCATAGGGTGGGGAAACGTAGTGTTCAGGCATTTTAATCCACATCGGTAGACCGGCCCTGACGATCCAAAGGCTTGACAGAGTACTTGCCTGAGGGGCGGGCTAGAGCGTCTCGAATCGGTTGAGGACTATCTTTTGCCTCGGTTCATAGATGGAAATCCAATTTCCAAATACGTGACTTTGCGATTTTGATTGTATAACCTATATATGGCGACATAGTGGTATGGGGCATTCATGCCGCCTATGATTGATACTTATGATTTGAAGTTGTTTTATACACTATGCACTTATAATAGTATCAAATGATTTTTTTTAAACGTATCAAGCATTCTTTGGCTGTTATAAGGGAAAACCCTATCCCTCGGCTTGCGTTGCATTGTGTGATAGGACCTGGGTCTTATAACAGCTTCATTTTTCTTTATTTAGCATTGCGCTGTTTGTTTTATGCACTGGTATTCTTGGGAGGAAACCCGTTCCGTGTTATACGGCGTGGTCCCTTGATTTACCTAACTTTTAAAATAAAGAATAACAACTATTTTAGTTCTCACACCAGTCACATGACTGACCTGGAGTTTATTGTTTTAACCTAAACTCTGGGTGCCCTTATTTCGACACGGGCAGCTAGTAGTTTTGGTTTTGCAGATTTATATTCACAGGATCCTGGTTTACAGCTGGAACGATATCCGGAAAGCTTTGTATCCGTATATCTCTTCTAGTTGTGTATTGTATTATTTTCCGCTGCTATGTATTAATATGTAATTTAAATCTCATATATTTCTGTGTAATATTCATTTATACTCTGTATATTCTTGTAATCTGATGCATTGTTGTAATATAAAATGAAATGTTCTTCTGTATGAGTTCTGTTGTGGTTTGTTCTCGAACTATCCGACGCTTTCCTTTACGGGGAAGTTGCGGGTCGTCCCAGCCCTCCAGATCGGAGAGCGGGGAAATTGGCTATTGATTTGGGACCAGTTGAATCTTCATCTAGAAGGGAACATGTGAGATCACGAGCAGAAGATTTTCCTAGGTTATCAAACGCGAGAGAACAATCTCGTGTACAACCTTCCTCTCATAACGTGAGATCTCAAGAACAGTTTGTCACTCCTTCTCATAGACACGCTGGTCATGGCATAGACCTTTGCAGTTAAAACCCCGCTAAAGCCTCGCAAAAGACCCCGCTATAGCTTATAGCACCTTTCGACCACTACGCTAATTCTATTTAGGATTGATGAACAATAGATCCGCTTTAAGCCTCGCTTTTTTCCGCTGCACCCACTAAATCAATGCTTTATAGCACCCGCTTTAGCAATATTAATATCTGAAGCTTGATTTGTCTAGTTTTATTTTAAAACAAACAATAAAGATAGTGTAAAGAAATAATTTTAACACGTAAGTATCTAATATATGATAGAAATCTATTATAATCATCAATTCCAATGTGTGTAACCATGATATTCTTTGATTTTATTATATAAGATTACTAGATATTAGCTTCTTATACAAAACTGATGTGTGAATGATAATCAACTAATTTTAAAATACATAATTTTACGTTTAGAGTATCTTTTTGCACCTCCGCTATACCCCCGCTATTTCCTCGCTATACCCTTTTGCACCTCCACCGCTACAGAACCGCTAAGCGCTTTAACTGCACAGGCGTAGATGGGGTTCCAGCAACCCGAAATACTGCACAATGCGCAGTTTGTTAGCCAGTGGGGAAGGATCTAAGGGGAACGGATGTTCGATTTAGATCTGAATCAACGATGGTCCAGCGCATGATGGGTGCAAATCTAGTTTTTATGATAGAAACTGGCGATCAGTGCAGGAAGACGTCTTGGCAGGGCGATCTAAATCTTGGATCCAGGCAGCCACCGGTGGAACGGGACAACGACACGATTAATATGTGGATCTGACGTTTTGTTGAACCAAAGATAGTAAATGATAAGAAGATTGCATGTGTCTCTGAGCGTGCTTTATGTAGATCGGCAGACAAATGGAGGAACTCAGTTATTTTATATGTATATGTTACACGCCCTTACCATACACACCTGGAAAACTATGCAGAACGAATGTGGAAACCAACAGGAAAATTTGAGCTATTATCGAAGGAGAATGGTTTTTTCATTATTTGATTTGAAAAACTTGTTGATTGTGAAAATATTCTTAAGGGCGGACCATATTTGTTTGATAATAAAGTTATTATTTTGAAAAAATGGAGCGTAGCCATGAGATTTAAGAAAGATCTATTATCATCCATGCCTTTATGGGTCAAGCTAACAAATCTTGAACTTGAAATGTGAGATAGAGAAGCGTTGAGTGCGATTGCTAGGGTGTTGGGAAGACCGATAAAATTGGATAGAATAAACGCTGATGAATCTAGAGTGGTATATCCAAAAACCTTTGTTGAGATGAAGGCGTGGGCTGATTTTCCCAAAGCAGTAGATGTTGTTTTGCATACGGGAGAGGAATTAAAAAGTGAAGGTTGAGTATATTTATAAACCGATATGTTGTAAAAACTGTAAAGTTTTTGGACACTCTACTGATCAGTGTAAAGCAAAAGTAGAAGAGACATGGGTTCCTAAGACTAGTGCAAATAAAGAAGGAAATGCTAATCCCTCAGTGGATAATATACAAGAATCAATTGATATCAATGGTGGTAATAGCTTGGACTTGTTGAATGATAACTCAGAGCATATTACAACCATAAATAACACTGTTATAAATATTTTGGATGATAATAACAATGCAGGAAAAGAAGGTAGTCAAATGTTTTTTTAGACAAATGGAGAAAATGTACATCTAAATGACAATGCCATAGTAGCAAATGGAAAAGTTGAAAATACCCACGTCGGTCGTTTGGACATTACAAATAAGCAAGTTCAAAGTGGTGCTGCTATACAAAATAAGTTTGATGCATTGGTGCAACTGAATAATGGAGATAAGGACAACCATACAAGATCAAATAATCAGTCTTCTGTAAAAGAATGTAGAACCACCCTTGCTGCTCCGCATGTTGTCGCCAACGAGGCTCTGGTAACTGATGGGCAGATGGAGGATGGGCATGATTCAAATGGCATTGATTTGGTAGCGCAGATTGCCATAAATGCAGTGGAAGTTGTTCCCCTGTAAAAGAAATGGATGTCTCAGCTAATGTAGAAAGAAATAAAAATTTCTACGACGAACTAGATGTTATATACAATGACATGAAGAGAGGAACTACAAATAACAACACTTTTTCTCCTCCTAAAGTAACGACAAGGAGCCAAAGTAAAATTAAATAAATATTGTCGCGTGGAATGTTAGGGATTAAATGCTCTGAATAAATTGTTCGAAGTATTTAAATTCCTTAACAAATTTAGGCCATCTCAATTATTGGCCTATTGGAGAACAAGTTGACTGATGATAAGATTGTGAGTGCTAGAACTAAGTTGAACACTAACTGGTCGTCTGTGGATAATAATGATTCCTGAAGCATGGGGAGAATTCTAATCTTTTGGGACTCTAAAATATGGAATATTCATATAAAATGTAAATCCTATCAGCACATTTCTTTATTAACTGAAAATGTAGGTGGCCTGAAATGTAGAATGACATTTATTTATGCTAGTAATTTTTTGTTGGATAGAGAGAAGCTTTGGAAGGATATGTCTATTGAAGCCATGCAGGTTACTATTCCTTGGTTGATGCTAGGTGACTTTAACAATATCACATCTCCAAATGACAAAAAAGGTGGTTGCAATGTTCCTTTTAGATATTTATCTAGCCTTATCGACTGTATTATCAGATCAGGTCTTATGAAATTAAATATTGTTAGTTTTAAATATACGTGGAGAAAAAAGTGGTAGCCACTAAAATTGATAAAGTGTTTTATAATAGCTGTTTTATGGACAATTTTCCAGAAATAAATGCTTTTGGTATTGCTAATCCGATTAGCGATCATATTCCGATATGCATCAATTTTAAAAGTAAAAAGAAAGGGATTAAAAACATTCCATTCAGATATGTAAATTCATGGCATCATAATGAAGGATATAAGGAGTGTTTTTACCTTGCTCTGGAAAAGATGTATTTTTCTGTCTGGGAAGGGAAGAAAGTTCACAGATTTCAGCTATTCCTGAGAGAATGTAAAGTCCAAATGAAGAAATGGAACTGTCATAGATTAAAAGATGAAAATGCTATTAAGAAAATGGAAAATATTATGGAGATATTCTAAAAGAATTGGATGATAATCCAATTCCATTTTCGAATAGCTTAGAACTGTGTATAATGGTTGGAAGGAACAAAGCAAAATTCAGTATATAAATGTTTGCCAAAAAGCAAAAATTAACTGGCTTGCTGAAGGGGATTCCTGTACCAAATTTTTTCATGCAAAAATGTCGCTACAAAAACATGTTAACAATTGGTACAATATGTTTTTGGAAAAAGGGAATTTTAGACATGATGAAGATTTATTTGTAAAGGAGGCTATTAAGTATTTCTCAGGAATTTTTTTGTCCGAAACGCCAAGCTTAAATAATTTTCAAGAGATTAAGTGTGGAGTTGTTATAAACGAAAGAGGGCGCAATCACCTATCATCTCCTATTTCTCTTGAAGAAGTTCACAAGGCGATTTTCTCCATTACAGAAGACAAAAGTCCACGACTTGACGGCTTTTCTGCAAAATTTTAAAAGTGCATTGGGAGGAGTTAAAAGAGATTATTCTGGACATGATTCAAGAGGTCTTCAGAACGGGTAAGCTTGCAAAAGGGACAAATCATACGTTTATTACTCTTATTCCCAAAGGTGATAGACCAACTAATATAACTGAGTATAGACCCATTTCATGTTGTAATGTCATTTATAAGATTATTTCCAAGGTTATTTGCAATAGAATCAAACCTTATCTTATGCATTTAATCTCGGAAAATCAGTCAGCGTTTATTCCGAGAAGGATACATAGCTAAAAACATCCTTCTCGCTCATGAGCAAATCAGACATTTCAATCGGAATGGTAGTGGAAATTATGCATCAGGATTGATTTACAGAAAGCGTACGATATGGTTAATAGGGAACTTATTTGTCACATGTCAAATATGATGGGTTTCCCTAAATTCATTGTCAGGGTCATTAGAACTTGTATTACCACCCCTACTTTTTCCATTTTAATTCAGGGGAGTCCGAAGGGTATTATTTACAGCAATAGAGGTTTAAGACACGGTGACCCTCTTTTACTGTATTTGTTTTGTGTTGCTATGGATTATTTTTCCATCCTTACGTTTAAGGCTGCAAAATGGAAGGCTGTAGAACCTATTTACAAATTTGAACCTATTATCACTCATTTGATTTATGTCGATGATTTGATGATTTTCGCCAAAGCTAAAATTAAAGGGGCGAAGGAAATCAAGCAAATGTTAGAGAATCTGAGAGAGATGGCTGGACTAAAACTTAATAATGCTAAATCTAAAGTTTTCTTCAGTAAAAGAGTTGAAAATAAATACCAAATTCTACATCTGCTTGACATGAAGGAGGGAAGACTACCGATCAAATATTTGGGGATTCCTCTGTCTACGAATTATCTTCATTTTACAGATTGTGGAGAGCTTTTTGACAAAATAAGAGGAAGAATGGATAGTTGGGATTACAGGCTTCTATTTATTGCATGTAGAATTGAATTAATCCGATCGGTTATTACTCCGATGGTTATGTATTAGATGCTGACGTTTCGATTACCATCGGCTACTATTGGTAAGATCAATAAATTGTGTGCGAATTTTGTTTGGGCTAGGAAGAAGCATAAGATGGCTTGGGAAACTCTTTGCACACCTAAATATGAAGGAGGAGTAGGTCTTCGAAATTTCAAAGATATTAAAACAGTAGCTGCACTTAAATTACTTTGGCACTTCACTAATGGGAACAGTTTATGGAAAAACTGGATGCATAGCAAATACTGTGCGGATGAGCATTTTTGGGTGATGAAAATTGACTCGGACAGTTCGTGTACATGTAAATCCATACTTAAGACATAGACAGGTGGGATTACATTGTATAAATAGATGTATTACAAATGGACAAGACTCATTGTTATGGTTTGATCCGTGGATAAACAACAATATTCTGGTTAACATGCTGGGATGGGATTTTTTGAGCATTTTTAGAGGGGGAAAACTTAACGGTCTCGAATATTATTCAAGATGGTATCTTAAATTCTAGTAGCCTTAGTGTTACTAGATTGATATCTGAGCAAATTAATAATGTTACTATTTATCACTCTGCGGATATTGATTATTGGAGGTGGAATGACAATCCTAATGATTTCTCTTTTTATTCAGCATAGGACATGTCTAGAGAACACCTTCCTAAACTTGAATGGTGTAAAGTGACGTGGCATCATATTAATAGCCCAAAAATGTCAATGTGTACATACAAAGTGATGATATACCGTCTTAGTACAAAGGATAGTATGGTCGCGTGGGGTTATGATGTTAATCCAAATTGTGTTTTATGTAAGGGAAATATTGAGAATAGAAATCACATGTTCTTTCAATGCCCGTGCTCAACAAATTTACGGATTCGTTGCAGAGTAAAGCTTGGCATTCCTCCTTCTACTGTTGATCCGTTGTTAATTGAGAATGAAATGTCTCACATCAAAGCATCTTTTAATAACAGTGACTTTATCAAAGATATAGCATTTTGCAGTATCATCACTACTATTTATCATATCTAGAATGAAAGGAATGCAAGAATTCATGGTAATCATAATAGAGATAAATATCAGCGTTGGGAATTAATTGATCTCGATATTAATTACCTGCTGCGAAGACCGAAAAGAAGAAAGCTTGTAAAGCATGCAGAGCGAAGGATTCTTGAGAGATGGGGTATTGATTTGTTGGATGGGGGTTAATGGTATCAATTATTTTTATCTTTCACTGGTGGATGTTGGCCGCCATTTCGTTTTCTTCATTTCGGGAAAATTTTTACTTTAAAGTGGTCATGTGGATAGATGGAGCCGCCTTTTGTCGAAGACCTAGCTGCTTTGGATTTGGACCGCGCATGGGCTTTATATATATATGTGTTTTTTTTGTGCAAGTGTAGTTCATGGCCTATGTTTGTTGGGGAGTGTGATTGTTTTCAGGTTGGTCAATAGTTTAGCTTGTTTGATGTATAGCCGTTTGTACTCTTTGTACATTTTTTTATTGATGCATTATCAATAAAGCGCCACACTCTTTTTCCCTATTTAGTACTTACACTAAGTACTAGTATAGGTTTTTAACGAGGCAATTCACCCATTTTCAAAAAAAACATTTTGATGGCATGTTGGACATGGTTCTAGCGGACGTTACCATATGTTTAATTTCAGTTGATTTTACTTCATAAACTGTATCTTTTAAATATTTGCAGGAAGATGTTGACTATTTGTTCAACTCAGGGCTAAGTTTCATGTCAAAACTTGATAATATGTGCGATTAAATATTTGAAGGTCGATCTGATTATTAGTTCAAATTAGGGAAGGTAAGATTTTATTGCTAATATGTAGGGGTTAAATTTAGAAGAAATTCCTCTATCAGGAAACACGTCAAAACTTGATATCCTCAAATTTTACTATGCCAAATTTCATAACGATGGCTGAAAGGAAAGTTCTTATGCATGATTTAATTTCATGGTAAGCTTTAAAGATCATACAAGGACAATGTTAGCTGTCGGGGTAAATTTTGACCAGATGATGGGTACTATATGTTGCAAAAAGTAAGATGGTAGTCCCATGTTAAATCAATTTTAACCATTGTGACTAGATGACTCATGTTTGATTGCATTCCCAGCTGATGCAATAGCAGTATATATCGCTAACTTTTGGTGGTTTAGGCAATACTATTTTGTGTTGTACACATTTATAGTTATTCATCTATTTCAGTTGCATCACGTATAGATATCCAAAAGTTTATGCTTTCAAGGAGTTATCTATGTGACACTGTGCAATCATCATGTGTCAGGCCAATTATAGTTTATCCTTGCTTTGATACATTGCATACTTATACCAATATGTAGGGTCTCCGTTTTAATTTATTTCCATAGACATGCATGTTGTGTCACTATAATTTCTAATATAGGAGTTTACAGTTTTGTTAATAATGTTTGATTTTAATGTTTTGTACTAGTCACACTTGTGATTCATAATCCTAACTGTTAATCCTATACCCGACACCTTACAAGCATCTCTGTATCCTTAAAAATAAAGATCTGAACAAAAGGTTGCTTCTTTCAGGCTATGGGGGAATGCAGATGTTAATCAGATTATTGGATGAACTGCTTTCTCATTTGGATGTCCTATTCTTCTTTGATACTATGGTGGAGGGATTTAGCGGTCCATATCACCTTGAGAATGTATTTGGAGGAACTTCAACAACCAATTACTGTGTTAGGAAAGTGGTAAATTCTTGTTTTCCATTTTCCATTTTTCCTGTTCACACGAATGTAACTTGTACAGTTCATATCTAATAATATTTCTATGTTTTTCTTTTGTAGATTGACGGTGGTTGTATATTGTAACACCCCGCATTTTTAATATAATTAAAAATATGTGTATATGCATAGATAGGTAAATAATGGTGATGTATAATGAAAATTAATTAATATATGGAAGAGAAGGAAAAATTAATTCGATAACAGTGTACGTAACGGAAAAGATAATAAAATAAGGATACTTAATATATACATCAGGAATTAAGTAAAACGGACATCACCATTGCGTTCATCTCAAAATTCTGCTTGGAATAGAGTCCAAGTTTGCGTAAATCGGACTCTGTATGAAGCAGTTATGGCCTTTACAAGATTCAACAAAAATTCAAAACAGTTCGAAATTCGACCCAGGCAGTTGGGCGGGAAATTTCCCGCCAAAACCAGGCGGGTCGACCTGGGGGTCAGGTCGACCAGAGGGTCGACCTACCCCTAGGTAGGTCCACCTGGGGGTTGACCTACCCCAAGGGAGGTCGACCTGGGGGTCGACCTACCCCCAGGTCTGGGCGATTTCAGTTCATGTGACGTGTTTTGATGTGTTGTATGGGTCGGATGGCTTCTAGGTCAATCTAAGGGCTCTAAAACACTCTCAACACCTGTAATTACATAGCAAGACCTAACCCTAATTCATAACAATTCCTTAAGACTCCATGCCGCAAAACTTCAACCAAACATGGCCGCCGCCCCAAAACTCTTAATTATATTGCAAGTTCTTCATCAACTTTGGAGTTTAATCAAATCAAGTAGCAAAGTTCTTCATCAACAATTCATGCTCTTCACCAACAATCAAATAAGAAGATTAAATCAGCGTTCTACATCAACAAATCGTTTATTTTCCCCAATCCAGTCAAGGTTAGTGGAATTATAATAAACTTGTTGTATAATAGTATTATTATCGTTCATCATTCCCCAGTTATAAATTCAATTCAAGATTCATGTTATAATAATTGTTCTTTTATTCTCCTTACCCTTTTTATTTTTGGACCTAGGTTATCTCGAACCTAGAAGAAATCTTATTATACATACGTATGGTTGGAATATGCAAATATTGGGCATAATCTGTTTTATGCAGTCGAGGAATATAATCTATAATTTGGGGTTTGTGGCAAAACAATTATTATTGCAAATATTGGGCATAACTTATTTTATGAAATCGAGGAATATAATCTGAAATTTGGGCAATTGTGGCACAACAATTATTATTGCAAATATTGGGACAATTGGCGGAATCTGTTTGTGACTTGAAATTAAGCCTAAAAGGTGAATTAGATTGTATGTATAAACCTGGGGAAATATATTGGGAAAATATTGATTTTACGAAATTGGGTATAATGGGATTTTGGAAATTGGCATGTTTGGATATGAATAACATGGAATTGGTGAATTTGGCTATAATTGAGTAATTTGGGTAAAAAGATTATTTCACGAATGGTTGTATAAGCAAAGTAGAAATGGGTTAAGTAGCACTTGACATATGAATAAATTTAACCAACATATGTGGAATGATAGTAACCTGTTAGGAACACATGTATGGAAAAATTGGAATAATAGGTATAGCCTATTAATAGGATTATAAGCATGAACATAAATTGGGGGTTTTGGGTAAAGCTTGACTTTGAGACTTGGAAATTGGATATGCCGTTAAGATCCTAGAAACATAATTAAAAATGGAATATGTTGGACAAACCATGTTTTTATGTAATTATTGAACTCAACACATGACATGAAATTGATAGTTGACATATGACATCTAGAATGGACATGAACTAATCATGAAACATGGCTAACTCGAGGTTAGAATGAGTTTGCGGTGTAATCCTGCCCGGAACCGCCCGGCAAATCCAGTGACCGCAAACAATAGGTTCTAATGTGAGCAGTTAGTCATAACGTGCTTGAAACCCAAGGTTAGATTGAGTTGTGGTGTAATCCTGTCCGGAACCAACCGGCACACACAGTGACCGCAACAATAGGTCTAATGTGAGAGGTTGGGCATTAATAATTAATTAATGCTAATGACACAAGCTAGTACGGTAAGGTTAAGTCAACATGAAATACCAGACAACACTTAACCAATTTGACTCGATCTATGGGTGGGTTAAGTCAACGTGTATAACACCCCACCTCCGCTAGGGTCACTCACAAAGGGAATGCACTAGGTTTGGTGAAGCATTATCGAGGTAAACATGCACAGAAATATTACAAGACAGAACATATATATAAAACAGCGGAAGTAAAACAAATTTCATTACCTTATAAAATAAGGTCTAAAGCCTTTTACATCCGAATACATCAAAACCTGTCTTGCAATAGTAAAGAAGCATAAAACCTTTTCATAAATTATTCCCCAAATAAAACAGTAAGGTAGCCATAGCCAAGAAAAGTCCAAGCCATGCATGATGACCTTCAAGTAGAGGAAGTCCGAACTAAATAACAGTGTTTCCTCCTTGAAAACCTGGGGGGGGGGAAACGGAAGACAAAGAGGCAAAAGAAAACGGGGTCAGTCATAAAGACTGGTAAGTCCTATCTACTTCCAGCATAAAAACAGGTAAAGGTAACATGACATGCATAAACTGAAAGTAAACATAAGGATGACAACAAGATAGATAAGCTAAACCAAGATAACTGGATGAACTACTGTAGCAAGGTAAACCAAGGTATCATGATAAACTACGGTGTCAAGAATCAAGGTATCACATCGTCAGGTTTCTATCAAGTATACTATCACAAGGTATCTATCATGTATAACATCCCACGATATCTATCATGTATATTTGCTCTGCACCTCTCGTACTAGTGTCCCCACCCGCGTCATGTGTTAACTATGAATGTCCCTTGCTCAATGTCATGTAATGGTCCATGTCAACCTGATATATAGCATATGTAGGTTTTCCCAACTCGTATGTTTCTTTCCATGTATAAGTTCAGTCCTTTGCCGTAGGCCGTACGGGCTTTCCCATGTAAATCTATACGACCTCAACGTAGTACCATTTTATCCTTGAAGTTGTTTTGGACTGCTACCCTTGATCTAGTTATGTTTTCTTACCATGAACTATCGCGTGTTCACTTAGGATTTATGCCACCTAGGACCACTAGGGATTATGCTACCTAATGAACGTTTCCGTGTCTCGGTTTGGGTTTTGGCCACCTAGGACCACTAGGGATTATGCCACCCGTCAACCACGCCCTTTATCCCACGTATGTATCGTGAATCGTTTTCCATGACTAGACGCACATGTATCTCAATGTGCCACCCGGGTTCCGTGCCAGGGAAAATCAAGAAATACGGAACTCGGTCGGGAGCTTTAAGTCGTTTGCTAATGCAGATATCAAGGTCTGTTTTTGTATCCATGGCTATGGTCCCACGTGACCCCTCCCTCAACTACTGAAAAGCAATCCAAGAAAAATCATGTATGAGAACTACATCCCGGCCCCACTATAGCCCCACTTTCCTATGGGCCAACCTCACCCATGACTCGATAGCAAGAACATGGTCTGTTTGGAGTTCTCTGCCTTTCCGTTCGTACACGATTGACTAAAGATGGTAGGTAGTCGGCGACGTGCTATCCAGGGCAAAATCAAGTATCGTCGACTCCACGCTAATCCATCCCAGTCTTTAGGTCGCTCGCATAGCAACCAAGGCATACTCTTGGCTCTTATATCGCAGACCTTAACCTCTGTGAGGCCGGGTTTCATGGACCTCCTGCCACCACACAGAGGGATACCAAGAGTACCCTCACGTACCCCGAAGCTACCACTTCGTCACCCAGTTCGCTGGAGCTTTTTATCCAAGTCAGATAAGTTGCTCCTCCTCGTATACTAAGCGATGACCTACCGTATCAGGTTACTCATCTCTTTATGAACTAGTCCCATGTCCTTGGCTAAGAATTATTACTTAGTTATCCTTAACTAAGGTTTACCACTTAGCTCCTCTTTCCGCTATCCTTGTTAACTACGATTTTCAACCTAGTCCCCTGAGCTAGGGTTTTGTCAAATGGGTTAAGTGTTGTTATCCAAGTTCATGACTTAATCCGCCTACGAATCATGTCAAGATTGGCTAAGTACTCAAGTTCAAGGCTTAGCCCTACAAGTTGGTTAAGTGTACCAAGAAGCTCATGACTTAACCCTATCAAGTCAAATTGGTTAAGTATTTATTTGTCTTAACCCTATCAGATTATCATGTTAGATTGATTAAGCATAGATTATCTTAATCCCATCAGATTATCGAGTCGGATTGGTTAAGTATGGGTTAGCTTAACCCCATCCACTAATCGTATTACAATGGTTAAGCCTAATTTTAAAAGGTCTTGTGACTTAACCCTATCAGGTCCACCTATTAGATTGGTTAAGTATAGGTTACTTAACCTCATCAAATCATCATGTATAATTGGTTAAGTATAAGTTACTTAACCCCATTAACTTATCATGTTAAGTTGGTTAAGTATTGGTTACTTAACCTCATGGAATTACCAAGTTTAGATTGGTTAAGTGTTTAACTTAACCCCATCGAATTACCGTGTTTAGATTAGTTAAGTGAAGGTTACTTAACCCCATCTAATTACCGTGTTTTAGATTAGTTAAGTCTAAGTTACTTAACCCCATCTAATTACCAAGTCGGATTAGTTAAGTGTAAATTACTTAACCCCATCGAATTTACCGTGTTAGATTAGTTAAGTATGGATTACTTAACCTCATCGAATTTACCGTGTTAGATTAGTTAAGTATGGATTACTTAACCCCATCCCCTAATTGTCTTATATGGTTAAGTGTCATTAAGGAACCAAGTCCGGTTTAACTTAACCTACCCATTCGTGTCATATCGGTTAAGTGTCATTAATCAAAATTACTTAACCTTTTCATGTGGCATTAATTAGATTAATGCACCCCAACCTCTCACATTAGACTTTGTTGTGGTTACTAGTTAAGCCGGGCGGGTCCGGGTAGATTTGCACCACAACCTAGTCTAACCTCGGGTTTTAAGTGCTATGTGACCAACTACTCACATTGGGTCCTATTGTTTGTAGCCACTAGTTAAGCCGGGCGGGTCCGGGTAGATTTATGCTACAAACTCAACCCAACCTCGAGTTGGCCACTTTCATGTTTGGTCTAGTGTCTTATTACACTTACAACCCACCCATGTCTAGTTCAAGTTCCATGTTTTCCCACGTGTCATGACCATATTTAAATGTATCATGAATGTCATGTTCTCACGTAAACCCCATGTCAAGTTTTTCATGTCATACCTACGTTTTTCCTAAGCTACCCAAACGTATTTCCAACCCAAGTGGAAGCGAGTCACATAGTAGGGTATTATGCCAACATATTGGCCACAAACATGCATAATATCATAAGGGAATTTGGCCACAAACATGCATAGTATCATAAGGGAATTTGGCCACAAGCATGCATAGTTTCATAAGGGAATTTGGCCACAAACATGCATAGTATCATAAGTGAATTTGGCCACAAACATGCATGATACATAAGGGGTTTGGGTTCATTTACATGCATAAGCCCCAAAGTCAAGTCTTTGCCAATGTTTTCACAAGTCAAGTGGTTCCCAAAGGTTCATGCTAACATTCCATGGATAAAGATTCAAACTTGCAAGATATACTAGGTTAAACATAACATAAGTGGCATGATTTAGTCACTAAGCATAGCCCAAAGTCATAGGTTCAAGCAAAAGAGACATGACAAGGTTCATATAGGCTAACATACTTATGTTTCATCACATTTTATCCCATGTCACATTAGAACCACCGTTAGAATCTACAAGTGGCTAGAACTTACATAGCGAGGCTTAGGGAAAGATCATGAATCGTCTTGACGAAGAAAGGTGGCTCCTTTGTTGAAGAATCGTCATGAAATTTGCGTAGCAACATTGATCTCCCCTCGATTTGGTGTAGAAAGCTTGCACCTTTTGATTTGAATCCGATTTGAATGCATAGTCTCTAGGAATTGGAGATGGAGGCCATGATCACTTGGCATTTGGGCAGCACTTCGTGGCATGAGTGATTTGTGAGGGTTTAAGCTAGGTCTAAGGGTCTTTTTATAGAGATTAGGAGTAGTTTAGGCCGTAGGATAAACCCTAGGATAGATCTGAACCCTCAAAAATCGTCACAAGCCTCCAAAACAAGACCCAGGAGCCAAAACAGGTGCACCAGGCCGACCTGGCCGACCAGGGAGGTCGACCCCAAGGTCGACCCCCAGGTCGACTCTAGTGTCGACCTGGTTGGGGGGAGGTCGACCCTAGTGTCGACCCCCCTGTTGACCTGTCTGGGCGGGACTTTTCCCACCTACTCTGAATTCTGAAAATTTGAATCTGTTTTCGAATTTGAATTTTTCGTGAAACTTTGCGAGGCCATATCTTGGTCATACGGACTCCGATTTACGAAATTTCGGACTCTATTTCGCGTATTTTTCCGATACGAACGCAATGGCGCAACCCGTTTTCCCTGATTCAGATTTTAACATTTAATTCTGCCTTGATTCTTGTCTTAACACGTTATTAAAAATTCGGGTTGTTACATTCTTCCCTCCTTTAAGAATTTCGTCCCCGAAATCTCTAAGTTAGGAAGAACGCATCCTACCATCCATCATCCATCTACTCAAAACATCATCCACAGGCAAACATTGTCCTTAGAAGATTTCTAATGCCATATGAACATATGCAAAACGTGTGTGTATATGCTCCTTAGCTAATGCTAATGATCAGGCCTGAATGATCTTTCTAATGCAAAATAAGTTTAGTGCCATGAGTCCAACATGTATGCAAATAGTCCTAGTCATATAAGTACTATATGCGTGCACAAACATTCATTCATATGCAACATCCGCATGATAACACATTTAATTTCATCCATAAACAAGTATAAATACTCTTGCATATGCAACATGAAACGTGACCGCGTCAATCTAGTATCTAATGTGTATTCGCGCATCCACGAGCAACCACTTGCAACCATATCAATCATAACATGTTTCAAATACATGTTTACATCCATAGAGTCCTACCTAAGGTTTCCAAGATAAGATCGAGGAGATAAACAAGACAAACTCCTTATGGGGTTTGCAACAGAGACAGGACCGAGAGGATATCCACCAAGCGATAGCATGCAAGTAAGCTCTACAGGTGAACCAAGGATCAAAGACATACTCTTAAAAAGAGACATGATGCGCGCGTCTAAGCCGCATTTCCCTGAGCTTAATTCCATTGTGCCTTGACCGCCTCTAACTTCATGATTTCGTAGCTCCTTGATTCCTATTTCCAAGGTATGAGTTGAAACTCATTTCATTATCGCTTATCGTTCCACTTTCACTTATTCTTTCCCTAGTATGCTCGGTTCAAACATATCTGCGTACTCATGCAAGCTCTCCAAAATTCACTAGTGAATTCTGGATCTCGTTTTCCGATGTCAATCCATGTTAACACGTGCACTTACTAGGGTGATTCCTATAACCCATGCTCAAGCGGAATGAACCATCCGTCTTATTGGATCAGAGATTTCTGATAAATGCATCAAGAGATTCTAGGTAACTAACCATGACAGAACCCAAAAGGTTATACGAGACTTCGAAGGTATTACCAAAGCAAGCCAAGAGTCTGACTACCCTCTTTTCAAAACCGAGAATGGTATCCCTTACTGGATAACCACTTTACCCCTAGAATCCATCCATAGCTCAACAATAGAAGCATTGCTTCTAATCTCAACACTTGGCATAGACGTTCTCAAATCCAACAAGTCATGAATAAATGGATCGACTCTCCAACCAGATTTTGGGACTAAAGTGGGATCTTCTACCATGCTAGTACTAAGGTGCAGAGACTTAACTATCGAGGCAGACTTAAATGATGCAATGATCAAAACAAAGTCTAGACGGGACGATAGAAAAGAAAGGCTAAGCCTTTAACAGAAACGGTACCATTCCTCTTAGGTACACTAGAAATGAGAGCATACAATTGCTCTCACGCTGATCTTGTCCCTATCTTCCTTTGTGGATCAAGCCATACCAACAAGTTGCTTATTCTTAAGCTCGTGTCATTTATCCTTGCTCTTATTATCCCTTCTTATAACTTCGGTAACAGGTCTCTCGAGAACTTCCTCCATCGCACGGGAAAACACTTACGTAGCTAGACAAGGATTAGTCGCAGTTAAAACTACTGTGACTACAGATGGAGGAAAGAAAGGAAAAGAGGTTAAATCAAGGAAACAAAGGATAGTGCTAATGGCCTTTGGGGAATAGCCTTTTTTAAAAAAAAACTTTTCTTGAAAAATGCTTCTTTGTAAACGGTTTCTCAAATAGTTTTCAGAAGGTTTTAAAAACTTTTGCCCAGTCTGGTAACCTGGCTCTGATACCAAATGTAACACCCCACCTCCGCTAGGGTCACTCACAAAGGGAATGCACTAGGTTTGGTGAAGCATTATCGAGGTAAACATGCACAGAAATATTACAAGACAGAACATATATATATAACAGCGGAAGTAAAACAAATTTCATTACCTTATAAAATAAGGTCTAAAGCCTTTTACATCCGAATACATCAAAACCTGTCTTGCAATAGTAAAGAAGCATAAAACCTTTTCATAAATTATTCCCCAAATAAAACAGTAAGGTAGCCATAGCCAAGAAAAGTCCAAGCCATGCATGATGATCTTCAAGCAGAGGAAGTCCGAACTAAATAACAGTGTTTCCTCCCTGAAAACCTGGGGGGGAAACGGAAGACAAAGAGGCGAAAAAAAACGGGGTCAGTCATAAAGACTGGTAAGTCCTATCTACTTCCAGCATAAAAACAGGTAAAGGTAACATGACATGCATAAACTGAAAGTAAACATAAGGATGACAACAAGATAGATAAGCTAAACCAAGATAACTGGATGAACTACTGTAGCAAGGTAAACCAAGGTATCATGATAAACTACGGTGTCAAGAATCAAGGTATCACATCGTCAGGTTTCTATCAAGTATACTATCACAAGGTATCTATCATGTATAACATCCCACGGTATCTATCATGTATATTTGCTCTGCACCTCTCGTACTAGTGTCCCCACCCGCGTCATGTGTTAACTATGAATGTCCCTTGCCCAATGTCATGTAATGGTCCATGTCAACCTGATATATAGCATATGTAGGTTTTCCCAACTCGTATGTTTCTTTCCATGTATAAGTTCATTCATTTGCCGTAGGCCGTACGGGCTTTCCCATGTAAATCTATACGACCTCAACGTAGTACCATTTTATCCTTGAAGTTGTTTTGGACTGCTACCCTTGATCTAGTTATGTTTTCTTACCATGAACTATCGCGTGTTCACTTAGGATTTATGCCACCTAGGACCACTAGGGATTATGCTACCTAATGAACGTTTCCGTGTCTCGGTTTGGGTTTTGGCCACCTAGCACCACTAGGGATTATGTCACCCGTCAACCACACCCTTTATCCCACGTATGTATCGTGAATCGTTTTCCATGACTAGACGCATATGTATCTCAATGTGCCACCCGGGTTCCGTGCCAGGGCAAATCAAGAAATACGGAACTTGGTCGGGAGCTTTAAGTAGTCTGTTGATGCAGATATCAAGGTCTGTTTTTGTATCCGTGGCTATGGTCCCACGTGACCCCTCCCTCAACTACTGAAAGGCAATCCAAGAAAAATCATGTATGAGAACTACATCCCGGCCCCACTATAGCCCCACTTTCCTATGGGCCAACCTCACCCATGACTCGATAGCAAGAACATGGTCTGTTGGGAGTTCTCTACCTTTCCGTTCGTACACGATTAACTAAAGATGGTAGGTAGTCGGCGACGTGCTATCCAGGGCAAAATCAAGTATCGTCGACTCCACGCTAATCCATCCCAGTCTTTAGGTCGCTCGCATAGCAACCAAGACATAATCTTGGCTCTTCTATCGCAGACCTTAACCTCTGTGAGGCCGGGTTTCATGGACCACCTGCCACCTCATAGAGGGATACCAAGAGTACCCTCACGTACCCCGAAGCTACCGCTTCGTCACCCAGTTCGCTGGAGCTTTTTATCCAAGTCAGATAAGTTGCTCCTCCTCGTATACTAAGCGAAGACATACCGTATCAGGTTACTCATCTCTTTATGAACTAGTCCCATGTCCTTGGCTAAGAATTATTACTTAGTTATCCTTAACTAAGGTTTACCACTTAGCTCCTCTTTCCGCTATCCTTGTTAACTACGATTTTCAACCTAGTCCCCTGAGCTAGGGTTTTGTCAAATGGGTTAAGTGTTGTTATCCAAGTTCATGACTTAATCCGCCTACGAATCATGTCAAGATTGGCTAAGTACTCAAGTTCAAGGCTTAGCCCTACAAGTTGGTTAAGTGTACCAAGAAGCTCATGACTTAACCCTATCAAGTCAAATTGGTTAAGTATTTATTTGTCTTAACCCTATCAGATTATCATGTTAGATTGATTAAGCATAGATTATCTTAATCCCATCAGATTATCGAGTCGGATTGGTTAAGTATGGGTTAGCTTAAACCCATCCACTAATCGTATTACAATGGTTAAGCCTAATTTTAAAAGGTCTTGTGACTTAACCCTATCAGGTCCACCTATTAGATTGGTTAAGTATAGGTTACTTAACCTCATCAAATCATCATGTATAATTGGTTAAGTATAAGTTACTTAACCCCATTAACTTATCATGTTAAGTTGGTTAAGTATTGGTTACTTAACCTCATGGAATTACCAAGTTTAGATTGGTTAAGTGTTTAACTTAACCCCATCGAATTACCGTGTTTAGATTAGTTAAGTGAAGGTTACTTAACCCCATCTAATTACTGTGTTTTAGATTAGTTAAGTCTAAGTTACTTAACCCCATCTAATTACCAAGTCGGATTAGTTAAGTGTAAATTACTTAACCCCATCGAATTTACCGTGTTAGATTAGTTAAGTATGGATTACTTAACCTCATCGAATTTACCGTGTTAGATTAGTTAAGTATGGATTACTTAACCCCATCCCCTAATTGTCTTATATGGTTAAGTGTCATTAAGGAACCAAGTCCGGTTTAACTTAACCTACCCATTCGTGTCATATCGGTTAAGTGTCATTAATCAAAATTACTTAACCTTTTCATGTGGCATTTATTAGATTAATGCACCCCAACCTCTCACATTAGACTTTGTTGTGGTTACTAGTTAAGCCGGGCGAGTCCGGGTAGATTTGCACCACAACCTAGTCTAACCTCGGGTTTTAAGTGCTATGTGACCAACTACTCACATTGGGTCCTATTGTTTGTAGCCACTAGTTAAGCCGGGCGGGTCCGGGTAGATTTATGCTACAAACTCAACCCAACCTCGAGTTGGCCACTTTCATGTTTGGTCTAGTGTCTTATTACACTTACAACCCACCCATGTCTAGTTCAAGTTCCATGTTTTCCCACGTGTCATGACCATATTTAAATGTATCATGAATGTCATGTTCTCACGTAAACCCCATGTCAAGTTTTTCATGTCATACCCACGTTTTTCCTAAGCTACCCAAACGTATTTCCAACCCAAGTGGAAGCGAGTCACATAGTAGGGTATTATGCCAACATATTGGCCACAAACATGCATAATATCATAAGGGAATTTGGCCACAAACATGCATAGTATCATAAGGGAATTTGGCCACAAGCATGCATAGTTTCATAAGGGAATTTGGCCACAAACATGCATATTATCATAAGTGAATTTGGCCACAAACATGCATGATACATAAGGGGTTTGGGTTCATTTACATGCATAAGCCCCAAAGTCAAGTCTTTGCCAATGTTTTCACAAGTCAAGTGGTTCCCAAAGGTTCATGCTAACATTCCATGGATAAAGATTCAAACTTGCAAGATATACTAGGTTAAACATAACATAAGTGGCATGATTTAGTCACTAAGCTTAGCCCAAAGTCATAGGTTCAAGCAAAAGAGACATGACAAGGTTCATATAGGCTAGCATACTTATGTTTCATCACATTTTATCCCATGTCACATTAGAACCACCGTTAGAATCTACAAGTAGCTAGAACTTACATAGCGAGGCTTAGGGAAAGATCATGAATCGTCTTGACGAAGAAAGGTGGCTCCTTTGTTGAAGAATCGTCATGAAATTTGCGTAGCAACATTGATCTCTCCTCGATTTGGTGTAGAAAGCTTGCACCTTTTGATTTGAATCCGATTTAGTCTCTAGGAATTGGAGATGGAGGCCATGATCACTTGGCATTTGGGCAGCACTTCGTGGCATGAGTGATTTGTGAGGGTTTAAGCTAGGTCTAAGGGTCTTTTTATAGAGATTAGGAGTAGTTTAGGCCGTAGGATAAACCCTAGGATATATCTGAACCCTCAAAAATCGTCACAAGCCTCTAAAACAAGACCCAGGAGCCAAAACAGGTGCACCAGGCCGACCTGGCCGACTAGGGAGGTCGACCCCCAGGTCGACCCCCAGGTCGACTCTAGTGTCGACCTGGTTGGGGGGAGGTTGATCCTAGTGTCGACCCCCCTGTCGACCTGTCTGGGCGGGATTTCTCCCACCTACTCTGAATTCTGAAAATTTGAATCTGTTTTCGAATTTGAATTTTTCGTGAAACTTTGTGAGGCCATATCTTGGTCATACGGACTCCGATTTACGAAATTTCGGACTCTATTTCGCGTATTTTTCCGAGACGAACGCAATGGCGCAACCCGTTTTCCCTGATTCAGATTTTAACATTTATTTCTGCCTTGATTCTTGTCTTAACACGTTGTTAAAAATTCGGGTTGTTACAACGTGAACCACTAGATAACACTTAACCAATTTGACATGATATATAGGTAGGTTAAGTCAACATGAACTGATAGATAACACTTAACCAATTTAACATGACATATGGGTGGGTTAAGTCAAAGTGAACTGTTGGATAACACTTAACCGATTTGACATGACGCATGGGTTGAATTGAATACGTGATTGGGGGTTAAGTCAACTTGGACATATGGGCAAACTTAACCAATATAACAATATCAAAGCAAGGAAAAGTGGGGAATCATAAGATTAAATAATAGATAAACTTATCCTAGGGATAAGAAATGAATATGACTTAAGATGTAATACAAGACTCGAAGGGTGGGACGACTTATACCATGAAATAAGTTAATCTAAGCTGGAAATGTGGGAAAACACTCGCACGCTATCATTTGATAAAGAGAACTTAAGTCATGCTTGAATTCATAGGTAAACATTTGTTAAAAGGAACTAAGTAACAAACCTTAGTTAAAGAGAACTTAGTAACAGAAACTAAGTATCAAACCTTGGTTAAGAGAACCAAGTAATAAACCTTAGTTAAGAGAAATAAGTAAATAACGAGAAAGAGAACTGAGTAGTAAACCTTAGTTAAGAGGACTAAGTTGTAAACCTTAGTTAAGAAAACGAACGATTAAGAGAAACTAAGTAGTAAACCTTAGTTATGAGGACTAAGTAGTAAATCTTAGTTAAGAAAACAAACGATTCAGGAAACTAAGTAGTAAACCTTATTTAAGAGAACTAAATAGTAAACCTTAGTCAAGAAAATCAAGTAGAACACGAAGAGGAGCGAACATCCATCTGATCATGAAGAAGGATCCAACGGTCTGGATTACGCGGCTTCGAGGGGAAGTGAGGATACTCTTAGATCCCTCTGTGAGGTTGCAGATGATCCTCCTGGGCTCACAGAGGTTAAGGTCTACGTTAGAAGAACCAAGAGTATGCATTGGTTGCAATATAAGCAACCTAAAGACTAGGATGGACCAGCGTGATGCGGCGATATCTTGTTTAGCCCTGTGATAGCACGTCGTTGTCTACCTACCATCTTGAGTCAATTGAGTACGTGAAGCGGAAAGGTGGAGAACTCCAACATACCATATACTTACTATCTAGTTATGGGTGAGGTTTGGCCAATAGGTTTGTGGGGCATTAGGGGCCTGCATATAGTTCTCATTCTTGATATTTTTTTGGGTGCCTTTCATTAGTTGAGGGAGGGTCAAGTGGGACCATAGCCAAACACAGATAAAAACAGACCTTAGCATCTGCATCGACAGATAACTTAAAGCTCCCGACTTAGTCCCGTGTTTCTTGATTAGCCCTGCCACGGGGCTCGGGCCCCACATATAGAGGACATGTGCAACTAGACATCCATAACCATTCACGACACGTACGTGGGGAAAGTCTAGGAACATATATCGCTCTTGGTAGTGTGTCCTAGACTAGGGGGCATCGTTCGATAGGTAGCATATTCCCTAGTTGGACCTAGGTCGCTTAAACCCTGAATCTGAGAAGCGTTCAATAGGTAGCATAAACCTCAGTGGCCCTGGGTAGCATAAACCCTGGTTGAATCTAGGAAGCGCTCGATAGTCAACCTTAGATTAGATCTAGATGATACACGGAATCTAGCAAGATCGAGAGTGATATTCCAAACGATTTCGAGAATGGTGGCACTACATTAAAGTAGTATAGATTTACATGATGAAGCCCGTACGACATACGGCAAGGAACTGTATATATACATGGAAAGGATTAGACGAGTTAGGGGTATCTACATATACATTGTATTAGGTTAACCTACTAGTGGGACATGAGTATAGCCTAGAGAGCTAATATCGTGAATAACCTAATAAGCAAGAAAATATAACTGAACGATATATGTAGGATTATACAGAAGTTTATTCTAAGTCCAGTCACCAGAACTTATGTTCTGACCCCCTCCTCATTACATATTTCCAGGTTAGGTTCATGACAGAGTTGGTATAGCTTTGGATACTGGTTAGACAATATGATATATAAGGTAACGCTATTTTTGAATATATTATATTTTAATTCCTTCCGCTGTGAGATGCTTTACGAGTTCTGACATGTTTCTTTATCTCTGTCTTTTTCTGCAGGATACCAGAGCACCCAACTCGGGTCTCGATGGATAGAATTTGAAAAAATCGGTCTGTCGGAATCCTTGTTGTTACATCTGGTATCAGAGCTTCGGTTTAGTGATCTTAGGGAGATAATGAGTGAACGTATTTGTATTTTCTACAAACTCTCTACATATTCAAATTGTTTATGAATCATTGGATTTATTTCATATCTTTTGATTTAATAAGCATTCTACTTCCTTCAAATCTTCACACCACATTCAATATTTAAGGTTAAGATTATAGGAAGGGTGTACTCAAATTGTTGGCTAATCTATGTTTCTTGGAACACAATCAGAAGTCAAAATTCTTATTGTACTGTTGAAGTCGTGTTCGATTGCTCAGAAATGGTGTTGAAGTCCTGTTAAGGCTTCTCATGCGTGAAATCCCATTGTTGGTGCGCAAGTGTGCTGTAAACCTGCTCCTCCAGGTGAAGTAAGGGAGTTGCTAGCGAAAAGCCAGAAAAAGTCCAGGACTGGACGTAGGACGGTGCTTCGAACCAGTATAAAAATTCCTGGTGTTATTTACTTTGCTTTACTGCATTTACATATTACTTATATGTGATATTGATATATTAAGTTCATTAAATTTTTACTTGTATAACTATTGCATAAGCTTAATATATATCAAATTATTTAAGCTTCCGCATATTCATATCAATTCATATTAGTCGATCCTACTCTAGCACTCTTTTCAAAACTCTTCTTTTCATTTTTCCTAACAGCCACAAGGACTAAAATTTTCAAATTTTTCCTCTTAAAACCTCAAAACACACTCAAAATCACTTTTAATCCCGTCTAACTACATTTTAGAGATTATATCATCATTGCTCAATACTTCTTCATCAATTTAGGGTTGTTTACATCCATTTCCTTACTGGCCAAATCATATTGACTTTGATCTTCATTAAATTTGTTGATTTCGTGAGTGATTTAGACCTTCCACAATGCTATTTTACATTATATGCTTAGATTAGAAGTTTTTAGCACATTTACATGTTAGATCGCACTAAATCAAGTTCATATATGCTTTTTTCCCTTTCTAAACCTTAGGGATAATAAAACTAGTGAAAATGGATTAAAGCGATTGTTTCGTATTTTATATAAATTTGGGTGTTTAAATATGTTTGTCGATTCATATAATTGTTGTTTGAATTGTTGAAATCGTTGGTAGGATGCTATACTTAAATTGTGTGTTAGTATCGACGAAATTAGGTCTTGGAATGAAGATTGAAGCACAACTAGATCAAAGTTCGTCGGAATCGCACGAAAATCAAGGGTTGAGATCAAGAAGGCGACCAGAATACGCTTAGAAAATTTGAGATCGAAGTTCGCTAAGTACATGGATAGGTACTAGTCCATGGTGACACGTTATTTTACCTCCAGACTTTTTGCATGGACTCCCATGCGAATTTGCAGGTCATAGGCAAAGTTTGGTGTCAAATGAAGTTGGCATGCGATGTGAAGAATTCTTCTAAGTCATGGGTCAGTAGGGAATCACTATGGACCAATAGAAGATGGAATGATATGAAAATGGAGCCTAAAGGAGATGTACTTCGAGGATCCGAAGTACTTAGCCAAAAATTGGCTAAATACTTGGATGTGTTTCGGTCCATAGAGTATGAACCGGTACTGATCCACCAAGATTGGTCGTATAGACGTGTGATCCATAAAGGAGGAAGATGATGCTTTATGGATCATGCTGATGGTCATGGTTTGTGTAACAATCCGCATTTTATAGCCATCAAATTTGAATTTAAATATAATAAAATATTGATTTTAAATTTGGACAAGATTTTTATGATGTATTTTCAATTTAATTTGTAGCACTTTTCTGTATTTTTTATTTTGAAAAATAAACAATATTCCATTTAACGTATTTTACGCCCTCCATATTATCGTTTTTGAAATTTCATAAAATAAGTTATCTATTCTATTATCGTTCTGTGATCGCGGCACATTACTCGTCGCAACTCTAAGTTTACGTTTGTCGATGTCGACTCGTACCTGAACCAGAATTTTATATAACATGATATACAAACTTTATCCAAGATACACTTACCTTTGCATATTTTTACTGCCGCTACCCACGTCTCAATAAATGCCCTGCTATGCTCATTCTTCTCTCCATTAAATGCCTCTGTATTCACCATTGTTTCATTACACGCCGCTACCCACGTTTCATTACTTTGAAGCTAAACAAACTTAGCTTATATGCACATACATGTGAGGACACATTATTTTATATTCATTTCACTTTCCTCAAAACTTACCTGCACATGGAAACACCGCATCAATTCTTCTGTCCTCCAAATTCAATGTACCCCCGTGTCCCAACTAATCAGAATCTTCTGATTTCGACCTTTTGCATTTAAACCTATGAATTGTTTTTGTACTTAAATGCAAAAAAACGAAATTAGGGAAATTTGATTGAAGGGATACGGGAGGATAGGAGAATTGGTCTCTGGAAACACAACATCCCCTAGCCACAATATTTGTGCAAGTGCAAAAGAAAGAACTTTTTTTTTTTTTTTAATGTTTCCTTGCTATGCATCCACGTTATTATTGCACAAAAGTCTTCTCATTTCCATTCCTTTGTTTACACACATTTGTTTCCAGGCATTTCATTTTATACAATCCACCTTTATCATTTTTCAATGGCAACGCACTTCTTATTAAATAAGAAATAAAGCCAACTCAGTTCATTTTCAACTTTATAGTTCCAGTAGCTTTCCTCTTTCTTTCCTGTATCCTGTACGTAGCCTGAGCATGATAATATGGAGGGCGCTTGCGTTAAAGTGCGTGAACGGAGATGCACACCGACGTGCATGTAGACGTATGCAGGCCTAGGTTTATACATGCGCAAGAAAAAAGAAGAAAAAAAATATGGTGGTTTGTGTCTCTGAGCATGCAAGAAGGAAAGGAACAATGATAACTTCGATATTTGCTGATAATAACCTCGATATTTGCTTTTATCTCAGTTGATTAGCATTGATAAATGATATGTTATTTATTGATCGTCATTCACCTAACGCCTAGTGATTTATTTTACGATTTGATTGAAAGGTGTTTAACGATAATATTGATTCATTTATTAAACTGCTTTTAACGATGAGTTTCATAAAATACTATTGAATGAAATATAGATTTTAACATTTAAATAAAATAACAAGGAAATAGTTTGAAGAACAAAAACACAACAAAATTTGCTCAAAAGAACAAAACACAAAAATATTGCTTAAAAGAACAATTTTTAGTGATAAGTATGAAAACATAGCGGTCGCCTGAATTCTACCACTTATACTAAAAATTGTTCTTTTGAACAAGTTTTTTGTTAACCGTTCTTTTGAGCAAATTTTGTGTTGACTTTGTCCTTATGACAAAATATCTCAAGTTCAATTCCATAAAATAACAAAAGTAGTCTGTCTTTCAAATACGAAGTTAAATAAGTCACAAATCGCGTGGTTCGAATAATATATGTATAAACAATAATAAAAAAATTAATATATTATACGTTTATCTCAATAAATTTACCATAAATTGAAGATAACAATTTCCGCTTTAAATACCTACACTTTAACATTTCTACAATTATTTGATAAAGTTTCTCAATTCTTTCATAGTATTTTATATTTTAAACCATATATTTAAAGTACTTGTAAAATCTTAAATTCTAATCATTTAAATAATTTTAAAGACGACTTGACCCATTTTTCTAATAACGCAAAAAATATACACCAATTTTGAAAATGTATAAAAATTTCGAAAGCGCGGTGAAATTGAGAGAAACCAACAAAGTTGGTTTTACTATTTCGTTAGGCAAGGAATATCAATGACAACGAAAATTGATGAATATAAATATTGGATTGGTTCACCCTCGTATTAAAAGAAAATTTGATAGACAATACATTCCAACTGATAGACAATAAATTCCAAGCAGAACAACTCATTAACATGTACAGATTCTTAGGCACACAGCAACATAAGCAAAATATAGAACCGAAGAATTCCAATCGAACATCGCCCTTAACGTGTATACGAGTTTGTTCACCTCATGTTCTGTAAGGTAAACAAAACTCTACCTGAATTCTTACAATAGAAAGTAGTGTTTTGTACACACCGTGGAAAACGGTGTGTACGAACTCATACTCCCTTCATGTAACATGTACGACCGACTGATTTTATGTCAAATAAATAGTCAACATGAATAACAGCTCAAACAAGTACTCAAGTACCATCACAGCCAGAATAATAATCCAAAAGGCATAAAGCAGTAGAACGCATGGTTTTCAACCAAATAACCCTAGATACTGCTCTGCTACGATAAACAAGCCGGCATATAAAACTTCCAAGTGTTATCATAAAATGTCACTGTTTTGAAAAAAATATGGAAGAATAGTAATAATGTAAGAATAGTAATAATGTCAAGACCAAAATGAAGATTATAGCACCCAATTTTGCCCAGAAGCGTATGTTTAACAGGTATGGTTCATTGCATATATACTAGACAAACTATCAAATTCTTTTCCAAAAAAACCAAGTCACTTTAAACAGAAACACATGCTGAAATGATCCTCTGTAATATAAAACAGTGCCTTTAATTACGTGAAATATATACAATATAACCCTGGTTAGTGCAACCTACAAAAGACATACAAGTTCGAAAAAACCAAGTGTACAGGACAGGCATCACAAGAACTATGACTTCAGTCAATTACAATTTAGTCCAACTAAAATTACAAGGCAAACCACTGAGTGCCGAAATCATTGAATGAAGCCTAGCCATGTGGTTTAAAGAAGGGGATTTCAATGTTTGAAATAAAAGAATTTTGTGGAACACAGACATGGAAATTGGTTTAACGTATCCTAGAAGAAAAACTAGAGATTCACCTACAGGACAGTACAGCGGCTAACAACAAAGATCCAGATATTCATGATGTTCAAGCTTTCCACACGGGAAAAACAGGAAACTTGGTTTCTCTTCACTTATGGATAGATTCTACAATTAAATCGTGAAATGGTAATTCGAAACTTTTTGAAGGATAAAATTACAAAACGACAATTTCTTAGGTTTTAAAACCGAGCTTTCACCCCCAAATTCACCAAAAATAATAATTTCCAATGCCTAAGTCGATGGACTCCATAAACAAGTGTTTTGCACTTTAAATGACACGCTGAGGCTGATGGAGGACAACAGTAGACGGAGCTGTAAAAGTGAATTATGGCTTTTTAGTAAGTTGATATGGCAATCGACAAAGGCGATGGTTTGGGGACGAATGACGATGAATGATGGAGGCACAGTGACAACATGGCGGCAGTGGAGACAGCTTGAAGATGGCATTCGATATAAGGAAACAAATGGAAGTAGCAACTAGTAATGATATTTGTATATAGCACTCTGTGAACTACAATTTTGTTTTGAAGACTTGTAACATTTAAGAAGGCCAGCACCAAACAAATTAACTCATACTCCACACAGGCCTTTGTAGTCCAAATGTCGTTATGAAGATTCAAACTCATGACACACAATACATGATGTCGCTTGTGAATTGGGATTTTCTATGAAGATGGAGGTAACTACTCACAGTGCCATTTACATGTAGCATGCTACGAACTAAATCACTGTTTTTTCACTGGTAAAATTGTACCAATGTTTTTTCTACAATAATTCAAAACATTATATTTACAATTTTATTTAATTCAAAAAACTAGCTTTATCATAAATAAAAAAATAGTAGTATTTTTTAATGTTAGTCTATTGGATTATTATTTTTTTGCCATTGTGTTCACATTAACAACATTATGCTTATTTGGTACTTTTTACGAATATATATATGAGGAGCGATTGGGAACCCCTGTTTTAAAACACTCATGTTGCACCCTTTATCCGTCCGTGAGCTACGGTGATTCAAATCCAACGAGAATTTGTATATGTTCAATCCACACATATATAATGATCTATCCAAAAGTTGAGTTCATTCCAACATTCGTAACATTTCCAAAATCATAACTCAATTATTCACCGTTCAGACATTTATTCAAACCATTAAATTTGAACATCAAATATGTTATTATACGAATGTCGGAATGAGCTCAAATTTTGAAAATAGATCATTATATATGTGTGGATTGAACATCTACAAATTCTAGTTGGATTTGGATTGCCGCAGCTCACGCTACGGTAGGAGGTGCAACAGGGGTGCCCCCGATTGCTCCTATATATATATATATATATATATATATATATATATATATATATATATATATATATATATATGTGTGTGTGTGTGTGTGTGTGTGTGTGTGTGTGTATGGGAAAATCTATTTAAACACAAAACTTTGACACAATCGATGACACAATTATTGTGCATCGTTGGATCACCACATGAATTCCACTCCTCCATATAAAAACAAAAAGATCCAATGTTCGAGGCTTTGTGTCTTTCTTTTTGTGTTTAATTTTATATTCAAATAGTTGTCTCATATATATATATATATATATATATATATGTGTGTGTGTGTGTGTGTGTGTGTGTGTGTGTGTGTGTGTGTGTGTGTGTGCGCGCTTGCTTGATTTGCACCACATAATCCCCATAAATTCCACTTCTCCACACAAAGACAAAAAGATCCAACGGTCAGGTTGTGTCTTTCTTTTTTCGTTTAATTTTATGCCCAAATAGTCGTCCCCTACACACACACACACACACAAAAAAAAAAGTATAGCATTAAATAAATATTGATGCTAAATAAAATATAGTAATTCATAGCATTCGCATACGACAATATTGTGTTATGCTAGTTTACAGAATTCCATGGATGTTACTGAAACTATCGGAGGCAGAAGCTAACAAGGAAGAAGAAAAAGAGGAGACTCAGTGAGATGGCATGAAGAGGAAGTAATGGTGGTGAGAATGAGCTACAAAATGAATTTAACATTAGAAATAGTAACGAGTCAGTGGTAGCGATGAGGCAGCCACAATGAAGAGGAGGTTAACATTAGAAAATGGAGCAACAATTCACGACAAATATAAAGGGATATCAATTTACATAAAGAAGTTTTGATTTAGGAAGGACTGGATTCACTTATGAAGCAAAACTTTGAAATCAGTGCCCTAAGTACAATTTTTTACGGGTTTTGTTAATGTTTACCCTAAGAGTACATGTTAAGAATAAGAGTTATTAACTAAAAGAAAAAGAGTATTTAAAATACCTAATATGACACTGTAAGGGGTTGAATCCAAGAGGGAATAGTGGTAATTTGATAATGTTAACATATGCCGCCAGAGCACATGATAATATTTTCCTTCTTTTAAGTACGTCTATTAACTAATTCTTCTTCAAACTAACCATCACCTCAGTTAAGTATCTTTTTTGCAATATAAATTGAACATATTTCCTCAATTCAGATTTTATTCGGACATTGAATTTAAATTCAAAATTGAAATATTTATTAGGGAAATTAATTGAGATGAATTGCAGATTGTAGAATTTGTTGAAATTATTGTTTCAGAGGTTTGCACCTCAATTAAGCGCGAGAAAGTTGTATAGAATGCGCCTTCACTTAAGAATGAGAACACAGCATTTAAACTAACCAACTACAAGATGTTCTCCCCGAACAATCGATTCAATGAAAACGGAAAGGCATCAATTGTAAAGAGAAGAAAAGCAAATGAACAATTTAATTAGCACCGAAACGATAACTTGGGGGGAAAAAAATACAGTCCACATGTATGTCCCAGCAATTAAGATTTAACCCGAGGAGTTGGAAAACAGAATGGTTCAACATTTATCGCTGTAGATTTTTAATCTGCATTGGATATAATACCAAAATATAAAAGACAGTTCAAATTCATAGCAGAGAACAGATACGGCTAACTCAGGAATATGTGCACGCTAGCAGTAATAGCCTACAAATGCTGATTTCGCAGCACGACGATAGATGATACCACTTCAGAAAACAACACCAAAAACATTGGCACGAAAGGAGAATTCATACAATACATTAGGATTATAGCTGAACCATTTATGTGGCAATATGGTTATCAAATTTGAGGGACCATACCTGACATGAATGCATCAGATAAAATAGTCGAGGAGGAAGAGACAGTTCACATAAAAGATTGATAACATAGTCCTCCAGTAGCTAAATAAGGAAGATTTAAAGCTGACAAGGGAAAAGAAACTAGGACACAATATCATAGACTCAGTAGAGTAGTTCTCCGGAGATGATAGCCCTAACTATGGTTAAGAACAAAGAGTACCACATGTGCACTTGATTCTTGGCTTCTATTTAAGTTGACAGGATGAATGCCTGAATCATATTTTCAGCTGCACGTCGCTGTTCAGAGGTACCAGAAATCTTTGCAATACGCTCATACCTTGATGATGGTGAATCAACAATTTCAATGTCGGCTCCAGATAACTGCAGAAGTACAATGGTGAATATAGGTCAATACAGCTTTCCACAAACATGACAAATTTTTTGTTTATTATGCTGCTTTGGACGAAACTTGGCATAGCAAAACTATGAAAGAACGAACTTTGGGTAGGTGCATATGTTCTCTATTAATCATAAGTCAAAACAGTACTAGTACTAGCACTAGAGAGACCTCTTTGACACTCAAAAGCAAGCTAACATTAGAAAGAAAATCAATTAACTCAGAAAATAACTTTTGAAAGCCACCAGTTTTTCCTCCATCTAAATCGACTTTTTAGCTTTTACTTTCAAAAAACAAGTACCCTTCTTGACAAAATCCACTTTTGGTGAGGCTCAGCGTCTAAGATGTAATTTAGATTAGTTAATAGTAAAATAAACAAAACGTATGATAATGAATCTATAGGATTTGGTTAAGTTGCATCTAGGTGCTATAGAAGTAGTAGTGCATCTTATACTTTCATAAGAGAAGGATACAAGGAAAAACCAACAAATCATGGCATTGACGGAGAAGGCTATCTTCAAATCTTGTTAAGCTAAAGTGGAAATCAATCAAAAAAGCCTATTAGAGTATGTGAAACCTATCACAAACCACTGTGGAGTGGCTGATAAATATACAGGAAAACAACAGGATTGTGTGTGCCCATTAATATTATTTCTGTGATGTCTGTAGATAATTCTAAGTAAAATAATTCATTTGATCTGGATAATGCAATTTGGTCATGAAAATTTATTTATTTTCGTTTTTAGCCCAAAAAGGAGATTCCAGATACAGGGTGCTTGCGAACATAAACATTCTATAAAATGATTGAAACAATTATAAACTAGAGAACTTACATTACTAATAGTAGTAAGGTTGGATCCACTTTTGCCCAACACTTTGCTCAGAGCATGTGAGGGAATAACCAGTTCTGAGAATGAAGGAACCCTGAAAAAAGTGCAATCATTTTCAGTACCAGGTGTCTTTATTAAACTGAACAAACCAAGAAACATAATTTTATTTCAATGGAAACTATACAGCAATTTAGCAAATCGAACTTGTATTTCCTAGGCAACATACCTTCCTCCATATGATTTCGCTCCATACGGTAAGGGTTCATATTCCATATCTCCAGCCTTGCATAGAAACATATGAGAAAAAAGAAAGTAAGCTGACAAAAACATTACATATGTAATAATACTAACATTTATATCAGCTACATGTTATAATATCCACAGCATAATAAGATCATTTACTATTGCTACGTGGTATCAGCAAGGTTGCATTAACAGTGACATTATTCTATCCGATTATACATGACAAACTGTTAATGCTAATTTACCTTCACATAATTACATGTGGAAATTTGTCCCAGGAGTTTTTTTTATCTTTCTTTTCAACCATAACCATAAGGCCACATTGTACTTTTGCTATTTCGAGTCTGGTTTTTTGTATACAAGTGCAATATTTCAAAAAAATTAAGGCTCCCACTGCCAATTTTCGTAATACTGGTTATGATGGGTTTTAATAGTACCAATTCTGATTGTAAATGAGAGTGCCCGTATTGGCAGCTTTTAATGAGATGCTTACATAACCGAGTAGCGTATGCTTCTAATTAATTATTCACCGGTTTTAAAATTTAGGGTGGAAAAAATTACTTGTGTATAAATAGAGTTAAGCATACTCCAAAATGCACTAAAAAACATCACCAAATTGAAAACAAATTTATTTATTTATTTGCTTTCCTATGTAAAAAGAACTGAAAAACAAAACATAATTAGTTAATCTAATCATATCTATTGTAATATGCATAAAAAAATCCAATGAAAGTGGTCAATTTGTATATTTAAAATTATCAAAGCATTACTATTTCGAAACAGTGTGAGTTGTGAGAATATACGCCCACACACAGGGGTGTGTGTATATACGGCATTTTAAGATGCACTAAGACCACTAAAATACTACATTTTAGCATATATCTTTCTTATATTGAATAAGATATGCTCTACCGGAATAAAAACAAAATATATCTATGAGGTATAATTAAAATAATATTTCTGAAACCTCATAAAAAAACACTTGCTTAACAGAGTTAGAAATACTGCTAAAATTACGCTGCATCGGTTTTGACTAAGTATGGATTAAAAAAACTCAAAAGTAGGGGTTTTCTTTGCACCTCAAACAAAAGCCTGTGAAATACGACCAAAACCGCTGGAAAACAAAATTCAAGAGCAAATCCTGAGTTTCAACGACAAAGATGTATGAATCCATAGAAAACGAGATTACAAGTTCCACACATACACACACAATAAGACACTCAACAACGGAAATCTTAAATAATTATATTTCCTCTAGCGTACTCATTTATGCGTAACTTTGAAATTGGCTTCCCCAGTTAAGTCCTAGTAAAACATCACTAATTGCATCCTGTGTGTACACTAAACGCTAGCATGCATAATTAAAGTACATGCAAAAACCAAAATAATCAATAAATGAACTAAATAGCACCTGCAAACTGCCATAACCATACAAATCTCTACTTGGCAGCAAACCCAACCCTCTATTTCTGTCAGCTCTCGGATCATAATCTAAGGGAGCAGGAGCAGCAGGTGGAGGAATATAAGGCAATACAGGAAGCCTGGAAATATCGCCAGAATATCCATTATCACCACGAACATCAACGATTTTTCCATTTTCATCTCTGTCCCTTAATACATCCTCTCTTAGCCTAAGAGTTATCTGAACAAGTGCATCACGCACGCTTCTTACATCCCCGGACACCTGTAGATTAAAAAACAATCAGAATATTTATGGAACTTGTAACATTTTGGTCAAGACAGTGGATCAATTCAATTTTCTATCATACGATAAGCTAGGCATCACGTTGCTTAATAATGCTTGAGTACTGCTGGGCTGAAAGCTTGAAAGCTATGATTTAAGCATTAGAAATTTAGGGCTACAACTTACTTTACGGTATGAGCAATTTCTGTATGTACCATGTGACAATACAAATTTCATTACATCGAAATCCTACAAACCAGTCCATAATTTATTTGTAAAGCATGATCACTGAATTTTCACATCAGAACAGAGTGATAAGTGTCACTTATGCTTTATGCTTAATAGTTCACACAAACACGCAAAAATGTATATACATACATATGTATTTGTGTATGTGTGTATGTGTATATGTGCAGGGCCGGCTCTGGGCTGTGGGTTGCCCTAGGCAACATCCACTTATAATACAAAAAGTACATGGAGGAAATTGCCCCTGCTGAAACAAGGGAAGCAGAAAGCTGCCGCGGTTATCATATAGAAAATTAGAGGAAAAGCTGCCCTTGGTAAAGTGAGATGAACAAAACAGAAGGCAACACCCACTTATCATATAAAAAATAAATGGAGGAAACTACCCCTGCTGAACAGCTTGAAATACCTAATTTCAAATGGAGGAAACTACCCCTGCTGCTCTTGATAATGTGGCATGATCAAAATACAAAAAAGTTATATAATACATTGCTTCAGGGATTGAACTTGGCACCTCCAAATTACCAGCCACACATACAACCAGCCAAGCTACAAGCTACTTCACTGTAACTCTTCCAGTTAAGTTACTTACTTATTATAATAACTGGAAGTTCATCATCAACCACCTCCAGCAGTTGTTGCCCCAATCCGGGGGTTGCCCTAGGCCGCCGCCTGCTGGGCCTAGCCCCTAAACCGGCTCTGTATATGTGTATATGCAAATATATGTGTGCATGTATATGTAATATCTGTATGTATATGTAATATCTGGATGTATATGTGTGTATGCATAATATATGAGTGCATGCACATTTGAGCACTTAAGGGTCGTTTAAGCATGCTCTCGATGATAACATAGACAAAAGCAAACCTCGACAAGTTCATCGTCGGAAGCAGCGTACTTAGGCTTTTCTCCTTTAGACACATATATTGTAGCCTTGGTCGTCTTCCTCAAGCTGTTAATGATTGTGCCATTTTTACCAATCAAGCAGCCAATTACTTTTGAAGGAACGAGAAGCTGCAGTTTCACAGATTCATCGCTCTCCTCGTTGATTTTCTCCTGGAGCAGCAAAATAGCTTCCACGCAAGCTGACTTTTCATCACTAGTCGACTGCATCCAAAAAACAATGATAAATAACAATACAACAAATGGCATAAATTGCGTGCAATTACTGATACTATCAAAATGGATAAGTCATAAGTGGACTGTTGGTTATGGGCGAAATAACAATCAATATTTGTGGATAATGACAAAAGTGTAGTTTTGGAGAATTTTGAATGCATATGTTTGGTAAAATCAATCGTTAATGATTCGCATAATATATTATAATAATTACAAAGGGAAATTGTATCATACAATCTTTGAACGGATTGTTCAAATTCAAAACCGTAGCCATAGTGATCGCCAGTTTATAGGTTCGTAATAAGCGCTAACATCAATATTAAGACTAACATAAAACAAGATCAATCGATATGCATATTTCTTGTTTTCTCGCAATTTTCCTTCATCTCTTTCTTCTCATGTGTATAAATATAAAACTTAAAAAAAAAAAAAAAAATGAGAAACACACAGTGACAACATAAATTTTAGTCAAAACAAGAAATGAGAAATTGTTAATTCCAATTTTGAATTACTGAGAGAGAAAAAACAAAAGACCTCGGTTGAAGTGACTTTTATAACACATTCATCATACTTCTTCTTCATGTCATCGACATCAATATCAGCACCGCTATCTTGTCTTAAGCCTTTAATGACGCTACCTCCTTTACCGATTACACGACCAATCTTATCAGAAGGGCACAGGACACGAACAGATAACTCTCCTGAACGCCTTGGGATGCCATAGTCAGGAACATACACAGGCAAGCCACCATAAGTGCCATTATAGTTTCGTACATCGGTTTGATGAGGAGTTACTCCAATAACCGAAGGAAGAATAGATTCAGAAGCAGGGTACAAGCTAGGAGCAGGATAGATGGGTGGATCAGATGGAATAATAATATGTGGTTGAAGACCTTGAGTTTGGGGTACGCTTGTATCGAGTGAGATATCTTCTTTTGGTGGGTAGTTGTACATTATAGCCGATATGTAGTATAGTGCTTTTTTCACTGCTTCGGCATCTCCAATTATCTGTAATGTGATCAGAAAACATTTAGGACAATAAAACAAGGATGAGAGAAGATTAGACATGTGTTTGTTGTTCGGCATTTAGTTAGCACACAAATGTTCCTCAATTGCATTACTGATGCACATAAATGGCACCACTTATAAATCCATATTCCTAACTTGAAAAGAGGCTTATTATAGTATAAATTTAATCATAAGGATACATAACTTACGCTGTATAGTAAATTAATAGTATAAATTTATCCTTGTTTCTTTAAATTTATAGAAAACAAAGACTGCTTCGTTTATGCACATTTCAATGGCAAAAAATATAATTATTTTCTTATTTAAAATGGTGATTACAAGTCAAAAAAAGCATTGATGTTAAAGTTCAGAATTTTCCCTCATTAACTTCGATTCAGTTTGATTCCCAGCGAGACCTTCTACCAAAATACCTCTTAATATTTAACACCTTGGTTGATAAAAAGAAAACAAAACTTGATATCAACTACCTTAAATTCAGTAAGTACTTGAAAAAACAACGTTTTTAATATACCTGAACAAAATTATCAAATTTCATAGCACAAGAATGGTTAACATCATCAGCTTCCTTTGGAATAACCTTAATACTAGCCCCACTCTGCAACCTCAATCTCTTTATAATAGACCCCGACTTCCCAATCAAAACCGATGACTGACTAGAAGGCACAAGCAACTCTGCTTCCTCTTTATTATCCCTATCATGCTTCTCTGTGTTAGCCAAAGCATTCACAATGGCCTCATGTACTTTTATCAAAGCATCTTGGGCAGGAGAAAGAGACTGCAGTGCTTTGAAATCCCCCTCTATATCAACTTGTTCTCTATTTTTGACATTACAATACACAAGTACAACTCTTTTGTCACATCCAGGATATGGATCAACTACTTCAACCTTGGCATTAGTGTCTTGTCTAATTGACTTGATTACTTTGCCAGATTTTCCGATAACGGATCCTATAACAGAACTTGGACAGAGTATTCGGTACAGTACAAGCCCTTCAGCACGAGAAGACTGTTTCTCTCCTGTTTTTCTCTTCTGATTTCTTCTGTCATTGTCATCGTCTCTTTCTCCGTCTCTTTCTCTGTCTCTTCGCACTGAGCGCTTTCCAGTTTGAACCATGTTTGAAGTGATTATTATATACCTAGATAGCCAAAAAAAATATCACAACTCAATATATGTTGAGACATAAAAAAAACGTTTTTGAATTAATAAGAAACAAGACGACAAAATCACCAGACAAAAGTGTACTAATTTGGCAGTTATAACTGTATATTTCAGGCCATAGCACAAATGAAAATGGGTATGAATCAACAATAAGAAAACGAGGATTGGAAAAAATGACCAACAAATCAGCCTAACAGGGCAATGTTAAAGGAACTCCACTTCTGGATAAGGATATTTCCTTTCCAATTAATCCCCTTCAAAATTATCTTTTGATGAACCATTGTCATTTTTCTTTTTCTTTTTTCAATAAGGTTTTGCAAAGTGTGTTTTGAACGAGGGTAAAACAATAAACTGTTTCATTTGGTTTCATCTATCAAGTCCCTCCCCATCACAATTTTATTTTTTGGGCGGAGTCCCCTTAAGCCTGTACCCTTTTATTTAACAACATCCTAACTATAATCCATGTGACAGTTACAATCGTATACAAAAAATATTGTTCTAAATTGAAAACACATGATGTTCATGAGATACATCAATCTTCAACCATGTGTCTAAATTAAAAGAACCAAAGGGAGGATGATGATTGCAAAAGATAGTACGTTCCAAAACGCGATTAGGAAAGAATCGAACTTCCCGATCCTATTTCAGAAAGAACTTATTGAAGCCCCAGACTGAATCGCAAATACAGTTTAAACAAACAAATTGAATGAAAACCAAAAGGGATTTAGTCAGCGTCCCGATCTGAATTCAGCAATCAAAAGAATAAAGAGGAACAGGAAGAAGCAGCAGCAGCATACCTGAGCTGAAGAACCTAGGATTCAGAGGCGATTTTGATTTATTTCTCTCAACTGTTTTCTAATTTTTTTTTTTAACTTTTTTCCGGCCCACCCTTTTTGAGTTGTCTTTCCCTTCTACGATGAACCCTAGATTTAGGAATTAAGCGGATGTATTTTGATTTTCAGATATGCTACTAGAAGAGGCCCGCACACCGCAGATCTAAGTTATATGGCTGAATGGAGCTATTCAGATAGGCCTGGGCATAAATCGCACCACAATACAGAAACCGTCTAGACCGGATCGTAAAAACGGTGCGGAAAACCGCATTGGAATCTCTTTTTAAAACAAATAACTCAAACCGAACCGACCCGCAATGATACGATCGGTTACGGTTTGAACTGTTGATCAAACCGTATTAAACCGAACCGAACCGAATACCTCCATTAGTATTCTTATGATAAAAATATAACTAATTCTTATATCCAAAGAGGGGTAAGGGTAATATACAAATAACAGGTAAATATAGATTACAAAAACAGATAAATATCAAAAAACAGATAACTTTTGAACTAAGATACGGTAATTTAAAATAAAATTTAATCCAAGTTGAAATTCATTACTTTTTATTTCTGCTGGTGTAATTGTGCATTGTCCTAACTCATATTTTGAACTATAGTTGCCAGCAAAATCTTTAAATTGAATTGTAGATTCATCAGGTAATTTGTGTGTTAGAGTCATAAAACTTTGATTAGCTGTTTTGGAAGTAATTGTGTAATTTAGTGGTATTTTATATTGGGATGGAATTAAAGAATGTGCTATTAGACTTTTAGTACTTCCTGTGTCAATAATTGCAATTGTATCAATAAATTTATTATTATCAAACCATACCCGACAGTTTAATGTTAATAATGATGTATTATATCTATTTATGTTTACCGAGAATTCATCGTTTTCTACTAAACTATTTTTTAGATTTTCTGTTTGTTCCATTAATTTGTTCTCAGATGAGTTTTCAGGTTCTATTTGATTGAAATCGTTAGTCTTTAACCGTGTAATATCATTTTGTAATATAGTTACTTGTATTTGTAATAGTTTTATTTGTGCATCATGTTTGTCTAATATTTCTTGAAATGTACTTTTCTCAGTTGAACTTTTTTGTTTATAAATAAGTTCTAGATTAAATTGTCTTTTTGCACAAAGAAAGCATATTTCTATAAAACATTTATCACACTGGAAACGTTTAACTATTTCTGGATATCGATAACAGATAAAACATGGAATATGATCATTTCCTCTATTTTGAATCCATTGATGTTCACATTCATTTTCGTTGTTCATTAGGGTATAGGTTATGCTATTCTGTGACGTGCTTCCTTCATTATCTGAGACTATACTATAAATAGATTCAGTGTCATCGTCGTCACTTAAACTTTCAATGTCAAATTCGCCTATTTCATCAACTAGATTTGCTCTTTGTTGATTATTTTGTCGGTTTGGACATCTATTTGCTAAATGATTTGGGTCACCACAAATATAACAATTACATTTTCGGTTAGGCTTATTTCGTTTAACATATTTTTCTTTCTTTCGTTTATCATAGTGTTTTGTTTTTCTAAGGTACTTTCTAGGTTTATAATAACCATAAGCTTGAGGTGTATAGATCGCTGTTCTACAGAATGCCCAAGCTTGTCGTTTGATTTGTTCCTGTAAGGTGGCTTCTTTACATCGTTTTTCTAATTGTTGAAATACAAACATTATTCTTGGCCCTATCCCTAATTTAGGAATATTTCCATATTGTGTTTCCCAATCTTCCTGTAGTTTTCTTCCTAGATCTCCTGGTAGTTTAGAAAAATATTTGTTACATAAGTTTTCTTCCATTGCTCTACCTGTTTGTGCTAAAGTTACGGCAAAGTCTTGACTAAACTCCTTTATATATTTGAAATCTCTAATACTAAGCTGTTCTAAATTTCTAATTGCTGTTTCTTGCATAAGCATTCCTCCCTTTCCAGGATCATTGCCTATGAGTAACAATCTTATAAAGCTTGTGAAATTATACGGGTTATTTCCTAAAGCTTTTTGTTCCATAATAATAGCTGGGTCATCAGTTTTCCTACTTTGATAAATTCCTAAGGCTAATGGGCCTAGGGTTGTTTCTAGTACCGCCCACATGTCCATTTCGGGTTTTTTATTCACTTCCCAATATCTTACCACATTTTGTTCCCAGATAAGGATTTCTTCTAGCCATAGTTGAGGGGATTGGTTTTCAAGTAATAACATATTATGACTGTACAATTTTCCATATGGTTTTCTCATTCCTTTTCCTATAAATGGACTTTCATTATATTCCCATTCTGGTTTGGCCCAAGGTTCTCGTTCTAATGGTCCTTCCCTAAACTGTTCACTCGGTTCATTGTCAAATCTACTACGTTTATTACGTGGTATCATGGCTTGGTCCATAAAATTGGTTTCAATAAAAAAATCACTTAATGGAACTTGTTTGTTTAAAATATCCTCAATTAAAGGCATATTAAAATACTTGGATAATGTTGTAAAAGCGTCTTCATAAGACATGTCAAGTTCAGTTATACATGCTATAAGCATATCATCTGTCTCTTGCCTTATATTTTCTACCGTTATTTTTCTATTAATAATTTCATGCAATGTTCTCTTACTTTCTGTTTTAAATGTTTCGTCAATTTCTTCATTCTCTTCATCTTCATACTGTTCTTCTTCATCAATTAGATATCCGAGAACATCTAATTCATCGTCCATTTCTAAATCTGAATTATATTGGTCAAATTGTGGACCATCGTCCCAATTCATAGCGTTTAGCTGATCGTTAATTATTTCGTTTAAATTAAATTGTTCATTTATTTCAGATTCAGTATCGGTTTCTTCTTCATTCTGTTTAAACTTGTAGTTATTAAACCGTAAGTTTGGTTCTCCAAACTGATTTGTGTATAAAACGTGAGAATTTGGAATCAGTAGGTTTTTACCATTATCTATAAAATCTTTTAGTTGCCATTCAAGGCCTGCTAAATCTTCTGGATTTATCCTTCGTGGTTCTATCATTTTAATACCCTTACTAGCAATGTTCTAGACTATTCCTTCTAGATTTACTCTAAACTTCATTCCTGACCTATTACTAGCTTTCCCTATTATTCCTATGCTAACAATAAGATTATTGCCAATATAATTTTCAAAACCGTTTGCTTTAAATCCGAGTTTAAGATGTTTTAGATCTTTAATACTTTTCAAAATATCTGGTACATAGTATACTAGGGCTGATTTGTCGTTTAAATCTATTTCCATACCTGAAAGTAATGCCTTTTCTATATTTGTTGTCCATGATTTATCTAGAACAAGTGTTAGGAGCTTAGTTCCTAATCCCTTTCTAGTTAAGGCTTTAATTCCTATTACTATTAAACCTAAATGAAAGAACCTTTTTCCAGTATTTTTTAACTTCTGAATTGTTTCAGGAGATAGGATATCTAGAGTAACACTATTATTTACTACCCGTATTTCTTCTTCTCTTACGCTCCTAATTAATGTAGTATTAATGTTGGTAATGCCTGTTTGGTAAAGAATTCTAGGATTCAATAAATTTAAGCGATTATTATTATAAATATCTATATTTTGATCTAAATCTACTTCTTCATCCAGCTGTACTATTTGTTTTTCTTTTTTAGATTTAAGGTTTGGTAGAAAACTAAATATCTCATCTTTAGTTTTACTGTTTGAAATAATTTTAGTTGAAGTCTTGCTGGACCCAGAAAATGACGTGTTACTGCTCATGATTTTGGAATCCAATATTTGTAGCGTTCAGGTTGTCTCTTGATAATTGGTTCTCCTAAACTTAGTTTAGATAATTGTTCTGAAATTTTGTCTAGTTCTTGATTAAAGGACTGTTCGTTTTCAAGTCGTTCAAGCTTTTCTAAAATCTGAAGATCTAAACTAATTAATATATTAAATAAATTCGGATATTCCTCCAGAATATGTTGTAAATCCTTGTTCAGGAACTGGTCTAGTTGCAAAGATACTTGCTTCTTCAACAGCCTTCTGTAAAAATTTGTTCATAAACTAGCTACTAACAATATTTTTAATTTCTGTTAAAATTGTTTCAATCTTTTTAATTTTATCGTCAAATTCTTGTGTTCTAGTTTTAAGATTGTCTAGAAGTCGTTTAGATTCAAGTTCTATAGCTTTAGGTTTATTCGTTTCTAGAAGAAATTTTAGTTCGTTTACTTCTGATTTATTTGGGATATTTCCTTTCAAAGTGATTACACTATGTAAAATTCTTTCGTTTTGGTTTTTAATAAAATCAAAATTTTCAACTAGTTGTCTTAATATTCTGTTTTTCTCTTCAACTGATCTAGTAATTTTTTCTAACCTTTTTGCGGCAGAATTATTATACTGTTCTAAAGTTATTCCTAGATTGATAATTAAATCTGTTACTGAATTAAGTTGTTTATTTTCACTGTGTAGCGTATGTTGAAAACCTTTTTCAAAGTGACAAACGAACTTGTACTTATCGAGACTAATTATACTTCGTTCCTTGAAACTATATTCGAGATTGAGGTAACTAAGGCGCTTGATGGATGACGGGTCAATTTTAAAATTCCTTTTTTATCAATTTTAGTAGTTTCACTTCTCTATGTAGCTTTTTATTTTTCCGTAAAAATGATTTTTGTTTGAGAGATATTATATTCAGACTTGGTTATATATTATATATATTTTTATATATATACTGAACATAGTTTTTCACTTGGCTGCAACATATTCATATTACTTCAAAGTTTACCATGTTTAGTTTAAATAAACGGGGTTTACGCCTCCATGCCACCCTAATAACTAACTCAGAGGGTTCTGCATTAAAGTAATATGTCATTTGTAATCCTAGGAACAACCATGCTCTGATACCAAAGAGGGGTAAGGGTAATATACAAATAACAGGTAAATATAGATTACAAAAACAGATAAATATCAAAAAACAGATAACTTTTGAACTAAGATACTGTAGCAAATAGTAACGTTTTTTTTTTTTTATTGTTTATCAGAGTTCTTTACTTGGTCATACAAGATAATAAGATCTTGTACCATATTAATAAATAAACCAAAAACAAAGCCTGCAAGGTAAAAAATTATCATCCTAATCATAGAAATTAAGAAAAAAGCCAAGTCAAAAGAATCCATACCTTGATTATTTTTCTCTCAAACTTTTACGCACAACAGGAATGATGAAAAAAGCTTACACAGAGAAATGAAGAAGAAGTTTACGCTGCCATTAAAATTTTTACAAGCTTACAAGATTTTTCAGTGCTCTCGAGAATAGTTTCTCTGAGCATATTTACATTATATTTATAGCACACTTATCCGGTTACCCGGTACATATAAACTTACATTATTCAGTAAAAGATAAGGACGAGTACAATGCTAAGCTGTCTTTTCTCTGGAAAGCGCCTAAAATTAGTGATAGTTGTGTGTCCACGTAACCTTTCTCTGGAACATGCTTTTAAAGAGGTAGTAATTATGTTTGCCACATACCCCTTTTTCTGGAGAGTCCTTAATTATTGTTGTAGGCCACCTATTCTCTGATAGATGCTGTGCTGGCTCTTTTCTCGGTTCTTCTTTCTTTAATCTGTGTCAGCCATGTATTCTAGACTATCTTCTCGTAATAGTCTACCACTTTCGTTTATTTCTGGACTGTCTTCTAGCTCATTTTCGGAAGATAATTTGTCATAAATTATTACGTCATTGTTTGGATCAAACATCCCTTCTGCTTGAGGGAATGGAAATAGAATTTTTAATTCCATCTCGCCCCATATCTGATAATGTGAACTTTCTGACTGCAATACTAACTCCTTCCAACTAGGTGGAGGGCTTATTGTGGTTATTGAATGATGGAACTCCCATGGTTTATCTGCCTCAAACCAGATGGGAGTACCTTCATAACTCTGGTAGTAACACCTTAAACTCCTAGAAGCATGCTGTCTAGTGTAACCCAAATGTTTAAAGATTGCAATTCTATGTTTCGCACGTTTAAATGTATGACTTGGATCGAAACAGTAGAAAGGAGTGGTTGAGTTTATGCATACCACTATCCCTGGAAAAACTTTCAGGTACTGCGATGCTACCAGAGCAAACCTTCTTCCAAATCTTTCTAGAATCGTTTCTTCAATGGGATTATGGAAAGTAATCCTTGACAGCATTCCATGATGGAATAAGTCAACGATTTCATCCATGTCATTTGGTAATGTTTGACTATCAACTCTTATTCGTAGCATGTTAGATCTTCTGTCTTGAACAGCCTTGAACTGTAAACCTTCCTTGAATCTTTGGTAATACTTCTTTAGAAGCTGTTGGAGATTGGCACAATGCTCTTTCCACCTGTCAAACACCATCTTTTCTATTTTTATTTTGATGTCTATGCCTGTTTTTTCATATAATTCTTCTAGAATTGGAGCGGGTTTTAGCTTTAGATGATTTGAAAGTTGTTCATAGGTCAAATTTCTGGGTCTTTTAGGTTGTCTAGCTAAAACTTCATCCCTTTCTTGTACCAATTGTTCTATCCTTTTTTCTAGCAATTCACTGGTTTTTTGGTTGTATGTTGTCCTTTGGTAGTGATCCTCAAGGAATTGATTTCTTTGAAGAAGGTGATGAATTTGGGCCTGGCTGGTTTGGTAGAGGTATTGTAAATCGTTTAACTGTGAAGCTTGGTTATTGATAAGATCTGTAGATGATTGTGGAGGGAAAGAGGTTGTTTGTGAGTATGACTGTTTACAATCTGGATCCAAATAGAAATTTGGGCCGAATACCTTTCTTGCTTCATTAAGCGCTTCCTGCAGACTGTAAAAACCTTTAAAATTTGGATTTTGAAAATTTTGGATAGCCATTTGAACCTGGTTGTAATGTTTAAAAACACCTGTATAATTTGCTCGAAAAACAACATAACAAAAGAAGTTTTTGGAAAGCGGTTTTTGTTGAATTTTCGAAAAATAATGTGCAAGGCTATTAGCAACTGTTTGTTTGTGTCGCCTCTCTGTCTCTATTGTTCGTAAATTCCATATATGGTCGAGCAAACATTGTTGTGAATTGTCTGATATACGAGTAAGGGGTCTGAACCTCCTTGGATCGTTATCATTGTACTGGAGCAAACTGTATTGACCAAAGGTCATTATCTTTCTGTCATCAGGTACTGGAGAAGGTGATTTGTCTTCCCTTCTTAATCTGGTTTGTAAACTGTGATTTGAAGGGGATTCTATCTCCTCCTTCCTGGTTGTGCCGGAAGACGCTATGTTCATAGGAGATGGCTCTTCCTTTACTGTTTTATTTGTTTCTGTATTCATCATATTTCTTTCCTGTAAACAAAGATGATTAGTGTCGAAGACTGATAGCAACTTTCTTGATAACATATCTGCAAGATGATTGTTCTTACCCTTAATATGCTCAAAATTTATTTTATAACCATTGCCTTGTATAAGGTTTGGCAAATTTAACCATCTAGTTCTGTTCACTTTTTTAGAATTTTCGTTTGAAATAAACTTCACAATTGCCTCACAATCGGTTCTGACTGTAAATTCTTTATTAAGATAAATCCTATATTTATCTAAGGCGTTAATCAACGCTTGTATCTCATAGTCTAAAGATGTCCAACTGGTTGCTGTATTAAAATTACCGCTTGCATAAGCTGCAATTTTTTCTGTTGACTTATCACTATATTTTGATGGTTTGCACTTTAGAACTGCTCCCCATCCTTCTTTACATCCATCGCATTCTATGATAATATAGTCTGTTTCTAAAGGTAATTCTAATGGCCTAATCCATTTTACTTCTTCTTTAATTCTTTGAATTAACTTAATGTCTTCTGTATTAAATCGTGTTTCACCATTTTTTGAAATCTTGCCATACAATGGCCCTACTAATTTTGCTAAATTTGGGATAAATTTTCTGGCGTAATTTACCAGTCCTAAGAATGCTTGTATCTTCTTTTTATTATCTAGCTTATCTGGAAACCCAACAATTTTTTGTGAAATATGCGGTTGAAGTTCAACCTTGCCATTCCCAATTTCGAGACCTAAAAATGAAATTTTTTGCTTAAAAAGTTCCATCTTTCATTTTGATACTACAAGACCATTTGTTTCTATTTCTTGAAAAATTGTTTTCAGGTGACTTTCATGCTCTTTAATGCTGCTACTAGCAACAAGAATGTCATCTATATAAACTAGACAAAACTCATATTTTTTAAAAATACTGTCCATAAATCATTGAAAAATGGCTGGGGCTGTTTTTAATCCGAAACTAAGGACATTCCATTCAAAATGTCCTTCAGAGCACATGAAAGCTGTCCATGGCTTGAAATCTTCTTCTAATTTGAGTTGATTATAACCAGATTTTAAATCAAATTTACTAAAGATACGTTTGTCTTGGATTAAATTAATTAATGTGTCCTTATTAGGTATGTTATATCCATCATCTTCAGTGTTATCATTCAGGCGTTTATAGTTATAGACAATTCTAGGTTTTCCGCGTTTCTGTTCAGAATGATTTCTAACTATAAATGCCGCTGATCGATGTTTACTATCTGACCTACGTATTAAATTTTGATTTAGCATTTCATTAATTTGGGTTTTAAATTCCTTTGTATCAGCTGGAGAATAGTCTATATTTGCTGTTTTAATTGTGATTTCTGGATTTATTATTTTAATTTTACATATGTAGTTTACTTTGTTTTTGGTAACATCATCACCTATTAATCCTATCTTTTCAAGTTTAGAGATAATCTGATATGGGATGAATTTTACCTCCTTTCCTTTTTCTAGTTCCCTAAAGGTTTCATTTGCTAGAATCGCTAGAGCAACTTTTTGCTCTTTTTCGTTTGGAGATTTTTGTTTATTTTGTTTATCTGTTAAAAAATCTAATTCTCCCTGTCCACCACGCTTTCGAGCGCACTCCGATTGATAGTTATGGTAGTTTATTCTTATGATAAAAATATAACTAATTCTTATATAACTATTTGTTTTAACGTTGCATTCTATTTTCAACGTATGTTGTTATATTAATAATAATCGTTAAGGCTTTGAACTCCCCGACAGCGAAGAAACAAGGACTACATATAACTTAATCACAATCAATTCCTTTGTAAACAATCGTATTGATGATACCTACCATTGTACTTCTTCAATAGTGAATAAAATCGGTAAAGTCTTCAAAATGGACGTAGGTTAAATCCGAATCGAACCACTACCAATATTGTGTCCTTTACTTCCTATGTGTTACTTTTCCGCAATCGAAACTTTATTTTCGATAACTCGGAAATCTTTGGGTGTTGCACAAATTTTGCACGTCAACATTCTGGTGTTTTTACTGATAACTCGAAGACTCAAGACTTTACCTCTTTCCGACCAACCTCCATTTCGAACTAGAAGCGCTACTTAGGTCCCTTATCCTACCTCATGAGTTCACTTACAATGGTTAGAAAAGGAAATAACCCTATGATCAGAACTTCCACGGCTGCTGACACGAAAACTTCCGCTCTGCTTCAACCTTCGGAAAATCCGGTCGATATGGATTTTGCTACCTCCTTCAATCTCGAAGCTCTGGTTACTCAGACTCAATTTCTCGAACTTACAAGGAAACTGGAAGAAAACGAACGACAACTTAATGCTCAAGTCAGGCACAACACGGAGTCGATCCAATGACTCCTACAGAATATTCAACGAGACCTCATTCGCTTTTCGGTAAATAGGAGCTCTCGGCCTCCTCCAAACTACGTCCCCCCGAGCTCCACTTCTGATTCCCTCTACAATAACTAAAGCCCTCGTTGCAATATCAACCTCAATGGTGTTGGAATCACCATCAAAGAGGGAACGCGTCATCCCAGCCATTCCCAATTTGGGCCTAATCTCGACCAAGAGACTAGCACTCAAAACCCCCACAAGGCAGGCTCAAACTACCACGAGTCTACACTTAGTGCCTACGCTTCTGACAACAAATCATGTCCAAGTTCACCTTAACCAACCTCCATAGAATCATAGAATCGAGGTTGAAGACTCACAAAACAATGAAGACATTCCTCAGAGGAGACGCCCGAGGCTTCACACCTCTCAATTATGTCACGACCGCCGGAACGCGACGGAGATTCAAGCTGCAGTTCTCACCAAAATGGTCTGTAGGATCGTGAGCGAATCGGGGGGGGCACGTCACCGACGCTTGGGAAGCCAGTACGAGGCGTAACCCCTTTACTCCACCTGTCGTTAATGCTGAATGGCCTAGATGCTTTGATATGCCATGACTCACGGTTTATTTAGGGAACTCTGGTCCTCGAGACTTAATAAACCGCTACGGATGGCATATGGATTCATCCCGTGTTACTGACGCCGTAGGGAGCAAGTGTTTTTTTGTCTTTCTTGAAGTCGTGGTTTTATCATGGTTCTCTCGACTCCCGCTGGGAACCATCTCAACTTTTGACCAACTCGCAAGGGGTTTGGTCGTGCAATTCAAGATGCACGCCGCGATACCTAAATATGTCCTCTTGGACTTAAACATCTTCCAAGGCATCGATGATACTCTCAAAACCTATCTTGAAAGATTAAACACCGCTTTGGCAGAAGTCGAGGACCCTGCCCCCTCGAACCATGTTCGTCCAGCTTGCTAAGGGCGTACTTCCCAATTCTGAATTCGGAGCGTGGATTCAGCGGAGGCAACCAAAGACTTTGGAAGCCTTCTACGAGAATGCCAACCAGTTTCTAAACCAAGTAGAAGTGCGTAGGAATCGAGCTACTCGACCAGGTCATCTCCACGGTCCGCATCAAAATGAAGCCTAAAGCTCTGACAACTTCGATTTCGATCCTCTCGATGAACTTGCTTAAGATGACAACAACGGAGATAGCCCCGACCCTCCGCTTGACTACTGCTCTCTGCTTGAAGAGTTAGTCTGCCATAAAAGTATTGAGCAGTACAAATAAAATCCTCCGAGCAAAGTTCCCGAGCCATCCAACGCTCAATATGAACTTCACCTAACTAGGATAGTCATTGGCTAGATCGCTCAGAATCACCCTTTCGACTCAGCAAGACTACAACAATAATAATGGTTCAAACATCGACGCTGCACCTCATGATTCATCTTGCTTGAGTTACACCTTGTATGAACATAGTTGTTTTCATTTCTAAAGTATTTCGCTTTCATGTTGTAATTTTGACAAGTAGCTTAAGTTGTCTTGTAACCAACTTTGTTGTAATCCTTGTACGAATTGTAAACATTGGCCTCCATCTTCGAGATTCATCAATGAGTCGCTGAAGCAACGCTACCGTGAATACACTAAGTCCAACGAATTTACCTCGACCTACCTACGCTCAGGCGTACTCTGGCAGTGGTCTATTAGCACCACCACCTTAAACCCAACAGGCTAGATAACCTACCTATGCTCAAATGTACTTTGGGGTCAGTTTTTTGGTACCATTTCACAAGAACTTCGCACGCCTTGAGCCAATCGAGAGTGAGGTTCACTCATCTAAGCTTCACACGCCTCGAGCCAATCGAGAGTGAAGCACCAAAGAACTTCGCATGCCTCAAGCTAATTGAGAGCAAGATTCGCCCTCTAAACTTCACACGCCTTGAGCCAATCGAGAGTGAAGCAACCAAGAACTTCGCAGGCCCCAAGCCAATCGAGAGCGAGGTTCACCCATTTAAGCTTCACACACCTTGAGTAAATCAAGGGTGAAGCGACCAAGGACTTCGCATGCCTTAAGCCAATCAAGAGCGAGGTTCTCCCATCTAAGCTTCACACTCCTCGAGCCAATCAAGAGTGAAGCGGCGAAGAACTTTGCATGCCTCGAGCCAATCGGGAGCGAAGTCCGCCCGTCCTGACTTCACAAGCCTCGAGTCAATCGAGTGCGAAGTTCACCCACTTGAACTTCGCACAACTCGAGTCTCTTAAGAGTAGAGCTTCCATCAACTCAAATCTAAGTGCAACGCCAGTCATGTTACACGTGTATAACTCCTGGAAAGTGTAGAAGGGCTCAAGTCCTTAGAACCACTACTCCCATGATGCAGTGGTCTCCAAGATCATCATCAGAGATACTAGATTGCAACTCATTCCCACCTTTTCTTCGCTCGTCGGAGGAGAAATAGGAATGGAAAGCAGGCCCTCTTCTCCAAAGGGTGCATCCTCTTCGCTATGTCGTGGCCCTTCTCCTCCACCCACGCTCCGGCCACCTTCCAGTTCGTTGTGGACACATCGAGAAGTACTATTGGAGGCACATTCGGAAACGGGCCCGGGGGCATCAGTCCCGCAACTGTCTCCTTCGGCGTAGTATGTTGGATCTAGATTAACTCTAGAGGGGTATGAATAAGGTTTATTGAAATAATTTGAGATATTTAAAATATCACAGAATAGATTTCAGCATATAAAACAAATTACAGCACAAAATAATAACATAAAATATAAACGCAGAAGTAAATAACATAGTTTTTACCCAGCTTCGGCAAATCCTGCCTACTGTTGCATTCCCAAAATTTTTACTAGGTATTAGAAATAGATCTCGCTTACAAAACCCTGTAAACTAGCAAACGCTGCTCATGTTCTAATCCTACGCTCAAAACCATGAATTGATTTCTGTTCCCGAAATCAGATTTTCCCCTAGCTACAAACCCGTAGCTAATAAACCCTGGTTATTACAGACACTAGAAAACTGCTAGTTAAAACCTTATAACTAGACAACCTAGTTTTTACAGAAAAAACTAGAAAACAGTTGGACGGTTACAAATGAAAAATAAAATACAAAACCATATAAAATAAAACCAAAACAAAAACCCTAGTAATCAAATTGAAATTAACTTAGCCCTAATTTAATCCCTTTAAAAGAATAGTAGGGCTTAAGTGGAAAATAAATGGTCGACCCCTTTGATTTCTTTTGTTTGTCCACTTGAAAAAATATCGGCTTTTCTTATCATTGGCGGCCCGTCCTAGGGTTTCATTCTGGAATTCAGATCGCGACTTCAAAGATGTTAGAATTTGTTCTTTAGCTTTGATTATTCAGTGCTTCCTTATCGATCGATCTGTTGCTTTGTAAGTTGATCGAAAACCCTAAATTCTTGTGAGCACTTTGAATTTTTTATTTGATATCTCTGCTTGATTATTAATGCTTGTGATTTCGATAAAATTTTCCAGTGATGTTGAAGGTGTATAAATAGGATTATAAAATCCTAATTTACTATGAATTCATGAACATGTTTAACTGATTTGTTGTGGGAATTTGTGGAAAGCATTTATTTGAATCTGCTGCCCCTTGAAATCGATTAGAACATTTCTGGAAATTTCTTGAATGGTTAATTGATTGGTTTCCAAAAAGAGTTCTTTGAATTATTGCCTTGAAATCCTGTGCGATTCATTGATGCATCAGGTCGAGATTTTATAATTATTCTTGCCTAAAAACTTTGCATTTGTGAATTCCAGGGATTCCATGCTTTAAATATCTCTTCTGATTTCTGGAATGATTTAAACCTGTGAAATCATCTTTGAACATCTGGAAACAACTTAAATGATTTTATTTCTTAACAAATTGTTTTCTGGAAACAATATAACTTGTTTCACTAGAAACTCATGAATGAAAAACATTTGCCACTTTGGAAACCATCGAATTTATTTTTCTTGGTCCATTTACAATTGCCAAAAAAGTGTTGAGCAATTTCTGGAAACAAATAAAACTTGCCAAAACTTATGTCCCTTTGAAAAAAATGATTTTTGTGAAATTGTTTTCTTCCCAAAGCACTTGCTCGTCCATTCGTTGATAAAAAAAACTTCCCTGAAAACAGATCTCTGTGAAATTTGAAAAATGATATGACAAAACATATTTTCTCATGTGACATGATAATTTCAGGAAACATTATCACGTACATATATATATACACACACACATATATACACACACACATATATACACAAACAGATGTTTATGTATATTCATATCACTGTTTTACAGCCTTGCATCTTTTTTTTCAAACTGAGTTTTCAAAAGAAACACTGATTACTTCACTTGTATGTGAACCCCTGTGTTCACTGGCTTTATGTTCTATATTTTAGAGTTTTGACAGATTTTGCATTGTGCATTTTAAATTTGCAGTTGCAGACTTTCTGGTTACCACTCAAGGATTTGTTGCATTGCTAAGTAGTAGTCATTGGTATATGTGCACAAATTCACTTGAAACATTTGTTGGCTCCATGTTGAAAATCTGAACTGTTCTGCCTTTGGTAATTCATGTTTGTAACTAAAACTGCTTGCTTTGATTCTTGGCAAATTTCCTTATACATGTAAATAGACTTGTGCATGCATTGTTCAGTTTGTCTAAACTTTTGTGTTGTGTAGTTGCCATCTGTGTTAACAGTGTGAATCAAGAACTTGCTGTGTACATTTATATGAGCTCGACCTGAATTATATTTGAGTATTATATCCTACGTTGCCATGCTAATTCTTCATTTCTTCTTGACTCATATGTGTATATGGGTTCATCATTCATGTGGCCTCTGGTCTATGTTGTATTGAGTACTTTAGCATGTACATATGAAAACTTATCTTGACAATTTTGGATTGTTTTGCATATTGAAGCATGGCTTGTTCTTTACTGCGCTTATCCCTTTTTGTATTTCATTGCTGCTTGGGTTGAACTTATACACATATGTACATATATATATGTGTGTGTTGCTTCATATATGCATTGTTGTGTGTTCATGGATACTTGCGACATGAAAATGTTGTCAAGCTTCACCAGACACAACTTGATATATTTGTCCCTTTCTGACCATATTGCCCCTGCCTAAAACATATGTGTATATACATACATATGTATGTGTATACATATATATTGCACGTCTAGAGAATATATGTATGTGAGCACTACAGACGATGTCTACCTTATGGTATTTACAGTGTATCACTATGAATATCACAAGTTGTCTAGACATAAATGGATGTCCATAAAAATCAGATCAACTCATGAAAAATGGTGAGAAGCACCAAAATTCTGAAGCAAATAAATTTTTAAAATAAAAATTAAATCTGCTAGAATATAAAATATTTTTGTTCCAGTTTAATGTGTGTTAAATTTGTGATAGGTAAATAGAAGACTAGACTGATTGTGAAGTTAGCAGAAAACTGAAGGCAAGATTGTGCCAGTGTGTCAATGTATATAAATAACAGAGAGAGTGACTGAGAGATACTGAATGTATATGTGTTTGTATAACTAAGTGATAAGGTGAAATGCTGTAGTGAGGAGCAATATATGAAAAAGAATATGAGTGTATTGTATTACAGTGAAATGTACAAATAGTTGAGTTATAAATTTGTACTACTCGCATGTTGAAATAAAATATTTATATTTAAATAAAATACTGTTTGAATATTTAAATTCTTGTGCAGTAGTGATTGACATAGGAATATGTTTATTTTATGCTCTTGTTTCTTATCTTTTGTATATAAATAAATATTACTTGGGTATTGTTTTGTTACTTTTACAGATATTCCAACCCAGCCCGCATGCAACCAGAAAAGTAGAGAAATAGAGATGAAATTGATATATATTTACATTTTGAAGAATTGTAGATCTCACATCTAGTTGCGATTGGACAAGAAAAGGATTGATAAAAAGGCTTTGCACATCACAAATCAATGAAGAAGTGTCAAGGAAACAAGAGGAAAAGAGAAAAGGCCCAAATTTGCTTTATTTATCTAAGGCCCATTTATGTTCTCATTGTAAACTAATTGGTGATGTAATGACCAGGCCCATTTATCATTAGGGTTATAGTTAGGGTTTGGCTATCTACCCTATATATACCCTTGTAATGGCATTGTAGCCACCATCATATCATATATCTCATTCTATTCTCTTCTTCATTAATAAAAATTCATTTTTCTTTTTTATGCAATTTTCTATTTCTTAGCAATTAGTGTTGTCTACACGATTAGATTCGGTAGAACGCTATTTGTATTTTGCAATTTTTTTATTAGTGATTGACCGTCTGATTAGATTCAGCGGTAATCCTAATTTTTATTTTCTGTTCGTTTAATTCTGTTCTGCAATTTTATTTCCATTGTTCTATTTTATCTTTAATCGTTGAATTCATTACAGATCGGATTAGATTCGAATCTGCAGTAAATTTAATTGCATCTTTTAATTGTAGTTTCACTTTTTATTTTGTTTTGCAAAATCAACCTCCAGCTTCGTCTAACACGCCCAAGAAAAAAAAAATTAATTAAACCTCCCTGTGTTCGACCTGTATGCTACACACCTGTATGCTTGCAGAATTTATTACAAATGTCGCGCTTTTCTAATTCATAGATTAGCGTCGATCAAGTTTTTGGCGCCGTTGCCGGGGAGGTAACGATTAAATTTTATTATTTATTTAATTTCTGATTCGTGTTAGTTTTTATTTTTTTTCTTTTGTTTTCTTGTGTATAGATATAAAAAAAAATCTTGATTGGCTGATTTGGTATTATAATTTGATACCGTAATCTTCTAAATCAACAGAAAAAAAAAATCTTACCAATTTTTGTTTCCGCTTTTATTTCTTTTCCCTTTTCCTGCTTCCACAATAAGAAAAAAAATCCATTAATTCTTCCATCTTTCAATACCTCTTTTATTTCTTGCCATTTCTTCTCAATTTCTTTTATTTCTTCTTTTACAAGTCTTAACAAACAAACAAACAAAAAAAAAACCAAATTTCTTTCTTCTGTGTTCTATCCTTAACCGTAACAATTTTCCATCCATCCCCCTTCATCACACAAACTTTCCCAAGACAGTCTTCAAACAAAATCAACGTTCAGATCACAATATCTCATCACCTCTTCCTGCCATCATAACTCGCCAACCACCTTGCAATCCCTACCATTCACGTTCCTTTGTTTCATCACCCATACAGCAGTTGTCTTCTACAAATTCCCTACCCAAATCAATAGTCCTCCACAACCGTTCACCCACAGTCTTCGCTCTTCCCTTCAACCCAAAAACCACACCCAAACATACTGGGTTATCAAAAGTCCATACAACTGCTGAACAGCCTCCGCACAAACCAAACAATCACTTTCATCTCCATCAACATAGCCTTCCAGACGCAACCACCATCCAGTTAGTCCATAGCCTTACCAATTTACAGAACATCCGCCTGCCCTCTACCCACTATCTTCACTTCCAAGGTCCACGCAACCCTGACCCAGACCCGAACAACTTTGAACTCCGTAACCAAATTGTCAGACGCCATCACCACCTTCCAAACTGCTGCGGCCCTTTTATACAAGTTCTTCCCAAAACTAATCACTAAACATCCTCTTCTTGCCTGCCTTTATAACCGCCCTGAGCATCACAAATCACCAAACAGTTTCAACACCCATCGTAACCCAAGCCGCACCCCAAAAGACTCCGCTCATCTTCAGTCTCCACGCACCCGTCAGGCACATCCGAAACCCAGCCAAACTACATCATCCAAACCCGTACAATACTCCACCCCACCTGATCACGATCTTCACAAACAATGCAATAATACCATATCGCCTTCTTCCAAAACGCAACTCGCGTCAACACATATCATCACCACACACCCGCTCCAAAACCGAAGAGATAGAACCCAATTTCGACTTCACCAAACCTTGTTCAGAAATCCGAATCGCTGCAAAAACCCTTACCTTAACCCTTCGCAACCCTCACGTCCATAGCCTCACAACCAAGACCAATCCGATCTACAACAGCAATTCATCCCAAATCGCCACAATCGAAATCCACCCATGTTTTTATTTCACGAAGCCAAAATACGATTAAGGACTTAAGTTTTGTTTGGGCTTCTGGGAGTTTAATTTGGGTAATAAAAGGAAAATTAGTAAGGAAGGCGGCGTCTCATTGGTTATTGAGAGTAACTGGAATTTTCTTTCCAGTAAAGGGGGCATGTTGATTTGTTTCCTTTATGTGGTTGTGTCTTGGATTTTTATATTGACGTTGGTATCAGTTTTTTTAGCCCTAGTTTTGTTTCACTAGTTGGGTGCGCTCCTTTTTTTACCTTGAGTGCGTGATTTTACTCTTTAATTAGAGGCGTGTTAGACTTGGGTGAGTTTGACAACAAGTTTATTTCTGAGATTTACATGGGCGTGAGTTTTACAATTATTCTGGGAATTTGGGTGTGATTTGACCTTCGGTTTGTTTTTGAATTTGCGTTGAGTTTTATCTGTTCTTGGAATCTTGTCATGGTCTTGTTTATTAGTAAAATAAAAAAAAAAATAAGAAACAGATCGGTAGAATCTTGGCAAGTCATTTTGCTTATATTTGAAAAAGAAGGTGGGGTTAGATCAAAGCAAGAACAGTATTCAAGTATTCAAGCAAACAAGAAATTTAGTGGTCAACCAAATTGCAAACACTGTGGTTTGAAACGTGAGCACTACGTAATTTCTCTGGAAGGACCGCCATACCCCACTGTAAATTTCCTTTAACTCTACAGGTGCTCTGCCGCAAAGAAAAAAATTATATCGACAATTGTTGTAAAAATTTTCTGCAGGGGCAGCGGCTTGAATGTAATTTTTTTTTTTGCAATTATTCTGTCTGATTGTTGTGAGTTGAAATTTCCATAACTGCTGTCATCATCGTTTCTCAACAATAAAATCTGATTAGAGATTTCAAAATAATATAATTGAAAAGTGGTGTTTTGTGAAATTGACTGTCTTGTATAATTGGATCGCAGATATATAGTAGTTCAATTTATTGAACTATTAACAAAAGAGGTTGCATACTAGCCGTAAAACATTGGTCGTATCCCTTAGTATTTATACTATACGTGAACGGCCATAAGACCCTCTTCCCCCTTCTAATTGAGTCAGTTAATTAATAGAGCACAACTTAGTATTTTATATTATTTTGAATTGAGAATAATTTATGTCTTGCCGTGATTTCATTTCAAATGTCTGATTCAAAAAAATCTTTGAGAGAAATGTGGGATAAAAATCGGAGTAGACGTCCTCTTGAAGAGTATGAGTATGAAATACAACTCATGAAGCAAGATTTTCCAAAATTTCGTGAGCCCAATGCAAATTTTCAAAATTTTCCAATTGACCAGCATTTTCAAAACCATGGATATGATCGAAATGATGATTTCAATTTAAATTTCAATAATTTCGATTATGGGCTACATCCACATCAAAACAGTTTTGAATTGCAACATACCTTTGATCAACATCATTATGATGTTGGAAACCAGTTTGAAAATAATTTTGAAAATGATTTTCAAATCAATCAAAATTTTCAAATTTACAACCCACATCCACATTTTGAATATGACCAAAATTGCAATTTTCCCTCGAATTTTCACAGTTTTGGTTATGAACCAAATTTTCAAAATTAAAATGATTTTTCTGAAAATTCAAACAACCACCACATTGGAAGTAATTTTGATTGTGAAATTGATGTGGACTATAATTTTGAGAATCAAGACGAGAGCTCTCAAATCAAAGATCGTCTTAACATTCTTAGAGAGAGGGAAGAAAGACTAAATAAAAAGGCTGATGAACTTCTTTGTTTATTGACATCTTTGTAAGAGCAACAAGAACAACAAAATCAAATTCAAATTCAAATAAGCGATGAATCAGAAAATAATTCAACTCTTACTGACATTGAAAATTTTCAAATAACGACTATGGAAATTGAGAATAATCAGCTTGACGAAGTTTTTCAAAATTCAACAAACGATTTAGACTTCAACTCTTTTCAGAAAAATGATTTAAGCTTGGATTTTGATCTTCCTCTTTCGGGCTGCGAGAAACTTGAATTCTTTGAAATTGAACAAACTGAAAATGTTGAATTTTTCGAAAACTCAAAATTGGAAAAGGATTTTAACGAACATGAATTCTTTGGATTGTACAAGAATGAGTTGCCAAATGAGGAAGAAATAGATTCACGTCACGAGTTCGAAAATTTTAACTTTGAGAAAATTTCAAACGAACTTGAAATTGTCAGTGTTGAAAATACGTTGTCAATTGAGAAAGGTGATCACATACTCTTGAACAACACTCAGATTTTAAATTTCACTGAATTTATATACGTTCACAAATTTTTGAAAAATTACACTGATAAATTTGTTGAACACATGAACTATTTTTGGAATGTTAGCTTGGTTGAAAAACTTCATGTTAGGACGACCCTGAACATTCATTTACAGGACTACAAATCTAGGTTTAAACATGAGATGGTTTTCAAAAACCTTTGCTTATTAAAGAACATGCCTAGACATAGTGGGAATGGGACTCATAGGGCAAGAACCAAGTGTGAGGGGAAAAGTTGGTGGAATTCTTTGCATCGCGTTCACCGCAAACACATATATCATTGTACATATGATCCATTCTTACATATAGTTAGATTGCATTTCATTCTACAAATAATTTTGCATCTCATTCACCTTTGGGTGCGATCTTTCAAATTTAGGAAACGTTCACAGTGTGGACACAGTTTAGTTCTAGTGTGGGGGGGGGAGTCTGCATTTCACTCATTTTCGTTTTTTTCTTTATTTTTCTTTCTTTTTCAATTTCATCCATTTAAATAGGACCATCATGCATTTTAGACTGTAGTAACATGCCTTTTTTTTTGAAATATGACTCAATTTAGATTTGATACAACAAAATAAGTTAAGGATTATTAATTAGTTGATAGTATTTTTTTCTCTCAACTAAGTTCAAATTTGAAATATAATGAAAAGTTTAATTTTGAGGGATAATAGTGTAACCGGTACATAGGGAGATTCTTAGGTGATGGCCATGAAATCTATTCTATATTGTAGACTTTGTTTAAATAAGTGGAGGACTTAAAATACTTATAATGGCTTTTCAAATCTTTAAAACTAAGTTGTGTTAAGTTGAATTCGCGTAACTCTCTTTTGTTCTTATATTTTCGATAATAATAATAATAGTATTCCAAGGGTATCCAACATTGCTTGTATATCGAGCGTTGGTGTGCAAACCTGCCAAGCTCTATCCGACACGTTGTTGACAAAGTCAGCGTTGGAATATCTTGGTCTCATTTTATGAGATTGGACACCTAGGGATTACCGACACGTTGTTGACAAAGTCAAAGTCGACCTGCACAATCCGCCAAGCTCTTTACCTACTCTCCGTTAGTCTGCGAGGCAGTGCATGGGTGGTAAACCTTGGTCTTTTTAGTTAGGTGTATGTACTTAATCATAAATCTTAAAATTTTATAGAATAAAGAATAAGCGATGATACCCAAACACTTTTTGACCTTATTGATTTGACTAGCCATACATGAGAAAATTAGAATACCACTTTGCAAACTGTGCCAAGCAAACTAAGAATTTATTTCATGGCTGCACTATGTTATCAACCGAACTAACTGGCCAAACTGGAATTTAACATTTGAAAACTTGATTTATATTGAAAATTTGTGACAAGTCGAGGTATCTAAAATAAAATCAACTGATTAGAAATTATTAACTTAATTTGTTGTACCACTTTCCTGAAATAAGTTGTGTTGTCATTTTTCGTTTTTATTTTTTGCATATGTCCATTGCATTCATGCAGTTTCATTAGAATCATAGCATACTGCATTTGGATTTTGTGGGTAGTATCCGCTGAAAACCCTCACGAGACACCACTCGTCCTATTAGGGACACCTAGAGGTTTAACGGCTTGTTGCATACGCTCAATGCAATCGTGTTTCCTACGAAAGTGTGACCTATCTAGTCTAGTTTTTCATTTTTGTTTTACTCGAGGACGAGTAAAAGATAAGTGTGGGGGTATTTGATTGACATAGGAATATGTTTATTTTATGCTCTTGTTTCTTATCTTTTGTATATAAATAAATATTACTTGGGTATTGTTTTGTTACTTTTACAGATATTCCAACCCAGCCCGCATGCAACCAGAAAAGTAGAGAAATAGAGATGAAATTGATATATATTTACATTTTGAAGAATTGTAGATCTCACATCTAGTTGCGATTGGACAAGAAAAGGATTGATAAAAAGGCTTTGCACATCACAAATCAATGAAGAAGTGTCAAGGAAACAAGAGGAAAAGAGAAAAGGCCCAAATTTGCTTTATTTATCTAAGACCCATTTATGTTATCATTGTAAACTAATTGGTGATGTAATGACCAGGCCCATTTATCATTAGGGTTAGGGTTAGGGTTTGGCTATCTACCCTATATATACCCTTGTAATGGCATTGTAGCCACCATCCTATCATATATCTCATTCTATTCTCTTCTTCATTAATAAAAATTCATTTTTCTTTTTTATGCAATTTTCTATTTCTTAGCAATTAGTGTTGTCTACACGATTAGATTCGGTAGAACGCTATTCGTATTTTGCAATTTTTTTCATTAGTGATTGACCGTCTGATTAGATTCAGCGGTAATCCTAATTTTTATTTTCTGTTCGTTTAATTCTGTTTTGCAATTTTATTTCCATTGTTCTATTTTATCTTTAATCGTTGAATTCATTACAGATCTGATTAGATTCGAATCTGCAGTAAATTTAATTGCATCTTTTAATTGTAGTTTCACTTTTTATTTTGTTTTGCAAAATCAACCTCCAGCTTCGTCTAACACGCCCAAGAAAAAAATAAATAATAATTTTTAATTAAACCTCCCTGTGTTCGACCTGTATGCTACACACGTGCATGCTTGCAGAATTTATTACAAATGTCGCGCTTTTCTAATTCATAGATTAGCGTCGATCAAGTAGTTGTAACGACCCAGGGTTTTCGGCCCCGAAAATCGACATAAATACCTTTACTATATCTCATGCTGACCTTTCAAACACTGATAACACCAGATTGTTAATGAAAAAAATTAGAGGGTGAGATAAGAAAGAAAGAAATATAAGAATAGAAGAAGAAGAAGAAGAACACAACACATAGTCTCACATCGCAACGGACAAAATATAATATAGAAATAAATCTTTATTGAGAGCTTTAAACAAAACTTACAATCATCAGAGTACATCAACGCACCTGGACAGTTATAATAATCTGCCCTTACACAACACAACGGAATAACACTAAATATGTCTGGACTTCTCCCGCACGCCTTTCGTGGTGTTCAATAACCTGAACCTGCAAACCCGGGCTAACCCGAGCATTTACAAAATACCGGGTAAGTCTGGTGAACCAGAGTGAGATAAACTCGCACAGTATTAAGGGTAAATCATCCAATCATGATTTTAAAGTTCGAAATCTTTTCAAAAGAAAAGGATAATCGTAAGACCAAATCCACACATAAACATAGACGGTTTTTACCTTACAATAACCCAAAACAGTTTTGAAACCAATATCTTTTCTGATATTATAATAATGTCTAAATACAAGAAAATAACAATCTAGTGGAACGCTTGCATCTCACGCTCCACATATATAGTATACAATCAAAACCGCAGGCGCTTATTGGAGATTGGATTCCCAACTATGACAAGGTATGGGACCACCTTCCAATGATGTATCTCTAGAGGCGAATACACCTGGGTTCAACAAGAACGTCTTGCAACCCGGCCCACACATGACCGACCACTCATTTCTCTTGGGTGTATCGAATGTATATCACCAACGGTTGGACTCAAACCACCGTTTCCCGAATGGGCAAAATCGATAGAGTAAGAAACAAAAGGAATTTCTCTAGATAGGTGATTATACGCCCTAGTGGGAGCGACCCACATAGCCATGCTGCCTGCCCGATTTTTGTCATCTCCTGGTTGATGAGGCTTGAGGCCAGAATTTACTTTGAACCTTTGATCATCATTCACTTTGAATGCCACATCATCAGATCCATCAGATATCACTAATTGACGTCCACAAAAATACTCTAGCTGTTAAGCTAAGAGAACCGTCGTCCTCCGCCACCAACTATAGTACGTTTGAAGAAATCAACGTACGTAATCCCCTTTGGAAATACTCTGTTAGATACTCGTCCATACAAGTCATCCAGGAACAGGATGAACCGAAGGCACCCTCCTACTGCATCCTAGGAATCACCCTACAGATCAGTATCGAGAAGTCCTTGCAATCCGTAGACTCTAATCACGACAGAATCACTGTTGAAATATCTCCAGCCGCTAAACCGGAGAAATTCAAATCAGTAGTTCTTCCACTCATGAAGATCAATGGTCCTCAATTTTTCTATCTTCAATAATCTTCTTTCACGTATTCACTGGTCGGAATGGTTTTTGAATATAAATTTGATCCCGGTCTTTCCGTACCAACGATCGTATGGGTCAAAATTTGATAGTCGGTGATTTAACTATCAAATAAATAATTGTGTGAATAACATGAGTTTACCAGTTCAGTACCAACACCACATGGCCTCTTTAAATAAAACGGTTAACGATAATTATTCTTAAACTCTTTAACATTTCAATATTTCAAATATAACATATTTGACGTAATGTTATTATTTCAAACTATTCCACTCTCATTTCTGTTAACGATTTCATTTTCAAAACTTAACTTTCCAATTTCCTTTCATCTCGAAAAGTACCCCTTTTAACTTCCCACCATTTCCTTTTTATTTCCTTTACTTTGGACACTTATATATAAAGGCCGAATCCTCCCGTTTCCATTACTTGGGAAAAATCTCATTATATATACTCGACCCCTTTTTATTGGCATTTTGTTATTATTTCTCATACGGAAATAATAAATCATTTTTACCCTCCTTCCTATTACAAACTAATATCATCCTCAGATAATCCCGAAGTCGTTCAAGTTGGGGTATTTATTTACCTCTCAGACCTTGATCAACAACGGTCTTACCTTCAGATAACATCAGTTGTAAAAAGCCGATCTACCACATCTCATCTAACTGTTTTATAAAACTTCTTGTTTTGAAAATATCTTTCTCGAGTATAACTATCACTTCTTAATTCATGGATTAAGAAATCATTTACTAGATATTATCTTTCCTTTACTTCTTTAACGATATATTTCGTTACTTGGATTTTTGTCAATCTAAGGCATAACTACCTCATTATCCATTTTCAAATAATTCTTTATTTAAATTAATTAAGAATATAATTAACTTAAATAAACCCTTTTTAATTATCTCTCAAAAACGATCATTCAAATCTATATCATTAATTTAATTTCTACTTATTCGCTTATATTTCTGATAAGTATCGATTATAAGCTCGATTAATAAATATTAAATATTTTTCCTTTTTACAAACCTTAATTCAAAATAATAGATTTAAAAATCTATTTTCAATTATAAAATAAATTCTATAACTTTATCTCATCGATTTACCTGACGGTAGATCGATATTTATAAAACGGTTAATTCATAGGCCATGTACTGCCAATTACCCAACCAATAATACCCATTGGTTTAAAACAAACATATGATGAATCATCAGGTCAATATTCAACCATCAAATCAAAACAATTCAATAATGGTCTCATAACATTCTATAACGACAATTCAATGTCAACCACAACAATCAGTCAAACAATTCATTTATTAAAACACGTTTATTTTATAAACGTGACCAATAAGGTAAGTTACCTTAATTGGGACCAATCGCTAAAATAACGATTTGGGTTTCACTGAAATTAAACGACGTTTAATTTCATCAGTTCAAACAATATACGAATATATATCATCAACCAGTCAAAACACTAGCAACCATAACACACAAAAATAAAAACCCAACTTATAAAATATAAGCGGTAATAACTGAGTGAGTTTAACTCACTTTGATTTGATTTCGTCGATAAATCAGCTTGTTTCAGTTGAATTAGACAGCGTTTAATTTAACCGAGAAATCCAGCTGCTGTCTGCCCTGCTCAGTCCCTATCCATCGCGTAGTACTCGTCTTCACGGTCCCGAGGTTTTTCGTTTCGTCGAATTCTAAAATCGTGAGTGTTTGAAATTAATATTTAAAGTTTTATAAAACCTTAGACTAAACAAACTTTAAATAAATAAATAAAATGGGCCTTACTCTATCTCGTTCGTCCAGCCCATTTAGATCAGAACCGGCCCCTTGGCCCTAAGTAAAAACCCTCCGTCTATTTACTCCTTCTCATTTCATCCGATCCCTTTTTCTTCACAACCCTCAGCCGCCATCAAAAAGAACAGAAACGAAACCCTACCACTACCGAGACCACTCGCTTCCCTTCCATTGACGGATGCTGCGCCTTCCTCTATGTAACGCCGGAACAAATCATCTTGCCCGCCTCCTCCGTTACCTGTCGCTTCTTCCTCCTTCACTCGATTCATCTCAGCTCTGTGCCGCTACCACAGAGGACCACCGAACTGAGCTCTAGGTCGAACCTCAAGTTCTGAACCAGATAAGTAAATTTTTATTTTTATACTTATTTTTTTTCTTAATCTGAATGGTTTGCTGCTTGTGTCTTGGAAAAATGATGGGGGTTGGTATTTATACTTGCGGTTTTTTGATCATGATGAGAACAACGTCAATCTGATTGTAAAATCATAGATTAGGGTTTGCAGTGCTAGTTTTTAGGGGTTTACTTTATGTTTCATCTATGCGGTGAACTGTTGGTGATAAATCTCGGTTTGTGGGTGACGTTTTACAGTGAATTGTGGAGATTTGCAATTGGGTTTTTCCTGTATTGTCTCTGCTAATGTACTTACATTGAGCTGTTCCCATATAAAGAATTCTTTCTTTGTATTGTCAATTCAGTTATTTAATTGTTCATTTTTTTTCCTTTGCAAGTTTGTACTTGAAGTTAGTTGTTTATATGAAAAGATTTGTCTGTAAATTCATATTTTTTTCTTCTGTTTGAATTGTCATTTCGGTTTAGATTTGAAATTGGATCTAGTTTATCTTGTATCTGATTTATGTGAATCTGTACGTGAGATTTGGACTGCATTGTTGTAGATTTTCTGTATATGAATATATATTATCAGATTTGAATCTGTATTTCATATGGTATAAGTTCATATATTTTATAATTGTTTGATTCTATGGATTTGGTGAATAATGTATTCATTTTACTGTTCTGTCAACTGTTCATGATCTGTTTCTTTTATTGTCCATGATTTGTTTTTCTTCAAATTGTTCATTAGTTGTTTCTTGAGTTGTTGAATCGTTGTTATTCTGCTAACTGATTTAGATATGATTCTATATCATTCTGGGGTAACGCATGTCCATGTGATATACTAGAGCACTGTACAAATGCTAGGTTAGCCCTTACGTGATCGGAAATCACCTCCTATGAACATGCTTTCCCCTGTCATTGATTTAAACCACCTGATACAAGGTATAAAATCTTCACAATTATACTTGGTATAAAATCATATTTAATTATGCTCAAATTATATCAACTAGTCGACATGGGATTATGAAGCTTTAAGTTGGTTATTTAAAAATCTTATGTAATGACGATACGATATACATTAAATCTCGGAACAGTTGAATTGAAAAATAAACTGATATTATCGAATATTCAAAACGAAATAACGTATAACCTCCAACAAGACTAAGATGAAATTTCAACACAAATTTGAGTAAACGATGTCAAAAATATATAGAAATTTATAATTAATTAAGTAAACGTTATCGTTTTATAACGATTTCCATAGCGACTATTTCAAAATTTGAACTGGACATAACGAACAAATTATAACACGAAATCACGATTTTTCTCTTCCATACGAAAAATATAATCAAATCGATTCAAACGTTTCTGGTTTCACAGAATTCCGACCTAAATCGAATTTTGTATACTCAGTTGAAGTTCAAAACGAAATTTACGAACTACCGGGCCATTTCGAATTCGTTTTAAAATATAATTATAAATTTAACGTTCTAACGTCGTTTTAATAGCGAATATATTTATATAATTCAACATAAACCATATTTAAACCACTTTAAATCACTCGTTCACCATATATAGCAAATTCAACATTTTCCCAATATCCCGAAAATAAAATATTATTATATTATTAATATAATTTAAATATTCAAATTAAAATGGTCAAACACCATTATTTAAATTCAAATCAATATTTTAAATAAACAAAATATTTCAAATAAATGGTCAGAAAATACAGGATATTACATTCTTCCCCCCTTAAAATAATTTCGTCCTCGAAATTGCTAAGGTAAGAAAGAACGTTACAACCCATAAATTTATAAATCCAATTTATTATAAATCAAAAACCAATTTAATACCATAAATAAATATTTTTCAAAAATATCGAAAATTTTCTAACACCTTAAATTCTCGGAAAAATTTGGTAGAATCTCCCCTGCATGGAGTAACATCTGCGATATCGCAGGAACAGATAATATATATCCATCGACCAACGGTCGGAAAACAAAAAAAAAAACCAAAATTCATATTTTCGCGTAGGCGTACCTTTTGCGACTGCTATTGAGCTTACTTGCTCAACGTATACACAATTTACCCAACCAGTATCAATCTGGCTAGTCATCTAGCACCTGTACTTAACTCAATTCATACATGTCAGTGACAATTTCATGTATTTCTTAAATAATATTTCACTTAAACAACTAGTATAACAACACCAATATCCAAAATCAAACACACATCATTATTTATATGTAAATACAGGGCCAGTTAAATCATTATCAAATATAGGGTTTAATTATCCAGTTCGATTCATATGCCATTTCATTCTGGTTTAATTATAAAGAGAATTTGCTCTTTAGCTTATAATTTACTTGGCTTCGTTGAATTGTTGACTATTTCCATTCAAACAACTATCGTCCAATAACAAACAATCACAAACAACAACCAATACACAACAATCAATCATAATTGAATTTACATTTAACATTAATATTTTACCATGGTTTCCCATATTTAAACATCAATCGATCAACTTTTATTCGATTATTATTTATCCATCGAATTTCCAATTTATTTAATTTAATTTCAATATCGTTCTTAATTTAATTTCACTTAACCAGGTTAAGTTTCAATCCAATCTGAACTCCTATTCAAATCGATCAAACACACTAATATTTCAATAATTTGATAAAATTATTTCTTTCTTTTATACCAAAAATATATTTTGGGTAAAATTATTTCATTTACCCTCTTTTCAAACCAATACTGTATCCATTGATAGTTCAACGCTTCTCAACACTTGAACCGATCAACCAACACCATACAAAATCTTTATATATGAAATTTACAAATACGCTCTCATATATATATATATATATATATACTCAATCTCGATCTAGGGTATTACTGACCCAATCTCTATCGAGTTACACCACAGAGCCAAGGTTGTTACTAAACCAATAGCTCTGATACCAACTGTAACGACCCAGGAATTCGAGTAGGCTTTTCAACCATCCTCTCCGCCCCCAAGGTAGAGGGCTAACCTCCCCCCATGGCTTACAGAGGTACCTCAGAACTGCTTTTACGGCCAGCCTCGCGACTCGACCAACCCACATTATCGGGAGATGTAGGGGTAAGAGTCTCCCGTTAGCCACCTAACGCAAAGCGAGAACCCCCTATCATCTGTACCAATCAAGCAACCAGCTCTGATACCAACTATAACGACCCAGGGTTTTCGGCACCGAAAATCGACATAAATACCTTTACTGTATCTCATGCCGACCTTTCAAACAACGAGAACACCGGATTGTTAATGAAAGAAATTAGAGGGTGAGATAAGAAAGAAAGAAATATAAGAATAGAAGAAGAAGAAGAACACAACACAGAGTCTCACATCACAGCGGACAAAAAATAATATAGAAATAAATCTTTATTGAGAGCTTTAAACAAAACTTACAATCATCAGAGTACATTAACGCACCTGGACAGTTATAATAATCTGCCCTTATACAACACAGCGGAATAACACTAAATATGTTCTGACTTCTCCAGCACGCCTTTCGTGGTGTTCAATAACCTGAACCATCAAACCCGGGCTAACCCGAGAATTTACAAAATACCGGGTCAGTCTGGTGAACCAGAGTGAGATAAACTTGCACAGTATTAAAGGTAAATCATCCAACCATGATTTTAAAGTTCGAAATCTTTTCAAAAGAAAAGGATAATCGTAAGACCAAATCCACACATAAACACGGACGGTTTTTACCTTACGATAACCCAAAACAGTTTGAAACCAATATCTTTTCTGATATTATAATAATGTCTAAATACAAGTAAATAACAATCTAGTGGAACACTTGCATCTCACGCTCCACATATATAGTATACAATCGAAACCGCAAGTGCTTATTGGAGATTGGATTCCCAACTATGACAAGGTATGGGACCACTTTCCGTTGATGTATCTCTACAGGCGAATACACCTGGGTTCAACAAGAATATCTTGCAACCCGGCCCACACATGACCGACCACTCATTTCTCTTGAGTGTATCGAATGTATATCACCAACGGTTGGACTCAAACCACCGTTTCCCGAATGGGCAAAATCGATAGAGTAAGAAACAAAAATTTCTCTAGATAGGTGATTATAAACCCTAATGGGAGCGACCCACATAGCCATGCTGCCTGCCCGATTTTTGTCATCTCCTGGTTGATGAGGCTTGAGGCCAGAATTTACTTTGAACCTTTGGTCATCATTCACTTTGAATGCCACATCATCAGATCCATCAGATATCACTAATTGACGTCCACAAAAATACTATAGTTGTTAAGCTAAGAGAACCGTCGTCCTCCGCCACCAACTATAGTACGTTTGAAGAAATCAACATACGTAATCCCCTTTGGAAATACTTTGTCAGACACTTGTCCACACAAGTCATCCAGGAACAGGATGAACCGAAGGCACCCTCCTACTGCATCCTAGGAATCACCCTACAGATCAGTAGCGGGAAGTCCTTGCAATCCGTAGACTCCAATCACGATAGAATCACTGTTGAAATATCTCCAGCCGCTAAACCGGAGAAATTCAAATCAGTAGTTCTACCGCTCATGAAGATCAACAGTCTACAATTTCTCTATCTTCAATAATCTTCTTTCACGTATTCGCTGGTAGGAATGGTTTTCGAATATAAATTCGATCCCGGTCTTTTCGTACCAACGATCGTATGGGTCAAATTTTGATAATCGGTGATTTAACTATCAAATAAATAATTGTGTGAATAACATGAGTTTACCAGTTCAGTACCAACACCACATGGACTCTTTAAATAAAACGGTTAACGTAATTAATCTTAAACTCTTTAACATTTCAATATTTCAAATATAACATATTTGACGTAATATTATTATTTCAAACTATTCCACTCTCATTTCTGTTAACGATTTCATTTTCAAAACTTAACTTTCCAATTTCCTTTCATCTCGAAAAGTACCCCTTTTAACTTCCCACCATTTCCTTTTTATTTCCTTTACTTTGGACACTTATATATAAATGCTGAATCCTCCCATTTCCATTACTCAGGAAAAATCCCATTATATATACTCGACCCCTTTTTATTGGCATTTCATTATTATTTCTCATATGGAAATAATAAATCATTTTTACCCTCCTTCCTATTACAAACTAATATCATCCTCAGATAATCCCGAAGTCGTTCAAGTTGGGGTATTTATTTACCTCTCAGACCTTGATCAACAACGGTCTTACCTTCAGATAACATCAGTTGTAAAAAGCCGATCTACCGCATCTCATTTAACTGTTTTATAAAATTTCTTGTTTTGAAAATCTCTTTCTCGAGTATAACTATCACTTCTTAATTCATGGATTAAGAAATAATTTACTAGATATTATCTTTCCTTTACTTCTTTAACGATATATTTCGTTACTTGGATTTTTGTCAATCTAAGGCATAACTACCTCATTATCCATTTTAAAATAATTCTTTATTTAAATTAATTAAGAATATACTTAACTTAAATAACCCTTTTTAATTATCTCTCAAAAACGATCATTCAAATCTATATCATTAAGTTAATTTCTACTTATTCGCTTATATTTCTGATAAGTATCGATTATAAGCTCGATTAATAAATATTAAATATTTTTCCTTTTTACAAACCTTAATTCAAAATAATAGATTTAAAAATCTATTTTCAATTATAAAATAAACTCTATAACTTTATCTCGTCGATTTACCTAACGGTAGATCGATATTTATAAAACGGTTAATTCATAGGCCATGTACTGCCAATTACCCAACCAATCATACCTATTGGTTTAAAACAAACATATGATGAATCATCAGGTCAATATTCAACCATCAAATCAAAACAATTCAATAATGGCCTCATAACAGTCTATAACGACAATTCAATGTCAACCACAACAACTAGTCAAACAATTCATTTATTAAAACACGTTTATTTTATAAACGTGACCAATAAGGTAAGTTACCTTAATTTGGGCCAATCGTTAAAATAATGATTTGGGTTTCATAGAAATTAAACGACGTTTAATTTCATCAGTTCAAACGATATACGAATATATATCATCAACCAGTCAAAACACTAGCAACCATAACACACAAAAATAAAAACCCAACTTATAAAATATAAGCAGGAACAACTAAGTGAGTTTAACTCACTTTGATTTGATTTCGTCGATAAATCAGCTTGTTTCAGTTGAATTAGACGGCGTTTAATTTAACCGAGAAATCCAGCTGCTGTCTGCCTTGCTCAGTCCCTATCCATCGCGTAGTACTCGTCTTCACGGTCCTGAGGTTTTTCATTTCGTCGAATTCTGAAATCGCGAGTGTTTGAAATTAATATTTAAAGTTTTATAAAACCTTAGACTAAACAAACTTTAAATAAATAAATAAAAAATGGGCCTTACTCTATCTCGTTCGTTCAGCCCATTTAGATCAGAACCGGCCCCTTTGCCCTAAGTAAAAACCCTCCGTCCATTTACTCCTTCTCATTTCATCCAATCCCTTTTTCTTCACAACCCTCAGCCGCCATAAAATGAATAGAAACTAAACCCTACCACTATCGAGACCACCTGCTTCCCTTCCATCGACGGACGCTGCGCCTTCCTCCAAGTAACGCCGGAACAAATCATCTTGCCCACCTCCTCCGTTACCTGTCGCTTCGTCCTCCTTCACTCGATTCATCTCAGCTCCGTGCCGCTACCACAGAGGACCACCGAAATGAGCTCTAGGTCGAACCTCAAGTTCCGAACCAGATAAGTAAGTTTTAATTTTTATATTTATTTATTTTTTTCTTAATCCGAATGGTTTGCTGCTTGTGTCTTGGAAAAATGATGGGGGTTGGTATTTATACTTGCGGTTTTTTGATCATGATGAGAACAACGTCAATCTGATTGTAAAATCATAGATTAGGGTTTGCAGTGCTAGTTTTTAGGCGTTTACTTTATGTTTCATCTATGCGGTGAACTGTTGGTGATAGATCTCGGTTTGTGGGTGACGTTTTACAGTGAATTGTGGAGATTTGCAACTGGGTTTTTCCTGTATTGTTTCTGCTCATGTACTTACATTGAGTTGTTCCCATATAATGAATTCTTTCTTTGTATTGTCAATTCATTTATTTAATTGTTCATTTTTTTTCTTTGCAGGTTTGTACTTGAAGTTAGCTGTTTATATGAAAAGATTTGTCTGTAAATTCATATTTTTTCTTCTGTTTGAATTGTCATTCCGGTTTAGATTTGAAATTGGATCTGGTCTATCTAGTATCTGATTTATGTGAATCTATCCGTGAGATTTGGACTGCATTGCTGTAGATTTTCTGTATATGAATATATATTATCAGATTTGAATCTGTATTTCATATGGTATAAGTTCATATATTTTATAATTGTTTGATTCTATGGATTTGATGAATAATGTATTCATTTTACTGTTCTGTCAACTGTTCATGATCTATTTCTTTTATTGTCCATGATTTGTTTTTCTTCAAATTGTTCATTAGCTGTTTCTTGAGTTGTTCAATCGTTGTTATTCTGCTTAGCTGATTTAGATATGATTCCGTATCATTCTGGGGTAACGCATGTCCATGTGATATACCAGAGCACTGTACAAATGCTAGGGTTGGCCCTTACGTGATCTGAAATCACCTCCTATGAACATGCTTTCCCCTCTTGTTGATTTAAACCACCTGATACAAGGTATAAAATCTTCACAAATATACTTGGTATAAAATCATATTTAATTATGCTCAAATTATATCAACTAGTCGACATGGGATTATGAGGCTTTAGGTTGGTTATTTAAAAATCTTATGTAATGACGATACGATATACATTAAATCTCGAAACATTTGAACTGAAAAATAAACTGATATTATCAAATATTCAAAACGAAATAATGTATAACCTCCATCAAGACTAAGATGAAATTTCAACACAAATTTGAGTAAACGATGTCAAAAATATATAGAAATTTTTTATAATTAATTAAATAAACGTTATCGTTTTATAACAATTTCCATAGCGACTATTTCAAAATTTGAACTGGACATAACTAACAAATTATAACACGAAATCTTGATTTTTCTCTTCCATACGAAAAATATAATCAAATCGATTCAAACGTTAAAACGAATTATGTATACTCAATTGAAGTTCAAAACGAAATTTACGAACTACCGCGCCATTTCTAATTCGTTTTAAAATATAATTATAAATTTAACGTTCTAACGTCATTTTAATAGCGAATATATTTATATAATTCAACATAAACCATATTTAAACCACTTAAAATCACTCGTTCACCTTATACAGAAAATTCTACATTTTCCCAATATCCCGAAAATAAAATATTATTATATTATTAATATAATTTAAATATTCAAATTAAAATGGTCAAACCCCATTATTTAAATTCAAATCAATATTTTAAATAAACAAAATATTTCAAATAAATGGTCAAAAAATACGCGATATTACAGTAGTATTCTATTTAAATATAAATATTATATTCTGTCTATGATGTAGTATAACAATACAATTACAAACACATTTATAATAATAAATATATAATATATGTTTGTTATCATCAAACTAAAATCATAGAATTGATAGATATAACAATCTCCCACTTTTGGTGATGACAAACATAAAATAAGATTTTGAATATAATATTATAATAAATGTGTTTGACAGTGAATAATTGAACTCCCTCTATTTGAATGCTCCCCCTACAAACCCCCCCGAATATGTGCAAGAGTGAGAAAAATAATAATTGAAATCTCAATATTAAAATATTCAAAGAATATCCACTTATCGACCAAAATCTTAACCTATTCTCCTCCTTTTATTATCATCAAAAGGATACAAAAATTAAAATGATGAAAAATAGACTAAAAATATAATTTCAACTGAAGAGGAAGAACGGTCATCATAAATCTCGACCAATCAAACAAAAATCATAATATTCTAAGAACTAGAGGCAAATTTCACATTGTAGAATGATGGATTTACAATGAAATCTATAGAAATGAAGAGAGTTTTAAAACAAATGATTTCCAAATATTTTCAAAATAATTTTTATAAAAAGATGAGCACAAAATAGTGATGGATTTGGACTACGATTATATATTCAATTTAAGTGACGCAATCAAATAATCTCAAATCCCAATAGCTATCAATCAAAAAATCATAATATATCATAAAATATTAACACATTTCACAGATTAGAAAAACGGATTGATAGGCTGGTTTTTACACACCAAGGAGAAATTCATATGGAAAAAATTATTTATTGTTTCCTTTTATTTTTCCTTTTTACTTAAGAGCACACTGACCACGCATAACCAGATCTTTGTTTTTAAACGAGGTCAGTTGCAGATTAAAAACAAGTAATCTCATAATCATGCATAACTAGAGCTTGGATTTTTAAATGAGGTTAGAGAAACATTTATAAATATTATATTTTATTATTTTTTGTTTCAAAAGAAAAACTCCTCGATATATAAAACCAATATGGATGATAGAAATGTGGTAGGTACATATATGATTGTGAAATAAATTTCTAATTTAATTATATTATGGAATATGCTCAACTGCACCGGGATTCTTGAAAATTTTCAATTATCACTAATTCTGAAAAATAATATATTCACATTTACATCACAAATATTTCCACTGTTTATTCAAGATGATTTTTTTAAAAATATTAAAATCTCCACATTAATATAAAATCATGATGGATGGCAGAATGATGATAGAAATAGAAGATGTTCGTGAAATAAGCGCCAATTCAAAGATATTATAAAAGTTGTTCAATCATCATGAAAATATAAATAAAATTTCTTCTTGTTGTGAAACATACTATAGTCACAACTAATCACAATTTCAATAATCTGATAACAATTTTAATTAGTTCTAAATACAGTTCAACTTTGGTTATTGATTTCAATTTCTAAATAAATAATCAATAAATGATTTTAAAATTGAAAAATCAATTACAAGAGGGGACTCCGAAAGATTTATACAAGACAAGAAGGATATAAAAAATATATACAGAATGAGAATTGGATTAATAAAAAAAATTAGCACTTCCAAACCGATACTGCTTGTTGTCTGTGCTAACGGGACTTTAATACCACCCTGGTGGCTAGAAAAGATACCTCAGACAATAGTATCCAATCAGCAACCCCAAGAAAATAAATCAAATAATTTTGTTCATCAATCAAAGCAGTAAGATACATTCAGAATAAGTTTCACAATAAAGTTCTTAGACAATTTTCAACAAGTTCAAGAAGACAAATCATGATCCAAGATATAAAGAAACGGTTTATTTGAAATCACCTAAAGGGAAGTGTAGACTTCAAAATTCAATGAATCGATCACACAAGATTTTTTTTAATTTTTTATCCAAGAGAAGTGTGAGATTCAAGATATTAAACATATTCAAATGATTTCAAACAAAAGTAATATCCAAGTAAATGATCATGATTTCAGAATGGATTTCAGGCTGTAGCACAAGAAAGATTTTCAATTCAAAGTAGTTAAGTCAATCAAAAAAATCTTTGAACCTTTTATCAGAGCAGCAGATGATACCAAAACAAGCAGTTACCTAAAAATAATAATTCAAAAAAGAATTCTTTTATCAGAGCAGCACAACAATCAATTTCAAAGCAGACTTGTCAAGAGATTTTTTCACAAATATTTCTGACAGTCACAAAAGATGATTCATGACCCAAGATTAAAAAGTGGAAAATAGGGAGAAGGACAAACTTAACAAAAAATTTGGTGAAAAGTACGGAAAGTTTAGAATTTAGTGAGAAGGCCAAATCATAGTTAAATGGAAAAATGTTAGTGGGCCACCTGAATTCCACCTTTAGTGTAAATGTATCCTTCTCTCTAATTTTGAAACTTCCCATACTTTTCACCAAAAAATTTCCAAAGTTTGTCCTTTAAACGAAAATCCTCGATTAAAAATATAGTTATTTTAAATCATTTGAGGGAATATGAAAATTTCAAGATTCAATGAATCGATTACACCAGATTATAAGTTTCAAATCCAATATTTGTGTGAGATTCATGAATTAATAATTTCAAATGATTTCAAACTAATATACAAATCAAATGATCATGAAATAACAGTAAGATTCAGGATCATAAATTCAAAGAATTTTTCGTAAATATTTCTGCCAAGCACAAGAGAAAATTTCAGAATATTTACATCAAGCATGAGAGATAATTCATGATCCCAAATTAAAACGGTTTATTTGAAATCACTTGAATAAATGTGAATTTTGAGATACAAAGAATCAATCGCACAAGATTATTAATTTCAAATCTAAGAGGTGTGTGAGATTCAAAATATCAAAAATTTCAAATGATTTCAAACCATCAAATATCCAACCAAAAATGATCATGAATAAAAAGAATTTCTTGGCTCCGACCATCAAACCAAATGGCTTTCAAATCAGAAATACCCAAGCCCAATCCAAAAAACAAATGAAATTATCACTACTAAAAAAATAGTAGTGTGCTGTAATGAGTATAAATTTTCAAGTCTTTCCAAAATGAATTAGAAGAAACTCAAAACAGCAGAGGTGTGTGAAATTTCATTAATTTTTCAGATCTTCAAAAAATTAGAATTCAAAATAATGATGTTCGAGATATAACAAGAATGCTCCAGAATTGTTAGGAATTTAGAAATAAGAAAATAAACTTCAAAACTAATTGCAGATATTTACAGGTTTATACTCATGATCTGGAAATGATTAAAAAATGAGAGTTTTATTCAAGTGAAGCGAATTCCCAAAAAATCATGAATTCTGCAATTTGAAGTTAAGAAAGCTCAAGAAAAAGAACAAAAATATATGGTAGTGTCAAATCAAAACAGAAATATCAAAGGACATATACAGAAGGGGTAAAAGGAGAAATACACAAAGAAAAACATAAACATAAATTGAGATTAGAGATCAAACCTGAATTTCAGAAGACGATGTTGATTCTCTAACTTATCAGACTTGGCTAAAGGAACTCTGAATGATACAGAAATATGGAACATATTGAATTCAATTCTCTTTTGTACAGTAGTCCCTCAACCAACATCGGTACCTAATAATTTAGGGGATCGAGTGGTTTAACAAAAATTGTTTTACCACTCATAGTTTCGTTTACACGTTTTGGTACCTAAACCTATTTGTATAACAACCCACTGAAATTTATCTTTGTGCCTTTAGGAACCAAAATCTGTTTGAATTTAGTAAAATACATTTGATTTCCATTTGAGATCCAAGATTGTTTAAATGGTTTGTTACCAAACAAATTCCTATTTCGTTTATGATTCAAAAATCCTTTGAAATTATCAGAGTTAAAATTTTCAAGTCAACTCTTTTCAAAGCAGTTTGAAGGAATTTTAAAACCATTTGAATTCTGGTTTTCAAAAACGTTTATTTTCCCAAAGCCAAGACCATATTTATTTCCAACAAAAACTTGGTTTAATAGAAACATATTCAACAATTTTTCCCCATTAGAAAATCTATCCAAAGTTGATTCAAGTCATTGAATTTTGGATTTAAGATCACTATTTTCTTTTATTAAATTGGAATAACGATTAATAGTGATCTTCCTTTCAAATATCATGTTGTTTTAAAACCAAATTTTCAGATTCAAGTAATTTGATTTTGACTTGAGACTCAGAGATTTCAAATTCAAAATGTTTTTACTTTTCAAAATCAAGTTTTCAAAATTCTTAAATTTCACAATTTCATTTTCTAGCTCTTTCAATATCAAATCAGTTTTTAATAAGCTTTCTTTTTCAGTAATTTCATGTTTGGAATTTTTGGTAGTCTTAAAATTTTCATATCCCTTTTGCAGAAGATTGTTCGAACTTAATAACTCAATCTCGTTCTCTAGTAAGATCATAATTTCATTCTCAAGTTTTTGGATTTTTTATTGAGATGAACAAGATTGGTTTTCAATTTCAAACAATTTTTGCAATTCGAATTTGAAGAGTTTTTAGAGTATTCAAGTTGTGATTCCAAATCATTAATTTTGTTGTCCAACTCAAGATTTCTATATTTCAGAGTTTTATTTTTCCGTTGGAGTTTATCACATATTTAGTTAAATTAGCACACATATAAACTAAATATTCATATGAGAAACTTTCAGTCTTGCTGTCTGTTGTGTCTCCATCGTCTGATCTACTTGAATTTTCATCCGTTTCTCCTTTCAAGCATAGTTCTGAATTTGAGTCGACCTTCTCGGTTTTTGAGTTGTTGTTGTCAATTCTTCCAGATTTCGTATTGAGAGTATTCCATATTTCCTGCACTACTAAACAATGAGAGATAAATTTTAATTGATCATTAACAAGATAGGAATAAATAATATGCATAACATGAGCATAGAAAACCTTATTCCCCTTATCTAGCATATCTCCCAAATTTTCAATAATATTCCAATATTCTAAATTAATAGATTTTAAATAGAATTTGATTTTTGATTTCCAAATTAAAAAATACGTTCCATTGAAAATAATTGGAATATCACTGGATTGACTCCCAGTAGACTGACAACTAGGGAACTCCATCTCTAGAGTAAATAAAATACCAAGCTCAGATACCACCTGTTGGATCTTGGTTAACCCTAGAGGGGGGTGAATAGGGTTTATTGAAATAATTTGAGATATTTTATCACAAAAAAATTCAACATATAAAACAAATTACATCACAAAATAATATCAGAAAATATAAATGTAGAAGTAAATAACACAGTTTTTACCCAGCTTCGGCAAACCCTACCTATTATTGCATTCCCAAGATTTTTACTAGGTATTAAAAACAGATCTCGCTTACAAAACCCTATAAACTCGCAAACTCTTCTCCTGTTCTAATCCTACGCTCAAAACCTTAACTGATTTATGTCCCCGAAATCAGATTTTTCACTAGCTACAAACCTGTAGCTAGTAAACCCTAGTTATTACAGTCACTAGAAAACTGCTGTTAAAACCTATAACTAGACGACCTAGTTTTTACAAAAAAAAAAAAACTAGAAAACAGTTGGACGGTTAAAAATGAAAATTCAAATACAAAACCATATAAAATAAAACCAAAACAAAAACCCTAGTATTCAAATTGAAATTGACTTAGCCCTAATTTAATCCCTTTAAAAGAATGGTAGGGCTTAAGTGGAAAATAAATGGCCGGCCCCTTAGATTTCTCTTGTTTATCTACTTAAAAAAATATCAGCTTCTCTTATCAATGGTGGCCCGTCCTAGGGTTTTATTTTGGAATCAGATTGCAACTTTAAAGATGATTAGAATTTGTTCTCTGGCTTCGATTATTTAGTGCTTCCTTGTCGATCAATCTATTGCTTTGCAAGTTGATCAAAAAACCTAAATTCTTGTGAGTACTCTGTATTTTTTATTTGATTTCTCTACTTGATTTTTGATGCTTGTGGTTTCAATTAAATTTGCCAGTGATGTTGAAGGTGTATAAATAGGATTATAAAATCCTAATTTACTCTGATTTCATAAATATGCTTGACTGATTTGTTGCGTGAATATGTGGAGAGCATTTATTTGAATCTGCTGCCCCTTGAAATCGATTATACCATTTCTGGAAATTTCTTAAGTTGTGAATTGATTGGTTTCCAAAAAGAATTCTTTGAATTGTTGCCTTGAAATCCTGCGTGATTCATTGATGCATCAGGTTGAGATTCTATAATTGTTCTTGCCAAAAAAACTTTGCATTTGTGAATTCAATTTGGGGATTCCTTGCCTAAAATAGCTCTCATGATTTTTGGAATGATTTAAACCTACGAAATCATCTTTGAACATCTAGAAATAATTTAAATGATTTTATCTCTTAACAAATTGTTTTCTAGAGACAATATAACTTGTTTCACTGGAAACTCATGAATGAAAAACATTTGCCACTTTGGAAACCATCGAATTTATTTTTCTTGGTCCATTTACAGTTACCAAAAAAGTGTTGAGCAATTTTGGGACATAAATAAAACTTGCCAAAAGTTATGTCAATCTTTAAAAATGATTTTTGTTAAATTGTTTTCTTCCCAAAGCACTTGTTTGTCCGTTCGCTGGTAAAAAAAACTTCCCTGAAGACAGACCCAAAATTGTTTTCTTCCCAAAGCACTTTCTTGTCCATTCGTTGATAAAAAAAACTTCCCTGAAGACAGACATCTGTGTAATTTGAAAAATGATACGACAAAACGTATTTGCTCATGTGACATGATAATTTCAGGAAGCATTATCACATACACATATATATGTATATATATAAACATATGTTTGTGTATATTCATATCACTATTTTACAGGCTTGCATCTTTGTTGTTCATACTGAGTATTCAAAAGAATGAAACTCTGATTACTTCACTTGTGTGTGAACCCCTATGTCCACTGGCTTCATGTTCTGTATTTGAGAGTTTTGACAGACTTTGCATTGTGCATTTTAAATTTGCAGTTGCACACTTTCTTGTTACCACTCAAGGCTTTGATGTATTGCTAAGTAGTAGTCATTGATGTATGTGCAGAAGTTCATTTGAAACATTCATTGGCTCCATGTTGAAAATCTATATTGTTCTGCCTTTGGTCATTCATGTTTGTAACTAAAATTGCTTGCTTTGATTCTTTCCAAATTTCCTTGTACATGTAAATTGACTTGTGCATGCATTGTTCAATTTGTCTAAACTTTTGTGTTGTGTAGTTGCCATCTGTGTTGACAGTTTGAATCATGAACTTGCTGTGTACATTTATATGAGGTCGATCTAAGTTATATTTAAATATTATATCCTATGCTACCATGCTCGTTCTTCATTTCTGCTTGACTCGTATGTGTACATGGGTTGCACCATGTTTAGCACCATTAATTCATGTGGCCTCTGGTCCATGCTATGTTGAGTACTTTGGCATGTACATATGAAACCTTGTCTCGACACTTTTGGATAGTTTTGCATATTGAAGCATGGCATGTTCTTTATTGTGCTTGTCCCTTTTGCATTTCATTACTACTTGGGATGAACTATCTGCATGTGTATCCATGTATACATATATGTATATATACACATATGCGTATATATATGTTTGTATATATATATATATATTTGGCTTCATATATGCATTGTAGTGTGTTCATGGATACTTGCGGCATGAAAATGTTGTCAAGCTTCACCTGACGCAACTTGATATTTTTGTCCCTTTCTAACCAGATTGCCCCTGCATAAAATATATGTGTATATACATACAATGTATGTGTAGACATGTTAATTTTGTCCCTTTCTAGCCAGATTGCCCCTGCATAAAATATATGTATATATACGTACAATGTATGCGTAGACATGTATAGTGCACGCCCAGAGAATATATATATATATATATATATATATATATATATATAAATGTGTGCGTGTGTGTGAGAGAGAGAGAGCACTACAGACGATGTCTACCTTATGGTATTTATAGTGTATCACTATGAATATCACAAGCTGTTTAGACACAGATGGATGTCCATAAAAATCAGATCAAGTCATGAAAAATGATGAGAAACACACCAAAATTCTAAAGCAAATAAATTTTTAAAATAAATATTAAATTTGCTAGAATATAAAATATATATATTCTAGTTAATTGTGTGTTTCTTATGTGACAGGTAAACAAAAGACTGGACTGACTGTGAAGTTGGCAAAAGACTGAAGACAAGACTATGTTAGTGTGTCAATATATATAAATAACTAAGAGAGTGACTGAGAGAAACTTAATGTATATGTGATTGTATAACTGAGTGACAAGGTGAAATGCTAAAGTGAGGAGCAATGTCTGAAATAGAATATGAATGTATTGTATTATAGTGAAATGTAGAAGTCGTGGAGTTACAAATTTGTATTGTTTGAAATGTTGAAATAAAATATTTATATTTAAATAAAATATTGTTTGAATATTTAAATTCTTGTGCAGTAGTATTCTATTTAAATATAAATATTATATTATGTTTGTGATGTAGTATAACAGTACAATTACAAATACATTTATAATAATAAATATATGTTTGTTATCATCAAACAAAAATCATAGAATTGTTAGATACAACACAATGGTCACCAAGGTATTTTTAATTAATGCCTCCACTTCATTGTCATCACAACTTTATGCCTCCAACTGAGCTTCGGCTACCTCCCAAACAACTAGGGGCACGTCGGGAGCACAATCGGAGGCACGCTGCTAAAAGCAGGCCTGGTGGCATTAGTCCTCCACCAATTCCTGCATTCTCACTACTGTCATCTTATCCACAGCCACAGAGCGGCCTTTTGGTAGCAAGCCCACCACGTAAAGAAGATGGTTCAAAACTGAGGTCTTGGCACCACGAAAGTCACCTACAACATCCCTCGATGCTAAGGCCTCCTACATGCAAACAACCCAGAATGCGATGACAACCTTTAGTTTTATAACTAAAACCATCGTCATCGCCGACCACCGACGCAACACTTGGATCAAACCACAATTACAAAGTGACTGGATAAAGAATTCAATTTCGAAATTGATGACTCAGCTATATATCCAAGTCTTATGTGTGTAACGAGTTCACTTCTTGAACGTTACGCCAATCAGTTGTGTTACATTCGACTTCAATCCCAATCCAATTGCATGGCGTCACACTACGATCTGAACTTACTAACTCAAACTCAAGATCAAGGAAATTTTGGCAAGTACGTGGGCCTAAGGGCAGATCTCTACCATTTCCTGCACCGGTATCACCATTGCAGGACTAAAGGCAGATCCCCACCAGATCCCGCACCAGTCATCTTCTCTGCGACCCGGGGAGCAACCATTCTGGTAGCATGTCCACATCATGGAGAAGGCGACCCAAAACAAAAGTCCAACCCTTAGAAGTCACTATTGACATTCCATTAGAGTCGAAACTCCCCAAAAAAAACACTTCGGGACGCGATGGCAATCTTTGGTTTGAACGACAAAAACCATAGCCATCGCCGACCACCAATGCGATACATGGATTGAGACTTGACTGCGTTGTGATCAGGTTAAGGATAAGATCTTGAAGTTGACGACTTAACCATATGTGTAACAACCCGTATTTTACGTATCAAACGATCGTAAAATAATTATATTTTGTTCCGTAGTGGTCAGATCATTCTCAGATTTTAATATGTCATTCATGGGGATGTGAGACATGTCCACGATTTTTACCAAACCTACTTACGACCATTTTGCCCCTGAGTTTACTGTTTGGGCCATAAATTTTGATAGGAATCGTATCAGGTGTTAAGACCAATTCAATTGAATTGCAATGGTGGTCTACAATTCTATAGAGTGGTCACATGAAGAATTTGGTTCAACGATTTAGGAGGAATCGCTATTTTAAATTTCAGCTGCTATTTAGGCAGACTGGTCGATAGCTAATGGGCTAATTAGCCAAACTCATTAGACCTATGACCAACTGATATAAACAGGGGTACATTGGGGAGAGAACTAGGGTTACTCTCTTCATTCTAAATTTCAGGTTGGGCGTTTTTGATTCTCCGGTTCAACCTGAAACCCTATTTCTCCATTCATTTCAGTCAAATTCAATGAAGATTGCATTTAGAGGATAGATCAACATTAAAGGGGATTAGATCACGTCAAATTGCAACGAAATCAAGGGTTTCATTGCTGTTTAGATCTGATCCCTTGAATTTACATCAAATCAAGCATTAAGTGAGTGATAGATATCTCTTACACGGAAGCCACAGATTGTATGGGTAAATTAGGATCATATTCATATGTTTCATGTTAAAATCACCGTAGACTTGATCATATATGTTTAACTCAGATTTAAAGACCCTAGGATAACCTAATTTGATAATATTAACCGGACAATTGCAAGAATAATCATGTTTATACATATCTTTAGACCCAAATCATGCTAGATCTCATAATTGTGATATGTTTATGATTTAATTGGAATTTGTTTATGTCTGTATGATCATGTATCATTGAATTGTTTGTTTTTGTGACACCACACGTCCATTAATGTCACTTATAAGAGAATGCATTAAGTTTCATGAAGCACAATAGGTAAACAATGCAGAAATTTACTGAGCAAATATAAAATAAGCAGCGGAATAATTTCAACTTCGTTAATAAAATAAGACCGAGTTCTCAAAACCAATTACATCAAACCACTTACAAAGTACCTCAAATCTATCTTTCAAAATAAAATTACATAATGCCATAAAACAAAATCATATCCCTCATCATAAGCCATGATAGAGCAAAGTCAAAATGGTATATCTCAAGAAATCCAAGTTCAAACTGCTGATAAATCCTGGTCAATGTTGAGTGCTTTCACTTTGAGGACTTAGGGGGAAAGGAAGAAAGAGGCGAAAGAAAAAGGGTTAGACATAAAGTCGGGCGAGTTCTAGTTATTTTCTAATGTGCATAAAATAGAAATGCCAAGACATGTAAATAAGATTGGATGAGAAAGGTACAATGTCATATAAGGTAAACTAATATAAACAGAACAGCAAGATAGACAGGAATAACATGAATAAACTATGATCGAGTAATGCTTCTCATTTATATCCTAAAATAGGTATGTCTGCACCAATACTAGTATAACAAGATTAACATGATTAGGTATTTAACTTAATTACACAACAATAGGATTAACAGCAGGATTAACAACAAGATTAGGCATACCATAATTACACAATAGGATTAGGTGTTACCCTAATTACATAACAACAAGATTAGGTGTACTCTAATTACTACCCATGTGATCGGCTCCCTACTACGTAAGTACCTTGTGACTGCTCTGGCAGTAGGGTGTATCAATCCCTAGCCTAGCAACTATATAACACAGACCTATTTACTGGTGTTACAGTGGCTTAGTTTCCCTATTCGGACTCTTGCACGCTCATGACTTCGTCGGAACGTGCCCGTACCCACCTTCCCCATGTGAACCTCTTACTGTCCAGTTCAGTAAAGCGTGCCCTGGCCCATACCTAGTGCGAGGCCCTCTCTAACAAAATACTAACAGGGATACTGGTTGATATGGGTTCCAAAAAGCAGATTGACACAATTCAAACCCCTAAGCTTGTGCCCCACATAACTAGGATTTCGGAGTCCCCAAAACCCGATACAACAGTAGAGCGAGGGACCTCTTAGCTTATTAATACTCATGTTTAACCTAGCAGGTTTAGGTCTACTAATAAGCGTGGTTGTAATATTACATCTCATTATGTGTGTACAACCCTTCCCCAAAACACCTGCCCAGATGTATACAATTTGTACAGCGTTTCAGTTTATTAACCTACATCTGGTACTTACAATATTCTAACATGTCATTTGCTTAATGTCTGTATTAAGTCAAACCTAATATGTCTAATCCATATGCATATTATTCATCAACTATGTTCCAGCTTGTACAGGTTTATGCATATTATCCATTTTATCTATTTACAACAAGTATATACACATTATTCCTTTTTATAAATTTACAGCAAGTCTAAACATGTGTATATTATCCCTTTCCCAAAATTAGTTAAACGGTCCCAATTTAACAACATGCCTAAATTCCTCTTTTTAAGTTATTCATTATTGCCCTAATTGTACACCCACTCTAATCGGTATAGCCTAGGCTTCCATAGGCCTAGGCTTAGCGTAAATAAAAAAGAGAAAAACAGAGGAAGGAGAATATAATCAAATCACATAGGCATATAGGCAAGACTGAAAATTAAAATAACTAAACTTAATAATTAAGAAAAAGGAAGATCGATGCATATAATTTGTTTATTATCCAACAACAAAGGCATATGTTTTCCTTATCACAACGACATACATGATTAACAGTAAAAGCATGTATAACATTTATCTTACAAACACTGTATATCACAACCCAATTTTATTTAACTGTCATGTTATAGTCTAAGAAATCAAATTTGAAAATGACAAGGAACTCATAGCGGGTTTTGGTAAAGAAGAGAAATCATCTCTTATATATATACATATTTATATATATAATTATGCCATAGAAAAAGTCCAGTCCAATCCTGTTAGTTGTTGTATGTATGTAAGTCTTGAATGTTGTCTCTGTAGATCTAAGCTTGTAGCAGCACTCCCCCATTTTTATTTTTATTTTTATTTCAGAATAATTTCTTAGAGGTTAACGATATGAAGAAGTTGTGTGAATTGGAATGGGAGAAGCCATCTATTTATAGATTTACAAAGTCAACCTCAGCCTTTAGATTTAGGGTTTTAATCTAGTCTGTGCACTTAGCGCTGAGTTAGCAACGAACCCGGTCAGAAAACAGTCCAGATTCACAGAACGAACCTGGTCAGATCGTGTATGGGTCGACCCCACCGACCTCGGGTCGACCCATGGGTCGACTCGGGCCGAGTGTGGGTCGTCCTGCAATGGTCGGGGTTCCTGCTTCTTTTCCCGCTCGCCTCATTTTGACCTTTTCTGAATTATGTTTTTATATATATAACCCTTATATGCAAACAAACTTCGAATGCTTATAACTTCTTTATACATTATCTGTTTTACACAAACTTGGGATCCATCTGAACCAAAAATCCGAGATGAACACAACGGTAATGCCGGTTTCACTTAATTCTGAATATTTAATTAAGTTATTCCCTATTTATTATCTTTAATGTATGGTTATAGTGTACTTAATTTTGGGGTGTTACATTATCCCCTACTTAAAGAATTTCGCCCTTGAAATCTCCAAGTTAAGAAGAATGTTACTATCCTAACAACCACCTACAACCATATGCTTATCCATCATTCACAAGCATCCATTGTCCTTACGAATTTCTAATGCTTGTATGAATATATGAAAAAGTGTTATGTGTATATGCTCTTACACTAATGCGAAAATCAGGCAGTCAATTGATTCAGTTGATCTCCTTAATGCAATACATGTTTGTGCCATGTATGCAAATAATCCTAGTATAACATATAAACTCTATATGTGTGTACAATCATTCAAGAAAATGCAACATCAATATGATGATTCATCCATTTCCGTCCATAGAAAAATTAAAAATGCACGCATATCCATATGCAATATGATTGAGCCGATCTAGTGCTTAGTGTGTGTATATGCATCCACGAGCAAGCACTTGCATCCGCTTGCAACTACAATCATAAAATGTTTCAAACACATTGTTTCTAACCATTGGATTCTACCTATGGATCGAAGGTTCGAACAACTGGATAAACATACTTGAATTATAAAAGCAAATGCAAAGAAAAAGCGCAAAAAAGAAGTCAAGAACACACTTTCAAAAAGAAAAGGATAAGAAGCGTGAATTCTATCTTCAGGTTCCTATGTAGCATCTTCGCGGTCTTGTCCCCATTGTATTTTTATCAATTTAATCTCCTTGTTACGTAGCTTCTTGATTTTTGATCCGAGGATATGAGTAGGAACTCTCCTCACAGATGCTTCCTTCTCAACTTCCATGCCTTCAAGTGTGCTCAGCTCTACTATCTCTGCCGTATCATGGAGACATTTCCTCAAATGGGAAACGTGATACACCTTGTGTACTCCCGCTAGTCTGTCCGGTAGCTTAATCCTATAAGCCATTTGACCTTTCCTCTCCACAATAGGGAATGACCATATGAATCTCGGCTCTAGCTTCCCTACTGAGCCAAAGTGAACTACATTCCTTAGCGGTGATACTTTAATGAGGACCATATCTTTCACTTCAAATTCCAAATCAGTCCTACTTTTCTCGGCAAAAGATTTATGTCTGTCTTGAGCGGCTTTCATTCTTCTGTGGATAAGACCAATATTTTTGGAAGTATCCCGAATCATCTCGGGTCCAATTAGAAGTCTGTCCGTAGACTCCCACCAACAAGTTGGTGATCTATAAGGTCGTCCATATAGCGCTTCAGAGGGTGCCATTCCTATGCTCGATTGGTAAATGTTGTTGTAGGCAAACTCAACTAATGGGAGATGCTCCTCCCAAGTCCCTCCAAAGTTTAGGATACACAGTCTTAGAAGATCCTCAAGAACTCTATTCACCCTCTCAGTCTGTCCATCTGTCTGAGGGTGGTATGCCGTGCTCAAACGTAGTTGTGTACCTAACGCCTCTTGTAAGCTCTTCCAAAACTCACTAGTAAATATGGGGTCGTGGTCGCTGACTATACTGGAAGGTACCCAATGCAATCGAACTATCATTTTGAGATATACTGATGCCAACCATGCAGCCATCCTCTTACTCTTGACAGGTATAAAGTGAGCACTCTTCGTAAGTCTATCCACTATCAACCAAATGCTCTTATTGCCCTTCCTTGATCGGGGAAACCCATCAATAAAGTACATAGAGGCGCTCTCTGTAACACCCCACGTCCATTAATGTCACTCTCAAAGGGAATGCATTGACTTTCATGGAGTATTATTTGTGAATAGAACAGAATACAACAAGACAGATACATATATTGGTACTTGAAAATTTTCAAAACAACATTTATTGCAGCGGAGAAATAGTTTGATTACAACAACATCATAAACTAACAGAAAAAACCAACTACACTCAGTAACCATCTTGACAAATTGTTTTCTGAGTACATAAAATATAAAGCATAACCCCAACATAAGTAGCCATAAAAGAGATGAGCTGAACTTTACTTTAAGCAATCCAAGCACTTCCAAAAGAGAAAGAGAAAGATCCAGATCAAGCTCCACTAATACTAGTCCCACCCTGAGAACCTGAGGGGAGGGGGGGGGGGGTGGAGGGAAAAAAGAGGCGAAAACAAAGGGGGTCAGACTTAAAGTCTGGCGAGTACCATAACTTTAACGATATAATTATTAAATTAATTAGGATAAGGCATTAACTAGTAAAACAAGGAATGACTGTGAAATAAGTGGGCAAGACAAAACAAACGAGAGGAATATTCGGGCGTTAATCTCGCTCCTAATCACTATAGGATAATTATTATACTACACCACTACTAGCTACCCTAAAAGTTGATCCCGGCTACTGAACACAATAATCATAATGGTAGTTTCGTGTACCCCTAGCTATCTTCATAGGTGCCGCCTGCCCCTATCTCCACTAGTTGTACCCACTACCCCCATGCGATCGGCTCCCTAACTCGTAGATACCCATGCTGGTCCCACAGTGGGGTGTATCACTCCCCAAAGTGGCAACCCGATACAACTAAAGATGCACGGTTTATATCTACACGATGCAACAACATCTTACCTACCAGCCCGGGCCCATGCATGCATATGACCCCGTTAGACTTACGTTGCCACCGTTAACCCGCTTTGACCTCTTACATCAAACCTATTAAGCGTGTCCCGTCCTCAATCTAACTCGAGCTCACAAAGATACTTAATGGGTTACTGGTTTGAAATGGGTCCCCCATGCTTGACACAAGCTTTCCACCTATGCTTGGTCCCCACTAGAATTTTCCACCTAACCCCCTCTTATTCATGTCTTCTTTACATGTTTCAATTTGGTTATGTGTTTCTAATCGTATTTCACATGCCACCCATGTCACCCACTTAACCCCATGTCCCACCACATGTTTATCTTGGTTAAGTGTTACTTAGTTCATTATAACCGTAACCTTGTAAGACCTCCCACATTAGACTCCCGTCTGCGGTTGCTGGATTTGCCGGGCGGGTCCGGGCAGTCTTATACCGCAAACGTGTCTAACCTCGTGTCATTACAAATGTTACGCATTTAATTTATGCCTTCGACCTCTCACATTAGACTACCGTTTGTTGTTGCTGGATTTGTCGGGGGGGGGGGGGGGGTCCGGGCAGTCTTACACCATAAACGAGTCTAATCTCGTGTCTTAGGCGTTTATTATTACACATTATTTCACCCCAATATGAATTAATTATCCATATTCAAATTTCCAATAATTTCCAAATTAATTATGTCCATAATTGTCACCTAAATTATGTCCATACTTTTTAGGTATAAAAATTATACAAATTAAGTCTCAATTTAATTATATGCTATTAAAGGCATTTTATGCCAATTCTCAATTTACATAATTAGTATTTTCCTATTTGCCCCCACGCTATTCGTACGTTCAAATATGAAATATGTTAGATTCGCTGATAGTCTAACTTATATATATATATATATATATATATATATATATATATATATATATATATATAAAGGAACATCACAACTTGCATAACACATAAAAATATATCTAACTTGCAAATAGGAATTCTAACATAAAATTGCATAGCCAACAATTTGCATAGACAATGTCATATAGAATCATATATTTGCATAAACTACCATGGATCTAAATATAGATCTAAACATGAAATTGTGAACTTGCATATATAAAGTATGAGTCTCGCTTAACTTGCATATGTGAATATAATTTTCACCCAAAAATGTGAATATAGTTTTTCACCTAAACTTGCATATGAATTTCTACAACTTTCATATGAATTTCTACAACTTGCATATGAATTTCTACAACTTGCATATGAATCACATGATTTTGCATATAAACTAGCATATGTATATACTTGATTCACATATAAACTTGTGTACAATTCACATATAGACTTGCATAAGATTCATATTCAAATTAACATATAATTTAACATCCCAAACTTGCATAAAATTCACATACGAATTAGCATATGATTTAACATCCAAACTTGCATAAGATTCACATATGAATTAACATATGATTTAACAACCCAAACTTGCATAAGATTCACATATGAATTAACATATGATTTAACATCCCAAACTTGCATAAAATGAATCAAGTTAAATATGAAATAGATCTATAAAGTTAAACAACATCATGTGATTCAACAGACATGTTCTCATAATCCAATTACAACCCATCATAATTAATTTAATAATTATATTGTGAAAGAAATAGTACTCACAAACAAAAGAACAGTCTTGTTTTTCTGGGATCTGTATTCTGAAACTGAATTGCTTGCCTTTGATGTAGACTAATTGTTATTCTACTCCAGGTTAGATTTAATTTTCATTGTTTCTTCTATCTTGCTTTTGAGTTGAAAGAGAACGGCAGCTATGCTAGGTTCACCATTGACAGCATGATGTCTCTTGGCATGAATTAATGTGATTTTAGGTTAAGGGTTAGGTTGCTTATATAGAATTTTAATTAATTAAGAGCCGTCAGATTAACCTAGAAGCAATCAAGACCATCCAGACAAGATAGAATTACCACCTCAGCCCTAATGACTCAGCAGTGAGTCAAAACATCATCACATTTCAGATCTGCCCGGGAGGGGGGGAGGGGGTAGGTCGACCCTTAGGTCGACCCCCTGGTCGACCTGTATGGGTAGGTCGACCCCCTGGTCGACCTGGCCCTTAGGCGGGAGAATTCCCGCCCAGCCTGCTCCCCTGTTTGAATTTGAATTTCAAATTTATTATTCTGAAATATTTTTAATTTATTTGAATTCTGAAACTTCGGAAGGCCGTAACTTCTTCATACGGAGTCCATTTCACGCAAACTCGGACTGTATCTCAAGCACAATTCCGAGACGAACGCAATGGCGTAATCCATTTCCCTTAATTCTCATTTTAATAATTAGGTATTCTTAAATTTGTAAATTTTTATATTCACAGAAAATTCAGGTTGTTACATTCTCCCCTCCTTAAAGGATTTCGTCCCCGAAATCTTTAAGTTAAGGAGAATGTAAATCCTAACATCCAATCATCCATCTACTCAATCATCAAATACAGGCATCCATTGTCCTTACAAGATTTCTAATGTCGTATGAACATATGCAAAAAGTGTGTGTATATGTTCCTTATCTAATGCAAATTCAGGCGTTCCACTGATTTAGTTGACCTCCTTAATGCAAATCATGATAGTGCCATGCGTCCATTATGCATGCAAAAGAATCCTAACGATACATATTACTTATACATGTGTGCACAACCATTCATCAGAATGCAGCATCCATATGATAACACAACCATTATACATCTATTAATTTAAGTATGCACACACATTTATATGCAATATGAAACTGACTGAGCCGATCTAGTGCCTAAAGTGTGTACATGCATTCACTCGCAACCACTAGCAATCACTTGCAACCACTCGCAACCATCAATCATAACATGTTTCAAACACGTGTTTACATCCATCGGTTTCTACCTAAGGATAAAGAATAGGACTGAGGAGATATACTTAAAAGATAGAAATAAGCATGAATAAACTTATGGAAAAAGAGGTTAAGGAGGTACCCTCAAAGAGAAAAGGGTAGGCTGCGCGTATTTTCCTCTCAGTTTTCCAAGTCATGTCTTCCTCAGCATAACTCCATTGATCTTTAACAAGCATGACTTCTCTGTTGCGTACCTTTTTGACTTCCGTACCCAAGATACGAGTTGGAAATCTTCTCATAGTCGCTTCTCGTTCCACTTCTACTTCCTCTAGTATACTTAGCTCCACCACTTCCACAGATTCATGTAAGCATTTTCGTAGTTGAGAAACATGAAAATCATTATGAACTTCAGTCAGTCTCTTGGGTAGCTCTACTCTGTAGGCCATCGTACCAATCCTTTCAATGATAGGAAATGTCCCTACAAACCTAGGTGCTAGCTTTCCTACGGACCCAAAGCGAATGACATTCCTTAAAGGAGATACTTTTAGGAACACCCTATCTCCAACCTTAAACTCAAGGCCGGTCCTTCTTTTGTCTACGTAGGACTTCTGTCTATCTTGTGCAGTCTTCTTCCGTCTTCCTATCAAGTCCACCTTTTCTGAGGTCTCTCTAATCAAGTCTGGCCCAAGTACGAGCTTGTCTGTAGACTCCCACCAATAAGTCGGTGATCGTCACGGTCTTCCATATAAAGCTTCGAAGGGTGCCATGCCTATGGTGTCTTGGTAGCTATTGTTGTAGGCGAATTCCACTAAAGGAAGATGATCCTCCCATGCCCCTCCAAAGTCAAGAACGCACAATCTCAAGAGGTCTTCTAATACCCTGTTCACCCTTTTCGTTTGACCATCAGTTTGGGGGTGATAGGCCATGCTTAAGCATAATTGTGTACCTACCGCCTCTTACAAACTCTTCCAAAACTCGCTCGTAAAGATAGGATCTCGATCGCTCACTATGGTGGAGGGTATCCCATGGATTCGAACTATTTCTTTGAGATAAATGGATGCTAGGGATGAGGTAGTCCTTCTACTTTTAACAGGTATAAGGTGAGCACTTTTAGTGAGCCTGTCCACTATTACCCAAATACTGGTATTGCCCCTTCTTGACCTAGGCAACCCATCAACAAAGTCCATCGAAATGCTATCCCACTTCCACTGTGGGACCTCGAGAGGATGAAGCAGACCACCGGGCTTCTTCTGCACGAACTCAGCTACATCACTCTTCGTGCCATTCCAAAAGAAAACCCTTTTTATATCTTTATACATCTTATCTCCGCCTGGGTGTATGGTCAGTTTAGAATGGTGCGCCTCTTCGAGAACCGTCTTCACTAAATCCCTTACTTGTGAAACGCATAGCCTTCCATCCCATCTCAACCAACCCCTATCATCAATGGAGTATCTATTGAGGTGACTAGAAGTCTCACCCCTAACCAGCTTATCCATCACATCAACCAGCTGAGGGTCTTCCCGTTGCGCGGTTCCTATTGAGTCCAAAAGAGTAGGCCGTACCTCTAGCGATACTAACAAACCAGGCATGATTTCAGAGGAGGGCCTAAAATTAAAGTTTGCTATATACTCCAAGCTTTTCCTTTCGACAAAGAGAGGACTCAAGGTCAGCTTCTTCCTACTTAAGGCATCCGCTACCACATTGCATTTGCCTAGGATATAGGAAATCTCAAAATCATAGTAGGCCAAAAATTCCATCCACCTTTGCTGTCTTAAGTTAAGATCTTTCTGCGAGAAAAGGTACTTCATTGATTTATGGTCAGTATACAATTCAAATTTCTCAACTATGAGATAATGGCGCCAAGACTTAAGCGCAAATACGATAGCAACCAACTCTAGATCGTGGGTTGGGTAGTTTTTCTCATGTACTTTCAATTGTCTGCCTCCATAACCTATAACCTTCCCTTCTTGCGTCAAGACAGCGCTTAGTCCCGTACCACATGCATCCGTGTATACGGTAAACATCTTGCTCCCATCCGACAAGGTCAGAACTGGGGCTGTTGTTAGAGCCCTTTTCAAACGTTGGAAAGAAATATCGCAATCCAAATACCAAGAGAAAGTTAGGTTCTTCTTCGTTAATCTTGCGAGTGGGGCTGAGATTTTAGCAAAGTCTTCAATGAATTTTCGGTAAAAGCCCGCTAGCCCGAGAAAGCTTCGGACTTCGGTTGCATTCCGTGGAACCTTCCAATCTTGCACCGCAACTACTTTTGTGAGGTCCATAGCTAACCCTTCTTTGGACACCACATGTCCAAGAAACCTCACTTCTTCTCTCCAGAAATGGCATTTGGAGAATTTGGCTTTCAGCTGATGTGCACGAAGAGTATCCATGACTACCCTTAAATGAAAAGCATGCTCTACTTCATTCTTCGAGAAGATCAAAATGTCATCTACAAAGACCACCACAAATTTATTAAGGAATTCTCTAAACACCCTACTCATCAAGTCAACGAAGTAAGCGAGTGTGTTTGTCAAGCCGAAAGGCATGACAAGCCATTCGAAGAAACCATTAGGGGTTCTGAACGCGGTCTTATCAATGTTGTCTTCAGCCAAGCTTTGCTGATGGAACTCAGTAGACAAATCTAGTTAGGAGAAAACAGACGCACCTACAAGCTGATCAAACAAGTCATCTATTCTAGGAAGTGGGTGCCTATTCTTCTTGGTCAGCTTGTTTAACTCCCTATAATCAACGCATATGCGAAGTGAACCATCCGCTTTGGTTGCGAATACCATTGGAGCACCCCATTCAGAAATACTCCGCCTTATAAACCCCTTTTCGAGCAGCTCTTTGACTTGCTTACTGAGCTCTTTTCTATCCCTAGGTGCCATGTGTCTTACGGGTAGAACTATGGATTTCGCATTATCAAAAAGGTATATGCGAAAGTCTATCTCCTGCTTTGGAGGTAAGCCCTTCACCTCTTCAAATATATCTGAGTATTCACGGACTACTCTAACAGACTGCAAGTTTTCAACAGATGCATTAAGAGATTCTAGGTAACTAAGCATAACCGAATATATGGGGTTACAAGAGATTTCGAGAGTGTTGCCAAGGCGAGTCATAAGTCTAACCACTCTCTTCTCACAATCGAGGATGGCACCATTACTAGATAACCAATCCATGCCTAGAATCAATCCATAGCCCGTGAAGCCAAGAACGAAGGCGTTGCATTCAAACTCAATGCTCAAGATGGACACTCTCAAATCCCGACAAATCATTGAAAGATGAGCCGAACCACCAATAGGATTTGAGACTACTATCGGATCTGTAACTAGACTAGTATTTAGGTGCAGTGTTTCAACTAACGAAGCAGACACAAATGAGTGTAAAGCGCCAGAATCAAACAAAGTACGAACATGATGATCAAACAGAAAAACCAAACTATCAACAGAAATGTTTATACCTCTCTCCTATCCTGGTGCCATGAGAGCGTGAACCTGCCCTCTTGCCTGCCCTGGTGCCATGAGAGCCTAAATCTATCCTCCAGAAGTAGACCCTGTTCTTTGCCCTTGTCCCTGTTTTCTCGGAAAGTCTTTAATTAGATGTCCTGCCGCTCCACAGTGGAAACAACCAGTCTTCTTCTTCTTCCTACAGTCCTTGCTCAGATGGCCTGGTGTTCCACAATTAAAGCATCTTTTCTTTCCTTTGCTATTGTTGTCCTTACCAACTTTCTTAGGTTGCTGTTGTGGCTTCTTTTGATCCCCTTTCTTTTCTGGTGCCTTATTAGCATTTGCGCCTTTCTCCACTTCATGCATAAGCGCCATGTCAACTAGTTTCTCAAAGGCAGCCCCCATAAGAATGTGGGTCATAGCTAACCCATGTAGCTGCTCATTCAAACCTTTAACGAACCTCAGGGCCTTCTTTTCAGGTGTGTTCACCAAGTCTAAGCCAAACCTCGCCAACTGATTGAACTTGTTGACATACTCCTTTACTGTTAAATTCCCCTGCTTTAATGTCAAGAATCTTTCCATGTATAGATTCTCTTCTGCTCGTAAGAGAAATTTCATCTCGAACCTATGTTTGATATCCATCCACGTCTCTACTGGACGCTCTCCATTCGTGATCTCCCACCAAAAAGAGGCTTCGTCCTTCATTAACCAAGCGGCCAATTGGACCTTCCTTCCATCTTCTACCTCGAAGATACCAAACAAGTCTTCAACCTCCTTAAGCCAATTTCGAGCTTCAACAAACATCTTTGATCCGTTAAAAGGTTTTCCGCCCATTGCTCGAAAGTCTTTGCATATCTTTGAAAAAGTATCAACACGGGGAGGGGGAGGAGGAGCGGCTGCAGCTGGGGGAGGAGGGATGTCTGCTGGGCCTGCGGCGGTGGCCCTAGCCTCCAGATACCTTCTGAACCAGGTTGGCATCAGTATTTCGTTGGGTATCTCGGGTAACCCAGACATGCCAAAAAGAAAACGAAGATATTCAAAATGGAGAGTTCGAAAGAAAGATATATGGCTCTTGGGGGTTATGTTTTTGAAACAAACTTTTCTCTTGGAAATACTCTCCTTGAAACATACTTTTGAAAGTATTTCTTTATAGAACGCTTTTGAAAAACAGTTTTTCAAAATCTCTTATCTGTTCTGTTAACCTTTAGCTCTGATACCACGTGTAACACCCCACGTTTAACTTTCATGGAGTATTATTCGTGAATAGAACAGAATATAACAAGACAGATACATATATTGGCACTTGAAAATTTTCAAAACAACATTTATTGCAGTGGAGAAATAGTTTTATTACAACAACATCATAAACCAACAGAAAAACCAACTACACATAGTAACCAGCTTGACAAATTCTTTTCAGAGTACATAAAATAAAAAGCGTAACCCCAACATAAGTAGCCATAAAAGAGATGAGTTGAACTTTACTTTCAGCAATCTAAGCACTTCCAAAAGAGAAAGAGAAAGATCCAGATCAAGCTCCATTAGTACTAGTCCCACCCTGAGAACCTGGGGGGGGGGGGGGGGGGGAGGCAGGAAGAAAAGAGGTGAAAACAAAGGGGGTCGGACATAAAGTCTGGCGAGTACCATAACTTTAACGATATAATTATTAAAGTAATTAGGATAAGGCATAAACTGGTAAAATAAGGAATGGCTGTGAAACAAGTGGGCAAGACAAAACAAACAAGAGGAATATTCTGGCGTTAATCCCGCTCCTAATCACTATAGGATATTTACTATACTACACCACTACTAGCTACCTTAAAAGTTGATCCCGGCTACTAAACACAATAATCATAATGGTAGCTTTGTGTACCCCTAGCTGTCTTCATAGGTGCCATGTCACCCACTTAACCCCCATGTCCCACCACATGTTTATCTTGGTTAAGTGTTACTTAGTTCATTATAACCGTAACCTTCTAAGACCTCCCACATTAGAAGCCCGTCTGCGGTTGCTGGATTTGCGGGTGGGTCCGAGCAGTCTTATACCGCAAATGTGTCCAACCTCGTGTCATTACAACTGTTACGCATTTAATTTATGCCTTCGACCTCTCACATTAGACTACCGTTTGTGGTTGATGGATTTGCCGGGCAGGTCCGAGCAGTCTTACACCACAAACGAGTCTAACCTCGTGTATTAGGCGTTTATTATTACATATTATTTCACCCTAATATGAATTAATTATCCCTATTCAAATTTCCAATAATTTCCAAATTAATTATGTCCATAATTGTCACCAAAATTATGTCCATACTTTTTAGGTATAAAAATTATACCAATTAAGTCTCAATTTAATTATATGCTTTTAAAGCCATTTTATGCCAATTCACAATTTACATAATTAGTAATTTTCCATTTGTCCCCATGCTATTCGTACGTTCAAATATGAAATATGTTATATATATATATAAAGGAACATCACAACTTGCATAACACATAAAAATAGATCAAAAGTTGGTCACTAGTGACGATCAACCCCCATTCGCGTGATCTACACATGAATAAAGATAAAATACGCAATAAAAAGTAAAAGAATGGGGAGCACACACAGAATTTTTATAGTGGTTCGGTAAAGACAATGCCTACATCCACTTTATATATTATTTCTCTTTTTTCTTGTTACAAATACAATGCTTTTTCTGTTTGGAGAAAAGAAAGAAAATGACTATTTTCCTTTCTTCCTTTTGAGAAATTAAGATTTTGGAGGAGAGTAGAGATGAAAAGTATGAAGAAAGCTGTCTGGCCAAAAGAAGTCCTTCTTTTTCTCTTTAAGCTTGGAGGTATTTATAGGTGGAGAATGCTGCTTGGGCTGTTGCGAAATGGTCCGGCCATTTCGGGAAGGTCCAGACACGTGGAATCCATCCATTGGTTCGAATTGCAGTTGGAAGACTGATTCCACTGCTCATAAATAGTATCCTCGAAAGTTGTGGCCGACGTGGCATCCGTGGAGAGGTATATCAAAAGCAGAGCTTTGCCCGCATATGGTTGACTGCCTTTTTCTCCTTGGAAGTCGGGATATTAAGTGGACTGGCTCTGTAGAAATCTTCCACGCTGGCCCGTGATAATCGATCGACGAGTTCTTCCTGAAAGCAAGAAACTCGGTCGTCCTGGTGAGCGATTCTTCAGGTAATGCGCAGTCATTCTGACTGAGTTGAATTTGGGCCGATATACCATTGCTTGATGTAGCGCCCCTGATTAGCCCCCTGATGGGCCTCTTGGAGCGCGACTTGTGCGTTTGGACTTTGGTTTTGGCCTGATGAGATTAGTGCCAAAAATAGGGCTAACACTTTGCCCCTCAGAATGTATCTTCATCGACAGAGGGAGATGTATTCTGAAATCTGAACTGAAGCACAAACGCTCGAGCTGCTATGGTCGCGCCGGACCATATCAAGGCCAGAAAACCGACGGTCCGATGTTGTATTAAGACCAAAAATCCGACGACCATGTCAGGTCGTATTAAGGCCAGAAAACCAATAACTATCGGAGACCGTATTAAGGCCGAGATGATGATTGCCACTGGTACAAAAGTTGGTTCCTGCAAATACAAAAAAAACCATGGGTCGATCATTTTATTCCACTTGGCTTTAGAGGGTGGCGAGCATAAACCATACTCGGCTTAGATAGTGAGAGTATTAACCATACTCGGCTTATATAGTGCGAGTATTAACCATACTCGGCTTAGATAGTGCGAATATTAACCATACTCGGCTAAGTGGCGAGCATAAACCATACTCGGCTTAGATAGTGCGAGTATTAACCATTATCAGCTTATGGCAAGTGTTTCTCATGCTCAACTCATGTTGGGTTAGTTAATTTAGCGAGCTATGCACGCTCGTGGTGTAAAGAAAGAGAGTGTAATCCACACTCATGTTTAAGAAAAAGCGACCTCTCTCACTTGAAAGAGTAGGTGTTTGAAGTAGTGGTGGGCTTTCGCGCTAACCACATAGAACAGGGGGGCGAGCATTAACCATGCCCGGCTTAATGGCGAACACTAATCTGGTTCGGCTTAGAAATTTTACAACAATCGATCTACTTTTGCGAAAAGTAAAGTTCATAACTGCTAAGCAACTATTACAAAGAAAATCTATGGGGACAGCGATTGATTACATAGCATCAAGGCGTCCCTATTATTGAAAGAAATACATCGAGAGAAAAGATAAAAAATCTAATTAATGATAATGCCGCGATTGCTAGTCTCAGGGTCCTTTCCATCTCTAGGAGCTTGCATTCCAGCCTGAGGAGCTTGGGCAGAAGGTCGCGGTGGCATGGCCGGGGCGCGATTTTTGACATACTCAGCAAGTTCCCATTTTCTGACTCGCCCTTCAATAAGATCGCGCAGATGTCGGTAATCATTTGTATTATGTCCAGCTACGTTGGGGAATATACAATGCTTGCCAGAGTCAAGTTCCATCTGGGTCGGTTCTCGTTGAGGTGGCCTTGGAGTGGGGAAGGACTCACGCATATCGAGATAGATATCAAGCAAAAAGGAATTGAGCTCGGTGTACCGATTATATTTGTTTTCATTTCGAGGTCGTACATTGCGTTTATCCTTTTCCGGGGCCGTTCCTCTTCCTTTATTCTGGCCATTGCCGTTGAGTGGACCTTGTTGTTTGGCTACTAAAACTTCAAGGCTCTCCATCTCAAGGCCGGCATCCTCTTGTCGGAGGAATCTTTTGGCCTCGGAATAGAAATCATCTATATCTTTGGGAGGATCCCTGGTTAAGGAGTTCGAGAATTCTGATCTCTTATGGACTCTCGTGATGGCTGCCATCAACACCATCGATGGCTCGGGCCGATCGATAGATGCTACGGCTGCGTTGAACCTTTCGAGGAAGGATCTTAGCATCTCTCCGGATCGCTGTTTGATGGTAGATAGAAACATGATACTTTTCGGTCGAGAGATATGCACTCAAAACTGCTCGATGAAGCGGGCGACCAAAGTATTCCAACTACTGATCGACTCCGTTGTTAGCTGTCGAAACCACATACCGGCTATATCTGTGAGAAAGAGTGGAAAGCACTTAGCCATGAAGCTGGTCGATGCACCAAGTACTTCCATATGTCGCATGTATCACATAAGATGAACGGTCAGGTCAGTGCGACCGTTGTACGGTTCGATGGCCGGGAACCTGAAATCCGGAGGGTTTCGAGAATTTCTAATTTCTCTAGTGAAGGGGCTGCGATTGACATTGTCTATCTCTTGCTACGAAGAATTGCCCTGAGTGAAACGTTGGATGATGCTTGCAAGCTGACTCCCATCTCCAAGGAGTCGTTGCCATGAACTTAACTCTGCATCCTGAGGGGGTTCTGCACGAGGATCCGGCAAAAGCATGCTCGGAAGGGTGGTCATTGGCTGGGCTCGACCTCCGAGATTTGAGTGAAGGTGTGAGGGAAGGTGAGATCTGGCGGGTGGTTCTGGGTAGATCGGCCCCTCTGGAACCTGATGAGTTGTGGATCGAGCCATATTTGTAGCTAAAGGTCTAGGTTGATCCAGCATAGCATGTGACGTTCGGGGGCCAGGGTTGCCCCCGTTTGAAGCGAGGTTAGGAGGGTCTACGGTAGCGTTTTTTTCCGCTATGGTGAGGACCGGCATGGTAGGGTGGCTTCCCTCGTTCGAAGGGAAGGTTACTCCAATTCTTCGTTGAAGAGTGGTTAGACTGGTCTACGGCAAGATCCCGGGTTGTAATGGGAATGGCGTTGATTCTGAGGGACCCGGGGGTAGCTCGACTGATTCGGTAGGTCGAGATGTTCCAAAGAGTGGAGGCATATTTGCCAGACGACCTAGATCTTGGTCGCCTGCCTCCTGAGGTTCTGTTGTTGCAGCCGCGCTGGTTGCTGGAAGCGATATTCTCGGCTGGGATCGATCGGTTGGTGGAACCAAACCAGGATGAAATAAAGGTGTGGCCCGATCAGTGGCCTGATTTCGTGCAGACCGAAGATCAGTTATTGCCCCAGCTTCGGCGCTGGAGGAATTGATGTTGAAGCGTTCAACACTATTTCCAGTCGACCGAGAAGGTGATCCATCAACTGCTGTTGTCGTTCGAGGACTTTACCCTGAGATGTCATATGGTCTCTGAGTTCGACCATGATTTTATCCATGTCGTCCCGAGTAAGGAATCGGGACATGTTGTCATGAGAGGAGACTCCGTGGCTTGCTTCTGCAGCATCGGCATCAGCTGCATCGGCGTTTGCCGGACGAGAGGATTTGCATCTTTCTTTCGTTTGTTCGCCATGACCTGGGATAAGCAGGAGCTCGATGGTGGTGTCGGTGCGCAGCCCCCTTCCTGGCGCGCCAAAGTGTTGACGTCAAAAGTTGGTCACTAGTGACGATCAACCCCTAATCGCGTGATCTACACACGAATAAAGATAAAATACGCAATAAAAAGTAAAAGAACGGGGAGCATACACATAATTTTTATAGTGGTTCGGCAAAGACAATGCCTACGTCCACTTTATATATTATTTCTCTTTTTTCTTGTTACAAATACAATGCTTTTTCTGTTTGGAGAAAAGAAAGAAAATGACTATTTTCCTTTCTTCCTTTTGAGAGATTCAGATTCTGGAGGAGAGTAGAGATGAAAAGTCTGAAGAAAGCCGTCTGGCCAAAAGAAGTCCTCCTTTTTCTCTTTAAGCTTGGAGGTATTTATAGGTGGAGAATGCTGCTTGGGCTGTTGCGAAATGGTCCGGCCATTTCGGGAAGGTCCAGACACGTGGAATCCATCCGTTGGCTCGAATTGCGGCTGGAAGACTGATTCCACTACTCATAAATAGTATCCTCGAAAGTTGTGACCGACGTGGCATCCATGGAGAGGTATATCAAAAGCAGAGCTTTGCCCGCATATGGTTGACTGCCTTTATCTCCTTGGAAGTTGGGATATTAAGTGGACTGGCTCTGTAGAAATCTTCCACGCTGGCCCGGGATAATCGGTCGACGAGATCTTTCTGAAAGCGAGAAACTCGGTCGTCCTAGTGAGCGATTCTTTAGGTAATGCGCAGTCATTCCGACTGAGTTGGATTTGGGCCGATATACCATTGCTTGATGTAGCGCCCCTAATGTAGCGCCCCTGATGGGCCTCTTGGAGCGCGACTTGTGCGTTTGGGCTTTGGTTTTGTCCTGATGAGATTAGTGCCAAAAAGAGGGCCAACACCAATAATTTGCATAGACAATGTCATATAGAATCATATATTTGCATAAACTACCATGGATCTAAATATATATCTAAACATGAAATTGTGAACTTGCATATATAAATTATGAGTCTCGCTTAACTTGCATATGTGAATATAATTTTCACCCAAAAATGTGAATATAGTTTTTCACCTAAACTTGCATATGTATTTCTACAACTTTCATATGAATTTCTACAACTTGCATATGAATTTCTACAACTTGCATATGAATTTATCACATGATTTTGCATATAAACTAGCATATGTATTTACTTGATTCACATATAAACTTGTGTACAATTCACATATAGACTTGCATTAGATTCATATTCAAACTAACGTACAATTTAACATCCCAAACTTGCATAAAATTCACATACGAATTAGCATATGATTTAACATCCAAACTTGCATAAGATTCACATATGAATTAACATATGATTTAACAACCCAAACTTGCATAAGATTCACATATGATTTAACATCCCAAACTTGCATAAAATGAATCAAGTTAAATATGAAATAGATCTACAAAGTTAAACAACATCATGTGATTCAACATACATGTTCTCATAATCCAATTACAACCCATCATAATTAATTTAATAATTATATTGTGAAAGAAATAGTATTCATAAACAAAAGAATAGTCTTGTTTTTCTAGGATCTGTATTCTGAAACTGAATTGCTCGCCTTTGATGTAGATTAATTGTTATTCTAATTTAGGTTAAATTTGATTTTGATTCTTACTTCTGTCTTGCTTTCGAGTTGAAAGAGAATGGCGGCTACTCTAGGTTCACCATTGACAGCATGATGGCTCTTGGTATGAATTAGTGTTATTTTAGGTTGAGGGTTAGGTTGCTTATATAGAATTTTAATTAATTAAGAGCTGTCAGATTAACCTAGAAGCAATCAAGACCATCCAAACAAGATAGAATGACACCTCCGCCCTAATGACTCAGCATTGAATCAAAATATCGTCACATTTCAGATCTGCCCGGGGGGAGGGAGTAGGTCGATCCCCAGATTGACCCCTTGGTCGACCTGTATGGGTAGGTCGACCCCCTAGTCGACCTGGCCCTTGGGCGGGAAAATTCCTGCCCAGCCTGCTCCCCTGTTTGAATTTCAATTTCAAAAATATTATTCTGAACTGTTTTTAATTTATTTGAATTCTGAAACTTTAGAAGGCCATAACTTCTTCATACGGAATCCAATTCACACAAACTCGGACTCTATCTCAAGCAGAATTCCGAGACGAATGCAATGGCATAACCCATTTCCCTTAATTATCACTTTAATAATTAAGTATTCTTAAATTTGTAAATTTTTATATCCACAAAAAATTCAGGGTGTTACACTTTCCCAATTCCATTGTGGGACATCTAAGGGCTAAAACAACCCACTTGGTTTCTTTTGTTCAGAATTTACTCGCTGACAAGTCAATCATCGACCTACAAGTTCTGCCACATCTTTCTTCATGCCTGTCCAAAAGAAAATTCTCTTCATGCCTCGATAGATTTTGTCATCATCCGGATGGTTAGTCATCCGAGAGTGATGAGCTTCTTCAAGTGCTGCCTTTAACAATTCCCCAACCATAAGAACTTATAACTTTCCAACTCGTCTTAGCCACCCTTTTTCGTCCACGATATATCTAGCAAGGCTACTAGAAGTCTCTCCTTACCAAGCCTATCCAAGATGCCTAAAATCTGTGGGTCCTCCCATTGCATAGATCCAACTCGTTCCAAAAGAGTAGGTTGCACCTCCAACGACGCTAACAATCCCAATGTGAAATACGTAGATGGCTTAAAATCAAAGGTTGAAATGTACTCCAAGCTTCGCATTTCTACGAATAGAGGGCTCAAGGCATCCTCTGCCTACTCAACACGTCTGCCACTACATTACCCTTGCCTGGGGTATAGGCTATCTCGAAGTCGTAGGATGCTAGGAACTCCATCCACCATCGCTGCCTTAGGTTGAGATCCTTCTGTGAGAACAAGTATTTGAGCAACTTACGATCCGTGTATAGCTCAAATCTTTCTCCAAGTAGGTAGTGTTGCCAAGACTTCAATGTGAACACTATTGCAGCCAACTCTAGATCATGGGCACGGTAGGTCTTCTCATGAACCCTCAATTTTCTGCATCCATAGCATACTACCCTTCCTTCTTGCATCAGAATGACACCAAGACCTATGCCACACGCATCTATTTAGAACATGAACATCTTGCTTCCATCTGGGAGATTCAGAACTGGGGTTGATGTCATAACCCTTTTGAATATCTGAAAGGCATCCTCATAATCGATGCTCCATGAAAAAGGCAAGTTCTTCTTCGTCAATCTGGTGAGCTAGGTAAATTCTCTTGCAAAGTCCTTGATAAACTTTCTATAGTAGCCCGCCAACCCATTAAAACTTCTCACCTCCGTTGCATTCTTTGGAGCCATCCAATCTTGAACTACAATGACTTTAGCGGTTTCTACTACTGTCCTGTCCTTGGAGACCACATTCCCTAGGAACCTTACTTCCTTTTTCCAAAAGTGACACTTAGAAAATTTTGCCTTGAGCTGATGTGATCTGATAGTACATAGAACCTCTCCTAAGTGTTGGGCATGCTCCTCTTCATTCTTTGAGAAGATCAGAATGTCATCCACAAAGACCACCACAAACTTGTTCAGAAACTCCGTAAAAACCCTACTCATTAAGTCCACAAAATAGGTGGGTGCATTAGTTAGCCCAAAAGGCATAACTAACCATTTAAAGAAGTCATAAGGAGTTTTGAAAGCAGCCTTATCAATGTTGTCCTCTGCCACCCTAAGCTGATGAAATTCCATGGCCAATTCCATCTATGAGAAAATGGATGTGCCTCCTAGCTAATCAAACAGGTCGACAATACTCGGTAGCGGGTGCCTATTCTTCTTGGTGAGCTTATTCAGCTCTATATAATCCACACATAGATGAAGTGAGCCATCCGCCTCTATTGAAAAGACGACTGGAGCTCCCCACTCTGAGATGTTTCGCCTAATAAAACCTTTCTCGAATTGCTCCCCTACTTGCTTGCTAAGCTCCCTCCTCTCTCTAGGAGCCATGTGATGCACTAGTAGAGCAACTAGCTTCACATTCTCCACCAAGTGCTAACGATACTTTTCGTCAACACCTGAGATGGGTCAACTAGGGCGGATCTAAAGGCAAAATAGGCGGTTCGGCTATTTTTGGGTTAAATCGGATCACCACCCAAGATATCGAAGTCTGGAGGAGTGGGATCGTTAAAGATTACCACAGTGGATCTAAACTCAGAGGAGGAGATATATCCTCCTATTCGAGGACATATTGAGGCGGGAATCCATGCTTATCTAGAAAATGAACAGTAAACTGCAACATTGATGATTGGAAATAAGAATATAAACTTATAGAGAAATTTTCTGTAAGAAGATCCCTTTTTATAAAACTTTCGTTTGAAGTACATGAATGTAATAGGAGAAATTCTCTGGCTAATCTAAGCGCTAAGCTTCTTTGAGGAGTACTAGTATAAAGAAAATCGACCCTCCCCAATGTGACCCTTAGGGTCTTATTTACAGTGGTTCTGGGCTCCTTCCGCTGTTGGGCCTATGGGGCCTTTACTAGTCGCTTTATTCTTGATTTCGGGCGCTTGGCTTCCGGCCGTCTTTGGAGTATCAGTTATGGTCTTTAGATGGTATCTGAACACTTCGTAACAACTCCTGAATGTAGACTTTCGGATGTAGGCCTCCGGCTTTATCGTGAATACTTAGAGGGGCCTGCCCTCATGATGTATGTTAATAACCATCGGTTCGAAGCTGCTGTGGGTTTCAGTATTAGGTAAATTAGCACGGGTGGCTTGTATCTCTGCTTGGGTCCTGATTAGTCTTTTGGCGGAGCTTTTGCGGTAGCCTGAATTCTCGGAGGGTGGCTTCTGGTGACGCTTCTGTTATTTGTGAATGTGGACTTTCGGGATTCGTATGGTAGATGCTCCAGAAGCTGGTTCTGGATGATTCTTGCATTCTTTTGCTTTAGTACCATTGATGCCCTCGCCTTCAGGTGTACCGGTATTTAGGCAGGTCATTACTGAAAATTCCTTTAGGCTTCATCTGACGGATTTATTGCTTTTGTCCTTCCCGATTTTAGATTAGGATGACTCTTTACCATATAATATTATATCGGACTGATACTGCCGGAGGGATCTTGTCGGATTGACCCTGGCAGATAGATCCCGCCAGTTATATCCTATAGCTTTTACGATCCTGTCTCCTAGGAGGATTTCGGTTGAGCAGCTTTTCGGGTTACTTCTTCCTGCTCTTAGCTCTCCCTAGTACTTGGCCCTATTTTCTGAAGAGTTTTTGGTGAGCTTTCGGTCATCCGATTCCCCTTCACCGCCAGCTCACTTCACTGTTAATTTTGGTAGTAACATTTGCCTCCCCAGTGAAGGGGTATTTTTGAATTTTCAAGTCAAGCCTTTTGTCCTTTCTGAAGTGTTATTCCCGTGTCACCTAATTTCCCTCAATGGGGTGCATTGATCGGTCCCCTTTTGGGCGGTCTAGATTGTCTCTGGATTCTGAATACAAATTCTTCTTCCTTCCACTTTTTACCCCTGGCCAGCATTTCTGTTTTCCTTGTATGAATCCTGTTCATCGATCTGCTCTCAGATGTACGACTGAGAGGCAAGGTGTATCTTTTTCTTTCTCCTCCTTTTTTTTTCGAAAAAGGAATTTTCTTTTTCTCTCTCCTCCTTTTTCCTACATAGCATTTCACTAAAGCAAGATTACTGTTCATCGAAATTTTTCATACTATCTCCCCAAGATTTCAGATCCATCTAGTAGTAAGTTTTCTTGTCCGAATTTCAATTACCGATTCGGATTATGCTTTGAATCGGGAATTTATGATTCTAGCGTAGATTAAACTCTCACTAATCATTTGAACTGATGATTAGTGGCGACCTTTTACGAAGTTATACCCATCCCTGTTCAATACCGTGGATTTAGTAAGTAAAATTTGTATAAACAAATAACGCGTAATAGAAGGTAATTCAACATGCTTACATTGATCTTCCCAGTCAAGATCGTTGTCCCATAGGATAATGAAATTCCATGTCGCTTGTATGTCTGTGTGTTGTTTGTGTACAATCACCGAATAGAAATTAGATTAAAACATATGTCTATGTTATGGTATCACCTGGTAGAACTATGTCTAAGATCTCACAAATTGGTAATTCTATCACAAGAAAATCCGGGCTTTGTTCGACGGAGGAGAAGCTTGGAGTGAAGGGACTTCAAGTGAATAGTGCCATAGTTGAAGTCCCAGGTGTCTTGAACTAGCATTCTGCCCTGCTATTCTCGAACTTTCTTTATAGGCGCGCCCCTTCGCCTTGTGGACAAGATCTTCTAGAACAACCTTCTCTCTCTCATTATATATTTCTTGGGGATGGTTCATACCGACCTTCCATGGTTTCTTCTCCTCCTGAATTTTTGTCTAAGAAGAGATCTGCTTCAACCTTCAACAATGGTTCTTTTAGGGATCATAAGAGGGCAAATTTTGTTTCCTGTTCTTCGAGAGATGAAATTGTTGAGTCGTCCTGTCGTCAGCTACTGCATACCCCTCTTGCACCTTCTTCTAGAAGTTTTCATAATGTCTGTCATTCCTTAGCGGAGACTATAGGAAGTGGTTTTGTTACTAGTTTCCTAAGATCTGATTCTCAGGGGGATTCAGATTTAAGAGAGCGTGAGCCGCTCCTTTCTCCTTATCGGTTGTGTGACCCCATGAGTCCTTCTTTTCAGGACTTGGACTTTGACAAGATTATCAGATCTGTCTTACCCTCTATTGATGTCTCCGATGTTCCAGAATTTGCCTCCGAAGAATGGTCTAAGTTTTACCTTAATCTTGTTAAACGACAACTTTTGGTTTGTACTCTTGTTTCTTTGAGACTTTTTATCCGCCTTATTGATGTAAGGACTAACATCATATCGTTCTCTTTTTTTTAGATATCCAGGAATTGGTATGTTGCCAGGGGTACAGCTACCTCCTTATCGCAGGAGAAGAAAGAACTCCAAGAAAAGAAGGCCATGTTAGAGTTTAACTTCACGATTTAACCTTTGCGAAGAGTAGAAATGAAGAGATTTGTAGCCAACTGAGGGTGTCCCTTGAGAGGGAAGGAGATGACAATAGTTCCTTAGCTGCTGAAGTTTCGGCCCTTAAGCGTGAGCAGTTGGATATGCTGATGAAGCACGTTGGGAGATTGAAAACAAAGGAAGCAATTCTTTCTGATGCTAGGCGGATAGTTTGCGAGACACGGGACCAGATTTCCTTGTTTTTGAAGGTGCATTTTCCAGACATGACGTCTGATTGTTATGAAAAGGCTCTCTTTTTAGTTTACCGTGATAACTGTGGCAAGTTCCTTGATATGGACTTTCCTCATCTTCCCTCATCCCTTCAGAATAGGATCTTGGGGGGTGTTATTGCTTCAGTTCGGGACACTGAGGTTTCTAAAGGGAAAAAGGCGAAGGTTGAGGATCTTTTGTTTGTCGAAAAGCTGCCCGACTATTTAATGTCCGGAGATGATGAAAATCTGATTTTGCATAAAGGAGGTGGTAATGTAGGCGACTCGTGCGGAGATGGTGGGTTTGTGGAGGGAGTCGATCCTTTGGAGCTTGATGAAAGAGAACAGGCGGCACATACAGCTTCCCTCATTCCTCAGATTTAAATCTCAGTTCTGAATTCTTTCTTTACTTGTAGAAGTTGACCCTTGATGACTTGTTCTTACGGTGACGGAAATTCTGTTTTGCTGATTACCCTGTTTTTCAAGGATGACATTCATTCTCTCTCTATGTTGAAGAGGGAATTTCTTACAAAACCTCCTTATAAATTTGGCAGGGAATGCTTCTTGAAGGAGCCCAAACACATTTATATGAAGTACCCTCAGTTATCTTTCAATTTGTTGGGGAATGACAGGGAGATGATATTAAAGAAACTTAGAACTCATCATGAAAAGTTAATATGTAACATGAAGAAAAAGTGTACTGGGGAGAGAAGATTAGTTGTTGTATTCTTTTTAGTTGACAGTAGCACGTATGGACGCGAATGGTATTCATTTTCATTTTCTTTCTGTTGCATGCATTTCTAGGGCTCAAATAATGATGTTTTCTAGCAATAAATCTCGCAAAAGGTAGCTTATTTGTTTATATGAACAGGAAAATCCACCCAAACACACTTCCTCTTTCGTAGATAAAGGTGTTTTGCTTACGTTGTGCTCAGGAGGTTTTTTGGGGAATTCCTATAACGGTATTGATAATGGACCCGCCTTGTCTAGGAAGCGATATGCGCAACGTTTAACTGAACAAATAAGTGTATTGGAGGCTTAAATAAAGCAAAAGGATAAAGATATCCTTGAAGCAAAGAGGAGTATAAAGACGAATCCTTCTATCGATTTTGATGGAGAAAAGGACTAACTTCGGTGTCAAGCTATTGACTTAGAGGTTAGATGCAAAGACATACTATTAAAATGTAAAGAATGGGGAACTGTCTTTGGATGCGCTATTGGGATCTCCGCTTCTGGCGTCTCGTAGGCTTCGACGGGATCCAAATCTTCCGAGTTTGAGATAGGGGATTTTCCCTCTGGAATGGATTATTCTCTTGCTGTCAGGTGGCATAGACAGGTTAAGGCAAACATGAAAAGTTTTTATGATAAGAAGGGGATTGAGGGCAAATCTCATTGTACAACTTTTATACCTCCAAAATTAAGCAATTACAAAAGGAGAAACAGTCCTTGTGCAAAGATGCCTTTGACTTGAGGAAGGAAAACAAAAACCTTCGTGCAATGGGAAAGGCTTTCAATCAAGCTTTAAAGTGGCAGCCTAAACCTTTGGACGACTCATGTGTGGTCATAGAGAAGGTGCGAAAGGTCGATGGGCTTTTGCGTGCTGCAATTCACTGTTCCGCCACTTCTTCCTGGTCCCATGAATAAAAGGCATTCTATCAAGGGCTAGACTATTGCTTATACGGGAGTTGTAGTGCTAGGACATGGTTTTTCTAATGTATTTATTTCATGAACTTTCTTGTAAACAATTATGTAATGTACGAAGTACACAGCATTTTGTTGGTGGAGTATAGTATTCTATAGAGACAGTATATACGAATAGGGGTAGGACCTATAATGATATCACTTAGCACGCGACTATGTGTTTCCGTATAAATGCTTTTCCTTTAGCTACGGTTATACCATGACAAGGTGCACATCTCCGACATGTTTCATTAGGAGTTTGTCTTATGGGCTTTTAAATAGAGTCCTATACTCTTTGTCAGATCAACATTATCTAGGTGCATCCAACATGAAAGGTCTACAGTGCTCATTCGTGTCTTGTATGTTAGTGCGAACATTTAATATACTGGTATAAATTAAAGACACTTTCCTGAGTAAAAGAAAAATGAGGGAGTCTACCAGTTTGTGCCTAATAACGTTGGAAATGCACTTCCAAGTCTGATCCAAGTTGGGACAAGTGTTGATTAACTCTTTCTTGTTTAACTCTGAGAATTTGAATCGATTCAGATTCGGATGTCTTGTGTTGAGACTGGGACCTTACATCCAGTTGTTATTTGCGCCTATGCTCGGCGTCGAGACAAGGCCGGAGTGCTTCCTCCAATATTTGTAAAGAACTGAATTGACCCCTATTCGGTTATTTAAGACTATAAGACAGAGATACCAAAACCCCTCTGGTATTTGTAAAGAGTCGAATTGATCCAGATTCAGGTATTAATAGAGAATACTGGATCCCTTCCAGTATTAATGAAGAGCTGTATCCAACCAGATTCAGGTATTTAAAGATTGAAGACCGGGAAACCTTCCGGTATTAATGAAGAGCTGAATCCACCCAGATTCGGGTATTTAAAGATTGAAGACCGGGAACCCTTTCGGTATTAATGAGGAGCCGAATCCACCCAGATTCGGGTATTTAAAGATTGAAGACCGGGAACCCTTCCGGTATTAATGAAGAGCCGAATCCACCCAGATTCGAGTATTTATAGATTGAAGACTGAGAACACTTCCGGTATTAATGAAGAGCCAAATCAACCCTGATTCGGGTATTTAGAGATTGAAGACCTAGAACCCTTCCGGTGTTAATGAAGAGTCGAATCCACCCAGATTCGGGTATTTAAAGATTAAAGACCGGGAACCCTTCCCATATTTGTTGTTTTGGCATCCCTTTTGGATTCGATTGGTGAAGCAGAGGTTGTACATGCTTTCTGAGCCTCTCCTTGGGCTTTCGATGTTAAAGCGAAGGATGTACGTGCTATGCTGGCCACTCTTTGGGCCTGTGCGTCCGGAGCACTTGGCTAGCTTGTCCACAAGCAGGGGCCAAGGACTTACTCGACCTCCCTCCAGTAGGCACCTTATCCTGATCATTGTAGGCGATGATAAGGTCTTAGAAACTTAGACGGGGCCATCTAAGACACAGAACTAAGGTTTACTCTTTTAATGCTCTATACGGACCATCGTAGGTTCTGATAGAGGCTTATATGCCACCCTCTCCAAGGGGTGCCCTATCCTGACCACCGTAGGCGATTATAGGGGTTTGCGCTCCCTTTTGTGGGTAACGCGGAACATAAGCAGAGGTAGGACGTGCTTAGTTCTAGCAGAGGCAGGGCGTACTCTTCTGCGAGCAAAGGCAGGGTGTGCTAAGGTTAGAGGCACCGCCACGATCATTTTTGGTGTGAAACGGAGGCTTACGCTTTTGATGTTTTAACCCTACCCCCTCTGATTTGGGCATTGAGAAGGACTAACACACCATCCCCCTCCAGGGGATACCTCACCCTGACCAATTAGCGATGACGAGGGATTTAATCCGTTTGCAGTTGGACCCCTTTTGGGTTTCCTTTTAAATTTCGAGAGGTGGGTTTTCCGTACCCTTTCATATGTTTATTAATCCTTTTCCTAAGGATTTTTCCCAAGGATTTTTCCCGAATTCACCTTGATTTTTTTATGAACTCTCGTAATTGGCCTTGGCTGACGAATCCAATGATGGTTTCCCCAAGGGTTCTATAGTGATTAGTCTCGTGTCCATTCATCAGGTGGTAATAGCAGTAAGGCCCTCCTGTTTTCCTTTCGTATTTGGGCTTCTTCTTCGTGAACGACCAACAGTTGAGTTCGTGTTTGGTTAGGAAGTAAACTTTCTCCATCGAAGTAGTGAGGTAGTCTTGCTTGGGTACCCAGCGTACGTTTTTCTCTTTGCTTGTAACAACCCGGAATTTTGGAACCAATTAAAAAAATTTATTTTAGAAATTTTAATAGATTTTTAATATTTAAAATAATTTATTTTAAATAATAATGACTAAAAATTTATTTAAATCGAAGTTAGAACGAATATATTTATTTTAATTATAAAAGGAATTAGAAAAAGCACAGCAGTTTGAAAATTTGAATTCGAAATTTGACTGACTGTACAGGATGCAAAATAAATCGGATTTTAGTGAAACCAAAAATATTTAAATCTGCTTAAAAACATCTTTCCAACGAATCAGAAAAATTGTCCTAGCGGGAACCAAAAGTTATGGTCAATTGAATATTCAGAATAGTTGCTATGGAATTTAATATAATATATAGCCCGTATAAATAGCCATTTTGCAGACGACCTCCGTTTTTGACGAAACCAATTTTGTTGGATCTGGAATGTCAAATTATTGCTAGATTCCAATTTTCATAATTTTTGGAAATAATATGTGAGCGTGGCAAAAGAAAACGTGTTTTGTCAATTTCAGTCAATTTGGATCGACCAAAAAAATGACCATATTTCAAACGGCCACCAAATTCGACGAAATTAATTTTGTTAGGACCATATCGTCAAACATAGTTAGGTTTATTTTTCGGGAATTTTTGGAGTCCGTATGTGGCCTCAGTGAATTTAAATGTACGATCGAATTAAATAAATAAATGATTTAAACTTTAATTTAAAGAAAACAAATTGAAAACAATCCTTTGGGTTGACGGGACCTTGCCCATTGTGTCTGGAACTGGGGCAATTAGGTAGGAGTAACTTTCGTTGGGCTGGAATTAGAGTTGTTAAAGAGTAATGGGTTTATTTGCAAAAACTGGTAATTAAATATTATAAATATACCCAAATCCTAAATACCAAACCCTAATTCTATCTATTGAGCCACCACCTTCAGTTTTGAATGGCAATCCTCGTCCCAAATCCAATCCCTAATCATCCCCTAATAATAGCAAACTAGATATTGAATTCAAAACGAAAATGAAAGGGGTTTCTTCGATCTTCAATTTGGTACGGCAGTGATTATTATTCGTGAAGTATAGTGGCTGGAATCATTACCCAAAGGGGCGCCGTTCGTGGTGATTTCTGGTGAGGAGGGGGCCTGCGAGCTCGACGTGGATGGTCGGAACAGGTGCGCGACGGAGAGGGCTTCGACGTGAGGGTGGTGTATCGATCTCCGGTAGAGCAAATCGACGACGGCGGGTGGAAGTTCAAGTCAGCATTTGGGTTTAGATGTTTTGTGATTATACAGAAACATGATTAGAGGGAGAAAGAAAAAAACGTGGAATGGTATTTAATTAAAGTAATTAGTTAATTAATTTTAAATACATTATGTAGTTAAGGTTTTAAACCCTTGTATCTTATGCAAATGAAATCAGAATTTAATGAAATCAGTTTCGTTGAGACTGTGGAAACAGGAGCTTCGCATTGGAATGAACGGGAACAGATTTGGAGCTCGTCTCAATTTTTGGCGGAGTGGAAAGCTTTTTGTGAGATTTCTTATTTTAAAATTAAAATTTAAATAAATTGTTATGCATTGGAAATCTTTATTTATTCGTTGTTAATATTCATATTGTTTGTGGAACGTAATTTGAATTGGCTGATGTTGTTGTATGATCTGTTTGGTGAAATCGTATATAATGGAATAAAAATATGTTAACAATAAAAGTTTCATTTTATTGTGTAAAATATTTATTGTTTGAAAATGAAATATGTCACTTAGTTAGAATCATATTTTGTAAATAAAATATGTATTGAGAAATAAAATTACCACTTTTGTTGAAATATGAATTGACAAATAAAATTGTCACTTTTGTTGAAATATGAATTGACAAATAAAATTGTCACTTTTGCTAAAATATGAATTGAAAAATAAAATTGTCACTTTTGTTGAAATATGAATTGACAAATAAAATTGTCACTTTTGTTGAAATATGAATTGACAAATAAAATTGTCACTTTTGTTGAAATATGAATTGGCAAATAAAATTTCATTTTTATTAGTTATGTTGAATTAGAATTGCCAACAAATAAAAGTCTCATTTTTATTTGTTATAGTGAAACATTGAATTTGGCCACAAATAAATTATTATTTTACTCATCATTAGAATACATAGAAAATGTATACAAATAAATTATCCTTTTATTTGTCCACAGAATACATAGAAAATGTATGCAAATAAATTACTCTTTTATTTGTCATGTTAAAAATAGGAATTTGTATACAAGTAAATGTTCACTTTTTATTTGTCATATAAGAATATTGAAATTATTGAAAATAAAAACCGTCTTTTTATTTGTCAAATAAGAACATTGAAATTATTGAAAATAAAAACCATCTTTTTATTTGTCGTATAAGAACACTGAAATTATTGAAAATAAAATTCCTTTTTTTTGTTTGTCATATATGAGCATAGGAATTGTGGAAAATTGTTTGACAATAAAAATTCTGTAACGGCTGGAAATTTCCGACTCCTCGAGAGTCGGAAATTCCGAGGACGTTAGTGAAAGAATTTAGAAGGTGAGAAAGAAAAGATAGAACTAATAGAATAGAAGAAGAAGAACATCAGAATCATCAGAGTAACACGAATCTCACAGCGGAACGAATAACATATAATATATAACATAACTTTGAAGTAAACAGTTATATATATACAATAGCACTTATCAGAGTACAACACTTACAACACAGCGGAAATAACTATAGCTATAGAATCTTGAAGTCTCCTGCTCCAAGCTCTCCAAGTATATCTGTAAATTCCGACTACTTGACTGCCCGTACAAATTTAGGCACCCAAGAGTTTAGGGAAAACAACAAAGTAAACTCCGGGTCAGTCATGGGACTGGTATGAGTAAAATAGTTTAAAACAGGTATAAGGTATGTCATAAGACCACGCCGTGAATACGGAACGGGTTTTTCCTTATGAGTATCTGAACAACTTTGACAAGCAATATCATTGTGATATTATAATAATGTCTAAGTACAAATAGGTATCAATCTAGCAGAAACGCTTGCATCTCACGTTCTACATACATAGTATAAAATCATAAACCGCAAGGCGCTTATCGGAGAATGGATTCCAACAGACAAGGTATGGGAGCACCTTCTGAATAGTGTACTCTAGAGGTGATACACTCAGGGTTCAACAAGAACGTCTTGCAACCCGGCCACACATGACCGCTCACTCATTTAGCTTGAGTGTCGCGAATATATTGCCACCACGGTTATAGGCCATCAAACCGTCATTCGAAGATACAGAATCAAAAAGAAGTATAAATATGGATATTCCCTAGATCGGTGACAATACACCCTGCTTGGGGATGACCCAACTAGCCATGCTGCCTAGCCCAACTTTTGTTACTTCCTGGTGTGAGGCTTGAAGCTACGTCTATCTTCAGAACATCTGATCACCATTCACATTGAATGCCACATCGTCATACCCGCCAAATCACAAATTGACTTATTTAAAAATAACACGGGTATACAGCTAAGAGAAACGAATTCCTCCGCCACCAAACATGAATACGTTTGAACAGATCAACTTACGCGATCCATTGGATATACTCTGTCAGACCTTCTTCCATATACGTTGTCCTGGGACTGGACAAACCGAAGGCACTATTCTGTATATCCATCTTAGTCACTGTTATCTAAGACTTATACAACAACCCTTGCACTTTACTTCGTCTTCAATTTATCTTTGGCATATATTGCTCGCAACGCTTATGCCGATACAGAGTGGTTCTTTGGATAATAATCCAACCGGTCTCTCCATATTAACAACGTTAAAATGGTAAAAACTTTGATAGTCTGTGATTCAACTATCAAATTAAAACATGTCAGTGTACAAACAACGATCTTATTTCCAAATGGAAATTCAATCGATCAATCATCATATGTTCATATTTCCTTATTTCATATATTTAGAAAATATATGTTATTAATCATTGGAAAACATTTCCATAGCTTATTTTCACATCACTATTATTTCGCAACTATCAGTCCCTAACTGTAACTAGTATGAGAAAAATTCTCTAAGTATCAATCCGGAAGGTCGAAACCAACATCAGATCGTCACTTAGAAAACCGTTCAACTTACCCTCTCCAGTCAGTTTCTGAATTTGCTTAACTCTATTTCTTAAATTCTTATCATGAAAACATTTCATTTTCTATGTTTAGAAAACATATCTGATTATATTTGGAAAACGTTTCCAAAACTCATTTTCGGATTTCAAATGAACGTTGTATAAAACATCGTTTCGCTTAATCCATTTATCGCTTATTACTTAACTATATTTCAAATCAACCTTTTCTATCGAACCACAACTATTCCTTTGTCAATTCTGAAGTCAATCAAGTTGGGGTATAATTACCTCTCAGACCTTAATTGAACAACGTCCTTTACTGTGAAATAGATGAAGTTCATCACTCACTTTTTCCAATCATCTGTTTACGCAAATTCTCGGATTCAGGTTACGAATCTACTTCTTATATGAAAACGTTTGATTATAACTATAACGTTATAATTCCTATTTCTACAATATCTAACCTGAATTATAACTTTATCTCCTAACTCGAATAATTAAACGGACACCAAATTTCTTAATCAATAACTAAACCTTGATTTAAACCCTGGAAGGTAAATAGTACTTTCCCGAATTCGCTATAATCGAATTCGACGTTTAACTCTCTTTCGAGAAATCTCTATTCGATTAACTCTCCCTTTTTAATAACTTATATTCGATAAACTCTATTTCGATTAACTCCTATCGAATAACTAATATTCGAATAACTCTTCTTGGTTGGCTCTATTTCATTAACTCTTATCGAATAACAAATATTCGATTTTCTTGAATGTGTCAATTCTTATTGAATAACTAACATCCGATTAACTTATATGGATTTACTCTTATCGAATAACTTATTCAATTAACTTAACTTGATTTTCTTAACTCGATTATCTCAACTCGATTACTTAACTCGATTACTTAACTCGATAAATCTTAATTCTAATCGATTTACTCCATTTCGATTCAACTTAATTCAAATCGATTAACTTAACTCAAATTGATTAACTCTTTTCGAATAACTAAATTCGATTTAACTCTTCTCGAATAACTACATTCGATTAACTCAAATTGAATAACTAATATTCAATTAACTCTTACGTGTTTAACTTTATTCGAATAACTAATTCGAATAACTCCTTTGGATTAACTCTTCGACTAACTCCTTCAGATTAACTCCTCGATTAACTCCTTCGGATTAACTAACTTCGAATAACTCCTTTGGATAAACTAACTTCGAATAACTCTTCGACTAACTCCTTCGGATTAACTAACTTCGAATAACTCCTTTGGATTAACTAACTTCGAATAACTCTTCGACTAACTCCTTCGGATTAACTAACTTCGAATAACTCCTTTGGATTAACTAACTTCGAATAACTCTTCGACTAGCTCCTTCGGATTAACTAACTTCGAATAACTCCTTTGGATTAACTAACTTCGAATAATTCTTCGACTAGGTCCTTCGGATTAACTAACTTCGAATAACTCCTTTGGATTAACTAACTTCGAATAACTCTTTGACTAGCTCCTTCGGATTAACTAACTTCGAATAACTCCTTTGGATTAACTAACTTCGAATAACCAATATTCGATAACTACTCTTCGAATAAATAATATTCGATAACTCTTCTTAAATGAATCACATTTGATTTCTCCACTCGAATAAACTATATTCGATAACTCTTCTCAAATGAATAACATTTGATTTCTCCACTTGAATAAACTATATTCGATAACTCTTCTCTCGAATACACCATATTCGATAACTCTACTTCGGATAAGTGATATTCGACAACTCTACTCGATTAACTCTACTTGGATAACTCTAACTGATCAACTCTAACTGGTCAACTCTAACAGGTCAACTCTAACTGGTTAACTCAACTGGTTAACTCAACTGGTTAACTCTAACTGGTCACCTCTAATTAGTCAACTCTAACTGGTCAACTCTAACTGGTTAACTCAACTGGTTAACTCTAACTGGTCACCTCTAATTAGTCAACTCTAACTGGTCAACTTTAACTGGTTTACTTGTCTCGATTAACTGAACTAATCCACTTAGTTTAACTTAGTTAATTCACGTTGATTAACTCTAGCCGGTTCACTTAGTTTAACTCAACTAATTTACTTCGATTAACCACTTTGTTAACTTAACTAATTCACATCGATTAATCCTTTAGTTTAACTTAACTAATTCACATCGATTAATCCTTTAGTTTAACTTAACTAATTCACATCGATTAATCATTTAGTTTAACTTAACAAATTCACTTTTTAACTTAACTAATTTACTTTGGTTAACTTAACCAATTACTTTGATTAACTCGACTAACTCGCTTTGGTTAACCTAACCAATTACTTTGTTTAACTCGACTAACTCGCTTTGGTCAACCTAACCAATTACTTTGTTTAATCCTTTATACTCGATTAACAAATATTTCTCCTTTATACTCAAAATCCCCTTTTCTTTATAATATAAAATCCATCGATTTTATATAAATAAATTATTTTCAAATTATAGTTTTGAAAATCTCTTTCTATATCCTGGTATTTCTTATGGTTTTTAACACATCATCTAACAACGATGAATATCGTCCAACCACACATAATCACAATAGATTATATATATCGCATTTATATATCACAATACATAAATTACAGTAAAAATAACTGTTGAGGAATCCAGTTGGATTCCTCCAACCTGTTTCCCTGCATCACAGATGTTAGACAATATAGATAACATCACTTTCAGTTCCATATGATATATTCTGTTAAACAGAATCAATATAGAAATTTAACTAACTGACTAGCAGTTCAATCAACTAATCAACACACAGTCAAACAGACAATTTTAACAGTTCTAACAATGTAACATGAAATTATAAACTGTTCAGAGTTAGTGAGATTTTACTCACCTTTTGCGCGTTAGCCGATAAATATCGGTTTGCGTTCATTGATTCAGTCGAACAGTTCATTTCGCCATAAATTGTAACGAGCTCCGATGGACTTCCAGTCAGTTCCATCGTGTAGTGTCCGTCCCTACGGTCCCAACGCAACTTACGGTTCGTCAATCTGATATCGTATGATCAAGTTACACCCTTTAAAGTTTGAATACAGTTTAAATTTATTAACTTGGATTTAATTAAATAATCGGGCCTTCACCTTTTATATACTCCGGCCCATTCGACTTTCTTGGCCAGCTTACCCTTGGCCCATCTTTAAACAAAGTTAAACATCCTTCTTAGTCCACGTTTACTATTAATCCACCTCTCATCCCTTTTCTTCTACAGGCGAACGCAAATAACCATCCTTCCATGGCCGTAACTTCCACCTACTGCTCCTTCGTTTGTACACACACCCACTGTTCCCCCTGATAACACGGCACCTACTTGACGCACTCCCCTCCACGCATATAACTTCCGGCTGCCTCCTGCTCATAGTACCCTTCACGTCAGCGTTTTTTTCCCCACTAAACTCCTCCAACATGCCTCACGTTTTTCAACGCAAAACCACCTTTGCTCACATCATCCCTCCTACATCTTGCGAGACTCTCAATCTACAGCAGCTCCTCATCACAGGGCGCCACAAAACAAAGCTCCTTCCATTTATACCCAGTTCGCACCCCATGCCTCACGTCCATCATCAGGTTGTATATTCAACACTACTCCCCCTCTGTGCAGTGTTTCTTCCCTGTGAACATGTGCCGTCAACACCAAAACACCCCATCCAGATCCACATACTTCATTTATCCTATACCCGAAACAATAACTCGATTCCTCTTTAAACATTTCGGGTCCTAGTTGCTGCAGTAATATGCACAAACTATTGTAAGCTGATAATACACTGTCTTCCAATATCAAACAGTCGCCTACTGCTCATTTTCCTTATTACGAAAATTCATATAATATTGACTACTTAATATTAACTAAACTAACTTTCTTTTATAAGGTGCTTACAGTAAAGTTTCACTTCATCCTCTCCCTGTTATTTCCCAGAACCGAAAGCCGCAACAAGTTTTTCATAATGCCGTACCCCTTTAAGTGAACAGCAAAGCTTCTTCATTATTATAAACTCCTGCCCCTCGTAACCCCAATCTCCATGCCGTCCTCACCTCAACCCAGTTCCCCTAGGTTCGATGCCAACGTCCAGCAATAGCCTCGCAGGTCAAAGTTTGGGCCCCTCAAAATGGTGCGTGCCCTTCATGAAGACCACTGCTGCGATGCTCTCTCGCATACGAGTTGATTGAATCTGATTTCGGAGAATTTAGTTGAGTATTCATATGGATTTAATTGGATGAAGGATTCATGAAAGTGGCGGCTTTAATTTTTATGTTGAGTTAGGTTATACGGTGGAAGGTATTCATAGGGCTTTAGGATTTAGATATTTCTTTTGTGGAGGAGAATTTTTTCCACGTTGCTGAGCGCGTGGCCTTCTTTTGATCCATTTAGTTTGATCTCTGTGTGAGTGTGCTCTATTTTCAAAGGGTAAGTTTTTACGGACCGCTATAGACAGATTTAAACATACCGTTGTGATCAACACCGTCTTACGATCCCAAAAATATAATAATATCGGTAGGTGGTCTTGTATTTTGAAACTTCAAAATGTTGATTATAGGGTGCGAAATACTTCAAATAAAAAATCGCTTATTTAATTAAATAAAAATTACAATAAAATTCTAAAAATTAAATTATCCCTATGTCCCAAAAGAACCTTGTCTAAATTCAAACCCGATCTCTAGTTATATCGAATAAACCGATATGGTCGATAAACGATTCTATAGCGACTATTCTGAAATTTGATTTGGACGTAAATCAAAATCTACACGATGAAATCCCGATTTTTCTCTTCCACTAGAAAGATATACTCCATCAGCTCCACATGTTTCTTGTTTCACAGAAATTCGACTTAAAACGAATCCTGTACAATCCGTTGAAGTTCGAATCGCTAAATCGCGAACTGCAGCGCCATTTCAGGTTCGTTTTAATTATAATTATAAATTATAAGTTCGAACGTTGTACTTTAAGTTATCGATATCGCCAAATCGATATATAAATCGTTAAATAAATTAATTATTCGACAGCTAACAAAACGCGCCATTACAGACTCCCCCCCTTAAAATATTTTCGTCCTCGAAATTGATAAGTTAGAAAAATGCTACTAACTCTACTAACTAGATTTAAAAATCCCTTTTAGTTTACTTCTCAACTCCAGTTTCAACTGAACCATTAAATTTTCAATTAAATTATTAATTCATTCTGGCTAACTGAATTTCCATAAATCATGAGAATGTTCTAACGCCTGGAATTTTCGAAAAATTTCGCCATAACCTCCTTAGTACGGCTCAATACGTCAAACCACAACTCGCCTCTCTAGGCCTCCTCCAATTCAAAAGGAAATCAAAATAGCCAAGCGGCTTGCCAATTCGGCTCAAAAAATCCAAACTCATATATGATATAAACTTGTACCTTTTTGTCGGGAATTTAACCCTATCCCTTTCATCCGCTACCACTTCAACATATACCAATGTTATCCATTCCAATTGATCTCCAATCAGTTCATATCCTCAATTCCAAATCGAATTTCATTCGAACTCTAATATCAAATTCCAAATTATTGACTTATCAATTTGGTTCCATTCTAGATTATCTCTAATCCAATTCAATTTTATTTAACTCGGTTCAAGTTAAATTTCAATTTATTTTTACCATCTCATTTTATTTAACTTCATTAGTTAAATTTTAATTCCAGAACTTATGTTCCTGGGTTTCTTTCAAATCAATTTGAAATCATAATGCCAATTCAAAACCTTTGAATTTCTAAGCAACTTGTTTTCTCAAAACAATTCAAAAACAAAACCTTTGGTAGTAATCTGTCACTTAGAACTCGAAAATGAACACTGATGATGTCTAGATTCATCATCAGAATCTATTTTCCAGCTATCGAAGTGAGTTCAATACTATATCATTTTCAATTTGAAAAACATTTTCAAAATCTCCCAGGAACTTAAAATTTCCTTATTTTAATTCCAAATCTGATTTAAATTCATATTTAATTCAAACTATTTCATATATTACATTCATATGAATTCTGATTGGTCATTTATAACCATTTCACCCTTTTATAATCTTATTCGATTATAATAACAACCAACACAATCAATATACTATAAAAATTTCAAGATATATATTTCTTCTATAAACAAATATATTTTGGGAAAAATTATTTCATTTACCCTCTTTCAAAACATACCATGACGGTTCATCGTATTCGAGTGTTTAGTAACCCTTATCGATACAGTGGATCAACTGATCGACCAGAATTCATAAGCCACTCAACCAATGAGTCTCCACAATATAAAACCATTTTATATTGAATAACAATTACGCGCTCATATATATACACTCAAACTCAATCTAGGATATTACTAATCCCATCTCTACTGAGTTACGCCACAGAGCCAAGGTATTACTTAACCTTACGCTCTGATACCAACTGTAATGGCTGGAAATTTCCGACTCCTCGAGAGTCGGAAATTCCGAGGACGTTAGTGAAAGAATTTAGAAGGTGAGAAAGAAAAGATAGAACTAATAGAATAGAAGAAGAAGAAGAACATCAGAATCATCAGAGTAACACGAATCTCACAGCGGAACGAATAACATATAATATATAACATAACTTTGAAGTAAACAGTTATATATATACAATAGCACTTATCAGAGTACAACACTTACAACACAGCGGAAATAACTATAGCTATAGAATCTTGAAGTCTCCTGCTCCAAGCTCTCCAAGTATATCTGTAAATTCCGACTACTTGACTGCCCGTACAAATTTAGGCACCCAAGAGTTTAGGGAAAACAACAAAGTAAACTCCGGGTCAGTCATGGGACTGGTATGAGTAAAATAGTTTAAAACAGGTACAAGGTATGTCATAAGACCACGCCGTGAATACGGAACGGGTTTTTCCTTATGAGTATCTGAACAACTTTGACAAGCAATATCATTGTGATATTATAATAATGTCTAAGTACAAATAGGTATCAATCTAGCAGAAACGCTTGCATCTCACGTTCTACATACATAGTATAAAATCATAAACCGCAGGGCGCTTATCGGAGAATGGATTCCAACAGACAAGGTATGGGAGCACCTTCTGAATAGTGTACTCTAGAGGTGATACACTCAGGGTTCAACAAGAACGTCTTGCAACCCGGCCACACATGACCGCTTACTCATTTAGCTTGAGTGTCGCGAATATATTGCCACCACGGTTATAGGCCATCAAGCCGTCATCCGAAGATACAGAATCAAAAAGAAGTATAAATATGGATATTCCCTTGATCGGTGACAATACACCCTGCTTGGGGATGACCCAACTAGCCATGCTGCCTAGCCCAACTTTTGTTACTTCCTGGTGTGAGGCTAGAAGCTACGTCTATCTTCAGAACATCTGATCACCATTCACATTGAATGCCACATCGTCATACCCGCCAAATCACAAATTGACTTATTCAAAAATAACACGGGTATACAGCTAAGAGAAACGAATTCCTCCGCCACCAAACGTGAATACGTTTGAACAGATCAACTTACGCGATCCATTGGATATACTCTGTCAGACCTTCTTCCATATACGTTGTCCTGGGACTGGACAAACCGAAGGCACTATTCTGTATATCCATCTTAGTCACTGTTATCTAAGACTTATACAACAGCCCTTGCACTTTACTTCGTCTTCAATTTATCTTTGGCATATATTGCTCGCAACGCTTATGCCGATACAGAGTGGTTCTTTGGATAATAATCCAACCGGTCTCTCCATATTAACAACTTTAAAATGGTAAAAACTTTGATAGTCTGTGATTCAACTATCAAATTAAAACATGTCGGTGTACAAACAACGATCTTATTTCCAAATGGAAATTCGATCGATCAATCATCATATGTTCATATTTCCTTATTTCATATATTTAGAAAATATATGTTATTAATCATTGGAAAACATTTCCATAGCTTATTTTCACATCACTATTATTTCGCAACTATCAGTCCCTAACTGTAACTAGTATGAGAAAAATTCTCTAAGTATCAATCCGGAAGGTCGAAACCAACATCAGATCGTCACTTAGAAAACCGTTCAACTTACCCTCTCCAGTCAGTTTCTGAATTTGCTTAACTCTATTTCTTAAATTCTTATCATGAAAACATTTCATTTTCTATGTTTAGAAAACATATCTGACTATATTTGGAAAACGTTTCCAAAACTCATTTTCGGATTTCAAATGAACGTTGTATAAAACATCGTTTCGCTTAATCCATTTATCGCTTATTACTTAACTATATTTCAAATCAACCTTTTCTATCGAACCACAACTATTCCTTTGTCAATTCTGAAGTCAATCAAGTTGGGGTATAATTACCTCTCAGACCTTAATTGAACAACGTCCTTTACTGTGAAATAGATGAAGTTCGTCACTCACTTTTTCCAATCATCTGTTTACGCAAATTCTCGGATTCAGGTTACGAATCTACTTCTTATATGAAAACGTTTGATTATAACTATAACGTTATAATTCCTATTTCTACAATATCTAACCTGAATTATAACTTTATCTCCTAACTCGAATAATTAAACGGACACCAAATTTCTTAATCAATAACTAAACCTTGATTTAAACCCTGGAAGGTAAATAGTACTTTCCCGAATTCGCTATAATCGAATTCGACGTTTAACTCTCTTTCGAGAAATCTCTATTCGATTAACTCTCCCTTTTTAATAACTTATATTCGATAAACTCTATTTCGATTAACTCCTATCGAATAACTAATATTAGAATAACTCTTCTTGGTTGGCTCTATTTCATTAACTCTTATCGAATAACAAATATTCGATTTTCTTGAATGTGTCAATTCTTATTGAATAACTAACATCCGATTAACTTATATGGATTTACTCTTATCGAATAACTTATTCGATTAACTTAACTTAATTTTCTTAACTCGATTATCTCAACTCGATTACTTAACTCGATTACTTAACTCGATAAATCTTAATTCTAATCGATTTACTCCATTTCGATTCAACTTAATTCAAATCGATTAACTTAACTCAAATTGATTAACTCTTTTCGAATAACTAAATTCGATTTAACTCTTCTCGAATAAATACATTCGATTAACTCAAATTGAATAACTAATATTCAATTAACTCTTACGTGTTTAACTTTATTCGAATAACTAATTCGAATAACTAATTTTGGATTAACTCTTCGACTAACTCCTTCGGATTAACTCCTCGATTAACTCCTTCGGATTAACTAACTTCGAATAACTCCTTTGGATTAACTAACTTCGAATAACTCTTCGACTAACTCCTTCGGATTAACTAACTTCGAATAACTCCTTTGGATTAACTAACTTCGAATAACTCTTCGACTAACTCCTTCGGATTAACTAACTTCGAATAACTCCTTTGGATTAACTAACTTCGAATAACTCTTCGACTATCTCCTTCGGATTAACTAACTTCGAATAACTCCTTTGGATTAACTAACTTCGAATAACTCTTCAACTAGTTCCTTCGGATTAACTAACTTCGAATAACTCCTTTGGATTAACTAACTTCGAATAACTCTTCGACTAGCTCCTTCGGATTAACTAACTTCGAATAACTCCTTTGGATTAACTAACTTCGAATAACCAATATTCGATAACTACTCTTCGAATAAATAATATTCGATAACTCTTCTCAAATGAATCACATTTGATTTCTCCACTCGAATAAACTATATTCGATAACTCTTCTCAAATGAATAACATTTGATTTCTCCACTCGAATAAACTATATTCGATAACTCTTCTCTCGAATACACCATATTCGATAACTCTACTTTGGATAAGTGATATTCGACAACTCTACTCGATTAACTCTACTTGGATAACTCTAACTGATCAACTCTAACTGGTCAACTCTAACTGGTCAACTCTAACAGGTCAACTCTAACTGGTTAACTCAACTGGTTAACTCAACTGGTTAACTCTAACTGGTCACCTCTAATTAGTCAACTCTAACTGGTCAACTCTAACTGGTTAACTCAACTGGTTAACTCTAACTGGTCACCTCTAATTAGTCAACTCTAACTGGTCAACTCTAACTGGTCAACTTTAACTGATTTACTTGTCTCGATTAACTGAACTAATCCACTTAGTTTAACTTAGTTAATTCACGTTGATTAACTCTAGCCGGTTCACTTAGTTTAACTCAACTAATTTACTTCGATTAACCACTTAGTTAACTTAACTAATTCACATCGATTAATCCTTTAGTTTAACTTAACTAATTCACATCGATTAATCCTTTAGTTTAACTTAACTAATTCACATCGATTAATCATTTAGTTTAACTTAACAAATTCACTTTTTAACTTAACTAATTTACTTTGGTTAACTTAACCAATTACTTTGATTAACTCGACTAACTCGCTTTGGTTAACCTAACCAATTACTTTGTTTAACTCGACTAACTCGCTTTGGTCAACCTAACCAATTACTTTGTTTAATCCTTTATACTCGATTAACAAATATTTCTCCTTTATACTCAAAATCCCCTTTCCTTTATAATATAAAATCCATCGATTTTATATAAATAAATTATTTTCAAATTATAGTTTTGAAAATCTCTTTCTATATCCTGGTATTTCTTATGGTTTTTAACACATCATCTAACAACGATGAATATCGTCCAACCACACATAATCACAATAGATTATATATATCGCATTTATATATCAAAATACATAAATTACAGTAAAAATAACTGTTGAGGAATCCAGTTGGATTCCTCCAACCTGTTTCCCTGCATCACAGATGTTAGACAATATAGATAACATCACTTTCAGTTCCATATGATATATTCTGTTAAACAGAATCAATATAGAAATTTAACTAACTGACTAGCAGTTCAATCAACTAATCAACACACAGTCAAACAGACAATTTTAACAGTTCTAACAATGTAACATGAAATTATAAACTGTTCAGAGTTAGTGAGATTTTACTCACCTTTTGCGCGTTAGCCGATAAATATCGGTTTGCGTTCATTGATTCAGTCAAACAGTTCATTTCGCCATAAATTGTAACGAGCTCCGATGGACTTCCAGTCAGTTCCATCGTGTAGTGTCCGTCCCTACGGTCCCAACGCAACTTACGGTTCGTCAATCTGATATCGTATGATCAAGTTACACCCTTTAAAGTTTGAATACAGTTTAAATTTATTAACTTGGATTTAATTAAATAATCGGGCCTTCACCTTTTATATACTCCGGCCCATTCGACTTTCTTGGCCCGCTTACCCTTGGCCCATCTTTAAACAAAGTTAAACATCCTTCTTAGTCCACGTTTACTATTAATCCACCTATCATCCCTTTTCTTCTACAGGCGAACGCAAATAACCATCCTTCCATGGCCGTAACTTCCACCTACTGCTCCTTCGTTTGTACACACACCCACTGTTCCCCCTGATAACACGACACCTACCTGACGCACTCCCCTCCACGCATATAACTTCCGGCTGCCTCCTGCTCATAGTACCCTTCACGTTAGCGTTTTTTTTCCCACTAAACTCCTCCAACATGCCTCACGTTTTTCAACGCAAAACCACCTTTGCTCACATCATCCCTCCTACATCTTGCGAGACTCTCAATCTACAGCAGCTCCTCATCACAGGGCGCCACAAAACAAAGCTCCTTCCATTTATACCCAGTTCGCACCCCATGCCTCACGTCCATCATCAGGTTGTATATTCAACACTACTCCCCCTCTGTGCAGTGTTTCTTCCCTGTGAACATGTGCCGTCAACACCAAAACACCCCATCCAGATCCACATACTTCATTTATCCTATACCCAAAACAATAACTCGATTCCTCTTTAAACATTTCGGGTCCTAGTTGCTGCAGTAATATGCACAAACTATTGTAAGCTCATAATACACTGTCTTCCAATATCAAACAGTCGCCTACTACTCATTTTCCTTATTACGAAAATTCATATAATATTGACTACTTAATATTAACTAAACTAACTTTCTTTTATAAGGTGCTTACAGTAAATTTTCACTTCATCCTCTCCTTGTTATTTCCCAGAACCGAAAGCTGCAACAAGTTTTTCATAATGCCGTACCCCCTTTAAGTGAACAGCAAAGCTTCTTCATTATTATAAACTCCTGCCCCTCGTAACCCCAATCTCCATGTCGTCCTCACCTCAACCCAGTTCCCCTAGGTTCGATGCCAACGTCCAGCAATAGCCTCGCAGGTCAAAGTTTGGGCCCCTCAAAATGGTGCGTGCCCTTCATGAAGACCACTGCTGCGATGCTCTCTCGCATACGAGTTGATTAAATCCGATTTCGGAGAATTTAGTTGAGTATTCATATGGATTTAATTGGATGAAGGATTCATGAAAGTGGCGGCTTTAATTTTGATGTTGAGTTAGATTATACGGTGGAAGGTATTTATAGGGCTTTAGGATTTAGATATTTCTTTTGTGGAGGAGAATTTTTTCCACGTTGCTGAGCGCGTGGCCTTCTTTTGATCCATTTAGTTTGATCTGTGTGTGAGTGTGCTCTATTTTCAAAGGGTAAGTTTTTACGGACCGCTATAGACAGATTTAAACATACCGTTGTGATCAACACCGTCTTACGATCCCAAAAATATAATAATATCGGTAGGTGGTCTTGTATTTTGAAACTTCAAAATGTTGATTATAGGGTGCGAAATACTTCAAATAAAAAATCGCTTATTTAATTAATTAAAAATTACAATAAAATTCTAAAAATTAAATTATCCCTATGTCCCAAAAGAACCTTATCTAAATTCAAACCCGATCTCTAGTTATATCGAATAAACCGATATGGTCGATAAACGATTCTATAGCGACTATTCTGAAATTTGATTTGGACGTAAATCAAAATCTACACGATGAAATCCCGATTTTTCTCTTCCACTAGAAAGATATACTCCATCAGCTCCACACGTTTCTTGTTTCACAGAAATTCGACTTAAAACGAATCCTGTACAATCCGTTGAAGTTCGAATCGCCAAATCGCGAACTGCAGCGCCATTTCAGGTTCGTTTTAATTATAATTATAAATTATAAGTTCGAACGTTGTACTTTAAGTTATCGATATCGCCAAATCGATATATAAATCATTAAATAAATTAATTATTCGACAGCTAACAAAACGCGCCATTACAAATTCACATTTTTATTTTATATTAGAAAAGATTATTAAATGATCATTTTATGAAATGAAAATTTGTTCACATTTAAAAAATATATTTTTAATGTAAAAGATGAATCATTTAAAAATAGGATTCATAGTTTGATGAAATATGTCAACATAAAAATTCATAATTTTGTTGTATACATAAAAATGATAATTGTTTAAAGTTAAAAAGATTACATTTTAATGTAAGATAGGAAGATTAAAAAGATTCAAAGCTGATAAAGACGTTAACCTTAAAATTACATTTTTAATGTATTAAGAATTGTTAAAAAACATATCACATTTTGATAAGTAGTTGTTAACATTAAAATTTCATTTTTAATGAAATAAATGATGGATTAAAGAGATTATACTTTGGTAAAAAGATGTTAACATAAGAAAGTACATATTTATGTCCAAATGGTTATATAAAAAGATTAAAGTTTGATTATAATATGTTTACATTAAAAAGCTCATCTTTAATGTAATAAAGGACTCAATAAAAAGATTATTGTTTGATAAAAATGTTTTTACATTAAAAATTACATTTTTTTATGTAAGTAGGAATCATCATTAAAATATGCATTGATTATAATAACATTCACATGTTATAGAAGTAGAAAATGTCCATTTGTTTAATACTAACATTAACATGTTAGAGAAGTAGAAAGATGTACATTTGTATAACATTATCATTAATATGGTATCGATATTAGAAATAATTGAAACCGAATTATAATTGGTTAAATCTATTAACCAATAATTTATTTATGTAAACTGTTGTTGTTTGAAAACCCCACACAGGTGTTAGGATGACATTTGACATACACTAATCCCAATATTTAGTTACATGTCAATCGATGGATTGATAGTCTGTGATGAGCATTATTTATTTATTTTAATGCTCACACATTTGTAAAACTTCACTCCGGATGTAAAGGTATTGCTGAATGATTATTTATCATTATTATTATATACGTGTAATGTATGAATCCATATAACTGAAATTATATGGTAATTGATTGAGTCGCATTTCGATTCAGAATGTTTTAAATAAATAATATTCAAAAATAAAGAATCTTTTGAATAAAGAATATTTTAAAATAACGAATAGTTTAAAACAATATTCAATGAAGAATAAAATATAAAAATGTGAAGCCGAATTAAGTAGAAACACCATTTTTAACCCAAACGGGTTTATCGATCGATTTTATTCATTTTATAATGAATATCGAAAAGAAGTGATTTCAAAATTTAATATTTTGAAAATATTATCCTTTTTATATGATAAAGATATAAAGTATTCAATTTTGATTTAAAATTGAAAATGAATTTAAAATCATTTTTAAAACGAATTTATTAGTATTTTATAAAATACGTTTTAAATGGAAATCGAAGATAAATATTATATTAATATTATACATATAATGGCCTGAATAGGACGCGCCGCGCAGCGACTGTTCGCGAATTTGGACCATTAATTTCAAATTGATGTAACGGGAGACCAGACCGTCAGATTCTCCTAATACCGGAACCATTGGGTTCGTATCGAAAAGAGCTTTCTAATGAATATAAGAGTTTTTAGTTCTAACAGTTGGATTTGGAATTATGTCTAAATAAAATTTGAAAAAGGTCGCTATGGAGGCAGTTCGGTGGCCGTTATTGGAAACCGACCGTACGGGCCTTGATAAAATCATTAAAAATATGGTGAAATTATATAAAATCATAATAAGTGATTTTAAAAGATTTTGGAAGAAAAATTCCATATTTGAAAAGATAAAAATATATTTTTATCGAAATGAACTAGTTATTAACTAGGATAAATCTTTAAATTAATATTTAATGAAGTTTTTCAATGAATTAATATGTAACTGGAATTAAATAAAATAAATTGGATTTTTGGGTTTGTCGTGAATGGTGTCTTAAATAAAACTGTTCTTGAAACCCGTATGAAGATAATAAATCTTTATTTTAGATTATTAGAGTTTCCAATTATATTTAGTAATTGGAATAAAATGAAATGTGAATTGGGTTTATTGTGAACTGTGTTTTAAACGACATTTGTTCTTTAACCCAATTAACAGAGAAATTATAATTTGGAATTTATAAATCTTTTATTAAGATTTAAATGGAAATTTTCCGAAGTAAGGTTTTCCAATTTAATAGAAGAAATTGGAATTGAATGGAATTCGATTTAATAATAATCGAGATGAGCTTCTGTAAAAGAAGACCGTTATTATATATGGAATTTAAAAGGCTTTTCCGTTATACCATTTAATTATTAGTCTGATTTATATCGATTATATATTGTTTTGATTTCTGTGAAAATTCCATATTTAATGGAAGATGATTTTGTGTTTATCGTGAACTATATTTTAAAAGACATTAGTTCTTTAACCCAGTCAAAGACAAGATTAATTTCTTAAAGTTGAATAATCATAAAGTAATCATTTTTGATATTAAAACCAAATTGGAGTTTTAAGGAATCTTTAAAAATAAGATTAAAGAATAAATTTAAAAGGATTTATCTTTGATAAAATTTAAGGGAACCTTTCCCTAATAATGTGAATATTTATTTAAAAGAATATTTTGAATTGGAATGAGGCATATGATGTGTTTTTATAGCTCTTTATTATTGATTATAAAATACATGAGTTATTCGGAAAGACCCGGTTTAACCCATTCCGAATAATTACTACTACGATTAAAAGTCAAAGATGAAGGCGGTGGTTGAAGGCCAGAGGTCTTCACATAATTTGGATGATTACCGATGTCTTGATTGGGAGGCATCCCAAGACAAGGTAATAAGTGGTGATCATCCAGACGTACTTGGAGATCAATGGATATACGAGAACCTCTCTCCTGTATTGGTCATATGGGACGAGGAATAAGGTGTCTCCGGTTTTGTTCAGACCCAGAACGGACTTGTAAAAGGATGGTATGTCTGATATTGTATTTCTTTATGCTGTATTCATTGATCTCTACTAAATATATATCTGTTTGGCGGCGGATAATTTATTCTCTTCCTTAACACCCTTCTTTGAGAAGTACGAGCTCAGAGGTTATATATTGGTAGAAATCAATGGTATGGTATGGATTGACAATGTGGCATGTTAGGATGCAAATGATCAAGGCTTTTGTTGAAAAGCGGAGCCTTGTGGTTGATGATCAAAGAACAACTTTTTTAGCATAGCATTGTGTAGCAATACTCCGCGAGCCTCACCCCCCTGTATGAACCAGAAACGGGAGGAAGGACTTCAGGGAGGACATACGTTTCGTTCTAGCTAAAAGTGGTGTCAGGGTTTTACAAGCCCAGACATTTTTACTTATGTGGATGATGGAATGAGGCACCTCTGTATTTGAGTCCCTAGTGGCTCTATATTTACGCCCCATAGAGCGGGGAAACGTATTGTTCAAGCATTACTAATCCACTAACATATTTGTGGGCCTGCCCTAAAGATTCAAGGGACGATGCATTCTGTTCCTGAGGCTCGGGCTAGAGAGTCTCGAATTCGGTAAGGACGATCCCTTGCCTTGGTTCATGATGGAAATTCAACTTTCAATACGATACCGTGCGGTTTTGATTGTAAAACTAGTATGACGACATAGTATATGGTAGCTATGCCGCCTATGATTGATACATTATGATTGAAATTGTTTTAAAACAGTTACACACTAATAATAATATCGAATGATTTGTACGTATCAAGCATTTTTGACCATTATAAGGTAAAACTCTATCCTCCGGTTTGCGTTGCATTGTGTGGTAGGACTTGAATCTTATAATGGTTTCATGTTTTTAAAAGCATTGCGTTGTTTAACGATTTACTTTATTTATGCACTGGCAATCCAATGGAGTAAACCCATACCGCGTTAGCGGCGTGGTCCTGTGATTAGCCTTATTATTAAATAGGTTAATTAGATTTCTCATACCAGTCCCACGACTAACTTGTAGTTTGTTTCACTTTGCAAATTTGGGTGCCCTCTTTTCCACACGGGCAGTCGAGTGGCTTGTTTTGCAGATATTTCTTATTTGAGCAGGATTCTGGATCGAAGCCTAAAGCTGTGTCCAGAGCATTGATAATCTTCCGCTGTGTTAGTTTATTTGTATCCGCTGCACTGTATTACATTCATTGTAAATTATCTTCCGCTGTATTTATTCAATGTACTCTGATATAACAATATTATAATGTTTATAAAAGTCTTCGATTATTTGTTCTGATGTGTTGTATGCCCAAAGTTAGCATATTCAGGCTTTTGAACGGTCTTAGTCGATTTTGCGATTGATTAGGTCTGGGCAAAATCCGAATCGTTACAGTTGGTATTAGAGCTCTAGTTAGCTCAAATCTTTGGGGTACAACTTGTTAGAACTGAACAAAAGACTCATCAGAGGTAGGATTAGTAATATCCTATAAGAGAATACTCATTTGAGATAGGACCAGTAGCATCCTAGAATGAGAAAAATTGTTAGAGATGGGGTTAGAAATTCCCTAAAATGAGTTGAGAGTAACAAGTTTACAATTAACATATTTGTGATTATATATATAATCCAATCTTAGAAAATATGATTTTTGAATATATAAAGTAACATATATTTGAAAAGATAAACAACAAATTGATTGATGATTGTGTTGTATGATTATTAGTTCAACTAATAAAATTATTGAAACCAATTAATGAATGAAAGTTGAGTTGGTTAATTAAACAACTTTCAGCTCCGTTCCTTTTCGAGTACGAAAAGATTTTAAGTGGGGGAGATTGTAACAACCCGGAATTTTGGAACCAATTTAAAATTTTTATTTTATAAATTTTAATGGATTTTTAATATTTAAAATAATTTATTTTAAATAGTAACGATTAAAAATTTATTTAATCGAAGTTAGAACGAATATATTTATTTTAATTATAAAAGGAATTAGAAAAAGCACGACAGTTTGAAAATTTGAATTCGAAATTTAACTGACTGTACAAGATGTAAAATAAATCAGATTTTAGTGAAACCAAAAATATTTACATCTGCTTAAAAACATCTTTCCAACGAATCCGAAAAATTGAAATTTCATAGCGGGAATCAAAAGTTATGGTCAGTTGAATATTCAGAATAGTCGCTATGGAATTTAATATAATATGTAGCCCGTATAAGTAGCCAATTTGCAGACGACTTCCGTTTTCAACGAAACCACTTTTGTTGGATCCGCAATGTCAAATTATTACTAGATTCCAATTTTCATAATTTTTGGAATTAATACGTGAGCGTGGCAAAAGAAAACGTGTTTTGTCAATTTCAGTCAATTTGGATCGACCAAAAAAATGACCATTTTTCAAACAGCCTCCAAATTTGACGAAATTAATTTTGTTAGGACTGTATCGTCATAACATAGCTAGATTTATTTTTTGGGAATTTTTAAAGTCCGTATGTGGCCACGGTGAATTTAAATGTAACAATTAAATAAATAAATGATTTAAACTTTAATTTAAAGAAAACAGGTTGATAACGATTGTTTGGGCTGACAGGACCTAGCCCATTGTGTTCGGAATGGGGGAAATTAGGTAGGGACAACTTTCGTTGGACTGAAATTAGAGTTGTTAAAGAGTAACGGATTTATTTGCAAAAATTGGTAATTAAATATTATAAATATACCTAAATCTTAAATACCAAACCCTAACTCTATCTAATGAGCCGCCGCCTTCAGTTTTGAATGACTCTCCTCGTCCCAAATCCAATCCCTAATCATCCCCTAATAATAGCAAATTAGATATTGAATTCAAAACGAAAATGAAAGGGGTTTCTTCGATCTTCAATTTTGTACGGCAATGATTATTATTCGTGAAGTATAGTGGCTGGAATCATTGCCCAAAGGGGCACCGTTCGTTGTGACTTCTGGTGAGGAGAGGGCCCGTGAGCTCGACGTGGATGGTCGGAACAGGTGCGCGACGGAGAGGGCTTCGACGTAAGGGTGGTTGATCGATCTCCGGTGGAGCAAATCGACGGCGGCGGGTGGAAGTTCAAATCGACATTTGGGTTCAGATGTTTTGTGATTATACAAAAACGGGACTAGAGGGAGAAATAAATAAATGTGGAAAGGGTATTTAATTAAATTAATTAGTTAATTAGTTTTAAATACATTATGTAATTAAGGTTTTAACCCTTGTATCTTATGCAAATGAAATCAGAATTTAACGAAATCAGTTTCGTTGAGACCGTGGAAACAAGAGCTTCGCATTGGAATGAATGGGAACAGATTTGAAGCTCATCTCAATTTTTGGTGGAGTGGAAAGCTTTCAGTGAGATTTTGTATTTTAAAATTAAAATAAATTGTTATGCGTTGGAAATCTTTATTTATTCGCTGTTAAGATTCATATTGTTTGCGGAACGTAATTTGAATTGGCTGATGTTGTCGGTATGATCTGTTTGGTGAAATCGTATATAATGGAATAAAAATATGTTAACAATAAAAGTTTCATTTTATTGTGTAAAATGTTTATTGTTTGAAAATGAAATATGTCACTTTGTTAGAATCATATTTTGTAAATAAAATATGAATTGACATTGTCACTTTTGTTGAAATATGAATTGGCAAATAAAATTGTCACTTTTGTTGAAATATGGATTGAAAAATAAAATTGTCACTTTTGTTGAAATATGAATTGACAAATAAAATTGTCACTTTTGTTGAAATTGGAATTGGCAAATAAAATTTCATTTTTATTAGTTATGTTGAATTAGAATTGTCAACACATAAAAGTATCACTTTTATTTGTTATGGTGAAACATTGAATTTGGGTACAAATAAATTATTCTATTATTTGTCATTAGAATTCATAGAAAATGTATACAAATAAATTATCCTTTTATTTGTCATTAGAATACATATAAAATGTATGCAAATAAATTACTTTTTTATTTGTCATGTTGAAAATAGGAATTCGTATACAAGTAAATGTTCACCTTTTATTTGTCATATCAGAACATTGAAATTATTGAAAATAAAATCCATCTTTTTATTTGTCATATAAGAACACTGAAATTATTGAAAATAAAAACCATCTTTTTATTTGTCATATAAGAACACTAAAATTATTGAAAATAAAATTTCTTTTTTTTATTTGCCATATATGAGCGTAGGAATTATGGAAAATTGTTTAACAATAAAAATTCACATTTTTATCGTATATTAGAAAAGATTATGAAATGATCATTTTATGAAATGAAAATTTGTTCACATTTAAAAATTACATTTTTAATGTAAAAGATGAATCATTTAAAAATAGGATTCATAGTTTGATGAAATACGTTAACAAAAAAATTCACATTTTTGTTGTATAATTAAAAATGGTCATTGTTTGAAGTTAAAAAGATTACATTTCAATGTAAGATAGGAAGATTGAAAAGATTCAAAGGTGATAAAGACGTTAACCTTAAAATTACATTTTTAATGTAATAAGAATTGTTAAAAATAATATCACACTTTGATATTGTTAACATTAAAATTTCATTTTTAATGAAATAAAGGATGCATTAAAGAGATTAAACTTTGGTAAAAAGATGTTAACATAAGAAAGTACGTTTTTATATACAAATGGTTATATGAAAAGATTAAAGTTTGATTATAATATGTTTACATTAAAAAGCTCATCTTTAATGTAAAAAAGGGTTTAATAAAAAGATTATTGTTTGATAAAAATATTTTTATATTAAAAATTACATTTTTTTATGTAAGTAGGAATCATCATTAAAATATGCATTGATTATATTAACATTTACATGTTATAGAAGTAGAAAATGTTTGTTTGTTTAATACTAACATTAACATGTTAGAGAAGTAGAAAGATGAACATTTGTAAAACATTATCATTAATATGGTAGCGATATTAGAAATAATTCAAACCGAATTATAGTTGGTTAAATCTATTAACCAAAGATTTATTTATGTAAACTGTTGTTGTTTGAAAACCCCACACGGGTATTGGGATGATATTTGACATATACTAGTCCCAATATTTAGTTACATGTCAATCGATGGATTGGCAGTCTGTGATGAGCGTTATTTATTTATTTTAATGCTCACACATTTGTAAAACTTCACTCTGAATGTAAAGGTATTGTTGAATGGTTATTTATCATTATTGTTATATACGTGCAATGTATGAAATCCATATAATTGAAATTATATGGTAATTGATTGAGTCGCATTCCGATTCAGAATGTTTTAAATAAAGAATACTCAAAAATAAAGAATATTTTAAAATAACAAATAGTTTAAAACAATATTCAGTGACGAATAAAATATAAAAATGTGAAGCCGAATTAAGTAGAAAATCCATTTTTAACCTGAACGGGTTTATTGATCGATTTTATTCAGTTTATAATGAATATCGAAAAGAAGTTATTTCAAAATTTAATATTTTTAAAATATTATCCTTTTTATATAATACAGATATAATGTATTCAATTTTGATTTAAAATTGAAAATGAAGTTAAAATCATTTTTAAAACGAATTTATAAGTATTTTATAAATACGTTTTAAATGGGAATCGACGTAAAATATATTATATATATTATATATATAATGGCCTGAATAGGACGCACCGCGCAACGACCATTCACGAATTTCGACCATTAACTTCGAATTGATGTAATGGGAGCTCCAACCGTCGGATTCTCCTAAAACCAGAACCGTTGGGTTCGTATTGAAAAGAGCTTTCTAATGAATATAAGAGTTTTGAAATCTAATGGTTGGATTTATAATTATGTCCAAATTAAATTTGAAAAATGTCGCTATGGAGGCAGTTCGATGGCCGTTATTGGAAACTGACTGCACGGGCCTTGATAAAATTATTAAAAATATGGTAAAATTATGTAAAATCATAATAAGTGATTTGAAAAAAAATTGGATGAAAAATTCCATATTTGAGAAGATAAAAATATATTTTTATCGAAATTAACTAGTTATTAAGTAGGATAAATCTTTAAATTAATATTTAATGAAGTTTTTCAATGAATTAATATGTAATTGGAATTAAATAAAATAAATTGGATTTTTAGGTTTGTCGTGAATGGTGTCTTAAATAACACTATTCTTGAACCCCGTATGAAGAGAATAAATCTTTTAATTTAGATTGTTAGAGTTTCCAATTATATTTAGTAATTGGAATAAAATGAAATGTGAATTAGATTTATTATGAACTGTGTTTTAAACGACATTTGTTCTTTAACCTAATTAACAGAGAAATTATAATTTGGTATTTATAAATCTTTTATTAAGATTTAAATGGAAATTTTTCCAAAGTAAGGTTTTTCAATTTAATAGAAGAAATTAGAATTGAATGGAATTCGATTTAATAATAATCAAGATGAGCTTCTGTAAAAGAAGACCGTTATTATATATGGAATTTAAAAGGCTTTGTCGTTATACCATTTAATTATTAGTCTGGTACGGAAATTATACCGATTATATATTATTTTAATTTCTGTGAAAATTCCATATTTAATAGAAGATGATTTTGAGTTTATCGTGAACTGTGTTTTAAAAGACATTGGTTCTTTAACCCAGTTAAAGACAAGATTAATTTCTTAAAGTTGAATAATCATAAAGTAATGATTTTCGATATTAAAACCAAATTGGAGTTTTAAGGAATCTTTAAAAATAAGATTAAAGAATAAATTTAAAAGGATTTATCTTTGATAAAATTTAAGGGAACCTTTCCCTAATAATGTGAATATTTATTTAAAAGAATATTCTGAATTGGAATGAAGTGCATGATGTGTTTCTATAGCACTTTATTATTGATTATAAAATACGCGAGTTAATCGGAACGACCGGGTTTAACCCATTCCGAATAATTACTACGATGATTAAAATTCGAAGATGAAGATGGTCGTTGCAGACCTGTAACACCCTGAATTTTCTATGACTATTAAAAGAACGAATTTAAAAATACTTAATTGTTAAACTGATAATTAAGGGAAACAGGTTATGCCATTGCGTTCATCTCGAAATTCTGCTTGGAATAGAGTCCAAGTTTTCGTAAATCGGATTTCGTATGAAGAAGTTATGGCTTTTAGAAATTTCAAGAATTTTATATAAATTAATAACAGTTTAGATTAAAAATTCAAAATTCAAAATTCAAACGAGGAAGTGGGTTGGGCGGGATTTCTCCCTCCCCAGGCCAGGTCGAGCAGGGGGTCGACCTCCCCTATACAGGTCGAGCAGGGGGTCGACCTACCCCCTGGGCAGATCTGAACTACGACGATTCTGACTTGTTGCCTAGTCTTTCCTGACATGTTGCTGAGTCACTAGGGCATAAGTGGCAATTTTGGATAACTCTATCTAGTCTGGACGGTTGTGCTTGCTCCTATGATAATCTAATGGCTTATGTTGATTTAAATTTCTATATAAGCATGTATAGAATCAAGCCCTAAACCTAAACTAAATTAGTCTCTTGGCCTTCATGCTGCTGCTAGAATAGTTCTTCTTACTAAAGCTTAGGAATTGCAAGTCAGAATTTTAATACAAACGACGAACGAATTATTCTCTTCTCTTACTTGTCTTTGTGAGTACAATTTCTTTCACAAAATAATTAATAAATTAATTATGATGAGTTATAATTTGGTATGACTGTTGAATCATGTAATGTTACTTAACTTTGCTATCGTCTATTGATGAACGTATGACAGTTTTGTTAACTTATGTTGGTAGATCTATTTCATATGTCCAATCATATGTGTTTAACTTGATTCATGACATCAGTTTATATGCAAGTTTGGGATGTTAAATCATATGCCAGTTTGTATGTGAAACTTATGCAAGTCTGTTTTTACATATGCTAGTTTGTATGTGAATCTTATGCAAGTCTGTATGCGAATTATACACAAGTTTATATGTGAATCAAGTATATATATGCTAGTTTATGTGAAAAACATGTGATATTAGTTTACATGTTTAAATTCATATGCAAGTTTGGGTGGAAACTATATTCACATATGCAAGTTTAGGTGAAAACGGTAACACCCCACCTCCGTTAAGGTCACTCACAAAGGGAATGCTTTAACTTTGATGGAGCGTTTTAGTAGACAGAACAGAAATTTACAAGACAGATAAAATAGTACTTGAAAAATTTATAACTTTATTACAATAGAAACCGAAGTAAGTTTGGTTACATCTTTTCAAATCACAATATCAGAATTCAAGTACAAAAATATCAGTCTTGTACAAAAGCCTTCAGAATACATAGTTTTTAAAATCATAATCCCCCAACATAAACCAACATAAACTGCTACGGAAAGATAGAGCCAAGGCCAAGTGATACTTCAAGCAGAGAAAGTCCAAATCAAGCTCCTAGATTTCCACCCTACAAACCTGGGGGGGGGGGAAACGAAAGAGAAGGGGCAAAAACAAGCAAGGCCAGACATAAAGTCTGGTAAGTCTAGCGACTTCCAACATATGAACAGATAATAATATCATGACATGAAAATAAAGCTGGATAAGAGACAATATCAATAGGAGTAACTAATATACTTAAGCTAAACAGAAGATACAGAATGATATAGCCCATGTTATGCTTCTTACTTATATTTTACTTCTCTGCACTAATACTAGTATAACAGATTAGGTGTTACCCTAATGTCTAAACAGAAACAGAATAATGGGCCTTTACCACCCGAACAGAAGGTACAAAAACAGAAACAGAATAATCCTTACGGAAACAGAATGATAAAATTAGGCGTATACTAGTAAATGCCCCTTTACCACCCCAACAGACGGTACCACACAGAAACAGACAGGTGTTACCACCCAACAGAAACAGACGGTACCCCAATGGAAAAAGACAGAAGTAAGTGTACCCTAAATCTACCCCCAAGAGATCGGCTCCCTAATACATAAATACCCTGTGCCAACCCCACAGAAGATGTATCACTCCCCAAAGTGGCAACCTTTAAATGACACAGACCTATTTACAGATGTCACGGCGTCTTACATCCTCAGAGGCAGACCGGGACCCATGCACGCACATGACCCGGTTGGAAGACACCATCAACACCCCTCGCCATTATCAGAATGAACCGCTTATAATTAGTTCAGTAAGCGTGCCCGGACCCTACCTACTGTTGGGTCATAGTTTTGATACCAGAAAGGGTTACTAACTAATATGGGTCCCAAACAACAGATGACACAAGTATTTTCCCTCCTAACCTTGTGTCCCCAGACTAATAGATTTTAGATTAACTTGTTTACAAGTTTTCAGACATACAGAGTTCAAGTCAACTAGTTCACAGATCAGAAAAATCAGGTTAACAGGTTTTCAGACTAACGGATCAGATGTACAGTTTTAACAGACTTACAGATTGTCTAACTTTGTATTGGGTCTACAGATTCACGAAACAGGTTTATTAATTCATCAGTCCAGTTGGTTTAGCCCTATCTACCCAACACGTTTTAGACATCATATTTACCTCAGATTTGAATTAATTAAATATTAATGCGCAGACCTCTCACATAGGTCGGTAGCTTGTGGCCGCTGGATAAGCCGGGCGGTTTCGGCCAGACTTCTGCCATAAGACAGACCTAACCTCGTGTCTAAGCATATTTTATTTATGCCTACGACCTCTCACATTAAACTAGCAGTTTGCGGTTGCTGGTTAAGCCGGTTGGGTCCGGGCAGGCTTTTACCGCAAACATGAGTCTAACCTCGTGTCTCAGCATTTTTATTATAACCCATTTATTCGATTACAAATGATACAAATATCAGACTAATTATGCCAATCTAACAGATTTGACTTCTTTTCAAGTCGCAGCAGATTAAACAAATTAACATGTTTTACACAAATTACAATCATTCAGCTTTTCAACAGATCTAACAGATTTAGCAGCTCAGGCGGTTCAACAGATTTATCAGATTAGTCAACTCAACAGATTTAGCAGATTGGGCACAATTAGCAGATTAGGCGATTCAACATATTTAACAGTTTAGGCAATTCAGTAGATTAAACAGGTAACGGATTTAGCAGATTAGGCAAATTTAGCATATTAAACAGATAACAGTTTTAGTCGATTAAACATTCCTTAAAGTCCTATTCACATATCTTGCCTAATTCATAAAGTAATCCTAAACTTATAAGCCCAAATTATGGTCATAATCCACCATATAACATATGTCCCGAATTTTAGTTAAACTTGCATAATTCAGAATATTCTCCAAAAACCTTACATATAAATTGTGCCAAATATAACCATGGATTACAACATGTCATATATCCAAAAACCCACTTTTAGGCGTGTTCACATTAATGGTTATCTTATTTAATATAGGTTTTTACGCCTAAGTTATGCACTAAATAATCCTCCTTCTTCTAAATTACAGACTATAATATATAAAGTATGTCTAGATCTAGAATTACAACTTATGTCCTTTATATTCTAAGTCATAAACAATCTCATATAATATACCTCCAACTTATGTCCTGAATTACAACATGTGCTATGTATCTAAATCAATTGCTTATTTACAGTTAAATCTTTACGCCCAAATCATAAGTCATATGTCCAATATTCTTCTATGCCTCAAGTCATATGTTCAATACACTTTATGTTTCAAACATGTCTAGCCATATGTCTCAGATTTATGTTCTAGCTACAGCCTATATTCTTTCCTCAAATAAGTCACAGATTAGTCTTGCCCAATTTATGCATCATTCATTATTTGCCCCAAAAGTTTGGCATTCGTGCGTCAATCTCTTATGAGATTTGGCTCAGGCTCGTGGTAGCCTGGCTATAGAACAGAAAGAAGAGAGATACAGAATAGTTACAATAGGATAGATCTAAACAGAACAGAATCTGCATAACCTCAGATTCAGATTTACAACCATGTCACGATCATAATTAAAATTCATATCTAAAAATAACCGTGCTTGCCTTGATCGGATTATAGAAGAAGAGTTGCAGTAGTTCTCTTTTAACCTAATTCGGATTTGGAAGAAGATGCACTATTTCTGGTTTTGATTCCAACAGAGTAGCGACACCATTATTTTATTTATTTATAATATTTCAAAGGCAGCATAAGGAGAGAATAAAATGGTGTAAAGAGAATGAGGCTAAGAGGCTGTTTATATAGGATTAGGCGGACGAATCTAGACAGAAAACGTGACCAGATACATCAGAATGAACCTAGGCTCAGAACTGGGTTTGTCACCAGGTCGACCCCCAAGTCTAGTCCCTGGGAGGTCGACCATAGTGTCAACCCCCAGGTCGACCTGGTCTTGGGCGGGAAAATTTCCGCCCAGTCTGCGCTGACGTTTGAATTCGAATTTGAATTTCAAGATGTTTTCAGTTCTGAAAATTCCTAAAACTTCGGAGGGTCATATCTCCCTCATACGGACTCCGTTTCTCGAAAAATAGGACTTGTTTCCAAGTAGAATTTCGAGACGAACGCAATGTCGCAATCCGTTTCCCTTGATTCTTATTTTAAAAATTAATTATTCTCTAATTTGTCACTTATACATTTACAGAAAATACGGGGTGTTACAAAAACTATATCCCATATATGCAAGTTTAGGTGAAACCCATATTCATATGTGCAAGTTCACAATTTCATGTTTAGATCTATATTTAGATCCATGGTAGTTAATGAAAATTTATGTTCTATATGTCCATTGCCAATGCAAGTTATTGGCTATGCAAACTTATGTTCTATTTCTTATTCGCAAGTTAGATCTATTTTATGTGTTATGCAAGTTGTGATGTTGCTTTTCCTTTCATGAGTTAGACTATTTGCGAGTCTAACATATTTCATACTAAACGTACGAATAGCGTGGGGACAATGGGAAAATATTAATAATACATATTGTGAATTGGCATAAAATGACTTTAAAGGCATATAATTAATTTGAGACATTAGTTGTTATAATTTATATATCTAAAAAGTATGGACATAATTTAGGTGACAATTATGGACATAGTTAAATTTGGAAATTATTACCAATTTGAATAGGGATAATTAATTCATGTTGGGGTGAAATAATTATGTGTAATAATAAACGCCTAAGACACGAGGTTAGACTCGTTTATGGTATAAGACTGCCTGGACCCGCCCGGCAAATCCAGAAACCACAAACGGTAGTCTAATGTGAGAGGTCGAAGGCATAAATTAAATGCGTAACAATTATAAAGACACGAGGTTAGACTCGTTTGCGGTATAAGACTGATCGGACCCGCCCGGCAAATCCAGCAACTGCAAACGGTAGTCCAATGTGGGAGGTCTTACAAGATTACGACTATAATGAATTAAGTAACACTTAACCAAGATAAACATGTGGTGGGACATGGGGGTTAAGTGGGTGACATGGGTGACATGTGAAATACGATTAGAAATACTTAACCAAATTGAAACATGTAAGAAGACATGAATAAGAAGGGGTTAAGTGGGAAATCCTAGTGGCGACCATACATCGGTGGAAAGCTTGTGTCAAGCATGGGGGACCCTTTTCAAACTAGTAACCCATTAAGTATCTTTGTGAGCTCGAGTTAAATCGAGGATGGGACACGCTTACTGGGTTTGATTGTAACATGTCAAAACGGGTTAGCGGTGGCAACACAAGTCCAACGGGGTCATGTGCATGCGTGGGCCCGGGCTGGTAGGTAAGACGTTGTTGCATCGTGTAGATATAAGCCATGCATCTTTAGTGGTATCGGGTTGCCACTTTAAGGAGTGATACACCCCACTGTGGGACCAACACTATTATCAATGAGTTAGGGAGCCTATCGCATAGGGGTAGTGGGTACAACTAGTGGAGATAGGGGAAGGAGGCACCTATGAAGACAGCTAGGGGTACACGAAACTACCATTATGATTATTATGTTCAGTAGACGGGATCAACTTTTAGGGTGACTAGTAATGGTGCAGTATAGTAATTATCCTATAGTATTGGAGGCGCAAATTAACGTTATATTATTCCTCTTGTTTGCTTTGTCATGCCCATTTGTTTCACAATCACTCCTTGTTTTACCAGTTTATGCCTTATCCTAATTACTTTAATAATTATATTATTAAAGTTATTGGACTCACCAGAGTTTATGTCTGACCCCATTTGTTTTCGCCTCTTTTCTTCCTCCCCCTAGGTTCTCACAGTGGGACTAGTGCTAGCGGAGCTTGATTTGGGTCTTTCTCTCTCTTTTGGAAGTGCTTAGATTGCTGAAAGTAAAGTTCAACTCATCTCTTTTATGGCTACTTATGTTGGGGTTATGCTTTTTTACTTTATGTACTCAGAAAACAATTTGTCAAGATGGATATTAAGTGTAATTGGTTTTGTTGTTGGTTTTTGATGTTGTTGTAACCAAACTATTTCTCCGCTGCAATAAAAGTTGTTTTTAAATTTTTCAAATATCAATATATGTATCTGTCTTGTTATATTCTGTTCTATACACAATAATACTCCATGAAAGTTAAAGCATTCCCTTTGAGAGTGACATTAATGGATGTGGGGTGTTACACGTGGTATCAGAACTGAAGGTTTCCAAGAGCATATAAGAGGTTTTGAAAAACTGTTTTTCAAAAGCATTTTATAAAGAAATACCTTCAAAAATATGTTTTAAGGAGAGTTTCTTCAAGGGAAAAGTTTGTTTTAAAAACATAACCCCCAAGAGCCATATATCTTTCCTTCGATTCTCTATTTTGAATCTCTTCCTTTTTCTTTTCAGCATGTCTGGGTTACCCGAGATACCCGAGGGAATACCAATACCAACCTGGTTCAGAAGGTATCTGGAGGCTAGGCCAGCGCCGCAGGCCCAACAGGCATTCCTCCTCCCCCAGCTGCAGCCGCTCCTCCTCCTCCCCCTCCCCGCATTGATACTTTTTCAAAGATATGCAAAGACTTTCGGGCAATGGGCGGGAAACCTTTTCACGGGTCAGAGACGTTTGTTGAAGTGCGAAATTGGCTTAAGGAGGTGGAAGATTTGTTTGGTATCTTCGAGATAGAAGATGGAAGGAAGGTCCAATTAGCTGCTTGATTAATGAAGGACAAAGCCTCGTTTTGGTGGGATGGAGAGTGTCTGGTGGAGACATGGATGGATTTCAGACATAGGTTCGAGATGAAATTTCTCTCATGAGCAGAAGAGAATTTATACATGGAAAGGTTCTTGGTATTGAAGCAAGGGAATTTATCAGTAAAGGAGTACGTCAACAAGTTCAATCAGTTGGCGAGATTTGTCTTAGACTTGGTGAACACACCTAAAAAGAAGGCCCTGAGATTCGTTAAAGGTTTGAATGAGCTGCTACATGGATTGGCTATGACCCACATTCCTATGGGGGCTACCTTTGAGAAACTGGTTGACATGGCGCTTATGCATGAAGAGGAGAAAGGCGCTAATGCTAATAAGGCACCGGAAAAAGAAAGGGGATCAAAAGAAGTCACAGCAGCAACCTAAGAAAGGTGGTAAGGATAACAATAACAAAGGAATGAAAAGGTTCTTTAATTGTGGAGTACCATGCCATCTGAGCAAGGACTATAGGAAGAAGAAGAAGACTGGCTGCTTCAACTGTGGTGAGGCAGGACATCTGATTAAAGACTACCCGAGAAGGCAAGGACATAGGATAGGGTCTACTTATGGAGGGCAAGTTCAGGCTCTCATGGCACCAGGGCAAGGAAGAGGGCAGGTTCATGCTCTCATGGCACCAGGATAGGAGAGAGGCAGAAACATTTCTATTGAAACTTTTGGTTTTTCTGTTTGATCATCATGTTCGTACTTTGTTTGATTCTGGCGCTTCACACTCGTTTGTATCTGCTTCGTTAGTTGAAACACTGCACCTATATACTAGTCTAGTTACGGATCCCATAGTAGTCTCAAATCCTATTGGTGGTTCGACTCATCTTTCAATGATTTGTCGGGATTTGAGTGTGTCTATCTTGAGCATTGGGTTTGAATGCAACGCCTTCGTTCTTGGTTTCATGGGCTATGGGTTGATTCTAGGCATGGATCGGCTATCCAGTAATGGTGCCATCCTCAATTGTGAAAAGAGAGTGGTTAGACTTATGACTCGCCTCGGTAACACTCTCGAAATCTCTTGTAATCCCATACATTCTGTTATGCTTAGCTACCTAGAATCTCTTGATGCGTCTGTTGAAAACTTGCAGTCAGTTAGGGTAGTCCGTGAATAATCAGATGTATTTGAAGAGGTGAAGGGCTTACCTCCGAAGCGGGAGATAGACTTCCGCATATACCTTGTTGATAATGCAAAACCCGTAGCTCTACTCGTTAGACACATGGCTCCAAGGAAGAGAAAAGAGCTCAGCAAGCAAGTCAAAGAGTTGCTCAGAAATGGGTTTATATGGCGGAGTTTTTCTGAATGGGGTGCTTCAGTAGTATTCGCAACCAAAGCGGATGGTTCACTTCGCCTATGCGTTGATTATGGGGAGCTAAACAAGTTGACCAAGAAAAATAGGCACCCACTTCCAAGAATAGATGACTTGTTTGATCAGCTGTAGGTGCGTCGGTTTTCTTCCAACTATATCTGGCTACCGGGTTTCATCAGCTAAGAGTAGCTGAAGACAACATTGATAAGACCGCGTTCAGAACCCCGGATGGTTTCTTTGAATGGCTTGTCATGCCTTTCGGCTTGACAAACGCACCCGCTTACTTCGTTGACTTGATGAGCAGGGTGTTCAGGGAGTTCCTTAATAAGTTTGTGGTGGTCTTCGTAGACGACATTCTGATTTTCTCGAAGAATGAAGAAGAGCATGCTTTGCATTTAAAGGAAGTCATGTATACTCTTCGTGCACATCAGCTGTAAGCCAATTTCTCCAAATGCCATTTTTGGAGAGAAGAAGCGAGGTTTCTTGGACATGTGGTGTCCAAAGAGGGGTTACCTGTGGACCTCGTAGAAGTAGTTGTAGTGCAAGATTGGAAGGTTCCACGGAATGCAACCGAAGTCTGAAGCTTTCTCGGGTTAGCTGGCTTTTACCGAAAGTTCATTACAGACTTTGTGAAAATCTCAGCCCCACTCACAAAATTGACAAAGAAGAACCTAACTTTCGCTTGGGATTTGGATTGCGATATTGCTTTCAAATGTTTGAAAAGGGCTCTAACAACAGCCCCAGTTCTGACATTGCCTGATGGGAGCAAAATGTTTACCGTATACACAGACGCATGCGGTACAGGGTTGGGCGTTGTCTTGATGCAAGAAGGCAAGGTAGTTTGTTATGGGGGAAGGCAATTGAAGGTACATGAGAAGAACTACCCAACTTATGATTTGGAGCTAGCTGCCATTGTTTTCGCTCTAAAGTCATGGCGTTATTACCTACTAGGATAAAGGTTTGAATTGTTTACTGACCATAAATCATTAGAGTACCTTTTCTCACAGAAAGATCTTAACTTATGATAACAAAGGTGGATTGAATTTCTGGCGTTATATGATTTTGAGATTTCCTATACCCCTGGCAAGGGCAATGTGGTAGCAGACACCGTGAGTACAAAGAAGACGACCTTGAGTCCTCTCTTTGTAGAAAGGCAAAGTTTGGAGTACATAGCAAACTTTAACTTTAGACCCTCCTCTGAAATTGTACCTGGTCGGTTAGCATCGCTAGAGGTGCGGCCTACTCTTTTGGACTCAATAGGAACCGCGCAACGAGAAGACCCTCAGCTAGTTGATATGATGGATAAGCTAGTTAGTAGTGAGACTTCTAGTCACCTCAATAGATACTCCATAGATGATAAGGGTTGGTTGAGACGGGATGGAAGGCTATGCGTCCCACAAGCAAGGGATTTAGTGAAGACGGTTCTCGAAGAGGCTCACCATTCTAAGCTGACCATACACCCAGGCGGAGACAAGATGTATAAAGATATAAAAAGGGTTTTCTTTTGGAATGGCATGAAGGGGGATGCAACTGAGTTCTCGCTAAGTGCTTGATTTGCCAGCAAGTCAAAGCGGAGCAGAAGAAGCCTGGTGGTATGCTTCATCCTCTAGAGGTCCCACAGTGGAAGTGGGATACCATTTCGGTGGACTTTGTTGATGGGTTGCCTAGGTCAAGAAGGGGAAATACCAGTATTTGGGTAATAGTGGACAGGCTCACTAAAAGCGCTCACTTTATACCTATTAAGAGTAGAAGGACTGCCTTGTCCCTAGCATCCATTTAGCTTAAAGAGATAGTTCAACTCCATGGAATACCCTCCAGCATAGTGAGTGATCAAGATCCCATCTTTACGAGCGAGTTTTGGAAGAGTTTGCAAGAGGCAATAGGCAATAGGTACACAATTATGCTTAAGCACGGCCTATAACCCCTAAACCGATGGTCAGACGGAAAGCGTGAACAGAGTATTAGAAGACCTCTTGAGATTGTGCATTCTTGACTTTGAAGGGACATGGGAGGATCATCTTCCTTTGGTGGAATTCGGTTACAACAATAGCTACCAAGCCACCGTAGGCATGGTGCGCTTCGAAGCTTTATATGGAAGGCCATGCCGATCACTAACTTGTTGGTGGGAGTCTGCAGACAAGATCGTACTTGGGCCAGACATGATTAGAGAAACCTCAGAAAAGGTGGACTTGATAAGAAGACGGATGAAGGCTGCACAAGATAGACAGAAGTCCTACGCAGACAAAAAAGGACCGACCATGAGTTTGAGGTTGGAGATAGGGTGTTCCTTAAAATATCTCCTTTAAGGAATATCATTCGCTTTGGGTCCATAGAAAAGCTAGCACCAAGAATTGTAGGACCATTTCCTATCATTGAAAGGATTGGGACGATGGCTTACAGAGTAGAGCTACTCAAAATATTGGCTGGAGTTCATAATGTTTTTTCATGTTTCTCAACTACAAAAGTGCTTACATGAGTCTGCGGAAGTTGTGGAGCCAAGTATACTACAGGAAGTAGAAGTGGAACGAGAAGTGAATGTGAGAAAAATTCCAATTCATATCTTGGGTATGGAAGTCAAAAAGCTACGCAACCGTGAAGTCAAGCTTGTTAAAGTTCAATGGAGTGACGTTGAGGAAGATGCGACTTGGGAAACTGAGAGGAAAATACGCGCAACCTACCCTTTTCTTTTTGAAGGTACCTCCTTGATATCTTTTTCCATAAGTTTATTCATGCTTAAATCTATCTTTTAAGTATATATCCTCGGTCCTACTCTTTATCCTTAGGTAGAAACCAATGGATGTAAACATGTATTTGAAACATGTTATGATTAATGGCTGCGAGTGGTTGCAAGTGGTTGCTCTTGGATGCATATACACACACATTAGGCACTAGATCGACTCAATCACTTTCATATTGCATATAAATATGTGTGCATATTTAAATTAATGGATGTATAATTGTTGTGTTATCATATGGATGCTACATTTTGATGAATGGTTGTGCACACATGTAGAAGTAATATGTATCATTAGGATTCTTTCACATACATAATGGACGCACAACACTATCATGTTTTGCATTAAGGAGGTCAACTGAATCAGTGGACCGCCTGATTCTGCATTGGATAAGGAACATGTACACACACTTTTTGCATAAGTTCATACAACATTAAAATTCTTGTAAGGACAATGGATGCCTGTGTTTGATGGTTGAGTAGATGGACAATTGGATGTTAGGATATACACTCTCCTTAACTTGGAGATTTCGGGGGCGAAATCCTTTAAGGAGGGGAGAATGTAACACCCTAAATTTTCTGTGACTATTAAAAGAACGAATTTAAAAATACTTAATTGTTAAAGTCATAATTAAGGGAAATGGGTTATGCCATTGCGTTTGTCTCGAAATTCTGCTTGGAATAGAGTCCAAGTTTTTGTAAATCGGATTCCGTATGAAGAAGTTATGGCCTTCAAAAGTTTCAGGAATTTTATATAAATTAATAACAGTTCAGATTAAAAATTCAAAATTCAAACGAGGAAGCGGTTTGGGCGGGATTTCTCCCGCCCCAGGCTAGGTCGACCAGGGGGTCGACCTGGGGGTCGACCTACCCCCCGGGCAGATCTGAACTATGATGATTCTGACTTGTTGCTGAGTCTTTCCTGACCTGTTGCTGAGTCACTAGGGCATAGGTGACAATTCTGGATAACTCTATCTAGTCTGGACGGTTGTGATTGCTCCTATGATAACCTAACGGCTTATGTTGATTTAAATTTCTATATAACCACGCATAGACTCAAGCCCTAAACCTAAACTAAATTAGTCTCTTGGCCTCCATGTTGCTGCTAGAATAGTTCTTCCTGAAGCTTAGGAATTTCAAGTCAGAATTCTAATACAAACGATGAACGAATTATTCTATTCTCTAACCTGTCTTTGTGAGTACAATTTCTTTCACAAAATAATTAATAAATTAATTATGATGAGTTATAATTTGGATTATGAGAATATGACTATTGAATCATGTGATGTTACTTAACTTTGCTATCGTCTATTGGTGAACATATGACAGTTTTGTTAACTTATGTTGGTAGATCTATTTCATTTGTCCAATCATATATGTTTAACTTGATTCATGACATCAGTTTATATGCAAGTTTGGGATGTTAAATCATATGCTAGTTTGTATGTGAAACTTATGCAAGTATGTTTTTACATATGCTAGTTTGTATGTGAATCTTATGCAAGTCTGTATGCGAATTATACACAAGTTTATATGTGAATCAAGTATATACATATGCTAGTTTATGTGAAAAACATATGATATTAGTTTACATGTTTAAATTCATATGCAAGTTTGTAGGAATCCATACGCAAGTTTGGGTGGAAACTATATTCATATATGCATGTTTAGGTGAAAACTATATCCCATATATGCAAGTTTAGGTGAAGGGTGCGTTTTTTAGAGGTCCCTATTAAGTTTCAAAATATAAAAAAAACCCGGTCATAAACTTATTGTAAATTAGGTCCCTATTTTTTGAAAAGTCATAAAAAATATATAAAAAAATCACGTAAATTCGTATTTAAATAAAACATGTAAACACTAAAAAATTCAGAACAAAAAACCATCAAAGAAGGCGTCAAAAATAAAAAAAACAGAAAAAACCGAAATTTCCAGTTAAATGCATAATAGTATGCACATATATCATTTTCCTGCATACATCCATGCATATTTTTCACTACATACATCTTCGTTGATTTTTATTCATACAAAAACATGCTTACATGTGTGCAAATATACCCAATATTTGCACACATTTGTGCAGGTTTAGTTTCAAATTTTCAAACCGAACACAGCTTACGGAAAAGTTGCATACATATATGCAATTATCAGTAATAATTGCATAAATATATGCAACTATTTTTTTTATTTCCGTAGAATCCTGAAATTATTTCCATATTTTAGAATATTTTTTTTTATGAAGGAACGTACTTTTAAAAAAAAAAAAAAGGCGGAAGCAATAAAATAAGGGGCGGTTATAAAATTTTCAAATCTTTTTTTTATATATATATAAATTAGGTCCCTACTTTTATCCTATAAAAATGTTGCACACATGTGTGCATTTTTTTGGGAAATTTGCACATTTGGATGCAAATAAAAATGAACTGAAATATTAAGTTAAATCTATCCGCTGGAAGAACTGCAGTTAATTGCATATATGCATGCAATAAAATCAAAAAGGTGCATAATATTATGCATTTAACTGCAGTTTTTTCTTTTTTTTTTGCTGTTTTCTTCTTTCTGACATTATTTTTGTTGTTTTTTGAACTGAATTTTTTGTATAATGCATAATTTATTTTATTACTAATTTACGAATTTTTTTATTTTTTTTAATTATTATTTTATAAGTTTTGAAAACAGGGACCTAATTTATATTAAGTTTATGACCGGATGTGAGTCTAATTAAGTTTCAAAATAGGGACGTGAGCCTAATAAGTGAAACCCATATTTATATATGCAAGTTCACAATTTCATGTTTAGATCTATATTTAGATCCATGGTAGTTTATGCAAATTTATGTTCTATATGTCCATTTCCTATGCAAGTTATTGGCTATGCAAACTTATGTTATAATTCTTATTCGCAAGTTAGATCTATTTTATGTGTTATGCAAGTTGTGATGTTGCTTTTCTTTTTATGAGTTAGACTATTTGCGAGTCTAACATATTTCATATTAAACGTACGAATAACGTGGGGACAATGGGAAAATATTAATAATACATATTGTGAATTGGCATAAAATGGCTTTAAAGGCATATAATTAATTTGAGACATTAATTGGTATAATTTATATACCTAAAAAGTATGGACATAATATAGGTTACAATTATGGACATAGTTAAATTTAGAAATTATTACCGATTTGAATAGGGATAATTAATTCATGTTGGGGTGAAGTAATTATGTGTAATAATAAACGCCTAAGACACGAGGTTAGACTCGTTTGTGGTATAAGATTGCCCGGACCTGCCCGACAAATCTAGCAACCACAAATGGTAGTCTAATGTGAGAGGTCGAAGGCATAAATTAAATACGTAACAATTATAAAGACACGAGGTTAGACTCGTTTGCGGTATAAGACTGCTCGGACCCGCCCGACAAATCCAGCAACTTCAAACGGTAGTCTAATGTGGGAGGTCTTACAAGGTTACGGTTTTAATGAATTAAGTAACACTTAACCAAGATAAACATGTGGTGGGACATGGGGGTTAAGTGGGTGACATGTGAAATACGATTAGAAGCACTTAACCAAATTGAAACATGTAAGAAGACATGAATAAGAAGGGGTAAGTGGGAAATCCTAGTGGGGACTAAGCATAGGTGGAAAGCTTGTGTCAAGCACGAGGGACCCTTTTCAAACCAGTAATCCATTAAGTATCTTTGTGGGCTCGAGTTAAATCGAGGACGGGACACGCTTACTGGGTTTGATTGTAAGAGGTCAAAACGGGTTAGCGGTGGCAACGCAAGTCCAATAGGGTCATGTGCGTGCGTGGGCCTGGGCTGGTAGGAAAGACGTTGTTGCAACGTGTAGATATAAGCCATGAATCTTTAGTGGTATCGGGTTGCCACTTTGGGGAGTGATACACCCCACTGCGGGAGCAACACGGGTATCTACGAGTTAGGGAGCCGATCGCATGGGGGTAGTGGATACAACTAGTGGAGATAGGGGCAGGCGACACCTATGAAGACAGCTAGTGGTACATGAAACTACCATTATGATTATTATGTTCAGTAGGCGGGATCAACTTTTAGGGTGACTAGTAATGGTGCAGTATAGTAATTATCGTATAGCATTGGAGGCGCAAATTAACGTTATCTTATTCCTCTTGTTTGCTTTGTCATGCCTATTTGTTTCACAGTCATTCCTTGTTTTACCAGTTTATGCCTTATCCTAATTACTTTAATAATTATATTGTTAAAGTTATTGGACTCGCCAGACTTTATGTTTGACCCCTTTGTTTTCGCCTCTTTCTTCCTCCCCCCAGGTTCTCAAGGTGGGACTAGTGCTAGCGGAGCTTGATTTGGATCTTTCTCTCTCTTTTGGAAGTGCTTGGATTGCTGAAAGTAAAGTTCAACTCATCTATTTTATGGCTACTTATGTTGGGGTTATGCTTTTTTACTTTATGCACTCAGAAAACAATTTGTCAAGATGGATATTAAGTTTACTTAGTTTTTTGTTGGTTTTTGATGTTGTTGTAACCAAACTATTTCTTCGCTGTAATAAAAGTTGTTTTTAAAATTTTCAAGTACCAATATATGTATCTGTCTTGTTATATTCTATTCTATACACCAATAATACTCTATGAAAGTTAATGCATTCCCTTTGAGAGTGACATTAATGGATATGGGGTGTTACACGACCAGAGGTCTTCACATCGTTTGGATGATTACTGATGTCTTGATTGGGAGGCATCCCAAGACAAGGGAATAAGTGGTGATCGTCCAGACGTACTTGTAGATCGATGGATATGCGAGAACCTCTCTCCTATATCAGACATATGGGACGAGTAACAAGATGTCTCCGGTTTCGTTTAGACCCAGAACGGACTTGTAAATGGATGGCATGTCTGACATTGTATTCCTTTATGCTGTATTCGTTGTTCTCTACTAAATATATATCTGTTTGGTGGCAGAGAATTAATCCTCTTGCTTAACACCCTTCTCTGAGACGTACGAGCTCAGAGGTTATATATTGGCAGAAATCAATGGTATGGTATGGATTGACAATGTGGCATGCTAAGATGAAAATGATCAAGGCTTTTTTTGGAAAGCAAAGCCATGTGGTTGATGATCAAAGCACAGCTTTATTTAGCATAGCTTTGTGTAGATATACTTTGCGAGCCTCACACCCCGATATGAACCAAAAATGGGAGGTAGGACTACAGGGAGGACATACGTTTCTTTCTAGCTAGAAGTGGTGTCAAGGTTTTACAAGCCCAGACATTTTTACTTATGTGGATGATGGAATGAGGCGCATCGGTATTTGAGTCCCTAATGGCTCTATATTTACGCCCCAGAGTGCGGGGAAACATATTGTTCAAGCATTACTAATCCACTAACATATTTGTGGACCGGCCCTAAAGATCCAAGGGACGATGCGTTTTGTTCCTGAGGCTCGGGCTAGAGAGTCTCAAATTTGGTAAGGACGATCCCTTGCCTTGGTTCATGATTGAAATCCAACTTCCAATACGACACCATGCAGTTTTGTAAAACTAGTATGGCGACATAGTATATGGTAGCTATGCCGTCTATGATTGATACATTATGATTGAAATTGTTTTAAAACAGTTACGCATTAATAATAATATCGAATGATTTGTATGTATCAAGCATTTTTGACCATTATAAGGTAAAACTCTATCCTCCGATTTGCGTTGCATTGTGTGATGGGACTTGAGTCTTATAATGGTTTCATTTTTTCTAAAAAGCATTGCATTAGCGATTTACTTTATTTATGCACTGGCAATCCGATGGAGTAAACCCATTCCGCGTTAGCGGCGTGGTCCTGTGATTAGCCTTATTATTAAATAGGTTAATTAGATTTCTCATACTGTAACAACCCGTATTTCTAATAATCTGTTATAACATAAATTGAGGCAGAATTAAATTATAAAATGGGAATCAAGGGAAACGGGCTATGCCATTGCGTTCGTCTCGGAAAAATACGCGAAATAGAGTCCGAGTTTTCGAAAATCGGAGTCCGTATGACCCAGTTAAGGCCCATTGAAGTTTGCAGAAAATTTCTAAGTAAAAACAGATTTAAATTTGAAATTAGAAACAAGGGTTTGGGCCAGCTGGGCCAAGGCGGGAAAAATCCCGCCCAGGACCCCATGTCGACAGGCCTGTCGACAGGGGTATAGGCATGTCGACTGCCCTGTCGACAGCCCTGTCGACAGGGGGTGCCCAGGCAGTCTAACCTGGTGCACCATTTTTGATTTAGGCTGGGTCTTGGGGCTTGGTTCTAGAGGATTCCGAGATCTGACGGGCCAAAACTATCCTAGGGTTAATCCTAGGGCTAAAAACACTCTAATCTTCTATAAATATACCCCTAATCCTACCCTAAAGCCTCATTATTCATCCTAGCAACAAAACTATGCCAAAATCTAAACTCTCATGGCCTCCACCTAAAACCCTAGCCTCCAATCTCTTCATTAATAATTCCTAAGTAATTTTCCATGCATACAAGCATATTTAGGCTTGTATGATCCTCCTTAGCTTGCATTAAAGGCTTGTTTTTCAATTGGCATCATAAAGGAGGAGTCTTGATCAAGTTTGCTTGCATTTGGGGGTCTTAATTAGTTGCATAAGGGGTTTCTTGCATTTGTTATACTCATTTGAGTCCGCATAAGCATTGTAAGCCCTCTTACCCTCATTTTAGAAACTATAAAGTTAATGTGTGATGAAAGTTGGGGTTCATGTATGTTTATTGTGTTGTGCATGTTATGCAAGGGTACTAAGCCATGATTTGCAAATCTATTAAGTTATGCATGTATACTAAGCCATGATTTGCAAGATTTATAAGTTATGCATGTTTGTGCAAGTATGTTAAGCCATGATTTGTATGTTTATTAAGTTATGCATGTTTATGCAAGTTTGTTAAGCCATTATTTGCATGTTTGACAAGTTATGCATACTTATGCAAGTTTAAAAGGACAAGTTGTGCATGTTTTGACAAGTTGTGCATGTTTTGACAAGTTGTGCATGTTTTGACAAGTTGTGCATGTTTTGACAAGTTGTGCATGTTTGACAAGTTATGCATACTTATGCAAGTTTAAAAAGACAAGTTGGGCATGTTTGACAAGTTATGCATACTTATGCAAGTTTAAGATGGCAAGTTGTGCATGTTTTGACAAGTTGTGCAAGTTTGACAAGTTATGCATACTTATGCAAGTTTAAGATGACAAGTTGTGCATGTTTTGACAAGTGGTGCAAGTTTGATGGTAATACGCAAGATCACTATGCTAAGTTGTGCAAGTCTAACATGTTATGCATGATTGTTGTGCAAGTTTATCATATATGTTGTGCCAAGTTCCCTCTTCCTATCCTTTATGCGTTACTACGAATATGTAAGCGATAGAATGACGATGGGGGTTTTGGGGTAAACTTAAAATACATAAAAATATAAGATTGGGAATTTACCTATTAAGTTAGGTCTACCCCTTGGGAATTTACCTATTAAGTTAGGTCTACCCAAGTAATTGTTTGACTTGTGATTATGTTTTGAAATAAAGTGGACATGACACTTAGAAAACATAAGTGTGGCCAACTCGAGGTTGGGTTGAGTTTGTAGCGTAATTCTACCCGGAACCGACCGGCTTAACTAGTGGCTACAAACAATAGGACCCAATGTGAGAAGTTGGTCATGGGGTGCCAAGACCCGAGGTTAGACCAAGTTGTGGTGTAAAGCTACCCGGACCCGCCCGGCCTAACTAGTAACCACAGCAAGGTCTAATGTGAGAGGTTAAGGTGCATTAAATTAATTAATGCCTCAGGATTAGGGTTAAGTCAGGGTCCACTAATACTTAACCAATTTGGGGATTCGAGGGATTAGAATGTGGTTAAGTTCTGAACCGTTGGTTACACTTAACTAGTTTAATCCATTTGGGAGTTCAAGGGATTAGAACGGGGTTAAGCCACACTTAACCAGTTTAATCCAGGATTAGTGAAGGGTTAAATCACACTTAACCTCCTTAGGAAACCCTAGCAGCGTGGTCTGTTCCAGCAGTAATCCCAGTTTGGTATCATTCACAACCCTAGGGGCTAGGCTAGGGCGGGGCACGATTACTGGACTGATGTAAGCGACCAAAGCGACGGCTGAGTGGTACCGTGGTGCGGGTCCGGCGGGCTACGGACGTGCACGTAGTCCGATGTTGGACAAACTCGAGGCACGGGTACCAGTAGATCTGGGCTGTGCATTATTGCTTAAGTGTCCGGGGTTTGCACCCGAGGGCTTGATACACCCGAAGGTGGACCCAGCACAGTCAGACTACATCCATAGGTGGGCCGTATGGACATCAACACTTGACGTGTTAGGCTTATAGGGAGCCGATCAACTAGACCGTTGGGTTGGACCTTATACTAAGGTCACTTCATGTTATTGGGCCAAAGTTTGGGCTAAGGGATCAATACCTGTTATGTTGGTTTGCTAGTACACCGTGGTGAAAAACTTAACCTTGCTTTATGCGATGACACCTCTATCTATCTTGTAGTTGATTTATTCATGCCAGTATGTTGTTATCTATAATCACCTCAGTTTCCATCATGATGTTAACTTTATTAGTTCATAGACTGATCGTAGCAGGGCTTACTCAGTCTTTTTGACTGACCCGTTTTGTTTCGCCTCTTTTCTTCCGTTTCCCCCCCCCCAGGTTCTCAGGGAGGGAATACAGGAGCCTAGCTTGGATCTGAGCTGCTTTCTTGGATAGCTCATGTATGCTTTGGACTTGGGCTTGCTATGGTTTCTTCCACTTTGGGGATAGCTACTTTTATGTTTTCCTTTTTCAGTTTCAGATGATGTTACTTCATGTACTAGACTTGTTTATTTGGGAAATTGACATTTTGATGTACCAGACTTGTTTTTGAAATAGTTTAAAAATCTTCCGCTGTTTTATTTACGTACTCTGTTTATTTACATATATATATATATGTCATGTCCTGCCTTGCTATATCATTATGCATGTTTACCAATAATGCCCCTCCAAAGCTAGTGCATTCCTTTGTGAGTGACCCTGGTGGAGGTGGGGTGTTACATTTGGTATCAGAGCATATGGTTTACGGGAAGGGATAAAAAGGTTTTAAAACTTTTGAAAAACTACTTTCAAAACCAAGTATAAAGTATTTTCCAAAGAAAAGTCTAGTTATTTTCAAAAGGCTATTCCCCAAAAGCCATTAGCACTATCCTTTGACTCCTCGTTTGAACTCTTTTCTTTTCATTTCCAGCATGTCTGATAATCTCATCTTGCCCAAAGGAGTAACGATACCCGATTGGTTTCGTCGATACTTGGAAGTCACGACACCGGTCCCAGGTGTCCCTAATGTTGTCTCCCCAGTCAAGGCCGCTGTTCCTCCTTCTCCTCCCGTAGCTGATGTTCCTCTTCCCCCTCAGCCTCCACAAGCGGATTTTGCGGAAACTTGCAAGAACTTTAAGAAGATGGGTGGCAAGAATTTTAATGGAACAGAGACTTTTGTAGAAGCAGGGAATTGGTTGAGAGAGACCGAAGATCTTTTAGCCACCTTTGATATAGGTGACCGCAGGAAGGTTTTATTAGCAGTATGGTTACTAAAGGAAGAAGCTGCACGTTGGTGGGTAGTCACCACCGCGACCAGGCCAATTGAGACTTGGGATGACTTTAGAGGAAGTTTTGGACTGAGATTCTTATCACTAAATCAGGGGGACATGACTATTAGGGAATACATAGATAAGTTTAATCAACTGGCTCGTGTCGATTTAGACTTAGTTAATACAGCTCAGAAGAAGGCCCTACACTTTGCTCTAGGATTAAACGAGCCATTACGTGATTTGGCCCTGTCTCATATACCCTTGGGGGCGACTTTCGAGAATTTGGTGAATTTGGCCCTACTTCAAGAAGAAGATAACAATGACAAGATAGAGGTCAAGGCGAATGAGTCTCAAGACAAGAGAGTAAATTCCGGGAAACGGGGCAAGAATAACCACAACCGCAAGAACAAGCCAAGAGGGTATAGGAAGTGCAACTTCTGTGGTAAAGTTGGACATATAGCCAAGGAATGTAGGAAGAAGGAAAAGAGAAAGTGGGGAGGATGCTTCATTTGTGGTGAGTTTGGACATTTCAGCAAGGATTGCCCGAGGAAACAAGGGCGAGGCCAGACTCAGTGTGCCGGACTATCTGGAGGGCGAGTTCATCCCCTCAGCACCAGCTTATGATAGAGGTAGTGTTTCTGTGGAAATCTTGTTTACATTTTCTGATTTTCCCTGTTCAAACTTTGTTTGATTCTGGCACATCGCATAGTTTTATTTCATCTGATCCAGTTGAAAGTTTTGCACCTAAGTACTAGTGTAGTTGAGGATCCCGTCTGTGTTTCAAATCCAATTGGGGGTTCTACCCGCCTGTCTGTGGTCTGAGTGGATTTGAAAATTTCTGTCTTGAATATAGAATTCTCGTGGGATGTTTATATTCTCGGTTTCGGGGGATATGGGTTGGTTTTGGGCATGGAATGGTTGTCCGGTTTTGGGAGCCATTCTGGGTTTTTGTATATAGGGGTGTGAGGCTCCTGACTCGCCTCGGTAATACCCTAGAAATTTCTAGCAACCCTATGGGTCCCGTCATGATTGTTATCATGAGTCCCTCAACTCGTCTGTCGATAGTTTGCAATCTGTGAGGGTGGTTCGAGAATATCCTGATATCTTGGGGAAAGTGAAGGGGTTACCCTTAGACGTGGGATAGATTTCCGCATTATCTGGTTGGTAATACCAAGCCAGTTTCGTGGCCGGCTAGGCACATGATCTCACGAGGTGAGAGTTAAGAAAGTAAGTCAAGAAGTTGCTTCCTGAGACGAGGCATTTTCGAGTAGGGTGCTCCAGTAGTATTCGTTACTGATGTGGACAGTTTGTTTTGCTTATGTGTTGATTATCATGAGAGGAATAAATAACCGTTACCAAGGATCAATGATTTGTTTGATCAGCTTGTAGGAGCATCTGTTTTCTTTTAATCTAGCTACCGGATTCCATCAGCTTAGAATGGCTAAGGATGGAATTGACAAGACTGAGTTTAGGACTCTAGATGGGTTTTAGAATGGCTAGTCATGCTATTTGGTTTGACTAGTGCACCCGCATATTACGTGGACTTGATGGGTAGGGTGTTTAGGGAGTCCTTGAACAAGTTTGTCGTGGTCGTCATAGACGATATTTTGATCTCCTCAAAAGAACGAGGAAGAACATGCTATACATCTCAAGGAGGAGATGGATACGCTTAGAGCCACCAGTGGAAGGTCAAGTTCTCCAAATGTCACTTTGGAGGAAAAAAATTGGATTTCTTGGGCACATAGTTCCTAAGAAGGCTTAGCGGGGGATCCCGTTAGAGTAATTGCGGGTTAAGACCGGAAAGCTCTGAGAAGGGCAATTGAAGTAAGAAGCTTCCTCCATTTGGCTAGTTAGTTGGCATTCCTGGGGGCTTAGACTTACTCTTCTGGATCAAGAAGGGAGTTTCACGGGAGCAGTTGGTCAAGAACATGGACCAGTTGATTCGAGGCGAGATGTTAAGTCACCTCGCTAGATATATTATAGATGACAAGGGATGACTAAGGCGCGATGAGAGATTATGTGTTCCTCGAGTGAAAGACTTGGTAAAGAAGGTTCTTGAAGATGCGCATCACTCGAGGAGGTGGCCGAGTTGGTTTCAGGATACATGTTGTGCCACCAGGATGAGGCCAAGCCATAGAAGCCCAGTGGGCCATTACCTCCATTAGGGGTTCCGCAAGGGAAGTATGAAAACATCTCGATAGATTATGTGGATAGACTACCTAGATCAAAGAAAGGGAATACGAGTATGTGGGTCATAATAGGTAGACTCACGAAGAGTGCTCATTTCGGTCCGGTAAAGAGCGAGAGGACTGCATCATGGTTAGCAACAGTTTACCCTCAAGAAGTTGGCCAGCTTTGAAGGAGCCTACAGGAAGCCGTGGGTAGGCAACTGAATCTAGGTATGGCCTATCACTCATAGGTGGATGGTTCATGTCGATTAAGCCTGAGTTATAGGAAATCATGTTTATAAGGACAATTGGCAACGTGGAGTGGTATTTCCAAGAAAAGTTCTGCTGCATGGAATATCTTATGGTAAGAAGACGAGATCCAGGATCCACTGGTGAATTTTGGAGAGCTTGCACGAATCATGAGGTTATAATTATGTTTAAGCCAAGTATACAGAAAGAAGAATAAGTGGGAAAGAAAGACGAGAGGCAATAATGAAATAAATTCCAACTCGAATTCGGGAAATAGGAGTTGGAAGCCAAGAAAGCATGAAGTAAAAGACAGTCAAAGCACAGTGGAGTTAAGCTCAAGGAAACGTGACTAAGAAGAGTAGATACGCGCATTCATATCATTTTAAGAAGTGCATCCTTGATCCTCGTTTTCCTGTGAAGCTTGCTTGCAAGTTATCTTTTGTATATATCCTCTCGGTCCCATTCTCGATCTTATTTCTGTTGTGAACTCCATAAGGGGGTTAAGACTCATCGGTTAGTACTATAGGTTAAAGTTTGAATGGGTTTCTTGTAATCCAAAAAGGAGTTTGTCTAGTTTATCTAGTTTATCTAGTTTATCGTGTCTATCTTGTCATGAGAACCTTAGGTAGAAACCCTTTTGGTTGAAACATGTGTTTGAAACATGTTATGCTTGATGGTTGCAAGTGGCTGCAAGTGTTTGCAAGTGGTTGCTCGTGGATGCATTATACACTATTAGGCACTAGATCGGCTCACACACTCCTCATATTGCATGTGCATGAGTGTTTATGCTTATTCATGGATGGAAATTGTGTGTTATCACATGGATGTTGCATATGGGTGAATGTTATGTGCACTCATATAGATACTATGAATTTAGGAACTTGCATACATATGGATTCATTTCACTGACATACATATGCATTAAGGAGGTTTACTGTATCAGTAACCGCCTGATTTTTGCATTAGGTAAGTACATATACACACACTTTTGCATATGTTCATCCAGCATTTAGAATCTTTTAAGGACAATGATTGCTCATGGATGATGCTTTGAGTAGATGGATGATTGGATGGTAGGATACGTTCTTCCTAACTTGGAGATTTCGGGGACGAAATCCTTTAAGGAGGGGAGAATGTAACAACCCGTATTTCTAATAATCTGTTATAACATAAATTGAGGCAGAATTAAATTATAAAATTGGAATCAAGGGAAACGGGCTATGCCATTGCGTTCGTCTCGGAAAAATACGCGAAATAGAGTCCGAGTTTTCGAAAATCGGAGTCCGTATGACCCAGTTAAGGCCCATTGAAGTTTGCAGAAAATTTCTAAGTAAAAACAGATTTAAATTTGAAATTAGAAACAAGGGTTTGGGCCAGCTGGGCCAAGGCGGGAAAAATCCCGCCCAGGACCCCATGTCGACAGGCCTGTCGACAGGGGTATAGGCATGTCGACTGCCCTGTCGACAGCCCTGTCGACAGGGGGTGCCCAGGCAGTCTAACCTGGTGCACCATTTTTGATTTAGGCTGGGTCTTGGGGCTTGGTTCTAGAGGATTCCGAGATCTGACGGGCCAAAACTATCCTAGGGTTAATCCTAGGGCTAAAAACACTCTAATCTTCTATAAATATACCCCTAATCCTACCCTAAAGCCTCATTATTCATCCTAGCAACAAAACTATGCCAAAATCTAAACTCTCATGGCCTCCACCTAAAACCCTAGCCTCCAATCTCTTCATTAATAATTCCTAAGTAATTTTCCATGCATACAAGCATATTTAGGCTTGTATGATCCTCCTTAGCTTGCATTAAAGGCTTGTTTTTCAATTGGCATCATAAAGGAGGAGTCTTGATCAAGTTTGCTTGCATTTGGGGGTCTTAATTAGTTGCATAAGGGGTTTCTTGCATTTGTTATACTCATTTGAGTCCGCATAAGCATTGTAAGCCCTCTTACCCTCATTTTAGAAACTATAAAGTTAATGTGTGATGAAAGTTGGGGTTCATGTATGTTTATTGTGTTGTGCATGTTATGCAAGGGTACTAAGCCATGATTTGCAAATCTATTAAGTTATGCATGTATACTAAGCCATGATTTGCAAGATTTATAAGTTATGCATGTTTGTGCAAGTATGTTAAGCCATGATTTGTATGTTTATTAAGTTATGCATGTTTATGCAAGTTTGTTAAGCCATTATTTGCATGTTTGACAAGTTATGCATACTTATGCAAGTTTAAAAGGACAAGTTGTGCATGTTTTGACAAGTTGTGCATGTTTTGACAAGTTGTGCATGTTTTGACAAGTTGTGCATGTTTTGACAAGTTGTGCATGTTTGACAAGTTATGCATACTTATGCAAGTTTAAAAAGACAAGTTGGGCATGTTTGACAAGTTATGCATACTTATGCAAGTTTAAGATGGCAAGTTGTGCATGTTTTGACAAGTTGTGCAAGTTTGACAAGTTATGCATACTTATGCAAGTTTAAGATGACAAGTTGTGCATGTTTTGACAAGTGGTGCAAGTTTGATGGTAATACGCAAGATCACTATGCTAAGTTGTGCAAGTCTAACATGTTATGCATGATTGTTGTGCAAGTTTATCATATATGTTGTGCCAAGTTCCCTCTTCCTATCCTTTATGCGTTACTACGAATATGTAAGCGATAGAATGACGATGGGGGTTTTGGGGTAAACTTAAAATACATAAAAATATAAGATTGGGAATTTACCTATTAAGTTAGGTCTACCCCTTGGGAATTTACCTATTAAGTTAGGTCTACCCAAGTAATTGTTTGACTTGTGATTATGTTTTGAAATAAAGTGGACATGACACTTAGAAAACATAAGTGTGGCCAACTCGAGGTTGGGTTGAGTTTGTAGCGTAATTCTACCCGGAACCGACCGGCTTAACTAGTGGCTACAAACAATAGGACCCAATGTGAGAAGTTGGTCATGGGGTGCCAAGACCCGAGGTTAGACCAAGTTGTGGTGTAAAGCTACCCGGACCCGCCCGGCCTAACTAGTAACCACAGCAAGGTCTAATGTGAGAGGTTAAGGTGCATTAAATTAATTAATGCCTCAGGATTAGGGTTAAGTCAGGGTCCACTAATACTTAACCAATTTGGGGATTCGAGGGATTAGAATGTGGTTAAGTTCTGAACCGTTGGTTACACTTAACTAGTTTAATCCATTTGGGAGTTCAAGGGATTAGAACGGGGTTAAGCCACACTTAACCAGTTTAATCCAGGATTAGTGAAGGGTTAAATCACACTTAACCTCCTTAGGAAACCCTAGCAGCGTGGTCTGTTCCAGCAGTAATCCCAGTTTGGTATCATTCACAACCCTAGGGGCTAGGCTAGGGCGGGGCACGATTACTGGACTGATGTAAGCGACCAAAGCGACGGCTGAGTGGTACCGTGGTGCGGGTCCGGCGGGCTACGGACGTGCACGTAGTCCGATGTTGGACAAACTCGAGGCACGGGTACCAGTAGATCTGGGCTGTGCATTATTGCTTAAGTGTCCGGGGTTTGCACCCGAGGGCTTGATACACCCGAAGGTGGACCCAGCACAGTCAGACTACATCCATAGGTGGGCCGTATGGACATCAACACTTGACGTGTTAGGCTTATAGGGAGCCGATCAACTAGACCGTTGGGTTGGACCTTATACTAAGGTCACTTCATGTTATTGGGCCAAAGTTTGGGCTAAGGGATCAATACCTGTTATGTTGGTTTGCTAGTACACCGTGGTGAAAAACTTAACCTTGCTTTATGCGATGACACCTCTATCTATCTTGTAGTTGATTTATTCATGCCAGTATGTTGTTATCTATAATCACCTCAGTTTCCATCATGATGTTAACTTTATTAGTTCATAGACTGATCGTAGCAGGGCTTACTCAGTCTTTTTGACTGACCCGTTTTGTTTCGCCTCTTTTCTTCCGTTTCCCCCCCCCCCAGGTTCTCAGGGAGGGAATACAGGAGCCTAGCTTGGATCTGAGCTGCTTTCTTGGATAGCTCATGTATGCTTTGGACTTGGGCTTGCTATGGTTTCTTCCACTTTGGGGATAGCTACTTTTATGTTTTCCTTTTTCAGTTTCAGATGATGTTACTTCATGTACTAGACTTGTTTATTTGGGAAATTGACATTTTGATGTACCAGACTTGTTTTTGAAATAGTTTAAAAATCTTCCGCTGTTTTATTTACGTACTCTGTTTATTTACATATATATATATATGTCATGTCCTGCCTTGCTATATCATTATGCATGTTTACCAATAATGCCCCTCCAAAGCTAGTGCATTCCTTTGTGAGTGACCCTGGTGGAGGTGGGGTGTTACACATACCAGTCCCATGACTGACTCGTAGCTTGTTTCACTTTGCAAACTCGGGTGCCCTCTTTTCCACACGGGCAGTCGAATGGCTTGTTTTGCAGATATTTCTTATTTGAGCAGGATTCTGGATCGAAGCTTAAATCTATGTCCAGAGCATTGATAGTCATCCGGTGTGTTAGTTTATTTGTTTCCGCTGCACTGTATTACATTCATTGCAAATTATCTTCCGTTGTATTTATTCGATGCAATCTGATATTCTGTACTCTGATGTAACATTATTATAATGTTTGTAAAAGTCTTCGGTTATTTGTTCTGATGTGATGTATGCCCAAAGTTAGCGTATTCGGGTTTTTGAACGGTCTTAGTCGATTCTCCCATCGATTAGGTCCGGGCAAAATCCGAATCGTTACATTGCCGCTTGGGTCTAATCCTCCTATGACTTAGCCTAGCTGTGGTGCCTATATTTTCGTTCTTTCCTTCCGGAACATACTGAAATTGAGGTGACATCTCTTTAGACCATTTGTTGGCGAAGTGGTGAAATTGTCCATTATTTCTCGTTCGAGCATTCCCTTAGCTTGCCCATAAAGAGCATTCTTTAGGTGAGAGAAAACGCTAGTATCCTTTGATGTAGATCCACTGGGTAGGATTGCTAAGGTCTGTCCTATGTGGGAAAAGCTATCATCCCCAGTATCGTAAGCATGAAGTTCCATTCTTCTTTTCCTCTTTATCACCCGCAAGGCTTCTGTTCTTAACCTTTGCTCCTCCATCACCCTAGGGTTGATGGTTTTTGACTCATCCGCTCGAGACCCTGAAAACTTTTGTCGGGGTCTCTTACTCATAAATTTGCTTCTTCAAAGCTAGTCCAATCTGGGATAGAACAGCTCAGGTAGATATGTGATGGGGTTAACCAAAGGATTGGAGGTTCAGGCCCTCCTTCTAGTGCCAGAATGTTAATGATATTTTTTGTCAACACCGAAGATGATTCAACTGGGGCAGATCTAAAGGAAAAATAGGCGGTTCGGTTATTTTTGGGTTAAATTGGATCACCACCCTAGATATCGAAGTTTGGAGGAGTGGGATCGTTAAAGACTACCAGAGTGGATCTAAACTCAAAGGAGGAGACATATCCTCCTATTCGAGGACATATTGAGATAAGAATCCATGCTTATCTAGAAAATGAATAATAAACTACAACAGTGATGATTGGAAATAAGAATATAAACTTACGTGGCATTTTTCTATAAGAATATCCCTTTTTATTAAACTTTCATTTGAAGTACATGAATGTAATAGGAGAAATTCTCTGGTTAATCTAAGTGCTAAGCTTCTTTGAGGAGTACTGGTATGAAGAAAATAGACCCTCCCCAATGTGAACCCTAGGGACTTATTTGTAGTGGTTCTGGGCTCCATCCGCTGTTGGGCTATTAGGCTTGTGGGGGCCTTTGCTGGTCGCTTTATCCTTGGTTTCGGGTGCTTGGCTTCCGGCCGTCTTTGGAGTATCAGTTATGGTCTTCGGATGGTATTTGAACTCTTGGTAACAACTCCTGAATGTAGGCTCTCAGACGTAAGCTTTCGTATGTAGGCCTCCGACTTTATCGTGAATACTTAGAGGGGCATGTCCTCATGATGTATGTTGATAACTGTCGGTTCGAAGCCGCTATGGGTTTTGGTACTAGGTAAATTAGTACGGGTGGCCTGTATCTCTTCTTGGATCCCGGTTAGTCTTTTGGAGGAGCTTTTGCAGTAGCCTGGATTCCCGGAGGGCGGCTTCTGGTGACACTTCTATTATTTGTGAATGCGGCCTTTTGGTAATTGTATGGCAAATGCTTCGGAAGCTGGTTCTGGAGGATCCTTGCATTCTTTTGGTTTAGTACCTTTGACGCCCTCGCCTACAGGTGTACGGTATTCAGGCAGGTCATTACCGAAAATTCCTTTGGGCTTCATCTGACAGATTTATTGCTTTTGTCCTTCCCGGTTTCGGATTAAGATGACTCTTTGCCATAGAATCTTCTGTCGGACTAATATTGTCGGAGGGATCTTGTCGGATTGATCTTGGCGGATAGATTCCGCCGGTTATATCCTGTAGCTTTTACGATCCTTTCTCCTATGAGGATTTTGGTTGATGCAGCTTTTCGGGTTACTTCTTCCTGCTCTTAGCTCTTCCTAGTACTTGGCCCTACTTTCTGAAGAGTTTTTGGTATGCTTTTATTCATCCGATACCCCTTCACTGTTAATTTTGGTAGTAACACCAAGTAAATCTGGAAGTCTATCTCATGCCTTGGAGGTATCCCCTTAACCTCCCCAAACACGTCTGGATAATCTTTAACTATGGGTGCAGATCGCAAATCGTCAATAGAAGTATCAAGTGATTCTAGAAAACTAAGCATCACTGACCCCCGTGGATCACAGGAAATTTCGAGAGTCCCACCATGATAAGTAATAAATCTAATTACTCTCTTTTCACAACCAAAGATGACACCATACATGGCTAGCCATTCCATTCCTAGAATCAAACCATAGCCCATAAAGCCCAGCACATATGCATCGCATTCAAACTCGACGTTTAGGATAGAAATTTTCAAACCCCTACACATCACGGATAAATGAGCCGATCCTCCTATGAGGTTTGAGACTACTACAGGTCAGAAATTATACTAGTATTAAGGTGCAGACTATCTACTACAGAACTGGATATAAATGAATGTGAAACGCTAGAATCAAACCAGGTTCTAACAGGTACAGGTTAGTCAAAAAGGGAAATCAAACATTCAACCGTGACTTTCCTACCTCGATCAGGTACACTAGCTTCTAAAGCATGTACTTGTCCAGAAGTTCCTGCCCCTTGTCCTTGCTTGCTAGGGCATTGCTTAGAGCAGTGTCCCAATTGTCCACAATTAAAGAATACCTTCTTTGTCTTTGTGCAATCCTTCACAAAATGACCCATAGCACCGCAACCATAACACTTGATATCTTTCTTGATCTGAGCCTTATTAGGCTTTGCTCCTTTCTTTTGCTTTCCTTCCTTGGGCCGCAATTTATGTTTCTCGCCCTTAGACTGTGCATCCTTGCCATCTTCATGCATAAGAGCTATGTCAACTAGCCTTTCAAACGTCGCCCTATCGGTATATGAGATAGAGTAAGTCCTTGGAGAGGTTGATTCGACCATCTCGCAAATCTAAGTGCCTTCTTGTGGGGCGTATTCAAAAAGTCTAATCCAAATTTTGCTAGTTTATTGAACTTATTCACATACTCCTTAATAGGCTTGTCCCCTTGTTTCAAAGCCAAGAACCTTTCCATATGTTGTCCCTCTTCCACCTGAGATAAGAATTTCATCTCAAATCTCTGACTGAAGTCATCCTAAGTAGCTACTGGTTGTCCCGCTTATGTTACTTCCCACCAGTAAGAAGCTTCATCCTTCAGTTATTATGCAGTCAACTGTATCTTCATTCGGTTGTCAATTTCAAAATGGCCAAACACGTTCTCTATCTCTCGTAGCCAATTCTGTGCTTCAACAAAGCTCTTGGTGCCACGGAATGGTTTTCCTACCATAGCGCAGAAGTCTTTGCATTGCTTGGAAAAGTTTTCTACTTGTGGAGGTGGAGCTACAGCGGCTGCATTTGGGGGTGGGGCATCTCCTTGTCCCCCAGCAGGTGTTGTAGTCTCAAGATACCTACGGTGCAATGTCGGTAGCGGAATGCCCCGTGAAGAATGGTTGCCCCAGACATGCTAAAAAGAAAAAGGGATTCGATAAGAGATCGAGAGAATATCGAATATGGCTTGTGGGGATATTTTTTCAAAAACATATTTTATTTGAAAATACTTTGAATTTGAAAACTATTTTTGAAAACTTTTCTCTAATCTTATAACCTTCGGCTCTGATACCAAATGTGAGACCCCAAGTCCATTAATGTCACTCATAAGAGAATGCATTAAGTTTCATGAAGTGAAATTGGTAAACATTACAAAAGTTTACAAAGCAAATATAAAATAAACAACGGAAAATTTTCAACTTCATTATTAAAATAAGACGTAGTTCTGAAAACCAGTTACATTAAACCACTTACAAAGTACCTTAAATCTGTCTTTCAAAACAAAATAACATAATGCCATAAAACAAAATCATATCTCTCGTCATAAGCCATGATAGAATAAAGTCAGAACGATACATTTAAAGAAATCCAAGTCGAAACTGCTGAGAAAGTCCTAGTCAATGTTGAGTGCTTCCACTCTGAGGACCTGGAGGGGAAAAGGAAGAAAGAGGCGAAAGAAAAAGGGTTAGACATAAAGTCTAGCGAGTTCCAATTATTTTCAAATGTGCATAAAATAGAAATGCCAAGACAGGTAAATAAGATTGGATGAGAAAGGTACAGTACCATATAAGGTAAACTAAACAAAACAAAACAATAGGATTGACAGGAATAACAGGAATAAACTATGATCGAATAATGCTTCACATTTATATCCTAAAACAAGTATGTTTGCACCAATACTAGTATAACAAGATTAACATGATTAGGTATTTAACCTAACTACACAACAATAGGATTAACAATAGAATTAACAGCAGGATTAATAGCAATATTAGGCGTACCCTAATTACATAACAAGATTATGTGTTACCCTAATTACATAACAGCAGGATTAGGTGTACTCTAATTACTACCCATGCGATCGGCTCCCTACTACGTAAATACAATGGGTCAGCCCTAACAGTAGGGTGTATCACTCCCTAACCCATGATGGGTCAGCATCGACCCATGAGGATCGGTCGTATGGATCTGGTTTCGATGGCGTGCCATCCTGGTAATATTGCAAAGCTAATAGTGAATTTTCATGCCATTCAGAGTTTGTTTAGATTTGGTCAAAGGTTGATAGCTCGAGATATGAATAGATTGGCAGAAGCTTTAACATGAACGTTGAAATGGTTGGAGATTGGATCGGACGAACATGCTCGAGGAAAGAATGGACATGGGCTGACCACATAGCCAAAATTGGCTAAGTGTATGGGTCGGCACTGACCCATGGGGGATGACCAGGGAGTGGTAAGTTTTTGAGGGCTTGGTTATCTTGGCTTCTTGAAGTTACTGGTGAAGTTTGGAATGAAAAGGACTTCAGATGATTGATGTGCAACTCAAAGATAGATGGTGCTTCGATTATGAACTCACGATGGAGTGGTCGGAGCCAAATTGATGTGAAACTGGTCGTGATTCGATATACGATCCAGTGTGATGTTGGATTGATAGAATGTGAGTCAATCATGGATGATAATGGAATTTCTCAAGAAATGGATTGAGTCGCTAAAATGAAAGGCTTGACAGAATTGATGTGACAAGGAATTGTTAGTTATCGAAGTGTTCTAGCGGACTCAAAACAAGGGTATCATGGGGACACTCACTAGGATCAGATTCGAGAGATTGTGTACCCTAGGTAGTCTTGATGGGCCTAATGTCGAGAATGGAAAAAACAAACATACGAGTCACGATGGCGTATGGTAGTTCAGCTAGAAATGGGTTTCTCTATTATCCCTTTTGATCGTTGAAAAGCAAATTCGATAATCAAAGAATTCATGGTTGTAAACGGTGATAGCTAGGATATTGTATGTTATGGTTGATTTTATGTGCTTTTTCCCTCTGTTTTCTCTGGGTAGTCTATCACCGTAGGTTGTCGAAGAGAAGCGAGATTGGGGTTGTTCTTTCCTATTACTAATGCGACATGTGATGGATGGTTTTCTCATGTTAACTTGATGGTTGCTGGGCAGATCAGATAGTGGATCCTCCTATACTCATATTCTTATGTGTAACTATTGTTAGCTATTTTGTTGCCCACCATGACTGTTATCTGGATCAACGTTTTATGTTTCCCTCTTATTACCTTGGGTTGTTCACCAATTTGATGGTGGGCAGACTGAGTAGCAGGTAACAGGTTTGTGAGACGGCCCCAAACCCCGTACTGACGGAGGCAAAGGTAATCCGTGGAATATAACACAGAAAAAGATAACAGCAGAGCAGAATTAAATTAATACACCAGATAATGAACAAAACAATACAGGATAAAAGTAATCATCAGAGTTACACAGTATACAGGATCTTACTTAGTACAAATACAGTTCAGCTATACATAAATGTTTACAGCGGAAAACAAACAAAATATGTACAATAGGAGCTAAACAGCATAAAAAGAGATAAATGATAGAATCCATCTTCAGCTCCAGCTATCCAGAAAGAACCAGCTAAACCTGAATACAAGGCTGCCCGTGCAGAAAAAGGGGCACCCGAGTTTGAAAGTGAAACAAACTACGAGTCAGTCATAGGACTGGTATGAGAAATCTATTCAACACATATATAATATGGCTAATCACAGGACCACGCCACTTTCGTGGAACGGGTTTACTCCATTGGATTGCTAGTGCTTTAAAACAAATCTTTCTTTTAAACATCGCTATGCTTTTTGTAAAAATGAAGCCGTTATAAGACTCAGTTCCCATCACACAATGCAACGCAAACCGGAGGATAGAGTTTTACCTTATAACGGCCAAAATATGCTTGATACGAATAAAACAAAGGCATTTGATATTATTGCTAGTGTTTATATGTTCTGAAAACAATTTCAAATCATAGCTATCAATCATAGACGACATGAGCGTCCCATGCCACTATGTCACCAAATCTATATATACAATCGAAACCGCACAGTCGCGTATTTGGAAATTGGATTTCCGTCATGAACCAAGGCAAGAGATAGTCCTTACCGACTTCGTGACTCTCTAGCCCGAGCCACAGGGTCAGAGCGCATCGACCCTTGGATCATCAGGGCCGGTCCACCGATGTGGATTAAAATGCCTGAACAATACGTTTCACCGCCCTTTGGGGCGTAAACGAGCCAACGAATGACTCCATCGGACCCGGATCGTCCGATCTAACCGAGGCGTCTCGCAATAGCAACAACCACATAGGTGAAAAGTATATAAATGTCAGGGCTGGTAGGTCACTGACATCACCCAAGCTAGAAAGAAACGCATGCCCTCCCTGAGGTCCTTCTCCCGTTTCTAGTTCATACCGAGGTGTGAGGCTCGCGAATTCACATTATACACAAAGCTACGCCACACAGTCGGTGCTTTGATCATCACCACAAGACTTTGCTTTTCAACAGAAGCCCTAATCACTGCATCTTAGCATGCCACACAGGTAATTCATGCCATGCGACTGATGTCCATCTATATACATTCTCTGAGCTCGTGCGTCTCAGAGAAGGGCGTTAAGCAAAAGAATAAATTCTCCGCCGCCAAACAGATGTATATTTAACAGAGATCAATCGACACAGAATAAAATCCAATGTCAGACACACAGTCCATTTACACGTCCGTTCTGGGTCTGAACGAAACCGGAGGCACTAAATACCTCGTAAACCCATCGATCACCACGTACGTTTGGACGATCACCACTCATTATCCATATTTCGGGATGCCTCCCAATCAGGACCTCGGTTACCATCCAAACGAGGTGAAGATCTCCGGTCTTCGACCACCGTCTTCATCTTCAAATTTCAATCGTCGGTCAATTATTTGAAATGAGAATTAACTCGGCCTTTTCAAATAATTCACGTATATTTAGAATTTCAAATCAATTTATTTCAATGGTTAAATCATTCGATAACTCCAATTTTGTTCTTTAATGTAATTTTCACACCAAACACATTCAACCATCAAATACAACATAAATCGAGCAAATTCAGTTTATTTCCATTCCATATCGTTTATGATATTTTATAACGATTTATCGCTATTTTTATTTATTTTAAAATAGCCAATTTATTCAAAACGACGCTTCGGGCCATAACGCGGCCGTGGCGCTGTTTTTCTTCAGATTTGATTTACACATATATGAAAATCTAACCGTTGGATCTTCACAAAATTTACTTCATTAGAAAGGTCTTTTCAAAACGAATCCAACGGTTCCAGTTTCGGGAAAATCCGACGGTCGGATCTCCCGGTACAATCGTTTGAAGTTTCGACTTCAAAATATGAACTACAGCGTCGTTATTCGATTAAATATAATTATATATATATATATATATATATAATCGTTTCTGGCGCTGTTTTTCCTCAGATTTGAATTAAACATTCCAGACAATCCAACCGTTGGATTTTTACAAAGTTGGTGCCATTGGAAAGATTTTTCCAAGGCGAACCCAACGGTTGCGATTTTTGGAAAATCCAATGGTCGGATTTCCCGTACTAGTTGTTTGAAATCACGGTTTCAAAATGCGAACTGCACGCCACATTTCATTTAGATTTTATTTATATTTATATAAATATAGTTCATTCAAAAATTCCTATATCTTTTTCACTTCAAATATTTCACTAACGCCTTTAAATTTTGGAAAATTTCGCCATAACCTCCTTTGTACGGGAGGGGCTGGGAAAATTCCCAAATAGCCACACGGGCGGTCTCATGTCAAAAAGAAAAAGAAAAAGCCAAGCGGCTAGCCAACAGGCTCATAAAATCATCACCCAAACAAAACAGTAAATGTGTACCTATTTGTCGGGTACAAAATTTTATTCCTCTTCTCTAGCCCCTTTGCTATAACCTGTTCAATAAATATGCATGTATATATATACAATTCTTATCATTTATCATTTTCTATTCAACTTCATATTTGATTCCATTTGGTTTTAAAAACACCATTCATTCTAATGTTACATGTATAGACAAAAATCATATCATTAGCTAATTAATGAATATTTCAACTCATATATATTTATTTGAACGAGTGGCTATTTTTAACACTTCACATTTCAACAATTCATGTATATAATAAAAATGTGATTTTTATTGTAAAACAATTCATTTCAAAACACTATTATTTTATATAGTTTATATAGGTGATAAAAATAGGACTTTATTATAAAACAATTTATTTCAAAATATTAATACCATTCAACACATGAATTTCTAATCAACGAATGAATATCGATTCAACACATGAAGGTTTTCTATAGTTTCTATATATAGATAAAAATGTGATTTTTATTATAAAACAATTTATTTCAAAATATGAATACCATTCAACACATGAATTTCTAATCAACGAATGAATATCGATTCAACACATGAAGGTTTTCTATAGTTTCTATATATAGATAAAAATGTGATTTTTATTATAAAATAATTTATTTCAAAATATGAATACCATTCAACACATGAATTTCTAATCAACGAATGAATATTGATTCAACACATGAAGGTTTTCTATTCAATGAATAAATATAGTTTCATCAAATGAAAATAATTCAAACACATGAATATTATTCAAAATTTCGGCAGCATAACGGCAGGGTAGTTAAAACCGGGACCGTCCCTAGTACGGCTCCTCGCTCTACCTTAAAACCTCGCGGTTTTTGACAATGGGGATCATGCATCTAGTTCGCACGCAGGCGGCATGTATATATTTATTTCATTTCCACAAACTAATCCTATGTGGTTTCAACCAAATATTTCTCAACCACAAATGGGTATTTTTCAACCACAATCAATCAATATCAACCACAAACAATCCCAAACAACCATTCGCTATTAATCATTTTTCACACCAATCACAATCAATAAATATCGTCCATGGTTTGTGGACGAGGGGCGTATATATATATATATTTATATATAGCAATTCACTTCTATTTCAACACATATATAATTTTTTTTACAACGCATATATAACTTATACATCGAACGTACAACTTATACAACGCTTATACATGAGGTGTACAACGCTTATATAACTCATACATCGACCATATAATTTATACATCGTCGTTTCCATGTTGTTTTTGAATTAGAAATCTCACATTGGGTTCCGCTCCACCAAAAATAGCAGAAGGCTCAGAAAAATATACGGTCTCTTCTAGAATGCAGAAGACGTCCACACGATCACGATGTTTCCTGTTTCATCGAATTTCGTTAACACAGCAAAAAGATATGATTTTTCAAAGTTTGCAACGGTTTTAAACTGTTAAAATCAGTTTAAAATAAAAACAGTCGTTATACCTCAGTTTTGTTCAAATCTAGGTTTTAGATTTTCGCAAATTCCGTAGCTCGATGTCCAGATCAGGTTGCACGACGACGCAGGGGGTGGAAGGGGCTTTCAGGTGCTGGGACCCACCTTCAATTCGACGGCGTCAGGAACCCATGGCGACGGTCGAGAATCGACAACTTTCGAGCATTGGATCTTCACGCATGCTCAACGATAAATTACACAGTTGGCATGGATCTGAAGATCTCCTGATGTTCTTCAAAATCTTCCAAAGAACTATGGTGTTTCGTTGAGAGATTGGAGCAAGATCGAGGAGAGAAGGTTTGGGGTGTTTTCCGCCGTTCGTCGGTGAAGGGAATCGGGGAGAGAGAAAGGCCTTCGACCAATGATATTTTTTTATTAATTTATATATTTTTAAATTTCGAAAATACCTCTTTCACTCATATACCCCAATTCAAACCCAACGACTGTCGTCCCTAGCGTTTTACCCCCATTCCGAACACAATGGGATATGTTTCGAAGGCCCATTCGATTGTTTCAGTCACTTTTCCTTCAAATTAAAATATAAAACATTCAATATTTGATTTGAACGTGCATTTCAATTTGCCAGGGCCCCAAACTGATTCAAAAAATTCCAGAAAAATAAATCTAGCTATGTTTTGACGATACGGTCCCAACAAAACTAGTTTCGTCGAATTCTGAGACCGTTTGCAAAAAGGCCCATTTTTGGTCGATCCAATTTAACTTTAATTGACCAAAACACATTTTCCTTTGCCACGCTCACATACTAGCTTCAAAAATTATGAAATTTAAAACCTAGCAATAACTTCTCATCCCGGATCCAACAAAAGTGGTTTCGTCGAATTCCGAGGTCGTATGCAAAATGGCCAATTTCACGGGCTATATAAATTCCATAGCGACCGTTCTGAAAATTCATTCGGCCATAACTTTTGCTTTCCGCTATGAAAATTTGATTTTTCAGATTCGTTAGAAAGGTATCCACTAACATATTTAAACATTTTTGGTTTTACTAAAATCCGGATTGTTTTGCACCCGGTACAGTCCGACAAAGTTTGAATTCAATTTTTTTTGAAACTGCAGCGCCTTTTCAAGCCTTGTTTATAATTATAATTAATTATATTCGTTTTCAATTGTCGATTCATACTCACTTTTCATTTCCATTATTTAAAATATTTATTTTAAGTATTTAAAATCCATTATTTTAGCCAATCTAAAAAAAATTAAATTGGTTCAGATTTTCTGGGTCGTTACAGTTTGGTGCCAGTGTTGTTGTGCGGTGATGAGTAGCAGGCTGGAACATTATTACTACCAACTATTTTAGCTATTTATTTTCTGTTTCCACTATATGTTGATGTTATTGAGACTCTGAGGGATGTAGTGAGGCATACTATATTAAGAGATTCTTGTATCGAGAAGCATTGTACCAAGAATCTATGGTTTATGAAAATTTGATTCTCTGTTTAGTTATGCTTCATTACTATATCCTGTTATATATTTTATTATTTTATATTATCCATGTACTATGAGTTATACGACAGGTTCTGTTTTCGAATTATTCTACCCTGATGATCGTCCCGTATCGGCCCGGCACGCCATACAGCGTACTTCTCCTTTGTTTTGTGCAGGAGGTACGCGGCGGTCGTCACATTTGGTATTAGAGCTTTGGTTAATTGATTTTACCCAAAGTTCACGAACATAAACGCATTTGAGAGATGTATTTGTAATTCTATTGGATGATTGTTGTATTATATATGTATATAGCATAGTATAATAAGTTAGAAAGCACTTGAACACCAATGCGGCTTTCTCTAGTGTGAATTGACTCTCGTTTTAGAGTAAGGGTGAGTCAACGAGCTTCGAGACATGCTGCTAGGAATGAGCCGACGATTGGAGGGGTAGGTGATGATAGCCAGTCACGAGCTGCAACTACTATGCCCGATTATCCTGCTATGTTCGAGGCTATGAAGGCATCAATCGTGAGGAGGATTCCTACCCCAGCAGCGGTAGTAGAGAAAGGTGTTCCTATGCGGGCGCCTAAGTTTATTGATTTCGCAAAGATCTACAAAGACTATGCTTCTCTAGGTGGCAAGTTGTTTATTAGAATGGAATCGGCTATTGAAATTCAGAATTGGTTGGATACTTGTGTTTGAATTTTTCGAGATTCGGGGATTGACAATGCAACTATGCGAAAGCTTGCATCGAGGCAGCTACAAGGTCGAGCAACGGATTGGTGGAACTCTATTACTTTGGAGATACCAGAGGACCAGATAACTTGTGATCATTACAGAACTAAGTTTGAGGAAAAATTCATTTCTATGGTCCAGAACTCGATGTTGGTTAAGAAGTTTGTTTAGCTTAAGCAAGGAGGTCGACCAATGTTTGAGTATGTGGCCAAGTTTGAAGCCTTATCTAAGTATGCTCGTTCGTATATTGAGTCTCTTTATCAAAAGAACAAGAAATTTATCTTGGGATTAGATGAGAGTATTGGGAAGCAACTAATTGAACACATTGGTGACTCTTTTGAGAAGTTAGTTGAGAAGGATTTAAGGAAGGAGGGTTTGTTTCCTCGGAAGGCAGAGCTATTGTCGGGGGTAAGGAGGAATCGAAACCACAACAAGGTAGTGGTAATAAGAACAAGTGGAATGGTAAACGAAAACAACAGAAAGGAAAGAATGACCAGAAGAAGAAAAAAGGGTGAGATTACTTGTTATAACTGTCAGAAAAAGGGCTATCTTTCCAAGGATTGTAAGAATGCTAAGGTGGAAAAAAGTGCTTTAACTATGATAAGCCTGGGCATACAAGGAAAAATTGTCCAGAACCACCAAAGGATAAACAGGATGTGAGGGCGTATGCTTTGGACGATGTTCCATCTTCTTCGAGGTATTTGACTGCGGAGGAGAAGGGAAAGAATTTTGTTGTGCAAGGTACGCTTTCTGTTCGAGGTATTCTAGTTCAAGTTTTGTTTGATACTGGAGCATTGCATTTTTTTATTTGTAACGTGCTTGTTTGTAAGTTAGGATTAGAACCTGAGATCATCGATAAACCATTAGTCATGACTAATCCAGTAGGGGGTTCATCTAGTCTTTGTATGGTTTGTCGTCGTTTAGTTTTATCGAGTCATGGTTGCTCTTTTACGTATGATTGTTTTATTTTGAATTTCACTGGGTTTGGAATTATTTTGGGTATGGACTGGCTTAAGAAGTATGCGACTATTGTTGATTGCGAAAAGCTCAAGTTGACACTTGGAAATGTGGAAGGCTGAACGATTGTGGGAGTTTTCTACCAAAAGATGGAGTTTTGGTTAACTTTTTATATTTGATTGTGATCCCACGGGATGGGTTGTCATCTGTATCGATCGTACGAGAGTTTTCTGATGTGTTTGATGAAGTCAGCGGGGTGCTACCACAATGAGAGATAGATTTTCAGATTGATTTAGTGGATCAAGCCAGACCTATTGTTATGCCTCTTAGGTGGATAGTGCCTAAGGAACAACGAGAGTTAGAGGCGCAAGTTAATGATTTTTTGAGTAAGGGGTTCATTCAGAGAAATGTATCTGAATGGGCTGCACTAGTTGTATTTGCAACCAAGGCTGATGGATCATTTCGATTATGTGTGGACTACCGTGAGCTGAATATGATGACCAAAAAGAACAAGTGGCCTTTGCCGAGAATATATGACTTATTTGATCAGCTTCACGAAGCCAAGGTGTTTTCCTAAAGGGATTTGGCAAGCATATTTCACTAATTGAAAGTGACTAGGGATAGTGTGTCGAAGACTACTTTTAGGACACCGTCTAGATTTTATGAGTAGCTGGTGATCCCATTTGGATTGATTAATGCACCAACATATTTTGTGGATCTTACGAATTGAATTTTTAGAGATCAGTTCAACAAGTTCGTACTTGTGTTCATATATGACATAATAGTTTACTCAAAGGATGAGGAAGAACATAAAACGAACCTGAGAAATGTTTTGGAAGTCTTGCCAAAACACCAGTTGAGAGCTAAGTTTTCGAAGTGCCACTTCTGGAAGGAAGAGTGAGATTTTTGGGTCATGCGTATCTGGATAAGGAATAGCGGTGGATCTGCTAAAGTAGCAACAATTCAAGATCGGGATTGACCCAAGAATGCGACAGATGTTAGAAGTTTCCTTGGTTTAGCTGGATATTATCCTTGATTTATCAAGGATTTCTTTATGATAGCTGCACCATATCTAGATCGACGAAGAAGAATCAAGTCTTTACATGCGATGCGAAGTGTAAGAAAGCTTTTGGAATTCTGAAAGAAAGATTGACAAGGGCTCATGTGTTGACTATTCCAAATGGGAATGAGGAGATGACAGTATATACTAATGCATGTGGCACTGGACTTGGGGCAGTCTTAATGCAAAAAGATAGGCTTGTGGCTTATGCAAGTCGACAACTGAAGCCACACGAAAGGATTTATCCGACTAACGATTTAGAGTTAGCGACAACAGTATTTTCTCTGAAGATTTAAAAGCATTATTTGTTGGGACTAAGATTTGAATTATTGTGGATCATAAGTTGTTGAAGTGTCTTTTCTCCCAGAAGGATTTGAATCTTCGGCAACAACAATGGTAAGAGTTTCTGGCATCATATGATTTTAGAATAACCTATACGCCAGGAAAAGGTAATGTAGTGGTCAATGCTTTAAGTCGAAGACATGCTAGTTTGGGGGTTTTCTTCACATAATGGAAGCATCTCGCCTATTTAGCTAGATTTGATTTTAGACCTCATTGTGAGTTGGAACCCGAGATGATAGATAGCTTATCGATTAAGTCGATTTTCATTGAAAGGATTGGCTTAAGCCAAAGCAAGATGGTAAGCTTATGGAAATCGTTCGAAGGATAAAGATAAGAGTAGAACCATAGGATATTAAGCATTTCAAAGTCGATCGAGATGGTTGGCTTCGTAAGAATGGAGATTGGTTGTCCCTGACATGAATGGATTGAAAGATGAGGTTCTGAGAGAATGTCATCACTCTATATTGGCGATACATCCAGGAGGTAATAAGATGTATCGAGATATGAAGCGAGCCTATTAGTGAGAAGGTATGAAACTGGATGTCGGGAAATTTATCTTGAAATGCGCGAACTGGCGACTAACTAAAGTCGAGCAGAAGAAACCCAGTGGGTTGTTAAGCCCATTGGAAGTTCCTACGTTGAAATAGGAGCACATTTCGATTGATTTTATCGATGAATTACCTAGGACAAGGGAAGGAAACGATAGTATTTGGGTAGTCATGGATTGTTTGACCAAAAGCGCAAGGTTTATTCCTGTTAAATCAACTAGGACGGTATCGAAGTTGGTTGAATTATATCTTAAGTGGAGTGTTCAATTCCGTTGGATTCCGAAGAGCATAGTTAGCGATCGAGATCCTTTATTTACCTGTGGATTCTGGAAAAGTTCACAAAAGACGTTAGGAACCGAGCTATGTTTGAGTATGGCTTATCATCCCCAAACAGATGGTTAGACCGAAAGAGTCAACCGAGTTTTGGAAGATCTTCTAAGGGATTATGTATTGGATTTTGGAGGATCATGGGACGATCACCTACATTTAGTCGAGTTTGCGTATAACAACAGTTATCAATCGAGTATTGGAATAACATCGTATAGGGCATTGTACGGCAGGCCATGTAATTCTCCATCTTATTGATAAGAAACTGGCGAGAAGTTGGTACTTGGGCTTGAAATGATAAGAGAAACTATGGATAATATTAAAGTCATTCGGCAATGAATGAAGGCATCCCAAGATCGTTAGAAAAGTTATGCTGATAAGCGACGAATGGATTTGGAATTCTTAGCTGGAGATATGGTTTTTCTTAAGATTTCACCTCTAAGGAATACTGTTTTCTTTGGGAAGAAAGTAAAGTTAGAGCCAAGGTTTGTTGGGTCGTTTCCAATTATCGAGTGTATTGGAAAGCTCGCTTATAGATTGGCATTACCTGAGAAGACGACGTGTGTGCATAATGTTTTTCCAGTGTCATTCCTATGCAAGTTCGTGCATGAATCAAATGTTATGGTATCTTTAGATCAGCTTGAAGATTTTGAAGTCGATCTTGAAGTTTCTAGGCCTTGCAAGCCACTTCGCGTCGTGGGGTGTGACATGAAACAATTTAGGAGGAAGGTTGTTAAGCAAGTCAAGGTACAATGGGGGTGAGAATGATGATGATTTCACATGGGAAACAGAAGAGAGAATGAAGTCGACCTATCCAGAACTCTTCGAGTATCGTATCCTACTTATGCCATCGCGTCTTGCACTATTATAATTCCATATGTTAGGATAATTTTTGGACTGCATGAATGGTTGTATGCTTGTTTGGTAACTCGTGGATGGTAAGCATGCAGGATGTTGTGTTCGCTCGTGTTTGCTTGGGATTTCGGAGGCGAAATTCCTAAAGGTATGAGAATGTAATGACCTGTATTTTACGCATCGACCGATCGTAAAATAATTATATTTCATTCCCTAGTGGTCGGATCATTCTCAGATTTTAATATGTCGTTCATGGGGATGTGAGACATATCCATGATTTTTACCAAACATTCTTATAACCATTTCTCCCTTAAGTTTACTGGTTGGGCCATAACTTTTGATAGGAATCAAATCGAGCGCTAAGATCAATTCCATTGGATCGGAGTTGTGGTTTATGATTCCATAGAGTGGTCACGTGAAGGATTTGGTTCACTGGTTTGGGAGGAATCGATATTTTAAGTTTCAGCTGCTGTTTAGGCAGGCTGGTCAGTAACTAATGGACTGATTAGCCAAACCCTTTGAACCTATGACCATATTATATAAATAGGGGGGCTTAGGAAGAGAACTAGGGTTACTCTCTTCATTCTAAATTTTAGGTTGGGGTTTTTTGATTCTCCGGCTCAACCGGAAACCCTGTTTCTCCATTCTTTTCGATCAAATTCATTGATGATTACATCTAGAGGATAGATCAACACCAAAAGGGATCAGATGACATCATATTGCATCGAAATCAATGGGTTTCAACATTGTCCAGATCTGATCTCATTGAATTTACATCAATTCGAGCATTAGATGACTGATAGATAACTCTCACACGGAAGCTACATATTGCATAGGTAAATTAGGATCATATTCATATGTTTCATGTTAAAATCACCTTAAATCTGATCATATATATTTAACTCAGATTTAGAAACTCTAGGAAAACCTAATTTGATCATATTAACTAGATAATTGTTAGAATAATCATGTTTATACATATGTTTAGACCCAAATCATGTTGGATCTCATAACTGTGATATATTTATGTTTCAATTGGAATTTGTTCATGTTTGCATGATCATGTATTGCTGAATTATTGTTTATTTTGATTGAATTGACCGTGTTGCTTAAATTGTATGTTAGATTGTTTGTCGTAGAATCATAAGAATGAAGAACAGAGCAAATCAGAAGTTCAGATGATCGGATTCAGGCGAAACTTAGTGGAGGAGCTCTAGAAGACAGAGGAATGGAGCATAGAAATTTTGGTACCCAAATGCACTAAGTGTATGGGTCGGCACTGACCCATGAGGATGGGTCGTATGGCTCTGATTTTGATGGTATGTCATCGTGGTGTTATAACGGAGCTATTGGTGAAATTTCAGGCCACTCAAGTTTATTTAGATTGGGTTGAAGGTTGATAGCTTGAGATATGAATAGATCGGCAGAAGCTTCAACATGAACGTCGAAATGATGGGAGATTAGATCGGAAGAACATGCTCGAGGAAAGAATGGACTTGAGCCGACCACTTAGCCAAAATTGTCTAAGTGGATTGGTCGGCACCGACCTATGATGGGTCGACACCGACCCATGAGGGAATACATCAAATGATCAATCCCCAATTCAATGACATTTCGATGACCAACTTACGTAACGACGCGCTCAAGTAATGGTCGCGACCACGCATACACACTTTTGGAATCTCGATTGATCAAACTGACTTGATTCGTCAACCAATTATGTGCTCGCAGTTCTAAATGGTCCAAAAGTATATGCCAAACAATCAAGTCCCAATTCAGTAACTTTCCGGAAGCTAACTTGCAAGATAGCACGCCTACAACATATCATTTAATGTTATATCACTTATTTTAGTTCCGATCGCATCGTGCAAAACCATGTGCAAATGCATGAGTGCATACGTGACATTGTGTCGACAGCAACCCGTTTACACTTCGACATAAAGCGGAAGTCGATGACTAATGTTTGGTTGCTTAAGTAGATATGAACTAGACACTCACTTGGGCAACCAGAGATGATTTCCATCTCGAGTAGTGGGTCACCACATAGGTCACGACCAAACGCTTGACGCAGCTTAAAGATTCTTTCGGCTTCCAGGAGTACTTGTATCAACTAAAAACACATTTTGTCAAGACAAGACATACTTTGAGGGGCAAGTGTTAAACGACCTTTTGGCCCGGTTCCAAAAAGCAACTGAAGCCCACACGATCTGACACATCGCATAGCACAACAGTCTATAGTGTCACCAAGAAACTCAGGAACCTAGCCCATGAGGAGTCGCACAAATATGGTCATCAGGATGCGTTAAAGCTACCCAATAATCAGCTCAACTATCGGCATTGGCACAGACCTTACCACCCGACTTCATATCCTCGTGTATACAAGTATTTCGAGTCCCAAGCCTCGCATTTCCTCAAAGTTCCACCACCTCATATTTCATATCCCAGCTTACCCTCATATTTCATGTTTCAGGACAAGCCATCTTCTAGAAACACTAACTTTCAGACTCGGTACACACGAACTTGGTATACTCGGACTTTGTATGCCTATGGAAATCATTAACTCCTAAACTCGATATACCAAAATCGGTAAAGTGGGATACAAAAGCTTAAGGACGAAAGGTTGCAACACTCCTGGGAGTCTCTACCTCCCAGACTCGGTATGCTTAGATACGAAATAAACCAAGAAAACTCTGGTAACTCCTAACTGTCCGGATCAGTATTCTAGGATACGAATTCCCAAGAACGAAGATGGCAAGGGAAAAGACTTCTATCAACCAAGCTCCTAAGCGAGATCGAAGAAAAGGAGCAAGTGCATGGATCGGTACTGATCATGCGATACGAACGTTGGGCGTAGGCCCCACAACCTTACCTGCTCCTACTTACTTCACTACCTATAAATACCCCCTGGCCTGCAACCTTTCTCGGGCAGGCATTTGGGTGATTTGACACTTATTAAAGGAAATCTTAACCTTGGGCACCATTGAAACACCTTGGAGCATTAGGGAAGACAAATACCATTTTCCTCAAGGCTTTGAACTCTTAGACAATAGAGGAACTTTGGAAATAAGGACTACGCAGAACTTAATCACAACCAATTACTTTGTAAACAATTGTAATGATGATGCCTACCATTGTTCTTGTTCAATGGTGAATAAAATCAGTAATTCCTTCAAAGTGGACGTAGGTTAAATCCGAACCGAACCATTATAAATATTGTGTTATTTACTTCCTGCATATTACTTTTCCATACACAAAACTTTATTTTCGATAACTCGGAAATCTTTGGGTGTTGCGCCAATTTTGCGCGTCAATAATAGTAAATACTCATTTTAAAGTGAAAAACCCAATCAACTAAACATTGTTGTCCAGATGAATGATGATAGAAATTTTAATTCTATCATATACGATTAAATTAAAATTTCTACTATCATGTACAGTACCTTCCCAATCAACTACAACATTTTCCTAACCAGTTACAGTATAAATAAGTAGTAAATCGAACGATTATGCTGCTAAGATATTCTGTGCATGCTAACATTTTCATCATACATAAGGGACAACTTACTTGATCATGATGTAAGTGTGTCATTACGTGTGTATCGTTTATCACGCCAACACCAATTCTAAAATATAGATAGTATCAGTTTGAAGTTTTGATTTCATCAAGAATAATATTGAATTAAGGGACAATTGGATTGAAAATATATGTAGTAAGTAATTGTACAATATCTAAAATAGCATGAAAACAAATTGGCTACATGACTATTGAAATCATTTGGGCATTTGCTGATTAGAGAGCGCTGCAACTTTAGTGTATATAAATATGCAACCAATGCCTTATGTTATAACTAAATAATAATTTTATAGCGTATCGCTTAGTGAGAGAAAACAGAATATTTTCATTCGAAATTCCAGTGACAACATTCTTCATATTAAATACTTCTTTCACCACATTATATGGGTAAAATCTAATGTATGAATCCGGTAGATATCACTATTTCTTCTATGTAAATACACTACAATATTAACCACTTCTTATACATTTGGTTGTCTAAATCTTTTTCTGAATCAACCATTATTTTTTGGATGGAAATATATGAAGGTAAAGGGTGTAAATGTGTTGAAAGGTGATGAAAGATGAAAAAGAGATGAAAAATAGGGGTGTTTTATAGGAAGGAAGGAAAAATGGGTCGGTACCGTCTGACTCCAGCGACTCGTTTTTTTCCAATGAGAAAAGAGACTGTTTTGGCCCATTTCCATTTTTGACGCGTCAAAAACAAAGTGGACCAAATTTGAGTTTCAAACAATAACGTACTCTTCAGTTATTTGATGGTTGAACCACAAGGGCACCATCAATGATGCTTTATAAGGCCAATCTCCATGGGTGTTTTAGGAAAAAATTGCTCATTAGTTGGACTCTATTCACTACACAATGTAAAATAAATACAAAATGTTTTGCCACATGTGATGCATGAGCATATAAAGTCCTTTATTGAATAACTACATTCGTAATTTCTACGTAGTTCAATAAAAATAACCAAAAATATAAAGACATTAATTTTTTTGTTGAAGCAGTGTTTGAACTTGTAGCCTTCTTTATGTTCGAAAATTTATATTTGAAGATATATTTTAAGTTTTATTCGAAGTGGAATTCGAACGTCTGATCTTTTGTAAGAGCTTTTCGAGAACTTCGTGGTAAGACTAAAAATAGGCTTTCAAGCTAACTATCTATTATATTATATGAAAGCACAATCTTTCTCAAATACCTTTCAATTCCATTTTTGTCAAAAAAATATGATACTGCCTTGTGTCCCTGAAAAAAATCGTGCGGCCTTGGATTCACATCGAATCGAATTCCATGTTTTTCCTGTTAGCATGTACACGGTCAATCGTTCCCTTCCCCTTCTCATTGTATTCAACGATTTTTCTTACCTAAATTCCTTAACCCTACCGATTTGACCCGTAATCATCCTTTTCCTTTCTCTACCTTAGCCTGGTTCCTTACCCATAGCCTGTGCCGCCATTTTCAGTCCTCCACGTTTTGCTCTGCACCGACGTCGGGGGACCTAGGTTTCCTTTGCTGCTCGATTCTGCTGGCTACCGTGCTCTACCTTCAGCGACTACTTCTTCGTAGGTTGCACCGCTGGTCACCTTCCATCTTAGCCTTCGCTACCGTGCTTCTTCATCCTGCAAGAGGTAAAAATACTTCTTTTGCCAATTCCACCTTGCTTTGTTGCTGGATTACCTAGATTGATTTAGGAAAATCAATTGCTATGACATTGAAATTGGCATTTTTGTTGCATAATTTTTCAAAATGAAAACTTGAAATGCAGAATCTGCTGATTTTTGATATTTTATACAGTTTCATTATTAGAAATAATTGTTTTTGATTTTCAATTGACACTCTTTTTTCATGTTACGTGTTGCATAATTACATCATGACGTACGATTATTTTGAAGCCCATGACTTTAACTTTGATCACTGCAGAGTTAGAGTTTTGTCATGATTATTTTGGCTTTTTCGAAACTGGGTATTGTTGTCTCAGTGATATTTATCAGATTCTACCTATGTCTTTTGGAGACTACTAATATTTTAAATGACCAATATATCTTCTCAGTAAGAAAAGCTTCTAGATATCATCTAATTTTATCCTAGCACTCCATTTAAGTAAGTGGTTTGTACAGAGGTAACATGTTTACCATATGTTCTGAGGTTACCTTAAAACATAAGTCTTGAGATATTTCAATTTATCCTATTCACTAATTTGATCTTTATAAGGCAGCTCATGAAAAAAATTTCCATGAATTTTGAATAATGTTAGCGATCTTAATTTAAAATTTCTATTTGTTCCATTACTTTACAACCATTAAACAAGAGCATAAATTCGGTTACACTGTCAATCAGAGCATGGAATTCATGTTAAATGGTTTGGATTATTTCGAAAAATAAACATATTAATTCTCTTATCTTCTAACACTGTGTAGAAAAACCTTTAACCAACATGTCAAAGCGAAGCTTTTTCCATACTTTCAAAGATGCCCAATATTACCAAAAAAAAAAAAACATAGTAGTAATTTCAAGGTTATTCTTGACATTAGACATCATTTGTGCTTTGTAATTTCCTCATTATTCAATATCTACTGTTGCCTATTCTCTCCTTTGTACAAAGTTTCTCTCTTTACCATTTCTTCTCCTATGCTTTGTTATTGCTTATTACGCATCAAAATCTTGGGCCTAATTCAGAGAGACTTGAATGATTGCCTACATTAATTATTGTAAAAATCTTTTAAGTCGATCAATTATACCTTTTAAGAAATCATGATGCATACATTGGATGATGAAATTTTATTCCTCCTGCTTTTTTTAAATATGCCCATGATAGGTTCATTGGTCTTTTTTCTCCTAACTATTTTTTGTAATAAGGTTACATAAAATAAGTTCATTAGTTTATCATCTGATTATTAACTTTCTCAATTTATTTTATCAGGTTTTAGATATTTGTGTGGTCACGCAATTCTCTGCACCTCGACCTCCTCCCTCCTCTTCGATGCCTATGTTGCTCCCTGTCCGACCCCAGTTTCTGTTGTCAGTTTCTCACCTAGCCATTTAGGCCGCACGCCATGTAGATGCCACAGGCAATTTACCATTTTCCCTTTGTGCCATTTCCATTTTTCGTCCCCATTCCTCCTGATCTCCCCATCTCCTGCATGATTTACAAGTGACAATATGATTTATGTCATGCTTAGCAGTCTCAAAAAATCATTCCAATATTCATAAGTAGGTAGGCAGTTCAAATGATTATAAATTTAAATTTAAGATTTCTGTACATAAATCAGTTTGGATTCCTCATTGTAGGACGAACAAAACACAACATAAATAATTGATTTCTATATAAGATGGTCAATGTAAGAAAAAATATTGTTGTATACAGATTCTTCACTAAGCGGTATTACATATTGATAAAAATCCACTGTCTACCTTTCAGTAAGCCGTCGTTGTATACATATTAATTCCTAACACCACTCTACATCCAAATTTTTGCTGGTCTATAGACTTACTAAGCAGAAAATATAATATATTTTGTGAAAATTAGATGCCTTACCGAGTGGCTTTCTGAGTTAGAAGTTAGGTAGTATTACCTATTAGATTACCTAAGTGATAACACCAAGAAACTTTCTCTCTCATTATATTTCCTTTTTGAAGTTGTAGCTCTATGATGGCTTCTAATCATATGAAAAGTTATATCCTATTTATATGTAATTTTCCATTATTTTTGTTTGGAACATAAACATATACTCCAGTGCCTAAATAATAACAGGGACGATTTTGGAACATCATTTTAATCACTTTCTACAAGTAGCATTGACTAGTGGTTTTTAAGAAAATTGAAGTGAATGCTAAAACCTAAAAATGTGCGGTTATGGAATTTTGAATGTTGAGATGAATCATGAGAAAAGATTTGTCTCAAACAAGGTACCTTCGATGCAACTTATTCCATTGGCTTACAAGTTATTGGCAAACATATGAATAATGACAAGCTAATTATAAGTTGCTTTACTTACAGGGAGTTGCCAAACATGCTCTAAGTATGCTTTTACCAGTTTACGCTCATGATGTTGGTCTCCTTATTTCGTGGTGGTTAATGAGTACTTACTCTCATTTTACAATTTCATTGCTTTCTGTTGCTTTTTCATCCTTTTTAATTCTTAGTTACGTACCAATGTTATTGCTATTATATAATTAAGGAACAGAAGTGTTGTTGGCTTTTGCAAATGAGTGTTTGTAAGAAAAAAAAAATTTGTTTATTGAAATTTCAATTTCAAATATGGATTCCTGGTAGCATGTTTAGTTTTTTTATATCCAAAATATAATTTATATGACTTTGTAACATGCCAAAATTTGTAGCATTATTTTCATTTTTAGAGCTATAAACAAATCAAAATTTGTTTGTTTTTGAAATCCTTAGAAATCTTCGTAAATGTAACATGAATAACTACACTTTGCGAAGCTAAATTTGAGGTGTAGGTAAGAATGCACATACATGAGTTGAGTAGCTCCCAAATCGAAACAAGATCCCTGCTACAGATTATAAAATTATAATTTTTTCCTCTAAAATCTGCAGATTGGAGTGGTGTTGCTTTATTTTTTGTCTTGCTTTTCAAGTGAGGATTAAAGCTGTAGGTTTCCTTTTGTATTGCACAGTTACTTGAATGATTTTTTATCATGTGCATCTTTAGTTACAGCTACTAGCTGTTATTTGTGGAAATAAAGTTATTATTACTTATATCGTGCTGGATTAACTCTTTTAAGTTATCACGTAGATTGAGCTATAAGATTGATATGGACCAATTAACCTAATTCAATTAAACTGAAAGCATATTCGTAGAGGTTTACTAAAATAGAATAACCTATTTTCTAATAGATTTGGTTATATTTTTATCGATACTTTAGCTTTAAGAATACTGAAACAAAAGTTAACTGAGATATATTTTAACATTGTTCATATGTAAAATGTTTGCCCTTACTTTCAATTTATTTATAGCATTTGGACCTGGACAGTGTGGCATTTATCTTCTTTACAGTAGTATTCCACATATTTTTTATTCATAGATTAAAATTATACAATTAACTTAATTGTTTGTCTACCTAGCTTTGTATTGAAATGACCGGTAGCTGAATTTAAATTAATCACAACCCTGTCTTAAGTTTTTTTTAGAAGGACGATTGGTTGGGTAGTAATATACCTCAGAGAAACTACATAGTATTTCCGTTTTAAATTAATCATGAAAAGGTATCCAGTGCATAATTTAACATGAAGGTTACGGGGTATAGAAATTTTTTGGATGTCAAGAATAAGACAAGATACCATGCACTCGGCCTGTGTATAGAACTAAACGATTTTTTGTATATTGCTCATGTTTACTTCTTCATGTACTAATATATTTGGAAACTAAACACTTCAAATTTTTTTTAACTAGATTTAGTTTAGAAATATTGAACTATACAATCTGACAGTTGGAAAGTTTTGGGTTACAAAATTTTACAGTATGTTTATTGAACTTTATATAAGATAATCGCTTATGATTTTATCTTCAAATCGTATTTGTGACTTTGCAAGATTTTTGTTATTAATTCCAAATATGTCATTTAAGTGCCTCTAAACCATTGAAGAAAATTAATTTGGGTTAGGTTAACGTAAAGAACAAACATAAAATAGTACACATAATATTATCATTAAATCGGGAAACTAACCCAATCTGGAAGGATAATTCAAGCCCAAAAATGTGAGTAGTCGTTCATGATGTGCTATATTAATTTTAAGTATTGGTTGGATGTTTGATGTCCTTTGATGATGTCGTCATTTGTGTAAGTTATGTTAATCTAAAGCCAGAAGAGTTAATTTTCTATAAATCATGTACATTTTCACATTTTGATATTCCCATAAGAGTTAATTTTGATATGATAAATCTAATTTGATGTTGCCAAGCTATTTTCTATATGATAGATAGCAATCATTATAAGCTGTATAGTAGTGGGACGTAGAGATTGTACAACATAGCATGTCCAGCTGAGAAAGTGAAAGTTTTCTCCCCTTTAATTATTCTATGTTAATTTATTGTCTTGCAATTTTTCTATTATACATTAATTCAACATTTTTCTTATCTTTTTATTGTCAACTTTTAGTTTCTTTAATTATTTATCTATAAATGCTGTATTTATATTAACTTCTCTAATATTGTAAACTTTTGTGCATGCTCTTTCTAAACAAAATCTTTAAAGAATCGAATTTTGAGTATGAAGATGCTAATTTAGCTTTGACAAACATAAGAATTAACAACTAACAGTTGGTTGGATTGATGATGACAATTATAATTAAGCTTTCTATAGACAGGTCATTACAAGATTTCCGAAATGAAAGCAATATTCTTAGTTCACAATGGTTCGCTTAACTCGCTATAGAAGGTTTTAGTCTTCCAGAAAGTTTATTTGGTATGTTGTTGCTATTTTTTTTACTTTGATTGAATTATTAAATTGTTTAAGTTTTCATTTTGGGTCGATGTTGTTTGAAATTTGAATTTACATACAAAATCAATTTATGCTTCGTATTTTATGTATAAAATAGAACTACTTTTGTGCTATCTTTTCATCGTCAAAACAAATATTCATTATTTAAAGTTCATGTTTTAATATAGTACCAAAGAGGTTAACTTCCAGTGTATAGAAATCTGGATTTGTTTATAATCACGTACGTTGAAGCACTTTCGGATTTTCATTTTTTGTGGATCTTAAAATTCAATAAACTTTTTCACAAAACACCTTGCATTAACTACTAATTAAGATAAGAATGTAGTGTTTTAAAATGGATTCAATAAGTTTGACGTATTTATTTTTTTCCTGTTTTCGGGCTTCATGCCATATACATGCTCCAACTCCTATAATAAATGAGTGATTTTGGTTGGAAGTCGAAGTACTATAGAGTTTAGCAACAAAATAGCTACATTATTTGCATTATGGTACTAGCGATATGATAAGCCATTGACGTCAAAATATATGTTAGATTATCCGACTGTCACTTTGTAAAAAAAAAACAACTGATTTCTAAAAAGTGTTACTTCAAAATATATGATAAGCCATTGACTTCAAAATATATGTTAGGTTTTCTGACTATCACTTTGTAAAAAAAAACAACTGATTTCTAAAAAGTGTTACTTATGGTTTTTTTTTGTCATATTTCTTTATCATATATTTTTCTTATTTGTTTATTTTCCATATTTTTTGAAGTAATGTCATATGTTGACAAATCTATATGGCTAGGTTATCATGTTGGACATTGCTACTTAAAAAAAAATTAGCTTCAGCAAATTGGCGTCCGTTAAATAAGAAAATTGACTTCTAAATTTTTTATGATCATTGTTTCCCTATCAGACAGTTTCCTTTCAGTTTTAATTTTTTTTTAATAAGATAATTTATCGTTTTGTCCAAATTTTTAACTTCAACCTAATATTTAGTCTAAAATTCAAGTCAAAGTGGCATATAATAGGTATACTGATGTTGCCTTCACGTACGGGATACCTATTGTCCTTGTGTTGACACATGATTGGTTTTATTTAAGCATTCATTCCTTGGTACAATTTTTCTGGCACTTTTCATATTTTACATTTAGGTTATTAAAAATCACAAAATTGAATATATATTAATACACATAGTAGTGTTAGCATATGTAGATGGTGGTGGGACATAGTAAAATAAAAATACAAAGTTACACCAAATAATGCAAGTTTTAATTATTTTTTGATCTATATCAAGTCTATAAATGCCTCTGTATTTACGTGAGATATATCTTAATAGTTGGTTTCCAAAGTCAACAAAATAAAATAAGTACAAAATTACACCAAATAATGCAACTTCTAATTATTCTTTGGCCTACATCAATTCTATGAATGCCTCTATGTTTTGTGCAATTTATGTCTTAAGGCCTTCTCATGCGGATGTTTACAGTGATGGTTTGTAGGATTGCCATTGGAAACCATATTAACTCGCCAAACCTTTCTGTTTTACTGACTAAATCTCTATACAATATCCTAATATTTACTAATGAAATTTTCATCGTAGAGTTGTTCTATCCTCTTTTTGATAATTTATTTATATTGTTTGCCATATAATTACACAGAAAATGGAAACATTTGTTTTGACACTTATATTCATATGATTGGATTCATTATTTACTGTAAAAATAAGTATTCAGTGGTCCCCATCAAATTGATGTTGGACATTAGTTAAAGTATGATATTTATAGAGACATTATGCAGTAAATCTACCTAAAATGAAAACAGGGATGCTAATTGGCATCCAACAATCCCATAAATGCGTTGTGGGGTCTGATGCAATCAAATGTGATCATGCACCTAATCAATGCGCTTATGAAGGTCTTCTATTTAAAGGTGACAACTAATTGCTTCTTCCGAATATTATAATTTTTCTTATTAGTGACATGAGTCATGACACATGTAATTTCAAATTATTTATTCTTCAGGAACCACGGTTTGGGTCATCTTGGTTCCACTATAGGAAGTAAGGACGATGAATAGCAAGCTTTATATCAGCTTAACATGCTTTCTGTTCAAAAAGGTTCTTCCGCATGCTCTGCTAATCTATGATGTGTATAAGTTTGATTGAAGCCTTATTTAATCTTTCATTTTTCAATTTAAAAGACTGAAAGAAGCACAAGTTATTATATGTCTAATAAAGAGAACGTATACAGATGCATTTGGTAAATTTTGCACTGTTTGAGATGCAGTAATTTCATGGATCTGTATGTGATTCCTTTGGAAATATTTTCCAGTAAGTAATAACTTTGTTTAAAGGTTTAATGCTGGGATATTTTGAATTAACTGTTCAAGAGCAAATACGCGGCATTGTACCAAAGAAGTTGGCGTCTTTCTACCTTGCATTAATATTTGTGTTGGAACTTTTTACTTCCTGAATCTAATATCATGTATTATTTACTGTCTATAACTTTTTTTTTCTTCCTTTTCATCAATTGTTTTAACTAATATATATTGTTCCATGGAAAATGTGTAGAATGAAAAATATTTTGTCACCCAAATAAGTTCCAATTTAATACTACATTATTTTTGTTGAGTCAAATAATAAAACCTTTAAAAATAAAATGTATTACCTATATTGCACACGTTCAATCAATTCTACATTGCATTGTATCAGTACATTGTTTTCACGATCACCGTGTGCGAAGCACGGGTTCACACTATTTACTAAAGAAAGATAGGCTAAGGGTTGTGCTTTTTTCCCGTAATGAACGATATACAAGTACAAGTATAATGGTAAAACGGTGAAAAACATACTGTTTTATTATACAATTTCACTTTCAAGCTAATTATTACTAAAGAAAGATAGGCCAAGGGTTGTTCTTTTTTCCCGCATTGGACGATATACAAGTACTAGTATAACTGTAAAACGGCGAAAAACATACTGTTTCATTATACAATTTCAAGGAAAACATCTAGTCAAATCTTTTAAATTTAAGTTAAATAGCTAATGATAAAACGTTATATAAAATGTTACTTACATTGTAAGAAACAAATTTTAACAATATTAATGGAATATATAATAGAAAACAAGTAATGCGACAAATATGATGGGGTATGTAGGTTATTGGAATACAAAATTCTATGTGACAACCCCTAACCATTTGAGTTTTAGATTATTATTTTTCTTATTGCTCTTTACATGGAAGACGAAAATCATGAAAAGGTTTAACAGTTGAGATCTCTTATACTAAAGTTGTGTCTACTCACAACTAATAAGGACCTTATAAGTTGTCGAAAACTAAATTAAATCATATACAATCTTATTAAATATGATAACAAAAGGTAATCGAGTCGTGAAAGCAACAAACAGAAAACAATTTCAATAGGTAGTTAAATTGAAGTCTTTGTTTTGTCAAATACAACTTCATGAGTCCATTGAAATCTGTCCATAATTAATTTTATCCATACATATTTTTTAATTTTAATAAGAAAAAGGTATAATAATGGATAATGCAAATTTGTTTGGTTCATGGATGCATGAAAAATGGAACAATTGATTTGCACCACTATTTTATATTGTAATGAAATGATGTTATAATTAACCAACATCTTAAACATGTTGTTTTGGGATAAACATACGTGCATTTGTTTGATTCTCTTGGAAGTATACTAGCCTCTCTTATGCTTACTTACATCTTACCATTTTAGTTTTTTTATATAATAAGAGTGTTACTTTATTCAAGAGGGCTTATTTTGATGTATTAGGGGCTCGAACCCATGATCTCTTAGATCTCATCTTACAACTTCATAACGCTTAACACTTGAGCATGGTACTTGATATGGTGAAGTTACACATTTTCAATCATCGATTCCATTATTGAATAACTATACTATCCCTTTAGTCACACATGTATCATAAAAATTTAAGTTTTACACAGAAATAAGCTGCATTTTACACTCATACACACACACATACACTCATATACACATGCACATATAGATTCATACATACACTCAAACAAGTTCACATAAGTGTGTGTGTAGTATGCATTTTCACTCTCATTTAAATAGAACAATTCATATCCATAACAAGGTAAAAGTAAGTCAATTCTATTGTTCCAATTATCATTAATTCAATCTTTTATATGTACCACCCAAATAACAAGTATATTTTTGAATTCAGAAGCATTTTTTACAAGCTTGACGCTTTCTAGTTGTTAGCACTAAAGTTTATCACCAACACCCAACTAAACCAAATCACATAATCCCACATAGATAAATCAAATAACAGCAAGAATACACAATAGTTATAGTGATTCGGTGATCTAGCATACGTCTCCTCAGTATTAATCTATTGTTTATGTGGTAGAATTACGAATATAGTTCAGATTTTGAAAGAAAAGCAAAGAAAGGAAAATTTTGTGTTGAATCTCGTGGAACTCATGTGTTCCTATGTCCACTAAAAAAATACATTTTCTAAACACCTTAGCCATCAATTTATAGTTGCAATCTAACCGAGTTCAATTTGAAAGTTCGGTAGAAAAACAGGGGAGTGGGCACGAGCAAAACTAAAAAACGTAGGTCAAACCGCCCTTGCTCGATTTTTGGATTGGTACCAACCTGAGGGAATCTGGATCTGTACCCAACCGAATCAACAAATATGGGTCAATCTGATCCCATTTCATCCGAGATGTGTCAACATATCACATATCCTTACGAATAGTTAGGATAAAGCCTTTCTAAACTTGGACTTTAAAACTGCACAACACACTTAATTGGTGATCCTGGAGTTAAACATACAACTTCTTCAATGTTACGATGCATGTAGAATATTTGCAAGTCTTTGCTGCTTCTTTTATGTTCTATCACACCTACACCGTACACATTATCACACACACTCACTGGGAGGCACAGGTTACTATACTCTAATCTTTGACATTTCTTGGATAGTACAACAAACACGTCTAGGATATATCTGACAAGATATCTAGAGTTTGAGAAGGGCAAGGCCCCAGAGTCGTAAACTAATCTCGACGTTCTTTCGTCAGATTCCAACTCAAATAGTACCGATCCTGAATTCAAAGTTGGCCTTCATGAAGATGTAGGATCGTCTGAGGGAGAAACTTCCATGGACGAAGAAGATGGAAGAGTGAGAGATAATCGAGCTCCCAATGAATTTAACGATGCAATTATTCTACAAGAACTTCCTGACTCCTGGTTTTCTACAACCGATGAACCCGGACTTAGACGATTGTGCTTAAGAAATGGAATATCCCGAGAAGAACTCAGAGTGGCCACAAATATCTTAGACATACCCCTACAATCTGCCAGAGGGGTTCATGGCTATTAGCAGCCTAATATGCTCAGTCGAAGCCATTCCTCCATTCCCTCCTTTCGTCGTCAATTTTCTAAGACGATCGAGGATAGCTCCAATGCAACTTCAGTCGACATCTTACTCCTATCTGTATACACTGTACATAGAGTACATGGAGGTTCCAGGTGTGAAGCCCACCTCTGAAGATGTAAACTTTTCTACCACTTCAAGCATAGCCAAAAGGAGACTCTTTCCATTCTCTATTTTGAATATGTTTCTAAGAGAAAGATCATAGGTGATGGATTCAACAATGTAGGTGACATAAGGCCTGAGTGGCTTTTTATCCGACACCAACCCGGGTGTGCTAGGAGGTGGCTGCAATCTAGTAAGTTTCGCATCTTAGCTTTTTCGCTTTAACTATACTTACAGATTTGCTGAACTTTCTTTCTTGTTTTCAGTCCCAAATCTAAAGAAAACACAAGGCCAAGCATATCAAGATCTCCTGACTACTTTACTGAATGCTAACCCAAATTTCTTAAGTGTCAGAAAGTTCTTAACAGATGAGTTCCTTCATCGATATCATCTTCCTTACATAGATGCGACGGAGTATAGTTGCTAGAGATCGTGCTTATATATTTGCCCCCAGTCCAAGTTCCTCCCATGCCCGCGGGGACTAAAAGTATGCCGCCAACTGAGCGGCAAAAAACAACAATATACGAGGTCAGTAAGGGCTCGAAGAGAAAAGATCCCATGGGTCCAAGTCAAGAACCTCAACCAGGAGAGAAAGTGAAAACTCTTGAAAGAGAACATATTGAAATTCCCAAGAGCCCTTCTTCAATAAACATTCCCACTAGGGAACTTTTGGAAAGAACACATGAGAAGGAACAACGGTGTAGCTCCCTAAAAGATGCATCTACCTCGTTGGGGCAACCGTCTCCCAAGAGTCCATCTCCTGTCAAGTCTCCTGCCAATGATCCCCATCAAGAGGAATCCATATTCAAAGGCTTGGGTAACCATGCCTTGCCTGACCAGATATACTCTTCCCAAGACCTTTGCTTCGGTTCTTTCTTTCCTCTGTCCAAAGAAGAAATTACACCCACAAAGACTGGACAGACGACACCTTCGAGCCAAACTCCGGGCTCTGGTCTATCTTAGGGTTCACTTAGGACACACATCACACTGACACCACACGTCACAACACCTGTGTGATACATTACCCTCCAATCCTAACACTATTTTTTGTCCATTTGCAGGTACAACGTCTTACCGACACTATGACCCCTACAAACTTAGCTATAGTCTTCCTAGATCTTAGTCCGATGTTGAACATGATTATAGAGATGACTTTGGGAGGGACTACATAAGGTAGTATCAACAGAGATACCCTCGATCCTTACGTTCTCGTTCTCCGGCTTGTTCAGATTCCGATAAGTACAAGGGTCACTCGGGCCGTTGTGAAGAGGAGAAGCATATTCATAGGGCTTCAGTCCCTCCCAAGAAAAATATCCTCAAGAAAAACAATCTAAGAAGCAGCATGACCCAAAAGAGAAATCCAAAGACAAGGGAAAAGATAAGGGTAGCACAACTATTATTTCCACCAAGCGTAAATCCATCGATATTTGATTGACATTGAAATGTGTTTATTTTATGCTCTTATATCTTATCTTTTGTATATAAATAAATATTACTTGGGTATTGTTTTGTTATTTTTACAGATAGTCCAACCCAGCCCGCATGCAACCAGAAATGTAGAGAAATAGAGTTCAATTTGCTGTGTATTTGCATTTTGAAGAATTGTAGATGAAGATATCACATCTAGTTGCTATTGGACAGGAAAAGGAGTGATAAAAAGGCTTTGCACATCACAAATCAATGAAGAAATATCAAGGAAGCAAGAGGAAAAAGAGAAAAGGCCCAAATTTGCTTTATTTATCTAAGGCCCATTTATGTTTCTCATTGTAAACAAATTAGTGGTGTAATGACCAGGCCCATTTACCATTAGGGTTAGGGTTAGGGTTTGGCTATCTACCCTATATATACCCTTGTAATGGCATTGTAGCCACCATCCTATCTCATCTCTTATTCCATTGTTCTAATAAAAGTTCTTCTTTCTCTTTTATTTTCTGCATTTTTTTGTTTTCTTAGCAACTAGTGTTGTCTATACGATTAGATTCGGTAGAACACTATTTGTATTTTGCACTCATTTGCATTAGTGATTTACCGTCTGATTAGATTCAGCGGAAATCCTAATTTTAATTCTTGTTGTTATTTCAATTTCTGCAATTTCAATTTCTGCTTTAATTATTTTCTTAGGTCAAATTGGATTTGATTAGATTCAAATCTAATTCATAGTTTTATTTCTTTTCCATTGAAATTGTGATCTGATCGTCGGTTCAGTTAGATCTGTTCTGAATCAAATCACAGTTTTAATTTTGTTTTGTTTTATTTTCAAAATCAACCTCCAAAGTTCGTCTAACACGCCCACGAAACATATAAATAATAAAATTTAACTTTCCTCCCTGTGTTCGACCTGTATGCTACACACCTGTATGCTTGCAGAATTTATTACAAATGTCGCGCTTTTCTAATTCATAGACTAGCGTCGATCAATATTACTACAACAAAACATGGTGTGATTGACCCCTCCACCAAACAAAGAATCAAGATCTTGAAGGAGCAGTTCCCTGATTAGCACTTCGGGAACATGCACTACGTGCCCAATCTCAAACTGGTCCCAGCCAATTGGTCTGATTCCGTCAAATCTCAGATAGACTTTATGGACACTCAATATAAAGAGACTTGCAAGTATGCTTGAAAACTATCCAAGATTATTAGGGGGCTACAACAGGACTTGAATAATTGAAAGCTCATGTCTGAAAATGACCCGTCTTCCAGGAAGGATGCCATTAAGGAATGTGAGGAAGCCCAGGCCTAGCTTGCCCTTGCACAATGCGAGCTAGAACAACATTTCCACACCAAACTTAACAATAACAGTAAAGAGCGTACAATCCTTTAAAAGCAAGTTGAGAGCATCACAACCGAGAATGTCGAACTGAAACTGTCATGTTACCGTCTTGAGAAGGAAAAGACTGAGCTTGAAAAAGAGATTGCCAATCTAAAGGCTAAGCCGGCGTAGATTGAGGAGAGGGTCATACCTATTGAGGGAAATGCCAACATTACCCTTGAATCTACTGCTACTTCCAAGGCACAACTTGTTGAATCCCAGGAAGAGTTGAATGACTTTGGCATCTCTTAATATCTTTCTATGCCCAACTTCTTCGGACCCGAGACATATCTTGGATAGGGGAGTATGAAACAACCTTAGTTAATGTGTGGGACAAGCTTGCCGATGAGGAGTAATGTAGATATAAGGTTAAGATCATCGATGAGGAGGAACTAATGAGGACATATCTGAGAGGTGAGGAGCCAGAGCGCCTGGCAGAGGGGAGGAGGCTGACCAAAGAAGCCTTAGAAGCTACCAAGAGCCAAGCTAAGGGCAAAATGCCGTTGAAGGCAGCTCCAGTTCTTCCTCCGCAATACCTGAAACTATAGAGGCAGGGAAGTATGACCCCGAACGTCCGGAGATTACCAAAAGCGCACTTCTGTCTCCTATAATCGGAGGTGCAACTCCTGCTACTTCCGGAGATCAGTCGGCTGAAGGTGTTTCCACCTTTTCTCCACAAATTGTCAAAGCTATTCTAGCATTTCGCAGTATTACGAAGCTTCCAACTAAAAGGACCATTTCCCCCAGAGCTAATAAATGTGGCTCTCCCTGATTTAGGTACAAAATCTGCTGACATCACAAAGGAAAAGCAAAAGGAAAAGGAGTCGACTGACAAGTTCATAGTGCTCCCCAGTGCCGATGCCCCAAGGAGGGAGAAATGATTGACGCTCTAAAGGATTCTGATGGCAAGGAAGGTGAAGAGGATGCAGACGTTGTAAAACTGAGGTATCCATCGAAGTCGAGGATCTTACCTTTGCATATATGAAAGCAACAATTGAATTATTCTTGATGGCTAAGACTAAAAGTTTGGAAGTGCCCATCTCAATTGAACCTCTCTAAGTGATTCCTCCTCCTGGCATGAAGGTTTGTATTAAGCCTCCTAGATCAATCACCATGAACACGACTTCCCAATCCCTTGTGGATCTAGGAGATCCCTCGTCTGTGAAAATCAAGAAGAAGAAGCACATCCTCACAGAGACCGAGAAGGAGGAGCAACATAAGCTTAAAGAGTCCAAGAAATCCAAAGCTACTCCCAAGCCGAAGTGAAGCCTTCTCTTGATTTCTTTATACTTGATGTTGCAATCACTACACTACAAGTGCAAATCAGGCAGTGCTTTGAGCTGTATCTAATGTGATTAGGTAGTGCTTTGGGCCATACCAAATTTTGGTGTGTCAAATTATTTGATACGGCCTAAAGCCGTATCTAACTATCAAAAAGATACGGCATAAGCACTGCTTAATTTTTAAAAAGATTCGACCTTAAGCACTACCTGATTCTTAAATAGAGGCCTTAAGCCATATCTAATTTATGTATTCCCTACCTGATTCAAGCTTTATATCCACAACTATTTTCAAATAGATACGACCTTAATCCATAGCTAATTTAAAAAAAATACAACTAGCTTTATAATCCATGAGAAATACATTGGTACCATAATAAAACAGGAATGAACAGAACTAGCTAGTTAAAATGGATATAGCCAAACCAATAATATTACATCATATATCATCCGCACAAGTACGAATATAATACAAAACATATAATAGCAGTCTGTTTCACATACAACACAAAATATTTGCTACAACAAATGCACACAAGTAAAGAAGTTCTCTACAAAAATATTTTAAACGACTACAGAAAACCTGAGCGAAATTCAACCATTAGAAGCATTGATGATGGACGGACCAGATTCTTTATATTCTCCTTTGGACATCCAAATCTACACATTAAAGCAAAGTATATATTAATTAAGTTTCCAATAGAAATCAGGAATTGTAAATAATATTATTATAACAGCAAACTCTTAATATAATCATAACACCAATCAATGCAGAATTAAGTTAACTAAGAACGAGATTGTCAGGTTATGTTGATGTATGTTGCATTAACACGATGTATGTACATATACGCACAAACACACACCCCAATAAATTATCATATTTTGCATCCCTTGTTAGCCAAAGTTTCTAAGAGGCGTCTGATTTTATCTCTAATGCTTTCAAGGATGTTGTTTTCATCATATTTCGATTTATATTCCTTTGAGATGAACTCTTTTGGTTTTACAGCAAATTTGGAACTGATGATGTGATTATTTTAAGTGATGACGTAAAGCATTGTATGTGTACGTAGAGATAACGAAAGTTAATTTGTGCATACCCATCAACAGCTAATTCATTCGATGATCCAACATTATAATTTCGTTGTATTACATTAGTTGCATAACTGCAGACTACAAATAGATGAAGAAAGTTAAATATGAAGAAAAAGATACCTCCAAGAGAAGGCAAAGTTATATAAAATTCCAAGTCTATTGCTTTTATTTCCTAAATAAATTAAGTTGATAAATTTTTATTATTTTTACAATTTTTCATTGCAAACAATAGAATTGATAAAAAATCGAGTTGCTTAGAATATTCGGACATTGCAGATAGGTTCACGTATGAGAGAGAGAGAGATATACTTCTTTGATAATTATTAGAGATCTTAAGAAATTAGACACAAAACATTGCAATCTAATCAACATATGAAATCAAATAGATGCAATACAAAAAGGGACCGAACTAAGCTGCTCAGTACCATTAGGTACATATGGAACAGTTGCATTCTTGGAGAATAGCAGACTATGGTGACTAACACCTACCATACTCTGTCTCTCCATAGTGATGAGATATAATCCAAGCCAGTCATCAGTAAGGGAAGAGAGAGCTGCTGCCTTACGTTCTAGTGGATTGCGGCTTGGGAAGAGAGAGCTTGAAGCGTGCATGCCTAACCTTGACTATCCATAGTTCAAAAAGTTGCATGATGTGATAACATGTTCCCATCCAAAGTCTGTTAGGTCTGCCGAATACATGAGCGTTTCTTTCTAACCAAATGCTCTAGGAGAAGAAAGCCACTAAGTGTAACACCTCACCTCCATTAAGGTCACTCACAAAGGGAATGCCTTAACTTCAGTGGAGCGTTTTTGGTAAAAGATGCATATAAATTACAAGAAAGACAAATAAAGCAGCGGAAAATAAAGTCATTTTATAACCAATGTGGTTTAGTCAAGATTTTACAACAACCGTCTCAACAATACTTAAAAGTAATACATAGAACTTCTGTCTTGATTCAAAAACTCCCAAGTATAAAAGAAGCATAAAAATAACAATGATATTCCCCAATAAAGCATGAGCTAGCCATAGCAGTGGAAGAGAGAGTCCAAAGCAATACATCGACTATCTCCGTGTTTGGAAAGAAAATTGAGCTAAGTGGTAACATTTCCTCCCTATGAACCTGGGGGAGGGGGGGGGGGGGAGGGGAAGGGGGGAAACGGAAGAAAAAAGGCGAAACAAACTAGGTCAGACATAAGTCTGGTAAGTCCAGTGACTTTCATCATGTAAATAGGCAAAAGCATCATGATATGAATAAACTGAATATAAGACAATACCGTGAGAACAAGGATAACAAGATAACATACGATTAGTATAGATATGATAAGGCAAGATAAACTGAATGCGCTTCTACTCTTTCTCTGCTTCACTACTACCTTGTTATTCTGATTTCTATATGTCTGCACCACCTAACTAGTGTCCCAACAAGTAATCTGTATAAAATGATCATATTGTAATGTGATCCAAATCCCCGCAATTTGTGGTAGCCTTCAGGTGTACATCTATTGTGAGGATTCCACCTCAATCTGCCTGATTGCCATGAATATGTTAGATGTACCCTTACTACCCTATCGATCGGCTCCCTAATTGTATTAATGTTCCATGTGTCTGTGTCAATTCGGCCATCTCTCGCATGTAGATACCCTGTGTTGGTCCCACAATAAGGTGTATCAATCCTTATGATAGCAACCCAACATGATTCAAGACGCACAGTGTATAACTAGTACCCAGTGCCTGCTTTTTCCACTTCGGAGTACGTGCACGCCCGTAATCCGCTGGAACCTACACTAACGTGCCTCCTGCCGCTATTTTGACCGCTTATAATCAGCCCAGAAATTGTGCCCCACCCTGCCTAGTTTCAGTGTACCTTGATACATCTATGTGGGTTATTGCTGAAATGGGTCCCCATTACTAGGATTTCCTTACCGGTTAAGTTTGTGGGCCTATATTCACTAATATTACCCACCAACCCGATATGTACTTAACCCTCCCACTGACTCAAGCATGTTTATTTAATGGTTAAGTTTGTGGGCTTATATATACTAATATTTCCCACCAACCCGATATGTACTTAACCCGCCCACTGATCCAAGCATGTTTATTTAATGGTTAAGTTTGTCCATTCATGTTAACTTAACCCACCCACTCATCATGTCATGTTAGTTAAGTGTTTCTTGTTAACCCTTCTCGCTCGTCATGTTGGATTGGTTAAGTATTTCCTATTAACTTAACCCGTTCATTCATCATGTTATATTGGTTAAGTATTTCCCATTAACTTAAACCCATTCGTTCATCAAGTTACATTGTTTAAGTGTATCTTATTAACTTAACCCCACACGTTCATCATGCTGCATTGGTTAATGTCATCAATCAATTCAAGTTAACTTAACTCACCCACTTGTCGTGTTACATTGGTTAAGTGTTGCCTTCTTGTGTTAACTTAACCCTTCCACTCATCATGTTATATTGGTTAAGTGTTGCTCTCTTGTTTTAACTTAACCCTACCCATTCATCATGTCATATTTGTTAAGTGTTTCTTATTAACTTAACCCTACTCATTTATCATGTCATATTGGTTAAGTGTTCCTTATTAACTTAACTCTTCTCATTCAACATGTTGTACTGGTTAACTTAACCCTACTCACTTGTCTAATTAACTTGTTATAATGGTTAAGTGTTCTAAATTTACTTAACCCCACCTTCTTGTCTAATTAACATGTTATAATGGTTAAGTGTTCTAAATTTTACTTAACCTTTCCATTCTTAGCATGTCTGTTTATTGGCATTAATTAATTTATTAATGCCCCAACCTCTCACATTAGAACTGTTGTTTGCGGTTGCTGGACATGCCGGGCGGTTCCGGGCAGGCTTCTACCGCAAACTCATTCTAACCTCGGGTTTTGGGCTAAACACGCTAACCTATCACATTAGATCTGTGTTGTTGCGGTTACTTGATATGCCAGGCGGTTCCGGGCAGTTTTACACAGCAGCTCAATCTAACCTCGGGTTAGGCATGTTTATCTTTTAGCATATTTACCATACATGTCCAAGTCTAGATTTTATATGCTAATCATCCCAAATTCACAAAACTAGTCATGTTCCAATTCTCAAGTTATACCCCAACAAAGTTGATTGCAAGTTATGCCCCACGAATTCAAATTAATGTTATTACTCAAAATAGGTTACACCCAATTTTCCCAAATTTGCAATAATAGTCATGCCCCAAAAATCACAATATAACACATGCCCTAAGGTTTAGTCATATTGCACCGTACAAAATATTCTCCAAAAAGCCCCAATCATGATTCACTGTATAAACTATGCCAAATTATAGCCTTTAATTACAGTGCATGCCAATTACCCAAAATCCCACTTTAGGTGTGTTCACATTTAACAGTTGTCCCTATCTTACTATAGGTTTTCATGCCTAAGCCATACATCACTATACACAATAATCTCATTCTTCCAAGTCATAAACTATCATATATATATATATATATATATATATGCCCCCAATTTTAGGTCTTAAACCACAACATGTACTATGCCTTACATGTTTACAGTTCAATTTATGCCCCAAATCCCAAGTCATATGTCCAATATACTTTATGCCTCAAATCTCAAGTCATATGTTCAGTACACTATGTGTATTAAATACAACATGTGTTATATCCTCAAATTCATTACAAATTAGTTATGCCTAATTATACATAATTTAATACTTTTCCCAATTTTAGCGCTGGCCATGTCCAAATCATATATTATGTCCAGTTTTTTCCAACGTACGTTCATCTCTTATGAGATTTGGCTCAGGCTTGTAGTAGCCTGGGTATAAAAACAAAAAGGGAAGAAGGAAAGAAGAGACAAAGAATGGACATAATAATATTAATGAGATAGATCCAATGGATATAGAAGGACAGATAGAAATAGGTATAATCTCAGATTCAGATTTATTACAATGTCAGAATCACAATTAAATTTTATTTCTGAAAGTAACATGAACTTACAAATTACACAACGGTCTTGAATTTTGGGATATGATTTCTGAATTTGATTAGCTATTCGTTTGATGTAGACTTTGATAGTTAACTTGAAAACTCTAATTTGATTGATTAAGGTGGAGGCTAGGTCACTTCAGGTTTTAGCAGCATATAAACGCATATGAATTCGTGTGGAGAAAACAATAGGTTTAGAGGTCTTTTTATAGGTGTATAGGGAGATTTAGAGCCTTCAGATCAGTCTAGAAGTCATCAGGATCGTCCAGAGCAGAATACCACATCACACAGCGAATCAGAAAGCGACATGTGGCGAAACACGTCACCGGCCAGATCTGGGCCACCAGGGGTCGGCTCCCCTATAAGGGGTCGACGCCTATGTCGACACCCCTATAGGGGGTCGACGCCTATGTCGACTTCCCCTAAGGGGGGTTGTCGACACCCCTGAGCGGGAAATTTCTTGCTTAACCTGCTTCGACCCAAATTCAAGATTTGAACCCTGTTTTGACTTCTGGAATTATTTTATATGTATATACATACATCCTTGGGCGTATACAAACTTCTAAGGCTTATAACTTCTTTATACGGAGTCCGATTTATGCAAACTCGAACTCTATCTTAAGCAGAATTCTAAAACGAATGCAATGGCGCAACCCCTTTCCCTTAATTCTTGTTTTAAAGATTAATTATTCTTTAATTATCTCTTATGTACCGTTTTAAAATTACGGGGTGTAATATTCTCCCCTCCTTAAAGGATTTCGTCCCTGAAATCTTCAAGTCAAGAAGAATGTATATCCTTCCACCCAACATCCATCTACTCAACCATCAATCACAGGCATCCATTGTCCTTAAATCTATCTAATGCTTTTCATGAATATATGCATAGTGTGTGTATATGTCCTTATCTAATGCAAAATCAGGCGGTCAACTGATTCAGTTGACCTCCTCAATGCGAATTATGTCAGTGCCATGAGTCCATCATGTATGCAATTATTCCTAATCATACTATATATCTTCTACATGAGTGCACAATCATTCATACAAATGAGTCATCCATATGATAACACATCAAGTTTCAATTCATATAAATACACTCATGCATATGCAATATGAAAGTGACTGAGCCGATCTAGTGCTTAATGTGTGTATATGCTTCCACGAGCAACCAGTAGCAAACACTTACATCCACTTGCATCCACTTGCATCCACCAAACATAACATGTCTCAAACACATGTTTACATCCATTGGCTTCTACCTAAGGATCGAGGATAGGATCGAGAGGATATACTTAAAAGATAAAGACTAGCAAATAAACTTTACAAAAAAGAGAGATCAAGGATATATCCTCAAAAAGGGTATGATGCGCATATCTAGTATTCTGTCTTCTAAGTCGCATCTTATTGAACTTCATTCCATATTGCTCTGACTGTCTTAACTCCATGATTTGCGTAGCTTCTTAATTTTTGTTTCTAGAATATGCGTTGGAACTCATTTCACGGTCGCCTCCCTTTCCACCTTTTTCTTCTTATAGTATACTTGGCACTACAACTTCTGCCATGTCATGCTAACATTCCTAGAACTATCTCTTGAAAATAAACAGATGCTAACCATGTTACCAAGTTATATACTAAGATGATTAGATTCTTCTTTGTCAATCTAGTAAGTGGGTCCTGATACCTTTACAAAGTCCTACTTCCTATACCAGCCCGCTAATCCAAGAAAACTTCTGACTCCCATTGAATTCCTTAGGACCTTCTAATCTTGCACCGCAACTGCTTTTACGGTATCTACTGTTATCCCTTCCTTGGATATCACCTGTCTTAGAAACCTTACTTTTTCTCTCCAAAAATGATATTTGGAGAACTTCGCCTTAAGTTGATACGCTTGTAGGGTATCCGAGACTTCTGTTACATGCAAAGCATGTTCTTCCTCATTCCAAAATATCATCTATGCACAAGCGAAGTGAACCATCCGCCTTTGTAACGGAAATGATTGGAGCACCCCATTCAGAAATACTTCGCCTTATGAACCCTTTTTCAAGTAGCTCTTTTACTTGTTTACTGAGCCCTTCCTTCCGCTTGGATTCATGTGTCGTACAGGTAATGCAACTGGCTTTGCATTGTCAACTAGATATATGCGGAAATCTATCTCGTGTTTTAGGCAATAAACCCCTAACCCAATCAAAAATATCTACGTACTCATGGACTACTCTAATGGATCACAAATCGTCGATAGATGCATCAAGTGATTCTAGGTAGCTAAGCCCTACTGATCCCTTAAGATCGCACGAAATCTCGAGGGTATTCCCGACGCAAATCAAAAGTCTAACAACCCTCCTTTCATAATTTCTAGCTAACCAATCCATGCCTAGAATTAACCCATAGCCCATGAAACCCGAAAACATAAGCATTGCACTTAAACTCAATACTTAATATAGCTACTCTCAAATCCTTACAAATCAAAGATAAATGAGCTGAACCACCAATTGGATTTGAGACAATAACGAGATCTTCTACTATACAAGTACTAAGGTGCAGAGACTCAACTATGGAAGCGGATATAAACGAATGTGAAGGCTAAGATCAAAAGAGTATTAACAGGATGATCAAAAGAAAACTAAACCTTTTCAACCGAAGCTTTACTACCTCTCTCTCAGGTACGCTTGCAGTGAGAGCGTGCACTTACCCCTCTGAAAATCCTGTCCTTAGTTCTTGCCCTTGTCCTTAATTATATGACCCGTTATAAAGACACTTCCTCTTGCCTTAGGTTTTCCTATTCTTCCTTCCCTTCTTGTCCTGTGATTCTTCCACTTACACCTCTTTCTTTTTACTTGCTTTGTGAGCCAAGTCTATATCCATGAGTTCCTCATCCTTGGGTTGTGCTCCTTAGCCAAACTCCCTCATTCTCATCTTTTCCATCCTTGTGTAACTTGTTGACAAGTCTCTTGAAAGCTGCCTCCATCGCACAGAAATCCCTACAAAGCTTGAAAGAAAATTAGCCGCAGGTGAAACTATTGCGGCTATAGATAGAAGTTGGTCACTTCTTTGCCCTTTGACAGATGTCATAGTCTGATCAAGCCTATGGAAACATGCCGCGATGAGGTTATCTCCCAGAAAGCTAGGAGCCCCGGAGGCTCAGGAAAGAAGGAAATAAAGATTCAAACAGAGGATCAAAAGATAGTGCATATGGCTTTGGGGAATATGCCTTTAAAACAAAACATTTCTTTTGAAAACGGTTCTTTTAAAACCGTTTTGAAAATAATTTTTCAAATTTTTTATCTGATCCAGTAACCTTCAGCTCTGATACCACGTGTAACACCTCACCTCCGTTAAGGTCAATCATAAAGGGAATTCCTAAACTTCGGTGGAGCGTTTTTGGTAAAAGATGCAGATAAATTACAAGAAAGACAAATAAAGCAGCGGAAAATAAAGTCATTTTTATAACCAATGTGTTTTAGTCAAGATTTTACAACAATTGTCTCAATCACACTTAAAAGTAATGCATAGAACTTCAGTCTTGATTCAAAAACTCCCAAGTATGAAAGAAGCATAAAAATAACAATGATATTCCCCAATCAAGCATTAACTAGACATAGCATTTGAAGAGAAAGTCCAAATCAATACATCGACTATCTCCATGCTTGGAAAGAAAACTGAGCTAAGTGGTAACATTTCCTCCCTATGAACCTGGGGGAGAGGAGGGGATGGAAGAAAAGAGGCGAAACAAACTAGGTCAGACATAAGTCTGGTAAGTCCAGTGACTTTCAGCATGTAAATAGGAAAAAGCATCATGACATGAATAAACTGAATATAAGACAATAGCGTGAGAACAAGGATAACAAGATAACATATGATTAGTATAGATATGATAAGGCAAGATAAACTGAATGCGCTTCTACTCTTTCTCTGCTTCACTACTACCTTGTTATTCTGATTTCTATATCTCTGCACCACCTAACTAGTGTCCCAACTAGTAATCTGTATAAAATGATCATATTGTAATGTGATCCCAATCCCCGCAATTTGTGGTAGCCTTCAGGTGTACATCTATTGTGAGGATTCCACCTCAATCTGCTTGATTGCCATGAATATGTTAGATGTACCCTTACTACCCTATCGATCGGCTCCCTACTTGTATTAATGTTCCATGTGTCTGTGTCAATTCGGCCCTCTCTTGTGTGTATATACCCTGTGCTGGTCCCACCATAAGGTGTATCAATCCTTATGATAGCAACCCGACACGATTCAAGATGCACAGTGTATAACTACCGGTACCCAGTGCCTGTTTTTCCACTCCAGAGTACGTGCACGCCCGTAATCCGTCAGAACCTACACTGACGTACCCCCTGCCGCTATTTTGACCATTTATAATCAGCCCAGTAATCTTGCCCCACCTTGCCTAGTTTCAGGGTACCTTGATACACCTACTGCTGAAATGGGTCCCCATTACTAGGGTTTCCATACTGGTTAAGTTTATGAGCCTATATGTACTAATATTACCCACCAACCCGATATGTACTTAAACCTCCCACTGATTCAAGCATGTTTATTTAATGGTTAAGTTTGTGGGCCTATATATACTAATATTACCCACCAACCCGATGTGTACTTAACCCTCCCACTGATCCAAGCATGTTTATTTAATGGTTAAGTTTGTGCATTCATGTTAACTTAACCCACCCACTCATCATGTCATGTTGGTTAAGTGTTTCTTATTAACCCTTCTCACTCGTCATGTTGGATTAGTTAAGTGTTTCCTATTAACTTAACCCCGTTCATTCATCATGTTATATTGGTTAAGTATTTTCCATTAACTTAACCCCATTCGATCATCAAGTTACATTGGTTAAGTGTATCTTATTAACTTAACCCCACGAGTTTTTCATGCTGTATTGGTTAAGTGTCATCAATCAATTCAAGTTAGCTTAAGCCTTCCACGCATCCTGTTATATTAGTTAAGTGTTGTTCTCTTGTTTTAACTTAACCCTACCCATTCATCATGTCATATTGGTTAAGTGTTTCTTATTAACTTAACCCTACTCATTCATCATGTCATATTGGTTAAGTGTTCCTTATTACCTTAACCCTTCTCATTCATCATGTTGTACTGGTTAACTTAACCCTGCTCACTTGTCTAATTAATATGTTATAAAGGTTAAGTATTCTAAATTTACTTAACCCCACCTTCTTGTCTAATTAACATGTTATAATGGTTAAGTGCTCTAAATTTTACTTAACCTTACCATTCTTAGCATGTCTGTTTATTGGCATTAATTAATTTATTAATGCCCCAACCTCTCACATTAGAACTGCTGTTTGCGGTTGCTGGATGTGCCGGGCGGTTCCGGGCAGGCTTCTACCGCAAACTCATTCTAACCTCAGGTTTCGGGCTAAACGCGCTAACCTGTCACATTAGATCTGTGTTGTTGCGGTTACTGGATATACCAGGTGGTTCGGGGCAGTTTTACACCACAACTCAATCTAACCTCGGGTTTGGCATGTTTATCTTTTAGCATATTTACCATACATGTCCAAATCTAGATTTTATATGCTAATCATCCCAACTTCACAAAACTAGTCTTGTTCAGTTCTCAAGTTATACCCCAACAAAGCCGATTCCAAGTTATGCCACATAACTTCAAATTCAAGTTATTACTCAAAATAGGTTACACCCAATTTTCCCAAATTTGCAATAATAGTCATGCCCCAAAAATCACAATATAACACACGCCCTAAGGTTTAGTCATATTGCACCGTACAAAATATTCTCCCAAAACCCCAATCATGATTCATAGTATAAACTATGCAAAATTATAGCCTTTAATTACAGTGCATGCCAATTACCCAAAATCCCAATTTAGGCGTGTTCACATTTAATAGTTGTCCCTATAGGTCTTCATGCTTAAGCCATACATCACTATACACAATAATCTCCTTCTTCTAAGTCATAAACTATCATATATATATATATATATATATATATATACACCCCCAACTTTAGGTCTTAAACCACAACATGTACTATGCCTTACATGTTTATAGTTCAATTTACGCCCCATATCCCAAGTCATATGTCCAATATACTTTATGCCTCAAATCTCAAGTCATATGTTCGATACACTTTGTGTTTTAAATACAACATGTGTTATGTCCTCAAATCTATTACAAATCAGTTACGCCCGATTATACATAATTTAATACTTTTCCTAATTTTAGTGCTAGCCATGTCCAAATCATATATTATGTCCAATTTTTTCCAATGTACGTTCATTTCTTATGAGATTTGGCTCAGGCTCGCAGTAGCTTGGCTATAAAAACAAAAAGGGAAGAAGGAAAGAAGAGACAAAGAATGGACATAATAAAATCAATGAGATAGATCCAATGGATATAGAAAGACAGATAGAAATAGGTATAATCTCAGATTCAGATTTATTACAATGTCAGAATCACAATTAAATTTTATTTCTGAAAGTAACACGAACTTATAAATTACACAACAGTCTTGAATTATGGGATCTGATTTCTAAATTTGATTAGCTATTCCTTTGATGTAGATTTTGATTGTTAACTTGAAAACTCTAATTTGATTGATTAAGGTGGAGGCTAGGTCACTTCAGGTTTTAGCAGCATATAAATGCATATGAATTCGTGTGGAGAAAACAATAGGTATAATGGTCTTTTTATAGGTGTATAGGGAGATTTAGAGCCATCAGATCAGTCTAGAAGTCATCAGGATCGTCCAGAGAAGAATACCATGTCACATAGCGAATCAGAAAGAGACACGTGGTGAAACACGTCATCGGCCAGATCTGGGCCAACAAGGGTCGACTACCCTATAGGGGGGTCGACACCTATTTCGACTCCCCTTGGGGGGGGGGGGGGGTCGACACCCTTGAGCGGGAAATTTCCCGGTCAGCTTGCTTTGACCCAAATTCGAGATTTGAACCCTGTTTTGACTTCTAGAATTATTTTATATGTATATATATACTTCCTTGGGCATATACAAACTTCTAAGGCTTACAACTTACGGAGTCCGATTTACGCAAACTCGAACTCTATCTTAAGCAGAATTCCGAGATGAACGCAATAGCGCAACCTATTTCCCTTAATTCTTCTTTTAAAGATTTATTATTCTTTAATTATCTCTTATGTCCCATTTTAAAATTACGGGGTGTTACACTAAGGAATCCAGTTTGGGGTCAGGGGGGTTATACTGCTAGTATTCAAAGACATATGATACACTTCTCTTATATATGTTTAAAATCATGGTGATATTACAGTATTCATAAATTATAGTTAGATGAAATAACATTATTTGTTATGCTATATGATTCAATCTTGACATGATTAGGTGGATATGAGGTTACAAAACACATATATGAATCAAGAGAAAGCAGAGTATTACATATCAAGGACATTAGCAAATTCATTTACAAAAGATTATATAATGTTCATAGTTATTTCATACTATTGGAATGCGTACCAGTTCTTGAGAAGAAAATGCAATATTATTTTTTGTTCCTTGAATAACATTTTGAAATGAAAAATGCTATATGTTGATGACCAGAATGTATGAACCAAAATTAGGCCACATGGTCATTGAGATTACCTTTGCATATGATACGAAAGTATTCATCGTCACTATAATGAGCACACAACACCTATAATAATATGGAAAAATTTGCATCAAAACTATTAGAGATGAAGCATTAAAATGTTGAAACATGGTTTATGAGCCTACTTATATGCAAGTTAATTTAACCAGGTTTGTTCACGTTTTGCGGAAACTTGAAGTTATAAAAATGTAGATGTATGTAATGTTAATATGCAATTTGAGGATGATACCTTTCAAGGATACATGGTCTATAATTAACAATACCTTTCTTAAGCATCGTCATTGAATATACCCATGCATATACCTACTGCTAGTGTCCCCCCATTCTCAGCTGCTTTAATATCATTTGGTGTATCTCCAACATGCACTCGTAGATCAAAATCTACACAAAAGAAGGAAACACAGGATCTAATAGAAACACCATTCAAACACTAAAAAGATAAACAAAAGAAATTAAAGCCACCCAACTTTCTTTATCATTACTCGATGAACTAGCACCCAAATCCAACATCTAATAACAAACATAACTGAAATACCACACATTATTCGAACAAAATTATTTCTAGCAGTTTATTTGAAACTAATTAAACAAAACTTGGAGATTTCCAGCAATAGAAAATGAGAACAATTCTACCTCAACCTATTAACTTCCAACAACGAGCACGAAAGTGGAGATTTCCGGCAAGGTTTCCAATCGACACTACCTCAGCTGATCGATGGACGTTGAGACTGAATAAATCAGGCGATGCTAATACCTGATCTACAGGATTTTCAATCAAATCAAATAATGGAGGTATAAACATAATAAAAAAGGAAAACTAATCTTGTCATCTGGCCAGGCTTCGCTGCCTAAAACTTGTGCATGACTGGAGGAAGTTAGACCATAAGCGAGGGTATTTGGAGAAGTGGTCTTCGGGGAGGAGTGCAAAAATGGTGGTCACCACATCTAATTTGCCCTAAATCAATCGCGAAGAGGAATCCTAATCTGCAATGGAGGCGACCATTTTTTGAATTGAAAAGACAAATGAGATCATATGATGGGGAAGCCGTATCAAATGAGAATTGATTTGCCACTTTAAAGATACACGGTTAGATTTTAGCTATTGGGGGTAGAGCAGATCGAAAATGAAATTATAAGAAATGGGAGCATAACTCTGTACTGCTATGAGCTATAGCAAATTTAATACGGCTTAAAGCCGCATCAAATCTCTGCATCCTGGTATGTCAAATTTGCTATTTTGGTGCAGTAAATTTCCACTGGCCTGCTGTGGTTGTTGCAAGTGCGGCCCTCGCGTTTTTGTATTGTATATTCCTGCACCCAGTAAATAAAGAAATGTTCCTGCAATGTCGTATATATGCAGGTTTATTATTACTTCCGGTGTGATGCATCCACAATCAAAATATTACCGAGCTAAATAATAAATAATAAAGCACACCGCAATTCAGCATCCTTGCTATCAAAGCATTACAAAACCAAGTAACAAACAGAAAACCATATTGTATTCAGCTAAGGATGAGATGTATATGTATGTGCCCCCAATCAATCTTGAACATAATGTCTGGCCAGGGCTTGTTCGAGATTGGTTAGTAATGACATACCGCTGTCCCCAACATCAATGGGGATTTTAGGCTCGACTCATATTCATGCCCCCAATCAGTCCGTGGGGGTATGATCCAAGTTCTTTGAGCACTCGGTCCAAGTGCTTTTGTACTCTCTTGCAGTAAGTCCAGGTTAGAGTTTTAGGTTAAGGCGATCTCAAGTAATGGAGCATAATTTCATGCCTACCTTGTCTTTATACTCACTCTCAAATCGAGAGAGTTTGAGTTTGTTGTGTGAATGGTCATGTCATTCGCTTTGGCACTCGAACTACGCTCTAATTCTTAGAGCAGGAGTTTGCTGACTTGAGCGTCGACATCAAATACGGATTCACTTCGCATTCCATTCCAAGATTTGAGGAACAAAGATGGCCTAGCAGGTGGTTACACTAGCTCAGGCATTGCCCCCTTTACCTCGTTTCATGGGAAGAGGTTGCTTTTAGGGATGGTCAAACCGCATCCCTATCGTTTATACTTACTCCACCAAATCATGGGGAAGAGTTCATGCGATGTCTAAGTGTTGCATTCTCACTTTGGCCAACAAAGTGAGAATCACCCCACTGAGTGTCGGTGACTTGAGCTTTCTCATCGAGACATGAGTAAATGTTCATCGTTAAGACGTGAATAATCTCTTTCATTTGGGTTTGGAACTGGCCAAACACATTAATAAAGATGAAGCATGACCAGAGCTTCAATCACATGTAACATTCTCACAAACACAAGGCACAGAGAAATAAATCCAGTAATAACTGGGGACACACGATATTTTTATAGTGGTTCCACTAAATCTTAGCCTACTTCCACTTTGTAATCTTTTGTTTATACTGACCAAATGGTCTTGGGAAAGCCGTGCCTTATTGCACAGTTTGAAAAACAAAAGAGAAAAATACAAGCTCAAGTCAAATAGTGTCGTAATTGCTCGGCATTCCATGCCCTCGGAAGATAATGTCCATCAGCCATCATTAGCCTGAAAGCTCAATTATCAAGCTTTCGATGAATGACGTACGGTCCTTCCCACTTCGGACCCATGAAAACCGGGGTAAGGAAGACACGCTTCAGTACTAGGTTGCCAGGCTCAAATGTCCTCGGCCGAACCTTCTAGTTGTAGTATCAGGCAACTTGATGTCTATGCTCTGAGGCACCCAATCCACCTTGTCTCTTTTCTCGTGAATCATGTCCAAACATTGAAGGAGAAGAGCTTTGTTCATCATATGATTGTAATACGTTATTCAGTGAGAGGGGACTTTAAGCTCCATCGGAATGATTGCTTTCAAGCCATACAATCATGAAAATGGATTGTGGTCCGTTTCTGTTTCTAGGTTGTTCGGTATGCCCATAGAGCCATAGGTAATTCATTGACCCACATGGCCTTCGTTTGCTCCAATTGCTTCTTTTTGGAATGGACTTGATGATTTTATTCGCAGCTTCTATTTGCCCAATCGATTGTGGATGCGCAACAACAGTGTATCTCTTCTCGATGTGGTGCCGTTGGCATAAATCTCTGAACTCTGCACTGTCGAATGGGGTCTCGTTGTAGGTTATGCTAGTCTTCGAGATTCCAAACCAACATATAATATTTGTGACAATGAAATTGATCACTCGCTCCATCGTGATTGTGGTTAATATCTTGGCCTCTGCTCACTTCATAAAGTAATCCACAGCCACGATTGCATACTTTTCTCCACCTTTAGCGATTGGGAGGCTTCCAATGATGTCAATTCCCCATACGGAAAATGGCTACAGACTCACCATCGAGATAAGTTGGGTAGATGGAGCTCTAGGAATCCTCGCAAATTTCTGGCACTTATCGCAGCGTCGTGAATAATTAGTCGTGTCTTTATTTATGGTAGACAAAAGTAGCCATATTGCAGTATCTTATTTGCTAGTGTATGTCCACCGGTGTGATCACCATGGGCTATGCACCAGAGCAAAGGTACCGAGAACCCCCTCCTATAAAGCACACTGCGTAGCATAACATACCTTGATGCTTTGCAGACAAGAGCACATATCTGATTCTTCCTCTTTGAAAGGATTTCATGTTGTAAGAAATTCTTTATAGGGGTCATCCAAGACTCTTTCTCAGGTTCAACCTCCAATGCTTGGTAAACTTCCATCTGATCAATGCTTGGAGTGTCGAGTGTCTCACTCGGGACTATTTTCGTCTCTTTTGGGTTGTTGGAACATGCCAGTTTAGCTAATTTGTCTACCTTATAGTTGTCTGTTCACAGTATATGGGTGATGCTATAATGCTCTAATCAATCTAATAACTCCTCGACCCTTTGTAGATAGGCTGCAAGTCGTGGTCCCTTCGTATGGAAATACTTTCGAACCTGAAACACCACAATCTGGGAGTCACAGTGAATATCCAACGCTACCGCTACATATTCCTTCGCGAGTTTTAGCCCGGTAATCATGGCTTCATACTCGAAGTCATTGTTAGCAGCGAAAAAATTCAATCGTAAGGCATAGTAAATCGACCATCCCTCAAGAGTTACCAGTATGACTTCAGTGATGGATCGTCGATCGTTGCGAACACCATCTGTATATAGCTTCCAAGCGCTCGATTCCACTTTGGATTCCGAGAGGTCAGCTTTCTCATCCAACACATCTTCCTCAGGGACAGTGAATTTAGCTATAAATTCTGCTAACGCTTGCCCTCGTATAGATTTCTTTGCGAGCAAAGTGAGGTCGAATTGGCTTCGTTTAATGTTCCATTTAAGCAATCTCCCAGATGCCTCGGGCCATTGAAGGACCTGTCGTAGCGACTGGTCGGTATATATCATGATTGGATGAGCCTGGAAGTAATGGTGTAAGTTCCTTGAAGCGGTAAATAGGCTATAAGCAAGTTTATCGATATTAGAGTAATTACGTTCCGCCACAGCCAACTTCTTGCACACATAATATACCGGCCTTTGAATCTCGTACTCCTCACGAGCGAGTGCTGAACTGATTGCATACAACGATATCGCCAAGTATACAAACAGGTCTTCGTGATTTACCGGTTTGGATAGTATATGCGGTTCCTCCAAGTGACTTAGTAAGTTCTGGAAGCCTATAATGCAATCTGGGGTCCTTCGAAGTTACGCTTTCCTTACTTTATCAAGTCGAAGAAGGGTATGCACTTGTCAGTGGACATGGATTTGAATCTTCTTAACATCGCAACCTTTCCTGCTAAGCTTTGCACATCCTTAATTCTTCTTGGCTTACGAATATTCCTGATCGCTGCAATGTGGTCTGGATTGATTTCAATTCCGTTAGAGCTGACGATGAAACCCAAAAACCTTCCTGAAGCAACGTTGAAGGAGCATTTCAAAGGGTTGAGTTTCATCCCGTAAGGTCAAAGGATATTGAACATTTCTGCCAAATTTGAGTTGTGATCTGCGGACTGCTTGGACTTCACAAGCATGTCATCCACGTATACCTCCATAGACTTCCCAATTTGATTATGAAACATGTGATTCACGAGTCGTTGGTACGTTACCCCAACATTCTTCAATCCGAAAGGCATCACTATATAATAATAAAACCCAAGATCTGTGATGAAACTGGTATGCTCCTGGTCCGGCACACGCATTGAAATTTGGTTGTACCTCGAATATGCATCTATAAATGAAAGAAGTTCGTGTCCCTGTATCGAATCTACTAACTGGTCTATCATTGGAAGTGGGAAACTATCTTTCGGGCAGGCCTTATTCAAATATGAAAAGTCAATGCACGTTCACCATTTTCCATTAGCCTTCTTGACAAGAACTGGATTTGATATCCAGTCGGGATATGTTGAATCTTGAATAAAGCCATTGCTTTCCAGTTTTTCAACTTCTTCCTTTAAGGCTAGGACTATTATGGTAACAGTAAATTTACTATTACCGTACTGTTACCAACAAGTTCGTTCCCATTTACAAAACAAAATATGTCGATTCAATCAGTATGGTAATGGTAACTTTACCGATTTACATGGTAATGGTTCCGTATTTTTTTCATACCGTCGGTCTCGGTATATTACCGATATAGTAAACTATTTATAATTTCGGGACGTTGGATTTCTATCTACCGGTGCTAGTTCATTAGGGTTAGTAATTTCTACCAAAGGAAAACATACAGATCCATCATTTTTACTTCTCACTTTTAATTCTACCAAATACTTTCCTCATGGCAGATCTCGAATCCTCTGGTCTAGTACTTGACGATGAAGCATCTCTATCTGCTTCTCGTTTCCCTTTCATCTTCCGACTCAAGAGAGCAACCAATTAATTGGATCCAGATCTCAAGCTCGGACGAAGGTTTTAGGCGATTTGTTCGAATTGAGACTTCAGGCGATTTGTTGAACGGAGAGCAGCCAATTTTTGTTTGTTTTGTTGTTGCGTGTAAGGTATGGATAGTTAATGCCAGTATTAGGAAGAGTGAGATCACAAAACATGGACAAGCATAGAGCACTTAGATTTCTTAGTTGTCTTACTAAACATAGATCACAAAACACAGACAAAAAATGGATAGTTAATGCTAGTATTACTGAGTGTTTTTGGAAACATGGACATAGCACTTAGATTTAGGTGAGGTGTTGATATTATTAATTTGAGTTAATTTAATTGTGTTGGTGGTATGCAGTTAGATATTATAGGGAAGGATATGGATGGTTCATATAAATCTTACATCAGTAACCTGATGGAGGAGTAAAATAATTTAATTGTTATATAAACAAATGTCAGTGAAATTTCAAAAGTCACATTGTGTTGACTGATTTATAGTCTATGCTCATATGTATATGTTTATAGTCTATGCTCAATACTGTAATATTATTCTTTATATTTTATATGTGTTATTCATGTCTATGTTAGAAATTGTGTGTGTTTTGATTCTTAGATTTTTAGTTTTTACATACTGAAAAAAGAGAAAATATTAACATCAATCCCGGATTGGGTGTTTACTTCTGTTATAGTCAGATCTGAAAAAAGAGATGACATCAATGCAGTCAATCCTAGTAGGTGATAACGTTGAGGGTGTAGATGAACGTGCATTGGGATCTATACCTACAAATCAAACTAATGCATCTCACATTATAAGGAGCCGAGCGAAGATGATGTCTCTTTCTACAAGGAACTTGAAGAATTTGAATCATGTAAGAAATTATTAAGTTTGTTTACATTTTTTATGCAAAGGCTTATGATACCAGCAATATACAAGTTTAGATTGTTTTTGACATTTTTTATAAGGAATTTAAATCTGTATAAATGCTCTGATCCAAAAAATGTGTACATATTATATTCTGCAATTATATACTCTATACAAATATATATATCTAATTGTTTGACATAATGTTCAATACTTATAATGTTGAACTGGTACATAATCTATGTATGTACTGATATAATTTATTTTTTACAACTAAAATGGAAGCATGTCTAATTTTGAGGAGCTGTTGTAGCTATTTTCTTTGTTATCTACACAGTGTACATGTAGATACTGAGTTATTTCTTTTGTTTAATGTACATATTATTTTACTATAAAGATCACACATTCTGTAATAACCATTTTTCATTTTGACCTCAATACTAGCCTTATGTGTTCCTCACGTCTCCAAACTGGCACCACCTAAAATGAGCATATACAAGAGTGACAGACTAATTAACTAATAAGTCGGTACACATCCACTACTTATTTAAAGCAATTTTTTTCAGGTTATATAGGTTTAGTGTAACATATGATTTAATGTTATGTTTCAGGTTACATATAGTTTATCTACATAGTGTACATGTTATTTTGCTTCAAGTTACATATACTTTACAACACTGCACCATTTGTTTCCATAACCATATGCTATGTGTGTCTAGAAACCATAATGTACATGTTATCTGTATAGTGTACTATTTTACTTCATATTGTGCAGTAGCAGTTCAATGCAAACACAATTTTGAATTTTCCTCTGTTCACATTTTTGTCTTTCCAGGCGTGAATGACAAAGCTGCACCTTCTGATCGACCGTCTTCTTCAACTTCACTTAATTGACGATCATCTTTCCAGGCATGAGCAGATGAGAGAATTGCAGTAGGTGGCTGAAACAAAACAGTAAGAAGATGAGAATTGGTGGCTGTAAGACTATAATATTTATGCAGCAGAATAGTGGTTGTTTTTTTTTGCTAAATTAAAACTCTGCAAGATTGTAATATTTATGCTCTGTAAAATTGTGATGAAATACTCTTGTAAGACTGTAATGAATTCTTGCTGTCTAATTTTAACTAAAGGTCTTATTAATATTTATGCCAATGATTTTAATATTTATGTTGATGATTTTAACTAAAAATGTATATGTGTGTGACTTTGTTTTGCTTTGTTTATCTGTCAATGAGACTGAAACTGTTGAAATTATATTATACTAGCATGTCTGTTAGATAAAAGTATAACAGTTGCAGGTTCATATTATTTTTTAAAATGATAATTTACCATTACCGACAAAACGGTTATCGACGTATCAGTATACCGACAAAACGATTATTGACGTATCGGTAACGGTATGCATTTTTTGATTTACCGAAGAAAACGATATGGTAATGGTACTTGTATAATGGTAACGGTAATTGTTACTATAACAACCCTATTTAAGGCCGCATACCACTCTGGGCCAAGCATTTGCCTTTTCTGTATAACAAGACACTCTTCGAGTTGATGTTCAGTATGGGGCAAATAATAGATGGAGAAATCCCATACATGTCAGCATTGACCCACACAAACATGCCTAAATTAGCTCGTTGAAAGTTCGTTAATTTCCTCGTCCAGAGGAAATCTAAATGAGATCCGATTTTCAAGACCTTGGTTGGGTTGTTGTTACCAATTGGAATATCCACAGTTTTTTCATTAGGTGTCGCCCTTTTACCTCCTGGTTCCTCGTCCTCTCTAGGATCAGTATCCTCAGACTGATATTGTGGCAACTCATCCCGCGATGTTTCCATTACTTGCTATGTTGACACCTCTCTAGTGGGAGAGGAGGTGTTGTTAGGCTCTACATCATCTCCTTGGTGGATCACTTTCCATTCTACCATATAACAATCTCTCCCTATCACCTGGTCTCCACGGACCATTCCTTTCCCAGCTTTAGTTGGGAACTTTAGCAGTAGGCACCCAGGTGCGATGCAATATCTAAATTTTGCGAGAGCTGGTCATCCCAAAAATGCATTATAAGGTGAATCTATGTTCATTACAAGAAATGACAGAATCCGTACCCTCCCACAGTCCCCCACACCAAGTTCCACTAGCAATTCGACTACTCATACTAGTGTAGTTGTCGAACCGTTAAAACTGCGTATCCACCATGTGTAGAATTTTAGATCTTTGGCTTCTAACTTCATCTGGTCAAAAGCTTTTTTAAATAGGATATTAACAGAACTTCCACAGTTGACCAAAATCTTCTATACCATCATTGGGCCAATCATAGCTGATATCACCAAAGGATCTATGCTTGGAGTTTAGACTCCCACGCTTTCTCGATCGTGGAATACAATGTCATCCGTCATTATCTTCTACTGTTTAATTGGTATAGCATCCTCGGGAACACTGTACTCCCCTACATCCAGATGCTTGGCTGCGTTGACATATTGTTCCACGGTTCTGGTACTAAAACCTACCGGGTGTGGCACTCCATCGACGGTGTTGATGACTATTCCTTTTCCCTTCTGTTGGGTCGTAGCTCTAGGAGATGTCTGCCCATGGTTCGGAGCAGAGCCTCCTTGCCCCCTGTCCCTTGGGGCAACTTTATACTCATCGAGATTCCCTTCTTGCAGTAGTCATTCTATCACATCTATTAGGTGTCGACATTCATTTGTTGAGTGGCCACAGGTTTCATGAAACAGACAAAACTTTCCAGTCTCGCATTCTTTTTCCATTGAATCTCTAGGTGGAGGTTTCTTGTATTGCATCACATTACAAGTATCCAGATAGATGTTTCCCAGGGTATCGTTTAACAGTGTATAACTTTCGAAGGACTAGAACCGTGGTCGTTTCTTGGAATCACCCCTCCCACTCCTGTTCCTTTTGTTGCCATTCTTGCCCTGAGGAGCATTTCCTTTGCTCTGATTACCGACATTGACTTCAACTTTACCGGAACTGTCACCATACTACATTATGGAGATATTGCTCTAGATTTCTTCCCTTATGACTTCGCTAGGCCTTCTCTTATGATTAATTACACCTCTTCTTGTCACAAGCATATATTTTCTTTTTCATGAAACAATTAAACGGTCGTAGGGTTTTTTTCGACCAAATATCTTTTGAATTCGGTGTCATGGTCTACCCCATCTATCATCATCATTAGAATAGTCTCAGGATTTGGGTTGCTCATTTTCATGACAATTGTATGGAAATGATCCAAATATCCTCTTAAGGTTTCTCCAGGAGCTGGTTTAATCATCGAGAGCTCCATGACATGCTTAGATATCTTGGCATGCCGTCGAAATTGGTCCAGGAAATTTTCACTCAAATCCTTGAAGTTAGGAACCGATCGAGGTAGAAGCCTAGTGAACTACATCATAGCGACATACTCAAGATATATTGAAAAAGTGTTACACATTGTAGCATCAAGAGCTGCTGCAACATTCATATAACATGAGTATCACATCAAGTGCTATCAGTTCTACCTGAATAACGGTTCACGGTGGATAATTTAAACCGCCTCGTGAATTGTACTTCCAAAATGTCATCTGTGAAAGTTGTATGGAAACTATCTATACTCCAGTCTTCATTGGTATATCCCCTACCGTCCTTTATTATCTAACACACCATCGCGGTTACCTCTACATTGGTCAACATATGCTTTAGTTCAGCGCTTTCTCATCTTCGAGATACACCTGCTCTCATCTCATGTAGCGTAGCCTGATTTGTTGCTCAAGTAGAGTTTCCTTTCCCTCTGGGATCCCGGCCAGTCAAAGGTTGAATGGGTTGAAGGAGTTGAGCTTGAGTGGGCTGGGAAATATCTTGGTCCCTAGGAAGAATGTGGGGTCCATGCGTTGGCAATAACATAGGCTTGGCAAGGCTAGGATCATTAGCATCAAGACGGATTTATGCATCTTCCCGAGAACCAAGTGAACCAGATCGAAGTTGTTGAAGGTTCTCAGGCCTTTCAAGATGTCTACTCTGATGTGCTGATCGTTCTTTCTCCTCGGATGAAGATGATCCTTCTGCTATTTGACGATGAGGAGGTGTCAGTGTCCTCTATCTCCAAGGTTCATCCATCTATCTAGCCATTGCATTCATATCATTCCGAATGGTAGCACTATCTCTTCTCTAAGCTTCTAAGGTTGCATTGGTTTCTTCCAATTTGGAGAATAAATACTCAAAGTCATCAGACAAAATGGGCGTTGAAGTAGGAGGCTAATTGGCAATAGCTACAAAAGGAACAGAAGTAGCCTGGCCGGGTCGGGTCGAATTCCACCCGGGTACATTCGACCTGGGGTTGTTTGACCCAAGGGTATTTCCTGCTGCTGGCTCGATTTGCAATGTGTCTTAATGCACTAACTCTAGTTCTTTGAGAAGCTTGTTGATTCTTATCTTTTCTCGGAGCTATGGCAATCAAACTTGTGGAAATCATTGAAAACGTCAAAAGTAATGAAAATAAGGATTACTTCTTCGGACCTGGTGATTCAAACAATATACTAATAATCCCAAAAATTGAGAATTCAATATTCTCAGTGAAAGCACCAAATGTTAGACCAAAAAATGGCACTAACACCCAAAAGACAAGATTTTGAAGAGAATAATGAAGAAATATAAACTAAAAATTAGAAAAAGCAAGGACAAACGGGAGATATATTGTGGTTCGGCGTTAATGAGCCAATGTCCATTTTATAATTCTTATATCCGATAGAGAATTACAAATACAATGCTTTGAATCACTCAAACACTCGAATATAATCAATTTCCTCTCAAATCTAAGGAATTGCAATTGAAATGAATGATGCAAGGCGTGGTTTGAATGGCAATGGTGGCACAAAGGTGGTGTGTTCAGAGATTCAAGTGGCAGAAAGTCCCTCTTCTCATGTCTGGATCGGGTATATATAGGGGTTAGGCCGAAAGCTTTAGGTGGGAATGGTTATCAATGAAGTGGCATCGGGTCTAGTTTCACAGGGAGGAGTGGTTCGGAACGTAGCCACATGGTAGCCGTCCCAATCACATAGGAGATTGTGGAGGTAGTGGGAAGTTACAACATGCAGTATTGAAGTCGATGTCTGAGTCGTGTTGGGTCGAGTACATTCGACCCAATAGCCATAAAAACGGAACCTTGTATCCATTCGACCCGAGCCTCTGATGACGTGTACGACTCGATTCTGTGTTACTGGATGAGCTCGATTCTTGTTTCCTTCTTCATGTGATCGTGGTTGTCTGGACTTTCGGGTGGCCTAGTCACAAAGTAAGCCAACACCTACCAAGGTTGATTTCGTACATATGTAAGCAATTGAGCCATTTTATTAGGAGGTGGCTACCTTTATTATGGCTTTTCGTTATCCCCATCAAGAGATGACGATTTGATTCCTCAAGATCGGCCTGCTTGAACTTTGTGTTGTTGACGACCGTTTGTGCTCCGTCATCGTCCCTTGATTTCCAATATAGTGCTGGACCTATCCATTTTGTTTGTGCTCCTCTATAACTTCCATGAAATGCCTACACCAACTGTTGCATGTCCGTTCAACTCGTGGAGCATGTAGTACTTTCCAAATTCCCTTTCTCATCGTCGGATCTAAGTTGTTGCCCTTGGTATCCATATAAGTCTATTTACATAATTCTGCATATGAAGGGTACTTCAGTCCCTTCTTGCTTTCCCTTGAACCCTCGTGCACACTTTCAACCTTCCTCTTGCCTTTGTCTTTCCTAGAACCCATTACAAGCATATCCTCATCTTTAACAACATTTGCTTCCACTTTCCTCTCTACTTGCGCATATTTTGATGTAGATATCTATTGTAACGACCCGCATTCTACGCATCGCAGGATCGTAGAATATTTATTTCTTTCATATACGAAGTCGTATGGTCATGTAACTTTGGGATACGACTATTGGAGTCATTTCCCATGTTCATGATTTTTGCCGATTTTTAAATGACCGTTTTACCCCTAGCTGATCTTGTTTTGACCATAACTTTTGACTGGAAAGGAATTTTGACTTGAAACCACTTCCATTAGATCTGGATGATGGTTTACAATTCCGTAGAGCGGTCACTTTGCCAAACGGACTCACCGTTTGGGAGATATGGCTGAAACAAGTTTCAGATAGTGAAAAACTGCTTAACCGGGCCAAACGAGGTGATTAGTAAATGGGCCCATAACCCATTTCAGGATTAGGGTTATGGGGAGGCTGAAATAAGTTAGGTTTTCATTTCATTTCAGTTTTCTAGCCACCATTTACCCCCTATGAACCCTAATAATGGCCTCCAACCTCTAAAACATCTCCAAATCACTTTCTAATCAAGGATTAAGCTTAACAGCATTAAATTAAGGAGGAATAGAAACAAAGCAAGGTTAGAGCTGCTGTGTTGCATTGGGAACAACGCCAAACAGAGATTCATTTCAGATTTGGTATTTTATTTGTGGCCAAGGTGAGTGATTTGCGTAGTTCCTCACTAATTATGGCTAATTAAGGGTAATTAGTGCTAATTAGTGAATTTAAACATGATTAAATTTTGGAAAAATATTCATAAATTTTGAAATATTGTTTTAGGCCTTTGTTAGAAAATTTGGTTAATTTGGTTAAGTTTTGCTAATCATCATTAGTTTTGCTTAAACATGCTTAGGGGAAAATATGGGATTTTGGCTATGTTTGATCCGTTTAATCTTGTCATATTGTTGTTTTGGTGTTTATGGTCACTTCTATTTGTTGCTATGATTGTATAGTATGCTTTGTGATTGATTAGAACCGTTAGTTTGGTTGAAAACGCCATCGTATGGCGTAAAACAGTCGCTGGAAAGTTGCAGGAAATGTGCAGGGTTACAAACCGGATCGGATCATCGGGCTCAGATCGAATAGGAGAACCGGGCAAGTGGACTTGATTCGGATTGGAACTTAGCATAAGGGGCTTGGTGAGAAGGAATGCCATTTGCTTAAAGTTGGAGTTGGGCAAGGGATCGGATCAGAGAGACCAAAGGGGACCGGATCGGAGAGACCAAAGGGGATTGGATCGGAGAGACCAAAGGGGAACGGATCTGGAGACATAATGAAGCACACCCGAACCGAACCACTTCAGGGCATCCGAACCGAGCTAGAAGGGGGACACCGAACCAAACCGCACCCAGGAGCATACTAGGAAGCATTGGACCAAACCGAACCGATGAGGACTGGAGCACTATGCATATCTGAACCGAACTGTACGCCTGCTATTACTACTACACGACGACTCTTTTGAAGACCAACTCCAATTTGACCAAAACCTGAGATGCAAAGGAAGTCCAAATAGGAAGTAGAGCTCAGGATCCAGTTGGGAACCAACGAGTTGACTTCATGAGTTGGGCTTTGCTGCGGGACGTGTGCAAAGGGGTTATCGATGTCTGTAACTTTGGATCACTATGTGTAGGGGGTACGTGAACGGATTCAGGGCCACAGTGGCCTAGGTACGACTAATGAGCTATAGACCAATGAAGTGGGGTCATTTGTAATGATTTGGTCATGACTTCCTGGGGTAAGCTTGGTAGTAGCAGTAGTCGTGCAAGTCGAACTCTGTCACTACTTCGATGGGTCTAGTGATTGACAGTGGTGGACATCGTATACTTTACGCACTGAGTGAGAGATGTGAGGATGGTTGCTATGTTTGATTTGTTTGCCATCATTATGACATGCATACCCCTACCCCCGTTATCTTTACACCATCTGTTTAGTGGAACCTTAAGAGTATTGTACGGTATGTAGTGCTAACTCTTTGGTTGCAGGTCCAGGTTTAGGTATGGTTTAGTATACCTGTTATTGTTCTGTTTAGCTGCTTATCGCTCACACCCGACTTTTTGTCTGACCCAGAGTTTTATGTCTCTTCTTATTACTCTGGGTGCTCTCACGAGCAGACTAGAGACATGTTAGCTGATGATGCACGAGTAGCCGTACCGGAGACGAGCATGAGGCTTCCACGTATGATATATATAGATATTCTCCCTGTGTCGCTGCTGGTCACTACTTTTGGCATTAGTAGTGCACCCTTCCATTCTTTTACTTTAAAGACAGTTTTAAAGTTGTAATAATAATAATGTGGAACATAAGCTGTATCTGGATTTTCCGCTGCTATGATGTTTAGTTTTCAGCTTATGCACTGTCTCACCTATTTTATGTCAAGTACAATATTATTATATTTTATCCCATGCGCTGTGAGACATTCTACAGGTTTTCGACTAGTTCATTCTCCTCTTTCCTTTCTTTGGCAACCGTTCCGTGCTAGTCAGGCATGCGTACAACGCACTTTCGGAGGAAATGCCGGCTGGTGCGGGGCGGGCCGTCACACCTATAGTCTTCATGATAAAACTTACGGAGATCCTACATTGAATCACTCTCCAAGCTAGCTTCAAATTTGGAGTCAATTGCTACTTCTGACATGGTCGGTATCAGTACCATTGACAATTCTGACTTATCCACCGATGTAACTGCTACATTGAATCGCTTCAAGAAACTCCTCAATGTTTCTCTTGTCCTCTGCTTGATAGTAGTCATTGTCGCCACATTCTTTGGTCTCGAGATGTGAACTCTAAAATGTTTTATGAACCTCTTAATATGTTTGCTCCTAACATTAATCGATCCTTATTCAACTGCATAAACCAAAGCGTAGCCAAGTCCATTAAGTACAAAGAAAAACACTTTGTCGTCATCTCTTCGGATGCCTGTAGTATTCCATATGCCTAGCATCTCCACAATTATGGCAACCAAATATAGGTTTCTATCAATTACTACAATTTAGTATTATATTTTATTAATATATAACTTATTGTAGCAAGCATTACAAGTGTATGTTTTTAATATATCATATTTAATTTCATTTACTCCGATCTATTTAACTGCATAAGACTTTATATAATCTCAAGTTACCTATACATGTACAATATTAAGTAATCTGAAATCCAGGCGCATGTTATAACATGAAATGAATGCACAATACTAGTAAACTAAAATCATTGTAGCATATGAAAGCAGCTCTGGTTTTTTTTACTCAGCTCCATATGTTACTAAAAAGATATATCTTTTTAAAAAAGATACCTTATAGTCTTACTTGCAGTTAATCCATACCCTAAAACCATTTCTTTGTATTTAATATTGCAGTAATTATTTGTATTCATGCACAAGGTTACCATTTAAAAAAAAATAAGTTCAGTTCAATTATCAGTGTTCACTTATCCATTAGACATGCTTGTGTTAACAATGTGTTTGTATATAGCTATAGGCCTGAATTTGTTTCCTTTGGCAGGTCAAATACTTGTTTTTCTAAAAGAGGATAAAAATCATATTCTAGGATTTCTTGGATAGTTGTCTAAACTCAAATATGGTAAATTTACAACATATTTAATATTTTATATATATGTTAAATTCTAGAATAAGATGAGATTTATATTTACTTAAAACTTACCAATGCCAGCACAATAAAGATCATACTCACCACTACAATAGAAGTTTATTTTCTTAGCATACACGTACGGTGTTTTAGACTCGGTCAATGTAAACAAGTATAATTTGATGCTAAATTGCTTTAGTTTATTTTGTGCACATTGTGTGAAATTAAAGGCGGTAGATTTACTTCCTTCCCATTGTTTCTACAAACTTCCATTAAATAAGAAATTCCCCAAATTTCAATTTCCCCTTTCAGAAAATAATTATTCCTTCCGTCGAAAAATAATTTCTCCCTTCCCGCTGTAGTCGATTGCCTAGTTGAAGTCATCTCGTTCTCGTGTCAGCGTCCCCGTTAATGTCTTCCCTATTTTAGGCTTGTCCCCGTCTCCTTTCCATGCTCGTTCGTGGAAGTGACCGGTAGCCGAAGTTGTCGCTGTAGTCACTGGACGAGAATTGGTTCCGGTCATCTCCAACAGCCCTTTATACTCAAAGATTCAGTGTGACCCATAGCCAATTAGATTTCGCCTTTGTTTCTATTTTCAAAGTAAGTATCCAGATATTATATATAGGGTATTGTTATTGGCACTTCCTTTTTAGTTAAGGGGCGTCATAAAAAAAATGAAAATTTGGTACGATCCCATCATTTTTCGATTTTTATCATTTTTGGTGGTCCTTTTCCGACTTTCAGACCTTAACCTGACAAAACCCTGGCCAAATTCGGCTGAAAAGCTCGGTATCACCTTGCCGAATTTCAAGCGTGGCACCCCTTAAAAAAATTAGATCGTCAGTAACAATACCCTATATATATTGCAAGATCTTATTCACAATTATTAGTCGGTTGCTTTTTATGGCCATCATCTGATTTAGAAGATCCTAAATCACTTCATCTTGATATTTGATTATTTGAAATACAAGAGCATTTCATTTAAGTAGTTGCATTTCATGTTTTCATTTTTACCCAGGAAAACAAAGTTAACATTCTCTCCAATCCGTCTGCATTTACAATTTTTGAGAGCTCGCTCTCTAAATGATTTTTTTTGCATTTTCTTTGTTCTCCATTGGGTGAAAAGGGTGACTAAACGAAGTAGGTTAAATCCTACTTCATAACTAGTACGAGACCCATGCTTCGCACATGGGCAGACATGGAAGTTTGAAGTATGTTCCATGGATTTTTTTTTAAAAATATTTCTCATTGTTAAATCATTGATGTAATACCCAAACTAAATGCTTGCATTTTTTCCAATAATCATACAAACTTAGGACCCTCTAAATTCATGTTAAAATTACAATTTGTGAAAAAATTGAATCTGCATGATCCCGACATTACATTTTCAATGCCCTATTACCATATCCTTGATAATATTAATAAGTGTTTGTTGTTGAAAGTATGTTTGTAATGCTACATTTGGTTAAAGTATGTTAGAATTTTCTAAATATTATTTATTTACATTAAATTATTAAGTACGCACCAGTTAACAGTTCAAGAGTACATTGAAAAATAGATGATTTTAAGACCGTGGATTTTACTGGTAAAAAAGGAATGAAAATAATCAAGTAAAATAGATGGAGGATTGCTTAAAATTTAATTCAAACGGATGACATTCATGGAGAGAACTTTAGTAAAGCACAAAGATGCCAACGAATAAAGTTTAGATAAATGGATAAGCAATTTACATATTTGCACATAAAACACACGATAAATATTAAATATTCCCCTACAAAAACAAAAAACGTCAACACTTGATTATGATATAACATTCTTCTTAGTTTTCCATGATATAGCAAAAAATAACTACACGGTTCCAGTAATCGATGAAATGATGAAGTACGAAAGTCAAAAAAGGTAATGGTATATAGCTTGTTAAAAGAGAAGGTAGGAAGATTTGCAACCTGTGACAAATAGTCACAAACAATTGGAAATTAAAATTCATAGAGAAAAGTAAATTCTAGCTTTTAGTTTTACATCAATGCGAGAAAAAAATATATATAACAAAATTTAATGCAAAAAGAATAGAGAAGAAGGTTCAAGAATTCAGGTATGGTAGTACATCATTGCAGACTACTTCTTTCAGTCTTCCTTTTCTTTTCACCTATAGATAGAAAATATGTCCATAATATAAGATCATAACATATTGTGTTTAATAATGGCAACTGCAAAAAAGTAGTAATAATAATGATGATAACTACTGATTTAAAGGTTACTAACGAAAGCTAAGCAAAAATGAGTAAAATATTGTATTCCTGAGTAGTTAAAAAATATATCAGAAAACTCAATATAATATCATTAACAATGCACAGTGCACTGATCATAGCAACAACATTTGTGATGAAACTTATTTGTTACTAATTGCATAGTGATAGGAAGCTAGCCGTAAATTTATGTCTCCATAACAGTCCAAGTACCAGTGACCAAACAATTGGATTATTTTGTCACCACAATCAGTCGTTTTTGAACTATCATATGACTATATATGAAGGCTGATTGTTCTATGGCAGTTGGAAAAAAATGCTTCGCTAACAATTATTTATTACTACTCCAATAGTGGGAAGGTTTATTAGAGGAAACAAAAGAAACAGTCTGTGACGTAGTAAATAATAATTGTTTGATCTCATTACCACAAATTGTGTTTCTCCTATATGTCAATAACCGCTTGTTATGATATTTATAGAATATGAAATGTTGAAGCTCTTGTCCAAGATGGTTCAAATAAAAATCATGCTTCCTAACCATGCACAAAGAGCTCGTCTTCTATCTACCGTTATCTTGGATGTTACCAAAATCCAAGAATGGTTCAAATAAAAATCATGGTGGTACTATACTTTAACTTTTACTAGCTATTTTAAACAACACGTATTCCTCTTAATACAACTAAATGGGGAATATGGGAGAATGATACTAACATTTTTTTTTAAAAAAAAAACTATATACCAAAATGGGAGAAAAATGCCTTTCTCCAATGGCATACAAAAACAGATTCGTAGTTTATAAGTGACTACACAATCTGGGATAAAAAAGCAAAAGCAACACACCATAACAATATAAAGAAAGAAACTGCTAGCTAACAGTCTCCTCAACTGAAAGCAGTGGGGCCAAAGAGCAGAAGTCCATCTAAAGCTGAATGAAAACAACAAGCTCTAATCGCAGAAAGATGAAACCGCGATGAAAAGTATCAGTGCCATCCGAGATGCTCCCAACGATGACACCACCAAGAAGCAGCCTAATGCAAAGATAGAGACCGCATACTGCAAGCCTGGACACTAGCCTCGACTTCCCAGCCTCGCCCAGAAGATACCTATAAAACCAGGTCCTGCACGCTAGAGCACAACATAAAATCCGAGGGGGGGTGTAAGGTGACATAAGCGGAAATAAAACAGAAAAATCAACGAATACCTGCACGCGGAGTCGGACGACAAAAAGAGATATCAAAGGTTCTTGCCAATCGAATAGAGCGGGAGCCAAAAGCAACCTTGAAAGGTCTACCACGGTGGGCAAGGAACACGTCATTCCTAACCTTACGGATGATGGAGGGGGGGTCCATAGGAGACTCATCGAAAATGGCCTTGTTCCGTGCGCACCACAGGTGCCAACAGATAAGGCAAGGAAGCATGCGGAAAAGAGAAGAACGAACCGATTTACCTGAGGAGGCGGACCACCAGACCTTTAGTAAATCAAGAAGGGAAGAGACATTACTTCAGAGACCAACCAAACTCCCAAAGTAATTCCAGACAGATACAGCACAGGAGCCAAAAAAGAACAAGTAAGCACTGGATTCCAAATCACCGGCTCCACAACATCTGTAACGGGACACGAGCGGGATGCCAATCCTCTGAAGATTCTCGTCAAGTGGTAACCCTTCATGAAGAGTTCTCTACATGAACAAGGAAACTTTCGGAGGAATCCGGCTATACCAGATGAAGGAAAAAATAGGGAGCGTTGGATTTGGGTTCCTCGCCGAACTCCAAGCCGCCCTAATCGAGAAGGGACCGCCATCCCACCCTGACCCACCACCATCTGAGTCAGAGAAGGACTTCACGGATTGCATACGTTTCCACGTCTCACTTGCATATGACGGAACCCCGGTGAAATTCGTAATTAGCAGTCTGCGGTACTTAGCGTGGAGAAAATTCGCCCATAGAGATTCGTTCTCTCCAAACCGTACCCACAACTTACTAGCGTAGGCAATACAGATATCCTTAGGATTTCGAAGGCCAAGGCCTCCTTCACTTTTGGGACGACATACGACGTCCCAAGAAATCCAGTGATGACGATTGACGTTGTCCTTTTTAACCCAAAAAAAGGACGATGCCAATGAACGATAAGAGCGGAAGAAGGAGGAAGTGGGAGTCATAGCAGCAAAGACATGCGATCCTATAGAGTCAAGAACGGACTGTATAAGAACTAGTCTTCCAGCTTGAGAAAGAAGAGACGCATTCCACTTTATAATCTTTCCCCTGACTTTATCAGTCAGAGGATCGAAGATAGAATTGAGCTTCCGGCCTCGGTAAAGGACGATACCGAGGTAGGGTAAAGGAAGAGTGGCCGCCTTGAATCCGGTAAGCGTTTCGATCCAGGAGGACCTAACCGAAGACAAGTCTTTCGCAGAGATGAAACAACTTTTAGCGGAGTTGACAAGTTGGCCCGAACACCTCTCAGCCTTGAGAATGATAATGATACTAACATGTAAAAAATTGATACTAAGCTTGAGAAAGAAAGGTTAAGCCATGAATTGTAGATTGACAATAATATGACCTTTGTGATATTTTAGAATGTTAAAAATGGAACCCGGGATAACCTTTTATATATGTCAAGAACTCAGTCAATTTGTCCTGCATGTCAAGTTCCACAAGTCTTTCTAATTTTGAGTTTGAACCTTTTGTAACGTTATTTTTAGATACATGCTATAGCTTTGCATATTTTCACATTTTTCAAGGCAAAGATTGTGCTTCCATGATATGTAACATTGTACAACATGACCTTAGCACTGACGTTTATAGGCAGGGCCGATCCTGGCGCTGGCTGCTCAAGCGATCACCCAGGATCCAATTGCAGAGTCAAGGATCTATAAATATAGAAGTTTATATGGAATTTTTTATTATTTAAAAAGGCTAATGCATGTGTTGTAATAAAATGTGTTCTCTGCCCCCAAATGGGGAAATTGTTAGTTTGCAATTTTAGTTATTGAAGTTCAACTCATAACCGATGCATTTTGAATAAAAATCATTGATTTTAACAATGATCATTCCTCTTTCGCCCCGGTCCTTAGTTGATGCTGGATCGAGCTTGTTTATAGGTTGCTGCATCTTTCTTAAGGGACATCTCTCCTCTTGCGTGCAAACTGCACCATCAAGAAAATTGCACCATCAAGAAAATTAAAAAACGGTGCATAAGAATTATACATGCAAAAATGTGTGGGTGTGTGTGTGTGTGTGTGTATGTGTGCGTGTGTGTGTTGACTCATGAGAAAAATGGTTGGAATTTTTTATATACTTTTACTTATCAATGTTTTGAAAGTTCTAAATATTTACCAGTATAAGCTATATTTCATTAAATGGACACTAAACTAATATATAAAATAAGTGTTCAAAAGCCTATTGAATCCTCTCATGTGTAAAGATTTCTCCTGGTCCGACATTGTGATGATTATTTTCACATAAGTGAGAATGGTTAAGTGTATTACGGAGTGACGCTATCAACCAGAGTGGTGACTATTGTATGATCTAGTTACAACATAACAATGCAATGCAACTGAGAAACAACCATCATTTCTCGCTTTAGCAACCAAATTTTTACATATGAATTCTAATATAATCCAACATAATCAAGCTTTGTCGATGTAATCATGTGTGACAATTTATTTTGATTGATAACCAAGTATTTGAATATTAAGTTTAACTCTATGTCTATCCTAGTAACGAACTAGATCATTAAATTTAAAATAAAAATTAAAGGCATATATCTTATTTTAGTGAAATGAAAACAATCATTTGAAGAAGTATTTCTATCTCACTGAATAAGAATAAAAAAGATTGAGCATGCAAATTGTAATTCAAAAAATATATGATTCACTGTAGTGTTATATTCCTATTCAATATAAATAAGAAATTATCCTGGCAATCGTATAGTTGAATATTTGACTAATTATGTCCTGATTGCCAACTTCAGAACTATATTACTTTTTTTCTTACTTGGGTTTGGCCACGCTGTTGGCTAACTGTGTAAAAAAGACAAGGGAAAATATGTTATGTAACTGTGAACTATGCATCTCTCACTTTGTTGATGGTTTAACCAAGAATAAACAATTTAAACTTTGAAAATTAAACTAAGATGTTATAATGCTTGTTCAACGGTATGAAACAATAGAAATTTTCATCAGTAAACATTTAAAAATGCAGTCTATAAGCATATCCATAACAAAAAGTAATTTTATATGTAACATACATCATGCTGGATTACTGGTTTAGATAAATAGAATAGTAGATCCTTTCTACTTCTAAAACAATTAGCTACACTCCTTACTGAACAATCAAAGTAAACAAACAACATTGCACCCAAAAAATGCAAACAATCTATAATATATGCTCATGCCAATTTACAAAATATCAAATGTTTATGCAGAAGCTCCAAGTTATAACATATCAAATGTTTATGAAGAACCCGTCATAAGGATAGAAAACCGCTTTAGGAAAGAAGCGCAAGGAATTTAAGCATAAAGCACGACTTCAAATTTTCCCACACCCTTGGTTTAAATATGATCAGAAATAGTATTAGCATAGTTTAATGTTGACATATATGATAATTCACAAAATATTGAAGAATATTGTATCCTAGACATGCTGTAAGACTACCACACATTTGTGGACAGTAAGATATATCATAGCTTTAGGAGAGGGTAAAAAAACATACGAGGGAGGAACATATTTCTGTAAATTTGATCTTAAAAGATATCGAAACAAATGCAAAGTAAAGTGGTTGTTAATATGCTTCCACAAAGCATGGTGAAGAAAACATCAAATTAGGATAGAAAATTGTAATGTAAACATTATTTTATCCACAACTGGAAACAGAAAATTATTGCTAGTCTTAAATATTGTAAATTCTTCTTCTATGACAACCAGGCGTAGTAAAATAAACCATATTTAACAGGTGGATTCGCAAGAACCCAGTAATATCAAAACCAAAATAAGGTTTCGAAAATTTGGGAATGTAGAACAATTATAACATGATAAACGTACAGTGGAGAGGGAAGTTTTGTTAATTATAACAGTTACCTATACATACAGACTATAATTATTTTCCAAAATGCCCAAAAGCGGTGAGTGTAAACAATTAAAGATTGAAAAAATTAGTGGTGTTGCAGCACAACAACGGACAAAAAAAAATGAACTAATAGAAACCTTAGGGTGCATTTGGTTTCACATTTTCAAATCATTTTCAGTTTTTAGTTTTGAAAAACAACGAAAACTAGTTTGTTTTACCATTTTGAAAAACTTATTTTGAAAAATTATTATTTCTGAAAATGGGCTTAATAAAGAAAACTCAAAACAAGATTATTTTGTTTTCACCATTTTGAGGCCCACTTAAAAATTCAAAACCCCAAAAAAAAAAGCAACCAAACACGTTCATAGCATTCGTTTATTTTCTGGCCGCAAAAAATTGTTTCTCCCGAATTTGTGAATTCGTCGATCGTCGAGAAAAATCAGGTAAACTTGTGATTTCTTATTTCGTTTTTACTTCCGTTTGATTCAATTTCACTGGATCATCAAGATTTTTTTCTATTTGTTGCAGTGTTTCCGTCCCTCTTGTACGGATTAGGGTTTTGTGGGCTGCTTCTAATTTGATGATGTTTTAAGGTAAATTCTTTGATTCATTATATTGTAATTTGGTCGAATGCTTCTATTTTTGAATTTGATGTAAATCCCTTAGGGTGCGTTTGGTTTTCATGAAATTAGCATCAGTATTCAAAGGGATTTGTTCAAAAATGATTAAATTAGGCTAGCATGCTTTGTTCGAACTTGTGGTAATCGATGTTTGGTGTTGCTTATTTCTTTTGTTTGTTATTGTTGACTCCTGATGTGATGTTTTGAGAAATAGTGAAAATACTCTAAAAATTGAAAATAACCATGAAAACTTAAAATTGAAAACTCAGAATGTAAACCAAACGCACCCTTAATTATTAACCAAGAACATAGTTTCAAACTCGTAATTGCAGATTACAGCAAAAGCAGTAAGATGATTGCAACTGGGATTTATTATATTTTAATATAAGTAAGTAATAGAGTGGTTTTACCAATAGAAACTTTAATAATTTGACAAACTCTTACAGAGGTTTGTATGAGCGAAGGTAATTTTAAAATGCGCAGACTTGGGCACCAGGGTTACTGTGTAGTGTGTATAGAAAGAAAAAGATGTCAAAAGAAAGTTACCTTTTAAATTGTGGATCTGATTGTAATTCAAGAGAGGGAGGAAGGTAACGCCATAGAGAGCAGGAGGAGTTGGATGGCATTAGTTGAAGAAGAGGAAATCGGCAGGGTTAGGAAGCGTATAAGGGTTGATTACGAAATAGGAGCAAATCGTTGTCTGGCCGCACCATAGAAGGTAAACGGGAAGCACTGAAGTTGAGGAGGAAGAAGTATGAATGAGCGGTGAAGGAAAGAAGAGGGGCAAACAGTTAAGAAACCTGACCGTTAATAGAGGGTAAAAAAGGGTGAGAAAAGGTTAAGAAATCGGAAGAACAGCGAAAGAGTCCAGGAATTGACACATGTATTGTGCTTCTTCCTTTATTGTTTAAGTAATAGATATATGTATTTAATCTAAATAGTTGCATTTTTATTGGGGAAAATGACTTTAGTTTTGCAGAGCTTATGGAGTTCACAACTTCAACACGTTAGTTTTGCAATATCAATAGTTATATAAATGACTGCAAGTCATTGATGTGATGCCTTTTCTGTGTATATCATTTTTATGTCTCTAGTTTTGTGTTTTATACAATATTATTTATGTAAGATCCGTACTGGTCATTTTTTAGAAGAATAAGTTTTTACAATTGATATGGATACCTAACAGACTTAATTGGCTATATTTAACATCCAATGAAGTTTGGAGTGTCCAAAATTTGGAGATTTTGTATTCTTAGAAATAAGAAAGCACTATCACTTTATGTATGTTCAAATTTTTTTGCAATTTGTATGTTCAAATTGTTTTTGTATGCTTTAATTGTTTATGTATGCACCATGGTATGAGGTTCCGATCGGAACCACGAGATTCCGACCAACTCGGATTGGTTCCAGCCGACGCCAGGATGAGATTAGGGCAAAATCCCGTCCCAGTCAGAAAAGAAGGAAAAAAATTCCCGACTTCAATTTTGAAAAGAAGAAGTTTCTGGAAAAGAAAAAATTACCATATTCGGCTGAAAATCCTCAAATAGAACACAATATAATCGATTAAAAATTCAAAAACAAAGTTTTTGGAAAGTAGAGCAACTTCGAGCACCGCAGGTTTCGACTTGATCTTCGAGCGCCGCAAGCCTCAAAATAATCTTCGATCTTTCTCTTCGTCTTCAAGAAGTTTTTTTAATTTTTTTGGGAAAACTCGACTAGCTTCAGTGTCTTCGCTTTTTCCCTTTGTTTTCCGCTCGATTTTGTTGTGTGAGTGGAACAAGTAGATAGAAGACTGAAAAGTGGAAACTGACCGAATTAATAAAAACATTTGAAGTAATATTGTTTTGGGCTGGGCCTCACTTGATAAACGTGCACTTTGCAGTTAATTAATGTCATTTGGCTATTAAAAATTAATACAGTTAAAACTGTTGTGAATATGTGTTGACATGAACTCTTGAATTTGTTTGTAAACTATATTTCTATGTGGGTCAACAACATCTGTCATTAACTTTTTCATAAAAAATAAAAAAGTTTGATTTTTTGATCGAAACGGACGAAACCATCCGAAACTGGTAAATTTTCAAATGACCGAAACTGAAACCGAGTTTTTCAACCTTGGTATGCACTTTTCGATCCTATATCATTCAGTGTGATATATGTACAATGTCTTTATTGTTTATGTTTAAATTATCTTTATTGTTTGGTTGGGGTAACATAGTTGGCTTTCTTGGGCTACGACCATTGTTCGCCGTTTTTTAGTATGATGGTATCCTATGCATTTCTCCTTTCTTTCAATTTACTCGAGCTTGTTAAAGTTCATTAATTTATATTTCAATTGTATGATTGTATACACTATTATTTGATTCAAATACCATTATGCATTTTTCTAGATTCAAAAAGTGCAAAGAATCATTTGAAATATGTATCAAGTCTTCATTGTTTTCTTTAAGTAATTTTGTTTGACAAACAAATTTCACATGCAATATATCATGTATTATCTGTAGTACGATTAGTAGCTTGTAGCTTTTTCACAAATATGGTTATAAAGGCTTTTACTATCATTGTGTAGTTATAATACTGTGTAAATACAACGATACATGCTTAAAATGCGTTTTGAGAATTTATGATTTAGCAATCTATCTCGAGTGTTTTTTTACTATTTGAAATATTTTTTTCCATCGCGAGTAATATTATGACCTTAAGTATTATTCTAAAATCCAAATCATCATTACCAAATATAAAAAGACATATTAATTGTATTACTACATATTTGGTTATGGGTGTCTTGGTATTTTAAATGTTCTGCATCTAGTAACCCATTATGGTATAAATGATTGATGAGTTAGTTGTTTGATCAATGTTTGTTGAATACATTTTTATTTTTCACTGTTTTATTTGCAGCCCATTTCACTATTCTAGTTTGTTAAAAGAACCGACGGACGATTAAGCTCCTTTCTCATTTGCTTTCACGAAAATGGGTCAATCGGCTGTATACATTAAGTGTGTACTACGATATTAACAGTTGCATGCTTATCGATGGTATAGTCGATTGTGTTATTGATTAATAACCGAAGGGCAGTATTTCTTTCCAAAACCCACCAAAAAACTAGCCCTCCTTTTGGACCATAGTTATCGACTTGAAGAACAAAGGATGGAAAACGAGAAAACAAAAAGCAAGTTATAGTGATACCCGACCAAGATACTGCATGTAGAACAAATCAGTAACCAATAGCTCATGACCATATTCAACAAATTGAGATCTTACACGAAGGTGCTAGCTATCCCCATTTCTTGCATATATCATCATCATCTATATTATGTGTGCTTGAGTTTTTGATTAATCTTATTCTCACCAAATGCACTTTTTGATCATTCACTCCTTATTGGATATGTAATTTTAACTTGAACGGCACGATACCACAGATTGAAAAAAATATGCATGTGACTAATGGTCAAGGCTATGAAATGCATGCTTGTAATATTGTATATAAATGATTATTTAAAAACTTAATAGGCACGGGAAAATATTTTACCTATTGGAATTTTTCCATGTTAAGTTTACAACAATTATATATTAATATAACAAATCTTGCTTGTTGATTTTCATGATACAACGCCAACAAATCAATGTACAATCATGCATGATCACGCCTGGCTATAGCACAATTGACTCAACACCAGTTGAGCATATTCTTATGTAAATTAATCATCCTATGTGTAAGCATTACTAACTAAACTTGGTCTATTGTTTATTGTTCGATTGGAAGTTGTATCCTAAACTAATACGATATCTTGTCAAAAATTGATTAACAAAATTATTGCTTAATTTGCATAGACATATGTGTTTCTTCACAATTTTCAGAGTTGTGAAACTATCAACTTAGTTCGAAAAATAAAGTATTAACCAAACCAACTAATATTTACACATATTTTCAAGTAGTTAAGATGCCTAATATATACATTTCCAAATAAACTGTGTAGTCAAGTAGATATGTGTATTTTTCTTCGATTCACATGTTATTATATCCCAATTACTGTTCAATCTTTTGGTGATACCATAATAATATTCGATGATCATTAGTTGATGTTTCAACATGCACTTATCAATTTTATATCCCGATACACACTTAGTGATTTTGATAATATAGCCAACACTTATCAACGTATTTTATAAACAAATTCATGTTGTTTTAACAAATAAATATAGTAGGTTAAATTTAAACTGGATGAGAATTTGAGAATTGACAAAAAAGCCCATATCTTAGCAAATGGGATGTATTTTTAGATCTTCAGAAAAACATACTAGCTTGCAAAATAGTAAATGCAAAGAATGAAAATGAGATACTACAACTGAAACTAGATAATGTCATAGCTATGGCAATGCGGAAAAGTCTATTAAGTTGAAAAAACTCCGAAATTTAAGGTAAATTAGTCATAATAATTATCTCTCTTTGATTTTATTAACTTTTTTAGATTACATATGTAGTTTTCTATTATTATTTTTTACTTTTTTAGATTACATATGTAATTTTCTATTTTTTGTCTGTTTTTAATGTTTCAGACGTAAGCGATAAATACAAAGCTATTAAAGACAATCAAATACCACACCCATGCAACCGTTAAGGAATGACTCGATTGGCTGAAGATATAGTAAGAAAAGTTAATTTATTTATCATTATGTTAATTAATTAATTAATTAATATGGTTTGTTATTTTAATTATATTTTGATTGTGAAACAGAACAACGAGGACCGCTCTACCGTTACTGGAGTTGATGTCTGGATCATCTGGCATTAGAAAAATGGCAATCTAGTGAGCATAGCTGCTGCAGATATTGTTGTAAGTACTTTTTCCCTTTTTTTCCCATTTGAAAGATATCAGTCATAACAAAACTGTTGTGGTATAGCTTGCCATATTTCTCCCATTTGAAAGATGTGATACACACACGGTGATGCTTCATCTTGTTACATGCAAGTATGCAAGTTAAGTACTTTTATAGATAGACAAACATTCTAGTTGGCTATCATGTTATTATCCAGTTACGTTCAACATTAACACTAAAAATGAAAAGTGAAACATCAAATTTTTATAAGATTATAAAGTAAGTAAATTTTGATAGGAACAACATAATCTTTTTATATTCTACTCATTTTTCTGTCCTATTAATTCATAGATATTAGACCTATTATTGCAATATTATGGGTTTGGCAGAGTTAAAGCGGTTGGGGGAAAGCAAGCACACATCAAAAGTAAAAGTAAATAATATTATCATGATATTGTATTTATTGTAATTATTGAAAGGTAATTTTTATTCTAATCCACAATTTTAATAAGTTGATCCACCCTGTAAAATAGGATCGTTGACTTATACTAATATTTAAATTTTAATTAGTTCATCCACCTAAAAAAATCTCAATCTTTTTTCTGAGTTCCTCGCCTTTCTTCTTCTCTGCGTTTTTCATCTTCTTAGTTCTGCGTCTTTCTTATTCTTAGTATTGCATCATAGATTTCTTATTTCTAAAATCCTACATATAATTTCAAATTTAAGTGAAGTACACCATTTAACGTAATACAAGTGGAGTACATCATACATCCCTCTTCACTTGTTAATGCCATCCTTGAATGATCAATTTGTGAGCAATAACATCTCTGTTGGCACTGACATTTGATTTTCATGAGATGATTCTATGCACAAATATAAATTTGTTTCTGCTAACTAATTAAGGAAATATACACTTTTTTGGTTAGTTTTATACAATTCTTATTTTCTGGATGTAAACCTCAGACTCTATTTGTTAACATCCCCTATGATTTTGTATGATGAGAGTAGTTCAATTGTTTAATGAGTTTGTGTAATTGTATGAGATACAATCATCAAGTTCTTCTAACTTCAAATTGGGTATCCATTGTATACTGTCATGATCGTAGAGTACAAAATTGGGCATCAAAAGGCGATTTCGTGCTCTAAAAGTAAAGGAGTAGTAATGTAGTTTTTGGTGAGTAATATGTTGCTATCTTGCTAAGTTATATGCTAAGTCAAATGCTGTTGACTTACATCTATTAACAAACAATACATCTTTATTATTTAACTAACAACATGTTAACAATGCAACTTTACTGTTTAAATTACAACATGTTTGTTGTTTAGAAAAAGTTGTAAACAACGCATATTTGTCATTTAATCAAGAAAAATGTATGACTAATTGATTGCTTGACATGTCTTAATTTCGATATGTTCAGTCTTTGCTGGAAATTTTTTGCCTGGCTTACACCCCACCTCAAGAATACAAAACTATCTCATTTAAGCCTTATGATAGAGTGAAATCTTTAAGTTAATCCACTAGTGGATGAACTTACAAAATAGTTGTGGATTAACTCATTAAAATAAAATGATGAATTAACTTATTAAAATTGTGTATTAGAATAAGAATTACCTTATTGAAATGTTGCACCATTTTTGTTGGCATGCTAAGTGTAAGTTTTCCTCATCCTTTTGCATCAGCAACCTTAAAAGCATATTGGAAGGAAGTAATCATGAGTATATGTGCTCATCGCTTATCCAAATTATGGTTTCTTCATGGTGTCAAATTCACTTTTCCTTTTAGCTACTGAGTAGCTAGTAGTGTCTATTCGGTGTTATAACTAAATCCTTAAGTTCACAACAATCGAGAAGTAAATTTCTTTTTCAATATTCAATAACAACATAATTTTGTTTATTCTGTTACATTAATGGGTCCTAAGTCGAATTAAATTAGTTACTTATAAACATGAAAAAAGGCACATCTTGATTAACAAGATGAGCAAGGAAATACCATGATATACTTCAATACGGCACCACTGTCTAACTATTAAAACGCTCCCAAGCATGTATTGTTTCATTAAAATATATTTACGAGGTGGATCTGCTTATATTTGGCACAACATATCGCAAGTTAATTTTAAAAACAAACCAGATTTTAAGTGAATTTCTTTCAAGAAATGTTTCAAATAGGAGAATATAATACAAAATAGCTATTATAACTATTTTTCTTGCACAGCATTCATGCTAATTTATGAATATCATGCATGCTAGCTTATGAATGTACACAAATATCACTGCTCATTAGAACTCACAAAAGCACTTACCCACACACGTATAATTTATTTTAATTATGACTGCATATATGTCAAATGTCATAGAGTTACGCACCCATACACTGAGTGAAAATGAAACCCTCTTAAAAATGTAGGCAATACAACTCTATAAATAAAATAACAAATATTTAGGGTTTAAGGGCTATACAAATGAACATATAAAAACAATACTATAATGATTGAACTAGTTAGGATTTTAAAATAAATTGACTCCTTTAAGCTTATAATAAACATGACATTGCATAGCTAAATTAAGTTCCTGAAGCTACTAGGATGATTGAGTTATAATGGACTGGGTTGAAAGTTGTTGGGGTTTTGTGCGCAGCGGAAGTTTTGACAAAACACTCAAAAACAAAATGAATCTTTTTCATCCAATCACTTGAAGATGAATGTGATTGAATAACAAACAACAACACAAAAAATATCGGAAATATGAACACACGATATTCCACCCAACCACCCTCTTTATTGATTCACCAAAATATTGTTTACAACCGATCTCAACTATCGTTAAACAAACACAACTTGAATCAATAACCTTATTGAGAAATAGGTAGAGAATATCTAATGGCTAAACAATTTGAGGAGAAAGATAATGAAGAACAATGACAAATTTTTCCACCACATAATGAAGATATCATGTAGGCCTTTTATTGTAACACCCCACCTCTGCCAGGGTGGCTCTTGCAAGCACTCTGACTTTGGAGGGGTGTTTGAATCGGGTAAACATGCATAATGATATATCAAGGCAGAACAAGAACATATGTATATATGTAAACAGAGTAAATAAGATAAGTAAAACAACGGAAGATTTCAAACTATTTCAAAACAAGTCTGGTACAACATAACTTTCCAAATAAACAAGTCTAGATAAAAACAACATCAACTGAAAAACTGAAATACATAAGTACTATCCCCAAAATAAGTGATAACCATAGCTAGCTTCATGTCGAAACCGTACATGAGCTGAAATCCCACAAGCAAGCAATCAGAAATCCAAGCTAAGCTCCAACGTTCCAACCCTGAGAACCTGGGGGGGGGGGGGGGGAAAGGAAGAAAAGAGGCGAAAGAAAACAGGTCAGTCAAAAAGACTGAGTAAGCCCTACTACCATCAGTCTATAAACTAATAAAGTTAACTGGCATGATGAAAACTGAGATGAACATAAGGATAACTACATACTGGCATGGCAGATAAAACGTGTCATCGCATAATCAGGTTTAAGGTTTTGCACCACAGGTGTACTAGCAAACTAACATGACTTGAATAAACAAGTATTGATCCCTTGGCCCAAGCTTTGGCCCAATAACATGAAGTGACCCTAATACAAGGTCCAATAACATGAAGTGACCCTAATACGAGGTCCAATAACATGAAGTGACCCTAATACGAGGTCCAATAACATGAAGTGACCCTAATACGAGGTCCAACCAAACGGTCTAGTCGATCGGCTCCCTATAAGCCTAACTCGTCACGTGTTGGTGTCAATACGGCCCAAACTTAATTGTAGTCAGACTGTGCTGGGTCTCCCGTCGGGTGTATCAAGCCCTAGGGTGTCAACCCCTGGACACCATGAACATAAGTGCACAGTCTAGATCTACTGGTACCCGTGCTTGATTTTCTCCGGCTATGGACTACGTGCACGACCGTAGTCCGTCCGGAACTACACCGGCGTACCACTCTGCCATCGTTTTGGTCACTTACCTCAAGTCCAGTAATCGTGCCCCACCCTAGCCTAGTCCCTAGGGTCATGATGATACAAACTTGGGATTACTGCTGGAGTGGACCCCCATTGCTAGGATTTTCTAGTGGGTTAAGTACGGTTTAACCCTCTTGCTAATCATGGATTAACTTGGTTAAGTGTAACGATGAGTTCACGACTTAACCCTGATTAATCTACCAAGCCCAAATTGGTTAAGTATTTAAGTGGACCATGACTTAACCCTAATCATGAGGCATTAATTTATTTTAATGCACCCAACCTCTCACATTAGACATGTATTGTTGTGGCTGCCGGTATGCCGGTTGGTTCCGGGCAGTCTTACGCCACAACTCAGTCTAACCTCGGGTTCAAGGTACAATATGACCAACTTCTCACATTGGGTCCTATTGTTTGTAGCAACTAGTTAAGCCGGTCGGTTCCGGGTAGGTTTACGCTACAAACTCAACCCAACCTCGAGTTGGTCACACTTATATTTTCTAAGTGTCATGTCCATTATGTTTCCAAAACATATTACAAGTTTTCAAGAATTTGGGTAGACCTAACTTAATAGGTAAATTCCCAATCTTATGTTTTCATGTCTTTTAAGTTTACCCAACCCCAAACGCAATCCCATCGCTTACATAATCGCAATAGCGCATAACGGATAGAAAGAGGGAACTTGGCATAATCATGACATAAAGGTGTTGAAGCCACAAGTTTAACATGGTGACATATGAAATGTACATATGTTCATATACTTGCATATTACATTTTTAGGCCTAAAAAACATGCATAAAACCAAACTTAGCATATAGGTGATACATGGTGATAAATGACATGTAGAAGTTTCCATAAGTTCGTATTTAGCCTCACATGCAAGTTATCATAAGGGATATGATAACTTACATGTTGCCAAAATGCAACCTTTAGCATAAAGCTTGAAGCTTTAAGCTCATAACCCCAAGGTAAGCTTGCATAACATGATAACATGAGTAAATGATCAACCCAATTTGCATAACATAACATGGCAAACTTGCATAACATAACATGATAAACTTGCATATCATAACATGATAAACTTGCATATCATAACATGGCCAACTTGCATAACATAACATGATAAACTTGCATATCATAACATGGCAAACTTGCATAACATAACATATCAAACTTGCATAACATGACATAGTAAACTTGCATATCATGGCAAACTTGCATATCATAATGATCAACCAAACTTGCATCATTCATTTAACTTTAGAGTTTAAATATGAAAGTAGAAAAGGGCTTACAATGCTTATGAAGACACAAAAATATATATATATATTGAGACAAAGCCCTTATGCAATCAAATAAACCACAAATGCAAGCTCCAATAGAAAAACCTTTGAGCCAAAATGATCAAAACCCTTGTTTTATGATGTAAATATGGAAACTTGACTTGAATGCAAGCTAATGACACTCATACAAGCTTGAAAACACTTGTATGCATTGAAAATCTCTCATAGAAATAACTTAGAAATTTTATGAAGAGAGTGGAGGCCATGAGAGGAATAATTTTGCCATAGTTTAGTTGTAGGGTTGAATAATGATGATTTAGGGTTAGGTTAGGGGCTTATTTATAGAGATTTGGATTAGTTTCAACCTTAGGATTAAACCCTAATTCCAATCTCAGCCCTTAAAACCGAATCTGGCCCCAAAACCTAACCAAAACCCCAAAATGGTGCACCAGGCAAAACTGCCCGGCTGAACCAAGTCGACACCCAAGTCGACAGGGCTGTCGACTTGGGCCTAACCATGTCGACTGCCCAGTCGACAGGGCTGTCGACATGGGTGGTCTGGCGGGAAATTTCCCGCCTGCGCCCAACTGCCCTAATTTCCAAATTCAAACTTGAATTTGAAATCTGTTTTTACTTTGAAATTTTCTGAAAACTTCGTTGGGCCTTAATCGGGTCATACGGACTCCGATTTTCGAAAACTCGGACTCTATTTCGCGTATTTTTCCGAGACGAACGCAATGGCACAGCCCGTTTCCATTGATTTAGATTTATAAATTAAATTCTGCCTCGATTTACGTTATAACAGGTTATTGAAAATATGGGTTGTTACATTTATAGAGTGAATTGCTTCATACCCAAGTTTCCTTGGCATCCAAGTAACTTGCCACCCAAAATATCCTCATATATATCAAATATATCCTCATATATCTCAAATATATCTATTTGGATAAGCATCAAATAATCCTTGCCTTCATTTTCAAATATCCCACAAAAGTAGCAACAAATATCTCCACCAAAAATGGATCCACATAGAAAATTTGTTGCCTACAATTTTGTGATTTGCTTATCATAAATCTCAACACTCCACCTTGATACCAAATCACAACATCTCCTCCACTCAACACTAGCCAACTTAGCTCTCACTTTCAACCTTCTTTTCTCAATTAACATCATTACAAACCTCCACCATCGCCCACTAATGATGCACCTCCCTCATCGTGCAACACGCCAATAGCGATCTTCAAAAGCGTTTGTAATACCACAAAGACCTCCATCTTGTCTTTGTGGATTTCACAACTCGACATCCGTCTTCCGCTTGACATGACCTCTTCATCTCCGGGATCCCTTGAGCATCATCAACATCTAGACCCTTGTCGATACCATGATCCTCCACCTTAGGACCATCAACAGTGACCATATTAACCTCTCCACCTTGCTGTGGACTAGGTTCTTCAACCGTCACCCGGCTTCCACCGTTGACCACTGAACCGACCAAACTATATAGGTTTCCCTCCTCCAAAACTCCTCGCATCATCACACGACCACCCTTCTTCACTCTCAAAACTCCACCTCGAGTCTCATAAGTGCAACCGCGACGATCTAACTGACCGAGAGATATGAGGTTATGCGAACAAGTGGGTATGTGCCTCACACCGGCAACTTCTCTCTCCACTCCATCATGCATTCGAAACCTAACAGCTCCAACTCCACAAATTAAATTGGTAGCTCTACTCCATTGACCGTCTTTATCATGCCAACACTCTTCTCATACGAAGAAAAACTTTTCACATCTCGACATATGTGAAAACTGGCTCCTGAATCCATCTTCCAAGGCTCCACAACACTAAGTAGGACATCACATGAAGAATCGCCTTCGGTACCTTCAGCAAAGCCTGCCTGTGCCTCATCACTATTATTATCACCTTGCGCCTTCTTCTTCTTCTTCATATCTCGTATATATGAATAGCAATCATTGCGCTTGTGGCCTTTCTTACCACAATAATGACAAAAGATAGCACCTTTCTTCTTCCTTGTATCTTTACCCGAGTCCCTTGCTACCATCGCCTCAGTTTGAACCGATTTCAACTCCGACCCTTTTCTCCTTAGCTCCTCATTCAAAAGACTGCTTTGAACCGTTTCCAAAGAGATAGTTCCATTAGCATTGGAATTACTCAATGAAACAACCAAAGTCTCCCAGCTTTCCGAAAGAGAACTCATCAACAAAAGAGCCTGCAACTCATCATCAAAATTGACCTGCATGTTTGCCAATTGATTGATGACATCTTGAAACTCGTTCAAATGCTCTGCAACAGACTTCTCCTCATCCAATCGAAGTTGCACCAACTTTCGAACCAGAAAAGCCTTGCTTGTAGCACTCTTTGACTCATACAGCGATACTAATTTGTCCCACAACGCCTTTGCGGATTCACAACTAGCCACATGGTGGAACACAGAATCATCCAAATATTGGCGAATCAACGCAATCGCCTTTTTGTCCATTTTCTTCCACTTTCCCTCATCCATATTCGAGGGCTTCTCCCAATTTCCATCAATGGGATCATGCAAATCATTGAGATATAGAACGTCCTCCATCTTCAGCTTCCATATACCCCAATTCCTCCCATTCAAAATAGTCATCTTCGACGACGTCATCATCTCCGACATCAAAAAAATCAATTTTTTTCAAACAAAAAATCAATTTTTTTTTCAATCCAACAAACACTCCAAGCTATGCGGTGATCTGAGCTCTGATACCAACTGTTGGGGTTTTGTGCGCAGTGGAAGTTTTGACAAAACACCCAAAAACAAAATGAATCTTTTTCACCCAATCACTTGAAGATGAATGTGATTGAATAACAAACAACAACACAAAAAATATCGGAAATATGAACACACGATATTCCACCCAACCACCCTCTTTATTGATTCACCAAAATATTGTTTACAACCGATCTCAATTATCGTTAAACAAACACAACTTGAATCAATAACCTTATTGAGAAATAGGTAGAGAATATCTAATGGCTAAACAATTTGAGGAGAAAGATAATGAAGAACAATGGCAAATTTTTTCACCACATAATGAAGATATCATGTAGGCCTTTTATAGAGTGAATTGCTTCATACCCAAGTTTCCTTGGCATCCAAGTAACTTGCCACCCAAAATATCCTCATATATATCAAATATATCCTCATATATCTCAAATATATCTATTTGGATAAGCACCAAATAATCCTTGCCTTCATTTTCAAATATCCCACAAAAGTAACAACAAATATCTCCATCAAAAATGGGTCCATATAGAAAATTTTTTGCTTACAATTTTGTGATTTGCGTATCACAAATCTCAACAAAAGTTAATATCCACAAAATCGAAATAATCATGATGGGGGTTGAGAATGTCCAAAAGAACATAATCCTTGAAGCTACTGGGAAGAGTGGAAATACAAATATGATTTCTTATCTTGGTATCCCTTTTGCCTCTACTATTGTGTAGTGTTTGCCACTATACGAGAAAATGAACTTTAGGCTGGAAAGTTGGACGAGTAAGTTTCTTTCTCAGGCTGGGAGACTCACACTTATTAAATCAATTATTTTCTCGATGCAATTTTATTGGTATACTATGTTTGTGATGCCTTAAAAGCTTATCGAGATGATTAGAACAACGTATATGAAATTTTTATGGAATGGTTCTATAGTTGGAAAGTTGAGTGTTCTTGTGCCTTTTAATGTGATTGAAAAATCTATGAAGAACGGTGGTATGGGTTTATATAACATGTAGTGTCGTCCTAAGGTAGTTAGATCAGGAGAAAAAGCACATAAGTTGGGATTTAAGTCTTGGTTGCTCCTTACCAAGGAAACAACATTAGCATTGTACCACGTTGTCAATTGATAAAGTTAAGATATAACACATATATAAAATGGTTTTAACATAAAAATATGACAAACTCTCCGCCACTCTTCACCATTGCCCCAGTCGGACTAGTTGTCCTAGGTGGTCGTATTAGTTGCCTTACCCTAGGACTGGACCTGATAGCATGATAACTAGGAATAAAGTAGCATTTGTTAGACATCTACATATTTTTTTTGGACAAAGCCGACCAGTTTTCATAGTGATCCGTAACACTCTTTTATTTATTACAAAATAAAAAGTACAAAATAATTCAGGTGATTTGCAGTCTACAAATTAGCTATAGATCATCCACACTTGGAAGAGAGACACCCCAAAACAAAAGCTTACAATCTGAATAAAGTAAGTTACATGTTTAATACATCACAGTTTCCTTTCATTCTGACTTGAACTCCATTAGAATTCAGCGTCTTCACTGCTTCATCCCATGTCATCATCAAGCCGCTTTACTAGTTCTATTTTCTTGCTTCTTGTTATGGGCGCGCTACCAAGCGCATGACCGGAAGACGTAGTTGCTATCGGCGAGTTGATAATTGGATCCGGTGGTGCTTTATAGTCCAGGGGAAGGGGAATGTAGTCATATGGTCCCAGTTTTCTTTGGATTTTTTCTTTAAGTTTATTACCAGAAACTAGACTTGGTTGATTTTCAATACAATTTGACTTTATAGTGTTATTCTCTTTTGAGCTTGCGTGGTTACTGGTTGCTTTACCTTTAGTTGAATTTAAAAATCCAGGCTTCAGCGCAGGTTGTGAAGGCTTAGTGTTGCTCTTCTTAGTTTCAATTAACCTAAGTTTTCCTCTTTCAGTTGCATACATCTCCAAAGTATTGTAGTTCTTTATCATTATATCCATAAGTTTCCTTTTCTCAACAAACACAAAAGGATCAAACTCTCCACTATTAATCTCTGCCCTTAGACCCTCAATTTTCTCACAAAACCCGTAGTCCCTGAAAGAAGCCTTATCTATCGGTTCGGATTGATTCTTCTCCTCTTTGTTATTCACAACAATGTTGTCAAAATTTTCATGCAAGAAATCGTACAGTTTAGAAATGTCTGTTTGTGCGCACTCTCTCACACAGTCACCAACTTGAAACAAATGTCCTTCCTCATTTACGAATTCGGCACGGGCACTTTCTTTCCTTACAGCAGTCTCTACCATGTATGTCGATGCAACACTAACTTCTCTTAACATTTCCTGAGCATTATGAATAACATGAACACTACTCGCATTTACATATGTACCCATACCATTTAACTCCATAGTTTTTCCATCTTGACTACTAGACCATGCATTGAGCAATGTTGATGCAGATACATTAGAATTCCCAAACGATGAAAATGCTCGAGAAAGCAATTCACTCACCTGTCTAGACTCACCTGTCTAGACTCACCTTCCTCAAGTTCTGCCATATCATCTAATACTGTTTCATTCTCTTACATATTAGATAGGACATTGAACTTATTGAAACTATTATTTATTTCACACGACTTTCCTTTATATGTTTCTGTACTCATTCTCTGGTTAGCTCCAACAATCGCATTCCTTTTCCCAGCTACCCTCCTCCAAGCAGTGTTAAAACGAGCCTGTGTGCCAACATCAGTATTTCCATTAACCTTAAACTGATCACACACACCAATTATTTCAATGCGGACTCTAACCTTATCTCTCATAGGATTCACGTTGGCTAGCCCCTCCTTGTATTTTTCACAGTTAATTGTTAAGTGCCCAAAACAGTCGCATTTGACGCATATGGCAGGTCTCCACAAATAGGTAATGTACATAGTCTGCTCCTTTCTGCCAGGCAGCATCATTTGAATTTCAGAGGGTAACTAATCTTGTCGCATAACCTCAACCATATATTTCGTGTACTCAAGACGATCAAGCTTCTCTATAGATAAATCCATACAGAGGAATTTTCCAACATGCATAGCCAACCAGCATATGCCTACTTTAGACCAATCGTACAAAGGCAAGTTAGTTAGCTTAATCCACACAAGCACTGAAGTAATCATTTTATTCAACTCCTCTAAGCTAGACATCCACGACCGAACAATGAATATTTTATTTTGAATCAGCTTAGGGTCTGCTTGCAGTATCTTTTTACGATCTTCGATACGATCAAATGAGAAAAAGAATACCTTACGAGTCGATTTTATCTTGGTTCCTCCAGAAGGGTTCCAATGTTTTTTCAAATGATAAGTGAGGTAGAGTATGGTAGAGGTCGATCCAGAAAGTGACCTATAATATATCTGTTCCACTGTTCATCTGCTGCTGCGAAAATTTCTTCTGTTGGTACCATGGCTTTGCCCTTGAAGACAAGTTTCAAAGGAGGAGGAGCGAACGATCCGGCGTTCCTTAGTTTAGATTCGAAAAGGGACGACCATTTCTTGATAGGAATAGGTGCGGAAAAGTTAGGGTTTATGGTAAAAGGGGTAGCAGGAGGAATTGGTACCGGAGGTGGATCCGGTGTTGGAGGAGTAGATGGCGGAGGTAGGATTTGGAGCGACGAAGCTAAGTGTCATATGCATGCAGATTAAATTAGGGGAAGTTATTTTACCGCGGATTAAATAAGTTGATGCCGTAGGCGGTACTGTTAAATTTTGGAAGGACAACTGGTTGATGCATGGTTATATCTTGAGTATGCTCCCCTCCCATCAAGACATAGCCCAAGTCAGGGTTCATCTTGTCACCACTGTCTTTGACCTCATTCGGGGCAATGTCTTCTCGCTGCCAATCACGTCCAACCAGAGTATTGCAAAAGTATGGTCTTTAATATGATCCACAGGTTTGAAACTTAAGGACGAATACTACTTGCATTGAAAAGAAAGTGGTAAAAAATACATTATTAAAAAAAAAATTACAGTGGGGCAACCGATAGTGCTAACCATATTTATTATGTTCGGTACAAAATTGTTTGGATAAATGGTAGCAAGGCTTTGATAATTTTATATGGTGGAAAGTTATCAATAATGCCCTATTTACTAAGATTAAGTTGTTATCGCATGGTCTGATAATGGAAGTTGGTTGTGAATTATGGACGGATGAACCTAAGACAAACCACTATCTCTTTTGTGAATGCACGACTCAAGTATTATAGAATAATACCATGCGAAGAGTATGTAGGAATGAAGAAATGTTTGATATTGCGTGTATCTAGGATTTGATCCTCAGTAAAACAAGGCGTACAGTTGGGAGGTTGAGAATTCTGAAATTTGTGCTAGAGTTGCATGGTTGGAACATAATGCTAGGATCTTCAATCAATTGAGGAGGAGACTGACCTATGAAATGAAATAGGATATGCTACATGAAGATAAAATAGTTCTTCGGAAAGCTACTTTTGCGTTTGATCCTGGAATTATGCAACATCTTTGAAGTTCTAGTGTTTGGTATTTTTATGTTTGTTATGTATTTTCTGTTGTTGATGCACTGTAACGACCCGCAAATCTGTACTCTTTGACTTGACTAAATATACCAAACGTCCAATCCAAATTGCATATAAATACGAATCATCATGGATAAAGACGAAATAGATAGAAGAAGAGCAAAAATAACAACACAAAATCTCACAACGCAGCGGAATAAAATATATTATGTATAATATCTTTTAAATACAATTTTTTGTACCATCATACATAGCATTATCATAGTAAAACATAATATATCACAGTGGAAATAAATAGTAGATATCTAATGCTGAAGTCTCCTGCTCTAAGCTCCTTCAAGTATATCTATAAACACATGAACTACTGCACTGCTCGTACAAATTTGGACACCCAAGATTTTAGGGTAAAACAAAACAAAATAGACTCTGGGTCAGTCATGGAACTGGTGTGAGTAAACACTAATCACTTGATTTACTTTGGAAATCCTTTCGAAAAAAAAAGATAATCGTAAGACCTATCCACACATAAACATGGATGGTTTTTACCTTATGATAACACAGAACACTTTCTTTGTATCAACACTATTTTGGTATTATAATAGTGTCTAAATCAACCCAATACCAATCTAGCTGAATGTTTGCTTCTCATGCTCCACATACATGGTACACAATCAAAAACCGCATGAGATTATTGGAGAATGGATTTCCAACTATAACAAGATATGGAACCACCTTCCGACAGTTTATCTCCAGAGAGAAATACACTGGGATCAACAAGAACATCTTGTAACCCGACCACACATGACCGACCACTCATTTTGCTTGAGTGCACCGAATGTATTATCATTAACGTTTGTGATCAATAACCTTTTCCAAAATCATACAGCAGTGATAGAATAAGAACAAATGAATTTTTCTCTAGATCAGATGATAATACACCCTAATGGGTGCAATGCACATAGCCATGTTGCATGTCCGATTTTTGTTATCTTCATGTTCATGAGGTTTAAAGCTCCGATTGCCTTTTTTCCATTACATTCAAAATTTGAATGCCACATTGTCAGATCCGTCAATTATTACTTGATTTGCACAAATATACTCTTGTTGTTAAGCTAAGAGAATAAATTCTCTGCCATCATATTGAGTATATTTGTAAAAACCAATGTACGTAATCATTGAAAATACTCTGTTAGACATTTGTCCATACAAGTTCATTCTGAGACTATACGAAAATGAAGGTGTTATCTGTAACGATTCAAGATTTTCAACATTATAATATGTGAAATTAATTTGGATTTTCTGAATATAAATTTAATTTAATATGGTATAAATAAAAATAATAATTGATAATCTTTTATATATTGGTTTAACCAAATATTTTGTTCTATTTTATAAATATGATTTTGTGAAAGAAAACTTATTTTAAGAATATGTTTAATGTTTATAAGATTTTATAGGTAATGAGATTATTTGATTTTTTATAATATATGGATTTTGTAAGATATGATTTAATAGCATAAGATATGAATAAATAAAATTTTAATATTAAATGGTAAGTAAAAGGATTTAAAATATACGATTTTGTAAAGTATAAAGATTTTTACTAATTTATTTCGGATATTAAGATTTATATTTATTATATTTCAAAGATATGAATTTGATAAATATTTAAATAAGGTGTGATATATGTGTGTGTATATACATATTTTAAGTAGTATTATTTCGATAATATATGGTATTTAGGTGAAATATATACGTATATATTATTTTGACAACCCATGAATTTTATAAGGAATCGCTAAGCATTTTGTTGAATTAAATTAGTTTAAAACAATGTTCGTTTTGGAAAAACAATAAACAGTGTGTAATATAATTGCTGAAATGATCGGTGTTCGAATATAAAATTATAATTAAATAACCAGTTTAAATAGCCGTTCCGTTTCTAAACGCGCAGTCTTAAAGTATTTTATAGAATTTTTCTATAATTTTTAATTTGGAAAATAAGTATTTTTATTTGTTTCTAACGTATTTTTAGGCAACGACGATCCTTTTGAAACATTACAAAATCATCTAATTTTATTTTTTGTTTTGAGATCGGTACACATAATTGTATATGATCATAATTCCAGTGCCGTTAGAATTTAAATAAATACGTACACTGAAACCAAGTTGTTTACCTATATTTACCTTTGTTCATGGCGCGTTTCAACTGATAAACTCTAGTGAGTTAAAAGCAAAATTGTATATCACTGTTTTGAAATGCCCAACAACATGTCAGAAAATTCTTGCGTTGGAGACAGTTGTCAATTAAGGGTAAGCAACCCTTCACTACGTGTTGGCGGTTTTGGCGTTAAAGCGGACACCTACAGCCTTGCTTTGTGTTCACGTAATCCTTCTTCTATAGGCCTCGCCTGTTCTTTTTTTCACTCATCCTCCTCTTCACAAACTGATCCTCTCCCATCCCCTCTCATTCCACCGCCAAGTCCTCCATCTTACTGCTCACTCATCAGACCACTTCCCACGTCGACAACCCGTAAAGCAATCACCCTTTACCATAATAGCAAACTCTCCACTTCACTCTGCTTAAACAGCGCGTCCCTTTTGAAACAGCTGCTCCACTTGCTCCTTCCTCTAAAACACGTGGCCTTTTTTCCCCATCAGGCACCATTACCCCTTCACCAACATCACGCAAGCCCATCGCCTTCCCTTTACTTTATAATAGCAGCTCTCCACTTGTAATCATCACCTCCGAACCTGACCACCCTAAAGCATATGAGCTACTTCCCCTTTTTCTTGCCGCTTCAGTAAACTGTGTTCCATTTTGCATGTTGTCACCCCCCTTAAAAGCAGTCTCCGCCCTTCCTTTTCATTAGCTCAGCTTCCTCCGTTTGATGTCCACCACTTCAACAGCTTGCCCTTTTGACACCACTGTTGCCGCTTACAGCACCATCAGAGGCCACAGTCCTCTCCGCCATACTGTCCTCCAAGTTACGAAATGCAACAACGTACCTTTCATCCCAGCAGAAGATCGTTGCTAGGTAATAGGACGTGTGAAGTTTGTCGGTGCCTTCTACCTACGTCTGGAATTTGAGGTTGAAGTGGAGTCTGTGTGTTATGTTTGTTTGAGAGGGGTAGATGAGTTGAACATCTAGAAGCAAGGTGGTGAGTCAAGTTTAATGTCGTGCTTGATTTGGATGCTTGGTATTGGTTGTATGGGCATATGGTGCTTGTGGTCGATGGCGTATAAGGCTACCTGAAGGACCTGTGCAGTTTCAGGGTGATGAGAGTAAGGGGATTTTGAAAGGGTCAATGACGAAGTTGCATAGGTGCTGTTGGAAAACTATTGTGATGGTTCTGGTAGTTTCGAAGCAGTCGCAATGTTTGACTCAAAGCTGGGACATTTTCCAGAAGCAAGAATGATAGTGAGGGGGAAAAATTCAATTTAATGTAGGTATTTAGTAAAATTAAGTAACTTACATTTTATTAATTGTTAAATAGCGTAGTTTATAAAATATATTCTATCTTGTGCGGGGTCGGAATTTAACGCCATTAAGATTGTTGGACTCATACCGACATAGTCTGCAATATAGTTGTCGGAATTTATGCTAAAAATCGGACGTTCGTTCATAGTTTTATTCGCAATGGATACAGGGCATGACGGTGAAAATTCGAAGAGCATTTGCTGAGAACTCTGATTTAAAATTTTATTTTTAAATTAGTGGTTAATTTTAATTAAGTTAGTAATTATAATTGATTAACGTTAGTTAACTGATAGAGGATGTCAATGGTTGCATGAAATATTTGAATGGATGGTTTATAGTTATAGCACACCAAACACTGAGTGTTATCGACTATAATGCTTGACAGACGATAAAACTGGTGGCTTCAATTATTGCGATTTTTTTATGGATGAGTTCATGGTTGTTTATATGGTAGATTTATGTGGTTAATCCTAGTTGTATGAAAACACACACACACTGTAGTTATGGAAAAATATAGGTAGTCAATTTTAAAAAATTTCCTTCTTGTGTGAATAACGATTATTTAAATAATAAAATAATAATTGAAAATTTAGTTTTGAAATTAGATTTCAAACCATTCGGGAATCTAAGTCATATATGATTGAACAACATTCGTGAAAGGCGAAATTATTTTGGAAAACGTTTCAAGTAATTTTGGACGCTAAATGTTTGAAACTGGTTTAAATTTAATTAAGTATGAAATTTTGAGTTGTGCAAATATTTGTTGATAAGCTTTGGGAAACATTTTATTATGTTCAATGTAAATTGGAATGGGAGTATTCTTCAAGCTACTACCATGTGAATCGAGTTTTTAAGTTAATATCGAAGATAATGATTTTAGATATGAATCGAAAATTTCGTTTTATTTAAAATAGTTAGTTCTCTTTGTATAATGAATACCGGTGAGTTGAAATAATTGAATAAGCTTTGATTTTTTTTTATTATTATTAAGTTTCGATCTAAAGTGAATAAAGATTCGAAAAGGGAAATATAATTTTCAATTTAAGTTAAGAAAATTTTAAATTATTATAATTTGGAAGAAGGAAACAATTATGATTTAAAAGAGTTAACTATATATACCTATAGTTTGAAACGATTTATATTATATTATTTATTATTCAAAAGTTATTTATTATTTAAGTTTTATTTTATTAAAGTATTTAATAGATGTGTATATATATAGTGATTTAAATTATTTCATTTTACTCTAATTATTTTAATATATATATATATATATTCATAAAAGGGTTTTATTTAAAAATCATCTATTTTTAGGTCATTTTAAATATTTGTAAATTCTTCCTAAATTGGAATTATTTTTGATTTAAACCATTAATTCAAGTGGAGATTTGAAATAAAAATTTATTCTCCTTTGAATATAAACCAATTTTGAAAGACTATGGTATTCTGTTTTGAAAGAATATTCTATTTTGAATATAAAATCGATTTTGAAATGATTATGATATCTCGATATGAAATATATTATATGTTGAATATAAACAGGTTTTGAATAATTGTGATATTTGATATGGAAAGTATATTCTATTTTGGAATATGAACGGTTTGAATTATCATGAACGGAATCTAAACAAAACTTAGATTTGGAAATTTTGAAAACTTAGGGAATGATAACAACAAATAAAAGAATCATGTTTTGGAATATAAGACTGGAGAATGAATATTGACTTCGCGAAAGGGTTAAGGTGATAACGGGATTTAAAGAACTTGGAATGAATCCAACCGAGATTTGAAATGAATTAATAAAGATTGGAAGGAGATTTGAATAAAAACCTGTGTAACCCATAACTATTGTTTATACGCTTATTACTTGGAAAGATCGGGATCGAATATTTCGAAAACCATTCCAAGTAATAATACGATGTTATCAAGAATTGAAGACTTGGAAATCGATAAGCGAAGTCCAAGAATTTTCGAATAGTTTGGATTGATTGCTGATGTCTCAATTGGGCCGACCACCCGATATGAGGTTATAAGTGGCATGAGATCTGAATATATTTAGAGATTTTTGGATTGTTGTTCCGTTCAGACCTAGGATAGACTCGTATGGATGGTGTGTCTAGCATAGTAATTGACTGCGTAGAAATTGTGGCAATAAATTTGTTCTCGTCTCTAAGACATGGGCTTAGAGGCTATGTATCGATAGAAATCAGTGACATGTTGTAAATATTGGATCTAGATTAACCCTAGAGTGGGGGGGGGGGGGAGGGTGAATAGGGTTTATCACAAATTATCACAGAGTTTAAATATTATGGGATATTAAAATAATAAACAGATCACAAAATGCAGTAGAAATAAAGTGCAGAAAATAAATAACACACAGAGATACCCAGCTTCGACAAAATCCTGCCTACTACTGCATTCCTAAGGTTTCTACTAGGTAAAAGAACAGATCCCGCATACAAGACGATGTACACTCGCGAACTCCTCTCTCCTATTCTAGTCGTACGCTCAAAACCCTAGACTAGTCTATATCTCCTAGACCAGGTTCTCCCTAGTTTTACAGACACCAGTAAACTGTCAATTTACCCTTAACTGAATCCACTAGAATTTTACAGACTCTAGAAAACTGTTTGGATCATTTACAAAATAAAAAGAAAATACAACAAAATTTAAACCAAACTAAAACCCTAGATTTATAAAAGATAAATTAATTCTCCCTTTAAACATATATGACTTGGCCGACCCCTTTTCATTTGAGTCTACCCTTCATCATTTGATCTCGTCCACTTTGCTTTGTGAAAAAAAATGGCGGCCGATTGTTTGAGAAATTTGTAGGGTTTCTGAACCTTTCTCAAATCGATTCAATATATTGATGAAATAATGAAATTTGATTCTTAAGTTGCTTCAATCTCTGGCGCCTTACTTCTTAAATCGATTTGGGGTTATTTGCTCTTGCGATCGAAACCTTCTGCAAACGTGAGTGTTCTTGAACTGAATAAATTTTTCTTTCTGATTTTTGTTGTTGTTGGTTTTCGATTTTTCATGCCAGTGATATATGTGGTGTATTATAGGGTTATAAGAAAACCCCAGTCTCTGATTTCTTGATAAATGGCTCGTTCTGATTGCGTGTTGTCCCTTTTGCTTGAATCTTTGTTTTGCGTGATTTCTGGAAATTGATTACTTTCCAGAAACTGATTTTCTGATTTCTGTAAAAACATTTAGTAAGCCGAAAGTGTTGCCTTGATAAAACCGTGAATTAATTTGAATTTCATGCTTGTATTTGGACATGAATGAACAATGCTAAATATGGTTTCACCAAAAAACAGACAGATTTAAATCATGCTCCCTTTATTGCCAAGACATGATGCCAAATAAATTGAGATGAAACATTTCCAATTTTGTTTAAATGGTTGCCAAACTTCACACATGTAAATTTGCATTTTCGAAGAATCAAATTGATACTTGCCAAAACTGATTTCACAAATGGCAACCGATATAAAACTTGCCCAAAATTTGTTTTTTCCATAAATCGTATGTCAAAGATGAAATAGCTGATTTGTATTGTTTCCTCTTTTGATTGTGCGATTGTTGTGATGAATCTGGTCATGTTCTTGGCTTGAATTTTCCCTTGAGTAATTTTTTTGACTGCTTCCTTGTTCGAATTGCAAATTTAAAACAAGAATTTTTTTGTTTCCAATAGCTCCTTGCTTTTGCTTGATTGGAGATGCATTTGTGGAAAAGTTTAAAAGCTTGTTTCCTGAAATGAATTTAACTCGACTTTGTGGGTCTTTGATTGATTTCCAGGCATTAAAAAAACTGGTATAAACATTTCAGGAAATATTTTTAAAACCTTGCCAAATAACATTTTCCTTGATTGATTTTCTTGCTTTGGCAACATTGGTTTCCCATTTTTGGAAACAAAGAATTTTGTTCCCTTGATTGATACTTGATTTAAACAAATCCTGGCTGAATTCTTTTTCATTTCTGAACGTGGAAAATTGATGATTTTCTTTCTTGACACTTGAGTAAAATGCCATGAATCCTTTGTTTAACACTGGGAACATATTCACTGATTGAGCTGAACATGAAATTGCATCAATCAACATTATTGACTTCCTTACTGTTGCAATTCTTACATGACATACTTTGAGCTCTCCTTTGTAGTTGAACATTAAACTGTCCATGCATGTGAAACTATGGTCAAAACTGATCTGGACTTATCACTGTCCCATTGTGCCAATTGTATGCTCCCATTCTTGTTGTACTAGTGTTGAACGCGCTGAACTGAACTATTTAATCTCTTGCTGACATGTAACTCAGCCCATATATGTACATATTTGCTGAAAGTCATTGTTGTTACATGCTGTTTTCTTTATATTTTCTTGAACCTAAGCTATTCCATTCCTTGTGTAATTCTCTTGACAACATGTATTTGTTATTGCCATGTAACCAGTACTTTGCTCTTTCAGTGCTGTTATGAACTCAACCATTTAGCTTGCATGATTTTGTGTTGCCTCGACAATTTGTGTTGAGCTGCTTTGTACATGGTTTAACATCCTTGGCTCAACACCTTGGTTGTTGTGTTCGCTTGTCCATTTCACTGTGTCGAGCATAGTCATGTGGCTGCTCCATAGTTGCTCGCTACTACATTCTGATTGGCGAGGCAGTGCACACGTGTATATCTATACACGTGTGTATATGTAGCGATCAGACAAGATTTCCTTCCCTGTGCTATATATATACAAACTTACTAGACATAGATGAATCAGATCAAGTCATGAAAAATGATGAGAAACACACCAGAAATCTGAGGCAAATAAAATTTTAAAAATTAAAATTTATATTTACGTGTGTACAATTTTATTTCTATTGTAGTGTACTCTGTGTGTGTTTCATGTGACAGGTAAGCAGGTGATGACTGGACTGACAGTGAAGATGCTGTGAAGTCAGAAGATAGAAGATGAAGAACTATCAGTGTGTGTAACTGTAAGAACCCATAACTTCCCCGCGAAGGAAAGCACGAATACTTTGAGAACAGGACAAAATAGAACTCAAACGGAAGAACATTTCATTGCTATTACAACAATTCCATCAGATACAAGAATATACAGAGTATAAATGAATAAATTACATTCGACAAATATCAGAGATTACAATAAATTACATAGCAGCGGAAAATAATACAAAATACAACTGAAAGTGATACACGGATACAGAGCTTTCCGAGCATCGTTCCAGCTGTAAATCTGGACCCTGTGAATATAAATCTGCAAAACCAAAACTACTAGCTGCCCGTGCGGAAAATAGGGGCACCCAGAGTTTAGGTTAAAACAATAAACTCCAGGTCAGTCATGTGACTGGTGTGAGAACTAAAACAGTTATTTAATTCAATTTTAAAAGAGAGTAATTCAAGGGACCACGCCGTATAACACGGAACGGGTTTCCTCCCAAGAATACCAGTGCATACAATAAACAGCGCAATGCTTTTTCGAAAAAATGAAGCTATTATAAGACCCAGGTCCCATCACACAATGCAACGCAAGCCGGAGGATAGGGTTTTCCCTTATAATAGCCAAACATGCTTGATACGTTTAAAACAAATCATTTGATACTATAATAAGTGTATAGTGTCAAAACAATTTCAATCATAAATATCAATCATAGACGGCATGGGTACCATATATCATGTCGCCATACTAGTTCTACAATTAAAACCGCAATACACGTATTGGAAATTGGATTTCCGTCATGAGTCGAGGCAAGGGGCAAGCTCCTCTCCGCGTTCGAGACACTCTAGCAAATGCCTCAGGACCCCACTTTGATCCTTGGAATCGGCTGGGCCGGTCCTCTCTTACTTTTGAGGATTAGTTATTCCTGAACACACGTTTCCCGGTCCTTACAGACCTATATCCGAGGCGCCTCGTATCCAACAACCACACAGGTGAAAAGTATATAAATGTCAGGGCTGGTAGGTCACTGACACCACCCTAGCTAGAAAGAAACGTCGTGCTCTCCCAGCGGTCCGTCTCCCGTTTTTGACTCATACCGAGGTGTGAGGCTCGCGAATTCACGTTATACACAAAGCTATGCCCCACAGGCCGTGCTTTGATCATCAACCACAAGACTTTGCTTTTCAACAGAAGCCCTGATCAATTGCCACTTACGCATGCCACATTGGCAATTCACTCCATGCGACTGATGTCCATCGATATACAACCTCTAAGCTCGTACGTCTCAGAGAAGGGCGTTAAGCAAGAGAATAAATTCTCCGCCGCCAAACAGATGTATATTTAATAGAGATCAATCAACACAGAATAAAATCCAATGTCAGACACACAATCCATTTACAAGTTCGTTCTGGGTCTGAACGAAACCGGAGGCACTTTCCTCGCATATCCATCGATCTCCAAGTACGTCTGGGACGATCACCGACTGTTTCCCTCATCTCGGGTGTACAGCCCAATCAAGATCATCAGTAATCACCCAAACGATGTGAAGACTTCCGGTCTTCAACCACCGTCTTCATCTTCGACATCTCGTCGAATCGGTTATTCAGAATGGGTATAACCCGGCCTTTCTGAATAACCCACGCATATAATTAACAAATGTTACACAAACACAACGAACGCCTCATTCCAATTCAGAATATTCTTTTATTCACAAAATCACATTCTTAGGGAAAGGTTCCCATTAATTTTATCAAAGATAAATTCTTCTAAATTTATTCTTCAATCCTCCTTTGGATATCATTTCTAATTAGTCGGGATTAACGAACCACACCGAAGTAATTATTTATTTTATTTCCCAATCCCAACCTATATATCCCATGGAGCAAAACTGGTGATACTCCATATCTAACACCACGGTGTTATCGGTAAAATTGATTACCATTTCACGTTCAAATCCAATTAAAGATTTAACTATCGCTTTGGAGCAAAACTGGTGATACTCCACTCTCGATCACTTTTCAGATTTGATAATTTAAATTATCAATTCACTTTTTAATCTAACTAAAGATTCATTAAAACTCCACTTAGTTTTAATCTTCTCAAAAATCAATATTATGTCTTTAACTGGGTTAAAGAACCAATGTCTTCTAAAACACGATTCACGACTAACCCAAATCACGTTTGATATTAAATACAAGGCTCTGAATAGAAAATATATCGGCTTATATTCAATATCAAATTCTGAAACCAACATATATCGTATTGGCAATAACGATATAAAATATATCTTTCAAATTCCCATAACAATATCTGTATAGTCACGAAATCCAACATCGAAATATCCCGAAGATAATTTCGATTCAACTCCAGTCCAATCCACGTATTGGGAATATTGATTATTTTTAAAACCACTTTCAAATTCAATTTATTTATTTAAAAATAAATTGATTTTTAATTCTAGTTCAAAACTAGTTCATTTCGATAAAAATTCATTTTTACCTATTCAAATGTGGAATTTTCCAGCCCAATTCTTTCCAATTCACATATTATAATTTTACACAAATTATAGATATTTTTGATAATTTTATCAAGGCCCGTACAGTCGATTTCCAACAACGGCCATCGAACTGCACTTACAGCGACCTTTTTCGAATTTGATTTGGACATAATTCCAAATCCAACCGTTAGATTTCACATTTCTAACATTCATTGGAAAGCTCTTTTCGATACGAACCCAACGGTTCCGGTTTTAGGAGAATCCGACGGTCGGATCTCCCGCAACGTCAATTCGAAGTTAATGGTCGAAATTCACAAACTGCCGCGGCGCGGCGCGTTCTATTCAGGCCATTATATATATATAATATATATATATTATATATATTATCGTCGATTTCCTTTTAAAACGTATTTTATAAATCGTTTTAAATTCGTTTTCAAAACCTTTTCAACTTTCTTTTCAATTCAAATCAAAATTGAATTCTTCTTTATAAATTCGTTTCAAAATTCATTTCTATTCAATTCAAATTTTAATTCAATTTGAATTCATTTCAATTCACTTTCAATTCAATTCGAAATCGTTTTCAATTCAATTCATTTCGAAATCGTTTTCAATTCAATTCATTTCGAAATCGTTTTCAATTCAATTCATTTCGAAATCGTTTTCAATTCAATTCATTTCGAAATCGTTTTCAATTCAATTCATTTCGAAATCGTTTTCAATTCAATTCATTTCGAAATCGTTTTCAATTCAATTCATTTCGAAATCGTTTTCAATTCAATTCATTTCGAAATATTCGATTTCGAAATCACTTTTCAATATTCATTATAAAACGAATAAAATCGATATAAACATCGTTCGCGTCAAAATAACGCATCTCTAATCAACACGGCTTTATATTTCAATAATTCGTTATTCTATTCAACAAATGAATATTTGTTCTATTCAACACATGAATCTATATTTCTTTCAACACACGACTAATCTCAACACATGAGTACTGTCAACACCTCACTATTTTTGTTATGTAAAATATTTTATAAAACTATGGTATCTATCGTTTGATTTTTAATTAGACTTCTACTGGGAAGTAGTTCTAATTTTAAATATGATAAAGATGTAAATTTTTATTATATAAAATATTTCACTCAACACATGAACATCGTCAACACATGACTATTTTTATATTCAACACATGAATTTTCTTTTCTAATACTCATTATTTTCCCGATTGGAATGAGGCCCAATCAATCACCATATAACGTTAATTATATGGATTCCATACAACACATGTATATAATAGCATTGAAAAATAATCAATCATCAACCAAAGTGCACTACACTGTATAAGCATCAAATATAGATATCTGACGCTTATAACAGTCTGTCAATCGACCGATCGACATATTTAATCAATCAGGATGAGTGAACATCAAATTTCATCCCAACACCCGTGTGGGGTTTCAAAACAATCAAACACAGATTTTATTTGCGCAGTTGGGTGATGTGTAAAATTTATCGACCCAATCAATATCAGTCAAATCAGTGTATATAAACAAATCGGCCGATTTGTTTATAAATATTTATTTATTCACTTTCACGTTAAAAAATATATTTTTAACGATAAAACAATTTATTTTAACACTTGTATTTCTATTCAGTTCATTTACACAATAAAAATGATATTTTTATTTTTCTAACATATTTTAGAAAATTTTGGCGGCATAACGGCACGATACTAGAAACGGGACGAGGCCTAGCCTTATCCCCGGTCTAGTGAAGGCCCACGCCATTCACACATCAATCAAATCACTTTCAATTCACCCAATAATTCAATTCAAACCAATAACCTAACCAACTACACAATCAAACAATTTAACAAACAAGCCATCCATGGTCTGTTGATGACGGGTGTCGGGTGCTACTAAGCACCGTCTGCATCCTAGTATATATATATAACTAGAAAAAGAAATTGAAAGGTGAGAAGTTCTCACCAAAAGCTATCCAACTTCACGACACTTCTTTTATAGAAATTTTCTTCGTGATCCCATCTTCGTCATCTTCGTTGCCCGTAGTCACTATATACACAAAAATCACATTTTTATATTTTGATGTCTTTAAAATAAAAATCACATTTTTATTTGTTCGTTTTCAATTTAAAAATCATATTTTTATAATCACTTCATATATTTAAAAATCGAATTTCTTTACTATGCTATTCAATATTAAAAATCCCGCCTTTCCTATTTTTAAAATCTAATCTTTTCTATTTTAAAAATATCGTCTTTTCGTCGATAAAGATTTTACCTTTTCTAAAATAAAGATTTCGCCTTTACTAAAATAAAGATTTCGCCTTTACTAAAATAAAGATTTCGCCTTTATAAAAATCATCACTTGATTTCAACGTATATAAAATAAAAATCAGATTTTTATTTTGCTACATATACAAAGATGATATTTTTATATTCTCCATCCTATAAAGATTATATTTTTAATACTTTAAAAATATAAAAATCATATTTTTAATATTTCTATATAGTAAAGACTATATTTTTAATACTTTAAAAATATAAAAATCATATTTTTATCACTTTAAAAATATAAAGATCGTATCTTTTACCAAATAAAAATCCTATCTTTTCACCTTTCAAAATACGATCTTTTCACATTTAAAATTCAAACCTTTTCTATTTTAAAGTTTAAACCCTTTTTTTTATTTTATTTCAAACCTTTAAAATAAAAATTAATTTTAAAATTCCTTTTTAAATCATTTTTTAAAACAAATAAAATTCAGTTTTTAAAACAAATAAAATTCAGATTTTAAGTAAAATAAAAATCAGTTTTATAAATAAAATAAAAATCAGTTTTATAAATAAAATAAAAATCAAAAAAACAGTTTTATAGCAAAATAAAAAAAACAGGGAACTTACGGGGGCTCGTCGGTCTTGGATTGGAGGAGGGAAGAAGAAGGCGGAGGATCGGAGCTCCTCCCTGGAGGCGGCGGTCTGGTGGAGGCGGGGCGAGGTCGGGGATTTTGCGGCTGTCGATTAGGGCAGGGGGGGGGGGGGGGGTCGGAGCTTCTAGGTGGCGGAGGAGGAGAAGGGGAGGGCGGCGAGCCGAGGGAGGGGGTCGCGGGGTCCACCGGAGAGGGGCGGCGGCGACGATGGCTACGGGGGGGGGGGGGGCAATCGGCTTTAATCGCCTGGGCGATTTAGTTTTTTTTCCTTTATTTTTTTTTCGACTGAATTAATCGGGGGGGGGGGGGGGCTGGTTAAGGGAAAGAGGAGATAGAAATTTTTTTATTAATTTAATTAATTAATTATTTTCTTTTAATTCAAAAAGTCAACTTTTTCAATCGACCTCTAAAAGAGGTCCACCGCCTGTCGCCCATAGCGTTTCACCCCCATTCCGAACACAATGGGATATGTATCGTAAGCTGATTCGACTGTTTGAATCAGTTCCTGTTAAATTTACACTTAAATCGCTATATTGAATTTTAAACGTACATTTCAAATTACCGGGGTCACATACTAACTCTATAAATTGCAGAAAAATATTTTCTAGCTTCGTATTGACGTTACGGTCCTAACAAAACTAGTTTCGTCGAATTCTGAGACCGTATGAAAAATGGCCAATTTCCAGTCGATTAAAATCAACTGAAATGGTCAAATGCGTTTTCCTTTTCCACGCTCACATATTGATTCGAAAAATTATGAAATTTGAAACCTAGCAATAACTTGACACTGCGGATCCAACAAAACTGGTTTCGTCGAAATCCGAGGTCGTTTGCAAAATGTCCATTTTTAAGGGCCTGAATTCCATAGCGACTATTCAGAATTTTCAACTGGACATATCTCTCAATTTTTAAAGTGAAATCTCAGTTTCTTACATCCGTTAGAAAGATATTATCAATTAGATCCTAATGTTTTTGGTTTCACTAAAATCCGGATTGTTTTGCTCCCGGTACATTCAATTGAAGTTTGAAATCGAATTATCGAACTACCGCGCCATTTTCAATTCTATTTATAATTATATATAAATATTTATATTCTAACGACGACGTATAAAATATATACGTCGAATTCTATTCAAAATAAATTTCACGTCGATATTATTTCAAATAATCCATTTTAAATATTCAAAATTCGTCAAAATTGCCAAAATAAAAATTTTAAACTGGCCCAGATTTTCCGGGTTATTACAATCTCCCCCACCTAAAACTTTTCGTCCCCGAAAAGGAACAAAGTCGAAAGTGGTTTGATTATTCAACTCTACGTTCGATCTGGCTTACGTTCTCTAACTCTTTAGTTTCTGAGAATTTTCAAAATTTCAGAAAAATTTGGCTAACACCCTAAATTTTTGAAAAATTTCGCCATAACCTCCCCTGCACCGGGAGCATCGGGGAATTTCAAATAGCATCCCCGGTCCTTCAGATCTCAAAAAGAAAAAGAAAAAGCCAAGCGGCTAGCCAATAGGCTCACAAAATCATCATCACCCAAACAAAACAGGAAATTATGTAGTAAACATGTACCTATTTGTCGGGCAAACAAATTTTATTCTTCGGCTCTAGCCTCCTTGCTATGACCTGTTCAATGTAAGTATAGGTATATGCAAGCAAATGCGACCAATTTTCAATACAGTTCAATATTTGGTTTAATTAGGCTAAATGGATAAAAATTAGCAAACAAATAAACAACCAACACAAACAGCAATCAATTAGTGGATTAGAGTTGCAAATTCATAATTTTGATATATATACAGAAAATCTTGTTTTTGATGTCAATTCACAACAATGTGTTCTAACTATATACGTTTTGGTTCTCACACCAGCCTAATGGAAATATATAGAAATCACACCTTCGAGACTCGAATATGAATACTAATGATGATGCACCATCATCAGAATCATCCCCGGATGTCTAGAATGTGATTCTATATCTACCCAGTATATTAAAACTTCGAATATACGTTCATGACGCGTATACGCGAAATCTATATATACTCGATTGACCATATTCAAAATAAATAAATATTCAAATACGTATAAAGCGATTTAAATTTTCAAAACAAAATTTTTTTCATTTGAAAAATATACTCTTCACACTCGTTCTAGGATACTACTGATCCTATCTCTAACGAGTCATTCTAATTGGATACTGCTAATCCAATATCTGATGAATTCTTTCGTATGGTTCTAATGTGTCTTGTTCTCGAGCTCTGTAAACCAAAGCTCTGATACCACTGTAAGAACCCATAACTTCCCCGCGAAGGAAAGCACGAATACTTTGAGAACAGGACAAAATAGAACTCAAACGGAAGAACATTTCATTGCTATTACAACAATTCCATCAGATACAAGAATATACAGAGTATAAATGAATAAATTACATTCGACAAATATCAGAGATTACAATAAATTACATAGCAGCGGAAAATAATACAAAATACAACTGAAAGTGATACACGGATACAGAGCTTTCCGAGCATCGTTCCAGCTGTAAATCTGGACCCTGTGAATATAAATCTGCAAAACCAAAACTACTAGCTGCCCGTGCGGAAAATAGGGGCACCCAGAGTTTAGGTTAAAACAATAAACTCCAGGTTAGTCATGTGACTGGTGTGAGAACTAAAACAGTTATTTAATTCAATTTTAAAAGAGAGTAATTCAAGGGACCACGCCGTATAACACGGAACGGGTTTCCTCCCAAGAATACCAGTGCATACAATAAACAGCGCAATGCTTTTTCGAAAAAATGAAGCTATTATAAGACCCAGGTCCCATCACACAATGCAACGCAAGCCGGAGGATAGGGTTTTCCCTTATAATAGCCAAACATGCTTGATACGTTTAAAACAAATCATTTGATACTATAATAAGTGTATAGTGTCAAAACAATTTCAATCATAAATATCAATCATAGACGGCATGGGTACCATATATCATGTCGCCATACTAGTTCTACAATTAAAACCGCAATACACGTATTGGAAATTGGATTTCCGTCATGAGTCGAGGCAAGGGGCAAGCTCCTCTCCGCGTTCGAGACACTCTAGCAAATGCCTCAGGACCCCACTTTGATCCTTGGAATCGGCTGGGCCGGTCCTCTCTTACTTTTGAGGATTAGTTATTCCTGAACACACGTTTCCCGGTCCTTACAGACCTATATCCGAGGCGCCTCGTATCCAACAACCACACAGGTGAAAAGTATATAAATGTCAGGGCTGGTAGGTCACTGACACCACCCTAGCTAGAAAGAAACGTCGTGCTCTCCCAGCGGTCCGTCTCCCGTTTTTGACTCATACCGAGGTGTGAGGCTCGCGAATTCACGTTATACACAATGCTATGCCCCACAGGCCATGCTTTGATCATCAACCACAAGACTTTGCTTTTCAACAGAAGCCCTGATCAATTGCCACTTACGCATGCCACATTGGCAATTCACTCCATGCGACTGATGTCCATCGATATACAACCTCTAAGCTCGTATGTCTCAGAGAAGGGCGTTAAGCAAGAGAATAAATTCTCCGCCGCCAAACAGATGTATATTTAATAGAGATCAATCAACACAGAATAAAATCCAATGTCAGACACACAATCCATTTACAAGTTCGTTCTGGGTCTGAACGAAACCGGAGGCACTTTCCTCGCATATCCATCGATCTCCAAGTACGTCTGGACGATCACCGACTGTTTCCCTCATCTCGGGTGTACAGCCCAATCAAGATCATCAGTAATCACCCAAACGATGTGAAGACTTCCGGTCTTCAACCACCGTCTTCATCTTCAACATCTCGTCGAATCGGTTATTCAGAATGGGTATAACCCGGCCTTTCTGAATAACCCACGCATATAATTAACAAATGTTACACAAACACAACGAACGCCTCATTCCAATTCAGAATATTCTTTTATTCACAAAATCACATTCTTAGGGAAAGGTTCCCATTAATTTTATCAAAGATAAATTCTTCTAAATTTATTCTTCAATCCTCCTTTGGATATCATTTCTAATTAGTCGGGATTAACGAACCACACCGAAGTAATTATTTATTTTATTTCCCAATCCCAACCTATATATCCCATGGAGCAAAACTGGTGATACTCCATATCTAACACCACGGTGTTATCGGTAAAATTGATTACCATTTCACGTTCAAATCCAATTAAAGATTTAACTATCGCTTTGGAGCAAAACTGGTGATACTCCACTCTCGATCACTTTTCAGATTTGATAATTTAAATTATCAATTCACTTTTTAATCTAACTAAAGATTCATTAAAACTCCACTTAGTTTTAATCTTCTCAAAAATCAATATTATGTCTTTAACTGGGTTAAAGAACCAATGTCTTCTAAAACACGATTCACGACTAACCCAAATCACGTTTGATATTAAATACAAGGCTCTGAATAGAAAATATATCGGCTTATATTCAATATCAAATTCTGAAACCAACATATATCGTATTGGCAATAACGATATAAAATATATCTTTCAAATTCCCATAACAATATCTGTATAGTCACGAAATCCAACATCGAAATATCCCGAAGATAATTTCGATTCAACTCCAGTCCAATCCACGTATTGGGAATATTGATTATTTTTAAAACCACTTTCAAATTCAATTTATTTATTTAAAAATAAATTGATTTTTAATTCTAGTTCAAAACTAGTTCCTTTCGATAAAAATTCATTTTTACCTATTCAAATGTGGAATTTTCCAGCCCAATTCTTTCCAATTCACATATTATAATTTTACACAAATTATAGATATTTTTGATAATTTTATCAAGGCCCGTACAGTCGATTTCCAACAACGGCCATCGAACTGCACTTACAGCGACCTTTTTCGAATTTGATTTGGACATAATTCCAAATCCAACCGTTAGATTTCACATTTCTAACATTCATTGGAAAGCTCTTTTCGATACGAACCCAACGGTTCCGGTTTTAGGAGAATCCGACGGTCGGATCTCCCGCAACGTCAATTCGAAGTTAATGGTCGAAATTCACGAACTGCCGCGGCGCGGCGCGTTCTATTCAGGCCATTATATATATATAATATATATATATATTATATATTATCGTCGATTTCCTTTTAAAACGTATTTTATAAATCGTTTTAAATTCGTTTTCAAAACCTTTTCAACTTTCTTTTCAATTCAAATCAAAATTGAATTCTTCTTTATAAATTCGTTTCAAAATTCATTTCTATTCAATTCAAATTTTAATTCAATTTGAATTCATTTCAATTCACTTTCAATTCAATTCGAAATCGTTTTCAATTTAATTCATTTCGAAATCGTTTTCAATTCAATTCATTTCGAAATCGTTTTCAATTCAATTCATTTCGAAATCGTTTTCAATTCAATTCATTTCGAAATCGTTTTCAATTCAATTCATTTCGAAATATTCGATTTCGAAATCACTTTTCAATATTCATTATAAAACGAATAAAATCGATATAAACATCGTTCGCGTCAAAATAACGCATCTCTAATCAACACGGCTTTATATTTCAATAATTCGTTATTCTATTCAACAAATGAATATTTGTTCTATTCAACACATGAATCTATATTTCTTTCAACACACGACTAATCTCAACACATGAGTACTGTCAACACCTCACTATTTTTGTTATGTAAAATATTTTATAAAACTATGGTATCTATCGTTTGATTTTTAATTAGACTTCTACTGGGAAGTAGTTCTAATTTTAAATATGATAAAGATGTAAATTTTTATTATATAAAATATTTCACTCAACACATGAACATCGTCAACACATGACTATTTTTATATTCAACACATGAATTTTCTTTTCTAATACTCATTATTTTCCCGATTGGAATGAGGCCCAATCAATCACCATATAACGTTAATTATATGGATTCCATACAACACATGTATATAATAGCATTGAAAAATAATCAATCATCAACCAAAGTGCACTACACTGTATAAGCATCAAATATAGATATCTGACGCTTATAACAGTCTGTCAATCGACCGATCGACATATTTAATCAATCAGGATGAGTGAACATCAAATTTCATCCCAACACCCGTGTGGGGTTTCAAAACAATCAAACACAGATTTTATTTGTGCAGTTGGGCGATGTGTAAAATTTATCGACCCAATCAATATCAGTCAAATCAGTGTATATAAACAAATCGGCCGATTTGTTTATAAATATTTATTTATTCACTTTCACGTTAAAAATTATATTTTTAACGATAAAACAATTTATTTTAACACTTGTATTTCTATTCAGTTCATTTACACAATAAAAATGATATTTTTATTTTTCTAACATATTTTAGAAAATTTTGGCGGCATAACGGCACGATACTAGAAACGGGACGAGGCCTAGCCTTATCCCCGGTCTAGTGAAGGCCCACGCCATTCACACATCAATCAAATCACTTTCAATTCACCCAATAATTCAATTCAAACCAATAACCGAACCAACTACACAATCAAACAATTTAACAAACAAGCCATCCATGGTCTGTGGATGACGGGTGTCGGGTGCTACTAAGCACCGTCTGCATCCTAGTATATATATATAACTAGAAAAAGAAATTGAAAGGTGAGAAGTTCTCACCAAAAGCTATCCAACTTCACGACACTTCTTTTATAGAAATTTTCTTCGTGATCCCATCTTCGTCATCTTCGTTGCCCGTAGTCACTATATACACAAAAATCACATTTTTATATTTTGATGTCTTTAAAATAAAAATCACATTTTTATTTGTTCGTTTTCAATTTAAAAATCATATTTTTATAATCACTTCATATATTTAAAAATCGAATTTCTTTACTATGCTATTAAATATTAAAAATCCCGCCTTTCCTATTTTTAAAATCTAATCTTTTCTATTTTAAAAATATCGTCTTTTCGTCGATAAAGATTTTACCTTTTCTAAAATAAAGATTTCGGCTTTACTAAAATAAAGATTTCGCCTTTATAAAAATCATCACTTGATTTCAACGTATATAAAATAAAAATCATATTTTTATTTTGCTACATATACAAAGATGATATTTTTATATTCTCCATCCTATAAAGATTATATTTTTAATACTTTAAAAATATAAAAATCATATTTTTAATATTTCTATATAGTAAAGACTATATTTTTAATACTTTAAAAATATAAAAATCATATTTTTATCACTTTAAAAATATAAAGATCGTATCTTTTACCAAATAAAAATCCTATCTTTTCACCTTTCAAAATACGATCTTTTCACATTTAAAATTCAAACCTTTTCTATTTTAAAGTTTAAACCCTTTTTTTTTTCAAACCTTTAAAATAAAAATCAATTTTAAAATTCCTTTTTAAATCAGTTTTTAAAACAAATAAAATTCAGTTTTTAAAACAAATAAAATTCAGATTTTAAGTAAAATAAAAATCAGTTTTATAAATAAAATAAAAATCAGTTTTATAAATAAAATAAAAATCAAAAAAAACAGTTTTATAGCAAAATAAAAAAAACAGGGAACTTACGGGGGCTCGTCGGTCTTGGATTGGAGGAGGGAAGAAGAAGGCGGAGGATTGGAGCTCCTCCCTGGAGGCGGCGGTCTGGTGGAGGCGGGGCGAGGTCGGGGATTTTGCGGCTGTCGATTAGGGCAGGGGGGGGGGGGGTCGGAGCTTCTAGGTGGCGGAGGAGGAGAAGGGGAGGGCGGCGAGCCGAGGGAGGGGGTCGCGGGGTCCACCGGAGAGGGGCGGCGGCGACGATGGCTACGGGGGGGGGGGGGGGGGATCGGCGTTAATCGCCTGGGCGATTTAGTTTTTTTTTTCTTTATTTTTTTTCGACTGAATTAATCGGGGGGGGGGGGGGCCTGGTTAAGGGAAAGAGGAGACAGAAATTTTTTTATTAATTTAATTAATTAATTATTTTCTTTTAATTCAAAAAGTCAACTTTTTCAATCGACCTCTAAAAGAGGTCCACCGCCTGTCGCCCATAGCGTTTCACCCCCATTCCGAACACAATGGGATATGTATCGTAAGCTGATTCGACTGTTTGAATCAGTTCCTGTTAAATTTACACTTAAATCGCTATATTGAATTTTAAACGTACATTTCAAATTACCGGGGTCACATACTAACTCTATAAATTGCAGAAAAATATTTTCTAGCTTCGTATTGACGTTACGGTCCTAACAAAACTAGTTTCGTCGAATTCTGAGACCGTATGAAAAATGGCCAATTTCCAGTCGATTAAAATCAATTGAAATGGTCAAATGCGTTTTCCTTTGCCACGCTCACATATTGATTCAAAAAATTATGAAATTTGAAACCTAGCAATAACTTGACACTACGGATCCAACAAAACTGGTTTCGTCGAAATCCGAGGTCGTTTGCAAAATGTCCATTTTTAAGGGCCTGAATTCCATAGCGACTATTCAGAATTTTCAACTGGACATATCTCTCAATTTTTAAAGTGAAATCTCAGTTTCTTACATCCGTTAGAAAGATATTATCAATTAGATCCTAATGTTTTTGGTTTCACTAAAATCCGGATTGTTTTGCTCCCGGTACATTCAATTGAAGTTTGAAATCGAATTATCGAACTACCGCGCCATTTTCAATTCTATTTATAATTATATATAAATATTTATATTCTAACGACGACGTATATAATATATACGTCGAATTCTATTCAAAATAAATTTCACGTCGATATTATTTCAAATAATCCATTTTAAATATTCAAAATTCGTCAAAATTGCCAAAATAAAAATTTTAAACTGGCCCAGATTTTCCGGGTTATTACAGTAACAGTGAAAGAATGTATATATGTAAATGAATGTCTGTATATCTGAGTGTGTGAGTGTTGTAGTGAGGAGTTTTGTATATGAAAATGAAATTGAATATGAAGAGAATAATATATCAGTGAAATGTACAAACAATGGAGTTTGTAATGTTTTGACTATTGAAATAGAATATTATATTTAATAAAAATACCGTTTGAATATTTAATTATTGTCCAGTAGTATTTTATATAAATATAAATATTATATTTCTGTTTGTAAGTATATGTGAAACAGTATAACAACAAACACATTTATAAATAATATATATTTGGTTGTTATCATCAAACAAAAATCATATAATTGTGTATACAACTATGTCATATATAATAATCTCCCACTTTTGATGATGACAAACAAATAAAGATTTTGAGCACAATAAATGTGTTTTAACAGTGAATATTAAACTCCCCCTATTCATATGCTCCCCCTAAGACTAAACTCCCCCTATAACTGTGCATGAGTGAAAAAAGTGAATGAATTTTCAAAATTAAAAATATTTATAAAATATTCACTCATAAATCAAAATCTCAACCCATTCTTCCCCTTTTGTTATCATCAAAAGGATACAGAATTTTAAAATATAGATGAAAAATGACTAAAAATATAATTTCATCTTAAGAGGAAGAACGATCATCATAAATCTCAATCACTCGAACAAAAAACATAATAGACTGAGAACTGGTGTTATATTTCACATTGTAGATAATGACGGATTTACGATGAAATTTATAAAATTGGGGAGAGTTATAAAGATATGAATTTCAATTATTTTCAAAGGAATTTTATAAAATTGAAGCACAAACACAGTGATGGATTTGGACTATAATTAATCATTCAATTTAAGCGACAAAATCTTATAATCTCAAATCCCAATAGCTATCAATCAACAAATCATAATACGTCATAAAATTTAAACACATTTCACAAAACGAAATATGGATTGGTAGACTGGTTTTTAAACACCAAGGAGAATTTCAGATTTATTTCAATTTATAGCACATTATTTTCTTTTCTTTTATTTTTTATTTAAGAGCACACTGACCACGCATAACCAGAGCTTGGATTTTTAAATGAGATCAGTCGCAGCTTAAATTATAAGTTATCTCTTAACCATGCATAACCAGAGCTTGGATTTTTAAATGAGATTAGAGACATACTTATATTTATTAATTATATATATTTATCATTTCAGCTTTAAAAGGAAAAACTCCTCGGTATACAAAACCAATATATGGATGATAGAAAATGGGGTAGGTACATAAATGGACTATGAAATAAATTTCTAAATTAACTATATTATGAAATATGCTCGACTGTACTAGGATCATTGAAAATTTTCAATTATCACTAATTCTGAATAATAACATAGTTCAATTTCTATCACAAACATTTTCACTGTTTATTCAAGATGATTTTTTACAAAATATTAAACTCTCCACATTAATATAAAGTTATCATGGATGGCAGAATGGTGATAGATAAAGGAGATGGTTGTGAAATAATTACCAATTCAAAGATATTATAATAATGTTCAACCATCATGAAATTCTAAATAAAATCTTCTCCTGTTGTGAAATATACTGCAGTCACGGTTCATCATAATTTCAAAATCTAGTAATAATTTTGATGAATTATAAATACAATCCAATTTGGATATTGATTTCAATTTCTGAATGAATAATCAATAAATAATCTTAAAATTGAAAATCAATTACAAGAGAAATATATCTATACAGGACAAGAGGGATTAAAATATATACAAATTTTTTTTAGCACATCTGATACCAATTGGTGTCCTTATCAACAAATTTTAATCACAAAGCCCAACAAGACAAGATCAACAAATTTGGCACATTTATCAGAACTGCATAAAAGAACAAGCAGTTATTTGAAAAACAGTATCAGAGTAGAAACCAGATCATAAACAAGCAATTTCCAAAATATTTCCAAAATAATATCAGAGCAGCACAAGAAATAGTTTCAAATCTGACTTGTCAAGATGATGGTCACATAAGATGATTCATGATCCAATGATTAAAAATACCGTTTATTTGAAATCATTTGAGGAATATGAAACTCTTAAGATTCAGTGAATCAATCACACCAGATTATTATTTTCAAATTCAATATATGTGTGAGATTCAATAAATCTATAATTTCAAATGATTTTAAACAAACAAATCAAATAACCATGAAATAATAGAGAGATTTAAGACCATTTTTTTTTCAAAGAAAGTTTCCAAAATTATTTCTGACAAGTACACGAGAAATATCAGATCATTTACATCAAGTTTGAGATGTATTCATGATAAAAATAATTTATTTGAAACCACTTGAATCGAAGTCAAATTTGAGATACATAAGATTAATAACTTCAAATTTAAGTGTGTGTGATTCAAAATATCAAGAATTTTAGATGATTTCAAACAAAACTAATTTCAACCATAATAATCATGAATAAAGATGACTTTCAAGATGTATCACTGATTTAAGACAATTTAAAACATTCAAGCCAATCTGAAAATTCCTGAAATTATCACAACTGATAAATAACAGAGTGCTCTAATGAGTATAAATTTTCAAGTCTTTCCAAAATGAATTAGAAGAGACTCAAAACAGCAAAGGTGTGAGAAATTCCAAAAAACTTTCAGATCTTCAAAAATTTAGAATTCGAATTAATAGTGTTCAAGATATGACAAGAATGCATCAACACTGTTATGAATTCAGAGAATCAGAAAACAAACTTCAAATCAATTGCAGATATTTACAAAAATAAATTCAAGATCTGGAAATGATTAAAAACATCAGAGTTTTATACAAATGAAGAGAATTTCCAGAAAAATATGAATTCTGCAATTGGAAGTTAAGGAAGCCTAAGAAGTTACGAAGATATGACAACGACAAATCAAAAAAAATAAAAAATAAACAGAAGGGACAGAAGGAGAAATAAACAAAGAAAATAAAAACAGAGAATATTTACAAAGGTGAGTTTAGAGATCATACCAAAATCCAATGTAAACCAGAATCTCTAACTCAACAGATGTTGCTTAAGGAACTGTGAATGATTTAGTGACATGAAGTGGTTTGAATCCAGTTTTTCTTTAGCAATGCGGTTCCTCAGCCTCCTCTGGTACATAACAATTTAAAGGATCGAGTGGTCTAACAAAAATTGTTTTTCCACTTATAGCTATGTGTCGAACTTTCGGTACCCAAACTTGTTTGTATAACAATCCATTAGAATTTACCTTTGTACCTTTAGGAACCCAAAACTGTTTGAATTTAGTAAAAATGATTTTATTTTCTTTTGGGGTCCAAGAATGTTTAAACGGATTATTCTCAAACAAATTCACATCTCGCTTTTGATTTAAAAATCCTTTGAAATTGTTAGAGTTTAAATTTTCAAAACAAACATTTCCAAAGCGATTAAAAGGATTTTTACGATCATCTGAATTTCATTTTTCCAAAACATTGATTTTCCCAAAACCGAGTCCATGTTTATTTCCAAAAGAAGAATGATTTTTCAACAACATATTCAACGATTTTTCTCCATTAGAAAATTTATTTAGAGTTGATTCAAGTCATTGGATTTTAGTTTTAAGATCGTTATTTTCTTTGATTAAATTTGAACAATGATTATTAGCAATCTTTCTTTCAGAGTCATGTTGTTTCAAAACCAAATTTTCAATTTCAAGAAGTTTAATTCTGGTTTGGGACTCAGATATTTCAAAATCAAAATGTTTTTGCTTTTCAAAATCTAGTTTTTCAAAATCTTTGAATTTTGTAATTTCATTTTCAAGCTGTTTCAAAATGGATTCAGTTTTTAGAGAATTTTGTTTTTCAGCAATAATATGTTTGGAATTAATATTAGCCAACTCCTCTTGCAAAACATTATTTTTATGAATTAATTAATCCCTGTCATTTTTCAAAATTAAAATTTCATTTTAAAACTTTCTAAGATTTTCTTTAAGATGAGCTACATCAGTTTTCAAAATCATACAACTTTTGCAGTTGGAGTTTTCAAAGTTTCAATTTCAAATCATTATTTTTACATTGCAACTCAGTGTTTTTAGATTTCACAATTTTATTCTTCCGTTGGAGACAATTTACAATTTTAGTTAAATCAATACAATGAGAAACCAATTCTTCATATGAAGAGTCTCTATTAGCTGATCCATCTGAATTATCATATGTAAATCCTGTCAAGCAGAACCCTGAATCTGAGTTGGTTGTTGATGGTTTTGAGCAGCTGTCAGATTTTCCATACAGCGTGTTGAGAGTTTTCCAAACGTCCTGCGCAGTTAAACAATGAGAGATAAATTTTAATTGATCACTATCAAGATAGGAATAAATAGTATGCATAACACGAGCATTCAAAACCTTATTCTTCTTACCTAACATATCTCCCAAATTTTCAATAATATTCCAATATTCAAAATTAACAGATTTTAAATATAATTCGAATTTTGATTTCCATATTAAAAAACCAGTTCCATTGAAAATTATTGGAATATGTAACAATAGGAAATTTCGCTTGATCCGAATCGATCGCTAAACCGACCAAGACTGTTCGAAACCCTGAATTGCTTTGGGGATAAGACGAATCAGAACACAAACAGAAGAACATTTCATTGTTAATTACAACAATTCCATCAGAATACAAGAATATACATAGTATGAATAAACATTACACATTGATAAATATCAGAGATTTAAATTACATTTAAATACATAGCAGCAGAAAAATACAAAACATAACTGAAAGAAATACACGGATACAGAGCTTTCCGAATATCACTTCAGCTATAAACCAGGATCCTGTGAATATAAATCTGCAAAACCCAACTACTAGCTGCTCGTGCGGAAAATAAGGGCACCCAGAGTTTAGGTTAAAACAATAAACTCCGGGTCAGTCATGTGACTGGTGTGAGAACTAAAAGAAGTTATTAATCTTTATTTTTAAAGTTAGGTAAATCAAGGGACCACGCCATATAACACGGAACGGGTTTCCTTCCAAGAATACCAGTGCATAAAACAAACAGCGCAATGCTAAATAAAGAAGAATGAAGCTATTATAACACCCAGGTCCCATCACACAATGCAACGCAAGCCGGAGGATAGGGTTTTACCTTATAATAGCCAAAGAATGCTTGATACGTTTAAAAACAGATTATTTTGATATTACTATAAGTGTATAGTGTCAAAACAATTTCAATCATAAGTATCAATCATAGACGACATGGGTACCATATATCATATCGCCATGCTATGCTCTACAAATAAAACCAAAATGTCACGTATCGGAAATTGGATTTCCGTCATGAGTCAAGGCAAGGGGCAAGCTCCTCTCCGTTCGAGACACTCTAGCAAATGTCTCAGGACCACACACAACGATCCTTGGATCCTCCAAGGTCGGTCCTCTCCTACTTTTGAGGATTAATTATTCCTGAACACACGTTTACCGGTCCAATAGGACCTATATCCGAGGCGCCTCGCTTCCAACAACCACACAGGTAAAAGGTATATAAATGTCAGGGCTGGTAGGTCACTGACATCACCCATAACTAGAAAGAAACGTCGTGCACTCCTTGGGTCCTTATCCCGTTTTTGACTCATACCGAGGCGTGAGGCTCGCGAATTAATGCCATACACAAAGCTGTGCCACATAGGCCGTGCTTTGATCATCAACCACAAGACTTTTCTTTTCAACAGAAGCCTTGATCATTTGCCACTTAGGCATGCCACATAGGCAATTCATGCCATGCGATTGATATCCATCAATATATAACCTCTGAGCTCATACGTCTCAGAGAAGGGCGTTAAGCAAGAGAATAAATTCTCCGCCGCCAAACAGATATATATTTAATAGAAATCAATCACACAGAATAAAATCCAATTTCAGACATACAATCTATTTACAAGTTCGTTCTGGGTCTGAATGAAACCGAAGGAACCTTATTTCTCGCATATCCATTGATCTCCAAGTATGTTTGGACGATCATCAACTGATTCCCTCCTCTTGGGTGTACAGCCCAATCAAGATCATCAATAATTATCCAAACGATGTGAAGACCTCCGGTCTTCAACCACCGTCTTCATCTTTGACTTATCATCGAATCGGTTATTCAGAATGGGTATAAACCTGGCCTTTCCGAATAACCCGCGTATATAATAAACAAGTGTTACACAAACACAACATACGTCTCATTCCAATTCAGAGTATTCTTTTATTCAAATATTCACATTCTTAGGGAAAGGTACCCATTAATTTTATCAAAGATAAATTCTTCTAAATTTATTCTTTAATCTTCCATTGGATATCATTTCAAACCATGTTAAGGTCTTCCAAACTAGTCTGGATTAGCGAACCACACCGAAGTAATCATTTATTTTATTTCCCAATCCCAACCTATTCATCCCATGGAGCAAAACTGGTAATACTCCATATCTAACACCACAGAGCTATCGGTAAAATTAATTACCATTTCACGTTCAAATCTAATTGAAGATTTAACTATCGCTTGGAGAAAAATTGGTGATACTCAATCTTCGATCACTTTAATCAAATTAAAGATTCATTAAAAATCCACTTACTTTTAATCTTCCTAAAATTCAATATCCTGTCTTTAACTGGGTTAAAGAACCAATGTCATCTAAAACACGGTTCATGATAAACCCAAATTCACATTCCATTGTTAATCGGGTTTAAGAACAGGTGTTATTCAAAACACTGCTCACGATAAACTCCAAAAACCAGTTTAAATTTAATTCCAATTAAATACTAATTAACTGGACAATTTCACTAAATCTTAATTAAAAGATTTACTCTTTTCGTAACTGGGTTCAAGAACATTGTTATTTAAGACACCATTCACGACGAACCCAAAATCCCATTTGATATTAAATACGAGGCTCTGAATAGAAAATATATCAGCTTATATTCAATATCAAATTATGAAATCAACAAATATCGTATTGGAAATAACGATATAAATATATCTTTCAAATTTCCACAACCATATCTGTATAATCATGAAATCCAACATCGAAATATTCCGAAGAGAACTTCGATTCAAATCCATTCTAATTCGTATATTGGAAATTCTGATTATTTTTAAAACCACTTCAAATCCAATTTATTTATTCAAAAACATTGGATTATAATTCTAGTTCATAACTAGTTCATTTCGATAAAAATATATTTTTATCCTTTTTAAATATGGGATTTTCCACCCTAATTCTTTCTAAATCATTTATTATGATTTTACACAAATTATTGATATTTTTGATAATTTTATCAAGGCCCATACAGTCGGTTTCCAATAACGGTCATCGAACTGCACTTACAGCGACCTTTTCCAAATTTGATTTGGACATAATTCCAAATCCAACCATTAGATTTCAAATCTCTTATATTCATTGGAAAGCACTTTCCGATACGAACCAAACGGTTTCGGTTTCAGGAGAATCTGACTGTCGGATCTCCCATAACGTCAGTTCAAAGTCAATGGTCGAAATTCGCGAACTGCCACGGCGCAGCGCGTTCTATTCAGGCCATTAATATATATATATATATATATATATATATATATATTATATTTCGTCGATTTCAATTCTAAACGTATTTTATAAATCGTTTTAAATTCGTTTTCAAAACAATTTCAACTTCATATTCAATTTCATATCAAAATTGAATATTTCATATCATTAATATATAAATGATAGTATTTTCAAAACGTTATATTTTGAAATCACTTCTTTTTCTATATCCGTTATAAAAACAAATATAATCGATATAAAAATCGTTCGCGTCAAAATGGTGCAAATCTAATCAACACGGCTTTATATATTTCAATAACTTCGTTATTCTATTCAACAAATGAATATTTTCTTCAACACATGAATATATATTTTATTCAACACGTGAATATTTATTAATTCTTACTTACGATAAAAATGTGAATTTTATTGCATAAATATTTTGTTCAACACATGAATCGTTTCAACACATGAACATTTTCAACACATGAATGGTTTCAATACATGAATATTTTCAACACATGAATATCGTCAACACATGACTATTTTGTTTATTCAACACATGAATATAATTTGTTTTCTAAATTGGAATGAGGCCCACTCAATGACCATATAATGTTTATTATATGGATTCCATACAACACATGTATATAATAGCAATGATAAATAATCAACCATCATCCAGAGTACACCACACAACTGCATGAGCATTAAATATAACTAATTAACGCTCACACTGTAACGTCCCAAATTTTGAACACATCGGAAGTCGTGCCATTAATAAGAATAAGAATAGATAGAAGATAAATCATAGAAAAACATCACAATCTCATAGCGGATTTTTTTACAAAAGCTGATACTTCATAATATTACACAGCAGTACATACTACATCAGAGCATATTGATCCTAGTGGTATAAGCCATTCATAGTACATTCTTAATTATACATATCATTGACGACTAACTTGCAGACTTAATAATTATATAGTAGATAAGATAGGTAGACCAGCACACAGAAGTCTTCATCCAGCTTCATAAGTTTTATCCAAATCCTGATTCACTTGTCCATTCATAACAAGTGTTATGAATACCCAATAGTTTAAGGGAAACACATAAAAATAAACTCCGGGTCAGTCAAGGGACTGGTATGAGTAAACAGTTTAAAACAGATTAAAGAAATAAAATATCTCATAAGACCACGCCGTGAATACGGAACGGGTTTTTATCTTATGAGATCAAAACACTTTGTATACCTGAAATCGGATATTATCATAGGGTCTATAAGTTTCACAAATAATTTAGAATCTAGAAGAATGCTTGCATCTCACATTCTCCTATATAGTATACAAATAAAAACTGCTTGGATCTTATGGATAATGGATTTCCGACTATGACAAGGCATGGGACCACCTTCCTATCGTGTATCTCTAGAGGCGAATACACCTGGGTTCAACAAGAACGTCTTTCAACCCGGCCTACACATGACCGACCACTCATTTCTCTTGAGTGTATCGAATGTATATCACCAACGGTTAGGCTCAAACCACCGTTTCCCAAAAAGAGACAACATCAAAATAGGTTAAAGAAGTAAAAGGAATTTCTCTAAATAAGTGATTATACACCCTAATGGGAGCGACCCACATAGCCATGCTGCCTGCCCTATTTTTGTCATTTCCTGGGTGTGAGGCTTGAGGCTAGACTTACCGTTTCATCATCACTGTTCATTTTCTTTGAATGCCACATAGTCAAATCCATCGGAAATCACTAATTGATTTCCACAAAACTACTCTAGTTGTCAGGCTAAAGAAGTTTCCCTTCTATGCCAGCAACTGGTACGTTTGAAGAAAACAACGTACGTGATTCTTTGGAAATACTCTGTCAGACATTCATCCATACAAGTTGTCCTGGGACTTGACAAACCAAAGGCACTATTCCAGAATAGTCCTTGTATATTGTCGTCTTCAATTTAAAAATCTCTGGCGCACGGCGTATAATCAAATCAAAGTGAAATGTTTATTTTGGCCTCGTTGTAATGATTAGCGAACATTTTTCTTTGTAAATTATTAATCTAATATGATTATAATCTAATTACAGTCAAACTTCCTAGTATATGATCATCTGGCCTATATCTGGTATTTTTATTATGTCTTACAAATGGAAAGTTTTAGTGTGTGCGTCGCGCACGGTTTTTCTTTCCATTTTGGTTGTCACTTTAAAAATGAATACTTACCTTATTTTTCTTTAGAAAAATATCTCTCATCAGTATTCCTAAATCTGATTATTCATAAATAGATAAAATTTATGATCTATAATTTACTTTGTATTTTTCTTTATTAAATTTCCCCTTGATTTCTTATACTCGATTTAGTTCTTCTTCTATATACCAATAAAAATTTCTCTTTTTATTTATCAGTATAAACATGATTAAAATTTACAGTTCTTATTTCATAAAGTACAGAACTGTTCGTGACCGACTGCTTGTATCTGGTAATTGAGATTTACAGTTTAAAACTGACAAATATGTATATGTGTTGCATACGGTTCCTTATTACTTTGTTTGTTTAAAATCTAAATATTTCATTAGTAAATACATTCTAATTTAAATTACAAAATAAATTTATAATTTAATAAAATTACATTTTCTGTGTTTAAACTTCTGACAAAACCTTGATCCTGATTCACTTCCTCTATTTGTTACTTAAATAAAAATGCTATTTTTATTTAATATTTTTTATAAACATTTATTTAATTTAAAAACTAATTTAAATTTTAATTATTTTTTAAAATCATCTTTTTAAAGCTAGAATAATAAACTACCACTTTTTATAAAGTACCAGTTTAAAACCCCCAGTGTGCGCTTATGAAATCGGCCTCGATCACCACGTTATCGCAAAGTACTACCTTGGCTGATCACTTACCAAAATGCCAAGGTACCATCTTCATGGATCATGTGATCCTTTCCCTGATCATACCCCAAATCTCATGCGCAACTCATTACCAGGTGGTAGTACCACATGGTAGTACCAACTACCCAAAAACACGGCTGATCAATCAAAAACCATGTGCGTCAGCACTCCTCCTTCTTCTTCTTCCTTCCACCATGGTCGTGCACGTGCACTCACCTAGGCCAATGTCAATCACCTCCGACCGTCCCCACCAGTCATCCTCCAAACCCTGATCACGTCGCCACCCTCCGATCCTCTTCCCTCCACCTGAACAGTGTTTTGGCCGTGCCCTCTCATCTTCCAAAAAACCACCGTCCAAGAAAACACTCCAATCCTCCTCGCCTCGTCCATGTACCACCGCCCTCTTCTTGCCACAACACCACCACACTCCGATGCCCCTATTCCCCTTGGACCGCACCTCCCTAGGCCCACCGTCGTCGAGCAGTTCCGTGATAAAAAACCGAACCCAAAACCCCGTATAAAAAAAACTATTTCGACTCAATCCTTCAGTCCCCCACATTAGAAAAATTATTTAGGATTTTTCCTAGCATCCCTAATCCCAGATGATGCTTCACCTTCGACCACACCACCCCTAATCAACTGGATGATCGAAAATTGCCCCAAGTATCAATTTTGATCATCCCAAGATTTCTCATGATTTAGGTAGTTAAAAATCTTGATTTTCTTTTTTAAAAATCATCATTTTGATCTATCATTCCATCTATGTAATCAAATCAAGTTTTTGAGCCACTTAAAAATCTATTTGATTTTGTGATTACAGAGAGCTTCCTGTATATTTCTGTTTTTAAATACACTGAAGTCTTTGGCAAAGATTTTTTTCATTTTGAATCATTGAATGATTATGTACGGGTTTTAAAACAAGCATGACACCTTATTCTAATCCCACTAACATATATTTGTTGATCCATTAGGATTTGTAGTGTTCAAACACAAGTAATAGGTCTGGAAAGCAATGTCAACAATATCCCTTTTTAACACTTTGGTCCTTAAGGTTTCATTTAACAATCAACGGTTCTACATCATACCAAATAAGCAACCCATACAAACCATATTATTGAACAAGAATACAAAAGGATTCATTGTTTAAATCATAGTTCAAAACAGTAAAACTGCAGGAAATTTAAAACAGAAATTTTAAAACAGTTTTACTCACTTGAATTGCTTAAAACGCTTGGCTTTATTCCCTCTGGATGATCTTATTCAGGTGTTTTTGTTGTGTGGGAAGTGTATGTGCTTATGGTCTTTATATAGTGGAGAAATGAATAAAATAAGTGTGCAAAAATCAGTTTTTAGATTTTGATTTGTGACAATTGATTGACAAATCACAAAATCTCTTCCTCTTACCAAATCAAAACACTACTACCCAATATCACATGGCTTGCCTCAGCCACTATCACCCCTAGAAATCTCCTTGCGCAAACCACCCCTTTACCCCATTGGATTATCATAAACATTACTTTAAATGCCATTGTACAACCATGTGCTTCGCCAAATCTTCCTTGTTTTAAAACAAATAATAACATCCATTTGTGTACCATATATATTCAGTTTTTCATTGAGTTTTCAACCCAAAATCTCACATGAAAATTTGATGTAACATGAGAACATAAAATACTTTTACTTGCCTTCCAAGGTTTTTGATAAAATCTGAAAGTTTGGTACAATAAAGATCTCAACCATGTGATGAAATGGACATGAAAAATCTAAAAAAAATCTATGTGTTAGTGTTTATCTAGTGTAGGTGAAAATCTATGGTATATACAAGGATTTGGCAAGATCCTTTGGCATATGTTTTATGACGAGATAAACATCTTTTTTAAAATTGCAAAAGAAGATGTCATTTTCAGAAAATCTTGAGAGGAAAGAAAACGATTATAAACTGAAAATACATTGTTCTAAAGTGATTTTGCCATGTGAACAAATATTTTCTCTAGATTCTCTTTACTAGTTTAGTACTTGAGTAGGTTGTATCCTTGATTTATTGTTCATGAAACATGCTTGCAAAAGAAAAGGCCACTTTCATGATTTGGTGTTGTACAAGTGAATGTGAACTTGTAATTAAACTTGCTTTGACAAAAAGGGTTTTGGCATGTTTAATTTCAAGTGTTAAAAGTTTTTTAATCAAGGATTTACAAAAACTCAAATTTTAATCCTTTAAAAAAAATATGAACAAAACACATGAAAAAAAATGGCATTTTAAACACTTTCTATGAATAAGTGTTATTCTATATACATGTATAAAATCAATTTAAACAAACGCTATCAAATACATGCTATTATACCTGATAGTGAAAAAAATGGAATTTGGTAAATGTTGTGCTACATGCATATAAAAATGCTATTATACATGCACAAAAGAAAGAATGCAATTTAAACCTTTGACATGTTTAAAATATTTTAAAGTCTTGATTTTTAAATCGTATTTATAAATACGTACTTACGATAAGTTAATATCTGTGTCAGTGATATGTGTAAAACCCGGGTCATTACAATCTACCCCCTTTATAAAAATTTCGTTCTCGAAATTTGTAAACAGTATATTAGAGTTATAAACTTATATATTAATAATTAACATACATCAGCAATTTTCCTATACATAACCAAAAATATCTATCCAAATTCCCTTTTTAACTAGTCAGTCAATTTACTTAACTCCGTTAAGTATTTCCCACAATCTTCATTAATTATCTCCATTTCGGGACTCACAAATCTGATTTAATTTCACAAATCGACCAGTTCACATTCCTTGAGTTCATATCCAATTAATACTTAAGTCCAATCTTAATTTCTGGTTCAAATTTTAATACAATTTAAAAATTCTAACTCGATTTCCGGTATCAATATGATTGGATATTATTCTGATTTATTCCAACCATATTTAATTTATCTTAAGGCTGACCCTGGTTAATTAACTCCTTTTATCTAAAAAGAGTAAGGTACCTTCTGAAGCTCCTTCCATTTTCACATTCTCAGAAGTTGATGACTTATCCATCAAAGCATAGATCTTTGGTTGCTGTGCCTTTTTCATAAATGGACAGTCTTTAACCAAGTGTCCAGGCTGTTGACAGTTATAGCATGAATTTTTTTAGGGAATAGCATCACTTGTTCCCTTTGTTTTCTGTTGAGGTTGCTCAGGTTGCTGAGTCTGCTGTGGCTTTTCTGCTGCTGGCTTCGTACAAAACCTTGCAATGTGTTCCTTCTCCTTGCAGTTATGACATTGCGTATCTTTATAACGCTCTTTAGCTTTCTCTCCCATCTTTGGTATTCCCGTGTTGTTCCCGTTCAGATTAAATTTCCTTTTGTTGGAATTCTCGCCACTGGGCTCTCCTGTCTGCTGTTTAGCAACTGGCTTCTTTCCCTCTAGTGCCTCATAACAAACTGCCATATCAACTAGATCGACAAATGGAATCTTGAGATGTCTAATCATTTGAACTTCCAGGCTATCCTTCAATCCTGCTATAAACATTTCATTTTTCTTGAGTGGGGTATTGATCAGTTCTGGCCCGAAACAGGAAAGTGAATTGAACTTGTTCTCATATTCAGATACTTTCATGTTTCCTTGTTTGAGATCGATGAAATCTCGATATATTCTCGTCTTTCCTCCAGCAGGTAGAAATTGTGCTTTGAAAGCTTCTTTGATTTTTTCCCAAGTGAAATCTTCCTCAGGAACATTTTTGGTCTGAGCATCCCACCAAATTGCAGCAACTTCTTGAAATTGCCATGATGCTAAGAGACGTTTCTGCTCATCCTTCAATTTCAGTCCTTTGAAAATCCTCTCACAGAATCTCAACCATGCTTGGACTTCAATGAAAGATTCCGTCCCTTTGAAAACTTTTCCTCCCAGAGTCGTATATTCTTTACAAATAGTTGCAAAGCTTTTATCCTGCTGGACTGGTGCAACTTCCTCCACAGTCTCTCCTTGATCCTGGGATCCCGTATTACGACCCGTAGTAGTGGAAGTTCCACTAGCTCGACCTCTTCGTCCTCGGCTACTCATTTTAATTACCTGAATATAACAGGTCGTCATTTCAGACTTGATTGGATAACTAACTTAGGTAAATCATTCAAGTTGATTTATTTTAAATTTTCAAAAATACGCTCTCTCACACTCACCCAAAGCCTAAGCAGTCAGTAACCTAAGCTCTGATACCAACTATAACGACCCAACTTTCGAACACATCGGAAGTCGTGCCATTAATAAGAATAAGAATAGATACAAGATAAATCACAGAGAAACATCAGAATCTCACAGCGGATTTTTTTTTAGAAAAGCTGATACTTCATAATATTACACAGCAGTACATATTACATCAGAGCATATTGATCCTATTGGTACAAGCCATTCATAGTACATTCTTAATTATGCATATCATTGACGACTAACTTGCAGACTTAATAATTATATAGTAGATAAGATAGGTAGACCAGCACACAGAAGTCTTCATCCAACTTCATAAGTTTTATCCAAATCCTGATTCACTTGTCTATTCATAACAAGTGTTATGAATACCCAAGAGTTTAAGGGAAACACAGAAAAATAAACTCCGGGTCAGACATGGGACTGGTACGAGTAAACCGTTTAAAACAGATTAAAGAAATAAAATATCCCATAAGACAACACCGTGAATACGGAACGGGTTTTTACCTTATGAGATCAAAACACTTTGTATACTTGAAATCAGATATTATCATAGGGTCTATAAGTTTCACAAATAATTTAGAATCTAGAAGAATGCTTGCATCTCACATTCTCCTATATAGTATACAAATAAAAACCGCATGGCTCTTATGGATAATGGATTTCCGACTATGACAAGGTATGGGACCACCTTCCGATCATGTATCTCTAGAGGCGAATACACCTAGGTTCAACAAGAACGTCTTGCAACCCGACCCACACATGACCGACCACTCATTTCTCTTGAGTGTATCGAATGTATATCACCAACGGTTGGGCTCAAACCACCGTTTCCCGAAAAAGGGACAACATCGAAATAGGTTAAAGAAGTAAAAGGAATTTCTCTAAATAGGTGATTATACACCCTAATGGGAGCGACCCACATAGCCATGCTGCCTGCCCGATTTTTGTCATTTCCTAGGTGTGAGGCTTGATGCTAGACTTACCTTTTCATCATCACTGTTTATTTTCTTTGAATGCCACATAGTCAAATCCATCGGAAATCACTAACTGGCTTCCACGAAATGGTTGTCAGGCTAAAGAAGATTCCCTTCTGTGCCAGCAACTGGTACGTTTGAAGAAAACAACGTACGTGATTCTTTGGAAATACTCTGTCAGACATTCGTCCATACAAGTTGTCCCGGGACTGGACAAACCGAAGGCACTATTCAAGAATAGTCCTTGTATATTGCCGTCTTCAATTTAAAAATATTTGGCGCACGGCGTATAATCAAATCAAAGTGAAATGTTTATTTTGGCCTTGTTGAAATGATTAGCGAACATTTTTCTGTGTAAATTATTAATCTAATATGATTATAATCTAATTACAGTCAAACTGCCCAATATATGATCATCTGGCCTATATCTGGTATTTTTATTATGTCTTACAAATGGACAGTTTTAGTATGTGTGTCGCACATGGTTTTTCTTTCCATTTTGGTTGTCACTTTAAAAATGAATACTTACCTTATTTTTCTTTAGAAAAATATCTCTCATCAGTATTCCTAAATCTGATTATTCATAAATGGAAAAATTTATGATCTATAATTTACTTTGTATTTTTCTTGTTAAATTTCTCCTTAATTTCTTATACTCGATTTAGTTCTTCTTCTATATACCAATAAAAATTTCTCTTTTTATTTATCAGTCTAAACATGATTAAAATTTACAGTTCTTATTTCATAAAGTACAGAACTGTTCGTGACTGGCTGCTTGTATATAGTAATTGAGATTTACAGTTTAAAACTGACAAATATGTATATGTGTTGCATACGGTTCCTTATTACTTTGTTTGTTTAAAATCTAAATATTTCATTAGTAAATACGTTCTAATTTAAATTATAAAATAAATTTATAATTTAATAAAATTACATTTTCTGTGTTTAAAATTTTGACAAAACCTTGATCCTGATTTACTTCCTCTATTTGTTACTTAAATAAAAATGCTATTTTTATTTAAATAATTTTTTTATAAACCATTATTTAATTTAAAAACTAATTTAAATTTTAATTATTTTTTATAATCCTCTTTTTAAAGCTAAAATAATAAAGTACCACTTTTTATATAGTACCAGTTTAAAAACCCCAGTGTGCGCTCATGAAATCGGCCCCGGTCACCACGTTTTCGCAAAGTACCACCTTGGCTGATCACTTACCAAAATGCCAAGGTACCATCTTCATGGATCATGTGATCCTTGACCTGATCATACCCCAAATCTCATGCGCAACTCATTACCAGGTGGCAGTACCACCTGGTAGTACCAATTACCCAAAAACACGGCTGATCACTCAAAAACCACATGCGCCAACCCTCTCCTTCTTCTTCTTCCTTCCACCATGGCCGTGCATGTGCACACTCACCCAGGCCAACGTCCATCACCTCCGACCGTCCCCACCAGTCATCCTCCAACCCCTGATCACGTCGCCACCCTCCGATCCTCTTTCCTTCGCCTGAACAGTTTTTTGGCCGTGCCCTCTAATCTTCCCAGAAAACCACCATCCAAGAAAACCCTCCAATCCTCCTCGCCTCATCCATGTGCTGCCACCCTCTACTTTCCACAACACCACCACACTCCGACGCCCCTATTCCCCCTAGACCGCACCTCCCTAGGCCCACCGTCGATAAGCAGTTCATGATCAAAAACCGAACCCAAAACCCCATTAAAAAAACTATTTCGATTCAATCCTTCAATCCCTCACATTAGAAAAATTATTTAGGAGTTTTAGTATCCCTGGACCCAAATGATGCTTCACCTTCGACCACACCACCCCTGATCAACTGGATGATCGGAAATTGCCCCGAGTACCAATTTTGATCATCCCAAGTTTTCTCATGATTTAGGTAGTTAAAAATCTTGATTTTCTTTTAAAAATCATCATTTTGTTCTATCATTCCATCTATGTAATCAAATCAATTTTTTGAGCCATTTAAAAATCCACTTAATTTTGTGAATACAGAGAGCTTCCTGTATATTTCTTTAAATACAGTGAAGTCTTTGGCAAAGATTTGTTTCATTTTGAATCATTGAATGATTATGTAAGGGTTTTAAAACAAGTATGACACCTTATTCTAATCCCACTAACATATATTTGCTGATCCATTAGGATTTGTAGTATTCAAACACAAGTAACAGGTCTGGAAAACAATGTCAACAATATCCCTTTTTAACACTTTGATCCCTAAGGTTTCATTTAACAATCGATGGTTCTACATCATACCAAATAAGCAACCCATACAAGCCATATTATTGAACAAGAATACAAAAGGATTCAATGTTTAAATCATATTTCAAAATAGTAAAACGGCAGGAAATTTAAAAAAGAAATTTTAAAATAGTTTTACTCACTTGAATTGCTTAAAACCCTTGGCTTTATTCCCTCTGGATGATCTTATTCAGGTGTTTGTGTTGTGAGGGAAGTGTATGTGCTTATGGTCTTTATATAGTGGAGAAATGAATAAAATAAGTGTGCAAAAATCAGTTTTTAGATTTTGATTTGTGACAATTGATTGATAATTCACAAAATCTCTTCCTCATACCAAATCAAAACACTGCTACCCAATATCACATGGCTTGCCTCAGCCACCATCACCCCTAGAAATCTCCTTGCACAAACCACCCCTTTACCCCGTTGGACTATCATAAACATTACTTTAAATGCCATTGTCATCCATGTGCTTCACCAGATCTTCCTTGTTTTAAAACAAATAATAGCATCCATTTGTGTACCATATATATTCAGTTTTTCATTGGGTTTTCAATCCAAAATCTCACATGAAAATTTGATGTAACATGAGAACATAAAATACTTTTACTTGCCTTCCAAGGTTTTTGCAAAAATCTGAAAGTTTGGTACAATAAAGATCTCAACCATGTGATGAAATGGACATGAAAAATCTAAAAAAAATCTATGTGTTAGTGTTTATCTAGTGTAGGTGAAAATCTATGGTATATACAAGGATTTGGCAAGATCCTTTGGCACATGTTTTATGACAAGATAAACATGTTTTTTAAAATTGCAAAAGAAGATGTCATTTTCAGAAAATCTTGAGAGGAAAGAAAATGATTTTAAATTGAAAATACATTTTTCTAAAGTGATTTGCCATGTGAACAAATATTTTCTCTAGATCCTCTTTACTAGTTTAGTACTAGAGTAGGTTGTATCCTTGATTTATTGTTCATGAAACATGCTTGCAAAAGAAAAGGCCACTTTCATGATTTGGTGCTGTACAAGTGAATGTGAACTTGTAATTAAACTTGCTTTGACAAAAAGGGTTTTGGCATGTTTAATTTCAAGTGTTAAAAGTTTTTAAATCAAGGATTTACAAAAATCAAATTCTAAATCCTTTAAAAAAAATTGAATAAAACATATGAAAAAATGGCATTTTAAAAACTTGTTATGAATAAGTGTTATTCTATATACATGTATAAAATCAATTTAAACAAACGTTATCAAATAAATGTTATTATACCTGATAGTGAGAAAATGGAATTTGGTAAATGCTGTGCTACATGCATATATAAATGCTATTATACATACACAAAAGAAAGAATGCAATTTAAACCTTTGACATGTTTAAAATATTTTAAAGTATTGATTTTTAAATCGTATTCATAAATACGTACTTACGATAAACTAATATCTGTGTCAGTGATATGTGTAAAACCTGGGTCATTACACACACAGTCTGTCAATCAAACGATCGACATACCACTAAACAATTGGGATTAGTGTACATCAAATATCATCCCAACACCTGTGTAGGGTTTCAATCCATAGACACTGAATATTATTTGTGCAGTTGGGTGACGGTTAATATTTATCGTCCCAATCCATATCAGTAAAATGGGTGTACATAAACAAATCGTCTGATTTGTAAATGAATATTTATTTATTCACCTTCATGTTAAATTTATATTTTTAACGATAAATATTTTATTTCAACACATGAGTACATTTCCATTCATTATGCATCACAATCAATTTTCATCACACAACAAAATAAAACAAGTCGTCCATGGTCTGTGGACAACTGGTTTCGGGTGCTGCTAAGCACCTTTTGAATCCTAGTATATAATTTTAACTATAAAACAAGAGTTAAAGTGAGAAGTTCTCACCGATTAGCTAAATCAAACACCACGAGTCTTCGTATGTAGAAAATCTTCGCCGTGCTCACCTATTGTCACTTTCGTTGTCCGTATCCACTACATATATAAAAATCGCATCTCTATATTGTTGCTATGTATATAAAAATCACATTTTTATAACTATGCTATATGGATAAAAATCACATTTTTTAATAGTGTTACTATATAGATAAAAATTCTATTTTTATAACGGCGTTCATATAATAAAGATCATATTTTTATCACGCTAACTTCACAATAAAAATTATATTTTTATATCGCTCTTCTTCTAATAAAGATTATATTTTTATATCGCCACACATATAAAAAAAATCACATTTTTATATTCTTAAAACCATACTATTTTTATATCGTTATATATAAATTAAAAATCACTTCTTTTATGTTATACATATAAATAAAAATCAAATGTTTAACATCTCTTCCTATATAAAAAAATTCGACCTTTATCATATTGAAAATCTAATTTCTATCATATTATAAATCATAGATCTATGTAAATAAAATCCTAGCTTTATGTATATAAACGTCCTAACTTTATAATTTAAAAAAAATATCATATTTTTAGGAAATTAAAATAAAACAAAATATAAAAACTCACCGTCGAACGGAGGAGTGAGCTTGCTCGCGAATTCAGGTTGGTGGCAGTCTCGAGGCGGCGCACGGGGTGGTGTTGTGGAGCCACGGTGGACTGGAGTAGCGATTTGGGGTTTTCTGATTTGAGAAGGGGCAAAAGGGAGGCATCGAGTTGGGTTTGGGGCTTGGCGGAGGTATGGTCGTTGTCAGGGTTTGGCTTAGGTGAAGGGGGAGGCTGCGGTGGCGGGGTATGGGCCAGGGGTGGTGGCGTTCGATTTGGGGGAGGGCTTGGCGGAGGTCTGCGTGGTTTGGTGGTGGGGTCCAGAGATGAACGGAGGAGGGGGTCGTGGGGCGGTGGCGCGACTCGCCGGAGGGAGGAGGTCGCCATCGATGGTAGCGTGCTATGGCACGGCTTTTTTTTTATCTGAGGGTCGGGGAGAGAGAAAGAAGGGTGAGGGAGAGTTAAAAAAAACTAATATTATTTTTCCTTAAAAAGTTGACTTTGCGTTCGAACACCAAAGAGGCCCAACGACTATCGTCCCTAGCGTATTACCCCCATTCCGAACACATTGGGATATGTATCGTAAGATGATTCAATCGTTTCGATTAGTTTTTGTAACACCCGTAAGTCCCACATCGTGGAAGCCTGTGTGAAGTGTGTACTTATATAGTAGATCCCATCTCTTACTAACGCCGAGGCCTTTTGAGGAACAAAACCCCATACTTATACGGTGGCTAAGTTGGGGACAATATCTTGCGTGAACGGAGATGCGGGTTGTTACAGTGGTATTAGAGCCAATACCCAGCCGGAATTGTGGCTCCTGTGTGGACCGCAGCGCCTGGGTGAGGTGTTTGTGAGCTAACGAGGACGTTGGGCTCTGTAGGAGGGGAGAATGTAACACCCCTAAGTCCCACATCGTGGAAGCCTGTGTGAAGTGTGTACTTATATAGTAGATTCCATCTCTTACTAACGCCGAGGCCTTTTGAGGAACAAAACCCCACACCTATACGGTGGCTAAGTTGGGGACAATATCTTGCGTGAACGGAGATGCGGGTTGTTACAGTTTTCGTCCAAATCAAAATATAAATCTATATATTGAATTTGAACGCGCATTTCAATTTACCGGGGACACAAATGGACTCTAAAAATTCTCGAAAAATATTTTCTAGCTTTGGATTGACAATACAGTCCTAACAAAACTAATTTCGTCAAATTCTGAGACCGTTTGAAAAATGGCCATTTTCCAGTCGATTAAAATCAACTTAAACTGGTCAAACGCGTTTTCCTTTGCCACGCTCACATATTGACTTCAAAAATTATGAATTTTGAAACCTAGCAATAATTTGACATCATGGATCCAACAAAAGTGGTTTCATCGAAAACCGAGGCCGTTTGCAAAATTTCCATTTTTAAGGGTCAGAATTTCATAGCGACTATTCTGAATTTTCAACTGGGAGTAACTTTTGATTCCTGCTATGAAATTTCAATTTTTCGGATTCGTTGGAAAGATATTTCCAAATAGACTCTAATATTTTTGGTTTTACTAAAATCCGGTTTATTTTGAATCCTGTACATTCATTTGAACTTTAAAATCGAATTTTCAAACTACCGCGCCATTTTCAATTCGTTTTATATTTAAAATAAAATATTTATTTTTTAACGACGATTTGTATAAATATATACGTCTAATTCTATTCGAAACAAATTTCTCGTTGTTATTATTTAAAATAAACCATTTTAAATATTTAAAATTCACAAAAATTGACAAAATAAAAATTTTAAATTGGCTCAGAATTTCCGGGTTGTTACAATCTCCCCCACTTAAAACTTTTCGTCCCCGAAAAGGAATGAAGCTGAAAGTTGTTTTACAAACCAACTCAACTTTCATTATTTTCTTCATGGCTTAAGTACTTCAATTTTTCAGTTTCTAAGAACTTTTTCAAATTTTTCAAAAATTTGGCTAACACCCAAAATTTTCGAAAAATTTCGCCATAACCTCCCCTGCATCGGGAGCTTCGGGATATTTCATATAGCCTCCCATGGCCCTCACCAATCCAAAAGAAAAAGAAAAAGCCAATCGGCTCATAAAATCATCCAAACCCAATATTTGTAAACATGTACCTATTTGTTGGGCAAACAATTTTATTCTTCTGCTCTAGCCTCCTTGCTCTGACCTATTCACACATATATATGTACATACATGCATTTCCAAACAATTTTCAATACAGTTCAATATTTGATTCAATTTGGCCTAAATGGTTAAAAATATCAAACCAATAATCAAACAACACAACCATCAATCAATTAGTTGATTAACTTTTCAAATTCATAACTTTGATACATATACAGAAAATCATGTTTTTGATGCCAAATCACAACAATAAGACCTATCTAGTTTTGTTTTTCACACCAGTCTAATGGAAATATACAGATATCTCACCTTTCGAAACTCGAACACAAATACTGATAATGCGGCCGCATTAGCAGAATTATCTCCGGGCGACTAGAGTGTGATTCTATATCTACCCAGTATATTAAAACTTCGAATATACGTTCATAACGCGTATATGCAAAATCTTTACATACTCGATTGTCCAAATTCAATGCAAACAAAATATTCAAATACGTATACTTGAATTTAACTTTAAAAAAAATTGTTTTCAATTTTATTTTAAAAAATAACACTATTTCGACTCGCTCTAGGATACTACTGATCCCATCTCTAACGAGTTATTCTTATTGAACATTACTAATCCAATCTCTGATGAATTCTTTTGTTTGGTTCTAATGTGTCTTGTTCTCGAGCTCTGTAAACCAAAGCTTTGATACCACTGTAACAATAGGGAATTTCGCTTGATCCGAATCGATCGCTAAACCGACCAAGACCATTCGAAACCCCGGATTGCTTTGAGGAGAAGACGAATCAGAACACAAACAGAAGAACATTTCATTGTTAATTACAACAATTCCATCAGAATAGAAGAATATACAGAGTATGAATAAACAATACACATTGATAAATATCATAGATTTAAATTACATTTAAATACATAGCAGCGGAAAAATACAAAACATAACTGAAAGAAATGCGTGGATACAGAGCTTTCCGACTATCACTTCAGCTATAAACCAGGATCCTGTGAATATAAATCTGCGAAAGCCAACTACTAGCTGCCCATGCGGAAAATAAGGGCACCCAGAGTTTAAATTAAAACAATAAACTCTAGGTCAGTCATGTGACTGGTGTGAGAACTAAAAGCAGTTATTAATCTTTATTTTTAAAGTTAGGTAAATCAAGGGACCACGCCGTATAACATGGAACGGGTTTCCTCCCAAGAATACCAATGCATAAAACAAACAACACAATGCTAAATAAAGAAAAATGAAGCTATTATAAGACCTGGGTCCCATCACACAATGCAACGCAAGCCGGAGGATAGGGTTTTACCTTATAATAGCCAAAGAATGCTTGATACGTTTAAAAGAAGATTATTTTGATATTACTATAAGTGTATTGTGTCAAAACAATTTCAATCATAAGTATCAATCATAGACGACATGGGTACCATATATCATGTCGCCATACTAGGCTCTACAAATAAAACCGAAATGTCACGTATCGGAAATTGGATTTCCGTCATGAGTCAAGGCAAGGGGCAAGCTCCTCTCCGTTCGAGACACTCTAGCAAATGTCTCAGGACCACACACAACGATCCTTGGATCCTCCAAGGCCGGTCCTCTCCTACTTTTGAGGATTAATTATTCCTGAACACACGTTTCCCGGTCCAATAGGACCTATATCCGGGGTGCCTTGCATCTAACAACCACACAGGTAAAAAGTATATAAATGTCAGGGCTAGTAGGTCACTGACATCACCCATAGATAGAAAGAAACGTCGTGCACTCCTTGGGTCCTTATCCCATTTTTGACTCATATCGAGGTGTGAGGCTCGCGAATTAACGCCATACACAACGCTGTGCCACATAGGCCGTGCTTTGATCATCAACCACAAGACTTTGCTTTTCAATAGAAGCCTTGATCATTTGCCACTTAGGCATGCCAAACAGGCAATTCATGCCATGCGATTGATATCCATCAATATATAACCTCTGAGCTCGTACGTCTCAGAGAAGGACGTTAAGCAAGAGAATAAATTCTCCGCTGCCAAACAGATATATATTTTATAGAAATCAATCACACAGAATAAAATCCAATGTCAGACACACAGTCCATTTACAAGTTCATTCTGGGTCTGAACGAAATCGGAGGAACCTTATTCCTCGCATATCCATCGATCTCCAAGTACGTTTGGACGATCACCAACTGATTCCCTCCTCTTGGGTGTACAGCCCAATCAAGATCATCAATAACCATCCAAACGATGTAAAGACCTCCGGTCTTCAACCACCGTCTTCATCTTCGACTTATTGTCGAATCGGTTATTCAGAATGGGTATAAACCCGGCCTTTCCGAATAACCCGTGTATATAATAAACAAGTGTTAAACAAACACAACATACGTATCATTCCAATTCATAGTGTTATTTTATTCACATTCTTAGGGAAAGGTTCCCATTAATTTTATCAAAGATAAATTCTTCTAGATTTATTCCTTAATCTTCCTTTGGATATCATTTCAAACCATGTTAAGGTTTTCCAAACTAGTCGGGATTAGCGAACCACATCAAAGTAATCATTTATTTTATTTCCCAATCCCAACCTATTCATCCCATGGAGCAAAACTGGTAATACTCCATATCTAACACCACAGTGCTATCGGTAAAATTAATTACCATTTCACGTTCAAATCTAATTACAGATTTAACTATCGCTTGGAGAAAAACTGATAATACTCCATTCTCGATCACTTTAATCTAGTCAAAGATTCATTAAAACTCCACTTAGTTTTAATCTTCCCAAAAATCAATATCCACTCTTTAACTAGGTTAAAGAACCAATGTCATCTAAAACACGATTCACGATAAACCCAAAATCACATTATATTGTTAATCGGGTTAAAGAACAGGTGTTATTCAAAACACCGCTCACGATAAACCCCAAAAACCAATTTAAATTCAATTCCAATTAAATACTAATTAACTGGACAATTTCACTAAATCTTAATTAAAATATTTACTCTTTTCTAAACTAGGTTCAAGAACAGTGTTATTTAAGACACCATTCACGACGAACCCAAAATCCCATTTGATATTAAATACAAGGCTCTGAATAGAAAATATATCGGCTTATATTCAATATCAAATTCTGAAACCAACAAATATCATATTGGAAATAACAATATAAATTTATCTTTCAAATTTCCACAACCTATCTGTATAATCACGAAATCCAACATCAAAATATTCCGAAGATAACTTCGATTCAAATCCATTCCAATTCGTATATTGGAAATTCTGATTATTTTTAAAACCACTTCAAATCCAATTTATTTATTCAAAAACATTGGATTATAATTCTAGTTCATAACTAGTTCATTTCAATAAAAATATACTTTTATCCTTTTTAAATATGGGATTTTTCACCCTAATTCTTTCTAAATCATTTATTATGATTTTACAAAAATTATTGATAATTTTGATAATTTTATCAAGGCCCGTACAGTCGATTTCCATTAACGGTCGTCCAACTGCACTTACAACGACCTTTTCCAAATTTGATTTGGAGATAATTCCAAATCCAACCGTTAGATTTCAAATCTCTAATATTCATCGGAAATCTCTTTCCGATACGAACCCAACGGTTCTAGTTTCAGGAGAATCCGACGGTCGGATCTCCCGTAACGTCAATTCGAAGTCAATGGTCGAAATTCACGAACTGCCGCGGCGCGTCGTATTCAGGCCATTAATATATATATTATACATATTTCGTCGATTTCAATTCTAAACGTATTTTATAAATCGTTTTAAATTCGTTTCCAAAACAATTTCAACTTCATATTTAATTTCAAATCAAAATTGAATATTTCATATCATTAATATATAAATGATAGTATTTTCAAAACGTTATATTTTGAAATCACTTCTTTTTCAATATTCGTTATAAAGACGAATATAATCGATATAAATATCGTTCGCATCAAAATGGCGAAAATCTAATCAACACGGCTTTATATATTTCAATAACTTCGTTATTCTATTCAACAAATGAATATTTTCTTCGACGCATGAATATATATTTTATTCAACACATGAATATTTATTAATTCTTACTTATAATAAAAATGTGAATATTATTGCGTAAATATTTTATTCAACACATGAACCATTTCAACACATGAATATTTTAAACACATGAATGATTTCAACAAATGAATATTTTCAACACATGAATATCGTCAACACATGTGTTAGCCCACTTTGTGAACTGGGCTACACAAAGTCAAGATGTGAAATATTGAAGAACTTGAAAAACACTGAAGCGGGTCGGATCGGAGCAGGGTAGCGGTTCGGATAGGGTAAAGTCTGCTGTTCGGATCGGTGAACTATTACTATTGGAATTAAGGAAGCACAGCTATTCGGGTCGGAGGGGAATCTACTTCCAGTTGGATCGGAAAGCCACCGAATTGCTACAGAGATAGGTCGGAGCGGAGTGGAGCAGAGTAAAAAGAAGAGAGAATTGGTCCTTAGTTAATCCTGGTCGGATCGGAGTTGCTGATCCGAACCCCTTGAGCCTATTCTTCCGATCCGAACCCATTTTCCATGTCACTCCCCTGCATGAGCGCCTGGTTATTCGGATCGGCTATGACCAGTTCCTGCCCACAACGTCCATTACTCTGATGCGTTGTCAGCATAGAAATCCATCCGAACCCGAAGCTGATGGGATGGATGACACGTGGCTCCGATCCGGATCGAGTTCTGAGCAAATTCACACCTACAAATACCTCGTCTGGAGACAAAGAAAAGGATCTTTCTTTTTTCGGGCACTTTGAGAGTTCAACCACCTTCATAACCCGAATTCCAACACTCCCGGAAAATCCAAATCTTCTTTCATTATTTGTTTTTAGACAATTGAGTGATTGTAAGTGAGTTGTGAGAGAAATCAAGTGAATATTTCATTGTACTTGCAACTAAATCCGTGAAAATAGTGAAAGACAAGTGGATGTAGGCATTTCTTCGCCGAGCCATTATAAATCTTGTGTGTTCATTTTTATTTTTTATTTTTGATCTTATTTCATTATGCTTTTATTCAATTTGGGTGTTAGAACCACTTTTTGGTCTAACATTTTGGTGCTTTCATTGAGAGCTCATCTGAATTCTTTATTTTTCGGGATTATCGTTTTACTTTTTGGACCGTTGAGTTCAAAGAAGTTAATCCTCAAGTTTCAACGCCCTTGGATATTTGTTGAAGTGATTGTCGAAGAATCATGGCCAAAGGAAAAGGCAAAGAAGTTCAATCTGGTCGAGGAAATGGAGCTAGCGAAGATCAGCAAAATGCGGTTGTAACAAGGTCTCGTGGGCAAAGTTCAGCAGCAGGACGAACCAATGCAGGAAATCCGAACCGTCTTCAAGGGGAGAGCTCCGATCCGATCCGGGTAGGAGATTCTGAAGCAGTGCATTCCCCCAATCTGAACCGACCCGAGCAGCTTGCCATGTACCGACCCGACCAGACTCCCCAGCTCCGAACCGACCCGACCTCCCATCTCCGATCCGATCCGACTCTTGGTGATGTTGGAACCTCTACTCGAGTCCCTACAAATGCTCCGATTCCAGCCGCCAGGGTCAGTGATCAGGTCAATCCATCTGCGCCCATTACTCAAGGAGATTTCTCGCGCCTACTTGATATGCTTGAAAGTACTAGGGAGGCTATGAAAGTCCACGAGCGCACCAACCTCATGATGCAAGAAAATATGAGGCTCATGAGTAGGGAGAACAGCGAGCTCCGTCAACAGAGAACCCCATCACCGGTTCGTCACACACCAGTGGATCGGTCTTCATCTTCCGAGGAAGAGCGGCCCCGTGAACGAAGGCCGCTCGAACGACCTCAGAATGTGGAGCAGCTGACATTCGGATCTTTGGGGTCTCGCGAGGATATTGCACGAGCATTAGGAAACAATGATCCCACTCGGGGGCAAAGGCTCCAGTCCCCTCCTCCCGAGACCGACCGGGAGCGTAGGGAACGGAATAGAGCAGAAGCAGCTCGAACAAGAAGGGCATCTCCTAAACAAGAGCCCAGAAGGAACCCGGATACTAGGGCCAGGGAACCTGAGCGGCCCCTAACTAATGCTGATGTACAGGCAATGGTACGCCAGATCATGTCCGAGAGCCGGAACTATACAAATGAAGATTACGGCATTGAGCGAAGCCATACTCCTTTCACCGATGATATCCTCGACTTCCAGTTTCCCCGGCGTTTTAACCTGCCACAGATGGACAAGTACAACGCGAGAACTGATCCGGGACAGCATTTGATGCGATACTCGTGGCTCATGAATGCTGCTGCTGCCCCTGATGAAGTGAAGTGTAAAGCATTCCCAATCTATTTAGAAGATGTGGCGCTGTTCTGGTTTACCCGACTTCCCCCTCGTTTGATTTCGAATTATAGGGAACTGAGCGAACGTTTTATGAATCAGTTCCGACTCCATGCCCGAAAGTCCAAAAGTGTTATTGAATTGTCAAGAATTAAGCAGGCACCAGGAGAGTCTTTGAGGTCATATCTTGACCGTTTTAACTTAGCTGTGACTGAAGTTAGTGACCCGCATGAGCCCACCATTCTGATGGCATTAAAGGAAGGAGTCGATCCTGAATCTGAGTTCGGGGATTACCTTTCTGGGAAGACACCCTCCACAAGAGAGATATTCTATGAAAAAGCCGATATTTATTTAAGGCGAGAGCAGGCCAGGGAAAACCGAAAGAGAAAGTCTGAAGCGGCTTCAAAAGAAAATGTGCAGAGTAACGTCGCCGTGAAGCAGTCTGGGAAAAGTTCCGGAAAGGTTGAAGTAAATGTGGGAAACAAGGGTGGAAACAACAATGCTGGAAACGGGGGCAACAACAATAACCGTAATACGAACGGTAACAGAAGAAATAGAAATAGGGGAAGTGATCCTAACAAAAGACCCCGATTCCAGACCTACGAGAATTATACACCATTGAACGACTCCCTGGAGAATATTTACCTGGATACACACAACGTTTTGCAGTATAAAAGACCGCCACCTCGTGATTCGACCGAGAAAGAAATGGCAACTGGGAAGTTTTGTTTGTTCCATGGAACTCATGGACATTCAACCAATGAATGTCGGATTTAAGAGATGTGATTGAGAAGCTGTTGCGCGAAGGGAAACTGGATGAATACAAGGTTGCCCCGAGGGACAGGGGGCAAGGAGAGCAAGCTCCAAAACAGATTCTACCTACTCCTAAGCCTACAGCGCAGCAGAAAGGCAAGGGAATTGTTATCAACTCCATAGTGGGCGGACCTCACCCAGCAATCCGTAGCTTTAGAGCAATGGATCAATATGTAAATGCTGCCAAGCACATAGATGTGAATGAAGGTGATGATCTGGAAGATATCGCCCCCATAAAACAACAGAAGACCATGTTTGACGACGTGGTGTTCCGCAGCAGAGATAATACTGGGATCCAATCACCCACTGATGATCTGTTGGTTATTACTACCACCATTGGGTCGGCCTTGGTTCATAAGGTATTAGTAGACAACGGAAGTTCCGTCAATATTTTGTTTAAAAAGTCATTTGATCAGATGAAGCTGGAATCTGAAGATTTGAAGCCATGTGAAGGATGGATCAGAGGCTTCAACGGGGCGTCAACAGCTCCCATGGGATACATAGAATTGCCCGTGACCTTGGGGCAAGGAGAACGCAGATGAGTGCGGATGTTTCAGTTCGTAGTATTGGACGTAGATTCGCCTTATAATGCATTTTCGGGGAGGCCTGCCCTTGCTGAATTCAGAGCTTGTATCGCCCCTTGGTGTTTATTGCTTAAGTTCCCAACCAAAGCCGGAACTGGAGTAATGAGAGGGGATCATGTTTCCGGACGGGCCTGCTATGTTGCCGAACTAAAGATGTTGATGAAAGGACTTAACATCGACAGTGAAGATGCCTCGCCTCCCCCAAAGGGGGGCTCGGCATAGCAATTAGAGAAATCGGCCCCGAAGGAGTTGCTTAAAGGAACGCCTGAAGACCTGGATCCCAGAAAAGACGAGGAACCAGAGACTAAAAATGCAACTCCTAATGAAGCGACAGTGGAAATTCCCATTGATGACGCTGATCCGACAAGAGTCTTGAAGATTGGGTCTCAATTGGATCCACGTCGGGCCAAAGAACTAACGGACTTTTTGAAGGCGAACTTGGACGTGTTTGCTTGGACCCACGCTGACATGTGTGGGATATCGCCATCCATTATAAGTCACAAATTAAATGTAAACCCGAAGCATCCGCCTGTGAAGCAAAAGAGACGTATGCTGGGCCCAGAGAGGTCGGCAGCTCTCAAAGAGGAAGTGGAGAAGCTGAAGCAGAACGGATTTATTCGAGATTCGACATATCCCGACTGGATATCGAATCCCGTCTTGGTAAAGAAGCCGAATGGAAAGTGGCAGACTTGCATTGATTTTTCAGATTTGAACAAAGCCTGCCCAAAAGATAGTTTCCCACTTCCCAGAATTGACCAGCTTATAGATTCGACAGCAGGTCATGAACTTCTCTCTTTCATTGATGCATATTCTGGGTACAACCAAATTCCTATGCATGTGCCAGACCAAGAACATACGAGCTTCATTATGAATTTGGGATTATATTGTTATGTCGTAATGACATTCGGATTGAAAAACGTTGGAGCCACTTATCAGCGCTTGGTGAACAGAATGTTTTATAATCAAATAGGGAAGACTATGGAAGTTTACGTGGATGATATGCTTGTCAAATCGAAACAGTCCTCCAGCCATACGCAAGACTTGGCGGAAATGTTTGGTATCCTGCGAAAATATCAAATGAAGTTAAATCCTCTGAAATGCTCATTTGGAGTGGCATCGGGAAAGTTCCTAGGCTTCATTGTGAGCTTCCGAGGAATTGAAATCAATCCTAGCCAAATAGCAGCGATTAGAAACATTGAAGAACCAAGAAGAATTAAAGATGTCCAAAGTCTTGCAGGGAAAGTAGCCGCGCTGAGTAGATTCATCTCCAAAGCCACAGACAAATGCGTTCCGTTTTTTGATTTGATTAAAAGAGGAAAAAAGAACTTCGAGTGGACTCCGGACTGTGTTGAGGCCTTTCGAAATTTACTGGAACTGCTAGAGAAACCACCGATTTTGTCAAAGCCAGTAGATCACGAAGAATTGTTTGTTTACTTGGCGGTCTCGGCTCATGCCGTTAGCACAGCCCTGGTTCGAGAAGAAGACAAAGTACAAAGGCCAGTGTATTATGTAAGCAAGAAATTAGCAACGGCAGAGCGCAACTACCCAAAGATTGAGAAGCTCGCTTACAGCCTCCTAATCGCATCCCGAAAACTTCATCACTATTTCCAAGCTCATCCAATAACCATATACACCGACCAGCCCTTGAGGCAGGTGTTGCAGAGGCCCGAAGCATCGGGGAGGTTGATCAAATGGAATATAAAATTAAGCCAATTTGATTTAAATTTTCAACCACGAAAGTCGATCAGGGGGCAAGCTCTGGCAGACTTTATTGCGGAGTTCACCATCCCAGAGGAGGAAATAATCGATGACAGAGTGGTTAAGTCCGAGGATGAGTCGAAGATAGATCCATGGAAGCTATACACAGACGGAGCTAAGAACGACCGAAGGTCCGGAGCTGGAATCGTCTTAGTCACTCCTGAAGGACGGTCGTTATATTACGCTCTAGGATTAGAGTTCTCGGCGACTAACAACGACTCTGAATACAAAGCCCTGATTGCCGGGATGAAGCTTGCTAAAGACCTTGGAATAAAAATGTTGGACATATTCTGTGACTCTAAAATCGTTGTTTGCCAGGTGCGAGAGGAATTTGTGGCTCGGGGACCTCGACTTATCGCCTACCTCAGGAAAGTGAGAGAGCTGTTGAGTAGCTTGGAGCGGTACGATATAACACACATCCCAAGAGCCAAAAACCAGAAGGCGGATAGGCTGGCAAAGCTGGCTAGTTCCGACAATCCAGAAGAGACTGAAATAATTCCAATTGAAACATTGGAATCGCCAAGCTTTGAGTCGATGGAAGTTGAGTTCGCTTTCGAGGCGGAACCGGAGAAGGAGTCGTGGATGACCCCAATTAAGAACTTCCTTAAGAATGGGACACTCCCATCAAAGAAGAGTGAGAAAAGGGCTGTAGTTCGCAAGGCTACCAGATATGTCATGCAAGATGATACTCTTTATAGACAAGGATTTTCTATGCCCCTGTTACGATGTATAGCACACGACGACATCAAGCGTGTACTAAGAGAAGTACACAAAGGTGAGTTTGGAGATCATACAGGAGGTCAGACTTTAGCGAAAAAGATATTGCGATACGGATACTTCTGGCCCACAATTAATAAAGATGCAGCTGATCATTCACGACGCTGCGATAAGTGCCAGAGATTCGCCAAAATCCCTAGAGCACCGTCGACCCAACTTAAATCAATGGTGAGTCCTTGGCCATTTGCCACGTGGGGAATTGATATCATCGGAGTTCTACCGATTGCTAAAGGAGGAGCGAAATATGCAATAGTGGCCGTGGACTATTTTACGAAGTGGGTGGAAGCTGAGCCTTTGACCAAGATCACGGCAAGAAAGGTGATAAGTTTCGTGGTTAGAAATATTATATGCCGATTCGGGATCCCAAGGACGATTATAACTGACAACGGAACCCAGTTTGATAGTACTGAATTCAGAAATTTCTGCCAGAAGTATAAGATTGACAAGCGATACACTGCAGTTGCTTATCCGCAGTCAAACGGGCAAGTAGAGGCAATAAACAAAGTAATAAAATCCATCCTCAAGAGACAGTTAGAGCGTGCAAAGGCAAAATGGGTTGACGAATTGCCCCTGGCTTTATGGGCATATCGAACAACATTTAAGACGGCTACTGGTCACACCCCTTTCTCTCTCTCCTTTGGCTCAGAAGCAGTAATTCCAGTTGAGCTGGAAGTTCCTTCCCACAGGGTGACATATTATGACCCGATGACGAATCAGACACTCTTGCTTGAGTCTCTTGATGAAGTCGACGAAAAAAGGGACGAAACAGATTTGCGTGCGGCAAGACATCGACGTCAGATGGCACGCTATTACGACAAAAAAGTTCGCCTTAGGAATTTTGAACCAGGAGATTTGGTGCTAAAGAGAGTCTTTCCATCCCTTCCTCACCTTGGTCCAAAGTGGGAAGGACCCTTTGTCATCCAACGGAAACTTGAAAAAGGAACCTTCAAGTTAACGACCGTAGATGGCGAAGAAGTCCTTAGAGCATGGAGTGCCCAACACTTAATGCGATATTTGGATTAGAAATATTGTACTCTTTGTCATTTTTCTTATGAATTCTGTAATAAGGCACGACTTGCCTTGGGAAAATCTGACGATATGAATAAAGGACTATAAAGTGGATGTAGGCTACGACTTAGCCGAACCACTATAAAAATATTGTGTGTTATTTACTTTTATGCATTATATATATACATTCATCGATTGTTCTGTTGTGATTATGGAATGAAGGATGATTCAAAACCTGAAAAGGTTGAAGACAGTTTAAACATAAGAAAAAGCACAACGACTATTTGTGCGACAAGACATAAAAGAATGAGAAAACAACATTCTTAACTCTAACTCTCCAGAGAGAGAGAGAGAGTATAAAAGCGTCTCCGACTGAGCGCTGAGAATGAGATCCTTCCCCGCTGAAAGACCGGGGAATGAATAGATTGCTAAGCTCAAATTCTAACTCTCCAGAGATAGAGAGAGAGTATAAAAGAAATGCCAGAAAAAACGACAGGCGCTGACGACACAGGAAGTGCTATCCCGTCAGAAAATCGGGAGCATTCAGATTGCTTGATTAAGCATTAAATAATTTGTGAGAATTGACTGGGGGCATATATGTATACGCATATTTCCTCCCTCCGTAACTTCATTTCATAACTATAATAAGACATGCATTTTTACATAAGTGCAGAACTACTGACAAACAGACATCGCAGAAAATGAATTATTTTTTATTTATTTACGAATGAATGAATTTGTACAGGAAAGTAACTAAAAAAGAAGGTGCAAGAGCCGCTCATGTAGCAGCAATTGTTGGTTCACTAAATGCTAAAACGACACAAGGCAATCCACTATTTAGATTTCGAGTGAGCCTTGGACTTCTTGGCGGCTTTCTCCGCATCTTTTGCTTCTTTCTCGGCCTCTGTCAAGATTCGTTTTGATTTCTTCTTTCCTGAAGATGCGGTGCTGGAACCGGTAAACTTTTCCCGGAGGGCAGAGCGCTGGAATCAAGAGAAGATTTTTTAGCGAGTTCCTCTGTAATAGATCTAGTTGAGAGCTTAACAACTAACCTTGATCCCGCATCCACAACTGCGAGGGGCTTGAGAGCTTCAGGGTCTAGTTCTTCGGCTTTTAATTGCAAGCGTTGGTCTTGATCAGCTTTCATCGCAGCCAAGGTAACATCATCAGCATTTTTTGACTCACCGACTATTGCAACTTCTGGTTCCTCCCCATGACCTCCGTCACCGCCATCATCCTTTAAAGTTGCTATCATTTCTTCATCATGGGAAGTGTCGGCCTTAGACGGCTCACTTTTGTCTTCCAAGTCTATAGGAGCAGCCTTGTCCTCCCCTCCTTTTGCCTTTTCCGTAGGCTCTACACCAGCAGTGGCTCCCTAAGTCACATCTATTTTTCCGGATGGCTCAATACCTACAGAATGGGAAGCAACAGTTATCAACTCAGGCGAAAACAATGGGTTTTTCATCGATTGCTCAATCACGTGGCGAAAGGTAGAAATAGCCTTGACAAATTGAGGAGAAAAGGTAGGGATACCTTCCGAAGACTTCTCAGCGGGGGTAACTACTGTCTCTGATGCTATTTCAGGGATTGGAGATAGCAGAGTTGTTCGGGGAATTCCCGGATTTTCAGGATCATATCCCTCTACTTCAGGAGTTGCGGGGGCAGCAGAAGAGGAACCAGTCTCGAGAATGTTTTTCTGTTTAATCCTCCGCCTCTCTTCTTCCATAACATCAGCAATGAGGCGGCGGCCTTCAGCTAGGCGTTCTGGCTCATCATCCCTCAAGTATTTTTCCATTAGTTTATCCTTATCGATGGAATCGACTTTGAGCTCCTCTTTTTCCCACTCAACGATCTGATTCCATACTTGAACTAGAGTGGATGGGTAATCTTCGATCCAAGAAATGTTTCGGCGACGAATGATATGTGCGAAGAATTCAATCATTAATTCGCCAAAACCCTGAATATCAGCCTCCGCCTCTGACAACTGTCTGCGGGCCTCCTCCGCAGATTTGATAGCACACTAAACATTGCCCTCTGCCATGGCAGCTCTGTTCTCTGCCTCCAACAGCTTTGAAGCCAAGTCAGCATTCTTCTTTTCTAGTTCAGCATTCCTCTTTGCTAACTCGGTATTTTTCCGTTCGAGGTCAATATAAGCAAGGCGCGTCTTAGCAGCTTCTGACTTAGCATCATCGGCTTGCTTTTTTAGCTCAGAACGATCTTGAGTGTTAGATTCAAGCAAGTCACGATAGCGCTTTTGCATATCCTCAAATTGTTGTTTGAAGTTAGAAGCGTTCCTTTGAGCAACAGCTAGCTGAGCTTGAGTGTCTTCCAAATCTTTTCCTAGAGCCTTTAAAGCCTTGGCATCCTCCTCCGCGGTCTTTTGCATTGAATCAGTATTCGTGATTAGAGTACGGATGATTCTGGAAAGGTTGCGTGAATATTTAAACATCTCAGAATACTGTTTTTCCACCGCATCTATCTTTGCTTTGTCCTCATCTGCCCACTTAGAAGAAGTAGGTTCAAGGGCAGGTAAAAAAGTCAAAGTCTCGAAGTAGTGTTCGGGAAATTGCTCCTCCAAATACGCCCGCTTGATTGCAGTCTCCGCATCTAGTGGTGGAGGAGTGGGGATCGTCAATTCAGTGTCCCTGTGTGTGGAGGATTCAGTAGTTTCTTTGTCTGTCCTAGGTCGTTTAGTAGCAGGGACCTTGTGCTTACTTCGAGACCCAGTTTCTTTTGGAGGACTTCTCTCTCTACTGCGCTTTTCATGGGAAGAAGTGGAGTCTTTAGATTGTGGCCTGTCCTCTTCCTTACGGCTTTGATAACCTTTGTATTTCTCTTGTTCCGGCCGAACGGGAGAGCGAGAATGTGAGGGTCGAGAGCGATAGGGATCATAAGGCCTTCTCTCCTCCCTACCGCGATCATCACGGCGATCATACTCGATGTCCTGAGGTGGATTAGACATGCTGCGGCGAAGCTTCCTGATATCATAGTAGGATCGAGACATCGTGCCTGCACAATAAGACAAATGAAACTTAGAATCAATGGATTCACGGAGAAAGAAGTGCAATGAATGCTAATGCTGTTGTACAAAGTGTGTCCTAAGTGGTGTGTTTCCCCCCAACCAACCCGAGTCTGAAGCTAGACTAGTATGGGAAGGCTCTTTGGCCTTAGCAGGAGTGGTCTCTTCAGAAGAGGTGAAGACTAAAGGATCCTTCCTAAAATCCTCTGAAGTGTATATAGTTTCAGGTAAGGGGAGATCCCCCAAACCCTGAAATATTGGATCATCAGTACTAGGGACATCTCCCTTAGAAGCATTAAGTGGCGACTCTTGGGAGGATGTTGACTTTTCCAGAGAAGTAGCCTCCTCGGGGGCAGTATATCCTTCACGATGCTTTTCGGCCAGGTTAGCCAGTTCGTCATCCTGAGTAGAAGATGGAGAAGGTGAAGTTTGAAGGGGCACTATAGGAACTCCCGAGCCTTCTCCTGTCTCTGGGACTACCTCCACTGGAGGAATATATACATATGGAGCTGTCCCATGACCAATACTACGAAAAACGGATAACAGCCCATGGAAGTGAAGATATTCGTCCTTAAGGACTTCATCGATAGTCAAGAATTTCTGATCGCCATTAAGAAGTTGGTGCATCCGGTCAAAGAACGCCTGATCTGATATTTGTTTTGGATTGTCGACTGCAAACAAAAAGGAAAACAAGTTAAGGTGATGACTCGAGTGTATAGAGCCCGGATTTAGAAAATCAGTGCTTTACTTGATTTTGTCCTCCTCCTGGCACATCCAGGCTGTCGCTTCACATAGAACCATTCCAATCTGGAATCTCCAGCTTTACTGCTGAATGGCGCTGAGATTATCTTCCTCTTAGGAACAAACTCAAAATAGCAGAAAGATGGAGTCTCTCGAGTCCAATGCTTGAAGTTATAGAAGAAATGAACGTCATCGAACGTGAGCTCTATGCCTTATATCTCACGGTATGCTATGTACAAAGTGTGCAAGTAGGCATAAGAATTGGGATGCAGCTGCATGGAGGCAATCCACATTTGTCTTAGAAAGTCAACGATGAAGGGAGAAAATGGAGGGATAGCGCCGACCATACACATCAACCGAGTGACCGCCATATATCCTTCTGGAGGGTTGTGGGGACGGTCAGAGCTTGAAGGCACTAGAGTTTCCCTTTTCATTATCCCATATTTCAAACAAATTCGGGTAAGTCGGTCGTTATCAATTGTTGATTCAACTGAATCTTGGGGCGATTTCAATATGATAGCCGATTCAAACTCATCAGGAGCCCGGTCGTCGCCAACCCCTCCTTCTTCTTCAAACCCTAAAGAAACTTCATTCTCTGAAGACGCTTCGTCACTTTTATGATTTCCGACATCGTAATCTGAACCCTCATTATCCCATTCTGGATCCGACGGAGAAGATATGTCCTCGAGAGTAATCTTGTTAGAGGTTTCCGGGGCTTCTTTCTTCTCAGCTAGTCTGGAAGAGCGTCTGGGTCTCATGGTCATAAAACTATTGAAGAAGCAATAGCACAAATTAGAGCAAATTAGCCCGTATCCCCCCGTGCGTGTGTGCAAACTAAAGTGTAAACAGTGTATATGGGAAGTGCAAAGTAAATGTTTAAAAGTGCAACGAAAAAGTTTGGCAAGATATAAAGAGTTGAAGTAATTCTTGATGTCCAGTTACGTTCTCAAGGCACTATCCTAACTGTCCATTAAATTGAAGATCATGCCAAAAGTTGATTGGGCCAGTTAGACGAGTTTTATGCGTTAAGGTAGACTGTGCTTCGGTTCGGTTCGGGTCCATTCATTGGGATCGGATCGGGGGCGTGGCCCTAGACTTGGAAATCTCATTGAAGCTCAGAAATCAAAATCGGATCGGATCGGAGGCGAAGTCCCCTAACGGTTCGGATCGGATTACGTAGTTATATTTCTCCTCCATCATCTTACGATCCGACCCGATCCGGTTAGGTAGGCTCCTTTCCTCCTTTCTTAAGTGCTTGCTCCATCCCGATCCGATCTCCTGGATTTCTTTTATTTTTTCTTTCTTTGCTTGCCCCGACCCGGTCCGATTTCCTGAACTCCCTTCCTCTTTCCCTCATTTTTTTTTTAACTCTCATGTCCCTCCGAACCAAACCGATTCTCCATCATCCTCTTCTTCTCCTTCACCCTCTTTCTTCCCTAACCGACCCCAAGGCCAATCTCGTGCTAGTCCCTCAAATCAAAACCAAGCAATTACATGCTGGTGCATTCAACTACGGATCCTCGTTCCTCCGTTCCATCCTCAAGACGGCGACGAATCTACTAACGGCGATGACCAGGGGGAGGGTCACGGCGGCAAGGTCATCAGAGTTTCATAGTTAAATCATCCTAATCGCTCACGAATCCGACTCGAGAATGATTAAAAAAGGAATCGATCGAAGTTTTATAACCTACCATTATAATTACTTCGAGAATTAAAAGGAATTTTGGTGCTTCACAAATTAGTTTTCTTTCTCTCGTTCTGCAGAATTTCAGGAGTAAAACAGTAAAAATGAAAGGAGGAAGAAGGCAGTGTTTATATAGAAGAGGAGTGTGACTATTCGTCTCCCCATTCGGGTCGGACCGATAGCCCAATAGTAGAACCCCCGTTCGGATCGCATAGACAGTCCAGAAGTAAAGCTTGGCCCAATAGTCCAGCGGAAAATAGAAAGGAGAAGGAGTCTGTTCGGATCGGAATCCAAACCGAACTGAGTTCTTTAGCTCAGCAACGAACTGAATTGAAGTTTGAAGAAAAAGATGAAAACACAAGGAAAATCAAAAGAGGAATTACCTCGAAGAGCGCTATGCATTGATAGTCAAAGCATGCTCCGTCCCCAACAGAAGCATCCTTTGAGGGGGCAAAATGTTAGCCCACTTTGTGAACTGGGCTACATAAAGTCAAGATGTGAAATATTGAAGAACTTGAAAAACACTGAAGCGGGTCGGATCGGAGTAGGGTAGCGGTTCGGATAGGGTAAAGTCTGCTGTTCGGATCGGTGAACTATTACTATTGGAATTAAGGAAGCATAGCTATTCGGGTCAGAGGGGAATCTACTTCCAGTCGGATCGGAAAGCCACCCAATTGCTACAGAGATAGGTCGGAGCGGAGCAGAGTAAAAAGAAGATAGAATTGGTCCTCAGTTAATCCTGGTCGGATCGGAGGTGCCGATCTGAACCCCTTGAGCCTATTCTTCCGATCCGAACCCATTTTCCACGTCACTCCCCTGCATGAGTGCCTGGTTATTCGGATCGGCTATGACCAGTTCCTGCCCACAACGTCCATTACTCTGATGCGTTGTCAGCATAGAAATCCATCCGAACCCAAGGCTGATGGGATGGATGACACGTGGCTCCGATCCGGATCGAGTTCTGAGCAAATTCACACCTATAAATACCCCGTCTAGAGACAAAGAAAAGGATCTTTCTTTTTTCGGGCACTTTGAGAGTTCAACCACCTTCATAACCCAAATTCCAACACTCTCGGAAAATCCAAATCTTCTTTCATTATTTGTTTTTAGACAATTGAGTGATTGTAAGTGAGTTGTGAGAGAAATCAAGTGAATATTTCATTGTACTTGCAACTAAATCCATGAAAATAGTGAAAGACAAGTGGATGTAGGCATTTCTTCGCCGAGCCACTATAAATCTTGTGTGTTTATTTTTATTTTTGATCTCATTTCATTCTGCTTTTATTCAATTTGGGTGTTAGAACCACTTTTTGGTCTAACAACATGACTATTTTGTTTATTCAACACATGAATATAATTTATTTTCTAAATTGGAATGAGACCCACTCAATGACCATATAATAATATTAATATGGATTCCATACAACACATGTATATAATAGCAATGACAAATAATCAATCATCATCCAGAGTGCACCACACAGCTGCATAAGCATTAAATATAACTAATTAACGCTCACACTGTATGTCAATCAAACGATCGACATACCACTAAACAATTGGGATTAGTGTACGTCAAATATCATCCCAACACCCGTGTGGGGTTTCAATCTACAGACACTGAATATTATTTATACAGTTGGGCGACGTGTAAAATTTATCGTCCCAATCCATATCAGTAAAATGGGTGTACATAAACAAATCGTCTGATTTGTAAATGAATATTTATTTATTTACCTTCACGTTAAATTTATATTTTTAACGATAAATATTTTATTTCAACACATGAGTATATTTCCATTCATTCCACATCATAATCAATTTTCACCACACAACAAAATCAAAAAAGTCGTCCATGGTCTGTGGACAATGGGTGTTGGGTGCTGCTAAGCACCGTCTGCATCCTAGTATATAATTTTAACTAGAAACCAAGAGTTAAAGTGAGGAGTTCTCACCGATTAGCTAAACCAAACACCACGACTCTTCATATGTAGAAAATCTTCGCCGTGCTCGCCTGTTGTCACTTTCGTTGTCCGTATACACTACGTATATAAAAACCGCATCCTTACATTGTTGCTATGTATATAAAAATCACATTTTTATAACTATGCTATATGGATAAAAATCACAATTTTTATACTGCTACCATATAGATAAAAATTCTATTTTTATAATGGTGTTCATATAACAAAGATCATATTTTTATCACGCTAACTTCACAATAAAAATTATACTTTTATATCACTCTTCTTCTAATAAAGATTATATTTTTATATCACCACTCATATAAAAATCATAGTTTTATACTTAAAACCATACTATTTTTATATCGTTATATATAAATTAAAAATCACTTCTTTTATGTTATACATATAAATAAAAATCAAATATTTAACATCTCTTCCTATATATAAAAATTCGACCTTTATCATATTGAAAATCTATTTTCTATCGTATTATAAATCATAGATCTATGTAAATAAAATCCTAGCTTTATGTATATAAACGTCCTAACTTTATAATTTAAAAAAAATCAGATTTTTAGGAAATATAAATAAAACAAAATCTGAAAACTCACTGTCGAACGGAGGAGTGGGCTTGCTCGCGAATTCAGGTTGGTGGCGGTCTCGAGGCGGCACACGGGGTGGTGTTGTGGAGCCACGGTGGACTGGAGTGGTGATTTGGGGTTTTTTGATTTGAGAAGGGGCAAAAGGGAGGCATCGAGTTGGGTTTGTTGCTTGACAGAGGTCAGGTGACCGTCGGGATTGGCTTAGGTGGAGGGGGAGGTTGTGGCGGCAGGGTGTGGGCCAGGGGTGGTGGCGTTCGATTTGGGGGAGGGCTTGGCGGAGGTTTGCGCGGTTTGGGGGCGGGGTCCAGAGATGAACGGAGGAGGGGGTCATGGGGTGGTGGCGCGGCTCGCCGGAGGGAGGAGGTCGCCATCGATAGCGGTGCGCTAGGGCATGGCTTCTTTTTTTATCTGAGGGCCGGGGAGAGAGAAAGAGGGGTGAGGGAGAGTATAAAAATATATATATAATTTAATATTATTTTTCCTTAAAAAGTTGACTTTACATTCGAACACCAAATGAGGCCCAACGACTGTCGTCCCTAGCGTATTACCCCCAATCCAAACACAATGGGATATGTATCGTAAGCTGATTCGATCGTTTCGATCAGTTTTCGTCCAAATCAAAATATAAATCTATATATTGAATTTTAACGCGCATTTCAATTTACCGGGGCCACATACGGACTCTAAAAATTCTCAAAAAATATTTTCTAGCTTTTTTATTGATGATACGGTCCGAACAAAACTAATTTCTTCAAATTTTGAGACCGTTTGAAAAATGTCCATTTTCCAGTCGATTAAAATCAACTTAAACTGGTCAAATGCGTTTTCCTTTGCCACGCTCACATATTGACTTCAAAACTTATGAATTTTGAAACTTAGCAATAATTTGACATCACGGATCCAACAAAAGTGGTTTTGTCAAAAACCGAGGTCGTTTGCAAAATTTCCATTTTTAAGGGCCAAAATTCCATAGCGACTATTCTGAATTTTCAACTGGGCATAACTTTTGATTCCTGCTATGAAATTTCAATTTTTCGGATTCGTTGGAAAGATATTCTCAAATAGATTCTAATATTTTTGGTTTCACTAAAATCCGGTTTATTTTGAATCCTGTACATTCATTTGAACTTTGAAATTGAATTTTCAAACTACCGTGCCCTTTTCAATTCCTTTTATATTTAAAATAAAATATTTATATTCTAACGGCGATCTATATAAATATATACATCTAATTCTATTCAAAACAAATTTGTCGTCGTTATTATTTAAAATAAACCATTTTAAATATTCAAAATTCACTAAAATCGCCAAAATAAAAATTTTAAATTGGCTCAGAATTTCCGGGTTGTTATAGAATATCACTGGACTGACTCTCAAAAGACTGACAACTTGGATTCACCATTTCTCTAGAGTTAAAGAAAATACCTGCTCTAATACCACTTGTTGGATCTTGATTAACCCTAGAGGGGGGGGGTGGATAGGGTTTCTCATTAATTATCGCAAAGTTTAAATATTACGGGATATTAAAATAATAAGAAGATCACAGAATGCAGCAGAAATAAAATGCAGGAAATAAATAACACACAAAGACACCCAGCTTCGGTAAAATCCTACTACTGCTGCATTCCTAAGGTTTCTACTAGGTTAAAGAAAAGATCCCGCATACAAGACAATGTACACTCACGAAGTCCTCTCTCCTATTCTAGTCCTACGCTCAAAACCCTAGACTGGTCTATGTCCCCTAGACCAGATTCTCCCTAGTTTTACAGACACTAGTAAACTGTCTGTTAGCCCCTAACTGAATCCACTAGAATTTTACAGACTCTAAAAAACTATTTGGATCGTTTACAAAATAAAAAGAAAATATAACAAAATTTAACCAAACTAAAACCCTAGATTTTTCAAAGAAAAAATAATTCTCCCTTTAAACATATATGACTTGGCCGACCCCTTTTCATTTGAGTCCACCCTTCATTATTTAATCCCGTCCACTTTGCTTTGTGATAAAAATGGCGGCCGATTGTTTGAGATATTTCTAGGGTTTCTGAACCTTTCTCAAATCGATTCAATATCTTGAAGAAATGACGGAATTTGATTCTCAAGTTGCTTCAATCTCTGGCGCCTTGCTTCTTCAATCAATTTGGGTTATTTGCTCTTGCGATCGAAACCTTCTGCAAATGTGAGTGTTCTTGAACTGAATAAATTTTACTTTCTGATTTTTGTTGTTGTTGGTTTTTGATTTTTCATGCCAGTGATGTATGTGGTGTATTATAGGGTTATAAAAAAAACCCAGTCTCTGATTTCTTGATAAATGGCTCGATCTGATTGCATGTTGCCCCTTTTGCTCGAATCTTTGTCTTGCATGATTTCTGGGAATTGATTACTTTCCAAAAACCGATTTTCTGATTTTTGTAAAAACATTTAGTAAGTCGAAAGTGTTGCCTTGATAAAACCGTGAATTAACTTGAATTTCATGCGTGTATTTGGACATGAATGAAAAATACCAAATATAGTTTCACCAAAAAACAGACCGATTTATATCATTCTCCCTTTGTTGCCAAGACATGATGCCAAATAAATTGAGATGAAACATTTCCAATTTTTTTTTAAGTGATCGCCAAACTTCACACATGTAAATTTTCATTTTTGGAGAATCAAATTGATACTTGCCAAAACTGATTTCACAAATAGCAACCGATATAAAACTTGCCCAAAATTTGTTTTTGCCATAAACCGTATGTCACAGATGAAATGGCTAATTTGTATTGTTTCCTCTTTTGATTGCGTGATTGTTGTGATGAATCTGGTCATGTTCTGGGCTTGAATTTTCCCTTGAGTGATTTTTTTGACTGATGCCTTGTTCGAATTGCAAATTTAAAATAGGAAAAAAATTTATTTCCAATAGCTCCTTGCTTTTGCTTGATTGGAGATGCATTTGTGGAAAAGTTTAAAAGATTGTATCCTGAAATGAATTTAACTCGACTTTGTGGGTCTTTGATTGATTTCCTGGCATTAAAAAAACTGGTATGAACATTTTAGGAAATATTTTAAAAACCTTGCTAAATAACATTCTCCTTGATTGATTTTCTTGCTTTGGCAACATTGGTTTCCCATTTTTGGAAACAAAGAATTTTGTTCCCTTGATTAATACTTGATTTAAACAAATCCTGGTCGAATTCTTTTTCATTTCTGAACATGGAAAATTAACGATTTCCTTTCTTGACACTTGAGTAAAATGCCATGGATCCTTTGTTTAACACGGAAACATATTCACTGATTGAGCTGAACATGAAATTGCATCAATCACTATTATTGACTTCCTTACTGTTGCAATTCTTGCATGACATACTTTGAGCTCTCCTTTGTAGTTGAACACTAAACTGTCCATGCATGTGAAACTATGGTCAAAAATGATCTGGACCACTGTCCCATTGTGCTAATTGTTTGCTTCCATTCGTGTTGTATTAGTGTTGAACACCCTGAACTGGACTGTTTAATCTCTTGCTGACATGTAACTCCTCCCATATATGTACATATTTGCTTAAATTTATTGTTGTTACATGTTGTTTTCTTCATATTTTCTTGAACCTGAGCTGTTCCATTCCTTGTGTAATTCTCTTGACAACATGTATTTGTTATTGCCATGTAACCTGTACTTTTCTCTTTCATTGCTGTTATGAACTCGACCATTTAGCTTGCATGATTTTGTGTTTCCTTGGCCATTTGTGTTGAGCCGCTTTGTACATGATTGAACATCCATGGCTCAACACCTTGGTTGTTGTGTTCACTTGTCCATTTCATTGTGTTGAGCTTGGTCCATGTGGCTGCTCCATAGTTTCTCGCTACTACATTCTGATTGGCGAGGCAGTGCACACATGTATATCTATACACGTGCGTATATGAAGCCATCAGACAAGATTTCCTGTCCCTGTGTTATACATATACAAACTGACTAGACACAGATGAATCAGATCAGGTCATGAAAAATAATGAGAAACACACCAGAAATCTGAGGAAAATAAAATTTTAAAAATTAAAATTTATATGTATGCGTATACAGTTTTATTTCTATTGCAGTGTACTATGTGTGTTACATATGACAGGTAAGCAGGTGATGACTAGACTGACAGTGAAGATGTTGTGAAGACAGAAGATAGAAGATGAAGAACTGTCAGTGTGTGTAATAATGAAAGAATGTATACATGTAGATGAATGTCTATATATCTGATTGTATGAGTGTTGTAGTGAGGAGTTTTGTATATGAAAATGAAATTGAATATGAAGAGAATTATATATAAGTGAAATGTACAAATAGTGGAGTTTGTACTGTTTTGACTATTGAAATAAAATATTATATTTAATAAAAATAATGTTTGAATATTTAATTCTTGTCCAGTAGTACTTTATATAAATATAAATATTATTTTCCTATCTATAAGTATATGTGAAACAGTACAACAACAAACACATTTATAAATAATATATATTTGGTTGTTATCATCAAACAAAAATCATATAATTGTGTATACAACTATGTCATATACAACAATAAATTGTCAATGTGACGTACTCGAGTTATGAAATAGTGACGATCAAAGCATGGCTTATCAAAGCGTATCTTTGTGTATATCGTGACCTCGATGAACCTCAGACCCGGAATGATAGTAAAATGGCGGTTAGGTTGTATACATATACCTAAACTCTGTTGAAACTTGAAAGCTTCTGCGAATGGATCCATTTTCGAAACCTGAGGGAATAGAGTATATACGGTGTCTGGATGTTATCTGAGATATATACTTTTGCGCTATGTATTCGGTGTCCGTTGTATGGATGTTAACCAGGAGATACTTAGCTTCGTGTCCTCGATTGATCTTTCGTGTCAGGAACCATCATGTTGGAAACCCAATCTCCAATACGAGCCCATGCGATTTCGATTGTATACCTACATGTCAATATAACCAATTGGGGTTATGGGGGCTATGATTCTATATTTATTTGCGAAATGATTTTTCAACACTATGCACTAACGATAATATTAAAAGAGATTTTACATATTAGAACATTTTTGGGTGTCATAAGAGAAAACTCGCCCATCTGGTGTGCGTTTGCATTGTGTGATGTGGGATGAGCTTATGATAGCTTCATTTTCCAAAGTCATTGCGAATTTCTATGCACGGGAATTCACATGGAATAAACCCGTTCCGCGTTAGCGGCATGGTCCAGTGAATTATCGTAACTTTAAAATAACCTGAAATAATAACTATTTTGAGTTCTCATACCAGTCCCACGACTGACCTGGAGTTTATTGTTTCGTACCTAAACTCTGGGTGCCCATTATTTTTGTACGGGCAATTAGTAGTTTAGTCTATAGGTTTAGTGCTTAGAGATGGATTCATATTTGGAGCTAGAGATACGTTTGAGATTTTACTTCTTCCGCTGTGAGCTCTTGTTTTCTGCAGAGCTTATATTGTACTCCGATTCATTGTAACTCTGATGTGAAGTTTTATAATGAAATAAAAAGTTCTGTTTTGTGTTCAAATATGTTAGTACCCATAACTATCCGTCTTTATGAGCGATTTAATTTGGTTTAAATACCAGCGAGAATCGAGCAAAAAGGCGGCTCATTACATTTGGTATCAGAGCAAGTTATACAAAGCTTGAGTTACGACATATTTAAACCAAGATAGGACTCATCAAAGATATAATATCGCATTAGGGATAGGGTTAGAAATGCCCTAGAATGAGATTCAGGAGTATTAAGATTGAGAGAGCATATTTTTGAAAATATAAATTATTTTAAACTATATAAATCATTTTGAAGTATAATGTATGATAAAGGTTTTGAGTATATTCCTGGACGTCGAGATTGGACAATCAAGTATGTAAGGATTTTGAATATACACCTAGCTAACATATATATGAAGTCTAATCTATACTAGATAGATATAGAATCACACTCTAATCGCTTGAAGATAACTTTGTTAATGACTGCAACATCATCTGTATTTACTTTTGAGTTTCAAAAGTGGAATGACTATATGATTCCAATTTCAACGTCAAGAAATACTTAAGCCGTTTGGTAAGGATTTGGAATGTTCGGATAAATTCTAATAAAATACTTGTATGAACTGGAATAGATAAGCAAAATGTAAACAAGCGACTAAATTGAAATTGTATTTGCATTAATATGAAATTGGGAAAATTTTGAATGAGATTTGAATAGTAATGAATATCTGAAAATGAGTCCATCTTCTCGCTCATTGATGTGGTTGTTTTTCCTTGACTTGCCGTCAATTTTGCTTATCGTGCGATCTAGCTGTGCTTGAATTCTTCATACTATCTGGTGTTATGGCTGAACTTTTCCTTTTGCCTTGCATCGACCGATCTTTGGATAAGTTGGAGTAATAACATAGTTTGGATTTGAAAATAAGAATTTGAATTATCGCTTACTTTGAATTTGTATTAAGTGCAAATGAATTCCAAAAATGTTAAATATATCCAAATGTTATTTTGGAAGATAAGTTAAAATCAATTTTCATGAAAACTTGATATGGTCTATAAATTGAAATAGTTTATAAAGCCTATGATTTGGAAATTGAAAGGTTTAAAATTATACCACACTGGATTAAGCTAAATTGTATTATAAAGTGGAAATTCTGATTCCCAAATAGTGAACGAAGTAGATTTTTCCAAGTTATTTGGATGTAAAGTTCGACAACTTAGAATCCCAAGATTTTGAAGTATGATTTGAAAATATTTGTAAAATATTTTTTTGAGATATGAAATAAAATGATTTAGTACTGAGATTCGAATAACCCGTGACTAAAGAAAGGTATGACATGGGCGTGAACCCTTGATTGATGATCTTTTCTGGGACCCGAAGAGGCATCATTTATTTGTATTGATACTTGTAGGCCGTGCCTAGTGGCCTTGTCATGGGGAGAAACCTCTCGACTTAGAACATAAATACAGTTATGTAGTATATCATGAAATTTTGGAAATGATATATGTTCTAAAAGGAATTCTAAAGCGGTTATGATTCTATATGAAAAAGAAGTATAGTATTCCGAATGTTTCGGAAATAAAACAGGGATTCTAAGTCAGAGAAATTAATTTATACTTTGATTTTCAAGTTTATATCCTATTACTTAGTGGTTTAAAACTAATATGGTAATATTTTGTTTATATTTGTACGGACTTAACAATCTACCCTTTCTGAGGATGAAAAGTTTTAAGGGGGGAGATTGTAACGATTCAAGATTTTCAACATTCCAATATGTGAAATTAATTTGGGTTTTCTGAATATAAATTTAATTTAATATGGTATAAATACAAATATTAATTGATAATCTTTTATATATTAGTTTAAATAAATATTTTATTCTATTTTATAAATATGATTTTGCGAAAGAAAACTTATTTCAAGAATATGTTTAATGTTTATAAGATTTTATAGGTAATGATATTATTTAATTTTTATAATATATGGCTTTTGTAAGATATGATCTATTTAGATATGATTTAATAGCATAAGATATGAATAAATAAATTTTTAATATTAAAAGGTAAGTAGAAGGATTTAAAATATGAGATTTTGTTAAGTATAAAGATTTTGACTAATTTATTTTGGATATTAAGATTTATATTTATTATATTTCAAAGATATGAATTTGATAAATATTTAAATTAGGTATGATATGTGTGTGTGTGTGTGTGTATATATATTTAAGTAGTGTTATTTTGATAATGTATGGTATTTTGATGAAATATATACTTGTATACTATTTTGACAACCCATGAATTTTATAAGGAATCGTTAAGCATTTTGTTGAATTAAATTAGTTTGAAACAATGTTTGTTTTGGAAAAACGATAAACAGTGTGTAATATAATTGCTGAAACGATCAGTGTTCGAATATAAAATTATAATTAAATAACCGGTTTAAATAGTTGTTCAGTTTCTAAACGCGCAGTTTTAAAATATTTTATAGATTTTTTTTGTAATTTTTAATTTGGAAAATAAGTATATTGTTTTTGTTTCTAACGTAATTTTGGGCAACGGCGGTCGTTTTGAAACATTACAGAATAAGCTAATTTTATTTTTTGTTTTGAGATCGGTACACGTAGTTGTATATGATCATAATTTCAGTGCCGTTAGAATTTAAATAAATATGTTCATTAAAACCAAGTTGTTTACCTATATTTACCTTTGTTCATGGTGCGTTTCAACTGATAAACTCAAGCGGGTAAAAAGAAAAATTGAATATCACTGTTTTGAAATGCTCAGCAACGTGTAAGAAAATTCTTGCATTGGTGTTAAAGCGGAGACCTGCAGCCTTGCTTTGTGTTCACGTAATTCTTCTTCTACAGGCCTCGCTTGTTCTTTTTCTCACTCATCCTCCTCTTCAAACTGATCCTTTCCCTATCCCTTCTCATTCCACGGCCAAGTCCTCCATCGTACTGCTCACTCATCAGACCATTTCCCACGCCGACAGCCTGTACAACAATCACCCTCCACCATAACAACAAACTCTCCCCTTCACTCTCCTTAAACAGCGTGACCCTTTTGAAACAGCTGCTCCACTTGCTCCTTCCTCTAAAACACATGGCCTTTTATCCCCATCAGGCACCGTTACCCCTTCAGCAACATCGCACAAGACCACCATCTTCCCTTTATTTTATAATAGCAGCTCTCCCCTTGTAATCATCACCTCCGAACCTGACCACCCCAAAGCATATGAGATCCTTCCCTTTTTTCTTGCCGCTTCAGTAAACTGTGTTCCACTTTTCATGTTGTCACTCCCCTTAAAAGCAGTCTCTGCCCTTCCTTTTCAGTAGCTTGGCTTCCTCCATTTGATGTCCACCACTTCGACAGTTTGCCCCTTTGACACCACTGTTGTCGCTTCCAGCACCACCAGAGGCTGCAGTCCTCTCCGCCATACTGTACTCCGATTCATGAAACTCAACAGCGTACCTTCATCCCAGCAGGAGAACGCTGCTAGGTAATAGGACATGTGAAGTTTGTCGGTGCCTACTACCTACGTCTGGAATCTGCGGTTGAAGTGGAGTCTGATTGTCATGTTTGTTTGAGAGGGGTAGATGAGTTGAACATCTAGAAGCAAGGTGGTGAGTCAAGTGTAATGTCGTGCTTGATTTGGATGCTTGGTATTGGTTGTATGGGCATATGGTGCTTGTGGTCGATGGCGTATAAGGCTACCTGAAGGACCTGTGCAGTTTCAGGGCGATGAGAGTAAGGGGATTTCGAAAGGGTCAGTGACGAAGTTGCATGGGGGCTATTGGAAAACTATTGTGATGGTTCTGGTGGTTTCAAAGCAGTCGCAATGATGGAGCTCAAAGATGGGACATTTTCCAGAAGCAAGAACGATAGTGAGGGAAAAAAATTCGATTTAATTTAGGTAATTAGTAAAATTAAGTAACTTATGTTTTATTAATTGTTAAATAACATAGTTTATAAAATATATTACTATCTTGTGCGAGGTCGAAATTTAATGCCATCAAGATTGTTAGACTCATACCGACACAGTCTGCAATATAGTCATTGGAATTTATGCTACAAATTGGACATTTATTCAAAATTTTGTTCGCAATGGATACGGGGCGTAACGGTGAAAATTTGAAGAGCATTTGGTGAGAACTCTATTTTTTTACATTATGGTTAATTTTAATTAAGTTAGTAATTACAATTGATTAACGTTAGTTAACTAATAGAGGATGTCAATGGTTGCATGAAATATTTGAATGGATGGTTTGTGGTTATAGCACACTAAACACTTAGCATTATCGACCATAACACTTGACACACGATAAAACTGGTGGTTTCAATTATTGTGATTTTTTTATGGATGAGTTCATGATTGTTTAAATGGTTGATTTATGCGGTTAATCCTAGTTGTGTGAAAACATGCATACATTGTAGTTATGGAAAAATATAGGTAGTCATTTTAAGAAAAAAATCTCCTTCCTGTGTGAATAACGATTATTTAAATAATTAAATAATAATTGAAAATTTAGTTTTGAAATTAGATTTCAAGCCATTCCGAAATCTAAATCATAAATGATCGAACGATATTCGTGAAAGGCGAAACAGTTTTGGAAAATGTTTCAACTAATTTTGGACGCTAAATGTTTGAAACAGGTTTAAATTTAATTAAGAATGAAATTTTGAATTATGTAAATATTTGATGATAAGCTTTGGGAAACATTTTATTACGTTCATTGTAAATTAGAATGGGAGTATTTTTCAAGCTACTACCATGTGAATCGAGTTTTTAAGTTAATATCGAAAATAATGATTTGAGATATGAATCGAAAATTTCATTTTATTTAAAATCATTAGTTCTCTTTGTATAATGAATATCGATGAGTTGAAATAATTGAATGAGCTTTGAGAAATTTTATTATTATTAAGTTTCGATCTAAATTAAATAAAGATTTAAAAAGGGAAATATAATTTTAAATTTTACTTAAGAAAATTTTAAATTATTATAATTTGGAAGAAGGAAACAATTATGGTTTAAAAGAGTTAACTATATATATACACGTAGTTTGAAATGAATTATATTATATTGTTTATTACTTAAGGATTATTTTATTAAAGTATTTAATAGATGTGTATATATATAGTGAGTCAAATTATTTCATTTGACTCTAATTATTTTAATATATATATATATATATATATATATATGTTCATAAAAGGGTTTTATTTATAAATCATCTATTTTTCAGGTTATTTTAAATATTTGTAAATTGTTCCTAAATTGGAATTATTTTCGATTTAAATCGTCAATTCAAGTTGAGATTTGAAATAAAAATATATTCTCCTTTGAATATAAACCAATTTTGAAAGACTATAGTATTCCGTTTTGAAAGAATATTCTATTTTGAATATAAAATCGATTTTGAAATGATTATGATATCTCGATATGAAATATATTATATGTTGAATATAAACGGGTTTTGAATAATTGTGATATTTTATATGAAAAGTATATTCTATTTTTGAATATGAACTGTTTGAATTATCATGAACGGAATCTAAACCAAACTTAGATTTGGGAATTTTGAAAACTTAGGGAATGATAACAACAAATAAAAGAATTGTGTTTTGGAATATGAATATTGACTTCGCAAAAGGGTTAAGGTGATAACAGGATTTAAAGAACTTGGAATGAATCCAACCGAGATCTAAAATGAATTAATAATGATTGGAAGGAGATTTGAATTGAAACTTGTGTAGCCCATAACTATTGTTTATACGCTTATTACTTGGAAAGACCTAGATCGAATATTTCGAAAACCATTCCAAGTAATAATACGACGTTATCAAGAATTGAAGACTTGGAAATCGAGAAGCGAAGATAAGAATCTTCGAACAGTTTGGATTGATTGTTGATGTCCCGATTAGGCCAATCACCAGATACAAGGTTATAAGTGGCATGAGATCTGAATATATTTAGAAATTTTCGGATTGTTGTTCCATTCAGACCTTGGACAGACTCATATGGATGGTGTGTTTGACATTGTAATTGACTGCGTAGCAATGGTTTCTGTTAATACATATCGAAAGTATGGCAGTAAATTTATTCTCGTCTCTAAGACATGGGCTTAGAGGCTATGTATCGATAGAAATCAGTGACATGTTGTAAATTGACAATGTGACATACTCGAGTTATGAAATGAGCTAGTGACGATCAAAGCATGGCTTATCAAAGCGTAGCTTTGTTTATATCGTGACCTCGACGAACCTCACACCCGCAGTGATGGTAAAACAAAGGTTAGGTTGTATACATATACATAAACTCTGTTGAAACTTGAAAGCTTCGACGAATGGATCCATTTTCGAAACCTGAGGGAATAGAGTATATACGGTGATCGATGTCTGGATGTTAACCGGGATATATACTTTTGCGCTATGTATTCGGTGTTCGTTGTCTGGATGTTAACAAGGAGATACTTAGCTTCGTGTCCTCGATTGATCTTTCGTATCAGGAACCATCATGTTGGAAACCCAATCTCCAATACGATTCCATACGATTTCGATTGTATACCTATATGTCAATATAACCAATTGGGGTTATGGGGGCTATGATTTTATATTTTATTGCGAAATGATTTTCAACATTATGCACTAACGATAATATTAAAAGAGATTTTACGTATTAGAACATTTTTGGTTGTCATAAGACAAAACTCGCCCCATCTGGTGTGCATTTGCATTATGTGATGTGGGATGAGCTTACGATAGCTTCATTTTCCAAAGTCATTGTGAATTTCTATGCATGGGAATTCACATGAAATTAACCTGTTCTGCGTTAGCGGTGTGGTTCGGTGAATTATCCCAACTTTAAAATAAACTGAAATAATAAATGTTTTAAGTTCGCACACCGGTCCCACGACTGACCTGGAGTTTGTTGTTTCCCACCTAAACTCTGGGTGCCCATTATTTTTGTACGGGCAGCTAGTAGTTTAGTCTGCAGGTTTAGCATTTATAGTTGGATTTAGATTTGGAGCTAGAGATACTTTTGGGATTTCACTTCTTCTACTATGGGCTTTTGTTTTCTGCTGAGCTTATGTTGTACTCTGATTCATTGTAACTCTGATGTAAAGTTTTGTAATGAAATAAAAAGTTCTGTTTTGTGTTCAAAAATGCTAGTACCCATAACTATCCGTCTTTATGAACGCTTTAAGTTGGTTTATATACCAGCGAGACTCGAGCAAAAAGGCGGGTCGTTACATTATCTTTATTAATCCATCTTAGGCAATTTCAACCTAGGATTAAAAGAAAAAGCCCTTGCGCTTTACTTTGTCTTTGATTATCATCAAATACTCTAATTTGCAACACTTATGCCAATACAGAGTGGTTTTTGAATGATAAATCCAACCCGTCTCTTCATATTGACAAGATAACATTAACTTGGACAACCCATCGATAGCTATCGAAAAATCAAACATTCATCCAAAGCCCTTATTTCCAAATGGAAATACTATTGTTTAGCACCAAACAATCACTGAGAACTTTTAATTAATATTTCATTAACTAAATAATTTCCTAATTAAACTCAATATCCTTATCGATATATTTTTCAAACTGTTTTGGCCTCTTACGATACTTGGCAAACATATCCAAATTCCCATCAAATTATCATTTTCTATACTTCGAAAATATTCTCTTATTATGATGGTAAAACATTTCCGTTCAACTAATATTTACCATGAACCCATTCATTTTCCATACTTAGAAAATATTCCTTATTTTATTTGGAAAACATTTCCAGATCATATTTACTTGGGTTAAAATGAATGTTGCGTAAAACATAGTTACAACAACCCAAAGTACTGCATTTTACTAACTATATTTAAATCTCGTATCAAATCTCAATCGTTTCCTTTCCATAAATCATTTACTATAACAATAGTTTTATAGTCCATGCTTTTCTATTTTTAATGAAAATCATCTATTACAACACGTTAAATTTTACTAAGCAATTTGGTTCCAAATTTTATATATAATCGATAAATCAATTTTAGTTATCAAAATTTTCTAAGTCCTTATTTTTTTGGAAAATTTCGCCAAGGTCTCCTTTGTACGACTCATTCGGTACAACTACAAATCGCCTCTCTGAGCCCTTTCCATTCAAAAAGAAAATTAAAAATCCAAGAAGCTTGCTAAATAGGCCCATAAAATCTCATATTCCATTAAATATGCACCACTTTTCCTGGGCATTCAATTTTTATTTCTTCAATTGCTTCATCACATACCCGTTAACACATATTAATCCAATTCCAATTTATTCCAAATCAATCCAATCATTCTTAACTCAATTCACAAATTTCTTCTCTAATTAGCTCTTTTGCCTAATCCGCTTTTAGTTTGAACATAACACGTTCAAATAAATTTTTATTCGCTTATGCACAAGTTCAGTTCCATTTCAAACTCGGATTTCGGAATTGATTTCAAATTTAAATACACAAACTCAATTTACTTAACTAATGTTAAGTTCGACCCAAAACTCTATTAACTAATTACTTCATAATTATATAATTTCATTCAATAATAAAAATCTGATTTTTGTTCCAAAAATCAATTTATTTACTCTATTTAAGTTCATATTTATTTTATAACTCATGTCTGGATTTTACTAATGGATTTTTAAGTTTTATTCACTTAAAATCCTTTTAATTTATTAAATAAAACATTACCGTTTATAAACGATTATACGACCGTTTTTACGGAAATTTGATTTGGACAAACTCAAAATCTATAAGACGAAATCCAGAATTTTCTCTTTCATTAGGAATCTATTATTCAATAGGTCCGGACAATTCTTATTTCAAAGAATTCTGAAGTCCTATATACTCAATTTAAGTCGAAAATGTAAAACTACAAACTACCACTCCATAGTGACCTCGTTTTAATTAAATTTAAATATAAACGTTTAAACTTCGTTATTAAATAAATTTCAACTTTGTTCTTCCATTTTTTAATATAGTTTAAGCTAGGATTTCAACTATAACTTAGAAATTCCGATTACCTGAAATCGTCGATTATTTCATTCAACATTCATAACTCATTTATAAATTTATTCACAACTCAATATTTTATATTGAATTCCAATTCCCTTAGAAAATATTATTTATAAAATTCGACATAATCAAATTCCAATTATAAATCCCTTGGACTTATCTGAATTCAATTTATATTCTTAATTTTGGAATAAAATCTATCGTTCCCTTTTTGAAACGATTTCCATTTCATATTTATTCTAATAACTTCCATTTATAGAAATTCTTTTACTTACAAAATCCTATTATAAGTTCAAATCCTTTTTAAGGCCATCACTTATAATATGGTTTATAATCTCATATCGACTTCATTCTAGTTTTAAAATATTGGTCAAAACAAATATAATTTCACTTTTCCTATTTCATTGTAATTTTATTTTACTTCTTTATAACTTCCTCTTTTGAAGTCAAATTTTAATCATAAATTCATATGGATTTATTCTAATTCAATTTACCTTCTGAACATCAGAATAAATTTCATCGTTTATTTTTTGCGAAACAGTTCCCTTTTCCCTTTTTAAATTCACATTTGAATTTAAATTCCCGAAGTATCCAATGATAATTTATTTCACTTCATTTATAAACATCGTTTATAAATTTACCTATTTGTTTTTATTATTAAACAAGTTTACATTTTCTAACTCATTCCAAATTAAAGTTCTATTTTTGGAAAACTAAATTTTCCTTTTTTTATAAACCCAAATTCATTTCCCTTGCGTTTGAATATATTTTACGACATTAACTACCAATATTTTAGGGCTAGTTCTGTTCAAACATTCAAAACACCTAACAATCAATCACAGTTTATTTCTCATATCATATAACGTTACATATGAAAAAAACATTAAATTATTGAGGAATCCAGTTGGATTCCACCAACCTATTTTCTTGCATCCACGGATGTTTGACAACATAAATAATACCAATCCTGCTTCATGGCGTGATATCGCTGTATAGAAGGTCATTTGCTATTATGTGGGGCACGTAGGGTATCATCCGCTAAAAAGTTGCGGGAATATCCACCTACCAAGCCTAAATATAACTAACATATATATATATATATATATATATATATATATATATATATATATATATATATAGCCATAACTGATAAACAATTTATCAATGCATCCAGACAACAAACAAGCAACATGTAAAAATTTATACTAAATAAAATTTTGTTTATAGTAATATTACAAACGAACCAGAGAGTGAGTTTAGTCACATAGATTTTTATTTGTCAAATATCCCAATTTAAATTAAATCGAATAGCATTCATTTTAAATTAAATTCTAGCAACCTTGTCCCTTTGGGGACATCCAGTAAAATTGGAATGATACAGAGAAGATTAGCATGGCCCCTGCGCAAGGAGGACATGCACAAATCGAGAATGGTCCAAATTCTAGCAACCTCTGATTGAATCCAGAAAAAATTCCACATTGTGAAACCTACAGCTACGAACTACCCGATTGATTTCATTCGATAAAATCTTATATATATTAAATATGACAATCATTAGTGAACAACACTTAATATATATATACACACACACACATATGTATATGTATATGTATATGTATATATATAATCAATGAATTCAAGAATAATAATTATTTAAATTTATTACCTTAAGTTAGCTTTTAAAATTATTTCTTTCCGCGTGTTGTCCTACACTCTGTCTTCCCCGTTTGCAAAGCACAACCCTCGCTTCTCCCCAGCGCACAAAATCTTATCACAGCCATATAAGCGATGGTCGTGGCTTGAAATTCCTCTGTAACAACTGCCACATCGGTCACCATTTGACACTGCTACCATCGCCCTTCGCTAATCCTTCACGTCCTCAAGCTAATAGCCATCACAATGAGAACACTGTCTCCTTCCAGATCATCGCAACAATCCCTAGACCCGTTGCCAATCCCAAAAAAGAACGAATCCTTTTGAACCCGAATCCCCCTAAAATTCCATCATAAGTCCTCTCTTCACCTTGATTCCAATGCTACCCTCGAATCACTCACCGACCTCGCCAAGTTCCACCACACCTAAATCTAGGTCGATTGTCGAAGTCCGTATTTGAAGATGCGATCGGGTTTCCTCAAATTGATGTCATCATGAAGCTTGCTCAAAAACTAGATCAACGGACCTTTAATTGAACGAACTTGTTACGTATTTGGTTTAATATAAAATTTTGAATTGAATTTTGAAAGAGGGAACTTCGATATTTCTCTAAGGAACGAAATAGAAAAGAATATAAAAGGGGTGTGGTCGTGTATATATAGACGAAGAGGGAACATAACGTACACTACCATTAAAGGTTTGGTCATCCTCAGTACATGCCAGTTTTAATTCGGTTTGATTCTTAATTTGATTTGATTTTTAATTAATATGATTTTCTTTTAAAAAGTTTTGATTTGATTTTGATGGCATTTATTATTATAATATTCTAACAAAACTTACACCTGAAGTTTCATGTTTAAACGAACAAATACGAGTTTTGATCGTGATGAAAATCGGCACACCACTATGGTCTGACGTTCTAGACCCAATAAAATTGGTTTCATCGAAAACCGAGGTTGTTTGAAAATTAGTTATTTCTACTTATCAAATTAAATCGATAAAATATGATTTAAATTCAAAATAATCAAACCCATCGATAATAAATTACTATTACTGCTCTAATTCAAATAGAATTTTATATTGATCATCCGAAACGTTTCGATTCAGTTTTATCTTTGGAGTTCAATTATTTTTCATTTTCATATTATGATAATTCAATATACTAGAAATTAGATCGTATTCGATTATTAATCATTAAGTTCCATATAAAAATCTATTTATATTATCAACTCAACATTTAAAACGATATTAAATGTTCCAAATTAACTGACCAAAAATTTCGCTTGTTACATGCACTTTGGTTCTACCATATTTATTTGTTTTGCATGAGTAGGTTATTTCTTACCTGTGCTTATGTTTTTGTAATCTCTCGGATGTATCAATAAAATTGTAGGGACACATTCAACCCCATCGGATTTGCCAAAAAATAAAAGATAAGTCAAGTTCTAGTACTTGTAAAGCCTTATGATTTTTGAAGTATTGATTTTGATGTGAGATGAAAATCATCAGTGCTAAGCCTTGCTACAATTAACAATAATTTTGTAATGACCCGCATTCTACGCATCGAAGGATCGTAGAATATTTATTTCTTTCACATGCGAAGTTGTATGGTCATGTAACTTTGGGAGACGACTATTGGGGTCATTTCCCATGTTCATGATTTTTGCCGATTTTGAAATGACCGTTTTGCCCCTAGCTGATCTTGTTTCGGTCATAACTTTTGATTGGAAAGGATTTTTGACCTCAAACCACTTCCATTAGATTCGAATGATGGTTTACCTTTCCGTAGAGTGATCACATTAGACAAACGGACTCACCGTTTGGGAGATATGGCTAAAACAAGTTTCAGATGGTGAAAAACAGCTTAATTGGGCTTAACCGGGAGATTAACAACTAGGCCCAAGGGAGAATTTCGGAATTTGGAGTACTTAATGGCTGTTAGGGTTTAGAGAACACCCTTTTTCTCACTTTCACAGCTGTCACTTTCATTCTTGGAACCCTAGTAATGTCCTCCAACATCTAAAACACCCCAAATCACCTCCTAATCACTAATTAAGCCAAATCTACATCAAATCAAAGAGGATTAGCACAAGAATCGAGGTAGAACCACTGTATAGCTTTGGGAACAACACCAAACAGAGAATCATTTCAGATTTGGTAATTTGTTTGTGGCTAAGGTGAGTGATTTGCATAGTTCCTCGCTAATTATGATTAATTAAGAGTAATTAGTGATAATTAGCGAATTTATACATGTTAAAAATCTAGAAAAATATTTATAAAATTCGAAATGATGTTTAAGCGTCTGTTAGAAAGTTTGGATAATTTGGTTAAGTTTTGCTAATCATATCATTAGTTATGCCTAAACATGATTAGGGAAAATATGGCTTTTGGCTATGTCTGATTCAATTTACATGCTATGGTTGTTGTTTTGATGTCTATGGTTCATTCTCTATGTTGCTATGACTATATGGTATGCTTTGTGATTGAGTAAAATAGTTAGAATGGTCAAAAACGCCGTCATATGGCGTAAACAGTCGCAGGAAAGTTGAAGGAAATGTGCAAGGTTTCAAACCGGATCGGATCAGATTATTGGGCTCGGATCGGATAGGAGAACCTGGCAAGCGGACTTGATTCGTATTGGAGCTTAGCATAATGGGCATGGCGAGAAGGAAGACCATTTGCTTAGAGTTAGAGTTGGGCAGGGGATCAGATCGGAGAGACCAAAAGAGTATCGGATCGGAGAGACCAAAAGGGGATCAGATCGGAGCTAAGAGGGGAAGACCTAAACGGATCTGGAGACATGAGGAAGCACACCCGAACCGAAACGAAATGGCCGAACCGAACCAATGTTGGGCTTAGGACCGCTTCATCATGATGACTTCTTCTGAAGACCAGCTCCAATTCGACCAAAACTCGAGATGCAAAGGTAGTCCAAGTGGGAAGTTTGTACTCAGGATCCAGTTGGGAACCAATGAGTTAACTTCATGATTGGACTTTGCTGTGGGACATGTGCTAAGGGGTTGCCGATGTCTATGACTTTGGATCACTATGTAGGGGAGGTACATGAACGGATTCAGGGCCGCAGTTGCCTAGGTACGACTAGTGGGCTATAGACCAATAAAGTAGGGTCATTTGAAAAGGTTTGGTCATGATCCCATGGGATAAGCTTGGTGGTAGTAGTAGTTGTACGAGTTGAACTCCGTCATTACCTCGATGAGTCTAGTGGTCAAAGTGGTGGATATCTTATGCTTTACGCATTGAGTGAGAGACGTGAGGATGGTTGCCATGCTTGATTTTGTTTGCCATCACTATGACATGCACATTCCCCACCCCGTATTCTTTACACCATATGTTAGTGGCACCTTAGAGTACTGTACAGTTTGTAATGCTAACTCTTTGGTTGTAGGTCCAGGTTCAGGTATGGTTTAGTATACTTATTATTGTTCTGTTTTGCTGCTTACCGCTCATACCAGACTTTTGTCTGACTCAGAGTTTTGTGTCTCTTCTTATTATTCTGGGTGCTCTCACGAGCAGACTAGAGACAGGTTAGCTGGTGATGCACAAGTAGCTGTACCGGAGACGAGCAGGAGGCTTCAACGTATGATATATATAGATATTCTCCCTGTGTCGCTGCTGGTCACTACTTTGGGCATTAGTAGTGCACCCTTCCTTTCTTTTGCTTTAGAGAAAGTTTTAAAGTTGTAATAATGATGATGTGGAACATAAGCTGTATTTGGATTTTTCCGTTGCCATGATGTTTAGTTTCAGCTTATGCACTGTATCACATGTTCTATATCAAGTATGTTATTATTATAATTTATTCCCTGCGCTATGAGACATTCTATAGGTTCTTGATTAGTTCATTCTCTTCTTTCCTTTCTTTGGCGACCGTTCCAGGCTAGTCGGGCATGTGTACAACGCACTTTCGGAGGAAATGCCGACTGGTGCGGGGCAGGCCGTCACACATGGTATCAGAGCTCTAGGTTGCATAGTTAACCTAGGGAAAGACACCAGGGAGAGATAATACGTATATGAGAGCGCGTATTTGTGATTATTTTGGTTTTTAAAAGTTATATGTATTTATACTATTAGTATATCTAAGGATGAAGTCGCACTGCACTGGCACCCCTATGGAGATGGTTAATCATTTCCTCTTTACAGATTGAACGATAAGCCGATACATAAGAGGTGCCGGTAGAGGAGCCAATAATGAGAATTCTACTGACATGAGGACGATGTTTACTGACCTCATGAGGGAGACGCTTAAAGATGTTCAGGGGGCAGCTAGTAATGGTGGTGGTCCAGTGGTGCAGGCGCCTAGGGCCAATTTCGCCAAGCTGAACAAGGATTACACTAGTCTTGGTGGAAAGCCATTCCAAGGAATGGAACCGGCCATGGATGTTCAAGATTGGTGATAGCTGTGAGCGTATCTTCAAAGACTTGGGTATCGAGGATGCGATGAAAAGAAAGCTAGCGTCCCGTTAGTTGCAAGGACGAGCAATGAATTGGTGGAATGCTATAAAGGTAGCTACTCCCGAGGATCAGATTACTTGGGATCAGTTTAAGGCCCGATTCGGTGAGAAATTTATCCTAGCTACCCAGAAGTCAGATTTGTTTAGGAAATTTCTGGAGCTCAAGCAGAATGGTAGGGCAGTCTCAGAGTACATTGCAGAATTCGATACTTTATCGAAATGTGGATTATCCTTCATTGACACTCCCGAGAAGAAGAATGAGAAGTTTATAATAAGTTTGGATCAGTACTTGGGGGAAAGGCTTATTAACCACATTGATGAGATGTTTGAATCGATTGTGGGGAAAGCATTGAGGTTAGAGAGTCTTTACACTAAGTCGAAGACTGAAGTCGCATCTGCATAGGAGCCAAAGCCACAAGCAAGCGGTGGAGGCAAGAATGGTTCTCAAAATAAGAGAAAGCAGAATCAGACGAAGGATGGCCAAAAGAAAAAGAATAAGAAAGATGTTGAGTTCTTCAGCTGTGGTAAGAAGGGCCATTATGCTAGTAATTTTTGGGCCAAGCCAGCGGATAGGAAGTGCTTCAACTATGTCCAAGTGGGACATCACAAGGACAAGTGTTCGCAACCCCCTAAAGAAAAGTAGATGGAGAAAGCAGATGCCCTTAAAGTTGTTCCTTCTTCGTCGAATGCCCCAACTGCGGCGGAGAAAGGAAAGAATGTCATTATTCAAGGTATGCTTTCTGTTTATGATGTTCCTGTTAGAGTTTTGTTTGATACCGGAGCTTCCAGTTCCTTCATATCTAGTGACGTGGTAGATAGTTTGGGATTGGAACCCAAGATCGTCGATAGACCTTTAGTAGTGACGAACCCGATTGGTGGTTCGACTAGCCTTAGCATGATTTGCCATAATGTGGTCTTATCGAGTCAGGGATGCATGTTTGTTTGTGATTGCTTTGTTTTGGGCTTTACTGGGTTTGGCATTATTTTGGGAGTCGATTGGCTCCAAAGATACGGGGTGGTGGTAGACTGTAAGGGCTTTTTGGTGACAACTAGAGCGGATGACGGGCGGAGGGTAGTGTTTGGTGGTCTACCGAGTGATAGGGTAATGGCCAGTTTTCTAAATTCCCTCGACATCCCACACGATGAGTTTTCAGGTTTGCCCGTGGTTGGCCAGTATCTTGACGTCTTCGAGGAAGTGACCGGGCTTCCACCACATCGAGAGATTGAATTCCGTATTGATTTAGTGAAAGATGCCAGACCTATAGTGATGCCACTTCGTCGTATGGCGCCAAGGGAGCAGCGAGAGCTCGGGGTGCAAGTAAGCGATCTTTTGAAGAAGGGATTTATCAGAAGAAGTGTTTCAGAGTGGGGAGCACCAATTGTGTTTGCTACCAAGGAAATGGTTCCCTTTGATTGTGTGTGGACTACCGCGAGCTGAATAAGGTGACGAGGAAGAATAAGTATCCTCTACCTTGGATAGATGATTTGTTTGATTAGTTGAGTGGCGCGAGAGTATTCTCTCAGTTGGATCTCGCGACAGGTTTTCATCAGCTTAGAGTGGAAGCTGAGAGTATAGCTAAAACAACATTTTGGACGACGTCTGGATTTTATGAGTGGTTGGTCATGCCATTTGGGTTGACCAATGCGCCAACATATTTTTTGGATCTTATGAATAGGGTATTCAGAGATCAGTTGAATAAGTTTGTTCTTGTGTTCTTGGACGATATATTTGTTTATTCGAGGATGGAGGAAGAACACAAGGAACATTTGAAAATAGTGATGGAGGTGTTGAGAAAACACCAATTTAAAGCAAAGTTTTCTAAGTGTCACTTCTGGAGGAGAGAAATGAGATTCTTGGGCCATGTTGTTTCAGAGAATGGTATTGCCGTGAATCCTGCGAAAGTGGCTGCGGTACAAGATTGGTCTACGCCCAAGAATGCAACAGACATAAGAAGTTTCTTGGGACTAGCTGGATATTATTGTACGTTTATCCAAGACTTCTCCAAGATAGCAGCACCGTTGACTCAGTTGACCAAGAAGAATCAAGCTTTCGTCTGGGACAAAAAGTGTGAGAATGCATTCAAGAGTCTAAAGGACAAGTTGACATGTGCACCAGTGTTAGTCATTCCTAAGGGGAATGAAGAGATAACGGTATACACAGATGCATGTGGTACCGGACTAGGTGCTATATTGATGCAAAGAGGTAGGGTTGTAGCTTATGCAAGTCGGCAATTGAAAGCGCACGAGAGAAGATACCCTACCCATGATTTGGAATTAGCAACGATCGTATTCGCATTGAAGATGTGGAGACATTATCTCTTGGGAGAAAGATTCGAGTTGTTTACCGATCATAAATCTTTAAAGTGTCTCTTCTCTCAGAAGGATTTAAATCTCCGACAGCAAAGGTAGTTAGAATTCTTAGCTTCATATGATTTCGATATCGCATACACACCAGGAAAGGGCAATGCGATAGCTGATGCATTGAGTGGAAGACATGGTAGTTTAGGGGTTATGTTTCTAGAATGGAAGCAACTAGAGTACGTCACGGGGTATGATTTCAGACCAAAGTGCGAATTGGATCCAGAAATGTTAGCAAGTTTGATGACCAGACCCACTTTGATGGAGCGAATTGGTTCTAGTCAGAGGAATGATCCTAACCTATTGGAAATCATCTCAAAGTTAGAGATGGGAATCGATGAAGAGATGAGAAAGTATGGGCTTGATCGAGATGGATGGCTTAGGAAGAATGGAAGACTAGTTGTACCCAATGTCAATGGATTGAGAGATGAAGTACTTAGAGAATGTCATCACTAAAAACAGACTATACACCTCGGTGGTAACAAGATGTATCGAGACAAGAAGCAGACCTACTACTGGGAAGGGATGAAAAGAGACATTGGGAATTTTATGTAACGACCCAGAATTTTGGGGCCAATTTAAAAATTTTATTTTAGAAATTTTAAGGGAATTTTAATATTTAAAATAAATTACTTTAAATAATAACGACTAAAATTTTTATTTTAAAACGAATAAATTTAATTTAATTATAAAAGGAGTTTAAAATGGCGCTGCAGTTTGAAAATTTGAATTTGAACTTTGACTGAATATACATGATTCAATTTAAATCAGCATTGAGCGAAACATCCAGAAATATTTAAATCTGTTTAATCATATCTTTCTAACGAATCTGAAAAATTGAAATTTCACTGTGAAAATAGAAAGTTATGTCCAGTTTAAAAATTTAGAAAAGTCGCTGTAGAATTTATATATATCTTAATATTAAATATAGCCCTTAAAAATAGCCATTTTTCAAACGACCTCGGTTTTCGATGAAACCACTTTTGTTGGAACCGGAATGTCAAATTATTGCTAAGTTTCAATTTTCATAATTTTTCGAATTAATATGTGAGCGTGGTAAAGGAAAATGTGTTTTGACTGTTTTAGCCAAATTTAATCGACTCGAAAATGGCCATTTTTCAAATGGTCTCAGAATTCGATGAAATTAATTTTGTTAGGACCCTATCGTCATGACGAAGCCATTTTTTTTTTTGGATTTTTCTGAGACCGAATGTGGCCTCGGTGAATTTAATTGCGTGGTAGGATTAATTTAATAAAGGACTTTATTATTAAATTAAAGAATACAGGCTACAGACATTAATTTGGGCCTGCGGGACATAGCCGGATGAGTCCAGGATAGGGGTTATTGGGTAAGAACAACGGTCGTTGGGCTGAAATCAGACAAAATTGCTAATCGGGCATTAATTGGGTTAATTAGAAATTTTATAATATAAATACTAGAAAATATTAACCCTAATCACTATATACCCTCGTTCAAAACAATCGGCCGCCGCCATCTCCTTTTTCAAAGGCCAGAGCCGTTCGATTTTCATTCCTCAAAATCTCTAAATCCTGTAAGAATTAAAACCCAATCTCCAGCTAATATTGAAGAGTTAACTCTGCTCTTCGATTTGATAAGGAGTTGATCATCTCTGGTGGCACACTGACCGAGCACCAGTCCTCCAAACCAGGGCCGCCTCAACCGCCGTACCACCCACCACAGGCCGCCGAGCTGTGCCACACACCTACCGTCGACGCGCCTCCCTAAGCCCGTCAACACCGTACCCTCTGATCGACCTCCCGTGCACCGTACAACGAGCAAATGTGAACCCTAGGATTGAGTCAGTTACAGTAAACATCGGCCGAACCTAATTGGGGAAGAAAAAGGGTATTAACCGTTTTATTTTCATTTATTTAAGTTTAAATATTTCCAATCTTAAATAAATCATAACGTGTTGACACGAACTCGAAATCCGACAATTTTAGGACCGTCAGGATCGTAATTCAGAGGGCTATTTTCTATACTGATTTGAAGTCATTCTGAGCCAGTCTAATTTTGGCCAAATTCAAGAGGATCAACGCTTAGGTGAGAACTCTGATTTACAAATTAAATAAAATCTAATTATTTCTTTTGATTTTAAAATTATGTTGTGAATGATTATGATTCTAATCTGTGATGTGATATTTAAATTTGTTGTTTGATGATTGGGTTGGATTATGATGCTCATATTTTGTTAGATCCGACAAGGATACTTCTTTATTTCATATTCGTGAACATAGACCTTATAAAGATATTCCTTTTACCAAGATCCATGGAATTCAATATGGTTTGATAATAAAGTTTTATTTTTTATTGTTGATTCTTTAACAATGAATTGATTTCAATGCTGAGGCCATATTTGTAACATCGAATAATTTACATACAAAAAGATACAATTTATAATGTCTTACATTAAAAGGAGACAATTCTTAATGTCATTATTTAAGCTTAAAAAGGTTAACAAAAAAAGAACCATTTTTGGTTGTCATTTTCTTTTTTTCAACAAAATATTACATGTTTTTAATGTCATTTTGTTTCTTCTAGAAGTATTATAATTTTTAGTGTCATGTTAAAAGAATTATAACAAAATTCATATTTTGTTAATGTTAAAAGAATTATTACAAAATTCACATTTTGTTAATATTAAAAGGATTATAACAAAATTTACATTTTGTTAACATTTTATGTAAAGGAAATTAATAGGACATTTTTGTCACTTGAAATAAAATAACATTTCCTTATAAATGTTACAGTGGAACAAAACCACATTTCCATAAAAATGTTACCTTGTGAATAAAGACAACCTTTTTATTTGAAATATGTTTTGTAAATAAAAATACCATTTTTGAATTGAAGTGTGTTTTGTAAAGAAAAAGGAAATATTTGTTTACATAGAAGTATTAGACAAATTAACATATTTTGTTTACATATAAGAAAGAATGACAAATACATATTTTTGTTTACATATTAAGAAGAAGATTAACATCTTTTGTTAATTATATTATAAAGAAAAAAATTAACATTTTGTCAATTAGATTATAAAGAATAAAATTAACATATTTGTTAATTAGATTGTATAGGACAAAAATTAACATTCTTGGTAATTAGAAAGAATAAATTGGAAAATGTATATTTCTATACGTTAGAAAGAATAAATTGGAAAATGTATATTTTATACATTAGAAAGAATAAATTAAAAATGGACATTCTGTCACTTTGAGAAAAATGAATAAAAAGCACAATTTTATCATATTTCGTAGAATGAATGTGAAATACACATTTTATCATATTTAGAAGAATGGATAAAAAGGACATTTTGGTTAGAAATGTTAAAAAGGATTAAAAAGAACATTTTGTTAAAATGTATATTAGAAAGATAAAAAGGATATTTTGGTTAGAAATGATTATAGAAATATAAAGTCACATTTTTGATGAATACTTAATTTGTGAACAATAGAATCAACATTTTTGTCAAAACTTGATTAACAAAATAATCATATTTGTTTGCATTGAAAAGATTTAACAAAATTATCATACTTTGTTGCATTTAAAAGAGTTAGACAAATTTATCATATTTTGTCAAATTAAAAAGAATGAAGTAAAATATTCATTTTGTCATTTAAAAATGAATGAGACCAAAAATATACTTTTTGGTCAATAATTAAGAGTTAAGAATTTATTGTCATTTGTTAACAATAGAAAGAATTGAAATAAAAGTTAAGATTTTTGTTGTCATTTGTATACAATAAAAAGAATTGAAATATGTGTATGTGATGTGAAATGTTTGATGTGTTGAATATATTGTTAGTATATTCCAACTGAATATTACACTTCCATATTAATTCATATTGTTAAGTTTTCTAATTTGTTAATATTTATTTTAGAATGAATTAAATAAACTGGATTTTCAGTTTGTCGTGAATAGTGTCTTAAATAACATTATTCTTAAACCCCGTATGAAGAGAATAATCTTTTAATTTAGATTATTAAAGTTTTCAATTATATTTAGTGATTGAAATAAGATGAAATGTGAGTTGGGTTTATCGTGAACTATGTTTTTAAGCGACATTTGTTCTTTAACCCAACTGACAGTGAAAATATGATTTGGAATTTATGAATCTTTTATTAAGATTTAAATGGGAATTTTCCAAAAGTAAAGTTTTCCAATTTATTATATTAAATTGGAGTTGAATGGAACTCGAATTAAGAATAACCGAGATAAGCTTCTGTAAAAGAAGACTGATACTACATATGGAATTTAGGAGGCTTCGCCATTATTCCATTTATATTATTGGTCGGATACAGAAATTTATAACGATTATATATATTGACTTGATTTCTGTGAAGATTCCATATTTTATGGGAGATGATTTTGGGTTTACCGTGAACTATGTTTTAAATGACATTAGTTCTTTAACCCAGTTAAAGATAAGATTAATTTCTTAAATTTAAATAATCGTTGAATAATGATTTTTGGTATCTAAAACCAAAATTGGGGTTTAATAAATCTTTAAAAGAAAGATTTAAGTATAAAGTTAAAGAATTTATCTTTGATAGAACAATGAGAATATTTTATTTTAAAGAATATTATGAATTGGAATGAGGCGTTGGATGTGCTTTTATAAAGTACTTGATTTTTAATATATAAATACGTGGGTTATTTGGAAAGGCTGGGTTTAACCCATTCCGAATAATCACAATGACGATGAAGAGTCGAAGTTGAAGACGATGATTGAAGACCGACGATCTTCACATCAAATGGATGTGTTGCTACTGAGACCCATGATGGGAGTAGCTACCTTGAAGGGGCCTCAGTGGTGGCCGTCCGGACTATTGTTGATTGTTCGGATTTGGTTTTCGCTTAGAACCAGAGCATAAGCTAGTAAATGGATGCGTGTCTAACATTGGATTTCGTTCCATGTGAATTAAATCGATTTCTGTTAATGTATGTTTGTTTGGTGGTGGAGGATTTATTCTCTACTTAACACCCTGGTATATGTTAATAGTGATTAATCGCATGGCGTGGATTTTCAATGTGGCACGCCAAGATGCAATTGATCAAGGCTTTTGTTGAAAAGCAGGGCCTTGTGGGATGATCAAAGTATAGCCTATTATGGCATAACTTTGTGTATATCGTGACTTCGTGAGCCTCACACCCCGGTATGAGTCAAAAACGGGATTAGGACTGCAGGGAGTGCACACGTTTCTTTCTAGCTAGGAGTATTGTCAGTGCTTAAACTGGCTAACATTTTACTTATGTGAATGATGGATTTTGAGGCGCCTTGGATTTTTACAGGCCGTTAGTGGTAATACTATAGGTTCAAAGGAACCGGGAAACGTGTGTTCAGGCATAACCAATCCATTGCCGATAAACGGGGACCGGCCCTGAAGATCCAAGGGTTCACTGCGGGGGATCCTGAGGCATTTTCTAGAGTGTCTCGAATCGGAGAGGAGCTTGCCCCTAGCCTCGACTCATGATGGAAATCCAATTTCCAATACGACCTTGCGGTTTTGATTGTAGAACTAGTATGGCGACATAGTAGGATGGGGTACTATGCCGTCTATGATTAATACATTATGATTGAAATTGTTTTTGAAACATATATATACCCATAGATATACACACTAATACTAAATCCGTTTTATCGTATCAAGCATCTTTTGATCATTATAAGGTAAAACCCTATCCTCCGGTTTGCGTTGCATTGTGTGATGGGACTTGGGTCATATATTGGTTTCATTTTTCTAAAAAGGCATTGCGTTGTTTAACGATTTACTTTAATTTAGGCACTGGCAATTCAATGGAGAAAATCCGTTCCGCGTTAGCGGCGTGGTCCTGTCATTGGCCTTATTATTAGATAGTTAAGCTAAGATTTCTCATACCAGTCCCATGACTGACCTGTAGTTTGTTTCACTGGCAAACTCAGGTGCCCATATTTTCCACACGGGCAGTCGAGTAGCTTTTTGTAGATATGTTTACAGGGTCCTGGCTCACAGCTGAAGCGGTACTCGGAAAGCTCTGTATCCGTGTATTCCTCCCAGTTGTATATTTGTATTATTTTTCCGCTGCTATTTAAATGTAATTTAAAACTCTGATATTATGTAATAAGTATTCATACTCTGTTATATTCTTGTACTCTGATGTAATTGTTGTAATCAGCAATAAAATGTTTTTCAGTTTGTGTTCTGATGTGTGTTGTTCTCAAAGCTATCTAGGCTCTCCTTTACTGGGAAGTTTGGGTCATCACATGAAACAGTCAAAACACATTTTCCTTTACCACGCTCACATATTAATTCAAAAAATTATGAAAATTGAAACTTAGCAATAATTTGACATTCCGGTTCCAACAAAAGTGGTTTCGTCGAAAACCGAGGTCGTTTGAAAAATGGCTATTTTTAAGGGCTATATTTAATATTAAGATATATATAAATTCTACAACGACTTTTCTAAATTTTTAAACTGGACATAACTTTCTATTTTCAAAGTGAAATTTCAAATTTTCAGATTCGTTAGAAAGATATGATTAAACAGATTTAAATATTTCTGGACGTTTCGCTCAATGCTGATTTAAAATGAATCCTGTATATTCAGTCAAAGTTCAAATTCAAATTTTCAAACTGCAGCGCCGTTTTAAACTCCTTTTATAATTAAATTAAATTTATTCGTTTTAAAATAAATTTTTAGTCGTTATTATTTAAAGTAAATTATTTTAAATATTAAAATTCCCTTAAAATTTCAAAAATAAAAATTTTAAATTGGCCCCAAAATTCCGGGTCGTTACATTTTATATCCAAATGCATGAATTGCCAACTAGTTAAAGCTGAGCAAAAGAAGCCTAGTGGTTTGTTGCAACCATTAGGGATTCCAGAATGGAAATGGGAACAAATCTCAATGGATTTCATTAATGGGTTACCAAGGACTTGATCGGGCCATGATAGCATTTGGGTGATTATAGACCGATTGACTAAGAGTGCAAGATTTATACCCGTCAAGTCGAATAGAACGACAACTAAGTTGGTTGAACTATATGTAAAGTGGGTAGTGAGATTTCATAGAATACCCAAAGGCATTGTGAGTGACCGAGATCCGTTGTTCACTAGTGGATTTTGGAAGAGCTTACAAGAGGCGTTAGGAATAGAATTACATCTCAGTACCGGGTATCATCCTCAAACCGACGATCAAACAGAGAGGGTGAATCATATATTAGAAGACCTCTTGAGAGCCTGTGTATTGGATTTTGGTGGATCATGGGATGACCATTTGCATCTAGTAGAGTTTGCATATAATAATAGTTATCGATCCAGTATTGGTATGGCTCCATTTGAAGCTTTGTACGGAAGACCGTGTAACTCGCCGTCATGTTGGTTAGAAACTAGTGAGAAGTTTGTGCTTGGACTAGATGTGATAATATAAACTTCAGCTAAGATTAAGGTTGTCCAACAGCGAATGAAGGCTGGCCAAGATAGGCAGAAAAGTTACACTGTTAAGAGGAGGAGGGAATTGAAGTTCTCTATTGGCGACTTGGTGTTTGTCGAGATTTCTCCGTTGAAGAGCGTGATACGATTTGGCAAGAGAGGCAAGTTAGCACCAAGATTTGTTGGTCCATTCCCAGTTCTTGAGTAAATTGGGAATTTGGCATATAAAGTTGAATTACCAGAGAAGATGGCAGGAGTTCACAACGTATTTCATGTTTCCCAGTTAAGAAAGTTCGTACACGACCGAGATGTGACTATTTCACCTGATCAGTTGGATGATATCGAAGTTGAACCCGAGGCGGTTGGGAACCGTAGGCCTATGCGTATTATTGGGAACGATATAAGCAGCTTCGAAGGAAGGCGGTGAAATTAGTCAAAGTTCAGTGGGGGCGAGGATAAGAATGACTGTACTTGGGAGACAGAGGAGAGCATTAGGAAGACGTATCCAGAACTCTTCGACTGGTAAGAATTCAGTTCCGATTTAGTCTTTCCGCATGCTAGGATAGGCTTTTTTTGTTTGTTTTGCATGTTTGATTGTTGTATGTGGCTGGTAGGCATGCGGGATCCTTTGTAGGTTTTGGGCTAAGGAATTTCGGGAACGAAATTCTTAAGGGAGGAGAGTATAACGACCCGCATTCTACGCATCGAAGGATCGTAGGATATTTATTTCTTTCACATGCGAAGTCATATGGTCATGTAACTTTGGGAGACGACTATTGGGGTCATTTCCCATATTTATGATTTTTACCGATTTTTAAATGACCGTTTTGCCCCTAGCTGATCTTGTTTCGGCAATAACTTTTAATTGGAAAGAAGTTTTGACCTGAAACCACTTCCGTTAGATCCGGACAATGGTTTACCTTTCCGTAGAGTGGTCACATTAGCCAAACGGACTCACCGTTTGGGAGATATGGCTGAAACAAGTTTCAGATGGTGAAAAACAGCTTAACTGGGCTTAACCAGGTGATTAACAACTAGGCCCAAAGGAGAATTTCGGGATTTGGAGTATTTAAGGGCTGTTAGGGTTTAGAGAACACCCTTTTTCTCACTTTCACAGCCGCCACTTTCATTCTTGGAACCCTAGTAATGGCCTCCAACATCTAAAACACCCCCAAATCACCTCCTAATCACTAACTAAGCCAAATCTACATCAAATCAAAGAGGATTAGCACAAGAATCGAGGTAGAACTGCTGTATAGCTTTGGGAACAATGCCAAATAGAGAATCATTTCAGATTTGGTAATTTGTTTGTGGCTAAGGTGAGTGATTTGCATAGTTCCTCACTAATTATGGTTAATTAAGAGTAATTAGTGATAATTAGCGAATTTATACATGTTAATAATCTGGATAAATATTTATAAAATTCGAAATGATGTTTTAAGCCTCTGTTAGAAAGTTTGGATAATTTGGTTAAGTTTTGCTAATTATATCATTAGTTATGCCTAAACATGATTAAGGGAAAATAAGGCTTTTGGCTATGTCTGATCCAATTTGCATGCTATGGTTGTTGTTTTGATGACTACGGTTGATTCTCAATGTTGCTGTAACTGTATGGTATGCTTTGTGATTGATTAGAATAGTAAGAATGGTCGAAAACGCCATAGTATGGCATAAACAGTCGCTGGAAAGTTGCAGGAAATGTGCAGGGTTTCAAACCGGATCGGATCGGATTATTGGGCCCGGATCGGATAGGAGAACCAGACAAGCGGACTTGATTCAGATTGGAACTTAGCATAAGGGGCATGGTGAGAAGGAAGGCCATTTGCTAGAGTTAGAGTTGGGCAGGGGATCGGATTGGAGAGACCAAAAGGGGATCGGATCAGAGAGACCAAAAGGGGATCGGATCGGAGCTAAGAGGGGAAGACCGGAACGGATCTGGAGACATGAGGAAGCACACCCGAATCGAACCAGATGGCCGAACCGAACCGATGTTGGTCTTGGGACCGCTTCATCGTGACGATTTCTTCTGAAGACTAGCTCCAATTCGACCAAAACCTGAGATGCAAAGGTAGTCCAAGTGGGAAGTTTGTACTCAGGATCCTGTTGGGAACCAATGAGTTAACTTCATGATTGGACTTTGCTGCGGGACGTGTGCTAAGGGGTTGTCGATGTCTATGACTTTGGATTACTATATAGGGGAGGTACGTGAACGGATTCAAGGCCACAGTGGCCTAGGTACGACTAGTGGGCTATAGACCAATGAAGTGGGGTCATTTGAAAAGGTTTGGTCATGATCCCGTGGGATAAGCTTGGTGGTAGCAGTAGTTGTACAAGTTGAACTCCGTCATTACCTCGATGAGTCTAGTGATCAAAGTGGTGGATAACGTATGATTTACGCACTGAGTGAGAGACATAAGGATGGTTGCTATGCTTGATTTGTTTGCCATCTCTATGACATGCACATTCCCCACCCTGTATTCTTTACACCATATGTTAGTGGCACCTTAGAGTACTGTACAGTATGTAATGCTAACTCTTTGGTTGTAGGTCCAGGTTCAGGTATGGTTTAGTATACCTGTTATTATTCTGTTTTGCTGCTTATCGCTCATAATAGACTCTTGTCTGACCCAGAGTTTTATGTCTCTTCTTATTACTCTAGGTGCTCTCACGAGCAGACTAGAGACAGGTTAGCTGGTGATGCACGAGTAGCTATACCGGAGACGAGCAGGAGGCTTCGACGTATGATATATATAGATATTCTCCCTGTGTCGCTGCTGGTCACTACTTTGGGCATTAGTAGTGCACCCTTTCTTTCTTTTGCTTTAGAGACAGTTTTAAAGTTGTAATAATGATGATGTGGAACATAAGCTGTATTTGGATTTTTCCGCTGCCATGATGTTTAGTTTCAGCTTATGCACTGTCTCACCTGTTCTATGTCAAGTATGTTATTATTATATTGTATTCCCTGCGCTGTGAGACATTCTACAGGTTCTTTATTAGTTCATTATCTTCTTTCCTTTCTTTGGCGACCGTTCCAGGCTCGTTGGGCATGTGTACAACGCATTTTCGGAGGAAATGCCGACTGGTGCGGGGGGAGGGGGCATCACAAATTTAATGAGAGTATCTTAGTGCAACTGCAAATAAGATAATATTAATACGCTACGCATATAAAAAAGAAGGAATGCATATAATATCCCAAAACAAGGATTAAAATTCATTGGTTATTCATACAATGATCAATCTAATGGATAATCGGTCAAATTAATTTTGTATATACAAGTTGTTGAGATGGTAGCTGTGAATGATTTTATATATGCAAATGGTAACGTAATGTCTCACTCCGAGACCTACACTAACAAAAGATACTACTAAGTAAGACCAACTGATAATGCAGAGAATGTGACTGATTAGAAATGATCATTTGTGAACTTTAGTTTAAGCAAGCATTAATATGTCAATTTGAGTGCTAAATAGTTTTTTTTGCTTAAAGTAAAACCACGATGACTATTGTTATAACTTAGTAAATTATATGAAGTAACTCATAATCATCGAGTTATATTACATGGTGGCATATCATGATTTAAGACTATGGTATATTCACAGGTGCAAGATGTCAACTACAAAATGGCGGTCTAAACGACTCATATTGAAACAAGTTATACATCCCATGAAATAATATGCACACCAAAAAGTGTTTGATATCGATACAAGTATACAATTACAAGAGCATAAACATATATAAAATAACGTTAATGTAATAAGCTACAAATAATTGTTGAGAGGTCCTTTCTAAAGCTATTGACTTAAGTAACTAAACCTAAAACATCTTGGTCTGACCAGAGTATTATAAATAATAAGATGGGGGTTAGTTTAGACTATAGTGGATGAGATAAATGAGTTAAGTAATAAATAATATGAAATTAATATAAATAGTAATAATAATTGTAACAACCCGAAAATCTGGGCCAGTTTAAAATTTTTATTTTGGCAATTTTAGCGAATTTTGATTATTTAAAATGAATTATTTTAAATAATATTGACGAGAAATTTATTTTGAATATAATTCGAACGTATATATTATACGCGTCGTCGTTAGAATATAAATATTTATATATAATTATAAATAGAATTGAAAATGGCGCGGTAGTTCGATAATTCGATTTCAAACTTCAATTGAATGTACCGGGTGCAAAACAATCCGGATTTTAGAGAAACCAAAAACAATAGAATCTATTTGAGAATATCTTTCCAACGAATCTGAAAAATCAAAATTTCATAGCGGGAATAAAAAGATATGTCCAGTTGAAAATTCTGAATAGTCGCTATGGAATTCAGGCCCTTAAAAATAGACATTTTGCAAACGACCTCGGATTTCGACGAAACCACTTTTGTTGGGTCCGTGATGTCAAATTGTTGCTAGATTCCAAATTTCATAATTTTTCGAATCAATATGTGAGCGTGGCAAAGGAAAACGCGTTTGACCAGTTTCAGTTGATTTTAATCGACTGGAAAATGGCCATTTTTCTAACGGTCTCAGAATTCGACGAAACTAGTTTTGTTAGGACCGTATCGTCAATACGAAGCTAGAAAATATTTTTCTGGAATTTTTAAAAGTTAGGATGTGACCCCGGTAATTTGAAATGTACGTTTAAAATTCAATATAGTGATTTAAATGTAAATTCAACGGAAACTGATCGAAACGATCAATTCAGCTTGCGATACCTATCCCATTGTGTTCGGAATGGGGGTAAAACGCTATGGACGACAGGCGGTGGGCCTCGTTTTGAGGTCGTTTGTGAAAGTCAACATTTTGCAAAATAAAATAATTAAATTTTTTTTTTTTAAACCTTTCCCCTTTAACCCGCTGCCCCCACCTTTCTCGTTTGCATTCCAGAAATTAGAAAAAAAAAACAAATCGCTCCTCCTCGAGAAGCCGCCGCCTCCAGGCGTTAGCGCCGCCCTTGCTTCCCCTCCTCGACCTCGCGACAGCCCCCCCCCCCCCCCCGACGCACCCATCCTCCCTCCAGCCTTCTCGCTCCCCTCTCCTCTTCAATCAACAGCCCCCCCTCAGAAACGCGCCACCGCGCCACGATACCCCCCAATCGAACGCTGCGCCACCTCCCTCCGACCTGCTGAGACCCCCACCTCGCCTGTTGACCACCATCGACCCCCGAGGACCCCCTCCGACCAAAAACCCTGAATTTTGGTGAGTTTCCTGATTTTTAATTTCTGAAAAATATATATATAGGATCTTTGGATTATGAAAGTCTCAATTTTTATACGGTTAAAGTCTAGATTTGTATATAATTAAAGTTTAGATTTTTTTTTTAGTGTAAACACGAAAGAAATGATTTTTCAAAATGAAAAGAAGAGGTTTTTCAAAACGATAAAGATGAGATTTTTCATGTAGAAAAAATATATATGATTTTTATATTTTTAAAGTATTAAAAATATGATTTTTATATTTTTAAAGTATTGAAAATATAATCTTTACTATGTAGATGATGTAAAAATATGATTTTTGTTTATGAAGAGAATTAAAAATATAATTTTTACATGATAGGGATAAGTAAAAATTCGATCTTTATATATTGAATAGTGAAGTGAAAATTCGATTTTTAAAGGTATGAAGCGATTATAAAAATATGATTTTTAAATTGAAAGTGAATAAATAAAAATGTGATTTTTATTTTAATGGCATCAAAATATAAAAATGTGTGATTTTTATATATGTAGTGGCTACGGGCAACAAAGATGACGAAGATGCGATAGCGATGAAGATTTCTATCAATGAAGTGCCGTGGAGCTAGGATAGCTATCTGTGAGAATTTCTCACTCTTCAATTTCTTTTCTAGTTATATATATATATATATATACTAGGATGCAGACGGTGTTTAGTAGCACCCGACACAATCGTCCACAGACCATGGACTTGTTTGTTTTGATTGCAAAAATTAGTTAGATTATTTGATTGAAATTGAATTTTTTGGTGAAAAGAAATTGATATGATTGATGTGTGAATGGCATGGGCCTTCACTAGACCGGGGATAAGGCTAGGCCTTGTCCTGTTTCTAGTATCGTGCCGTTATGCCGCCGAAATTTTCTAAAATAAGTTAGGAAAATAAAAATATCATTTTATTTAAAGAATGAACTGAATAAAAATTCATATGTTAAAATAAAATGTTTTATCGTTAAAAATATAATTTTTAACGTGAATATGAATATAGTGAATGTGAATAAATAAATATTCATTTACAAACCGGACGGTTTGTTTATGTACACCTATTTGAATGACATTGATTGGGACGATAAATTTTACACATCGCCCAACTGCACAAATAAAAATCTGTGTTTGATTGCTTGAAACCCCACACGGGTGTTGGGAGGAAATTTGAAGTTCACTCATCCTGATTGATTAAATATGTCGATCGATTGATTGACAGGCTGTTATAAGCGTTAGATATCTATATTTGATGCTTATACAGTGTAGTGCACTTTGGTTGATGGTTGATTATTTTCAATGCTATTATATACATGTGATGTATGAAAATCCATATAATTAATTTTATATGGTGATTGATTGGGCCTCATTCCAATTTAGAAGATAAAGAATATATAAAATAATGGTTCATGTGTTGACTGTACTCATCCGTTGAGATTAGTCATGTGTTGAACGAAATATTTTTATAATAAAATTTACATCTTTATCAATATAAAATAATGGTTCATGTGTTGACTGTACTCATCCGTTGAGATTAGTCATGTGTTGAACGAAATATTTTTATAATAAAATTTACATCTTTATCAATATAAAATAATGGTTCATGTGTTGACTGTACTCATCCGTTGAGATTAGTCATGTGTTGAACGAAATATTTTTATAATAAAATTTACATCTTTATCAATATAAAATAATGGTTCATGTGTTGACTGTACTCATCCGTTGAGATTAGTCATGTGTTGAACGAAATATTTTTATAATAAAATTTACATCTTTATCAATATAAAATAATGGTTCATGTGTTGACTGTACTCATCCGTTGAGATTAGTCATGTGTTAAAACGAAATATTTGAAATAGAAATATTTGAAGTAAAAATATTTGAAAACATAATATTTGAAACGAAATATTTGAAATAGAAATATTTGAAGTAAAAATATTTGAAAACATAATATTTGAAACGAAATATTTGAAACATAATATTTGAAACGAAATATTTGAAATAGAAATATTTGAAACGAAATATTGGAAATAGAAATGTTTGAAAAGGAAATATTTGAAATAGAATATTTGAAAATAGAAGTATATGAAGCCGTGTTGATTAGATTGACGCCATTTTGACGTGAACGATATTTATATCGATTTTATTCATTTTAAAATGAATATCGAAAAGTGATTTCGAAATCGCACGGTTTCGAAATGAATTGAATATAAAACGGTTTTGAAATGAATTGAATATAAAACGGTTTCGAAATGAATTGAATATAAAACGGCTTCGAAATGAATTGAATATAAAACGGTTTCGAAATGAATTGAATATAAAACGGTTTCGAAATGAATTGAATATAAAACGGTTTCGAAATGAATTGAATATAAAACAGTTTCGAAATGAATTGAATATAAAACGGTTTCGAAATGAATTGAATATAAAACGGTTTCGAAATGAATTGAATATAAAACGATTTCGAAATGAATTGAATATATAACGAATTGAATTCGAATCGAATATATAACGGATTTGATTTCAATTGAATATATAACGAATTTGAATTGAATAGAAAACCAATTTGAATTGAATTGAATAGAAAACCAATTCGAATTTGATTTGATTAGAAAACGAATTTGGTTTAAGTCGAATAGGAAACCAATTTGAATTGAATCGTATAGAAAACCAATTTGAATTGAATCGAATAGAAAACGACTTTGGAATTGAATTGAATTGAAAATGAATTCAAATTGAAATTTGAATTGAATAGAAATGAATTTTAAAACGAATTTATAAAGAAGAATTCAATTTTGATTTGAACTGAAATGGAAGTTGAAATTGCATTTGAAACGAATTTAAAACTAATTATATAATTCGTTTTAAATAGGAATCGACGAAATATATATTATATATATATATTATATATATAATATAATGGCCTGAATAGAACGCGCCGCGCCGCGGCAGTTCGTGAATTTCGACCATTTATTTCAAACGGACATTACGGGAGATCTAACCGTCGGATTCTCCTAAAACCGGAACCGTTGGGTTTGTATCGAAAATAGCTTTCTAAAGAATATTAGAAATTCAAAATCTAACGGTTGGATTTGGAGATACGTCCAAATCAAATTTGAAAAAGGTCGCTGTAAGTGCAGTTCGATGGCCATTGTTGGAAATCGACTGTACGGGCCTTGATAAAATTATTAAAAATAGTAATAATTTGTGTAAAATCATAATAAATGATTTGGGAAAAATTGGGGTGAAAAAATCCATATTTGAAAAGATAAAAATAGATTTTTATCGAAATGAACTAGTTTGAACTCAATTTAAAACCCGGGTTTTTATTTTTAAATAAATAAATTAGATTTAAAAAGGAGTTTTAACGAATCCGCAATTAGATTGAAATGTAAATCTAAAATCTAAATTATCAAATTTAGAAATGAGCGAGAATGGAGTATCGCCAGTTTTGCTCCAAAGCGATAGTTAAATCTTTAATTAGATTTGAACGTGTAATGGTAATTAATCTTACCGATAACACCATTGTTAGATATGAAGTATCACCAGTTTTGCTTCATGGGATGAATAGGTTGGGATTGGGAAATAAATAAATAATTACTTCGTTACGGTTCTCTAATCTCGACTAGTTTAGAAAACCATAATTTGGTTTGATAGATCATCCAAAGGAAGATTAAAGGATAAATTTTAAAGAATTTATCTTGGATAAAATTAATGGGAACCTTTCCCTAAGAATGTGATTTTGCGAATAAAAGAATATTCTGAATTGGAATGAGGCGTATGTTGTGTTCTTATAACATTTGTTTTAATATACGCGGGTTGTTCGGAAAGTCCGGGTTTATACCCATTCTGAATAACCGATTCGACGATATGTCGAAGATGAAGACGGTGGTCGAAGACCGGAAGTCTTCACATCGTTTGGATTATTACTGACGATCCTGATTGGGTTGTACACCCAAGAGGATGGAAATAGTTGGTGGTCGTCCAGACGTACCTGGAGATGGATGGATATGCGAGGAAAGTGCCTCCGGTTTCGTTCAGACCCAGAACGGACTTGTAAATGGATTGTGTGTCTGACACTGGATTTTATTCTGTGTTGATTGATTTCTGTTAAATATACATCTGTTTGGCGGCGGAGAATTTATTCTTTTGCTTAACGCCCTTCTCTGAGACGTACGAGCTCAGAGGTTGTATATCGATGGACATCAGTCGCATGGCATGAATTGCATGTGTGGCACGCTAAGATGCAATGATCAAGGCTTCTGTTGAAAAGCAAAGTCTTGTGGTTGATGATCAAAGCACGCCTACGTGGCAGCTTTGTGTATAACGTGAATTCGCGAGCCTCACACCTCGGTATGAGTTAAAAACGGGATACGGACCGCTGGGAGAGCACGACATTTCTTTCTAGCTTTGGTGGTGTCAGTGACTTACCAGCCCTGACATTTATGTACTTTTCACCTATGTGGTTGTTGGAATGCGAGGCGCCTCGATTATAGGTCTGTAAGGACCGGGAAACGTGTTCTCAGGAATAACTAATCCTCTAACGTAAGTGAGGACCGGCCCAGCCGTATCCAGGGTTGCCCAGAGTGCGTAGCCCTGAGGCATTTGCTAGAGTGTCTCGAATGCGGAGAGGATCTTGCCCCTTGCCTCGACTCATGACGGAAATCCAATTTCCAATACGTGTATTGCGGCTTTATTTGTAGAGCCTAGTATGGCGACATAGTAGCATGGGATGCTATGCCGTCTATGATTTATATTTATGATTGAAACTGTTTTGACACTATACACTTATTATAGTATCAAATGATTTGTTTTAAACGTACCAAGCATGTTTGGCTATTATAAGGGAAAACCCTATCCTCCGGCTTGCGTTGCATTGTGTGATGGGACCTGGGTCTTATAATAGCTTCATTTTTCGAAAAAGCATTGCGTTGTTTATTATATGCACTGGTATTCTTGGGAGGAAACCCGTTCCGTGTTATACGGCGTGGTCCCTTGAATTACTCTTTTTTAAAGTAAAGCTTTAAATAACTGTTTTAGTTCTCACACCAGTCACATGACTGACCTGGAGTTTATTGTTTTAACCTAAACACTGGGTGCCCCTATTTTCCACACGGGCAGCTAGTAGTTTTGGTTTTGCAGATTTATATCCACAGGATCCTGGTTTACAGCTGGAATGATATTCGGAAAGCTCCGTATCCGTGTATCACCTTCAGTTGTGCTTTGTTTTATTTTTTCCGCTGCTATGAAATTTATTGTAATCTCTGATATTTATCGAATGTAATTTATTCATTTATAATCTGTATATTCTTGTAATCTGATGGAATTGTTGTAATAGCAATGAAATGTTCTTACGTTTGCGTTCTGATTTGTCCTGTTCTCAACGTTCAGGGGTTTCGAACGGTCTAGATCGGTTTAACGACTGATTCGGATCGAGCGAAATTCTCGGCCGTCACATTTGGTATCAGAGCTTTGGTTTACAGAGCTCGAGAACAAGACACATTAGAACCATACGAAAGAATTCATCAGATATTGGATTAGTAATATCCAATTAGAATGACTCGTTAGAGATAGGATCAGTAGTATCCTAGAACGAGTGTGAAGAGTATAAATTAAATGAAAACAATTTTTGTTTTGAAAATTTAAATCACTTCTACGTATTTGATTATTTATTTATTTTGAATATGGACAATCTAGTATATAAAGGTTTTGCATATACGCGTCATGAACGTATATTCGAAGTTTTAATATATTGGATAGATATAGAATCACATTCTAGTCGCCCGGAGATGGTACTGATGATAGCACGTGCATCATCAGTATTTATGTTCGAGTTTCGAAGGTGTGATATCTATATATTTCCATTAGACTGATGTGAGAACCAAAACTTATATAGCTAGAACACATTGTTGTGAATTGGCACCAAAACATGATTTTTTTTGTATATATATCAAAATTAGGAATTTGAAACGTTAATTCACTAATTGATTGATGTTTGTGTTGTTTGCCTATTTGTTTGCTAATTTTTGAACCATTTAGCCTAATTGAATCAAATATTGAACTGTATTGAAAATTGGTCGCATTTGCTTGCATACATGTATATCTTTTGAACAGGTCATAGCAAGGAGGCTAGAGCCGAAGAATAAAATTTGTTTGCCCGACAAATAGGTACATGTTTACTACATAATTTACTGTTTTGTTTGGGTGATGATGATTTTATGAGCCTATTGGCTAGCCGCTTGGCTTTTTCTTTTTCTTTTTGAGATTAGAAGGACCGGGGAAGCTATTTGAAATTCCCCGATGCTCCCGGTGCAAGGGAGGTTATGGCGAAATTTTTCGAAAATTTAGGGTGTTAGCCAAATTTTTGAAGAATTTGAAAATTCTCATAAACTGAAAAGTTGGAGAATGGAAGCCAGATCGAACGTAGAGTTGATTAATCAAACCACTTTCGACTTTGTTCCTTTTCAGGGACGAAAAGTTTTAAGTGGGGGAGATTGTAACAACCCGAAAATCTAAGCCAGTTTAAAATTTTTATTTTGGCAATTTTAGCGAATTTTGATTATTTAAAATGAATTATTTTAAATAATATCAACGAGAAATTTATTTTGAATATAATTCGAACGTATATATTATACGCATCGTCGTTAGAATATAAATATTTATATATAATTATAAATAGAATTGAAAATGGCGCGGTAGTTCGATAATTCGATTTCAAACTTCAACTGAATGTACCGGGTGTAAAACAATCTGTATTTTAGAGAAACCAAAAACAATAGAATCTATTTGAGAATATCTTTCCAACGAATCTGAAAAATTAAAATTTCATAGCGGGAATAAAAAGATATGTCCAGTTGAAAATTCTGAATAGTCGCTATGGAATTCAGGCCCTTAAAAATAGACATTTTGCAAACGACCTCGGATTTCGACGAAACCACTTTTGTTGGCTCTGTGATGTCAAATTATTGCTAGATTCCAAATTTCATAATTTTTCGAATCAATATGTGAGCGTGGCAAAGGAAAACGCGTTTGACCAGTTTCAGTTGATTTTAATCGACTGGAAAATGGCCATTTTTCTAGCGGTCTCAGAATTCGACGAAACTAGTTTTGTTAGGACCGTATCGTCAATACGAAGCTAGAAAATATTTTTCTGGAATTTTTAAAAGTTAGGATGTGACCCCGGTAATTTGAAATGTACGTTTAAAATTCAATATAGTGATTTAAATGTAAATTCAACGGAAACTGATCGAAACGATCAATTCAGCTTGCGATACCTATCCCATTGTGTTCGGAATGGGGGTAAAACGCTATGGACGACAGGCGGTGGGCCTCGTTTTGAGGTCGTTTGTGAAAGTCAACTTTTTGCAAAATAAAATAATTAAATTTTTTTTTTTTAAACCTTTCCCCTTTAACCCGCTGCCCCCCTTTCTCGTTTGCATTCCAGAAATTAGAAAAAAAAAAACAAATCGCTCCTCCTCGAGAAGCCGCCGCCTCCAGGCGTTCGCGCCGCCCTTGCTTCCCCTCCTCGACCTCGCGACAGCCCCCCCCCCCCCCCCCCGACGCACCCATCCTCCCTCCAGCCTTCTCGCTCCCCTCTCCTCTTCAATCGACAGCCGCCCCCCCCCCCCTCAGAAACGCGCCACCGCGCCACAATACCCCCCCAATCGAACGTTGCGCCACCTCCCTTCGACCTGCTGAGACCCCCACCTCGCCTGTTGACCACCATCGACCCCCTCCGACCCCCTCCGACCAAAAACCCTGAATTTTGGTGAGTTTCCTGATTTTTAATTTCTGAAAAATATATATATAGGATCTTTGGATTATGAAAGTCTCAATTTTTATACGGTTAAAGTCTAGATTTGTATATAATTAAAGTTTAGATTTTTTTTTAGTGTAAACACAAAAGAAATGATTTTTCAAAATGAAAAGAAGAGGTTTTTCAAAACGATAAAGATGAGATTTTTCATGTAGAAAAAAATATATGATTTTTATATTTTTAAAGTATTAAAAATATGATTTTTATATTTTTAAAGTATTGAAAATATAATCTTTACTATGTAGATGATGTAAAAATATGATTTTTGTTTATGAAGAGAATTAAAAATATAATTTTTACATGATAGGGATAAGTAAAAATTCGATCTTTATATATTGAATAGTGAAGTGAAAATTCGATTTTTAAATGTATGAAGCGATTATAAAAATATGATTTTTAAATTGAAAGTGAATAAATAAAAATGTGATTTTTATTTTAATGGCATCAAAATATAAAAATGTGTGATTTTTATATATGTAGTGGCTACGGGCAACAAAGATGACGAAGATGCGATAACGATGAAGATTTCTATCAATGAAGTGCCATGGAGCTAGGATAGCTATCTGTGAGAATTTCTCACTCTTCAATTTCTTTTCTAGTTATATATATATATACTAGGATGCAAACGGTGTTTAGTAGCACCCGACACAATCGTCCACAGACCATGGACTTGTTTGTTTTGATTGCAAAAATTAGTTAGATTATTTGATTGAAATTGTATTGTTTGGTGAAAAGAAATTGATATGATTGATGTGTGAATGATGTGGGCCTTCACTAGACCGAGGATAAGGCTAGGCCTTGTCCTGTTTCTAGTATCGTGCCGTTATGCCGCCGAAATTTTCTAAAATAAGTTAGGAAAATAAAAATATCATTTTATTTAAAGAATGAACTGAATAGAAATTCATATGTTAAAATAAAATGTTTTATCGTTAAAAATATAATTTTTAACGTGAATATGAATATAGTGAATGTGAATAAATAAATATTCATTTACAAACCGGACGGTTTGTTTATGTACACCTATTTGAATGACATTGATTGGGACGATAAATTTTACACATCGCCCAACTGCACAAATAAAAATCTGTGTTTGATTGCTTGAAACCCCACACGGGTGTTGGGAGGAAATTTGAAGTTCACTCATCCTGATTGATTAAATATGTCGATCGATTGATTGACAGGCTGTTATAAGCGTTAGATATCTATATTTGATGCTTATACAGTGTAGTGCACTTTGGTTGATGGTTGATTATTTTCAATGCTATTATATACATGTGATGTATGAAAATCCATATAATTAATTTTATATGGTGATTGATTGGGCCTCATTCCAATTTAGAAGATAAAGAATATATAAAATAATGGTTCATGTGTTGACTGTACTCATCCGTTGAGATTAGTCATGTGTTGAACGAAATATTTTTATAATAAAATTTACATCTTTATCAATATAAAATAATGGTTCATGTGTTGACTGTACTCATCCGTTGAGATTAGTCATGTGTTGAACGAAATATTTTTATAATAAAATTTACATCTTTATCAATATAAAATAATGGTTCATGTGTTGACTGTACTCATCCGTTGAGATTAGTTATGTGTTGAACGAAATATTTTTATAATAAAATTTACATCTTTATCAATATAAAATAATGGTTCATGTGTTGACTGTACTCATCCGTTGAGATTATTCATGTGTTGAACGAAATATTTTTATAATAAAATTTACATCTTTATCAATATAAAATAATGGTTCATGTGTTGACTGTACTCATCCGTTGAGATTAGTCATGTGTTAAAACGAAATATTTGAAATAGAAATATTTGAAGTAAAAATATTTGAAAACATAATATTTGAAACGAAATATTTGAAATAGAAATATTTGAAGTAAAAATATTTGAAAACATAATATTTGAAACGAAATATTTGAAATAGAAATATTTGAAGTAAAAATATTCGAAAACATAATATTTGAAACGAAATATTTGAAATAGAAATATTTGAAGTAAAAATATTTGAAAACATAATATTTGAAACGAAATATTTGAAACATAATATTTGAAACGAAATATTTGAAATAGAAATATTTGAAACGAAATATTGGAAATAGAAATGTTTGAAAAGGAAATATTTGAAATAGAATATTTGAAAATAGAAGTATATGAAGCCGTGTTGATTAGATTGACGCCATTTTGACGTGAACGATATTTATATCAATTTTATTCATTTTAAAATGAATATCGAAAAGTGATTTCGAAATCGCACGGTTTCGAAATGAATTGAATATAAAACGGTTTCGAAATGAATTGAATATAAAACGGTTTCAAAATGAATTGAATATAAAACAGTTTCGAAATGAATTGAATATAAAACGGTTTCGAAATGAATTGAATATAAAACGGTTTCGAAATGAATTGAATATAAAACAGTTTCGAAATGAATTGAATATAAAACGGTTTCGAAATGAATTGAATATATAACGGTTTCGAAATGAATTGAATATAAAACAGTTTCGAAATGAATTGAATATAAAACGATTTCGAAATGAACTGAATATATAACGAATTGAATTCGAATCGAATATATAACGGATTTGATTTCAATTGAATATATAACGAATTTGAATTGAATAGAAAACCAATTTAAATTGAATTGAATAGAAAACCAATTCGAATTTGATTTGATTAGAAAACGAATTTGGTTTAAGTCGAATAGGAAACAAATTTGAATTGAATCGAATAGAAAACCAATTTGAATTGAATCGAATAGAAAACGACTTTGGAATTGAATTGAATTGAAAATGAATTCAAATTGAATTGAAATTTGAATTGAATAGAAATGAATTTTAAAACGAATTTATAAAGAAGAATTCAATTTTGATTTGAACTGAAATGGAAGTTAAAATTGCTTTTGAAACGAATTTAAAACTAATTATATAATTCGTTTTAAATAGGAATCGACGAAATATATTATATATATATATTATATATATAATATAATGGCCTGAATAGAACGCGCCGCGCCGCGGCAGTTCGTGAATTTCGACCATTTATTTCAAACGGACATTATGGGAGATCTGACCGTCGGATTCTCCTAAAACCGGAACCGTTGGGTTCGTATCGAAAAGAGCTTTCTAACGAATATTAGAAATTCAAAATCTAACTGTTGGATTTGGAGATACGTCCAAATCAAATTTGAAAAAGGTCGCTGTAAGTGCAGTTCGATGGCCATTGTTGGAAATCGACTGTACGGGCCTTGATAAAATTATTAAAAATAGTAATAATTTCTGTAAAATCATAAGAAATGATTTGGGAAAAATTGGGGTGAAAAACTCCATATTTGAAAAGATAAAAATAGATTTTTATCGAAATGAACTAGTTTGAACTCAATTTAAAACCCGGGTTTTTATTTTTAAATAAATAAATTAGATTTAAAAAGGAGTTTTAACGAATACGCAATTAGATTGAAATGTAAATCTAAAATCTAAATTATCAAATTTAGAAATGAGCGAGAATGGAGTATCGCCAGTTTTGCTCCAAAGCGATAGTTAAATCTTTAATTAGATTTGAACGTAAAATGGTACTTAATCTTACCGATAACACCATTGTTAGATATGGAGTATCATCAGTTTTGCTTCATGGGATGAATAGGTTGGGATTGGGAAATAAATAAATAATTACTTCGTTACAGTTCGCTAATCTCGACTAGTTTAGAAAACCATAATTTGGTTTGATAGATCATCCAAAGGAAGATTAAAGGATAAATTTTAAAGAATTTATCTTGGATAAAATTAATGGGAACCTTTCCCTAAGAATGTGATTTTGCGAATAAAAGAATATTCTGAATTGGAATGAGGCGTATGTTGTGTTCTTATAACATTTGTTTTAATATACGCGGATTGTTCGGAAAGTCCGGGTTTATACCCATTCTGAATAACCGATTCGACGATATGTCGAAGATGAAGACGGTGGTCGAAGACCGGAAGTCTTCACATCGTTTGGATTATTACTGACGATCCTGATTGGGCTGTACACCCAAGAGGATGGAAATAGTTGGTGGTCGTCCAGACGTACCTGGAGATGGATGGATATGCGAGGAAAGTGCCTCCGGTTTCGTTCAGACCCAGAACGGACTTGTAAATGGATTGTGTGTCTGACACTGGATTTTATTCTGTGTTGATTGATTTCTGTTAAATATACATCTATTTGGCGGCGGAGAATTTATTCTTTTGCTTAACGCCCTTCTCTGAGACGTACGAGCTCAGAGGTTGTATATCGATGGACATCAGTCGCATGGCATGAATTGCCTGTGTGGCACGCTAAGATGCAATGATCAAGGCTTCTGTTGAAAAGAAAAGTCTTGTGGTTGATGATCAAAGCACGCCTACGTGGCAGCTTTGTGTGTAACGTGAATTCGCGAGCCTCACACCTCGGTATGAGTTAAAAACGGGATACGGACCGCTGGGAGAGCACGACGTTTCTTTCTAGCTTTGGTGGTGTCAGTGACTTACCAGCCCTGACATTTATATACTTTTCACCTATGTGGTTGTTGGAATGCGAGGCGCCTCGATTATAGGTCTGTAAGGACCGGGAAACGTGTGCTCAGGAATAACTAATCCTCTAACGTAAGTGAGGACCGGCCCAGCCGAATCCAGGGTTGCCCAAAGTGCGTAGCCCTGAGGCATTTGCTAGAGTGTCTCGAACGCGGAGAGGATCTTGCCCCTTGCCTCGACTCATGACGGAAATCCAATTTCCAATACGTGTATTGCGGCTTTATTTGTAGAGCCTAGTATGGCGACATAGTAGCATGGGATGCTATGCCGTCTATGATTTATATTTATGATTGAAACTGTTTTGACACTATACACTTATTATAGTATCAAATGATTTGTTTTAAACGTACCAAGCATGTTTGGCTATTATAAGGGAAAACCCTATCCTCCGGCTTGCGTTGCATTGTGTGATGGGACCTGGGTCTTATAATAGCTTCATTTTTCGAAAAAGCATTGCGCTGTTTATTATATGCACTGGTATTCTTGGGAGGAAACCCGTTCCGTGTTATACGGCGTGGTCCCTTGAATTACTCTCTTTTAAAGTAAAGCTTTAAATAACTGTTTTAGTTCTCACACCAGTCACATGACTGACCTGGAGTTTATTGTTTTAACCTAAACTCTGGGTGCCCCTATTTTCCGCACGGGCAGCTAGTAGTTTTGGTTTTGCAGATTTATATCCACAGGATCCTGGTTTACAGCTGGAATGATATTCGGAAAGCTCTGTATCCGTGTATCACCTTCAGTTGTGCTTTGTATAATTTTTTCCGCTGCTATGAAATTTATTGTAATCTCTGATATTTATCGAATGTAATTTATTCATTTATACTCTGTATATTCTTGTAATCTGATGGAATTATTGTAATAGCAATGAAATGTTCTTCCGTTTGCGTTCTGATTTGTCCTGTTCTCAACGTTCAGGGGTTTCGAACGGTCTAGATCGGTTTAACGACTGATTCGGATCGAGCGAAATTCTCGGCCGTCACATTAATACCAAAAAATGATGAGTCATATGATCTTCACTTATTCTATTATATTGCAATCAACTAATCTCTAACACATGACAACGTAAAAATCCAATATAATAAAGAGCGATTGATGAAATCTAAAATTACATAAGATGCAGGATTAATCCTAAAACTCTAAAAATTGGATAATAAGTGGAAAAATGCGAGCATCATTTATTTCACATAGAATATTACTCAGAGGGTCACACAGATTATCATACAGACCACCGCACAGAGCACCACATAGCTTATTACACATAATTGTCGTGGATTCACATAGGAGGCCACACAAGATACCATATATAAGACCACCCATGTTATCACACATGATGGCACAAAGAACATACAAACATAGAGGAAGTCACGTAAGATGGCACCGTTGTCGACCGAGTGGCACATAAGCTTGGGAGATGTCTTAGAAACCTACTACGTGACGCAAGTTCCCAAATAATAACGTGAAGTTCATAAAATAAGTGCATCCTATAAATCAGTTTGGTTCAAGTTACTAATCATCTGACTTAGAGGTGGGCGTTTGGTTGGTTTAGACGCAAAAGAACTCAAACCGAATTAGAACCGAAAATATTTCAAACCGAACTGAACCAAACTGAATTAATTTCGGTTAATTCTATTGGTAACCGATATAACCGAAGTTGAAGGATGTACTGTAATTCATATGATGGATTCTTTCAAATTAAAACATAAATTCATGCTTGAAAACAAAAATGCATTAAATTTTATGTTTATGATAAGATTTGATCTATTTGCAACAAATGTCTTTGTACTATATAACTAAACTAATTATTTAAAGTACACAATGTTAGGGATTGCGGAATGGATCGTTAAGACAAATCTAACACTAGAGGGGGTGAATAGTGTTTTTGAGAATTTAAACAAAATCTAAAACTAATATGATCTACTACATGAATCAAACACCACAGAAACAATCACAGAATCAAATACAAACACAAAGGTAAACAAAAATAAAATGTAGAAAAGGAAAGAACACACCGGATTTTATACTGGTTCGGAATTGCTCCTACGTCCAGTCCCATGCAACACTGGATTGCGTAGAGTTTTATTACTATATCAATATCCAAGTACAACCTCCTTGATTTCACGGCTATAAGATTAACACTGATTCCACACACTTGATCAAGTATATTGTCCTTGATTTCACGGCTACAAGGGTAACACCGCTCTCGTTCCTTGATTTCATGGCTATAAGGAAAACAACAATTACCCAAACACTTCCCAAATAATTACAATAACCCTATAACTCTTCAATAACACTTCGATTGTAACGACCTTGATTTATGGACGATTTATTTTAAATATTTAATATGGTTTAAATATCAAGTTGATAATATAAATGGATTTTTATATTAAGTTATCGATTTTTAATAAACGATTTCGATTTATTATCGAATATATAAAATTACCATAATACGAAAACAAAGTGTAATTTAATTCAGGGTTAAAACTAAATCAAAAATAATTCAGAGGATTAATATAAATTATATGTGAATATAAACATTGATAATATCAATTTATTATCTAAGAATTAAATTATTTTGAATTTAATTTATCGTTTTAAATCAATATCTTCTCCAGATGATCAAATGAGACTTTGAAAATTGTCAAATGTGTCCGGAAAAGTGGTATAACCCTAAAAATGTCAGTTGTTGGGTTCAGTAAGGAGTTAAGAATCAAAGGTTATTTAAAATTAAAGAATACTGGTTTTAATTAAAATAAAATAGAATAAAAATAATTATAAAATTTATTCCTTACTTCCTAAGTAAAATTAGTACACTGTAAACCTATATGTACTATATGCAAGCTAACTTACTTAATACTTAAGTATCTTCATCTATGTAATAGCGATCGCCTCTCTTCTTTTGCTCCTTTTAATTTCATTTCCAAGAATAACAAATGAAAGCTTCGAATTAAATGTAATGGTTGCTCCCTTTAAAACCACATCTACTATTTTCCCCCATTTCCCAACGATACTTATTCGAAGTCGGCCACTCCCTTTCAAAACCAAATCGAAAGCCATAGAAAACCAATAACCTAAATTGAAGTCGACACCAGATTTGGAAAGCTCGCGACTTAAAAAAAATGAAATCGCAGTTAAATCTGAAATTCTCCGGAGCTTGAACCGAGCTCGACGCGTTCAAGCGAGAGGTAGAACGATGGCGTTGATGTCAGTACAGTGAGGGATCCGAAGTTGCAATGGATTTGGGGTGTTGGTTGGTCCGCATTGAGTTGTTAAGGAAGTTCGAAGTTGAAATTGGGTATCGCGACACTTCTATTTATGTTGACAGGAAGGGCAGCGACAAGCTATGAGGGATCCGATGTCTTGATTGTGGGTTATGGGTTGGCGTCGATCGATTGAGGGTTAGGGTGGCATTTGGGTTTGAACGGAGAAGGTTGCGATGGGATTTCTGTTCTCAGAACTCGACGTGGTTTCTGGGCAAGTATCGAACTCGATTAGGGCTTCAGGTAGTGGAGCAGTGTTGGCGTTGTCAGGAGGGAAGTCATGATTCAATTGAAGAGGCCGAGAGGAAATTTGGGTGTATCAGCAAACTATGGAGAAATGGGAAAGGCAAATGATCGATACAGGTTGGGTGCTATGTATGTATGGTGAATGGCGATGTTTAAGAACATCGCTACTTTTACTGTAGCTGTGTGTTGACAACGAAAAGATGAGGAAGACGACGAGTTCGAAGTTTCTGTTTGGGAATCCAATGGTGAAATGGGTGTTGGCAGGGGATTATTGGGTAGGTCGACAAGGTGGAAGTCACTCCTGTAAAGGGTTGTTGTAGAAGGCGATTTTCAAGGGACTGGGGAGAAAAATCTGCAGTGATAGTTTTAACAGTGAAGAAATGGATTAAGGTAAATAAATAAATTATTTAGTTAATAATTAATTAATTGAGTTAATTAAATGGAATAATCGTTTAATCGATAAATTAAAATAATTAATCGTAGGTGCTACCGTGCTAGATAAATTCATTAGAGACGATTCATAGTCGCGGCAATGTTGAATTAAACAGGATATTCAGCAATGGAAAAAAAACTGGTGAGTAAATCTCACTAAATTTATTATTTAGAATTATTTTTAGTCGTTAAAAATAATTGATGGTTGTTTGGTTGCATTAAAATATTACTATGGCTATTATTAAATATATATTAGTTATATAGAATTGGTGTTTGTGGTTGGATTCCCGCAGTACCATTAGCGGATGCCCATAGTATCATTAGCAGATGACCCTATGTGCCCTCACGCTATGATAGTGGATGACCTTCTATACCGCGATATCCTGCCTCGAAGCAGGATGTTTATTATTTATGTTGGCTAACGTCTGTGAATAAAGGAAAAACAAGTTGGAGGGATCCAACTGGATTCCTCAAAATATTTATTATTTGTTTTTCATATATATTATCATATATGATGTGTTAGAACCCCTGTCATTTGTAATTGGTTGTTTGGGTGTTTAAAATATCATTAGGCCCAAATATTGATATATAAAAATATCATGAAAAGGATAATTGAGATTTAAAAAGGGAAATCTATTTTACTAAAAATTGAATTCGAATTTCGAATGGACTGAGAAATATTAACTTGTTTGAATAAATAAAACAAGTATTGAATTTATAAACAATTTTTTAAAATTAGAAAATACATAAAATTTAAGCAAAATTTATAAATGACGTTTATAAATAAAACGAAATGATTTTCATTGGATAATCATGGAATTGAAATGAATTTATAAATGATGTTTATAAACGAGGTAGAAAAAATATCATTTTGATAATTTAAATATTTAAAGTCAAATATGAATTTAAAAATAGAATTTGAAATCATTTGAAAGGGAACAGTTTTTATTCCGCAAATTCAGAATATAAAAGGAATGGAGTTTCAAATAGAAATTTGAAATGGAAACTTGTTTAATATATAAAACAAGGAAGTTAAATTTATAAACAACGTTTATAAATTAAGTGAGATAATTATCATTTGGATAATTTAAATATTTAATATTCAATTATGAATTTAAAAGTGAATTGGGAAGTGATTGAAACAGAACGATTGATTATATTTCGGAATTCGGAATATAAGCTGAATTGAGGAAAATCCAAAGGATTATAATTACAATTTGATTTCATCGAATTTTATAAACTAATTTATTTCTAATGGAATTAGAAAGTAATAGCAGAAATGGAGTTGTAATTGAATTGGTAACTGAGTAATGAAAAATCGACAATTAGATAAAATTGAAAATATTAAGTTGGATTTGAAAATTGGATTTAATATATATTAAAAATAGATTAGAATGGAGTTGAAATTTATTATAAATGAAATCTAAACATTTATATTTAAATATGATTAAAATGAACTCGCCGTAGCATGGCAGTTCATAAATTGGCATTTCGAACTTCACTTGAGTATATAGAACTCAATTTAAGTCGGAATTCTGTGAAACAAGAATCGCCAGGACCGGTTGAATAATAGTTTTCTAATGGAAGAGAAAGATCTGAATTTCGTCGAATAGATTTTGAGTTATGTCAAAATCAAATTTTCAAAAAAAATGCCATAACCATTATAAAACCATAACGGTTTATTTAAATTTATAAAAGGATTTTAAGCAAATAAAAGTCCGAATCTTCATTAGAAAAATCCAGAAATGAGTTATAAAATATATCTTAACTCAAATGGATTAACGAAATGATTTTTGAAACAAAAATCCGATGTTGCTAATTATTGAACAGAATTAACTAGTTTAAAGAATAATTTGTTAATGGAGTTTGAATTGAAATTGGGCTTTGGATAAGTAAATTGGGTTTGTAAATTAATATTCGAAATCGGATATGAAACTCGAGTTCAAAAATGGAATTCGATTGGTTTATAACCAAATTAAAAATAGTAGATGAACGTGATATGTTCAATTAAAAAGTGGAATAGGAAAAAAGAGCTAATTAAAGAATAAATTAGCGAATTGAGTTAAAATGGCCAGATTGAGTTGGAATAAATTGAGAATGGACATATATGGGTTAGACAAGTATGAAATGAAGTGTATAAAGATTTTAATTCGAGCGCCCGACAAAAAGGGACATGTTTTAATTCCATATGAGTTTTTATGCGCCGAATCGGCAAGCCACTTGGTTTTTTGATTTTCTTTTTGAATGGAAAGGGCCTAGAGAGGCGAGTTAAGGTTTGAACTATTGACCGGTACAAAGGAGGTTATGGCGAAATTTTCTGGAAATTTAAGAAGATAGAATATTTTTAAGAAAAATTGATAACTAGAAATCAATATATCGATATATATGAAATTCGATAAGGAAACGAACTTGAAAGAGAATATTATAAACAAAAAGGAAATCTATAATTAAATCTGGTAAAAATAGAAAAAGAAATGTATATATGTTTTAAAAATGAATAATTGGTTTGTATGGTTTGATTATCCGAGGTAAGTGGTCTTGTCCATTTTGAAGTTAAGGTTGTTTTTAGTCAAGGTCTGAGAGGTAGCTATACCCCAACTTGATTTATTTCATTTTTAACCAATAAATAGCAAGATCCACTCAAAGAGAAATGGTTGAATAAGAGTTAATTGAATACTGTATTTTGGGTTGTTTGTAACGATGTTTTACACAACATTCGTTTTAACCCAAGGAAGTGGAATTTTGGAATTATAATAAATAAAGATTTCCTGATTGTAGAAATGAACGGGTGTGAAAGAGATAAGTAATTGGAATGTTTTCCAATTATAAATAGAAGATATTTTCTATGTATAGAAAATAAAAGGAGACGATATATGGAAAGGTTTTCCAAATAGCGAAAGAGGCCAAGATGATTATTGAAAATACCGTGTTAACGAATATTGATAAGGAAATGGGGAAGTGTTTTAATTAATAAAATATTAATTAAGGGGCCTAGTGATTATTTTGATGCTTTGAATGAATGTTTGTTTTTCTTCGATAGTTAAATAACCGACTATCGAAGTGTTTGCCAATATCGTTATCAATATGGAGAGACCGGTTGGATTATTATCCGAGAACCACTTCATATTGGCAGTAGCGTTGCGAATCAGATTATATGAAGATAACCGGAGATGGAGTAGAGTGCAAAGGGCTTTTTCTATTACTGGAAATTTTGCCTTCAGTTTCGTTCAATCCCTGAACGAACGTATATGGACGAATGTCTGACAAAGTATTTCCAATGATCGCATATGTTGTTCTGTACAAAAATATATGGTGGTAGAGAATTTATTCTCTTAGCATAATATTCTGAATTGTGCAAATCAATTAATGATTAACGAATATGACAATTTGACATTCAAAGTGATTGTGCTATCAATGAATTGTAAGAATTGTAGCCTCAGGCCTCAACAACCGGGAAATGACAAAAATCCGGCAGGCAACATGGCTAAGTGGGTAGCTCCCAATTAGGGTGTATTATCACCTATCTAGAGAAATTCATTTCATTCTTTGTTCTATTCGATGTTGTCCCATTCAGGAAAATGGTTGTTGATCCCCAATAGTTGGTGATATACATTCGATACACTCAAGCGAAATGAGTGGTTGGTCATGTGTGGCCGGGATACAAGATGTTCTTGTTGAACCCAGTGTATTCTCCTTTAGAGATACACTATCGGAAGGTGGTTCCATACCTTGTCATAGTTGGAAATTCATCACCCAATAAGTGCGTGCGGTTTTGATTTGTATATTATATATATGTGGAGCGTGAGATGAAAGCAGTCCACTAGATTTCTATTTATTTGATTTGGACACTATTATAATATCAAAAGAGTTTTGATATAAAGATTATTGTTTCTTTCAAAAGGATTTTGAAAGTTAAATCAAGTGTTTTGGATTCTCATGTAATAACCCGGAAATCCGAGCCAGTTTAAAATTTTTATTTTGGCAATTTTAATGAATTTTGAATATTTAAAATGATTTATTTTAAAAAATAATGAAGAGAAATTTAATTTGAATAGAATTAGAATGTATATATTTATTCGAATCGTCGTTAGAATATAAATAATTTATTTTAATTATAAAAGAATTGAAAATGGCACAGTAGTTCGAAAATTCGATTTCAAAGTTCAAATGAATGTACAGGATTCAAAATATACCGGGTTTTAGCGAAACTAAAAATATTAGAATCTATTTGAGAATATCTTTCCAATGAATCCGAAAAATTGAAATTTCATAGCGAGGATAAAAGGTTATGCCCAGTTGAAAATTCAGAATAGTCGCTATGGAATTTTGAGCCCTTAAAAATGGGAATTTTGCAAACTACCTCGGTTTTCGACGAAACCACTTTTGTTGGATCCATGATGTCAAATTATTGCTAGATTCCAAAATTCGTAGTTTTTCGAATCAATATGTGAGCGTGGCGAAGTAAAATGTGTTTTGATAGTTACAAATAATTTTAGGGCTGTCAATGGATATCCGAAAAATCTGAAATCCGTCCGCATCCGTATTCGAAAAGCGAATAAATATCCGATATCCAGGAAAGCGGATGCGGATATAGGAATATCCGAATCCGAAAATTATCCGTCCGCTTTTTTCCCTATTATAGCTTAAATTATGTGTATTTTAACATAATTAAATATACTAATTTATTAATTTGCAAAATTAAAAGTCTACTAAACACATGTTAATTGCTCAATATTATATATTATCATCATATTTATTTGTTTTTAGCAATTTAGTAATCAATTAGGTTGAAAAAGATTAATATTAAGCTAAAAAAATTCATTTATATTCATTGATTTATCGATTGTTGGTGGAACAGATAATTATCTAATATCCGTCCGTATCCGCGGATACGGATATCCGATATCCGAAAATGGTTTCGGATGCGGATACGGATATGGCACTATCCGTATACGAAAGTATCCGTTGACAGCCCTAGTCAATTTCGATCGACCAAAAAATGGCCATTTTTTAAACGATCTCAGAATTTGACGAAATTAGTTTCGTTAGGACCGTGTCGTCAATACAAAGCTAGAAATAATTTTTCTGGAATTTTTAAAGTCTGTATGTGACCCCGGTAAATTGAAATGCGCGTTCAATTTCAATATATAGATTTGTATTTTGATTTGAACGGAAAATGATCGTAACAGTCGAATCAGCTTACGATACATATCCCATTGTGTTCGGAATGAGGGTAATTAGCTAGGGACGACAGGCGGTGGGTCTTGTTTAGAGGTCGAAATTAAAAGTTACTTTTTGAGAAATTTTAAATAATAAAATTTATAACTAACCCTCTACCTTCCCTCTCTCTTTCCACTTCAGCCCTTCCCCCCCCCTTTACTTTTACAAAGAAAAAAAAACTGCACCGCTCTCTGTCGCCCTCCTCCCCAGGCCTCGCCGGACCACCGCCCACCCTACCAAGGCCGCCGCCGCTCGTGCCTCTCCCCCTCCGACCCCCTTTGACCTGCTCTCCTCTCTCTCCCTTCGTTTAAAACCTCCTCATGCCCAAATCGGCCCGCCACAGAAACCCTAGCGCCGCCCAGACCCATGGCCACCCCTCCGACCTCCAAACCTTCGGTAATGCCATCCTCCCCCACCCCAAGTACAACAATGAGTTTTGTTTAAATTTAGTTTATTTTATTTTATAAATTTGGTTATGTAATTAAGCATGTTGTTAAAATCTGATTTTATACCAAAATAACATTGTTTATTTTCTAATTTTAAAATATATGATGTTAGTTTAAAAGAGTATATTTTTATGAAGTTAAAGGTTATATTTTTATGATCGGGAAAGATTAGATTTTCACTAATCTAAAGATGAGATCTTTCAATATATAAAGTAGGGATTTTTATTCATGAACAACAATATAAAGATATGATTTTTAATTAGAAAAAAATATGATTTTTATATAATGTAGAGAATAAAAATATGATTTTTATATAATGTAGAGAATAAAAATATGATTTTTATATAATGTAGAGAAAAAAAATATGATTTTTATATTATAGAAAGAATACAAATATGATTTTTATATTATAAAAAGAATAAAAATATGATTTTTATATTATAGAGATAATAAAAATACAGTTTTTATATTATATAGATAGTAAAAATTTAATCTTTATATATGTAGCGATAGGATAAAAATTCGATTTTTATATAGGAAGTAGCATCGTTAAAAATATATTTTTTAACACAAACGGTGTTGAACAGATCTCGTTGGAAACAAAGCGAATATTTTCTTCATATGAAGAGTCGCAGCGTTTTTTTAGCTCTTGGTGAGAACTCCTCACGTTTATTTTTATTTCTAGTTTGAAACATATACTAGGATGCAGATGGTGCTTAGCAGCACCCAACACCCGTCGCCCACAGGCCATGGATGGCTTGTTTGTTTGATTGATGTGTTGTGAAAAATGATTGTGTGTAGTGGAATGAAATAAAATATTTTATCGTTATAAATATTTTATAGTTAAAAATATAATTTTTAGCATGTATATAAAATAAATATTTATAAACAAATCGGACGATTTGTTTATATATACTGATTTGACTGATATTGATTGGGACGATAAATTTTACACATCGCCCAACTGCACAAATAAAATCTGTGTTTGTTGATTTGAAACCCCACACGGGTATTGGGATGATATCTGACGTACACTAATCCCGAATGTTTAGTTTTATGTCAATCGATGGGTTGAAAGACTGTGTAAGCGTTAATTATTTATATTTAATGCTTATGCAGTTGTGGGGTGCACTTTGGATGATGGTTGATTATTTATCCTCGCAATTATATACATGTGTTGTATAGAATCCATATAAATAACATTATATGGTAATTGAGTGGGTCTCATTCCAATTGAGAAAATAAAATATATATTCATGTGTTGAATAAAAGAAAATTCCTGTGTTGAATAGTATAAATTCATGTGTTGAATAAAATAAATATTCATGTGTTGAATAGAATAAATGTTCATGTGTTGAATAGAATAAACATTCATGTGTTGAATAAAAGCCGTGTTGATTAGTTATGCGCCATTTTGACGTGAACGATATATATATTGATTTTATTCATTTTTATAATGAATATAGAAAACGAAGTGATTTCAAAATATAATGTTTTGAAAATATTATCATTTAGAGATTAATGATATGGAATATTCAATTTTGATTAGAAATTGAATATGAAGTTGAAATCTTTTGAAAACGAATTTAAAACGATTTATAAAATACGTTATAAAAGGAAATCGACGAAATATTTATAATATATATTATATATATAATGGCCTGAATAGAACGCGCCGCGCTGTGGTAGTTCGCGAATTTCGACCACTGACTTCGAATAGACATTACGGGAGATCCGACTGTCGGATTCTCCTAAAACCAGAACCGTTGGGTTCGTATCGAAAAGAGCTTTTTAACGAATTTTAGAGATTTGAAATCTAATGGTTGGATTTGGAATTATGTCCAAATCAAATTTGGAAAAGGTCGCTGTAAGTGCAGTTCAATGGCCGTCGATGGAAATCGATTGTACAGGCCTTGATAAAATTATTAAAAATAGTAATAATTTGTGTAAAATCATAAGAAATGATTTGGAAAGAATTGGAGGAAAAACTCCATATTTGAAAAGATGAAAATAGTTTTTATCGAAATGAACTAGTTTTGAACTAGAATTATAATCCCATTTATTTTTACAATAAATAAAGTGGATTTGAAATGGTTTTGAAAATAACCAGAATTTACAATATATAATGTGGAAATGGATTTGAATCAAAATTGTCTTTGGAATATTTCGATGTTGGATTTCGTGATTATACAGATATTCCTATGGAAATTTGAAAGATATGTTTATATCGTTATTTCCAATACGATATTTGTTGGTCGTAGAATTTGATATTGAATATAACCCGATATATTTCCTATTCAGAGCCTTGTATTTAATATCAAATGGGATTTGGGTTTGTCTTGAATGGTGTCTTCATTAACACTGTTCTTAAACCAAGTAGAGAAAAAGATTATATCTTTTTATTTAGATTTAATGAAGTATACCAATTAAATGATATTTCATTGGAATTGAATTTGAATTGATTTTTAGGTTTATCGTGAACTGTGTTTTAACGACATTCGTTCTTTAACCCGATTCACAGCGAAATGTGATTTGGAATTTATAGATCTTTTTGTTAAGATTTAAAGGAGATTTTCCAAAGTAAAGTTTTCCTATTTAATAAAATAAATTGGAATGGAATGGAATTCGATTTGGTAATAATTGAAGTGAATTTCTGTGGAGGAAGATAACTAATATATCTGGAATTTAAAAGGCCTTGCCGTTATTTCATTTATATTATTAGTTGGATATGGAAGTTTATATCGATTTGTTTTTCCATGAAGATCCCATTGTCAAATGGAATGTGATTTTGTGTTTATTGTGAACCGTGTTTTAAATAACATTGGTTCTTTAACCTAGTTAAAGCCAGGATATGATTTCCCAAGTTAAATAATCATTGATAGTGATTATTGAGAAGATTAAAACCAAGTGGAGTTTTAATGAATCTTTAATTAGATTGAAATAATCGAGAATGAAATATCACCAATTTTTCTCCAGGCGATAGTTAAATCTTTAATTAGATTTGAACGTGAAATGGTATCTGAATTTACCGATAACACCGTGGTGTTAGATATGAAGTATGACAAGTTTTACTTCATGGGATGAATAGATTGGAATTGGGAAATAAAATAAAGTTTACTTCGGTGTGGTTCGCTAATCCCGACTAATTTGAATTGATATTCAAAAGAAGATTAAAGAATAAATTTAATGAATTTATCTTTGATAAAATTAATGGGAACCTTTCCCAAAGTATAAGAATGTTTGAATAAAAGAATATTATGAATTGGAATGAAGCGTATGATGATCTTGATTGGGCTGTACACCCAAGAGGAGGGAATCAGTTAGTGATCATCCAGACGTACTTGGAGATCGATGGATATGCGAGGTACAAGGTGCCTTCGGTTTTGTTCAGACCCAGAACGAACTTGTAAATGGACTGTGCGTCTGACATTGGATTTTATTCTGTGTGATTGATTTCTATTAAATATATATTTGTTTGGCGGCGGAGAATTTATTCTCTTGCTTAACGCCCTTCTCTGAAACGTATGAGCTCAGGGGTTATATATTGATGGAAATCAATCGCATGGAGTGAATTGCCTGTGTGGCATGCCTAAGTGGCAATTGATCAAGGCTTCTGTTGAAAAGCAAAGTCTTGTGGTTGATGATCAAAGCACCGCCTGTGTGGCATAGCTTTGTGTAACGTTGATTCGCGAGCCTCACACCCGGTTGTGAACCAGAAACGGAAGAGGACATCAGGGAGGGCATGCGTTTCCTTCTAGCTAGGGTGGTGTCAGTGACCTACCAGCCCTGACATTTATATTATTTTCACCTGTGTGGTTGTTGGATTGCGAGGCGTCTCGGATATATCGGTGACTGTGTGGAGCCGATGGAGTCATTTGGCTAATTGACGCCCCAAAGGGCAAGGAAACCCAGTGTTCAGGCATTTTAATCCACATCGATGGACCGGACCTGATGATCCAAGGGTCACTCGAGCTCTGATCCTGAGACATGGGATAGAGCGTCTCGAATTGGTAGAGGACTATCTTTTGCCTCGGTTCACAGATGGAAACACAACTTCCAATACGTGACATTTGCGGTTTTGATTGTACAGCCTAGTATGGCCACATGATATATGGTACCCATGTCGTCTATGATTAATATTTATGATTGAAATTATTTTGACATTATACACTTATAATAGTATCAAATGATTTGTTTTTAACGTACCAAGCATGTTTGGCTATTATAAGGGAAAACCCTATCCTCTGGCTTGTGTTGCATTGTGTGATGGGACTTGGGTCTTATAATAGCTTCATTTTTTCCAAAAGCATTGCGTTGTTTTGTTATATGCACCGGTATTCTTGGGAGGAAACCCGTTCCGTGTTATAGGGCGTGGTCCCTTGATATATCTGATTTAAAGTAAAGCTTTAAATAACTGTTTTAGTTCTCACACTAGTCACATGACTTACCTGGAGTTTATTGTTTTAACCTAAACTCTGGGTGCCCTTATTTCCACATGGGCAGCTAGTAGTTTTGGTTTTGCAGATTTATATTCACAGGAACCTGGTTTATTGCTGGAACGATATCCAGAAAGCTCAGTATCCGTTTATCTCTTTTAGTTGTGTATTGTATTATTTTTCTGCTGCTATAAAATGTATTGTAATCTCTGATATTTAGTAAATGTGTAATATTGATTTATACTCTCTATATTCTTGTATTCTGATGGAGTTGTTGTAATTAACAATGAAATGTTCTTCTGTTTGCGTTCCAATGTGGCTTGTCCTCAATTCAATCCGTGCTTTCCTTCACGGGGAAGTTCGGGTCGCTTCATCTCATAAGGGAAAAACCTGTTCCATGTTATCGGCGTGGTCTTATGAGATATCGTTTATTTTCTCAAATTTTTTTAAATTGTTTACTCATACCAGTCCCATGACTGAACCAAAGTTTATTCTGTTTTGTTTTACCTAAAATCTTGGGTGCCCAAATTTGTACGGGCAGTCAAGTAGTTCAGGATTTTACAGATCTATCTATAGGAGCTTGGAGCAGGAGGCTTCTGTGTTAAAAATATAGTATTTTTATTTCTGCTATGTTGTAAGTGTTGCACTCTGATAAGTGTATGTTATACAGTTAAAATTTTGTATTTCAAAAGTTATGATATATTATACTTTGTTCCGCTGCGATGTGAGATTCTGTGTTGTTATTTTTGTTCTTCTTCCACCTTTTTCTTCTAAAAAATATGATTCGTTTTTCTGTGATATTAGGGTTGGACATGTGATGTATGTAGTCAACTCAAATAGTATGGATTTGTGGTTCATTACATCGATTCAGAGTATAATGAATAGAGAGTGAGAAGAAAAGAAGTTTTATGTAAATAGAATTGAATTAGGTAGAGTATAAGTGTAGAAATCATAAAAATAAGAAAATATAATGGTGTAAAGAAAGGAGATGAAGATGGAGAAGAAGAATGATGAAAAAATTCGAAATCACCCATATTTATAAGATTTGAAAGGTTGCAACACTTCTTAAATGTTACAAATAGTGAAGAGACACTTCCTTTCAATTCTGAAAAAATGACAGGCGACATAGGATAAAATGTATGTCGACATAACCTAGTTCAAAATTGATTTTTGAGCTTTTTTCAAGTGTTTTGATATATATATATATATATATATATATATATATATATATATATATATATATATAATTCTGGAAATTCATAAATTAAAACACAGTGTTATAAATGAATATTATAAAGTAGAAAATCATATGAAAACATAAATATAAGATATATGAACATATTTAAAATTATATAAAGTATATTTATATAATATATAACATTATAAACTATAAAACTTGAGTTTAAAATCAAAAGTAAAGTAAATAAAATAAAATAGAGAAGATAATGACTGAAGATAGAATTAGAAATTAGAAATTGAATAACAGAATTTCAATTTGAACCTGGAGTGTTGTTTAGAGCCTTACATAAACTAGACTCTATTACTATATTTATCTTGGACTCTTGAAATCTTGATTACTCATGAGTCTTGAATCATCTCTGAATTTCGTATCTCTAATATCTTCTTTAACTTTACAGTCTTTAGTTTTAATTCCTATATATAAATCCTGCATATATACATATATATTCTAGATAAAAGTGCTAGTATATATTTTATAATCAATTAATATTGAAATAAGGTTGCTGTCATCAATACTCCATTCTCCAACAATCTCCCCCTTTTGATTATGACAACCTTAGTGTATAAAATATCATACCTGTACATACCTGTTGATGATGATCCTTCTAATACTCCCCCTGTCTATATAAATCCTATGAACTAATTCTATATTTTATAATTTCTCCCCCTTTGGCATTATCAAAAGAAATTCTAAAACTACTCCCCCTAAAACCTATAACTATCCAAATTATATTATATTGTGTTTACATATATATGACTCCCCCTAAATTATTGCCTATATAACAAAGTAATAGAAAACTTATGTTATACAAAACAAGCAATATATTTAACCATTGTTTTTACAAACAATATTACATGTACATACTATACATTGAATTAACGAAAAGGAACGAAAACGCACGACAAGAAATGAATTGAGAACCTAAATTCTAATCGTCCTTAACTATGGAAGACTTATAAGTAGGACAATTTGGGTAATGGAGGAAAAAATCTCCATTTTGTTCCATCATATTTCCGTTATGATGGTATAAAACTTCACCCACGCAAACGACTTGATCTTCCTCGTTTGAGAATTCTTGTTGTTTCTCCTTGGGTTCCTCTTCCTCCATTGTCTCTTCTTCCTCTTCTTTTGGTTCCTTCTCTTCTTCCATATCTTCATTATCATCTTCGATGATAATCGGATTAGCCTGATTATCCGTTATAAACTTAAGAAGACTTCTTATCACTTTTCCTTATCAATTTTTCTCCTGGTTCATTCTAATTTGAGGTACTTGTATTTCGATGAGCATTTGCAGAGTGTATTCCATCTTATCTTCAATTTTGATGACATGTGATAGCGTAAAACATTGAAAAGGACCTTCGGATGATCCAGCTGATAACTCAGGATGGATTTGAGTGTTAAAATTGATAGAGGCCATTGTTTGTTTTAGTTTAGAGATTTTACAGAAGTGAGAAATGAGAATGAAGAAGAAAATTCGAAGTGGAGAGTTTAAATTATTATTAAAGTAACTTTTGATGGGAATTAATTTAAAAAATCTAGCAGTTGTATGTCGACATAGTGATAAATGTATGTCAACATATTTGTCTTTTTATTTTTATTTTTATGATTTTCAATGCTACATATATATTAATATATTTATTTATTCTAACTCACTTAATGAACATATGCCTAATTCTCTTATAAATTTAGTAAATGTTGCTTCGTTTAATGGTTTTGTTAATATACCTGCTATTTGTTTCTATAAATTTGAGTGAAAGTTTTTCTTTGCTTATGTTATCTCTTAGAAAATGATTTCGTATATCGATATGTTTAGTCTTGAATGATGAGTTGGATTTTTAGAAATATTTATAACACTCGTATTATCGCAGTATATCAGTGATTTATTTATATTTAATCCAAAATCATTTAGAGTTTGTTGCATATATATTGGTTATGAACAAGCCAAAGCAGCAGAGATATATTCTGCTTCAGCTCTTGACAAGGATATAATATTTTGCTTTTTACTAAACCACGAGACTAGTGAATGTCCTAAGAAGTGACATGTTCCACTAGTACTTTAACGATCGGATTTACATCCCGCATAGTCAGCGTCACAATAAGAAACTAGGTCTAACGAATCATCCTTAGGATAAAATAATCCAAAGTCTGATGTATGCTTTACATACCTTAGGATACGTTTTACAGCTTTTAAATGTTTTTCCTTAGGTTGCGATTGATATCTTACACAGAGACGTACACTATGCATTATATCTGGTCCACTAGCGGTTATATATAGTAACGATCCTAGCATTCCTCTACATAGATTTTGATCAATGTCTATAGATGTATCCATCTTTACTTAATGCTATATTAGTCTCCATCGGTGTTGGTCTCCCATTAGTTGTTGTTAGATTATATTTATTGATTAGATCTCTTACTTATTTTTCTTGATTTATAAATATTCCATTCTTTAATTGACGAATTTGTAATCCTAAAAAGAACGTTAGTTCTCCCATATGACTCATCTCGGATTCTTTGGTCATAAGATCTGAAATTTTTTTATTCATCTAATCGTTTGTTGATCCAAAAATTATATCGTCAACATATATTTGTGCTAATTGTATATCTTTACTATTTTTCTTAATAAACAAGGTATTATCTAGTTTTCCTATTTCAAAGTTGGATTGTAACAAATAATTTCTTAATCTATCATGCCAAGCCCTAGGAGCCTATTTTAATCCATATAACACTTTCTATAACTTATATACGTGATTTGGTAATTTTTCGTCTTCAAACAGAGGTGATTGCTCTACATATATGTTTTCTTTAAAAATCCATTTAGAAAAGCACTTTTGAGATCCATTTGATATAATTTGAAATTATTATGGTTTGCAAAGGCTAGTAAAATCCTAATGTCTTCTACTCTTGCTACGGGAGAAGTCTCATCGTATTATATTTCTTCTTCTTAAGTATAACCTTGTGCTACTAGTCATGCCTTATTTCTTATGACCTCGCCATGTTCATTCAGTTTATTTTTATAAACCCATTTAGCTCCTATTGTAGTCTTATCCTTTAGTCTAGGAACATGTTCCCATACATCATTCCTAGTAAACTGATTCAGTTCTAGCAAGTATCCATGAATCATCGGAATATGCTTCCGTTGGATTCTTAGGTTAAATAGTTGAAAAAAATGAAGTATTAATCATATTATTTAATTGATTACGGGTTCTAACAACGAATTCAATATCTCCTAAAATATTTTCTATATGATGATCTCTAAGTATTCTAATTCATTTATTTCGTTAATTATCTTCATGATTTATTTCATTAATTTCATTTTCACATTCACCTTTATTATTCTGAGTTATACTTTTTATAATTTTAGTAAAAGGATGCGTTTAAGGTTTCTTCTTTGGTATTGGTTCGAGTATTGAAAACTCTATATGCTTTATTTCTTTCTGAATATCCGATAAATATTCCTTTATCGGATTTTGAATCAAATTTGTCTTATATTTCTTTAGTATTAAGTATAAAACATTTACTTTCAAATATTTTAAAATATGACACTTTTGGTTTGTTATTATACAAAAGTTCATAAGGAGTTTTATGGGTTAAAGGTCCAATTGATATTCTATTTAAAATATAGCAAGCTATTGGAACTGCCTCAGCCCAAAAATTTCTTGGTAAATTACTATCAGATAACATAGTTCTCGCACACTCTTGTATTGTCCTAGTCTTAAGTTCAACTACTCCATTTTGTTGAGGGGTTATAGGAATAGAAAATTTATGGGTTATTCCCTTTTTATTACAATATTTTTCAAAATTTTCATTTTCGAATTCTCCGTTATGGTCACAATGTATTATTTTGATTTTTAGTGATAACAAATTTTTAATTCTTTTAGAAAAAGTTTCAAATTGATCAAAAGCATCACTTTTATTTTTAACAAACAAAGTCCAAGTAAATCTGGAAAAATCGTCAACTATTACGTAAATATAAGTATTATGATTTATAGATTGAATTTGAGATGGACCAAATAAATCCATGTGAGTTAACTCTCATGGTTTCAAGATAGTTATTTCCTTTTTTGTTTGAAATGAACTTCTCTTTAGTTTCCTGAATTAACAAGCATCATATAAGTTATTAACTTTAAATTTCATTTTAGGTAACCCTCTAATTGAATCTATTTTCGAAATCCTGGAGACGTGTTTGAAATTTATATGACCAAATCTCTTATGCCAGATATAGGGGTCACTTGTATTGGCCATAAGACATAAATTATCATTGGAGATTTTTCATACTCAATATATAGATATTTTACTTTCTATCTCCTTCGAATATTACTTTTGAATTCCTATCTTCTATAAAACATTTATCCTTTTCGAAGTTTATTTTATAACCATTATCGCAAAGTTGACTTATACTTAACAAATTGTGCTTTAGATTACTAACTAAAAAAACATTAGAAATAGTAGGAGTTTCAGAATTACCGTCATTGCCGATCCCAAAAATGTATCCTTTAGAGTTATCTCCGAAGTTCTTGATTCCACCATCTTCATATGTCAGATTGTTGAGTAACTCAGGATTTCCCGTCATATGTCTCGAACAGCCACTATCCAGTATCCATTTGTCCTTTTTAATTTCCGCCAACTGCTTTCCAGAATTTGAATTCTCAACAGCCATGTAACACACCAGTTCAGAATTTGAATTTCCAACAGCCACCTTTTAAGAATTTGAATTATCAACAGCCACCATTTCAGAATTTGAATTACCAACAACCACTTCACACATCTTTTAAACTTTTGAATTTTCAAAAGCCATTAAACACATCTGTTCCTGTATTGAACAATATTTCAGTAGATCACATGACTTTCCAACACAGTTATATGCATACTCTTTCAACATTGGTACAATGCATGAATTGACACTAGTGTTAACAAATATTTCAAAATTTGCCATTTAAAAATGTTCAAAAAATCAGATTATGAACTTTTTGAAAGACCTTACTCCAATACCAATTGTTAGGGATTGCGGAATGGATCATTAAGGCAAAACTAACACTAGAAGAGGGGTGAATAGTGTTTTTGAGAATTTAAACAAAATCTAAAACTAATATGATATACTATATGAATCAAACACCAGAGAAACAATCACAGACGCAAAATCAAACACAAAGATAAATAAAAATAAAATGCAGAAAAAGGAAGAACACACCAAATTTTATACTAGTTCAGAATTTCTCCTACGTCCAGTCCCACGCAACGTTGGATTATGCAGAGTTTTATTACTATATCAGTATCCAAGTACAACCTCCTCGATTTGACGGCTACAAGGGTAACACGGATTCCATATACTTGATCAAGTATACTCTCCTTGATTTCACGACTACATGGGTACCATCGCTCCCGTTGCTACAAGGAAAACATGGATTACCCAAACACTTCCCAAATGATTGCAATAGCCTTATAACTCTTCAATAACACTTCAATTTAGAGATTAATGAGTAGAGAGTGAGAAGAGAAGAATTTTTATGTAATTAGAATTGAATTCGGCAGAGTATAAGTGTAGAAATCATAAAAATAAGAAAATATAATGGTGTAAAGAAAGGAGATGAAGATGGAGAAGAAGAATGATGAAAAAAGTTAGAAATCATTCCCTATTTATAAGATTTGAAAAGTTGGAACACTTCTAGAATGTTACAAATAGTGAAGAGACACTTCCTTTCAATTTTGAAAAAATGACAGTTATATGTCGACATAGGCTAAAATGTATGTCGACATAACCTAGATCAAAATTGATTTTTGAGAATTTTTCAAGTGTTTTGATACGTATATATATATATATATATATATATATATAATTCTTAAAATTCTTGAATTAAAACATAGTGTTATAAATGAATATTATAAAGTAGTAAATCATATGAAAACATAAATATAAGATATATGAACATATTTATAAAATTATAGAGTTTAAAACTATATAAAGTGTGTGTATATATATATAACATTTGTAAACAATAAAACTTGAGTTTAAAATCAAAAGTAAAGTAAAGAAAATAAAATAGAGAAGATAGAGATTGAAGATAGAATTTGAAATCAAAAATTGATAAACAGAATTTGAATTTGAACTTAGAGTGCTATTCAGATCTTACATAAACTGGACTCTATTACTATATTTATGTTGGACTCTTAAACTCTTGAAATCATGATTACTCATGAGTCTTGAATCATCTCTGGATTATGAATCTCTAATATCTTCTTCAAACTGTACAGTATTCGGTAATAATTCCTATATATAAATCCTGCATATGTATATATACATATATTCTAGGTAAAAGTGTTAGTATATATTTTATAATCAATTAATATTGAAATAAGATTGTTGTCATCAAAACTCCATTCTCCAGCACACAATACCATAAAATTAGATAATAAATTAAAATTTTGGTTAATTCAGTTAAACAGATAACAAAAAAAATTATTTTACAAACTGAATTCAGACTGATTAAATTTTAAAACCAAACCAAACTGACCGAAATGAACTCGTTTGGTCGGTTAATTGGATTTGAACTGAATATTGCTCACCCCTAATCTGAGTCACAGTATCTTGAATTAAGATGATGACGCCATACAAAGCAATTTAGAATTGTCATATGCTTGAGTAGTAACTGATTTAGTAACAATATTGTGCCTTAATTACTCAACCATTTGCTTAAGCTAGTTAACTCTACTCCTGTGCGTAAGAGATCAGATCGAACAAGTTTAGTAATTATTCTATGGAGTCAATGTGAGTGTTCCATACCACTCGTTTTACTAAACCATTTAAACAAGTTCTTCATTAGATCATACATGTGTGATTTTAAATAAATTAATCTATTTGAAAATACTTACTGAGAAATAATAATTCAAAATCTCTCTCTCACATACACACATATCTTTACTAATAATTGGAATAGGTATGGTGTTACACTTTTTTGGTATACACCTGAATTGACGAAAATGCCCTTCATACATCTCAGTAAAATCTGTCAAAATACGGAAAACTTAATGCGTTTGACTGCTTCAGTTACTCACAACCTGCGGATGTTCTATTCTAGAATCAACTTTTCACCTTTTAAATATGGTTCACTGTCTCATTAATATTCCCACTTCTCTTCTCATTTCTCTACGCTTTGCTCTTGAAACACCCCGCATTTTTAATATAATCAAAAATATGTAAAATTATGTGTATATGCATAGAAAGGTAAATAATGGTGATGTATAATGAAAATTAATTAATATATGGAAGAGAAGGAAAATTAATTCAATAACAGTGTGCATAACGGAAAAGATAATAAAATAAGGATACTTAATTTAAATATTAGGAATTAAGTAAAACAGACATCACCATTGCATTCGTCTCAAAATTCTTCTTGAAATAGAGTCCATATTTGCGTAAATCGGACTTCGTATGAAGGAGTTATGGCCTTTAGAAGATTCAACAAAAATTCAAAACAGTTCGAAATTCGACCCAGGTAGCTGGGCGGGAAATTTCCTGCCAAAACCAGGCAGGTAGACCTGGGGTCAGGTCGACTAGGAGGTCGACCTGGGGGTCGACCTACCCCTAGGGAGGTCGACTTAGGAGTCGATCTATCCCCAGATCTGGGCGATTCAGCTCCTCTGACGTGTTTTGATGTGTTGTACGGGTCTGATGGCTTCTAGGTCAATCTAAGGGCTCTAAAACACTCTCTACACCTATAAATACATAGAAAGACCTAACCCTAACTCATAACAATTCCTTAAAACGCCTCCACGCCACCAAACTTCAACTAAACATGGTCGCCGCCCCCAAAAACTCTAAATTATATTACAAGTTCTTCATCAACTTTGGAGTTTAATCAAATCAAGTAGCAAAGTTCTTCATCAACAATTCATGCTCTTCACCAATAATCAAATAAGAAGATTAAATCAGCGTTCTACATCAACGACAAATCGCTTATTTCTCCAATCCAGTCAAGGTGAGTGGAATTATAATAAACTTATTGTACAATAGTATTATTATCGTTCATCATTCCCCAGTTATAAATTCAATGTAAGATCTATGTTATAATAATTGTTCTTTTATTCTCCTTCCTTTTTTATTTTTGGATCTAGGTTATCTCGAACCTAGACGAAATCTTATTATACATACGTACGATTGAAATACAGAAATATTGGGGCATAACTTATTTTATGCGATTGAGGAATATAACCTGAAATTTGGGGAATTGTGGCATGACAATTATTATTGCAAATATTGGAACAATTGGCGGAATTTGTTTGTGACTTGAGATCAAGCCTAAAAGGTGAATTAGATTGTATGTATAAACATGGTGAAATATATTGGGAAAATATTGATTTTATGAAATGGGGTATAATGGGATTTTGGAAATTGGCATATTTGGATATGAATAACATATAATAGGTGAATTTGGCTATAATTGAGTAATTTGGGTAAAAAGATTATTCACGAACGGTTGTATAAGCAAAGTAGAAATGGGTTAAGTAGCACTTGATATATGAATAAACTTAACCAACATATGAGGAATGATAGTAACCTGTTAGGAACACATGTATGGAGAAATTGGAATAATAGGTATAGCCTATTAATGGGATTATAAGCATGAACATTAATTGGGGTTTTTGGGTAAAGTTTGAATTTGAGATTTGGAAATTGGATATGTCGTTAAGATCCTAGAAACATAGTTAAAAATGGAATATGTTGGACAAACCATGTTTTTATGTAATTATGGATCTCGACTCATGACATGAAATTGATAATTTGACATGATATATAGGTAGGTTAAGTCAACACGAACTGATAAATAACACTTAACCAATTTAACATAATATATGGGTGGGTTAAGTCAATGTGAACCACTAGACAACACTTAACCAATTTGACTCAATATATGAGTGGGTTAAGTCAACGTGAACTGCTGGATAACACTTAACCAATTTGACATGACGCGTGGTTGAATTGAATACGTGATTGGGGTTAAGTCAACTTGGACACATGGGCAAACTTAACCAATATAACAGTATCAAAGCAAGGAAAAGTGGGGAATGATAAGATTAAATAATAGATAAACTTATCCTAGGGACAAGAAATGAATATGACTTAAGATGTAATACAAGACTTGAAGGGTGGGATGACTTATACCATGAAATAAGTTAATCTAAGCTGGGAATGTGGGAGAACACCCGTACGCTACCATTTGATAAAAAGGAACTTAAGTCATGCTTGAATTCATAGGTAAACCTTAGTTAAAAGGAACTAAGTAACAAATCTTAGTTAAAGAGAACTAAGTATCAAACCTTGGTTAAGAGAACAAAGTAATAAACCTTAGTTTAGAGAAATAAGTAAATAACGAGAAAGAGAACTAAGTAGTTAACCTTAGTTAAGAGAACTAAGTAGTACACCTTAGTTAAGAAAACGAATGATTCAGGAAACTAAGTAGTAAACCTTAGTTAAGAGAACTAAGTAAGTAAACCTTAGTCAAGAAAACCAAATATAACACGAGGAGGAGCGAACATCCATCTGATCATGAAGAAGGCTCCAACAGTCTGGGTTACGAAGCACGCGGCTTTGAGGGACGTGAGGGTACTCTTGGTATCCCTCTGTGAGGTTGCAGATGATCCTCCTGGGCTCACAAAGGTTAAGGTCTGCATTAGAAGAATCAAGAGTATGCCTTGGTTGCAATATAAGCAACCTAAAGACTAGGATGGACCAGCGTGAGGCAGCAGTATCTTGCTTACCCCTGTGATAGCACATCGTCGTCTACCTACCATCTTGAGTCAATCAAGTACGTGAAGCGGAAAGGCGGAGAACTCCAAAAGACCATATACTTGCTATCTAGTTATGGATGAGGTTGGCCAATAGGTTTGTGGGGGCATAAGGGGGCCTACATACAGTTCTCATTCTTGATTTTCTTGGGTGCCTTTCATTAGTTGAGGGAGGGGTCAAGTGAGACCATAGCCACACACAGATAAAAACAGACATTAGCATCTGCGTCGGCAGATAACTTAAAGCTCCTGATCGAGTTCCGGGTTTCATGATTAGCCCTGCCACGGGACTCGGGCCGCACATATAGAGGACATGTGCAACTAGACATCGATAACGATTCACGACACATACATGGGGAAATTCTAGGAACATATATCGCTCTGGGTAGTGTGCCCTAGATTAGGAGGCATCGTACGATAGGTACATAATCCCTAGTTGGACCTAGGTCATGTAAACCCTGAATCCGAGAAGCGTTCAATAGGTAGCATAAACCCCAGTGGCCCTGGGTAGCGTAAACCCTGGTTGAATCTAGGAAGCGCTCGATAGTAAAACTTAGATTAGTCTAGATGATACACAGAATCTAGCAAGATCGAGAGTGGAAGTCCAAACGATTTCGAGAATGGTGGCATTACACTAAAGTAGTATAGATTTACTTGATGAAGCACGTACAACATACGGTAAGGGACTGTATATATACATGGAAAGGATTAGACGAGTTGGGGGTATCTACATATACGTCGTATTAGGTTAACCTACTAGTGGGACATGAGTATAGCCTAGAGAGCTAATATCGCGAATAACCTAATAAGAAAGAAAATATAACTGAACGGTATATGTAGGATTATACAGAAGTTTATTCTAAGTCCACTCACACAGAACTTATGTTCTGACCCCCTCCTCATTAAATACTTCCAGGTTAGGTTCATGATAGAGATGGTATAGCTTTGGATACTGGTTTAGCAGTATTGTTAATAAGGTAAAGCGGTATTTGAATATTATACTTTATTTCCTTCCGCTGTGAGATGCTTTACGAGTTCTGACATGTTTCTTTATCTCTATATTTTTCTGTAGGATACCAGAGCACCTAACTCGGGTTTCGATAAATTGGATTTTTGAAAAAAAAAATTCGGTATGTCGGAATCTGGGTTGTTACAGCTCTTCACTGTTCATTGCTTCATGTATTCCAATATGTACTGAGTTTATATTTTAGATCACAAAGCTTCAGTATATTTCCTTTTTCGTACATACTGAATCTAATCAATAGATTTGAATCATTCAAAACATGATTTTTTTCCCTCCAAGCAAATGCATAAGGCTGCATCACATTTAACCCCAGTGCCACTTGCATGTTTAGATCCTTGGACTACATGCCTTCATATTACAAATAACGCATTTTATTATTATATAATAATATTATTTTTTTAATTCGTTTTGTTAGATGAATTTTTTTTTGCAGCTGTAGTGTTCATATCAGTTAAAAAATTCATGTTAGTTCATACCAGTTTCTCCTGCTTCTCTATATTTTCATATTTACGTGTACATTATATCTTGCTGTTACTTTTTGGTCCGACCGTGCTACGTAAATTACCCTTCAAATAATTAATTTACCTATTCAAAGAATATCAGTTCAAAATGTCATGTAAGTTTATACCAATTTCTCCTGCTTCTCTATATTTTCATACTTATGTGTACATTATATTTTGCTGTTACTATAATGACCCGAAATTCCCCGGTCTTCGAAGAGAAGAGAAAGAGCAGATTGTCTGAGAACACGACAATCGGAACACAAGCAGAAGAACGTTTCATTGCTCATACAACAATTTACATCAGAGTACAAGAATATACAGAGTATGAACAAATAATATACATTTGATAAATATCAGATATTTAAATTACATAACATAGCAGCGGAAAAATAATACATAACATAACTGAAACAAATACACGGATACAGAGCTTTCCGAATATATCTCCAGTGGTAAACTAGGATCCTGTAAGATTAAATCTGCAAAACCAAAACTACTAGCTTCTCGTATGGAAAATAGCGCAATGCTTTTCGAAAAATGAAGCTATTATAAGACTCAAGTCCCGTCACAAAATGCAACGCAAGACGGAGGATAGAGTTTTCCCTTATAATAGCCAAACATGCTTGGTACGTTTAAAACAAAAATCATTTGATACTATTATAAGTATAGTGTCTAAATCACTTCAAATATAAATGTATCAATCATAGATGTCATAGTGCCCTATCCTACTGTGTCGCCATACTAGTTCTACAATTAAAACTGAAATGTCATGTATTGGAAATTGGATTTCCGTCATGAGTCGAGGCAAGGGATCATCTCCTCGCCGTCTTCGAGACACTCTAGAAAATGCCTCAGGATTACACACTCTGGGCAACCCTGTGATGCTTCAGGACCGGTCCTCTCTTACGTTTGTGGATTGGTTATTCCTGAACACACGTCTCCCAATCCTATCGGACCTATCCATTGGCTCCGTAGTAACCGATATATCCAAGGCGCCTCGCAGTCCATCATCCACATAGGTAAAAATAAATAATTGTCTGGACTCCATACCATGACACCACCCAAAGCTAGAAGGAAATGTCGTGCACTCCCTGTAGTCGTGTTCCTGTTTTTGACTCATACCGAGGTTTGAGGCTCACAAATTAATGTTATACACAAAGCTATGCTATTTAAGGCCGTGCTTTGATCATCAACCACAAGACTCTTCTTTTTAACAGAAGCCTTGATCATTTGCATCTTAGCATGCCACACAGGCAATTCACGCTATGCGGCCGATGTTTATCGATATATAACCTCTGAGCTCGTACGTCTCAGAGAAGGGCGTTAAGCAAAAGAATAAATTCTCTGCCGCCAAATAGATATATATTTATTAGAGATCAATCAACATGGAATAAAATCCAATGTCAGGCACACATCATTTTACAAGTCCGTTCTATGTCTTAACGAAACCTGAGGCACCTTATTCCTCGTCCCATATACCCAATACAAGAGAGAGGTCCTCGCATATCCGGTCGATCTCCAAGTAACTTTGGACGATCACCACTTATTACCTTGTCTTGGATGTACAGCCCAATCAAGACATCAGTAATCATGCAAACGATGTGAAGACCTCCGGTCTTCAACCACCGTCTTCATCGTCGACTTATCGTCGAATCAGTTATTCAACATGGGTATAAAATCGGTCTTTCCGAATGACTCGCGTATATTATAAACAAATGCTACACAAACACAACATACACCTCATTCCAATTCAGAATATTCTTTTACTCAAATATTCACATCATTAGGGAAAGGTTCCCATTAATTTTATCAAAGATAAATTCTTTTAAATTTATACTTTTATCTTCCTTTGGATATCAATTCAAACAAAATTCAGGATTATCGAAACAAGTCGGGATTATCGAGCCTTACCGAAGTAATCATTTATTTATAATCCCAATCTACTCATCCCATGGAGTAAAACTGGTAATACTCCATATCTAACACCACGGTGTTATCGGTAAAGTTAATTACCATTTCATGTTCAAATCTAATTAAAGATTTTACTATCGCCTGGAGTAAAACTGGTAGTACTCCTTCCTCGATCATTTCCCAAATTTGATAATTTAAATTATCACATTCACATTTCAATCTAATTAAAGATTCATTAGAACTCCACTTAGTTTTAATCTTCCCAAAAATCAATATTAATGATTATTTTACTTTGGGAAATCAAACATGCCACATTGACAATTTACCCAGTACCATTGATTTCTGCCGATATATAACCTCTAAGCTCGTACGTCTTAGAGAAGGGTGTTAAGAAAGAGAATAAATTCTCCACCACCAAACAGATATGTATTAAGCAGAGATCAACAATACGATTCGAAATACAATGTTAGACATGTAATCCTGTCTGTGACTGGGTTAAAGAACTAATGTCATTTAAAACACAGTTCACAATAAACCCAAAAATCACATTCCATTAATTACGGAATCTTCATGGAAAACAGATCAATATAAAATCTATATCAATTTCCATATCCGACTAATAATATAAATGGAATAATGACAAAGCCTTTTAAATTCCATATATATTGATAGTCTTCCTCCCCAAAAGCACATCTCTATTATTACTAAATCGAATTCCATTCCATTCCAATTTAATATTTTAAATTGGAAAACTTTACTTTGGAAATATTTCGTCTAAATCTTAATAATTTTTTTTATAAATTCCAAATCATCTCTTCACTGTTAATTGGGTTAATGAACAAGTGTTATTTAAAACACAGTTCACGATAAACCCAAAAAATCACATTTCAATTCAATTCCAATTAAATATTAATTAATTTGTAAACTTCTCTAAATCTTAATTAAAAGATTTATTCTTTTCTCAACTGGGTTTAAGAACAGTGTTACTGAAGACACCATTCACGACAAACCCAAAATCCCATTTGATATTAAATACAAGGCCCAGAATAGAAATTATATCGGCTTATATTCAATATCAAATTCTGAAACCAACAAATATCGTTTTGGAAATAACGATATACATATATCTTCCAAATTTCTATAACAATATCTGTATAATCACGGAATCCATAACAATATTTGTAAAAACACAACATACACCTCATTCCAATTCAGAATATTCTTTTATTCAAATATTCACATCCTTTGGGAAAGGTTCCCATTAATTTTGTCAAAGATAAATCCTTTAAATTTATTCTTTAATCTTCCTTTGGATATCCATTCAAGCCATATTAAGGTTTTCCAAACTAGTCGGGATTAGCGCACCTTACCGAAGTAAACATTTGTTTAATTTCCCAATCCCAACCTATTCATCCCACGGAGCAAAACTGGTATTACTCCATAACTAACACCACGGTGTTATCGGTAAAATTAATTACCATTCCCCGTTCGAATCTAATTAAAGATTTAACTATCGCTTGAAGCAAAACTGGTGCTACTCCATTCTCGATCATTTCCCGAATTTGATAATTTAAATTATCACATTCTCTTTTCAATCTAATTAAAGATTCATTAAAACTCCATTTAGTTTTAATCTTCCCAAAAATCAATATTAATGATTATTTAACTTTGGAAACACTAACATGTCGCATCGACAATCTACAAGGTACTATTGATTTCAACCGATATATAACCTCTAAGTTCGTACGTCTTAGAGAAGGGTGTTAAGCAAGAGAATAAATTCTCCACCACCAAACAGATATATGTTTAGTAGAGATCAACCATAAAATTCGAAATACCATGTTAGACATGTAATCCTGTCTTTAACTGGGTTAAAGAACTAATGTCATTAGAACATAGTTCACGATAAACCCAAATCACATTCCATTAATAATGGAATCTTCACGGAAAATAGATCAATATATAATCGATATCAATTTCCTTATTCGACTAATGATATAAATGGAATAACGACAAAGCCTTTTAAATTTCATATATATTATCAGTTTTCCTCCATAGAAGCCCATTTCGATCATTATCAAATCGAATTCCATTCAATTCCAATTTAATATATTAAATTGGAAAACTTTACTTTGGAAAAATTCAATTATATCTTAATAAAAAGATTTATAAATTCCAAATCACATTTCACTGTAAATCGGGTTAAAGAACGAATGTCATTAAAAACAAAGTTCACAATAAACCTAATTCACGTCCCATTTTATTCCAATTAAATGTTTAACTGGAACTCTAATAATCTTAATTAAAAGATTTATTCTTTTCACACGGGGTTTAAGAACAGTGTTATTTAGGACACCATTCACGACAAACCCAAATCCAATTCAATATTAAATACAAGTCTCTGAATAGAAATTATATCGGCTTATATTCAATATCAAATTCTGAAATCAACTAATATCGTATTGGGAATAACGATATATATATCTTCCAAATTCCTCCACAGTATCTGTATAATCATGGAATCCAATATCGAAATATTCCAATGATAATTTTGATTTAAATCCATTCCAATACATATTTTGGAAATTCTAGTTATTTTTAAACCCATTTCAAATCCAATTTATTTATTTAAAAATATTAGATTTATAATTCTAGTTCATAACTAGTTCATTTTGATAAAAATATATTTTTTTCTTTTCATATATGGAATTTTTCATCCTAATTCTTTCCAAATCAAATTTTATGATTTTAGACAAATTATTGATATTTTTAATAATTTTATCAAGGCCCGTACAGTCGATTTCCATAAACGGTCATCGAGCCGCAATTACAGCGACCATTTCCAAATTTGATTTGGACATAATTCCAAATCCAACCGTAAGATTTCAAATCACTTATATTCTTTGGAAAGCTCTTTTCGATACGAACCCAATCGTTTCGGTTTTAGGAGAATCCGACGGTCGGATCACCCGTAATGTCAATTTGAAGTCAATGGTCGAAATTCGCAAACTACCGCAGCGCAGCGCTTTTTATTCAGGCCATTAAATATATATATAATATACTATATATATTTCATCGATTTCCATTTAAAACATATTTTATAAATCGCTTTAAATTCGTTTTCAAAACGATTTCAACTTCATATTCAATTTTAGATCAAAATTGAATATTCCATATCATTAATATATAAATGATAATATTTTTAAAACATTAGATTTTGAAATCACTTCCTTTTCGATATTCAGTATAAAAATGAATAAAATCGATATAAATATCGTTCACGTCAAAATGGCGTTAATCTAATCAACACGGCTTTATATATTTAAATATTTTCGTGTCCATCCCAAATCAAACATCAAAATCATATTTTGATCCATTACTGAATATTATTTTAAAATATTCATTATTCTCCATTTTAAAATATACGTTATTTTAAAATATTCATTCCTTCCGAATTGGAATCAGACACAGTCAATTACCATATAATTTAATTTACGAGGATTTCACACATATATGTACACAACAATAATCAAACATAGTCCACCATCATGCAGAGTGCATTACACAACTGCATAAGCGTTAAATATAAATAATTAACGCTTACAACAGTCTGTCAACCCATCGATTGTCATAAGCTAAATATTGGGATTAGTGTATGTCTAATATCATCCCAATACCCGTGTGGGGTTTCAACCAACAAATATTGATTATTATTTGTGCAGTTGGGCGATGTGTAACATATATCGTCCCAATCAATATCAATCAAATATGTGTACATAAACAAATCGTATGATTTGTAAATGAATATTTATTTTATTCATATACACATTAAAAATTATATTCTTAACTATAAAATATTTATTTCAACTCATGAATATTTTATACAGTTCATTTATACAATAAAAATGATATTTTTATTGTTCTAATATTTTTAGAAAATTTCGGCAGCATAACGGCGCGATACTATAACCGGAATAAGTTCTAGCCTTATCCCTCGCCTAATAATGGCTCGCGCCATGTACAAACCAAATTCTATCAATTCAATTCATTTCCTAACCCAAATTCAAACAAATAATCCAATCAACCAAACAAACATGGTTTCAAATAAAGGTGTCGGGTGCTTCTAAGCACCGTCTGCATCCTAGTATATATATTAACTAGAAAATAAATTAAAGTGAGAAGTTCTCACCTTTGGGATCCACTCCTTCAATTTTATTTCTGAATTTCTGAACCGTTTGGATTTTCCCGAAATTCCAACGCAGTCCACGCTGTTCATAGTAAAAATCACATTTTTAATATGATGTTTATATATTTAAAAATCACATTTTATATCGCTACTCATATATAAAAATTATAATTTTATAATGCAACTACATATATAAAAATTATATTTCTATATGACCATTCAAACAATAAAAATCGAATTTTAATATAACTATTCAAACAATAAAAATCGAACTTATATTTCTACTACCTATGTAAAAATCATTTCATTGTAAAAAAATCAAATCATTTCATTGTAAAAAAATTCAAATCATTTCATTGAAAAAAAATCAAATGATTTCATTGAAAAAAAAATCAAATCATTTCATTGAAAGAAAATCAAATCAAATCATTTCATTGAAAGAAAATCAAATCATTTCATTGAAAAAATCAAATCATTTCATTGAAAAAAAAAATCAAATCATTTCATTGAAAAAAATCAAATCATTTTAGTTTTAAAACATGTTAATTTCAGTTTAAAAAACATGTTTTGCATAAAAATAAATAAAAAAAGAAAATCCAGAAAGGGGAAAACTCACTTTCGTTGGAGAAGGGGCTTGAGGGGTTGCGGTTTCATCTAGAGGTAGGGGGAGGTGCACGCTGGTGGTGGCGCTCGCGGCGGAGGTGATGGTCTGAGGCGTGGTGGGTTTGGGGAAAAGGGCGGTGGGGTGATTTATGACGAGGAGGAAGAGTCAGAGACAGAGGGGGTGGCTTGGGGAGGTGGGGCGGCGGCGCAGGCGTCACCCGAAGGGGGCGGGGAGGGGATGGGGGACTCGCAATGATCGGCCGCGGCGGTTTCCGTTCTTTTCTTCTTTTTCATTTATTTTAAAACTCAAATCAGGAAACAGAAGGAGGGAGGGTCTTTTATAATTTATATATTTATTTTATTTTAAATCCAAAAAATAACTTTTTCTTTCGAACCTCGAATCAAACCCAACGACTATTGTCCCTAACTAATTACCCCCATTCCGAACACGATGGTATATGTTTCGTAAGTCAATTCGGCTGTTATGATTAGTTTCCATTAAATTTAAAATATAAATCAATATGTTTTAAATTCAGACGCGCATTTTAATTTACCGGGACCTCATACCGACTCTAAAAATTCCCAAAAAATAAATCTAGCTATGTTTTGATGATACGTTCCTAACAAAATTAATTTCATCGAATTTGGAGACCATCTAAAAATTGGTCATTTTTCAGTCGATTAAATTCAAATTTAATTGACCAAACACGTTTAAATTCACCACGCTCACATATTGATTATAAAAATTATGAAAATTGGAATCTAAAATAATTTGACATTCTGGATCCAAGAAAAGTGGTTTCGCAGAAAGCGGAGGTCATTTGTAAAATATTTATTTTTAAGGGCTATATATTATATAAAATTCCATAACGATTATTCTGAATTTTCAACTGGACATAACTTTTTATTCCTGCTATGAAATCTTGATTTTTCACATTCGTTGGAAAGATATTTTCAAACAAATTCAAATATTTCTTGTTTCACTAAAATCCGGTTTATTTTGAATCTTGTACATTCATTTGAAATTTGAAATCGAATTTTCAAACTACCGCGCCATTTCCAATTCCTTTTATAATTAAAATAAATATTTATATTCTAACTTCGATTTAAATAAATTTATACATTCTAATTCTATTCAAAATAAATTTCTAGTCATTATTATTTAAAATAAATCATTTTAAATATTCAAAATTCATTAAAATTTCCAAAACAAAAAATTTAAATTGGTTCAGATTTTCCGGGTTGTTACAGTTACTTTTTGGTCCAACCGTGAAGTATGCATATTTCCCTTCAAATAATTAATTTTCCTATTCAAATAATTAATTTACCTATTCAAAGAATATGCATGTGAGGAAATACGAATAAGCATATGTAAATATAAATAGAAATAAATAATATACATAGAGAGAGAAAATGGGGAGGGGAGAGAGATATGGGGAAATAGCATGAAAAAAGCAGAAATAAATCGATGCAGACAAAAATGGTAAATACGGACTATAAATTCACGCATTTAAATATCGCCTTTTTGTGCACTTAATCCCAAAATCAAACAATTAATTTATTAAAATTTTCCTTTTATGTTAACATAAACATATATGCACTATATTAATGACTCATTGATTGGAATTAACATACAATTCTTTTTGAATTGAAAGATTCCAATCAAGTTAACAAAATTAATGTCAATTTTAAAACAGACCTAAATAACGCATCTTTTTTATCATAAAAGAATTTAATAGGTTGAACGTTAAATCAAATGAGGCAACAAATGCAAAATTTTAGGCAACTGGCCAAAGAATATGCATGTGAGGAAAAAGGAATAAGCATATGTAAATATAAATAGAAATAAATAATATATACACAGAGAGAGAAAATTAGGGAGAAAGAGAGAGACATGGGGAAATAGCATGAAAAAAGCGAAAATAAATCAATATAGATAAAAAATGGTAAATCTGGACTATAAATTCACACGTTTAAATATCGCCTTTTTGAGCACATAATCGCAAAATCAAACAATTAATTTATTAAAACTTTCCTTTTATGTTAACATGAACATATATGTACTATATTAATAACTCATTGATTATAATTAACGTACAATTCTTTTTAAATTGAAAGATTCCAATTAAGTTAACAAAATTCATGTCAATTTTAAAATAGACCTAAATAATGCATCTTTTTTATCATAAAAGAATTTAATAGGTTCAACATTAAATCAAACGAGGCAGCAAATGCAAAATTTTAGGCAACTGGCCAAAGAATATGCATGTGAGGAAAAATGAATAAGCATATGTAAATAAAAATTGAAATGAATAACATATAAAGAGAGAGAGAGAGAGAGAGAGAGAGAGAGAGAGAGAGAGAGAGAGAATGGGGGTGAGGGAGAAATAGCATGAAAAATGCGTAAATAAATCAATGAAGACAAAAATGGTAAGGGGGAAACAACAAAACGAGGTGATCCACAATAAATTAAAATAAACATAATATGACCATTATTACATAACATAAAGATAAATCTGGACTATACATTCACATGTTTAAAAATCACTTTTTTGGTCACATAATCCCAAAATCAATCAATTAATTTGTGAATATAATTTTGTAGCTTAATATTTGTACTAATAAGAGACAAATAGTCCTGTAGCTTAAATTTTGTAGCCCAATAGTTTTGGTATGGGTGCATGCACATTTGTTTGACCATAGGTTATAACATTTAACCGGCTATGGAATGTTCGCTAGATACCCATTCTATATATCTGAGGAACAACAATCCACGCGCGAAGTGTGTGACAATACCACGAGCGAAGCGCATGCCGTTACCACGTGCGAAGAGCATACCATGACGCTTGTGTGTGTGTGTGTGTATATATATATATATTGTACATAGGGAAGTCTTAGTGTAAGTACTTTACTTATGCATATATAAATAGAGAAAATTTAAAATCATTATTTCAAATCAATCTAAAAAACTTATTATTATTAACATAATAAAAAAAAATATAAATAATTTTAGTTATCCTTCTATAAAAAGTAAATTATGCATTAAATCAAAATAGGTCAACTTGTATTCCCTTTTCCAAAATTCTATTTGAATTCGAATAGTAAAACTTGTATGCATTGTACCTCAAATCCATGAAACAATTCCATATCATAGTAGCACCATAATGAATTCATTAATTCATGCAATCTGATCTAAAAACAAGATAGAATCCACCATGAGTAACATCTTCAAAGATTATCATAAAACATCAAGGAAGCGTATAGAAAAACGGAGAGGCAAACGGGAGTGAACGAAGGTTGAAATGACCTAACCTGAGTCCTATCCTAGATCATGATCAATGTCACTGTCAATATTAATTAGTGGGCTAATCAAACATGACCAATGCACCTATTGGCATGTCTAGGCTGAGGCCTAGGTGATGCCAGTGACACTACGTTCTCTTGTTGGCAGTGTCATATTCAATGGTGTTTGTCCTAACTATTAGTGTAGTAAATTACCTAAATGAGCATTCAGAAAACTAAAAATAGACAATTTAAAGGATCATGTGAATAAGGTTTCTATGGGGATTAAAATAAAGTTTCACAGATAAGAGATATCACACAAGGTTGTGTTCAATTTCATCGTTGATTCTATAACTCAAACAATAGCTACATGCATCCATCATAATATACAAGTGTGAGGATTACTTAGTTAATTAAGCCCAATTTGATTAACAAAGACCTAAATTGATCTATGTTAGTTTTCCCTAATTATCAGCTAGTTTTAGTTTTAATATACTAGAAAAAAATAGATTATAATCAAACAAAACCAAAATTGACAACTTAAATAAATGCACTAGAGGGTTAAGAAGATTATTCGAAGTTAGTTTCTATTATTATTGATCAAAAATCAATTATTTTATTTCTTATTTGGGGTAAAATTAGTCACTAGGGTTTGCAAAAGAAGAGGGTTTATTTCCAGATTTTACCTATGAGCTGAAATGGTGAAACGAGATAAGGAGTTATGGGTATAAGCTTGAATATCACCCTCTTACGCAGGAAAGAGAACCTGTTAATCTAATACGTTAATGTAACTTTATTTTCTTTTATTTTCTTGTTTCAAATACTTATAAACCAATTATATGTATACAAATAATGTTCATAAATCTATTTTTTAATTTTTCAAATTTTAACGAGCATTAAGTATTAAAATTTCCAAATTTATCCATATTGAGATGTTTTGTAAAAATAAAAGTATAAATTTTATAGATAAAATAAATTATTAATTGCCAAAAATTTCATTTATAATATTAAATATTAATATTTTTATTAAATTTACAACACATTTTGTTGCAAAAACTCAAAAGTGATAATAGGTCTTCAATTAAAAATAATAATTGAATAACACATTAGTATTCACATTTAAATTCAAAATTATTTTCTGTATACTATGTTAAACCTTATTTTCACAAGAATATTTTTATACTATTAAATATAAAAAATATATCATACAGAAGAATATTTATTTAATTTCTAATCCATTGAATCTCATAATCTATTCTAGTTGCAAATTAATATTTAGGAAGTCATCTCAAAATTAATTAAGGTAGATTAAATTGTATTTTTAAATTAATTACTCGTAGTCCCATCAAGGTTTTTTATAGACCCTCTCACACAAAAATTGTGTCCCTACATTTTACTTAAGGAAAAGACTTGTGGAGAATTTCGACCTAAGACCGCTCAAATCAGTCACCCAAACACATCGGAAGATGATATCATGGTAAACATGCAAAAACAGCCAATCAATATCTCAACTCAATCTGATAACCAATCACAATCTCCAAACAAGAGAAAAAGAATATAAATAATGAAAAGTAATTCACACTGCGATTTATAGTGGTTTCGCTAATGTCTTATTAGTGCACGTCCACTTTGAGAGAGAACTTCATTACATATCAATTGACGAGTACAAGAGATTAATTACAATGATCAAGTTCACCAGAAAAATTTGATATTGTGGAGATGAGAATTGAAGAAAATTAGGATTACCAGAACCCTAATTAGAATAAACCTAGGTTAATCTCTTGATTAATCCCTTAACCACCTTTTGAATCTAAGATAGCTTATATAGGGAGAGACTAATTATTGAAAATCCCCTAAATTGCCCCTTGAACCTTAACAAATTAACTTGTAAAGCACAAAGCCCAAAATAGCTCCAGACGCCTCGGACGTTTTTCAAATAGGTCAGATATCTGGTATTAAACTCGGGAAAAATTCTTGCTTCATCTCAAAAGTCTGTCATCTTGGTCAGACGTCTGTCATAGCTCATTATTTCATCTTAGACGTCAATCCAAAATGATAAATGTCTGTTGCAACTCTCTGGTTACACAGCTCCTTTACTTAGACATCTGTGTTAGGGATTGAGATGGTGGTTTTAATGACAACATCCTTATTTTAACTATTATTATTATAAAATATATACTAACTCTATTTTCTAGAATATATATATAAGGGGTGTGTGTGTATACAGGAAATGTGTGCAGGTATTGATTATTGAAGAATGTATAGTTAAAGATTCAAGATTTCAAAGAAGAAGGGTTCAAATAGAAGACTCATGAGTAATAAGAGTTCAAGAAATAAAAAGTAATAAAGTCTAGATTTCTTATTAAAACTTTAAAATAGCGATGAATCCTTATTCCAATCTTTCTCACTATTTTTAATATTTCTATCTTATTTTCAAACCGATTTCAAAATTATTTCTTTATTTCAAATTTATATTTCTTAGTTTTTAAGTTTATTTTAACAACTAATATAAAATATATCTTTTTAAAGTTTTACTCCTGATTCAATAATTCTTATTTATATGATTGTTATTAAATTTATATTATGTTTGAATATAGTTACTTAAGTTTTAAATCCCTTTACTTATATTTATATATTTAAATTATTTCTTATATTTGTATTCATAGTTATATATATATATATATGTTTTAGTATCATTTTATATGGTTTTTAAATCATTCTCATATATGTTTTTACTTCAAATGTTCTATTATAATATATAGGAAAATAGTTTGTTTTAACTAAAGAAACACCAGAATTTATTTAAATAATACGTGCCATGATTTGAAAAGTTTAGTTTTTAATTTCCAAAATCCACGAAGGCATGTCGACATGGGTAACCCTCCATGTCGACAAGGTAACCATTGGATTTCAAATTCAAAATATGAAAAGTTGTGTCTTTTGATTTCAGAATCTTTTCTAAAAGGTTTTGACTGTTGAAAGATTGTAAATAGGCTTTTAAACTCAAGATTTAATAAACAGTTTCATTATCTTCTTCCTCCTTTATCTTCTCTCCATTAAAAGTCTTAATTTCTTAAATTATATACTTAACTCTGCGAAATTTCAAAGAGAATAACATCTATCTCTTTCTAGTTTGATTTTCTGCCATACTTTCTCAAATATTCAAGTGCTACTCAAGAGTTATAAGATTTCTATAATCAAAGATCGCAATATCAAGTTTTATTGAGTCTATCTACCGAAACTGATATTGAAAAGGTGTAGCCGTAGCCCGTTCAAATCGACTAGGTGTGGTCGTAGCCCATTTAAATCGATTGGGTGTGATTGTGGCCCGGAAATCAATTGAGTCTCACTGTACTCTAGAAATAGGCGGGGTGTACCTCGTAGCCTTTAAATTGAGGATTTTAATTTGGAAATTATTTGAAAAGAAATCCGCATCCACCTAGAATTGTGTGGGACTGGACGTAGGGTAACTCCGAACCAGTATAAAATTCCGGTGTGTTCTTTCCTTTTACTGCTTTATTATTATTATTTGCATATGTGTTTGATTATGTGATCATCTCATATCTATGATTTGCATTTCATTCTAAATAACTCACAAAACTTTCAAGAAAATTATAAAATCCATTAACACTATTCATCCCCTCTAGTGTTTAGTTTGCTTAAGATCCTTAATCCACATTCCCCAACAATTGAGATCAGAGCACTGATTTTCAAAGTTTTCATAATTTTATTTTTGAAAAGTTTAAATAGCAGCTAACATGGGTTTTGTCAACATAAATATTTCTAGTTCATTTCTAGAGGGTCAGTCTTCTGTTAGGCCACCACTGTTTAATGGTATCAATTAAGCATATTGAGCTTGTAGAATGAAAATTTATTTACAATCAATAGGATCAGATACTTGGAATATCACACAAACTGAATATATTGAACCCATTGTTAATTTTGCATAATGGACTAATGAACAAAAGGCTACTGCAAAACATAATTCAAAATCCATGAATATTTTATTTTGTTCACTATAAGAAGTGAACTTAATAGAGCATCTATCTGCAAATCTTCATATAAAATCTGGAAAACTTTGCAAGTAACTCGTGAAGGAACAAGCGAAGTTAAACAAACCAATATATCTGTGTTAACCAATCAATTTCAATTATTTATAATGAAACAATCTCTGATATGTACTGCTAGTTCTAGACGATCATGCATTCACTAATAGGTTTGGGAAAGATGTATTCAAAGGAAGATCAAGTCAGAAAATCCTGAATTCATTAACTCCATAATGGGATCAAAAGAATCTGGCAATAGAATAGGCCAATGACATTAGTGCTATGAAAATTGAAGAGCTAATCGGAGATCTAACATCATTTGAAGCTTAGATGTAAGTAAAAAGGGAAAATAAGTCATCAGAAAGTAAATCAATAACATTCAATGCAGTAGCCGAAGATTTAGACTCAAATAGCATGCTGATGAGGAAATAGGATTAATGACAAGGAATCTCTGAAAGTTTCTGAGGTATAGAAAGAGGAATAATTTAAAAAGAAACGAACAAAAAAATTTGATGAAAAATGATGAGATTCCAAATAGCATCAGATGTTTAACTATGACGAACAGAACGTCTGAAGAGAGATTGTCTATATCCATGGAAATAAAATCATCCTTCAATAATAACTTGTCAAAGAAAAAGGGCTTACACTACTACTCTAGACTATTATGATTTATCCTCCAGTGACGAACAACAGGAAACGAATAATTCAAATCCGTGCTTCACAGTAATTCACAAATCAGAAGATATTGAAGAGATCTAAAATAGGTATACCTTTATAATAATTTGTATTTGAATTAGTTACTTGAATTATTGTTTGCTTGACCGCCTTGCTAGAAAAACAGGATTTCGAACTTAAATTTAATATATGAAATTTGAATTTTAAAATTTAAAATATTATTTTAATAAGATAATAATATAATAAGTATTATTATAATAAATATCATCCTTGGAAATATATAAATAAGAATATAAGATATATATATATATATATATAAACAAATCAAAAATCACATGTCGTTTGAAAATTCAAGAGACACGTCGACATAACTAGCCCTCTATGTCGATATGCATTTGCAAATTTAAAATTTGAATTTTAGACTTTCAATTTTTCCTCACCCTTTTCACTGAACTCAATTTTTGAAAAGGTGTCTCTTGTTCAGATAACATGCCTATAAAATCTCTGTTTATCTACCTATTTTAATCATCTCTTTCTATATTTAATTCAAAATTCAAACATATCTTTATTATCTTCTATTCTTCACAATGCCTCTTTAATGTCCCCCTCAAGCACTCCAATCACTATGAGGTTATCCAAGGCTATCAAAACCTTCATTTTCAACAATCTGGAGGCTATCAAAGCTTACATAAACTATGTAAACTTTGAAAAAGTCAATGTAGGGAAAATTGCTATTTTCAATGATTTTCCTTCTTATGATCTTCCATCCCTTTGTAATCAAAATGGTGTTCTTAATTTGATTGACTTTGGGGAAAATGATGAAGTATGCTACCCAAAACCTTGTCAATTTTTTTTGCCAGTTTATTTCATGGTTTGTACGGAGGGAATGAAAATGAAACTTGGAATTGTGCTAAAGTTACGCAAATAATTTTGAATTGTGAAGTACTAGGCACCATTTTAGGTTGTTAGAGCACGGGAATCGATCTCTTGGATTTCAATATCAATGAAAATGACCAAGATTCCTTTCATCATCTCTTCGAAAGCGATGAACATTTAAAATTCAAAAATTGATATTTTCGACCAAAGGCAAGATTTCAACCTACTTCTTCAACAAACTATCACACCTCGTTCAGGAAATTTCAACAATCAAACTATGAAAGTGTCCAAATCTATTTTTGCTATTTTCGCAAACTATGACATTAATTGGGAACGAGTAATTTTGGATGGATTTCGAGCCAAAGATTTTTCAATGGGTGAAAATACATTATATCATGGAATTTACCTCATACGTATTTTCAAATATTTTGGAGTGGATTTCAAAGAAGAAGAGTTTATTCCTAGAATTTTTTTTGATTTTGGAAATATATCTTTAATGAAAACACCATTAGTTTTTCAACCATACAAAACTCTTTTGTAAAAGAATTAAAGGTTAGCTGGTGAAGATGAAGAAGATGACATGGAAATTGAAGAAGAAGAAGAAGAAGATGATAACTCCTTCGAAAGTAATACATATCCCACAAAATCAATCCTTCCAACAGAATCCTTCCCAATAACCAAAATATTTTAGCGGACAATCAGAACGCTTTAAATAGACCATTTAATATGAAGATGGGAAATATGCCTTCTAAAATAACCAAATTCATTGGATCGGTTAGTAGGAAACTTGGTTTGTCTTCCTCTTCATCCTCCTCTACTAAGTTATAATTTTATTATCTTATTGTGTTAGCTTCTATTTTCGTATTTTTATTCTGTATTATTAGTGTATCCTTGTCAAATTATTAATGAAGCACATATACTTTTATTTATTCCTTCTTAAACATCTCAAAAATGAAAAACAATATGATAAAAATAAATATATTTAAACCAAACATAGCACTGCTCACAAAAAAAATTCAAAAACCAAAATGCAGAAGACATGTCGAACCCTACATGTCGACATATAACTTCCAGAATTTTCAAATTGATTTTAATTTAAAATCTATCTTAACTAACTTGTGTCTATTCATTTTAAATATATACCAGAGCCTATAAATAACTACTTCTCTTAGAAAATTTATTTATTTCTCCTTTATAATCTTTCATTACTTTCTTAATTTATCAAATCCATGGCTTCTCCAATTCATAATTTGAGTTAAAATCTTGAAGACACTCAATTCATTTAGAAATATTATCTCTGTTATCCTCCCTAATTAACGTCGCTTAGAATTAAGTCAAAAACAGATGATAAAAGAACGGGAGAGGCATTTCGATGCAATTCATTGGATGATTTCCTCTTTTATTAAAGATAAAGACAATAACACGGAAGTGGCTCTCACTAATGGCAACAAAGAATAGGATGCTACAAAGGCTTATCCAATTTTTGATGGTGATGGATAGGTAGATTTCCAAGAAACGTATGAATTTATTTGGTATGGTTTGATTAATTTAAAACCTGAAGTTGAATTTATGGTTTGTAATAATAAGATTTGAATTGGTTTGCATTGATTGGACACTTGTTTGTATAATAAGTTTGTATTGGATTGCTTAGATTTTAACTTGATTATTAGTTTTAATATTGTCTTAATTTTTAGTTACTTGATGTATATTGATATTAGATATCAGAACTATTTCTTAGTCTAGATCAATTTTATATTAGGTATTAGAATTATATTAGTATTAAATAATAGTTTTAAGGGAGTATTATAGGGTAATTATAGATGTATAATTTTTTGTTGATAACAAGGGGGAGAATTATAAAATAGGATATTAGAGTACGGGGAGTTAGTAGTTTCAAAAGGAAAAAATGGAGTAAAGGGGAGTAATTAGAGAATCAAGAAATCAGTAAGAATATTTTATAAACCAAGGTTTTCATCATAAAGAAATGAGAGATTTTTTGGAATTGAGATTGCGATGATGTTGGTTTTGATGATAACAACCTTGTTTTAACTATTATTGTTTTAAAATATATACTAACACTATTCTCTATAATATATATATATATATATATATCTGTGTGTGTATAGGAAATGTATGTAGGTATTGATTATTGAAGATCATATAGTTTAAAATTTTAAGATTTCAAAGAAGAAGAGTCCAAGATAGATGACTCATGAGTAACAAGAGTTCAAGAAATAAAAGTAATAGAGTCCAGATTTCTTGTTAAAAGTTTAAAATAGAACTGAATCCTTATTTTAATCTTTCTCACTCTTTTTAATATTTCTATCTTATTTTCAAACTGATTTCAAAATTTATTCCTTATTTCGAACCTATATTTCTTACTATTTAAAATTATTTTAGCTCTTGATTTGAAATTTATATATTTAAAGTTTAACTCCTGATTCAATATTTCTTATTTATACGGTTGTTAGTAATTTTATATTAAGTATGAATATAGTTACTTTAATTTTAAATCTTTTTACTAATATTCAGATATTCAGTATCAAAGTATTTCTTATATCTATATTCATAGTTGTACATACATTTTGATATCATTTTATAAGTTTTTAAACCATCCTTATATATATTTAATCATTTTCATATATGTTTTTAATATATATTTTTTCTACTTTAAATACTCTATTATAGGAAAATTGTTTTTTAACTCAAGATTCACCAAAATTTATTTAAACAATACAGGCCATGATTTGAAAATTTTAATTTTCAAAATTCATGAAGGCATGCTGGCATGGGTAACCCCCATGTGGACATGGTGACTGCTTGGATTTCAAATTCAAAATTTAAAAAGTTGTATCTTTTGATTTTAGATATTTTCTGAAAGTTTTGACTGTTAGGAGACTATAAATAGGCTTCTAAATTCAAGATTCAATAACTAATTTCATTACATTCTTCGTCCCTTATCTTCTCTCCACTAAACTCTTAATTTCTTAAATTATATACTTATATTCTGCCAAATTTCAAAGAGAATCACATCAATCTCTTTCTAGCTTTATTCTCTACCATACTCTCTAAAAGATTCAAGTACTACTCTAGATTTATAGGGTTTCTGTAATCATAGATTGCATGATCAAGTTCTATTAAGTATATCTACCAAAATGGATACTAAAAATGTGTGGTTATATCCCGTTCAAATCGACTAGGTGTGGTCATTGACCATTCAATTTGACTAGTGTGATTATAGCCTAAAAATCAATTGTGTCTCGTTTTACTTCAGAAAAAGGCGGAGTGTACCTCGTGACCGTGAAATCGAGGATTGGAATTTGGATATTATTTGAAAAGAATCTACATCAACCCATAGTTGTGTAAGACTGGATGCAGTGTAACTCTGAACTAATATAAATTTCTGATATGTTCTTTCATTTTACTTCTTTTTATTATTATTATCTACAATTGTGTTTGTAACACCCATATTTTAACAACACTAAAAGAGCACAAATTAAATAATAATTAATTAAATACTTAGAATTAAGGGAAATGGACAGTGCCAATGCGTCCGTCTCGAAATTTTGATCAAGATAGACATTTGGTTTGCATAAAACAGACATCTTATGAAGAAGTTATAAGGATTTGAAGTTTGTATATGCGCAAGATAATTATGTATACATATAGGGTCCAAGAATTCAAAATTAGGACCAGAAAGTTCAAAATCGTTCAAATTCCAAAATTCGAGGTGAGCGGGTAAATTCCCGCCTAGAGGAGCCGACCCCTTAAGGTTGGTGTCGACCGCTAGGTCGACCCCCTAAGGGGGGTGTCGACCCTCTAAGGGTGCCCCCAGGGCTTACGTGGCTAGTCGGTTTGGAGGCTGGCAGCTATAAATACAGGCTCATTTCTCTTGTTTTCTTCACTGAAAATCAGTGGAGGCCTAAATGATGTCGGTTCCTGGACTAAATAAAAACTCTTTCTTCTTGTGCAATCAAATTTAGAGATTCAAGTGTAGATCTAAGATTCATCAACTTCTTTTCTCCTTCTATTTCTTTAGATCCGAACACTATGAGTTTCAAGTTGCTTTTAGATTTAAATAAATAAATAGCACACATGATATGACTATAAGTTGGATCTGTGCAAGTTAATCCCTTAATCATATCAGATCTATTATAATTTGTGAATCCATAATATTGTAATTTGGATCTATGCTTGTGATTGAATCATATCAGATCTATTGTAATATGTGAATCTATAACTGTAACTTAGATCTCAACCTTTATCATGTCAGATTTACTTTTAATTATGGATCTAATTGGTTATTTGGATCATCTATGCTTATCTTATTATGGTCAATTTAGATCTGACATTAGTTGGACATCTAAATCCTTATTTAGATCTAATCATGCATATTGTGACATCCCTACTATGTTAGAACCTGTTTTATTATCACAAGTTCTCTGATTTGTGCTTATATGTCCATCCTATCATTATGCCATTATATGCTTATGTCAGTTTGTTAGAATAAACATCTCTGTCATCTTCCCTTCACCCTTTCCCATTTTATTTTATATAGCCAGGCTATTTTTGAGCCCAGGCATTCCGCTAAATTATGCGATTACGTTAGTTTGGGAACGAGGGGAAAAACATTGAAATCGGGTGTATCTTATGAATTGGGAATTTGGGCATAACTTGAATAATATATATGTATATGAATTCGGAAATATAATTCACTATGAACATAATTGGGGAAAAAGGGGAATGAAACCTATAACCTATAACGACGTAGAAAAAATTGACTAATAATGAAATGCCTAGGATTACAGTAATTAGAAACTGTAATTGCGCTTAGATATGAGGTTAGATTGCACTTGTGGTGGAAGTCTGGCCGGACCCGCCCGGCATATCCAGTGACCACAAGTGGTGAACATAATGTGGGAGGTCTAGTGCACAAATATGAGACGTGCTAAGACACGAGGTTAAGCCTAGTTTGTGGAATAAGTCTACCCGGATCCGCCTGGCATGTCCAGCATCCATAAATGGTAGGCTTAATGTGGGAGGTCTAGCATACCATAATCATAAATGAAAATATAGTAATAAACCTTGAATACTTAACCTAGTTGAATCCATAGGGATTTTATGAATATAAACTTAAGTTGGAGTTAAGTAAATTTGGTTGAACAGTGGGTGGGTTAAGCAAATATAAGGGGGTGGGTAATATTTACATATAAGCCCACAAACCTAACCCGATAAGGTTATGTAATCGAAGACACCTAGTGGTACACATAACCGATGGAAATATTAGAGTTATGTAATTAAAGACACCTGTTTAGGGTAAGCATAACTTGTAGAAATGATAGGGTTGTGTAATTAAAGACACCTAGTGGTATACATAACCGATGAAAATCCTAGTGGGGATACAAGACAAGGGGCGAGCTTGTATCATATTTTGTGGGACCCATTTCAGTCAGTAACCCTTAATAGGTATCAAACGAATACTCTGAACTAAGTCAGAGTTGGGGCACACTTACTAGGCTGAATGAAGAGATCCAAACGAGGAGGACAGTGTGGGCGGCGCAGACCGACTGGGGACATGTGCGTGCATGGGCCGGGTAGAGGGGGCTAAGACAACCGTGATATCTATAGATATGGCTGTGCATATCAGCGGAGGGTTGCCACTATAGGATGTGATACATTCTATGATGGGATCGACATTGAGTATCTACGCGGAGTAGAGAGTCGATCGATTAGGGTAGTGGTTAGGATACATTGGGATGTACGCCTAAGTCTACCATCTTATAGTTGTTGGGATCATCTCATGCTGGTTATACTAGTATTAGTGCAGAGTAATCTTTAGAGAAGTATATACACTCTATCATGTTTACCTTGTCATACCTGCCTTATATGTCGTTATCTCTCTATTATCCACTTTATACGCTAGTCATGCTACTTTTATTTATTTACTTGCTAAAAGTAACTGGACTCGCTAGACTTTATGTCTGAACCTTTTTGTTTCCTCTTGTTTCTTCCATTTTACCCCTGGGTTCTCAGGGTGGAAATATTCAGGCTTGACCATAATTCTGCTTTCATTTTGCTGGAGCTTCTTAGATGTATGGCTCAAGCTCCTATCCTTGCTACTATGGCCATGTTTTATTTTAGGTAATTTTGCTTCTTTCATGTACTCTGGTGTTTTAAAGTATAAGACAATTGTTTTAATGATGTAATGGTTTTTATGTATTTCAGACATGTGATGTTTTCAAACCACATTGCTTTATGATTAAATAAAGTTTTTAATTCCGCTATCATTTTATGTCTGTCTTGTAATATTTATGCTTTTGTTTACTTATAACGCTTCGCGAAACTTAATGCATTCCCTTTGTGAGTGACATTAACGGACATGGGGTGTCACACTTAGTATCAGAGCCGAAGGTTACCAGATTAGATGAAAGTTTTTAAAAATTATTTTCAAAAAGGTTTTAAAAGAAAGCATTTTCAAAAGGAAAAGTCTGTTTTGAAAAACATATTCCCCAAATCCATATATACTATCTTTCGATCCTTTTTCTAAATCTCTTTCCTTTTCGTTTCATCATGTCCGGGGAACCTAACTTTCCAGAGGGTGTTACGATACCTAGCTGGTTCCATAGGTATCTAGAGGCTACGGCGCCTGCCGAAGGCCAAAGAAACGATCCTCCCCCAACTGCACCTGTCGTTCCTCCTCCTCCTCCAAGTGCAGATAATTTTTCTAAGATCTGTAAAGATTTCTGTGCCATGCGAGGGAAGCCATTCGGTGGAACCGAAACATTCATAGAGGCAAGGAATTGGCTTAAGGAGACCGAGGACTTGTTCATAATCTTTGAAGTGGAAGATCAGAGGAAGATTCAGTTAGTTGCCTGGCTACTGAAAGATGAAGCTTCATTCTGGTGGGAAGTTACCCAAGCTGGATGCCCGGTAGAGACATGGGATGATTTTAGGTTGAGATTTGAAATGAAGTTTCTCTCTCAAGCTCAGATAAGCATGCAAATGGAGAGGTTCTTGGTGCTTAAACAAGGAAACATGACCATTAAAGAATATGTGAACAAATTCAACCAGCTAGCAAGATTTGAATTGGAATTGGTAGATACTCCACATAAGAAAGCTTTGCGATTTGCTAAACGGCTGAATGAACCCCTTCATGGGTTAGCAATGTCCCACATGGAGAGACTTTTGAAAAGCTTGTTGATATGGCCCTGATGCATGAGAAAGACAAGGGAGAAAAGAAGGAAGTAAAAGCTGAGGAAACAACGCAAAATAAGAAGGTGTGGCCCAAGAAGGGACAATAACAACAACAACAATAAAATAAAGGCGGAAAGAATGACAAGGTTAAGGATAAGAGGAAATGTCATAGTTGTGGACGAGAGGGTCACTTTCTCAAAGACTGTAAAAGGAGGAAGAATACTTGCTTCAATTGTGGAGAGGTCGGACACTTTGTTAGGGAGTGCCCGAAGAAACAGGGACCACGGGGACAAGGTCAAAGGGCAGGAGCTTCTGGAGGGCAGGTGCATGCTCTCGCGATCAGTTCTCCAGATAGAGGTAGGAAAATTTCCGTGGAAGGTTTGATTTCTCTTTCCTGTCATTCTATTAGAACTCTTTTTTATTCTGCCGCTTCACATTCATTTATATCTAATTTTGTGGTTGAATCTCTACACTTAAATACTATTATGGTAGTGGATCCCATTATTGTATCAAATCCTATTGGTGGTCCGACTCATTTATCCATGATTTGTTGGGGTTTGAGGATATCTATCTTAGGCGTCGAGTTTGAGTGCGACACATATGTGCTCGGGTTTATGGGCTACAGTTTGATTCTAGGGATGGATTGCTAGCCATATATGGTGCCATATTGGATTGTGAGAGGAGGGTCATTAGGCTTCTGACTTGTCATGGAGGACCCTAAAGATTTCTTGTTACCCGAAAGGATCTATTATGCTTAGTTTCCTATAGTCTTTTGATGCATCTATCGACGATTTACAATTTGTTCTAGTAGTTCGAGATTATTTCGATGTTTTTGATGAGGTACGGGGCTTACTCTCGAGGCGCGAGATTGATTTTCGCATATATTTGGTAGATAATGCAAAGCCAGTTGCATTGCCCATGCGCCATGGCTCCAAGGGAAAGGAGGGAGCTGAGTAAGCAAGTAGGGGAGCTACTCGAGAAAGGGTTTACCAGGTGAAGCATATCTGAATGGGGTGCTCCAGTAGTATTCGCAACTAAGGCGGATGGTCCGCTTCGCTTGTGTATGGACTATAGAGAGTTGAATAAGCTCATCAAGAAGAACAGGAACCCACTTCCGAGGATAGATGACATGTTCGACTAGCTTGTTGGTGCCTCAGCATTTTATCAGTAAGACTTAGCTACGGGATTCCATCAGTTGAGGGTGGCCGAGGATAGTATAGATAAGACCGCTTTTAGGATTCCAGGTGGTTTTTTGAATGACTACTTTTGCCTTTTAGGTTGTCGAATGCACCCCCTATTTTGTTGATCTGATGCGTAGGGTGTTTCGGGAGTTTCTAAATAAATTTGTCATGGTCTTTGTGGATGATTTCTTGATCTTCTCAAAGATTGAGAAAGAGCATGCCCAACATTTGAGAGAAGTTTTGAAAACTCCCAATGCGCATCAGCTTAAGGCTAAGTTCTCCAAATGCCATTTTTGGAGGAAAGAGGTGAGATTCCTAGGGCATGTGGGTTCTAAAGAAGGGATAACATTAGATCCCGCAAAGATGATTGCAGTTCAGGACTGGAAGATTCCAAAGAATGCAACGGAGGTGAGAAGCTTTTTGGGGTTAGCAGGCTATTATAGGAAGTTCATTAAGGACTTCGCAAAGATAACAGCCCCACTCACCAGGCTAATAAAGAAGAACTTGGCGTATTCATGGGATATAGATTATGATGTTGCTTTCCAACGGCTAAAGAGGGCTCTAACAATATCCCCAGTCTTGACCTTGGCCGATGGGAATAAAGTGTTTACATTTTACACTGATGTCTGTGGTATAGGGCTTGGTGCGGTTCTGATGCAAGAAGGGAAGGTAGTGTTATGGGGGTAGACAACTAAGAGTCCATGAGAAGTACAACCCAACCCATGATTTAGATCTAGCCGCCATAGTATTTGTGCTAAAGATGTGGCGTTGTTATTTTCTTGGAGAGAGGTTCGAGTTGTACACCAATCATAAATCTCTCAAGTATTTGTTCTCGCAGAAGGATCTTAATTTAAGGCAACAAAGGTGGATGGAGTTCCTAAGTTCTTATGATTTTGAGATTGCTTATACCCTTGGTAAGGGTAATGTGGTGGTAGATGCACTAAGTAGGTAGTGTATGGCCTTAAGTCCTTTGTTTGTGGAAAGGAAAAGCTTGGAGTTCATATCGACCTTTGATTTTAGACCCTCCACCGAGCTTTTGCCTGGTTTGTTTGTATCGCTAGAGATACGACCTACTCTTATGGATCAGATAGGAGTTCCGCAGCGATATGATCCATAGATTTCATACATCATGGATAGGCTCAGTAAAGGGGAGACTTCTAGTCACCTCAATAGATATTCCATTGATGATAAAGGGTGGTTGCGACGAGATGAAAGGCTTTGTGTTCCTCAAACTGGAATTCTATTAAAGGCAGCCTTAAAGGAAGCCCATCATTCTATGATGACTATTCATCTAGGCGGTGATAAGATGTATATGGACATGAAGAGGACTTTCTTTTTGGTTGGGATGAAGAAGGATGTGGCAAAGTTTGTTTCTCAATGTTTAGTTTGTCAGCAAGTCAAAGCTGAGAAAAGGAAGCCCGGTGGTATACTTCATCCTTTGGAGGTTCCACAATGGAAGTGGGAGAGCGTATGTATGGATTTCATAGATGGTTTGCCTAGATCAAAGAAAGGCAACACCAATATTTGGGTGGTAGTAGATAGACTTACTAAGAGCGCTCATTTTATTCCTGTTAAGAGTAAGAGGACGACAACATGGTTGGCAGCAGTATATATTCGAGAGATAGTCCGTCTTCATTGAGTACCTTACAACATTGTAAGTGATAGTGACCCCATCTTCACTAGTGAGTTTTGGAGGAGTTTGCAAGAAGCATTAGGTACACAGTTACGTTTGAGCACCGCTTCTCATCCTCAGACCGATGGGCAGACGGAGAGGGTGAACAGAGTTCTAGAAGATCTTTTGAGACTGTGTATCCTGGACTTCGGAGGGACTTGGGAAGAGCATCTTCGTTTAGTAGAGTTTTCATATAACAACAGTGATCAGGCTAGCAATGGCATGGTACCCTTAAAAGTGTTGTACGGACGACCCTGTAGGTCACTAACTTGTTGGTGGGAATCTACAGAAAGGCTATTGCTTAGACCAGATATGGTTAGAGAAACGTCCTAAAAGATTAATCTTATTAGATGACGAATGAAGTCTACTCAACATAGGCAGAAATCCTATGCACATAAGAGAAAGAATGACATTGAATTTGAAGTAGGAGGTATGGTTTTCATTAAAGTGTCACCTTTAAGGAGTGTTGTTCACTTCGGATCTATAGCGAAGTTGGTACCAAGATTCGTACGGCCATTTCCCATAACATATAGGATTAGCCAAATGGCCTATAGAGTAAAGCCGCCAGAGAGATTATCCAGCGTTCACAATATTTTCCACGTTTCTCACTTGCAGAAGCGTTTGCATGATACCACGTAAGTAGTTGAGCCAAGTATATTGGAAGAAGTAGAGGTGGAACAGAAGGTGACAGTCATATGAGTTCCTTCTCGTATTCTTGGATCAGAAGTTAAGAAGCTACACAATAAAGGAATCAAGTTGGTGAAGGTTCAATGGGGAGATAACCCAGAGGATGCAACTTGGGAGATCGAAGACAAGTTCAATGGTCATGAGTCATAGGTGATTAGCCATAATTGTCCTTGTCATAGTCATAGGCAATAGTCTTATGTTCACAGTCATAGGCATAGGCATAGTCTTATGTTCACAGTCAAAGGCATAGGCATAGTCTTATGTTCACAGTCATAGGCATAGGCATAGGTATAGTCTTATGTTCACCGTCATAGTCTTAGGCCATTAACAATAGTTTCAACGTCGTAGGCATAATAATGTTAGGGACATGAGAGAGTCTGATTTACAACATGAATAGGTCCAAACTGATTTCATAGTAATATTCCCAAAAGTCAATATCCAAGACGAACAAGAATAGATATGAATCATACATAAATCCAATTCCAATTTATAACATGTCCATATTAAGTTTATAGTTTTAATCTAAAAGTAACTTGAACTTACAGATCATGGTCTAAGAAATTTAGATGTAGAAGTCAAGTATAGAAATTTGTCATTGAATTGTTGAATCGTTGAATCTTGCTTTGATTGTAGAAGCAAAACCCCAATATGAAATTCCTAGCCGTAGTCTTCAAGAAATAATTTTCGCGTTTTAATTTAATTTTATTTAGAGGAAGAAGAAGAAGCCATGTCTATCAAGAATTTGTGCAGCATAAGGTTAGAGAAGAATGGTGTAAAGAGAATGAGGCTAGGAGGCTGTTTATATAGGATTAGGCAGACGAATCTAGATAGAAAACGAGATCAGATACATCAGAATGCATCAGGTTCAGAAAATGGGTACGGGAGGCAGGTCGACCCCCAGGTCGACACTATGGTCGACCTGGTCCCTGGGAGGTCGACATTATGGTCAACCCCCAGGTCGACCTGGTCCTGGGTAGGAAATTTCCCGCCCATCCTCTTTTGGGTTTTGAATTCGAATTTTCGAGCTGGTTTTGATTCTGAAAATTCTGAAACTTCGGAGGGTCATATCTCCCTTATACGGACTCCAATTTTCGAAAACTCAGACTCGTTTTCAAGCAGAATTTCGAGACGAACGCAATGGTGCAACCTGTTTCCCTTAATTCTTATTTTAAAAATCAATTCTGCCTTGATTTATGGCTTTAACATGTTATTAAAATTCGGAGTGTTACAAGTTTTATAGGTATCAAATGAGTACTACGAACTTGGTCGGAGTTGGGGCACGCTTAATAGGATGAATGTAAGAGATCCAAACGAGGTGGATGGTGTGGGTGATGCAAACGGATCGGGACATATGCGTGCATGGGCCGGGTAGAGGGGGCTAAGACGACCGTGACACCTGTAGACATGGCTATGCATGTCAGCGGAGGGTTGCCACTATAGGATGCGATATATCCTATGGTGGGGTTAGCACATAGTAGGGAGCTGATCGATTAGGGTAGTGGTTAGAATACATTGGGATATATGCCTAAGTCTACCATCTTATGGTTGTTGGGATCATCTCATTCTGGTGATACTAGTATTAGTGCAGAGTAATCTTTAGAGAAGTATATACACTCTATCATGTTTACCTTGTCATACCAGCCTTATATGTTGTTATCTCTCTCTTATCTACTTTATATGCCCGTCATGCTACTTTTACTTATTTACTTGCTAAAAGTAACTAGACTCGCTAGACTTTATGTCTGACCCTTTTTGTTTCCTCTTCTTTCTTTCATTCCCCCATCCCCCTCCCCCACGTTCTCAGGGTGGGAATACTCAGGCTTGACCGTGATTCTGATTTCATTTTGCTGGAGCTGCTTAGATGTATGACTCAAGCTCCTATGCTTGCTACTATGGCTATGTTTTATTTTGGGGAATTTTGCTTCTTTTATGTACTCTGATGTTTTAAAGTACAGGACAGTAGTTTTAATGATGTAATTGTTTTTATGTATTTCAAACATGATGTTTTCAAGCCATGTTGCTTTATGATTAAATAAAATTCTTAATTCCGCTGTCATTTTATATCTATCTTGTAATATTTCTATTTCTATTTACCTATAACGCTTCACGAAACTTAATGCATTCCCTTTGTGAGTGACATTAACGGACCTGGGGTGTCCTAGTGTTTGATTCTGTGATCATCTCATATCAATGATTTGCATTTCATTCTAAATAACTCAAAAAGGTTTCAAGTAATTTATAAAATCAATTAAACACTATTCACTACCCCTCTCTAGTGTTTAGTTTGTCTTAAGATCACTAATCCGCATTCCCCAAAAGTTTATCACATTAGCTCAAACGCCTGAGATGAAATTAGCTAAAACCACTGCACCTTATCTGCTTTAACTTCCTTTTATTGACTCTGATTTGCGAACTGTCTTCTCTATTACGAAGCTATACTTCAAATCACTTCAATTCTAGCCTATATAGTATCACAAAATTTAACATTCCACCTTGAAACATATCCATCTCCAACACCAATGGTACCAACCTACCTTTACCTCTTGCTAAACTTGCATGAGTGTTTTCCTAATGAATTCCTATATAGCCACCGCCCATTGCACTCCACCAACGAGTTCGGGAAGGGCCCCCTAACAAAGGAAGTGTTGGAAACACCCAACTCAAAAACCATCCCACCATATGACAAACCTACTCATAAGTGTAAACGAGTACCTATCAAGAAGATAGAACTCCAACCTCTCGCTGATACTCTTCTTTTTTATAACCAAGTTTTTCCCTCAATCATGCCACCTAGCACTGCTTTGAGCGAATTAAGTTCGAGCAATGCTCGAACTTCCAATCCTTCAAACCTTTCGTGAATATATCTAGCGTATTATCCTTTGCGCGCACTTTCTGAAGGCATAATTGCTTATCTTCATCCATGACTACTAGAAATGGCTCTCTTTCTTCGATGTGCCTTATTCGTGAGCTTAATGTCAAATTATCTGGCAAATGAATAACACTTTGGCTATCACATTGAAAATCGACACTGCCATGTTCAAAACCCAAGTAACACAACAAACGCCTCAAATAGAGTGCTTTCATTGTCGCCTCCACCGCAGCTATCAACTTTGCCTTCATAGTGGATAAAGCAACTACGGTTTGCAGTCTCGACCTTCAACTTATATTATACCGCAAAGAGTGAAAACGTATTATGAACGTGAATTTCTCTTATCCCTATCACTAACATTGTGCGAATAACAGTAACCAACCAACTTGCAATTCTTCTCCTTATTACTGCCAAAAACAGGACCATGAGATGTGCATCTTTCAAGTATCTCATAATAAGCTTTACCACTTCCCAATATGATTTCCCCATATTAGGCCTATATCGACAAACATACCAACAATATTTGCAATATCAGTCCTTGTACACACCATGGAATACATCAAACTACCGAATACACTGGCATATGGCACCTTGTCTATCTCTTTGATAGGTGATCCATTATTGGAAAGCTTTACATACAAAGGTAAAAATGTAGTTGATGCCTTTGCATCCCCCATGCTAAACCGGAAAATCACCTTTCTAATATATTCCTTTTGAGTCAATTTCAACTCAAAATGCTTCCGATCCCTTTCAATCTCCATGCCCAAGATCAGCTTTTCTTCTCCAAGGTCTTTTATCTCGAAATCCTCTTTTAATCTCAATTTCAACTTATTGATTACTTTCTGGTCCTTAAAAGAAATAAGCATATCGTCCACAACAAGAGTAAATACACTTAATAATCTTTTTTCGACTTCTTGAAATAAATACATGCATCTTTGATGCTTCTCTCAAAGCCACATTCAATCATAAAATGACCGAGCCTCTTGTACAATTGCATAGGTGATTGCTTCAAACCATATAGTTATTTCTTCAACTTGCAAACCAATTTTGACTTACCATGTACCACAAACCCTTCCAGTTGCTCTATGTAGATGTCTTCATCCAAGTCACCACGCAAGAAGATGGTTTTTACATCAAATTGCTCCAACTTCATGTCATAAATAACAATTATGACAAGTAATATCTGGATGGAAGTATGTCTCACAACCGGTGTGAATATCCTATCATACACCTTTCCTTTCTATTGTGCAAACCCTTTAGCCAATAACCTAGCTTTGTATCTTCCATTGTCCTTCATCTTGTATGTCCATTTGTAAGCTATAACACAGTTTCCATTTGGAAGTGGAACAAAATCCCATGTTTGGTTCTTCATCAATGATTGCATCTCTTCCTCCATGGCATAAATCCATTTCAAGATATTACTCAAATCCATGACGTCATCAGGGTCCATCATCTTATCTTGGACTACATGAAGAGCATATTCCAAATTCTCACTAAAGCTAAGATAGTTCCAATCAGCATATCTTTCGGGTGGCCTTATCGCACATCAACTAACCCGAGTAGCAATTCCATCACTCGGTCTTCCTTCAGCTCCACCTTGAACTGAATCTTCTCTAGATCCATGCACATCACCAACGCTACTAGAGGAACCTTGCGGACTATGTGATGTTCCATCAACTGCATTCACCTCACAAACACCTCCAACTAATCTACTATCTCTAGGCCTGAAAGTTGGAATAACTTCCTTCTTCTTTGATTTAATATAAACCAAGTCCGGAAAATCCAATGAGCCCTCATTCTCCTTGAACCTAACTGACTCATCAAATGTAACATGACGAGAATTCACAACCTTCTTCATTTAAGGATTCCAAATTTGATAGCTTTTAACTCCATCTGTATTGCCAAGCAAAATCCCCTTGAAAGCTCTAGGAGCAAGCTTATCACTCCCTGGATCATGCACATAAATAAGACTGCCAAATATACGAAGATGACTCAAATCGATGCTCTTTCCTTTACACACTTCCTTCAAAATTTTGTTATCAATAACCGAGCATAGAATTCGATTAATATTACGCACTACATTTGACAAAACTTTGACCTAAAATCCCTTAGACAAACCCGATGTCAATCTCAAGCATCGAGCTTTCTCTAGTAGAGCTCGATTCATTCTTTCTGCTACTCCATTAGATTGCAGATTCCCAAGTTTTATAAAATGCCTCTGAATACCATGATGCTTGTGAAATTTTAGAAAATCTCCAGACACATATTCTTCGCCATTGTTGAAACTAAGTACTTTCAAAGACATACCACTCTCATTCTCCACAAGAACCTTCCATTCTTTGAAACTTTCAAATGCCTCCAACTTAGCCATCATTACATACACTTAAACTTTCCGAGAAAAGTCATCTATGAAAGAAATATAATAACTTGCTCCTCCTAAAGAAGCTACTGGTGTTGGTCCCCAAACATTTACTTCCACATACTTGAGTATCCCTCTTGAATCATATTTCCCTCCACAGAATGATACTCTAGTTTGCTTCACCATGACACATTCCTCGCAAAACTCCAGTATGTTGGAACTTTCTCTATCACTCATCTTTCTTCTGCGAAGAACATCCAAACTCTTCTCCGAGACGTACCGAGTCTCAAATGCCACAACCGTGTTGCATCCAAGCTATAAGAACTATCAACACCAATGCAAGTTTCACCTTCTACGATCACTCCTTAAAACAAATAAACGCCGTGAGTCCTAACACCCTTCATAATCACAAGTGCACCCTTCAAAACCCTTACGCTACCACTATTTGTAGTGATTTTGAATCCTAAAGAATCCAGTTGTCCCAAAGAGATAAGTGACTTCCGTAGTCCCAAAACATAGCACACATTAGCGAGAGTCCGAACCACTCCGTTAAACATTCGAATTTGCACAAAACCAATGTCTTTCAACTTGCATATAGAATCATTCCCCATAACAATTGAATTTCTTTCTTTGTCAGTTTAATAAGAAAAAAAAATCCTATTTGACGTCATATGGTATGAAGCCCGTGAATCGAGCACCCATTCGCTACCTAAAACTTTTGATGCTACCAATGACAAAACATCTATATTTCCTTCACCAACACCTCTCTCCATTACAACTAATGAAGATACTACTTCTTTCTTCCCTTTCTCCTTGTCTAGACACTCATTCTTCCAATGACCGGGTTTCTTACAAATAAAGCACTTGCTATTTCTTTCCTTTGACTTTCCTCTCCAACTGGAATTTCTAGACTTAGATCGGCCCCGGTTTCCATTCTTATTATATTTATCCTTCTCCACAAACAAACATGACCATTAACAACATCACTACTTCCATCACTCATTTCCTTCATCTAATCTCGCAGTTCCTCACTTAGAAGCTCTGTCTTGGCATCATATAGGGTCCATGTATCCCGTATTTCGATTATAGATCAAACTATTTGAGAAACCCATATAACAGTCCGATAGTGAACATAGAAATATCATCGCCTTTAGCTCTTCCTCAATCTTCAAATCCACTACCTTCATCATCATTAGAAAATAATCGAATGCATTTAAGTGCTCCTTAAGAAAAGTTCCTCCCTTCATCTTGTAGGTGAAACAAAATCAATCTATTTTGCGTGGTTTCTGTAGGAGAATGGAGTTTTAATGACAACAACCTTGTCTCAGTTATCATTGATTATAAAATATATATGCTAAAATCTCTATCTAGAATATATAGACATATATATATGCAGGATTTGTACATAGGACTTAAATACTTAAGATTTTTCAGTTTTATAGTTTCAAGAGAGTCAAAATTCACGATAGATTAATGACTCATGAGTTATCAAGATTATCAAGAGTTCAACAAAAATGTAGTAATAGAGTCTAGTTACTACGGAAGACTCTGAATAACACTCTAAGTTCAAATTCTGTTTTCCAAATTTCAAATTTCAAAATCTCTTTTTTAAACTTTTAAATTTCAAAATTCTTATTGTCAAATTTCAAATTTCAAATTTTAAATTCAAATTATTTTACTAATGATTTCATACATATAAGTTTAAAGTTTTAATATATATATTTATATATTTGTTTATTTATGTTTATATACTTATATAGTTTTATAGTTTTAAACCTAATAACTTTATAAATATGTATATGATTTCATATGTTTTTACACTTTAGAATATTTTCTATTATTAAGTTTTGATTAAAGAATTTCAAACTAATGATTCCAAATATATTTCCTAATTTATAAGTATTCTTATTTTTATCGTTTTATTAAATATATTTTACTAAGTTTATATTTGATTCTTCACATAACCTTTTGTCTATATAGTTTATCAATATCTCTTTATAAATTCCTATATATATATGTTAATAATTATATTATATATGTTTATAATTATATTATATATAGTTTTTATATCATATATATATTATTAAGCTTTTAATCATATGTCATATTTTCTTATGTTTTTGTACTTGAAAAATAATGTTTAAACAACTAGTTTTATTTTAGGAATTTCCAGAATATATATATATATTGGTTTAAATACTTTAAAAATAAAAAATATGGTGGATGTGTTGACATATAGACATGGGTATTTCGACATACAACTGTCAGAAATTTAAATTTCAAAGGAAGCGTCTTTTTACTACTTGTAACATTTCAGAAGCGTTGTAACCTTTCCAATCTTATAAAGAGGGGTTGATTTTGAATTCTTTAACTGTTCTTCTTCTCCATCTTCACCCATTTTCATCCCTCCATTATTATTACATATTTTATTGATTTCTACACTTCTACTCTACCGATTTCTATTCTAAATACATAAACCTTCTTCTCTTCTCACTCTCTACTCATTACTCTCTGAATTGAAGTGTTATTGAAAAGTTATAGGGTTTTTGTAATCATTTGGGATTGTTTGGGAAAGGGTTTGTTCCTTGTAGCCCTGAAATCAAGTAAAGGAAATAGTGTTAACCTTGTAGTTGTGAAATCAAGGGTGGTGGAATCGGTGTTAAGCTTGTAGCCATGAAATCAAGGGGATTGTACTTAGATATTGATCTATTAATAAAACTTTGCACAATCTAGAGTTGCATGGGACTGGACATAGGAGTAATCGGAACCAGTATAAAATCCGGTGTGTTCTTTCCCTTTATGCATATTATTTTTGTTTATTTCTGTGTTTATGTTTGATTCTGTGTCTGTGATCATCTCTGTGGTGTGTAATTCATATAGTAGATCATATAAGTTTTAGATTTCCTTAAATTCTTTGAAAACACCATTCACCCTCTCTTTAGTGTTAGTTTTGCCTTAAGATCCGCATTCCGCATTCCCTAACAATTGATATCAGAGCAATGTTTTTCAAAAAGATCATAATATGATTTTTGAAAATATTAAATGGTAAGTTTTGAATTGATTTATGACATTAGTTTAAATTCATGCCTTGCATCAGTATTAGATGAGTCTGCATTCAATTTTATTGGAAAAATCAAGTTATCATGATATGATTTCTTGAAAAGTGTAAACGAATATATCAAAGAATCATCATGACGCTATTATCTCAATTTACAATTAGTTATTTTGAAAAGTCACTTGATTCTTTGAAAAGGTGTGTTGTTTTGCAGGAAAGATAGTTATATCTTATGACTGTTGGCTAAAAGACACCAAGATGATCGTCCATCAAAAGAAGAGTTCATGATGGGATATGATTTTTTGGGCTTATAGTATTTGAAATAATAATAACAACAATTCATCAAGAAAGAGAAAAAGGGAATACGCAACAACTTTAGATGATTCAGATTCATCATCAAGTGATGAAGAGCCAGAAACCGGAAATTCAAATATATGTTTCACAGCAATTCTGAATTCAAAGAATGTCGAAGAAATAGACCTAAAAACTGGGTACACAATAATTAATTTTTAATTTTTTTGGTTGGATAAATGTTTTGTTTGCTTTGTTTTGAATTTGAAAATTAAACTTTAAAAATCAAACTTGAAATTTAAAATTCAAATTTGAAATTTGAAATAATAATAAAATAAAATTTTGATGTTTGTTAGGATTAATATTAATTCAGGAAATAATAAAACCTGAAATATAAATCGATAATATAATCAAAATAACATGTCTTTTGAATTTCTGCATGTATGTCGAAATACATAGAAGGACATGTCGACATATGTACCAATAAATTCAAATTTTGAACTTTCAAACTTCTCTCCATCTTTTCAATAAGAAAATGCCATTTCAAACTCTAGTTATTAACTTTGTTTGTCTACTTATTTTTTTATATCTTGTTTCAAAATATATATATTAAAAGTATATAAATTAATAAAATTATATAGACATGTTAATATGATATACAAAGTTAAAATATATTTTTTGATATTGTTATAAAATATAAATTTATTTATCTTTTATATAGTTAAACATGCATAGTTTAACTTATATATTATTAATATGATGTCATACCAATATTGGGTTACAGTATCACAAATACTATTTGTAACTTAATACTTATTTTGATTTATTATTAAGATTTATAAAGTCTTGAATATTTAACCTAATATTTTGGTATAAAAATAATATATATATATATGATTTTATGTCTTAAATATGTAGTCAAATATAAGAAGTTATTTTTTTATAGTTTAATTTATATCCAGATTTCATAATTTTATTATGACTATAGAATTATTTTTAAAGTTTTAACATATAAATGGTTCCTTAGAAAATTAATATATTCTGAATTATAAAGTTTAAATTTAAAATTGATTTGTATATTGATTTATATTTCATAATAAATTAAATTTTAAGTCCTTTTTAAAATTAGTTTATAAATATATACAATTATGAATATATGTTTTTATAAAAATAGTTTACTTTATATGATACAATTCTATAAAAGATCTTCAATTTTTACTATATTAAAGATGCAGCCTGCTAAGATTATTTAACTCTACATTTCTCATAAAATTATTCTAAATATTTTATTATCTATTATGAATATCATAAAACCTTTGTCTTTACTATCCTTTCAATCTCTTTCATAAGTATATTTAACCTAACTCTAGAAATTAGTATATATTACCTTTGTTTGATTGAGATAATATATAATATATATGTACGCATAATAGTTAGATATTACTATGAATATATTTTACCGAAATGGATATCATCACCAAATCATCCTGCATATTATCATTACATACATCATTATTATAAATTACAGAGCATTCTGAATTAAAATCATTCACATCATAAGTTGCATTTCATTTAATATATCATTTTATATTGCTTTGCATATGACATACATTTCATGCTACATTATAACCAATATACTGCACACAGTACATTACATATTAACTTTTATCTCCACACGTAACAAGTATACTATATTGGGAATCGTCGTCTTAGAAATACATAGGATTATCAAATACATATAATATTTACTTTGTTTTGATTAACCTGATTGACTTGTTCGGCTTGATTGAATTGATTGGCTCGATTAAATTGATTGAATTGATTGGCTTGATTGAATTGATTGGATTAATTGACTTGTTTGGTTTGTTTAATTTGTTTGACTTGAATAACTTGATTGACTTACTTGACACGGTTAAATTTCATTAGTGGTTGATAGGTTCGTTAGAAAAATACTTATGCATTTGTAGTTGATTGGAGCTTTACAAGTTTTTATGAAAAATAGTGTTGTATCAAACAATTCTATGATTTTTGTTTGATGATAACAAACGTATATTTATTATTATAAATGTATTTGTAATTGTACTGCTATACTACATCGTAGACAGAATAGAACATTTATACTTAGATAGAATACTACTGCACAAGAATTTAAATATTCAAATAGTATTTTATTTAAATATAATATTTTATTTCAATATCTCAATAGTACAAATTTATAACTCCCCTATTTGTACATTTCACTGAAATAAAACTCATTCCATTTCATTTCCTCACTACAACTCTCAGTCACTCAGTTGTCATACATTCAATCACTAACACATACTCTTGTCTTCTGTCTTCTACTAGCTTCACAGTCAGTTCAGTCTTCTGTTTACCTATCATAGAAGAAACATGCAGTATACGGTAACAAAAATATTTTATATTCTAGCAATTACAATTTTTATTTTCAAATTTATTTACCTTAGAATTTCGGTGTGTTTCTCAACATTTTTCATGACTTGATTTGATTTACATGGACATCCATCTATGTCTAGAAAGCTTGTGATTTTCACAGCGATACACTGTAAACACCACAAGGTAGAAAAATCCTGTAGTGCTCACATATATATTCTTTGGACGCGCATTATACATTTACACACATACAATGTGTGTATATACACATATTTTCTATGCACGGGCAATATGGTCAGAAAATGACAAATATATCAAATATGATGTGTCAGGTGAAAGTTGACAACATTTTCAAGCCGCAAGTATCCATGGTCACACAATTCAGTGGTTCTCAAAATAGTAGCAAACAGGACAAGGCATTTTTTTGGTCTGACACAAATGCAAAACCAAGCCGAGCCAGTGTGCAACATACACTAGACCAACATGACTAAACAAAAGCGTGCAAACCAACATAAATGGGAGCAACCATATTTTTTGAGCAAGACATATATATATACACACATATATGAACATATATATAATACATATATGGACATATATATACATATATGAACATATATATGTTTACACAATTTTTGGCAAAAGCTATCACACATGGAATATCTGAATAACATGCTCAAGCAGTGGAAACAACATCAGAAGACAAGCAACTATTTGGTCAAAATCACATCAACATAAACAGGCCCGAAACTCCTATCAAACGACCTCTTTTGGGCCCGAAAACAGCAATTACGGAGCTGGGCTCCGTAACTCTTATAACACCCTAAGTTAGCTTCAGTTTGAGCTTTGGTTTGGCTCAATCGGACTTACAGTTTGAAAGTTATGCCCGTTTCCGTGACTCAGGTGTAATTTGGCAATTTTCTGAATAAAGTGATGAAGCATCATTGGCTTAGATCGTGGGACCCACCTCGGCTTGTGGATCACCATCTCCTCCTAGCTCGTGATTCATCCTCGGATCGCCCCATCGGCTTGTGGCGCACCTTCAGACCACGACCCACTCGCGACACACATGGAGAGCACGACCCGATCACCTGCTCTTCATTCCAGCTCGCAAGGACCCGGTCAGCTCACCGTACATGATCACGACACGATCCCATGGTCACGATCCGACCTATGAACCTGTTCTTGGGCAACATGTTTTGACCTATTCTCATGCCACATCTTGCTCCTGCTTTACCGGATCGGGTGCCACGTGCCCTACCACGAACCGGTCTTCCCAGAAGCTCTCCTACAGCTATAAATACACCATTTGAAGGCATTTTCAAGGATCTTTTGGCTCTAACACCTCATGTCTTCCACCACTGCTCTTTGCAAAACATTTTCAGCAGCAAAGGAGCCAAATTCCATACTATAACACGAGGATTTCGTGTATAATCTTCATTTTTCTCACTTCTTTTCATTGTAAACACGAGGATTTCATGTATAAACCCAGATAATTGTACTTGTAACTTCTTAGGATTTAAGAAGAGATAAAGTGGACGTAGGGTCATTCCCTCCTGCTCCCTCTCCGGGGAGTAGGAGGGAGCCATCACAAAGAGAACGCGATTCTGGAAAGCACTGCATATTCCACGACATGGACGGTCATGACACCAATGACTGTAGACATCTTTGTGATTTGATTAAGGAACGGGTTAGACGTGGAGAGCTACCCGAGTATGTGAAACTACCAAAAGTGCCTGCACCTGCGCTGCCACCTCCTGCTCCCTGGAGAGGGAATGACCCTAGATCGAGCTCTTGTGGGCTCATCATCAACTGATCTGGATGAGATCAACTTTCATTTTCTGCATTTCTTAGGCTTTAAGATTTGTTTTTGCTTTCGTTAGGTTTTCCGATTGGTTGAATCGGAGTACACACGTACGGGGTTAGGATGTAGCCCCAAAGCGTGCTCTGGACTCGGTGTCAAACCAATCAGGATTTGACTTGGTTTTGCATTTTGAATTAAATAAGGAAGGACTTTCCAAGCATGGATTATGTTTGAAGAATTTAAGTATCTTATCAGGATGTGGCAGGATCCTCAACTTCGGTTAAAGTATGGCTTATACTTATTATGGAACTCCAGGTATGGATTATGCCTAGGGATGGACTATCTTGTCAGGCTGTGGCAAGCTAGCTCTATTTCCGGTCTGAGTATGGATTATACTCACTTTGGACTCCTAATTATGGATTATACTTAGGAATGACAAACGCTCTTGTCATAATGTGACAAAAGGAATCGGGTATGGATTATACTCAGTTTGAACTCCAGGGTATGGATTATGCCCTGCAAACGGTCTTGTCAGGATGTGACAAAAGAAATCGGGTATGGATTATACTCGATTTGGACTTCCGGGTATGGATTAAACTTGATTTGGACTTCTGGGTATGGATTATGCCTGGAAAGGTTGGCCCTTGCCAAGATTTGGCAGGATGACTCAAACGTCCCTTGAGTATGGTTTATGCTCATTAGACGCCGAAGCATGGTTTATGCTCAGAAAATTTGATTAATATTGTCAGGATTTGGCACTTTTGTTTCTCCTTTATCCCTTTACAGGTATGGATTATAACTGTAGCTGGCAGACCCGACAAGGTCATCGCATTATCGAATTACTATGGCTTATAGATTTCCTGGACTGTCCAGAACACATCTTCCTTCAACCAGCAAGATATGTTTTGGGGGGCAAACATGTTTACAAACTTTTTGGAAAAAGCTGTCACACATGGAATATCTGAATAACATGCTCAAGCAGTGGAAACAACATCTGAAGACAGGCAGCGATTTGGTCAAAATCACATCATCAACATAAACAGGCCCGAAACTCCTATCAGACGACCTCTTTTGGGCTCAAAAACAGCAATTACGGAGATGAGCTCCATAACTCTTATAGCCCTCTGAGTTAGCTTCAGTTTGAGCTTTGGTTTGGCTCAATTGGACTTATAGTTTGAAAGTTATGCCCGTTTCCGTGACTTGGGTGTAATTTGGCAATTTTCTGAATAAAGTGACGAAGCATCATTGGCTCGGATCGTGGGACCCACCTTGGCTCATGGATCACCATCTCCTCCTGGCTCGTGATTCACCCTCGGATCGCCCCTCATCGGATCGCCCCATCGGCTCGTGGTGCACCTTCACACCACAACCAACTCGCAGCGCACATGGAGAGCACGACCCGATCACCTGCTCTTCATTCCAGCTCGCAAGGACCCTGTCAGCTCGCCCTACATGATCACGATCCGATCCATGGTCACGATCCGACCTCCGAACCTGCTCCTGGATAGCATGTTTTGACCTATTCTCATTCCACATCTTGCTCCTACTTTACCGGATCGGGTGCCACGTGCCCTACCACGAACCGGTCTTCCCAGAAGCTCTTTTACAGTTATAAATACACCATTTGAAGGCATTTTCAAGGATCTTTTTGCTCTAACACCTCACGTTTTCCACCATTTCCCTCTGCAAAACATTTTCAGCAGCAAAGGAGCCAAATTCCACACTACAACACAAGGATTTTGTGTATAATCTTCATTTTTCTCACTTCTTTTCATTGTAAACACGAGGATTTCGTGTATTAACCCAGATAATTGTATTTGTAACTTCTTAGGATTTAAGAAGAGATAAAGTGGATGTAGGCTTGGTTTGAGCCGAACCACTATAAAAATATCATGTGTTCTCCATTTTTACTACTTTTTCTGCATTTTTGTGATCTGTGATCTGCAATTGGGTGTTAGGCCCAGATTTTGGTCTAACAACACACACACACACACACACACACACACATATATATATATATATATGACAAGAGCTAGTCGAAGCCTGTAATGACCTGTATTCTACGTATCGGGGGATCGTAGAATATATATTTCATTTTCATGCGAAGTCATATGGTCGTGTAACTTTGGAAAATGAATATTGGGGTCATTTCCCACATTCACGATTTTTGCCGAATTTTAAATGACCATTTTGTCCCTGGTGAATCTTGTTTCGCCTATAACTTTCGATTGGTAAGGAGCTTTGACTTGAAACCACTTCCATTGGATTCGAGTGATGGTTTCCCATTCCGTAGAGTGGTCATATTAATCAAACGAACTTACCATTCGGGAGATATGGCCAAAATAAGATTCGAAGATGAAAAAACAGACTAATTGGGCATAATATGGTAATTAGCAGCTAGGCCCATAACCCATTTCGGGATTAGGGTTTTGGGAGGACTGAAAGGAGTTGAAGAATCATCTCCTTTCATTTTCTAGCTGCCACATACCTTTCTCTAACCCTAGTAATGGCCTCCATCTTCTAAATCTCTCTCTAATCACTTTCCAACCACAAATTAAGCAAATCAACATCAAATTAAGGCAGATTGGCACCAAAATCGAGATAGAGCTGCTTCCTACATACAAATCTGATCCAAGTCAGTTAAAGTTTCAGTTCTATCATTCATTTGTGGCTGAGGTGAGTGATTATCATGTTTATTCACTAATTATGACTAATTAGGGGTGATTAGTGATAATTAGCGAAATTATGACTTAGAAAAATATGGAAAAATATGCATAAATTTTAAAGTATTATTTTATGTCATTGGAATAAATATGGGTTAATTTGGATTAGGTTTGCTAATCCCGGAATTTAGGGGATTAAGGGGAAAATCATGGTTTTGGTTATACTTGATCTAAAATAGCCTATGTGATTGATGTTTTGATCTTTTTGATTGAACCTATATGTTGTTACTGTTGTTTGGGGTGTTTTATGATTGTTTAGTAAAGTTAGAATGGTCGAAAACATCGTCATGTGGTGTAAATAGCTTGCTGGAAAGAAGTACAGGAAACTAGATAGGGTCATGAACCCCGAACCGACCCGCTCGTGCTACACACACCTCAAGCCGACCCGCTCATGCTCCATGTATTTTGAACCTACCCGCCTTCTTCGAACTGAGCAGAGGATTGATGAGTCGAATGGGAGGCTTTCCCATGAGCCAAACTGTCTACCTCGAACCGTGAACAGAAGCCATGAAAGGAACCGCCCGCTCGAACCAAGAAGCTTCCCCGAACCGAAGCATACCCACGGGCCAGACGGGAATCACGAACCAGAGTACTCGAGCTGCTTGCACCATGAATAGGGGCTCATGAACCAACCCGAGGCTTGGTCACGAACTGAACCGAATGGAGGTCGAACCGCGAACTGGAGGAGACTAAAAACCCGAGATGCAAAGGAAGTCCAAATGAGAAGTTATAGCTTAGGACCTAGATGGGAACCAACAAGTTAACTTAATGAGTTGGCTTTGCTGCGGGACGTATTCAAAGGGATTATCGATATTTATAACTTTGGTTCAACATTGAGAGATGGGGTATATAGATGAACCAGAGCCAGGGCTGTATGGGCTGGTTGACCCGTTAGGGTTATTGACTACGGACGAGTGCAATGGGGTCAAAGTAATAGTTGCACGGAGTGGGACTCCGTCATGGCCCCCATGGGCAAAGTGGTCATAGCAATAGTTGTACGGAGTGGGACTATGTCATGGCCCCAATGTATCTGGTGGCCAAAGCGGTGGATATCTTATGCTTTACGCACTGAGTGAGAGACGTGAGGATAATTTCTATGTTTGATGTTTAATATTACTATGACACACACACACACTCATTTTTACATCCTATGTTAAGTGTTAGCTTAGAGTATTGTACATCTTGTTGTGCTAACTCTTTGGTTGCAGGTCCAGGTCAGGTATGATAATTTATAACTGTTATTGTTTTACTTTTCTGCTATCGCTCATACCATACTTTCGTCTGACCCAGAGTTTTATGTCTCTTCTTATTACTCTGGGTGATCCTAAACGAGGAAACTAGAGACTGGTTAGGTGGTTATGCACGAGTAGCTGTCCGGAGACGAGCAGGAGGCTTCCACGTACTATATACATATATTCTCCCTGTATTATTCCCGGTCACTGCTTTGGGCATTAGTAGTGTACCTATTTTATTTCCTTTTTAGAGACAGTATTTTGAAGTTGTAATAATGGTTTGGATCATGAGCTGTATTTTGGATTCGGCTGCTCTGATGGGTATGGTTTAGTTTCCATCTTATGCACTATCTCGCCTGTTTTATATCTAGTTATGTTACTACAATATTTTATTCCTTGCGCTGTGAGATATACTATAGGTTCTTTCATGATTCATTGTTACAAACCCTTTCTTTTTTACGACCGTCCAATGCCAATCGGGCAATGGCACAACACATTTCAGGGGAAATGTCGGATGGTGCAGGGCGACCGTCACACTTGGAATCAGAGCCTAGGTGGCATAGTCTAACCTAGGGGAAGACATCAGGGAGAGATAGTACATGTATATGAGAGCGCGTATTTGTGATATTTTGGTTTTCAAAAACTATATATATATACACACACACTATTAGTATACCTAAGGATGAAGTCGCACTGCAGTTGCACCACTAAGGAGATGGTTAATTGCTTTCTCTTTATAAATTGAATTATGAGCCGAAACACGAGGAGTACGATGAGGAACCCCGCATCAGGAGTTGAAGATTGAGCGGGTTCAGGGGCCAACAATGGGAATGTCCCTGATATAAGGACGATGTTTACTAGCTTCATGCGAGGATGCTTAGGGATGCTCAGGGAGCAGTTCCCAATGCTGTTAACAGTGGTGGTGCAGAAGTGTAGGCGCCTAGAGCCGATTTCACCAAGATCGGCAAAAATTATACTAGTCCTGGTGGAAAGCCGTTCCATGGAACAGAATCGTCATTGGAGGTTCAGGATTGGCATGATAGTTGTAAGCGCATCTTCGAGGATTTGGGGATCGATGATGCAATAAAGAGAAAGTTAGCATCACGTCAACTTCAAGGGCTGGCTATGAATTGGTGGAATGCCATTAAAGAGGCTAGTTCCGAGGATTAAATTACTTGGAATCAGTTTAAGGCTCGCTTCAATGACAAGTTTATTCCAGTTGCTCAAAAATCAGAATTGTTTAGAAATTTTTTGGAGCTTAAGCAGAATGGTAGGGCAGTCTTGGAATATGTTGCTGAATTCGATACCTTATCGAAATATGGATTATCTCTTATCGATACTGCCAAGAAGAAGAACAAGAAGTTGAGAACTGGCCTAGATAACTATTCGCGGGAAAGGCTGATAAATCATATAGATGAGACTTTTGAATCTGTTGCGGGTAAAGCATTGAGATCGGAGAGCCTTTACCCTAAGACGAAGACCAAGGTTGCTATTGCATATGCAGGAGAGCCAAAACCGCAGGTAAGCAGTGAAGGCAACAAGAACTCCCAAAACAAGAGGAAATAGAACCAAACCAAGGATGGTTAGAAAAAAAGCATAAGAAAGACACATAGTGCTTTAGCTATGGCAAGAAGGGCCACTATGCCAGAAATTGTCGAGCAAATCCAGCGGAAAGGAAGTGCTTTAATTGTGGCTAAGTGGGACATCACAAGGAAAAATGTCCTCTACCTCCTAAGGAGAAGCAGATCATGAAAGAATATGCTATCAACGTTGTTTCTTCTTCGTCGAATGCCCCAGCTGCGAAGAGGAAAGGTAAAGGTGTCATTATTCAAGGTATGCTTTTCTATTTATGATGTTCCTGTTCGATTATTGTTTGATATCGGGGCTTCCCATTCCTTCGTATCTAGTGACCTAGTAGATAGGTTGGAATTGGAACCTAAGATTGTTGATAGACCTTTAGTTGTGACGAACCCGATTGGTGGTTCGACTAGCCTTTATATGATTTGTCATAATTTGGTCTTATCGAGTCATGGATGTATGTTTGCTTGTGATTGCTTTATTTTGGGCTTTACTAGGTTTGGCATTTTCTTGGGAGTCGATTGGCTCCAAGGTATGGGGTGGTGGTAGACTGTGAGGGGTCTTTGGTGACCATCAGAGCGGATGATGGGATGAGGGTGGTATTGGGTTGCCTACCTATTGATGGGGTGATGGCTAGTTTCTTAAATTCCCTCGACATCCCGCATGATGAGTTGTCGGATGTGCCTATTGCTGGCGAGTATCCGGACATCTTCGGGGAAGTGACCGGACTTCCACCACACCGAGAGATCGAGTTTCAGATTGATTTAATGAAAGATGCCAGACCTACAGTGATGCCACTTCGTCGTATGGTGCCAAGGGAGCAGCGAGAGCTCGAAGTGCAAGTAGGCAATCTTTTGAAGAAGGGATTTATTCGAAGAAGTGTTTCCGAGTGGGGAGCACCAGTTGTATTTGCCACCAAGGATTATGGTTCCCGTCATGTATGTGTGGACTACCGCGAGTTAAATAAGGTGACTAGGAAGAATAAGTATCCTCTTCCATGGATAGATGATTTGTTTGATTAACTGAATGGAGCAAGAGTGCTCTCCCAGTTGGACCTTGCGACAGGATTTCATAAGCTGCGAGTAGCAGCTGAGAGTATACCTAAAACGACATTTCTGACGCCGTATGGATTCTATAAGCGGTTGGTCACACCATTCAGGTTGACCAATGCACCCGCATATTTTGTGGATCTTATGAATAGGGTTTTCAGTGATCGATTAAAAAAGTTTGTTCTTATCTTCATGGACGATATCTTGATTAACTCAAGAACAGTGGAAGAATACAAGGAACATTTGAGGGTAGTGATGGAGATGTTGAGGAAACACCAATTAGAAGCGAAATTTTTTAAGTGTCACTTCTGGAGTAGGGAAGTGAGATTATTGGGCCATGTTGTTTCAGAGAATGGTATTGTCGTGGATCCTACGAAGGTGGCTACGGTGCAAGATTGGCCTACGCCCAAGAATGCAACGGACGTGAGAAGTTTCTTGGGGTTAGCTGGGTATTATCATAAGTTTATTCAAGACTTCTCCAAGAAAGCGATACCAATAGCTCAATTGACTGAGAAGAATCAAGCTTTTGTTTGGTACAACAAGTGTGAGTATGCATTTAAAACCCTAAAAAAGAAGTTAACACGTGCACCGGTGTTAGTTATTCCTAAGGGGAACAAGGAGATGTCGGTATACACGGATGCCTATGGTACCGACTAGTTTGTACTGATGCAAGGAGGTAGGGTTGTGACTTATGCTAGTCGACAACTGAAACCACATGAGAAATGATGACCTACCCATGATTTGGAATTAGAAGCGATCGTGTTCACGTTGAAGATGTGGGGATACTATCTCTTGGGAGAAAGTTTCGAGTTGTTTACCGATCATAAGTCATTAAAGTATCTTTTCTCTCTAAAGCATTTAAATCTTACTCAGCAGAGACGGTTAGAGTTCTTGGCTTTATATGATTTCAATATCGCATAGACACCCGAGAAGGGTAATACGGTAGCTGATGCATTAAGTAGGAGACATGCCAGTTTGGGGGCTATGTTTCTGGAATGGAAGCAACCGGAGTATATCACGGGATATGATTTCAGACCTAAGTGTAAATTAGATCCAGAGATGTTAGCAAGTTTGACGATCAGACCAAATTTGATCGAGCGGATCGGCTCCAGTCATAGGGACGATCCTAATCTATTGGAAATCAACTCCAAGGTAGAGATGAGTGTCGACGGTGAGGAAATGAACAAGTATGGACTTGATCAAGAAGGATGGCTACGGAAGAATGGGAGGCTGGTTATATCCAGTGTTAATGGATTAAGAGATGAAGTGCTTAGAGAGTGTCATCACTCGAAACTAACTATACATCCCAGTGGTAACAAAATGTATCGATACATGAAACAGACCTACTACTAGGAAGGGATGAAGATAGACGTTGGGAAGTTTATATCCAAGTGCATAAACGACCAGTTAGTTAAAGCTGAACAAAATAAGCCTAGTGGTTTGTTACAACCGTTGGAAATTCCCGAATGGAAATGGGAATAAATCTCAATGAATTTCATCAACGGTTTATAAAGGACTAGATCGGGTCATGATGGTATTTGGGTGAATGTGGATCGATTGACCAAAAGTGCAAGGTTTATACCAGTCAAGTCGAATAGAACAATAGCTAAGTTAGCGGAACTATATATGAAGTGTGTAGTGAGACTTCATGGAGTGCCTAAAGGTATTGTGAGTGACTGAGATCCTTTATTGACTAGTGGGTTTTGGAAGAGCTTACAAGAGGCTTTAGGGTCATAATTACATATCAGTACCGCGTATTATCCCCAAACCAATGGTCAAACAGAGAAGGTGAATCGTGTATTAGAGGATCTCTTGAGAGCTTGTATATTGGACTTTGGAGGGTCATGGGATGACCATTTGTATCTAGTTGAGTTCGCATATAATAATAGTTATCAGTCCAGTATTGGTGTGGCTCCATTTGAAGCTTTGTACGGAAGACCGTGCAACTCACCACTATGTTGGTTGGAAACCAGTGAGAAATATATGCTTGGGCCAGATGTAATAAGAGAAACTTTAGATAAGATCAAGGTTATTCGACAGCGAATGAAAGATGCCCAAGATAGGCAGAAGAGTTATGCTGATAAAAGGCGAAGAGATTTGAAGTTCTCTGTTAGCGACCTGGTATTCATTAAGATTTTTCCGTTGAAGAGTGTAATTCGATTTGATAGGAGAGTTAAGTTAGCACCAAGGTTTGTTGGTCCATTTCCAGTTCTCGTACAAGTTGGGAATTTAGCGCATAAAGTTAGATTACCTGACAAGATGGTGGGAATGCACAATGTGTTTTATGTTTCTCAGTTAAGGAAGTTCGTGCACGATTCTGATATGATTATTTCACCAGATCAGTTAGATGATATCGAGATAGAATCTGAGGCAGTTGCAAGCCGTAGACCGATTCGTATGTCGGACACGATACGAAGTAATTTCAAAGGAAGATGGTGAAACTGGTTAAGGTCCAGTGGGGCGATAATGAGAACGACTATACTTGGAAAACCGAGGAAAGCATAAGGAAGTCGTATCCAGAGCTCTTTACCTAGTAAGTTTTTAATGATATAGTTGTTCCCTTGTTAGTAAACCGCATGCTAGGATATGTTTGTTGTGTTACTATGTATATTTGATTGTTTGTAAATGGATGATAGGCATGCGGGACTAAACTGTATGTTTCTTGGTTAAGGAATTTCAGGGGAGAAATTTCTTAAGGGGGGAGAGCGTAACAACATGCATTCTACGTATCAGAGGATCGTAGAATATTTATTTCATTTTCATATGAAGTCATATGGCCGTGTAACTTGGGAAATGATTATTGGGGACATTTCGCAATTCACGATTTTTGCCAAATTTTAAATGAATGTTTTGCCCAGGCGAATCTTGTTTTGCCTATAACTTTTGATTGGTAAGGAGTTTTGACTTTAATCCAATTCCATTGGATTCGGATGATGGTTTCCCATTCCGTAGAACGGTCACACTAATCAAACAGACTTATCGTTTGGGAGATATGGCTGAAATAAGATTTGAAGATGGAAAAACAGCCTAATTGGGCTTAATAGGGTGATTAGCAGCTAGGTACATAACCCATTTGAAGATTAGGGTTATGGGAGGGCTGAAAGGAGTTGGAGAATCCTCTCCTTTCATTTTCCTAGCCGCTACAAACCGTTCTCTAACCCTAGCAAATCAACATCAAATTAAGGCGGATTAACACCAAATTCGAGGTAGAGCTGCTGCACTACACATAAATTCAAGCCAAATCAGTTAAAGTTTCATACCTATCATTTATTTGTGTCTAAGATGAGTGATTAGCATGTTTATTCACTAATTATGGCTAATTACGGGTGATTGGTGATAATTAGCAAAATTATGAATCAGAAAAATATGGAAAAATATGCATAAATTATAAAAAATATATTTTATGTCACTAGAGTAAATTTGGGTTAATTTGGATTAAGTTTGCTGATCCCGAAAATTAGGGGATTAAGGGGAAAATCATGGTTTTGGGTATTTTTGATCTAAAATAGCCTATGTGATTGATGTTTGATCTTTTTGATTGAACCTATATGTTGTTACTATTGTTTGGGTTGTTTTACGATTGGTTAGTAAAGTTACAATGGTTGAAAACATCGTTGCGTGGCGTAAACAGCTTGCTGAAAAAAAGTGAAGGAAATCGGATCGGGTTATGAACCCCGGGCCGACCCGCTCGTGCTCCACGCACCCCGAGTCGATCTGCTCGTGCTCCACGTACTTCGAACCGACCCGCCTTCTTTGAACTGAGCAGAGGAGTGACAATCGAATGAGGGGCTTTCCCATGAGCCGAACAGTTTACCCCGGACCACGAACAAGAGCCACGAAGCGAGCCGCCCGCTCGAACCAAGAAGCTTCCCCGAACTGAAGCATACCCACGAGCCGGAGTACTCGAGCCGCTTGCACCACGAACCAACCCGAGGCTTGGTCACGAACCGAGCTGAATGGAGGCCGAACTGCGAACCAGAGGAGACCAAATACCCGAGTTGCAAAGGAAGTCCAAATGAGAAGTTATAGCTTAGGATCCAGATGGGAACCAACGAGTTGACTTCGTACGTTGGGCTTTGCTGTGGGACGTATGCAAAGGGGTTATCGATATCTGTAACTTTAGTTCACTATTGAGAGAGGGGGTATGTAGACGAACCAGAGCCAGGCTTGTGTGGACTGGATGACCCGTTAGGGTTATTGACTATAGATCAGCGTAGTGGGGTCAGAGTAATAGTTGCATGGAGAGGGATTCCGTCATGGCCCTAAAGGGCAAAGTGGTCGTAGCAATAGTTCTACGGAGTGGGACTCCATTATGGCCCCAATGGATCTGGTGACCAAAGCTGTGGATATCGTATGCTTTACGCGCTGAGTGGGAGATCTGAGGATGATTGCTATGTTTGGTGTTTACTATCATTATGACACGCACACTCTCATTTTCACATCCTATGTTAAGTGTTACCTTACAGTACTGTACATCTTGTTGTGATAACTCTTTGGTTGCAGGTCCAGGTCAGGTTTGATTATTATACCTTTTATTGTTTTACTTTGTTGCTATCGCTCATACTAGACTTTCGTCTGATTCAAAGTTTTATGTCTCTTCTTATTACTTTGGGTGCTCCTAAATGAGAAGACTAGAGACAAGTTAGGTGGTTATGCATGAATAGCTGTCCGGAGTCGAGCAGGAGGCTTCCACGTACTATATACATATATTCTCCCAGTGTTGTTGTTGGTCACTGCTTTAGGCATTAGCAGTGTACCTCTTTTATTTCCTTTTTAGAGATAGTATTTTGAAGTTGTAATAATGGTTTGGATCATGAGTTGTATTTTGGATTCCGCTGCTCTGATGGATATCGTTTAATTTCCATCTTATGCACTGTCTCGCCTGTTTTATTCAAGTTATGTTATTACTATATTTTATTCCATATGTTGTGAGATATACTACAAGTTCTTGATGATTCATCGTTGCAAACTCTTTCTTTTTTACGACTGTCCCGTGCCAATCGGGCATTGACACAGCGCATTTCAAGGGAAATGTCAGATGGTGCGGGGCAGCCGTCAAAAATCTAATAAAGAATGTATTTAGGCCAAATGCAAATGCTCATGCCAAAACAGATGGACAGAACTGCATAGATGGGCATGCTCAAATACAAGCTCACAACATGGCAGTTTATTTATAACTGCATATACACATGCATATGAACACACAATCTTGTGTACATTGTGTGATGATAGAGCATAAAAGACAAGTAACTCAGTATTCATGTGTTGATTAAACTAGATGCAACACTCAACAAACTCTAAAGAAGCAAATAAGGAATTCATGTGTCAAAGTAAATGCGTGACCAACTTCAGAAATCATCAAGTTTTTTGGTTCCAGAAATATATATACATGCAATGCAAAGAAAATCCCACAAGTATATTTGACATGAACAATTCATATATATTTGAATGAGTTTCCAGAAAACAGCAAAGCCATGGCAACACAACAAAATCATGCCAGAAATTCAAAGCCAAATATATCAAGCAACTATTATTTGTCACAAGCATAATTCGCAAATCATGTTGCCAAGAATTTAATTCAATTGGTTCCAGAAAATCTCATATCAAATTCATGGGCAAGATTTTATTAACAGTTCCCATAAATGAATATATAATTGGAACTTAACATGCATAGTTTCGGACAAGAGCAGCTTCAAATATTTACTGAAAAGGTTTGTGTGTTTTTCATTTTGGAAAATTCCAGGAATTCATATTTAGCAATCAGATTTTGATAAAAACCAGGATTCAATATTTCGAAATAAAAAACATTCTAGAAATCAACCAATGAGTCATGGCATCAATTTTAGGCAAGTACAAATTGTAATCCAAATCTCTTCGGCAATATATGTCCCAGTGTTGATAAAGGTGGCAACAATCACGTAGAGTTTTTTCTTAAGGGAAGAAATTATTCTATTTTTTTTTCTGGAATCAAGTTTTTTTCCAACTCGGTAATAAACCTTTGTTTTTTTCAGAATTAAATCATGCAGCATTTCAAAACTATAGAAAATCAAAGACAAATTTCAAGTACAATCAGATGTATCATTAATTGAAATCAGAGTTGAATTTAGGATTCTTATAACCCTATATAACATACATATCATCATCGGCAATTCAGATAAAAACCGCAGGCAACAAATTCAAGCAAAGAATATAAAAAATCAGAGAGCTCACATTTTTCGGTTTCGATCGAGTGCAATCCAATTGACTAAAAAAGAGGAGAAGTCGCTGAGCATCATCTGATTTGAAGCCACAGAGAACAAAATAAAACAACAATCGATTGCGATTTGGGGCACAACATAGAGAAACCCTATTTTCTCCAGTCGGTCGATATTTTTTGGAGACAAAGCTTTACTAATAACAATGGGCCAGCAAATGTTTTTATTTAGGGAATAAGGGTTTTAAAGTTTATTTTATATTGTTCTTGTTTTATTTCGCTTTTGTAAACTGTGAATTAGTTTTCTAGTTTGGTCTATAAGATAGGGTTTTCTAGTTTTCCTGTAAAACGAGGTCATCTACTTGTAGAATTATAACTAGTAGTGTAATAACTAGGGTTACTAGCTATGGTTTGTAGCTAGGGGAAATCTGATTTTCGGGTTAAAACCAGTACAGGGTTTTGAGTGTAGGATTAAAATAGGAGCAAGGTTTGCGAGTTTACAGGGTTTAGTAAGCGGGATCTGTTTTAATACCTAGGAAAAACCTTAGGGAATGCAGCAGTAGGCTGGGTTCGCAGAAGCTGGGTAAAATCTTTGTGTCATTTAATTTCCGCACTAATTTACTCTGCTTCTATCTATGCTGTGATTATTATTCTATGTTTTGATATTTTTTAATATCTTGAATTAATTTAATGAACAATATTCACCCCCCTCTAGGGTTAATCTAGATCCAACAAATAGAGGTTACAAAAAACATTTGGCTTTATGTTTTGATGTTTTGTGACAACGAAACTTAAATTGGTTGATTGTTTGGATTAAATTTCTTGAATATTGGCTTATCATTACTTGACTTATATTACTTTAAGTTGTATCATAGTTTTAAGGATATCTTATCAAAGTTATTTCTTAGTCTAGATTAAAATCTTATTATAGTTTTAAGGGAATTAGAGTTTAGGATAGGTTTAGTCTTGTATTAGATTAAGGGGGAGTTTTAGAGTTTTAAAGGATAAGTTGAAGGTTCAAGAAGTGTTTTTAGACATGTATTTTTGCTTTGGTTGATTTAATTGTTTAGATTGATTATTTGATTTGCTTGCTTGTTTAAATTGCTTATTTGAATTGATTTGCTTATTAAATTGATTATAAATATTGATTGGTTTGCTTAGTTTATTATCTTTCTATTTAGTTTATTTGACTAGTATAGTCATAATTTTAGGGGGAGTTATAATATTATAATCATAGATTTAGACAGAAATATAATGTTATTAAATTCAGGGAGTATCATATCGTTATTAGGATCATTTATATCATAGATTTAGGGGGAGTATAACTTAGTTTAGTGTAGTATAGTCTGGTTTTGTATAGGGTGCTTTTTGATAATGACAAAGGGGGAAAAATTATAAAATAGTTATAGTATAGTTTAAGGGGGAGTTAGAAGGAATTCATGGTGAAAGGGGGACCAATTGAAGAATCAGATTATCAGGTATGAATATTTTATAAACCAAGGATGTCATCATCAAAAGGGGGAGACTATTGGAGAATGGAGTTTTGATGACAACCTTGTCTCAATTATCATTGATTGTAATATATATATATATATATATATATATATATATATAGACACACACACACACACACTAACATATCTATCTAGAATATATAGACATGTATATGCAGGATTTGTATGAAGGACTTAAACACCGAAGACTGTACAGTTTTAGAGTTTCAAGAGATTCATAATTCAAGATAGATCCAAGACTCATGAGTTATCAAGATTATCAAGAGTTTAATTGTAACATCCCATAATTTTTAGTATATTTAAATTTCAATTTAAAATAAATAAATTGGAAAATGTTAGGGAAAATCAAATTTTTGTTAATTTTGATGATGGTGATTTTTTTTGAATTTAGTACAAATAGATTTTAAATTTAGTTTATATTTAGAGTTGTTGCAATTTGAAAATTTATATTTTATTTATTTAATAAAATTTGAGTTGTTTAGCTTATAATGGAAATTCAAATTTAATTGGTAATCGGAGAATTCTAAGTTGAGAAATAATGACTGAAATTTCGAATCAAAATTCAAATAATCAAATTTAGAAGAAAAAAATGTGTGAAATTTATTTATAGAAATGATTTAAGTTATAATTTTGATTTAATTTGAATTTTATGAATATTTAATTTGAATTAAACAGTTAATCGAATAATTGAATATTTTATTTATTTAATTAACTATGAAATTTAACTGTTTTGGCGACTATCTCGGAATTCGACGAAACTGACGCCATTGGATTCAGAACGATGAATTATTGTAGGGTTTCAATTCGCGTTACAATCCGACTTACCATTTGACCGTACGAGAGAAAGTGTGAAAGGAATCAATGTATGGATAACTGAGTGTTTCTTATATTTAGGCCTTATATATGTATAAAACTTAAGTCCATGACCACCTCATCAATCATTTTTCATCATACGTACACTTTCACCTTCACAATCCTCTTTAATGGCTGCAGAAAAATTTAAAACCCTAGCTCAAAGTCAAAATACAACTTCAAAATAAAATCTCTCCAAAACCTATCGTATTATATATCGAATCGAAGGCCTCGACGATACAAATCTATGGGTGTTCTCGGATTCGACATGCAATGCACCGTTTAGCCGGAATTCTTAGTCGAACCAACTGATTTTCGAAACCCTATATGTGATTTTGGGGATTTTCGATTCGGTAGTTAATTGAAGAAATCGAGATATGGGTTTCGAAGAGGAGATTCGTACGAGTTTGTTGATGGTATCCGTGTGGTTTAAAGTGGAGTGATTGGCCGGGATTTTGTTGTTAAAGCTTGGATTCACGTGTGATTGAAGTCTCGACGGTGGCGAGAGGCTCGATCGGAAGTGGTCCCATGGATGCTGGAAGGAGCGCCTCGATGATGGGAAGAGAATGGGGGTGGTCCCGGTCGGTCTCGTGGTCATAGTTGATGGCCACAGTCAGTCAAAGTTTGGTGTTTGGGTTTGTTTTTCCACGGCATGTACTGTAGCAGCACGAGATGGAGCGAGAAGATGAATGGAGGGCGTGCTGACGTGGCATTTCATGATTGGCTGAGTTAATTATTTTACTAATTAATATAATTTAAATTTCAAATAGTAAAACACTGATAACTTCTTCATATTAACCTGGATTTGGACGCGGTTTGTTGCGTTGGGATCGTGGCGGAATTGCGGACTTTTTGGCACTAACCTGAATGTGCTTAGAGACTATGAAATTTTGAGCTGTGGTTGGGCATTCGACTAACTAGAGGATCAAAGTTGAGTGAGTCTTCGCTCACGAATAACCGAATCTTTCCCATATTTATCAAATTAAAGTGTGAAATAAGTTGGCTGCATAGTTGTGTTTGATTTGTGAATGGTTGTTTAAATTCGACATGCAAGTGTGTTACATGCAATGAAAATCGATAATTAGTTATTTAAATTTAATTTAAATTTCTAATTAGAAGATACCGACACTTGTTAACAAATGACATAGCTAATACTTACCATGGAAATAATGGTTATGATGGATGCCTTGATTGATGTGATTACTGAATGATTATTGTTGAAAGGTTACTTATTTCAGTATATGGATGTTCATGTGTTCATTATTGACAGTGAATCCCAATTTTTCACCTTGATGTTACGGGCATCCAATAAAACGGGGATTCATCGATGAAAATAAATTAAGAGCACAGAGTGAAATGATAAATCTCTATGACCCTGATTTGGATTGAAATGATAGATCCATCCCTGGAATATCGAGAAATTAGACTTCAGAGTCACTTGGCCATAGGACAGAAATTTTTATACATACATTGGTTGGTTAAATGATTTTTAAATATTCGAAATTCTTTCGAAGGAAATTTTATTTAAAGAAATGTGTCGATACTCGATAAATATATTTTTCTTTGAAGATCCAACCCTTGAATGTGTATTGAAATGGTTAAGGAAATTTTCACAAAACAAATCAAAAATTTTAAATTTGGATTTGAATATTATTGAAATTATCCGATTTGAATATGATTTGGAGTTATTCAAATAAATGACATAGATTTGAATGTAATAAATTCTCATTGAATTTAATTTTTGGGAATAAAGGTAATTGATGATACTCGGAGTTGTTTTAACTCTATATGAACATGGAATTGAATCTTCTTAATCGAAGGTTGATTTGAACGGTGTTTGAAAATGAGATATGGAAATTGAATGAATTTCATATAGACCGGAATATAAATTTCGCGTTGTTGTAATTCGGAAGGAGAAAAAATTTATGGTTTAATTTTTTTTTATAAACTATATATCTACTTTGTTATAAGTGAAGTTTGCTTATATATGTTATTATTATTATTCAAAAAATTACTTATTAAAGCTTTTATTTTATGTACACACACACACATATATATAGTGATTTAAATTATCTTAGTATACTCTAATGATTTTATATAGGTAAATTTTATATATAAAGTTTTATTTTAAGTATCTATTTTCAAAATTTTATTTTATGGATTGTAATTTTCTTCCGAATGGAAAGTGTATGGATTTAAACCATTAGTTCGAATGGAGTTGAGATAAAGTTATATTCTATTTGAATATGAATTGATTTTAAACCTATTTTATATGGAAAGGCAGATTTTATTCTACTTGAATATAAATGGGATTTCCAAGGATTGAAATGAATAGATGTGGGAATTATATATTCTATTTGAATATGAATGGGTTTCGAATGTAAATCGATTTGGAATAACTGAAATATTTTGAGATGAAGTATATTCTATGTAAATGTAGATTGATTTGTAATATTATATGAGTATAATATAATGATATGGGAATATATCCTGGTTTGAAATATAATCACTTTGGGATGATTTTTGATATTCGATATTAAATTACATTCTATTTGAATATAAATGTGGTTCGAAACAAAATATGATATTTTAATATGAAACGAACCTTTGTGAATGTAAAAGAACCAACCGATGTGAAAGATGTAAGCGTTGGTTGTTAAGGAGACCGGAGTCAACATAAGGCATACTCTCTGTCAGTGTCAATATCACTTTGACAACTGTGAACGTTATGACATATCCAGAATGAGTATAATGACTTGGAGGCGATTATTGAATCGAAGAAGATGAACGATGATGAAATAGCCCTGACCTTCAGGTCAGAATTGAAATGACTAAAACAGGAGCTATACCGTGACTAATTGAGGTAGCACCTTTGATCGGACACACTTCTTCGATACTATTTCTATGACTATGATGATGATGATTTGGGCCCATTTATGACTTTGGGAGTGTGTTCTGAGGTGGGCGGTAGTGGCTGCTATGCATTACCACCGGTCCGGGAGTGCAATTGGTAGAATCCTACCCTGGGCATTGCCACGAGTGCCTTGTCATATTATCCTTAACGAGCCCCACACGATTTTGATTCGTATCGTACCTATGGAGTGCCCTCTGATGCCATCGTTTACGGTGGGTTTACAGTACTGTATAGACTACGGTATTATAAACGGTGTAAGGGTAAAAATGTAATCTTGCTTACGCTATTTTCAGTATTTATACTTTACTGAGTAGACACTACCATAATAGCATATTATACTATCTATGTATTAGTTTAACGGATCCTTGAGAGATGGAAAAATCCCGTAACATTTCTTGAGTTACTGTACCCATGACACTGATGTTATCTCGTATCTTAATTTGACTAATACGAGAATGATTTAGTGCTGATCCAAGTGTTTATTGTGTTTTCTTTTATGCAATACGCTCGGGTCAGCAGATGTTGCAGTTAACGAAGATTTCAAATAGCTTGGACGATGAAGACGAAGATTTGGTATACATCTACTATATATAAGTATTTCCGCTGCATTTTATTTCCGCTGTGCTCTGCAGAGATATATAGATGTAACTCTGATAATCGTTGTATGGTATGGACAAATGTATATAGTTCAACTATTTTAAACTGTTAGTTATTATTATATGTTGTCCTTCCGCTGTGAGAGCTCTGTTATTGTTTTCTTTTCTTTCTTCTTTTCTTCTTATCCCAATAACTGCTTATATTTGTGATTTGTTTGGGTCGACATGTGTGGTTTATTGTCGATTTGAACGGTCAAAAATATGGGTCGTTACAGTTGGTATCAGAGCGATGGTTAGCGATAACCTTGGATCTGTTTGGGAATTTACTCATTAGAGATGCTGTAATAACCCGAAAATCTGGGCCAGTTTAAATTTTTTATTTTGGCAATTTTAGCGAATATTGAACATTTAAAATAGATTATATTAAATAAATTGACGAGAAATTTATTTTGAATATAATTCGAACGTATATATTATATACGTCGTCGTTAGAATATAAACAATTATATATAATTATAAATAGAATTGAAAATGGCGCGATAGTTCGCTAATTCGATTTCAAACTTCAAATGAAAGTACCGGGTGCAAAATAAACCAGATTTTAGTGAAACCAAAAATAATGGGATCTAATTGTGACTATCTTTCCAACGAATCCGAAAAATTGAAATTTCATAGCGGGAATTAAAAGATATGTCCAGTTGAAAATTCTGAATAGTCGCTATGGAATTCAGGCCCTTAAAAATGGAAATTTTGCAAACGACCTCGGATTTCGACGAAACCACTTTTGTTGGATCCGAGATGTAGAGTTATTGCTAGATTCCAAATTTCATAATTTTTCGAATCAATATGTGAGCGTGGCAAAGGAAAACGCGTTTGACCAGTTTCAGTTGATTTTAATCGACTGGAAAATGGCCATTTTTCAAACGATCTCAGAATTCGACGAAACTAGTTTTGTTAGGACCGAATCGTCAATACGAAGCTAGAAAATATTTTTATGTAATTTTTAGAGTTCGTATGTGACCCCGGTAAACTGAAATGCGCGTTCAAATTCAATATATAGAGATATATGTTGATTTTAACGGAAACTGATCGAAATGATCGAATCAGCCTACGATACATATCCCATTGTGTTCGGAATGGGGGTAATTAGCTATGGACGACAGGCGGTGGGCCTCGTTTAGGGGTCGTATGTAAAAGTCAACTTTCTACAAATTAAAATTAAAAAAAAATATCCTCTCTCCCTCCCCTTATTTCTCTCTGGCCCCCCTTTTTTCAATCGATTTCAGATCGAAGATAAAAAAAAACCGCTCGTTTGAATCGAACGCCGCCCCTCCCAACGCCATCGCCCGAGCTCCAACCGCCACCAGAGCCTCTCCGCCCCTCTCCTCCTTCTTCTCCACCTCGAGCTGCTCCTCCTTCTCCCTCCCCTCTCCTGTCAAGGACCGCACCTCCTCGTCGTGCCCAAACCGCAGCCGCGCTACCCCCTGCTGACCGCCACCGCGACGAGCACTAGGCCATCCCCCTCCTCCAGCGATCTCAACCCCCATGACAGCCTCCACCAACACCTAAACGGAAAATAACAGTGAGTTTAATTTCCTTATATTTTGTCTAGTTAATTTGAAGTTCTGAATTTTATGATTATACGTTATATAAAAGGAAGATTAGTTTTATATATATATGAAAGAAAATCAAGATGTTTGTTCATAATAAAAACATTGGAAAAAAATCGAAATTTTGTTTAAATAGAAAAGTAATAAAAGTGTGATCTTTACTGTGAGGTTAAAGTGATTAAAGTAGCGTGTTAAAAATATAGTCTTTTTATTTAAAGTAGCATGTTAAAAATATAGTCTTTTTATTTAAAGTAGCGTGTTAAAAATATAGTCTTTTTATTTAAAGTAGCGTGTTAAAAATATAGTATTTTTATTTAAAGTAGCGTGATAAAAATATAAACTCCGTGTTAAAAAATTCGATTTTTATATATTGAATAACATAGTAAAAATTCGATTTTTATATATTGAATAACATAGTAAAAATTCGATTTTTATATATTGAATAGCATAGTAAAAATTCGATTTTTATATATTGAATAACGAGGTAAAAATTCGATTTTTATATATTGAATAGCAAAGTAAAAATGTGATTTTTATATAGGTAGTGGATAAGGGCAACGAAATAGACGAAAGAAAAGCACGGTGAAGATTTCCTACCCATGACGAATTGCGTCATTCAGTTTAGCGAAAGGGTGAGAACTCCTCACTCTAAATTTCTTATTCTAGTTATATATATATATATATATATATACTAGGATGCAGACGGTGCTTAGTAGCACCCGACACCCGTCATCCACAGACCATGGATGGCTTGTTTGTTAAATTGTTTGGTTGTGTAGTTGGTTAGATTATTTGGTTTGAATTGAATTGTTTGGTAAAATGAAATTGATTTGATTGATGTGTGAATGGCGTGGGCCTTCACTAGACCGGGGGTAAGGCTAGGCCTTGTCCCGTTTCTAGTATCGTGCCGTTATGCCGCCGAAATTTTCTAAAATAAGTTAGAAAAATAAAAATATCATTTTATTTAAAGAATGAACTGAATAGAAATTCATATGTTAAAATAAAATGTTTTATCGTTAAAAATATAATTTTTAACGTGAATATGAATATAGTGAATGTGAATAAATAAATATTCATTTACAAACCGGACGGTTTGTTTATGTAACCCGATTTGACTGACATTGATTGGGACGATAAATTTTACACATCGCCCAACTGCACAACTAAAATCTGTGTTGGATTGTTTGAAACTCCACACGGGTGTTGGGATGAAATTTGAAGTTCACTCATCCTGATTGATTAAATATGTCGATCGATTGATTGACAGGCTGTTATAATCGTTATATATCTATATTTGATGCTTATACAGTGTAGTGCACTTTGGTTGATGGTTGATTATTCTTCAATGCTATTTTATACGTGTGATGTATGAAAATCCATATAATTAACTTTATATGGTGATTGATTGGGCCTCATTCCAATTTAGAGAATAAAGAATATTATAAAACAAAGGTTTATGTGTTGACTGTACTCATTCGTTGAGATTAGTCATGTGTTGAACGAAATATTTTAATAATAAAATTTACATCTTTATTAATATAAAATAAAGGTTCATGTGTTGACTGTACTCATTCGTTGAGATTAGTCATGTGTTGAACGAAATAATTTAACAAAAATAGTCACATGTGGACAGTACTCATTCGTTGAGATTAGTCGTGTGTTGACAAAAATAAATATTCATTTGTTGAATAGAATAAAGGAATATATGAAGCCGTGTTGATTAGATTGACGCCATTTTGAAGTGAACGATATTTATATCGATTTTATTCATTTTAAAATGAATATTGAAAAGTAATTTTGAAATCGAATATTTCGAAATGAAATGAATAGAAAACGATTTCGAAATGAAATGAATATTGAAAAGTAATTTTGAAATCGAATATTTCGGAATGAATTGAATTGAAAACGATTTCGGAATGAATTGAATTGAAAACGATTTCGAAATGAATTGAATTGAAAACGATTTCGAAATGAATTGAATTGAAAACGATTTTGAAATGAAATGAATAGAAAACGATTTCGAAATGAATTGAATAGAAAACGATTTCGAAATGAATTGAGTTGAAAACGATTTCGAAATGAATTGAGTAGAAAACGATTTCGAAATGAATTGAATAGAAAACGATTTCGAAATGAATTGAATTGAAAACGATTTCGAAATGAATTGAATTGAAAACGATTTCGAAATGAATTGAATTGAAAATGATTTCGAAATGAATTGAATTGAAAACGATTTCGAAATGAATTGAAATAAAAATGATTTCGAAATGAATTGAATATAAAACGATTTCGAATTAAATGGAGTAGGAAACCAATTTGATTTCAATTGAATATATTATGAATTTGTTTCAAATAGAAAACGAAACGAAATTGATTTGAATAGAAAATGAATTTGAATCGAATAGAAAACCAATTTGAATTGAATTGAATTGAAAACGAATTCAAATTGAATTGAAAGCGAATTGAAATGAACTCAAATTGAATTGAAATGAATTTTAAAACGAATTTATAAGGAAAAATTCAATTTTGATTTGAATTGAAATGGAAGTTGAAATGCTTTTGAAACGAATTCAAAACTATTTATAAAATTCGTTTAAAAATAGGATCGATGAAATATATATATTATATATATAATATAATGGCCTGAATAGAACGCGCCGCGCCGCGGCAGTTCGTGAATTTCGACCATTTATTTCAAATGGACATTACGGGAGATCCGACCGTCGGATTCTCCTAAAATCGGAACCGTTGGGCTCGTATCGAAAAGAGCTTTCTAACGAATATTAGAAATCTGAAATCTAACGGTTGGATTTGGAGTTATGTCCAAATCAAATTCGAAAAAGGTCGCTGTAAGTGCAGTTCGATGACCGTTGATGGAAATCGACTGTACGGGCCTTGATAAAATTATTAAAAATATCAATAATTTGTGTAAAATCATAAGAAATGAGTTGGAAAAAATTGGGATGAAAAACTCCATATTTGAAAAGATAAAAATGGATTTTTATCGAAATGAACTAGTTTTGAACTAAATTTAAAACCCAATTATTTTTAAATAAATAAATTAGATTTAAAAAGGGGTTTTAAATAATTGGAATTTCTAATATATTTGATTGGATTTGAAATGGGTTTATCGTGAACTGTGTTTTAAATAACACTAGTTCTTTAACCCGATAATAAATAGAATGTGATTTGGGTTTGTCGTGAACTGTGTTTTAAATAACACCTAGTTCTTTAACCCAGTAAAAGGAGTTTTAACGAATCTGCAATTAGGTTGAAATGTGAATCTATAATCTAAATTATCAAATTTAGAAGTGAGCGAGAATGGAGTATCACCAGTTTTGCTCCAAAGCGATAGTTAAATCTTTAATCAGATTTGAACGTGAAATGGTAATTAATTTTACCGAACACTGTGATGTTAAATATGGAGTATTACCAGTTTTGCTTCATGGGATGAATAGGTTGGGATTGGGAAATAAATTAAATAATTACTTCGGTATGGTTCGCTAATCTCGACTAGTTTGGAAAACCATAATTTGGTTTGAAACGACATCCAAAGGAAGATTAAAAGATAGATTTTAAAGAATTTATCTTGGATAAAATTAATGGGAACCTTTCCCAAAAGATGTGAATATTTAAATAACAGAATATTCAGAATTGGAATGAGGCGTATATTGTGTTTTCTAGCACTGTTTTTAATATACGCGGATTGTTCGGAAAGGTCGGGTTTATACCCATTCTGAATAACCGATTCGACGATATGTCGAAGATGAAGACGGAGGTTGAAGGCCGGAAGTCTTCACATCGTTTGGATAATTACTGACGATCCTGATTGGGCTGTACACCCAAGATGATGGAAATAGTTGGTGGTCGTCCAGACGTACTTGGAAATGGATGGATATGCGAGGAAAGTGCCTCCGGTTTCATTCAGACCTAGAACGGACTTGTAAATGGATGGTGTGTCTGACATTGTATTCCTTTATATTGTATTTGTTGATCTCTGCTAAATATATATCTGTTTGGCGGTGGAGAATTTATTCTCTTGCTTAACGCCCTTCTCTGAGACATATGAGCTCAGAGGTTATATATTGGCAGAAATCAGTGGTACGATATGGATTGATAGTGCGGCATGCTGAGATGCAGTGATCCAGACTTTTGTTGAAAAGCAAAGTTTGGTGGTTGATGATCAAAGCGCAGCTGATATAGCATGGCTTTGTGTATAGCGTTGATCCGCGAGCCTCACACCCCGGTATGGTGGTAAACTGATGGTTTGATCAGTATGCTTTTTTGTGGATGGGCACCTTATTGGTGTCGTGGATTCGGTCGACCGAGATGAGCCTAGTGCTCAGGGATATATAGAGTAGGCGGTGTTTTCTCTCGCTGGGACGTAAGCCGCGGTGGTACTCTGGTCCCAAATGTGCGGATGCAGACGGTGTTTTCTCTTGTGGGGACGTAAGCCGTGGTGAATTGCATTCCGCGATCGATCTTTCGAATCAGGAGCCACCATGATGGAAATCCAATTTCCAATACGTGTATTGCGGTTTTAATTGTAGAACTAGTATGGCGACATGATATATGGTACCCATGCCGTCTATGATTTATATTTATGATTGAACTGTTTTGACACTATACACATATTATAGTATCAAATGATTTGTTTTAAACGTACCAAGCATGTTTGGCTATTATAAGGGAAAACCCTATCCTCCGGCTTGCGTTGCATTGTGTGATGGGACCTGGGTCTTAAAATAGCTTCAATTTTCTTTATTTAGCATTGCGCTGTTGTTTTATGCACTGGTGTTCTTGGGAGGAAACCCGTTCCGTGTTATGCGGCGTGGTCCCTTGATTTACCTAACTTTAAAAAAGAAGATTAATAACTGTTTTAGTTCTCACACCAGTCACATGACTGACCTGGAGTTTATTGTTTTAACCTAAACTCTGGGTGCCCCTATTTTCGACACGGGCAGCTAGTAGTTTTGGTTTTGCAGATTTATATTCACAGGATCCTGGTTTTCAGCTGGAATGATATCCAGAAAGCTTTGTATCCGTATATCTCTTCTAGTTGTGTATTGTATTATTTTTCCGCTGCAATGTATTTAAATGTAATTTAAATCTCTGATATTTCTGTGTAATATTCATTAATACTCTCTATATTCTTGTATCTGATGGAATTGTTGTAATAACAATGAAAATGTTCTTTTGTCTGCGTTCTAATTTGTCTTGTCCTCACAATAATTCGTTCTTTCTCATCTCTTCGGAGACCGGGTAAGTTTCGGGTCGCTTCATTTGGTATCAGAGCTTTGGTTTACAAAGCTCAGAGAACAAGGCACCTTAGAACCAAACGAAAGAATTCATCAGAGATTGGATTAGTAATATCCAATAAGAATGACTCGTTAGAGATGGGATCAGTAGTATCCTAGAACGAGTCAAAAGAGTGTTATTTTTAAAATAAAAATTTAAACAAACTTGGTTTTGAAAGTTTAAACTATTTTATACGTATTTGAATATTTGTTTTATATTGAATTTGTACAATCCAATATATAAAGATTTTGCATATACGCCTTGCAAACGTGTATTCAAAGTTTTAATATATTGAAGAGATATAGAATCACACTCTAGTCGCCCGGAGATGATACTGATGATTGAGATCTCATCATCAGTGTTTATGTTCGAGTTTCGAAAGTGAGGTATCTATATATTTCCAATCGACCGGTGTGAGAACCAAACTAGATAGGTTTATTGTTGTGATTTGGCATCAAAAACATGATTTTTAGTATATATATATAAAAAAAATTATACCTTTGAAAGTTAACCAACACATTGATTGCTAGCTGTGATGATTATTAATTCAACTAATAGAAATACGGGAATGATATATAAAGCATAAATCAAGATATTTGTTAAGTGAAAAGTAATGCAAACTCTCTTGATAAAATCCTCAAATATAATGTAGGAGATGGTTCTCTATGGCTTATCTAATGTTGACTTCAGTATGACTCCGAAGCAAACAAGGAGGGCCCACCAGAAAACAGAAAAAGAAAGGAAGTTGAACTTAGGAACATACGTGGGTGTTTATTGTCGTATATGCAGAGAAGAAGGGCATTATGCGGTTCGGTGCCCTGAGAGAAAGAAAATCAAGGAGAAAGAGATAAGAATGGACATAGTTTGTTTTAAGTGCAAAGAAACGGGACATTTTGTGGATAAGTGTCCAAACGTTAAGAAAAAATCCAGAAAATTAGGAAAAGAAAAGAAGTGCTTCCGATGCAAAGATATAGGGCATCTAGCCCAAAATTGCCCGTTAAAGAAGGGTGATAAGAAATCCAAAGGAAAGGAGATATCTACTTTGGAAATTATGCAAGGAGGAGGCACGACTTCCTAGAAAGTTGGGTTTTAATGTAATGAACTAGCATTTTGGATATATGTATGGATGTGTATGATACTGGTATGAACTTAAATATGCTTTTGTTTTAAAAATGTATCGATATTGTATAATATAGCTAGTGTAAGAAGAATGATTGAACTAAGGTGAATTTAGCACCGCATATTAGAATGTTTCGGAATTTGATTGAAATTGCATGCATATACTTGTACTTACATTGAATAGGTCATAGCAAGGAGGCTAGAGCAGAGAATAAAATTTGTTTGCCCAACAAATAGGTACATGTTTACTACAAAATTTACTGTTTTGTTTGGGTGATGATGATTTTATGAGCCTATTGGCTAGCCGCTTGGCTTTTTCTTTTTCTTTTTGAGATCAGAAGGCCTGTATGGCAATTTCGGGATTTTCCCGTGGCTCCCGGTGCAGGAGAGGTTATGGCGAAATTTTTCGAAAATTTAGGGTGTTAGCCAAATTTTTGAAAATTTGAAAATTCTCAGAAACTGAAAAGTTGGAGAATGGAAGCCAGATCGAACGTAGAGTTAATTAATCAAACCACTTTTGACTTTGTTCCTTTTCGGGGACGAAAAGTTTTAAGTGGGGGAGATTGTAATAACCCGAAAATCTAGGCCAGTTTAAAATTTTTATTTTGGCAATTTTAGCGAATATTGAACATTTAAAATAGATTATATTTAATAAATTGACGAGAAATTTATTTTGAATATAATTCGAACGTATATATTATATACGTCGTCGTTAGAATATAAACAATTATATATAATTATAAATAGAATTGAAAATGGCGCGATAGTTCGCTAATTCGATTTCAAACTTCAAATGAAAGTACCGGGTGCAAAATAAACCAGATTTTAGTGAAACCAAAAATAATGGGATCTAATTGTGACTATCTTTCCAACGAATCCGAAAAATTGAAATTTCATAGCGGGAATCAAAAGATATGTCCAGTTGAAAATTCTGAATAGTCGCTATGGAATTCAGGCCCTTAAAAATGGAAATTTTGCAAACGACCTCGGATTTCGACGAAACCACTTTTGTTGGATCCGGGATGTAGAGTTATTGCTAGATTCCAAATTTCATAATTTTTCGAATCAATATGTGAGCGTGGCAAAGGAAAACGCGTTTGACCAGTTTCAGTTGATTTTAATCGACTGGAAAATGGCCATTTTTCAAACGATCTCAGAATTCGACGAAACTAGTTTTGTTAGGACCGAATCGTCAATACGAAGCTAGAAAATATTTTTATGTAATTTTTAGAGTTCGTATGTGACCCCGGTAAACTGAAATGCGCGTTCAAATTCAATATATAGAGATATATGTTGATTTTAACGGAAACTGATCGAAATGATCGAATCAGCCTACGATACATATCCCATTGTGTTCGGAATGGGGGTAATTAGCTATGGACGATAGGCGGTGGGCCTCGTTTAGGGGTTGTTTGTAAAAGTCAACTTTCTACAAATTAAAATTAAAAAAAAAAAATATCCTCTCTCCCTCCCCTTATTTCTCTCTAGTCTCCCCTTTTTCAATCGATTTCAGATCGAAGATAAAAAAACGCTCGTTCGAATCAAACGCCGCCCCTCCCAACGCCATCGCCCGAGCTCCAACTGCCACCAGAGCCTCTCCGCCCCTCTCCTCCTTCTTCTCCACCTCGAGCTGCTCCTCCTTCTCCCTCCCCTCTCCTGTCAAGGACCGCACCTCCTCGTCGTGCCCAAACCGCAGCCGCGCCACCCCCTACTGACCGCCACCGCGACGAGCACCAGGCCATCCCCCTCCTCCAGCGATCTCAAGCCCCATGACAGCCTCCACCAACACCTAAACGGAAAATAACAGTGAGTTTAATTTCCTTTTATTTTGTCTAGTTAATTTAAAGTTTTGATTTTTATGATTATACGTTATATAAAAGGAAGATTAGTTTTATATATATATATATGAAAGAAAATCAAGATGTTTGTTCATAATAAAAATATTGGAAAAAAATCGAAATTTTGTTTAAATAGAAAAGTAATAAAAGTGTGATCTTTACTGTGAGGTTAAAGTGATTAAAGTAGCGTGTTAAAAATATAGTCTTTTTATTTAAAGTAGCGTGTTAAAAATATAGTCTTTTTATTTAAAGTAGCGTGTTAAAAATATAGTCTTTTTATTTAAAGTAGCGTGTTAAAAATATAGTCTTTTTATTTAAAGTAGCGTGTTAAAAATATAGTCTTTTTATTTAAAGTAGCGTGGTAAAAATATAAACTCCATGTTAAAAAATTCGATTTTTATATATTGAATAACATAGTAAAAATTCGATTTTTATATATAGAATAACATAGTAAAAATTCGATTTTTATATATTGAATAGCATAGTAAAAATTCGATTTTTATATATTGAATAGCATAGTAAAAATTCGATTTTTATATTATGAATAGCATAGTAAAAATTCGATTTTTATATATTGAATAACGAGGTAAAAATTCGATTTTTATTTATTGAATAGCAAAGTAAAAATGTGATTTTTATATAGGTAGTGGATAAGGGCAACGAAATAGACGAAAGAAAAGCACGGTGAAGATTTCCTACCAATGAAGAATTGCGTCATTCAGTTTAGCGAAAGGGTGAGAACTCCTCACTCTAAATTTCTTATTCTAGTTATATATATATATACTAGGATGCAGACGGTGCTTAGTAGCACCCGACACCCGTCATCCACAGACCATGGATGGCTTGTTTGTTAAATTGTTTGGTTGTGTAGTTGGTTAGATTATTTGGTTTGAATTGAATTGTTTGGTAAAATGAAATTGATTTGATTGATGTGTGAATGGCGTGGGCCTTCACTAGACCGGGGGTAAGGCTAGGCCTTGTCCCGTTTCTAGTATCGTGCCGTTATGCCGCCGAAATTTTCTAAAATAAGTTAGAAAAATAAAAATATCATTTTATTTAAAGAATGAACTGAATAGAAATTCATATGTTAAAATAAAATGTTTTATCGTTAAAAATATAATTTTTAACGTGAATATGAATATAGTGAATGTGAATAAATAAATATTCATTTACAAACCGGACGGTTTGTTTATGTAACCCGATTTGACTGACATTGATTGGGACGATAAATTTTACACATCGCCCAACTGCACAACTAAAATCTGTGTTGGATTGTTTGAAACCCCACACGGGTGTTGGGATGAAATTTGAAGTTCACTCATCCTGATTGATTAAATATGTCGATCGATTGATTGACAGGCTGTTATAAGCGTTAGATATCTATATTTGATGCTTATACAGTGTAGTGCACTTTGGTTGATGGTTGATTATTCTTCAATGCTATTTTATACGTGTGATGTATGAAAATTCATATAATTAACTTTATATGGTGATTGATTGGGCCTCATTCCAATTTAGAGAATAAAGAATATTATAAAATAAAGGTTCATGTGTTGACTGTACTCATTCGTTGAGATTAGTCATGTGTTGAACGAAATATTTTAATAATAAAATTTACATCTTTATTAATATAAAATAAAGGTTCATGTGTTGACTGTACTCATTCGTTGAGATTAGTCATGTGTTGAACGAAATAATTTAACAAAAATAGTCACACGTGGACAGTACTCATTCGTTGAGATTAGTCGTGTGTTGACAAAAATAAATATTCATTTGTTGAATAGAATAAAGGAATATATGAAGCCGGGTTGATTAGATTGATGCCATTTTGACGTGAACGATATTTATATCGATTTTATTCATTTTAAAATGAATATTGAAAAGTAATTTTGAAATCGAATATTTCGAAATGAATTGAATTGAAAACGATTTCGAAATGAATTGAATTGAAAACGATTTCGAAATGAATTGAATTGAAAACGATTTCGAAATGAAATGAATAGAAAACGATTTCGAAATGAATTGAATAGAAAACGATTTCGAAATGAATTGAATAGAAAACGATTTCGAAATGAATTGAATTGAAAACGATTTCGAAATGAATTGAATAGAAAACGATTTCGAAATGAATTGAATTGAAAACGATTTCGAAATGAATTGAATTGAAAACGATTTCGAAATGAATTGAATTAAAAACGATTTCGAAATGAATTGAATTGAAAACGATTTCGAAATGAATTGAATTGAAAACGATTTCGAAATGAATTGAATAGAAAACGATTTCGAAATGAATTGAAATAAAAACGATTTCAAAATGAATTGAATATAAAACGATTTCGAATTAAATGGAATAGGAAACCAATTTGATTTCAATTGAATATATAATGAATTTGATTCAAATAGAAAACGAAACGAATTTGATTTGAATAGAAAATGAATTTGAATCGAATAGAAAACCAATTTGAATTGAATTGAATTGAAAACGAATTCAAATTGAATTGAAAGCAAATTGAAATGAACTCAAATTGAACTGAAATGAATTTTAAAACGAATTTATAAGGAAAAATTCAATTTTGATTTGAATTGAAATGGAAGTTGAAATGCTTTTGAAACGAATTCAAAACTATTTATAAAATTCGTTTAAAAATAGAATCGATGAAATATATTATATATATATATATATATATATATATATATAATATAATGGCCTGAATAGAACGCGCCGCGCCGCGGCAGTTCGTGAATTTCGACCATTTATTTCAAACGGACATTACGGGAGATCCGACCGTCGGATTCTCCTAAAATCGGAACCGTTGGGCTCGTATCAAAAAGAGCTTTCTAACGAATATTAGAAATCTGAAATCTAACGGTTGTATTTGGAGTTATGTCCAAATAAAATTCGAAAAAGGTCGCTGTAAGTGCAGTTCGATGGCCGTTGATGGAAATCGACTGTACGGGCCTTGATAAAATTATTAAAAATATCAATAATTTGTGTAAAATCATAAGAAATGATTTGGGAAAAATTGGGATGAAAAACTCCATATTTGAAAAGATAAAAATGGATTTTTATCGAAATGAACTAGTTTTGAACTAAATTTAAAACCCAATTATTTTTAAATAAATAAATTAGATTTAAAAAGGGGTTTTAAATAATCGGAATTTCTAATATATTTGATTGGATTTGAAATGGGTTTATCGTGAACTGTGTTTTAAATAACACTAGTTCATTAACTCGATAATAAATAGAATGTGATTTGGGTTTGTCGTGAACTGTGTTTTAAATAACACCTAGTTCTTTAACCCAGTAAAAGGAGTTTTAACGAATCTGCAATTAGGTTGAAATGTGAATCTATAATCTAAATTATCAAATTTAGAAGTGAGCGAGAATGGAGTATCACCAGTTTTGCTCCAAAGCGATAGTTAAATCTTTAATCAGATTTGAACGTGAAATGGTAATTAATTTTACCGAACACTGTGATGTTAAATATGGAGTATTACCAGTTTTGCTTCATGGGATGAATAGGTTGGGATTGGGAAATAAATTAAATAATTACTTCGGTATGGTTCGCTAATCTCGACTAGTTTGGAAAACCATAATTTGGTTTGAAACGACATCCAAAGGAAGATTAAAAGATAGATTTTAAAGAATTTATCTTGGATAAAATTAATGGGAACCTTTCCCAAAAGATGTGAATATTTAAATAACAGAATATTCAGAATTGGAATGAGGCGTATATTGTGTTTTCTAGCACTGTTTTTAATATACGCGGATTGTTCGGAAAGGTCGGGTTTATACCCATTCTGAATAACCGATTCGACGATATGTCGAAGATGAAGACGGAGGTTGAAGGCCGGAAGTCTTCACATCGTTTGGATAATTACTGACGATCCTGATTGGGCTGTACACCCAAGAGGATGGAAATAGTTGGTGGTCGTCCAGACGTACTTGGAAATGGATGGATATGCAAGGAAAGTGCCTCCGGTTTCATTCAGACCTAGAACGGACTTGTAAATGGATGGTGTGTCTGACATTGTATTCCTTTATATTGTATTTGTTGATCTCTGCTAAATATATATCTGTTTGGCGGCGGAGAATTTATTCTCTTGCTTAACGCCATTCTCTGAGACATATGAGCTCAGAGGTTATATATTGGCAGAAATCAGTGGTACGATATGGATTGATAGTGTGGCATGCTGAGATGCAGTGATCCAGACTTTTGTTGAAAAGCAAAGTTTGGTGGTTGATGATCAAAGCGCAGCTGATATAGCATGGCTTTGTGTATAGCGTTGATCCGCGAGCCTCACACCCCGGTATGGTGGTAAACTGATGGTTTGATCAGTATGCTTTTTCGTGGATGGGCATCTTAGTGGTGTCGTGGATTCGGTCGACCGAGATGAGCCTAGTGCTCAGGGATATATAGAGTAGGCGGTGTTTTCTCTCGCTGGGGCGTAAGCCGCGGTGGTACTCTGGTCCAAAATGTGCGGATGCAGACGGTGTTTTCTCTTGTGGGGACGTAAGCCGTGGTGAATTGCATTCCGCGATCGATCTTTCGAATCAGGAGCCACCATGATGGAAATCAAATTTCCAATACGTGTATTGCGGTTTTAATTGTAGAACTAGTATGGCGACATGATATATGGTACCCATGCCGTCTATGATTTATATTTATGATTGAACTGTTTTGACACTATACACATATTATAGTATCAAATGATTTGTTTTAAACGTACCAAGCATGTTTGACTATTATAAGGGAAAACCCTATCCTCCGGCTTGCGTTGCATTGTGTAATGGGACCTGGGTCTTATAATAGCTTCATTTTTCTTTATTTAGCATTGCGCTATTGTTTTATGCACTGGTGTTCTTGGGAGGAAACCTGTTCCATGTTATGCGGCGTGGTCCCTTGATTTACCTAACTTTAAAAATAAAGATTAATAACTGTTTTAGTTCTCACACCAGTCACATGACTGACCTGGAGTTTATTGTTTTAACCTAAACTCTGGGTGCCCCTATTTTCGACACGGGCAGCTAGTAGTTTTGGTTTTGCAGATTTATATTCACAGGATCCTGGTTTTCAGCTGGAATGATATCCGGAAAGCTTTGTATCCGTATATCTCTTCTAGTTGTGTATTGTATTATTTTTCCGCTGTGATGTATTTAAATGTAATTTAAATCTCTGATATTTCTGTGTAATATTCATTAATACTCGGTATATTCTCGTATCTAATGGAATTGTTGTAATAACAGTGAAAATGTTCTTTTGTCTGTGTTCTGATTTGTCTTGTCCTCACAGTAATTCGTTCCTTCTCATCTCTTCGGAGACCGGGGAAGTTTCGGGTCTCTTCAGATGGGGTTAGTAATGCCTTAGAATGAGTTTGAGAGTATATACGAGAGAGTGTACTTGTATTCTGTTATAAAAATGGTTTATATTGTGTTGGCTTGTTCTGTTGAATATTTATGGATTCTGGTCGATATATGGGACGCCATAGAATCGATAGGGATTTCTAAATAGTCAAATAGAATGGATTGACATAATAGGGTATTCGATTATATTTTTATATATATTATGTATATATATTATTCGTTCAAATATATATGTATTCGTTTGGTAGGTAGTAATATTAAGTTATTACCTATAATGGTTAATTAGATAATAAATCTAATAAAGGAAAGAGGTAATGAATTTGGAAAAATATTTGAAAATGGAATAATACCTTTAAGTATAATTGGGTGCAAAACAGTTTGTGATTAAGTAGAAATGAACTTGAGGATTTGATTTTGGGACTTTGAAAATAGATTTTCCATGATTTTTGGAAATATGGTACTTGGGTAAGTGTTTCGAAAAGGAAATGGTTTAAAGGAATTTAAAGAATAAAGTGTGTAGTCCCTACTCGGAACATCAGAAATGATTTTGGTAATGAATGCACGCATTATCGACGTTTATTCTGAAGTGTCTAAGTGGGGGAGACCACTCCGTATTTCCATATCTGGTTTGAAAAGAGTTTTGGATTAAAATTCCATATGGTTAATGTATATAAAAGTATTAGTATATGTTATTTATGATTGAATTTAAATTAAACCAAAATTTAAAATTTCTATGTTCTTTGTGAATTAAAGATTTGGATTTAAAATTTATACGGTATGTTTCTATAAAATAGTATAAACACATAGGTTATTTTAAACTTGGTTTAAAACCCGGAATCATGGTATTTAAGTTTATCTTAACTAATAATATGGATTTAGATATTAAGGTAGCTCGATTCATTAAAAATTTAGACTTTGGAACCAGGAAATGGGCTTAAGTATTAAAGAGGAAGGGAAATGGTTGTTGAAATGCTTAAGCTTGAGCGATAATAAAGTTTAACAAATTCCAAGTCGGCTGATAGAAGTGTTAGAGAAAGTTGAGATTAACCGTGAAATAAAATTCAACTCCAGTCCGCCAAATCGTATTTGGAAAATTTGTCGTCTGAATAAGAAAGGAAACAACTCATGACTTGGGTATTCGATGAATATTTCCAGCTAGTTCGAGAAGAAATAAAGAAATCAAGTTATATATGAAGTGTGAATGGTTAATAAATATAAATGAAGACATGAAGAAGAAAAAACTTAATTAAGAAAATATATCGCATGTAAATTGAGTATAAACAATGAAATGTACGGAAGGCAAATTCTTTGGTCAAATGGAATATAACTTAATTTGAGTACGAAAAATTTGAGCCATACTAATGAAATAGGTAAGTAAGTGAAATTTAGTAACATGGTAAATAGGATGGCTTATATGAAAGACCATAACGTATCTAACCCATAGTTATGGATTTAAAGTTAACTAAATAAGAGGGAAAAAAAGAAAAAATGGAATTGAAATATGAAATAAGATATAGAAAAAAAATCAATCAAAGTCTAAATTATTAAATTAGAATATCGAAGGAATTGGAACTAAGTGGATTCGGTTAAGTCAAATGAATTAGAATAATGGAAGGTAACTCGAGAAGAGTTAAGTTGGTTGATGTAGAACCAAATATATATAAATGGAAATGAAGTGAAGATCGACTTAAATTATCAGAATAAGTAAATGAAATTTGGTGAGTTGATCCATGTTAATGGATTAAGGATTTAATATAATCAAGTTCTTTGGGAAAGTAAAGTGAATTCAAGTTTTAACCAGAATAAATGCTTGGATGAAACGAAAAATGAATAGGAAGTGTATGGGAATGGAGTGAGCAATTTAATGCAAACCTATTTCTCGAATAATAGAGTGAATGGTAATGATGGAATGTACGAACGAGAACAAACGAAAAGGGGGTGTTGAAATGGACTTTAATAAAATAGACAATAGTGGAATATGAATAAATGGTGTAGAACTTGTTTAATATAAATGAAAGAAATATGTACATATATATAATTAAGAAATACAAGGGTAAATCATATTACGAGTATAATGGAACGATAATTATTCTTGATGGTTGAACTTTGCTTAAATTCTTGGAATCCAAAAGCTTGAAACTCCAAATAAAATAAATCGACGATTACGAAAAATTTGAAAATATTCAATGAGCTGAAACTAAGATGATCATAACTTTTGATGGGCTAATCGGAATTTGACGATTTCATACTTTTTAGAAACCTTGGAACCTGAAGTAAATTTTTTGTTAATAGTGCCTTGCCTAATTTTCAAGTTTGTTAGGTTGAAATCCAAGAAGTTTGTCGTAGCGGTATGTGCAGAAATTTAAAACCTGAAGCGTATGTTGATATTGTTTTGACCATAACTCCCTAACCGAGCATCGGATTTTGATGTGCGAGTACAATTCGGAAAGCCCAGGATCTGAACTAAAACTTTTCCTTAACTTGTTGGGTGAAATTTTGCTGTTTAAAAGGTTAAAAACTGGGTTGAAGAACTCAGATCTGCAATTTTATGTGTATGAGCTGAAGCGTTCGCCTTCACTAAAATAGCCATAACTTTTGAACGAATTGTCGGAATTCGATGAATATGGACAATTCGGAAAGCTTAAAAGAAATGCTACAACTTTTCCTGGGGTCTTTTGGTCAAATTCATCATCTAAGGGCCGATAATACACCTTTTGTTCGCTGGCATGTTGGTAACATGGTTGTTTTGTAGTTGGAATGTTTGATATGTAGTGTAAGTTATATGGAATTGCTATGTATTGTATGTATGTTTGATTCTTATGTGTATGAGAGTATGTGGCAGGTGTAGGGAAGTCGCGCTATGCTTCAGAGCTCGCTTGCGCTAAATGCTAAATGCTAAGATAAATAAAATTTGCTAATAATGTTAAAGAAGGTACGTATTTGCGTTATATGGTTTTGGGGTTTTATTTTGTGTTTTCCCCCATTTCTGGGATGCCTCATCTTGTGATGAGATGATATTTGAGTTATATTTATGTAGGGATTTTTCCCGGACCTCTCCGTACAAAGGAGATGCTGCCGAAATTTTCCGTGATTTCGAGAGTTAGAAAATTTTATGAGTTTTACAAATATAACTTATTTTATAAAGGCTATTTTTAAGTAGGAATTTAAAATAGATATGTGCTTAATATCGTTTCTTTCTCTTTTCGAGGACGAAAAGATTTTTAAGTGGGGGAGAATGTAACATCCCATAATTTTCAGTATATTTAAATTTCAATTTAAAATAAATAAATTGGAAAATGTTAGGGAAAATCAAATTTTTGTTAATTTTGATGATGGTGATTTTTTTTGAATTTAGTACAAATAGATTTTAAATTTAGTTTATATTTAGAGTTGTTGCAATTTGAAAATTTATATTTAATTTATTTAATAAAATTTGAGTTGTTTAGCTTATAATGGAAATTCAAATTTAATTGGTAATCGGAGAATTCTAAGTTGAGAAATAATGACTGAAATTTCAAATCAAAATTCAAATAATCAAATTTAGAAGAAAAAAATGTGTGAAATTTATTTATAGAAATGATTTAAGTTATAATTTTTATTTAATTTGAATTTTACGAATATTTAATTTGAATTAAACAGTTAATCGAATAGTTGAATATTTTATTTATTTAATTAACTGTGAAATTTAACTGTTTTGGCGACTATCTCGGAATTCGACGAAACTGACGCCATTGGATTCAGAACGATGAATTATTGTAGGGTTTCAATTCGCGTTACAATCCGACTTACCATTTGACCGTACGAGAGAAAGTGTGAAAGAAATCAATGTATGGATAACTGAGTGTTTCTTATATTTGGGCCTTATATATGTATAAAACTTAAGTCCATGACCACCTCATCAGCCATTTTTCATCATACGTACACTTTCACCTTCACAATCCTCTTTAGTGGCTGGAGAAAAATTTAAAACCCAAGCTCAAAGTTAAAATACAACTTCAAAATAAAATCTCTCCAAAACCTATCGTATTATATATCGAATCGAAGGCCTCGACGATACAAACCTACGGTGTTCTCAGATTCGACATGCACTGCAACGTTTAGCCAGAATTCTCGGTCAAACCCACTGATTTTCGAAACCCTATATGTGATTTTGGGGATTTTCAATTCGGTAGTTAATTGAAGAGAACAAGATATGGGTTTCGAAGAGGAGATTCGTACGAGTTTGTTGATGGTATCCGTGTGGTTTAAAGTGGAGTGATTGGCCGTGATTTTGCTGTTGAAGCTTGGAATTCATGTGTGGTTGAAGTCTCGGCGGCGGCGAGAGGCTCGATCAGAGGTGGTCCCATGGATGCTGGAAGGAGCGCCTCGATGATGGGAAGAGAATGGGGGTGGTCCCGGTCGGTCTCGTGGTCGGAGTTGATGGCCACAGTCAGTCAAAGTTTGGTGTTTGGGTTTGTTTTTCCACGGCATGTACTATAGCAGCACGAGATGGAGCGGGAAGATGAATGGAGGGCATGCTGATGTGGCATTTCATGACTGGTGAGTTAATCATTTTACTAATTAATATAATTTAAATTTAAAATAGTAAAACAATGATAACTTCTTCATATTAACCCAGATTTGGACGCGGTTTGTTGCGTTGGGATCGTGGCGGAATTGCGGACGTTTTGGCACTAACCTGGCTATGTTTAGAGATTGTGAAATTTTGGGCTATGGTTGGGCGTTCGACTAACTAGAGGATCAAAGGTTAGTGATTCTTCGCTCACGAATAACTGAATCTTTCCCATATTTATCAAATTAAAGTGTGAAATAAGTTGGTTGCGTGGTTGTGTTTGATTGGTGAATGGTTGCTTAAATTTGACATGCAAGTGTGTTACATGCAATGAAAATCGATAATTAGTTATTTAAATTTCTAATTAGAAGATATCGACACTTGTTAACTAGTGACATAGCTGATACTTACCATGGAAATAATGGTTGCGATGGATGCCTTGGTTGATGTGATTACTGAATGATTATTGTTGAAAGGTTACTTACTTCAGTATATGGATATTCATGTGCTCATTATTGAGGGTGAATCCCAATTTTTCACCTTGATGTTATGGGCATCCAATAAACCGGGGATTCATCGATAAAAATAAATTAAGAACACATAGTGAAATGATAAATCTCTGTTACCCTGATTTGGATTGAAATGATAGATCCATCCCTGGAATATCGAGAAATTAGACTTCAGAATCACTTGGCCATAGGATAGAAAATTTTATACATACATCGGTTGGTTAAATGATTTTTAAGTATTCGAAATTCTTTCGAAGGAAATTTTATTTAAAGAAATGTGTCGATACTCGATAAATATATTTTTCTTTAAAGATCCAACCCTTGAATGTGTATTGAAATGCTTAAGGAAATTTTCCCAAAACAAATCGAAAATTTTAAATTGGGATTTGAATATTATTGAAATTATTCGATTTGAATATGATTTGGAGTTATTCAAATAAATGACATAGATTTGAATGTAATAAATTCTCACTGAATTTAATTTTTGGGAATAAAGGTAATTGATGATACTCGGAGTTGTTTTAACTCTATATGAACATGGAATTGAATCTTCTTAATCGAAGGTTGATTTGAACGGTGTTTGAAAACGAGATATGGAAATTGAATGAATTTCATTTAGACTGGAATATAAATTTCACGTTGTTGTAATTCGGAAGGAGAAACAATTTATGGTTTAAATTTTTTATTTTTATTTTATAAACTATATATCTACTTTGTTATAAGTGAAGTTTGCTTATATATATTATTATTATTATTATTCAAAAAATTATTTATTAAAGCCTTTATTTTATGTACACACATATATATATTGTAAAAACCCGTAACTTCCCCGTAAAGGAAAGCGTCGGATAGTTCGAGAACAAGCCACAAAATAGAACGCATACAAAAGAACATTTCATTGTGTATTACAACAATGCCTCAGATTACAAGAATATACAGAGTATAAATGAATATTACACAGAAATATCAGAGATTTAAATTACATTTAAATACAACACAGCGGAAAATAATATAATACACAACTAGAAGAGATATACGGATACAAAGCTTTCCGGATATCGTTCCAACTGTAAACCAGGATCCTGTGAATATAAATCTGCAAAACCAAAACTACTAGCTGCCCGTGTCAAAATAAGGGCACCCAGAGTTTAGGTTAAAACAATAAACTCCAGGTCAGTCATGTGACTGGTGTGAGAACTAAAACAGTTATTAATCTTTATTTTTAAAGTTAGGTAAATCAAGGGACCACGCCGTATAACACGGAACGGGTTTCCTCCCAAGAATACCAGTGCATAAAACAAACAGTGCAATGCTAAATAAACAAAAATGAAGCTGTTATAAGACCCAGGTCCTATCACACAATGCAACGCAAGCCGGGGGATAGGGTTTTCCCTTATAACAGCCAAAGAATGCTTGATACGTTTAAAACAAATCATTTGATACTATAATAAGTGCATAGTGTATAAAACAACTTCAAATCATAAGTATCAATCATAGGCGGCATGGGTACCATATATCATGTCGCCGTACTAGTTCTACAATTAAAACCGCAAATGTCACGTATTTGGAAATTGGATTTCCGTCTATGAACCGAGGCAAAAGATAGTCCTCAACCGATTCGAGACTGCCTAGCCCGAGTCTTAGGATCAGAACGCATCGACCCTTGGATCGTCAGGGCCGGTCCACCGATGCGGATTAAAATGCCTGAGCACTACGTTTCACCGCCTTTTGGGGCGTAAGCGAGCCAACGAATGACTCCATCGGACCCGGATCGTCCGATCTAACCGAGGCGCCTCGCAACAGCAACAACCACATAAGTCAAACTCATCAGGGCGTGTAAAACCACTGACGCCACTTTTAGCTAGGAGGAAACGTAGGCCCTCCCTGAGGTCCTTCTCCCGTTTTTGGTTCATACCGGGTGTGAAAATCGCGAAGCAAACGTTACACAAAGCTACGCCACAAAGGCCGTGCTTTGATCATCACCACAAGACTTTGCTTTACAACAGAAGCCTCGATCAATTGCCACTTAGGCATGCCACACAGGCAATTCACTCCATGCGTTTGATATCCATCAATATATAACCCCTGAGCTCGTACGTCTCAGAGAAGGGCGTTAAGCAAGAGAATAAATTCTCCGCCGCCAAACAGATATATATTTAATAGAAATCAATCACACAGACTAAAATCCAATGTTAGACACACAGTCCATTTACAAGTCCGTTCCGGGTCTGAACGAAACCGGAGGCACCTAGTACCCCGCATATCCATCGATCTCCAAGCACGTCTGGACGATCACCAACTGTTTCCATCTTCTTGGGTGTACAGCCCAATCAAGATCATCAGTAATTACCCAAACGACGTGAAGACCTCCGGTCTTCGACCATCATCTTCATCTTCGACTTATCGTCGTATTAGTTATTCAGAATGGGATAAACCCGGTCTTTCCGAATAACTCGCGTATACTTTAAATAAGTGTTACACAAACACAACATACGCCTCATTCCAATTCATCAGTCACTAACCGTAAATTAATCAAGAGAATAATTCCCCAAATATTAACCCCGAAGGCCGAAACCAACATCGGATCAATATCCAGAAAACCATTCTGCTTAGCTAACCGACAGTTAGTTTCTAAAATTTCACATTCATAGGGAAAGGTTGCCATTAATTTTATCAAAGATAAATTCTTTAATTTATTCTTGAATCTACTTGTGAATTTCGATTCAACTAGTCGGGATTAACGAACCTTTCCGAAGTAATCATTTGTTTTAATTTCCCAATCGCAACCTATTCATCCCATGAAGTAAAACTGGTAATACTTCATATCTAACACCACGGTGTTATCGGTAAATTCAATTACCATTTCACGTTCAAATCTAATTAAAGATTTAACTATCGCCTGGAGTAAAAACTGGTAATACTCCATTCTCGATCATTTCAATCTAATGAAAGATTCATTAAAACTCCACTTAGTTTTAATCTTTAACGGGGATAAAGAATCAGTGTCATTTAGAAACACTGTTCACGATAAACCCCAAGATCACATTCCATTAATTATTGGGTAAAAGAACAAGTGTTATTTAAAACACTGCTCACGATAAACCCAAAAATTAATTCGAATTCAATTCCAATTAAATATCATTTAATTGGTACACTTCATTAAATCTAAATAAAAGGATTTAATCTTTTCTCAATAGGGTTCAAGAACAGTGTTAGTGAAGACACCATTCACGACAAACCCAAATCACATTTGATATTCAATACAAGGCTCTGAATAGAAAATATATCGGCTTATATTCAATATCAAATTCTACGATTAACAAATGTCGTATTGGAAATAACGATATAAATATATATATATATATATATATATCTTTCAAATTTCCATAACAACATCTGTATAATCCCGAATTCCAACATCGAAATATTCCGAAAACAATTTCGATTCAAATCCACTCCAATGCAATCATTGGAAATTCTGGTTATTTTTAAAACCCTTTTCAAATTCAATTTATTTATTAAAAAAAAATAGAATTATAATTCTAGTTCAAAACTAGTTCATTTCGATAAAAATCTATTTTTATCTTTTCAAATATGGAGTTTTTCATCCCAATTCTTTCTAAATCATTTCTTATGATTTTACACAAATTATTACTATTTTTAATAATTTTATCAAGGCCCGTACAGTCGATTTCCATCAACGGTCATCGAACTGCACTTACAGCGACCTTTTTCAAATTTGATTTGGACATAATTCCAAATCCAACCGTTAGATTTCAAGTTTCTAATATTCGTTAGAAAGCTCTTTTCGATACGAACCCAACGGTTCCGGTTTCAGGAGAATCTGACGGTCGGATCTCCCGTAATATCCGTTCGAAGTCAATGGTCGAAATTCGCGAACTGCCGCGGCGCGTTCTATTCAGGCCATTATATTATATATATAATATATATAATATATATTTTGTCGATTTCAATTCAAAACGTGCTTTATAAATCGTTTTTAAATTCATTTTCAAAACGGTTTCAACTTCATATTCAATTTCAAATCAAAATTGAATATTCAAATATAAACTCGTTTTAAACTCATTTCAAATTGATTTCAATTCAAATTGATTTCTAATTCAATTACAGTTCATTTTCAATTCAATTCAATTTCAATTCGAATTCATTTATATTCAATTTCAATTCGAATTCATTTCTAATCAATTTCAATTCGAATTCATTTCTATATAGTTCGAATTTCAAATCTATTCAATTTCAAATCTATTCCATTTTCATTGAAGAATGAATAAAATCGATACAAATATCGTTCACGTCAAAATGGCGTCAATCTAACCAACACGGCTTCATATGTTTCTATTTCAAATATTTCTATTTCAAATATTTCTTTTATTTCTATTTTAAATATTTCTATTTCAAATATTTCTTTTATTTCTAATTTAAATATTTCTATTTCAAATATTTCTTTTTCAAATATTTCTTTTTCGAAACTGGAATGAGGCCCAATCAATTACCATATAAAGTTAATTATATGGATTTTCTACAACACATGTATACAATAACAACGATGAATAATCAACCATCATCCAAAGTGCATTCTACACTGTATAAGCATCGAATATAAATATTCAACGCTTATAGCAGCCTGTCAATCAATCGATTGACATACAACTAATTATTGGGATTAGTGTACATCAAATATCATCCCAATACCCGTGTGGGGTTTCAAACAATCAAACACAGGTTTTATTTGTGCAGTTGGGCGATGTGTAAAATTTATCGTCCCAATCAATGTCCTTCAAATAGGTGTACATAAACAAACCGTCCGGTTTGTAAATGAATATTTATTTATTCACATTCACGTTAAAAATTATATTTTTAACGACCAAACTATTTTATTCAACCTATGAATATTCTATTCGGTTCATTTATTAAAGAAAATGTTAACTTTATTTTTCTAACTTATTTTTAGAAAATTTCGGCGGCATAACGGCACGATACTAGAAACGGGACAAGGCCTAGCCTTATCCCCGGTCTAGTGAAGGCCCACGCCATTCACACATCAATCAAATCAATTCTATTTCACCAAACAATTCAATTCCATTTCAATTAATCTAACCAACCACACAACCGAACAATTAAACAAACAAGCCATCCATGGTTTGTGGATGACGGGTGTCGGGTGCTACTAAACACCGTCTGCATCCTAGTATGTATATATATATATAACTAGAAAAATAAAATTAAAGAGTGAGAAATTTTCACCGAGGGTTCCACTCCGCCGTGCTTTACTTTTGAACTGCTGAACCGTCTGGATCTGTTTGAAATTCCAATGCAGTCCTTTTCACGCTGTTCATAATAAAAATTATATTTTTATTGCATCATTCAATAAATAAAAATTATATTTTTAAACTGATCATTCATATATAAAAATCCTATTTTTATCGAAGTAAAAATCGTATTTTTACTTCACTAGTTTATTTATAAAAATCAATCTTTCGATTTATAACTAAAAATTATATTTTTACTCGACTAAAAATCATAGATTTTTACAACGCTTCCTTCTATATAAAAATTATATTTTTATATTTCTACTTCTAATATAAAGATGAATTTTTATTTCGACATTATAAAAATCCCATTTTTATTTCAACACATATAGAATAAAAATCATATCTTTATTATCTATATAATATTAAAAATCGTATTTTTATTCTTTCTATACCACAAAAATCATATTTTTATATAATGAAAAATCATATCTTTTCGTTATTCAAAGTATAAACTCTCTCTATATAAAAATATAAACTTTCTATTTCTAAAAATCTAATCTTTCTCTAATATAAAAATCTAATTTTTAACTTGCCTTTCCTATGATAAAATCTTAACTTTTATGTGTTAAAAATCTTAACACCTATATCTTAAAAATATTAACTTTTACAAATTAAAAATCAAATTTTTATTCTTTCTAAAATATAAAAATATTATTATTATTTTTCACTTATAAAGATCTAAACTTTATCACCATAAAAATATGAACTTTGACACATTTATTTTCACCAAAAATTATAGGTTTACATAATTCAAACGATGCTTTAAATAAATTAAAACTGACTTTAAATTTAACACTGAAAATGAAAATCAAATTCTTAAGGTAAAATAAGGAAACTCACAGTCTCGGATTGAGGAGGGTTGGGGGAATCGCGGTCGAAGTCTGCTGGTGGCGCAAGGAGTACTCGCGGGTGCTCAGCAGTCGTCGGAGGCGGTGGTGCCTGGCCAGAGGCGGCGTCGGCTTCATAGGAGGTGGAGGTTGAGGAGGGGGCGCGTGACAGGCGGCGCGGCGATGAGGGGTTAAATCGAAGGAAGAGAGGATCGAGCGCGAGAGGATGGAGGCGGGGACCGGGGGTCGGCGTGGTGGTGTGATGGCCTGGAGGATGGGTGCGACGCGGCTGATCGAAGGGAGCTGCCATTTTTTTATTTGGGTCTCGTTCTTTTCTGATTGGTGAAAGTGAAGACAAAAGGGGGGGTTTAATGTAAATATATATATTTTATTATTAAATTAATTTCAAAAAGTAACTTTTAATTTCGAAGTCGAAATCGAACCCACCGCCTGTCGTCCATAGCTAAATACCCCCATTCCGAACACAATGGGATATGTATCGTAAGCTAATTCGATCGTTTCGAATAGTTTCCATCAAAATCAACATATAACTCTATATATTGAATTTGAACGCGCATTTCATTTTACTGGGGTCACATACTAACTCTAAAAATTCTCGAAAAATATTTTCTAACTTCGTATTGACGATACGGTCCTAACAAAACTAGTTTCGTCGAATTCTGAGACCTTTAGAAAAATGGCCATTTTCCAGTTGATTAAAATCAACCGAAACCGGTCAAACACGTTTTCCTTTGCCACGCTCACATATTGAATCGAAAAATTATGAAATTTGAGACCTAGCAATAACTTTACATCACGGACCCAACAAAAGTGGTTTCATCGAAATCCGAGGTCGTTTGCAAAATGTCTATTTTTAAGGTCCTGAATTCCATAGCGACTATTCAGAATTTTCAACTGGACATATCTTTTGATTCCCGCTATGAAATTTTGATTTTTCAGATTCGTTGGAAAGATATTCCCGAATAGATTCTAATATTTTTGGTTTCACTAAAATTCGGATTGTTTTGCACCCGGTACGTTCAATTGAAGTTTGAAATCGAATTATCGAACTACCGCGCCATTTTCAATTCTATTTATGAATATAAATAAATATTTATATTCTATCGACGACGTATATAATATATACGTTCGAATTATATTCAAAATAAATTTCTCGTCGATTTTATTTAAAATAATTCATTTTAAATATTCAAAATTCGCTAAAATCGCCAAAATAAAAAATTTAAACTGGCCCATATTTTCGGGTTGTTACAATCTCCCCCACTTAAAACTTTTCGTCCCCGAAAAGGAACAAAGTCGAAAGTGGTTTGATCAATCAACTCTACGTTCGATCTGGCTTCCATTCTCCAACTTTTCAGTTTCTGAGAATTTTCAAAAATTTCAAAAATTTGGCTAACACCCTAAATTTTCGAAAAATTTCGCCATAACCTCCCCTGCGCCGGGAGCCACGAGAAAATCCCGAAATTGCCATACAGGCCTTCTGATCTCAAACGGAAAAAGTAAAAGCCAAGCGGCTAGCCAATAGGCTCATAAAATCATCATCACCAAAACAAAACAGTAAATTATGTAGTAAACATGTACCTATTTGTCGGGCAAACAAATTTTATTCTCTGCTCTAGCCTCCTTGCTATGACCTGCTCAATGTAAGCACATGTATATGCAAGCAAATGCGACCAATTTTCAATACAATTCAATATTTGATACAGTTAGGCATAATGATTCAAAATTATCAAACAATTAAACAAACAACACAAACATCAATCAATTAGTGAATTAGAGTTTCAAATTCATAATTTTGATACATATACAAAAATCATGTTTTTGATACCAAATCACAACAATAAGCCCTATCTAATTTTGGTTCTCACACCAGTCAATAGGAAATATATAGATATCACACCTTCGAAACACGAATACCAATTCTGATGATGTTCGAACTATCATCAGAATCATCTCCGGGCTACTAGATTGTGATTCTATATCTATCCAGTATATTAAAACTTCAAATACACGTTTGCAAGGCGTATATGCAAATTCTTTATATACTGGACTGTCCTAATCAATATAAATAAATAATCAAATACGAATAATTGATTTAGATTTTCAAAACAAAATTGTTATCATTTGAAAAATATACTCTTCACACTCGTTCAAGGATACTACTGATCTCATCTCTAACGAGTCATTCCCATTGGATATTACTAATCCAATATCTGATGAATTCTTTCGTATGGTTCTAATGTGCCTTGTTCTCTGTTTTGTAAACCAAAGCTCTGATACCAACTGTAAAAACCCGTAACTTCCCCGTAAAGGAAAGCGTCGGATAGTTCGAGAACAAGCCACAAAATAGAACGCATACAAAAGAACATTTCATTGTGTATTACAACAATGCCTCAGATTACAAGAATATACAGAGTATAAATGAATATTACACAGAAATATCAAAGATTTAAATTACATTTAAATACAACGCAGCGGAAAATAATACAATACACAACTAGAAGAGATATACGGATACAAAGCTTTCCGGATATCGTTCCAGCTGTAAACCAGGATCCTGTGAATATAAATCTGCAAAACCAAAACTACTAGCTGCCCGTGTCAAAATAAGGGCACCCAGAGTTTAGGTTAAAACAATAAACTCCAGGTCAGTCATGTGACTAGTGTGAGAACTAAAACAGTTATTAATCTTTATTTTTAAAGTTAGGTAAATCAAGGGACCACGCCGTATAACACGGAACGGGTTTCCTCCCAAGAATACCAGTGCATAAAACAAACAGCGCAATGCTAAATAAAGAAAAATGAAGCTGTTATAAGACCCAGGTCCTATCACACAATGCAACGCAAGCTGGGGTATAGGGTTTTCCCTTATAACAGCCAAAGAATGCTTGATACGTTTAAAACAAATCATTTGATACTATAATAAGTGCATAGTGTATAAAACAACTTCAAATCATAAGTATCAATCATAGGCGGCATGGGTACCATATATCATGTCGCCGTACTAGTTCTACAATTAAAACCGCAAATGTCACGTATTTGGAAATTGGATTTCCGTCTATGAACCGAGGCAAAAGATGGTCCTCAACCGATTCGAGACTGCCTAGCCCGAGTCTCAGGATCAGAACGCATCGACCCTTGGATCGTCAGGGCCGGTCCACCGATGTGGATTAAAATGCCTGAGCACTACGTTTCGCCGCCCTTTGGGGCGTAAGCGAGCCAACGAATGACTCCATCGGACCCGGATCGTCCGATCTAACCGAGGCGCCTCGCAACAGCAACAACCACATAAGTCAAACTTGTCAGGGCGTGTAAAACCACTGACGCCACTTTTAGCTAGGAGGAAACGTAGGCCCTCCCTGAGGTCCTTCTCCCGTTTTTGGTTCATACTGGGTGTGAAAATCGCGAAGCAAACGTTACACAAAGCTACGCCACAAAGGCCATGCTTTGATCATCACCACAAGACTTTGCTTTTCAACAGAAGCCTCGATCAATTGCCACTTAGGCATGCCACACAGGCAATTCACTCCATGCGTTTGATATCCATCAATATATAACCCCTGAGCTCGTACGTCTCAGAGAAGGGCGTTAAGCAAGAGAATAAATTCTCCGTCGCCAAACAGATATATATTTAATAGAAATCAATCACACGGACTAAAATCCAATGTCAGACACACAGTCCATTTACAAGTCCGTTCTGGGTCTGAACGAAACCGGAGGCACCTAGTACCCCGCATATCCATCGATCTCCAAGCACATCTGGACGATCACCAACTGTTTCCATCTTCTTGGGTGTACAGCCCAATCAAGATCATCAGTAATTACCCAAACGACGTGAAGACCTCCGGTCTTCGACCATCATCTTCATCTTCGACTTATCGTCGTATCAGTTATTCAGAATGGGATAAACCCGGTCTTTCCGAATAACTCGCGTATACTTTAAATAAGTGTTACACAAACACAACATACGCCTCATTCCAATTCATCAGCCACTAACCGTAAATTAATCAAGAGAATAATTCCCCAAATATTAACCCCGAAGGCCGAAACCAACATCAGATCAATATCCAGAAAACCATTCTGCTTAGCTAACCGACAATTAGTTTCTAAAATTTCACATTCATAGGGAAAGGTTCCCATTAATTTTATCAAAGATAAATTCTTTAATTTATTCTTGAATCTACTTGTGAATTTCGATTCAACTAGTCGGGATTAACGAACCTTACCGAAGTAATCATTTGTTTTAATTTCCCAATCCCAACCTATTCATCCCATGAAGTAAAACTGGTAATACTTCATATCTAACACCACGGTGTTATCGGTAAATTCAATTACCATTTCACGTTCAAATCTAATTAAAGATTTAACTATCGCCTGGAGTAAAAACTGGTAATACTCCATTCTCGATCATTTCAATCTAATTAAAGATTCATTAAAACTCCACTTAGTTTTAATCTTTAACGGGGTTAAAGAATCAGTGTCATTTAGAAACACTGTTCACGATAAACCCCAAGATCACATTCCATTAATTATTGGGTTAAAGAACAAGTGTTATTTAAAACACTGCTCACGATAAACCCAAAAATTAATTCGAATTCAATTCCAATTAAATATCATTTAATTGGTACACTTCATTAAATCTAAATAAAAGGATTTAATCTTTTCTCAATTGGGTTCAAGAACAGTGTTAGTGAAGACACCATTCACGACAAACACAAATCACATTTGATATTCAATACAAGGCTCTGAATAGAAAATATATCGGCTTATATTCAATATCAAATTCTACGATTAACTATTGGAAATAACGATATAAATATATATATCTTTCAAATTTCCATAACAACATCTGTATAATCCCGAATTCCAACATCGAAATATTCCGAAGACAATTTCGATTCAAATCCACTCCAATGCAATCATTGGAAATTCTGGTTATTTTTAAAACCCTTTTCAAATTCAATTTATTTATTAAAAAAAATAAATAGAATTATAATTCTAGTTCAAAACTAGTTCATTTCGATAAAAATCTATTTTTATCTTTTCAAATATGGAGTTTTTCATCCCAATTCTTTCTAAATCATTTCTTATGATTTTACACAAATTATTACTATTTTTAATAATTTTATCAAGGCCCGTACAGTCGATTTCCATCAACGGTCATCGAACTGCACTTACAACGACCTTTTTCAAATTTGATTTGGACATAATTCCAAATCCAACCGTTAGATTTCAAGTTTCTAATATTCGTTAGAAAGCTCTTTTCGATACGAACCCAACGGTTCCGGTTTCATGAGAATCCGACGGTCGGGTCTCCCGTAATATCCGTTCGAAGTCAATGGTCGAAATTCGCGAACTGCCGCGGCGCGACGCGTTCTATTCAGGCCATTATATTATATATATAATATATATTTTGTCGATTTCAATTCAAAACGTGCTTTATAAATCGTTTTTAAATTCATTTTCAAAACGGTTTCAACTACATATTCAATTTCAAATCAAAATTGAATATTCAAATATAAACTCGTTTTAAATTCATTTCAAATTGATTTCAATTCAAATTAATTTCTAATTCAATTGCAGTTCGTTTTCAATTCAATTCAATTTCAATTCGAATTCATTTATATTCAATTTCAATTCGAATTCATTTCTAATCAATTTCAATTCGAATTCATTTCTATATAGTTCGAATTTCAAATCTATTCAAATTCAAATCTATTCCATTTTCATTGAAGAATGAATAAAATCGATACAAATATCGTTCACGTCAAAATGGCGTCAATCTAACCAACACGGCTTCATATGTTTCTATTTCAAATATTTCTTTTATTTCTATTTTAAATATTTCTATTTCAAATATTTCTTTTATTTCTACTTTAAATATTTCTGTTTCAAATATTTCTTTTTCAAATATTTCTTTTTCGAAACTGGAATGAGGCCCAATCAATTACCATATAAAGTTAATTATATGGATTTTCTACAACACATGTATACAATAACAACGATGAATAATCAACCATCATCCAAAGTGCATTCTACACTGTATAAGCATCGAATATAAATATTCAACGCTTATAGCAGCCTGTCAATAAATCGATTGACATACAACTAATTATTGGGATTAGTGTACGTCAAATATCATCCCAATACCCGTGTGGGGTTTCAAACAATCAAACACAGGTTTTATTTGTGCAGTTGGGCGATGTGTAAAATTTATCGTCCCAATCAATGTCCTTCAAATAGGTGTACATAAACAAACCGTCCGGTTTGTAAATGAATATTTATTTATTCACATTCACGTTAAAAATTATATTTTTAACGACCAAACTATTTTATTCAACCTATGAATATTCTATTCGGTTCATTTATTAAAGAAAATGTTAACTTTATTTTTCTAACTTATTTTTAGAAAATTTCGGCGGCATAACGGCACGATACTAGAAACGGGACAAGGCCTAGCCTTATCCCCGGTCTAGTGAAGGCCCACGCCATTCACAAATCAATCAAATCAATTCTATTTCACCAAACAATTCAATTCCATTTCAATTAATCTAACCAAACAATTAAACAAACAAGCCATCCATGGTCTGTGGATGACGGGTGTCGGGTGCTACTAAACACCGTCTGCATCCTAGTATATATATATATATATATATATATATATATAACTAGAAAAATAAAATTAAAGAGTGAGAAATTCTCACCGAGGGTTCCACTCCGCCGTGCTTTACTTTTGAACTGCTGAACCGTCTGGATCTGTTTGAAATTCCAATGCAGTCCTTTTCACGCTGTTCATAATAAAAATTATATTTTTATTGCATCATTCAATAAATAAAAATTATATTTTTAAACTGATCTTTCATATATAAAAATCCTATTTTTATCGAAGTAAAAATCATATTTTTACTTCACTAGTTTATATATAAAAATCAATCTTTCGATTTATAACTAAAAATTATATTTTTACTCGACTAAAAATCATAGATTTTTACAACGCTTCCTTCTATATAAAAATTATATTTTTATATTTCTACTTCTAATATAAAGATGAATTTTTATTTCGACATTATAAAAATCCCATTTTTATTTCAACACATATAGAATAAAAATCATATCTTTATTATCTATATAATATTAAAAATCGTATTTTTATTCTTTCTATACCACAAAAATCATATTTTTATATAATGAAAAATCATATCTTTTCGTTATTCAAAGTATAAACTCTCTCTATATAAAAATATAAACTTTCTATTTCTAAAAATCTAATCTTTCTCTAATATAAAAATCTAATTTTAACTCGCCTTTCCTATGATAAAAATCTTAACTTTTATATGTTAAAAATCTTAACACCTATATCTTAAAAATATTAACTTCTACAAATTAAAAATCAAATTTTTATTCTTTCTAAAATATAAAAATAATATTATTTTTTTCACTTATAAAGATCTAAACTTTATCACCATAAAAATATGAACTTTGACACATTTATTTTCACCAAAAATTATAGGTTTACATAATTCAAACGATGCTTTAAATAAATTAAAACTGACTTTAAATTTAACACTGAAAATGAAAATCAAATTCTTAAGGTAAAATAAAAAAACTCACAGTCTCGGATTGAGGAGGGTTGGGGGAATCGCGGTCGAAGTCTGCTGGTGGCGCAAGGAGTACTCGCGGGTGCTCAGCAGTCGTCGGAGGCGGTGGTGCCTGGCCAGAGGCGGCGTCGGCTTCATAGGAGGTGGAGGTCGAGGAGGGGGCGCGTGACAGGCGGCGCGGCGATGAGGGGTTAAATCGAAGGAAGAGAGGATCGAGCGCGAGAGGATGGAGGCGGGGACCGGGGGTCGGCGTGGTGGTGCGATGGCCTGGAGGATGGGTGCGACGCGGCTGATCGAAGGGAGCTGCCATTTTTTTATTTGGGTCTCGTTCTTTTCTGATTGGTGAAAGTGAAGACAAAAGGGGGGATTTTAATGTAAATATATATATTTTATTATTAAATTAATTTCAAAAAGTAACTTTTATTTTCGAACTCGAAATCGAACCCACCGCCTGTCGTCCATAGCTAAATACCCTCATTCCGAACACAACGAGATATGTATCGTAAGCTAATTCGATCGTTTCGAATAGTTTCCGTCAAAATCAACATATAACTCTATATATTGAATTTGAACGCGCATTTCATTTTACTGGGGTCACATACTAACTATAAAAATTCTCGAAAAATATTTTCTAGCTTCGTATTGACGATACGGTCCTAACAAAACAAGTTTCGTCGAATTCTGAGACCGTTAGAAAAATGGCCATTTTCCAGTCGATTAAAATCAACTAAAACCGGTCAAACGCGTTTTCCTTTGCCACACTCACATATTGAATCGAAAAATTATGGAATTTGAGACCTAGCAATAACTTTACATCACGGACCCAACAAAAGTGGTTTCGTCGAAATCCGAGGTCGTTTGGAAAATGTCTATTTTTAAGGGCCTGAATTCCATAGCGACTATTCAGAATTTTCAACTGGACATATCTTTTGATTCCCGCTATGAAATTTTGATTTTTCAGATTCGTTGGAAAGATATTCCCGAATAGATTCTAATATTTTTGGTTTCACTAAAATTCGGATTGTTTTGCACCCGGTACGTTCAATTGAAGTTTGAAATCGAATTATCGAACTACCGTGCCATTTTCAATTCTATTTATGAATATAAATAAATATTTATATTCTATCGACGACGTATATAATATATACGTTCGAATTATATTCAAAATAAATTTCTCGTCGATTTTATTTAAAATAATTCATTTTAAATATTCAAAATTCGCTAAAATCGCCAAAATAAAAAATTTAAACTGGCCCAGATTTTCGGGTTGTTACAATCTCCCCCACTTAAAACTTTTCGTCCCCGAAAAGGAACAAAGTCGAAAGTGGTTTGATCAATCAACTCTACGTTCGATCTGGCTTCCATTCTCCAACTTTTTAGTTTCTGAGAATTTTCAAAAATTTCAAAAATTTGGCTAACACCCTAAATTTTCGAAAAATTTCGCCATAACCTCCCCTGCGCCAGGAGCCACGAGAAAATCCCGAAATTGCCATACAGGCCTTCTGATCTCAAAAGGAAAAAGAAAAATCCAAGCGGCTAGCCAATAGGCTCATAAAATCATCATCACCCAAACAAAACAGTAAATTATGTAGTAAACATGTACCTATTTGTCGGGCAAACAAATTTTATTCTCTGCTCTAGCCTCCTTGCTAAGACCTGCTCAATGTATGTACATGTATATGCAAGCAAATGCGACCAATTTTCAATACAATTCAATATTTGATATAGTTAGGCATAATGATTCAAAATTATCAAACAATTAAACAAGCAACACAAACATCAATCAATTACTGAATTAGAGTTTCAAATTCATAATTTCGATACATATGCAAAAATCATGTTTTTGATACCAAATCACAACAATAAGCCCTATCTAATTTTGGTTCTCACACCAATCAATAGGAAATATATAGATATCACACCTTCGAAACACGAATACCAATTCTGATGATGTTCGAACTATCATCAGAATCATCTCCGGGCAACTAGAGTGTGATTCTATATCTATCCAGTATATTAAAACTTCAAATACACGTTTGCAAGGCGTATATGAAAATTATTTATAAACTGGACTGTCCTAATCAATATAAATAAATAATCAAATACGAATAATTGATTTAGATTTTCAAAACAAAATTGTTTTCATTTGAAAAATATACTCTTAACACTCGTTCTAGGATACTACTGATCCCATCTCCAACGAGTCATTCCCATTGGATATTACTAATCCAATATCTGATGAATTCTTTCGTATGGTTCTAATGTGCCTTGTTCTCTGCTTTGTAAACCAAAGCTCTGATACCAACTGTAAAAACCCGTAACTTCCCCGTAAAGGAAAGCGTCGGATAGTTCGAGAACAAGCCACAAAATAGAACGCATACAAAAGAACATTTCATTGTGTATTACAACAATGCCTCAGATTACAAGAATATACAGAGTATAAATGAATATTACACAGAAATATCAAAGATTTAAATTACATTTAAATACAACGCAGCGGAAAATAATACAATACACAACTAGAAGAGATATACGGATACAAAGCTTTCCGGATATCGTTCCAGCTGTAAACCAGGATCCTGTGAATATAAATCTGCAAAACCAAAACTCTAGCTGCCCGTGTCAAAATAAGGGCACCCAGAGTTTAGGTTAAAACAATAAACTCCAGGTCAGTCATGTGACTGGTGTGAGAACTAAAACAGTTATTAATCTTTATTTTTAAAGTTAGGTAAATCAAAGGACCACGCCGTATAACACGGAACGGGTTTCCTCCCAAGAATACCAGTGCATAAAACAAACAGCGCAATGCTATATAAAGAAAAATGAAGCTGTTATAAGACCCAGGTCCTATCACACAATGCAACGCAAGCCGGGGGATAGGGTTTTCCCTTATAACAGCCAAAGAATGCTTGATTCGTTTAAAACAAATCATTTGATACTATAATAAGTGCATAGTGTATAAAACAAATTCAAATCATAAGTATCAATCATAGGCGGCATGGGTACCATATATCATGTCGCCGTACTAGTTCTACAATTAAAACCGCAAATGTCACGTATTTGGAAATTGGATTTCCATCTATGAACCGAGGCAAAAGATAGTCCTCAACCGATTCGAGACTGCCTAGCCCGAGTCTCAGGATCAGAACGCATCGACCCTTGGATCGTCAGGGCCGGTCCACCGATGTGGATTAAAATGCCTGAGCACTACGTTTCGCCGCCCTTTGGGGCGTAAGCGAGCCAACGAATGACTCCATCGGACCCGGATCGTCCGATCTAACCGAGGCGCCTCGCAACAGCAACAACCACATAAGTCAAACTCGTCAGAGCGTGTAAAACCAATGACGCCACTTTTAGCTAGGAGGAAACGTAGGCCCTCCCTGAGGTCCTTCTCCCGTTTTTGGTTCATACCGGGTGTGAAAATCGCGAAGCAAACGTTACACAAAGCTACGCCACAAAGGCCGTGCTTTGATCATCACCACAAGACTTTGCTTTTCAACAGAAGCCTCGATTAATTGCCACTTAGGCATGCCACACAGGCAATTCACTCCATGCGTTTGATATCCATCAATATATAACCCCTGAGCTCGTACGTCTCAGAGAAGGGCGTTAAGCAAGAGAATAAATTCTCCGCCACCAAACAGATATATATTTAATAGAAATCAATCACACAGACTAAAATCCAATGTCAGACACACAGTCCATTTACAAGTCCGTTCTGGGTCTGAACGAAAGCGGATGCACCTAGTACCCCGCATATCCATCGATCTCCAAGCACGTCTGGACGATCACCAACTGTTTCCATCTTCTTGGGTGTACAGCCCAATCAAGATCATCAGTAATTACCCAAACGACGTGAAGACCTCCGGTCTTCGACCATCGTCTTCATCTTCGACTTATCGTCTTATAAGTTATTCAGAATGGGATAAACCCGGTCTTTCCGAATAACTCGCGTATACTTTAAATAAGTGTTACACAAACACAACATACGCCTCATTCCAATTCATCAGTCACTAACCGTAAATTAATCAAGAGAATAATTCCCCAAATATTAACCCCGAAGGCCGAAACCAACATCAGATCAATATCCAGAAAACCATTCTGCTTAGCTAACCGACAGTTAGTTTCTAAAATTTCACATTCATAGGGAAAGGTTCCCATTAATTTTATCAAAGATAAAATTCTTTAATTTATTCTTGAATCTACTTGTGAATTTCGATTCAACTAGTCGGGATTAACGAACCTTACCGAAGTAATCATTTGTTTTAATTTCCCAATCCCAACCTATTCATCCCATGAAGTAAAACTGGTAATACTTCATATCTAACACCACGGTGTTATCGGTAAATTCAATTACCATTTCACGTTCAAATCTAATTAAAGATTTAACTATCGCCTGGAGTAAAAACTGGTAATACTCCATTCTCGATCATTTCAATCTAATTAAAGATTCATTAAAACTCCACTTAGTTTTAATCTTTAACGGGGTTAAAGAATCAGTGTCATTTAGAAACACTGTTCACGATAAACCCTAAGATCACATTCCATTAATTATTGGGTTAAAGAACAAGTGTTATTTAAAACACTGCTCACGATAAACCCAAAAATTAATTCGAATTCAATTCCAATTAAATATCATTTAATTGGTACACTTCATTAAATCTAAATAAAAGGATTTAATCTTTTCTCAATTGGGTTCAAGAACAATGTTATTGAAGACACCATTCACGACAAACCCGAATCACATTTGATATTCAATACAAGGCTCTTAATAGAAAATATATCGGCTTATATTCAATATCAAATTCTACGATTAACAAATGTCGTATTGGAAATAACGATATAAATATATATATATATATCTTTCCAATTTCCATAACAACATCTGTATAATCCCGAATTCCAACATCGAAATATTCCGAAGACAATTTCGATTCAAATCCACTCCAATGCAATCATTGGAAATTCTGGTTATTTTTAAAACCCTTTTCAAATTCAATTTATTTATTAAAAAAAAATAGAATTATAATTCTAGTTCAAAACTAGTTCATTTAGATAAAAATCTATTTTTATCTTTTCAAATATGGAGTTTTTCATCCCAATTCTTTCTAAATCATTTCTTATGATTTTACACAAATTATTACTATTTTTAATAATTTTATCAAGGCCCGTACAGTCGATTTCCATCAACGGTCATCGAACTGCACTTACAGCGACCTTTTTCAAATTTGATTTGGACATAATTCCAAATCCAACCGTTAGATTTCAAGTTTCTAATATTCGTTAGAAAGCTCTTTTCGATACGAACCCAACGGTTCCGGTTTCAGGAGAATCCGACGGTCGGATCTCCCGTAATATCCGTTCGAAGTCAATGGTCGAAATTCGCGAGCTGCCGCGGCGCGTTCTATTCAGGCCATTATATTATATATATAATATATATAATATATATTTTGTCGATTTCAATTCAAAACGTGCTTTATAAATCGTTTTTAAATTCATTTTCAAAACGGTTTCAACTTCATATTCAATTTCAAATCAAAATTGAATATTCAAATATAAACTCGTTTTAAATTCATTTCAAATTGATTTCTAATTCAATTGCAGTTCGTTTTCAATTCAATTCAATTTCAATTCGAATTCATTTATATTCAATTTCAATTCGAATTCATTTCTAATCAATTTCAATTCGAATTCCTTTCTATATAGTTCGAATTTCAAATCTATTCAATTTCAAATCTATTCCATTTTCATTGAAGAATGAATAAAATCGATACAAATATCGTTCACGTCAAAATGGCGTCAATCTAACCAACACGGCTTCATATGTTTCTATTTCAAATATTTCTTTTATTTCTATTTTAAATATTTCTATTTCAAATATTTCTTTTATTTCTACTTTAAATATTTCTATTTCAAATATTTCTTTTTCAAATATTTCTTTTTCGAAACTGGAATGAGGCCCAATCAATTACCATATAAAGTTAATAATATGGATTTTCTACAACACATGTATACAATAACAACGATGAATAATCAACCATCATCCAAAGTGCATTCTACACTGTATAAGCATCGAATATAAATATTCAACGCTTATAGCAGCCTGTCAATCAATCGATTGACATACAACTAATTATTGGGATTAGTGTACGTCAAATATCATCCCAATACCCGTGTGGGGTTTCAAACAATCAAACACAGGTTTTATTTGTGCAGTTGGGCGATGTGTAAAATTTATCGTCCCAATCAATGTCCTTCAAATAGGTGTACATAAACAAACCGTCCGGTTTGTAAATGAATATTTATTTATTCACATTCACGTTAAAAATTATATTTTTAACGACCAAACTATTTTATTCAACCTATGAATATTCCATTCGGTTCATTTATTAAAGAAAATGTTAACTTTATTTTTCTAACTTATTTTTAGAAAATTTCGGCGGCATAACGACACGATACTAGAAACGGGACAAGGCCTAGCCTTATCCCCGGTCTAGTGAAGGCCCACGCCATTCACACATCAATCAAATCTATTCTATTTCACCAAACAATTCAATTCCATTTCAATTAATCTAACCAACCACACAACCAAACAATTAAACAAACAAGCCATCCATGGTTTGTTGAAGACGGGTGTCGGGTACTACTAAACACCGTCTGCATCCTAGTATATATATATATATAACTAGAAAAATAAAACTAAAGAGTGAGAAATTCTCACTGAGGGTTCCACTCCGCCGTGCTTTACTTTTGAACTGCTGAACCGTCTGGATCTGTTTGAAATTCCAATGCAGTCCTTTTCACGCTGTTCATAATAAAAATTATATTTTTATTGCATCATTCAATAAATAAAAATTATATTTTTAAACTGATCATTCATATATAAAAATCCTATTTTTATCGAAGTAAAAATCATATTTTTACTTCACTAGTGTATTTATAAAAATCAATCTTTCGATTTATAACTAAAAATTATATTTTTACTCGACTAAAAATCATAGATTTTTACAACGCTTCCTTCTATATAAAAATTATATTTTTATATTTCTACTTCTAATATAAAGATGAATTTTAATTTCGACATTATAAAAATCCCATTTTTATTTCAACACATATAGAATAAAAATCATATCTTTATTATCTATATAATATTAAAAATCGTATTTTTATTCTTTCTATACCACAAAAATCATATTTTTATATAATGAAAAATCATATCTTTTCGTTATTCAAAGTATAAAGTCTCTCTATATAAAAATATAAACTTTCTATTTCTAAAAATCTAATCTTTCTCTAATATAAAAATCTAATTTTTAACTCGTCTTTCCTATGATAAAAATCTTAACTTTTATATGTTAAAAATCTTAACACCTATATCTTAAAAATATTAACTTCTACAAATTAAAAATCAAATTTTTATTCTTTCTAAAATATAAAAATAATATTATTATTTTTCACTTATAAAGATCTAAACTTTATCACCATAAAAATATGAACTTTGACACATTTATTTTCACCAAAAATTATAGGTTTACATAATTCAAACGATGCTTTAAATAAATTAAAACTGACTTTAAATTTAACACTGAAAATGAAAATCAAATTCTTAAGGTAAAATAAGGAAACTCACAGTCTCGGATTGAGGAGGGTTGGGGGAATCGCGGTCGAAGTCTGCTGGTGGCGCAAGGAGTACTCGCGGGTGCTCAGCAGTCGTCGGAGGCGGTGGTGCCTGGCCAGAGGCGGCGTCGGCTTCATAGGAGGTGGAGGTTGAGGAGGGGGCGCGTGACAGGCGGTGCGGCGATGAGGGGTTAAATCGAAGGAAGAGAGGATCGAGCGCGAGAGGATGGAGACGGGGACCGGGGGTCGGCGTGGTGGTGCGATAGCCTGGAGGATGGGTGCGACGCCGCTGATCGAAGGGAGCTGCCATTTTTTTATTTGGGTCTCGTTCTTTTCTGATTGGTGAAAGTGACGACAAAAGGGGGGTTTAATGTAAATATATATATTTTATTATTAAATTAATTTCAAAAAGTAACTTTTATTTTCGAACTCGAAATCGAACCCACCGCCTGTCGTCCATAGCTAAATACCCCCATTCCGAACACAATGGGATATGTATCGTAAGCTAATTCGATCGTTTCGAATAGTTTCCGTCAAAATCAACATATAACTCTATATATTGAATTTGAACGCGCATTTCATTTTACTGGGGTCACATACTAACTCTAAAAATTCTCGAAAAATATTTTCTAGCTTCGTATTGACGATACGGTCCTAACAAAACTAGTTTCGTCGAATTCTGAGACCGTTAGAAAAATGGCCATTTTCCAGTCGATTAAAATCAACTGAAACCGGTCAAACACGTTTTCCTTTGCCACGCTCACATATTGAATCGAAAAATTATGAAATTTGAGACCTAGCAATAACTTTACATCACGGACCCAACAAAAGTGGTTTCGTCGAAATCCGAGGTCGTTTGCAAAATGTCTATTTTTAAGGGCCTGAATTCCATAGCGACTATTCAGAATTTTCAACTGGACATATCTTTTGATTCCCGCTATGAAATTTTGATTTTTCAGATTCGTTGGATAGATATTCCCGAATAGATTCTAATATTTTTGGTTTCACTAAAATTCGGATTGTTTTGCACCCGGTACGTTCAATTGAAGTTTGAAATCGAATTATCGAACTACCGCGCCATTTTCAATTCTATTTATGAATATAAATAAATATTTATATTCTATCGACGACGTATATAATATATACGTTCGAATTATATTCAAAATAAATTTCTCGTCGATTTTATTTAAAATAATTCATTTTAAATATTCAAAATTCGCTAAAATCGCCAAAATAAAAAATTTAAACTGGCCCATATTTTCGGGTTGTTACAATCTCCCCCACTTAAAACTTTTCGTCCCCGAAAAAGAACAAAGTCGAAAGTGGTTTGATCAATCAACTCTACGTTCGATCTGGCTTCCATTCTCCAACTTTTCAGTTTATGAGAATTTTCAAAAATTTCAAAAATTTGGCTAACACCCTAAATTTTCGAAAAATTTCGCCATAACCTCCCCTGCACCGGGAGCCACGGGAAAATCCCGAAATTGCCATACAGGCCTTCTGATCTCAAAAGGAAAAAGAAAAAGCCAAGCGGCTAGCCAATAGGCTCATAAAATCATCATCACCAAAACAAAACAGTAAATTATGTAGTAAACATGTACCTATTTGTCGGGCAAACAAATTTTATTCTCTGCTCTAGCCTCCTTGCTATGACCTGCTCAATGTAAGCACATATATATGCAAGCAAATGCGACCAATTTTCAATACAATTCAATATTTGATACAGTTAGGCATAATGATTCAAAATTATCAAACAATTAAACAAACAACACAAACATCAATCAATTAGTGAATTAGAGTTTCAAATTCATAATTTTGATACATATACAATGATACCAAATCACAACAATAAGCCCTATCTAATTTTGGTTCTCACACCAGTCAATAGGAAATATATAGATATCACACCTTCGAAACACGAATACCAATTCTGATGATGTTCGAACTATCATCAGAATCATCTCCGGGCAACTAGAGTGTGATTCTATATCTATCCAGTATATTAAAACTTCAAATACACATTTGCAAGGCGTATATGCAAATTCTTTATATACTGGACTGTCCTAATCAATATAAATAAATAATCAAATACGAATAATTGATTTAGATTTTCAAAACAAAATTTTTATCATTTGAAAAATATACTCTTCACACTCGTTCTAGGATACTACTGATCTCATCTCTAACGAGTCATTCCCATTGGATATTACTAATCCAATATCTGATGAATTCTTTCGTATGGTTCTAATGTGCCTTGTTCTCTGTTTTGTAAACCAAAGCTCTGATACCAACTGTAAAAACCCGTAACTTCCCCGTAAAGGAAAGCGTCGGATAGTTCGAGAACAAGCCACAAAATAGAACGCATACAAAAGAACATTTCATTGTGTATTACAACAATGCCTCAGATTACAAGAATATACAGAGTATAAATGAATATTACACAGAAATATCAAAGATTTAAATTACATTTAAATACAACGCAGCGGAAAATAATACAATACACAACTAGAAGAGATATACGGATACAAAGCTTTCCGGATATCGTTCCAGCTGTAAACCAGGATCCTGTGAATATAAATCTGCAAAACCAAAACTACTAGCTGCCCGTGTCAAAATAAGGGCACCCAGAGTTTAGGTTAAAACAATAAACTCCAGGTCAATCATGTGACTGGTGTGAGAACTAAAACAGTTATTAATCTTTATTTTTAAAGTTAGGTAAATCAAGGGACCACGCCGTATAACACGGAACGGGTTTCCTCCCAAGAATACCAGTGCATAAAACAAACAGCGCAATGCTAAATAAAGAAAAATGAAGCTGTTATAAGACCCAGGTCCTATCACACAATGCAACGCAAGCCGGGGGATAGGGTTTTCCCTTATAACAGCCAAAGAATGCTTGATACGTTTAAAACAAATCATTTGATACTATAATAAGTGCATAGTGTATAAAACAACTTCAAATCATAAGTATCAATCATAGGCGGCATGGGTACCATATATCATGTCGCCGTACTAGTTCTACAATTAAAACTGCAAATGTCACGTATTTGGAAATTGGATTTCCGTCTATGAACCGAGGCAAAAGATGGTCCTCAACCGATTCGAGACTGCCTAGCCCGAGTCTCAGGATCAGAACGCATCGACCCTTGGATCGTCAGGGCCAGTCCACCGATGTGGATTAAAATGCCTGAGCACTACGTTTTGCCGCCCTTTGGGGCGTAAGCGAGCCAACGAATGACTCCATCGGACCCGGATCGTCCGATCTAACCGAGGCGCCTCGCAACAGCAACAACCACATAAGTCAAACTCGTCAGGGCGTGTAAAACCACTGACGCCACTTTTAGCTAGGAGGAAACGTAGGCCCTCCCTGAGGTCCTTCTCCCGTTTTTGGTTCATACCGAGTGTGAAAATCGCGAAGCAAACGTTACACAAAGCTACGCCACAAAGGCCGTGCTTTGATCATCACCACAAGACTTTGCTTTTCAACAGAAGCCTCGATCAATTGCCACTTAGGCATGCCACACAGGCAATTCACTCCATGCGTTTGATATCCATCAATATATAACCCCTGAGCTCGTACGTCTCAGAGAAGGGCGTTAAGCAAGAGAATAAATTCTCCGTCGCCAAACAGATATATATTTAATAGAAATCAATCACACAGACTAAAATCCAATGTCAGACACACAGTCCATTTACAAGTCCGTTCTGGGTCTGAACGAAACCGGAGGCACCTAGTACCTCGCATATCCATCGATCTCCAAGCACATCTGGACGATCACCAACTGTTTCCATCTTCTTGGGTGTACAGCCCAATCAAGATCATCAGTAATTACCCAAACGACGTGAAGACCTCCGGTCTTCGACCATCGTCTTCATCTTCGACTTATCGTCGTATCAGTTATTCAGAATGGGATAAACCCGGTCTTTCCGAATAACTCGCGTATACTTTAAATAAGTGTTACACAAACACAACATACGCCTCATTCCAATTCATTAGTCACTAACCGTAAATTAATCAAGAGAATAATTCCCCAAATATTAACCCCGAAGGCCGAAACCAACATCAGATCAATATCCAGAAAACCATTCTACTTAGCTAATCGACAATTAGTTTCTAAAATTTCACATTCATAGGGAAAGGTTCCCATTAATTTTATCAAAGATAAATTCTTTAATTTATTCTTGAATCTACTTGTGAATTTCGATTCAACTAGTCGGGATTAACGAACCTTACCGAAGTAATCATTTGTTTTAATTTCCCAATCCCAACCTATTCATCCCATGAAGTAAAACTGGTAATACTTCATATCTAACACCAAGGTGTTGTCGGTAAATTCAATTACCATTTCACGTTCAAATCTAATTAAAGATTTAACTATCGCCTGGAGTAAAAACTGGTAATACTCCATTCTCGATCATTTCAATCTAATTAAAGATTCATTAAAACTCCACTTAGTTTTAATCTTTAACAGGGTTAAAGAATCAGTGTCATTTAGAAACACTGTTCACGATAAACCCCAAGATCACATTCCATTAATTATTGGGTTAAAGAACAAGTGTTATTTAAAACACTGCTCACGATAAATCCAAAAATTAATTCGAATTCAATTCCAATTAAATATCATTTAATTGGTACACTTCATTAAATCTAAATAAAAGGATTTAATCTTTTCTCAATTGGGTTCAAGAACAGTGTTAGTGAAGACACCATTCACGACAAACCCAAATCACATTTGATATTCAATACAAGGCTCTGAATAGAAAATATATCAGCTTATATTCAATATCAAATTCTACGATTAACAAATGTCTTATTGGAAATAACGATATAAATATATATATATCTTTCAAATTTCCATAACAACATCTGTATAATCCCGAATTCCAACATCGAAATATTCCGAAGACAATTTCGATTCAAATCCACTCCAATGCAATCATTGGAAATTCTGGTTATTTTTAAAACCCTTTTCAAATTCAATTTATTTATTAAAAAAAAAAATAGAATTATAATTCTAGTTCAAAACTAGTTCATTTCGATAAAAATCTATTTTTATCTTTTCAAATATGGATTTTTTCATCCCAATTCTTTCTAAATCATTTCTTATGATTTTACACAAATTATTACTATTTTTAATAATTTTATCAAGGCCCGTACAGTCGATTTCCATCAACGGTCGTCGAACTGCACTTACAGCGACCTTTTTCAAATTTGATTTGGACATAATTCCAAATCCAACCATTAGATTTCAAGTTTCTAATATTCGTTAGAAAGCTCTTTTCGATACGAACCCAACGGTTCCGGTTTCAGGAGAATCCGACAGTCGGATCTCCCGTAATATCCGTTCGAAGTCAATGGTCGAAATTCACAAACTGCCGCGGCGCGGCGCGTTCTATTCAGGCCATTATATTATATATATAATATATATTTTGTCGATTTCAATTCAAAACGTGCTTTATAAATCGTTTTTAAATTCATTTTCAATACGGTTTCAACTTCATATTCAATTTCAAATCAAAATTGAATATTCAAATATAAACTCGTTTTAAATTCATTTCAAATTGATTTCAATTCAAATTGATTTCTAATTCAATTGCAGTTCGTTTTCAATTCAATTCAATTTCAATTCGAATTCATTTATATTCAATTTCAATTCGAATTCATTTCTAATCAATTTCAATTCGAATTCATTTCTATATAGTTCGAATTTCAAATCTATTCAAATTCAAATCTATTCCATTTTCATTGAAGAATGAATAAAATCGATACAAATATCGTTCACGTCAAAATGGCGTCAATCTAACCAACACGGCTTCATATGTTTCTATTTCAAATATTTCTTTTATTTCTATTTTAAATATTTCTATTTCAAATATTTCTTTTATTTCTACTTTAAATATTTCTATTTCAAATATTTCCTTTTCAAATATTTCTTTTTCGAAACTTGAATGAGGCCCAATCAATTACCATATAAAGTTAATTATATGGATTTTCTACAACACATGTATACAATAACAACGATGAATAATCAACCATCATCCAAAGTGCATTCTACACTGTATAAGCATCGAATATAAATATTCAACGCTTATAGCAGCCTGTCAATCAATTGATTGACATACAACTAATTATTGGGGTTAGTGTACGTCAAATATCATCCCAATACCCGTGTGGGGTTTCAAACAATCAAACACAGGTTTTATTTGTGCAGTTGGGCGATGTGTAAAATTTATCGTCCCAATCAATGTCCTTCAAATTGGTGTACATAAACAAACCGTCTGGTTTGTAAATGAATATTTATTTATTCACATTCACGTTAAAAATTATATTTTTAACGACCAAACTATTTTATTCAACCTATGAATATTCTATTCGGTTCATTTATTAAAGAAAATGTTAAATTTATTTTTCTAACTTATTTTTAGAAAATTTCGGCGGCATAACGGCACAATACTAGAAACGGGACAAGGCCTAGCCTTATCCCCGGTCTAGTGAAGGCCCATGCCATTCACACATCAATCAAATCAATTCTATTTCACCAAACAATTCAATTCCATTTCAATTAATCTAACCAACCACACAACCAAACAATTAAACAAACAAGCCATCCATGGTCTGTGGATGACGGGTGTCGGGTGCTACTAAACACCGTCTGCATCCTAGTATATATATATATATATATAACTAGAAAAATAAAATTAAAGAGTGAGAAATTCTCACCGAGGGTTCCACTCCGCCGTGCTTTACTTTTGAACTGCTGAACCGTCTGGATCTGTTTGAAATTCCAATGTAGTCCTTTTCACGTTGTTCATAATAAAATTTATATTTTTATTGCATCATTTAATAAATAAAAATTATATTTTTAAACTGATCTTTCATATATAAAAATCCTATTTTTATCGAAGTAAAAATCATATTTTTACTTCACTAATTTATATATAAAAATCAATCTTTCGATTTATAACTAAAAATTATATTTTTACTCGACTAAAAATCATAGATTTTTACAACGCTTCCTTCTATATAAAAATTATATTTTTATATTTCTACTTCTAATATAAAGATGAATTTTTATTTCGACATTATAAAAATCCCATTTTTATTTCAACACATATAGAATAAAAATCATATCTTTATTATCTATATAATATTAAAAATCGTATTTTTATTCTTTCTATACCACAAAAATCATATTTTTATATAATGAAAAATCATATCTTTTCGTTATTCAAAGTATAAACTCTCTCTATATAAAAATATAAACTTTCTATTTCTAAAAATCTAATCTTTCTCTAATATAAAAATCTAATTTTTAACTCGCCTTTCCTATGATAAAAATCTTAACTTTTATATGTTAAAAATCTTAACACCTATATCTTAAAAATATTAACTTCTACAAATTAAAAATCAAATTTTTATTCTTTCTAAAATATAAAAATAATATTATTATTTTTCACTTATAAAGATCTAAACTTTATCACCATAAAAATATGAACTTTGACACATTTATTTTCACCAAAAATTATAGGTTTACATAATTCAAACGATGCTTTAAATAAATTAAAACTGACTTTAAATTTAACACTGAAAATGAAAATCAAATTCTTAAGGTAAAATAAGGAAACTCACAGTCTCGGATTGAGGAGGGTTGGGGGAATCGCGGTCGAAGTCTGCTGGTGGCGCAAGGAGTACTCGCGGGTGCTCAGCAGTCGTCGGGGGCGGTGGTGCCTGGCCAGAGGCGGCATCGGCTTCATAAGAGGTGGAGGTCGAGGAGGGGGCGCGTGACAGGCGGCGCGGCGATGAGGGGTTAAATCGAAGGAAGAGAGGATCGAGCGCGAGAGGATGGAGGCGGGGACCGGGGGTCGGCGTGGTGGTGCGATGGCCTGGAGGATGGGTGCGACGCGACTGATCGAAGGGAGCTGCCATTTTTTTATTTGGGTCTCGTTCTTTTCTGATTGGTGAAAGTGAAGACAAAAGGAGGGGGTTTAATGTAAATATATATTTTTTATTACTAAATTAATTTCAAAAAGTAACTTTTATTTTCGAACTCGAAATCGAACCCACCGCCTGTCGTCCATAGCTAAATACCCCCAATCCTGACACAATGGGATATGTATCGTAAGCTAATTCGATCGTTTCGAATAGTTTCCGTCAAAATCAACATATAACTCTATATATTGAATTTGAACGCGCATTTCATTTTACTGGGGTCACATACTAACTCTAAAAATTCTCGAAAAATATTTTCTAGCTTCGTATTGACGATACGGTCCTAACAAAACTAGTTTCGTCGAATTCTGAGACCGTTAGAAAAATGGCCATTTTCCAGTCGATTAAAATCAACTAAAACCGGTCAAACGCGTTTTCCTTTGCCACGCTCACATATTGAATCGAAAAATTATGAAATTTGAGACCTAGCAATAACTTTACATCACGGACCCAACAAAAGTGGTTTCGTCGAAATCCGAGGTCGTTTGCAAAATGTCTATTTTTAAGGGCCTGAATTCCATAGCGACTATTCAGAATTTTCAACTGGATATATCTTTTGATTCGCGCTATGAAATTTTGATTTTTCAGATTCGTTGGAAAGATATTCCCGAATAGATTCTAATATTTTTGGTTTCACTAAAATTCTGATTGTTTTGCACCCGGTACGTTCAATTGAAGTTTGGAATCGAATTATCGAACTACCGCGCCATTTTCAATTCTATTTATGAATATAAATAAATATTTATATTCTATCGACGACGTATATAATATATACGTTCGAATTATATTCAAAATAAATTTCTCGTCGATTTTATTTAAAATAATTCATTTTAAATATTCAAAATTCGCTAAAATCGCCAAAATAAAAATTTTAAACTGGCCCAGATTTTCGGGTTGTTACATATATAGTGATTTAAATTATCTTAGTATACTCTAATGATTTAATATAAGTAAATTTTATATATAAAGTTTTATTATAAGTATTTATTTTCAAAATTTTATTTTATGAATTGTAATTTTCTTCCGAATGGAAAGTGTTTGGATTTAAACCGTTAGTTCGAATGGAGTTGAGATAAAGTTATATTCTATTTGAATATGAATTGATTTTTAAACCTATTTTATATGGAAAGGTAGATTTTATTCTACTTGAATATAAATGGAATTTCCAAGGATTGAAATGAATAGATATGGGAATTATATATTCTATTTGAATATGAATGGGTTTTGAATGTAAATCGATTTGGAATAACTGAAATATTTTGAGATGAAGTATATTCTATGTGATTGTAGATCGATTTGTAATATTATATGAGTATAATCTAATGATATGGGAATATATCCTGGTTTGAAATATAATCAGTTTGGGATTATTTTTATATTTGATATGAAATTACATTCTATTTGAATATAAATGTGGTTCAAAACAAAATATGATATTTTGATATGAAACGAACCTTTGTGAATGTAAAAGAACCAACCGATGTGAAAGATGTAAGCATTGGTTGTTAAGGAGACCAGAGTCGACATAAGGCATACTCTCTGTCAGTGTTGATACCACTTTGACAACTGTGAACGTTATGACATATCCAGAATGAGTATAATGACTTGGAGGCAATTATTGAATCGAAGAAGATGAACGATGACGAAATAGCCCTGACCTTCGAGTCAGAATTGAAATGACTAAAACAGGAGCTATACCGTGACTAATTGAGGTAGCACCTTTGATCGGACACACTTCTTCGATACTATTTCTATGACTATGATGATGATGATTTGGGCCCATTTATGACTTTGGGAGTGTGTTCCGAGGTGGGTGGTAGTGGCTGCTTTGCGTTACAACCGGTCTGGGAGTGCAATTGGTAGAATCCTACCCTGGGCATTGCCTCGAGTGCCTTGTCATATTATCCTTATCGAGCCCCATATGGTTTTGATTTGTATCGTACCTATGGAGTGCCCTCTGATGCCATCGTTTACGGTGGGTTTACAGTACTGTATAGACTACGGTATTATAAACGGTGTAAGGGTAAAAATGTAATCCCGCTTACACTATTTTCAGTATTTATACTTTACTCAGTAGACACTACCATAATAGCGTATTATACTATCTACGTATTAGTTTAACAGATCCTTGAGAGATGGAAAAATCCCGTAACATTTCTTGAGTTACTGTACCCATGACACTGATGGTATCTCGTATCTTAATTTGACTAATATGAGAATGATTTAGTGCTGATCCGAGTGTTTGTTGTGTTTTCTTTTATGCAATACGCTCGGGTCAGCAGATGTTGCAGTTAACGAAGATTTCAAATAGCTTGGAGGATGAAGACGAAGATTTGGTATACATCTACTATATATAAGTATTTCCACTGCATTTTATTTCCGCTGTCCTCTGCAGAGATCTATAGATGTAACTCTGATAATCGTTGTATGGTATAGACAAATGTATATAGTCCAACTATTTTAAACTGTTAGTTATTATTATATGTTGTCCTTCCGCTGTGAGAGCTCTGTTATTGTTTTCTTTTCTTCTTATCCCAATAACAGCCTATATTTGTGATTTGTTTGGGTCGACATGTGTGGTTTATTGTCGATTTGAACGGTCAAAAATATGGGTTGCTACATTAATAAAACTATAGTAATGGAGTCTAGTTTATATAAAAGACTCTGAATAGAACTCCAGGTTCAAATTATGTTTTTCAAAATTTTAGATTTCAAAATTCTGATTTTCAAATTTCAAATTCTAATTTTAAATTATTTTACTTATGATTTCAAACACGTAAGTTTAGAGTTTTAATATATATATATATATATATATATATGTGTGTGTGTGTGTGTGTGTGTGTTTATATAGTTATATAGTTTTACAGTTTTATAGTTCTAAACCTTATAACTTCGTAAATATGTATATGATTTCATATGATTTTACACTTTAGAATATTTATTTATATTGTTAAGTTTTAACTAAAGAATTTCAAACTTATTATTTCATATATATTTCCTATTTTATAAGTATTCTTATTTTTATATTTTTGTTAGACCCAAAAGTGGTTCTAACACCCAAATTGATTTGAAACAAGATAAAATGAGATAAAAATAAAAATGAACACGCAGGATTTATAGTGGTTCGGCGAACAAATGCCTACATCCACTTATCTTTCACTATATTCAATAATTCAGTTGCAAATACAATGTAAGATTCACTCACAACTCACTTTTGTTCACTCAATTGACTAAAACAAGAAATGAAAGATGATTTGGATTCTCCGGGAGTAATGGAGTTCGGATGATGGAGGTGATTGAATTCTCTAAGTGCTGAAAAAAAGATCCTTCTCTTTGTCTCCAGATGGGGTATTTATAGGTGTGAATTTGCTTGAGACTTGATCCGGGTCGGGCCACGTGTCATCCATCGCGCTCTCTTCGGGTTCGGATGAACCACCATGTTGACAACGCATCAAAGGGAAGGACGTTATGGGTATGAACTGGTCATAACCGGTCCGGATATCCAGGCGCTTCTGCAGGAGAATGACATGGATCATGGGTGCGGGTCGGAGACGTGCAGGTAAGGGGTTCGGATCGGGATACCCGATCCGAACCGGATTGGTTTGGGCGTCTCTCCTTCTCTAACCTATTCCGCTCCGCTCCATTGTTGTGGCAAGCAGATGGCTTTCCGATCCATTCGAGATTTAGTTGCCTTCCGATCCGATTGGATATGCCTTACCAATCTATCCAGTAAGAGATCACCGATCCGAACAGAGAACTCTATCCGATCCGAACCAATATGTTGCTCTAACCCGATCCGAACAGAGGACTCTATCCGATCCGAACAACTGCAGCTATCAATCTGAATTGTAGTGTTTTCCTCCAATCCGAACCGAAGTCTTATAATTAAAAATACCCTTCAATGTTTGGTTTCTTGACTTTGTGTTGCCTAGTTCACAAAGTAGGCTAACATTTTGCCCCCTCAAAGGATGCTTCTGTTGTATACGAAGCGTGCTTTGATGTCGTTCGAAATGCTAGTCCTTGAATCAGAACGGTCAGGAGGAATGCACAGATTTCTATCCGGTTCGGTGGCGCGACTCGGTTCGGTATCCGACTCGAGCATATTCTCTTCATTTCTGAGCAAGTTTGGGAATTTTTTTCGACACATAGTGCTTCTCTCGGGTATGCTTTTCTTTTAACTCTCTTTTGAACTCAATTCGAGTCGGATGCTAAATTAATATGTGAAATTTATTCGGTTCGGATTCCGATCCGATGCGTTTTCGTGGATTTGGTTCTTGGACATTGGGCCTTTAGGCAGAGTTGTGCTACTGGGCCTTCACTCCGGTTCGAGCGGGTGAGAAAGAATAGGAATATGAGGAGTCAACACCACCCCTTATATAAATCCACCACCGTCTTCTTTCTTTTCTTCTTCTTTTCTGCCGCCGCTTCCAAACCCTAGTATCGAAAACTTCAGAAACTCCAATATCCTGAAACTATTCCTTGTAGATTTCTCAAATCAAACATATAGGTAGCTTTTTTAATCTCGAATAACTTCGTTGTAACTGTTCTTGATTTCAATTCGTGGTTGATTGGGATGGTTTAGCCACGGGGCTTTGCTTGAACTCCACATCGTTACTGGTGGATCCGCCATCACTTCGAGGCGTTGATAGGCTGGAGAGGGCAAATATTTGTCCTCAAGTGGAGCTTTGGTGATAGAATGGACTTGTTTGTGAGTGGGGAGAAAGAGGAAGAAGATGAAGAGCGTGATGACAAATAGGAGTTGGTTCGGGTAGGGGATGAAGGAGCAGAAAGGAAGGAGAAGAAAAGGGGATCCGTTCGGGTTGCATACTTTAGAAAGACGGGAAGGAAGGAAAATGTCGGTTCGGGTCGGAGAAGAGAATGGGATAAGGGGTTGAAGTAAATGGACTGGTTAAGTGATGCTGGTTCGGTTCGGATCAGGTCACCCGATCCGATCAGATCAGTCCTGCTTCCGAACCCATTGTTTCCCTTGTCTTGAACTGACCTTGCTTTAATGAAGCATCCGAACCGACCCTATATCTGTATTTGTATTGAGCCAATTATCATATGCATATCCGAACCGAACCGAACGTATCAAACTTGGCACACAAAGACTACCCAACTAATTCAACTAACATTCACTCTAGACAATAACTTCGTGGACAGTTAGGATAGTGCCTTGCGAACATAAACGAGAATTAAGAACAACTCTGACTATCACTTTCTCTTCAAAGCTTCGTCTTACATTGCTGTACTTTTATTTTGCATTTCCCATATTTGCTGCACACACTTTAGTTCACACACATACACAAAGGGGGCACGGGATAATTTACTCTAATTCGTGCTATTGCTTCTTCAATAGTTCCATGACAATGAGGCCCAGACGCTCTTCCCGTCTAGCTGAGAGGAAAGAAGCCCCGGAAACTTCCAACAAAACCACTCTTGAGGATATATCTTCTTCGTCTGATCCAGAATGGGACAGTGAGAGTCCGGATTACGGAGTTGGTCATCGGGAAAGCGACGAAGTGTCTTCAGAGAATGAAGTTTCCCTGGGCTTTGAGGAGGAAGGAGGGATTGGTGACAATCGAGCACCCGATGAATTTGACTCAGCCATTATATTGGAGTCACCTCCAGATTCCGTAGAATCGACAATCGACAACGACCGACTTGTTCGAATTTGCTTAAAGTATGGAATAATGAAAAGGGACACTCTAGTGCCCTCACGCTCTGATCGTCCCCACAACCCTCCAGAAGGATACATGACGGTCACTCGATTGATGTGCATGGTCGGCGCCATTCCTCCATTCTCGCCTTTCATCGTTGATTTCTTAAGACAAATGCGGATTGCCCCCATGCAGTTGCATCCCAATTCATATGCCTATTTGCATACCTTGTTCATAGCATATCGTGAAATTCTAGGCGTAGAGCTCACGTTCGATGATGTTCATTTCTTCTATAATTTCAAACATCGGACTAGAAAAACTCCATCTTTCTGTTACTTTGAATCAGTCCCAAAAAGGAAGATAATCTCTACACCATTTAGCAGTAAAGCTGGAGATTCCAGACTAGAGTGGTTCTATATAAAGCAACAGTCTGGATGCGCCAGGAGATGGACAAAATCAAGTAAAGCATTGATTTTCTGAACCCGGACTCTATACACTTGAATCATCACCCTGACCTGTTTTCCTTTTTGTTTGCAGTCGACAATCCCAAACAGATATCAGATCAGGTGTTCTTTGATCGGATGCACCGTCTTCTTAATGGCGATCAAAAATTCCTGACTATCGACGAGGTCCTTAAAGATGAATACCTTCATTTTCACGGGCTGCTATCCGTTTTCCGTAGCATCGGTCATGGGACGGTCCCTTATGCATACATTCCTCCAGTGGAAACAGTTCCAGAGATAGGAGAAGGCTCGGGAATTCCTACAGCTCCTCTTCAAACTTCACCTTCTCCCTCTTCCACACAAGATGATGAACTGGCTAATCTGGCCGAAAAACATCGTGAAGGGTATATTGCCCCCGAGGAAACTACTTCTCTAGACAAGTCAAAATCTTCCCAAGAGTCGCCACTTCACGCTTCCGAAGGGGATGTTCCTAGCACTGACGAGCACATATTTCAGGGTTTGGGGGATCTCCCCTTACCTGAGACTATATATACTTCAGAGGATTTCAGGAAGGACCCTTTAGTCTTCACCTCTTCTGAAGAAACTACTCCCGCTAAGGCCAAAGAGCCTGCCCGCACCAGTCTAGCTTCAGACTCGGGTTGGTTGGGGGGACACACACCACTTAGGATGCACTTTACACCACAGCATTAGCGTTCATTGCACTTCTTTCTCCATGAATCCATTGATTCTAAACTTCGTTTATTTTATTGTGCAGGTACAATGTCTCGATCCTATTATGATATAAGAAAGCTTCGTCGCAGCATGTCCAATCCTCCTCAGGATGTCGAGTATGATCGCCGGGATGATCGTGGTAGGGAGGAGAGAAGACCTTATGATCCCTATCGATCTCGGCCCTCACGCTCCCGCTCACCAGTTCGACCGGAACAAGAGAAATACAAGAGCTATCCAGGTCGTAGGGAGGAGGATAGACCACCATCTAAGGATTCCACTTCCTCCCATGAAAAGCGGAGTAGAGAGAAAACTCCTCCAAAGGAAACCGGGTCTCGAAGTAAGCAAAAAGTCCCTGCTACTAAACGACCTAGGACAGACAAGGGTTCTACAGAATCCTCTTCAGGAAGGGACACTGAATTAACAATCCTCGCTCCTCCTCCACCAGATGCGGGAACTGCAGTAAAGCTGGCATACTTAAAGGAGCAATTTCCCGAGCACTACTTCGAGACTCTGACCTTTCTACCTACCCTTGAACCTATTTCTTCTAATTGGGCAGATGAGGCCAAGGCAAAAATTGATTTGGTAGAAAAACAATATTCCGAGATGTTCAAGTATTCACGCAATCTTTCTAGAATCATCCGCACTCTAATGACAAATGCTAACTCAATGCAAAAGACCGCGGAGGAGGATGCTAAGGCCTTAAAAACCTTAGGAAAAGATTTAGAAGACACTCAAGCTCAACTAGCTGTCGCTCAAAAGAACGCTTCTAATTTCAAACAACAGTTTGAGGACATGCAAAAGCGTTATCATGACTTGCTTGAGTCCCATACTCAGGAGCGCTCTGAACTAAAAAAGCAAGCTGACGAGGCCAAATCAGAAGCCGCTAAAACACACCTTGCTTATGCTGAGCTTGAACGGAAAAACGCCGAGTTAGCAAAAAGGAGTGCTGAATTAGAAAAGAAGAATGCTGACTTGGCTTCGAAGCTGTTGGAGGCAGAAAACAGGGCTGCTCTGGCCGAGGGCAATGTGGAATGTGCCATTAAATCTGCGGAGGAAGCCCGCAAGCAATTATCTGAGGCGGAGGTTGAGATTCAAAGTTTCGGCGAATTAATGATCGAATTCTTCGCACATATTATTCGCCGTCGAAACATTTCTTGGATCGAGGGCTATCCATCCACTCTGGTTCAAGTATGGAATCAAATCGTTGAGTGGGAAAAAGAAGAACTTAAGGTCGATTCCCTTGATGAAGATAAGCTGATGGAGAAATACTTGAGAGACGATGAACCGGAGCGCCTAGCTGAAGGGCGCCGCCTAATTGCTGAGGCCATGGAAGAAGAGAGGCGGAAGTCTAAACAGAAAACCATTCCCGAAGCTGGCTCCTCTTCTTCTGCTCCTGCAACTCCCAAAGTAGAAGGGTATGATCCCGAAAACCTGGGAATTCCCCGGACAACTTTGCTATCTCCCATTCCTGAAATAACTCCAGAGGTAGTAGTCACCCCCGCTGAAAAGTCTTCAGAAGGTATTCCTATCTTTTCTCCTCAATTTGCCAAGGCTACTACTACTTTGGCTACGTGATTGAACGTTCGATGAGAAACCCTTTGCTTTCGCCTGAGTTGATAACCGATGTTTCTCATTCTGTAGGTGTTGAATCATCTGCAAAGACAGATGTAGCTCAAGGAGCTACCGCTGGGACAAAGCCCGCAGATGGGGCCAAAAAAGGGGAAGACAAGGCTGCTTCTATAGACTTGGGAGAAGGAAATGAGCCAACTAAGGTCACCACTCCCCATGATGAAGAAATGATTGCAGCTTTAAAAGACGACGGAGGAGACGAGGGGCATGATGAGGAACCAGAGGTTGCAATAACTGGGGAGTCGAAAAGCGCCGATGACGTTACCTTGGCGGCCATGAAGGCTGATCAAGACAAGCGCTTGCAATTGAAAGCCGAAGAACTAGACCCTGAGGTCCTCAAGCCCCTCGCAGTTGTGGATGCAGGTTCAAGGTTAGTTGTTAAGCTCTCAACTAGATCTATTACCGAAGAACTTGCTAAAAATCTTCTCTTGATTCCAGTGCCCCGCCCTCCGGGAAGAAGTCTGCTGGCTCCAGTACCACATCTTCAGGGAAAAAGAAATCAAAACGAATCTTGACTGAAGCCGAGAAAGAAGCAAAGGATGTGGAAAAACTGCCAAGAAATCGAAGGCTCATCTCAAACCCAAATAGTGGGTTCCCCTGTATCTTTTTAGCATCTTTGTGAACCAATAAGTGCTGCTACAAAAGCAGCTTCCGCACTTTCTTTTTTTAGCTATTTCCCTGTACAAATTCATTCATTTGTAAATAAAAATAATTCACTTTTTGCAATGTTTATTTGTTAGCAGTTCTGCACTTATGTAAAAACGCATGTCTATAGTTATGAAACAAAGTGGTGGAGGGGGGAAATTTGTGTATGCATATGTGTCCCCAGTCAATTTCCATAAGTTATTCAATGCTTAACCATGCAATCTGAATGCTCCCAATTCTCTGACGGGATAGCACTTCCTGTGTCGTCAGTACTTGTCGTTTTTTCTGGCACTTCTTTTATACTCTCTCTCTCTTTCTCTTGAGAGTTAGAGTTCGAGCTTAGTCATTTATTCATTCCCCGGTCTCTCAACGGGAAAAGATTTCTTTCTCAGCGCTCAGTCGGAGACGCCTTTATACTCTCTTTCTCTCTGGAAAGTTAGAGTTCGAAGTAGAATCTCTTTTTCAGCGCTCAGTCGGAGGCGCTTTTATACTCTCTCTCTTTCTCTGGAGAGTTAGAGTTAAGAATAGAATTTCTTTTTCAGCGCTTAGTCTGAGACGCTTTTATACTCTCTCTCTTTCTCTGGAGAGTTAGAGTTAGAATGTCGTTTTCTCATTCTTTTACGTCTTATTGCACAAATAATCATTGTGCTTCTTTTTATGTCCAAACTGTTTTCAACCTTTTTTAGGCTCTGAGTTATCCTGTATTTTATAATCACAACAGAACAACTAATGAATGTAAATGCATAAAAGTAAATAACACACAATATTTTTATAGTGGTTCAGCTAAGTCGTAGCCTACATCCACTTTATAGTCCTTTATTCATATCATCAGATTTTCCCAAGGCAAGGCATGTCTTGTTACAGAATTCGCAGAAAAAATAACAAAAAGTATAGCATTTCTAATCCAAATATCGCATTAAGTGTTGGGCATTCCATGCTCGAGGAACTTCTTCGCCATCTACGGTCGTTAACTTGAAGGTTTCTTTTTCAAGTTTCCGTTGGATGACAAAGGGTCCTTCCCATTTTGGGCCGAGGTGAGGAAGGGACGGAAAAACTCTCTTTAGAACCAAATCTCCTGGTTCAAAAGTTCTGAGGCGAACTTTTTTATCATAATAGTGTGCCATCTGACGCCGATGTCTTGCTGCACGCAAGTCTGCTTCATCCCTTTTCTCTTCGACTTCATCAAGAGACTCGAGTAAAAGTGCCCGATTCGTCACCGGGTCATAATACGTCACCCTGTGGGAAGGAACTTCCAGTTCAACTAGGATTACTGCTTCTAAGCCAAAGGAGAGAGAGAAAGGGGTATGACCGGTAGCCGTTTTAAATGTTGTTCGATATGCCCACAAAGCTAGGGGCAATTCGTCAACCCATCTTGCCTTTGCACGCTCCAACCGTTTCTTGAGGATGGATTTTATAACTTTGTTTATTGCCTCTACTTGCCCATTCGATTGTGGATAGGCAACTGCAGTATATCGTTTGTCTATCTTATACTTCTGGCAAAAATTTCTGAATTCAGTGCTATCAAATTGGGTCCCGTTGTCAGTAACAATCGTCCTTGGGATCCCGAATCGGCATATAATATTTCTGACCACAAAACTTATCACCTTTCTTGTGGTGATCTTAGTCAAGGGCTCAGCTTCCACCCACTTTGTGAAATAATCCACGGCTACTATTGCATACTTAGCTCCTCCTTTAGCAATTGGTAAAACTCCAATGATATCAATTCCCCATGTGGCAAATGGCCAAGGACTCACCATCGATTTAAGCTGGGTTGACGGTTCCCTGGGGATTTTGGCGAATCTCTGGCACTTATCACAGCGTCGTGAATAATCAGCTGCATCTTTGTTGATCGTAGGCCAGAAGTATCCGTACCGCAATATTTTCTTTGCTAAAGTTTGACCTCCTGTATGATCTCCACACTCACCCTCGTGCACTTCTCTTAGTACACGCTTGATGTCGTCGTGTGCGATACATCGTAACAGGGGCATAGAAAATCCTTGTCTATAGAGAGTATCGTCTTGTATAACATATCTGGTAGCTTTGTGCACTACAGCTCTTTTTTCACTCTTCTTTGATGGGAGTGTCCCATTCTTAAGAAAATTCTTAATTGGAGTCATCCATGACTCCTTCTCTGGTTCCGCTTCAAAAGCGAATTCAATTTCCATTGACTCAAAGCTTGGCGACTCCAACATTTCAATTGGAATTACCTCAGTCTCTTCTGGATTGTCAGAACTAGCCAGCTTTGCCAGTCTATCCGCTTTCTGGTTTTCGGCTCTGGGAATATGTGTTATGTTGTATCGATCTAAGCTATTCAATAGTTCTTTCACTTTCTTGAGGTAGGCGATAAGCCGAGGTCCTCGAGCCGCAAATTCCTCTCGCACTTGGCAAACAACAATTTTAGAGTCACAAAATATGTCCATCATTTTTACCCCGAGGTCTTTAGCAAGTTTCAGCCCGGCAATCAGGGCTTCATACTCAGAGTCATTGTTAGTTGCCGAAAATTCTAATCGCAGGGCGTAATATAACGACCGTCCCTCGGGAGTAACTAAGACAACTCCAGCTCCGGACCTTCGGTCATTTTTAGCTCCATCTGTATATAATTTCCACGGATTCATCTCTAGTTCTTCCTCAGATTTAACCATTCGGTCATTGATTATTTCCTCCTCTGGAATGGTGAATTCCGCAATGAAATCTGCTAGAGCTTGCCCCCTGATTGACTTTCGTGGTTGAAAATTCAAATCAAACTGACTTAGCTCTATGTTCCATTTGATCAACCTTCCCGATGCTTCGGGTCTCTGCAATACCTGCCTTAAGGGTTGGTCGGTGTATATGGTTATCGGATGGGCTTGGAAATAGTGACGAAGTTTTCGGGATGCGATCAGGAGGCTGTAAGCGAGCTTCTCAATTTTCGGATAGTTGCGCTCTGCCGCTGCTAATTTCTTACTCACACAGTACACCGGCCTTTGTACTTTGTCTTCTTCTCGAACCAGGGCTGTGCTGACAGCGTGAGCCGAGACTGCCAAATAAACAAATAATTCTTCGTGATCTATGGGCTTTGATAAAATTGGCGGTTTCTCCAGCAGCTCTAACAGATTTTGAAAGGCCTCAACACAATCGGGAGTCCATTGGAAGTTCTTCTTTCCCCTTTTTATCAAATCAAAAAACGGAACACATTTATCGGTGGCTTTGGAGATGAATCTACTCAGCGCCGCTACCTTCCCTGCCAGACTTTGGACGTCTTTAATTCTCCTCGGTTCTTCGATGTTTCTAATCGCTGCTATCTGGCTAGGGTTGATTTCAATTCCTCGGGAACTCACAATAAAGCCAAGGAACTTTCCCGATGCCACTCCAAATGAGCATATCAGAGGATTCAATTTCATCCGATATTTCCGCAAGATACCAAACATTTCCGCTAAGTCTTGCGTATGACTGGAAGACTGCTTTGATTTGACAAGCATATCATCCACATAAACTTCCATAGTTTTTCCTATTTGATCATAAAACATTCTATTTACCAAGCGCTGATAAGTAGCTCCAGCGTTTTTTAACCCGAATGGCATTACAACATAACAATATAGCCCCAAATTCGTAATGAAACTCGTATGCTCTTGGTCTGGTATGTGCATAGGAATTTGGTTGTATCCAGAGTATGCGTCCATGAAAGAAAGAAGTTCATGACCTGCTGTCGAGTCTACAAGCTGGTCAATCCTGGGAAGTGGGAAACTATCTTTCGGGCAAGCTTTATTTAAATCTGAAAAGTCAATACAAGTTCGCCACTTTCCATTTGGCTTCTTTACCAAGACGGGATTCGATATCCAATCGGGATAAGTCGAATCTCGAATAAATCCATTTTGCTTCAATTTCTCTACTTCCTCTTTGAGAGCAGCCGACCTCTCTGGGCCCAGCATGCGTCTCTTTTGCTTCACAGGCGGATGCTTCGGATTTACATTCAATTTGTGACTTATAATAGAAGGTGATATCCCACACATGTCAGCATGGGTCCAGGCGAACACATCTAGGTTTGCCTTTAAGAAGTCCGTCAGTTCTTCAGCACGACGTGGATCCAATTGAGAACCAATCTTCAAAACTTTCGTTGGATCAGCTTTATCAATGGGAATTTCCACTGTCGCTTCGTTAGGAGTTGCATTCCTAGCCTCTGGTTCCTCGTCTTTTCTGGGATCCAGGTCTTCTGGCGTTCCTTTGGGCAACTCCCTCGGGTTCAATCTCTCTAATTGCTATGCCGAGTCCCCCTTTGAGGGAGACGAGGCATTCTTACTCTCAGCATTAACTCCTTTCATCAACATCTTCAGTTCGGCCACATAGCAGGCCCGTCCAGAAATCTGATCCCCTCTCATTACTCCAGTCCCGGCTTCGGTTGGGAACTTTAGTAACAAGCACCAAGGGGCGATACAAACTCTAAATTCAGCGAGGGCAGGTCTTCCTAAAAATGCGTTATATGGCGAATCTACGTCCAATACTACGAACTGAAGCATTCACACTCTTCTACGTTCTCCTTGCCCTAGGGTCACGGGCAACTCTATATATCCCATGGGAGCTGTCGTCGTTCCGTTGAAGCCTCTAATCCATCCTTCACAAGGTTTCAGATCTTCGGGCTCAAGCTTCATCTGATCAAATGACTTCTTGAACAAAATATTAACGGAACTTCCGTTGTCTACTAATACCTTATGGACCAAGGCCGACCCAATGGTGGTAGTAATAACCAACGGATCATTGGTGGGAGATTGTATCCCAGTGTTGTCTCGGCTGCGAAATACCACGTCGTCGAACATGGTTTTCTGTTGTTTTATGGGGGCGACATCTTCCAAATCGTCACCTTCATTCACATCTAGATGCTTAGCAGCATTCACATATTGGTCCATTGACCTAAAACTTCGGATTGCCGGGTGAGGTCCGCCTACAATGGAGTTGATGACAATTCCTTTACCTTTCTGCTGCGCTGTAGGCTTGGGAGCAGGTAGGATTTGTTTTGGAGCCTGCTCCCCTTGCCCCCTGTCCCTCGGGGCCACCTTGTACTCATCCAACTTTCCTTCACGCAGCATCTTTTCAATTACATCCCTCAAATGCCGACATTCATTGGTCGAATGCCCATGAGTCCCGTGAAACAAGCAAAATTTCCCTGTCGCCATTTCTTTCTCGGTCGAATCACGAGGTGGCGGTCTTTTGTACTGCAACACATTGTACGTATCCAGGTAAATATTTTCCAGGGTGTCATTCAATGGTGTATAATTCTCGTAGTTCTGGAATCGGGGTCTTTTGTTAGGGTCGCTTCCCCTATTTCTGTTTCTTCTATTACCGCTCGAATTACGGTTATTGTTGTTGTTTCCCCCACTTCCAGTATTGCTGTTTCCACCCTTGTTTCCTATATTTACTTCAACCTTGCCAGAATTCTCCCCCGACTGTTTCACGGCGATATTACTCTGCACATTCTCCTTTGAAGCCGTCTCAGACTTTCTTTTTCGGTTGGCCCTAGCCTCCTCTCGTCGTAAATAAATATCGGCTTTTTCGTAGAATATCTCCCTTGTGGGGGGTGTCTTCCCAGAAAGGTAGTCTCCAAATTCAGATTCAGGATCGACTCCTTCCTTCAATGCCATCAGAATAGTGGGCTCATGCGGGTCACTGACCTCAGTTACAGCCTGGTTAAAACGATCAAGATATGCCCTTAGAGATTCTCCTGGTGCCTGTTTGATTCTCGATAATTCAATAACACTCTTGGACTTTCGGGCATGTAGTCGGAACTGGTTCATGAAACGCTTGCTTAGTTCCTTGTAATTAGAAATCGAACGAGGAGGAAGTCGGGTAAACCAGAACAATGCCACATCTTCTAGGTTGATTGGGAATGCTTTGCACTTCACTTCATCAGGGGCAGCAGCGGCATTCATGAGCCACGAATACCGCATCAAAAGCTGTCCCGGATCAGTCCTTCCGTTATACTTGTCCATCTGTGGCAAGTTAAAGCGTCGGGGAAACTGGAAGTCGAGGATATCGTCGGTGAACGGTGTATGGCTTCGTTCAATGCCATAATCTTCATTGGTATAATTCCGGCTCTCGGACATAATTCGGCGAACCATTGCCTGTACATCAGCACTAGTTAGGGGCTGCTCAGGTTCCCTGTCCCTAGTATCCGAGTTCCTTCTGGGCTCTTGCTCAGGAGATGCCCTTCTTCTTCGAGCTGCCTCTGCTCGATTCCGTTCCCTCCGTTCCCGGTCGATCTCGGGAAGAGGGACTGGAGTCTTTGCCCCCGAGTGGGGTCATCGTTTCCTAATGCTCGTGCGATATCCTCGCGAGATCCCAAAGATCCAAATGTCAGCTGCTCCACGCTCTGAGGTCGTTCGAGTGGCCTCCGCTCACGGGGCCTCTCTTCCTCGGAAGATGAAGATTGATCTACTGGTGTGTGACGAACCAGTGATGGAGTTCTCTGTCGACGAAGCTCACTGATCTCCCGACTCATGAGCCTCATATTTTCCTGCATCATGAGATTAGTGCGCTCGTGAACCTTCATGGCCTCCCTCGTGCTCTCAAGCATATCAAGCAAGCGCGAGAAATCTCCTTGGGTGATGGGCGCAGATGGATTGACCTGATCACCAACCCTGGTAGCTGGAATTGGAGCATTCGCAGGGACTCGAGTAGAGGTTCCAGCTTCACCCTGCATCGGGTCGGGTCGGAGGTAGGAGGTCGGATCGGATCGGAGCTGGGGTGCCTGGTCGGATCGGTATGCAGCGAGCAGCTCGGGTCGGTTTAGATTGGGGGAATGCACGGCTTCAGAGTCTCCTACCCGGATCGGATCGAAGCTCTCCCCCTGCTGTCGGCTCGGATTTCCTGCATTGATTCTTCCTGCTGCTGAACTCTGCCCCCGAGACCTTGTTACAACAGCATGTTGCTGATCTTCGCCAGCTCCATTTCCTTGAACAGACTGAACTTCCTTGCCTTTTCCTTTGGCCATGAGTCTTTGACAATTACTTCAACGAATGTAAGAAAGCGGAGAAACTTAAGGATTCACTACTTTGAACTCAATGGTCCAAAAAGTAGAAAGAGATCCCGGAAAATAAAGAATTTAGATGAGGATTCTCAGTGAAAGCACCAAAATGTTAGACCCAAAAGTGGTTCTAACACCCAAATTGATTTGAAACAAGATAAAATGAGATAAAAATAAAAATGAACACGCAGGATTTATAGTGGTTCGGCGAACAAATTCCTACGTCCACTTATCTTTCACTATATTCAATAATTCAGTTGCAAATACAATGTAAGATTCACTCACAACTCACTTTTGTTCACTCAATTGACTAAAACAAGAAATGAAAGATGATTTGGATTCTCCGGGAGTAATGGAGTTCGGATGATGGAGGTGATTGAATTCTCTAAGTGCTGAAAAAAAGATCCTTCTCTTTGTCTCCAGATGGGGTATTTATAGGTGTGAATTTGCTTGAGACTTGATCCGGGTCGGGCCACGTGTCATCCATCGCGCTCTCTTCGGGTTCGGATGAACCACCATGTTGACAACGCATCAAAGGGAAGGACGTTATGGGTATGAACTGGTCATAACCGGTCCGGATATCCAGGCGCTTCTGCAGGAGAATGACATGGATCATGGGTGCGGGTCGGAGACGTGCAGGTAAGGGGTTCGGATCGGGATACCCGATCCGAACCGGATTGGTTTGGGCGTCTCTCCTTCTCTAACCTATTCCGCTCCGCTCCATTGTTGTGGCAAGCAGATGGCTTTCCGATCCATTCGAGATTTAGTTGCCTTCCGATCCGATTGGATATGCCTTACCAATCTATCCAGTAAGAGATCACCGATCCGAACAGAGAACTCTATCCGATCCGAACCAATATGTTGCTCTAACCCGATCCGAACAGAGGACTCTATCCGATCCGAACAACTGCAGCTATCAATCTGAATTGTAGTGTTTTCCTCCAATCCGAACCGAAGTCTTATAATTAAAAATACCCTTCAATGTTTGGTTTCTTGACTTTGTGTTGCCTAGTTCACAAAGTAGGCTAACAATTTTTATTAAATATATTTTATTAAGTTTATATTTGATTCTTCATGTAACCTTTTGTTTATATAGTTTATAAATATCTCTTTATAAATTCCTATTTATATATGTTTATAATTTTATTATATATGTTTATAATTATATTATATATAGTTTTTATATCATATATATATTAAATTTTTAATCATATGTTTAAATAATATTTTCTTATGTTTTTATACTTGAAATATAATGTTTAAGTAACTAGTTTTGTTTCAGGAATTTCCAGAATATATATATTGGTTTAAATACTTTAAAAATGATTTAAAAAATAAAAAATATGGTGGATATATCGACATACATACATGGGTATGTAGACATGCTACTGTCAGAAATTTAAATTTCAAAGGAAGTGTCTTTTCGTTATTTGTAACGTTCCGGAAGCATTGCAACCTTTCAAATCTTATACATAGGTGTTTACTTTGAAATTTTTAACCATTCTTCTTCTCCATCTTCATCCTTTTTCATCCCTCCATTATTGTTTCATATTTTGTTGATTTCTACACTTCTACTCTATCGATTTCTATTCTAAATACATAAAACTTCTTCTCTTCTCACTCTCTACTCATTACTCTGTGAATTAAAGTGCTATTGAAGAGTTATAGGGTTGTTGTAATCATTTGGGATTGTTTTGGAAAGGGTGTGTTCCTTGTATCCCTGACATTAAGGAAAGGAAACAGTGTTAACCTTGTGGCCGTGAAATCAAGGGTGGTGGAATCGGTGTTCACCTTGTAGCCATGAAATCAAGGGTATTGTACTTAGATATTGATCTAGCAATAAAACTCTGCGCAATCTAGAATTGCACGGGAATGGACACAGGAGTAACTCGAACTAATATAGAATCCTGTGCATTCTTTCCTTTTATGCATTTTATTTTTGTTTATTTCTGTGTTTGTGTTTGATTCTGTGTCTGCGATCATCTCTATGGCATGTGACTCATACATTAGATCATATATGCTTTAAATTTTCTTAAATTCCTTTAAAACACTATTCAACCCCCCTTTAGTGTCAGTTTTACCTTAAGATTTGCATTCCGCGTTCCTAACATTCTCTCTCATTGCAAGTTGAACTGTAGTGAATGCCCACTCTTCCATTTCCTCTCTGTCGACAATCGAGATTTCCACTGGTAATAAATATGTATCAAACACTACCTAATGCGTCCGATTCTGCCTAAGAACTTCTTTCATCTTTCATTGTTGTTTTTCAAAATCATTATCGCCATTCCACTTATCAATAGCCAATTACGATCCAGAAGTTGTGTATGAAGCACGTACATAGAGAGCTATACCACTTGGATCAATTTTTAAGGCATTATTTGAATCTGATTTCGGCATTTCTACAACTTTCTACCAAAATGGGGCATTATTTGAATCTGATTTAGGCATTTCTACAACTTTCTACCAACCCTAATGCTCTGATACCAAATGTTGTAGAGAATTTCAACTCAAGACCGCTTAAATCAGACCCCAGACATAGCGAAAGATGAGACCGTATTAAACATGCAAAAACAACCAATCAATATCTCAAAAAATCTCAACCCAATCCGATAACCAATCAAAATCTCCAAACAAGAAAAATAAAAGAGAAATAATGAAAAGTAAATCACACAGCGATATATAGTGGTTCCACTAACATATTGTTAGTGTAAGTCCACTTTGAGAGAGAACTTTATTATGCATCAATAGAAGAGTACAAATTATTGATTACAATGATCAAATTCACTAGAAAATTTTGATTTTATGGAGATGAGAATTGAAGAAATTTGGGTTGTAAAAACCTTAATTAGAATAAACCTAAGTCAATCTCTTGATTAATATCATGATCACCTTTTGAATCTAAGATAACTTACATAGGAAGAGACTAATTATTGACAGTTCCCCAAATTTCTCCTTGAACCTTTACAAATCAACCTATCAGACCCAAAGCCCGAAATAGCTCTAGAAGTCACCTCAGGCATCTGTCATATAGGTTATACATATGCCCCCTACACTTTGGAAAAATTCCTACTTCAGCTCAGATGTCTGTCAGCTTGGTCAGACGTTTATCATAGCTCATTGTTTCAGCTCAAATGTCTATCAAAAATGATAGCCATCTATTGTAACTCTCTGGTTGCACAACCCCTTTCCTCAAATTTCTGATGTGATGATCGCCTATAACTCCTGCACTTAGCAAGGGAAATAATGCACTGAAAGATGTGCCAGGAAGCTATGAAAGATCAACAGAGTTGAATAACAAAAGCGGTGCCTTTCGTGTAACTCACAGTGCAAGGACAAAATATAATGGAACATATACAACAGGCCATAGTAATGAAGCATATCTGAGCAGAAACTTGAACTTCCATAACAACTAGAAAGAATATCCATACATCTTTGAATTACAACATAAGTGTCTGTAGAAATTTGTCTCTCTACAACACTCAGAGTAAACACCAATCATAACAGTGGAAACTTCCAATATGTAAAATAGAGAAACTAATACATCAGCATCCTGCTCATTATCGCTTTGCATCATTGCCTCACAAAGCTCTGCTACCTATAACCTGCTACTCAGTCTGCTCATCCACAATTGGATGAACAACCCAAGGTAATAAGAGGAAACATAAATCATTGAATCAAAAAACATTCTTAATGAGAGATAAAACAACTATCTAACATCATCAATAAAGTATATAAGAATAGGCAGATTAATCAGCTAATCTACCAAAATCAACAGAGAAGAACCCAAATCCGTCTTCCCTATATCAGACAGTGATGACCTTTACAACAATCTAGTAGAACCAAACGGTACATTCATAAAAGTCAATTATCAAGCATAAACCATCCTAATTGATATTGACAACTCCCAAGCACAAGCCCCGAAGGCCTAAACCAACATCAGACAAGCACGCAAGAGATATCTCCTTCGACGTCGAATAATCTACATAAGATGATACAAGTCAACAATCATTCATCCATGACTCTGGCTATCACCGCCAATCCTACTTTGAAACCATTGTTAATCGTATGAAGGCCAACTGTGCCACATATCAAGGGCTAATGGTAAACCTAGTTCTAGCAAAAACTCCATACGCCATACAACGAAACGTATATAGGCCTCTCAACGATACCCAGGGTACTTGACCATCCAATCAGTCTTTTAGGTGTCCTTATTATACCCTTGCTTTGAGCTAGCTAGAGCCTACGACAACGATAATCTCTTAGCCTTCAATATCTCTAATCGTCCTCCCTGACGGCCATTCATAGCTCAAGCAAACCTCTCGAACAACCATTATCCGTCAAATCATCACTTTGAGTCATCTTCACATTCGTTCCATTATGACGATCAATGAACACTTCACTATGCTTTAGACATTCCTCCTTGAATTCATGTCGAAGCTAAAACCAAGGTCGACTCAAAAATAAGCTTCGTTTGGTCGATATTGCATTTTATAGCATTAACTTTTTCGCAATGAAGAAACTGGACACAATACCAAAACAGCCTTTTACAACGTTTCTGAATTGCTATTATATCTCCTGGTTCAATTCTACATCAATATGGTGTGAAAAACTAAACAAACCATCAAAACTGGCTTTCACAATGTTTAGGAAATGCTACCATATCTCTACGTTCAATTCTAGATCAATCTGGTGATCGACCTCTCAAGACAGCCCAAAAATGTGTGCACAATGCATGTTTTTATGTGCGTGATCCATACTCCGGAAGTGGCACATCCATTGACATTTTATTGCATTTTCAGAAACGCTATCATAGCCCACATGCGACCTATGAAAAATCATGCGCGGCCTAAGGAAACTCATGGGTGACCTATAGTTTTTAACAGCATTTGCCAAACACTGTCAAATCTGGCGCAACCTAAGAAAACTCGTGCATAACCTACAGATTTTCAGATTTTAACAACCTTTGCCAAACGCTGTCAAATCTGGCATGACCTAATGAAACTCGTGTGCGACCTGCACTTTTTAACAATGTTTGCAAAATGCTGTCAAATCTAGCACAACCTAAGGAAACTAATGCATGACCTACTATTTTTAATAGCGTTTGCCAAACACTGTCAAATCTGGAGCGACCTAAGGAAACTCATGCGCGACCTATAGTTTTTAACAGCGTTTTCCAAACACTATAAATTTCCAGAACTTGATTTTTGCCCGATTCTTGAAAATTCACCCGATCCGCTTGATTTTTCTTGACAAACCTTGATTTTTCAACTTGCCAAACATGTATCCAAAAACTCCCAAACTCTCCAACCCATCTCAACTCAAAATTAATCAATTTCATCCAACAAGTCATCGAACATCAAAACAACGATTCAATAAATGATTAAATCAATATGTATGGATCTAAACATAGAATTAACACATGAAATTACCATTTATAAGTTGCCAGATTATACCATGTGGTGATTTGAATTTGAATCATACTTACATTGATTAGATCTATATGAAGACAACGTGAAATGATGAACATAAGATCAAACAATCCATATACTTGATTAAATTCGTTTGAGAGATGCTTATCACTTACCAATTCTTCGAATTAACTCGAAATCACAAAATTCTACATCAGACAGCGAAGAATACGCTTCAAACCTCTTGATTTGATGCAATCTCTCTTCACTTGATGTAGATCTGGTTTCAAATGACATAGATCTTCGATTCTATTATGTATATTTAGATTTTAATGATGGAAAGGTGTATTTGATTGAGCAAGGGAGATCATGAGCTCAACCAAATGAGAGAATGAAGAAAGTAAACTACTCTCCATGCCTCCAACCCCATATTTATAGCTTCTCATCAACCCACAAACGGGCTTCTTTTAATCCACCCATCAATGGCTGAAAACCTAAACGGAAAAATATGTGGCACTAAAATAGCGATTCTTCCCAAATCGCTGATCCAAATCTTTAATGCGACAACTCTACGAAACTGGAAACACCATTTCTTTTCCAATGAAACCGACCTCAGCACCTAATTCGATCCCAGTGAAAAGTTATGCCCTATACAAGACTGAGAAGGGTAAAATGGTCACAAAAATATTGGTAAAAATTATGAACATGTCTCACATTCCCATAAAAAACATATTAAAATATGAGAATGATCCAACCCTCAAGGAACTAAATAAAAAAATTTTATATTCCTCCGATACGTAAAATGCAGGCTGTTACATTCTCCCCCTATTAGGAATTTCGCCCTCGAAATCCCAAGAAAACACAAGCAACCAAACAATTCTGCATGCCTTCATCCATGAGCAGCCAATTTACCATCCAAACTAACATCCATCAAGTCATGCATCTATAGACTTATCCTAGCATGAGGAATTTTAACAACAATAGAAACAACAATAATAGTATAAGTTACAACGAGGTAAGAATAACATGACACTTATGGGTCATACCAAAGAAGAGTTCTGGATGGGTCGCCTTCACCGTCTCTTGTGTTTTCCACATACAATCGTCATCATTCTCACTACATTGTCCCTTGACTAGCTTAACCCTGTTTTCTTCCTAAGCTGTTTCGTGTCGTTCCCCACAACGCGAAACGGCTCACGAGGTTTTGTAACTATGGACTCGGCTTGTAGGTCTTCGTACTATTCCAGAGATACCACCATATTCGAATCATGCACACACTTCTTAAGAAACGACACATGGAAAACATTATGCACACTCGACATCTTCTCGGGTAACTCCAACCTATATACGAGCTTTCCAATTTGGTCGATTGCCAGAAATGGTCCAACAAACCTCGGAGCTAACTATCCTTTGCTTCCAAACCGAACAACATGCTTTAACGATGAATTCTCCAAGAAAACCATATCGCCAACGTTGAATTCCAAATCTTTTTGACGCATATTGTCATAACTCTTTTGACGATCTTGGGCTTCCATCATTCGTTGCTGAACAATCTTGATACAATCTGATGTCTCACTGATCATCTTTGGCCCAAGTATAAACTTATCTCCAGTTTGTAACCAACTTGCCGGAGAACTACGCGGTCTACAATACCACACCTCGTATGGTGCCATCCCAACGCTCGACTGATATCTATTGTTATATGCAAACTCTACTAGATTTAGATGGTCCTCTCATGATCCTCCGAAGTCTAATACACAAACTCTTAGGAGATCTTTCAAAACTCTGTTAATCCTCTCGGTTTGACCACCAGTTTGGGGACGATAAGTCGTACTGAAACACAACTCAGTTCCCAAAGTCTCCTGCAAACTCTTCCAAAATCCACTTGTGAACAATGGACCTCGATCACTCACTATGCTCTTTAGGATACCATGGAACCAAACTATCCATTTTATATAAAGCTTAACCAACTTCGATGTTGTCCTGGTCGAATTAACAGGAATAAACCTTGCACTTTTGGTCAAGCAATCCACGATGAACCGAATTTCTTTGTTTCCTACCCTGGTTCTAAGTAGTCCATCGATAAAATTGATCGATATCTTCTCCCACTTCCACGTAGGAATTTGCAATGGCTGAAGAAATCCACTCGACTTCTTCTGTTCAGCTTTCACCAACTGACAGTTTATGCACTTGGAGATAAACCTTTCAATATCCCTTTTCATCCCTTCCCAGTAGTAAGATCGCTTCGTGTCCTGATACATCTTATAACCACTAGGATGAATCGTTAACTTCGAGTGATGACATTCCCTCAGAACCTCATCCTTTAATTCATCGATATAAGGAACAACCAATCATCCTTACTTTCGAAGCCAACCTTCTCGATCGACCTCGAATTATTTATCCTCTAATTCCAACTTTTGGATAAACTCAAAAAGCTTTGCATATTGCTTTTGGCTCTCGCCAATCCTTTCGATGAGAGTAGGTCTTATCAGTAAGGTTGCTAACATTTCAAGTTCCAACTCACACTGCGGTATGAAATCAAATCGCGCTAAGTACTCGAGGCTCTTCTATTCTGGAAACATCGCTCCCAAACTTGCATGTCTTCGACATAACGCATCTGCAACTACGTTACCTTTACCAGGAGTATAAGCTATACCAAAATCATATGATGCCAGAAACTCTAACCACCACTACTGCCAAAGATTCAAATCCTTTTGGGTGAAAAGATACTTTAATGACTTGTGATCCGTGAACAACTCGAATCGAACCCTCAATAGGTAATGTCTCACATCTTCAGAGCAAACACGATCGCTGCCAACTCCAAATCATGTGTTGGATAATTCCTCTCGTGTGGCTTCTGCTATCGACTTGCGTAGGCCACAACTCAATCTTTCTGCATTATTACTGCTCCTAGTCATGTACCACGTGCATCGGTGTATACCATCATCTCTTCATTCCCACTTGGAATCGTCAAAACAGGAGCACGCGTCAGTCTCTCTTTCAGGATTACTTGTTCATACTTTGCATCCCATGTGAACACTTGATTCTTCTTCGTTAATCCTGTTAATGGCGCAGATATCGGAGAAATCCTTTATAAAACGCTGATAATATCCTGCAAACCCAAGGAAACTCCGAACATCCGTCGCATTCTTAGGTCAATCCCAGTCCCGAATTGCTGCCACTTTAGCGGGGTCAACCGCTATTCCATTTCCAGAAACAACATGGCCTAAGAACCTCACTTCTCGCTTCCAGAAGTGACACTTCTAAAACTTAGCTTTTAGCTAATGTTTCCGTAAGATTTGCAAAACAACTTGCAAGTGTGTATTATGCTCTTCCTTATTCCGAGAGTAAACCGGAATATCATCCGTGAACACAAGCATGAACTTGTTCAACTGATCTTTGAAAACCATATTCATAAGATCCACAAAATAAGTTAGCATGTTACTGAACCCAAATGGCATCACCAACCATTCGAAGAAAACAGATGGTTCCCTAAAAGTGGTCTTCGGCAAACTATCCTTTTCCACACTCCACTGGTGGAATCCTATTGCAAATTCCATATAAGAAAACATTTTGGCTTCGTGAAGATGATACAATAAGTTGTCGATCCTTGGTAACAGATACTTGTTCTTCTTGGTCACCTTGTTTAGCTCACGATAGTCCACACACATGCTCAAGGATCCATCGGCCTTGGTTGCAAACACAATTGGCGCTCCCCATCCGGATATACTTCTCCAAATGAATCCTTTTCCCAAAAGGTAACAAACTTGCACCTCTAACTCCCGTTGTTCCTTAGGTGACATCCTCCTAAGAGGCATAACGATAGGTCTAGCACCCTCAACCAAATCGATTTTGAACTCAAGCTTACGATGTGGCGGTAAGCCTTTGACTTCTTCAAAGACATCCTTAAAGTCATTAGCGATCAACACAGATGACAAGTCTTCCTGTGGAATCACAAGCGAATATAAAAAGCTCAGGAAGACAGCATCTTCGGGCTTACATCGAATCAAATCCTTTCACCCTTCCACATCCCCAACTCTCACCTCAAGCTTCTCGTAATTCACTCTTGTTGCATACATCTTGAGCCAATCCATGCCCACGATGATCCTAAACCCAGCGAAGTTCAAAATAAAGCAATCACACACAAAAGAGCAACCATGACTCGATAACATAAGACCATGACAAAGCATACAATGGCTGGACGAATCCCTAACTGGATTAGTCACAACTAAGGGTCTATCACCAAACTTAGGTTCCAAACCCAAACGGCACACAAGCTCATTACAAATGAATGAATATAATGCTCCAGTATCAAACTACACATGAACTGAAACACCTTTAACTGGAAGAATACCTTGAACGACAACACCCTTTCCTTTCCCCTCTATAGTAGGAGCTCTTAAGAAAATGGTACAGCCTCCAAAGCATATGCCTTCACTATCTGCTTCCCTTTCGCTAACACCGGACAATCCTTCTTATCATGCCTAGGTTTTCCACACTTCAAACACTTCTTTATAGTTTTAGGATTCTTACGTTGATTAGCAAAATGACCCTTCTATTGGCAGTTGTAGCAAACCACCTCATTTTTAGGTTTCTTCTTTCCATCATTTCCTTTTTGTTGTTGCTGCTTCCTCTTCTTATTATTATTACCACTCTGCTGTGGTTTCGAAGCTTCCTTGGTTGCAACGAAAACATTTACTTCTTTAGGGAACAAGCTTCCATGTCAAACAGCTTTCTCCACTATCTTCTCATAGGGATCGTCAAGATGACCCACCAATGAATTCCCAGTATAGGTACCCAAACCTATAACAAACTTTCTTTCTTTTGATAAGGAGAGTCAAAGTACAATCGGGCATACTTGGACAATGCCTCAAAATCAGAAACATACTCAAGCACTGATTCACCATTCTGTTTCAGCTCCACAAACTTCTTGAACAGAACTGACTTCTGAGCAGTAGAGATAAACTTCGTCTCAAACTTAACTTGGAATTTCTCCCATGAAATCTCATCCTCTAGAGTCTTTAGTTTAACAGAGTTCCACCAATCCATGGCTTTGCCGTGCAATTGTCTCGATGCAAGCTTCCTCCTTGTTGTATCATCTATACCCAAGTCTTGAAAAATCCGCACATAAGCATCTAACCATCTTTGAACCTCTTCAGTTGGTCCTGTCCCTTTAATATATTTTCCTCCTAGAGATGTTAATCTTTTACCTAGCTTCGTGAAATCCACAGCCCTAGGCACTTGCACCTGAACCTCTATGTATACCACGGTTGCCTCTAGAGCAGGGGCCCTCCTCATGATAGCTGCCATCATGGCCTCGAACTTAGCTGGGTAGTTTGGTGTACCACCATTTCCCCTTCCAGGCACAATCCCCTCCCTAGCAATATGTCTCGAAGTTCGACGACTCATTCTAAATGTACAAAATAGAATGATTAACCCATGTATGAGAAAAATTCTAATAAAGTTCTAATGCTATTATACAATACACTAATATAGAGTATACATCCATCAGAAATCTAAAAATATGTCTCTCTTACGTAATTATGCCTTATAACTTTGGTTAAAATAGATAACCAGAGCTCTGATACCAAATGTGACAACTGCCCACGACTCCTGCACTTAACAAGGTAAATAATGCGCTGAAAGACGTGCCAGGCAACTATGGAAGACATCAGAGTTGAATAACACAAGCGGTACCTTTCGTGTAACTTATAGCGTAAGGATAAAATATAATAGAACATATACAACATGCCATGCAATAATAATGAAGCATATCTGAGCAGAAACTTGAACTTCCATAAAAACTAGAAAGAATATCCATGTATCTTTGGATGACAACATAAGTGTCTATACAAATTTGCCTCACTACAACACTTAGAGTAAACACCAATCATAACAGTGGAAACATCCAATATGTATAATAGAGAAACTAATACACAAGCCTCATGCTCGTCATCGCTCTACATCCTCACCTCACTAAGCTTTGCTACCTGTAACCTGCTACTCAATCTTCCCAACCACAATTGGATGAACATCCCAAGGTAATAAGAGAAAACATAAAACCTTGAGTCAGAAAACAGTCTTAATGAGGAATACAACTGCTATCTAACATCATCAATAAGTATATGAGAATAGGCAGATTAATCAGCTAATCTACCACCATTAATAGAGAAGAACCCAAATCTGTCTTCCCCACATCAGATAGTGATAGCATTTACAAAAATCAAGTAGAAACAAACGGTACATTCATAACCATCAGTTATCAAGCATAGACCATCCTATTCGATATCGACATCTCCCAAGCACAAGCCTCGAAAGCCTAAACCAACATTAGACAAGCACCCAAGAGATATCTCCTTCGACGTTGAATAATCTACAGAAGATGATACAAGTAAGCAATCATTCATCCATGACTCTGGCTATCATTGCCAATCCTGCTTCGAAACCTTTGTTACTCATATGATAGCTAACCCTGCCACATGTCAAGGGCTAATGGTAACCTCGGTTCTAGCATAAATTCCATACGCCATACAACGAAATGTATCTAGGCCTTTCAACGATTCCAAGGGTAATCGACCATCCAACTGGTCTTTTAGGCGTCCCTATTATACCATTATTTGAGATAGCTAGAACCTATGACAACGACAATATCTAAGCCTTCAATATCTCTAATCGTCCTCCCTAATGGCTATTCATAGCTCAAGCAACCCTCTCGAGCAACCACTATCCGTTAACTCATCATTTTGAGTCATATTCACATTCGTTGTATTACGACGATCAACGAACACTTCACTATGCTTCAGACATTCCTCCTTGAATTTGCGTCGAAGCTAAAACCATCGTCGACTCAAAAACAAGCTTCGTTTGGTCGATGCGGCATTTCACAGCATTTTCAACTTTTTCGCTATGAAAAACTGGCCACAATGTCAAAATAGCCTTTTGCAGCATTTTTGAAATGCTATTATATCTACTATTTCAATTCTGCATCATTCTGGTGTGAAAATCTAAGCAAACCATCAAAATTGGCTTTCACAGCGTTTAGGAAATGCTACCACATCTCTACATTTAATTCTAGTTCAGTCGGGGGATCGACCTTTTAAAACAGCCCAAAAATGCGTGCGTAACACACGTTTTTAAGTGCATGATCCGTGCTTCAGAAGTGGCAAATCCATTGACCTTTAACAGTGTTTTTAAAAACGCTGTCATAGCCCAGGCGCGGTCTATGAAAATCTATGTGTGACCTAAGGAAACTCATGCTTGACCTACAGTTTTTAACAGTGTTTGCCAAATGCTGTCAAATCTGGCATGACCAAAGGAAACTCATGCGCGACCTATAGTTTATAACAGTGTTTTCCAAATGTGGTAAATTTCCAGAACTTGATTTTTGCCGATTCTTGAAAAATCACCCGATCCGCTTGATTTTTCTTGACGAACCATGATTTTTCAACTTGCCGAACACGCCCAAACTCTCCAACGCATCTCAACTCAAAATCAATCAGTTTCATCCAACAAATCATCAATCATCAAAATAATGATTCATTAAATGATTAATACAATATATATGGATCTAAATATACAATTAACACATGAAATTACCATTGATAAGTTGCTAGATTAGATCTTATGATGATTTGAATTGAAATCATACTAACATCAATTAGATCTATATGAAAACAACGTGAAATGACGAACATAAGATCAAAGAATCCATATGTAACACCCACGTCCATTAATGTCACTCACAAAGGGAATGCATTAACTTCTATGAAGCGTTTTGAGTGAGTATAGAATAGAAACTTAACAACAAGACAGATATAAACAGTACTTAAAAATTTAAAAAACCTTTATTCATTGCAGCGGTAAACACATAAGTTTGATTACATCATCAAAAACCAGAGTCAAAGTACATAATATCCATCTTGACTAAATCAGAGTACATAAATTGAAAGACATAACCCCAATACAAAATAGCCATAATTAAGATAGGCTGAACTTTTACTTCAGCGATCCAACCAACTTCTAAAAGAAGAGATACAGCTAGCTCCACTGGTGCTAGTTCCACACTGAGCACCTGGGGGGGGAGGAAGAAAAGAGGAGGAAACAAAGGGGGTCAGACATAAAGTCTGGCGAGTGCGATAACTTTAACAATATAATTACCAAAATAACTAGGCTAAGGCATAAGTTGGAAAATAAGGAAATGACTGTGAACAATTGAGTATGGCAGAGTAAACAAGGAAATAAGATGAACAAAGATAACGTTAAAGGTGCACCTAAACCACTATAAGATAATTACCATATTGCACCACCACTAGTTACCCTAAGGTTGATCCCGCCTACAAGACTTTAATAATGATATTGGTAGTTTCGTGCACCCCTAGTTGCCTTCATAAATGCCGCCTTCCCCTATCTCCACTAGGTGTACCCACAACCCCCATGCGATCGACTCCCTAACTCAAAGATACCCGTGCTGGTCCCACAGTGGGGTTTATTACTCCCCAAAGTGGCACCCTAACTTGTAGTTGTCACCGCTAACCCGTTTAAGCCTCTTACAGTCAAGCCCAGTACGCGTGTCCCATCCTCGACTTGGGTCGAGCCCACAAAGATACTTATGGGTTACTGGTTGAAACGGGCCCCCATTACTTGACACAAGCTATCCACCTAGGCTTGGTCCCCTCAAGTACATCCCACTTAACCCTCTTCTTAGTCATGTTCACTTCATGTTTCAATTTTTGGTTAAGTGTTTCTAATTGTATTTCAAATGCCACCCAAGGCACCCACTAAATTCCACATGCCACCGAAGGCACCCACTTAACCCACTCATGTCCCACTACATTTTTATTTGGTTAAGTGTTTCTTAATTTATTAAGACCGTAACCTTATAAAGACCTCCCACATTAGACTGGCATTTGTGGCGGTTGGATTTGCCGGGTTGGTTCGGGCAGTCTTACACCAAAAATGAGCCTAACCTCGTGTCTTTACAACTGTTACGCGTTTAATTTATGCCTAAAACCTCCCACATTAGACTGGAATTTGTGGTAGCTGGATTTGCTGGGCGGGTCCGGGAAGTCTTACACCACAAAAGAGCCTAACCTCGTGTCTTAGACGATTAATTACACCTAATTAATCATCCCCCAATTTGAATTAATTTCCCTATTCAAATTATCAATCAATTCCAAATTTAACTATGGCCATAATTGACTCAATTATGTCCATCTATTAATGGTATGCAAAATCATACCAATTTTCATCACAAATTAATTCTATGCCATTTTAGGCATTTATGCCAATTCTCAATATTAAATCTTTTAATATTATCCCATTACCCCACATTGTGCGCTTGTTCGTTTAACGTAAAATATACGTTAGACTCGAATAGTCTAACTCATGGAATAAAGAGGAAACATCACAACATACATACAGATAAAACTTGATCTAAACATAAGGGGTGAACTTGCAAGTGTGAATGAGGTTCTACATCTAAAACTTGCATAGGACAAAGTCACAAACTTTCATAAAACTACATATGTCATAGATCCAAATCTAAAGGTGTGAACTTGTTTAGGCAATAATCATAAACTTGCATAAATCATGTATGTCATAGATCTACATCTAAAGGTGTAAACTTGCATAGGCAATAACCACAAACTTACATAACATGATTCATACTCCAAACACATATATTTATATAAACTTGCATATGTGATTTATGCAACATAACGATGGTGTAAACTTACATCTAAACATATAAACTAGCATGTAAAATTTAGCATATAACTCACTCATGTCATAGCCTAACTTTAGATCTAAAATAGATGTCATGAAACATGTAAGGTTATGCATAAAATTTTCACTAACTTGCATATGATCTATGTCTCAATTAACATCCTAACTTGCATACATACATGTGATTTATCATATGAATTAGTTCCAACAGCATAACCAAACTAGCATATGAAACATCATAATGAATTGATTATACATAATCATAGAATTATAACATGGATGATAACATCACAACTTTACAACATGGATGATAACATCATAGAATTTACAACATAAATGATAACATCATAATTTTTCAACATAAATGATAACATGCGGTCAATAATTCACAATATAATCATATAATCCACATCATAGCTTAATCCAATTAAATTGTTAATTGTTTTATTAAAGAAATCGAATTCACAACTTAAAGAAGTCCTGAGTTCTGAAATCTGAGTTCTAAAGTTGAATTGGCTTTCCTTTGAAGTAGATTCGTTGTTAGATTTGAATAGATTTGAATTTGATTAGCTTTCTTCCTCTCCAATTGGTGGCGGCTATTCTAGGTTGCAAGGTGACGGCATGGAGGCCATGGCTCTAATTTTAATTTGATTTTAGGGTTTGAGTTTACATGTCTTTTTATAGAGTTTAGGATTAGTTTAGGCCGTCAGATCAACCCAGAATTAATCCCGGCCAATCAGAGCAGATTAGAAACCCTAATGAGTCAGCACACAGTCATAAACTGGTCACCAAACAAATCTGCCCCAGGGGGGCAGGTCGACCCTATGGTCAACCTGGCCTTGGCGGGAAATTTCCCGCCTAGCCCATCTGACTCTGAAATTTTGAATTTTGAAATCTATTTTGAATTTTCTGAAACTTCAGATGGCCATAACTTCTTCATACGAAGTCCAATTCACGCAAACTCGGACTCTATCTCAACCAGAATTCCGAGACGAACACAATGGCGCAACCGTTTCCCTTAATTCTCACATCTGAGATTAGTTATTCTTTAATTTGTTATTATAGTGTTAACAGAAATACGGGGTGTTACATTCTCCCTTCCTTAAAGATTTCGCCCCCGAAATCTCCAAGTTAAGGAGAATGCATATCCTAACGTCCAAACAACCACCTACTCAACCATCAAACACAGGCATCCATTGTCCTTATTAAATTCCTAATGATGTATGAACATATGCAAGAAGTGTGCGTATATGCTCTCTATCTAATGCAAAATCAGGCGGTCTACTGATTCAGTTGACCTCCTTAATGCAAACCATGATAGTGCCATGCGTCCATTATGTATGTGAAAGAATCCTATTGATACATATTATTTCTACATGTGTGCACAACCATTCACCAAAATGCAGCATCCATATGATAGTACAACCATTATACATCCATTACTTAAATATGTACACACATTTATATGCAATATGCAATATGAAGTGACTGAGCCGATCTAGTGCCTAAAGTGTGTGTGTATGCATCCACGAGCAACCACTAGCAACCACTTGCATCCATCATACATAACATGTATCAAACACATGTTTCAACCATAGGACTACCCTATCTAAAGGTCAAAGATACTAGCGAGAGGACATACTAAAGATAAAACAAGTACAAGCTAAGCGATAAAGGAGAAATTAAAGGACATACCCTCGAAAAGAAAAGGTACAATGAATGCATCTTCTCTTCCGTCTCCCAAGTAGCATTGCTCTCATCATCTTCCCATTGCACTTTGACTAGCTTGACCTCTCGATTCCTCAACTTCATAATCTCTGACCCAAGAATGCACGTAGGAGCTCGTCGCATCACGCTCTATCTCCACCTCTCTAAGCAAGCTCGGCTCTACCACTTCCGCGGTCTCATGCAAGCACTTCCTCAAATGTGATACATGGAATACTTCGTGTACACCACTAAGTCTCTCGGGCAACTCCACTCTATACGCCATCTGTCCAATCCTCTCCTTAATAGGGAATGGCCCTATGAACCTTGATGCTAACTTCCCAACGGACCCAAAGCGAACGACATTCCGTAATGGAGACACCTTGACAAAGACCATGTCCCCAATATCAAACTCAAGATCTGTCCTCCTCTTGTCCGCATAAGATTTCTGCCTATCTTGCGCCGTCTTCATCCTCTTTCGAATCAAATCGATCTTTTCCGAAGTCTCTCTAATCATATCGGGCCCAAGCAAGATCTTATCTGTAGTCTCCCACCAACATGTAGGCAAACGACACGGCCGTCCATAAAGAGCCTCGAACGGTGCCATGCCAATGCTAGACTGAAAGCTATTATTATATGCGAACTCCACCGACAGAAGATGTTCCTCCGATGTACCTCCAAAGTCTAAGACACACAACCTCAATAGGTCCTCTAGAATACGATTCACGCTCTCGGTCTGGCCGTCCGTCTGAGGATGATATGCGGTGCTCAAACATAACTGAGTCCCTACCGCCACTTGCAAGCTCTTCCAAAACTCGCTAATGAAGATAGGATTGTGGTCGCTCGTTATGCTAGAAGGAACATCGTGCAAACGAACTATCTCTCGAATGTATATGGAGGCTAACTATGGAGCAGTCCTCTTACTCTTCACGGGAATGAAATGGGCGCTCTTAGTAAGTCAGTCTACCACAACCCAAATCCCCGTATTACCCTTCCTCGATCTCGGTAACCCATAAATAAAGTCCATCGAGACACTTTCCCACTTCCATTGTGGGACCTCCAATGGGTGAAGCAACCCATTGGGCTTCTTTTGCTCTGCTTTTACTTGTTGGCACACCAAGCATCTAGCAACAAAATCGGCCACATCCCTCTTCATACCGGCCCAAAAGTAAACTCGTCTCATGTCTATGTACATCTTGTCCCCGCTGGGATGGATATTCATCTTCGAACGACGTGCGTCATCAAGAATGGTCTTCCTCAAATTCTCGTCCCGTGGTACACAAAATCTACCATCCCTATGTAACCAACCCTTATCATCTAGGGTATACCTACTGAGATGGCTCGATGACTCCCCCCCTTTTGAGATTCTTTACTAACTCAACCAACTGTGGGTCATCTTGCTGTGCCTCACCAATCCATCCCAAAAGCGTAGGTCTGACCTCTAAGGTTGCTAGTAAACCGGGTACAAAGTCAATGGAAGGTCTAAAGTCAAACGTAGAGATGAACTCTAAGCTTCGTCGCTCAACAAACAACGGACTCAAGGACAACCTTTTCCTACTTAAGGCGTCTGCCACCACATTACCCTTGCCAGGGGTATAAGCTATCTCGAAGTCGTAGGATGCTAAGAATTCCATCCACCTTTGCTGCCTTAAGTTCAAGTCCTTCTGAGAGAACAAGTATTTTAGCGATTTGTGGTCAGTGAATAATTCAAATTTTTTGCCAAGAAGATAATGGCGCCATGACTTAAGCGTGAAAACAATAGCGGCCAACTTTAGGTCATGCGTAGGGTAATTTTTCTCATGCACTCTCAACTGCCTTCCACCATAGGCTATTACCCTTCCCTCTTGCATTAAGACTGCGCCTAGTCCTGTCCCACAAGCATCGGTATAAACGGTAAATGGCTTACTCCCATCTGGCAACACTAAGACTGGGGCTGTGGTCAATGCTCTCTTTAAACGTTGGAATGCATCATCACAATCTACGTCCCATGTGAAGACTAAGTTCTTCTTCGTCAAGCGTGTTAATGGGGCTGATATTTTTGCGAAGTCTTTGATAAACTTCCTATAGTAGCCAGCCAACACTAAGAAACTCCTCACCTCGATAGCATTTTTAGGGACCTTCCAATCTTGGATGGCCACTACCTACGCGGGATCCATAGCTATCCCTTCTTTGGAAACCACATGCCCTAAGAATCGCACTTCCTTCCTCTAAAAGTGACATTTAGAAAATTTGGCTTTAAGGCTATGCACTCGAAGGGTCTCCAACACTTCCCTAAGATGTAGGGCACGCTCTTCCTCATTCTTAGAAAAGATCAAGATGTCATCCACAAAGACTACCACGAATTTATTAAGGTACTCCCTAAACACCCTACTCATCAAGTCAACAAAGTATGCGGGGGCGTTTGTCAAATCAAAGGGCATCACAAGCCACTCGAAGAAGCCGTCTGGAGTCATAAAGGCAGTCTTTTCTATGCTATCCTCATCCACTCTCAACTGATGAAAACCAATGGCTAAGTCCAACTACGAAAACACTGAGGTGCCAACTAACTGATCGAAGAGATCGTCAATTCTCGGCAGTGGGTGCCTATTCTTCTTAGTAAGCTTATTAAGTTCTCTATAGTCCATAAAAAAATCTAAGGGACCCATCTGCCTTCGTGGCAAATACTACTGGAGCACCCCACTCCGATATACTACGTCTTATGAACCCCTTCTCAAGCAATTCTTTCACTTGCTTACTGAGTTCTCTTCTCTCTCTTGGAGCCATGTGGTGCACTGGCAATGCAACTGGCTTTGCATTATCTACCAGATATATTCGAAAGTCTATCTCACGTTTTGGGGGTAAACCCCTCACCTCATCAATGACATCAACATATTCACGGACTATACAAATAGAATGTAAATCATCATCGGATGCGTCAAGGGATTTTAGGTAGCTAAGCATTACTGGACCTCTAGGGTCACAAGAAATATCAAGGGTCCTTCCACAACGAGTCAACAATCTAACTACCCTTCTTTCACAATCTAGGATGGCCCCGTATCAAGTTAGCCAATCCATACCTAGAATCAAGTTGTAGCCCATGAAGCCAAGAACAAAGGTGTTGTATTCAAACCCAACACCCAAGATAAACACACTCAAATCCCGAAAAATCATAAAAAGATAAGCCGAACCACCAATAGGATTTGAGACTACTAAGGGATCTGTAACTAAACTAGTATCTAGGTGCAGTGTTTCAACAAATAATGTAGAGATAAACAAATGTGATGCACCAGAATCGAATAAAGTACGGACAGGATGATCAAACAGAAAAATAAACTTTCAACGGAAATTGCTCTACCTCGTTCTTGCAGCGGTGGGACCACGAGAGCCTGAACTTGCCCCTTTGCCTGCCCTGGTGCCATAAGAGCCTGTACCTATCCTCCCGAGGTAGACCCTGCCCTCTGCCCTTTCCTTGGGCAGTCCTTAATCAGATGTCCCGCTTCGCCACAGTGGAAACAGCCAGTCTTCTTTTTCTTCCTACAATCTTTGCTTAGATGGCCTGGTGTCCTACAGTTAAAACATCTTTTCTTTCCCGTACCATTGTTGTCATTACCACCTTTCTTGTTCTGTTGTTGCTGTTGCGGTTTCTTTTGATCCCCTTTCTTCTCCGGTGCCTTATTAGCATTGGCGCCCTTCTCCTCTTCATGCATAAGCACCATGTCAACTAGTCTCTCAAAGGTAGCCCCCATGGGGATGTGGGTCATAGCTAACCCATGAAGCGGCTCATTCAAACCTTTAACAAATCTCAGGGCCTTCTTTTCTGGTGTATTCACCAAGTCCAAGCCAAATCTCGCCAACTGATTGAACTTGTTGACGTATTCTTTTACTGATAGATTCCCTTGCTTCAACGCCAAAAATCTTTCCATATATAAATTCTCTTCAGCCAGTGAGAGAAACTTTGCTTCAAGCCTCTGCCTGAAATCTGGCCATGTATCAACTGGACATTCTCCATTAGTGACCTCCCACCAAAACAAGGCCTCGTCCTTCATTAGCCATGCAGCTAACTGGACCTTTCTTCCATCTTCCACTTCAAAGATCCCAAACAATTCTTCCACCTCCTTTGGCCAGTTTCGAGCTTCAACAAATGTCTCCGTCCCGTGAAAAGGTTTTCCACCCATTGCCGGAAAGTCCTTACATATCTTAGCAAAAGTATCGACACGAGGAGGAGGAGCATTTGTTGGACCTGCAGTGGTGGCCCTAGTCTCCAAATACCTCCTAAACTATCCGAGTATTGGTATCCCCTCGGGTATTTCGGGAATTCCAAACATGCTGAAAGGAAAAAGGAAAGATTCAATACAAAAGAACCGAAGGAAAGATTATGGCTCTTGGGGTTATGCTTTCTAAAATAAGCTTTTCTCTTGAAAATACTTTCCTTAAAACATACTTTTGAAGGTACTTCTTTATAAAAGTGTTTTTGAAAAATAGTTTTTCAAATTCATATATGTTCTGGTAACCTTCAGCTCTGATACCACGTGTAACACCCCACGTCCATTAATGTCACTCACAAAGGGAGTGCATTAACTTCTATGGAGCGTTTTGAGTGAGTATAGAACAAAAACTTAACAACAAGACATATATAAACAGTACTTAAAAATTTAAAAAAACCTTTATTCATTGCAGCGGTAAACACATAAGTTTGATTACATCATCAAAAACCAGAGTCAAAGTACATAATATCCATCTTGACTAAATCAGAGTACATAAATTGAAAGACATAACCCCAATACAAAATAGCCACAAATAAGATAGGCTAAACTTTTACTTCAGCGATCCAAGCAACTTCTAAAAGCAGTGATACAGCTATCCAAAATCAAGCTCCACTGGTACTAGTTCAACCCTAAGCACCGGTGGAGGGGGGGGGGGGAAGGAAGAAAAGAGGAGGAAACAAAGGGGGTCAGACATAAAGTCTGGCGAGTGCGATAACTTTAACAATATAATTACCAAAATAACTAGGCTAAGGCATTAGTTGGAAAATAAGGAAATGACTTTTAACAATTGAGTATGGCAGAGTAAACAAGGAAATAAGATGAACAAAGATAACGTTAAAGGCGCACCTAAACCACTATAAGATAATTATTATACTTCACCACCACTAGTTACCCTATCCCGCCTACAAGACTTTAATAATGATAATGGTAGTTTCGTGCACCCCTAATTGCCTTCATAGGTGCCGCCTGCCCCTATCTCCACTAGGTGTACCCACTACCCCCATGCGATCGGCTCCCTAACTCGTAGATACCCGTGCTGGCCCTACAGTGGGGTGTATCACTCCCCAAAGTGGCAACCGGATACCACCAATAATGCACGGCTTATACCTACACGATGCAACAACGTCTTACCTACCATCCCGGGCCCACACACGCACATGAACCCATTGGACTTGTGTTGCCACCGCTAACTCGTTTTGGCCTCTTACAGTCAAGCCCAGTACGCGTGTCCCGTCCTCGACTTGGGTCGAGCCCACAAAGATACTTATGGGTTACTGGTTGAAACGGGCCCCCATTACTTGACACAAGCTATCCACCTAGGCTTGGTCCCCTCTAGTACATCCCACTTAACCCTCTTCTTAGTCATGTTCACTTACATGTTTCAATTTTTGGTTAAGTGATTCTAATCGTATTTCAAATGCCACCCAAGGCACTCACTAAATTCCACATGCCACCCAAGGCACCCACTTAACCCCCTCATGTCCCACTACATGTTTATCTGGTTAAGTATTTCTTAATTTTTTAAGACCGTAACTTTATAAAGACCTCCCACATTAGACTGGCATTTATGGCAGCTCGATTTGCTGGGCCGGTCCGGGCAGTCTTACACCACAAACGAGCCTAACCTCGTGCCTTTACAACTATTACGCATTTAATTTATGCCTAAGACCTCCCACATTAGATTGGCATTTGTGGCAGCTGGATTTGCGGGCGGGTCCGGGCAGTCTTACACCACAAAAGAGCATAACCTCGTGTCTTAGACGATTAATTACACCTAATTAATCATCCCCCAATTTGAATTAATTTCCCTATTCAAATTATCAATCAATTCCAAATTTAACTATGGCCATAATTGATTCAATTATGTCCATCTATTTATGGTATGAAAAATAATACCAATTTTCATCACAAATTAATTCTATGCCGGTTAAGGCATTTATGCCAATTCTCAATATTAAAACTTTTAATATTATCCCATTACCCCACGTTGTATATTTTTTCGTTTAACGTAAAATATACATTAGACTCGAATAGTCTAACTCATGGAATAAAGAGAAAACATCACAACATACATACAGATAAAATTAGATCTAAACATAAGGGGTGAACTTGCATGTGTGAATGAGGTTCTACATCTAAAACTTGCATAGGACAAAGTCACAAACTTGCATAAAACTACATATGTCATAGATCCAAATCTAAAGGTGTGAACTTGTTTAGGCAATAGTCATAAACTTGCATAAATCATGAATGTCATAGATCTACATCTAAAGGTGTAAACTTGCATAGGCAATAACCACAAACTTACATAAAATGATTCATACTCCAAATACATATATTTATATAAACTTGCATATGTGATTTGTGCAACATAACGATGGTATAAACTTACATCTAAACATATAAACTAGCATGTAAAATTTAGCATATAACTCACACATGTCATAGCCTAACTTTAGATCTAAAATAGATGTCATGAAACATGTAAGGTTATGCATAAAATTTTCACTAACTTGCATATGATCTATGTCTCAATTAACATCCTAACTTGCATACATACATGTGATTTATCATATGAATTAGTTCCAACAGCATAACCAAACTAGCATATGAAACATCATAATGAAATGATTATACATAATCATAGAATTACAACATGGATGATAACATCACAACTTTACAACATGGATGACAACATCATAAAATTTACAACATAAATGATAACGTCACAATTTTACAACAAAGATGATAACATGCGGTCAATAATTCACAACATAACCATATAATCCGCATCATAGCTTAATCCAATTAAATTGTTAATTGTTTTATTAAAGAAATCGAACTCACAACTCAAAGAAGTCCTGAGTTCTGAAATCTGAGTTCTAAAGTTGAATTGGCTTTCCTTTGAAGTAGATTCGTTGTTAGATTTGAATTTGATTAGCTTTCTTCCTCTCCAATTGGTGGCGGCTATTGTAGGTTGCAAGGTGATGGCATGGTGGCCATGGCTCTAATTTTAATTTGATTTTAGGCTTAGAGTCTACATGTCTTTTTATAGAGTTTAGGGTTAGTTTAGGCCATCAGATCAACCCAGAATTAATCCCAGCCAATCAGAGCAGATCAAAAACCCTAATGAGTCAGCACATAGTCATAAACATGTCACCAAACAAATCTGCCCGGGAGGGGGGTAGGTCGACCCTATGGTCGACCTGGTCAGGGTAGGTCGACCCTATGGTCGACCTGGCCTTGGCGGGAAATTTCCCGCCAAGCCCATTTGACTCTGAAATTTTGAATTTTGAAATATGTTTTGAATTTTCTGAAACTTCCGATGTCCATAACTTCTTCATACGAAGTCCAATTCACGCAAACTCGAACTCTATCTCAACCAGAATTCCGAGACGAACACAATGGCGCAACCCGTTTCCCTTAATTCTCACATCTGAGATTAGTTATTCTTTAATTTGTTGTAACACCCCACCTCCGCTAGGGTCACTCACAAAGGGAATGCACTAGTTTTGGAGAGGTATTATCGAGATAACATCACAGAATTATCACAACACAGAACATAAATAAATAGTTAAGTAAACAGCGGAAGAATTTATGAGAAAAACAGAACTTCATTTCATTCCAAAATAAACCATGTCTTTTACAAACAATTCAAATAACTTCATTACAACTGTCTTGTAATGATAGCCAAAGAAGAAATAACTTAAAAACAGAAAAACAGCTTATTCCCCAAGTGCAGTAAAATGAAGCAGCCATAGCAAACTGTACATGCTGATCCAAAGCAAGTGATATCCAAGTTAAGAGCTAGTGTTTCCTCCTTGAGATCCTGGGGGAAACGAAAGAAAAAGAGGCGAAAGGAAAAGGGTCAGTCATAAAGACTGAGTAAGTCCTAGTGACTTTCAGTGTAAAAACGGTTAAAAAAACCTGTCATGTATGAACTGGAACTAAACTTGAGAATGGTGTCAAGGTGGACAAGATAGACTAAGGTGATCATGATAAGTCAAGACAAGTCAAATAAAGCATCACATGTTCAAGGTTCGTTGCATCGACTGTACTAGTATACTAAGCCCATGTCACTAGTTAATCACGAAATAAATTCCACGGCCCAATATCATGAAATGACCCTAAAACGGGGTCCGACCCAAGTACGGGGTCCTACGGAGCGATTATCTAGTCGATCGGCTCCCTACAAGTTCTAGCTCGTCAAGTGTCTGTGTCATACGGCTAATCACGAATGTAGTCACCTGTGCTGGGTCCACCTTCGGGTGTATCAGCCCTAGGGTGTCAACCCCTGACACGTTTCAAGATGCACAGATAAATCTACGGATACCCAGTGCCTGCCCCGGAATACGTGCACGACCGTAGTCCACCGAACCTACACTGGCATACCCCACTGCCGTCGTTCACCTCTTACAATCAGCCCAGTAATCGTGCCCCACCCGGCCTAGCCCCAGGGTACCTTGATACATCTAGAGGGTTACTGCTGAATAGGGTCGTGTCTAGGGTTTCGCCTAACAGATTAGGTCATGTAATTCGTGACCTAACCCGCCTAACCGATTAAGTCATGTAATTCGTGACTTAATCCTTTTCCAGTCTGGTCGTGTCAAGATGGTTAAGTATGTCCTTTAAATTCGTGACTTAACCCACCTACGTGTCATGTCAAGTTGGCTAAGTATTGTCGTTTCAAGTTCATGACTTAGCCCTACAAATCGTGTTCAAGTTGGTTAAGTTGTCTTTTCATGTTCATGACTTAACCCTAATTGGCATTACTTGAATCGTTAATGCACCGAACCACTCACATTGGATCCTATTGTTCGTAGCCACTGGATTTGCCGGGCGGTTCCGGGCAGGTTTACGCTACGAACTCAACCCAACCTCGGGTTTCAAGTGCGATGTGACCAACTACCCACATTGGATCCTATTGTTTGTAGCAACTGGATTTGCCGGGCGGTTTCGGGCAGGTTTACACTACAAACTCAACCCAACCTCGAGTTGGCCACTTTCTTGTTTTCTAAAGTCATGCCCATGTTCTTATCAGATTCGTGCTACTTTCATAGCATGTTCATATAAATTTTATGTCCAACTAAGGCATGTTTCAAGTCAAGTTATGGCATGTTCAAGTCAAGTTTTCGTGCCATATTTCATGTTCTACTTATGCCAGATTTCACGGTTTATGATTATAATCAATTCAAGTTTTGCCTATTCTACCCAATCGTATCCCCGACGTATATAAACGTACTTCGTTCGCAAGCATAAACAATTCAAGAGATAAAGGGGAATAACACCAAACATGTGATAGGCATATGTGACAATTCCAACATCACTTGCATAATAAACAGGCTATAACATGTCACATGGTTTCAATACTAGCATGATGATAACTTGGCATAGTAATGGTTCCAACTTAGTTTAACATGATGAATTCAACTTTACATGATAGGCATAATAATCATTGCAGGCATAATAATAATTTTATTACAAACATGAAACATTAAAGGCATGGTAATTCTAATAGGCATAGTGGATTCCAATTTAGTATTTTTAACATAATGATTCTCATCTAGCATTATAAACATAATGATTCCAACTTTTCATCATGACCTAGCAATTCCCAATTTGTCATTAACATGATAGGTATATTAACATCACAGGCATAGTTTCATTAATATCATAGACATGGTTTAATTTGCATCATAGGCATGGTTTAATCAACATGAGGATTTCAATGAACATAATGATTCCATGGACATGTATTTGTTCAACTTGCAATAAAATTAAGCCCAAGTGATTCATAACAACATCAACATCATGATAAGTTTAACTTGCAACATTAACAAAGCAATATTCCCAAATTTTGATTCAAAGTTAAACAATATAAACATGGATTAATAATAGTTCCTAAATCCGGTTTCAATTCATAGCATGTCCATGTTATTTCAGCGTTTTTGCCTAAAAAGTGACCTAGAACTTACAATATGAAGCAAGCAATCCAAATCAAAACTTTAAATCAAATAGCCTCAAATCCGTTGTCTAAAGCGTTGTAGTTGTTGTAGCTTCTAGTTGTAGCCTTCAAGAATCATCCTTCGTCTTCTTTAATTTTGTTCTTTGTATTTTTAATTTAGAGTTCTAGGTTTAATGGCGGCTGCATGTGGCTAAAATGAAATAGTATGATTTAAGCTAGGTCTTAGAGTCTTTTTATAGTGTTTAGGATTAGTTTTAGCCATAGGATAAACCCTAGGATAGATCTGAGCCATCTAAAATCGTCACAAGCCCCCAAAACATGACCCAGGAGCCAAAACAGGTGCACCAGGCCGACCTGGCTGACCAGGGAGGTCGACACACAGGTCGACCCCCAGGTCGACACCTAAGTCCCACATCGTGGAATTGTGGCTCCTGTGTGGACCGCAGCGCCTGGTTGAGGTGTTTGTGAGCCAACGGGGACGTTGGGCTTTGTAGGAGGGGAGAATGCAACACCCCTAAGTCCCACATCGTGGAAGCCTGTGTGAAGTGGGTACTTATATAGTAGATCCCATCTCTTACTAACGCCAAGGCCTAGTGATGAAAAACCCTACACCTGAGAGGTGGCAAAGTGGGGACAATATCGGTGTTAGTAGGGAGGTTGGCTCAGCCTTTGTGGCAACGCCATGTGTTGGCGGATCTTTAAACTTAGCCGAGGCCTTTTGAGGAACAAAACCCCACACCTATACGGTGGCTAAGTTGGGAATAATATCTTGCGTGAACGGAGGTGCAGGTTGTTACATTTGTTATTATAGTGTTAATAGAAATACGGGGTGTTACACCATATACTTGATTGAATCCGTGTGAGAGATGCTTATCACTCACCAATTCTTCAAATTAACTCGAAATCACTAAATTCTCAATTCGAACAGCGAAGAATATGCTTCAAATATCTTGATTTGATGTGGTCTCTCTTTACATAATTTAGATTTAGCTTCAAACGATGTAGATCTTCGATTTTCCTATGTAGATCTAGATTTTATTAGTGGAAAGGTGTATTTGATTAAGCAAGGCGTATCATGAGCTCAACCAAATGAGAGAACGAAGAAAGTAAAATACTATGCATGCTTCTAACACCCCATTTATAGCCTCCCATCAGCCCACAAATGGTCCTCTTCAAATCGGACCATCAATGGCTGAAAACCTAAATAGAAAAATGTGTAGCACTAAAACAATGATTCCTCCCAAAGCACTGATCTAAATCTTTAATTTGACTACTCTACGAAATTGGAAACACCATTTCCTTTCCAATGAAACTGACCTCAGCACCTAATTTGATCTCGATCAAAAGTTATTCCCTACACAAGACTTGTAGAGGCAAAATGGTCATAAATAAATTTGGTAAAAATTATGGACATGTCTCACATCCCCATAAACAACATATTAAAATATGAGAATGATCCAACCTTCAGGGAATTAAATAAAAATATTTTACGATCCTCTGATACGTAAAATGCAGGCTATTACATTTGAGCTGAAATCAGTAGAAACAACTGCACGTTTTCTCATCTAACTTCCTCCTACGGGCTCCGATTTGCGAACCGTCTTTTTGTTGTGAAGCTAATTCCACTCCCTTCAATTCAAGCTTATATAGTGTCATAAAATTCAATAAAGACTATAATAAATTTCAATGAATTCTTACGATAAAATTGAAATTGTGTTATAAATGAGAGATAGTTCAATACAAGAGTCTCATCACAAGTGCACTTTGGAAAACATACAAGATGAATTCACTTAACAACTCCCTGATTCCAGATGAATGGTCTTTAAGATCATTGGATTACTGGACCTAGATGAGCGAAGCATCTTAATCTCAAAGGAGATTAATCTTGGAGATTATAATACGAATAATTCCAAACTCATAAGCAAGACCTAGAGCAAAATCACACATAGAAGACGTTATAAATGCTAGAAAATAAAATAAATAAGCAATGAGACCTCAGATGCTCGAAAGTTGAGCATAATCCAATACAATATAATGTGGTTTTGAAATAATAATAATATAATGTGATTTTAAAAATTAACTTTGTATATGATTGAATTGGGTCTAGAAACTTGTTTTGTTGAGTCCAAATTAGGCGTATTTACTGTAGATTGTCAATGAGTGTACTTTGATTAGAGCTCGTGAAATTATAAAAGAATAGTGTTTGATATTTTTGGTAAAAGGACCAACACTTCATTATTTTTGTAAACACTAAAACCAAAACCTTATTCACTACTCCTTTCTTCCAACGGTAGGCCAAGATCACACATGTTGATTAAAGTCGAATCAAGTGAAGTGGTCAACTAAGGAGAGATGCATCATGCTTAGGGGATCTCATCAATTGTTCCCTATCGTGGAAGGAAGCAAAGGCGTGGCCCAAATATAATGGAGATGTAGCAATGGATTCTGTCCTTTTTTCCTTGAATGATGAAGCAAAAGAAGGCGGGACTAGTATGAACGAGGTTGACTTGGTTGGGACGATCGATGGTATGGTTGCGGCAGTAAGCGGTGCGAGGCGGAAGCGGCGATGGACGATCAAGGTTCAATGTCAAGATGTAAACCACAAGCCTAAGGATAATGCATGATTATGGTTACATTCGTTGGTAAAGGTGATTAGCGATTAATCACTATAACTAATGAAATAGATTATTTTAAATAATGTTTAAAAGTTGTCAATGCAATATCTATTTCATACAAGGTTGGATTTGGACATGGTCAGTCGGTTGCGCTCGTACCAAGAAAGCTTCGCTATGTAGCTGGATTAATCCATATTAGAGCTCACTGTAATTTTAGTAAAATCGTATGTACTTGATTTAACTGCTTTGAAATGCGAAACTATTAATTGAAAATTTTGGTGAGTTAAAACTCACAACTTTTGGAATACCACTATGTTACATGTAGTATCTTGATTGCTTATTTGGATGAATTATCTATTTTTTCTAGCGTTCTTGATTCTTCATTTTAAAATGGTAAATATAAGAAGTTCACTATTAGAAATTATCTAACAGACAGAGAAATTAGCAGAGGGATCCAATAAGATTCCCTTCAATTGTTATTTATATGCATTCATATTACTGTTATATGAACTGTGGACTTAAAACTAGTTGTGATCCTATTAGTTATATGACATTGTATATGTTGAAACTTGAACCCTATAATGATAAAAATCAACAAAAAAATTCTGTTAAGTACTTGGTAGCCGGTAACTTTAGTTTTTTTACTCTGAAATACTAAGAAGTGTCGTTTGGCAAAAGAATCGAGTTTCATATAGAATAATTTTATAAAGATACATAAAGAGTATTATAACAAATCATGTTCTACAGAAGTTATGAAAATATATTTTGCAAATGAGTCCAATCATGTAAATCATTTCAGAACATTTTAAAAGAAGTTTTATAAATAGTTCCCGAATTTATAAATAAGCTTATGTAGGTAAAGTATATTTTTTGTATTAAACTAGGGTTGCTATGGAGCTTTAATAGAGGCGCTAGAACTCAAAAACTTTTTCTTGTATTATTTTATATATACTGTGTGTTTGTTATCGTACATATCAACAATTGTAAGAACAAGTTATTATAACCATACATGCTGACTTGTAGATTAATACTCTGATCTTCATATCACGGTTTCCCCTTTATGTAAAGAGTGCTATTTATATTATAGATTATTCATTCCTTGTGAGATTGTGTTCTATCTTTCTTTATATTCTTTCTTTTCCTTAAACAATCTTTCTCTATATTCTTCATTTTCCTCAAACAATCTTTCTTTTAGGCACTTGGATGTTCGACAACTTTGAATATAGATGATGTAGTAGTATCAAAATTTGAAGTTCTAACTATAGTGAGCTGTTAATCAGAATGAGCCACACTTATGTTAATATATAATTTTCAACGTTTCAATCCCAAATTCATAATGATTTAATAAGCATGTTTGTTACCAAAACAAATTAAATCAAGATTATAATTACTTTATCCAATAAATTCAATAAAAAACGTATTCAACCTACCTTAAGAATTACTTCATCAAGATTTAGATTAGGGTAGAATTATATTCAACTAGGTTGAATTTTTATTTAATTTCAAAAAAATAATATTTCTAATATAACCTAAATCAATTTGAAATCAAATAGAATACAAATAAACTGAATTACATATAAATCACCATATTAATTATAAACTTGCTCATCTCAAAGGAATTTATCTTCTAATTTGATATGATTTTTCTATTTCTCTCATTTACAGATTTTATTCCTTTACATATTCTCTTCTATTTCGATTCTCCCATTCCCTATCATTGAACGTGTATTCTTCTTATGAATGTTTAGTGACGACTGCCCATAACTCATGCACTAAACATGAGGAAAAATGCGCTGAAGGTGTGCCAGGCAGTCATGGACGATCATCAAGGTAAGATAATACAAGAAGAACCTGTCGTATAACACACAGCGCAAGGATAAAATATAATAGAACATATACAACAGGTAGTAATAGTGTAGCAAAATTAAGCTAAAACTTAAACTCTTTCATATCACCAAGAAATATCCATACAACTTTGGATAACACTATAAGAGTTTATATAATAAGCCTCACTATAACACTCAGAGAGAAAATCAAATAGCGGAAAATTGAAATACTAGATAGTAGCAAAATAAAACGCCAGCCTCGTGCTCTTCATCGCACAGCAGCATCGTCCTCATCAAGATCAACAACTTGTCATCTGCTACTCAGTCTGCCCATCCAAAACCGGATGAGCAACCCAAGGTAATAAGAGGAAACATAAAACCTTGAGTCATACAACAGTCTTAATGAGCTATAAAACTACTATCTAATATCATCAACAAAGTATATGAGAATAGGCAGATTAAGCAACCAATCTACCAAACACCAGAGAAGAACCTAAACCTATCTTCCCCATATCTGATAGTGATAGCCTTTACAAACAAGCATTAAGAAACAATAATACATTCATGGAAAATAGTTATCAAGCGTAGACCACCCGAATCGATCTCGACATCCCCCAAGCACAAGCCCCGAAGGCCTAAACCAACATCATACAAGAACCTAAGAGATATCTCCTTCGACATCGAATAATCAACATAAGATGATACAAGCAAAACAGACATCACTCATGACTCTAGCTATCACCGCCAATCTTGCTTTGAAACCATCGTTAATCGTGTGACCGGATGAACACCTTGCCATCAACTATCAAGGGTTAATGGTAAACCCCAGTTTTGACCTAAATAGCTCCAATTTTTACTAAATCATCACCAAACGACAACATTGATGCGACCAATTCATCCAAATCATCTAATTAAACAATAAACACTTTATGAAATCATTATCAACATCAAAATGACAATCATTCATCGATAATTGTATGAAATTCACCAAAATCATGATACATGAATGAATAAACAAAACAATGGTTCTAACTTGCATAAAGATATGAATTAACATAAGAATTACAGGTTTTAAGTTGCTAGATTAGACCTTATGGTGATTCATATGAAAACATACTTACCATGATGTAGACCTAGGTGAAAATAACTTAAGATGATGAAAACAGATCAAACAACCGATATAGTTGATTGAATCCATGTGAGAGATGCTTATCACTCATCAATTCTTCGAATTATCTTGAAATCGCTAATTCTCAATCCAGATACAAAGAATATGCTTCAAACCTCTTGATTTGATGCATCTCCCTTCACTTAACGTAGATCTAGCTTCAAACGATGTAGATTTTCGATTATTTATATAGATCTAGAATTTTAATAGTGGAAATGTGTATTTGATTGAGCAAGAAGGATCACGAGCTCAACCAAATGAGAGAATGAAGAAAGTAAACTATTCTCCATGTCTCTAACCCCCTATTTATAGCCTCTCACTAGCCCACTAATGGCCCTCCTCAGATCAGCCCATTAATGGCTCTAAAAACCTGAATAGAAATTGTGAAACACAAAAACAACGATTCCTCCCAAATCGCTGAACCAAATCTTTAGTATGACCACCCTATGGAATTGGCAACACCATTTCCTTTCCAATGAAACCGACTTTAGCACATGATTTGATCTCAATCAAAAGTTATTCCTTGTACAAGACTGATATGGGAAAAATGGTCACAAATAAAATTGGTAAAAATTATGGACATGTCTTGCATCCCCATAACTAACATACTAAAATATGAGAATGATCTAACCCTCAGGGAATTAAATAAAAATAGTTTACCGTCCTCAAGTACATAAAATGTGGGCTATTACATTCTCCCCCCCCCCCCCCTTTAGGAATTTTCACCCCCAAAATCCCAGGAAAACACAAGCAACAAAAAATTCAGCATGCCTATCATCCATGAGCCACCAATTTACCATCCAAAATACCATCCATCAAGTCATGCATCCATAGCCTTATCCTAGCACGCAGAACTCTAACAGCAACAATAATAATACATGTTAGAATGGGGTAAGAACTACACGACAATTATGGGTCATACCAATGAAGAGTTCTGGATGGGTCGTCTTCAAAATCTCTTCTGTCTCCCATGTACAATCGTCATCATCCTCACTCCATTGCACCTTGACTAACTTAACCGTCTTCCTCCTAAGTTGTTTCGTGTCATTCCCCACAACGCAAAGCACCATACGAGGTTTCATAACTACGGACTCGACTTCTAGGTCTTAGTATTGTACTAGAGATACAACCACATTCGAATTGTGAGCACACTTCCGTAGAAACTATATATGGAAAACATCATGCACATTCGACATCTTCTCGGGTAACTCCAATCTATACACGAGCTTTCTAATCCGCTCGATTATCGGAAACAGTCCAACAAACCTTGGATCTAACTTCCCTTTGCTTCCAAACCGAACAACCTGATTTAACGGCGAAATCTTCACGAAAATCATATTGCGAACGTCGAATTCCAAATCCTTATGGCGCTTATCGGCATAACTTTTCTGACGATCTTGGGTTTCCTTCATTCGTTGCTGAACGATCTCGATACATTCCGATGTCCCTCTAATCATCTGTAGCCCAAGTATCAACTTATCTCTAGTTTCTAACCAACATGCCGGAGAATTGCACGATCTACCATACAACGCTTCACATGGTTCCATCTTAATGCTCGAGTGGTAGTTGTTATATGCAAACTCAACTAGATATAGATGGTTGTCCCACGATCCTCCGAAGTCTAATACACAGGCTTTTAAGAGATCGTCCAAATCTCGGTTAACCCTCTCGGTTTGACCATCAGTTTGGGGATGATTAGCCGTACTCAAACACAATTTGGTTCCCATAGTCTCTTCCAAAATCCACTTGTGAACAATGGATCTCGATCACTCACTATGCTCATTGGTATACCATGGAATTGAACTATCCATTTTATATAAAGCTTAGCCAACTTCGATGTTGTCCTAGTCGATTTGACAAGAATAAACCTTGCACTTTTGGTCAAGCGATCCACGATGACCCAAATTCCTTCGTTTCATGTCCTAGTTTTAGGTATTCTATCTATAAAATCCATCGACATCTACTCCCATTTCCATGTAAGAACTTCCAATGGCTGAAGCAATCCACTCGACTTCTTCTGTTCAGCTTTCACCCACTGACAGTTCATGCACTTGGAAATAAACTTTCCAATATCCCTTTTCATCCCTTCCCAGTAGTAAGAATGCTTCATGTCGTAATACATCTTATTACCACCAGGATGAATCATCAAATTCGAGTGATGACATTCCTTAAAAACCTCAACCCTCAATCCATCGATATCAGGAACAACCAATCATCCTTGGTTTCAAAGCCAACCTTCTTGATCGACCTCGAATTCTTTATCCTCTAGTTCCAACTTCTGGATAAATTCGACAAGCTTTGCATCTCGCTTTTGGAACTTGCCAATTGTGACACCTCACGTTTGTTAGTATCACTCACTAAGGGAATGCATTAACTTTCGTGAAGCGTTGTAGTTAAATAAGAACATAATAGCACAAGACAGACATGTAAAATAGCAGCGAAATTAAAAACTTTATTTAAATCATAACATCATGGTCCCAAATACTGAATTTACATTATAGGTTTGAAATAACCAGTTACATGTTTAATAATTTGTCTTGCCAAAAATATCAAAGTAAAAAAACATAAACCATATTTCCCAAGCAAAGCCATAAGAGAGTTAACAATGAGTCAAAGTTGTACATCAATATCCAAAGTCCAAGCTAATCTGAAAAGAATCCAAATCAACTCTAAGCACTTCCACCCTGAGAACCTTGGGGGGAAACAGAAGAGAGAGAAGAGGAAACAAAAAGGGTCAGATATAAAGTCTGGCGAGTCCAGTTACTTTTAAATATAGATAAATAAAAGTGTCATGGCAGGTATATAAAAACCGGAAGAACAAGATAACAAGGACAAGTGTGAATTGAACCAGATAAGATTAACATGATATATTGTGCTTCTTATATACATTTCTGTGTACCGCACATATACTAGTATATCAGAAATGGAATGATCCATATCTATACCATTCTATTTCATTTTCTTGTTTATTAGGTCACATGGGTTAATCGCACTCAAGACTTATATGCGCATCGTGCCCATTTACTTTCCCATGGATTCACCTAATACAATATATGTAGCTATCTCCCAATATTGAGATACACCCATGGTAACCCACTCGCACGGTCTCCACTATAATGCAGCAGAAGTGAACGCAGTCCCTCGTCCTATGTCGGAGTCTACATTACAATGTTACGTTTCGCATATATCTATCATAACTATGCTACATAAGCATACAGACTGCCACCATCGATTGAATCAGATTCCATATCGGAATAATGCCCTCTAGTCTACGATACATCACCCAGAGCAGATGTGCGTGTATCTAGACTGTCCCACGTATGTATTGTAATTGTAGCTCAATGCCTCAACCGCACATCCTCTATTGTGCACCGAGTTCCGTGGCAGGGCGTGACACGGAACTCGGCCGAGAGCTTTTCCATATCTTTATAGGCCCGTCTTTAATGAAACTCTATATACAGATATAGCTAGGGTTTGTTTTCGTGGTGGCTATGGCCCCACCTCGGCCCCTCCCTTAACTAGTAAACACTACAGAGCTAAGCGACTGCCCCTAATAACAACTAATCTAAGCATCCATGTGGCATCTCCCCTCAACCCCATATCTCGATAGTGAAAGGTGAAATGATATCTTGGGGTTAGCTCTAGTCTTTTTGCATCCCGCTGGCTGCCGATAACGGATATCCTACGGTCTACTATCCTTGTCGGTTGTGACCCTCTCTACCTCCTCGTGAGGCAACCACTGAACTACCCTGGTGCCATCTCGTCACAGCATTCTGATTGCATAGCTACATCTGCAATCAAGGCCCACCCACCAAGTAGTTGCGCGTAGACCCAACCTCTGGGAGCACAGTCCAAAACTATATCACCACAGAGGACTACTGGGAGCACCTTCAACGTCTCAGGAAGCAGCGTACTTCCCCTTCCAGTCCCTTTGGAGTCATCAAACCAATCAGATGAATGTGCTCTCCCCTCGTGTCTTATAATACCTCGATGATCTACCCCGTTGGGTTACTCCTCCTCAACCGTACGGACTGATCTAAGCGCCTTACTTTAGCATGTTGTTAGACTCTATGTCTAAATATTCTTTTATGAGCTTGTCTCACCTTACCAGGTTCCACCTAACTAGGCTATTCCAATTCATATTGAATTCTTATTCAAAATACCAAGTTTCTCTTGCTTATTAATTTCAGTTACACAAATTAATTCGTTTAAGTTTATTAATAAGCTTACAACATGTTATTCTCTAGATTGTGGCCCACGGTCTGTAATCCATAATCTATTTTATATTATTGCTTGGTTACATCATTACCATAACATGCTTTTACTTAATGTGTAATTAAGTACGTCTCATTTTACATGTTTCCTTTTTAACATGTCGGTCATTATTTATGATTAAATATAACTTATCTTTTAAGTTTTCCTCATTCTTTCTCATTTAATCATAATTCCATTTTTCATTGTTAATACAACTTATCATTGTTTACTTGTTAACTTAGTTCTATTAACTAAGGCCCATTAACAAGTTTCCCAACCCATTAATTATAACATATGTCATGATATCCTCTTGTCCCTAGTACATGCCTAAGCATGTTGTTCACATCAGCGGGTTCCAAAATTCTAGATTACTTAATTTATAGTTAAGTATCTCTTATCTTATTACACAGGTTGTCACATTTCCTTACAAGGTATGCTTACCCTAAATGGTGTCCTTTAATTACATAACTTTATTGTTTCTACCGGTTATGTATACCACTAGGTGTCTTTAATTACATAACCTAATCGGGTTAAGTTTATGGGTCTATATGCATATATTAGCTATCCCCTCTAATTTACTTAATCCACCCACTACCCATCCAATTTAACTTAACCCTAACTTAAGTGCATACTCACACGACCCTTATAGATTAAATTAGGTTAAGTAGTCCAATTCGTTACCATGTCCAATTATGGTTATAATAGGCTAGACCTCTCACATTATGTGGATACTGGATATGGAGGTCGGGTCCGGGCAGTCTTATTCCCCAGTTGGGCCTAACCTTGTGTCTTAGCCCGATTCGTACTTACGTACTTAGACCTCCCACATTAGGTTCAACATTAGTGGCTGCTGGATATACCAGTCAAGTTCGGGCAGACTTCCGCCACTAATGCAACCTAACCTCGTGTCATAAGTACGATTACAATTCCTAATTGTAATTACTAGATTTACCATTATTAATTAATTTACCAATTAATTAATCCTTTCCTTTTATAGGTGTCAATACCTATTTTACCCGGTAATTTGAATCACAAGTCCAAAAATGTTCATATTCAAATTATACCATTTTTATCCAAATCTTCCTATGTTATTATAAGTGATTATTCTATGTTTCCCCATTTGAATTATGTCTAATACACTTTTCAAATCATAGTCCTATATGCCTCTTTTTAATTCACCTTTTTAACTATGCACCATATGTCCCTTATCATAAATTAAAGCGTATATATATATATATATGTGTGTGTGTGTGTGTGTGTGTGTGTGTGTGTGTGTGTGTGTGTATTGCACAAACCCCAAATCCACATATTTTCCAACTTGCCCCAAGTCCATATTCACCTATTCTAGTACAAGTTGTACCCAAACCCATGTTCGCATATTTTCTAATGTATGCCTAAAATTCATATTCAAACATGTACCAATTTATGTACCAAATCAATATTTAGACATGTTCCAATTTATATGCCAAATTAATATTTACACATTCCAATACAAGTTAACCCAAATTCATGTTTTTCGATTTAGCCCAAAAATTCACATTCATATTATCCAATATGAAATATGCCCCCAAATCCAAATTCGTATATTTCCAAATTATGCCCACATTTAGATCCATATATTTCCCAATACCGATTATGCCCCAAATTATGTCATTTCCCATTATTCCCAGTTCCGCACGTTCGCATTTTTCAGCGTTAGTCCTAGGCTCGAAGGTAGCCTGGCTATATGAAAATAAAAAGGAAAAGAAGGAGAGAAGAGAATCAAAACAGGCATAATAACGAATCAGCAACATAACGATAGAAATAGGCATAACTGAATTGACATATTATGACAAGATTAGACTTGGTGATGATATAAACATATAAGAATAGATCAATGGAACATGTCATAATATAACTGATTAGGCACCGATTCAAGTTCCAATTATTATATACATACCAAGATTACTATTTAGATATTTATATCTAAAAGCAACATGAACTCGCAGTGAATTTGCTGCGAAGAACATGTTGAATAAGTTGTTGTAGGCATCGCTAAATTTGTTGTAGCAATCTTCAAATATGTATAATCCTCTTTGATTGTTTTTAGATCTGATCTTCTAATTTGACTTGATGGAGAAGAAAGGCTTGTTTTAATTTAGATTAGAGCAGCATGGAGGCTACATGGATGAAGACAATGAGATTAGGGTTAGGTTTAAGTGCTTATTTATAGGTGCATTAGGTGAATTAGGACCTTTAGATTTGATTAGGAACCATCTAAACCACTCAAATTAGAAAAACACGTCATCAGAAAACTGCCTAGAATCAACCAATCGACCGTCCAATTTCAACCAGTTGACAGTTTTCACTTCTTTCTAAAAACGGCTGACTGGTGATATTTGGCGGTCGATTTGTACCTGTCGAATGGTGAAAAAGGTGCGGTCGACTTGTTTTACAGCTTTAAACTTTAAATCTTCTGAGCTTCATAACTTCTTCATACGATGTCCGTTTTACACAAATTCGGACTCTATCTCAAGCAGAATTCCAAGACGAACGCAATGGCGTAACCCTTTTCACTTAATTCTTCATTTAAAAATTAGGTATTATTTAATTTTTCATTTTGATATATAAAATTACGGGGTGTTACATTCTCCCTTACTTAAAGTATTTCGTCCCCGAAATCTCTAAGTTAAGAAGAACATATATCCTAACATCCAACAATCATACATCCATCTAGTAGTCACAGGAATCCATTGTCCTTGAGGAATTTCTGATGCTTTTAGGAACATACGCAATAGTGTGTGTATATGTCCGTAAACTAATGTGAAATATCAAGCGGTCTACTGATTCAGTTGACCTCCTTAATGCAATGTATGTTTGTGCCATGCAACCAAAATGTATGTAAATCACCCTAGCATAACATGTAAGTTCTATATGGGTGCACAACCATCCATCCAAATGCAAAATCAATGCAACAACAATCCATAAAAATTTAAAACATACACACATCAATATGCAATATGTAAGTGATTGAGCCGACCTAGTGCCTATTGTGTGTGTATATGCATCCTCGAGCAATCACTAGCAACCACTTGCATCCATCAAACATAACATGTCTCTAACACATGTTTGCATTCATTAGTTTTCTACCTAGAGACTCGATCGATAGGAGATATTCAAACGATATATACATGTATTAATTCGGAGCTTGGAAAAATAGGTTAAGAACATAATCTCGAAAAGGAAAGGATATGAAGCGCGGATCTTGTCTTCAGCCTCCCAAGTAGCATTCTCGCGCCCCTTTCCCCATAGCACTCTTACTAGCTTCACTTCTTTGTTGCACAATTTCTTAACCTCCGATACAAGTATGCAATTCGGAACTCGTCCAATCGTTGCTTCCTTCTCTACTTTCACATCCTCTCGCAAGTTTGGCTCCACTATCTCGAACTCTATACCTTTTATCGCCTCTTGAATGAATAGTCATCTATCAAACCTCTTCTCAAGTAGCTCGCCTACTTGCTTATCAAGTTCCCTCTTTTCTTTCACATGTTGCAAATCAACGATAAATATATCAAGAGGTTCTAGGAGACCAAGCCTGACAGATCCTTTTGGGGTCATAAGAAATCTCGAGAGTCTTTCTATGGCAAGTCAGAAGTCTAATGACTCTCCTCTCTCAATCTAGAATGGCTCCATATATGGTTAACCCATCCATCTTAGAATCAAACTGTATCTTATGAAATCAAGAACATATGTGGTGCAATCAAACTCGATGCGTAACATAGAGATTCTCAAACCCCGACAAATCATCGATAAAAGAGCCATACCTCAAATGGGGTTTGAGGCAATAACGGGATCCAAAACCATACTAGTATCTAGGTGCAGAGACTTAACTCAACTAAAGGATCAGATATGAAAGAATACGAAGCACCAGAAAAAGAATCCTAACAGGATGATCAGAAATGGGAATCAATCCTTCGATGGAAACTTTTCTACCCCTATCCTGTCCACCAGCTATAAGAATATTAGCTTGTCTCCTGGAAGTTCCTTCCCTCTGGCCTTGTCCTTGTCTCTTTGGGCACTCCTTAATAAGGTGTCCCGCCTTACCAAAGTGGTAACCAACGTTTTATCTCCTTCTGCAATCCTTTTTCAGATGACCCACCATTCCGAAGTTATGTATTTCCTCTTTTCTTCTTTTATCTATATTCCCTTCTTAAGCCACCATTTTCTTTCATCTTTGGACTGTATTCCTTAGCCCCAATTCCCTTATTCTCCTTTTACCATCCTAGTGCAACATGCTAACCAGTCTCTTGAAAGCGGCCTCTATCGCATGGAAATCTATACGAGGTTCGAAAGAAAATAAGATGCGGGTGAAACTATTGAGGCTAAAGATGGAGGTTGGGCACTTCTGTAACACCCCACCTCCGCTAGGGTCACTCACAAAGGGAATGCACTAGTTTTGGTGGAGCATTATCTAGGTAAACATACACAGAGATATCACAAGACAAAACATAAATAAAGCAGCGGTAGAAATTAAAAACCAAATCTCATTATTTCAAGAGAAGAGTCAAAACCTCATGTATGCAAAGTACAAGTTGCCATTATTTCATTACATCAAGTTCTAGATAAAGAAGCATAAACATAAAAATAACAAAAGTAAATTATTCCCCAAAAATAGAAGACGTGCAGCCATAGCATAGCTCAAGACCAAACCGTACATGAGCTGACGGAAAGCAAGCAGAATCCAAGCTAAGTGCTAGAGTTTCCTCCCTGAGAACCTTGGGGGGGGACGAAAGAAAACGGGTCAGCCATAAAGACTGGTAAGTCCAAGTGACTTTCAGCATAAAAATAGGTAAAGGTAACATGACATGTATAAACTGAATGTAAACATGAGTATGATGTCAAGATGGACAAGATAGACTAAGATAACATGATGAATCAAGCATAGATCAAGTATAGCATCGCATGTTCAAGGTTCGCTGCACTAATTGTAATAATAGCCCAATCCATGTTAAGTATAAATCATGAAATGATCCGTTGGCCCAAAATCGTGAATGACCTATTGCTAGGTCCAATGGAACGATCCACTAATCGATCGGTTCCCTACAAGTTCTAGCTTGTTGTGTTACTGTGTCATACGGCCCAATCACGAATGTAGTCACCTGTGCTAGGTCCACCATAGGGTGTATCAAGCCCTATGGTGCCAACCACCGACACGAATCAAGAATGCACAGATAAACCTACTGATGCCCAATGCCTGCTTTTTCTGCTCCGGAGTGTGTGCACGCCCGCACTCCGTTAGAACCTACACTGGCGCACCCACACAGCCGTCGTTCTGGTCGCTTACAATCAGCCCAATAATCATGCCCCACCCTGCCTAGTCCCAGGGTACCATGATACATCTAGTGGGTTACTGCTGAAACGGACCGCGTAACTAGGGTTTCCGTCTAGTAGGTTATGTGTTGTCATTTAAATTCAAGACTTAACCCATTAGTCTAGTATATCAGGTTGGCTAAGTGTTGTCATTTAAGTTCGTGACTTAGCCCTACCATTCACGTGTTAAGTTGGTTAGGTGTTGTCGTTCAAGTTCATGACCTAACCCTACCAATCATATTTCAAGTTAGTTAAGTGTTGTCTTTCATGTTCATGACATAACCCTATCATGTGGCATTAATTCATTAATGCACCCTAACCTCTCACATTAGACATGTTGTTGTGGTCACTGGATATGTCGGGCGGTTCCGGGCAGATTTACACCACAACTCAATCTAACCTCGGGTTTCAAGTGCGATATGACCAACTACTCACATTGGATCCTATTGTTTGCAGTAACTGGATTTGCCGAGCGGTTCCGGGCAGATTTACACTGCAAACTCAACCCAACCTCGAGTTGGCCATTTTCAAGTTCGTTCTAGTGTCATGACCATGTTCAAGTTTCATGTCAAGTTCGTGTCAAGCTTCAAGGATAAGTTTCATGCCCATATCCCGATTCAAGTTGTAATAATGTTCATGTTTCAAGTTTTGCCTATTCATAATTCATGTTTGTAACCAATTCATGTTTTGCCTAATATACCCAAATCGTATTCCCATCGCCTGTAAACGTTAATTGACCTAATTTACAAGTAAATCTAATTCTAGTGATAAAGGGAATAACATCGAAGCTATGATAGGAAGAAGAGACAAGCATAAAGCGATAAAAGAGATTACATGACTGGCATGATATGACTTAAGATAATCTGTTACAACATCACTGGCATATAGAAATTTCAAGTTTAGAAAGGTAAGGCGATAGTCATGGTAAATGCTTCCTATAAAGAATAGGCATGCAAAAGCAAGCCAAACACAAGAGTAATGGATCCAAATGGCGAATAAACTTAAGCAAGCCACACCCTAGGTATACGATCCAACAAAATGCTAATTCGGTGCACATCATGGGTTTCAACTATAGTGTTATAGGCATGAACAATCAACTATAATAGTCTGAAGCAATTAACCCAATTAGTCATAGGTAGAAATCTCATGAATCATAAGCGACTCATCACAATAATCATGGACAGATATCAAAAGTAGTTCTAGGCAAATAGTCATAGGCAATTTACAGTAATAGTTTCAAAGTCATGGTCATAGATAATGGCCTTATGTTCATAATCATAGGTAATAATCCTCATAGTCAAGAGTCATAGGTGATTAGCCATAATTGTCCTCGTCATAGTCATAGGCCTAGTCTTGTGTTCTCAGTCATAGGCATGGTCTTATGTTCTGTCATAGGCATAAGTATAGTCTTATGTTCATCGTCATAGTCATAGGTATATTAAGGTTATAGTCCTGAAGGAATTTGATTTACAACATGAATAGATCCAAAGCAATATTCACGAAAGTCGAGATCCAAGATAAATAAGAACAGATACAAATCAATTTCCATACGTAGATCCAATTCCAATTTACAACATGGATATTAAGTTTACAGCTTTTATCTAAAAGTAACTTGAACTTACAGTGCGTGGATCGAGAATTAGAAAGCAGAATTTGATTTTTGAATCTCTATTTGATCGATCGTGTTCTAATTGAGATCCCCCCAATTTGCAAATCTCTAAGCGTTGTCTTGATGGAGAAGGAGCAGTCCTTTTTGTTCCTTTTTTTATCTTATTATTTAGATTATCTTAGAAGCAGCATAAGGACAGAAAGAAATTGGTATGGAGAGAATGAGGCTAGGGGGCTGCTTTTATAGGGTTAGGCAAACGAATCTGGTCACGAAATAAGTCTAAATACATCAGAATGCATCTGGCTTAGGAAACATGTTCGGGAGGCAGGCCGACCCCCAGGTCGACACTATGGTCGACCTGGCCAACCCAGGTCGACACTATGGTCGACTGGGCCCCTGGGAGGTCGACACTATGGTCGACCCCCAGGTCGACCTAGTCTATGGGCGGGAGTTTTCCCACCCTGCCTGCTACGGGGTTTGAATTCGAATTTCTAATTCGAAATTCGAGCTGTCTTTGATTCTGAAAATTTCTGAAACTTCTAGAGGTCATAACTTGGTCATACGAACTCCGATTTTCGAAAACTCGGACTCTATTTCGTGTAAAATATCGAGACGAACGCAATGGCGTAACCCGTTTCCCTTGATTCTGATTTTAAAAATTTAATTCTGCCTTGATTTCTTTTTTTAACATGTAATAAAAATTCGGGTTGTTACAACTTCTTTTCCCTTTGACATGTACCATAGTTTTAACATGCCTACGGAACCATGATGAGATGGGGATACCCTTTCGGGAAGAAACGGTTCGCTGAACAAAAGGAGAAGGAAACAAGCGGAGAATCGAGAAGATATTTATGGCTTTGGGAAATATGCTCTTCAAAAACAGACTTTTTATTTTAAAATACTTTGTTTTTGAGACCCTTATGAAAATCATTTTCAAGATACTTTATCCAATCTTATAAACATATGCTCTGATACCAAATGTGCACCCTACGTCCGTTAATGTCACTCACTAAGGGAATGGATAAACTTTCGTGAAGCGTTATAGGTAAATAAGAACATAATAGCATAAGACAGACATGTAAAATAGCAGCGGAATTAAAAACTTTATTTAAATCATAACATCATGGTTCCAAATACTGAATTTACATCATAGGTTTGAAATAACCAGTTACATGTTTAATAATCTGTCTTGCCAAAAATATTAGAGTACAAAAACATAAACCATATTTCCCAAGCAAAGCCATACGAGAGTTGACAATGAGTCAAAGTTGTACATCAATATCCAAAGTCCAAGCTAAGCTGAAAAGAATCCAAATCAACTCTAAGCACTTCCGCCTTGAGAACTGAGGAGGGGGACGGAAGAGAGAGAAGAGGAAACAAAAGGGTCAGACATAAAGTCTGGCGAGTCCAGTTACTATTAAATATAAATAAATAAAAGTGTCATGGCAGGTATACAAAAACCAGAAGAACAAGATAACAATAACAAGGACAAGTGTGAACTGAACAAGATAAGATGAACATGATATATTGCGCTTCTTATATACCTTTCTATACCGCACAGATACTAGTATATCGGAAATGGAATGATCCCTATCAATACCATTCTGTTTCATTTTCTTGTTTATTAGGTCACTTGAGTTAATCGCACTCAAGACTTATATGCGCATCGTACCCATTTACTTTCCCATGGGTTCACCTAATACAATATATGTAGCTATCTCTCAATATTGAGATACACCCCATGGTAACCAACTCGCACGGTCTCTACCGTAATGCAACAGAAGTGAAAGCAATCCCTCGTCCTATGTTGGTGTCTACATAACAATGTTATGTTCCACATATATCTGTCATTACTATGCTACGTAAGCGCACGGACTGCCACCATCAATCGAATCAGATTCCATATCAGATTAATGCCCTCTAGTCTATGATACATCACCCAGAGTAGATGTGCATGTATCTAGACTGTCCCATGTATGTATTGTAATTGTAGCTCGATGCCTCAATCGCACGTCCTCTAATGTGCAAAGAGTTATGTGGCAGGGCATGACACGGAACTCAGCCGGGAGCTTTTCTATATCTGTATAGGCCCATCTTTAAAGAACCTTGATATACAAATATACCAAGGGTCTGCTTTCGTGGTGGCTATGGCCCCACCTTGGCCCCTCCCTTAACTAGTAAAGACTATAGAGCTAAGTGACCGCCCCTAATAACAACCAATCTAAGCATCCATGTGGCGTCTCCCCTCAACCCCGTACGTCGATAGTGAAAGGTGAAATGATATCTTGGGGTTAGCTCTAGTCATTTCGCATCCCGCTGGCTGTCAATGATGGATATCCGATGGTCTACTATCCTTGTTGGTCGTGACCCTCTCACCTCCTCGTGAGGCGACCGCCGAACTACCCTGGTGCCATCTCATCACAGCATTCTGACCGCATAGCTACATCTGCAGTCAAGGCCCTTCACCTAGTAGTTACGTGAAGACCCAAATTCTGTGAGCATAGTCCAAAACTATACCACCATAGAGGACTACTAGGAGCACCTTCAACGTCTTAGGAAGCAGCTTACTTCCCCTTCTAGTCCGTTTGGAGCCATCAAACCAATCAGACGAATGTGTGCTCCCGTCGTGTCTTATAACACCTCGATGATCTACCCCCATTGGGTTACTCACCCTTAACTGTATGGACTGATCTAAGCGCCTCACTTTAGCATGTTGTTAGACCCTATGTCTAAACATTCTTTTATGCGCTTGTCTCCCCTTACCAGGTTTCCACCTAACTTGGTTATTCCAATTCATATTGAACTCTTATTCAAATTGCCAAGTTTTTCTTGCTTATTAATTTCAGTTATACAACTTAATTCATTTAAGTTTATTAATAAGCTTAAAACATGTTATTCTCTAGATTGTGGCCCACGGTCTGTAATCCACAATCTATTTTATATTCTTGCCTGGTTACATCATTACTATAACATGTTTTTACTTAATGTGTAATTAAGAATGTCTCATTACACATGTTTCCTTGTTAACATGTCGGTCATTACTTATGATTAAATATAACTTATCTTATAAGTTTTCCTCATTCTTTCTCATTAATCATAATTCCATTTTTCATTGTTAATACAACTTATCGTTGTTTACTTGTTAACTTAGTTCTATTAACTAAGGCCTATTAACAAGTTTCCCAACCCATTAATTATAACATACGTTGTGATTTCCTTTAGTCCCTAGGATAGGCCTAAGCATGTTGTTCACATCAGCGGGTTCCAGACTTCTAGATTACTTAATTTATAATTAAGTACCTCTTATCTTATTACACAGGTTGTCTTATTTCCTTACAAGTTATGCTTACCCTAAACGGTGTCCTTCAATTGCATAACTTTATTGTTTTTGCCAGTTATGTGTACCACTTGGTGTCTTTAATTACATAACCTTATCGGGTTAAGTTTATGGGTCTATATGCATATATTAACCATTCCCTCTAATTTACTTAACCCACCCACTACGCATCCAATTTTACTTAACCCTAACTTAAGTTCATACTCACACAACCCTTATAGATTAAATCAGGTTAAGTAGTCCAATTCATTACCATGTCCAATTATGGTTATAATAGGGTAGGCCTTTGATACTAGGCCTACAACGTGTGGATGTTAGATATGGCAATCGGGTCCGGGCAATCTTATTCCACAGTTGGGCCTAATCTCGTGTCTTAACCCGATTCGTACTTACGTACTTAGACCTCTCACATTTGGTTCAACATTAGTGGCTGCTGGATATGCCGGTCGGGTCCGGGCAGACTTCCGCCACTAATGCAACCTAGCCTCGTGTCATAAGTATGATTATAATTCCAAATTGTAATTACTAGATTTTCCATTATTAATTAATTTATCAATTAATTAATCCTTTCCTTTTATTGGTGTCAATACCTATTTAACCCCGGTAATTTGAATCACACGCCTAAAAATGTTCATATTCAAATCATACCATTTTTATCCAAATCTACCTATGTCATTATAGGTGATTATTCTATATTTCCCCATTTGAATTATGTCTAATGCACTATTCAAATCACATTCCTATATGCCTCTTTTTAATTCACCTGTTTAATTATGCACCATATGTCCCTTATCATAAATTAAAGCATATATATATATATATATATATATGTATATGTATATGTATATGTATATGTATATGTATATATTGCACAAACCCCAAATCCACATATTTTCCAACTTGTGCCCCAAGTCCATATTCACCTATTCCAATACAAGTTGTACCCAAACCCATATTTGCATATTTTCTAATGTATGCCTAAAATTCATATTCACATATGTACCAATTTGTGTCCAAAATCAATATTTAGACATGTTCCAATTAATAGGACAAACTAATATTTACGCATTCCAATACAAATTAACCCAAATTCATGTTTTCCAATTTATGCCAAAAATTCACATTCATATTATCCAATATGAAATATGACCCCAAATCCATATTCGTATATTTCCAAATTATGCCCACATTTAGATCCATATTTTTCCCAATACCGATTATGCCCCAAATTATTTCTTTTCCTATTATTCCAAATTCCGCACGTTCGCATTTTTCAGCGTTAGGCCTAGGCTCGAAGGTAGCCTGGCTATATGAAAATAAAAAGGAAAAGAAGGAGAGAAGAGAATCAAAACAGGCATAATAACGAATCAGCAACATATGATAGAAATAGGCATAACTGAATTGGCATATTATGACAAGATTAAACTTGGTGATGATATAAACATATAAGAACAGATCAATGGAATATGTCATAATATAACTGACTAGGCACCGACTCAAGATCCAATTATTATATATATCAAGATTACTATTTAGATATTTAGATCTAAAAGCAACATGAACTCGCAGTGAATTTGCTGCGAAGAACATGTTGAATAAGTTGTTGTAGGCATCGCTAAATTTGTTGTAGCAATCTTCAAATATGTATAATCCTCTTTGATTGTTTTTAGATCCGATCTTCTTGTTTGACTTGATGGAGAAGAAAGGCTTGTTTTAATTTAGATTAGAGCAGCATGGAGGCACCATGGATGAAGACAATGAGATTCGGGTTAGCTTTAGGTGTTTATCTATAGGTGCATTAGGTGAAATAGGACCTTTGGATTTGATTAGGAACCATCCAAACCACTCAAATTAGAAAAACACGTCATCAGAAAATTTTCCAGAATAAACCAGTTGATTGGCTAATTTCAACTAGTCGACAGTTTTCACTTCTATCTAAAAATGGTCGACTGTTGAGATTTGGGCGGTCGACTTGTACCAGTCGAATGGTGAATAATGGGCGATCGACTTGTTTTACAGCCTTACACTTTAAATCTTCCGAGCTTTATAACTTCTTCATACAATATCCGTTTTATGCTAATTCGGACTCTATCTTAAGCAGAATTCCGAGACGAACACAATGCCGTAACCCATTTCACTTAATTCTTCTTCTAAAAATTAAGTATTCTTTAATTTGTCATTTTAATATTTAAAATTACGGGTTGTTACACCAATCCTTTTGACAAGAGTTGGTTTTATCGATAAGCTTGGCAACATTTCAAGTCTAACTCACACCGTGGCCGAAAATCAAATCCAACCAAATACTCGAGGCTCTTCCATTCTGAAAACATCGCTCCCAAACTTGCTTGTCCTCGACTTAACGCATCTGCAACTTCGTTACCTTTACCAGGAGTATAGGCTATACCAAAATCGTACGATGTCAGAAACTCTAACCACCGCTGCTACCGAAGATTCAAATCCTTTTGGGAGAAAAGGTACTTCAATGACTTATTATCTGTGGACAACTCGAATCGAACCCCCAACATGTAATGTCTCCACATCTTCAGAGCAAACACAATCGCTATTAACTCCAAATCATGAGTTGGATAAATCCTCTCTTGCGGCTTCAGCTGTCGACTCGCGTAGGTCACAACCTTATCCTTCTACATCAACACTGCTCCAAGTCCAGTATCACATGCATCGGCGCATACCACCATTTTCTCATTCCTACTTGGAGTCGTCAAAACAGGAGCACTCGTCAGTCTTTCTTTCATAATTATGAAAGCTTCCTCACACTTTGCATCCTATGTGAACACCTGATTCTTCTTCGTAAATCTTGTTATTGGCGCAGCTATCTTGGAGAAATCCTTTATAAAATGACGATAATATCCCTCCGACCCAAAGGAACTCTGAAAACCCGTCGCATTATTAGGTATATCCCAGTCCTGGATTGCTTCCACTTTAGCGGGGTTATCCGCTATTACATTTCCAGAAATAACACAGCCTAAGAACCTCACTTCGCCCTTCTAGAAGTGACATTTCGAAAACTTAGCCTCAGATGATGCTTTTGCAAGATTTCCAAAAAAACTCTCAAGTGCATCTTATGGTCTTCCTCATTCTGAGAGTAAACCAGAATATCATCCACGAACACAAGCATGAACTTATTCAACTAATCTCTGAAAACCCTATTCATAAGATCCATAAAATACATTGGCGCGTTAGTCAACCCAAATTGCATCACTAACCATTCAAATAAAATGGATGATGTCTTAAAAGTAGTCTTCGACAAACTATCCTTTGTCATCCTCAAGTGGTTGAATCTCGTTGCCAAATCCATCTAAGAAAATACTTTGGCTTCGTGAAGCATATCAAATAAGTCATTGATCCTCGGCAATGGATACTTGTTCTTCTTGGTCACCTTGTTCAAGTCACGATAGTCCACACACAATCTCAAGGATCCATTTGCCTTTGTTGCGAACACAACTGGTGCTCCCCATTCAGATACACTTCTCCGAATGAATCCTTTTCCCAAAAGGTCACGAACTTACACCTCTAACTCTTGTTGTTCCTTAAGCGCCATCCGCCTAAGAAGCATAAAGACAGGTCTAACACCCTCGACCAAATCGATTCTAAACTCAATCACGATGCGGCAGCAAGCCTTTGACTTCTTCAAAGACACCCTCAAACTCATTAGCAATCAGTACAGATGACAAGTCTTCCTGGGGAATCACAAGCGAATATAAAAAGATCACGAAGACACCATCTTCGGGCTTAATCAAAACCTTTCGCCCTTCCACATCCCCGACTCTCACCTCAAGGTTCTCGCAATCCACTCTTGCCGCATACCTCTTGAGCCAATCCATGCCCAAAATGATCCCAAACAAAGCGAAGTTCAAAACAAAGCTATCAAACACAAAAGAGAAACCATGACTCGATAACATAAGACCATGACAAAGCATACAAAGACTAGACAAACCCCCAATTGGATTAGTCACAACTAAAGGTCTATCACAAATCTCGGGTTCCAAACCCAAGCGGCACGCAATTACAATGGAATGAATGCGATGCTCCAGTACCAAACAACAAACGAACTGAAACACCTTTTACTGAAAAAGTACCTTGTACGATGACATCCTTCCCTTTCTTCTCTGCAGTAGGAACCCTTGCAGAAGATGGCACAAATTCCAAAGCATAAGCCTTCACTGTCTGCTTTCCTTTCGCAAGCTCAGGACAATCTTTCCTATCATGCCCTGACTTTCCACACTTGAAGCACTTCTTTTTAGCTTTTAGATTTTTACAATCCTGAGAATAATGGCCCTTCTGCCATCATTTAAAGCAAGTCAATTCACCCTTTTGCTTCTTCTGACCATCTTTTCCTTTCTACTGTTGCTGCTTTCTTTTTTTGTTATTACCACCCTACTGTGGTTTCAAAGCTTCCTTGGTCGCAACAACGACGATTTCTTCTTTAGGAAACAAGCTTTCATGCCTTACAACTTTTTCCACTATCTTCTCATATGGGTCATCAAGATGATCAACCAACGGCCTTCTAATATAGGTGTCCAAACCCATAACAAACTTTTCGTTCTTCTGATAAGGCGAGTCAATATACGAACGAGCATATTTGGACAAGGCCTCAAAATCGGAAACATAATCAAGCATTGGTTGAACAAATTAGACTTTTGAGAAGTAGAGATAAAATTCATCTCAAACTTGACTTGGAAATTCCCATGAAATCTCATCCTATGGAGTCTCTAGAGTGATAGAGTTACACTAATCCATGGCTCTGCCTTGCAATTGTCTTGATGCAAGCTTCCTTTTTATTGCATCATCTATACCCAAGTCTCTGAAAATCCGTACACAAGCATCCAACCACCTTTGAACCTCTTCGGCCGACTTTGTCCCCTTGAACGGTTTTCCTCCCAGAGATGTAAAGTTTTTACATAGCTTCACAAAATCCACAGCTGTAGGTACCTGCACCTGAACCCTACATCTACCGCGGCTGCCTCTCGAGCGGGGGATCTCCTCATGATTGCTGCCATCATGGCCTCGAACATAGCTAGGTAGTCTGGTATACCGCCATTTCCCCCTTCAGGCGCAGTCCTTTCTCTAACAGTATGTCTCGAAGTTCGACGACGAATTCTAAATCTGCAATATAGAATGATTAGCCCACGTACGAGAAAACTGTAAATGGAGTTCTAATGCTATTATACTATACACAAACATATAGTATACATCCATCATAAATCTACAAATGCATCTCTCATACGTAATTACGTCCAAGAACTTTAGTTAAAATCGATAACCAAAGCTCTGATACCAAATGTGATGACCGCCCATAACTCCTGCACTAAAAAGGAGGAATAATGTGCTAAGAGGTGTGTCAGGCAGTCATGGATGATCATCAAGGTAAGATAACACAAGTGAAACATGTAATATAACTCACAGCGCAAAGATGAAATATAATAGAACATATACAACAGGTAGTAATATTGAAGTAGAATTGAGTAGAAATTTAAACTCTTTCATATCACCAAGAAATATCCATACAACTTTGGATAACGCGATATGAGTCAGTACAATAAGCCTCACTACAACACTCAGAGATAACATCAAATAATGGAAACAGAAATTCTAGATAATAGAAAAATAATATGCTAGCCTCCTGCTCGTCATCGCACAACAACATCGTCATAATCAAGATCAACAACCTGTCACCTGCTACTCAGTCTGCCCATCCAAAACCGGATGAACAACCCAAGGTAATAAGAAGAAACATAAAACCTTGAGTCATACAACAGTCTTAACGAGCGATAAAACAACTATCTAACATCATCAACAAAGTATATGAGAATAGGCAGATTAAGCAACCAATCTACTAAACACTAGAGAAGAACCTAAGCCTGTCTTCCCCATATATGATAGTGATAGCCTTTACAAACAAGCATTAAGAAACAACAATACATTCATGGAAAATAGTTATCAAGCGTAGACCACCCTAATCGATCTCGATATCCCCCAAGCACAAGCCCCGAAGGCCTAAACCAACATCAGCCAAGCACCCAAGAGATATATCCTTCGACATTGAATAATCAACACAAGACGATACAAGCAAAAAAGACATCACTCATGACTCTAGCTATCACCGCCAATCCTTCTTTGAAACCATCGTTAATCATATGACCGGATGAACACCTTGCCATCAACTATCAAGGGATAATGGAAAACCCCAGCTTTGACCAAAATAGCTCCAACTTTGACTAAATCATCACCAAACGACAACATCAATGCAACCAATTCATCCAAATCATCCAATTCAACAATAAACACTTTATGAAATCATTATCAACATCAAAATGATAATTATTCATCGATAACTGTATAAAATTCACCAAAATCATGATACATGAATGAATAGACAAAACAATAGATATAACTTGCATAAAGATATGATTTAGCATAAGAATTACTGATTTTAGGTTGCTAGATTAGACCCTATGGTGATTCATATGAAAATATACTTACCATGATGTAGATCTAGGTGAAAATAACTTAAGATGATGAAAACAGATCAAACAACCCATACAATTGATTGAATCCATGTGAGAGATGCTTATCACTCACCAATTCTTCGAATTAACTTGAAATCGCTAAATTCTCAATCTGGAAAGTGGAGAATATGCTTCAAACCTCTTGATTTGATGCGATCTCCCTTCACTTAACGTAGATCTATCTTCAAACGATGTAGACCCTCAATTATTTTATGTAAATCTAGAATTTTAATGGTGGAAAGGTGTATTTAATTGAGCAACGAGGATCATGAGCTCAACCAAATAAGAGAATGAAGAAAGTAAACTGTTCTTCATGCCTCTAACCCCCTATTTATAGCCTCCCACCATCCCACTAATAGGCCTCCTCAAATCAGCCCATCAATAGCTCTAAAAACTTGAACATAAATTATGAAACACAAAAACAAAAATTCCTCCCAAATACTAAACCAAATATTTAATATGACCACTCTACGGAATTGGCAACACTATTTCCTTTCCAATGAAACTGACCTCAGCACCTGATTCGATCCCAGTCAAAAGTTATTCCCTACACAAGACTGATAGGGGAAAATTATCACAAGTAAATTTGGTAAAAATTATGGACATGTCTCACATCCCCACAACCCACATATTAAAATATGAGAACGATCCAACCCTCAGGGAATTAAATAAAAATATTTTACGATCCTCAAATATGTAAAATACGGGCTGTTACATGTTTTAATAGTATTTTATGAGGAGGTAGAAGATGTAGTCTAGGATTTCTAAAATGGAAGGATGGGTTTTGATAAGGTACTTATAGTTGAAAATCAGGTTCATAAAAAGTTACACATTTTTGCTTAAGTTTTTTTGGCTTTACATACAGGAAATTTTATTTCACTTTAATTACAAATGGAATTCTCTTTCCTTTACGTATTTATTCTTCCCCTTCAATGTTATTGTTTGCCTATATAAACTAATTAACATCATTCATTTATACATCCTTAACCTTATTAGAAGCTCATTCTTTTTTTTTTAATTTGGTACGTTATATACAAGTTTCAGTAGTATATAACATACTACATGACAAGTGGGTTCGACCCTACAATGAGGAAATCGAACTTTATAATGTCTTGCACCATGTCCAAGTGTCCCAAACAATTTTCACCATGTGTGTATGAGAGAGAGTGTGCATGTCTATTTTATTAAATTAACTGCAATTCATACCCTTTACTAATTAATTAGTATTAATGCTTCCTAACCAAAATTTATTTCATTAATTGGTATTTTACCCAAAACACACAAAACACACACACACACACACACATATATATATATATACACACACACACACACACCTACCTTCATAGAGAATAATATTCAAACGTACATGTGTGTGTATTAATTAAAAATATTATTCTTTGCCAAAATTGAAAAATCTACCACACTAATCTATTGGTAATTTTTTTAAATTAAAAAAACCAAACTTATGCGATTCCTTTACTAATAAAGAAGTAGTGTTTACTTTTATATTTTTTTATTTACATTTTTGTAACAGTAATTTCTTCATCTCTTTGGATATATTGTTGCAACTCTTTTTTAACATAAGAAACACACACTTAGTAATAATCTCTGTATTAAACAAATAATGGATGGTTTTACACCTCTGTATGTGAGTAAATATCGATTAAGATAATCATTGTTCAAGAAAACAAAGTTAGATGTATCTTTTCTTTTACAATATACTATTACTATTTCATGTAATATATGTTTTCACCGGTTACAACAATAATTTCTATAACATGGAAATTAATACTTCCTTTCATTTCATCAAAAATGTTTTCTTTTGGATTCACATATATACCATTGTACTTTTTTACAGTAATTCATACATTCTTATCTTTTTACAAATAGTCTTTCTTATATTAATTCTTATTTTTCTTCTTCTAATATCATAAAATATGAAATGCACACTATGATAATCGTTTCGTACCTTCATCATATTTATTCAGCTTTGACATTTTATATTTGAGTTAAGTCTAAAAAAACCCACTTAACACAATTGAAAAGTAAGATTCACCAAATTCTTTCATTTTAGAGAATGTACTAATTTTCTATTTTATGTAAAATTTCATTTTTTATCCTCATTAATATTTTATTATTAATATAATTCATGGGGTTTTACAGCAAGTACTTAACAACAAATACATAGGATAAATTATTCATATAAAGCATAGTCTAAAATATCATATTCATAAAAGATATGAATTAATAAGAAATTTTGATCTTAAAAAGTTTAAGATGTTGTTGGATATTTAGTTTTGGTACACTTAAAATTAAATCAATTTATATAAACGAAAAAGAAAATCAGAAAATATTTGGATAAATACTTATTCCTTCTTACCAAAAAATAATTGATTTGAGAAACAACACCTACATAATTAAAGGATTTCTCTTCTAAAAATTATTGGTATCAAAGTGGGCTTGTATATGATCCATAGTTCCAAACAAAGACACTGATTACATAAGATGAAATAAACTAACCAAGCTAAAAATAGACGCACAATTATTAGAATGTTAAACAATAATAATTGTACATAAAATTGAAACTGTGAGTTTTACATCAATGTCATGAAAACAATTGTTAGCTATAAATGTTTCCTCAGCTGTCAATAAGTCTAAAGTTTATAGACTTTGTGTAACGACCCAGATTTAGTTTCTACATAATTCTCTTTCTATTTTCAGAACCAATTTAAAAAATTTATTTTGGTTAATTTAATGTATATTTAGTTTCAAAAAAAAAGTAATGCATTAATAAAAATGACATGTCCGTTAGAAATTATTTAGAGATTAAAAAGGACATTTTAATGTATATTTAGTTTCATTAAAATGTTACATTTTACATGTTTATTTAGATAAAAAGGGTTATAGGTTAAAATAGGATTTGTAATAAAAAAATATTACATTTTACCTGTTAGCAAAATAGGAAAATGTTTAAATGTTAATATATGCTTTGTATTATAAATCTCTGATATTTTTCAATGTAATGATTATTCATACTCTGGAATATTCTTATACGTCTGATGTAATTGTTGTAATAGCAATGAAAAGTTCTATTGTTTGTGTTCTGATGCTTCGTGTTCTCAACTCAATCCGGGCTTTCCCAAAAGGGAGAGTTTGGGTCATTCCACTTTGCTACATGGTACGATTCTTAAAATTTGAAATAGATTACAAGTACATTGCCAAAAGTATAATTTTATAGTTGTTCCCAAGAGACATGGTTTATCAAATGCAAGTGTATTTTAAGATGATCAATGTAGTTAAAAATGCATAAAGAAACATTAATAGGAAGTCACCTAATTAATTTCAAATGTTGATATTAGTGGCGTAATGCTTGAAACCATTTGAATTCTGCATGTAGCTATGATACAATTTGATTTTGAGGTTTTTGCACTGACTGTTGAAACAAAACTTCTAAATAATAATTCAAGAAATACTATTTGCACCTAGCAACTAAAATATCTCAAAATTCAGTTGAAGAGGTAACATTATTTGTATAATGTGGATATGATCCAAGAGAGGGTACAATGATTGCATGCAGTAAGCATTTATGGTAAACAAGCATTTTTATAGAGAAATCTAATAGTTATATTTTTAGACGAAATGCAAAGAAAGTGCGTATTTATAACAGAAAACATTAAAGGTGTTAAAACTTAAAATATTTTTCAAACTACATGTCAACAACAAACTTAAAATTATTAATTATATACCTTTGTTAAAATAGATTTTGATTGGTTATTTAATCCTTCATAGTGTAAAATGGCATTTTTAAAATTGGTATAAATTTGAGACAGTTCCATTTAATATACATGGACAACATATTAAATGTCTAATATGGAGCATATTACATGGATTCGTTGTGCGTTGGAAATAACAATTATCACATATGCTACGTAGCCTATATCACATCATGCTTAGGTTCTTCTAGTCTAACAAGCGAATATGAAATCCAAATTAAGATCACTAAATGGTATTCATAGGCATTTATGAAATATTAAAGAGTAGTTTGCATGAAATGGATTTCTTTTTGAAAGAATATTTAGATTCAAACTCCATAAGTGATATCAAGTATAATAAGTCAATGCAAAATTCATGTTTAATCTCTATTAAGGAGCTTTAACTCAAAAAAAAATTCCAAACTAAAGGTCATGGATGATTACCAATAGGCAAAGTACCTCACCATTTATAATGTCCTATGAAAAGCTATATGTGTATATAATGCATAAAATCATGACTGAACTAGTGCAATTCTAAATGTTGGGAGTCTTGTGAATTTATTCTATGTAACAGTGCCTTGATAAGGATTATGAAAGATCATAGAGATAACTCAAAGTTGAGAAGCATACTCTAAAAAGTTCTGTATCATGAAAAAAGTTTGTTAACATCAGAGAGCATTGGTTGGTAGCGCAGATAATTAAGGAACTATACCATGTCCAAAAAAATCAAACAAAGGGATCAATGATTGACCGAACATGCAAATGAGATAATGAGAAAATTAAGGATATGCCTTAGGGTCAGCTCAACTCTATAATGTATTATAAATTACTAATCCTATAACAAAATCTCATCCAAAATAAAGAGTATTGTTTTCTATTTATATCTTTTAAATTTTGATACATTAATTATGTTATTAATTTATTAAGTATATTAATTAGAAAATCTTCAAATGTGTATTATGTGATAATAATCAAAAGGATTTGTAATCCTAAGAAAATTATCTTAGTTAAAATAATATATTGTTTTATGTATTCGCGGTTATGATATTTGGAGAAAGAATATTGATATAACTACTGATATCAGAGCATGTAACACTCTCCAAATGTTAGGTAGTGGGTTATTTATGGCTTTTGGTTACTCATGGTTGTTGGTGGTATTGGAATTAGGTAATCTCACAATGAATGTTATGAGCGAATTTCAACTTTTATTTTTTCCAATTGGATATTTTTAAGGCGTATGAAGGCTGATACATTTAGAACCTTTCTAATTTTATTTTATATAAAGTCATATACTTCATTTATATTAAAGATTTTGGTAATATATAAGTAGAGTTATATACATGCATATATATATATGTGTGTGTGTGTGTGTGTGTGCGCGCGCACTTGCGTAAGGTGATAATCTATAAAGGGTATAAAGTGCATATATATAGATGTTAGGATCTGCATTGCAACAAGCACATTTTTTGTTTTTGAGCTATGATAATCTATCCAAATATGTGCTTTTATAATATTACAACACAATATATATATATATATAATACATAAAATTTTAACCTAACTTTGTTCGAAAGAATTATTGGCCTCTAGCATAACTTTTGAAACCCCAAGCAATGCTGAGAATGATGGAGGATGACGACAAGTGCTTAAGAGGAAAGGAAAACAAACTTTTGTGAAAGTTCTCAAAAAATCCTCTAAAGCTTCAATCCTAGTGCAAAAAATAAACCTAAAAGCTAGATCGATGCCTTAGACTCAAAAATTCAAATGACTAGACTAGTTAATTATTTTGCTCCAACCAAAGAAGGACAATAAGCTCATCAATTAGTGGACGATACACATATTGAAGAATCAAATAATATGTAGGAGATCTATGCTTATATGGTTGGTTGACACCCTTACTGCATCTACTTCAATGCTTATATTAAAAGGATATGGTCCCCTAAAGGGGTATGGGATGTTTTCTTAAGGAAAATGAACTTTTTGTGACTAAATTTGAACCAAAAGGAGATCATAACCGCATTTTGAAAGGGGGTCAATGGTTCATGGAGATTAAGTTAACTTTTATGCTAAAATGGGTAGTAGATTTTAATTTTGAGTAGGCAATGTAATCATCTTATCCTATTTGTGTAAAATGTCTCAGCCTTAACATAGCTTTATGGAATATTAGATGCATTGGCAAACTAACAAGTATAATTGGTAATCCAATTGACATATATGAAAATTACTAGATTAGTGAAAAAAAATTAGTTATACTAGTGAATCTGATTTAAATTAACTCTACTTCTAAGCTAAAACAACATCGGTCAAAGATTTAGATATGTATGGTAATATGTACGAACTACACGTGGACTATGAATTTGTTCAACCAAATTGCCATATTTTTGCCTGCTTCGGCCATTCATATTTATATTACATATCTACTCCTAAACCTCTGTGTATGGGTTGAAAATATAATAAAACTATCTAATACCACTTTGCCAAAATATAATGCACCACCAAAAGATTATTCGCAAGACAATGTAGACAATAACGCTTTCTACGTACAATGGATCCCTAATTCCTATGGATCAGGCTCTATATAATCTAAAGCAACTTAGATAAGTTATGATCAATTGGTGAATATTATTGGACAACAACATAATGTAATATAGGATAATCCAAGTCCAAATGATCATAATGAGGTTATGAATCAGGTTGAGGAGGAAAAGATTACTAAGACATTAGAAGAAATTCAAAAGCCGAACACTCATTTGAAATAAACTGAAGGGAAAAGTAAGATGAATAAGATATAAATATGTTAACAAAAACCAAACCTCGAATATGATGGTTAGTTTAGTAAAAAAAAACAGAAAGATGCTAAAAAGGTTGCAATAGGTACTTTTGCTTGGATTATTCGAAGTAAAATGGCAAAAAAATTAGTGTTAATAGTCTATTGGAATGTTGGATATATAAATAATAACACTCATCGGTTAATCCTCTACAATTTAGGGGCTAAGTTCAAGACCTCTGATATTGCAGCATTTGAAAATAAGTTAACAGTATAAAACTTCTAGGAATAATAGGACACTCTGAATAGCTCCTCAATCGCCTAAAAAGGTAGAATTTTAGTGTTTTGGGATACTAGCTGTTTGGATAGCTTGTTAGTGAACTATGATGTCCAACATATAACAATATCCGCTAAAAACATTGGGCTTTGGAAATATATCAATTTCATGTACACAATTAATCTAGCATCTTAACGAAGTTCTCTATAAAATAAATTGATAGAAACATCTAAATCTATTCATATTCCTTAGTTTGCAAATAGTGATTTTACTGTTGTTCATCGAACAACTAAAAAAAGTAAACTTACATTGAAATTCTTGCAAGCCGTTGAATTTAACATTTACCTTTTTGCTGTAGGGATGTCTGAAATATTCCGCACATGCCTGTAATATATATAGAGAAGTGGCGAGGCTATGAAAAATTCATATAGACTTGATAAGGATTTTGTTAATTCTGAACCATTGGATAGTGTCGCATTGTTAAAAATTGTAATTCTTGCTAGTTCACTATCCTAATATAGTTTAATGAAAAAGAACGTTCTATGGAAAGTAAACCTTTTAGATATGCAAATCATTAGCATCTCACTAAAGGATATAAAGAATCAAAAAATACAAATCAAATTTAAATTCCTAATGGCACAAACATGTAAAATTAGTCATCATGATCAAAACCATTAACACCAAACTGATGCAGAGAAATAGAACAAGAATCAAGGAGGGATAAGTAATCAAGCCCTTCAGGATCAACTAGAAGAGGTTTAAATACAACTTAATGGAAATCCCATGCATAAAGGTTTGAATTAGGATTTCGACTCTGTGCAACACAAACTTGAAGAGAAGCAAACCAAAAAATAATGGAAATCAAACAAAAAACCAAAGAAAAATGGCTTTGTAGGAAGATGAATGCAGTGAATTTTTTATGCCAAAATGTCACTGCAGAAACATCACAATAATATACTTCATTACCTAGTGAATAGGAAAAAACTGGTGAAAACTTGAAAGAAGTTGAAGAAAAGGCCATCTCATATTATACTGATCTACTTAATTGAGGTTATACTCAAGAATTACTCGAGATCATCAATAGAACGAGAATCTCCGTAGAAAGAAGTTGATGTTGACTAGCATAATTGATGTGAGAGAGTTTAAGAAAGCCTTAGTTTCCATCCATGTTGAGTCCAACCCGAGGCCTAATGGCACAGGGGAAACCTTGTTCAAATTGCATTGGAAGGGCCTGAAAATCACATGTTTGTTGGGGAAACAACATTGATTGAGATTGCTCAATCCAATCCCTAATGCAGTGGAAAACAAGCTAGATCGTGCTAGATAGTGCACAAACAATTAATCTATAATCAAACCAACCTCAACCGATTCAAATCCAACTACAACCACAAAACAAGCAATATAATATATTGATAACAATAAAGTAAATCATGCCAAGATTTATAGTGGTTCCACTAACAATTTGCTAATGTGCATCCACTTTGAGAGAGAGAGAGAGATTTTATTATCACCAAATGAGAAGAGTACAAGAAATTGATTACAATGATTCAATATTCACTGGAGAACAAAAGTTTATGGAGATTAGAATTGAAGAAATATTAGGATTTCCAAACCCTAACTAAAGGAGGAATAAACCCTTGATTTGATGAACTACTCATCCCTTTCAAATTCGAGAAAGAATAGCTTATATAAATGTGTAGAAACCCCAAGAGAATGTCCACAACGTCCCTTGCTAACTCACAAATCAACACCATATTTTCAGGCCCGGAAAACAACCCAGGCCCGTTTCAAACGTCTGAAATTTACTTCAGACGTCTGGAATAACATTCAGGTTTCCACTCTGGAACGTTTTAGATGTCTGGATTATTTTCCAGACGTTTGAAAAGAATTTCAGACGTCTGAATGGCAATTCAGGATATTCCACTGGCTGATTTCAGACGTCTGAAAATAATTTTAGACGTCTAAAACTGCTCTCAACCCAAAACCCCTTGCCTTCTTTGCCATATCTTCCACATACGAGCTCCGATTTGCGAACGGTTTTCTCCTACACAAAGCTACTTCCATCCTCGTCAATTTTACCATATAGTATCACAAAATTTAACACTCCACCTCGATACTATGTCCATCTCCAACACCAATGGTACTGTTCCATCATCTTTAATCGCTGGCACCAACTATCTCCACTTCTACCTTAACCTAAATTTGAATGCTTCCCAGTGAGTTCCGACAATGCCACCCTCATTGCACTTCATCAATGATTTTAGGAAAAGCCCCAACCTACTAATAAAGTGTTGAAAACACTCAACACCAAATCCATCTGAACCAAAGACTAAAGTATTTAGGAGTGTCAACTAGTACTTACAAAAGGATAGAACTTCATTCTTGCACCACTACTCTTCCTCGTCAAAACAAAGCTCATCTCTGGCCTGTGCCACCTAGTCTCACCTAGAACTTTTCCAAGCGAATCAAGTTCGAATAGTGCTAGAGCTTCCCGACTGGAAATGTCTTGGTGAACATATCCGCCGCATTGTCATTTGCGTGAACTTTCTGAACTTATACTATCTTATCTTCATCCATGGCTACCAAGCATGACTCTCTCACTTCTATGTTGTTAATCTGAAAGCTAAACGCCAAGTTCTCCGCCAAATGGATAGTACTTTGGCTATCACAATGAACATCGATGCTACTGTGTTCAAACCCCAAGAACACAAAAACACTTCAAATAGAGTGCTTTCTTTGCCGCCTTCACCGCGGCTATCAACTCCGTCTCCACAGTGGATAAAGCAACTACAATTTGCAATCCCAATCTCTAAATTATGGTTGTACCACTAAGTACGAAGAGATATCCACACCCCACGTCCCCTAAAGTCACGCATATGAGGATACATTAAGTTTTGTGAAGCGCAATAGGTAAACAGTAACTAAAATTCACAAGACAGAATGTAAATATGCAGTGGAAAAACTTTTATTATTATAAAATCACCATTTCATCGTTACAATTTCAAGTACCTAAAAAATAGTCATAACCATCTATCTTATAACACAAAAAAATCAAAGTACAAAATTGTAAAATCACATCCCTCCTCAAAAGCATTAACATGACAGAACAAAAGTTAAGGAAATACATAGTGTCGGAAGAAATCCGAGTCCAAGAACGATCAGGCATGCTTGCTTCAGGCTCTCTCTTCTTAGGCCACAGTCCCCTAGGACACAAGGCAGTAGCTCCCTTTTCCCTTACTGATGATGGGCTTGGGTTACTATCACACTACTATGCTTTATTTTGGTTGTGTACCTATATGTTAAGTTCCCAATTGTTTTATGTTCATATTATATGATATGCTTGGACTTGTTGTAAAGACCTATATGTCCAAGACTTTATTCGCCACTCATTGGGCCTGTCAACCATATATATTTCTAGCTATATATATCTACGCATAACCGGCTGTGTAGCACCACGTTACACACCCGTCTTCCTCAAAAAGGATAGAATCACGGTCACAGCTAAAGTCCGCCACCACTCTGAGAACCTAAGGGGAAAAGAAAGAGAAAGAAGGAAAAAAAATAGATCAGACATAAAGTTTGGCGAGTTCTATTGATTTTCAACATAAAGGTAAGATAGGAAGTACCATGATAGATAAATAATGCTGAACATGAAAATACAATAAATAGACAAGTACGAAGTAAACGAGATAACATGATAAATAAATAACAAGTCAAGGTAAAGATCATGTACGCTTCTCATTCATATCCTAAGAACAAGTTTTCTGCACCACTCACTGGAATATCAAGATTAGGTGTTACCCAAATTACTATCCAAGCGATCGGCTCCCTACTCACTTTTAAACTCATTTCATTTATAGAGGATATAGCGGAATACAACTGAAATAATGGGATATATCGGGAATATCAGAATATACTGGGGATCAAAGCAAAAAGGCTATTTCAGAGGATATTCAGAAATAGCATAGCGGTATAAATCCGCTATAAGATATAGCATGGATATGGCGGGGCAATAGCGGGGCATAAACTACACAGGTTATAGGTTCGGCCAAAAATCTATGTGGAGATGCTAGTTTCCATGATGAATCTGATTCCAAACTCTGTTCTCCAAATCATTGCTTAAATATCTAGCTTGTCGGAGCGCTAGCTCTCAAGACATAAACGACCATGTTGTGAATTATCATAGTAAATTACAAAACCAGTAAGGATATGTAGAGAATCTCAATTTAGGAATTAATTTCATGACTTTTAGTCGAGTGGTTTAAGAGATATTGTTTTTTTAAAGTAAATGAAAAAGGAGGCCAATGTAATACAAAGAAGATGAAACTACAATGGCAGTTAATGAGAAAAATAAGGTTAATACTAGGTAGAGAGGTACTTATAATGTCATTAGGCCCAATTGTCAAGAATTGTATGTACAAATTAGAACACATTTTAAGAGCGTACAACCAAAAGGTACATTCGATTGATACGAAACTTGACATCTTGCAACAACTCACTATGATGATTCCAGAAATATAAATTTCATTGAAATATGGCACTGCACCCGAAACAACAATTTTCATGCGTATTTCGAGACATTTTTGCTCCCTAAGAGCATTAAATCTTGAAATATAGCAATCCTTATTATTTTTCTCCACCTCACGAACTATCCGAACTGAATGGAAATAGTCTCGAGTCTGGATTCAAATGTTTATGAAAAAACTTACTTTGGAGCTGGCAAGTAGTTAATGATTAATATTTTTATAAAATATTTAAATATCGAATTGTCAAAAATACAAGTTGTTACATTCTTCATTAAACGATTTTTTCCTTCGAATCATCAAGGACAGGATAACATAACCCAACACTCTTGCATACATGGTGACCCAAAACAAATCATCACTCATCGCTCTCAAGAACGACTATTGAAAGTGATCTCTATGTAGAAGTAGACTTTGAATTTGGCGTGAAGCCATAATTGCAATTCCTATGTACAATCACCATCAAAATCCAGGACCGATACATCTAAGCCAAACACCTACATTGTGCACTTATTTCCAAATGAACAAACAATGGAGAACATAAGTGATGATCCCTTAGTTGGGAGACAACTTGAGTAAGCAACTTCTCTTCCAACTCTGGCTTAGATCAAGGGAACTCTTGGCAGCACATTCTCTACGCAACTCGATCCGGAAAAACTACAGCTAGTTAAATCTTTCCTAACCTAACCAAAGGAAACCAATATCCAAAGTAGTCTCTCACATCTAGGGCATTAAATCACCAAAAATGCGCCCAAAGCCAAAACCATAACTCAATATGACATTTATTATCAAGTCACATATGGAAAGGAATAGACGGTGAGAAAATATTATCCTGCATGCCTAACAATCACATAAGTATAAGCAGTCATGTGAACATTAAAAACCAAACAAGCATAGCAAAACAATAGCAACCATAAATTATAACATCCATGCCTAACCTAGCATGCAGGATGCTACCCTGCCTAGTATGAGGCATCAAATCCACATATGACTCGACAAATTTGGTCACTACCCTAATGAGAACATCAATCAACCATATTGCATCAACAAGCCAGACATGACTCGAGTGTTATCGTATTATTCTTAACCCCATGGTAATCTACCAATTAAGACTATCGATAATTATTCCCGCATCTTATCACAAAACTTGAGTAGCTAAAAAGAACCACTCGACACTTCTTATTTTGCATTACTAATTGATCATTCATCCATCTATCATGAATACCCAATCACTCTTTTCCAACCATGCTGGGAACAATGACAACAACTCTTGTATACAGAACCAACCATTATGCTTCGGTCGACACATATTACTACAAACGTTAGAGTTATCACTAGCGATCAATATGAGCCTCATCCACTAACATAATATCGTTCCTAAGGTACAACTTCGACTCAAACACACCCTGCTGTGCTAGGAGGCTAAGAACTCTAACGGTACAACTACAAATCAAGGTCTAGATCACTTTTGGAGAAGAAAAACCCAGAGATGCCTTCCTAAAAAATTACTGCCTCGACATCTGTAATGCAAACTTTATCGCCACAAACTCCAAATTGGTAGTCGGACACTCTTCATGCGGCTTTGGTCATCGACTAGGAACACGACAACCTCTATTTTCGCATCAACTCCTCACCTACCAAAACAACACTACTAAATGAATCCTATGGACTTTTCTTTCTCCCAAGGAATGAGTAATGTCAACAAAATTTCCAATTTCAAGTTCAGGCTTCGAATTTGAAGCTCCCCTTGAGTTATTCTTCGAACTCCTAACTTTCGTAACCTCGGTAGGATTGATAATGGCTTCCTACTCAAGGCACCATGGCCCACGCACCTCGCTTCACTTATTCTGAAATAAAACCCAAAACCAGACCATTCATTAGTGTTTCATCAATACCAATCAACATGCAATCACCTATGCCTTATGCTTTCTCCTCTCAAATGGGAAACAAGAATACAATTGGGTAGAACTAAGTACAACTTCTCAATGTGATATCTCAGATCACAATTTAAGAGATTAGCTAAACATGCCAACTCGCCCGTCAACTTGAACAGCTAGAACAACTAATCAAAATAAAAATAGTGTACAAGACGCTTTAGTCAGCATGCTCCATCCGGTTACTCTCCATTGGCTAAATTCCTCCAAAAAGCCCAAGTGAGAGAACACCCTGACATTATGGAGCTGATATAACAAGCTACCAAGAACTTCTTATTTCATACTCTATAGGTACCATATGCCCTTAGGGCATGGATATTGGTTCGACATCTGGAACAAGATCTAAACGATACTTAGCTTTAATGTAGTGGTAATCTATCTACCTTCAGTTAATGCTAACCAACACACAATCTAAGGGAACCATCTGTCTTTACTGTGAATATTATTGATGCTCCCTATTCATATAAACTCCTTGAAGTCCTTAACGATTATTCATCTGCACCTCGAGCTCCTTCTCTACTCTTCTGGTTCCTTCCTTCTCGAAGGTATTCCTATTGGTCTGGCATACTCCATTAGGTCAATATGGGACTAAATCTCCCAAGAGACTGGTACTATCAACAATCAACAATCAACGTCTGGAATCCTAAGCTGATGTAGATAACTGACCATTGCCTAATAATCTGGTAAACAACCTACCACTACTCCCTGGTCATCATATGTACGTAACAACCTATATTATAACACACCATAACCATAATAAAAATTAACTGAAACCGACATTACCGTTGCGTTCGTCTCGGAATTTTGTTTCATATAGACCCTAAATTTGCACAAAAAATACAATGTATGAAGACGTTATAGGCTCTAGAAGTTTGTATACATATAAGGAGCTCATGTGTACACAAAAATCAAATAAAATTCTAGAAAAGTCAAAAACAAGGCTAGCGGTGGTAGGCGAGAGAAAGACCCATTATGGGTCGACCCCAATTTGCCTGGGTCGACCAATGGGTCGACCTAATGAGGTTTGGGTCGACCCATGGGTTGGTGGGTCAGCCCATACATGATCTGGATGAAATCTAAGTCTTGAACCTGGATTGTTTTGTGTCTCTATTCATGCTGACTCAGCATGACTTGTACAAATTTAGATTAAAACCTAATCTAAGGGTTGATGTTGGCTCTGTAACTCTATAAATAGATGGCTTCCCTTATTAACAATTCACACAAATTTTCTTCATATCTTCTTCTGCCCCCAAATTATTCTAAAAATTATATATGTATATGCTATTTGAGATTGGATTGGGCAGAGACAACATCAAGACTTGCATGGACTGGATTTTGGACTTTCTTCAGCATAGTGTTATAATTATCTTCACTAATACTCTCTTGAGTTACAGTTATTTACAGATTTGATTTCTTAGGCCTTGAACATGATAGTTAAATAAAACTGGTTAGGATTTACAGTAAAATAAATATATCGGTTTCATTATTATCACCTATGCCGTTAGAATCCATTATACATATGCATGTGATGATGTTAATTGGAGAAGTTATACATATGCTTGTAATGATGTTAATTGGACAAGTTTATATCTATGCCTATGATGATGTGAACCTGTTATACATATGCTTGTGATGTTGTAATTGAACAAGTTATACATATGCCTGAAATGTTGGAAAGATTAACAAGTTATATGTATCTATCTTCCTTTTCCCATTTTCTATGTTTATTTCCAGTCTTGCCTATACACATACGTGATTTGATTCAATTCATCTCCTTCTGTTTTCCTTTTTATATTATGTCAAGCCTGGGCCTTTGGAAGCCTAGGCTATACCTAGTTAAAATAGGCGTAAATTTAGGGAAATAATGAATAATATCAAAGAGAAATTTAGGCATGTTATTTACTTAGACTAAATTGATTATAATTTGGGAAAAAGGAAAGATATATGTACTTAGACTTGTTGTAGATATCTGTTGTAAACGGGCATTATGCATAAACTTGTAGTTTGGGAATGTAGTTGATGAATAATATACATGAGGACTAGACATGTTAACTTTAACATAAACGGGCATTAAGTAAATGACATGTTAATAATAGGGTTGCACACACATAATGGCATTACAACCTTGCTTATTAGTAAACCTGAACCTGCTAGGTTAAACATGAAAATAAATAAGCAAAGTGGTCCCCCGTCTGTTGTTGTATCAGGTATTGGGGACTCTTAAATCCTAGTTATTTGAGGGCCTAAGCTAAAGGGGTTTGGCTTGTGTCAATCTGTTGTTTGGAAACCATATCAGTCAGTACCCTATAGGTATCTTATTTGGGTGTTCTGCACTAGGTAGGGGCCAAAACAAGCTTTATTGAACTTGATAGTAAGAGGTTTACATAGGGGTGGCTACGGTTACGTTCCGGAGGAGTCAAGAGTGTGCATAGATCCGACTAGGGAAGATAAGCCACTATAACAAAAGTAAATATGTCTGTGTTATATAGTTGTTGGGTTAGAGAGTGATACACCATACTGTCGGGGTTGACACAAAATATTTACATTATAGGGAGTCGATCGCTTGGGTAGTAATTAAGGTACACCTAATCCTGTTGTTATGAAAATAGGTTAACACCTAATCATGTTATGAAATTAGGGTATGCCTAATCCTGCTATTTAAGCCTATTGTTTATTTCACTGTTAATCCTGTTGTAATGAAAACATGTTGAACTTGATATACTAGTATTGGTGCTGACATGTATGTTCAGACATTACCTGTTTTTAGGATATAAATGTGAAGCATTACCCGATCATAAGTTTATTCCTGTATTCTGTCATCATGCTATTCTGTTTAGTTTATCTATTGTGACACTGTAACTTTCTTATCCAGTCTTATTTACCTATCTTAGCACTCCTATTTTATGCATATTTGTAAGTCACTAGAAGTCGCCAGACTTTATGTCTGTCCTAGTTTCTTTCGCCTCTTTCTTCCTTTCTCCCCCTCAGGTCCTCGGAGTGACAGAACTCAGTAGTAGCTAGGATTTCTCTTTAGCTTGGACTTGACTTGGACTTCTTGAGATATATCATTTTGACTTTCTTTCTACTTTGGTTTGGCTTATGGCATGGGATATGATTTTATGTGCTTTGGTATTTTATTTTCTGAGATGATTTGAAAGATAGATTTGAGATAGTTTGCTAGTTGTAACTGGTTTTGATGTATATCTAAGATTTTGCTTTATAATAAAGTTTAAAAATTGTCTGATGCTTATTTTATCTATCTTGTGTATTCTCTGTAATGATTACATGTTGCGCTTAATAGAACTTAATGTATTCTTTTATGAGTGACATTAATGGATGTGGGGTGTCACATTTGGTACCAGAGGTAAAGGTTGCAAGATCAAAGAAAAGTTTTCAAAACCATTTTTAGTAAGTAAGTATTTACAAGTAAAAGTCTTTTTTGGAAAAACATATTCCCGCGAGCCATAGTCAGAATTCTCTCGATCTCTTATTGAATCCTTTTTCTTTTCTTTTCATCATGTCTGGGGAACCAATATTCCCGAGGGAATTCAGATACAGCCGTGGTTTCGTAGATGTACTGGGCTAGACCTCCGTAGATGTAGGGGTTTGATAATTTCTATCTTGGGGGTCAAATTTGAATGTGACGCATATGTACTGGGCTTTATGGGCTATGGTTTAATTCTAAGCATGGATTGGCTAGCCATGTATGGTGTCATCTTTAATTGTGAAAAGAGAATAGTTAGACTTCTTTCTTATCATGTTAGGAATCTCGAAATTTCCTATGACCCACAGGGTCGGTGATGCTCGGTTTTCTAGAATCGCTTGATACTTCTGTTGACAACTTGCGATCTATGCCCATAGTCAGAGACTACCCAGATGTGTTTGAGGAGGTTAAAGGACTACCTCTAAAGCGTGAGATAGAATTCCGGATTTACTTGGTAGAGAACGCAAAGCCAGTTGCTCTACCAGTGCGCAATATGGCTCTAAGGGAAAGGAGGGATCCTAGTAAGCAAGTAGGGGAGTTATTCGAGAAAGGTTTTATTAGACGAAGCATTTCAGAATGGGGAGCTCCAGTCATCTTCGCAACTAAGGTAGACAGCTCACTTCATATATGTGTTGATTATAAGGAGCTGAATAAGCTCATTAAGAAGAATAGGCACCCGCTGCCGAGAATCATTGAACTGTTTGATCAACTAGTTGGCACGTCAGTTTTCTCGTAGATGGATCTGGCCACAGGGTTTCATCAGTTGAGAGTGGCAAAGGATAGCATTAATAAGACTGCATTCAGAACTCTAGACGGCATCTTCGAATGGTTGGTTATGCCTTTTGGGCAAACCAATGCACCCGCCTATTTTGTGGATTTGATGATTAGGGTGTTCAGGGAGTTTATGAAAAAGTTTGTGGTGGTCTTTGTGGATGACATCCTGATCTTCTCAAAGAACAAGGAGGAGCATTCCAAACACTTAGGGGATGTAACACCCCAAAATTTTAATAACATTAAAGGGGATAAATTAAAGATTAATTAATTTAATCATCAGAATTAAGGGAAATGGACTACACCATTGCATCCGTCTCGAAATTCTGGACAAGATAGATACCTGGTTTGCATAAAACGGATAACTTATGAAGAAGTTATGGACGATAGAAGTTTGGAAAAAAAAGCAAAATTTTCGGCGCACTTGACAAGTACACCCATGTATTTTTACACTGGCGCACCTGTAAAGTGAGCCCATAATAGTTTTTTTTGGGTATTTGGGCCCTTGTCCAAGTGGAAGGCGACCCGCGACCTAATTTACCCTAGGGCTTATGTAGCAGTCGGTTCCAGACGGTTCTACAGCAATAAATATATGGCCATTTCATATATTTCTTCATTAGAAATCATGGCGGCCAAACTATGTCGGATTCTGAACTGAACTAGGGTTTCTCATCTTCTTCTAGAAACTAAAGCATATCAAATTCTGAGATTCAATCATAGACTCAGCACCTTTTCTATCATCTTAGCAATCCAATCACGGTGAGTTCTAGTTACTTTTAGGTTTAGATAAATAATAGTGAATTATGAAAGACTGTGATTTGGATACGTTGCAAACCTTGAATCTATGTTATTGTTAAATCTTATGCTATGATGCGGATGTATATAGATCTATTCTATGTGATTTAAAATTGTCATCTTATGATTCATGTTAGATCTATTCTATGTGATCTAAAATTATCACCTTATGGTTCATGTTAGATCTATTCTATGTGATCTAAAATTGTCACCTTATGATTCATGTTAGATCTATTCTATGTGATCTAAAATTGTCACCTTATGATTCATGTTAGATCTATTCTATGTGATCTAAAATTGTCACCTTATGATTCATGTTAGATCTATTCTATGTGATCTAAAATTGTCACCTTATGATTCATGTTAGATCTATTCTATGTGATCTAAAATTGTTACCTTATGATTCATGTTAGATCTATTCTATGTGATCTAAATTGTCACCTTATGATTCATGTTAGATCTATTTTATGTGATCTAAATTGTCACCTAATGATTCATGTTAGATCTATTTTATGTAATCTAAATTATCACCTTATGTTAACATGTTAGATCTTTTTTATGTGATCTAAATTAGCACCTTATGTTATCATGTTAGATCTAAACCGATTGGACATCTAAATTGCTAATTTAGATATTGTGACATCATAGTACATCAGTTTTATGTCCACCATGTTATAATGACAATTTCATGTCCATGTTAGTATGTATGTTCACCTTATTATCGTACAAGTTTATGTTTATACCAAGATGATCATTTTGGTTATATCCCCATTATTTTCCCTATTATTGGTTATGACTAGGCTATTGTCTAGCCTAGTCATGTTGCCAATTTTGTGAGGACGCTAGTTAAGGAACAGTGGAAAAAGGGTTAAAAATGACATAATTTGAATATGAACATTTATGGACATGTAATTCAAATTATTGGATAAAATAGGTACTGACACCTATAAAAGGAAAGGATTAATTAATTGATTAATTAAAAATGGAATGTCTAGTAATTACAATTAGAAATTGTACTTATGACACGAGGTTAGGTTGCATTAGTGGTGGAAGTCTGCCTGGTCTCGACCGGCATATCCAGCAGCCACTAATGGTAAACATAATGTGGGATTTATATGTACGTAAATACGAATCGAGCTATGACACGAGGTTAGGCTCAACTGTGGAATAAGTCTGCCCGGACCCGATCAACATATCCAGCATCCACATGTTGTAGGCCTAATGTGGGAGGTCTGGCCCATTATGAAACCATAAATGGACATGGTAAAGAATTGGACTACTTAACCTAAGTTAATCCATAGGCATTATATGAACTTAAATTTAAGTTGGAGGTTAAGTGAACATGGTTGAGGGGTGGGCTAAATAAATCTGAAGAGGGGATGGGTAATATTCACATATAGGCCCACAAACTTAACCCGTTAAGGTTATGTAATTAAAGACACCTAGTGGTATACATAATCGCTAGAAATAATAAGGTTATGTAATTAAAGACACCTAGTGGTATACATAATCGGTGGAAATAATAAAGTTATGTAATTAAAGACACCTTTTAGGGTAAACATAACTTGTAGAAGTGATAGGGTTATGTAATTAAAGACACCTATAGGTAAGCATAACCGGTTGGAAGATTAGGGGTTGTGTATTAAAGACACCTGTATGTAAGCATAACAGGTAGAAATAAATAAGGCTATGTAATTAAAGACACCTAGTGGTATACATAATCAGTGAAAACCTGGTGGGGGATACAAGAGAAAGGGGAGAGCTTGTATCATATTGTGTGGGACTCATTTCAGTCAGTAACCCGGAGTAGGTATAAAACAAAGTACTTTGTACTAGGTGGAGAAGGGGCACGCTTACTGACTGATTGTAAGAGATCCAAACGTGGAGGACGGTGTGGGCGGCGCAAACCGACCGGGCCATGTGCGTGCATGAGTCGGGCAGAGGGGGATAAGACGACCGTGACACCTGTAGATATGGTTGTGCACATTATTACGAGGTGTTGCCACTTTAGGAAGTGATACCTCCTACTGTGCGGCCAACACAAGATATCTACGAGGGTTAGGGAGCCGACCGATCGGGGTAGTAGTTAGGATACATTTGGATGTATACCTAAGTCTACCACCTTATAGTTGAAGGGGTCATCTCTTTCTGGATATACTAGTAATAGTGCACAGTAATCATTAGTGAGGCATGTACACCTTATCTTACTTACCTTGTCACACCTGCCATTTATGTAGTGATCTCTCTCTTATCCACTTTATATGCCTATCATGTTACTTTTATTTATCTATTAGCTAAAAGGAACTAGACTCGCCAGACTTTATGTATGACCCTTTTTGTTTCTCCTTCTTTCTTCCGCTCCCCCCAGGTTCTCAGGGAGGAAACACCCATGCTTAGTCAGGATTCAGATATCACATTGCTAGGAGGTACTTTTGAAGTATAGCTAAAGTCCTTTTCCCTGCTATGGCTTATCTCTTTCAATTGGGGAATTATTTTTTTATATTCTTATGTACTCTGATGATGCAAGATAGAAGTTATTTTACTGTAATGGTTTTTATGACTTATGGTATTATGGACCATGGTATTTTTATTGAAATAAAAAATTAAATTTCCGCTTCTATATTATTTATATTTGTCTTGTAATTATTCTATGTCTGATTACCTATAACGCTTCACGGAACTTAATGCATTCCCTTAGTGAGTGACATTAACGGACGTGGGGTGTCATAGGGAAGGTTCTACACACCCTCAGGTCACATCAACTCAAGGCAACGTTTTAAAATGTGACTTTTGGACAAAGGAAGTAAGATTCCTAGGGCATGTGGTCTCCAAGTCAATGGGATAGCAGTAGACCCTACAAAAGTCATTTTAGTTCAAGATTGAGGGGCTCCAAAGAATGCAACGGAGGTGAGAAGTTTCTTAGAGTTTGCGGGATATTACAGGAAGTTTATCAAAGATTTTGCAAGAGTATCGGCCCTGCTTACCTGACTGATGAAAAAGAACTTGGCTTTTTCATGGCGCGTTGATTGTGAGGATGCCTTTTAGAGGTTGAAGAGGGCTCTGACAACAGCCCCAGTTTCGACTCTCCCAGATGGAAGCAAGATGTTTACGGTTTACACCAATGCTTACAGCATAGGACTTGGTGTCGTTCTGTTGCAAGAGGGAAGAGTTTGTATGTTATGGAAGTAGACAACTGAGGGTTCACGGAAAGAACTACCCAATCCATGACCTAGAGTTGGCTGCTATAGTGTTTGTATTGAAGTCTTGGCAATACTATCTTCTTGGAGAAAAATTTGAGCTAAATACAGATCATAAATCACTCAAGTACTTATCCTTGTAGAAGGATCTCAACCTAAGATAGCAGCGATGGATGGAGTTCCTGGCGTCCTACGACTTCGAGATAGCTTATACCCCTCGCAAGCGTAATGTAGTGGCGGACGCGCTGAGTAGGTAGAGGATGACTTTGAGTCATCTATAGTAGAAAGGCGGAGCTTGGAGTACATCTCGACTTTTGATTTTAAGCCTTCTTGTGACACCTCACATCCGTTAATGTCACTCGCTAAGGGAATGCATTAAGTTTCATGAAGCGTTATAGGTAAACAGAACAGAAATATTACAAGACAGATATAAAATAGCAGTGGAATTAAAACTTTTATTAATCATAAAGCACGGTTACACCATATGTCTGAAAATACATAAACTTCGTACATTATAAAAAATTCTATCTTGTACTTCAAATATCATAATACAATAACAAAGAAAGCAAAATCCAAAAATCATACGCCATAGTAGCAAATATAAAAGCTTGAGCAATACATCTAGAAGCTCCAAGCAAGACGATAGTAGAATCCTGATTAAGCCTGAGAATTCCCTCCCTTGAGAACCATGGGGGGAGGGGGATGGAAGAAAGAAGAAGAAACAAAAAGGGTCAGACATAAAGTCTGGTGAGTCTAGTTACTTTTAGCCAGTAAATAAATAAAAGTAACATGATAGGCATATAAAGTGGATAAGCGAGATCACTACATAAATGGCAGGTATGACAAGGTAGACAGGATTAGATGTATGTGCCTCATTAATGATTACTCTGCACTATTACTATTATAACTAAATATAAGATGATCCCTTCCACTATAAGTTGGTAGACTTAGGGCAAACGTCCGAGTGTACCCTAACCAATACCCTAATCGTTCGGCTCCCTACCCGTAGATATCATGTGTTGGCCCCACAGTAAGAGGTATCACTTCCTAAAGCGGCAACCATTGAGGTGTGCACAACCATACCTACTGGTGTCACGGGGGTCTTATCCCCTTCTGCCCGGCTCATGCACGCACATGGCCCGGTCGGTTTGCGCCGCCCACACCATCTGTCACATTTGGATCTCTTATTATCAATCAGTAAGCGTGCCACTTCTCCGCCTAGTACAGAGTTATTTATTTGATACCAACTCTGGGTTACTGACTGAAATGGGTCTCACAAAATATGATACAAGCTCTCCCCTTTGTCTTATATCCCCACTTGGTTTTTCGCTGACTATGTATACCCTTAGGTGTCTTCAGTTACATAGCCCTATGTCAGTTATGCTTACCCTAAAAGGGTGTCTTTAATTACATAACTTTATTATATTTTCCAATGGTTATGTATACCACTAGGTGTCTTTAATTACACAACCTTTTATATTTTCCACCGGTTATGTATACCATTAGGTGTCTTTAATTACATAACCTTTTTAGATTAAATTCCTGGGCTTATATGTAAATATTACCCACCCCCTTAAATCTACTTAAGCCACCCACTGATTCAAGCATGTTTATTTAACGGTTAAGTTTGTAGGCCTATATATACTAATATTACCCACCTACCCAAGATTTACTTAACCCATCCACTATTCCAACCCTAATCTTAGTTCAATATCATACAATCCCTATGGATTAGGCTTGGTTAAGTAGTCCAATTCATTACCATGTCCATTTATGGTTTATAATGGGCTAGACCTCCCACATTAGGCCAACAACATGTGGATGTTGGATATGCCGGTCGGGTCTGGGCAGTCTTATTCCACAGTTGGGCCTAACCTCGTGTCTTAGCCCGATTCGTGTTTTTGTATTTAGACCTCCCACATTAGGTTCAACATTAGTGGCTGCTGGATATGTCGGTCGGGTCCGGGCAGACTTCCACCACTAATGCAACCTAACCTTGTGTCATAAGTACAATTACAATTCCTAATTGTAATTACTAGACATTTCATTTTTAAGTAATTTACCAATTAATTAATCCTTTCCTTTTATAGGTGCCAATACCTATTTTACCTAATAATTTGAATTACATGTCCAAAAATGTTCATATTCAAATTATGCCATTTTAAACCCTTTTTCCCCCATTCCTTAACTAGCGCCCTCACAAAATTGGCAACATGCCTAGACTAGATAATAGCCTAGTCATAAACGATAATAAGGAAAATAATGGGAATATAACAAAAATGATCATCTTAGCATAAACACAAACTAGCATGATAATACTGGCATGGACATGAAATTTTCATCATAACAAGGTGGTCATAAAACTGATGAACGGTTGGCAGTTAATAACTATGATGTCACAATAAGCATAGTAAGATCTAAATTAGCAATTTAGATGTCCAATCGGTTTAGATCTAACATGGTAACACAAGGTGATAAATTAGATCATATAATTCAGATCTAGAGGTTAAAATAGATCTACATGATAACATAAGGTGATAAATTAGATCACATAAAATAGATCTAACATGATAACGCAAGGTGAAAAATTAGATCACATAAAATAGATCTAACATGATAACACAAGGTGATAAATTAGATCACATAAAATAGATCTAACATGATAACGCAAGGTGATAAATTAGATCACATAAAATAGATCTAACATGATAACGCAAGGTGATAAATTAGATCACATAAAATAGATCTAACATGATAATGCAAGGTAATAAATTAGATCACATAAAATAGACCTAACATGATAACGCAAGGTGATAATATAGATCTGACTAACAGTTTCAATGTCCACGTAAATTAGATCTACTAGTTTAGAAGTAGATCTACACAAATCCACATCGTAGCATGCCATAGAAGTTACAATTTAGATAAAGATTTAGATCTTATCCTAACCAATTCAAGGTGGCATATGTTCATGATTTACATAAATGATTAGATCTATCCAATGATATAACTATTCAAATTAACATATTTATATTAACCACAATATAGTTACAAACCATGATCCACAATAACAACATAGTAGAATTATCACAATTGAATTGGATATAAAGAAATAGTTTTATCATGACATAGCAGAATAATCACAATTAAATTGGATCTAAAGAAATAGATCTATCATGACATAGTATCATATATGATAATAGCATAGATTCATGGTTTACACATATCCAAATCACAATCTTCCATAATTTACTTTTATTTATCTAAACCTAAAAGCAACTAGAACTCACAACGTTAGGTTTAGAGAATAGAGAGAATGGATCTTGAATTTCTGGATTTGATTTGCAAAGTATGTTGTAGAAAATGGTTCCGTCTCAGTTTGCACTCCGGCACCATATGGCTCCCATAGTTTTCAATGAAGAAATAGGAGAATTAAGCACATATTTATAGCCGCAGAACCCTCTGAAACCGACTTCCACCTCAGCCATAGGGGTGTCGACACCCCTGTGGGTGGGTCGACCCATAGGTCGACACCCCTTCAAGGGGATCGACCCCTAGGTTGACACCCCTCTAGGGGGGTCGACCCGCTAGAGTGGGAATTTTGCTGCTCTGATGAATTTTTCGAATTTGAATCGTTTTGGATAAAATTCTGACTCATCTCTGACTCATGCATATATATATATTATTTTTCTACGTGTATATGAACTTAAAACCCTCATAACTTCCTTATACGATGTCCATTTTAGACAAACCAATTGTCTATCTTAACCAGAATTTCGAGACGGACGCAATGGTGCAGTCCGTTTCTTCTAATTCTGAATATTAAATTAATTATTTGTTAATTTATCCTCTTTTAGTGTTGGTACAAATTCGGGGTGTTACATTCTCCCCTACTCAAAGGATTTCGTCCCGAAATCTCTAAGTTGAGAAGAATGCATATCCCACCATTCATAATCCATCTACTCATCTACCAATCACTGGAATCCATTATCCTTAAAGATTTCTAATGCTTATATGAATATATGTGAAGGTGTGTGTATACGTCCCAACACTAATGCGAAGATCAGGCGGTCTACTGATTCAGTTGACCTCCTTAATGCAATGTATGTCAGTGCCATGAATCCAATATGTATGCAAATAATCCTATTGTATCATACAAGTTCTATATATGTGCACATTCATTCGTCCAAATGCAACATCCATATGCTAACTCATCTATTTCCATCCATAAAAGAAAATAAAATGCACACACATCCATATGCAGTATGAGAGTGATTGAGCCGATCTTAGTGCCTTATGTGTTTGTATATGCGTCCACAGGAAACCACTAGCAAACATTTGCACCTACTTTCATCCATCAAACATAACATGTTTCAAACACATGTTTACATCCATAAGACTCCTATCTAAAGGTCTAAAATAGTATGGATATGGTATACTCTATTGACAGAAACAAGCACTAATAAAACTTAGGAAAAGAGAACATACCCTCGAAAAGAAAAGGGTATGAAGCACGAATCGGTCTCCCAAGTCGCATCTTCTAAGTTATCTCCCCATTGAACCTTTAGTAACTTGATCTCCTTATTGCCCAACTTCTTAAGTTCTGACCCAAAAATACGGGTAGGGACTCGTCTAACTGTTGCCTCCCGTTCCAGTTCGACTTCTACCAACATACTTGATTCAACAACTTTTGCAGTGTCATGCAAGCACTTTCGCAGATAAGAGATGTGGAAAATGTCATGAATACTGGATAGATCTTCTGGGAGCTTTACTCGATAGGACATTTGACCAATCCTCTTGGTTATGGGAAATGGTCCCATAAACCTAGGTGCCAATATCCCTACTAATCCGAAGCGAATCACATACCTTAAAGGCGATAATTTGATAAAAATCAAGTCTCCCACTTCGAATTCGATATCAGTCCTTCTCTTATCTACATAAGACTTCTTCCTATCTTGAGCTATCTTCATCCGCCGTTGAATAAGGTCAATGTTTTTGAACGTTTCCCTAACCATATCTGGTCCAAGTAATAATCTTTCTGTAGATTCCCACCAACAAGTTGGCGATCTACAGGGTCGCCCGTACAATGCTTTGTAGGGTGCCATGCTGACGCTAGCTTGATAACTATTAATATAAGCAAACTCTACTAAAGGAAGATGCTTTTCCCAGGTCCCTCCAAAGTCTAGGATACACAACCTCAAAAGACCTTCAAGAATTCCATTCACCCTCTCTGTCTTCCCATCGGTCTGAGGATGATAAGCGGTGCTCAAACACAACTGTGTACCTAATGCTTCTTGCAAGCTCCTCCAAAATTCACTGGTAAAGATGGGGTCATGATCGATCATGTGCTGGAAGGTACTCCATGAAGACGAACTATCTCTCGGACATAAATTGCTATCAACCATGGTGTCGTCCTCTTACTCTTAACTGGAAGCCTATCTACTACCACTCAAAAATTGGTATTGCCCCTCATTAATCTGCGCAAACCATTTATGAAATCCATGGAGACGCTCTCTCACTTCCATGTGGGACCTCTAAAGGATGAAGTAAACCACCGAGCTCCCTTTGCTCAGCTTTGCCTTGCTAGAAAATCAGATATTGAGAAACAACGCTACTACATCTTTCTTCATTCCATCCCAAAAGAAAACCCTTTCTCAAGTAGCTCCCCTACTTGCTTACTCAACTCCCTCCTTTCCCTTGGAGCCATATGGCGCACTGGTAATGCAACTGGCTTTGCATTGTCCACCACAAAAATCGATCTCGTGCCCCAGAGGTAAGTCCCGTACCTCATCAAAAACGTCAGAATGATCTCTAACCACTGGAACAGATTGCAAATTATTGACAAATGCATCAAGAGACTTTAGGAAACTAAGCATAACAAACCCTTGGGGGTCACAAGAAACTTCGAAGGTCTTCCCATGAAAAGTTAGGAGTCTTACAACCCTCCTCTCACAATCCAGAATAGCCCCATACATGTGAAGCCGATCCATTCCTAAAATCAACCCATAGCCCATAAACCCGAGCACATATGCGTCGTACTCAAACTCGTCGCCTAACACAGATATTCTCAAACCCCGACAAATCATAGATAAATGAGCCAAACCACCAATGGGGTTTGAGACAACAACGGGATCAACTACCATACTAGTATTTAAGTGCAAAGATTCAACTACAGACCTAGATATAAACGAATGCGAAGCACTAGAATCAAAAAGAGTTCTTATAGGAAGATTGGAAAGAGAAATCAAACCTTACATGGAAACTTTCCTACCCTTATCTGGTGCACTAGCCACTAGAGCATTTGCTTGCCCTCCAGAGGTTCCTGTCCTTTGACCTTGCCCTTGCTTCCTTGGGCACTCCCTCGAATAGTGTCCGACATCTTCACAAATGAAGAAAGCATTCTTCCTTTTCCTGCAGTCCTGGGCCAAGCGACCCTTTCTCCCGCAACTATGGCACTTCCTCTTACCCTTAGCCTTGTCATTATTTCCGCCCTTCTTCTGTTGTTGTTGTTGTCCTTTCTAGGGTCATAACTTTTTATTTTTTGTTTCCTCAATTTTAACTTCTTCCTTTCAGATTTATTTGAACTTTATCTCCTAGGCCATCATTTTTACTATCCATGGGTTGTGCTCCTTAGTCCTAACTCCCTTGTTCTCCTTTTTACCATCCTTGTGTAACAAGCTTACAAGTCTCTCAAAAGTTGCCTTCATCGCACGTAAATCCTTACGAAGCTCGAGAAAATTAGTCGTATGTGATACTACTGCAGCTACAGATGCGGGTTAGGCACTTCATTGCCCTTCGACATGTGTTGCAGTTTGAACATGCCTATGACATTGTGCCAGAATGGGGACACCTTTCAGGAAGAATCGGTTCCTCAGACATAAAAAAAAGAAAAACGAATCAAGCGGAGAATTGAGAGATATTTCCTATGGCTTTGGGGAATATGTTTTTCAAAATAGACTTTTCTTTCCGAAAATGCTTTCTTTCAAAACCTTTTTTGAAAATAATTTTCAAAAACTTTATCCAATCTAGTAACCTTCAGCTCTGATACCAAGTGTTACACTCCATATCCGTTAATGTCACTCGTTAAGGGAAGGCATTAAGTTTCGTGAAGCGTTATAGATAAAAAGAACAGAAACATTACAAGACAGATATAAAATAGCAGCAGAATTAAAAACTTTTATTAATCATAAAGCATGGTAACACCATATGTCTGAAAATACATCATAAAAACTTCTGTCTTGTACTTCAAATATCAGAGTACAATAACAAAGAAAGCATAATCCCCAAATCATAAGCCATAGTAGCAAAGATAGAAGATTGAGCAATACATCTAGAAGCTCCAAGAAAGACGATAGCAGAATCCTGACTAAGCCTGAGAATTCCCTCCCTTGAGAACCTTGGGGGAATGGAAGAAATAAGAAGAACCAAAAAGGGTCAGACATAAAGTCTGGCGAGTCTAGTTACTTTTAGCCCGTAAATAAATAAAAGTAACATGATAGGCATATAAAGTGGATAAGAGAGATCACTACATAAATGGCAGTTGTGACAAGGTAGACAAGATTAGGTATATGTGTGTCACTAATGATTACTCTACACTATAACTACTATAACTAAAAATGAGATGATCCCTTCCACTATAAGTTGGTAGATTTAGGGCACACGTCCGAGTGTAACCTAACCACTACCCTAATCGATCGGCTCCATAACCCTTAGATATCATATGCTGGCCTCATAGTAGGAGGTATCACTTTGAAAAGGGGCAACAATTAAGGGGTGCACAACCATACCTACTGGTGTCACGGTCGTCTTATCCCCTTCCGCCCGTCTCATGCACATACATAACCCGGTTGGTTTGCGCCGTCCACACCGTCTGTCTCTTTTGGATCTCTTATAATCAATCAGTAAGCGTGCCCCTTCTCTACCTAACACGGAGTCTTTATTTAATACCAACTACAGGTTACTGAATGAAATGGGTCCCACACAATATGATACAAGCTCTCCCCTTTGTCTTTTATCCCCACTAGGTTTTTCATCGACTATGTATACCATTAGGTGTATTTAATTACATAGCCCTATGTCAGTTATGCTTACCCCAAAAGGGTGTCTTTATTTACATAATTTTATTATACTTTTCGTTAGTTATGTATACAACTAGGTGTCTTTAATTACATAACATTTTATATTTTCCACCGGTTATGTATACCACTAGGTGTCTTTAATTACATAACCTTTTTAGGTTAAGTTCCTGGGCCTATATGTAAATATTACCCACCCACCTTAAATCTACTTAAGCCACCCACTGATTCAAGCATGTTTATTTAACGGCAAAGTTTGTGGGCCTATATATACTAATGTTACCCACCTACCCAAGATTTACTTAACCCATCCACTATTTCAATCAATTTACTTAACCCTAACCTTAGTTCAATATCATACAATCCCTATGGATTAGGCTTGGTTAAGTAGTCCAATTCATTACCATGTCCATTTATGGTTTATAATGGGCTAGACCTCCCACATTAGGCCTACAACATGTGGATGTTGGATATGCCGGTCGGGTCCGGGCAGTCTTATTCAACAGTTGGGCCTAACCTCGTGTCTTAGCCCGATTCGTATTTGCGTACTTAGACCTCCCACATTAGGTTCAACATTAGTGGCTGCTGGACATGCCGGTCGGGTCTGGGCAGACTTCCACCACTAATGCAACCTAACCACGTGTCATAAGTACAATTACAATTCCTAATTGTAATTACTAGACATTCCATTTTTAATTAATTTACCAATTAATTAATCCTTTATTTTTATAGGTGTCAATACCTATTTTACCCAATAATTTGAATTACATATCCAAAAATGTTCATATTCAAATTATGCCATTTTAAACCCTTTTTCCCCCGTTCCTTAACTAGCGCCCTCACAAAATTGGCAACATGCCTAGGCTAGACAATAGCCTAGTCATAAACGATAATAGGGAAAATAATGGGAATATAACTAAAATGATCGTCTTGGCATAAACATAAACTAGCATGATAATACTGACACGGACATGAAATTGTCATCACAACAAGGTGGTCATAAAACCGATGAACGGTTGGCACTCAATAACTATGATGTCACAATAAGCATAGTAAGATCTAAATTAGCAATTTAGATGTCCAATCAGTTTAGATCTAACACGATAACACAAGGTGATAAATTAGATCACATAATTCAGATCTAGAGGTTAAAATAGATCTAACATAATAACACAAGGTGATAATTAGATCACATAAAATAGATCTAACATGATAACGCAAGGTGATAAATTAGATCACATAAAATAGATCTAACATGATAACACAAGGTGATAAATTAGATCACATAAAATAGATCTAACATGATAACGCAAGGTGATATATTAGATCACATAAAATAGATATAACATGATAACGCAAGGTATAATCTAGATCTGGCTAACAGTTTCAATGTCCACATAAATTAGATCTACTAGTTTAGAAGTAGATCTACACAAATCCACATCATAGTATACCATAGAAGTTACAATTTAGTTAAAGATTTAGATCCAATCCTAACCAATTCAAGGTGGCATATGTTCATGATTTACATAAATGATTAGATCTATCTAATGATATAACTATTCAAATTAACAGATTTATATTAACCACAATATAGTTACAAACCAAGATCCACAATAATAACATAGTAGAATAATCACAATTGAATTGGATCTAAAGAAATAAATCTATCATGACATAGCAGAATAATCACAATTAAATTGGATCTAAAGAAATAGATCTATCATGACCTAGTATAGATATGATAATAGCATAGATTCATGGTTTACACATATCCAAATCACACTCTTTCGTAATTTACTTTTATTTATCTAAACCTAAAAGCAACTAGAACTCACAGCGTTAGATTTAGAGAATAGAGAGAATGGATCTTGAATTTCTGGATTTGATTTGCAAAGTATATTGTGTAGAAAATGGTTCCGTCTCAGTTCGCACTTCGGTAGCATATGGCTCCCATAGTTTTCAATGAAGAAATAGGAGAATTGAGCACATATTTATGGCTATAGAACCCTCTAAAATCGATTGCCACCTTAGCCCTAGGGGTGTCGACACCCCTCTGGAGGGTTGAACCCCTAGAGCGGGAATTTTGCCGCTCTGACGAATTTTTCGAATTTGAATCTTTCTAGATAAAATTCTAACTCATGCGTATATATATAATTTTTCTGCACGTATACAAACTAAAAACCCTCTAATTTCCTCATACGATGTCCATTTTACGCAAACCAAGTGTCTATCTTGACCAGAATTTCGAGACGGATGCAATTGTGTAGTCCATTTATTCTAATTCCAAATATTAAATTAATTGTTATTTAATTTATCCACTTTTAGTGTTGGTACAAATTCGGGGTGTTACACTTTTATGGATTTCACTGCTGGATTATTAGCCATTTTAGAGGTGCGACTTACTCAATTACGGCAAATTGGATATATGTAACAAAAGGACCTGCATATTTCAGACATCTTGGGCAGGCTTGATAGAGGAGAGACTTCTAGTCATCTTGCTAGATATACAATGGATGATAAAGGATGGCTTAGATGGGATGAAAGGCTTTGTGTCCCTAAGATTGGGGAATTGCTTAAAGCAGTATGTAACACCCCATAATTTAAACAACATTAAAGAGGATAAATTAAATAATAATTAATTTAATAATCATAATTAAGGGAAACAAACTGTGCCATTGCATCTGTCTCAAAATTCTGGTCAAGATAGACATTTGGTTTGCATTAAACGGACACCATATGAAGAAATTATGATGGTTTGAAGTTTGTATACGCGCAATATATATATATATATATATATATATATATAGGGACTAAGAATTCAAATTTTCAGTTCAAAATTCGAAAATCTTGAAGGCGGTAAAATTCCCGCCCCAGGTGTGTCAACCCCCTAGTAGGGGAGTCGGCCCGATAAAAGGGGATCGACCCCATAACGGGGGGGGTCGACCCCCCTAGGGCTGAGGTAGCAGACGATTTTTAGGGGGATGGAAGCTATAAATAAAGGTCCATTTCTCTTGTTTTCTTCAGTGGAAATCAACGGAAGCCAAATGTTGTCGGTCCCTGAACTGAAACGAATCTTTTTCTTCAACAACAATCAACTAGAGCAAATCAATTAGAGTTTCGCGTTTAGATCTGAGTTTCAACACCAACAATTTCTCTTCTATCTTCTAAGATCCAAACACTGTGAGTTTAGTTACTTTTAGATTTAAATGATTAAAAGTAAAATGTGATATGACTGTGATTTGGATCTGGTATAAATTGTGAATCTATGATACTCTTGGATCTTAAAACTTTATCATGCTAGATCTACCTTTATAGATCTAATTCACTTGTGTTTAATTTATCATGTTAGATTTGTGGATCTTGACCTTTATGTAATGACCCGCATTGGCAGAGGTATTATAATTAATTTATTTAATTATATAAATAGTGATATAGTGAATTAAATGGTCGTGGAATTAAATAATGATGAATATTTAATTAAAATAATAAATTGAATAATATATTTAATTCTGAAATAATCAGAATTGGCCGGAATGACGATATGGTGTGAACCGGATCATCTGTGATATTTAATTCAGCTTGGAATTGAATTTGAATAACGAATATATTCAATGGTCGACAGTTGAACGTATAGTATATAATATAATATAATTATAAACGAGCTCGAAATGGCGCTGCAGTTCGTAAATTGGCGATTCGAACTTCAACTGAATGTACAGGATTCGTTTTAAGCCGGATTTCTGTGAAACAAGAAACGTGTGGAGCAGGTGGAGAATATCTTTCTAGTGGAAGAGAAAAATCGGGATTTCGTCGTGTAGATTTTGAGATATGTCCAAATTAAATTTTAGAAAATTCGATGTGGAATTCCTTTATAATTTATAAAGGGATTATTTACATTTTAAAAAGGAATTTCAATATAAATCGAATATCGGGTTGACCCAGAAGTGAATATCGAGTTAGAAATTCATATAGGAATATTCTAGAGCTATATGGTATTCCACTGTGAGTATATACGATAATATAAATTTATTTGTAATTAATTTAAATATATTTATATATTTAAATGGGTCATCCAGAGCTTTAAAAATAGCCACTTTTGCAAACGAAGTCGGAATTCGACGAAACTAATTTTGTTGGATCCGCAATGTCAAATAGTTGTTAGATTTCCAGCTTCGTGATTTTTAGAGTCACTTGTGGTCGTACGGATTTTTAGAGTGAAAAAAACAGTTAGTATTTCGATGGTTAAAAATACGCTGTGTGAGCAAACAGAGTCGGAATTCGACGAAACCAGTTTCATTGAGACCGTAATGTCGAACTGTAGCTGCATGTCCAGTTTCGTGATTTTTGGGTGTCATATGTGATTACAGGAATTTTAGAGGATGATTGTAGATAGCAATTGATTAAAAACGAATACAATAATAAATATAAAAATATCTAAATCTCTCTATAATTACACCACAATTTCCACTAAACCCTAATCTCCCTTTTTCTAGTCAAAAATTCCGCCGTTGGGTTTCTCGTTTCCAAACGTGAAGATCCCTCTTCACAAATTTCTAGAAAACCAAAGTAAATCCCTAAATTCATATAAATAATATGTTTGGGTTCCTGGTGAGATTTTCTTCAATTCTGTGCGAGTTTCACTCTGTTCGACTTTGTTTTGGTTCGCTGTCTACAGCGCGAGTCACGGGAAAGCTAGGGTTTGCTTTGGTTGTAGTTTGAAGCATCAATAGAGGAATTCAAGTTCGTTTCCAGGTTTAGAAGATAAAATGGCACCTGTACGCTGAAAATGGGAAATCTCGGTGGTGATTTTGTTCGATGGGTATACTGCAGTGATATGTTGGATCGAAGTTGGGCGTAACCGGGAGTACGACGAGTTGGACAAGAAGAGAATGGGGTGTTGAGGCTCGCGAAGGAGAAAGATTTGGTTTTTTCGGGTCTTTAAAACCATGGGGTATTGATGGAGGGTGATGGCTTTCAAGAGGTCGGATATGGCTGGGTATGGATGAGTAGCAGGTTACTGATGTCGGGGGGAGAAGAAGATGGGTATAATGGAGCGGGTCATCCTTGTTTGGGTCAACGCAGATTTGAGTTGGGCTGGAAATTTTAAGTTAAGCCCAATTAAATAAAGATTTGACTTTTTGTTTAATTTAATCGTATATAAATTTTGAAATTCGATAACTCTATCATACGGTGAAACAAGATCTGCCGGGATCGTATGGACGGGAGCAACACAATGGAACTGAGTGGAAGTGGATTGGAGCTCGTTTGAATTTATGGCGAAATAAATTGTTTGATTCAAATCAAATAACAGTTTATCGTTCTTTAACGATGAACTGCAAATGTGAGTAAAACTCACCAACTCTGAACAGTTATAATTTCATGTTGTATTTTTAGAACTGTTAATCATCGGTTGATTGTTATGTGTTGATTTGGTTGATTGAACTGCTAGTCAGTTAGTTGAATTTCTATATTGATTCTGTTTAACAGAATATATCATATGGAACTGAAAGTGATGTTGATTTTATATTATATAACATCTGTGATGCAGGGAAACAGGTTGGAGGAATCCGACTGGATTCCTCAACATTTATTTTACTGTTTTTCATATATTGTGATATATGATGTGATATATAATATGTTGTCGATTATATGTGTTTGAACGATACTGATCATCGTGATTTGATATGTTGAATCCCATAACATACCGGAATGTTGATAAGGGAATTTTCAAGGTGATATTGAAAAAAAAAAATTATAAATGAAATATTTATAAATAAGAAATATTTATAAATTGGAATATTTATAAATAGGAGATATTTAGAAAAGGGAAATTATAAAATCAAAGAATAGATTTGATAGGAAAATATTTGCAAACCATTTGCAAATAGAATAATAGAAAAGGAAAGATTTGTAAATCATTTACAAATAGAATTGATAGGAAATATTTAGAAAATAAATAGAGTTATAAAAAGGAAATTTGTTTATAACTGAATAGGATGTTATAAAAAGGAAACCGTTATAAAAAGGAAAATGTTACTATAAAGAAAATCATTTGTAAAGTGAAGAACCGTTACTAAAAGTAAATCTTTATAAATGAATAGTTTATTCGAAGGGAGTTAATCGAATATGGTATTCGAAAGTAGTAAATCGAATATGGTATTCGAAAGGAGTTAAATCGAATATGGTATTCGAAAGTAGTAAATCGAATTAGTTATTCAAAAGGGGTTAGTCGAGTCGAGTCAGCTGAATAGAGTTAATCGAATATTTGTTATTCGAATTAGAGTTAACCAGTTAGAGTTAAACCAGTTAGAGTTAAACCAATTAGAGTTAACCAGATGGAGTTAATCAATTAGAGTTAACCAGTTAGAGTAAAACCAGTTGGAGTTAATCGAATATTTGTTATTCAAATTAGAGTTAACCAGTTAGAGTTAACTAGTTAGAGATAAACCAGTTAGAGTTAACCAGTTAGAGTTAACCAGATGGAGTTAATCAATTAGAGTTAACCAGTTAGAGTTAAACCAGTTGGAGTTAATCGATTAGAGTTAAAGTAAAAAAAGTAAATCAAATATAGTTTATTCGAATAGAAAGCGAAAGGAGTTAATCGAATATAGTTTATTCGAATAGAAAGTAAAAGGAGTTAATCGAATATAGTTTATTCGAATAGAGTAAAAGGAGTTAATTGAATATATAGTTTATTCAAATAGAATTAAAAGAGTTATCGAATATAGTTTATTCGATAGGAGTTAAGTAAATAGAGTTAGAGTTAAATCAAAAGAGTTAAGTGAATAGAATAAATTGAATAGAGTTATCGAATATACCTTATCGAAGGAAAGAATTGTCGAATAGAAAAGATTTGAAAGAGAGTTACGTAAGGAAGTTTGTTAAAGAATTAGAAGGGTGAACTTTGTCTATTTCAAGGTTAGAAACGTTGTTCAGTTAAGGTCTGAGAGGTAGTATTACCCCAATTTGATTGACTTCATTTTTAACCAAGGAATGGTTAAGGTTCGATAGTAAAGGATGGTTAAGTAAATTTAGTAATTGAAGGAAATGGTTTGAGTTGGCATCGCGATGGTTTGTTTAAACATCTGTCTAAGTCCAATGAAGAAGCTTTGGAAATGTTTTCCAAATAAGAAACCAGAAATGTTTTCTAATAAAGAAAACAAGAAATGGAAATGTTTTCCATTGTTAATCACGTATATTTTCCAAATTTAGAAAATAAGAAATATTGTATATAGGGAAACAGGAGATAAGTAAATTAATGAAATAAAGTGATAAATGTTGAATGATGGTTGATCGATATAAATTTCCATTTGGAAATAATATCGTTGTTTGCACACCTATTTTTCTTCGATAGTTAAATCACAGACTATTGAAGTATTGACCATTTTAACGTTGTTAATATGGAGAGACCGGTTGGATTATTATCCAAAGAACCACTCTGTATTGGCATAAGCGTTGCAAATCATATATGCCAAAGGAAATTGAAGACGGAGTTATGCAAGGGCTATCCTGTTTACAGAATAGTGACTTCGGTTCATCCTATTCCTAGATGACTTGTATGAACGGATGTCTGACAGAGTATTTCCAAACGATCACGTATATTGATTTCTCCAACCGTACCAAGAGTGGAAGCGGAGAAGGAAACTTCTTTTAGCTAACACATAATGTATGGTTGAGGACGTCAATCGGTGATTTGATGGATTTGACGATGTGGCATTCAAAGTGAATCTGGTGTGATGATAAAGCGTAGCTTCTAGCCTCACATTCGGTGAATGACAGAAATTGGGCAGGCAGCATGGCTAAGTCGGTCGCATCGAAGTAGGGTGTATACCCACCTGATCTAGAGTTTCATTTACTTCTAAAAATCTATTGTTGATGTCGTCCCATTCTTGAAACGTTTGCTGATCCCAACCGTTGGTGATATACATTCGATACACTCAAGCGAAATGAGTGGTCGGTCATGTGTGGCTGGGTTGCAAGATGTTCTTGTTGAACCCAGTGTATTCCTCTCTAGAGGTACATGAGCGAAAGGTGGTTCCATACCTTGTCATAGTTGGAAATCCATTACCCAATACGTGCTTGCGGTTTTGATTGTATACTATATATGTAGAACGTGAGATGAAAGCGTTTCTTCTAGATGATTATTATATTGTGGTTGATAGACATTATTATAATATCAAAAGGGTTTTTGATATAAAGATAATTTTGGATTCTCATAAGGGAAAAACCCGTTCTGTTATACGGCGTTGTCTTATGAGATATCGTTTACTTGTTCAAACTGTTTTAAACTATTTTACTCATACCAGTCCCATGACTGACCCGAAGTTTATTTTGTTTTGTTTTCCCTAAACTCTTGGGTGCCCAATTTTGTACGGGCAGTCAAGTAGTCAGGATTTACAGATATATTGGAAGAGCTTAGAGCAGGAGGCTTCAGGATTATATAGCTATAGTTATTTCCACCGTGTTGTAAGTGTTGTACTTTGATAATGATGTATATTCAAGTACAGATGTATATTTCAAGTTATGTTATATATATTATATGTTATTAGTTCCGCTGTGAGGTTCATGTTACTCTGATGTTGTCTTCTTCTTCTTCTTCTTCTATTCTAAGTTCCTATCTTATCTATCCTCGCCCTCTGTTTTCTTTCTATAAATTTCCTGATTTTCAGTTTAATTTGGGGTTGGACTTGTGTTTTTGGTCAGCTCAAATTGGACCAGAAATTCGGGTCAATACACTTTATCTGCGTCTGTGTTAAATTTGGATCTACCATTATTTGGACAGTTAAATCCCTGTTTAGATCTAATTATCTATCTGGATAATCTTGTACCTATAATGTTGTAGTTAATTTAGATCTGTCATTAATTGGACATATGAATCCTTATTTAGATCTATTCATGCCTATAATGACATCCTTAGTATGTCAGATCTAGTTTTATTATGTTCACTAGATCTATTTTTATGTTTCCACCTTATCACTATGTCAATTACATGTCTATGTCAGTATATATACTTATGCTAGTTATGTTACAATAATCTCTATTGTCATCTTCGCATCACCTTTCCCTTTTATTTTTTATAACCAGGCTACTTTCTAGCTTAGGCATGCCACCAAATATATGTGAATGCATTAGTTAGGGAATGGGGGAAGCATTAGAATTGGCATAACTTGAGTAATGAATATGAATTTGGACATATAATTCACTATGAATATAATTGGGTAAATGGGCATGAACACCTATAAAGACACAGGTATAGTTAACTGGTTAATAATTAAAAATGCTTAGGATTACAGTAATTAGAAACTGTAAATGCACTTATGACATGAGGTTAGATTGCATTTGTGGTGGAAGTCTTCCCAGACCCGACCGGCACATCCAGCAACCACAAATGTTGCATCTAATTTAACGTGTCTAAGTTCACAAATACGAGAGGGGCTAAGACACGAGGTTAGGCCCAACTTGTGGAAGAAGTCTGCCCAGACCCGACCGACATATCCAGCATCCACTAGTTGTAGGCCTATTGTGAGAGGTCTAGCCCATTATAACTACAAATGGACATGGTAACGAATTGGAATACTTAACCTAGTTGAATCCATAGGGATTGTGTGAATACGAACATGATTAAGTAAAAATGGTTGAACAATGGAAGGGTTGAGTTAAGTATATCTGAGATGGGTGGGTAATATTTAAATATAGGCCCATAAGACTTAACCAATTGGGGGTTAGGTATCAAAGACACCTATAGGTAAGCATAACCGATAGAAAGATTGGGGTTATATAATTAAAGGCACCTTTTAGGGTAAATATTATGTAACAACCCGTATTTTCAATAACCTGTTATAACATAAATCGAGGCAGAATTTAATTCAAAAATCTGAATCAAGGGAAACGGGCTATGCCATTGCGTTCGTCTCGGGAAAATACGCGAAATAGAGTCCGAGTTTTCGAAAATCGGAGTCCGTATGACCCAGTTAAGGCCCATAGAAGTTTTCAGAAATTTCCATGTTAAAAACAGATTTAAATTTTAAACAAGGATTAGGGCTAACTGGCGTCAGGCGGGAAAACTCCCGCCAAGACCCCCATGTCGACAGGCATGTCGACAGGGGTCTAAGGGTGTCGACTGCCCTGTCGACAGCCCTGTCGACACGGGGTGGCCGGGCAGTTTTGTCTGGCGCACCATTTTGGTTTGGGCTTGATTGTGTGGCTTGGTTCTGGAGAATTCCGAAATCTGATGGACCTAATTCAACCTAGGGTTAATCCTATGGTCTAAATCACTAGCCTAATCTATAAATAAGACCCTAACCTACCCTAAATTACTCATTATTCACTCTAGCAACCAAACTATGTCAAATTGAATTCTCAAATGGCCTCCACCTAAAAACCCTAGCCTCTTCAAAAATCATTCCTATGAAGGTTTTGATGTTCATACAAGCATTTCTAAGTTGTATGAATGATCATTAGCTTGCATACATCATCAAGTTGCAAGCTTTAATTGCTAAGCTAGAGTTTTTGGGATTTTTGTTAATTGGAGCTTTGTTTTGGGTTTTTATATGCTTGCATAAAGGGCTTCTCAATCTTTATTAGTAGATTTGTGTCTTCATAATATTTGTAAGCCCTCTTACCTTCATTTTAGAAACTCTAAAGTTAATATGTGATGAAAGTTGGGATTTATGCATGTTTAATAAGTTATGCATGCTTATGCGAGTTCACTATGCTATGTTATGCATGTTTAACAAGTTATGCATGTTTATGCAAGTTCACTATGCCATGATTTGCAAGTTTAACAAGTTATGCATGTTTATGCAAGTTCACTATGCCATGATTTGCAAGTTTAACAAGTTATGCATGTTTATGCAAGTTCACTATGCCATGATTGGCAAGTTTAACAAGTTATGCATGTTTATGCAAGTTCACTATGCCATGATTAGCAAGTTTAACAAGTTATGCATGTTTATGCAAGTTTACTACACTTGACGTGTTAGGTTTATAGGGAGCCAATCGACTAGACCGTTGGGCTGGACCTTGCATTAAGGTCACCTCATGCTATTGGGCCAAAGTTTGGGCTGAGGGATCAATACCTGTTATGTTAGTTTGCTAGTACACTGTGGTGCAAAGCTTAATCTTCTTTATGTGATGACACCTTTGTCTATTGCCAGTATGTTCATCTCAGTTTCCATCATGATGTTAACTTTATTAGTTTATAGACTGATCGTAGTAGGGCTTACCAGTCTTTTTGACTGACCTGTTTTCTTTCGCTTCTTTTCTTCCGTTCCCCCCCCCCCAGGTTCTCAGGGAGGGAACAATGGTGCTTAGCTTGGATCGCTTGCTTGTTCGCTGGATAGCTCATGTATGTCTGGACATTGAGCTCGCTATGGTTTATCATCTTTATTTTGGGAATAGCACTATGTATTTCAGTGTTTCTGTTTATGATGTACTAGACATGTTTATTTTTGGCAGTTGACTTTATGATGTACTAGACTTGTTTTGAGATGGTTTGAGATATTCCGCTGTTTTATTCTCACTTACTCTGTTTTATATATATATTTATGTTCTTGTTCTGCCTTGATATATCATTATGCATGCTTACCCAGTTCTAACGCCCCCCAGAAGCTAGTGCCCCCGAAAGAGTGACCCTAGCGGAGGTGGGGTGTTACAAATTTGGTATCAGAGCATATGGTTTACAAGAAAGAACAAAAAGTTTTTAAAAGGCTTTTGAAAAACTATATTCAAAACAAGTATAAAGTATTTTCCAAAGAAAAGTCTAGTATTTTAAAAGGCTATTCCCCAAAAAGCCATTAGCGTTATCCTTCGTTCCCTTGACCTAATCTTATCTTATCCTTTGTTTCAGTATGGCTGAGGATCTTGCCATCCCGGATGGAGTTAACGTACCACTCTGGTATAGGAGACTTCTAGAAGCTAGGGCGGCAGCCGGCCCCGCAAACCCTACTCCCACCCCTCCTCCTGTAGTTGAGAATCCTCCCCCTAATGTCCCTCCTACGGTGGTTCCTGTTCCCCCTCCTCCAGTAGTTAATGTTCCTCCTCCTCCAGTTGCTGAGGCTCCACTTCCTCCTCCTCCCCCTCAGCATCCTCAGGTTGAGTTCACGAAGGTTTGTAAAGACTTCAAGGCGATGGGAGGCAAGAATTTCCTAGGCACGGAATCTTTTGTTGAAGCCAGGAATTGGCTGAAAGACACTGAGGACTTGTTTTCTATCTTTAGGATTGATGACGAGAGGAAGATCTTATTGACAGTGTGGCTTTTGAAGGACGAAGCAGCCTATTGGTGGGAGGTCACCAATGGGACGAGGCCCGTTGAGACTTGGGCCGATTTGAGGGCTAGATTTGTGGCCAAATTTCTATCTTCTGCTGAGGCGAATTTACAGATGGAGAAGTTCATTGCATTAAAGCAAGGTGATATGTCTGTCAAGGAGTATGTGAACAATTTTAATCAGCTGGCCCGTTTTGGTTTGGATATGGTGAACACTCCTGAGAAGAAGGCTCTTCGATTTGCTAGAGGGTTGAATGAGCCGCTGCAGGGTTTGGCGATGTCACATATTCCGCATGGGGCTACTTTTGAGAGTTTGGTCGATATGGCTCTACTGCAGGGAGATGGAAAGAAAGAGGTCAAGTCGAGTGATACTCAAGCAAAGAAGACTGATTCTCAGGGTAAAGGCAATCAAGGTGGTCAAAGCAGTCAGGGGAATCAGAGCAAGAACAAGAAGGGAAACAACAACAAAGGCAAGGGAAAGTGCAATTACTGTGGTGCGCCTGGACACTTTGCTAAGGATTGTAGGAAGAAGAAAAGGAAGCTTAGTGGTGGATGTTTTTCCTGTGGTGAGACTGGACACTTCAGCAAGGAATGCCCAAAGAAGAAAGGACAGGCTGGACCTTCAGGAGGGCAAGTTCATGCTCTCAATACCGCTCCAGTTCCCGATCGAGGTAGTGTTTCTGTTGAGAACCTTGTTTAAGTTTCCGATCTTCCAGTTCGTACCTTGTTTGATTCGGGTGCATCACATAGCTTTATTTCACCTGATCTTGTTGATAGTTTGCACCTTAGTACTAGCTTAGTGGATGATCCCGTTTGTGTTTCGAATCCCATTGGGGGTTCTGCTTATCTATCTATGATATGTGAGGATCTAAGGATCTCTATACTCAGTGTAGAGTTCTTGTGTAGTGCGTATGTTCTTGGTTTCAGGGGATACGGATTGATATTGGGCATGGATTGGCTGTCCAGATATGGAGCCATTCTTGATTGTGAGCATAGGGTTGTGAGGCTTGTGACTCGCCTTGGCAACACCTTAGAGATTTCATGCAATCCGAAGGATCCCGTCATGTTGTGCTATCTTGAATCTCTCGACTCGTCAGAGGAAGCCCTTCAGTCTGTAAGGGTGGTCCGAGATTATCCAGATGTTTTTGAAGAAGTTAAGGGGTTGCCCCCTAAACGAGAGATTGATTTTCGCATTTATCTGGTGGATAATGCTAAGCCTGTTTCTTTGCCCGTTCGGCACATGGCTCCGCGTGAGAGATGGGAGCTCAGCAAGCAAGTAAAGGAGTTGCTTGAGAAGAACTTCATCAGACGAAGTATATCCGAATGGGGAGCGCCTGTGGTGTTTGCTACTAAGGCAGATGGTTCTCTTCGACTCTGTGTGGACTATAGAGAATTGAATAAGCTGACTAAGAAGAACAGACACCCGTTACTGAGGATCGATGATCTCTTTGACCAGCTTGTTGGTGCTTCTGTTTTCTCTCAGCTTGATCTTGCTACTGGATTTCATCAGCTCAGAGTGGCTGAAGATAGTTTAGACAAGACTGCATTCAGAACTCCAGATGGATTCTTTGAATGGCTTGTTATGCCGTTCGGTTTGACGAATGCACCCGCGTATTTCGTGGACTTGATGAGTAGGGTGTTTCGAGAGTTCTTGAACAAGTTTGTCGTGGTCTTTGTGGATGATATTCTGATCTTCTCCAAGGATGAAGAAGAGCACGCGAGGCATCTTGTAGAGGTGATGGATACGCTTAGAGCGCATCAGTTAAAGGCCAAGTTCTCCAAGTGTCACTTTTGGAGAAGGGAAGTTAGATTCCTTGGGCATATCGTATCCAAGCAAGGCTTAGCGGTGGATCCCGCTAAGGTGGTTGCAGTTCAGGATTGGAAGACTCCAAGGAATGCAACCGAGGTGTGAAGTTTTCTAGGTCTTGCGGGTTTTTACCGGAAGTTCATCAAGGACTTCGCGAAGATATCCGCTCCTCTTACTAAGTTGACGAAGAAGCACTTAGTTTTTGCTTGGGATATGGACTGTGAGCTTGCTTCTCATAGACTCAAGAGAGCCCTTACCTCAGCACCAGTTCTAGCTTTACCCGATGGTGGTAAGATGTTTACCGTGTACACTGATGCTTGTGGCACGGGATTGGGCGCCGTTCTGATGCAAGAGGGCAGAGTTATATGTTTTGATGGGAGGCAACTTAAGGTGCATGAGAAGAATTATCCCACTCATGATCTAGAGCTGGCAGCGATAGTATATGCACTCAAGGCTTGGCGTCATTATCTTCTGGGAGAGAGATTTGAGCTGTATACTGATCATAAGTCTTTGAAGTATCTCTTTTCGCAGAAGGATCTGAACTTGAGGCAGCAAAGATGGATGGAATTCTTGGCGTCCTATGATTTTGATATAGCCTATACCCCTGGCAAGGGGAATGTTGTAGCGGATGCGTTGAGTAGAAAAAGGTTGACACTAAGTCCTCTATTTGTTGAGATGAAGAATTTAGAGTTCTTGGCAACCTTGGATTTTTCTTTGACAGTTGAGTCGATGACCGGTTCTTTAGCATCTCTAGAGCTCAGGCCTACCCTTCTAGATCAAGTTGGGGCTTCGCAGAAGGAAGACCCTCAGATAATTGAGATCATGGATAAGCTAATTCGAGGGAAGACATCTAGTCACCTTGCTCGATATTCTATAGATGATAAGGGTTGGCTGAGGAGAGACGGAAGGCTTTGTGTTCCGATGGTGGAAGACTTGGTGAGGAAAGTTCTTGAGGAAGCGCATCGCTCTAAGTTGACTATACATCCAGGCGGTGATAAGATGTACAAAGATATGAAGCGTATTTTCTTTTGGCCTGGGATGAAGAAGGATGTGGCAGAGTTTGTCTCTAGATGTATCATTTGCCAGCAAGTTAAGGCCGAGTCAAGGAAGCCCGGTGGACTATTGCATCCTCTAGAGGTCCCGCTATGGAAGTGGGAGAGTATTTCTATGGACTTTATTGATGGGCTCCCAAGGTCAAGGAAAGGGAATACGAGCATTTGGGTCATTGTAGATAGGCTTACGAAGAGTGCTCATTTCATTCCGGTGAAGAGCAAAAGGACCGCATCTGGACTAGCATCAGTATATCTTCGTGAGATAGTACGACTACATGGAGTCCCTTCCAGCATAGTCAGTGACCGAGACCCCATCTTTACTAGTCAGTTCTGGAACAGTTTGCAGGAAGCTATGGGCACGAGGTTGAACCTGAGTACGGCCTATCACCCACAGACGGACGGTCAGACAGAAAGGGTGAATAGGGTACTTGAGGACTTGTTGAGGCTTTGCATTCTGGATTTTGGTGGTACTTGGGAAGACCATCTTCCTCTTGTTGAGTTTGCATATAATAACAGTTATCAGGCAAGCATAGGGATGGCACCATTTGAAGCTTTATATGGGAGGCCGTGCAAGTCGCCTACATGTTGGTGGGAGACTACACAGAGGCTCATACTTGGGCCTGATATGATCAGAGATACGTCCGAGAAGATCGAGTTGATTCGGAGACGAATGAAAGCGGCCCAAGACCGACAGAAATCCTATGCTGATAAGCGAAGATCCGATTTGGAGTTTGATGTTGGGGACATGGTTTTCGTAAAGGTTTCTCCTTTGCGGAATGTGGTCCGATTTGGAGCTGTTTGGAAGTTAGCACCGAGATTTGTTGGACCCTTCCCTATCATAGAGAGAATTGGGAAGATGGCTTATAAAGTGCAATTGCCTGAGAAGCTGTCCGGAGTGCATAATGCCTTTCATGTCTCGCATCTCCGAAAGTGCCTACATGAGTCCGCTGAGGTGGTTGAACCTAGCATTCTTGAAGACGTGGAAGTAGAGAAAGAGGCAACTTTGAGGAAAGCTCCAATTCGTATCTTGGGGACGGAGACCAAGAAGCTAAGGAATCGAGAGGTCAGGTTGGTGAAGGTTCAATGGGGTGAAGCCGAAGAAGACGCAACTTGGGAAACCGAGGAGAAGATGCGTAGGCTTTATCCATTTCTTTTTGAGGGTACACTCTCAATCTCTTTCCTTTGTTAACATATCTTTCTCTTTGCTATCCATGTTTATCTAGTTATCGTGCTAATCTTGTCATGAGAACCTTAGGTAGAAACCCTTTGGATGAAACATGTGTTTGAGACATGTTATGTTTGATGGTTGCAAGTGGTTGCAAGTGTTTGCAAGTGGTTACTCGTGGATGCATGATACACATTAGGCACTAGATCGGCTCACACACTCCTCATATTGCATGTGCATGAGTGTTTATGCTTATTCTTGGATGAAATTTGTATGCCATCACATGGATGTTGCATATGGATGTATGATTGAGCAAGCATGTAGATATTATACGTTATGTTAGGGATTTGCATACATATGGATACATTTCACTAACATATTTTGCATTGATCTTTGCATTAGATAAGTACATATACACACACTTTTGCATATGTTCATACAGCATTTAGAATCTTTTAAGGACAATGATTGCTCGTGGATGATGCTTTGAGTAGATGGATGATTGGATGGTAGGATACGTTCTTCCTAACTTGAAGATTTCGGGGACGAAATCCTTTAAGGAGGGGAGAATGTAACAACCCGTATTTTCAATAACCTGTTATAACATAAATCGAGGCAGAATTTAATTCAAAAATCTGAATCAAGGGAAACGGGCTATGCCATTGCGTTCGTCTCGGGAAAATACGCGAAATAGAGTCCGAGTTTTCGAAAATCGGAGTCCGTATGACCCAGTTAAGGCCCATAGAAGTTTTCAGAAATTTCCATGTTAAAAACAGATTTAAATTTTAAACAAGGATTAGGGCTAACTGGCGTCAGGCGGGAAAACTCCCGCCAAGACCCCCATGTCGACAGGCATGTCGATAGGGGTCTAAGGGTGTCGACTGCCCTGTCGACAGCCCTGTCGACACGGGGTGGCCGGGCAGTTTTGCCTGGAGCACCATTTTGGTTTGGGCTTGGTTGTGTGGCTTGGTTCTGGAGAATTCCGAAATCTGATGGACCTAATTCAACCTAGGGTTAATCCTATGGTCTAAATCACTAGCCTAATCTATAAATAAGACCCTAACCTACCCTAAATCACTCATTATTCACTCTGGCAACCAAACTATGTCAAATTGAATTCTCAAATGGCCTCCACCTAAAAACCCTAGCCTCTTCAAAAATCATTCCTATGAAGGTTTTGATGTTCATACAAGCATTTCTAAGTTGTATGAATGATCATTAGCTTGCATACATCATCAAGTTGCAAGCTTTAATTGCTAAGCTAGAGTTTTTGGGATTTTTGTTAATTGGAGCTTTGTTTTGGGTTTTTATATGCTTGCATAAAGGGCTTCTCAATCTTTATTAGTAGATTTGTGTCTTCATAATATTTGTAAGCCCTCTTACCTTCATTTTAGAAACTCTAAAGTTAATATGTGATGAAAGTTGGGATTTATGCATGTTTAATAAGTTATGCATGCTTATGCGAGTTCACTATGCTATGTTATGCATGTTTAACAAGTTATGCATGTTTATGCAAGTTCACTATGCCATGATTTGCAAGTTTAACAAGTTATGCATGTTTATGCAAGTTCACTATGCCATGATTTGCAAGTTTAACAAGTTATGCATGTTTATGCAAGTTCACTATGCCATGATTAGCAAGTTTAACAAGTTATGCATGTTTATGCAAGTTCACTATGCCATGATTAGCAAGTTTAACAAGTTATGCATGTTTATGCAAGTTTACTACACTTGACGTGTTAGGTTTATAGGGAGCCGATCGACTAGACCGTTGGGCTGGACCTTGCATTAAGGTCACCTCATGCTATTGGGCCAAAGTTTGGGCTGAGGGATCAATACCTGTTATGTTAGTTTGCTAGTACACTGTGGTGCAAAGCTTAATCTTCTTTATGTGATGACACCTTTGTCTATTGCCAGTATGTTCATCTCAGTTTCCATCATGATGTTAACTTTATTAGTTTATAGACTGATCGTAGTAGGGCTTACCAGTCTTTTTGACTGACCTGTTTTCTTTCGCTTCTTTTCTTCCATTCCCCCCCCCCCAGGTTCTCAGGGAGGGAACAGTGGTGCTTAGCTTGGATCGCTTGCTTGTTCGCTAGATAGCTCATGTATGTCTGGACATTGAGCTCGCTATGGTTTATCATCTTTATTTTGGGGATAGCACTATGTATTTCAGTGTTTCTGTTTATGATGTACTAGACATGTTTATTTTTGGCAGTTGACTTTATGATGTACTAGACTTGTTTTGAGATGGTTTGAGATATTCCGCTGTTTTATTCTCACTTACTCTGTTTTATATATATATTTATGTTCTTGTTCTGCCTTGATATATCATTATGCATGCTTACCCAGTTCTAACGCCCCCCATAAGCTAGTGCCCCCGAAAGAGTGACCCTAGCGGAGGTGGGGTGTTACATATTACCTATGGAAAACCTAGTGGGGGATACAAGACAAAGGGGAGAGCTTGTATCATATTGTGTGGGACTCATTTCAGTCAGTAACCCGGAGTAGGTATCAAGAAAAGTACTTCGAACTAGGTCGGAGAAGGGGCACGCTTATTGAACTGATTGTAAGAGATCCAAACGTGGAGAACAGTGTGGGAGGTGCAAACCGATCGGGTCATGTGCGTGCATAGGACGAGCATAGGGGGATAAGACGATCGTGACATCTGTAGCTATGGGGCTGTGCATATCAGTGAAGGGTCGCCACTTTAGGACGTGATACATCCTACGGTGGGGCCGGCACAGAGTATCTACGCGGATTAGGTAGTCGATCGATTAGGGTAATAGTTAGGGTACATTTGGACGTATGCCTAAGTCTACCACCTTATAGTGGAAGGGATCATCTCATTCTGGTTACACTGGTAATAGTACAGAGTAATCATTAGGGAAGCGTATATACTATATCCTGGTACCTTGTCATGCTTACCTTCTATGCAGTTACCTCTCTCTTATCCACATTATATGCCTATCATGCTACATTTATTTATTTACTTGCTAAAAGTAACTGGACTCACCATTCTTTATGTCTGACCCTTTTTGTTTCCTCTTCTTTCTTCTGTTCCCCCCTAAGGTTCTTAGGGCAGAAACATTTGGGCTTGACCTTGATTATGCTTTTATCTTACTAAGGAGCTGCTCTTGAAGTATTGCTCAAGTCCTTATCTCTACTATGGCTTTGTCTCTTTTTGGGGAATTATGCTTTTATATGTACTCTGATGGAACAAGACAGAAAGTTTTATGTTTTTGTAATGGCTTTTATGTAGTTTTGGACTTGTGATATTTTGGACCACGATGTTATGATTTATGTTTGAAATAAAAATTTGAATTCTGGTGTTTCTTTTATATCTGTCTTGTAATGTTTCTGTTTCTGTTTACCTATGACGCTTCACGAAACTTAATGCATTATCTTAATGAGTGACATTAACGGACGTGGGGTGTCACACTTGGTATCAGAGTTGAAGGTTACCAGATTAGATAAAAGTTTTTGAAAATTATTTTCAAAAAGGTTTTAAAAGAAAGCATTTTCAAAAAGAAAATTTTGTTTTGAAAAACATTCCTCAAAAATTCATAAGTAATACTTTCGATCCCTTGTCCAAATCTTTTTCCTTTTCCTTTCAGAATGTCTGGTGAACCTAATATTCCAGAGAGCATTACGATACCAGGCTGGTTCCGTAGGTATCTGGAGGCCACGACACTTGCCGAAGGCCAAGGAAACGTTCCTCCCTCAGCTGCACATGTCTTTCCTCCTCCTCCGCATGTAGAAAACTTCTCTAAGATCCGCAAAGATTTCCGTGCTATGGGAGGGAAGCCATTCATGGAATTGAAGCATTCGTAGAGGCAAGGAATTGGCTTAAGGGGACCGAGGACTTGTTTGTAATCGTTGAAGTAGATGATCGAATGAAGATTCAGTTAGCTGCCTGACTACTGAAAGATGAAGCTTCTTTTTGTTGGGAGGTTACCCAAGTTGAACATCCAGTGGAGACATGGGATGATTTTAGACAGAGGTTTGAAATGAAGTTTCTTTCCCAAGCTGAGAAAAGCATGCAAATGGAGAGGTTCTTGGTTCTCAAATAAGGAAACTTGACTGTTAAAGAATATGTGAACAAATTCAACCAGCTAACGAGGTTTGGATTAGAGTTGGTGGACACTCCGCATAAGAAGGCTTTGCGGTTTGTCAAAGGACTTAATGAGCCCCTTCATCGGTTGGCTATGTCCCACATTCCATTGGGAGCCACTTTTGAAAGGCATGTTGATATGGCCTTGATGCATGAGGAAGACAAGGGAGAAAAGAAGAAAGTAAAGGCTGAGGAAACAATGCAAAACAAGAAGATTTGGCCCAAGAAGGGACAACAACAACAGAAGAAGAAGGGAGGAAAGAATAACAAGGCCAAGGATAAGAGGAAGTGTCACAGTTGTGGGCGTGAGGGTCACTTGGTAAAGGACTACAAAAGAAGGGAGAATTCTTACTTCAATTGCGGAGATGTCGGACATTTTGCTAGGGAATGCCCGAAGAAGCAGGGACAAGGTCAAAAGGCAGGAACTTCTAGAGGGCAAGTGCATGCTTTTGCGATTAGTGCTCTTGATAGAGGTAGAAAAATTTCTATGGAAGGTTTAATTTCTCTTTCGAATCATCCTATTAGAACACTTTTTGATTCTGGCGCTTCACATTCATTTATATTATTTCTGTGGTTGAATCTCTGCACTTAAATACTAGTATGGTAGTGGATTCCGTTGTTATCTCAAACCCCATTGGTGGTTTGGCTCATTTGTCTATGATTTGTCGGGGTTTGTTGATATCTATCTTAGGCATCGAGTTTGAATGCGATGCGTATGTGTTCGGATTTATGAGCTATGGGCTGATTCTAGGGATGGATTGGCTAACCATGTATGGTGCCATTCTAGATTGCGAGAGGAGGGTCGTTAGGCTTCTGTCTTATCATGGGAAGACCCTCAAGATTTCTTGTGACCCACAAGGGTCGGTTATGCTTAGTTTCCTAGAGTCTGTTGATGCATCTATAGATGAACTGCAATCTGTTCTTGCAGTCCGAGAATATTCTGATGTTTTTGATGAGGTATGGGGTTTACCTCCGAGGCATGAGATCAATTTTCGTATATATCTGGTGGACAATGCAAAGCCAATTGCATTACTAGTGCGCCATATGGCTCTGAGGGAAGGGAGGGAGCTGAGTAAACAAGTAGGGGAGCTACTTGAAAAAGGGTTTATCAGACGAAGCATATCTAAATGGGTGCTCCAGTAGTATTCGCAACTAAGGCGGATGGTTCACTTCGCTTGTGTGGACTATAGAGAGTTGAATAAACTCACCAAGAAGAACAGACACCCGCTCCCAAGGATTGTTAATTTATTTGATCAGCTTGTTGGTGCCTCGGTATTTTCTCAGTTAGACTTCGCCACGGGGTTTCATTAGTTGAGGGTGGTTGAAGACAGTATAGATAAGACTGCTTTTAGAACTCCGGATGGTTTCTTTGAATGGCTAGTTATGCCTTTTGGGTTGACGAATGCACCCGCCTATTTTGTTGATCTAATGAGTAGGGTGTTTCAGGAGTTTCTAAATAAATTTGTCGTAGTCTTTGTTGATGATATCTTGATCTTCTCCAAAAGCGAAGAAGAGCATGCCCAACATTTGAGAGAAGTTTTAAAAACTCTCTGTAAGCATCAGCTTAAGGCAAAGTTCTCCAAATGCCATTTTTGGAGAAAAGAGGTGAAATTCTTAGGGCATGTGGTCTCCAAAGAAGGGATAGCTGTAGATCCCGCAAAGGTGGTTGCAGTGCAAGATTGGCAAATTTTGAAAAATGCAGCGGAGGTGAGAAGCTATCTTGGATTGATAGGATATTATAGGAAGTTCATTAAGGACTTAGCAAATATATCAGCCCCACTCACCACGCTGAAAAAGAAGAACTTGGCATTTTCATGGGATATAGATTGTGATGTTTCTTTCCAACGTTTGAAAAGAGCTCTGACAACAGCCCCAGTCTTGACCTTGCCTGATGGGAGCAAAGTATTTACGGTTTACACGGATGCATATGGTACAGGGCTTGGTGCGGTTCTGATGCAAGAAGGAAAGGTAGTGTGTTATGGGGGTAGACAGTTGAGAGTTCATGAGAAGAACTATCCTACTCATGATTTAGAGCTAGATGCCATAGTACTCGCGCTTAAGACATGGCGTCATTATTTACTTGGAGAGAAGTACGAATTATGTAACAACCCGAGGAATTTGCGATCCTAGATATCGGCATACAACACTATGTCGACTATTCAACCATTGGAAACACCGGATAGTCCATGAAAGAAATTAGAGGGTGAGAATAGAAAAGATAGAAACTTAGAATAGAAGAAGAAGAAGAAGAACATACAACATCAGAGTAAACACGAATCTCACAGCGGAACGAATAAATATATTTCATAACATAACTTTGAAATAAAACAGTATCTGTATACAATACCATTATTAGTGTATAACACTTACAACACAGTGGAAATAACAATAGTTATATAATCCTGAAGCCTTCTGCTCCAGCTCTTCAAGTATCTGTAAATCTCGACTACTTGACTGCTCGTACATATTTCGGGCACCCAAGAGTATAGGGAAAACAAAACAAAATAAACTCTTGGTCAGTCATGGGACTGGTGTGAGTAAACTCAAATCATTTGGTTTAACTTTTCAAAATCCTTTTCAAAGAAGAGATAATTGTAAGACCGATCCACACATAAACACAAATGGCTTTTATCTTATGATAACCCAAAACATTTTTGGAAATCAATACTTTTCTGATATTATAATAATGTCTAATCATAGATAATTAACAAACTAGCAGAACGCTTGCATCTCACGTTCCACATAAATAGTATACAAATGAAAACCGCGGGCTCTTACTGGAAACTAGATTCTGACTATGACAAGGTATGGGACCACCTGCCGATAGTGTATCTCTAGAGGCGAATACACTGGGTTCAACAAGAACATCTCGCAGCCCGGCCCACACTTGACCGACCACTCATTTCGCTTGAGTGTATCGAAAGTATATCACCAATGGTTGTGAGCTACCCATCGTTTCTCGAAAAGGGACAGCATCAAAAATAGATAAAAGAATGAAATAGATTTTCTCTAGACATGTGATATACATCCTAATGGGAGCAACCCGCATAGCCATGCTGCCTGCCCGATTTCTGTCATTCCCAGTTGATGAGGCTTGAGGTCATTACGTATCTTTTGGAACACTTGACCACCATTCACTTTGAATGCCACATCGTCATACCCACCAAATCACAAATTGATTTCCCCAAAAATACCACGGGTATAAAGCGAAGAGAAACGAATTCCTCTGCCACCAAACATAAGTATATTTGAAGAGATCAACTTACGCGATCCGTTAGATATACTTTGTCAGACATTTGTCCATTCACGTTGTCCTGGGATTGGACAAACCGAAGGCACTATTATGTAAACAGGATAGCCCTTGTATAACTCCGTCTTCAATTATCTTCATCATAATTGATCGCAATGCTAATGTCCATACAAAGTGTTTTTCAGATAATGAATTTGATCCCGGTCTCTCCGTATTGACGACGAAAAAATGGTCAAAAACTTCGATAGTCGGTGATTTAACTATCAAAGAAAAATAGGTGTACAACCAATGATCTTATTTCCAGATAGAAATTCAATCGATCAATCATCAATCAACACTAATCTCCTTTAATTTAATTTATCATTAATTTATTTATTTCCCATTTCTATATATTTGTAAATTCTTTTTTTTTAATTTAGAAAATATACTTTATTAATCATTTGAAAACATCTCAATATTTATTCCCATTTCTTGTTATCTATATTAGAAAACATTTATGATTCTTATTTGGAAAACATTTCCAAAACCCCTTCATTGGATTTAACAGATTTTAAATAAAACATCGCTAAGCCAATTCAAACCATTACACTCATTAACTAAATTCACTTAACCAACTCTCACTATCGAACCTTAACCATTTCTTAGTTAAAATTGAAGCCAAACAAATTGGGGTATAACTACCTCTCAGACCTTAACTGAACAACGTTTTAACTTCGGCATAGACAAAGTTTGTCTTTCAAATCTTTAACAACTTCCTTACGTAAATTTCGGATTTTATTTACGAATTCACTTCTTTTAGATTATAACAATAGTGTTCAAATCCCTATTTCTGAAATATCTAACTTCAAAATATAATTTTTATTCTTTAATTTAACTAAATAACTAAATAGACAATTTATAAAGAAATCATTAAATCTTGATTAAAAATGGAAAGTGTACTTTCCCGAGTTCGATATAATCAAATTCCAACGTATAACTCTCTTTTGGAAAATCTCTATTCGATAACTCCTTTTCGAATAAACTATATTCGATAACTCTTTCTTCGAATAACTATATTTGATAACTCTTTCTTCGAATAGCTATATTCGATAATCTCTCTTCGAATTATTTACATTCGATTAATCTCCTTTCGAATAAACTATATTCGATTAACTCCCTTAATTCTATTTGAATAAACTATTTCGAGTAACTCCTTTAATTCTATTCGAATAAACTATTTCGAATAACTCCTTTGGATTGACTCATTTGGATTAACTCGATTTGATTAACTCATCTTATTTAAATCCTATCGAATAAGTAATATTCGATTAACTTGTATTCGAATAACTATGTCTATTTTAACTTTATTTCAAATGGCTAATATTCGATTTAACTCCATTCGTTTGACTCTAGATCGCAGCGATCACAATGGTTACGCCTGATTCCCTCAGGAAACATCCGACCGCCGTAGGCTATCTACAGCCCTGCAAATTACGCTAGCAGTCGTACGAAATGGCAACTCATCCTGAATAACTATGTTTGACTAACTCTATCTCAAATAACTATATTCGATCAACTATGATTGAATAACTAATATTCAATTAATCCTAATTCGATTAACTATGTTCAATTTACTCTAGCTGGTTAACTCTTACTGGTTAACTCTATCTAATTAACTCTAATTGGTTAACTCTAACTGATAAACTCTAATCAATTACTCTAATTCGATTAACTCTAATTCGATTAACTCTTCGTCCATATTCAGTTTCAAATATCGATGTTGAAATCGATTCTTACTTCTATATATAAGTCCTGACTTATATATTCTATTTGTCCAATGATAAACATTTTATTTAATTTATAAAATATTATTTATAAATTTATCTTCTCCACTTATTTGTTAAAATATATTTCTATTAAAAATCTACTTTAAATTGATATTCTATTATACCCATGTGCGAAGCATGGGTCTAATCCTTCCTATTGTAAAATTTTCTTTTTATACAACTTTATTCATTTTTCAACTATTTCTTTTTTTATAGTCTATTTATTTTTGAAATAAATATTTTCTTTAAAATTCTATTTATTTTCCTAAATAAATATTTTTTTATGATTCTATTTATTTTCTAAATAAATATTTCTATTTATAATCTATATGTAAATGTTTTACAAATATTCCCTTTTCAATTCTATTTGTAAATGTTTTAAAAATACTTCCTTTTTTTATTTGTTTTTTACAAATATTTCCTCTTTGTATTTTATCATATTTATTTCCTTAAATAAATATTTCATTTTATAATATCATATTTATAAAAAATTCTTTTTATAACATCTTTTGATTTTATAAATATTTCTTTTTCAATATAACATTAAAATTTTCTTTTTAACATTCCAGTATTCCTTATGGTATTTAACATACCATATAGCAATGATCGGTATCATTCAAACATACAAAATCAACAACAGATTTCATATCACATCATATAACACAATATATGAAGAAAACAGTAAAATAAATGTAGAGGAACCTAGTTGGATCCCTCCGACCTATTTCCCTGCATCCATAGATGTTAACCAATACAAATAACACGAATATGGGATATTTGGATAACAGAATCAATATTCGATTAAAGATTTATATATGTCGTTATCGATATTTTCAACCAGTAACTAACAGTTCAACCAAACAGCCAACACACAGCAAACAACCATTATTTATCAATTCTAAAAATAATTTATGAAAATATAAACTGATCAAACTTGGTGAGTTTACTCACATTGGACGGTTATCGTTAAACAACGATAATTGGTCATTGATTTGATTCAGGCATTTAATTTCACCATAAATCCAAACGAGCTCTAATTCACTCTCGGTCAGCGCCATTGTGGAGTCCTCGTCCATACGATCCCAACGGATCTTGTTTTGTTAGATTCTGATAACGTGTATATTAGATATTAACATTTAAAGTTTATATACTATTTTACTTTAAAATAAACTAAATTAAAGATTTATGTTGGGCTTCACCCTTACCAAACATGGCCTAATAACCAAATAAACCCGCACCGCTCCTGACCTTCTTCCCCAAAGTGCCGTGACCTGCTCTTAAACCTCCAACGCCATTTCCAGTTTTCTCGCAAACCTTTCTACCTCCACAAGTCACCGAAACCAAAAAGGAATCTACCAATGTTCATCTCGTCTTTACCTCTTTGATTCCATCACCAAAATGATAAGTTCGCGCCCAAACCCTTCCTCGCGTCAAGATTAAATCCACAGCAGCTCCACCCAAAAGCTCGACACTTTTTAATTCAATAAAACCCCAAAAATTTCGTATAAGTTGCTAAAACCAACACCGAACTCAAATACGAACTCTAAAACCTTCATCGAAGCACCAAATCTGAGCATCGATCAACCCTAGGCTCAAAAGCAAGGACGCAGTACATTTTCCAATGACTAAAATACACTTCGAACCCCATCCAACTGATATCAACTTGAAGAGCAACATTAGAGGAGAACGAATATGCAAGAGAATTGATTTATAAAATTTTGATTGATTTTATTTTGATTTTCAAAGGAGAATTTTTTTACTGTGTAAATATTTGTGGTGGTTGTGCATTCTTTTGACTAGAGAGAAATAGATTTAGGGTTAGCTGAAGTTTATGAGTATTTATAGGGTAGTTTATTCATTTTTTATTCGATTTTTATATTTGTTTCTAATGACTCGTTGCTTTCATTTGTCATTTAAAAATCCTTGTGATCACACACAATACCCAAAAATCATGAAAATGGACATGCAGCTACAGTCTGACATTGCGGACCCAGCGAAACTGGTTTCATCGAATTCGGACTCCGTTTGCTCACACAGTATATTTTTAAAGCCAGAAAATTGACTGTTTTCCACATTAAAATCCCGTACGGTCACAAATTGACTTCAAAAATCACGGAAATTGAAACCTAACAATAATTCAACATTGCGGATCCAACAAAATTAGTTTCATTGAAAACGGAGGTCGTTTGCAAAACTGGCTATTTTTAATGCTCTAAATAACCCATTTAAATATATAAATTGTAACACCCCGTATGTTAAATAACTTGTTATAACATAAATCAGAGCAGAATTAAATTTAATATTCTGAATCAGGGGAAACGGGCTGTGCCATTGCGTTCGTCTCGGAAAAATACGCGAAATAGAGTCCGAGTTTTCGTAAATCGGAGTCCGTATGACCAAGTTATGGCCCGTCAAAGTTTCACGAAAAATCAAAAACGAAAACTGCTCATGTTTTGAGGCCCGGGATGAGTTTTGGGCTGTTTTTTTTGGGCCCTAAATGGTTCCTACACTTGACTTCTTCCCCAAGACATGCTTTAAAGGCTAGGATTGGTTCTAGGGTATATCCTATGGTCCTAAAACATCTAACTAATCTATATATACACCCTAATACCCCCCTTATCCTTACCAAAAATAGATCTAAGGCCATTATGCCACCACTTAGAAAATTGGAAAGCCTCCACTAAAAATCCTAAGAGGGTTTGCAAGCTAATCCACATCTTCTTCTACTTAATCATTGGGATTTGCTTCATTTAATTTGCTAATCTTGGTTTTGGTGAGTTTCTATGGCTTTAATAATCAATTGTTAAATTGATTATGGTAGGATGTGATAAGACATGGCTATGTTTGTGGATAAATGTATTTATGCAAGTTTGTATGATATGTGATTTGCAAGTTTTATGTTAAATGCAAGTTAAGGCCATGTTTTATGATGCAAAACACCATGTTAAACATTTATGCATATGTGACATGTTATGCAAACTATATGTAAGAATATATGCAAGTTATATGTAACATGATATGCAAGTTATGCATGTGATTTTATGCATGCTAAGTAGTTGGTGTTATGCATGTTAAGTATTTGATGTTATTCATGCTAAAGTATTTGACGTTATGCATGATAAGTATTTGATTGTATGCATACTAAGTATGGGGTTTTATGCATGTTAAGTGTTTGGGCTTATGCAAGTTAAGTGGTGGGTTTATGCATAATAAGTATTTGATTTTATGCATAATAAGTATTTGATTTTATGCATAATAAGTATTTGGTTTTATGCATAATAAGTATTTGATTTTATGCATAATAAGTATTTGATTCTATGCATGATAAGTAAGTGGTTTTATGCATGCTAAGTGTTTGGTATTATGCATAAATCATGACATGCAAGTTTACCCTTTTAAATATGGTATATACATATGCAAGATGGCACCCTTATATGCTATGCATGTTTACCCTCCTTTAAGATGCAAGTCATATATGTAAGTTCGACATATTATGCAAGTTATGCTTACATGCAAGCTCAACATGTTATGTAAGTTATGTGCATATGCAAGTAGGTGAATGCTTATGCAAGTATATGAATGCCCATACAAGTATGTGAATGCTTATGCAAGTTATGTATAGGCTTAAATGCATGTCTAACGTGTTATGCAAGTTATGAGAATACTTATATGCAAGTTCAACATGTTATGTAAGACATGTGTATGATAATGTGCAAGTTTGGGGTTAAATGTGGTTGGGTTAATATATGCTCATATATGCAAGTTGACATCCTCTTAACCCATGACAAAGTTGTATGCTAACCCATGATATTTGTGATGATCTTCCCCTTATTTATGTCATGAAATGAGAACGATTTACGTGGGGAACGATGGGGTTGGTAAATATGTTAATAAGTGAATGATTGGGTATGATTAAGCATACCATAAAAATAAATTACCATAAGTGGGAATTTACCTATTGAGTTAGGTCTACCCCATGGGAATTTACCTATTGAGTTAGGTCTACCCATGTTATGGAAAACTTGATATTAATTAGGGATAATTAATATGGGGGTGATTAATTAGGTGTAATTAATCGACTAAGACACGAGGTTGGACTCATTTGTAGTGTAAAACTGCCCGGACCCGACCGGCTTAACCAGTTGCTACAAATGTCAGCCCAATGTGAGAGGTCTTAGCCATAAATTAAATACGTGATTAAGGTAAAGACACGAGGTTAGACTCTGTTATGACGTAAGACTGCCCGGACTCTACCGGCTTAACCAGGCGGTCATAACAGCCAGTCTAATGTGGTAGGTCTTTATGGGAGATCACGGTCTTAATTAATTAAGAAACACTTAACCATATTAGCATGTAGTGGGACATGAGGGGTTAAGTGGGTGCCTTGGGTGGCATGTAGTAACTAGTGGGGGTGCCTTGGGTGGCATGAGAAAACTAGTGGGTTGCCTTGGGTGGCAATAGAAAATACGATTAGAATACTTAACCAGAGTGGAACATGTAACTAAACATGATTAAAGGGTTAAGTAAGTGCCTTGGGTGGCATGGGGGAATCAAGTAAGTGCCTTGGGTGGCATGCGGAAATCTAGTGGGTGCCTTAAGTGGCAATTGTAATATAATTGGATGACTTAACCAAACCCTAACATGTAAGGGGGCATGATTATAAAAGGGGTTAAGTGGGATGCACTAGATAAAATGACAAGCTTAAGCAGTAGCTTGTGGGGGCCCATTTCAACCAATATCCCAAACGTATCTTTGTGGGCTCGACCCATGTCGAGTGACGGGACACGCATATTGGGCTTGATTATAAGAGGCCAAAACGGGGTAGCGGTGGCAACGCAAGTCCAACGGGTTTCATATGCGTGTGTGGGCCCGGGCTGGTAGATAAGCCGTTGTTGCATCGTGTAGATATAAAGCCGTGCACCGTTGATAGTAATGGGTAGCCACTTTAGGGGAGTGATACACCCCACTGTGGGACCAACACGGGTATCTACGTTAGGGAGCCGATCGATGGGGAGTAGTGGGTACACCTAGTAAAGATAGGAGCAGACGGCACCTATGTAGGGGTACACGAAACTACTGGGTAAGATAACTAGGTACACCTAGTGGAGGTAGGAGCAGACGGCACCTACGTGGTCAGCTAGAAGTACCAGAAGCTATTAGTTATATTTTCTAAATCTTTAAGTGGGATCAACCTTTAAGTAGGAATTACTCTTGGTGGGTAGAACTGGTGTGGTGCAGTGTAGGAATTACCCTTGGGTGGGTAGGTCTGGGGTGGTGTAAGCTAGTAATTATCCTTGGGTGGATAAATACGTCGTTTCGATTATCGTAGTACATCCTGTGTTTTGTGGGCTACTTATTGTAGTCATTATCCCCAGAGGTACCGTATCTTGTTTATATCATACCCTAATTACTTTAATGGTTGTATTGTTAGGGTTATAGGACTCACTCAGACTTATGTCTGACCCCCGTTGTTTTTATCTTTTTCCTTCAGGTCCTCAGGTTGGGCCTAGTGCTAGTGGGCTTTGATCAGTTTGCTTTATCTATCTCTTGGAGCTTGGACCGTAGATGTAGAGCTCAGCTTATCTTATCTTTTCTATTATGGCTATTTGTTATGAGTAGTGGGATTATGTACTTATTTTATTCAGGATGGATATTTTGTACTTGACTCTTGTTATGGTTTTATGATGTAACCAAACATGTTTTACTTTCCGCTGCTATGAGATGATGTTTTAAATTTTCAAGTATTACATTATATCTGTCTTGTTGTAATTTTACTGTTCTATACTCACTAAAAATACTCCACCGATGCTATGGCATTCCCTTAGTGAGTGACTATAGCGGGTGTGGGGTGTTACACGTGGTATCAGAGCTTAAGGTTACCGGAACAGCTAAAATTTTTAGAAAAACTATTTTCTAAGAATATTTTTGAAAGGAGTATTTTCGAAAACATGTCTTTTAAGAGAAAAGTTTTTGAAAGAAAAGCATAATCCCCAATAGCCATATCTATATCTTTCGAATTCTCCATTTTGAATCTCTTCCTCTCCCTCATTTTGAGTTTCCCCTCCGCGTATAGATGATCTTTCTAAGATGGATAAGGATGAAAACCACTTCAAGGGACTTAGACGTTGGTTCAAGAAGAGAGGAAGGCTCAAATAGTTGTTTGGTTAATGAAGGATGGGAGGTTACGAGTGGAGAATAGGGAAGAAGAAGGCTAGTAGTTATCCTTTTTGGGAGGAGTAGGACACCTTATTAGGATTGTCCAAAGGAGCAAGGGCAAGGTATGGAATCTTCTGGAGGGTAGTTGTATTCCCTCACGACTAGGGTACCAGATGGGGATAAGACTGTCTAGGTTGGAATTTGGATTTCTTTATTATCCGATTCAAACTTTATTTGATCCTGATATATCGAGTTCGTTTATCTCACCATTGATAGTTGAGTCACTGCACTTAGACACCAGTTTGGAAGATGATCCCTTAGTTGTTTCAAACCCAATTGGGGCTCCATGATGTGTTTGGGTTTGAAAGTCTCTATACTTTGCATTGAGTTTGAGGTGATGCTTGTTGGGCTTCACGGGCTATGGGTTAGTTTTGGGGCATGGACTGGTTATCCAGTAGAGGTGCCGTTTTTGATTTTGAAGGGAGAGTTGTTAGGCTTATGACCCGTTTGGGTAACACTCTCGAGATCTCTTGTAATCCCATAGAATCTATTATGCTAAGTTATCTAGAATCGCTTGACATGTCGGTCTAGAGTTTGTGATCTGTTAGAGCGGTCCGGGAATACCCGGATGTGTATAAGGAGGTGAAGGGCTTACCTCCGGAGCGGGAAATTGACTTCCAAATATATCTGGTGGGTAAGGCCAAACCAGTACCTTGGCCAGTGTGCCACGTGGCTCCTCGTGAGAGGAGGGAACTCCATAAGTAAGTAGGCGATTTGCTTGAGAAGGGGTTCATAAGACGAAGTATATCGGAGTGGGGCGCTCCAGTAGTTTTTGTTGCGAAGGCGGATGGGTCCCTCAGACTTTGTGTGGGCTAAAGAGGATTAAATAAACTCACAAAGAAGAATAGATACCCATTGCCGAGGATTGATGATCTGTTTGATCAGTTAGCTGGCGCCTCAGTATTTTTATAGTAGGACTCAGCCACGGGATTTCATCAGTTGAGAGTGGCTGAGGATAGTACAGAGAAGACTGCCTTTAGGACTCCGGATGATTTTTTTTTATGAGTGGCTGGTGATGCCATTGGGTTTGACGAACGCCCCCGCATACTTTGTTGAGAAGGGTGTTCAGGGAGTACCTAAATAAGTTCGTGATGGTCTTTGTAGATGACATCAGGGTCTTTTCTAGGAGCGAAATAAGTTTTCGTATGTGCTCAATAGGCTGAGCAGGGCCAGTATAGGATAAACGACGGTTTTGGAGCGAGACTGGCGAGAACATCCAGAATTGGTCAAGGGCTTAATTATTTAGCCATTTTTACTAGTATCGTCTCACGTAGGTCGTCTGAATTCGAAGGAGGTATCCCTTGGGTGTTTGTCTGATATTGGTTTAGGCCTTTGGGGCTTGCATTTGGGGGATGCCGAATTCGACTAGGGTGGTCTGCGTGAGAGACAGTTGTGATGATTTTGGATGATATTCTGGTGGAGAAGAGCATGCCCTACATCTTAGGGAAGTGTTGGAGACTCTTCGAGCGCATAGTCTTAGGACAGCAAAAGTGGATGGGATCCTTAGCATCCTATGAGTAAGGGTAACATGGTAACGGACACCTTAAGTAGAAAAAGGTTCTCCTTGAGTTCATTGTTCGTTGAACGACGGAGCTTAGAGTTTATTTCTAAGTTTGACTTCAGACCTTCTGTTGACTTGGTACCCGGTTTGCTAGCATCCTTAGAGGTTAGACCTACTCTTTTGGGACGAGTTGGCGAGGCACAGCGAGACGACCCACAGTTGGTTGAGTTGGTAGAGAAGCTCATAAGGGGGGAGTCGTCCAGCCATTTGAGTAGGTACACCCTAGATGATAGAGGGTGCTTGCGTAGAGACGGTAGACTTTGTGTACCGCAAGACGAGGGTCTGAGGAAGGCTATTCTTGATGACGCACACCGTTCTAGGATGACCATTCATCCCGGTGGGGGTAAGATGTACCAAGACATAAAGAGGGCTTTCTTCTGGGCCGGTATGAAGAAAGATGTGGCCGAGCATGTCGCTCGATGCTTGGTGTGCCAACGAGTGAAGACGGAGCGAAAGAAACCAGGTGGGTTGCTTCACCCATTGGAGGTTCCGCAATGAAAGTGGGACAGCGTCTCGTTGGATTTTATTGACAGGTTACCCAGATCGAGAAAGAGTAATACAGGAATTTGGGTGGTGGTAGACAGACTTACTAAGAACACCCATTTCATACTTGTGAAGAGTAAGTGGACTGCTCCATGGCTAGCTTTTGTATATCTTCGAGAGATAGTTCGATTGCATCGGGTACCCTCTAGCATAGTGAGTGATCGAGATCCTATCTTCACTTGAGAGTTTTGGAAGAGTTTGCAAGAGGCGGTAGGGACTCAGTTGTGTTTGAGTACTGCATATCATCCTCAGACGGACGGCCAGACCGAGAGGGTGAACCGTGTTTTGGAAGACCTTTTGAGGCTTTGTATCTTGGATTTTGTAGGTACATGGGAAGAGCATCTTCCTTTGGTGGAGTTTGCATATAACAACAGCTTCCAGTCTAGTATTGGCATGGCACCTTTTGAAGCTCTTTATGGAAGGCCTTGTCGATCACCTACATGTTGGTGGGAATCTACGGATAAGATCTTGCTAGGGCCCGATATGGTTAGAGAGACTTCAGAGAAGGTTGATTTGATTCGAAGAAGGATGAAAGCAGCGCAAGACAGACAGAAATCTTATGCAGATAAGAGGAGGACTGATCTTGAGTTTGAAGTTGGGGACATGGTTTTTGTCAAAGTGTCTCCATTACGGAATGTTGTTCGCTTTGGATCCGCTGGGAAGTTAGCACCGAGGTTTGTAGGACCGTTTCCTGTCAAGGAAAGAATTGGACGGATGGCATATAGGGTGGAGTTGCCAGACAGACTTAGTGGTATACATGATGTTTTCCATGTGTCACATTTGAGGAAGTGCCTACATGAGACCGCAGAGGTGGTAGAGCCGAGCTTGCTTAGAGAAGTGGAAGTAGAGCGTGATGCGACGATTCGACGAGCTCCTACTCGCATCCTTGGGTCAGAGATTAAGAAGTTGAGAAACAGAGAGGTTCAGCTAGTCAAAGTGCAATGGGGAGATGACGAGAGCAATGCTACTTGGGAGACGGAAGCGAAGATGCGTTCTTTGTACCCTTTTCTTTTCGAGAGTATGTTCTTTAACTTCTCCTTTATTGCCTATCTTGTACTTATCTTGTCCTTAGTATGTCCTCTCGTTAGCACCTTTGACCTTTTAGATAGGGTAAACCTATGGTTGAAACATGTGTTTGAGACATGTTATGATTGATGGATGCAAGTGGATGCAAGTGTTTGCTAGTGGTTGCTCGTGGATGCATATACACACACTTTAGGCACTAGATCGGCTCAATCACTTCATATTGCATATTGCATATAAATGTGTGTAGGTAGCTATATTAATGGATGTATGATGGTTGTGCTATCATATGGATGATGCATTTATTCGGTGAATGATTGTGCACGCATGTAGAAATAGTATGTGTCGATAGGGTTCTTTCGCATACATATTGGATGCATGGCACTATCATGGTTTGCATTAAGGAGGTCAACTGAATCAGTAGACCGCCTGATTTTGCATTAGATAGGGAACATATACACACACTTTTTGCATATGTTCATACAGCATTAGAAACTTTAAGGACAATGGATGCCAGTGTTTGATGGTTGAGTAGATGGTTGTTTGGTTGGTAGGATACGTTCTTCTTGACTTAAAGATTTCGGGGACGAAATCCTTTAAGTAGGGGAGAATGTAACACCCCGTATGTTAAATAACTTGTTATAACATAAATCAGAGCAGAATTAAATTTAATATTCTGAATCAGGGGAAACAGGCTGTGCCATTGCGTTCGTCTCGGAAAAATACGTGAAATAGAGTCCGAGTTTTCGTAAATCGGAGTCCGTATGACCAAGTTATGGCCCGTCAAAGTTTCACGAAAAATCAAAAACGAAAACTGCTCATGTTTTGAGGCCCGGGATGAGTTTTGGGCTGTTTTTTTTGGGCCCTAAATGGTTCCTACACTTGACTTCTTCCCCAAGACATGCTTTAAAGGCTAGGATTGGTTCTAGGGTATATCCTATGGTCCTAAAACATCTAACTAATCTATATATACACCTTAATACCCCCCTTATCCTTACCAAAAATAGATCTAAGGCCATTATGCCACCACTTAGAAAATTGGAAAGCCTCCACTAAAAATCCTAAGAGGGTTTGCAAGCTAATCCACATCTTCTTCTACTTAATCATTGGGATTTGCTTCATTTAATTTGCTAATCTTGGTTTTGGTGAGTTTCTATGGCTTTAATAATCAATTGTTAAATTGATTATGGTAGGATGTGATAAGACATGGCTATGTTTGTGGATAAATGTATTTATGCAAGTTTGTATGATATGTGATTTGCAAGTTTTATGTTAAATGCAAGTTAAGGCCATGTTTTATGATGCAAAACACCATGTTAAACATTTATGCATATGTGACATGTTATGCAAACTATATGTAAGAATATATGCAAGTTATATGTAACATGATATGCAAGTTATGCATGTGATTTTATGCATGCTAAGTAGTTGGTGTTATGCATGTTAAGTATTTGATGTTATTCATGCTAAAGTATTTGACGTTATGCATGATAAGTATTTGATTGTATGCATACTAAGTATGGGGTTTTATGCATGTTAAGTGTTTGGGCTTATGCAAGTTAAGTGGTGGGTTTATGCATAATAAGTATTTGATTTTATGCATAATAAGTATTTGATTTTATGCATAATAAGTATTTGGTTTTATGCATAATAAGTATTTGATTTTATGCATAATAAGTATTTGATTCTATGCATGATAAGTAAGTGGTTTTATGCATGCTAAGTGTTTGGTATTATGCATAAATCATGACATGCAAGTTTACCCTTTTAAATATGGTATATACATATGCAAGATGGCACCCTTATATGCTATGCATGTTTACCCTCCTTTAAGATGCAAGTCATATATGTAAGTTCGACATATTATGCAAGTTATGCTTACATGCAAGCTCAACATGTTATGTAAGTTATGTGCATATGCAAGTAGGTGAATGCTTATGCAAGTATATGAATGCCCATACAAGTATGTGAATGCTTATGCAAGTTATGTATAGGCTTAAATGCATGTCTAACGTGTTATGCAAGTTATGAGAATACTTATATGCAAGTTCAACATGTTATGTAAGACATGTGTATGATAATGTGCAAGTTTGGGGTTAAATGTGGTTGGGTTAATATATGCTCATATATGCAAGTTGACATCCTCTTAACCCATGACAAAGTTGTATGCTAACCCATGATATTTGTGATGATCTTCCCCTTATTTATGTCATGAAATGAGAACGATTTACGTGGGGAACGATGGGGTTGGTAAATATGTTAATAAGTGAATGATTGGGTATGATTAAGCATACCATAAAAATAAATTACCATAAGTGGGAATTTACCTATTGAGTTAGGTCTACCCCATGGGAATTTACCTATTGAGTTAGGTCTACCCATGTTATGGAAAACTTGATATTAATTAGGGATAATTAATATGGGGGTGATTAATTAGGTGTAATTAATCGACTAAGACACGAGGTTGGACTCATTTGTAGTGTAAAACTGCCCGGACCCGACCGGCTTAACCAGTTGCTACAAATGTCAGCCCAATGTGAGAGGTCTTAGCCATAAATTAAATACGTGATTAAGGTAAAGACACGAGGTTAGACTCTGTTATGACGTAAGACTGCCCGGACTCTACCGGCTTAACCAGGCGGTCATAACAGCCAGTCTAATGTGGGAGGTCTTTATGGGAGATCACGGTCTTAATTAATTAAGAAACACTTAACCATATTAGCATGTAGTGGGACATGAGGGGTTAAGTGGGTGCCTTGGGTGGCATGTAGTAACTAGTGGGGGTGCCTTGGGTGGCATGAGAAAACTAGTGGGTTGCCTTGGGTGGCAATAGAAAATACGATTAGAATACTTAACCAGAGTGGAACATGTAACTAAACATGATTAAAGGGTTAAGTAAGTGCCTTGGGTGGCATGGGGGAATCAAGTAAGTGCCTTGGGTGGCATGCGGAAATCTAGTGGGTGCCTTAAGTGGCAATTGTAATATAATTGGATGACTTAACCAAACCCTAACATGTAAGGGGGCATGATTATAAAAGGGGTTAAGTGGGATGCACTAGATAAAATGACAAGCTTAAGCAGTAGCTTGTGGGGGCCCATTTCAACCAATATCCCAAACGTATCTTTGTGGGCTCGACCCATGTCGAGTGATGGGACACGCATATTGGGCTTGATTATAAGAGGCCAAAACGGGGTAGCGGTGGCAACGCAAGTCCAACGGGTTTCATATGCGTGTGTGGGCCCGGGCTGGTAGATAAGCCGTTGTTGCATCGTGTAGATATAAAGCCGTGCACCGTTGATAGTAATGGGTAGCCACTTTAGGGGAGTGATACACCCCACTGTGGGACCAGCACGGGTATCTACGTTAGGGAGCCGATCGATGGGGAGTAGTGGGTACACCTAGTAAAGATAGGAGCAGACGACACCTATGTAGGGGTACACGAAACTACTGGGTAAGATAACTAGGTACACCTAGTGGAGGTAGGAGCAGACAGCACCTACGTGGTCAGCTAGAAGTACCAGAAGCTATTAGTTATATTTTCTAAATCTTTAAGTGGGATCAACCTTTAAGTAGGAATTACTCTTGGTGGGTAGAACTGGTGTGGTGCAGTGTAGGAATTACCCTTGGGTGGGTAGGTCTGGGGTGGTGTAAGCTAGTAATTATCCTTGGGTGGATAAATACGTCGTTTCGATTATCGTAGTACATCCTGTGTTTTGTGGGCTACTTATTGTAGTCATTATCCCCAGAGGTACCGTATCTTGTTTATATCATACCCTAATTACTTTAATGGTTGTATTGTTAGGGTTATAGGACTCACTCAGACTTATGTCTGACCCCCGTTGTTTTTATCTTTTTCCTTCAGGTCCTCAGGTTGGGCCTAGTGATAGTGGGCTTTGATCAGTTTGCTTTATCTATCTCTTGGAGCTTGGACCGTAGATGTAGAGCTCAGCTTATCTTATCTTTTCTATTATGGCTATTTGTTATGAGTAGTGGGATTATGTACTTATTTTATTCAGGATGGATATTTTGTACTTGACTCTTGTTATGGTTTTATGATGTAACCAAACATGTTTTACTTTCCGCTGCTATGAGATGATGTTTTAAATTTTCAAGTATTACATTATATCTGTCTTGTTGTAATTTTACTGTTCTATACTCACTAAAAATACTCCACCGATGCTATGGCATTCCCTTAGTGAGTGACTATAGCGGGTGTGGGGTGTTACATAAATATATTTAAATAATTAAATTAAACATTTATAAATAAATATTATTGTATATATTCACACTAGAAAATCATACAGCTCCATATCGGGATTCAGAACTCGATATTCCAAAGTTCCCAGTTTTATCGATATTCGATTTATATTTAAATCCTTTTTAAAATATAAATAATTCGTTATAAATTTTAACGGAATTCCATAGCGACTTTTCTAAAATTTGACTTGGACATAAATCAAAATCTACACAATGAAATCCCGATTTTTCTCTTCAACTAGAAAAATATACTTCACCAGCTCCGAACGTTTCTTGTTTCACAGAAATCCGATTTAAAACGGACCCTGTATATCCAGTTGAAGTTCAAATCGCCAAATAGCGAACTGCCGCGCCATTTCGAGCTTGATTATAATTATAATATAATTACACGTTCAAATGGCTTCTATAAATAAATTCGTTAACATAATTAAATTCCAAACTGAATTAAATTAGTTAAATAATCCAATTCACACAATATTGCCATTTCAGCTAATTCTGATTATTTCAGAATTAAATATATTATTTAGTTATTATATTAATTAAATATTCAAAGTTATTAAATTAAATGGCCATTAAATTCTTTAAATCACTATTTAAATAATTTAATAATTTAATTATTATATCTCTAAAATACGGGAGATTACATTCTTCCCCCCTTAAAATAATTTCGTCCTCGAAATTGCTAAGGTAGAAAACAAACCCTATTGACTGGTTAGAACTTATTTGTTCGCTTCTTAACTTCAGTTTCAACTGAACCAATTTAATTTCAATTAAAATATTAATTAATTTTGGTTAACGAACAATTTCAAAATTTCTGAAAATTTTCTAACACCCGAAATTTTTGAAAAATTTCGCCAACACCTCCTTTGTACCGGTTAATAGTTCAAACCCCAACTCGCTTCTCTAGGCCTTTTCCTTTCAAAAAGAAAATCAAAAAGCCAAGCGGCTTGCCGGTTCGGTGCATAAAACCTCATATGGAAATTTAAACATGTACCTTTGTCGAGCATATCATTATATTCTTGCACTTGCTTCTATTCAATACCTGTGATCATATATCCATCTATACTAATCGATTTCCAATCAATCAAAACTCAACAAAACTATTCGCTTATCCAAAGCCAAATTCCATTTCATACTCGAGTTCCATTCTCGATTCCAAACTCCTAGCTCACCAATCCAATACCATTTCATATTTTATCTCACAATTCAAAATCTGATTCTACTTGATGTATTATATCCAATTCAATTTCCAGTTAATTGGTTCCAGGTCGGTTTCACAAATTTCTATTTAAATTTATTTTTATTTCAAACAATCTTTATCTGGGAGTTTCAAATAGCTTAGCCTTTCCAAAAATCAAATATTCCTTTTTAGGATTCAAAACAACTTGTTTTCTCAAAACAATTCAACACAAAGTCTTCCATCACTTACAACTCGAAAATGAACACTGATGACGTGGCCAGCATCATCAGAGTTATTTCGTAACGATCGAAATGAGTTCAATACTATACCACATTTCAAAACACAAAATTTAAACACTTTCATTTTGAAATCTATTTCAAAATACCCTACACAATGTTCGTAAACCAATTTAAAATCTCCCAGGAATTTAAAATTCTCATATACTTCATTTAAATCCATTTACAAACACTGTTTAAAAGTTCCAGATTTTTAGTTTCAATCCTGATTTAAATTCAGATTTAATTCATTTTGATTTCAAAATTATCACTTATATGAATTCTGATTAGTTATTTACATAACCATTTAATTTATTATCTTACTCGATTATAATAACAACCAATATATCCAATATGTTATAATTCCAATATATATATTTCCTTTATATCAAAATATACTTTTGGTAAAATTATTTCATTGCCCTCTTTTAAAACATACCGTGTTAGTCCATCGTATTCGAGTGTTTATAAACCCCTACCGATACAGTGGATGAAGCTGATCGACCAGAACCCATAAACAACTCAACCAATAAATCTCCACAATATAAAACAATTTTATATTGAATAACAAATACGCTCTCTTGTATATATATACACTAAAACTCAATCAAGGGTATTACTAACCCTATCTCTACTGAGTCACGCCACAGAGCCAAGGTAATAACTTAACCTTTAGCTCTGATACCACTGTAACGACCCGAGGAATTTGCGATCCTGGAAATCGGCATACAACACTATGTTGACTATTCAAGCATCGGAAACACCGGATAGTCCATGAAAGAAATTAGAGGTGAGAATAGATAAGATAGAAACTTAGAATAGAAGAAGAAGAAGAACATACAACATCAGAGTAAACACGAATCTCACAGCGGAATGAAAAAATATATTTCATAACATTACTTTGAAATAAAACAGTATCTGTATACAATACCATTATTAAGTATAACACTTACAACACAGCGGAAATAACAATAGCTATATAATCCTGAAGTCTCCTGCTCCAGCTCTTCAAGTATCTGTAAATCCCGGCTACTTGAGTGCCCGTATAAATTTTGGGCACCCAAGAGTTTAAGGAAAACAAAACAAATAAACTCTGGGTTAGTCATGAGACTGGTGTGAGTAAACTCAAATCATTTGCTTTAAATTTTCAAAATCCTTTTCAAAGAAGAGATAATTGTAAGACCGATCCACACATAAACACGGATGGCTTTTACCTTGCGATAACCCAAAACATTTTGGGAAATCAATACTTTTATGATATTATAATAATGTCTAATCACATGTAATTAACAAACTAGCAGAACGCTTGCATCTCACATTCCACATATATAGTATACAAACGAAAACCGCAGGCTCTTATTGGAAATTGGATTCCGACCATGACAAGGTATGGGACCACCTGCCGATAGTGTATATCTAGAGGCAAATACACTGGGTTCAATAAGAATATCTTGCAACCTGGACCATACATGACCGACCACTCATTTCCCTTGAGTATATCGAAAGTATATCACCAACGTTTGGGAGCAACCCACCGTTTCCCGAAAAGGGACAGCATCGAAAATAGATAAAAGAATGAAACAGATTTTCTCTAGATATGTGATATACATCCTAATGGGAGCGACCGACATAGCCATGCTGCCTGCCCGATTTTTGTCATTCCTGGTTGATGAGGCTTGAGGTCATCATGTATTTTTTGGAAAATCTGACCACCATTCACTTTGAATGCCACATCGTCATACCCGGCAAATCACAAATTGATTTCCCTAAAAATACCACGGGTATAAATCTAAGAGAAACGAATTCCTCTGCCACCAAACGTAAGTACATTTGAAGAGATCAACTTACGCAATCCATTAGATACACTATGTCAGACATTCGTCCATTCACGTTGTCCTGGGACTGGACAAACCGAAGGCACTATTCTGTAAACAGGATAGCCCTTGTATAACTCCGTCTTCAATTATCTTCATCATAATTGATCGCAACGCTAACGTTCATACAAAGTGGTTTTCAGATAATGAATCTGATCCCGATCTCTCCATATTGATGACGGAAAAATGTTCAAAAACTTCGATAGTCTGTGATTAAACTATTAAAGAAAATAGGTGTACAACCAATGATCTTGTTTCCAGATAGAAATTCAATTGATCAATCATCAGTCAACACCGATCTCCTTTAATTTATTTTATCATTAATTTATTCATTTCCCATTTCTATATATTTGTAAATTCTCTTTTTTTCTAAATTTAGAAAATATACTTTATTAATGATTTGAAAACATCTCCATATTCATTCCCATTTCTTGTTCTCAATATTAGAAAACATTTATGATTCTTATTTGGAAAACATTTCCAAAATCCCTTCATTGGATTTAACAGATGTTTAAATAAAACATTGCTAAGCCAATTCAAACCATTACACTCATTAACTAAATTCACTTAACCAACCCTCACTATCGAACCTTAACCATTTCTTTGTTAAAAATGAAGCCAATCAAGTTGGGGTATAACTACCTCTCAGACCTTAATTAAACAACGTTTTAACTTCGGCATAGACAAAGTTTGTCTTTCAAATCTTTAACAACTTCCTTACGTAACTTTTGGATTTTATTTACGAATTCACTTCTTTTATACAAATCATTTGATTATAACAATAGTGTTCAAATCCCTATTTCTGAAATATCTAACTTCAAAATATAACTTTTATTCCTTAATTTAACTAAATAACTAAATAGACAATTTATAAAGAAATCATTAAATCTTCATTAAAAACGGGAAGTGTACTTTCCCGAATTCGATATAATCAAATTCCAACGTATAACTCTCTTTTGAAAAATCTCTATTCGATAACTTCTTTTCGAATAAACTATATTCGATAACTCTTTCTTCGAATAACTATATTCGATAACTCTTTCTTTGAATAACTATATTCGCTAGTCTCTCTTCGAATGATTTACATTCGATTAATCTCCTTTCGAATAAACTATATTCGATTAACTCCCTTAATTCTATTCGAATAAACTATTTCGAATAACTCCTTTAATTCTATTCGAATAAACTATTTCGAACAACTCCTTTGGATTAACTCATTTGGATTAACTCGGTTTGATTAACTCATCTTATTTAACTCCTATCGAATAACTAATATTCGATTAACTTGTATTCGAATAACTATGTCTGTTTTAACTTTATTTCAAATGGTTAATATTCGATTTAACTCCATTCGCTTGACTCCAGATCGCAGCGATCACAATGGTTACGCCTAATTCCCTCAGGAAACATCTGACTGCCGTAGGCTATCTGCTGCCCTGCGAATTACGCTAGCAATTGTACGAAATAGCAACTCATCCTGAATAACTATGTTTGACTATTTCTATCTCAAATAACGATATTCGATCAAGTCTAATTGAATAACTAATATTCAATTAATCCTAATTCGATTAACTATGCTCAATTTACTCTATCTAGTTAACTCTATCTAATTAACTTTAATTGGTTAACTCTACCTGATTAACTCTAATCAATTACTCTAATTCGATTAACTCTTATCGATTACTCTAATTCGATTAACTCTTCGTCCATATTCAGTTTCAAATATCTATATTGAAATCGATTCTTACTTCTCTATATAAGTCCTGACTTATATATTCTATTTATCCAATGATAAACATTTTATTTAATTTATAAAATATAATTTATAAATTTATCTTCTCCACTTATCTGTTAAAATATATAATCTACTTTAAATTCATATTCTATTATACCCATGTGCGAAGCATGGTTCTAATCCTTCCTACTGTAAAATTTTCTTATTATACAACTCTATTCGTTTTTCAAGTATTTTTTTATAGTCTATTTATTTTTGAAATAAATATTACTTTATAATTCTATTTATTTTCCTAAATAAATATTTCTTTATGATTCTATTTATCTAAATAATTATTTCTATTTATAATCTATATGTAAATGTTTTACAAATATTCCCTTTTCAATTTTATTTGTAAATGTTTTACAAATACTTCATTTTTTTTATTTTTTTCACAAATATTTCCTCATTGTATTTTATCATATTTATTTCCCTAAATAAATATTTCTTTTTATAATATCATATTTAAAAATGTTTCTTTTTATAACATCTTTTGATTTTATAAATATTTCTTTTTCAATACATTGAAAAAATTCTTTTTAACATTCTAATATTCCTTATGGTATTTAACATACCATATAACAATGATCAGTATCATTCGAACATACAAAATCAACAACATATTTCATATAACATCATTTAACACAATATATGAAAAAAATAGTAAAATAAATGTTGAAGAACCCAGTCAGATCCCTCCGACCTGTTTCCCTGCATCCACGGATGTTAACCAACATAAATAACACGAATATGAGATATTCGGATAACAAAATCAATATTCGATTAACGATTTATATATATCGTTATCGATATTTTCAACCAGTAACTAGAAGTTCATCCAAACAGCCAACACACAGCAAACAACCATTATTTATCAATTCTAAAAATACTTTATGAAAATATAAACTAATCAGAGTTGGTGAGTTTACTCTCATTGGACGGTTATCATTAAATAACGATAATTAGTCATTGATTTGATTTAGGCGTTTAATTTCACCATAAATCCTAACGAGCTCTAATTCACTCCCGGTCAGTTCCATTGTGGAGTCCTCGTCCATACGATCCCAACGGATCCAGTTTTGTCAAATTCTGATAATGTGTGTATTAGATATTAACATTTAAAGTTTATATACTATTTTACTTTAAAATAAACTAAATTAAAGATTTATGTTGGGCTTCACCCTTACCAAACACGGCCCAATAACCAAATAAACCCGCACCGCTCCTGACCTTCTTCCCCAAAGTGTCGTGACCTGCTCTTAACCTCCAACGCCATTTCCAGTTTTCTCGCAACCCTTTCAACATCCATAAATCACAGAAACCAAAAAGGAATGTACCAATGTTCATCTCATCTTAACCTCTTTGATTCCGTCACCAAAATGATAAGTTCGCACCCAAACCCTTCCCAATGTCGAGATCAATTCCATAGCAGCTCCACCCAAAAGATCGACACTTTTTAATTCAATAAAACCCCAAAAATTTCGTATAAGTGATAAAATTAACATTGAACTCAAATACGAACTCTAAAACCTTCATCGAAGCACCAAATCTGAGCATCGATCAACTCTAGGCTCAAAAGGAAGGACACTATACATTTTCCAGTGACTAAAGTGCACTTCGAACCCCTTCCAACTGATATCAACCTGAAGAGCAACCTTAGAGGAGAAAGAATATACAAGGGAATTGATTTATAAAATTTTGATTGATTTTATTTTGATTTTCAAAGGAGGATTTTTTTACTGTGTAAATATTTGGTTGTGACTGTGCGTTCTTTTGACTGGAGAGAAAAAGATTTAGGGTTAGCTGAAGTTTATGAGTATTTATAGCGTAGTTTATTCATTTTTTTATTCGATTTTTATATATTTTTTAATGACTCGTTGCTTTCATTTGTCGTTTAAAAATCCTTGTGATCACACACAATACCCAAAAATCACGAAAATGGACATGCAGCTACAGTTTGACATTGCGGACCCAGCGAAACTAGTTTCATAGAATTCCGACTCCATTTGCTCACACAGCATATTTTTAAAGCCAGAAAATTGACTTTTTTCACATTAAAATCCCGTATCGCCGCATACTGAATTCAAAAATCACGGAAATTGAAACCTAATAATAATTTATCATTGCGGATCCAAAAAAATTAGTTTCATCGAAAATGGAGGTCGTTTGCAAAACTGACTATTTTTAAAGCTCTAAATAACCCATTTAAATATATAAATATATTAAAATAATTAAATTATATATTTATAAATAAATATTATCTTATATATTCACACTAGAAAATCATACAACTCCATATCGGGATTCAGAACTCGATATTCCAAAGTTCCCAGTTATATCGATATTCGATTTATATTTAACTCCTTTTAAAAATATAAATAAATCATTATAAATTTTAAAGGAATTCCATAGCGACTTTTCTAAAATTTGATTTGGACATAAATCAAAATCTACACAATGAAATCTCGATTTTTCTCTTCCACTAGAAAAATATACTTCACCAGCTCCGAACATTTCTTGTTTCACAGAAATCCGATTTAAAACGGACCCTGTATATCCAGTTGAAGTTCAAATTGCCAAATAGCGAACTACAGCGCCATTTCGAGCTTGATTATAATTATAATATAATTATACGTTCAAATGGCTTCTATAAATAAATTCGTTAATATAATTAAATTCCAAACTGAATTAAATCAGTTAAATAATCCAATTCACACAATATTGCAATTTCAGCTAATTCTGATTATTTCAGAATTAAATATATTATTTAATTATTATATTAATTAAATATTCAAAGTTATTAAATTTGACAGCCATTAACTTCTCTAAATCACTATTTAAATAATTAAATAAATTAATTATTATATCGCTAAAATACAGGACATTACAAATTATACACCAATCATAAATCTCTCAAGTACCTGTTCTCGCAAAAGGATCTTAATTTAAGGCAACAAAGGTGGATGGAGTTCCTAGCTTCTTACGGTTTTGAAATTGCTTATACCCTTGCCAAGGGTAATGTGGTGGCCAACGCACTAAGAAGGAAGAGGGTGGGCTTAAGTCCTCTATTCATGAAAAGGAAGATCTTGGAGTTCATATCAAAATTTGACTTTAGACCCTCCATCGAGATTTTGCCTGATTTATTTACATCACTAGAAATACGACCAACTCTTATGGATCAGGTAGGATCTTCGCAACAAGGTGACCCACAGATTTTAGACATCATGGATAAGCTCATAAAAGGGAGACTTCTAGTCACCTCAGTAGATATTCCATAGATGAAAAAGGATGGTTGCGACGAGATGGAAGGCTATGTGTTCATCAAACGGGAAGCTTAATAAAGGCAGTCCTAGAAGAAGCCCACCATTTTAAGATGACTATTCATCCAGGTGGTGATAAGATGTACAGAGACATGAAGAGGGTTTTCTTTTGGGCTGGGATGAAGAAAGATGTGACAGAGTTTGTTTCTCAATGTTTGGTTTGTCAACAAGTCAAAGCTGAGCAAAAGAAGCCAGGTGGTCTACTTTATCCTTTGGAGGTTCCATAGTGGAAGTGGGAGAGCATCTACATGGATTTCATAGATGGTTTGCCTAGATCAAAGAAAGGAAACACCAGTATCTGGGTTGTGGTGGATTGAATTACTAAGAGAGCTCATTTCATCCTAGTTAAAAGTAAGAGGACGGCATCATGGTTGGCAGCAATTTACATTCGTGAAATAGTCCGTCTTCATGGAGTGCCTTCCAGCATCGTAAGCAATCATGACCCCATCTTCACCAGTGAATTTTGGAGGAGCTTGCAACAAACATTAGGTACACAGTTGTGTTTGAGCACCACTTATCATCCTCAGACCAATGGGAAGACGGAGAGAGTGAACAGAATTCTTGAGGAACTTTTAAGGCTATGTATCCTAGACTTTGGAGGGACTTGGGAAGAACATCTTCCTTTAGTAGAGTTTGCCTACAACTACAGTTATCAAGCTAGCATCCGCATGGCACCCTTCGAAGCATTGTATGGACGACCCCGTGGATCACCAACTTGTTGGTGGGAATCTACTGAAAGATTATTACTTGGACCTGATATGGTTAGAGAAACATCCGAGAAAATTGATCTTATTCGACAACGGATGAAGACAGCCTAAGATAGGCAGAAATCTTATGCAGACAAGAGAAAGACTAACATCATATTTGAAGTAGGAGACTTAGTTTTTATTAAAGGATCACCTCTGAGGAATGTGGTTTGCTTCGGATCTGTGGGGAAGTTGGCACCCAGATTTGTGGGACAATTTCCCATAATCGAAAGGATCGGCCAAATAGCCTATAGAATAAAGCTACCAGAAAATCTATCTGGCGTTCATGATGTTTTCCAAGTTTCTCATCTATGGAAGTGCTTACATGACATCATGGAAGTTGTTGAGCCAAGTATATTGGAGGAAGTAGAAGGGGAGCGGGAGGCGACAGTCAGACGAGTCCATACCCGTATTCTTGGATCAGAAGTTAAGAAGCTACAGAATAAAGAAATTAAGCTGAAAAAGGTTTTATGGGAAGATAACCTAGAGGATGCGACTTGGGAGACTGAAGACAAGATTCGTGCTTCGTACCCTTTCTTTTTCGAGGGTATGTTCTTAATTCCTTTTCCAAAGTTTTATCTATGCTTGTTTCTATCATTTGAGTTTGTCCTATGAATATTATTTTCGACCTTTAGATAGAAATCCTATGGATGTAAACATGTGTTTGAGACATGTTATGTTTGATGGATGCAAGTGTTTTCTAGTGGTTGATTTTGGATGCATATACACACACATTAGGCACTAGATCGACTCAATCACTCTCATACTGCATATGGATGTGTGTGCATTTTTGTTTTCTTTTAGTGGGTGAAAATGGATGTATTAGCTTATGGAAGTTGCTTTTGGATGAACGAGTGTGCAGTGCACAAATATAGAATTTACATGTTATAATGGGATTATTTGCGTACATATTGGATTCATAGCACTAACATACATTGCATTGAGGTTGACTAAATCAGTAGACTGCCTAATCTTCGCATTAGTTTTAGGACATATACACAAACCTTTGCATATGTTCATATAAGAATTAGAAGTCTTTAAGGACAATGGATGCTTGTGATTGTTGGATGAGTAGATGGGTAATAGATGGTAGGATATACAATCTTCTTAACTTGAGGATTTCGGGGATGAAATCCTTTGAGTAGGGAGAATGTAACAACCCATAATTTCAACAACATTAAAGAGGATAAGTTAAATAATAATTAATTTAATAATTAGAATTAAGGGAAATGGACTACGTCGTTGCGCCCGTCTCGAAATTCTGGTCAAGATAGACATTTGGTTTGCATAAAAGGGACACCGCATGAAGAAGTTATGATGGTTTGAAGTTTGTATACACGCAAAATAATTATATTATTATTTTTTCAAACAAAATGTCATACCAAAAAGGGAGAATCCCGCCATTCTCCAACGGATCACAAAAAACGATTTCTGTAAACAGAAACCGTGCACACACAAAGAAAAGACAATACAAGAAACCAATAACAGGAAAGTGCAAGATAATTATATATATAGGGACCAGGAATTCAAAATTTCAGTTTAAAATTCGAAAATCCTATAGGCGGTAAAATTCCCACCCCAGGGGTGTCGACCCTATAAGGGGGGTCGACTCTATAACAGGGGGGTTGACCCCCTTAGGGATGAGGTGGCAGACGATTTTTGGGGGGCTGACAGCTATATATAAAGGTTCGTTTCTCCTGTTTTCCTCACTGGAAATCAATGGAAGCCAAATGTTGTCGGTGCCTGAACTGAAACGAATCCTTTTCTTCAACAACAATCAACTAGAGCTAATCAGTTAGAGATTTGCGTTTAGATCTGAGTTTCAACACCAACAATTTCTATTCTATCTTCTAAAATCCAAACACTATGAGTTTAGTTACTTTTAGATTTAAATGATTAAAAGTAAAACGTGATATGACTGTGATCTGGACCTGGTATAAATTGTGAATCTTTGACACTCTTGGATCTTAAAACATTATCATGCTAGATCTACCTTTATAGATTTAATTCACTTGTGGTTAATTTATCATGTCACATTTATGGATCTTGACCTTTATCTATATCTGTGGTTAATTTGGATCTGTTATTATTTGGACAGTTAAATACTTGTTTAGATCTAATTATCTATCTGGATAATCTTGTACCTGTCATGTTGTGGTTAATTTAGATCTGTCATTAATTGGACATATGAATCCTTATTTAAATCTACTCATGCCTATTATGACATCCTTAGTATGTTAGATCTAGTTTTATTATGTTCACTAGATCTATTTTTATGCGTCCACCTTATCACTATGTCAATTACATGTCTATGTCGGTACATATACTTATTCCAGTTATGTTAGAATAATCTCCATTGTCATCTTCCCATCACCTTTCCCTTTTATTGTTTATGGCCAGGCTACTTTCTAGCTTAGGCATGCCACCAAATATATGCGAATGCATTAGTTAGGGAACAGAGGAAAACTTTAGAATTGGTATAACTTGAGTAATGAATATGAATTTGGACATATAATTCACTATGAATATAATTGGGTAAATGGGCATGAACACCTATAAAGACACAGGTATAGTTATCGGTTAATAATTAAAAAAGGCTTAGGATTACAGTAATTAGAAACTATAACTGCACTTATGACATGAGGTTAGATTGCATTTGTGGTGGAAATCTGCCCGGACCCGACCGGCACATCCAGCAACAACAAATGTTGGATCTAATGTGAGGGGTATAAGTGCACAAATACGAGACGGGCTAAGATACGAGGTTAGGCCCAACTTGTGGAAGAAGTCTTCCCGGACCCGACCGGCATATCCAGCATCTACAAGTTGTAGGCCTAATGTGTGAGGTCTAGCCCATTATAACCATAAATGAACATGGTAACGAATTGGAATACTTAACCTAGTTGAATCCATAAGGATTGTGTGAACATGAACGCGAATAGGGGTTAAGTAAACTTGGTTGAACAATAGGAGGGTTAAGTTAAGTATATCTGAGGTGGGTGGGTAATATTTAAATATAGGCCCATGAGACTTAACCAATTGGGGGTTATGTATTAAAGACACCTATAGGTAAGCATAACTGATAGAAAGATTGGGGTTATATAATTAAAGACACCTTTTAGGGTAAATATAACCTTTGGAAAACCTTGTGGGGGGATACAAGACAAAGGTGAGAGCTTGTATCATATTATGTAGGACCCGTTTCAGTCAGTAACCCGGAGTAGGTATCAAACAAAGTACTCCGAACTAGGTCGGAAAAGGTGCACGCTTATTGAACTGATTGTAAGAGATCCAAACGTGGAGGATGGTGTGGGCAGCGCAAACCGACCAGGTCATATGCGTGCATTGGCCGGGCAGAGGGGGATAAGACGACCGTGACACCTATAGATATGGGGCTGTGCATATCAGTGAAGGGTTTTCACTTTAGGACGTGACACATCCTATGGTGGGGCCGACACAGAGTATCTACGCGGATTAGGGAGCCGATCGATTAGGGTAGTAGTTAGGGTACATTTGGACGTATGCCTAAGTCTACCACCTTATAGTGGAAGGGATCATCTCATTCTGGTTATACTAGTAATAGTGTAGAGTAATCATTAGGGAAGCGTATATACTTTATCGTGTTACAATGTCATATGCTTACCTTCTATGTAGTTATCTCTTTCTTATCCACTTTATATGCCTGTCATGCTACTTTTATTTATTTATTTGCTAAAAGTAACTAGACTCGCCAGACTTTATGTCTGACCCTTTTCATTTCCTCTTCTTTCTTCCATTCCCCCCCAAAGGTTCTCAGTGCGGGAACACTCAGGCTTGACCGTGATTCTGATTTTATCTTGCTAAGGAGCTGCTCTTGAATTATTGCTCAAGTCCTTATCTCTACTATGGCTTTGTCTCTTTTTTTGGGAATTATGCTTTTTATGTACTCTGATGGAACAAGACAGAAAGTTTTATGTTTTTGTAATGGCTTTTATGTAGTTTCAGACTTGTGATATTTTTGACCACGATGTTATGATTTATGTTTGAAATAAAAATTTGAATTCCGCTGTTGCTTTTATATCTATCTTGTAATGTTTTCTATTTGTGTTTACCTATAATGCTTCATGAAACTTAATGCATTCTCTTAATGAGTGACATTAACGGAGGTGGGGTGTCACACATACCTAAGGAAGCTCATCGTTCTCGGATGAGTATCCATTCGGACGACGACAAAATGTATCGAGACATAAAGGGGGTTTTCTTTTGGATTAACATAAAGAAAGATGTGGCGGAATCTGTAGCTCGATGAATGACTTGCCAAAGAGTTAAGGTTGAACAAAAGAAACCAGGCGGATTGCTTCAGCCTTTGGATCCCGAAATGGAAGTGGGAGAGCATCTCTATGGACTTCGTCGATGGATTGTCCAGATCAAAGAAGGGCAATACGAGCATTTGGGTGATAGTGGACAAGCTTACGAAAGCGCTCATTTAATTCCTGTAAAGAGTAAGAGGATGGCATCTTGGCTGACATCGGTTTATCTTCGAGAGATAGTTCGATTGCATGGGGTACCTTCTAGTATAGTGAGTGATCGTGACCCCATCTTTACTAGCGAGTTTTGGAAGAGCTTGAAAGATGCGTTAGGTACACAACTACGTTTAAGCATAGCACATTACCCTCAGACAGATGGACAGACTAAGAGCGTGAATAGAGTTCTTGAGGATCTTCTAAGACTGTGTATCCTAAACTTTAGAGGGACTTGGGAAGAGAACCTTTACAACAATTACCAATAAAGAATAGGCTTGAAACCCTTCGAAGCACTTTATGGACGACCTTGTAGATCGCTGACTTGTTGGTGGGAGTCTACAGACAGACTTTTACTTGGGTCATACATGATTCGAGATACTTCTGAGAAGACTGATCTTATCCATCAAAGAATGAAGGTCGCTCAAGACAGACAAAAATCTTATGTCGATAAAATGAGAACGGATTTGGAATTTTAAGTGGGTGTTATGGTCTTCATTAAAGTCTCACCGCTAAAGAATGTAGTTTGCTTGGGCTTAGTAGGGAAGTTGGCGCCAAAATTTGTAGGGACATTCCCTATAGTAGAGAGGATGGAACAGATGGCTTATAGGATTAAGCTATCAGATAGACTGGCGGGAGTACACGAAGTATTTCACATTTCCCATCTAAGGAAATGTCTTCGTGATACGGCAACGATACTTGAGCCGAGGACTCCTGAGGATTTGGAAGTTGAGAAGGAAGCATCAGTAAGACGAGTTCCTACGCATATCCTTAGATTAGAAATCAAGAAGTTAAGGAACAAGGAATTCAAATGGGTAAAAGTGCAATGGGGAAAAGACCGTGAAGATGCAACATGGGAACCCGAAGGTACGATTCGCGCTTCTTATCCTTTTCTCTTTGAGAGTATGTTCTTGACTTCTTTTCCAAGGTTTTACTTTGCATTTGCTTCTATCGTTTGAGTTTATTTACCCTACCGTTCGAACCTTTCGATCCTTAGGAAGAATCAAATGGTTGGAATCATGTGTTTGAAACAGTTATGGTTGATGGTTTTAAGTGGATGTAAGTGTTTGCTAGTGGTTGCTCGTGGATGCATATACACACATTGAGCACTAGATCGGCTCAATCACTTACATGTTGCATATGGATGTGTGTGCATTTTAGATTTGTTATAGACGGAAATGGATAAGTCATCATATGGATGTTTCATTTGGACGAATGGTTGTGCACACATATAGAGTTTATATATTATATTAGGGCTAATTGCATACATTTTGGATTCATGGCACAAACATATATTGCATTAAGGAAGTCAACTGAATCAGTTGACTGTCTGATTTTTGCATTAGTTTAAAGATATATACACACAACATTTCGCATAAGTTCATACAAGCATTAGAAATCTCTTAAGGATAATGGACGCCTGTGGATGGTGAACAAGTAAATGGTTGTAGATGGATGTTAAGATAATAACATTCTTCTAGACTTGGAGATTTTGGGGATGAAATCCTCTAAGTAAGGGGAGAATGTAACATCCCAAACTATAACACACTGTAACCATAATGAAAATTAACTGAAACTAGCATTATAGTTGCATTCGTCTCAGAATTATGGTTTAGATAGACTATAAGTTTGCGCAAAACGGACAACGTATGAAGAAGTTATAGGCTCTAGAAGTTTGTATATATATATAAGGAGCTTGTATGTAAACATAAATCAAATTAAATTCCAGAAAAGTAAAAACAAGATGAGCAAGGATGGGCGGGAAAAAAGCCCGTTACGGGTCGACCCCCACTGGCCTGGGTCGACCCTAGGGTCGACCCATAGGGTAGGTGGGTAGACCCATACATGATTTGGTTGAATTCTGTAGCTTGAACCTGGATTGTTCTATGTCTCTATTCATGCTGACTCAACATGACTTGTACGGTTCAGATTGAAAATCTAGATCTAAGGGTTGATGTTGGCTTTGTAACTCTATAAATAGATGGCTTCCCTCATTCACAATTCACACAAATTTTCTTCATACCTACTTCTGCCTCCATAAAATTATTTTGCAAATTATATATGTATATTGGGGAAATGCTTCTACAGATTGGAGTGAGCAGAGACAACATCAAGACTTGCATACATACAACTTTGACTGGATTTGGACTTTCTTCGGAATTATGTTATAATTATCTTCACCAAGACTCACTGTGAGATACAGTTATTTATAGATTTGATTTCTTAGGCCTTGAACATGACAGTTAAATAAAACTAGTTAGGATTTACAGTAAAATAATATATCGATTTCACTATTATCACCTATGCCATTAGAATCCATTATACATATGCATGTGATGATGTTAATTGAACAAGTTATACCTATGCCTGTAATGATGTTAATTAGACAAGTTATACTTATGCCTGTGATGATGTTAATTGAACCTGCTTTACAATGCTTGTGATGTTATAATTGAACAAGTTACACATATGCATGAAATTTTGGAAGGATTAACAAGTTATATATATTTATATTCCTTTTCCCATTTTCTATGTTTATTTCCAGTCTTTCCTATACACATACGTGATTTGATTCTTTTCCTCTCCCTCTGTTTTCCTTTTTATTTTATGCTAAGCCTAGGCTTTGGAAGCCTAGGCTATACTTGATTAAAATGGGCGTACATTTGGAGCAATAATGAATGATATGAAAGAGGAATTTAGGCAAGTTATTTACTTGTACTAAATTTATTATAATTTGGAAAACAGGATAGATATAAATGTTTAGACTTGACGTAGATACTTGCTATAAATGGACATTATGCATAAACCTGTAACTTGGGAATGTAGTTGACGAATAATATGCATATGGACTAGACATGTTGACTTTGACTTAAACGGGCATTAAGTAAATGACATGTCAAGAATAGTGTTGTACACACATAATGACATCACAACCTTGCTTATTAGTAAACCTGAACCTGCTAGGTTAAACATGAAAATTAATAAGTAAAGAGGTCCCTCGTCTGATGTTGTATCGGGTTTTGGGGACTCTTAAATCCTAGTTATTTGGGGGCACAAGCTTAGGGGGTTTGGCTTGTGTCAATCTGTTGTTCAGAACCCATATCAGTCGGTATCCCTGTTGGTATCTTAATTGGGGTCCCCTACTAGATAGGGCCAGAGCAAGATTTACTGAACTTGATAGTAAGAGGTTTAAATGGGGATGGTTACGGGCATGTTCCGGCGAAGTCATGAGCGTGCATGGATCCGACTGAGGAAGATAAGACGCTATAACACCAGTAAATAGGTCTGTGTTGTATAGAGTGATGCACCCTATTGTCGGGGCAGACAAAAAATATTTATGTAACAGGGAGCCGATCACTTGGGTAGTAATTAGGGTACGCCTAATCCTGCTGTTATGAAATTAGGTTAACACCTAATACTGTTATGAAATTAGGGTACACCTAATCTTGCTGTTTAAGCCTACTGTTTATTTCTTCTGTTAATCCTTTTGTTATGAAAACATGTTGAACTTGTTATAATAGTATCGTGCAAACATATATGTTCAGACATTACCTATCATATAAATGTGAAGCATTACCTGATCATAAGTTTATTCCTGTTATTTTTTCCATCCTACTATTGTGTTTAGTTTATCTTTTGTGACACTGTACCTTTCTTATCAAGTCTTATTTACCTATCTTGACATTCCTATTTTATGCATATTTGTAAGCCACTGGAACTCACTAGACTTTATGTCTGACCCTGTTTCTTTTGCCCCTTTCTTCCTTTCCCTCCCTCGGGTCCTCATAGTGGCATCACTCAGTAGTAGCTAGGATTTCTATTCATCTTGGACTTAACTTGGACTTCTTGAGATGTGTCTTTTTGACTTTCTTTCTACTTTGGTTTGGCTTATGGCATGGGATATGATTTTATGTACTTTGGTATTTTATTTTCTGAGATTACTTGAAAGACAAATTTGAGACAATTTGCTAGTTGTAACCGGTTTTGATGTATTTCTAAGATGATGATTTATAATAAAGTTTAAAAAATTCCGCTGCTTATTTTATTTGTCTTGTATATTCTCTGTAATGATTTCCTGTTGTGCTTCATGAAACTTAATGCATTCTCTTATGAGTGACATTAACGGACATGGGGTATCACAATGTCGCTGTCTTCACTGACAGTTTCTCACAATCTACTACTACGTCGTATTTTCTTAGCTAGTCCATCCTTAGTGTAATACCAACCCAACAAGTTAACTTTAAAGTCTAAGACTATATTAATTAATCCTAAAGCAACAAATTAGCATACCAAAATCAAATAAGAAAACATGACTCGATGAAAAATAAGTTTTGACGAACCATATATGCTTCCAAGTATAACCACCCATGTTGTAATGCTCCCTATCTCAAGGCCGAAAACTACACTCTATGGATGCTACAGTCACCAACTGTGTCAATCCCCAACGACCAAACATAGGATGTTACACACATATTGTACAACTAAGCCATCAACATGGTAAGTCACAATCAAGGCATGTCAAAGCAATCTTCTACAGTCTCAATCTCATTCAATCAACCAAACTGCTAGATCAAATGGAATGCCATTGGTGGAAAACATATCTAAAGTGGCGATATCATTCTTCTTCCTTTCTAATCTTGGGAGAAACCGAATAAATAGGAATGACGATCTATGCATATGTTTTCCACGATTGATCCATAAAACAGGACAACACTCCACTGGGTACAAGCTCTGATATCCTGAGCTCCTCCGACCAACTTCTGAAAGCCTTCGTCCTCTATCTGAATGAAATCAACTGCTTCCTCAGTTAATCACCCAACCCAGCTACAAATTTCAATCCTTCTTGTATGGAGTAACAATGGGGAAAGTAAAATGTACTTCGATTTCATCTCGAATTCGGTCGCATACTTCAATACAACTTATACCGCCTTACTTAAATCGACGAACCTCTCAACCAGTGTTGACTCCTACAAAGTCAAAAAAAATATTTGAAGCAAACCATGAATTGATCCTAAGCAAGCCAAAACTATAAGAACTCTAAAAAATTGGATTCAATCCTAGAGTTTTTACTTGAGATAACTTTTATCATACTACACTATCTAAATCCACATCATCGAAGAACTCCTTGCAAGAAGATGACACAATCTTACTCCACTACAATATACTCTTTTCCTAAGAATAGTTTGCCTCTTAGATACATAGTATCTATATAGCTTGGCATAGCCGACTCCTTGTTCTTGAGTACTAATACCAATTAAAGAAATCGGGATGTCCTAAACAGTGATCCGCACTACTACTGAGAACATATAATGTGAATCAAGGTTAGTGGTCCTCGATCCTTCCTAATCTACAACTCAAGAATGAAGCAATATTATGTATTTCTCGTTTTCCAAATCATCTCAGGGAAGTAGCCAGGATGATCAATCTCTAATAGAGAAAACTATTAAAATGCAAATCGTATGCAAAACAACCTGCACTGTATATGTTTTACTAATAATATATAGTTTTCAAAATTGAAATATATACAAATATGTATTGTCTCGTATATATTAACTATGGATTCGAAATTGCTTAGGTTAAGCAATACAAACCAAGCTTTGATACCACTTGTGACGACCACCATACACAATCGGGACTTATATAACCCAATAGTGCACTTTATATGCACACGACCGATGCATAACACTAGCCAAAAGAAAGTAATTGAAAAAGGAGGGAAATAGATAAGAAGAGAAGACAATAGAAGAAACACTAAGCAAAAATACATAGAATTTGTCGTATATCTCACAATTCATTATAAAAATATATTATAGAAACCATAGACATAAAACAGATGAGACAGTAATAACTATATAAACCATATAGTCAGAGTATACTAGCTCAAATAGTCTGAAGTAAATAGATCTTATACAAGAGATAAATAAACTCACCAACAAATTGTTTCTGAATAAATAGTCAACACTATCATTGCTCCACAGTGTCCCCGGTGGAATAATCAAGAATACAAGTATAATATGAGAAGTTATCACCTCATGTTGGTCCACACGTGCATGTCTAGATAACTCCTTTCTTCTTAGCCAAATCAACTCAAACAAGCATGAAACGTAGAGCTCACCAATACGAGTTCAATGGAAGAAACGACATTCATATCTAATATCATATACAAAAGTTATAGAAAATACAAGTTTGACAATTATTTAAATGGTTAGATTAACTCAAATGCAATTATCATCAAACTAATTACCCCACTAAGCCATTAATCACCTTTTGTAATTGTTTCTTCCCTAAATCCTATGCATGCACAACCTGTAAGAAAACCCACAAAGCTCCAATACCAACTCTCCTCATTTCTCTTTTATCTCTCAATGGAACAACGAACGGACTTTACCAGCAGGTCTTTCTACACGTGAGCTTCGCGATCACTACCACCAAACCACATCTGCACCTACTTGGAAGATGCACCACTTGCACCTATGCTTCCCCTAGCAGGTCGCGTTTGATCTCAGTGATTGGGTTACCTAAAAATATGGGTTGAGGTGTTACTTTCCATGCTATATCTAAGTCCAGTCTCTGTTTTGTAAATCATTGCTTAAATTTCGCGTTAGGTAGACCCCTGGCTCTCAAGCCGTACATGGTCATGCCATGAATTATCATAGTAAATTTCAAAGATGGCATGGAAATGTAGAGAATCTCAATCAAGAATTTATGAATCGATTTCATGAATTTTATTTGAGTGTTTTGAGAGTATATATTTTTAAAAATGGATGAAGAAGCGATGATATGAAGAGGATGAAGCTACAGTGATGGCTAATGAGAAAATTAGGGTTGATGACTAGTTAGATGGATGTTTATAATGGCATTAAGCCCAATTGTCAAGAATTGTGTGTCTAAAACTAACACACGTTTTAAGAGCGCATGACCAAATGGTACGTCTGACTGACACAAAACTTGACAGCGTGCAATAACTCACTGTGACGATTTCATAAGTGTAAATTTCGTTAAAGTCCAACACTGCGCCAGAACGATAATCTACATGCATATTTCGAGACTTTTTTGCCTTTAGAGCGTAAAATCTCGAAATATGGTGATCCTTATACTTTTTTCTCTACCTAACTAACTATCTGAACTTATAGGAAATAGTTTTGAGTCTCGATTCGATCATTTATGAAAAATCTTACTTTGAAGCCTTCAAATAGTTAACGGTTAATATTTAAATAATAAGTTTAAATATCCATACGGGTTATTACATTGTCTTCACTTGGCTGATCAATTAAATTATCAATTCTTAATAAAAGAAATCTATTATTTTCTGCCTTCTTGTTCAGCTTCTAATAATTTGTACACAACCTTAGTGGCATAACTAATTTCTTTATGAACACTACGATCGTTCCCCATGGAAAACTTCTTGGTTAGAGGCATTCTTTCCTTTCAAATCCACTAACTACATATTTTAACCCATCATCTCGGTAAATATTAGATTGCTATGTGGTCTACAAACTGGTTCGGCTCTCGGTAGAAGATCGATGCTGAACTTAATTTCTTATAGGTGGTAATCTTGTAATTGGTTCAAAAACATGTGAAAGTTCTCTTACAATTTAAAAATGACTTAACTCATCATCTAGTTTTGTTGCACCCAATAAAATACATACATCTAAAATCAAATTTTCAAGCGAATAAATAATTTAGTTGTTATACTTTGGTTGTCTAAATGATATTTTCCTATTCCAACAAAATATCTAGCATTTTAAAGGTTGAGACGCTACATATTTAAGATAATCCCAAATACCACAAACTAAAGTACATATAAACTATAGGTAAACATATAACCTGACAATTCAAACTCTAGATGATCACATCTTATTCCTAAAGTTGCATAACCTCTAATCCGAATGACTACCCTTAAGGAAGTAATATGATATTATGGTTCTTAACTTAACTCATCTACCATACAGTGAGAGGTAAAAGAATGTGATATACCAGTATCAAATAATAATCTAGCATGTAATCCTTGAATCAAAAGTATACCTTTTACCACTAACTTCCCTTTCTCTGTAGCAATCGATCTAGATGGCGATGGTTCTAAGGCCAACACTTCTCTTTTCTCGGCTTTGGTTGGTTCTAGACACTAGTTTTTGGCATTCACTTCTTGGTTGCAATTGAAACACTACACACCTTTTCTTCCACAACATTCCTCTCCTTACTCATTCGAAACTAATAAAGAATATGACCTTTCATGTCATTCTTGAAGTAGATAACATCATCTTTTTCTTTCTTGGAAACACTACCCTTAGAATCTCATCTTCTTGAAAAAAATTATCTTCTAAACATGAAAATTTCGCACCTCCACTGAATTATTTTTCTAAAGTAGAAGGTATCTCCTCATTCCGAATATCCATCTTCACTGTTACATTACATAGATCTTGAAGATATGGAATAGTCTGCCTAGAAATTACCAGCTTCGATCGCTGGATAAACTTGTCATTTCACTTAGTGACAATATGTTTGATAGCATATCCATATCTAGAAAGTTCATTAAATTTAGTAATATACATCAGCACTAGCATGTATCCTTAGTTCAGTTCATCAACTTCCTAAGTAAGTCGTAATTCATACCTAGTCATATCCTCCTGTACTGTACCAATGGTTATTCTATTCACCGCTATATTACGCCTCCTTGTAACTACTTAAAAGAATATATTTTTTCTCTCACCAATCAAGCCCAAGTCAACAAAGATTCTCCTATAATTCAACGGTTAATTTTCCACTTTTATAGTGTCTTTATCTTTAAAGAAAGGATTTCCTCTAAGTTTGGTGTATTCTCGAATAGTTACTTATTTCTAACTAGCACGATGGAGTTAGCTTGATGAAATTTGTTTTTTATACTGTTAGATTAGATTTATAGTTTTGAGTTAAAAGAAAGTAGAGAGAAAGAAGTTGAGTGTAGAATTCGGTACAGCTCCCGCGTTCAAAGTCCAAAAAAAATCTCCCTTTCTGAACGTGTTGACATTTTATTTATATATGCAGTTCGACTTGGATCATCCTAAAATCCCAAAGAGAACTAGGGTGGTGGGGTCGATAAAGTTAATAAAACATGGACTTATGCTTTGGGTCAGTACCGATCTCAGGAGATGGGTCAATACCAATTCAAGTTTATTAAATTTCCGATGGATTAATCTGCTCTATGTCCATACATATCCATTCCCTTTATGTTACCCTGTGTTAAATCCAGGTACCCACTATCAAGCCGAATTGACATGTTGTAAATGAGTTATTTTAAAATTTTCAATCCATGCCTTGATTTGGACGTCATATCGATCCCTCTTCGAGGAGTCATACAAACCCAAAGCCATAGCATCCATACCGACCGACTTTTGATGAATCGTTTCAATCTAATTCGGATCCATAGCACTGGCCAAACCAATATCGTAAGCCAAGTATTTCCATATTTATCTGATTCTGATGTTCCATCCAAATGAGCCTGAGAATGTGTAGCTTCATATTATCGATTTCCGAGCTATCTGACCATCTTTTTGAGCAATCCTGCATGAAGGTCAGGTGACTATATGTCCAAATCCAAAGCATAATGACTTGCAAGAAAGTGGGTTAACACTTGACCTCTGAAATATATCTTAATGTGGAAGATGTTCTTTATATAATCCATAAATAAGAAGTCCAAAATCCACGATCTCTCTGGATCGACCATAAGATTTGATGCCACTTTGAGCTAATATCCAAATTTATAGCCTCTCTAAGAAAAACCTTAGTCTCTCTAAAACATTATTGAGCACGGACCGTACTCATCGTTCGTATCTACTTTGTGCCAAGTGTAATCCATAATTGACAATCCTCGTTACTTTGGGCCAAGTGTAATCCATATTTGATAATTTATAGCTTCACGGAGCTCTTGATGAGCGTAGTCCACACTCAATGACTGTAGCTTCTCTGTGCTTTCATCAAGATGATGTCCAAATCCGAAAGAAGTTAGTACTTTTATTGTGGTCTCTCTAGATCTACATCCATACACATGACCTCTCCAAGCCGGCATTGATCTCTACATTCCCTTGCTAAATCTTATCTCATTTATTCCTAGCAAACAAGACTTGACAATTGAGTAATTCCCTCCTATCGCAGATGATGCACCGTGCCTCTTGAACTCTGACCCAAATTCCTAGGACATATAGAATGTAGAGACGTCTTGACTTTCCCAATTTAATATGGCCACTCCAGACCATTGTTTTATCTACATATCACATTTTAATAAGTGGAGTTCATTGACAAGTAAGTTGATCCTGCTGCTCTCTAGTGAAGGACATAACTTTTTGTAACACCCCACGTCCATTAATGTCACTCACAAAGGGAATGCATTAACTTCCATGGAGCGTATTTAGTGTATAGAACAGAATATAACAAGACAGATATAAATAATGGTACTTGAAAATTTTAAAACAACTTTTATTACAGCGGAGAATTAGTTTGATTACAACAACTTCATAAACTAAGTACACTTAATATCCATCTTGATAAATTGTTTCAGAGTACATAAAATAAAAAGCATAAACCAAAATAGAAGTAGCCATAAAAGAGACGAGCTGAACATTACTTTCAGCAATCCAAGCACTTCCAAAAGAGAGAGAAAGAGATCCGAGATCAAGCTCCACTAGTACTAGTCCCACCCGGAGAACCTAGGGGGAAGGAAGAAAAGAGGTGAAAACAAGGGGGCCAGACATAAAATCTGGCGAGTATAATAACTTTAACAATATAATTATTAAAGTAACTAGGATAAGGCATAAACTGGTAAGATAAGATATGACCCTGAAACAAGTGGGCATGACAAAGCAAATAAGAGGAATATTCTGGCGTTAATCTCGTTCCTAATCACTATAGGATAGTTACTATACTGCACCACCACTAGTCACCCTAATAGTTGATCCCGCCTACAGAACTTAATAATGATAATGGTAGTTTCGTGTACCCCTAGCTGCCTTCATAGGTGTTGTCTGTCCCTATCTCCACTAGTTGTACCCACTACCTTCATTCGATCGGCTCCCTAACTCGTAGATACCCGTGCTGGTCCTATAGTGAGGTGTATCACTCCCCAAAGTGGCAACTCGATACCACCAAAGATGCACGTCTTATATCTACACGATGCAACAACGTCTTACCTACCAGCCCGGGCCCACGCACACACATGACCCCATTGCACTTGCGTTGCCACCGTTAACCCGTTTTGACCTCTTACAATTGTAACACCCCACCTCCATTAAGGTCACTCACAAAGGGAATGCCTTAACTTCAGTGGAGCGTTTTTGGTAAACAGATATAAAATATCACAAGACAGATATAAAAATTTTGCAGCAGAAAATAAGCAACTTTATTAAATCACCCAAAATATTTTGTTACATAATACCATGAGTCATAAAATCATTACAACAAAACACTTCTGTCTTATATCAGAGTACATAGGTATTTAAAAGAAAACATCATTCCCCATATTAAAGAGCAAGCCATATAAGAGACAGAGACTCGAGCCATACTTCAGAAGTAGCTCCTAGAAGATGATATCCAAATCCTGAATAAACCTGGGTGTTTCCTCCCTGAGAACCTGGGGGAAACGGAAGAAAAGAGGTGAAACAAACTAGGTCAGACATACGTCTGGTGAGTCCAGTAACTTTTAGCCAGTAAATAAATAAAGGTAAACATGACAGGCATACAAAGTGGATAAGAGGATTCACGGTATAGATGACAGGTATGACAGGACAAATAAGGTAAGGTGTATACTTCACTACAAATTATTCTGCACTATTACTACTCAAACCAAGATAGGATGATCCCTTCCGCTAATGATAACGATGGTGGAAGTTTCGTGTATTCCTAGCTGCTGTCATAGGTGTCGCCTGCTCCTATCTCAACTAGTCGTACCCACTACCCTCCTACTATAAATTGGTAGACTTAAGGCATATGTCCAGATATACCCTAACCACTCCCCTAATCGATCGGCTCCTTACTCTGTAGATACCCTGTGCTAGTCCCATAACTAGGGGGTATCACTTCCCTAAGTGGCAACTTAAGGTGTGCACAGTTATACCTAATGGTGTCACGGTCGTATTGTCCCCCTCTGCCCGGCCCATGCACGCACATGCCCCCGGCCGGTTTGCGCCGCCCACACCATCCATCTCATTTTGGATCTCTTACAATCAATCAGTAAGCGTGCCCCTTCCCTGACTAGTACGGAGATCTTTACTTTGAAACCCCTCTGGGTTACTGACTAAAATGGGTCCCACACAACATGATACAAGCTCTCCCCTATGTCTTATATCCCCACTAGGTTTTCTACTGACTATGTATACCCTAAGGTTTCTTTAATTACATATCCCTCAATCAGTTATGCGTACATATAGGTGTCTTTAATACATAATCCCTATTCTACCTACCGGTTATGCGTACCCATAGGTGTCTTTAATAAATAACTCTACCTATTCCCATTAGTTATGCGTACCCCTAACAGTGTCTTTAATACATAACTCTATCTATCCCCATTACCCCTAAGGGTGTCTTTAATACATAACTTTACTATTCTTTCCCCGATTATGTATACCATTACGTGTCTTTAATTACATAACCCTTTTATCCGGTTAAGTTTGTGGGCCTATATATACTAATATTACCCACCTACCCTTCAGTTATACTTAAACCGCCTACTGATTTAATCCTGTTTATTTAATGGTTAAGTTTGTGGGCCTATATATATTAATATTACCCACCTACCCATCAGTTGTACTTAACCCACCCACAATGCAATACGTTTTACTTAACCCTAACTTATGTCTATCATCATACAATACATATGTATTAAGTTAGGTTATGTAGTCTTTAATCAGCATTAATTAATTACTGAAATATCTAATCGTATTTCACATGCCACCCCAGGCACCCACTTAATTCCACATGCCACCCAAGGCACCCACTTAACCCCCTCATGTCCCACTACATGCTTATCTGGTTAAGTGTTTCTTAATTCATTAAGGCCGTAACCCTATAAAGACCTCTCACATTAGACTGGCATTTGTGGCAGCTGGATTTGTCGGGCGGGTCCGGGTAGTCTTACACCACAAAAGAGCCTAACCTCGTGTCTTTAGAACTGTTACGTATTTAATTTATGCCTGATAACTCCCACATTAGACTGGCATTTGTGGCAGCTGGATTTGCCGGGCGGGTCCGGGCAGTCTTACACCACAAAAGAGCCTAACCTCGTGTATTAGACGATTAATTACTCCTAATTAATCATCCCCCAATTCGAATTACTTTCCCTATTCAAATTATCAATTAATTCCGTATTTCACTATGGCCATAATTGACTCAATTATGTCCATCTATTTATGGTATGAAAAATCATACCAATTTCATCACAAATTTATTTTATGCCAATTTTCAATATTAAATCTTCAGACTTTAATTGCTTAAACATTACTCTTTTGATTAATTAAGTTAATTAATTAATCCTTTCTTTTTCATAGGTGTCAATACCTATCTTATTAACAATTTGGATTTCTTATCCATAAATGGTTATAGTCAAATTATACCATTTTTACCCACTTTTACCCATGTCATAATAGGTAATTATTTATATGTTTCCCTACTAGAATCATGTGTCCAATTTACATAACCGCTATGAAAATTATGCCTATTACAAATTCCCCTTTTTCCCCGTTTCTTAACTAGCGTAACCGTTTGCGTTTTTGGCGTCATTGAGGCTACAAAATAGCCTCGCCACAACAACAACAAAAAAGGGAATGACAAGGTGATTGTTTCAGTACAATTTTTTTTCCTAAGCATGACAACTAGGGAAAATGACATGATAACTTCGCATATAATTATGATTCACCACATAATTAACAACTTGCATAGATTCATAACAACTTGCATAGGTTTATGAATTAACAACATAATTAACAACCAACATAGGTTCATGATTCTCAGCATAATCAACATCTTATATGGGTTCATGATTCACAATATAACAACTAGCATAGGTTCATGAATTAACAACGCAACAACTTTCATAGGTAACTTGCATAGATTCATGATTCATAACATAACAACTAGCATAGGTTCATGTATTCATCACACAATAACTTGCATAGGTAACTTGCATGATCTCATAACAATTTGCATAGATTCATGATAACAACTTGCATAATAACGACTTGCATAATAACGACTTGCATAGATTCATGATAACAACTTGCATAGATTCATAATAACCACTTGCATAGATTCATGATAACGACTTGCATAGATTCATCATAACGACTTGCATAGATTCATAGTTTCTCAACATAATAACTTGCATAACTTCATGATTCACAACGATAATGAACTTGCATCATTTCATGATTCACAACAATAATAAACTTGCATCATATCATGATTTACAACAATAATGAACTTGCATAACTACAAACAACATATACCCAAATCATAGTCTACCACAATTCACTTTTATTTATTTAAACCTAAAAGTGACTAGAACTCACCGAATAAGGGGTCTTAAGTTCCGGGTCCTGAATTCTGTAATTGATTAGCGTTCCCTTGATGTAGACAATTTCGTTGTTGTAGTTTTAGGCTTGATTTGAATTGAATTGTTGTCTTTAATTTGCTTCTAGTTGGTGGCGGCTACTCTAGGGTTTGGAGTGACAACGTGAAGGCTACTGATCTAATTTTTGATTTGATTCTAGGGTTTGGGTCTACACATGTTTATATAGAATTACAAATTAGTTATAGCCGTTGGATTATCTTAGGGTTAACCAAAACCACTCAGTCCAGATTAGAACTATCCAGAAACCCTAATGACTCATTAACTAGTCAGAAATGACTCAGCAATGAGTCAGAACATGGATCAGACTGAACCAGAAGGCTGTGCAGGTTTTCTCTCGGCCTGGGCGCACTTGGGAAGTGCGCCAATGCAAATTTGTACTGGCACACTTCCCAAGTGCGCCAGTGCATTTTTTTCAAACTTCGTTCATCCATATGTTCTTCATACGGCATCCGTTTTACGCAAACTCGGACTCTATCTCAAGCAGAATTCCACGAATGCAATGGAACGACATGTTTCCCTTAATTCCCACATTTGAAATTAAGTATTCTTAAATTTAGTTAATCTGATTATTTGAAAATTCGGGGTGTTACATTCTCCCCTACTTAAAGGATTTCGTCCTCGAAATCTTCAAGTTAAGAAGAATGTGTCCTACCATCCAATCACCCATCTACTCAACCATCATCCACAAGCATCCATTATCCTTAGAAAACTTCTAATGTTGTATGAATATATGAAAAAGTGTGTGTATATGTTCCTTATCTAATGAAAAATCAGGCGGTCTACTGATTCAGTTTACCTCCTTAGTGCAAGCCATGATAGTGCCATGCGTCCATTATGTATGCGAAAGAATCCTATCGATACATATTATTTCTACATGTGTGCTCAACCATTCATCAAAATGCATCATCCATATGATAACAAAACCATTGTTCATCCATTAACCTAAATATGCACACACATTTATATGCAATATGAAAGTGATTTGAGCCGATCTAGTTCCTAATGTGTGTGTAAATGCATCCACGAGCAACCACTAGCAAACACTTGCATCCACTTGCAACCATCAAACATAACATGTCCCAAGCACATGTTTACATCCATGGATTTCCTATCTAAAGGTCGAAGATTCGGATGATGGGATACAAACAAATGATATAACTAAAACAAAAGCTCTGTTCCCATTTGACATCGGTTAAGAGGATAATTCCCTAAGTCTCAGCCCCGAAGACCGAAATCAACATCAGACTAAAACCCAAAGAATTACCCCCATTAAACAATGTCAAAACTGGAGATCTACTCCATGCTTCGAGTAGAAACCCGTATCCTTCAGAAATATCCAGATACTTACAGACTACTAGTACAGATCAGATTACAGAATGATTCTAAAAAAGCTAAGCATAAAACACCCTTGCGGGTCACAAGAAACTTTGGGGTCTTCCCATGACAAGTTAGAAACTTAACGACCCTCCTCTCAAAATCTAGAACGACCCTCTACATAGAAAGCTGGTCCATTTAGACCCAACCCATAGCCCATAAACTTGAGCACACAAACGTCACATTCAAATTTTTGATGCCTAACACAGATAATTTCAACCCTTACAAATCACCAATAAATGAGCCGAACCACAAAAGGGGTTTGAAACAACTACGGGATCAGAAACAAGACTAGTATTAAAGTGCAGAGTCAATTACAAAATCAAAATGCCATAATCCAAAAGAGTATTAACTTCATAAGGAAATTAAACCTTTTACATAAATTTTTCCAATCTCTACCCTATCCATCTGCTACGAGAGCATTCGCCTGCCCTCCAAAAGTCCCTTGCGATCCCTGTGCCTTCGGGCATTCCTTGGAAAAGTGTCCGACCTCTCCACACTTAAAGCAATTGGACTTCCTCCTTTTACATTCTTTGACTAGGTGACATTCTTTCCCATAATAGTGGCATTTCCTCTTATTCTTTCCCTTGTCATCCTTCTTGCCTTTCTTCTGCTGTTGCTGTTGCTGTCCTTTCTTGGGTCCCGCCTTCTCATTTTTCAGTGTCCCTTTAACTTTTTCCTCTTTATTTGCTCCTTTGTCCTCTTCATGCATTAGGGCCATGTCCACCAGCTTTTCAAAAGTGGCCCCCATGGGAACGTAGGTCATAGCCAATCCGTGTAGCGGCTCATTCAAGACTTTAACAAATCTCAGATCCTTCTTCTCAGGTGTGTTCACTAATCTATGCCGAACCTCGCCAATTGATTGAACTTGTTGACGTACTCTTTTACTGACAGATCCCCCTACTTCAATGCCAAAAACCTTTCCATATATAGATTTTCTTCGCTCGTGAGAGAAATTTCGCCTCTAACCTACGCCTGAAATCCGGCCATGTATCAACTGGACGCTCTCCATTAGTGACCTCCCACCAAAACGAAGCTTCATCTTTCATCAACCAAGCAGCCAATTGGATCTTCTTACAGTCGTCCAAGTCGAAAATGCCAAACAGATCCTCCACTTCCTTCAACCAATTTCCAGCTTCCATAAACGTTTCAGTCCCACTAAAAGATTTTCCATCCATTGAACGAAAGTCCTTACATATCTTGGAGAAAGTATCTCCACATGGAGGAATGACTGGAGCTGGGGGAGGAGGAGGAGGAACGTTGGTCGGACCCGCGGTAGTGGCCTTAGCCTCGAGATATTGACGAAACCAACCGGGTACATGAACACCCTTCTGGTATCTCAGATGCTCCAGACATGCTGAAACGAAAAAAAGGAAAGACTCAATACAAAGAACCGAAGGAAAGATATATGGCTTTTTGGGGAATGTTTTTCAAAACAGGCTTTCCTTTTTGAAAAAACATTCTTTTAAAACCTTTTCGAAAATAGTTTTTCAAAAGCTTTTATCTAATCTGGTAACCGTTAGCTTTGATACCAAGTGTAACACCCCACCTCCATTAAGGTCACTCATAAAGGGAATGCCTTAACTTCAGTGGAGCATTTTTGGTAAACAGATACAGAATATCACGAGACAGATATAAAAATTTTGCAGCGGAAAATAAACAACTTTATTAAATCACCCAAAATATTTTGTTACATAATACCATGAGTCATAAAATCATTACAACAAAAAACTTCTGTCTTATATTATCAGAGTACATAGGTATTTAAAGAAAACATCATTCCCCATATTAAAGAGCAAGCCATATAAGAGACAGAGACTCGAGCCATACTTCAGAAGTAGCTCCTAGAAGATGATATCCAAATCCTGACTAAACCTGGGTGTTTCCTCCCTGAGAACTTTGGGGGGAACGGAAGAAAACAGGCGAAACAAACTAGGTCATACATACGTCTGGTGAGTCCAGTAACTTTTAACTAGTAAATAAATAAAGGTAAACATGACAGGCATACAAAGAGGATAAGAGGGTTCACGGTACAGATGACAGGTATGACAGGACAAATAAGGTAAGGTGTATGCTTCACTACAAATTATTCTGCACTATTACTAGTCAAACCAAGATGGGATGATCCCTTCCGCTAATGATAACGATGGTGGTATTTTCGTGTATTCCTAGCTGTTGTCATAGGTGTCGCCTGCTCCTATCTCAACTAGTCGTACCCACTACCCTCCTACTATAAATTGGAAGACTTAGGGCATATATCCGGATATACCCTAACCACTACCCTAATCGATCGGCTCCCTACTCTGTAGATACCCTGTGCTGGTCCCACAACTAGGGGGTATCACTTCCCTAAGTGGTAACCTAAGGTGTGCAAAGTTATACCTACTGGTGTCACGGTCGTCTTGTCCCCCTCTGCCCAGCCCATGCACACACATGTCCCCAGTCGGTTTGCGCCGCCCACACCATCCATCTCGTTTTGGATCTCTTACAATCAATCAGTAAGCGTGCACCTTCCCCGACTAGTACGGAGATCTTTACTTTGATACCCCTCCGAGTTACTGACTGAAATCGGTCCCACACAACATGATACAAGCTCTCCCCTATGTCTTGTATCCCCACTAGGTTTTCTACTGACTATGTATACCCTAAGGTGTCTTTAATTACATAGCCATCAATCAGTTATGCGTACCTATAGGTGTCTTTAATACATAACCCCTATTCTACCTATCAGTTATGCGTACCCATAGGTGTCTTTAATACATAACTCTACCTATTCTCATTAGTTATGCGTACCCCTAAGGGTGTCTTTAATACATAACTCTATCTATCCCCATTAGTTATGTGTACCCCTAAGGGTGTCTTTAATACATAACTTTACTATTCTTGCCCCGATTATGTATACCATTAGATGTCTTTAATTACATAACCCTTTTTATCCGGTTAAGTTTGTGAGCCTATATATACTAATATCACCCACCTACCCTTCAGTTGTACTTAACCCGCCTACTGATTTAATCCTGTTTATTTAATGGTTAAGTTTGTGGGCCTATATATATTAATATTACCCACCTACCCGTCAGTTGTACTTAACCCACCCACAATGCAATTCGTTTTACTTAACCCTAACTTATGTCTATCATCATACAGTCCATATGTATTAAGCTAGGTTAAGTAGTCTTTAATCAGCATTAATTAATTATTGAAATATCTAATCGTATTTCACATGCCACCCCAGGCACCCACTTAATTCCACATGCCACCCAAGGCACCCACTTAACCCCCTCATGTCCCACTACATGCTTATCTGGTTAAGTGTTTCTTAATTCATTAAGGCCGTAACCCTATAAAGACCTCTCACATTAGACTGGCATTTGTGGCAGCTGGATTTCCCGGGCGGGTCCGGGCAGTCTTACACCACAAAAGAGCCTAACCTCGTGTCCTTACAACTGTTACGTATTTAATTTATGCCTAATACCTCCAACATTAGACTGACATTTGTGGCAGTTGGATTTGTCGGGTGGGTCCGGGCAGTCTTACACCACAAAAGAGCCTAACCTCGTGTCTTAGACGATTAATTACTCCTAATTAATCATCCCCCAATTTGAATTATTTTCCCTTTTCAAATTATCAATTAATTCCAAATTTCACTATGGCCATAATTGACTCAATTATGTCCATCTATTTATGGTATGAAAAATCATATCAATTTCATCACAAATTTATTTTATGCCAATTCTCAATATTAAATCTTCAGACTTTAATTGCTTAAACATTCCTCTTTGGATTAATTAAGTTAATTAATTAATCCTTTCCTTTTCATAGGTGTCAATACCTATCTTATTAACAATTTGGATTTCTTATCCATAAATGGTTATAGTCAAATTATACCATTTTTACCCACTTTTACCCATGTCAAAATAGGTAATTATTTATATGTTTCCCTACTAGAATCATGTGTCCAATTTACATAACCACTATGTAAATTATGCCTATTACAAATTCCCCATATTCCCCGTTTCTTAACTAGCGTAACCGTTTGCGTTTTTGGCGTCATTGAGGCTACAAAATAGCCTTGCCACAACAATAAAAAAAAGGGAATGACAAGGTGATTGTTTCAGTACAATTTTTTTGCCTAAGCATGACAACTAGGGAAAATGACATGATAACTTCGCATATAATTATGATTCACCACATAATTAACAACTTGCATAGGTTTATGAATTAACAACATAATTAACAACCAACATAGGTTCATGATTCTCAGCATAATCAACAACTTATATGGGTTCATGATTCACAATATAACAACTATCATAGGTTCATGAACTAACAACGCAACAACTTGCATAGGTAACTTGCATAAATTCATGATTCATAACATAACAACTAGCATAGGTTCATGAATTCATCACACAATAACTTGCATAGGTAACTTGCATGATCTTATAGCAATTTGCATAGATTCATGATAACAACTTGCATAACAACGACTTGCATAGATTCATGATAACAACTTGCATAGATTCATAATAATCACTTGCATAGATTCATGATAACGACTTGCATAGATTCATCATAATGACTTGCATAGATTCATAGTTTCTCAACATAATAACTTGCATAACTTCATGATTCACAACGATAATGAACTTGCATCATTTCTTGATTCACAACAATAATAAACTTGCATCATATCATGATTTACAACAATAATGAACTTGCATAACTACAAACAACATATACCCAAATCATAGTCTACCACAATTCACTTTTATTTATTTAAACCTAAAAGTGACTAGAACTCACCGAATAAGGGGTATTGAGTTCTGGGTTTTGAATTCTGTAATTGATTAGCGTTCCCTTGTTGTAGACAATTTCGTTGTTGTAGTTTTAGGCTTGATTTGAATTGAATTGTTGTCTTTAATTTGTTTCTAGTTGGTGGCGGCTACTCTAGGGTTTGGAGTGACAACATGACGGCTACTGATCTAATTTTTGATTTGATTCTAGGGTTTGGGTCTACACATGTTTATATAGAATTTCAATTTAGTTATAGCCGTCAGATGATCTTAGGGTTAATCAAAACCACTCAGTCCAGATTATAACTATCCAGAAACCCTAATGACTCATTAACTAGTCAGAAATGACTCAGCAATGAGTCAGAACATGGGTCAGACTAAACCAGAAGGCTGTGCAGATTTTCTCTCGGCCTGGGCGCACTTGGGAAGTGTGCCAATGCAAATTTGTACTGGCGCACTTCCCAAGTGCGGCAATGCATTTTTTTCAATCTTCGTTCGTCCATATCTTCTTCATACGACATCCGTTTTACGCAAACTCGGACTCTATCTCAAGCAGAATTCCGAGATGAACGCAATGGAACGACCCGTTTCCCTTAATTCTCACATTTGAAATTAAGTATTCTTAAATTTAGTTAATCTGATTATTCGAAAATTCAGGGTGTTGCAACAATCAAATCCAGTAAGCATGTCCCGTCCTCGACTTGGGCCGAGCACACAAAGATACTTAATGAGTTACTGGTTTGAAAAGGGCCCTCATGCTTGACACAAGCCTTCCACCTATGCTTGGTCCCCACTCAGGTTTCCCCACTTAACCCCATTCTTATTCATGCCTTCTTACATGTTTCAATCTTGGTTAAGTGCATCTAAATGTATTTCACATGCCACCCAAGGTACCCACTTAATTTCACATGCCACCCAAGGCACCCACTTAACCCCCCATGTCCCACCACATGTTTATTTGGTTAAGTGTTACGTAATTCATTAGAACCATAACCTTGTAAAGACCTCCCACATTAGGCTGACATTTGTGGTTGCTGGATTTGCCAGGCGGGTCCGGGCAGTCTTATACCGCAAACGAGCCTAACCTCGTGTCTTTACAATTGTTACGCATTTAATTCGTGCCTTTGACCTCTCACATTAGACTGGCATTTGTGGCTGCTGGATTTGCCGGGCGGGTCCGGGAAGTCTAACACCACAAAAGAGTCTAACCTCGTGTCTTAGGCGGTTAATTATTACACATCTTTATTTAACCCCAAATTGGATTAATATCCCTATTCAAATATGTCAATAAATTCCAAATTTATTTATGTCCATAATTGTCTCTTAAAATTATGTCCATAAATACCAATTATGCCAATTAATGTCTCAAATTGATTAGATGCCTTTTAAGGCCATTTTATGCCAATTCACAATTTATGTATATTCAATATTATCCCATCATCCCCACGTTATTCGTACGTTTTCATATGACATATTTTAGACTCACAAATAGTCTAACTTATAAAAAGAAAAACAACATCACATAACACATAAAATAGATCTAAGGATCATGACATAAGATTACATAGCCAATAGCTTGCATATGAATTTCATTCAAACTAGCATATGATACAAAACTACATGGGCATAAACTTGCATAACTTATGTACTTCTATAGATCCAAAAATAGAGGTGTGAACTTGCATATGGATCTAAACATAAAGATGTGAACTAGCATATAGATGTAAAAATAAAGATGTAAACTTGCATATAAATCTAAACATAAAGATGTAAACTTGAATATGGGTCTAAACATAAAGATGTAAACTTGCATATGGATCTAGACATAAAGGTTAATGTCACATAAACTAGCATATGCATATACATGTCTCACATATATTTTAACAACCCAAACTTGCATAAGATTCATACATGAATATATGATCCAATCATCACAAACTTGCATAAGATATATGATTCAACCTGCATAAGATTCACATAAGAACTAACATGTGATCCAACTTGCATAAGACTAAAATATGATTCAACACCACAAACATACATATAATTTACATCACATGATTCAAAATCATATTCTCATAATCCCAATTATATCTTATCATAATTAAATTAATTGATTATTTTGTGAAAGCTATCATACTCACAATTAAAAAGAATAGTCTTATCTTTCTGGGATCTGTATTCTGAAACTGATTTGCTCGCCTTTGATGTAGACTAATCATTATTTAGATTTGATTTGATTTTGATTCAAGCTTCTATCTTGCTTTAGGGTTGAAAGTGTATGGCGACTACTCTAGGTTCTCCATTGACGACATGGCGGCTCTTGTTGTGAATTAATGTGATTAGGGTTAGGGGTTTATGAGTGTTTTTATACAAGTTTAATTTAATAAGAGCCATCGGATTAACTAAGGGATAACCAGAACCATCAGGACCACTCAGATGCCACATCGGCCCTTAGGGCGAATCGGGCCACGGGTTGATAGCCAAACACCCTGGATCGACCCCTAGTCAACCCAGTGGGGCTTGGGTCGACTCCAAAAATGGTGCGGTTCGGCTATTCCCCCTCCCAATTCGCTGTTTTGAACTCCTTTTTGAATATATATATATATACACATATTTCTCTCATATGCATACAAACTTCAAGGCTTAACAACTTCTTCATAAGTTATCCGTTTTATGCAAACCAAATGTCTATCTTGACCCAAAATTTTGAGACGAACATAATAGCACAACCCATTTCACTTAATTCTTCTTCTAAAAATAAAGTATACTTTAATTTGTGAATTTTAATGTTATAAAATTACGGGGTGTTACATTCTCCCCTCCTTAAAGGATTTCATCCCCGAAATCTCTAAGTTAAGAAGAATGTATCATACCAACCAATCATCCATCTACTCAACCATCATCCACAAGCATCCATTGTCCTTAAAGAAATTTCCAATACTATATGAACTTATGCAAAAATGTGTGTATAAGTTCCTTATCTAATGCAAAGATCAGGCGGTCTGCTGATTCAGTTGACCGCCTTAATGCAAATCATGATAGTGCCATGCGTCCATTATGTATGCGAAAGAATCCTATCGATACATATTATTTCTACATGTGTGCATAACCATTCATCAAAATGTAGCATCCATATGATAACACAACCATTATACATCCACTAATTTAGATATGCATATGCATTTATATTCAACATGAAGGTGATTGAGCCGATCTAGTGCCTAATATGTGTGTACATGCATCCACGAGCAACCACTAGCAACCACTTGCATCCATTTGCATCCACCAAACATAACATGTCTCAAACACATGTTTACAACCATAGGGTTCTTCCTAACTAAAGACCGAAGATGTCATCGCAAAGATAATACTAAAAGATAGGACAAGTGTCAACAAAGCGGTAGAAAAAGGATAAATTAAAACATACCCTCATAAAGGAAAGGGTACAACGTACGCATCTTATCTTCTGTCTCCCAAGTCGCGTCTCTTTGATCATCTCTCCATTGCACTTTAACCAACTTGACCTCTTTGTTGCGAAGCTTTTTGACCTCCGATCCGAGAACGCGTGTAGGAGCTCGTCTAATCGTGGCATTGCGCTCTACTTCCACTTCTTCGAGCGTGCTCGGCTCTACCACTTCCGTCGTATCGTGCAAACACTTACGCAAATGCAAAACTTGAAACATGTCATGAACTCCGCTAAGCTTCTCTGGTAACTTTACTCTATACGCCATCTGCCCAATCCTCTCTATAATTGGAAAGGGTCCTACGAACTTGGAGCCAACTTCTCTACTGATCCAAAGCGGACTACATTTCTCAATGGTGACACCTTAACAAAAACCATGTCCCCAATATCGAACTCAAGATCGGTTCGTCTCCCATCAGCATATGACTTTTGTCGGTCTTGTGTCATCTTCATTCGCCGTTGAATCAGGTCTATCTTCTCCGAAGTCTCCCTAATCATGTTGGGTCCAAGTAAAACCTTGTACGTGGATTCCCATCAACAAGTAGGTGATCGGCACGGTCGTCCATAAAGAGCCTCAAAATGTGCCATGCCAATGCTAGCCTGAAAACTATTATTATAGGCGAACTCCACTAGTGGAAGATGTTCTTCCCATGTTCCTCCAAAGTCTAGAATGCATAGCCTTAGAAGGTCTTCTAGAATCCGATTTACTCTCTCGGTTTGGCTGTCTGTTTGAGGATGATAAGCGTACTTAAGCATAATTGCGTTCCAACCGCCTCTTATAAGCTTTTCCAAAATTCGCTCGTGAAAATAGGATCTCTATGGCTCACAATGCTAGAGGGTATGCCGTGCAAACGGACTATCTCTCGAAGGTAAACGGATGCTAACCATGCGGTGGTCCTTCTACTTTTAACGGGAATAAAATGGGAACTTTTAGTAAGTCGGTCTACAATTACCCAAATCCCCGTATTACCCTTCCTTGATCTTGGTAAGCCATCTACAAAATCCATGGAAACGCTTTCCCATTTCCAAAGTGGAATCTCTAAAGGATGGAGCAAACCTCCGGGCTTCTTTTGCTTCGCCTTGACTTGCTGGCACATTAAGCATCTAGCAACGAACTCGGCCACGTCCTTCTTCATTCCAGCCTAAAAGAAAACTCGCTTCATATCCCTATACATCTTATCACCACCGGGATGTATGGTCATCTTAGAGCGATGTGAGTCTTCAAAAATTGCCTTCTTCAAACTCTCTTCTTATGATACGCAAAGTCTTCCATCTCTACGTAGTCAACCTCTCTCATCTATAGCATATTTATTCAGATTACTCGAGGACTCCCCTCCTATAAGCTTGCCTACTATCTCAACCAATTGTGGGTCGTTTCGTTGTGCCTCTCCAACTCAACCCAAAAGTGTAGGTTGCACCTCTAACGATGCCAATAATATGGGTACATAATTGACAGAGGGTCTGAAGTCAAAGGAAGATATATACTCCAAACTTTGCTGCTCTACGAACTAAGGACTTAAAGTTAACTTCTTTCTACTTAAGGCGTCAGCTACAACATTACCCTTGCCAGGGGTATATGCGATCTCAAAATCGTAGGATGCCAAAAACTCCAACCATCTCTGTTTCCTCAAGTTTAGGTCCTTCTGAGAGAGTAAGTACTTTAGCGACTTATGGTCTATATACAACTCAAATCTCTCGCCAAGCAAATAATGACGCCATGACTTAAGCGCAAAAACTATGGCCGCCAACTCTAAATCGTGGGGAGGGTAATTTTTCTTGTGGGCTTTCAACTACCTTCGACCATAGCATATCACCCTTCCCTCTGGCATTAAAACTGCGCCAAGCCCTGTCCCGCAGGCATCAGTATATACAGTGAATGTCTTACTCCTGTCTGGCAAAACTAAAACTGGAGCGGTCGTCAAATCCCTCTTCAGACGTTGGAAAGCATCGTCACAGTCAACGTCCCAAGTAAAATTCAAATTCTTCTTCGTTAATCGAGTGAGAGGGACTGATATCTTCGCGAAGTCTTTAATGAACTTCCTATAATTGCCAGCTAGCCCTAAAAATCTTCTTACTTCTGTTGCGTTCTTAGGAGTTTTCCAATCTTGGATTGCCACTACCTTAGCGGGATCCACAACTATCCCTTCCTTAAAGAACACATGTCCTAAGAACCTCACTTCTTTTCTCCAAAAATGGCACTTGGAGAACTTAGCTTTTAGCTGATGCTCTTTAAGGGTCTCTAAGACTTCCCTAAGATGTAGGGCATGCTCTTCTTCATTTTTAGAGAAAACCAGAATATCGTCTACAAAGACTAACACAAACTTGTTTAGAAACTCCCTAAACACCCTACTCATTAAGTCAACAAAGTATGCGGGTGCATTCGTCAAACCAAAAGGCATGACGAGCCACTCAAAGAAACCGTCAGGAGTTCTAAAGGCAGTCTTATCGATGCTATCTTCAGCCACCCTTAGCTGATGAAACCCTATAGCTGAATCCAGTTGCGAGAAAACTGAAGCACCCACCAACTGATCGAATAAATCATCTATCCTCAGCAATGGGTGCCTGTTCTTCTTTTTTAGCTTATTCAGCTCTCTATATCTACGCACAATCTAAGTGAACCATCAGCTTTTGTAGAAAAAATGACTGGAGCACCCCACTCCAAAATACTTCTTCTTATGAACCCCTTCTCAAGCAATTCTTTCACTTGCTTGCTGAGTTCTCTTCTCTCTCTCGGAGCCATGCGGCGCACTGGTAATGCAAATGGCTTTGCATTATCTACTAGATATATTCGAAAGTCTATCTCGTGCCTTGGGGGTAAACCTTGAACTTCATCGAAGACGTCACTATATTCACGGACCACACGAATAGATTTCAAATCATCATTGGATGCGTCTAGGGATTCTAGGTAGCTAAGCATTACCGGACCTCTAGGGTCACAAGAAATATCAAGGGTCTTTCCACAACGAGTCAACAATCTAACTACCCTTCTTTCACAGTCTAGGATGGCACCATATCTAGTTAGCCAATCCATACCTAGAATCAAGCCATAACCCATGAAGCCAAGAACAAAGGCGTTGCATTCAAACCCAATGCCCAAGATAGACACTCTCAAATCCCGACAAATCATAGAAAGATGAGCCGAACCACCAATAGGATTTGAGACTACTATGGGATCCGTAACTAGACTAGTATTTAGGTGCAGTGTTTCAACTAACGAAGCAGATACAAATAAGTGTGAAGCGCCAGAGTCAAACAAAGTACAAACTGGATGATCAAATAGAAAAACTAAACTTTCAACGGAAATGTTTCTACCTATCTCCTGTCCTGGTGCCGTGAGAGCCTGAATCTGCCCTCTCGCCTGCCTTGGTGCCATGAGAGCCTGAAGCAGCCCTCCAGAAGTTCTTTGCCCTTGCCCATGTTTCCTTGGGCAGTCCTTAACTAGATGACCTGCCTCTCCATAGTGGAAACATCCAGTCTTCTTCTTTTTCCTACAGTCTTTACTCAGATGGCCTGGTGTCCCACAATTAAAGCACTTCTTCTTTCCTTTGCCATTATTGTTCTTCCCGCCTTTCTTGTTTTGTTACTGTGGTTTCTTTTGGTCTCCTTTCTTCTCCGGTGCCTTATTAGCATTAGCACCTTTCTCTTCCTCATGCATAAGCGCTATGTCAACCAATTTCTCAAAGGTAGCCCCACAGGAATGTGGGTCATAGCTAACCCATGTAGTGGCTCATTCAAACCCTTAACGAACCTTAGGGTCTGCTTCTCAGGTGTGTTTACCGATTCCAAGGCAAATCTCGCCAACTGATTGAACTTGTTGACGTACTCTTTTACTGATAAATCCCCTTGCTTCAACGCCAAGAATCTTTCTATATATAAATTCTATTCTGCCCGTGAGAGAAACTTCATTTCGAACCTACGCTTGAAATCCATCCATGTCCCCACCAGACGCTCTCCGTTCGTGACCTCCCACCAAAATGAGGCTTCGTCTTTCATTAACCAAGCAGCCAATTGGACTTTCCTTCCATCTTCTACTTCGAAAATACCAAATAGATCTTCCACCTCCTTAAGCCAATTTCGAGCTTTAACAAACGTCTCTGATCCGTGAAAAGATTCCCTCCCATTGCTCCAAAATCTTTGCATTTCTTTGCAAAAGAATCAACACGGGGAGGAGGAGGAGCATTTTCTGGGGCTGCGACATTGGCCCTAGCTTCCAGATACCTTCTAAACCATCCTAGTATCGGTATCCCCTCGGGTATCTTGGGAATTCTAGACATGCTAAAAAGAAAATGAAGAGATTCAAAACAAAGAATTCGAAAGAAAGATATATGGCTCTTGGGGGTTATGTTTTCAAAACAAACTTTTCTCTTGAAAATACTTTCCTTAAAACATACTTTTGAAAGTATTTCTTTATAAAATGCTTTTTGAAAAATAGTTTTTCAAAATTCATATATGGTCTGGTAACCTTCAGCTCTGATACCACATGTAACACCCTACGTCCATTAATGTCACTCACAAAGGGAATGCATTAACTTCCATGGAGCGTATTTAGTGTATAGAACAGAATATAACAAGACAGATATAAATAATGGTACTTGATAAATTTACAACATCTTTTATTACAGCGGAGAAATAGTTTGATTACAACAACTTCATAAACCAAGTACACTTAATATCGTTCTTGATAAATTGTTTCAGAGTACATAAAATAAAAAGCATAAACCCCAACACAAGTAGCCATAAAAGAGATGAGCTGAACTTTACTTTCAGCAATCCAAGCACTTCCAAAAGAGAGAGAAAGAGATCCGAGATCAAGCTCCACTAGTACTAGTACCACCTTGAGAATTGAGGGGGGGGGGGAAGGAAGAAAAGAGGCGAAAACAAGGGGATCAGACATAAAGTCTGGCGAGTATAATAACTATAACAATATAATTATTAAAGTAGCTAGGATAAGGCGAAAACTGGTAAGATAAGATATGACCATGAAACAAGTGGCCATGACAAAGCAAATAAGAGGAATATTCTGGCGTTAATCTCGTTCCTAATCACTATAGGATAATTACTATACTGCACCACCACTAGTCACCGTAAAAGTTGATCCTGCCTACAGAACTTAATAATGATAATGGTAGTTTCGTGTATCCTTAGCTGCCTTCATAGGTGTCGTCTGCCCCTATCTCCACTAGTTGTACCCACTACCCCCCTTCGATCGGCTCCCTAACTCGTAGATACCCGTGCTGGTCCCACAGTGGGGTGTATCACTCCCCAAAGTGGCAACCCGATACAACCAAAGATGCACGGCTTATATCTACACGATGCAACAATGTCTTACCTACTAGCCCGGGCCCACGCACGCACATGACCCCGTTGGACTTGCGTTGCCATCGTTAAGCCGTTTTGACCTCTTACAATAAAATCCAGTAAGCGTGTCCCGTCCTCGACTTGGGTCGAGCTCACAAAGATATTTAATGGGTTACTGGTTTGAAAAGGGCCCCCATGCTTGACACAAGCCTTCCACCTATACTTGGTACCCACTAAGGTTTCCCCACTTAACCCCATTCTTATTCATGACTTCTTACATGTTTCAATCTTGGTTAAGTGCATCTAATCGTATTTCACATGCCACCCAAGGCACCCACTTAATTTCACATGCCACCAAAGGCACCTGTAATGACCCAAAAATCCGGTCCAATTTGAGCTGACCAAATAACACAAGTCCAACCCCAAATTGCACTGGAAATTCAAGAAATTAATAGAAAGAAGATTTAAAGGGTGAGGAAAGATAAATAGAAACTTAGAATAGAAGAAGAAGAAGAAGAACATCAGAGTAACACGAACCTCACAGCGGAACGAATAACATATAATATATATAACATAACTTGAAATATACATCTGTATTTGAATATACATCATTATCAAAGTACAATACTTACAACACAGCGGAAATAAATTATAGCTATATGATCCTGAAGCTTCCTTCTCCAGCTCTTCAGATATATCTGTAAATCCTGACTACTTGACTGCCCGTACAAAATTGGGCACCCAAGAGTTTAGGGAAAACAACAGAATAAACTCTGGGTTAGTCGGACTGGTATGAGTAAAACAGTTTAAAACAGTTATACATGCATGATATCTCATAAGACCACGCCGTGAATACGGAACGGGTTTTCCCTTATGAGAATCCAACATCTTTGACAAGCAATATCATTCTGATATTATAATAATGTCTAAACACAAATAGATATCAATATAGCAGAAACGCTTTCATCTCACGTTCTGCATAAATAATATATAATCAAAATCGCAAGCATGTATTGGGTAATGGATTTCCAACTATGACAAGGTATGGAACCACCTTCCGATCAGTGTACTCTAGGAACGATACACTGGAGTTCAACAAGAACATCTTGCAACTCAGCCACACATGACAGACCACTCATTTCGCTTGAGTGTATCGAATGTACATCACCAACGGTTGGGATCAGCAATCGTTCCGGTATATATATATGGGACAACATTGATAGATTAAAGAAGCAAACGAATATTCTCTAGATAGGTGATTATACACCCTATTTCGGTGCGACCGACTTAGCCATGCTGCCTGCCCGATTTCTTTCATTACCGGATGTGAGGCTAGAAGCAACGCTAATCTTTTTCATATCAAATCTTCATTCTCTTTGAATGTCACATCGTCATACCCGCCAAATCACAAATTGATTTCCCTAAAAATACCACGGGTATAAGCTAAGAGAAACTAATTCCTCCGCTACCAACGTAAATACATTTGAAACGATCAAGTTACGTGATCTACCAGATATACTCTGTCAGACCTTCATCCATACAAGTTGTCCTGGGACTCGACAAACCGAAGGCACTATTCAGTATATCCATCTTAGGCACGGTTATCTAAGACTTATACAATAGCCCTTGCACTTTACTCCGTCTTCAATTTATCTTTGGCATATACGATTTGCAACGCTTATGCCAATACAGAGTGGTTCTCTGGATAATAATCCAACCGGTCTCTCCATATTAACAACGTTAAATGGTCAAAACTTCGATAGTCTGTGATTTAACTATCAAAGAAAACACGTGTGCAAACAACGATATCATTTCCAAATGGAAATTCTAACAATCAATACCATTCCACAACTATCAGACTGTAACTATAAACTAATAAGAGAACAACTTCCCAAGTATAAACCCTGAAGGCCAAAACCAACACCAGATCGATACTCAGGAAACCATTCAACTTATTAATCTCTAGTCATTTACTAATTTTGCTTAACTCTATTTCTATAACTCTATACTATTAACTCTAGTTCGTTTTTAACTCTAATCGATTAACTCTATTTGATTACCTCTAACTGGTTAACTCTAACTGATTAACTCCTTTCAAATAAACTATATTCGATTAACTCCTCTAACTCTATTCGAATAAATTATATTCGATTAACTCCTTTAATTCTAACTGATTTATTCTAACTCCTTTTATAATATCGTATTTATTTTCTAAATAAATATTTCCTTTATAATCTTATTTATTTAACAATTAAATATCTCTTTATTCTATTTATTCTAACAAATAAATATTCCTTTTAAATTCTATTTGTAAATGATTTACAAATATTTCTCTTCCTGTTTGTTTGACAAATATTTTCCCTTATATTTGATTTACAAATATATATCCTCTATATATGATTTACAAATATTTTTCTTTTACAAAAATCCTTTTATATATATATATATAATCCATTGATTTTATATAAATAATTTTATTTCAAAATATACTTTAAAAATTCCTTTTCTACATTCTGGTATTTCTTATGGTATTTAACACGCTATATAACAACGATAAATATCGTTCAAACACATATAATCAATGTCGGATTATACATCACATCATATATCACAATATATGAATCAAAGTAAAAATAAATGTTGAGGAATCCGGTTGGATTCCTCTAACCTGTTTCCCTGCATCACAGATGTTAGACAATACGATTAACATCGATTTCACTTTGATATGAATTATTCTTATAGCAGAATCAACATATAAATATTTAACGCTATATATATATATATATATATATATATATGATTTCCACTAACTGACTAGCAGTTCAATCAAACAGTCAACACAAAATCAAACAGACAATATTTAACAGTTCTAAGAGTACAACTGAAAATATAAACTGTTCAGAGTTGGTGAGTTTTACTCACTTTGGCAGTTCATTGTTAAAGAACGATAAACTGTGGTTTGATTTGAATCAAACAATTTATTTCTCCATAAATTCAAACGAGCTCCAATCCACTCCCAGTCAGTTCCATTGGGTAGTGTTCGTCCATACGATCCCGACAGATCTTGTTTTGCTGAATTTCGTTTACGTATGACGAAGTTATGTCAATTCGAAGTTAACATACATTTAAATTTAAAATAAAACTTGAATTTAAATGAATTGGGCCCTCACCCCCTTTTAAACACCGGCCCATTTGCAATCCCACCCGCTGGACCCTTCTTCCTCCACACATAAACCACGCGACATCAGTATTTTTGCAAAGTAATGGCCGATCTTCTCCTTTCCTTATCTCCCTCTACACATCTTTTAAAATCAAATAAAAATACTCAAAATTCACTACATCAAAAACCCTACCAGCCCATCCTACTTCCACTCATCTCGAGCTTCTTCTTCGATTTCTCCGCTGTTTCCATGAGCTACAGGCAAAAGTAGCAACTCCATCCATCACGAAGCCCCTCCAAAAATGGCCAAATCAAGCGAATCAATCTCCTAAACCCAATTACAGACTTTATTTTGCGGATTCAAACATCAAACTTAAGGAAATCTGAACCCTAGGTTGCAAAAGACGTTGCTGTACACAATCCATGATGAAACAACAGCCGTCGAACCCCTTAAAAAGGGTACTGGACAGTAGAGAATCCTTCAAGAAGCTCATATATATACACAAGATGATTTTAGGATTTTTATTGAATTTGTTTGGATTTATAGAAGAGGATCGAGATATTTTTTCCTGAACGAGAAAACAGCGGCGCCCTGTTGACTTCGGTGAAATAAGAATTAGGTTAAGGAAGGTTAAAGGGGTATATATAGAGGAGATATAATATTTTTATATTCATAAATTTATAGATTTATATTATAACGCTGATTTTAATTGTCCTTTAAAAATTCCTACGAGCACATACAATACCCAAAAATCACGAAAATTTACATGCAGCTAGAGTTCGACATTACAAACCCAACGAAACTGGTTTCGTCGAATTCTGACTTCGTATGCTCATACAGCGTATTTTTAACCGTCAAAATACTGACTGTTTTATACTCTAAAAATACGTACGACCACATACTGACTCTAAAAATCACGAAACTTTACATCTAACAATAATTTGATGATGCGGATCCAACAAAATTAGTTTCGTCGAATTCTGACTTCGTTTGCAAAAGTGGCTATTTTTAAACCCCTAAATAATCCATTTAAATATATAAATATATTTAAATAAAAAAATTAAATTAAATATTAATAAATTTATATTTCGTATATATTCACAATAGAATATCATACAGCTCCAGGATAATTATATACTCGATATTCCAGGTCCAGGTTGAATCGAATTTCAATTTATATTGAAATTCCCTTTTATAACGTATATAAAGCGTTGCAAATTATAAAGGAATTTCACAGCGACTTTTCTAAAATTCGATTTGGACGTAAGTCAAAATCTACACAATGAAATCCTGATTTTTCTCTTCCACTAGAAAGATATACTGCACCAGCTCCACACGTTTCTTGTTTCACAAAAATCCGGCTTAAAACGAATCCTGTATATTCAGTTGAAGTTCAAATCGCCAAATATCGAACTGCAGCGCCATTTCGAGCTCGATTTTAATTATATTATAATTCCATGTTCAAACTGTCGTCGTTTGAATATATTCGCTAATAAAATTCAACTCTAAATTGATATATATATTTTAAATAACCCAAATTACACCATACTGTGAATTTCACTATTTTTGATTATTACTGAATTAAATATATTATTTAATTCATTATTTTAATAAAATATTCACCATTATTAAATTCCACGACCATTAAATCCTTTAATTCACTATTTATATAATTAAATAAATTAATTATAATACCTCTACCAATGCGGGTCATTACAATCTTCCCCACTTAAAATAATTTCGTCCTCGAAATTGCTAAGTTAGAGGACGACCCTATCTATTGGAATTCCTAAGATTTGTTTACCCCTTATTTTTGATTTCAACTAAACCAATTAATATCGACTAAAATATTTATTCATTTCGACTAACTAAAATTTTCAAAAATTTTGAAAATTTTCTAACTCTTTAAATTTTCGGAAAATTTCGCCATAACCTCCTTTGTACAGCCCTATCGGTAAAACCACAACTCGCCTCTCTAGGCCATCTCCAACCAAAAAGAAAATCAAACAGCCAAGCGGCTTGCCAATTCGGCTCATAAATCTCATGCTTATATCAGATATAAACTTGTACCTTTTTGTCGGGCATATCAACCCTATTACCTCACCTGTCATCAATTCAACATATACCAATGCAATTCCAACTTGATCCCAAATCAATTTATCTTTAACACAACCATTCGCTTATACCTAAGTCGAATTTCATTTCAAACTCAAGCATTATTCTTGATTTCAAATCCATAACTCACTAGTCCAATATAATTCCAGATTTTCTCTAATCAAGTCTACTTCTACTTGACACTAATCTATTTCAAATGATTTTCACTTACTGGCTTTTAATTCAATCTCAACTCTATTGGATTTTACAAATTTTACTTTAATTTGTTTAAATTCAAACAACCTTTTCTTCCTAGAAGTTTTTAAACAGTTTACCTCTTTCAAAAATCAAATTTTCCTTTTTTAAATTCAACACAACTTGTTTTCCCAAAACAAATTCAAAACAAAACCCTTGGTAGTAATCCGTCACTTACCACTCGAAGATGAACACAGATGATGCTGCAGTCATCATCAGAGTTAATTTTCCAGCTACAGAAGTGAGTTCAATACTATATCAGCTTTCAAAACCATTTCTCAAACACTTCCACTTTGAAATATATTTCAAATACCATTCACAATGCTTTTAAACCAATTTAAAATCTCCCAGGATCTTAAATTTTCCTTATTTCTAATCCAAATCCATTTACAAATACTTATCCAATTTTCCAGAATTTTAATTCAATTTCTGGTTTAAAATTTTAGATTTAACTCATCTGATTTCACGTATTTCACTTATGTGAATTTTGATTGGTTAATTACATAACCATTTAATTTATAATCTTACTCGATTATAATAATATTCAATATATCTAATATATATACTTCTTTATATCCAAATATACTTTGGGTAAACTTATTTTAATTTACCTTCTTCTCAAAACATATCGTGTCGACCAATCCTATTCGAGTGTTTTTAAACTCCTACCGATACAGTGGATCAAACTGATCGACCAGAACTCATCAACAACTCAACCAATGAATCCCCACAATACAAAACCATTTTATATCAAGTAACAAATACGTTCACTCGTATATATACACTCAACTAAATCTAGGGTATTACTAACCCTATCTCTACTGAGTCACGCCACAGAGCCAAGGTAATTCTTAACTTAAGCTCTGATACCAACTGTAATGACCCAAAAATCCGGTCCAATTTGAGCTGAACAAATAACACAAGTCCAACCCCAAATTGCACTGGAAATTCAAGAAATTAATAGAAAGAAGATTTAGAGGGTGAGGAAAGATAAGATAGAAACTTAGAATAGAAGAAGAAGAAGAAGAAGAACATCAGAGTAACATGAACCTCACAGCAGAACGAATAACATATAATATATATAACATAACTTGAAATATACATCTGTATTTGAATATACATCATTATCAAAGTACAATACTTACAACACAGTGGAAATAAACTATAGCAATATGATCCTGAACCCTCCTGCTCCAGCTCTTCAGATATCTGTAAATCCTGACTACTTGACTGCCCGTACAAAATTGGGCACCCAAGAGTTTAGGGAAAACAACAGAATAAACTCCGGGTCAGACATGGGACTGGTATGAGTAAAACAGTTTAAAACAGTTATACATGTATGATATCTCATAAGACCACGCCGTGAATACGGAACGGGTTTTCCCTTATGAGAATCTAACATCTTTGACAAGCAATATCATTCTGATATTATAATAATGTCTAAACACAAATAGATATCAATATAGCAGAAACGCTTTCATCTCACGTTCTGCATAAATAATATACAATCAAAATCGCAAGCACGTATTGGGTAATGGATTTCCAACTATGAAAAGGTATGGAACCACCTTCCGATCAGTGTACTCTAGGAACGATACACTGGAGTTCAACAAGAACATCTTGCAACTCAGCCACACATGACCGACCACTCATTTCGCTTGAGTGTATCGAATGTACATCACCAACGGTATGGATCAGCAGCCATTCCCGTATATATATATGGGACAGCATTGATAGATTAAAGAAGCAAACGAATATTCTCTAGATAGGTGATTATACACCCTACTTCGGTGCGACCGACTTAGCCATGTTGCCTGCCCGATTTCTGTCATTACCGGATGTGAGGCTAGAAGCTACGCTTATCTTTTTCATATCAAATCTTCATTCTCTTTGAATGTCACATCGTCATACCCGCCAAATCACAAATTGATTTTCCCAAAAATACCACGGGTATAAGCTAAGAGAAACGAATTCCTCTGCCACCAACGTAAATACATTTGAAACGATCAAGTTACGTGATCTACGAGATATACTCTGTCAGACCTTCGTCCATACAAGTTGTCCTGGGACTCGACAAACCGAAGGCACTATTCAGTATATCTATCTTAGGCACGGTTATCTAAGACTTATACAATAGTCCTTGCACTTTACTCCGTCTTCAATTTATCTTTGGCATATATGATTTGCAACGCTTATGCCAATACAGAGTGGTTCTCTGGATAATAATTCAACCGGTCTCTCCATATTAACAACGTTAAATGGTCAAAACTTCGATAGTCTGTGATTTAACTATCAAAGAAAACACGTGTGCAAACAACGATATCATTTCCAAATGGAAATTCTATCAATCAATACCTTTCCACAACTATCAGACTCTAACTATAAACTAATAAGAGAACAACTTCCCAAGTATAAACCCCGAAGGCCAAAACCAACACCAGATCGATACTCAGGAAACCACTCAACTTATTAATCTCTAGTCATTTACTAATTTTTCTTAACTCTATTTCTATAACTCTATACTAATAACTCTAGTTCGTTTTTAACTCTAATCGATTAACTCTATTTGATTACCTCTAACTGGTTAACTCTAACTGATTAACTCCTTTCAAATAAACTATATTCGATTAACTCCTCTAACTCTATTCGAATAAATTATATTCGATTAACACCTTTAACTCTAACTGATTTATTCTAACTCCTTTTATAATATCGTATTTATTTTATAAATAAATATTTCCTTTATAATCTTATTTATTTAACAAATAAATATCTCTTTATTCTAACAAATAAATATTCCTTTTAAATTCTATTTGTAAATGGTTTACAAATATTTCTCTTCCTATTTGTTTGACAAATATTTTCCCTTATATTTGATTTACAAATATATATCCTCTATATATGATTTACAAATATTTTTCTTTTACAAAAATCCTTTTATTTATATATATATATATATATATATATATATATATATAAAATCCATTGATTTTATATAAATAATTTTATTTCAAAATATACTCTAAAAATTCCTTTTCTACATTCTGGTATTTCTTATGGTATTTAACACGCCATATAACAAAGATAAATATCGTTCAAACACACGTAATCAATGTCAGATTATACATCACATCATATTTCACAATATATGAATCACAATAAAAATAAATGTTGAGGAATCTAGTTGGATTCCTCCAACCTGTTTCCCTGCATCACAGATGTTAGACAATACGATTAACATCGATTTCACTTTGATATAAATTATTCTAATAGCAGAATCAACATATAAATATTTAACGCTATATATATATATATATATATATATATGATTTCCACTAACTGACTAGCAGTTCAATCAAACAGTCAACACAAAATCAAACAGACAATATTTAACAGTTCTAAGAGTACAGCTGAAAATATAAACTGTTCAGAGTTGGTGAGTTTTACTCACTTTGGCAGTTCATCGTTAAAGAACGATAAACTGTGGTTTGATTTGAATCAAACAATTTATATCTCCATAAATTCAAACGAGCTCCAATCCACTCCTAGTCAGTTCCATTGGGTAGTGTTCATCCATACGATCCCGACAGATCTTGTTTTGCTGAATTTCGTTTACGTATGACGAAGTTATGTCAATTCGAAGTTAACGTACATTTAAATTTAAAATAAAACTTGAATTTAAATGAATTGGGCCCTCACCCCTTTTAAACACCGGCCCATTTGCAATCCAACCCGCTGGACCCTTCTTCCTCCACACATAAACCCCGCGACATCAGTATTTTTGCAAAGTAATGGCCGATCTTCTCCTTTCCTTATCTCCCTCTACACATCTTTTAAAATCAAATAAAAATACACAAAATTCACTACTTCAAAAACCCTACCAGCCCATCCTATTTCCACTCATCTCGAGCTTCTTCTTCGATTTCCGTTGTCCGCTGTTTCTGTGAGCTACAGGCAAAAGTAGCGACTCCATCCATCACGAAGCCCCTCCAAAAATGGCCAAATCAAGCGAATCAATTTCCTAAACCCATTTACAGACTTTATTTTGCGGATTCAAACATCAAACTTAAGGAAATCTGAACCCTAGGTTGCAAAAGACGTTGCTGTACACAATCCACGATGAAACAACAGCTGTCGAACTCCTTAAAAAGGGTACTGGACTGTAGAGAATCCTTCAAGAAGCTCATATATATACAAAAGATGATTTTAGGATTTTTATTGAATTTGTTTGGATTTATAGAAGAGGATCGAGATATTTTTTCCTGAACGAGAAAACAGCGACGCCCTGTTGACTTTGGTGAAATAAGAATTAGGTTAAGGAAGGTTAAAGGGGTATATATAGAGAGGAGATATAATATTTTTATATTCATAAATTTATTGATTTATATTATAACGCTGATTTTAATTGTCCTTTAAAAATTCCTACGAGCACATACAATACCCAAAAATCACGAAAATTTACATGCAGCTAGAGTTCGACATTACGAACCCAACGAAACTAGTTTCGTCGAATTCCGACTTCGTATGCTCACACAGCGTATTTTTAACTATCAAAATACTGACTGTTTTTCACTCTAAAAATCCGTACGGCCACATACTGACTCTAAAAATCATGAAACTTCACATCTAACAATAATTTGATGTTGCGGATCCAACAAAATTAGTTTCGTCGAATTCCGACTTCGTTTGCAAAAGTGGCTATTTTTAAACCCCTAAATAATCCATTTAAATATATAAATATATTTTAATAAAAAATTAAATATTAATAAATATATATTTCGTATATATTCACAATAGAATATCATACAGCTCTAGGATAATTATATACTCGATATTCCAAGTCCAGGTTGAATCAAATTTCAATTTATATTGAAATTCCCTTTTATAACGTATATAAAGCGTTGCAAATTATAAAGGAATTTCACAGCGACTTTTCTAAAATTTGGTTTGGACGTTAGTCAAAATCTACACAATGAAATCCTGATTTTTCTCTTCCCTTAGAAAGATATACTCCACCAGCTCCACACGTTTCTTGTTTCACAGAAATCCGGCTTAAAACGAATCCTGTATATTCAGTTAAAGTTCAAATCGCCAAATATCGAACTGCAGCGCCATTTCGAGCTCGATTTTAATCATATTATAATTCCACGTTCAAACTGTCGTCGTTTAAATATATTCGCTAATAAAATTCAACTCTAAACTGATATATATATTTTAAATAACCCAAATTACACCATACTGTGAATTTCACTATTTTTTATTATTACCGAATTAAATATATTTTTTAATTAAATATTCACCATTATTAAATTCCACGACCATTAAATCCTTTAATTCAATACTTATATAATTAAATAAATTAATTATAATACCTCTGCCAATGCGGGTCATTACAGCACCCACTTAACCCCCCATGTCCCACCATATGTTTATCTGGTTAAGTGTTTACTTAATTCATTAGAACCGTAACCTTGTAAAGACCTCCCACATTAGGCTGACATTTGCGATTGCTGGATTTGCCAGGCGGGTCCGGGCAGTCTTATACCGCAAACGAGCCTAACCTCATGTCTTTACAATTGTCACGCATTTAATTCGTGCCTTCGACCTCTCACATTAGACTGGCATTTGTGGCTGCTGGATTTGCCGGGCGGGTCCAGGCAGTCTTACACCACAAAAGAGTCTGACCTCGTGTCTTAGGCGGTTAATTATTACACGTCTTTATTTAACCCCAAATTGGATTAATATCCCTATTCAAATTTGTCAATAAATTCCAAATTTATTTATGTCCATAATTGTCTCTTAAAATTATGTCCATAAATACCAATTATGTCAATTAATGTCTCAAATTAATTATATGCCTTTTAAGGCCATTTTGTGCCAATTCACAATTTATGTATATTTGATATTATCCCATCATCCCCACGCTGTTCGTATGTTTTCATATGACATATGTTAGACTCGCAAATAGTCTAACTTATAAAAAGAAAAACAACATCACATAACACATAAAATAGATCTAAGGATCATGACATAAGATTACATAGCCAATAACTTGCATATGAATTTCATTCAAACTAGCATATGATACAAAACTAGCATAGGTAATGGGAATAAACTTGCATAACTTATGTACTGCTATAGATCCAAACATAAATGTGTGAACTTGCATATGGATCTAAACATAAAGATGTAAACTAGCATATAGAACTAAACATAAAGATGTAAACTTGCATACAGATCTAAACATAAAGATGTAAACTTGCATATGGGTCTAAACATAAAGATGTAAACTTGCATATGGATCTAGACATAAAGGTTAATGTCACATAAACTAGCATATGCATATGCATGTCTCACATATATTTTAATAACCCAAACTTGCATAAAATTCATACATGAATATATGATCCAATCATCAAAAACTTGCATAAGATATATGATTCAACCTGCATAAGATTCACATAAGAACTAACATATGATCCAACTTGCATAAGACTAACATATGATTCAACACCACAAACATACATATAATTTACATCACGTATTCAAAATCATATTCTCATAATCCCAATTATATCTTATCATAATTAAATTAATTGATTATTTTGTGAAAGCTATCATACTCACAATTAAAAAGAATAGTCTTGTCTTTCTGGGATCTGTATTCTGAAACTGATTTGCTCGCCTTTGATGTAGACTAATCGTTATTTAGATTTGATATGATTTTGATTCAAGCTTCTATCTTGCTTTAGGGTTGAAAGTGTATGGCGGCTACTCTAGGTTCTTCATTGACGGCATGGCGGCTCTTGTTATGAATTAATGTGATTAGGGTTAGGGGTTTAGGAGTCTTTTTATATAAGTTTAATTTAATAAGAGCCGTCGGATTAACCAAGGGATAACTAGAACCATTAGGACCACTCAGATGCCACATCAGCACTTAGGGCGAATCGAGCCATGGGTTGACAGCCAAACACCCTGGATCGACCCCTAGTCGACCCAGCGGGGCTTGGATCGACCCCAAAAATGGTGCGGTTCGGCTATTCCCCCTCCCGATTCGTTGTTTTGAACTTTTTTTTTTTGAATATTTATATATATATATATATATTTCTCTTATATGCATACAAACTTCAAGGCTTAATAACTTCTTCATAAGTTATCTGTTTTATGCAAACCAAATGTCTATCTTGACCCAAAATTTTGAGACGAACATAATAGCGCAATCCATTTCACTTAATTCTTCTTCTAAAAATTAAGTGTACTTTAATTTGTGAATTTTAATGTTATAAAATTACGGGGTGTTACATTCTCCCCTCCTTAAAGGATTTCGTCCCCGAAATCTCTAAGTTAAGAAGAATGTATCCTACCAACCAATCATCCATCTACTCAACCATCATCCACAAGCATCCATTGTCCTTAAAGAAATTTCTAATGTTATATGAACTTATGCAAAAATTTGTGTATATGTTCCTTATCTAATGCAAAGATCAGGCGGTCCACTGATTTAGTTGACCACCTTAATGCAAATCATGATAGTGCCATGCGTCCATTATGTATGCGAAAGAATCCTATCGATACATATTATTTCTACATGTGTGCACAACAATTCATCAAAATGCAGCATCCATATGATAACGCAACCATTATACTTCAATTAATTTAGATATGCACACGCATTTATATGCAACATGAAGGTGATTGAGCCGATCTAGTGCGTTATGTGTGTGTACATGCATCCACGAGCAACCACTAGCAACCACTTGCATCCATTTGCATCCACCAAACATAACATGTCTCAAACACATGTTTGCAACCATAGGGTTCTTCCTAACTAAAGATCGAAGATGTCATCGCAAAGATAATACTAAAAGATAAGACAAGTGTCAACAAAGCGGTAGAAAAAGGAGAAATTAAAACATACCCTCAAAAAGGAAAGGGTACACCGTATGCATCTTATCTTCCGTCTCCCAAGTCGCGTCTCTTTGATCATCTCCCCATTGCACTTTGACCAACTTGACCTCTTTGTTACGAAGCTTTTTGACCTCCGATCCGAGAATGCGTGTAGGAGCTCGTCTGATCGTGGCATTGCGCTTTACTTCCACTTCTTCGAGCATGCTCCGCTCTACCACTTCCGCCGTATCGTGGAAACACTTACGCAAATGCGAAATGTGAAACACGTCATGAACTCCGCTAAGCTTCTCTGGTAACTTTACTCTATACGCCATCTGCCCAATCCTCTCTATAATTGGAAAGGGTCGTACGAACCTTAGTGCCAACTTCCCCACTGATCCAAAGCGGACAACGTTTCTCAATGGTGACACCTTAACAAAAACCATGTCCCAACATCGAACTCAAGATCGGTTCGTCTCCTATCAGCATATGACTTCTGTCGGTCCTGTGTCGTCTTCATTCGCCGTCGAATCAGGTCTATCTTCTCCGAAGTCTCCCTAATCATGTCGGGTCCAAGCAAAACCTTGTACGTGGATTCCCACCAATAAGTAGGTGATCGACACAGTCGTCCATAAAGAGCCTCAAAAGGTGTCATGCCAATGCTAGCCTGAAAACTATTATTATAGGCGAACTCCACTAGTGGAAGATTTTCTTCCCATGTTCCTCCAAAGTCTAGAATGCATAGCCTTAGAAGGTCTTCTAGAATCAGATTTACTCTCTCGGTTTGGCCGTCTGTCTGAGGATGATAAGCGATACTTAAGCATAATTGCGTTCCAACCGCCTCTTATAAGCTTTTCCAAAATTCTCTCGTGAAAATGGGATCTCTATCGCTCACAATGCTAGAGGGTATGCCGTGCAAACGGACTATCTCTCGAAGGTAAACGGATGCTAACCATGTGGCGGTCCTTCTACTTTTAACGGGAATAAAATGGGCACTTTTAGTAAGTCATTCTACAATTACCCAAATCCTCATATTACCCTTCCTTGATCTGGGTAACCCATCTACAAAATCCATGGAAATGCTTTCCCATTTCCAAAGCGGAATCTTTAAAGGATGGAGCAAACCTCCGGGCTTCTTTTGCTCTGCCTTGACTTGCTGGCACACTAAGCATCTAGCAATGAACTCGGCCACGTCCTTCTTCATTCCGGCCGAAAAGAAAACTCGCTTCATATCCCTATACATCTTATCACCACCGGGATGTTTGGTCATCTTAGAGCGATGTGAGTCTCCAAGAATCGTCTTTTTCAAACTCTCGTCTTGTGGTACGCAAAGTCTTCCATCTCAACGTAGCCAACCTCTCTCATCCAAAGCATATCTATTCAGATGACTCGAGGACTCCCCTCTTATAAGCTTGCCTACTATCTCAACCAATTGTGGGTCGTTTCGCTGCGGCTCTCCAACTCGACCCGAAAGTGTAGGTTGCACCTCTAACGATGCCAATAATCTGGGTACATAATTGACAGAGTGTCTGAAGTCAAAGGAAGATATATACTCCAAACTCTGTTGCTCTACGAACAAAGGACTTAAAGTTAACTTCTTTCTACTTAAGGCGTTAGCTACAACGTTACCCTTGCCAGGGGTATATGCGATCTCAAAATCATAGGATGCCAAAAACTCCATCCATCTCTGTTGCCTCAAGTTTAGGTCCTTCTGAGAGAATAAGTACTTTAGCGACTTATGGTCTGTATACAACTCAAATCTCTCGCCAAGCAAATAATGACGCCATGACTTAAGCGCAAAAACTATGGCCGCCAACTCTAAATCGTGGGTAGGGTAATTTTTCTCGTAGGCTTTCAACTACCTTCCACCAAAAGCATATCACCCTTCCCTCTTGCATTAAAACTGCGCCAAGCCCTGTCCCGCAAGCATCAGTATATACAGTGAATGTCTTACTCCTGTCTGGCAAAACTAAAACTGGAGTTGTCGTCAAGTCCCTCTTCAGACGTTGGAAAGCATCGTCACAGTCAACGTCCCAAGTAAAATTTAAATTCTTCTTCATTAATCGAGTGAAAGGGGCTGATATCTTCGCGAAGTCCTTATTGAACTTCCTATAATAGCCAGCCAGCCCTAAAAATCTTCTTACTTCTGTTGCGTTCTTAGGAGTTTTCCAATCTTGGATTGCCACCACCTTGGCGGGATCCACAGCAAACCCTTCCTTAAAGACCACATGTCCTAAGAACCTCACTTCTTTTCTCCAAAAATGGCACTTGGAGAACTTAGCTTATAGCTGATGCGCTCGTAGGGACTCTAAGACTTCCCTAAGATGTAGGGCATGCTCTTCTTCATTTTTAGAGAAAACCAGAATATCGTCTACAAGGACTACACAAACTTGTTTAGAAACTCCCTAAACACCCTACTCATTAAGTCAACAAAGTATGTGGGTGCATTCGTCAAACCAAAAGGCATGACGAGCCACTCAAAGAAACCATCAGGAGTTCTAAAGGCAGTCTTATTGATGTTATCTTCAGCCACCCTTAGCTGATGAAACCCTGTAGCTAATTCTAGTTGCGAGAAAACTGAAGCACCCACCAACTTATCGAATAAATCATCTATCCTCGACAATGGGTGCCTGTTCTTCTTTGTTAGCTTATTCAGCTCTCTATAGTCCACGCACAATCTAAGTGAACCATCATCTTTTGTAGCAAAAACGACTAGAGCACCCCACTCCGAAATACTTCTTCTTATGAACCCCTTCTCAAGCAATTCTTTCACTTGCTTACTAAGTTCTCTTCTCTCTCTCGGAGCCATGTGGCGCATTGGTAATGCAAATGGCTTTGCATTATCTACTAGATATATTCAAAAGTCTATCTTGCACCTCGAGGGTAAACCTTGAACTTCATCGAAGACGTCACTATATTCACGGACCACACGAACAGATTTCAAATCATCATTGGATGCGTCTAGGGATTCTAGGTAGCTAAGCATTACCGGACCTCTAGGGTCACAAGAAATATTGTAATGGCGCGTTTTGTTAGCTGTCGAATAATTAATTTATTTAATTATTTATATATCGATTTGGTGATATCAATAACTTAAAGTACAACGTTCGAACTTATAATTTATAATTATAATTAAAACGAACCTGAAACGTCGCGGCAGTTCGCGATTTGGCGATTTGAACTTCAACTGAGTGTACAGGACACGTTTTAAATCGGATTTCTGCGAAACAAGAAACGTTGGAATCTATTGAACTGTATCTTTCTAACAGAAGTGAAAACCCTTCGTTATATAGATTGCAAGATACGTCCAAATCAAATATTCGAAAAGTCGTTGTAGAAGCGTATATGGGCTGTAACGGTTTATTTGAAATAACTTGATATCGGTTGCAAATCTGGACAAGATTCTTTTAAGGCGCAGCGATAATTTAATTTTTAGAATTTTACTGTAATTTTTAATTAACTAAATATGCAACTTTTTATTTGGAGTATTTTGTACCCTGTATCAGTATTTCGGGATTTCAAAATATAAGTCAATCTACCAGTATTATTGTATTTCTGGGATCGTGACACCTCGCTGGACACGACTGTAATCTCATTTCTGTCCGTAGTGGCTCGGATATAAACACACACAACTATTTCAAATCAATAAAAATGCTTAAGTAAAACTCATCTGTGCCAACATACAAACCGACTTTGAAAATAAACAAAATCAAACTCTAAAAAGAGACATCCTTTTCCTCTTGTTGAAGACGACACATGTTCATAGCACCACCCGGTTTCTTGCATGAACCATTTAATATTTACTTGGTGTAAATACGCACACATACACATGGACCAAATATAATCAAAATGAGTATATACTCCTACACATAAACTAAGGAAGAGTACAGCCCTGTAGCACGCCACAGCAGTAATGAGCACATGCATCAATAGTATTGTTCCAAATCATAGCCTTTATACTTCATAAACGTAGGCCATACTCTCGAGATAAAAGCACTAAATTCAATGAAAAAAAAACATACCCTATTAACCATACCCTATACGCTATACACACGTCCCTATTGCTTACAAATGAAGCCTTCTTTCTCGTATAAATACATAGAGCCTTCGTATTCTCTTCATACCGAACCAGAAAATAGCAAACATTAAAAATGAGAGTTTGGGGAGAGTTTGGCGGATCTGAAGCATGCAAGTTCAAGGGGGACGTGGCTTTTGGTCAATGGTTTTTGCAGTGGTGTGACGGGAAGGAGTTTGGGAATCAGGGTTGGTCAGTGCAGTCTCGGACGTGGAGAGGCGGAGCTTGAAGGGTCTGGGTGATGGAGGATGTTCTATTGCATAGGCACGTGGGTATAACTGTTGGTATGCAGGGAGTTGAGGAATATATGAGTTGTCGTGTTCAAATTCATGTAGTGAAGAGTAGCAGGAATAATCACTGCAAGTACTATCGGGTGTTAAGGCGTGTGTTTGCAAATGAGTAAGGGGTCGGTTCCGAAGTGGGGAAGTAGGTTGTTCAACGCTGAAAGCTTGTGAGGAATGAAATGGAGTAGCGCCTGTTCTTGAAATGGGAAGAAACGCTTTGGAATAAGAAGGCGGATGGAGTTAAAAAGGGACGAGACTCCCACTAGCTGAAAGACGAAAGTAGGAATATGGTGACATTTCAAAGACTGGAGCGCATGTTGATGAAGTCTAAAAGAGACCGAATGTGATATGAAGAGGAAAGTGCTGATGAGTGTTCAAGAGAAGGGATGCATGGATTCTACATGCGTTGAAATTTAAAGGAGCATGTGGAGGCAGGTTCTTATGGATTTCTGTATCAAAAATTGTCGCACACTGCTACTGAGGTGCACACCAACACTGAAGTCGGATGTTGTTATTAAAGCAACAAGTTAATTTTTGGGGTATGGAGATGAAGGGGTAGTTGATCGATGAACAGCGGGGTTGCAAAGCCGGGGCGATGTTCAGTTCAGCGTCTGATCACCTGATGCGGCGCCGGTGGGCCTCAAAGGAAGGTTGATGATTAGTAAGGTCAAAGTACATAAAGGTTTTCCATCTGAAGATGTGAAAGTATGGGAACAGTCGTAGTTGAAAATTAATTAACGTAAAGTGAACGCGAACGGATCCGCTGAAATCAAAGTGACAAGTTCTACGGCAGGGAGCTAATATGACCGGGTCAACGGACGCAAATCGTTTTTAACGGTTAACGCGAAAAGGTGAGTAAATCTCACTAACTCTGAACAGTTTATAATTTCATGTTGTATTGTTAGAACTGTTAAAATTGTCTGTTTGACTGTGTGTTGATTAGTTGATTGAACTGCTAGTCAGTTAGTTAAATTTCTATATTGATTCTGTTTAACAGAATATATCATATGGAACTGAAAGTGATGTTATCTATATTGTCTAACATCTGTGATGCAGGGAAACAGGTTGGAGGAATCCGACTGGATTCCTCAACAGTTATTTTATTGTTTTTCATATATTGTTATATGATGTGATATAAAATCTGTGGGCGATTATATGTGCTTGGACGATATTGAACATCGTGATTTGATATGATTGAATACCATAACATACCGAAATGTTGATAAGGGGATTTTCAATGTTTATATTGAAAATGAATCTTATTTATAAAATCGATAGGATTTTATAAAAAGGAAAACATTTATTTAATTAGAAAATAAATAAATGAAAAAGGAAACATTTATTTAGAAAATAAATGAAATAAAATAGAAACATTTATTTAGAAAATAAATGAATTAGAGTATAAAGGAATATTTATTTAGGAAATAAATATAGGAACATTTATTTAGATTATAAATAAATGGAATAAAGGAATATTTATTTAGGGAATAAATAAAGGAACACTTGTTCGGAAAACAAATAGAATTATACAAGGATAGATTTAAACACGTGCTTCGCACACAAGTATAACGCGATATGGATTTTAAGGAGATATTAAATAGGAAATCTATTTTTAACAGATAAAGTGAGAAGATTTAATTTATAAATAATGTTTTATAAATTAAATAAAATATTTATTGTTTGATAAATGGGATATATAAGTTTGAACTTATATAGAGAAGTAGAAATTGTTTTTAACACCGATAAAGTAAATAAACGCTGTTAAAGGGAAATCCTTAGAAGGGGAGAACGTTATTAAAAGAACATTTATAAAGTGAAGAACCGTTACTAAAAAAATAAATCTTTATAAATGGATAAACGTTGTAAAAAGGAAATCTTTTGAAATGAATAAACGTTATAAAAAGGAGTTAATCGAATTTAGTTATTCGAAATGAGTTATTCGAATTAGATATTTGAATAGAGTTAAACACATTAGAGTTATTCGAATATTAGTTATTCGATAGAAGTTAATCGAAATAGAGTTTATCGAATATAAGTTATTAAAAAGGGAGAGTTAATCGAATAGAGATTTCTCGAAAGAGAGTTATACGTCGAATTCGATTATAGCGAATTCAGGAAAGTACTATTTACTTTCCAGGGTTTAAATCCAGATTTAGTTATTGATTTAGAAATTAGGTGTCTGTTAAATTATTCGAGTTAGGAAATAAATTTATAATTTAGGTTAGATATTTTAGGGGTAGGAATTATAACGTTATAGTTATAATCAAACGTTGTCTTATAAGAAGTGGATTCGTAACCTGAATCCAAGAATTTGCGTAAACAGATGATTGTAAAAAGTGAGTGATGAACTTCATCTATTTCACAGTAAAGGACGTTGTTCAATTAAGGTCTGCGAGGTAATTATACCCCAACTTGATTGACTTCAGAATTGACAAAGGAATAGTTGTGGTTCGATCTAAAAGGATGATTAGGAATAAAGTTAAGGAATAAGCGATAAATGGATTAAGCGAAACGATGTTTTATACAACGTTCATTGGAAATCCGTAAATGAGATTTGGAAACGTTTTCCAAGTATAGTCAGATATGTTTTCTAAGCATAGAAAATGAAATGTTTTAATGATAAGAATTAAGAAATAGAGTTAAGCAAATTTAGAAACTGACTGGAGATTAGTTAAGTTGAACAGTTTCCTAAGTGACGATCTAATGTTGGTTTCGACCTTCGGGATTTATACTTAGGAGTTGTTCTCTTAGTGGTTTACCATTAGGGACTGATAGTGGTGAAATAATAGTGATGCGTAAATAAGCTATGGAAATGTTTTCCAATGATTAATAACATATATTTTCTAAATACATGAAATAAGGAAATATGAACATATATATGTATATGATGATTGATCGATCGAATTTCCATTTGGAAATAAGATCATTGTTTGTACACCGACATGTTTTCATTTGATAGTTGAATCACAGACTATCAAAGTTTTGACCCTATGTACGTTGTAAATATGGAGAGACCGGTTGGATTATTATCCGAAGAACCACTCCGTATTAGCATAAGCGTTGCGAATCAAGTACGCTGAAGATAATTGAAGACGGAGTGAAGTGCAAGGGCTATTGTGAAAAGCCTAGGTAGGATGGATTTACTGAATAGTGCCTTCGGTTTATTCAGTCCCAGAACAACGTATATGGACGAGGGTCTGACAAAGGATTCTTAACGAATCATATATGTTGATCTCTTTAAACGTATTACGTTGGTGGCGGAGAAATTCGTTTCTCTTAGCTTTTATACCCGTGATGCCTTGAGAAATCGATAATGATTTGGCGGTTATGACGATGTGGCATTCAAAGTAATTGAAGAAATAATCTGTCAAAGTGATAAACGTGACCTCAAAACCTCACAACCGGAAAATAACAGAAGTTGGGCTAGGCAGCATGGCTAGTTGGGCCATACCCAAGCAGGGTATATTATCACCATCTAGAGAATATTCAATTGTACTTCTTTATAATCTATTTCAATGTTGTCCCTTATCGGGAAGGATGGTTGCTGATCCCAACCATCGGTGATAATATATTCGTTACACTCAAGCTAAATGAGTGGACGGTCATGTGTGGCCGGGTTGCAAGACGTTCTTGTTGAACCCTAGTGTATCTCCTCTAGAGTACACTGATCGGAAGGTGCTCCCATACCTTGTATGTTGGAATCCAATCTCCAATAAGCGCTCACAGTTTTATTTGTATACTATGTATGTGGAACGTGAGATGCAAGTGTTCTGCTAGATTGATATCTATTTGTATTTAGACATTATTATAATATCAGAAAGATATCCTTTATTTAACCAAGTGTTGGAGTTTTATTCACACCAGTCCCATGACTGACCCAGAGTTTATTTTGTTTCTTTTCCCTAAACTCTTGGGTGCCCAAATTTGTACGGGCAGTCAAGTAGTCGGGATTTTACAGATACACTTGGAGATCTAGGAGCAGGAGGCTTCAGGATTATAGCTATTATTATTCCGTTGTGTTGTTAAGTGTTGTACTTTGAAATGGTATGTATATACGAGTACTGATTTGTATTTCAAAGTTATGTTATATTTTATTCGTTCCGCTGTGAGATTCGTGTTTACTCTGATGATGTAAGTTCTTTTTCTTCTTCTATTCTATTAGTTCTATCTTTTCTTCCTCACCCTCTACTTTCTTTCACTAACGTCTCGGAATTTTCGACTCTCGAGAAGTCGAAAATTTCCAGCCGTTACAGTTGGTATCAGAGCTTAAGTTAAGTGATTACCTTGGCTCTGTGGCATAACTCGATAGAGATGGGATTAGTAATATCCTAGATTGAGTTTGAGTGTATATATATGAGCGCGTAATTGTTATTCAATATAAAATGGTTTTTTATTGTGGAGACTCATTGGTTGAGTGGCTTATGAATTCTGGTCGATCAGTTTGATCCACTGTATCGATAAGGGTTACTAAACACTCGAATACGATGAACCGTCATGGTATGTTTTGAAAGAGGGTAAATGAAATAATTTTTCCCAAAATATATTTGTTTATAGAAGAAATATATATCTTGAAATTATTATAGTATATTGATTGTGTTGGTTGTTATTATAATCGAATAAGATTATAAAAGGGTGAAATGGTTATAAATGACCAATCAGAATTCATATGAATGTAATATATGAAATAGATGAATTAGATATGAATTTAAATCAGATTTGGAATTTAAAATAAGGAAATTTTAAGTTCCTGGGTGATTTTGAAAATGTTTTCAAATTTAAAATGATATAGTATTGAACTCACTTCGATAGCTGGAAAATAGATTCTGATGATGAATCTAGACATCATCAGTGTTCATTTTTGAGTACTAAGTGACGGATTACTACCAAAGGTTTTGTTTTTGAATTGTTTTGAGAAAACAAGTTGTTTAGAAATTCAAAGGTTTTGAATTGGCATTATGATTTCAAATTGATTTGAAAGAAACCCAGGGACTTAAGTTCTGGAATTAAAATTTAACTAATGAAGTAAAATAAAATGAGATGGTAAAAATAAATTGAAATTTAACTTGAACCGAGTTAAATAAAATTTGAATTGGATTAGAGATAATCTAGAATGGAACCAAATTGATAAGTCAATAATTTGGAATTTGATATTAGAGTTCGAATGAAATTCGATTTGGATTTGAGGATATGAACTGATTGGAGATCAATTGGAATGGATAACATTGGTATATGTTGAAGTGGTAGCAGATGAAAGGGATAGAGTTAAATGCCCGACAAAAAGGTACAAGTTTATATCATATATGAGTTTGGATTTTATGAGCCGAATTGGCAAGCCGCTTAGCTATTTTGATTTCCTTTTGGATTGGAGGAGGTCTAGAGAGGCGAGTTGTGGTTTGACGTATTGAGCCGTACAAAGGAGGTTATGGCGAAATTTTTCGAAAATTTAAGGTGTTAGAAAATTTTCAGAATTTTTGAAAATTTTAGTTGGTCGGAAATGAATTAATAAATTAATTAAAATTAAATGGGTCCAGTCGAAACTGAAATTTAGAGGTAAAAAAAAAGATTTTTAAATCTAGTTAGTAGAGTTAGTAGTATTTTTTCTAACTTAGCAATTTCGAGGACGAAATTATTTTAAGGGGGGAAGTCTGTAATGGCGCGTTTTGTTAGCTGTCGAATAATTAATTTATTTAATTATTTATATATCGATTTGGTGATATCAATAACTTAAAGTACAACGTTCGAACTTATAATTTATAATTATAATTAAAACGAACCTGAAACGTCGCGGCAGTTCGCGATTTGGCAATTTGAACTTCAACTGAGTGTACAGGACTCGTTTTAAATCGGATTTCTGCGAAACAAGAAACGTTGGAATCTATTGAACTGTATCTTTCTAACAGAAGTGAAAACCCAAGGTTTCGTTATATAGATTGCAAGATACGTCCAAATCAAATATTCGAAAAGTCGTTGTAGAAGCGTATATGGGCTGTAATGGTTTATTTGAAATAACTTGATATCGGTTGCAAATCTGGACAAGATTCTTTTGAGGCGCAGCGATAATTTAATTTTTAGAATTTTACTGTAATTTTTAATTAATTAAATATGCAACTTTTTATTTGGAGTATTTTGTACCCTATATCAGTATTTCGAGATTTCAAAATATAAGTCAATCTACCAGTATTATTGTATTTCTGGGATCGTGACACCTCACTGTACACGACTGTAATCTCATTTCTGTCTGTAGTGGCTCGGATATAAACACACACAACTATTTCAAATCAATAAAAATGCTTAAGTAAAACTCATCCGTGCCAACATACAAACCGACTTTGAAAATAAACAAAATCAAACTCTAAAAAGAGACATCCTTTTCCTCTTGTTGAAGACGACACATGTTCATAGCACCACCCGGTTTCTTGCATGGAACCATTTAATATTTACTTGGTGTAAATACGCGCACATACACATGGACCAAATATAATCAAAATGAGTATATACTCCTACCCATAAACTAAGGAAGAGTACAGCCCTGTAGCACGCCACAGCAGTAATGAGCACATGCATCAATAGTATTGTTCCAAATCATAGCCTTTATACTTCATAAACGTAGGCCATACTCTCGAGATAAAAGCACTAAATTCAATGAAAACAAACCATACCCTATTAACCATACCCTATACGCTATACACACGTCCCTATTGCTTACAAATGAAGCCTTCTTTCTCCTATAAATACATAGAGCCTTCGTATTCTCTTCATACCGAACCAGAAAATAACAAACATTAAAAATGAGAGTTTGGGGAGAGTTTGGCGGATCTGAAGCATGCAAGTTCGAGGGGGACGTGGCTTTTGGTCAATGGTTTTTGCAGTGGTGTGACGGGAAGGAGTTTGGGAATCAGGGTTGGTCAGTGCAGTCTCGGACGTGGAGAGGCGGAGCTCGAAGGGTCTGGGTGATGGCGGATGTTCTATTGCATAGGCACGTGGGTATAACTGCTGGTATGCAGGGAGTTGAGGAATATATGAGTTGCCGTGTTCAAATTCATGTAGTGAAGAGTAGCAGGAATAATCACGGCAAGTACTATCGGGTGTTAAGGCGTGTGTTTGCAAATGAGGAAGGGGTCGGTTCCGAAGTGGGGAAGAAAGTTGTTCAACGCTGAAAGCTTGTGAGGAATGAAATGGAGTAGCGCCTGTTCTTGAAATGGGAAGAAACGCTTTGGAATAAGAAGGCGGATGGAGTTAAAAAGGGACGAGACTCCCACTAGCTGAAAGACGAAAGTAGGAATATGGTGACATTTCAAAGACTGGAGCGCATGTTGATGAAGTCTAAAAGAGAGCGAATGTGATATGAAGAGGAAAGTGCTGATGAGTGTTCAAGAGAAGGGATGCATGGATTCTACATGCATTGAAATTTAATAGAAGCATGTGGAGGCAGGTTCTTATGGATTTCTGTATCAAAAATTGTCGCACACTACTACTGAGGTGCACACCAACACTGAAGTCGGATGTTGTTATTAAAGCAACAAGTTAATTGTTGGGGTAAATGAAGGGGTAGTTGATCGGTGAACAGCGGGGTTGCGAAGCCGGGGCGATGTTCAGTTCAGCGTCTGATCACCTGATGCGGCGCCGGTGGGCCTCAAAGGAAGGTTGATGATTAGTAAGGTCAAAGTACATAAAGGTTTTCCATCTGAAGATGTGAAAGTATGAGAACAGTCGTAGTTGAAAATTAATTAACGTAAAGTGAACGTGAACGGATCCGCTGAAATCAAAGTGACAAGTTCTACGGCAGGGAGCTAATATGACCGGGTCAACGGACGCAAATCGTTTTTAACGGTTAACGCGAAAAGGTGAGTAAATCTCACTAACTCTGAATAGTTTATAATTTCATGTTGTATTGTTAGATCTATTAAAATTGTCTGTTTGATTGTGTGTTGATTAGTTGATTGAACTGCTAGTCAGTTAGTTAAATTTCTATATTGATTCTGTTTAACAGAATATATCATATGGAATTGAAAGTGATGTTATCTATATTGTCTAACATCTGTGATGCAGGGAAACAGGTTGGAGGAATCCGACTGGATTCCTCAACAGTTATTTTATTGTTTTTCATATATTGTTATATGATGTGATATAAAATCTATGGGCGATTATATGTGCTTGGACGATATTGAACATCGTGATTTGATATGATTGAATACCATAACATACCGAAATGTTGATAAGGGGATTTTCAATGTTTATATTGAAAATGAATCTTATTTATAAAATCGATAGGATTTTATAAAAAGGAAAACATTTATTTAATTAGAAAATAAATAAATGAAAAAGGAAACATTTATTTAGAAAATAAATGAAATAAAATAGAAACATTTATTTAGAAAATAAATGAATTAGAGTATAAAGGAATATTTATTTAGGAAATAAATATAGGAACATTTATTTAGATTATAAATAAATGGAATAAAGGAATATTTATTTAGGGAATAAATAAAGGAACACTTGTTCGGAAAACAAATAGAATTATACAAGGATAGATTTAAACACGTGCTTCGCACACAAGTATAACGCGATATGGATTTTAAGGAGATATTAAATAGGAAATCTATTTTTAACAGATAAAGTGAGAAGATTTAATTTATAAATAATGTTTTATAAATTAAATAAAATATTTATTGTTTGATAAATGGGATATATAAGTTTGAACTTATATAGAGAAGTAGAAATTGTTTTTAACACCGATAAAGTAAATAAACGCTGTTAAAGGGAAATCCTTAGAAGGGGAGAATGTTATTAAAATAACATTTATAAAGTGAAGAACCGTTACTAAAAAAATAAATCTTTATAAATGGATAAACGTTGTAAAAAGGAAATCTTTTGAAATGAATAAACGTTATAAAAAGGAGTTAATCAAATTTAGTTATTCGAAATGAGTTATTCGAATTAGATATTTGAATAGAGTTAAACACATTAGAGTTATTCGAATATTAGTTATTCGATAGAAGTTAATCGAAATAGAGTTTATCGAATATAAGTTATTAAAAAGGGAGAGTTAATCGAATAGAGATTTCTCGAAAGAGAGTTATACGTCGAATTCGATTATAGCGAATTCAGGAAAGTACTATTTACTTTCCAGGGTTTAAATCCAGATTTAGTTATTGATTTAGAAATTAGGTGTCTGTTAAATTATTCGAGTTAGGAAATAAATTTATAATTTAGGTTAGATATTTTAGGGGTAGGAATTATAACGTTATAGTTATAATCAAACGTTGTCTTATAAGAAGTGGATTCGTAACCTGAATCCAAGAATTTGCGTAAACAGATGATTGTAAAAAGTGAGTGATGAACTTCATCTATTTCACAGTAAAGGACGTTGTTCAATTAAGGTCTGCGAGGTAATTATACCCCAACTTGATTGACTTCAGAATTGACAAAGGAATAGTTGTGGTTCGATCTAAAAGGTTGATTAGGAATAAAGTTAAGGAATAAGCGATAAATGGATTAAGCGAAACGATGTTTTATACAACGTTCATTGGAAATCCGTAAATGAGATTTGTAAACGTTTTCCAAGTATAGTCAGATATGTTTTCTAAGCATAGAAAATGAAATGTTTTAATGATAAGAATTAAGAAATAGAGTTAAGCAAATTTAGAAACTGACTGGAGATTAGTTAAGTTGAACAGTTTCCTAAGTGACGATCTAATGTTGGTTTCGACCTTCGGGATTTATACTTAGGAGTTGTTCTCTTAGTGGTTTACCGTTAGGGACTGATAGTGGTGAAATAATAGTGATGCGTAAATAAGCTATGGAAATGTTTTCCAATGATTAATAACATATATTTTCTAAATACATGAAATAAGGAAATATGAACATATATATGTATATGATGATTGATCGATCGAATTTCCATTTGGAAATAAGATCATTGTTTGTACACCGACATGTTTTCATTTGATAATTGAATCACAGACTATCAAAGTTTTGACCCTATGTACGTTGTAAATATGGAGAGACCAGTTGGATTATTATCCGAAGAACCACTCCGTATTAGCATAAGCGTTGCGAATCAAGTACGCTGAAGATAATTGAAGACGGAGTGAAGTGCAAGGGCTATTGTGAAAAGCCTAGGTAGGATGGATTCACTGAATAGTGACTTCGGTTTATTCAGTCCCAGAACAACGTATATGGATGAGGGTCTGACAAAGTATTCTTAACGAATCATATATGTTGATCTCTTTAAACGTATTACGTTGGTGGCGGAGAAATTCGTTTCTCTTAGCTTTTATACCCGTGATGCCTTGAGAAATCGATAATGATTGGGCGGGTATGACGATGTGGCATTCAAAGTAATTAAAGAAATAATCTGTCAAAGTGATAAACCTCACAACCGGAAAATAACAGAAGTTGGGCTAGGCAGCATGGCTAGTTGGGCCATACCCAAGTGGGGTGTATTATCACCATCTAGTGAATATTCAATTGTACTTCTTTATAATCTATTTCAATGTTGTCCCTTATCGGGAAGGATGGTTGCTGATCCCAACCATCGGTGATAATATATTCGTTACACTCAAGCTAAATGAGTGGACGGTCATGTGTGGTCGGGTTGCAAGACGTTCTTGTTGAACCCTAGTGTATCTCCTCTAGAGTACACTGATCGGAAGGTGCTCCCATACCTTGTCTGTTGGAATCCAATCTCCAATAAGCGCTCACGGTTTTATTTGTGTACTTTGTATGTGGAACGTGAGATGCAAGCGTTCTGCTAGATTGATATCTATTTGTATTTAGACATTATTATAATATCAGAAAGATATCCTTTATTTAACCAAGTGTTGGAGTTTTATTCACATCAGTCCCATGACTGACCCTGAGTTTATTTTGTTTCTTTTCCCTAAACTCTTGGGTGCCCAAATTTGTACGGGCAGCCAAGTAGTCGGGATTTTACAGATACACTTGGAGAGCTTGGAGTAGGAGGCTTCAGGATTATAGCTATTATTATTCCGCTGTGTTGTTAAGTGTTGTACTTTGAAATGGTATGTATATACGAGTACTGATTTGTATTTCAAAGTTATGTTATATTTTATTCGTTCCGCTGTGAGATTCGTGTTTACTCTGATGATGTAAGTTCTTTTTCTTCTTCTATTCTATTCGTTCTATCTTTTCTTCCTCACCCTCTACTTTCTTTCACTAACGTCTCGGAATTTTCGACTCTCGAGGAGTCGAAAATTTCCAGCCGTTACAAATATTAAGGGTCTTTCCACAACGAGTCAACAATCTAACTACCCTTCTTTCACAATCTAGGGTGGCACCGTATCTAGTTAGCCAATCCATACCTAGAATCAAGCCGTAGCCCATGAAGCCAAGAACAAAGACGTTGCATTCAAACCCAACGCCCAAGATAGACACTCTCAAATCCCGACAAATCATAGAAAGATGAGCCGAACCACCAATAGGATTTGAGACTACTATGGGATCCGTAACTAGACTAGTATTTAGGTGCAGTGTTTCAACTAATGAAGTAGATACAAACGAGTGTGAAGCGCCGGAGTCAAACAAAGTACGAACTGGATAATCAAACAGAAAAACCAAATTTTCAACGGAAATGTTTCTACCTCTCTCCTGTACTGGTGTTGTGAGAGCCTGAATCTGCCCTCTCACCAGCCCTGGTGCTATGAGAGCCTGAAGCTGCCCTCCAAAAGTTCTTTGCCCTTGCCCCTGTTTCCTTGGGCAGTCCTTAACTAGATGACCTGCCTCTCCACAGTGGAAACAGCCAGTCTTCTTCTTTTTCCTACAGTTTTTACTCAGATGGCCTGGTGTCCCACAATTAAAGCACTTCTTCTTTCCTTTGCCATTATTGTTCTTCCTGCCTTTCTTGTTTTGTTGTTGTGGTTTCTTTTGGTCCCCTTTCTTCTTCGGTGCCTTATTAGCATTAGCACCTTTCTCTTCCTCATGCATAAGCACCATGTCAACCAATTTCTCAAAGGTATCCCCCATAGGAATGTGGGTTATAGCTAACCCATGTAGTGGCTTATTCAAACCCTTAACGAACCTTTGGGCCTTCTTCTCAGGTGTGTTTACCAATTCCAAGGCAAATCTCGCCAACTGATTGAACTTGTTGACGTACTCTTTTACTGATAAATCCCCTTGCTTCAACGCCAAGAATCTTTCCATATATAAATTCTCTTCTACTCGTGAGAGAAACTTCATTTCGAACCTACGCTTGAAATCCATCCATGTCCCCACCGGACGCTCTCCGTTCGTGACCTCCCACCAAAACGAGGCTTCATCTTTCATTAACCAAGCCGCCAGTTGGACCTTCCTTCCATCTTCTACTTCGAAAATACCAAATAGATCTTACACCTCCTTAAGCCAATTTCGAGCTTCAACAAACGTCTCTGATCCATGAAAAGATTTCCCGCCCATTGTTATAAAATCTTTGCATATCTTTGCAAAAGTATCAACACTGGGAGGAGGAGGAGGAAAAGAATTTGCTGGGCCTGCGACATTGGCCCTAGCTTCCAGATACCTTCTAAACCATTCTGGTATCGATATCCCCTCGGGTATCTCGGGAACTCCAGACATGCTAAAAAGAAAATGAAGAGATTCAAAACGAAGAATTCGAAAGAAAGATATATAGCTCTTGGGGGTTATGTTTTTAAAACAAACTTTTCTCTTGAAAATACTTTCCTTAAAACATACTTTTGATAGTATTTCTTCATAAAATGCTTTTTGAAAAATAGTTTTTCAAAATTCTATATGGTCTGGTAACCTTCATCTCTGATACCACGTGTAACACCCCACGTCCATTAATGTCACTCGCAAAGGGAATGCATTAACTTCCATGGAGCGTATTTAGTGTATAGAACAGAATATAACAAGACAGATATAAATAATGGTACGTGAAAAATTTAAAACAGCTTTTATTGCAGCGAAGAAATGGTTTGATTACAACAACTTCATAAACCAAGTACACTTAATATCGATCTTGATAAATTGTTTCAGAGTACATAAAATAAAAAGCATAAACCCCAACACAAGTAGCCATAAAAGAGATGAGTTGAACTTTACTTTTAGCAATCCAAGCACTTCCAAAAGAGAGAGAAAGAGATCCAAGATCAAGCTACACTAGTACTAGTCCCACCTTGAGAACCTTCGGGGGAAGGAAGAAAAGAGGCGAAAACAAGGGGGTCAGACATAAAGTCTGGCGAGTATAATAACTTTAACAATATAATTATTAAAGTAATTAGGATAAGGCATAAACTGGTAAGATAAGATATGATCATGAAACAAGTGAGCATGACAAAGCAAATAAGAGGAATATTCTGATGTTAATCTCATTCCTAATCACTATAGGATAATTACTATACTGCACCACCACTAGTCGCCCTAAAAGTTGATCCCGCCTACAGAACTTAATAATGATAATGCTAGTTTCGTGTACCCCTAGCTGCCTTCATAGGTGCCGTGTTGGTCCCACAGTGGGGTGTATCACTCCCCAAAGTGGCAACCCGATACCACCAAAGATGCACGGCTTATATCTACACGATGCAATAACGTCTTACCTACCAGCCCGGGCCCACGCACGCACATGACCGCGTTGGACTTGTTTTGCCACCATTAACCCGTTTTGACCTCTTACAATCAAATCCAGTAAGCGTGTCCCGTCCTCGACTTGGGTCGAGCTCACAAAAATACTTAATCGGTTACTGGTTTGAAAAGGGCCCCCATGCTTGACACAAGCCTTCCACCTATGCTTGGTCCCCACTAAGGTTTCCCCACTTAACCCCATTCTTATTCATGTCTTCTTACATGTTTCAATCTTGGTTAAGTGCATCTAATCGTATTTCACATGCCACCCAAGGCACCCCTTAATTTCACATGCCACCCAAGGCACCCACTTAACCCCCCCATGTCCCACCATATGTTTATTTGGTTAAGTGTTACTTAATTCATTAGAACCGTAACCTTGTAAAGACCTCCCACATCAGGCTGACATTTGCGATTGCCGGATTTGTCGGGCGGGTCCGGGCAGTCTTATACCACAAACGAGCCTAACCTCGTGTCTTTACAATTGTTACGCATTTAATTCGTGCCTTTGACCTCTCACATTAGACTGGCATTTGTGGCTGCTGGATTTGCCGGGCGGGTCCGGGCACTCTTACACCACAAAAGAGTCTAACCTCGTGTCTTAGGCGGTTAATTATTACATATCTTTATTTAACCCCAAATTGGATTAATATCCCTATTCAAATTTGTCAATAAATTCCAAATTTATTTATGTCCATAATTGTCTCTTAAAATTATGTCCATAAATACTAATTATGCCAATTAATGTCTCAAATTAATTATATGCCTTTTAGGCCATTTTATGCCAATTCACAATTTATGTATATTCAATATTATCCCATCATCCCCACACTATTCGTACGTTTTCATATGACATATGTTAGACTCGCAAATAGTCTAACTTATAAAAAGAAAAACAACATCACATAACACATAAAATAGATCTAAGGACCATGACATAAGATTACTTAGCCAATAACTTGCATATGAATTTCATTCAAACTAGCATATGATACAAAACTAGCATAGGTAATTGGCATAAACTTGCATAACTTATGTACTGCTATAGATCCAAACATAAATGTGTGAACTTGCATATGGATCAAAACGTAAAGATGTAAACTAGCATATAGATCTAAACATAAAGATGTAAACTTGCATATGGGTCTAAACATAAAGATGTAAACTTGCATATGGATCTAGACATAAAGATTAATGTTACATAAACTAGCATATGCATATACATGTCTCACATACATTTTAACAACCCAAACTTGCATAAAATTCATACATGAATATATGATCCAATCATCAAAAACTTGCATAAGATATATGATTCAACCTGCATAAGATTCACATAAGAACTAACATATGATCCAACTTGCATAAGACTAACATATGATTCAACACCACAAACATACATATAATTTACATCACATGATTCAAAATCATATTCTCAAAATCCCAATTATATCTTATCATAATTAAATTAATTGATTATTTTGTGAAAGCTATCATACTCACAATTAAAAAGAATAGTCTTGTCATTATGGGATATGTATTCTGAAACTGATTTGCTCGCCTTTGATGTAGACTAATCGTTATTTAGATTTGATTTGATTTTGATTCAAGCTTCTATCTTGCTTTAGGGTTGAAAGTGTATGGCGGCTACTCTAGGTTCTTCAATGACGGCATGGCGGCTCTTGTTATGAATTAATGTGATTAGGGTTAGGGATTTAGGAGTGTTTTTATATAAGTTTAATTTAATAAGAGCCGTCGGATTAACCAAGGGATAACCAGAAACATCAGGACCACTCAGATGCCACATCAGCCCTTAGGGCGAATCGAGCCACGGGTTGACAGCCAAACACCCTAAAAAGCGGGGCTTGGGTCGACTCCAAAAATGGTGCGATTCGGCTATTCCCCCTCTCGATTCGTTATTTTGAATTTTTTTTTGGAATATTATATATATATATATTTCTCATATGCATACAAACTTCAAGGCTTAATAACTTCTTCATAAGTTATCCGTTTTACGCAAACCAAATGTCTATCTTGACCCAAAATTTTGAGACGAACATAATAGCGCAACCCATTTCACTTAATTCTTCTTCTAAAAATTAAGTATACTTTAACTTGTGAATTTTAATGTTATAAAATTACGGGGTGTTACACTTTTTATATTCTGGTTTTACGTCCTGAAGCATATAACAATGTCCTGGTTCTCCTGAAGTAATGTGGCCTCTTTGGCCCTAGTAGGACCCAGTCCAATCATTTCTTAATGAAAGGGTTCAATGACAAGTAAGTCGATCCTTTCGCTTTTCAATGAAGCGACATTACCTCTTGCACTCTTATCCCGAATCTTCAGTCAAGGACAAATGAGTTCAATCATTCGTTGATTTCTTCTTTCCTTTTTTCTTTTTTTCCCCAACTTTTAATTGTGGGTTTATTTATTGTTTATCCGCACGAAATCATCCAGTGGCTTCCCGACGAAAGGAGTTTGTACCTTGTGGTTATTACTTCTTCTTTCCAGTTGAAGCAATTATGAAAAAAAATTCATCGCTTAATGCAGTTTCGAATGTTTACGTCATAAAATGTAAGAAACTAAGGAGAAGAAAATTAAATTAATCATCGTCGGGCTTTGCGGCTCAACGTCAGCTTAGAGCAACTTAGGAAGGTTTCACTTACCAAATCTCCTTTCCTTATCTATTGGTTCCCTATGAGCTGATTTCCTATATTGTAGTTATCTTTAAGTATCCATATAAACATTTTCAATTGATTTATTCATTTCTGAACATAAGGGGTACCTTATGCTCACTCTCGATGTTCCTCTTTCCGTTGTCTTTTCTTTAGCTCATTTCAATCGTTTCGTGACCTTTACATTATCAATTTCCACTTACCCCTCCGTTGGCACATCCTCCTGATGCAAGTCCCTATTAACTTCGTGATAAAAATCGCTGAGTCATGTAGGGGTCCCTTTCAAACTAGCTTTAAATTTAGAATCATCGACCTCTTGAAATAGCTGCCATCAATACCATTAATGGTTCTAGCTTATCCGCTGACACAAATACCACGTTAGATCATTCCAAAAGTTAATCAAGGTTTCTCTTGTCCTTTTCTTGATCCTTGTCAGATTCATGTAACAACCCTGAATTTTGGGGCCAATTTAAAATTTAGTAATTTTAATGAGTTTTGATATCTAAAATAATCTATTTTAAATAATAATGATCACAAATTTGATTCAAATCGAAGTTAGAATGAATAATTTAATTTTAATTATAAAAGGAGTTAGAAATAGCGCTGTAGTTTGAAAAGTCAAACTTGAACTTTGACTGAACGTGCAGCATGCAAAATTTAACGGATTTTAGTGAAACCAAAAATATTAGAATCTATTTAAAAATATCTTTCTAACGAATCCGAAAAATCGAAATTTCATAGCGGGAATCAAAAGTTATGCCCAGTTTAAAATTTAGAAAGGTCGCTATGAAATATAAAAAGGTCAAAAATGCTACTTTTCACATACGAAGGAATTTGGACTCGAAACCACTTCCATTGAGTTCAGAATGATGTTTCCGCATTGAAAAACAGTAAACACTTATATATTTCGAGTTTCAGAAATTATTTGTTTAAAAATGTATTTTTAATATTAAATATATTGGCCTTAAAAATAGTCATTTTTCAAACGACCTCTGTTTTCGACGAAACCACTTTTGTTGGAACCGGAATGTCAAATTATTGCTAGGTTTCAATTTTCAGAATTTTTCGAATTAATATGTGAGCATGGTAAAAGAAAATGTGTTTTGACTATTTTTAGTTAAATTTGAACGCCTTAAAAATAGCCATTTTTCAAATAGTCTCAGAATTCGACGAAAATAATTTTGTTGGGTTCGTATCGTCAAAATAAAGCTAAAAATGATTTTTCGGTAATTTTTAGAATTAATATATAATTATAATTGATTTTTCAGTGTAAACGGACAATTTTTGACTTTAAAAATTCATTAAAAATTCATACGAGCTCAGATTTGAACGAAATTAATTTTCATAGGTCCACAGCATTAAAACATAGCTAAATATATTTTTCGAGAATTTTTGAAGTTAATTTGTGACCTCGGTGAATTTTCACGTACGATATACATTAAAATGTTAATAAAATAATGTAATTATTCCAAAACTCATAACAGACCTCGGAATTGGACCCTGGTGTAACAACCCGAAAATCTGGGCCAGTTTAAAATTTTTATTTTGGCAATTTTATCGAATTTTGATTATTTAAAATGGATTATTTTAAATAAAATCAACGAGAAATTTATTTTGAATATAATTCGAACGTATATATTATACGCGTCGTCGTTAGAATATAAATATTTATATATAATTATAAAAGGAATAGAAAATGGCGCGGTAGTTCGATAATTCGATTTCAAACTTCAATTGAATGTACCGGGTGCAAAACAATCCGGATTTTATTGAAACCAAAAACATTAGGATCTAATTGATGATATCTTTCTAACGGATGTAAGAAACTGAGATTTCACTTTAAAAATTGAGAGATATGTCCAGTTGAAAATTCTGAATAGTCGCTATGGAATTCAGGCCCTTAAAAATGGACATTTTGCAAACAACCTCGGATTTCGACGAAACCAGTTTTGTTGGGTCCGGGATGTAAAGTTATTGCTAGATTCCAAATTTCATAATTTTTCGAATCAATATGTGAGCGTGGCAAAGGAAAACGCGTTTGACCAGTTTCAGTTGATTTTAATCGACTGGAAATTGGCCATTTTTCAAACGGTCTCAGAATTCGACGAAACTAGTTTTGTTAGGACCGCATCATCAATACGAAGCTAGAAAATATTTTTATAGAATTTTTCTAGTTAGTATGTGGCCCCGGTAATTTGAAATGTACGTTTAAAATTCAATATAGTGATTTAAATGTAAATTTAACGGAAACTGATTCAAACAGTCGAATCAGCTTGCGATACATATCCCATTGTGTTCGGAATGGGGGTAAAACGCTATGGACGACAGTCGGTGGGCCTCGGTTAGAGGTCGTATGTAAAAGTCAACTTTTAAAATAATAAAATAATAAAATAAATAAATATAAAAATTTAATTAAACCCTCTTCCCTTATATCAGGCCCCCCCCCCCCCGTTCTAAATAATTCCTACAGAAGGAAAAAAAAAAAAAAAAAAAAAAAAATCTCTGTCGCTCAGCCCTAATCGCCTCCTCCCTAGGCCTCGTCGGACCATCGCCAGGATTGGCCGCAGCCTCGCCCCTCCTCATCTTCCTCTCTCCGCTGATCGAACCCCCCCCCCCCCCCCATCGCTAAACCCACCGCGATGACGCCTCCCACAACCGCCACGCCTTCCCTTTTCTCCTCCGATCCCTGTGCCGTCATCGACCCCCACCTCGATCCCCTCTTCTCCTTTTGCTACCCCCCCTCGAGTTCAACCAGCGACAACTCCGACCCCCCCTGCGCTGACGTCAGCAACCGCCACCCCGAGCCCCCTGTAAGTTTTTTTAATTTTATTTATTTTATATTTATTATATAAACTGAATTATATTTATTATATAAACTAGATTTTATAAAACTGATTTGTAATTGATTTTAAAAACTGAATTTTCTTTATTTTTAAAACTGTTTTTTTTTATTATTACTTTAAAGCTAATTTTTATTTTTATTTTATGTAGTAAAGTGATAAAAATATAATCTTTATATTTTTAAAGTGTTAAAAATATGATTTTTATATTGATAAAGTATTAAAAATATAATCTTTATAGGATAGAGGATAAAGATATCATCTTTGTGTATGTAACGAAATAAAAATCTGATTTTTATTTTATATACGTTGAGATAAAGTGTTTATTTTTATAAAGGCGAAAACTTTATTTTTATAAAGGCGAAAACTTTATTTTTATAAAGGCGAAAACTTTATTTTTATAAAGGCGAAAACTTTATTTTTGAAAAGGCTAAATCTTTATTTTAGAAAAGGCGAAATCTTTATATGGAAAATAGCGTGATAAAAATATAATTTTTATCTTTGAGCAACGAAGTAAAAATATAATTTTTATCAATGAACTTCGAACTAAAAATTTGATTTTTATATATTGAATAGCATACTAAAAATATGATTTTTATATAATAGAGGATATATAAAAATGTGATTTTTATATATATAGTGACTACGGGCAACGAAGATGACGAAGATGCGATGACGTTGAAGATTTCTATCAATGAAGTGCCGTGGAGCTAGGATAGCTATATGTGAGAATTTCTCACCTTTCTATTTTATTTCTAGTTATATATATATACTAGGATGCAGACGGTGCTTAGTAGCACCCGACACAATCGTCCACAGACCATGGACTTGTTTGTTTGACAGTTTGGTGATTGATTGCGATATTGGTTTGAATGTGGTTTGTGGTGTGAAAAATCGAATCGATAAATTGGTTAGGATTAGACGTGCGCCGTTATAAGGCGAAGGAGTAAGGCTAGGTTAGATCCTTACTCCAAAGTTTGTGGTTTGCATAACGAATTGATTTGATTGATGTGTGAATGGCGTGGGCCTTCACTAGACCGGGGATAAGGCTAGGCCTTGTCCCGTTTCTAGTATCGTGCCGTTATGCCGCCGAAATTTTCTAAAATATGTTAGAAAAATAAAAATATCATTTTATTGAATAAATGAATTGAATAGAAATTCATAGGTTGAAATAAAATGTTTTATCGTTAAAAATATAATTTTTAACGTGAATATGAAAATAGTGAAGTGAATAAATAAATATTCATTTACAAACCAGATGGTTTGTTTATGTACACTTATTTGAATGACATTGATTGGGTCGATAAATTTTACACATCGCCCAACTGCACAAATAAAATATGTGTTTGATTGTTTGAAACCCCACACGGGTGTTGGGATGAAATTTGAGGTTCACTCATCCTGATTTATTAAATATGTCGATCGGTTGATTGACAGGCTGTTTTAAGCGTTAGATATCTATATTTGATGCTTATACAGTGTAGTGCACTTGGGTTGATGGTTGATTATTTTTCAATGCTATTATACATGTGTTGTATGAAGATCCATATAATTAACTTTATATGGTAATTGATTGGGCCTCATTCCAGTTTAGAAATAGAAATATTTGAAATAGAAATATTTGAAATAGAATATTTGAAAATAGAAATTTATGAAGCCGTGTTGATTAGATTGACGCCATTTTGACGTGAACGATATTTATATCGATTTTAAACGATTTCGAAATGAATTGAATTGAAAACGATTTCGAAATGAATTGAATTGAAAATATTTCGAAATAAATTGAATTGAAAACGATTTCGAAATGAATTGAATTGAAAACGATTTCGAAATGAAGTGAAAACGAATTCAAATTGAATTGAAAGCGAATTGAAATGAATTCAAATTGAATTGAAATTTGAATTGATAGAAATGAATTTTAAAACGAATTTATAAGGAAGAATTCAATTTTGCTTTGAATTGAAATGGAAGTTGAAATAGGTTTTGAAACGATTTTAAAACTATTTATATAATTCGTTTTGAATAGGAATCGACGAAATATATATTATATATATTTTATATATAATATAATGGCCTGAATAGAACGCGCCGCGCCGCGGCAGTTCGCGAATTTCGACCATTTATTTCAAACGGGCATTACGGGAGATCCGACCGTCGGATTCTCCTAAAACCGGAACCGTTGGGTTCGTATCGAAAAGAGCTTTCTAACGAAGATTAGAAATTTGAAATCTAATGGTTGGATTTGGAATTATGTCCAAATCAAATTCGAAAAAGGTCGCTGTAAGTGCAGTTCGATGGCCATTGATGGAAATCGACTGTACGGGCCTTGATAAAATTATTAAAAATAGTAATAATTTGTGTAAAATCATAAGAAATGATTTGTGAAGAATTGGGATGAAAAACTCCATATTTGAAAAGATAAAAATGGATTTTTATCGAAATGAACTAGTTTTGAACTAGAATTATAATTCTATTTATTTTTAAATAAATAAATTGAATTCGAAAAGGGTTTTAAAAGTAACCAAAATTCCAATGATTGCATTGGAGTGGATTTGAATCGAAATTGTCTTCGGAATGTTTCGATGTTGGAATTCGTGATTATACAGGTGTTGTTATGGAAATTTGAAAGATATATATGTATATCGTTATTTCCAATACGACATTTGTTAGTCGTAGAATTCGATATTGAATATAAGCCGATATATTTTCTATTCAGAGCCTTATATTGAATATCAAATGGGATTTGGGTTTGTCGTGAATGGTGTCTTCACTAACACTGTTCTTGAACCCAGTTGAGAAAAGATTAAATCTTTTTATTTAAATTTAATGAAGTGTACCAATTAAATGATATTTAATTGGAATTGAATTGATATTGATTTTTGGGTTTATCGTGAACAGTGTTTTAAATAACACTTGTTCTTTAACCCGATAATTAATGAATGTGATTGGGTTTGTCGTGAATGGTGTCTTCACTAACACTGTTCTTGAACCCAGTTGAGAAAAGATTAAATCTTTTGATTTAGATTTAATGAAGTGTACCAATTAAATGATATTTAATTGGAATTGAATTGATATTGATTTTTGGGTTTATCGTGAACAGTGTTTTAAATAACACTTGTTCTTTAACCCGATAATTAATGAATGTGATTTGGGTTTGTCGTGAATGGTGTCTTCACTAACACTGTTCTTGAACCCAGCTGAGAAAAGATTAAATCTTTTGATTTAGATTTAATGAAGTGTACCAATTAAATGATATTTAATTGGAATTGAATTGATATTGATTTTTGGGTTTATCGTGAACAGTGTTTTAAATAACACTTGTTCTTTAACCCGATAATTAATGAATGTGATTTGGGTTTGTCGTGAATGGTGTCTTCACTAACACTGTTCTTGAACCCAGCTGAGAAAAGATTAAATCTTTTGATTTAGATTTAATGAAGTGTACCAATTAAATAATATTTAATTGGAATTGAATGGATATTGATTTTTGGGTTTATCGTGAACAGTGTTTTAAATAACACTTGTTCTTTAACCCGATAATTAATGGGATGTGACTTTGGGTTTATCGTGAACCGTGTTTTAAATGACACGGATTCTTTAACCCAGTCACAGATTAAAACTAAGTGGAGTTTTAATGAATCTTTAATTAGATTGAAAAGATCGAGAATGGAGTATCACCAGTTTTGCTCCAGGCGATAGTTAAATCTTTAATTAGATTTGAATGTGAAATTTAGAAACTAACTGGCGGTTAGCCAAGCAGAATGGTTTTCTGGATATTGATCTGATGTTGGTTTCGGCCTTCGGGGTTAATATTTGGGGAATTATTCTCTTGATTAATTTACGGTTAATGACTAATGAGTTGGAATGAGGCGTATGTTGTGTTTGTGTAACACTTTTATAATATATACGCGAGTTATTCGGAAAGACCGGGTTTATCCCATTCTGAATAACTGATACGACGATAAGTCGAAGATGAAGACGATGGTCGAAGACCGGAGGTCTTCACGTCGTTTGGGTAATTACTGATGATCTTGATTGGGCTGTACACCCAAGAAGATGGAAACAGTTAGTGATCGTCCAGACGTACTTGGAGATCGATGGATATGCGGGGTACTAGGTGCCTCCGGTTTCGTTCAGACCCAGAACGGACTTGTAAATGGACTGTGTGTCTGACATCGGATTTCATTCTGTGTGACTGATATCGGTTGCATAGGATGGTTTGCCTGTGTGGCATGCTAAGATGCAAATGATCAAGGCTTCTGTTGAAAAGCAAAGTCTTGTGGTGATGATCAAAGCACGGCCTTTGTGGCGTAGCTTTGTGTAACGTTTACTTCACGAGTTTCACACCCGGTATGGACCAAAAACGGGAGAAAGGACCTCAGGGAGGGCCTGCGTTTCTTCCTAGTTAGAAGTGGCGTCAGTGGTTTTACACGCCCTGACGAGTTTGACTTATGTGGTTGTTGCTGTTGCGAGGCGCCTCGGATTGATCGGTCGTTCTCGAACCGATGGAGTCATTTAGTGGCTCATTTACGCCCCAAAGGGCGGGGAAACGTAGTGTTCAGGCATTTTAATCCACATCGGTGGACCGGCCCTGTCGCTCCTAGGGTCACTCGAGCTCTGATCCTGAGACTCGGGCTAGGCAGTCTCGAATCGGTTGAGGACTATCTTTTGCCTCGGTTCATAGACGGAAATCCAATTTCCAAATACGTGACATTTGCGGTTTTAATTGTAATCCTATATATGGCGACATAGTGGGATGGGGCGCTTATGCCGCCTATGATTGATACTTATGATTTGAAGTTGTTTTATACACTATGCACTTATAATAGTATCAAATGATTTGTTTTAAACGTATCAAGCATTCTTTGGCTGTTATAAGGTAAAAACCCTATCCCCCGGCTTGCGTTGCATTGTGTGATAGGACCTGGGTCTTATAACAGCTTCATTTTTCTTTATTTAGCATTGCGCTGTTTGTTCTATGCACTGGTATTCTTGGGAGGAAACCCGTTCCGTGTTATACGGCGTGGTCCCCTTGATTTACCTAACTTTGAAAATAAAGATTAATAACTGTTTTAGTTCTCACACCAGTCACATGACTGACCTGGAGTTTATTGTTTTAACCTAAACTCTGGGTGCCCTTATTTTCGACACGGGCAGCTAGTAGTTTTGGTTTTGCAGATTTATATTCACAGGATCCTGGTTTTACAGCTGGAATGATATCCGGAAAGCTTTGTATCCGTATATCTCTTCTGGTTGTGTATTGTATTATTTTCCGCTGCTATGTATTTAAATGTAATTTAAATCTCTGATATTTCTGTGTAATATTCATTTATACTCTGTAAATTCTTGTAATCTGATGCATTGTTGTAATATACAGTGAAACGTTCTTTTATATGTGTTCTGCTGTGGTTTGTTCTCGAACTATCCGACGCTTTCCTTTACGGGGAAGTTGCGGGTCTTTACACGTGGTATCAGAGCTTTGGTTTACAAAGCTCAGAGAACAAGGCACATTAGAACCATACGAAAGAATTCATCAGATATTGGGTTAGTAAAATCCAATGGGAATGACTCGTTAGAGATGGGATCAGTAGTATCCTAGAACGAGTGTGAAGAGTATATTTTTCAAATGAAAACATTCTTTATTTTGAAAATTTAAATCAACTATTCGTATTTGATTATTTATTTATATTGATTTGGACAATGCAGTATATAAAGATTTTGGGTATACGTCTGATCCACGTGTATTCGAAGTTTTAATATATTGGATAGATATAGCATCACACTCTAGTCGCCCGGAGATGATTCTACTGATGACTATATAGCATCAGTAGTGTGTGTTCGAGTTTCGAAGGTGTGATTTTCTATATATTTCCATTAGGCTGGTGTGAGAACCCAAAACTTATATATAGCTAGAATTCATCGTTGTGATTTGGCATCAAAAACATGATTTTTGTATATATATCAAATTATGAATTTGAAACGTTAAATTCACTAATTGATTGATGTTTGTGTTGTTTGTTAAATTGTTTGATAATTTTTAACCAATTAGCCTGATTGAATCATATATTGACTTATATTGAAAATTGGTCGCATTTGTTTGCATATACATATATATCATTGAACAGGTCATAGCAAGGAGGCTAAAGCCAGAGAATAAAATTTGTTTGCCCGACAAATAGGTACATGTTTACTACATAATTTCCTGTTTTGTTTGGGTGATGATGATTTTGTGAGCCTATTGGCTAGCCGCTTGGCTTTTTCTTTTTCTTTTTGAGATCTGAAGGACCGGGGAAGCTATTTGAAATTCCCCGATGCTCCCGGTGCAGGGGAGGTTATGGCGAAATTTTTCAAAAATTTAGGGTGTTAGCCAAATTTTTGAGATTTTAGAAAATTCTCAGAAACAAAAGAGTTGGAGAATAGAAGCCAGACCGAGCGTAGGGCTGAATAATCAAACCACTTTCGACTTTGTTCCTTTTCGGGGACGAAAAGTTTTAAGTGGGGGAGATTGTAACAACCCGAAAATCTGGGCCAGTTTAAAATTTTTATTTTGGCAATTTTATCGAATTTTGATTATTTAAAATGGATTATTTTAAATAAAATCAACGAGAAATTTATTTTGAATATAATTCGAACGTATATATTATACGCGTCGTCGTTAGAATATAAATATTTATATATAATTATAAAAGGAATAGAAAATGGCGCGGTAGTTCGATAATTCGATTTCAAACTTCAATTGAATGTACCGGGTGCAAAACAATCCGGATTTTATTGAAACCAAAAACATTAGGATCTAATTGATGATATCTTTCTAACGGATGTAAGAAACTGAGATTTCACTTTAAAAATTGAGAGATATGTCCAGTTGAAAATTCTGAATAGTCGCTACGGAATTCAGGCCCTTAAAAATGGACATTTTGCAAACAACCTCGGATTTTGACGAAACCAGTTTTGTTGGGTCCGGGATGTAAAGTTATTGCTAGATTCCAAATTTCATAATTTTTCGAATCAATATGTGAGCGTGGCAAAGGAAAACGCGTTTGACCAGTTTCAGTTGATTTTAATCGACTGGAAATTGGCCATTTTTCAAACGGTCTCAGAATTCGACGAAACTAGTTTTGTTAGGACCGCATCGTCAATACGAAGCTAGAAAATATTTTTATAGAATTTTTCTAGTTAGTATGTGGCCCCGGTAATTTGAAATGTACGTTTAAAATTCAATATAGTGATTTAAATGTAAATTTAATGGAAACTGATTCAAACAGTCGAATCAGCTTGCGATACATATCCCATTGTGTTCGGAATGGGGGTAAAACGCTATGGACGACAGTCGGTGGGCCTCGGTTAGAGGTCGTATGTAAAAGTCAACTTTTAAAATAATAAAATAATAAAATAAATAAATATAAAAATTTAATTAAACCCTCTTCCCTTATATCAGGCCCCCCCCCCCCCCCCCCCCGTTCTAAATAATTCCTACAGAAGGAAAAAAAAAAAAAAAAAAAAAAAAAAAATCTCTGTCGCTCAGCCCTAATCGCCTCCTCCCTAGGCCTCGTCGGACCATCGCCAGGATTGGCCGCAGCCTCGCCCCTCCTCATCTTCCTCTCTCCGCTGATCGAACCCCCCCCCCCATCGCTAAACCCACCGCGATGACGCCTCCCACAACCGCCACGCCTTCCCTTTTCTCCTCCGATCCCTGTGCCGTCATCGACCCCCACCTCGATCCCCTCTTCTCCTTTTGCTACCCCCCCCCCCTCGAGTTCAACCAGCGACAACTCCGACCCCCCCCTGCGCTGACGTCAGCAACCGCCACCCCGAGCCCCCTGTAAGTTTTTTTAATTTTATTTATTTTATATTTATTATATAAACTGAATTATATTTATTATATAAACTAGATTTTATAAAACTGATTTGTAATTGATTTTAAAAACTGAATTTTCTTTATTTTTAAAACTGTTTTTTTTTTATTATTACTTTAAAGATAATTTTTATTTTTATTTTATGTAGTAAAGTGATAAAAATATAATCTTTATATTTTTAAAGTGTTAAAAATATGATTTTTATATTGATAAAGTATTAAAAATATAATCTTTATAGGATAGAGGATAAAGATATCATCTTTGTGTATGTAACGAAATAAAAATCTGATTTTTATTTTATATACGTTGAGATAAAGTGTTTATTTTTATAAAGGCGAAAACTTTATTTTTATAAAGGCGAAAACTTTATTTTTATAAAGGCGAAAACTTTATTTTTATAAAGGCGAAAACTTTATTTTTATAAAGGCGAAAACTTTATTTTTGAAAAGGCTAAATCTTTATTTTAGAAAAGGCGAAATCTTTATATGGAAAATAGCGTGATAAAAATATAATTTTTATCTTTGAGCAACGAAGTAAAAATATAATTTTTATCAATGAACTTCGAACTAAAAATTTGATTTTTATATATTGAATAGCATACTAAAAATATGATTTTTATATAATAGAGGATATATAAAAATGTGATTTTTATATATATAGTGACTACGGGCAACGAAGATGACGAAGATGCGATGACGTTGAAGATTTCTATCAATGAAGTGCCGTGGAGCTAGGATAGCTATATGTGAGAATTTCTCACCTTTCTATTTTATTTCTAGTTATATATATATACTAGGATGCAGACGGTGCTTAGTAGCACCCGACACAATCGTCCACAGACCATGGACTTGTTTGTTTGACAGTTTGGTGATTGATTGCGATATTGGTTTGAATGTGGTTTGTGGTGTGAAAAATCGAATCGATAAATTGGTTAGGATTAGACGTGCGCCGTTATAAGGCGAAGGAGTAAGGCTAGGTTAGATCCTTACTCCAAAGTTTGTGGTTTGCATAACGAATTGATTTGATTGATGTGTGAATGGCGTGGGCCTTCACTAGACCGGGGATAAGGCTAGGCCTTGTCCCGTTTCTAGTATCGTGCCGTTATGCCGCCGAAATTTTCTAAAATATGTTAGAAAAATAAAAATATCATTTTATTGAATAAATGAATTGAATAGAAATTCATAGGTTGAAATAAAATGTTTTATCGTTAAAAATATAATTTTTAACGTGAATATGAAAATAGTGAAGTGAATAAATAAATATTCATTTACAAACCAGATGGTTTGTTTATGTACACTTATTTGAATGACATTGATTGGGTCGATAAATTTTACACATCGCCCAACTGCACAAATAAAATATGTGTTTGATTGTTTGAAACCCCACACGGGTGTTGGGATGAAATTTGAGGTTCACTCATCCTGATTTATTAAATATGTCGATCGGTTGATTGACAGGCTGTTTTAAGCGTTAGATATCTATATTTGATGCTTATACAGTGTAGTGCACTTTGGTTGATGGTTGATTATTTTTCAATGCTATTATACATGTGTTGTATGAAGATCCATATAATTAACTTTATATGGTAATTGATTGGGCCTCATTCCAGTTTAGAAATAGAAATATTTGAAATAGAAATATTTGAAATAGAATATTTGAAAATAGAAATTTATGAAGCCGTGTTGATTAGATTGACGCCATTTTGACGTGAACGATATTTATATCGATTTTAAACGATTTCGAAATGAATTGAATTGAAAACGATTTCGAAATGAATTGAATTGAAAATATTTCGAAATAAATTGAATTGAAAACGATTTCGAAATGAATTGAATTGAAAACGATTTCGAAATGAAGTGAAAACGAATTCAAATTGAATTGAAAGCGAATTGAAATGAATTCAAATTGAATTGAAATTTGAATTGATAGAAATGAATTTTAAAACGAATTTATAAGGAAGAATTCAATTTTGCTTTGAATTGAAATGGAAGTTGAAATAGGTTTTGAAACGATTTTAAAACTATTTATATAATTCGTTTTGAATAGGAATCGACGAAATATATATTATATATATTTTATATATAATATAATGGCCTGAATAGAACGCGCCGCGCCGCGGCAGTTCGCGAATTTCGACCATTTATTTCAAACGGGCATTACGGGAGATCCGACCGTCGGATTCTCCTAAAACCGGAACCGTTGGGTTCGTATCGAAAAGAGCTTTCTAACGAAGATTAGAAATTTGAAATCTAATGGTTGGATTTGGAATTATGTCCAAATCAAATTCGAAAAAGGTCGCTGTAAGTGCAGTTCGATGGCCATTGATGGAAATCGACTGTACGGGCCTTGATAAAATTATTAAAAATAGTAATAATTTGTGTAAAATCATAAGAAATGATTTGTGAAGAATTGGGATGAAAAACTCCATATTTGAAAAGATAAAAATGGATTTTTATCGAAATGAACTAGTTTTGAACTAGAATTATAATTCTATTTATTTTTAAATAAATAAATTGAATTCGAAAAGGGTTTTAAAAGTAACCAAAATTCCAATGATTGCATTGGAGTGGATTTGAATCGAAATTGTCTTCGGAATGTTTCGATGTTGGAATTCGTGATTATACAGGTGTTGTTATGGAAATTTGAAAGATATATATGTATATCGTTATTTCCAATACGACATTTGTTAGTCGTAGAATTCGATATTGAATATAAGCCGATATATTTTCTATTCAGAGCCTTATATTGAATATCAAATGGGATTTGGGTTTGTCGTGAATGGTGTCTTCACTAACACTGTTCTTGAACCCAGTTGAGAAAAGATTAAATCTTTTTATTTAAATTTAATGAAGTGTACCAATTAAATGATATTTAATTGGAATTGAATTGATATTGATTTTTGGGTTTATCGTGAACAGTGTTTTAAATAACACTTGTTCTTTAACCCGATAATTAATGAATGTGATTGGGTTTGTCGTGAATGGTGTCTTCACTAACACTGTTCTTGAACCCAGTTGAGAAAAGATTAAATCTTTTGATTTAGATTTAATGAAGTGTACCAATTAAATGATATTTAATTGGAATTGAATTGATATTGATTTTTGGGTTTATCGTGAACAGTGTTTTAAATAACACTTGTTCTTTAACCCGATAATTAATGAATGTGATTTGGGTTTGTCGTGAATGGTGTCTTCACTAACACTGTTCTTGAACCCAGCTGAGAAAAGATTAAATCTTTTGATTTAGATTTAATGAAGTGTACCAATTAAATGATATTTAATTGGAATTGAATTGATATTGATTTTTGGGTTTATCGTGAACAGTGTTTTAAATAACACTTGTTCTTTAACCCGATAATTAATGAATGTGATTTGGGTTTGTCGTGAATGGTGTCTTCACTAACACTGTTCTTGAACCCAGCTGAGAAAAGATTAAATCTTTTGATTTAGATTTAATGAAGTGTACCAATTAAATAATATTTAATTGGAATTGAATGGATATTGATTTTTGGGTTTATCGTGAACAGTGTTTTAAATAACACTTGTTCTTTAACCCGATAATTAATGGGATGTGACTTTGGGTTTATCGTGAACCGTGTTTTAAATGACACGGATTCTTTAACCCAGTCACAGATTAAAACTAAGTGGAGTTTTAATGAATCTTTAATTAGATTGAAAAGATCGAGAATGGAGTATCACCAGTTTTGCTCCAGGCGATAGTTAAATCTTTAATTAGATTTGAATGTGAAATTTAGAAACTAACTGGCGGTTAGCCAAGCAGAATGGTTTTCTGGATATTGATCTGATGTTGGTTTCGGCCTTCGGGGTTAATATTTGGGGAATTATTCTCTTGATTAATTTACGGTTAATGACTAATGAGTTGGAATGAGGCGTATGTTGTGTTTGTGTAACACTTTTATAATATATACGCGAGTTATTCGGAAAGACCGGGTTTATCCCATTCTGAATAACTGATACGACGATAAGTCGAAGATGAAGACGATGGTCGAAGACCGGAGGTCTTCACGTCGTTTGGGTAATTACTGATGATCTTGATTGGGCTGTACACCCAAGAAGATGGAAACAGTTAGTGATCGTCCAGACGTACTTGGAGATCGATGGATATGCGGGGTACTAGGTGCCTCCGGTTTCGTTCAGACCCAGAACGGACTTGTAAATGGACTGTGTGTCTGACATCGGATTTCATTCTGTGTGACTGATATCGGTTGCATAGGATGGTTTGCCTGTGTGGCATGCTAAGATGCAAATGATCAAGGCTTCTGTTGAAAAGCAAAGTCTTGTGGTGATGATCAAAGCACGGCCTTTGTGGCGTAGCTTTGTGTAACGTTTACTTCACGAGTTTCACACCCGGTATGGACCAAAAACGGGAGAAAGGACCTCAGGGAGGGCCTGCGTTTCTTCCTAGTTAGAAGTGGCGTCAGTGGTTTTACACGCCCTGACGAGTTTGACTTATGTGGTTGTTGCTGTTGCGAGGCGCCTCGGATTGATCGGTCGTTCTCGAACCGATGGAGTCATTTAGTGGCTCATTTACGCCCCAAAGGGCGGGGAAACGTAGTGTTCAGGCATTTTAATCCACATCGGTGGACCGGCCCTGTCGCTCCTAGGGTCACTCGAGCTCTGATCCTGAGACTCGGGCTAGGCAGTCTCGAATCGGTTGAGGACTATCTTTTGCCTCGGTTCATAGACGGAAATCCAATTTCCAAATACGTGACATTTGCGGTTTTAATTGTAATCCTATATATGGCGACATAGTGGGATGGGGCGCTTATGCCGCCTATGATTGATACTTATGATTTGAAGTTGTTTTATACACTATGCACTTATAATAGTATCAAATGATTTGTTTTAAACGTATCAAGCATTCTTTGGCTGTTATAAGGTAAAAACCCTATCCCCCGGCTTGCGTTGCATTGTGTGATAGGACCTGGGTCTTATAACAGCTTCATTTTTCTTTATTTAGCATTGCGCTGTTTGTTCTATGCACTGGTATTCTTGGGAGGAAACCCGTTCCGTGTTATACGGCGTGGTCCCTTGATTTACCTAACTTTGAAAATAAAGATTAATAACTGTTTTAGTTCTCACACCAGTCACATGACTGACCTGGAGTTTATTGTTTTAACCTAAACTCTGGGTGCCCTTATTTTCGACACGGGCAGCTAGTAGTTTTGGTTTTGCAGATTTATATTCACAGGATCCTGGTTTTACAGCTGGAATGATATCCGGAAAGCTTTGTATCCGTATATCTCTTCTGGTTGTGTATTGTATTATTTTCCGCTGCTATGTATTTAAATGTAATTTAAATCTCTGATATTTCTGTGTAATATTCATTTATACTCTGTAAATTCTTGTAATCTGATGCATTGTTGTAATATACAGTGAAACGTTCTTTTATATGTGTTCTGCTGTGGTTTGTTCTCGAACTATCCGACGCTTTCCTTTACGGGGAAGTTGCGGGTCTTTACACCTGGGACATAGCCCATCGCGTTCAGAAGGCCTCAAAACATTAAGATCGACAGTAAGCAGGCCCAAATCCGATAAAGTCCAAAAATCCACCTTTTTAGCACAAATTTCGAGATTTATTAATAAAATAATATTTAAAAATCGGGCTGAACCCTAATGCCAGCCGCCACTGCAGTTTTTGATGGTTGAAACTATTCGAATTTCAAATGCTAATATCTTCCAATCCGCTCAACGAAAATCAACAAATCATATACCGAATCGAAGAGAATTTCAAGACCTTTCAATCCATACGGCTAAGATCGAGTTTTAAGTCACGGATTTCGAGGCAAAGCACCCCAAACCCGCCGCCTATTGCAGCCCGCCGCCCCCTGTAGGACCCACCGCACCCCCCACCAATCCCGGCGAACATAGCCCTCTCCTCCCTCTTCGATTTGCCACCTTCCGATCGATTTCTAGTTGCTCCAATCTCAAGATAAATGGATCCCTAGTTTTGAGCTTTATGGGTTCACAAATTGCATAAGTCACGGCTGAAACGTTGAGGAAGATGGAGGATTAAGGTGGGTTTGACTTTTGCCTAATTACAGTTGACTATTTAATTTATCCAATTTGACCAATCTTAATTTGATCATATCTTGCTCGTACGGACTCGAAACTGAGCGATTTCAGGTGTGCCACGATCGTGAGACCGAGAGCTTCACGATGACACTGACTAGGCATGATTCCGAGAAAGTTGAATTTTGGCCAAATTTTGGCTCGGAACAGCGCAGAACTCAATATCAATGTGAGATTTCTTTGTTTAAAAATAATTAATCAATTCAATTTGCTATATGATGATTGTATGTATATAATTTAGATCTGTTTGTGCTGAAATTTGTATGATGTTTGATTTGTTGTTTAGTTGAGAACAAATATATCCTATTTGTTTAGTTGGAAAATAAGTATATTATGTTTGTTAAGATAATATAGTTGAAAAACAAATATACATCATGTTTGTTTTGTTGAAACCAAATGTCTCATGTTTGAATTAGAGGAAATGGTTGAAACCAAAATATCATTTTTGGTTAATTAGAGGTTTGTTAAGAAATAACAATACCACTTATTTTGCTTAGTTTACATAGAAGGATATGAACAACAAATTTACTTATTTTGTTGAATAGAACAACAAAATACTGATATTGTTGAATAGGATAATATGAAAAACAAAATAACTTGTTTCGTTGAATAGGAAATTGTTATGTTAATATCACCTTGTTAGAATTGGTCATGTAAAATTATCCTTTTTATGTGAATTAGAATTGGTCATGTAAAATATACATTGTATATATACAAATGTTGAAACAAACAAAAAAAATGAAAAGAAAAGGAAATTGACATTTTTCTTAAATATGGATCAAAGGACAAAAATTCACATTTTTGTTTAATGTAATGAATAAGAACAAAAATTCACATTTTTGTTTAATGAAATGAGTCTGTTAACATATAAATTCACCTTTTACATGTCATTTGTAATGAAATGAATTTGTTAACATATAGAATTCTTTTGTTTATGTCACTAGGAATGGGAAATTTGTTAAGATATAATATTTACTTTTTATATATCATTAGAAGAAATAGAAAAATGTGATTACGCATAATATCATTCTTATATGAAATTAAGATCCATAGAAATGATTAGTGTATTAAATATCATTTTTTTATGACATTAGACTACATTGAATTTGTAACATATAAAATATCATGGTTATTTGTTCGTTGAGTTAGAGTTGACGACAAACAAATATATCACTTTTCTGTTAATGTTTAGTGTTAGAAACGATGTAACATAAAAATTATATTTTATGTTGATATGAATCATGAGAAAAGAATTGACGATTTTAAAATTTCTTTTTTTTTATAAAAAAAGAGGTTTAGACTTTGGAATGTAAATTACATTTTAATGCAATAATAAAGAAGAGATTTTGTCAAATATAAAAATATAAGAATGACAAAATATTCATTTTGTCAAATATAAAAGAAACCATTTTTGCTCGCTACTCTTTTGTTATCAAAATTTGTTCACATTCCTTTTGTCATGCAAAAGTAACAAATTTGTTCATATTTCTTTTTGGTCGATAAAAAGAAACCCTTTTTGTCAATATTTCTTTTGTCGATAAAAAGAAACATTTTGTCGCTATTTCTTCTTAATGGTAAAAAGGAACATTTTTGTCGCTGATTCTTTTTAACATTAAAAAGAATCATTTTTATTGTTATTTCTTTTCAGTGTAAAAAAAAAAAAAAGATTCTTTTTGTGTCATGACAGTTTAGATAAAAGTAGACATCTTCTTAGTGTCAAAATTGATGAATTAAAGAGTTGCATTGTTTATTTACATTTTTGATGTAAATAAAAAAAAATGAATTTAGCAGTAGCATTTTTACTTACCTTTTAGATGTAAGTAAAAGCATGTTTTGAACAGTCATATTTTTATTTACATGTCAGATGTAAATAAAAGTATAAATTGGAATGTTTATATTTTTATCAATATTTTGATGCGGTAAAAGAGAAATGTTAATATCACATTTTTATCGATATTTCTGGTGCGATAAAAATAGCGATGTTAACATTTCATTCTTATCGTCATTTGAGTTACGATAAAATGAATACATTTCAAAACTGCATTTTTGCTGCGTTTCTTTTTGTTAATAAAAAGTTCATTGTTATGCTTCATATAAAAAAGATATATTTATTTGGTAATGTCGTGTATTGCATATGAAGAAAACATATTTATTTGTTATATACTGCATATGAAATGAAATGCATGGTTAAGATCATATTTTTGTCAATGGAAAATGGTAGCGATAAAATTTACATTTTTATTATGTAGAACAAAAATATGAACTCGCATTTTAAATAGAATTTGTGTTTTATATGTAAACAAAAGTAGGAATATGCATTGATGATAAAGACTACATTTTTGTTATGTAACTTAGAATGAGAACTTGCATTGCAAATAAAATTTACATTTTTATTTGAACTAAAGATATAATATTTGCTATGCAAATAAAAATTACTTTATTTATTTTGAAACTATGATATGCAATTGGCATTGAAAATAAAAAATTATATTTTTATTTGTAACTATGGTATGAAATTTGGCAAGCGAACAAAATTTTACATTTTCATATGTAACTATAAGTGAGAATTTGCACTGTAAATTAGAATTACATTTTTATTATGTCATTAAAATATGATATTACATTGTAAATTAAAATTACATTTTTATGATGTCACCTAAGAATAGAATTTACATTGCCATTATAAAAAGTCAAGATCATTTTGGTTTTGCATTGAAAGAGATAGGAATTATAATTTTTGTTTGGCATTTAAAAGAATAGCAAAGTTATTATTTTTGTTATATTGAAATTAAGCAAACAAAAATATATTCATTTGTATAGAAATGAAGTGGACACCAAAATATGCATGGTTGTTGTAATGGAAATGAAACACAAAAACACTTATTTTTTTGTTGTAATTGGAATGATACACAAAACATACATTTTGTGTATAGTATATTTATGGAAATTGAAAAATAAAAGAAAACAATGTTGCGTGTGATGATATATATATCAATATTGGATATAAATAAGAAGATTTGTTGTTAGCAAAATATAGTAAAATGAAATGGACGAGGAATTATATTTATATAAATTATATATATATATATATATATAAATTAAAAGTACTTGAATCGAGCATGGTAGTTCACATTTTAGAATCGTACTTTTAATTGATTATATCGTATGATCCGACCGACGGATTTTCCCAAAACTGAAACCGGTAGGTTCGCCTTGGGAAGATCTTTCTAATGATATGAAGTATATTAAAATCCAACAGTTAGATTTAGAGAAACGTGTAAAACAAATTTGGGTGAAAACAGTGCCAAAGTCGCCTGTTGACATGAGACGTCGTTAAATAGAATTTAATTAAAAATAAAGATTGATCGTTATAAATTAATTTTAACGATATGAAATTGCTTTCAAATTTATATATGCGAGAATTATTTGGAAAGTCCGAGTTTACTCTCATTCCAAATAATGATACGACGTTCGAAGAGTTGAAGACGGTGATTGAAGACCGACGATTCACATCGAATGGGTGTGTTGCTATTGAGACCCATGATGGGAGTAGCTACCTTAAAGGGGCGACAGTAGTAGCCGTCCGGACGTAGTGTTGATTGCACGGGTTTGGCTTTAGCTCAAACCCAGAGCATAAGCGCGTAAATGGGTTGTAGTCTGACATTGTATTCTTTTATACTGTATTCGTTGATCTCTGCTAAACATATATCTGTTTGGTGTTTTACACCCTTCTCTGAAACGTATGAGCTCAGAGGTTATATGTTGGTAGAAATCAATGGTATGGTATGGATTGACGATGTGGCATGCTAAGATGCATATGATCAAGGCTTTGTTGAAAAGCAGGCCTTGTGGGATGATCAAAGCATAGCCTGTTTAGGCATAGCTTTGTGTATAGCGTGACTTCACGAGCCTCACACACCGGCGGAGTCTAAAACGGGAGAAGGGAACGCAGGGAGAGCAACACGTTTCTTTCTAGCTAGAGTGGTGTCAGTGACCTACCAGCCCTGACATTTTACTTATGTGGATGATGGAATGAGGCGCCTCGGATAGGTCCTATAGGACCGGGGAATGTGTGCTTAGGAATTGCCAATCCTCTAAGCTGTATTTGAGGACCGGCCCTGCCATTTCCAAGGGTTAACTACGGGTAATCCTGAGGCATCAGCTAGAGTGTCTCGAATCGGTAAGGAGCTCCTCCCTAGCCTTGACTCAGATGGAAATCCAAATTCCAAATACGACCCTTGCGGTTTTGATTGTATTACTAGTATGGAGGCATAGCATATAGTACCTATGCTTCTTATGATTGATATATTTAATTTGAAATGTTTTAAAACATATACACACTAATAATAATATCGTTTTTATCGTATCAAGCATGTTTGACCATTATAAGGTAAAACCCTATCCTCCGGTTTGCGTTGCATTGTGTGATGGGACTTGGGTCTTATGATGGTTTCATTTTTCTACAAAGCATTGCGTTGTTTGACGATTTACTTAAATTATGCACGGCAATCCATTGGAATAAAACCCGTTCCGCTTTAGCGGCGTGGTCCTTGGATTTGCCTTATTACTATTAGTTATATTAGTTAAGAATTCTCACACCAGTCCCACGACTGACCCGTTGTTTGTTTCCACTTTTGCAAACTCGGGTGCCCTCTTTTCCACACGGGCAGTCGAGTAGCTTTTTGCAGATATTTATCTCTTTAGCAGGATCCTGGATTGGAGCTCAAAGCTGTGTCCAGAGCATAGAAAAGTCTTCCGCTGTCTTAGTTATTTTATTTCCGTTGCACTGTATTAAAGTAATGTAAAATTATCTTCCGCTGTAAATTTATTTAATGTACTCTGATATATATTCTGTACTCTGATGTAACATTTATTATGATGTTATAAAAGTCTGTTGTTATTGTTCTGATGTTGTTGTATTCCCAAAGTTAAAGTATTCGTGGATTTCCGACCTTTGGGTCAGACTTGTATGGTTTATGGTCGATCCAAAGAGCGGGAATATACGGGTCTTTACAATTCATCACATTCTTGAGCCTTGAAATGTAAACTTTTAACTATTGCATAAACTTATCAACCAGCTTGCTTCACGCACCAATCAATCCATTATTCATCTGCCTAAACCAAAGCACAACCAACTCCGTGAAATATAAAAATGTATTTTTTCATCAACTCTTTGAATACCTCCTATGCTTCCATATGCTTGATGTATTGCATCAAGTTCGTTGCAGATTCTAACCTCCCATCATATGCATTCAGCACCGAAAGCTTTAATTTTGTAGGTTTCTCGCATTTCCAAATGTTAGGAGCAAACATAATCATGTTGTGTTGGTTCTTTTTCTTTTATTCTAACTTTCTTTCTTTCTTGTCTCACCTTATTTTTTTTCTTTTAGCTTCTGGGTTTGCGGTACTTGAGTTTGGACGCAGGAGGTATTAGTGTCGAGATTCGAGCATCAAAAATTTATGGGACACTACAATTGGTATCAGAGCAATGGTTTAGTAATAACCTTGACTTTGTGGCATAACTTGATAGAGATGGGTTTAGTAATTCCCTAGATTTAGTTGAGTGTATGTATATGAGAGCACATGTTTGCAAATTATATATATATATATTGTGTTATTTGATCGGTTCAAATAGAACTGGCAATTGATACAATATTGTTTTGTAAAGAGGGTAATTGGAATAATTTTTCCCAATATATATTACAGAAAAGAAATTTTTTTATCAGTTTACTGGAATATTGGTTTTTTGATTGATTTGAATGGAATTCAAATGAGATTGTATATGGTTTAATATAACGAGAGAACTTGATGAATAATGTTTTTAATAAGAAATTAAACAAATCAAATTTTAACTTGAAAAATAAGTTAAATATAGGATGATTGAGTTACATTGATTATGCATTGTTTATTGGCTGTATAATGGGTTGATTGATAATAAAATTTATCAATAGTTGAATAAATTGGAAACTAAGAGAAATAGTTTTCAATATAATGAATTTGAATTGAATCACATATGAAATAAAACCCAATATTTGTTATTTGCGTTATGTATTAAATTAGTGTAGGTTGGAAGTGGAAGAGCCGGTAGTTGCTTTGCTTTGCGATTAAAGCATTGATTGCCCGACAAATAGGTATTCCTTAATTTTATTGATTGGTGATTGATTTTATACCCCTGAGTTGGGTAGCTGCTTGGCTTTGCTTTCTTTTGATCGATGCGAGGCCTAAACCGGCATTTGTAGTTGTTCCGATCGAGCCGTGCAGAAGAGATGCCGGCGAATTTTTTGAAAATTTTCAAACTTAGTACATTTTGATAGCGTTCTAATATAAGTATTTTGAAAATAATTGGGTTTGGAGCATTCTTCTTAATTTAGTAATTTCGGGGATGAAATTCTATTAAAGGGAGAAGAACGTAACGACCCGGATTTTTGGTCATTTGAATTTGATATTTAAATCTATTTTAAATATTATATTTGAAATATTAATGGATTATTAAAATAGAATTCGTTAATCAAACGACGATTGAACATTTATATTTATATTAATATTAAAACGAGCTCGTAAAGACATAGTAGTTCATAATATTTAGTTTTGAACTTCAATTGAATATACAGAATCCGTTATAAGTCGGAATTCTATAAAACAAGAAATGTTTGAATCTATTAGATTATAATTTTCTAATGAAAGAGAAAAATTGAGATTCTATCTTATATATTGTGAGTTATGTCCAAATCAAATTTTAAAATAGTCGCTATGGAAATCATTTATAAACGATAAAGTTTATTTTATATATTTAAATCAGAATTTATATATATTTGGATATCGTTTAACTAAAAATAATAATATTGAGTTATCAATCCATATTGGTTTATTTTGAATCTGTATAAGATTTTAGTTGGAGATATCCGATAATAATAATTTATTATTATTTAGATTTAATTGTTTTGATTTATTTATATTTTATCGCTATTATATAAGCCGTAAAAATAGCCCTTTTCCAAACGACCTCCGTTTTTGACGAAATGAATTTTATTGGAATATGTATACTAGTTATTGCTAGATTTCCAGTTTATAGCCAACTGGAGTTGTTTTATCAGTGGGCGATATTTAAACGTGAACCGATAAGTATATTAAAATTAAAATAACGTCATTGTGCAAACGGAGTTGGTTTTCAATCGAATGAATTTCTTTGGGTTCATAACGTCAGGACATAGCAGTGTGTCAATTTTTATTATGTTTGAAGTTCGTGTTTGTCGGTACAAAAATAAAACGATTAACGTACATAGCGGTAGAAGTGAATACGGTATAAAAACAAATTTGCATAAAACTTAGAAGAAAAGGAAATATATGAAGTACGAACCTACGCGCAGCCACCCTATGCTCGTGCCTAACCCAAACATTACAGTTTTATATATATACACGCAACTATTTGTTTTCACATCTCCCTTATTACTTAACTCTTAAGTGTTAAGCCATGTACAAGCTATCCATTTTCTTTCTGCAACTCAACACAGACCTATTTGTTTCGACGCATTGAAGAGGAGGAGGACGACGAGTTGTTGGTCATGGTGATGGAGATGTCAAGCTCGAGATGTGGAGGAGTTTGGTGAAAACGGTTAGGCAATTCGTGGGGAAACAAGGGAGCAATGGAGATCAAGGTGTTTGATAATTTCATGGATAAAGATTCAGTAGCGTGGTTTTTAAAACATGAGAGTGGGGAAGACAATGTATTGTGCTTCGTGGGTTAAAAGGGTAGACACAGTTGTGTTTGGGGCTTGAAGTTGGGCTTTGGGTCTACCATTTAAAAAAAAGCAGAAGGTCGGGAAGAAAGCAGTTACATGGGAAGTCAGAAAGTAATGTGGTCGGGGTTTAAATTGAAACATTGAGGATTATTTGGATGGGTAGGCGACGTGCAATAGTAGGTGAGGACATGCCTGATCCAATTTGCGTGGCCTATTTAATGTTAATACATAATTAATGTAAGTTCTAATTAGTGTAAGCAACCAAAATAGGTACCTGTAAAGTCCTATTTGATATGTCCTCCCATTAATAGGACCTTCAGTAGCTGAAGTTGTGTATATAATAAGCCTAGACAAATAACTTATGGTTATATCCATTATGACAAGCATTATCCATCTACAATATGTGTAACTCATATAGTTAATTATGATTAAGAAAAAATAAAATAGTTAGTTATAATAAATGTTAATTAAGGAATTAATTACTAATTTGACACATGTGAGCTTAAATTATTTATAACTCGTTCATATATTATCAGGATCGGACAAAACAATAGACGTTGGGACTGTATCGACGGGCGTAACATTTTGAAGCTGAATTGGACGGAGTTGAAAGCAATTGAGATTTTTGGTTAAATTAAACACCGGTTTAATTTAACTGAAACAAACCGTTTTGGCGACAAATGGAAATCAAGGTGAGTTTAACTCACTCAGTTGTCCCATTTATATTTTATATAAGTCGGGTTAAATATTTGTGTGTTACATTTGCTAATTGTTAGATGATTTGTTGATTGTTTGGATATATGTTGAATATATTTTTTATATGTTGATTTAAATTAAACATTCATTTAATTTGATCCAAATTGATCTTTATTTTTAACGACTATTTCCAATTGAGGTAACTTACCTTGTTGGTTATGTTTATAATAATATAAATATATTTAAACTAAATTGGATGCTTGAATTGTTGTTAGTAATTGACCATTATCAGTTGAATTATTATTCATGTTTATATTATATTGTAGTATTGAATTGATGGTTTTATTTGAGAAAACCTATTTGGACGCAAGGAAAAACAGGTCGGAGAGATCCAACTGAATTCCTCAAATTTATTGTTTATTTTCATATTATCATTATATGAACTGTTTAACCAACATGATTGGATTATTTATTTGGTTGCTGATTGTTGAATCTGAATTCAACATTTGCTGTTATTAACCAATGGGTAATATTGGTTGACAAATTAATAGCAGATGGCCTAAATAAGACATCGTTTTATAAAGATTGATTTACAGTCAGGTAAATCGATAGAAATGAAGTTATGAAATTTATTTTATAAATAAGTTAGTTTTTGATATATATTATTTTGATTGGAAATTTATAAAAGGAAATAAATATTAAATATTCATTTTTTAGTAATTACTAAATTGTTTTATAAAACAAGTTAATAAGATTAATAAGTAGGTAAGCAGAAATCAACGCAACGATTAATAACCGAGACTTATTTTTTAAAGAAACAATTAGAATGAGATTATTTTGAAAATGAGTATTATTTATTTAAATGTCAAAGAAAAAGGGGATTGTTTAAATTAATTATACTATTAATTAATTTAAATGAAAAGACTAACTAGTATTGATTAACGAGTTAATCAGGTTTAGAGTGGATCAAGTCAACCGCGTAAACTGAAATTGGTTATTAAATTATTTTTTTAATTTAATGGAAATATTTAATGGTGAAGTAAACTACTCGTGTTCTAATAAATGTTGAAATTTGATTATTATTTATTTAATAATAATCAAAGTGGTGATATTGGAATATAAAATTTATTAATGAAGGTTTATGAAGTCTTGAACACCGTTTATAGTAAAGTTTTAAGCAATTAATAAGTTAAGTTCAAATGGAAGAATAAGGTAAAATTCTTATTGGGATTATATTTAATTGGTTTTAATAAAATCTAAGATTTTGATGAAGTTATAAAACCCAAGTTTTATTTCAATATATTATTGAAACGAGTTATTAGAAATGACTTATGAATGGAATAAAAACCTAAGATATGAAATTAATGAATCAGAACCTAATTGGAGATCGATTGAGTTAAATGATTTTCTGAGTATTGATGTGATGTTGGTTTCGACCTTAGGGGTTGATATTAAGGAAGTATTCTCTTACTGATTTACGGTTAGGAACTTATTAAGGTATATAATTGAAGCGTTTGAGTATAATAATGTTTTTGAAAGGATGTGTTCCAAATATTGGAAGTTTTAAAGATTTGATTAATAAATGGAAATTTTAAAAGGCCAAGTGACGCTTTGCAATAAAATAATGGATTTGTTTATCTTTAGCACTGCGTATTTTGATAGTTAAATAACCGACTATCAAAATCATGCCTAAAGCGTTATTGGTATGGTAAGATCGGGATCGGATTTATATTCGAAGACCATTCCGACCAACAAATACATAAATGAAGAAGATATATGATGTGATCAAGATGGAGCAATTAAAGACCGTTGATCTTCATAAAATGGAAGAATTAGTAAAAAAATCTTTGGATTTTGGATGAACCCTATAGATATATTGTGATTTTGCCGTGGTTGAAATCTACGGATTGCAAGGACTATTCACTACTGATCATTAGGTTGATTCCTATGATGTGGTAGGAGGGTGCCTTCGGTTCATCCCGTTCCTGGATGATTTGTATGAACGAGTGTCTGACAGAGTATTTCCAAAAAATCACGTACATTGATTTCTTCAAACATACTTCTGCTGGTGGTAGAGGAATTCATTCTTACTTCTTAGACACCCATGATATTTTTATAAACATCAATTAGTAATTTGATGGATATGACGATGTGACATTCAAAGTGAAAGATGGCCAGATGTTCTAAAAAGAAATTTAAACCTCAAAAAGCCTCATCAATTGGGAAATGACAAACATCAGGCTGTCAACATGGCTAAGTGGGCCGCTACCAATTAGGGTGTATTGTCACCATCTAGAGAAAATTTATTATTTGTTCTACTTTCGCTTATGTATCTCCCGGGAATGATTATGTTGGATCCAACCGTATGTGACGATATATTTTGGAACATTCAAGCGAAATGAATGGTCAGTTATGTGTGGTCGAGTTGCAAGATGTTCTTGTTGAACTTCAATGTAACCCCTGTAGGGTACACTGATCGGAGGTGGTTCCATACCTTGTCATAGTTGGAACTCAATCTCCAATAAGCACTCGCGGTTTTTGATTATATATTTATATATGTAGAGCATGAGATGCAAGCATTATGCTATATGGTTATTTACTTGATTTAGACATTATTATAACATCAGAAAAAGATATGATTTCAAAATAATTTAGCTTATCATAAGGTAAAAATCGTCCGTATTTATGTGTGGATTGGTCTTACGATTATCCTTTTGTTTCGAAAAGATTTTGTCTTTAAAATCAAGTTGGATGATGCACATAAACTTAATGAGTTTTCTCACGCTGGTTCACGCTCAGGTCAGACCGAATTTTACAGGTTCAGGTTATCGGGTGCTGTGAAGTCCAGAGACGAGCCGGAGAAGTTCAGACGTAGGATATCTAGTATTTATTCCCCTGTGTATTGTATATGAGGACATATTTATATAACTGTCCAGGTGTGTTGATGTACTCTGATGATTGTAAGCTTTTTTACAAGCTCTCAATAAAGATTTATTTCTATATTATATTTTGTTCCGCTGTGATGTAAGACTCTGTGTTGTGTTGGTTCTTCTTATTCTTCTATTCTAACTTCCTTTCTTATCTCATCCTCTCATTTCTTTCTTTTAGCTTCTGAGTTTTTGGTATTTAAGTTTGGACACGAGAGGTATTAGTGTCGAAATTCAAGCGTCGAAAATTTCCAAGACTCTACATTTTCTTTGTATCCATTTAAATTAGAAATAATATAATGGAACAAGTAGAAACTTCTAATATACCTAGGTTGCTTCATATATGTCTCTGGAAGCTTGTTCGCCAAATTGAAAACCTAAAAAGTCTACTTTCAAAATACTCAAATGAGCACCCAAGAATTTAAGGGATATCTTACATTGCGTTTTTTCATGCAAATCAGGTTCTACCGTGGAAAAGTCAAAACTTAATATAGTCATAATAGATACTTCTTTTTCATACCTACTTTCTCTCCTTGGACTTCCACAAAATCGACATGGTAAAGGCACTTTTATATTCTTATGTCATTCCTCTTCTATAATAGTGTGTAAGAGTTTGTTGACCTCACATAAGTGAGGTCACGGTGACCCCAGGGCTTCCATTGGTGGAGACCAGGGAGACCTATACGGACCTCCCTGATTTCCACCAATGGGATCCCGAGGTCACGGTGACCTCACTTATTTGAGGTCAACAAAATCGGACTCTATAATAGTGCCCTCTCAGCTAATCATTTTGTTATGATTTATTCATCCTCCATAACTTTAGTTTTGTTTTGTAAATAGCTGACATGTGTTTCATAACCCTTGTGCTATGAGATATTATCAAGTTTATTCTTCAATTTATGGCTTCCAAGTGGCATGTGTTTCATAACCCTTGTACTATGAAATATTATCAATTCTATTCTTCAATTTATGATTTCCTAGTGCCATTCTTGCATCATGAAGTGGAGTGACATCATGAACTATGAGTAAACATCTGTTTTTCTTGAAGCGCGGTTTTTGCTTGGTACCTTTGCTTCTTTTTTCTTCCTCCTTTAGGTAATTACATGCGACATGTGCCCTTTCAAGTTGAATATGATGATAATTAGATGTTTGTTATATTAGAGTTGTGTGTTATGTTATGGCAAATGTTAGGAAGTTTACCAAATTGACATGCAATGCCCCACTTTCTCCCATACTCATCTCAACTTCATCCACATTCAACATGTCGCGTTAATTAGTCTCCATTGGTTTTTCAACGACTCAACGCTTTTCTAAGGATTATGAAGAAGACGAGCATTGAACAAGTTGCAAACATGGACTTTCGGTTTGTAACATATCTTTTTTGAGCACTCGAGCCAATATACAGCATGTTGCCTACGTTAGTACACATCCTTCTTCCACTGTTTTTGGGAACCAGAGTCCAGTTAATTTTAATCCCTCTAACATTTGCTCTTTGTTGGCTCCATTCTAAGGTCGTAAGATTTTAAATTAACTACTTGAGTTTGTCATTTGATTATAGTTACCTTGAGAGTTGATGGTTTAGATCAAAATTGTGTTTCAAAGCTGATTGTTGTAGAGTGTAAAACAAACTTTTTGTGTATATATAGCGATAAACCTGCCAGCACTCTGTTCAGATAGTAAGAAGTTACATCAAACATTCAATTTGACACATCAAAACAAATCCAATTTTGCAACACACCTTGGATATAGTGTATATATAGGATGAAAAAGAACTAATTCTACTAATTCAAGGTTCCAGAATGTCAAGCATTGATATTTTCATTTCCTTCATAACATTTTTACCTAGCAATTGGTTGCATCACCAGTGAGAAGATATCTCACTAAGACTTACTGCTCATGGAGAAATTTGAACAACCCAAAATATTTTTACTTGGCAATTTTACATACTACTACTACTCATGGAGAAATTTGCAGGCATCTCCATAATGGCATATACCCTGTCGATAGTATCTACACCACTGTCTAGGTGGGCCTCTCTGACTCGTAGGCCCATGTCGCCCCTGGTGGTGCCTTGAGTGATTATATCCCGAGTTATTATTGTGTTCATTTGAATGTGAAAACTGACCATGATGCATTGGATGAAGATTTTCATTTTGACCATAGTTGCTGCTGTGATACTGGTGGGTGTGCCTAGTAGGATTTGCAGTGGCAGTACATGGCTGATGTTGAGTGTGGTGCTGCTGAGTAAATGCTGGGTAGATATGATTGCTCTGGAAGAGTCGATTGGAGTTTTGTTGAAGAACTGTATTTGAAGCCGGGCTGGATAGATATGATGGTAGATACGCTGGGTAGATAGGATGCTTTGATTTGAAGTCGGGCTTGGTTTCAGGTTTTGAAGTTTCAGATTTTTCTTGATTAGTTTGGCTCACAGTCCTGCATGGTTCAGTCAGTCATTTCGTTAAAGTTAGCAGAAGCTGCATTACATGGATACAGCAAAACTAAGGTTGCATTTGTTTCCGACCAGCACACACTGTTAAAATCAACCAGACAATCCTATGAGATTCAATAACCATACCTATCAGTTATGATTATCACGTTTGAGAAACAGCTTATTGCTATTTAAGCACTTATTGCAATATTTTGTTAGGAATTTTCCAACTGCAGAGGATTATACATTTTAAACACATTTAAATTAGTGGACATTCATCAATCAGACAATCCTATGAGATTCAATAACTATACCTATCAGTTATGATTATCACGTTTGAGAAACAGCTTATTGCTATTTAAGCACTTATTGCAATATTTTGTTAGGAATTTTCCAACTGCAGAGGATTATACATTTTAAACACATTTAAATTAGTGGACTCAATCAGACAATCCTATGAGACTCGATAACTATACCTATCAGGAATGATTATCACGTTTGAGAAACAGCTTATTGCTATTTAAGCACTTATTGCAATATTTTGTTAGGAATTTTCCAACTGCAGAGGATTATACATTTTAAATACATTTAAATTAGTGGACATTCATCAATCGGATTTTTTATTCAAAACAAAAATGCTGGTTAGTTTTAAATGTCTTGTTTATAACTTTGTATCAAAGCATTAAGTTCTATTTTAGGTGCAAAACCAAAACAAAAACACAACTGTTGAAATATTTTGGTTGTTCAGACTTTCCTTCTAGGAAAAGAGAGACAACCATGTTTGCAGTATTGTCAATCAAACGATCCAAGTTTGGGATGTCCATTTTTAAAATTCATACCTTTTAGTATTGCCAAGTTTCCTACTTTCTTTCTCTTTGATCCTGACCTCTCTTGTGCTCCGAGCATGATTTCCTCTAGAATGTTTTTCTTGTATAACTTTTCTTCTTTCCTCCTCATCGTCCCATCTCTATAATTTGGATACAAGAAAACGAGCAATTTTGTCAGGTTTAGTCAAAGATAATAAACAATACGTGGAATCATAAAGTTGATTGGTATACTTGGAACGCTTCATGTGTAAAAACAAATGGTGGATTCATGTGTAAAAGAAGGGTGAATTCAGGCTTACACATGCATAAACTTGAAAGTTGAAATCATGTTTAAAAAAGGGAAAAAAAAAAAAAAAAATCTTAAATTTGTTTATAACAACATAAAATAGAGGGTTGGCAAAAGTAGTAAAATTATTACTTTTGCAATTTAAAATGTTTGTCAACAACTTAACATTTCATACTTTTCAAATAAGTTAACAATTCATACTTTATAAAATAAATAAACAGAATAATATGTGCCACTTAACCAGAAAATGACCGTATATGATTGAGACATATTAATTCGCCGCTTTTTACTACTAACTCGAACTCAAAAGTTTAGAAATAGTTGCAAAATTCCGTTTTCGAAAAAAAACAACTAAATAAGCTGTTGTCAAACGGGTTCTTGTAAAGACACAAGATTTTTTGTGCCCTGCGTGTACGATCTAAATTCAACATATAAATTGTTATACGTTCCTGTATATACGACACATGGATGTTATACAATAGCAGATAACTTATATTAGGTTCAGAAAAACAGGAATGGAAATTTCATGTGTTCTCTCTCATTTAATTATTTATTCATTCATAAAAGCCTCTATATATTGTAAATTCTACGATATAAAATTTTAATTACAAACATATATAGCAACATAACAATTGGTAAAACTCAACTTTGATTTTATGATTTTTGTTGATCATGGTTTGGCATAACATGCGTAAGGATTGACCCAGCATACATTTGTTCAGTCACAAGGTTTCAAATCACTAATTTGAGATAAGATCTAAAATTGACATTGTGGTTCAGAAGAGTGTCAAACAAGCACAAAAAAATGATAGAAATTTCATCTGGTGAAAAGGAGATATTAATACAGATTAAGGAGATTATCACACTTATGATCCTCTGTCTTCAGTTAGTATATCTTTTATACCTATTGACTTGCACACGCATTCAATTCAATATAACTCAAATTTGCCAACACATTTTATGAGTGTATGGGAATGTGATGGACCAACGGAGACATGGTTATTTGGGAAATTTGAACTCCAATTCATCATCATGCTTATATTCCAAAGCATTTGAACAGTCCATATTTGAAATTACTAAGATTAAGCAAATTTATAGGACTTGATATTCCAAAGCTCTTTTCATGCTCATTAAAAAAAAAAAAGAAACGCATCTATTTTGATCTATCTATATCTAACCTGTCTCATTGTGCCAAGCCTGTACAAATTTCTGCCCTTAATCAATAAAGGATGCAGTGGTGGCAATGGTTTTTCTCCTGTACTCCACAGAACTTCAATCTAAAGGAATTTATTTAAAAAAAAAAATCAGCAAAATAACTGTCAGTAACTCAAAAGACCATTCTACACTGTTGACAACGAGAACAATGAACTGCATACTACTGAGCTGAAAGACAATAAAAAAACTGTTGCTGACTAAGAGTCGTATATCAATCTTTTAATAGTTAATACCTCACCCAATCCTAGAATCCTTTTGATATACCACCCTTGTTGTTGTCCAATTAAGTAGTCGTAACTTCAAATAGTCATATGAAAGTTGAAATAAAAATATACCAGTTTTATATTGAGATACCATTTTTCTTAAGGTTGCTAAAGGAGGCAGTGGATTCAGAAATTTGATCAAGAGGATGTAAATATTAGAATCAAAGTACGATTAGCTTCAGAAAATATAAGAAAAGGATAAAAAGTCAAACATATACGCTTTCTGAGGAAAAGATGACATTTTTTTTTCTAATGAATTAAGATATGTTACTACATTTCATTTTGTCAAAACACTATAACATATCAAATTTAAAATATAACGGATATTCAATTATTTGATCAGAAATACTTAGTAACACGAAAGATCAATATATCACCTACTAGCATATGCTATCAAGACATGTTTTTTTAAGAGAGAACTGAATACCGTTTTGAACAACAATAAAACATGCTTTCACAGAGTACTGCTGAGGGTCAAGAGTGCAAAATCAGCACGGAATTAAATGCAGAAAAGCACAATATCCAGCAGCAGAACGCTCCTCTTTCTTGTTTTATGTTATTTTTTTTTTAAAATACAAACTCGATGGAAACCAAAATCTAGTTTGGATGTTTCTCGATGTAAACCAATATTTTGATCTATTAGGGAAAATAAGTGAATGCTTTTGAAATTTGAGAGGGGAAAATATGCCCCAGTTGACCCAGTGCAAATCAGCCTACTGCTGAGGGGTTGAATTTTTGCCAAATTTCAGTTATAGCATAGCAAAGACAGTAAAAGCGAAACAATAGAGTACATACGGTGAATGTGTGTTGTTGCTTGGCGGTGCCATAACTTTCCTTTACAATACGCCCTGCAACCACACGTGTGCCACACGGAGGACCTGTAGCACTTCTCGAAGCTATATTATACCTAAAATATTGAATGACAAGAATATTCACACACAGTAACGTTAGAAGTTAAAAAGGGAACTATATATTTCATAACTATTAAAATGTAGAAATATTCGCACATTTCGTAAACCTTCTGTTCGAACATGACGATATCGCCAGTACATGCATCACCTGCATGTATAGAAAAGTTTTGAGTATTGAGAATACAAAAATAACATGGACCTTTCATCTTCTTTTTAAACACATATACATTCGATAATTACTCAAAGTGAAGTATTTATCATTGGAATTGAAATTGGAATTTGATTTCTGCGCCACTTATTGGCATTTTGATTGCTTTGGCCAGATAAGCAACCAATTGAATGTTTTTTGGAATCAACTATATAACAGATTCTTCATACATTTTGATCTACAAGCTAGTAGTATCATTAGTGCATCATACTATTGAACAGTATAGAAGCGGATACCTTTGCAGTTCAATACAAAGCTTGATGGTGGATACTTCTTTTCTCCCTCTCCATTTATGACCCTGGAAATTTGCACATAATGTATGTAAGTACTATAAAAACAAAGTATAAACATACATTATCTGGTGAAATATACTAATCTGGTGTTCATATATCTCACTTAGCAGAAAATAAATGTATGTTAAAACTGTATTAAAGGGGCAAAGAAAGTTTTATTTATTACTCGAGATGCAGTTTGATGCGCTCGATAAGGACGCCTTTGTTTCCAGTTAGTCTCAAGCCATATTTCCTAAGGTAAAGCTTGCATTGTTCAACTTTCAGTTTTTCCAGTTGACCATCTGTTGAAGCCACATATAAATATAAATATGATAACCATTAGAAAAAGAACAGTTGAGTTATGGTTACATATATGATCTCTAAACGTATCTCTAGCATTATATTTATAAATAAATAAAGAGGAAAACACCATGTAAAGCTGAATATTATTATATGCAAAGCCCGCTTAGTCATAATTGGATTCCAATATAATTTTTTTCATATTTTACTTGCAAAAGAAATTCAAACAAAGTTTTCATGAATAGCCTTTTAAACCGGGATAGATTCACTTGTCAAATAGGCAAATATGGATACACCAACCATGAAAGTCCATTCTTTGGTAAACAATTGTGATTCCTTTTCTAAAAAATGGATACATATGATTTGTAGCAGTCATGATTTGCTTCTTACCCGTCCGATTATCAATAAACTCCGAAGACACTGTCACACTGTAAACTAGGGAAACAAAATACATGTAAACGGAATATTATCTTACAGGGCCTAAACCTACGAATGGACAAATTTGGTATGTATTGTATTCGTGAATGAGATTCTAGAAACATCTCGGAGAGATCCCACTAGAGCAGGATCGGTTCACCTGCTTTGCAAGTCATTCTTTGGTAAAAGGTTGTAATTTATTCCAATAGAATAGACGCACATGATTGATTGATTAGCTTATTCATGCCTTGCTTCTGTCAAAAGCAGGTAATCCAAAACCAGCTAAGAGAGCATGTCACGCTGTAAACATACACGTACATACGTGGTGTGTAAGATTTGTGTTACAAATTGTGGCTATCATGATTCTACTTAGCCGCATCTTCAATGAGAAATAACATATTTTACATATGCATCCATGACTCAATGTACCAAGATTTACTTTATTTGGGATATGAATAGCATGCTTTCCCAATGGAGCAACAAAATGAAATGATGGTACAAACCTCAAATTCCATGGAACATTCAATCCATTCTTCAACAAATGTGTGCACATTTGATAGATTACAAATGAAATACTTGATTAAAATGCAGCACAAATACTTTCTATCCAGCGAGATATACAATCTAGGTGTATTAAGTTTAAGATAACCAGAGATTGACACTTTTGCATTTTACATATGTAAGTATCACATTTGGACAATTCACATGACATACTACATTTTCAATTCCATGGACATAAGGATCAAAATTATTTCATGTACAGGCGCTCAAGCAAAATATCAAACAGCTTGTGCACATGAAAGCTATATATTAAGCAAACAAATGTTTGAAAATTTCCAATCAAATAGAATCAGAGCAACCGACCTTTGATAAGCTCCTCCACCTTCTCAAAAGATTTACCATCCTTCTCGTTTAGTTCAGGAATCTCAACCCTGTGTGATTCTTCAAAATCGTCGCTCTCCAAATCAACGGGTTTCACCTTTCTGCCAAAATGTAAAAACAGTCGAAACAAATATGCAATAAAAAGTTTATTCATCACGTACCAATTACATTTTTCCAAATCAATTGAAAAAACAAATACCGTGGTTTTGTGATGGAGATCTTGGAAAGTCTAGAACTTGTTTCATTAATGACATCGAATGTTGGGTCTTCATCGGAATCGTCGGAAACGCAAGAAGTGTCGTTAGAATCAGAATCTGGATCTTCTATTTCGGTAAGCTGGGCAGACGGATTAAGCTTTGAAGCAGCCATGAACTTAGAATTAATGTCGATTTAAAGTTACTATTATTTTTCCCGTAGGAATTTTTGTTTCAATGGAAGCAAATATTTGGGAAGATTACGCAGTGAGAAGAACGTTAGGAGCCTTTTATAAGAATTTCGAACTCGTTGGGGGATGCTGCAACGGTAACTACATTTACATCCGGTAACACACATAATTTATTACCGAAATACATTCAAATATACTCGCATCAAAACCTTCGTGTCCCTTTTACTGTCCACTAATCTCAACCATTGATCATAAGTTAATAACAAATTTCATAGATTGATGGAGTTCATAACTATAATGAATGGTTGATGAAAATGAATAAATGAGATTTCTACCACGCATAGAAATAGCAAGAAAAAAACAGAGAACTGATCTCCCTATTTTTTATGAAAATTAAATTACCATTCATTGTCAAAATTTAGTCAGTCAGAGTTGATCTCGAGTCCAACATATAACTTTTATTTGGCTGCAGTATTATGAAATGATTATCATATTGGTAACATATGACTTTTATTGAATTATAAGAATGAAACTAGAACCTATAATAATTTCAAATAGTAAATTTGTTTGTAATTAAATTGATGTGAAACATTAAATTTAAATGATAAAAATGAATTTGTAGTTTATGTATTGACATCAGAAACGTACGTTTTGAGTTATTAAAATGACTATTTTAATGAAATTATAAGGAAAATAAAATTGATTATTTTAATTTTAGCGTACATACATTATAATAAAAAGACTAAAATTGAATTACTGAACAATAATTTATGGTCGTCAAATTGCATTTGTGAGTGTTAATTCAAAAGTTATTTGGTGACAACATTAAAATTTGCACATGACTGTGTTTTTTGTAGTTCCGTTGAATTAAAAATTATTGAAAACCTATATTTCGATATACGGGACAACGTATTTCGATTTGATGATGAGAACGTTTTTTGTTTTGTTTTAGTACCGCTATAGCCTAACAACCATATCGTGTGTGTGTATATCTACTTTGAAACCTTAGCAGCCTTCATCTCTTCTTTAACAACAAATTTTAACACTAAATTCTGAAATCCTTAATCACCTGTTACCGGTGAATACCAATCAAAATTAAATCAAGGACTAAAATTCAGTATATCCAAATCCTATCGTATTATATATCGTCGGAATGCTTTCGACAAATAGAACCAGTGTATATATTTTATTTTGGGTTTCCTCGCTCCATTCGGCAAAAAAATGACGATCTTTCTCAATTTCCTGTTTTAGGATTTGGTGAATTCAACGGTGGATTGTTGAAGATTCAACGATCGGAGAGCATGGGCTTGTATAGGATGTTGAGGGAAGTCAATTCCATGTAATCAAAGCGACATGGTTCATCATGGTTCTGACGCGATTTGGGCATGAACTCAAGGGGTTTGTGGTTGTTTCTTGGTCATTGAAGTCGATCGAGCGAGGTTTAGGCTATAGGGAGTGGAGAAGCAAGAGAGATGGTCCGTTGGTAATCTCTGATCGAGGTGAAGTCGACTGTGGTAGTAGGCGGAGGAAGATAAACGTGGCAATTTTGGCCGTGTATTAGGGGTTGATTACTGTAGCAATACAAAGTAGAGTGGGGAACGTTTTTATGAGTAGGAGGCATGTCAGTTTCTTATTCGTTACATTATTTTTATATTAATTTAAAATTCAAATGATATTCTTTAGCTCCAGGTCTATAATCTAGTTAGGATGTAGTGGACAGTCCACTTTAAAAACCGTTTATGGTAGATGGTCCACCTTAAAAATCGAAGTAGTAGGTTGATAATCGGTCAATCTCTTGTGACATTTGTTATAATAATAAGTGTTTGCGATCGCTTTAAAAATCGATCGGCCTTGCCCAAAAATTCAAATGGTATAACATTAGTAACTTGTGCATACGAGCTCTGAGTGACTCGTAGTTTCTTCCTTGGACTCTTACCGAAATTTCAAACAACATGGAATTGGTTTTGGCTGAGATTAGAGAAAACTGAAAATTTCGTGTTCGTTAGATTTTTCAGTTGGGCTTCAAATCAAAGGTGAATGTTTAAAGGTACTCACGAAGTACTAAGATCTCCATTGCAAGTTAAATTAAATTTATGATATGATTTATTTAATTGTTAGGTGAAAATTTAAATTGACATTGAAAATAAATATAATTGTTAGTTGACACCCGATATGTGATAATTTATATTCATATGACATATTATTTTGATTGACTGATTGGAAATTTAAATATACGTTTAAACCGAATTTGAACATATTAAATTTGAATTGACAATGAATTGACTCGACATTTAAATCTGTTGTTGAAATCGAGTTACTAGTTAGAACAACGACATTAAATAACTAGTGACTATTGTGATTTATTGATCAATATAGATGTTATTTGCATGTGTATGACTATTGGTTGCTATGATGGTTGATTATGTGATTTTAACTATGATTATCTCCGTTATCACCATGTATATCATTGAAATTATATAAGTTGTTACATGCTTCTTTTGAATACTGAATACTTGAATTGAGAAATATGTTGAAATGACATATAACTATGGCGTTTGATATGATTTGAAATGATAATTGTAACAACCCATATTTTAATACACGGTAATTATATTAAAAAAGACAATAAAATTAATTAAATATTCAGAATTAGGTAAAACGGACTTTATCGTTGCGTCCGTTATGAAATTTTGGTTCAGAATGGCCCATGGTTTGCGTAAATCAGATTAAGTATAAAGAAGTTATGAGCTTAAGAATATTGAATGAAAATATTTACAAAATATATATAGTATATATAAAATAAAAATAAATAGCGCAGAAAGCAACAGTCATTGTTAGGAGACCCAGCCAAATCAGGTCGACCCATGTCTAAGGCAGGTCGACATAGGTTAAGATGTGTTGACCCACCTGCTTGCAAGCAGGGTTCCTGCTTTTGTATCTGGGCTACTTTCTTCACTATATTCATACGCTAACTCAGCTTGAGGTGTACGGTCTGATTTGTAAACCCAAAATCTAATGGTTTAGGGTTATCCAGCTAATCTATAAATATGCTAGCAGCCTCATTGTTTTCGTACACACAAACATTCTTCATTCTTCTTCCTCCAAAACTATTTCTAAATAAAAATAAGAAGATGCTGAGGTGCTGCCTAAACGTAGATTAAAAAGGACAATTCTAGTTTTTCTACAGCAACAATTCTAAAGGGACATTTTCTGGCTTTCAATAAAACCACTGTTAGTTCTAGTTATTTTTAGACTTGATAATTAAAAAGTATTATGGCAGTAAATATTATGAATATGAAATTATACAATATATATATTATTGTTTTACTGTTAGTTATCTATTTAGTTTTCAGTTGTTTTACTGTTCTGAGTTGAATCTATATTTTCTCCTTTTCCTCTTTATTTTGCCTTATACCTAGGCCATCAAATGCCTACGTTATTCACGTTAAAATTGCGTAAAATTGAAATAACTTATAGTGACAGTAAAAAGGAGAATTAGGCATATTTAAACATGGAATCCAATGTCTGTATAATTGGGATAATATGCAAAACATGTTAATCTAAATAGGTTAAACTTAATTTAATCATTAAGTAGAACGTGTTGTGAGAATCAGATGTAATTAAGTAAAATAGGCAACTTAATACACACACACATATGAGCCGGTGCTTGTTTTGGGGAAGGGGTTGTACACAAAATAACATTTTAGGAAATGTCATTTACAACCATGCTTATTAATGAACTTAAACATGCTAAATTAAACTTGCTAATTAATAAGATAAGAGGTCCCACGTGTATCTGGTTTTGGGGCTCTTAAAATCCTAGTTTTGGGGCACAAGCCTAGGGGGCGGCTTGTGTCAATCTTGATGTGTGGAACCTGTATCTATTAGTATCCCTATTAGCATCATAGAGAGGGACCTCACACTAGGTAGGGGCCAGGACACGCTTTATTGATCTGTATTGTAAGAGGTTCAAAGGTGGAAGGTGGGTACGTGCATGTTCCGACGGAGTCATAAGCGTGTATGGGTCTGATGGAGGAAACTATGATGCTGTAACACTAGCGAATAAGTCTATGTTTTATAAGTTGACGGATTAGGGACGGATACCCCCATACTGCCGTAACTGGCACATGATATTTGCGTAGTAGGGAGTCGATCACATGGGTAGTAATTAGGGTAACACCTAATCTTGATATTCTAGTAAGTGGTGCAGAAAACTTGTACTTACGGTATGAATGAGAAGCGTACATGATCTCTATCTTGACTTGTTATCTTGTTATCTTGATATCTCATTTACTTCGTCCTTATTTATATTACTGTAGTTTCATGTTCATCATTATTTATCCCTCTTGATACTTTCTGTCTTATCGCCAGACTTTATGTATGATCTATTTTGTTTTCCTTCTCTGTCTTCCTTTTTCCCTCCTCAGGTTCTCAGAGTGGTAGCGGACATTAGCAGTGACCGTGATTCTATTCTTGGACCTGTATTTCTTCTGTCTCTATGTATTGCTTTGACTTTTGTTATATTTGTTATGGCTTTTGAGGGGGATATGATTTTTTAGTTTTGTACTCTGATGTTTTGTGTTATGAGACATATGGTTATGACTATTGTTTTTGGTATTTAAATTATAGCGATGAAATGGTGATTTTATAATAATAAAAGCTTTTTCGTTGCATATTTACATTCTATCTTGTGAAATTTAGTTACTGTTTACCTATTGCGCTTCACAGAACTTAATGCATCCTCGTATGTGTGACAGTAAGGGATGTGGGGTGTCACATCTGGTATCAGAGCCTAATGTAACAAGATCAGAGAAAAAGTTTTTGAAAAAGTATTTTTCAAATTAAAGATTTTCAATTAAAACCAATTTTTGAAAAATATTTCCCTTCAAGTCATTTATAATATTCCTCATATTTCTCTCAAAATCCTTGTTTCGTCTCTTTTTCAGCGTGTCTGGGGATCCTAACCTTCCCGAGGGCATTCCACTTCCAACATGGTTTCGTAGATACTTAGAGGCTACAACACCTCCCGAAGTGCAAGACAATTCCTCACCCCTAACTGTAGCCACAGTAGCTCTATCCAATCCTATAGTCAACTTTTCTAAGTTTTTTATTACTTCTGCATGATGGGAGGAAAGCCATTTCGTGGTACTGAGAGTTTTGTAGAAGCGCGCAATTGGCTTAAAGAAATGGAGAATGTGTTTAACTTTTTGGAGCTCGATGATAGGAGGAAAACTCAGTTGGTCGCTTGGCAACGGAAAGATGAAGCATCATATTGGTGGGAGGTGATTCAGGCCAGACAAATGGTGGCTACTTGGGATGAATTTAAGGCTAGATTCAAGATGAGATTCTTATCGCAAGCCGAGGAAGGAATGCAAATGGAGAGGTTCTTGAATTTGAAACAAGGAAGCATGACAATAAAGGAATATGTTAATAGCTTTAATCAACTAGCGAGATTTGGGTTGGAATTGGTAAACACTCCTCATATAATGGCTTTAAGGTAAGTAAAAGGGTTGAGACAACCACTCCAAGATTTAGCACTGATGCATGTACCGATGGGATCGACTTTTGAGAGGCTTGTTAATATGGCTTTGATGCACGAGGACGGTAAAGAGGAGAAGAAAGAGGTTAAGACCGAGGAGGAAAAACCCAAGTCTGAGAAAAAGAAGTGGTGGCCCAAGAAAGACATAGGTAAGAAAGGTGGAAAACCTGGCAAGGCCCATATCAAGTCAGAAGTTAAGTGCCATGGTTGTGGTCGTTTAGGGCACTTTGTAAGAGATTGTAAGAAGACGAAGAACGCTTGTTTCAGTTGTGGTCAAGTGGGACATTTTACTAGGAAATGCTCCAACAAGCAAGGACATAAGGCTGGAGCGTCTGGAGGACAAGTTCATGCGCTCGAGGCTGGTGGACTGGATCGTGGTAGGAAAGTCACCACAGAAGGTTTGATTTTTCTTTTTGACTATCCTATTAGAACTCTCTTTAATTCCAGTGCTTCTCATTCATTCATATCTAACTCTGTGGTAGATATTCTACACTTAGATACTAGTATTGTTTCTGATCCTATTGTAGTCTCAAATCGCATAGGAGGAACGAATTATTTATCTATGATATGTACGAGTTTGAGAATTTCTGTTATGGGCGTCGAATTTGAATGCAACGCTTACGTTCTTGGCTTTATGGGTTACAGATTAATTCTAGGAATGGATTGGCTAGCCATGTATGGTGCCATTCTTGATTGTAAGAGGAGAGTTGTTAGACTTCTAACGTGCCAAGGTAAAACTCTCGAAATTTCTTGTGACCCACGGGGGTCAGTTATCCTTAGTTTCCTAGATTCTCTTGATGCTTCCATTGACGATCTTCGATCAATACCCACAGTTAGTAGTTTTCTTGAAGTGTTCAATGAGGTTAGAGCATTACCTCCTAGATGAGAGATAGATTTCCAGATTTACTTGATGGAGAATGCAAAACCAGTCATTTACCGATGCGCCACATGACTCCTAGGGAGAGGAGGGAGCCCAGCAACCAAGTAGGTGAGTTATTGGAGAAGGGATTCATTAGACGGAGTATTTTTGAATGGGGATCTCCGGTCATCTCTGCGACCAAAGCGGACGGCTCTCTCCGTCTATGCGTGGACTATAAAGAGTTGAATAAGCTCACCAAGAAGAATAGGCACCCACTTTCGAGGATTGATGACTTGTTTAACCAACTAGTAGACGCTTCGGTTTTCTCATAGTTGGATCTAGCCATGGGTTCCGTTAGCTGAGAGTAGCGGATTATATAGTATCAATAAGACAACTTTCAGAACTTCGGACGGTTTCTTTGAGTGGTTGGTCATGCCTTTTGGGCTGACCAACGCACCCGCATACTTTATGGATTTAATGAGTCGGGTGTTTAGGAGTATCTGAACAATTTCTTGGTGGTTTTTGTGGATGATATTCTTGTTTTCTCAAGGAGTGAGGAAGAGCTTGCCATACACTTGGAGGAGGTTCTCATCACTCTTAGATCGCATCAGCTTAAGGCTAAATTTTCTAAGTGTCATTTGTGGCGAAAGGAAGTAAGGTTCCTTTGACATGTAGTCTCCAAGGATGGAACAGCAGTGCACCCTGCTAAAGTTGTCATAGTTCAAAATTGGAAGGCCCCTAAGAATTCTACGAAGGCTAGGATTTTCCTTGGATTGGCAGATTATTACAAAAAATTCATTAAAAACTTTGCTCGGATATCAGCTCCGCTCACCAATGTGACGAAGAAGAACTTGGCTTTCGCTTGGAGCATTGATTGTGAGGATGCATTCTAGAGGTTAAAGAGGGAACTGACCTCAGCCCCTGTTATGACTCTTTCAGACGGTAGCAACGTGTTTACAGTTTACACGGATGCTTGTGGCATAGGATTAGGTGTTGTGTTGATGCAAGAGGGTAAGGTGGTCTGCTATGGAAGTAGGCAACTAAGAGTTCACCAGAAGATCTATCCCACCCACAACTTGGAGTTGGCAGCAATAGTGTTCGCACTTAATTTTTGGCGACACTATCTACGTGGGGAGAGATTTGAGCTATACACGGATCACAAGTCGCTCAAATATTTGTTCTCGCAGAAGGATCTCAAATTAAGGAAACAACGATGGATGGAATTCCTTGCATCCTACGATTTTGGGATAGCTTATACCCCAGGCAATGGTAATGTGGTTGTAAACACGTTGAATAGGCAGAGGATGAGCTTGAGTCCTCTACCCGTAGAGAGGGAGAACTTGGAGTTTATCTCGACCTTTGATTTTAGGCCATTTACGGATTTCACGCTTGGTTTGTTGGCATCATTGGAGGTGCTACCTATTCTTATGGAGCACATTGGATCCATGCAGCGAGAGGATCAGTAGTTAATGGACATCTTGGATAGACTCGGTAGAGGAGAGACCTCTAGTCACCTTGCTAGATATTTGGTGGAAGAGAAAGGGTGGCTAAAACAAGATTAGAGATTGCGTTTTCCTAGAGTTGGAAATTTGCTAAGATTGGTTCTTGAGGAGGTTCATCACTCTCGGATGACTATCCATCTGGACAGTGACAAGATGTAGCGAGACATGTAGTAGGTTTTTCACTGGACTGGCATAAAGAAAGATGTGGCAGCATTCGTGGCCCGATGTTTGACTTTCAACAAGTCAAGACTGAACAAAGGAAACCTGGTGGATTGCTTCATCCCTTGGATATCCCACAGTGGAAATGAGAAAGTATCTCTATGGACTTTATTGATGGACTGCCCGGATCAAGGAAAGGCAATACGAATATATGGGTGATAGTGGACTAAGAGCGCTTACTTTATTCCGGTCAAGATCAGGAGGACAACAGCTTGGCTCGTATCAATATACCTTAGAGAGATCGTCCAACTTCATGGGGGACCTTCCAGTATAGTTAGTGACTGTAACCCCATCTTTACAAGTGAATTTTGGAAGAGTTTGCAAGAGGGACTAGGAACGCGGTTATGATTAAGCACAGCCTACCTCCCTCAGACCGATGGACAGACTGAGAGGGTTAATGGAGTTCTTAAGGATTTGTTAAGAATATGTATCCTAGATTTGGAGGTACTTGGGAGGAGCATCTACCATTAGTTGAGTTCGCCTACAATAATAGTTTCCATTCAAGCATAGGGATGGCGCCCTTCGAGGCACTTTATGGACGACCATGCAGATCCCCGGCATGTTGGTGGGAGTCTATGGACAGACTTCTATTGGGACCCGAGATATTAGGGAGACTCCTGAGAAGATTGACCTTATTCGAAGAAGGATGAAAGCAGCTTAAGATGTGTAGAAGTCATATGCCGGTAAGAGAAGGACTAACTTGGAATTCGAGGTAGGAGATATGGTCTTTGTCAAAGTATCACCTTTGAGGAACGTAGTTCGCTTTGGTTCAGTAGGGAAGTTGGCACCAAGATTTGTAGGACCATTCCCCGTAGTTGAGAGGATAGACCGGATGGCCTATAGAGTTAAACTACCAGAGAGGTTGGTGGGAGTTCACAACATGTTCCATGTTTCCCATTTTAGGAAATGTCTACATGATTCAACAGAGGTAGTTGAGCCTACTACGCTTGAGGATGTCGAAGTAGAGAACGAGGCATCGGTTTGGAAAGTTCCTACCCTCATTCTTGAATCAGAAGTTAAGAGGCTACGCAACAAAGAGATCATGTTAGTGAAGGTGCAATGGGGAGAAGATCAAGACGACGCGACATGAGAACCCCGAAGACAAGATTCGCGCTTCTTACCCTTTTCTCTTTAAGAGTATGTTTTTAATTTCTTTCTAAGCTTTTGAGTTTGAATTTGTTTATCCCTATCGTTTGAATCATCGATCCTTAGGTAGAAACCTATGTTTGAAAACATATGTTTGAGACATGTTATGTTTGATAATTGCAAGTGGATGTAAGTGTTTGCTTGTGGATGCTAGTGGATGCATACACACACACATTAGGCACTAGATCGGCTCAAGCACTTAAATATTGCATATGGATGTGTGCGCATTTTTTTCTTCAATGGATGAAAATGGTTGAATAATCACATGGATGTTGCATTTTGGTGAATGGTTGCTCAGACATATAAAACTTATATGTACTATTAGGATTCTTTTGCATACATATTGGATATATAGCACAGACATATATTGCATTAAGGAGGTCAGCTGAATCAGTGGACCGCCTTATTTTCACATTAGTTTAGGTACATATACACAACACCTTTGCATATGTTCATACCAAGCACTAAAAATTCTAAGGTCAACGGATGCTTGTGGATGATGGATGAGTAGATGGGTGTAGGTTTTAAGTAATAGTATTCTTCTTAACTTGAAGATTTTGAGGACGAAATCCTTTAAGGAGGGAAGAATGTAACACCCCATATTTTAATACACGGTAATTATATTAATATGATAATAAAATTAATTAAACATTTAGAATTAGATAAAACAACTTTATCGTTGCATCCGTTACGAAATTTTGGTTCAGATAGACCCTTGGTTTGCGTAAATAGGATTAAGTATGAAGAAGTTACGAGCTTAAGAAAATCAAACAAAAAATTATATAGAATATATATATATATATAATATAATATAAATAAACAGCGCAGAAAGCAATGGTCTCTGGGCGACCCAGCCAAACTGGGTCGACCCCGGGGTCGACCAATGTCTAAGGCAGGTCGACCTTAGGGTCGACATAGGTTAAGGTGGGTCGACCCACCTGATGCAGGTAGGGTTCCTGCTTCTGTATCTGGACTACTTTCTTCACTATATTCATACGCTGACTCAACTTGAGGTGTACGGTCTGATTTGTAAACCTTAAATCTAATGGTTTAGGATTATCCTAGCTAATCTATAAATAGGCTAGTAGCCTCATTGTTTTCATACACATAAACATTCTTCATTCTTCTTCCTCCAAAACTATTTCTAAATAAAAATAAGAAGATGTTGAGGTACTGCCTAAACGTAGATTCTAGTTTTTCTGTAACAACAATTCTGAAGGGACATTTTCTCTTATTCAATCAAACCATTATGAGTTCTGGTTATTTTTAGACTTGATAATTAAAAATTATTATTAATGTGAAATTATACAATTTATATGTTATTATTTTGTTATCAGTTATCTATTTAGTTTTCAGTTGTTTTACTGTTACATGTATATCCATATTATCCCTACTTATGTCTTAGTCTTATTTACAGTCTTATGCCTGTTTTTTCAGTTCATGTATTTCTGAGCTGAATCTATATTTTCTCATTTTTCCTATTTATTTTGTGCTATACCTAGGTCATCAAATGCCTAGGTTATTCACGTTAGAACAACATAAAACTGGGTAAAATTGGAATAACTTATAGTGAAATAAAAAGGAAAATTGTGCATATTGAAACATGGAATCCAATGACTGTATAATTGGGATAATATGCAAAATATGTTAATCTAAATAGGTTAAAGTTAATTTAATCATTAAGTAGAACATGTTGTGAGAATCATATGTAATCAAGTAAAATAGAAAACTTAATACATACACACACACACACACACACACACACACATATATATATATATATATATATATGAGATGGTGCTTGTTTTGGGGAAGGGGTTGTACACAGAATAAAATTTATAGGAAGTGTCATTTACAACCATGCTTATTAATGAACTTAAACCTGCTAAGTTAAACTTCTTAATTAATAAGCTAAGAGGTCCCACGTCTTGCTGTTTGTATCTGGTTTTGGGCCTCTTAAAATCCTAGTTTAGGAGAACAAGCCTGGGGGTGGCTTATATCATTCTTGTTGTATGGAACTTGTATCAGTCAGTATCCCTGTTAGTATCATAGACAAGGGCCTCACACTAGGTAAGGGCCAGGGAACGCTTTACTGATCTGGATTTTAAGAGGTTCAAAGGGGGAAGGTGGGTACGGGTGCGTTTCGGCGGAGTCATGAGCATGCATGAGTCCGATGGGGAAAACTAAGACACTGTAACACCAGCGAATAAGTCTGTGTCTTATAAGTTGACGGGTTAGGGACTGATACCCCTACTACCATAGCTGGCATGAGATATTTGCGTAATAGGAAGCCAATCGTATGAGTAGTAATTAGGGTAACACCTAATCTCGATATTCTAGTAAGTGGTGCAAATTTTTTTTTTCTTTGGATATGAATGAGAAGCGTGCATGATCTCTACCTTGACTTGTTATCTTGATATCTCGTTATCATGTTATCTCGTTATCATGTTATCTCGTTTACTCTGTACTTGTTTATTTTACTGTAGTTTAATGTTTAACATTATTTATCCGTCCTGATACTTTCTATCTTATCTTATTGCTAAAATCACTAGAACTCGCCAGACTTTATGTCTGACCTATTTTGCTTTCCTTCTCTCTTCCTTTCCCCCATCGGGTTCTCAGAGTGGTGGCGGACATTAGCTATAACCGTGATTCTATTCTTGGACTTCTTCTATCTCTATGTATTGCTTTAACTTTTGTTATATCTTGTTTTGGCTTTTGAGGAGGGATATGATTTTTCAGTTTTGTACGCTGATGTTTTGCATTACGAGACAGATGGTTATGAATACTGTTTTTAGTATTTGAAATTGTAACAATGTAATGGTAATTTTATAATAATAAAAATTTTCTGCTGCATATTTACATTCTCTCTTATGAATTTTAGTTACTGTTTACCTATTGCATTTCATAGAACTTAATGCATCCTCATATGGGTAACATTAAGGGACGTGGGGTGTCATATATATACTCATGTAATTGGAATTTAAATTATATGACCACTTAGACATATGGTACAAAATTAAATAATAAACATTGAATTTGGTCAAATGAAATTTTTCTAAAATTCATAAATTTGAATTTTTTAAATGAAATATTTTCAAAAATTATAAATTTGAGTTTCATATAAGAAATTGGTTAATGAATTTTGACTTGAAATTTTTGGTTCTAAATCTTAAAAGTTGAAAATGGAATTTAAATTAAATTCATTGAAATTTAATTATTTTAAGTGTTAAATCTAAAATTTAGAATTTAAGTTTTAAAACCAACTTAATGTAGATATAGTTAAATTTAGAATTTCAGTTTTGAAACAAATTTGATGTAATATGTTTAAATTAGAAATTGAGATTGAAACTGTTTAAATGGAAGTTGATTCTGAATTAGAACTTGGAATTTGAATTAATTATAAATTGAAGCTTGAAATGATTTGAAAATTGATTTAAGTTAGGATATGAGATGTAAATGGGTTTAAAAATGAAATCTAAAATTGGGTTCAAACTTAGATGAAAATATACTATTTCCAATCAATTTATTATTTTGATTTCAAACCATTTTCTATAAAAAAAACTATATTATTTCAAGCTATTTTTAATTCATATTATTTTCAATTAAAACTATGTTTAAATTCTTAACTATTTAAATTCAAATTTTTTATATTAGAATTATTTGATCCAAAGGATTATATATTAAAAAATATTTATAAATTCATCTATTTATGTATAAAACTATTTTAACAAAAAAATGTTTTTGATCCAAGCTGTTTGAGTCTAGAATTGTTTCAAATGTAAAGGATGACATCTGAATAATTATATTCATGATATTAAAATATGAAAGTTGAAATTCAAACACGATATTAACTGATTTGTGAAATGAAAATATGATGTTTTATTGAAATATAATAACGATGTGTAAAATTATGGTTGGTTGTTAAAGGGACCGAAGGTTGAAATTTTCATACTCTTTATCAATACTGGGACCACTTTAACGACTTTATATACATGGAGCATGTTTCAGAGTAAAGTGGTTGGATTAGCAAACGTTTCATGGATTTGAAGAAAGAGAACGATGATGAACATTCCTGATATTTATGTTAAAACTAAAATGACTCAACATGAGCCTGCGTCTGACCAATGAGGTTAGCTACCTCTAGCGGACACACCTCTTCGTAATATTCACTTGACTTATTACTCGATTGGTGCACCTTTATATAATTCGGAGTGTTGCTTGCAGTCGACCGTTAGGGGTTACAACCAACCATAAAGAGTAAAATGGTAGAATTCTACCTTGGGCATTGCATAATGTGTTTTCATATTTTATCATTATAAGAGCCCACAACAATTTTATTTTATCATTTTACCATAGGAACTTATTGGCCATCGACATTACTGCTTGTGTTGCAGGGGTTGCATAGACTACATGCTTTAAAATGTGTTAAGGTGGATTAATGTAGAGCCTAAACGCTATTTTAATATTTATTTTACTAATAGTCATGACACATATTGTTTATCCTACTATATATAGTTATTTTAATAGATCCTTAGGAGATGAAAAATTATGTAACATCTCTAAAGTTACTTGCATCCTTATTCCATGCCTTTGATTTGACTTACGTAAAAAAAAAATTAGCCTTGGCTCGAGTATATTATTTTTTATTATGCCCGACTCAATGTGAGTTATTTTATTTTATTCGAAGACATTGTCCAGAAGATAAAGATGAAAATTGACAGTTCATATTTATTAGATTATTCTATTGTATTGCTTGGTATGTTCGTTGGTTGTCAACTCTAATATTGTATGTCTATATTATAAAGAACATTATTGATTTGATTATGTGATTATTATATTTTGTCCTTCCACTGTGAGATTTTGTGTTTTATCCCTTTCTCATCTCTTTTATTTCTTATATTTAAACCTTACTGATTGTAACAACCCGGAAAATCAGAACCAATTAATTTTTTTTATTTTGGCAATTTTAATGAATTTTGAATATTTAAAATGATTTATTTTAAATAATAACGACTAGAAATTTATTTTGAATAGAATTAGAACGTTTATATTTATTTGAATCGATGTTAGAATATAAATATTTATTTTAATTATAAAATGAATTGAAAATGGTGAGGTAGTTTGAAAATTCGATTTCAAATTTCAAATGAATGTACAGGATTCAAAATAAACTGGATTTTAGTGAAACCAAAAATATTAGAATCTATTTGAAAATATCTTTCCAACAAATCCGAAAAATTGAAATTTCATAGCGGGAATAAAAAGTTATGTCCAGTTGAAAATTCAAAATAGTCGCTATGGAAATATAGCCCTTAAAAATGGAAATTTTGCAAACGACCTCTGTTTTCGATGAAACCACTTTTATTGGATCCGGGGTGTCAAATTATTTCTAGATTCCAAAATTCATAATTTTTGGGATTAATGTGAGCGTGGTGAAGGAAAACGTGTTTTGACAGTTTCAGTCAATTTAGATCGACTAGAAAATGGTCATTTTTCAAATGGTCTCCAAATTGGACGAAATTAGTTTTATTAGGACCGTATCGTCAATACGAAGCTAGAAATAATTTTTCTGGAATTTTTGGGGTCTGTACGTGGCCCCGGTAAATTGAAATGTGCGTTCAAATTCAATATATAGATTTATAAATTGATTTTTACGGAAACTGATCGAAACAGTCGAATCAGCTTACCAGACATATCCCATTGTGTTCGGAATGGGGGTAATTAGCTAAGGACGGCAATTGTTGGGTCTCGTTTGGTATTCGAATAAAAAGTCAACTTTATGGATAAAAATAAATAAATTATATATTCCTCTCCCCTCTCTCTCTTCCATTCAGTTAACACGAGAAAAAAATAAAAACAAAATCCCGCCTGCCCTTGCCAACCCGCTGCCGCTGACGTCGGAGCCCCCCTCGCGCCAGTCGCCACTGTCTTCCCCCCTCCTCTCCACGTGAGCCATAAAACCACGCACCCAATCAACAGCCGCCGCCACACCCTAATTCCGGTCACGCAGACCGCTGCCGCCTCCTCCTCGACTCTAGCACGCGCCTCCGCCTCCCCCTCTGGCGCAATCGACGTCCAGACCAACGAAGGTGATTTTTTTGTTTTATTTTAATTTTAAAATCAGTTTTTAATATGTTGAAAGCATATTTTTAAAATCAGCTTTTATAGGTAATTAGCATTGAATTTAAAATCAAATTTTTACAGATAAAGATGTGATCTTTGAAACCATAAAAATTCGATCTTTGAAAATATAAAAATTTGATTTTTAGTTATATAAAGATTTGATTTTTGAAAATATAAAGCTAGGATTTTTAATATGGTAAATACTTGATTTTTAAAAATACAAAGACTTGATTTTTTTAAAAATATAAAGATATGATTTTTGTTCATATGAAAAATATGATTTCTATTCATGTAAAAAGATTAGTTTTTTCTAAGTGGAAAGATTGGATTTTTAAACAACATAAAAATTCGATTTTTACATATATGATGTGGCAATAAAAATTCGATTTTTACATATATGAAGTGGAGATAAAAATTCGATTTTTACATATATGAAGTAGCGATAAAAATTTGATTCTTATATAGATGGTTTTGAAATAAAAATATGATTTTTATCTATATTGAGTAGCGATAAAATATGATTTTTATCTATGTAGCGCTGAAATAAAAATGTAATCTTTTTATATGTAGTAGCGAAAGAAAGATATGATTTTGATGATATGAACTTCGCAGAAAGATATGATTTTGATGATATGAACTTCGCTAGAAAGATATGATTTTTAATCGAATAAAAATATGATTTTTATATTATAGAGATGATAAAAATACGATTTTTATTGTTTGAAAGGCGATGTAAAAATATAATTTTTATTATATATAAAGCGCTATAAAAATATAATTTTTATAATATAAACATCAGCATAAAAATATGATTTTTATGTATGAAGTAACAGTATAAAAATGTGATTTTTAATAATCAACTGCGTGAAACAGATGGCGATGGATCAGACTGAAATCAAAACGGAATCCAAACCGTTCAGAAATAAAGAATGGAGGAGTGGATCTTAATGGTGAGAACTTCTCACTTTTATTTTATTTTCTAGTTAAAATATATACTAGGATGTAGACGGTGCTTAGCAGCACCTGACACCCGTTGTCCATAGACCATGGACGACTTGTTTGTTTGTTTGATTATGTTGTGAAAATTGATTGTGTGATGTGGAATGGAAATAAATATTTTATAGTTAAAAATATAATTTTTAAAGTGTATACGAATAAAATAAATATTCATTTACAAATCAGACGATTTGTTTATGTACACACATTTGACTGATATTGATTGGGACGATAAATTTTACACATCGCCCAACTGCACAAATAAAATTCATTATTTGTTGATTGAAACCCCACACGGGTATTGGGATGATATTGGACATATACTAATCCCAATATTTAGTTGTATGTCAATCGATTGGTTGACAAGCTGTGTAAGCATTGAATATTTATATTTAATGCTTATGCAGTGTAGAATGCACTCTGGATATGGTTGACTGTGTTTGATTATTGTTGTATACATGTGTGTATGAAATCCATATAAATCACATTATATGGTAATTGACTGTGTCTGATTCCAGTTCAGAAAGGAATATTTTAAAATAACGAATATTTTAAAATAATGAAAATTTTAAAATAATATTCAGAAAAAGATCAAATTCTGATTTTGATGTCCGATTTGGGATGGACATGAAAATATTTAAATATATAAAGCCGTGTTGATTTAAGAGACGCCATTTTGACGTGAACGATATTTATATCGATTTTACTCATTTTCATAATGAATATCGAAAAGGAAAAGATTTTGAAATCTAATGTTTTGAAAATACTATCACTTATATATCGATGATATGAAATATTCAATTTTGATTTGAAATTGAATATGAAGTTGAAATCATTTTGAAAACGAATTTAAAACGATATATAAAATACGTTGTAAAAGGAAATCGATGGAATATATATAATATTATATATATATATATATATATATATATATATAATGGCCTGAATAGAACGCGCCGCGGTAGTTCGCGAATTTCGACCATTGACTTAGAACGGACATTACGGGAGATCGGACCGTCGGATTCTCCTAAAAACAGAACCGTTGGGTTCGTATCGAAAAGAGCTTTCCAACGAATATTAGAGATTTGAAATCTAACAATTGGATTTGGAATTACGTCCAAATCAAATTTGGAGAAGGTCGGTGTAAGTGCAGTTCGATGACCGTTTACGGAAATCGACTGTACGGGCCTTGATAAATTTTTTTAAAATATCAATAATTTGTGTAAAATCATAATAAATGATTTGGAAAGGATTGGGATGAAAAATGCCATATTTTAAAAGATAAAAATATATTTTCATCGAAATGAACTAGTTATGAACTAGAATTATAAATCCAATATTTTTAAAATAATTAAATTGGATTTGAAATGGTTTTAAAAATAACCGGAATTTCCCATATATGAATTGGAATGGATTCGAATCGAAATTATCTTTGGAATATTTCGATATTGGATTCCGTGATTATACGGATATTGTGGAGGAATTTGGAAAATATATATATCGTTATTCCATTACGATATTTGTTGATTTCAGAATTTGATATTGAATATAAGCCGATATATTTTCTATTCAGAGCCTTGTATTTAATGTCAAATGGGATTTGGGTTTGTCGTGAATGGTGTCTTCATTAACACTGTTCTTAAACCCAGTTGAGAAAAGATTAAATCTTTTAATATATATTTAATGAAGTATACCAATTAATTAATATTTAATTGGAATTGAAGTGGAATTATTTTTGGGTTTATCGTGAACGGTATTTTAAATAACACTTGTTCTTTAACCCGATAATTAATGGGATGTGAATTGGGTTTATTGCGAACTGCATTTTTAACGACATTCGTTCTTTAACCCGATTTTCAGTGAAATGTGACTTGGAATTTATAAATCTTTTTATTAAGAATTAACAGGAATTTTACAAAGTAAAGTTTTCCGATTTAATATATTGAATTGGAATTGAATGGAATTCGATTTGATGATAATCGAAATGAAATTCTGTGGAGGAAGACTGTTAATACATATGGAATTTAAAAGGGCTTTGTCGTTATTCCATTATATTATTAGTCGGATACGGAAATTGATATCGATTATATATTGATTTGTTTTTCCGTGAAGATTCCATAATTAATGGAATGTGATTTGGGTTTATCATGAACTGTGTTTTAAATGACATTAGTTCTTTAACCGAGTTAAAGACAGGATTACATGTCTGTCATTATATTTTGAACTGTGTGGTTGATCTCTGCTAAATATATATCTGTTTGGTGGCGGAGAATTTATTCTCTTGCTTAACACCCTTCTCTGAGACGTACGAGCTCAGAGGTTATATATCGACAGAAATCAATAATATGGTGTAGATTGTCGATGCGACATGTTTGTGTTTCCAAAGTTAAATAATCATTAACATTGATTTTGGGAAGATTAAAACTAAGTGGAGTTTTAATGAATCTTTAATTAGATTGAAATGTGAATTGATAATTTAAATTATCAAATTAGGGAAATGATCGTGAGTGGAGTATCACCAGTTTTGCTCCAAATGATAGTTAAATCTTTAATTAGATTTGAACGGGAAATGGTAATTAAATTTACCGATAACACCGTGGTATTAGTTATAGGGTAATACCAGTTTTGCTCCATGGGATGAATAGGTTGGGATTGGGAAATTAAACAAATGATTACTTCGGTAAGGTGCGCTAATCCCGACTAGTTTGGAAAACCGTAATATGGTTTGAAATGATATCCAAAGGATGATTAAAGAATAAATTTAAAAGAATTTATCTTTGATAAAATTAATGGGAACCTTTCCCAAAGTATATGAATAATTGAATAAAAGAATATTCAGAATTGGAATGAGGCGTATGTTGTGTTTTTATAGCACTTGTTTATTATATACGCGAGTTATTCGGAAAGGCCGGGTTTATACCCATTCTGAATAACTGATTCGACGATATGTTGACGATGAAGACGGTGGTTGAAGACCGGAGGTCTTCACATAGTTGGATGATTACTGATGTCTTGATTGGGCTGTACACCCAAGACAAGGTAATAAGTGGTGATCGTCCAGACGTACTTGGAGATCGACGCATATGCGAGGACCTCTCTCCTGTATTGGACATACGGGACAAGGAATAAGGTGCCTCCGGTTTCGTTCAGACCCAGAACGAACTTGTAAATGGATTGTGTGTCTGACATTGGATTTTATTCTATGCTGATTGATCTCTATTAAATATACATCTGCCAGGTGAAGGGGAAATTATTCCCTTACTTCACCCTTCTCTGAGACGTACGGGATCAGAGGTTGTATATCGATAGACATCAGTCGCATGGCGTGAATTGCCAGTGTGGCATACTGAGATGCAAATGATTAAGGCTTCTGTTGAAAAGCAGAGTCTTGTGGTTGATGATCAAAGCACGGCCTTAAATGCCATAGTTTTGTGTATAGCGTTAATTCGCGAGCCTCACACCTCGGTATGAGTTAAAAACGGGATTGGACCGTCGGGAGAACATGACGTTTCTTTCTAGCTATGGGTGGTGTCAGCGTTTTACATGCCCTGACATTTATATTATTTTTACCTATGTGGTTGTTGGATTGCGAGGCGCCTCAGATATATCGGTCTCTTCGAAGCCGATGGATAGGTCCGATAGGACCGGTGTAACAACCTGGAAAATCCGAACCAATTTAAAATTTTTATTTTGGTTATTTCAGTGAATTTTTAATAGCTAAAATAATTTATTTTAAATAATAACGATTAAAAAATTATTTTAATCGAAGTTACAGCGAATACATTTATTTTGGTTTCTAAAGGAATAAGAATAGTACGGTAGTTTGAAAAGTCAAACCTGTACTTTGACCAAGTGTACCGTATTCAAATTTTAACGAATTTTAGTGAAACCAAAAATATCTAAATCTATTTGAAAGTATCTTTCCAACGAATCCGAAAAATCGAAATTTCGTAGCCGGAATCAAAAGTTATAGCCAGTTGAATATTCAGAATGGTCGCTATAGTATAATTTGCAACCCGTATAAAAGGCCATTTTTCAAACGACCTCCGTTTTCGATGAAACCTCAATCCGGAATGTCAAATTATTATTAAGTTTAATTTTCCAGAATTTTTGGAATTAATATGTGAGTGTGGCAAACGAAAATGTGTTTTGTCAATTTCAGTCAAATCTGATTGACTTGAAAATGGCCGTTTTTCAAAAAATCTCAGAATTTGACGAAATTAATTTTGTTAGGACCGTATCGTCAAAACAAAGCCAGAAATAATTTTTCTGGAATTTTCTGAGTCCGTATGTGGCCCCGGTGGATTTAATTATACGATCAAATTAATTTATTAAAGGATTTAAATATTAAATTAAAGATTTCAGGCCATAGACAGTTGTTTGGGCTGACGATACCTAGCCCATTGGATCCGGAATGGGGGCTATTGGGTGGGATCAACTCTCCTTGGACTAAAATCGGAGTTGTTAAGAGTGTATGGATTTAATTGTAAACTTAGCATTAAAATAATATAAAAATAGTGAAAATTAGGCACACATCCCTAAAACGAAACTTAATTAGGCTCACATCCGGTCCTAAACTTATTGTAAATTAGGTCCCTATTTTTCAAAAACATATAAAAAAATGTAAAAAAATATAAAAAAATCACGTAAATTCATAATTAAATAAAACATGTTCACGCCAAAAAAATCAGGTGGAAAATCAATCAACAAACACGTCAAAATCAAAAAATACACAAAACAGCGAAAAATGCATAAAAACATGCACATATTTCAAATAGTTGCATACATGTATGCATCTATTTCAATTCCGCATCATACAGCAGCATATATGCATACATGTATGCAGATTTTCCGAAATACATGCATGATTTCATGCATCTATTCGATTTCTGCATGGAAAACACGCATGCTTGCATATGTGCATACGAGTATGCAGTTATGCAGAAAATATGCATTCAGGTATGCACATATTGTCACGCCTTCGGCTTTCAACACATTACTGCATACAAGTATGCAGCTATTTTGAATAATTGCATACTTGTATGCAATTATTCAGCAGGCTTGCGGATCTTTTTTGCATGTGTATTTAAAAAGTTGCATACATGTATGCAACTATCAGTAATAGTTGCATACATGTATGCAACTTTTTTTTTTTGATTTGCGTGGGCTCCTGGGATTATTTCCAGATTTTAGATTTTTTTTTTTTTTATGCATGAGCGCATTTTTTTTTTGGCTAGAAATTGAAAAAGGCGAAGGGGACATGAGGAGCAGGCGAAGGGATCAAAAATTTTGGGCGGCATCTAATTTTAGGGACCGGAAACGTATGGAAAACTTTGGCTGTATGTGGCTTTAATTTAAAACTTAAATAAGGACGTGAGACAAAAGTACCCATAAAAATACATGTTTTTCTCAAAACCCTAACACTATTCACTACCCGCCGCCCCTCAAAATTCATAGTCAGAAACCTCCCGAGTTCCCTCCTCAGATTCTTCCAATCCACAGCAAATTAGACCCCAATCCTTTAGGAAATATCGAAGAGATTTTCTCACTCTTCATTTCTATATGGCTTGATCATTCTCTAGTGGCCCGTACTTCGAGGAACAGCACCCTAAACCCGTGCCAAACCCACCGCCGCCGAGCCACCCTTGCACCACTGGAAGGGCCCCCCTTGCAGGCGTATGTGTGCCACACCCCCCTCCGAAGTCCCACTCTCCGATCGTCAAACCATATCACCATTTGAACAAAAATTGGAGACCTAGATTTGAAGCTAATTGGGTTTTATCGCGGCTTGTTACCGAAAGAAGAAGAAGGTCTAATTCTTTTTTATTTTAATAATTTAATTTAAAACTATTATCAATCTTGTTTAAATCCTAACTAATACATACGGCATCGAAAATTAACGATTTCAGATCCTGTGCGATCGTAGAGACGAGATCTACGACTCTAGACTGAAAAGGAGCGATTCCGAGCTGCTTGAATTTTGGACAAATTTGCAATCCTGAACAAAACAGAATAACCCGACTGTGAGATTTCTGTTTTTTTTTAATAATTAATCAATTTAATTATTTTACTTGCTATGTAATGATTGTATGTATATGATTTAGATCTGCTTTGTTCTGAAATTTTGGATGATGATTGACCTATTGTTTGGTGATGAATAATTATAGATCTGAATGTGTTGGTTAAATTAAATCATTTTCTCTTTGTCAATATTTGGTGAATCATGTGCAGTAAACAATATAAAATATTATTTTATCATTTTTATTGAATTGAATTAGATTGTCAATTTAATATAGAATATCATTTTGATCATTTTTGCTATATTGAATTAGTTTGTCAATTCAATTTAAAATATTATGTTATCATTTTTGTTGAATTGAATTAGTTTGTCAATTCAATTAAAATAATCATTTTGGTCATTTTTATTGAATTGAATTAGTTTGTCAATTCAATTAAAAATATCATTTTGTCATTTTTATTGAATTGAATTAGTTTGTCAATTCAATTAAAAATATCATTTTGGTCATATTTGTTAAATCGAATTAGTTTGCCAATACAATTAAAAATATCATTTTGTCATGTTCATTGAATTGAAATAGAATTGTCAATTTAATAGAATTATCATTTTTTTTATTATGAATTTAATTTTCAATTCAATTAAAAGTATCATTTTTGTTATATTATTGAATTGAATTAGAATTTTCAATTCAATAAAAACATCACCTTGTTTGTGTTATTGAATTGAGTTTAATTTTCACTACAATATAAAATACATCACTTTTTGTGTTGATTGATAAAAACACCGCCTTTGTTGTTGTTTGATTGTAGTAGAAAAAGATTACATTTTTTTTATTTGCAAATTTAGATGCAAATAAATATCCTATCAAAAGTTATATTTTTATTTGCATTCTTTGATGCAAATAAAACATTGAAATCAAAAGTTATATTTTTATTTGCATTCTTTGATGCAAACAAAATGTTGAAATTAGAAGTTGAATTTTTATTTGCATTCTTTGGTGCAAATAAAACATTGAAATAAAAAGTTGCATTTTTGTTTGCAATTTAGATGCAAACAAGAACATTAAAATAAAAAGTTGCATTTTTGTTTGCAATTTAGTTGCAAACAAAAACATTAAAATAAAAAGTTGCATTTTTGTTTGCAATTTAGATGCAAACAAAAACATTAAAATGAAAGTTGCATTTTTGTTTGCAATTTAGATGCAAACAAAAACATTAAAATGAAAGTTGCATTTTTGTTTGTATTTAGATGCAAATAAAAACATTAAAATGAAAGTTACATTTTTGTTTGCATTTTTGATGTGAATAAAATATTGATTTAAAAGTTATATTTTTATTTGCATTCTTTGATGCAAATAAAACATGAATTTAAAGGTTGCATTTTTATTTGCATTCTTTGATGCAAATAAAACATGAATTAAAAGTTGCATTTTTACTTTTAAATTAGAAGTTACTTTTTATTTACATTTTGGATGTAAATAAAAGAATAGCACTAAAAGTATCATTTTTACTTTTAAATTAGAGACAATAAAAAGATAGGTTTAAAAAGTTACATTTTAGTTGTAGCAAAAATGACAAGAATTGAAGTATCATTTTATTGTCCAAATAAAATGTGAATAAGGGAATACACCAAAAGTTACATTTTTATTTACAATTTAGATGTAAAGTCAAAGGCTACATTTTTATTGTCATTTTAGATACGCAATTAAAGAACAGATTTTAATATTACATTTTTATTGTCATTTTAGAGGCAATAAAAAAAGAACAGATATTAATGTTACATTTTTATTGTCATTTTAGAGACAATAAAAAGAATAGATTTAAAATGTCATATTTTTATCTTATATTTAGATGTAATAAAAATAGTAGGATTAAAATCCATGTTGTTATTATCATTTGGTTTCAACAAAAAGAGTGAACATTGGGAAAATATATTTCTAATGTAATTAACATTGGAAATAATTAGTCATTAAAAACATGATTTATTTCAAATCATCATTTTCATCATGTTAGTAGAATTACGGAAATCATATATAAAATCTCTAACATGAATATAGACTGTATTTGGCTTGCATGTGATTGTTTGAGAGTAGTTGAAACCGCCAAACGATTTATATATATATATATATATAAAAATTAAAATTAAAATTAAAACGAATCGCGCCCGGTAATTCGCGTTTCGGCAATCGTAACTTCAAACGATTATACCGTAAGATCCAACCGTCGGATTTTCCCAAAACTGGAACCGTTAGGACCGCTTTGGGAAGATCTTTCCATCGATATGATTTTTTTTCAAAATCCAACAGTTAGATTTCAAGATATCCGTAAATCAAATTTTGGTAAAAACAGCGCCAAGGCCTCCCATCGACCCGTAGCGTCGTTAAATAAATTTGGCTATTTTTTATATAGATAAAAATAGCGTTTAATCGTTATTAAATACCATTAATGATATAAAATGATTTAAAAAATATATATATATGTGAGGATCATTTGAAAAGACCGAGTTAAATCTCATTTCAAATGGTCATACGACGATCTAAATGGAAGATCTTAAAGACGACGATTGAAGACCAACGATCTTCATATCGAAAGGATAACTACTGATGCCTAGCATTGGATAGCTACCAGTAAAGGGTTAAAGTGGTAGTTGTCTGGACGTACTTGTTGATCGTCCGGATATGTAACGACCCAGATTTTCGGCGACTTTGGTTATTGACATAAGCTCGATGTCGATAACCAAAACATCGAAAAATCCTGGTAGTTAATGAAAGAAATTAGCGGGTGAGGATAGACAAAATAGAAACTTAGAATAGAAGAAGAAAAGAACTTACATCATCAGAGTAACACGAATCTCACAGCGGAACGAACAACATATAATATATAACATAACTTTGAAATATAACAGTTATGTATACAATAGCACTTATCAGAGTACAACACTTACAACACAGCGGAAATAAACTATAGCTATATGATCCAGAAGCCTCATGCTCCAGCTCTTCAAGTATATCTGTAAATCCCGACTACTTGACTGCCCGTACAAATTTAGGCACCCAAGAGTTTAGGGAAAACAACAAAGTAAACTCCGGGTCAGTCATGGGACTGGTGTGAGTAAAACAGTTTAAACATGTATATGAACAAGTAAACGATATCTCATAAGACCACACCGCAGAACGGAACGGGTTTTTCCCTTATGAGAATCCAAAATATCTTTATATCAAAAACCTTTTGATATTATAATAATGTCTATGTACAAATAGATATCAACTAGCAGAAACGCTTTCATCTCACGTTCTACATATATAGTATACAATCAAAATCGCAAGCATGTATTGGATAATGGATTTCCATCTATGACAAGGTATGGAACCACCTTCCGATCAGTGTACTCTAGGAACAATACACTGGAGTTCAACAAGAACATCTTGTAACTCAGCCACACATGACCGACCACTCATTTCGCTTGAGTGTATCGAATGTATATCACCAACGGTTGGGATCAACAACAGTTCCCGTATATATATGGGACATCATTGATAGATTTAAGAAACAAATGAATATTCTCTAGATATGTGATTATACACCCTACTTCGGTGCGACCAACTTAGCCATGCTGCATGCCCGATTTCTGTCATTTACCGGTTGATGAGGCTAGAAGCTACGCTTTATCATCACATCAGATTCACTTCGAATGCCACATTGTCAGATCCATCGAAAATCACTAATTTACGTCTACAACCATACATTACGTGTCAGCTAAAATAAGTTTCCTTCTTCGCTTCAACTCTTGGTACGGTTGAAGAGATCAATGTACGTGACCTTTCTGGAAATACTCTGTCAGACATTCATCAACACAAGTCATCCTCATTCACTTAGAATGTCACATCGTCATACCCGCCAAATCACAAATTGATTTATCCAAAAATAACACGGGTATACAGCTAAGAGAAACGAAATCCTCTGCCACCAAACGTGAATACGTTTGAACAGATCAACTTACGCGATCCATTGGATATACTCTGTCAGACCTTCGTCCATACAAGTTGTCCTGGGACTAGACAAACCGAAGGCACTATTCAGTATATCCATCTTAGTCACTGTTATCTAAGACTTATAGAACATCCCTTGCACTTTACTCCGTCTTCAATTATCTTTGGCATATATGATTCGCAACGCTTATGCCAATACAGAGTGGTTCTTCGGATAATAATCCAACCGGTCTCTCCATATTAACAACGTTAAAATGGTCAAAACTTTGATAGTCTGTGAGTTAACCATCAAAGAAAAACAAGTGTGCAAACAACGTTATTATTTCCAAATGGAAATTATATCGGTAAATCATCAACATATATCTATATATATTCACATTACCTTATTTTATATGTTTAGAAAATATATGTTATTAACACTGGAAAACGTTTTCCATTTGCTTATTTACAAATCACTACTCTTCCCCAACTATCAGTCCCTGACTGTGAACTAGTATGAGAACAATCCCTAAGTATAAATCCCGAAGGCCGAAACCAACATCAGATAGACACTTAGAAAACATTCAATTTACTAATCTCTAGTCAGTTCTAATCTTACTTAACTCTATTTGATTAACTCTGATTGATTAACTCTAACTGGTCAACCTTAATTAATTAACTCTAACTGGTTTTACTTGGTTTGACTAACTCCATTTATTAACTCGACTGACAAATTCAACTCGATTAACTGAACTAATCACTTTGATTAACTCGACAAATTCACTTTGGTTAACTTAACCAATTCACTTAACTCCTGTCGAATAAACTATATTCGATAACTCCTCTAACTCTATTCGAATAAACTATATTCGATTAACTCATCTACTCTATTCGAATAAACTATATTCGATTAACTCCTTTCTATATTCGAATAAACTATATTCGATTAACTCCTTTCTATATTCGAATAAACTATATTCGATTAACTCCTTTGATTTAACTAATATTCTATAACTCACTTCGATTAACTAATAATCGATAACTCCTTTCCGAATAACTAAATTTGATTTAACTCCATTCGCTTGACTCTAGATCGCAGCGATCACAATGGTTACGCCTGACTCCCTCAGGAAACATCCGACCGCCGTAGGCTATTTACAGCCCTGCGAATTACGCTAGCAGTCATACGAGATGGCAACTTACCCTGAATACTATGTTTGACTAACTCTATCTCAAATAACTATATTTGATTAACTCTAGTTCGTTTTAACTCTAATCGATTAACTCTAACTGAGTAACTCTAACTCGATCAACTCGACTTGATTAACTCGACTTACTTAACTCAACTGGTTAACTTGACTTACTTAACTCACTGGTTAACTTGAATTACTTAACTCTTTGGTTAACTTGACTTACTTAACCTAACTGGTTAACTCTATTGAACTGGTTAACTCTACTGAACTGGTTAACTCTACTGAACTAGTTAACTCTATTCAACTAACTCGACTCGACTAACCCCTTTCGAATAGCATATTCGTTTTACTAACTTTCGAATACCATATTCGATTTACTCCCTTCGAATACCATATTCGATTTAACTCCTTTCGAATACCATATTAGATTTACTTTATTCACTTTATAAAGATTTCCTTTTTAACAACGTTTTATTCATTTGAAAAGATTTACTTTTAAATAACGTTTCTACACTTTAAAAATGATTTCCTTTTTATAACGTTTCCTTTTCAATACTATTTGTAAATGGTTTACAAATATTTCCTTTTCAAATTTAATCTTGAAATATTCTAACTCCTTAAATTCTCTGAAAAATTCGCCATAACCTCCTTTGTAACGGGAGTATCGGGAAAATCCCCAAACCCGCCACACAGGCCTTTCCATTCAAAAAAGAAAATGGTTTGTAATTATTTCCTTTTTGAATATCTCCTATTTATAAATATTCCAATTTATAAACATTTCTTATTTATAAATATTCCACTTTATAAATATCTCTTATTTATAAATATCCCATTTTATAAATATTCTATTTTCAATATCACTTTGAAAATCCCCTTATCAACATTTCAGTATGTTATGGTATTCAATCATATCAAATCACGATGTTCAATATCGTCCAAGCACATATAATCGCCCACAGATTTTATATCACATCATATAACAATATATGAAAAACAATAAAATAACTGTTGAGGAATCCAGTCGGATTCCTCCAACCTGTCTCCCTGCATCCACAGATGTTACACAATATGATTATCATCACTTTCAGTTCAATATAAATTATTCTGATAGCAGAATCAATATATAAATATTTAACGGTTTATATATATATATATATAATTACATATATATATATAATTTTCACTAACTGGCTAGCAGTTCAATCAATCAACCAACACACAACAATCAGCAGATGATTAACAGTTCTAAGAATACATTATAAAAATATAACTGTGCAGAGTTGGTGAGTTTTACTCACATTGACGCGTTAATCGTTAAATAACGGTTTGCGTTATTTGACTCAGTTGGACAATTTATTTCGCCATAAATTGTAACGAGCTCCGATGGACTTCCAGTCAGTCTCATTGTGTTGCTCCCATCCATACGATCCTGCCGGATCTTGTTTCGCCCTCAAGAACAGGCCCACTTACCCTTTAAAATCCCATGGCCCATTACTGCCTTCTTCTCCGATGTACAGATCGCGTCTCCCTGTACAAATCCCCTTGCCATTACCGCTCAAATAAACTGCCTCATTTCCAGTTGTTCTTCACTTTGATCCACTTCGTTACTGGTACCATATTTTGATTCCTCATCACGTTTTTCTTCAGAAATACACAGGGCTTCGCTACCTTGTCCAATTCTTTGCAACTGCTTTCAACATTAAACAAAGGCCAGGTCCCCTTTTTGTTTTACACGGGTTGCTTCATAGAGCATTTACCCTTTTTATTATACTGTTGCTGTTGCTTCGGACTTCTCTTTTGAAATACACGACCTTTCTTCTATATGCAAGACTACTGTTCGCTCCTTCATGCCTTTGAACTTGTGTTACTTCATGCTATACTGTTTATATAATATATATTACCACTTCTTCTTTATTTTCTTCCCCCAAATGCTTTCACGTTTGACTTCGTTTTCCCATAGCTGAACTTCTTTCTCGCAAAACAGTTTCCCCTTCCAGAATACATGTTGTTCTTCATCCCTGAAGTCCACTCCATCATATTCTCACATCTAAATCCGCCCCTACCATCACCTCTTCGTACAAGTTTCCATCCATCATCATTTCACTAACACCAACTGCTCTCTACTCCTCCTCACCCAAAAACCAACATCAAACTGCGGACTAAAGCTTCAACTTACCACTACCCCAACCCCTAACTTCCGCTGTTGAAAAGACTGGGCGGAAATACCCATCGAAGAGATTGAAATGGGTATGAGAGTGAAGGAGATTATCCCAGGAATTCAAAGAAATATACGTTATGATTTTTAGGAGGCTTTGTTGATTTTCTAGGAATTATTTTGTTCGCCATTTTTTTTGCTGGAAGGAATTATGTCTGGCGGCTACATTTCAGAAGGGAAGAACCCTAAAATCCTTAGCGTATGTATTTATAGTAGGATGACGCTTAGCAAAAGAAGAAATCCAATTTTTATAATACATACGTGGTAGGTTATGATGATGTGTGGTAGGTATTCATGGCACGCAACTGTTAATTTGTGGAGAAGTAAATAGGGAAAATATCCTTTTGTTTAGGGGAGCTATACGTGGTTATTTTGGCCGACTTTCCCAATTTGTTTGTTCATGCTTTTTATTTATGTGGTATTGTGCAAGTATGGTAATGCCATACACTTTCATGTTTTACAAAACACTTGTTACGTCCACATATGAAGAGTTACGAACAGAAATAAAAATACCAATGAGACGAGCAATGCGCTAGGGTCCCAAAAATATAATAATATCGGTAGGTTGACTCATGCTGTGAAACCCCAAAATGTTGATTACAGGGTGCAAAATACTCCAAATAAAAAGTTGCTTATTTAATTAATTAAAAATTACAATAAAATTCTAAAAATTAAATTATTGTTATGTCTCAAAAGAACCTTGTCTAAATTCAAACCCGATATTCAAATATTTTTAAATAACCGTTATGGCCATAAACGAATATGCCGTTGTTTTTCTGAATATTTGATTTGGACATAAAACCAAATCTACACGACGAAATCCCGATTTTTTCTATTCCACTAGAAAGATATAGTCCACCAGTTCCACACGTTTCTTGTTTCACAGAAATCTGGCATAAAACAAATCCTGTATACTCAGTTGAAGTTCGAATCGCCAAATAGCGAACTACCGCGCCATTTCAAGCTCTATTTTTATTATATTATAATTCTACGTTCAAACTGACGTCGATTGAATATATTCGTCAATATAATTCAACTCTAAGCTGAATTAAATCTTAGGGATGACCCCATTCACAGAATATTGTGATTTCCAATATTTTTGATTATTTCTGAATTAAATATATTATTTAAATATTAAATTAAATTAATTATTCCATATTATTTAATTAAACCTCTATTTAATTCATTACATCACGATATATATAATTAAATAAATTAATTATCATACCCCTGACAATGCGGGTCATTACATTCTTCCCCACTTAAAATAATTTCTTCCTCGAAATTGCTAAGTTAGAGGACGACCCTATACATTGGAACTCCTAAGATTTGTTTACCCCTTATTTCTGATTTCAACAGAACTAATTAATATCGACTAAAATATTAATTCTTCCTACTAACTAAAATTTTCAAAAATTCTGAAAATTTTCTAACACTTTAAATTTCCAGAGAATTTTGCCGTAACCTCCTTTGTACAGCCCTATCGGTAAAACCACAACTCGCCTCTTTGGGCCATCTTCAACCCAAAAGAAAATCAAACAGCCAAGCGGCTTGCCATTTCGGCTCATAAATCTCATGCTTATATCGAACATAAACTTGTACCTTTTTGTCGGTCATATCAACTTTATCACTTTCACCTGTTATCAATCCAACATATACCGGTGTTATCTCAACCAAATTCCAACCTGTTTTTATCCACAGATCCAACCATTCGCATATACCTAAGTTGAATTAAATTTCAAATTCGAGTTCCATTCTCGATTTCAACTCTTAACTTCCTAATCCAATTTTCATTTCAGATTCTTATCTCGACAATCAAATTTTATTCAAGAACAAATTTTTCTTGATATCATTCTATTCCATTCAATTTTACACTTAACTGGGTTTAATTCAATTTGCTTTCACAAATTTACATCTAATTTGTTTTAAGTTAAGCCATCTATTTCTGGGAGTTTTAAACAACTTTGTTTTTCTTCTCAAAAATCCACTTTTCTTTTTGGAATTCAAACCAACTTGTTTTTCTCAAAACAATCCAAAAACAAAATCTTTGGTAGTAATCCGTCACTTACACACTCGAAAATGAACACCGATGATGTCATGATCAACATCGGAATCTATTTTCCAGCTACCGAAGTGAGTTCAATACTATAGCACTTTCAAATCCCATTTTTAAACATTGCCACTTTGAAATCAATTCCAATATACTTTTACAATGTTGTAAACAAATTTAAAATCTCCTAGGATCTTAAAATTCACATATATTAAATCCAAATTCATTTACAAACACCTTTCCCATTTCTGGAATTTTAAATTCCAATTCTGATCTAAATTCAGATTCAGTTCATTTCAATTTCATATATTTTACTTATATCAATTCTTATTGGTTATATATAACCATTTCACATTTTATAATCTTATCTGATTATAATTACTACCAACACATCCTATATATGATAATATACCACATATCCATACTATGTCGGTCCATCGTATTCAAGTGTTTATTTACTCCTACCGATACAGTGGATCAAACTGATCGACCAGAACTCATAAACAACTCAGCCAATGAATCTCCACAATATAAAACCATTTTTATATCAAACACAAATATGCACTCGTATATATACACTCAAACTCAATCTAGGGTGTTACTAACCCTATCTCTACCGAGTCACGCCACAGAGCCAAGTAATTCTTAACTTAAGCTCTGATACCAACTGTAACGACCCAGATTTTCGGTGTTTTGGTTATCGACATCGAGCTTATGTCGATAACCAAAGTCGCCAAAAATCCGGGTCGTTACAGGATACGCGAGCACCTCACTTCCGTATTGGACATACGGGACGAGGAATAAGGACCCAGAACGGAATTGAAAATGGATGTGTGTCCGACATTGAATTTCATGATGTGTAATTAAATTGATTTCTATTAATATATATCTGTGGTGGCGGAGAATTTATTCTCTTGCTTAACACCCTTCTTTGAGACGTACGAGCTCGAAGGTTATATATTGGTAGTTGTCGATCGCACGGTGTGAACTGTCAATGTGACATGCCAAGATGCAATTGATCGAGGATTTTGTTGAAAAGAAGAGCCTTGTGGATGATGATCAAAGCATAGCCTATTTAGGCATAGCTTTGTGTATTTCGTTACCTAGCGAGCCTCACACCCCGGTAGAGTCAAAAACGGGACAAGGGAACGCAGGGAGTGCACACGTTTCTTTCTAGCTAGAAGTGGTGTTTGGGTTTTTACAAGGCCTGGCATTTTTACTTATGTGGTTGATGGAATAAGGCGCCTCGGATATTTTATTGGTCGCCAACGGTCAATTTATAGGTCCAATAGGATCGGGAAGCGTGTGTTCAGGCATAACTAATCCACTAGCGTTATTTGTGGACCGGCCCTGCAGGATCCAAGGGTTCACTACGGGGAATCATGAGACATTGCTAGAGTGTCTCGAATCGGTTAGGAGATCGTCCCTAGCCTTGACTCATGATGGAAATCCAATCTCTAATACGACATTACGATTTTGATTGTATACCTATATATGGCGACATAGTATATGGTAGCTATGCCGTCTAGGATTGATACATTTACTTTGATGTATTTTAATTTATACTAGACACTAATAATAATATTAAAAATATATCTTTCTACTTATCAAGCATTTTTGATCATTATAAGGTAAAACTCTACCCTTCATTTGCGTTGCATTGTGTGATGGGACATGAGTCTTATAATGATTTCATTTTCTAAAAAGCATCACGTTATTTTTAACTTAAAATTTATAAACCTTATGCACTGACAATCCAATGGAGTAAACCCATTCCGCGTTAGCGGCATGGTCCAGTGATTTGCCGTATTGTTAGTTAATAATATTTCTCATACCAGTCCCATGACTGACTCGTAGTTTGTTTCACTTTGCAAACTCAGCTGCCCTCTTTCTACACGGGCAACCAATTGACAGGTTTCAAGTAGAGATGTTTTCTGGAATAGAGCTTGCTGATGAAGATGATGAAGGATCTTTTGCTTTTATCTTTTTATCTACTTCTTAAGACATTGAGATAGTATTGAGTATTGATGTATTTTAGGAGATTGAGACTTTATTTCTTTCCCTATTTTAGACATCTATTTTGCTAAGTGTATCCAGTACTGCGCACTCTGATGTTTCTGTGATGATGTTTGTGATGACATTTCCTTTCCGCTGCAATGATTTATATGTGCTGCTATTATCTGAGATCTGTTATTGTTTAAATTATGTTATGCTCCTATGATTATCCTTACTTTCGTACCGCGGAAGTTTGGGTCGTCACATTTGGTATCAGAGCTAAAGGTTAACCTTAGCTACGAAGTATAACATTTTTAGAACAACTCGTCTAGAAAGAATCAGTAGTATTCTATGGCGAGTAGCTCATTAGAGAAAGGATTAGCAATGTCCTAGTATGAGCGCAGCAGAATAGCACATATTAATCAGTCATTACATCATTATCATCTTACCGTATGTCTCTATTTTTAAAATCTTTCCTTTGAAATTTATCGTTTCTCTTAGTCTGACTCTTTCCTTGATGATACAGACTAATTGAGAAATGAGTACTAGAGCACGTACTAGAGCACGAGGCCGAGGTGGGGCAAGAGGACCCGCCAGAGACGAGACTCGTACAACCCAAGAACAGGAACAGACACTCCAGAAGTTGAGACACCACCACCACCCCCACGTGCTTTCAATGTTGACAAAGTGGCAAAGAAAATAAATAATCTAGGAGGCGTGCATTATGCAGGCCAAGAGACGGTGACGGAGGCGCAAGCATGGCTTAAGATGATGGAGAAAATCTTAGGAGGTTTAGAGCTCGAGGACCATAGGAAGCGATTTATGGCAACTTGGTTTCTGAAGGACCAGGCCCAGATTTGGTGGGAAACAGCTATGGTTGGGGGTAATGAAGCGGATATAACTTGGGAGAAATTCAAAGAGCTATTAAGTGAGAAGTTCATTCCACCTCACGAGGTCGAGCGCCTTCATGATGAGTTTGCCCACCTTCAATAAGGGAGTATGACTATTGCTGAGTATGTAAAGAAATTCGACGAGCTTTCCAGATATGCCCCGGAGTTAGTCCAAGTCCCACTACAGAAAAATAAGCGGTTTATCAATGGTCTTGCAAGGAGGTATCATAATAGGGTGACGGCACACATTGAGCGACCATTTGCTAAAGTGATCGAGATGGCCTGCAGATATGAGGAGATTGATCAGAAGGGTCCTCCACAAGAGCGAGAAAAGAATCAAGCCAACAACAAGAAAAAGGAGTCGGACCAGAAACCTGAGGTGGGCAGCTCTTCTACCGCCAAGCCCCAAGAGAAGAAGAAAAGAGATAAATCAAAGGTGAAATGCTTCAACGGTCAGAAAATGGGGCACTTCGACTATGAATGCCGAGCTCCTAAGAGACCAAAGAGGAATGATTCTGGGCCCAGCCAAAGTTCTCAGGATAGGAGGGAGTGCTATAATTGCCACCAGAGGGGCCACATCAAGCCTAACTGCCCGTTGCTAAAGAGTTCTCAGGTGGCACATGCCTATGACGGAGCGGTTGCACCGATTTCTTACGAAGCTGGTAAACCTGATGTTTTAGGAGGTACTCTTAACATTAAAAACATTCCTATTACCATTTTGTTTGACATGGGTGCATCTAGAAGTTTCATATCTGTTGACACGATTAAAAAGCTTAAATTGAAACCCAGAAAACTCAAAGAACCAATTAGAGCTCATAGTCCGATAGGAGGTTTTCTTATACTCGAGCAGTACTGTAGAGTGCTTGTTTCTTACTCCTACTTCCAATTTCCTTTTAACCAAATCATCATGAATTTCTCTGGGTATGATATCATACTTGGAATGGACTGGCTAACGAAATATGAGGCTGAGATACTTTGTGCTGAAAGAGTGGTCAGAATCAAAACTAAATTTGGAGACGTTATTGCTATTCCATGCCACAACTCAGCCACAGATAGGAAAGAATTTTGGTCTTCTCTAGAAGTCACTCCTGCTTCTATTGAGGATATTCCTATCATCAGAGACTATGCGGATGTGTTTGAAGAAGTAGACAGCTTACCTCCGCGTAGAGAAATCGATTTCAGAATTGACTTAGTTATGAATGCAAGGCCCGTTGTACACCACATTCGGAGAATGTCACTAAAAGAAAAAGAGGAGTTAAGCAATCAAACCAAGCAGCTTTTATGGAAGGGTCTGATCAGACTTAGCTTCTCAAGCTGGGGTGCAGCAGTGGTTTTCGTCTCAAAGTCAGACGGTACTCTCAGGCTATGTGTGGACTACCGTGATCTAAATAAGCAGACTCTGAAAAATAAATACCCACTGCCCCGCATAAATGATCTGCTAGACCGCTTGAATGGAGCACGAGTATTTTCTAGGACGGACCTAGCTACAGGGTTCCACCAATTGCGCATTGCCGAGGAATGTGTGCCTTTGACAGCTTTCAGAGGACCAGATATATTTTATGAATGGCTAGTGATGCCCTTCGGCTTATGCAATGCTCCAGCATACTTCGTTGATCTGATGAATAGAGTCTTCCGCGATGTTTTAAATAAATTTGTGCTGGTGTTCATCGACGATATTCTAATCTTTTCTAAATCCACTGCTGAACACGAGAAGCATTTGAAAGAAGTCTTGGAGATTTTGCGTAGAAATGTGCTGAAAGCCAAATTCTCCAAATGCATATTCTGGCAAGAAGAGGTGAAATTCCTCGGCCATGTTATATCTAAGGAAGGCATCTCAGTAGATCCAGGAAAGATCTCGGCTATCAAAGATTGGAAGCAGCCTACTACGCCTACTGAAGTCAGAAGTTTCTTAGGTCTGGCCGGCAATTATCGAAAAATCATTAAGGATTTCTCGAAATTATCTTATCCATTGACGAAGCTGACTAAGAAGCATAAAAGTTCATTTGGACACCCGAATGTGAGGCAGCTTTCCAAGAGATGAAACAGAAATTGATCACTGCTCCTGTGTTGACCATTATTGACGGCAATCAGGATCTGAAAGTCTGGACAGACGCCTCTAGAGAAGGTTATCCTTTTCATTTAAATAAACATGTCAGAAATGACATTCTTCTAATATCAAATCTTATTTTAACATGTTATTCTTTTCTCTATTTAAGGTATTGGTGCGGTGCTAATGCAAAGAGACAAAGTAGTCGCATATGCTAACCGCCAATTAAAATCGTATGAGAAGAATTACGCCACTCATGATCTTGAGCTAATGGCCATCGTATTTGCTTTAAAGATATGGAGGCACTATCTCTTGGGTGAGAAATTTGAACTATATACTGACCAAAAATCCTTAAAGTATCTATTCAGCCAAAGAGATTTGAACTTGAGGCAGCATCGTTGGGTTGAATTTCTTGCACCCTATGACCTGGACATCTTATATACTCCAGGGAAGGCCAATGCAGTGGCAGATGCTCTCAGCAGGAAGAATACGACCAGCACCAATCTTATTCTTGCCAATCTCATTATTACTCCTACCTTGATCGATAAGATCTCTGCTCTTCCGAAAAATGATGAATTTATTCAGAGAATCAGTAAAAGAGTCAGGGAAGGAGAACCCACGAGTTTCCAGATTGATGAAAAAGGAGTTCTGAGGCTATTGGGCCGAATTGGTGTTCTGAATCTTCCTGAGCTCAGAAAGGAAGTACTGGACGAATGCCACAATTCTAAGCTCAGCATTCACCCGGGAGTGAGCAAGATGTACCATGACCTCAAGCGTACATTTTGGTGGAGATCTATAAAGAGAGACATTTCTATATATGTTGCTAAATGTCCCACCTGTCAGCAAGTCAAAAGCGATCAGCAAAAGCTAGCAGGTCTATTGCAACCGTTAGGAGTTCCAAGTTGGAAATGGGATGAGATTTCTATGGACTTTATTGATGGATTTCCCCGGACTAGAAAAGGAAATGACAGTATATGGGTGATTATAGATTGCCTCACAAAGACAGCCGATTTTATCCCTGTCAAATCCAATAGAACAACTCGAAGTTTGGCACAGCTTTATTTCAGAGAGATTGTCAGACTGCATGGAGTTCCCAGCAGCATTGTTAGTGACCGCGATCCGATATTTGCTAGCAAGTTCTGGGAAGCTTTCCAAGAAGAGCTAGGGACTAAGCTGAATATGAGCACTTCTTACCACCCTCAGACGGATGGCCAGACTGAGAGGGTGAACCGCATATTGGAGGACTTTTTGCGAGCATGCATCCTAGATTTTGGTGGGTCATGGGAAGATCAATTGCACTTGGTTGAATTCTCTTATAATAACAGCTACCAAGCAAGCCTGCAGATGTCGCCATTTGAAGCATTATATAGCAGGCCATGCAGATCTCCCGCATGTTGGCTGGAACCTGGCAATCGATTAGTATTGGGTCCCGACATGATTCGCGAAGCATCAGACAAAGTTGACTTTATTAAGAAGCGATTATTCGCTGCCCAAACCTGACAGAAGAGCTATGCTGACACTCGAAGAAGGGATTTAGAATTCTCTATCGGTGATCTTGTATACTTGAAGGTTTCCCCACTGAGAGGTGTAGTCCGATTTGGGAAGACTGGTAAATTGGCGCCAAGATTCATTGGTCCATTTCCTATTCTCGAAAGGATTGGGACTCTCGCTTATAGAGTGCAGTTGTCCGACTAGTTGCCAGGGGTCCACGATGTATTTCATGTGTCCCAACTCCGGAAGCATGTTCATGATCCAGATTTAGTTGTGGAGGAAGCAACACAACGAGATTTGGAGATTACCCCGACCCTAGCAGTGAGGAGGGAACCTGTGAAAATTGTAGGCAAAGAAACCCGAGTGATGAGGAACAAGAGGATCCACTTAGTCAAGGTGCAGTGGAGCGGGGATCCTAGAGGCTGTACGTGAGAGACTGAGGATAACATCAAACAGGCCTATCCCAAGTGCAGAGTGGATATCTCTGAGTAGCCTTTGTGTTGAGGTACATTTACCATACCTTACATTTTCCGTTTTGTTAACTACTTTACTATGGTTTCCTTTTCGAGGACGAAAAGCTTTTAAGTAGGGGAGATTGTAACAACCCGGAAAATCCGAACCAATTTAAATTTTTTATTTTGGCTATTTAAGTGAATTTTTAATAGCTAAAATAATTTATTTCAAATAATAAAGATTAAAAATTTATTTTAATCGAAGTTAGAGCGAATATATTTGTTTTGGTTTCTAAAGGAATTAGAATAGTACGGTAGTTTGAAAAGTCAAACCTGTACTTTAACCAAGTGTACCGGATTCAAAATTTAACAGATTTTAGTGAAACCAAAAATATCTAAATCTGTTTGAAAATGTCTTTCCAACGAATCTGAAAAATCGAAATTTCATAGCGGGAATCAAAAGTTATGGCCGGTTGAATATTCAGAATGGTCGCTATAATATAATTTAAAGCCCGTATAAAAGGCCATTTTCAAACGACCTCCGTTTTCGACGAAACCACTTTTGTTGGATCCGAAATATCAAATTATTTTTAAGTTTAATTTTCCAGAATTTTGGGAATTAATATGAAAATGTGTTTTGTCAATTTCAGTCAAATCTGATCGACTTGAAAATGGCAATTTTTCAAACAATCTCAAAATTCGACGAAATTAATTTTGTTAGGACCGTATCGTCAAAACAAAGCCAGAAATATTTTTTCTGGAATTTTCTGAGTCCGTATGTGGCCCCGGTGGATTTAATTGTACGATCAAATTAATTTATTAAAGGATTTAAATATTAAATTAAACATTTCAGGCCACAGAAAGTCGTTTGGGCTGACGATACCTAGCCCATTGGATCCGAAACGGGGGCTATTCGGTGGGGTCAACTTTGGTTGGACTAAAATCGGAGTTTTTAAGAGTGTATGGATTTAAATGTAAAATTAGCATTAAAATAATATAAAAATACATGTTTTTCTCAAAACCCACACACTATTCACTAGCCGCCGCCCATAATAATTCATGGCCAGAAACCTCCCGACTTCCCTCCTCAAATTCTTCCAATCCACAGCAAATTAGACCCCAACCCTTTAGGAAATATCGAAGAGATTTTCTCACTCTTCATTTCTATACGGCTTGATCATTCTCTAGTGGCCCGTACTTCGAGGAACAACACCCTAAACGCCAAACCCACCGCCGCCGAGCCACCCCTGCACCACCGAGTGGGCCCCCCTTGCAGGCGCACGTGGCTACACCCCCCTTCAAAGTCCCACTCTCCGATCGTCAAACCATATCACCATTGGAAAAAAAATGGAGACCTAGATTTGAAGCTAATTGGGTTTTATCGTGGCTTGTTACTGAAAGAGGAAGAAAGTCTAATTCTTTTTTTTATTTTAATAATTTAATTTAAAACTATTATCAATCTTGTTTAAATCCTAACTAATACATACGACATCGAAAATTAATGATTTCAGATCCTGTGTGATCGTAGAGTCGAGATCTACGACTCTAGACTGAAAAGGAGCGATTCCGAGTTGTTTGAATTTTGGAAAAATTTGCAGTTCTGAACAAAACAGAATAACCCGACTGTGAGATTTCTGTTTTTTTAATAATTAATCAATTTAATTATTTTACTTGTTATGTAATGATTGTATGTATATGATTTAGATCTGCTTTGTTCTGAAATTTTGGATGATGATTGATCTATTGTTTGGTGATGAATAATTATAGATCTGAATGTGTTGGTTAAATTAAATCATTTTCTCTTTGTCAATATTTGGTGAATCATGTGTAGTAAACAATATAAAATATTATTTTATCATTTTTATTGAATTGAATTAGATTGTCAATTCAATATAGAATATCATTTTGGTCATTTTTGTTGAATTGAATTAGTTTGTCAATTCAATATAAAATATTATGTTATCATTTTTGTTGAATTGAATTAGTTTGTCAATTCAATTAAAAAAAATCATTTTGGTCATTTTTATTGAATTGAATTAGTTTGTCAATTCAATTAAAAATATCATTTTGGTCATTTTTATTGAATTGAATTAGTTTGTCAATTCAATTAAAAATATCATTTTGGTCATATTTGTTAAATCGAATTAGTTTGCCAATACAATTAAAAATATCATTTTTTCATGTTTATTGAATTGAAATAGAATTGTCAATTTAATTGAATTATCATTTTTTTTATTATGAATTGAAATAGAACTGTCAATTCAATTAAAAGTATAATTTTTGTTATATTATTGAATTGAATTAGAATTTTCAATTCAGTAAAAACATCACCTTGTTTATGTTATTGAATTGAGTTAAATTTTCAATTCAATATAAAATACATCACTTTTTGTGTTGATTGATAAAAACACCACCTTTGTTGTTGTTTGATTGTAGTAGAAAAAGATTACATTTTTTTATTTGCAAATTTAGATGCAAATAAATATCCTATCAAAAGTTATATTTTTATTTGCATTCTTTGATGCAAATAAAACATTGAAATCAAAAGTTATATTTTTATTTGCATTCTTTGATGCAAATAAAATGCTGAAATTAGAAGTTGAATTTTATTTGCATTCTTTGATGCAAATAAAACATTGAAATAAAAAGTTGCATTTTTGTTTGCACTTTAGATGCAAACAAAAACATTAAAATAAAAAGTTGCATTTTTGTTTGCAATTTAGATGCAAACAAAAACATTAAAATAAAAAGTTGCATTTTTGTTTGCAATTTAGATGCAAACAAAAACATTAAAATGAAAATTGTATTTTTGTTTGCAATTTAGATGCAAACAAAAACATTAAAATGAAAGTTGCATTTTTGTTTGCAATTTAGATGCAAACAAAAACATTAAAATGAAAGTTGCATTTTTGTTTGTATTTATATGCAAATAAAAACATTAAAATGAAAGTTACATTTTTGTTTTCATTTTTGATGTGAATAAAATATTGATTTAAAAGTTGTATTTTTATTTGCATTCTTTGATGCAAATAAAACATGAATTTAAAAGTTGCATTTTTATTTGCATTCTTTTATGCAAATAAAACATGAATTAAAAGTTGCATTTTTTACTTTTAAATTAGATGTTACTTTTTATTTACATTTTGGATGTAAATAAAAGAATAGGACTAAAAGTATCGTGTTTACTTTTAAATTAGAGACAACAAAAAGATAGTATTTAAAAGTTACATTTTAGTTATAGCAAAAATGACAAGAATTGAAGTATCATTTTATTGTCCAAATAAAATGTGAATAAGGGAATACACCAAAAGTTACATTTTTATTTACAATTTAGATGTAAAGTCAATGGCTACATTTTTATTGTCATTTTAGATACGCAATTAAAGAACAGATTTTAATGTTACATTTTTATTGTCATTTTAGAGACAATAAAAAAAGAACAGATTTTAATGTTACATTTTTATTGTCATTTTAGAGACAATAAAAAGAATAGATTTAAAATGTCATATTTTTATCTTATATTTAGATGCAATAAAAATAGTAGGATTAAAATCCATGTTGTTATTATCATTTGGTTTCAACAAAAAGAGTGAACATTGGGAAAATATATTTCTAATGTAATTACCATTGGAAATAATTAGTCATTAAAAACATGATTTATTTCAAATCATCATTTTCATCATGTTAGTAAAATTATGGAAATCATATATAAAATCTCTAACATGAATATAGACTGTATTTGGCTTCCATGTGATTGTTTGAAAGTAGTTGAATCCGCCAAACGATTTATATTTTTATATATATATAAATTAAAATTAAAATTAAAACGAATCGTGCGCGGTAGTTCGCGTTTCGGCAATCGTAACTTCAAACGATTATACCGTAAGATCCAACCGTCAGATTTTCCCAAAACTGGAACCGTTAGGACCATTTGGGAAGATCTTTCCATCGATATGAATTTTGTCAAAATCCAACGGTTAGATTTCAAGATATATGTAAATCAAATTTTGGTAAAAACAGCGCCAGGACCTCCCATCGACCCAAAGCGTCGTTAAATAAATTTGGTTATTTTTATATAGATAAAAATAACGATTAATCGTTATTAAATACCAATAGCGATATAAAATGATTTAAAAAAATACATATGCGAGGATCATTTGAAAAGACCGAGTTAAATCTCATTTAAAATGGTCATACGACGATCTAAATGGAAGATCCTAAAGACGGCGATTGAAGACCAGCGATCTTCACATCGAAAGGATAACTACTGATGCCTGGCATTGGCTAGCTACCAAGAAAGGGTTAAAGTGGTAGTTGTCCGGACGTACTTGTTGATCGTCCGGATACGCGAGCACCTCACTTCCGTATTGGACACACGGGACGAGGAATAAGGTGACTCCGGTTTCGTTCAGACTCAGAACGGACTTGAAAATGGATGTGTGTCCGACATTGAATTTCGTGATGTGTAATTAAATTGATTTCTATTAATATATATCTGTGGTGGCGGAGAATTTATTCTCTTGCTTAACACCCTTCTTTGAGACGTACTAGCTCGAAGGTTATATATTGGTAGTTGTCGATCGCACGGTGTGAACTGTCAATGTGACATGCCAAGATGCAATTGATCGAGGCTTTTGTTGAAAAGCAGAGCCTTGTGGATAATGATCAAAGCATATCTATTTAGGCATAGCTTTGTGTATTTCGTTACCTCGCGAGCCTCACACCGCGGTAGAGTCAAAAACGGGACAAGGAAACGCAGGGAGTGCACACGTTTCTTTCTAACTAGAAGTGGTGTTTGGGTGTTTACAAGGCCCGACATTTTTACTTATGTGGTTGATAGAATGAGGCGCCTCGGATATTTTTATTGGTCGCCAATGGCCAATTTATAGGTCCAACAGGATCGGGATGCGTGTGTTCAGGCATAACTAATCCACTAGCGTTATTTTTGGACCGACCATGCAGGATCCAAGGGTTCACTGCGGGGAATCCTGAGACATTGCTAGAGTGTCTCGAATCGGTAAGGAGATCGTCCCTAGCCTTGGCTCATGATGGAAATCCAATCTCCAATACGACATTACGGTTTTGATTGTATACCTATATATGGCGATATAGTATATGGTAGCTATGCCGTCAAGGATTGATACATTTACTTTGATGTATTTTAATTTATACTAGACACTAATAACATTATTAAAAATATATCTTTCTACGTATCAAGCATTTTTGATCATTATAAGGTAAAACTCTATCCTCCCTTTGCGTTGCATTGTGTGATGGGACATGAGTCTTATAATGATTTCATTTTCTAAAAAGCTTTGCATTATTTTTAACTTAAATTTTATAATCTTATGCACTGGCAACCCAATGGAGTAAACCCGTTCCGCGTTAGCGGCGTGGTCCAGTGATTTGCCGTATTGTTAGTTAATAATATTTCTCATACTAGTCCCATGACTGACTCGTAGTTTGTTTCACTTTGCAAATTCGGGTGCCCTCTTTCTACACGAGCAGCCAATTGACAGGTTTCAGGTAGAGTTGTTTTCTGGAATAGAGCTTGCTGATGAAGATGAAAAAGGATCTTTTTCTTTTATCTTTTTATTTACTTCTTAAGACATTGAGACAGTATTGAGTATTGATTCATTTTGGGAGATTGAGACTTTATTTCTTTCCCTAGTTTAGACATCTATTTTGCTAAGTGTATCCTGTACTGCGCACTCTGATGTTTCTATGATGATGTTTGTGATGACATTTCCTTTCCGTTGCAATGATTTATATGTTCTGCTATTATCTGAGATCTGTTATTGTTTTAATTATGTTATGATCCTATGATTATCCTTACTTTCGTACCGCGGAAGTTTGGGTCGTCACAACCGGGAAACATGTGTTCAGGAATAACTAATCCTCAAACGTAAGGGAGGACCCGCCCAGCCGATTCTAGGGGTTACCCAGAGTGTGTAGTCCTGAGACATTTGCTAGAGTGTCTCGAAGCGGAGAGGAGACATCCCTGGCCTCGACTCATAGACGGAAATCCAATTTCCAATACGTGACATTTCGGGTTTTATTTGTAGAGCCTAGTATGGTGACATGATAGATGGTACTCATGCCGCCTATGATTGATACATTTATATTTGAAGTTGTTTTGACACTATACACTTATAATAGTATCAAATGATTTGTTTTAAACGTACCAAGCATGTTTGGCTATTATAAGGTAAAACTCTATCCTCGGGCTTGCGTTGCATTGTGTGATGGGACCTGAGTCTTATAATAGCTTCATTTTTCCAAAAAGCATTGCGCTGTTTATCCTATGGACTAGTATTCTTGGGAGGAAACCCGTTCCGTTACGACGTGGTCCCCTGAATTACTCTCTTTTAAAGTAAAGTTTTAAATAACTGTTTTAGTTCTCACACCCGTCACATGACTGACCTGGAGTTTATTGTTTTAACCTAAACTCTGGGCGTCCCTATTTTCTATACGGGCAGCTAGTAGTTTTGGTTTTGCAGATTTATATTCACAGGATCCCGGTTTACAACTGAAATGATATTCGGAAAGCTCTGTATCCGTGTATCTCTTTCAGTTGTGTTTTTATATTATTTTCCGCTGCATTGTAAATTTCTAAACCTCTGATATTTATCGAATGTATTTTATTTATTCATACTCTGAAATATTCTTGTATTCTGATGGAATTGTTGTAATAAGCAATGAAATGTTCTTCTGTTTGTGTTCTGATTCATCTTGTTCTCATACAATCCGTTCTTTCCTTCACGGGGAAGTTTGGGTCGTTACACTGATAATTCTTCCTTTTGAATGGTTTGGGTCAGACATGTGTGGTATATTGTCGATCTGAATTGTTTAAAGTAGCAAATCATTACAATTGGAATCAGAGCTTTGGTTGAGAGAATACCAAAGCCTTTTGAGGTTAGTTCATTAAGAGATAGGGTAATGGAATGCCCTATTATGAGTTTGAGAGTATATATACACAAGAGCATGTAATTGTAGTGTTATAAAAATGGTTTACATTGTGTTAACTTGTTCCATTGAGTATGCATGAATTCTGGTCGGTAAGTGGATGCTATGAAATTAATAGAGGTATTTAAATGCACGAATAGGGTAGTTTTACATAGTATGTTTTTAAAATAGGTTAATGAATACAAATTCTACGTAAATGCTGTATTTTATGTGTAAAAGAATCACTTTTATAACTTAGTTATATAGGATGGGACTTTTATAAGGAAACGAGCGTAACGGCACGTGCTTCGCGCGTGATGATGGCACGTGCTTCGCACGTGATCAAGGCACGTGCTCTGCTCGCGGACCGTTGTTGATTAAGCTGCAAACTTGAATCTATAATTGTTTGTTGATCTAAGGCATGCCAATGTTTTTTTTCTTCAACCCTAATGACCTACATTTCTCTGAAATTACATTAGATCATATGCTAAACTATGGCTTCATTATCAGGTCTCCTTCATTGGTGGCCTTGAGGTCTTTCACCTCTCTTCCAGTTCATAGCACCAACACGTTGCATCTCCCTATGTCTACTGTCAGCTTGTTATCTACTCTGACTATCCAGCCGCATCACCATCTCTTTAGAGATATACATAAACATTTGCTATTTGATACATCTTACATGCACCAATAGAGAAGCATCGTCTACCACCTACTTTCTGATCCACTTCATATCATAACATTAAGGCTTGCTACATCAAAACATTAAATAAGTACATCATTAATTCTCATATCCACATTGATAATATACACAGACCTTAAATCTGGTAACTGAAGCATTAGCTTACCTCACTTAAATACCTGTAAGCAGCAACAGTTTTTGCGGTAAGACATCCATTGCTTCTTTGCTATTATTGGCACAATCTGTCATCTGCTCCAAGTGTAAATGATGAGGAAAACAGGAGGCAATTCTACTTGTTGTACTCAAGCGGGCGTAAGAAACATAATGGGTTGATGAGTTGAATAAAAAAAATAAAATGGGAAAATTTTGTTATGTATTTGATTTGCGTCATCTGTTTGCAAAGTACATCAATTGATTAGTTTCTTCTTTTCGGTATGACATTGCCTACAAATATTGTGCACAAAGCGAGAGTCAGATAATGAATAACACGCATTATTAGCAATATATTATAGATAAAATTTAACGTTGGTTAAAGGTAGACCTAGGAGTATTAGATACTTCAGTTAATACTTTGATGTGGAACAATATAATGTACAATCTCTTGGTATATAGCTAATAATTTTACAAAGATCTATACATGCAACCATATCCTCACTGACTTGAAACTCAAACAGATGCGATGTCCAATAAATAATTTGAGTATAGATTATGCAGTTATATATGTGAATTTGTATATTATTATTATTTAAATATACATTGATATATATGGCAATTTACATTGATATATAATTATATAAATATTAGTAAATGGAAATCTTGATCCTATTAGTTCCATGCTCACATTTTTACACTGATATACCAAGCATACATTAACCCACTTCTGGATTTTAAACTTAGATAATAGATGTTTATTTGCATACATAAAATATGTTATTTTGAATCACCTATATGGATGGATATATTAACACCAAAGCCGTCAAAATGTCAATTCATCTACATCCTATGTAGGCATACAATCATACATGTATAATAGTATATGCCTGTGCCGATGACACGGGAGCAAATCATATGAATTACGATATTATTTATTGCATGTATCCTTAGGTAATCTGCAGTTATTATACATAAATCTAAACTTTTAATAAGATAACTCAATGACCACAACATACATAATTTAAAAGCCTTAATCATGTATTCAAGTGCAAAATCGCATACGTGTATATATGTATATCTCAAACATGCATGGTATGTTTGTCCATGTGTTGCGTACGCATAAAATCAAATTTGTGTAAAGAATCAAGTAGAAAAGTAACAGCTGAATCTATGATCTTGAAGATACTAATGAACTAACAATTTAAATTTCCATTAATTTTATAGTTTCTTATGCAAAGACAATGTAGAAGTTGCTTAAACTTTATTGTAAATTATAAACGGAGAAGATGGTTTAGTGTGATTTGTAGACGGTTCATGCTCATGTTTTTTTCTTTTTGTTATTTGGAAACTATTTTTTTAAACTGCAATGTAGCTTTATGCTATCCATTTTTCTAATTTACCGCATTAGAATAAAATAACATATTGTTATGTGTACATTATTTTCCTTTTTCTAATATTATTGCTAAAAATATAATTAGAATGTATATTGTACTCTTTCTAATCTCATATATTTTAAGATGCACTAAATGCATCATTTTCTACTCCTTTGTGCATGATGAATAACTGCTGACCAACATCATTTTCACAGTGATCAATTATCAAACAAAAGTAGTTTTGTGACTGATGGTCATGGAAACGATGTTCATCAGCGATTGTTTGATGCCTAAAATGACTTTGCATGGTAGTTGGTTATCGAATAAAGTGACTTTGGTATTAGAAAAGATAGACATCTCATTACATTATTATTTCTTTTTAATATAGGATTAGAAAATGGGAAGGCCTTTGCAGTGAAAGTGTGGGTAGCCTATAATAAGCAACACAACCTAACTCATTCTTTTAAATATAATAATATTTCACCGACTCGGGCTTTGTTTAGAGATATAAATATTTAACATGCAAATAACCTTGTAAAATTGATGCTTGGTATACAGTAGAAATACTATTGCATGTTTACAATCATCTTTCAGACAGTTTACTAATGTAAGAGCATACATTATTTCCATGTGAAAAAATAATACATTAGAGTAAGAAATTTTATACGAAAAAGCAACAACTCAAAATATCATTTATAGCTAAAAAAGAATGAAGCAAGATGAAGAAAACATGAACATTAGATAGCATTAACATCATTGCATATTGAAGAAGGAAATCACAATGGAACAACCAAATTACATTGTAGGAGCTTAATGAAGATTCTTTCACCTATCTGCAGTCTGTTTAAACTTCAACCAGACAGAAGGATGGGAAGAAAGATAAGTATGTACATAGAAAATTATAAGAATTAATATAAATTTTGCATAGATGATGATAATGTTAAGCAACTGATGAGAATGGAATGTAATACTTTTTACAAATCGGACACTAAATCTTTTCAAATAAAGTTATAACAACATTCATTTGTAAAAGTGAAAATGTTGAACTGGCATAAATACAGTATTTAATATATATGGCGTTCGTGTGAAAAAGTGAAAGGGTTAGTCACTCCGGTATAAGAGTAAATGTTAAATTGGCATAAATATAGTATCAAAATATACAATGATGGCAAATTAATGACAAAAAACGTAATGACTATGTTTAGCTCCAATCCTATCATAACTGATGTGAGAGAAAGATGATATTTCAACTATAAGGTATTCATTTATATATTTCGTAACGACCCGGGGAAATTTGATGCCCGAGTTCCGATAATAATACATAAATCCTGTATTATTTGCAGAACTCCAGTATCAAAACCACCAGATAGTTATTAGAAAGAAGTTGGAGGGTGAGATAAGAAAGAAAGAAATATTAGAATAGAAAGAAGGACCCACAACACAGAATCTCACATCGCAACGGAACAAAATATAATATAGAAAGAAATCTTAATTGAGAGCTTGAAATAAAACATATAATCAAAGTACAACTTACAGTCAATGCATCTGGACAGTTATAATAATCTGTCCTCATATACAACACACAACGGAATAAATAATAGTACGTCTGAACACTTCCAGCTCGTCTCTAGACTTCACAGCATCCGATAACCTAGACCCGTACAACCCGGTCTAACCCGAGCAATACAAACACCGGGTCAGTCTGGTGAACCAGAGTGAGAAAAACACACTAAGTTTAAGGTATCACCCAACTTGATTTTAAAGTCAAAATCTTTTTGAAAGAAAAGGTTAATTGTAAGACCAAATCGACACATAAATACGGACGGTTTTTACCTTACGATGACCCAAAACATTTTGAAATCGTATATATATTTTGATATTATAAAAGTGTCTAAATACAAGTAAATAACAATCTAGCGGAATGCTTGCATCTCACGCTCCACATATATAGTATACAATCAAACCATGGGCGCTTATTGGAGATTGGATTCCGATTATGATAAGGTATGGAACCACCTGCCGATAATGTATCTCAAGAGGGGAATACACTGGGTTCAACAAGAATGTCTTGCAACCCGGCCCACACATGACCGACCATTCATTTCGCTTGAGTGTATCGAATGTATATCACCAATGGTTGGGCTCAAACCATCGTTTCCCAAAAAGGGACATCATCGAAATAGATTAAAGAAATAAATGGATTTTCTCTATATAGGTGATTATACACCCTAATAAAAGCGACCCACATAGCCATGCTGCCTACCCGATTTTTGTCATTTCCCAGTTGATGAGGCTTGAGGCTACGTTTTCCTTTATAATCAACACATTACGTTCACTTCGAATGCCACATTGTCAGATCCATTGAAATCACTAATTGATGTTCACAACAATACTTTACGTGTTAGCTAAAAGAAGTTTCCTTCTCCACTTCCACTCTAGGTACGGTTGAAGAAATCAATGTACATGACCTTTTTGGAAATACACTGTCATACATCCATCCATACACGTCATCCAGGAACATGATGAGCCGAAGGCACCTTCCTACTACATTCTAGGAATCACCTTGAGAATCAGTAGCGAGAAGTCCTTGCGAACCCGTAGATTACAATCACGACAGAATCACAATATATCTCTTCTTGCAAGTCAGAGATTTTAAGTAATCCTTCCGCTTATGAAGATCAACAGTCTTCAGTTGCTCCATCTCAAATCAACATCTTCAACGTATTCGTATTTGCTAGACAGAATGGTTTTCGAATATATATTCGATCCCACTCTTTCCGTGCCAACAATGAATGGGCCAAATTTTGATAGTCGGTTATTTAACTATCAAATAAAACAACCATTCATCCATATTAAAATGTATTCACTGATTCACTACTCAGTATCATTTAGCCTCTTTAACGAACCGTCCATTAATTATTTTCGTAAAATTTTCCAATATTTGAAACATCGCTTTTACTTCTTATTATAAAATAAGAATATTCTCCAAAATCATTTTATTTAACTTATAAATTTTCGATAACAGTTTATAATATCATTTATGAAAATCATAACTTATGTTTCCCTCGACCACTCTCCTTTATAAACTAATATCATCCTTGGATAATCATGGAGTCGTTCAAATTAGGGTATTTTATTTACCTCTCAAACCTTGACCAACAACATTCATATCTCCAGAATAAATAGAAGTGTATTAACCACACGTTTCCCTTTGAAAACCTTATTTAAATCTCGATCACGTTTACTTAACTAGTTATTAAGTAACTTTTATTGAACTCTTTCTATTTACGTAATAACCCTTTACGATATTATATACGAGCTTCAATTCTACAGGATTCTTATAAAAATTCCTTAACATCTCTTTATTATTATATTATAAATTATTTTTCAACTCGAATTCATTTGTTTAAAATCACCTCAACAAAGCTTTTATAAATCTTATATTAATCTCTTATACAATTATTATATCGATATCTTTTCAAAATCTTATATTGATAATTATCAAAACAGTTCGACTTATCATCTGTAACCAACGTTACAGGTTTCATTGCAAAACCGTTTTACTTTTGTTTATCACATTCTCATTAAATCGTACTCGACAACTTATCCGTTGTCAAAAAAAAAAAAATCCTTTATAAAATCTTATGTCTAAGAATAGCTCATCTCCTGTGTAACAACGTTCCAGACACATTTACTAACCCTTAATTTTATTTACTAATTCGATTTCATTTTCAAAACTTAAAATTTCCATTTACAAAATCTTTTGTAAATTAAATACAACCACCTACCATTCCTTTCATTTTCACATCTTTAACTTCATGTAAAAATCCTATTTTCAATTCATTATCGATAAGTAATATTCTTTGTCGTTATCCAAACCTTTTAACATCATTTATACTCCTTCCAGCAGTTAACATTCCGAAATTCGGAATATCACATTCCGAAATTTGGAACAAATCCTCAACTCGATTAGTTATTTCGAACTTCGGAATACCACATTCCGAACCTCGGAATAAAACTCACTCCCATTTATTTAACTCAAATCCCATTTATAAATCTCATTTATAAATACATATTTATATTTTCAAATCCGATTTCATTTAAATATGAAATCCATTCCCAAATCAATATTCATTTCCAAATCCGCCGATTAGTTAATCTTATCCACGAAATGTCATTTAATCACATTTCGTATATTTAAAAACCACAGTTCAAATGATCATTTATTTACAAAAATTATCACTTTTAATCTCTTATATAAATTCTCGTATAATCTACGATTCCATCATTTCATTTCAATATTTTTGATATTATTTAAACTTCTTTTATCGCCGTTAAGGGCTTTTACAAAACCATTTCACATTTAAATAGCCACACGATAAATTTATATTGTTTAAACATTTACTAAATAATATCTTACATCTCTATTGGTTATATTTTATATATTTATAAAACTGTAATTTAACTTTGATATTTATTTTTATAGTAAAAACTGTATTTCAAATCCATATATAAACAGATTTATCTTAGAAATCACATAAAATCCATGTAACATCGATTTTGAAAAATCATTGCTTTTATCTGACGGTCCTAAAGAGGTAAATGGCTACTATAGTTCCAAACCGTGAAATATAAACCAATTTCACATTACATAGCAAACAATATGATCATATTCATAAACATTATCAATATCAGTGAGGAATCCAGTTAGATTCCTCCAACCTGTTATTCCCTGCAAAACAATGGGTTACCACAATTCGAACTATTCAGTTCAATATGGTCAATCAGCATTCGTTTTCATCTAGACAGATAAAATAAACAGTTTAATAATAATAGCCAATAATAACTATAACAGTCAATACTGGGCTTATAACATAAATTCAAGCATTCAATTTTTTATAACGTTTATATTATTATAAACGTAACCACTGAGGTAAGTTACCTCAGTTGGATTTAATCGTTAGAAATAACGATTAGTTTTCAATTAAATAAAACAACTGTTTAATTTAACTATTTCAGTCCATATATGAATATAAAAACAGCAACAAACAAACAAACAACCATTAACAACCATAGCACACAATTATAAAACCCGGCTTATATGAAATATAAGTTGGGTGAACTGAGTGAGTTTTACTCACCTTGGTTTTATTCATTGAGAAATGATTGTTCTCAGCTAAATTAAACACGCGTTTAATTTAGCTGGAAATTCCAACCGCGTTCAAATCTATTTCAGGATGGAGCGCTTGTCAAGACGATTCCAGTATCTCTTGTCTTCTCTGATTCTGTTAACAAGTGAACGAGTTATAGAAACTATATGGTTACTGTTTTAATTTAAATTATTTAAACTTTAATTTAATATAATATTTTATTTAACGTTAATTCTGTTTTTAGTATAATTGGTCATTTCTACGTGGTAAGGTAAGAAGACCATAATTAGGTACAACGTTAATTATATAATTTAAAATAATTAGACCGTTAACTTTTATTAGGCAAGAAATAAATTTGTCTATTAGTCTGTATCTTAACTTAAAAGTTATATCTCGTGTTAAGCAATCGACCACGTCATTATATAGTTAGGCGCATTGTTCTAAAGTTCTAAACTGGGCACGCATGACGTAAATATCATATAATATAATTAATTGAGTTTTAATTACGTTTAAATTATAAGCACTTTTATTATGTAATCATCTTCCTATAACTGTTGTATTTGGTTTCGAAAGCCTCCACCTGCTGCCGCCCTCAATCGTAACACCACCCATACCGACCTTGCCTCCTTTTCGATCTTACACCACCCTTGCTTCAGCCACCTTCCCGCGTGGCTTCAGAAAACTCCTCCTGCTTTCAGTAGATTCCCATTTAATTCATGCGAATAGAAGATAGCTGCTTTGCTTTGTTTACTCCTCATATGCTTCTAATGTCTCCAACTCCTCCTTAATAATTTTTTACCATTCAAAAAGCACGCTACAACATTTCCTTCCCCACTTGGTATCTATGCGAACTACCCCTTCCTCCTCTACACGTTATGCCAACCTTCTCCACCTCTTTCACCTAAAACTTTTCCCAAAATGTACAGTACCCCGCAAGCCTTCCCTACTTCATTTATTCTCACAGCACCTTCTTCCCAACGTTTGTATATTTTCTTTTTAAACCCAGTCCTAACGTGTTTCTATCCCACATCAAAATGAACTCGCGTCCATACTGTATCTCCTCCCCTCTTCTGTTATTTCGCCACTTCCCACTTCTGTTTCGTATTTCATTTTTTTTATTTTATAGTCGTGCAACTTCTGTCTCCTCCTACGATGAACAGTAATCTGCCACCAACGTTTCCCCCTTCGTGGATCTATCTTCCTCTCACAAAAAGCTTACCCATCCAGTATTCCTCCCCAGTTCCATTTTCCCAAACTCCTCCTCGCATCGGAACGCCGCCACACCTCTGATCCACAACCAGCGCGGATCCCTTCCGCGTCCATTCCCCAACCTGACCTCATTCCGCACTGAACCCGAATGAACTCGCCGCCCAATAGATACATGAGTGGTGCTCGCGTGAATTGTGATATTTTTATATGTGGATGGCGCTGGCATTTTATATGTATATATTTTTCATTTTATAGTTACAATTTAAGAATATGTTGTACTGAGGATTGGCAAAACGAAGTGAAAATGTTGGTTGGGAAAGAATTGAAGAATTTCAGTGGGTATAAATATCGAAGACACCGTGGTGGCCAAGCTGTTTAGCGTATAGGTTTTCATAAACGAATAGGTTAGATGTATATGGGTGGAGATCTCAAAAATACACTTGCTTGGTACGGTTGTCTGGATTTGCAGCCACGTAAAAAGGTAAAAAGATATATGTGTGGACGCAAGTAATGTAGCAGATTGGGACGCAAGGCAAAAAGGAATTTGTTTATTATATTTTGTTTTTAACGCATTTTCAACTTTGCTGTGATGATAGGGGATGAGCGTACATGGTTACCTTCATTTTTTTGAAATGGCTATACGTTGAACTAAAGTAATTTATTTGCAAACTATACTGTTGAGTAGTTTTTAAACAATGTTTTATTAAATGTTTCTTTCATCGCTGATTTACGTTGTTTACTATATGCGTATCTCCACACACAAGCTTCAAATGCGATGAAAATGGATGTACTGTTATGTCTTGATGTTACGGTCCCATTGAAATTAATTTTGTTGAAACCGGACTCCGTTTGCACAACCGTTATTTTTAATTTATATTAATTTATCGGTTTGCCTTTAAATATCGTGTACTGATGAAACAACTCCGATTGGCTCCAAACTGGATATCTAGCAATAACTAGCAATACATATTCCAATAAAATTTGTTTTGTCGAAAACGTAGGTTGTTTTAAAAATAACTATTGATATGTCTTATATACTATCGATAAATTATAATCAAATCCAAAACAATTGCACTAAATAATAATAGATATTATTATCGAACATATCCAAATAAAATAATATATTACTTCAAATATAACCCAATATAGATTATACAATCCAATGTTATCGATTTCGAGTTAAAACGGTGCCCAATTTATATTAAAATCCCCTTTAAATTTATTAATAAATGTTATATTTCAATAATGATTTCCATAGCGACTATTTTAAAATTTGAATTGGACATAATTAACAATCTATAAAACAAAATCTGGATTTTTCTTTTCATTTGAAAATTATAATCACCACAATTTCACATTTCTTGTTTCACAGAAATCCAACTTATATCGGATTCTATATATCCAGTTAAAGTTCAAAACTCCATATTACGAATCTGCCATGCCATTTCAAGCTCGATTTATATTATAAATAAAATTAACGTTCTACCTTCGTTTTAATAAGCGAATTTAATATTAAAAATTCATTAATATCCCAATTAAAATATTTAAAACAATAAATAAATAAATTATTTGACTGCCAAAATTGCGGGATGTTACATTCTTCCCCCCTTAAAAGAATTTTGTCCCCGAAATTACTAAGGTGAGAAAATGCTACAAATCCTATTAATTTCCAAATCCAATTTATTTTAAATCGAAAATAAATTTATCATAATCAACATAAATTTTCAAAAATATCGAAAATTTTCTAACACATTAAATTCTCGGAAAAATTCGATAGAGTCTCCCTGGTATGGAGTGACATCTGCAATATTGCAGGAGCAAATAATATATATACATCGACACATACAGTCAGAAAACAAAAATCAAGACCCAAAATTTTATATTTTCGCGTAGGCGTACCTTTTACGAGCGCTATTGAGCATACTTGCTCAATGTATATGCGATTTACTCAACCGATATCAATCTGCTTAGCCATCTGGCACCTGTACTTAACTCGATTCACATACAAGTAATAAATATATGAAATTCTTAAATAATCTTTCACTAGTCAACAAATATAACTACACCATTTTCGAATTCAAACAGATGGCATCAAAGTTTAATTATACCGGTAATTATCCCTTAGTTTACAAATTCATTTAGCTCCATTATCCCATTCAAACAAACCATCATCTAATAACAAACAATTCACAAGCAACAACTAATATACAACCAAATCAATTAAATTTACATTCAATATTAATATTTTACTTTGGTTCCACATATTTGAACATCAATTGAATAATATCCAATTGATTTCTATTTGATTATTATTTGTTCATCAAATTTCCGATTTCCAAATCTATTTTGTATGATTTTGATATTACTCTTAATTTAATTTCACTTAACAAAGTTAAGTTTCAATTAAATTTTCAATCCAATTTTAATTCCGTTCAAATCAATCAAACACACTATTATCTCCATAATTTGATAAAATTGTTTCTTTTCTATACAAAAATATAATTTGGGTAAAATTATTTCATTTACCCCATTTTCAAAACAATATTGTTTCCATATCAGTTTGATGCTTCTCAACACTTGAACCGATCAACCATCGCAATACAAAATAATTGTATATAAAATTACAAATACGCTCTCATATATATACACATTCAATCTCGATCTAGGGCAATACTAACCCAATCTCTATCGAGTTATACCACAGAGCCAAGGTTATTACTAAACCAATAGCTCTGATACCACTGTAACGACCCGGGGGAATTCGACGCCCGAATTCCGATAATAATACATAAAATCCTGTATTATTTGCCAGAACTCAAGTAACGAAACCACCAGATAGTTATTAGAAAGAAGTTGGAGGGTGAGATAAGAAAGAAATATTAGAATAGAAGAAGAAGGACCCACAACACAGAGTCTCACATCGCAACGGAACAAAATATAATATAGAAAGAAATCTTAATTGAGAGCTTGAAATAAAACTTATAATCAGAGTACAACTTACAGTCAACGCATCTAGACAATTATAATAATCTGTCCTCATATACAACACTCAATGGAATAAATAACAGTACGTCTGAACACTTCTAGCTCGTCTCTGAACTTCACAGCATCCGATAACCTAGACCTGTACAACCCGGTCTAACTCGAGCATTACAAACACCAGGTCAGTCTGGTGAACCAGAGTGAGAAAAACACACTAAGTTTAAGGTATCATACAACTTGATTTCAAAGTCAAAATCTTTTTGAAAGAAAAGGATAACCGTAAGACCAAATCCACACATAAATACGGACGGTTTTTACCTTACGATGACCCAAAACATTTTGAAATCGTATATATATTATGATATTATAATAGTGTCTAAATACAAGTAAATAACAATCTAACGGAATGCTTGCATCTCACGCTCCACATATATAGTATACAATCAAAACCGAGGGCCTTATTGGAGATTGGATTCCGATTATGACAAGGTATGGAACCACCCGCCGATAGTGTATCTCTAGAGGGGAATACACTGGGTTCAACAAGAACTTCTTGCAACCCGGCCCACACATGACCGACCACTCATTTCGCTTGAGTGTATCGAATGTATATCACCAACGGTTGGGCTCAAACCACCGTTTCCCGAAAAGGGATAGCATCGAAATAGATTAAAGAAAGAAACGGATTTTCTCTAGATAGGTGATTATACACCCTAATGGGAGCGACCCACATAGCCATGTTGCCTGCCCGATTTTTGTCATTTCCCGGTTGATGAGGCTTGAGGCTACCTTTTCCTTTATAATCAACACATTACATTCACTTCGAATGCCATATTGTCAAATCCATTGAAATCACTAATTGACGTCCACAACAATACTTTACGTGTTAGCTAAAAGAAGTTTCCTTCTCCGCTTCCACTGTTGGTACGGTTGAAGAAATCAATGTATGTGACCTTTATGAAAATACTTTGTCAGACATCCATCCATACACGTCATCCAGGAATAGGATGAGCCGAAGGCACCCTCCTACTGCATTCTAGGAATCACCTTGAGAATCAGTAGCGAGAAGTCCTTGCGAATCCATAGATTTCAACCATGAGAGAATCACAAATATATCTCTGCTTGCAATTACGAGATTTTAAGTAATCCTTCCGCTTATGAAGATCAACGATCTTCAATTACTCCATCTCGAATCAACATCTTCAACGTATTAGTATTTGATGGACGGAATGGTTTTCGAATATATATTCGATCCCGGTCTTTCCGTGCCAACAATAGTATGGGCCAAATTTTGATAGTCGGTTATTTTACTATCAAATAAAACAACCATTCATCCATATTAAAATGTATTCTAACACGACCCGAAATCCCCCTTACAGAAAATCATGGATTGTACTGAGGACAAGACGAATCAGAACATAAACAGAAGAACATTTCATTGCTTATTACAACAATTCCATCAGAATACAAGAATATACAGAGTATGAACAAATAATATACATTTGACAAACATTAAATATCAGAGATTTACAATACATTACATAGCAGCGGAAAAACAATACAAAACACAACTGAAAGTAATACACGGATACAGAGCTTTCCGAATATCGCTTCAGCTGTAAATCAAGATCCTATGAATATAAATCTGCAATACCAAAACTACTAGCTGCCCGTGCGAAAAATAGGGGCACCCAGAGTTTAGGTTAAAACAATAAACTCCAGGTCAGTCATGTGACTGGTGTGAGAACTAAAACAGTTATTAATCTTTTTCTTTAAGGTTAGGTGAATCAAGGGACCACGCCGTATAACACGGAACGGGTTTCCTCCAAGGAATACCAGTGCATAAAACAACAGCGCAATGCTAAATAAAGAACAATGTAGCTATTATAAGACCCAGGTCCCATCACACAATGCAACACAAGCCGGAGGATAGGGTTTTACCTTATAATAGCCAAAGAATGCTTGATACGCTAAATTTCATCTTTTGTTATTACTATAAGTGTATAGTGTCAAAACAATTTCAATCATAAGTATCAATCATAGACGACATAAGTGCCTCATACCACTATGTCGCCATACTAGGCTCTACAATCAAAACCGCAAAGTCACGTATTAGAAGCTTGATTTCCATTTGTGAACCGAGGCAAAACATAGTCCTCACCAGCTTCGAGACTCTCTAGCTCGAGCCTTAGGGTCATAGCGCATCGACCCTTGGATCATCATGGTCGGTCCACTCGATGTGGATTAAAATGCCTGAACACTGCGTTTCCCCGCCCTATGGGGCGTAAATGAGTCCAATGAATCCAACGGTCTTGGATCGACCGATATATCCGAGGCGCCTCGCATTCCAACAACCACATAAGTCAAACTCGCAAGGGCGTGTAAAACCACCGATGCCACTTCTAGCTAGAAAGAAACGCATGTCCTCCCTGAGGTCCTCTCCCGTTTTTGGTTCACACCGGGGTGTGAGGCTCGCGAATTAACGCTACACAAAGCCATGCCACATAGGCCGTGCTTTGATCATCAACCACAAGACTTTGCTTTTCAACAAAAGCCTTGATCATTTGCATCTCAGCATGCCACAAACCACTCCATGCAACCGATATCCATCAATCACACAGAATGATATCCAATGTCAGACACAGTCCATTTACATGTCCGTTCTGGGTCTGAACGAAACCGGAGGCACCTTGTACCTCGCATATCCATCGATCTCCAAGCACGTCTAGACGATCACTAACTTATTCCCTCCTTTTGGGTGTACGACCCAATCAAGATCATCAAGAATCATCCAAACGATGTGAAGACCTCCGGTCTTCAACCACCGTCTTCATCTTCGACTAATCGTCGTATCAGTTATTCAGAATTGGATAAACCCGGTCTTTCCGAATAACTCGCGTATTTTATAAACAAGTGTTACACAAACACAACATACGCTTCATTCCAATTCAGAATATTCTTTTATTCAAATATTCATATTATTAGGGAAAGGTTCCCATTAATTTTATCAAAGATAAATTCTTTAAAATTTATTCTTTAATCTTCCTTTGAATATCATTTCAAACTAGTCGGGATTAGCGAACCACACCGAAGTAATCATTTATTTTATTTCCCAATCCCAACCTATTCATCCCATGAAGCAAAACTGGTAATACTCCATATCTAACACCACGGTGTTATCGGTAAAACTAATTACCATTTCACGTTCAAATTTAATTAAAGATTTAACTATCGCTTTGGAGCAAAACTGGTGATACTCCATTCTTGATCATTTCAATCTAATTAAAGATTCATTAAAACTCCACTTAGTTTTAATCTTCCCAAAAATCAATATTAATGATTATTTAACTTGGGAAATCATATCATGTCTTTAACTGGGTTAAAGAACCAATGTCATTTAAAACACGGTGCGCGATAAACCCAAAATCACATTCCATTCCATTAGCCTCTAACCGTAAATTAGCAAGTGAACAATCCCCTAAGTATTAACCCCGAAGGCCGAAACCAACATCAGATCAATACCCAGGAAACCATTCAACTTAGCTAATCTCCAGTTAGTTTCTAATTTTCACACGTGGTTTAAGAACAGTGTTGGTGAAGACACCGTTCACAACAAACCCGAAATCCCATTTGATATAAAATACAAGGCTCTGAATAGAAAATATATCGGCTTATATTCAATATCAAATTCTGAAATCAACAAATATCGTATTGGAATAACTATATATATATATATATATATATATATATATATATATCTCCCAAATTCCTCCACAATGTCCGTATAATCACGGAATCCAATATTGAAATATTCCGAAGATAATTTCGATTCAAATCCATTCCAATTCATATATTGGAAATTCTGGTTATATTAAAACCCATTCGCAATCCATTTTATTTATTTAAAAATAATTGGATTTTAATTCTAGTTATAAACTAGTTCATTTCGATAAAAATATATTTTTATCCTTACAAATGCTGAATTTTTCATCCCAGTTCTTTCAAATTCATATATTATGATTTTACACAAATTATAGATATATTTATTAATTTTATCAAGGCCCGTACAGTTGATTTCCCTAAACGGCCATCGAACAACACTTACAACGACCTTTTCCAAATTTGATTTGGACATAATTCCAAATCCAATCGTTAGATTTCAAATCTCTTATATTCATTGGAAAGCTCTTTTTGATCGAACCCAACGGTTCGGGTTTTAGGATAATCCGACGGTCGGATCTCCCATAACATCAATTCGTAGTCAATAGTCGAAATTCGCGAACGGTCGCGGCGCGGTGCGTTCTATTCAGGCCATTAATATATAAAATATATTATATATATTTCATCGATTTCCATTTAAAACGTATTTTATAAATCCTTTTAAATTCGTTTTAAAAACAATTTCAACTTCATATTCAATTTTAAATCAAAATTGAATATTCCATATCATCAATATATATATAAATGATAATATTTTCAAAACGTTATATTTTGAAATCACTTTTCTTTCGATTTTCGAATAAAATCGATATAAATATCGTTCGCATTAAAATGGCGCAAATCTAATCAACACGGCTTTATATATTTCAATAACTTCGTTATTCTATTCAACAAATGAATATTTTCTTCTACACATGAATATACATTTTATTCAACACAAGAATATTTATTTTATTCAACACATGAATATTGTCAACACATGACTATTTTGTTTATTCAACATATTTGACAAAATTAAGATTTTTATCGTTTAATTCTTAATCAGACTCTAATCGTAAATTAGCAAGTGAACAATCCCCTAAGTATTAACCCCGAAGGCCGAAATCAACATCAGATCAATACCCAAGAAACCATTCAACTTTACTGATTTCCAGTCAGTTTCTAATTTTATATATGATAAAGACGTGCATTTTATCGTTTAGAGATTTTTCTCAACACATGAATTTTCTTTTATTCAACACATGAATATATATTTTATTCAACACATGAATTTTCTTTTATTCAACACATGAATATTTATTTTATTCAACACATGAATTTTCATTTTATAATATTCCTTATTTTCCAAATTGGAATGAGGCCCAATCAATTACCATATAATGTTAATTATATGGATTCCATACAACACATGTATATAATAGCAACGATAAATAATCAACCATCATCCAAAGTGCACCACACAACTGCATAAGCAGTAAATATAAATAATTAACGCTTACACAGTCTGTCAACCAATCGATCGACATACAACTAAATAATTGGGATTAGTATACGCCAAATATCATCCCAACACCCGTGTGGGGTTCCAAATCAACAAACACAGATTTTTATTTATGCATTTGGGTGATGTGTAAAATTTATCGTCCCAATCAATATCCTTCAAATGGGTGTACATAAACAAATCGTTCGATTTGTAAATGGATATTTATTTATTCTCATTCACGTTAAATTTATATTTTTAACGATAAATAATTTATTTCAACACATGAATATATTTCCATTCATTGCACATCACAATCAATTTTCACCACATAACAAAATCAAACAAGTCGTCCATGGTCTGTGGACAACGGGTGTCGGGTGCTGCTAAGCACTGTCTCCATCCTAGTATATTTTTAACTAGAAAATAATAATTAAAGTGAGAAGTTCTCACCTAGAAGCTAAACCAAACGCCACGACTCTTCATATGTAGAAAATCTTCGCCGTGTTTTAATCATCGTATATATAATCTGAAAATCATATTTTTATCGAATTAAAAGTTATTCCATAATATGACTATTTTATTAATAGTGTACATAGGCTAAAAATCCTATTTTTACCTTTCTAAAAATATTTTCATGTCATACTCTAGTTAAAAATCATATTTTTAACTTACTAAAAATATCTCCTTTACACGATAAAAATCGTATTTTTACATAACTAAAAATCTAATCTTTTTATGTTCTAAAAATCAATTCTTTTCATGTTTTAAATCATAAAAATCATATCTTTATTAGCATAAAGATCACATTTTTATTCGCTTCTACATAGAAAATATTATAATTTTATTTCGCTAAAAATTATATTTTTATACTACTAAAGATCATATTTTTACATACTTAAAAATCATAACTTTATATTTCAAATCTCTTCATATAAAAATAAATTTTTTCTTGTTTAAAAATCACAACTTTCTTGTTTAAAAATCATCTCTTTTCATATTGTAAAAATCTAAACTTTCATGGCATAAGAATTTAAACTTTCATGTTATAAAAATCTAACCTTTTTATCATGAAAAATCGTATGTTTTATATTTGCAAGAATAAATAAAAGAAAATAAACAAAAATGAGTAAATAAGAAAACTTACGTTGAAATTTGGGAGAGGGGAGGGGCTGCGGCTCGCTGGAGGTGGTCGGGGGTCCTTGCATGTGGCGGCGGCTGGCCGGTCACGGCCTGAGGCGGCATTGAGTGCGAGTTAAAGGGGGGCGACGGGTTTTAGGGAACTAGGGCTAAGGTTTTTCAACGGGGAAGAGGAGAGCGGGCCGTGGAGGCGCGGCGGAGGGGGGGGGGGGGAATGGGGAGCGGTGGCGCGTTCGCCGGAGGTGGGGCCTCCGTCGCGCCGGCAGTGGCGCTGGGGAACGACGGGCTTCCTCCGTCGTTTATATTTTTTTTCATTTTGCCTCTTTTGATTTGAATGAGCCATTTGGGGAAGTTGACCGAGTTTGGGGGATAAGGGGGTTATTTATATATATATTTTATTATTTAATTTTCTAATTTATTCTCCAATTGGTCACTTTTCATCCAAACTCCAAATTGAACCCAACGACTGTCGCCCCTAACCAATTATCCCCATTCCGAGCACAACGGTATATGTATCGCAAGCTGATTCGATCGTTTTGATCAGTTTCCATCAAAATCAAAATATAAATCTATATATTGAATTTGAACGCGCATTTCAATTTATTGGGGTCAAATACTGACTCTAAAAATTCCAAAAAAATATTTTCTAGATTCGTATTGATGATACGGTCCTAACAAAACTAATTTCATCAAATTCCGAGACGGTTTGAAAAATGGTCATTTTCTGGTCGATCGAAATTGACTAAAACTATTAAAACACGTTTAACTTCGCCATGCTCACATATTGATTCAGAAAATTACGAATTTTGGAATCTAGCAATAACTTGACATCCCAGATCCAACAAAAGTGGTTTCGTCGAAAATAGAGGTCATTTGCAAAATTTCCATTTTTAAGGGCCAGAATTCCATAGCGACTATTCTGAATTTTCAGCTGGGCATAACTTTTGATTCCCGCTATGAAATTTGGATTTTTTGGATTCGTTGGAAAGTTATTCTCAATTAGATTCTAATATTTTTTGTTTCGCCAAAATCCGGTTTATTTTGAATCCTATACATTCATTTGAATTTCGAAATCGAAATTTTAAACTACCGCGCCATTTCCAATTCCTTTTTTATTTAAAATAAAATATTTATATTCTAACGTCGATTCAAATAATTATATACGTTCTAATTCTATTTAAAACAAAATTTCTCGTCGTTATTGTTTAAAATAATTCATTTTAAATATTCAAAATTCATCAAAATTGCCAAAATAAAAATTTTAAATTGGCTCAGATTTCCGGGTTATTACAATCTCCCCCACTTAAAAATTTTCGTCCCCGAAAAGGAACGAAGCTGAAAGTTGTTTTACAAACCAGCTCAACTTTCATTATTTTAATTATGGCTTAAGTTCTTCAACTTTTCAGTTTCTAAGAACTTTTCAAAATTTTCAAAAATTTGGCTAACACCCTAAATTTTTGAAAAATTTCTCCATAACCTCCCGCGCACGGGAGCACCGGGAAAATCCCAAAATTGCCATATAGGCCTCTCCAATCCAAAAAGAAACAGCCAAGCGGCTAGCCAATCGGCTCATAAAATCATCAAAAACCCAAGAAATACAATAAACATATACCTATTTGTCGGCAAACAATTTTATTCCTCTTCTCTAGCCTCCTTGCTATGACCTGTTCAATGTAAGTACATGTATATGCATGCAAACGCGACTAATTTTCAATACACCTCACTATTTGGTTCAGTTTGGCTAAAGGTTCAACATTTAATTAATCGAACAATAATCAAACAACACAATCAGCAATCAATTTGTTGATTATCATTTCAAATTCATAACTTTGATATATAGTCAAAAAATCATATTTTTGATGCCAAATCACAACAATAGACCCTATCTAGTTTTGGTTCTCACACCAGTCAATTGAAAATATATAAATATCCCACCTTCGAAACTCGAACATAAATACTGGTAATGTGATCACAATTACCAGTATCATCCCCGGTCGACTAGAGTGTGATTCTATATCTATCCAGTATATTAAAACTTCAAATACACGTGGATCAGACGTATACGCAAAATCTTTATATATTTGATTATCCAAATCCATATAAATATAATATTCAAATATGAATAATTGATCTATATTTTCAAAACAAAACTTGTTTTCATTTTTATTTTTAAAAACACTACTCTTCACACTCATTCTAGGATACTACTGATCCTATCTCTAACGAGTCATTCCTATTGGATATTACTAATCCAATCTCTGATGAAATCTTTCGTATGGTTCTAATGTGCCTTGTTCTCGAGCTCTGTAAACCAGAGCTCTGATACCAAGCATACACGACCCGAAATCCCCCTTACGGGAAATCACGGATTGTACTAAGGACAAGACGAATCAGAACACAAACAGAAGAACATTTCATTGCTTATTACAACAATTCCATCAGAATACAAGAATATACAGAGTATGAACAAATAATATACATTTGACAAACATTAAATATCAGAGATTTACAATACATTACATAGCAGCGGAAAAACAATACAAAACACAACTGAAAGTAATACACGGATACAGAGCTTTCCGAATATCGCTTCAGTTGTAAATCAAGATCCTGTGAATATAAATCTGCAAAACCAAAACTACTAGCTTCCTGTGCGGAAAATAGGGGCACCCAAAGTTTAGGTTAAAACAATAAACTCCAGGTCAGTCATGTGACTAGTGTGAGAACTAAAACAATTATTAATCTTTATTTTAAAGTTAGGTGAATCAAGGGACCACGCCGTATAACACGGAACGGGTTTCCTCCCAAGAATACCAGTGCATAAAACAATAGCGCAATGCTAAATAAAGAAAAACGAAGCTATTATAAGACCCAAGTCCCATCACACAATGCAACACAAGCCGGAGGATAGGGTTTTACCTTACAATAGCCAAAGAATGCTTGATACGCTAAATTTCATCTTTTATTATTACGATAAGTGTATAGTGTCAAAACAATTTCAATCATAAGTATCAATCATAGACGACATAAGTGCCCCATACCACTATGTCGCCATACTAGGCTCTACAATCAAAACCGCAAAGTCACGTATTGGAAGCTGGATTTCCATCTGCGAACCGAGGCAAAAGATAGTCCTCACCGGCTTCGAGACTCTCTAGCCCGAGCCTCAGGGTCAGATCACATCGACCCTTGGATTATCATGGCCGGTCCACTCGATGTGCATTAAAATGCCTGAACACTGCGTTTCCCCGCCCTATTGGGCGTAAATGAGTCCAATGACTCCATCGGTCCCGGATCGACCGATATATCCGAGGCGCCTCGCATTCCAACAACCACATAGTCAAACCCGTCAGGGCGTGTAAAACCACTGACGCCACTTCTAGCTAGAAAAAAATGCATGTCCTCCCTGAGGTCCTCTCCCGTTTTTGTTTCACACCGGGGTGTGAGGCTCGCGAATTAACGCTACACAAAGCCATGCCACATAGACCGTGCTTTGATCATCAACCACAAGACTTTGCTTTTCAACAAAAGCCTTGATCTTTTGCATCTCAGCATGCCACAAACCACTCCATGCAACCGATATCCATCAATCACACAGAATGATATCCAATGTCAGACACACAGTCCATTTACAAGTCCATTCTGGGTCTGAACGAAACCGGAGGCACCTTGTACCTCGCATATCCATCGATCTCCAAGTACGTCAAGATGATCACCAACTTATTCCCTCCTTTTGGTTGTATGACCCAATCAAGATCATCAGGAATCATCCAAACAATGTGAAGACCTCCGGTCTTCAACCACCGTCTTCATCTTCGACTAATCGTCGTATCAGTTATTCAGAATGGGATAAATCCGGTCTTTCCGAATAACTCGCGTATTTTATAAACAAGTGTTACACAAACACAACATACGCTTCATTCCAATTCAGAATATTCTTTTATTCAAATATTCACATTATTAGGGAAAGGTTCCCATTAATTTTATCAAAGATAAATTCTTTAAAAATTATTCTTTAATCTTCCTTTGAATATCATTTCAAACTAGTCGGGATTAGTGAACCACACCGAAGTAATCATTTATTTTATTTCCCAATCCCAACCTATTCAACCCATGGAGCAAAACTGGTAATACTCCATATCTAACACCACGGTGTTATCGGTAAAACTAATTACCATTTCACGTTCAAATCTAATTAAAGATTTTACTATCACTTTGGAGCAAAACTAGTGATACTCCGTTCTCGATCATTTCAATCTAATTAAAGATTCATTAAAACTCCACTTAGTTTTAATCTTCCCAAAAATCAATATTAATGATTATTTAAATTGGGAAATCATATCATGTCTTTAAATGGGTTAAAGAACTAATGTCATTTAAAACACGGTGCACGATAAACCTAAAATCACATTCCATTCCATTAGCCTCTAACCGTAAATTAGCAAGTGAACAATCCCCTAAGTATTAACCCCGAAGGACGAAACCAACATCAGATCAATACCCAGTAAACCATTCAACTTAGCTAATCTCCAATTAGTTTCTAATTTTCACACGGGGTTTAAGAACAGTGTTGGTGAAGACACCGTTCACAACAAACCCGAAATCCCATTTGATATCAAATACAAGGCTCTGAATAGAAAATATATCGGCTTATATTCAATATCAAATTCTAAAATCAATAAATATCGTATTGGAATAACAATATATATATATATCTTCCAAATTCTCCCACAATGTCCGTATAATCACGGAATCCAATATTGAAATATTTCGAAGATAATTTCGATTCAAATCCATTCCAATTCATATATTGGAAATTCTGGTTATATTAAAACCCATTCGCAATCCATTTTATTTATTTAAAAATAATTGGATTTTAATTCTAGTTATAAACTAATTCATTTCGATAAAAATATATTTTTATCCTTACAAATGCCGAATTTTTCATCCCAGTTCTTTCCAATTCATATATTATGATTTTACACAAATTATAGATATTTTTAATAATTTTATCAAGGCCCGTACAGTCGATTTCCCTAATCGGCCATCGAACTGAACTTACAACAACATTTTCCAAATTTGATTTGGACATAATTCCAAATCCAATCATTAGATTTCAAATCTCTTATATTCATTGGAAAGCTCTTTTCGATACGAACCCAACGGTTCCGGTTTTAGGAGAATCCGACGGTCGGATCTCCCGTAACATCAATTCGAAGTCAATGGTCGAAATTCCCGAACGGTCGCGGCGCGACGCGTTCTATTCAGGCCATTAATATATATAATATATATTATATATATTTTGTCGATTTCCATTTAAAACGTATTTTATAAATCATTTTAAATTTGTTTTGAAAACGATTTCTACTTCATATTCAATTTTAAATCAAAATTGAATATTCCATATCACCAATATATATAAAAATGATAATATTTTCAAAACGTTATATTTTGAAATCACTTTTCTCTCAATATTCGAATAAAATCGATATAAATATCGTTCGCGTTAAAATGGCGCAAATCTAATCAACACTGCTTTATATATTTCAATAACTTCGTTATTCTATTCAACAAATGAATATTTTCTTCAACACATGAATATACATTTTATTCAACACACGAATATTTATTTTATTCAACACATGAATGGTTTCAACACATGAATATTGTCAACACATGACTACTTTGTTTATTCAACATATTTGATAAAATTATGATTTTTATCATTTAATTCTTAATCAGACTCTAACCGTAAATTAGCAAGTGAACAATCCCCTAAGTATTAACCCAGAAGGTCGAAACCAACATCAGATCAATACCCAGGAAACCGTTCAACTTTACTGATTTCCAGTCAGTTTCTAATTTTATATATGATAAAGACGTGAATTTTATCGTTTAGAGATTTTTCTCAACATATGAATTTTCTTTTATTCAACACATGAATATATATTTTATTCAACACATGAATTTTCTTTTATTCAACACATGAATATTTATTTTATTCAACACATGAATTTTCATTTTATAATATTCCTTATTTTCCAAATTGGAATGAGGCCCAATCAATTACCATATAATGTTAATTATATGGATTTCATACAACACATGTATATAATAGCAACGATAAATAATCAACCATCATCCAGAGTGCACCACACAACTGCATAAGCATTAAATATAAATAATTAACACTTACACAGTCTGTCAACCAATCGATCGACATACAACTAAATAATTGGGATTAGTGTACGCCAAATATCATCCCAACACCCGTGTGGGGTTTCAAATCAACAAACACAAATTTTTATTTGTGCATTTGGGCGATGTGTAAAATTTATCGTCCCAATCAATATCCTTCAAATGGGTGTACATAAACAAATCGTTCGATTTGTAAATGGATATTTATTTATTCTCATTCATGTTAAATTTATATTTTTAACAATAAATAATTTATTTCAACACATGAATATATTTCCATTCATTCCACATCACAATCAATTTTCACCACACAACAAAATCAAACAAGTCGTCCAGTGAAAACAACCCGAAAATCTAGGCCAGTTTAAAATTTTTATTTCGGCAATTTTAGCGAATTTTGATTATTTAAAATGAATTATTTTAAATAATGTCGACGGAAAATTTATTTTAAATAGAATTCGAACGTATATATTTATACGCCGTCGTTAGAATATATATAAATATATATAATTATAAATAGAATTGAAAATGGCGCGTTAGTTCGATAATTCGATTTCAAACTTCCATTGAATGTACCGGGTGCAAAACAATCCGGATTTTAGTGAAACCAAAAACATTAGGATCTATTTGATAATGTCTTTCCAACGAATCCGAAAAATCAAGATTTCATAGCGGGAATCAAAAGATATGTCCAGTTGAAATTTCTGAATAGTCGCTATGGAATTCAGGCCCTTAAAAATAGACATTTTGCAAACGACCTCGGATTTCGACGAAACCACTTTTGTTGGATCCGCAGTGTCAAGTTATTGTTAGATTCCAAATTTCATAATTTTTCGATTCAATATGTGAGTGTGGCAAAGGAAAACGCGTTTGACCAGTTTCAGTTGATTTTAATCGACTGGAAATTGGCCATTTTTCCAATGGTCTCAGAATTCGACGAAACTAGTTTTGTTAGGACCGTATCTTCAATACGAAGCTAGAAAATATTTTTTGGGAATTTTTAGAATTCGTATGTGACCCCAGTAAATTGAAATGCGTGTTCAAATTCAATAAATAGAGTTATATGTTAATTTTAACGGAAACTGATTGAAACAGTCGAATCGGCTTATGGTACATATCCCATTGTGTTCGGAATGGGGGTAATTAGCTAGGGACGATAGGCGGTGGGTCTCGTTTCAAGTTCGAAATAAAAAGTTACTTTATAGTGGGAAAAATAAATAAAATATAGAAAAATAAACATTTGCATAAAACCCCCTCCTCCATCCTTTTCTCCCTCATTCCCTCCCCTCTCAGAAAAACGAAAAGAGAAAAAAAAACCCGACCGCGATTCCTCCTCTCTCTCTACGCCGCCACCTGCGACGCGCCGCCCGCCGTGCTCTGATGATCGTGCCCCTCCCCTCCTCGTCCTCCTCCTCTGCTTGCTTTCCCTCTTCAACTCAAGACGCCCCCGCCGGAACCCTAGGCCCACCTCCGACCCCCGCTAACCCCGCGCCCTCTCTTGCTGCGACGACCCCTCACGCGTTAGCCTTCCCCCTCCCCTTCTTCTTCCCCCTCCTCTTGATTCAAGGCGCGAGCCCGCACCCCAAAGGACCCGACGCCCCCTAAGCCACAGCAACGCCCTGAGCACTCCATCTCCGCTCGCCTCTACCGCTGAGCGAAGCAGCTCCCCCCTTCTTTCGTTTGCTGTAAGTTTTTCTGCTTATTTTTATCAATTTAAAATTCAGTTTTGTTTATATTTGTTTGTGATATGAAGTGAGGGTTTTTAACATCTTGAAGTGCTGATTTTTAACATCTCAAAGTTGCGATTTTTAACATGATTGAAGATGTGATTTTTAAATAGTGAAATGTCTGATTTTTAACCATAAAAAGAAGGTTAAAAATATAATTTATATTATAGTAGAAGTATAAAAATCTAATCTTTTTATATATTGTATAGCGAAGTAAAAATTCGATTTTTATATATTGTATACCGAAGTAAAAATTCGATTTTTAGGTATTGTATAGCAAAGTAGAAATTCGATTTTTATATATTGTATAGAAAAGTAAAAATTCGATTTTTATATATCAAATAGCAAAGTAAAAATGTGATTTTTACATATGTAGAGAATACGGGCAACGAAAGTGACGAAAGGCGAGAACGTCGAAGATTTCTATAAATAAAGTTGGGATAGCTATTGGTGAGAACTTCTCACTCTTCAATTTCTTTTTCAAGTTATATATATATACTAGGATGCAGACGGTGCTTAGCAGCACCCGACACCCGTCATCCACAGACCATGGATGGCTTGTTTGTTAAATAGTTTGGTTGTGTAGTTGGTTAGATTATTTGGTTTGGAATTGAATTGTTTGGTGAAATGAAATTGATTTGATTGATGTGTGAATGGCGTGGGCCTTCACTAGACCGGGGATAAGGCTAGGCCTTGTCCCGTTTCTAGTATCGTGCCGTTATGCCGCCGAAATTTTCTAAAATAAGTTAGAAAAATAAAGATAACATTTTATTTAATAAATGAACTGAATAGAATATTCATAGGTTGAATAAAATAGTTTGATCGTTAAAAATATAATTTTTAACGTGAATGTGAATAAATAAATATTCATTTACAAACCGGACGGTTTGTTTATGTACACCTATTTGAAGGACATTGATTGGGACGATAAATTTTACACATCGCCCAACTGCACAAATAAAAATCTGTGTTTGATTGCTTGAAACCCCGCACGGGTATTGGGATGTTATTTGAGGTACACTAATCCCGATTGTTTAGTTGTATGTCGATCGATTGATTGACAGGCTGTTATAAGCGTTGAATATTTATATTTGATGCTTATACAGTGTAGAATGCACTTTGGATGATGGTTGATTATTCATCGTTGTTGATATATACATGTGTTGTAGAAAATCCATATAATTAAAATTATATGGTAATTGTTTGGGCCTCATTCCAGTTTTGAAATAGAAATATTTGAAATGAAATATTTGAAAAGAAATATTTAAAATAGAAATATTTGAAAAAGAAATATTTAAAATAGAATATTTGAAAATTGAAATATATGAAGCCGCGTTGATAGATTGACGCCATTTTGACGTGAACGATATTTATATCGATTTTATTCAAATTGAAGTGAATATTAAAGTGAATTGAAATTCGAATTTAATTGAATTGATTTGAAATTCGAAATAAACTGAAAAGGTTTGAAATTCGAATAGAATCGAAATAGAATTGAAATCGTTTAGAAATGAATTTGAAATAGAATTGAAATCGTTTCGAAATGAATTTGAAATAGAATTGAAATCGTTTCGAAATGAATTTGAAATAGAATTGAAATCGTTTTGAAATGAATTCGAATAGAATTGAAATCGTTTTGAAATGAATTTGAAATAGAATTGAAATCGTTTTGAAATGAATTTGAAATAGAATTGAAATCATTTTGAAATGAATTCGAATAGAATTGAAATCGTTTTGAAATGAATTTGAAATAGAATTGAAATCGTTTCGAAATGAATTTGAATAGAATTGAAATCGTTTTGAAATGAATTCGAAATAGAATTGAAATCGTTTTGAAATGAATTCGAAATAGAATTGAAATCGATTTGAAATGAATTCGAAATAGAATTGAAATTGTTTTGAAATGAATTCAAATAGAATTGAAATCGTTTTAAAATGAATTCGAATAGAAATTGAATAGAAATGAATTCGAATTGAAATTGAATTGAATTGAAAACGAGCTGAAATTGAATTAGAAATCAATTTGAAATGAAATCAATTTGAAATGAATTTAAAACGAATTTATATTGGAATATTCAATTTTGATTTGAAATTAAATATGAAGTTGAAACCGTTTTGAAAATGGATTTAAAACGATTTATAAAGCACGTTTTGAATTGAAATCGATGAAGTATATATTATATATATAATATAAATGGCCTGAATAGAACGCGCCGCGCCGCGGCAGTTCGCGAATTTCGACCAATAACTTCGAACGAATATTACGGGAGATCCGACCGTCGGATTCTCCTAAAACCGGAACCGTTGGGTTCGTATCGAAAAGAGCTTTCTAACGAATATTAAAAATTTGAAATCTAACGTTTGGATTTGGAATTATGTCCAAATCAAATTTGAAAAAGGTCGTTGTAAGTGCAGTTCGATGGCCGCTGATGGAAATCGATTGTACGGTCCTTGATAAAATTATTAAAAATATCAATAATTTGTGTAAAATCATAAGAAATGATTTATAAAGAATTGGGATGAAAAACTCCATATTTGAAAAGATAAAAATAGATTTTTTCGAAATGAACTAGTTTTGACCAAAATTATAATTCTATTTATTTTTAAATAAATAAATTGAATTTGAAATGATTTTGAAAATAACCAGAATTTCCAATGATTGCATTGGAATGGATTTGAATCGAAATTGTCTCCGGAATATTTCGATGTTGGATTTAGTGATTATACAGATGTTGTTATGGAAATTTGAAAGATATAGATATATATATATATCGTTATTTCCAATACGATATTTGTTAGTCGTAGAATTTGATACTGAATATAAGCCGATATATTTTCTATTCAGAGCCTTGTATTTAATATCAAATGTGATTTGGGTTTGTCGTGAATGGTGTCTTGACTAACACTGTTCTTGAACCCAGTTAAGAAAAGATTAAATATTTTTATTTGGATTTAATGAAGTGTACCAATTAAATAATATTTAATTGAAGTGACATTGATTTTTGGGTTTATCGTGGACAGTGTTTTAAATAACACTCGTTCTTTAACCCGATAATTAATGGAAAGTGGTTTTGGGTTTATCGTGAACCGTGTTTTAAATGACACTGATTCTTCAACCCAGTTAACGATTAAAACTAAGTGGAGTTTTAATGAATCTTTAATTAGATTGAAAAGATCGAGAATGGAGTATCACCAGTTTTGCTCCAGGCGATAGTTAAATCTTTAATTAGATTTGAACGTGAAATGGTAATTGAATTTACCGATAACACCGTAGTGTTAGATATGAAGTATTACCAGTTTTACTTCATGGGATGAATAGGTTGGGTTTGGGAAATTAAAACAAATGATTACTTCGGTAAGGTTCGTTAACCCCGACTAGTTGAATCGAAATTCAAAAGATGAGTAAAGAATAAATTCAAGGAATTTAACTTGGATAAAATTAATGGGAACCTTTCCCTATGGATGTGAAATTTAGAAACTAACTGTTGGTTAGCCAAGCAGAATGGTTTTCTGGATATTGATCTGATGTTGGTTTCGGCCTTCGGGGTTAATATTTGGGAAATTATTCTCTTAATTAATTTACGGTTAGTGACTGATGAATTGGAATGAGGCGTATGTTGTTTTGTGTAACACTTATTTAAAATATACGCGAGTTATTCGGAAAGACCGGGTTTATCCCATTCTGAATAACTGATACGACGATAAGTCGAAGATGAAGACGATGGTCGAAGACCCGAGGTCTTTACGTCGTTTGGGTAATTACTGATGATCTTGATTGGGCTGTACACCCAAGAAGATGGAAACAGTTGGTGATCGTCCAGAATTACTTGGAGATCGATGGATATGCGGGGTACTAGGTGCCTCCGGTTACGTTCAGACCCAGAATGGACTTGTAAATGGACTGTGTGTCTGACATTGGATTTTAGTCCGTGTGATTGATCACTATTAAATATATATCTGTTTGGCGGCGGAGAATTTATTCTCTTGCTTAACGCCCTTCTCTGAGACGTACGAGCTCAGGGGTTATATATTGATGGATATCAATCGCATGGAGTGAATTGCCTGTGTGGCATGCCTAAGTGGCAATTGATCGAGGCTTCTGTTGAAAAGCAAAGTCTTGTGGTGATGATCAAAGCACAGCCTGTGTGGCACAGCTTTGTGTAACGTGAATTCGCGAGCCTCACACCCCGGTTGTGAACCAAAAACGGGAGAGGACCTCAGGGAGGGCATGCGTTTCTTTCTAGCTAGGGTGGTGTCAGTGACCTACCAGCCCTGACATTTATATACTTTTCACCTATGTGGTTGTTGCTGTTGCGAGGCGCCTCGGTTAGATCGGACGATCCGGGTCCGATGGAGCCATTCGTTGGCTCATTTACACCCCAAAGGGTGGGGAAACGCATGTTCAGGCATTTTAATCCACATCGGTGGACCGGCCCTGACGATCCAAGGGTCACTCGAGCTCTGATCCTGAGGGGCGGGCTAGAGCGTCTCGAATCGGTTGAGGACTATCTTTTGCCTCGGTTCATAGACGAAAATCCAATTTCCAAATACGTGACATTTGCGGTTTTTAATTGTAAAACTAGTATGGCGACATGATATATGGTACCCATGCCGCCTATGATTGATACTTATGATTTGAAGTTGTTTTATACACTATGCACTTATAATAGTATCAAATGATTTGTTTTAAACGTATCAAGCATTCTTTGGCTGTTATAAGGGAAAACCCTATCCCCCGGCTTGCGTTGCATTGTGTGATAGGACCTGGGTCTTATAACAGCTTCATTTTTCTCTATTTAGCATTGCGCTGTTTGTTTTATGCACTGGTATTCTTGGGAGGAAACCCGTTCAATGTTATACGGCGTGGTCTCTTGATTTACCTAACTTTCAAAATAAAGATTAATAACTGTTTTAGTTCTCACACCAGTCACATGACTGACCTGGAGTTTATTGTTTTAACCTAAACTCTGGGTGCCCCTATTTTGACACGGGCAGCTAGTAGTTTTGTTTTTGCAGATTTATATTCACAGAATCCTGGTTTACAGCTGGAATGATATCCGGAAAGCTTTGTATCCGTATATCTCTTCTAGTTGTGTATTGTATTATTTTCCACTGCTATGTATTTAAATGTAATTTAAATCTATGATATTTCTGTGTAATATTCATTTATACTCTGTATATTCTTGTAATCTGATGCATTGTGGTAATATACAATGAAATGTTCCTCCATCTGCGTTCTATTTTGTCGTGTTCTCAAACGATAGGGCGTTTCGAACGGTCTGGGTCGGTTTAGCGACTGGTTCAGACCGAGCGAAATTCCTTTTCGTCACAGTTGGTATCGGAGCTTTGGTTTACAAAGCTCAGAGAACAAGACACATTAGAACCATACGAAAGAATTCATCAGATATTAGGTTAGTAATATCCAACGAGACTGACTCGTTAGAGATAGGATCAGTAGTATCCTAGAACGAGTGTGAAGAGTATATTTTTAAAATGAGAACAATTTTTGTTTTGAAAATTTAAATCGTTGTATACGTATTTGAATATTTATTTTATATTGATTAGGACAATCCAGTATATAAAGATTTTGCATATACGCCTTGCAAACCTGTATTTGAAGTTTTAATATACTGGATAGATATAGAATTACACTCTAGTCGCCCGGGGGTGATTCTGATGATGGATATATCATCATCAGAATTTATATTCGAGTAACGAACGTGCAATATCTATATATTTCCTATTGACTGGTGTGAGAACCAAAAATTAGATAGGGCCTATTGTTGTGATTTGGCATCAAAAACATGATTTTTGTATATGTATCAAAATTATGAATTTGAAACTCTAATTCACTAATTGATTGATATTTGTGTTGTTTGTTTATTTGTTTGCTAATTTTTAGCCATTTAGCCTAATTGAACCAAATATTGAATTATATTGAAAATTGGTCACATTTGCTTGCATACACATGTGCTTCAATTGAACAGGTCATAGCAAGGAGGCTAGAGCATAGAATAAAATTTGTTTGCCCGACAAATAGGTACATGTTTACTACATAATTTACTGTTTTGTTTGGGTGATGATGATTTTATGAGCCTATTGGTTAGCCGCTTGGCTTTTTCTTTTTCTTTTTGAGATCAGAAGGCCTGTATGGCAATTTCGGGATTTTCCCGTGGCTCCCGGTGCAGGGGAGGTTATGGCGAAATTTTTCAAAAATTTAGGGTGTTAGCCAAATTTTTGAAGAATTTGAAAATTCTCAAAAACTGAAAAGTTGGAGAATGGAAGCCAGATCGAACATAGAGTTAATTAATCAAACCACTTTCGACTTTGTTCCTTTTCGGGGACGAAAAGTTTTAAGTGGGGGAGATTGTAACAACTCGAAAATCTGGGCCAGTTTAAAAATTTTATTTCGGCAATTTAAGCGAATTTTGATTATTTAAAATGAATTATTTTAAATAATGTCGACGGAAAATTTATTTTAAATAGAATTCGAACGTATATATTTATACGCCATCGTTAGAATATATATAAATATATATAATTATAAATAGAATTGAAAATGGCGCGGTAGTTCGATAATTCAATTTCAAACTTCAATTGAATGTAGCGGGTGCAAAACAATCCGGATTTTAGTGAAACCAAAAACATTAGGATCTATTTGATAATATCTTTCCAACAAATCCGAAAAATCAAGATTTCATAGCGGGAATCAAAAGATATGTCCAGTTGAAATTTCTGAATAGTCGCTATGGAATTCAGGCCCTTAAAAATAGACATTTTGCAAACGACCTCGGATTTCGGCGAAACCACTTTTGTTGGATCCGCAGTGTCAAGTTATTGTTAGATTCCAAATTTCATAGTTTTTCGATTCAATATGTGAGTGTGGCAAAGGAAAACGCGTTTGACCAGTTTTAGTTGATTTTAATCAACTGGAAATTGGCCATTTTTCCAACGGTCTCAGAATTCGACGAAACTAGTTTTGTTAGGACCGTATCGTCAATACGAAGCTAGAAAATATTTTTCGGGAATTTTTAGAATTCGTATGTGACCCCAGTAAATTGAAATGCGCGTTCAAATTCAATATATAGAGTTATATGTTGATTTTAACGGAAACTGGTCAAAACAGTCGAATCGGCTTATGGTACATATCCCATTGTGTTCGGAATGGGGGTAATTAGCTAGGGACGATAAGCGATGGGTCTCGTTTCGAGTTCGAAATAAAAAGTTACTTTATAGTGGAAAAAATAAATAAAATATATATAAATAAACATTTGCATAAAACCCCCTCCTCCATCCTTTTCTCCCTCATTCCCTCCCCGCTCAGAAAAATGAAAAGAGAAAAAAACCCCGACCGCGATTCCTCCTCTCTCCCCACGCCGCCACCTGCGACGCGCCGCCCGCCGTGCTCTGATGATCGTGCACCTCCCCTCCTCGTCCTCCTCCTCTGCTCGCTTTCCCTCTTCAACTCAAGACGCCCCCGCCGGAACCCTAGGCCCACCTCCGACCCCCGCTAACCCTGCGCCCTCTCCTGCTGCGACGACCCCTCACGCGTTAGCCTTCCCCCTCCCCTTCTTCTTCCCCCTCCTCTTGATTCAAGGCGCGAGCCCGCACCCCAAAGGACCCGACGCCCCCTTAGCCACAGCAACGCCCTGAGCACTCCATCTCCGCTCGCCTCTACCGCTGAGCGAAGCAGCTCCCCCCTTCTTTCGTTTACTGTAAGTTTTTCTGCTTATTTTTATCAATTTAAAATTCAGTTTTGTTTATATTTGTTTGTGATATGAAGTGAGGGTTTTTAACATCTTGAAGTGCTGATTTTTAACATCTCAAAGTTGTGATTTTTAACATGATTGAAGATGTGATTTTTAAATAGTGAAATGTCTGATTTTTAACCATAAAAAGAAGGTTAAAAATATAATTTATATTATAGTAGAAGTATAAAAATCTAATCTTTTTATATATTGTATAGCGAAGTAAAAATTCGATTTTTATATATTGTATACCGAAGTAAAAATTCGATTTTTAGGTATTGTATAGCAAAGTAGAAATTCGATTTTTATATATTGTATAGCAAAGTAAAAATTCGATTTTTATATATCGAATAGCAAAGTAAAAATATGATTTTTACATATGTAGACAATACGGGCAACGAATGTGACGAAAGGCGAGAACGTCGAAGATTTCTATAAATGAAGTTGGGATAGCTATCGGTGAGAACTTCTCACTCTTCAATTTCTTTTTCTAGTTATATATATATACTAGGATGCAGACGGTGCTTAGCAGCACCCGACATCCGTCATCCACAGACCATGGATGGCTTGTTTGTTAAATAGTTTGGTTGTGTAGTTGGTTAGATTATTTGGTTTGGAATTGAATTGTTTGGTGAAATGAAATTGATTTGATTGATGTGTGAATGGCGTGGGCCTTCACTAGACCGGGGATAAGGCTAGGCCTTGTCCCGTTTCTAGTATCGTGCCGTTATGCCGCCGAAATTTTCTAAAATAAGTTAGAAAAATAAAGATAACATTTTATTTAATAAATGAACTGAATAGAATATTCATAGGTTGAATAAAATAGTTTGATCGTTAAAAATATAATTTTTAACGTGAATGTGAATAAATAAATATTCATTTACAAACCGGACGGTTTGTTTACGTACACCTGTTTGAAGGACATCGATTGGGACGATAAATTTTACACAACGCCCAACTGCACAAATAAAAATCTGTTTTTGATTGCTTGAAACCCCACACGGGTATTCGGATGATATTTGAGGTACACTAATCCCGATTGTTTAGTTGTATGTCGATCGATTGATTAACAGGCTGTTATAAGCGTTGAATATTTATATTTGATGCTTATACAGTGTAGAATGCGCTTTGGATGATGGTTGATTATTCATCGTTGTTGATATATACATGTGTTGTAGAAAATCCATATAATTAACATTATATGGTAATTATTTGGGCCTCATTCCAGTTTTGAAATAGAAATATTTGAAATGAAATATTTGAAAAGAAATATTTAAAATAGAAATATTTGAAAAAGAAATATTTAAAATAGAATATTTGAAAATTGAAATATATGAAGCCGCGTTGATAGATTGATGCCATTTTGACGTGAACGATATTTATATCGATTTTATTCAAATTGAAGTGAATATTAAAGTGAATTGAAATTCGAATTTAATTGAATTGATTTGAAATTCGAAATAAACTGAAAAGGTTTGAAATTCGAATAGAATCGAAATAGAATTGAAATCATTTTGAAATGAATTTGAAATAGAATTGAAATCGTTTCGAAATGAATTTGAAATAGAATTGAAATCGTTTTGAAATGAATTCGAATAGAATTGAAATCGTTTTGAAATGAATTTGAAATAGAATTGAAATCATTTTGAAATGAATTTGAAATAGAATTGAAATCATTTTGAAATGAATTCGAATAGAATTGAAATCGTTTTGAAATGAATTTGAAATAGAATTGAAATCGAATTCGAATAGAATTGAAATCATTTTGAAATGAATTCGAAATAGAATTGAAATCGTTTTGAAATGAATTCGAAATATAATTGAAATCGTTTTGAAATGAATTCGAAATAGAATTGAAATCGTTTTGAAATGAATTCGAATAGAATTGAAATCGTTTTAAAATGAATTCGAATAGAAATTGAATAGAAATGAATTCGAATTGAAATTGAATTGAATTGAAAACGAACTGAAATTGAATTAGAAATCAATTTGAATTGAAATCAATTTGAAATGAATTTAAAACGAATTTATATTGGAATATTCAATTTTGATTTGAAATTAAATATGAAGTTGAAACCGTTTTGAAAATGGATTTAAAATGATTTATAAAGCACGTTTTGAATTGAAATCGATGAAGTATATATTATATATATTATATATATAATATAAATGGCCTGAATAGAATGCGCCGCGACGTGGCAGTTCGCGAATTTCGACCATTAACTTCGAACGAATATTACGGGAGATCCGACCGTTGGATTCTCCTAAAACTGGAACCGTTTGGTTCGTATCGAAAAGAGCTTTCTAACGAATATTAGAAATTTTAAATCTAACGGTTGGATTTGGAATTATGTCCAAATCAAATTTGAAAAAGGTCATTGTAAGTGCGGTTCGATGGCCGCTGATGGAAATCGACTGTACGGGTCTTGATAAAATTATTAAAAATATCAATAATTTGTGTAAAATCATAAGAAATGATTTAGAAAGAATTGGGATGAAAAACTCCATATTTGAAAAGATAAAAATAGATTTTATCGAAATGAACTAGTTTTGACTAGAATTATAATTCTATTTATTTTTAAATAAATAAATTGAATTTGAAATGGGTTTGAAAATAACCAGAATTTCCAATGATTGCATTGGAATGGATTTGAATCGAAATTGTCTCCGGAATATTTCGATGTTGGATTTAGTGATTATACAGATGTTGTTATGGAAATTTGAAAGATATAGATATATATATCGTTATTTCCAATACGATATTTGTTAGTCGTAGAATTTGATACTGAATATAAGCCGATATATTTTCTATTCAGAGCCTTGTATTTAATATCAAATGTGATTTGGGTTTGTCGTGAATGGTGTCTTGACTAACACTGTTCTTGAACCCAGTTAAGAAAAGATTAAATATTTTTATTTGGATTTAATGAAGTGTACCAATTAAATAATATTTAATTGAAGTGACATTGATTTTTGGGTTTATCGTGGACAGTGTTTTAAATAACACTCGTTCTTTAACCCGATAATTAATGGAAAGTGGTTTTGGGTTTATCGTGAACCGTGTTTTAAATGACACTGATTCTTCAACCCAGTTAACGATTAAAACTAAGTGGAGTTTTAATGAATCTTTAATTAGATTGAAAAGATCGAGAATGGAGTATCACCAGTTTTGCTCCAGGCGATAGTTAAATCTTTAATTAGATTTGAACGTGAAATGGTAATTGAATTTACCGATAACACCGTAGTGTTAGATATGAAGTATTACCAGTTTTACTTCATGGGATGAATAGGTTGGGTTTGGGAAATTAAAACAAATGATTACTTCGGTATGGTTCGTTAATCCCGACTAGTTGAATCGAAATTCAAAAGATGAGTAAAGAATAAATTCAAGGAATTTAACTTGGATAAAATTAATGGGAACCTTTCCCTATGGATGTGAAATTTAGAAACTAACTGTCGTTTAGCCAAGCAGAATGGTTTTCTGGATATTGATCTGATGTTGGTTTCGGCCTTCGGGGTTAATATTTGGGAAATTATTCTCTTGATTAATTTACGGTTAGTGACTGATGAATTGGAATGAGGCGTATGTTGTTTTGTGTAACACTTATTTAAAATATACGCGAGTTATTCGGAAAGACCGGGTTTATCCCATTCTGAATAACTGATACGACGATAAGTCGAAGATGAAGACGATGGTCGAAGACCCGAGGTCTTTACGTCGTTTGGGTAATTACTGATGATCTTGATTGGGCTGTACACCCAAGAAGATGGAAACAGTTGGTGATCGTCCAGAATTACTTGGAGATCGATGGATATGCGGGGTACTAGGTGCCTCCGGTTTCGTTCAGACCCAGAATGGACTTGTAAATGGACTGTGTGTCTGACATTGGATTTTAGTCCGTGTGATTGATCACTATTAAATATATATCTGTTTGGCGGCGGAGAATTTATTCTCTTGCTTAACGCCCTTCTCTGAGACGTACGAGCTCAGGGGTTATATATTGATGGATATCAATCGCATGGAGTGAATTGCCTGTGTGGCATGCCTAAGTGGCAATTGATCGAGGCTTCTGTTGAAAAGCAAAGTCTTGTGGTGATGATCAAAGCACAGCCTGTGTGGCACAGCTTTGTGTAACGTGAATTCGCGAGCCTCACACCCCGGTTGTGGACCAAAAACGGGAGAGGACCTCCGGGAGGGCATGCGTTTCTTTCTAGCTAGGGTGGTGTCAGTGACTTACCAGCCCTGACATTTATATACTTTTCACCTATGTGGTTGTTGCTGTTGCGAGGCGCCTCGGTTAGATCGGACGATCCGGGTCCGATGGAGCCATTCGTTGGCTCATTTACACCCCAAAGGGTGGGTAAACGCATGTTCAGGCATTTTAATCCACATCGGTGGACCGGCCCTGACGATGCAAGGGTCACTCGAGCTCTGATCCTGAGGGGCGGGCTAGAGCGTCTCGAATCGGTTGAGGACTATCTTTTTCCTCGGTTCATAGACGGAAATCCAATTTCCAAATACGTGACATTTGCGGTTTTTAATTGTAAAACTAGTATGGCGACATGATATATGGTACCCATGTCGCCTATGATTGATACTTATGATTTGAAGTTGTTTTATACACTATGCACTTATAATAGTATCAAATGATTTGTTTTAAACGTATCAAGCATTCTTTGGTTGTTATAAGGGAAGACCCTATCCCCCGGCTTGCGTTGCATTGTGTGATAGGACCTGGGTCTTATAACAGCTTCATTTTTCTCTATTTAGCATTGCGCTGTTTGTTTTATGCACTGGTATTCTTGGGAGGAAACCCGTTCCGTGTTATACGGCGTGGTCTCTTGATTTACCAAACTTTAAAAATAAAGATTAATAACTGTTTTAGTTCTCACACCAGTCACGTGACTGACCTGGAGTTTATTGTTTTAACCTAAACTCTGGGTGCCCCTATTTTGACACGGGCAGCTAGTAGTTTTGGTTTTGCAGATTTATATTCACAGGATCCTGGTTTACAGCTGGAATGATATCCGGAAAGCTTTGTATCCGTATATATCTTCTAGTTGTGTATTGTATTATTTTCCGCTGCAATGTATTTAAATGTAATTTAAATCTCTGATCTTTCTGTGTAATATTCATTTATACTCTATATATTCTTGTAATCTGATGCATTGTTGTAATATACAATGAAATGTTCCTCCGTCTGCGTTCTATTTTGTCGTGTTCTCAAACGATAGGGCGTTTCGAACGGTCTGGGTCGGTTTAGCGACTGGTTCGGACCGAGCGAAATTCCTTTTCGTCACAGTCATGGTCTGTGGACAACGGGTGTCGGGTGCTGCTAAGCACCGTCTGCATCCTAGTATATTTTTAACTAGAAAATAAGAATTAAAGTGAGAAGTTCTCACCTAGAAGCTAAACCAAACGCCACGACTCTTCATATGTAGAAAATCTTCGCCGAGTTTTATTCATCGTATATATAATCTGAAAATCATATTTTTATCGAATTAAAAGGTATTCCATAACATGACTATTTTATTAATAGTTTACATAGGCTAAAAATCCTATTTTTACCTTTCTAAAAATATTTTCATGTCATACTCTAGTTAAAAATCATATTTTTAACTTACTAAAAATATTTCCTTTACACGATAAAAATCGTATTTTTACATAACTAAAAATCTAATCTTTTTATGTTCTAAAAATCAATTCTTTTCATGTTTTAAATTATAAAAATCGTATCTTTATTAGCATAAAGATCACATTTTTATTCGCTTCTACATAGAAAATATTATAATTTTTTTTCGCTAAAAATTATATTTTTATACTACTAAAGATCATATTTTTACATACTTAAAAATCATAACTTTATATTTCAAATCTCTTCATATAAAAATCAAAATTTTCTTGTTTAAAAATCCCAACTTTCTTGTTTAAAAATCATCTCTTTTCATATTGTAAAAATCTAAACTTTCATGGCATCAGAATCTAAACTTTCATGTTATAAAAATCTAACCTTTTTATCATGAAAAATCGTATGTTTTATATTTGCAATAATAAATAAAAGAAAATAAACAAAAATGAGTAAATAAGAAAACTTACATTGAAATTTGGGAGAGGGGAGGGGTTGCGGCTTGCTGGAGGTGGTCGGGGGTCCTTGCAGGCGGCGGCGGTTGGCCGGTCATGGCCTGAGGCGGCGGTGAGTGCGAGTTAAAGGGGGGCGATGGGTTTTAGGGAACTATGGCTTGGGTTTTTCAATGGGGAAGAGGAGAGCGGGCTGTGGAGGCGCAGGGGGGAATGGGGAGCGGTGGCGCGTTCGCCGGAGGTGGGGGCCTCCGTCGCGTCGGCGGTGGCGCTGGGGAACGACGGGCTTCCTCCGTCGTTTATATTTTTTTTCCTTTTGCCTCTTTCGATTTGAGCGAGCCATTTGGTGGATATGGGGGTTATTTATATATATATTTTATTATTTAATTTTCTAGTTTATTGCCCAATTGGTCGCTTTTCATTCGAACTCCAAATTGAACCCAACGACTGTCGCCCCTAACCAATTAACCCCATTCCGAGAACAACGGGATATGTATCGCAAGCTGATTCGATCGTTTCGATCAGTTTCCGTCAAAATGAAAATATAAATCTATATATTGAATTTGAATGCGCATTTCAATTTACTGGGGTCACATATTGACTCTAAAAATTCCAAAAATATATATTTTCTAGCTTCGTATTGACGATACGGTCCTAACAAAACTAATTTCGTCAAATTCCGAGACCGTTTGAAAAATGGTCATTTTCTGGTATATCGAAATTGACTTAAATAGTTAAAACACGTTTAACTTCGCCACGCTCACATATTGATTCAAAAAATTATGAATTTTGAAATATAGCAATAAATTGACATCCCGGATCCAACAAAAGTGGTTTCGTTGAAAACAGAGGTCGTTTGCAAAATTTCCATTTTTAAGGGCCAGAATTCCATAGCGACTATTCTGAATTTTCAGTTGGGAATAACTTTTGATTCCCGCTATGAAATTTTGATTTTTCGGATTCATTCGAAAGATATTCTCAATTAGATTCTAATATTTTTGGTTTTTCCAAAATCCGGTTTATTTTGAATCCTGTACATTCGTTTGAAATTCGAAATCGAAATTTCAAACTACCGCGCCATTTCCAATTCCTTTTATATTTAAAATAAAATATTTATATTCTAACGTCGATTCAAATAAATATATACGTTCTAATTCTATTTAAAATAAATTTCTCGTCGTTATTATTTAAAATAATTCATTTTAAATATTCAAAATTCATCAAAATTGCCAAAATAAAAATTTTAAATTGGGTCTGATTTCCAGTTATTACATATCCACTGATTCACTACTCAGTATCATTTAGCCTCTTTAACGAACCATCCGTTAATTATTTTCATTAAATTTTCCAATATTTGAAACATCCCTTTTACTTCTTATTATAAAATAAGAATATTCTCCAAAATCATTTTATTTAACCTATAAACTTTCGATAACAGTTTATAATATCATTTACGTAAATCATAACTTATGTTTCCCTCGACCAATCTCTTTTATAAACTAATATCATCCTGGGATAATCATGGAGTCATTCAAATTGGGGTATTTTATTTACCTCTCAGACCTTGACCAACAACATTCATATCTTCAGAATAAATAGAAGTGTATTAACCACACGTTTCCCTTTGAAAACCTGATTTAAATCTCGATCACGTTTACTTAACTAATTATTAAGTAACTTTTATTAAACTCTTTCTACTCACGTAATAACCCTTTACGATATTATATTCGAGCTTCGGTTCTATAAGATTCTTATAAAAATTCCTTAACATTTCTTTATTATTACATTACAAATTTTTTGTCAACTCGAATTCATTTGTTTAAAATCACCTAAACATAGCTTTTATAAATCTTATATTAATCTCTTATACAATTAATATATCGATATCTTTTCAAAATCTTATATTGATAATTATCAGAACAGTTAGACTTATCATCTGTAACCATCGTTACAAATTTCATCACAAAACCATTTTACTTTTGTTTATCACATTCTCATTAAATCATACTCGACAACTTATTCGTTGTCAAAAAAAAATATAATATCCTTTATAAAATCTTAATAGCGCATCTCCTGTGTAACAACGTTCCAAACACATTTACTAACCCTTAATTTTATTTACTAATTCGATTTCATTTTCAAAACTTAAAATTTCCATTTACAAAATCTTTTGTAAATTAAATACAACCACCTACCATTCCATTCATTTTCACATCTTTAACTTCATGTAAAAATCCTATTTTCAATTCATTATCGATAACTAATATTCTTTGCCGTTATCCAAACCTTTTAACATCATTTATACTCCTGCCAGCAGTTAACATTCCGAACTTCGGAATATCACATTCCGAATTCGGAACAAATCCTCAACTCGATTAATTATTTCGAACTTTGGAATACCACATTCCGAACCTCGGAATAAAACTCACACCCATTTATTTAACTAAAATCCCATTTATAAATCTCATTTATAAATCCATATTTATATTTTCAAATCCGATTTCATTTAAATATGAAATCCATTCCCAAATAAATATTCATTTCCAAATCCACCGATTAGTTAATCTTATCCACGAAATGTCATTTAATCACATTTCGTATATTTAAAAACCACAGTTCAAATGATCATTTATTTACAAAAATTATCACTTTTAATCTCTTAAATAAATTCTCGTATAATCTACGATTCCATCATTTCATTTCAATATTTTTGAATTTATTTAAACTTCTTTTATCGCCATTATGGGCTTTTACAAAACCATTTCATATTTAAATAGCCATACGATAAATTTATATTGTTTAAACATTTACTTCATAATATCTTACATCTCTATTGGTTATATTTTATATATTTATAAAACTGTAATTTAACTTTGATATTTATTTTTATAGTAAAAACTATATTTCAAATCCATATATAAACAGATTTATCTTTTAAATCACTTAAAATCCATGTAAGATCGATTTAGAAAAATCATTGCTTTTAATTGACGGTGCTAAAGAGGTAAATGGCTACTATAGTTCCAAATCGTGCAATATAAACCAATTTCACATTACATAGCAAACAATATAATCATATTGATAAACATTATCAATATCAACGAGGAATTCTGTTAGATTCCTCCAACCTGTTATTCCCTGCAAAACAATGGGTTACCACAATTCAAATTATTCAGTTCAATATGGTCAACCAGCATTCGTTTTCATCTAGACAGATGAAATAAACAGTTTAATAATAACAGTCAATAATAACTGTAACAGTCAATACTGGGCTAATAACAGAAATTCAAGCATTCAATTATTTATAACGTTTATATTATTATAAACGTAACCACCGAGGTAAGTTACCTCAGTTGGATTTAATCGTTAGAAATAACGATTAGTTTTCAATTAAATTAAACAACTGTTTAATTTAACTATTTTAGTCCATATATGAATATAAAATCAACAACAAACTAACAAACAACCATTAACAACCATAGCACACAATTATAAAACCCGACTTATATGAAATATAAGTTGGGTGAACTGAGTGAGTTTTACTCACCTTGGTTTTGTTCATCGAAAAATTATTGTTCTCAGCTATATTAAACACGCGTTTAATTTAACTAGAAATTCCAGCTGCATCCAACCGCGTTCAAATCTATTTCAGGATGGAGCGCTTGTCAAGACGATTCCAGTATCTCCTGTCTTCTCTGATTCTGTTAACAAGTGAACGAGTTATAGAAACTATATGGTTACAGTTTTAATTTAAATTATTTAAACTTTAATTTAATATAATATTTTATTTAACGTTAGTTCCGTTTTTAGTATAATTGGTCATTTCTACATGGTAAGGTCAAAAGACCATAATTAGGTACAACGTTAATTATATAATTTAAAATAATTAGACCGTTAACTTTTATTAGGCAAGAAATAAATTTGTGTATTAGTCTGTATCTTAACTTAAAAGTTATTTCTCATGTTAAGCAATCGGCCACGTCATTTTATAGTTAGGCGCATGGTTCTAAAGTTCTAAACTAGGCACGCATGACGTTAATATCATATAATATACTTAACTGAGTTTTAATTACGTTTAAATTATAAGCACTTTTATTATATAATCATCTTCCTATACCTGCTGTCTTTGGTTTCGAAAGCCTCCACCTGCTTCCACCCTCAATCGTAACACCACCCTTACCGACCTTGACTCGTTTTCGATCTGACACTGCCCTTGCTTCAGCCACCTTCCCGCGTGGCTTCAGTAAACTCCTCCTGCTTTCAGTTGATTCCTATTTAATTCATGCGAATATAAGATAGCTGATTTTCTTTGTTTACTCCCCATATGCTTCTAATGTCTCCAACTCCTCCTTAATTATTCTTTACCATTCAAAAAGCACGCTACAACATTTCCTTCCCCACCTGGTATCCATGTAAACTACCCCTTCCTCCTCTACACGTTATGCCAACCTTCCCCACTTCTTTCGCCTGAAACTTTTCACAAAATGTACAGTACCCCGCAAGCCTTCCCTACTTCATTTATTCTCACAGCACCTTCTTCCCAACGTTTGTATATTTTCTTTTTAAACCCAGTCCTAACGTGTTTCTATCCCACATCAAAATGAACTCGCGTCCATACTGTATCTCCTCCCCTCTTCTGTTATTCCGCCACTTCCCACTTTTGTTTCGTATTTCATTTTTTTTATAGTCGTGCAACTTCTATCTCCTCCTACGAAGAATAGTAATCTGCCACCAAATGTTTCCCCCTTCGTGGATCTATCTTCCTCCCACAAAAAGCTTCGCCATCCAGTATTCCTCCCCAGTTCCATTTTCCCAAACTCCTCCTTGCATCAGAATGCCGCCACACCTCTAACCCACAACCAGCGCGGATCCCTTCCGCGTCCACTTCCCCAACCTGACCTCGTTCCGCATTGAACCCAAATGAACTCGCCGCCCAATAGATACATGGGTGGTGCTCGCGTGAATTGTGATATTTTTATATGTGGATGGTGCTGGCATTTTATATGTATATGTTTTTCGTTTTATAGTTACGATTTAAGAAGATGTTGTATTGAGGATTGGTAGAACGAAGTGAAAATGTTGGTTGGGAAAGAATTGAAGAATTTCAGTGGGTATAAATATCGAAGACACTATGGTGGCCAAGCTGTTTAGCGTATAGGTTTTCAGAAACGAATAGGGTAGCTGTATATGGGTGGAGATCTCAAAAATACACTTGCTTGGCACGGTTGTCTGGATTTGCAGCCACGTAAAAAGGTAAAAAGATATATGTGTGGATGCAAGTAATGTAGCAGATTGGGACGCAAGGCAAAAAGGAATTTGTTTATCATATTTTGTTTGTCACACATTTTCAACTTTGCTGTGATGATAGGGGTGAGCGTACATGGTTACCTTCATTATTTAATATGGCTATACGTTGAACTGAAGTAATTTATTTGTAAACTATATTGTTGATTAGTTTTTAAATAAGGTTTTATTAAATATTTCTTTTATCGCTGATTTACGTTGTTTACTATATGCGTATCTCCACACACAAGCTTCAAATGTGATGAAAATGGATGTACTATTATGTCTTGATGTTACGGTCCCAATGAAATTAATTTTGTTGAAAACGGACTTCGTTTGCACAAACGTTATTTTTAATTTATATTAATTTATCGGTTCGCCTTTAAATATCGTATACGGATGAAACAACTCCGATTGGCTCCAAATTGGATATCTAGCAATAACTAGCGATACATATTCCAATAAAATTCGTTTTGTCGAAAACGTAGGTTGTTTGAAAAATAACTAATTATATGTCTTATATACTATCGATAAATTATAATCAAATCCAAAACAATTGCACTAAATAATAATAGACATTATTATCGAACATATCCAAATAAAATAATATATTACTTCAAATATAACCCAATATAGATGACCAATTTATATTAAAATCCCCTTTAAATTTATTAATAAACGTTATATTTCAATAACGATTTCCATAGCGACTATTTTAAAATTTGAATTGGACATAACTAACAATCTATAAAATGAAATCTGGATTTTTTTTTCATTTGAATATTATAATCACCACAATTCCAACGTTTCTTGTTTCACAGAAATCCAACTTATATCAGATTCTATATATCCAGTAAAAGTTCAAAACTCCATATTACGAAACCGCCGCGCCATTTCAAGCTCGGTTTATGTTATAAATAAAATTAACGTTCTACCTTCGTTTTAATAAGCGAATTTAATATTAAATATTCATTAATATCCCAAATAAATATTTAAAACAATAAATAAATAAATTATTTGACTGCCAAAATTGCGGGATGTTACATTCTTCCCCCCTTAAAAGAATTTCGTCCCTGAAATTACTAAAGTGAGAAAAATGCTACAAATCCCATTAATTTCCAAATCCAATTTATTTTAAATCAAAAATCAATTTATTATAATCAATATAAATTTTCAAAAATATCAAAAATTTTCTAACACATTAAATTCTCGGAAAAATTTGCAAAGTCTCCCCGGTACAGAGTGACATTTGCGATATCGCAGGAACAACTAATATATATACATCGACACATATGATCGGAAAACAAAAATCAAGACCCAAAATTTTATATTTTCGCGTAGGCGTACCTTTAACGAGCGCTATTGAGCATACTTGCTCAATGTATATGTGATTTACTCAATCGATATCAATCTACTTAGCCATCTGGCACCTGTGCTTAACTCAATTCACATATAAGTAATAAATATATGAAATTCTTAAATAATCTTTCACTAGTCAACAAATATAACTACACCAATTCTAAATTCAAACAGATGGCATCAAAGTTTAATTATACCGGTAATTATCCCTTAGTTTATAAATTCATTTAGCTCCATTATCCCATTCAAACAAACCATCATCTAATAACAAACAATTCACAAGCAACAACCAATATACAACCAAATCAACCAAATCAACCAAATCAATTGAATTTACATTCAATATTAATATTTTACTTTGGTTTCACATATTTGAACATCAATTGATTAATATCCAATTGATTTCTATTTGATTATTATTTGTTCATCAAATTTCTGATTTTCAAATCTATTTTGTTTGATTTTGATATTACTCTTAATTTAATTTCACTTAACAAAGTTAAGTTTCAATTCAAATTTTCAATCCAATTTTAATTCCGTTCAAATCAATCAAACACACTAATATCTCCATAATTTGATAAAATTGTTTCTTTTCTATACAAAAATATAATTTGGGTAAAATTATTCATTTACCCCATCTTCAAAACAATATTGTTTCCATGTCAGTTCGATGCTTCTCAACACTTGAATCGATCAACCATCGCAACACAAAACATTTGTATATAAAATTACAAATACGCTCTCATATATATACACACTCAATCTCGATCTAGGGTATTACTAACCCAATCTCTATCGAGTTATACCACAGAGCCAAGGTTATTACTAAAACAATAGCTCTGATACCACTGTAACGAACCAGGGGAATTCGACGCCCGAATTCCGATAATAATACATAAATCCTGTATTATTTGCCAGAACTCAAGTATCGAAACCACCAGATAGTTATTAGAAAGAAGTTGGAGCGTGAGATAAGAAAGAAAGAAATATTAGAATAGAAGAAGAAGGACCCACAACACGGAGTCTCACATCGCAACGGAACAAAATATAATATAGAAAGAAATCTTAATTGAGAGCTTGAAATAATACTTATAATCAGAGTACAACTTACAGCAAATGCATCTGGACAATTATAATAATCTTTCCTTATATACAACACACAATGGAATAAATAATAGTACGTCTGAACACTTCCAGCTCGTCTCTAGACTTCACAGCATCCGATAACCTGGACCTGTACAACCCGGTCTAACCCGAGCATTACAAACACCGGGTCAGTCTGGTGAACCAGAGTGAGAAAAACACACTAAGTTTAAGGTATCACCCAACTTGATTTTAAAGTCAAAATCTTTTTGAAAGAAAAGGATAATCGTAAGACCAAATCCACACATAAATACGGACGGTTTTTACCTTACGATGACCCAAAACATTTTGAAATCATATATATATATATATATATATATATATATATATATTCTGATATTATAATAGTGTCTAAATACAAGTAAATACCAATCTAATGGAACACTTGCATCTCACACTTATATATAGTATACAATCAAAACCGTGGGCGCTTATTGAAGATTGGATTCCGATTATGACAAGGTATGGAACCACCTGACGATAGTGTATCTCTAGAGGGGAATACATTAGGTTCAACAAGAATGTCTTGCAACCCGTCCCATACATGACCGACCACTCATTTCGCTTGAGTGTATCGAATGTATATCACCAATGGTTGGGCTCAAACCACCGTTTCCCGAAAAGGGATAGCATCGAAATAAATTAAAGAAAGAAATGGATTTTCTCTAGATAGGTGATTATACACCCTAATGGGAGCGATCCACATAGCCATGCTGCCTGCATGATTTTTTTCATTTCCCGATTGATGAGGCTTGAGGCTACGTTTTCCTTTATAATCAACACATTACGTTCACTTCGAATGCCACATTGTCAGATCCATTAAAATCACTAATTGACGTCCACAACAATACTTTACGTGTTAGCTAAAAGAAGTTTCCTTCTTTGCTTCCACTCTTGGTACGGTTGAAGAAATCAATGTATGTGACCTTTTTGGAAATACTTTGTCAGACATCTATCCATACACGTCATCCAGGAACAGGATGAGCCGAAGGCACCCACCTACTGCATTCTAGGAATCACCCTGAGAATCAGTAGCGAGAAGTCCTTGTGAACCCGTAGATTTCAACCATGACAGAATCACAATATATCTCTGCTTGCAATTCAGAGATTTTAAGTAATCCTCCCACTTATGAAGATCAACGGTCTTCAATTACTCCATCTTGAATCAACATCTTCAACGTATTCGTATTTGCTAGACGGAATGGTTTTCGAATATATATTCGATCCCGGTCTTCCCGTGCCAACAATCGTATGGGCCAAATTTTGATAGTCGGTTACTTAACTATCAAATAAAACAACCATTCATCCATATTAAAATGTATTCACTGATTCACTACTCAGTATCATTTAGCCTCTTTAACGAACCATCCATTAATTATTTTCGTTAAATTTTCCAATATTTGAAACATCGCTTTTACTTCTTATTATAAAATAAGAATTTATTATAAAATAAGAATATTCTCCAAAATCATTTTATTTAACTTATAAACTTTTGATAACAGTTATAATATCATTTACGAAAATCATAACTTATGTTTCCCTCGACCACTCTCCTTTATAAACTAATATCATCCTGGGATAATCATGGAGTCGTTCAAATTGGGGTAATTTATTTACCTCTCAGACCTTTACCAACAACATTCATATCTTCAGAATAAATAGAAGTGTATTAACCACACGTTTCCCTTTGAAAACCTTATTTAAATCTTGATCACGTTTACTTAACTAATTATTAAGTAACTTTTATTAAACTCTTTATATTTACGTAATAACCCTTTACGATATTATATACGAGCTTCGATTCTATAGGATTTTTATAAAAATTCCTTAACATTTCTTTATTATTATATTACAAATTATTTTTCAACTTGAATTCATTTGTTTCAAATCACCTAAACAAAGCTTTTATAAATCTTATATTAATCTCTTATACAATTATTATATCGATATCTTTTCAAATTCTTATATTAATAATTATCAAAACAATTTGACTTATCATCTATAACCAACGTTACATATTTTATTACAAAACCATTTTACTTTTGTTTATCACATTCTCATTAAATCGCACTTGACAACTTATTCATTGTCAAAAAATATATATAATATCCTTTATAAAATCTTATGTCTAAGAATTGCTCATCTCCTTTGTAACAACGTTCCTAACATATTTACTAACCCTTAACTTTATTTACTAATTCGATTTCATTTTCAAAACTTTAAATTTCCATTTACAAAATCTTTTGTAAATTAAATACAACCACCTACCATTCGTTTCATTTTCACATCTTTAACTTCATGTAAAAATCCCATTTTCAATTCATTATCGATAACTAATATTCTTTGTTGTTATCCTAACCTTTTAACATCCTTTATACTCCTCCCAGCAATTAACATTCCAAACTTTGAAATATCCCATTCTGAACTTCGAAACAAATCCTCGACTCGATTAATTATTCCGAACTTCAGAATACCACATTCCGAACCTTAGAATAAAACTCACTCCTATTTATTTAACTCAAATCCCATTTATAAATCTCATTTATAAATCTCATTTATAAATCCATATTTATATTTTCAAATCCGATTTCATTTAAATATGAAATCCATTCCCAAATCAATATTCATTTCCAAATCTACTGATTAGTTAATCTTATCCATGAAATGTCATTTAATCATGTTTCGTATATTTAAAAACCACAGTTCAAATGATCATTTATTTACAAAAATTATCACTTTTAATCTCTTATATAAATTTCGTATAATCTACGATTCCATCATTTCATTTCAATATTTTTTAATTTATGTAAACTTCTTTTATCGCCGTTAAGGGATTTTACAAAACCATTTCACATTTAAATAGCCACACGATAAATTTATATTGTTTAAACATTTACTTAATAATATCTTACATCTCTATTGGTTATATTTTATATATTTATAAAACTGTAATTTAACTTTGATATTTATTTTTATAGTAAAAACTGTATTTCAAATCCATATACAAACAGATTTATCTTTGAAATCACTTAAAATCCATTTAACATCGATTTAGAAAAATCATTCCTTTTAATTGATGGTATTAAAGTGGTAAATGGCTACTATAGTACCAAACCTTGAAATATAAACCAATTTCACATTACATAGCAAATAATATAATCATATTGATAAACATTATCAATATCAGTAAGGAATCAAGTTAGATTCCTCTAACCTGTTATTTCCTGCAAAACAATGGGTTACCGCAATTCAAATTATTCAGTTCAATATGCTCAATCAACATTCATTTTCATCTAGACAGATGAAATTAACAGTTTAATAATAACAGTCAATAATAACTGTAACAGTCAATACTGGGCTAATAACAGAAATTCAAGCATTCAATTATTTATAACGTTTGTATTATTATAAATGTAACCACTGAGGTACGTTACCTCAGTTGGATTTAATCGTTAGAAATAACAATTAGTTTTCAATTAAATTAAACAACTGCTTAATTTAACTATTTCAGTCCATATATGAATATAAAATCAACAACAAAAAAAAAAAACAACCATTAACAACCATAGCACACAATTATAAAACCCGACTTATATGAAATATAAGTGGGGTGAACTGAGTGAGTTTTACTGACCTTGCTTTGTTTCGTCGAAAAATGATTGTTCTTAGCTAAATTAAACACGCGTTTAATTTAACTGGAAATTCCAGCTACATCCAACCGCGTTCAAATCTATTTCAGGATGGAGCGCTTGTCAAGACGATTCCAGTATCTCCTGTCTTCTCTGATTCTGTTAACAAGTGAACGAGTTATAGAAACTATATGGTTATAGTTTTAATTTAAATTATTTAAACTTTAATTTAATATAATATTTTATTTAACGTTAATTCTGTTTTTAGTATAATTGGTCATTTCTACATGGTAAGGTAAGAATATAGGATCTGACCATAATTTGGTACAACGTTAATTATATAATTTAAAATAATTAGACCATTAACTTTTATTAGGCAAGAAATAAATTTGTCTACTAGTCTGTATCTTAACTTAAAAGTTATTTCTCATGTTAAGCAATCGGCCATGTCATTATATAGTTAGGCGCATGGTTCTAAAGTTCAAAACTGGGCACGCATGACGTTAATATCATATAATATACTTAACAGAGTTTTAATTATGTTTAAATTATAAGCACTTTTATTATATAATCATCTTCCTATACCTGCTGTCTTTGGTTTCGAAAGCCTCCACCTGCTGGCGCCCTCAATCGTAACACCACCTATCTCGACATTGCCTCCTTTCCGATCTGACACCACCCTTGCTTCAGCCTCCTTCCTGCGTGGCTTTAGAAAACTCCTCCTGCTTTCAGTAGATTCCCATTTAATTCATGCGAATACAAGATAGCTGCTTTTCTTTGTTTACTCCCCGTATTTTTCTAATGTCTCCAACTCCTCCTTAATTATTCTTTACCATTCAAAAATCGTGCTACAACATTCCCTTCCCTATCTGGTATCCATGCGAACTACCCCTTCCTCCTCTACACGTTATGCCATCCTTCCCCACGTTTTTCGCCTAAAACTTTTCCCAAAATGTACAGTACCCCGAAAGCCTTCCCTACTTCATTTATTCTCACAGCACCTTCTTGCCAACGTTTGTATGTTTTCTTTTTAAACCCAGTCCTAACGTGTTTCTATCCCACATCAAAATGAACTCGCATCCATACTGTATCTCCTCCCCTCTCATGTTATTCCGCCACTTCCCACTTCTGTTTCGTATTTCATTTTTTTCATTTTATAGTCGCGCAACTTCTATCTCCTCCTACGATGAATTATAATCCGCCACCAACGTTTCCCCTTCGTGGATCTATCTTCCTCTCACAAAAAGCTTCCCCATCCAGTATTCCTCCCTAGTTCCAATTTCCCAAACTCCTCCTCGCATCGGAACGCCGCCGCAGCTCTGACCCACAACCAGCGCGGATCCCTTCCGCGTCCATTCCCCAACCTGACCTCGTTCCGCACTGAACCCAAATGAACTCGCCGCCCAATAGATACATGGGTGGTACTCGCGTGAATTGTGATATTTTTATATGTGGTTGGCACTGGCATTTTATATGTATATATTTTTTGTTTTATAGTTACGATTTAAGAAGATGTTGTGCTGACGATTGGCAGAACGAAGTGAAAATGTTGGTTAGGAAAGAATTGAAGAATTTCAGTGGGTATAAATATCAGAGACACCGTGGTGGCCAAGCTGTTTAGCGTATAGTTTTTCAGAAATGAATAGGGTAGCTGTATATGGGTGGAGATCTCAAAAATACACTTGCTTGGCACGGTTTTCTGGATTTGTAGCCACGTAAAAAGGTAAAAAGATATATGTGTGGACGCAAGTAATGTAGAAGATTGGGACGCAAGGCAAAAAGGAATTTGTTTATTATATTTTGTTTTTCACGCGTTTTCAACTTTACTGTGATGATAGGGGATGCGCGTACATAGTTACCTTCATTATTTAAAATGACTATACGTTGAACTGAAGTAATTTATTTGCAAACTATACCGTTGATTAGTTTTAAAATAAGGTTTTATTAAATATTTCTTTCATCGCTGATTTACGTTGTTTACTATATGCGTATCTCCACACACAAGCTTCAAATGCGATGAAAATGGACGTACCACTATGTCTTGATGTTACGGTCCCAATGAAATTAATTTTGTTGAAAGTGGACTCCGTTTGCTCAAACGTTATTTTTAATTTATATTAATTTATCGGTTCGCCTTTAAATATCATATACTGATGAAACAACTCCGATTGGCTCCAAACTGGATATCTAGCAATAACTAGCCATACATATTCCAATAAAATTCATTTTGTCGAAAACGGAGGTTGTTTGAAAAATAACTATTGATATGTCTTATATACTACCGATAAATCATAATCAAATCCAAAACAATTGCACTAAATAATAATAGAATATTATTATCGAATATATCCAAATAAAATAATATATTACTTCAAATATAACCCAATATAGATTATATAATCCAATGTTATCGATTTCGAGTTAAAACGGTGCCCAATTTATATTAAAATCCCCTTTAAATTTATTAATAAACGTTATATTTCAATAACGATTTCCATAGCGACTATTTCAAAATTTGAATTGGACATAACTAACAGTCTATAAAACGAAATCCGGATTTTTCTCTTTCATTTGAAAATTATAATCACCACAATTCCAACGTTTCTTGTTTCACTGAAGTCTGACTTATATCGGATTACATATATCCAGTTAAAGTTCAAAACTCTATATTACGAAACTGCCGCACCATTTCAAGCTCGGTTTATATTATAAATAAAATTAACGTTCTACCTTCGTTTTAATAAGCGAATTTAATATTGAAAATTCATTAATATCCCAAATAAAATATTTAAAACAATAAATAAATTATTTGACTGCCAAAATTGCGGGACATTACATATTTCAATCGGTTACGCCTACAATTAAATTCACATAAAACTGTTAAATTTAATGCATAATTCCTCATTTGTTCCATCAACTTTATGCAACTTATAACACACATACAATAGGATCTAGAAAAAGAAAATAAGTTCCAAAAATTAAAGATGATATAATTATCCTATATTAATTCACCAAAATACCATGTTGTATAAATTTGAATGTCCAAAACACAGCAGTCTAGACAGTCGTAAGCCCAACTAATCAGTTAGCTTAGTTATAAACTATGGGTACCTTCATTTACTTGACCTTTTCACACCATTAGATCCCTTCATTTTCAGTATGGCTACTTAAAAGGAGGGGAAAAAACATCATCCTATATCTGAAATGATTTTTTTTCTTTTCTATGCTTAATGAGATCTTCCATGATTCTCAAACCTGAAAGCAAATAAAGAAGCAATATGTAAGATTTTTCAATGGAAGCCGATTGGCATATGTGGTGTTATTATCTATCATGATTCTATATGTGTAACGACCCGGATTTTTAGCCGTTGAATTCTGAATATTTAAATTTGTTTTAAATATTTTATTTGAATTATGTATAGAAATTTTTAAGGAATTTATTTAATAAAATAAATGGATTTTTAATTTATATTGAGTATCGGTTTAAATTAAATATAGAAATATCGAGTTTAAATTACAAATTAGATTATTTTGAAGCTATATGTATATATTCAGATTGGATATGTAATTTGTTTGTTAATTGGAGATTGGTTTGATTTAATTTCCAAACGATAAATGATTATAACGAGATTAAATTTAATAAAATCCAAAATAGATTATTATTGCAAGATTTTTGGGACGTAGTTATAATTTAATTTATAGAATTTTTCTGTAATTTTTATTTTGAAAAGTAAGCAAATATTATTTGAAGTATTTTACACCCTATATCAGCATTTTGGGATACTACAATATAAGTTAACTTGTCTATATTATTATATTTTTGGGATAATGGCACATCATTTGCCATGATAGTATTTTTATTTTTGTCTATAGCAGTTCGTACGCAAACAAAATACTAACTTACAATCCTAAAATATTACGTATTTAATGATCACAAACTATAAATGTACAACATCGAATTACAAAGCAATTCACGCCTGTGTCACCAAACAAAACAATATTGATATAATCGCATATGGCCAGGTTGCCTATTCAGTTTAATTATCTGTGCCTACAGGATATTTTTGTTATGAGTATGGTATTTTTTTAATAGAAACAACATACGCATGTATATTATTCAGAGAAGTAAACTGCATATCCAAAACATTGCATCAAAAGTTACTATCACATCCATATCAAAAGCATTATATATATGCTGTATTCCTAGCTCACAAATGATGAATAACATCAGTAAAAGAAAATGTAACTACAACTAGAAAGTATTTTTAACAAAGAACTATAAACAATAGCTTATGTTAGATGGGACCAAAACAATGAAAATAAAAATAATAATAACGTTTCAAAGCCCTGCTACCACGTACAAGGTGCCAGCCAAGTTGACAATCTCGTGTCTGCCAAATTTGCAAACACCGTACTCTTCAAACCATTTGACTTTCATGCATACCACACTGTTATTTCCGTTCATCCCAAGTTTTTACTAACGTGTGTGCCAATCCATTTAATACCGTGTCCCTGAAGCTACTACATTCTGTGCCTTCCACTCCATTTCTCCTATAAAATACTCGTATAACTCATCCTCTTCTCAGGAAAATTAAAATGCAAGCCCAAACTCTCTTCCACCCATCTTCTAATCCTCCAGTAAATTTCGAAACAAGATGAAATCAATCTCTTGCAAAAATCAATTTATATCAAGGAAATCGACCCCATCAGAAATCAAAAGGAAAATCCAATTAAAATTGTTGGCTCCACTATCTACAACAATCCAAATCACTAGTCCTCTTATTTCCAAAATTGTTCCATGCTCAAATAAAAATAACCAGTTTTCTAAAGATTTCAAAGTCTAAAACTAAAGCGATCCATTCAATAAAACTTCGAACTTGGCTTCATTGAAGATCTACAATCGAAAACTTTAGCCTCGTTTAATGATCATAAGGAGCGACATGTTTTAAGCGTGCTGAGCTTCAGCACCGCCGAGCTAGGGCTCGAAATCACCAGAATTATAAATCGAATAGGATAAAATGAGGAATAGCAGGGCATTCAAGGGAAAGGGACACACGACTTGGATAAATTGGTGGAGTTTGGTGTAACACCCCGTATTTTCTGAGAATATTAAAATAACAAATTAAAGAATAATTTATTTGAAAAAGAGGAATGAGAAAAGAATGATGTTTAGCATTGTTCTAAGGTTTGTAAGCAAAAGACTTAGTAGCTCATTTGGTTAGAACATGTGACTTGCATACAAGAGGTACAGAGTTCGATCCCCGCCAGCCCCATATTTTTTTTTAGGGGAATGGCTAAAAAGTGGCTAAGTGCGAACGCAGTTCAAAAAGTGGTTTAGTGTGAAAATGGTTAATTATGAAGAAGTTATTAAGCCATGAAGTTTGTATGCATATGAGAGAAACATATATATATATATATATATAAATTAAATAAATAAATATTCAAAAAAAGTTCAAAACAACGAATCGGGAGGGGGAATAGCCGAACCGCACCATTTATGGAGTCGACCCAAGCTCCGCTGGGTCGACTAGAGGTCAATCCAGGGTGTTTGGCTGCCAACCGTGGCCTGATTCGCCCTAAGGGCTGATATGACATCTTAGTGGTCCAGATCAGTTCTAGGGTTAATCCTAAGGCCTAAATAACTTCCTACACCTATATATACACCCTAAGACCTAACCCTAATTCATAAATATAATCTATGACATCATTATGTTGTCAAATTCTCTCTTAAACCCTAGCTGCCTCCTCTAAATCAAATCTCAAGTGTTCAACTTCAACTCAAATTAAAGATTAGAGCTTCTACAACAATTCAAGAAGATAAATCAGCAACACAACAACGTTTCTACACCAATTTCAGTGCATAATTCTATTCTTTAACCATGAAAGGTGAGTACGGTGATTTTCACAATATAATGGGATTAAATGTAACATGATAAAGTTGTAAAGAGGATTCATATGTATGTATGTAATTTAAATCTCATCCAAGTCTTCACCTTTTTGATTCATGTCATCATATGCCTATGTTTCTATATAAAGTTCATACCTTTTATCAGTTTATTCATGTTGAATCTATCATTATGCCTCTATGCCAGTTTACATGCCCCTTTATTTCATGATGTTGTGTTAATTCCAATTTTCTGTGATTTGATTCTCTAATCTTATCCCTATTCCTTTTATTTTTGGATCTAAGCTACCTTCGAGCCTATGTTAAAAATACGCGCGAATGCAAATACGTGGGAACGATGGGAATATGTGAAATACGGAAAATTGGATATTTTGGATAATTGGATAATATGTGAAATTGGCATATTTGAGTATGAATTACATGGAATTGATGAAATTGCCTATAATTGTAAATTTGTAATTGAGGCTAATTAATATGTAATTAGTGACAATTCGGAATAAGCAATATTATAAAAATGATTATATGTTTAATTGGATATACATGACATGAAAATTGGGTATGGGTGAAATACAATTATTAATAAACCTTTGACACGAGGTTAGGCGCAATTGTGGCGTAAGACTGCCCGGAACCGCCCGGCAAATCCAGCTGCCACAATTGGGTGTCTAATGTGAGAGGTAAAAGGAATGAATTGTAGGCACAACGGTTAATGACACGAGGTTAGACCCGGTTTGTGGCGTAAGACTGCCCGGAACCGCCCGGCAAATCCAGCGGCCACAAAGCGTTCGGTCTAATGTGGGAGGTCATGCACCGTTCGTCATAAGGAATGAATTAAGGAATACTAACCATAATAAGACATGCGTATGGTTAGAGGGTTAAGTGGGGTGACATGTAGATTATGACATGTAAATATGGACTTAACCGGAATAAGATAAGACAATTATGACATGTAAGTATGGACTTAACCATAGCATGTGTAAGAAATGGACATTTAAATTAAAATGGTTAAGTGGGAGAAAAACCTAGTGGGGACCAAGACTAGGTGGGAGGCTTGTGTCGGATGGGTGACCAGTTTCAACCAGTAACCCGTTTGAGTATCTAATTGGGCCTGGTACTAGGCCGGGGTTGGGGGACGCTTACTGGACTTGAATGTAAGAGGTCAAAACATGAATAGCGGTGGCAACGCGAATTCAACGGGTTCATGTGCGTGCATGGGTCCGGGCTGGTAGGTAAGACGTTGTTGCATCGTGTAGGTATGGCTGTGCATTTTATGTTGGTATCGGGGTTGCCACTTTGGGGAGTGATACACCCCACTATGGGGCTAGCACGGGTGCCTACGGGGTTTAGGGAGCCGATCGAATGGGTAGAGTAAGGGTACCTTAGCAGTGGTATGAGCAAGCTGGTACCTACGATAGCAGCTAGGTACAAGTAACTACCAAGTTTTTCATGTGGGTACAGTTAGTGGGAAGGGATCAACCTTTAGTAAATAGAGACTAGTAGATGTGCGGTGTAATTAAGTAATGTGGTGTAACTTAGCAAAATTGCGGTGTAACGAAATACATGTTGGTTGAGTTGGATAGTCCTTTGGGTGCTATTCTGATGTTGACTTCGGTCTTCGGGGTTAGTACTTGGAGGGTTGTTCGCTTAGCCAAGGTGTAGGATTGTCTTAGTACTTAGGAACGGAATCATCTTGTCCATCCTTTTTATCTACCTTATCTATGTTACAACCATATCATGATGCCTATTTATGTCTTGATCATTTACCTTACCTATTATTTGTTAAAATTACTGGACTCGCCAGACTTTATATCTGACCCGTTTTGTTTCCACCTCTTTTCTTTCCTTTCCCCCCCAGGTTTGCAAGGAGGGAATACTACAGCTTAGTGCCGATTTCTTTTAGTTGCTTGAAGAAAGTGGATGTATCACTTTGGACTCTCTCATCTTTATGGCTTTGCTTATGCTCAGTGGGGATTTATGCATTTATGTTATTTAAGTATTTGCTTCTTTATGTATTTTGAAGTTTTTGGAAAAGACAATTGATCCTGTTGTAATGGTTTTTGGAGACTACTTATGTAAGCTTGTTTTGAAGTTATGATGCTATGAAATAAGTTTTATCTTATGCTGTGTTTTATTTATTTATTCTTGTAATTTATTTGTTCTATACTACTATAACGCTTCATGACATTAATGCATTCCCTTTGTGAGTGACATTAATGGCCATGGGTTGTTACACATGGTATCAGAGCTATGGTTACAAGAACAGATAAAAAATTTTGAAAAGCGTTTTCAAAAGTATTATTTGATAGAAAGTATTTTCAAAAACTTGTTTTAAAGAAGCTATTTTCAAGGAAATTTTACTTTAAAGAGCATAATCCCCGCAAGCCATACATCTCTCTTTCGCTACCCTTGTTTTGAAACTCTTTCTTTTTCTTTTTAGCATGTTTGGAGCATCTGAGATACCAGAGGGTGTTCATGTACCCGATTGGTTTCATCAATATCTCGAGGCTAGGGCCGCTGCCGCGGGTCTGGCCGACGTTCCTCCTTCTCCTCCCCCAGCTCCAGTTATTCCTCCGGTGGAGATGCTTTCTCCAAGATATGTAAAGACTTTCGTTCGATGGGCGGAAAACCTTTTAGTGGGTCTGAAACGTTCGTTGAAGCTAGAAATTGGTTGAAAGAAGTGGAGGATCTGTTTGGCATTTTCGATTTGGACGATTGTAAGAAGGTCCAATTGGCTGCTTGGTTGATGAAGGACGAAGCTTCGTTTTGGTGGGAGGTTACTAATGGAGAGCGTGCTGTAGAGACGTAGGCATATTTTAGGGGAAGGTTTGAGTTGAAATTCCTTTCTCAAGCTGAGAAGAGTATGTACATGGAGAGGTTCTTGACATTAAAGAAGAAAAACTTGACCGTGAAGGAGTATGTGACTGAATTTAATAAGTTGGTGAGATTTGGGCTAGAGTTGGTGAATACACCTCACAAGAAGGCCTTAAGGTTTGCAAAGGGCCTAAATGAACTGCTTCACAGATTGGCTATATCCCACATTCCAATGGGGGCTACGTATGAAAAGCTTGTTGATATGGCATACATGCATGAAGAAGAGAAGGGTGTAAGTACTTTTAGGCCGCAAGATAAGAAGGAGGATCCAAAGAAAGCCCAACAACATAAGAAAGGTGGTAAAGAAAAGAGGAAGTGTCACAACTGTGGGATAACCGACCATTTGAAGAAAGAATGTAGGAAGAAGAATAAGTTCGCTTGTTATCATTATGGTGATCCAGGTCATGCTGTCAAGGACTGTCCTAAGAAGCAAGGGCAGAGGGCAGGTTCTACTTCGGGAGGGCAGGTTCATGCTCTCATGGCTCCGGGGCAGGAAGAAGGTAGAAAAATTTCTGTCGAAAGTTTGGTTTTCTTGTTTGATCATCCTGTCCGTACTTTATTCGATTCTGGCGCATCACATTCGTTTATCTCTACATCATTAGTTGAAACACTGCACTTAAATACTAGTCTCGTTGTGGATCCCATTATAGTCTCAAATCCTATTGGTGGGTCGGCTCATTTATCCATGGTTTGTAGGGATTTGAGATTGTCTATCTTAGGCATTGGTTTTGAATGTAATGCTTTTGTGCTTGGTTTTATGGGCTATGGGTTGATTCTAGGGATGGATTGTCTAGCCAGACATGGTGCCATCCTAGATTGTGAACGAAGGGTAGTAAAATTGTTGACTCGTAGTGGAAAGACCCTTGATATTTCTTGTGACCCTAGAGGATCGGTGATGCGTAGTTATCTTGAGTCACTTGACGCATCCAATGATGATTTACATTCTGTTCGTATAGTCCGTGAACATGTTGATGATTTCGATGAGGTGAGGGGTCTACCCCCAAAACGTAATATAGACTTTCGTATTTATCTTGTAGACAATGCAAAACCTGTATCTCTGCCAGTACGCAACATGGCTCCTCGTGAGAGGAGGGAACTCAATAAGCAAGTAGGGGAGTTGCTTGAGAAGAGGTTCATAAGATGTAGTATATCGGAGTGGGGTGCTCCAGTAGTATTTACCACGAAGGCGGATGGGTCCCTTAGACTTTGTGTGGACTATAGAGAACTTAATAAGCTTACTAAGAAGAATAGGCACCCACTGCCGAGGATTGACGATCTCTTCGATCAGTTAGTTGGCGCCTCAGTGTTTTCGCAGTTGGACTTAGCCATTGGTTTCCATTAATTGAGAGTGGCTGAGGATAGCATAGACAAGACTGCCTTTAGGACTTCAGATGGTTTCTATGAGTGGCTACTTGTGATGCTCTTCGGTTTGACAAACGCCCCTGCAGACTTTGTTGACTTGATGAGTAGGGTGTTTAGGGAGTACCTTAATAAATTCGTGGTGGTCTTTGTGGATGACATCTTGATCTTTTCTAAGAGCGAGGAAGAGCATGCCCTACATCTTAGGGAAGTGTTGGAGACCCTTCGAGCACATAACCTTAAAGCTAAATTTTCTAAATGTCACTTTTGGAGGAAGGAAGTGCGATTCTTAGGGCACGTGGTTTCCAAAGAAGGGATAGTTGTGGATCCCGCGAAGGTGGTGGCCATCCAAGATTGGAAGGACCCTAAAAATGCTACCGAGGTGAGGAGTTTCTTGGGGTTGGCTGGCTACTATATGAAGTTTATCAAGGACTTCGCAAAGATATCAGCCCCATTGACACGCTTGACGAAGAAGAACCTAGTTTTCACGTGGGACGTAGATTGTGATGATGCATTCCAACGTTTAAAGAGAGCTTTGACCACATCCCCAGTCTTAGTGTTGCTAGATGGGAGTAAGCCATTTACCGTTTATACCGATGCTTGTGGGACAGGACTAGGCGTAGTCTTAATGCAAGAGGGGAGGGTAATAGCCTATGGAGGAAGGCAGTTGAGAGTGCATGAGAGAAATTACCCTACACATGACCTAGAGTTGGCCGTTTTGTTTTCGCGCTCAAGTCTTGGCCGCATTATCTTCTTGGCGAGAAATTCGAATTGTTCACAGACCACAAATCGCTAAAATACTTGTTCTCTCAGAAGGACTTGAACTTAAGGCAGCAAAGGTGGATGGAATTCTTAGCGTCCTACGATTTCGAGATAGCATATACCCCTGGCAAGGGTAATGTGGTAGCAGACGCCTTAAGTAGGAAAAGTTTATCCTTGATTTCATTGTTTGTTGAGCGGTGAAGCTTAGAGTTCATCTCTACGTTTGACTTTAGACCTTCCATTGACTTTGTACCTGGTTTGCTAGCATCCTTAGAGGTCAGACCTACGCTTTTGGGACGGATTGGTGAGGCACAGCGAGATGACCCACAGTTGGTTGAGTTAGTAGAGAAGCTCATAAGGGGGGAGTCATCAAGCCATCTCAGTAGGTATACCCTAGATGATAAGGGTTGGTTACGTAGGGACGGTAGACTTTGTGTACCACGAGACGAGAACTTGAGGAAGACCATTCTTGATGATGCACATCGTTCGAAGATGACCATTCATCCCGGCGGGGACAAGATGTACATGGACCTGAGACGAGTTTACTTTTGGGCCGGTATGAAGAGGGATGTGGCCGAGTTTGTCGCTAGATGCTTGGTGTGCTAATAAGTAAAAGCAGAGCAAAAGAAGCCCGGTGGGTTGCTTCACCCATTGGAGGTCTCACAATGGAAGTGGGAGAGTGTCTCGATGGACTTTGTTGATGGGTTACCAAGATCAAGGAAGGGTAATACGGGGATTTGGGTCATGGTAGACAGACTTACTAAGAGCGCCCATTTCATTCCCGTGAAGAGTAAGAGGACTGCTTCATGGTTAGCCTCCGTATACATTCGAGAGATAGTTCGTTTGCATGGTGTTCCTTCTAGCATAGTGAGCGATCGCGATCCTATTTTTACTAGCGAGTTTTGGAAGTGCTTGCTTAGAGAGGTGGAAATACAGCGTGATGCGACGATTCGACGAGCTCCTACATGCATTCTTGGGTCGGAGAGTAAGAAGTTGAGGAATTGAGAGGTCAAGCTAGTCAAAGTGCAATGGGGAGATGATGAGAGCAACGCTACTTGGGAGATGGAAGAGAAGATGCGTTCATTGTACCCTTTTCTTTTCGAGGGTATGCCTTTTAATTTCTCCTTTATCGCTTAGCTTGTACTTGTTCTATCTTTAGTATGTCCTCTCACTAGTATCATTGAGCTTTAGATAGGGTAGCCCTATGGTTGAAACATGTGTTTGAGACATGTTATGTATGGTGGATGCATGTGGATGCAAGTGTTTGCTAGTGGTTGCTCGTGGATGCATATACACACACTTTAGGCACTAGATCGGCTCAGTCACTTTCATATTGCATATTGCATATAAATGGATGTATTTAGTAAAATGAATGTATGTTGAATGTGTGTATCATATGGATGTTGCATTTAAATGAATGGTTGTGCATACATGTAGTAATGATATGTATAGGGTTCTTTGCATACATGATGGATACATGGCACTATCATTATTTGCATTAAGGAGGTCGACTGAATCAGTGGGCCGCCTGATTTTGCATTAGTATATGGACATATACACACACTATGCATATGTACATGAAAAGCATTAGAAATCTTTTAAGGACCATGGTTGCTAGTGGTTGATGGTTGAGTAGATGGATGATTGGATGGTAGGATACGTTCTTCTTGACTTAGAGATTTCGAGGACGAAATCTTTTAAGTAGAGGAAAATGTAACACCCCATATTTTCTGAGAATATTAAAATAACAAATTAAAGAATAATTTATTTAAAAAAGAGGAATGAGAAAAGAATGATGTTTAGCAATGTTCTAAGGTTTGTGAGCAAAGACTTAGTAGCTCATTTGGTTAGAACATGTGACTTGCATACAAGAGGTACAGAGTTCAATCCCCGCCAGTGCCATATTTTTGTTTTAGGGGAATGGCTAAAAAGTGGCTTAGTGTGAACGTAGTTCAAAAAGTGGTTTAGTGTGAAAATGGTTAATTATGAAGAAGTTATTAAGCCATGAAGTTTGTATGCATATGAGAGAAATATATATGTATAGATATATATAAAAATTAAATAAATAAATATTCAAAAAAAGTTCAAAACAGCGAATCGGGAGGGGGAATAGCCGAACCGCACCATTTTTGGAGTCGACCAAAGCCCTGCTGGGTCGACTATAGGTCAATCCAGGGTGTTTGGCTGCCAACCTATGGCCCGATTCGCCCTAAGGGCTGATATGGCATCTGAGTGGTCCAGATTAGTTTTAGGGTTAATCCTAAGGCCTAAATAACTTCCTACACCTATATATACACCCTAAGACCTAACCCTAATTCATAAATATTATCTATGACACCATTATGCTGTCAAATTCTCTCTTAAACCCTAGCCTCCGCCTCTAAATCAAATCTCAAATGTTCGACTTCAACTCAAATTAAAGATTAGAGCTTCTACAACAATTCAAGAAGATAAATCAGCAACACCGCAACGTTTCTACACCAATTTCAGTGCATAATTCTATTCTTCAACCACAAAAGGTGAGTAAGGTGATTTTCACAATATAATGGGATTAAAAGTAACATGATGAAGTTGTAAAGAGGATTCATATGTATGTATGTAATTTAAATCTGATCCAAGTCTTCACCTTTTTGATTCATGTCATCATATGCCTATGTTTCTATGTAAAGTTCATACGCTTTATCAGTTTATTCATGTTGAATCTGTCATTATGCCTCTATGCCAGTTTACATGCCCCTTTATTTCATGATGTTGTGTTAATTCCAATTTTCTGTGATTTGATTCTCTCTTCTTATCCCTATTCCTTTTATTTTTAGATCTAGGCTACCTTCGAGCCTATGTTAAAAATACGCGCGAATGCAAATACGTGGGAACGATGGGAATATGTGAAATATGGAAAATTGGATATTATTGGATATTTTGGATAATTGGATAATATGTAAAATTGGCATATTTGGGTATGAATTACATGGAATTGATGAAATTGCCTATAATTGTAAATTTGTAATTGAGGATAATTAATATGTAATTAGTGACAATTTGGAATAGGCAATATTATAAACATGATTATATGTTTAATTGGATATACATGACATGAAAATTGGGTATGGGTGAAATACAATTATTAATAAACCTTTAACACGAGGTTAGGCGCAATTGTGGTGTAAGATTGCCCGGAACCGCCCGGCAAATCCAGCTGCCACAATTGGACGTCTAATGTGAGAGGTCAAAGGAATAAATTGTAGGCGCAACGGTTAATGACACGAGGTTAGACCCGGTTTGTGGGGTAAGACTGCCCGGAACCGCCCGACAAATCCAGCGGCCACAAAGCGTTCGGTCTAATGTGGGAGGTCATGCACCGTTCATCATAAGGAATGAATTAAGGAATACTAACCATAATAAGACATGGGTATGGTTAGAGGGTTAAGTGGGGTGACATGTAAATTATGACATGTAAATATGGACTTAACCGGAATAAGATAAGACATGTAAATTATGACATGTAAGTATGGACTTAACCATAGCATGTGTAAGACATGGACATTTAAATTAAAATGGTTAAGTGGGAGAAAAACCTAGTGGGGACCAAGCATAGGTGGGAGGCTTGTGTTGGATGGGGGACCCGTTTCAACCAGTAACCCGTTTGAGTATCTAATTGGGCCCGGTACTAGGCCGGGGTTGGGGCAAGCTTACTGGACTTGAATGTAAGAGGTCAAAACGTGAATAGCGGTGGCAACGCGAGTCCAACGGCTTCATGTGCGTGCATGGGTCCGGGCTGGTAGGTAATACGTTGTTGCATCGTGTAGGTATGGCTGTGCATTTTATGTTGGTATCGGGGTTGCCACTTTGGGGAGTGATACACCCCACTGTGGGGCCAGCATGGGTGCCTACGAGGTTTAGGGAGCCGATCGAATGGGTAGGGTAAGGGTACCTTAGCGATGGTAGGAGCAAGCCGGCACCTACGTTAGCAGCTAGGTACAAGTAACTACCAAGTTTTTCATGTGGGTACAGTTAGTGGGAAGGGATCAACCTTTAGTAAATAGAGACTAATAGATGTGCGGTGTAATTAAGTAATGTGGTGTAACTTAGCAAAAGTGCGTTGTAACGAAATACATGTTGGTTGAGTTGGATAGTCCTTTGGGTGCTAGTCTGATGTTGACTTCGGTCTTCGGGGTTAGTACTTGGAGGGTTGTTCGCTTAGCCAAGGTGTAGGATTGTCTTAGTACTTAGGAAAGGAATCATCTTGTCCATCCTTTTTATCTACCTTATCTATGTTACAGCCATATCATGATGCCTATTTATGTCTTGATCATTTACCTTACCTATTATTTGTTAAAATTACTGGACTCGCCAGACTTTATGTCTGACCCGTTTTGTTTCCACCTCTTTTCTTTCCTCCCCCCCCCCTCAGGTTTGCAAGGAGGGAATACTACAGCTTAGTGCCGATTTCTTTCAGTTGCTTGTGGAGAGTAGATGTACCATTTTGGACTCTCTCATCTTTATGGCTTTGCTTATGCTCAGTGGGGATTTATGCATTTATGTTATTTAAGTATTTGCTTCTTTATGTACTTTGAAGTTTTTGGAAAAGACAATTGATCCTGTTGTAATGGTTTTTGGAGACTACTTATGTAAGCTTGTTTTGAAGTTATGATGCTATGAAATAAGTTTTATCTTCCACTGTGTTTTGTTTATTTATTCTTGTAATTTATCTATTCTATACTACTATAACGCTTCAAAACATTAATGCATTCCCTTTGTGAGTGACATTAATGGCCATTGGGTGTTTCATTTGGTGTGTTTTTTTGTCGATGGTTTCACTGAGTCGTGGGTTTGCTGAACATGGTCGCGACCTGGAGGAGGAGTACGCGGGGGTGCTACTGGTAAAGGCGCATGGGCTGAAGGTTTGGTGAGTTGCAGATAATAGCAGGTGTGAATGGAAGTTTCTGAGGTCACCGTGTTGATGTTCGGTGAAGAAATGTGGAGCATTATTGGTGAACGCTGAAAGGAGAACATATATATAAGAAAAGAAAGGGAAGGGCGGGCCTGTATAATCTAATTAAAGAAAGCATGGAGTTAGGATGTGAAAACATAATCATTTATGTTAACTAAGGGGGATTTGCCAATGTTATGGGTTGGAGGAGGAGTGAGAAATAAAATGGGTGTGATTCTGTAAAATGGTGGGGCAGCTTATATGAAATTATTGCAGAAAAAGGAAATAAACATTGTAATAATATAATAGTATAGGAGTTGGGTACATATTGGCCGAAGCAGTAAAAAAGGAACGGGATCAACACTTTTTTTTCAAGGCAAAAGAGGAATCGAATTGAAGACGTGAAAATGGAACAGACAGAAGCAAGAACGATGGGGAGGATTAATTGGAAAAATCAACGTTAAAAAGGGGTAATTACGGTTTTTAATTTTAATTAGTTAATATATGATAAGTTAATTCAAAAATATACTTGTAACAACGATATGCATTGCATTCTTGAACAGAATTGAACATACCCGAACCCGTTGGAACTATAATGACGGGATCTACATTGTGGAATCAATTTCTCTGAAAACAAAGCTGATGGACTTTCGTGATATAAATCAAACTTCTGTTTGATTTTAAATAAAACAAAAGCAGAACCACCAACTGCAAACCAATGTGAGTAAACTCACTAACTCTACCTCGTTTATATTTTTATATAAATGAGTTTTAAATTTATTTATAGTAATTTTATACTGTGTGATGGTTGATTGGTTGAATAGTTGATAAAATTAGTTGAATTGGTTGATATGATTACATGGTTGATCAATTATTAGGTCTGATCTTTCATATTGATGTGAAATAATATTATTGATGTGGATTAACATCTGTGGATGCAGGGAAACAGGTTGGAGGGATCCAACTGGATTCCTCAACATTTATATTACTGTTTTTATTTGGTTGTGATATATGATGTGTTATATAATCCATGATTGGATATGTTGTGTTTGATTTACCCTGGCCCTAGAAACTTGGTATTTTATATACTGTTCCGAATCTGGAAAAGGAAATTTGAGTTTTAAAATGGAAATTTATTTCCAAAAATAGAAATATAATTTCGAATAGAGTTGAAACTAAAAGCATGTAAATGGAGAAAACAAGAATTTTTATATAAACGAGAGTATAAATTAAGTGAATTATTTATCACTGGATAAATTGAAATAGAAGTTCAAATTGAAATTTATATGGAAAATGGAAAATGGTTTTGAAACCAATATTTGAAATTAATTTGAATTTAACGAAGGGTGTTAAATATTAGTTAATCTTCGATTAACTATAATTGAAGTAATTATCGAATTGGTTAGTGTTAATAAAGTTAATTATTATTTAATAAGCTTTTAAAAGCGATAATTATACTATTTTTAGTTAATAGCAAAGTCAACTATTTTTAATATATTTAATAATAAGGTTAATTGTTATTTTAATTAATAATAATTAAAACAATGATTTTAATTGGATATTCTAATAAGGAATGATTTGGTGGCATTATAATGTGATCAAGGAGATGATAAGAGTTTCATAAAGGGATTTGTAATCCAAGTTTTAAATGGGATTTGTAAATGGATTTTTTCAGTAAATGTAGAGATTTAAATAAGGCTTTTTCTTAGTTTTTAAATTAAGTAAAGAAAATTCAGTGGAATGAAACTTTTAAGTCAGATGGTTAATAGGTTAATTATAGACTAAAATGTGTTAATGGTTTTGGAATGAAATCTAAGCTAAGTGGTGAAAAGATGCTAAATGGATTAGTATAAGTGATGAATCCAAACAAGGTTTAAATGAGGTTTTTAAAACCAAAGTGATGACTTTAATTGAATTAAGCAAAGCACTATAATTGAAATAAAAAAAATTAAATGCAAAGGAAAACACAAATGATAGTTTTGTGTTAAACATTGATAAATGGATTTTTGAAACAAAATCCAAGTAAAGAGGTCTTGTTGTAAAGAAGGGGGAAAGCAGACTTTTATCCTTATATACCCTTTGTCTTATGAGGTTTTGACAAACATAATGGTATATGTCTGCATTGTTTAAATCCAGACATTTTGAGTATCTTTTAAAAATGAACAACGGAAGCGTGCACGTCACACACGGTACTTTATTCAAAACAACGATTATAACGCTACTGTTATAATAAATGTTTTCATAAATCTAAACAGTGATTATAATGCCACTGTTATTATAAATGTTTTCATAAATCTAAACAGCGATTATAATGCTATTGTTATAATAAAGGTTTTATAAATTTAAATAGCGATTATAACGCTACAGTTATAATCAATGTTTTTCCGTAAAGGAAGCGGATTCTTAGATTGAATCGGAGAGTCGCGTAAGCAATGTTTTGTTTGAAGTTGTGAGTTTTGACTGTTTCGAAGTTGAGAATGTTGTTCAGTTAAGGTCTGAGAGGTAATTATACCCCAACTTGATTGACTTCATAATTAACTAAGGAATGGTTAAGGTTCAGTAGTGAAGATTGGTTAGGGATCCGATTAGTAAATGAATAATTAACGAGTTGAGGGATCCGATTAGTAAATGAATAATTAACGAGTTGATGACAGAAATCGGGCAGGCAGCATGGACATGTGGGTCATTCCCATTAGGGGTATTATCACCTGATCTAGAGAAATTTCATTTGCTTCTTATTCTATTCGTTGCTGTATGATTTCCGTAACGGTTGTTGATCATAACCGTTGGTGATAATATGCTCGATACACTCAAGTTATATGAGTGGTCAGCCATGTGTGGGCCGGGTTGTAAGGCGTTCTTGTTGAACCCAGTGTATTCCCCTCTAGAGATACACTATAGGAAGGTGGTTCCATACCTTGTCATGTTGGAAATCCAATCTCCAATAAGCACCCTGCGGTTTTCGATTTTATATTATATGGAGCGTGAGATGTAAGCGTTCCGCTAGATTCTATTTATTTGATTTAGGCACTATTGTAATATCATTGGATTTGATATCAAAAATATTTTTGGTCATTGTAAGGTAAAAATCATCCGTGTTTATGTGTAGATTGGTCTTACAATTATCATTTCTTTCGAAAGGATTTTGAAAGTTAAACAAATGGTTGGAGTTTACTCACACCAATCCCTTGACTGACCCAGAGTTTATTTTGTTTTGTTTTCCCTAAACTGTTGGGTGCCCAAATTTGTACGGGCAGTCAAGTAGTCGGATTTTTCAGATTCACTTGGAGGAGCTCGAGGCAGGAGGCTTCACCAGTTAGCTATAAACTATCATATTTCTGTTGTGTACTATGTTGTATCTAGAAACAGGTGTTTATAACTATTTCAGGAATAACAGTTGTGCTTTGATGATGGTATGTATATACAGTTACTTATTTGTATTTCAAAAGCTATGTGATTTAATATATTTTATTCGTTCCGCTATGAGATTTGTGTTCTTCTATTCTAACTATTATTTCTTTCTATTTCTCATCCTCTAACTTCTTTCTAATAATAATTTGTATTTCTGTGCAATTTGGGTTGGACGGGTGGTGTTATTAGTCAACTCAAAGAGTACGGAAATTCAGGCCGTTACAATATGCTTAAAAGCGGGCACTGACACATTAATTAGTACATCAATATATAAGCAAATAAGTGTGGCATATATAAAATTTGAAACTATAGCATAAACATCTTGCTGAAAACAGAAACAACGTGTAAAAAAGCAAACCCAGTTAAAAAGTAAGGCTCCCTTCGAAACTGTTGTCTTGTTTTGCAATCTAGCAAATGTCAACGATGAGAAAAAAAATATAAGGCCATGTGTTAGGAACATCAAGAAACAAATGCGTATCCAGCTCATGTTGCATGAGAAGGAAAGGAACATTTTGTTACCAAGATAGATCAAATAGTTATTTCACACGTTTAGTCAAACGATTCATATGCAAGCTGAGCGAATGAAGTAAAACAGCAAACAGCAGAGTGCATAAAATATACAGTAATATAAACATGAAATGGACTTAAATATGAATCTTAAAACCATATCCATGTAGAGGAAAAGGGAAACAAATTAATGGGAAAGCATCGTGCATCACAAATTTGCAAATGAAGATGTCCTATGAAGAAATGGAGAACAGAGCATCACCCAAAAAGCCAAACTATTGTTTGTGCAAGAAGAAGTAGTTACAGCAATGCAATTTGATGGATGAGTGGAAGACGGGAACGGTTTTACGAAGAAGTGAAAAATAGGTGCTCTTGCGAAAGTGGACAAGAGAAGAAGTGGCTTGTGAAATGATAAGTGAAAGAAGCAACTAGAAAAGGAATAAGTAGAAATCGAAGGAAGGAGAAAGTTGGGAAGAGAGGAAAACATGTACAGTTTCTATAACAAATGATTTCATGCGAAGTAGCTTGGTCGAGGAAGGCATAACCAGAGGGACAAAATGAATTGTGAAATGTCTGCATTTGCAGAAACGTGGTGAGTGGAAGTAGTGGGAGCTTGATTTGGCCATCCGAAAGATTCCATATCTATCAGCCATCCGATGTTCAGCTTGAAGAAGAAATCTGACCCTTCTTTGTCTCTTGGTTTGTCCTATCAAGAGATTTTATTATATAGATAATAATGTGAAATTGTTATTTATTATTGGTTAGTTGTGCTTGGCATTCTATGAGCATTAACTATTGTATTATGATAATAAAATGTTGTTTAACAAATTTATATGTAATTTATCTTTATATAATATAAGTATGTTTTATTGACAAGTTGTTTAAACCCTTTTAAAATGTATCCTATGTGAATAAGCTTGGCTAGCAATTCATAAATAAACCTATGCTTTAAATTAGAAGTGTTTAAAAGAATATTACAGGTATAAATTAAGAAGAAGTTTCTAAATTTAGAAATATGAATGTTTTTAATATTAACAATGCTAATTATCACCTAATTATGTTAACTACTGGTTATAAATGGAATAATTTGGACATAAACTTATAAATAGTTTCATAAACTATACTTTATAATATTTAATAAATAATTTTATAAAGGATTTTTAAAGTATTATTTATTTAAAAAAATTGAAGATGTTATGTTAATGAAATCTATATAAATAAGATTTATAAAATGATAGTTTGTAAGTAAAGAATTTTATTTCAAAGAGAAACGATACTCAAATGAATATTTATAATTTTTTTGTATGAAGTTTACATAATAAAGATTATAAGTAAAAATAATTCATTAAAGTTTTAACAAAAAATATTTATCTTAGAATAAAATTTTAATAACTTTGTTTAAAGGTCCCTTTAATTGGTTTTATTAAGAATTTAAAATACGAAATGGTTGCAATAATAAATAATAATTTTCTGCTACAAATATAATACTAAGTACATTACATAAATGTGGTATTTCAAAATTGTTAAATTCATTGTAAAAAAATATATAAAATTATTAATTTGATTCCAAGTAGAATATCTTTGAGATTATATAATTTCCACTTTATTCGGCATGCAAAGTTATTTTGTAAAAGGTAGTGATACACACACAAGTATGATTTTGAAACATGACATATAAATAATTAGATTGGTTATTACTTAATTAAATTTAAGTTCAGAAAATTTGAAATTAACTTTGAATGATTCTTTATAAATGGTAGTAAATAGGATCCTAATAATAATTTAAATTATATTAACATTTATTATGGTTATAACCCTCTTAGTCGACTTTTCCTTCAGATCTGTGTCACTATTTCATCTGCATTGCGATTCCTTACATCCACTTTTGATTAGAGATTTTTGAACCCTTTTTCACCACTCCCTACATTTGTGAACAGCTTCGAACCACCTAACCCTCTGAGCCTCTAAAAGCGCAACCATATAGCCTGCTCACTGGTGTTAGTTAGAGTTAAGGTTTTGGTTTGGATTGAGTTTTTGACATGCTTTAGACTTAGGCATTAAGTGGTTCATTTCTTCAGCTAGCCTTTGTATTTTGGCTTGTGAACTAGTTTTCTTCTCTCGTTTTTTAGAGGTTTGGATGGTCTTTCTCGTCGTTAATGGGTTGCTCTTTAGATTTGGAAGGAAACTTCTTTGGGTTGTTTGCAAGTCTTGTCGTTTGTTCGAGCTATTGCTTTGTGCAACTTGGTAAAGTCTGAATTTGTCATTTTCTTACATAACTTGGTTTACGAGTAGAAGAATATTGCCTCATTGCAGCTTAAAATTGGTGATATGTTGTTAGTCATGTACTTGTCTACAAGTATTAGGATTTGTCATGGAAATTCCCATCTTATGACTGTGGTGCTGATTGTAAGTTGTGTTAGTTTTGCCTTTTGATCCTGATAAGTGTAATTTGTAAAGCCCAACATCGTGTATGTTATTTGATTGTTAGGTTTCTTGTTTAGTTTGAGTGGTTAGGCATGTTTGCTTGGCTCTTGTACTGTAAGATGGATTAGCTTTCTTCTCCTTTTAGTAGTTAGTCGGTCGGATTAACTTCTGTTTGTAATACATATTCATTACTTTGTTGTAATGAAAAGTGGACAGTCCACTTTAAAAACTAGTTGGCCTTACCAAAAAAGGAAATAATACTGATTTGAATAATAATCAGTGATAACTATTTAAACATTGATAATTAATGATAGTATTGATTTGAGTACTAACTAATATATTGAATTGAGTATATATTATGTTAGGCATTGATTTACATGAACTTATAACGATAACTTACATAGCGTGTTCATAATCAATGTTAAATTTGAATGTTAACTGTAAAGACCCAAAAATGTCTACCTTTTGAATCGGCTATAAACCACACAAGTTCGATCCAAACGGCAAAAATCCTCTAAACTTTAACTAACAACCTTTGAATATCGACACTTAACACTCCCTAGTGTTCAAATGTCAAAGATTCAAACGTCAGAGTCCATATCGCTAGATTTATTTGGGGCAACAACACATCAACATTGAACCAAAGAACTTTTTCATTAATATCTTCACAATGTTACATCAGAGTACAAGAATTTATCAGAGTACAACAGATATCAGAGTATACTAAAAATACATACACGACAGAAATATAAAACTCCTAGTGGGAGACTAATAAAATGATCTAGAGTATAGCTCCAGCCATAATCCAGAATTCTTCTCTAGAAAGACTCTAAAACTAAATCTGCAAAAACCTTTACTACCAGGCTGCCCATGTGGAAAAATATGAGCATCCAGAGTTTAGGTCAAAGAAAATTTAACTTTGAGTCAGACATGGGACTGATGTGAGCACTAAAAAAGTTTTTAAATTAATTTTAGAGTAAGGTAATTAATAAGATCACGCCGTATAGCCTAGAACGAGTTTCCTCTCATGAATACCAGTGCATAAAACTCGCAATGTTTTTTGAAAATGAAGCTACCATAAGATCTCGTGCCACACACACAATGCAAATGCACACTAGGGTGAGGTTTCACTTATAATAACCAAAATATGCTTGATACGTGAAAAATCCTCTTATATTATTATTAGTGCATAGTGTAAAAATCACTTTCACAGATAAATGTATCAATCTTAGCCAATATAGGTACCATAATATTATACCGACCTTCTATGCATTTTACGCAGGATCTACGATAGAAAATCGTGTGGGCAAGTAGCTGATAAGTTTGGATTTCCAATAAAATGACCAAGGATAAGGAACTTCCTTACCGAATGGGTACTCCTATAGAAAATGCCATGAGAGGTAAACTTTTCTCTGCCAACACAAGGCCATCGGTGCTAACCAAGCCATGCCATACGAGCATGCCATTTTCTTGGTCGTTACCGACCTTTTTACAAACGCCTGAATTTCCAACAAAACCACATCAATAGAATGTCAGGGCTCCATACCACAACACTACCTCATAATAGCCACATAGAATACACCTAGGCTCCATACCATAGTGTTGCTTCAAAAATCTAGAATAAAATGGTCATCTCCTAAGGGTCGCGAACCTCGTAACCTTACCGCATCTTTTCCTGCTTCGGTTATATCGGGGATGTGTGGCTTGCCGAAGTCTCGTTACACAAAGCTATGCTTAACCAAGCCATGATTCGTTCATTAATACTTCATCACTTAACATGCCACATTGTCAATTCACAACATATAATCGGTGTCTATTAATATATAACCCTATGAGTACATAAGTCTCAGAGGAAGGGGTTAAGCTAAGAGAATAAATTCTCCGCCATCAAATGATATAACATCAGTATAAACCAATTGGTTATCCGTAAAATACAACGTCTGGCACACATATGTTTACAAGTTTGCTCTGGGTCTAAACGAACTCGAAGACACTTTATTCCACGACCCTGCATGGGAGCGAAAGCCCTTGCAGTCCGAATCACTTCAAGTACGACCGGATCGCTTGTCATAATGTAACATCCCGCATTTTTAATATAAATAAAAATGTATATATATGTATAGAGAGGTTAATAATGGTGATGTACAATGAAAATTAATTAATGCATGAAAGAGAAGGAAAGATTAATTCAATGAAAGTATACATAACAGAGAAGAAAATAAAATAAGGATACTTAATTTAAATATCAGGAATTAAGTAAAACGGACATCACCATTGCGTTCGTCTCGAAATTCTACTTGGAATAGAGTCCAAGTTTTCGAAAATCGGACTACGTATGAAAGAGTTATGGCCCACGGAAGATTCAACAAAAATTCAGAATTTACATAGGAAAATACCCAGGCAGATTGACCTGGGGGTCGACCTACCCAGGGAGGTCGACCTGGGGTCGACCTCCCCCCTGATTTTTCCAGATCTGGGCAGCGACGATTTTTGATGTGCTGGACGGACCGGATGGCTTCTAGGGCGATCTAATGGCTCTAAAACACACTCTACACCTATAAAACAGTGCCTAAACCTAACCTAATTCATAAACAATTCCTTCTGACGCCTCCATGCTGCCAAACTTCAACCAAACATGGCCGCCGCCCTCAAAACCCTAAACTAAATTGCAAGTTCTTCATCAACTTTGGAGTTTAATCAAATTAAGAAGCAAAATTATTCATCAATGATTCAAGCTCTTCACCAACAATTAAATAAGAAGATTAAATCAGCGTTCTGCATCAACAAATCGTTTATTTTCCCCAATCCAGTCAAGGTGAGTGGAATTATAATAAATTGGTTGTATAATAGTGTTATTATCGTTCATCATTCCCCAGTTATTAATTTAATTCAAGATTCATGTTATAATGGTTATTCCTTTTATCCTCCTTCCCCTTTTTATTTTTGGATCTAGGTTATCTTGAACCTAGACGAAAATCTTATTATGCATACGTGTGGTTGGAATATGGAAATGTTCGGCATAATCTATTTTATGCAATCGAGTAATATAATATGTAATTTGGGGTTTGTGGCATAACAATTGTTGTTGCAAATATTAGGCATAATTTATTTTATGCAATCGAGGAATATAATCTGTAATTTGGGATTGGGGCGTAACAATTATTATTGCAAATATTGGGAAAATTGGAAAATTGTATATGGGGATTATTCAATGAAATAAAGTTTGAATTGATAATTTTGGGGCGTAATTCATAATGAATCTTTGGGTATGATTTGGGAACATGAATCTATGGTGAATAGCGCATAATTATGAATTCTGACTTATGATGTTAACATGAAATTATGTAAATTTAATTGGAATTAGTGAATATGGAATGTGATTAGGAAATTGGAATAATAGGTATAGCCTATTAACGGGATTATGAACATGAACACGCTTGCAAATTTATAATTGGCCTATGACACCTAGAATAGACATGAATTGTAATTAAGTTGAATTTGGAACACATGACATGAATTTGGGGTTTGGGTGAAAGATAATTGTTAATGAACGCCCATGACACGAGGTTAGGCGCGTTTGTGGTGTGAGTCTGCCCGGAACAGCCCGGCAAATCCAGCAACCACAAGCGGACGTCTAATGTGAGGTCAACGGCAAGAACTAGAGGCGTAACGGTTTATGACACGAGGTTAGGCGCGTTGTGGTATAAGTCTGCCCGGAACCTCCTGGCAAATCCAGCAGCCACGAACGGACGTCTAATGTGAGAAGTCATACATCGTTACGGCATAATAAATAAATTAAGAAATACTAACCATAATAAGACGTGTGGGTGACATGGGTACGGTTAGAGGGTTAAGGGGGTGATATAAATGACATGTAAAACATGGCTAAGGTAGACTTAACCGTAGTAAGACATGTGTAAGACACGGAAACTATAATAAAGGGGGTTAAGTGGGACAAGGGTGACATGTGAAACAAAAATTTAGATATGCTTAACCAAATGGGACCTGTAACGGTATCATAAATTAATTGAATTACGTAAAGTTTAAGTAACGGGTTAAGTAAATGGAAGGGTTAAGTCAAATCTAAAATTAATGACAAGAAATGGGGAATGATAAATAACCTATTATGAATAAACTTGAATAAGGCAAGAAAGGATAATAGGTGCAAATTATAACTTATGGGACAAGATAAGTTATAGGAAACGATAAGGAAGATGAGATAGCACTTAATCAATTTGACATGATATATGGGTAGGTTAAGTCAACATGAACTGATAGATAACACTTAACCAATTTAACATGACGCATGGGTTGAATTGAATACGTTATTGGGGGTTAAGTCAACTTGAAGGCATGGGCAAACTTAACCAATATAACAGTATCAAAGCAAGGAAAAGTGGGGAATGATAAGATTAAATAATAGATAAACTTATCCTACGGATAACAAATGAATATGACTTAAGATGTAATACATGACTCGAAGGGTGGGACGACTTATACCAAGAAATAAGTTAATCTAAGCTGGAAATGTGGGAAAACACCCATACGCTATCATTTGATAAAGAGAACTTAAGTCATGCTTGAATTCAGTAGTGAACCTTAGTTAAGAGGACTAAGTAGTAAACCTTAGTTAAGAAAGCTAAAGATTCAGGGAATTAGTAGTAAACCTTAGTTAAGAGAACTAAGTAGTAAACCTTAGTCAAGAAAGCCAAGTAGAACACGAGGAGGAGCGAACGTCCATCTGATCATGAAGAAGGCTCCAACGAACGGGGTTACGAAGCACGTGGCTTCGAGGGGACGTGAGGGTACTCTTGGTATCCCTCAGTGAGGTTGCAGATGATCCTCCTGGGCTCATAGAGGTTAAGGTCTGCATTAGAAGAGCCAAGGGTATGCCTTGGTTGCAATATAAGCAACCTAAAGACTAGGATGGGTCAGCATGAGGCGGCGATATCTTGTTTTAGCCCTGTGATAGCACGTTGTCGTCTACCTACCATCTTGAGTCAATCGAGTACGTGAAGCGGAAAGGTGGAGAACTCCAACAGACCATATACTTGCTATCTAGTTATGGGTGCGGGTTTGGCCAATAGGTTTGTGGGGGCATAGTGGGGCTTGCGTATAGTACTCATTCTTGATTTTCTTGAGTGCCTTTCATTAGTTGAGGGAGGGGTCAAGTGGGACTATAGCCACACACACTGATAAAAACAGACATTAGCATCTGCATCGGCAGATAACTTAAAGCTCCCGACCGAGTTTCGTGTTTCTTGATTAGCCCTGCCACGGGACTCGGGCTGCACATTTAGAGGACATGTGCAACAAGACATCGATAACGATTCACGACACGTACGTGGGGAAAGTCTAGGAACATACATCACTCTGGGTAGTGTGTCCTAGACTAGGTGGCATCGTTCGATAGGTAGCATAATCCCTAGTTGGACCTAGGTCACGTAAACCCTAAATCCGAGAAGCGTTCAATAGGTAGCATAAACCCCAGTGGCCCTGGGTAGCGTAAACCCTAGTTGAATCTAGGAAGCACTCAATAGTAAACCTTAGATTAGATCTAGATGATACACGGATTCTAGCAAGATCGAGAGTGGCAGTACAAACGATTTCGAGAATGGTGGCACTACACTAATGTAGTATAGATTTACATGATGAAGCCCGTACGACATACGGCAAGGGACTGTATATATACATGGAAAGGATTTGATGATTTGGGGGGAATTTACATATACGTTGTATTAGGTTTACCTACTTGTGGGACATGTGTATAGCTTAAAGAGCTAACATTGTTAATAACCTAATAACCAAGAACATGTAACCGAACGGTATATGTGGGATTATACAGAAGTTTATTCTAAGTCCACTCACACAGAACTTATGTTCTGACCCCCTCCTCATTACATACTTCTAGGTTAGGTTCATGACAGAGATGGTATAGCCTTGGATACTGGTTTAGCAGTATTGTTAATAAGGTAAAGCAATATTCGAATATTATACTTTATTTCCTTCCACTGTGAGATACTTTACGAGTTCTGACATGTTTCTTTATCTCTGTCTTTTTCTTTAGGATACCAGAGCACCCAACTCGGGTTTCGATAGATTGGATTTTTGAAAAAAAAATCGGTCTGTCGAAATCCGGGTTCTCACATCTGGTATCAGAGCTTCGGTTTAGTGATCGTAGGGAGATAATGAGTGAACATATTTGTATATTCTAAATTATAAATATATTATATATAAAAACCTAAATCCACATAGTCGCCCACTAAACTTGAAAAGAGTTGGGATATCTAGTTTGTACACTCAAGGAATGAACATAGGAATTTGGAAACCATTAGGTGGTTGGGAAAGTGTACAATATGACTTGAAGCTAGAGAAAGAAAAATATCCCATAGGATGGAAACTAAAATATTAGTATTTCAGAGTAATGGGTTTAGAAGTGTAACCTTAGAAACTAGAAAAGGTTGAAAAATGAAAAATGGATTAGGAATATATATAGTCGAGAGAATTGAATTCGCGAAAGTGCATAGAAAAAGCCTAGTGAGTTGAAGACCCGCTTTGAGTCTAACCCAATAATAAACTTTTAAGAACTTGAATATGTAAAAGAGTTTGTGGTGTTTTTCAAGTTTTAATCTTAAAAGTATTTTTTATGTTTGAGAAATTATTTAGTGCATGTTGGGTTTTTAAAGTAAAGCGGGGTATATTTTGTAAAACAATGATTTCTTGTTTTAAAAGAATTCTCTCATTAAAAAGGTGCATAATATAGAGCATATATAGCTCACTAGTTTTCAAATTATAGTGTATGAAAGGATTGAAAAGAATGTGTTGCGTTTTGTAAAAGAAATTCTATTCTGTTAACAATAAAATCTGATTATTGTATTAAAAAGAAATTTTTGTTGGGTGAACAAAATAAGCGGTAGAGTGTAGGAATAGAATGGATGTCTGCACCTTATAGCGAGTAGTAAAATTAACAATTGTAAATAGGAACAATGTAACCTCGATAGTTGTCCTTGTCTTCTCCAGTTTCGTGATTTAAAGAAAATGTTTTGCATTTTATTTTGTGACATGTTTTTTTATGGTTTGGCAAAAGTAAGTTTTTGAGAAAAGAATAATTTTTTTTTTACCACTTTTAATTTTTGAAAGAAAAATGTAATGAAAAGAAAGGAGGCCAAACCATGTTTTAAAAAGAATGGAGTAGGTAAGGATTAGTGCCTAGAATAGAAAGAGAGAAAGTTAAAGCTATGAATTAAACAATTATAACCAATTAGAGATTGGTTGAGTTGAGTGATTCTCTGAGTGTCAATCTGATGTTGATTTCGGTCTTCGAGGTTGATATTTAGGGAGTTACTCTTTTGCCAATTTACAGTCAGGGATTAGCTAATATTAAACTAATGGAAAAATTTCCCGTAGAATGCATAAGCATTGAGAAACCTGGGTTTGTTGCTGGAGAAAAAGAAAGAAAAAGGATAGGCTAGTAATACACAACAAGGACTAGTAGTGACTACTAAGTAGTAAAGGGCAAGTAAGTGGGTAGATCCTGTTGTGTGGACTCGCAATTGTCTGAGATGATTAAGTCCTAAGATTCTTGGCCCATAGTAGTAGCTATGTAGGATGTTGTTTGAGTTGAAAACAGAAAAAGCTTATTTGAAATAATAAACTTAAGTAATTGGATTAAGTCAAATAAGCTAAGAAAGAAACTAGCCTAACTAAAAAGAAAGCAACAGAATCAATCAAGCAGCAAAACGAGACGGGAAAAGAAAATGGAAATCTTAAGAAAAAGATGAATAAATACGAAATTTTTCCAAGATAAGAGGAAAAAGAGAAGAAATTTTCTTATGTGCTTGTGCTTTGATAGGAAAATAGGAAATCTTCATAGAATAGTCATATAAAAATCCAAGTACGATTAGAAAAGAAAAACGGAGGATGTGAATTTTTCCGTTTTATACCTTTTCGTAACATAAGAAATCGAATTTGGAAAATTAGATTTTTCTAAATTTCGAATTTAATGATGGATGGTAGGGTTTTGGATGCGACAATTGGGTGAACTATGCTCTTATTCTATAAGAGTATGGGAAAACTAGGATGAAAAATATTTTGATTTTTCAAAGAATATTGCATTCATTTAGAACTGCAAGTATATTTAGGATGTGAGCATCATGTTTTGAAAGAGTTTTTAAAATTTGCATACATATAGGTGGATCCAAATTAGGCATACATACTTTACTATTATGTATCTCACTTTGCACATGTGCACAATGTTGCAACAATTGGATGAACACTAACTAGATGTTGCGAGGGATTTTCTATTTTGCTCTTATCGAATTTCGGGGATGAAATTCCTTAAGGGTGGGAGAATGTAACACCCTGCATTTTTAATATAACTAAAAATGTATATATATGCATAGAGAGGTTAATAATGGTGATGTACAATGAAAATTAATTAATACATGAAAGAGAAGGAAAGATTTATTCAATGACAGTGTACGTAACAGAGAAGAAAATAAAATAAGGATACTTAATTTAAATATCAGGAATTAAGTAAAACGGACATCACCATTGTGTTCGTCTCGAAATTCTGCTTGAAATAGAGTCCAAGTTTTCGAAAATCGGACTCCGTATGAAAGAGTTATGGCCTGCGGAAGATTCAACAAAAATTCAGAATTTACATAGGAAAATACCCAAGCAGGTTGACCTGGGGGTCGACCTCCCCCTGATTTTTCCCGATCTGGGCAATGACGATTTTTGATGTGCTGGACAGACCGGATGGCTTCTAGGGCGATCTAATGGCTCTAAAACACTCTCTACACCTATAAAATAGTGCCTAGACCTAACCTAATTCATAAACAATTCCTTCTGACTAGTCCATGCTGCCAAACTTCAACCAAACATGGCCGCCGCCCTCAAAACCCTAAACTAAATTGCAAGTTCTTCATCAGCTTTGGAGTTTAATCAAATCAAGAAGCAAAATTCTTCATCAACGATTCAAGCTCTTCACCAACAATTAAATAAGAAGATTAAATCGGCGTTCTACATCAACAAATCGTTTATTTTCCCCAATCCAGTCAAGGTGAGTGGAATTATAATAAATTTGTTGTATAATAGTATTATTATCGTTCATCATTCCCCAGTTATTAATTTAATTCAAGATTCATGTTATAATGGTTGTTCCTTTTATCCTCCTTCCCCTTTTTATTTTTGGATCTAGGTTATCTCGAACCTAGACGAAAATCTTATTATGCATACGTGCGGTTGGAATATGGAAATGTTGGGCATTATCTATTTTATGCAATCGAGAAATATAATCTGTAATTTGGGGTTTGTGGCATAACAATTGTTGTTGCAAATATTGGGCATAATTTATTTTATGCAATCGAGGAATATAATCTGTAATTTGGGAATTGGGCGTAACAATTATTATTGCAAATATTGGGAAAATTGGAAAATTGTATATGGGGATTATTCAATGAAATAAAGTTTGAATTGATAATTTTGGGGCGTAATTCATAATGAATCTTTGGGTATGATTTGGGAACATGAATCTATGGTGAATAGCGCATAATTATGAATTCTGACTTATGATGTTAACATGAAATTATGTAAATTTAATTGGAATTAGTGAATATGGAATGTGGTTGGGAAATTGGAATAATAGGTATAGCCTATTAACGGGATTATGAACATGAACATGCTTGCAAATTTATAATTGGCCTATGACACCTAGAATAGACATGAATTGTAATTAAGTTGAATTTGGAACACATGACATGAATTTGGGGTTTGGGCGAAAGACGATTGTTAATGAACGCCTATGACACGAGGTTAGGCGCGTTTGTGGTGTAAGACTGCCCGGAACCGCCCGACAAATCCAGCAACCATAAGCGGACGTCTAATATGAGAGGTCAACGACAAGAACTAGAGGCGTAACGGTTTATGACACGAGATTAGGCGCGTTGTGGTATAAGTATGCCCGGAACCTCCCGACAAATCCAGCAGCCACGAACGGACGTCTTATGTGAGAGGTCATACATCGTTACGCATAATAAATAAATTAAGAAATACTAACCATAATAATACATGTGGGTGACATGGGTATGGTTAGAGGGTTAAGGGGGTGATATAAATGACATGTAAAACATGGCTAAGGTAGACTTAACCGTAGTAAGACATGTGTACGACACGGAAACTATAATAAAGGGGGTTAAGTGGGACAAGGGTGACATGTGAAACAAAAATTTAGATATGCTTAACCAAATGGGACCCGTAACGGTATCATAAATTAATTGAATTACGTAAAGTTTAAGTAACGGGTTAAGTAAATGGAAGGGTTAAGTCAAATCTAAAATTAATGACAAGAAATGGGGAATGATAAATAACCTATTATGAATAAACTTGAATAAGGCAAGAAAGGATAATAGGTGGAAATTATAACTTATGGGACAAGATAAGTTATAGGAAACGATAAGGAAGATGAGATAGCACTTAACCAATTTGACATGATATATGGGTAGGTTAAGTCAACATGAACTGATAGATAACACTTAACCAATTTGACATGACGCGTGGGTTGAATTGAATACGTGATTGGGGGTTAAGTCAACTTGAACGCATGGGCAAGCTTAACCAATATAACAGTATCAAAGCAAGGAAAAGTGGGGAATGATAAGATTAAATAATAGATAAACTTATCCTAGGGATAACAAATGAATATGACTTAAGATGTAATACATGACTCGAAGGGAGGGACGACTTATACCAAGAAATAAGTTAATCTAAGCTGGAAATGTGGGAAAACAATCGTAAGCTATCATTTGATAAAGAGAACTTAAGTCATGCTTGAATTCAGTAGTGAACCTTAGTTAAGAGGACTAAGTAGTAAACCTTAGTTAAGAAAGCTAACGATTCTGGAAACTAAGTAGTAAAACTTAGTTAAGAGAACTAAGTAGTAAACCTTAGTCAAGAAAGCCAAGTAGAACACGAGGAGGAGCGAACGTCCATCTGATCATGAAGAAGGCTCCAACGAACGGGGTTACGAAGCACGCGGCTTCGAGGGGACGTGACGGTACTCTTGGTATCCCTCAGTGAGGTTGCAGATGATCCTCCTGGGCTCATAGAGGTTAAGGTCTGCGTTAGAAGAGCCAAGGGTATGCTTTGGTTGCAATATAAGCAACCAAAAGACTAGGATGGGTCAGCGTGAGATGGCGATATCTTGTTTTAGCCCTGTGATAGCACGTCGTCGTCTACCTACCATCTTGAGTCAATCGAGTACGTGAAGCGGAAAGGCGGAGAACTCCAACAGACCATATACTTGCTATCTAGTTATGGGTGCGGGTTTGGCCAATAGATTTGTGGGGGCATAGGGGGAACTGCGTATAGTTCTCATTCTTGATTTTATTGAGTGCCTTTCACTATTTGAGGGAGGGGTCAAGTGGGACCATAGCCACACACACAGATAAAAACAGACCTTAGCATCTGCTTCGGCAGATAACTTAAAGCTCCCGACCGAGTTCCGTGTTTCTTGATTAGCCCTGCCATGGGACTCGGGCTGCATATATAGAGGACATGTGCAACTAGACATCGATAACGATTCATGACACGTACGTGGGGAAAGTCTAGGAACATACATCACTCTGGGTAGTGTGTCCTAGACTAGGGGGCATCGTTCGATAGGTAGCATAATCCCTAGTTGGACCTAGGTCGTGTAAACCCTAAATCCGAGAAGCGTTCAATAGGTAGCATAAACCCCAATGGCCCTGGGTAGCGTAAACCCTGGTTGAATCTGGGAAGCACTCAATAGTAAACCTTAGATTAGATCTAGATGATACACGGAATCTAGCAAGATCGAGAGTGGCAGTCCAAACGATTTCGAGAATGGTGGCACTACACTATAGTAGTATAGATTTACATGATGAAGCCCGTATGACATACGACAAGGGACTGTATATATACATGGAAAGTATTTGACGAGTTGGGGGTATCTACATATACGTTGTATTAGGTTTACCTACTATTGGGACATGAGTATAGCTTAAAGAGCTAACATTGTTAATAACCTAATAACCAAGAACATGTAACCGAACGGTATATGTGGGATTATACAGAAGCTTATTCTAAGTCCACTCACACAGAACTTATGTTCTGACCCCCTCCTCATTACATACTTCCAGGTTAAGTTCATGACAGAGATGGTATAGCCTTGGATACTGGTTTAGCAGTATTGTTAATAAGGTAAAGAAATATTTGAATATCATACTTTATTTCCTTCCGATGTGAGATGCTTTACGAGTTCTGACATGTTTCTTTATCTCTGTCTTTTTCTTCAGGATACCAGAGCACCCAACTCGGGTTTCGACAGATTGGATTTTCGAAAAAAAAAATCGGTCTGTCGAATTCCGGGTTGTCACATCTGGTATCAGAGCTTCGGTTTAGTGATCATAGGGAGATAATGAGTGAACGTATTTGTATATTCTAAATTATAAATATATTATATATATAAACCTAAATCCATATAGTTGCCCACTAGACATGTAAAGAGTTGGGATATCTAGTTTGTACACTCAAGGAATGAACATAGGAATTTGGAAACCATTAGGTGGTTGGGAAAGTGTACAATATGACTTGAAGCTAGAGAAAGAAAAATATCCCATAGGATGGAAACTAAAATATTAGTATTTCATAGTAGTGGGTTTAGAAGTGTAACCTTAGAAACTAGAAAAGGTTGAAAAATGAAAAATGGATTAGGAATATATATAGTCGAGAGAATTGAATTCGCGAAAGTGCATAGAAAAAGCATAGTGAGTTGAAGACCCACTTTGAGTTTAACCCTATAATAAACTTTTAAGAACATGAATATGTAAAAGAGTTTGCGGTGTTTTTCAAGTTTTAATCTTAAAAGTATTTTTGATGTTTGAGAGATTATTTAGTGCATGTTGGGTTTTTAAAGCAAAGCGGGGTATATTTTGTAAAAATTTGATTTCTTGTTTTAAAAGAATTCTCTCATTAAAAAGGTGCATAATATAGAGCATATATAGCTCGCTAGTTTTCGTATTATAGTGTATGAAAGGATTGAAAAAAAAGTGTTGCGTTTTTTAAAAGAAATTCAATTCTGTTAACAATAAAATCTGATTATTCTTTTAAAAAGGAATTTTTGTTGGGTGAACAAAATAAGCGGTAGAGTGTAGGAATAGAATGGATGTCTGCACCTTATAGCGAGTAATTAAATTAACAATTGTAAATAGGAACAATGTAACCTCGATAGTTGTCCTTGTCTTCTCCAGTTTCGTGATTTGAAGAAAATGTTTTGCATTTTATTTTGTGACATGTTTTTTTATGGTTTGGAAAAAGCAAGTTTTTGAGAAAAGAATAAAAGTTTTACCACTTTTAATTTTTGAAAGGAAAATGTAATGAAAAGAAAGGAGGCCAAACCATGTTTTAAAAAGAATGTAGTAGGTAAGGATTAGTGCCTAGAATAGAACGAGAGAAAGTTAAAGCTATGAATTAAACAATTGGAACCAACTAGAGATTGGTTGAGTTGAGTAATTCTCTGAGTGTCAATATGATGTTGATTTCAGTCTTTGGGGTTGATATTTAGGGAGTTACTCTCTTGCCAATTTACAGTCAGGGATTAGCTAATATTAAACTAATGGAAAAATTTCCCGTAGAATGCATAAGCATTGAGAAACCTGGGTTTGTTGCTGGAGAAAAAGAAATAAAAAGGATAGGCTAGTAATACACAACAAGGACTAGTAGTGACTACTAAGTAGTAAAGGGCAAGTAAGTGGGTAGATCCTATTGTGTGGACTCGCAATTGTCTGAGATGACTAAATCCTAAGATTCTTGGCCCGTAGTAGTAGCTGTGTAGGATGCTGTTTGAGTTGAAAACAGAAAAAGCTTATTTGAAATAATAAACTTAAGTAATTGGATTAAGTCAAATAAGCTAAGAAAGAAACTAGCCTAACTAAAAAGAAAACAACAGAATCAATCAAGCAGCAAAACGGGACGGGAAAAGAAAATGGAAATCTTAAGAAAATGATGAATAAATATGAAAATTTTCCAAGATAAGTGGAAAAAGAGAAGAAATTTTCTTATGTGCTTGTGCTTGGATAGGAAAATAGGAAATCTTCATAGAATAGTCATATAAAAATCCAAGTACGATTAGAAAAGAAAAACGGAGGATGTGAATTTTTCCGTTTTATACCTTTTCGTAACATAAGAAATCGAATTTGGAAAATTAGATTTTTCTAAATTTCGAATTTAATGATGGATGGTAGGGTTTTGGATGCGACAATTGGGTGAACTATGCTCTTATTCTATAAGAGTATGGGAAAACTTGAATGAAAAATATTTTGATTTTTCAAAGAATATTGCATTCATATAGAACTGCAAGTATATTTAGGATGTGAGCATCATGTTTTGAATGAGTTTTTAAAATTTGCATACATATAGGTGGATCCAAATTAGGCATACATACTTTACTATGATGTATCTCACTTTGCACATGTGCACAATGTTGCAACAATTGGATGAACACTAATTGGATGTTGCGAGGGAATTTCTATTTTGCTCTTATCGAATTTCGAGGGTGAAATTCCTTAAGGGTTGGAGAATGTAACACCCCGCATTTTTAATATAACTAAAAATGTATATATATATGCATAGAGAGGTTAATAATGGTGATGTACAATGAAAATTAATTAATGCATGAAAGAGAAGGAAAGATTAATTCAATGACAGTGTACGTAACAGAGAAGAATATAAAATAAGGATACTTAATTTAAATATCATGAATTAAGTAAAACGGACATCACCATTGCGTTCGTCTCGAAATTTTTCTTGGGATAGAGTCCAATTTTTCAAAAATCGGACTCCGTATGAAAGAGTTATGGCCTGCGGAAGATTCAACAAAAATTCAGAATTTACATAGGAAAATACCCAGGAAGGTCGACCTGGGGGTTGACCTACCCAGGGAGGTCGATCTCCCTCCGATTTTTCCAGATCTGGGCAGTGACGATTTTTGATGTGCTGGACGGACCGGATGGCTTCTAGGGCGATCTAATGGCTCTAAAACACTCTCTACACCTATAAAATAGTGCCTAGACCTAACCGAATTTATAAACAATTCCTTCTGACGCCTCCATGCTGCCAAACTTCAACCAAACATGGCCGCCGCCCCCAAAACCCTAAACTAAATTGCAAATTCTTCATCAACTTTGGAGTTTAATCAAATCAATAAGCAAAATTCTTCATCAACGATTCAAGCTCTTCACCAACAATTAAATAAGAAGATTAAATCGGCGTTCTACATCAACAAATCGTTTATTTTCCCCAATCCAGTCAAGGTGAGTGGAATTATAATAAATTTGTTGTATAATAGTATTATTATCGTTCATTAATCCCCAGTTATTGATTTAATTCAAGATTCATGTTATAACGGTTGTTCCTTTTATCCTCCTTCCCCTTTTTATTTTTGGATCTAGGTTATCTCGAACCTAGACGAAAATCTTATTATGCATACGTGAGGTTGGAATATGGAAATGTTGGGCATAATCTATTTTATGCAATCGTGAAATATAATCTGTAATTTAGGGTTTGTGGCATAATAATTGTTGTTGCAAATATTGGGCATAATTTATTTTATGCAATCGAGGAATATAATCTGTAATTTGGGATTGGGGCGTAACAATTATTATTGCAAATATTGGGAAAATTGGAAAATTGTATATGGGGATTATTCAATGAAATAAAGTTTGAATTGATAATTTTGGGGCGTAATTCATAATGAATCTTTGGGTATGATTTGGGAACATGAATCTATGGTGAATAGCGCATAATTATGAATTCTGACTTATGATGTTAACATGAAATTATGTAAATTTAATTGGAATTAGTGAATATGGAATGTGATTGGGAAATTGGAATAATAGGTATAGCCTATTAACGGGATTATGAACATGAACATGCTTGAAAATTTATAATTGGCCTATGACACCTAGAATAGACATGAATTGTAATTAAGTTGAATTTGGAACAAATGTCATGAATTTGGAGTTTGGGTGAAAGACAATTGTTAATCAATGCCTATGACACAAGGTTAGGCGCGTTTGTGGTGTAAGACTGTCTGGAACCACAAGCGGACGTCTAATGTGAGAGGTTAACGGCAAGAACTAGAGGCGTAACGGTTTATGACACGATGTTAGGCGCGTTGTGGTATAAGTCTGCCCGGAACCTCCCGGCAAATCCAGCAGCCATGAACGGACGTCTAATGTGAGAGGTCATACATCGTTATGACATAATAAATTAAGAAATACTAACCATAATAAGACATATGGGTGACATGGGTATGGTTAGAGGGTTAAGTGGGTGATATAAATGACATGTAAAACATGGCTAAGGTAGACTTAACCATAGTAAGACATGTGTAAGACACGGAAACTATAATAAAGTGGGTTAAGTGGGACACGGGTGACTTGTGAAACAAAAATTTAGATATGCTTAACCAAATGGGACCCGTAACGGTATCATAAATTAATCGAATTGGATAAAGTTTAAGTAACGGGTTAAGTAAATGGAAGGGTTAAGTCAAATCTAAAATTAATGACAAGAAATGGGGAATGATAAATAACCTATTATGAATAAACTTGAATATGGCAAGATAGGATAATAGGTGGAAATTATAACTTATGGGACAAGATAAGTTATAGGAAACGATAAGGAAGATGAGATAACACTTAACCAATTTTACATGATATATGGGTAGGTTAAGTCAACATGAACTGATAGATAACACTTAACCAATTTGACTTGACGCGTGGGTTGAATTGAATACGTGATTGGGGGTTAAGTCAACTTGAACACATGGGCAAACTTAACCAATATAACAGTATCAAAGCAAGGAAAAATGGGGAATGATAAGATTACATAATAGATAAACTTATCCTAGGGATAACAAATGAATAAGACTTAAGATGTAGTACAAGACTCGAAGGGTGGGACGACTTATACCATGAAATAAGTTAATCTAAGCTAGAAATGTGGGAAAACACCCGTATGCTATCATTTGATAAAGAGAACTTAAGTCATGCTTGAATTCAGTAGTGAACCTTAGTTAAGAGGACTAAGTAGTAAACCTTAGTTAAGAAAGCTAACGATTCAGGAAACTAAGTTGTAAACCTTAGTTAAGAGAACTTAGTAAACCTCAGTCAAGAAAGCCAAGTAGAACACGAGGAGGAGCGAACGTCCATCTGATCATGAAGAAGGCTCCAACGAACGGGGTTACGAAGCACGCGGCTTCGAGGGGACGTGAGGGTACTCTTGGTATCCCTCAGTGAGGTTGCAGATGATCCTCCTGGGCTCATAGAGGTTAAGGTCTGCGTTAGAAGAGCCAAGGGTATGCCTTGGTTGCAATATAAGCAACCTAAAGACTAGGATGGTCAGCGTGAGGCGACGAAATCTTGTTTTAGCCTTGTGATAGAACGTCGTCGTCTACCTACCATCTTGAGTCAATCGAGTACGTGAAGCGGAAAGGCGGAGAACTCCAACAGACCATATACTTGCTATCTAGTTATGGGTGAGGGTTAGGCCAATAGGTTTGTGGGGGCATAGGGGGGCCTGCGTATAGTTCTCATTCTTGGTTTTCTTGGGTGCGTTTCATTAGTTGAGGGAGGGGTCAAGTGGGACCATAGCCACACGCACAGATAAAAACAAACCTTAGCATCTGCATCGGCAGATAACTTAAAGCTCCCGACCGAGTTCCATGTCTCTTGATTAGCTTTGCCACGGGCTCGGGCTGCACATATAGAGGACATGTGCAATTAGACATCGATAACGATTCATGACACGTACGTGGGGAAAGTCTAGGAACATACATCGCTTTGGGTAGTGTGTCCTAGACTAGGGGGCATCGTTCGATAGGTAGTATAATCCCTAGTTGGACCTAGGTCGCGTAAACCCTGATCCGAGAAGCGTTCAATATGTAGCATAAACCCCAGTGGCCCTGGGTAGCGTAAACCCTGGATTAATCTAGGAATCACTTGATAGTAAACCTTAGATTAGATCTAGATGATACACAGAATCTAGCAAGATCAAGAGTGGCAGTCCAAACGATTTCGAGAATGGTGGCTCTACACTAAAGTAGTATAGATTTACATAATGAATCCCGTACGACATACGGCAAGGGACTGTATATATACATGGAAAGGATTTGACGAGTTGGGGGTATCTGCATATACGTTGTATTAGGTTAACCTACTAGTGGGACATGAGTATAGCTTAAAGAGCTAACATTGTTAACAACCTAATAACCAAGAACATGTAACCGAACGGTATATGTAGGATTATACAGAAGTTCGTTCTAAGTCCACTCACACAAAACTTATGTTCTAACCCCCTCCTCAATACATACTTCCAGGTTCGGTTCATGACAGAGATGGTATAGCCTTGGATACTGGTTTAGCGGTATTGTTAATAAGGTAAAGTAATATTTGAATATTATACTTTATTTCCTTCCGCTGTGAGATGCTTTACGAGTTCTGACATGTTTCTTTATCTCTGTCTTTTTCTGCAGGATACGAGAGCACCCAACTCGGGTTTCGATAGATTGGATTTTTGAAAAAAAAAAATCGGTCTGTCGGAATCCGTGTTGTCACACATAATATAACCTCGTAATAAGAGTATAACAACTCTGTTTTCACCGTCAAAATTGTACGTGTGGTTAATTAAAATAGAAGTGTTAAATTTATGTTGTGACGATTTGTTAATTTAGTAAAAGGATTAAATTAGATAAAACTATATGTAGAATTTAGTAATTATATATATAATTGAAATAGATGAAAATATAATTATACATTGAATGTTGGGTTATAAATAGGTCACTGAGCGTTGGATTAAATAAAGTTGTTTGCTATTAATATACAAATTGTCGATCGAGACTTCAACAAAAATGATAAGAAGAAAACTAATTAAACAAGAGGACAAAGTATATTATTAAAAAGCAAATAGACATGGCCAAGCCCAAGGCCTATTAAAATCCAAATTTATTTATCTGGAAGCTACTATGGTAGGTCAAAGACACACATAACATCGTTCCATCTCCAAAACTAAGGGGGAAATGGAAGAAAAAAACAAAAAAAAAAATGGCCTGATATGGCGAACACACCAGGCTAGTTGCCAACGAGCCACCTTGCGCTCGTCGTAGGTGAGCAGATAAAACTAGAACGCAGCACTTGCTTCTCTTCTCGTGAACGCTGGAGTCTGATTGGGGTTTAGCAATGCAGAAGTTTGAAAAAGGAGAGTGAACTGTTGTCGCCAATGGAGGAGTGAACTTTTCGATGATTGTGTGGTGGTCGGAGCCTACGGAATATGGGCAGTGATATCGTCATCAATTAATTGCTAAAAATTCTAGAACTTGAGCATCATTCGAGGTGAGTTTTCCCCACACTCACATCTATGTTTTATTCCATAATAGTTATATTTTTTTTTTCCATATCATTATTTGAATTGGATTTGATTATTTGGGTACTTGAATTGATTGCGTGTTTGAATTGGTTGTCATGCTATGGATTCACTTTGTTTGATGGATGAAATGGTTAAATATGCGTTGTTCAACACTAGTGTGCGTATTTAAATAGGTCTTATTGCATCTTTTCCTAGCTTCAAGTGCAATAATTTTGTAATTTTGTGTATTCTTACTGAGTTGTTTCATAAGACTGATTCCTATAAATTGGAAGAGCCAACATTATCACTGATTCATACCTCGAATTGGCGAAGTTTAGATGATTTTCCATATGTCGGTTTCATGAATGATTTCGTGAAATTTGTCGACACTGTACACATTTTTATAAATCAAGTTTGAAAAGGTTTTCTATATATATAAATAGTTGCTTTGAGACATGTTCTTTCTAAGTTTGTTTCAAAAGTATAATTATCTTGAAGCTATATAACACACAATATTTTCAATATATAAGAGTTTTTAAGGAAATATCAAAATGATTTCTAAATTGTTTTATAAACATGTTTTCTCAAAAATCAAATATTTTTCGTATATAAAATCACACTTTTCTGCACCATTGAAGAAGGCGTGTTGGGAATTAAACGGTATTGTAAACCCCGTGTTATGAGACACGACGGTATACAAAATCGGTTAGTCCCAGGTTCGTCTAATTGAATCCATTGATTTGTTGTTTCTGATGATTGTTGTTTATGTTGATTTTCAGTGTGAAGTTGACTAGTTGGCAGTAAACCGACAGTGAGAACGTATGGTATGAGACGCATGGTTACCACTGCATGGGTTACTGACTAAAAGTCTGCAATACATATTGCTGTTTATTGTTGAGCCAGTACTAGCTTCAGGGTGGAGCTTGGTTCGGGGGTAGTCTTTTATACGTGCTCACTTGACCGGGAGGGCCAAGTTACACTCGCCCGGGGGGGTGGGGGGAGGGGGGGTCGTGGTGATGGACGCCTTAATTTGAACACGTATAAGGTACTTGGCTAAGCTCGGGGGAGCTTATTTGTTGATGCTCATGCAAATAGGTTGTTTTGGATCCACCTTATGTTGTTGTGTTGACTTTGTTGATTCTGTTGTTATTCGGTGCTTTGGATCCAATTTATGTTATTCCTAGATCCCATTATTTTGATTTGTAGAGTTGTTGAATTTCAAATGTTTACACCTTTATCGTTGACGTTGATTTATATATTTATATAGCCTTAGTGTTATCTTGGGGGATAAGAAGGTGATTACACTAATGTTGCTTTGAACCCTTGTAAGAGTTCTATATGTTGATGTTGTGCTTGTTTCCATCTGGTTTCATGGTATTTTGGGGTCTTACTTAGACAACTTAGCATTAGAACTTAAGCAACATGTTGTTGACGGAGACATTTGTATTTTGTTGTTGTATCCCAACACGTGAGATAATTAAATATTGATTTAGTTGTAATTTTCTCATGTATCTTGTTATTTTGGAATTCATATTGTTCCTTCTCTATTGAGAAGAATTATCACTTGTGAGTTGTTTCTCTTTCACTTTTTGGATATTTAGAGATGCTCTGATGACTGTATTCTACGTACTCTGGTTAGACCGAGATTTTTAAAGTTACAACATGTCCTCAAGAGAAACCATGTGCATGTTGCTTATTAAATTCCCTTGAAATAGATAAAAGAATCATTGATTCCTCCTTTCTTATGAATGATCATTGTGGAATAAATAATGTTGTCCCTCTTTATGTTTTTATTCTTGTTTAGAACACCTAGACATTTTATATTAACTATAATGGATTTAAACATAGACCGATCCATTTATTATTTATATAATACTCGGGTCAGACCGAGACATCACAGGTGCAGGGGCCTTGAGACCGGCTTGTATTTATTTGGCTTAGAAGAGTATAGTAGTTTATCATTTATTGTCGTGTACTGTATGGATTAATGTATATATTGATGTGTATTAGATAAATGTATATAAAATGTTAAATATTATAAGTTATATTTATCGATGTAATTGACTCTGTGATCTCTGTATTCATGTATATTCTGTATTGTTCTGTCCTGGAGACACATGTGTAATTGTTTTGTACCAACATTGAGTACGTAAGGGTAAGTGTTATTTCGGAAATTTTAATGCGTACCAGTGTTAGTCCAAGAGAATTTGCACGTGTATGCCCCTACAGCCTCATTCTTCGTATTATCTGACGGTATTACTTAGTGATACTTTTGGATAATATGGGTATAAAGGTGGGGCGTTACATTTTGGTATCAGAGTAGGCTTAGAACAATACGTTGTGTGTGTGTGTGTGTATATATAGACACGAGTCTAGACCTTAGAAGAGATTTAGAGTCCTTGTCCCCGTGGGTGCGCGGTAGATTTTATTGTAATTATATGATAATAGGGCTATACAATGATTACAAGGATAATCATTTGGAGACGTATGTGTTATTTTACTGTTGCATAGTAACATATACAGATTTATTTTCCCCATGATTTCGATGTTTATCTTTAATTGCAATTTAAATAGTTGAGTGTAATTAAGAAATAAGTTGTTGGACACTGAAATCAAATGGTGTATAATGTATTTCCGCGGAGGGCATTCTTTGGTGGTAATTTGATTGTTGAATGAATTATAAATGGTTGTTGAATTAAATATAAAAGTGAGTTTGAAATAACTATTATATTTAAACAAATGATTAAATTAGAGAAACAATAAAAGGTAGCAATATCGTGAATTTAATTTATAAAGAAATTGGAATTGTACTTTGTAAACAAATGTGTGTTAGTTTGTCCAATTGGTGATTTAAGCATTCCAGTCGATGCGTCTGACCAATGTATCGATAGGGATTCTTAAACGCTAACACGAGATAAATCAACATGTTATCTTTAAATATATATAAATATTATTTTAGAGAGAACGGGGTATTACACCCTTAATTGTTTATATATGTTAAATGAGCATATGTGTTCAAACTGAATTAAAAGAATATGTATAAATACTTCAAAGGAAACTCAATGTGAGACCAGCTTATTAATAGTTCATTTCTTCAACGGCCACTAGTCACTACTTGAATATTTTGTGGTTTACACAGTATGCATGGAGTTGTCGCTTGTATACCATAGTAACAGGTATGAAAAGGTTACTATTGCATTTTGCTTAAATTTACCGAATGGTTGCTACATGCAATGAAATAAAATTCAAAAGTGAACAAAATTATGCAATTGCTTTCCATATGTATTTGGCTCTGTTCTAATTGGAAATATATTGTATGGATGATAGAAACAAGATTGAGCGGTATATATATATATATAACCAGGTTGACCAACATTTTTGTTTGTAAGTATCCTACTGTTGGTTTTGATGAATAATATGTAATTATAGTCTTTATATGTCTAGCAGCTGCTCTCACACATATATAGGTTTCCTGGATTATTGCTCTAAATAAAATGGAATCAAGAATATTTTGAATATTTTCAACCATAATTGTCAAGGTGCCAACGTGTATTGATCATCACTTAAGATTTTTAATTACCATTAATAAAAGGAGATGAAGTTGCTGCTCTATTTATTAATGTATTTAACTTAAATATAATGAACTAAAGGGATAAAGAAAGAAGAGGGCAAATATTGCAAGACCATCTCTTCCTTGGGAAGTCCATTTAGTAACTTTGAAATCATCCAACTTCAAAGCTAAAAGCAAACTTTTGCGGCAGGTTCATCCATATATCTACACCATTTTTATTGTGCTACATTCTTCTAACTTAATATTTATAAGAAAATTGTTGCTCAAATCTTCACTTCTGTTGATTTGCAAAACTGGATACGAGAAAGAGTTCTTTCAAGCTTGAACCATAAGGTACAATTTTTATATTAATCACTTCGCCAAATTTTGTAGTTATCCATGGATTTAGGTGGATTAAACTGCACCTATGTTGCTGTTCCGAAATTGAACATTATAAATATTGCTGAAATTATTTTAACATAACTTCCAAATGATTAATCCGATTTCAACGATATTGGTCATTTCGGAAAGCTTAGAACATAAGCTGTAGTTTTCGCTTGAAGTGTTTTTCAAAATTTTAATGTCTACTTGGTCGAAAATGGTGTTTTATGTTGTTGACCTATTGCTGTGCTACTCAGTTCCGAGAAGAAAAAAACTAGGCATTTTGACATGGCATAGGGAAAAATTAAGTAAAATGGATAATATAGATATAATACTAGAATTTTGATTCGTTCATCTTTCCGAGAATAAAGGTACATTTGTTGATTGAACCATGAGCCTCATATCCCTTACCTGGTAACATCGTCCGTTACAGCAATGTTTATTCATCTTACCAATTTTTTATCTAAGAATGTCCTAATTTTGTGAATGTTGGTTTCTTTTCACAGAATTAAGTATCTGCAAATAAATAGAACCAAGTAGTATTTGCAGGTACTGTTGGTATTTTACAACAATTGATCTTTGCCTTTAATTTGTATTCTTGATGATATCTAATTCAAGCATAAAATATCAATCTATTCTAAATTTTATGTTATTCGATATCAGCAAAAATTAAATTAATACGTCCATCATAAACATTTTGGGCATATTACTGCCTAACAGAACTTTGCTTAGCATAAGTAATGTGATTCGCATAGTATAATGAATATGATAGTTCATGTACAACTCAAAGTCTTTTAGAAGTTAGAACAAGAACATTCTTGGATGTCAAAGAATCTCAATTGAAACTCCAATTCAACAACTTTTTGGAGGAACATCATCAGAGAAATGTGCTTACTATGTATTCCAAATTGCAATCCAAACCTAACAATGTTGGGCTATTTAATGATGCTATCCTGCTATCGCTCCATTGGTTTCAGCTCATGGTTTCTTGCTTTAAGCTTCAAGTGATATAAAAAATATCTATGTGTAAGGGATGCAATGCTTTCATATTTGTTAATTATTCCATGCTATTTCTGTGTTATATATATAATTTTATTAATAGTATCTTTATATTATGAAGTACAAGGAATCAAAGCAATACATGTGAGTCTTGTTTTCTTCATTGGAAAACAAAGTATATCCTCAAACATTTCACTTTCCCCAGCTTACCTTAACTGTGTTATATTCTAATGAAATCAAAGTTACAATGACTATGTTTACAATCATGAATGTCAAATAGTTGACCAGCCATTCATGCATCCCCACGTTGTTCTCAAAAAAATGAGCTGTAGCTATTGGCAGTTTAAATTAAAGTTTTATAGGATTAATATTTGCTAAGGCCATAATCTGGTATTATTGATGATAAATTCAAAGCCATGTTCATAAGTTGGATGATATATACATATATATATATATATATATATATATATATATATATATATATATATATATATAACTTCCTTAGGGTAACCATGTAATTACCCGTTTGTGCAATGAATTTCTTCCTAGTCACCGTCTTTATTTCATTAATGATCTGCAAGTCCTACATAAGATCTGGTATTGATTTGTGTTCTTATTGATCATGAACATATGTTTTTTATAACTATAGATGAGATATGATAAAATAGAGAAATGGTAGAAGGCTGTCAATTGTTGGTAAGAAATAAACAGTTGAACTCCTGTCCATTATTCATTTTCAAATAAATAAATAAAATGCATGAAAAGTTGTCACTACCTTTCATGAGCAAATTGTTTCCTTGTAAATTTAATGATAAACTATTATAAACCTTATAAAAGGACTTTTGTCATATGGCTAGTATAATAGTGGCTTATAGAGGATACCAGATGAGTGGCTCACCAGAACATCTCTTTTATTTTCTTATAGTTAGAGCCATTACCTTTCAGGTAATCTTTTATAATGTTTTGTTAGCCTAAGGATGTCGATTAACTTGAACAATATCTAATATGCAGTCACTAAAGATTAACTCATAACATATTATGTGTGCTAGGCGTATATGCGGGCGAGTATGGGTGTTTGTTTGTGCGTGCGTTCAGTGTTGAGGTGGGAGCATGCATAAGAGGAAGGTATGTGCGAGATGGGGAATACACATGCACCTGATAAAAAAAATATAGCTAGATAGTTGGATTCAAGGGGTCGTGCACATGCATGGATGAGTAGAAGGGTAGCAGGCAGTGTTTTGTATTTTAGTGTATGGTTACAAATCCATTTAAACCTTGGCCTGTAGCACTTTTGTTGGGTTTAGGCATTTTCTCGTCAATAATTTGCTTGCGCAAGTAGTAGAGAAAAACTGAAATATACTACTGTAATGTTTGGGCATCCAGCATGCAAATTTGTTGCATGCATCGTGACCAAGGATACTATGTAGTGTTTGGGCACATTTTGTTAGTAATGGAATGCGTAGGGTTTGAGGAAAAAAAGGAAGAGTTTTATATTTTGATGGTTAGTGCATAATAATATAATTTCTTGATTTATGGGACGTTCTAATGTTTCTGTAGCGACCCGAACTTCCCCATCTCCGAAGAGAAGAGAAACAACGAATTACCGTGAGTACAAGACAAATCAGAACGCAAATAGAAGAACATTTCATTGTTATTACAACAATTCCATCAGAATACAAGAATATACAGAGTATGAATGAATAAAATACATTCGATAAATATCAGAGATTACAATAATTTACATAGCAGCGGAAAACAATACAAAACACAACTGAAAGTAATACACGGATACAGAGCTTTCCGAGCATCGTTCCAGCTGTAAATCAGGATCCTGTGAATATAAATCTGCAAAACCAAAACTACTAGCTGCCCGTATCGAAAATAAGGGCACCCAGAGTTTAGGTTAAAACAACAAACTCCGGGTCAGTCATGTGACTGGTGTGAGAACTAAAATAGTTATTAATTCAATTTTAACAGAGAGTAATTCAAGGGACCACGCTGTATAACACGGAACGGGTTTCCTCCCAAGAATACCAGTGCATAACAATAAACAACGCAATGCTTTTTAGAAAAATGAAGCTACTATAAGACCCAAGTCCCATCACACAATGCAACGCAAGCCGGAGGATAGGGTTTTCCCTTATAATAACCAAACATGCTTGGTACATTTAAAACAAATCATTTTGATATTACTATAAGTGTATAGTGTCAAAACAATTTCAATCATAAATATCAATCATAGACGGCATGGGTACCATATATCATGTCGCCATACTAGGCTCTACAAATAAAACCAAAATATCTCGTATTGGAAATTTGATTTCCGTCATGAGTCGAGGCAAGGGGCAAACTCCTCTCCGCTTCGAGACAATCTAGCAAATGCCTCGGGACTACACACTCTGGGTAACCCCTGGGATCCTCCAAGACCGGTCCTCCCTTACATTTGAGGATTAAATATTCCTGAACACACGTTTCCCGGTCCTAACAGACCTAAAATCGAGGCGCCTCGCATCCAAACCACAAAGGTGAAAAGTATATAAATGTCAGCCAGTTTAAGCACTGACACCACCCATAGCTAGATAGAAACGTCTTGCACTCCTTGGGTCCTCATCTCGTTTTTGACTCATACCGAGGTGTGAGGCTCGCGAATTCACGTTATACACAAAGCTACGCCACGTAGGCCATGCTTTGATCATCAACCACAAGACTTTGCTTTTCAACAAAAGCCTTGATCCATGCAACTGAGCGTGCCACACAGGCAATTGATGATATGCGACTGATATCTATCGATATATAACCTCTGAGCTCGTACGTCTCAGAGAAGGGCGTTAAGCAAGAGAATAAATTCTCCGCCGCCAAACAGATATATATTTAATAGAAATCAATCAACACAGAATAAATTCCAATGTCGAACACATAATCCATTTACACGTCCGTTCTGGGTCTAAACGAAACCGTAGGCACTTTCCTCGCATACCCATCGATCTCCAAGTACGTCTGGACGACCACCAACTATTTCCATCCTCTTGGGTGTACAACCCAATCAGGATTATCAGTAATTATCCAAACGATGTGAAGACTTCCGGTCTTCGACCACCGTCTTCATCTTCGACTTATCGTCGAATCGGTTATTCAGAATGGGTATAAACCCGGCCTTTCCGAATAACCCACGTATATAATAAACACGTGTTACACAAACACAACATACGCCTCATTCCAATTCTGAATATTCTTTTATTCAAATATTCACTTCTTTTGGGAAAGGTTCCCATTAATTTTATCAAAGATAAATTCTTTTAAATTTATTCTTTATTCTTCCTTTGGATGTCATTTCTAACCAAATTATGGTTTTCCAAACTAGTCGAGATTAGCGAACCACACCGAAGTAATTATTTATTTTATTTCCCAATCCCAACCTATTCATCCCATGTAGCAAAACTTTTATTACCCCATAACTAATACCATGGTGTTATCGGTAAATTCAATTACCATTTCACGTTCAAATCTAATTAAAGATTTAACTATCGCTCGGAGCAAAACTGGCGATACTCCATTCTCGATCCTTTCCTATATTTGATAATTTATATTATCAATTCCCATTTCAATCTAATTAAAAGTTCATTAAAACTCTTCTTAGTTTTAATCTTTAACTGGGTTAAAAAACCCAGGGTCATTTAAAACACGGTTCACGATAAACCCAAAAGCCAATTTAAATTTAGTTCCAATTAAATACCAATTAACTGGACAATTTCACTAAATCTTAATTAAAAGATTTATTCTTTTCTAAACTGGGTTCAAGAACAGTGTTAATGAAGACACCATTCACGACAAACCCAAATCTCGTTTGATATTAAATACAAGGCTCTGAATAGAGAATATATCGGCTTATATTCAATATCAAATCCTGAAATCAACGAATATCGTATTGGAAATAAAGATATATAATATATCTTCCAAATTTCCTCCACAATATTCATATAATCACGAAATCCAACATCAAACTATTCCGAAGATAATTTCCATTCAAATCCATTCCAATTTATATATTGAAAATTCTAGTTATTTTTAAAACCAATTCAAATCCAATCTATTTACTAAATATATATATATATATATATATATATATAATTCTAATTCAAAATTAGTTCATTTTGATAAAAATACATTTTTATCTTTTCAAATATGGGATTTTTCATCCCAGTTCTTTTCAAATCATTTATTTTGATTTTACATGAATTATAGATATTCTTAATAATTTTATCAAGGCCCGTACAGTCGATTTCCATCAACGGCCATCGAACTGCACTTACAACGACCTTTTCCAAATTTGATTTGGACGTATCTTCAAATCCAACCGTTAGATTTCAAATTTGTAATATTCATTGGAAAGCTCTTTCCGATACGAACCCAATGGTTTTGGCTTTAGGAGAATCCGACGGTCAGATCTCCCGTAATGTCCGTTCGAAGCCAATGGTCGAAATTCACGAACTACCGCAGCGCGGCGCATTCTATTCAGGCCATTATATTATATATATATAATATATATAATATATATTTCGTCGATTTCCATTTAAAACGAATTTTATAATTCGTTTTAAATTCGTTTCAAAAACAATCTCAACTTCCATTTCAAATCAACTCGAAATTGAAATTTTCCTTATAAATTCATTTTAAATTCATTTCAAATTGATTTCAATTTAAATCGATTTCAATTCAATTTCTGTTTCAAATCTATTTCAATTTCAATTCGATTTCATTTCTATATAATTTCAATTCGAATTCATTTCTATTCAATTTCAATTCGAATTCATTTTAATTTAATTTCAATTCGAATTCATTTCTATTCAATTTCAATTCGAATTCATTTTAATTTAATTTCAATTCGAATTCATTTTAATTTAATTTCAATTCAAATTCATTTTATATCGATTTCCATTCAATTTAATTTGATTCGAATTTCATTTCAAAATATTCGATTTTTGAAATCACTTCCTTTTCTATAATCATTATAAAAGCGAATATAATCGATATAAACATCGTGCGCGTCAAAAAAGCGCATCTCTAATCAACATGGCTTTATATTTTTCAAAAACTCCGTTATTCTATTCAACAAATGAATATTTATTCTATTCAACACATGAATCTATATTTCTTTCAACACATGACTAATCTCAACAAATGAGTACTGTCAACACGTGAATCTTTTTATAATATATTTTATAAAATTTTGATTTCTATCGTTAAATTTTTAATCAAACTCCAACCGTAAATTAGTAAGAGAACGATTCCCTAAGCATTAACCCCGAAGGCCGAAACCAACATCAGATCAATACCCAGGAAACCACTCATCTTATCTATTTTCCAGTTAGTTTCTAATTTTATATGTGATAAAGATGTAAATTTTATTGTAAAATATTTCGTTTGACACATGACTAATCTCAACAAATGAGTACTGTCACCCGTGAATCTTTATTTTATAATATTCTTTATTTTCCCAATTGGAATGAGGCCCAATCAATTACCATATAATGTTAATTATATGGATTCCATACAACACATGTATATAATAGTAACGATAAATAATCAACCATCATTCAAAGTGCATTCTACACTGTACAAGCATCAAATATAAATATTTAACGCTTATAACAACCTATCAATCAATCGATCGACAAACAGCTAATTATTGGGACTAGTGTGTGTCATATATCATCCCAATACCCGTGTGGGGTTTCCAACAATCAAACATAGATTTTATTTGTATGGCTGGGCGATGTGTAAAATTCATCGTCCCAATCAATATCAGTCAAATGTGTGTATATAAACAAATCGTTCGATTTGTTTATAAATATTCATTTCATTTCATTTTAAATACACGTTAAAAATTACATTTTTAACTATAAAATATTTTTAACTATATAAATATTTTATTTCATTTTACATCACACAATCAACTACACATCAAAACCAAACAAACAAACAAACAAACAAGCCGTCCATGGTCTGTGGACGACGGGTGTCGGGTGCTACTAAACACCGTCTGCATCCTAGTATATATATTATTAACTAGAAAACAAAATTAAAAGGTGAGAAGTTCTCACAGAGGGTTCCACTCCGCCGTGCTTTGCTTTTAAACTGCATAACCGTCTGGATCTGTTTGAAATTCCAATGCAGTTCTTTGTCCCGCTGTTCATATATAAAAATTATATTTTTATCACTCATTTCAATAAATAAAAATTATATTTTTATTTCTACTTCATATATATTTTTCAACGCTTCTTTCTATATAAAAATTATATTTTTATATTTCTATTTAATATATAAAGATCGAATTTTTATTTCATCGCTATAAAAATCACATTTTTATTTCAATATACATATATTAAAAATTAGATTTTTATTTCGCTACATAATTAAAGATCAAATTTTTATTATCTAAATAATATAAAAATCGTATTTTTATTCTTTCTATACTATAAAAATTATACTTTTATTACTTCTACTACATAAAAATAATATTTTTATTACTTCTGTTTTATAAAAATAAAATCTTTGTTTTCTCTTTACCTATATAAAATTCGATTTTTATTCCTTTACATATAATAAAAATATCGCCATTGTATTCATAAATATCTCATTTTTACATTTATAAAAATCTCGCCCTTATAGCTCTATCATATACGTAAAAATCACATTTTTAATATTTCTACTAATTAAAAATCGAATTTTTATTCTTCTATTAATATAGATAAAAATCAAATCTTTCTATTGTCAATGGATATATAAAAATCACATCTGTTTCAAATCAAAGATCATTTCTTTTTCAATTTAAAATCATTTATTTTCTACTTAAAAAAAATCAAACCCTTTTTTTTTGTTAAAAACCTAAGCTAAACTGATTTAAAAACCTTAGCTAAACTAATTTAAAAACCTAATTATTTGGAAAATAAACAAATGGATTTAATTGAAAACTTACTGTTTTGGCCGGAGGAGAGGTAGTTGGTGGGGAGAGGGAGTCGTGGCAGCGGTGCAAGAGGCGGAGGGGGTGGGCGCTTCCAGTCGGTGGTGGTTGGAGGTGGAAGAAGGGGGAGGGCTCGCGACGGCTTCGAGAGGAGGGGAAGAGAGGAGAACGGAGGAAGTGGAGGAGAGGAAGGGAGGCGAGGGAAGAGAGGGGCGCGCGCCTCCCTGACGTGGCGGCGGTGGACCAAATCGGAGGGGGCGGCGAATCACGATCCCCCTTCTCTCTCCTTTCCTTTTTTTAAATTTTAATTTTTAAAGTGAATGTGGGGGGGGGGGGGGTGAGAGGAAGTATGGAGAGGAGAGAGAGTTTTTATTTATTAATTTAATTATTTTCAAAAAGCAACTTTTAATTTCGACCTCGAAATCAAACCCACAGCCAGTCGTCCATAGCTAATTACTCCCATTCCGAACGCAATGGGATATGTATCATAGGCTGATTCGATCATTTCGATCAGTTTTTGTTAAAATCAACATATAACTCTATATATTGAATTTGAACACGTATTTCAATTTACCGGGGTCATATACTAACTCGAAAAATTCCAGAAAAATATTTTCTAGCTTCATATTGACGATACGGTCCTAACAAAACTAATTTAGTAGAATTCTGAGACCGTTTGAAAAATGGCCATTTTCCAGTTGATTAAAATCAACTAAAACTGGTCAAACGCGTTTTCCTTTGCCACGCTCACATATTGAATCGATAAATTACGAAAATTGGAATCTAGCAATAACTTGACATCATGGATCCAACAAAAGTGGTTTCGCCGAAATCCGAGGTCGGTTGCAAAATTCCCATTTAGAAGGGCCAGAATTCCATAACGACTATTCTGAAAATTCATTTGGACGTAACTTTTGATTCCCGCTATGAAATTTTGATTTTTCGGATTCGTTGGAAAGATATTCTCTATTAGATTCTAATATTTTTGGTTTCGCTAAATTCCGGTTTATTTTGAATCCTATACATTCATTTGAACTTTGAAATCGAATTATCGAACTACCGCGCCATTTTCAATTCCTTTTATAATTTAAAATAAATATTTATATTTTAACGATGAGCTATATAAATATATTTATTCGAATTCCATTCAAAATAATTTCCCGTCATTATTTTTTTAAAATAATTCGTTTTAAATATTCAAAATCACTAAAATTGCCAAAATAAAAAAAATTAAACTGGCTCGCATTTTTGGGTTGTTACAATCTCCCCCTACTTAAAACTTTTCGTCCCCGAAAAGGAACGAAGCCGAAAGTTGTTTTACAAATCAACTCAACTTCCATTATTTTCTTTACGGCTTAAGTTCTTCAACTTTTTAGTTTCTAAGAACTTTTCAAATTCTTCAAAAATTTGGCTAACACCGTAAATTTTCGAAAAATTTCGCCATAACCTCCCCTGCACCGGGGACTTCGGGATATTTCATATAGCTTCCCATGGCCTTCTTCAATCCAAAAAAAAAAGAAAAAGCCAAGCGGCTAGCCATGGCTCACAAAATCACCCAAAACTCAAGAAATACAATAAACATGTACCTATTTGTCGGGCAAACAATTTTATTCCTCTGCTCTAGCCTCCTTGCTATGACCTGTTCACACATATATATGTACATGCATGCAATTGCAAATAATTTTCAATACAGTTCAATTTGGCCTAAATTCACCGTTCATTCACATAATGGTTTAAAGGAATAATCATACAACACAATCATCAATCAATTAGTGAATTAATGTTTCAAATCCATAATTTTGATACATATATAGAAAATCATGTTTTTGATGCCAATTCACAATAATGTACTCTAGCTATATTTTGGTTCTCATACCAGTCTAATGGAAATATATAGATATCACACCTTCGAAACTCGAACATAAATTCTGATGATGATCGATCAACCATCAGAACCATCTCCGGGCAGCTAGAGCGTGATTCCATATCTATCCAGTATATTAAAACTTCGAATATACGTTCATGACGCGTATATGCAAAATCCTTATATATTGGATTGTCCAAATTCAATTTAAATAAATATTCATATACGTATAATTGAATTAAATTTTCAAAACAAAATTTGTTCTCAATTTTTATTTGAAAAATATACTACTCACACTCTTTCTAGGATACTACTGATCCTATCTCTAATGAGTCATTCTAATTGGATATTACTAATCCAATATCTGATGAATTCTTATGTTTAGTTCTAATGTGTCTTGTTCTCGAGCTCTGTAAACCAGAGCTCCGATACCAAATGTAGCGACCCGAACTTCCCCATCTCCGAAGAGAAGAGAAAGAACGAATTACCGTGAGTACAAGACGAATCAGAACGCAAACAGAAGAACATTTCATTGTTATTACAACAATTCCATCAGAATACAAGAATATACAGAGTATGAATGAATAAAATACATTCAATAAGTATCAGAGATTACAATAATTTACATAGCAGCGGAAAACAATACAAAACACAACTGAAAGTAATACACGGATACAGAGCTTTCCAAGCATCGTTCCAGCTGTAAATCAGGATCCTGTGAATATAAATCTGCAAAACCAAAACTACTAGCTGCCCGTGTCGAAAATAAGGGCATCCAGAGTTTAGGTTAAAACAATAAACTCCGGGTCAGTCATGTGACTGGTGTGAGAACTAAAATAGTTATTAATTCAATTTTAACAGAGAGTAATTCAAGGGATCACGCCGTATAACACGGAACGGGTTTCCTCCCAAGAATACCAGTGCATATCAATAAACAATGCAATGCTTTTTAGAAAAATGAAGCTATTATAAGACCCAGGTCCCATCACACAATGCAACGCAAGCCGGAGGATAGGGTTTTCCCGTATAATAACCAAACATGCTTGGTACGTTTAAAACAAATCATTTTGATATTATTATAAGTGTATAGTGTCAAAACAATTTCAATCATAAATATCAATCATAGACGGCATGGGTACCATATATCATGTCGCCATACTAGGCTCTGCAAATAAAACCGAAATATCTCGTATTGGAAATTGGATTTCCGTCATGAGTCGAGGCAAGGGGCAAGCTCCTCTCCGCTTTGAGACACTCTAGAAAATGCCTCGGGATTACACACTCTGGGTAACCCCTGGGATCCTCCAAGACTGGTCCTCCCTTACGTTTGAGGATTAAATATTCCTGAACACACGTTTCCCGGTCCTAACAGACCTAAAATCGAGGCGCCTTGCATCCAAACCACAAGATGAAAAGTATATAAATGTCATCCAGTTTAAGCACTGACACCACCCATAGCTAGAAAGAAACGTCGTGCACTCCTTGGGTCCTCATCCCGTTTTTGACTCATACCGAGGTGTGGGGCTCGCGAATTCATGTTATACACAAAGCTACGCCACGTAGGCCGTGCTTTGATCATCAACCACAAGACTCTGCTTTTCAACAAAAGCCTTGATCCATGCAACTCAGCGTGCCACACAGGCAATTCATGCTATGCGACTGATATCTATCGATATACAACCTCTGAGCTCGTACGTCTCAGAGAAGGGCATTAAGCAAGAGAATAAATTCTCCGCCGCCAAACAGATATATATTTAATAGAAATCAATCAACACAGAATAAAATCCAATGTCGGACACACAATCCATTTACACGTCCGTTCTGGGTATGAACGAAACCCGAGGCATTTTCCTCGCATATCCATCGATCTCCAAGTACGTCTGGATGACCACCAACTATTTCCATCCTCTTGGGTGTACAGCCCAATCAGGACTATCAGTAATTATCCAAATGATGTGAAGACTTCCGGTCTTCGACCAACGTCTTCATCTTCGACTTATCGTCGAATCGGTTATTCAGAATGGGTGTAAATCCGACCTTTCCGAATAACCCGCGTATATAATAAACACGTGTTACACAAACACAACATACGCCTCATTCCAATTCTGAATATTCTTTTATTCAAATATTCACTTCTTTTGGGAAAGGTTCCCATTAATTTTATCAATTATAATTTCTTTTAAATTTATTCTTTAATCTTCCTTTGGATGTCATTTCAAACCAAATTATGGTTTTCCAAACTAGTCGAGATTAGCGAACCACACCGAAGTAATTATTTATTTTATTTCCCAATCCCAACCTATTCATACCATGGAGCAAAACTGTTATTACCCCATAACTAACACCACGGTGTTATCGGTAAATTCAATTACCATTTCACGTTCAAATCTAATTAAAGATTTAACTATCGCTCGGAGCAAAACTTGCGATACTCCATTCTCGATCCTTTCCTATATTTGATAATTTATATTCTCAATTCCCATTTCAATCTAATTAAAGGTTCATTAAAACTCTTCTTAATTTTAATCTTTAACTGGGTTAAAGAACCCAGGGTCATTTAAAACACGGTTCATGATAAACCCAAAGCCAATTTAAATTTAGTTCCAATTAAATACCAATTAACTGGACAATTTCACTAAATCTTAATTAAAAGATTTATTCTTTTCTAAACAGGGTTCAAGAACAGTGTTAATGAAGACACCATTCACGACAAACCCAAATCTCATTTGATATTAATTACAAGGCTCTGAATAGAGAATATATCGGCTTATATTCAATATCAAATCCTGAAATCAACGAATATCGTATTGGAAATAACGATATATAATCATTTGATATTAATTACAATTTTGTTAAGGGGGAAGTCTATAACAACTCTGTTTTCGCTGTCAAAATTGTACGTGTGACTAATTAAAACAGAAGTGTTAAATTTGTGTTGTGACGATTTGTTAATTTAGTAAACAGATTAAACTAGATAGAACTATATGTAGAATTTAGTAATTATACATATATAATTGAAATAGATGAAAATATAGTTATACATTGAATACTGGGTTATAAAATAGGTCACTGAGCATTGGATTAAATAAAGTCGTTTGCTATTAATAAACAAACTATCGATCGAGACTTCAACAAAAATGATAAGAAGAAAATTGATTAAACAAGGGGATAAAGTATATTATTAAAAAGCAAATAGACATGGTCATGCCTAAGGCCTATTAAAATCCAATTATCTTTCTTTCTCGGGAAGCTACCATGGTAGGCCAGAGACACACATAACATCGTTCCATCTCCAAATCTAAGGGGTAAACGGAAGAAAAATAAATGAAAAAAAAACGAAGAAAAAAAAAAAGAAATGGCCTGATATCGCGAACGCACCAGGCTAGTTGGCGACAAGCCACCTTGCGTGCGTCGGAGGTGAGCAGATGGAACTAGAACGCAGCAATTGCTTCTCTTCTCATGAACGCCGGAGTCCGATTGGGGTTTAGCAATGCAGAAGTTTGAAAAAGGAGCATGAACTGTTTGCGCCGATGGAGGAGTGAACTTTTCGATTATTGTGTGGTTGTCGGAGCCTGAAGAATATGGGCAGCGATACCGTCATCAATTAATTGCTAAAAATTCTAGAACTTGAGCGTCGTTCGAGGTGAGTTTTCCCCTCACTCACATCTATGTTTTATTCCATAATAGTTATATTTTTTTTCATATCATTATTCGAATTGGATTTTTTGTTTGTGTAATTGAATTGATTGTGTGTTTGAATTGGTTGCCATGCTATCACTTTGTTTGATGGATGAAATGGTTGAATATGCGTTGTTCAACCCTAGTGTGTTTATTTAAATGGGTCTTGTTGCATCTTTTCCTAGCTTCAAGTGCAATATTTTATGATTTTGTGTATTCTTTCTGAGTTGTTTCATAAGACTAATTCCTATAAATTGGAAGAGCCAACATTATCACTAATTCGTACCTCGAATTGGTGAAGTTTAGATGATTTTCCGTATGTCGGTTTCATGAATGATTTCGTGAATTTGTCGACACTATACGCATTTTTATAAATCGAGTTTGAAAAGATTTTCTATATATATAAATAGTTGCTTTGAGACAAGTTCTTTCTAAGTATGTTTCAAAAGTATAATTATCTTGAAGCAATATAACATACAATATTTTCAATATATAAGAGTTTTCAAGGAAATATCAAAATGATTTCTAAATTGTTTTACAAACATGTTTTCTCAAAAATCAAATATTTTTCATATATAAAATCACACTTTTCTGCACCATTCAAGGAGGCGTGTTGGGAATTAAATGGTATTGTAAACCCCGTGGTATAAGACACGACGGTATACAAAACCGGTTAATCCTAGATTCGTCTAATTGAAGCTATTGATTGTTGTTTATGTTGATCTCCAGTGTGAAGCTGACTAGTTGGCAGTAAACCGGCAGTGAGAACGTGTGGTATGGGAGCACGGTTACCATTACATGGATTACAGACTAAAAGTCTTTAACACATATTGCTGTTTGTTGTTGAGCCAGTACTCGCTTCGGGAGGGAGCTTGACTCGGGGGGAGTCTTATATACGTGCTCACTTGACCAGGAGGGTCAAGTTACACTCGGTCAGGGGGGGTCATGGTGATGGGTGCCTTAATTTGAACACGTATAAGGGACTTGGCTAAGCTCGGGGGAGCTTATTTGTTGATGCTCGTGTAGATTTGTTGTTTTGGATCCACCTTATGTTGCTGTGTTGACTTTGTTGATTCTGTTGTCATTCTGTGCTTTGGATCCAATTTATGTTATTCCTAGATCCCATTTTTTTGATTTGTAGAGTTGTTGAATTTCAAATGTTTACACCTTTATCGTTGACGTTGATTTAAATATTTATATAGCCTTAGTGCTATCTTGTGGGATAAGAAGGTGATTACACTAATGTTGCTTTGAACCCTTGTAAGAGTTCTATATATTGATGTTGTGCTTGTTTCCATTTGGTTTCATGGTATTTTGGGGTCTTATTTAAACAACTTAGCATTAGAACTTAAGCAACATGTTGTTGACGGAGACATTTGTATTTTTTTTATTGTAGCCCAACACATGAGATAATTAAATATTGATTTAGTTGTAATTTTCTCATGTATCTTGTTGTTTTGGAATTCATATTGTTCTTCTCTATTGAGAAGAATTATCACTTGTGAGTTATTTCTCTTTCACTTTTATGATATTTAGAGATGCTCTGATGACTGTATTCTACGTACTCTGGTTAGACCGAGTTTTTCAAGTTACAAGATGTCCTCAAGAGAAACCATATGCATGTTGCTTATTAAATTCCCTTGAAATAGATAAAAGAATCATTGATGCCTCCTTTATTATGAATGATCATTGTGAAATGAATAATATTGTCCCTTTTTATGTTTTTATTCTTGTTTAGAGCACCCAAACATTTTATATTAACTATAATGGATTTAAACATAAACTGATCTGTTTACAATTTATATCATACTCGGGTCAGACCGAGACATCACAGGTGCAAGGACCTTGAGACTGGCTTGTATTTATTGGGCTTAGAAGAGTATAGTATTCTATCATTTATTATCGTGTATTGTATGGATTCATGTATATATTGATGTGTATTAGATAGATGTATATAAAATGTTAAATATTATATGTTATATTTATCGATGTAATTGACTCTGTGAGCTCTGTATTCATGTATATTCTGTATTGTTCTGTCCTGGAGACACATGTGTAATTGTCTTGTACCGACGTTGAGTACGTAAGGGTAAGTGTTATTTCAGAAATTTTAATACGTACCAGTGTCAGTCCAAGAGAATTTTCACGTGTGTTGTAATAACCCGGAAAATCTGGGCCAGTTTAAAATTTTTATTTTGGCAATTTTAGTGAATTTTGAATATTTATAATGAATTATTTTAAATAATATCGACGAGAAATTTATTTTGAATATAATTCGAACGTATATATTTATATACGTCGTCGTTAGAATATAAATAATTATATATATAATTATAAATAGAATTGAAAATGGCGCGATAGTTCGATAATTCGATTTCAAACTTCAATTGAATGTACCGGGTGCAAAACAATCCGGATTTTAGTGAAACCAAAAACATTAGGATCTAATTGATGATATCTTTCCAACGAATCCGAAAAATCGAAAGTTCGTAGCGGGAATCAAAAGATATGTCCAGTTGAAAATTCTGAATAGTCGCTATGGAATTCAGGCCCTTAAAAATGGACATTTTGCAAACGACCTCGGATTTCGACGAAACCACTTTTGTTGGATCCGCAGTGTAAAGTTATTGCTAGATTTCAAATTTCATAATTTTTCGAGTCAATATGTGAGCGCGGCAAAGGAAAACGTGTTTTGACCATTTCAGTTGATTTTAATCGACTGGAAAATGGCCATTTTTCTAACGGTCTCAGAATTCGACGAAACTAGTTTTGTTAGGACCGTATCGTCAATACGAAGCTAGAAAATATTTTTATGGAATTTATAGAGTTAGTATGTGGCCCCGGTAATTTGAAATGTACGTTTAAAATTCAATATAGTGATTTATATTTTAAATTTGACGGAAACTTAGCGTAACAGCCGAATTGGCTAACGGAACATATCCCATTGTGTTCAGAATGGGGGTAATTAGCTAGAGATGATAGTCGTTGGGTTGGATTTGGAGTTCAAATAAAAAGGTTGACTTTTTTTCGAATTAATTAAAGAATTAAATAAAAAATATATATTTATATATCCCCCTTTTCCTTTCTTTCCCTCAGTACACGTTGGATAGATAAATAAAAAAAAAAAAAAAAAAACTAGCGATCGCTCCCCTGATCCACGCCGCCACCGTCGCATCGGAGCCGCCCTCCCCGCCACCAACCCCGGCGCTGCCCCCTCCGCTTCCCCTTCCTTCTTCCTCCACCTTCAACGCGTGAACCGTGGACCCCCAAAATCCCTAGCCGCCTGAGACCGCAGCCAACCGCCAAGCTGGGCCCGCCGCTGTCGTGCCGTGACCTGCGCCGCCCCTCTGGTGATCCTCCGGCCACCTCTAACTCCCCCAAGCTCTAAAAATCGAACCCCTAGCCTCGATTTCCCAAATCAGAGCCACCCCCGACCTTCATCACCTTGCCGCCACCACCCACCGTGTCAACGCCTGCTGTGAGGCCCCTCGTCTGAAATAAATCAATGATGGTAAGTTTTTATAATTTTTCATACAGTAAAAGTAGGATTTTTAAAACAGTAAAAGTAGGAAAACAGTAAAAGTAGGATTTTTAAAAAACCGTAAAGGTAGAATTTTTAACACGGTAAAGCTTTAATTTTTAGTTGGAGGAAAATATGATTTTTATAATTTTAAAGTATTAAAAATATGATCTTTACTATATAGAAATATTAAAAATATGATTTTTATATTTTTAAAGTATTAAAAATATAATCTTTATAGGATAGAGAATATAAAAATATCATCTTTGTATATGTAGCGAAATAAAAATCTGATTTTTATTTTATATACGTTGAAGTAAAGTGATGATTTTTATAATGATGAAATCTTTATTTTTATAAAGGCGAAATCAATATTTTTGAAATGGAATTTTTATCTATATGACGCCAAAGTAGAAATTCGATTTTTATATATTGAATAGCATAGTAAAAATTCGATTTTTAAATATATGAAGTGATTATAAAAATATGATTTTTAAATTGAAAACGAACAAATAAAAATGTGATTTTTATTTTAAAGACATCAAAATATAAAAATGTGATTTTTATGTATATAGTGACTACGGGCAACGAAGATGACGAAGATGGGATAACGAAGAAGATTTCTACAAATGAAGAGTCGTGGTATTGGATAGCTTTAGGTGAGAAATTCTCACCTTTCAATTTAATTTTTCTAGTTATATATATTTATACTAGGATGCAGACGGTGCTTAGTAGCACCCGACACCCGTCATCCACAGACCATGGATGGCTTGTTTGTTAAATTGTTTGGTTGTGTAGTTGGTTAGATTATTTGGTTTGAACTGAATTGTTTGGTGAAATAAAATTGATTTGATTGATGTGTGAATGGCGTGGGCCTTCACTAGACCGGGGATAAGGTTAGGCCTCGTCCCGTTTCTAGTATCGTGCCGTTATGCCGCCGAAATTTTCTAAAATATGTTAGAAAAATAAAAATATCATTTTTATTGTGTAAATGAAATGAATAGAAATTCATGTGTTAAAATAAAATATATTATCATTAAAAATATAGTTTTAACGTGAAAGTGAATAAATAAATATTTATAAACAAATCGGCGGATTTGTTTATATACTGATTTGACTGATATTGAATGGGTCGATAAATTTTACACATCGCCCAACTGCACAATTAAAAATCTGTGTTTGATTGTTTGAAACCCCACACGGGTGTTGGGATGAAATATAAATTTCACTCATCCTGATTGATTAAATATGTCGATCGATTGATTGACAGGCTGTTATAAGCGTAAGATATCTATATTTGATGCTTATACAGTGTAGTGCACTTTGGTTGATGGTTGATTGTTTATTATTGCTATTATATACATGTGTCGTATGGAATCCATATAATTAACGTTATATGGTGATTGATTGGGCCTCATTCCAATCGGGAAAGTAATGAATATTATAAAAGAAAATTCATGTGTTGAATATAAAAATAGTGATGTGTTGACAGTACTCATGTGTTGAGATTAGTCGTGTGTTGAAATAAATATAGATTCATGTGTTGAATGGGATAAATATTCATTTGTTGGATAGAATAAAGAAGTTTTGAAAATATAAAGCCGTGTTGATTAGATTGACGCCATTTTGACGTAAACGATATTTATATCGATTTTATTCATTTCGAAATGAATTGAATTGAAAACGATTTCAAAATGAATTGAATTGAAAACGATTTCGAAATGAATTGAATTGAAAACGATTTCGAAATGAATTGAATTGAAAACGATTTCGAAATGAATTGAATTGAAAACGATTTCGAAATGAATTGAATTGAAAATGATTTCGAAACGAATTGAATTGAAAACGATTTCGAAATGAATTGAATTGAAAACGATTTCGAAATGAATTGAATTGAAAACGATTTCGAAATGAATTGAATAGAAAACGATTTCGAAATGAATTGAATTGAAAACGATTTCGAAATGAATTGAATTGAAAACGATTTCGAAATGAATTGAATTGAAAACGATTTCGAAATGAATTGAATTGAAAGCGAATTCAAATGAATTCAAATGAATTGAATAGAAATGAATTTTAAAACGAATTTATAAAGAAGAATTCAATGTTGATTTGAATTGGAATGGAAGTTGAAATTGTTTTGAAACGAATGTAGAACTATTTATAAAATTCGTTTTAAAAGGAAATCGACGAAATATATATAATATATATATATATATATATTATATATATATAATGGCCTGAATAGAACGCGCCGCGCCGCGGCAGTTCGTGAATTTCGACCATTTATTTCAAACGGACATTGCGGGAGATCCGACCGTCGGATTCTCCTAAAACCGGAACCGTTGGGTTCGTATCGAAAAGAGCTTTCCAATGAATATTAGAAATTTGAAATCTAACGGTTGGATTTGGAGTTATGTCCAAATCAAATTCGAAAAAGGTCGTTGTAAGTGCAGTTCGATGGCCGTTGTTGGAAATCGACTGTACGGGCCTTGGTAAAATTATTAAAAATATCTATAATTTGTGTAAAATCATAATATATGGATTGGAAAGAGTTGAGCTGGAAAATTCCACATTTGAAAAGATAAATATAGATTTTTATCGAAATAAACTAGTTTTGAACTAGAATTAAAATCAATTTATTTTTGAAATAAATAAATTGAATTTGAAAGTGATTTTAAAAATAATCAATACTCCCAATACGTGGATTGGACTGGAGTTGAATCGAAATTATCTTCGGGATATTTCGATGTTAGATTTCGTGACTATACAAATATTGTTATGGGGATTTGAAAGATATATTTTATATCGTTATTTCCAATACGATATATGTTGGTTTCAGAATTTGATATTGAATATAAGCCGATATATTTTCTATTCAGAGCCTTGTATTTAATATCAAATGTGATTTGGGTTTATCGTGAATCATGTTTTAGAAGACATTGGTTCTTTAACCCAGTTAAAGGCAAGATATCGATTTTTGAGAAGATTAAAACTAAGGGAGTTTTAATGAATCTTTAATTAGATTGAAAAAAAAATGAATTGATTATTTAAATTATCAAAATCTGAAAAGTGATCGAGAGTGGAGTATCACCAGTTTTGCTCCAAAGCGATAGTTAAATCTTTAATTAGATTTGAACGTGAAATGGTAATTAATTTTACCGATAACACCGTGGTGTTAGATGTGGAGTATTACCAGTTTTCTCTATGGGATATATAGGTTGGGATTGGGAAATAAAATAAATAATTACTTCGGTGTGGTTCGTTAATCCCGACTAGTTTGAAATGATATCCATAGGAGGATTAAAGAATGTGATTTTGTGAATAAAATAATATTCTGAATTGGAATGAGGCGTTTGTTGTGTTTGTGTAACATTCGTTTATTATATACGTGGGTTATTCAGAAAGGTCGGGTTTATACCCATTCTGAATAACCGATTCGACGAGATGTCGAAGATGAAGACGGTGGTTGAAGACCGGAAGTCTTCACATCGTTCGGGTGATTACTGATGATCTTGATTGGGTTGTACACCCAGGATGAGGGAATCAGTTGGTGATCGTCCAGACGTACCTGGAGATGGATGGATATGCGAGGAAAGTGCCTCCGGTTTCGTTCAGACCCAGAACGAACTTGTAAATGGATTGTGTGTCCGACATTGTATTCCTTTATATTGTATTTGTTGATCTCTGCTAAATATATATCTGTTTGGCGGTGGAGAATTTATTCTCTTGCTTAACGCCCTTCTCTGAGACATATGAGCTCAGAGGTTATATATTGGCAGAAATCAGTGGTACGATATGGATTGATAGTGTGGCATACTGAGATGCAGTGATCTAGACTTTTGTTGAAAAGCAAAGTTTGGTGGTTGATGATCAAAGCGCAGCTGATATAGCATGGCTTTGTGTATAGCGTTGATCCGCGAGCCTCACAGCCCGGAATGGTGGTAAACTGATGGTTTGATCAGTATAATTTTTAGTGTAGTGGATTCGGTCGACCGATATTGAGCTTCGTGCTCGGAGGGATAGAGTAAGCGGTGTTTTCTCTTGCTGGGACGTAAGCCGCGGTGATACTTGAGTCCCAAAAGTGCGGATGTGCATAGCCGTGTTTTCTCTCGCTGAGACGTAAGCCGCGGTGATTTGTACTACGCGATCGATCTTTCGAATCAGGAGCCACCATGATGGAAATCCAATTTCCAATACGTGTATTGCGGCTTTATTTGTAGAGCCTAGTATGGCGACATAGTGGGATGGGGCACTCATGCCGTCTATGATTTATATTTATGATTGAAATTGTTCTTGACACTATACACTTATTATAGTATCAAATGATTTGTTTTAAACGTATCAAGCATGTTTGGTTGTTATAAGGTAAAACCCTATCCTCCGGCTTGCGTTGCATTGTGTGATGGGACCTAGGTCTTATAATAGCTTCATTTTTCGAAAAAGCATTGCGCTGTTTATTCTATGCACTAGTATTCTTGGGAGGAAACCCGTTCCGTGTTATACGGCGTGGTCCCTTGAATTACTCTCTTTTAAAGTAAAGTTTTAAATAACTGTTTTAGTTCTCACACCAGTCACATGACTGACCTGGAGTTTATTGTTTTAACCTAAACTCTGGGTGCCCTTATTTTCGACACGGGCAGCTAGTAGTTTTGGTTTTGCAGATTTATATTCACAGGATCCTGGTTTACAGCTGGAATGATATCCGGAAAGCTTTGTATCCGTATATCTCTTCTAGTTGTGTATTATATTATTTTCCGCTGCTATGTACTTAAATGTAATTTAAATCTCTGATATTTCTGTGTAATATTCTTTTATACTCTGTATATTCTTGTAATCTGATGCATTGTTGTAATATACAATGAAATGTTCTTCTGTTTGTGTTCTGATTTGTTTTGTCCTCACAGTAATTCGTTCTTTCTCATCTCTTCGGAGACCGGGGAAGTTTCGGGTCGCTTCATTTGGTATCAGAGCTTTGGTTTACAGAGCTCGAGAACAAGGCACATTAGAACCATACGAAAGAATTCATCAGATATTGGATTAGCAATATCCAATTAGAATGACTCGTTAGAGATAGGATCAGTAGTATCCTAGAACGAATGTGAAGAGTATATTTTTTTCAATTGAAAAAAATTTTGTTTTAAAATTTAAATCGCTTTATACGTATTTGAATATTTATTTATTTTGAATATGGACAATCGAGTATATATAGATTTCGCGTATACGCGTCATGAACGTATATTCGAAGTTTTAATATACTGGGTAGATATAGAATCACATTCTAGATATCCGGGGATGATTCTGATGATGGTGCATCATCATTAGTATTCATATTCGAGTCTCGAAGGTGTGATTTCTATATATTTCCATTAGACTGGTGTGAGAACCAAAACTAGTATAGTTAGAACACATTGTTGTGAATTGGCATCAAAACATGATTTTTTGTATATGTATCAAAAATTTATGAATTTGAAACGTTAATCCACTAATTGATTGATGTTTGTGTTGTTTGTTTATTTGTTTGCTAATTTTTAACCATTTAGCCTAATTGTATCAAATATTGAATTATATTAAAAATTGGTTGCTTTTGCTTGCATATACATATACTTACATTGAACAGGTCATAGCAAGGAGGCTAGAGCAGAGAATAAAATTTGTTTGCCCGACAAATAGGTATATGTTTATTACATAATTTCCTGTTTTGTTTGGGTGATGATGATTTTGTGAGCCTATTGGCTAGCCGCTTGGCCTTTTCTTTTTCTTTTTGAAATCTGAAGGACCGGGGAAGCTATTTGAAATTCCCCGATGCTCCCGGTGCAGGGGAGGTTATGGCGAAATTTTTCGAAAATTTAGGGTGTTAGCCAAATTTTTGAAAATTTGAAAATTCTCAGAAACTAAAAAGTTAGAGAATGGAAGCCAGATCGAACGTAGAGTTGATTAATCAAACCACTTTCGACTTTGTTCCTTTTCGGGGACGAAAAGTTTTAAGTGGGGGAGAATGTAATAACCCGGAAAATCTGGGCCAGTTTAAAATTTTTATTTTGGCAATTTTAGTGAATTTTGAATATTTAAAATGAATTATTTTAAATAATATCGACGAGAAATTTATTTTGAATATAATTCGAACGTATATATTTATATACGTCGTCGTTAGAATATAAATAATTATATATATAATTATAAATAGAATTGAAAATGGCGCGGTAGTTCGATAATTCGATTTCAAACTTCAATTGAATGTACCGGGTGCAAAACAATCCGGATTTTAGTGAAACCAAAAACATTAGGATCTAATTGATGATATCTTTCCAACGAATCCGAAAAATCGAAAGTTCGTAGCGGGAATCAAAAGATATGTCCAGTTGAAAATTCTGAATAGTCGCTATGGAATTCAGGCCCTTAAAAATGGACATTTTGCAAACGACCTCGGATTTCGACGAAACCACTTTTGTTGGATCCGCAGTGTAAAGTTATTGCTAGATTTCAAATTTCATAATTTTTTGAGTCAATATGTGAGCGCGGCAAAGGAAAACGTGTTTTGACCATTTCAGTTGATTTTAATCGACTGGAAAATGGCCATTTTTCTAACGGTCTCAGAATTCGACGAAACTAGTTTTGTTAGGACCGTATCATCAATACGAAGCTAGAAAATATTTTTATGGAATTTATAGAGTTAGTATGTGGCCCCGGTAATTTGAAATGTACGTTTAAAATTCAATATAGTGATTTATATTTTAAATTTGACGGAAACTTAGCGTAACAGCCGAATTGGCTAACGGAACATATCCCATTGTGTTCAGAATGGGGGTAATTAGCTAGAGATGATAGTCGTTGGGTTGGATTTGGAGTTCAAATAAAAAGGTTGACTTTTTTCGAATTAATTAAAGAATTAAATAAAATATATATATTTATATATCCCCCTTTTCCTTTCTTTCCCTCAGTACACGTTGGATAGATAAATTAAAAAAAAAAAAAAACTAGCGATCGCTCCCCTGATCCACGCCGCCACCGTCGCATCGGAGCCGCCCTCCCCGCCACCAACCCCGGCGCTGCCCCCTCCGCTTCCCCTTCCTTCTTCCTCCACCTTCAACGCGTGAACCGTGGACCCCCAAAATCCCTAGCCGCCTGAGACCGCAGCCAACCGCCAAGCTGGGCCCGCCGCTGTCGTGCCGTGACCTGCGCCGCCCCTCTGGTGATCCTCCGGCCACCTCTAACTCCCCCAAGCTCTAAAAATCGAACCCCTAGCCTCGATTTCCCAAATCAGAGCCACCCCCGACCTTCATCACCTTGCCGCCACCACCCACCGTGTCAACGCCTGCTGTGAGGCCCCTCGTCTGAAATAAATCAATGATGGTAAGTTTTTATAATTTTTCATACAGTAAAAGTAGGATTTTTAAAACAGTAAAAGTAGGATTTTTAAAACAGTAAAAGTAGGATTTTTAAAAAACCGTAAAGGTAGAATTTTTAACACGGTAAAGCTTTGATTTTTAGTTGGAGGAAAATATGATTTTTATATTTTTAAAGTATTAAAAATATGATCTTTACTATATAGAAATATTAAAAATATGATTTTTATATTTTTAAAGTATTAAAAATATAATCTTTATAGGATAGAGAATATAAAAATATCATCTTTGTATATGTAGCGAAATAAAAATCTGATTTTTATTTTATATACGTTGAAGTAAAGTGATGATTTTTATAATGATGAAATCTTTATTTTTATAAAGGAGAAATCAATATTTTTGAAATGGAATTTTTATCTATATGACGCCAAAGTAGAAATTCGATTTTTATATATTGAATAGCATAGTAAAAATTCGATTTTTAAATATATGAAGTGATTATAAAAATATGATTTTTAAATTGAAAACGAACAAATAAAAATGTGATTTTTATTTTAAAGACATCAAAATATAAAAATGTGATTTTTATGTATATAGTGACTACGGGCAACGAAGATGACGAAGATGGGATAACGAAGAAGATTTCTATAAATGAAGAGTCGTGGTATTGGATAGCTTTAGGTGAGAACTTCTCACCTTTCAATTTAATTTTTCTAGTTATATATATTTATACTAGGATGCAGACGGTGCTTAGTAGCACCCGACACCCGTCATCCACAGACCATGGATGGCTTGTTTGTTAAATTGTTTGGTTGTGTAGTTGGTTAGATTATTTGGTTTGAACTGAATTGTTTGGTGAAATAAAATTGATTTGATTGATGTGTGAATGGCGTGGGCCTTCACTAGACCGGGGATAAGGTTAGGCCTCGTCCCGTTTCTAGTATCGTGCCGTTATGCCGCCGAAATTTTCTAAAATATGTTAGAAAAATAAAAATATCATTTTTATTGTGTAAATGAAATGAATAGAAATTCATGTGTTAAAATAAAATATATTATCATTAAAAATATAGTTTTAACGTGAAAGTGAATAAATAAATATTTATAAACAAATCGGCCGATTTGTTTATATACACTTATTTGACTGATATTGAATGGGTCGATAAATTTTACACATCGCCCAACTGCACAACTAAAAATCTGTGTTTGATTGTTTGAAACCCCACACGGGTGTTGGGATGAAATATGAATTTCACTCATCCTGATTGATTAAATATGTCGATCGATTGATTGGCAGGCTGTTATAAGCGTAAGATATCTATATTTGATGCTTATACAGTGTAGTGCACTTTGGTTGATGGTTGATTGTTTATTATTGCTATTATATACATGTGTCGTATGGAATCCATATAATTAACGTTATATGGTGATTGATTGGGCCTCATTCCAATCGGGAAAGTAATGAATATTACAAAAGAAAATTCATGTGTTGAATATAAAAATAGTGATGTGTTGACAGTACTCATGTGTTGAGATTAGTCGTGTGTTGAAATAAATATAGATTCATGTGTTGAATGGGATAAATATTCATTTGTTGGATAGAATAAAGAAGTTTTGAAAATATAAAGCCGTGTTGATTAGATTGACGCCATTTTGACGTAAACGATATTTATATCGATTTTATTCATTTCAAAATGAATTGAAAACGATTTCGAAATGAATTGAATTGAAAACGATTTCGAAATGAATTGAATTGAAAACGATTTCGAAATGAATTGAATTGAAAACGATTTCGAAATGAATTGAATTGAAAACGATTTCGAAATGAATTGAATTGAAAACGATTTCGAAATGAATTGAATTGAAAACGATTTCGAAATGAATTGAATTGAAAACGATTTCGAAATGAATTGAATTGAAAACGATTTCGAAATGAATTGAATTGAAAACGATTTCGAAATGAATTGAATTGAAAGCGAATTCAAATGAATTCAAATGAATTGAATAGAAATGAATTTTAAAACGAATTTATAAAGAAGAATTCAATGTTGATTTGAATTGGAATGGAAGTTGAAATTGTTTTGAAACGAATGTAGAACTATTTATAAAATTCGTTTTAAAAGGAAATCGACGAAATATATATAATATATATATATTATATATATATAATGGCCTGAATAGAACGCGCCGCGCCGCGGCAGTTCGTGAATTTCGACCATTTATTTCAAACGGACATTGCGGGAGATCCGACCGTCGGATTCTCCTAAAACCGGAACCGTTGGGTTCGTATCGAAAAGAGCTTTCCAATGAATATTAGAAATTTGAAATCTAACGGTTGGATTTGGAGTTATGTCCAAATCAAATTCGAAAAGGTCGCTGTAAGTGCAGTTCGATGGCCGTTGTTGGAAATCGACTGTACGGGCCTTGGTAAAATTATTAAAAATATCTATAATTTGTGTAAAATCATAATATATGGATTGGAAAGAGTTGAGCTGGAAAATTCCACATTTGAAAGGATAAAAATAGATTTTTATCGAAATAAACTAGTTTTGAACTAGAATTAAAATCAATTTATTTTTGAAATAAATAAATTGAATTTGAAAGTGATTTTAAAAATAATCAATACTCCCAATACGTGGATTGGACTGGAGTTGAATCGAAATTATCTTCGGGATATTTCGATGTTAGATTTCGTGACTATACAAATATTGTTATGGGGATTTGAAAGATATATTTTATATCGTTATTTCCAATACGATATATGTTGGTTTCAGAATTTGATATTGAATATAAGCCGATATATTTTCTATTCAGAGCCTTGTATTTAATATCAAATGTGATTTGGGTTTATCGTGAATCATGTTTTAGAAGACATTGGTTCTTTAACCCAGTTAAAGGCAAGATATCGATTTTTGAGAAGATTAAAACTAAGTGGAGTTTTAATGAATCTTTAATTAGATTGAAAAAAAAATGAATTGATTATTTAAATTATCAAAATCTGAAAAGTGATCGAGAGTGGAGTATCACCAGTTTTGCTCCAAAGCGATAGTTAAATCTTTAATTAGATTTGAACGTGAAATGGTAATTAATTTTACCGATAACACCGTGGTGTTAGATGTGGAGTATTACCAGTTTTCTCCATGGGATATATAGGTTGGGATTGGGAAATAAAATAAATAATTACTTCGGTGTGGTTCGTTAATCCCGACTAGTTTGAAATGATATCCATAGGAGGATTAAAGAATGTGATTTTGTGAATAAAATAATATTCTGAATTGGAATGAGGCGTTTGTTGTGTTTGTGTAACATTCGTTTATTATATACGTGGGTTATTCAGAAAGGCCGGGTTTATACCCATTCTGAATAACCGATTCGACGAGATGTCGAAGATGAAGACGGTGGTTGAAGACCGGAAGTCTTCACATCGTTCGGGTGATTACTGACGATCTTGATTGGGCTGTACACCCAGGATGAGGGAATCAGTTGGTGATCGTCCAGACGTACCTGGAGATGGATGGATATGCGAGGAAAGTGCCTCCGGTTTCGTTCAGACCCAGAACGAACTTGTAAATGGATTGTGTGTTCGACATTGTATTCCTTTATATTGTATTTGTTGATCTCTGCTAAATATATATCTGTTTGGCGGCGGAGAATTTATTCTCTTGCTTAACGCCCTTCTCTGAGACATATGAGCTCAGAGGTTATATATTAGCAGAAATCAGTGGTACGATATGGATTGATAGTGTGGCATACTGAGATGCAGTGATCCAGACTTTTGTTGAAAAGCAAAGTTTGGTGGTTGATGATCAAAGCGCAGCTGATATAGCATGGCTTTGTGTATAGCGTTGATCCGCGAGCCTCACAGCCCGGAATGGTGGTAAACTGATGGTTTGATCAGTATACATTTTTAGTGTAGTGGATTCGGTCGACCGATATTGAGCTTCGTGCTCGGAGGGATAGAGTAAGCGGTGTTTTCTCTTGCTAGGACGTAAGCCGCGGTGATACTTGAGTCCTAAAAGTGCGGATGTGCATAGCGGTGTTTTCTCTCGCTGAGACGTAAGCCGCGGTGATTTGTACTACGCGATCGATCTTTCGAATCAGGAGCCACCATGATGGAAATCCAATTTCCAATACGTGTATTGCGGCTTTATTTGTAGAGCCTAGTATGGCGACATAGTGGGATGGGGCACTCATGCCGTCTATGATTTATATTTATGATTGAAATTGTTCTTGACACTATACACTTATTATAGTATCAAATGATTTGTTTTAAACGTATCAAGCATGTTTGGCTGTTATAAGGTAAAACCCTATCCTCCGGCTTGCGTTGCATTGTGTGATGGGACCTGGGTCTTATAATAGCTTCATTTTTCGAAAAAGCATTGCGCTGTTTATTCTATGCACTAGTATTCTTGGGAGGAAACCCGTTCCGTGTTATACGGCGTGGTCCCTTGAATTACTCTCTTTTAAAGTAAAGTTTTAAATAACTGTTTTAGTTCTCACACCAGTCACATGACTGACCTGGAGTTTATTGTTTTAACCTAAACTCTGGGTGCCCTTATTTTCGACACGGGCAGCTAGTAGTTTTGGTTTTGCAGATTTATATTCACAGGATCCTGGTTTACAGCTGGAATGATATCCGGAAAGCTTTGTATCTGTATATCTCTTCTAGTTGTGTATTATATTATTTTCCGCTGCTATGTACTTAAATGTAATTTAAATCTCTGATATTTCTGTGTAATATTCTTTTATACTCTGTATATTCTTGTAATCTGATGCATTGTTGTAATATACAATGAAATGTTCTTCTGTTTGTGTTCTGATTTGTCTTGTCCTCACAGTAATTCGTTCTTTCTCATCTCTTCGGAGACCGGGGAAGTTTCGGGTCGCTTCATGTGTGCCCCTATAGCCTCATTCTCTGTATTATCTGATGGTATTACTTAGTGATACTCTTGGATAATATAGGTATAGAGGTGGGGCGTTACAAAGAGATTATCCCAAGGAATCAACGAGAAATCCGTACGATGTGAAGATCTCTGGTCTTCAACCACCGTCTTCAACACCTTCAATTGTTCGTTGTATAGTTATTCAGAATGGGTCGAAATCCGGTTTTTTAGAATGACCAGCGCATCTTTAAAATAGTTTTGAGAATATACAGGGATATCCTAAGTTTCATTCCACTTTGGATTATTCTTTGATTTCGATTAAATCTTAACACAAAGATTATTACATAAATCAAAATCCCATTTCTATCACTTAGTGGAATCGTAGAGGTAGACACCATTCCCACTCTAGTGGTTTAGGGAAATTTCTACCTACGATGGATTGTGACTAGCTCCTTACCCCTAACCCATATTTACATTTATTTTGGTAAGTTCTAAATACCTTCATTAATCCCTTTTTCATTTCATTCATTCAAAGCTTTATTTAAAGATTTATTTAAAACTCTAACTTAGTTTCAAATCATCAAAATCATTCTTTTCTTTAAATGGTTCAAAAACCATGTTATTAAAGACATTGGTCACAACAAACACCAAATCATACCTCCATTTGTAATGGAATCTTCACGAAAATCATATTAGCTCACAATCGATATGAATTCTCGTATCCAACCAATACTATAAACGGAATAATGACAAAGCCTATTAAATTCCTCAAATAGTATCCGTCTTCATCTACAGATACTCATACCAATCATAACCAACTCAATTCCCATCCAGTTACAATTTAATTCGCAAATTGGAAAACTTATCTTTGGAAAGTTTCATCAAATCTTAATTTAAATATTTATCATTACTTTTTATTCCAAATCATCTCTTTATCATTGTTGGCTTAAAGAACAAATGTTATTAAAAACATCATTCATGGCAAACCCAAAATCCAAATTGATATCAAGTATAAGATTTTAAAAAGATATAATAGTGACTTATATTTGACCTCAAATTCTGAAATCATAAATACTGTATATAGAATAATGATATAAATATCTTCCAAATTCCTCAAAAAGTATCTGTATAACTACAGAATTGAGTATTGAAATATCCAAAGATTATTTCTATTCAAATCAAAAGAAATAAAGTTTGAAGAGCTTTCAGTTTAATTTTAAACTAAGTTTCAAAGTATCTATTTACTATATTAAGTAAATCAGGTCAAAAAGCCCAAGATTCAAATAATAGTTCAAAATGTCTCAATTCTAGCTCAAAGCACTTTAAAATCATTAATTGTTATTTATCATAATTTTCCCTATTTTTAATAATTTAAAAATAACCCATATCTTTAAAGTCTGTTTTCAGGTAAATAACGACACTAGCGCTGTTTTTATTCAAATTTGATTTGAACCTATCTCCAAATCTAACCATTGGATTTTAAAACTCTTTTCATTTCGAACCAAACGTTTTTCATTTCAGAAAAATCCGATGTTCAGATCTCTTGGTACGTCAATCTAAAGTTAATAGTCAAAATTCGCGAACTACTGCTGCGCGACTAGTCATATTCAGACCAAATTTCGATTTATATTTAAAATCAAACCAAACTACTTCCAAAATAGTTTATTAATTATATAGAGCATATATACTTATTTTTGGAAACTATATTTCGTTTATTTCTTTTTAAAATCAAATATTCCATTATTTATTAATTTTAATATTATTTAAATCATTAAAATAGTATTATTTTTCAAAACTTATTATTTGAAACCCTAATTTTCCTGAAGTCCATTATAAAAATAAATAAGATAGTTTGAAAAATAAAATCTTATTAAAACATTTCCCGAATACCCAAATCGAACTTCACTTTTAAAGTTACTATTGATTTTCAATTTAAAATTTAAAAACATGCCTTTATTAATTTAAAACTAATTCAAATCAAATCCTCATTTTTATGAAAATTATTCGTAATTACATAAACTATGTTTCCTAATTATTTTAGATTTAAAATTCAAAATTTATTTTTCACTTAATATTTTCCTAAGAATTAACTTCGAATGATTTTTTTAAACCTTATAATAGTTTATAAATCGTTTAGAAACATCGTTTTTATATCTAACTCGAACTAAAATTTTAATTTACGATCAAAATTGATTTCAAATCGGAGCATGTCCTTTCCAATTCAAAACTCTTTCAATTTCATTTCAATCTTTTCAGAAGTTGTTCATAAATATTTCACTTACATTTCCAAATCGTTTTCGGATACCAAAAATCCCATCTTCATGTTTAAGCTTCAAATTCACTTAAATCAATAAAATATTCATCTGTAATTTTCAAATGGAACGAAACTTAATCAATAACCAATATCCCAAATTCGTGGTGTCATTTTTTTTTGTGTTAACAATATACACACATCCATATCAACTACCATCCATCAACCAATAGTTATTATACAAGCATTTCCATCGCCACACTTATATTCACAGTTTAATATTATTGGCAATAATAACTATAAATGTCATCCATCAACCACAAAGCAAAAAATGCAACCAATATATAATCAAATATGATTATAATAACTTTTAATAACAGTTCAGGGAGTTCTCATCGAGGGATTCACTCCTTCATTCTTTAATATAAGATTCTTCTAGCTTCGCTACCACTCCAACTTTCAATCAACAACCAGACTAGTTACATTTTCAACCTAATACACTTCGAACTGTGACATATACATATACGAACAAACATACATACATACATACATATATGCACTTAAAAGTATAAAAGGTGGGATCTTTATGGGTTATAAGTGGTAAAGGTGGGATTTTTGAAACAAATATTGGATCTTTGGTTAAGGGAGTTTGGCCTAGCCTTGCGGGGTCCATACATTGACCTTTTGAGGATGGTGGGTGGTGACGCAAGGTGGTGGGGTGCTTGTAGAGCTTGAATCTAGGGTTTTAAGGCCCTTATAGTAGTAAAGGTGATATTTTTAGCATAAAGATTGGGTTTTTGGTGGTTTAATGCTTAGATCAGTGTAGTGGGAAGGGAAGGAAGTGGTTAAATGGTGGAAAGGTGGGGGTTTAAGGGTGCTTTTAGCTTCGTCCATGGAGGGTGTGGCATGGGTTGGAGGTTAAAGGAGATGAGGAGGTGTATAAGGGGTTTAGGGAGGTAGAGAAGAAGATTTTAAGTGGTTTGGAGCTGGTTTAAGTGGAGGAGGAGGGGGAATGAGTTTAGGCCATGAGTTATAGGGGAGAAGGCCATTAACGGAGGAAGTAAGAAGAAAATAAGAGGAGTAGTAAAGGAAATGAATAAAGGAAGAAGAAGAAGATGGAGGAGGAGGAGGAGTAGGAGGAAGTTTAGTTTTATAAAGGAAGGAAGTGAACAACAATTTGACAACTCTAACGTTGGCACATGCTTAAGACTTAAGGAAAAATGAAGTGTGGAAGAAGGTGATAAATGCATAAGAAAGGGAAGAGTTGTCTAAATGGAAAAGGTTTAGGAAATGGCACTAAAATGAGTTGTTTTTAAATTTAATTAAGTAAATTTTAACCTAATGCTTACATAAGAAGGCACTAACCACTCTTAGGATTATTTAGCTACATGAAACCTTAATATATGTTAATATGTTACATTAAAATGTCATTAATCATTCAAAATACTAATGTGGTTTTCCAAATAGTTATTACCAAATACTATTCCCAAAATAACTTAAATTTCCAACTTAAAACTAGTGAAAATAATACCAGTATTTTCTATCAAGATAAATTAACTATAAAATTTATAAATAGGTTCATTATCACATATATTTATTTTTTAATTCTTTTAAGTCTATTTTATCAATATTTTTTAATTTTCAATATTATTCCAAAACTGATTAATTTAAATATGAAACGACCCGAACTTCCCCGTGAAGGAAAGAACGAATTGCTTTGAGAACATGACCAATCAGAACACAAACAGAAGAACATTTCATTGCTTATTACAACAATTTCATCAGAATACAAGAATATACGGAGTATGAATAAATATTACACATTTACTAAACATCAGAGATTTACAAGTTACAATGCAGCGGAAAATAATACAAAATACAACTGAAAAGAATATACGGATACAGAGCTTTCCGAATATCATTCCAGCTGTAAACCAGGATCCTGTGAATATAAATCTGCAAAACCAAAACTACTAGCTGCCCGTGGAAAATAAGGGCACCCAGAGTTTAGGTTAAAACAATAAACTCCAGGTCAGCTATGTGACTGGTGTGAGAACTAAAACAATTATTAATCTTTATTTTAAAGTTCGGTAAATCAACGGACCACGCCATATAACACGAAACGGGTTTCCTCCCAAGAATACTAGTGCATAAAACAACAGCGCAATGCTAAATAAAGAACAATGAAGCTATTATAAGACTCAAGTACCATCACATAATGCAACGCAAGACGGAGGATAGAGTTTTTACCTTATAATAGCCAAGAATGCTTGGTACGTAAAATTTCATGTTTTATTATTACTATAAGTGTATAGTGTCAAAACAATTTCAATCATAAGTATCAATCATAGACGGCATAAGTGCCTCATACCACTATGTCGCCATATATAGGTTTACAATTAAAACCGCAAAATGTCGTATTGGAAGTTGGATTTCCATCTATGAACCAAGGCAAGGGATCGTCCTTATCGCTTCGAGATGCTCTAGCCCGTGTCTCAGGAACAGCCGCAACTGCACCTTGGATCGTCAGGGTCGGTCCACACGGAGTGGATTAAAATGCTTGAACAATGCGTTTCCCTGCCCTATAGGGCGTCAACTGGTCATATCCCGACCAAACTATCGGCCCCGGAACGACCGATATAACCGAGGCACCTCGCTATCCATCATCCACATAAGTAAAATGCCAGGGCGTGCAAAACGTTGGCACCACTCCTAGCTAGAAGGAAATGCATGCCCTCCCTGATGTCCTCTCCCGTTTTTGGTTTACACCGGGGTGTGAGGCTCGCGAATTAACGCTACACAAAGCTACGCTATATTAAAGCCATGCTTTTATCATTAAACATAAGACTCTGCTTTTCAACAGAAGCCCTGATCATTTGCATCTCAGCATGCCACACAGGAAATTCACGCTATGCAACCGATGTCAATCAACCACACAGAATGAAATCCGATGTTGACACACATCCATTTACAAGTTCATTCTGGGTCTGAACGAAACCCAGAGGCACCTTATTCCTCCCCCATATGTCCAATACAGGGGAGAGGCCCCCGCATATCCGTCGATCTCCAAGTACGTCTGGACGATCACCACTTATTACCTTGTCTTGGGTGTACAACCCAATTAAAACATCAGCAAACATCCAAACGTTGTGAAGACCTCCGGTCTTCAACCACCATCTTCATCCTCAACACATCGTCGAATCAGTTATTCAGAATGGGATAAACTCGGTCTTTCTAAATAACTCGCGTATATAATAAAGCAGTGCTATAAAAACACAACACACGCCTCATTCCAATCCATAATATTCCTTTATTCAAATATTCTTATACTTTGGGAAAGGTTCCCATTAATTTTATCAAAGATAAATTCTTTAAATTTATTCTTTAATCTCCCTTTGGATATCATTTCAATCTAATTAAAGATTCATTAAAACTCCACTTGGTTTTAATCTTCCTAAAAATCAATATTATTGATTGTTTAACTTGGGAAATCATATCCTGTCTTTAACTGGGTTAAAGAACCAATGTCATTTAAAACATGGTTCACGATAAACCCAAAATCACATTCCATTCCATCAGCCTTTAACCGTAAATTAGGAAGTGAACAATTCCCTAAGTATTAACCCCGAAGGCCGAAACCAACATTAGATCAATACCCAGGAAACCATTCAACTTAACTAATCTCCAGTTAGTTTCTGATTTTCTTAACTCCATTGGGTCTAAGAATAGTATTATTAAAGATACCATTCACGACAACCCAAATCACGTTCCATTAATTATGAAATCTTCACGGAAAAACAAATCAATATATAATCGATATCGATTTCCATATCCGACCAATAATATAAATGGAATAACGGCAACGCCTCTTAAATTCCATATGTATTAACAGTCTTCCTCCATAGAAGTTTACTTCGATTATTATCAAATCGAATTCCATTCAGTTCTAATTTAATATATTAAATTGGAAAACATTACCTTGGAAATTTTTTGTTAAATCTTAATAAAAAGATTTATAAATCCCAAATCACATTTCACTGTAAATCGGGTTAAAGAACGAATGTTGTTAAAAACATAGTTCACAATAAATCCAATTCACATTAGCCTCTAACCGTAAATTAGTAAGAGAACAATCCCCTAAGTATTAACCCCGAATGTAACACCCCGTATTTTTAATGTAATTAAAAATGTATATATATCCATAGATAAGATTAATATGGTGATGTATAATGTAAATTAATTAGTATATGAAAGAAAGAAAGGATTGGTTGCATGCGATGTAAATATGTTGCATGCACTGATTTGCAAACATAATGCATTAACATTAAAAGAAAAAGATTCATGCATTGGTTTAATTTAAGTATTGTAACTAACATGAAAAAGAGAAGTAAGGAAAGAACAATAATTATCATTGTTCTAAGACTTATTAACAAAATACTTTGTAGCTTAGTTGGTTAAGGCATTGGATTTGTGACATGGAGGTCGGGGGTTCGAACCCCGGCGGCAGCATAATTTTTATCTCTGTTTTAAAGAGGGCCAACTAAACATGCAAATATATGTACATATACAAATTCAAAATTTGAAAGGATAAGAACGTACATATAAGGAAATAAAGAAAATATATGTATATACATGAGAATATATATATATGCCGAAATATATGTATACGAAAAATAAAATGTAAGATAAGGCTATAGTAAATGTAATATGGCAAGAATTAAATAACGGTGCAACATTGTTTGAATTTTGAAAATAAATTGAAAGTTGTGCATATATATATACTCATAAAATGGTCGTTAAAGGAATTGTATACATATAAGAATATTTCATGTGAATAAAACAGTTAAATAAATTCCAGGAATTCAAATGTTCGAAATTCAAATTTCTGCGCCAAAACAGCTTGTGGGACCCAATGCTGACTTAGCACTGCATGTACAATAAGATTTGGATAGATTCATATGCGAACCTGGACTATTTTCTTAACTAGGTTCAATGCTGACTCAGCGCTGCGTGTACGATAAGGTCTTGAGCAACTATATAAACAACCCTAGTCTCCTCCTCTATTCACAATTCTTCTCTACCCTTATGCTGCAAAGATTCTGAGTGAACATGGCTTCTTCTCCTCCTCTAAAATATATAAATAATTAAATTATATATATATAATAAAACAAGACGAGGAGATGCTGCTCAAAAGACTTTCAAGAAGAAGGGATTCAAGCTAGGATTCAAAAGGAGGTTCAAACGACTTCAACGAATGATTTTCTACGAATCATAGCAACGCCATCTTTCTTTTCTAATCTAAATCTCTGTAAGTCAGTTATTTCTAGATTTGAACATTTTTCTCTGTTCATGACATGAAATTGAATGAATAAAAGAATATGCCAATTCTCTTTCTTTCTATTCGAATCTGTGCCTATCTCTTGGAACTAATTAAGAACTGTCATGATTCAAAGACAAATAAGACCGTGACTATGAAACTATGGACCTAAAAACCATACGCCTATGACTATGAACATTTGCCTATGACTATGGACATTTGCCTATGACTATGGACATTGCCTATGACTATGGACACTGCCTATGACTATGAACATTGCCTATGATTGTGACTATGACTATGAGGATTACTTCTTTGACAAAACCTATGCCTTTGATTAACATAAACTATCGCCTATGACATAACAAGGATATATGTGATTTAACCTCCATGATTCCTGACTAGGAAAGTGTTGCTTAAGTTCTGTGATTTTGAGATTGGGGCTAAACCCAATTATTTATTCTGCTTGTCCTTGGTTTTCTTTGGTTTTAGACTATGGGAATTTACCTATTAAGTTAGGTCTACCCATGTTCTTGAACCTACTCTATCTATTCTTGGTTTTAGACCTTGGGAATTTACCTATTAAGTTAGGTCTACCCATGTTCTTGAACCTACGTCGTTATTCAAAACCATTTTATGCCAGTTGTTATATCTATCCTTTTCATAGCAATCTTTGGTTCATTCCCTATTTGCTACGAATCTAGAATCTAGATTGAAACACGATTTTACGAACGGTGGGAATGCGATTTAGGGCAAAATATGAAATTTACTAAAACGTAGTTTAACTTGGAAATTGGCATAAATTGGGAACATGTATTATGGCATGTTCATAGAAATGCAAATTGGATAAATTTGACATGAATTATAAGATGTGTAATTTGAATCTTGTATTGACGTGTAAATCTAGCATTTACATGAATAGTGAACTAGAGTAATAAGTCTAGTTTGACGTGAATCAGAATGTAAATCAGAATTGGATTAGCTAATTTGGCTCGATAAGTATATTGGCATAAACTTGAAATTGGCCATAATTGGGGATAATTATCAGGATTAGCAGAATCATGGTTAGTGACACTTCATTTGGTATGGTTTACATACCAAAAAGCATAAACATGATATAGAGGGGAAAATGGGCCGTAAGAATAAATGTTGACAATTTACATTAAAAGAGAAATTGGGAAATAAGTAAATTAGGATTAATTTACTTATAGAATTTTCCCTAAATAAGGAAATATTGATCTAGACAAATTAAAGATTTATTAACGACATCTCTTTTAATGAAACACCAGAAAGTTCTAGGGTGACAGAGAAGATAGTGTCTAGGCTTGAGTTTGGAAAATACAAGTTTCCTGCTCTCCCTGGCTATCCCTAACTGATCCGACGGACGGGATGGTTACTTTCAAAACCTGATTTGAAAATTAATCAAAACCCTTTGAACTAGAAAACACGAATAGGCCTAACCCGAGATTAGACCGAGTTGCGATGTAAACCTGCCTGGAACCAACCGTCACATCCAGTAATCGCAACAATATCTGTCTAATGTGGGTGGTCATGGCTTTAATTTATTTAGTTAAAGCTAGGACAAGAATGCTATGGTTAAGTTAACTAAGACACTTAACCAACTCAACATGATAACAAGACTGGTAGGTGGGGTTAGGTTCATACAGTTAAGCTAGAATGGGAGGGTTAAGTCCATAGGAACACTTAACCAACTTAACACAGTTAAGCTAGAATGGGAGGGCTAAGTCCATAGGGACACTTAACCAAACTTAACATCGCAACAAGACAAGATTTGTAGGGGATAAGTAACTAAGAAAACACTTATCCAAATTAACATGTTAACTAGACTAGAAGGTGGGGTTAAGTAAAGTTAATACACTTATCCAAATTAACATGTTAACTGGACTAGAGGTTGGGGTTAAGTAAGATTTAATACACTTAGCCAATTTGATATGATAGCTGGGCTAGACCGTAGGGTTAAGTAAACTTGAACACTTAACCATCAGATTTTGATAAAGGAATAGGGTTAAGTCTAAAACATGAATGGATAATACTTAACCGTTAATAACAGGTTAGTTAAAACAGATGGGCAAGGTTAAGTTAAAAAGGAACACTGAATCAATACAGGGTGAATGGGTAAGGTTAAGTAATAAGAAATACTTAACCAATATAACTTAGTTTGTGGTGGGTTAAGTCAACATGAATTACTGATAACACCTAACCAGTATAACAGGATGAATGAAGAGGGTTAAGTTGGCTTGAATTGACTAATGACACTTAACCAATCCAAATTGACGGGAAAGGGAACTAAGTAGTAATTCTTAGTATAACACGGGAAGGAGCGAATGTCCGTCTGAATAGAGAGAAGGTTCCAACGAATTGGGTTACGAAGCCCGAGGCTTCGAGGGGACGTGAGGGTACTCTTGGTATCCCTCTGAGAGGCTGCAGATGATCCGCCTGGGCCCACAGAGGTTAAGGTCTGTGTAGAAGAACCAGGGGTATGCCTTGGTTGCAATACATGGCAACCTAAAGACTAGGATGGACCGGCGTGATTCGGCGAGCAAACGGTAGCCCTGTGATAGCAACTCGTCGTCTACCATCCATCTTGAGTCAATCGAGATACGTGAAGCGGAAAGGTGGAGAACTCCAAAAGACCATATACTTGCTATCTAGTTATGGTTGCGGATGGCCATAGGATAGTGGGGCACCGGGGGCCGGCGTATAGTTCTCATTTTACAAGGTGTGCCTTTCATTAGTTGAGGGAGGGGTCAAGTGGGACCATAGCCACTGGAATAAAAAAACAGACCTTAGCATCTGCATCGGCAGATATCTGAAAGCTCCCAACCGAGTTCTGTATTCCTTGATTTGCCCTGTCACAGGACTCGGACCGCACATTACAGGACATGTGCATCTAGACAAGCGATAACTATTCGCGATACATGCGTGGGGAAGTATAGGAACATACACCACTCTAGGTGGTGTGTCCTAGACTTGGGGGCATCGTTCGACAGGTAGCGTAATCCCTATTTGGACTAGGTGGCATAAACCCTGAACTCGAGAAGCGTTCAGCAGATAGCGTAAAACTCTAGTTAAATCTAAAAAGCACTTGATAGAAAACCCTAGATTTGATCTAGGTAATAAATAATGAATGTATGCTGGAAGGAAATGGGAAATACAGGGATTGGGATCACGTTATCGTTACTAGATGGGACACTAGATAGGCAGTGCAGAGATATAGAAACCAGTATAACAAGGAAATAGCGAAGCGGCGAAAGTATTAGAGCGTATCCAGTTTATCTTAGCATATCTTGTGACTACCTTGTCTAATCTTGTTGACCCTATCGTCATGGTGTAATCTTGTATTCAGTTAATTCATGTTGTTTTGTTTTCCATGTTCACATGCTAGAAGTTACTGAACTTACTCAGGCTTTATGTCTGACTCTGTTTTTCTTTCGTCTTCTTTTCTTCCATCCCCCCCCCCCCCAGGTAGTAAAGGAGGGAATAGTTTAGCTCAGGTTAAGTTGGACTGCCACTCTTTCCCAGCTTGAAGATTTGTCGAAGTTTGCTTGGATTCTCTTTTCAGATGCTATGGCTGGCTCTTGCTAAATTTGGGAATATAAATGTATTTTCATGCTTCTTTATTTTGTAAGACAGATGATACTCTGATATTGTAAAGAAATCATTGTACAAACTATTTATCAATAAAGCAAAGTTTTATTTTCCGCTGTTTAATTTTGTCTATCTTGTAATTTATCTGCATCTTTTACCCTAAATGCTCCACAGAACTTAGTGCATTCCCTTTGTGAGTGACACTAACGGACGTGGGGTGTTACACCGAAGGCCGAAACCGACATCAGATCAATACCCAGGAAACCATTCCACTTAGCTAATCTCCAATCAGTTTCTAATTTTCTTAACTCCATTCGGTTCAAGAACAGTATTATTAAAGATACCATTCACGACGAACCCAAAATCCAATTCGATATTAAATACAAGGATCTGAATTGAAAATATATCGGCTTATATTCAATATCAAATTCAGAAACCAACAAATATCGTATTGGAATAATGACATATATGTCTTCCAAATTCCTCCACAATCTCTGTATAATCACGAAATCCAATATCGAAATATTCCGAGCATAATTTCGATTCAAATCCATTCCAATTCATATATTGGAAATCCTGGTTATTTTTTAAACCATTTCAAATCCAATTTATTTATTTTAAAAATATTGGATTTATTATTCTAATTCAAAACTAGTTCATTTTGATAAAAATCTATTTTTATCTTTTCAAATATGGAATTTTTCATCCCAATTCTTTCCAAATCATTTCTTATGATTTTACACTAATTATTGATATTTTTAATAATTTTATCAAGGCCAGTACAGTCGATTTCCATAAACGGCCATCGAACTGCACTTACAGCGACCTTTTCCAAATTTGATTTGGACATAATTCCAAATACAACTGTTAGATTTCAAATCTCTAATATTTTTTAGAAAGATCTTTTCGTTACAAACCCAATGGTTCCGGTTTTAGGAGAATCCGACGGTCGGATCTCCCATAATGTCCGTTTGAAGTCAATGGTCGAAATTCGCGAACTGCCGCAGCGCGGCGCGTTCTATTTAGGCCATTATATATATATATATTATATTTCATCGATTTCCATTTAAAACGTATTTTATAAATCGTTTTAAATTCGTTTTCAAAACGATTTCAACTTCATATTCAATTTCTAATCAAAATTGAATATTCCATATCATCGATATATAAATGATAATATTTTCAAAACATTAGATTTTGAAATCAATTCTTTTTCTATATTAATTATAAAAATGAATAAAATCGACATAAATATCGTTCACGTCAAAATGGCGTTAATCTAATCAATACAGCTTTACATATTTAAATATATTCGTGTCCATCCCAAATCGGACATCAAAATCAGATTTTGATTCTTTTCTGAATATTATTTTAAAACATTCGTTATTTTGAAATAATCGTTATTTTAAAATATTCATTCGTTCTGAACTGGAATCAGACACAGTCAATTACCATGTAATTTGATTATATGGATTGCATACAATACATGTGTGTAACAACAATGATAAACAATCAACAAACATCCAGAGTGCATTCTACACTGCATAGGCATCAAATATAAATATTTAACGCTTACACAGCTTGTCAACCAATCGATTGACATACAACTAATTATTGGGATAAGTGTATGTCCAATATCATCCCAATACTCGTGTGGGGTTTCAAACAATCAAACACATGTTTTATTTGTGTAGTTGGGCGATGTGTAAAATTTATCGTCCCAACCAATATCAGTCAAATGTGTGTACATAAACAAATCGTCTGATTTGTTTATAAATATTTATTCATATACACGTTAAAAATTATATTCTTAACTGTAAAATATTTATTCCATTCCACATCACACATTCAAATTTCACAACACAAACAAACAAGCATACAAGTCGTTCATGGTCTGTGGACGACGGGTGTCGGGTGCTGCTAAGCACCGTCTGCATCCTAGTATATATTTCAACTAGAAAATAAAAGTGAGAAGTTCTCACCTTTGGGATCCACTCCTCCATTCTATATCTCTGAACGGTTCAGATTTGCCCAAAATTCCAATGCGATCCTTTCTCGCTGTTCACAGTAAAAATCACATTTTTATTTCAACGCTATATGGATAAAACCACATTTTTATTTTAATGTAATTCATATAAAAATCACATCTTTATTCTCCTACTTCATATATAAAAATCATACTTTTATATCGATGTTTGCATTGCAAAAATCATATTTTTATCATATCTATAATATAAAAATCATATTTTTATCATCTCTATAATATAAAAATCATATTTTTATTGTCTCTATAGTATAAAAATCATATTTTTATTGTCTCTTTAATATAAAAATCATAATTTTATTGTCTTTATAATATAAAAATAATATTTTTATTGTTTCTATAATATAAAAATCATATTTTTATTGTCTCTATAATATAAAAATCATATCTTTTTCTATCTATATAATATAAAAATCATATCTTTTCTATCATTAAAAATCAAATCTTTGCTATGATAAAAATCTTGTCTTTCTAACTATAAAAATATATTCTTTTCTACTATAAAATTATATTCTTTTCTACTGTAAAAATATATTCTTTTCTACTAGAAAAATATATTCTTTTCTAGCTTAAAAATCAAATCTTTTTAAATAATTAACAATCTCATCTATAAATAAAAACCTCCTTTTTTTCTTCTATGTATATAAAAACTGAAGAAGAAAAACTAATTGAATTATATATAAAAACAAACTAAAACTCACTGCATATTTCGTTTCTGTTTGGAGCCGTTAACCCTCAATGCTCCGCATTCTTCCTCGATCCACGAGCTAACAGTGGACCACCGGAGATCGATTGGTTTGTTCTTCGACGGAGGAAGGGGTGCGCTGGCCTGGAGCAGGCATGGTGGTGGCGTCGGTCTTGCGGAGTGACGGTCTTCGATTGGGACTCGCTTGCGTCGGCATCAGAGGAGGAGGGAGAAGGCGTCGAATCGATAGGGGAGGGGGTTCCTCGTGGTCGGCGCGAAGGCCAGGGGGCAGCGGCGCCGCTGGTCATCAGAGGCGGCGGTGACTCCCCCCCCCCATCGCGTTTTGCCCCTTTTTTTTATTTCATCGATCGGATTTGGCAAAGGGAATGGGGAAGGAGAGGGTATATGGAAATAAATATATTTATTTTATTATTTTTATTTGTCCTTAGAAAGTTGACTTTTTATTCAAACACCAAATCGAACACACCGACTGTCGCCCCTTGCTAATTACCCCCATTTTGAACACAATGGGATATGTATCGTTAGCCAATTTTATCATTCCGATCAGTTTTGATTTAAATAAAAATATAATTCAATGTATATTGAATTTAAACGTACATTTCAATTTACCGGGGCTACATACCGACTCTAAAAATTCCAGAAAAAATATTTCTAGGTTCATATTGACGATGCGGTCCTAACAAAACTAATTTCGTCAAATTTGAAGACCGTTTGATATATGGCCATTTTCTGGTCGATCCAAATTGACTGAAACTGTCAAAACACGTTTTCCTTTGCCACACTCACATATTAATCCCAAAAATTATGAATTTTGGAATCTAGCAATAATTAGACATCTCGGATCCAAGAAAAGTGGTTTTGTCGAAAACGGAGGTCGTTTGCAAAATTTCCATTTTTAAGGGCTATATTTCTATAGCGACTATTCTGAATTTTCAACTGGACGTAACTTTATATTACCGCTATGAAATTTCAATTTTTCGGATTCATTAGAAAGATATTCTCAAATAGATTCAAATATTTTTGGTTTTGCCAAAATTCGGTTTATTTTGAATCCTATACATTCATTTGAAATCGAATTTTTAAACTACGCGCCATTTTTCATTCCTTTTATAATTAAAAATAAATATTTATATTCTAACGTTAATTCAAATAAATATATACGTTCTAATACTATGTAGAATAAATTTTTCGTCGTTATTATTTAAAATAATTCGTTTTAAATATTCAAAATTCATTAAAATTGCCAAAATAAAAAATTTAAATTGGCTCGGATTTTCCGGATTGTTACAATCTCCCCCACTTAAAATCTTTTCGTCCTCGAAAAGGAACGGAGCTGAAAGTTGTTTCACTAATCAACTCAATTTCATTATTTTCATTATAGCTTAAGTTCTTCAACTTTTCAGTTTCTAAGAACTTTTCAAATTTTTCTAAAATTTGGCTAACACACTAAATTTTCGAAAAATTTCGCCATAACCTCCCCTGTACGGGAGCACCGGGAAAATTCCGAAATCGCCATACAGGCCTCTCCAATCCAAAAAGAAAAGTAAACAGCCAAGCGGCTAGCCAATCGGCTCATAAAATCATCAAAAGCCCCAAGAAATACAATAAACATGTACCTATTTGTTGGGCAAACAATTTTATTCTTCTTCTCTAGCCTCTTTGCAATGACCTGTTCAATGGATACACATGTATATGCATGCAATTCCAAACAATTTTCAATTCAGTTCAATATTGGATTCAAACTGGCTAAATTTACCTTACATTCACATAATGGTTTAAAGGAATAATCGTACAACACAACCGTCAATCAATTAGTTGATTAGCTTTTCAAATTCATAATTTTGATATACAGTCAAAAATCACATTTTTGGTGCCAAATCACAACAATAGACCCTATTTAGTTTTGGTTCTCACACCAGTCAATTGGAAATATATAGAAATCCCACTTTTGAAACTCGAACACAAATACTGATAATGCGGCTGCATTAACAGAATTATCTCCGGGCAACTAGAGTGCGATTCTATATCTATCCAGTATATTTGAGGCTTCGGATACACGTGGATCATATGTATATTCAAAATCTCCATATACCCGATTGTCCAAATTCAATACAAAATAAATATTCAAATACGTATATTGGATTTAAATTTCAAAATAAATTTTGTTTTCATTCTTATTTTAAAGATAAAACTCTTCACACTCATTCTAGGATACTACTGATCCTATCTTTACCGAGTCATTCTCATTGGATATTACTAATCCAATCTCTGATGAATTCTTTCGTTCGGTTCTAATGTGTCTTGTTCTCTGAGCTCTATAAACCAAAGCTCTGATACCAAAATGAAACGACCCGAACTTCCCCGTGAAGGAAAGAATGAATTGCTTTGAGAACATGACCAATCAGAACACAAACAGAAGAACATTTCATTGCTTATTACAACAATTTCATCAGAATACAAGAATATACCGAGTATGAATAAATATTACATATTTACTAAACATCAGAGATTTACAAGTTACAATGCAGCGGAGAATAATACAAAATACAACTGAAAAGAATATACGGATACAGAGCTTTCTGAATATCATTCCAGCTATAAACCAGGATCCTGTGATTATAAATCTGCAAAACCTAAACTACTAGCTTCCCGTGGAAAATATGGGCACCCAGAGTTTAGGTTAAAACAATAAACTCCTTGTCAGTCATGTGACTGGTGTGAGAACTAAAACAGTTATTAATCTTTATTTCAAAGTTCGGTAAATCAAGGGACCACGCCGTATAACACGGAACGGGTTTCCTCCCAAGAATATCAGTGCATAAAACAATAGCGCAATGCTAACTAAAGAACAATGAAGCTATTATAAGACTTAGGTCCCATCACACAATGCAACGCAAGCCGGAGGATAGAGTTTTTACCTTATAATAGTGAAGAATGCTTGGTACGTAAAATTTCATGTTTTATTATTACTATAAGTGTATAGTGTCAAAACAATTTCAATCATAAGTATCAATCATAGACGGCATAAGTGCCCCATACCACTATGTCGCCATATATAGGTTTACAATTAAAACCGCAAAATGTCATATTGGAAGTTGGATTTCCATCTGTGAACCCAGGCAAGGGATCACCCTTACCGCTTCGAGACGCTCTACCCCGTATCTTAGGAATAGTCGGAACTACACCTTGGATCGTCAGGGCCGGTCCACACGTAGTGGATTAAAATTCCTGAATAATGCGTTGCCCCGCCTTATGGGGCGTCAACTGGTCATATCCCAACCAAACTATCGGCCCCGGAACGACCGATATAACCGAGGCGCCTCGCTATCCATCATCCACATAAGTAAAATGTCAGGGCGTGCAAAACGCTGACACCACTCCTAGCTAGAAGGAAATGCATACCCTCTTTGATGTCCTGTCCCGTTTCTGGTTCACATCGGGGTGTGAGTCTCGCGAATTAACGCTACACAAAGTTGTGCTATATTAAAGCCGTGCTTTGATCATCAACTACAAGACTCTGCTTTTCAATAGAAGCCCTGATCATTTGCATCTCAGCATGCCACACACGTAATTCACGCTATGAAACCAATGTCAATTAATCACACAGAATGAAATCCGATGTCAGACACACATCCATTTACAAGTTCGTTCTGGGTCTGAACGAAACCGGAGGCACCTTATTCCTCCCCCATATGTCCAATATAGGGGAGAGGCCCTCGCATATCCATCGATCTCCAAGTACGTCTGGACGATCACCACTTATTACCTTGTCTTGGGTGTACAGCCCAATCAAGACATTAGTAATTATCCAAACGATGTGAAGAACTCCGGTCTTCAACCACCATCTTCATCCTCGACACATCGTCGAATCAGTTAGTCAGAATGGGATAAACCCGATCTTTCTGAATAACTCGCGTATATAATAAACCAGTGCTATAAAAACACAACATACGCCTCATTCCAATCCAGAATATTCTTTTATTCAAATATTCTTATACTTTGGGAAAGGTTCCCATTAATTTTATCAAAGATAAATTTTTCAAATTTATTCTTTAATCTTCCTTCGGATATCATTTCAATCTAATTAAAGATTCATTAAAACTCCACTTGGTTTTAATCTTCCCAAAAATCAATATTAATGATTGTTTAACTTGGGAAATCATATCTTGTCTTTAACTAGGTTAAAGAACCAATGTCATTTAGAACACGGTTCACGATAAACCCAAAATCACATTCCATTCCGTCAGCCTTTAACCGTAAATTAGCAAGTGAACAATTCCCTAAGTATTAACCCCGAAGGCCGAAACCAACATCAGATCAATACCCAGAAAACCATTCAACTTAATTAATCTCCAGGTAGTTTCTGATTTTCTTAACTCCATTTATTGATATTTTATCTTTTCAAATAAGGAATTTTTCATCCCAATTCTTTCCAAATCATTTCTTATGATTTTACACTAATTATTGATATTTTTAATAATTTTATCAAGGCCAGTACAGTCGATTTCCATAAACGGCCATCGAACTGCACTTACAACGACCTTTTCCAAATTTAATTTGGACATAATTCCAAATACAACCATTAGATTTCAAATCTCTAATATTTTTTAGAAAACTCTTTTCGTTACGAACCCAATGGTTCCGGTTTTAGGAGAATCCGACGGTCGGATCTCCCGTAATGTCTGTTTGAAATCAATGGTCAAAATTCGCGAACTGCCGCAGCGCGGCGCGTTCTATTCAGGCCATTATATATATAATATATATACATATATTATATATATTTCATCGATTTCCATTTAAAACGTATTTTATAAATCGTTTTAAATTCGTTTTCAAATCGATTTCAACTTCATATTCAATTTCTAATCAAAATTGAATATTCCATATCATCGATATATAAATGATAATATTTTCAAAACATTAGATTTTGAAATCAATTCTTTTTCAATATTTATTATTAAAATGAATAAAATCGATATAAATATCGTTCACGACAAATTGGCGTTAATCTAATCAACACGGCTTTATATATTTAAATATATTCGTGTCCATCCCAAATCGGACATCAAAATTAGATTTTGATTCTTTTCTGAATATTATTTTAAAATATTCGTTATTTTGATATAATCGTTATTTTAAAATATTCATTATTTATGAACTGGAATCAGACACAGTCAATTACCTTATAATTTGATTATATGGATTTCATACAATACATGTGTATAACAACAATGATAAACAATCAATCAACATCCAGAGTGCATTCTACACTGCATAAGCATCAAATATAAATATTTAACGCTTACACAACTTGTCAACCAATCAATTGACATACAACAAATTATTGGGATTAGTGTGTGTCCAATATCATCCCTATACCCGTGTGGGGTTTCAAACAATTAAACACAGGTTTTATTTGTGCAGTTGGGAGATGTGTAAAATTTATCGTCCCAATCAATATCAGTCAAATGTTTGTACATAAACAAATCATCCGATTTGTTTATAAATATTTATTCATATACACGTTTAAAATTATATTCTTAACTATAAAATATTTATTCCATTCCACATCACACAATCAATTTTCACAACACAAACAAACAAGCATACAAGTCGTCCATGGTCTGTGGACGACGGGAGTCGGGTGCTGCTAAGCACCGTCTGCATCCTAGTATATATTTCAACTAGAAAATAAAATAAAAGTGAGAAGTTCTCACCTTTGGGATCTACTCCTCCATTCTATATCTCTGAACAGTTAAGATTTCCCCAAAATTCCAATGCGATCCTTTCTCGCTGTTCACAGTAAAAATCACATTTTTATTTCAACGCTATATGGATAAAACCACATTTTTATTTTAATGTAATTCATATAAAAATCACATCTTTATTCTCCTACTTCATATATAAAAAACATATTTTTATATCGATGTTTACATTATAAAAATCATATTTTTATCATCTCTATAATATAAAAATCATATTTTTATCATCTCTATATTATAAAAATCATATTTTTATTGTCTCTATAATATAAAAATCATATCTTTTTCTATCTATATGATATAAAAATCATATCTTTTCTATCGTTAAAAATCAAATCTTTGCTATGATAAAAATCTTGTCTTTCTAACTATAAAAATGTATTTTTTTCTACTATAAAATTATATTCTTTTCTACTATAAAAATATATTCTTTTCTACTATAAAAATATATTCTTTTCTAGTTTAAAAATCAAATCTTTTTAAATAATTAAAAATCTCATCTATAAATAAAAACCTCCTTTTTTTCTTCTATGTATAAAAAACTGAAAAAAAAACTAATTGAATTATATATAAAAAAAAACTTAAACTCACTGTACATTTCGTTTCTATTTGGAGCCGTTAACCCTCAATGCTCTGCATTCTTCCTCAACCCGCGAGCCAGTATTGGACCACTGGAGATCGATTGGTTTGTTCTTCGATGGAGGAAGGGGTGCGCTGGCCTGGAGTAGGCATGGTGGTGGCGTCGGTCTTGGGGAGTGACGGGCTTCGATTGGGACTCGCTTGCGTCGGCAGCAGAGGAGGAGGGAGAAGGCGTCGATAGGGGAGGGGGGGTCCTCGTGGTTGGTGCGGAGGCCAGGGGGCAGCACCGTCGCTGATCATCAGAGACGGCGGTGATTTCTCCCCCCGTCACGTTTCCCCCTCTCTTTTTTTTCATCGATCGGATTTGGCAAAGGGAATGGGGAAGGAGGGGGTATATGGAAATAAATATATTTATTTTATTATTTTTATTTGTCCTTAGAAAGTTGACTTTGTATTCAAACACCAAATCGAACACACCGACTGTCGCCCCTTGCTAATTACCCCTATTTTGAACACAATGGGATGTGTATCGTTAGCCAATTTTATCATTCCGATCAGTTTTGATTTAAATAAAAATATAATTCAATGTATATTGAATTTAAACGTACATTTCAATTTACCGGGGCTACATACGGACTCTAAAAATTCCAAAAAAAGTATTTCTACCTTCGTATTGATGATACGGTCCTAACAAAACTAATTTCGTCAAATTTGAAGACCATTTGAAAAATGGCCATTTTCTAGTCAATCCAAATTGACTGAAACTGTCAAAACACGATTTCCTTTTCCACGCTCACATATTAATCCCAAAAATTATGAATTTTGGAATATAGCAATAATTAGACATCCCGGATCCAACAAAAGATGTTCCGTCGAAAACGGAGGTCATTTGCAAAATTTCCATTTTTAAGGGCTATATTTCTATAGGGACTATTCTAAATTTTCAACTGGACGTAACTTTTTATTCCCGCTATGAAATTTCAATTTTTCGGATTCGTTGGAAAGATATTCTCAAATAGATTCAAATATTTTTTGTTTCGCAAAAATCCGGTTTATTTTGAATCCTGTACATTCATTTGAAATTTTAAATCAAATTTTCAAACTACCGCGCCATTTTCCATTTCTCTTATAAATAAAAATAAATATTTATATTCTAACGTCGATTCAAATAAATATATACATTCTAATACTATGCAAAATAAATTTCTCGTCGTTATTATTTAAAATAATTCATTTTAAATATTCAAAATTCATTAAAATTGCCAAAATAAATTTTTTAAATTGGCTTGGATTTTCCGGGTTGTTACAAAATCGAATCACCAAAAAACGATTCCTACGCGTTTTCAACTCGTATGATCAAACCGTAAGTCCAATCAATACGAAATTTGAAACCCTGCTATATTTCACTAATACGGATCCAATGAATCCGGTTTCGTAGAAATCCAAGATTGTTTGCAAAATGTTTATTTTTAGGCTATTGGAATAATATGAAAATGTTGAATTTTAATATATTTATTTCTAAATCAATTTTAAAAGTTCACTAACCTTATTTTACCTTTTGTAAAATATAAAACAAAGTTAAAAATTCAATTTTAATAATTTTACAAGTCTAGATTCAATGTTTAACCATTTGAAATCTACTAAAAATCAATTAAAAATTCATATTTTAAATTGACTAAACATACAGATCGTTATAATCTCCTCTACTTAAAAAGATTTCATCCTCGAAATCGAAGACGTAACTGAAGGTCATTTTCTTAATCAACAAAGTCACTAATCTAAAAAAGCCTTTGTTGTTTTCCCTTCTTTATGCTATCTAAATATTTCATGTGCAACTCAAGTTTATTGTAGAATTTATCAACTGTCCAAAATCTTTGATAATTTAAATTTCTAATCCAAATTCTATCTACTTACCATAAGAAATCCATTTTATATTTAAAATATAACCTTTGAAAATCCTTTATATTCAAAATGAAATCTTTCAAAATCAATTTTAAAGATCAATTTATTATTACAAATACGCTCTCTCATATATGTAATAATCTTAATTAATTCTAGGGCAATTACTAACCCCATCTCTAATGAGTTCTTCTTCTAGGATATTACTAATCCTAGCTTTGGTGAGTTCTTTCCTTCTGTTCTAATGAGTCGTAACCTAAAGCTATGAATAAACCAAAGCTCTAATATCAAATTGTAAATACCCGAAAATTCCTAACTTTTGAATCGACTATAAACCACACAAGTTCGATCCAAATAGCAAAAATCCTTGAAACTTTAACTAATGACCTGAACTTTCAACCTTTGAATATCGATACTTAACATACCCAAGTGTTAAATGTCGAAGATTGAAACCTCGGAGTCCATATCGCTAGATTTATTTGTGATAACAACACATTAGAACTAAACCAAAGAACTTTTTCATTAATATCTTCATAATATTACATTAGAGTACAATATTACATTAGAGTACACTAAAAATAAACACTTAGCGGAAATATAAAACTCTTAGCAGAAGACTAAGAAAATGATCCAAAGAATAGCTCCAGCAATAATCCAGAATCCTGCTCTAGAAAGACTCCAAGACTAAATCTATAAAAACCTTTACTACTAGGCTTCCCGTATGGAAAAATATGGGCACCCAGAGTTTTGGTGGAAGAACAATAAACTCCGAGTTAGTCATGGGACTGGTGTGTGCACTAAAACAGTTTTTAGTATGGTAGTTCATAAGACCACGAGTATAGCACGAAATGGATTTCCTCCCATGAATACTAGTGCATAAAACTTGCAATGTTTTGAAAAATGAAGCTACCATAAGATCTCGCACCACACACACAATGCAAACACACACCTAGGCGAGGTTTCCCTTATAATAGCCAAAATATGCTTGATAGATGAAAAATCCTCTTATATTATTATTAGTGCATAGTGTGAAAATCACTTTCACAAATAAATGTATCAATCATAGCCAGCATAGGTACCATAATATTATACTGACCTCCTACGCATTTTACGCGGGATCTACAATAGAAAATCGAATGGGCATGTAGCTGATAAGTTTGGATTTCCAATCAAATAACAAAGGCTAAAGAACTTCGTTACCGAATGGGTATGCCTATAGAAAATACCCCGAGAAGTAAACCCTTCTCTACTAAACATGGTCGTCGGTGTTATCCAAGCCATGCCACATGAGTATGCTATTTCGCAGTCATTACCAACCTTTTCTATAAGTTCCCGAATTTCCAACAAAACCATATCAGTAGAATGTCATAGCTCCATACCATAGCACTACCTTATAATAGACACATAGTAGATACCTGGGCAACATACCATAGTGTTGCTTCAAATATCTAGAAGAAAATGGTCTTCCCCTAAGGGTCGCGAACCTGATAACCTTGCCGAATCTTTTTCTATTTCAGTCAGTTCCAAGATGTGAGGCTCGCCGAAATCTTGTTACATAAAGCTACGCCTAACCAAGTCATGCTTTGATCATCAATAGCTCATCGCTTAGCGTGCTACATTGTCAATTCACAATATAATCAGTGTCTATTAATATATAACCCTGTGAGTACATAAGTCTCAGAAGACGGTCATAACCTAACAGAATTAATTCCCCACCACCAACTGATATAACATCAATTGAAACCAATTGGTTATGCCGTAAAATACAACGTTAGACACGCATCCATTTACAAGTTCGTTCTGGGTCTAAACGAGACCGAAGGCACTTTATTCCACGACCTTGCCTGGGTGCGAAAGCCCTTGCAATCTGAATCACTTCAAGTACGACCAGATCGCTTGTCACAATATAACCTCATAATGGGGGATCAACCCGAGGCGTCAACGAGCAATCCGTCTGATGTGAAGATCTCCGGTCTTCAACCACCATCTTCAATATCTTCAATTGTTTGTCATATAATTATTCAGGATGGGTTGAAACCCGGTCCTTTTGAATAACTAACGCATCTTTAAAGCAATTTTGAGAATATACAAGGATATACTAAGTTTCATTCCACTTTGGATTATTCTTTGATTTCGATTAAATCTTAACACAAAGGTTATTGCCTAAATCAAAATCCCATTTCCATCCACTTAATGGAATTACAGAGGAAGACACCATTCACACTATATCGATCTAGGGTAATTTCTGCCTACGATAGAGTGTGAGTAGCTCCTTACCCCTAATCCATATTTACATTTATTTTGGTAAATTCTAAATACCTTCACTAATCCTTTTTCATTCCATTCATTCAAAGATTTATTTAAAGATTTATATAAAACTCTAACTTAGTTTTAAAGCTTCAAAATCCTTATTTTCTTTAAATGGGTCAAAAACCATGTTATTAAAGATATTGGTCACAACAAACACCAAATCATACCTCCATTTGCAATGGAATCTTCACGGAAATCATATCAGCTCACAATCAAGATGAATTCCCATATCCAACCAATACTATAAACAGAATAATGGCAAAGCCCTTTACATTCCTCAAATAGTATCTTCTTTATATATAGATACTCATACCAATCATAACGAACTCGATTCCCATCCAATTCCAATTTAGTTCATGAATTGGAAAACTTATCTTCATAAATTTTCATCAAATCTTAATTTAAAGATTTATCATTACTTTTTATTCCAAATCATCTCTTAACCATGATTGGGTTAAAGAATAGATGTTATTCAAAACATCATTCATGAGAAACCCAAAATCCAAATATATATCAAATATAAGGTTTCAAATAGAGATCATATTGACTTATTTTTAACCTTAAATTATGAAATCTCAAATACTGTATAGGTAATTACGATATAAATATCTTCCAAATTCCTCAAATAGTATCCATATAACTAGCACTACGCCATAGATGGCCTATCACAACGAAAATGCATGATGTTGCTAGCTACAATATTGCCATTGCTATGCTGTTTTTTGTCCATTTCATCGCACGCTTAAATGTGTTAGCATATATATCAACATGTGTTGCAGTAGCCTCGTGAATAAAATTATCAATCCCCGTCAACATGATCCAACGGTCCAGGTTAGCGATCCATGTGAAAAAATGTTTAGTCCAAATTAGCAATTCGCGCGTAAAATAATGTTTATGGCAGGAAGCAAAAACAAAGGGGGGAAAAACTAAAAAAATATTGAAAGTTTCATCGAAATTTAACAAAGTACTGCGCTGCTCAACCTCTCACACACTCACTCTCAGGTTCAATTAGGGCTAAATGTTCAAGTTTACAAGCTTAATTTGGGTCCGAGTAGGGCAGGTTCTAGTTCAAGTTCGATTAGGGCTTCAGTGTTTCACTTAGGTCTTCAATTGGGGTTCGTTTGGGTTTCAGATTTCAGTTAGGGCTTCGATTTAATCTGCTGCTTCAGGTATCACTCAATGTATATTTCAATTTTTTCTGATTTGATTGTTGTGTTGCGTAATGTACTGCTTTACTTGAGCCTAATTTACTGCTTTAAGGTATCACTCAATGAACGACGAGGAAAAACTATGGGCAGAACTTCCTAAGTTCAGTGAAGAGTACATCAGTGGAGTGAAACTTTTTATTCGAAATACTTTTTCTAGATTTGCGGTAGGTTATGAAATTACATGCCCTTGCGAAAAGTGTTATAATCGCAAGTGGCTTTGTCAAGAAGTAGTCTACAGCCATCTGATTTGGAATGGTCCATCTGAATTGTACATGAAATGGATTTGTGAAGTTTCCTGTTTAGAACCGGAAAGGAGCAATAACAATATGGATTGTGAAGCAGGAATAAATTCTGAAGATAATCTCGATGAGATGTTGCAACGTACTTGTGGAAATATGCATAACAATGAAGATGGATCTTCTGATGGGTCAAATGGAATAGATGTCGATGCTAGAAAATTTCATCAATGTGTTGAAGAGGGAAAACAGCCATTATATCCCGTGTGTAATAAATTTTTGCGATTAAGTTTCATTGTCATGCTTTATTCTTTGAAATGTCTACATAGAATCACCGAGTCTGTATTCAGCGATTTATTAGAGTTGATGAAAGAAGCTTTTCCAAAAGCCCACATCCCTTTATCTTTCAATGCTACCAAAAATATCATTAAAGATTTAGGCCTCGATTACCAAAGAATACATGCATGTCCAAATGACTACATGCTATATTGGGCAGAAAATGAAAAGGAAAATAACCGCAAAAGTTGTGGTTTTTCAAGGTAGGTTATATCGAAAGAGAAAGTGGCTATTGACTGTAACACCCCACCTCCGCCAAGGTAACTCTTGCAAGTACATTGGCTTTGGAGGGGCGTTAAACGAGGTAAACATGCATGCAGATATCACAAGACAGAACATATAAGTAAAACAGAGTAGTAAAGCAACTAGCATTTCAAAACCATAGTTAAGTTACGACAAAGTACTTGGTCATTATTTTCCAACAAACAAAGTCTAGATAAAAGCATAAACTGAAAAACTGAAATACATAAAGTGCTATCCCCAAAGTGAAGTGATAAACCATAGCTAGCTCAATGTCCAACACCGTACATGAGCAAATCCAGTAAGCAAGCTATAAAGATCCAAGCTAAGCTCCAATGTTCCCAGCCTGAGGACCTGAGGGGGGGTGGAAACGGAAGAAAAAGGCGAAAGAAAATAGGTCAGTCAAAAAGACTGGTAAGCCCTAACTACTATCAGTCCATGAACTAGTAAAGTTAACTGGCATGAGAAGCTGAGATGAACATAAGGATAACAACATACTAACATGATGATTAACTAACAAGATAGATAAAGATGTCATCGCATAATAAAGGTTAAGTTTTGCACCACGGTTGTACTAGCATTCTAACATGTCCAGTAAAAACAAGAATCGATCCCTTGGCCCACGCTTGGCCCAATATCATGAGGTGACCTAAATCAAGGTCCAACTACACGGTCTAGTTGATCGGCTCCCTACAAGCCTAACTCGTCAAGTGTCGGTGTCATACGGCCCAAACATGCAATGTAGTTAAACTGCGCTAGGTCCACCCTAGGGTGTATCAAGTCCTAGGGTGTCAACCTCGGACACCAATCAAGTATGCGCAGTCTAGATCTACTGGTACCCGTGCCTGATTCTCCAACTCCGGACTATGTGCACGACCATAGTCCGCCTGGACCTACACTGGCGTACCTACTCAGCCGTCGTTTTGGTCGCTTACATGTCAGCCCAGTAATCATGCCCCACCCTAGCCTAGTCCCTAGGGTCTTACGATACTATCAAGAGGGTTACTGCTGAAAAGGACCACGCAACTAGGGTTTTTTAACGGGTTAAATGTGGTTAACCCGATCCAAACATGGATTAAATTGGTTAAGTGTACCCAAGGTTCATGACTTAACCCCGATTAACCCATCAAGCCCAAATTGGTTAAGTATTAAGTGGATCATGAATTAACCCTAATCAGGAGGCATTCATTAACTTAATGTGCTTTAACCTCTCACATTAGACCTTGTTGTGGTTACTAGTTAAGCCGGGCGGGTCCGGGTAGCTTTACACCACAACTTGATCTAACCTCGGGTTCGAGCACAACGTGACCAACTTCTCACATTGGGTCCTATTATTTGTAGCCACTACTTAAGCCGGGCGGGTCCGGGTAGATTTATGCTACAAACTCAACCCAACCTCGAGTTAGCCACACTCATATTTTCTAAGTGTCATGTCCATTATGTTTCCAAAACATAATTACATATCACGTCATGTTATAAAAACCATGTTCATGTCATAATGTTACCCAACCCCAACGTAATCCCATCGTTTACATAATCGCAACAACGCATAAAGGATAAAATAGGGAACTTGGCATAATCATGACAAAAAGGTGTTGAAGCCACAAGTTTAACATGGTGGCATATGAAATGTACATATGTTCATATACTTGCATATTGCTTTATTAGGCTTCAAAAGTATGCATAAAACCAAACTTAGCATATAAGTGATACATGGTGATAAATGACATGTAGAAGTTGCTAGAAGTTCGCATTTAGCCTCACATGCAAGTTATCACAAGGGATATGATAACTTCCATGTTGCCAAAATGCAACCTTTAACATAAAGCTTGAAGCTTTAAGCTCACAAACTCAAGTTTAACTTGCATAACATGATAACATGATCAACCCAAACTTGCATAACATACCAACTTGCATAATGATCAACCAAACTTGCATATCATAATGATCAACCAAACTTGCATATCATAATGATCAACCAAACTTGCATATCATAATGATCAACCCCAAACTTGCATCATTCATTTAACTTTAGAGTTCAAAAAGAAAGTAGAAAAGGGCTTACAATGCTATGAAGACACAAATGAATATTTATTAAAAGATTGAGACGAAGCCCTTATGCAATCACCAAAAATCCCAAATATGCAAGCTCCAAATGAAAAACCCTTGAGCCAAATCAATAAAAACCCTTGCTTTGAAATAGAAATGTTGCAACTTGACTTGAATGCAAGCTAAGAACACTCATACAAGCTTGAATACACTTGTATGAACTCAAAATCTCTCATATAAATAACTTAGAAATTTTAGCATGAGAGTGGAGGCCATGAGAGGAACAAATTTGACATAGTTTAGTTGTAGGATTGAATAATGGTGATTTAGGCTAGGCTTAGGGGTCTTTTTATAGAAGATTAGGATAGTATTAGCCATAGGATTAACCCTAGATTCAATCCAAGCCATCAAATCCCGTCACAAGCCTCCAAAACAGGTCCAAACAGCCAAAACAGGTGCACCAGGCCGACCTGGCCGACCAGGGAGGTCGACCCCCAGGTCGACTCCCCAGTCGACCTAAGGGGGGGGGGGGGGGCGGGAGGTCGACTCCCCAGTCGACCCCCAGGTCGACCCCCTGGGTCTGGTGGGAATTTTCCCGCCACTTCTGATTTTCTGAAATTTGAATCTGTTTTGAATTTGAATTTTTCGTGAAACTTCGCGAGGCCATATCTTGGTCATACGGACTCCGATTTTCGAAAACTCGGACTCTATTTCGCGTATTTTTCCGAGATGAACGCAATGGCACAACCCGTTTCCCTTGATTCAGATTTTACAGTTTAATTCTGCCTTGATTTGTGTTATAACATGTTATTCAAAAATACGGGTTGTTACATTCTCCCCACCTTAAAGGATTTCGTCCTCGAAATCTCCAAGTTAGGAAGAACGTATCCTACCATCCATCATCCATCTACTCAAAACATCATCCACGTGTAGTCATTGTCCTTAAAGGATTCTAAATGCTGTATGATCATATGAAAAGGTGTGTGTATATGTACTTATCTAATGCGAAAATCAGGAGGTTACTGATTCAGTAAACCCCCTTAATGCAAAACATGTTAGTGAAATGAGTCCATATGTATGCAAATTCCTAACATAATTTATAATCTCTACATGAGTGCACATAACATTCATCCATATGCAACATCCACGTGATAGCATAACAAGTTTCATCCATGAATAAGTATAAGCACTCATGCATATGCAACTTGAAAGTGTGTGAGCCGATCTTAGTGCCTAATGTGTATCATGCATCCACGAGTATCCACGTGCAAACACTTGCAACCACTTGCAACCATCAAGCATAACATGTTTCAAATACATGTTTCATCCAAAGGATTTCTACCTAAGATTCTCATGACATGATTAACGAGATAACAAGATAAGAAAAAGAAAGATGTATTAATTAGGAAGAGAGATCGAGAATGTACCCTCAAAAAGGAATGGATAAAGCCCACGCATCTTCTCCTCGGTTTCCCAAGTTGCGTCTTCCTCGGCTTCACCCCACTGAACTTTCACTAACTTGACCTCTCGATTCCTTAGCTTCTTGATCTCTGTTCCCAAAATACGAATCAGAGCTTTTCTCAGGGTTGCCTCTTTCTCTACCTCAATGTCTTCGAGAATGCTTGGTTCAACCACCTAAGTGGACTCATGTAGGCACTTCCGGAGATGCGAGACATGAAAGACATTATGCACTCCGGCTAGCTTTTCGGGCAATTCCACCTTATAGGCCATCTTTCCAATTCTCTCTATGATAGGGAAGGGTCCTACGAACCTTGGTGCCAGCTTCCCTACTGCTCCAAAACGTACCACATTACGCAAAGGAGAAACCTTCACGAAAACCATGTCTCCCACTTCGAATTCCAAATCTGCCCTTCGCTTGTCAGCATAGGATTTCTGTCTATCTTGGGCCGCTTTCATCCTTCTTCTCACTAATTCAACTTTTTCGGATGTGTCCTGTATCATATCGGGCCCAAGTATAAGTCTATCTATTGTCTCCCACCAACAAGATGGTGACCTACACGACCTCCCATACAAAGCTTCAAATGGTGCCATCCCTATGCTGGCTTGATAGCTATTATTATAAGCAAACTCTACAAGAGGAAGGTGGTCTTCTCAAGTACCACTGAAGTCAAGAACACAGAGCCTCAAGAGGTCTTCTAGCACTCTATTCACCCTTTCGGTTTGGCCATCCGTCTAGGGGTGATAGGCTGTACTCAGATTCAATCGCGTACCCATCGCTTCTTGCAAACTGTTCCAGAACTGGCTAGTGAAAATTGGGTCACGATCGCTAACTATGCTAGAAGGAACTCCATGCAACCGCACTATCTCTCGAAGATAAATAGATGCTAGCCATGATGCGGTCCTCTTGCTCTTTACTGGGATGAAGTGAGCACTCTTCGTAAGTCTGTCAACTATGACCCATATGCTTGTGTTCCCTCTCCTTGACCTAGGCAATCCATCCACAAAATCCATATAAATACTCTCCCTCTTCCATTGTGGGACCTCCAATGGATGTAATAGCCCACCTGGTTTCTTTGACTCGGCTTTCACTTGTTGGCACACCATGCACTTTGAAACATACTCTGCCACGTCTTTCTTCATTCCGGCCCAAAAGAAAATGCGCTTCATATCTCTATACATCTTATCTCCTCCAGGATGTATAGTCATCTTCGAGTGATGTGCTTCTTCGAGAACTTTATGCACCAAGTCTCCTACTTGCGGAACGCATAGCATTCCATCACGCCTTAGCCAACCTTTATCATCAATGGTATATCTAGCAAGGCGACTAGACGTCTCACCCCGAATCAACTTATCCATGACCTCGACTATTTGCGGATCTTCCTTCTGTGAAGCCCCAACTTGATCAAGAAATGTGGGTCTAAGCTCAAGGGATGCTAATGAACCCGTCATCGACTCAACAGCCATCGTGAAATCAAAGGTTGCCAAGAATTCTAAGTTCTTCATCTCTATGAACAAGGGGCTCAAAGTCAACCTCCTTCTGCTTAGTGCATCTGCCACAACATTACCCTTGCCAGGGGTATAAGCTATCTCGAAGTTATAAGATGCCAAGAATTCCATCCACCTTTGCTGCCTTAGATTCAGATCTTTTTGCGAGAAGAGGTACTTGAGTGACTTGTGATCAGTATACAACTCAAACCTTTCGCCTAGAAGATAGTGGCGCCAGGATTTGAGTGCAAAGACGATCGCTGCTAACTCCAAATCATGAGTGGGATAGTTCTTCTCATGAACTTTAAGTTTCCTACCCCCATAACATATCACTCTTCCCTCTTGCATCAAAACAGCCCCTAACCCCGTGCCACATGCATCTGTGTACACGGTAAACATCTTACCACTATCGGGTAATGCCAAAACTGGAGCTGAGGTAAGGGCTCTTTTGAGCCTTTGAAAAGCAAGCTCACACTCCAATTCCCTTGCAAAGACTAAGTTCTTCTTCATCAACTTAGTAAGAGGGGCCGAAATCTTAGCGAAGTCCCTGATGAACTTCCTATAGTAGCCCGCCAGACCGAGAAAGCTTCTTACCTCGGTTGCATTCCTAGGAGTCTTCCAGTCTTGAACCACAACCACTTTCGCGGGATCCACCGCTATGCCTTGCTTAGAAACTATATGTCCAAGAAACCGAACTTCCCTTCTCCAGAAATGACATTTGGAGAACTTGGCTTTCAACTGATGCGCTCTAAGCGTATCCATCACTTCCTTGAGATGCCTAGCATGCTCTTCCTCATCTTTTGAGAAGATCAGAATGTCATCCACGAAGACAACAACAAACTTGTTGAGGAACTCCCTGAACACCCTACTCATCAAGTCTACGAAGTAGGCGGGTGCATTAGTCAATCCGAATGGCATGACAAGCCATTCAAAGAATCCATCTGGAGTCCTAAATGCAGTTTTATCAATGCTATCCTCAGCTACTCTAAGCTGATGGAATCCGGTGGCTAGATCAAGTTGAGAGAAAACAGAAGCACCTACAAGCTGGTCAAAGAGATCATCAATCCTTGGTAATGGGTGCCTATTCTTCTTTGTTAGCTTGTTCAACTCTCGATAATCAACACATAGACGAAGCGAACCATCCGCCTTAGTAGCGAATACCACCGGAGCACCCCATTCAGAAATGCTTCGTCTAATAAAATTCTTTTCAAGCAACTCCTTGATCTGCTTACTGAGCTCCCTTCTTTCACGTGGGGCCATGTGCCTAACAGGCAACGATACTGGCTTGGCATTATAGACTATATAAAAGCGGAAATCTATCTCTCGTTTAGGGGGTAACCCCTTAACTTCTTCAAAGACATCAGGATAGTCTCGGACCACCCTTACAGATTGCAGATCATCGATGGACGAGTCGAGAGATTCAAGATAACATAACATGACGGGACTTCTAGGGTTACAAGAAATTTCTAGGGTATTACCGAGGCGAGTCATGAGCCTTACCACCCTATGTTTACAATCGAGAATGGCTCCATAACTGGACAACCAATCCATGCCCAAGATCAACCCGTATCCCGTGAACCCGAGAACATAAGCATTACACGTGAATTCTACGGTCAAGATAGAAATCTTCAAATCCACACAAATCATAGACAGATGGGCAGAACCCCCAATTGGATTTGAAACACAAACGGGATCCTCAACTAGGCTAGTACTTAGGTGCAAACTTTCAACAATGTCAGAAGAAATAAAACTATGCGATGCGCCAGAATCAAATAAGGTGCGAACAGGATAATCAGAAATATAAACAAGACTTTCTACAGAAATACTACCTCGGTCCTGAGCTGGAGAAGCGTTGAGAGCATGCACTTGCCCTGCAGAAGGTCCTGCACGCTGATTCTGCCCTTGCTTCTTGGGGCAATCCTTGCTAAAGTGTCCAGTCTCTCCACAATGAAAGCATTCACCCGACTTCCTCTTCCTTTTCTTACAATCTTTAGCTATGTGCCCAAAATTCCCACAGTAGTGGCATTTTCTTGGATCCTTTGCCTTGGCCTTGTTGCCCTTGTTGTTCTTGTTGTTTTTGTTGTTCTGATTGCTATGATTTCCTCCCCACTTGGAGTCTGTCTTCTTGGCTTGAGTCTCACTAGCCTTGACTTTCTTCTTGCCATTCTTATCGTCTCCTTGAAGCAATGCCATGTCTACTAGTCCCTCAAAAGTGGCCCCCATGGGTATATGAGATAGGGCTAAACCTTGTAATGGCTCGTTCAACCCTCGTGCAAAGCGCAAAGCCTTCTTCTGGGGAGTATTAATCATGTCCAAACCGAATCGGGCGAGCTGGTTAAACTCATTCACATACTCCCTCACTGTCATGTCCCCTTGTTTTAAAAATATAAACTTCTCCAATTGCAGATTTGCCTCAGCTGATGATAGAAACTTAAGCCCAAACCTTGTCCTAAAGTCAGCCCAAGTCTCTATAGGCCTCGTAGCATTGGTGACCTCCCACCAATAAGCAGCTTCTTCTTTTAATAGCCATGCTGCCAATAAAACCTTTCTATGGTCTTCCACATCAAAGATAGCGAAAAGATCTTCGGTTTCTTTCAACCAATTTCGTGCCTCCACAAAAGTCTCCGTCCCTATGAAGTTCTTGCCACCCATCGCCTTAAAGTCATTGCAAACTTTAGCGAAATCCGCTTGTGGATTCTGAGGAGGGGGAGGAGGAGGAGGGACCTCAGTTATATTGGGGGTATTTGCTGGGACCACATCGTTGGCCCTAGCTTCCAAGTACCTCCGGAACCATCCGGGAATGGTCACTCCCTCGGGAAGGTTAAGATCGGCCATACTGAAAAAGAAAAAGATAGATTCAGAACGAGGAAACGAAGGATAGTGCTATGGCTTTTGGGGAATAGCCTTTTAAAATAACTAGACTTTTTCTTGGAAAATACTTAATTGGTTTTGAAAATAGTTTTTCAAAAAGTAAGTTTCAAAAACACTTTTGCTCAAATCTTGTAAACCTTATGCTCTGATACCAAATGTAACACCCCACCTCCGCCAAGGTAACTCTTGCAAGTACATTGGCTTTGGAGGGGCGTTAAACGAGGTAAACATGCATGTAGATATCACAAGACAGAACATATAAGTAAAACAGAGTAGTAAAGCAGCGGATAAACTTAGCATTTCAAAACCATAGTTAAGTTACGACAAAGTACTTGGTCATTATTTTCCAACAAACAAAGTCTAGATAAAAGCATAAACTGAAAAACTGAAATACATAAAGTGCTATCCCCAAAGTGAAGTGATAAACCATAGCTAGCTCAATGTCCAACACCGTACATGAGCAAATCCAGTAAGCAAGCTATAAAGATCCAAGCTAAGCTCCAATGTTCCCAGCCTGAGGACCTGAGGGGAGGGGGGAACGGAAGAAAAGAGGCGAAAGAAAACAGGTCAGTCAATAAGACTAGTAAGCCCTAACTACTATCAGTCCATGAACTAGTAAAGTTAACTAGCATGAGAAGCTGAGATGAACATAAGGATAACAACATACTAGCATGATGATTAACTAACAAGATAGATAAAGATGTCATCGCATAATCAAGGTTAAGTTTTGCACCACGGTTGTACTAGCATTCTAACATGTCTAGTAAAAACAAGAATCGATCCCTTGGCCCATGCTTGGCCCAATATCATGAGGTGACCTAAATCAAGGTCCAACTACACGGTCTAGTTGATCGACTCCCTACAAGCCTAACTCGTCAAGTGTCGGTGTCGTACGGCCCAAACATGCAATGTAGTTAAACTGCGCTAGGTCCACCCTAGGGTGTATCAAGTCCTAGGGTGTCAACCTCGGACACCAATCAAGTATGCACAGTCTAGATCTACTGGTACCCGTGCCTTATTCTCCAACTCCAGACTATGTGCACGACCATAGTCCGCCTGGACCTACACCGGCGTACCTACTCAGCCGTCGTTTTGGTCGCTTACATGTCAGCCCAATAATCATGACCCACCCTAGCCTAGTCCCTAGGGTCTTATGATACTATCAAGAGGGTTACTGCTGAAAAGGACCACACAACTAGGGTTTCTTAACGGGTTAAATGTGGTTAACCCGATCCAAACGTGGATTAAATTGGTTAAGTGTACCCAAGTTTCATGACTTAACCCCGATTAACCCATCAAGCCCAAATTGGTTAAGTATTAAGTGGACCATGACTTAACCCTAATCAGGAGGCATTCATTAACTTAATGTGCTTTAACCTCTCACATTAGACCTTGTTGTGGTTACTAGTTAAGCCGGGCGGGTCCGGGTAGCTTTACACCACAACTTGGTCTAACCTCGGGTTCGAGCACAACGTGACCAACTTCTCACATTGGGTCCTATTGTTTGTAGCCACTAGTTAAGCCGGGCGGGTCCGGGTAGATTTATGCTACAAACTCAACCCAACCTCGAGTTGGCCACACTCATATTTTCTAAGTGTCATGTCCATTATGTTTCCAAAACATAATTACATATCACGTCATGTTATAAAAACCATGTTCATGTCATAATGTTACCCAACCCCAACGTAATCCCATTGTTTACATAATCGCAACAACGCATAAAGGATAAAATAGGGAACTTGGCATAATTATGACAAAAAGGTGTTCAAGCCATAAGTTTAACATGGTGGCATATGAAATGTACATATGTTCATATACTTGCATATTGCATTATTAGGCTTCAAAAGTATGCATAAAACCAAACTTAGCATATAAGTGATACATGGTGATAAATGACATGTAGAAGTTGCTAGAAGTTCGCATTTAGCCTCACATGCAAGTTATCATAAGGGATATGATAACTTCCATGTTGCCAAAATGCAACCTTTAACATAAAGCTTGAAGCTTTATGCTCACAAACTCAAGTTTAACTTGCATAACATGATCAACCCAAACTTGCATAACATACCAACTTGCATAATGATCAACCAAACTTGCATATCATAATGATCAACCAAACTTGCATATCATAATGATCAACCAAACTTGCATATCATAATGATCAACCCCAAACTTGCATCATTCATTTAACTTTAGAGTTCAAAAAGAAAGTAGAAAAGGGCTTACAATGCTATGAAGACACAAATGAATATTTATTAAAAGATTGAGACGAAGCCCTTATGCAATCACCAAAAATCCCAAATATGCAAGCTCCAAATGAAAAACCCTTGAGCCAAATCAATAAAAACCCTTGCTTTGAAATAGAAATGTTGCAACTTGACTTGAATGCAAGCTAAGAACACTCATACAAGCTTGAATACACTTGTATGAACTCAAAATCTCTCATATAAATAACTTAGAAATTTTAGCATGAGAGTGGAGGCCATGAGAGGAACAAATTTGACATAGTTTAGTTGTAGGATTGAATAATGGTGATTTAGGCCAGGCTTAGGGGTCTTTTTATAGAAGATTAGGATAGTATTAGCCATAGGATTAACCCTAGATTCAATCCAAGCCATCAAATCCCGTCACAAGCCTCCAAAACAGGTCCAAACAGCCAAAACAGGTGCACCAGGCCGACCTGGCCGACCAGGGAGGTCGACCCCCAGGTCGACTCCCCAGTCGACCTGGGGGGGGGGGGGGGGGGGAGGTCGACTCCCCGGTCGACCCCCAGGTCGACCCCCTGGGTCTGGCGGGAATTTTCCCGCCACTTCTGATTTTCTGAAATTTGAATCTGTTTTGAATTTGAATTTTTCGTGAAACTTCGCGAGGCCATATCTTGGTCATACAGACTCCGATTTTCGAAAACTCGGACTCTATTTCGCGTATTTTTCCGAGACGAACGCAATGGCACAACCCGTTTCCCTTGATTCAGATTTTACAGTTTAATTCTTCCTTGATTTGTGTTATAACATGTTATTCAAAAATGCGGGTTGTTACATTGACAAAGATTCAGAGAAGCGGATTCACAAAGTACCAGCAAAAGTGAAGCGTTATTTTTCACTAAAACCAAGGTTACAAAGGATGTTCATGTCGAAGGAGTACGCAGAACTTATGTTATGACATGCAGTGGGATGAAAAAATGACGGCAGACTTCGACATCCAGCTGATGGCGAGGTATGGAAAACTATGGATGCCAATTATCCTCATTTTTCATCAGAAAACAGAAATATCAGGTTAGGAGTAGGATCTGATGGATTCAGTCCTTTTCGTACAATAACTACACAACACGGCACATGGCCGATCGTATTGGTAAATTATAACCTTCCACCTTGGTTATGCATAAAGACAGAAAATCTGATACTTTCAACCCTTATTCCTGGTCCAGAGTCTCCTAACAATTACATTGATGTCTACATGTAGCCTCTTATCGCGGAATTGAAAAAATTATGGGATCTTGGCATACAAACTTATGCTGCCTTCACTGGTGATGATTTCACATTACGTGCAAGTGTGTTATGGACGATCAGCGACTTTTTGGGCTATGCAATGTTATCCGGCTGGAGCACGAAGGGTTATTTAGCTTGTCCCATATGCCATTTCGAGACTTCTTCAACTTACTTGAAACATAGTAGAAAAATTTGCTGCATGAATCATAGGAAATTTTTAGACCCAGGACATAAGTAGGGTTTTGATAAGAAAAGGTTCAATAGTGACATTGAAATGGGAACACCTCCCGGTATTTTATCCGGGACTGACATTGAAGAATTATTAGCTGGTTATGAAAATATTTTTCGGAAGAAAGAGGTCAAGAAGCATAAAAATGAATCCCCTTTTAAAAAAAAAGTCAATATTTTTTAATTTACCATATTGAAGTCAAAATGTATGTCGACATAACCTTGATGTTATGCACATAGAGAAAAACATTTGTGATAACATACTTCGTACTTTACTAAATATTGATGGGAGGTCGAAAGACCATTTAAATGATCGGTATGATTTACAAGAGATAGGCATCAGGGAGGTCCTTCATCCAGGTTCTATCAACTGATGGGAATTACTTTGAGATGAGGCTGCCATATTTGAAATGACGAACAAGGAAAAAGAACTATTTTGCTCGGTGTTGGAGAATGCTAAACTGCCTTATGGTTGTGCAGCTAATATCAGCCAGTATGTGAATAAGAAAGAGAGGAAAATTGCAGGGTATAAGAGCCACGATGCTCATTTTCTTCTCCACTACTTACTGCAGTTTACCGTGAAGAAATCTGTAAAACCTGAAGTTGCAATACTTATGATAAGATTAGGTGCATTTCTAAGAAGTGTTTGGAGTAAAAGTATCAATGTGGCTGATCTCAAGAGGCTACAAAAGGAAATTGTGGAAATTCTTTGTCAATTTGAGATGATATTCCCAAATGCTTTCTTCGATACAATGGTGCACTTTCTAGTTCATTTATGCAAGGAACTTGAATATGGTGGACCTACACATGTTCGTTGTATGTTTCCTATTGAGCGTTATCTTTGTAAACTGAAATCATATGTTCGCAATAAAAGTAAACCCGAGGCATTTATTATTGAAGGTTATCTTGTAGAGGAATGTTTAATATTCTGTTCAAGGTTCTTAGGTGGTGATAGAGCAGGAAAAATGCAATTTGAAACATGTCCACAAAATCTGGAATATCATATTGGCACAAGAAGAAACAAAGATGGAAAAACTATTCATCTTAAAAATTCTCAATGGAAGGAATGCCACCGTTACATTCTATTCAATTGTGGTAACAAGGAAATAGAGAGTTTATTTGGGTAAGTGTTTTTATTTTAGTAAGTATTGAAGTATTATTCCTGTATTTATGAATCCTTTATTAGTTATTTTGTTCCTTTTTCATAATAAATAATGTTTTCCTTTTTGAACCTGGCAGATGGAATTTTATGCAATTAAAGTTTACTATGGTTTATTTAAATAGAAATGTGGACAAGTTCGGTTAACATCAGTAATAATATTCTTCGCGTAGCTTGTGAAATGATGTTAACTTTTAAAAAAAAAATATTTTTGATGTCATCCTTTTGCCAGCAAAATCAGTTCTTTTAAACAATCTACAAACATGTTATTGATTCTAGCCTCACGTAGTGTTAGTTGTAAATTCCAAGTTTTAGCACTTTCAGGGATTTCAGGCATGATTTGTACTTAAGCTATGTTCTCATTCATACAGAATTGTTTTCGGTATGGTCAATTTCAGCTTTAGTAATAGATCCAACCAAATTTGTTTCTATCTTTTATTAACCTGGTCTTTATTCTAGGGAACATCGATCTTTAATTGATGGTCATGCCAAATGTACAACACAAAACAATGGTGTATTTTTGACAGCCTTGACTACTAGCTTTGCAAGTTCAAAAGATCAAAATCCATTGGTTGGTAAAGTTAATTACTATGGATCAATTGAAGAAATATTAGAACTAGATTATTGGGGAGAATTTAGTGTGGTTTTATTTAAGTGTTGTTGGTACCAAGAAGAGAAAGATTTATATGGGCTTACTCGTGTCGATTTTAATCGATTGTGCCAGAAATTTGATCCTTATGTTATGGCTTCACAAGTAAAACTGGTGTTTAATATAGAAGATCCAATTGATAAGATGTGCCACAATGTTATCAAGAAACTGCCAAAAGACTGGTGTGAACTCAAAAGAGAATATGAAAATGAAGATTTGAACGATATCCAGCCTTCTTATGGAATGAGAAATCAAGATTTTGATGTTCGTTGGTGCAGAGATGATGTCCCAATAAGACGAATCCACCTTCCACCTAGCAAAGTGAAAAACATGGCTTCTTAATTTCATGTTTTTGTAGTCCAAGGCCCTTACAAATTGTGTAAACCGGAGATCGTATACAGAAACACACTACTGGTATGTATTTTTGCTTATTTTTATGGTTGGATGGTGGTATGCTTTAGAATTCTTACAATTTCCACTTGCTGAAGCATCCGTCTAATTCTTACAATTCTGTAGTTCAATGCTGGTATGTAACTGATCATGTACAAGACTGATGCTTCAGTAATGAACTACATAATTTTAAGAATTTTATTTTCTCTTCAATCAGCAATGATTGTGTCAGCTCGTAATTGATGCAATGGTTGAGTTTGTACTTGAACGAGTCGCGGCATGTCTAAATTTTAGTGCCTTAGGCGTACTATTGCATTCCTTGATATCGTTCGTGCTTTGAACAAGCTGAGTCATTGCATCAATTTGCAACTCAGCCATAGATTGTGTAATGACCCGCATTGGCAGAGCTATTATAATTAATTTATTTAATTATATAAAAGGTGATTAAAAGGATTTAATGGTCGTGGTATTAAATAATGATGAATATTTAATTAAAATAATAAATTAAATAATATATTTAATTCTGAAATAATCAAAATTGGCTGAAATGACGATATGGTGTGAACCGGATCATCTGTGATATTTAATTCAGTTTAGAATTGAATTTGAATAACGAATATATTATATGAACGACAGTTTGAATGTAGAGTTATAAAATAATTAAAATCGAGCTTGAAATGGCGCTGTAGTTCGTAAATTGGCGATTCGAACTTCAACTGAATATACATGATTCGTTTTAAATCGGATTTCTGTGAAACAAGAAACATGTGGAGCTGGTGGAGTATATCTTTCTAGTGGAAGAGAAAAATCGGGATTTCGTCGTATAGATTTTGATTTACTTCCAAATCAAATTTTAGAAAAGTCGCTGTGGAATTCCTTTATATTTTATAAAGGAATTATTTATATTTTTAAAAGAATTTCAATATAAATCGAATATCGGGATGACCCAGATTTCAAATATCAAGTTAGAAATTCATATAGGAATATTCTAGAGCTGTATGATATTCCGATGTGAATATAGACGATAATATTTAATTTTAAATATTTAATTTAATTATATTTTTATTTAAATATATTTATATATTTAAATATGCTATTTAGAGCTTTAAAAATAGCCACTTTTGCAAACGAAGTCGGTATTCGACGAAACTAATTTTGTTGGATCTGCAATGTCAAATAGTTGCTAGATTCCAAGTTCCGTGATTTTTAGAGTCACTATGTGGCCGTACATATTTTTAGAGTGAAAAACAGTCGATATTTTGACGGTTAAAAATACGCTGTGTGAGCATATGAAGTCAGAATTTGATGAAACCAGTTTCGTTGGGACCGTAATGTCGAACTCTAGCTACATGTCTTGTTTCGTGATTTTTGGGTATTATGGGTGACCATAGGAATTTTTAAGGATTGAAACCAACATCGTTATATTTAGATTTGAATTAAATAATAAATATAAAAATATCCTAATGTATTGGTGGATTTAAACTACGCCACCCACCATCCCTTTTCAACCACACAAATTCCCTTTCCCATTGATAAAAGCTTGGAGCATCCCTTTTCCTCAACAGCAAAAATAAAATAAAATCAGAAGTGTAAAATCAAAATAAATTCCTATATAAATCTATAAATTCCAAGATTTATACGGTTGAAATCCTCTTGAGTCACTCTTCGATTCTATACCACATTTGGAGCATGCGATTCAAGTTTTCGGATCTCGACATTGGTATAGCGTCGGTTTTTATTTGCTAGGGTTAGGAATAATCATGAATCGAAGCATCTATCCTTGTTGTAGTTGGGTTTATGGCGAAGTTTGTTATGTACTAATGAAGTAGGAAGGGATTCGATGATTTTTTTTTGTCGATGGTTTTATGGGTTGAGCGGCTTCCAGTGAGAACGCGATGGAGATTTTGGGCCTCAGCATTTACAAAAGGTTCACGAGATTTTGAGCGCTCGAAGTGTTGGATGATGGTGATTTCAATGTTGTGGAAACGGTGAATAAAATTGTCGATACTGTGTTCGACGATGGAGAGGACGGAACCTCCAGGGCGAGTGCGAACTGTTTCAAACAATGATGGTAAGGTGGAGATTCGAAAGGGGAGTGTGATGGTGATTTTAGATCTTGGAACGACGAAGTAGAAGAGGTGTTTGGGATTGGCAAAGTTCGGCCATGGCTTGGATTTTGAACGAGCGGTTCCTGAATGCTCACGGCAGGTGATTTTGGGAAGAAAGTGGGATGCGGTCTTGGGCCTGCGGGTTGGCTAATGGGAAGGAAGGAATAAGTTAAGCCCAACATATTTAATTATTTAAGTTTAATGTTAATTCAAATAATGTATGAACTGCGTAAATTCATAAATTGATCATACGATGTCAGATTGATGAACCGTAAGTTGCGTTGGGATCGTATAAACGGTGGCTACCCAATGGAACTGACTGGGAGTGAATCCGAGCTCGTTACAATTTATGGCGAAATAAATTGTCCAACTGAGTCAAATAACGCAAACCGATTATTTAACGGTTAACGCGTCAATGTGAGTAAATCTCACCAACTCTAAACAGTTTATAATTTCATGTTGTATTTTTAGAACTGTTAGAAATTGTCTGATTTACTGTGTGTTGACTGTTTGATTGAACTGCTAGTCAGTTAGTTGAATTTCTATATTGATTATGTTTAACAGAATATATCATATGGAACTGAAAGTGATGTTATCTATATTGTTTAACATCTATGATGCAGGGAAACAGGTTGGAGGAATCCAACTGGATTCCTCAACATTTATTTTACTGTGATTCATATATTGTGATATATGATGTGATGTATAATCTGACATTGATAAAGTGTGTTTGGACGATATTTATCGTTGTTATATGGGGTGTTAAATACCATAAGAAATACTGGATGTGGGAAAGGGGATTTTCAAAGTGTATTTTGAAAATGAATTATTTATATAAAATCGATGGATTTTATATAGAAAAGGAAAAGGGTTTTTATAAAAGAAAATATTTATAAAATCGAAGGATAAGTTATAATAAAGGTAATATTTATTTGTTAGAATAAATAGAATAGAAATAGAAAGGAGAATATTAGTAAATCATTTACAAATAGAATTAAAAAGGGAATATTTATTTAGAATAAATGAATAGGGTTATTAAAGGAAATAATTAGAATAAATAGAATAAATAGAATAAAGGATTATTTATTTAGTAAATAAATAGAATAAAGGATTATTTATTTGGAAAATAAATAGAGGAGTTAATCGAAAGGAGCTAATTGAAGGGAGTTAATCGAACAGAGTTAATCAAATAGAGTTAAGCAAAATTTGAAACTGGCTAGAGATTAGTAAATTGAATAGTTTTCTAAGTGTCGATCTGATGTTGGTTTCGGCCTTCGAGGTTTATACTTAGAGAATTGTTCTCCTACTAGTTTACAGTCAGGGACTGATAGTTGTGAAATGATAGTGATATGTAAATAACAAATGGAAATGTTTCCCAGTGTTAATAACGTGTATTTTCTAAACATAGAAAATAAGGAAATATATATATATATATATGATTGATGATTGATTGATAGAATTTCCATTTGGAAATGATATCGTTGTTTGCACACCTATTTTTCTTCGATAGTTAAATCACAGACTATCGAAGTTTTGACCATTTTAACGTTGTTAATATGCAGAGACCAGTTGGATTATTATCCAAAGAACCACTCTGTATTGGCATAAGCGTTGCGAATCATCTATGCCAAAGATAATTTAAGACGGAGTAAAGTGCAAGGGATGTTGTATAAGTCTTAGATAACAGCGACTAAGATGGATATGCTGAATAGTGCCTTCGGTTTGTCCAGTCCCAGGACAACTTGTATGGACGAATGTCTGACAGAGTATATCTGGTAGATCACGTGAGTTGATCGTTTCAAACGTATTTACGTTGGTGGCGGAGGAATTCTTTTCTTTTAGCTTATACCCGTGATATTTTTGGAAAAATCAATGTGTGATTTATAGGGTATGACGATGTGACATTCAAAGTGAATGAAGATTTGATATGAAAAAGATAAGCGTAGCTTCTAGCCTCACATCCGGTAACGACAGAAATCGAGCAGACAGCTTGGCTAAGTCGGTCGCACCGAAGTAGGGTGTATAATCACCTATCTAGAGAATATTCATTTGCTTCTTTAATCTATCAATGCTGTCCCATACATACATACATACATACATATATATATATATATATGTATATATATATACACGGGAACATTTGCTGATCCTAACCGTTGGTGATGTACATTCGATACACTCAAGCGAAATGAGTGGTCGGTCATGTGTGGCTGAGTTGCAAGATGTTCTTGTTGAACTCCAGTGTATCGTTCCTAGAGTACACTGATCGGAAGGTGGTTCCATACCTTGTCATAGTTGGAAATCCATTATCCAATACGTGGTTGCGATTTCCATTGTATACTATATATGTAGAACGTGAGATGAAAGCGTTTCTGCTAGATTGATATCTATTTGTATGTAGACATTATTATAATATCAGAATGATATTGCTTTGTCAAAGATGTTGGATTCTCATAAGGGAAAAACCCGTTCCGTAATCACGGCGTGGTCTTATGAGATATCATATACCTGTATAACTGTTTTTAAAATGTTTTACTCATACCAGTCCCATGACTGACCCGGAGTTTATTTTGTTTTGTTTCCCTAAACTCTTGGGTGCCTAAATTTGTACGGACAGTCAAGTAGTCGGGTTTTACAGATACACTTGGGGAGCTTGGAGCAGGAGGCTTCAAGATTCTATAGCTATTATTATTTCCGTTGTTGTTGTAAGTGTTGTACTCCGATAAGTGTTATTGTATATATACTGTTTGTATTTCAAAAGCTATGTTATATTTTATTCGTTCCGCTGTGAGATTCGTGTTTACTCTGATGATGATGTTCTTTTTCTTCTTCTATTCTATAAGTTCTACCTTATCTTTCCTCCCCTACCTTATCTTTCCTCCCCCTCTATCTTCTTTCTATTAATTTCTTGAATTTCCAGTGCAATTTGGGGTTGGACTTGTGTTATTTGGTCAGCTCAAATTGGTCTGGATTTTCGGGTCATTACAGTTGGTATCAGAGCTTAAGTTAAGAATTACCTTGGCTCTATGGCGTGACTCAGTAGAGATGGAGTTAGTAATACCCTAGATTGAGTTGAGTGTATATATACGAGTGAACGTATTTGCTACTTGATATAGAAATTGTTTTATATTGTGGAGATTCATTGGTTGAGTTGTTTATGGGTTCTGATCGATCGGTTTGATCCACTGTATCGGTAGGAGTTTGTAAACACTCGAATACGATGGGTTGACACGATATGTTTTGTAAAGAGGGTAAATTAAAATAAGTTTACCCAGAGTATATTCTGATATAGAGGAAATATATATTAGATATATTGGTTGTAATTATAATCAGATAAGATTATAAAATGTGAAATGGTTATATATAACCAATCAGAATTTATACAAGTGAATTATATGAAATTGAAATGAATTAAATCTGAATTTAAATCAGAATTGGAATTTAAAATCCCAGAAATGGGAAAGGTGTTTGTAAATGAATCTGGATTTAATATATGTGAATTTTAAGATCCTAGGAGAATTTAAATTTGTTTACAACATTATTTGGAATTGATTTCAAGGTGGAAATGTTTAAAAATGGGTTTTGAAAGTGCTATAGTATTGAACTCACTTCGGTAGCTGGAAAATAGATTCCGATGTTGATCATGACATCATCAGTGTACATTTTCGAGTGTGTAAGTAACGGATTACTACCAAGGATTTTGTTTCGAATTTGTTTTGGGAAAACAAGTTGTGTTGAATTTCAAAAGGAAAATTTTGATTTCTGAAAGAGGTAAACTGTTTAAAAACTTCCAGGAAGAAACAAATTATGTGAATTAAAACAAATAAAGTAAAATTTGTAAAATCCAATAGAATTGAGATTGAATTAAAAGCCAGTAAGTGAAAATCATTTGAAATAGATTAGTGTCAAGTAGAATTAGACTTGATTAGAGATAATCTGGAATTATATTGGACTGGTGAGTTATGGATTTGAAATCAAGAATAGTGCTTGAGCTTGAAATGAAATTCGAATTAGGTATAAGCGAATGGTTGTGAGATAAATTGATTTGAGATCAAGTTGGAATTGCATTGGTATGTGTTGAATTAATGACAGGTGAAGTGACAGAGTTGATATGCCCGGCAAAAAGGTACAAGTTTATATTTGATATAAATATGAGATTTATAAGCCGAATTGGCAAGCCGTTTGGCTGTTTGATTTTCTTTTGGGTTGGAGAAGGCCTAGAGAGGCGAGTTGTGGTTTTACCGATAGGGCTGTACAAAGGAGGTTATGGCGAAATTTTCCGAGAATTTAAAGTGTTAGAAAATTTTCAGAATTTTGAAAATTTTAGTTAGTCAGAATGAATAAATATTTTAGTGGATATTAATTGGTTCAGTTGAAATCAGAAATAATGGGTAAACAAATCTTAGGAATTCCAATAGATAGGGTCGTCCTCTAACTTAGCAATTTCGAGGACGAAATTATTTTAAGTGGGAAAGATTGTAATGACCCGCATTCGCAGAGGTATTATAATTAATTAATTTAATTATATAAAAGGTGATTAAAAGGATTTAATGGTCGTGATATTAAATAATGATGAATATTTAATTAAAATAATATATTTAATTCTGAAATAATCAAAATTGGCTGAAATGACGATATGGTGTGAACCGGATCATCTGTGATATTTAATTCCGTTTAGAATTGAATTTGAATAACGAATATATTATTTGAACGACAGTTTGAACGTAGAGTTATAAAATAATTAAAATCGAGCTTGAAATGGCGCTCCAGTTCGTAAATTGGCGATTCAAACTTCAACTGAATATACAGGATTCGTTTTAAATCGGATTTCTGTGAAACAAGAAACGTGTGGAGCTGGTGGAGTATATCTTTCTAGTGGAAGAGAAAAATCAGGATTTCGTCGTATAGATTTTGATTTACGTCCAAATCAAATTTTAGAAAAGTCGTTGTGGAATTCCTTTATATTTTATAAAGGTATTATTTATATTTTTAAAAGAATTTCAATATAAATCGAATATCGGGATGACCCAGGTTTCAAATATCAAGTTAGAAATTCATATAGGAATATTCTAGAGCTGTATGATATTCTGATGTGAATATAGACGATAATATTTAATTTTAAATATTTAATCTAATTATATTTTTATTTAAATATATTTATATATTTAAATAGGCTATTTAGAGCTTTAAAAATAGCCACTTTTGCAAATGAAGTCGGAATTCGACGAAACTAATTTTGTTGGATCCGCAATGTCAAATAGTTGCTAGATTCCAAGTTCCGTGATTTTTAGAGTCACTGTGTGGCCGTACGGATTTTTAGAGTGAAAAACAGTCGATATTTTGATGGTTAAAAATACGCTGTTTGAGCATATGAAGTCAGAATTCGACGAAACCAGTTTTGTTGGGACCGTAATGTCGAACTCTAGCTACATGTCCAGTTTCGTGATTTTTGGGTATCATGGGTGACCACAGGAATTTTTAAGGATAGAAACCAACAGCGTTATATTTAGATTTGAATTAAATAATAAATATAAAAATATCCTAATGTATTGGTGGATTTAAACTACGCCACCCACCATCCCTTTTCAACCACACAAATTCCCTTTCCCGTTGATAAAAGCTTGGAGCTTCCCTTTTCCTCAACGACATAAATAAAATAAAATCGGAAGTGTAAAATCAAAATAAATTCCTATATAAATCTATAAATTCCAAGATTTATACAGTTGAAATCCTCTTGAGTCAATCTTCGATTCTATACCACGTTTGGAGCATGCGATTCAAGTTTTTGGATCTCGACATTGGTACAGCGTCGGTTTTTATTTGCTAGGTGTAACAACCCGTATTTTCAATAACCTATTATAATGTAAATCGAGGCAGAATTTAATTTATAAATCTGAATCAAGGGAAACGGGCTATGCTATTGCGTTCGTCTCGGAAAAATACGCGAAATAGAGTCCGAGTTTTTGAAAATCGGAGTCCGTATGACCCGATTAAGGCCCAATGAAGTTTTCAGAAAATTTCAAGTTCAAAACAGATTTGAATTTCAAGTTCAAATTTCGGATTTCGGGCCTGGAAGGCTAGGCGGGAAATTTCCCGCCAAGCCAACCAAGTCGACAGGCCTGTCGACTTGGTAGTCGACTTGGTTGGACCCAAGTCGACAGCCCTGTCGACTTGGCTGTCGACTTGGTTCAGCCGGGCAGTTTTGCCTGGTGCACCATTTTGGGGTTTTGGTTAGGTTTTGGGGCCAGATTCGGTTTTAAGGGCTGAGATTGGAATTAGGGTTTAATCCTAAGGTTGAAACTAATCCTAATCTCTATAAATAAGCCCCTAACCTAACCCTAAATCATCATTATTCATTCAAGTAACTAAACTATGGCGAAATCATTCCTCTCATGGCCTCCACTCTCTTCATAAAATTCCTAAATAAATTTCTATGAGAGATTTTTCCATGCATACAAGTGTTTTCAAGCTTGTATGAGTGTCATTAGCTTGCATTCAAGTCAAGTTTCCATATTTACATCATAAAGCAAGGGTTTTGATCATTTTGGCTCAAGGGTTTTTCTATTGGAGCTTGCATTTTGGGTTTATTTGATTGCATAAGGGCTTTGTCTCAATCTATATATATTTTTGTGTCTTCATAAGCATTGTAAGCCCTTTTCTACTTTCATATTTAAACTCTAAAGTTAATGAATGATGCAAGTTGTGTTTGATCATTATGATATGCAAGTTTATCATGTTATGTTATGCAAGTTAGCCATGTTATGATATGCAAGTTTATCATGTTATGTTATGCAAGTATGCCATGTTATGATATGCAAGTTTACCATGTTATGCTATGCAAGTTTGCCATGTTATGATATGCAAGTTTATCATGTTATGTTATGCAAGTTTCCCATGTTATGATATGCAAGTTTATCATGTTATGTTATGCAAGTTTGCTATGTTATGATACGCAAGTTTGCCCTATGATATGCAAGTTATGTTATGCAAGTTTGGGTTGATCATTTTGCTCATGTTATCATGTTATGCAAGCTTATCTTGGGTTTATGAGCTTAAAGCTTCAAGCTTTATGCTAAAGGTTGCATTTTGGCAACATGTAAGTTATCATATCCCTTATGATAACTTGCATGTGAGGCTAAATGCGAACTTATGGCAACTTCTACATGTCATTTATCACCATGTATCACTTATATACTAAGTTTGGTTTTATGCATGCTTTTGAGGCCTAAAAATGTAATATGCAAGTATATGAACATATGTACATTTCATATGCCACCATGTTAAACTTGTGGCTTCAACACCTTTATGTCATGATTATGCCAAGTTCCCTCTTTCTATCCTTTATGCGCTATTGCGATATGTAAGCGATGGGATTGCGTTTGGGGTTGGGTAAACTTAAAAGACATAAAAACATAAGATTGGGAATTTACCTATTAAGTTAGGTCTACCCATTGGGAATTTACCTATTAAGTTAGGTCTACCCAAATGCTTGAAAACTTGTAATGTGTTTTGGAAACATGATGGACATGACACTTAGAAAATATAAGCGTGACCAACTCGAGGTTGGGTTGAGTTTGTAGCGTAAACCTACCCGGAACCGACCGGCTTAACTAGTTGCTACAAACAATAGGACCCAATGTGAGAATTTGGTCATGTTGTACCTTGAACCCGAGGTTAGACCAAGTTGTGGTGTAAAGCTACCCGGAACCGACCGGCTTAACTAGTAACCACAACAAAGTCTAATGTGAGAGGTTAAGGCACATTAAATTAATTAATGCCTCATGATTAGGGTTAAGTCATGGTCCACTTAATACTTAACCAATTTGGGCTTGGTAGATTAATCAGGGTTAAGTCGTGAACTCATCGTTACACTTAACCAAGTTAATCCATGATTAGTAAAAGGGTTAAACCGTACTTAACCCACTAGAAAATCCTAGCAATGGGGGTCCACTCCAGCAGTAATCCCAAGTTTGTATCATTAAGACCCTAGGGACTAGGCTAGGGTGGGGGGCACAATTACTGGACTTGAGGTAAGTGACCAAAAACGACGGCAGAGTGGTACGCCGATGTAGTTCCGGACGGACTATGATCGTGCACGTAATCCGTATTTGGAGAAGTCAAGCATGGGTACCAGTAGATCGAGACTGTGCACTTATGTTTATGGTGTCCAGGGGTTGACACCCTAGGGCTTGATACACCCGACGGGAGACCCGGCACAGTCCGACTACAATTATGTTTGGGCCGTATTGACACCAACACGTGACGAGTTAGGCTTAGGGAGCCGATCGATTAGACCGTTTTATTGGACCTCGTATTAGGGTCACTTCATGTTATTGGACCTCGTATTAGGGTCACTTCATGTTATTGGACCTCGTATTAGGGTCACTTCATGTTATTGGACCTCGTATTAGGGTCACTTCATGTTATTGGACCTCGTATTAGGGTCACTTCATGTTATTGGACCTCGTATTAGGGTCACTTCATGTTATTGGACCTCGTATTAGGGTCATTTCATGTTATTGGGTCAAAGCTTGGGCCAAGGGATCAATACTTGTTTATTCAAGTCATGTTAGTTTGCTAGTACACCTGTGGTGCAAAAACCTTAAACCTGATTATGCGATGACACCTTTATCTACCTTGTTAGTTAATCATCATGCTAGTATGTTGTTATCCTTATGTTCATCCCTGCTTCTCATGCCAGTTAACTTTATCAGTTTACATTGATTGTAGTAGGGCTTACTCAGTCTTTTTGACTGACCTGTTTTTCTTTCGCCTCTTTTCTTCCGTTCCCCCCCCCCCAGGTTCTCAGGGTGGGAATATTGGAGCTTAGCTTGGATTTCTGATCGCTTGCTTGTGGGATTTTAGCTCATGTACGGTCTTGACATGAAGCTAGCTATGGTTATCACTTATTTTGGGGATAGTACTTATGTATTTCAGTTTTTTTCCAGAGATGTTGTTTTTATCTAGACTTGTGTATTTGGAAAGTTGACATTATGTTGTACCAGACTTGTTTTGAAATAGTTTGAAATCTTCCGCTGTTTTACTCATCTTATTTACTCTGTTTACATATATACATATGTTCTTGTTCTGCCTTGATATATCATTATGCATGTTTACCCGGTACAAACGCCCCTCCAAAGTCAGAGTGCTTGCAAGAGCCACCCTGGTGGAGGTGGGGTGTTACATTTGGTATCAGAGCATATGGTTTTCTAGAAGGAACAAAAAGGTTTTTAGAAAACTTTTGGAAAACTATTTTCAAAACCAAGTATAAAGTATTTTCCAAAGAAAAGTCTAGTTTATTTTAAAGGCTATTCCCCAAAAAGCCATTAGCAAAATTACTTCGTTTTTCTCCATTCAGAATCTATCTTTTTCTTCGTTTTCAGTATGGCCAATAACTTTGCCATTCCGGAGGGAGTACACATACCTGTTTGGTATAGGAGACTTTTGGAGGCTAAGGCGACCGAAGCCGGCCCCGCAGATGTTCCTCCTCCTCCTCCTCCTCCGGTAGTTAATGTTTCTCCTCCTCCTGTCGCTGAGGTTCCTCTTCCTCCTCCCCCTCAGCATCCACAAGAGGATTTCGCGGAGATTTGCAAAGACTTTAAGGCGATGGGTTGCAAGAATTTCGTTGGAACCGAGACTTATGTAGAGGAAAGGAATTGGTTGAAAGAAACCGAAGATCTTTTTGCCTTCTTTGATATAGATGACCGTAGGAAGGTTTTATTGGCAGTGTGGTTGCTAAAGGAAGAAGCTGCACGTTGGTGGGTGGTCACCACCGCTACTAGGCCAATTGAGACTTGGGATGACTTTAGGGGAAAGTTTGGACTAAGGTTCCTATCACTGAAGCAAGGGGACATGACTATTAGGGAATACATAGATAAGTTTAATCAACTTGCATGGGTCGGTTTAGACTTGGTTAACACAGCTTAGAAGAAGGCCCTATACTTTGCTCTAGGATTAAACGAGCCATTACATGGTTTAGCCATGACTCATATACCCTTGGGGGCAACTTTCGAGAGTTTGGTGAATATGGCCCTACTCAATGAAGAGAATAGGAGTGACAAGAAAGAGATCAAGATGAATGATACTCAAGCCAAGAAGACTGATTCCCAGTGGAAAGGAAATCAGGGTAATCCAAGTGGTCAGAGCAGTCAAGGCAATCAGAACAAGAACAAGAGTCAAGGCAACAAGGGGAACAATAGCAAGGGCAATAACGACAAGAGGAAGTGCCATTATTGCGGTGCAGTTGGGCATCTTATTAAGGATTGTAGGAAGAGAAAATGGAAGAGTGGTGAATGCTTTCATTGTGGTGAGTTTGGACATGTCAGCAAAGATTGCCCGAAGAAGCAAGGGCAAGGTCAGACTCAGTGTGCAAGACCATCTGGAGGGCGAGTTCATCCCTTCAACATCGTTCTTTCAGCTCATGATCGAGGTAGTGTTTCTGTTGAAAGTCTTGTTTACATTTCTGATTTTCCTGTTTGTACTTTGTTTGATTCTGGCACATCGCATAGTTTATTTCATCTGATCTAGTTGAAAGTTTGCACCTAAGTACTAGTCTAGTTAATTATCCCGTGTGTGTTTCAAATCCAATTGGGGTTTCCGCCCATTTGTCTATTATCTACGTGGATTTGAAAATCTCTATCTTTAGTGTAGAGTTCTCATGTGATGCTTATATTCTCGGTTTCATGGGGTATGGGTTGATTTTGGGCATGGATTGGTTGTCCAGTTTTGGAGCCATTCTTGATTTTTGAGCATAGGGTTGAGAGGCTCATGACTCGCGTCGGTAATACCCTAAAAATTTCTAGTAACCCTATGGGTCCCGTCATGTTGTGTTATCTTGAATCCCTCAACTCGTCTATCGATAGTTTGCAATCGGTGAGGGTGGTCCGAGAATATCCTGATATCTTAGGTGAAGTGAAGGGGGGTTACCCCTAAGCGAGAGATTGATTTCCGTATTTATCTGGTTGATAATGCCAAGCCAGTTACGTGGCCGGTTAGGCACATGGTCCCGCGAGATGAGAGTTAAGAAAGCAAGTCAAGGAGTTGCTTGAGAAGAACTTCATACGATGAAGCATTTCCGAGGAAGGTGCTCTAGTAGTATTCGCTACTAATGTGGACAGTTCGCTTTGCCCGTGTGTTGATTATCTTGAGTAGAACAAGGAGAATAGACAACCAATACCAAGGATCGATGATTTGTTTGATCAGCTTGTAGGAACATCTACTTTCTCTTGATCTTGCTACTGGATTCCATCAGCTCAGAGTAGCTGAGGATAGTATAGACAAAACTGCGTTCAGAACTCCAGATGGATTCTTAGAATGGCTGGTCATGCCATTCGGTTTGACTAATGCACCCGCCTACTTCGTGGACTTGATGAGTAGGGTGCCTAGGGAGTTCCTGAACAAGTTTGTGGTAATCTTTGTAGAAGATATCCTGACTTTCTTAAAGAACGAGGAAGAACATGCTAGACATCTCAAGGAGGTGATGGATACGCTTAGAGCGCATCAGTTGAAAGCCAAGTCCTCCAAATGTCATTTTGGAGAAAAAAGGAGTTAGATTTCTTGGGCACATAGTTTCTAAGCAAGGCTTAGTGGTGGATCCTGCTAAAGTGGTCGCGGTTCAAAACCGAAAAGCTCCGACGAGGACAATTGAAGTAAGAAGTTCTCTCAGTTTAATTAATTAGTTAGCGTCCCTTGAGCTTAGACCTACCCTTCTGGATCAAGTAGGGACTTCACAGAAGGAAGACCCACAGTTAGTCGAGATCATGGACAAGTTGATTCGAGGCGAGATGATAAGTCACCTCGCTATAGATGACAAGGGATGGCTAAGACGCGATGAGAGAAAGAAGGCTCTTGAAGATGCACATCACTCGAGGAGGTGGCCGAGTTTGTCCCAAGGTGCATGTTGTGCCAACAGATTAAGGCCGAGTCATAAAAAGCCCGGTGGGCTATTACATCCATTGGAGGTCCCCGCAATGGAAGTAGTAAAGCGTCACAAAGGATTTCGTGGATGGACTGCCTAGATCAAGGAAAGAGAATACGAGCATGTGGGTCATAGTAGGTAGACTCACGAAGAGTGCTCATTTCACTCCGGTAAAGAGCGAAAGGACTGCATCATAGCTAGCGACAGTTTACTTTCAAGAAATAAAGCGGTTGCACGAGGTTCCCTAAAGTATAGTTAGTAACCATGACTCAATCTTCAGTAGCCAGTTTTGGAATAGTCTACGGGAAGTCATGGGCAAGCAACTGAATCTAAGTACGGCCTATCATTCACAGGCGAATGGTTCATTTCGTTCAAGCATGAGTTATAGAAAATCACGTTAGTAAGAGCAATTGGCAACGTGGATTGGTATTTTCAAGAAAAGTTCTGCTGCATGGAATACTTTATAGTAAGTAAACGAGATCCATGATTCACTGGTGAATTTTGGAGAGCTTGCATGAAACCATGAGGTTATAGTTATGTTTAAGCCAAGAATGATAGAAGAGTAAGTGAAAGAGGAAGACGAGAGGCGACAATGAAATGGGTTCCAACTCATATTTGGAAATAAGTGTTAAGAAGCCAAGAAATCATGAGGTAAAAGACGGTCAAAGCACAGTGGAGTTAAGCTCAAGGAAATGTGACTTAGAAGACTGAAGGCTAGATACGCGCATCATATCTCTTTTTAAGAGTATATTCTTGATCCTTGTTTTCCTGTGGAACTTACTCGCATGTTATCTTTTACATATATCCTCTCGGTCCCATTCTCGATCCCATTTCTGTTGTAAACTCCATAAGGGGGTATGACTCATCGGTTAGTAATACATGTCAAGGTTTGAAAGGGTCTGTTAGGTTGACTAAACCTTTTGGGCTTTTATAGAATATGGGTTGGGTTAGGAAGGGATTTCTTGTAATCCGAAAGGGGTATATCCTGCTTATCTTCCCGATCTCTTTGTAGCATATCTTTTGCTATCCATGTTTGTCTTGATTATCTAGTTTATCATGTTAATCTTGTCATGAGAACCTTAGGTAGAAACCCTTTGGATGAAACATGTGTTTGAAACATGTTATGCTTGATGGTTGCAAGTGGTTGCAAGTGTTTGTAAGTGGTTACTCGTGGATGCATTATACACATTAGGCACTAGATCGGCTCACACACTCCTCATATTGCATATGCATGAGTGTTTATGCTTATTCATGGATGAAAATTTTTGTGTTATCACATGGATGTTGCATATGGATGTATGTTATGTGCACACATATAGATGTTATGCATTATGTTAGGAATTTCATACATATGGATTCATTTCACTAACATAATTTGCATTGATGATATTTGCATTAGATAAGTACATATACACACACCTTTGCATATGTTCATACAACATTTAGAGTCTTGTAAGGACAATGATTGCTCGTGGATGATGTTTTGAGTAGATGGATGTTGGATGGTAGGATACGTTCTTCCTAACTTGAAGATTTCGGGGACGAAATCCTTTAAGGAGGGAAGAATGTAACAACCCGTATTTTCAATAACCTGTTATAACGTAAATCGAGGCAGAATTTAATTTATAAATCTAAATCAAGGGAAACGGGCTATGCCATAGCGTTCGTCTCGGAAAAATACGCGAAACAGAGTCCGAATTTTCGAAAATCGGAGTCCGTATGACCCGATTAAGGCCCAATGAAGTTTTCAGAAAATTTCAAGTTCAAAACAGATTTGAATTTCAAGTTCAAATTTCGGATTTCGGGCCTGGAAGGCTAGGCGGGAAATTTCCCGCCAAGCCAACAAAGTCGACAGGCCTGTCGACTTGGCAGTCGACTTGGTTGGACCCAAGTCGACAGCCCTGTCGACTTGGCTGTCGACTTGGTTCAGCCGGGCAGTTTTGCCTGGTGCACCATTTTGGGGTTTTGGTTAGGTTTTGGGGCCAGATTCGGTTTTAAGGGCTGAGATTGGAATTAGGGTTTAATCCTAAGGTTGAAACTAATCCTAATCTCTATAAATAAGCCCCTAACCTAACCCTAAATCATCATTATTCATTCAAGTAACTAAACTATGGCAAAATCATTCCTCTCATGGCCTCCACTCTCTTCATAAAATTCCTAAATAAATTTCTATGAGAGATTTTCCATGCATACAAGTGTTTTCAAGCTTGTATGAGTGTCATTAGCTTGCATTCAAGTCAAGTTTCCATATTTACATCATAAAGCAAGGGTTTTGATCATTTTGGCTCAAGGGTTTTTCTATTGGAGCTTGCATTTTGGGTTTATTTGATTGCATAAGGGCTTTGTCTCAATCTATATATATTTTTGTGTCTTCATAAGCATTGTAAGCCCTTTTCTACTTTCATATTTAAACTCTAAAGTTAATGAATGATGCAAGTTGTGTTTGATCATTATGATATGCAAGTTTATCATGTTATGTTATGCAAGTTAGCCATGTTATGATATGCAAGTTTATCATGTTATGTTATGCAAGTATGCCATGTTATGATATGCAAGTTTACCATGTTATGCTATGCAAGTTTGCCATGTTATGATATGCAAGTTTATCATGTTATGTTATGCAAGTTTCCCATGTTATGATATGCAAGTTTATCATGTTATGTTATGCAAGTTTGCTATGTTATGATATGCAAGTTTGCCCTATGATATGCAAGTTATGTTATGCAAGTTTGGGTTGATCATTTTGCTCATGTTATCATGTTATGCAAGCTTATCTTGGGTTTATGAGCTTAAAGCTTCAAGCTTTATGCTAAAGGTTGCATTTTGGCAACATGTAAGTTATCATATCCCTTATGATAACTTGCATGTGAGGCTAAATGCGAACTTATGGCAACTTCTACATGTCATTTATCACCATGTATCACTTATATGCTAAGTTTGGTTTTATGCATGCTTTTGAGGCCTAAAAATGTAATATGCAAGTATATGAACATATGTACATTTCATATGCCACCATGTTAAACTTGTGGCTTCAACACCTTTATGTCATGATTATGCCAAGTTCCCTCTTTTTATCCTTTATGCGCTATTGCGATATGTAAGCGATGGGATTGCGTTTGGGGTTGGGTAAACTTAAAAGACGTAAAAACATAAGATTGGGAATTTACCTATTAAGTTAGGTCTACCCATTGGGAATTTACCTATTAAGTTAGGTCTACCCAAATGCTTGAAAACTTGTAATGTGTTTTGGAAACATGATGGACATGACACTTAGAAAATATAAGTGTGACCAACTCGAGGTTGGGTTGAGTTTGTAGCGTAAACCTACACGGAACCGACCGGCTTAACTAGTTGCTACAAACAATAGGACCCAATGTGAGAAGTTGGTCATGTTGTACCTTGAACCCGAGGTTAGACCAAGTTGTGGTGTAAAGCTACCCGGAACCGACCGGCTTAACTAGTAACCACAACAAAGTCTAATGTGAGAGGTTAAGGCACATTAAATTAATTAATGCCTCATGATTAGGGTTAAGTCATGGTCCACTTAATACTTAACCAATTTGGGCTTGGTAGATTAATCAGGGTTAAGTCGTGAACTCATCGTTACACTTAACCAAGTTAATCCATGATTAGTAAAAGGGTTAAACCGTACTTAACCCACTAGAAAATCCTAGCAATGGGGGTCCACTCCAGCAGTAATCCCAAGTTTGTATCATTAAGACCCTAGGGACTAGGCTAGGGTGGGGGGCACAATTACTGGACTTGAGGTAAGTGACCAAAAACGATGGCAGAGTGGTACGCCGATGTAGTTCCGGACGGACTATGGTCGTGCACATAGTCCGTATTTGGAGAAGTCAAGCATGGGTACCAGTAGATCGAGACTGTGCACTTATGTTTATGGTGTCCAGGGGTTGACACCCTAGGGCTTGATACACCCGACGGGAGATCCGGCACAGTCCGACTACAATTATGTTTGGGTCGTATTGACACCAACACGTGACGAGTTAGGCTTAGGGAGCCGATCGATTAGACCGTTTTATTGGACCTCGTATTAGGGTCACTTCATGTTATTGACCTCGTATTAGGGTCACTTCATGTTATTGGACCTCGTATTAGGGTCACTTCATGTTTTTGGACCTCGTATTAGGGTCACTTCATGTTATTGGACCTCGTATTAGGGTCACTTCATGTTATTGGACCTCGTATTAGGGTCATTTCATGTTATTGGGTCAAAGCTTGGGCCAAGGGATCAATACTTGTTTATTCAAGTCATGTTAGTTTGCTAGTACACCTGTGGTGCAAAAACCTTAAACCTGATTATGCGATGACACCTTTATCTACCTTGTTAGTTAATCATCATGCTAGTATGTTGTTATCCTTATGTTCATCCCTGCTTCTCATGCCAGTTAACTTTATCAGTTTACATTGATTGTAGTAGGGCTTACTCAGTCTTTTTGACTGACCTGTTTTTCTTTCGCCTCTTTTCTTCCGTTCCCCCCCCCCCCAGGTTCTTAGGGTGGGAATATTGGAGCTTAGCTTGGATTTATGATCGCTTGCTTGTGGGATTTTAGCTCATGTACGGTCTTGACATGAAGCTAGCTATGGTTATCACTTATTTTGGGGATAGTACTTATGTATTTCAGTTTTTTTTTCAGAGATGTTGTTTTTATCTAGACTTGTGTATTTGGAAAGTTGACATTATGTTGTACCAGACTTGTTTTGAAATAGTTTGAAATCTTCCGCTGTTTTACTCATCTTATTTACTCTGTTTACGTATATACATATGTTCTTGTTCTGCCTTGATATATCATTATGCATGTTTACCCGGTACAAACGCCCCTCCAAAGTCTGAGTGCTTGCAAGAGCCACCCTGGTGGAGGTGGGGTGTTACACTAGGGTTGGGAATAATCGTGAATCGAAGCATCTATCCTTGTTGTAGTTGTTTTAGTTGGGTTTATGGTGAAGTTTGGCAAGTACTGATGAAGTAGGAAGGGATTCGATGATTTTTTTTGGTCGATGGTTTTATGGGTTGAGCGGCTTCCAGTAAGAACGCGATGGAGATTTTGGGCCTCAGCATTTACAAAAGGGTCACGAGATTTTGAGCGCTCAAAGTGTTGGATGATGGTGATTTCAATGTGGTGGAAACGGTGAATAAAAGTGTCGATACTGTGTTCAACGATGGAGAGGACAGAACCTCCAGGGCGAGTGCGAACTGCTTCAAACAGTGATGGTGAGGTAGAGATTCGAAAGGGGAGTGTGATGGTGATTTCAGATCTTGGAACGACGAAGTAGAAGAGGTGTTTGGGATTGGCAAAGTTCGGCCATGGCTTGGATTTTGAACGAGTGGTTCCTGAATGCTCACGGCAGGTATTTTGGGAAGAAAGTGGGATGCAGTCTTGGGCCTGCGGGTTGGCTAATGGGCCGAAAGGAATAAGTTAAGCCCAACGTATTTAATTATTTAAGTTTAATGTTAATTCAAATAATGTATGAACTGCGTAAATTCATAATTTGATCATACGATATCAGATTGACGAACCGTAAGTTGCATTGGGATCGTATGGACGGTGGCTACCCAATGGAACTGACTGAGAGTGAATCCGAGCTCGTTACAATTTATGGCAAAATAAATTGTCCAACTGATTCAAATAACGCAAACCGATTATTTAACGGTTAACGCGTCAATGTGAGTAAATCTCACCAACTCTAAACAGTTCATAATTTCATGTTGTGTTTTTAGAAGAGTTAGAAATTGTCTGATTTACTGTGTGTTGACTGTTTGATTGAACTGCTAGTCAGTTAGTTGAATTTCTATATTGATTCTTTTTAATAGAATATATCATATGGAACTGAAAGTGATGTTATCTATATTGTTTAACATCTGTGATGCAGGGAAACAGGTTGGAGGAATCCAACTGGATTCCTCAACATTTATTTTACTGTGATTCATATATTGTGATATATGATGTGATGTATAATCTGACATTGATAAAGTGTGTTTGGACGATATTTATCGTTGTTATATGGGGTGTTAAATACCATAAGAAATACTGGATGTGGGAAAGGGGATTTTCAAAGTGTATTTTGAAAATGAATTATTTATATAAAATCGATGGATTTTATATAGAAAAGGAAAAGGGTTTTTATAAAAGAAAATATTTATAAAATCGAAGGATAAGTTATAATAAAGGAAATATTTATTTGTTAGAATAAATAGAATAGAAATAGAAAGGAGAATATTTGTAAATCATTTACAAATAGAATTAAAAAGGGAATATTTATTTAGAATAAATGAATAGGGTTATTAAAGGAAATAATTAGAATAAATAGAATAAAGGATTATTTATTTAGTATATAAATAGAATAAAGGATTATTTATTGGGAAAATAAATAGAGGAGTTAATCGAAAGGAGTTAATCCAAAGGAGCTAATCGAAGGGAGTTAATCGAGCAGAGTTAATCAAATAAAGTTAAGCAAAATTTGAAACTGGCTAGAGATTAGTAAATTGAATAGTTTTCTAAGTGTCGATCTGATGTTGGTTTCGGCCTTCAGGGTTTATACTTAGAGAATTGTTCTCCTACTAGTTTACAGTCAGGGACTGATAGTTGTGAAATGATAGTGATATGTAAATAACAAATGGAAATGTTTCCTAGTTTTGATAACGTGTATTTTCGAAACATAGAAAATAAGGAAATATATATGTATGGATATATATATATATGATTGATGATTGATTGATAGAATTTCCATTTGGAAATGATGTCGTTGTTTGCACACCTGTTTTTCTTCGATAGTTAAATCACAGACTATCGAAGTTTTGACCATTTTAACCTTGTTAATATGGAGAGACCGGTTGGATCATTATCCAAAGAACCACTCTGTATTGGCATAAGCATTGCGAATCATATATGCCAAAGATAATTGAAGAAGGAGTAAAGTGCAAGGGCTGTTGTATAAGTCTTAGATAACAACGACTAAGATGGATATACTGAATAGTGCCTTCGGTTTGTCCAGTCCCAGGACAACTTGTATGGACGAATGTCTGACAGAGTATATCTGGTAGATCACGTGAGTTGATCGTTTCAAACGTATTTACGTTGGTGGCGGAGGAATTCATTTCTTTTAGCTTATACCTGTGATATTTTTGGGAAAATCAATGTGTGATTTAGAGGGTATGACGATGTGACATTCAAAGTGAATGAAGATTTGATATGAAAAAGATAAGCGTAGCTTCTAGCCTCACATCCGGTAATGACAGAAATCGGGCAGGCAACTTGGCTAAGTCGGTCGCACCGAAGTAGGGTGTATAATCACCTATCTAGAGAATATTCATTTGCTTCTTTAATCTATCAATGTTGTCCCATATATATATACGGGAACGGTTGCTGATCCCAACCGTTGGTGATGTACATTCGATACACTCAAGCGAAATGAGTGGTCGGTCATGTGTGGCTGAGTTGCAAGATGTTCTTATTGAACTCCAGTGTATCGTTCCTAGTTTACACTGATCGGAAGGTGGTTCCAAACCTTGTCATAGTTGGAAATCCATTATCCAATACGTACTTGCGATTTTCATTGTATACTATATATGTAGAACGTGAGATGAAAGCGTTTCTGCTAGATTGATATCTATTTGTATGTAGACATTATTATAATATCAGAATGATATTGCTTTGTCAAAGATGTTGGATTCTCATAAGGGAAAAACCCGTTCTGTATTCACTGCGTGGTCTTATGAGATATCATATACATGTATAACTGTTTTAAACTGTTTTACTCATACCAGTCCCACGACTGACTCGGAGTTTATGTTGTTTTGTTTCCCTAAACTCTTGGGTGCCTAAATTTGTACGGGCAGTCAAGTAGTCGGGTTTTACAGATACACTTGGGGAGCTTGGAGCAAGAGGCTTCAAGATTCAATAGCTATTATTATTTCCGCTGTTGTTGTAAGTGTTGTACTCTGATAAGTGTTATTGTATATATAATGTTTGTATTTCAAAAGCTATGTTATATTGTATTCGTTCCGCTGTGAGATTCGTGTTTACTCTGATGATGATGTTCTTTTCTTCTTCTATTCTATAAGTTCTACCTTATCTTTCCTCACCCTCTATCTTCTTTCTATTAATTTCTTGAATTTCCAGTGCAATTTGGGGTTGGACTTGTGTTATTTGGTCAGCTCAAATTGGTTTGGATTTTCGGGTCATTACAGATTATGAAATGCAGCTCTGTGCTGAAAAGCAACTCTGGCCATAGTTTGTGTTGATATGTCTTTGTACTGAAGTGCAAGTCAGTTATACTATGGCCATAGTTTGTGCCGAAATGCAACTGAGGCATGCATGTCTTCCATTTTGTGTTGCAATGTAAACGAGGCATTGCACCAGTCTGTAGCCGATGCATGCATGATTTTGGTTGTGCTGAAATGCATTAGTTGTACTAAAGGCTTTTGCTGAAATGCATGACTTTTGAAACTGCTTTATTTTGCAGGTGAAGGAGGCAGTAGAGGTACTGAATACGCTAGAGGCTCGTGCTTTATTAAATTGAAACTATTTTAGTTTGATGTAAACATGAATTTAATACTGGCTGTGTTTGTAAGTACTCTGTAAAACTGAATTTATTGGCTATTTTTTGTTATTCTGTAGTTGACTAAATAGTATTTGTGTTACTGGTTATTAATTTGAAATGAACAGTTGTTTATTAATTTCAGTGTGTAATGTTAATTGCTGTTATGTTGCAGTATGTTATATAATGATGCAATAGCTATGATATAATGTTGCAGTATGTAATGTTAAATGTTGTCGTAGCTATGATATAGTGTTGCCATAAGTTAATGCATGTGGGCCCTACAACAGGATTCCGTGAACCCGGCTATAGAATTTAGGGGCACAACAGGATTCCATGATCCTGGGATTCAGAATTTAGTGGGCCCCACATTTTATGTAAATTTAGTACATGTTGCAACACCTGTAGCGATGTTACCTTAGGATAGCAAAGACGTTGCCATTGACTCTAAGGCAACGCGGCAAAAGGCAACCCCAAAAAAGTGTTGCTAGAGATCAGTTTTGGCCTATAGCAACATTATTTTGCACTTCCTGCATCACTTCTTGGGGTTGCCATATGCAATCTATGGCGTAGTGTACTGATTCCAATATTGAAATATTCGAAGATTATTTCTATTCAAATCCAAAGAACTTAAGTTTGAAAAACTTCAAATTAATTTTAAACTAAATTTCAAAGTATCTATTTACTATATTAAGTAAATCAGATCAATAAGCCAAAAATTCAAATAAAAATTCAAAAACTTCACAATTCTTGCTCAAAGCACATTAAAATCATTAATTATGATTTACCATAATTTTCCCTATTTTTAATAATTTAAAAATGGCTTATTTCTTTAAAGTCTGTTTTCGGGTAAATAACGGCACTAGTGCTTTTTTATTCAAATTTGATTTGAACCTATCTCCAATTCTAATCATTGGATTTTAAAACTCTTAAATTCATTTGAAAGCTCTTTTCATTTCGAACCAAACATTTTTCATTTTGGGAAAATCTGATGGTTGGAGCTCCTGGTACGTCAATCTAAAGTTAATAGTTGAAATCCGCGAACTATCACTGCATGATTAGTCCTATTTAGAACAAATTTTGATTTATATTTAAATTCGAATCGAACTACTTCCAAAATAGTTTAGTAATTATATAAAACATATATACTTATTTTTTAAAATCCATATTTCAATTATTTTCTTTAAAATCAAATATTCCATTATTTGATCATTTTAATATTATTTAAATCATTAAAATAATATTATTTTTCAAAACTTATTATTTGAAACCCAAATTTTCCTAAAGTCCATCATAAAAATGAATAAGATAGTTTGGAAAATAAAATTTTATTAAAACATTTCCTGGATACCCAAACCAAACTTCACTTTTTAAAGTTATTATTCATTTTCAATTTAAAATTAGAAAACATGCCTGTATTAATTTAAAACTAATTCAAATCAAATTCTCATTTTTATGAACACTATTCGTAATTACTTAAACTATCTTTCCAAATTATTTTGTATTTAAAATATAAAATTTGCTTTTCACTTAATATTTTCCTAAGAATTAACTACAAATGATTTTTTTAAACCTTATAACAGTTTATAAGATCATTTAAAAACATCATTTTTATATCTAAATCAAACTAAATTTTGAATTTACTATTCAAAATCGATTTCAAATTGGAACATATCCTTTCTAATTCAGATATCTTTAAATTTCATTTCAACCTTTTCAAAAGTTGTTCATAAATATTTCACTTAAATTTCCAAATCATCTTCGGATATCAAAAATTCCGTTTCCATGTTTAAGCTTCAAATTCACTTAAATGAATAAAATATTCATTTAAAATTTTCAAATGGAGCGAAACTTAATCAATTCCCAATATCCCAAATTCATGGTGTCAATTTTTTTGTGTTAAAAGTAAATACACATCCATATTAACTACCATCCATCAACCAATAGTTATAATACAAGCATTTCCATCGTCACACTTATATTCCCTATTTAATAATATTGACAATAATAACTGTAAATGTACTCCATCAACCACAAAGAAAATGTTGCAACCACACGCAACCATATATAATCTGATATGATTATGATAACTTTTAATAGTAGTTCAGGGAGTTCTCACCGAGGGATTCACTTCTTCATTCTTTAATGTAGGATTCTTCTAGCTTCTTTACCACCCCAACTTTCACTCAACAACCAAACTCAATCCAATACACTTCGAACTACAACACACACACACACACACACACACACACACACACACACACATATATATATATATATATATTATTTAGCACTTAAAAGTAGGAAAGGTTGGATCTTTATGGGTTGTAAGTAGTAAAGGTAGGATTTTTGAAACAAATATGGGATATTTGGTTAAGGGAGTTCATCCTAGCCTTGTGGAATACATGCCTTGATTTTTGTGGGTGGTGGGTGGTGGCACAAGGTGGTGCGGTGCTTGTAGAGCTTGGAACTAAGGTTTTAATGCCCTTAAAGTAGTAAAGGTGAGATTTTTAGTATAAAGATTGGGTTTTAGAGGTTTAAAGCTTAGACCAGTGTAGTGGGAAGGGAAGGAAGTGGTTAAATGGTGGAAAGGTGGAGTTTACAGGATGCTTATGGGTTTGGCCATGGAGGGTATGGGAATGGATTGGAGGTTAAAGGAGAAGTCGAGGTGTATATCGGGTATAGGGAGGTAGAGAAGATGATTTTAAGTGGTTTGGAGAAGGTTTAAGTGGAGGAGGAGGGGAAATGAGTTTGGGCCATGAGTTATAGGGGAGGAGGCCATTAATGAAGGAAGGAAGAAGAAAAGAAAGGAGTAGGAAAGGAAATGAATAAAGGAAGAAGAAGATGGATAAAGTTTTGTTTTATAAAGGAGGGAAGTGCACCATAATTTGACAACTCAAAAGTTGGCACATGCTTAAGACTTAACGAAAAAGGAAGTGTGGAAGAAGGTGACAAATGTAGGAGAGAGGGATGAGTTGTCTAAATGGACGAGGGTTTAGGAAATGGTGCTAAAACAAGTTATTTTTAAATTTAATTAAATTTTGAACTAATGCTTACATAAGAAGGCACTAACCACTTTATTTAGCTACATGAATCCTTAATATACGTTAATATGTTACATTAAAATGTCGTTAATCATTCAAAATACTAATGGGGTTTTCCAAATAGTTATTACCAAATACTATTCTCAAAACCACTTAAATTTCTAACTGAAAACTAGTTAAAATAATACCGGTAATTTCTATCAAGATAAATTAACTATAAAATTTATAAACAGGTTCATTTTCACATATATTTGTTTTTAATCCCTTTTAAGTTATTTTATCAATATTTCCAAATATTCAGTTTTATCCCAAAACTGCTTAATTTAAATCGAATCTCGATAAAACGATTCCTATGCATTATCAACTCGTATAATCAAACCGTAAGTCCAATCAATACGAAATTTGAAACCCTACTATATTCTACTAATATAGATCCAATGAATCTGGCTTCATCGAAATCCGAGATTGTTAGCAAAATGTCTATTTTTAGGCTATTGGAATAATATTAAAATATCCATTTTTAATATATTAATTTTTAAATCTGTTTTAAAAGTTCACTAACCGTATTTTATCTTTAGTAAAATATAAAACAAAGTTAAAATTCAGTTTTAATAGATTTTTAAGTCTTGATTCAATTTTGACCATTTAAAATCTACTAAAAACAATTTAAAATTCATATTTTAAATTGACTAAAAATACAAGTCGTTACATTAACTAAAAAGAAGAATTTAAAGTGTTAAATTTAATAATAAATTAAAGATGTGGAAATAAAACTATAACCTAATTAAATTCAATTATATGTTATGGAAACTCTATAAAATCTATATTTGAGAATATAACTTTATATGATTTCTCATGGAGCTACAAGATAAATTAATTTTGAATAAATTATAGGAGGTTAAATTAGGAATGAAATAATTTTGTATTTATAATATAAAAGGATTTATATAAAAAAATAACTTATATGAGGTTGTTATGTTTCCTCCTCTCCTAAAGAGAGTTTTTTCTGAGTTTTCAAATAATAGGTTTGATAACTTAAATAACAATCGTTCTAAATATGAATAATGACATTGATAATTATTTTCAAATATTTCAATTTTATTATAAAATGTCTTTGTTGAAAATTCTGAATTATAGTTGTAAATGAAATTTACTATTTGAGAAGTAAAATGTTACAACTGCAAATTTTGTAAACTATTAAAAATTTTAAGGCAATCATTTTGTATGTAATGAGATTTATATAAATTCCTCAAATATTAAATTAAGTGTTGTTATGTAAAAGAGTTGTATAAAATTCCAATTTGAATTTATTTAGTATAATAGAATGATATTTGAGAATAAAAAAAAAAATCATATTTTGGAATTTACAGTGTACAATAAAATGATTTGAATATTATTATATATAGTCTTGATGTCTGAAAATTTTGATTTTTGATTTTTGATAGAAAAAGGTTTTGAATTACCTCACTTTACTACACCAAGAAGCCCATTTTTTCACATTTTCCTAACCTCATGTATTTATAGTTATATCCGTTATTAATTAATCATGGTTATTACCATTATAACCGGTCATCACAGTTATAACCGTTATAACATTTGGTAATACTGTAAATAACTTCAAGTACCGTGGATGAGATAGGAGCTCTACTCTATCTTCGTGTCTTCACGTGCTCACACTTTTCTTTTCGACCTTAAACCATTTCAACACTTATTCCCCAAAATTTTCGATGTCGCCTCCTAGGGTCCTTCCTCCTCGTCGTTCTACAACCGTTGACGTTTAATTCGTGATCGACATATCCTGGGTATGTCAGCTTTCTCCTCCTCTATTTATTTGCTTAGGTAATACTATTACAAAGTTAATTAGTAACAATAATAACTATTAGGAAAACACTTTTTTGGTGTTGAAATTGATCTACAAATTACTTAGTTATCTTTTGGCATGCGTTTGGACAAGTTTTGCATCAAACTCTATAAGAATGAGTTATATATTACCAGATCTCACTCTAGTCACTTAAAAATAGTTATGGTGATGACTACAACATCGTGGTTTTTTTTTGGGTTTTGAAAGTGAGAAATTTATATTATACAAATTAAGACAACAAGTTTATTGATAAAGTATTTTGAAAGATAACTGAAAATATTAAAACTTATAATTATTCCTAATTTGTAGTATAACTAAGTAAGTTGTTTAATTATTTATAAGTTACTTCTTTTGAATAAAATATATCAAAATGCTAGATTCTTGCTCCGTTCCTTTTTAGGGATGAAAAGTTTTGAGTGAAGGAGATTGTAACAACCATGATTTCTGACTAATTAATTTTTCTTGAATATAATTGTTAGAAATTAAAACTTAATACATTTAAATTGTATTTTACATTGATTTGGCTGCAGTAGTACGAAATGATTATCAAATTAAAAATATATGGTGTTTGTTGAATTATAAGAATGAAATTAGAATATACGATAATTTCGAATATTTAATTTGATTGTAATTAAATTTTGTGAAATTTTAAATTTAAATGGTAAAAATGAATTTGTAATTTATGGATTAATGTAACATCCCCGAAATTTTTTCAAACTTTTGTCACCGTGTAAAGAATTTTTGTCAATTTAAAAACCAATATTTTAATTTATAATACTAAATTTAAAAATAAATATGAACTTGAGTTTTAATTAAGAATAATAAAGTTTAATCTATTAATAACGATCTTAGAATTCGTTAACATCATTTGTCGTTTTGATCGAAATAGTTAAACATTAGCTTAGGTTTGTGGCATCGCAAAAATTAGCAACATAAAACTTGAAACAATTTGGTAATGCGGCAAAAGGTGTGACAAATCCCTTAGGAATATCCTAAAGTACATACCATTTATTCCTTTAACAAAACCATGTGCTTAGCCTATGGTTTTTGGTGGTTTTGATGGAAAGAAGATGTAACAACCCGGATTTTCAGAAACAATTAATTTTTTTTAGCTATTTTAATTGATTTTGAGAATTTAAAATGATTTATTTTAAATAATAACGACTAAAAATTTATTTTAATCAAAGTTAGAACATATAAATTTATTTTAATTATAAAACGAGCCTGAAATTGACGAAACAAGAAACGTTAGAATCTAATTAACTATATCTTTCTAACGAATGTAAGAAATTGAGATTTCACTTTATAAATTTAAAGTTATGTCCAGTTTAAAATTTGAAATAGTCGCTATGGAATTTTTTTTTAATATAATATATAGCCCTTAAAAATAGCCATTTTGCAAACGACCTCCGTTTCCGACGAAACCACTTTTGTTGGATCCGGAATGTCAAATTATTGTTATATTCCAATTGTCATAATGTTTGAAATTAATATGTGAGCGTGGTGAATTTAAACGCGTTTGGTAAATTTAGTTTGAATTTAATCGACTGGAAAATGACCATTTTTCAAATGGTCTCCAAATTCGATGAAATTAGTTTTGTTAGGACCGTATCGTCAAAACATAGCTAGATTTATTTTTCTGGAATTTTTGGAGTCAGTATGTGGCCCAGATAAATTAAGATGTACGTTGAAATCAATTTTAAACGTTATATTAATTAATATTTTAATTTTGATTAAAACTGATCAAAACGGTTGAATTGGCTTATGGAACATATCTCATTGTGTCCGGAATAGGGGTATTTGGCTATAAGCGACAGTCGTTGGGTTTGATTTGGAGTTCGAATGAAAAACACACTTTTTGAAAAATAAAATAATATATATATATCCTTAAAACCTAATTCTCTCTCACTTTTCAAACTCACGGCCACACGAGCAAAACCGCCGCTGCCTCCCTCTAGGCGATCGTCGTCGCCTCCCCCAGCCGCCGACCCTCCGCCGCACCCAGTGCCGCCCTCCGCTTGGCCCCACGGCCGCCTCGTCCCTCCCTTCTTCTTCAAAACCCGATCCAAAACCCCCAATCCCCTAAATCGACCACCGCCGACCACCCCTAGCCCGACCACCGCTGCCGCGACCCCCTGTCACCACCAGCAAGCCCCGCCGCACCTCCTCGCCACCCAGCACTGGCCGTGGGCCCCTCCATATTTGAAAATCCATTTTTTGTTAATTTTCAGTTTTTCAAATAACATCCTGAGCTTTCATAGCCCATATCTCCCCAACCGTGCACTTCTGGCCAAGACTTCACAACACCATAATCGAAGAGCATGATTTTCTCTTCGATTTGAGTATATGGAAGTCATATTTTGGATTGCGGAGTTGTTCAGAAAACCCGTCCAAAGTCTGCTGTCCAAATACTGTCTTTTCGCGATTTCTAGCGAAATTGACCAATTTCGGAAGAAAAGCCACTAGGCGAAAGTTGTCCGGAATGGCGCGCTTAAGCTAGTAAAAAAGATGGTGTGAAGATTAGAGCTCGTTTGCAAAGTCTGGAATCAGAATAGCAAATCAGAGCGTCAGAAAATAACGGTGGAGTGGATCCCAATGTTAGAACACCTTCTCACTCAATTTATTTTGTAGTTAAATATATACTAGGTTGCAGACGGGGATAGTAGCCCTCGACACTATTATTGTACAAACCATAGTTGTTTATTTGGATTGTATTATGGAAATTTGTATAGTTGTTGTAAAATTGATTGTGATTGTGGGATTGTTTGAATTGGTTGTGATTATTATGTATGGTGCGAGCCAGTATCAGGAGAGAGGTAACGCTTGACATTACTCCAGTTCTAATATCGCGCCGTTATAATGCCAAAATTTTCTGAAATAAATATTTTTTCATTAAAAATATAATTTTTAATGTGTGTGAATTATATAAAATAGTGAAGTGTTGAAATAAATATTTTGTCGTTAAAAAAATAATTTTTAAAGTATATATGGAAGGCATAAAATTCTCCTGAAATGAAAATAAATATTCATTTACAAACCGGACGATTTGTTTAGTACACCCATTTGACTAACATGGATTGAGACGATAAATTTTACACATCGCCCAACTGCACAAATATTATTCAGTATTTGTTAGTTGAAACCCCACACGAGTATTGGGATGATATTTGGCGTACACTAATTCCAATTGTTTAGTTGTATGTCAATCGATTGGTTAACAGACTGTAGTAAGCGTTAATTATTTATATTTAATGCTTATACAGTGTAGAATGCACTTGGATGATGGATTATTGTTTATCATTATTGTTGTGTACATGTGATGTATGAAATCCATATAACTAACATTATATGGTAATTGATTGGGTCTGATTCCAATTTAGAAAGAACGAATATTTTAAAATAATATCCAGTAAAGGATTAAAATGAGAATTTAATGTCCGATTTTGGATGGACACGAAAATATTAAAATGTGTGAAGCCATATTGATTAGATATGCACCATTTTTAACACGAATGATATTCATATCGATTTTATTCATTTTTATAATGAATATCGAAAAGGAAATGATTTCAAAATATGATATTTTGAAAATATTATCATTTAAATATTATAATGATAAGGAGTATTCAATTTTAACTTGACTTTGAAATGAAAGTGGGAATCGTTGTAAAAGTGAGTTTATAAAATATGTTTTGAACGAAATATATATTATATATATTGATGACTTGAATAGAACGTGCTGCGCTGCGACCATTCATGAATTTCGAACATTGACTTCGAATTGACATTACGGGAGATCTGACCGTCAGATTCTCCTAAAAGCGGAACCGTTGGGTTTCTATCAGAAAGAGCTTAGAGATTTGAAATCTAACGTTTGGATTTGGAGTTGTTGGATCTAGTTTAACCCTAGAAAGGGGGTGAATAGGGTTTATCACAAATTATCACAGAGTTTAAATATTACGGGATATTAAAATATTCACAGATATTAGAATGCAGCCGAAATAAAAATGCAGAAAGTAAATAACACACGATATACCAAGCTTCGGCAAAATCCTGCCTACTGCTGCATTCCTAAGGTTTCTACTAGGAGTTAATAACAGATCCCGCTTACAGACACTGTAAACTCGCACTTCTTTCTCCTGTACTAACCCAAAGCTCAAAACCGTAGACTAATCTAAACCCCTAGATCATATTTCCCCTGATTACGACCCTGTAACCAGTAACCCAAGTTTTTACAGACTCTAGTAAACTGTCAGTTAACACCCTAACTGGTTTCCCCTAGAATTTTACAGACTCTAGCAACTGTTTGGAATGATTCAAAAGAAACAATACAAAATAAAAGTAGAAACCCTAGATTTAAAACAATTGAAATTCCCCTTTATATTAAACTTGGCTTAGCCAAGTGTATGTAGACCGGCCACTCCTCTTTGCTTTAGCCCGATCTCCTTTTGTTTCCGAAGAAAAAATATGGCGGCGGCTTAATTGGAAAAACTAGGGTTTCTTCTTGTTGGCTCCAAATCGAAATCGATTATTTGATGAAGATTGATTCTCTGTTGATTTCTTCTGGTTCTCTTTCTCTCTCTCGTTGATTTGGAGTTGCTCGAAAAACAAAAGTGAGTGATTTTATTTTGATTGATTTCTTCTCTTGAATTTGTGCTCTGGTTTTTCGATTTCTATTGCTTGGATTCTCAATCAATTGGCTAGTGATGAATGGTGTTAAATAGGATTATAGAAAATCCTAATTCCTGATTTCAATTAATGAGTTGCTCAAAAATGATTTGTGGAATATTTTAGGTTTCCCCTTTTGAAAATCATTCCTTGAATAATTGATTGCCGTGATATTCCTCTTTTGATTTGATGATAGGAATGGTTCTAGGTTTGAATTAGATCTTCAATGAACCTGCTCGATTAAATGATTCTGAAAAATATTTTTTGCCTTCGAATATGATGCTCATTTCTGGAAAACATTTAAACCAGATTGATCAACCAAGACATGATTTTATAAACCACTCTGAAAATTTGGCGAACATAATTCGACTTTCACAATTAATATTTTGCCAATTTTGAACCATTTATTCTTGGCTTTGAATGTATGTGATAGATCAGGAAATAAGTAATGGTTGATTGAAGGTAGTTGCCAAATTTCCCACTGCATTTCTAGAAACTGATTTGTACAATTCCATTTGTAAAAACTGGAAACACATGCATACGATTTTGTTGTGTGAACATAGATGAACCTGACTCTTGCCATACCTATTTAAAAAATATGGAAACACTGATCTCTTGCATGAGTGCCGTGTATACTGGAAATAATTTTGTAAACAAAATAAAAAATGTTTTTGCTTAAAAATGGTTGCTCTGATTTTCTGTGATCTCTGAAAATGTATATTGGCAACTCGAACTGATCTGAATTGTTTTCCTGCCTTTGATTTCAATCTTTATTCTTCTTGCCAAAAATGATTCACTAAATTTCTTTCCAAAAGAAATCAAACATGAGTTTTGAAAAATTAATTGCATCTTTACTAAATGAATGCAGACTTGCAAAAATAAACTGTTTTGCCGTACTTGAGAAACTAGAATCATTTGAAACACACTTGCCAAATATGTTGAAACTTAAACTTGAGATTACCCTTAGCTGTGCTGCAATATTATCTGACCTATGTTGTGCTTGACATATTTGTCTGCAACATTTATCCATGCTGTTTTGACCTTGCAATGATCATCCATATAGCTTTGTTGTGTCCATGAATACATTAGTTTGCATGTGAAAAAACAATCGAACCTTCCATGTTATTGTTTCACTTTGAACTGCTCTTAACATTCAGTGGTATTTGAGATAGACCATGCTGAACAATATTTGTGAGTTTGCACTGAACAGACTTGGTCTAGTGGTGATTTAATTTGCACCTAGCTCCTTTCATGAGACTGCATACTTGTGCCAAAGCATCCATGCCTTTGTAATTGTTTTGGCTGAACCATGTTGAGCTGCTATACATCATTGATGCTCGTCCACTTTGAAAACTACTGTTTTGATTATGCACAAGTATCTTTGCTGCTTCATTTGAATGTAGTGTATACACCACATATGTTGTTCCATGCTTTCTTGACTTTGTTAGCTTGCTGTTTCCATGTTGTTTACAATCTATTGAGTATTTACTTTCCATGATCACACTGATTTGAGTTGTACATATGAGAACTACCTTTGATATGCGCTTGCATCACTTGTGTTGATTTGAACCTGACCATGTCTTGTGCATGGCTTGAACTGATGTACTTCATTTTTGTGTCCACTTGACATGCTGCTTTACTATTGCACCCATGTATGTCCATTTTTATTATGCTGCCTTACCTGAATGTGTTTTCAATCATGTTGACACATGTTTCTTGACCACTTGTACTTGTTGTATCCATTGAACATCTTGCATGTGCACATTTGTTAGATGTCATACTTGACCAAATGATGTTGTGTTGACTTTGTTACTCGACCCTTGAGCTTGCTATTGACTTTATATTGAGTTGTTTTCATGTGTGCACTGAGTCGAGATGGTCCATGTGGCTACCCCTCAGTTGCACATTGGATTGGCGAGGCAGTGCACACGTGTATATATATATATGCACGTGTGTATATGCAGCCATCCAGAATGGATTTTCCTGTCCCTGCACAGTAATATGTGTATATACATACACATGTATGTGTATACATGTATGTGCGCATGCTACATTCACAAATCATGTCAAGTCATGAAAAATGATGAGATACACTCCGAAATTCCGAGGCAAATAAAATTTATATTCGCGTGAATTCTGTTTTATTTCTATTGCAGTGTACTGTGTGTGTGTTTCATATTACAGGTAAGCAGGTGATGACTGGACTGACGTGACAGGACTGACTAGGAGACTGCGAAGATTGGACTAACAGTGAAGACTGTATTGTGTCAGTTTGAAGATTGTAAATGAAAATGTATGTAAACTGAGTGTATGAGTGAATCTGTAGAGAGGAGCAATGTATGAGAAAGAAAGTATATAATGAAATGTATCACTGATTTTTAAAAATAGATGAAGTTATAAATTTGTACTATTTGAAATATTAAAATAAAATATTATATTTAAATAAAATACAGTGTTAATATTCGAATTCGTGTACAGCAGTCTTTCATTTAAACATAAATATTATATTCCTGTCTAAGATGTGATATAACAGTACAATAACAAACACATTTATAATAATATATACTTGTTTGTTATCATAAAACAAAAATCATATAATTGTGTATACAACTACGTTATATACAACAATCTCCCCCTTTTGATGATGACAAATAAATAAAAGAATTCGGATATATTAAATATGTTTATTCGTGAATAGTGGAACTCCCCCTAAATGTATGCTCCCCCTACAACTAAACTCCCCCTAGAACTATGAATGAGTGAAAAAAAATTGAATAAATTTTCAAAATTAAAAATATTTATAAAATATTCACTCATAAATCAAAATCTCAATCCATTCTCCCCCTTTTGTTATCATCAAAAGGATATAGAATTTAAAATATAGATGAAAAGTGACTAACAAATATAATATCAGCTTAAGAGGAAGAACGGTCATCATAAATCTCAATCAGTCAAACAAAAATCATAATAAACTGAGAACTAGTGGCATATTTCACATTTTAGAGAATGATGGATTTACGATGAATTTATAAAAATGGAGAGAGTTACAATAATATGATTTTCAAGAATTTTCAAAAGAATTTTATATAATTGAGCACAAAAACAGTGATGGAATTGGACTATAGTTAATAATTCAATTTCAGTGACAAAATCGAATAATCTCAAATCCCAATAGCTATCAATCAACAAATCATAATACTTCATAAGATTTCAACACATTTCATAGATTAGAAAGATGGATTGATAGGCTGGTTTTTAAACACCAAGGAGAATTTCATATTAATTTTAATTTATAGCACATTATTTCCTTTTTCTTTTAATTTAAGAGCACACTGACCACGCATAACCAGATCTTGGATTTTTAAATGAGATCAGTTGCAGCTTAAATATAAGTAATCTCATAACCATGCATAACCAGAGCTTGGATTTTTAAATGAGGTTAGAGAAACACTTATGAATATTAGATTTTTATTATTTTCAGTTTCAAAATGAAAAACTCCTTAGTATATAAAACCAATATGGATGATAGAAATGTGATAGGTACAGAAATGGTTTGTGAAATAAATTCCTAAATTAATTATATTATGAAATATGATCAACTGTACCGAGATCATTGAAAATTTTCAATTATCACTAATTCTGAATAATAACATAATCTAATTTCTATCACAAATATTTCCACTGTTTATTCAAAACATATTAACTCTCCACATTAATGTAAAGTTATCGTGGATGGAATAATGATGATACATAAAGGAGATGGTCGTGAAATAATTGCCAATTCAAAAATATTATAATAAATGTTCAACCATCATGAAAATCTAAATAAAATCTCCTCTTGTTGTGAAATATACTGCAGTCACAATTCATCACAATTTCAAAATCTGTTAATAATTTTGATGAATTATAAGTACAGTACAATTTGGATATAGATTTCAATTTTTGAATGAGTAATCAATAAATAATTTTAAAATTGAAAATCAATTACAAGAGGGAAATGAAAGATCTATACAAGACATGAGAGATTAAGAAATATATACATGTTGAGAATAAACAAAACAGCACTTCTAAAATGATATCACTTGATGTCTCTATTAATGAGGATTATAACAAGATACTGGAGACAAATAAGGATATCACAGACAAAATACTTTTAAGCCCAAGACTCACAAATCAGGCACTTTTATCAGAGCAGCAAACAATTCTTCTCAAAACAAGCAGTCATTTAAAGCATTCTCAAAACAGTATCAGAGCAACACAAAAAATCAGTTCAAAGTAGACTAGTCATGAAGATAGTCACAAAAACTGATTCATGATCCAATATTAAAATACAGTTTATTTGAAATCATTTGATGGAATATGAAGATATCAGAATTCAATGAATCGATCACACCAGATTATTAATTTTTGATTCGAGATATGTGTGAGATTCAATAAATCAATAATTTCAAATGATTTTAAACAAACAGATATTAAAATCAAATAACCGTGAAATACAGTGAATTTCAAGAACCAAATTTTTCAAAGAATTTTTTTTATAAAAAGAATTATGACAAGCCCATGAGTATTTTCAGATCATTTACATCAAACTTAAGAGATATTCATGATCTAGAAATTTAAAAAATAATTTATTTGAAATCACTTGAATTAATGTCAAGTTTTGAGATATAATGAATCAATCACACTAGATTGATAATTTCAAATTAAGAGGTACGTGATATTCAGAATATCAAGTATATCAGACGATTTCAAACAAACAGTTTTTAACCATAAAATGATCATGAATATAAGATGAATTTCTAGATGTATCGCTGTAATTCAAGACATTTCAGAGTATCCAAGCTAATCTGAAAATCAACGAAATTATCACAACTGAGAACTAGTAATGTGCTGTAATTAGTATAATATTTCAAGCCATTCCAAAATGAATTAGAAGGAACTCAAAACAGCAAAAATATGTGAAATTTCATTAATATTTTAGATCTTCAAAAATTTAGAACTCAAATTACCAGTGTTCAAGATATAACATGAATGCTTCAGCACTGTTAGGAATTCAGAAACAAAACATAAACTTCAAAACAATTGCAGATATATACACGTTTAAATTCTGAATCCGGAAAAGATTAAAACATGAGGGTTTTATTCAGATTAAGCGAATTTTCAAAAAATCATGAGTACTGCAATTGGAAGTTAATGAAAGCCCAAGAAGAAATAAAAATATATGACAGTCACAATTCAAAGCAGAATAATCAAAAGAAAATAAACAGAAGAGGAAAAAATATATTTACAAGGATGAGGTTAGAAATCATACCTGATTCGCAGAAGACGTTATGGATCTCTAACTCAACAGATCTTGGCTAAAGGAACTGTAAATGATAAAGAATTATAGACTAGCTGTATTTCAAATTTCCTTTCAGCACAGCAGTTCCTCAGCCACCTTCGGTACCTAACAGTTTAAAGGATTGAGTGGTCTAACAAAATTAGTAAAACCACTCACAGTTGTATTCATATGTTTTGGTACCTAAACTTGTTTATATAAAAATCCATCAGAATTTATCAAAGTACCTTTAGGGACCCAAATCTGTCTGAATTTTGATGAATTCACTGTATTTCTTTTTCGGGTCCAAAATGGTTTAAATGGATTATTATCAAACAAATTCTCATTTCGCTTTCGATTTAAAAAACCTTTGAAATTATTTGAATTCAAATTTTCAAAACGAATATTTTTCAAAACTATTTGAAGGATTTTTAAAATCATTTGATTTCTCTTTTTCAAAACCATTATTTTTCCCAAAGCCAATACCATGTTTATTTCCAACAGAAAATTGGTTTTTTACCAACATGTTCAAAGATTGTTCTCCATCAGAAAATTTAGTCAAAGTTATTTCAAGTTGTTGAATTTTAGTTTTTAGATCACCGTTTTCTTTCATCAAATCTAAACAATGATTTTTAGTGATCATACATTTTTCAAAATCAGATTTCAAAACTAAATTTTCATCTTTAAGCAGTTTAATTTTGGTTTGGGACTCAACAATCTCTAATTCAAATCGTCTTTGTTTTTCAAACTCAAATTTCTTCGATTTTTCAATCTCGATTTCAAGTTCTTTCAAAATCAAATCGGATTTCAACAAATTTTCCTTTTCAGCAATTTCAAATTTGGAATTTATATCAGTCTTAAAAATTTCAAATTCCTTTTGTAGAAAATTGTTCAAACTTGATAACTTAATCTTGTTTTCTTTTAAGATCAAAATTTCCTTTTCAAATTTTTGAATGTTTTTATTGAGATGAACAAGATTGGTTTCCAATTTCAAACAATTTTTGCATTTGAATTTGAAGAATTTTTAAAGTATTAAAGCTGTGATTCCAAATCATCAATTTTGCTGGTCAACTCAGAATTACTAGATTTCAGAGATTTTTTTTAAGTTTGAGTTTATCAACAGATTTAGTTAAATCAACACACATATAAACCAAATCTTCATATGTGAAATTTTCAACTTCAGCATTTGTTGATTCTCCATCATTTGATCTATCTGTTTCTCCTTTTAAGCATAGATCTGAATCTGAGTTGACATTCCGGGGTTTTGAGCAACTGGTGTCAATTTGTCCATACTTCGTATTGAGAGTATTCCAGATTTCCTGCGCAGTCAAACAATGAGAGATAAGTTTAAACTGATCAATACTGAGACAAGAATAAATGATGTCCATAGCACAAGTATTAATAACAGTATTCCTTTTATCTGACAAATCTACTCCATTAATAATAATATTCAAATATTTAATATGAACAGATTTTATATAAATTTTCATCTTTATTTTCCAATTTAAAAAATCTGTTCCATTGAAAATAGTTAGAATATTATTGGACTGACTCTCACTAGGCTGACAACTAGGATGACCTATCACTCTAGAGTTAAAGAAAATACCTGCTCTGATACCACTTGTTGGATCTAGATTAACCCTAGAGGGGGGGGGGGGGTTGAATAGGGTTTATCACAAATTATCGTAGAGTTTAAATATTACGGGATATTGAAATATTCACAGATCACATAATGCAGCCGAAATAAAAATACAAAAAGTAAATAACACACGATATACCCAGCTTCGGCAAAATCCTGTCTACTGCTGCATTCCTAAGGTTTCTACTAGGAGTTAATAACAGATCCCGCTACAAACACTGCAAACTCGCACTCCCTGCTCCTGTACCAACCCTACGCTCAAAACCGTAGTCTGATCTAAACCCCTAGATCAGATTTCCCCTGATTATGACCCTGTAACCAGTAACCCTAGTTTTTACAAACTCTAGTAAACTACCAATTAACACCCTAACTGGTTTCCTCTAGAATTTTACAGACTCTAGCAGCTATTTGGAATGATTCAAAAGAAATTAAAAGAAACCATACAAAATAAAAGGAGAAACCCTAGATTTAAAACAGTTCAAATTCCCCTTTATATTAAACTTGGCTTAGCCTAGTGTATGTAGACTAGCCCACTCCTCTTTGCTTTTGCCCGATCTCCTTTTGCTTTCTGGAGAAAAAATATGGCGACGGCTTAATTGGAAAAACTAGGGTTTCTTCTTGTTGGCTCCAAATCGAAATCGATTATTTGATGAAGATTGATTCTCTGTTGATTTCTTCTGGTTCTCTTTCTCTCTCTCGTTGATTTGGAGTTGCCCGAAAAACAAAAGTGAGTGATTTTGTTTTGATTGATTTCTGCTCTTGAATTTGTGCTCTGGTTTTTGATTTCTATTGCTTGGATTCTCAATCGATTGGCTAGTAAAGAATGGTGTTAAATAGGATTATAGAAAATCCTGATTCCTGATTTCAATCAATGACTTGCTCGAAAATGATTTGTAGAATATTTTAGGTTTCCCCTTTTGAAAATCTCTTGCATTCCTTGAATAATTGATTGTCGTGATTTTCCTCTTTTGATTTGATGACAGGAATGGTTCTCGGTTTGAATTAGATCTTCAATGAACCTGGTCGATTAAATGATTCTGAAAAATATTTGTTGCGTTCGAATATGATGTTCATTTCTGGAAAACATTTATACCAAATTGATCAACCAGGACATGATTTTATCAACCACTCTGAAAATTTGGCAAACATAATTCGACTTTCACAATTAATATTTTGCCAATTTTGAACCATTTATTCTTGGCTTTGAATGTATGTGATAGATCAGGAAATAAGTAATGGTTGATTGAAGGTAGTTTCCAAATTTCCCACTACATTTCTGGAAACTAATTTGTACAATTCCATTTGTAAAAACTGGAAACACATGCATATGATTTTGCTGTGTGAACATAGATGAACCTGACTCTTACCATACCTGTTTAAAAAATCTGCAAACACTGATCTCTTGCATTAGTGCCGTGTATACTAGAAATAATTTTGGAAACAAAATAAAAAATGTTTTTGCTCAAAAATGGTTGCTCTGATTTTCTGTGATCTCTGAAAATGTATATTGGCAACTCGAACTGATCTGAATTGTTTTCCTGCCTTTGATTTCACTCTGTATTCTTCTTGCCAAAAATGATTCACTGAATTTCCTTCCAAATGAAATCGAACATGAGTTTTGAAAAATTAATTGCATCTTTACTAAATGAATGCAGACTTGCAAAAATAAACTTTTTGGCCATACTTGAGAAACTAGAATCATTTGAAACACACTTGCCAAATATGTTGAAACTTAAACTTGAGATTACCCTTAGCTGTGCTACTATATTATCTGACCTGTGTTTGTGCTTGACATATTTGGCTGCAACATTCATCCATGCTGTTTGGACCTTGCAATGATCATCCATATAGCTTTGTTGTGTCCATGAATACAATAGTTTGCATGTGAAAAAAAATCTATAACCTTCCATGTTATTGTTTCACTTTGAACTTCTCTTAACATTCAATGGTATTTGAGATAGACCATGCTGAACAATATTTGTGAGTTTGCACTGAACATATTTGGTCTAGTTGTCATTTATTTTGCACCTTGCTCCATTCATGAGACTACATACATGTGTCAATGCATCCATGCCTTTGTAATTGATTTGGCTGAACCATGTTGAGCTGCTATACATCATTGATACTCGTCCACTTTGAAAACTACTGTTTTGATTCATGCACGAGTATCTTTGCTGCTTCATTTGAATGTAGTGTATACACCACATATGTTGTGCCATGCTTTCTTGACTTTGTTAGCTTGCTGTTGTCATGTTGTTTACAGTCCATTGAGTATTTACTTTCCATGATCACACTGATTTGAGTTGTACATATGAGAACTACCTTTGATATGTTCTTGCATTACTTGTGTTGATTTGAACCTAACCATGTCTTGTGCATGGCATGAACTGATGCACTTCATTTTTGTGTCCACTTGCCATGCTGCTTTACTGTTGCACCCATGTATGTCCATTTGTATTATGCCCCCTTACTTGAATGTGTTTTCAATCATGTTGACACATGTTTCTTGACCACTTGTATTTGCTGTATCCATTGAACATCTTGCATGTGCACATTTGTTAGATGTCATACTTGACCAAATGATGTTGTGTTGACTTTGTTGCTCGACCCTTGAGCTTGCTGTTGACTTTATATTGAGTTGTTTTCATGTGTGCACTGAGTCGAGATGGTCCATGTGGCTACTCCTCAATTGCACACTGGATTGGCGAGGCAGTGCACATGTGTATGTATATGCACGTGTGTATATGCAGCCATCCAGAAAGAATTTTCTTGTCCCTGTACAGTAATATGTGTATATACATACACATGTATGTGTATACATGTATGTGCGCGTGCTACATTCACAAAACATATCAATTCATGAAAAATGATGAGAAACACACCGAAATTCTAAGGCAAATAAAATTTATATTCGCGTGAATTCTGTTTTATTTCTATTACAGTGTACTATTTGTGTGTTTCATATTATAGGTAAGCAGGCGATTACTGGACTGACATGACAGGACTGACTATGAGACTGTGAAGATTGGACTAACAGTGAAGACAGAAGACTGTATTCTGTCAGTTTGAAGATTGTAAATGAAAATGTATGTAAACTGAGTGTATGAGTGAATCTGTAGAGAGGAGCAATGTATGAGAAAGAAAGTATATAATGAAATGAAACGTATCAGTGATTTTTACAAATAGATGAAGTTATAAATTTGTACTGTTTGAAATATTGAAATAAAATATTATATTTAAATAAAATACAGTGTTAATATTTGAATTCGTGTACAGTAGTATTTCATTTAAACGTAAATATTATATTCATGTCTAAGATGTGATATAACAGTACAATAACAAACACATTTATAATAATATATACTTGTTTGTTATCATCAAACAAAAATCATATAATTGTGTATACAACTACGTTATATACAATAGGAGTAATGTCCAAATCAAATTTGGAAAAGGTCGTTATGGATGCAGTTCGATGGCCGTCATTGGAAACCGACTGTACGAGCCTTCATAAAATGTTTAAAAATATTAATAATTTGTGTAAAATCATAAGAAATGATTTGGAAAGATTTTGGATGAAAAAATCCATGTTTGTGAAGATAAAAATATATTTTTATCAAAATGAACTAGTAAATAACTAGAAAGATAATCCAACGTTTTTAAATAAATAAATTGGATTTATGAATGGTTTTAATCTAACCAAAATTTCCAATGTATGAATTGGAATGGATTTGAATTGAAATCATCTTCGGGGGATCTCGATATTGGATTCTGTGACTATACGGATATTGTGGAGGAATTTGGAAGATAGATATATATCGTTATTCCCCATATGATATGGGTTTGTTTCAGAATTGGATATTGAATGTAAGCCGATATAATTTCTGTTTAGAGCCATATATTTAATATCAAAGTGGATTTTGGGTTTGTCGTGAATGGTGTCTTCGGTAACATTATTCATAAACCCCGTGTGAAAAGAATAAATCTTTTAATTATGATTATTAGAGTTTCTAGTTATATTTAGTAATTGGAATAAAATGGAATGTGAATTGGGTTTATTGTGAACTGTGTTTTTAACAACATTCGTTCTTTAACCCGATTAACAGTGAAATGTGATTTGGAATATATATAAATCTTTTATTAAGATTTAACGGAAATTTTCCAAAGTAAAGTTTTCCAATTTAATTTTTTAAATTGGAATTGAATGGAATTCGGTTTAGTGATAATCGAAGTGAGCTTTCGTGGAGGAAGAGCGTTGCTATAAATGGAATTTAAAAGGCATTGCCATTATTCCATTTATATTATTAGTCTGATACATAAATTGATATCGATTATGTATTGATCTATTTTCCATGAAGATTCCATGGTTAATGGAATGTGATTTTGGGTTTATCGTGAACTGTGTCTTGAATGACATTGGTTCTTTAACCGAGTTAAAGACAGTATTACATGTCTAACATTGTATTACGAACTGTATTGTTGATCTCTGCTAAATATATATCTGCTTGGTGGCGGAGAATTTATTCTCTTGCTTAACACCCTTCTCTAAGACATATGAGCTCAGAGGTTATATATTGGCATAAATCAATGGTACGGTGTAGATTGTCGATGCAGCATGTTTGATTTCCCAAAGTTAAATAATCATTAATAATGATTTTTGGGAAGATTAAAACTAAATGGAGTTTTAATGAATCTTTAATTAGATTGAAATGTGAATGTGACAATTTAAATTACCAAATTTGGGAAATGATCGAGAATGGAGTTTCACCAGTTTTATTCTAGGCGATAGTTAAATCTTTAATTAGATTTGAACGTGAAATGGTAATTAATTTTTCCGATAACACCGTGGTGTTAGATATGGGATATTACCAGTTTTGCTCCATGGGATGAATAGGTTGGGATTGGGAAATAAAACAAATGATTACCTCGGTAAGGTGCGCTAATCCCGACTAGTTTGGAAAGCCTTATTTTGGTTTAAATTGTGAAAAGAATATTTGAATAAAAGAATATTCTGGATTGGAATGAGGCATATGTTGTGTTTGTGTAGCACTTTTTTATGAGATACGCGAGTTATTCGAAAAGACCGGGTTTATGCCCATTCTGAACAAATGATTCGACGATAAGTCGACGATGAAGACGATGGTCGAAGACCGGAGATCTTCACATCGTTTGGATGATTACTGATGTCTTTACTGGGCTTTACACCCAAGACAAGGTAATAAGTGGTGATGATCAAGGCTTAGAGGTTAAATATTGGCAGAAATCAGTGGTACGATATGGATTGACAGTTTGGCATGCTGAGTGGCATGTAATCAAGGGTTTTGTTGAAAAGCAGAGCCTTTGTGGATGATGATCAAAGCACAACTTTAATTAGCATAGCTTTGTATGTAGTGTTAATCCGCGAGCCTCACACCGCGGTATGAACTAGAAACGGGAGAGGACCCCAGGGAGAACATGTGTTTCTTTCTAGCTAGGAGTGGTGTCATGGTATGGAGCCCAAACATTTTACTTATGTGGATGATGGAAAGCGAGGTACCTCGGATTTGAGTCCCTAGTGGTTCTTGATACGGTCGACATACTGACCTGATTTTATTCCCCATAGGGCAGGAAAATGTATTGTTCAGGAATTACCAATCCACTAACGTAAGTGTGGACCGACCCTTGCGTTCCTAAGGGTCGATGCGTTCTGATCCTGAGACATGGGCTAGATTGTCTCGAATTCGGCAAGGACAATCCTTTCCCTTGGTTCATGATGGAAATCCAATTTCCAATACGATATTGTGCGGTTTTTATTGTAAACCTATATGGTGGCATAGTTGCATGGGACGCTCATGTCGTCTATGCTGATTGATACATTATGATTGAAATTGTTTTTGAAACGTATATGCACTAGTGGTAATATCAAAATGATTTGTGTTAAAACATACCAAGCGTGTTTGGCTATTACAAGGAAAAACTCTATCCTCCGGCTTGCGTTGCATTGTGTGATGGGACCTGAGTCTTATAATAGCTTCATTTTTCGAAAAGCATTGCGTTGTTTGTAAACTGTTTTATGAACGGATATTCATGTGGATTAAACCGTTCCATGCAATATGGCGTGGTCTGATGATTTTTCCTACTTTTAAAGTAAAGTTTTAATAACTTTTTTAGTTCTCACACCAGTCCCTTGACTGATTCGGAGTTTATTGTTTCTACCTAAACTCTGGATGCCCATATTTTCCACACGGGAAGTCGGTAGTTTTGGTTTTGTAGATATTATTTTCATAGCATCATGGATTTATAGCTGGAGCTATATTTGGAAAGCTTTGTATCCATGTATCTCTTTCAGTTGTGTTATGTATTATTTTTCTACTGCTATGTAATGTATTTTAATCTATGATATTTTTCTGCTGTATATTATTTATTTTTACTCTGATATCTTGCACTCTGATGTAAATTGTTGTAATAGCAATGAATTGTTCTATTGTTTGTGTTCTGATTTGTCATGTTCTCAACTCAATCCGGGCTTCCCATAAGGGCGAGTTTGGGTCATTTCATCGTGGTATCAGAGCTTTGGTTTACAGAGATCGAGAACAAGAGACATTAGAACCAAACGAAAGAGTTCATCAGAGATTGGATTAGTAATATCCAATGAGGATGACTCGTTACAGATAGGACCAGTAGTATACTAGAATAAGTTTCAATGAGTGTTATTTTTAAAATAAAAATGAAAACAAATTTTGTTTTGAAAATTGAAACCTTATTATACGTATTTGAATATTTTATTTTGAATTGATTTTGGACTATCGGGTATATAAAGATTTTAATATACGTCTGATCCACGTGTATACGAAGTCTCAAATATACTGGATGGATATAGAATCACACTCTAGTCACTTGGGGATAATTCTGGTGATGCCCGGGCATAATCAGTATTTATGTTCGAGATTCGAAAGTGGGATGTCTATATATTTCCAATTGACTGGTGTGAGAACCAAAACTAGATAGGGTTTATTGTTGTGATTTGACACTAAAAATGCGATTTTTGAGTATGTATAAAGTCATATATTTGAAAAGCTAATCAACTAATTAATTGATGGTTGTGTTGTTTGATTATTAATTGGACTAATTAAAATGTTGGAACAATAAAATCAATATGTGAATAAAAGTTAATTTAGCTAAATTGAAACAAAATAGTGAACTAAATTGAAAATTTATTGGAATTGCATATATGTACATGTGTATATAATGAACAGGTCATAGCATGGAAGCTAAAAAGAGGAATAAAATTGTATGCCCGACAAATAGGTACATGTTTATTGTATTTCTTGGGTTTGATGATTTTATTGGCCGATTGGCTAGCCGCTTCACTTTTTCTTTTGCTTTTGGATTGATGAGGGCCCTGTGAGGCAAGTTGGGTTTTAAATATCAACCCGTACAAAGGAGGTTATGGCAAAAAAATTCGAAAATTTAGGGTGTTAGCCAAACTTTTGAGAAATTAGAAAAATTCTTAGAAACTGAAAAGTTGAAGAATGAAAGCCAGAATGAAAGTTGAGTTGGTTTGTTAAACAACTTTTAGCTCCATTCCTTTTCGAGGACGAAAAGATTTTAAGTGGGGGAGATTGTAACAACCCGGATTATCCGAACCAATTTAAAATTTTTATTTTAGCTATTTTAATGGATTTTGAGAATTTGAAATGATTTATTTTAAATAATAACGACTAAAAATTTATTTTAATCGAAGTTAGAACGTATAAATTTATTTTAATTATAAAACGAGCCTGAAATGGCGCGGTAGTTTGAAAATTCGATTTCTAATTTCAATTGAGTATAGAGAATTCATTTTAAGTCAGAATTGGAAAAAACAAAAAACGTTAGAATCTGATTAACTATATCTTTCTAACGAATGCAAGAAATTGAGATTTCACTTTATAAATTGAAAGTTATGTCCAGTTTAAAATTTGAAATAGTCGCTATGGAACTTATAATTTTTTGAAAGTCAAATTATTGTTATATTCCAATTTTGTCGAAAACACTTTTCAAATTATTGTCGGATCCACTTTTGTCGGATCTAGAATGTAAAATTATTGTTATATTCCAATTTTCATAATTTTTGGAATTAATATGTGAACGTGGAGAATTTAAACGCGTTTGGTAAATTCAGTTTAAATTTAATCGACTGGAAAATGACCATTTTTCAAACGGTCTCCAAATTCAACGAAATTAGTTTTGTTAGGACCGTATCGTCTAAACATAGCTATATTAATTTTTTTGGAATTTTTATAGTCACTATGTGGCCCCAGTAAATTAAGATGTACGTCGAAATTAATTTTGAACGTTATACTAATTTATATTTTAATTTTGGTGAAAACTGATCGAAACAGTCGAATTGGCTTATGGGAAATATCTCATTGTGTCCATAATGGAGGTATTTGGCTAAGCGCGATAGTCATTGGGTTTGATTTGGAGTTCGAATGAAAAACACACTTTTTGAAAAGTAAAATAATATAAAATAAAAAATATATATCCTTAAAACCTAATTCTCTCTCACTTTTCAAACCCACGGTCAAACTAGAAAAACCGTCACTGCCTCCCTCCAGGCAATCGCCATCGCCTCCCCCAGCTGTCGGTCCTCCGCCGCAGCCAGCGCCACCCTCCGCCTGGCCCCACGGTCGCTGTCGCCCCTCCCCTTCTTCAAAACCCGATCCAAAACCCCCAATCCCCCAAATCGACCACCGCCGACCACCCCTAGTCCCACCACTGCTACCGTGACCCCCTACCACCACTAGAAAGCTCCACCGCACCTCCTCGCCACCCAGCTCTGGCCGTGGGCCCTCCATCTTCGAAAATCCAATTTTTGTTAATTTTCAGTTTTGCAAATAACACCCTGAGCTTCCACAGCCCATATCTCCCTAACCATGCGCTTTTGGCCAAACTCCAAAGTACCAAAATTGAAGAGCACGATTTTCTCTTCGATTTGAGTATATGAAAGTCATATTCTGGATTGCGGAGTTGTTCAGAAAACGCGTCCAAAGTCTGTTGTCCAAATACTGTCTTTCCGCTATTTCTGGTGAAATGGACCAATTTCGTAAGAAAGGCCACTATGGGAAAGTTGTCCGGAATGGCGCGCTTAAGCTAGTTAAATAGACGGTGTGAAGATTAGAGCTCGTTTGCAAAGTCTGGAATTAGAACAGCAAATCAGAGCATTATAAAATAACGATGGAGTCGATCCCAATGTGAGAACACCTTCTCACTCAATTTATTTTACAATTAAATATATACTAGGTTGCACACGTGGTTAGTAGCCCCCGACACTATTTATTGTACAAACCATAGTTGTTTGTTTGGATTGTATTGTGGAAATTTGGATAGTGGTTGTAAAATTGATTATGAATGGATTGTGGGATTGTTTGAATTGGTTGTGATTATTGTGCATGGCGCGAGCCAGTATCAGGAGAGGGGTAATGCTAGACATTACTCCCGTTCTAATATCACGCCGTTATAATGCCGAAATTTTCTGAAATAAATATTTGTTCATTAATAATATAACTTTTAAGGTGTATGTGAACTATATAAAATAGTCAAGTGTTGAAATAAATATTTTATCGTTAAAAATATAATTTTTAAAGTATATATGAACGGCATAAAATTCTCCTGATGTGAAAATAAATATTCATTTACAAATCGGATGATTTGTTTATGTACACCAATTTGACTGACATGAATTGTGACGATTAATTTTACACATCGCCCAACTGCACAAATAATATTCAGTGTTTGTTAGTTCAAACCCCACACGAGTATTGGGATGATATTCGGCGTACACTAATCCCAATTGTTTAGTTGTATGTCAATCGATTGGTTGACAGACTGTAGTAAGCGTTAATTATTTATATTTAATGCTTATACAGTGTAGAACACACTCTGGATGGTGGATTATTGTTTATCATTGTTGTTGTGTACATGTGATGTATGAAATCCATATAACTAACATTATATGGTATTGATTGTGTCTGATTACAATTTAGAAAGAACGAATATTTTAAAATAACAAATATTTTAAAATAATATTCAGTAAAGAATTAAAATGTGAATTTGATGTCCGATTTCGGATGGACACAAAAATATTAAAATGTGTGAAGCCATATTGATTAGATATGTGCCATTTTAACATGAACGATGTTTATATCGATTTTAGTCGTTTTTATAATGAATATCGAAAAGGAAATGATTTCAAATCTGATATTTTGAAAATATTATCATTTAAATATTATAATGATAAGGAGTATTTAATTTTAACTTAAAATTGAAATGAAAGTGGGAATCGTGTTTAAAACGAATTTATAAAATACGTTTTGAATGAAATATATATTATATACATATTATATATATACATATTAATGACTTGAATAGAATGCACCGCGCTGCGACCGTTCGCGAATTTCGACCATTGACTTCGAATTGACATTACGGGAGATCCGACCGTTCGGATTCTCCTAAAACCGGAACCATTGGGTTCGTATCGGAAAGAGCATTCCAACGAATATAAGAGATTTGAAATATAACCGTTGGATTTGGAATTATATCCAAATAAAATTTGGAAAAGGTCGCTATGGATGTAGTTCGGTGGCCGTTATTGGAAACCGACTGAACGGGCCTTGATAAAAATATTAAAAATATTAATAATTTGTGTAGAATCATAAGAAATGATTTGGAAAGATTTTGGATGAAAAATTCCACGTTTGCAAAGGTAAAAATATATTTCTATCAAAATGAACTAGTTAATAACTAGAAAGATAATCCAATGTTTTTAAATAAATAAACTGGATTTGTGAATGGTTTCAATCTAACCAGAATTTTCCAATGTATGAATTGGAATGGATTTGGGTAGAAATCATCTTCGGGAGATTTCGATTTGGATTTCGTGACTATATGGATATTGTGGAGGAATTTGGAAGATAGATATATATCGTTATTCCCCATATGATATGGGTTGGTTTCAGAATTGGATATTGAATGTAAGCCGATATAATTTCTGTTTAGAGCCTTATATTTAATATCAAAGTGGATTTTGGGTTTGTCGTGAATGGTGTCTTCGGTAACACTGTTCTTTAGCCCCGTGTGAAAAGAGTAAATCTTTTAATTAAGATTATTAGAGTTTCCAGTTATATTTAGTAATTGGAATAAAATGGAATGTGAATTGGGTGTATTGTGAACTGTGTTTTTAACGACATTCGTTCTTAACCCGATTAACAGTGAAATGTGATTTGGAATATATATAAATCTTTTATTAAGATTTAACGGAAATTTTCCAAAGTAAAGTTTTCCAATTTAATATATTAAATTGAAATTTAATGGAATTCGGTTTAGTGATAATCCAAGTGAGCTTCCGTGAAGGAAGACTGTTACTATATATGGAATTTAAAAGGATTTGTCGTTATCCATTTATATTATTATTCGGATACGGAAATTGATATCGATTACGTATTGATCTGTTTTCCGTGAAGATTCCATGGTTAATGGAATGTGATTTTGGGTTTATCGTAAACTGTGTCTTAAATGACATTGGTTCTTTAACCCAGTTAAAGACAGGATTACATGTATAACATTGTATTTCGAACTGTATTGTCGATCTCTGCTAAATATATATCTGTTTAGTGGCGGAGAGTTTATTCTCTTTCTTAACACCCTTCTCTAAAACGTATGAGCTTAGAGGTTATATATTGGCAGAAATCAATGGTACGGTGTAGATTGTCGATGCAGCATGTTTGATTTCCCAAAGTTAAATAATCATTAATAATTATTTTTGGGAAGATTAAAACTAAGTGGAGTTTTAATGAATCTTTAATTAGATTGAAATGTGAATGTGATAATTTAAATTATCAAATTTGGGAAATGATCGAGAATGCAGTATCACCAGTTTTACTCTAGGAGATAGTTAAATCTTTAATTAGATTTGAATGTGAAATGTTAATTAATTTTACCGATAACACCGTGGTGTTAGATATGGGGTATTACCAGTTTTGCTCCATGGGATGAATAGGTTGGGATTGGGAAATAAAACAAATAATTCCTCGGTAAGGTGAGCTAATCCTGACTAGTTTGGAAAGCCTTAATTTGATTTAAGTTGTGAAAATAATATTTGAATAAAAGAATGTTCTTGATTGGAATGAGGCATATGTTGTGTTTGTGTAACACTTGTTTACGAGATATGTGAGTTATTAGGAAAGACCGGGTTTATGCCCATTCTAAATAACTGATTCGACGATAAGTCGACGATGGAGACTGTTGTTGAAGACCAGAGATCTTCACATCATTTGGATGATTACTGATGTCTTGATTGGGATGTACACCCGAGACAAGGTAATAAGTGGAGATCGTTTAGATGTACTTGGAGATCGACGTGATATGTGAGGACCTCTCTCCTGTATTGGACATATGGGACGAAGAATAAGGTGCCTCCGGTTTCGTTCAGTCCCAGAATGGACTTATAAATGGACAGTATATCTGACATTGTATTCTTTTGTACTGTATTCGTTGATCTCTCCTAAATATATATCTGTTTGGTGGCGGAGAATTTATTCTCTTGCTTAACACCCTTCTTTGAGACGTATGAGCTTAGAGGTTATATATTGGCAGAAATCAGTGGTACGATATGGATTGACAGTGTGGCATGCTGAGTGGCATGTGATCAAGGATTTTGTTGAAAAGCAAAGCCTTATTGATGATGATCAAAGAACATGTTTATTTAGCACAGCTTTGTGTGTTGCGTTAATTCGCGAGCCTCACACCCCGGTATGAACCAAAAACGGGAGAGGACCCCGGAGATAACATGCATTTCTTTCTAGCTAGGAGTGCTGTCATGGTATGGAGCCCATACATTTTACTTATGTGGATGATGGAAAGCAAGGTACCTCGGATTCGAGTCCCTAGTGGTTCTTGATACGGTCGACATACTGACCAGATTTTATGCTCCATAGGACAGGGAAACGTATTGTTCAGGAATTACCAATCCACTAACGTAAGTGTGGACCGGCCCTGGTGTTCCTAAGGGTCGATGCATTCTGATCCTGAGACATAGGCTAGATTGTCTCGAATTCGGTAAGGATGATCCGTTGCCTTGGTTCATGATGGAAATCCAATTTCCAATACGACATTGTGCAGTTTTGATTGTAAACCTATATGGCGGCACAGTGGCATGGGACGCTCATGTCGTCTATGATTGATACATTATGATTGAAATTGTTTTTGAAACATATATGCACTAGTGGTAATATCAAAATGATTTATGTTAAAATGTACCAAGCATGTTTGGCTATTATTAGGAAAAACTCTGTCCTCCGGCTTGCGTTGCATTGTGTGATGGGACCTGAGTCTTATAATAGCTTCATTTTTCGAAAAGCATTGCGTTGTTTATAAACTGTTTTTTGAACTGATATTCATGTGGAGAAAACCCGTTCCATGATATGCAACATGGTCCCATGATTTTTCCCACTTTTAAAGTAAAGTTTTAATAACTGTTTTTGTTCTCACACCAGTCCCATGACTAACTCGAAGTTTATTGTTTCTACCTAAACTCTGGGTGCCCATATTTTCCACACGGGCAGTCAGTAGTTTTGGTTTTGCAGATATTATTTTCCCAGGATCCTGGATTTACAGCCGGATCTATATTCGGAAAGCTTTGTATACGTGTATCTCTTTCAGTTGTGTTATGTATTATTTTTCCGCTGCTATGTAATGTATTTTAATCTCTGATATTTTTCTACTGTATATTGTTTATTTTTTACTCTGATATCTTGCACTCTGATGTAAATTGTTGTAATAGCAATGAAGTGTTCTATTGTTCGTATTCTGATTTGTCGTGTTCTCAACTAAATCCGGGCTTTCCCATAAGGGCGAGTTTGGGTCTTTTCAGAAAACACATATCCAACGATGTGTCACTACCTACTTTGCTCACTTTTCCTATATAAGGAGGCGACTTCTTCCTTTACCATTCATTCCTCTCCATTTTCTACTTTCTCCTTCTACGTAAGCTTAGTGGCCTTGGCCTCCTAATCCATCCTTCTTCCTCCTTCCCTTCCTCTTATTCCCTTAACCAACTCCTCCCCTTCCACGTCCCTCCCTAACCCCCCTAACGCACCACATACCCCCCTCGATCCCTACCCCTTCCACGTCCCCTCCCCTATCGCCCCTAACACCACCACGACCTCCTCCTCCTATTGAAAAAAGAAAAGAAAAGGAAATTACGGATCGTCACAGTTGGTATCAGAACTTCGGTTCATACAAAGATTTGGGGTATAACTCATTAGAATGCTCATTAGAAAAGGGTTAGTAATACCCTAGGATGAGTAAAATCCAATGGAATATAAAGACTTTCAACTGTTCCATTCCCCCAAAGATAATTTCGTCCATATGACCAAACAAGCATTTCGTACTATTTACAAATAGTGGAAAATGAGTGGTAAAAGAGGACGTTGGGGAGGAAGCAGTACCACCACAAATAGTCGTGATGCTGCAATAGTTGATGAGGTTGTAATTCAAGCTCAAATCCAATTCAGTCTTCCCGTTCTTAACAAGTATTATACCACTTTGGGTGGAAAGCCATTTAAAGGAGCTGCGGATATCATAGAGGCTCAAGCCTGAACAATTCATGCGAGAAGTTATTTTTAAAGTTTTGAACTTGGAGGATGATAAGGAAAGGATATTGGCTGCTTGGCAATTCCATAATGAAGTTGCAGTATGATGGGAAAATATCATCCAGGGAAGAGAAGAAGACGACATTTCGTAGGAACAATTCAAAGGAAATTTTAAGGAACGATATATGCCTTCAGGGGGAATCTCTAGGATGTATGAAGAATTCATGGATCTCAAGCAGGGAAATTTGTCTTTTGAGGAGTACTTGAACAAGTTTAATGAGTTGTCTCGTTTCGGACCAGAGCTAATTGCACCCCAATAAAGAAGAATGAGAGGTTTATCAAAGGAATGAAGCAGAAATACCACAAGAGGATGACAAAACATGTGAAGCAGTTGTTTGTTTACTTGGTGGATATAGGATACATATCTGCGACTTTAGACCAACAGAAGACACTTGAAGAGAAGGAAGACAATAATAGCAGCAACTGGAAGAAAAGAAAGTTTAACAGGAAAAATCAAGGGCAGAACAGAAGGAAAAAAGAAACCTGGGAAGATTATCTCCAGAATATTACATGTTACAACTACCAGGAGAAAGGGTATTATTCAAGCAAGTGTGGCAAACCAAAGAAATCAAAACCGAATCAGGGGACTAGAGAATGTTATAACTGCCATAAGGCTAGACATCTAATCAAGGCATGTCCTATAATGAAGAATGAAGAGTTGGAAATGGTTTATGCTCCCAAGGATGAGCCCTCAACTTCAAAGGATGACAATGGAAAAGGAGTGTTAGGAGGTAATATTTTCGTTTGTGATAAATTAGTTCGAGTTCTATTCGATACTGGTGTTACACATAGTTTCATTTCCAAACGTATAGTAGAATAATTAAACCTTAAATCAAAATTCATTGATAATTCACTTTGTGTAAAATAACCAGTAGGAGGCCCTACTACTTTATGTATATATTGTAAAGAAGTCTGTATCTCTTATTCACATCATCAATTCCTTTTTGTCCTATTTATTCTTGATTTTGATGAATTTGAAGTTATAATTGGAATGAATTGGTAAATGAGTATAAAGCAAAGTTAGGTTGTGTAAATAGAAAGGTATTAGTAAAAACGAAGTTAGGAAAGCTTATCGAATTATCTTGTGAAGACCTTAGTCCAGAAAGAGATAATTTGATGTATGCTTTGGGTTACCATAATGTTGACATCGAAACTACCCATCATCAGAGAATTTCCCGATGTATTTAAAGAAGTTAAAAGTTTCTCTCCACATAGAGAAATTGAGTTCATGATTGACTAAATGCCTAATGCCAGACCTTTTGTCCATCCTAATCGAAGAATGGCACCAAAAGGAAAGAGAAGAGCTATATAAACAAGTACAAGAACTTTTGGAGAAAGGATTTATTCAACCAAGCCCTTCAAGCTGGGGGTCAGCTGTGGTATTTGTAGCCAAGTTTGATGGTTCCTTAAGGTTGTGTGTCAACTATAGAGACCTTAATAAGAAATCTGTTAAAAACAAATACTCTTTGCCTCGAATAGATGACCTATTCAACCAATTGAGTATTGCCCGATTTTTCTCAAAAATGGATTTAACCATAGGTTTTCATCAACTTAGAATTTCTAAAGATCATATCCATTTGACCACCTTTAGAGGTCCTGATACTTTTTACGAATGGTTAGTAATGCCATTCGGATTGATTAACGCACACGATTATTTCGTGGATCTAATGAATAGAGTATTTCAACAAGTATTAAATATATTCATATTGGTTTTCATTGATGATATTCTTATCTACTCAAAAACCGAAGAGGATCATGTAGAGCATTTGAGGATTGTTATTGAAATATTAAGAAGAAATGTCCTTAAAGCAAAACTTCCCAAATGTCATTTCTAGGGAAAAAATCAAGTTCCTTGGACATATCGTATCTGAAAAAGGAACCTCATTAAACCTAGGAAAGATATATGTTATTCTGGATTGGAAGTGACCCTCAACCCCAAGAGACATCTGAAGTTTCTTAGGATTAGACGGATATTACAAGAAGTTTGTTTAAGATTTTTCTAAGATAGCCTCAACTTTGACAAAGTTGACAATGAAAAAAGAAAAAAAATTCTAGTCCCCCAAGTTTGAAGTCGCTTTCATAGAGTTAAAGAAAAGGTTAACCACTTCCCATTCTTAGCTATTATTGATGGAAATAAAGGATATCTATTTACACCGATGCTGGTAAAGAAGGAATCAGTGCAATTTTGATGTAAGAAGGCAGAGTTATTGCTTATGCAGGTAGACAGTTGAGGTCACATGAAAAGAATTATCTGACTCATGAGCCGGAGCTATTAGTAGTAATATTTTCTTTAAAGATATAGAGGCACTATCTATTAGGGGTAAGAAGTTCGAATTATTCCCGGACCATAAGTCTCTGAAATATCCGTTCACTAAAAAAAACTTGAGTTTAAGGCAGCAAAGTTGGTTGGAATTTCTAGCCTCTTATGATTTGGGTATTCAATATACTCCCTGTAAAGCAAATCTAGTCATTGATGCCTTAAATCGGAAGCACACTATCATCGCTTACTTAGTCGTCACTCTAATTCTTATGGATAAAATTTCCAACAAGCAAAGCAAAGATGAATTTCTATGAAGAATTTCTAAGGGTATTCGGCAGGGTGAAAGTTCAAGTTTTTAAACTGATGATAAAGGGATTTTGAGATTAAAAGGGAGAATTTGTGTCCCAAACATTAAAGAACTCCTTAAAGAAGTATTAGATGAGCGCTACAAGTCAAAATTCAGTATCCACCCAGGAGTTAACAAGACGTATCATGATATTAAACATACTTTCTGGTTGAGAACAATGAAGAGGGTCATATCTATATATGACAGTTGGTGTTCTACTTGCTGACAAATTAAAAGTGATCAGCAGAAAACTACATGATTACTTTAACACTTGGAAGTACCAAAGTGGAAATGGAAAACCATGTTTTGATGGATTTCATAGATAGGTTACCTTGTACTCGCAGAGGGAATGAAATATACGGGTTATTGTGGATCGTTTAACCAAGATTGCCCATTTTATCCTAGTAAAATCATCTAGAACTGTTGTAAGCCTATTGGAATTATGTATAAAAGAGACTGTTAGATTACATGGGGTACCGAGTAGCTTAGTGAGCGGTCAAGACCCGATCTTCACTAGTCGTTTTTGGAAAGCTTTCCAGGCCACTTTAGGAACTAAATTAAATTTCAGCACTGCTTATCATCCACAGTCAGATGGACAAAAGGAAAGAGTTAACAGGATATTGGAGGATCTTTTACGAACATGCATTCTTGACTTTGGAGGATCATGGGAAATTCATTTTCCTTTGATTCAGTTTTCTTATAAAAACAGTTATCATGCTAGCATTGAGATGGCACCTTTTGAAGCACTGTTTGGTCATCCCTGCAAATCACCCGCTTGTTGGATAGAGTCTGGAGATAGACTTGTTCTTGTACTCGATATGATCATAGAGGCCACAGAGAAGGTGGATTTGATTAAAAAGAAGCTGAAAATAACCCAGGATCAACAAAAGGATTATGCCAATCCGGACCAAATTATTGAAGAGTCTACTCAGCAGGACTTAGAAATTACACCCAACTTAACATTCGAAAGAGAGCCTATCAAGATTATTAATAATTATGAAAATAGATTGGGGAACAAGATTGTAAAGCCTGTCAAGGAACAGTGGAGTGGCGATCCAAAAGATTATACTTGGGAAACTGAGGAGCATATGTAGAAGTTTTATCCCAAATGTTGTGCGGATATCTAACTCCTTCGTAAATTTATCTCCTTTATCTATTTCCATTTTTCTGTTCCCTTCTTGTTCAATTTCGAGGACCAAATATCTTTATGAATGGGAGAATGTAACATTCTAGAAATTTTGTCAGACTTTTGTCAACTTATAAAGAATTTTTTCAATTTAAAAACTAAGACTTTAATTTATAATACTCAATTTGAAAATAAATATGAATTTGAGTTTTAATTAAGAATAATAAAGTTTAGTCGACTAATAACGATCTTAGAATTCATTAACACCATTTGTCGTTTGATCAGAATAGTCAAACATTGGCTTAGGTTTGTTGCATAGAAAAATTAGCAACATAACACTTTGATAATGTGACAAAAGGTGTGACAAATCCCTTAGGAATATCCTAAAGCACATACCACTTACGCTTTAAGAAAATCATGTGTTTATCCCGTGGTTTGTGGTGGTTTTGATTGAAAGAAGACACATGTCCAAGGATGTGTCACTACCTCCTTTGCTCCCTTTTCCAATATAAGGAGGCCACTTGCTCCTTTACCACTCATTCCTCTCCATTTTCTACTTTTTCCTTCTTCCTAATCTTAGTGGCCATAGCCTCCTAGTCCCTCTTTCTTCCTCCTTCCCCTCCTCCGTCATTTGGCTTCCCTTAGCCACCTCCTCATCCCCATCCACGTCCCACCACCTCACGGCCCCCACCACGTCCCCATCCCCTCCCCCTAACGCCCTCTAGCACACCCATGATCTCCTCCTTCTATTAAAAAAAGAAAAGAAAAGTAAATTCTATATATATATATATAATTGTTGAAGCAGCAGTCAGTCCAAGGTAGTTTCAGTAGGCTATAGGTCCTACAATAAAAGTATGGTGGAGTGGAACCAAAAGGTGAGAAATTCGACGCTTGTATTTGTTAATTTTGGATGTCATGATAATGGTTGTGAATGTTTGGTAATTAGCTATAAATTAAATCATAAGCATCTATTAACAAAATGCTTGTATACATATATTATTGTGGCATATTTATTGTGATGGATGAATGGATGTTGTGGATAATGATATGGTTACACTACACCATAATAGCAAATTTGACACAACAGGATTCAGAGATTTGATACGGCTTTAAGCCGTATCAAATTTGATACAGCTCATAGCCGTACCAGTTTCATTTGCTACACCTTAACCGATCTGCGTCTTCCCAATCTGGCAAATCTGACCGTAGATCGTTAAAGATTCGGATCACTTCCTTTTAGTACATGTAACACCCTACCTCCGCTAGGGTCACTCACAAAGGGAATGCACTAGTTTTGGAGGAGCGTTATCAAGGTAAACAATCACAGAATTATTACAAGACAAAACATAAATAAAACAATGGAAGGATCAAAAGCTAAATTTCATTACTTTCAAAATAGCCAAAACCTTTTACATCCAAAGTACCGAATAGCCAAAGTCATTATTTTCCATTACAACGAATTCTATCTTGCATAAACAAAGAAGCATAATCTTAAAACAACAAAAGTAGCTTAATTCCACAAAGGTAGCAGAAATACAGCCATAGCATAGCTCAAGATCAAACCGTACATGAGTTGAACCTAAAGCAAGCGAAATCCAAGCTAAGTGCTAGAGTTTCCTCCCTGAGAACCTGGGGGGAACGAAAGAAAAAGAGGCGAAAGAAAACGGGTCAGTCATAAAGACTGGTAAGTCCTAGTGAGTTTCAGCATAAAAACAGGTAAAGGTAACATGACATGTATAAACTGAAAGTAAACATAAGGATGCTGTCAAGATGGCAAGATAGACAAAGATAACCTAATAAATCAAGTATAGCATCACATGTTCAAGGTTCGTTACACCAACTGTACTAATATCCCAACCCATGTCATAAGTTAACCATGAAATGATCCCTTGGCCCAATATCATGAATGACCCATTACTAGGTCCGACGGAACGATCTACTAATCGATCGGCTCCCTACAAGTTCTAGCTTGTCGTGTGTCTGGGCCAACCACCGACACGAATCAAGCATGCACAGATAAACCTACCGATGCCCAATGCCTTCTTTTTCAACTCCGGACCACGTGCATGACCATAGCTCGCCTGAACCTACACTAGTGCACCAACACAGCCATCGTTCTGGTCGCTTACAATCAGCCCAGTAATCGTGCCCCACCCTGCCTAGTTCCAGGGTACCGTGATACATCTAGTGGGTTACTGCTGAAATGGACCGCGTAACTAGGGTTTCCGTCCAATAGGTTAAGTGTTGTCATTTAAATTCGTGACTTAACCCGCCTACATGTCATGTCAAATTTGACTAAGTGTTGTCGTTCAAGTTCATGACTTAGCCCTACGAATCATGTGTCAAGTTGGTTAAGTGTTGTCTTTCATGTTCATGACTTAACCCTATCATGTGGCATTAATTCATTAATGCACCCTAACCTCTCACATCAGACCTGTTGTTGTGGTCACTGGATATGTCAGGCGGTTCCGGGCAGATTTACACCACAACTCAGTCTGACCTCGGGTTTCAAGCGCGATATGACCAACTACCCACATTGGATCCTATTGTTTGCAGTAACTGGATTTACCGGGCAGTTCCGGACAGAATTACACTGCAAACTCAACCCAACCTCGAGTTGGCATTTTCAAGTTCATTCTAGTATCATGCCCATGTTCAAATTTTCATGTCAAGTTCGTGTCAAGTTTTCAAGGCAAGTTTCATGTCCACATCCAGATTCAAGTTATAACGATGTTCATGTTTCAAGTTTTTCCTATTATCAAGTTCATAATTTGTAACACCCCACCTCCGCTACGGTCACTCACAAAGGGAGTGCACTAGTTTTGGTGGAGCATTATCTAGGTAAACATATATAGAGATATCACAAGACAGAACATAAATTTTAAAACAGCGGAAGAATTAAAAACCAACTTTCATTATTTCAAAATAGTGTCAAAATCTCTTACATCCAAAATACCAACTGTCATTATTCCATTACAACAAGTTCTAAATAAAGAAGCATAGACTTGGGATAACAAAAAGCAGAAGTCCAGCCATAGCATAGCTCAGGACCAAACCGTACAGGAGCTGAACAGAAAGCAAGAGAAATCCAAGCTAAGTGCTAGAGTTTCCTCCCTGAGAACCTGGGGGGAAAACGAAAGAAAATGAGGCGAAAGAAAAAGGGTCAGTCATAAAGACTGGTAAGCCCTAGTGACTTTCAGTATAAAAACTAGTAAAGGTAACATGACATGTGAAAACTGGAATTAATCATAAGGATGATAACATGACTGGTATTATAATTAAGATAACAAGATGAGTCAAGTCTAGCATCGCATATTTAAGATTCGCTGCACCAATTGTACCAATATGCTAACCCATGTCAAGTATTAACCATGAAATGATCCCCTGGCCCAGTATCATGAAATGACCCAACCCGGGGTCCTACGGAACGATTCACTAATCGATCGGCTCCCTACAAGTTCTAGCTCATCATGTGTCTATGTCATACGGCCCTATCATGAATGTAGTCACCTGTGCTAGGTCCACCATAGGGTGTATCAAGTCCTAGGGTGCCAACCACCGACACGAATCAAGCATGCACAGTGTAAACCTACGGGTGCCCAATGCTTGCTTTTTCTACTCCGGACTACGTGCACGACCATAGTCCGCCTGAACCTACAATGGCGCACCAACTCAGCTATCGTTCTGGTCGCTTACAATCAACCCAGTAATCGTGCCACACCCTGCCTAGTTCCAGGGTATTGTGATACAATCTAAGTGGGTTACTGCTGAAAAGGACCTTGTAACTAGGGTTTCTAATGGGTTAAATGTTGTCTTTCATATTCGTGACTTAACCCTATCTAATCATGTATCAGGTTGGTTAAGTATATTCAAGTGGTTCTTGACTTAACCCTATCCTGTGGCATTAAATAAATTAATGCACCCCAACCTCTCACATTAGACTAGTTGTTGTGGTTACTGGATTCGCCGGGCGGTTCCGGGCAGATTAACACCACAACATAGTCTAACCTCGGGTTTAAGGTGCGATATGACCAACTACCCACATTGGATCCTATTCTTTGTAGTCACTGGATTCGCCGGGCGGTTCCGGGCAGATTTACACTGCAAACTCAACCCAACCTCGAGTTAGCCATTTTCAAGTTTATCTAAGTGTCATGTCCATGTTCAAGTTCAAGTTTTGTGTCAAAATTCAAATCGAGTTTCATGTCAGTTTCATGTAAATTTCATGTCAAGTTCTTGTCCATATACAGGTTCAAGTTATAACAACGTTCATGTTCAAGTTCAAAGCCAATTCATGTTTTACCTAATCTACCCAAATCGTATTCCCATCGCATGTAAACTCGAATCGGTACAAATAAATCTAATTAGGGAATAACATAAAAGGGACAGGTATAAGGTGGCAAAAGTGATTACTAGCATAACATGGTATAACTTGAGATAAATGATTACAACATTACTTGCATATGGAATATCGGCCTTAAACATTAAGATTCCAAATCTAGAAATAAGGTACTAGTCATGATAACAGTTGATATAAGGTGATAGTCATGGTAACGGTTGACATAAGGTGATAGTCATAAACTTGTGACTAGTAACAGATTCAACATTGTAGGCATGATAATATGAGGGGATTTTCTTTTTGATTTACAACATGAATAGGCCCCAAATCAATGTCATAGTAATATACCCAAAAGTCAAGATCCAAGATGAACAAGAATAGATGTGAAACAGTCATCATACATAGGTCCAATTTCAATTTACAACATATTCATATTACGTTTACAGTTTAAATCTAAAAGTAACTGGGGTTTACAGATCGTGGTTCGAGAATTAGAAAAAGAAAGTCGATGTTGAATCTTTATATGCTTAGTCGAGTTCTAATAGAAATCCCCAAATCAGCAAATCTCTCAACGTAGTTTCGACGTAGAAGAAGTAGTCCCTTTCTCTAACTTTTAACCAGAATTTGAGCAGCATAAGGTCAGAGAGAATTTTGTGTAGAGAGACTAGTGTTAGGGGTTGTTTATATAGGGTCAGGCCAACGAATGTAGACAGAAACGAGACCAGAAAAATCAAAACGAACTCAGACTCAAAAATGGGTTCTGTCACCAGGTCGACCCCCAGGTCGACTCTATGGTCGACTTGGTCCTGGGCAGGTCGACACTATGGTCGACCCCCAGGTCGACCTGGTCTTGGGCGGGAAATTTCCCGCCCAGTCCATTCTGGGGTTTGAATTCGAAATTTGAATTCGAACTCTGAGCAGTTTTTGAACTTGAAATTTTTGAAACTTTAAAGTGTCATAACTTGGTCATATGGATTCCGATTTTCGAAAACTCGGACTCATTTCCAAGAAGAATTTCGAGATGAACGTAATGGCGTAACCCGTTTCCCTTGATTCTTATTTTAAAAATTAATTCTTCCTTGATTTATGGTTATAACACATTATTATAATACGGGCTGTTACATAATTCATGTCCATAACCAATTCATGTTTTGCTTAATCTACCCAAATCGTATTCCCATCGCACGTAAACATGAATTAATCTATACTACAAGTAAATCCAAATCCCGAAATAAAGGGAATAACATCAAAACTATGATAGGCAAAAGGGACGAGCATAAAGCGATAAAAGGGATTACAAGACTAGCATGATATAACTTGAGATAATTGGTTACAACATCACTGGCATATAGAAAATAATAGGATTTCAAATCTAGCAAAATAAGGTGATAGTCATGATAAAAGTTGCCATAAAAGAATAGGCATGCAAAAGCAAGCCAAATACAAGGATAATGGATCCAATGGTTTTGAGTGTACATAATAGCGAATAAACTAAGCAAGTCACACCCTAGGTATGAAATCCAACAAAATGCCAATTCGGTGTACAACATGGTTTTCAACTATAGTGTTATGGGCATGAACAATCAACTATAATAGTCTTAGGCAATTAACCACAATAGTCATAGTCATAGTGAATCATAAGCGATTAATCACAATAGTCATGGATAATTATCCAAAATAGTTCTAGGCAACTACCCTAAATAGTCATAGGCAATTAACTGTAATAGTTTCAAAGTCATGGTCATAGACAATAGTCTTATGTTCATAATCATAGGCAATAATTCTCATATTCATGAGTCATAGGTGATTAGCCACAATTGTCCTTGTCATAGTCATAGGCAATAGTCTTATGTTCACAGTCATAGGCATAGTCTTATGTTCACGGTCATAGGCATAGGCATAGTCTTATGTCCACAGTCATAGTCTTAGGCCATTAACAATAGTTTCAATGTCATAGGCGTGATAATGTTATGGACATGAAAGAGTTTGATTTTACAACATGAATAGGTCCAAACTGATTTCATAGCAATATTTCCAAAGGTCAAGATCCAAAATGAACAAGAATAGATACGAATCATACATAGATCCAATTCCAATTTATAACATGTCCATATTAAGTTTATAGTTTTTATCTAAAAGTAACTTGAACTTACAGATCGTGGTCTAAGAAATTGAGATGCAGAAGTTAAATCTATAAACTAGTCGTCAAATTGTTGAATCGTTGAATCTTGATGTAGAAGCAAATCACCAAATATGCAATTCCTAATCGTAGTCTTCAAGAAATAGTCTTCGCGTTTTAATTTAATTTATCTTAATTTAATTTAGAGGAAGAAGAAGAAGCCATGTTCATCAAGAGTTTGTGCAGCATAAGATTAGAGAAGAATGGTGTAAAGAGAATGAGGCTAGGAGGCTGTTTATATAGGATTAGGCAGATGAATCTGGACAGAAAACGAGATCAGATACATCAGAATGCATCAGGTTCAAAAACTGGGTTCGGGAGACAGGTCGACCCCTAGGTCGACACTATGCTCGACCTGGTCCCTAGGAGGTCGACACTATGGTCGACCCCTAGGTCGACCTGGTCCATGGGTGGGAATTTTCCCGCCCAGCCTGTTCTGGGGTTTGAATTCGAATTTCGAATTCGAATTTCGAGCTGTTTTTTATTCTGAAAATTCCTGAAACTTCGGAGGGTCATATCTCCCTCATACGGACTTCGATTCTCGCAAACTCGGACGCATTTCTAAGCAGAATTTTGAGATGAATGCAATGGCGCAACCCGTTTCCCCTTATTCTTATTTTAAAATTTAATTCTGCCTTGATTTATGGTTTTAACATGTTATTAAAATTCGGGCTGTTACATTCTCCCCTCCTTAAAGGATTTCGTCCCCGAAATCTTCAAGTTTAGAAGAATGCATCTTATCATCCAATCAACCATCTACTCAACCATCATCTACAAGCAACCATTGTCCTTAAACGATTTCTAATGTTATATGAACATATGCAGAAAGTGTGTGTATATGTTCCTTATCTAATGCAGATGATCAGGCCTGCTTGATCTTCTTAATGCAAAATATGTTTAGTGCCATGAATCCAACATGCATGCAAATAGTCCTAGTCACATAAACACTATATGTGTGCACAAACATCCTTCCATATGCAACATTCACATGATAACACATTCATTTTCATCCATAAACAAGTATAAGCACTCATGCATATGCAATATGAAAATGTGTCTGAGCCGATCTAGTGCCTAATGTATGTTATGCAACCACGAGCAACCACTTGCGACCACTTGCAACCATTTGCAAACATCAACCATAACATGTTTCAAGCACATGTTTACATCCAAAAGGGTTCTACCTAAGGTTCTCAAGATAGGATTGAGAAGATAAGCAAGATAAAACAAAGCATGTACGAGAAGAAGTTAAAGATGTACCCCCAGAAGGTCCTGCCTGCGGGCCTTGCCCTTGCTTCTTAGGGCAGTTCTTGCTGATATGTCCAGTATCACCATACTGAAAGCATGCTCCCATCTTCATCTTCTTCTTTCTACAATCCTGGACTATATGCCCCTCAATACCACAGAAGTGGCATTTTCTTTTCTCATGTGTCTTGTTATCATTATTGTTGTTGTTCTTGCCTCCTTTCTCGGAGTTTACCTTCTTGTTTTGAGACTCATTCGCCTTGACCTCCTTCTTGCCATTCTTGTCTTATTCATTTAAGAGCGCTATGTCCACTAACTTTTTGTAAGTAGCCCCCATAGGTATGTGGGTCATAGCCAAGCTGTGAAGCGGCTCATTTAATCCCTTGACAAAATGGAGAGCCTTCTTATGAGGGGTATTCACTAAGTCCAGTCCAAATCGGGCTAGCTGATTGAATTGATTAACGTACTCCTTGATAGTCATACTTCCTTGTTGAAGAGATAAGAATTTTTCCAGCTGTAAACTTCGTTCAGCTTGCGAGAGGAATTTCGTCTCAAACCTTATTCTGAAATCCATCCATCTTTCGACCGGCCTCTCAGCGTTAGTGACTTCCCACCAATAGGAAGCTTCGTCTTTGAGCAACCATACCGCCAACTGTACCTTCTGCCTATCGTCCACCTCGAAGATAACGAACAGATCCTCGGTTTTTTTGAGCCAGTTCCTCTCTTCTACGAATGATTCAGTTCCCTTGAAATCCTTTCCACCCATGACCCTAAAATCTTTACAAATCTTTGATAAAGCAATTTCATGAGGGGGGGCGGAGGAGGAGGAATCGCTGCAGCTGGAGGAGGAATATCTGCTGGGCCTGCAACGTTGGCCCTAGCCTCTAAGTACCTCCTGAACCAGCCAGGTATTGGCATGCCCTCTGGAAAGTTAAGATTCCCAGATATGCTGAAATGAGAAAGAAGAGAATCAAAACGAGGAAACAAAGGATAGTGCTAATGGCTTTTGGGGAATAGCCTTTAAATAAAATAAGACTTTTCTTGAAAAATGCTTCTTTGTAAATGGTTTTCAAAAAAAATTTAGAAGGTTTTTAAAAGCTTTTGCCCAGTCTGGTAACCTTCTGCTCTGATACCAAATGAAATACCCCACCTCCTTTAGGGTCACTGACAAAGAGAATGCACTAGTTTTGGAGGAGCATTATCAAGGTAAACAATCACAGAATTATTACAAGAAAGAACATAAATAAAACAACGGAAGGATCAAAAGCTAAATTTCATTACTTTCAAAATAACCAAAACCTTTTACATCGAAAGTACCGAATAGCCAAAGTCATTATTTTCCATTACAACAAATTTTATCTTGCATAAACAAAGTAGCTTAATTCCCCAACGGTAGCAGAAATGCAGCCATAGCATAGCTCAAGATCAAACCTTACATGAGTTGAACCGAAATCAAGCGAAATCCAAGCTATGTGCTAGAGTTTCCTCCCTGAGAACCTGGGGGGGGGGGGGGAGGGACGAAAGAAAAAGAGGCGAAAGAAAACGGGTCAGTCATAAAGACTGGTAAGTCCTAGTGACTTTCAACATAAAAACAGGTAAAGGTAATATGACATGTATAAACTGAAAGTAAACATAAGGATGCTGTCAAGATGGCAAGATAGACTAAGATAACCTAATAAATCAAGTATAGCATCGCATGTTCAAGGTTCGTTACACCAACTGTACTAATATCCCAACCCATGTCATAAGTTAACCATGAAATGATCTGTGACGTCCCGCCTCGCACCAACCGACATTTACTCCAAAGGTGCGCTGTACACATGTCCAGTTAGCATGGAACGGGTCGTCAGGAGGAAAAGGAAGAAGGAAATGAACTAACAAGGAACCTGTAGAATGTCTCACTACGCATAGAACAAAATATAATAATAACATATTTGACATAAAACAGGAGAGACAGTGCATAAGCTGAAAACCAAAACTAAACATCATAGCAGCGGAAATCCAAAATACAGCTTATTACAACTTTCAAACTGTCTCAAAGCAAAAGCAAGATAAAGGAGGTACACTACTAATGCCCAAGTAGCGACCACCAACGACACAGGGAGAATGTGTATATATATCATACATGGAAGCCTCCTGCCCGCCTACGAATCAGCTACTCGCGCATCACCAGCTAACCTGTCTCTAGTCTGCTCGTGTGAGCACCCAGAGTAATAAGAGGAGACATAAAACTCTGGGTCAGACATAAAGCCTGGTATGAGTGATAAGCATCTAAAGTGAACAATAATAGGTAGACTAAAACATACCTGAACCTGGACCTGCTACCAAAGAGTTAGCACTACATACCGTACAACACTCTAAGGTGCCATATCAAACAGTATAAAGATACGGAGGTGGGGGTGTACATGTCATAGTGATGGCAAACAATCAACCATAGCAACCATCCTCACATCTCTCACTCAGTGCGTAAAGCATACGATATTCACCACTTCGATCACCCACCCTTGCTACGATCACTTTGCCTCATGAAGTCATAAATGGCTTCACCGCACTGATAACGTAGCCACTAATCCTTTGCTATGTCCACTTGCCCCATGGAGTTATTCACCCCATCTGCGCTGGCTCATAGCCTTACCAATCCTTTACTATGTCCACTTGCCCCATGGAGTTATTCACCCCATCTGCGCTGGCTCATAGTCTTACCAATCCTTTACTATGTCCACTTGCCCCATGGAGTTATTCACCCTATCTGTGCTGGCTCATAGTCTTACTACGCATCACCTTGCCCCTCAAGTCATAATGACTCTACTGCACTGATAAGTAGCCCATCATTCATTTTCAGTGGTGAATCGAAGTTATGAACATCGACAACTCCTTAGCACACGTCCCGCAGCAAAGTCCAACCATGAAGTGAACTCATCGGTTCCCAACTGGATCCTGAGCTCTAACTTCCCATATTGGACTACCTTTGCATCTCGGGTTATTGGTCAATACTGGGTCGGGTCGGGTTCCTCCTCAAGCCATCGGTTCGGGTCGGGTGCCCTCCATCGGGTCGGGTCTTCATCTAGTACGGTTCGGGTCGAGTCCACTCCATCGCATTGGTTCGGGTCGGGTGTCCCACTTCGGTTCGGGTCGGGTGCCATCTCCTATCCAATTCGTGTTTCCGCTCCGATCCGCTCCCTCATTCTTCACGTGCTCCGATCCGATCCCTCCTTCTTTATCCGATCCGATCCCTTCTCCTTTATCTGATCCGATCCCAGTTCAGTTAGCGTGGCCTTCCTTTTTGCCAATTTTCTCAAGTGTCAGGTTCCGGTCCGATCGAATCCCTTGCCCAGTTCAACATATCCGATCCGAGCCCTCATATCCGATCCGATCTGATCCTGCACTATTTCCTGAAGCTTTTCCAGCAAGTGTTTACACCATTCGATGATGTTTTCGACCATTCTAACTATTGAAATCAATCACAAAGCATATCATACAGTCATAGCAACATCTATAATCAACCACAAACATCAAAACATCAATATGATAGGTTAAAATGGATCAAACATACTCAAAATCCCATATTTCCCCTTAAGCATGTTTAGGTGAAACTAATGATAGGATTAGCAAAACTTAACCAAATTAACCCAAATTCATATCAGAGGTCTAAAACATCATTTAGGAATTTATGAACATTTTCCCAGGATTTTATCATGCTTAAATTCGCTAATTAACACTAATTACCCTTAACTAGCCATAATTAGTGTAAAACTATGCAAATCACTCACCTTAGCCACAAATAAACTAAGATCTGAAATAAATCTCTGATTTGATGTGAATCCCAATGCTAAACAGCAGCTCCAATGTTGCTTTGGTGTAGATCTTCCTTGATTAGAGATTGCTAAGCCAAATCCTTGACCAAAAGGTGATTTGGAGGTGATTTAGAGGTTAGAGGCCATTTTTAGGGTTCCTTGGTGATAAGTGGAGGCTAGAAAACTGAAATGGAATGATTCCCTATCTCATTTCAGCCTTCCCGTAACCCTAATCCCGAAATGGGTTATGGGCCTACTCACTAATCACCCGATTTGGCCCGGTTAAGCAGTTTTTCACCCTCCAAACCTTATTTCAGCCATATCTCCCAAACGGTAAGTCCGTTTGGCTATTATGACCACTCTACGAAAAGGTAAACCATCAAACGAATCTAATGGAAGTGGTTTCAGGTCAAAATTGCTTTCCAATCAAAAGTTATGGCCAAAACAAGATCAACTAGGGGCAAAATGGTCATTTAAAAATCGACAAAAATCATAAGCATGGGAAATGACTCTAATGGATGTTTCCCAAAGTTACATGACCATACGACTTCATACGGGAAAGAAATAAATATTCTACGATCCCCCGATGCGTAGAATGCGGGTTGTTACATTCTCCCCCCTTAAGAAATTTCGCCCCTGAAATTCCCTAACCCAAAACACACACAAAGGTCCCGCATGCCTATCAATCATAAAACAACAATCAAACATGCAAAACAAGTATACCGTAGCGTGCGGAAAACTAAATTGCAAAGTAAATCTTAACAGACAAAGAGTTCTGGATATGCCTTCCTAATGCTCTCCTCTGTCTCCCAAGTACAATCATTCTCGTCCTCGCCACACTGAACCTTGACTAGCTTCACCCCCTTCCTTCGAAGTTGCTTCGTATCGTACCCCACAACACGAATCGGCTTGCGGTTCCCAAACGCCTCGGGTTCTACTTCGAAGTCCTCTAACTGATCAGATGAAATAGTCATATCTGAGTCGTGAACGAACTTCCTTAGTTGGCAAACATGAAACACACTGTGAACTCCCGCCATTTTCCCTGGTAAGCCAACTCTATATGCCAAATTCGGGACTAGTTCAAGAACAGGGAATGGGCCAACAAATCTTGGTGCCAACTTACCTCTCCTGCCAAATCGAATCACGCTCTTTAACGGAGAGATCTTGACAAACAGCAAGTCATCAACGGAGAATTTCAAGTCTCTTCTCCTCTTATCAGCATAACTCTTCTGCCTATCTTGGGCAGCCTTCATTCGTTGCTGAATGATCTTAATCTTATCCGAAGTTTCTCTCACCACATCTGGTCCAAGCACAAACTTCTCGCCAGTCTTTATACAACATGATGGTGAGTTGCACGGTCTTCCATACAAAGCTTCATATGGAGCCATACCGACATTGGATTGATAGCTATTATTATATGCAAACTCTACTAGATGCAAATGGTCATCCCACAATCCACCAAAATTCAATATACAAGCTCTCAAGAGATCTTTCAATATACAATTCACCCTCTTCGTCTGACCGTCGGTCTGAGGATGTTACGCAGTACTGAGATGTAATCCTGACCCTAAAGCCTCTTGTAAGCTCTTTCAAAACCCACTAGCGAACAATGGGTCTCGGTCACTCACAATGCTTTTGGGTACTCCATGAAATCTCACAACCCACTTCATATACAATTCTGCCAATTTGGCTGCCGTTCTGGTCGATTTGACTGGTATAAATCTTGCACTCTTAGTGAATCGATCCACAATTACCCAAATGCTATCATATCCCGATCTAGTCCTTGGTAAACCATCGATGAAATCCATCGAGACTTGCTCCTATTTCCATTCGGGAATTTCTAATGGTTGCAACAAACCACTAGGCTTCTTTTGCTCGGCTTTAACTAGCTGGCAATTCATGCATTTGGATATAAACTTCCCAACGCCCATTAGTAAGTCTGTCTCATGTCTCGATACATCTTATTACCACCGGGATGAATAGTTAGTTTTGAGTGATGACATTCTCTAAGCACTTCATCTCTCAAACTATTCACGTTGGGCACAACTAGTCTTCCATTCTTCCGAAGCCATCCATCTCGATCAAGCCCATACACATTCATCTCCTCACTGTCGATGTTCATCTCTAACTTGGAGATGATTTCCAATAGATTAGGATCGTCACCAATCCGTTCTATCAAAGTGGGTCTGATCGCCAAACTAGCTAGCGTAACTGGATCCACTTCGCACTTTGGTCTGAAATCAAACCCCACGATATACTCCAGTTGCTTCCACTCAAGAAACATAGCCCCTAAACTGGCATGTCTCCTACTTAAGGCATCGGCTACCGCATTACTTTCCCAGGTGTATATGCGATATCAAAATCATACGAAGCCAAGAACTCTAACCATCTTTGCTGACGGAGATTCAGATCTTTCTGAGAGAAGAGATATTTTAACGATTTATGATCGGTAAACAACTCAAATCTTTCTCCCAAGAGATGGTGTCTCCACATCTTCAGCGCAAACACAATCGCTGCTAATTCCAAATCATGGGTAGGATACTTCTTCTCATGAGGCTTTAGCTGTCGACTAGCATAAGCTACAACCCTACCTCCTTGCATCAATACAGCACCCATTCCGGTACCACAAGCATCCGTGTATACCATCATCTCTTCATTCCCTTTAGGAATGACTAACACTGGTGCATGCGTCAACTTCTCTTTTAGACTCCTGAATGCATTCTCACACACTCCGTCCCAGACGAAGGTCTGATTCTTCTTAGTCAACTGAGTCAACGGTGTTGCTATGTTGGAGAAGTCCTGGATAAACTTGCAATAATATCCAGCTAATCCCAAGAAACTTCTTACATTCGTTACATTCTTGGGCGTAGGCCAATCCTGTACCGTAGCCACCTTCGCAGGGTCCACGGCAATACCACTCTCTGAAACAACATGACCCAAGAATCTCACTTCCCTTCTCCAAAAATGTCACTTAGAGAATTTCGCTTTCAATTGGTGTTTCCTCAACACCTCCATCACTATCCCCAAGTGTCCCTTATGTTCCTCCTCTGTCCTTGAGTAAACAAGGATATCATCCATGAACACAAGAACAAACTTATTCAACTGATCTCTGAATACTCGATTCATAAGATCCACAAAGTAGGCTGGTGCATTGGTCAACCCAAATGGCATGACCAACCACTCATAAAATCCAGACGGCGTCCTAAATGTCGTTTTCGGAACACTCTCATCCGCTACTCGTAACTGATGAAATCCTGTCGCGAGGTCCAACTGGGAGAACACTCTTGATCTTTCCAGTTGATCAAACAAATCATCTATCCGCGGTAGAGGATACTTATTCTTCCTCGTTACCTTATTCAACTCGCGATAGTCCACACACAAACGAAGGGAACCATCTGCCTTAGTGGCAAACATAACTGGTGCTCCCCACTCGGAGACACTCCTTCTAATAAGTCCCTTCTTCCAAAGATTGCTGACTTGCACCCCGAGCTCTCTCTGCTCCCTTGGTGCCATACTACGAAGTGGCATCACTATAGGTCTAGCATTTTTCACTAAATCAATATGGAACTCAATCTCTCGGTGTGGTGGAAGCCCGGTCACCTCCTCGAAGACGTCCGGATACTGGCCAACCACGGGCACATCTGACAACTCATCCTGCGGGATGTCGAGGGAATTTACAAAACTAGCCATAACCCCATCACTAGGTAGACTACCAAACACTACCCTCCGCCCATCATCCGCCCTCACTGTCACCAAAAAGCCCTCACAGTCTACCACCACCCCATATCTTTGGAGCCAATCGACTCCCAATATAATGTCATACCCAGTAAATCCCAAAACAAAGCAATCACAAACAAATATACATCCATGACTCGATAAGACCAAATTCCTGCAAATCATACTAAGGCTAGTCGAACAACCAATCGGGTTCGTCACAACCAATGGTCTATCGACTATCTCGGGTTCCAGTCCCAATCTATCTACCAGGTCACTAGATATGAAGGAACGGAAGCCCCAGTATCAAACAAAACTCGAACTGGTACAACATAAATAGAAAGTATACCTTGAATAACAACATTCTTTCCTTTCTCCGCCGCAGTTGGGGCATTCGACGAAGAAGGAACAACATCAATAGCATATGCTTTCACAATCTGCTTCTCCTTAAGAGGTTGCGGACACTTATCCTTGAAATGTCCCACTTGACCACAGTTGAAGCACTTCTTATCCGCTGGCTTGGCCCGACAATCTTTAGCATAATGGCCCTTCTTACCACAGCTGAAGCACTCAACATTCTTCTTGCTCTTTTTCTGACCACCCTTAGATTGGTCCTGCTTCCTCTTATTCTGAGAGTTATTCTTGCCTCCACCGCCTGCTTGCGGCTTTGGCCCTTCTGCAGATGCAGCCTCAGTCTTCGTCTTAGGGTAAAGACTCTCTGATCTCAAAGCCTTCCCCACAATCGATTTAAAAGTCTCATCGATGTGGTTGATAAGCCTTTCCCCCAAGTATCCATCCAAGCCAGTAATGAACTTCTCATTCTTCTTCTCAGGAGTATCGATAAGAGACAGTCCATACTTTGACAAGGTGTCAAACTCAGCAATATAGTCAGAAACTGCCCTTCCGTTCTGCTTGAGTTCCAAGAACCTCTTGAACAACACTGACTTCTGGGCAGCTGGAATAAACTTCTCACCAAAGCGAGCCTTGAACTGAACCCAAGTAACCTGATCCTCTGGAGTAGCTGTTCTAATGGCATTACACCAATTCATCGCTCGCCCTTGCAGCTGACGAGACGCTAGCCTTCTCTTCATCGCATCCTCAAGACCCAAGTCATCGAAGATACGCTCACAGCTATCCATCCAGTCTTGAACATCTGTGGCCGACTCCGTCCCGTGGAACGGCTTCCCACCAAGTTTAGTGTAATCCTTGCACAACTTGGCGAAATCGACCCTAGGCGCCTGCACTACTGGGCCAACACCAACTCCTGGATTGGGAACTGCCCCTTGCACTTCTCTAAGCATGTCTCTCATGAGGTTAGTAAACATCGCCCTCATGTCAGCGGCATTCCCATGGTTGGTCCCTCTACCAGCACCCCTCGTGTCTCGGCTCATCGTCAATTTGAAAAAGGGAAACGATTAACGACCCCATAGTGGTGCTAGTGCAGTGCGACTTCATTCTTATACTACTAATAGTATATATATACATAGCTTTAGAAAACCAAAGTAATCACAAATACGCGCTCTCATATACGTACTATCTCTCCCTAGTGTCTTTCCCTAGGCTAACTACGCAACCTAGAGCTCTGATACCAAGTGTGACGGCCCGCCCCGCACCAACCGACATTTACTCCAAAGGTGCGCTGTACACATGTCCAGTTAGCATGGAACGGGTCGTCAGGAGGAAAAGGAAGAAGGAAACGAACTAACAAGGAACCTGTAGAATGTCTCACAGCGCATAGAACAAAATATAATAATAACATATTTGACATAAAACAGGAGAGACAGTGCATAAGCTAAAAACCAAAACTAAACATCATAGCAGCGGAAATCCAAAATACAGCTTATTACAACTTTCAAACTGTCTCAAAGCAAAAGCAAGATAAAGGAGGTACACTACTAACGCCCAAGTATCGACCACCAACGACACAGGGAGAATGTGTATATATATATCATACGTGGAAGCCTCCTGCCCGCCTACGAATCAGCTACTCGCGCATCAACAGCTAACATGTCTCTAGTCTGCTCGTGTGAGCACCTAGAGTAATAAGAGGAGACATAAAACTCTGGGTCAGACATAAAGCCTGGTATGAGCGATAAGCATATAAAGTGAACAATAATAGGTAGACTAAAACATACCTGAACCTGGACCTGCAACCAAAGAGTTAGCACTACATACTGTACAACACTCTAAGGTGCCATATCAAACAGTATAAAGATACGAAGGTGGGGGTGTGCATGTCATAGTGATGGCAAACAATCAACCATAGCAACCATCCCCACATCTCTCACTCAGTGCGTAAAGCATACGATATTCACCACTTTGATCACCCACCCTTGCTACGATCACTTTGCCCCCATGAAGTCATAAATGGCTTCACTGCACTGATAACGTAGTCACTAATCCTTCGCTATGTCCACTTGCCTCATGGAGTTATTCACCCCATCTGCGCTGGCTCATAGCCTTACCAATCCTTACTATGTCCACTTGCCCCATGGAGTTATTCACCCCATCTGCGCTGGCTCATAGTCTTACCAATCCTTTACTATGTCCACTTTCCCCATGGAGTTATTCACCCCATCTGCGCTGGCTCATAGTCTTACTACGCATCACCTTGCCCCTCAAGTCATAATGACTCTACTGCACTGATAAGTAGCCCATCATTCATTTTCAGTGGTGAATCGAAGTTATGAACGTCGACAACTCCTTAGCACACGTCCCGCAGCAAAGTCCAACCATGAAGTGAACTCATCGGTTCCCAAGTGGATCCTGAGCTCTAACTTCCCATATTGGACTACCTTTGCATCTCGGGTTATTGGTCAATACTGGGTCGGGTCGGGTTCCTCCTCAAGCCGTCGGTTCGGGTTGGGTGCCCTCCGTCGGGTCGGGTCGAGTCTTCTTCTGGTACGGTTCGGGTCGAGTCCACTCCATCGCATCGGTTCGGGTCAGGTGTCTCACTTCGGTTCGGGTCGGGTGCCATCTCCTATCCAATTCGTGCTTCCGCTCCGATCCGCTCCCTCATTCTTCACGTGCTCCGATCTGATCCCTCCTTTATCCAATCCGATCCCTTCTCCTTTATCCAATCTGATCCCAGTTCAGTTAGCGTGGCCTTCCTTTTTGCCAATTTTCTCAAGTGTCAGGTCCACCATAGGGTGTATCAAGCCCTAGGGTACCAACCACCGACACAAATCAAGCATGCACAGATAAACCTACTGATGCCCAATGCTTGCTTTTTCAACTTCGGACCACACGCACGACCATAGCCCACCTGAACCTACAATGGCGCACCAACTAGGGTTTCCGTCCAATAGGTTAAGTGTTGTCATTTAAATTCGTGACTTAACCCTCCTACATGTCATGTCAATTTTGACTAAGTTTTGTCGTTCAAGTTCATGATTTTGCCCTACGAATCATGTGTCAAGTTGGTTAAGTGTTTTCTTTCATATTCATGACTTAACCCTATCATGTGGCATTAATTCATTAATGCACCCCAACCTCTCACATCAGACCTGTTGTTGTGGTCACTGGATATGTCGGGCGGTTCTGGGTAGATTTACACCACAACTCAGTCTGACCTCGGGTTTCAAGCGCGATATGACCAACTACCCACATTGGATCCTATTGTTTGCAGTAACTGGATTTGCCTGGCGGTTCCGGGCAGAATTACACTGCAAACTCAACCCAACCTCGAGTTGGCCATTTTCAAGTTCATTCTAGTGTCATGCCCATGTTCAAATTTTCATGTCAAGTTCGTGTCAAGTTTTCAAGGCAAGTTTCATGTCCAAATCCAGATTCAAGTTATAACAATGTTCATGTTTCAAGTTTTTCCTATTATCAAGTTCATAATTCATGTTCATAACCAATTCATGTTTTGCCTAATCTACCCAAATCGTATTCCCATTGCACGTAAACATGAATCAATCTATACTACAAGTAAATCCAAATCCCGAAATAAAGGGAATAACATCAAAACTATGATAGGCAAAAGGGACGAGCATAAAGCGATAAAAGGGATTACAAGACTAGCATGATATAACTTGAGATAATTGGTTACAACATCACTGGCATATAGAAAATAATAGGATTTCAAATCTAGCAAAATAAGGCGATTGTCATGATATAAGTTGACATAAAAGAATAGGCATGCAAAAGCAAGCCAAATACAAGGATAATGGATCCAATGGTTTTGGGTGTACATAATAGCGAATAAACTAAGCAAGTCACACCCAAGGTATGAGATCCAACAAAATGCCAATTCGGTGTACAACATGGTTTTAACTATAGTGTTATGGGCATGAACAATCAACTATAATAGTCTTAGGCAATTAACCACAATAGTCATGGTCATAGTGAATCATAAGCAATTAATCACAATAGTCATGGATAATTATCCAAAATAGTTCTAGGCAACTACCCTAAATAGTCATAGGCAATTAACTGTAATAGTTTCAAAGTCATGGTCATAGACAATAGTCTTATGTTCATAATCATAGGCAATAATTCTCATAGTCATGAGTCATAGGTGATTAGCCACAATTGTCCTTGTCATAGTCATAGGCAATAGTCTTATGTTCACAGTCATAGGCATAGGCACAGTCTTATGTTCACGGTCATAGGCATAAGCATAGTCTTATGTCCACAGTCATAGTCTTAGGCCATTAACAATAGTTTCAATGTCATAGGTGTGATAATGTTATGGACATGAAAGAGTTTGATTTTACAACATGAATAGGTCCAAACTGATTTCATAGCAATATTCCCAAAAGTCAAGATCCAAGATGAACAAGAATAGATACGAATCATACATAGATCCAATTCCAATTTATAACATGTCCATATTAAGTTTATAGTTTTTATCTAAAAGTAACTTGAACTTACAGATCGTGGTCTAAGAAATTGAGATGCAGAAGTTGAATCTATAAACTAGTCGTCGAATTGTTGAATCATTGAATCTTGATTTGATTGTAGAAGCAAATCACCAAATATGCAATTCCTAGCCGTAGTCTTCAAGAAATAGTCGTCGCGTTTTAATTTAATTTATCTTAATTTAATTTAGAGGAAGAAGAAGAAGCCATGTTCATCAAGAGTTTGTGCATCATAAGGTTAGGGAAGAATGGTGTAAAGAGAATGAGGCTAGGAGGCTGTTTATATAGGATTAGGCAGACGAATCTGGACAGAAAACGAGATCAGATACATCAGAATGCATCAGGTTCAAAAACTGGGTTCGGGAGGTAGGTCGACCCCCAGGTCGACACTATGGTCGACCTGGTCCCTGGGAGGTCGACACTATGGTCGACCCCCAGGTCGACCTGGTCCATGGGCGGGAATTTTCCCGTCCAGCCTGTTCTGGGGTTTGAATTCGAATTTCGAATTCGAATTTCGAGCTATTTTTGATTCTGAAAATTCCTAAAACTTCGGAGGGTCATATCTCCCTCATACGGACTCCGATTCTCGCAAACTCGGACTCGTTTCCAAGAAGAATTTCGAGACGAACGCAATGGACCAACCCGTTTCCCCTGGTTCTTATTCTAAAATTTAATTCTGCCTTGATTTATGGTTTTAACATGTTATTAAAATTCCGGTTGTTACAGTACATCTTTAACTCGTATCAAATCAGCCTCATTTTTTTTACGTGTTGAATTATCATTTCTCACCATCCAGAAAAGATTGGCCGCTTCTTTTCTAATTATCTCATTCTCTCCTTCCTCGTTTCCCCCTTCTCAAAACCCTAAAGTAATGTTTGTCCAACTTTCCACTGTTCACCGCATGTACTTTGACGGAAATTCATGGCGAGCAGAATTGCTTGAGGAAAAAGTTGCGCAAGCAAAAGGAGGTGAAATGAATTACGAATAGGAAGAAAGAGATAGTCGAGCACGCAATCAGATCTAATCTTCAATTTCTCAAATAGGTAACTGCAACTTCTTAATTATCTTATTTTGATGATTTCAATTCATACGTTGCTCAATTTACTACGATTTATAGCCAATCAATCTATGCATAATAACCTAATTCAAATTGAGTTACTTGATTTGAAAAATTAATATGCTTTGCTATGTTTGTTTCTAAATTGGATTGCTTGCTTTGTAAACAAAAATTGAGTAGGGTTAGGAAGTGATGTTGATGGAACTCATACACGTAATTTAATTACAAACTTTGCATCATCTTTTGAAAAAGCTTTTGAATTGTCAATTTTCGAGAGCATAGGTGAGTTTCACCCCTTATATATTAACTTTCAATTTTCTCATGGGCACTGAAATTAATGATTCATATATATCCTCTTTTATTATTTTTCTTTTTAATGTAGAAATACGACAGATTTTGAATTCAATTAATGTAAAATTGTTTGGTTTTGATGGTTTAGTGCTAACTGATAACTACAACAAACAATGTTGTGTGCTTTTTTAAAAGCATAGAAGTTTATGCTTTTGAAGCTGAGGCATTTCTTTAGAAGAAAGAGGTTATGAGGACATATTTTTTATTTTATTTAATGATCAGTTCTAAATAATTGTAATTCCTCTTTGCACTTGCACATATTCGCAATTTGTAATATGAGATATGCATATGTCTCCACAAGTTTAGGGGACCCTCTTGTTAAAATAAATTGAGTTTTATATTTGTTTCATTGTAGTTTCACATTTGAATGAAGTAACTAAAATTAGAGTTTTCATATAAACTTTTGGTTATGTTTTAAACATGCAAGAGGCAGTTTAAGATAGGATTCACCTTTGGACATTAATGTGTCAAAGGTCAATTGATTTTCATTTAAGATGGTGAGTGATTTTCATTTGTAATCCTCAGTCAATTGATTTTCATTCAGCAATTAGTTTTTTTCTTGTAAAATAAGTTTGTAAACTCAGTATGAAACTGAGTTTGTAAACTCGGTTCCATCTGAGTTTGTAAACTCAGTTCGGAACCGAGTTTGTAAACTCAGTACGGAACCGAGTTTGTAAACTCAGTACGGAACCGAGTTTGTAAACTCAGTACGGAACCGAGTTTGTAAACTCAGTTCGGAACCGAGTTTGTAAACTCAGTTCGGAACCGAGTTTGTAAGCACAGTTCGGAACTGAGTTTGTAAGCACTCCACCTATTAGAGGTCCCACTATAGTTTAACACATGCTTTATCAAGATGGATGATCAGATTTGTGTAGTAATATCTCTTAACCTCTTATTGTGGGCACCAATTTTTTCTGTCTAAGCTCCTTTGCATCCTTGGGTATTGTATAGTCTAATCACATTACATTTTTATTGAGTGCTAACTTGATTATTATTTGGTAAATCTAGTGGCTAGTTACATGTATAATATTTAAGTGATATGTATTCAGTATTTTCTTCACTTTCATTATCTGTTGCTTTTAGCTAGGTTCAAGAAATAAAATTGCCAATTATGTAGGTATCAGTTCAGTTGCATTTTTTTCTCATTCCCTTGTTTCCTTTCAGGTAATACTTTGGAACTCCTGTTTTCTAATGATTTAAGGTTGGTTTACATTGTCATATAACTTAGCTCATTGATGTAGAAATTATTTTCCTTAATATAAAAATTACATGTTAAAGATAATAAAAACTATGCTATTGTAAAAATCATTTTGAAAATGTAGTCCCAAATATAAATAAAGGGACATGATAATATGTGCTTGAGCATAGCCTGATGCACTTAAGTAATAATGTTAAAAATATTGTTTTGCCCTTGTCTTCAGCATTTTATACTTGGACTATATATTTTGTTTTGCGTAAGGTATATGATTATGCAATTTTTTCTTTATTGCAGAGCTCTCATGCTTCTTTTTTAGATTATCTTCAGGATTTAGATATTCTATCTATTTGGTTTCAGGTACCATGCTTCTTTTTTCGATTTGCTTGCTTATAGACATCAACTCACTGATAAAAATGTACGTTTCATGTAGTTGTGTAACTTTAGCAGTATTGGGCAACAAGCTACGCAGCTTTGCATACTGCAAATTGATACGCTCCCTTAAGGCTCAGTTGAAATTGTTATTTATTTAAGATTTTGTTGAGCATATAGTGAGTGAATTATGTTCTTTAGTTCAGTTTCAAATTTATTTGTTTCCCTGACATATAAATTTTTTAACTATTGTGTTAGTGCTTTACTAAGTGAATTAATTCCGGGCTTAATGTTCCATTTGTGAATAAATACAGACATGTTTATACTATCGTGCACTGTTTATAACTATAAGACATGAAATTCTCATCATGGTTGTAAACTGTACACTGTTCTGGGTTGTATCATCTGTCTGATTACCCAACTTGACCGGTTCAAAAATACGTTATGGTGATTGTAGCAATATCTGCTAATCATAGTTTTATTAACTTACCCTATAAATAAATGTTTGGAAATATTAAATATGGTATAAAAAGGCTATTCACTGTTCTTACTACATATACCTCCACATATCTGTTGATTTTTATTTCCATTTTATTCAACCTCGATCCTCGCTTTTCATTGTAAATGCAAGGAAGAATTTGGTTAGTGCTTCTAAAATAATTGTGCATTATATATCCACTCGGAAATATGTTTACACCATAGATTAATGCCTGTACATTGCATTTCTCAAGTTGTATGATATTTCAGCCATTACATGTAATATTGGTTGGGTTTAATTGGTCTCCGATAACAGGCGGTTGGCTCTTACTGTCAAACAAAAACTTGACCGCTCAATAGAAGCATATGGAATGACATTTGCAAGGATGCTTGTAGTTGGCTTTGGCTGTATTTGTGAATGAAGTTGCACTATTTCTATCTTTTGGATGCTGTGAATAGATAAGTATTGTCTTTAATGTAAAGATTTACATGATTTATCTTTTCAGAGTGCATAACCCTCGGTTTACATTAAAGTGCATAATCTTACAGGGTAGTTGTATTACCAGTATTAATTGAATAGGGTGATTGCAATGACCCGGGATTTTGGCGATCTTGGTTATCCGATATACAACACATATCGAACATCCAAGGATCGAAAATATTGGTCATAATGAAAGAAATTAGAGGGTGAGAATATATAAGATAGAAACTTAGAATAGAAGAAGAAGAAGAACACAACATCATATTAACATGAATCTCACAGCGGAACGAATAACATATAATATATGTAACATAACTTTGAAATATACATCTATACTTGAATATACATCATTATAAAAGTACAACACTTACAACACAGCGGAAATAACTATAGCTATATGATCCTGAAGCCTCCTGCTCTAGCTCTTCAAGTATCTGTAAATCCCGACTACTTGACTGCCCGTACAAAATTGGGCACCCAAGAGATTAGGGAAAACAAAACAAAATAAACTCCGGGCCAGTCATGGGACTGGTATGAGTAAAACAGTTTAAAAATAGTTTGAGCCATTAAACGATATCTCATAAGACCACGCCGTATAACGAAACGGGTTTTTCCCTTATGAGAATCCAAAATATCTTTATATCAAAAACCTTTTGATATTATAATAATGTCTATCAACCACAATATAATAATCATCTAGCAGAAACGCTTTCATCTCACGTTCTACATATATAGTATACAATCAAAACCGCAAGCACATATTGGGTAATGGATTTCCAACTATGACAAGGTATGGAACCACCTTTCGCTAGTGTATCTCTAGAGAGGAATACACTGGGTTCAACAAGAACATCTTGCAACCCGACCACACATGACCGACCACTCATTTCGCTTGAGTGTATCAAATGTATATCACCAACGGTTGGGACCAGCAACCGTTTCCAGAATGGGACAGTATCGACAATAGATTTTTAGAAATAAATAAAACTCTAGATCAGGTGATTATACACCCTACTTCGGAGCGACCGACTTAGCCATGCTGCCTGCCCGATTTCTGTCATTTACCGGTTGATGAGGCTAGAAGCTACGCTTTATCATCACACCAGATTCACTTCGAATGCCACATCGTCAAATCCATCAAATCACCGATTGACGTCTACAACAATACATTATGTGTTAGCTAAAAGAAGTTTACTTTTCCGCTTCCACTCTTGGTACGGTTGGAGAAATCAGTATACGTGATCGTGTTGAAATACTCTGTCAGACATCCGTCCATACAAGTCATCCAGGAATAGGATGAAACTAAGGTACTATTCAGTATATCCATCTTAGGCACTGTTATCTAAGACTTATACAACAGCCCTTGCATTTTACTCCGTCTTTAATTTTCTTTGGCATATATGATTTGCAACGCTTATGCCAAATACAGAGTGGTTCTTTGGATAATAATCCAACCGGTCTCTCCATATTAACAACGTTAAAATGGTCAAAACTTCGATAGTCTATGAGTTAACTATCAAAGAAAAACATGTGTGCAAACAACGATATTATTTCCAGTTGGAAATTATATCAAACAAACATCATTTAACATTAATCTCTTTAGTTCATTTTACATCTCCTGTTTCCCTATATTCAACATTTGCTATTTTCTATATTTAGAAAATATACATTATTAACACTGGAAACATTTCCATTCCTTGTTTTCTGTATTAGAAAACATTTTTGATTCTTATTTGGAAAACATTTCCAAAACTCTTACGTTTGGATTAAGCAGATGTTTAGATAAAACATCGCTATTCCAACTCAACCATTTCCTTAAATTACTAAATTCACTTTACCATCCTTTACTGCCGAACCTTAACCATTCCTTAGTTAAAAACGAAGCCAATCAAGTTGGGGTATAATTACCTCTCAGACCTTAACTGAACAAAATTTCTAACCTTGATATAGGTAAAGTTCACTTTACATTTCTTTAACTAACTTCCATACTTAACCCTTCTTTCGAATAACTATATTCGATTAACTCTTTTCAATTAACTCTATTCGATTAACTCCTTTGGATTAACTCTATTTACTTCACTCTATTTGATTTACTCTATTGGATTTACCCTATTCACTTAACTCCTGTCGAATAAACTATATTCGATTAACTCCTCTAAATATATTCGAATAAACAATATTCGATTAACTCCTCTAATTATATTCGAATAAACTATATTCGATTAACTCCTTTACTCTATTAGATTTGATAACTCCCCTTTTATTCAATCCTATTTATTTGTCAAATAAATACTCCTTTGATTTATTTTTATTTGTTTATCAAATAAATATCTCCTTTATTCTATTTATTCTAACAAATAAATAATCCTTTTACTTTATTTATTCCCTAAACAAATAAATCCTTTAACTTTATTTATACCCTAAATAATAAATTCTTTTACCTTTATTTATTTCCTAAATAAATAAATCCTTTTATATCTATTTGTAAATGGTTTACAAATATCCCTCTTTCTATTTGTTTGACAGTATTTTTCCTTTATATATATTATTTTACAAATATTTTCCTTTATATTTGATCTCACAAATATATCTCCTCTATATTTGTTTTATAAATAAATCCCTTTATATTGTTTAACAAATATAATTCCTTATATTTGATTTACAAATATAAATTCCTTAATTCAAAATCCTTTTTCCTTTATAATATAAAATCCATTGATTTTATATAAATAAATTATTTTCAAAATATACTATGAAAATCCCTTTTCCACATTCTGGTATTTCTTATGGTATTTAACACACTATATAACAATGATAAAAATCGTTCAAAGACACATAATCAACGTCAGATTATATATCACATTATATATCACAATATATAAAACACAGTAAAATAAAGGTTGAGGAATCCAGTTGGATTCCTCCAACCTGTTTCCCTGCATCACAAATGTTAAACAATATAGATAACATCACTTTCAATTCCATATGATATATTCTGTTAAACAGAATCAATATAGAAATTCAACTAACTGACTAGCAGTTCAATCAAACAGTCAACACACAGTCAATCAGCCAATATTTAACAGTTCTAAAAATACAACATGAAATTATAAACTGTTCAGAGTTAGTGAGATTTACTCACATTGGTAGTTCATCGTTAAAGAACGATAAACTGTTTGTTTGATTTGAATCAAACAATTTATTTCGCCATAAATTCAAACTAGCTCCAATCCACTCCCGGTCAGTTCCATTGGGTAGTGTCCATCCATACGATCCTGGCGGACCCGACCATTCTAAATTCTGATACAGTATGCTCAAAATGTAACATTAACAAGTTTGAATATATTAATTGATTATACTTGCATTTTATTTTAATTTAAGTTCATGGGCCTGACCATGTATTAACCGAGCCCAACTCATACTAGATCCGTTATTAACACTTGTCTTCTCCGAATAAATTCAGCTACTCCATAATATTCTGAAATCATCTACTATCCAAACTCACACTTTCTTCCATCATCTTGTACATATCCCGCAACTTTGAAGCTCACAATGACCTTGCCGCCATTCACGCCTCCTTCTTTATCAAATGCTCTTCTCCTTTCACCAATTTCGAAACCTCCACAAGCCACTATCACATAACTCAAGTCTCCTTCCCATTCAAATGCATCTCCAGTCAACTTTAACAACATAAACCAACTAATCAACACCACACCTTCATACCCATTTCAGCTGTAACCTGCTACTTCACCATTTCACTGTGAATGAAATCAACTACACCAGAAAATCAAAAAATGCTTTTCCTTGATACCTATGGTTTGTCATAACCAGAACTGGACTCATCTCGATCACTACTTCACATTCATCTCACTACGCTGAAACTGACCCTGGCCTTCACGCTTCCAACTGTTAAACGCAAGCTCCAGAACCCAACGCAGCAAACACCACTCCTTCTTCTCCTTCGAATAGAAACTCACCCCACCTGCTGCTTTTACCCCATCGTCCCCTCCCCTAGAGTCCATCGGAACCATCACTCCGACCCCCTTTATATGCGAGTTGAACAACGTCTAACACACCCTTTCCGACATCACTTCACTCTTCCTGAATCCAGCCCTAGGTCGGCCGTGGTGTTTACGAACTTCAGGAAAAGTCGAGATCACAAAAAAACACATCAAGCTGACGAGAATTTCAACAGGATGTCCAATAATATCATTACATGATTTATGGATTTTATGTGATTTTCTTTTGATTTTTGAAGACCACCGATTTCATGGTTTGGAGTTAGAAAACCGGCGGCTCTTATTTCGTTGACTTTGAGAGGAAAGGTATTAGGGTTAGAGAGTGAAGGAGGGTTATTTGTAGGGATTTTATATTATTTTATATTGAACTATTACCTAAATTTATCACTCTAAAAATTCATACATCCACATACAATACCCAAAAATCACGAAACTGGACATGCAGCTAGAGTTCGACATTACAGACCCAACGAAACTGGTTTAGTCAAATTCCGACTCCGTTTGCTCACACAGCGTATTTTTAACCATTGAAATACTGACTGTTTTTCACTCTAAAAATCTGTACGGCCACACACTGACTCTAAAAATCACGAAACTTGACATCTAACAATAATTTGGTGTTGCGGATCCAACAAAATTAGTTTCGTCAAATTATGAGGTCATTTGCAAAACTGGCTATTTTTAACGCTCTGAATGACGCATTTAAATATATAAATATATTTAAATATAATTAAATTAAATATTTATAAATAAATATTATGGTATATATTCGCAGTGGAATACCATACAGCACAACTGGGATTTATAACTTGATATTTCAAATCCCGATTTAATCGATATTCGGTTTAAAAAAGAAATTCCTTTTTAAAAATATAAATAATTCCTTTATAAATTATAAAGGAATTCCACAGTGACTTTTCTAAAATTTGATTTGGACATATCTCAAAATCTACACGATGAAATCCCGATTTTTCTCTTCCACTAGAAAGATATACTCCACCAGCTCCTAACGTTTCTTGTTTCACAGAAATCCGGATTAAAACGAATCCTGTACATCCAGTTGAAGTTCAAATCGCCAAATTACGAACTGCAGTGCCATTTCGAGATCGATTTTAATTATATTATAATTCTACATTCAAACTGTCGTTTATATAATATATTCGTTATTCAAATTCAATTCCTAGCTGAATTAAATATCACAGATGATCCAGTTCACACCATATCGTCGTTTCAGCCAATTATGATATTTTCAGAATTAAATATATTATTTAATTTATTATTTTAATTAAATATTCACCATTATTTAATTAACGACCATTTAGATTCTCTAATTCACTATTTATATAATTAAATAAATTAATTATAATACCTCTGCGAATGTGGGTCATTACAATCTTTCCTACTTAAAATAATTTCGTCCTCGAAATTGCTAAGGTAGAGAACGACCCTATCGACTGGTTAGAACATATTTGTTCACTTCTTAACTTCAGTTTCAACTGATCCAATTTAATTTCAATTAAAATATTAATTAATTCTTATCAACGAAAATTTTCAAAAATCCTGAAAATTTTATAATGCCTTAACTTTTCGAAATATTTCGCCAACACCTCCTTTGTACTGGTTAATATGTCAAACCACTACTCGCCTCTCTGGGCCATCTTTAACCCAAAAGAAAATCAAACAGCCAAGCGGCTTGCCAATTCGGCTCATAAATCTTATATCCAATAGAAATATAAACTTGTACCTTTTGTCAACATGACATTTTATCCTTTCCACCTGTTATCAATTCAGCGGATCAAGGGTCATCCCAATCAAATTCCAATCTGCTTTTATCCATAACACAACCATTTGCTTATATCCGAGCCAAATATCATTTCAACTCGAGTTTCTTCTCGATTCCCAACTCTTAACTTGATTATCCCATTACACTTCAAATTTGAATCTCACAATCCAATTTGTCTTGATATCATTCTAATTCAATCGCAGTTACCACATTACTGACTTTACTTTAATTCAAATTTGCTTTCACAAATTTCTGTTAAATTTGTTTTTAATTCAAACAGTTTTCCCCTAGGAGTTTTAAACAGTTTACTCTTTTCAAAAATCAATTTTTTTTTTGAAATTCAACTGAGCCCATAATCAATATTCCATTAGTTAAATCACTTCTCTATTTCTATATCAATATTTGTTAACCAAATATTTTCAATAACCATATTGGCCTTTTATGTTATTTGGAAAACATCTCCGAATATCGCCTTCCTTTATTTCCTAAACTTTAGAAAATATATGCTATTTGTAATTGGAAAATACTCCAATTACTTATCTCTTTTCCGATCTCGTTTATTTCTATACTTAGGAAATATTCTTTATTATTCTATTTCCAAGTTTACACTTATTTGGGTTAAAATGGATGTTGTGTAAAACATCGTCACGACAACCCAAATACTATATTCAACTAACTCTTATTCAACATTGATCTTCGAGCCTGAAATCTTACTATTTATTTGTTAATAATGAAATCAATCAAGTTGGGATATAACTACCTCTCATACCTTGACTGAATAACATTTATAACGTCAAAACAGATATGACTACTTACTCGAATAATCAATACCATACAACTACTTATTCACTTTTAACCACGTATACACTTTCTCTTTCTATTCTTATTAGAATTTATTCTTATACTTCCTTTTTGATTATACTATTCTATTTCTAAGTTCGGTTGCTTATCGCCTTCTATATATATTGATATATAGATTTCTAGTTATCAAATTATCTTAAAAATATTCTAACTCCTTAAATTCCTAGAAAAATTCGCCATAACCTCCTTTGTACCAGGAGCATCGGGATATTTCAAATAGCCTCCCATGGCCCTCACCAATACAAAAGAAAAAGAAAAAGCCAAGCGGCTAGCCGATACGGCGCATAAAATCTCATATATGAATTAAATACGTACCTTTTCGTCGAGCATTCTATCTATTTCACTTCTATACTATATTCCAAACCTGTCTCCTGTATATCTATACATGTCCAATCTATTTTAGCTATACCTGATTGTTTTAACTCAATTCGTTAATTAATTTGTTAATTAACTCTTTAGTCTATTTCACTTTTATATTTGAACGTGACATGTTCAAATATATTTTAACTTGCTTATTAACTAATTTGAATCCAAATTTCAAATTTAATTTCTATATTCGATTTCGAATATCCATTTACAAATCCAATCCACCTTTCAAAGTTCAACTTCAAAATCAAAACTCGATTAACTAATTCCTCTTCGACCTAGTTAATTCTATTCAAATTTTATATCACTTATATTATTCAAATCTATATATCAAATTCTATTTAAATTCTATATTATAAATCCCATTTTGAAATTCAACACAACTTGTCTTTCCCAAAACAAATTCAAAACAGTATCTCTGGTAGTAATTCGTCACTTACAACTCGAAAATGAATACTGATGATGCAGCTGCCATCATCAGAATCTATTTTCCAGCGATTGAAGTGAGTTCAATACTATAAACCCTTTCTAAACGTTTCCACTTTGAAATTTATTTCAAAATATAATTCACATTGCTTGTAAAACAATTTAAAATCTCCCAGGATCTTAAATTTTCCTTATTCTTAATCCAAATCAATTTACAAACACTTATCCAATTTTCCCGAATTTTAAATCAATTTCTGGTTTACATTCAGATTTAATTCATTTCGATTTCATAAATTTCACTTATATGAATTCTGATCGATTATTTACATAACCATTTAACTTTATAATCTTCCTCGATTATAATAACAACCAATATATATAATATATATACTTCTTTATATCAAAATATACTTTGGGTAAACTTATTTTAATTTACCCTCTTTTCAAAACATATCGTGACGACCCATCGTATTCGAGTGTTTAGTAACTCCTACCGATACAGTGGATCAAATTGATCGACCAGAACCCATAAACAACTCAACTAATGAATCTCCACAATATAAAACCTCTTTATATCAAATTATAAATACACACTCGTATATATACACACAAACTCAATCTAGGGTATTACTAACCCTATCTCTACCAAGTCACACCACAGAGCCAAGTTAATCAATTAACCTTCTGCTCTGATACCAACTGTAATGAACCGAGATTTTTTCGATCCTTGGATGTTCGATATGTGTTGTATATCGGATAACCAAGATCGCCAAATTCCCGGTTCATTACAGTGATCAACCATTGGATGCTGTGAATTATGCACGTGCAGTACTCCATCACCAAAATATAGGCCGATCTGCATTATATCAATTTTGGGTCAAAAAGAACAAATTCCGTTTGATATATCCTAATAGTTCTATTATTGTTGGAAAATACAACAAGTGACTGATTTATTAATGAACTATTTAATTTTGTGTAGCATGCATATAGTTCAGTTTAGATGCTCTTATTCAACAAGATTACATGAATGTGTGATTGACACACCCTTGGCTATATGCAAAAGCTGTAAACATGGTCGGGTTTTTCTACCTTTACAGTATATCATTTCTACACAGCAGTACATTGACATTTTAAACTTCTTGCATACTAAGGAGTAAGAAAAAACATATTATGGATTATTAAGTAACATATAGTATTTTGTAAGGAGACGTGTAATTTTTTATCTATGGATTTTGTTCCGTAACCTTCAAATAAACATATTTTATATTTATGTTAATGTTTGAGATTGTATAAAGGTGTGAACTCAAAAAACCATTTTGTAGTTGGCATTTGGGAGAGTCGTGAAAATTCAAGCAAAGAAGCTGAAACATGTCTTCCACGACATGCCAGGAAAAGCGTTTGTAAAGGAGCTCAAATGATAGCTTATACCATGCAAATGTTTGTCATACAAAAACAGCTATTTATTAACACTAATTTTTTTACAGTGCCAACACTTATATGGTGATGTACATGTTGATCTAATGCTTGATAGAGAAATCAAACAGGGTAAAATTGGAGATCAAGAAATTGCAGTAAAAAGACTTTTAGCAACTTCAAGTCAAGGTTCCGATGAGTTAAAAAATGAAGTTATGCTCATTGCCTTCTCGGTTGCTGCATTCAAGGGGAAGAAAGGATGCTTGTTTATGAATACTTTCCCAACAGTTGTTTGGATGCATTCTTATTTGGTAATTTTCATATATTTTAATGATAATATTTAGTTTCAGTTGATCATAATTTTTTTTTCAGTTCCATACAAATTTGTCACTTGCAATTTACACTCAGGTGAACAAAAAAGGTCATTACTGGATTCTTGGAATCTTTAGTGGTAATGAAACATGTTTCAATATCAGAAACATGTTGGAACATAGTAAGTATATCTGTTTTTATTCTAGGAACATAAATTACTTGATTAATAAAATTAAAGTTTGAATTCATTTAAAATGCAGTGGATACATGTCTACAGACTATGCTATGGATGGCGCATTCTCAGTAAAATCAGATGTGTTCGGTTCCAGTGTGTTGGTTCTAAAGATTATGAGCGGAAAAAAGAACAGAGTTTATCTAAGAAATTATGGACAATCCAAATCTCTTGCCACTTCGCTAAGTGCTTGTTTTTTCTTAAGTATATAATTTTGATAATTGATGTCTAATGTTTTCAAGATCAAAACCAAAGTATTATCTAAGTTCATATATACAACTTTCCCAAATCTTCGCAACAAGATTATAAAAAACAGAAATTAGTAGAAAATTCATTTTAGGTGTCCATTAACGGACTTAATTAAGGCCTTACCATTTAGTCAGCGTTCTTTGAAAGAAGGACAAAATGTTTTAACTGAGCCGAAGCTCTAGTCTGCTACGCCAGTACGGTTTTCGTATATGCATTTTCTTTAATATGGCCTTCGGGTTGGGTTGTTTTGATACATTCAGGCTTAGATATTCAGTTTTTAGGAATACAACTTCTTTATTTTATTATCGTATGAGTACCCTGCATCCATTAGCTTGATATTCGTGCTTTGCATCTGATACTAGTTGTACTATATTTTCCGAACCTAATGACTACTTCTCTACACTGAAGCTAAATAACAGGTTTTATTGCAGTTGAGATTAAGGTTGATTTCCTATATCCCATGTTTTATTCTTTTTTTTTTTGCAATAGATTGTATTCTTGTGCTCTCAATCAATTTGTTAACATAAGCTTCCTCTCTTTTTCATGTGAATTTGAAATGCTAGTATGTTGACTTTTATGATATTTCCATATTCCGTTGTTCTACTGATTGTTTAGCACACCTTCTGTTCGGCTAAACAACTTCTACTTGTTTGCACTATATGTTCTGTATCACTTTCGAGCGAAGCTGCATATTTTGAGTTCTTTTGTTCATTGTTACTACTTGTGCAATTTAATGTTAAATTTATAGGTTTAAATATTTTTTGCTAATGCTTTTATATATTCATGTAGGGATAGGAAGAAGGGGAAGGTATTGGCAAGGAGAAGCAAGGGATTAAAGGACATTTAGAGTTAAAAATAAACAAGACACAAAAGGTTCATGTCTACTCATTTACTGCAACTGTTTGTAAAAAAAGAAAGAAAGAAAAGGGCTCAGTTTAAACTTTAGCAGTACTGTGCAACAAGCTAGCTTTACATACTGAAAATTGATACGCTCCCTTAAGGCTTAGCTGAAACGACCCGAACTTCCCCGGTCTCCGAAGAGAAGAGAAAGAACGAATTTTTTGAGAACACGACAAAATAGAACGCAGACAGAAGAACATTTCATTGTATATTACAACAATTCCATCAGAATACAAGAATATACAGAGTATAAATGAATATTACATTCGATAAATATTAGAGATTACAATAAATTACATAGCAGCGGAAAATAATACAATACACAACTGAAGGAGATATACAAATACAAAGCTTTCCGGATATCGTTCCAGCTGTAAACCAGGATCCTGTGAATATAAATTTGCAAAACCAAAACTACTAGCTGCCCGTGTCAAAATAAGGGCACCCAGAGTTTAGGTTAAAACAATAAACTCCAGGTCATTCATGGGACTGGTGTGAGAACTAAAACAGTTGTAAATCTTTATTTTAAAAGATAGGCAAATCAAGGGACCACACCGTATAACACGGAACGGGTTTCCTCCCAAGAATACAAGTGCATAAACAAACAGCGCAATGCTAAATAAAGAAAAATGAAGCTGTTATAAGACCCAGGTCCTATCACACAATGCAACGCAAGCCTGGGGATAGGGTTTTCCCTTATAACAGCCAAAGAATGCTTGATACGTTTTAAAACAAATCATTTAATACTATTATCAGTGTATAGTGTATAAAACAACTTCAAATCATAAGTATCAATCATAGGCGGCATGGGTACCATATATCATGTCGCCATACTAGTTCCACAATAAAAACCACAAAATCACGTATTTGGAAATTGGATTTCCATCTATGAACCGAGGCAAAAGATAGTCCTCAACCGATTCGACACGCTCTAGCCCGTGTCTTAGGAAAGTACCCAGTCAAGCCTTTAGATCGTCAGGGCCGGTCCACCGATGTGGATTAAAATGCCTGAACACTGCGCTTCCCCACCCTATGGGGTGTCAATGAGCCAACGAATGACTCCATCGGTCCCGGATCGACCGATATAACCGAGGCACCTCGCAATAGCAACAACCACATAAGTCAAACTCGTCAGGGCGTGTAAAACCACTGACGCCACTTCTAGCTAGAAGGAAACGCATGCCCTCCCTGAGGTCCTTCTCCCGTTTTTAGTTCATACCGAGTAGGAAACTCGCGAAGTAAACGTTACACAAAGCTACGCCACAAAGGTCGTGCTTCGATCATCAACCACAAGACTTTGCTTTCCAACAGAAGCCTTGATCATTTTCCACTTAGGCATGCCACATAGGCAATTCACTTTATGCGTTTAATATCCATCAGTATATAACCCCTGAGCTCGTACGTCTCAGAGAAGGGCGTTAAGCAAGAGAATAAATTCTCCGCCGCCAAACTGAAATATATTTAATAGAAATCAATCTCACAGACTAAAATCCAATGTTAGACACACAGTCCATTTACAAGTCTGTTCTGGGTCTGAACAAAACCGGAGGCACCTAGTACCCCGCATATCCATCGATCGCCAAGTACGTCTGGACAATCACCACTGTTTCCATCTTCTTGGGTGTACAACCCAATCAAGATCATCAGTAATCACCCAAACGACGTGAAGACTTCCGGTCTTCAACCACCGTCTTCATCTTTGACTTATCGTCGTATCAATTATTCAGAATGGGATAGACCCGGTCTTTCCGAATAACTCGCGTATATGATAAACAGGTGTTACAAAAACCCAACATACGCCTCTTTCCAATTCAGAATATTCTTTTATTCAAATATTCTTATATTTTGGGAAAGGTTCCCATTAATTTTATCAAAGATAAATTCTTTAAATTTATTCTTTAATCTCCTTTGAATATCAATTCAAACTAGTCGGGATTAGCGAACCACACCGAAGTAATTATTTATTTTAATTTCCCAATCCCAACCTATTCATCCCATGAAGTAAAACTGGTCATACTACATATCTAACACCACGGTGTTATCGGTAAATTCAGTTACCATTTCATGTTCAAATCTAATTAAAGATTTAACTATCGTCTGGAGTAAAACTGGTGATACTCCATTCTCGATCATTTCAATCTAATTAAAGATTCATTAAAACTCCACTTAGTTTTAATCTCTATCTGGGTTAAAGAATCAGTGTCATTTAAAACACGGTTCACGATAAACCCAAAAATCAATATCAATTCAATTCCAATTAAATATTTTTTAATTGGTACACTTCATTAAATCTAAAAAAAAAGATCTAATCTTTTCTCAACTGGGTTCAAGAACAGTGTTAATGAAGACACCATTCACGACAAACCAAAATCACATAAATACTAGGTTCTGAATAGAAAATATATCGGCTTATATTCAATATCAAATTCTACGACCAACAAATATCGTATTGGAAACAACGATATATAAATATCTTTCGAATTTCCATAACAACATCTATATAATCACGAAATCCAACATCGAAATATTCCGAAGACAATTTCGATTCAAATCCATTCCAATGCAATTATTGGAAATTCTGGTTATTTTCAAAACCATTTTCAAATCCAATTTATTTATTTTAAAAATAAATAAATTACTACTCTAGTTCAAAACTAGTTCATTTCGATAAAAACCTAATTTTTATCTTTTCAAATATGGAGTTTTTCATCCCAATTCTTTCTAAATCATTTCTTATGATTTTACACAAATTATTACTATTTTTAATAATTTTATCAAGGCCCATACAGTCGATTTCCATCAACGGCCATCGAACTGCACTTACAATGACCTTTTTCAAATTTGATTTGGACATAATTCCAAATCCAACCGTTATATTTCAAATTTCTAACATTCGTTAGAAAGCTCTCTTCGATACGAACCCAACGGTTCCGGTTTTAGGAGAATCCGACGGTCGGATCTCCCACAATATCCATTCGAAGTCAATGGTCGAATTTTGCGAACTGCCACGGCGCGGCGCGTTCTATTCCGGCCATTATATTATATATATAATATATACTTCATCGATTTCAATTCAAAACGTTCTTTATAAATCGTTATAAATTCATTTTCAAAACAGTTTCAACTTCATATTCAATTTCAAATCATAATTGAATATTCCAATATAAATTCGTTTTAAATTCATTTCAAATCGATTCCAATTCAAATTGATTTCTAATTCAATTTCAGTTCGTTTTCAATTCAATTTCAATTCGAATTCATTTATATTCAATTTCAATTCGAATTCATTTCTATGCACTTTCAATTCGAATTCATTTCTATTCACTTTCAATTCGAATTCATTTCTATTCACTTTCAATTCGAATTCATTTCTATTCACTTTCAATTCGAATTCTAATTCTTTTCAAAATATCAGGTTTTGAAATCACTTTCGATATTCATTATAAAATGAACAAAATCGATATAAATATCGTTCACGTCAAAATGGCGTCAATCTAATCAACACGGCTTTATATATTTCTATTTTCAAATATTCTATTTCAAATATTTCTATTCAAAACTGGAATGAAGCCTAATCAATTACCATAGATTTTATTTCTATGGATTTTCTACGACACATGTATACTATAACAACGATGAATAATCAACCATCATCCAAAGTGCATTCTACACTGTATAAGCATCAAATATAAATATTTAACGCTTATAACAGTCTGTCAATCAATCGATCGACATACAACTAAACAATCGGGATTAGTGTACGTCAAATATCATCCCAATACCCGTGTGGGGTTTCAAAAAATCAAACAAAGATTTTATTTGTGCAGTTGGGCGATGTGTAAAATGTATCGTCCCAATCAATATCAGTCAAATGTGTGTATATAAACAAATCGTCCGATTTGTTTATTTTTATTTCATTTCATATACACGTTTAAAATTCTATTTTTAACTATAAAATATTTTCCACTATAAAATATTTTATTTCATCTATATAAATATTTTATTTCATTTCACATCACATCACACAATCAACTACACATCAAAATCAAACAAACAAGCATACAAGCCGTCCATGGTCTGTTGACGACGGGTGTCGGGTGCTACTAAACACCGTCTGCATCCTAGTATATGTTTTAACTAGAAAAACAAAATTAAAAGGTGAGAAGTTCTCACAGAATTGCTAATCCAATCCCACGACTCTTCTTAGGTAGAAATCTTCGCCATTCTTGCCTCTTGTCACTTTCTTTGCCCGTATTCTCTACATATGTAAAAATTGAATTTTTACTTTGCTATTCAATATACAAAAATCGAATTTTATACTTCGCTATTCAATATATAAAAATCAAATTTTTACTTCGCTATTCAATATATAAAAATCGAATTTTTACTTCGCTATTCAATATATAAAAATCGAATTTTTACTTCGCTATTCAATATATAAAAATCGAATTTTACTTCTCTATTCAATATATAAAAATCGAATTTTTATTTCGCTATTCAATATATAAAAATCGAATTTTTACTTCGCTATTCAATATATAAAAATCGAATTTTTATTTCGCTATTATGTAGATAAAAATTCTATCTTTACATCGCTACTATATAGAGATTTCGCCTTTATTTCACTACATATATAAATGTGATATTTTTACTATCTTACCTATATAAAAATTATATTTTTATACTTCTACAATATAAAAGATTATATTTTTATAACTCTACAATATAAAAGATTATATTTTTAAAACTCTACACAAGTAAAAATCATATTTTTGATTCGCTACATATATAAAAATTATATTCTTATATCTCACATATGATAAAAATCACATTTTTATTATTTTTATAATATAAAAATCATATCTTTAATTTACTTTCTAAACAAAAATCAAAGCTTTTCCGTCGTTGTTCAATATATAAAAATCCTAGGCTTTTATCATATAGAAAAATAAAAACAAAATAAAAAGGAAAATAAAATAAACAAAACTTACAGCGTAGGGGTGGGGTTGGGCTGAGGTGGCGCGTGAAGGGGGGCGTAGGCGCTGTGTGGTGGTCGTGGGTGGCTCGCAGCGTCGGAGGTGGCTGTGCTAGAGGGCGGCGATGGGTTTCAGGGCTAGGGCTTTTTCGGGTTTTGGGGCTATGGAATTTCGAGTGGAGAGAGGCGATGAGAGGATGGTTGAGCGCCGGAGGGAGGGTTGAGTCGATGGAGGCGGTGGTGCGCGCCTGGAGGCGGCGCCACGAGATCGAGGGGGGGCGACAGGGAACCACGATCCCGTTTTTCTCTTCTTCTTTTTTATTGAAGCGTTGACCGTATAATAGGAGATAACGGGATAGGGGTTATATAATAATATATATTATTTAATTAATTTATTTCTTCGAAAAGTTGCTTTTTAAATCGAACACCAAATCGGGCCCAATGACTATCGCCCCTAGCTAATTACCCCTATTCCGAACACAATGGGATGTGTTACGTAAGCCAATTCGACTGTTTCGCACAGTTTTCGTCAAAATCAACATATAACTCTATATATTGAATTTAAACGCGCATTTCAATTTACTGGGGTCACATACTAGCTCTAAAAATCCCAGAAAAATATTTTCTAGCTTCGTATTGACGATACGGTCCTAACAAAACTAGTTTCGTCTGATTCCGAGACCGTTTGAAAAATGGCCATTTTCCAGTCGATTAAAATCAACTAAAACTGGTCAAACGCGTTTTCCTTTGCCACGCTCACATATTGATTCGAAAAATTATGAAATTTGCAATCTAGCAATAACTTGACATCACGGATCCAACAAAAGTGGTTTCGTCGAAATCCGAGGTCGTTTGCAAAATTTCCATTTTTCAGGGCCTGAATTCCATAGCGACTATTCAGAATTTTCACTTGACCATAACTTTTGATTCCCGCTATGAAATTTCAATTTTTCTGATTCATTGGAAAGATATTCTCGATTAGATTCAAATATTTTTGGTTTCACTAAAATCCGGTTTATTTTGAACCCTGTACATTCATTTGAATTTTGAAATCAAATTATCGAACTACTGCGCCATTTTCAATTCCTTTTATAATTTAAAATAAATATTTATATTCTAACGACGATCTATATAATATACACGTTCGAATTCTATTCAAAATAAATTTCTCGTCGATATTATTTAAAATAATTCATTTTAAATAATCAAAATTCGCTAAAATTGCCAAAATAAAATTTTTAAATTGGCCCAGATTTCCGGGTTATTACAACCACCCCCACTTAAAACTTTTCGTCCTCGAAAAGGAACGAAGTCGAAAGTTGTTTTAAATACCAACTCAACTTCTAGTGTTTTCACTACGGCTTAAGTTCTTCAACTTTTCAGTTTCTAAGAACTTTTCAAATTTTTCAAAAATTTGGCTAACACCCTAAATTTTCGAAAAATTTCGCCATAACCTCCCCTGCACCGGGAGCAACGGGAAAATCCCGAAATTGCCATATAGGCCCTCTGATCTCAAAAAGAAAAAGAAAAAGCCAAGCGGCTCATAAAATCATCATCACCCAAACAAAACAGTAAATTATGGTAAATATATACCTATTTGTCGGGCAAACAATTTTATTCTTCTGCTCTAGCCTCTTTGCTATGACCTGTTCAATGTAAGTACATGTATATGCAAGAAAATGTGACCAAATTTCAATACAATTCACTATTTGGTTCAAATTGGCTATATGGTTCAAATTTAATCAATCCAACAATAATCAAGCAACACAACCATCAATCAATTAGTTGATTAGCATTTCAAACACATAATTTTGCTACATAGTCAAAAATCACATTTTTCATGCCAAATCACAACAATAAGCCCTATCTAATTTTGGTTCTCACACCAGTCAATAGGAAATATATAAATATCACACCTTCGACACTCGAACACTAATTCTGATGATGAAGCTTCAATCATCAGAACCATCTCCGGGCGACTAGAGTGTGATTCTATATCTATCCAGTATATTAAAACTTCAAATACACGCGGATCAGATGTATACGCAAAGTCTATATATACTGGACTGTCCAACTCAATACAAATAAATATTCAAATACATATAATTGATTTAAATTTTCAAAACAAAAATTGTTTTCATTTTGAAAATATACTCTTCACACTCGTTCTAGGATACTACTGATCCCATCTCTAACGAGTCATTCCCATTGGATATTATTAATCCAATATCTGATGAATTCTTCCGTATGGTTCTAATGTGTCTTGTTCCCCGAGCTTTGTAAACCAAAGCTCTGATACCACGCTGAAACGACCCGAACTTCCCCGGTCTCCGAAGAGAAGAGAAAGAACGAATTTTTTGAGAACACGACAAAATAGAACACAGACGGAAGAACAATTCATTGTATATTACAACAATTCCATCAGAATACAAGAATATACAGAGTATAAATGAATATTACATTCGATAAATATCAGAGATTACAATAAATTACATAGCAGCGGAAAATAATACAATACACAACTGAAGGAGATATACGGATACAAAGCTTTCCGGATATAGTTCCAGCTATAAACCAGAATCCTGTGAATATAAATCTGCAAAACCAAAACTACTAGCTGCCCGTGTCAAAATAAGGGCACCCAGAGTTTAGGTTAAAACAATAAACTCCAGGTCAGTCATGGGACTGGTGTGAGAACTAAAACAGTTGTAAATCTTTATTTTAAAAGTTAGGAAAATCAAGGGACCACGCCGTATAACACGGAACGAGTTTCCTCCCAAGAATACCAGTGCATAAACAAATAGCGCAATGCTAAATAAAGAAAAATGAAGCTGTTATAAGACCCAGGTCCTATCACACAATGCAACGCAAGCCGGGGGATAGGGTTTTCTCTTGTAACAGCCAAAGAATGCTTGATACGTTTTAAAACAAATAATTTGATACTATTATCAGTGTATAGTGTATAAAACAACTTCAAATCATAAGTATCAATCATAGGCGGCACGGGTACCATATATCATGTCGCCATACTAGTTCTACAATTAAAACCGCAAAATCACGTATTTGGAAATTGGATTTCCATCTATGAACCGAGGCAAAAGATAGTCCTCAACCGATTCGAGACGCTCTAGCCCGTGTCTCAGGCAAGTACTCAGTCAAGCCTTTAGATCGTCAGGGCCAGTCCACCGATGTGGATTAAAATGCCTGAACACTGCGTTTCCCCACCCTATGGGGTGTCAATGAGCCAACGAATGACTCCATCGGTCCCAGATCGACCGATATAACCGAGGCGCCTCGCAATAGCAACAACCACATAAGTCAAACTCGTCAGTGCGTGTAAAACCACTAACGCCACTTCTAGCTAGAAGGAAACGCATGCCCTCCCAGAGGTCCTTCTCCCGTTTTTAGTTCATACCGGGTGGGAAACTCGCGAAGTAAACGTTACACAAAGCTACGCCACAAAGGCCGTGCTTCGATCATCAACCACAAGACTTTGCTTTCCAACAAAAGCCTTGATCATTTTCCACTTAGGCATGCCACATAGGCAATTCACTCTATGCGTTTGATATCCATCAGTATATAACCCCTGAGCTCGTACGTCTCAGAGAAGGGCGTTAAGCAAGAGAATAAATTCTACGCCGCCAAACCAAAATATATTTAATAGAAATCAATCACAAAGACTAAAATCCAATGTCAGACACACAGTCCATTTACAAGTCCGTTCTGGGTCTGAACGAAACCGGAGGCACCTAGTACCCCGCATATCCATCGCTCGCCAAATACGTCTGGACAATCAACACTGTTTCCATCTTCTTGGGTGTACAGCCCAATCAAGATCATCAGTAATCACCCAAACGACGTGAAGACTTCCGGTCTTCAACCACCATCTTCATCTTCGACTTATCGTCGTATCAGTTATTCAGAATGGGATAGACCCGGTCTTTCCGAATAACCCGCGTATATAATAAACAGGTGTTACACAAACCCAACATACGCCTCTTTCCAATTCAGAATATTCTTTTATTCAAATATTCTTATATTTTGGGAAAGGTTCCCATTAATTTTATCAAAGATAAATTCTTTAAATTTATTCTTTAATCTCCTTTGAATATCAATTCAAACTAGTCGGGATTAGCAAACCACACCGAAGTAATCATTTATTTTAATTTCCCAATCCCAACCTATTCATCCCATGAAGTAAAACGGGTCATACTTCATATCTAACACCACGGTGTTATCGGTAAATTTAGTTACCATTTCACGTTCAAATTTAATTAAAGATTTAACTATCGTGTGGAGTAAAACTGGTGATACTCCATTCTCGATCATTTCAATCTAATTAAAGATTCATTAAAACTCCACTTAGTTTTAATCTCTATCCGGGTTAAAGAATCAGTGTCATTTAAAACACGGTTCACGATAAACCCAAAAATCAATATCAATTCAATTCCAATTAAATATTATTTAATTGGTACACTTCATTAAGTCTAAATAAAAAGATTTAATCTTTACTCAACTGGGTTCAAGAACAGTGTTATTGAAGACACCATTCACGACAAACCCAAATCACATAAATACTAGGCTCTGAATAGAAAATATATCGGCTTATATTCAATATCAAATTCTACGACCAACAAATATCGTATTGGAAACAACGATATATAAATATCTTTCGAATTTCCATAACAACATCTGTATAATCACGAAATCCAACATCGAAATATTCCGAAGACAATTTCGATTCAAATCCATTCCAATGCAATTATTGGAAATTCTGGTTATTTTCAAAACCATTTTCAAATCCAATTTATTTATTTTAAAAATAAATAAATTACTACTCTAGTTCAAAACTAGTTCATTTCGATAAAAACCTAATTTTTATCTTTTCAAATATGGAGTTTTTCATCCCAATTCTTTCTAAATCATTTCTTATGATTTTACACAAATTATTACTATTTTTAATAATTTTATCAAGGCCCGTACAGTCAATTTCCATCAACGTCCATCGAACTGCACTTACAACGACCTTTTTCAAATTTGATTTGGACATAATTCCAAATCCAACCGTTATATTTCAAATTTCTAACATTCCTTAGAAAGCTCTTTTCGATACGAACCCAACGGTTCCGGTTTTAGGAGAATCCGACGATCGGATCTCCCACAATATCCATTCGAAGTCAATGGTCGAATTTCGCGAACTGCCGCGGCGCGGCGCGTTCTATTCAGGCCATTATATTATATATATATAATATACTTCGTCGATTTCAATTCAAAACGTTCTTTATAAATCGTTATAAATTCATTTTCAAAACGGTTTCAACTTCATATTCAATTTCAAATCATAATTGAATATTCTAATATAAATTCATTTTAAATTCATTTCAAATCGATTCCAATTCAAATTGATTTCTAATTCAATTTCAGTTCGTTTTCAATTCAATTTCAATTCGAATTCATTTATATTCAATTTCAATTCGAAATCATTTCTATGCACTTTCAATTCGAATTCATTTCTATTCACTTTCAATTCGAATCCATTTCTATTCACTTTCAATTCGAATTCATTTCTATTCACTTTCAATTCGAATTCTAATTCTTTTCAAAATATCAGGTTTTGAAATCACTTTCGATATTCATTATAAAATGAACAAAATCGATATAAATATCGTTCACGTCAAAATGGCGTCAATCTAATCAACACGGCTTTATATATTTCTATTTTCAAATATTCTATTTCAAATATTTCAATTCAAAACTAGAATGAAGCCCAATCAATTACCATAGATTTTATTTCTATGGATTTTCTACGACACATGTATACTATAACAACGATGAATAATCAACCATCATCCAAAGTGCATTCTACACTGTATAAGCATCAAATATAAATATTTAACGCTTATAACAGTCTGTCAATCAATCGATCGACATACAACTAAACAATCAGGATTAGTGTACGTCAAATATCATCCCAATACCCGTGTGGGGTTTCAAACAATCAAACACAGATTTTATTTGTGCAGTTGGGCGATGTGTAAAATGTATCGTCCCAATCAATATCAGTCAAATGTGTGTATATAAACAAATCGTCCGATTTGTTTATTTTTATTTCATTTCATATACACGTTTAAAATTCTATTTTTAACTATAAAATATTTTCCACTATAAAATATTTTATTTCATCTATATAAATATTTTATTTCATTTCACATTACATCACACAATCAACTACACATCAAAATCAAACAAACAAGCATACAAGCCGTCCATGGTCTGTGGACGACGGGTGTCGGGTGCTACTAAACACCGTCTGCATTCTAGTATATGTTTTAACTAGAAAAACAAAATTAAAAGGTGAGAAGTTCTCACAGAATTGCTAATCCAATTCCACGACTCTTCTTAGGTAGAAATCTTCGCCATTCTTGCCTCTTGTCACTTTCTTTGCATGTATTCTCTACATATGTAAAAATCGAATTTTTACTTTGCTATTCAATATACAAAAATCGAATATTATACTTCGCTATTCAATATGTAAAAATCAAATTTTTACTTCGCTATTCAATATATAAAAATCAAAATTTTACTTCGCTCTTCAATATATTAAAATCGAATTTTTACTTCGCTATTCAATATATAAAAATCGAATTTTACTTCGCTATTCAATATATAAAAATCGAATTTTTATTTCGCTATTCAATATATAAAAATCGATTTTTTACTTCGCTATTCAATATATAAAAATCGAATTTTTATTTCGCTACTATGTAGATAAAAATTCTATTTTTACATCGCTACTATATAGAGATTTCGCCTTTATTTCACTACATATATAAAGGTGATATTTTTACTATCTTACCTATATTAAAATTATATTCTTATACTTCTACAATATAAAAGATTATATTTTTATAACTCTACAATATAAAAGATTATATTTTTAAAACTCTACACAAGTAAAAAATCATATTTTTGATTCGCTACATATATAAAAATTATATTCTTATATCTCACATATGATAAAAATCACATTTTTATTATTTTTATAATATAAAAATCATATCTTTAATTATTTTTATAATATAAAAATCATATCTTTAATTTACTTTCTAAACAAAAATCAAAGATTTTCCGTCGTTGTTCAATATATAAAAATCCTAGGCTTTTATCATATAGAAAAATAAAAACAAAATAAAAAGGAAAATAAAATACACAAAACTTACAGCGTAGGGGTGGGGTTGGGCTGAGGTGGCGCGTGAAGGGGGCGCAGGCGCTGTGTGGTGGTCGTGGGTGGCTCGCAGCGTCGAAGGTGGCTGTGCTAGAGGGCGGCGATGGGTTTCAGGGCTGGGGCTAGGGCTTTTTTGGGTTTTGGGGCTATGGAATTTCGAGTGGAGAGAGGCGATGGGAGGAGGGTTGAGCGCCGGAGGGAGTGTTGAGTCGATGGAGGCGGTGGTGCGCGCCTGGAGGTGGCGCCACGAGATCGGGGGGGGGGGGGGGGGGGGGGGCGACAGGGAACCACGATCCCGTTTTTCTCTTCTTTTTTTATTGAAGCGTTGACCGTATAATAGGAGATAACGGGATAGGGGTTATATAATAATATATATTATTTAGTTAATTTATTTCTTCGAAAAGTTGCTTTTTAAATCGAACACCAAATCAGGCCCAATGACTATCGCCCCTAGCTAATTACCCCTATTCCGAACACAATGGGATATGTTACGTAAGCCAATTCGACTGTTTCGCACATTTTTCGTCAAAATCAACATATAACTCTATATATTGAATTTGAACGCGCATTTCAATTTACTGGGGTCACATACTAGCTCTAAAAATCCCAGAAAAATATTTTCTAGCTTCGTATTGACGATACGGTCCTAACAAAACTAGTTTCGTCTGATTCCGAGACCGTTTGAAAAATGGCCATTTTCCAGTCGATTAAAATCAACTGAAACTGGTCAAACGCGTTTTCCTTTGCCACGCTCACATATTAATTCGAAAAATTATGAAATTTGCAATCTAGCAATAACTTGACATCATGGATCCAACAAAAGTGGTTTCATCGAAATCCGAGGTCGTTTGCAAAATTTCCATTTTTCAGGGCCTGAATTCCACAGCGACTATTCAGAATTTTCACTTGACCATAACTTTTGATTCCCGCTATGAAATTTCAATTTTTCTGATTCATTGGAAAGATATTCTCGATTAGATTCAAATATTTTTGGTTTCCCTAAAATCCGGTTTATTTTGAACCTTGTACATTCATTTGAATTTTGAAATCAAATTATCGAACTACTGCGCCATTTTCAATTCCTTTTATAATTTAAAATAAATATTTATATTCTAACGACGATCTATATAATATACACGTTTGAATTCTATTCAAAATAAATTTCTCGTCGATATTATTTAAAATAATTCATTTTAAATAATCAAAATTCGCTAAAATTGCCAAAATAAAAATTTTAAATTGGCCCAGATTTCCGGGTTATTACAACCTCCCCCACTTAAAACTTTTCGTCCTCGAAAAGGAACGAAGCCGAAAGTTGTTTTAAATACCAACTCAACTTCCAGTGTTTTCACTACGGCTTAAGTTCTTCAACTTTTCAGTTTCTAAGAACTTTTCAAATTTTTCAAAAATTTGGCTAACACCCTAAATTTTCGAAAAATTTCGCCATAACCTCCCCTGCACCGGGAGCAACGGGAAAATCCCGAAATTTCCATATAGGCCCTCTGATCTGAAAAAGAAAAAGAAAAAGCCAAGCTGCTAGCCAAGCGGCTCATAAAATCATCATCACCCAAACAAAACAGTAAATTATGGTAAATATGTACCTATTTGTCGGGCAAACAATTTTAATCTTCTGCTCTAGCCTCTTTGCTATGACCTGTTCAATGTAAGTACATGTATATGCAAGAAAATGTGACCAAATTTCAATACAATTCACTATTTGGTTCAAATTGGCTATATGGTTCAAATTTAATCAATCCAACAATAATCAAGCAACACAACCATCAATCAATTAGTTGATTAGCATTTCAAACACATAATTTTGCTATATAGTCAAAAATCACATTTTTTATGCCAAATCACAACAATAAGCCCTATCTAATTTTGGTTCTCACACCAGTCAATAGGAAATATATAAATATCACACCTTCGACACTCGAACACTAATTCTGATGATGAATCTTCAATCATCAGAACCATCTCCGGGCGACTAGAGTGTGATTCTATATCTATCCAGTATATTAAAACTTCAAATACACGCGGATCAGACGTATACGCAAAGTCTATATATACTAGACTGTCCAACTCAATACAAATAAATATTCAAATACGTATAATTGATTTAAATTTTCAAAACAAAAATTGTTTTCATTTCGAAAATATACTCTTCACGCTCGTTCTAGGATACTACTGATCCCATCTCTAATGAGTCATTCCCATTGGATATTACTAATCCAATATCTGATGAATTCTTCCGTATGGTTCTAATGTGTCTTGTTCCCCGAGCTTTGTAAACCAAAGCTCTGATACCACGCTGAAACGACCCGAACTTCCCCGGTCTCTGAAGAGAAGAGAAAGAACGAATTTTTTGAGAACACGACAAAATAGAACGCAGACGGAAGAACATTTCATTGTATATTACAACAATTCCATCAGAATACAAGAATATACAGAGTATAAATGAATATTACATTCGATAAATATCAGAGATTACAATAAATTACATAGCAGCGGAAAATAATACAATACACAACTGAAGGAGATATACGGATACAAAGCTTTCCGGATATCGTTCCAGCTGTAAACCAGGATCCTGTGAATATAAATCTGCAAAACAAAAACTACTAGCTGCCCGTGTCAAAATAAGGGCACCCAGAGTTTAGGTTAAAACAATAAACTCCAGGTCAGTCATGGGACTGGTGTGAGAACTAAAACAGTTGTAAATCTTTCTTTTAAAAGTTAGGCAAATCAAGGGACCACGCCGTATAACACAGAACGAGTTTCCTCCCAAGAATACCAGTGCATAAACAAACAGCGAATGCTAAATAAAGAAAAATGAAGCTGTTATAAGACCCAGGTCCTATCACACAATGCAACGCAAGCCGGGGGATAGGGTTTTCTGTTATAACAGCCAAAGAATGCTTGATACGTTTTAAAACAAATCATTTGATACTATTATCAGTGTATAGTGTATAAAACAACTTCAAAACATAAGTATCAATCATAGGCGGCACGGGTACCATATATCATGTCGCCATACTAGTTCTACAATTAAAACCGCAAAATCACGTATTTGGAAATTGGATTTCCATCTATGAACCGAGGCAAAAGATAGTCCTCAACCGATTCGAGACGCTCTAGCCCGTGTCTCAGGCAAGTACTCTGTCAAGCCTTTAGATCGTCAGGGCTGGTCCACCGATGTGGATTAAAATGCCTGAACACTGCGTTTCCCCACCCTACGTGGTGTCAATGAGCCAACGAATGACTCCATCGGTCCCAGATCGACCGATATAACCGAGGCGCCTCGCAACAGCAACAACCACATAAGTCAAACTCGTCAGGGCGTGTAAAACCACTGACGCCACTTCTAGCTAGAAGGAAACGCATGCCCTCCCTGAGGTCCTTCTCCCGTTTTTAGTTCATACCGGGTGGGAAACTCGCGAAGTAAACGTTACACAAAGCTACGCCACAAAGGTCGTGCTTCGATCATCAACCACAAAACTTTGCTTTCCAACAGAAGCCTTGATCATTTGCCACTTAGGCATGCCACACAGGCAATTCACTCTATGCGTTTGATATCCATCAGTATATAACCCCTGAGCTCGTACGTCCCAGAGAAGGGCGTTAAGCAAGAGAATAAATTCTCCGCCGCCAAACCAAAATATATTTAATAGAAATCAATCACAAAGACTAAAATCCAATGTCAGACACACAGTCCATTTACAAGTCCGTTTTGGGTTTGAATGAAACCGGAGGCACCTAGTACCCCGCATATCCATCGATCGCCAAGTACGTCTGGACAATCACCACTGTTTCCATCTTATTGGGTGTACAGCCCAATCAAGATCATCAGTAATCACCCAAACGACGTGAAGACTTCTGGTCTTCAACCACCGTCTTCATCTTCGACTTATCGTCGTATCAGTTATTCAGAATGGGATAGACCCGGTCTTTCCGAATAACCCGGGTATATGATAAACAGGTGTTACAAAAACCCAACATACGCCTCTTTCCAATTCAGAATATTCTTTTATTCAAATATGGGAAAGGTTCCCATTAATTTTATCAAAGATAAATTCTTTAAATTTATTCTTTAATCTCCTTTGAATATCAATTCAAACTAGTCGGGATTAGCTAACCACACCGAAGTAATCATTTATTTTAATTTCCCAATCCCAACCTATTCATCCCATGAAGTAAAACTGGACATACTTCATATCTAACACCACGGTGTTATCGGTAAATTCAGTTACCATTTCACTTTCAAATCTAATTAAAGATTTAACTATCGCCTGGTGTAAAATTGGTGATACTCCATTCTCGATCATTTCAATCTAATTAAAGATTCATTAAAACTCCACTTAGTTTTAATCTCTATCTGGGTTAAAGAATTAGTGTCATTTAAAACACAGTTCACGATAAACCCAAAAATCAATATCAATTCAATTCCAATTAAATATTATTTAATTGGTACACTTCATTAAATCTAAATAAAAATATTTAATCTTTTCTCAACTGGGTTCAAGAACAGTGTTAATGAAGACACCATTCATGAGACGACCCGAACTTCCCCGTGAAGGAAAGCACGGATATAATTGAGGACAAGACAAAATAGAACGCATACAGAAGAACATTTCATTGTTATTACAACAATTCCATCGGATACAAGAATATACAGAGTATAAATGAATAAATTACATTCAACAAATATCAGAGATTACAATAAATTACATAGCAGCGGAAAAATATACAAAACACAACTAGAAGTGATACACGGATACAGAGCTTTCCGAGCATCGTTCCAGCTGTTAATCAGGACCCTGTGAATATAAATCTGCAAAACCAAAACTACTAGCTGCCCGTGCGGAAAATAGGGGCACCCAAAGTTTAGGTTAAAACAATAAACTCCAGGTCAGTCATGTGACTGGTGTGAGAACTAAAACAGTTATTTAAAGTTTTACTTTAAAAGAGAGTAATTCAAGGGACCACGCCGTATAACACGGAACGAGTTTCCTCCCAAGAATACTGGTGCATAGAATAAACAGCGCAATGCTAAATAAAGAAAAATGAAGCTGTTATAAGACCCAGGTCCCATCACACAATGCAACGCAAGCCGGAGGATAGGGTTTTTACCTTATAACAGCCAAAGCATGCTTGATACGTTTAAAACACATTATTTGATACTATTATAGGTGTATAGTGTCAAAACAATTTCAATCATAAGTACCAATCATAGGCGGCATAGCTACCATCTACTATGTCGCCATACTAGGCTCTACAAATAAAACCGAAACACACGTATTGGAAATTGGATTCCGTCATGAGCCGAGGCAAGGGGCAAGCTCCTCTCCGATTCGAGACACTCTAGCAAATGTCTCAGGACCCCACTATGATCCTTGGATCTTCAGGCCCGGTCCTCTCTTACTTTTGAGGATTGGCAATTCCTGAACACACGTTTCCCGGTCCTTACAGACCTATATCCGAGGCGCCTCTGAGACGACCCGATTTCCCGTTCTCACGGAAACAAGGTTATCTTTTGGAATATAACACAGAAACAGATAATAGCAGAACAGAATTAAATAAATACACCAGATATGAACAACAAAATATACTGGATAAAAGTAATCATCAGAGTTACACAGTATACAGGATCTTACTTAGTACAAATACAGTTCAGCTATACATAAATGTCTACAGCAGAAATAAACAACATATGTACAATAGGAGCTGAACAGCATAAAAAGAAATAAATGATAGAATCCATCTTCAGCTCCAGCTATCCAGAAAGAACCATCTAAACCTGAATACAAGGCTGCCCGTGTAGAAAAAGGGGCACCCGAGTTTGAGAGTGAAACAAACTACGAGTCAGTCATGGGACTGGTATGAGAAATCCACTCAACACATATATAATTGGCTAATCACATGACCACGCCACTTTCGTGGAACGGGTTTACTCCATTGGATTGCCAGTGCTTTAAAACAAATCTTTCTTTTAAACATCGCTATGCTTTTTATAAAAATGAAACCGTTATAAGACTCAGTTCCCATCACACAATGCAACGCAAACCGTAGGATAGAGTTTTTACCTTATAACGGCCAAGATATGCTTGATACGAATAAAACAAAGGCATTTGATATTATTGCTAGTGTTTATATGTTTTGAAAACAATTTCAAATCATAACTATCAATCATAGACGGCATTAATGCCCCATACCACTATGTCGCCATATATAGGTATACAATCAAAATCGCATCGTCACGTATTTGGAAATTGGATTTCCGTCATGAACCAAGGCAAAAGATAGTCCTTACCGAATTCGAGACTGCCTAGCCCGAGTCTCAGGATCAGAACGCATCGATCCTTGGAGCGACAGGGCCGGTCCACACGGAGTGGATTAAAAATGCCTGAGCACTACGTTTCGCCGCCCTTTGGGGCGTAAGCGAGCCAACAAGTGACTCCATCGGACCCGGATCGTCCGATCTAACCGAGGCGCCTCGCAACAGCAACAACCACATAAGTCAAACTCGTCAGGGCGTGTAAAACCACTGACGCCACTTTTAGCTAGGAGGAAACGTAGGCCCTCCCTGAGGTCCGTTCTCCCGTTTTAGGTTCATACCGGGGTGTGAGGCTCGCGAATTCACGTTATACACAAAGCTATGCCACACAGGCGGTGCTTTGATCATCACCACAAGACTTTGCTTTTCAACAGAAGCCTTGATCACTGCATCTTAGCATGCCACACAGAATAAATCCTATGTCAGACACACAGTCCATTTACAAGTCCGTTCTGGGTCTGAACGAAACCGGAGGCACTAAATACCTCGCAAACCCATCGACCAACACGTACGTCTGGACGATCACCACTCATTATCCATATTTCGGGATGCCTCCCAATCAGGACCTCGGTTACCATCCAAACGAGGTGAAGATCTCCGGTCTTCGACCATCGTCTTCATCTTTGAATTTCAATCGTCGGTCGATTATTCGAAATGAGAATTAACTCGGCCTTTCCAAATAATTCACGTATATTTAGAATTTCAAATCGATTTATTTCAATGGTTAAATTATTCGACAACACTGGTTTTGTCCTTTAATGTAATTTTCACACCAAACACATTCAACCATCAAACATCACATAAATCAAGCAAATTCAGTTTATTTCCATTCCATATCGCTTATGATATTTTATAACTATTTATCGCTATTTTTATTTATTTTAAAATAGCCATTTTATTCAAAACGACGCTTCGGGCCATAAGGCGGTCGTGGCGCTGTTTTTCTTCAGATTTGATTTACACATATCTGAAAATCTAACCGTTGGATCTTCACAAAATTTACATCATTAGAAAGGTCTTTTCAAAACGAATCCAACGGTTCCAGTTTCGGGAAAATCCGACGGTCGGATCTCCCGGTACAATCGTTTGAATTTTCGATTTCAAATTACGAACTGCAGCGTCGTTATTCGATTTAATATAATTATATTTATATATATAAATAAATATAATCGTTTCTGGCGCTGTTTTTCTTCAGATTTGAATTAAACATTCCAGACAATCCAACCGTTGGATTTTTACAAGGTTGGTGCCGTTGGAAAGATTATTCCAAGGCGAACCCGACGGTTGAGGTTTCGGGAAAATCCAATGGTCGGATTTCCCGCACTAGTCGTTTGAAATCACGATTTCAAAATACGAACTGCACGGCCTCGTTTCGTTTTAATTTTATTTAAATTTATATATTTATATAAATATAGTTCATTCAACAATTTCAATATCGTTTTCACTTTAAATATTTTTCTAACGCCTTAAATTTTGGAAAAATTTCGCCATAACCTCCCCTGCACCGGGAGCATCGGGAAATCGCAAATAGCGTTCCCGGTCCTTCTAATCTCAAAAAGAAAAAGAAGAAGCCAACAGGCTCAAAATCATCACCCAAACAAATCAGTAAATGTGTACCTATTTGTCGGGCACAAAATTTTATTCCTCTTCTCTAGCCCCTTTGCTATAACCTGTTCAATGAATATTGCATGTACATATATATACAGTTCTTATCATTTATCAATTTCTATTCGACTTCATATTTGATTTCTATTTGGTTTAAAAACTCCATTCATTCTAATGTTACATAAATAGGTGCAAATCGTTTCATTAGCTAATTAATGAATATTTCAACTCATATATGTTTATTTTGAACAAGTGACTATTTTTAACACTTCACATTTCAACGATTTATGCATACAATAAAAATGCGATTTTTATTGTAAAACGATTTATTTCAAAACACTACTTTTCTATATAGTTCATATAGTCGATAAAAGGTGATTTTTATTATCAAACGATTTATTTCAAAATATGAATACCATTCAACACATGAATTTCTAATCAACGAATGAATATCAATTCAACACATGAATGTTTTCAATAGTTTTTATATATAGATAAAAATGTGATTTTTATCATCAAACGATTTATTTCAAAATATGAATACCATTCAACACATGAATTTCTAAACAACGAATGAATATCAATTCAACACATGAATGTTTTCAATAGTTTTTTTTATATAGATAAAAATGTGATTTTTATCATCAAACGATTTATTTCAAAATATGAATACCATTCAACACATGAATTTCTAAACAACGAATGAATATCAATTCAACACATGAATGTTTTCAATAGTTTTTTTTATATATAGATAAAAATGTGATTTTTATTATCGAACGATTTATTTCAAAATATGAATACCATTCAACACGTGAATTTCTAAACAACGAATGAATATCAATTCAACACATGAATGTTTTCAATAGTTTTTATATATAGATAAAAATGTGATTTTTATTATCGAACAGTTTATTTCAAAATATGAATACCATTCAACACATGAATTTCTAAACAACGAATGAATATCAATTCAACACATGAATGTTTTCAATAGTTTTTTTATATATAGATAAAAATGTGATTTTTATTATCGAACAGTTTATTTCAAAATATGAATACCATTCAACAAATGAATTTCTAAACAACGAATGAATATCAATTCAACACATGAATGTTTTCAATAGTTTTTTTTATATATAGATAAAAATGTGATTTTTATTATCGAACAGTTTATTTCAAAATATGAATACCATTCAACACATGAATTTCTAAACAACGAATGAATATCAATTCAACACATGAATGTTTTCTATACAATGAATAAATATAGTTTAAGCATATGAAAATAATTCAAACACACAAATATTATTCAAAATTTCGGCAGCATAACGGCAGGGTAGTTACACCGGCACCGTCCCTAGTACGGCTCCTCGCTCTACCTTAAAACCTCGCGGTTTTTGACAATGGGGATCATGCATCTAGTTCGCACGCAGGCGGCATGTATATATTTATTTCATTTCCACAAACTAATCCTATGTGGTTTCAACCAAATATTTCACAACCACCAATGGGTATTTTTCAACCACAATCAACCAATATCAATCACAAACAATCCCAAACAATCATTCGCTATCAACCAATTATCACAACAATTTCAATCAATAAATATCGTCCATGGTTTGTGGACGAGGGGTGTGTGTGTGTATATATATATATATATATATATTTATTTATTTATTTATATATAGCAATTCACTTTTACTTCACACATATATATATAAATTTTAAATCAGAAATCTCACCAATAGCTATCCAACTTCACGACTCTTCCTTTATAGAAATCTTCGCCTTTTTGTCGCTTTCGCCCGTATTCTCTACATATGTAAAAATCGAATTTTTTCGATGTTATTCAATATATAAAAATATGTTTTTTTTTTCTTTGACTTTCAATATATAAAAATCTGATTTTTACTTTTTAAATTTCTAATCTCTTTTTAGTTTATAAATCATTTTAAAATCAGTTTTTATATTCCTTTATAAATCAGTTTTTTAACTTTTCTAAAAATCAGTTTTTATCTTTTCTAAAAATCAGTTTTAAACTTTTAAAAATTCAGTTTTAAACTTTTAACAAAATCGGTTTTTTTTTCTTTAAAAACAAAACAGTTTTTACTTTAAAAACAAAACAGTTTTTACTTTAAAAACAAAACAGTTTTTACTTTCTTTTTTTTTTAAAAAAAATCTGTTTTTATTCTTTAAAAAAAAAAAAATCTGTTTTAATACTTTATAAAAATCCAGTTTTTATTTTTAACAAATCAGTTTTAAATTTTAACCAAATCAGTTTTAAATTTTGTTTTTATAAAATAAAAATAAAATAATAAAATAAAAGAAATACTTACAGAAAAAAAAAGGGGGGGGGGGTTCGCCGATTGTCGGAGGTGGGGCACTGGATCTCGGTGGTGGTGGCGAGGCTTCAGGGGGAGGCTTGGGTCGCTGCGAATCGGACTGGGGGACGGGGTCTTCGATCGGAGTAAGGCGGTGGGCGGCGCTCGGAGTTCGAACGAGGTGGCGCTGGCTTCGGGGACTTCGTCGGCGTCGAGGTCTAGAGGGGCGGCGCGATTTAGAATTAGGTTTTTTTTTCTGAAGAATGAAATCGGGGGGGGGGGGGGGGGCAGGAAGAAGAATAAAGGGAGGGAGGGAAATTAAAATAATATATATATATTTTTTATTAATTAATTATTTAATTTGTAAAAAGGTTGACTTTTACATACGACCTCGAAACGAGGCCCACCGCCTGTCGTCCATAGCGTTTCACCCCCATTCCGAACACAATGGGATATGTATCGTAAGCTGATTTGATCGTTACAATCAGTTTCCTTTTGAATTTTCATTTATATCACTATATTGAATTTTAAACGCGCATTTCAAATTACCGAGGTCATATACTAACTAGAAAAATTCTAGAAAAATATTTTCTAGCTTCGTATTGACGATACGGTCCTAACAAAACTAGTTTCGTCGAATTCTGAGACCGTTTGAAAAATGGCCAATTTCCATTCGATTAAAATCAACGGAAACTGGTCAAACGCGTTTTCTTTTGCCACGCTCACATATTGATTCGAAAAATTATGAAATTTGAAACCTAGCAATAACTTGACACTGCGGACCCAACAAAAGTGGTTTCGTCGAAATCCGAGGTCATCTGCAAAATGTCCATTTTTAAGGGCCTGAATTCCATAGCGACTATTCAGAATTTTCAACTGGACATATCTTTTGATTCCCGCTATCAAATTTCGATTGGTCGGATTCGTTAGAAAGATATTCACTAACAGATTTAAATATTTTTGGTTTCACTAAAATCCGGATTGTTTTTCACCCGGTACAGTCTGACAAAGTTTGAATTCAATTTTTGAAACTGCCACGCCATTTCAGGCCTTGTTTATAATTATAATTAATTATATTCGTTTTCAATTGTCGATTCAAACTTAGTTTTCATCGCCATTATTTAAAATATTTATTTTAAATATTTAAAATCCATTATTTTAGCCAATTTAAAAATTTTAAATTGGTTCAGATTTTCTGGGTCGTTACAATCTCCCCCACTTAAAACTTTTCGTCCCCGAAAAGGAATAAAGTCGAAAGTGGTTTGATAAATCTACAATCACACAACACAACAACCAATCCAATTGTTTTTAACCTTTAAAAATATACTAATCAACTCCTATATTCTTTTGTAAATCATTCAGAGTATAGAATAAATAGTGCACATCCATGAAAAGGAAATAACAACAGAATAGAGAATTGAATGGTAGTGCAAAGTAGGGTAAATGTACCTTGCACCGGAGTCAATCAGAGATATCTACTCGGCATCTGGGATAAGCTTTCTGAATGCTCTCCTCGGTTTCCCAAGTACAATCTCTCGGATCTCCACTCCATTGCACTTTGACTAGGTGAACCTTCTTGTTCCTCAGCTCTTTGGTTTCTTTGCCGATAATCTTTTGCGGCTCACGCCTCACGGCTAATTCTGGAGTAATTTCAATATCCTGCTGAGCTGCTTCTTCCACGATCAAGTCTGGATCATGAACGTGCTTTCGAAGTTGAGATATATGAAATACATCATGAACTCCAGGCAGCCAGTCTAGCAATTTAACTTTATATGCGAGAGTCCCAATCCGTTCCAGAATAGGAAATGGACCAATAAATTTGGGCGCTAACTTTCCAGTTTTACCGAACCGGATAACTCCTCTCATCGGCGATACTTTCAAATATACATAGTCGCCAACTTCAAAGGATATATCTCTTCTACTTCTATCGGCATAGCTCTTTTGTCGGCTTTGAGCGGCGAGTAATCGCTTCTTAATAAAATCGACTTTGTCAGCAGCTTCGCGAATCATATCAGGACCCAACACCAGTCTATTTCCAGGCTCGACCCAACAAGCAGGAGATCGGCACGGTCTACCATACAATGCTTCGAATGGCAACATTGTCAGACTCGCCTGGTAGCTGTTGTTATAAGAGAATTCAGCCAAATGCAGATGGTCTTCCCATGATCCACCGAAATCTATAACACAAGCCCGCAATAGATCTTCTAAAATACGATTCACCCTCTCAGTCTGACCGTCTGTCTGAGGATGATATGCGGTGCTCAAGTTTAACTTCGTTCCCAGCTCGACTTGAAATGCTTCCCAGAATTTGCTAGTGAATATTGTATCCCTATCACTTACTATACTGAGTGGCACTCCATGCAGTCTAACTATTTCCCTGAAGTATATCTGCGCCAGACTCTGAGCAGTTCTGTTTGATTTGACAGGTATAAAATGGGCGGTCTTCGTGAAGCGATCTACGATCACCCAAATACTGTCATTTTCTTTTCTGGTTCTGGGCAGACCATCAATGAAATCCATAGAAATATGCTCCCACTTCCAACCAGGAACCTCCAGTGGTTGTAATAATCCAGCCAATTTCTGTTGGTCGCTTTTAACTAGCTGGCAAGTAGGGCATCGACTAACATATATCGAAACGTCTCTTTTCATAGCCTTCCACCAGAAAGTTCTTTTGAGATCGTTATACATTTTGGCCACACCAGGATGGATACTCAGCTTGGACTTGTGACACTCGTCTAACACTTCCCTTTTTAACTCTGGGATGTCAGGAACACAAATCCTTCCTTTTAATCTCAAGGTCTCATCGTTATCTATTTGAAAACACGAGGGTTCGCCTTTCTGAATCCTTTTAATCATATCCTTAATAAAGTTATCCTCCTTCTGAAGAATAGATATTCTGTCAATCAAGGATGTTGTGATAATAAAGCTGGCGATCATTACATTCTTTCTGCTTAACGCATCGGCCACGACATTGGCTTTTCCTGGAGTATATATAATTTCGAAGTCATATGCCGCAAGAAACTCCAGCCAACGTTGCTGTCTCAGATTTAAGTCCTTCTGAGTGAACAGATATTTCAACGACTGGTGATCTGTAAACAGTTCAAATCTCTCGCCCAGAAGATAGTGTCTCCAGATTTTCAAAGAGAATATGATAGCCAATAATTCAAGATCATGAGTTACATAGTTTTTCTCGTGCGGTTTCAGTTGACGGCTAGCATAAGCAATCACTTGGCCTCTTTGCATTAACACTGCTCCAAGGCCTTCTCTAGACGCATCCGTCCAGACTTTTAGATCTTGGTTGCCATCAATGATGGTTAACACTGGAGTTGTCGTCAATCTTAACTTTAGCTCTTCGAAAGCCTCCTCACTCTCTTGAGTCCATTTGAACTTAGAATGCTTCTTTGTAAGCTTCGTTAAGTTGCCAGATATCTTCGAAAAGTCTTTAACGAACTTCCGGTAATAGCTAGCCAATCCAAGAAAACTGCGGACTTCAGTGGGAGTACTGGGCTGTTTCTAATTTTGAATAGCTGTGATTTTACTTGGATCCACAGCGATTCCTTCTTTCGATACTACATGGCCCAGAAATTTCACTTCATCTTGCCAGAATATACATTTGGAAAATTTGGCTTTCAATACATTCCTTCTGAGAATTTCTAAAACCTGTTCCAGATGCTTCTCATGTTTGGCCTTTGATTTAGAGAAGATTAGAATATCATCAATAAAAACCAGAACAAATTTGTTCAGTACTCCTCTGAATACTCTATTCATCAGATCGACGAAATAAGCTGGAGCGTTACATAAGCCGAACGGCATTACTAACCACTCGTAGAATAAGTCGGGGCCTCTGAACGCTGTCATTGGAACACACTCTTCGGCAATTCAAAGTTGATGGAAACCTGTAGCTAGGTCCATTCTTGAGAATACTTGTGCTCCATTTAATCGATCCAACTGATCATCAATTCGCGGCAATGGATATTTGTTCTTTATTGTCTGCTTGTTCAAATCACGATAATCCACACATAGACGTAGAGTACCATCAGATTTTGGGACAAACACCACTGCTGCACCCCAATCAGAGAAACTAGGCCTGATCAGACCTTTCCATACCAGCTGTCGTGTTTGATTGTCTAATTCCTCCTTCTCTTTCAAGGACATTCTTCGGATAGCGTGAACTACCGGCCTTGCATTGGGAATCAAAGCAATCTTGAAATCTATTTCTCTCTGCGGAGGTAAACGAACAACTTCTTCGAACACGTCCGCATAGTTCTTGACAACAGGAATGTCTTTGATGAGGTCAGGAATATCCTCCGTGACTTCAGGGATATTTTCTATTTGGGCTGGAGAAACATCGAGAGCTGACCAGAAATCCTTTCTATTTGATGTTGGGCCTTCACACGGTATGGTTATATAATTTCCCAATTGTGCTTTTGCCTTTACAACTCTCTCGGCGCATCTAACCTCTGCTTCATATTTGGTTAGCCAATCCAACCCCAGAATAAGATCAAATTCATCAAAATTCATGACAATAGAGATAATAGGGAATTTATAGCAAGAAAAAGAGACGGGTACTGCACAAACCCAACTGAGATTGATGGAACCTCCAACTGGATTTCGGACAGTCACTGGCTCCTTGAGCTTTTTCAAATTCAAATCCAACTTCTTGACTGCACTCTTTGCAATAAAGCTTCGCGACGCGCCAGTATCAAACAGTACTTTAACTGGAATGTTTTTGACATTCAGCGTGCCTTCTAAAACATCAGACCTTTCTCGCTTATCTGAGGGCTCAGAGGTTTCTGCTACTTCGTTTACTTGTACCATTTCAGGCTTGTTTAACTGCGGGCAATCCTTTGCAAGATGACCAGCTTCGTGGCACTGTTTGCACTCTCTATTCTCTTGGAACTCCCCGTGAGTTCTGAACCTTTTCTTCTTTTGCTTTCGATTTGCTCTATATCCTTCTTTTCTTTGTTTCTTTAAAGATCTGCAACTTATCGACAAATGTCCTTTCTTATTGCAGTTAGAGCAAGTAGTTGTCATCACCGGTTCTTTCCCAGACTTAGCCCTTTTTCTCTTAGTACTGGGCTTCTTACTGGCTTCAGGAATATCAGTTTCTGACTCTGTTTTGTCACTAGAATAGACTTCTTCTTCGTCGCGTAACATTCCTTTCTTATGGAGATCTTCATACTGATAGGCCATATATATCATTTCAGAAAAAGGAAGCTTCACATGCCCCAATACCTTATTCTGGTATTTCCTTTGAAGCCCGTGAATAAATCTCATATTTTTCCTCTTAGGATTTTGAATTAGATGAGGAGCAAAGTGAGCAAGTTCATTGAATTTCTTATGATATTCCGGAATGGTCATGTCACCTTGTATTAGATAAGAAAATTCTTCACACAATCTCTCGGTTGCTTCGGGAGGAGTAAACCTTTCTAGAAAAATCACTTTAAATCTGTCCCAGGTGATATCACCTTCTGGATTATCTTTGATGATTGTTTCCCACCAGATTAAAGCTTCCTCTTTGAGCGCCCAAGATGCTACTAACCGTTTCTGGTCATCTCTCAGCTGGATATGCTCAAAGATTTTTTCGACAGAACTCATCCAAGCTTGAGTTTGAATAATAGATTCATTGCCCGAGAATTTTTCTCCACCCAGATTTCGATATCTCTTGAATAGAGCCTCTAGATCGGGTTTTGTATTCCTTCTGTTTCTGGCACTCATTTTTCTAGTACTTCTGCAATTAGCAGATCAAGTGTCAGGTCACAGAAAAGATAGTTTTAAAATATAGAAACACATACTTTAAATGTAAATGTGTCTATCGAGGTGAAATTTCATTCTGCTTTACTCATACTAGGATATTACTGATCCTATCTGTATGGAGTCGCTCGTCCTAGAACACTACTGGTTCTATTTCTGACGAGTTCGTTCAAATGTTATATTCCAGAACTAAGCTTAACCAAAGCTCTGATACCACGATGAGACGACCCGATTTCCCGTTCTCACGGAAACAAGGTTATCTTTTGGAATATAACACAGAAACAAATAATAGCAGAACAGAATTAAATAAATACACCAGATATGAACAACAAAATATACTGGATAAAAGTAATCATCAGAGTTACACAGTATACAGGATCTTACTTAGTACAAATACAGTTCAGCTATACATAAATGTCTACAGCGGAAATAAACAAAATATGTACAATAGGAGCTGAACAGCATAAAAAGAAATAAATGATAGAATCCATCTTCAGCTCCAGCTATCCAGAAAGAACCAGCTAAACCTGAATACAAGGCTGCCCGTGTAGAAAAAGGGGCACCCGAGTTTGAGAGTGAAACAAACTACGAGTCAGTCATGGGACTGGTATGAGAAATCCACTCAACACATATATAATTGGCTAATCACATGACCACGCCACTTTCGTGGAACGGGTTTACTCCATTGGATTGCCAGTGCTTTAAAACAAATCTTTCTTTTAAACATCGCTATGCTTTTTATAAAAATGAAACCGTTATAAGACTCAGTTCCCATCACACAATGCAACGCAAACCGGAGGATAGAGTTTTTACCTTATAACGGCCAAGATATGCTTGATACGAATAAAACAAAGGCATTTGATATTATTGCTAGTGTTTATATGTTTTGAAAACAATTTCAAATCATAACTATCAATCATAGACGGCATTAATGCCCCATACCACTATGTCGCCATATATAGGTATACAATCAAAATCGCATCGTCACGTATTTGGAAATTGGATTTCCGTCATGAACCAAGGCAAAAGATAGTCCTTACCGAATTCGAGACTGCCTAGCCCGAGTCTCAGGATCAGAACGCATCGATCCTTGGAGCGACAGGGCCGGTCCACACGGAGTGGATTAAAAATGCCTGAGCACTACGTTTCGCCGCCCTTTGGGGTGTAAGCGAGCCAACAAGTGACTCCATCGGACCCGGATCGTCCGATCTAACCGAGGCGCCTCGCAACAGCAACAACCACATAAGTCAAACTCGTCAGGGCGTGTAAAACCACTGACGCCACTTTTAGCTAGGAGGAAACGTAGGCCCTCCCTGAGGTCCGTTCTCCCGTTTTAGGTTCATACCGGGGTGTGAGGCTCGCGAATTCACGTTATACACAAAGCTATGCCACACAGGCGGTGCTTTGATCATCACCACAAGACTTTGCTTTTCAACAGAAGCCTTGATCACTGCATCTTAGCATGCCACACAGAATAAATCCTATGTCAGACACACAGTCCATTTACAAGTCCGTTCTGGGTCTGAACGAAACCGGAGGCACTAAATACCTCGCAAACCCATCGACCAACACGTACGTCTGGACGATCACCACTCATTATCCATATTTCGGGATGCCTCCCAATCAGGACCTCGGTTACCATCCAAACGAGGTGAAGATCTCCGGTCTTCGACCATCGTCTTCATCTTCGAATTTCAATCGTCGGTCGATTATTCGAAATGAGAATTAACTCGGCCTTTCCAAATAATTCACGTATATTTAGAATTTCAAATCGATTTATTTCAATGGTTAAATTATTCGACAACACTGGTTTTGTCCTTTAATGTAATTTTCACACCAAACACATTCAAACATCACATAAATCAAGCAAATTCAGTTTATTTCCATTCCATATCGCTTATGATATTTTATAACTATTTATCGCTATTTTTATTTATTTTAAAATAGCCATTTTATTCAAAACGACGCTTCGGGCCATAAGGCGGCCGTGGCGCTGTTTTTCTTCAGATTTGATTTACACATATCTGAAAATCTAACCGTTGGATCTTCACAAAATTTACATCATTAGAAAGGTCTTTTCAAAACGAATCCAACGGTTCCAATTTCGGGAAAATCCGACGGTCGGATCTCCCGGTACAATCGTTTGAATTTTCGATTTCAAATTACGAACTGCAGCGTCGTTATTCGATTTAATATAATTATATTTATATATAAAAATAAATATAATCGTTTCTGGCTCTGTTTTTCTTCAGATTTGAATTAAACATTCCAGACAATCCAACCGTTGGATTTTTACAAGGTTGGTGCCGTTGGAAAGATTATTCCAAGGAGAACCCGACGGTTGAGGTTTCGGGAAAATCCAATGGTCGGATTTCCCGCACTAGTCGTTTGAAATCACGATTTCAAAATACGAACTGCACGGCCTCGTTTCGTTTTAATTTTATTTAAATTTATATATTTATATAAATATAGTTCATTCAACAATTTCAATATCGTTTTCACTTCAAATATTTTTCTAACGCCTTAAATTTTGGAAAAATTTCGCCATAACCTCCTCTGCACCGGGAGCATCGGGAAATCGCAAATAGCGTTCCCGGTCCTTCTAATCTCAAAAAGAAAAAGAAGAAGCCAACAGGCTCAAAATCATCACCCAAACAAATCAGTAAGTGTGTACCTATTTGTCGGGCACAAAATTTTATTCCTCTTCTCTAGCCCCTTTGCTATAACCTGTTCAATGAATATTGCATGTACATATATATACAGTTCTTATCATTTATCAATTTCTATTCGACCTCATATTTGATTTCTATTTGGTTTAAAAACTCCATTCATTCTAATGTTACATAAATAGGTGCAAATCATTTCATTAGCTAATTAATGAATATTTCAACTCATATATGTTTATTTTGAACAAGTGACTATTTTTAACACTTCACATTTCAACGATTTATGCATACAATAAAAATGCGATTTTTATTGTAAAACGATTTATTTCAAAACACTACTTTTCTATATAGTTCATATAGTCGATAAAAGGTGATTTTTATTATCAAACGATTTATTTCAAAATATGAATACCATTCAACACATGAATTTCTAATCAACGAATGAATATCAATTCAACACATGAATGTTTTCAATAGTTTTTATATATAGATAAAAATGTGATTTTTATCATCAAACGATTTATTTCAAAATATGAATACCATTCAACACATGAATTTCTAAACAACGAATGAATATCAATTCAACACATGAATGTTTTCAATAGTTTTTTTTATATAGATAAAAATGTGATTTTTATCATCAAACGATTTATTTCAAAATATGAATACCATTCAACACATGAATTTCTAAACAACGAATGAATATCAATTCAACACATGAATGTTTTCAATAGTTTTTTTTTATATATAGATAAAAATGTGATTTTTATTATCGAACGATTTATTTCAAAATATGAATACCATTCAACACATGAATTTCTAAACAACGAATGAATATCAATTCAACACATGAATGTTTTCAATAGTTTTTATATATAGATAAAAATGTGATTTTTATTATCGAACAGTTTATTTCAAAATATGAATACCATTCAACACATGAATTTCTAAACAACGAATGAATATCAATTCAACACATGAATGTTTTCAATAGTTTTTTTATATATAGATAAAAATGTGATTTTTATTATCGAACAGTTTATTTCAAAATATGAATACCATTCAACACATGAATTTCTAAACAACGAATGAATATCAATTCAACACATGAATGTTTTCAATAGTTTTTTTTATATATAGATAAAAATGTGATTTTTATTATCGAACAGTTTATTTCAAAATATGAATACCATTCAACACATGAATTTCTAAACAACGAATGAATATCAATTCAACACATGAATGTTTTCTATACAATGAATAAATATAGTTTAAGCATATGAAAATAATTCAAACACACAAATATTATTCAAAATTTCGGCAGCATAACGGCAGGGTAGTTACACCGGCACCGTCCCTAGTACGGCTCCTCGCTCTACCTTAAAACCTCGCGGTTTTTGACAATGGGGATCATGCATCTAGTTCGCACGCAGGCGGCATGTATATATTTATTTCATTTCCACAAACTAATCATATGTGGTTTCAACCAAATATTTCACAACCACCAATGGGTATTTTTCAACCACAATCAACCAATATCAATCACAAACAATCCCAAACAATCATTCGCTATCAACCAATTATCACAACAATTTCAATCAATAAATATCGTCCATGGTTTGTGGACGAGGGGTGTGTGTGTGTATATATATATATATATATATATATATATATATATATTTATATATAGCAATTCACTTTTACTTCACACATATATATATAAATTTTAAATCAGAAATCTCACCAATAGCTATCCAACTTCACGACTCTTCCTTTATAGAAATCTTCGCCTTTTTGTCGCTTTCGCCCGTATTCTCTACATATGTAAAAATCGAATTTTTTCGATGTTATTCAATATATAAAAATATGTTTTTTTTTCTTCGACTTTCAATATATAAAAATCTGATTTTTACTTTTTAAATTTCTAATCTCTTTTTAGTTTATAAATCATTTTAAAATCAGTTTTTATATTCCTTTATAAATCAGTTTTTTAACTTTTCTAAAAATCAGTTTTTATCTTTTCTAAAAATCAGTTTTAAACTTTTAAAAATTCAGTTTTAAACTTTTAACAAAATCGGTTTTTTTTCTTTAAAAACAAAACAGTTTTTACTTTAAAAACAAAACAGTTTTTACTTTAAAAACAAAACAGTTTTTACTTTCTTTTTTTTTTAAAAAAAATCTGTTTTTATTCTTTAAAAAAAAAATCTGTTTTAATACTTTATAAAAATCTAGTTTTTATTTTTAACAAATCAGTTTTAAATTTTAACCAAATCAGTTTTAAATTTTGTTTTTATAAAATAAAAATAAAATAATAAAATAAAAGAAATACTTACAGAAAAAAGGGGGGGGGGTTCGCCGATCGTCGGAGGTGGGGCACTGGATCTCGGTGGTGGTGGCGAGGCTTCAGGGGGAGGCTTGGGTCGCTGCGAATCGGACTGGGGGACGGGGTCTTCGATCGGAGTAAGGCGGTGGGCGGCGCTCGGAGTTCGAACGAGGTGGCGCTGGCTTCGGGGACTTCGTCGGCGTCGAGGTCTGGAGGGGCGGCGCGATTTAGAATTAGGTTTTTTTTCTTTTCCCTTTTTTTTTCTGAAGAATGAAATCGGGGGGGGGGGGGGGCAGGAAGAAGAATAAAGGGAGGGAGGGAAAATAAAATAATATATATATTTTTTTTATTAATTAATTATTTAATTTGTAAAAAGGTTGACTTTTACATACGACCTCGAAACGAGGCCCACCGCCTGTCGTCCATAGCGTTTCACCCCCATTCCGAACACAATGGGATATGTATTGTAAGCTGATTTGATCGTTACAATCAGTTTCCTTTTGAATTTTCATTTATATCACTATATTGAATTTTAAACGCGCATTTCAAAATACCGGGGTCATATACTAACTAGAAAAATTCTAGAAAAATATTTTCTAGCTTCGTATTGACGATACGGTCCTAACAAAACTAGTTTCGTCGAATTCTGAGACCGTTTGAAAAATGGCCAATTTCCATTCGATTAAAATCAACGGAAACTGGTCAAACGCGTTTTCTTTTGCCACGCTCACATATTGATTCGAAAAATTATGAAATTTGAAACCTAGCAATAACTTGACACTGCGGACCCAACAAAAGTGGTTTCGTCGAAATCCGAGGTCATCTGCAAAATGTCCATTTTTAAGGGCCTGAATTCCATAGCGACTATTCAGAATTTTCAACTGGACATATCTTTTGATTCCCGCTATCAAATTTCAATTGGTCGGATTCGTTAGAAAGATATTCACTAACAGATTTAAATATTTTTGGTTTCACTAAAATCCGGATTGTTTTTCACCCGGTACAGTCTGACAAAGTTTGAATTCAATTTTTGAAACTGCCACGCCATTTCAGGCCTTGTTTATAATTATAATTAATTATATTCGTTTTCAATTGTCGATTCAAACTTAGTTTTCATCGCCATTATTTAAAATATTTATTTTAAATATTTAAAATCCATTATTTTAGCCAATTTAAAAATTTTAAATTGGTTCAGATTTTCTGGGTCATTACAGCCTCGTATCCAACAACCACACAGGTGAAAAGTATATAAATGTCAGGGCTGGTAGGTCACTGACACCACCTTAGCTAGAAAGAAACGTCGTGCTCTCCCTGCAGTCACTAACCCGTTTTTGACTCATACCGAGGTGTGAGGCTCGCGAATTCACGTTATACACAAAGCTACGCCACATAGGTCGTGCTTTGATCATCAACCACAAGACTTTTCTTTTCAACAGAAGCCCTGATCAATTGCCACTTACGCGTGCCACATTGGCAATTCACTCCATGCGACTGATGTCCATCAATATACAACCTCTGAGCTCGTACGTCTCAGAGAAGGGCGTTAAGCAAGAGAATAAATTCTCTGCCACCAAACAGATGTATATTTAATAAAGATCAATCAACACAGAATAAAATCCAATGTCATACACACAATCCATTTACAAGTTCATTCTGGGTCTGAACGAAACCGGAGGCAATTTCCTCGCATATCCATCCATCTCCAAGTACGTCTGGACGATCACCAACTGATTCCCTCATCCTAGGTGTACAGCCCAATCAAGATCATCAGTAATCACCCAAACGATGTGAAGACTTCCGGTCTTCAATCACCGTCTTCATCTTCGACATCTCGTCGAATCGGTTATCCAGAATGGGTATAACCCGACCTTTCTGAATAACCCACGTATATGATAAACAAATGTTACACAAACACACAAACGCCTCATTCCAATTCAGAATATTCTTTTATTCACAAAATCACATTCTTAGGGAAAGGTTCCCATTAATTTTATCCAAGATAAATTCTTCTAAATTTATTCTTTAATCTTCCTTTGGATATCATTTCAAACTAGTCGGGATTAGCGAACCACACCGAAGTAATTATTTATTTTATTTCCCAATCCCAACCTATATATCCCATGGAGAAAACTGGTAATACTCCACATCTAACACCACGGTGTTATCGGTAAAATTAATTACCATTCCACGTTCAAATCTAATTAAAGATTTAACTATCGCTTTGGAGCAAAACTGGTGGTACTCCATTCTCGATCACCCTTCGGATTTGATAATTTAAATTATCAATTCACATTTTAATCTAATTAAAGATTCATTAAAACTCCACTTAGTTTTAATCCTTTCTAAAATCAACATCTTACCTTTAGCTGAAGTAAAGAACCAATGTCATCTAAAACACGATTCACGATAAACCCAAATCACATTTGATATTAAATACAGGGCTCTGAATAGAAAATATACCGGCTTATGTTCAATATCAAATTCTGAAACCAACAAATATCGTATTGGAAATAACGATATGAAATATATCTTTCAAATTCCCATAACAATATCTGTATAGTCACGAAATCCAACATCGAAATATTCCGAAGATAATTTCGATTCAACTCCAGTCTAATTCACGTATTGGGAATATTGATTATTTTTAAAATCACTTTCAAATTCAATTTATTTATTTCAAAAATAAATTGATTTTAATTCTAGTTCAAAACTAGTTCATTTCGATAAAAATCTATTTTTATCTTTTCAAATGTGGAGTTTTTTTATCCCAGTTCTTTCCAATTCACATATTATGATTTTACACAAATTATCAATATTTTTAATAATTTTATCAAGGCCCGTACAGTCGATTTCCAACAACGGCCATCGAACTGCACTTACAGCGACCTTTTCTGAAATTGATTTGGACATAATTCCAAATCCAACCGTTAGATTTCAAATTTCTAATATTCATTGGAAAGCTCTTTTCGATACGAACCCAATGGTTCCGGTTTTAGGAGAATCCGACGGTCGGATCTCCCGCAACGTCAATTCGAAGTCAATGGTCGAAATTCACGAACTGCCGCGGCGCGGCGCGTTCTATTCAGGCCATTATATATATAATATATATATATATATATATTATATATTTCGTCGATTTCCTTTTAAAACGAATTTTGTAAATAGTTTTAAATTCGTTTCAAAAACAATTTCAACTTCATCTTCCATTTCAAATCGATTTGATTTCAATTCGAATTCATTTCAATTTTATTTAATTCGAATTCATTTCAAATTGATTCAATTCAATTTCAGTTCGTTTTAAATTCCATTCAAGACGATTTCAATTCGTTTTAATTCAATTTCAATTTAATTCAATTTGAACTCATTTCTATTCAATTTGAATTCAAATTCACTTTCTATTCAATTCGAATCGAATTCATTTCAAATTGATTCAATAAAATTTCAATTTGAATTTTAATCTAATTTAATTTGAATTTCATTTCAAAATATTAAATTTTGAAATCACTTTTCAATATTCATTGTAAAACGAATAAAATCGATATAAATATCGTTCACGTCAAAATAGCGCAACTCTAATCAACACGGCTTTATATATTTCAATAAATTCGTTATTCTATTCAACAAATGAATATTTATTCTATTCAACACATGAATCTATATTTCTTTCAACACATGACTAATCTCAACACATGAGTACTGTCAACACATCACTATTTTTGTTATGTAAAATATTTTAACAAATTATGGTATCTATCGTTTGATTTTTAAATCAGACTCCACCGTGAAGTAGTTCTAATTTTAAATATGATAAAGATGTAAATTTTATTGTTAAAATATTTTACTCAACACATGAATAGTTTCAACACATGAACATCGTCGACACATGACTATTTTTTGTATTCAACACATGAATTTTCTTTTATAATATTCATTATTTTCCCGATTGGAATGAGGCCCAATCAATCACCATATAATGTTAATTATATGGATTCCATACAACACATGTATATAATAGCATTGAAAAATAATCAACCATCAACCAAAGTGCACTACACTGTATAAGCATCAAATATAGATATCTAACGCTTATAACAGCCCGTCAATCAATCGATCGACATATTTAATCAATCAGGATGAGTGAACTTCAAATTTCATCCCAACACCCGTGTGGGGTTTCAAACAATCAAACACAGATTTTAGTTGTGCAGTTGGGCGATGTGTAAAATTTATCGACCCAATCAATATTAGTCGAATCAGTGTATATAAACAAATCGGCCGATTTGTTTATAAATATTTATTTATTCACTTTCACGTTAAAAATTATATTTTTAACGATAATATATTTTATTTTAACACATGAATTTATATTCATTTCATTTACACAATAAAAATGATACTTTTATTTTTCTAACATATTTTAGAAAATTTCGGCGGCATAACGGCACGATACTAGAAACGGGACGAGGCCTAGCCTTATCCCCGGTCTAGTGAAGGCCCACGTCATTCACACATCAATCAAATCAATTTCATTTCACCAAACAATTCAATTCAATCAAATAATCTAACTAATTTATGCAATCAAACAAACAAGTCCATGGTCTGTGGACGATTGTGTCGGGTGCTACTAAGCACCGTTTGCATCCTAGTATATATATAACTAGAAAAAGAAATTGAAGAGTGAGAAGTTCTCACCAATAGCTATCCAACTTCACGACACTTCTTTTATAGAAATCTTCTTCATTCTCGCCTTTTTTCGCTTTCGTCGCCCGTAGCCACTACATATATAAAAATCACATTTTTATATTATTGTCATGTATATAAAAATCATATTTTTATAATCACTCCATATGGATAAAAATTCTATTTTTACATCGCTACTATATAGATAAAAATTCTATTTTTACGTCGCTACTATATAGATAAAAATTCTATTTTTATCACGCAATTCTCTATATAAAGATTTCGCCTTTTCTTTTACAAAGATTCCGCTTTTTCAAAAATATTGATTTCGCCTTTTCTAAAATAAATATTTCGCCTTTTCTTTTACATCACTATAAAGATGATATTTTTACTATCTTACCTAATTTTTATACTTCTTTAATATAAAAGATTATATTTTTAACTTCTAAAAATCATTTCCTTATCTAAATAAAAACCTCAACTTTAATATGGTAAAAATATGAACTTTGAGCGAATAAAAATATAAACTTTAACAATATAAAAATATAGACTTTTTAATATCAAAATCACACCTTTATCTTTTCAAATCGCTTTATATACCACAAAGATTATATTTTTATTTCATATCTAAACTAATTGAATAAATAGAAAATAGAAAAGCTTACATTTTCGATTAAAGGAGGACTGAGGGCTTGCTGAAGGGTCGGGGAGGTGTCTTGGGGTTCACGGCGGCTGTTTGAATCGAGTAAGGAGGGAGCGGAGGGGGTTTAGCGCGCTGGAGGGTGGTTGGAGGCGGCGCCGGGCTGCTGGCCATCGGAGGTGGACTCAGGGAAGGGGCGGCGGCCATCTTGGTCAGAGGAGGGGCCTAGGGTTTCGGGTAGGGGGTGCTTGTGGTTCGGCGAGTAGAAAGAGGGAAGCGGGAAGGAGAAGAGGGAGGAGGAGGTGACGCCCCTCCTGGGTGATGGCGCACGGTGGGCGGCGAACGGAGGAGGCGGGTGGAGGATGAACGACGGTGGAGGGGCGATTTCCGTCGGGTGGAGCGATTTGATTTGGAGGGAGGAAATGAAAATGAAAAAGTGAGGGAGGGGGTGTATGTAAAAGTATATATTATTTTATTTATTTTTAATTTTTAAATCCTTGAAGGTTGACTTTTAATTCGAACACTAAACGAGGCCCAACGACCATCGCCTCTAGCTATTTACCCCTATTCCGAACACAATGGGATATGTATCGTATTCTGATTCGACTGTTTGAATCAGTTTTCGTTGAATTTATATTTAAATCACTATATTGAATTTTAAACGTACATTTCAAATTACCGGGGTCACATACTAACTCTAAAAATTCTCGAAAAATATTTTCTAGCTTCGTATTGACGATACGGTCCTAACAAAACTAGTTTCGTCGACTTCTGAGACCGTTGGAAAAATGGCCAATTTCCAATCGATTAAAATCAACTAAAACTTGTCAAACGCGTTTTCCTTTGCCACGCTCACATATTGATTCAGAAAATTATGAAATTTGGAATCTAACAATAATTCGACATTACGGACCCAACAAAATTGGTTTCGTCGAAATCCGAGGTCATTTGCAAAATGTCTATTTTTAAGGGCCAGAATTCCATAGCGACTATTCAGAATTTTCAACTGGACGTATCTTTTGATTCCCGCTATGAAATTTTGATCTTTCGGATTCGTTGGAAAGGTATTATCAATTAGATCTTAATGTTTTTGGTTTCACTAAAATCCGGATTGTTTTGCACCCGGTACATTCAATTGAAGTTTAAAATCGAATTATCGGACTACCGCGCCATTTTCAATTCCATTTATAATTATATATAATTATTTATATTCAAACGACAACGCGTATAATATATACGTTCTATTAATATTCAAAAATGAATTTCTCATCGATTTTATTTAAAATAATTCATTTTAAATGTTCAAAATTCGCTAAAATTGCCAAAAAAAAAAAATTAAACTGGCCCAGATTTTCGGGTTGTTACAATCTCCCCCACTTAAAACTTTTCGTCCCCGAAAAGGAACAAAGTCGAAAGTGGTTTGATTAATAAGCTCTACATTCGATCTGGCTTCCATTCTCCAACTTTTCAGTTTCTGAGAATTTTCAAATTTTCAAAAATTTGGCTAACACCCTAAATTTTCGAAAAATTTCGCCATAACCTCCCCTGCACCGGGAGCCACGGGAAAATCCCGAAATTGCCATAAAGGCCTTCTGATCTCAAAAAGAAAAAGAAAAAGCCAAGCGGCTAGCCAATAGGCTCATAAAATCATCATCACCCAAACAAAACAGTAAATTATGTAGTAAACATGTACCTATTTGTCGGACAAACAAATTTTATTCTTCGGCTCTAGCCTCCTTACTATGACCTGTTCAATGTAAGTATATGTATATGCAAGCAAATGTGACCAATTTTCAATATAATTCAATATTTGGTTCAATTAGGCTAAATGGTTCAAAATTATCAAACAAATAAACAAACAACACAAACATCAATCAACTAGTGAATTAGAGTTTCAAATTCATAATTTTGATACATATATACAAAAAATCATGTTTTTGATGCCAATTCACAACAATGTATTCTAGCTATATAGGTTTTGGTTCTCACACCAGTCTAATGGAAATATATAGAAATCACACCTTCGAAATTCGAATATGAATACTGATGATGATGCACCATCATCAGAATCATCCCCGGATGTCTAGAATGTGATTCTATATCTACCCGGTATATTAAAACTTCGAATATACGTTCATGACGCGTGTACGCGAAATCTATATATACTTGATTGTCCATATTCAAAATAAATAAATAATCAAATACGTATAAAATGGTTTAAATTTCAAAACGAAATTGTTTTCATTTGAAAAATATACTCTTCACACTCGTTCTAGGAAACTACTGATCCTATCTCTAACGAGTCACTCTAATTGGATGTTGCTAATCCAATATCTGATGAATTCTTTCGTATGGTTCTAAGGTGTCTTGTTCTCGAGCTCTGTAAACCAAAGCTCCGATACCAAACTGAGACGACCCGAACTTCCCCGTGAAGGAAAGCACGGATAGAATTGAGGACAAGACAAAATAGAACGCATACAGAAGAACATTTCATTGTTATTACTACAATTCCATCGGATACAAGAATATACAGAGTATAAATGAATAAATTACATTCAACAAATATCAGAGATTACAATAAATTACATAGCAGCGGAAAAATATACAAAACACAACTAGAAGTGATACACGGATACAGAGCTTTCCGAGCATCGTTCCAGCTGTTAATCAGGACCCTGTGAATATAAATCTGCAAAACCAAAACTACTAGCTGCCCGTGCGGAAAATAGGGGCACCCAAAGTTTAGGTTAAAACAATAAACTCTAGGTCAGTCATGTGACTGGTGTGAGAACTAAAACAGTTATTTAAAGTTTTACTTTAAAAGAGAGTAATTCAAGGGACCACGCCGTATAACACGGAACGAGTTTCCTCCCAAGAATACTGGTGCATAGAATAAACAGCGCAATGCTAAATAAAGAAAAATGAAGCTGTTATAAGACCCAGGTCCCATCACACAATGCAACGCAAGCCGGAGGATAGGGTTTTTACCTTATAACAGCCAAAGCATGCTTGATACGTTTAAAACACATTATTTGATACTATTATAGGTGTATAGTGTCAAAACAATTTCAATCATAAGTATCAATCATAGGCGGCATAGCTACCATCTACTATGTCGCCATACTAGGCTCTACAAATAAAACCGAAACACACGTATTGGAAATTGGATTCCGTCATGAGCCGAGGCAAGGGGCAAGCTCCTCTCCGATTCGAGACACTCTAGCAAATGTCTCAGGACCCCACTATGATCCTTGGATCTTCAGGGCCGGTCCTCTCTTACTTTTGAGGATTGGCAATTCCTGAACACACGTTTCCCGGTCCTTACAGACCTATATCCGAGGCGCCTCGTATCCAACAACCACACAGGTGAAAAGTATATAAATGTCAGGGCTGGTAGGTAACTGACACCACCTTAGCTAGAAAGAAACGTCGTGCTCTCCCTGTAGTCACTAACCCGTTTTTGACTCATACCGAGGTGTGAGGCTCGCGAATTCACGTTATACACAAAGCTACGCCACACAGGCCGTGCTTTGATCATCAACCACAAGACTTTGCTTTTCAACAGAAGCCCTGATCAATTGCCACTTACGCGTGCCACATTGGCAATTCACTCCATGCGACTGATGTCCATCAATATACAACCTCTAAGCTCGTACGTCTCAGAGAAGGGCGTTAAGAAAGAGAATAAATTCTCTGCCGCCAAACAGATGTATATTTAATAAAGATCAATCAACACAGAATAAAATCCAATGTCAGACACACAATCCATTTACAAGTTCGTTCTGGGTCTGAACGAAACCGGAGGCACTTTCCTCGCATATCCATCCATCTCCAAGTACGTCTGGACGATCACCAACTGATTCCCTCATCCTGGGTGTACAGCCCAATCAAGATCATCAGTAATCACCCAAACGATGTGAAGACTTCCGGTCTTCAATCACCGTCTTCATCTTCGACATCTCGTCGAATCGGTTATCCAGAATGGGTATAACCCGGCCTTTCTGAATAACCCACGTATATGATAAACAAATGTTACACAAACACACAAACGCCTCATTCCAATTCAGAATATTCTTTTATTCACAAAATCACATTTTTAGGGAAAGGTTCCCATTAATTTTATCCAAGATAAATTCTTCTAAATTTATTCTTTAATCTTCCTTTGGATATCATTTCAAACTAGTCGGGATTAGCGAACCACACCGAAGTAATTATTTATTTTATTTCCCAATCCCAACCTATATATCCCATGGAGAAAACAGGTAATACTCCACATCTAACACCACGGTGTTATCGGTAAAATTAATTACCATTCCACGTTCAAATCTAATTAAAGATTTAACTATCGCTTTGGAGCAAAACTGGTGGTACTCCATTCTCGATCACCCTTCGGATTTGATAATTTAAATTATCAATTCACATTTTAATCTAATTAAAGATTCATTAAAACTCCACTTAGTTTTAATCCTTTCTAAAATCAACATCTTACCTTTAGCGGGGTAAAGAACCAATGTCATCTAAAACAAGATTCACAATAAACCCAAATCACATTTGATATTAAATACAGGGCTCTGAATAGAAAATATACCGGCTTATGTTCAATATCAAATTCTGAAACCAACAAATATCGTATTGGAAATAACGATATGAAATATATCTTTTAAATTCCCATAACAATATCTGTATAGTCACGAAATCCAACATCGAAATATTCCGAAGATAATTTCGATTCAACTCCAGTCTAATTCACGTATTGGGAATATTGATTATTTTTAAAATCACTTTCAAATTCAATTTATTTATTTCAAAAATAAATTGATTTTAATTCTAGTTCAAAACTAGTTCATTTCGATAAAAATCTATTTTTATCATTTCAAATGTGGAGTTTTTTTTATCCCAGTTCTTTCCAATTCACATATTATGATTTTACACAAATTATCAATATTTTTAATAATTTTATCAAGGCCCGTACAGTCGACGGCCATCGAACTGCACTTACAGCGACCTTTTCTGAAATTGATTTGGACATAATTCCAAATCCAACCGTTAGATTTCAAATTTCTAATATTCATTGGAAAGCTCTTTTCGATACGAACCCAACGGTTCCGGTTTTAGGAGAATCCGACGGTCGGATCTCCCGCAACGTCAATTCGAAGTCAATGGTCGAAATTCACGAACTGCCGCGGCGCGTTCTATTCAGGCCATTATATATATATATATATATATATATATAATATATATATATATATGTATATATATATTATATTTCGTCGATTTCCTTTTAAAACGAATTTTATAAATAGTTCTAAATTCGTTTCAAAAACAATTTCAACTTCATCTTCCATTTCAAATCGATTTGTTTTCAATTCAATTCGAATTCATTTCAATTTTATTTAATTCGAATTCATTTTAGATTGATTCAATTCAATTTCAGTTCGTTTTAAATTCCATTCAAGACGATTTCAATTCGTTTTAATTCAATTTCAATTTAATTCAATTTGAACTCATTTCTATTCAATTTGAATTCAAATTCACTTTCTATTCAATTCGAATCGAATTCATTTTCTATTCGATTCGAATTCATTTCAAATTGATTCAATAAAATTTCAATTTGAATTTTAATCTAATTTAATTTGAATTTCATTTCAAAATATTAAATTTTGAAATCACTTTTCAATATTCATTGTAAAACGAATAAAATCGATATAAATATCGTTCACGTCAAAATAGCGCAACTCTAATCAACACGGCTTTATATATTTCAATAAATTCGTTATTCTATTCAACAAATGAATATTTATTCTATACAACACATGAATCTATATTTCTTTCAACACATGACTAATCTCAACACATGAATACTGTCAACACATCACTATTTTTGTTATGTAAAATATTTTAACAAATTATGGTATCTATCGTTTGATTTTTAAATCAGACTCCACTGTGAAGTAGTTCTAATTTTAAATATGATAAAGATGTAAATTTTATTGTTAAAATATTTTACTCAACACATGAATAGTTTCAACACATGAACATCGTCGACACATGACTATTTTTTGTATTCAACACATGAATTTTCTTTTATAATATTCATTATTTTCCCGATTGGAATGAGGCCCAATCAATCACCATATAATGTTAATTATATGGATTCCATACAACACATGTATATAATAGCATTGAAAAATAATCAACCATCAACCAAAGTGCACTACACTGTATAAGCATCAAATATAGATATCTAACGCTTATAACAGCCCGTCAATCAATCGATCGACATATTTAATCAATCAGGATGAGTGAACTTCAAATTTCATCCCAACACCCGTGTGGGGTTTCAAACAATCAAACACAGATTTTAGTTGTGCAGTTGGGCGATGTGTAAAATTTATCGACCCAATCAATATCAGTAGAATCAGTGTATATAAACAAATCGACCGATTTGTTTATAAATATTTATTTATTCACTTTCACGTTAAAAATTATATTTTTAACGATAATATATTTTATTTTAACACATGAATTTCTATTCATTTCATTTACACAATAAAAATGATACTTTTATTTTCTAACATATTTTAGAAAATTTCGGCGGCATAACGGCACGATACTAGAAACGGGACGAGGCCTAGCCTTATCCCCGGTCTAGTGAAGGCCCACGTCATTCACACATCAATCAAATCAATTTCATTTCACCAAACAATTCAATTCAATCAAATAATCTAACTAATTTATGCAATCAAACAAACAAGTCCATGGTCTGTGGACGATTGTGTCGGGTGCTACTAAGCACCGTCTGCATCCTAGTATATATATAACTAGAAAAAGAAATTGAAGAGTGAGAAGTTCTCACCAATAGCTATCCAACTTCACGACACTTCTTTTATAGAAATCTTCTTCATTCTCGCCTTTTGTCGCTTTCGTCGCCCGTAGCCACTACATATATAAAAATCACATTTTTATATTGTTGTCATGTATATAAAAATCATATTTTTATAATCACTCCATATGGATAAAAATTCTATTTTTACATCGCTACTATATAGATAAAAATTCTATTTTTACGTCGCTACTATATAGATAAAAATTCTATTTTTATCACGCAATTCTCTATATAAAGATTTCGCCTTTTCTTTTACAAAGATTCCGCTTTTTCAAAAATATTGATTTCGCCTTTTCTAAAATAAATATTTCGCCTTTTCTTTTACATCACTATAAAGATGATATTTTTACTATCTTACCTAATTTTTATACTTCTTTAATATAAAAGATTATATTTTTAACTTCTAAAAATCATTTCCTTATCTAAATAAAAACCTCAACTTTAATATGGTAAAAATATGAACTTTGAGCGAATAAAAATATAAACTTTAACAATATAAAAATATAGACTTTTTAATATCAAAATCACACCTTTATCTTTTCAAATCGCTTTATATACCACAAAGATTATATTTTTATTTCATATCTAAACTAATTGAATAAATAGAAAATAGAAAAGCTTACATTTTCGATTAAAGGAGGACTGAGGGCTTGCTGAAGGGTCGGGGAGGTGTCTTGGGGTTCACGGCGGCTGTTTGAATCGAGTAAGGAGGGAGCGGAGGGGGTTTAGCGCGCTGGAGGGTGGTTGGAGGCGGCGCCGGGCTGCTGGCCATCGGAGGTGGACTCAGGGAAGGGGCGGCGACCATCTTGGTCAGAGGAGGGGCCTAGGGTTTCGGGTAGGGGGTGCTTGTGGTTCGGCGAGTAGAAAGAGGGAAGCGGGAAGGAGAAGAGGGAGGAGGAGGTGACGCCCCTCCTGGGTGATGGCGCACGGTGGGCGGCGAACGGAGGAGGCGGGTGGAGGATGAACGACGGTGGAGGGGCGATTTCCGTTGGGTGGAGCGATTTGATTTGGAGGGAGGAAATGAAAATGAAAAAGGGAGGGAGGGGGTGTATGTAAAAGTATATATTATTTTATTTATTTTTAAATCCTTGAAGGTTGACTTTTAATTCGAACACCAAACGAGGCCCAACGACCGTCGCCTCTAGCTAATTACCCCTATTCCGAACACAATGGGATATGTATCATAGGCTGATTCGACTGTTTGAATCAGTTTTCGTTGAATTTATATTTAAATCGCTATATTGAATTTTAAACGTACATTTCAAATTACCGGGGTCACATACTAACTCTAAAAATTCTCGAAAAATATTTTCTAGCTTCGTATTGGCGATACGGTCCTAACAAAACTAGTTTCGTCGACTTCTGAGACCGTTGGAAAAATGGCCAATTTCCAATCGATTAAAATCAACTAAAACTGGTCAAACGCGTTTTCCTTTGCCACGCTCACATATTGATTCAGAAAATTATGAAATTTGGAATCTAACAATAATTCGACATTACGGACCCAACAAAAGTGGTTTCGTTGAAATCCGAGGTCATTTGCAAAATGTCTATTTTTAAGGGCCAGAATTCCATAGCGACTATTCAGAATTTTCAACTGGACGTATCTTTTGATTCCCGCTATGAAATTTTGATCTTTCGGATTCGTTGGAAAGGTATTATCAATTAGATCTTAATGTTTTTGGTTTCACTAAAATCCGGATTGTTTTGCACCCGGTACATTCAATTGAAGTTTAAAATCGAATTATCGAACTACCGCGCCATTTTCAATTCCATTTATAATTATATATAATTATTTATATTCAAACGACGACGCGTATAATATATACGTTCTATTAATATTCAAAAATAAATTTCTTGTCGATTTTATTTAAAATAATTCATTTTAAATGTTCAAAATTCGCTAAAATTGCTAAAACAAAAAATTTTTAAACTGGCCCAGATTTTCGGGTTGTTACAATTCACGACAAACCCAAATCACATAAATAATAGGCTCTGAATAGAAAATATATCGGCTTATATTCAATATCAAATTCAACGACCAACAAATATCGTATTGGAAACAACAATATATAAATATCTTTCAAATTTCCATAACAACATCTGTATAATCACGAAATCCAACATCGAAATATTCCGAAGACAATTTCGATTCAAATCCATTCCAATGCAATTATTGGAAATTCTGGTTATTTTCAAAACCATTTTCAAATCCAACTTATTTATTTTAAAAATAAATAAATTACTATTCTAGTTCAAAACTTGTTCATTTCGATAAAAACCTATTTTTATCTTTTCAAATATGGAGTTTTTCATCCCAATTATTTCTAAATCATTTCTTATGATTTTACACAAATTATTTCTATTTTTAATAATTTTATCAAGGCCCGTACAGTCGATTTCCATCAACGGCCATCGAACTGCACTTACAGCGACCTTTTTCAAATTTGAATTGGACATAATTCCAAACCCAACCGTTAGATTTCAAATTTCTAACATTCGTTAGAAAGATCTTTTCGATACGAACCCAACGGTTCCGGTTTTAGGAGAATCCGACGGTCGGATCTCCCGCAATATCCATTCGAAGTCAATGGTCGAATTTCGCGAACTGCCGCGGCGCTGCGCGTTCTATTCAGGCCATTATATTATATATATAATATATATAATATATACTTCGTCGATTTCAATTCAAAACGATCTTTATAAATCGTTATAAATTCGTTTTCCAAACGGTTTCAACTTCATATTCAATTTCAAATCGTAATTGAATATTCCAATATAAATTCGTTTTAAATTCATTTCAAATCGATTCCAATTCAAATTGATTTCTAATTCAATTTCAGTTCGTTTTCAATTCAATTTCAATTCGAATTCATTTTTATTCAATTTCAATTCGAATTCATTTCTATGCACTTTCAATTCGAATTCATTTCTATTCACTTTCAATTCGAATTCATTTCTATTCACTTTCAATTTGAATTCATTTCTATTCACTTTCAATTCGAATTCTAATTCTTTTCAAAATATTAGGTTTTGAAATCACTTTCGATATTCATTATAAAATGAACAAAATCGATATAAATATCGTTCACGTCAAAATGGCGTCAATCTAATCAACATGGCTTTATATATTTCTATTTTCAAATATTCTATTTCAAATATTTCTTTTTTCAAATATTTCTATTCAAAACTGGAATGAAGCCCAATCAATTACCATAGATTTTATTTCTATGGATTTTCTATGACACATGTATACTATAACAACGATGAATAATCAACCATCATCCAAAGTGCATACTACACTATATAAGCATCAAATATAAATATTTAACGCTTATAACAGTCTGTCAATCAATCGATCGACATACAACTAAACAATCGGGATTAGTGTACGTCAAATATCATCTCAATACCTGTGTGGGGTTTCAAACAATCAAACACAGATTTTATTTGTGCAGTTGGGCGATGTGTAAAATGTATCGTCCCAATCAATATCAGTCAAATGTGTGTATATAAACGAATCGTCCGATTTGTTTATTTTTATTTCATTTCATATACACGTTAAAAATTCTATTTTTAACTATAAAATATTTTCCACTATAAAATATTTTATTTCATCTATATAAATATTGTATTTCTTTTCACATCACATCACACAATCAACTATACATCAAAATCAAATAAACAAGCATACAAGTCGTCCATGGCCTGTGGACGACGGGTGTCGGGTGCTACTAAACACCGTCTGCATCCTAGTATATATTTTAACTAGAAAAACAAAATTAAAAGGTGAGAAGTTCTCACAGAATTGCTAATCCAATCCCACGACTCTTCTTAGGTAGAAATCTTCGCCATTCTTGCCTTTTGTCACTTTCTTTGCCCGTATTCTCTACATATGTAAAAATCGGATTTTTACTTTGCTGTTCAATGTACAAAAATCGAATTTTTTTACTTCGCTATTCAGTATATAAAAATCGAATTTTTACTTCGCTATTCAATATATAAAAATCGAATTTTTATTTCGCTATTCAATATATAAAAATCGAATTTTTACTTCGCTATTCAATATATAAAAATCGAATTTTTACTTCGCTATTCAATGTATAAAAATCGAATTTTTATTTCGCTACTATATTGATAAAAATTCTATTTTTACATCGCTACTATATAGAGATTTCGCCTTTATATAAAGGTGGTATTTTTACTATCTTACCTATATAAAAATTATATTTTTATACTTCTACAATATAAAAGATTATATTTTTATAACTCTACAATATAAAAGATTATATTTTTAAAACTCTACACAAGTAAAAATCATATTTTTTATTCGCTACATATATAAAAATTATATTCTTATATATCACATATGATAAAAATCACATTTTTATTATTTTTATAATATAAAAATCATATCTTTAATTATTTTTATAATATAAAAATCATATCTTAATTTACTTTCTAAACAAAAATCAAAGCTTTTCCGTCGTTGTTCAATATATAAAAATCCTAGGCTTTTATCATATAGAAAAATAAAAACAAAATAAAAAGGAAAATAAAATAAACAAAACTTACAGCATAGGGGTGGGGTTGGGCTGAGGTGGCGCGTGAAGGGGGGGCGCAGGCGTTGTGTGGTGGTCGTGGGTGGCTCGCAGCGTCGGAGGTGGCTGTGCTAGAGGGCGGCGATGGGTTTCAGGGCTAGGGCTTTTTCGGGTTTTGGGGCTATGGAATTTCGAGTGGAGAGAGGCGATGGGAGGAGGGTTGAGCGCCGGAGGGAGGGTTGAATCGATGGAGGCGGTGGTGCGCGCCTGGAGGCGGCGCCACGAGATCGAGGGGGGGGGGCGACAGGGAACCACAATCCCGTTTTTCTCTTTTTTTTATTGAAGCGTTGACCGTATAATAGGAGATAACGGGATAGGGGTTATATAGTAATATATATTATTTAATTAATTAATTTCTTCGAAAAGTTTCTTTTTAAATCGAACACTAGATCGGGCCCAACGACTATCACCCCTAGCTAATTACCCCTATTCCGAACACAATGGGATATGTTACGTAAGCCAATTCGACTGTTTTGCACAGTTTTCATCAAAATCAACATATAACTCTATATATTGAATTTGAATGCGCATTTCAATTTACTAGGGTCACATACTAGCTCTAAAAATCCCAGAAAAATATTTTCTAGCTTCGTATTGACGATACGGTCTTAACAAAACTAGTTTCGTCAGATTCCGAGACCGTTTGAAAAATGGCCATTTTCCAGTCGATTAAAATCAACTAAAACTGGTCAAACGCGTTTTCCTTTGCCACGCTCACATATTGATTTGAAAAATTATGAATTCTGGAATCTAGCAATAACTTGACATCACGGATCCAATAAAAGTGGTTTCGCCGAAATCCGAGGTCGTTTGCAAAATTTCCATTTTTAAGGGCCTGAATTCCATAGCGACTATTCAGAATTTTCACTTGACCATAACTTTTGATTCCCGCTATGAAATTTCAATTTTTATGATTCTTGGAAAGATATTCTCGATTAGATTCAAATATTTTTGGTTTCACTAAAATCCGGTTTATTTTGAATCTTGTACATTCATTTGAATTTTGAAATCGAATTATCGAACTACCGCACCATTTTCAATTCCTTTTATAATTTAAAATGAATATTTATATTCTAACGACGATCTATATAACATACACGTTCGAAATCTATTCAAAATAAATTTCTCGTCCATATTATTGAAAATAATTCATTTTAAATAATCAAAATTCGCTAAAATTGCCAAAATAAAAAATTTAAATTGGCCCAGATTTCCGGGTTATTACATCAGCTGAAACTGAGCCTTACGCTCAGTTTCATTGAGCCGTAATGCTCAGTTTCAACTGAGCTTCAGCTCAGAAGCTCAGTTCAAACTGAGCATTACGGCTCAGTAAAACTGAGCGTAAGGCTCAGTTGGTACTAACCGAGCCTTAAGGCTCAGCGAAACTGAGCCTTACGACTCAGTTGAAACTGAGCGTAAGGCTCAGTTTCACTAAGCCGAAAGGCTCAGTTTCTATTATAGCATAAAATGAAAAGTTATGTTACTTATATTTAAGTTATGTTACTTGTTTGTAGTGGGAATGATTAAAGATCAAAGTTTGTAGCAACACTGATTACATATATTTAGGTTATGTTACTTGTTTACTTCTTGTGGAGCCATTCTTCATTAAAAGTTCAACAAACTTTTGATACTTCTTTTGGAGCAAACTTTGCTAATAAACTCAGTAGAAAGGCTCAGTTTCGCTGAGCTGAAAGTTTCAGCGAAACTGAGCCTTACGCTCAGTTTCAACTGAGCCGTAAAGCCTAGTTTCACCTGAGCCTTACGGCTCAATTTTTCTTCTTACGTTTGATGTATCGTTACAGAAGCCTTTTATGTTTGATTATGCTTCTTATCTAATTTCTCATTTTATGTACATTATATGACTTGTTGTTGTGGAGACTAAACTAACTGATGCTTGTTAGTTTAATTTCTAATTAGTCTTTGGAGCAAGCATGAGTTGCATGGGCTCGACAACTGCAGTTTTGTTGTCTTTTTTTTTAGAGCAAGAACTGTGAACATTATGCTTTGTATATATTGTGTTATGTGGTTTGTATTAACTGAAGTTATAGGTTATATATTAATCGAATTATGCTTAGCTTATCTTCTTTATATACTGTTATATAGGTGTAGCGTATCTTCTTTATTGTGCATATATATATACACACACACATATATATATATATACACACACACATATATATATATCAATGAGTGCAGTGTTTTTGTATATTGCATATATGATATACCGATTTTGATACAGTTAAAAGTCGTATCTAATTCATTGATCGCATTGCAGGAATAAGGCATTAAACATAGTTTTAAGACGTATCAGTATAGTAGTTTGATACGGTTTTAAGCCGTATCAATCTACGAATTTGATACGGCTTAAAACCGTATCGATCTATGAAGTTGACAGTGCCAGCATGCTAACTTGATACGGTTTTAAGCCGTATCAATTTAGAAATTTGATATGGTTTTAAGCCGTATCAAAATCATAAATTAATACGGTTTTAAGCCGTATCAAAATCATAAATTGATACGGCTTAAAACCGTATCAAATTACCAATTTGATACGGTTTTAAGACGTATCAATTTATGATTTTGATACGGCTTAAAACCGTATCAAAGCAACAAAGACCCCATTTTTTGATACGGATTAAAATCGTATCAAATCGATTTTGATACGGCCATAAGCACTACCAAATTGGCGTTTTTGGTGTAGTGTTATTAGTAGTGATAATATGTTCACTACACATGTTACACCCACATATATGAAAATATATGAGTATTGAATAAGTCTCATATAACGTAAATGAATTTATTCATTTACATAATGGGTAAAAATAAAAGTTGGGATTTTGAATCCAAAATGGTTTGGAAATGAAACTAAGGTATTTATGAAAAACTTTTGTAAAGGTGGAAATTTAATTGAAAAAGATTTTAAGTATACATGGCATGTTTAAATTTGAAATCGATTATGAATAGTAAATTCAAAAATTGAAGTTAAGTTCGATATATAAATGATGTTGAAAACTCAAATTGATTGTTCCAATCATCTTATATTACATTTAAATTGATTTCAGGAAAGTTTGGGCTTAAAAGGATTAATTTTGAAAAATAATATTACTTTAATTATAATTTATAAAATAATTAACTACTTTGTGCATGTGTAGAGTACCTGTTCTTATCTCTCTATAAAATGTGGTACGTCCACTATAAAAATGGCTTGCCTTGTAGAAAAAATAATATAAAATAATAACATAATATACACTTAATATGAATATTTAAGTTTTTAGTTGAAATTTAGAATATTGATTTGAAATAATCTTATATATGTTTTAAAGGGATTTATAATTTATTTTAAAGTAATCCAGATTAATTTTTATATAAAATTATTGTGTGATCAAAATAGAGCAATCACACTACGGTAGTTCGCTAATTTCAGCTTTAAACTTCAAACAATTATATCGGACATGTTTTAAATCGAATTTATCTGAAACCAAAAACATTTGTTTTTAATTGATAATAGTTTTCAGATGAAACAGGAATTTTCATATTCAGATGAATAATTTTAAAGTTCGATCCATATCAGTTTTGAATAAAAATCGCAATAGTATAGTTTAGAGGCAAAATTTGGAAATCGATCGAAATGGCTATTTAAAAATTATTAAAAATAGGGATTTTTTTTTGATAAATCATTGTAAATGATTTTAAAGTGGTTTGGACCAAAATTATGAAGATTTAAAGTTATTTAAACAAAATTAGTAAAAAATTGACTGGAATACCCATTTAGTAACGCTTTTGAGTGCTACTATCCAATATGGAGTTTTAAAAAGGTTTATAATTTAATAATTATCTTTTAAACCTTGGGAAATGATTTCAAATGAATAATGAAGTATTTCAATTGAGTTTAAGCTGAGACTTAATTAAAGACCTATATATCCATATGTTTTTAAATAGCGGTTGTTATTTAGAAAGTCCGGGATCAGAATTTATGTTCGAAAACTATTCTAAATAAGAATACGATGAATGAAGAAATCAAAGGTATTAAAAGATGGTGTTGAAGACCGTAAATATTCACATCGAAAGGAATGCCTGTTGATTATCTCTTAATTGGGTTGCTCCAGTATTGAGATTTTTATTTAGCGGTATGTCCGGACGTATTTGGAGAATTTTTGGATTTGCAAGGGATTCTCTTTTTTATTGGATGAGGAATAAAGTACCTTTAGATTCGTTCAGACCCAGAATGGACTTGTATGGATGTGTTTCTGACATTGTATTTTGTGATATACTGATTTATCTTTACTAAACATATTTCTATTGGTGGTAGAGATGTTATCTCTTAGCTTAACACCCTTCTTTGAGACATACGAGCTCAAAGGTGATATGGTTAGTAATTATCAGTCATATATCATGAAATGTCAGTGTGACATACAGAGTAATTGTGCTACTGATGATCAAACCATGACTTAGATAAGCGTATCATTGTGTAACGAGACTTCGACAAGCCTCACACCTCGGAAATGGCCAAAACAGGAAAGATGCAGCAAGGTTATGAGTTATTATCTCCTTTTAGATAAAAAGTGTACCATGGTATGGATCCCAGATATTACCTATGTGGCAACTTCTACTTTTTATGGTTGTTGATGTTGCGTGGCCCCGGTTTAAGGTTGGTAACGACCGAGAATGATATACTCAGGTGTGATCTAGTTAAGGGAGATCCCGGCCTTGTGTTGGTAGAGAACTTGAGTTGTTCTTGGGACATTCCTCAAGATATGTACCATCGGCGAGGAAGTTCCTTAGCCTAGTCATTTATTGGAAATCTATTCTCCACTATGAGTTTATACGGTTTTATTTATAAACCTATGTGTCGATATAATATATGGTACCTATGCCGGCTAGGATTGGTACATTTATTTGCGAAAGTGATTTCCACACTATGTACTAATAATAATATTGAATGTTTTCGCGTATCAAGCATGTTTGGTTATCATAAAAAGAAACCTCTCCCAAGTCTGCGTTTTCATGGTGTGTGTGCCGAGAGACATTATGGTAGATTCATTTTTCAAAAGAATTGCGAGTTTTATTGCACATAAATTTTTTTATTGAGTTTCTCACACCAGTCCGATGAATGGCTAGAGTTTATCACTTATTCCCTTAAACTCTGGATGTCCATATTTTCTACACGTGCAACCTAAGAATCAGGTTGTAGCAGTGTTCTAGAGCTTGTACTTTGGATCTTTTTTAGGGGTATATTTTGTGGAGCAACTTTAGCTTTTTGTGGAGTATCTTTTGGATCTTTGAGGTGAAGATGGAGCATGTTTTGGACTCACTCTCTTTAGTTTATTTTCCGTTGTTACTTTTGTATCCAGTAGTTCATGTATTTGGATATGTACATTACTCTGATGTTGTTGTTGATGTAACTATGATGTATCTCATATTATATTAATAAGAAGCTATGTTATTCCATTGTGATCTTTCTTTAATGTGTTATAACCCCAGACTATCTAGAATCCGACGTTTGAATCTCCGACATTTGATGCTTAAGTTGTGTCTAATGTCGATTTTCAAGTGTCGAAGTTCTGAGTCGTCACAATTAATGTAAAAAATGTATGTTTTGCATTAAATAAAATGGTTTTTTCAATAAAATTAAAATAATATTTTGACAAAAATAAAATTGAATGTTTTAGTTTTAAAGTAAGTACAATTTAATAAAAATAATAATTTTGAAGTTTGAAACAATAATTTATGGTCGTTAAATTGCAGTTGTAAGTGTTAAGATGAAACTCGTTTGACAACAAAATTAAAATTTGAGTGTGATTGTGGATTTGAGGTTTTTGATAGTTTTATTGAATTTAGAAATATTGAAAACCTATAGTTCAACATATGGGATAACATATTTCGGTCTGGTGACGAAAATGGTTTTTTTGTTTTGCTTTTGAACTGCTTTAGACCCTATCATTTCCTCTCTCTATACACGCACACACATATAGATAATCTAAAAACTTGGCAGCCTCCTCTTCTATAACAATAATTTTTAGACCTAAATCCCGAAACCCTCAATCATTGATTGATGGTGATTATCAAATTGAAATTAAAACGTCTTAAATTCGATTCCTCCGAACCTTATTGATATATCACCGTACAGATCTCAACGAATGGTGTCAGAATATATAATTCGTTTTGAGTTTTGTAGCTTCGTTTGGTTAGAAATTGGCCTTCTTCATCAATCGTCTATTTTAAGGTTCGGCCAATTCAATGGTGGATCTTTGACGGTTTGGCGAACGAAGGGCTTGGACTTATAGAGGATGTTGAGCACAGTCAATCCATGTAATCGGAGTGATGTGCTTCATTAAGGATCGACTACGATTTTGGGCATGAACTTGTGGTGTTCATGGCTGTTTCTTAACCACTGGAGCTGGTCGGGTGGGCTGAGGATGTGGGCGAGTGGAGCGGAAGGCGAGCCAGTCTAGGCAGTGGTTTTCAATCTAGGTGAATTCGACTGTGGTGATGGGTTGGGGAAGATAAAAATGGCGGTTTTGGATGCATATTAGTGTTCGGTTACAACAATAATACGAAGTGGGGAGGGAGACAAGTTCATGAATAGGTGACCTGTTTGTTTCTTATTCATTGTGTTATTTTTATATTGATTTGAAATTCGAATGTTCTAACATACATTAATAACTTCTGCATATGAGCTCTGACTAATGCACAATTTCTTCTATTGGATTCGCATCGAAATTTTGGGCACCACATGATAGGTTTTGTTGGGATCGGAGACAGCTGAAAATTCTGTGCTCGTTGGATTTTTCAATTAGGTTATGAGTGTCTAAACCTACTCACATAGTACCGATATTTCAACTGTAAGTTAAATTAAATTCATGATATGATTTATTTAACTATTTGAAAATTAAAATTGACATTGAAAATAAATATGACTGTTGATTGGCACCCGATGTGTGATAATTCATATTGATGTGACATATTATTTTGATTAACTGATTGGAAAGTTAAACATATATTTAAATTCAATTTGAATTGACATTATATTAACATTCAATCGAATCGATATTAAAATTTCTCATTGAAATTGAGTTGCTAGTAAAAACAACGACATTAATTACTAGTAATTTTTGTGATTTATTGGTCGAATTGAATGTTGTTTGAATGTACATGATTACTTGTTGTTATGATGGTTGATTGGCTGATTTTTATTTTAATGATTATTAACTATGTCGTATCCTTGTTTTCATCTTGTATCACATTGAAATTGTATAAGATGTTATATCAATTTTTTGGATGTTGAACACCTTAACAGAAAAATAGGTTTAAATGATATATGTTATGACATTTGATACGAGTTGAATTGATATTTACTCGTGTATTTGGAATTCAAATTGAATGACCACTTCGCCATATGGTAGAAATTAAATTATGAACACCGAGTTTGGTTAAATGAATTGTTTTCAAAATTAATAAATTTGAATTTGTTAAATGAAAAGTTTTTTGGAAGTACCGACCAGCTTTTATAGTGATTTTTAATTATAGCAAATAATGAATACAGTTCACACGGGAGTTAGACATATTGCCTAACTACTAAACAATCTCCACGCAGGAAGAACAATTACATCAACAAACACTACAACAGTATGATAAAATAAAATACACTTTCATACTCACATAGGGGTCAAGAACATTACATAATGTCACTGCAAAGGCAGAACGACAACACAACAAACTGGCACATTAAACTCACACACATGTTTAGAAAAAAAACTAGCATTCTTACTGTAATACACCCAAAACCACAACAAGAGACTTGACTACCCAAATTCACTTGAAACACTGAAATATACTTTGAGAAGAACTGCATCATCTTGTCATGGAAACAGGGAACAACAAGGAGAAACCAAGCAAAAAGCAACTGCAGCAAAACTCTTGAGCAAGTGGCTTTCTCACAGCTCTTTTGCCGAGGCAATTGCCAGGTAGAGAAGTCAAGAACATAGCAGCAAAAAGCTAAAAACTTGTTACAAATTTGCTGAAAGTCAAACAGAGATCCTCCCAACCACGAAGCACTATGACCAAAACAAGGAAAACTGCCACCCTTCAAAACTGCAAAGCGAAAACCCAGAAAAACTAAACCAAACTCAATACAAAGAAAGAACACTTCACAAACTGAATCACACTACACAAGACAAGCCAAAACCAAAATGATCCCAGACAACAACCTAACCTAACCTAACCTGTGGCAGAGTTATTACGGTTTAATTGGTTGGCCATAGGGGTTTTGAGCTGATTTGAGGAAGTGGGAATTTCAATAAACACTTATGGGAATTAACAGGGTTCACAGTAGGGTTCAGTAATGGTGGAAAGGAAGGTCATGGATGGTTGTTCTTGGTGGTTTAATGGAGGATCTACGTGGAAATGATGAGAATTAGGGGAAATTAAGGGTTTGTCAAGGTGTTTAAGGAAATGAAGGGTGAAACCCTAGCAAGAAGATGATGAACTGGGTGATTTCAATTAAAGAATTATGGCAATTTGATGGTTCAAATAGCAAGAAAATGTATTGCAGAATCAAAGACAACAATTTGACATAAAATCAGTACAAAAGTGATCAAGAATTGAACAATTTAAATTCTATGCAGAAAATATTACAATCTAAACCTATTTAAACTAACACTAATTAAACTAACTAAATTCTCCTTTAAGCTATCGAAATTAGGAGAACTAATAAGCTACCCAAATGATAAGAAACAGAAGCAGCTACAATTACAGTTACAACTAGAATAGAAATTGCACAAGAAATGCTCAACTTTATTCACACATAAATGACCAAATGTACACATATTTATACATGTACACAAGCTTAGCAGACCGAGAACAAATCTACACAAACATGCCCAAATTATCATTATTACATTGCCAATTCTTAGCTCACCTATCACTCAACAAGTCAGGATTACATTGCACAAATCTGGACTCATTCCTTATAGTGTATCAGCGTATCACATGTGTGCATGAAAATGGTGCACACACTGATACACAATGACACCGCTCTAGTTCTTTCTCCTCATACCATGGGATCTTCATGCAATGCTTCCATCAGCTTCAACTCACCTTGCGGCATCTTTCCTAATGAACTTTTGCCTCCCTCCGACGAACTTCTGCCTGGATCATCCAAATTTCCATATGTAGTGAAATTTTCTTCCCCTTTCCTTCTTTTTATCCAGGCAATCATAGTTTGGTCATTACATCCCCTCTCCCCTTCAAAAATGTACCTTTTCCCAAGGTCCTGGGTAGAAATCTTTTAATTAGAGGCTAATAATCCTCCCATGTTGCCTCCTCTACTATTTTATCCTTCCACTTCACCAAAATCTGCACCAAAGGCTCATTATTTCTGGGTATAATTCTTATATCCAAAATCTTCTCAGGTTGCTCTACAACTTCCTCTACAAAACTTGTAGCATCATGATGTATCAAAACATCATTGCTAACTCTCTTTTTCAGTTGTGACACATGAAAAACTGGATGGATTTTTTCATGTTTGAGGAGTTGCATTCTATAAGACACCTCTCCCATTCTTTCCAACACTTTATAGGGCCTACAAAACTTGGATGAAAGCTTGTATGTTTTCTGGCTTCTAGTAGTGATCTGCTTGTATGGCTGAATATTTAAAAACACCCAATTACCTACTTCAAAAACCATTTTAGTTCTTCTTTTATCAACAAATTTTTTCGTCTTCTCTTGTGGTTTTTTCAAACTATCTTTCAGAAATTGGATCATAATATTTTTGGTAAACAAATGCTCTTCAACTTGCTCTACCTTTGCAGTATTGGGAATATAAGATAGTAGTGTAAGGGATCAACACCATACACAATATTGTAGGGAGTGGTGTTAGTGGAGGTCTTCTAGGTAGTATTATACCAATACTCTGCCACCGCTATCCACTTTGACCATTCACTAGGCTTATGCAAACAAAACATCTCAAGTAACATTCGAAAATTTTATTCACCACTTCAGTTTGGCCATCACTTTGGGGATGGTAGGTCGTGCTATACTTCAGTGTGCTTCCCTGCAATTTGAACAATTCTTGCCAAAAACTACTCATGAATATAGAGTCTCTATCACTCATAATTGTTTTAGGTAGACCATGTAGTTTAAAAACACCCTGGAAAAACACAAGTGATACATCCTTTGCGGTATATGGGTGGGAAAAAGAAAAGAAGTGTGCGTACTTGCTCAAATGATCAACTACTACAAATAGCACTGTGTACTACTGGCTTTTTGGGAGGTAGGTAATAATATCCATGGACAAGTCAGTCGATATCCTCTCTAGTATTGGTAAGGGTTGGAGAAGGCCTCGATACATTACATTTTCATGTTTATTGCGCTGACACTCTTCACATGCCTTTACAAACTGCTCCACATGTTGCTTCATTTTTTTCCAGTAAAACACTTGTTTTAATTTAATAGTGGCTCTAACTCCAACATGGTCAACTAGTGGGGTTGAGTGATGTTCTCTGATTAGAATTTGGATAAATGATGAGAGGTGGTGATCAACATATATTTTTCCCTTGTAATAAATCAGATCTTCCACTGCTTTATATTTTTCTAGCATTTCATTACTCTTAACCTTTTGCAGTTGTTCCTTGTACCATTCAGAATCATGTAAAGCCTTCTTTAATTCATCTAACCAGGGAATTTGTACTAAAGTGTTTTCTTGCATCTGCATTTTCTCTATACCTTCATCATTTCTCCTAAACAAAGAATCTGCCACTGTATTTTCTTTGCCACACTTATGTTCAACAATGTAGTCAAAACCATTAAGTTTAGCCATCCACTTATGTTGCAAACTAGTGGTTAACCTTTGTGTGAGAAGATGTTTAAGGCTTTGATGATCTGTTTTAATAACAAATCTTCTACCCAGTAAATACTGACTCCGTATCTTGGTTGAAATAATGATTGCCAGTATCTCCTTCTCATAGGTAGATAACCCCAAATTTATTCCATGTAAAGCCTTACTTAAGTAGGCTATTCATCTACCGTTTTGAGTTAGTACTGCACCCACTCTATTCCCACAGGCATCACACTCAAGAGTGAAAGGTATGGTAAAATCCGGTAAGTTAAGAACAAGGGGGTGGGTGAGGCATTGCTTCAATCGGTTGAAGGATTGGGTGGCTGCATCACTCCATTTAAATGAGTCTTTCTTCAATAAATTAGTGAGAGATTTAGCAATAACTCCATAGCATTTTAAAAACCTCCTATAATATCCGTTGAGACCTAGGAATTCTTTTAATGCTTTCAAATCTTTTGGAACAGGCCAGCTCAACACTGCTTCAATTTTGCTAGGATTTGTAGCAACTCCTTCTCTGGAAATAATGTGCCCTAGATACTGAATGGAAGTTTTAGCAAAGTGACATTTAGAAATATTAATTTTGAGTTGACGTTAATCTAGGGTTTGAGATGTAATCTTTAGCTGTTCAACATGATCACTTCAAGTCTGACTATAAATCAAAATGTCATCAAAGAAAACAAGAATGAATTTCCTTAAATAGGGTTTAAAAATTTCATTCATTAGAGACTGAAAAGTTAAGGTGGCATTCACAAGACCAAAAGGCATTACTACATATTCATAATGACCTTCATGAGTTTTAAAAGCAGTTTTAAAAATATCAGATTCACACATTCTGATTTGATGATACACAGAAGTTAGATCAAGATTAGAAAAAAATTGAGAACAATGCAATTCATCAAAAAGATCTTCAATCAAAGGGATAGGAAAATTTTCTTTTATGGTTTGAGAGTTAAGAGCTCCATAGTCAGTGCACAATCTCCAAATGCCACCTCTTTTTCTCACCATTACCACTGGAGATGAGTAAGGGCTGTTACTGGGTCTAATTATACCAGATTTAAGCATATCTTTAACAATTTTCTCCAATTCATTTTTGATATGGTAGGAGTGTCTATAGGGATTCAGGCAAACTGGTTTGGAATGAGGTATGATTGGTATTTTATGGTCATGGATTATTGGTGGTAGCAAGGCTAGTATAGATTCAGTAATAGATGGGAAGGCTTTTAGGGTTTCCTGAATTTTAGGGGGAACAGCTATAGTGATAACTACATTGTTCTCAGCAGTGACAGTTTGTAAGCAAATCATCATAGTTAATTGACCACTACTGCTTTCTTTACTGAACTTGTTCTCATCAACAATTTTAAGGACATCTTATTTTATCCCTTGCCAAGTATACTCTTTATTATTGTATTGGAATCTTACTTGTAACTTCTCTAAATTGAGTAAGACTTCTCCTAGCTCTTTCATCCATTGGGCACCCAAAACCGCTTGATATCCTTCCAATGGAAATAGAAACAAGTCCACAGGCATGTCACAACCCTAACATTTAAGAATCACCTATTTGCAAATGCCTGATCCTTTTAGTTTTCCACATTTACCACAGTTACTTCAAACACTTTGGTTTTGTCAATTATCAAACCCAATTTTCTAGCTAACCCCTCATTGATAAATCTGTGTGTAGACCCAGAATCTATCAGCAATTGTACTGATTCGCCTTGAATGTTCCCTAGAACTTTAATGGTGGATAATGCAGGCACACCACACAATGATTGTCGGGTAATGGATAGGGTTTCTTGGTTAGGGATTTCTTTCTCTTCCACTTCTGTTGCATTATCAATGTCCTCTTCTTCACTTAGAGGCATCATTCCTTCTAAGACATAAAGTTGAGGATGCTTACATTTATGATCACGTGTCCATTTCTCTTTACAACCATAGCATAGACCTTGTTTTCTCATTTCTATTATCTGGCTTGGGGTTAATCCTCTTCTTCTAGCCATTATTTCAGTTGGGTTTTCCTTAGATTCAAGGGATACATTCTCTGATGGTTGAGTTTTATTAGTTTGAGGTGGGTTAGGGTTGCTTATAGGTTGGGAATGTGGGGTATTTTTGGAAGTGGAGCTACGAAATGAGGAGTTCTTGGTATGCTTCTTGGATAGGAGGTATTTGGTTTCATACATTTTTGCCAAAGACACTGCTTCTCTAAAATCATGGGGTTTTGAGGTCATAATATCATACCTTATCTCCTCTTTAAGGCCAATAATAAATCGATCTAATAGGAATTTGGGAGGTAGGGTTTCAAGAACAGCCTTCAGTTGCTCAAATTTGATAAGGTAAGCCCTAACAGTGGTTAGTTTGCTTGAGTTTACCCAAGGTTTTATAAGGTCTCTCCATTTCTTCTAGGTTAAACCTGACAAGTATCTCCTCTTTGAATACTGGCCATGCACCAGCATGCTCAACAATGCCAATGTATCAATAATACCATTGCAAAGCCTCTCCCCTCAAGGCAAAGGCACACATCTCCACCTACATTACTTCCTCAATTCTATGGAACTTAAAGTATTGTTCCACTTGCCTTAATCAATTGGTGATGTCTTCTTCTCCAGAGTAAATTGGAAATTCCAGTTTAACATTATAATGAGGGTAATGGTTGTGGTGTTGAGGAGGATAAAGGTAAGGATAGTTGTAGTTAGGAGGATTTTCTGGCATTGGAAAATTTCTTGGTTCTTGGATTGGAGGAGGATAGTAGTATTCTTGAGAGGGTAAGGGTTGGTTATATTATTCTGGAAATGGAGGAGGTTGATTGAAGTTTCTGGGTGCAGGGTGAGGAGGTGGTGGGGGTACATATGGTGGAACCTGTTATGGTGGTGGAGGGAGTGGTGAATTCTGTAATGGTGGTGGATTCTGAGGAGGAGGTGGCAGCCTTTCTGGGTTCCTATTTTCAATCAGAGTGGTGATTCGATCAAACTTCTGATTCGTCCTATGTTCAGCTTCATCGAATCTCTTATCAATTCCTTCCATCCTTTGTTCCAGATTTCGATTGGTTTCCTCTTGTCTCGGCCATCTATCTTTTTTAAGATCGTCATGTCGAAGAGGATTTTGAGGCTCATTATCAAGTTGCTGACCGTCAGTGGATCCGACCTCCAATTGGTTCTTTAATACCAATTTGGCAGGGTTATTAGGGTTTAATTAGTTGGCCATGGGGGTTTTAAGCTGATTTGAGGAAGTGGGAATTTCTATAAACACTTGTGGGAATTAACATGGTGCACGGTAGGGTTTAGTAGTTATGGAATGGAAGGTCGTAGAAGGTTGTTCTTCGTGTTTTAGTGGAGGATCTGCGTGGAAATGATGACAATTAGGAGAAGTTAGGGGTTTGTCAAGGTGTTTGAGGAAATGCAGGGTGAAACCCTAGCAATAAGATGATGAACTGGGTGATTTCAATTGAAGAATTATGGCAATTTGATAGTTCGAATAGCAAGAAAATGAATTGCAGAATCAAAGGCAACAGTTTGACATAAAATCAGTACAAAAGTGGTCAAGAATTGAACAATTTAAATTCTATGCAGAAAAAGATTACAATCTAACCCTATTTAAAATAACACTAATTAAACTAACTGAATGCTTCTTTAAGCATCAAAATTAGGAGAACTGGAAAACTACCGAAATGACAAGAAACAGAAGCAGCTACAATTACAATTACAACTAGAATAGAAATTGCATAAGAAATGATCGCCTTCATTCACACAAAAATGACCAAATGTACACATATTTATACATGTACACAAGCATAACAGGCCGAAACAAATCTACACAAACAGGCCCAAATTATCATTATTACATTGCCAATTATTAGCTCACCTATCACTCAACAAGTCAGAATTACATTGCACAAATCTAGACTCATTCCTAATAGTATATCAGCGTATCACATGTGTGCATGAGAATGGTGCACACACTGATACACAATGATACCACTCTGGTTCTTCCTCCTCATGCCATGGGATCTTCATGCAATGCTTCCATCAGCTTCAACTCACCTTGCAGCATCTTTCCTGATGAACTTGGCCTCCCCCCGACGAACTTCTTCTTGGGTGACATTTTCTTCCCATTTCCTTCTTTTTATCTAGGCAATCATAGTTTGGTTGTTACAATCTGCAACAAACAGAACCTATTCTCACCAGAGAAACACTTTAACTCATAAGCTCATCAAAGAATCGATCCAAACTAGAAACCAGGGTTTCGGTCAGCATTTGTAGAGTACAAGAAGCGGATCAGATGAACAAAGTTGCACAGGGTAGCAAGGGTCGTGAGAGGTTTTATAAATAGGAAGGGGACACACAAGAGAAGGGGATCATGGGACGCCACGTGAAAGAGAATCTAGGGTTAAGGATAGCCAAAAAAGCAAGGCAAGCAAGAGAAAGGTTGAGAAAAGCAGTGGACAAGTACGAGACAAAGCGGATATGGACGAGATCGGAAAAAGGGACGAAAACATAAACACCATGATGAACGAAAGCAGGTCAGAGGGAATTGAGCGGGGAGATGACAAAGAAGTGAGGAAAAAGAAAGTGAAGGGAAAAAGGGGTCGATTAAGAGACTTAGGAAGAAACGAAAAAAAATGAGAATGAAGACCAGTCGCCATTAACGATGATATATGCTTTTGGAGGATCTCTTTATCTAATGAAATGTTTTGATAAAATTATAAATTTGAATTTGTTATATGAAACTGGTTATTGAATTTTCACTTGAAATTTTTAGTTCTAAATCTTGAAAGTTAAAATTGGAATTTAAATTGAATTCACTGAAATATGATTATTTTAAATTTTGAATTTAAGTTTTAAAACCAACTTAATGTAAATGTAGTTAAATTTACCATTTAAGTTTTGAAACCAATTTAAGTTAACATGTCTAAATTGGAAACTAGAATTGAGACTGTATAAATGGAAGTTGATTTAGAATTATAAATTTGAATTTTAATTGATTATTAAATATTGATGCTTGAAATGATTTGAAATATGAGATGTGGGTGGGTTTAAAATGAAATATGAAATTGGTTCCAAATGATTAAAAAGAAAATATACTATTTCTAATTAATACTAGTTCATTTTTAGACCATTTTGTATGAAAAAACTATATTATTTGAAACTACTTTTAAATTCAAATTATTCTCAATTAAAACTATCTTTAAATTCTTAACTATTTGAACTTTTTTAATTTCTTAACTATTTAAACTATTTTGATCCAAAGGGTTAGATATATAATTTTTTTATAAATGCAATTATATTTACATATAAAACCATTTTAACTCAAAATCTATTTTAAATCCAAGTTGTTTGAGCTCGGAACCATTTTAAATGTAAAGGATTACATTTGAATAATGATATTTGTGATATTGAAATGTGAAATTTGAACATGACATTGAACTGATTTGGGACATGAAAATTGTAACACCCCGTGTAATCTATAACAGTGAAATTCACAATTAAAGTATAATTAATTTCAAAATGAAGAATTAAGGGAAACGGGATACGCCATTGCGTTTGTCTTGGAATTCTTCTTGAGATAGAGTCCGAGTTTGCGTAAAACGTACTCCGTATGAGAGAGATATGGCCTCCGGAAGTTTCAGAATTCAGTTTAAAATTCAAACAGACGGAAACAGCTCAGAAAACAAATTCGGAATTCAAAAATCGGACCAGATTGGGCTGGGCGGGAATTTTCCCGCCCAAGGCACCTAGGTCGACTGGGTAGTCAACCTGGGCCACCCAGGTTGACTGGTAGTCGACCTGGGGCACCCAGGTCGACTACATAGTCGACTTAGGGGTAGACTGGGGAGTCCACATGGCCCCTGAGCCAGGTCGAACCCAGCCCCTCCTGGCTGGCCTGGTCTGTGCTTGGCCGAATTTCTGAGCCTTGCCTTGTCACTAGGGCTAGGTGTCAGCTCCTGATTAGTCTCTCTTTCAAACGAACGGCTAATATTAATCCAAGCTCCATCGACGGTTCTAATCAATTCACAAACTCTATAAAAAGGACCTAAGACTCCACCTAATTCATACAAATAAAAATGAGAATGAGACCGTCATGCTGCTGAGGAAAGACTAGAAGTAGCCGTCAAAATTGAGAGACGATTAGGAGACAATTCAAAAGCTTAAAGCAACGATAACTAAATCAAAACAACGCATACAACAAAGGATAGCATCTCCAAATTCAGAATCCTGAATTGAAGATTCGTCATACATTGTAAGTAGAGTGTTATTCCGATATGAATGAATAATTGTGTTTTGATTTGTGTAAAATGAGAAATGGAATTGTACTTAATTTGTGGTGATGATAATTCATATTTGTGTGTTGCTATGATTCTAATTATGAATAGGTTTGTGATGTTGTGGTATAATGATGTTAGACCTATTGGATATTTGCAAGTATACGACTCATGCTGAAAGTTAACGACTATATGTTTGTGGTAGTTTATTACAACACCTATTGGATAATTGCAAGTAAATTTTTCATGTTGAAAGTAACGACTATATGTTTGTGATAGTTTATTACAACAAAGTTGAGATTCATGCAAGTATATGGTTCACTATTATGCCAACATGATGTATATTTTTATGTCATCTTTAGTGTAGTTGGATCCATTTGAGTAGTATGATTCATATGAATTTATGTTGGAATTGGCATCATGATTCAAGTGTAAAACCATACTTTTGTGTTAGTAACAAAAGTAAGCACCTTTGTGAACTTGTGTTGACTTTATGAACATGGCTAGTTTATGTTTGACTTTATGCCCAAACAAAATATGTTTTAGGCCTATGTTGTTATCAAAATCATATGAAAATATATGCGACACATAATTAAGTTAGATTTACATTTCAAATGCAAGTTTACATGAATAGATTAAAAACCATGATTCATGTTTAGGTATGTTTTATGTCATGATTATATGCTATTACAATGCAAGTTCACAAGTGCCTAATTTATGTTAATTAGTTCGCTATGATGCAAGTTCATGCGTTCACACACCCCTTTTAATGCTACTTAGAATATATAAACACCATGTTCGCCTCCCCTTTTTCATGTGGCTAAGTTGGGTTTAAATGTTAAACCCAACATATGTTATATTGTAGCGAACGTATAAATCAGGGGTAATGACGTTTGGGTTAAAATATAAAACATATCTGTTGGCATGTTTGATGCATGCCAACGAACTTGAGAACATTTAAAGGGTATAAATTAATTTTATCCAATAAAGATAAATTTGAATAATGGGCTGCAAATATTTACATATAAAAAGGAAAGAGACAAAATATGTAAACTTAGAAAATACGATGTGTTTAACCCGAGGTTGGATTGAGTTGTGACGTAAACCTGCCCGGAACCGCCCGGCTGTCCAGTAGTCACAACAATATCTATCCAATGTGGGTGGTTAAACATTGAGCCCAATAAAGACCCGAGGTTAGACTGAGTTGTGACGTAAGACTGCCCGGAACCAACCGGCAACAGGCAGTCACAACAATACCTGTCTAATGTGAGAGGTCGAGGCTTTAATAAGACAATTAAGGCTGAGTCAGGATGGATAGGATTAAGTAAATTAAATTAATACCTAATCAAATTGAACATGCTAAACTATACAGACTGATTGGGGGTTAGGTTTACAAAACACTTAACCAACTTAGCATGTTGGCTAGAAATAGAAAACCTAGTAGCGGGGGACCCTTTTCAGCAGTAACCCTACAAGGTGTATCAGGATACCCTGAACTAGGCAGGGTGGGGCACGATTACTGGGCTGATTGTAAGAGGTCAAATCGACGGCGGTGGTGCAGCAGTGTAGGTTCTAACGGGGTGCGGGCGTGCACACACTCCGGCGCAGAAAAATTAGGCACTGGGCACCAGTAGTATACCTGTGCATTCTAGGATTGTGTCGGGCCGCCACCATGGGACTTGATACACCCCATGGTGGGACCAACATAGGAAGCTACAACATCGGGGGCCGTAAGACACATGTAACAATGCGAGTAGGAGCCGATCATTAGAAATGGATCACTTCACCCTGATTATGGGGTGCCTGTTGGGAACTAGTTTATAGGGGTGCATAGATTAATATGCGGTACGATAGTACATTCGACCCTAGACAACTCAACTTAGCTTATAGTGCTTTCCCATTTCCAGTTTGTACTTATCATGCTCATTTCTTTATTCATAGAATGAATAGTCCTAGACTTACTCAGGCTTTATGTCTGACTCTACTTTTCTTTCGTCCCCCCCCCCCCTGTCCACAGGGAGGGAAAACCGCAGCTTGACCAGTTTTCACAACCAGCTTGAAGAGAAAGAATGTATTGCTTGGATTCCTTTCGTTTTGGACTATGGCTTTGGATAGCAACTATGGGGACTTATGCAGTTTACTTATGTTTTTATGCTTCTTTAAGTTATGAAATCAAGACAGTTATGAAAATGTAATATTTTGGAAGTATTGTAAGACAATTATGGCATGGTTTGTTTAACACATATTTTGATGAAATAAAAGTTGCTGTTGTGTTCCGCTATTCAAAAATATGTGTTCTTATATCTGTCTTGTGTATCTGTGACTTATACTTATAAACCTCCACCAAAATTAGGGCATTCCCTTTGAGAGTGACCCTAATGGAGGTGGGGTGTTTCACTTGGTATCAGAGCATAGGTTTACCAGATAAGATAAAAAGTTTTGAAAATTTATTTTCAAAAGAAAATTTAAAGAAGCATTTTCAAAGATAAAATATTATTTTATTTTAAAAAGGCACAGTCCCCCAAAGCCATAGGTACTATCTTTTATCCTTTGTTTTGAATCTATCCTTTTTTTAGCATGTCCGAAGAACTTAACTTGCCGGAGGGTGTACCAATACCCGGATGGTTCAGACGATTCTTAGAAGCAAGGGCCAATCAGCCAGGTCCCACTATTCTTCCTCCCCCAGCTGTAGGAAATCATCCAACTACAGCAGCACCTCTTCCTCCACCTCCTCCGCGTGGTAATACTTTTGCTAAGATATGTAAAGATTTTAAAGCTATGGGAGGAAAGGACTTTCATGGAACCGAGTCCTTCGTGGCAGCCAGAAACTGGCTGAAGGAAACCGAGGACTTATTCATCATCTTTGAGGTAGAAGATAGGCAGAAGGTGCAACTGGCAGTATGGCTACTTAAAGGCGAGGCTTCCTACTGGTAGGAAGTCACCAATGCAGAAAGACCAATGGAAACATGGGAGGACTTTAGGGCAAGGTTTGAGGCTAAATTTCTCTCAGAAGCTGGAAGGAGTTTTCAGTTGGAAAAATTCTTATTTCTTAAGCAAGGGAATATGACAGTCAAAGAGTACGTTAATCGGTTCGATCAGCTGGCTAGGTTCGGACTGGACCTAGTCAACACTCCGCACAAGAAGGCTCTCCGCTTTGTCAAGGGATTGAATGAGCCATTACACAGTTTGTCCATAACCCATATACCCATGGGAGCTACGTATGAAAGGTTGGTACAGATGGCATTGCTGAACGAAGAGGATAATGGCAAGAAGGAGACAAAGGCAGAAAGCTCTCAAGGGAAGAAAGAGGGTTTACAGCCTAAGAATATAGACTTTAAGAAGGGCGGGAAAGACAACAAAGAGAAGAGGAAGTGTAATTTTTGTGGCAAAGTGGGGCACTTAGTGAAAGATTGCCGGAAAAAGAAGGCCAAGTTGAATGGTGGATGCTTTTCTTGCGGTGAGACAGGACACATGGCTAAGGATTACCCAAAGAAGAGAGGGCAGGGGCAGAGGGCTGGATCCACCTCAGGGGAACAGGTTCATGTGCTAGAAGTGCCACCTCTGCAGCAGCGACGTATAAATACTTCTGTAGAAAGTGTAGTTTACCTTTATGATCACCCAGTTCGCACTTTATTTGATTCTGGCGCATCACACTCCTTTATTTCATCTGCTTTAGTAGAATCTCTGCACCTAGAAACTAGTATGGTAGAGGACCCCTTAATTGTTTCAAATCCAATCGGGGGCCCAGCTCATTTGTCTATGATCTGTGTGGGATTGAAAATTTTTATTCTAAGCGTAGAATTTAGATGTCATGTCTTTGTTTTGGGCTTCTCGGGATATGGTTTGATTTTGGGCATGGACTGGCTATCCAGTAATGGTGCCATCCTTGATTGTGAGAAAAGGGTGGTTAGGCTTCTGACCCAACTCGGTAACACTCTGTAAATTACTTGTAATCCCTCATATGCGGTTATGCTTAGTTATCTCGAATCGCTAGATGCTTCTGTTGAGAATTTGCAATCGGTTAGAGTGGTCCGTGAATATCCGGATGTCTTCGAAGAGGTGAAGGGCTTACCTCCGAAGCGGGAGATAGACTTCCGCATATATCTTGTAGATAATGCAAAGCCCGTTGCGTTTCCCATTAGACACATGGCTCCACAGGAAAGGAAGGAGCTCAGTAAACAGATTAAAGAGCTTCTAGAGAAGGGGTTCATTAGAAGGAGCATTTCAGAATGGGGCGCTCCGGTGGTGTTCGCCACAAAGGCGGATGGTTCACTCCGTCTATGTGTTGACTATAGGGAGCTCAACAAGCTGACGAAAAAGAATAGGCACCCTCTCCCTAGAATTGACGATCTGTTTGATCAGCTTGTAGGAGCGTCAGTTTTCTCCCAACTCGATTTAGCGACCGGATTTCATCAGCTAAGGGTGGCTGAAGATAGCATCGATAAGACAGCATTCAGAACCCCAGACGGCTTCTTTGAATGGCTTGTCATGCCTTTCGTCTTGACAAATGCACCCGCTTACTTCGTGGACCTAATGAGTAGGGTGTTCAGAGATTTCCTCAATAAATTCGTGGTGGTCTTCGTAGACGATATCTTGATCTTCTCAAAGAATGAAGAAGAACATGCTCAGCACTTAAGGGCAATCATGGAAACTCTGCGAGCCCATCAGCTAAAAGCCAAATTCTCTAAGTGCCACTTTTGGAGAGAGGAAGTGAGGTTCCTTGGGCACATAGTATCCAAAGGAGGGTTAGCTGTGGACCCTGCTAAGGTAGTAGCGGTACAGGATTGGAAGACACCAAGGAATGCAACAGAAGTCCGAAGTTTTCTCGGGCTAGCAGGCTTCTATCGGAAATTCATAAGGGATTTTGTGAAAATCTCAGCTCCACTCACAAGGCCGACAAAGAAGAATCTAGTGTTCAATTGGGACTTGGATTGCGAGGTTGCTTTCCAACGACTAAAAAGGGCTATTACAACCGCCCCAGTTCTGACGTTGCCAGATGGGACCAAGATGTTCACAGTTTATACAGATGCATGTAGGACAGGTCTAGGCGCCGTCTTGATGCAAGAAGGGAGGGTAGTAGCTTATGGTGGAAGGCAATTGAAAGTTCATGAAAAGAACTACCCGACCCACGATCTAGAGATAGCTGCCATCGTCTTTGCACTCAAGTCTTGGCGACACTATCTCCTAGGTGAGAATTTCGAACTTTACACTGACCATAAATCGTTGAAATATCTTTTCTCGTAGAAAGATCTTAACTTGAGGCAACAGAGATGGATGGAGTTTCTTGCCTCGTACGATTTCGAGATCTCCTACACTCCGGGCAAAGGCAACGTAGTGCCAGACGCGTTGAGCCGAAAGAAACTGACCCTAAGCCCGTTGTTTGTTGAAAGGCAAAGCCTAGAGTTTATAGCCAGTTTTAACTTTAGGCCCTCCTCCGATTTTGTACCGGGCTTGCTAGCATCTCTCGAAGTACGCCCGACTTTAGTGGACTCAATAGGGACAGCACAATGCGAAGACCCTCAGCTTGTGGAAACGATTGATAGGCTAATTAGGGTCACCTCAACAGATACTCCATTGACGATAAGGGTTGGCTAAGGCGAGACGGCAGACTATGCGTCCCACAGATAAGGGATTTAGTAAAGACGGTTCTCGAAGAAGCACACCACTCCGAGATGACGATACATCTAGGCGGAGATAAAATGTACAAGGACATAAAGAGAACTTTCTTTTGGAGCGGCATGAAGAAGGATGTGGCAGATTTCGTTTCTAAGTATGTGATTTGCCAACAGGTTAAGGTGAAGAAGAAGAAGCCTGACGGTCTGCTCCGTCCTCTAGAGGTCCCGCAGTGGAAGTGGGATAGCATCTCAATGGACTTCATTGATGGGCTGCCTAGGTCTAGAAGAGGCAACACTAGCATTTGGGTAATAGTGGATAGGCTTACTAAAAGCGCCCCACTTTTTACTAGTCAAGTGTAAAAGAACTACCTCATCCCTAGCATCTCTTTATCTCAAGGAAATTGTTCGACTCCATGGAATACCCTCCAGCATTATTAGTGACCGAGACCATATCTTCACAAGTGAGTTTTGGCGGAGTCTGCAAGAAGCGGTAGGCACACAGTTATGCTTGAGTACAGCCTATCACCCCCAAACCGACGGCCAGACGGAAAGAGTGAACAGAGTTTTGGAGGACCTTTTAAGACTGTGCGTTCTTGACTTCGGAGGGACGTGGGAAGACCATCTTCCTTTGGTGGAATTTGCCTACAACAACAGCTACCAAGCCACCATCGGAATGGCGCCCTTCGAAGCTTTATATGGAAGACCGTGCCGATCGCCCACTTGTTGGTGGGAGTCTACTGACAAGCTCATACTTGGACCAGATATGATCCGAGAGACTTCAGAGAAAGTAGACTTGATACGGAGAAGAATGAAGACAGCCCAAGACAGACAAAAATCCTACGCTAACAAGAGGAGGACCGACCTTGAATTTGAGGTTGGAGACAGGGTTTTTCTTAAGGTATCTCCGCTAAGGAACGTTGTTCATTTTGGAACCACAGGGAAGCTAGCACCAAGATTCGTAGGGCCGTTTCCTATTATCGAGAAAATTGGGAAAATGACCTATAGATTAGAGCTACCTGAAAAACTAGCAGGAGTTCACAATTTCTTTCACGTTTTGCACCTCCGAAAATGTCTACATGAATCTGCTGAAGTGGTAGAGCCAAACATTCTAGAAGAAGCTGAAGTGGAACGTGAAGCAACCGTGAGGAAAGTACCAACACGCATCTTAGGAACTGAAGTGAAAAAGCTACGCAACCGCGAAGTCAAGCTCGTCAAAGTTCAGTGGAGCGACGCTGAGGAAGACGCGACTTGGGAAACCGAGGCTAGAATACGCGCAGCCTACCCTTTTCTTTTCGAGGGTACATCTTTGATCTTTCTTTTTCCTTAAGTTGCGCTTTTATCTATCTTTTTAGGTATATCTCCTCGACTTTATCTTTTAGGAAGAAACCCTTTGGATGAAAACATGTAATTGAAACATGTTATGGATGATGGTTGCAAGTGGTTGCAAGTGATTGCTAGTGGTTGCTCGTGGTTGCATATACACACACAATCTAGGTTTTAGATCGGCTCAGTCACTTCATATTGCATATGCATATATGTGTTCATATTCGTATATGGTTGAAGTTTAATGTGTTGTCATATGGATGTTGCATTTATACATGAATGATTGTGCACTCATGTTCAATCATGAATAGGAAAATTTGCATACATAATGGATTCATGACACATACATAATTTGCATTAAGGAGGTCAACTGAATCAGTAGACCGCCTGATTTTGCATTAGATAAGTACATGTACACACACTTCGCATATGATCACGAAGCATTAGAAGTCTTTTAAGGACAATGGATGCTCGTGTTTGATGGATGAGTAGATGGACGTTTGGATGTTAGGATATACATTCTTCCTAAACTTGAAGATTTCGGGGACGAAATCCTTTTAAGTGGGGGAGAATGTAACACCCCGTGTATTCTATAACAGTGAAATTCACAAATTAAAGTAAAATTAATTTCAAAACGAATAATTAAGGGAAACGGGATAGGCCATTGCGTTCGTCACGGAATTCTGCTTGAGATATAGTCCGAGTTTGCGTAAAACGGACTCCGTATGAGGGAGATATGGCCTCCGGAAGTTTCAGAATTCAATTTAAAATTCAAACAGACGGAAACAGCTCAGAAAACAAATTCAAAATTCAAAAATCGGATCAGATTGGGCTGGGCGGGAATTTTCCCGCCCAAGGCACCCAGGTCGACTGGGTAGTCGACCTGGGCCACCCAGGTGGACTGGGTAGTCGACCTGGGGCACCCAGGTCGACTACATAGTCGACTGGCGTGTCGACCTGGCCCTTGAGCCAGGTCGAACCCAGCCCCTCCTGGCTGGCCTGGTCTGTGCTTGGCCGAATTTCTGAGCCTTGCCTTGTCACTAGGGCTAGGTGTTAGCTCCTGATTGGTCTCTCTTTCAATCGAACGGCTAATATTAATCCAAGCTCCATTGACGGTTCTAATCAATTCACAAACTCTATAAAAAGGACATAAGACTCCACCTAATTCATACAAATAAAAATGAGAATGAGACCGTCATGCTGCTGAGGAAAGACTAGAAGTGGCCGTCAAAATTGGGAGACGATTAAGAGACAATTCAAAAGCTTAAAGCAATGACAACTAAATCAAAACAATGCCTACAACAAAGGATAGCATCTCCAAATTCAGAATTCAGAATCCTGAATTGAAGATTCGTCATACGTTGTAAGTAGAGTGCTATTCCGATATGAATGAATAATTGTGTTTTGATTTGTGTAAAATGGGAAATGGAATTGTACTTAATTTGTGGTGATGATAATTCATAATTGTATGTTGCTATGATTCTAATTATGAATAGATTTGTGATGTTGTGGTATAATGATGTTAGACCTATTGGATATTTGCAAGTATATGACTCATGCTGAAAGTTAAAGACTATATGTTTGTGGCAGTTTATTAAAACACCTATTGGATAATTGCAAGTTAATGTTTCATGTTGAAAGTAATGACTATATGTTTGTGATAGTTTATTACAACAAAGTTGAGATTCATGCAAGTATATGGTTCACTATTATGCCAAAATGATGTATATTTTTATGGTCATCTTTAGTGTAGTTGGATCCATTTGAGTAGTATGATTCATATGAATTTATGTTGGAATTGGCATCATGATTCAAGTGTAAAACCATACTTTTGTGTTAGTAACAAAAGTAAGCACCTTTGTGAACTTGTGTTGACTTTATGAACATGGCTAGTTTATGTTTGACTTTATGCCCAAACAAAATATGTTTTAGGCTTATGTTGTTATCAAAATTATATGATAATATATGCGACACATAATTAAGTCAGATTTACATTTCAAATGCAAGTTTATATGAATAGATTAAAAAACCATGATTCATGTTTAGGTATGTTTTATGTCATGATTATATGCTATTACAATGCAAGTTCACAAGTGCCTAATTATGTTAATTAGTTCGCTATGATGCAAGTTCATGCGTTCACACACCCCTTTTGATGCTACTTAGAATATATAAACACCATGTTCTAAGCCTCCCCTTTTTCATGTGGCTAAGTTGGGTTTAAATGTTAAACCCAACATATGTTATATTGTAGCGAATGCATAAAACGGGGGTAATGACGTTTGGGTTAAAATATAAAACATATGTGTTGGCATGTTTGACGCATGCCAACGACCTTGAGAACATTTAAAGTGTATAAATTAATTTTACCCAATAAAGATGAATTTGAATAATGGGCTGCAAATATTTACATATAAAAAGAAAAGAGACAAAATATGTAAACTTAGAAAATACGATGTGTTTAACCCGAGGTTGGATTGAGTTGTGACGTAAACCTGCCCGGAACTGCCCGGCTGTCCAGTAGTCACAACAATATCTATCCAATGTGGGTGGTTAAACATTGATCACAATAAAGACCCGAGGTTAGACTGAGTTGTGACGTAAGACTGCCCGGAACCAACCGGCAACAGGCAGTCACAACAATACCTGTCTAATGTGAGAGGTCGAGGCTTTAATAAGACAATTAAGGCTGAGTCAGGATGGATAGGATTAAGTAAATTAAATTAATACTTAATCAAATTGAACATGCTAAACTATACAGACTGATTGGGGGTTAGGTTTACAAAACACTTAACCAACTTAGCATGTTGGCTAGAAATAGAAAACCTAGTAGCGGGGGACCCTTTTCAGCAGTAACCCTACAAGGTGTATCAGGATACCCTGAACTAGGCAGGGTGGGCCACGATTACTGGGCTGACTGTAAGAGGTCAAATCGACGGCGGTGGTGCAGCAGTGCAGGTTCTAACGGGGTGCGGGCGTGCACACACTCCGGCGCAGAAAAATTAGGCACTGGGCACCAGTAGTATACCTTTGCATTCTAGGATTGTGTCGGGACGCCACCATGGGACTTGATACACCCCATGGTGGGACCAACATAGGTAGCTACAACATCGGGGGCCGTAAGACACATGTAACTATGCGAGTAGGAGCCAATCATTAGAAATGGATCACTTCACCCTGATTATGGGGTGCCTGTTGGGAACTAGTTTATAGGGGTGCAGAGATTAATATGGGGTACGATAGTACATTCGACCCTAGACAACTCAATTTAGCTTATAGTGCTTTCCCATTTCCAGTTTGTACTTATCATGCTCATTTCTTTATTCATAGACTGAATAGTCCTAGACTTACTCAGGCTTCATGTCTGACTCTACTTTTCTTTCGTCTTCTTTTCTTTCGTTCCCCCACCCCCCAAGGCCCATAGGGAGGGAATACCGCAGCTTGACTAGTTTTCACAACCAGCTTGAAGAGAAAGAATGTATTGCTTGGATTTCTTTCGTTTTGGACTATGGCTTTGGATAGCAACTATGGGGACTTATGCAGTTTACTTATGTTTTTATGCTTCTTTAAGTTATGAAATCAAGACAGTTATGAAAATGTAATGTTTTGGAAGTATTGTAAGACAATTATGGCATGGTTTGTGTAACACGTATTTTGATGAAATAAAAGTTGTTGTTGTGTTCCGCTGTTCAAAAATATGTGTTCTTATATCTGTCTTGTGTATCTGTGACTTATACTTATAAACCTCCACCAAAATTAGGGCATTCCCTTTGTGAGTGACACTAACGGAGGTGGGGTGTTTCAAAAATATAATTGTAACAACCCGTAGATCTGCACTATCTGAGTTGACTAAATACAACATACGTCCAACCCAAATATCACGAAAATACGAACTATTAATAGAAAGAAGTTAGAGGGTGAGAAATAGAAAAAAAGAAAATTAGAATATATGAAGAACAGAAACATAACACGGAATCTCACATCGTTGCGGAGTAAAATATAATATATAACAGCTTTTGAAATACAAAATTTGACTGTATATACATAACATTATCATCAGAGTACAACACTTACAATACAGCGGAAATAACACTAGATAACTAACGCTGAAGCCTCCTGCTCCAAGCTCCTCCAAGAATATCTGTAAATCCTGAACTACTTGACTGCTCGTACAAATTTGAGCACCCAAGAGTTTAGGGAAAACATAGAAAATAAACTTCGGGCCAGTCATGGGACTGGAATGAGTAAACAGTTTTGAAACAGCTTTAGGCAATAAACGATATCTCATAAGACCACGCCGTATAACATGGAACGGGTTTTCCCTTATGAGTATCCAAAATGATATTTATATCAAAACTCTTTGATATTATAATAGATTCTAAATCAAATAAATAAATCTTAGTGGAACGTTTTGCATCTCACGTTCCACATATATAATATACAATCAAAACCGCAAGCACTTATTGGGTAATGAAATTCCAACTATGACTAGGTATGGAACCACCTGCCGTTGGTGTATCTCTAGAGGATAACACACCGAGTTCAACAAGAACATCTTGCAACTCAGCCACACATGACCGACCACTCATTTCGCTTGAGTGTATCGAATGTATATCACCAACGGTTCGGATCAGCAACTGTTTCCCGAATGGGACAGCGTTGAATAAAATAAGGAATTAAATGAATCTCTAGATAGGTGATGATACACCCTAATGGGAGCTAACCACAAAGCCATGCTGCCTTCCCGATTTTTGTCATTTCCAGGTTGTTGAGGCCAGAGGCTACGATTACATTCCACTCATTGATAACACGATCACTTTGAATGCCACATTATCAGATCCGTTAATCACTAATTGATCTGCACAAATATTTTGGATATTATGCTAAGGAAATAAATCCGTTGCAACCATATATATTTATACAGACCAACCCATTCGATCATTGGAAATACTCTGTCATACACTCGTCCATATACGTTCGTTCTGGGACTGAACGAAACCGAAGGCACTATTCAGTACATCCATCCTAGGCAATCTCTACCTAGGACTTATACAACAGCCCTTGCACTTTACTCCGTCTTCAATATATTCAGCATACTTTGTTCGCAACGCTTATGCCAATACGGAGTGGTTCTTCGGATAATAATCCAACCGATCTCTCCATATTAACAACATTAAAATGGTCAAAGCTTTGACAGTCGGTGATTTAACTATCAAATGAAAAATGTCCGTGTACAAACAACGATCTTATTTCCAAATGGAATTAACGATCAAATCATCAAACATATATATATATATATATATATATATATATATATATATATATTGTAACAACCCGCATTCTACGTATCGAAGGATCGTAGAATATTTATTTCTTTCTCATACGAGGTCGTATGGACATGTAGAGTTGGGGGACGACTATTGGGGTTATTTCTCATGTTCATGATTTTTGTCGATTTTTAAATGATCGTTTTGCCCCTAGGTGATCTTGTTTCGTCCATAACTTTTGAATGGAAAGGAGTTTTGGCGTGAAACCACTTCCATTGGCTTCGGATGATGGTTTACCTTTCCGTAGAATGGTCATATGCGAAAAACGGACTTACCGTTTGGGAGATATGGATGAAATAAGGTTTGTAAGGTGAAAAACTGCTTAACCGGGCCAAATAGGGTGATTAGTGAATGGGCCCATAACCCATTTCGGGATTAGGGTTATGGGGAGGCTGAAATGAGTTAGGTTTTCATTTCATTTCAGTTTTCTAGCCTCCACTTACCTCTTAGAAGCCCTAAAAATGGCCTCCAACCTCTTAAACACCTCCAAATCACTTTCTACTTGAAGATTAAGCTTAGCAACATCAAATCAAGGGAGATCTTCACCAAATCAAGATTAGAGCTGCTGTTTTGCATTGGGATCTTCACAAATCAGAGATTTATTTCAGATCTAGGTTTTATTTGTGGCTAAGGTGAGTGATTTGCATTGTTTTTCACTAATTACGGCTAATTATGGTAATTAGCGAAGATTGGTGAAATTATGCCTCAGAAAAATCTAGAAAAATTCCTAAAATTCTAAAACATCATTTTATGCTTCTGATATGAATTTGGATTAATTTGGTTAAGTTTTGTTAATCCTATCATTAATTATGCTTGAACATGCTCAAGGGAAAATATGGGGTTTTGGCTATGTTTGATCCATTTTAACCTATCATATTGATGTTTTGGTGTTTGAGGTCACTTCTACTTGTGGCTATGACTTTGTGGTCTGCTTTGTGATTGATTAGAATACTTAGAATGGTCGAAAACGTCGTCAAATGGCGTAGAATACTTGCTGGAAAAGTTGCAGAAAAATATGGCAGGCTTTCAGATCGGATCGGATTGATGGGCTCGGATCGGGCAAAGGATCACCGAACCAAAACGTAGCTTAGCACAAGAGAAAGTATGGCAAAAAGGAAGGCCACAAAGGTTTAACTGGGATCGGATCGGGCTAAGGAAGGGGGATCGGATCGGGCTAAGGAAGGGGGATCGGATCGGAGCGGATGGGAATAGGGATCGGATCGGAGCGGATGGGAATAAGGAAGGGGATCGGATCGGACCAGAAGGCCAAGCCTGGAGCTAAGAAAGAAGGACGGACCGGATTTTGACAGGGGACCCGAACCGAACCGAACCGATGGAGCAATCAAACCCGAACCGAACCGTTTGCTGAAGCACCACACTGAATGAGATGCATACACCTGAACCGAACCGCCAGAAGGGAATATCTATGACCGAACCGAACCGATGGAAAAGGGAAGATCTGAACCGACCCAGTGATGACCATAAACCCGAGATGCAAAGGTAGTCCGAATGGAAGTTAGAGCTCAGGATCCAGTTGGGAACCAAGTGTTCACTTCATGATTGGGCTTTGCTGCGGGACGTGTGCAAAGGGGTTATCGGTATCCGTAACCTTGGTTCACTATTGAGAGATAGATTAGGGGCTTATAGTGATAGTTGTACGGGATTGGATTCCTTCATGGCCTAAAGTATTAGGTGACCAAAGTAGTGGATATCGTATACTTTACGCACTGAGTGAGAGATGCGAGGATGGTTGTTATGCTTGATTGTTTGACATCACTATGACATTCACATCCCCATCCCCGTATCCTTTACACCATATGTTAGTGTCACCTTAGAGTATTGTACATTATGTAGTGCTAACTCTTTGGTTGCAGGTCCAGGTTCAGGTATGATTGGATTATAACTGTTATTGTTCTGTTTTTTTGCTTATCGCTCACACCAGACTATTGTCTGACCTTGAGTTTTATGTCTCTTCTTATTACTTTGGGTGCTCACACGAGCAGACTAGAGACAGGTTATCTGGTGATGCACGAGTAGCTGATCTGGAGGCGAGCAGGAGGCTTCCGCGTATGATATATATAGATATTCTCCCTGTGTCGTTGGTGGTCACTACTTGGGCATTAGTAGTGCACCTCCCTTATCTTGCTTTGCTTTTAGAGACAGTTTTAAAAGTTGTAATAATGATGTTGTGGAACATAAGCTGTATTTGGATTTTCCGCTGCTATGATAGTTTGTTTTCAGCTTATGCACTGTCTCACCTATTTTGTGTCAAGTATACATTATGATTATATTTTATCCCATGCGCTGTGAGACATATTACAGGTTCTTTGTTTGTTTTACTCTCTTCTTTTCTTTCTTCTGACGACCGTTCCGTGCAAGTCGTACATGTGTACAGCGCACTTTCGGAGGAAATGCCGGTTGGTGCGGGGCGGGCCGTCACATTTGGTATCAGAGCCAGGTTGCGTAGTTAACCTAGGGAAAGACACTAGGGAGAGATAGTACGTATATGAGAGTGCGTATTTGTGATTACTTTGGTTTTCAAAAGCTATATATATATTATTATTATAGCTAAGGATGAAGTCGCACTACACTGGCTCCACTATGTGGATAGCTAATTGTTTTCTCTGTGCAGATTGAACGATGAGCCGATACGTAAGGGGTACCGATAGAGGAGCCAATAATGGGAATGCTGCTAAGATGAGGACGATGTTTACTGATCTCATGAGAGAGATGCTTAGGGATGTGCAGAGGGCAGCTCCTAATGCTTGTAATGGTGGTGGTCCAGTAGTGCAGGCGCCTAGGGTCGATTTCGCCAAGTTATGAAAGGATTACACTAACCTTGGTGGGAAGCCGTTCCATGGAACGGAGTCAGCCACAGATGTTCAGGATTGGTTAGATAGTTGTGATCGTATCTTCGACGACTTGGATATCGAGGATGCGATGAAGAGAAGGCTAGCGTCTCGTCAGCTGCAAGGGCGAGCGATGAATTGGTGGAATGCCATTAGGACAGCTACTCCAGAGGATCAAGTTACTTGGAATCAGTTTAAGACTCACTTTTGTGATAAGTTTATTCCAGCTGCTCATAAATCAGAATTGTTCAAGAAGTTCTTGGAGCTTAAGCAGAATGGTAGAGCAGTCTCGGAGTATATCGCCGAATTCGACACTTTATCGAAATATGGATGGTCCCTTATCGATGCAGTCGAAAAGAAGAATGAGAAGTTCATAACTGGCTTGGATGGGTACTTGGGGGAAAGACTTATAAATCATATCGATGAGACGTTCGAGTCTATTGTAGGAAAGGCATTAAGGTCAGAGAGCCTTTTCCCTAAGTCGAAGACTGAGGTTGCTACGGCATCTGCAGAGGAGCCAAAGCTGCAAGCAATCAGTGGAGGCAAATAAAATTCCCAGAATAAGAGGAAGCAAGACCAAGCTAAGGATGGTCAGAAAAAGAAAAATAAGAAAGATGGCGAATGCTTTAGTTTGGCAAGAAGGGCCACTATGCCAGAGATTGTCGAGAAAAGACTAGGGAAAGGAAGTGCTTTAATTGCGGCTAGGCAGGACATCACAAAGATGATTGTCCACAACCTCCTAGGGAGAAGCAGATTGTGAAAGCGTATGCTATCAACGTTGTCCCTTCTTTGTCGAATGCTCCAAGTGCGGCGCAGAAGGGAAAGGGTGTCATTAAAAAAGGTATGCTTTCTATTTAAGATGTTTTTATTCGAGTATTGTTTGACAAACCCGAGATAGTCGATAGACCTTTAGTAGTGACGAACCCGGTTGGTGGTTCGACTAGTTTTGGCATGATTTGCCGTAACGTTATCTTATCGAGTCATGGATGTATGTTTCTTTGTGATTGCTTTGTTTTGGGCTTTACTGGGTTTAGCATTATTTTGGGGAGTCGATTTACTCTAAAAGAATAGGGTGGTATTAGGTACCTACCTAGTGATGGCGATAGTAACTGGAGTTAAGGAAGCTAAGAGGTTATCTTTGTAATAAGTTCTAGTTGTCTCTGGGAGGAAAATGAGTGCTCCAGTGCTAGATTGTTTTCTAGTACCACCTTACGTGGGTTGTCCGAACTCGGAGGAGATGTTCCTTAGGTGTTTGTCTGATATTGGTTTAGGCCTTTGGGGCTTGTGCTTGGGGAATGTCGATTTCGACTAGGATGGTTTGCGTGAGGGGTAAATAGTTGTTGTGATTTTTTTCATTGGATGATATCTTGGTTTACTCGAGGAGTGATGGGTAGACGGAACATGATAAGACTGTTCAGTGGTATAGACTGCCCAGAGTTAGACTCGATAGGGTTATGAGATTGCTCGATTGGGACTCGAGAAAGATGCAAAGTAATGGATTGTTTAGAACCCTATGTTGATGTTCTCTTTGGATAGTAGGACTTTGAAGGAATAGGATGTGTTCGTTGATCATGGAGGATACAACGAAGATTAGGGCGATTCAAGTTGGACTTGAACTCGTAAAAGGAAAATGGGTGCTCGCTGATCTTGGAGATGCAACGAATAAGGAGACAACGACTCACGTTGGACTAGAGTTTGTCGGTAATGGATACTCAAGACTGGGTCTGAGTTATAGATTGACTCGAGTTGGACTCGAGAAGGCTGCAAGGAATTGGATTCGGCTTGAGTTGGACTCGAGAGGGTAGCAAGACAATGGATAGACTTGGGTTGGACTTAAGTATTTTAGGCGGACTTAAAGCAGGGGTATCTTGGGACGCCCGTTACCTTGGATCCGTTGGACGTGATCTAGTTATCCTTGGAGGATAAACGTACGTTGGACATACGGTAGTCCGTCGGGAGGCGGGGCTTCCATCGGCCTGGGATTGGTTGGACCAGTCAAGTAGGCATCGGTGTATGAATGGAGGCTGGGCTTCCATTGGTTTTGATGTTGGTTGGACCAGACATGCTAGAATCGACATATTGGGACTGGTTAGACCAGTCATGTAGGTGTCGATGTTTTTATGAATTTAGCAGGTGATAGGTAGGACTTGTTTGATGGATGTTATGGTTGTTATGTTGTTCCTATTTTTCTTCCCTTGAGTTGACTATCACCTGTAGGGTTCCAGCGATGGGGAACAAAGTGATTGTAGTAGGACTATGAGCCAGTGCAGTAGAGTCGTCATGACTCGAGGGGCAAATTGGACATAGTAAAAGATTAGTAAGGCTATGAGCCAGTGCAGTGGAGTTGTTATGACTTCATGGGGCAGAGTGGACATAGCAAAGGACTAGTTGCTATGGATCAGTGCAGTGGAGTCGCCATGACTCCATAGGGCAGAGTGATCATAGTAAAGGATTTGGGTGCGATAATAGTTGCATTGAGTAGGAGACATGCCAGTTTAGGGGTTTTGTTTCTAGGATGGAAGCAACTAGAGTATATCACAGTATATGATTTCAGACCCAAGAGTGAATTGGATTCAGAAACACTAGTAAGCATGACGATTAAATCGATTTTGATTGAGTGGATTGGTTCCAGTTAGAAGGACGATCCTAACCTATTGGAAATCATCTCTAGGGTAGAGATGGGTATCGATGGAAAGAGAACGATCAAGTAAGGATTTGATCGAGACATGTGGCTTCGAAAGAATAAGGGACTAGTTGTACCCAACGTAGACGGACTGAGAGATGAAGTGCTTAGAGCATATCATCACTCGAAACTGACTATACAACCCTATGGTAACAAAATGTATTGAGACATGGATTAGACCTACTACTGGGAAAGGATAAAGAAAGACGTTAGGAAGTTTATGTCCAAATGCATAAATTGCCATTTAGTTAAAGCTGAGCAAAAGAAGCCTAGTGGTTTGTTACAACCATTAGAAATTCCTAAATGGAAATGAGAACAAGTCTCAAATGGATAATAATACTTATTAGCCCAGTATTGGTATGGTTCCAATTGAAACTTTGTACGAAAGACTGTGCAAGGCACCATCATGTTGGTGGGAGAATGGTGAGAAATTTGAGCTTAGACCAGAAATAATAAGGGGAACTTCAGGTAAGATCAAGGTTAACCAACAGAGAATGAAGGCTACCCAAGATAGGCAGAAGACTTATCTCGATAAGAGACGAAGAGATTTGGAATTCTTCGTTAACGACTTGGTGTTCGTCAAGATGTCTCCATTGAGAATGTGATTTGGATTGGTTGGAGAGGTAAGTTAGCACCAAGATTTGTTGGTCCATTCCCTGTCCTCGAGCAAGTTGGGAATTTGGCGTATGAAGTAGAGCTACCTGACAAGATGGCGGGAGTTCACAACTTATTTCATGTTTCCCAGTTAAGGAAGTTTGCGCAAGACCCTAATGTGGCTATTTCACCAGATCAGTTGGACGATATCGAAGTTGAACCCTAGGCGGTTGGGAACCGCAAGCCTTTGCGTATTGTTGGGAACGATACGAAGCAGCTTCGAAGGAAGGTGGTGAAACTAGTCAAAGTTCAGTGGGGGTGGTGATGAGGAAGGTTGTACTTGGGAAACAGAGGATAACATAAGGAAGAAGTATTCAGAACTCTTTGCCTGGTAAGGTTTTGGTAGCGATAGTTTCTTCCCTTGTTAGTAAACCGCATGCTAGGTTAGGCTTGTTGTGTTGTTTCGTATGTTTTATTGTTTGAAAATGATTGATAGGCATGCAGAATCTTTTGTATGTTTTGGTTAAGGAATTTCGGGGGCGAAATTTCTTAAAGGGGGGGGGGGGAGAATGTAACAACCCGCATTCTACGTATCGGAGGATCGTAGAATATTTCTTTCTTTCTCATACAAAGTCGTAGTAGGGTTGGGGGACGACTATTGGGGTTATTTCTCATGTTCATGATTTTTGTCGATTTTTAAATGACCGTTTTGCCCCTAGCCGATCTTGTTTCGTCCATAACTTTTGAATGGAAAGGAGTTTTGACCTGAAACCACTTCCATTGGTTTCGGATGATGGTTTACCTTTCCGTAGAGTGGTCACATGCGAAAAACGGACTTACCGTTTGGGAGATATGGCTGAAATAAGGTTTGGAAGGTGAAAAACTGCTTAACCGGGCCAAATAGGGTGATTAGTGAATGCGCCCATAACCCATTTCGGGATTAGGTTTATGGGGAGGCTGAAATGAGTTAGGTTTTCATTTCATTTCAGTTTTCTAGCCTCCACTTACCTCTTAGAAACCCTAAAAATGGCCTCCAACCTCTAAAACACCTCCAAATCACTTTCTACTTGAAGATTAAGCTTAACAACATCAAATCAAGGGAGATCTTCACCAAATCAAGATTAGAGCTGCTGTTTTGCATTGGGATCTTCACCAAATCAGAGATTTATTTCAGATCTAGGTTTTATTTGTGGCTAAGGTGAGAGATTTGCATTGTTTTTCACTAATTACGGCTAATTATGGTAATTAGCGAAGATTGGAGAAATTATGGCTCAGAAAAATCTAGAAAATTTCCTAAAATTCTAAAACATCATTTTATGCTTATGATATGAATTTGGGTTAATTTGGTTAAGTGTTGTTAATCCTATCATTAATTATGCTTGAACACGCTCAAGGTAAAATATGGGGTTTTGGCTATGTTTGATCCATTTTAACCTACCATATTGATGTTTTGGTGTTTGAGGTCACTTCTACTTGTTGCTATGACTTTGTGGTATGCTTTGTGATTGATTAGAATACTTAGAATGGTCGAAAACGTCGTCGAATGGCGTAGAATACTTTCTGGAAAAGTTGCAGAAAAATAGTGCAGGCTTTCGGATCGGATCAGATGGATGGGCTCGGATCGGGCAAAGGATCACCGAACCAAAATGTAGCTTAGCACAAGAGAAAGTATGGCAAAAAGGAAGGCCACAAAGGTTGAACTGGGATCGGATCGGGCTAAGGAAGGGGGATCGGATCGGAGCGGATGGGAATAGGAATAGGGATCGGATCGGAGCAGATGGGAATAAGGAAGGGGATCGGATCGGACCAGAAGGCCAAGCCAGGAGCTAAGAAAGAAGGACGGACCAGATGGTGACAGGGGACCCGAACCGAACCGATGGAGCGATCAAACCCGAACCGAACCGGTTGCTGAAGCACCACACTGAACGAGATGCATACACCCGAACCGAACCGCCAGAAGGGAATATCTATGACCAAACCGAACCGATGGACAAGGGAAGATCCGAACCGACCCAGTGATGACCATAAACCCGAGATGCAAAGGTAGTCCAAATGGAAGTTAGAGCTCAGGATCCAGTTGGGAACCAAGAGTTCACTTCATGATTGGGCTTTGCTGCGGGACGTGTGCAAAGGGGTTATCGGTATCCGTAACCTTGGTTCACTATTGAGAGATAGATTAGGGGCTTGTAGTGATAGTTGTACGGGATTGGATTCCTTCATGGCTCAAAGTATTAGGTGACCAAAGTAGTGGATATCGTATACTTTACGCACTGAGTGAGAGATGTGAGGATGGTTGTTATGCTTGATTGTTTGACATCACTATGACATTCACATCCCCACCCCCGTATCCTTTACACCATATGTTAGTGGCACCTTAGAGTATTGTACAATATGTAGTGCTAACTCTTTAGTTGCAGGTCCAGGTTCAGGTATGATTGGATTATAACTTTTATTGTTCTGTTTTGTTGCTTATCGCTCACACCAGACTTTTGTCTGACCCAGAGTTTTATGTCTCTTCTTATTACTCTGGGCGCTCACATGAGCAGACTAGAGACAGGTTATCTGGTGATGCACGAGTAGTTGAACTGGAGGCGAGCAGGAGGCTTCCGCGTATGATATATATAGATATTCTCCCTGTGTCGTTGGTGGTCGCTACTTGGGCATTAGTAGTGTACCTCCCTTATCTTGCTTTGCTTTTAGAGACAGTTTTAAAAGTTGTAATAATAATGTTGTGGAACATAAGCTGTATTTGGATTTTCCGCTGCTATGATAGTTTGTTTTCAGCTTATGCACTGTCTTACCTGTTTTGTGTCAAGCATACATTATGATTATATTTTATCCCATGCGCTGTGAGACATATTACAGGTTCTTTGTTTGTTTTACTCTCTTCTTTTCTTTCTTCTGACGACCGTTCCGTGCTAGTCGGACATGTGTACAGCGCACTTTCGGAGGAAATGCCGGCTGGTGCGGGGCGGGCCGTCACATTTGGTATCAGAGCCAGGTTGCGTAGTTAACCTAGGGAAAGACACTAGAGAGAGATAGTACGTATATGAGAGTGCGTATTTGTGATTACTTTGGTTTTCAAAAGCTATATATATTATTAGTATAGCTAAGGATGAAGTCGCACTACACTGGCACCACTATGGGGATAGCTAATCGTTTTCTCTGTGCAGATTGAACGATGAGCCGATACTTAAGGGGTACCGGTAGAGGAGCCAATAATGGGAATGCTGCTGAGATGAGGACGATGTTTACTGACCTCATGAGAGAGATGCTTAGGGATGTGCAGAGGGCAGCTCCCAACGCTGGTAATGGTGGTGGTCCAGTAGTGCAGGCGCCTAGGGTCGATTTCGCCAAGTTGTGCAAGGATTACACTAACCTTGGTGGGAAGCCGTTCCATGGAACGGAGTCGGCCACAGATGTTCAGGATTGGTTGGATAGTTGTGACGTATCTTCGACGACTTGGGTATCGAGGATGTGATGAAGAGAAGGCTAGCGTCTCGTCAGCTGCAAGGGCGAGCGATGAATTGGTGGAATGCCATTAAGACAGCTACTCCAGAGGATCAAGTTACTTGGAATCAGTTTAATACTCGCTTTTCTGATAAGTTTATTCCAGCTACTCATAAATCAGAATTGTTCAAGAAGTTCTTGGAGCTTAAGCAGAATGGTAGAGCAGTCTCGGAGTATATCGCCGAATTCTACACTTTATCGAAATATGGATGGTCCCTTATCGATACAGCCGAAAAGAAGAACGAGAAGTTCATAACTGGCTTGGATGGGTACTTGGGGGAAAGACTTATAATATCGATGAGACATTCGAGTCTATTGTAGGAAAGGCATTAAGGTCAGAGAGCCTTTTCCCTAAGTCAAAGACTGAGGTTGTTACAGCATCTGCAGAAGAGCCAAAGCTGCAAGCAAGCAGTGGAAAAAGTCAAACCTTGCCACACAGGCCTCTCCATTCAAAAAGAAAATGAAACAACCAAGCGGCTTGCCTATATGCGCATAAATCTCATATATGAATTAAATACATACCTTTTTGTTGGGCATTCTAATATATATCTTCATTAACTTCATTCCATACCTGTCTCATGTATATCCATACATTTCTAATTGATTTCAACTTAATACATTCGTTTTAACTCAACTCGTTAATTAATTCGTTAATTAACTCTTTGTCTATTTCACTTGTATATTTGAATATACCATGTTTCAAATATATCTCAACTTACTCATAAACTAATTAAATTCCAATTTCCAACTCAGGTTTCATATTCGATTCGAATATGAAGTCACAAGTTAAATTTACTTATTCAAAGTCAACTTGATTAAATCGTTTTAACTTAATTCATTAATCAGTTTTCTAATTAACTCTTTCGCCAATTTCACTTTGAACATGACATGTTCAAATTTATTTAAATCTATTCATGAACCAAATCTAATTCTATTTTTAAGCTCGTTTCCGTGTCGACTTCTATATTCAAATTCCAATTCAATTCTATTTGAATTTCCCATATTCAAATTCCATTTTCAATTCTATTTGAATTCTATATTCAAATTCCATTTTCAATTCTATTTGAATTATATATTCAAATTCCATATTCAATTCTATTTGAATTCTCTATTCAAATTCCATATTCAATTCTATTTGTATTCTCTATTCAAATTATCTCTTGATAATTTACTCATTATATTTATACACACCATTTTTTTATTACCTGTTTGTATATTTAACAAGTCTCGATTTCAGATCTATTTGAAATTAAATCCCTACTTTGGAAAATTAAACCTCCCTCTTTAAATTTCATATTTGTATTTACATTTCCAGAATTTTCCAATGATAATTCATTTTACTTTATTTATAAACATCGTTTATAAATGAACTACTTGTTTTATTTTTCAAAACAAGTTTATATTTCAAATCTATTTAAAAATTCCAATTCTATTTTAGAAAAATAGAATTTCCCTTTTAAAATCTCAAATATCCCTTTCAGGACATTTTTATAAATTAACACTTAGGCCCAGTGATATTTAAACACCAAACAACCAATTATTTATTTCAGGTTTTCTAACACATCATATATGACAATATATATGCAAACAAATAAACAAATAGATAATATATTTTTGAGGGATCCAGTTGGATCCCTCCAACCTGTTTTCCTGCATCCAAATATATTATTCAACATAAATAATACCCATCCTGCTTCGAGGCAGGACATCGCGGTATGAAGGTCATCCACTAATATATATTTGTGGGGCGCATAGGGAAATCATCCTCTATGAAACTGCGGGCATCCGCTAATGAGACTGCGGGAACAATCCAATCATCAACCCAATATATATATATAATAGTCAGCCCTAAATAACTAATATATTTATATCAACCAGAAAGCATTCAAACAAGCAACAACAATTATTTTTACCGAATAAAAATAATTCTAAATAACAGGTGAGTGAGATTTACTCACCAAGGTTTTCATTCGTCGATTTTTACGTTCTGGATTTGTTTAACTTTGAATGACGTTCGAATTATTCTATAATCTCTACATGCTCCAAATGCACTAAATTAGTTTCATCTTGATGTCTACTTCACTACGAATCCAACTGACTTCATTTCGATTGAATCTGTTATTTCATGATATATATATATATAACCATTACAAGTTTGGATATAATTAAACTAATTTAATTTAACTAAAATTCATTAACTAAACTAAACTAATTATATTTAATACCTTTCACTCCTCTTCGGCATTTCATCAAGCACCGTACAGGCGTGACACCTTCAAAATCGGAATCCCCTCAAAACTTCACCCACGCTTCTACTTCCTGTCATGAAATCAAAACCGAACTCAAAAACATCTAGCTCCCTCACCATCGAACCCTAAAACTCCATCAACTTCACTCCATCGGCAGGTCTGAACGCACTGCCATGCCCCACCCGTTCGATAGTCAACCATCGCAGTGTTGAACCCCCTTCGAACTACTGACGCTGATTACAACCTACAACCCGTCGCGACCCCTTAGGATGTCCAAAACCATCGCAACCTCCTCACCCAAGCAGCGAATTCGCCTTGCCCTGAACACCGATGCCATCGTAACCTTCAATTGTTGGAACTCCCTTCGCACAAACTCAGAACAACCGTCGACATCGACCCCCCCAGATCGCTCTTCGTTGACCCGAAACAAAATGGAGCTTGCCCCTTTTTCCGATAAGAACCCTAGCCTTCACTTCCGGTTCCCCATAGCTTATCTCGATTCATTTTTCTTTTATTCATTCGGTAGTCTTTTTAATGGATTCGATAGAGGGAAAATGAATTTAAGGGGAAAGTTTCACTACGATTATATAAAGGAAGGGAGTGGTTTAAAAATTGTACAGCAAGGCTTTTCTTTTGTGTGGAGATAAAGAAGAAGACGTACTCCATTTATTCCCTTTTGATTTTGTAGAGTATGCGGCTTGAAAATGGAACAGCAAGGCCATGTTTTCTTTCCTCGTTGTATTGTTCTTGTCCATAACAAAATAGGAAATTTATGATATTTTATTATTATTTTAATTTGTATATGAACCGGGGTCCCTTAATTAAAATACTTCGTGACTCCAAACTCCTTTCTGAACCCAACAACTGACATTCTTAGGGTAATACTACCACTCCAGACACACTGGAATGAGCTACGAAGTCTAATTTTATCGTCTGGGAATGATATTAATTTAAATTGATATAAATAAAATTTCAAACCATTAAATTCTTCGATAATAATTTAATATTATTTATCGTTTATATTCAAACAGAATTCTAATTAATTATTTGAATTAATTTGACTTCGTTAAAAATTCAAATTGAATTATTCCCGATTCTCATATTATGATGATTATTTATATATTCGAAATAAACTGTATATCGATTATTTAATCGATAACTGAATATAAAAATTCATTTATTATCTACTCAATATTTAAATCCATATTAAATATTTTAAAATTAACTCGATAGAAATCTGGGTCATTACAATAATGCTTTACCCAAGTATAAAATAACCATGGTATGTAAAATGATGATTGGTTTCTAAAGAGACCGAACCTGGATATTGTCATACTCTCTATTAATACTCGAAACACTTTAACAACCTTGTATATTGAGGATGTTCTAGAATGAAGTGGTTGGATTGGAAAATGTTTAACGGACTTGAAGAAGGAGAATGGTGATCGATATCCCTGATGCTTATGTCCAAATTAAAATCACAAAACCAAGAGACTATGTCTGGCTAATGGTACTAAACTACCTCTAATAGATACAACTATTCATATTATTCTCTTGACTTGTGAATCGATTGGTACAAATTGATTTGATTTGGAGGTTTCATTTGCAGTTGACTGTTAGGGGATACAACAAGCCAAAAATGGTAAGCTGGTAGAATCCAATATTCGGCATAGCATCACACGTCTTGTCATGTTTATCCTTATACGATTCCATTACGATTTTGTATTAGAATTGTGTCTGTAAAGGACTTAGTGGCTACTGACTTTACTGCTTGTGTTAGAGGACCTGCTTAGACTACATGCTTTAAAATGTGTTAAGGTGGATTAATGTAAAGCCTTAACGCTATTTCAATGTTTATTTTAGTGATAGACATTGCATATATAGCGTATCCTATTACATAAAGGTAGTTTAGTGGATACTTAGTAGATGGAAAATCCTGTAAAATCTCTTAAGTTACTTATGCCTTCATCTCATCTTTTGATTTAATTTACATGAGAATTTTTTGTCATGACTCCAGTATATTATTTTTTATTATACTTGGGCCAGCCTAAGTTGTTTCATTTTATTTAAAGACAATGTTTTGAAGACGAAAATGAAGACTAACGGATTTATTAGCACTATTCTGAAGATGAAAATGAAAACAATGTCTATTGATTGTTTAACTCTGATATTGTGGACCTTATACTGTAAACAACATAATTGAATTGATTATGTGGTTATTATATTTTGTTCTTCCGACATTAGATTCTGTGTTTTGTTCCTTTCTCATGTTTTGTATTACGTATATTTGAACCCACTGATGATTCACCCTTTTGAATGGTTTGGGTCAACATGTTTGGTTTATTATCGATCTAAATTGTTTAAAATGGTGGATGGTTGTGGTACCATCGAAACTCCTATAAACGACCGAATCTTATTGATGTCATTTATGGAATGTGGAGAAGGAAAACTTCCAATGAGATGATGAGTGGTGTGGAAAGCTGCTAAATCGTTTACATTTTCCCTCTTTTAAATTTATGGAGAAGAATATGGTTACATAAAAACTTCCTTCTGCAAGTTTATAATTCTAAAGACTATATCCGACGACGTCATTTTTGATGCCCAAACGGAGGCCGACTTTCTCAGGACTGATGATATTGAGATCAACACTCATATTACCCTAAACTTATTCACATCAACATTGCTTAGCTACTACTTTCCTCGTCGTAGATGTCAATCGAGGGAAGGTTTTTAGCATGACATAAGATTAGCATAGACAATTGCTCCATGTATGAGTGTAAGGTAAGAGGATGACTCATACACATTTAGAATGCTTGTTTGCCTACTTCCTACTGAACATGGCTGATGAGCTTAGACGACTTATGATGTACCTTATAGAGAAATTAGGACATGTGGTACTTATTTATATTGTATTCCAAATTACCAATTTTTAATAAGTATTGTCTTTTTAAATAGCATTTTTTCTATTTCATAATTTATAAATAATATAAATTCATTTAACTATAATATTGAAAAATAACTAAAAAATAACAATAATAAGTAATTATTCATAATAAAAAAAATACCACTTTCAAATGGCCCTTCAACAATATAAGAATGTATTTTCTTTCGTTAAGCAATCTCCTTCCATGCTTGCTTCATATAACCATTTCAAATGCTCTTTTCATTTAAAAATGATCGCACTCTAAGGCTACACATTTCCTTTGAAACTTGTGTAGTCATTGCCTCTTTTTGGAAACTTGTTATAAATTGTCTTCTCACTTCAAGAACAACAGTGTTTTCCAATGGCTACCAGCCATTGGAAAAGCTGTTGTATATGTACCAACATTTCGTAATGCTTTCCAATGGTATCCACGAGGTGCGTCCAATAACAACTAACGACAAATTTGGACATGTGACATATCCTGTTGACCAAATAATCATTGAAAATCATTATAAATAGTTGGAAATTATCGTTAATAGCCGTTGGTATTTGATGACCGATAGGTCATTGATAGCCGATGCTACCCATTAAAAATTTGGGTATATTTTTTTGCATTCAAACCTACTTCCTTCCAACGCCAAATCACATATATAATCATAACAACTCCGTTTCAAGCATATATATATAACAATAATAATTACATATATAGAGAAATAAAACATTCAATCCAAACCATACATATACAATCCAACATACACAACATAAATACCAAACATACAACAACATCGAACATCCAACAAACCCAAATCCACTTAAAACTGTAATGACCCGGAATTTTGGCGACCTTGGTTATCCGATATACAACACATATCGAACATCCAAGGGTCGAAAATATCGGATGATAAATGAAAGAAATTAGAGGGTGAGAATAGATAAGATAGAAACTTAGAATAGAAGAAGAAGAAGAACACAACATCAGAGTAACACGAACCTCACAACGGAACGAATAACATATAATATATATAACATAAATTGAAATATACATCTATACTTGAATATACATCATTATCAAAGTACAACACTTACAACACAGCAGAAATAAACTATAGCTATAAGATCCTGAAGCCTCCTGCTCCAGCCCTTCAGGTATATCTGTAAATCCCGACTACTTGACTGCCCGTACAAAATTGGGCACCCAAGAGTTTAGGGAAAACAAACAAAATAAACTCCGGGTCAGTCATGGGACTGGTATGAGTAAAACGGTTTAAAACAGTTTGAGACATTAAACGGTATCTCATAAGACCACACCGTATAACGGAATGGGTTTTTCCCTTATGAGAATCCAAAATATCTTTATATCAAAAACCTTTTGATATTATAATAATGTCTATCAACCACAATATAATAATCATCTAGCAGAAACGATTTCATCTCACGTTCTACATATATAGTATACAATCAAAACCGCAAGCACGTATTGGGTAATGGATTTCCAATTATGACAAGGTATGGAACCACCTTTCGCTAGTGTACCTATAGAGAGGAATACACTGGGTTCAACAAGAACATCTTGCAACCCGGCCACACATGACCGACCACTCATTTCGCTTGAGTGTATCGAATGTATATCACCAACGGTTGGGATCAGCAACTATTTCCCAAATAGGACAGCATCAACAATAGATTTTAGAAGTAAATGAAACTCTAGATCAGGTGATTATGCACCCTAATAGGTGTGACCTACATAGCCATCCTACCTGCCCGATTTCTGTCATTTACCGGTTGATGAGGCTTGAGGTTACGCTTTATCATCACATCAGATTCACTTCGAATGCCACATTGTCAGATCCATCGAAAATCACTAATTGACGTCTACAACAGTACATTACGTGTTAGCTAAAGAAGTTTCCTTCTCCGCTTCCACTCTTGGTACGGTTGAAGAGATCAATGTACATGACCTTTCTGGAAATACTCTGTCAGACATTCATCCATACAAGTCATCCAGGAACAGGATGAACCGAAGGTACTATTCAGTATATCCATCTTAGTCACTGTTATCTAAGACTTATACAACAGCCCTTGCACTTTACTCCGTCTTCAATTATCTTTGGCATAAATGATTCGCAACGCTTATGCCAATACAGAGTGGTTCTTTGGATAATAATCCAACCGGTCTCTCCATATTAACAACGTTAAAATGGTCAAAAACTTCGATAGTCGGTGAGTTAACGATCAAAGAAAACACGTGTGCAAACAACGATATTATTTCCAGATGGAAATTATATCGATCAGTCATCATTTAACATATATATATATATATATATATATTCACATTTCCTTATTTTCTATGTTTAGAAAATATATGTTATTAACACTGGAAAACATTTCCATGGCTTAATTACGTACCACTATCATTTCACAACTATCAGTGCCTGATTGTAAACTAGTAGGAGAACAATTCTCTAAGTATAAATCCCAAAGGCTGAAACCAACATCAGATCGTGTAATGGCGCGTTTTGTAAGGTATAATAATTAAGTTATTTAATTATTTAAATAACGAATATATTAAATAAACGATGGTTGAACATATAAATTATAATAATAATTATAATCAAGACCGTAACGACGCGGCAGTTCGTTATTTGGCGATTGAACTTCAAATGAATATACAAGATTCGTTATAAGTCGGATTTCTATGAAACAAGAAACGTGTGGAGCTGGTGGAGTATATCTTTCTAGTGGAAGAGAAATATCGGGATTTCGTCGTGTAGATTTTGAGTTACGTCCAAATCAAAATATCAGAAATGCAGCGCCCTGACCATAACGATTTAATTATATTTTAAATAAGGATTTAAATAGAAATCGACCATCGATATAACTCTGACGAGGTAATATCGAGCTGTAAATACATACAGGAATATTCTGGAGCTGTACGGCATTACACTGTGAATACAGACGATAATAATTAATTTTAAACAATTAATTTAATTTTATTTAAATATATTTATATATTTAAATAGGCTATTTAGAGCATTAAAAATAGCCACTTTTGCAAACGAAGTCGGAATTCGACGAAACCAGTTTTGTTGGATCCGCAATATCAAATAGTTGCTAGATGTCAAGTTTCGTGATTTTTAGAGTCACTGTGTGGCCGTACGGATTTTTAGAGTGAAGAACAGTCAGTATTTCGACGGTTAAAAATACGCTGTGTGAGCATACGGAGTCGGAATTTGATGAAACCAGTTTCGTTGGGACCGTAATGTCGAACTCTACCTACAGGTCCAGTTTGGTGATTTGTGGGTATCATATGCGGTCGCAATGATTTTTAAGGACATGAGATAAAGGGAAAATCGAATAAATAAAATAGAAAATCAATTAAAAAAAATATCCCAACTTTTCTTGGGCAGTATGAAGGCCACGCACACCTCATTTCCAACCACAGATGCTACCTACCAATACTCAGTAGATGTATACAAACACAGCAAGAAAATTCCCATTTCTTATAACACAAATCGCACAAAAGAAAATCAAAGGAAAACCAAATAAAACTCCTTAAATCTCAAAACAATTATCTTTGAATCCCTCTTTGGATTCTCTTCAGGTTCATGTAAGTCTCACTGTGTTCGATTCCCTCTTCGTTCACTGTCTATTTCGAGCGTGAGACTAGGGTTCGTTCATTTAAGAACTTGGAGCATCGATGGTTCAAACGGATTATATATTTGAATTTGAGGTTAGTATTAGCATCAATTGTGAATTTTTTCCTGGGTAATGGCAACAAAAGGGGTCGCACTTCTGTGTTGCGTGAGCTAGAGGAGCTCGACGTGGTTTTCTGAAATGGTGTTCGAGTGAAGTGGTTTCGATACAGGGAGGAGGAGAATCGAGTGGAGAATGAAATGGTGATTTTTATTCAAGGTTCGGTGGAAGAAAACGAGGTGTGAGGTAGTTTGAAATCGGCGGAATTGATGTTGGTTTTGGTCTGGAGCTCGCATCTGATGAATTGGGGAAGAAAGTAGGAAGTCGGGTATGGGTTTGTGAAGAGGATAATGGGCCGAGATAATTTATAAAGGGGTGGGCCCAATTAAGTTAATTTAGTTTTAAATTTAGATTTAAAAATAGTATGTTAGCTTCTAAAATGCGTATCTCCTTCATACGATATCAGATTTACGAACCGTGAGTTGCGTTGGGATCGTATGGACGGGAGCAACACAATGAGACTGACCGGGAGTGAATCCGAGCTCATTACAATTTATGGCGAAATAAATTGTCCGATCTAAATCAACGACAATTATCGTTAATTTACGGTGATAGTCCAATGTGAGTAAATCTCACAACCTCTGAACAGTTTATATTCTCACATTGTATTCTTAGGACTGTTAAATATTGTCTGTTTGATTGTGTGTTGATTGTTTTGATTGAACTGCTAGTCAGTTAGTAGAGATTATATATATATGTATATATATATATATAAACCGTCAAATAGTTATATGTTGATTCTGTTTATCAGAATGTTATACTGGTATTGTCTAACATCTGTGGTGCAGGGAAACAGGTTGGAGGAATCCAACTGGATTCATCAACAGTTATTTTTACTGTAATTTATGTATTGTGATATATAAATGTGATATATATAATCTATTGTGATTATGTGTGGTTGGACGATATTCATCGTTGTTAGATGATGTGTTAAAAACCATAAGAAATACCAGGATATAGAAAAGAGATTTTCAAACGATAATTTGAAAATAATCTATTTATATAAAATCGATGGATTTTATATTATAAAGAAAAGGGGATTTTGAGTATAAAGGGAAATATTGGGTAATCAAGTATAAAGGAGAAATATTTGTTAATCGAGTATAAAGGATTAAACAAAGTAATTGGTTAGGTTAACCAAAACGAGTTAGTCGAGTTAATCAAAGTAATTGGTTAAGTTAACCAAAGTAAATTAGTTAAGTTAAACTAAGCAGTGAATCAAAGTGAATTTGTTAAGTTAAACTAAATGATTAATCGATGTGAATTAGTTAAGTTAAACTAAAGGATTAATCAATGTGAATTAGTTAAGTTAAACTAAAGGATTAATCGATGTGAATTAGTTAAGTTAACTAAGTGGTTAATCGAAGTAAATTAGTTGAGTTAAACTAAGTGAACCGGCTAGAGTTAATCAACATGAATTAACTAAGTTAAACTAAGTGGATTAGTTCAGTTAATCGAGACAAGTAAATCAAGTTAGGGTAAACCATTTGAGTTAACCAGTTAGAGTTAACCATTTGAGTTAACCAGTTTGAGTTAACTAGTTAGAGTTAACCATTTGAGTTGACCAGTTAGAGTTGACCAGTTAAAGTTGACCAGTCAAAGTGGATCAGTTAGAGTTATCCAAGTAGAGTTAATCGAGTAGAGTTGTCGAATATCACATATCCGAAGTAGAGTTATCGAATATAGGGTATTCGAGAGAAGAGTAATCGAATATAGTTTATTCGAGTGGAGAAATCAAATGTTATTCATTTGAGAAGAGTTATCGAATATAGTTTATTCGAGTGGAGAAAATCAAATGTTATTCATTTGAGAAGAGTTATCGAATATTATTCATTCGAAGAGTTAATCCGAAGGATTTATTCGAAGTTAGTTAATCCAAAGGAGTTATTCGAAGTTAGTTAATCCGAAGGAGTTAATCGAAGAGTTAATCCGAAGGAGTTAGTCGAAGAGTTAATCCAAAGGAGTTATTCGAAGTTAGTTAATCCGAAGGAGTTAGTCGAAGAGTTAATCCAAAGGAGTTATTCGAAGTTAGTTAATCCAAAGGAGTTATTCGAAGTTAGTTAATCCGAAGGAGTTAATCGAAGAGTTAATCCGAAGGAGTTAGTCGAAGAGTTAATCCAAAGGAGTTATTCGAAGTTAGTTAATCCAAAGGAGTTAATCGAAGAGTTAATCCGAAGGAGTTAGTCGAAGAGTTAATCCAAAGGAGTTATTCGGAGTTAGTTAATCCAAAGGAGTTATTCGAAGTTAGTTAATCCAAAGGAGTTTTCGAAGTTAGTTAATCCGAAGGAGTTAATCGAAGAGTTAATCCGAAGGAGTTAGTCGAAGAGTTAATCCAAAGGAGTTATTCGAAGTTAGTTAATCCAAAGGAGTAAATCGAAGAGTTAATCCGAAGGAGTTAGTCGAAGAGTTAATCCAAAGGAGTTATTCGGAGTTAGTTAATCCAAAGGAGTTATTCGAAGTTAGTTAATCCGAAGGAGTTAGTCGAAGAGTTAATCCAAAGGAGTTATTCGAAGTTAGTTAATCCAAAGGAGTTAGTCGAAGAGTTAATCCGAAGGAGTTAGTCGAAGAGTTAATCCAAAGGAGTTAGTCGAAGAGTTAATCCAAAGGAGTTATTCGAAGTTAGTTAATCCAAAGGAGTTAGTCGAAGAGTTAATCCGAAGGAGTTAGTCGAAGAGTTAATCCAAAGGAGTTATTCGAAGTTAGTTAATCCAAAGGAGTTAATCGAAGAGTTAATCCGAAGGAGTTAGTCGAAGAGTTAATCCAAAGGAGTCATTCGGAGTTATATAATCCAAAGGAGTTATTCGAAGTTAGTTAATCCGAAGGAGTTAGTCGAAGAGTTAATCCAAAGGAGTTATTCGAAGTTAGTTAACCCAAAGGAGTTAGTCGAAGAGTTAATCGAATAAAGTTATTCGAAAGAAAGTGTTAATCGAATATAGTTTATTCGAATAAAGTTAAAAGAGTTAATCGAATATAATTTATTCGAATAGAGTTAGAGAAGTTAATCGAATATAGTTTATTCGAATAGTGTTGGAGGAGATATCGAATATAGTTTATTCGACAGAAGTTAAGTGAATAGGGTTAATCAATAGAGTTAAGCAAATTTAGAAACTGACTGGAGAGGGTAAGTTGAACGGTTTTCTAAGTGACGATCTGATGTTGGTTTCGACCTTCCGGATTGATACTTAGAGAATTGTTCTGTAACGACCCAGAAAATCTGAACCAATTTAAAATTTTTAAATTGGCTAAAATAATGGATTTTAATTATTTAAAATAAATATTTTAAATAATGGCGATGAAAACTGAGTTTGAATCGACATTTGAAAACGAATATAATTAATTATAATTATATATAGAATTGAAAATGGCGCGGTAGTTCGATAATTCGATTTCAAACTTCAATTGAATATACCGGGTGCAAAACAATCCGGATTTTAGTGAAACCAAAAATATTTAAATCTGTTAGTGAATATCTTTCTAACGAACCCGACCAATCAAAATTTGATAGCGCCGCTGACGAAGACCCCGCTCCTCCCTCCCTCGATCGAAGACCCAGAACCCTTGAAGCCGCCGACCCTGACATCGAGCAGCCCCCCCACCCCCCGAAGCAGCGACGCCCCCCCCCCCCCCCCCGGAAGCGAACGCCTGCCGCCGACGCCTTCCCCCCCCCCCCCCTCTTCTTCGCAGAGCAAGGTAAGCATTTTTATTTTATTTTTATTTTTAAGTTCTGAAAAACTGATTTCGTTTAATAGAAAAAAAACTGTTTTTTTAAAAAGGAATTGAAAACTGATTTTTTTAAAATATTTAAAAACAGATTTTTTATAAAAGAATTAAAAACTGATTTCTTTAGAAAAGTAAAAACTGAATTTTATAAAAGAATTGAAAACTGATTTGAAAAGAATTGAAAACTGATTTGAAAAGAAATTAAAACTGATTTGAAAAGGAATTAAAACTGATTTTATAAAAAGAGTAAAAACTGATTTTTGATTTTTAAAAGGTATTGAAAACTGATTTCTTTAAAAATAAAAATCACATTTTTATCTATATATAGAAACTATAGAAAACATTCATGTGTTGAATTTATATTCATTCGTTGTTTAGAAATTCATGTGTTGAATGGTATTCATATTTTGAAATAAATTGTTCGAAAATAAAAATCACATTTTTATTGAATGCATAAATCGTTGAAATGTGAAGTGTTAAAAATAGCCACTTGTTCAAAATAAACATATATGAGTTGAAATATTCATTAATTGGCTAATGAAATGATTTGCACCTATTTATGTAACATTAGAATGAATGGAGTTTTTAAACCAAATAGAAATCGAATATGAAGTCGAATAGAAATTGATAAATGATAAGAACTGTATATATATATGTACATGCAATATTCATTGAACAGGTTATAGCAAAGGGGCTAGAGAAGAGGAATAAAATTTTGTGCCCGACAAATAGGTACACATTTACTGATTTGTTTGGGTGATGATTTTGAGCCTGTTGGCTAGCCGCTTGGCTTTTTCTTTTTCTTTTTGAGATTAGAAGGACCGGGAACGCTATTTGCAATTTCCCGATGCTCCCGGTGCAGGGGAGGTTATGGCGAAATTTTTCCAAAATTTAAGGCGTTAGAAAAATATTTGAAGTGAAAATGATATGGAAATCATTGAATGAACTATATTTATATAAATATAAATAAAATTAAAACGAAACGAGGCCGTGCAGTTCGTATTTTGAAATCGTGATTTCAAACGACTAGTACGGGAAACCGACCATTGGATTTTCCCGAAACCTCAACCGTCGGGTTCGCCTTGGAATAATCTTTCCAACGGCACCAACCTTGTAAAAATCCAACGGTTGGATTGTCTGGAATGTTTAATTCAATTCTGAAGAAAAACAGCGCCAGAAACGATTATATTTATTTATATATATAAATATAATTATATTTAATCGAATAACGACGCTGCAGTTCGTATTTTGAAATCGAAATTTCAAACGATTGTACCGGGAGATCCGACCGTCGGATTTTCCCGAAACTGGAACCGTTGGGTTCGTTTTGAAAAGACCTTTCTAATGACGTAAATTTTGTGAAGATCCAACGGTTAGATTTTCAGATATGTGTAAATCAAATCTGAAGAAAAACAGCGCCACGGCCGCCTTATGGCCCGAAGCGTCGTTTTGAATAATTGGGCTATTTTAAAATAAATAAAAATAGCGATAAATCGTTATAAAATATTGGAAACAATATGGGATGGAAATAAACTGAATTTGCTTGATTTATGTGATATTTGATGGTTGAATGTGTTTGGTGTGAAAATTACATTAAAGAACAAACGTGATGTTGTCAAATAATTTAACCATTGAAATAAATCGATTTGAAATTCTAAATATACGTGAATTATTTGAAAAGGCCGAGTTAATTCTCATTTCGAATAATTGACCGACGATTGAAAGTCGAAGATGAAGACGATGGTCGAAGACCGGAGATCTTCACCTCGTTTGGATGGTAACCGAGTTCCTGATTGGGAGGCATCCCGAAATATGGATAATGAGTGGTGATCGTTCAGACGTACGTGTTGATCGAAGGGTTTGCGAGGTATTTAGTGCCTCCGGTTTTGTTCAGACCCAGGACGGACTTGTAAATGGACTGTGTGTCCGACATTGGATTTTATTCTGTGTTGATTGATCTCTGTTAAATATACATCTGTTTGGCGGCGGAGAATTTATTCTTTTGCTTAACGCCCTTCTCTGAGACGTACGAGCTCATAGGTTGTATATCGATGGACATCAGTCGCATGGCATGAATTGCCTGTGTGGCATGCTAAGATGCAGTGATCAGGGCTTCTGTTGAAAAGCAAAGTCTTGTGGTGATGATCAAAGCACCGCCTGTGTGGCGTAGCTTTGTGTATAACGTGAATTCGCGAGCCTCACACCCCGGTATGAACCTAAAACGGGAGAAGGACCTCAGGGAGGGCATGCGTTTCTTCCTAGCTAGGGTGGTGTCAGTGACCTACCAGCCCTGACATTTATATACTTTTCACCTATGTGGTTGTTGCTGTTGCGGGGCGCCTCGGTTTGATCGGACGATCCGGGTCCGATGGAGTCATTCGTTGGCTCGTTTACGCCCCAAAGGGCGGGGAAACGTATTGTTCAGGTATAATAATCCACATCGGTGGACCGGCCCTGTCGCTCCAAGGGGCAGTTGCGGCTGTTCCTGAGGCTCGGGCTAGGCAGTCTCGAATTCAGTAAGGACTATCTTTTGCCTTGGTTCATGACGGAAATCCAATTTCCAAATACGTGACTGTGCGGTTTCGATTGTATATATACATTTGGCGACATAGTGGCATGGGACGCTCATGTCGTCTATGATTGATAGTTATGATTTGAAATTGTTTTCAAAACATATAGACACTAGCAATAATATCAAATGCCTTTGTTTTATTCGTATCAAGCATATCTTGGCCGTTATAAGGTAAAAACTCTATCCTCCGGTTTGCGTTGCATTGTGTGATGGGAACTGAGTCTTATAACGGCTTCATTTTTATAAAAAGCATAGCGATGTTTAAAAGAAAGATTTGTTTTAAAGCACTGGCAATCCAATGGAGTAAACCCGTTCCACGAAAGTGGCGTGGTCCTGTGATTAGCCATATTATATATGTGTTGAGTAGATTTCTCATACCAGTCCCATGACTGACTCGTAGTTTGTTTCACTTTCAAACTCGGGTGCCCCTTTTTCTACACGGGCAGCCTTGTATTCAGGTTTAGCTGGTTCTTTTCTGGATAGCTGGAGCTGAAGATGGATTCTATCATTTATTTCTTTTTATGCTGTTCAGCTCCTATTGTACATATTTTGTTTATTTCCGCTGTAGACATTTATGTATAGCTGAACTGTATTTGTACTAAGTAAGATCCTGTATACTGTGTAACTCTGATGATTACTTTTATCCAGTATATTTTGTTGTTCATTCTGGTGTATTTATTTAATTATGTTCTGCTATTATCTGTTTCTGTGTTATATTCTAAAAGATAACCTTGTTTCCGTGAGAACGGGAAATCGGGTCGTCTCAACGTGGTATCAGAGCTTTCGTTAAGCTTAGTTCTGGAATATAACATTTGAACGAACTCGTCAGAAATAGAACCAGTAGTGTTCTAGGACGGGTAACTCTATACAGATAGGATCAGTATTATCCTAGTATGAGTAAAGCAAAATGAAATTACACCTTGATAGACACATTTACATTTGAAGTATATGTTTCTATATTTTAAACTACCTTTTCTGTGACCTGACACTTGATCTGCCATTTGCAGAAGTACTAGAAAAATGAGTGTCAGAAGCAGAAGGAATGCAGAACCGGGTATTGAGGCCCTATTAATCAAATATCGAAATATGGGTGGAATACCGTTCTCTGGTGAAGAATCTATTATGAAGACACAAGCTTGGATTCGTTCGGCTGAGAAAATCTTCGAAGCATTAAAGCTTAGGGATGACCAGAAAAGATTACTGGCCTCCTGGGCACTCAAAGATGAAGCTTTGTTCTGGTGGGATTCAGTTATAGAGAATAATCCAGAAGGTGATATCACCTGGGACAGATTCAAAGTGATTTTCTTAGAAAGATTTACTCCTCCTGAAGCGACCGAGAGATTATGTGATGAATTTTCTTATCTAATACAAGGTGATATGACCATTCCCGAATATCATAAGAAATTCAACGAACTTGCTCACTTTGCTCCTCATCTAATTCAAGACCCAAAGAGGAAAAATCTGAGATTTATTCACGGGCTTCAAAGGAAATACCGGAATAAAGTATTGGGGCATGTGAAGCTTCCTTTCTCAGAAATGATTTATATGGCTTATCAATACGAAGATCTAGACAAGAAAGGAATATTGCGCGACGAAGAAGAAGTCTATTCTAGTGACAAAACAGAGTCAGAAATTGATCGTCCTGAGGGCAGTACGGTGTCTGAGGTCAGTAAGAAGCCCAAAGTAAGTCGGAAAAGGGCCAGACCTGAGAAAGAATCACCAATGGCCGCTATGTGCTTAAACTGCAATCAAAAAGGTCATTTGTCCAGGAAATGTAAGTCCTTGAAATTGCAAAAGAAGGAGGGATCTAAATCAAAGGGCAAGGTTAAAGGAAATAGAAAATGCAATCTTTGCCATCAGGCTGGTCACGTAAAGCAAGATTGCTGGCAGCTGAAAAAGACTGAAATAGTTCAAGTGAATGAAGTAGCAGAAACTTCTGATCCCTCAGATAATCAGGGAAGATCTGATGTTTTAGAAGGCACGCTCAATGTCAAAAACGTTAGTATCTAATTGAAAATATCCCTGAAGTTACTGAGGATATTCCAGACCTCATCAAAGACATTCCTGTCGTCAAGAACTATGCGGATGTGTTCGAGGAAGTTGTTCGCTTACCTCCGCAGAGGGAAATAGATTTCAAGATTGCTTTAATTCCCAATGCAAGGCCGGTAGTTCACGCTATTCGAAGAATGTCCTTGAAAGAGAAGGAAGAATTAGACAATCAAACACGACAGCTAGTATGGAAGGGTCTGATCAGGCCTAGTTTCTCTGATTGGGGTGCAGCAGTGGTGTTTGTCCCAAAATCTGACGGTACTCTACGTCTATGTGTGGATTATCGTGATTTGAACAAACAGACAATAAAGAACAAATATCCATTGCCGCGGATCGATGATTTGTTGGATCGATTAAATGGAGCACAAGTATTTTCACGAATGGACCTAGCTACAGGTTTCCATCAACTTCGAATTGCCGAAGAGTGTGTTCCAATGACAGCGTTCAGAGGCCCAGACCTATTCTACGAGTGGTTAGTAATGCCATTCGGCTTATGTAACGCTCCAGCTTATTTCGTCGATCTGATGAACAGAGTATTCAGAGGAGTTTTGAATAAATTTGTTCTGGTTTTTATTGATGATATTCTAATCTTCTCTAAATCAAAGGCCGAACATGAAAAGCATCTGGAACAAGTGTTAGAAATTCTCAGAAGGAATGTATTGAAAGCCAAGTTTTCCAAATGTATCTTCTGGCAAGATGAAGTGAAATTTCTGGGCCACGTTGTATCGAAAGAAGGAATTGTTGTGGATCCAAGCAAAATCACAGCCATTCAGAATTGGAAACAGCCCAGCACCCCCACTGAAGTCCGCAGTTTTCTCGGATTGGCTAGCTATTATCGAAAGTTCGTTAAAAACTTTTCGAAGATATCTGGTCATTTAACAAAGCTTACAAAGAAGCATTCTAGATTCAAATGGACTCAAGAGAGCGAGGAGGCTTTCGAAGAGCTAAAGTTGAGATTGACCACTGCTCCAGTGCTAAACATCATCGATGGCAACCAAGATTTGAAAGTCTGGACTGATGCTTCTAGAGAAGGCCTTGGCGCAGTGTTAATGCAAAGAGGCCAAGTGATTGCCTATGCTAGCCGTCAACTGAAGTCGCACGAGAAGAACTATGTAACTCATGATCTTGAGTTATTGGCTATCATATTCTCTTTGAAAATCTGGAGACACTATCTTCTGGGCGAGAGATTTGAACTGTTTACAGATCACCAGTCGTTAAAGTATCTGTTCACTCAGAAGGACTTAAATTTGAGGCAGCAACGTTGGCTGGAGTTTCTTGCAGCATATGACTTTGAAATTATATATACTCCAGGGAAAGCCAATGTCGTGGCGGACGCGTTAAGCCGAAAGAACGAGATGATTGCCAGTTTCATCATTGCGACTTCGTTAATTGATAAGATATCGGCTCTCCAAGAAGACGACCAATTTATCAAAGGAATAAATCAGCGAATTCGTGAGGGCAATGCTTCGGATTTCCAGCTAGACAGCGAAGGGATTCTGAGATTAGAAGGGCGAATTTGCGTTCCAGATATTCCTGGACTCAGAAGAGAGGTGCTTGATGAATGCCACAAATCTAAGCTCAATATCCATCCAGGTGAGAATAAAATGTATAACGATATCAAACGCACATTCTGGTGGAAGTCGTTAAAAAGAGACATCTCAATATATGTTAGTCGATGCCCTACTTGCCAACTAGTCAAGAGCGACCAACAGAAATTGGCTGGATTATTACAACCGCTGGAAGTTCCTGGTTGGAAGTGGGAGCATATTTCTATGGATTTCATTGATGGTTTGCCCAGAACCAGAAAAGGAAATGATAGTATTTGGGTGATCGTAGATCGTTTCACGAAGACCGCCCATTTTATACCTGTCAGATCAAACAGAATTGCTCAGAGTCTGGCGCAGATATACTTCAGGGAAATAGTTAGACTACATGGAGTGCCGCTCAGTATAGTCAGTGATAGAGATACAATATTCACTAGTAAATTCTGGGAAGCATTTCAAGTCGAGCTGGGAACGAAGTTAAACTTGAGCACCGCTTATCATCCTCAGACAGACGGTCAGACTGAGAGGGTAAACCGCATTTTAGAAGATCTATTGCGGGCTTGTGTTCTAGATTTCGGTGGATCATGGGAAGACCATCTGCATTTGGCTGAATTCTCTTATAACAACAGCTACCAGGCGAGTCTGACAATGTCGCCATTCGAAGCATTGTACGGCAGACCGTGCCGATCTCCTGCTTGTTGGGTCGAGCCTGGAAATAGACTTGTGTTGGGTCCCGATATGATTCGAGAAGCTGCCGACAAAGTTGATTTTATCAAGAAGCGATTACTCGCCGGTCAAAGCCGACAAAAGAGCTATGCCGATAGAAGAAGAAGAGATATATCCTTTGAAGTTGGCAACTATGTATATTTGAAAGTATCGCCGATGAGAGGAGTTATCCGTTCGGTAAAACTGGAAAGTTAGCGCCTAAATTTATTGGTCCGTTTCCTATTCTGGAACGGATTGGAACTCCCGCTTATAGGGTCAAACTGCCTGACTGGTTGCCTGGAGTGCATGATGTATTTCATATATCTCAACTTCGAAAGCACGTTCATGATCCAGATTTGATCGTGGAAGAAGCAGCTCAGCAGGATATTGAAATTACTCCAGAATTAGCTGTGAGGCGAGAGCCGCTAAAGATTATCGGCAAAGAAACCAAAGAGCTGAGGAACAAGAAGGTTCACTTAGTCAAAGTGCAATGGAGTGGAGATCCGAGAGATTGTACTTGGGAAACCGAGGAGAGCATTCAGAAAGCTTATCCCAGATGCCGAGTAGATATCTCTGATTGACTCCGGTGCAAGGTATATTTACCATACTTTACCTCACCATTTAATTCTCTATTCTATTATAATTGTTTGAATGATTTTAGAAGAAAAATAGGAATTAATTTGTATGGCTTTGAAAGGTTAAAAACAATTGGATTGGTTGTTGTGTTGTGTGATCGTAGATTTATCAAACCACTTTCGACTTTATTCCTTTTCGGGGACGAAAAGTTTTAAGTGAGGGAGATTGTAACGACCCAGAAAATCTGAACCAATTTAAAATTTTTAAATTGGCTAAAATAATGGATTTTAATTATTTAAAATAAATATTTTAAATAATGGCGATGAAAACTGAGTTTGAATCGACATTTGAAAACGAATATAATTAATTATAATTATATATAGAATTGAAAATGGCGCGGTAGTTCGATAATTCGATTTCAAACTTCAATTGAATATACCGGGTGCAAAACAATCCGGATTTTAGTGAAACCAAAAATATTTAAATCTATTAGTGAATATCTTTCTAACGAACCCGACCAATCGAAATTTGATAGCGGGAATCAAAAGATATGTCAAGTTGAAAATTCTGAATAGTCGCTATGGAATTCAGGCCCTTAAAAAGGGACATTTTGCAGATGACCTCGGATTTCGACGAAACCACTTTTGTTGGGCCCGCAGTGTCAAGTTATTGCTAGGTTTCAAATTTCATAATTTTTCGAATCAATATGTGAGCGTGGCAAAGGAAAACGCGATTGACCAGTTTTAGTTGATTTTAATCGACTGGAAATTGGCCATTTTTCAAACGGTCTCAGAATTTGACAAAACCAGTTTTGTTAGGACCGTATCGTCAATACGAAGCTAGAAATTATTTTTCTGGAATTTTTCTAGTTAGTATGTGACCCCGGTAATTTGAAATGTACGTTTAAAATTCAATATAAGGATTTAAATGTAAATTCAACGGAAACTGGTTGTAATGATCAAATCAGCTTACGATACATATCCCATTGTGTTCGGAATGGGGGTAAAACGCTATGGGCGACAGGCGGTGGGCCTCGTTTCGAGGTCGTATGTAAAAGTCAACCTTTTTGCGAAATATAAATAATTAAATAAATAAAAAATACAATCTCCCCCCTTCATCTTCCTGCCCCCCCCCCCCCCCCCCGACTTCATTTAACAGAAACAGTTCGAAAAAAAAAAAACCCTAAATCTAAAATCGCGCCGCAGTCCAGGAAGCGCCGCCGACGAAGACCCCGCTCCTCCCTCCCTCGATCGAAGACCCAGAACCCTCGAAGCCGCCGACCCTGACATCGAGCAGCCCCCCCCCCCCCCCCCCCGAAGCAGCGACGCCCCCCTGGAAGCGAACGCCTGCCGCCGACGCCTTCTCCCCCCCCCCCCCCCCCTCTTCTTCGTAGAGCAAGGTAAGCATTTTTATTTTATTTTTATTTTTAAGTTCTGAAAAACTGATTTCGTTTAATAGAAAAAAAACTGTTTTTTTAAAAGGAATTGAAAACTGATTTTTTTAAAATATTTAAAAACAGATTTTTTATAAAAGAATTAAAAACTGATTTCTTTAGAAAAGTAAAAACTAAATTTTATAAAAGAATTGAAAACTGATTTGAAAAGAATTGAAAACTGATTTGAAAAGAAATTAAAACTGATTTGAAAAGGAATTAAAACTGATTTTATAAAAAGAGTAAAAACTGATTTTTGATTTTTAAAAGGTATTGAAAACTGATTTCTTTAAAAAGTAAAAATCATATTTTTATATACCGAAAGTCGAAAGTAAAAAATCATATTTTTATATATCGAAAGTCGAAGTAAAAATCATATTTTTATATATCGAAAGTCGAAGTAAAAATCATATTTTTATACATTGAATAGCATCGTAAAAATTCGATTTTTACATGTGTAGAGAATACGGGCGAAAGCGACAAAAGGCGAAGATTTCTATAAAAGAAGAGTCGTAGTAGTTGGATAGCTATTGGTGAGATTTCTGATTTAAAATTTATATATGTATGTGTGAAGTAAAAGTGAATTGCTATATATAAATATATATATATATACGCCCCTCGTCCACAAACCATGGACGATATTTATTGGTTGAAATTGTTGTGAAAATTTGATTGATAGCAAATGGTTGTTTGGGATGTTTGTGATTGATATTGGTTGATTGTGGTTGAAAAAAACCCATTGGTGGTTGTGAAATATTTGGTTGAAACCACTTAGGATTAGTTTGTGGAAATGAAATAAATATATACATGCCGCCTGCGTGCGAACTAGATGCATGAACCCCATTGTCAAAAACCGTGAGGTTTTAAGGTAGAGCGAGGAGCCGTACTAGGGACGGTGCCGGTTTAACTACCCTGCCGTTATGCTGCCGAAATTTTGAATAATATTTGTGTGTTTGAATTATTTTCATATGCTTAAACTATATTTATTCATTGTATAGAAAACATTCATGTGTTGAATTGATATTCATTCGTTGTTTAGAAATTCATGTGTTGAATGGTATTCATATTTTGAAATAAATTGTTCGATAACAAAATCACATTTTTATCTATATATAGAAACTATAGAAAACATTCATGTGTTGAATTGATATTCATTCGTTGTTTAGAAATTCATGTGTTGAATGGTATTCATATTTTGAAATAAATTGTTCGATAGCAAAATCACATTTTTATCTATATATAGAAACCATAGAAAACATTCATGTGTTGAATTGATATTCATTCGTTGTTTAGAAATTCATGTGTTGAATGGTATTCATATTTTGAAATAAATTGTTCGATAACAAAATCACATTTTTATCTATATATAGAAACTATAGAAAACATTCATGTGTTGAATTGATATTCATTCGTTGTTTAGAAATTCATGTGTTGAATGGTATTCATATTTTGAAATAAATTGTTCGATAATAAAAATCACATTTTTATCTATATATAGAAACTATAGAAAACATTCATGTGTTGAATTGATATTCATTCGTTGTTTAGAAATTCATGTGTTGAATGGTATTCATATTTTGAAATAAATTGTTCGGAAATAAAAATCACATTTTTATTGAATGCATAAATCGTTGAAATGTGAAGTGTTAATAGCCACTTGTTCAAAATAAACATATACGAGTTGAAATATTCATTAATTGGCTAATGAAATGATTTGCACCTATTTATGTAACATTAGAATGAATGGAGTTTTTAAACCAAATAGAAATCGAATATGAAGTCGAATAGAAATTGATAAATGATAAGAACTGTATATATATATGTGTACATGCAATATTCATTGAACAGGTTATAGCAAAGGGGCTAGAGAAGAGGAATAAAATTTTGTGCCCGACAAATAGGTACACATTTACTGATTTGTTTGGGTGATGATTTTGAGCCTGTTGGGTAGCCGCTTGGCTTTTTCTTTTTCTTTTTGAGATTAGAAGGACCGGGAACGCTATTTGCAATTTCCCGATGCTCCCGGTGCAGGGGAGGTTATGGCGAAATTTTTCCAAAATTTAAGGCGTTAGAAAAATATTTGAAGTGAAAATGATATGGAAATCATTGAATGAACTATATTTATATAAATATATAGATATAAATAAAATTAAAACGAAACGAGGCCGTGCAGTTCGTATTTTGAAATCGTGATTTCAAACGACTAGTACGGGAAATCCGACCATTGGATTTTCCCGAAACCTCAACCGTCGGGTTCGCCTTGGAATAATCTTTCCAACGGCGCCAACCTTGTAAAAATCCAACGGTTGGATTGTCTGGAATGTTTAATTCAATTCTGAAGAAAAACAGCGCCAGAAACGATTATATTTATTTATATATATAAATATAATTATATTTAATCGAATAACGACGCTGCAGTTCGTATTTTGAAATCGAAATTTCAAACGATTGTACCGGGAGATCCGACCGTCGGATTTTCCCGAAACTGGAACCGTTGGGTTCGTTTTGAAAAGACCTTTCTAATGATGTAAATTTTGTGAAGATCCAACGGTTAGATTTTCAGATATGTGTAAATCAAATCTGAAGAAAAACAGCGCCACGGCCGCCTTATGGCCCGAAGCGTCGTTTTGAATAAATGGGCTATTTTAAAATAAATAAAAATAGCGATAAATCGTTATAAAATATTGGAAACAATATGGGATGGAAATAAACTGAATTTGCTTGATTTATGTGATATTTGATGGTTGAATGTGTTTGGTGTGAAAATTACATTAAAGAACAAACGTGATGTTGTCAAATAATTTAACCATTGAAATAAATCGATTTGAAATTCTAAATATACGTGAATTATTTGAAAAGGCCGAGTTAATTCTCATTTCGAATAATTGACCGACGATTGAAAGTCGAAGATGAAGACTATGGTCGAAGACCGGAGATCTTCACCTCATTTGGATGGTAACCGAGGTCCTGATTGGGAGGCATCCCGAAATATGGATAATGAGTGGTGATCGTTCAGACGTACGTGTTGATCGAAGGGTTTGCGAGGTATTTAGTGCCTCCGGTTTCGTTCAGACCCAGAACGGACTTGTAAATGGACTGTGTGTCCGACATTGGATTTTATTCTGTGTTGATTGATCTCTGTTAAATATACATCTGTTTGGCGGCGGAGAATTTATTCTTTTGCTTAACGCCCTTCTCTGAGACGTACGAGCTCAGAGGTTGTATATCGATGGACATCAGTCGCATGGCATGAATTGCCTGTGTGGCATGCTAAGATGCAGTGATCAGGGCTTCTATTGAAAAGAAAAGTCTTGTGGTGATGATCAAAGCACCGCTTGTGTGGCGTAGCTTTGTGTATAACGTGAATTCGCGAGCCTCACACCCCGGTATGAACCTAAAACGGGAGAAGGACCTCAGGGAGGGCATGCGTTTCTTCCTAGCTAGGGTGGTGTCAGTGACCTACCAGCCCTGACATTTATATACTTTTCACCTATGTGGTTGTTGCTGTTGCGAGGCGCCTCGGTTTGATCGGACGATCCGGGTCCGATGGAGTCATTCGTTGGCTCGTTTACGCCCCAAAGGGCGGGGAAACGTATTATTCAGGTATAATAATCCACATCGGTGGACCGGCCCTGTCGCTCCAAGGGGCAGTTGCGGCTGTTCCTGAGGCTCGGGCTAGGCAGTCTCGAATTCGGCAAGGACTATCTTTTGCCTTGGTTCATGACGGAAATCCAATTTCCAAATACGTGACTGTGCGGTTTCGATTGTATATATACATTTGGCGACATAGTGGCATGGGACGCTCATGTCGTCTATGATTGATAGTTATGATTTGAAATTGTTTTCAAAACATATAGACACTAGCAATAATATCAAATGCCTTTGTTTTATTCGTATCAAGCATATCTTGGCCGTTATAAGGTAAAAACTCTATCCTCCGGTTTGCGTTGCATTGTGTGATGGGAACTGAGTCTTATAACGGCTTCATTTTTATAAAAAGCATAGCGATGTTTAAAAGAAGATTTGTTTTAAAGCACTGGCAATCCAATGGAGTAAACCCGTTCCACGAAAGTGGCGTGGTCCTGTGATTAGCCATATTATATATGTGTTGAGTAGATTTCTCATACCAGTCCCATGACTGACTTGTAGTTTGTTTCACTTTCAAACTCGGGTGCCCCTTTTTCTACACGGGCAGCCTTGTATTCAGGTTTAGCTGGTTCTTTTCTGGATAGCTGGAGCTGAAGATGGATTCTATCACTTATTTCTTTTTATGCTGTTCAGCTCCTATTGTACATATTTTGTTTATTTCCGCTGTAGACATTTATGTATAGCTGAACTGTATTTGTACTAAGTAAGATCCTATATACTGTGTAACTCTGATGATTACTTTTATCCAGTATATTTTGTTGTTCATTCTGGTGTATTTATTTAATTTTGTTCTGCTATTATCTGTTTCTGTGTTATATTCTAAAAGATAACCTTGTTTCCGTGAGAACGGGAAATCGGGTCGTCTCATGTTCTCATACTAGTTACAGTTAGGGACTGATAGTTGCGAAATAATAGTGATGTGAAAATAAGTTATAGAAATGTTTTCCAAAGAAGAACAAAAATTGTTTTCTAATATAGAAAACAAGGAATGGAAATGTTTTCCAGTATTAATAAATATGTTTTCTAAACATTAGAAAATAGCAAATGTCGAATATAGGGAAATAGGAGATGTGAAATGAACCAAAGAGATATATGTTAAAAGATGTTTGTTCGATATAATTTCCATCTGGAAATAATATCGTTGTTTGCACACTTGTTTTTCTTTGATAGTTAACTCACAGACTATCGAAGTTTTGACCATTTTAACGTTGTTAATATGGAGAGACCGGTTGGATTATTATCCAAAGAACCACTTTGTATTGGCATAAGCGTTGCGAGTCATTTATGCCAAAGATAATTGAAGACGGAGTAAAGTGCAAGGGCTGTTGTATAAGTCTTAGATAACAGTGACTAAGATGGATATACTGAATAGTGCCTTCGGTTTGTCCAGTCCCAGGACAACGTATATGGAAGAAGGTCTGACAGAGTATATCCAATGGATTGCAAAGGTTGATCTGTTCAAACGTATTCACGTTTGGTGGCGGAGGAATTCGTTTCTCTTAGCTGTATACCCGTGTTATTTTTGGATAAGTCAATTTGTGATTTGGCGGGTATGACGATGTGACATTCAAAGTGAATGGTGATCAGATGTTCTGAAGATAGACGTAGCTTCTAGCCTCACACCAGGAAGTAACAAAAGTTGGGCTAGGCAGCATGGCTAGTTGGGTCATTCCCAAGCAGGGTGTATTGTCACCGATCTAGTGAATATTCATATTTATACTTCTTTTTGATTCTGTATCTTCGGATGACGGTTTGATGGCCTATAACCGTGGTGGCAATATATTCGCGACACTCAAGCTAAATGAGTGAGCGGTCATGTGTGGCCGGGTTGCAAGACGTTCTTGTTGAACCCTGAGTGTATCCCCTCTAAAGTACACTATTTGGAAGGTGCTCCCATACCTTGTCTGTTGGAATCCATTCTTCGATAAGCGCCCTGCGGTTTATGATTTTATACTATGTATGTAGAACGTGAGATGCAAGCGTTTCTGCTAGTTGATATCTATTTGTACATAGACATTATTATAATATCAAAAGGTTTTTGATATAAAGATATTTTGGATTCTCATAAGGGAAAACCCGTTCCGTTATGCGGCGTGGTCTTATGAGATATCGTTTACTTCATATACATGTTTAAATTGTTTTACTCATACCAGTCCCATGACTGACCCGGAGTTTACTTTGTTGTTTTCCCTAAACTCTTGGGTGCCTAAATTTGTACGGGCAGTCAAGTAGTCGGGATTTACAGATATACTTGGAGAGCTTGGAGCAGGAGGCTGCAAGATTTTATAGCTATAGTTATTTCCGCTGTGTTGTAAGTGTTGTACTCTGATAAGTGCTATTGTATATATATAACTGTTTACTTCAAAGTCATGTTATATATATTATATGTTATTCGTTTCGCTGTGAGATTCGTGTTACTCTGATGATTCTGATGTTCTTCTTCTTCTTCTATTCTATTAGGTCTATCTTTTCTTTCTCACCTTCTAAATTCTTTCACTAACGTCTCGGAATTTCCGACTCTCGAGGAGTCGGAAATTTCCAGCCGTTATAGTTGGTATCAGAGCTTAAGTTTAGAATTACTTGGCTCTGTGGCGTGACTCAGTAGAGATAGGGTTAGTAATACCCTAGATTGAGTTTGAGTGTATATATACGAGTGCGTATTTGTTATTTAATATAAAGTGATTTTATATTGTGGAGACTCATTGGTTGAGTAGTTTGTGAATTCTGGTCGATCAGTTTGATCCACTGTATCGATAGGGGTTACTAAACACTCGAATACGATGGACCGACACGGTATGTTTTGAAGGAGGGTAAAAGAAATAATTTTACCCGAATATATTTTGATATAATATATTGGTAGTGTTGGTTGTTATTATAATCGAGTAAGATTATAACATGTGAAATGGTTATATATAACTAATCAGAATTCATATAAGTAAAGTATATGAAATAAGATGAATTAAATATGAATTTAAATCAGAATTGGAATTAAAATAAGGAAATTTTAAGTTTCTGGGAGATTTTGAAATGTTTTCAAAATGGAAGTATTTAGTAATGGTTTTGAAAATAATATAGTATTGAAATCACTTGGGTCGCTGGAAAATAATTCCGATGATGACTGCGCAGTATCATCGGTGTGATTTTCGAGTTCTAAGTGGTGGATTACTACCGAAGATTTTAATTTGAATTGTTTTGAAGAAACAAGTTGTTTAGAAAATTCAAAGGCTTTGAATTGGCAGTATGATTTCGAATTGATTTGAAATTTACCCAGGAATTTAAGTTCTAGAAATTAAAATTTAACTTGTGAAGTTAATTCGAATGGGATGGTAAAAGTAAATAATAAACCAGAATTTAACTTGAGATGATAGGTTAAGAAAAACTGGAAGTGATTTGAGAACAATATGGTTTTGGATTTGAAACGATTAGTGGAGAGTTTGGAATTTGAAACTCGAATTTGAAATTGTATTCGGCCTGAATAAGCGAATGGTTGTGTTAAGAAAAAATTGGTTGGAGTTGATTGGGATGACATTTGTATATGCCGAGTTGATAACAGAGGGTAGGGATATAATGATACAACCGACAAAAAGGTACAAGTTTATATTATATATGAGTTTGGATTTTATGAGCCAAATTGGCAAGCCGCTTGGCTGTTTGATTTTCTTTTGGGTTGGAGAAGGCCTAGAGAGGCGAGGGGTGGTTTGTCATATTGACCAATACAAAGGAGGTTATGGCGAAATTTTTCGAAAATTCCAGGCGTTAGAACATTCTCATAATTTATGGAAATTCAGTTAGCCAGAATGAATTAATAATTTATTTGAAAATTTAATGGTTCAGTTGAAACTGGAGTTGAGAAGTAAACTAAAAGATATTTGAATCTAGTTAGTAAAGTTGGTAGCTTTTTCCTAGCTTAGCAATTTCGAGGACGAAATTATTTTAAGGGGGGAAGTCTGTAATGGCGCGTTTTGTAAGGTATAATAATTAAGTTATTTAATTATTTAAATAACGAATATATTAAATAAACGATGGTTGAACATATAAATTATAATAATAATTATAATCAAGCCCGTAACGACGCGGCAGTTCGTTATTTGGCGATTGAACTTCAACTGAATATACAAGATTCGTTATAAGTCGGATTTCTGTGAAACAAGAAACGTGTGGAGCTGGTGGAGTATATCTTTCTAGTGGAAGAGAAATATCGGGATTTCGTCGTGTAGATTTTGAGTTACGTCCAAATCAAAATATCAGAAATGCAGCGCCCTGACCATAACGATTTAATTATATTTTAAATAAGGATTTAAATAGAAATCGACCATCGATATAACTCTGACGAGGTAATATCGAGCTGTAAATACATACAGGAATATTCTGGAGCTGTACGGCATTACATTGTGAATACAGACGATAATAATTAATTTTAAACAGTTAATTTAATTTTATTTAAATATATTTATATATTTAAATAGGCTATTTAGAGCGTTAAAAATAGCCACTTTTGCAAACGAAGTCGGAATTCGACGAAACCAGTTTTGTTGGATCCGCAATATCAAATAGTTGCTAGATGTCAAGTTTCGGGATTTTTAGAGTCACTGTGTGGCCGTACGGATTTTTAGAGTGAAGAACAGTCAGTATTTCGACGGTTAAAAATACGCTGTGTGAGCATACGGAGTCGGAATTTGATGAAACCAGTTTCGTTGGGAACGTAATGTCGAACTCTACCTACAGGTCCAGTTTGGTGATTTGTGGGTATCATATGCGGTCGCAATGATTTTTAAGGACATGAGATAAAGGGAAAATCGAATAAATAAAATAGAAAATCAATTAAAAAAAATATCCCAACTTTTCTTGGGCAGTATGAAGGCCACACACACCTCATTTCCAACCACAGATGCTACCTGCCAATACTCGGTAGATGTATACAAACACAGCAAGAAAATTCCCATTTCTTATAACACAAACCGCACAAAAGAAAATCAAAGGAAAACCAAATAAAACTCCTTAAATCTCAAAACAATTATCTTTGAATCCCTCTTTGGATTCTCTTCAGGTTCATGTAAGTCTCACTGCGTTCGATTCCCTCTTCGTTCACTGTCTATTTCGAGCGTGAGACTAGGGTTCGTTCATTTAAGAACTTGGAGCATCGATGGTTCAAACGGATTATATATTTGAATTTGCGGTTAGTATTAGCATCAGTTCTGAATTTTTCCTGGGTAATGGCAACAAAAGGGGTCGCACTTCTGTGTTGCGTGAGCTACAGGAGCTCGACGTGGTTTTCTGAAATGGTGTTCGAGTGAAGTGGTTTCGATACAGGGAGGAGGAGAATCGAGTGGAGAATGAAATGGTGATTTTTATTCAAGGTTCGGTGGAATAAAAAGAGGTGTGAGGGAGTTTGAAATCGGCGGAATTGATGTTGGTTTTGGTCTGGAGCTCGCATCTGATGAATTGGGGAAGAAAGTAGGAAGTCGGGTATGGGTTTGTGAAGAGGATAATGGGCCGAGATAATTTATAAAGGGGTGGGCCCAATTAATTTAATTTAGTTTTAAATTTAGATTTAAAAATAGTATGTTAGCTTCTAAAATGCGTATCTCCTTCATACGATATCAGATTTACGAACCGTGAGTTGCGTTGGGATCGTATGGACGGGAGCAACACAATGAGACTGACCGGGAGTGAATCCGAGCTCGTTACAATTTATGGCAAAATAAATTGTCCGATCTAAATCAACGACAATTATCGTTAATTTACGGTGATAGTCCAATGTGAGTAAATCTCACAACCTCTGAACAGTTTATATTCTCACATTGTATTCTTAGGACTGTTAAATATTGTCTGTTTGATTGTGTGTTGACTGTTTTGATTGAACTGCTAGTCAGTTAGTAGAGATTATATATATATGTATATATATATATATATATATAAACCGTCAAATAGTTATATGTTGATTCTGTTTATCAGAATGTTATACTGGTATTGTCTAACATCTGTGGTGCAGGGAAACAGGTTGGAGGAATCCAACTGGATTCCTCAACAGTTATTTTTACTGTAATTTATGTATTGTGATATATAAATGTGATATATATAATCTATTGTGATTATGTGTGGTTGGACGATATTCATCGTTGTTAGATGATGTGTTAAAAACTATAAGAAATACCAGGATATAGAAAAGAGATTTTCAAACGATAATTTGAAAATAATTTATTTATATAAAATCGATGGATTTTATATTATAAAGAAAAGGGGATTTTGAGTATAAAGGGAAATATTGGGTAATCAAGTATAAAGGAGAAATATTTGTTAATCGAGTATAAAGGATTAAACAAAGTAATTAGTTAGGTTAACCAAAACGAGTTAGTCGAGTTAATCAAAGTAATTGGTTAAGTTAACCAAAGTAAATTAGTTAAGTTAAACTAAGCGGTGAATCAAAGTGAATTTGTTAAGTTAAACTAAATGATTAATCGATGTGAATTAGTTAAGTTAAACTAAAGGATTAATCGATGTGAATTAGTTAAGTTAAACTAAACGATTAATCGATGTGAATTAGTTAAGTTAACTAAGTGGTTAATCGAAGTAAATTAGTTGAGTTAAACTAAGTGAACCGGCTAGAGTTAATCAACGTGAATTAACTAAGTTAAACTAAGTGGATTAGTTCAGTTAATCGAGACAAGTAAATCAAGTTAGGGTAAACCATTTGAGTTAACCAGTTAGAGTTAACCATTTGAGTTAACCAGTTTGAGTTAACCAGTTAGAGTTAACCATTTGAGTTGACCAGTTAGAGTTGACCAGTTAAAGTTGACCAGTCAAAGTGGATCAGTTAGAGTTATCCAAGTAGAGTTAATCGAGTAGAGTTGTCGAATATCTCACATCCGAAGTAGAGTTATCGAATATAGGGTATTCGAGAGAAGAGTAATCGAATATAGTTTATTCGAGTGGAGAAATCAAATGTTATTCATTTAAGAAGAGTTATCGAATATAGTTTATTCGAGTGGAGAAAATCAAATGTTATTCATTTGAGAAGAGTTATCGAATATTATTCATTCGAAGAGTTAATCCGAAGGAGTTATTCGAAGTTAGTTAATCCAAAGGAGTTATTCGAAGTTAGTTAATCCGAAGGAGTTAATCGAAGAGTTAATCCGAAGGAGTTAGTCGAAGAGTTAATCCAAAGGAGTTATTCGAAGTTAGTTAATCCGAAGGAGTTAGTCGAAGAGTTAATCCAAAGGAGTTATTCGAAGTTAGTTAATCCAAAGGAGTTATTCGAAGTTAGTTAATCCGAAGGAGTTAATCGAAGAGTTAATCCGAAGGAGTTAGTCGAAGAGTTAATCCAAAGGAGTTATTCGAAGTTAGTTAATCCAAAGGAGTTAATCGAAGAGTTAATCCGAAGGAGTTAGTCGAAGAGTTAATCCGAAGGAGTTATTCGGAGTTAGTTAATCCAAAGGAGTTATTCGAAGTTAGTTAATCCAAAGGAGTTATTCGAAGTTAGTTAATCCGAAGGAGTTAATCGAAGAGTTAATCCGAAGGAGTTAGTCGAAGAGTTAATCCAAAGGAGTTATTCGAAGTTAGTTAATCCAAAGGAGTAAATCGAAGAGTTAATCCGAAGGAGTTAGTCGAAGAGTTAATCCAAAGGAGTTATTCGGAGTTAGTTAATCCAAAGGAGTTATTCGAAGTTAGTTAATTCGAAGGAGTTAGTCGAAGAGTTAATCCAAAGGAGTTATTCGAAGTTAGTTAATCCAAAGGAGTTAGTCTAAGAGTTAATCCAAAGGAGTTAGTCGAAGAGTTAATCCAAAGGAGTTATTCGAAGTTAGTTAATCCAAAGGAGTTAGTCGAAGAGTTAATCCGAAGGAGTTAGTTGAAGAGTTAATCCAAAGGAGTTATTCGAAGTTAGTTAATCCAAAGGAGTTAATCGAAGAGTTAATCCGAAGGAGTTAGTCGAAGAGTTAATCCAAAGGAGTCATTCGGAGTTAGTTAATCCAAAGGAGTTATTCGAAGTTAGTTAATCCGAAGGAGTTAGTCGAAGAGTTAATCCAAAGGAGTTATTCGAAGTTAGTTAACCCAAAGGAGTTAGTCGAAGAGTTAATCGAATATAGTTATTCGAAAGAAAGTGTTAATCGAATATAGTTTATTCGAGTAAAGTTAAAAGAGTTAATCGAATATAATTTATTCGAATAGAGTTAGAGAAGTTAATCGAATATAGTTTATTCGAATAGTGTTGGAGGAGATATCGAATATAGTTTATTCGACAGAAGTTAAGTGAATAGGGTTAATCAATAGAGTTAAGCAAATTTAGAAACTGACTGGAGAGGGTAAGTTGAACGGTTTTCTATGTGACGATCTGATGTTGGTTTCGACCTTCCGGATTGATACTTAGAGAATTGTTCTCATACTAGTTACAGTTAGGGACTGATAGTTGCGAAATAATAGTGATGTGAAAATAAGTTATGGAAATGTTTTCCAAAGAAGAACAAAAATTGTTTTCTAATATAGAAAACAAGGAATGGAAATGTTTTCCAGTATTAATAAATATGTTTTCTAAACATTAGAAAATAGCAAATGTCGAATATAGGGAAATAGGAGATGTGAAATGAACCAAAGAGATATATGTTAAAAGATGTTTGTTCGATATAATTTCCATCTGGAAATAATATCGTTGTTTGCACACTTGTTTTTCTTTGATAGTTAACTCACAGACTATCGAAGTTTTGACCATTTTAACGTTGTTAATATGGAGAGACCGGTTGGATTATTATCCAAAGAACCACTCTGTATTGGCATAAGCGTTGCGAATCATTTATGCCAAAGATAATTGAAGACGGAGTAAAGTGCAAGGGCTGTTGTATAAGTCTTAGATAACAGTGACTAAGATGGATATACTGAATAGTGCCTTCGGTTTGTCCAGTCCCAGGACAACGTATATGGAAGAAGGTCTGACAGAGTATATCCAATGGATCGCGTAGGTTGATCTATTCAAACGTATTCACGTTTGGTGGCGGAGGAATTCGTTTCTCTTAGCTGTACACCCGTGTTATTTTTGGATAAGTCAATTTGTGATTTGGCGGGTATGACGATGTGACATTCAAAGTGAATGGTGATCAGATGTTCTGAAGATAGACGTAGCTTCTAGCCTCACACCAGGAAGTAACAAAAGTTGGGCTAGGCAGCATGGCTAGTTGGGTCATTCCCAAGCAGGGTGTATTGTCACCGATCTAGTGAATATTCATATTTATACTTCTTTTTGATTCTGTATCTTCGGATGACGGTTTGATGGCCTATAACCATGGTGGCAATATATTCGCGAAACTCAAGCTAAATGAGTGAGCGGTCATGTGTGGCCGGGTTGCAAGACATTCTTGTTGAACCCTGAGTGTATCCCCTCTAGAGTACACTATTTGGAAGGTGCTCCCATACCTTGTCTGTTGGAATCCATTCTTCGATAAGCGCCCTGCGGTTTATGATTTTATACTATGTATGTAGAACGTGAGATGCAAGCGTTTCTGCTAGTTGATATCTATTTGTACATAGACATTATTATAATATCAAAAGGTTTTTGATATAAAGATATTTTGGATTCTCATAAGGGAAAACCCGTTCCGTTATGCGGCGTGGTCTTATGAGATATCGTTTACTTGTTCATATACATGTTTAAATTGTTTTACTCATACCAGTCCCATGACTGACCCGGAGTTTACTTTGTTGTTTTCCCTAAACTCTTGGGTGCCTAAATTTGTACGGGCAGTCAAGTACTCGGGATTTACAGATATACTTGGAGAGCTTGGAGCAGGAGGCTGCAAGATTTTATAGCTATAGTTATTTCCGCTGTGTTGTAAGTGTTGTACTCTGATAAGTGCTATTGTATATATATAACTGTTTACTTCAAAGTTATGTTATATATATTATATGTTATTCGTTTCGCTGTGAGATTCGTGTTACTCTGATGATTCTGATGTTCTTCTTCTTCTTCTATTCTAGTAGTTCTATCTTTTCTTTCTCACCTTCTAAATTCTTTCACTAACGTCTCGGAATTTCCGACTCTCGAGGAGTCGGAAATTTCCAGCCGTTACAGATCGATAATCAGAAAACTATTCAACTTAACTAATCTCTAGTCAGTTTTTCTTGTTTAACTCTATTTCTTTACCTCTATTCGATTAACCCTATTTGATTAACTCTAATTCGAATAACTAACATTCGATTAATTCTTATTGATTAACTCTAATTCGAATAACTATGTCTGTTTTAACTCTGTCTCGAATAACTATATTCGATCAACTCTAATTCGATTAACTATGTTTGATTTACTCCTTTTGATTAACTATGTTTGATTTACTCCTTTTGATTAACTATGTTTGATTGACTTACTTCGACTAACAATATTCGATTAACTTACTTCGACTAATTCGATTAACTTACTTCGACTTCGTTAATTCCCTTTTTAAAATCCTATTTAGTTTCCGACTAAATATCCCTTTATGATATTCAATTTATTTTCTAAATAAATGTTCCCCTTTATAAAATCATATGGTTTTATAAATACTTATTTTCAAAATATTTCCTTTTATAAAATCGGTTGATTTTTATAAAATTCCTTTATTTCAATATACATTGAAATATTTCTTTTTACATCCCAGGGTTTCATATGATATTAAAAATATCGCATAACAATGATCAACATCATTCTAACACACATAATCCATAACAGATTATATATCACATCATATATTACAATATATGAACAGAACAGTATTATAAATATTGAGGAGTCCAGTTGGACCCCTCCAACCTGTTTCCCTGCATCACAGATGTTGCACAATATAATCAACATCACCTTCAGTTCCATATGATATATTCTGTTAAACAGAATCAATATAGAAATTTAACTAACTGACTAGTAGTTCAATCAAGCAGTCAACACACAGTCAATCAGCCAATATTTAACAGTTCTAAAAATACAACATGACATTATAAATTGTTCAGAGTTAGTGAGATTTTGTGACAATCCCCAAAATCCGTGTGACGGTATTAAGGATAATCATTGGAATATAACACATCAATCATCATAGCAGAGAACAGATAATAGAAGAAACAATAAAGAGAATAATTTTACATTGATATGACAGCGGAATCACAACATGTAACAACATCAGAATAGCACAATGTAGGATATAACTTAGTAAATAAAAAGGGAAATGATCAGTCACCATCGCCAGAGGCAGAATATATACATGCAGTGAGACATAATAAGGGTATCAGTCTACATCGCCGAAGGCGGCACATATACATACGATAATAAGTACTGGAAGTAAAACAGTCTGCATCGCCAGTGGCGGAATCATAATATAGATACAATAATGGCGGAAAATGTCAAAGTCATCTCTGTGAAGTCAGCTTCACCATGAGCCAAAATGCACTCTATGCTACAGTGCAGAGCCAAAAACAACCTGTCACCTGTGAACTAGGCTGCCCGTGTGAGAATAAGGGCACCCACGTTTGCAAAGTGAAACAAACAACGAGTCAGTCATGGGGACTGGTATGAGAAATCTATTTAACAGTTTAAACACAGTAATAAGCAAATCATAGGACCACGCCACTTTCGTGGAACGGGTTTACTCCAGTGATTCTAGTGTGCATTTAAAACAAAGTAAATTCTTTGGAAACGACGCAATGCTTTTAAAAAGAATGAAGCCATTATAAGACTCAAGTCCCATCATACAATGCAACGCAAGCTGGAGGATAGAGTTTTACCTTATAATGGCCAAATATGCTTAATACGTGTAAAGCAAAATCATTTGATATTATTACTAGTGCATATATGTTTCAAAAACGAATAGCATCATAAATATCAATCATAGACGGCATAAGTGCCCCATACCACTATGTCGCCATACTAGTTCTACAATCGAATCCGTTATCTCTTATTGGAAATTGGATTTCCGTCATGAGTCGAGGCAAGGGGCATGCTCCTCTCCGCTTCGAGACATTCTAGCAAATGCCTCAGGACTACACACTCTGGGTAACCCCTGGATGCTTCAGGGCCGGTCCTCTCTTACGTTTGAGGATTGGCAATTCCTGAACACACGTTTCCCGGTCCTTACAGACCTATAATCGAGGCGCCTCGCATTCCAACAACCACATAGGTGAAAATAGATATAAATGTCAGGGCTGGTAAGCCACTGACACCACCATAGCTAGAAAGAAACGTCGTGCTCTCCCTGCAGTCCTTATCCCATTTTTAACTCATACCGAGGTGTGAGGCTCGCGAATCCACGCTATACACAAAGCCAGGCTATGTAAGCCATGCTTTGATCATCAAACACAAGACTTTGCTTTACAACAGAAGCCTTGATCACAACATCTTGGCATGCCACATAGGCAGTCCACTCCATACGACTGATTTCCATCGATATATAACCTCTGAGCTCGTACGTCTCAGAGAAGGGCGTTAAGCAAAAGAATAAATTCTCCGCCGCCAAACAGATATATATTTAACAGAGATCAATCAGTATAGAACAAAATCCAATGTCATACACACAATCCATTTACAAGTCCGTTCTGGGTCTGAACAAAACCAGAGGCGTCAAATTCCTCGTATATCCGTCCAATCAACACATACGTTCATACGGCTACTACTTCCGTTCCTTCACGGTAGCTACTCCAGTCAGGAACCTCAGTAGCACTCATCCAACTAATACGAAGATCGTCGGTCTTGAATCGTCTTTGTATTTTCCAATTCGAATCGTTCGATAAATTATATGAAATGAGGGTTAGCTCGGCCTTTTCAAATAATTCACGTAATTAGAATTTAAATCAATTCTTTCCATAGTTATATTATTCGACATTCATATTTCAGTTCTTTAGTGTTATTTTCGTGTCAAACACATACAACCATCAAATATCTGACAAATCAAGCCAAATTGGTTTATTTCCAATCTATGTTGCTTATAATATTTTATAACGATTTTTTGCCATTTTTATTTATTAAAAATGGCCATATTGAATTAAACGACGTTTCAGGTCGTGCCGTGGCACTGGCGCTATTTTTCCCCTAATTTATTTTGCATATATCGGAAAATCTAACCGTTGGATTTCTACAAAGTCTATATCAGTGGGAAGATATTCCCAAAGCGAACCCAACGATTCCAGTTTCGTGAAAATCCGACAGTCGGATCTTCCACACTAGTCGTTTGAAGTTACGGTTTCAAAATTCGAACTGCAGCATCGTTATTCGATTTAATTTAATTATATTTATATATAAATATAAATATAATCGATTCTGGCGCTGTTTTTCTTCAGATTTGAATTAAATATTCCAGACAATCCAACCGTTGGATTTTTACAAGGTTGGTGCCGTTGGAAAGATATTTCCAAGGCGAACCCAGCGGTTGCGGTTTCGGGAAAATCCGATGGTCGGATTTCTCGTACTAATCGTTTCAAATTACGATTCCAAAACACGAAGTGCACGGCTTCGATTCCTTTCGATTCTATTTATATTTATATATATATATATATATATATATATATATAGTTCATTCTTTTATTTCAAATATAATTCATTCATTTATTTCAAATATAATTCATTCATTTATTTCAACATCGTTTTCACTTCAAATATTTCACTAACGCCTTAATATTTCGAAAAATTTCGCCATAACCTCCTTTGTACGGGAAGGGGTTTGGAAATTTATTGGGCCGTGTTAGGTACCCAATAAATCCTATAAAGCATCCACATATTTATAGTGATATATTCTGGTGTTTACGGGGGAGCGTGTATAGATAATAACTCCAAAGAATAAATTCTCGTCACCCCGCTCCGTGTGGAAATAAATAGTCCATGTGCCGTATCTAATGACTAGAGAGACGTGATTATTGTCAACTCCAGACCCGTGTGGGTTTTTTATTAATCTAGCAATTTATCGTTATATTTTATATAGTCCATATCAGTCATCAGTTCAACCTGTAGTATAAAATCATCGCCATACAAGCCTCTCGCTCGTATGGTAAATCTTCCACCTCGTCACACAAGCTCCAAATGCTTATGTGGAATATGATGAAGTATGCTTATCGTCAAGAAGTATGCCATGCAGTGTAGTTCAAAATTAATTGTTACTATCCTATGGCGATGTTTATTATTTCACACAGAATAACCAGCACTCTGCATCCAATGGCATTCACAGGAGTTGATATAAAAATAAAATTGCGCAGCCAACTCATCAAGGCTTACCTATTTGTCGGGCATGCAAATAATTTCTTTACTCTACAGCTAATCCATTTTCCCTGTTCAACACATGTATATATATGCAGAACAAAGCTAATAATAATATTTCTAGCAAACTATTATTTATTTGAACACGTGTGTATTTTTATCAAAGCGCATACATGATAAAAGAAATATTTCTATCATCAAGAATATTTATTCAACACGTGAATGTTCTTAACACTTCATATTCACAATAAAGATGTAGTTTTTATTGTCTATTCATTTTATTTTAAAATACGATAACATTCAACACATGAATTTCCATCCAACGAATGAATTTCCATTCAGCACATGAATATTCTCTATAGTTTGTATGTATATAAAAATGTGATTTTTATCGTTAATCTATTTGTTTAAATTCGAATAATATTCAACACACGAATTTCAACTCAACGAATGAATTTCAATTCAACACATGAATATCCTCTATAGTTTGTATGTATATAAAAATGTGATTTTTATCGTTAATCTATTTGTTTAAATTCGAATAATATTCAACACATGAATTTCAACTCAACGAATGAATTTCAATTCAACACATGAATATCCTCTATAGTTTATATATATATATATATATAAATGTGATTTTTATCGTTAAATCTATTTGTTTAAATTCGAATAATATTCAACACATGAATTTCAACTCAACGAATGAATTTCAATTCAACACATGAATATCCTCTATAGTTTATATATATAAAAAAATGTGATTTTTATCGTTAATCTATTTGTTTAAATTCGAATAATATTCAACACATGAATTTCAACTCAATGAATGAATTTCAATTCAACACATGAATATCCTCTATAGTTTTATATATATAAAAATGTGATTTTTATCGTTAAATCTATTTGTTTAAATTCGAATAATATTCAACACATGAATTTCAACTCAACGAATGAATTTCAATTTAACACATGAATATTATCTATAGTTTATATATATATATATAAAAATGTGATTTTTATCGTTAAATCTATTTGTTTAAATTCGAATAATATTCAACACATGAATTTCAACTCAACGAATGAATTTCAATTCAACACATGAATATCCTCTATAGTTTACATATATAAAAATGTGATTTTTATCGTTAATGTATTTGTTTAAATTCGAATAATATTCAACACATGAATTTCAACTCAACGAATGAATTTCAATTCAACACATGAATATTGGTTTCAACATATGTAATTAATTTCAACGAATGAAAATTATTCTAACACATGAATATTCTCTATATTTTATATATATATAAAAATGTGATTTTTATCGTTAAATATATTTGTTTAAATTCGAATAATATTCAACACATGAATTTCAACTCAACAAATGAATTTCAATTCAACACATGAATATTGGTTTCAATATATGTAATTAATTTCAACGAATGAAAATTATTCTAACACATGAATATTTTAGAAAAATTCGGCAGCATAACGGCAGGGTAGTTAAAACTGGGACCGTCCCTAGTACGGCTCCTCGCTCTACCTTAAAACCTCGCGGTTTTTGACAATGGGGATCATGCATCTGGTTCGCACGCAGGCGGCATGTTTTATTTTCAATTCCATAATCCTATTCTAATTTGTTTCAACCACAAGAGGGTATTTTTCAACCACAAAGGTATTTTTCAACCACAATATCAACCACAAAAAATTATTTCCAACCATTCGTCATACCATATAATATCACGCCAATCAAGCAATAATTATCGTCCATGGTCTATGGACGAGGGGAGTATATATATGTATATATATTATTTTTATAATTCACTTGCATTTCATCACAATTCAAAGCATATATGTTTCATACAACGCTTGTATAATTTATACATCGCTAATATAACTTATACAATACATGTACATGAGGTATACAATGCGTATATAATTTTCACTTCGCTTATATAATTTATACAACACGATTCCATTCACACAATTTAGTTTAGATTCCTCACATTGGTTTTTGTAGTGCTAAAAATCGTAAGAAGATTAGAAAAATCTGCGGCTTCTGCTAGATGGTAGAAAGCATCCCTGCGGTCCCGATGTTTCCTGTTTCATCGAATTTTGTTAACACACTAAAAAGATATGATTTTTCAAAGTTTTGCAACACTTAAAAGTGTTATTTTCAATTCAGAAATTTAAATCAGAAGGGTTTGCAAAGCTTCGAAACTAGGTTTTGATTTTAAATCAAAATCGTACCTCGTTGTCCAGATCAGACCCCACGACGTTGAAGTGCTACGAACGGGCTTCCCGTCGGCGGTGGTGGCGGCGAACTCGGTGGCTCCAGCGTGGCACGGCGGCACTTCAAAGGGGCGAACTTCCTCGACGAAATTCGACATCGATAGGCGATGGCCTTCGACGAGGCTGGGTTTGATTTGAAGAGGGGAGGAAGGCGGACGGAATTGCTAACTTGAGGCGGCGACGATATTGGCTGTGGCGGCGGCGATCGGGGGGGGGGGGAGGTTTGAGAGTGATGAACCGTCGAGAGCGAGGGAGGCGGCTAGGTTTTCCTTAGTTTTTTTTTGAAAGAAAAATTCTATTGGCCGAGGATTTATAGTAAATTTTAAATAGTGTTTTTACAAACGAACTCCTTTTCCAACCCAACGACTATCGCCCCTAGCTAAATACCCCCATCCCGGACACAATGGGATATGTTTCGTCGGCCAATTCGACTGTTACAGTCAGTTATTTTTCAAATTAAAGTATAAAACATTTTATATTCAATTTGAACATACATTTCAATTTGCCAGGGCCACAAACTGAATCGAAAAATTCTAGAAAAATAAATCTAGCTTGGTTTTGACGATACGGTCCCAACAAAACCAGTTTCGTCGAATTTCGAGCTCATATGCAAAATGTCCATTTTCAGGTCGATCCATTTTAACAGAAATTGACCAATCACATTTTCTTTTGCCCCGCTCACATACTAGCCTCAAAAATTATGAAATTTGAAACTTAGCAATAATTTGACATCCCGGAACCAACAAAAGTGGTTTCGTCGAATTCCGAGGTCGTATGCAAAATATCTATTTTCAAGGGCTATATATGCTATATAGCGACCTTTCTGAAAATTCATTTGGCCATAACTTTTGATTCCCGTTATGAAACTTCGATTTTTCAGATTAGTTAGAAAGGTATTCATAAACAGATTTAAATATTTTCAGTTTCGCTAAAATCCGTTATATTTTCCACCCGGTACAGTCAGACAAAGTTTGTATTCAAATTTTCAAACTGCGTTACTAGTCCCAATCCATTATTTTATTGAAATATGCTATTTAAATTATTCAAATTCCTTGATAATAACCAATTTTAAATTTTTTAAATTGGTACACATTTTCCGGGTTATTACAGATTTACTCACATTTGCGCGTTAACCGTTAAATATCGGTTTGCGTCCGCTGATTCAGTCGGACAATTTATTTAGCCATAAATTGTAACGAGCTCCGATTCACTCCCAGTCTGTCTCATTGTGTTGCTCCCGTCCATACGATCCTAACAGATCCAACTGTTCGAAATTCTGATTCAGTATGTACAAGTTATGGTATTCATAAGTTAATACATTCATTTAAAAATAAAACTTAGAAATTAAAATTCCCTTTTGGGCCTCACCCTCACAACCCTGGCCCAAGCCCATCCCACACCGTTTAAAACCCGACCCGCTTCATTACTTCATCTCCCCCAAAATGAACGACAGCTCCAGGAAAAACACCAAGCCATCGCGGAATTTTGGAGCCCCACCGCACCTCCATGTCTCCACGAAATCCACAACCGTCTCCACCGTTGAACTCCTCGTCCGAATCTCCATCCTCCCATGCCAACGACCATCAAATCGAGCTCGTCAATCAAAATCCGTCGAACTGCCGTTGCTACAGCCACCGACCCTTTTTCCCACCGATACCACCCAAAATCTGCATCGAGCTGTCGCTCGACCCCCTGAACCCCAAACTAAACTCCATTTTCTCCGATAACCACCACGGAAGCCACCACCGAAAACCCTAGAAATCGTTGAACCCTCTCAGCGTTGATCGAGCTTAATAAAACCGACATAGATTTGAAGAACTTCGCCATTGAAGATCAACACAGCTGGTTTCAGTATTTTAGGAATTTTTATGTATTTGTTTGGATTTTTTTTCTAAGTTGTCTGATTTGGTTTTATGCGGTATTTATATGCCTGTTTGGGTTGGTAGCATTTGTGGTTAAGGAGGAATGATGCGTGGCTTCTTATTTGGCCAAGGAAAATAGTTAAGATATTTTTTATTTGGTTTTTATATTTATTTTCTACTTATCCTCTCCTTCCTCTCATCCTTAAAAATTCCTGTGGTCACCCACGATACCCATAAATCACGAAAATTGACATGCCACTAGAGTTTGACATCACGGACCCAACGAAACTGGTTTTGTCGAATTCCGACTTCGTTTGCTCATACAGCGTATTTTTAAAGGTCAAATTATCGACTGTATTTCACATTAAAAATCCGTACGGCCACACACTGACTTCAAAAATCATGAGAACTAAAATCTAGCAATAATTAAATATTGCGTATCCCACAAAATTAGTTTCATCAAATTCTGAGGTCGTTTGTAAAACTGGCTATTTTTAAAGCTCTGAATGACCCATTTAAATATATAAATATATTTAAATATAATTAAATTAAATATTTATAAATAAATATTATCGTATATATCCACAACAGAATATCATACAGCTCTAGAATATTCTATACGAATTTCTAGCTTGATAATTCAAATCCCGATTAAATCGATATTCGATTTAAAAAGAATTCCCTTTTAAAAATATAATTAATTCCTTTATAAATTATAATGGAATTCCACAGCGACTTTTCTAAAATTTGATTTGGACGTAAATCAAAATCTACACGACGAAATCCCGATTTTTCTCTTCCACTAGAAAGATATAATCCACCAGCTCCACACATTTCTTGTTTCACAGATATCCAATTAAAAACGAACCCTGTACATTCAGTTGAAGTTCGAATTGCCAATTTACGAACTGCAGCGCCATTTCGAGCTCGATATTAATTATAATATAATTTATACGTTCAACCATCGTTAATTAAATATATTCGTTATTCTAATTCAATTCTAAACTGAATTAAATATCACAGATGATCCAGTTCACACCATATCGCCATTTCTGCCAATTCTGATTATTTCAGAATTAAATATATTATTTAATTTATTATTTTAATTAAATATTCACCATTATTTAATTCAACGACCATCAAAACCTTTTTATCACCTTTTAAATAATTAAATAAATAAATTATTATACCGCTGAAAAATGCGGGTCATTACAAAAACAATACACAATCCATCAAAATGTATCAACCAAATCCTTACAATTTCAAAGCTTATATGTACATAAAACAAACCATAACAAAACTTACCTTTCATCGCATATCATTCCCGGAAACGTGAGACGAAGTGAACCTCTCGTGTTATTCTATAAACTCTGCTAAATGCTGGTTCTACTACTCCATCCGCACCTCACGGCAACGAGCATAATCTTCAAGCTCGGCAATCTAGGCTCATTGTTGTGCAATTTCCACTTTTTCTTGAGCACTTTGATATGCCTTTTGAGCTGCCTTAACCTGCAAACAAAAAAATTGTCATAATGTTTCCAACATCATTAACATTATTTACATACCTTTAATTGAAAATTACCGCTTGGTTTCCAAATCCATGGTGCCTGTTGTAGGTTGGTGGATCCATGCCAGACTCAAAAATAGCATCCTCCTTATCAACAGTTAAATCATAAGGTCCAGTACCCTTTAGCAGCTATACAAATTCTTGCCGGAACTTTTTTTGTAATGCAAAATACAGTTGAAATTTACACAACATTATTTAATTAACTTATAATGTTTGAATTAATTATATTATACTTACATACGCGGAAGTTGCTTTATCATCATGATTCCAAAATATGAAATTGTTCCTGAATTTTCAATCTACCTCATCGCATATGTATGAGTGGATACATGCCAATACGACATAGGAGCCCTACGCTCTCATTCTTGAAATATGAATATATAAATATATATTATATATTATTTTATTAACTATCTTTTACCAAATTAGAACTAAAAATATAAAATTGTAATAACTGTTAGTTATTTTAATTAATAAATTTATCAAATCTTCATGATGAAGCTTGTATGACTTAAAGCCACCGCGATGTGTGATGGGATTCGTCGAGTTCCCCTCTGACTCCCTATGAAAATTAAAATTGGAAATAACATTTTACAGTTCAAATTATGTATTAAATACAAAGAACGATTTAAACTAAATATGTGGTAAACTTACTTCTAACTCCTCATTGCCCTACCATCTGACCCAACCATCCCACAAAGCAACGTCCATCCAATTTGGCTCTTTCCCTGCTTTTTTAATACCAATTGCTATTTCTCTATAACTCGTGGCAGTTTTGCTATTTCAGTGGCACTGCACAAGGGGAAGATCGACCTCTTGGAAGTTCACTGCACTATACACATTTAGGAAATAAAATTTATTCATTTTTAAAATAGTTTACAATATATAAAGTGATCTATAAATAAAATTAAATAGAAACAAGCGATAGTGAAAATAATAATCAACTAAACGAAAAAAATTACAATGTTTATATACGTATCCTAGCCATATTAAATCTAAACATGAATTTATATTTAAATCAAAGAAGTAAGTTACAACAAATCAGTGCATGCCTACATAATGTAATAAATGATATATCACAATTCAAGAAGAATTTTTTTTCGCAAGTTGTAAATATCATACATGTATTTTAACATATAAGCTGTAAACTAGCAACATAAATTCACACTTTCCAAGAAGACCTGCCAAATGGTCTCTCTCACGTTATCCAGAATTTTCGACCACTTTAGCCAACAAGCAGTCATGCGGCTCATATATGCCTACGGGAGATACCTAGAACTATACTAGAGGGCTCGAGCTCAAAACTAATGTGTTAAAAAGAAAAAGCATTAAATATATCATGGATAATATATATATATAATAAATTGTACATAAATGAAATTTAATTTTGAAATAAACTTAATATTTACCCTCCATTGGCTTTGGGATGCAACCAGACCACGTGACACGCTAGCACCAATGATGGGCTACTTCCGTCACTAGCTGTTGGAGCACCATTCCCTCTCTAAGAGAAAGAGGGAGATCTGAAATGAGAAGAGGTACGTCTATGGAACGACATATATAGTACCTGTTGTAGGCATATATGTCATATTTAACAAAAACATATCATTTAGTTTTATGAAACATTTATTATGAATGAACGTAAAAGGATTATACGGAATATACATTATGGCAAAATATGAAGGATTATATGGTAGAATATATCATTATCATAACATATCACTTTTAATGAGAACAATATAACATATATAAACATAAAAATTATCGTCTCCTAAATTGTAGATTATTAATCAGTCCTCATCACTTTGGGATTCAAACTTTGTTTCATACTCTATATTGTGTTCCTCTGTTGTCTCAAATGCTTCTAGTAATGCATTTGATTGATCGTTTAGAGGTCCAAAATTGATTTGATCATCAGTGATTATTTCTCTATTTTCCTCGATATCTTCTTGTTAAGCTTGTTTATTGGGAATATTCTATCCATCAAATGTAAACCTTGCCTTTGTTTTAAAAATAGCCGATTAATTTTTTTACCTCTTCTTAGAGATAGGTAAGTAGAATAATAAATTTGAAGGGCTTATTTGGAAATTAAAATAGGTCGTACTTAAAATAACGTGAAGTATGTTTTATTTCTATAAGATTATATTTTTGGTGGATGTTGATTCTAGAATCTAGAACATTGCTGAACCAACTGCGTTTAAATAAAAATACTTCTTACGTAGGTCTTGTGAAATACGTCTCGATTGCAAAACCTCGGTTAGCATGCGATAAAAATTATTTATATGATCATATCATCACTACCTTTAGCAAATACATTGGTATTGTTAGTTAATTTTTCAACACCATATTCTTTGTGTTAAGTTCATATCTGTTGATGTATAATATATGATAGGTCTTGACTTTCCTTTTTTCTCCCATGGCTATATGTTTCAATCCCTTGTCTACCACATAATTTATCGTATCATAAAAGTGATTTGAAAACCAAGTAGTAGAATCTTTTCCGATATTTCCATTTGAATGTTGTGATTCGTAAGCACTACAATTATAGAAGAAACATTGCATTATAATTAATATACATGTGTGCATATTTGTATATACGCATACGTAGATGATATAATGCATTGCAAAGATTACCTAACAAATGGTGCAACTTCAACATAGTGGAGAAGAAAACATGTGTGTGCTACAGGGTAATCTCTGTCATCCAACCATAATTCCACACATTTACCAGCAGGTTGACCATGTTTTTTAAAATAGATAAAGTCGCTTGACAATTATCTTGGTCAATTACTTCATCAATACGTGATGCACTTTCAAATAATAAGTTTGTCTGGTCAATAAAATAATAAAGGGAAAGAACAAAACTTCTTCTTTGATATATGATTTGCAAATCAAACCTTCAACTCGAGCTTTCTAACTTAATTTTTTCTTTAGACGATTTAAGTACCTATTAAGAATTATTTCAAATTAATTTTTTTATACATTTAATTAAATTAATTTTTAATGAACTAAATATTAATACCTTTCAAATGGATACATTCATCCATATTGCTCAGATCCTCAAAGATGTGCTTCAAAATGAAAGATAAATAGGTAAATTACCATTACATTAAAAGTACATGGAGGAAATATTTTCTCCAATTTACAGAGAAATATAGAGACAGGTAACAATTTTCTATCATAACATGACAATCATGGTTTTCATCCCACTAAATTTGTTCTTATAGTCGACACATCTACGAAGATTAAAAGAAATACCATCTGAGAGTTTTAATCCTTACAACCATTATAAAAGTATTTTAACTTGAATATTGTCTAGCTCATAGCATGCTTTTAGTTTTTTGTGTGATTTGGGTTTATATGAAGCGCAAGATGATTATATATTACTGCTATATCATGTCTTGATTTCAAATCGTCCTTCTTCCCCTTGACATTTGAAATTATATTAAACGCATTATCAAACATGTTTTTCTTATTGTGCATCATGTCAATATTATAAGGAATGAGAATCTTTTGTACCACGCTACGAATAATGAAGAAAAACACGATGCTTAATTTCACGACTTAGGATAGTAAAGGAGTTGCAGATGCAATTATTGCAAATATTTGGTAAATCCAACCATTAGTTTGTTAAGTAAAAAAGGAATTTCAGGTTAAGGAGGCATGACTAGTCCCTTACCTTAATAGGTTTGGAATTAATTGGCTAAATTCAATATTATATAATTATCACTTCCCTAACAAAGAAAATATGGAATGTAGTTTCTTTAGCCACATTAAGAAGCTTTGGAGATGCGCAGCTGTTAGGGATCTTTCTAACGGAAAAGTTAGACTCTAAATATTGAAAGATGAATGTAGATTATGTCATGAATATCGAAGGGGAAAAATGGATGACTATATATAAGTAGTATATGACAAGGAATCTCTATAGAATAGTAAATTTGGAAAATGAACTCTTTTGCAAGAAACAATGTTACATTATGCAAGACGGAGTTTTATTTCAAAAAGGTTTCTCAACCTATATTAAATTGTATTTATAGTGATGAAGTGAAGAAAATCCTTGAGGATGATCATCTTGGAAGCCATGAACATTGTACTAAGAAGCAAAAACTAGAAAACAAGCATTTTACCGTAGATACTTTTCAATCAATTACCAATCGATATGTAATGGATGACTTATAAAGACACCAATGCACCGTCTACCAAGCTTACACAAATTGTTTTTTTAACAAAATTGGTACTTTTTTATATACAGATGTATATAGAGTTTTACATTCTTAATCATACAGTTTCAAATTAAGTGATGCAACATTCTCCTGAAAACTCACTCATACTGGAATAAAATGTACAACCTAAGATGTAAAACACAAATACACATGTTCGTCTAGATATGACTAGTAGAAGACAATACTAAAAGATCCACAGAAAAGTAAGCAGCAACCCCTCCTTTAGCATCAAAACTACGCTAAGCTCTCGAGGAAGCACCTTAACAAGAAAAAGATAACGACTCCAATTTCTTAAGATTTTTACCTTTTTCATTTTCTTATCCTTTATTTTAGTGATTAGCGAGTTCCAAGTAGGATTTTCAATTACTTCTAAATTGGTAACCGCTTCAAAATTCAAAAGAATCTTCATTGGACCGCACCTTGCATACTGCTTTAGATCTATGCCTCTTTTGATCTGATGAATTTATGTATAATTTGGTTACAGCAGGATTTCCCATGTCCTTGTCATTGGTGGCCATAGAATGAATACCACAAGGAGCTTGAGAATAACTAGAATCCTGTAATGCAAGCATCTACACCTGTTGCTCCTAATGTTCTTCATGAATTAAGATTTCAATAGAACACTGATGATTGATGACCTCGATTTCTAAGGAAGAAACATCTACTACCTTCTCTTTATGATATTGATCCAAACTGTGGTCAAAGCAATTATGAACTTGAGATGAAGGACAACTAGGAGCCTATTACTCTAGATCAATGTCCATCGACTTTAAAGAACAAGAGTGAGAATTTGTTTGCTTGGATTTGTAAGCCTTAGTATAGGCACACGTTATCTAGGTGACCAAAACTACTGCTATTCAACCACACAGGAGGACACCACTCATACCCTACATCTTGCATTTCTATTGATCACTTTCAAACAAAATAGGAATCGACTTGAGAAACGTGAATGAGCTAGAAACTTCAACAAGCACTCTTGCAAAAGCATTTTTCCTGATTCATTCGGTGAACTTTTCGAGTTTAAGAGGATTTCCAATAACAAATGCAATCCTACTTATTCCCTCTTTCATCCAGTAATCAGGAGGAAAACCATGTAATCAGACCCACAAAGGAATACTATGCAAAAGATGTTTATTAAGATTTACACCCTTTATCCAATGTTTCATCATCATTAGTTTCCTATTATAGGAATAAGGGCCACCCACTTGAATTCTATCACAGTCTTTTTTTTTAATCAAACTCAATATATGAAACCCGTCTCTTTAGAATAAATGAAAAATTCTCCTATTTGTTTCCACACCCGGTGAATATAAGCCTTAAAAAAGGGGGAATGAGGTCGAGAACCAATGACATATATAACTGTACAATTCCCCCATTGTTCTTTTCCTTTTTGAACAATATCAAGATACATTTTAGCATAATGTAAATTTTGATATTCCGTAGAATGGTAAAACTTAAGAGGACTAGAAATTGGAACCTAATTACCCGCAACTACTATGCTGGACTAGAAGCTGGAGTTTCATTTCTTTCATCAATAGAAAATCCAGCAACAAATGATGTAGGAGCTAGCAAAGGAAGCAAGGAAGTCTGATGTTGGGGAACCCTAGGCAGACAATCCTTGTCCTTCTGGACATTGGGGTAGGAGCAGGTCTTCAACCCAGCAGCAACAACAAGCTGTACCAATGAGGGCCACACTGGGATAGATAGTTTCAGTGAAGGTGGCTTCGATTGAGTCAATGGGGAAACCCTAGCTTGACTGATGTATGCCGGGGACGAACGAGATTTAGGATGGGAGGCAACCAGTTGAAATCCGTCTTCGTCAATTGCAGAGGAGGATAGTTGCGTTGGTGGTGCGAGGTCCGATGGCTCAGCTGGAGCCGGAGAGGAAGCAGACAATGCTGGAGGAGAATGAGAGAGGGATTTGGGATGCTGGAAAGGGGGAAGAGGCATGGTATTTTTTTCTAGGCATACCGAGGAGAAGCCGCCATTACAAAACTAATTTTTTTTCGACATGAACTTTTTTCCACAAATTGTTAAGCAATTAATGGATTAAGGAAATGATTAAATTTGCAGTATAACATTTTATACAGGTTTGGAGTACCTTAGATAATTATCACTGAAAAGTGGACTCATTTCATGAGCCATAATTTTGTGACTTTTGTGCCTAGTATTAATTCAAAAGATTTTTCTGGTAATAACACATCCACAAGCAAACGAATAGGTGGTTGTAGTAAATAAGATAATCAAATCCATCAAAAGTGGTTAATGCAAGCAATAAGAAATTATGGTGATGACTTGTGGGTTACCTCTAGCATTGTGCTCTTACTGGATAACCAAAAAGTCCATAACTCGACATACATCATTTGGACTAGAAGGACTCAAACTGATGATTCCAATTGAAGAAGAAGTCCCTTTTCATCATTACGTGCACTAAGGCCCTAAGATGGATAAGGATTCATTGATGTCATCCAATGAGAATGTGGGTTCAATTCCAATATTTGGAACCATACATTCGAGATTGCAGACTTATATATTCATAGAAGAGTCTATGATGTCTATCCAAAAGTTGGAAAACCCGGTCAAAGTGGAAAGACTTTAGTAGTAAGACATAAAACTTGAGGATAACTCATTCAAGCTATCTACTTTATTTGAGCGTCGGTTCCACAAAAGTAATACCCCACATCCATTAATGTCACTCACAAAGGGAATGCATTAACTTTCATGGAGCATTATAAGTGTATAGAACAGAAATCACAAGACATATATATATATAAAAGGGTGCGTTTTTTAGAGGTCCCTGTTAAGTATTAAAATTAGGCTCACATCCGCTCATAGTTTCATATACATTTCCAGTCCCTATTTTTAAACAGCCGCCTCCTACAATCAAGGATCCACTCCCTACTTTCACGTCCAGCCTACCCACTTCGCTCCCTTCGCTCCTTCGCTTTTTTCAAAAAAAAAAAGTGCGGTCGTGTATAAAAAAAATTCTAAAATCTGGAAATAATCCCAGAAGTCCGCGCCAAGAAGAAAAAAAAAACTTGCATATATGTATGCAAGTATTGCCAATACTTGCATACACGTATGCAATTATTGCACAAGGTAAATTATGCTATAGTTTTGTCTGCATATATGTTGCACATATATGTGCATGTTTTGGATTTAATTGCATACTTGAATGCAAATAAAAATGAACTGAGTTACACAACTATGAAATTTTGCATACATATACGCAAGAAATTGAAATTCTTGCATAACAAAATGCATTTAACTGCATTTTTTGCTATTTTCTTCCTGTTTGATTTTATTTTTTACATTTATTTGATTTTTTTAAGTGAATTTATGGTCGAATGAATAATTTATTTAAAAAATTTTTTTTTTTATTTTTTTTAGTTTTTATTTTCATTTATTTTGCAACTTTTGAAAAATAGGGACCTAATTTATAATAAGTTTATCACTGGATGTGAGCCTAATTAAGTTTTCTTTTAGGGACCTGAGCCTTATTTTCACTATATAAAATGGTACTTCAAAATTTAAAACAACTTCATTGCAGCAGAAAAGTAAAACATAGTTTGTTATATCATCAAAACCACTGAGTACACTAATATCCATCTTGGACAAATTATTTTCAGAGTACATAAAACAAAAGCATAACCCCAATATAAATAGCCATGAAAAGAGATAAGCTGAACATTACTTTCAGCACTTCCAAAGAGAGAGAGAGAAAAAGATCCAAGTCAAGCTCCACTAGTCCCACCGTGAGAACCTGGGGGGAAGGAAAGAAAAGAGGCGAAACAAACGAGGTCAGACATAAAGTCTGGCGAGTCCAATGACTTTAGCAATATAATCATTAAAGTAACAAGATAAGAACATAAACTGGAAAGTAAGAAACGACTGTAACATAAGCATATATGACAAGGTAAGCAAGATGAATAAGGTAAACGTTGATTGCGCTTCTAATCACTATAGGATAATTACTACTCTGCACCAACCCTATTTACTCTGAAAGTTGATCCCTCTTACTAACCATAATGATAATAATAATGGTAGTTTCGTGTACCCCTAGCTGCTATCATAGGTGCCGCCTGCCCCTATCTCCATTAGTTGTACCCACTACCCTCCCCATTCGATCGGCTCCCCAACTCGTGTGTATTTATTAATTGTGTCATTCGGCCCCGCTTGTTTGTAGATACCTGTGCTGGTCCCCCCTTGGGGTGTATCAATCCCTATGATGGAAATCCGACACAATTCAAGATGCACAGTGTATAACTACTGATGCTCAGTGCCTGATTTTTCCACTACAGAGCACGTGCACGCCCGTACTTCATCGGAACCTACGCTGACGCACCAGCTGCCGCTATTTTGACTGCTTATAATCAGCCCAGTAACCGAGCCCCACCCTGCCTAGTTCAGGGTACCATGATACATCTATGTGGGTTACTGCTGAAATGGGTCCCCGTTACTAGGGTTTCCTAACCAACATGTTATAACGGTTAAGTGTTCTCAATTTAACCTAACCCCACCCATTTGTTTAATTAACATGTTGTATTGGTTAAGTGTCGCCTATTCATATGTTACTTAACCTTACCATTCTTAGTGTGACGATCCCAAAACCCCGTGACATGGTGTTAAGGATAATCATTGGAATATAACACATTAATCATCATTAGCAGATCACAGATAATAGCATAAACAGAAATTAGAATAATTTACACACATATGACATCGGAGTCATATAGATATCATCACATCAGAGAAGCACAGTACAGGATACAACTTAGTGCATAATGATACATAATCAGTCACCATCGCCTGAGGCGGAATCATACATAAAGAGTACTCAAAATAAATATCAGTCTACATCGCCAACGGCGGAATCATAATATAGATACAATAATGGCGTAGAAAATCCAAGTCAGCACGGTGTAGTCAAGCCTCGCCATGAGCCAAAAGCACATCAAAAACCTGTAACTAGGCTGCCCGTGTGAAAATGAGGGCACCCGAGTTTGCAAGGTGAAACAAACTACGAGTCAGTCATGGGACTGGTATTAGAAATCAACTTAACTTATTAATAACAATAATAAGGCAAATCAAAGGACCACGCCACTTTCGCGGAACGGGTTTACTCCAATGAGTGCTAGTGCATGAAATAAAGTAAATGATTAAATCATCGCAATGCTTTTTATAAAATGAAGCCATTATAAGACTCAGGTCCTATCACACAATGCAACGCAAGCCGGAGGATAGAGTTTTACCTTATAATGGCCAAAAATGCTTCATACGTATAAAACAAAAGTGTTTGATATTATTACTAGTGCATATATGTTTCAAAAGCAAATTCAATCATAAATATCAATCCTAGGCGGCATAACTACCATCTATTATGTCGCCATACTAGTAGTACAATCACGTCCGCATATTTCGTATTGGGAATTGGATTCCTTCATGAGTCGGGGCAAGGGGCAAGCTCCTCTCCGATTCGAGACACTCTGGCAAATGTCCCAGGACCCCACTATGATCCTTGGATCTTCAGGGTCGGTCCTCTCTTACTTTTGAGGATTGGCAATTCCTGAACACACGTTTCCCGGTCCTTACAGACCTATGTCGAGGCGCCTCGCATTCCAACAACCACACAGGTGAAAAGTATATATAATGTCAGGGCCGGTAGGTCACTGACACAACCTTAGCTAGAAATAAACGTCGTGCTCTCCATGCAGTCACTCTCCCGTTTTTGACTCATACCGAGGTGTGAGACTCGCGAATTCACGTTATACACAAAGCTACGTCACTCAGACCATGCTTTGATCATCAACCACAAGACTTTGCTTTGCAACAGAAGCCTTGATCATATGCCACTTAGGCGTGCCACACAGGCTATCCACTCCATACGACTGATTTCTATCAATACATAACCTCTGAGCTCGTACGTCTCAGAGAAGGGCGTTAAGCAAGAGAATGAATTCTCTGCCGCCAAACATATATATATTTAACAGAGATCAATCAGCACAGAACAAAATCCAATGTCAGACACACAGTCCATTTACAAGTCCGTTCTGGGTCTGAACGAAACCGGAGGCACCAATTCCTCGCATATCCGTACAGTCAACAGTTTCAGTTCCTTCATGGTAGCTACTCCAATCACAAGCATCAGTGGCGCCCATCCATCCAATGTGAGGATCGTCGGTCTACAACCATCTTCGACTCTTCGACTTCTCAAGGTCGATCAATTATTTGAAATGAGATGAACTCGGCCTTTTCAATTAATCCACGTATATTTAGATTTTCAAATCAATTTGTCACGTGGTTGGACTATTCAACATTCACATTTCAGTTCTTTAGTTATAATTTTCATGTTAAATACATTCAACCATCACATATCAAGCAAACAAAACAAAATGGGATTATTTTCACTCTATATCGTCTATAGTATTTTATAACGATATATCGCCATTTTTATTTATTTTAAAACGGCCATATTTAATTAAACGACGTTTCAGGTCGTGTCGATGCACTGGCGCTGCTTTTCACTAATTTTATTTTACACATATCTGAAAATCTAACCGTTGGATCTTCACAAATTTTATATCATTAGGAAGGTCATTTCAAAACGAATCCAACGGTTTCAGTTTTGGGAAAAATCCGACAGTCGGATTTCCCGCACTAGTCATTTGAAGTTACGATTTCAATTTACGAACTGCAGCATCGTTATTCGATTTTATTTAATTATATATATATATATAAATAAATATAATCGTTTCTGGCGCTGTTTTTCACTAATTTTGAATTAAACATTCCAAACAATCCAACCATCGGATCTTCACAAAGTTGGTGCCATTGGAAAGATATTTCCAAGGCGAACCCAACGGTTGCGGTTTCGGGAAAATCCAATGGTCAGATTTCCCGCACTAGTCGTTTGAAATCACGGTTTCAAAACACGAACTGCACGGCCACGTTTCGTTTTAATTTTATTTATATTTATATATTTATATAAATATAGATCATTCAAAAATTCCTATATCGTTTTCACTTTAATTATTTCACTACCACCTTTAAATTTTGGAAAATTTCGCCTTAACCTCCTTTGTACGGGAGGGGCTGGGAAAATTCCCAAATAGCCACACGGGCGTCTCATGTCCGAAAGAAAAAAGAAAAAGCCAAGCGGCTAGCCAACAGTCTCATAAAATAATCACCCAAACAAACAGTAAATGTGTACCTATTTGTCGGGCACAAAATTTTATTCCTCTTCTCTAGCCCCTTTGCTATAACCTGTTCAATAAATATGCATGTACATATATACAATTTAGATCACTTATCATTTTCCATTCAACTTCATGTTTGATTTACTTTGGTTTAAAAACACCATTCATTCTAATGTTGCATGCATGGGCTAAAATCATATCATTAGCTAATTAATGTATATTTCAACTCATGCACATTTATTTGAACAAGTGGCTATTTTTAACACTTCACATTTCAAAGATGATAATTTTGGCGAACTAAAATAGATTTCAACACATGACTATTTTATTTAGTTCCTATGCATGTTAAAAATAATATTTCTTCACAAATATTTATTTCAACATCCGCATATCTCTAGCATATCACATATATGATAAAAATGATATTTTTATCATTTAAAATATTTATTCGACAAATGGATGTTTTCAACACTTCATAGTTTCAATAAAAATGTAATTTTTATTGTTCGATCTTTTTATTCAACACATGAACTTTTCCACTACACGCACTTCTCAACACATGAGCATTTCCACACATGGATATTTTATTTATGTTGTTCATATAAGAAAGACAGGATTTTTATTGTTAAAACTATTTATATATAAGGCGAATATTTTTCATACTTCATATATATTATAAAATGTGATTTTTATTGTTTAAACACTTCATTCATTCACACATGAATTAAATTTTCACACATCACTTTTCAACACACAAACATTTCCACACATGGATACAGTTTCAACATATGACTTTAATTTCAACGCATGAAGATAATTTCAACATATGAAAATAATTCTAACACATAAAGATTATTCAAAATTTCGGCAGCATAACGGCAGGGTAGTTAAAACCAGCACCGTCCCTAGTACGGCTCCTCGCTCTACCTTAAAACCTCGCGGTTTTTTACAATGGGGATTCATGCATCTAATTCGCACGCAGGCGGCATGTTTATTTTTATTTCCACAAATATTTCCAATTCATTTCAATCACCAATGGGTATTTTTCAACCACAACCAAACAATATCAACCACAAACAATTATTCAACCATTCGTATTTTTCATCCAATATTTCACACCAATTCACAACAATAAATATCGTCAATGGTTTGTGGACGAGGGGAGTATGTGTATATATATATATATATTTAATTTCTATATTTCACTTGCATTTCAACACATATATCAATTATTCTATGCATGTATAATTCATACTTCGCTCATATAGCTTACACCACGCATGTACATGAGGTATACAACACGTGTGTAATTTATATTTCGCTAATATAATTTATACACGACATTTTCCATTCAAATTCCTTTAATTTAGATTTCTCACATTGGTTTTCGAAGTGCTAAAAATCGTAGTTGACTCAGAAAAATCCGCGGCTTCTTCTATCTGGTAGAGAGCTTCCTTGCGGTCCCGATGTTTCCTATTTCATCGAATTTTGTTAACACACTAAAAAGATGTGATTTTTCAAAGTGTAAACATAAAAAAGAACTCACCTTTCACGATGGTTCAAAACTAGGTTTACGGTTTCCGCGAGAACCGGGGCACGAGGGGATGATCGGCGGGTTGGACGTGGAAGAGGGAGGAGAGGGCTACCTATCAGTGGTGGTTTGGTGGCGTTCGGTGGTCAGGATCGTCAACGGCGGCGGCAGGAAGGTCGGGGCTTTCTGGGCTCGATTCAGGCGGAGGAGGGGTTGGTCGGGGTCGTGGTGGGGTCGGATTTGAAGGGGAGGCGAAGGCGCGTCGAGCGGCGGTGGTTGTGGAGGTTGGAAGCGACTGTAGCGGCGACGATCTGGCCTGGAAGGTTGGAACGACGGTGATCGTCGAGAGCGAGGTTTTTTTTAGTTTTTTTAAAATAATGAATGGAGAAATATGATTGGTTGATGGTTTTAATAAAATTTTAAATAGTGTTTTCTCAAACAAACTCCTTTTCAAACCCAACGACTGTCGCCCCCAGCAAAATAACCCCATTCCGGACACAATGGGATATGTTTCGTTGGCAAATTCGACTGTTACAGTCAGTTAGTTTTCAAATTAAAGTATAAAACATTTAATTTTTAACTTTGAACGTACATTTCCATTTGCCAGGGCCACAAACTGATTCGAAAAATTCCAGAAAGATAAATCTAGCTATGTTTTGACGCTACGGTCCCAACAAAACTTGTTTCGTCGAATTCTGAGATCGTTTGAAAAATGGCCATTTTCTGGTCGATCCAATTTAACAGAAATTGACCAAACACATTTTCTTTTGCCACGCTCACATATTAGCTTCAAAAATTATGAAATTTGAAACCTAGCAATAATTTGACATCCCGAACCCAACAAAAGTGGTTTCGTCGAATTCCGAGGTCGTATGCAAAATATCAATTTTCCAGGACTACATATTCTATATAGCGACCATTCTGAAAATTCATTCGGCCATAACTTTTGATTCCCGTTATGAAACTTCGATTTTTCAGATTCGTTAGAAAGGTATTGATAAGAAGATTTAGATATTTTTGGTTTCGCTAAAATCCGTTATATTCTCCACCCTGCACAGTCAGTCAAAGTTAGAATTCAAATTTTCAAACTGACTCACTACTTCTAATTCACTATTTTATTGAAATATTCTATTTCAATTGTTCAAATTCCTTTGAAATGACCTTTTTAAAATTTTAAATTGGCTCGTATTTTCCGGGTTATTACAATCTCCCCCACTTAAAAACTTTTCGTCCTCGAAAAAGGAAACAACAGTAAAGTAGGAAACAAAATGTAAATGCAAAGTATTATAAAGGTACCTTGCACCGGAGTTAGTCAGAGATATCCACTCTACATTTGGGGTAAGTTTGCTTAATGCTTTCCTCAGTCTCCCAAGTACAGTCTCTAGGATCACTGCTCCACTGCACTTTAACCAAACGAACCTTTTTGCTTCTTAGTTCACTAGTTTCTTTGCCAACAATCTTTAATGGCTCTCTTCTGAGTGCTAATTCTGGAGTTATGTCTATATCCTGTTGCGCTGCTTCTTCTACAACAAGATCCGGATCATGCACATGTCTTCTAAGTTGAGATATGTGAAATACATCATGCACTCCCGGCAACCAATCTGGTAATTGAATCCTATAAGCAAGAGTTCCAATTCGTTCGAGTATAGGAAAGGGAACAATAAATCTCGGTGCCAACTTCCCAGTTTTGCCAAATCTGATTACTCCTCTCATCGGAGAAACTTTCAAATAAACATGGTCACCAACAGCAAATGTCAAATCCCTCCTTCTAGAATCTGCATAACTTTTATGTCGGCTTTGGGCGGTGCTCAAACGCTTTTTGATGAAGTCGACTTTATCAGATGCTTCTCTAATCATATCGGGTCCTAAAACAAGTCTGTTGCCAGGTTCTACCCAACATGCTGGAGATCTGCAAGGTCTGCCATATAATGCTTCAAATGGCGACATTCCCAAACTTGCTTGATAGCTATTGTTATATGAGAATTCTGCCAAATGCAAGTGATCTTCCCATGACCCACCAAAGTCAATTATAAAAGCCTGCAATAAATCTTCTAGAATTCTATTCACCCGCTCAGTTTGGCCATCTGTTTGAGGGTGATAAGCGGTGCTCATATTCAGTTTCATTCCCAATTCTGTCTGGAAAGCCTCCCAGAATTTGCTAGTAAATAGGGGATCTCTATCACTGACTATGCTGATGGGAATTCCATGCAGCTTAACGATTTCTTTGAAATATATCTGTGCTAGACTTTGAGCGGTTCTATTGGATCTGACAGGTACAAAATGGGCAGTCTTCGTGAAGCGATCTACGATTACCCAAATGCTGTTATTACCTTTCCTAGTTCGCGGCAAGCCATCTATGAAATCCATGGAAATCTGTTCCCACTTCCAACCTGGGACTTCCAACGGTTGCAACAATCCAGCAAGCTTCTGTTGGTCACTCTTGACTAATTGACAAGTAGGGCATCTGCTCACATACAAAGAAATATCCCTTTTCATTGTCTTCCACCAGAAAGTGCGTTTGATATCGTTGTACATTTTACTCACACCAGGATGGATGCAAAATTTGGATTTATGGCATTCATCCAGCACTTCTCTTCGAAGGCCTGGAATATTTGGGATGCAAATCCTATCATTTAACCTGAGAACCCCCTTATTGTCAATACGAAAACTCATGGTTTCACCTTCCTTGACCCTCTGACTGATTCTCTGAATGAATTCATCGTCTTTTTGAAGGGCTGAAATCCTATCAATCAATCCAGGTGTAATTATAAGATTGGCAATGATTGTGGTTTTTCTACTAAGCGCATCCGCTACAACGTTAGCCTTGCCCGGCGTATACAGGATATCAAGATCATACGTTGCAAGAAATTCTAGCCAACGCTGCTGTCTCAGATTCAGATCTTTCTGGGTGTATAAATACTTCAATGATTGATGATCTGTGTACAGTATAAATTTCTCGCCCAATAAATAATGTCTCTAGATTTTCAATGCAAAAACGATGGCTAGCAACTCAAGATCATGAGTCACATAATTCTTCTCATGCGGTTTCAGTTGGCGGCTTGCATAGGCGACTACTTGGCCTCTCTGCATTAACACTGCACCAAGACCTCTAATAGAAGCATCTATCCAAACCGTTAAATCCTGATTGCCATCAATAATAGTCAACACTGGAGCAGTTGTCAGTTTCGATTTCAATTCCTGGAAAGCTTCTTCACAGTCGGAAGTCCACTTAAACTTCTCATGTTTCTTCGTGAGCTTCGTTAACGGACCGGATATCTTCGAAAAATTCTTAACGAACTTTCGATAATAACTAGCCAACCCCATAAAACTTCTAACTTCTATGGGAGTAGTGGGTTGTTTCCAGTCTTGAATCGCTGTTATTTTGCTTGGGTCAACAGAAATTCCTTTCTCTGACACGACATGGCCAAGAAATTTGACTTCTTCTTGCCAGAAGACACATTTAGAGAATTTGGCTTTGAAGACGTTCTTCCTTAGAATCTCCAATACTTGTTCTAAGTGTTTTCATGCTCGGGTTTTGATTTGGAGTAGATTAAAATATCATCAATGAATATGAGGACAAATTTATTCAGAACTCCCCTGAACACTCTATTCATTAGATCGACAAAGTATGCTGGAGCGTTGCATAGGCCAAACGGCATTACTAACCATTCATAAAATATGTCTGGACCTCTGCAAGCTGTCAAAGGAACACACTCTTCTGCTATTCTCAATTGATGAAAACCTATAGCTAGGTCCATTCGGGAAAATACTTTCGCCCCATTCAATTGGTCTAGCAAATCATCAATGCGGGGTAATGGATACTTGTTTTTGAGTGTCTGTTTGTTGAGGTCTCGGTAATCAACGCATAATCGAAGAGTACCATCTAACTTTGGGACAAACACAACAGCTGCACCCCAATTAAAAAAACTAGGTCTGATTAGACCCTTCCACAACAGTTGACGAGTTTGATCGCCTAATTCTTCTTTTTCCTTCGGAGTCATTCTGCGAATTGGATGTACCACTGGTCTGGAATTGGGAATTAGATCGATTCGGAATTCTATTTCTCTTTGCGGAGGTAAGTTTTCAACTTCTTCAAACACATCCGCATAGTTTCTAACAATCGGAATCTTTTCTATGGAAGTGGGGATAACTTCTAATGCCGACCAAAATTCTTCTCTATTTGGATTCGAACCATGACAGGGTACCGTAATATATCCAAGCTTCGTTCGAATTTTAACAATTCTCTCTGCACAATTTACCTCAGCTTTGTATTTCGTTAACCAATTTATCCCGAGAATGATATCGAATTCGGGAAAATCCATAACGATTAAATCAAAAGGAAACTTGTAGGAAGAATAAGAGACTGGCACTCTACAATATGAACTGAGAGTAACAGGACCCCCTATCGGGTTATGTACTTCAACCGATTCTTTGAGCTTTCGCTGTTTTAACTTTAATTTGTGCATTGTGTTACTAGCAATAAAACTACGTGATGCACCCGTGTCAAACAATACAGAAACAGGAATATTTTTAATGGTAAGGGTACCTCCCAAAACATCAGGTTTACCTGCTCCATCGAAAGCAGCTGGCGGGCTTGACCCGTCATATACGTGAGCTACTGTGGCTTTCTTCAGCAAAGGACAGTCTTTGACCAGATGATCGGTCTTGCGACAGTTGAAGCACGAGTGAGGGTTCTGGGAGCCTTGGCTCGAACCTTGAGAATTGGTTCTCTGCCTTTTCGGAGCTGTGCAGACATTTGAGCAGTGCCCCAGCTTGCCACAATTAAAGCAGTTTTCTCTTGGCGGCTTACTGGTTTGGGGATTCGAAGATGCCGCTTGGCTTGACTCGCCTTGATTTACAGCAGGCTTGCGCTTATTCCCGGCTTGGCTTTTAGCGCGATCCTGATCCAGATGTCTTTGATCAAGGTCTTCGTAGTTGCATGTCATTTCCACCAGTTCGTTGAATTCCATCTTGACATGGGCCATGGCTCTATCATGATATTGTCGTCTTAGCCCAAGGATAAACCTCTTATTTTTCGACTTTGCAGTGGCGACGAGCTCCGGAGCATAGGGCGACAACCGTGTAAATTTATTCAGATAATCTTGCATAGAAAGATCCCCCTGCTGGAGATTGGCGAAGTCATCGTGCATCCGTTCTAAAGCTTGTTCTGGGACATATTTCTCCTTGAAGAGTTCTTTGAAACCATCCCATGTTCTTCCAGCTTCTCTATTCCTGGCGGTGAGAGATTCCCACCATAGTTCAGCTTGTTTCTACATAAGCCAGGCGCCCATAATAGCTTTATCTTCATCTCCAAGCCTTAGGCCTTCAAGAATTTTCTCGCATGTTTTGAGCCATGCAGGGCCTCTATTACGGTGCCAGTTCCCGAGAAGGTCTTGTCTCCTAAGTTCTTATATCTCTTAGCTACACGGTCTAGCTTGAAGTATTGAGCTGCCGGAGGTTGTATCAAAGGTCCTTCTTGAACTGGGGCTTCTCCCCTTCCTCGGCCTCGGCCGGCACGGCCTCCTCTAGCGGCGGCTGCTCTGGTAGCCATTTTTCAAATTCTGTATAAGCAAGAAAAGAGTCAGTTAACAGAAATGATAGTCTATTGCATAGTTAAGCAGAAAATTTACGAAAAGATAACGATGGACTGATCAAATTGTTTTTGCTATTCTGCTCGGCTCATTCTAGGACTTTACTAGTCCTATCTCTAATGAGCGACTCGCCTTAGAATACTACTGATTCTATTTTGATGAAGTGTTTAGTGTGTTAGACTCCAGAACTAAGGTTAACCAAAGCTATGATACCAGCTGTGACGATCCCAAAACCCCGTGACACGGTGTTAAGGATAATCATTGGAATATAACACATTAATCATCATTAGCAGATCACAGATAATAGCATAAACAGAAATTAGAATAATTTACACACATATGACAGCGGAATCATATAGATATCATCACATCAGAGAAGCACTGTACATGATACAACTTAGTGCATAATGATACATAATCAGTCACCATCGCCTGAGGCGGAATCATATATAAAGAGTACTCAAAATAAATATCAGTCTACATCGCCAATGGCGGAATCATAATATAGATACAATAATGGCGGAGAAAATCCAAGTCAGCACGGTGTAGTCAAGCCTCGCCATAAGCCAAAAGCGCGTCAGAAACCTGTAACTAGGCTGCCCGTGTGAAAATGAGGGCACCCGAGTTTGCAAGGTGAAACAAACTACGAGTCAGTCATGGGACTGGTATTAGAAATCTACTTAACTAATTAACAACAATAATAAGGAAAATCAAAGGACCACGCCACTTTCGCGGAACATGTTTACTCCAATGAGTGCTAGTGCATGAAATAAAGTAAATGATTAAATCATCGCAATGCTTTTTATAAAATGAAGCCATTATAAGACTTAGGTCCCATCACACAATGCAACGCAAGCCGGAGGATAGAGTTTTACCTTATAATGGCCAAAAATGCTTCATACGTATAAAACAAAAGTGTTTGATATTATTACTAGTGCATATATGTTTCAAAAGCAAATTCAATCATAAATATCAATCCTAGGCGGCATTGCTACCATCTACTATGTCGCCATACTAGTAATACAATCACGTTCGCATATTTCGTATTGGGAATTGGATTCCTTCATGAGTCGAGGCAAGGGGCAAGCTCCTCTCCGATTCGAGACACTCTAGCAAATATCCCAGGACCCCACTATGATCCTTGGATCTTCAGGGCCGGTCCTCTCTTACTTTTGAGGATTGGCTATTCTTGAACACATGTTTCCCGGTCCTTACAGACCTATATCGAGGCGCCTCGCATTCGAACAACCACACAGGTGAAAAGTATATATAATGTCAGGGCTGGTAGGTCACTGACACCACCTTAGATAGAAATAAACGTCGTGCTCTCCCTGCAGTAACTCTCCCGTTTTTGACTCATACCGAGGTGTGAGGCTCGCGAATTCACGTTATACACAAAGCTACGTCACTCAGACCATGCTTTGATCATCAACCACAAGACTTTGCTTTGCAACAGAAGCCTTGATCATATGCCACTTAGGCGTGCCACACAGGCAATCCACTCCATGCGACTGATTTCTATCAATACATAACCTCTGAGCTCGTACGTCTCAGAGAAGGGCGTTAAGCAAGAGAATAAATTCTCCGCCGCCAAACAGATATATATTTATCAGAGATCAATCAGCACAGAACAAAATCCAATGTCAGACACACGGTCCATTTACAAGTCCGTTCTGGGTCTGAACGAAACCGGAGGCACCAATTCCTCGCATATCCATACAATCAACAGTATGTTTGGACGGCTACTACTTCAGTTCCTTCATGGTAGCTACTACAATCACAAGCATCAGTAGCGCCCATCCATCCAATGTGAGGATCGTCGGTCTTCAACCATCTTCGACTCTTCGACTTCTCAAGGTCGATCGATTATTTGAAATGAGATGATCTCGGCCTTTTCAATTAATCCACGTATATTTAGATTTTCAAATCAATTTGTCACATGGTTGGACTATTCAACATTCACATTTCAGTTCTTTAGTTATAATTTTCATGTTAAATACATTCAACCATCACATATCAAGCAAACACAACAAAATGGGATTATTTTCACTCTATATCGTCTATAGTATTTTATAACGATATATCGCCATTTTTATTTATTTTAAAACGGCCATATTTAATTAAACGACGTTTCAGGTCGTGTCGATGCACTGGCGCTGCTTTTCACTAATTTTTTTTTACACATATCTGAAAATCTAACCGTTGGATCTTCACAAATTTTATATCATTAGGAAGGTCATTTCAAAATGAATCCAACGGTTTCAGTTTCGGGAAAATCCGACGGTCGGATTTCCTGCACTAGTCATTTGAAGTTACGGTTTCAATTTACGAACTGCGGCGTCGTTATTCGATTTTATTTAATTATATATATATATATATATAATCGTTTCTGGCGCTGTTTTTCACTAATTTTGAATTAAACATTCCAGACAATCCAACCGTCGGATCTTCACAAAGTTGGTGCCGTTGGAAAGATATTTCCAAGGCGAACCCAACGGTTGCGGTTTCGGGAAAATCCAATGGTCGGATTTCCCGCACTAGTCGTTTGAAATCACGGTTTCAAAACACGAACTGCACGGCCACGTTTCGTTTTAATTTTATTTATATTTATATATTTATATAAATATAGTTCATTCAAAAATTCCTATATCGTTTTCACTTCAATTATTTCACTACCACCTTTAAATTTTGGAAAATTTCGCCATAACCTCCTTTGTACGAGAGAGGCTGGGAAAATTCCCAAATAGCCACACGGGCGTCTCATGTCAAAAAGAAAAAAGAAAAAGCCAAGCGGCTAGCCAACAGGCTCATAAAATCATCACCCAAACAAACAGTAAATGTGTACCTATTTGTCGGGCACAAAATTTTATTCCTCTTCTCTAGCCCCTTTGCTATAACTTGTTCAATAAATATGCATGTACATATATACAATTTATATCACTTATCATTTTCCATTCAACTTCATGTTTGATTTACTTTGGTTTAAAAACACCATTCATTCTAATGTTGCATGCATAGGCTAAAATCATATCATTAGCTAATTAATGTATATTTCAACTCATGCACATTTATTTGAACAAGTGGATATTTTTAACACTTCACATTTCAAAGATGATAATTTTGGCGAACTAAAATAGATTTCAACACATGACTATTTTATTTAGTTCCTATGCATGTTAAAAATAATATTTCTTCACAAATATTTATTTCAACGTCCGCATATCTCTAGCGTATCACATATATGATAAAAATGATATTTTTATCATTTAAAATATTTATTCGACAAATGGATGTTTTCAACACTTCATAGTTTCAATAAAAATGTAATTTTTATTGTTCGATCTTTTTATTCAACACATGAACTTTTCCACTACATGCACTTCTCAACACATGAGCATTTCTACTCATGGATATTTTATTTATGTTGTTCATATAAGAAAGATAGGATTTTTATTGTTAAAACTATTTATATATAAGGCGAATATTTTTCATACTTCATATATATTATAAAATGTGATTTTTATTGTTTAAACACTTCATCCATTCACACATGAATTAAATTTTCACAATCACTTTTCAACACACAAACATTTCCACACATGGATATAGTTTCAACATATGAATTTAATTTCAACGCATGAAGATAATTTCAACATATGAAAATAATTCTAACACATAAAGATTATTCAAAATTTCGGCAGCATAACGGCAGGGTAGTTAAAACCGGCACCGTCCCTAGTACGGCTCCTCGCTCTACCTTAAAACCTCGCGGTTTTTTACAATGGGGATTCATGCATCTAATTCGCACGCAGGCGGCATGTTTATTTTTATTTCCACAAATATTTCCAATTCATTTCAATCACCAATGGGTATTTTTCAACAACAACCAAACAATATCAACCACAAACAATTATTCAACCACTCGTATTTTTCATCCAATATTTCACACCAATTCACAACAATAAATATCGTCCATGGTTTGTGGACGAGGAGAGTGTATATATATATATATATAATTGCTATATTTCACTTGCATTTCAACACATATATCAATTATTCTATGCACGTATAATTCATACTTCGCTCATATAGCTTACACCACGCATGTACATGAGGTATACAACATGTGTGTAATTTATATTTCTCTAATATAATTTATACACGACATTTTCCATTCAAATTATTTTAATTTAGATTTCTGACATTGGTTTTCGGAGTGCTAAAAATCGTAGTTGACTCAGAAAAATCCACGGCTTCTTCTATTTGATAGAGAGCTTCCTTGCGATCCCGATGTTTCCTGTTTCATCGAATTTCGTTAACACACTAAAAAGATGTGATTTTTCAAAGTGTAAACATAAAAAAGAACTCACCTTTCATGATGGTTCAAAACTAGGTTTACGGTTTCCGCGAGAACCGGGGCACGAGGGGATGATCGGCGGGTTGGACGTGGAAGAGGGAGGAGAGGGCTACCTATCGGTGGTGGTTTGGTGGCGTTCAGTGTTCAGGATCGTCGGCGGCGGCGGCAGGAAGGTCGGGGCTTTCTGGGCTCGATTCAGGCGGAGGAGGGGTTGGTCGGGGTCGTGGTGGGGTCGGATTTGAAGGGGAGGCGAAGGCGCGTCGAGCGGCGGTGGCTGCGGAGGCTGGAAGCGGCTGTAGCGGCGGCGATCTAGCCTGGAAGGTTGGAACGACGGTGATCGTCGAGAGCGAGGGTTTTTTTTTTTTTTAAATAATGAATGGAGAAATATGATTGGTTGATGGTTTTAATAAATTTTTAAATAGTGTTTTCTCAAACAAACACCTTTTCAAACCCGACAACTGTTGCCGCTAGCTAAATACCCCCATTTCGGACATAATGGGATATGTTTCGTAGGCCAATTCGACTGTTACAGTCAGTTATTTTTCAAATTAAAGTATAAAACATTTAATTTTTAACTTTGAACGTACATTTCAATTTGACAGGGCCACAAACTGATTCGAAAAATTCCAGAAAGGTAAATCTAGCTATGTTTTGTCGCTACGGTCCCAATAAAACTAGTTTCGTCGAATTCTGAGATCATTTGAAAAATGGCCATTTTCTGGTCGATCCAATTTTACAGAAATTGACAAAACAAATTTTCTTTTGCCACGCTCACATATTAGCTTCAAAAATTATGAAATTTGAAACCTAGCAATAATTTGACATCCCGGACCCAACAAAAGTGGTTTCGTCGAATTACGAGGTCGTATGCAAAATATCAATTTTCCAGGGCTACATATTCTATATAGCGACCATTCTGAAAATTCATTCGGCCATAACTTTTGATTCCCGTTATGAAACTTCAATTTTTCAGATTCGTTAGAAAGGTATTGATAAGCAGATTTAGATATTTTTGGTTTCGCTAAAATCCGTTATATTCTCCACCCTGCAGAGTCAGTCAAAGTTTGAATTCAAATTTTCAAACTGACTCACTACTTCTAATTCACTATTTTATTGAAATATTCTATTTCAATTGTTCAAATTCCTTTGAAATGACCAATTTAAAATTTTTAAATTGGCTCGTATTTTCCGGGTTATTACACTTAGCTTGTCTGTTCATTGGCATTAATTGATTTATTAATGCACCAACCACTCACATTAGAACTGTTGTTTGCGGTTGCTGGATGTGCCGGGCGGTTCCAGGCATATTTCTACCGCAAACTCATTCTAACCTCAGGTTTTGGGTTTGATGCACTAAACTCTCACATTAGACCTGTTTTTGCGGTTGCTGGATGTGTCGGGTGGTTCCGGGCAGTCTTACACCGCAACTCGATCTAACCTTGGGTTAGGCATGTTCATCTTTTAACCAATTTACATATTTACCATTCATGTCCAAGTTTATATGTCAATTATCCAAAAGTGTAGTCAATTCAAGTTAATTATATGATTACAATCCAATTTATGCCAATTACGTAATATTCAACTTTTACCCAAACTTTCCCCTAACGTTCCCACGTCGTTTGTACGTATAATTCATGTAATACGTTAGGCTCGCAACTAGCCTAACTCATAAAAAGGGAAGAAACACATGACATCATAACTGGCATATAACAATATAGATCTAATTAAGTATGGGTAACATAAACTTGGCATAGAACAGCATAAATCTAGTTAAGCATATAAACGTGAACTAGCATATAAGATAGATCCAGTCAACATATAGAATGCGAACTAGCATAGATATAAAAGTATAAACATAAACTTGCACAAATCTAAACATATAAACTGGCATGGATCTAAACATATAAACATATAGATTTAAACATATGAACTGGCATGGATCTAAACATATAAACATATAGATCTGAACATATGAACTGGTATGGATCTAAACATATGAATATAAACTTGTATAACTTGCATATAAACTTGCATAACTTGCATAGATGAACATAACCTGCATATAAACTTGCGTAGATCATAAATTGCATATAAACTTGCATAGAACATAACTTGCATATAAACTTGCATAAATCATAACTTGCATATAAACTTGCATAGATCATAACAAACTTGCATAGATCATAACTTGCATATAAACTTGCATAGAACATAACTTGCATAGATCATAACTTGCATATAAACTTGCGTAGATCATAACTTGCATATAAACTTGCATAGAACATAACTTGCATATAAACTTGCGTAGATCATAACTTGCATATAAACTTGCATAGATCATAACTTGCATATAAACTTGCATAGAACATAACTTGCATATAAACTTGCGTAGATCATAACTTGCATATAAACTTGCATAGAACATAACTTGCATATAAACTTGCATAAATCATAACTTGCATATAAACTTGCATAGATCATAACTTGCATATAAACTTGCATAAATCATAACTTGCATATATACTTGCATAGATCATAACTTGCATATAAACTTGCATAGAACATAACTTGCATATAAACTTGCATAAATCATAACTTGCATATAAACTTGCATAGATCATAACTTACATAGAATGAATCTAATCAAGAATATGTAATTAGACATAGGAATTAACATCATAAAATGAATCTAATTACATATGATAACAAACTGCATATATTAACAAAATAGATGATAACAGAACTGGCTAATAGCATATGATTCAACATGCATATTCATACAGTCCAGATCACAACTTATCATAATTACGTTTAAATAATTGTCTTGTGAAAGTAACTGCACTCACAGAGAACAGATTAAAGAAGAGAATTGGGCGTTTGTAGAATCGTTCTCCTTTTTACAATTCTTAGGTTTTGATCTTTATCTTTCATCTTGAATTTGATTAGTTATGGTGGAGGCTAGGTTAGTTTAGGATGCAGTAGCATGGCGGCTTATGAGTGAATTTAGTTTATATTAGGGTTTAGGTTTATGTGTGCTTATATAGATGTGTAGGATTAATTAGAACCCTTAGATCTGACTAGGATTCATCTAAGCCATCCAGAATGAAAAGACATGCCACCAGACCATTCAAATAAAGCCACATAAGCCCTAAAACTCCAAAAATCGTCATCAATAAATAAAAATGCGCCATGTGTGCAACATGATGCGCAGCAGCAGGGGTGTTGACACCCACATGTCATATATACACACATATATATATATTATATTTATTTACTTTTTATTGAACTGCATTCACACTAAGCCACTTTTTAGCCATTCCCCTGAAACAAAAAATATGGCGCTGGCGGGGATTGAACTCAGAACCTCTTGTATACAAGTCACGTGCTCTAACCAAATGAGCCACTAAGTCTTTTGTTTACAAACCTTAGAACAATGCTAAACATTATTCTTTTCTCATTCCTCGTTTTTCATGTTTTGTTGCAATATTTAATTTTTCTCTTAAATATATTTATGTATATAATATATATACATATTTCCACATTTTTAATTTCATTAAAAATGGGGGGTGTTACATTCTCCCCTACTCAAAGGATTTCGTCCCCGAAATCTTCAAGTTAAGAAGAATATATCCTACCATCCATCTACTCATCCGTCATCCAAAAGCATCCATTGTCCTTAAGAAGATTTCTAATGCTATATGAACATATGCAAAGGTGTGTGTATATGTTCCTTATCTAATGCAAATATCAGGCGGTCTACCGATTCAGTTGACCTCCTCAATGAAAATTATGTCAGTGCCATGAGTCCAACATGTATGCAAAGGAATCCTAATGATACATATCATTTTTGTATGAGTGCACAACCATTCATTCAAATGCAACCTCCATATGATAACGCATTCAATATACATCCATTAATTTAAATATGCACACTCATTCATATGCAATATGAAAGTGATTGAGCCAATCTAGTGCCTAATGTGTGTGTAAATGCATCCACGAGCAACCACTTGCATCCACCAAACATTACATGTCTCAAACACATGTTTACAACCATAGGATTTTCCTACCTAAAGATCGAAGATGTAATCGAGAGGATATACTAAACGATAGAACAAGTAGAAACAAAGCGGTAGATAAAGGAGAGGTTAAGATCATACCCTCAAAAAGGAAAGGGTATAACGCACGTATCTTGTCTTCCGTTTCCCAAGTCATGTCGCCTTGATCATCTCCCCATTGGACTTCAACCAACTTGACCTCTCGGTTGCGTAACTTCTTGACCTCCGATCCAAGAATGCATGTAGGAGCTCGTCTAATCATGGCATCTCGCTCCACTTCCACTTCCCTAAGCATGCATGGCTCCACTACTTCCGTGGTATCATGTAAACACTTCCGCAAATGCGACACGTGAAATACGTCATGAACACCACTAAGCTTCTCTGGCAACTTCACTCTGTACGCCATCTGTCCAATCCTCTCTGTAATGGGGAATGACCCTACGAACCTCGGTGCCAACTTCCCTACAGATCTAAAACGAACAACATTCCTCAACGATGATAATAAAAACCATGTCCCCAACACCGAACTCAAGATCGGTCCTTCTCTTATCAGCATATGACTTTTTCCGGCCCTGTGCCGTCTTCAAGAATTGTTTTTCTCAAGCTCTCGTCTCGTGAAATGCAAAGTCTTTAATGAACTTCCTATAATAGCACGCCAACCCTAGAAAACTTCTTACTTCCATTGCGTTTCTAGGAACCTTCCAATCTTGGATTGCCAACACCTTCACGAGATCCATTGCTATCCCTTCCTTAGAGACCACGTGTCCTAAGAACCTCACTTCCTTCCTCCAAAAATGGCATTTGGAGAACTTAGCCTTGAGTTGATGTGCTCGAAGAGTATCTAAGACTTCCCTAAGAGGGCATGTTCTTCCTCGCTTCTAGAGAATATCAAAATGTATTCCACAAAGACTACTACGAACTTGTTTAGAAACTCCCTAAACACCCTACTCATCAAATCTACGAAATATGCGGGTGTATTCATCAAACCAAAAGGCATGACGAGCCACTCGAAGAAACCATCGGGAGTCCTAAAAGTAGTCTTATCTATACTCTCCTCAGCTGCCCTCAGTTGATGAAATCCTGTAGCTAAGTCCAACTGCGAGAAAACCGAAGCGCCAACCAATTGATCGAACAAATCATCTATCTTCGGTAATGGGTGCCTATTTTTCTTTGTGAGTTTATTTAGCTCCCTATAGTCCACACATAATCTAAGTAAATCGTCCTCCTTTGTAGCAAAAACAACTGGAGCACCCCATTCCGAAATACCTCTTCTTATGAACCCTTTCTCAAGTAGCTCCCCTACTTGCTTAATGAGTTCCCTCCTCTCTCTTGGAGCTATGTGGCGCACTGGCAATGCAACTGGCTTTGCATTATCTACTAAGTATATACGGAAGTCTATCTCGCGCCTCGGGTAAACCCCGAACCTCATCTAAGGTGTGACTACATGAACAGATTTCAAATCATCGATGGATGCGTCAAGTGATTCTAGGTAGCTAAACATCACTGAACCTCTAGGGTCACAAGAAATATCAAGGGTCTTTCCCTAACGAGTCAACAGTCTAACTACCCTCTTTTCACAGTCTAGGATGACACCATACCTGGTTAGCCAATCCATCCCTAGAATCAAGCCATAACCCATGAAACCAAGAATGTAGGCATTGCATTCAAACCCAACGCCCAAGATAGACACTCTCAAATCGTGACAAAGCATAGATAAATGAGCCGAACCACCAATTGGATTTGAGACTACAATGGGATCCATAACTAGACCAGTATTTTAGGTGCAGTGTTTCAACCAACGAAGTAGATATAAACGAATGTGAAGCGCAAGAGTCAAAAAGAGTCCTAGGAAAAAGAAATCAAATCTTCAATCGAAACTTCCTATCTCTTTCAGATATACTGATCACGAGAACACAACCTGCCCTCTAGAAGATCCTGCCCTCTGTCCTTACCCTTGCCCTTGCCCTTGCCTCCTCGGGCAATCTTAAATCATATGTCCTGCCTCGGCGCAATGGTAACAGCCAGTCTTCTTCTTCTTCTTTCTAACGTCTTTCTTTAAGTGGCTAGGTATTTCACAATTGTGGTACTTCCTTTTTTCTTGGCCCATTTTATCCTTTCCGCCTTTCTTTTGTTGTTGTTGTGCCTTCTTTGGATCCACTTTCTTATCCTATGTCCTATCCATGCCTCCACTGCACGTTCTCCAATCGTGACCTCCCACCAAGATGGAGCTTCATCATTCATTAACCAAGCAGCTAGTTGAACCTTCCTTCCATCATCTATCTCAAAGATACCAAACAAGTCCTCCACTTCCTTGAGCCAATTTCTAGCTTCGACAAACGTCTTAGCCCCATGAAGTGGTTTTCCGCCCATCGCACGGAAGTCCTTACATATCTTAGGAAAAGCATCTAAATGTGGAGGAAGAGATTCAAAAAGGAAAAAGGGAGAGATTCAAAACGGAGAATCGGAAGAAAGATATATGGCTGTTGGGGATTATGTTTTTCATAATAAACTTTTCTCTTGAAAACACCTTCTTTAAAACATGTTTTTGAAAATACTTCTTAAAAAAAATGCTTTTGAAAACGGCTTTCAAAATCTTTTATCTGTTTTGGTAATCTTCAGCTCTAATACCACGTGTAACACCCCACATCCATTAATGTCACTCAGAAAGGGAATGCATTAACTTTCATGGATCATTATAAGTGTATAGAACAGAAATCACAAGACATATATATATATATAAAATAGTACTTCAAAATTTAAAACAACTTCATTGCAGCGAATAAGCAAAACATAGTTTGGTTATATCATCAAAACCACTGAGTACACTAATATCCATCTTGGACAAATTATTTTTTGAGTACATTAAACAAAAGCATAACCCCAATGCAAATAGACATGAAAAGAGATAAGCTGAACATTATTTTCATCACTTCCAAGCACTTCCAAAGAGAGAGAAAAAGATCCAAGTCAAGCTCCACTAGTCCCACCCTGAGAATCTGGGAAGGGGGGGGGAGAAAAGAAAAGAGGAGAAACAAACGAGGTCAGACAAAAAGTCTGGCGAGTCCAGTGACTTTAGCAATATAATCATTAAAGTAACAAGATAAGAACATAAACTAGAAAGTAAGAAACGACTGTAACATAATCATATATGACAAGGTAAGCAAGATGAATAAGGTAAACGTTGATTGCGCTTCTAATCACTATAGGATAATTACTACACTACACCAACCCTATTTACTATGAAATTTGATCCCTCTTACTAACCATAATGATAATGGTAGCTTCGTGTACCCCTAGCTGCTATGCAAGGTGTCGCCTGCCCCTATCTCCATTAGTTGTACCCACCACCCTCCCCATTCGATCGGCTCCCTAACTCGTGTGTATTTATTACTTGTGTCATTCGGCCCCGCTTGTTTGTAGATACCTGTGATGGTCCCACCATGGGGTGTATCAATCCCTATGATGGCAACCCGGCATAATTCAAGATGCACAGTGTATAACTACTAATGCCCAGTGCCTGATTTTTCCACTCCGGAGCATGTGCACGCCCGTACTCTGTTGGAACCTACATTGACGCACCACCTGCCGCTATTTTGACCTCTTATAATCAGCCCAGTAATCATGCCCCACCCTGCCTAGTTCAGGGTACCATGATACATCTATGTGGGTTACTGCTGAAATGGGTCCCCGTTACTAGGGTTTCCTAACCAACATGTTATAACGATTAAGTGTTCTCAATTTAACCTAACCCCACCCATTTGTTTAATTAACATGTTGTATTGGTTAAGTGTCGCCTATTCATATGTTACTTAACCTTACCATTCTTAGCATGTCTGTTCATTGGCAATAATTGATTTATTAATGCACCAACCTCTCACATTAGAACTGTTGTTTGCAGTTGTTGGATGTGCCGGGCGTTTCCGGGTAGACTTCTACCGCAAACTCATTCTAACCTCGGGTTTTGGGTTTGATGCACTAACCTCTCACATTCGACCTGTTGTTGCGGTTGCTGGATGTGACGGGTGGTTCCAGGTAGTCTTACACCGCAACTCAATCTAACCTCCGGTTAGGCATGTTCATCTTTTAACAAATTTACATATTTACCATTCATGTCCAAGTTTATATGTCAATTATACACAAGTGTAGTCAATTCAAGTTAATTATATGATTACAACCCAATTTATGCCAATTACATAATATTCAACTTTTACCCAAACTTTCCCCCAATGTTCCCACGTCGTTTGTACGTATAATTCATGTAATACGTTAGGCTCACAACTAGCCTAACTCATAAAAAGGAAAAATGGAAGAAACACATGACATCATAGCTGGAATAAAACAATATAGATCTAAATAAGTATGGGTAAAATAAACTTGGCATAGAACAACATAAATCTAGTTAAGAATATAAACGTGAACTAGCATATAAGATAGATCCAATCAACATATGGAATGCAAACTAGCATAGATCTAAACATATATACATAAACTTGCACAAATCTAAACATATGAACTGGCATGGATCTAAACATATGAACATATAGATTTAAACATATGAACTGATATGGATATAAACATATAAACATATAGATCTGAACATATGAACTGGTATGGATCTAAACATATGAGTATAAACTTGCATAATTTGCATAGATGAACACAACTTGCATGTAAACTTGCATAACTTGCATAGATGAACATAACTTGCATATAAACTTGCGTAGATCATAACTTACATATAAACTTGCATAGAACATAACTTGCATAAATCATAACTTGGATATAAACTTGCATAGATCATAACTTGCATATAAACTTGGATATATCATAACTTGCATATAAACTTGCATAGAACATAACTTGCATATAAACTTGCGTAGATCATAACTTGCATATAAATTTGCATAGAACATAACTTGCATTTGCATATAAAGTTGCATTGTAAACATGCATAAATCATAACTTGCATATAAACTTGCATAGAGCATAACTTGCGTATAAACTTGCATAGAACATAACTTGCATATAAACTTGCGTAGATCATAACTTGCATATAAACTTGCATAGAACATAACTTGCATATAAACTTGCATAAATCATAAATTGCATATAAACTTGCATAGATCATAACTTACATAGAATGATTCTAATCAAGCATATGTAATTAGACATAGGAATTAACATCATAAAATGAATCTAATTACATATGGTAACAAACTGGCATATATTAACAAAATAGATGATAACAGAACTGGCTAATAGCATATGACTCAACAGGCATATTCATACAGTCCAAATCACAACTTATCATAATTACGTTTAAATAATTATCATGTGAAAGTAACTGCACTCACAGAGAATGGATTAAAGAAGAGAATTGGGCGTTTGTAGAATCGTTCTCCTTTTTACAATTCTTATGCTTTGATCTTTATCTTTCATCTTGAATTTGATTAGTTATGGTGGAGGCTAGGTTAGTTTAGGATGCAGCAGCATGGCAGCTTATGGATGAATTTAGTTTATAATAGGGTTTATGTTTATGTGTGCTTATATAGATGTGTAGGATAAATTAGAACCCTTAGATCTGACTAGGATTCATCTAAGCCATCCAGAATGAAAAGACGTGTCACCAGACCAATCAGATAAAGCCACATAAGCCCTAAAACTCCAAAAATCGTCATCAGCAAATGAAAATGCACCATGTGTGCAATATGATGAACAGCAGCAGGGGTGTTGACACCCACATGTCATATATATATTTTATATATATATATATATATATATATATATATATATATATTGAACTGCGTTCACACTAAGCCACTTTTTAGCCATTCCCCTAAAACAAAAAATATGGCGCTGACGGGGATTGAACTCAGAACCTCTTGCATACAAGTCATGTGCTCTAACCAAATGAGCTACTAAGTCTTTTGTTTACAAACCTTAGAACAATGCTAAAAATTATTCTTTTCTCATTCCTCTTTTTTCATGTTTTGTTGCAATATTTAATTTTTCTCTTAAATATATCTATGTATATAATAAATATACATATTTCCACATTTTTAATTTCATTAAAAATGCGGGGTGTTAAAACAAATATGGAATAGTGAAAATTTGCACACCTCTTTAGTTTAATTTATTGTGCTTAGGCATTCTACATATGGATATTCAATGGATTGAGCTCGATGTGATAAATCTAACACTCTTTATAAAGCTTTTAATAAAATTTACTTTCCCAGTCAATGGAACCATGCTCATTAAATTAAACTTCATGTTACTGGGAAATAACACAAACATCACGTGTTTAATCGTACCAAAAGATAAGCATAAAAAAAATTCTTAATCATAACTGATTCTCTAATATATAATTTAAGAGAATAGCTAAACGCAGTCGCTTAGGCGACTGTGTGTCATACTCTCTCTTTTTTATTTATTAAGAGAGATATGGTATCTTAATTATTAGCCATGCAAAATCATATGATTCTCTCTCCATCATGGAATAAGGTGCTTGCATGCATGTAATTGGTGGTCCCCTCCACTTTATTACTTACTTTTCTATGCTTTTATATCCTAACATATTTCATAATGTTTTTCTGCATATTTCATTCATTCGCACCGTGCAGATTAGTACGACTTAATTACTTCACACATTCTCAGCACATTCTTTTGCTTCTTTAGTGGCCCAAGAAGAATTAATTTTTCATTGTAAACCCAAAAGCCATGCACGCATGCAACACTATTGAATTAGCTTCTTCTGCACAGAATATTTAATACTTATTTTCACTAAGCTTTCATCCTTTGCATATAGTTATTCTTCAAAACCTTTTATGTTTCATTATCTTTTATCATAATGAATATTGATTTAAACTTAAGCTTAGAAGTGTGTGATGAGGAAGTGGAACTACACAGTGAACTAAATCCAAGAGAGGTGCATAAAGATCTTATTGAGATAGACAAAAGCCTTGATGTATAAGAAGTAGGACTACACGGTGAAGGAAATCTAAGAGAAATGGAAGAGAACCTTGATAGGACGAGCAATGATCTTGATGTAACAGAACCTTACATTGTAATGGAGTTTGCATCTCATGAAGAAGCAAAATCATACTACTTAAGGTATGCAAAACTAATTGATTTCGGTGCATCAACTAATTATAGTCGGCATTGAAAAAAGAACCATATGAATTTATTGATGTGAAATTTGCTTGTACTAGACATGACTATAAGCAAACCAAAGATGTCACTAAACCACGACCTTGCATTAAGATAGATTGTAAAGCAACCTTGCATGTTAAAAAAATAGATGATGGTAAGTGGGTTGTTCACGACCATACCAAAGAGCACAACCATGAATTGTTGCCATTATATTCACACTATTTCACTTGCCATAGAAACATTTTCTTACATGATAAAAATACTATTAATGATCTACATGCTGTTGGTGCTAAAACAAGCAAAATATTTGCAGCCGTGGCTAAACAATATGGGGATATGAAAATATTTGTTTCATGGAAAAGGACGTAAGAAATCATCTTGATAAAGAGAAGCGTTTGGAGCTAGAATTGGGAGATGCTAAGGCTATGCTTGAGTGTTTTATGCACGTGCAAGAAGAAGATCCTAATTTTTTTATGCGATGGATTTAGATAACAATCGTTTAAAAAATGTTTTTTGGGTCGATGCAAAAAGCCGTGAGGATTATAAGATAATTTGTGATGTTTTTTCTTTTTGATACGTCGTATATTACCAACAAGTATAAGATGCCATTTTCTCCGTTTATCGGTGTTAATAATTATTTTCAATCTATACTACTTGGATGTGCATTACTTGCAAATAAAACTACACCAACATTTATTTGGTTAATGATAATGTGGATTAGGGCAATGAGAGGAAAAACTCCTATCTCCATACTCACTGACCACGACAATGCTATGAAAACGGAAATTGCATAAGTATTTCCAAATTCACGTCATTGCTTTTGCTTATGGCATATTTTGAGAAAAGTTCCTGGAAAGCTTGGTCATGTCATTAAAAAGTATGATTACCTTATGAAAGATTTCAACAAATGTGTTTATAATTTATGGACAGTGAGGAATTTTAGAACAGTTGGTTGGACGTTATTGAAAATTTGAACCTTAAATATGATGAATGGCTTGATTCACTATATAAGGATCGTTTTTATTGGGTTCCTACTTACATGAGAGAAACTTTTTTGGTGGAATGTCTACGACTCAATGGTCCGAAAGCATAAACTCATTTTTCGATAAATATGTGAATAAGAAGACTAGTCTGAAAGAGTTTGTAGATCAATACAAATAAGCTCTGCAAGGTAGAGAAGAAAAGGAAGCTCAAGCGCATTTCATCACATGGCACAAACAACCTGCTTTAAAATCTCCTTCACCTATTGAAAAGCAAATGTCTAACAGTTACACACATGAAATTTTCAAAAAGTTTCAAGTTGAAATCATAAGAGTTACGGGATGTTTCTCTAAGAATGAGAGTGATGATAATGGAATCCAAACTTTTAGGGTCATCGACCTCGAAAATAATTATGATTACAAGGTAACTTATGTTGCGAGTCACCTATTTGAGTATAGTGGATTTCTTTGTAGGCATGCTATTATTGTTTTTCAGTCTCTTCGGATTTTTGAAATTCCAAATAAGTACATACTAGAAAGGTGGACTAAAAATGCTAAAAGTTTCTACGCCAAGAAGAAAGTTTCAAAGTGCATCCAATACAAAAGGCAACGATTTGATGAACTATTTCATGAGTCTCTTAACTTAAGTAAGGAGGGATCTATCTCGCAAGAAAGTTTTGAGATTGCATTACATGAAATAAAAGAAATTATCAAAAAATGTGAAAAGGTTAATCAATCAATTAAAAGTGCAGAAGAATCTCACGGTGAGACAATTGATCCAACAAATGAAAATGCATGCAGATCCATGCATGTGCTTGATCCTATAGTATCAAAGACAAATGGAACTCCCGAAAGGATAAAATAGGAATAGAAAAAAGAAATCTTAAAAAGAGCAAAAAAAGCAGGTATGCTTAATTAATAATGTTCTTTTCCATTAATTCAAGTTTGAAGTTTCTTATTTTTTTATTTGATGTTGAATAATTTTTTTCCAGGTTACTGATCAAGAGCTACCAATCTTGAGAAACAAACGTATTTGAGGAAGGTATAAATAGAAATTAAACAAATTATAAGCTTCATACATATTCTAATATTGATTTTTCTTGTGTTGTTAGGAACACTTAAGTTCAACCAATAACGCATTAGTTACTACTTTAAATGCTCCAAAACTTATAGAACATATGGTAAGAGTTTATATGAAATGTAACTGTGAAATTTACAAACAAATGGTGGATTCATATTTCAAATCATTTTGTAGGTGACCGTGAAAGAAAATCTTTATGCTAATGGTAGTATATATCAACAACTTTTGGCCTCATAAAGAGAAGAGAATTTCATACAATCCCGAGGAAATGAAAATGAAGCTTATGGATGGGATGCAAACTGGTCTATATAAGATATTTTCTATTTAAGATTGCTTTTGGATAAGAACAAGTTGTACTACAAGCATAAAAGATGCTAAACATCTTTTGGACTATCATTCATGATTATCTTTGCAATTACAATTTTGTATTGATATCATTTGTTTATCTTATTTTTGTTTTGATAGTTGCATATTCTAGTGCAAAGTTTTAATAACATTCATCTTACTCTTAATAGACTGAAAATGAAAATCAATGGAAATGGAAACTTGTAGGAGAAGAAAGAGTGCAATAAGTTTGCTATATAAAAATAAGTTATAAAGTGGATGGGGCCACTTATTAAATGCATGCAGATAATGACTCTTTGATGATGGAAAGAGAATGTATAAATATGTCGTATTGATTTTTGCATTGCTGATAAGTGAGATGGCATATCTCTCTCTTAATAAAAAAAATGGGAGAGTATGCAACACAGTCGCTTTAGGCGACTGTGTTTAGCTATTCTCTTAATTTAATATAAGCAAGTTGAATGATTTGCTCCCATGCATGCATGTATAGTATATAGGTAAATCATTATCATCATTTAAATTAAACAGTTATAGGAAGTGTAAATAAAATATAGGGTTGTATAGTACACACAAATAAATAACATGATTAAAAAAGATACAATTATATTATTGTTTACTTTTATCGGGGTACTAAAATTTAAGAGGTATATTAAAAAAGATGTAATTATATGCCCATGCAATATAATGGACTAAATACAAAGAAACAAAAAGAACAATGGCATAATGGAGAAACCCGTAGCTACACTTCTTTGGTTTACAATTGAAAATTAGCTTGGTTTCTCAGGAATATTGTTGCCTTTCGGGAAATGTCCCCCTCGAGAAGAGAAAGTTCATATATAAAAATGATGTATTTCTTTTTTTTCTTCCTCTCAAGCTGCCTAAAGGTAGCAGGACCAACAACGACTGTAGATTCTTTAAAAGAAGAGGAAGAAAAAACATATTGTCATGTTAGAACTTCATTCAACTTATCCTTCTTCACTTCCTTTAAAACAACTTTACGGGCAATAGTTGTTTCGGTGAACGTTAATTCTACCTATGAGATATGTGTAATAGTGACATCTCCCTCCTTTTCCAAATCAGAGTTTATATTATACTTAGATAGTGCTCCGACCTTCTCAACATCTTGATCAAGAGTAGATATTGTGGTGATGGTTATCATCGATTGATAGGGTTAAGGTTGTAACCTAAGGACAACTATGTTATTTGTTACGTAATTAAAGAATCCCATCAAAATTAAGTAGCCTTTGGTTTTATTTTTTATATGTATTGTTAGATAAAGATGCAATAAATGAATTAAAATATATTAAACATATATAAGTTGAAAATGTTAGAATAATTTTTTTTTTCAATTACACGTATGAGTATGTTCATGACCTAGAGTGTTGGACCAATATCTAAATGCTTATTCCATAAGTGTTAATAGTTAAAATGTATAAAGAAAAGGATATAGCTAGTTGCGTTAGTTGACACTATTATATGCAATGCTCTTATTAATTGGCTTTTTAATCAAGTAAGGTTTTATTAGAATTCAATTTTCAAGATTAAAACAAAAGGGTTTACTTACATGAGAACATGCTTATAAGGGTTATAGCAGTAGACTTTGCAAGGCAACATGGATCATATGGATCACTAGGTAATAGTATTTTCTACTAGAAAATAATCACAACACCCACTGTGGGTCCTTAAAGCCTCAAAATTATGAATTATGGCCAAAGTGATCATTAGGAAGTTTGTTTCTCAAGGAACTAGGAAATAGTCCTAAGGACTCCCTAGAGGTAAATGGATAAGTATATATTGTATTTGAAATTCCTTCAAAAAACTCAATCCCATAGAAAAAGTGTTCAGAATACGATGGATCGGAGATAGAAGGATAATAGAAAGAAGAAACAAAGATAACCTGCTAAAAAATCTGGTCGGTACTGACCACTCTGGTTGGTATTATGTTGAATTACTGATCGATGAGGCCCGTATTACCCTACTACATATTTGGATGTGGATATGAAATTAGCATTTCATAGGTGTACAGTTATGCTAGATGTTTTCTCTACAAATATGGACCCTATGTCTACTAGAAAAAACTTTTTAGTATCATCTTCTTCGTTCCTTATCTCTCCTACATCATTGTAACAACCCAAAATTTTAATAAAGTAATTTAATTAAAAAATAAATATTAATTAGAAATTATTGAGAAATGGGCAACCTTGCACGGATTTGGCGGGGTTTTATCGAAAATTTATTAAGGGCTTTGCACGGATTTCCCGGAGTTTTATTGAAAAATATTAATTAGAAAAAATAAATAAATTCTAGGTTTGGTGGGGTTTTGTTGAAAATTTATTAAGTACTTTGCACGGATTTCAGCTCCGCTTACCCGCCATACTAAAAAGAACTTGGTATTCTCATAGGACGTGATTTGCAAGGGTTCCTTTATGAGATTGAAGAAGGCTCTCATGACTACTCTAGTGTTGACTCTTCCAAATGGACCTAAGATGTTTAAAGTGTATACAGATGCTTATGGTATAGGATTGGGCGTAGTCCTAATGTAGGAGGGTAAGGTCATTCGTTATGAGAGATGACAACTAAGTTTACATGAGAAGAATTATCCTACCCATGATTTAAAGCTAGCAACTATTGTTTTTCCCTTAAGTCTTGGAGGCATTACTTGTTGGGCGAGAGGTTTGAGTTGTACATAGATCATAAGTCTCTCAAGTATCTATTTTCACAAAATGATCTTAACTTGAGGCAGCAACGCTAGATGGAGTTTCTAGCAACCTGCGATTTCGAGATTTCTTATACCCTTGGGAAAGGGAATGTATTGATGGATTCTATGAGCAGGCAGAGGATGAATTTGAGTCCATTGTTCGTAGACTGGTAGAGTTTGGAGTTTATCTCGCCTTTTGATTTCAGAACCTCTATGGATTATGCAACAAGATAATTAGCATCGCTTGAGGTGTAACCTAATCTAGTGGAACGGATTGGATCCATCAGCATGATGATTAGCAGCTAATCGATATATTGTACTGACCAGACAGATGCGAAACCTCTAGGAACCTTTCAGATACTCAGTTTATGAGAGAGGATGGCTACATCGTGATGGCAGGTAGTGTGTATCCCACACGGAAGATGTGACGAGTGCGATATTATTAAAGGCCCATCACTCTCGGATGACCATCCATCTAGGAGGAGATAAGATGTATACGTATATGAAGAGGGTTTTGTATTGGAAAGGGATGAAGAGAGACGTGACAGATTTTGTAGGAAGGTGCATATCATGTTAGAGAGTTAAGGCTGGGCAAAGGAAACCAGGTGGATTATTTCAGCCCTTAGATGTGCCACAATGGAAATGGGAAAGCGTCTCGATGGATTTCATAGATGGTTTTACTAGGTTGAGGAAAGGCAATACCAGCATTTGGGTGATCATGATAGATTAACCAAAAGATCTCATTTCATCCCAGTCAAGAAGAAAAGGACAGCAACAGGGTTGGGTTCAATATATTTGAGGGAGATCGTCAGGCTTCATGGAGTCCTTATGAGTAACATTAGTGACAGAGAACCCATCTTTACCGGTGAGTTCTAGAGAAGCCTGCTGGAGTCGTTGGGGACACAGCTGAGACTTAGTACAACATACCACCCTCAACAGATGGACAGACTGAGAGGGTTATTTAGATCCTTGAGGATTTATTATGGCTGTGTATTTTGGACTTGGGAGGTAGTTGGGACGAGCATCTTCCCTTGGTTGAGTTCGCCTATAAAACTACCAGATGAGTATTGGCATGACACCTTTCGAAGCTTTGTATGGACGACCTTGTAGATCACCATCTTGTTGGTGGAGACTACAGATAGGCTTCTTTTCAGAACGGAATTGATCAAAGAAACCTCAGACAAGATCGACTTAATTCGAAATAGGATAAAGGCAATTCAAGACAGACATAAATCTTATGTGGACAGAAGAAGATCAGATCTTGAGTTTAGCGTGAGGGATATGGTTTTCATTGAAGTATCTCCCTTTAGGAACGTGGCACTGTTTGGTTCAGTTGGGAAATTAGCACAAAGTTTTGTGGGACCATTTCCGATAGTAGAGAGGATAGGTCATATGGCCTATAGAGTTCAGCAACAAGAGAGACTGTCAGCAGTTCACGATGTATTTCATGTCTCATATTTGAGTAAATGCCTACACGATTCTATAGTGGTAGTAGAAACTATGCACTTTAGAGGAGGTTGAGGTCGAGAAGGAGGCTTCTTGCGGATGAGTACCTACAAGGATTCTGGATTTAAAAGTAAAGAAATTAAGAAACAAAGAGATTAGACTCGTCAAGGTTCAATGGGGATAGGACAACAGCGAAGTAACGTGGAAAGCAGAAAAGAAGATTCTCACATCTTTTTTGTTCCTTTTTCATATTACGCTTTCAACCCTTTCTTAGTTTTGATTTAGACCTTATCCATTTCCTATCTTGTGAATTTATGGGTCCTATAAAATTCTATGAATGGTAGGACATGGTTTAAACATGTTATTAGGACATGTTATGTCTAATAGATTTAAGTAGATGGAAGTGTTTGCTAGTGGATGCAATGGATGCATATACACACACTAGATACTAATTCGTGATCGGCAAATAGTACACTAACATAATTGCATATGGATGCGTGTGTGTGTGAATTTTTAATTCACTTTTGATTTATGAATGAAAATTGAGTGATTATCATATGGATGTTGCATTTTGTTGATGGTGATTGTAGCACGCATATAGAACTTTATGTACCATTAGGATTCTCTTGCATACATTTTAGACTCATGGCACTGACTTAAACTGCATAGAAGGAGGTCGACTGAATCAACGGACCACCTCATTTCTTCCATTTGTTAGGGACGTATACACTATACTATTGCATATGTTCATGAAAAATATTAGAAATCCTAAGGACAATGGATTCCTATGATTGGTGGATGAGTAGATGGATGTAGACGATGGTGTGATAATATTTATGACATTCTTCTAGCCTTAGAGATTTCAGGGACGGAATCTTTAAGAAGGGGGGAATGTAACAACCTATAATTTTAATAAAGTAATTTATTTAACAAAATAAATATTAATTAGAAAATATTGAGAAATGGGCAATGAGGGTTGCGCTATTGGGTCCGTTACAAAATTCTGGCTAAGATAGACATTTGGTTTGCTGAAATCGGACTTAAATTGAAGAAGATAAGAAAGAAGTTTGAAATTCAAATTTCAAAATGGAATAAATGTTGAATCAAAAAAGAAATAAATACAGCACTAATCAAGATCACCTGGGTTATCGATCAACCCAAGTAGCGTGCGCAACCTGTGCGCACACTATCGATTGATTTGGCTGACTTTTATGGTGCGTTTTTCTTGAAGATTCTTTAATTTGTTGGGCTAAGTTTTTAACCTAAAATCCAATAAATCTAAATCCCCTAGCTTTATTATAAATATGCCTCAGACCTAACCTATTTCTCCCTACTTCGTTCTCTGCCTCCACCTAAAGCAACCTTCTTCTCAAATAATTTTAATGAAGTATTGAGGCTTGAGTTTGCACATATTTTGGAGAATATTCATAGATGGAGATTTCCTACCGGGGATTGATTGGATATGCATAAAATTGTGAGTAATTTCAGTAATTGCAAGATTAAAATAAAATTGGTGTTTTTCTTGATAGTATAATAAGTCAAAGATTTCTTCTGATTTCTATTTTTCTTTTCTATCAATAATCTATGTAATCTGATTACTATTCTATCTGATTCAGTAATCTTTGTTACTGTATTTTTGTTCAGTTCATCTATCCCCTTTTTCTTCGTATGAATATCATAACAGTTCAGATTTATTCCTCGTTTATTTCGGATTTATTCCTATTTATCTAAACCTAGGCCATGCGAGAGCCTAGGTCATTGTCCTGTTTATTTTGATATCGAAATTTGTCCTTCAAGAGCCTAAACCGTTTATTTCTTGTTTATAAGCTATTTGGGTTAAAACATGAAATTTGATAGTAAAGACACAATTTGGGAAAAATATGAAATATGTATAAAAATGATAAATTAGGCTTATTGAAATTATGCAATAAAGATAATTGAACTGTAACTTTGATAAAATAAATAAATGATATTTGGATAGTGGCGAGGGTTGGGTTGTACAATAAAATTAAGCAAAAGTGATGTTTATAAAAAACCTTTAAAATCGGAGTTTATGATATGACAAAAGTTACATAAAGAAAATAAGATCATTAATGAACTTAAGATTGGTGTTAAGTTTAAATTAAATAAATTAATAAGCATGAGTAGTAGAAATCTATTTCGCCGATGAAGGCTTATTAGGGAAAATAAGAGGCTTGTAGTATTGTTTCATTCTGGAAGTAGGGGTAGGCTGATTAGGGAAAATAAGAGGCCAATTAAAGTAATTAATTTGTATTGACCTAGGCATTGTTGACAATACTTGGGGGTCTAGGATAGCTAGGCAGTCAACAATAATTTCTTGGGGCCTTGGCACTAGTAAATAAAATGGGGACTAAGTCTAGGGGTGACTTATGTTAATTTGCATTTTGGATGGGAAACTGTATCAGTCAGTATTCCTTTTGTCACACTACACCGAGGTATTACGAGGAGGCAGAGGCACGCTTGTACTGTACTAGGTAGTAAAAGGTCTAAATGTGGTGGGTACAGGCGCATTCCGATGGGGGCATTGAGTGTGCATCATGACGATTAGGTAAGTCAAGACGTTGTGACGTCGGTAATTCTCGCTATGTCCTTAGGGCTGATGGGTCGGATCTGATAAACCCGAGGTCATAGTTAGCATAGGTTATCACTATTGTGGTTTAGAAGCCGATCAATGGATATAATTAGGTTATATCCTAATTTATGAGATGGTAGTAAATGGTGCACAAATCAAATAGTTTGACAATGAACTATATCAATTATATCCATGGAAGTATATTTTTGTTCCTGTTTACTGTGTTGAGTTTCAAATTATTATCCTATCTTGATTTCCTCTTTTATCACTCATGCTAGTAATTACTAGACTCACCCGATTTTATGTTTGACTAATTTTCTTTTTCTGTTCTTCCATCCTTCCCCTCCTCCCCAAGTTCTCAGGGTGGAGGATCCACTTCTTGAGAGAGATTTGATCCACCTCATCCCATTAGAGATTTTCATTTTTCTTGTTCTCTATCTTTACATGTATTGTTCCACGTTCTGCTTATTTCTGTATTTGGCATTTGAGGAGGATTTTTAATATGATACTCTGATTTTGTGGTTTATATAAGACACCTAAGGTTTTTATTCATCTATGATGTAATGACACCTTTTATTCTGCTTTAAATGAAAATTTTAAGTTTGTTGTGTTTTGTTATGTTGTCTTGTGAACTTTAGTCTCTGAGATGTTATCTTATACATAAAATGCTTCATAATTCTTAATGGAATCCTTATGCGGGTAACATTAAGAAATGTGGGGTGTTATAATCGTAGTCACTAAGAAAGATTTTGTTTTCATACCCAGGAATTTATAATAACATAACCCTAAGACCAGAAACTCTAAATCTCTTTAAGTCAACGGACTAATAAAGCTAATACTGAACGTAAGTCAAAGATTGCCAAAAAACTATAAAAAAAACTTAGTGTTCATTTTTTACTTTTTGTTATTACTTACCAGATTTCTATATATCAATAGGTTATCTTTGCATTTTGTGTTCTTTTGACATCTCAGTTTCGATCCTTTCACTGGGAAACTAATTTATGTGCATAGATCTAGCTTAATACTTTGGATTGGAGAGATCAACAGGTTAGATCTGGAGATTGTCATTAGGGAGTTTGGAAGGATTTGCAAATAGGAAGTAATGGAGCCAAAGAGATCTAGAAAATAACTTTGATCATTTGGTGGAGTTAAGGAAGGAGGTTCTCATTAGATAAAGGTTAACACTAGTATATAGTACGAAGACCTTCTACTCTACATGAGGTGGGAAATAGGCTTGAATTTGACAAGATGACGCAAGAGCTAAATCAGAAGATAGCAGGTAAAAAGGGCTTTTATGGAAAAGAAGGATGCTTTATTAACCCAATAGCCTTGGAGGCCTAAGAGGAGCAAAAGGAATTTTCATTTGGATATGAAGAAGACAACCCCTCTATTTCTTCTTCTTCAAAATAGATGAGAAGGAAAGAAAAAAAAGACAAAGGAGTTGTTGGAGTGGGAGAAAGGTTTATTGTAGGAGCCAGGAAGTCTCATGGCTAAGAAATTCAACTCGATACCAACTAAAAGCAAGTTGATAAAGAGAAGAGATTTGGGACTTCTAAGAGACACGGAGTTGAGCCCATGGATTCATCTGATTTTAAGGTTGATATATGATGTGATGAAGATGACTATGACCTTGCTACTGGAATTCAATGCACTGAAGTTCATACAGCTGCTATAGATTCAATCACATGCCAAAAAGCCTAAAGGAGAGGTTCTTCTGGACATCATTGAGAAAGATGAGATCATTTGCAGATAGAATCAAATATTCGGTGCAAATATCGACACTTGACATCTAGAATTTTAGACCTAGGAGAAGTATATTGCAGATATGGCAAAATGACTATTGAGGAAGATAAATACTGAATGATCGAGTGTTTGGGTCTTGGATCAAGTAGCACTCCATTCACGAATAATGTGCGGGAGAAAGGGCATCCCAGGAAGTTTACAATGGTGACAACACCTTTATATAATAGGACTACCTATCCTAAACAACACTATTTAAGTATGAAAGACATGGGGATCTTGATAGGGCCACGGATGATATGCGGTGTACGTATTTTTATCTCCTTAGAGGGTGTAACATCAATATGGTTTACAAGGCTCATGTCGCATCCATATCAACTTATGATGAGTTGGAAAGGAAATTATTAGAACAATTTAGCTTCTACACTACTTGACCTAGGGATATGATGTCCTTATTGAGCCTTTATCGACGATCCAAGGAATCAATGAAGGGGCTCTTAAACTAGCTGAACATTATTGTAATGAAGGTTAGCAATCTGAAGGATGATCTAGTACTTATAGTTTAGGTCTGGGATACATACTAGGCACAAATTTTGTCGATGGCTATAAATCAAATAACCTACAATCATGAAGGAATTTCACCTGAAGGCCAATCAGCTTTTTTGATTAGAAGAGATAGTTGCTGGAAATATGAATATTGGGTAGTCAAAGGAAGTTATTTATAGCTACTTGGCAATTAAACAAGGTTGAGAAAGCTCCAGAAATTTAGTGGTTAACGTTTAGAATTTTAACATTTACAAGGAAAGGAATCAACTTTCTAGTGGCAAGCACAAAGAGATCAAGAACCACCTAAGATATATGAGACCGAAAGGCTATACAGCCCCAAATGACATTTTGGAGAACATATACCTTGTTACTTTAGGAATGAAATGGTATAAAAGGCCACCTAAGATAGAGGCAACATGGGGGAAACCATTTCAGAAAGTACTATCATTTTAGTGAAATCCGTTGATATCGAATAAGTGGAGGCATTTGAGGGACCTCATTAAAAAACCAATAATGATGAATAAGCTCTAGTAATACAATGAGCAACCACAGGATAACAGTCAAGCTGCCAGGCCCTAAGGGTCTTCTTTCCAAGGAAATTAGATTGGTTCTAGTAGAAAAAATGTATGTCTGAACGGATAGAAGGATGATTATCAACATTATAACAAAAGGACCTCACTCAATGGCGAAAAGCTAGAGTGACATGGAACGATTCGCAAGCTCGCTAAAGCACGTACCTTAAGAAACTTGCTTCACGGTCAGAGATAAAGCTCTTGATACGTAGAAAAGGGTAATGAAAATGATATAATGTTAAAAAAAAATGGATTATGAAGGAGTCGAAGTGCCAACTTTTGATTGTTTAGCAGTTACAGTCGGAACTGGAACAATAGTATTATGTCGAGTTCTGGAGGATAATGAAAGCTCTGTAAATATTTGTCCATGAGACACGAAGTAGTCATTAACTTAATTAATTTCCTAGATCACATGTTCAAACCTAATTATGTCTTCCCTTGCATATAAAAATTAGAACCCAATTCATACTAAAACACGAATTCGTCACCTTTGATCAAATGACTCCCATAGCCACTGCGCTTCACCTGGGCCCCCCCGCACCACCGCTATTTGATATCCCTCCGAGTAAGCTCCCATTCCCAACCGACTTGGTCCATTCTGATTCCCGCTAGCCATTGCAAATTGAAGAAACCCAACCAAACACTATTTTCCGTTCATCTCGCTCCACCGACTACCCCCACAACCCTGATCAACACTAAACTCCGCTAGTTACTTCATTACATCTTCCTCTACAATTCTACAGTTGATGGCTTTGCCTAAAAGTTACCACATTCACTGGAAATCCAAGAAATTCGAAACATTCCTCCGCAATTTAGAGTACCTATCACGACCATCCCCAACCACTGATCACTAAATCATCACCACGGATGTACTCACCAAGCAAGCGTGCTCAAGTATGTTATTGAACTTTTTTCATAAAATAGCTTGGATCAATCTGAGATATAATGGACGTTGATTGAAAGGAATGAAAGTGGCAGCTTCAATATTTTAGGGTTAGCATTAAAAAGTGAAGCAAAGACTTACTATTTATAAACAATTTAAAACACTATTCACTCCCTGTTCACACCTTATTTTCCCAATCTCAAAATAAGACATGCTAACAGTCGTTCATGGCTAACTACCCATATTTCAAGTTAGATGGAACTAGTGTTGAAAGCCAACTCGATCGTATTAAACACTTACTCTTAAAATCAAATTATATATTATAATTATTTCAAACCACTAATAGATACATGTTTATGTCGCGCACGATCGCACAACTAATCTGATTGACACAAAACATGAAATCTTATAATAATTTAACATTCCAAATCCGATGATACTGGTCTCATCAAAATTTGAGGTTGTTTGAAAAATGATTATTTTTACGTGTTAACGTAAAATGATTAATAATAAATTTGATTTCAAAACACTCTAATTCATTGATAATAAATCATTATTATCTTTTATATATTCCAACGAAATTGTACATAGTTTCAAACTAAACTAATTTGGATTTTTATATTCAGCGTTCTCAACTTCAAGTTAAAACGACTTCCAAATTCTCATTTAAATTAATTTCAAGTCTTTAAGTCTTAAAATTAATCGTTTTAAATATCTAAATTAATTAAATATCCATTATTAAAAATCCAGGTTGTTACATCTTATGTTTAGCAAGAAATTTATAAATGAATTATTGTTGAATATTTGAATTTTGAGATTTATTAATTATTGGAATAAATTACATATACGTGAGTTATTCAAGTATATAAATTTAGTGATGTCAAATAAAAGGGAGAATTATATGGAAAAATCCCAGGTCGAAGTTTTGTAATAAAGAAATGATTTGAAAAGGTATTTCTTATAATGAATAAATTTGGAAATTTTGAATATCTTATGTTTTGAAGAAAAGTTTTAAGTATCTTTCTGTAATGTAAAAGACTAGAATGTTGAGTACTTAGAGATTTCGATCATGCGTATTGCCAATGTGTGTATTAAATTCTATAAGTATGAGATATATATTAATAGAATCTCACTTCAATCACTTAAAAATGGTTCTGGTGACGGTTATTACATCATCAATGTTTATTTCCAAGTTTCAAAAGTGAGAAAGATATAAAATATCAGTTGAGACATCGAGTTTATACTTAAAACTATTTTGAAATTATTTGAAATTTTGATTTATTATCTCCTAATTTAGTGAGAAATTAAGTAGTTCAAATTTGTATTAATTGTAACGACCCGTGTTTTTGCCCATCAAATATTTAATTTAATTTATTTATTTTAAATATCATATTGGGAATATAATGAAATTTAATATTTAATTCGTTATTAAAAACGAAGTTGAACGTTATAATTTATATATATAATATAAATCGAGCTTGAAAATGGCGTGCAGTTCGTAAATTCGAGTTTTGGAACTTCAACTGAGAATACATGACCCGATATAAGTCGGATTTCTGTAAAACAAGAAACGTTGGAACCATATTGACAATAATTTTCATATGAAAGAGAAAAATCCAGACTTCGTGTTATAGTTCGATAGTTATGGCAAAATCAAAATTTGAAATAGTCGCTATAGAAATCGTTATTTAATTATAGGCCTTTAAAAGTAGTCGTTTTGCAAACGGACTCTGTTTTCGACGAAACGAGTTCCATTGAGTTCGTAGCGTCGATTATAGTAAGGATAGGTATATAGTTTGTTATTTTTAGAGATGGGAAAATTTGGCGTTAAAAAGGGTAGGGCGGTTCGCGGTAAAAATAGTCTACCGGGGCAACAATCTCAGAATGCGATGAAATTAGTGCCGTTGGGTTCGTATTGAAAAGTTATTTTAGGATCTCGAAGTTCCAAGGTGATCGGGTTTATCTGGTGATCGTAGTAAATTAAAAAGCGTGTTTATTTCCAGTTTTATAAAGGAAGTTTTTTCAAACGAAGTTGGATTTCGACGAAACTTATCCCATTGGATCCGGAATATCTCTTTACACCAAGATTAGCTTTTTTATCAGAAAACAAAGATCATATAAAATGTTTTTCTCTTGAAAAGCTGGAGGCAGGAGTTCATTATATTATGGTGTATGTGTACAAACCTAAATGATAGCAAGCTACCCTATATCTTGTGTATTTTCGAAATCAGTCACTCTACAAAGACGACGCAGGCCTAACCCCTGAGATGAAAATACATCTATGGGTCCTCTCAATCACGCACTAGTCATCCTATGTTCAAAATGAACACGCTACAAGCATGCACAGCAACCTACTTATCAAGAGTTCCACCTAAGCACATGCGATTCGTACACATACGCAGCCCACACTTTTAATGCATTATCAGACCTTTACCTATCCACATGCCTATTTCTGTATACCAAAACTCACGCAGACCCTATACTGAACATATTCCTATGCTATTGCTGGGATTGGTCCTCATCAAAGTTTAAAGCAAGGCACAGACAAACATTTATAACAACATGACCCAAATGTCTGTATCACGAAAGAGATATCACTGCTATTTCCGACTTCTTACTATGATACTTAAACGAAACAGGAAATCTTGATACAGAAAATAAATGCTGCAGTACCATCGGCCTGTGCCACCCCATCAGATTTAAACCATTACAACAACGCTACTGTCTGAATTCGCCACTCTATTTTTGTTTCCCCTTCGCATGGCACATGCTGGAGACGTATTACTTTCTGTAAATCCTTTTGTAAAACCTTCCTCAGGTCTACCTACATGTACAGTACCCATCGACTTATATCACACAGCAGTGATCTTTCTTTTCTTTCTTTTCTGTATGCTACCATTCAGACAAGCAGACCTAACCTAATCCCTATATGTTACGCTGTGAAACAAGACGTCGTTCCTATCCCTTGTTCTGCACCTTATAAATACCCAACCAGTTCGCTTCTTTTTGTCTCAGAAAAACAACGAGCTTCCATGGCAACAAAGATAATATATATATATATATATATATATATATATATACATTTAAAATGGTGGAGTTTGTTCTGTTCGGCGATGGGTCTCTTTTACCATTTGTGTCCAGTAGCTGTATAAAGGAGGAGGCTGTTCATTTTGACGTGGGGGTGTGTGTTTAACGTGAGGATGCATTTTGGTGTGGGAGTGGATGTGTGTACGTGAAGTGTTGTTCTGGAAAGAAGTGTTGGATGGAGAAGAACTAGGAAACAAAAGAGCAGGAGAGAGGGGCTACACGGATTGGAGTTGAGCGATGCATGGGAGGGGTCTGGACAGAAATGCGTGGCTGTGTGTGTGCGGGGAGAGGTGCGGCTTTGAGTGACAGCACGGAGGAACGAATAGCATGGTTTGGCGAGTAAGGCGAGGTTGAGGTGGAAAGTTGGCAACGTTTGGAAATGAGGTGTGGGATGCCGTCGTGATAAGCTGATGAGGAGAGCCTGCGGCTCCGAGAAGAAGAAGGTGAGGACAAGGATTAATCTTCCTAATGTCTGTTAAGTATACAAAATTTTATTTATCTAATCTATGATCAACAGTGCTAAATCGTTTTGTTAAACAGTGCCCAATTGTTTTGTTACGTGACCATATACACCTATTACGTTATCAAAAGATTGAGGAACTAACCAGTTTTGATGTCCCATTTATATGAACCAACCGTGAGCACGGGAAATTTAAATTGTGTAATTAGTGATTTAATTAAGGATTTAATTTAAGGATTTTATTAGTTCAAATCTAAACCGTAACACAAGGGTGTAAATATAATTTATTACTTAAGTATTAATACTATGTAATATTAATTTTAATGGTCAAATACCATATTAAATTGATAACGTTCATACAGTGATGAGACCGAATGAAACAAGCGATGTCGGTTCCATATCGACGAACACCACCGAATGAAGATGGTATGGACAGAATTGGCAGCTATTGGAGTTTTAATTAAATTAAATGTCAGTTTAATTTAATTAAAATAAGCTGCTGACAACAGAATCATATCAAGGTGAGTTAAACTCACTCAGTTACCCTTTTTATATTTTATATAAATTGGGTATTTTTATTTTGTGTGCTCTGCTTACCACTAGTTGACTGTTTTGCTAGTTATCTGCTTATCTGTTGATTTAACCGATGAAATTAAATTGTGTTTAATTCCAGTGAAATACCAAATCGTTACTTTTAACGATTGGTTCCAATAAAGGTGACTCACCTTGGTTGGTCACGTTTATTTATAAACGTGTTTAAATGGTTGAATTGTTTGAATCGCTTGTGGTTGATGTTGAATGGTTGCTATTTAGTGTTATCAGTTAAACAAAACTGAATGGTCTTAGTTGAGATAACCATTTGAATACAGGGAAGAACAGGTTGGAGGGACCCAACCGGATCCCTCAAATGTATTATTTATTTTCATATTATCATATATGAACTGATCTGTTTGTGTGATTGATTTGATGGTTGATTATTAATTGAATATTCAACATCTGTTTGGTTTGAACCGATAGGTGATATTGGTTAAGTGTTTGGCAGAGTATGGCCTTTAAAATCAATCGGGTTATAGACAGTGATTCACCGTCAGGTGAATCGATAAAGTTGAAGTTATAAAATTTACATTATAACTGGAGTTAGGTTTTGGAAAAAATGTATTATTCTGAACAAAAGTTATTAAAGAGAATTAAATAAATATTTTATTTATTTAAGATTTGATTTGTTAGTAATTTATTTTATAAAGTAAATTCTGATGTTAATCAGATTTACAAAGAATGAGAATAGAGAATGAATCGAATGGTTAAACTTTGATAATTGTTTTGAAAAGAAAACAATTAATGGAAATAATTTAAATTAATTATATTTTTTATTTATTTAAAGTGAAGGTTAATTAGAATTAGTTTACGAGATAATCGAATTTTGACTTGACAAAATTGACCATTTAAACTGGAATCGAATATCAAATTAGTTTGTTTCGAATTTGCGAAATGAAATAGTTGAAGAATATTGTTTTAACTTTAAACAAGATCTTTAAAAAGGATTTTCTATTTATCTTAGTAAATAAAGAAATTTACTACTGAAGTAGTTAATGAGTAAAGAAAATTATTGTTTAATAAGAATTTAGAAGACTACTTTTGAAAAGTAATCGAGGAAAAGTGTAATCCAAATTGGATTGTGAAAGGAATCTATGAGCGGTTTGTATATTTAAAGCTCAAATTTTTATAACGATGTTATAAAGAGGATTTCAAGCGAAGATGATAACTTAAATTTGAGTATTGCTTAATTATTCGAATTAAGGTAAAGGGTTTATATAAACCAGGGTCGTGTAAATGAGGTTTAATGTGTTAAGGCGTTAATTTTATTTAACGTTACTTGAAAACAAGATCAAGTAAAAAGGAGAATTTTAAATGAGATTTCAAAATGGAGAAATGGTTGAATAATTTTGAAAGGAGATTGGAAATAAGCGAATCTGGGTAAAGAACTGAGTTATAGGGTTGTTTAACCAAATCCAATAGTTAAATGGAATTTGTTTGAGACTAGAATGAAATATTGATTTTTGATTACAACTTATGTTTATCGGAGGATAAGAACGTTGTTGATCAACGTCTGAGAGGTAATTTAAAATACCCCAACTTGAACGACATCGGGATTATCTGAAGATAGTATTAGTTGGTAATCGTAAGAGACGTTAGTGGATATGTTTTGAAAATCTAAACAGCGATTTTAGCGCTGTTGTTATAATATATGTTTTGTAAATCTAATATAGCGATTGTAGCGCTTTTGCTATAGTAAATGGATTGTAAACCTAAACAGCGATTATAGCGCTGTTGTTTTGTAAATCTAAAGAGTAATTATAATGCTATTGTTATAACATATGTGCTATAAATTTCTTTGTTAAACTAATGGATTTCCGAATATGATTGGAAGGAAGATTTAAGTGGGGAATTGAATATAGTTATTCGAGCTAGAGTTAGTCAAACATAGTTTTTCAAGATGAGTGCCATTTCGTACAACTGCTAGCGTAATTCGCAGGGCTGCAGATAGCCTACGGCGGTCGGATGTTTCCTGAGGGAATCAGGCGTAACCATTGTGATCACCGCGATCTAGAGTCAAGCGAATGGAGTTAAGTAAAACAGTAGTAAATCGATAGGGTTAAAGAAGTCGAGTTAATCAGTTAGAGTTAACCACTTTGAGTTAATCAATTGGAGTTAATCGATTAGAGTTAAATCTAATTAGAGTTATTCAAATATCGTATTTTTAAATATTAACAGAGTTAGAAGTTTTGATTTAACAAAGTAAATCAAGTGTTAAAAGGCCAGGTAATGCTGAATGCTTAACCAGTGAACTCATTGGAGTGTCATGATTGAAACACTATATATTTTGATAGTTAAAACACCGACTATCAAACCCGCCCAATACGATTGTTGGTATGGAAAGACCGGGATCGAATTTACATTCGGAAACCATTCCGTCCAACAAATACGCGAAGATCTCAGAAGATGATCGAGATGGTGCTGTGAAGACTGTGGATTTTCATAAACGGAAGAACCACTAATATTCCCTGCCTGGCAAGAAGAGATAAGTTGTGATTCTATCGTGGTTGGAATCTACGGGTTGCTAGGACTTCTCGCTACTGATCCATGGGGTGATTCCTATATGGATGCGGTAGGAGAGTGCCTTCGGTTCATCCTGTTCCTGGATGACTTGTATGGACGAGTGTCTGACAGAGTATTTCCGAAGGATCACGTACGTTGATTTCTTCAAACGTGCTATAGTTGTTGGCGGGGAATCGCCGTTCTCTTAGCTTACTGCTAGAGTATTTTTTGTTGTCGTCAATTAGTGATATCTGACAGATCTAATGATGTGGCATTCAAAGTGAATGATGACCAGGTGTTCGAAGGTAAATCTAAACCTCAAGCCTCATCAGCCGGGAAATGACAAAAATCGGGCAGGCAGCATGGCTATGTGGGTCGCTCCCATTAGGGTGTATAATCACCTATCTAGAGGAAGTCCTATTTGTTTCTTAAATCTATGTTTCGATGTTGTCCCTTGTCGGGAGACGGTTGCTGATCCCAACCGTCGGTGATATACATTCGATACACTCAAGCGAAATGAGTGGTCGGTCATGTGAGGGCCGGGTTGCAAGAAGTTCTTGTTGAACCCAGTGTATTCGTCTCTAGAGATACACTATCGGCAGGTGGTCCCATACCTTGTCAAGGTCGGAATCCAATCTCCAATAAGCGCCTGCGGTTTTGATTGTATACTATATATGTGGAGCGTGAGATGCAAGCGTTCCACTAGATTGTTAATTACTTGTATTTAGACATTATTATAATATCAGACAAGATATTGGTTTCAAAACTGTTTTGGGTTATCGTAAGGTAAATGTAACACCCCGAATTTCAATTAATACTAATGGTTAGTGATTAAAGTATAATTAATCTCAGATAAGAGAATCAGGGGAAACGGGCTGCGTCATTGCGTTCGTCTCGGAAAAATACGCGAAATAGAGTCCGAGTTTGCGTAAAACGGGTACCGTATGAAAGAGATATGGACGAACGAAGTTAGGCAGAAAAACCCGAAACTGGCCAGAAATGCACTGGCGCACTTGTGAAGTGCGCCAGTACAAAATTACACTGGCGCACTTGTGAAGTGCGCCCATGTCGGGACAGAAAACCTGCACAGTTTCTAGAGAGTTCTGTGGTTGGGTGCACCAGTTTGGGGTTTGGGCCTGGTCTTAGGGCTGGTTTCTGGAGAGTTCCGAAATCTAAGGGTCCTAATCTAATCTAGGGTTAATCTAAGGGCCTAAAACACTACCTAATCCTATAAATAAGACCCTAACCTAGCCCTAAATCATCATTAATCTATCATACAACTAAACTATGGCAAAATGCTAGCTCTCATGGCCTCCACTAATTTATGAAGAGGGTTGCAAGCTAATCACTCTCTAATCAACCTCTAATCCCTTCTAAGCATCTTAATCTTCTTCATTTGGAGTGCAAAATTGCTAGTAGTGAGTTTCTATCACTTTGATGATCTTTTGTTAAACTAAGTAGATGAGATATGATGAGATTTATGGTTTTGTATGTGGATTAATGAGTCTTGAATCATATGATATGATGTTAGCATTAATCTTATGTTTATGCATGTTGAGAATGTAAGTTTATGCAAGTTTAATATGATGTATGTTATGTTTGCATGATGCTAAATATGCAAGTTGTGGGCTATGTAATCATATGCATGTTATGCAAGTTCATGGTGATATGCTATGCAAGTTACATGTATGTTAATATGCAAGATATGCTATGCAAGTTACATGTTTGTTAATATGCAAGTTACATGTATGTTAATATGCAAGATATGCTATGCAAGTTACATGTTTGTTAATATGCAAGTTACATGTATGTTAATATGCAAGATACGCTATGCAAGTTACATGTTTGTTAATATGCAAGTTACATGTTTGTTAATATGCAAGTTACATGTTTGTTAATATGCAAGTTACATGTTTGTTAATATGCAAGTTCATGATGACACATTATGCAAGTCTATGGGTTAATATGCAAGTATATTATGCAAGGGAATATGTAAGTTATGTGACATATTGTATGCAAGTTATGTGACATGTTATACAAGATTATATGCAAGTTATGTATTTGTTAATATGCAAAATGGCACCTTTGAAACATGTTCATGCATATGCAAGTTGACACCTTTTATATGTGTTATGACATGAGAACGAAATTACGTGGGAACGATGGGATAATTAAATGCATAAGTTAATAAGATTGTGTGAAATTAATATAATTATGCATAACATAAAATAAAGGAACATAGTATGGGAATTTGCCTATTAAGTTAGGTGTACCCATACTATGTGTTGGGAATTTACCTATTGAGTTAGGTCTACCCCATGGGAATTTACCTATTGAGTTAGGTCTACCCATGTTATGAAAAGCTTAATATTAATTAGGGATAATTAATTTAAATTATGAGGGTGATTAATTAGGTGTAATTAATTGACTAAGACACGAGGTTGGACTCAGTTGTAGCGTAAAACTGCCCGGACCCAACCGGCTTAACCAGTTGCTACAAATGTTAGCCCAATGTGAGAGGTCTTAGGCACAAACTAAATACGTGATTAATGTAAAGACACGAGGTTAGACTCGGTTATGACATAAGGCTGCCCGGACCCAACCGGCTTAACCAGCAGTCATAAAAGACAGTCTAATGTGAGAGGTCTTTACAAAGGTTACGATCTTAATTAATTAATTAAGAAACACTTAACCATATTAGCATGTAGAGGGACATGAGGGTTAAGTGGGTGCCTTGGGTGGCATAAGGAACCTAGTGGGTTGCCTTGGGTGGCAATAGAAAATACGATTAGAATACTTAACCAAAGTGGAACATGTAATTAAAACATGATTAAAGGGTTAAGTGGGATACACTAGAAAAAGGGACAAGCTTAGGTGGGTAGCTTGTGGGAGGCCCATTTCAACCAGTAACACATACGTATCTTTGTGGGCTCGACCCATGTCGAGGACGGGACACGCATACTGGGCTTGACTATAAGAGGCTAAAACGGGTTAGCGGTGGCAACGCAAGTCCAACGGGCTTCATATGCGTGAGTGGGCCCGGGCTGGTAGATAAGCCGTTGTTGCATCGTGTAGATATAAGCCGTGCACCGTTAATTATATCGGGTTGCCACGTTGGGGAATGGTACACCCCATGGTGGGGCCAGCACGGGTATCTACGTTAGGGAGCCGATCGAATGGGGAGTAGTGTGTACACCTAGTGGATTGTAGGGCCCCGTGGCGTCTACTTGGTCACCTAGGGGTACGCAAGTACTATTAAGTTAATTTTATAAGTCCAGGGGAGGGATCAACCTTTAAGTTAGGAACGACTGGTGTGGTGCAGTTTAGTAATTTACCTTTGGAAGGGTAGATGCGTCTTTACCTTTTATCTTAGTTTAGTTGACTGCTTAGTATAGCCGTTCATCCCTATATGTTACCGTATATCAATTTATGTCTTCTCTGGTTACTTTAACGATTGTATTGTTAAAGTTATAGGACTCGCTCAGACTTATGTCTGACCCCGTTGTTTTTATCTTTTTCCCAACCCTCAGGTCCTACGGTGGATCCTAGCAGTAGTGGAGCTTGATCGGATTGCTGTTCCAGTCTTTAGGAGCTTGGATAGATGTAAAGCTCCAGTTATCCAGTTATCTTTTCTTTTGTTTTGGCTATTGTATGAGAGTGGGATTATGTACTTCTTTATTTTGATGGATATTGTACTTGACCTTTATTGTGGTTTTATGATGTAACCAGACATGTTTTACTTCCGCTGTTATGAGATGATGTTTTAAAATTTCAAGTACTATTTATATCTGTCTTGTTGTAATTTTTCTGTTCTATACTCACTAAAATACTCCACCGATGCTATGGCATTCCCTTAGTGAGTGATCATAGCGGGAATGGGGTGTTACACGTGGTATCAGAGCCAGGTTACCAGAACAGATAAAATTTTTTAGAAAAACTATTTTCTAAGAGCATTTTTGAAAAAAAAATATTTTCAAAAAACATGTCTTTTAAAAGAAAAGTTTTTGAAAAAGAAAAGCATAATCCCCAATAGCCATATCGTTATCTTTCGGAATCTCCTTTTTGAATCTTTCCTCTTTCGTTTCAGCATGGCTGAAGATCTTAACATCCCGGAGGGTTTAGTTATACCACTATGGTATAGGAGGTTACAAGAGGCTAGGGCCGCGGCTGCGGGTCCAGCCAATGCTACTACACCAGAGACAACCGCTCCTCCTCCTCAGCCTAGAGTGGATAATTTTGCTAAGGTTTGCAAGGAGTTCAAGGCTATAGGAGGAAAACCTTTTCTAGGTTCAGAGACTTTCGTAGAGGCTAGAGATTGGCTTAAGGAAGTGGAAGAGTTGCTAGATATCTTTGAAGTGGAAGAGGGAAAGAAAGTCAAGTTGGCGGCTTGGTTAATGAAGGGAGAGGCCTCATTCTGGTGGGAGGTCACTAATGGAGAACGCCCTCTTGACTCTTGGGCAGATTTCAAGCAAAGGTTTGGGGCTAAGTTTCTCTCAAGGGCGGAAGAGAATCTGTTTATGGAGAAGTTCTTGAATTTGAAGCAAGGGAAACTCACGGTGAAAGAATATGTCAACAAATTCAATCAATTAGCAAGGTTTGGCATAGAGTTGGTGAATACACCGGAGAAGAAGGCTTTGAGGTTCGTTAGAGGCTTGAACGAACCATTGCAAGGAATAGCTATGACTCACATTCCTATGGGGGCCACCTTTGAGAAGCTTGTCTACATGGCACTTATGCATGAGGATGATAAGAATTCTAAGGCACCAGAGAAGAAGGGGGATCAGAAGAAACCGCAACAACAACAACAAGGCAAGGGTGGAAAAGGTAACGGTGACAAGAAGAAGAAGAAGAAGAAGAAGTGCTTCAATTGTGGGACCCCAGGCCACCTCAGCAAGGATTGTCGCAAAAAGAAGAAGACCGGTTGCTTTCATTGTGGTGAGGCAGGACATCTTGTGAAGGATTGCCCAAAGAAGGGGCAGAGGACGGGGTCTACCTCAGGAGGTCAGGTGCAAGCTCTTATGGCACCACCTCAGTCAGGGGGGCAAGTTCAGGCTCTCTCAGTTCCACCGATTCAGCAGAGAGGTAGAACTATTTCCGTTGAAAGTCTGGTTTTTCTATTTGATCATCCAGTACGTACTTTGTTTGACTCTGGCGCGTCGCATTCTTTTATCTCATCATCGTTAGTTGAGTCACTGCACTTAGACACCAGTCTAGTTGATGATCCCTTGGTTGTTTCAAACCCAATTGGGGGCTCCATATATCTGTCTATGATATGTTTGGGTTTGAAGATTTCTATACTTAGCGTTGAGTTTAGATGTGATGCTTTTGTATTGGGCTTCACGGGCTATGGGTTGATTTTGGGCATGGACTGGTTATCCAGTAATGGTGCCGTTCTTGATTGTGAAAGGAGAGTTGTCAGGCTTATGACCCGCTTGGGTAATACTCTCGAGATCTCTTGTAATCCCATGGAATCTGTTTTGCTAAGTTATCTTGAATCGCTCGATGCTTCGGTCGAGAGTTTGCGTTCTGTCAGAGTGGTCCGGGAATATCCGGATGTGTTTGAAGAAGTGAAGGGTTTGCCTCCGAAGCGGGAGATAGATTTCTGAATTTATTTGGTGGATAATGCCAAACCAGTGTCTTTGCCAGTGCGCCACATGGCTCCTCGTGAGAGAAGAGAACTTCATAAGCAACTAGGGGAGTTGCTTGAGAAGGGGTTCATAAGGCGGAGTATATCGGAGTGGGGAGCTCCAGTAGTATTTGCCACAAAGGCGGATGGGTCCCTCAGACTTTGTGTGGATTATAGAGAACTTAATAAGCTCACGAAGAAGAATAGACACCCATTACCGAGGATAGATGATCTCTTTGATCAGTTGGTTGGCGCCTCAGTATTTTCGCAGATGGACTTAGCTACAGGGTTTCATCAGTTGAGAGTGGCGGAGGACAGTATAGAGAAGACTGCTTTCCGGACTCCGGATGGTTTTTATGAGTGGCTTGTGATGCCATTTGGGTTGACAAACGCCCCTGCATACTTTGTTGATCTAATGAGTAGAGTGTTCAGAGAGTATCTGAATAAGTTTGTAGTGGTCTTTGTGGATGACATCTTGGTCTTTTCCAAGAGTGAAGAAGAGCATGCCTTACATCTCAGAGAAGTGTTGGAGACTCTTCGAGCACATAGTCTTAAAGCTAAATTCTCTAAATGTCATTTTTGGAGAAGAGAGGTGCGATTCTTAGGGCATGTGGTCTCTAAGGAAGGGATAGCTAGATCGTATCTATCCAGGATTGGAAAGTTCCTAGAAATGTTACCGAAGTAAGAAGTTTCTTGGGGTTGGCAGGATATTATAGGAAGTTCATCAAAGACTTCGCGAAGATATCAGCCCCATTAACCCGCTTGACGAAAAAGAATCTGGTTTTCTCATGGGATGTAGATTGTGATGATGCTTTCCGACGGTTAAAGAGAGCTTTGACCACCGCTCCAGTTTTAGTGCTTCCAGATGGGAGTAAGCCGTTTGTTGTTTATACCGATGCTTGTGGGACAGGATTAGGCGCAGTCTTGATGCAGGAGGGAAGGGTAATAGCCTATGGAGGGAGGCAATTGAGAGTGCATGAGAAGAATTACCCTACCCATGATCTAGAGTTGGCCGCGATTGTTTTCGCACTTAAGTCTTGGCGCCATTATCTTCTTGGTGAGAGATTCGAGTTGTTCACTGACCATAAATCATTGAAGTACTTATTCTCTCAGAAGGATTTAAATTTAAGACAGCAAAGGTGGATGGAGTTCTTAGCATCCTATGATTTTGAGATAGCGTATACCCCTGGCAAGGGTAACGTGGTGGCAGACGCCTTGAGTAGAAAAAGGCTATCTTTGAGTCCATTGTTCGTGGAACGGCGAAGCTTGGAGTTTCTTTCTTTGTTCGACTTCAGACCTTCTGTTGACTTTGTACCTGGTTTGTTGGCATCCTTGGAGGTTAGACCTACTCTTTTGGGACGGATTGGCGAGGCTCAGCGAGACGACCCACAGTTGGTTGAGTTGGTAGAGAAGCTTATAAGGGGGGAGTCGTCCAGCCATTTGGGTAGATACACCATAGATGATAGGGGATGGTTGCATAGAGACGGTAGACTTTGTGTACCGCAAGATGAGGGTTTGAAGAAGGCTATTTTGGATGATGCACATCGTTCAAGAATGACTATTCATCCCGGTGGAGACAAAATGTACCAAGACATGAAGAGAGTTTTCTTCTGGGCCGGTATGAAGAAAGATGTGGCCGAGTATGTAGCTAGATGCTTAGTGTGCCAACAAGTCAAAGCGGAGCAAAGGAAACCCGGTGGGTTGTTACACCCATTGGAAGTCCCGCAATGGAAGTGGGATAGTGTCTCGATGGATTTCATCGATGGGTTACCGAGATCGAGGAAGGGCAATACGGGAATTTGGGTTGTGGTGGACAGACTTACCAAGAGTGCCCATTTTATACCCGTGAAGAGTAAGAGGACCGCTCCATGGCTTGCTTCAGTCTATGTTAGAGAGATTGTTAGATTGCATGGCGTACCATCCAGCATTGTGAGTGATCGAGATCCTATCTTCACTAGTGAGTTTTGGAGAAGTTTGCAAGAGGCGGTAGGGACTCAGTTGTGTTTGAGCACCGCATATCATCCTCAGACGGACGGTCAGACCGAGAGGGTGAACCGTATCTTAGAAGATCTTTTGAGGCTTTGTATCCTAGATTTTGGAGGTACATGGGAAGAACATCTTCCTTTGGTGGAGTTCGCATACAATAACAGCTTTCAGTCCAGTATTGGTATGGCTCCTTTCGAAGCTCTTTATGGAAGGCCTTGTCGATCTCCTACATGTTGGTGGGAATCTACGGATAAGATCTTGCTTGGGCCAGATATGGTTAGAGAGACTTCAGAGAAGATTGATTTGATTCGAAGAAGGATGAAAGCAGCGCAAGATAGACAGAAATCATATGCGGATCGGAGAAGGACGGATCTTGAGTTTGAGGTTGGGGACATGGTTTTTGTCAAAGTATCTCCGTTGAGAAATGTTGTTCGCTTTGGGTCCGTTGGGAAGTTAGCACCGAGGTTCGTTGGGCCATTTCCTATTAAGGAAAGGATTGGACGGATGGCATATAGGGTGGAGTTGCCCGACAGACTTAGTGGTGTTCATGATGTATTCCATGTATCACATTTGAGGAAGTGCTTACATGAGACCGTAGAGGTGGTAGAGCCGAGCTTGCTTAGAGATGTAGAGGTAGAGCGTGATGCGACGATTCGACGAGCTCCTACTCGCATCCTTGGGTCAGAAACTAGGAAGTTGAGGAACAGAGAAGTTCAGCTAGTGAAAGTGCAATGGGGAGATGACGAAAGCAATGCTACTTGGGAGACGGAAGCGAAGATGCGTTCATTGTATCCATTTCTTTTTGAGAGTATGTCTTTTAACTTCTCCTTTATCGCTTGTCTAGTACTTATCTTATCTTTAGTATATCCTCTCGCTAGTACCTATGACCTTTAGATAGGGTAAAACCTATGGTTGAAACATGTGTTTGAAACATGTTATGGTTGATGGATGCATGTGGATGCAATTGTTTGCTAGTGGTTGCTCGTGGATGCATATACACACACATTAGGCACTAGATCGGCTCAGTCACTTCATGCTGCATATCGCACAAATGGATGTGGTAGTTAGATTGATGGATGTATCATGGCTGTGTTATCATATGGATGATGCATTTTTGTGTATGGTTGTGCACGCATATAGAAATTGTATGTGTCAATAGGGTTTCGCATACATATTGGATGCATGGCACTATCATGGTTTGCATTAAGGAGGTCGACTGAATCAGTAGACCGCCTGATTTTTCATTAGTATACGGACATATACACAAACTTTCTGCATATGTTCATACATCATTGGAAGTTTCTAAGGATAATGGTTGCTTGTGGTTGATGGTTTAGTAGATGGTTGTTTGGTCGGTAGGATACGTTCTTCTTGACTTAGAGATTTCGAGGACGAAATCCTTTAAGTAGGGGAGAATGTAACACCCCGAATTTCAATTAATACTAATGGTTAGTGATTAAAGTATAATTAATCTCAGATAAGAGAATCAGGGGAAACGGGCTGCGTCATTGCGTTCGTCTCGGAAAAATACGCGAAATAGAGTCCGAGTTTGCGTAAAACGGGTACCGTATGAAAGAGATATGGACGAACGAAGTTAGGCAGAAAAACCCGAAACTGGCCAGAAATGCACTGGCGCACTTGTGAAGTGCGCCAGTACAAAATTACACTGGCGCACTTGTGAAGTGCGCCCATGTCGGGACAGAAAACCTGCACAGTTTCTAGAGAGTTCTGTGGTTGGGTGCACCAGTTTGGGGTTTGGGCCTGGTCTTAGGGCTGGTTTCTGGAGAGTTCCGAAATCTAAGGGTCCTAATCTAATCTAGGGTTAATCTAAGGGCCTAAAACACTACCTAATCCTATAAATAAGACCCTAACCTAGCCCTAAATCATCATTAATCTATCATACAACTAAACTATGGCAAAATGCTAGCTCTCATGGCCTCCACTAATTTATGAAGAGGGTTGCAAGCTAATCACTCTCTAATCAACCTCTAATCCCTTCTAAGCATCTTAATCTTCTTCATTTGGAGTGCAAAATTGCTAGTAGTGAGTTTCTATCACTTTGATGATCTTTTGTTAAACTAAGTAGATGAGATATGATGAGATTTATGGTTTTGTATGTGGATTAATGAGTCTTGAATCATATGATATGATGTTAGCATTAATCTTATGTTTATGCATGTTGAGAATGTAAGTTTATGCAAGTTTAATATGATGTATGTTATGTTTGCATGATGCTAAATATGCAAGTTGTGGGCTATGTAATCATATGCATGTTATGCAAGTTCATGGTGATATGCTATGCAAGTTACATGTATGTTAATATGCAAGATATGCTATGCAAGTTACATGTTTGTTAATATGCAAGTTACATGTATGTTAATATGCAAGATATGCTATGCAAGTTACATGTTTGTTAATATGCAAGTTACATGTATGTTAATATGCAAGATACGCTATGCAAGTTACATGTTTGTTAATATGCAAGTTACATGTTTGTTAATATGCAAGTTACATGTTTGTTAATATGCAAGTTACATGTTTGTTAATATGCAAGTTCATGATGACACATTATGCAAGTCTATGGGTTAATATGCAAGTATATTATGCAAGGGAATATGTAAGTTATGTGACATATTATATGCAAGTTATGTGACATGTTATACAAGATTATATGCAAGTTATGTGTTTGTTAATATGCAAAATGGCACCTTTGAAACATGTTCATGCATATGCAAGTTGACACCTTTTATATGTGTTATGACATGAGAACGAAATTACGTGGGAACGATGGGATAATTAAATGCATAAGTTAATAAGATTGTGTGAAATTAATATAATTATGCATAACATAAAATAAAGGAACATAGTATGGGAATTTGCCTATTAAGTTAGTTGTACCCATACTATGTGTTGGGAATTTACCTATTGAGTTAGGTCTACCCCATGGGAATTTACCTATTGAGTTAGGTCTACCCATGTTATGAAAAGCTTAATATTAATTAGGGATAATTAATTTAAATTATGAGGGTGATTAATTAGGTGTAATTAATTGACTAAGACACGAGGTTGGACTCAGTTGTAGCGTAAAACTGCCCGGACCCAACCGGCTTAACCAGTTGCTACAAATGTTAGCCCAATGTGAGAGGTCTTAGGCACAAACTAAATACGTGATTAATGTAAAGACACGAGGTTAGACTCGGTTATGACATAAGGCTGCCCGGACCCAACCGGCTTAACCAGCAGTCATAAAAGACAGTCTAATGTGAGAGGTCTTTACAAAGGTTACGATCTTAATTAATTAATTAAGAAACACTTAACCATATTAGCATGTAGAGGGACATGAGGGTTAAGTGGGTGCCTTGGGTGGCATAAGGAACCTAGTGGGTTGCCTTGGGTGGCAATAGAAAATACGATTAGAATACTTAACCAAAGTGGAACATGTAATTAAAACATGATTAAAGGGTTAAGTGGGATACACTAGAAAAAGGGACAAGCTTAGGTGGGTAGCTTGTGGGAGGCCCATTTCAACCAGTAACCCATACGTATCTTTGTGGGCTCGACCCATGTCGAGGACGGGACACGCATACTGGGCTTGACTATAAGAGGCTAAAACGGGTTAGCGGTGGCAACGCAAGTCCAACGGGCTTCATATGCGTGAGTGGGCCCGGGCTGGTAGATAAGCCGTTGTTGCATCGTGTAGATATAAGCCGTGCACCGTTAATTATATCGGGTTGCCACGTTGGGGAATGGTACACCCCATGGTGGGGCCAGCACGGGTATCTACGTTAGGGAGCCGATCGAATGGGGAGTAGTGTGTACACCTAGTGGATTGTAGGGCCCTGTGGCGTCTACTTGGTCACCTAGGGGTACGCAAGTACTATTAAGTTAATTTTATAAGTCCAGGGGAGGGATCAACCTTTAAGTTAGGAACGACTGGTGTGGTGCAGTTTAGTAATTTACCTTTGGAAGGGTAGATGCGTCTTTACCTTTTATCTTAGTTTAGTTGACTGCTTAGTATAGCCGTTCATCCCTATATTTTACCGTATATCAATTTATGTCTTCTCTGGTTACTTTAACGATTGTATTGTTAAAGTTATAGGACTCGCTCAGACTTATGTCTGACCCCGTTGTTTTTATCTTTTTCCCAACCTTCAGGTCCTACGGTGGATCCTAGCAGTAGTGGAGCTTGATCGGATTGCTGTTCCAGTCTTTAGGAGCTTGGATAGATGTAAAGCTCCAGTTATCCAGTTATCTTTTCTTTTGTTTTGGCTATTGTATGAGAGTGGGATTATGTACTTCTTTATTTTGATGGATATTGTACTTGACCTTTATTGTGGTTTTATGATGTAACCAGACATGTTTTACTTCCGCTGTTATGAGATGATGTTTTAAAATTTCAAGTACTATTTATATCTGTCTTGTTGTAATTTTTCTGTTCTATACTCACTAAAATACTCCACCGATGCTATGGCATTCCCTTAGTGAGTGATCATAGCGGGAGTGGGGTGTTACAGTAAAAACCGTCCGTGTTTATGTGTGGATTTGGTCTTACGATTATCCTTTCCTTTGAAAAGATTTTGAACTTTAAAATCAAGATTGGATGATTTACCCTTATTACTATGCGAGTTTATCTCACTCTGGTTCACCAGACTGACCCGGTGTTTTGTAAATGCTCGGGTTAGCCCGGGTTGTACAGGTTCAGGTTATCGACTGTTGTGAAGAGACGAGCTGGAGGTGTTCAAACGTATGATATTATGTAGCTGCTATTCCGCTGTGTGTTGTATATGGGAACAGACTGTTATAACTGTCCCATGGTATGATGTACTCTGATACTGTAAGTATTTTAAAGCTTCCAATAAAGACTATTTATGTATTATATTTTGTTCCGCTGCGATGTGAGACTCTGTGTGGTGTTCTTCTTCTTCTTCTATTCTAATATTTCTTTCTTTCTTATCTCACCCTCTAACTTCTTTCTATTAATGATCTGGAATGTTCGATGTCTGAATGGTCAACATGATAGTTGATGTTGATTTTCGGAGTCGAAAACCCCAGTTCGTTACAGTGGTATCAGAGCTTAAGGTTAGGTGATTACCTTGGCTCTGTGGCGTGACTCAGTAGAGATGGGGTTAGCAACACCCTAGATTGAGTTGAGTGTATATATACGAGTGAACGTATTTGTAGATTTTATAAAAATTGCTTTATATTGTGGAGATTTATTGGTTGATTTGTTTATAAGTTCTGATCGATCAGTTTGATCCACTGTATCGATAGGGGTTTATAAACACTCGAATACGATGGGTCGTCACGATATGTTTTGAAAAGAGGGTAAATGAAATAATTTACCTAAATTATATTTTGATATAAAGAAAGTATATATATTGGGAATATTATAGTGTATTGAATGTGTTGGTTGATTATAATTGAAATGGTTATATAAATAACCAATTAGAATTCGTATAATATGGAATCAGATGAATTAAAATCTGAAATTAAAATCAGAATTGGAATTAAAATTCCCAAAAGTGGGAAGGGAGTTGCAAATGAACTTGAATTGAATATATGAGAATTTTAAAATCCTGGGAGATTTTAAATTGTTTTATGAGCTTTGTGTTCAGTATTTTGAAATGGATTTCGAAATGGAAATGTTTAAATATGGTTTTGATAAGTTATATAGTATTGAACTCACTTTGATCACTGGGAAATAACTCTGATGATGCTGGCCACATCATCAGTGTTCATTTTCGAGTTCTAAGTGACGGATTACTACCAAAAATCTTGTTTTGAATTGTTTTGAGAAAAACAAGTTGTTTTGAATCCTGAAAAGGAATATTTTTTTTTTTGAAAGAGCTGAACTGTTTGAAAACTCCCAGGGAAATTGTTTGAACAAAAACAAAATTTAATAGAAATTGTGAAAACAAATATAAATTGAATTGAAACCAATTAACTGGAAATTTAATCGAGATATAATATATCTAGTCGAATCAGATTTTGAATTTGGGAGACAGGAATCTGAAATGGTATTGGACTGATGAGTTAAGAGGTGAAATTGGGTAATGGATGGAAATTGAGTTAAGAATGGCATTTGGCTTGGACGCGTGAAGGATTGGTTTGGAGGATAAAAAAATTGGAATTTTGATTCGGAATGCATTTGTATAAGCTGACCGGGTAGCAGACGGAATGATATCATGATATGCCCGACCAAAAGGTACACGTTTATTTATATGGATTTGGTGATTTATGAGCCTGTTTGGCAAGCCGCTTGGCTGTTTTGTTTTCTTTTGGATTGAAGAAGGCCTAGAAAGGGCGAGTTGTGGTTGTACCGATTGAACCGTACAAAGGAGGTGCTGGCGAAATTTTTCGGGAATTTAAGAAGTTAGAAAATTTTCAATATTTTTGAAAATATTTATTTACCATGTTGAATCAATTTTGATTTAAAATAAATTGGATTTGAAAGTAAATGGGTTTTTAATGTCCTTTCTTACCTTGGCAATTTCGAGGACGAAATTATTTTAAGGGGAGAAGAATGTAACGACCCGTGTTTTTGCCCGTCAAATATTTAATTTAATTTATTTATTTTAAATATCATATTTGGAATATAATGAAATTTAATATTTAATTCGTTATTAAAAACGAAGTTGAACGTTATAATTTATATATATAATATAAATCGAGCTTGAAAATGGCGTGCAGTTCGTAAATTCGAGTTTTGGAACTTCAACTGAGAATACATGACCCGATATAAGTCGGATTTCTGTAAAACAAGAAACGTTGGAACCATATTGACAATAATTTTCATATGAAAGAGAAAAATCCAGACTTCGTGTTATAGTTCGATAGTTATGGCAAAATCAAAATTTGAAATAGTCGCTATAGAAATCGTTATTTAATTATAGGCCTTTAAAAGTAGCCGTTTTGCAAACGGACTCTGTTTTCGACGAAACCAGTTCCGTTGAGTTCGTAGCGTCGATTATAGTAAGGATAGGTATATAGTTTGTTATTTTTAGAGATGGGAAAATTTGGCGTTAAAAAGGGTAGGGCGGTTCGCGGTAAAAATAGTCTACCGGGGCAACAGTCTCAGAATGCGACGAAATTAGTGCCGTTGGGTTCGTATTGAAAAGTTATTTTAGGATCTCGAAGTTCCAAGGTGATCGGGTTTATCTGGTGATCGTGGTAAATTAAAAAGCGTGTTTATTTCCGGTTTTATAAAGGAAGTTTTTTCAAACGAAGTTGGATTTCGACGAAACTTATCCCATTGGATCCGGAATATCTCTTTACACCAAGATTAGCTTTTTTATCAGAAAACAAAGATCATATAAAATGTTTTTCTCTTGAAAAGCTGGCGGCAGGAGTTCATTATATTATGGTGTATGTGTACAAACCTAAATGATAGCAAGCTACCCTATATCTTGTGTATTTTCGAAATTAGTCACTCTACAAAGACGACGCAGGCCTAACCCCTGAGATGAAAATACATCTATGGGTCCTCTCAATCACGCACTAGTCATCCTATGTTCAAAATGAACACGCTACAAGCATGCACAGCAACCTATTTATCAAGAGTTTCACCTAAGCACATGCGATTCGTACACATACGCAGCCCACACTTTTAATGCATTATCAGACCTTTACCTATCCACATGCCTATTTCTGTATACCAAAACTCACGCAGACCCTATACTGAACATATTCCTATGCTATTGCTGGGATTGGTCCTCATCAAAGTTTAAAGCAAGGCACAGACAAACATTTATAACAACATGACCCAAATGTCTGTATCACGAAAGAGATATCACTGCTATTTCCGACTTCTTACTATGATACTTAAACGAAACAGGAAATCTTGATACAGAAAATAAATGCTGCAGTACCATCGGCCTGTGCCACCCCATCAGATTTAAACCATTACAACAACGCTACTGTCTGAATTCGCCACTCTATTTTTGTTTCCCCTTCGCATGGCACATGCTGGAGACGTATTACTTTCTGCAAATCCTTTTGTAAAACCTTCCTCAGGTCTACCTACATGTACAGTACCCATCGACTTATATCACACAGCAGTGATCTTTCTTTTCTTTCTTTTCTGTATGCTACCATTCAGACAAGCAGACCTAACCTAATCCCTATATGTTACGCTGTGAAACAAGACGTCGTTCCTATCCCTTGTTCTGCACCTTATAAATACCCAACCAGTTCGCTTCTTTTTGTCTCAGAAAAACAACGAGCTTCCATGGCAACAAAGATAATATATATATATATATATATATATATATACATTTAAAATGGTGGAGTTTGTTCTGTTCGGCGATGGGTCTCTTTTACCATTTGTGTCCAGTAGCTGTATAAAGGAGGAGGCTGTTCATTTTGACGTGGGGGTGTGTGTTTAACGTGAGGATGCATTTTGGTGTGGGAGTGGATGTGTGTACGTGAAGTGTTGTTCTGGAAAGAAGTGTTGGATGGAGAAGAACTAGGAAACAAAAGAGCAGGAGAGAGGGGCTGCACGGATTGGAGTTGAGCGATGCATGGGAGGGGTCTGGACAGAAATGCGTGGCTGTGTGTGTGCGGGGAGAGGTGCGGCTTTGAGTGACAACATGGAGGAACGAATAGCATGGTTTGGCGAGTAAGGCGAGGTTGAGGTGGAAAGTTGGCAACGTTTGGAGATGAGGTGTGGGATGCCGCCGTGATAAGCTGATGAGGAGAGCCTGCGGCTCCGAGAAGAAGAAGGTGAGGACAAGGGTTAATCTTCCTAATGTCTGTTAAGTATACAAAATTTTATTTATCTAATCTATGATCAACAATGCTAAATCGTTTTGTTAAACAGTGCCCAATTGTTTTGTTACGTGACCATACACACCTATTACGTTATCAAAAGATTGAGGAACTAACCAGTTTTGATGTCCCATTTATATGAACCAACCGTGAGCACGGGAAATTTAAATTGTGTAATTAGTGATTTAATTAAGGATTTAATTTAAGGATTTTATTAGTTCAAATCTAAACCGTAACACAAGGGTGTAAATATAATTTATTACTTAAGTATTAATACTATGTAATATTAATTTTAATGGTCAAATACCATATTAAATTGATAACGTTCATACAGTGATGAGACCGAATGAAACAAGCGATGTCGGTTCCATATCGACGAACACCACCGAATGAAGATGGTATGGACAGAATTGGCAGCTATTGGAGTTTTAATTAAATTAAATGTCAGTTTAATTTAATTAAAATAAGATGCTGACAACAGAATCATATCAAGGTGAGTTAAACTCACTCAGTTACCCTTTTTATATTTTATATAAATTGGGTATTTTTATTTTGTGTGCTCTGCTTACCACTGGTTGACTGTTTTGCTAGTTATCTGCTTATCTGTTGGTTTAACCGATGAAATTAAACTGTGTTTAATTCCAGTGAAATACCAAATCGTTACTTTTAACGATTGGTTCCAATAAAGGTGACTCACCTTGGTTGGTCACGTTTATTTATAAACGTGTTTAAATGGTTGAATTGTTTGAATCGCTTGCGGTTGATGTTGAATGGTTGCTATTTAGTGTTATCAGTTAAACAAAACTGAATGGTCTGAGTTGAGATAACCATTTGAATACAAGGAAGAACAGGTTGGAGGGACCCAACCGGATCCCTCAAATGTATTATTTATTTTCATATTATCATATATGAACTGATCTGTTTGTGTGATTGATTTGATGGTTGATTATTAATTGAATATTCAACATCTGTTTGGTTTGAACCAATAGGTGATATTGGTTAAGTGTTTGGCAGAGTATGGCCTTTAAAATCAATCGGGTTATAGACAGTGATTCACCGTCAGGTGAATCGATAAAGTTGAAGTTATAAAATTTACTTTATAACTGGAGTTAGGTTTGGGAAAAAATGTATTATTCTGAACAAAAGTTATTAAAGAGAATTAAATAAATATTTTATTTATTTAGGATTTGATTTGTTAGTAATTTATTTTATAAAGTAAATTCTGATGTTAATCAGATTTACAAAGAATGAGAATAGAGAATGAATCGAACGGTTAAACTTTGATAATTGTTTTGAAAAGAAAACAATTAATGGAAATAATTTAAATTAATTATATTTTTTATTTATTTAAAGTGAAGGTTAATTAGAATTAGTTTACGAGATAATCGAATTTTGACTTGACAAAATTGACCATTTAAACTGGAATCGAATATCAAATTAGTTTGTTTCGAATTTGCGAAATGAAATAGTTGAAGAATATTGTTTTAACTTTAAACAAGATCTTTAAAAAGGATTTTCTATTTATCTTAGTAAATAAAGAAATTTACTACTGAAGTATTTAATGAGTAAAGAAAATTATTGTTTAATAAGAATTTAGAAGACTACTTTTGAAAAGTAATCGAGGAAAAGTGTAATCCAAATTGGATTGTGAAAGGAATCTATGAGCGGTTTGTATATTTAAAGCTCAAATTTTTATAACGATGTTATAAAGAGGATTTCAAGCGAAGATGATAACTTAAATTTGAGTATTGCTTAATTATTCGAATTAAGGTAAAGGGTTTATATAAACCAGGGTCGTGTAAATGAGGTTTTATGTGTTAAGGCGTTAATTTTATTTAACGTTACTTGAAAACAAGACCAAGTAAAAAGGAGAATTTTAAATGAGGTTTCAAAATGGAGAAATGGTTGAATAATTTTGAAAGGAGATTGGAAATAAGCGAATCTGGGTAAAGAACTGAGTTATAGGGTTGTTTAACCAAATCCAATAGTTAAATGGAATTTGTTTGAGACTAGAATGAAATATTGATTTTTGATTACAACTTATGTTTATCGGAGGATAAGAACGTTGTTGATCAAGGTCTGAGAGGTAATTTAAAATACCCCAACTTGAACGACATCGGGATTATCTGAAGATAGTATTAGTTGGTAATCGTAAGAGACGTTAGTGGATATGTTTTGAAAATCTAAACAGCGATTTTAGCGCTGTTGTTATAATATATGTTTTGTAAATCTAATATAGCGATTGTAGCGCTTTTGCTATAGTAAATGGATTGTAAACCTAAACAGCGATTATAGCGCTGTTGTTTTGTAAATCTAAATAGTAATTATAATGCTATTGTTATAACATATGTGCTATAAATTTCTTTGTTAAACTAATGGATTTCCGAATATGATTGGAAGGAAGATTTAAGTGGGGAATTGAATATAGTTATTCGAGCTAGAGTTAGTCAAACATAGTTTTTCAAGATGAGTGCCATTTCGTACAACTGCTAGCGTAATTCGCAGGGCTGCAGATAGCCTACGGCGGTCGGATGTTTCCTGAGGGAATCAGGCGTAACCATTGTGATCACCGCGATCTAGAGTCAAGCGAATGGAGTTAAGTAAAATAGTAGTAAATCGATAGGGTTAAAGAAGTCGAGTTAATCAGTTAGAGTTAACCACTTTGAGTTAATCAATTGGAGTTAATCGATTAGAGTTAAATCGAATTAGAGTTATTCAAATATCGTATTTTTAAATATTAACAGAGTTAGAAGTTTTGATTTAACAAAGTAAATCAAGTGTTAAAAGGCCAGGTAATGCTGAATGCTTAACCAGTGAACTCATTGGAGTGTCATGATTGAAACACTATATATTTTGATAGTTAAAACACCGACTATCAAACCCGCCCAATACGATTGTTGGTATGGAAAGACCGGGATCGAATTTACATTCGGAAACCATTCCGTCCAACAAATACGCGAAGATCTCAGAAGATGATCGAGATGGTGCTGTGAAGACTGTGGATTTTCATAAACGGAAGAACCACTAATATTCTCTGCCTGGCAAGCAGAGATAAGTTGTGATTCTGTCGTGGTTGGAATCTACGGGTTGCAAGGACTTCTCGCTATTGATCCATGGGGTGATTCCTATATGGATGCGGTAGGAGAGTGCCTTCGGTTCATCCTGTTCCTGGATGACTTGTATGGACGAGTGTCTGACAGAGTATTTCCGAAGGATCACGTACGTTGATTTCTTCAAACGTGCTATAGTTGTTGGCGGGGAATCGCCGTTCTCTTAGCTTACTGCTAGAGTATTTTTTGGGGTCGTCAATTAGTGATATCTGACGGATCTGACGATGTGGCATTCAAAGTGAATGATGACCAGGTGTTCGAAGGTAAATCTAAACCTCAAGCCTCATCAGCCGGGAAATGACAAAAATCGGGCAGGCAGCATGGCTATGTGGGTCGCTCCCATTAGGGTGTATAATCACCTATCTAGAGGAAGTCCTATTTGTTTCTTAAATCTATGTTTCGATGTTGTCCCTTGTCGGGAGACGGTTGCTGATCCCAACCGTCGGTGATATACATTCGATACACTCAAGCGAAATGAGTGGTCGATCATGTGAGGGTCGGGTTGCAAGAAGTTCTTGTTGAACCCAGTGTATTCGTCTCTAGAGATACACTATCGGCAGGTGGTCCCATACCTTGTCAAGGTCGGAATCCAATCTCCAATAAGCGCCTGCGGTTTTGATTGTATACTATATATGTGGAGCGTGAGATGCAAGCGTTCCACTAGATTGTTAATTACTTGTATTTAGACATTATTATAATATCAGACAAGATATTGGTTTCAAAACTGTTTTGGGTTATCGTAAGGTAAAAACCGTCCGTGTTTATGTGTGGATTTGGTCTTACGATTATCCTTTCCTTTGAAAAGATTTTGAACTTTAAAATCAAGATTGGATGATTTACCCTTATTACTATGCGAGTTTATCTCACTCTGGTTCACCAGACTGACCCGGTGTTTTGTAAATGCTCGGGTTAGCCCGGGTTGTACAGGTTCAGGTTATCGACTGTTGTGAAGAGACGAGCTGGAGGTGTTCAAACGTATGATATTATGTAGCTGCTATTCCGCTGTGTGTTGTATATGGGAACAGACTATTATAACTGTCCCCTGGTATGATATACTCTGATACTGTAAGTATTTTAAAGCTTCCAATAAAGACTATTTATGTATTATATTTTGTTCCGCTGCGATGTGAGACTCTGTGTGGTGTTCTTCTTCTTCTTCTATTCTAATATTTCTTTCTTTCTTATCTCACCCTCTAACTTCTTTCTATTAATGATCTGGAATGTTCGATGTCTGAATGGTCAACATGATAGTTGATGTTGATTTTCGGAGTCGAAAACCCCAGTTCGTTACATTAATTGATTATTTTTAAATGTATATTCAATTGCTAGATTTTTATATCATTCTTTTTCGAGGATGAAAAGTTTTGAAGTGAGAGATTGTAATGAACCATAAATTTTCTGCTTTGAAATTTATTAAATTCAATTTATTATAAATATAATAAACTTATGAATTTGATTTTTGAATATAAATATGGTTTACATATGTTTAATTTGAATATAAGAAATTAAAACAATCGTTAAATTAAATTTACTTGTTTTGAAATTTGACATTAAACCAGTAAATAAAATACCTTTGAAATTTTGATTTTTTTAAACGATTATTCTGTACAAGGCTAACTAGAATTTAATAAAGAAACGTCGATGTTAATTTTGTTGAATTTCTATTTCACTAGCTCTGTTTAAATCGATTTATTCAATTGGTTTACGATAGCAATAAAAGATATGATGTAAAAACGAATCTTCATATGAACATTAAAATACCAGTTTTCAATATGCTACCTCATTCATATCGAAATGCAAAACATAACAGTATTCTACTTCATACATTCGGATGTACGGTTTGAACTGCATAATATTTTGGTTTTGGGATTGATAATGTTTGTGTTTTGGGCCATGCCTACATAAATTTAACGTTGATCATAATCTAGTGCATGTTATAACTTATGACTGAAAGAGAACATATATGGATATAAAGTTAAAGGAATATGTGTTGAATTTGAATGGGTAAATCACGTGAACTGTTTGAATGAAATGGTAAAATGATAGATCTAAAAATCCTAAAATAAGAAAAGCACGGGTCAATCTTTCTACCTTTAAACTCCTGCCATTCTCCTAATTGCCACTTCATCCTCAAAATTTTGAAAAGCAGATCCACCTTTAATAATAAAAAATCCACGCCTAGCTCTCCCTTTGCTTCCTACAATCGACGAGGCCTTTTCACCACCTAACTCACCAACTAGGATCTCCACAAATATAACGCCAACCTCCCACTTCATATTTGCAGATCCGACCTTTCTATATATAAAAAGTGCAAAAGTTTATTTTCCAATTGGTTATGGATGTCTATCAAGATAGGAGCTCTTGTTGCTTCCTCTATGTTATGTTGGGTGTGGAGTAATATAGGACGGGGCAGGAGGTTTTGAATCCCTATAATTGCAGTTTGAAAACGAAAAGAATAATGATTTAAACCCACATCTTCTAAAAAAAGCTTCAGCAAACCCTTTCGCACTATCCACCCCAGTCCGACCAACGCACGTCCGCGTCACCCTCCATCAGATCGGACCATTCGCCCAACACCAGTGCTAGCGCCGAAACCACGAACCTATGATTAACCAAGCCTCAACGGTCTGCACAAGCAACCCACCTGCTCCGGTTCACCACAAAACTTCACCCTCAGCCATACCCCACGCCAACGACCCACATCACCAAAACATGCACCCTCTCCATCCATGACAGGGATGAACCAACCCACTACCTCTAGTCAAAAAAACCCACGCTTCCAAAATCTATGACATCGCAACCTACCCCTTTCCATTGCTGCAGCATAGACGTGGTACATCGCAACAGTCGACATACTCGTATAGCCACTATCGTGTTCGTGTTCCCGTATTTGTGTGTAAGTGTATCCATATGTTGTAACGACCTGGCATTTTGCCCATTCCAAATCGGTATTTAAACCAACTCGGAATATCCAAAATGACATATTGATATTGGTTTACTCGGTTTAAACAGAATCAAATCAATGCAGAATCACATAGTACAATAATTGCAGCGGAATAAAAATATCATGTAAATATCAGAGTTGTATACAAAATTTTGTACAGCGGAAGAATAAATAAATTTGTACATAAACTTAGACGAATAATTATTTTACACGTTATTGACGAGCTTAGCGTGCACATGCGTTTCCACTTCACGTCCTCTCCAGTTTGCGAGCTAATATCTATAACGTGGAACACTTAGGACCTGACCCGAGTGTCCCAATACAAAATACACAAAAACACCCTAGTCAGGATAACACTTATTTCAAGTTAGCACACTTCGATAAACACTAATAAAATCAGTTAAATCCCAACAGATAAAACGAGTATGCCCACCCAATAAAATTGCCCAATGTACATACCCAAAATGGATTGAAATAATTACATGCATGAATAAGAGGATAGGTGACAACAAAGAAGCGTGTATCATGATAGTGTGTCCATTTCAAGGTGCTGAAATGTATATAAAGCAACACATGACAGTAAACATGCAGATGCTCAGCATATAAAAAAAAGAGAACAAAGTGTTCAACCGAATAAAGTTTATGCCAGAAACAACCAAATGGAACAGCAGTTGACTCATGGCAACATTCATCAAAATATAGGACTGTGTTGGCGAGGTTCTAAACAGTTGGAATACCCTCATGAGACGAAGACCACTATATATATATATATATATATATATATATATATATATATATATATATATATATATATATATATATATATACACACGGCTCCCAGAATGAAACATGTATGGCTGACACGCATAAATGAAGATTAGTGGTTAAACCTAATTCAAAATACCACCTGATAGTTAAACTTGGAAGCAGGGGCGGTCTATCTTCAAAACTACGTGTAAAATACAGCTACTGGTTCCTTATATAGACAGGGTAATGTAATAAACCGCATGTGTATAGACATTGCGTGCATAACCCAGGCATGCAATATCGTAAATGGATATACACTTTTACATTAAGCCCACACCTACGTACTAATCAAAACAGTTCTAGTGACAGAAATGGACAAACACACTAGCATATATGTTGTTAAACATGCTCAACAAAACAAGTTTTCCAAAATTACAAACAAAATTGGATCAACATTCGCATATATGAAAGTCAGTACACATGACTAATTTAGTGTGGTTTACATCAAGATTCTTATTGCCAGTTGACACTACGGGAATCACAATATACTACTCAGTTTATATGAAAATTGTACTGTTCTTGGTTTTGTGAATTCCACTTAAGTATTTTGGTAACAATCATTCACATACCTCGATCATTACGTTTCTAAATATTTTATACCCAAGGGAATATACAGATCATCAATAGTCCAGGTACCCAATTAGTTATACACAAATACAGTGAAAAGGATTATGACTTAAGGGTATATATATTGTGCATACTAGTCCAACAAATCGTTAGTCGTCCAAAACACCCCGTGGAGGGTCTCAATTCATGAAGCAAAAGATAACCCATACACTACTACTACTATAAAGTGTTGTGAACACTATGAAACAGTTATGCAGTTCTTATTTTAAACCATAGTAAACCAGTTTTGCAGGCGCATCAAAGTTCAAGAGTATGAACAGTATATAATTTTTTTTCATGCGCCAGTGACGAAACAAGGCAGTCAACAAAAATGGAGAAGCAAAGAACGGCCTCAACTCATTTTACTAGGTGAAACCGAAGTAATGGACTTGAAAGAGGTTTAATCTGTAAGAAAACTTACATTCAGACGACAATGAAGCAACAAAGAAAGCTTCCGTGGAAACAACAGGCGATGACGCCAGGTTATGGCGTTCGACGCAGCGCTCGGCTGACAAGCGGAGATCCGAATTGGCTTCAGCCCGAAGCATGGAAGCCAGCTTGGTCACGATGACCAAAGACGGCGTCAGTTAAAGAGCTCAAGTGCTCCAGGACGAAGCATGGAGACTAACTTTAGTCTGCAGTGGCGCTGACTGTTGCCAGCCTCAGCAGGGTGCCGGATTTCTGAGCTACAGGCAGCTTTGGGGAGAGATGGAGCAACAGTGGAAGACGATGATTATTACGGATGTCGAGGGCGCAGGCACGGACTTTGGTGCATGCGGTGGCTTCCCGGTGGCGTAGGAAGGATCGACGCCAACAGGGTGAGCGGCGGTGCTAGGTCAATTTATGGAGCAGTGGCAATTCTTGGTGGACAGGGAAGATCCGATTTTGGGAAAAGGGAAACCGTTTGGAAATTTTGGGGGAAGACGCTGATTTACGTTTTGGGCATTTATAATTTGGGTGAAGGAATTAGCAATGGGGAAAGAGGAACGGTATAACCAAAATAAAAGGGGAAGGAATTGTTTTTCTGCTGTAACAAAGGAAAGGGGGTGCACATTTATAATATGAAATCAGGGAACCCGCAGCAGACGAAGGAAGCCACGTGTAACATACACAGGAAGATGCAGACAAGTGGAGAAAGGTTTCAGCGTTTCAGTATAAAATTTCTAGGTTGCAGCCAAATATTTATTAAAATTTTGTCAGATATTATAAGATTTTGATCAGTTATTAAATGGTGGGAAAAAGGGTAAGTGGTTTGAATGAGCGTTACTTAAAGAACGGTGCACAGCTGAAAAGAACGACACTGTTTTCTTGTTTTAAACACTTTAAAATTTCAACGCTTGTCAATGATTGATAATTTAATTTAGTTATTAAATCTAGTAACCGACATTTCGAAGTCCAAACTGAATATTTGCTTTTAAAAAAAATTACGAATATATTTTCAGAGTTATCTTAGTTCTAACATTAAATTTGAAATACTTCGACATCTCAAAATTTTGTTAATATTGTTTGCTCTAATAACCGTTTATACTGAAATAAATGCATGACAAGAATACAAAGTTAAATATTCAAATTATTCTAATAAATCCAAATCGGCTAATAGTGTTTGGACAAAATACAACCGCTTACTAGTTGAAATAAATAGAAAAGTTAAAATACTACAAACTGTTAAATACACATAATTTAGTCAAAAATAGAATTTATGCAAAAGAGTTTACACAAACAAAGAATATACTATATAACAGCTAAGCACAAAATTTTAGTATCTTAATAAGTTCGAATAAAATGATCCAATATCAAAAATTTAGAAAACATAGTCAAGGTGAAGCAGTAAAATAAATACTTCTAGTATAAAATAAGTAAAACGAAATGTGTTTGATGAAATAAGAATATAAACTAAAGAAAGTTAGAATATCGTAACTATTAAACACAAATAATTAAATTAAAAATAGAATATTGTAAATACAAAAGGGCTAGAATACAACGAAGTATATAATATATAAAAGCCAAATACAAATAAAACTGTAGACAAATTAACTTAAATTCAAACTTTAAATTTCGACAAACATTTACGTTAAATTTAAATGGAAAGAATACAAGGCTACAAGCACAAATTTGTTAATGATGCCAAACCATTTATAAATTTACAAAAGTATTAAATCAGAGGTAAACTCAAATTACATTCTAATAGATAAATTCCACATCTAAGTACAAATATTCATATCAACATTAAACCTCAATTTACTTTAAAATTTAAGTATTCCAATAAATTCAGATTATCTAATAAATGTTAATAAATCAAATATTCATATTAAATTTACAAAAAGGTTTTTTCATTTATAAGTTTGTTAAAAATACATTCAAAACAAAATTTAAAGTTCAAACTCTAAATTGAAATCCAAATATGAATATATTCAAGTATGTTCCGAAAAATTAAAAGTTCAAAATTCTATATCAAAACCCACTATAAATATTTATTTTAGTGATAAATTCTAAATTAATTTATATTTCAAATGTCGAAAATTCTGGATCGTTAAACCTCCCACACTTTAAATATTTTCTTCCTCGAAAAGGAGAGTTGTAAAATTTATACTTAATAAAATAAATCTTACTTACAAAAATTACTAAAACCAAATATAAATAAAAGTTATCAAATCAAAATATTTACTACTTCTAATAAGATTGAAATTTATCGAAAGGTTCTTAATAGATTAACACAAAATCTAACATACATCTAAATTGGGAAACTTCCTATATCAACTATTATTTAAGAAAAACTTAAATCGTTGTATAAACTAAATAAGGAAATTTGCTACATAATGTAGAAGAAGACTATGTTCAAAGTACAAGATAATTTAAGGGAAAGTAGTTTAAAATGGTAAAGTTATTTTGAAATAAAAGTAGATTTAATAAAATCCAAAGAGTTTAATATACGATAGCCTTAAAAGCTACAATAAAATGATTAAATATAAGAAATTTTAGAAAACTTGGTAGAAAATAGATAATATAATAAAATACTAAAATAATGTAAGTAAAAGAACTTGAAAAGGATCAATTGTAGAACAAACGCGAATTATAATAATTTAGTGAGATGATAAGTTGGATTTAGATAAGTTAAATTAAAATACTATGAATTTCAAACGTTTGAAAGCTTTAAATAATTTTCTCCGAACTTAGAATCCCATTTTTGTATCAAACCATTGAAGTACTATACATTTCTTACTATAGAATCATACTTCACTTCGGAAATTCAAAACCAAAATCGCTTTCAAAACTTCAAACATATATGATAACTCGAAGCCTAACAAGTCCACTGTCGTTCTTACAGACTTTAGCCATGCATTGATCAGGCGCGTGACTGAAATATACAAGTACTAAATATACTTGTTTCAACTACTAGTCAAAATTTTTGTTTCATTTCCTCAAGTTTCCCATGACAAGGCCTAGGGACCGCCTATCGCACGCAATAATATAGATAATTAAGGTCGCTCCGGACACCTAAAGCAAACCATCGTCGAGGGTTCTCAAGCGAAGTGTAGATCACCGTTTTCGTCCAGACTCGGACCTCAAAGTACAAAATCGCGGAGCACATTTATCCCTCGATTTTTCATCCAAACTCGGATACCGTATATGCCTATGTTGCTCTTCCCTAAATACCATCATCAAGGGATCTCAAGCGAAGTGTATCTCACGGCTTTCGTCCAGACTCGGACCTCCAAGTAAAAAATCGCGGAGCTCATATATCTCTCGGTTTTTCATCCAGACTCGGATGCCTAGGTTGCTCACCCTAAATCACACACACCCTTCTTTTAGTAACGGGTTACCTGAATCCATGGAAACATATCAAATCACTTCATATCCCGAAGCCATAAATCATTTTGCAACAATAATTCGCAAATACTTTTAATCATTGTATTGTTGTCTTTCAAACATTTCAAAATATCGGGATTCAAGTCATCGAAATTTCTTTTGTTTATAAACCACCTTTATAAACTATCCATCATATCCAAAATAATTGGAAACCAGTTTCTTTTAATATATTCAGTCAATTGAAAGTACAAAATACAACTTATGTTTCGTATTTTGAAATCAATGATCTTGTTTCAATATTTCAAGTCTAAATCAAAGACTTTTAAGAATCATTATAATATTATCAAGCTTCATAAATTTCAATTTTTTTTTCAAAATAACACTTTCGATAATTATACATAAGTTGACATCTTCTAAGAGACTCATTTTGCCATAAAATTTTCTTTTCAACAATTGGAAATCAAATTTGATCAATACGATTTACTTATCTTTCTTATCAAATTAAGTAAGCCTTTTGAATTTAAAGCTTAGGAAAGTCGTTTATAATCTATACATAAGTCATCAAATTTAGTGATTTCTAAATAAATTTCATATTCCCGTAATATAAAATTTTCAAAACTTCAATCACCGTCTCAGAAATCATTTACAATTTCATAAAATCAAATTCTTTCTTTTCAAACATTATTTCCATATCTTATTTCAAAATCCTTTACACCACCATGTAGGATTTATATTCATTCTCATTTCACATATTACACCTTGTTTAAAAAGTTCACATTTCCTACCGTTGGGAAAATCTTTCATTTTTATTCAAAATACTATCACACTTCCGCTACGCACTCTGATTATGCGCATATTCAGATTAGTATCGGTAGAACATTCCAAAACATTCATTTCAAGATCTTCGAAATCGAAACCTCATAATTAATATGTCAAAATTCAAAGTTTTCTCGTGTAAGTTGGATAATAGTTAAATATTATGTAGAGCTCATTTCTTGAGGTTCCATTAATCATAATATTCTGGACAAATCAAAATTATCTAGTTTGAATTATACCTTAGTTACGTTCGATACACGGTACAAAGGGTATGCATTCATGGATCAAATCAGATTCCATGTGTTAAAAATAGAAGTTCAAGGTCAAATGGGCATCCATCAAGTACAACGATTCGAATCAAAGACATTAGGCCAAATTCATAAGGTGTAGGGTACAAGAACAATAGTTCAAATCCAAAGGATGATCGTAATCGAGGCCACGATAGGAAGGTCAAATGTGCACAAGGATACAAGTGTCAGCAGTTCAATCATGTGATACTCGATATTCATAAATTTTCTCTTTGGGTATACTGTACTTCAAAATTCCATTTTCTTTACATCATAAGTGATTACTTATCAAGTAATTTCCATTTGGTTCATTTGTACGGTTCAATTGGGTAAAGCAATTTTCTCCCCCATTTATACATTTGTTATTATTTGACTAAATTCGAATGTCAAAATCTGAAATGTGGGTGATATTCTCAACATATCATAAGTATGATTTTTCAATAAATATCTTACCTGCATGCTTTTCAAAATTTAATTCTTATTTCAACATTTCATTCGCATTATAAGTGACCTCTCATTAAATAACTTCCGTATCAAAAATCCTGAATTTTTTTATTTCAATCTCAAAATCAATTTGTTTCCTTAATCGATTTGATTATTAACATTATTTCAAATCCAAATTCATATTCTCAGATCAATTTTATTATCAAAACATCTCCTTTGATTCGGTTTTATACGTCACGTATATTGTTGTTAAACTGAATCTTCGCATTCCGTTACTTGGATCAAAAATTGTTCGAATCTACATACATCAAGTTCAATAATCCCAAGTAAAATAGTAAGGTTTTCAAAACATAAGTTGAATACGATAATTTACAAAGAAATTAATTTGAATTGATATAAATAAATAGGTCAAATTAGAGTACCATATATTGTTAAAATACAAATAACCACATCAAAGGTAAAATATTAGTGATAAATACAAAGAAGTTAGAAAAACGAAAAATATAATATATAAAAGCTACATAAAAATAACGTAGTACAAAATAAAGGAATCAAGTGAAAGAGTTTTAAATACTATATTTACAAAATGTTAAATTCAAATAATTTAGATAAAATCAAGACTAAATAACTAAATGCAATTCAAAATGACTAAGACAAAAGATGAAATATTATAAAAATACAAATCATTTATTCAAAAGTACCAAGCTAGGTATAAATGAGTAGTTTCAGTAAGGTAACTTAAGTAAAACAAGAAATAGCTAAGTAGTATTAACTTGAAACAATTGGCAAACAATATTACATTTAAAAAAATAAAAATAAAGATAGAACATATTAAAATTAATTAATACCAATTTCAACCTGATCCGAGTCAATTTCAGTACCGTACCCATCATTCTCAAAGCAAGTATCGTCAAAAATCTGCTTCGTCAAGTTTCAATTTTTCCAAGTTTCAAAGCACTCTCAACATTTCACACTTAATATTGTCTTCAATTTTCTTTTCAACAAAATCTTCTTTTTCAAAATAATTTATTGGAAGATTTTAAGCACTTGTAAAACCATTTCATTTAACACTTTTATTTTCCTTGCTAAATCCGGACATTTGACGATCGGTTTCGAAATTTGTTTCTACCGCAAAGCTTTTGAGCTGGAAATTTCAAAACAAGCTTTTATTTTCGAAAATACTTCCTTTAAAATATTTATATTTTATTTTCAAAATCTCTATTAATATACTTTATTTTTGAAAATTACATTCAAGTTTTTTTATTTTTTGAAATCCGCTGATTCTAGCATCAATTCTACTCATTCTAAGATATTTCTACCTTATCTCTAATGAGTTTTTAAACCGAATAAGCCAAGTTTTGTATGAACCAAAGCTCTGATACCAGATGTAACGACCTGGCATTTTTCTCATTCTAAATTGGTATTTAAACCAACTAGGAACATCCAAAATGACAGATTATTATTGGCTTACATGGTTTAAACAGAATCAATGTGGAATCACATAGTACAATAATTGCAGTGGGACAAAAATCTCATGTAAATATCAGAGTTGTATACAAAATTTTGTACAGTGGAAGAATAAATAAATTTGTACATAAACTTAGACGAATAATTTTTTTACACTTTATTGACGAGCTTAGCGTGCACATGCATTTCCACATCTTCAAGTCCTCTCCAGTTTGCGAGCTAATATTTATAATCTGGAACACTTAGGCCTGACCCGAGTGTCCTATGCAAAATACACAAAACACCCGAGTCAGGATTAAACTTATTTCAAGTTAGCACACTTTGATAAACACTAATAAAATCAGTTAAATCCCAACAGATAATATGAGTATGCCCACCCAATAAAACTGTCGATCGTACATACCCAAAATGGGTTGAAATAATTACATGCATGAATAACAGGATGGGTGACAACAAAGAAGCGTGTATCATGATAGTGTGTCCATTTCAAGGTGCTGAAATGTATATAAAGCAACACAGGACAGTAAATTTGTAGATGCTTAGCATATAAAAAAAAGAACAAAGTGTTCAACCGAATAAAGTTTATGGCAGAAACAACCAAATGGAACGACAGTTGACTCATGGCAACATTCATCCAAATATAGGACTGTGTTGGCGAGGTTCTAAACAGGTGGAATACCCTCATGAGATAAAGACCACTATATATATATATATATATATATATATATATATACACGGCTCCCAAAATGAAACATGTATGCCTGACATGCATAAACGAAGATGGGTGGTTAAACCTAATTCAAAATACCACCTGACAGTTAAACTTGGAAGCAGGGGTGGTCTATCTTCAAAACTACGTGTAAAATACGACTACTGGTTCCTTATACAGATAGGGTAATGTATTAAATTGCATGTGTATAGACATTGAGTGTATAACCCAGGCATGCAATATCGTAAATGGATATACCCTTTTACATTAAGCCCACGCCTACATACTGATCAAACAGTTCTAGTGACAGAAATGGACTAACACACTAGCATATATGTTGTTAAACATGCTCAACAAAACAAGTTTTCCAAAATTACAAACAAAATTGGATCAACATTCGCATATATGAAAGTAGTACACATGACTAATTTAGTGTGGTTTACATCAAGACTCTTATTGCCAGTTGACACTACAGGAATCACAATATACTACTCAGTTTATATGAAAATTTTACTGTTCTTGGTTTTTTGAATTCCACTTAAGTATTTTGGTAACAATCATTCACATACCTCGATCATTACGTTTCTAAATATTCTATACCCAAGGGAATATACAGATCATCAATAGTCCAGGTACCCAATTAGTTATACACAAATACAGTGAAAAGGATTATGACTTAAGGGTATATATATTGTGCATACTAGTCCAACAAATTGTTAGTTGTCCAAAACACTCCGTGGAGGGTCTCAATTCATGAAGCAAAAGATAACCCATACACTACTACTACTATAAAGTGTTGTGAACACTATGAAACAGTTATGCAGTTCTTATTTTAAACCATAGTAAACCAGTTTTGCAGGCGCATAAAAGTTCAAGAGTATGAACAGTATATAATTTTTTTTTCATGCGCCAGTGACGAAACAAGGCAGTCAACAAAAATGGAGAAGCAAAGAATGACCTCAACTCATTTTACTTGGTGAAACCGAAGTAATGGACTTGGAAAGAGGTTTAATCTGTAAGAAAACGTACATTCAGACGACAATGAAGCAACAAAGAAAGCTTGCCGTGGCGACAACAGGCGATGGCGCCAAGTAATGGCATTCGACGCAGCGCTCGTTTGACAAGCGGAGATCCGAATTGGCTTCATCCCGAAGCTCGAAAGCCAGCTTGGTCATGATGATCTAAGATGGCGTTAGTTCAAGAGCTCAGTTTCTCCAAGCCGACGCATGGAGACTAACTTTAGTCTGCAGTGGCGCTGACTGTTGCCAGCCTCAGCAGGGTGCCAGATTTCTGAGCTACAGGCAGCTTTGGGGAGAGATGGAGCAACGGTGGAAGCCGATGATTGTTACGGATGTCGAGGGCACAGGCACGGACTTTGGTGTACGCGGTGGCTTCCCGGTGGCGTAGGAAGGATCGACACCGACAGGGTGAGCGACGGTACTAGTTCAATTTGTGGAGCAGTGGCTATTCTTGGTGGACAGGGAAGATCCAATTTTGGGAAAGAGGAAAACCGTTTGGAAATTTTGGGGGAAGACGCTGATTTCTGTTTTGGGCATTTATAATTTGGGTGAAGGAATGAACAATGGGGAAAGAGGAACTGTATAACCAAAATAAAAGGGGAAGGAATTGTTTTTCTGTTGTAATAAAGGAAAGGGGGTGCGCATTTATAATAAGAAATCAGGGAACTAGCTGCAGATGAAGGAAGCAACGTGTAACATACACAGGAAGATGCAAACAAGTGGAGAAAGGTTTCGGTATAAAATTTCTAGGTGTTGCAGCCAAATATTTAGTAAGATTTTGTAAGATATTATAAGATTTTGATCAATTTTCAAACGGTGGGCTAAATGGTAAGTGGTTTGAATGAACGTTACTTAAAGAATGGTGCACAGCTGAAAAGAACGATGTTGTTTTCTTGTTTTAAACATGTTAAAATTCCAATTCTTGTCACCGATTGATAATTTAATCAAGTTAGCTATTAAATCTAATAACCGACATTTCAAAGTCCAAACTGAATCTTTGCTTTTAAAAAAAATTACAAATATATTTTCAGAGTTATCTTAGTTCTAACGTTAAATTTCAAATACTTCGACATCTCAAAATTTTGTTAATATTATTTGCTCTAATAACCCTTTATACTGAAATAAATTCATGACAAGAATAGAAAGTTAAATATTCAAATTATTCTAGTAAATCCAAATCGGCTTATAGTGTTTGGACAAAATACAACCGCTGACTAGTTGAAATAAATAGAAAAGTTAAAATACTACAAACTATTAAACACACATAATTTAGTCAAAAATAGAATTTATGCAAAAGAGTTTACACAAATAAAGAATATACTATATAATAGCTAAGCACAGAATTTTAGTATCTTAATAAGTTCGAATAAAATAATCCAATATCAAAAATTAGAAAACATAGTCAAGGTGAAGCAGTAAAATAAATGCTTCTAGTATAAAATAAGTAAAACGAAATGTGTTTAATGAAATAAGAATATAAACTAAAGAAAGTTAGAATATCATAACTATTAAACATAAATAGTTAAATTAAAAACAGAATATTATAAATACAAAAGGGCTAGAATACAACGAAGAATACAATATATAAAAGCCAAATACAAATAAAACCATAGGCAGATTAACTTAAATTCAAAATTTAAATTTCGACAAACATTTTCGTTAAATTTAAATGGAAAGAATACAAGGCTACAAGCATAAATTTGTTAATGATGTCAAACCATTTATAAATTTACAAAAGTATTAAATCAGAGGTAAACTCAAATTACATTCTAATAGATAAATTCCAAATCCAAGTACAAATATTCATATCAACATTAAACCTCAATTTACTTTAAAATTTTAGTATTCCAATAAATTCAGATTATATAACAAATGTTAATAAATCAAATATTCACATTAAATTTACAAAAAGTTTTTTTTCCTTTATAAGTTTATTAAAAATACATTCAAAACAAAATTTAAAGTTCAAACTCTAAATTGAAATCCAAATATGAATATATTCAAGTATGTTCCGAAAAATTGAAATTTCAAAATTCTATATCAAAACCCACTATAACTATTTATTTTAGTGATAAATTCTAAATAAATTTATATTTCAAATGTCAAAAATTCAGTGTTGTTACATATGTGCGCGTGTCATGATGTGCTTGCACTTGTACATGTTGAAAGTGTGATTCATATATAGTGTGGATCGTTGCAGAGGGGTGTTTACGTGCTTACGCTAACTAATATATTCATGTAATTTGAAATCAATACAGACACGTGTGCAGGAAGTGAATATTGAACATATGATTTTACACGCATGTTATCCACATTGATTATTTTATGTACGATAATAAATTGTCATTTGGAATTTTGTTAATTCCATGTTTGTACATCTTTACTACTAATAATTAAAATTCTTTTCACTAAATAACTAGATGTCCTTTTGAATTTCCCAAAATGCCCTTAACCCTTCAAGTAATTCACCAATCGCCCAAAACTTTCGATCTACCTTATGTTGTCTCCATTTTCCACAACTATCCATCCTGCATCCGCCATCTCCATATTCCCATATTTGAAATTTTCCTACATACAAAGTCGTTATTTGTTTTGTAAAAATTACACTAATTTCTTCATGCTCCCTTGGAACCAGATGAGACTTCGACCAATAGTTTCGCACCTAAATTATAGACAATGTCAAATACTCGGACGTTTTTCCCCGTGATCGAGCACTGTAGTTCTCCAAGTTGACCACCAGTTGTACTTAGAAAATAACATGCTATATTCTTATATTTGAACTCTACATATATACGAAGTCGCTTTTTTTTTGTAAAAACTGCAGTAATTTCTTTATACTGCCTTGGAATTGGACGAGACTTCAACCGGTAGACTCTCACCTAAATTATGGACAGTATGGAATACTCAAATGTTTCGTCAGAACATTGTAGGTGTCCAAGGTGACTAACAGTTGTACTTCGAAAATAACAGGCTATATTTGCATATTTGAACTCTACCTACATACAAATTCGCTATTTAAAAAAAATTGCATTAATTTCTTCATACGGCCACGGAACCAGTTGAGACTTCGACCGATAGATTCTCACCTAAATTACGGACATTGTGAAATATTGGACGTTTGCTCTGTTGTAATGACCCGCATTCTACGCATCATAGGATCGTGGAATATTTATTTCTTTCACATACGAAGTCGTATGGTCATGTAACTTTGGGAGACGATTATTGGGGTCATTTCCCATGTTCATGATTTTTGTCGATTTTTAAATGACCGTTTTACCCCCAGTTGGTACTGTTTCGGCCATAACTTTTGATTGGAAAGGAGTTTTGACCTGAAACCACTTCCATTGAGTTTAAATGATGGTTTCTCTTTCCGTAAAGTGGTTACATTAGCCAAACGGACTTACCGTTTGGGAGATATGGCTGAAACAAGGTTTAGAAGGTGAAAAACAGCTAATTGGGCTTAACCGGGTGATTAGCAACTAGTCCCAATGGGGGGTTTCGGGATTTGGGGTATTTAAGGGCTGCTAGGGTTAGGATTTCGGTTTTAGACTCATTTTTCCAGCCGCCACTTACTTCCTTCAAGTTCTAGCAATGGCCTCCACCTTCTAATTTCATCCCAAATCATCTCTAATCACTTTCTAATCGAAGATTAAGCAAAACTACATCAAATCAAGGGAGGGTAGCACCAAATCAGAGAGAGGGCTGCTGGAACACATAGGGATTGGATCCAAATCAGAGATTATTTCAGATCTAAAGTTTGTTTGTGGCTAAGGTGAGTGATTTGCATTGTTTTTCACTAATTACGGCTAATTATGGTAATTAGCGAAGAATAGCGAAATTATGGCTCATAAATATCTAGAAAAATTCCTAAAATTCTAAAACATCATTTTATGTCTCTGATATGAATTTGGGTTAATTTCGACTAATTTTGCAAATCCCGGAATTTGGGGGATTAAGGGGTGATTAGTGATAATTAGCGAATTTATGCATGTTAAAAATCGGGAAAAATGTTCATAAATTCTGAAATATTGTTTTAGACCTCTGATATGAATTTGGGTTAATTTGGTTAAGTTTTGTTAATCCTATGGTGAGTTTTACCTAAACATGCTTAAGGGAAATTAAGGGGTTTTGGTATGTTTGATCCATTTTACACGCTATGATTTATGTTTTGGTGTTTGGGGTTGATACTACATGCTGCTATGATTGTATGGTATGCTTTGTGATTGTTTAGAAGTGTTAGATTGGTCGAAAACGCCATCGAATGGCGTGAAACAAGTCGCAGGGAAGTTGTGCAGGAATCGGTTCGTGAGCCCCCTCCCCGTTCGTGGGGTATGTGCCACGACCAAGGCAGGAGGTGAGCCACGATCCGGGACGAATCACCCTCCACGATTCGATCCCCTCCATTCGTGAAGAGTCATCACGAGCCGCACCACCATGACGATCTTCTCCACTTCGAAGGCCACGAACGAGAGACTGATGCTACGAGTCACTTCAAGCTCGCGATCCGAACCAGAGGAGGATGAAGGAGCTCACGATGCGATGAGTACCAGGGTGCCACGACCCGACCCGACAGGGGAGCCACGAACTGATGAAGCACGATCCGATGATGGCGACCCGACCGGAAGAGCATATCACGATCCGACCTGGCGAAGGTAGCATGATCCGAGCTGGAGTATCATCACGACCTGGAGCTTGACCACGAGCTGGTGACTGCGAACCGAACCAGGAGGTTATGAACTGAATGAAGACCGATCCGGAGGAGGAGACTAAAACCCGAGATGCAAAGGTAGTCCAAATGGAAGTTAGAGCTCAGGATCCAGTTGGGAACCAATGAGTTCACTTCATGGTTGGGCTTTGCTGTGGGACGTGTGCAAAGGGGTTGTCGGTATTCATAACTTTGGTTCACCACTAGAAGATAGATAGTGGGCTTGTAGTGATAGTTACACGGGATTGGATTCCGTCATGGCCCAAAGTATTAGGTGCCAAAGTAGTGGATATCGTATGCTTTACGCACTGAGTGAGGGATGTGAGGATGATTGCTATGCTTGATTGTTTGACATCACTATGACATGCACACCCCCACCCCCGTTATCTTTACACCATTTGAAAGGGCACCTTAGAGTGTTGTACAATATGTAGTGCTAACTCTTTGGTTGCAGGTCCAGGTTCAGGTATGATTGGATTATACCTGTTATTGTTATGTTTTGTTGCTTATCGCTCATACCAGGCTTTATGTCTCCTCTTATTACTATGGGTGCTCACACGAGCAGACTAGAGACAGGTTATGATTAGCTGGTGATGCGCGAGTAGCTGATTCGGAGGCGAGCAGGAGGCTTCCACGTATGATATATAGATATTCTCCCTGTGTCGTTGGTGGTCGCTACTTGGGCATTAGTAGTGTACCTCATTTATCTTACTTTTGCTTTTTGAGACAGTTTGGAAAGTTGTAATAAGCTGTATTTTGGATTTCCGCTGCTATGATGCTTAGTTCTGGTTTTCAACTTATGCACTGTCTCTTCTGTTTTATGTCAAGTATGTTATTATTATATTTTGTTCTATGCGCTGTGAGACATATTACAGGTTCCTTAATTAGCCCATTCTCTTCTTTCTTTTCCTTCTGGCGACCGTCCCGTGCTAACTGGACATGTGTACAGCGCACTTTTGGAGGAAATGTCGGTTGGTGCGGGGCGGGCCGTCACACTTGGTATCAGAGCTCTAGGTTGCGTAGTTAACCTAGGGAAAGACACTAGGGAGAGATAGTACGTATATGAGAGCGCGTATTTGTGATTACTTTTGTTTTCAAAAACTATATATATACTACTAGTAGTATAAGAATGAAGTCGTATTGCACTAGCACCACTATGGGGTCGTTAATCGTTTCCCCTTTTACAGATTGACGATGAGCCGATATGCTAGAGGTGCTGGTAGGGGAGCCAATAATGGGAATGCTCCTGACATGAGGACAATGTATACTGACCTTATGAGAGACATGCTTAGGGAGGTGCAAGGGGCAGTTCCCAATCCCGGAAATGGTGGTGGTCCAGTAGTGCAGGCGCCTAGGGTCGATTTCGCCAAGTTGTGCAAGGATTACACTAACCTTGGTGGGAAGCCGTTCCACGGAACGGAGTCGGCCACAGATGTTCAGGATTGGTTGGATAGCTGTGATCATATCTTCGACGATTTGGGTCTTAAGGATGTGATGAAGAGAAGGCTAGCGTCTCGTCAGCTGCAAGGGCGAGCGATGAATTGGTGGAATGCCATTAGAACAGCTACTCCAGAAAATCAAGTTACTTGGAATCAGTTTAAGACTCGCTTTTATGATAAGTTTATTCTAGCCGCTCATAAATCAGAACTGTTCAGGAAGTTCTTGGAGCTTAAGCAGAACAGTAGAGCAGTCTCGGAGTATATCGCTGAATTCGACACTTTATCGAAATATGGATGGTCCCTTATCGATACAATCGAAAAGAAGAACGAGAAGTTCATAACTGGCTTGGATGGGTACTTAGGGGAAAGACTTATAAACCATATTGATGAGACGTTCGAGTCTATTGTAGGAAAGGCATTAAGGTCAGAGAGCCTTTTCCCTAAGTCGAAGGCCGAAGTTGCTACGGCATCTGCAGAGGAGCCAAAGCCACAAGCAGGCGGTGAAGGCAAGAAGAATTCCCAGAACAAGGGGAAGCAGAACCCAACCAAGGATGGTCAGAGTAAGAAAAATAAGAAAGATGGCGAATGCTTTAGTTGTGGCTAGAAGGGCCATTACGCCAGAAATTGTCGAGAAAAGCTTGGGGAAAGGAAGTGCTTTAACTGCGGCCATGCGGGACATCACAAGGATGATTGCCCACAACCTCCTAGGGAGAAGCAGATTGTGAAAGCGTATGCTATCAACGCTGTTCCTTCTTCGTCAAATGCCCCAACTGCGGCGCAGAAGGAAAAAGGTATCGTTATTCGAGGTATGCTTTCTATTTAAGATATTTTGATCGGGTTTTGTTTGACAAACCTGAGTTAGTCGATAGACCTTTAGTAGTGACGAACCCGATTGGTGGTTCGACTAGTTTTGGCATGATTTGTTAATGTGGTCTTATCGAGTCATGGATGTATGTTTCCTTGTGATTGCTTTCTTTTGGGCTTTACTGGGTTTAGCATTATTTTGGGGAGTCGATCTACTCCAAAGGAATAGGGTGGTATTATGTACCTACCTAGTGATGGCGATGGTAACTCGAGTTAAGGAAGCTAAGAGGTTATCGTTGTAATAAGTTCTAATTGTCTCTGGGAGGCAAATGAGTACTCCAGTGCTAGATTGTTTTGCTAGTATCACCTCATGTGGATTGTCTGAACTCGGAGGAGATGTTCCTTGGGTGCTTGTCTGATATTGGTTTAAGCCTTTGGGGCTTGTGCTTGGGGAATGTCGATTTCGACTAGGATGGTTTGCGTGAGGGGTATATAGTTGTTGTTATTTTTCATTGGATGATATCTTTGTTTACTCGAGGAGTGATGGGCAGACAGAACATGATGAGACTGTTCAATGGTATAGACTGCCCAGAGTTAGACTCGATAGGGTTATGAGATTGCTCGAGTGGGACTCGAGAAAGATGCAAAGTAATGGATTGTTTAGGACCCTACGTTGATGTTCTCTATTGGATAGTAGAACTTTGAAGGAATAGGATGTGTTCATTGATCATGGAAGATACAACGAAGATTAGAGCGATTCAAGTTGGACTTGAACTCGTAAAAGAAAATAGGTGTTCGTTGATCTTGGAGATGCAACGAATAGGGAGACGACTCACGTTGGACTAGAGTTTGTCGGTACTCAAGACTGGGTCTGAGTTATAGATTGACTCGAGTTGGACTCGAGAAGGCTGCAAGGAATTGGATTCAGCTCGAGTTGGACTCGAGAGGGCAGCAAGATAATGGATAGACTTGGGTTGGACTCAAGTATTTTAGGAGGACTAAAAGCAAAGGTATCTGGGGACGTCCGTTACCTTGGATCCGTTGGACGTGATCTAGTTATCCTTGGAGGATAAACGTACGTTGGATGTACGGTAGTCCGATTGGAGGCTGGGCTTCCATTAGTTTAATTATCCTTGGAGGATAAACGTACGTTGGACGTACGGTAGTCCGAAGGGAGGCGAGGCTTCCATTGGCCTGGGATTGGTTGGACCAGTCAAGTAGGCATCGGTGTATGTATGGAGGCTGGGCTTCCATTAGTTATTGATGTTGGTTGGACCAGACATACTAGAATCGACATATTGGGATTGGTTAGACCAATCATGTAGGTGTCGATGTGTTTATGAATTTAGCAGGTGATAGGTAGGACTTGTTTGATGGATGTTATGGTTGCTATGTTGTTCCTATTTTTCTTCCCTTGAGTAGACTATCACCTGTAGGGTTCCAGCGATGGGGAACAAAGTGATTGTAGTAGAACTATGAGCCAGTGAAGTAGAGTCGTCATGACTCGAGGGGCAAAGTGGACATAGTAAATGATTAGTAAGGCTATGAGCCAGTGCAGTGGAGTTGTTATGACTTCATGGGGGCAGAGTGGACATAGCAAAGGACTAGTGGCTATGGATCAGTGCAGTGGAGTCGCCATGACTCCATGGGGCGGAGTGATCATAGTAAATGATTTGGGTGCGGTAATAGTTGCATTGAGCAGGAAACATGCCAGTTTAGGGGTTTTGTTTCTAAGATGGAAGCAACTAGAGTATGTCACAGGATATGATTTCAGACCCAAGAGTGAATTGGATTCAGAAACGCTAGTAAGCTTGACGATTAGATCGATTTTGATTGAGTGGATTGGTTCAAGTTAGAAGGACAATCCTAACCTATTGGAAACCATCTCTAGGGTAGAGATGGGTATCGATGGAAAGAGAATGATCAGGTAAGGATTTGATCGAGAAGGGTGGCTTCGAAAGAATGGAGGACTAGTTGTACCCAACGTAGATGGACTGAGAGATGAAGTGCTTAGAGAATTTCATCACTCGAGATTGACTATGAATCACGGTGGTAACAAAATGTATTGAGGCATGGATTAGACCTACTACTGGGAAAGGATAAAGAAAGACCTTGGGAAGTTTATGTCCAAATGCATAAATTGCCAGTTAGTTAAAGCTTAGCAAAAAGAAGCCTAGTGGTTTGTTACAACCATTAGAAATTCCTAAATGGAAATGAGAACAAGTCTCAAATGGATTATATTGATAGTTTACCAAGGACTAGGTCAGGTCATGATGGTATTTGAGTGAATTGTATATTAGAGAATGAAGGCTACCCAAGATAGACAGAAGACTTATCTCGATAAGAGACGAAGAGATTTGGAATTCTTTGTTAACGACTTGGTGTTCGTCAAGATCTCTCCATTGAGAATGTGATTCGGATTGGTTGGAGAGGTAAGTTAGCACCGAGATTTGTTGGCCCATTCCCAGTCCTCGAGCAAGTTGGGAATTTGGCCTATGAAGTAGAGCTACCTAACAAGATGGCGGGAGTTCACAATGTATTTCATGTTTACCAGTTAAGGAAATTCGTGCACGACCCTAGTGTGGCTATTTCACCGGATCAGTTGGATAACATCGAAGTTGAACTCGAGGCGGTTGGGAACCGCAAGTCTATGCGTATTGTGGGGAACGATACGAAGCAGCTTCGAAGGAAGGCGGTGAAACTAATCAAAGTCCAGTGGGGTGAGAATGAAAAAGACCGTACTTGGGAAACAGAGGAGGATATAAGGAAGAAGTATCCAGAACTCTTTGCCTAGTAAGGTTTTGGTATTGATAGTTTCTTCCCTTGTTAGTAAACCGCATGCTAGGATAGACTTGTTTTGCATGTTGATTGTTGTTTTATGGTTGATAGGCATGCGTAACCCTTTTTGTGTGTTTTGGTTAGGGAATTTCGGGGGCGAAATTTCTTAAGGGGGAAGAGTGTAACGACCCGCATTCTACGCATCATAGGATCGTGAGATATTTATTTCTTTCACATACGAAGTCGTATGGTCATGTAACTTTGGGAGACGATTATTGGGGTCATTTCCCATGTTCATGATTTTTGTCGATTTTTAAATGACCGTTTTACCCCCAGTTGGTACTGTTTCGGCCATAACTTTTGATTGGAAAGGAGTCTTGACCTGAAACCATTTCCATTAAAATCGAATGATGCTTTCTCTTTCCGTAGAGTGGTTACATTAGCCAAACGGACTTACCGTTTGGGAGATATGGCTGAAACAAGGTTTAGAAGGTGAAAAACAGCTAATTGGGCTTAACTGGGTGATTAGCAACTAGGCCCAATGGGGGATTTCGGGATTTGGGGTATTTAAGGGCTGCTAGGGTTAGAATTTCTGTTTAGACTCATTTTTCCAGCCGCCACTTACTTCCTTCAAGCTCTAGCAATGGCCTCCAACTTCTAATTTCATTCCAAATCATCTCTAATCACTTTCTAATCGAAGATTAAGCAAAACTACATCAAATCAAGGGAGGGTAGCACCAAATCAGAGAGAGGGCTGCTGGAACACATAGGGATTGGATCCAAATCAGAGATTATTTCAGATCTAAAGTTTGTTTGTGGATAAGGTGAGTGATTTGCATTGTTTTTCACTAATTACGGCTAATTATGGTAATTAGCGAAGATTAGCGAAATTATGGCTCAGAAAAATCTAGAAAAATTCCTAAAATTCTAAAACATCATTTTATGTCTCTGATATGAATTTGGGTTAATTTCGACTAATTTTGCAAATCCCGGAATTTGGGGGATTAAGGGGTGATTAGTGATAATTAGCGAATTTATGCATGTTAAAAATCGGGATAAATGTTCATAAATTCTGAAATATTGTTTTAGACCTCTGATATGAATTTGGGTTAATTTGGTTAAGTTTTGTTAATCCTATGGTGAGGTTTACCTAAACATGCTTAAGGGAAATTAAGGGGTTTTGGGTATGTTTGATCCATTTTACACGCTATGATTTATGTTTTGGTGTTTGGGGTTGATACTACATGTTGCTATGACTGTATGGTATGCTTTGTGATTGTTTAGAAGTGTTAGATTGGTCGAAAACGCCGTCGAATGGCATGAAACAAGTCGCAGGGAAGTTGTGCAGGAATCGGTTCGTGAGCCCCCTCCCCGTTCGTGGGGTATGTGTCACGACCAAGGCAGGAGGTGAGCCACGATCCGGGACGAACCACCCTCCACGATTCGATCCCCTCCATTCGTGAAGAGTCATCACGAGCCGCACCACCATGACGATCTGCTCCACTTCGAAGGCCACGAACGAGAGACTGATGCTACGAGTCACTTTAAGCTCGCGATCTGAACCAGAGGAGGATAAAGGAGCTCACGATGCGATGAGTACTAGGGTGCCACGACCCGACCCGACAGGGGTGCCACGAACTGATGAAGCACGATCCGATGATGGCGACCCGACCTGGAGAGCATATAACGATCCGACCTGGCGAAGGTAGCATGATCCGAGCTGGAGTATCATCAGGACCTGGAGCTTGACCACGAGCTGGTGACTGCGAACCGAACCAGGAGGTTATGAACTGAATGAAGACCGATCCGGAGGAGGAGACTAAAACCCGAGATGCAAAGGTAGTCCAGATGGAAGTTAGAGCTCAGGATCCAGTTGGGAACCAATGAGTTCACTTCATGGTTGGGCTTTGCTGCGGGACGTGTGCAAAGGGGTTGTTGGTATTCATAACTTTGGTTCACCACTAGGAGATGGATAGTGGGCTTGTAGTGATAGTTACACGGGACTGGATTCCGTCATGGCCCAAAGTATTAGGTGACCAAAGTAGTGGATATCGTATTCTTTACGCACTGAGCGAGGGATGCGAGGATGATTGCTATGCTTGATTGTTTGACATCACTATGACATGCACACCCCCACCCCCATTATCTTTACACCATTTGAAAGGGCACCTTAGAGTGGTGTACAATATGTAGTGCTAACTCTTTGGTTGTAGGTCCAGGTTCAGGTATGATTGGATTATACCTGTTATTGTTATGTTTTGTTGCTTATCGCTCATACCAGGCTTTATGTCTGACCCAGAGTTTTATGTCTCCTCTTATTACTCTGGGTGCTCACACGAGCAGACTAGAGACAGGTTATGGTTAGCTGGTGATGCGCGAGTAGCTGATTCGGAGGCGAGCAGGAGGCTTCCACGTATGATATATAGATATTCTCCCTGTGTCGTTGGTGGTCGCTACTTGGGCATTAGTAGTGTACCTCATTTATCTTACTTTTGCTTTTTGAGACAGTTTGGAAAGTTGTAATAAGCTGTATTTTGGATTTCCGCTGCTATGATGCTTAGTTCTGGTTTTCAGCTTATGCACTGTCTCTTCTGTTTTATGTCAAGTATGTTATTATTATATTTTTTTCTATGCGCTATGAGACATATTACAGGTTCCTTGATTAGCCCATTCTCTTCTTTCTTTTCCTTCTGGCGACCGTCCCGTGCTAACTGGACATGTGTACATCGCACTTTTGGAGGAAATGTCGGTTGGTGCGGGGCGGGTCGTCACACTTGGTATCAGAGCTCTAGGTTGCGTAGTTAACCTAGGGAGAGATAGTACGTATATGAGAGCGCGTATTTGTGATTACTTTGGTTTTCAAAAACTATATATATATACTACTAGTAGTATAAGAATGAAGTCGTACTGCACTAGCACCACTATGGGGTCGTTTATCGTTTCCCCTTTTACAGATTGACGATGAGCCGATATGCTAGAGGTGCTGGTAGGGGAGCCAATAATGGGAATGCTCCTGACATGAGGAAAATGTTTACTGACCTCATGAGAGACATGCTTAGGGAGGTGCAAGGGGCAGCTCCCAATCCCGGAAATGGTGGTGGTCCAGTAGTGCAGGCGCCTAGGGTCGATTTCGCCAAGTTGTGCAAGGATTACACTAACCTTGGTGGGTAGTCGTTCCACGGAACGGAGTCGGCCACAGATGTTCAGGATTGGTTGGATAGCTGTGATCGTATCTTCGACGATTTGGGTCTTGAGGATGTGATGAAGAGAAGGCTAGCGTCTCGTCAGCTACAAGGGCATGCGATGAATTGGTGGAATGCCATTAGAACAGCTACTCCAGAAGATCAAGTTACTTGGAATCAGTTTAAGACTCGCTTTTGTGATAAGTTTATTCCAACTGCTCATAAATCAGAACTGTTCAGGAAGTTCTTGGAGCTTAAGCAGAACGGTAGAGCAATCTCGGAGTATATCGCTGAATTCGACACTTTATCGAAATATGGATGGTCCCTTATCGATACAGTCGAAAAGAAGAACGAGAAGTTCATAACTGGCTTGGATGGGTACTTGGGGGAAAGACTCATATCGATGAGACGTTCGAGTCTATTGTAGGAAAGGCATTAAGGTCAGAGAGCCTTTTCCCTAAGTCGAAGGCCAAAGTTGCTACGGCATCTGCAGAGGAGCCAAAGCCGCAAGCAGGCGGTGAAGGCAAGAAGAATTCCCAGAACAAGGGGAAGCAGAACCCGACCAAGGATGGTCAGAGTAAGAAAAATAAGAAAGACGGCGAATGCTTTAGTTGTGGCCAGAAGGGCCATTACGCCAGAAATTGTCGAGAAAAGCCTGGGGAAAGGAAGTGCTTTAACTGCAGCCAGGCGGGACATCATAAGGATGATTGCCCACAACCTCCTAGGGAGAAGCAGATTGTGAAAGCGTATGCTATCAACGCTGTTCCTTCTTCGTCAAATGCCCCAACTGCGGCGCAGAAGGAAAAATGTGTCGTTATTCGAGGTATGCTTTCTATTTAAGATGTTTTGATCGGGTTTTGTTTGACAAACCTGAGTTAGTCGATAGACCTTTAGTAGTCACGAACCCGATTGGTGGTTCGACTAGTTTTGGCATGATTTGTTAATGTGGTCTTATCGAGTCATGGATGTATGTTTCCTTATGATTGCTTTGTTTTGGGCTTTACTGGGTTTAGCATTATTTTGGGGAGTCGATCTACTCCAAAGGAATAGGGTGGTATTAGGTACCTACCTAGTGATGGCGATGGTAACTGGAGTTAAGGAAGCTAAGAGGTTATCATTGTAATAAGTTCTAATTGTCTCTGGGAGGAAAATGAGTACTCCAGTGCTAGATTGTTTTGCTAGTATCACCTCATGTGGATTGCCTGAACTCGGAGGAGATGTTCCTTGGGTGCTTGTCTGATATTGGTTTAAGCCTTTGGGGCTTGTGCTTGGGGAATGTCGATTTCGACTAGGATGGTTTGCGTGAGGGGTAAATAGTTGTTGTTATTTTTCATTGGATGATATCTTGGTTCACTCGAGGAGTGATGGGCAGACGGAACATGATGAGACTGTTCAATGGTATAGACTGCCCAGAGTTAGACTCGATAGGGTTATGAGATTGCTCGAGTGGGACTCGAGAAAGATGCAAAGTAATGGATTGTTTAGGACCCTATGTTGATGTTCTCTATTGGATAGTAGAACTTTGAAGGAATAGGATGTGTTCGTTGATCATGGAAGATACAATGAAGATTAGAGCGATTCAAGTTGGACTTGAACTCGTAAAAGAAAATAGGTGTTCGTTGATCTTGGAGATGCAACGAATAGGGAGACGACTCACGTTGGACTAGAGTTTGTCGGTACTCAAGACTGGGTCTGAGTTATAGATTGACTCGAGTTGGACTCGAGAAGACTGCAAGGAATTGGATTCAGCTCGAGTTGGACTCGAGAGGGCAGCAAGATAATGGATAGACTTGGGTTGGACTCAAGTATTTTAGGAGGACTAAAAGCAGGGGTATTTGGGGACGCCCGTTACCTTGGATCCGTTGGATGTGATCTAGTTATCCTTGGAGGATAAACGTACGTTGGACGTACGGTAGTCCGATTGGAGGCTGGGCTTCCATTAGTTTAATTATCCTTGGAGGATAAACGTACGTTGGACGTACGGTAGTCCAAAGGGAGGCGGGGCTTCCATTGGCCTGGGATTGGTTGGACCAGTCAAGTAGGCATCAGTGTATGTATGGAGGCTGGGTTTCCATTAGTTATTGATGTTGGTTGGACCAGACATACTAGAATCGACATGTTGGGATTGGTTAGACCAATCATGTAGGTGTCGATGTGTTTATGAATTTAGCGGGTGATAGGTAGGACTTGTTTGATGGATGTTATGGTTGCTATGTTGTTCCTATTTTTCTTCCCTTGAGTAGACTATCGCCTGTATGGTTCCAGCGATGGGGAACAAAGTGATTGTAGTAGAACTATGAGCCAGTGCAGTAGAGTCGTCATGACTCGAGGGGCAAAGTGGACATAGTAAATGATTAGTAAGGCTATGAGCCAGTGCAGTGGAGTTGTTATGACTTCATGGGGCAGAGTGGACATAGCAAAGGACTAGTGGCTATGGATCAGTGTAGTGGACTCGCCATGACTTCATGGGGCAGAGTGATCATAGTAAATGATTTGGGTGCGGTAATAGTTGCATTGAGCAGGAAACATGCCAGTTTAGGGGTTTTGTTTCTAGGATGGAAGCAACTATAGTATGTCACAGGATATGATTTCAGACCCAAGAGTGAATTGGATTCAGAAACGCTAGTAAGCTTGACGATTAGATCGATTTTGATTGAGTGGATTGGTTCCAGTTAGAAGGACAATCCTAACCTATTGGAAACCATCTCTAGGGTGGAGATGGGTATCGATGGAAAGAGAATGATCAGGTAAGGATTTGATCGAGAAGGGTGGCTTCGAAAGAATGGAGGACTAGTTGTACCCAACGTAGATGGACTGAGAGATGAAGTGCTTAGAGAATTTCATCACTCGAAATTGACTATGAATCCCGGTGGTAACAAAATGTATTGAGACATGGATTAGACCTACTACTGGGAAAGGATAAAGAAAGACGTTGGGAAGTTTATGTCCAAATGCATAAATTGCCAGTTAGTTAAAGATGAGCAAAAAGAAGCCTAGTGGTTTGTTACAACCATTAGAAATTCCTAAATGGAAATGAGAACAAGTCTCAAATGGATTATATTGATAGTTTACCAAGGACTAGGTCAGGTCATGATGGTATTTGAGTGAATTGCATATTAGAGAATGAAGGCTACCCAAGATAGACAGAAGACTTATCTCGATAAGAGACGAAGAGATTTGGAATTCTTCGTTAACGACTTGGTGTTCTTCAAGATCTCTCCATTCAGAATGTGATTCGGATTGGTTGGAGAGGTAAGTTAGCACCGAGATTTGTTGGCCCATTCCCAGTCCTCGAGCAAGTTGGGAATTTGGCGTATGAAGTAAAGCTACCTGACAAGATGGCGGGAGTTCACAACGTATTTCATGTTTCCCAGTTAAGAAAATTCGTGCACGACCCTAGTGTGGCTATTTCACTTGATCAGTTGGATAACATCGAAGTTGAACTCGAGGCGGTTGGGAACCGCAAGTCTATGCGTATTGTTGGGAACGATACGAAGCAGCTTCGAAGGAAGGCGGTGAAACTAGTCAAAGTCCAGTGGGGTGAGAATGAAAAAGACCGTACTTGGGAAACAGAGGAGGATATAAGGAAGACGTATCCAGAACTCTTTGCCTAGTAAGGTTTTGGTAGTGATAGTTTCTTCCCTTGTTAGTAAACCGCATGCTAGGATAGACTTGTTTTGCATGTTGATTGTTGTTTTATGGTTGATAGGCATGCGGAACCCTTTTTGTGTGTTTTGGTTAGGGAATTTCGGGGGCGAAATTTCTTAAAGGGGGAAGAGTGTAACGACCCGCATTCTACGCATCATAGGATCGTGGAATATTTATTTCTTTCACATACGAAGTCGTATGGTCATGTAACTTTGGGAGACGATTATTGGGGTCATTTCCCATGTTCATGATTTTTGTCGATTTTTAAATGACCGTTTTACCCCCAGTTGGTACTGTTTCGGCCATAACTTTTGATTGGAAAGGAGTTTTGACCTGAAACCACTTCCATTGGATTCGAATGATGGTTTCTCTTTCCGTAGAGTGGTTACATTAGCCAAACGGACTTACCGTTTGGGAGATATGGCTGAAACTAGGGGTGGAATCGGTTCTCTATCAGAACTTTGTATTCAAAACCATTACCGTACCGACTTTATATGGTAATAGAAAAATCATACCATTACCAACCAAAGAAATCGGTTACTAATAGTTCGGTTTATGGTTGGTAATGGTTGGTAGAGGTCGGTAATAAGTTTTTGCCATTTACTAGTATAAGATCTTTTTGTTTACAATATTTCACATTAAAATATTAAATATTAAAATTGATTTTTTTTTTTGTTATTATATTATTATTTGTCTATCTTATTTTACGTAGTCAAACATGCAAGAGAACAGTACAGATGAACTAAAATATCATATAAATATATACTATTTCTAAGATAAATGGTAAAAATTGCATTCAATCTTGTATCGTAATAGTATTTTCCGAGGTATTTTAATAAATCATTACATATTATAATTTTGTTGTTATGTAATAAACATATATGATGAAATATAAGAATATGCATATGTATTATTTAAGATATGTGGTAGATATGGTAATTACCATTATTAATTCTTAATTACCATTACCGTACCGCATATATTCATGTGGTTTGGCATACCGAAACAATCAAATCGGTTACCAATTGTTCGGTACCACTTTCGTTGGTAACGGTTGGTAATGGTCGGTAAGTGGTAATATGGTAAAAATGTCCAACCCTAGCTGAAACAAGGTTTAGAAGGTGAAAAACAGCTAATTGGGCTTAACCGGGTGATTAGCAACTAGGCCCAATGGGAGATTTCGGGATTTGGGGTATTTAAGGGCTGCTAGGGTTAGGATTTCGGTTTTAGACTCATTTTTCCAGCCGCCACTTACTTCCTTCAAGCTCTAGCAATGGCCTCCACCTTCTAATTTCATCCCAAATCATCTCTAATCACTTTCTAATCGAAGATTAAGCAAAACTACATCAAATCAAGGGAGGGTAGCACCAAATCAGAGAGAGGGCTGCTGGAACACATAGGGATTGGATCCAAATCAGAGATTATTTCAGATCTAAAGTTTGTTTGTGGCTAAGGTGAGTGATTTGCATTGTTTTTCACTAATTACGGCTAATTATGGTAATTAGCGAAGATTAGTGAAATTATGGCTCAGAAAAATCTAGAAAAATTCCTAAAATTCTAAAACATCATTTTATGTCTTTGATATGAATTTGGGTTAATTTCGACTAATTTTGCAAATCCCGGAATTTGGGGGATTAAGGGGTGATTAGTGATAATTAGCGAATTTATGCATGTTAAAAATCGGGAAAAATGTTCATAAATTCTGAAATATTGTTTTAGACCTCTAATATGAATTTGGCTTAATTTGGTTAAGTTTTGTTAATCCTATGGTGAGTTTTACCTAAACATGCTTAAGGGAAATTAATGGGTTTTGGGTATGTTTGATCCATTTTACACGCTATGATTTATGTTTTGGTGTTTGGGGTTGATACTACATGTTGCTATGACTGTATGGTATGCTTTGTGATTGTTTAGAAGTGTTAGATTGGTCGAAAACGCCGTCGAATGGCGTGAAACAAGTCACAGGGAAGTTGTGCAGGAATCGGTTCGTGAGCCCCCTCCCCGTTCGTGTGGTATGTGCCACGACCAAGGCAAGAGATGAGCCACGATCCGGGACGAACCACCCTCCACGATTCGATTCCCTCCATTCGTGAAGAGTCATCACGAGCCGCACCACCATGACGATCTGCTCCACTTCGAAGGCCACGAACGAGAGACTGATGCTACGAGTCACTTCAAGCTCGCGATCCGAAGCAGAGGAGGATGAAGGAGCTCACGATGCGATGAGTACCAGGGTGCCACGACCCAACCCGACAGGGGTGCCACGAACTGATGAAGCACGATCCGATGATGGCGACCCGACCTGGAGAGCATATCACGATCCGACCTAGCGAAGGTAGCATGATCCGAGCTGGAGTATCATCACAACCTGGAGCTTGACCACGAGCTGGTGACTGCGAACCGAACCAGGAGGTTATGAACTGAATGAAGACCGATTCGGAGGAGGAGACTAAAACCCGAGATGCAAAGGTAGTCCAAATGGAAGTTAGAGCTCAGGATCCAGTTGGGAACCAATGAGTTCACTTCATGGTTGGGCTTTGCTGCGGGACGTGTGCAAAGGGGTGTTCGGTATTCATAACTTTGGTTCACCACTAGGAGATGGATAGTGGGCTTGTAGTGATAGTTACACGGGATTGGATTCCGTCATGGCCCAAAGTATTAGGTGACCAAAGTAGTGGATATCGTATGCTTTACGCACTGAGTGAGGGATGTGAGGATGATTGTTGTGCTTGATTGTTTGACATCACTATGACATGCACACCCCCACCCCCGTTATCTTTACACCATTTGAAAGGTCACCTTAGAGTGTTGTATAGTATGTAGTGCTAACTCTTTGGTTGCAGGTCCAGGTTCAGGTATGATTGGATTATACCTGTTATTGTTATGTTTTGTTTCTTATCGATCATACCAGGCTTTATGTCTGACCTAGAGTTTTATGTCTCCTCTTATTACTCTGGGTGCTCACACGAGCAGACTAGAGACAGGTTATGGTTAGCTGGTGATGCGCGAGTAGCTGATTCGGAGGCGAGCAGGAGGCTTCCACGTATGATATATAGATATTCTCCCTGTGTCGTTGGTGGTCGCTACTTGGGCATTAGTAGTGTACCTCATTTATCTTACTTTTGATTTTTGAGACAGTTTGGAAAGTTGTAATAAGCTGTATTTTGGATTTTCGCTGCTATGATGCTTAGTTCTGGTTTTCAGCTTATGCACTGTCTCTTCTGTTTTATGTCAAGTATGTTATTATTATATTTTGTTCTATGCGCTGTGAGACATATTACAGGTTCCTTGATTAGCCCATTCTCTTCTTTCTTTTCCTTCTGGCGACCGTCCCGTGCTAACTGGACATGTGTACAACGCACTTTTGGAGGAAATGTCGGTTGGTGCGGGGCGAGCCGTCACATCTGTGATCGAACAATGTAGTTCCCCAAGGTGACTACCAGTTGTACCTAGAAAATAACAAGCTATATTCCCATATTTGAACTTTGCCTACATACGAAGTCGCTATTTTTTGGTGAGAACTGCAGTATTTTTTTCATACTGCCTCGGAACCGAATGAGACTTCAACAGGTAAACTCTCAGCTAAATTACGGAAAATATATAATTCTCAAATGGTTCATCCTGTGAACGAACACCGTAGGTCTCCAATGTGACTAATAGTTGTACTTAGATAATAACATGCTATATTCACATATTTGAACTCTATCTACATAAAAAGTCGATAATTTTTGGGTAAAAATTGCTGTAATTTCTTCATACTACCTCGGAACTGGATGAGACTTTGACCGATAGATTCCACCTATATTACAGACAGTGTGGAATACTCGGTGTTTTGCCCTTTGATAATACACTGTAGTTCTCCAAGGTGACTACCAGTTGTACTTCGAAAATAACATGCTATATTCCCATATTTTAACTCTTCCTACATACGAAGTAGCTATTTTTTTGTAAAAGTTGCAGTAATGTCTTCAAATTGCCTCCGAACCGGACTAGACTTCAACCGGTAGACTCTCATCTAAATTATAGATCATGTAGAATATCGAATTTTTCGTTCTACCAACGAACACTGTAGGTCTCTTAGGTGAGTAACAATTGTACTTAGAAAATAACAGGCGATATTCGCATATTTGAACTCTTAAAAGTTGTAGTAATTTCTTCATACTGCCTTGTAACCGGATGAGACTTCAACTGACATATTCCCACCTAAATTACAGATAGTGTGATGAAATACTCGGACGTTTTATGCTGTGATCGAACAGTGTAGTTCTCCAAGGTGACTACCAGTAGTTGTACTTAGAAAATAACAAGATACATTCCCATATTTGGACTCTACCTAAATACGAAGTCGCTATTTTTTTGTAAAAACTACAGCAATTTCTTCATACCGCCTCGGAATTGGACGATACTTCAACCGGTAGACTCTCACCAAAATTACGGACAATATGGAATACTCGAATGTTTCGTCCTGTTAACGAACACTGTAGGTCTTCAAGGTGACTAACAGATGTACCTTGAAAAAAAAATGCTATATTCGCATATTTGAACTCTGCCTGCATACAAAGTCAATATTTTTTTTGTAAAAATTGCAGTAATTTCTTTATACTACCTCAGAACCAGATGAGACTTCGACCGATAGATTCCCGCCTCAATTATGGACAGTATGGAACACTCGAATGTTTTGCCCTGTGATTGAACATTATAGCTCTCCAAGGTGACTACCAGCTATACTTAGAAAATAACGAACTAGTTCACCAATTGCCCAAAAATTTCGATATGTCTTCTATTGTCTCCATTTTCCACAAAAGACCATCCTGCTTCCGCCGTCTCCATATTCTCATATTTTAAATCTACCTACATACACAGTCGTATTTTTTGTAAAAATTGCAGTAATTTCTTTATACTGCCTCGGAACAGGATGAGACTTCGACCAATAGATTCCCACCTAAATTACGGACAGTGTGAAATACTCAGTTGTTTTGCCTTGTGATTGAACATTGTAGTTCTCTAAGATGACTACAAGTTGTACTTAGAAAATAACATGATGTATTCCCATAATTGAACGCTGCCTACATACGAAGTCACTATTTTTTTTGTAAAAACTACAGTAACTTCATACTGCCTCGAAACCGGACGAGACTTCAACCAGTAGACTCTCACCTAAATTACGAATAGTAGGGAATAGCTGAATGTTTCGTCCTATGAACGAACACTATAGGTCTCCAAGGTGACTAACAGTTGTACTTAGAAAATAACAGGCTATATTTGCATATTTGAACTCTGCCTACATACAAAGTGGCTATTTTTTTTTGTGAAAACTGCAATAATTTCTTTATATTACCTTGGAACCGAATGAGACTTCGACCGATAGGCTCTCACCTAAATCACGGACAGTGGGGAACACTTGGGTATTTCATCCTACAAACGAACACTATAGGTCTCCAAGGTGATTAACGTTTATACTTAGAAAATAACCAACTAATTCTAATAATTGATAATTGTAACACTATAGTCTCATGCTTTCTTCGTTATCAAAGATTCTCATATTTCTCTCTACACAAATATGATAAATCGAAGTTCTCAGCGCGACATAATCAATATATTGCATGTCCTTTTCATTATAAAAGTTGATTTAAGCTCTTGACTTTCCTCTAAAAGATCTGTAGTAACTGGATGAACAATTCTCATTTTCGGTCGGCAAAAAGAGACGGTGTATTTTTGTAGATACAATGGAAAAAAACTATTCATAAGTATCATTCTTTCTGCAACACAGTGGACACCGAATATCAAGTTGAAAAAACAATCTGCTATTTTGGATGTCATCGGTGTTATAGTTGTTACTGTTGTGATACAAACAATATACTACAACCGGAATTCGATTGAGGTGCTCATACTTATTTAACTTTAGTATTAGCAGACAGTATTATTTGGCTTCACTGCTATGGCTTAATGAATTACATGTTTTAATGATTTAATAATTTTTATGCCATGTGCAACTTGAATAATACAAAATAATCGTAGTATATATACCATAGCATGCCTAAACTTAGAAAGAGTCTTATTTTTAATAGGTTATTCTACTTAATAATTTAAGAAATCAGTCTACAAATATATGAATGATTACGGAGCATGATTATTGACTGTATGATGGGATGTATTGATGACTTAAGCTAATATTCATATAGTTATCATGAGACATTTTGTAACGACCTGCATTCTACGTACCAGAGGATCGTAGAATATTTATTTTATTTTCATACGAAGTCATATGTTCGTGTAACTTTGGAAAATGACTATTGGGGTCATTTCCCACATTCAGGATTTTTTCCGAATTTTAAATGACTGTTTTGCCCCTGGAGAATCTTGTTTTGCCTATAACTTTTGATTGGTTAGGAGTTTTGAGCTAAAACCACTTCCATTGGATTCGGATGATGGTTTCCATTCCGTAAAGTGGTCACATTAATCAAACGGACTTACCGTTTGGGAGATATGGCTGAAATAAGGTTTGAATATGGAAAAACAGCCTAATCAAGCTTAACAGGGTGATTAGCAGCTAGACCCATAACCCATTTCAGGATTAGGGTTATGGGAGGGCTGAAAGGGTTTGGAGAAACATTCTCTTTCATTTTTCCAGCCGCCACAAACCTTCCGTGAACCCTAGTAATGGCCTTCATCTTCCAAATCTTTCTCTAATCGCTTTTTAATCACAAATTAACCAAATCTACATCAAATCAAGTCGGATTAGAACCAAATTCGAGGTAGAGCTGCTGCACAGCCTGCACTACATAGGGATCCGAGCCAAATCAGTTAAAGTTTCAAATCTATCATTTATTTGTGGCTAAGGTGAGTGATTAGCATGTTTATTAACTAATTATGGCTAATTAGGGTGATTAGTGGTAATTAGCGAAATTTTACATCAGAAAAATGTGGAAAAATATGCATAAATTCTAAAATAATATTTTATGTCGCTGGTATGAATTTGGATTAATGTGATGGCCCGAAAATCCGTACCGATTTGAGCTGACTAATATCCTACACATTCAACTCAAAGTGCACGAAAGTTCAGATCATTAATAGAAAGAAATTAGATGATGAGATAGAAAAGACAGAACTAATAGAATAGAACAAGAACACAACTGAACATAATCAGAGTAAAGAAGAATCTCACAGCGGAACGAATAAAATATATTATATACCACTTTGAAATACAAATCTGAATTTGTATATACATACCATATCAGAATATAACTCATATACATCACAGTGGAACTAATCTCTAATAACTAGCGGTGAAGCTTCCTGCTTTGAGCTCCTCCAAGTGAATCTGCAAAGCCTGAACACTTGACTGCCCGTACAAATTTGGGCACCCAAGAGTTTACGGAAAACACAAACAAAATAAACTCTGGGTCAGTCATGGGACTGGTGTGAGTAAATTCCAACCATATCGTTTAACTTTGAAAATCCTTTTAAAAGAAAAGGATAATAGTAAGACCAGCCCACACATAAACATGGACGGTTTTTACCTTACTATAACCCAAAATATTTTGATATAAAAATCCAATGATATTATAATAATGTCTAATCAAATAAATAACCAAATAGCAAAACGCTTGCATCTCACGCTCCACATACATAGTATAAAATCAAAAACCGCAGGGCGCTTATTGGAGATTGGATTCCAACTATGACAAGGTATGGGTCCACCTCCCGATCAGTGTACTCTAGAGGGGATACACTGGGGTTCAACAAGAACATCTTGCAACTCGGCCCATACATGACCGACCACTCATTAAAGCTGAGTGTATCGAATATATTGTCACCCACGGTTGTTGGCCATCCAACCGTCATCTGAAGATACAGAAACGAAAGAAGAACAAATATGAATTTTCTCTAGATCGGTGACAATACACCCTGCTTGGGTATGACCTAACTAGCCATGCTGCCCGCCCGATTTCTGTCATTTCCCAATTGTGAGGCTAGAGGCTACGTCTATCTTCATAACATCTGATCACCATTCACTTTGAATGCCACATCGTCAAACCTATCAATTCACTAATTGATTTCCAAAAATATCACGGGTATAAAAAGCTAAGAGGAACGAATTCCTCCGCCACCAGACGTAATACCTTTGAAAGATCAACCATACGTGATTTGTTTGGTATACTCTGTCAGACACTTGTCCATACAAGTTGTCCTGGGACTGGGCAAACAGAAAACACCATTCTGGAACAGAACGACCCTTGCATTTCACTCCGTCTTCAATTGTCTTCAGCATAATCTAATTCGCAGCGCTTATGCCTATACGGAGTGATTTCGGATAATAAATCCAACCGGTCTCTCCGTATTGACAACGATGGTCAAAACACTTTGATAATCGGTTATTTAACTATCGAAGTAAAAAAGAACATTCATTCAAATGAACAACTAAACACAACCACGGGCACTTTTTATTTAACAATCATTTTTATTATTCGAATTCCCATATCTTACCACATATTTCTCAAATCCTGTTTTAGCCTTTTCATACTTTTTAGAAAACATTCCCAGTTATTATAAACTCTTATTCTCCTATGTTCCAGAAACTATACGTTATTAACGTTCAAAAATATTTCCATTCTTTATTTTTTCCACTTGGAAAATATACCCTATCTACATTGGAAAATTGTTTCCAATTTCATTATAAATATTTAAATCTGCCAAACGTTCACTTTCAACACATTATTCATTTTAAATGTGAATATCACCTTTATTATAGAAATCTGAACACCTTTATCAAATGACTTCTTATTCAAGTAATAAATACCCTTATCTTGTTTACCGAGATCTCTTTCCAAATTTTATATTCCCATTTCACTTTAAAAACTCTGTTTCTAAGTCGACTTCTTGTTAAATCAATATCAAGTTTATAACTAGATATTGATTATATATCCTACTATAATTCATTGGTTTAAAATAAATATTAACTATCCTATCCGATTATAATTCCTAAAAATGATTTACTTTAATTCATTCGACATCGCCGAATTATAGTTCCAATTCCTAATATTGTTATATACAAAAATCACGCTTAAGCTTGGTCAACAACGCTAATTTATCGTTATAGTTCAAAAACTTGCAATACGCTGTAATATTCCTCTTTATAACTAATCTCGACATCACAGTCACGCTTAAGCCTGGTCAACAACGTTACTTTATCGTTACAGTTCAAAAACTTGCAATACGCTATAATATTCCTCTTTATAACTAATCTCGACATCACAGCCACGCTTAAGCTTGGTCAACAACGTTATTTTATCGTTATAGTTCAAATACTTGCAATATGCTGTGATATTCCTTTTATAACTATTCTTGACATCTTTTTCCATTTCAAACTGATATCATTCCTCGGTAATAGTGAAGTCGTTCAAGTTGGGGTATTTTATTTACCTCTCAGACCTTGATCAACAACATTCTTATATTAGAATAGATATAAGTTCGTAATTCTAACCCCTTATACTTTATAATCCGTCAAATCGTATTTCTTGCTTTATTTTACATATGGTTTTATGATGCCATATCCTTAATTTGAAACTCAGTTGTTTACAACTATTTATTTACATATTAACTCTTTGCTGTGTCTTTGTTATACAATTATATTTATAACTTCTTTTACCAAAATCCCTTTACGTTCTTTACCTCTTGAAATTTTACTTTTATTTGAGCCATTTTACTTAATGCAAGTAACATCTTATCACTAATTCAATAACATCTTAAATGAGGTCCATTTAAGAAACAATTATTTAATTAAATATAATCAAATAATATTTTACTTCATCATTGCTGAAGTAAACAATTCACTTCATCATTAATCTAAAATAGATTGGTTGCTTACTGTATATAAACAATAACTAATTATATTGGTTAAATAATTATTTAACAGCTTGTTAATTTAAAAAGGGTAATTAATAAGGAATCATCTTAAATTTTGATCAGTTTACCGCTAAGTTATTTTCATTAGATTAATTGAAGAACAATTAATCTAATAAACATTTTCCAAATAAACATTTTCATTTTCATTAGCTTAATAACTTATTTAATTGTCGAATAATCGTTTATATTTACTTTATAAAACGAACTATAAAATACCAGTTTATAATAGAACTTCTATTATAATTTAAACTTTGCTTAAATTATAAAAATATAATTTTTATAATTATCTTCTTTGATTTTCCTGAAGGCCAATCAACTTCTTAACAAAAATGGGTTTATGATCGACTGTTGCTATTTTCTCAATCGATATCGCCTATTTATTAAATCAACATAACGTTGAATTTCCATTCAACATGGTTCAACAGTGCATATATAAAACAAACAGTACATATAAATATTGAGGAATCTGGTTGGATTCCTCCAACCGGTTTCCTACATCCACAGATATTAGTCAAATCAGTATCCAACTAATGATGTGTACATATACAACGATATATATCTATTTCAACCAATTTAACTGTAATTTACCTAAATGACCATCACACAACATCCAACCAATATTTAAAATATAATTATAATATTTTAAAATAGATCAGAGTTAGTGAATTTACTCACCTTTACACGTTAACCGTTAAATAACGATTTGCGTTGGTTGATGAGATCAGGCATTTCCGTAACGGTCTCCAAGTCATTCCAGACTATTTCCAGTATGTAGTTTGTGATTCTATGATCCTGACGGATCCATTTCTTTAAATCGGCCCAGCCATCTTGCATCCATTATAACAGTGCTCCCTCCTTCAGCATTAAAACGCGACTTGCTCCTTATTTAACTGACCCAATTAACCTTCCATTTCACTGATGTCTTCCCAAACCAAGCATTATGTCCTTTTCCAATTTGCATCTGTTGGGTCCTTTCTTTATATGTTCACACGCACAAGTGGCTTTTTCCTTACATTAATCCATCAGTTTGTTAATAGCTCGCACCCTCACTTCTATTCTCTTTCTCCCATGATTCATCTATACTTGCTGCCATAGAACACCGAACTTCCTTTCATTGAATCACCGCAAACATGTAACTCGCTCAACACCTTATGTGAAACATGCATCCCCTTAGATCACTAACCCATGTTTTACTTATTTGGGCCTTATCTTGTCTGATTCCCATGCTGGCCCATACATACCTTACTTACCAAACCCGCCTTCAATAGTGGAGCTTTTTCTCCAATATTTTAAAAAACGTAAGCTTCCACTAAACCCGTTTCTACCATTACCCTATCCTACAGTAGCACTGAGACGACCCCAAACCACGAACTGACGGCGGCAAGGGTAATCTTTGGAATATAACACAGAAACAGATAATAGCAGAATAGAAATAAATAAATACACCAGATAATGAACAATAGATTACACTAGATAAACGTAATCATCAGAGTTACACAGTACACAGGATCATACTTAGTACAAATACAGTTCAGCTATACATAAATGTCTACAGCGGAAAACAAACATAATGTAAAATAGGAGCTGAACAGCATAAAAAGAGATAAATGATAGAATCCATCTTCAGCTCCAGCTATCCAGAAAGAACCAGCTAAACCTGAATACATGGCTGCCCATGCAGAAAAAGGGGCACCCGAGTTTGAAAGTGAAACAAACTACGAGTCAGACATGGGACTGGTATGAGAAATCTACTCAACACATTTATAATATGGCTAATTCTAGGACCACGCCACTTTCGTGGAACGGGTTTACTCCATTGGATTGCCAGTGCTTTAAAAACAAATCTTTCTTTTAAACATCGCAATGCTTTTTATAAAAATGAAGCCATTATAAGACTCAGTTCCCATCACACAATGCAACGCAAACCGAAGGATAGAGCTTTTACCTTATAATGGCCAAGACATGCTTGATACGAATAAAACAAAAGCATTTGATATTACTCCTAGTGTTTATATGTTTCAAAAACAATTTCAAATTATAACTATCAATCATAGACGACATGAGCGTCCCATGCCACTATGTCGCCAAATATATATACAATCGAAACCACACAGTCACGTATTTGGAAATTGGATTTCCGTCATGAACCAAGGCAAAAGATAGTCCTTACCAATTCGAGACTGCCTAGCCCGAGTCTCAGGATCAGAACGCATCGACCCTTGGATCGTCAGGGCCGGTCCACACGGAGTGGATTAAAATGCCTGAACACTACGTTTCTCCGCCCTTTGGGGCGTAAGTGATTCAACGAATTAATCCATCGGACCCGGATCGTCCGATCTAACTAAGGCGCCTCGCAACAGCAACAACCACATAAGTCAAACTCGTCAGGGCGTGTAAAACCACTGACGCCACTTCTAGCTAGGAAGAAACGCAGGCCCTCCCTGATGTCCTCTCCCGTTTCTGGTCCATACCGGGGTGTGAGGCTCGCGAATTTACGTTATACACAAAGCTACGCCACACAGGCGGGGCTTTGATCATCACCACAAGACTTTGCTTTTCAACAGAAGCCCTGTTCACTGCATCTTAGCATGCCACACAGGCAATTCACACCGTGCAACTGATGGCTATCAATCACACATAATAAATTCCAATGTCAGACACACTGTCCATTTGCAAGTCCGTTCTGGGTCTGAACGAAACCAAAGGCACTATATACCTCGCAAACCCATCGATCACCACGTACGTCTGGACGATCACCACTCATTATCCATATTTCGGGATGCCTCCCAATCAGGACCTCGGTTACCATCCAAACGAGGTGAAGATCTCCGGTCTTCGACCACCGTCTTCATCTTCGATTCTTATCGTCGATTCAATTATTCAGAATGGGATAAACCCGGTCTTTCTGAGCAACTCGCGTATATAATAAACAAGTGCTACACTAACATACATACGCCTCATTTCAATTCATTTGTCACTAACCGTCAATCAGTAAGAGAACGATTTCCCAAATATTAACCTCGAAGGCCGAAACCAACATCAGATCAACACCCAGGAAACCATTCGACTTAGCCAACCTTCAGTTAGTTTCTAAATTTCACATCCATATCGTTTATAATATTTTATAATGATTTATCGCTATTTTTATTTATTTTAAAATAGCCAATTTATTCAAAACGACGCTTCGGGCCATAAAGCGGCCGTGACGCTGTTTTTCTTCAGATTTGATTTACACATATCTGAAAATCTAACCATTGGATCTTCACAAAATTTACATCATTAGAAAGATCTTTTCAAAACAAATCCAACGGTTCCAGTTTCGGGAAAATCCGACGGTCGGATCTCCCGGTATAATCGTTTGAAGTTTCGATTTCAAAATACGAACTGCAGCGTCGTTATTCGATTTAATATAATTATATATATATATATATAATAGATTCTGGCGCTGTTTTTCTTCAGATTTGAATTAAACATTCCAGACAATCCAACCGTTGGATTTTTACAAAGTTGGTGCCGTTGGAAAGATATTTCCAAAGTGAACCCAACGGTTGCGATTTCAGGAAAATCCGATGGTCGGATCTCCCGTACTAATCGTTTGAAATCACGGTTTCAAAATACGAACTACAGCTTCGTTATTCGATATATTTCGATTCTATTTATATATATATATATATATATCGATTCTTCGATTTCAAAAACTATATTCTTTTCATACATTTGATAAAAATGATATTTTTATCTAACTGTCTTCTATTTCAACACTTCACTATTTTTAACAATTCATTTATATAATAAAATTGTGATTTTTATTGTAAAACAATTCATTTAAAAACACTATTATTTTATATAGTTCATATAGGTAATTAAAGTATGATTTTTATTATAAAACAATTTATTTCAAAACGAAATCATTTTATATAGTTCATATCGATGATAAAAATTGGATTTTCATTATAAAACACTTTCTTTCAAAATATGAATACCATTCAACACATGAATTTCAATTCAACGAATGAATTTCGATTCAACACATGAAGGTTTTCTATAGTTTATATATATCGATAAAAAGGTGATTTTTATATTTAAAACACGAATACCATTCAACACATGAATTTCAATTCAACGAATGAATATCGATTCAACACATGAAGGTTTTCTATAGTTTATATATATCGATAAAAAGGTGATTTTTATATTTAAAACACGAATACCATTCAACACATGAATTTCAATTCAACGAATGAATATCGATTCAACACATGAAGGTTTTCTATAGTTTCTATATATAGATAAAAATGTGATTTTTATATTTAAAACACGAATACCATTCAACACATGAATTTCAATTCAACGAATGAATATAGATTCAACACATGAAGGTTTTCTATAGTTTATATATATATATATATATATATATATAGATAAAAATGTGATTTTTATATTTAAAACACGAATACCATTCAACACATGAATTTCTATCCAACGAATGAATATCGACTCAACACATGAAGGTTTTCTATTCAACGAATAAATATAGTTTCAACAAATGAAAATAATTCAAACACATGAATATTATTCAAAATTTCGGCAGCATAACGGCAGGGTAGTTAAAACCGGGACCGTCCCTAGTACGGCTCCTCGCTCTACCTTAAAACCTCGCGGTTTTTTACAATGGGGAATCATGCATCTTGTTCGCACGCAGGCGACATGTATATATTTATTTCATTTCCACAAACTAATCCTATGTGGTTTCAACCAAATATTTCTCAACCACAAATGGGTATTGTTCAACCACAATCAATCAATTTCAACCACAAACAATTTCAACCAACCATTCGCTATCAATCAATTTTAACGCCAATCACAACCAATAAATATCGTCCATGGTTTGTGGACGAGGGGCGTATATATATATAAATATATATATATATATATATATATAGCAATTCACTTCTATTTCAACACATATATAATTTTTACAACGCATATACAACTTATACATCGAACGTACAACTTATACAACGCTTATACATGAGGTGTACAATGCTTATATAACCCATACATCGACTATATAATTTATACATTGTCGTTTTCCATATCATTTATAAATTAGAAATCTCACATTGGGTTCCACTCCACCAAAAATAGTAGAAGGCTCAGAAAAATATGTGGTCTCTTCTAGAAGGTAGAAGACGTCCACACGAGTCCACTATCTCTTGTTTCACTGGATTTTGACAAGAAACGAAAAAGATATGATTTTTATTCGATAATCCTAGTTTGCGACACTTTTAAATGTTTAAAACAGTTCAAAATTTCAAGGTCGATTACCTCGTTTTACTGTTCAGATCTAGGTTTTGAATTTTCTCGCAGATCTTTGCACGAGGACGGAATCAGATCGTGCCACGTGGTAGGGGGTCAAGAGGGCTTCCAGGCGGCGGTGCTGACGTGGAGCTCGATGGCGGCTACTGGCCTGGGCGGAGCTCGAAACACAGCTACTTGGAGGACCTCGATCTGGCCAAATACTGAACGGGGAAAGGTGATTCAGGTATAGATTTGAAGAGGGGATCAGGAGCTTCAAAATGAGCTAAGGAGCGCTCGATTTCGTGGAGAAACGGAAGAGAAATCGAAGCGGGGAGTTTTGACCAATTTCCGCCGTCGATCGTGAAGGAGACGAGGTGTTTTTTTGAGATATTTTTAAAAATTAAATTATAAAGGAAAATTTCTATTGGCCGCGAGATTTTAAAAGGGGTTTTCTGACACGACCCCCAATCTAAACCCAATGACTGTCGTCCCCAGCGTTTTACCCCCATTCCGAACACAATGGGATATGTTTCGAAGGCCCATTCGACTGTTTTAGTCAGTTTTCCTTCGAATTAAAATATAAAACATTCAATATTCGATTTGAACGTACATTTCAATTTGCCAGGGCCACAAACTGATTCGAAAAATTCCAGAAAAATAAATCTGGCTATGTTTTGACGATATGGTTCCAACAAAGCTAGTTTCATCGAATTCTGAGACCGTTTGAAAAATGGCCCATTTCTGGTCGATCTAATTTAACTATAATTGACCAAAACACATTTTCCTTTGCCACGCTCACATACTAGCTTCAAAAATTATGAAATTTGAAACCTAGCAATAACTTCCCATCTCGGATCCAACAAAAGTGGTTTCGTCGAATTCCGAGGTCGTTTGCGAAATGGCCAATTTCACGGGCTATATAAATTCCATAGCGACCTTTCTGAAAATTCATTTGGCCATAACTTTTGCTTTCCGCTATGAAACTTCGATTTTTCAGATTCGTTAGAAAGGTATTCACTAACAGATTTAAATATTTTTGGTTTCACTCAAATCCGTCTTGTTTTGCACCCGGTACAGTCAGTCAAAGTTTGAATTCAAATTTTGAAACTACCGCGCCCTTTCAGGCCTTGTTTATAATTAGAATTAATTATATTCGTTTTTAAACGTCGATTCAAACTCAGTTTTCATTGCTATTGTTTAAAATATTTATTTTAAATATTTAAAATCCACTATTTTAGCCAATTTAAAAATTTTAAATTGGTTCAGATTTTCCGGGTCGTTACAATCTCCCCCACTTAAAACTTTTCGTCCCCGAAAAGGAACAAAGTCAAAAGTGGTTTGATCAATTAACTCTACATTCAATCCGGCTTCCATTCTCCAACTTTTTAGTTTCTGAGAATTTTCCAATTCTTCAAAAATTTGGCTAACACCCGGAATTTTCGAAAAATTTCGCCATAACCTCCTTTGTACGGGGAGAGGTTTGGAAATTTATTGGGCCGTATTAGGTACCCAATAAATCCTAATAAGCATACACATATTTATAGTGATATATTCTGGTGTTTACAGGGGAGCGTGTATTGATAATAACTCCAGAGAATAAATTCTCGTCACCCTGTCAAAACCTGAGGGAGTGTGTATTTTAAATGCTCCAGAGGATAAATCCTCGTCACCTCGTCCCGTGTGGGAAATAAATAGTCCATGTGCCGTATCTAATAACTAGAGAGACGTGATTATTGTCAACTCTAGACCCGTGTGGGATTTTTATTAATCTGGCAATTTAACCGTTACAATTTACATAGTCCATATCAGTCATCAGTTCAACCTGTAAAATATAGTCATCGCCATTCAAGCCTCTCGCTCGTATGGTAAATCTTCCACCTCGTCACACAAGCTCCAAATGCTTATGTGGTATATGATGAAGTATGCCTATCTTCCAGAAGTATGCCATGTAATGTTGTTCAAAATTAATTGTTACTATCCTATGGCGACGTTTATTTTTACACACAGAATAACCAGCACTCCGCATCCAATGGCATTCACAGGAGTTGATATAATAATATTTCGCATCCAACTCATTAAGGTTTACCTATTTGTCGGGCACGAAAATAAAATCTTTACTCAATAGCTATCCCATTACCTGTTCAAACATATATAATGCACAAGTATATATTTCTATCTATGTTCAAATTAGTTCAGTGTGTGATATAATCGAATAAATTCTACCATACATTCTATTATTGATTAAATTAACTATCGTTTTAATAATTTTAATTAATCAAATCTACTATCACACAACACAAACAACAATCAAATTGTTTTTAACTTTTCAAAAATATACTAATCCATTTATATACTCTTTTAAAATCATTCAGACTATAGGATTAAAATGCACATCCATGGAAAGAAAATAACAACAGAGTAGAGAACTAATTGGTAATGCAAAGTATGGTAAATGTACCTTGCACCGGAGTCAATCAGAGATATCCACTCGGCATCTAGGATAGGCTTTCTGAATGCTCTCCTTAGTTTCCCAAGTACAATCTCGCGGATCTCCACTCCATTGCACTTTGACTAAGTGAACCTTTTTGTTCCTTAGCTCTTTAGTTTCTTTGCCGATAATCTTCAGCGGTTTTCTTCTCACAGCCAATTTTGGAGTTATTTCAATATCCTGTTGAGCTGCTTCTTCCACGATCAAGTCTGGATCATGAACGTGCTTTCGAAGTTGAGATATGTGGAATACATCATGAACTCCAGGCAACCAATCAGGCAATTTAACCCTATAAGCGAGAGTTCCAATCCGTTCCAGAATAGGAAACGGACCAATGAATTTGGGCGCCAACTTCCCAGTTTTACCAAACCGGATAACTCCTCTCATCGGCGATACTTTCAGATATACATAGTTGCCAACCGCAAATGATATATCTCTTCTTCTCCTATCGGCATAACTCTTTTGTCGGCTTTGAGCGACCAGTAATCGTTTCTTAATAAAATCGACTTTGTCGGCAGCTTCTAGGATCATATCAGGCCCTAACACAAGTCTATTTCCGGGTTCGACCCAACAAGCAGGAGATCGGCACGGTCTACCATACAACGCTTCGAGTGGTGACATTGTCAGGCTCGCCTGGTAGCTGTTGTTATATGAGAATTCAGCCAAATGTAGATGGTTTTCCCATGATCCACCAAAATCTAGAACACAAGCCCGCAATAGATCTTCTAAAATACGATTCACCCTCTCAGTCTGACCGTCTGTCTGGGGATGATAAGAGGTGCTCAAGTTCAGCTTCGTTCCCAGATCTACTTGAAATGCCTCCCAGAATTTACTAGTAAATATTGTATCTCTATCACTGACTATACTGAGCGGCACTCCATGTAGTCTAACTATTTCCTTGAAATATATCTGCGCCAGACTCTGAGCAGTTCTGTTTGATCTGACAGGTATGAAATGGGCGGTCTTCGTGAAGCAATCTACGATCATCCAAATACTTTCATTTCCTTTTCTGGTTCTGGGCAAACCATCAATAAAGTCCATGGAAATATGTTCCCACTTCCAACCAGGAACGTCTAGCGGTTGTAACAATCCAGCCAGTTTCTGTTGGTCGCTCTTGACTAGCGGGCAAGTAGGGCATCGGCTAACATATAAAGAAATGTCCCTCTTCATCGACTTCCACCAGAAAGTGCGTTTGATGTCATTATACATTTTGCTTACTCCCGGGTGGATACTAAGTTTTGACTTGTGGCATTCATCCAGTACTTCCTTTCGGAGCTCAGCGATGTTAGGGACATAGATTCGACCTTTGAGCCTTAGAATCCCATCATTATCAACTTGAAAACTCGAGGGTTCGCCTTGTTGAATTATCTCTCTGATCTTCTGAATGAAGTTATCATCCTTCTGAAGAAATGTAACACCCCACATCTATTAAGGTCACTCACAAAGGGAATCCTTAACTTCAATGGAGTATTATGGGTACTAGAACAGAAATATTACAAGACAGACATATATAAAACAACGGAAAATAAAGTGGAAGTACTTCAAATCATTTATTAAATATAAATGTTTACAAGAAAAGCCCATCAACTTCCAATACCCAATTTCATAGTTAAAATATCTGTCTTGCTCAAAAACAAAGAAGCATAAAAACAAACTGCAGTATTCCCTAATAAAGCAAAGCAAGCCATAGCCAAGAGAAATCCAAGCCATACATGAAAGAGCCTTGGAGCTTGGTAAGATCCGAACTAAGCTGTATTCCCACCCTGTGAAACTGGGGGGGTGGGGGACGGAAGAAAAAGAGGTGAAACAAAATGGGTCAGTCATAAAGACTGAGTAAGTCCTAGTGACTTTCAGCATAAAAATAGATAAAGATAACATGGCATGAATAAACTGAAAGTAAACATAAGCATGATGACAAGGTAGGCAAGATAAACTAAGACAATAAGATAAACTATGATAACAAGGTAAACTGAGGAAACAAGATAAACTTCGGGCACGATGAAACAAGTGTAACGTCCTATAATTCTTATCAAGTATCCCACCGCATGGTTTCTATCAAGAATAACATCGCAAGGTTTCTAAGCTTTACCATTAAAACGATATCTATTTGCTCTGCACCACCTAACTAGCATCCTCATAAGTGTCTAACATGGACTGATCCGTATTCCTACTAGTGTCCTGTGTAACAAGGATCCGTACCCCCTACTAGTGTCCCAACTAGTAGCCCGTGTTATATAATAATTACAACGTGATCCCAACCCCCGCAATTATGGTAGCCTTCTGGTGTACATCAATTATGAGGATTCCACCTCGATCACCCCAATGGCCATGAATATATTCGATGCACCCTTACTACCTTATCGATCGGCTCCCTACTTGACCTAGTTCTCGTTTGTGTTACGCGGCCCCCTACTTGTAGATACCTGTGCTGGTCCCACCATGGGGTGTATCAAGTCCCATGGTGGCAACGCTGACACAATCAAGATGCACAACTTTATACCTACTGATGCCCAGTGGCTAAATTTTCTGCGCCGAAGTGTGTGCACGCCCGCACTCCGTTAGAACCTGCACTGCTGCACCAACCGCCACTAATTTGACCTCTTATAATCAGCCCAGTAATCGTGCCCCACCCTTCCTAGCTCAGGGTTCCGTTGATACCTAATGTGGGTTACTGCTGAAATGGGTCCCCGTTACTAGGTTTTTCTAATGGTTAAGTCTGTGGGCCTATATTCTCTGATATTACCCACCAACCCTGATGTGTACTTAACCCCGCTACTGATTCAAGCATGTGTATTTAATGGTTAAGTGTATGTGGGCATATATTTATTAATATTACCCACCAACCCGATATGTACTTAACCCTCCTACTCGTTATGTTACCATGGTTAAGTGTTTACCTTAGTTAACTTAACCTTTCTCGCTTATTATGTTTGATTGGTTAAGTGTGGTTTATTAACTTAACCCCGTTCATCTATCTGGTTACATTGGTTAAGGATTTTCTTGTTAACTTAACCCCGTGTGTTACTTAACCCTACCACACATCACATCAGATTGGTTAAGTGCATGTTAACTTAACCCCATCCACTAGTCATATTATAATGGTTAAGTGTTATCAACTTATTCAAGTTAACTTAGCCCACCCGCTTGTCCTGTTATGTTGGTTAAGTGTTACTACTTAACCGCAACCACTTGTCTAATTAACCCATTGTATTAGTTAAGTGTTCTCATTAACTTAACCTCACTCTCTAGTCCAGTTTAATCATGTTATAATAGTTAAACATTTGCTTAACCTTACCTACTCCCGTAGTCAACATATTAAATTGGTTAAGTGTCCAGATTATCCTAACCCTCCCCGCCAATTTAGTTAACATGTTGAAATTGGTTAAGTGTTCTAGTTAACTTAATCCTACCAACCCTAGCTCAGCTCTAGTTGTGTTATTAGGGCACCAACCTCTCACATTAGACAGATATTGTTGTGACTGCCGGTGTGCCGGTCGGGTCCGGGCAGTCTTACGCCACAACTCAGTCTAACCTCGGGTCTTTATTGGGCCTAATGCTTAGCCTCCCACATTGGATAGGTATTGCTGTGATTACTGGACAGCCGGGCGTGTCCGGGCAGGTTTACATCACAACTTAATCCAACCTCGTGCTAAGCATATTCGTATTTTCCAATTTACATTAATTATGTAAATTATTCAAATTCATATTACTGCCCAATTTGTTTCCAATCAATCTCATTAAATTAGGTATATAATTAATACCATTTTATGCCATAATTCTAATTTACATTTTAATTATGTAAATTGTTCAAATTCAGATTTAATGCCCGATTTGTTTCCAATCAATCTCATTAAATTAGGTATATAATTAATACCATTTTATGTCATGAATCACTTATGTGATAAATGACCAATTTATGGCAAGTTTTCCTATAATTAATCATTTTAACCCACCGTTACCCCGTCTAATATTAAGCTAATTATCTTAGCCTAATTTACGTTCGTATGATTTTTGAGTATAAAGTTTAGGCTAAAAACTTAGCCTAATTTAATGTACACAAATACACAATCATAAACTTGACAAAGGTATAATTTTGACATTGATGGCATAATTAATGTGAACATAATGGGGTGAACTTGCAAAATGACATCATGAACATTACAGGGGTGAACTTGCAAAATGACATCATGAACATTACAGGCGTGAACTTGCAAAATAACCATTATGAACATTATAGTGTCATAAATGTGAACTCGAAATTATAAGCTAATTCAACATATATGTGTATTTTTAACATAGGCCATATTAACATACATACATGAGAATTAGCAATATGAACTAATCAATATACATATGTTAATTTGCAACATAGGAAAATCAACATACACATGCGTTACTTTGCAACATAGATTAAATTAACATACTCACAAGCCAATCACAAATATATGATAAGTGTGGCATAGGTTTTTCTTATACATAAACATGTAGATTTGACCATTTGTCGCATGAATCTACAACATAAACTTGCATAATAAACTTATCAATAATTCCCAATTAAACATGATAATAGAATCAAATCACTGGCATATTATTCAACATGACAAACATTGTACTCAATAATTCCCAATCCAACATGATAATAGAATCAAATCACTGGCATAATATTATACAACATAACCAAACATAATAAGCATCGTACTATTTTTATTTGACCGCAAAACATGATTTTAATCTTAATTCACATTCCGCAAATATAGCTAAACTTACATCAATTTCACTTTATTTCATCGCCATATTATAATTAAATATTTAAATCTGAAAATAACTAGAACTTATAGAGAACGGCTAATGAATTAGGGAGTGAATTTGTCGTAGAAAGTTGCAGTGTCATTGATCTATCCTCTTGAATTTGTTGTAGAAGCATTGATCTTTGATTTGATTTGGGTTTGAACGCTTAAGCTTTAATTTGGAGACGGCGGCCATGGATCAAGAGAGATTCCAGCAGCATTTAGGTGTCATATGAATTTGTGTGAGTTAGGCTAGGTCTAGGTGTTATTTTATAGGTGTAGCACTTCATTTCAGCCATCGGATTAACCCTAAAACCCATCCGGACCATCAAAACTCATCCAGGACCTCAAAAATGGGTTCTGGACCACCCCAGGCCGACCAGGTCGACCTGTACAGAGGGGGGTCGACACTACAGTCGACCTGGGGGGTGCAGGTCGACTATAGTGTCGACACTATGGTCGACCTGGGTCAGCCTGCCAGAAAGTCTGCTGAAATCTTGTTTTGGCCATATCTTGGTCATACGGACTCCGATTTTCGAAAACTCGGACTCTATTTCGCGTATTTTTCCGAGTGGAATGCAGTGGTGATGTCCATTTTACCTAATTCCTGATTCTTGAATTAGTTATCCTTATTTTACTATCTTTTCCGTTACATACATCGTTATCGAACTAATTTTTCTTCTCTTCCATGTATTAATTAATTCTTCTTATGCATCACCATTATTTACCCATCATAAGCATATTTTTATATATTTTATTTTATTTTTAATTATATTAAAAATATGGGGTGTTACATTCTCCCCTCCTTAAAGGATTTCGTCTTCGAAATCTTCAAGTTAAGAAGAATGTGTCCTACCATCCATCATCCATCTACTCAATCATCAATCACAGGCATTCATTAACCTTAAGAGATTTCTAATGTTGTATGAACATATGCAAGAAGTGTGTGTATAAGTTCCTTGTATAATGCAAATGATCAGGCCTGATTGATCTTCTAGATGCAAAATATGTTTAGTGCCATGAGTCCAACATGTATGCAAATAGTCCTAGTCACATAAACACTATATGTGTGCACAAACATCCATCCATATGCAACATTCACATGATAACACATTCAGTTTCATCCACAAACAAGTGTAAACACTCATGCATATGCAATATGAAAGGTGATTGAGCCGATCTCCCCAACAGGACTTGAGACAAAAATGGGATCCTCTATTATGCTAGTACTAAGGTGCAGAGACTCAACTTTCGAAGCAGAATTAAAAGGATGTGATGTACAAAAACAAAGTTCTAGTGGGATGATAGAAAAGAAAACCTAAACCTTTAACAGAAATGTTACCACCCTCTTAGGTACGCTAGTGGTGAGAGCATTCAATTGCCCTCTCGACGATCTTGTCCCTTGCCCTTGTCCTATAATACTTAACTGCATGTCCCTTCTCACTAAAGATACTCTCTCTTGTCATGGGTTTTCTATTCTTTCACTTAGGCCTCTTTCCTTTCACCTTTTTCCTCCTTCGTGGATTAATCTATAACAACTTAGCCACATGATGGGTAAATAATGATGATGCGTAAGAAGAATTAATTAGTACATGGAAGAGAAGAAAAATTAGTTCGATAACGATGTATATAACAGAAAAGATAGTAAAATAAGGATAACTAATTCAAGAATCAGGAATTAGGTAAAATTGACATTACCATTGCGTTCCTCTCGGAAAAATACGCGAAATAGAGTCCGAGTTTTCGAAAATCGGAGTCCGTATGACCAAGATATGGCCAAAACAAGATTTCAGCAGACTTTCTGGCAGACTGACCCAGGTCGACCATAGTGTCGACACTATAGTCGACCTGCCCCCCAGGTCGACTATATGTCGACCCCCCCCCTCTGTATAGGTCGACCTGGTCGGCCTGGGGTGGCCCAGAACCCATTTTTGAGGCCCGGGATGAGTTTTGATGGTCCGGATTAACTCTAGGGTTGATCTAATGGCCTAAATGAGTTTTCTACACCTGTAAAATAACACCTAGACCTAGCCTAACTCACACAAATCATTCTTACACCGTTATGCTGCTAAAATCTCTCTTGAGCCATGGCCGCCGTCTCCAAATTAAAGCTTAAGCGTCCAAACTCAAATCAAATCAAAGATCAATGCTTCTATAACAAATTTAAGCGGATAGATCAATGACACTGCAACTTTCTACGACAAATTCACTCCCTAATTCATTAGCTGTTCTCTGTAAGTTCTAGTTGCTTTCCGATTTAAATATTTAATTATAATGTGGCCATGAATTAAAGTGGAATTGGATCTAAGTATGTTTATCGATTCAGATCTATTCCTGTTGCTTTTTGAATCTTTAGCTTTGAGACTTGTCTACCGTTATTCTCATGACAAGTTTGTGATTTATTCAGCAGTTTCCTTGATTCGTAATGATGTTATCATCAAGTTGTAATCTTTATGCCTATCATGATGTTGTTTTCTCTCTGATCTATTTATTATGCAAATTTCTACCTTCCCCTATTTATTTTCTTTTGATGAACCTTGGTCAACTTCGGACCTTGACCTAAAATCGCGATTCGCATACGAGATGTATATGGGGGAATAATGGCATTATTGCCTATAAGAATATGATTAATAATTGGCAACATGAAATTGGATTTTATCATTTTATTTGCAAGTTTGGGGTAGATCTGTAAATTTTGGTATAATCCTGTTATGATAAAATTTGCATAAATATTATATACATGGAATTCGACACCAATTGGATCTATGTAATGTAATATGAAATTTGGTATATATAACATGTATGTAATTTGGCATGTAAAATAAAATTATGAGTTTTGGAGCCTATGTAAATTAAATCAAAGGATTGGGCTTATGTTAATTAGGCATGTGTAGACTTGGAAATTTGAGCATGAAAGCGATTGTAAACTTTATAATTGGCATAAACATGTATTATGAACTTGGGCAACTGGCATGTATTGAAATAAAAAGATTATAGTTTTGGATAACTACATCATGAATCATCAGATTTGAGTTTATTGGGTATAAAACTTGATACATGTAATTTTGGTTAGATCTTGACATATGTAAAAAGGCATGAAACTTGGTATATATGTAAACTGACTAGAATTGGGTACATATATTAGTTGGCATGTAATAGCCTTAAAAGAGGGATAAATATAAATTGAGATAAGTATCCTTTAATGGCCTAAGATAAATTGTGGTAAAATTGGTATGATTTTGCATACCGTTAATTGATGGACATAATTGAGTCAATTATGGACATCGTTAAATTAGTAATAAATTGATAATTTGAATAGGGGAAATAAATTCAAATTGGGGCAAAAGATTATAAGTAATAATCAATGCTTAGGACACGAGGTTGGACTCATTTGTGACGTAAACCTGCCCGGAACCGCCCGGCAAATCCAGTAGTCACAAATGTCAGCCCAATGTGAGAGGTCCTAGGCCCAAATTAAAAGCGTAACAGTTGTAAAGACATGAGGTTAGACTCTTTTATGGTGTAAGACTGCCCGGACCCGCCCGACAAATCCAGCTGCCATAAATGTCAGTCTAATGTGAGAGGTCTTTATAAGGTTACAGCCTTAATGAATTAAGAAATACTTAACCAGATAAACATGTGGTGGGACATGGGGGTTAAGTGGGTGACATGTGGAAATACAAATAGTAATACTTAACCAATTTCAACATGTTAACTAAATTGGTGGGTAGGGTTAGGTTAATCTGGACACTTAACCAATTTAATAAGTTGACTACGGGAGTGGGTAAGGTTACACAAATGTTTAACCATTATAACATGATTAAACTGGACTAGAGAGTGAGGTTAAGTTAATGAGAACACTTAACTAATACAATGGGTTAATTAGACAAGTGGTTGCGATTAATTAGTAACACTTAACCAACATAACAGGACAAGCGGGTGGGTTAAGTTAACTTGAGTAAGTTGATAACACTTAACCATTATAATATGACTAGTGGATGGGGTTAAGTTAACATGCACTTAACCAATCTGATGTGATGCGTGGTAGGGTTAAGTAACACATGGGGTTAAGTTAACAAGAAAATTCTTAACCAATGTAACCAGATAGACGAACGGGGTTAAGTTAATAAACCACACTTAACCAATCAAACATAATAAGCGAGAAAGGTTAAGTTAACTAAGTTAAACACTTAACCATGGTAACATAACGAGTAGAAGGGTTAAGTACATATCGGGTTGGTGGGTAATATTAGTAAATATAGGCCCACATACACTTAACCATTAAATACACATGCTTGAATCAGTAGCGGGGTTAAGTACACATCAGGGTTAGTGGGTAATATCAGGGAATATAGGCCCACAGACTTAACCATTAGAAAAACCTAGTAACGGGGACCCATTTCAGCAGTAACCCACATTAGGTATCAACGGAACCCTGAGCTAGGAAGGGTGGGGCACGATTACTGGGCTGATTATAAGAGGTCAAATTAGCGGCGGTTGGTGCAGCAGTGTAGGTTCTAACGGAGTGCGGTTGTGCACACACTTCGGCGAAGAAAATTTAGCCACTGGGCATCAGTAGGTATAAAGCTGTGCATCTTGATTGTGTCAGGGTTGCCACCATGGGACTTGATACACCCCATGGTGGAACCAGCACAGGTATCTACAAGTAGGGGGCCGCGTGACACAAACGAGAACTAGGTCAAGTAAGGAGCCGATCGATAAGGTAGTAAGGGTGCATCGAATATATACATGGCCATTGGGGTGATCGAGGTGGAATCCTCAAAATCGATGTACACCTGAAGGCTACCATAATTGTAATGTAACACCCCACATCTGTTAAGGTCACTCGCAAAGGGAATGCCTTAACTTCATTGGAGTATTATGGGTACTGGAACAGAAATATTACAAGACAGACATATATAAAACAGCGAAAAATAAAGTGGAAGTACTTCAAATCATTTATTAAATATAAATGTTTACAAGAAAAGTCCTTCAACTTCCAATACCCAATTTCATAGTTAAAATATCTGTCTTGCTCAAAAACAAAGAAGCATAAAAACAAACTGCAGTATTCCCCAATAAAGCAAAGCAAGCCATAGCCAAGAGAAACCCAAGCCATACATGAAAGAGCCTTGGAGCTTGGTAAGATCCGAACTAAGCTGTATTCCCACCCTGTGAACCTGGGGGGGGGGGGGGGGGGGAACAGAAGAAAAAGAGGCGAAACAAAACGGGTCAGTCATAAAGACTGAGTAAGTCCTAGTGACTTTCAGCATAAAAATAGATAAAGATAACATGGCATGAATAAACTGAAAGTAAACATAAGCATGATGACAAGGTAGGCAAGATAAACTAAGATAAAAAGATAAACTTCGGGCACGATGAAACAAGTATAACGTCCTATAATTCCTATCAAGTATCCCACCGCATGGTTTCTATCAAGAATCGCAAGGTTTCTAAGCTTTACCAATAAAACGATATCTATTTGCTCTGCACCACCTAACTAGCATCCTCATAAGTGTCTTACATTGAATGATCTGTATTCCTACTAGTGTCCCAACTAGTGCCCTGTGTAACAAGGATCCGTACCCCCTACTAGTGTCCCAACTAGTAGCCCGTGTTATATAATAATTACAACGTGATCCCAATCCCCGCAATTATGGTAGCCTTTAGGTGTACATCGAATTTGAGGATTCCACCTCGATCACCCTAATGGCCATGTATATATTTGATGCACCCTTACTACCTTATCGATCGGCTCCCTACTTGACCTAGTTCTTGTTTGTGTCACGCAGCCCCATACTTGTAGATACCTGTGCTGGTCCCACCATGGGGTGTATCAAGTCCCATGGTGGCAACCCTGACACAATCAAGATGCACGGCTTTATACCTACTGATGCCCAGTGGCTAAATTTTCTGCGCCGAAGTGTGTGCACGCCCGCACTCCGTTAGAACCTGCACTGCTGCACCAACCGCCGCTAATTTGACCTCTTATAATCAGCCCAGTAATCGTGCCCCACCCTGCCTAGCTCAGGGTTCCGTTGATACCAAATGTGGGTTACTGCTGAAATGGGTCCCCGTTACTAGGTTTTTCTAATGGTTAAGTCTATGGGCCTATATTGTCTGATATTACCCACCAACCCTGATGTGTACTTAACCCCGCTACTGATTCAAGCATGTGTATTTAATGGTTAAGTGTATGTGGGCCTATATTTATTAATATTACCCACCAACCCGATATGTACTTAACCCTCCTACTCGTTATGTTACCATGGTTAAGTGTTTACCTTAGTTAACTTAACCTTTCTCGCTTATTATGTTTGATTGGTTAAGTGTGGTTTATTAACTTAACCCCGTTCGTATATCTGGTTACATTGGTTAAGGATTTTCTTGTTAACTTAACCCCGTGTATTACTTAACCCTACCACACATCACATCAGATTGGTTAAGTGCATGTTAACTTAACCCCATCCACTAGTCATATTATAATGGTTAAGTGTTATCAACTTATTCAAGTTAACTTAACCCACCCGCTTGTCCTGTTATGTTGGTTAAGTGTTACTACTTAACCGCAACCACTTGTCTAATTAACCCATCGTATTAGTTAAGTGTTCTCATTAACTTAACCTCACTCTGTAGTCTAGTTTAATCATGTTATAATGGTTAAACATTTGCTTAACCTTACCCACTCCCGTAGTCAACATATTAAATTGGTTAAGTGTCCAGATTAACCTAACCATATTACTTAACCCACCCATTTATATCATATTGGTTAAGTGTTCTTATTTACTTAACCCTACCCACTGGTCTAATTACCATGTTACATTGGTTAAGTATTACTATTCGTATTTCCACATGTCACCCACATGTCACCCACTTAACCCCCATGTCCCACCACATGTTTATCTGGTTAAGTATTTCTTAATTCATTAAGGCCGTAACCTTAGAAAGACCTCTCATATTAGACTAACATTTATGGCAGCTGGATTTGCCGGACGGGTCCGGGCAGTCTTACACCATAAAAGAGTCTAACCTCGTGTCCTTACAACTGTTACGCTTTTAATTTGGGCCTAGACCTCTCACATTGGGCTGACATTTGTGACTGCTGGATTCGCCGGGCGGTTCCGGGCAGGTTTACGTCACAAATGTGTCCAACCTCGTGTCCTAATCATTGATTATTACTTATAATCTTTTACCCCAATTTGAATTTATTTCCCTTATTCAAATTATCAATTTATTCCTAATTTAACGATGTCCATAATTGACTCAGTTATGTCCATCAATTAATGGTATGCAAAATCATACCAATTTTACCACAATTTATCTTAGGCCATTTAAGGCAACTTATCTCAATTTATATTTATCCCTCTTTTAAGGCTATTACATGCCAACTAATATATGTACCCAATTCTAGTCAGTTTACATATATACCAAGTTTCATGCCTTTTTACATATGTCAAGATCTAGCCAAAATTACATGTATCAAGTTTTATACCCAATAAACTCAAATCTGATGATTCATGATGTAGTTATCCCAAACTATAATCTTTTTATTTCAATACATGCCAGTTGCCCAAGTTCATAATACATGTTTATGCCAATTATAAAGTTTACAATCGCTTTCACGCTCAAATTTCCAAGTCTACACATGCCTAATTAACATAAGCCCAATCCTTTGATTTAATTTACATAGGCTCCAAAACTCATAATTTTATTTTACATGCCAAATTACATACATGTTATATATACCAAATTTCATGTTACATTACATAGATCCAACTGGTGTCGAATTCCATGTATATAATATTTATGCAAATTTTATCATAACAGGATTATACCAAAATTTATAGATCTACCCCAAACTTGCAAATAAAATGATAACATCCAAATTCATGTTGCCAATTATTAATCATATTCTTATAGGCAATAATCCCATTATTCCCCCGTATACATCTCGTATGCGAATCGCGATTTTAGGCCAAGGTCCGAAGTTGACCAAGTTTCATCAAAAGAAAATAAATAGGGGAAGGTAGAAATTTGCATAATAAATAGATCAGAGAGAAAACAACATCATGATAGGCATAAAGATTACAACTTGATGATAACATCATTATGAATCAAGGAAACTGCTGAATAAATCACAAACTTGTCATGAGAATAAAGGTAGACAAGTCTCAATGCTAAAGATTCAAAAAGCAACAGGAATAGATCTGAATCGATAAACATACTTAGATCCAATTCCACTTTAATTCATGGCCACATTATAATTAAATATTTAAATCGGAAAGCAACTAGAACTTACAGAGAATGGCTAATGAATTAGGGAGTGAATTTGTCGTAGAAAGTTGCAGTGTCATTGATCTATCCCCTTAAATTTGTTGTAGAAGCATTGATCTTTGATTTGATTTGAGTTTGGACGCTTAAGCTTTAATTTGGAGACGGCGGCCATGGCTCAAGAGAGATTTTAGCAGCATAACGGTGTAAGAATGATTTGTGTGAGTTAGGCTAGGTCTAGGTGTTATTTTATAGGTGTAGGAAACTCATTTAGGCCATTAGATCAACCCTAGAGTCAATCCGGACCATCAAAACTCATCCCGGGCCTCAAAAATGGGTTCTGGGCCACCCTAGGCCGACCAGGTCGACCTGTACAAAGGGGGGGTCGACACTATAGTCGATCTGGGGGGGGGGGGGGGCAGGTCTACTATAGTGTCGACACTATGGTCGACCTGGGTCAGTCTGCCAGAAAGTCTGCTGAAATCTTGTTTTGGCCATATCTTGGTCATACGGACTCCGATTTTCGAAAACTCAGACTCTATTTCGCGTATTTTTCCGAGAGCAACGCAATGGTGATGTCCATTTTACCTAATTCCTGATTCTTGAATTAGTTATCCTTATTTTACTATCTTTTCCGTTACATACATTCTTATTGAACTAATTTTTCTTCTCTTCCATGTATTAATTAATTCTTCTTATGCATCACCATTATTTACCCATCATAAGCATATTTTTTTTAATTATATTAAAAATACGGGGTGTTACATTCTCCCCTCCTTAAAGGATTTCGTCCTCGAAATCTTCAAGTTAAGAAGAATGTGACCTACCATCCATCATCCATCTACTCAATCATCAATCACAGGCATTCATTGTCCTTAAGAGATTTCTAATGTTGTATGAACATATGCAAGAAGTGTGTGTATATGTTCCTTGTCTAATGCAAATGATCAGGCCAGATTGATCTTCTAGATGCAAAGTATGTTTAGTGCCATGAGTCCAACATGTATGCAAATAGTCCTAGTCACATAAACACTATATGTGTGCACAAACATCCATCCATATGCAACATTCACATGATAACACATTCAATTTCATCCACAAACAAGTGTAAACACTCATGCATATGCAATATGAAAGGTGACTGAGCCGATCTAGTGCCTAATGTGTGTAAATGCATCCACGAGCAACCACTAGCAACCACTTGCAACCACTTGCAACCATCAATCATAACATGTCTCAAACACATGTTTACACCCAATTATTCCTATCTAAAGGCATAGTCTAGTGATAGAAGAAACTAAAAACTTTGTGCCCATTAAGCAATGTCAAAATTGGAAATCTATGCCACATATATATTGATTAGGAGAAGAACTCTCTAAGCATCAGCCCCGAAGACCGAAATCAACATCAGAATGACACCCAAAAAATTACTCAACCCAACCACTATATATGATTCTAGGAAACTAAGCATGATGGACTCCTTTTAGGTCACAAGGGAATCCCTTCCTAAGACCAACCCGTATCCTATAAAACCCAAAAAGTTTAGTCCACCCGACGTACATCCTCAAGCCCCAACATATATTACTAACAGACGAGTCATACTCCCTATGGGTTTTGCAACAGAAATTGGATTGAGAATAGGACCGAGAGGATATACACAAAAGATAGTTTGCAAGTAAGCTCTATCGGAAAAAGGAATCAAGGATATACTCTTAAAAAGTGATGTGATGCACGAATATAGTCTTCAATCTTCTAAGTCGCATTTCCTTGAGCTTAACTCCATTGTGCTTTGTTCATCTTTAACTTCACAATTTCGTAGCTTCTTAATTCTTGTTTCCAAAATATGAGTTGGAACCTATTTCACTGTTGCCTCTCATTCCTCTTTCACTTACTCTACTTCTAGTATACTCGGCTCAAACATAACGGCGTACTCATGGTTTCATGCAACTTTCCAAAATTCACTAGTGAAACTTGGATCTCGTCCACATACTATCAGCTATTCCACATAGAAGAACTATCTCTTGGAAATAAATGCCAACCATGTTGCCAAATGTACTTACTAAGGTGATTCTCTACAACTCATGCATAAGCGAAATGACCCATCCGCCTTAGTGGCGAACACTACTCGAGCGGATTACAAATTACCAATAAATGTGTCAAGAGATTCTAGGTAACAAATCATGATAGAACCCTAAAGGTTACATGCGACTTCGAGGGTATTACCGAGGCAAGTCAACAGTCTAACTACCCCATTTTTCAAAACCGAGAAGGTCACCCTTACTGGATAACCACTCCATCGCTAGAATCAACCCATAGCCCAAAACATAAACATTACTTCTAGACTCAACACTTAGCATAGACATTCTCAAATCCAAACAAGTCATGAATAAATGAGCTGATTTCCCCACAAGACTTGAGACAAAAATGGGATCCTCTATTATGCTAGTACTAAGGTGCAGAGACTCAACTTTCGAAGCAGAATTAAAAGGATGCGATGTACAAAAATAAAGTTCTAGTGGGATGATAGAAAAGAAAAGCTAAACCTTTAACAGAAATGTTACCACCCTCTTAGGTACGCTAGTGGCGAGAGCATTCAATTGCCCTCTCGACGATCTTGTCCCTTGCCCTTGTCCTACAATACTTAACTGCATGTCCCTTCTCACTAAAGATACTCTCTCTTGTCATGGGTTTTTCTATTCTTTCACTTAGGCCTCCTTCCTTTCACCTTTTTCCTCCTTCGTGGATTAAGCTATAACAACTAGTTCCTTGTTCTTACTGTCCTTGTATAGTTTGTTGACAAGTCTCTTGAAGCTAACTCCAACGCACGACAACTCTACCCAACTTGAAATAAGATTAGACGCAGATGGAACTACTGCGACTACAGATGGAGGTTGGGCACTCCTTTGCCCTCCGACCTGTGTCGGATGCCTACGAAACTATGGTGAAAAGAGAGAGAAGAGATTTCAAGAGAGAATCAAAAGATAGTGCATATGGCTTTGGGGAATATGCCTTTTAATTAAAACAAAATTTTCTGGAAGATTTGCTTCTTTGTAAATGTTTTGAAAATAATTTCAGAAGGTTTTTGAAAACTTTTGCCCAGTCTGGTTAATCTGGACACTTAACCAATTTAATATGTTGACTACGGGAGTGGGTAAGGTTAAGCAAATGTTTAACCACAATAACATGATTAAACTGGACTAGAGAGTGAGGTTAAGTTAATGAGAACAGTTAACTAATACAATGGGTTAATTAGACAAGTGGTTGCGGTTAAGTAGTAACACTTAACCAACATAACAGGACAAGCGGGTGGGCTAAGTTAACTTGAATAAGTTGACAACACTTAACCATTATAATATGACTAGTGGATGGGGTTAAGTTAACATGCACTTAACCAATCTGATGTGATGCGTGGTAGGGTTAAGTAACACATGGGGTTAAGTTAACAAGGAAATTCTTAACCAATGTAACCAGATAGACGAACGGGGTTTAGTTAATAAACCACACTTAACCAATCAAACATAATAAGCGAGAAAGGTTAAGTTAACTAAGGTAAACACTTAACCATGGTAACATAACGAGTAAAAGGGTTAAGTACATATCGGGTTGGTGGGTAATATTAGTAAATATAGGCTCACATACACTTAACCATTAAATACACATGCTTGAATCAGTAGCGGGGTTAAGTACATATCGGGTTGGTGGGTAATATCATAGAATATAAGCCCACAGACTTAACCATTAAATACACATCAGTAGCGGGGTTAAGTACACATATCGGGTTGGTGGGTAATATCAGAGAATATAGGCCCACAGACTAAACCATTAGAAAAACCTAGTAACGGGGACCCATTTCAGCAGTAACCCACATTAGGTATCAACAGAACCCTGAGCTAGGCAGGCTGGGGCACGATTACTGGGCTGATTATAAGAGGTCAAATTTGCGGTGGTTGGTGCAGCAGTGCAGGTTCTAACGGAGTGCGGGCGTGCACACACTTCGGCGTAGAAAATTTAGCCACTGGGCATCAGTAGGTATAAAGCTGTGCATCTTGATTGTGTCATGGTTGCCACCATGGGACTTGATACACCCCATGGTGGGACTAGCACAGGTATCTACAAGTAGGGGGCCGCGTGACACAAACGAGAACTAGGCCAAGTAGGGAGCCGATCGATAAGGTAGTAAGGGTGCATCGAATATATACATGGCCATTGGGGTGATCGAGGTGGAATCCTCAAAATCGATGTACACCTGAAGGCTACCATAATTGCGGGGATTGGGATCACATTGTAATTATTATATAACACAGGCTACTAGTTGGGACACTAGTAGGGGGTACGGATCCTTGTTACATAGGGCACTAGTTGGGACACTAGTAGGAATACGGATCAGTCCATGTAAGACACTTATGAGGATGCTAGTTAGGTGGTGCAGAGCAAATAGATATCGTTTTAATGGTAAAGCTTAGAAACCTTGCGATTTTATTCTTGATAGAAACATGCGGTGGGATACTTGATAAGAATTATAGGACGTTATACTTGTTTCATCGTGCCCGAAGTTTATCTTGTTACCTTAGTTTACCTTGTTATCATAGTTTATCTTGTTGTCTTAGTTTATCTTGCCTACCTTGTCATCATGCTTATGTTTACTTTCAGTTTATTCATGCCATGTTATCTTTATCTATTTTTATGCTGAAAGTCACTAGGACTTACTCAGTCTTTACGACTGTCCCGTTTTGTTTCGCCTCTTTTTCTTCCATTTCCCCACCCCCTCCCCAGGTTCACAGGGTGGGAATACAGCTTAGTTCGGATCTTACCAAGCTCCAAGGCTCTTTCATGTATGGCTTGGATTTCTCTTGGCTATGGCTTGCTTTGCTTTATTGAGGAATACTGCAGTTTGTTTTTATGCTTCTTTGTTTTTGAGCAAGACAGATATTTTAACTATGAATTTGGGTATTGGAAGTTGATGGGCTTTTCTTGTAAACATTTATATTTAATAAATGATTTGAAGTACTTCCACTTTATTTTCCGTTGTTTTATATATGTCTGTCTTGTAATATTTCTGTTCCAGTACCCATAATACTCCATTGAAGTTAAGGCATTCCCTTTGTGAGTGACCTTAACAGATGTGGGGTGTTACAAATCAGAGCAGAAGGTTACCAGACTGGGCAAAAGTTTTCAAAAACCTTCTGAAATTATTTTCAAAACATTTACAAAGAAGCAAATTTTCAAGAAAATTTTGTTTTAATTAAAAGGCATATTCCCCAAAGCCATATGCACTATCTTTTGATTCTCTCTTGAAATCTCTTCTCTCTCTTTTCACCATAGTTTCGTAGGCATCCGACACAGGTCGGAGGGCAAAGGAGTGCCCAACCTCCATCTGTAGCCGCAGTAGTTCCATCTGCGTCTAATCTTATTTCAAGTTGGGTAGAGTTGCCATGCGTTGGAGGTAGCTTCGAGAGACTTGTCAACAAACTATACAAGGACAGTAAGAACAAGGAACTAGTTGTTATAGCTTAATCCACGAAGGAGGAAAAAGGTGAAAGGAAGGAGGCCTAAGTGAAAGAATAGAAAAACCCATGACAAGAGAGAGTATCTTTAGTGAGAAGGGACATGCAGTTAAGTATTATAGGACAAGGGCAAGGGACAAGATTGTCGAGAGGGCAATTGAATGCTCTCACCACTAGCGTACCTAAGAGGGTGGTAACATTTCTGTTAAAGGTTTAGCTTTTCTTTTCTATCATCCCACTAGAACTTTGTTTTTGTACATCGCATCCTTTTAATTCTGCTTCGAAAGTTGAGTCTCTGCACCTTAGTACTAGCATAATAGAGGATCCCATTTTTGTCTCAAGTCTTGTGGGGAAATCGACTCATTTATTCATGACTTGTTTGGATTTGAGAATGTCTATGCTAAGTGTTGAGTCTAGAAGTATTGTTTATGTTTTGGGCTATGGGTTGATTCTAGCGATGGAGTGGTTATCCAGTAAGGGTGACCTTCTCGGTTTTGAAAAATGGGGTAGTTAGACTGTTGACTTGCCTCGGTAATACCCTCGAAGTCGCATGTAACCTTTAGGGTTCTATCATGATTTGTTACCTAGAATCTCTTGACACATTTATTGGTAATTTGTAATCCGCTCGAGTAGTGTTCGCCACTAAGGCGGATGGGTCATTTCACTTATGCATGAGTTGTAGAGAATCACCTTAGTAAGTACATTTGGCAACATGGTTGGCATTTATTTCCAAGAGATGGTTCTTCTATGTGGAATACCTGATAGTAAGTGGACGAGATCCAAGATTCACTAGTGAATTTGAAAAATCAGGTATTCCACATGTCACCCACTTTATTAAATTGGCTTGGATCTCGGCCTGGGGTGGCCCAAAACCCATTTTTGAGGCCCGGGATGAGTTTTGATGGTCCGGATTGACTCTAGGGTTGATCTAATGGCCTAAATGAGTTTCCTACACCTATAAAATAACACCTAGACCTAGCCTAACTCACACAAATCATTCTTACACCATTATGCTGCTAAAATATCTCTTGAGCCATGGCCGCCGTCTCCAAATTAAAGCTTAAGCGTCCAAACTCAAATCAAATCAAAGATCAATGCTTCTACAACAAATTTAAGGGGTTAGATCAATGACACTGCAACTTTCTACGACAAATCCACTCCCTAATTCATTAGCCGTTCTCTGTAAGTTCTAGTTGCTTTCCGATTTAAATATTTAATTATAATGTGGCCATGAATTAAAGTGGAATTGGATCTAAGTATGTTTATCGATTCATATCTATTCCTGTTGCTTTTTGAATCTTTAGCTTTGAGACTTGTCTACCTTTATTCTCATGACAAGTTTGTGATTTATTCAGCAGTTTCCTTGATTCGTAACGATGTTATCATCAAGTTGTAGTCTTTATGCCTATCATGATGTTGTTTTCTCCCTGATCTATTTATTATGCAAATTTCTACCTTCCCCTATTTATTTTCTTTTGATGAACCTTGGTCAACTTCGGACCTTGGCCTAAAATCGCGATTCGCATACGAGATGTATACTGGGGAATAATGGGATTATTGCCTATATGAATATGATTAATAATTGGCAACATGAAATTGGATGTTTTCATTTTATTTGCAAGTTTGGGGTAGATCTGTAAATTTTGGTATAATCCGTTATGATAAAATTTGCATAAATATTATATACATGGAATTCGACACCAATTGGATCTATGTAATGTAACATGAAATTTGGTATATATAACATGTATGTAATTTGGCATGTAAAATAAAATTATGAGTTTTGGAGCCTATGTAAATTAAATCAAAGGATTGGGCTTATGTTAATTAGGCATGTGTAGACTTGGAAATTTGAGCATGAAAGCGATTGTAAACTTTATAATTGGCATAAACATGTATTATGAACTTGGGCAACTGGCATGTATTGAAATAAAAAGATTATATTTTGGGATAACTACATCATGAATCATCGGATTTGAGTTTATTGGGTATAAAACTTGATACATGTAATTTTGGCTAGATCTTGACATATGTAAAAAGGCATGAAACTTGGTATATATGTAAACTGACTAGAATTGGGTACATATATTAGTTGGCATGTAATAGCCTTAAAAGAGGGATACATATAAATTGAGATAAGTTGCCTTTAATGGCCTAAGATAAATTGTGGTAAAATTGGTATGATTTTGCATACCATTAATTGATGGACATAATCGAGTCAATTATGGACATCGTTAAATTAGGAATAAATTGATAATTTGAATAGGGGAAATAAATTCATATTGGGGTAAAAGATTATTAGTAATAATCAATGCTTAGGACATGAGGTTGGACTCATTTGTGACGTAAACCTGCCCGGAACCGCCCGACGAATCCAGTAGTCACAAATGTCAGCCCAATGTGAGAGGTCCTAGGCCCAAATAAAAAGCGTAACAGTTGTAAAGGCACGAGGTTAGACTCTTTTAGGGTGTAAGACTGCCCGGACCCGCCCGGCAAATCCAGCTGCCATAAATGTCAGTCTAATGTGAGAGGTCTTTATAAGGTTACGGCCTTAATGAATTAAGAAATACTTAACCAGATAAACATGTGGTGGGACATGGGGGTTAAGTGGGTGACATGTGGGTGACATGTGGAAATACGAATAGTAATACTTAACCAACGTAACATGGTAATTAGACCAGTGGGTAGGGTTAAGTAAATAAGAACACTTAACCAATATGATATAAATGGGTGGGTTAAGTAATATGATTAGGTTAATCTGGACACTTAACCAATTTAATATGTTGACTACAGGAGTGGGTAAGGTTAAGCAAATGTTTAACCATTATAACATGATTAAACTGGACTAGAGAGTGAGGTTAAGTTAATGAGAACACTTAACTAATACGATGGGTTAATTAGACAAGTGGTTGCGGTTAAGTAGTAACACTTAACCAACATAACAGGACAAGCGGGTGGGTTAAGTTAACATGAATAAGTTGATAACACTTAACCATTATAATATGACTAGTGGATGGGGTTAAGTTAACATGCACTTAACCAATCTGATGTGAAGCGTGGTAGGGTTAAGTAACACATGGGGTTAAGTTAACAAGAAAATTCTTAACCAATGTAACCAGATAGACGAACGAGGTTAAGTTAATAAACCACACTTAACCAATCAAACATAATAAGCGAGAAAGGTTAAGTTAACTAAGGTAAACACTTAACCATGGTAACATAACGAGTAGAAGGGTTAAGTACTTATCGGGTTGGTGGGTAATATTAGTCAATATAGGCCCACATACACTTAACCGTTAAATACACATGCTTGAATCAGTAGCTGGGTTAAGTACACATCAGGGTTGGTGGGTAATATCAGAGAATATAGGCCCACAGAATTAACCATTAGAAAAACCTAGTAACGTGGACCCATTTCAGCAGTAACCCACATTAGGTATCAACGGAACCCTAAGCTAGGCAGGGTGGGGCACGAATACTGGGTTGATTATAAGAGGTCAAATTAGCGGCGGTTGGTGCAGCAGTGCAGGTTCTAACGGAGTGTGGGCGTGCACACACTTCGGCGCAGAAAATTTAGCCACTGGGCATCAGTAGGTATAAAGCTGTGCATCTTGATTGTGTCAGGGTTGCCACCATGGGACTTGATACACCCCATGGTGGGACCAGTACATGCATCTACAAGTAGGGGGGCGCGTGACACAAACGAGAACTAGGTCAAGTAGGGAGCCGATTGATAAGTTAGTAAGGGTGCATCGAATATATACATGGCCATTGGGGTGATCGAGGTGGAATCCTCAAAATCGATGTACACCTGAAGTCTACCATAATTGCGGGGATTGTGATCACGTTGTAATTATTATATAACACGGGCTACTAGTTGGGACACTAGTAGGGGGTACGGATCCTTGTTACACAGGTCACTAGTTGGGACACTAGTAGGAATATGGATCATTCAATGTAAGACACTTATGAGGATGCTTGTTAGGTGGTGCAGAGCAAATAGATATCGTTTTATTGGTAAAGCTTAGAAACCTTGCGATATTATTCTTGATAGAAACCATGTGGTGGGATACTTGATAGGAATTATAGGACGTTATACTTGTTTCATTGTGCCCGAAGTTTATCTTGTTATCTTAGTTTATCTTGCCTACCTTGTCATCATGCTTATATTTACTTTCAGTTTATTCATGCCATGTTATCTTTATCTATTTTTATGCTGAAAGTCACTAGGACTTACTCAGTCTTTATGACTGACCCGTTTTGTTTCGCCTCTTTTTCTTCCGTTTCCCCCCCAGGTTCACAGGGTGGGAATACAGCTTAGTTCGGATCTTACCAAGCTCCAAGGCTCTTTCATGTATGGCTTGGGTTTCTCTTGGCTATGGCTTGCTTTGCTTTATTGGGGAATACTGCAGTTTGTTTTTATGCTTCTTTGTTTTTGAGCAAGACAAATATTTTAACTATGAAATTGGGTATTGGAAGTTGATGGGCTTTTCTTGTAAACATTTATATTTAATAAATGATTTGAAGTACTTCCACTTTATTTTCCGCTGTTTTATATATGTCTGTCTTGTAATATTTCTGTTCCAGTACCCATAATACTCCATTGAAGTTAAGGCATTCCCTTTGTGAGTGACCTTAACAGATGTGGGGTGTTACAAGAGCAGATATTTTGTTTATCAATGAAGTCGTGATAATAAAACTGGCGATCATTTCATTCTTTCGGCTTAATGCATCGGCCACGACATTGGCTTTCCCTGGAGTGTATATAATCTCAAAATCGTATGCTGCAAGGAACTCTAGCCAATGTTGCTGCCTCAGATTCAAGTCCTTCTGGGTGAACAGATACTTCAGCGACTGATGATCTGTAAACAGTTCGAATCTCTCACCTAGAAGATAATGCCTCCAGATTTTCAAAGCGAATACTATAGCCAATAACTCAAGATCATGAGTTACGTAGTTCTTTTCATGTGGCTTCAGCTGACGACTAGCATACGTAATCACTTGACTCCTTTGCATTAACACTGCGCCAAGGCCTTCTCTAGAAGCATCAGTCCAGACTTTTAAATCCTGATTGCCATCTATGATGGTTAACACTGGAGCTGTCGTTAATATTAACTTCAGCTCTTCAAAAGCCTCTTCATTTTCTGGAATCCATTTGAATTTAGAGTGCTTCTTTGTAAGCTTCGTTAAGTGACCAGATATCTTCGAAAAGTTTTTAACGAACTTCCGGTAATAACTAGCCAATCCGAGTAAACTGCGAACTTCTGTAGAAGTACTAGGCTGTTTCCTGTTTTGAATAGCTGTGATTTTACTTGGATCCACAGCAATTCCTTCTTTCGATACGACGTGGCCTAGAAATTTCACTTCCTCTTGCCAGAATATACATTTGGATAGTTTGGCTTTTAATACATTCCTTCTAAGGATTTCCAGAACATGTTCCAAATGTTTTTCATGTTCGGCCTTTGATTTAGAGAAGATTAGAATATCGTCAATAAAAACCAGAACAAATTTATTTAAAACTCCTCTGAACACTCTATTCATCAAATCGACGAAGTATGCATGAGCGTTACATAAGCCGAACGACATTACTAACCACTCATAAAATAAGTCGGGACCTCTGAATGCTGTCATTGGAACACACTCTTCGGCAATTCGAAGTTGATGGAAGCTTGTAGCTAGGTCCATCCTTGAAAACACTTGTGCTCCATTCAGATGATCCAATAAATCATCGATTCGCGGCAATGGATATTTATTCTTTATTGTCTGTTTGTTCAAATCACGATAATCCACACATAGCCGTAGAGTACCGTCAGATTTTGGGACAAACACCACTGCTACACCCCAATCAGAGAAACTAGGCCTGATTAGACCCTTCCATACTAGCTGTCATGTTTGATAGTCTAATTCCTCTTTCTCTTTCAAGGACATTCTTCGAATAACGTGAACTACCGGCCTTGCATTCGGAATCAAAGCAATCTTGAAATCTATTTCTCTCTGCGGAGGCAAGCGAACAACTTCTTCAAACACATCCGCATAATTCTTGACGATAGGAATATCTTTCACAAAGTTGGGAATATTCTCTGTGACTTCAGGGATATTTTCTATTTGGGCTAGAGAAACATCGAGAGCTGCCCAGAAGTCTTTTCTATTAGAATTCTGACCTTCACAGGGAATGGTTATATAATCACCTGATTTAATCTTTGCCCTAACAACCCTCTCGGCGCATCTTACCTCAGCTTCATATTTGGTTAGCCAGTCCAACCCCAATATGAGATCAAACTCCTTAAAATTCATGACGATGGAGATGGTAGGGAATTTATAGCAGGAAAAAGAGACAGGTACCCCCACAAACCCAACTGAGATTGATGGAACCCCCAACCGGATTTTGGACAGTCATTGGTTCTTTGAGCTTCTTCAAATTCAAATCCAACTTCTTAACTGCATTCTTGGCAATGAAGCTTCGTGACGCGCCTGTATCAAACAACACTTTGACTGGAATGTTTTTGACATTAAGTGTGCCTTCCAAAACATCTGGTCTTCCTTGACTAGCTGAGGGATCAGAAGTTTCTACTACTCCATTCACTTGAACTATTTCAGGCTTGTTTAAGAGCGGGCAATCCTTTGCAAGATGACCAACCTTATGGCACTGTTTGCACTCCCTATTCTCTTGAAATTCCCCGTCAGTTCTAAATCTCTTCTTCTTTTGCTTTCGATTGGCTCTATATCCATCCTTTCTTTGTTTCTTTAAAGATCTGCAATTCCCTTGCAAATGCCCTTGCTTATGGCAGTTATTGCATATGGCAGTCGTTACTGGTTCTTTTTTGGATCTGGCCCTTTTTCGATTTACTTTGGGCTCCTTACTGACCCCAGACATTGTATTGGCCTCAGGACGATCAGTTTCAGACTTAATTTTATTACTAGAGCTGACTTCTTCTTCGTACTGTAACATACCTTTCTTGTCTAGATCTTCGTACTGGTAAGCCATGTATATCATTTCAGAGAAAGGAAGCTTCACATTCCTCACTATACTATTCTGATATTTTCTTTGAAGCCCGTTGATAAATCTCAAATTCTTCCTCTTCGGATTTTCAATCAGATGAGGGGCAAAGTGAGAAAGTTCATTGAATTTCTTATGATATTCAGGAATGGTCATATCTCCCTGTATCAGATAAGAAAATTCATCACATAGTCGCTCAATTGCTTCTGGAGGAGTAAATCTTTCCAGGAAAATCACTTTGAATCTATCCCAGGTGATATCACCTTTTGGATTATCCTTGATAACTGAATCCCACCAGAACAAAGCTTCGTCTTTGAGTGCCCAGAAGGCCAGTAATCTTTTCTGGTCATCCCTCAGCTTTAATCCTTCAAAGATTTTCTCAACCGAACGAATCAAAGCTTGTGTTCTCATAATAGATTCTTCACCCAAGAAGGGTTTTCCACCCAGATTTCTATATTTCATGAATAGAGCTTCAATATCCGGGTCAGTATTACTTCTTCTGTTTCTGGCACTCATTTTCTAGTTCTTCTGCAAATAGCAGATCAAGTGTCAGGTCAACAAAAAAGATATTTCAAAATATAGAGACAAATACTTGAATGTAAATGCGTCTATCGAGGTGTTATTTCATTCTGCTACTCATACTAGGATATTACTGATCCTATCTGTAATGAGTTACTCGTCCTAGAACACTACTTGTTCTATTTCTGATGAGTTCGTTAATATGTTATATTCCAGAACTAAGCTTAACCAAATCTCCGATACCAAATGAGACGTTACCGCGAAATCCGGTAGGCTTTGCAACCATCCCTTCATCCTCCAGTACAGCAGGTAAAACCTACCGTGGCTCACACTGGTGACTGGTCCCCCAATCCCTTGTTTTACGGCGACCCTCTCGAGTCTCGCGCCTACTGGCGAACCAACGCTCTAAACTGCGACATGTAGGGGTAAGAGTCTCCCGTTCGCCACCAAACCGCGAAGCCAGAATCTCCTATCATGCGTACCCGGCCTACTCAGGGCCAACAACAATGACTGGTATGAGAAATCTACTCAACACATTTATAATATGGCTAATCACAGGACCACGCCACTTTCGTGGAACGGGTTTACTCCATTGGATTGCCAGTGCTTTAAAAACAAGTCTTTCTTTTAAACATCGCAATGGTTTTTATAAAAATGAAGCCATTATAAGACTCAGTTCCCATCGCACAATGCAACGCAAACGGAGGATAGAGTTTTTACCTTATAATGGCCAAGATATGCTTGATACGAATAAAACAAAAGCATTTGATATTACTACTAGTGTTTATATGTTTCAAAAACAATTTCAAATCATAACTATCAATCATAGACGACATGAGCATCCCATGCCACTATTTCGTCAAATATATATACAATCGAAACCTCACAGTCACGTATTTGGAAATTGGATTTCCGTCATGAACCAAGGCAAAAGATAGTCCTTACCGAATTCGAGACTGCCTAGCCCGAGTCTTAGGATCAGAACGCATCGACCCTTGGATCGTCAGGGTCGGTCCACACGAAGTGGATTAAAATGCCTGAACACTACGTTTTTCCGCCCTTTGGAGCGTAAGTGAGTCAACGAATGACTCCATCCGACCCGGATCGTCCGATCTAACCGAGGCGCCTCGCAACAACAACAACCACATAAGTCAAACTCGTCAGGGCGTGTAAAACCACTGACGCCACTTCTAGCTAGGAAGAAACGCAGGCCCTCCCTGATGTCCTCTCCCGTTTCTGGTCCATACCGGGGTGTGAGGCTCGCGAATTTACGTTATACACAAAGCTACGCCACACAGGTGGGGCTTTGATCATCACCACAAGACTTTGCTTTTCAACAGAAGCCCTGATCACTGCATCTTAGCATGCCACACAGGCAATTCACACCGTGCAACTGATGGCTATCAATCACACATAATAAATTCCAATGTCAGACACACTGCCCATTTGCAAGTCCGTTCTGGGTCTAAACGAAACCGGAGGCACTATATACCTCGCAAACCCATCGATCACCACGTACGTCTGGACGATCACCACTCATTATCCATATTTCGGGATGCCTCCCAATCAGGACCTCGGTTACCATCCAAACGAGGTGAAGATCTCCGGTCTTCGACCATCGTCTTCATCTTCGATTTCTTATCGTCGATTCAGTTATTCAGAATGGGATAAACCTGGTCTTTCTGAGCAACTCGCATATATAATAAACAAGTGCTACACTAACATACATATGCCTCATTTCAATTCATTTGTCACTAACCGTCAATCAGTAAGAGAACGATTTCCCAAATATTAACCCCGAAGGCCGAAACCAACATAAGATCAACACCCAGGAAACCATTCGACTTAGCCAACTTTCAGTTAGTTTCTAAATTTCACATCCATATCATTTATAATATTTTATAATGATTTATTGCTATTTTTATTTATTTTAAAATAGCCAATTTATTCAAAACGACGCTTCGGGCCATAACGCGGCCGTGACGCTGTTTTTCTTCAGATTTGATTTACACATATCTGAAAATCTAACCGTTGGATCTTCACAAAATTTACATCATTAGAAAGATCTTTTCAAAACGAATCCAATGGTTCAAGTTTCGGGAAAATCCGACGGTCGGATCTCCCGATATAATCGTTTGAAGTTTCGATTTCAAAATACGAACTGCAGCGTCGTTATTCGATTTAATATAATTATATATATATATATATATAATCGATTCTGGCGCTGTTTTTCTTCAGATTTTAATTAAACATTCCAGACAATCCAACCGTTGGATTTTTACAAAGTTGGTGTCGTTGGAAAGATATTTTCAAAGCGAACCCAACGGTTGCGATTTCAGGAAAATCCGATGGTCGGATCTACCATACTAATCGTTTGAAATAACGGTTTCAAAATACGAACTACAGCTTCGTTATTCGATATATTTCGATTCTATTTATATATATATATCGACTCTTTGATTTCAAAAACTATATTCTTTTCATACATTTGATAAAAATGATATTTTTATCTAACTGTCTTCTATTTCAACACTTCACTATTTTTAACAATTCATTTATATAATAAAAATGTGATTTTTATTGTAAAGCAATTCATTTCAAAACACTATTATTTTATATAGTTCATATAGGTAATAAAAGTATGATTTTTATTATAAAACAATTTATTTCAAAATGAAATCTTTTTATATAGTTCATATCGATGATAAAAATTGGATTTTCATTATAAAACACTTTCTTTAAAAATATGAATACCATTCAACACATGAATTCCAATTCAACGAATGAATTTCGATTCAACACATGAAGGTTTTCTATAGTTTATATATATCGATAAAAAGGTGATTTTTATATTTAAAACACGAATACCATTCAACACATGAATTTCAATTCAACGAATGAATATCTATTCAACACATGAAGGTTTTCTATAGTTTATATATATCGATAAAAAAGTGATTTTTATATTTAAAACACGAATACCATTCAACACATGAATTTCAATTCAACGAATGAATATCGATTCAACACATGAAGGTTTTCTATACTATCTATATATAGATAAAAATGTGATTTTTATATTTAAAACACGAATACCATTCAACACATGAATTTCAATTCAACGAATGAATATAGATTCAACGCATGAAGGTTTTCTATAGTTTATATATATAGATAAAAATGTGATTTTTATATTTAAAACACGAATACCATTCAACACATGAATTTCTATCCAACGAATGAATATCGACTCAACACATGAAGGTTTTCTATTCAACGAATAAATATAGTTTCAACAAATGAAAATAATTCAAACATGTAACGAACCAGAATTTTCTAAATTTAAATATAAATTTCCATAGCACATTTTGAGATTTTCTGAATACATATTTCTGGAATTAATAGGATTTAATATTTGAAATTCCCTTTTTATTAGTTTAAATAAATAATTTTATTTTGTATAAGACTTATTTTAAAGATTTTGTATAGAAATGATTTTTTTTGTAATTTTTATTATAATGGTTTTATATTTATAAGTAATAATGTTTTGTATGTATATATATATAAATGTTTTATAATATGAATTTTTATAATTGAAAGATTTGTTTTAAGAAATATTTAATATATAAAGATTTTAAAAACAATTAGATATGGATTTTATATGGATTTTAAATTTTTATAATTGATTGACTTGAAAATAAATTATAATTAAAAATCAGTTTAAAATATTCATCTGATTTCTGTACGCGTAATTTTAAAATAATTTTTAGAATTTTTCTGTAATTTTTATTTTGAAAAATAAGCAGATAATTTTTCAACGTATTTTGGGTATAAATGTGGTCCTTTAGACGCTTTACAGAATTGATCAATCAGACCGGTTTTATTGCTGTTTTCAAATCAGAGCGTGTTGTTGTTTACGATGATGGTCTTATTTCAGTGCAACTCGCGATAAATAACTCTAAAAATCAAAAATTTGAAGTGAACATAATGGGTACACTATATTTGGGCTTAAAATATAGATGAATATATTCAATGGGTGCAACGCATGGATGTTTTTCTGGGCGCATGGACAGTTGCATATTTTAAAAGTGGCAAGTGTCCTTGAGGTGGCATAATGCATGAATGAGTAGAGTAGTGGAGGGACACGTGTGAATGTATGTGTAGAAGTGCATGAGAATTGTGTTTCTTTAATGGACGTGTGTCCTTTGTTTATGCAAAATTTCCCCCTTACTTCGCATTATATAAAGGACGCATGCACCCATGTTCTCGCACCTTCCTCTCCCCTCTGTAGCGTTCATCCTTCCATTGCTAACCCTCCTTCTTCATTTTTTTTTCCACCGCACTTAAACCTCCTCAAACACTTCGGTTCCCTCCCTGTACCACTCCACTTCCACGTTTTCCCAAATCCATCATCTCGTATCAGCTCCGCCCACTTTATCAACCTCCACCGATGTCACCCAGTCGCCACCACCGCCGGTTGCAGCCCCAAACTCTTCCATCTCCTCTTCCAGTGAAACTGTAGCCCTTGCTTTTGCAGTCGGCTCCCACAAAAAAAAAATCAGCCCGCAACTTTTCCTGACGCACGGAAATGCGTCCGCCACCTTTTGTTTTCTGCTACAGCCGCTTTAGCACCCAACCACCAGTTACTCGCCCAGTCAACATCAGTCCGTGGTCCACAAATTTGTAGAAAAAGCCTCACGCTGTCTTTAAAAGAAAAAAAAAAGTCCGCTCAGAAGAGAAACCAGTGGCGTCTGCAAGCCCGACCTTTGGTGTAGTGAAGAGAGCAAAAGCGTAAGTACATATGCGTGTAGCGATTTATTTATATACATTAAATTTAGTTGTCGCAAGGAAAAAGAATTTAATACGTAGCGACAGTTCTTAGGTGGCCCGTTTACAGTAGAGGATCCGATCAGCAAAAAGGAAATAGAGCGCAATGAAGGTGAGAACTCCACTTTAATTATTTTATTTTGGTAAAAATAATTTGTTATAATTTAGTAATAATTATAATTGTTGATGGAAAATAAGTGGTTGTGGATGTTGAAATGTTATGGTTGTTTGTCACTGATTGATCGATGGATACATATGCTGTTATAAACACCGTAAACACCGAGCGTTACTGACATTAACACTCCATACACAGTTGGTTTATTTTGTGGTTGTCATGGATGAATGATGTCTGTTATTGGTCAAGCTATTGTACTGTTCTGGTTGAATGAAGTCACACACTCGCCGTAGTTGCAGATCTTACGGGTGACCGATTTTAAATACTCCTTTAATTAAATAAATATTTTTATTTTAATAACGATTGGAAAATTGGTTGAAATTTAATTTGAAACCATTTGAAACCAAATTCAAGATGAATAAATTTTGGAAATTTCCAATGGAATATTAAGCTTTGTTTTGCCTTTAAAATGATCTGAGATTTAGCGTCGATTTTTTCAATAATACTAAGAATGATTGTTTAGATAAAAGAAAAATTAATTAAAATTTCGAAATTTGGAAATGATTCAAATACGGGTTTAATATGGATTTTAGATGCGAACAAATTTAACGATTATTTTTAATGAAACAAGTTTTGAAAAGCATGAAATCCATATATCATTGAATTGAAGGTTTGACAATGTTAAGCGATTTGGACAAACTTGATTTTTGAGAAAATATAATATATTTTTTTGTAAAAGAGATTCGGAATTTGGTTTTGAACTAAAGTTATGAAATAAATTTGCTTGGAAATGGATTTAAAAATTTATGTTAACGTTATATAGCGAAATCGAACTCGGCGTTAAGTAACAGTTCGACGATATCGGTTTTTTAAATTTTCAAATAATTATAACTTGAACATATGAAATTGAATTGATGTAAAACGGCAAACAACGATTTTCATTTGATAATGGGTTTGTGTAAAAAGGGAATTTTCAGATTTCGTCGTATGGATTTTGTGTTATGTTCAAAATAAAATATGAAAGATCGCCACACGTGCAGTTCGTCGACTGTAGTAGAAATCGAATAAATGGACTTTTGGAAATCCATTTAATATTGGAAAAATATATTCTATCTGAAGGGTATCTTTGTTAAATGGAATGGTTCGGATCCACTTAATTAAGTAACCATTTACAATGTTGTTCGCGACACCTATAACATTTTTATACCTTGTATTTGTAAATAGTTGGAATTTGAAATTCTTCAAACCAAACTGTTACGAAGGGAATGGTTATTTAAAACAAAGTTCGTTTAAATAGGAATGAGTTTCGATGGAATTAGTATTCGGATAGTCAATATGGATTTTACAATAGCAGTTAAACGCGACCAGAAATACTAACATATCCATATCCTAATTCTGATCGTGTTGCCTGAGTTTGTGAATCAATATCGAGTATAAGTCGATTGATTCTATATGAACTGATATATGAAACATAGGTGTTTAAATGGAAATCCAAAATCCAAATAAAGATTTGGTTACTCAAGTGTCGACGGATTAATTAAGTTGTTTTGAAAATGAAGTTTGGAAACAAACGTCGAATTTGAAAGGGGTTAAGGATAATGGGTTTCTGGGGAATTAAATCCAACATTTAATTCAAAGTAAATTGGAAATGTTTGGAAAGGAGATTTGAATTGGGAAACCCGTGTGATTGGTAACTATTGTTTTAAGATACGTTTGTTACTTGGAAAGTCCGGGATCGGATATAGGTCCAAAACCATTCCAAGTAATATTACGACGTTATGAAGTAATTCAAGATTTGAAATCGATAAATGAAGACCGGAAACGTCCAGATTATTTGGATCGATTGCTGACATCTCGGATCGGGCCGTACACCCGATACGAGGGTGGCAGGAGATCTGCGTATATTTGGAGATTTTCGGATTGTGTTTCGTTCAGACCCAGAACGGACTTGTATGGATGGTGTGTCTTACGTCGTAATTGACCACGTAGCACTGATTCGTGTGAATATATATTAGATTTGTGGCAATGGAATATCTCCGTCTCTAAGTTATGTTCTTAGAGAATATGTATAAATTCGAATCAGTGATATGTGGAGATATTGACAATGTGGCATACCCAAGTATGATATGAGCTAATGATGATCAAAGCATGGCTTATCGAAGCATAGCTTTGTGTATGACGTGACATCGACAAACCTCACACACCGGATGATGAGAAACTGGCGGTTTGGTCTCTATATATATATGATTTGATGAGTGCTGCAGCAGTGGGGAACCACTTGTGAACTGGGGATGGGGTATGTTCGGGGGGCCGCGTCTGGTCGAAAACCGTAGATACTGCCCTGGCGATTTGTTGCGTTACACTTCGCTCAAGTCCCTGATTGATCTTTCGTGCCAGGAATCATCAAGTTGGAAATCCAAATCTCCAATACAAGCCAGACGATTTTTATTGTATATATATATATGGCGACATATATTATGGGGTATCATGCCGTCTAGGATTAATACATTTAATTGCGAATTTGTTTCCACACTATATGATAATATTAAAGAGGATTTTCACGTATGAAATCATGTTTGGTTATCATAAAACAAAACTCACCCATCTGGTGTGCGCTTGCATTGTGTGATATGGGACGAGCTTATGATAGCTTCATTTTTCAAAAGGCATTGCGTATTTCTATGCACGGGAATTCACATGGAGTAAAACCCGTTCCGCATTAGCAGCGTGGTCCGTTGAATTACCCAACTTTAAAATGAAACCTAAATGATAACTGTTTTGAGTTCTCACACCAGTCCCACGACTGACCTGGAGTTTATTGTTCCTTCCTAAACTCTGGGTGCCCACTAATTTCTACACGGGCAGCTAGTGTTTAGTTTGCAGTTATGGATTGTGGAGAAGATTCAAAGTGCTTCCGGAGTTAGAGTTCACGCTAGAGTTGGAGCTTCCGCTGTATCAGATAATGTTCTTCCGCTGAGAGTTTTATTTCTTCCGCTGTGTATACTTATGTGTCACTCTAATATTCATGTAACTCTGATGTAATATTGAATTATTCAATGAAAAGTTCTGTTGTTTTTTTTCAATGTATGTAAGTACCCATAACAATTCGTCTTTATGAACGATTTGAGTCGGTTTAATTACCGGCGAGAATCGGGCAAAAAGGCGGGTCGTTACAAAACACATGAATATTATTCAATATTTCGGCAGCATAACGGCAGGGTAGTTAAAACCGGGACCGTCCCTAGTACGGCTCCTCGCTCTACCTTAAAACCCCGCGGTTTTTGACAATGGGGAATCATGCATCTAGTTCGCACGCAGGCGGCATGTATATATTTATTTCATTTCCACAAACTAATCCTATGTGGTTTCAACCAAATATTTCTCAACCACAAATGGGTATTTTTCAACCACAATCAATCAATTTCAACCACAAACAATTTCAACCAACCATTCGCTATCAATCAATTTTCACACCAATCACAACCAATAAATATCGTCCATGGTTTGTGGACGAGGCGCGTGTATATATATATATATATATATATATATATATATATATATATATATATGTGGCAATTCACTTCTATTTCAACACATACATAATTTTTACAACGCATATACAACTTATACATCGAACGTACAACTTATACAACGCTTATACATGAGGTGTACAACGCTTATATAACCCATTCATCGACTTTATAATTTATACGTCGTCGTTTTCCATATCGTTTATAAATTAGAAATCTCGCATTGGGTTCCACTCCACCAAAAATAGCAGAAGGCTCAGAAAAATATGTGGTCTCTTCTAGAAGGTAGAAGATGTCCACACGAGTCCACTATCTCTTGTTTCACTGGATTTTGACAAGAAACGAAAAAGATATGATTTTTATTCGATAATCCTAGTTTGCGACACTTTTAAATGTTTAAAACAGTTCAAAATTTCAAGGCCGATTACCTCGTTTTACTGTTCAGATCTAGGTTTTGAATTTGCTCGCAGATCTTTGCACGAGGACGGAATCAGGTCGTGCCACGTGGTAGGGGGTCGAGAGGGCTTCTAGGCGGCGGTGCTGACGTGGAGCTCGACGGCTGCTACTGGCCTGGGCGGAGCTCGAAACGCAGCTACTTGGAGGACCTTGATCTGGCCAAATACTGAACGGGGAAAGGTGATTCAGGTATAGATTTGAAGAGGGGATCAGGAGCTTCAAAATGAGCTAAGGAGCGCTCGATTTCGTGGAGAAACGGAAGAGAAATCGAAGCGGGAAGTTTTGACTAATTTCCGCCGTCGATCGTGAAGGAGACGAGGGACTTTTTTGAGATATTTTTAAAAATTAAATTATAAAGGAAAATTTCTATTAGCCAGGAGATTTTAAAAGGGGTTTTCTAACACGACCCCCAATCTAAACCCAACGACTGTCATCCCTAGCGTTTTACCCCCATTCCGAACACAATGGGATATGTTTCGAAGGCCCATTCGATTGTTTCAGTCAGTTTTCCTTCGAATTAAAATATAAAATATTCAATATTCGATTTGAACGTACATTTCAATTTGCCCGGGCCACAAACTGATTCGAAAAATTCCAAAAAAATAAATCTCGCTATGTTTTGACGATTCGGTCCCAACAAAGCTAGTTTCGTCGAATTCTGAGACCGTTTGAAAAATGGCCCATTTCTGGTCGATCCAATTTAACTGTAATTGACCAAAACACATTTTCCTTTGCCACGCTCACATACTAGCTTCAAAAATTATGAAATTTGAAACCTAGCAATAACTTCCAATCCCGGATCCAACAAAAGTGGTTTTGTCGAATTCCGAGGTCGTTTGCAAAATGGCCAATTTCATGGGCTATATAAATTCCATAGCGACCTTTCTGAAAATTCATCTGGCCATAACTTTTGCTTTCCGCTATGAAACTTCGATTTTTCAGATTTGTTAGAAAGGTATTCAATAACACATTTAAATATTTTTGGTTTCACTCAAATCCGTTTTGGTTTGCACCCGGTATAGTCAGTCAAAATTGGAATTCAAATTTTGAAACTACCGCGCCCTTTCAGGCCTTGTTTATAATTAGAATTAATTATATTCGTTTTCAAACGCCAATTCAAACTCAGCTTTCATTGCTATTATTTAAAATATTTATTTTAAATATTTAAAATCCACTATTTTAGCCAATTTTAAATTGGTTCAGATTTTTTGGGTCGTTACAAGCACCGTTTCTCCACTCCACCCGAGAATCACCATCCTCGCATAATGTTCGTTACTGTATCCATTCTGAAACATGTACGGCTCCTTAAAGAACACAGTGCGGTAGTTTTAACTCTTCCTCATTTCTGCACTAACACCTCAAAGATGATCTTTCGTTACCGTGTTACCTCACTGGTTCTTCCTCCACAACTGAAAACATGACCCGCTCCTCTGTAGCTGATTGAACTCCCCTACTTAGGCCCAAACTCCTCCATACCGTGGACAACTTCCCTACAACCATGGCCTTCACTCAAGCACCCTACCACTCTACTTTTTACTACACGCTTCTTATATGTGCAAGCTCCATTACTTACGTCCCCTTCTCCACACAGACATAACATGCCCAGTAATCACGGCACTCCTTTTTGAACCCAAATAAGGCCCACAGACCCACACTTCATGCGTTCATGTCCTCATACATGTACCATAGTTTGTACATGAAAATCCTCCCATGCACTGTATCTTCTCCCTCAACCCAGTAATTCTTCAACCCGCGTACAACATCACCAGCATTAGCAACTCGTACTAGCCGCCCCTTCCATTCAATATACCCTTTTCCTTCATCATTTTCTCACACAAAATCCTCTCACTCCACATCAAGTACTCCACCCAAGTACTTAACTGGTACACCATACCTTTCCCCTTCGAATGCCTTGAAACTTAACTGGCTTGCTCCCACTGCCTCATGTTTCTCCTGTTTTTAAACGCACCATGACAAAGCATGCCCCCAGTAATATGTTACGCAAAAACAGTTGGACATTCCAACTTCCCATTATATTTTCTTTTCACTCTTCTCGCGTTTTTCTTTGGTTTGATTTGCATTTTAGTTTACTTTAAGTGAGTGGCTTGAGAAGCTGTTAGTTGCATTTGATTTCACATATATATATAGGGAAGAGTTTACTTTGCTGTTAAGGAATATAGATATTTGTTTAATATATACTACATGAGAAGCTTACAGCCTAAGGAAGTGTAGAGTAGATATTTTTCAATGGCTACTGTTTTGATTTAACTCAGCATGTGCTTCTATTTCTTAGAGGAGGCATGTTAAGTTTACATCCCCTTTTGCATCAACTTTTGATGATTAAAATATTCAAAAAGAAAGTTCGAGTTTGATATAACCCTTCACGGCCATGATCCTATTCTTACCATTTTCAATGTTCAGCATTTCAACCAACCAATAAAGATATATTTTTTTGACGTCCGGTGATTTGAAAACTCATAGATGGAAGATAGGTCCAGCGTGATTTATGCAGTGCAGTACATGACATGATATAGGAGATACATATACATATATTGTTATAAAACTTAGGGTTAAGGGATAGAAAATCTTCAGTGTTAAGTAAAGAAAATGGATCTTGTGGGTCTATAATGGTAGAGGTTAGGTTATCACATCTAAGAATAGGGAAGAGGTAGTTTTCTTTGCCATTAAGTTTTAACTTGATTCATTTATGATAACATGTTACAGTTTCAAATGACAAAGTATATTGTTTTAAAGATTGGTTTACCTCAGTTCCTAAAATCACACTTACTACGGACAGAAGTAAGAGTACAATCATGCTCAACGAGGTGTCACGATCCCAAAAATATAATAATATCGGTAGGTTGACTCATATTTTGAAACCCCGAAATGCTGATACAGGGTGCAAAATACTTCAAATAAAAAGCTGCATATTTAATTAATTAAAAATTACAATAAAATTCTAAAAATTAATTGATCACTATATCTCAAAAGAATCTTGTCTAAATTTGAAACCGATAATTAAATATATTCAAATAACCGTTATGGTCCATATACGATTTCATAGCGATTTTCTGAATATTTGATTTGGACATAACTTACCGTATATAATATGAAATCTCGATTTTTCACTTCTATTAGTAAAATACAGTTCAACAGATTCCAACGTTTCTTATTTCGAAGAAATCAGACTAATAACGAATCATGTACACTCCATTGAAGTTCAGAACGTTAAATTACGAACTGCCGCGATATTACGGGCTCGATTATATTTAATATATATTTTTATACATTCAAGTTCGTTTTAATTAATATATAAATCCACTTATATTACGTATTCAATATTTAAACTGATTTGAATATTCAAATACAAACCGATAAAAATGCGGGACGTTACAATTAAGTTTGGAAATCCTATAGTTAGATATGGTTAAACATGGTTAAGGGGAAAATCATGGTTTTGGGTATGTTTGATCTAAAATAACCTATGTGATTGATGTTTTGACCCTTTTGATTAAACCTATATGTTGTTACTGCTATTTGGTATGTTTTGTGGTTGCATAGGAAAGTTAGAATGGTTGAAAATGCCGTCGTGTTGCGAAATTAGCTTGTTGGAAGACTATTGGGAATGGCGGCTCGTGACTATGGGTCGTGACATGGGCATCACGAATCGACCTGGATGAAGCTCACAAATCGACCCTGAAGACACCAACGAGCCCGAACCAAGAGCCGTGAATCACCTTGAACTGCGAGCCGTGAATCACCCCGAACCGCGAGCCGTGAAGTAACCCGAACCGCCTGCTACACAAACCCACAAACCGATCTGGAGGAGTAGGCATTAACGAACCGAGCAGGAGAAGAAGTGCATGAACCGACCTGGATGGAGAAGCTAGACCCGACCAGGTGGGGTAATCACGCCCAAACCCCAATGATGACTCTGAACCGAACCGCCTGCTTCACAAACTCACGAATCGAATGGAGACCGAACTGAACCGGAGAAGACCAAAACCCGAGATGCAAAGGAAGTCCAAATGAGAAGTTATTACTCAGGGTCCAGATGGGAACCGACGAGTTAACTTCTAGAGTTGGTCTTTGCTGCGGGACGTGTGCAAAAGGGTTATCAATATCCATAACTTTGGTTTACCATTGAGGGAGAGGGTATGTAGACGAACCAGGGCCTGGGCTACGTGGACTGATTGACCCGTTAGGGTTATTAACTATGGACCAGTGCAGTGGGGTCAGAGGTTGTATGGAGTGGGAATCCGTCAGGGCCCCAAAGGGAAAAGTGGCCATAGCGATAGTTGCACGGAGTTGGACTCTGTCATGGCCCTTATGGATCTGGTGATCAAAGCGATGGATATCGTATGCTTTACGCACTGAGTGAGAGATGTGAGGACGATTGCTATGTTTGATGTTTTCTATCACCAAGACACTCACACTTCCATTTTACACCCTATGTTAGTGTTACCATATAATTCTGTACATCTTGTTGTGCTAACTCTTTGGTTGCAGGTCCAAGCCAGGTACGATTATTTATACCTGTTATTGTTTTATTTTGTTGCTATCTCTCATACCAGACTTTTGTCTGACCCAGAGTTTTATGTCTCTTCTTATTACTCTGGGTGCTCCTAAACGAGCAGACTAGAGACAGGTTAGGTGGTTATGCACGAGTAGCTGTGGGGAGACGAGCAGGGGGCTTTCACGTACTATATATATGTTCTCCCTGCGTTGTTGCTGGTCACTGCTTTGGGCATTAGTAGTGTACCTCTTTTATTTCCTTTTAGAGATAGTATTTTGAAGTTGTAATAATGGTTTGAATCATAAGCTGAATTTTAGATTCCGCTACTCTGATGGATATGGTTTAGTATTCAGCTTATATATTGTCTCGCCTGTTTTATATCAAGTTATGTTATTATTATATTTTATTCCATACGATGTGAGATATACTATAGGTTCTTGGTGATTCATCGTTTCAAACCCCTTTCTTTTGATGACCGTCCCATGCCAGTCGGGCATCGGCGCAGCGCATTTCAAGGGAAATGTCTGATGGTACGGGGTGGCCGTCACACTTGGTATCAGAGTCTGGGTTGCATAGTTTAACGTAGGGGAATACATCTGGGAGAGATAGTGTACATATATGAGAGCACATATTTGTGATATTTTGGTTTTCAAAAACTTAATATATATATACTATTAGTATATCTAAGGATGAAGTCGCACTGCACGACCACCACTAAGGAGATGGTTTATTGTTTTCTCTTTGCAGATTGAACGATGAGCCGAAATACGAGGAGTACGGGTTCAGGACCCAACAATGGGAATGTCCTTGACATAAGGATGATGTTTACCGCCTTCATACGAGAGATGCTTAGGGATGCTCAGGGAGCAGTTCCTAATGCTGCTAACGGTGGTGATGCAGTAGTGCAGGCACTTAGAGCCGATTTCTCCAAGATTAACAAGGATTATACTAGTCTTGGTGGGAAGTTGTTCCATGGAACGAAATCAGCTACGGTGGTTCAAGATTTGCTGGATAGTTGTGAGCACATCTTCGAGGGTTGGGGGATCGATGATCCAATGAAGAGGAAGCTAGCATCACGTCAGCTTCAAGGACGGGCAATGAATTGGTGAAATGCCATTAAAGAGGCTACTCTCGAGGATCAAGTTACATGGAATCAGTTTAAGACTCGCTTCAGTGACAAATTTATTCCAACTGCTCAGAAATCAGAATTTTTAGGAAGTTTTTGGAGCTAAAGCAGAGTGATAGGGCAGTCTCGGAATATATTGTTAAATTCGATACTTTATCGAAATATGGATTATCTCTTATCGATACTGCCGAGAAGAAGAACGAGAAGTTCATAACAGGCCTAGATGGGTACTTGGGGGAAAGGCTTATAAACCATATTGAGGAGACCTTCGAATCTATTATGGGAAAGGCATTGAGGTCAGAGAGCCTTTACCCTAAGCCAAAGACTGAGGTCACTGTTACATCTGCGAAGGAGCCGAAACCGCAGGCAAGCGGTGAAGGCAATAAGAATTCTCAGAATAAGAGAAAACAGAACCAAACCAAGGATGGTCAGAAAAAGAAGAATAAGAAATATATCGCGTGCTTTAGCTGTGGAAAGAAGGGCCACTATGCTAGAGATTTTCGAGCAAAGCCAGTGGACATGAAGTGCTTCAATTGCAGTCAAGTGGGACATCACAAGGATAAATGTCCATAACCTCCTAAAGAGAAAAAGATCGTGAAAGCATATGCTACCTGACACGACCAGAACTTCCCCGTGAAGGAAAGCCCAGATTGCTTTGAGGACAAGACAAAATAGAACGCAAACAGAAGAACATTTCTTTGTTATTACAACAATTCCATCAGATACAAGAATATACAGATTATAAATGAATAAATTACATTCAACAAATATCAGAGATTTAAATTACATTTAAATACATCGCAACAGAAAATAATACAAAAGCACAACTAGAAGTAATGCACGGATACAGAGCTTTCCGAGCATCGTTCCAACTGTAAATTAGTATCCTGTGAATATAAATCTGCAAAACCAAAACAACTAGTTGCCCGTGTTGAAAATAAGGGCACTCAGAGTTTAGGTTAAAACAATAAACTCCAGGTCAGTCATGTGACTGGTGTGAGAACTAAAGAAGTTATTTAAATCTTTACTTTAAAAGAGAGTAATTCAAGGGACCACGCCATATAACACGGAACGGGTTTCCTCCTAAGAATACTAGTGCATATAACAAAACAGCGCAATGCTCTTTGGAAAAATGAAGCTATTATAAGACCCAGGTCCCATCACACAATGCAACGCAAGCCGAAGGATAGGGTTTTCACTTATAATAGCCAAACATGCTTGGTACGTTTAAAACAAATCACTTGATACTATAATAAGTGTATAGTGTCAAAACAATTCAATCATAAATATTAATCATAGGCGGCATGGGTACCATCTATCATGTCACCATACTAGTTCTACAATTAAAACCGCAATATCACCTATTGAAAATTGGATTTCCGTCATGAGTCGAGGCAAGGGGCAAGCTCCTCTCCATTCGAGACACTCTAGCAAATGTCTCAGGACCCCACTTTGATCCTTGGAATCGGCTGGGCCGGTCCTCTCTTACTTTTGAGGATTGGCAATTCCTGAACACACGTTTCCCGGTCCTTACAGACCTATATTCGAGGCGCCTTGCATTCCAACAACCACACAGGTGAAAAGTATATAAATGTCAGGGCTGGTAGGTCACTGACACCACCATAGCTAGCTAGAAAGAAACGTCGTGCTCTCCCAGCGGTCCGTCTCCTGTTTTTGACTCATACCAAGGTGTGAGGCTCGCGAATTCACGTTATACACAAAGCTACGCCACACAGGCCGTGCTTTGATCATCAGCCACAAGACTTTGCTTTTCAACAGATGCCTTGATCAATTGCCACTTACGCGTGCCACACTGGCAATTCACTCCATGCGACTGATGTCCATCGATATACAACCTCTGAGCTCGTACGTCTTAGAGAAGGGCGTTAAGCAAGAGAATAAATTCTCCGCCACCAAATAGATGTATATTTAATAGAGATCGATCGACAAAGAATAAAATCCAATATCAGACACACAATCCATTTACAAGTTCATTCTGGGTCTAAACGAAACCGGTGGCACTTTCCTCGCATATCCATCCATCTCCAAGTACGTCTGGATGATCACCAACTAATTCCCTCATCTAGGGTGTACAACCCAATCAAGATCATCAGTAATCACCCAAACAATGTGAAGACTTCCGGTCTTCGACCACCGTCTTTATCTTCGACTTATCGTCGAATCGGTTATTCAGAATGGGTATAACCCGGCCTTTCTGAATAACCCACGTATATAATAAACAAATGTTACACAAACACAACAAACGCCTCATTCCAATTCAGAATATCCTTTTATTCGCGAAATCACATTCTTAGGGAAAGGTTCCCATTAATTTTATCTAAGATAAATTCTTCTAAATTTATTCTTTAATCTTCCTTTGGATATCATTTCAAACTAGTCGGGATTAGCGAACCACACCAAAGTAATTATTTGTTTTATTTCCCAATCCCAACCTATTCATCCCCTGGAGCAAAACTGGTAATACTCCATACTTAACACCACAGTGTTATCGGTAAAATTAATTACCATTTCACATTCAAATCTAATTAAAGATTTAACTATCGCTTTGGAGCAAAACTGGTGGTACTCCATTCTCGATCACCTTTCAGATTTGATAATTTAAATTATCAATTCCCATTTCAATCTAATTAAAGATTCATTAAAACTCCACTTAGTTTTAATCTTTTCAAAAATCAATATCCTGTCTGTTTTAATCAAAAAATGATCAAACACCAAATACGATGCTTTGAGAGCGCGTCGCCCAATTAGAGGTAAGGTGCTAAGAAAACACGTCACCAAATCAGGGGCGAGACACAATGAAAAGCATGTATGAAGAAACATGAGACCGCAATTCACAAAATGAAACAAAGCAATAAAAGAGAACAAAAGATTTTAGAGTGGTTCGGTCAAATGTGACCTACATCCACTATGTAAACACTTTCCATTATCACTTTCATGATTCCAAGTACAATGCTATACAAATCTCTCTCAATTTACAATGAATCTCTCATTTTTCCCTCTTTGACGTGAATCGCACTTGAATTAGCTAATGGAACGGTTGGATCTCTTCCAATATTGATTGAAATGGATGAAAAGTCTTCAACACTTCACTTTAAAGATAGATCTCTTCGATTCCATAGCATTTCAATGGTGGATCTAAGTTTTTAGAGAGGATAAATGGAGATTTGTGTTGCATAAGTGGAGTTTGAATGGATTTTTATGGTGAATCTTCGATGGAAGTGATCGATTAATGGATGGAGATGAGTGGAGCTTTGGAAGCCATGGATGGAGATTGAGAATGCCTTGGAGAAATGATTTTTGCAGCCCTTCAGGGTAGCCCAATCCTCCCCTTGAAGTGTGGAGAAAGGGTGTATTTATAGTTGTAGTTGAGGGGTAGTGGCACACTTGTAAATACAGAGTGCAGAGGTCGGGTCGGTATTTTTGGGATTTACAGAACTGCCATCGCCAGCCGTTGCTAGCTGGTATGAATGATCCAAAAAGTATGCATGACCGGGCATGAGGTGCACAAGCAGGAAAGTTGAGCGACCAGGAGTATGCGAGCAGAAATATGCGACCGACCAGAATTATATATTGAATGGACGACCACTTTGCTCTATTGTACTGCCACATGTTCACGTGGCTCTGTTTTATACTGAATAATGCAAACTTCATAAATGGAAATAATATTTACAAGTCATCCATCCACTTATTTTATTTGTTAATTGCTTGCTTGACCATGGTTTCCAAAAGAGCGACTCTCTCATCAGCACGGTGCTCGACCCACTGAAGCTCGCTCATCAGCACGGTGCTCGACCGACCAGGTGGAAGATCAAGACCGACCAGGCAGAGGCTTGGAGCCGACCAGGTGGAAGATCAAGACCGACCAGGTGGTAGCTGCTCGTCCTCGCCAGCATGCTTTGTTTGTCCAAGGGAAAGCTCGACCAGTTCTCTTTATACTGGTGCTCGACAGATTCCTTGGGACGAAGGCTGCCCAGCTCGACCAGAGGGGGGCTGCTGCTCGACCGGCTTGGTGGAGGGTTTGCTCGACCACGCGGTATGTAAGATCGATGATGCTCACACCGCCAGGTTTGCAGTGACCGACCCCTCTCTTGAGTGATGCTCGAGTCGTCAGATTGGCGGTGACCGACCAGCAAAGGAGGAGCTGCTTAACCTTGGCAACACGCTGCTTACTCCAGGTTGGTGTTTCACCAAGGTTGGCGCAGTGCACTTATATTGTTTGACAAAATGCCCGAATGGGTTTTAGGTAGTTAGAATTTGCCCCTCGAAGCTTGTATTTTTCACTTGTGAGAAATTTGGGCTTCGAAAAGAACGTAGCTATCATGGTCTGCGTTGGAATTCGGTCGTAGCTTTTGAACTCGTCGACTAGACTTATATGCTCCATAGCACCTGTTCTGTAATGAAAACAAGTACTTGCACGATTTTGGACTTATACGTTGTTATTGATCGTCCATATCAATAATAGATTAGCTAATCATTAAGGAATGATGCATAATGAATTAAATGTCGTACTTTTGCAGATATATTTTGTTTAACGGTTTGGATTCGTTAAATATTGTTTGCATAAATACGGTATTCGATTTTGAATTGGATTGATTAATTTGGGACTTCTACTCGGAGAAGTCATTGCATCATTTTGCCTTCGCTTGAAAAGGTCTTATGTGGGGTGCCCTCGCTACGGAAGGACTTTGGGTTGTATGCCCCCACTCGGGGAGGACTTTATGTTGGATGCCCCCGCTAGGGGAGGACTTGGGATGTGATGCCCCCACATGGGGAGGACTTTCTCCGTTGCTCTCACGAAGAGAGGCTAGACTTTTTTGTGCCCCGCATGGGAGGTCTTGAGATTTGATGCCCCAGCATGGGGAGGACTTTCGCCGTTGCTATCACAAAGAGAGGCTAGACTTTTTGTGCCCCGTATGGAAGGTCTTGGGATTTGATGCCCCCGCATAGGGAGGACTTTCGCCGTTGCTCTCACGAAGAGAGGCTAGACTTTTTTGTGCCCTACATGGGAGTTCTTGGGATTTGATGCCCCCGCATGGGGAGGACTTTCGCCGTTGCTCTCACGAAGAGAGGCTATACTTTTTTGTGCCCCGCATGGGAGGTCTTGGGATTTGATGCCCCCGCATGGGGAGGACTTTCGTCGTTGCTCTCATGAAGAGAGGCTAGACTTTTTTGTGCCCCGCATGGGAGGTCTTGGGATTTGATGCCCCCGCATGGGGAGGACTTTCGCCGTTGCTCTCACGAAGAGAGGCTAGACTTTTTTGTGCCCCGCATGGGAGGTCTTATATTTCAATCCGTGGGAAAGACGCCAGTTCCTTTACCGAATGCTTGACATAGCAAACGATCTCGATTTAGGAATCTGGGCCATAAGTGGTCGCTTGTTCCTTCACGGGTTGTTCAACTTGGTGAGTTACCTCGATGTATCGTGTGGTCAACTCTCGCGGGACCTCGCTAAGGAAGCTGCGACTTATACAGTCGGCTGTTCCGTTATGGGTCTCCGACCTGGTAAGCCCTCTTGATGTATCGGATGATCAACGCTTGTGAATCGCACCTCGTTAGAAGCCACGGACTTAACGAATCACCTATTCCTTCATGGATTGTTCAACTTGGTGAGTCATCTCGATGTATCGTGTGGTCAACACTTGCGGGACCTCGCTAAGGAAGTTGCGACTTATACAGTCGGCTGTTCCGTTATGGGTCTCCGACCTGGTGAGCCCTCTTGATGTATCGGGTGATCAACGCTCGTGAATCGCACCTCATCAGGAGACAGGGACTTAGTCAGTTTTTCAGGGATCTGCCCTTTTTTGTGAAGTTTGGAACCCATGAGGTAAACTCTTACTGTCGTGTTGGATGTGCTTTGCTATGATAAGTAATCGCAACCGGATCAAGAGGTCCTGCTCTTTTGGGATTTGCGAGGTTTGCGTCTTTCTGTGGAGCGAACATCGACCTTATACTGGAAGCACTTGATCATGGCAAGTGTTCGTGATTGGGCGCAAGTTGCCCCTTGGAACTTACAACCTGCGGCGTTGATTTTAGATATGCATGTTGACCTCTCCACCGTCTGATTTCTGGCCATCCCTTCTAATCACCCTTCAAGATGGTGTTTTTATGATTGCACTTAGATGTGTTGACACTTTGTGCATCCCATGCTTGAACAAGTGTTGTGGAGTTCGCCATAGTGCATCGGGTTTCGAGGAAGCAAGCATTTGTCCTATAACCTGTAATAAAAAATCGTCTTTTAGCAAGTCTTGAATTACCGAAGATCTTGTAAGTAAGAGATTCACACAAGTAAGCAGGACTTTATCCATCGAGATATTGTCCAGTACAATTCTTATGCAATATTACAAGTTTTTTACAAGAAGTTCTGAATGTAACAGAAAGCAAAATGTAAAGTAAAGCAAGTAACAAAGCAGTAAGTAAAGAAACGGCAATGATGATCGCTTATTCCGAGTTGTTGAAATGAGATTCCCATCAGCCCTCAGTTGATGATGGGCCTGTTATTGGGTCGAACCAAGGGAGAGCCTTGCCCCTGGGGAGTCTGAGCAGTGTTTGAGGGTTGTAGATTCTTGATGTACTGTTGCAGTTTGCCATTCTGAATCATTTCCACAATTATGCTTTGGAGAATTCTGCATTCATTTGTATCATGACCCGGCAGCTTGTGGAGTCAACAGTACTTTCCAAAGTCTAGAGTTTTCTGTGTAACCTTGAACTTTGGTGGCTCCGGATAGTGTTCGGTATCCTTGGTGACAAGGAAAATGTTCTCTATGGTATCATTCAGAGGAGTGAGTTTTGATGGGTTGTAGAAGCGAAACTTCTTGTTTGCCTTGTTTCTTTTCCCATCATTGGCTCATTTCTGCCCCTGGATATTGTGCTGATCAAGCTGAATGCCAGCGCTTTTGGGAGGATCAACAGTCTGAGGAAGCACAGGATGATCACCCACTCTCATATACTCCTCGGCTTTCTTCTGGAACTTTTCCAGCGTATTCGGCTCCTTCATTTTTATCCATCGACCGAATTCGCTATTCTCGTCTATAGCGCCGATTAGGGAGGCTAAGATCATGCGGGGGTCAGGATTCCCTACTTCAGTTAAAGCGGCATTGAACCTCTTGAGGAAAGCTTTAACGGACTCTCCAGGATTCTGCTTCATTGACGTGAGGGAGATGACATCCTTAGCTTTTGTGGCTTGCAACCTGAAATGCTCTTTGAACTTATGAGTCAAATCATCAAAGCGATCGATGGATTTGGGCGGGAGCCTTGTGAGCCAGAGTTATGCCACGCCTTCAAGATAGAGAGGGAAGCATAAGCATTTAATCTCATCCGTCGCTTTAGCCACATTCATGTGCCACTCATATCTATATAGGAAGTGATTTGGATCAGCAGTCCCATCGTATGGAGGCAAGGTGGGATGTGTGAACTTCTTCGGGAGCTCAGCTTTGCGAATCCTCCTGGTGAATGGGTTTCTGCTCGGAGAAAAGTCCCATTCCCTTTCGCTTTCATTGTGGGTCAAGCCGTCTTTCATCATCCGCTTCACCATGTCCTCGATGTACCCTTTTCAGTTGTGTCGCTTGGGAGAGCGGACTTCGATTTCCTTTCTGGATGCTCGATCGCGGTTAGAGAATCTGGGTCCTTTTCCTTCAGCAAGGGAAGGTCCCCCTTTCAGGACTTGCGACTCGCTGGGCATCTCGATTGGAATTGCTTTTAGCTTTCAGCTTGGAAGCATGAATGTCGGTTTCATTGAACTCTTCGATGCTATCATTGCGATGATGATCGGAGGCTGATGAATTCGTGTTTCCTTCAAGGTTGACATGAGCCTTTTGAGGAGGAGCGGGATTGGCTTGAGTGTTTAGGAGAGCGCTCACTTTATCCATCAAAGCTTGATTAGCATCCATAAGAGTTTTATTAGCATCCAACAAGGCTTTATTGGAAGCTTCCATCTGTTGGTGTAGATTAGCGACAATGACGTCTAGCTCGGCTCTTGTTACTCCAGCTCCGGTTATGGAATTTTGGCCAATCTCGAAGTGGTTGGTAAGAGGTGTAGCTTCGTTGTTAGCAACGTTGTTGACGTCGTCATTGTTGTCGTTTTCTCCAACGGTTTTACTTGCGGTTTTCTTGGACTTAGCCATTATCTCGGATATGGATTTGAACTTTAGAGAGAACTCGTCACTTGGCGTGGATCTTAGATTTAGAGAATCTATCGTCGAAGCAAGCGTGGATCTCACGTGCAAAGTTCTTAACCTTGTCGAGTTTGGGAGAAGTGCGAACGCGGCCCCACGGTGGGCGCCAAATGTTTTAATCAAAAAATGATCAAACACCAAATACGATGCTTTGAGAGCGCGTTGCCCAATTAGAGGTAAGGTGCTAAGAAAACACGTCACCAAATCAGGGGCGAGACACTATGAAAAGCATGTATGAAGAAACATGAGACCACAATTCACAAAATGAAGCAAAGCAATAAAAGAGAACAAAAGATTTTAGAGTGGTTCGGTCAAATGCGACCTACATCCACTATGTAAACACTTTCCATTATCACTTTCATGATTCCAATTACAATTCCATACAAATATCTCTCAATTTACAATGAATCTCTCATTTTTCCCTCTTTGATGTGAATTGCACTTGAATTAGCTAATGGAACGGTTGGATCTCTTCCAATATTGATTGAAATGGATGAAAAGTCTTCAGCACTTCACTTTAAAGATAGATCTCTTCGATTCCATAGCATTTCAATGGTGGATCTAAGTTTTTAGAGAGGATAAATGGAGATTTGTGTTGCTTAAGTGGAGTTTGAATGGATTTTTATGGTGAATCTTCGATGGAAGTGATCGATTAATGGATGGAGATGAGTGGAGCTTTGGAAGCCATGGATGGAGATTGAGAATGCCTTGGAGAAATGATTTTTGCAGCCCTTCGGGGTAGCCCAATCCTCCCCTTGAAGTGTGGAGAAAGGGTGTATTTATAGTTGTAGTTGAGGGGTAGTGGCACACTTGTAAATACAGAGTGCAGAGGTCGGGTCGGTATTTTTGGGATTTACAGAACTGCCATCGCCAGCCGTTGCTAGCTGGTATGAACGATCCAAAAAGTATGCACAACCGGGCATGAGGTGCACAAGCAGGAAAGTTGAGCGACCAGGAGTATGCAAGCAGAAATATGCGACCGACCAGAATTATATATTGAATGGACGACCACTTTGCTCTATTGTACTGCCACATGTTCACGTGGCTCTGTTTTATACTGAATAATGCAAACTTCATAAATGGAAATAATATTTACAAGTCAGCCATCCACTTATTTTATTTGTTAATTGCCTGCTCGACCATGGTTTCCAAAAGAGAGACTCTCTCATCAGCACGGTGCTGACCCACTGAAGCTCGCTCATCAGCACGGTGCTCGACCGACCAGGTGGAAGATCAAGACTGACCAGGCGGAGGCTTGGAGCCGACCAGGTGGAAGATCAAGACCGACTAGGTGGTAGCTGCTCGTCCTCGCCAGCATGCTTTGTTTGTCCAAGGGGAAGCTCGACCAGTTCTCTTTATACTGGTGCTCGACAGATTCCTTGGGACGAAGGCTGCCCAGCTCGACCCGAGGGGGGCTGCTGCTCGACCAGCTTAGTGGAGGGTTTGCTCGACCACGCGGTATGTGAGATCGATGATGCTCACACCGCCAAGTTTGCAGTGACCGACCCCTCTCTTGAGTGATGCTCGAATCGTCGGATTGGCGGTGACCGACCAGCAAAGGAGGAGCTGCTTAACCTTGGCAACGCGCTGCTTACTCCAGGTTGGTGTTTCACCAAGGTTGGCGCAGTGCACTTATATTGTTTGACAAAATGCCCGAATGGGTTTTAGGTAGTTAACACTGTCTTTAACTGGGTTAAAGAACCGATGTCATCTAAAACACGATCCACGATAAACCCAAATCACATTTGATGTTAAATACAAGGCTCTGAATAGAAAATATATCGACTTATATTCAATATCAAATTCTGAAACCAACAAATATCGTATTGGAAATAACGATATAAAATATATCTTTCAAATTCCCATAACAATATTTGTATAGTCACAAAATCCAACATCAAAATATTCCGAAGATAATTTCGATTCAACTCCAGTCCAATTCACGTATTGGGAATTTTGATTATTTTTAAAATCACTTTCAAATTCAATTTATTTATTTCAAAAATAAATTGATTTTAATTCTAGTTCAAAACTAGTTCATTTCGACAAAAATCTATTTTTACCCTTTCAAATGTGGAATTTTTCATCCCAGTTTTTTCCAATTCACATGTTATGATTTTACACAATATATTAATATTTTTAATAATTTTATCAAGGCCCGTACAGTTGATTTCCATCAACGGCCATCGAACTGCACTTACAACGACCTTTTCCAAATTTGATTTGGACATAATTCCAAATCCAACCGTTAGATTTCAAATTTCAAATATTCGTTAGAAAGCTCTTTTCGATACGAACCCAACGGTTCCGATTTTAGGAGAATCCGGCGGTCGGATCTCCCGCAACATCAATTCGAAGTCAATGGTCAAAATTCACGAACTGCCGCGGCGCGGCGCGTTCTATTCAGGCCATTATATATATATATATATAATATATATTATATATATTTCGTCGATTTCCTTTTAAAACGTATTTTATAAATCGTTTTAAATTCGTTTTCAAACCCATTTCAACTCTATATTCAATTTCAAATCAAAATTGGATATTTCATATCATTACTATATAAATGATAATTTTTCAAAACGTTATATTTTGAAATCACTACCTTTTCTATATTCATTATAAAAACGAATATAATTGATATAAATATCGTTCACGTCAAAATAGCGCAACTCTAATCAAAACGGCTTTATATATTTCAATAAATTCGTTATTCTATTCAACAAATGAATATTTATTCCATTCAACACATGAATCTATATTTCTTTCAACACACGACCAATCTCAACACATGAGTACTGTCAACACAAGACTATTTTTGTTATGTAAAATATTTTATAAAATTATGGTATCTATCGTTTGATTTTCAATCAGACTCCACCGTGAAGTAGATTCTAATCGTAAATATGATAAAGATGTAAATTTTATTGTTAAAATATTTTACTCAACACATGAATAGTTTCAACACATAAATATCGTCAACACATGACTATTTTTATATTCAACACATGAATTTTCTTTTGTAATATTCATTATTTTCCCGATTGGAATGAGACCCAATCAATCACCATATAACGTTAATTATATGGATTCCATACAACACATGTATATAATAGCAACGATAAACAATCAACCATCATCCAAAGTGCACCACACAACTGCATAAGCATCAAATATAAATAATCAACGCTTACACAGTTTGTCGACCAATCGATCGACATACAATTAAAAAATTGGTATTAATGTACTCAAATATCATCCCAACACCCGTGTGGGGTTTCAAATCAACAAACATAGATTTTTATTTGTGCAGTTGGGCGATGTGTAAAATTTATCGACCCAATCAATACCAGTCAAACCAGTGTATATAAACAAATCCGCCGATTTGTTTATAAATATTTATTTATTCACTTTCACGTTAAAATTATATTTTTAACGATAATTAATTTATTTCAACACATTAATCTATATTTTCGATTTCACATCAATCACACAAACAAATTTCACCACACATCAAACAAGCATACAAGTCGTTCATGGTCTGTGGACGACTTGTGTCGGGTGCTGCTAAGCATCGTCTGCATCCTAGTATATATATATATATAACTAGAAAAAGAAATTTAGAGTGAGAAGTTCTCACCGATAGCTAATCCAATACCATGACTCTTCTATAGGAAATCATCACGGTTCTCGCCTTTTTGACACTTTCGTTGCCCATAGCCACTACATATATAAAAATCACATTTTTATATTGTTGCTTTGTATATAAAAATCATATTTTTATAATTACTCCATATGGATAAAAAAATTATTTTTACATCGATGCTATATAGATAAAAATTCTATTTTTACAACGATTCTGTATATATAAAAATTCTATTTTTACAACGATACTATATATATAAAAATTCTATTTTTACAACGATACTATATATATAAAAATTCTATTTTTACAATGATACTATATATATAAAAATTCTATTTTTACAACGATACTATATATATAAAAATTCTATTTTTACATCGTTACTATATAGATAAAAATTCTATTTTTACAACGATACTATATATATAAAAATTCTATTTTTACATCGTTACTATATAGATAAAAATTCTATTTTTACATCGATGCTATATAGATAAAAATTCTATTTTTACAACGATGCTATATAGATAAAAATTCTATTTTTACATCGATGCTATATAAATAAAAATTCTATTTTTACATCGATGCTCATATAATAGAGATTATATTTTTATCATGTTATTCTCTATATAAAGATTTCGCCTTTTCAAATATAAAGATTTCGCCTTTACAAATATAAAGATTTCGCCTTTACAAATATAAAGATTTCGCCTTTATTATCTATACAATATAAAAATCGTATTTTGAATACTTCTACTTTGTAAAAATTATATTTTTATTGTCTCTACTTTATAAAAATCATGTTTTTGTATTCGCTACTATATAAATATCATATTTTTAATATGCTACTTATATAAAAATTATATTTTTAATCTTTCTAAATATTCAATCTTTACATGATATAAATCCATTCTTTTTTCCTAGTTTTAGAATAGCAATTTAAATTAGCGAATTAAAATAGAAATACTTACATATAATTTTCGCTGGAGGAGCCCTAAATCAGCGGTGCCAGCGTCAGAATCTTGAACGGAGGAGAGGGGGGATTGCTGTTGGCGCGCAGGTCAGGGAGGAGGTGGAAGAAGAAGCAGCGGAGGCGGCAGCAGTAGGAGGAGGGGGCGCGGTGGTGGAACATGGGCCAGGGGATTTCGGGTGTGCGGTTTTTTCAGAGGAAGAAGAAGAAGGAGAGGAGGAAGAAGGAGAAGGGGGAGGCGGCGCGTTGGCCCGGCATTGTGCGGAGGCGGCGTGAATCGCGTCCCCCCTTATCTTTATTTTATTTTATTTTGAAAATGAATTTTTAACGGGGGGGCCTGAGGGGTTAAAAGGAAGAGACAGAATATATTTATTTTTATTTATTTTAATTTCAAAAAGTTGACTTTTTATTTTGACCTCGAAACGAGGCCCACCACCTGTCGTCCATAGCTAATTACTCCCATTCCGAACACAACGGGATATGTATCGTAGGCTGATTCGATCGTTTCGATCAGTTTTCGTCAAAATCAACATATAACTCTATACATTGAATTTGAACGCGCATTTCAATTTACTAGGGTCGCATACTAACTCGAAAAATTCCAGAAAAATATTTTCTAACCTTGTATTGACGATACGGTCCTAACGAAACTAGTTTCGTTGAATTCTAAGACCGTTTGGAAAATGGCCATTTTCCAGTCGATTAAAATCAACTAAAAATGGTCAAACGCGTTTTCCTTTGCCACGCTCACATATTGATTCGAAAAATTATGAAATTTGGAATCTATCAATAATTTGACATCCCGGATCCAACAAAAGTGGTTTCGTCGAAATCCGAGGTCGTTTGCAAAATTTCCATTTTTAAGGGCCTGAATTCCATAGCGACCATTCAGAATTTTCAACTGGACGTATCTTTTGATTCCCGCTATGAAATCTCAATTTTTCGGATTTGTTGGAAAGATATTCTCAAATAGATCCTATTATTTTTGGTTTCACTAGAATCCGGTTTATTTTGCACCCGGTACGTTCAATTGAAGTTTGAAATCGAATTATCGAACTACCGCGGCATTTTCAATTCTATTTATAATTATATATAATTATTATATTCTAACGACGATCTATATAAATATATACGTTCGATTCTATTCAAAATAAATTTTCATCGATATTATTTAAAATAATCTATTTTAAATGTTCAAAATTCACTGAAATTGCCAAAATAAAATTTTTAAATTGGCTCGCATTTCCGGGTTGTTACAATCTCCCCCACTTAAAACTTTTCGTCCCCGAAAAGGAACAAAGCCGAAAGTTGTTTAACAATTCAACTCAACTTCCATTATTTTGATTACGGCCTAAGTTCTTCAACTTTTCAGTTTCTAAGAACTTTTCAAATTTTCAAAAATTTGGCTAACACCCTAAATTTTCGAAAAATTTCGCCATAACCTTCCCTGCACCGGGAGCACCAGGAAAATCCCGAAATTGCCATATAGGCCTTCTGATCTCAAAAAGAAAAAGAAAAAGCCATTCGGCTCATAAAATCATCATCACCCAAACAAAACAGTAAATTATAGTAAATATGTACCTATTTGTCGGGCAAACAATTTTATTCTTCTGCTCTAGCCTCCTTGCTATGACCTGTTCAATGTAAGTACATGTATATGCAAGAAAATGTGACCAATTTTCAATACAATTCAATATTTGATTCAATTAGCCTAAATGGTTCAAAATTATCAACCAAATAAACAAACAACACAAACATCAATCAATTAGTGGATTAACGTTTCAAATTCATAACTTTTGATACATATACAGAAAATCATGTTTTTGATGCCAATTCACAACAATGTATTTTAGCTATATTTTGGTTCTCACACCAGTCTAATGGAAATATATAGAAATCACACCTTCGAAACACGAACACAAATATTGATAATGCGGCCGCATTACCAGAATTATCTCCGGGCGACTAGAGTGTGATTCTATATCTATCCAGTATATTAAAACTTCGAATATACGTTCATGACGCGTATACGCGAAATCTTTATATACTCGATTGTCCAAATTCAAAATAAATAAATATCAAATACATATAAAACGATTTAAATTCTCAAAACAAAATTGGTTTTCAATTGAAAAATATACTCTTCACACTCGTTCTAGGATACTACTGATCCTATCTCTAACGAGTCATTCTAATTGGATATTACTAATCCAATATCTGATGAATTCTTTCATATGGTTCTAATGTGTCTTGTTCTCGAGCTCTGCAAACCAAAGCTCTGATACCAAACTGACACGACCCGAACTTCCCCGTGAAGGAAAGCCTGGATTGAGTTGAGGACAAGACAAAATAGAACGCAAACAGAAGAACATTTCATTGTTATTACAACAATTCCATCAGATACAAGAATATACAGAGTATAAATGAATAAATTACATTCAACAAATATCAGAGATTTAAATTACATTTAAATACATCGCAGCGGAAAATAATACAAAAGCACAACTAGAAGTAATGCACGGATACAGAGCTTTCCGAGCATCGTTCCAGCTGTAAATCTGTATCCTGTGAATATAAATCTGCAAAACCAAAACTACTAGCTGCCCGTGTCGAAAATAAGGGCACCCAGAGTTTAGGTTAAAACAATAAACTCCAGGTCAGTCATGTGACTGGTATGAGAACTAAAGCAGTTATTTAAAACTTTACTTTAAAAGAGAGTAATTCAAGGGACCATGCCATATAACACGGAACGGGTTTCCTCCCAAGAATACTAGTGCATATAACAAAACAGCGCAATGTTCTTTGGAAAAATGAAGCTATTATAAGACCCTGGTCCCATCACACAATGCAACGCAAGCCGGAGGATAGGGTTTTCCCTTATAATAGCCAAACATGCTTGGTACGTTAAAAACAAATAACTTGATACTATAATAAGTGTATAGTGTCAAAACAATTCAATCATAAATATCAATCATAGGCGGCATGGGTACCATCTATCATGTCGCCATACTAGTTCTACAATTAAAACCGCAATATCACGTATTGGAAATTGGATTTCCGTCATGAGTCGAGGCAAGGGGCAAGCTCCTCTCCGTTCGAGACACTCTAGCAAATGTCTCAGGACCCCACTTTGATCCTTGGAATCGGCTGGGCCGGTCCTCTCTTACTTTTGAGGATTGGCAATTCCTGATCAACACACGTTTCCCGGTCCTTACAGACCTATATCCGAGGCGCCTCGCATTCCAACAACCACACAGGTGAAAAGTATATAAATGTCAGGGCTGGTAGGTCACTGACACCACCCTAGCTAGAAAGAAACGTCGTGCTCTCCCAGCGGTTCGTCTCCCGTTTTTGACTCATACCGAGGTGTGAGGCTCGCGAATTCACGTTATACACAAAGCTACACCACACAGGTCGTGCTTTGATAATCAACCACAAGACTTTGCTTTTCAACAGATGCCTTGATCAATTGTCACTTACGCGTGCCACACTGGCAATTCACTCCATGCGACTGATGTCCATCGATATACAACCTCTGAGCTCGTACGTCTCAGAGAAGGGTGTTAAGCAAGAGAATAAATTCTCCACCGCCAAACATATGTATATTTAATAGAGATCGATCGACATAGAATAAAATCCAATGTCAGACAAACAATCCATTTACAAGTTCGTTCTAGGTCTGAATGAAACCGGAGGCACTTTCCTCGCATATCCATCCATCTCCAAGTACGTCTGGACGATCACCAACTGATTCCCTCATCTAGGGTGTACAGCCCAATCAAGATCATCAGTAATCACCCAAACGATGTGAAGACTTCCGGTCTTCGACCACCGTCTTTATCTTCGACTTATCGCCGAATCAGTTATACCCAGAATGGGTATAACCCGGCCTTTCTGAATAACCCACGTATATGATAAACAAATGTTACACAAACACAACAAACGCCTCATTCCAATTCAGAATATCCTTTTTTTCGCGAAATCACATTCTTAGGGAAAGGTTCCCATTAATTTTATCCAAGATAAATTCTTCTTAATTTATTCTTTAATCTTCCTTTGGATATCATTTCAAACTAGTCGGGATTAGCGAACCACACCGAAGTAATTATTTGTTTTATTTCCCAATCCCAACCTATTCATCCCCTGGAGCAAAACTGGTAATACTCCATACTTATCACCATGGTGTTATCGGTAAAATTAATTACCATTTCACGTTCAAATCTAATTAAAGATTTAACTATTGCTTTGGAGCAAAACTGGTGGTACTCCATTCTCGATCACCTTTCAGATTTGATAATTTAAATTATCAATTCCCATTTCAATCTAATTAAAGATTCATTAAAACTCCACTTAGTTTTAATCTTTTCAAAAATCAATATCCTGTATTTAATTGGGTTAAAGAACCAATGTCATCTAAAACACGATCCACGATAAACCCAAATCACATTTGATTTTAAATACAAGGCTCTAAATAGAAAATATATTGGCTTATATTCAATATCAAATTCTGAAACCAACAAATATCGTATTGGAAATAACGATACAAAATATATCTTTCAAATTCCATAACAATATTTGTATAGTCACGAAATCCAACATTGAAATATTCCGAAGATAATTTCGATTCAACTCCAGTCCAATTCACGTATTGGGAATATTGATTATTTTTAAAATCACTTTCAAATTCAATTTATTTATTTCAAAAATAAATTGATTTTAATTCTAGTTCAAAACTAGTTCATTTCGACAAAAATCTATTTTTACCCTTTCAAATGTGGAATTTTTCATCCTAGTTCTTTCCAATTCACATATTATGATTTTACACAAATTATTAATATTTTTAATAATTTTATCAAGGCCCGTACAGTTGATTTCCATCAACGGCCATCGAACTGCACTTACAGCGACCTTTTCCAAATTTGATTTGGACATAATTCCAAATCCAACCGTTAGATTTCAAATTTCAAATATTCGTTAGAAAGCTCTTTTCGATACGAACCCAACGGTTCCGGTTTTAGGAGAATCCGGCGGTCGGATCCCCCGCAACGTCAATTCGAAGTCAATGGTCGAAATTCACGAACTGCCGTGGCACGGCGCCTTCTATTCAGGCCATTATATATATATATATATTATATATAATTCGTCGATTTCCTTTTAAACCGTATTTTATAAATCGTTTTAAATTCGTTTTCAAACCCATTTCAACTCTATATTCAATTTCAAATCAAAATTGGATATTTCATATCACTACTATATAAATGATAATTTTTCAAAACGTTATATTTTGAAATCACTACCTTTTCTATATTCATTATAAAAACGAATATAATCGATATAAATATCGTTCACGTCAAAACAACGCAACTCTAATCAAAACGACTTTATATATTTCAATAAATTCGTTATTCTATTCAACAAATGAATATTTATTCCATTCAACACATGAATCTATATTTCTTTCAACACATGAGTACTGTCAACACACGACTATTTTTGTTATGTAAAATATTTTATAAAATTATGGTATCTATCGTTTGATTTTCAATCAGACTCCACCGTGAAGTAGATTCTAATCGTAAATATGATAAAGATGTAAATTTTATTGTTAAAATATTTTACTCAACACATGAATAGTTTCAACACATAAATATCGTAAACACATGACTATTTTTATATTCAACACATGAATTTTCTTTTGTAATATTCATTATTTTCCCGATTGGAATGAGGCCCAATCAATCACCATATAACGTTAATTATATGGATTCTATACAACACATGTATATAATAGCAACGATAAACAATCAACCATCATCCAAAGTGCACCACACAACTGCATAAGCATCAAATATAAATAATCAACGCTTACACAGTATGTCGACCAGTCGATCGACATACAATTAAATAATTGGGATTAGTGTACCCAAATATCATCCCAACACCCGTGTATGGTTTCAAATCAACAAACACAGATTTTTATTTGTGCAGTTGGGCGATGTGTAAAATTTATCGACCCAATCAATATCAGTCAAACCAGTGTATATAAAAAAATCGGCCGATTTGCTTATAAATATTTATTTATTCACTTTCACGTTAAAATTATATTTTTAACGATAATTAATTTATTTCAACACATTAATCTATATTATCGATTTCACATCAATCACACAAACAAATTTCACCGCACATCAAACAAGCATACAAGCCGTCCATGGTCTGTGGACGACGGGTGTCGGGTGCTGCTAAGCACCGTCTGCATCCTAGTATATATATATAACTAGAAAAAGAAATTTAGAGTGAGAAGTTCTCACCGATAGCTAATCCAATACCATGACTCTTCTATAGTAGGAAATCATCACTGTTCTCGCCTTTTTGTCACTTTCGTTGCCCGTAGCCACTACATATATAAAAATCACATTTTTATATTGTTGCTTTGTATATAAAAATCATATTTTTATAATTACTCCATATGGATAAAAAATTTATTTTTACATCGATGCTATATAGATAAAAATTCTATTTTTACAACGATTCTGTATATATAAAAATTCTATTTTTACAACGATACTATATATATAAAAATTCTATTTTTACAACGATACTATATATATAAAAATTCTATTTTTACAACGATACTATATATATATATATAAATTCTATTTTTACAACGATACTATATAGATAAAAATTCTATTTTTACATCGTTACTATATAGATAAAAATTATATTTTTGCAACGATGCTATATAGATAAAAATTCTATTTTTACAATGATGCTATATAGATAAAAATTCTATTTTTACGTCGATGCTATATAGATAATAATTCTATTTTTACAACGATACTATATATATAAAAATTCTATTTTTACAACGATACTATATATATAAAAATTCTATTTTTACAATGATACTATATATATAAAAATTCTATTTTTACAACGATACTATATATATAAAAATTCTATTTTTACATCGTTACTATATATATAAAAATTCTATTTTTACATCGATACTATATATATAAAAATTCTATTTTTGCATCGTTACTATATAGATAAAAATTCTATTTTTACATCGATGCTATATAGATAAAAATTCTATTTTTACAACGATGCTATATAGATAAAAATTCTATTTTTACATCGATGCTATATAGATAAAAATTCTATTTTTACATCGATGCTCATATAATAGATATTATATTTTTATCATGCTATTCTCTATATAAAGATTTCGCCTTTTCAAATATAAAGATTTCGCCTTTACAAATATAAAGATTTCTCCTTTACAAATATAAAGATTTCGCCTTTATTATCTATAAAATATAAAAATCGTATTTTGAATACTTCTACTTTGTAAAAGTTATATTTTTATTGTCTCTACTTTATAAAAATCATGTTTTTGTATTCGCTACTATATAAAAATCATATTTTTTAAATGCTACTTATATAAAAATTATATTTTTAATCTTTCTAAATATTCAATCTTTACATGATATAAATCCATTCTTTCTTCCTAGTTTTAGAATAGCAATTTAAATTAGCGAAATAAAATAGAAATACTTACATATAATTTTCGCTGGAGGAGCCCTAAATCAGCGGTGCCAGCGTCGGAATCTTGAACGGAGGAGGGGGGGGATTGCTGTTGGCGCGCAGGTCAGGGAGGAGGTGGAAGAAGAAGCAGCGGAGGCGGCAGCAGCAGGAGGAGGGGGCGCGGTGGTGGAGCATGGGCCAGGGGGATTTCGGGTGTGCGGTTTTTTCAGAGGGAGAAGAAGGAGAGGAGGAAGAAGGAGAAGGGGAGGCGGCGCGTTGGCCCCGCCTTGCGCGGCGGCGGCGATCGATCGGGGGGTGGCGGCGTGAATCGCGTCCCCCCTTTCTCCTTTTTTATTTATTTATTTTGAAAATGAATTTTTAACTGGGGGGGGGGGGGGCTGAGGGGTTAAAAGGAAGAGAGAGAATATATTTATTTTTATTTATTATAATTTCAAAAAGTTGACTTTTTATTTCGACCTCGAAACGAGGCCCACCGCCTATCGTCCATAGCTAATTACCCCTATTCCGAACACAATGGGATATGTATCGTAGGCTGATTCAATCGTTTCGATCAGTTTTCGTCAAAATCAACATATAACTATATACATTGAATTTGAACGCGCATTTCAATTTACTGGGTTCGCGTACTAACTCGAAAAATTCCAGAAAAATATTTTCTAGCTTTGTATTGACGATACGGTCCTAACAAAACTAGTTTCGTCGAATTCTGAGACCGTTTGGAAAATGGCCATTTTCCAGTCGATTAAAATCAACTGAAAATGGTCAAATGCGTTTTCCTTTGCCACGCTCACATATTGATTCGAAAAATTATGAAATTTGGAATCTAACAATAATTTGACATCCCGGATCCAACAAAAGTGGTTTCGTCGAAATCCGAGGTCGTTTGCAAAATTTCCATTTTTAAGGGCGTGAATTCCATAGCGACTATTCAGAATTTTCAACTGGACGTATCTTTTGATTCCCGCTATGAAATCTCAATTTTTCGGATTCGTTGGAAAGATATTCTCAAATAGATCCTATTATTTTTGGTTTCACTAAAATCCGGTTTATTTTGCACCCGGTACGTTCAATTGAAGTTTGAAATCGAATTATCGAACTACCGCGCCATTTTTAATTCTATTTATAATTATATATAATTATTATATTCTAACGATGATCTATATAAATATATACGTTCGATTCTATTCAAAATAAATTTTCGTCGATATTATTTTAAATAATCTATTTTAAATGTTCAAAATTCACTAAAATTGCCAAAATAAAAATTTTAAACTGGCTCGCATTTCCGGGTTGTTACACTATCAATGTTGTTCCTTCTTCGTCGAATGCCTCAACATCGGCGGAGATAGGAAAGGGTGTCGTTATCCAAGGTATGCTTTCTATTTTTGATGTTCTTGTTCGAGTATTGTTTGATACTAGGGCTTCCCATTCCTTCGTATCTAGTGACCTGGTAGATAGGTTGAAATTGGAACCCGAGATTGTCGATAGACCTTTAGTTGTGATGAACCCCATCGGTGGTTCGACTAGCCTTTGTATGATTGTTGTAATTTGGTCTTATCGAGTCATGGATGTGTGTTTTCTTGTGATTGCTTTGTTTTGGGCTTTACTGTGTTTGGCATTATTTTGGGAGTCGATTGGCTCCAAAGGTACGAGGTGGTGGTAGACTATGACGAGTCTTCGATGACCATTAGAGTGGATGATGGACGGAGGGTGGTATTGGGTTGCCTACCTAGTGATGGGGTGATGGCTAGTTTTCTAAATTCCCTCGACATCTCGCATGATGAGTTATCAGATGTGCCTATTGCCGGTGATTATCCGTACATCTTCGGGGAAGTGACCGGACTCCCACCACACCGAGAGATCGAGTTTTGGATTGATCTAGTGAAAGATGCCAGACCTATAGTGATTCCACTTTGTCGTATGGCACCAAGGAAGCAGCGAGAGCTCGAAGTGCAAGTAGGAGATCTTTGGAAGAAGGGATTTATCCGAAGAAGAGTTTCCGAATGGGGAGCACCAGTTATATTTGCTACCAAGGTTGATGGTTCCCTTCGCTTATGTGTGGATTACCGCGAGTTGAATAAGGTGAGTAGGAAGAATAAGTATCCTCTTCCACGAATAGATGATTTGTTTGATCAACTAAATGGAGCAAGAGTGTTTTCCCAGTTGGATCTCACGGCAGTATTTCATCAGCTCCGAGTAGCAGCTGAGAATATACCTAAAACAACATTTCGGATGCCGTCTGGATTCTATGAGTGGTTGGTCATGTCATTCGGATTGACCAATGCACCCGGATATTTCGTGGATCTTATGAATAGGGTTTTCAAAGATCAATTAAATAAGTTTGTTCTTATGTTCGTAGACGATATCTTGGTTTACTCGAGGACAGAGGAAGAACACAAGGGACATTTGAGGACAGTGATGGAGGTGTTGAGGAAACACCAACTAAAAGCGAAATTTTCTAAGTCACTTCTGAAGGAGGGAACTGAGGTTCTTGGGCCATGTTATTTCAGAGAATGGTATTGTCGTGGATCCTGCGAAGGTGGCTACAGTGCAAGATTGGTCTACGCCAAAGAATGTAATGGATGAGAGAAGTTTCTAGGGGTTAGCTGGATATTATTGTAAGTTTATTCAAGACTTCTCCAAGATAGAGACACCATTAACTCAGTTGACCATGAAGAATCAAGCTTTCGTCTGGGACGAAAGGTGCGAGGATGCATTTAAGAACCTAAAGGAGAAGTTAATGTGTGCACCAGTGTTAGTTATTCCTAAAGGGAACGAAGAGATGATGGTATACACGGATGCCTGTGGTACCGGACTAGGTGCTGTACTGATGCAAGGAGGTAGGGTTATAGCTTATGCTAGTCGGGAACTGAAACCGCATGAGAAATGATATCCTACCCATGATTTAGAATTGGCAGCGATCATGTTCGCGTTGAAGATGTGGAGACACCATCTCTTGGGAGAAAGATTCGAGTTGTTTACTGATCATAAGTCTTTAAAGTATCTTTTCTCTCAAAAGAATTTAAATCTTCGTCAGCAGAGATGGTTAGAGTTCTTAGTTCATATAATTTCAATATCACATACACACCCGGGAAGGGCAATGCGGTAGCTGATGCATTGAGTAGGAGACATGCCAATTTGGGGGCTACGTTTCTGGAATGGAAGCAACTGGAGTATATCGCAGGATGTGATTCCATACCTAAGTGCGAATTGGATCCAGAGATGTTAGCAAGTTTGACGATCAGACCGACTTTAATTGAGAGAATCGGTTACAATCAGATGGGAGATCCTAACCTATTGGTAATCATCTCTGAGATAGAGATGGGTATCGACGGTGAGGAGATGAACAAGTATGGACTTGATCGAGAGGGATGGATCCGAAAGAACGGGAGACTAGTTGTACCCAATGTTAACGGATTGAGGGATGAAGTGTAACACCCCGTATTTTCTGTAAACGTTATAGTAATGAATTAAACAATACTTATTTCAAATATGAGAATTAAGGGAAACGGGTTACGCCATTGGGTTCTTCTCGGAATTCTGCTTGAGATAGAGTCCGAGTTTGCGTGAATTGGACTTCGTATGAAGAAATTATGGCCTTCAGAAGTTTCAGAAATTCAAATAAATTCAAACAGCTCAAAACCGGATTCAAAATTCAAAAAAGAAGTCAGAAGCGGGCTGGGCGGGAAAATTCCCGCCCAGGACCCAGGTCGACCCTACTGTCGACCTCCCCCCTACAGGTCGACCTGGGGGTCGACCTGCCCTCTCAGCCAGATCTGAATTTTGACGACTTATGACTGGTTGCTGAGTCACTAGGGTTTCTGGATAGTTCTGATCTGGTCTGAATGGTTGTTGTTAACTTTAGGTTCATCCGACGGCTCTAATTAAATTGAAATTCTATATAAACAACCTAATACTCAACCTAAAATCACACAAAAATAATCCTGGAACTGTCATGCTGTCAATAGAGAACTTGGAGTAGCCGTCACCGCTTTCAATTCAAAGACAAGATAAAAGCCTACATCAAAATCAAATTAAAACTAATCTAATTCAACGATCTACATCAAAGGCGAGCATTTCAACTTCAGAATTCAGATTCCAGAAATTAAGAATTCCTTCTTGTTTGTAAGTTGGTTATTACGTAGATTTAAACGTCCTCTTAAATGAAATCATGACATGTTGTAACTCGAATATAGAATGATGCTTATGTATAAGATAAATAAAGTTTGATTCTCATTTATCTTAATTTACTATTGCGATTGATCATACCTATATATTTGTGGTGATGAACATACCAAATTGTATGGTATTATTGGAATCTATAATAATTGGATGCTGAACTTATTATGCCAACTTAGTGATGAACATGTCATGTTATAATTTGGTGGCTACTTGCAAGTTTATGATCTAAATCACATGCCTACATATTTAGATCAACATTTATGTATATTTAGAACTTTGTTAAGTTGAACCTATTTATGTTGCAAGTTGGATTTGTGGCCCTCATATGTTTTAACACATATAAATTATCATGCTAAGTTGTGATTTAAATATGTTTATAGTGGCTTTCTTAAGTTTTGACATACATAAGTTAATATGCTAAGTTGTGGTTTAAAATTGTGTTTATATGTTAAACCTCCATGTTAGACCTATATCAAGTTTACATGATTATGTGATCTAACTTAGCCACAAGTTTCCTCTATACATGTTTAATTAAGTTAGTGATGCTTCTATGCCAAGTTACACATGATAAGTTAAAAGTATGTTATTGTATGCTTATTTCATGTCCCTTGTTTGTTACCCTTTTTGTTTATGGGTTTGGGCTAATTTACTAGCCCAACATTTTATGTGATTTATGCGTACGTTCCACGGCGGTAGCGATGGGAAAACATGAAAATTTCATGGCATAGATTGGTTCATGAAATGGTATATTTGGTATACCATTTATTGTGAGCATAATCAAAAGGATAATTATGGCTTGATTAAATTAAGATTAATTTACATATAGAATTAGACATATATAGAGAATATGTGAATTTAGAAAAGACGAATATTCCTTACCCGAGGTTAGACTGAGTTGTGGTGTAAAACTGCCCGGAACCGACCGGCACATCCAGTGACCACAACAAGACCTGTCTAATGTGGGTGGTTAGTGCATCAAGCCCAAAAGGACCCGAGGCTAGACTGAGTTGTGGTGTAAAACTGCCCGGAACCGACCGGCACATCCAGTGACCACAACAAGACCGGTCTAATGTGAGTGGTTGGTGCTTTAATGAATAAATTAAAGCTAAGTTAAGATTGGTATGGTTAAGTCAATTAGGGAAACACTTAACCGATTCAACATGTTAACTAAACTGATAGGTAGGGTTAGGTAAACTTGGACACTTAACCAAATAAACATGTTGATTAGAAAACCCTAGTAACGGGGACCCATTTCAGCAGTAACCCACATAGATGTATCATGGTACCCTGAACTAGGCAGGGTGGGGCACGATTAGTGGGTTGATTATAAGCGGTCAAAACGTCGGCGGTTGGTGCATCAGTGTAGGTTCCGACGGAGAACGAGCGTGCACGTACTCCGTAGTGGAAAAAGCAGACACTGGGCATCAGTAGTATACACTATGCATCTTGAATCGTGTCGGGTTGCCACCAGAGGGACTGATACACCCCATTGTGGGACTAGCACAGGTATCTACAGTCAAGCGGGGCCGAATGACACACGATGTGAATGCATGCGAGTAGGAGCCGATCATTAAGGGGATCATTCGTTATGAACACGTGGGGTTGGTTGAACCAATTGTTAGTAAGTGTAGAGACTATAGTAATGGGTGTGATCACATGTTCATCTTATCTTATATTAGGGTTTTGTCCTATGTTCTGTTATTACTGTCATGATCCCTTTCCTTGTTTAAATACTAGTAATCACTGAACTTACCAGACTTGTTGTTTGACCCGTTTTCTTTCGTCCTCTTTTCTCCCGTCTCCCCCAGGTCCACAGGGAGGGAATACTCCAGCTTAGTCAGACTCTTTGCGAGCTTCAAGAAAGTAGATGTATGATTGGGACTCTCTTACCTTGGCTATGGCTTTTGGATACTACACTTAGGGATTTATGCAGTTTTATTTATGGTTTATGCTTCTTTATTAAATAATCAAGACAGAAATTATGATGTAATGTTTTGGAAGTTATTTTGAGACAATTTGCTGTAATGCTTTTGTATTGAACCACGTATGCAATAAATGTTTGATTTCCGCTGCTTATATTTATCTGTCTTGTAAATTTTTCTGTGTCTTGTACCTATAACCCTCCACCAAAGTTAAGGCATTCCCTTTGTGAGTGATCTTAACGGAGGTGGGGTGTTTCACTTGGTATCAGAGCAAAGGTTTACCAGATCAGATAAAAAATTTTGAAAAACTATTTTCAAAAAGAAGTATAAAGAAGCAATTTTCAAGAAAAAGTGTTTTGTTTTAAAAAAAAAAGCATAATCCCCCAAAGCCATATGCATTATCTTTCTATCCTTTGTTTTGGATCTTTCCTTTTTCGTTTCAGCATGTCTGGGAATCTTAACCTTCTAGAGGGTGTACCTATACCTGGCTGGTTCAGGAGGTACCTAGAGGCTAGGGCCAACGACGCAGGCCCAACAGACATTCCTCCTCCCCCAGCAGCTGCAGTTCCTCCTCCTCCTGCGCGTGCAAATGCTTTCTCAAAAATATGTAAGGACTTTCGAGCCATGGGTGGAAAGAACTTCGATGGAAATGAATCTTTTGTGGAAGCAAGAAACTGGCTCAAAGAAACTGAGGATTTGTTCGATATCTTCGAAGTGGACAATAGGCAGAAGATACAGTTGGCTATATGGTTGCTCAAAGACGAAGCTTCCTATAGGTGGGAAGTCACTAACGATGAAAAACCAGTTGAAACTTGGATGGATTTTAGAATGAGATTTGAAATGAAATTCCTCCCACAAGCTGAAAGAAGCCTTCAGATGGAGAAATTCTTAGCTCTCAAACAGGGAAGTATGATGGTCAAGGAATACGTCAACCAATTCAACTAGCTGGCTAGGTTTGGATTGGATTTAGTAAACACTCCTCATAAGAAGGCTCTCCGTTTTGTTAAAGGATTGAATGAGCCACTGCACAGTGTAGCTATGTCCCACATACTTATGGGTGCAACTTACGAGAGGCTGGTGGACATGGCACTGCTACAAGAAGAAGATAAGGCTGGAAAGAAAGAGACAAAGGAGGAAGCATCTCAAGATAAGAAAGGGGAAGGATCACAGAGCAAGAAGACAGACTCCAAGAAGGGCGGGAAGAACAACAAACCCCGTGACAAAAGGAAGTGTAATTTTTGGGGCATTCCTGGACATCCGGTCAAAGACTGCAGGAAGAAGAAAAGGAAGATGGGTGGCTGTTTCCACTGTGGTGAGACAGGACACATGGCTAAGGACTGCCCAAGAAAACAAGGGCAGAGAGCTGGACCTTCTTCTGGAGGACAAGTTCACGCTCTCACAGCACCTCCGCAATAGCGAGGTAGAAATATTTATGTCGAAAGTTTAGTCTATCTTTTTGATCATCCTGTTCGTACACAATTTGATTCTGGCGCATCACACTCTTTTATATCAACTGCTTTAGTTGAATCTCTGCACCTAGACACCAGTATAGTAGAGGATCCCTTGGTTGTTTCAAATCCAATTGGGGCCTCAGCTTATTTCTCAATGGTTTGTTTGTATTTGAAAATATCTATATTAAGCGTTGGGTTTAGATGTAATGCCTTTGTTTTGGGCTTCACGGGCTATGGGTTGATTCTAGGCATGGACTGGCTATCCAGTAATGGTGTCGTTCTCGATTGTGAAAAGCGAGTGGTTAGACTCATGACTTGCCTCGGTAACACTCTCGAAATTTTTTGTAATCCCATGAACTTTGTTATGCTTAGTTATCTAGAATCTCTTGATGCGTCTGTTGAGAACTTGCAGTCTGTAAAGGTAGTCCATGAATACTCGGATGTGTTTGAAGAGGTAAAGGGCTTACCTCCGAAGCGGGAGATAGACTTCCGCATATACCTCGTTGACAATGCAAAACCCGTTGCTTTACCCGTTAGACACATGGCTCCAAGGGAGAGGAAAGAACTCAATAAACAAATCAAAGAGTTGCTTGAGAAGGGGTTTATAAGGCGGAGTATTTCTGAATGGGGTGCTCCAGTAGTGTTCGCAACTAAAGCGGACGGTTCGCTTCGCCTGTGCGCTGATTATAGGGAGCTAAACAAGCTGACCAAGAAGAATAGGCACCCACTCACAAGAATAGACGATTTGTTCGATCAGCTTGTAGGTGCATCGGTTTTCTCCCAATTAGATCTAGCTACCGGGTTTCATCAGCTAAGAGTGGATGAAGACAACATTGATAAGACCGCGTTCAGAACTCCAGATGGTTTCTTCGAGTGGCTTGTCATGCCTTTCGACTTGATAAATGTACCCACTTACTTCGTTAATTTAATGAGCAGGGTGTTCCGAGAGTTCCACAATAAGTTTGTGGTGGTCTTCGTAGACGATATTTTGATCTTCTCAAAGAATGAGGAAGAGCATGCTCAGCATCTAAAGGAAGTCATGGATACTCTCCGTGCACATCAGTTGAAAGCTAAATTCTCCAAATGCCATTTCTGGAGAGAAGAAGTTAGGTTCCTTGGACATGTGGTGTCCAAAGAGGGTTAGCTGTGGACCCCGCAAAAGTGGTTGCTGTGCAAGATTGGAAGGTTCCATGGAACGCAACCGAAGTCCGAAGCTTTCTCGGGCTGGCAGGCTTTTATCGAAAATTCATCAAAGATTTTTCGAAAATCTCAGCTCCACTTACAAGGTTGACAAAGAAGAACCTAGTTTTCTCTTGGGATTTGGATTGCGATATTGCTTTCCAACGTTTGAAAAGGGCTCTGACAACAGCCCCAGTTCTGACATTGCCTGATGGAAGCAAGATGTTTACAGTATACACAGATGCATGCGGCACGGGACTAGGCGATGTTCTGATGCAAGAAGGGAAGGTAGTGGCTTATGGTGGAAGTCAGTTGAAAGTACATGAGAAAAACTACTCAACCCACGATCTAGAGTTGGCAGCCATCGATTTTGCGCTTAAGTCTTGGCGCCATTATCTCCTAGGTGAGAAGTTTGAATTGTTTACTGACCATAAATCGTTTAAATACCTTTTCTCGCAGAAAGATCTCAACTTAATGCAGCAAAGATGGATGGAGTTTCTTACCTTGTATGATTTTGAGATTTCCTACACTCCTGGCAAGGGCAATGCAGTAGCAGACGCCTTGAGTAGAAAGAAACTGACCTTAAGCCCTCTCTTTGTAGAAAGGCAAAGCTTGGAGTACATAGCCAACTTTGACTTTAGACCCTCCTCTGAATTTGTACCTAGCCTATTAGCAACATTGGAAGTGCAGCCTACGCTTTTGGACTCAATAGGGACCGCGCAACGTGAAGACCCTCAGCTAGTTGATATAATAGATGAGCTGATTAGGGGTGAGACTTCGAGTCACCTCAATAGATACTCCATCGATGATAAGGGATTGTTGAGACGGGATGGAAGACTATGCATCCCACAAGCAAGGGATTTGGTGAAGAAGGTTCTCGAAGAGGCACACCATTCCAAGTTGACCATACACCCCGGTGGAGACAAAATGTACAAAGACATAAAAAGGGTTTTCTTTTGGAGTGGCATGAAAAGAGATGTAGCTGAATTCGTCTCCAAGTGCATGATATGCCAGCAAGTCAAGGCGGAACAGAAGAAGCATGGAGGTTTGCTTCATCCTCTATAGGTCCCACAATGGAAATGGGATAACATTTCAATGGACTTTGTTGATGGGTTGCCTAGGTCAAGGAGGGGCAAAACCAGTATTTGGGTAATAGTGGACAGGCTCACAAAAAGCGCCCCACTTTATACCCGTCAAGAGCAGAAGGACTGCCTTATCTCTAACATCCATATATCTTAAAGAGATAGTTTGACTCCATGGGATACCCTTCAGCATTGTGAGTGATCGAGACCCTATCTTTACGAGCGAGTTCTGGAGAAGTTTGCAAGAGGCTGTGGGCACCCAGCTATGTTTAAGCACGACCTATCACCCCCAAACCGATGGTCAGACGGAAAGGGTGAACAGAGTACTAGAAGACCTCTTGAGACTGTGCATTCTTGACTTTGGAGGTACACGGGAGGATCATCTTCCTTTGGTAGAGTTCGCTTACAACAATAGTTACCAAGCCACCATAAGCATGGCACCCTTCAAGGCTTTATATGGAAGACCATGTCGGTCACCAACTTGTTGGTAGGAGTCTACAGATAAGTTCATACTTGGACCAGACATGATTAGAGAAACTTCAGAGAAAGTAGACTTGATACGAAGAAGAATGAAGACTGCCCAAGATAGACAGAAGTCCTACGCAGACAAAAGAAGAACCGACCTTGAGTTCGAAGTTGGAGACAAGGTGTTCCTTAAAGTATCTCCTTTGAGAAACGTCGTTCGCTTTGGATCTGCAGGAAAGTTAGCACCAAGATTTGTAGGGTCGTTCCCTATCATCGAGAAGATTGGGAAGATGGCTTATAGGATACAGCTGCCCGAAAGATTGGCTGGGGTTCATAATGTCTTTCATGTCTCTCACCTGCGGAAGTGCTTACATGAGTCTGCGGAAGTGGTGGAACCAAGCATGCTAGAGGAAGTAGAAGTTGAACGAGAAGCAACTGTGAGGAGAGTTCCAACCCGTATCTTGGGTACAGAAGTCAAAAAGCTATGCAACCGTGAAGTTAAGCTCGTCAAAGTTCAATGGAGCGACATCGAGGAAGACGCGACTTAGGAAACTGAGGACATAATACACGCAGCCTACCCTTTTCTTTTTGAGGGTACATCCTTGATCTTTTTTTCCTTAAGTTTATGCTCGTATATATCTTTTTAGGTATATCTCCTCAATCCTATCCTTTATCCTTAGGTAGAAACCCATTTGGATGTAAACATGTAGTTGAAACATGTTATGGTTGATGGTTGCAAGTGGTTGCTAGTGGTTGCTCGTGGATGCATATACACACACATTAGGTATTATATCGGCTTAGTCACTTTCATATTTCATATGCATATATGTATTAATATATGGATTGAAACTTGATGTGTTATCATATGGACGTTGCATTTGTATGAATGATTGTGCACTTATGTAGGAAATTTTGAGTAGGAAAAATTGCATCCATAATGGACACATGGCACTGACATAATTTGCATTAAGGGGGTCGACTGAATCAGTAGACCGCCTTATTTTGCATTAGATAAGGACATGTACACACACTATGCATATGATCATGAAGCATTAGAAGTATTTTAGGGACAATGGATGCTTGTGTTTGATGGTTGAGTAGATGGGCGATTGGATGGTAGGATATAAGATCTTCTCGACTTGAAGATTTCGAGGACGAAATCCTAAAAGGAGGGGAGAATGTAACACCCCGTATTTTCTGTTAACGTTATAGTAACTAATTAAACAATACTTAATTTCAAATGTGAGAATTAATGGAAATGGGTTATGCCATTGGAATTCTGCTTGAGATAGAGTCCGAGTTTGCGTGAATTGGACTTCGTATGAAGAAGTTATGGCCTTCAGAAGTTTCAGAAATTCAAATAAATTCAAACAGCTCAAAACCGGATTCAAAATTCAGAACAGAAGTCAAAAGCGGACTACGTGGGAAAATTCCCGCCCAGGACCCAGGTCGACCAGGGGGTCGACCCTAGTGTCGACCTCCCCACTACAGGTCGACCTGGGGGTCGACCTGCCCCCTCGGCCAGATCTGAATTTTGACGACTTATGACTGGTTGCTGAGTCACTAGGGTTTCTGAATAGTTCTTATCTGGTCTGAATGGTTGTGGTTAACTCTAGGTTCATCCGACGGCTCAAATTAAATTGAAATTCTATATAAACAACCTAATACTCAACCTAAAATCACACAAAAATAATCCTGGAACTGTCATGCCGTCAATAGAGAACTTGGAGTAGCCGTCACCGCTTTTAATTCAAAGACAAGATAAAAGCCTACATCAAAATCAAATTAAAACTAATCTAATTCAACGATCTACATCAAAGGCGAGCATTTCAACTTCATAATTCAGATTCCAAAAATCAAGAATTCCTTCTTGTTTGTAAGTTGGTTATTACGTAGATTTAAACGTCCTCTTAAATGAAATCATGACATGTTGTAACTCGAACATAGAATGATGCTTATGTATAAGATAAATAAAGTTTGATTCTCATTTATCTTAATTTACCGTTGCGATTGATCATACTGATATATTTGTGGTGATGAACATACCAAATTGTATGGTATTATTGGAATCTATTATAATTGGATGATGAACTTATTATGCCAACTTAGTGATGAACATGTCATGTTATAATTTGGTGGTTACTTGCAAGTTTATGATCTAAATCACATGCCTACATGTTTAGATCAACATTTATGTATATTTAGAACTTTGTTAAGTTGAACCAATTTATGTTGCAAGTTGGATTTGTGGCCCTCTTATGTTTTAACACACATAAGTTATCATGCTAAGTTGTGATTTAAAAATGTTTATAGTAGCTTTCTTATGTTTTGACATACATAAGTTAATATGCTAAGTTGTGGTTTAAAATTGTGTTTATATGTTAAACCTCCATGTTAGACCTATATCAAGTTTACATGATTATGTGATTTAACTTAGCCACAAGTTTCCCCTATACATGTTTAATTAAGTTAGTGATGCTTCTATGCCAAGTTACACATGATAAGTTAAAAGTATGTTATTGTATGCTTATTTCATGTCCCTTGTTTGTTACCCTTTTTGTTTATGGGTTTGGGTTAATTTACTAGCCCAACATTTTATGAGATTTATGCGTACGTTCCACGGGGGTAGCGATGGGAAAACATGAAAATTTCATGGCATAGATTGGTTCATGAAATGGTATATTTGGTATACCATTTATTGTGAGCATAATCAAAAGGATAATTATGGAATGATTAAATTAAGATTAATTTACATATAGAATTAGACATATATAGAGAATATGTGAAATTATAAAAGACGAATATGCCTAACCCGAGGTTAGACTGAGTTGTGGTGTAAAACTGCCCGGAACCGACCGACACATCCAGTGACCACAACAAGACCTGTCTAATGTGGGTAGTTAGTGCATCAAGCCCAAAAAGGACCCGAGGTTAGACTGAGTCGTGGTGTAAAACTGCCCGGAACCGACCGGCACATCCAGTGACCACAACAAGACCTGTCAAATGTAAGTGGTTGGTGCTTTAATGAATAAATTAAAGCTAAGTCAAGATTAGTAGGGTCAAGTCAATTAGGGAAACACTTAACCGATTCAACATGTTAACTAAACTGATGGGTGGGGTTAGGTAAACTTGGACACTTAACCAAATAAACAAGTTGATTAGAAAACCCTAGTAATGGGGACCTATTTCAGCAGTAACCCACATAGATGTATCATGGTACCCTGAACTAGGCAGGGTGGGGCACGATTACTGGGTTGATTATAAGCGATCAAAACGTCGGCGGTTGGTGCATCAGTGTAGGTTCCGACGAAGTACGGGCGTGCACGTACTCCGGAGTGGAAAAGCAGGCCCTGGGCATCAGTAGTATACACTGTGCATCTTGAATCGTGTCGGGTTGCCACCAGAGGGACTGATACACCCCATGGTGGGACCAGCATAGGTATCTACAGTCAAGCGGGGCCGAATGACACGGGATGTGAATGCATGCGAGTCGGAGCCGATCATTAAGGGTATCGTTCGTTATGAACATGTGGGGCTGGTTGAACCAATGGTTAGTAGGTGTAGAGACTGCAGTAATGGGTGCGATCACATGTTCATCTTATCTTATATTAGGTTATTGTCCTATGTTCTATTATTATTGTCATGATCCCTTTCCTTGTTTAAATACTAGTAATCACTAAACTTACTAGACTTATTGTCTGACCCGTTTTCTTTCGTCCTTTTTCCTCCCGTCCCCCCCCCCCCCAGGTCAACAGGGAGGGAATACTCCAGCTTAGTCAGACTGTTTGCAAGCTTCAAGAAAGTAGATGCATGATTGGGGCTCTCTTACCTTGGCTATTGCTTTTGGACACTACACTTAGGGATTTATGTAGTTTTATTTATGGTTTATGCTTCTTTATTAAATAATCAAGACAGAAATTATGATGTAATGTTTTGGAATTTATTTTGAGACAATTTGTTGTAATGCTTTTGTATTGAACCACGTATGCAATAAATGTTTGATTTCCGCTGCTTATATTTATCTGTCTTGTAAATTTTTCTGTGTCTTGTACCTATAACCCTCCACCAAAGTTAAGGCATTCCCTTTGTGAGTGATCTTAACGGAGGTGGGGTGTTTCATGACGTGCTTAGGGAGTGTCATCACTCGAAACTGACTATTTATCCCTGTGGTAACAAAATGTATCGAGACATGAAGCAGAACTACTACTGGGTAGGGATGAAGAGAGATGTTAGGAAGTTTATATCCAAGTGCATGAATTTCCAGTTAGTTAAAGCCAAGCAAAAAAAGCCTAGTGGTTTGTTACAACCGTTGGAAATTCCTGAATGGAAATGGGAACAAGTCTCAATGGATTTCATTTATGGTTTACCAAGGACTAGATTGGGTCATGATAGTTGTAACACCCCAAATTTTCTGTTAACTGTATAATAACAAATTTAAGTATAATTAATTCTTAATGAAAGAATTAAGGGAAAAGGGTTTCACCATTACGATCATCTCAGAATTCTACTTGAGATAGAGTCCGAGTTTGCGTGAATCGGACTCCGTATGAAGGAGTTATGACCTCCGGAAGTTTCAGAATTCAAATTAAAATTCAAACAGTTCAAAACGAAGTTCAAAATTCAAAAATTAGACCCAATTGGGCTGGGAGGGAAAATTCCCGCCCAGGCACCAAGTCGACGAGGGGGTCGACCTGCCCAGTCGACCTGGTTTGGCCCTGGCTGACCTAGTCGGGTTCTGGTCGATTTCTTAGGCTTGGCTGTGTCACTAGGGCTGACATGCCGCATTTTGGTTGGCTCCTTTCGAAGTGAATGGTCTAGATTCGTCTATGATCATCGGACGACTCAAATCAATCTAAAATTCTATAAATACAACCTAAGACTCCAACCTAAATTCACATAAGAAATTAGAGACGGAGCCGCCATGCTGTCGGTAGGAAATTGAGAGGAGCCTCCACTTGTAGAAAAGCTTAGATACGAGCCAAATTAGAGTTAAAACACGAATCAAATCAACGTTAGTCTACCTAAAGGAACGCATCTCAATTTCAGAACTCAGAATCCGGCATTCAAGTTCATCGATTGTTGTAAGTCTAGTTACGTTTGAGATGTGAATTGAAAAAGAACGTGATTTGATATGAACTGAAAATTGGAATCACATTATGTTATATAATGTTTATGTTGTATAATGTTAACAATGTATATATGTTGCGATGATTTTTATTGTGAATGGAATTGGGATGTTTGTGTTATAAATTGATGTGAAGTGGACCTATTTAACATTTGTAATTGAAAACAACATCACTTGCAAGTTTTTGGTTAATATTAGAATTTACACCTTTATGTTTATGTGGTTAACGTGGATTGTATACATTCTGATAAGTCCAAGTTAAGACTTATATACACATGTTCTATGTTAAGACCGTTATGACAACAAGATTAAAATCCATGTAAATATATTTTTATGCTCATTTCAAGTTGTAATTGTATCCATTTGGGTTACGCAATTAATACAAGTTTCATGTTGAAATAAGCTACATGATTTGAGTTAGTTCACATCTTTGTGTTAATGTCAAAAATAGACATTTTTTATGAACATGTAATAACCTTGCCACATGCCAATTTTGTGTTTGAAGTTATGCCTAAATAAATATGTTTAGGCCTATGTTTATGCAAGTCAAGATTATGCCATTTCATGTGACACCTATTTAGATTTAGTCATTTTGCAAGTTCACCCCTATTATGTTCATAATGACTGTAACACCCCACGTCCATTAATGTCACTCACAATTGGAATGCATTAACTTTTATGGAGGTTTTAGGTGAATATAGAACAGTAAAATTTCAACAAAACAGATATAAAATAGTACTTGGAAATTTAAAAACTTTATTTCAATTGCAGCAAAAGTCAAAACATGTTTGATTACATCATAACACCATAATCAAAGTCAAGTACAATATCTATCTTGATAAAACAAGTACATAATCCCATTACATAAATAGCCATTAAAAAGAAAGATAACAAGCTGGACTTTACTTCAGCAGTCCAAGCTTTCCAAGAGATAAGCAATCCAATCAGACTCCACTGGAACTTGGCCCAACCTGAGGACCTGAAGGGAGAAAAAGATGAAAGGGGGGGGGGGTCAGACATAAAGTCTGGCGAGTATGATAATTCTACAATACTATTATCAAAATAACTGGACTAAGGCATAAGCTGGAAAACAAGGAAATGTCTATGAAAGAGCAGATTAAGGACATAGTCAATCGCTAAAGGAAACGTTATAGGCGCTCCTAAATACTAAAGGATAAACACTATACTGCACCACACCAGTCACCATAAAGATTGATTCCACTTAGCTTCACTTAGAAACTTTCTTAATGGCTTTACGTACTCCTAGCTGACTACATAGGTGTCGCCTGCCCCTATCTCCACTAGGTGTACTCCACTTTCCATTTTTCGATCGGCTCCCATAGATACCCGTGTTGGCCCCACAGTGGGGTGTATCATTCCCCTAAAGTGGCAACCCGATATAACGGAGATGCACAGCTTATACCTACACGATGCAACAACGTCTTACCTACCAGCCCGGGTCCACACACGCATATGAAACCCGTTGGACTTGCGTTGCCACCGCTCCCTGTTTTGGCCTCTTATAGTCAAACCCAGTATGCGTGTCCCGTCCTCGACTTGGGTCGAGCCCACAAAGATACGTTTTGTGATACTGGTTAAAATGGGCCCCCATTATTTCCCACAAGCATTCCACCTAAGCTTGTCCCATTAGTCCATCCACTTAACCCACTTAGTCATGTTCATTTACATGTGTATTTGGTTAAGTCTAATCGTATTTCAAATGCCTCTAAAGGCAACCACTAGATTACTCATGCCACCCAAGGCACCTACTTAACCCCCATGTCCCACCTTACATGATTATCTGGCTAAGTATTTCTTAATTCATTAAGGCCATAACCTCATAAAGACCTCTCACATTAGACTGGCATTTATGGCAGCTGGATTTGCCGGGCGGGTCCGGGCAGTCTTACACCATAAAAGAGTCTAACCTCGTGTCTTTACAACTGTTATGCTTTAGTTTGGGCCTAGGACCTCTCACATTGGGCCGACATTTGTGACTACTGGATTTGCCGGGCAGGTCCGGGCAGGTTTACGTCACAAACGGGTCCAACCTCGTGTCCTAAGCATTGATTATTATTAATAATCCACTTTCCCCAATTTTAATAATTCCCTACATGAATTATTAATTAATTCCAAATTTAACAATGTCCATAATTGACTCAATTATGGACATCCATTTAAGGCATGCAAAATCATATCAATTGCACCCCAATTTATTAATTTCCTAATATTACCCCTACCCCATGTTTGAACGTTTATTCGCAAAATGTATGCTAGACCCGATTAGTCTAACTCATAGCATAAAAGAAAATATTCACAACAACAACATATATATGTGACTAAATAAATCATAACAAGAGGTAAAACTTGCATATATTACAACTTGCATAAGGTTATACATGTCATGGATCTAAGGGTGTCAACTTATTCATAATTCACATGATTTTGATCAAATTTCATAAACTTGTATAGGACATGTGTGAATCAACATCATTAACAATATGGTTTTATACGGGTACACCTAACTCAATAGGCAAATTCCCAAAAATCAAAATTCATTTAATCATAGATTCATGTATATGGGTACACCTAACTTAATAGGCAAATTCCCATATTCAAGATCCAATTAATTTGTAGATTCATGTATATGGGTACACCTAACCCAATAGGCAAATTCCCATAATCAAGATCTATTATAAAAAAAACATAAACTTTAAACATGATCCAATTCGCATAAATACTAACATCATGATTTTACAACTTGTATGATTCAACACAACTTAACATGACATCATTATCATATAACATAAGTATTTCAACATATGTGATAATATGAGATCTACAACATATATAAGATTTACAACATAGCATATCATAATTTGCAACATAGCATGATATGATTTACAACATAGCATAGCATGATTAATCACATATGACATAGCATAGGATTATTTACAACATAATCACTACAACATAACAACATATATATGATAACATAATAGCATAACAAGAGATCCACAACATAATTTACAAATACATAACAATTCATATCACTTTCTTGTGATCCATTCATAACTTAATCAAATTATTTTATAATAATATTGTGAGATTCATCATACTCACAATTTTAAAGAAGAGAAATAGAAAGAGAGAGAGCTTTTGATTTGATTTGAGTAGATTTAGTTTGTAGATTAGGCCTTCTTCTTCTTTAGTTTGTGACGGCTATGCTGAACTCCATGGCAACGGCATGTCGGTAGCTCTCCAATTTTTCAAGTGATTTAGGGTTAGAGTCTACCCACTTATTTATAGATGTTAGGATTCATTTAGGCCATTAGATTTAACCTAGAAATAACCGCAACCATTCAGACCAGATGGGGTTTATCTTATTGAGTCAGCAATGAGTCAGAAGTGACTCAACAAACACTCAGCAAATTAATAAACTTCTATTCATGTTTACATTAACTGCCCATATATATATATATATATATATATATATATACACACACACACACACACGCACCTATTCATGAATTCAAATTAATCCATAATTAACTTATGACCATTTCTACACATTAATTTTCCAATTAATGTCTTAATTCCATTTTTCGCCTTTTAAGGCAATTCACATATCTCAAATTTGTTATATGCCTTTTTAAGGCTATTTCGTGCAAATTCTCAATATTAATTCTTTTAATTTGTGAATATTAGTATTAACAGAAATACGGGGTGTTACATTCTCCCCTCCTTAAGGGATTTCGACCCCGAAATCTTCAAGTTTATATCCTATCATCAACCATCTACTCAATCAACAAACACTGGCATCCATTGTCCTTATAGACTTCTAATGCTTTCATGTTTAAATGCACAGTGTGTGTCTATGTCCGTATCTAATGCAAAATCAGGCGGTCCACTGATTCAGTTGACCTCCTTGATGCAATTCATGATAGTGTCATGCATCCATTATGTATGCAAAAGATCCTAATTGCTTACAAACTACTTCTATATGCGTGCACATCCATTCAACCGAATGCAACATCTATATGATGGTACAACCATTATACATCCATTATACTAAATACATTCATTTATGCAATATGCAATATGTAGTGACTGAGCCGATCTAGTGCCTAAAGTGTGTGTATATATGCATCCACGAGCAACCACTAGTAACCACTTGCATCCATTTTGCATCCATCATACATAACATGTCTCAAACACATGTTTCAACCATAGGATTATCCTAACTAAAGGTCAAAGATACTAATGAGAGGACATACTAAAGATAAGATAAGATAAGCTAAGCGATAAAGGAGAAATTAAAAGACATACCCTCAAAAAGAAAAGGGTATAGCGAACACATCTTCCCTTCTGTCTCCCAAGTAGCGTTGCTCTCATCATCTCCCCATTGCACTTTAACTAGTCTGACCTCTCGATTTCCCAACTTTTTGATCTCCGACCCAAGAATGCATGTAGGAGCTCGTCTAATTGTTGCATCACGCTCTATTTCCACCTCTTTAAGCAAGCTCGGCTCTACCACCTCCGCGGTCTTGTGCAAACACTTCCTCAAATGTGATACATGGAATACGTCGTGTACTCCACTAAGTTTCTCAGGCAACTCCACCCTATACGCCATCTTCCCAATCCTGTCTTTTATAGGAAACGACCCTACAAACCTTGGCGCTAATTTCCCAACGGACCCAAAGCGAACAACATTCCGTAACGGAGACACTTTGATAAAAACCATGTCCCCAATGTCAAACTCAAGATCTGTCCTCCTCTTATCAGCATACGATTTCTGCCTATCTTGTGTTGCTTTCATCCTCCTTCGAATCAAATCAATCTTCTCCGAGGTTTCCCTAACCATATCGGGCCCAAGTAGGATTTTAACGGTAGATTCCCACCAACATGTAGGCGAACGGCAAGGCCTTCCATAAAGAGCTTCGAAAGGTGCCATGCCAATACTAGACTGAAAGCTATTATTATATGCGAATTCTACCAACGGAAGGTGCTCTTCCCATGTACCCCCAAAGTCTAGGATACAAAGCCTTAAAAGATCCTCTAGAATACGATTCACCCTCTCGGTCTGGCCGTCCGTCTGAGGATGATATGCGGTGCTCAAACATAGCTGAGTCCCTACCGCCTCTTGTAAACTCTTCCAAAATTCGCTAGTGAAGATGGGATCACGGTCGCTTACTATACTAGAAGGAATACCGTGCAAACGAACTATCTCTTTAATGTATACAGAAGCCAACCATGGGGCAGTCCTCTTACTTTTCACAGGAATAAAATGGGCGCTCTTAGTAAGTATATCTACTATAACCCAAATCCCCGTATTACCCTTCCTTGATCTTGGTAATCCATCCACAAAATCCATTGAGACGCTTTCCCATTTCCATAGTGGAACTTCCAATGGGTGAAGCAACCCACCGGGTTTCTTTTGTTCCGCTTTTACTCGTTGGCACACCAAGCATCTAGCGACGTACTCGGCCACATCCTTTTTCATACCGGCCCAAAAGAAAACCTGCTTCATATCTTTGTACATCTTGTCTCCGCCGGGATGAATGGTCATATTTGAGCGATGAGCATCATCAAGAATGGCCTTCCTTAAGTCTTCGTCTTGTGGTACACAAAGTCTATTATCCCTTCGTAACCAACCCTTATCGTCTAGGGTATACCTACGAAGATGGCTAGACGACTCCCCTCCTTTGAGCTTTTCTACTATCTCAACCAACTGGGGGTCGTCTTGTTGTGCCTCACCAACTCGTCCTAGAAGTGTAGGTCTAACCTCCAAGGATGCTAACAAACCAGGTACTAGGTCAACGGAGGGTCTAAAGTCAAACATGGAGATGAATTCTAAGCTTCGTCGTTCAACAAACAACGGACTCAAGGACAACCTTTTCCTACTTAAGGCGTCTGCTACCACGTTACCCTTGCCCGGGGTATATGCTATTTCAAAATCGTAGGAGGCTAGGAATTCCATCCACCGTTGCTGCCTTAAATTCAAATCCTTCTGAGAGAATAAGTATTTTAATGATTTGTGGTCAGTGAACAGTTCGAATTTCTCACCAAGAAGATAGTGACGCCAAGACTTAAGCATGAAAACAATTGCGGCTAACTCAAGGTCATGCGTAGGGTAATTCTTTTCATGAACCCTCAACTGCCTTCCACCATAGGCTATTACTCTTCCCTCTTGCATGAGGACCGCGCCAAGTACCGTCCCACAAGCATCAGTATAGACGTTAAACGGTTTATTCCCGTCTGGCAGCACTAAGACTGGGGCTGAAGTTAAGGCTCTCTTTAAACGTTGGAACGCATCATCACAATCTTCGTCCCACGTAAAAACCAGGTTCTTCTTCGTTAACCGTGTTAATGGAGCTGATATTTTTGCGAAGTCTTTGATAAACTTCCTATAATAGCCAGCCAACCCCAAGAAACTTCTTACTTCGGTTACATTTTTAGGGACCTTCCAATCTTGGATGGCCACCACCTTTGCGGGATCCACTGCTATCCCTTCCTTGGAAACCACGTGCCCTAAGAACCGTACTTCTTTCCTCCAGAAGTGACACTAAGAAAATTTTACCTTAAGGTTATGCGCTCGAAGGGTTTCCAACACTTCCCTAAGATGTAGGGCATGCTCTTCTTCATTCTTAGAAAAGACTAAGATGTCATCGACAAAGACTACCACGAATTTGTTAAGGTACTCCCTAAACACCCTACTCATCAAATCAACAAAATATGCGGGGGCGTTTGTCAAACCAAAGGGCATCACTAGCCATTCATAGAATCCGTCAGGAGTCCTAAAAGCAGTCTTATCTATACTATCCTCAACCACTCTCAGTTGATGAAAGCCAGTGGCTAAGTCCAACTGCGAAAACACTGAGGCGCCAACTAACTGATCAAAGAGATCGTCAATCCTCGGCAGTGGGTGTCTCCGCCTTTGTAGCAAATACTACTGGAGCTCCCCACTCTGATATACTACGTCTTATGAACCCCTTCTCAAGCAACTCCTTCACTTGCTTATTGAATTCCCTCCTTTCACGAGGAGCCATGTGGCGCACTGGCAAAGATACGGGTTTAGCATTATCCACAAGATAAATTCGAAAGTCTATCTCCCGCTTTGGAGGTAAGCCCTTCACCTCCTCAAACACATCCGGATATTCCCGGACCACCTCTACCGTTCGTAGATTCTCTACAGACGCGTCAAGCGATTCAAGATAACTTAGCATAACGGAATTTATGGGACTACAAAAGATGTCGAGAGCATTACCAAGGCGAGTCACAAGCCTAACTACTCTCCTTTCACAATCAAGAATGGCCCCATTTCTAGATAACCAATCCATTCCTAAAATTAGCCCATAGCCCGTGAAGCCCAATACATAAGCATCACATCTAAATTCAACGCTAAGTATAGAGATTTTCAAATCCAAACATATCATGGTCAAATGAGCCGAACCCCCAATTGGATTTGATACAACCAAGGGATCCTCTACTAAAATGGTGTTCAAGTGCAGTAATTCAACTAATGATGCAGAGATAAACAAATGAGATGCGCCAGAATCGAATAAGGTACGGACAGGATGATCAAACAAAAAAACTAAGCTTTCAACGGAAATTGTTCTACCTCTTTCTTGCAGCGGTGGGGCCGCAATAGCCTGAACTTGCCCCCTTGCCTGCCCTGGTGCCATAAGAGCCTGCCCTGTCCTCCCGAGGTAGACCCTGCCCTCTGCCCCTTCTTTGGGCAGTCCTTCACCAAATGTCCCGCATCTCCATAATGAAAACAACCAGTCTTCTTTTTCTTTCTACAATCTTTGCTGAGATGGCCAGGCGTCCCATAATTGAAGCATCTCTTCTTCCCTTTGCCATTATTGTTTTTACCACCCTTCTTATTTTGCTGTTGGGGTTTATTCTGATCCCCTTTCTTTTCAACTGCCTTATCCTCATGCATAAGTGCCATTTCTACTAGCCTTTCAAAGTTGGCTCCCATAGGGATGTGGGTCATAGCCAACCCTTGCAACGGTTCATTCAAGCCTCTAACGAACCTCAAAGCTTTCTTCTCTGGCGTGTTCACCAACTCCAAGCCAAACCTTGCTAACTGATTAAATTTATTGACATACTCCTTCACTGATAAGCTCCCTTGCTTTAATGTCAGGAATTTTTCCATATTTAAATTCTCCTCTGCCCTTGAAAGAAACTTTGCCTCAAACCTTCGTCTGAAATCCGCCCATGAATCAACTGGACGTTCCCCGTTAGTGACCTCCCACCAAAACGAGGCCTCTCCCTTCATTAACCAAGCAGCTAAACGGACTTTCCTCCCATCTTCCACTTCAAAGATATCCAACAATTCCTTAGTCTCCTTAAGCCAGTCTCTGGCCTCCACAAACGTCTCAGTCCCTTGAAATTTTTTTCCTCCCATTGCCTTAAATTCCTTGAACGTCTTTGCAAAAGTGTCAACACGAGGAGGAGGAGGAGGAATGGGTGCAACTGGGGGTGGAGGAACATCTGCTGGGCCTGCAGTGGTGGCCCTAGCCTCCAAATAACTCCTAAACCACCCTGGAACCGTCACACCTTCTGGGAGATTAAGATCTTCAGCCATGCTGAAACGAAAAAGGAAAGATTCAAAATGGAGAATTCGAAAGATAAAGATAAGGATATGGCTATTTGGGATTATGTTTTTCATAAAAACTTTCTCTAAATAACATGTTTTTGAAAGCATTTCTTCCAAAAATACTTTAGAAAAATATTTTTCTAAAAATTTTATCTGTTCTGGTAACCTTATGCTCTGATACCACGTGTAACACCCCACGTCCATTAATGTCACTCACAATTGGAATGCATTAACTTCTATGGAGGTTTTAGGTGAATATAGAACAGTAAAATTTCAACAAGACAGATATAAAATAGTACTTGGAAATTTAAAAACTTTATTTCAATTGCAGCAGAAGTCAAAACATGTTTGATTACATCATAACACCATAATCAAAGTCAAGTACAATATCTATCTTGATAAAACAAGTACATAATCCCATTACATAAATAGCCATTAAAAAGAAAGATAACAAGCTGGACTTTACTTCAGCAGTCCAAGCTTTCCAAGAGATAAGCAATCCAATCAGACTCCACTGGAACTTGGCCCAACCTGAGGACCTGAAGGGAGACAAAGATGAAAAAGAGGGGGGGGGGGTCAGACATAAAGTCTGGCGAGTATGATAATTCTACAATACTATTATCAAAATAACTGGACTAAGGCATAAGCTGGAAAACAAGGAAATGTCTATGAAAGAGCAGATTAAGGACATAGACAATCGCTAAAGGAAACGTTATAGGCGCTCCTAAATACTAAAGGATAAACACTATACTGCACCACACCAGTCACCCTAAAGATTGATTCCACTTAGCTTCACTTAGAAACTTTCTTAATGGCTTTACGTACTCCTAGCTGACTACATAGGTGCCGCATGCCCCTATCTCCACTAGGTGTACCCCACTTTCCATTTTTCGATCGGCTCCCTACACGTAGATACCCGTGCTGGCCCCATAGTGGGGTGTATCATTCACCTAAAGTGGCAACCCGATATAACGGAGATGCACGGCTTATACCTACACGATGCAACAACGTCTTACCTACCAGCCCGGGTCCACACATGCATATGAAACCTGTTGGACTTGCGTTGCCACCGCTCCCTGTTTTGGCCTCTTATAGTCAAACCCAGTATGCGTGTCCCGTCCTCGACTTGGGTCGAGCCCACAAAGATACGTTTTGGGATACTGGTTGAAATGGGCCCCCATTATTTCCCACAAGCATTCCACCTAAGCTTGTCCCATTAGTCCATCCACTTAACCCACTTAGTCATGTTCATTTACATGTGTATTTGGTTAAGTCTAATCGTATTTCAAATGCCTCTAAAGGCAACCACTAGATTACTCATGCCACCCAAGGCACCTACTTAACCCCCATGTCCCACCTTACATGATTATCTGGCTAAGTATTTCTTAATTCATTAAGGCCATAACCTCATAAAGACCTCTCCCATTAGACTGGAATTTATGGCAGCTGGATTTGCCGGGCGGGTCCGGGCAGTCTTACACCATAAAAGAGTCTAACCTCGTGTCTTTACAACTGTTATGCTTTAGTTTGGGCCTAGGACGTCTCACATTGGGCCGACATTTGTGACTACTGGATTTGCCGGGCGGGTCCGGGCAGGTTTACGTCACAAACGGGTCCAACCTCGTGTCCTAAGCATTGATTATTATTAATAATCCACTTTCCCCAATTTTAATAATTCCCTACTTGAATTATTAATTAATTCCAAATTTAACAATGTCCATAATTGACTCAATTATGGACATCCATTTAAGGCATGCAAAATCATATCAATTGCACCCCAATTTATTAATTTCCTAATACTACCCCTACCCCACGTTTGAACGTTTATTCGCAAAATGTATGATAGACCCGATTAGTCTAACTCATAGCATAAAAGAAAATATTCACAACAACAACATATATATGTGACTAAATAAATCATAACAAGGGGTAAAACTTGCATACATTACAACTTGCATAAGGTTATACATGTCATGGATCTAAGGGTGTCAACTTATTCATAATTCACATGATTTTGATCAAATTTCATAAACTTGTATAGGACATGTGTGAATCAACATCATTAACAATATGGTTTTATATGGGTACACCTAACTCAATAGGCAAATTCCCAAAAATCAAAATTCATTTAATCATAGATTCATGTATATGGGTACACCTAACTTAATAGGCAAATTCCCATATTCAAGATCCAATTAATTTGTAGTTTCATGTATATGGGTACACCTAACCCAATAGGCAAATTCCCATAATCAAGATCTATTATAAAAAAAACATAAACTTTAAACATGATCCAATTCGCATAAATACTAACATCATGATTTTACAACTTGTATGATTCAACACAACTTAACATGACATCATTATCATATAACATAAGTATTTCAACATATGTGATAATATAAGATCTACAACATATATAAGATTTACAACATAGCATATCATAATTTGCAACATAGCATGATATGATTTACAACATAGCATAGCATGATTAATCACATATGACATAGCATAGGATTATTTACAACATAATCACTACAACATAACAACATATATATGATAACATAATAGCATAACAAGAGATCCACAACATAATTTACAAATACATAACAATTCATATCACTTTCTTGTGATCCATTCATAACTTAATCAAATTATTTTATAATAATATTGTGAGATTCATCATACTCACAATTTTAAAGAAGAGAAATAGAAAGAGAGGGAGAGCTTTTGATTTGATTTGAGTAGATTTAGTTTGTAGATTAGGCCTTCTTCTTCTTTAGTTTGTGACGGCTATGCTGAACTCCATGGCAACGGCATGTCGGTAGCTCTCCAATTTTTCAAGTGATTTAGGGTTAGAGTCTACCCACTTATTTATAGATGTTAGGATTCATTTAGGCCATTAGATTTAACCTAGAAATAACCGCAGCCATTCAGACCAGATGGGGTTTATCTTATTGACTCAACAATGAGTCAGAAGTGACTCAGCAAACACTCAGCAAATTAATAAACTTCTATTCATGTTTACATTAACTGCCCATATATATATATATATATATATATATATATATATATATACACACACATATACACGCACCTATTCATGAATTCAAATTAATCCATAATTAACTTATGACCATTTCTACACATTAATTTTCCAATTAATGTCTTAATTCCATTTTTTGCCTTTTAAGGCAATTCACATATCTCAAATTTGTTATATGCCTTTTTAAGGCTATTTCGTGCAAATTCTCAATATTAATTCTTTTAATTTGTGAATATTAGTATTAACAGAAATACAGGGTGTTACAATGACTATGCCAAAATGCCAAGTTCACACCTATGACATTCATGATGATCATTTTCCAAGTTCACCCCTATTATGTATAAGTTTACACCTATGACATGTTATAGATTCCTTTATGCAAACTTTATGCGCTAAATTAGGCTAAGTTTTTAGCCTAATATCATATGTTAAAATCATGCGAACGAAAATTAGGCTAAGAGTTGTTAGCCTAATATTTAGACTGGGTAACGTTGGGTAAAATGGGTAGGAAAACTTGGCATAAAAATATATGAAATTGGCATGTTTATCACATGCCAAAATTGGTGACATTTAAACGGTACAAATTCTTATACCAAAAATGTTAAAACTTGGAATGTGGGCCATAACATTTAATTGTTGACAAATTTACATATAACCAGTAATAAAGACCAATATGTAAATTTAGATAATACGAGTATGCTTAACACGAGGTTGGATTGAGTTGTGATGTAAACCTGCCCGGACGTCCAGTAGTCACAACAATACCTATCCAATGTGGGTGGTTAAGCATTAAGCCCAATAAGGACCCGAGGTTAGACTGAGTTATGGTGTAAACCTGCCCGGAACCAACCAGCACATCCAGTAACCGTAACAATATCTGTCTAATGTGAGTGGTCGGTGCTTTAAGAGGCTAAGGACAGATGGTAGGGTTAAGTTAACTAAAACACTTAACCAAATTCAACATGTTAACAAGAATTGATGGGTGGGGTTAGGTTAATACAGACACTTCACCACTTAACATGTTTGACTAGAAAACCCTAGTAACGGGGACCCATTTCAGCAGTAACCCAAATTAGGTATCATGGTACCCTGAAACTAGGCAGGGTGGGGCACGATTACTGGGCTGATTGTAAGCGGTCAAAGCAACGACAGTGGGTGCAATAGTGTGGGTTCTAATGGAGTGCGGGCGTGCACACACTTCGGAGCAGACAAACAGGGCACTGGGGGCACCAGTAGTATAACCTATGTATTCTAAGGATTGTGTCAGGCCGCCGCCATGGGTCTTGATACACCCTATGGTGGGACCAGCATAGGTATCTACAATCTTCGGGGGCCATAAGACAGAGATAATTATGCGAGTAGGTGCCGATCTTTAGAAAAAGGGGATCACTTTACCCTCAGCACGGGGTGCCAGTTCAGAACTAATACATGTAGGTGCAGAGATATAGTATGGGGTGCGATAGTATATTCGATTCAAACTGCTTTATCTTAGTTTATGATACTTTCCTATTTCCATTTTATACCTATCATGCCCTTATTCTTATTCACATACTGAAGAGTAACTAGACTTACCAGGCTTTATGTCTGACCCTATTTTCTTTCGTCTTCTTTTCTTCCGTCCCCCCCCCAGTTCCATAGGGAGGAAACAACTTAGCTTAGCCAGACTCTTTGCAAGCTTCAAGATAGTAGATGTACGGTTTGGACTCTCTTGCTTTGGCTATGGCTGTTGGATACAATCATGGGGATTTATGCAGTTTTAATTATGTTTTATGCTTCTTTATTTAATAACCAAGACAGAAATGATGATGTAATGTTTTGGAAGTGTTATGTGATAGTTATGGAAGTGTTTTGTTTGAACAAGTATTTTATGAAATAAAAAGTCTGTTGTTTTCCGCTGCTTATATATATATATATACACATATATGTTTATATCTGTCTTGTGTTTATCTGTGACTTTTACTTACAAACATCCACCAAAGTTAAGGCAGTCCCCTTGTGAGTGACCTTAATGGAGGGTGGGGTGTTTCAATAGTATTTGTGTGATAGCCCGTAACTTCCCCGGTAAGGAAAGCTTGGATTACCTTGAGAACACGACAAAATAGAATACAAACAGAAGAACATTTCATTGTTATTACAACAATTCCATCAGATACAAGAATATATAAAGTATGAACGAATAAGATACATTCGATAAATATCAGAGATTACAATAATTTACATAGCAGCGGAAAAACAATACAAAACACAACTGAAAGTAATACACTGATACAGAGCTTTCCGAGCATCGTTCCAGCTGTAAATCAGGATCCTGTGGATTTAAATCTGCAAAACCAAAACTACTAGCTGCCCGTGTCGAAAATAGGGGCACCCAGAGTTTAGGTTAAAACAATAAACTCCAGGTCAGTTATGTGACTGGTGTGAGAACTAAAACAGTTATTATTTTAACTTTAAAAGAGAGTAATTCAAGGGAGCACGCCGTATAACACGGAATGGGCTTCCTCCCAAGAATACCAGTGCATATCAATAAACAACGCAATGCTTTTTTGAAAAATGAAGCTATTATAAGATTCAGGTCCCATCACACAATGCAGCGCAAGCCAGAGGATAGGGTTTTACCTTATAATAGCCAAATAATGATTGATACGTATAAAATGAAATGATTTGATATTATTACTAGTGCATAGGTGTTTCAAAACAATTTCAATCATAAATATCAATCCTAGGCGGCATGGGTACCATCTATCATGTCGCCATACTAGGCTCTACAAATAAAATCGAAATATCTCGTATTGGAAATTGGATTTCCGTCATGAGTCGAGGCAAGGGGCAAGATCCTCTCCGCTTCGAGACACTCTAGCAAATGCCTCGGGACTACGCACTCTGGGCAACCCCTGGAATCGGCTGGGCCGGTCCTCTCTTACGTTTGAGGATTGGCAATTCCTGAACACACGTTTCCCGGTCCTTACAGACCTAAAATCGAGGCGCCTCACATCCAACAACCACTCGGGTAAAAAGTATATAAATGTCAGGGTTGGTAGGTCACTGACATCACCCATAGCTAGAAAGAAACGTCGTGTTCTCCCAGCGGTCACTCTCCCGTTTTTAACTCATACCGAGGTGTGAGGCTCGCGAATTCACGTTATACACAAAGCTATGCCACGTAGGCCATGCTTTGATAATCAACCACAAGACTCTGCTTTTCAACAAAAGCCTTGATCCTTGCATCTCACCGTGCCACACAGGCAATTCATGCCATGCGATTAATATCTATCGATATATAACCTCTAAGCTCGTACGTCTCAGAGAAGGGTGTTAAGCAAGAGAATAAATTCTCCACCGCCAAACAGATATATATTTAACAGAAATCAATCAACACAGAATAAAATCCAATGTCAGACACACAATCCATTAACAAGTTCGTTCTGGGTCTGAACGAAACCGGAGGCACTTTCCTCGCATATCCATCGATCTCCAAGTACATCTGGACGATCACCAACTATTTCCATCCTCTTGGGTGTACAGCCCAATCAAGATCATCAGTAATTATCCAAACGATGTGAAGACTTCCGGTCTTCAACCAACGTCTTCATCTTCGACTTATCGTCGAATCGGTTATTCAGAATGGGTATAAACCCGGCCTTTCCGAACAACCCGCGTATTTAATAGACAAATGCTATAAAACCCAACATACGCCTCATTCCAATTCTGAATATTCATTTATTCACATTCTTTGGGAAAGGTTCCCATTAATTTTATCAAAGATAAATTCTTTAATATTTATTCTTTAATCTTCCTTTGGATGTCATTTCAAACCAAATTATGGTTTTCCAAACTAGTCGAGATTAGCGAACTACACCGAAGTAATTATTTATTTTATTTCCCAATCCCAACCTATTCATCCCATGGAGCAAAACTGTTATTACCCCATAACTAACACCATGGTGTTATCGGTAAAATTAATTACCATTTCACGTTCAAATCTAATTAAAGATTTAACTATCGCTTGGAGCAAAACTGGCGATACTCCATTCTCGATCATTTCCTATATTTGATAATTTATATTATCAATTCCCATTTCAATCTAATTAAAAATTCATTAAAACTCTTCTTAGTTTTAATCTTTAATTGGGTTAAAGAACCAATGTCATTTAAAACACGGTTCACGATAAACCCAAAAGCCAATTTAAATTTAATTCCAATTAAATACCAATTAACTATACAACTTTATTAATTCTTAATTAAAAGATTTATTCTTTTCTAAACTGGGTTCAAGAATAGTGTTACTGAAGACACCATTCACAATAAACCCAAATCTCATTTGATATTAAATATAAGGCTCTGAATAGAAAATATATCGGCTTATATTCAATATCAAATTCTGAAATCAACAAATATCGTATTGGAAATAACGATATATAAAATAAATCTTCCAAATTTCCATAACAATATTCATATAATCCCGAATCCAATCATCGAAATATTCCAAAGATACTTTCGATTCAAATCCATTCCAATTTATATATTGGAAATTCTGGTTATTTTTAAAACCATTTCAAATCCAATTTATTTATTTTAAAAATATATAAATTTATAGTTCTAGTTCAAAACTAGTTCATTGTGATAAAAATACATTTTTATCTCCTCAAATATGAGATTTTTCATCCCAGTTCTTTTCAATTCATATATTATGATTTTACACAAATTATAGATATTTTTAATAATTTTATCAAGGCCCGTACAGTCGATTTCCTACAACAGCCATCGAACTGCACTTACAGCGACCTTTTCCAAATTTGATTTGGACATATCTTTTGATTCCCGCTATGAAATTTTGATTGTTCAGATTCGTTGGAAAGATATTCTCAATTAGATTCAAATATTTTTGGTTTCGCCAAAATCCGGTTTATTTTGCACCCGGTACCTTCATTTGAAGTTTGAAATCGAATTATCGAACTACCGCGCCATTTTCAATTCCTTTTATAATTATAAATAATTATTTATATTCTAACGATGATCTGTATAAATATATACGTTCTAATTCTATTAAAAATAAATTTCCGTCGTTTTTATTTAAAATAATTCATTTTAAATATTCAAAATTCACTAAAATTGCCAAAATAAAAATTTTAAACTGCCTCGGATTTTCCGGGTTATTACAATCTCCCCCACTTAAAACTTTTCGTCCCCGAAAAGGAACGAAGCCGAAAGTTGTTTAACTAATCAACTCAACTTTCCTTATTTTCTTTACGGCTTAAGTTCTTCAACTTTTCAAATTTTTCAAAAATTTGGCTAACACCCTAAATTTTCGAAAAATTTCGCCATAACCTCCCCTGCATCGGGGACTTCGGGATATTTCATATAGCCTCCCATGGCCTTCTTCAATCCAAAAGAAAAATCCAAGCGGCTAGCCAATCGGCTCATAAAATCATCCAAACCCAAAGAAATACAATAAACATGTACCTATTTGTCGGGCAAACAATTTTATTCCTCTGCTCTAGCCTCCTTGCTATGACCTGTTCAATAAAAGTACATGTATATGCAAGCAAATGCGGCCAATTTTTAATACAATTCAATATTTGGTTCAATTTGGCTAAAGTTTCAACATTTAATTAATCAAACAAAAATCAAACAACACAACCAGCAATCAATTAGTGGATTAACGTTTCAAATTCATAATTTGATATATATTCAGAAAATCCTGTTTTTGATGCCAATTCACAACAATAAATCTATATAGTTTTGGTTCTCACACCAGACTAATGGAAATATATAGATATCACACCTTCGAAACACGAATATGAATACTGATGATGATGCACCATCATAAGAATCATCCCCGGGTGTCTAGAATATGATTCTATATCTATCCAGTATATTAAAACTTCGAATATACGTTCTTGACGCGTATATGCAAAATAATCATATACTAGATTGTCCAAATTCAAAATAAATAAATATTCAAATACGTATAAAACGATTTAAATTTTCAAAACAATATTGTTTTCATTTGAAAAATATACTCTTCACACTCGTTCTAGGATACTACTGATCCCATCTCTAATGAGTCATTCTTATTGGATATTACTAATCCAATATCTGATGAATTCTTTCGTATGGTTCTAATGTGTCTTGTTCTCGAGCTCTGTAAAACAGAGCTCTGATACCAACTGTGATAGCCCGTAACTTCCCCGGTAAGGAAAGCTCGGATTACCTTGAGAACACGACAAAATAGAACACAAACAGAAGAACATTTCATTGTTATTACAACAATTCCATCAGATACAAGAATATACAGAGTATGAACGAGTAAGATACATTCGATAAATATCAGAGATTACAATAATTTACATAGCAGCGGAAAAACAATACAAAACACAACTGAAAGTAATACACGGATACAGAGCTTTCCGAGCATCGTTCCAGCTGTAAATCAGGATCCTGTGGATATAAATCTGCAAAACCAAAACTACTAGCTGCCCGTGTCGAAAATAGGGGCACCCAGAGTTTAGGTTAAAACAATAAACTCCAGGTCAGTCATGTGACTGGTGTGAGAACTAAAACAGTTATTATTTTAACTTTAAAAGAGAGTAATTCAAGGGAGCACGCCGTATAACACGGAACGGGCTTCCTCCCAAGAATACCAGTGCATATCAATAAACAACGCAATGCTTATTCGAAAAATGAAGCTATTATAAGACCCAAGTCCCATCACACAATGCAACGCAAGCCGGAGGATAGGGTTTTACCTTATAATAGCCAAATAATGATTGATACGGATAAAACGAAATGGTTTGATATTATTACTAGTGCATAGGTGTTTCAAAACAATTTCAATCATAAATATCAATCCTAGGCGGCATGGGTACCATCCATCATGTCGCCATACTAGGCTCTACAAATAAAATCGAAATATCTCGTATTGGAAATTGGATTTCCGTCATGAGTCGAGGCAAGGGGCAAGATCCTCTCCGCTTCGAGACACTCTAGTAAATGCCTCGGGACTACACACTCTGGGCAACCCCTGGAATCGGCTGGGCCGGTCCTCTCTTACGTTTGAGGATTGGCAATTCCTGAACACACGTTTCCCGGTCCTTACAGACCTAAAATCGAGGCGCCTCGCATCCAACAACCACTCGGGTAAAAAGCATATAAATGTCAGGGTTAGTAGGTTACTAACATCACCTATAGCTAGAAAGAAACGTCGTGCTCTCCCAGCGGTCACTCTCCCGTTTTTAACTCATACCGAGGTGTGAGGCTCGCGAATTCACGTTATACACAAAGCTACGCCACGTCGGCCTTGCTTTGATCATCAACCACAAGACTCTGCTTTTCAACAAAAGCCTTGATCCTTGCATCTCAGCATGCCACACAGGCAATTCATGCCATGCGATTGATATCTATCGATATATAACCTCTAAGCTCGTACGTCTCAGAGAAGGGTGTTAAGCAAGAGAATAAATTCTCCACCGCCAAACAGATATATATTTAACAGAAATCAGTCGACACAGAATAAGATCCAATGTCGGACCCACAATCCATTTACAAGTTCGTTCTGGGTCTGAACGAAACCGGAGGCACTTTCCTCGCATATCCATCGATCTCCAAGTACATCTGGACGATCACCAACTATTTCCATCCTCTTGGGTGTACAGCCCAATCAAGATCATCAGTAATTATCCAAATGATGTGAAGACTTCCGGTCTTCAACCACCGTCTTCATTTTTGACTTATCGTCGAATCGGTTATTCAGAATGGGTATAAACCCGGCCTTTCCGAACAACCTGCGTATTTAATAGACAAATGCTATAAAACCCAAAATACGCCTCATTCCAATTCTGAATATTCATTTATTCACATTCTTTGGGAAAGGTTCCCATTAATTTTATCAAAGATAAATTCTTTAATATTTATTCTTTAATATTTATTCTTTAATCTTCCTTTGGATGTCATTTCAAACCAAATTATGGTTTTCCAAACTAGTCGAGATTAGCGAACTACACCGAAGTAATTATTTATTTTATTTCCCAATCCCAACCTATTCATCCCATGGAGCAAAACTGTTATTACCCCATAACTAACACCACGGTGTTATCGGTAAAATTAATTACCATTTCACGTTCAAATCTAATTAAAGATTTAACTATCGCTTGGAGCAAAACTGGCGATACTCCATTCTCGATCATTTCCTATATTTGATAATTTATATTATCAATTCCCATTTCAATCTAATTAAAGATTCATTAAAACTCTTCTTAGTTTTAATATTTAACTGGGTTAAAGAACCAATGTCATTTAAAACACGGTTCACGATAAACCCAAAAGCCAATTTAAATTTAATTCCGATTAAACACCAATTAACTGTACAACTTTACTAAATCTTAATTAAAAGATTTATTCTTTTCTATACTGGGTTCAAGAATAGTGTTACTGAAGACACCATTCACGACAAACCCAAATCTCATTTGATATTAAATACAAGGCTCTGAATAGAAAATATATCGACTTATATTCAATATCAAATTCTGAAATCAACAAATATCGTATTGGAAATAACGATATATAAAATATATCTTCCAAATTTCCATAACAATATTCGTATAATCCCGAATCCAATCATCGAAATATTCCAAAGATACTTTCGATTCAAATCCATTCTAATTTATATATTGGAAATTCTAGTTATTTTTAAAACCATTTCAAATCCAATTTATTTATTTTAAAAATATATAAATTTATAGTTCTAGTTCAAAACTAGTTCATTTTGATAAAAATACATTTTTATCTCCTTAAATATGGGATTTTTCATCCTAGTTCTTTTCAATTCATATATTATGATTTTACACAAATTATAGATATTTTAAATAATTTTATCAAGGCCCGTACAGTCGATTTCCTACAACGGCCATCGAACTACACTTACAGCGACCTTTTCCAAATTTGATTTGGACATATCTTTTGATTCCCGCTATGAAATTTTGATTGTTCGGATTCGTTGGAAAGATATTCTCAATTAGATTCAAATATTTTTGGTTTCGCCAAAATCCGGTTTATTTTGCACCCGGTACCTTCATTTGAAGTTTGAAATTGAATTATCGAACTACCGTGCCATTTTCAATTCCTTTTATAATTATAAATAATTATTTATATTCTAACGACGATCTATATAAATATATACGTTCTAATTCTATTGAAAATAAATTTCCGTTGTTTTTATTTAAAATAATTCATTTTAAATATTCAAAATTCACTAAAATTGCCAAAAATAAAAATTTTAAACTGGCTCAGATTTTCCGGGTTATTACAATTTGGGTGATTGTGGATCGATTGACCAAAAGTGCAAGGTTTATCCCGGTCAAGTCGAGTAGAACAGCAGCTAAGTTAGCAGAACTGTATATGAAGTGGGTAGTGAGATTTCATGGAGTACCTAAAGGTATTGTGAGTGACTGAGATCCATTATTTACTAGTGAGTTTTGGAATAGCTTACAAGAGACTTTAGGGTCAGAATTACATCTCAGTACCGCGTACCATCCTCAAACCAACGGTCAAACGAAAGGGTGAATCGTGTATTCGAGGATCTCTTGAGAGCTTGTATATTGGATTTTGGAGGATCATGGGATGACCATTTAGTTCGCATATAATAATAGTTATCAGTCCAGTATTGGTATGGCTCCATTTGAAGCTTTATATGAAAGACCGTACAACTCACCATCATGTTGGTTAGAAACCAGTGAGAAATTTGTGCTTGAGCCAGATTTAATAAGAGAAACTTCAGATAAAATCAAGGTTATTCAACAGCGAATATAGGCAGAAGAGTTATGTTAATAAAAGGCGAAGAGATTTGAAATTCTCCATTGGCGACTTGGTATTCGTCAAGATTTCTCCGTTGAAGAGTGTGATTCGGTTTGGTAGGAAAGGTAAATTAGCACCAAGATTTGTTGGTCCATTTCCAATTCTCGAACAAGTTGGGAATTTAGCATATAAAGTTGGATTACCTGACAAGATGACGGGAGTGCACAACGTATTTCACGTTTCTCAGTTAAGGAAGTTCGTGCACAATTCTGATATGACTATTTCACCAGATCAGTTGGTTAATATCGAGATAGAACCCGAGGTAGTTGGAAACCATAGACCAGTTCGTATTATCGGACACGATATGAAGCAACTCTGGAGGAAGACGGTGAAACTGGCTAAGGTCCAGTGGGATGATAATGAGAATGATTGTACTTGGGAAACCGAGGAGAACATAAGGAAGTCACACTACTACAAAAGTGGACATATTCGACACTAGTTTTATGTGGCCGTAGATCGAAAAAGCGTTGCTTTTGGACATTTTTTTCAAATAGGCAACACCAAAGGGGCGTGGCATCTGCGGCCGTTGCCTTAGCTCTCTAAGGCAACGCTTTTGCCCATCTACTGCCACAGAAAGAAAGTATTGCATTATAACCTTATTGCAACACTATTTGCACGTAAGCAACAATATTCAGCGTTGCCTTAAGCATTAGTTACATCATGGCTACCATGTCACGAGAGTGGGGCCACGTCAGCTTTCCACCTAAGCTGCCTACGTGTCACACGACACGTCATCTCTCCACGTCTGATGCACACTTGTCATATGCCACATCATATGTGGGATCCACGTGTCATGTGGAATTAATAATATTTTATTTAATGCAGCACCACTGTATTATGTAATGCAACACCATTATCTTGAAATGCAACATCAGAAGAAAAAAAACAAATGCAACAGTAGAAGAAGGAAAATGGTACATTATAGGAAAGCAAATACAGTGCTTTAATTAAAAATTTCCAATACCAGTTTTGTACATAGATGAAACTCATCTAAAACATTCATCATCGCATTCAAACCATCCAAAATATTATATATATACTATACCAATTCTTCAAATATACCACATCAAGAATGCAAAAAGACTATAAAAGATGCAACAATTTTAATATCTCACATCAGCAAGCTTTTCAGGACGTCCATTTAGTCCTCCAGTTTGGCATTGCCTCTCACATAAACACCAACCAAGCAGGTCTTCATCTACACAGTGTAGAGATCCAGTTATAGCAAGAGCACCCACACAGCAAAATACTGCAAATTCCAACATGCATTTATGTTATTTACATAATATGCAACTAGCAACGAAAAGGCAGATCGCTATAAATGTGTAATCGACAAAGGACATAATAAATAAACATGCATTAATAACAATACACTAGTTTGAGAAGAATAATGTGTGTTATTTAAATTAAAAATGACGAGTGATACATTTATCTTTACTGTTTACAGTCCATGTAGTTTGATCTAAGCCAAATGGTCGGTATCGTTGAATTATATAAGATATCAATAGTCAGACTGATGCAAAAATATTAATAATCCAAATAGTCAGACTGAAAAGGATCCCATGATTGTTCAAAGCTAACATTCATGAAGATTTTTTGACATCTCACACACTCACCATTTAGAAATTGAATCCTGTACAGTGAAATCATAACATCCTCCAAACTAGTTTTGGTTCAGATCTTTTATCTTGAAATGATAAGCTTAAAACTGATCATTTTGTTTTTATAAATATATGTACAAATTCACATATTCATGTATCTAAAATTTCACGCATTCTCAGATCAAATGTACCTATTTCCTTACGAATCGTTTTATGTATCCAGAATTTCTTATATGCATTAAACATTCATGTATACTAAAAGATCCATTGGTACGGACTAAATATATGTATTCAAGCTTGATGTGTCTGGCACAAATTAAACAATGAATGTTGTAGCAGTTAAAGTGAAAGTTGGTTTCAAGGATGTTGAAGAATTAGGAAGCAATGGGAATGGAATGATCAAAAATGCAAATGGTGCATATTGTGCAGACTTGTCAGCAGATAAAAACAGATGCATACTGTGCAGACTGGCTGTGAGAAGTAGAAGGCAAGCTTGGGTTAGTCATAGCCGATAATGAGATAAAAGTCGCCAAATTACCCAGTTGCACCATTGAAGTAATAGTTGTGCAATGTTCAGCACGGGATAAAACTAGCACACTGAATATAGCTAACGGACCTGTTATCTTGAAATGAACATGCACCGGCTCACAAAAATTGCGAAACGTGAATGGTGTGATCAAACTATTCATGCGAGAAGCAAATTATTGAAAATCAAGTAATGAATACCATATTCAATCGAATCCAATTTCAAGCAACATTACAAATCAAGTGCAAGTATAATATTTAGTGCAAGTTCATAGAATATATGTTATGTAACGACCCGGATTTTGAGCGACTTTGGTTATCGACGTAAGCTCGACGTCGATAACCAAAACCATTGAAAAATCCCAGTAATTAATGAAAGAAATTAGAAGGTGAGAATAGATAAGATAGAAACTTAGAATAGAAGAAGAAGAAGAACACAACATCAGAGTAACACGAACCTCACAGCGGAACGAATAACATATAATAGATAACATAACTTTGAAATATAACAGTTATGTATACAATAGAACTTATCAGAGTACAACACAGCGGAAATAAACTATAGCTATATGATTATGAAGCCTCTTGCTCCAGCTCTTCAATGTATCTGCAAATCCCGACTACTTGACTGCCCGTACAAATTTAGGCACCCAAGAGTTTAGGGAAAACAACAAAGTAAACTCCGGGTCAGTCATGGGACTGGTATGAGTAAAACAGTTTAAACAGGTATATGAACAAGTAAACGATATCTCATAAGACCACGCCGCAGAACGGAACGGGTTTTTCCCTTATGAGAATGCAAAATATCTTTATATCAAAAACCTTTTGATATTATAATAATGTCTATGTACAAATAGATATACTAGCAGAAACGCTTTCATCTCACGTTCTACATATATAGTATACAATCAAAACCGCAAGCACATATTGGGTAATGGATTTCCAACTATGACAAGGTATGGAACCACCTTCCGATCGGTGTACTCTAGGAACGATACACTGGAGTTCAACAAGAACATCTTGTAACTCAGCCACACATGACCGACCACTCATTTCGCTTGAGTGTATCGAATGTACATCACCAACGGTTGGGATCAGCAACCGTTCCCGTATATATATGGGACAACATCGATAGATTTAAGAAACAAATGAATATTCTCCAGATAGGTGATTATACACCCTACTTCGGTGCGACCGACTTAGCCATGTTGCCTGCCCGATTTCTGTCATTTACCGGTTGATGAGGCTAGAAGCTACGCTTTATCATCACAACAGATTCACTTCGAATGCTACATTGTCAAATCCATCGAAATCACTAATTGACGTTTACAACAGTACATAACGTGTCAGCTAAAAGAAGTTTCCTTCTCCACTTCCACTCTTGGTACGGTTGAAGAAATCAATGTACGTGACCTTTCTGGAAATACTCTGTCAGACATTCCTCAACACAAGTCATCCTCATTCACTTAGAATGTCACATCGTCATACCCGCCAAATCACAAATTGACTTATCCAAAAATAACACGAGTATACAGCAAAGAGAAACGAATTCCTCCGCCACCAAACGTGAATACGTTTGAACAGATCAACTTACGCGATCCATTGGATATACTCTGTCAGACCTTCGTCCATACAAGTTGTCCTGGGACTGGACAAACCGAAGGCACTATTCCGTATATCCATCTTAGTCACTGTTATCTAAGACTTATACAACAGCCCTTGCATTTTACTCCGTCTTCAATTATCTTTGGCATATATGATTCGCGACGCTTATGCCAATACAGAGTGGTTCTATTGATAATAATCCAATCGGTCTCTCCATATTAACAACGTTAAAATGGTCAAAACTTCGATAGTCTGTGATTTAACTATCAAAGAAAAACTCGTGTGCAAACAATGATATTATTTCCAGATGGAAATTATATCGATCAATCATCCATCACTACCAACCCACAACTATCAGACTCTAACTGTAAACTAATAAGAGAACAACTTCCTAAGTATAAACCCCGAAGGCCGAAACCAACATCAGATTGATACTCAGAAAACTGTTCAACATAACTAATCTCCAGTCAGTTTCTAATTTTGTTTAACTCTATATTCTTTAACTTCATTCACTTAACTCTAACTGTTTACTCTAATCGATTAACTCGAACTGGTTAACTCTAACTGTTTACTCTAATCGATTAACTCCAACTGGTTAACTCTAATCGATTAACTCCAACTGGTTTAACTCACTTTATATAACTCAACTGGTTTACTTCACTTTATATAACTCACTTCGAATAACTTATATTCGATTAACTCCTTTTACTAACGTTTGTCCATTTATAAAGATTTACATTTTAGTAACGGTTCTTCACTTTACAAGTGTCCTTTTATTACTTCACTTCTATTCATTTGATCCTCATTATAAATTGGTAAGTGAATAAACTTCTCAGTGTTAACCCTGAAGGCCGAAACCAACATCAGATCTACACTTTGAAATTTACTCAACTCAATCAACGTATAACGAGTTCTAATTAATCAAAAACCCTACCCTATCCTCTTTAACATTTTTAAATCGATTTTATTTATTTTTTAATAAATATTTCTTTTATAAAATCCTTTGATTTTATAAATACTTCATTTTCAATATACGTTTTGAAAATTCCCTTTTTAATATTCCAGTATTCCTTATGGTGTTTAACGTACCATACAACAATGACCGGTATCATTCAAACATACAAAATCAGCAACAGATTTAATATCACATTATATAACACAGTATATGACAAACAATAAAATAAATGTTGAGGAATCCAGTCGGATGCCTCCAACCTGTATCCCTGCATCACCGATGTTACACAATAATATCAACATCACTTCCAGTTCGATATAAAACATTCTGATAGCAGAATCAACATATAAATATTTAACGGTTTATATATATATATATACGTATATATATATATATATATATATATATATATATATAATTTCTACTAACTGAATAGCAGTTCAATCAAACAGTCAACACACAGTCAAACAGACAATTTATAACAGTTCTAACAATACAACATGAAAATATAACTGTTCAGAGTTGGTGAGTTTTACTCACATTGGCGCGTTAGCGGTTAAATAACGGTTTGCGTTATTTGATTCAGTCGAACAATTTATTTCGCCATAAATTGTAACGAGCTCAGATTCACTCCCGGTCAGTCTCATTGTGTTGGTCCCGTCCATACGATCCGGTCGGATCTTGTTTCGCTGAAAACCGATACCGTATGACGAAGATATTACATTTTGAAGTTTATACAGTATTTAAAGTAAATAAAACTTGAATTTTATTTCCCACTGGGCCTTAACCCTTAGATCTTTGTCGGCCCACTTACCCCTTATTAACACCCGCTCCATTACCAATCTGTCCCTTCTTCCTCAATTGCAAATCACGTCTACAGGAAAACACAACTCCACACAAAATAGCACTGTTGACTGCTGACTCCTCCTCCATCCCTCAACCGAACAACTCGCCGTTGCCACCACCGTTCACCTCTTCCATCCCCGCTCCTCTCCATACCAAAACTTAGCAACTCGCACCCCCTTTAGACCTCGCGTCGAACAGCACTTCGGCGGAAATCAACAGCAGGCACCGACTCCTTCATTCCTCAACAGACTCTCGGACAAACATCACCAACTTCATCCCCTTCGTGTACTCCGCCTGCCAGCCTCCTTCATCTCCCACTCGCTCTCCAGAATTGCCCGCGTCACCCACGTACCAGCGACCCAAAACAACCACCGAACACCCCCCAATTCATCACAGACGAACCCACTCGCAACCACAAACTCAATAACACTCTCCGATTTGGCCAAGAACCACCACACACTAACTGTGTTCGAACCCTAGGTTTACTGTGGGTTTTTGAACATCAGACAAAGGATGCCGCACCATTTCAAATGGGTACTGGAGCAAAGGGAATTGCTTAAGGAAACCAATAACACATATTTCATAATATTCTGACTTTTATTTGATTTTCTACTCATTTTTGGAGTTTCGAAATTGTGTATTGGGGATGAACTATCGGCGTGATTTCATTTTGACCGATGAATGAATTAGGTTAGGGTTTAGACAAGGTGAGGGTACTTATAGTGTTGGAAAATATCTAGATATTTTGAGGTAGGGAATATTCTCGAAATATTCTTTTGTTAATTCGTCTTCTAAAAATTTCTATGATCACACGTGATACCCAAAAATCATGAAAATTGACATGTAGCTAGAGTTCGACATTACGGTCCCAACGAAACTGGTTTCGTCGAATTCCGACTCCGTCTGCTCACATAGCGTATTTTTAACTATCGAAATACTGACTGTTTCTCGCTCTAAAAATCTGTACGGCCACACAGTGACTCTAAAAATCACGAAACTGGAAATCTAACAACTATTTGATATTGCGGATCCAACAAAACTGGTTTCGTCGAATTCCGACTTCGTTTGCAAAACCGGCTATTTTTAAAGCTTTGGATGACGCATTTAAATATATAATTATATTTAAATATAATTAAATTAAATATAAATAAATTTATATTATCGTATATCTTCACATATGATATCGTACAGCTCAAGAATATCATATCAGAATTTACAGTTTGATATTTCAGATTTTAGATTTATCTCGATATTCAATTTATATCGAAAACCCTTTTATAACGTAAATAAAGCGTCGCAAATTATAAAGGAATTCTACAGAGACTTTTCTGAAATTTGATTTGGACGTACATCCAAATCTACCCGACGAAATCCCGATTTTTCTCTTCCACCAGAAAGATATACTCCACCAGCTCCACACGTTTCTTGTTTCACAGAAATCCGGCTTAAAACGAATCCTGTATATTCAGTTGAAGTTCGAATCGCCAAATAGCGAACTGCCGCGCCATTTCAAGCTCTATTATAATTATAATAAAATTATACGTTCAAACTGTCGTCGATTGAATATATTCGTCAATATAATTCAACTCTAAGCTGAATTGAATCTAAGTGACGACCCCGTTCATCGAATATTGTGATTTCCAATATTTTTGATTATTTCTGAATTAAATATATTATTTAATTATTTATTTAAATTAATTATTCCATATTATTTAATTAAACCTCTATTTAATTCACTACACCATGATATATATAATTAAATAAATTAATTATAATACCCCTGACAGTGCGGGTCATTACATTCTTCCCCACTTAAAATAATTTCGTCCTCGAAATTGCTAAGTTAGAGGACGACCCTATATATTGGAACTCCTAAGATTTGTTTACCCCTTATTTCTGATTTCAACAGAACCAATTAATATCGACTAAAATATTAATTCTTCCGACTAACTAAAATTTTCAAAAATTCTGAAAATTTTCTAACACTTTAAATTTTCGAAATTTTTTGCCAGCACCTCCTTTGTACTGGTCAATAGCTCAAACTCCAACTCGCCTCTCTGGGCCTTCTTCAACCCAAAAGAAAATCAAAACGCCAAACGGCTTGCCAATTCGGCTCATAAATTCCAAATTCATATAAAATATAAACTTGTACCTTTTTGTTGGGCATATCATTATATCCCTACCACTTCCATATGCTATCAACTCAGCATATACCAGTGTAATCTCAATCAAATTCCAATCAGTTCATATCCTCAAATCCAAACCGAATTTTATTCGAACCCCAATATCAAATTTCAAATTCTTAACTCATCAACCCAATTCCATAACAGATTATTCTCTAATCCAATTCAATTCTATTTAACTCTGTTCAAGTTAAATTTCAATTTATTTTTACCATCTCATTTTATTTAACTTCACAAGTTAAATTTTAATTTCTAGAACTTAAATTCCTGGGTAAATTTCAAATCAATTTGAAATCATAATACCTATTCAAAACCTTTGAATTTCTAAACAACTTGTTTTCTTAAAACAATTCAAATCAAAATCTTTGGTAGTAATCCACCACTTAGAAACTCGAAAATCACACCGATGATACTGCGCAGTCATCATCGGAATTATTTTCCAGCGACACAAGTGATTTCAATACTATATCATTTTTAATAATATTACTAATTACTTCCATTTTGAAAACATTTCAAAATCTCCCAGGAACTTAAAATTTCCTTATTTTAATTCCAAATCTGATTTAAATTCAAATTTAATTTATCTTATTTCATATACTTTACTTATATGAATTCTGATTAGTTATTTATAACCATTTCACTTTATAATCTCATTCGATTATAATTACAACCAATATATCTAATATATATTTCCTCTATATCAGAATATACACAGGGTAAACTTATTTTAATTTACCCTCTTTACAAAACATATCGTGACGACCCATCGTATTCAAGTGTTTAGTAACTTCTACCGATACAGTGGATCAAACTGATCGACCAGAACTCATAAACAACTCAACCAATGAATCTCCACAATATAAAACAAATTTTTATATCAAATACAAATACGTTCACTCGTATATATACACACTCAAACTCAATCTAGGGAATTGCTAACCCTATCTCTACCGAGTCACGCCACAGAGCCAAGTAATTCTAAACTTAAGCTCTGATACCAACGGTAACGACCCGGATTTTGAGCGACTTTGGTTCTCGACGTCGATAACCAAAACCATCAAAAAATCCCGGTAATTAATGAAAGAAATTAGAAGGTGAGAATAGATAAGATAGAAACTTGGAATAGAAGAAGAAGAAGAACACAACATCAGAGTAACACGAACCTCACAGCGGAACGAATAACATATAATAGATAACATAACTTTGAAATATAACAGTTATGTATACAATAGCACTTATCAGAGTACAACACTTACAACACAGCGGAAATAAACTATAGCTATATGATTCTGAAGCCTCCTGCTCCAGCTCTTCAATGTATCTGCAAATCCCGACTACTTGACTGCCCGTACAAATTTAGGCACCCAAGAGTTTAGGGAAAACAACAAAGTAAACTCCGGGTCAGTCATGGGACTGGTATGAGTAAAACAGTTTAAACAGGTATATGAACAAGTAAACGATATCTCAAAAGACCACACCGCAGAACGGAACGGGTTTTTCCCTTATGAGAATGCAAAATATCTTTATATCAAAAACCTTTTGATATTATAATAATGTCTATGTACAAATAGATATCGACTAGCAGAAACGCTTTCATCTCACGTTCTACATATATAGTATACAATCAAAACCGCAAGCACGTATTGGGTAATGGATTTCCAACTATGACAAGGTATGGAACCACCTTCCGATCAGTGTATTCTAGGAACGATACACTGGAGTTCAACAAGAACATCTTGTAACTCAGCCACACATGACCGACCACTCATTTCGCTTGAGTGTATCGAATGTGCATCACCAACGGTTGGGATCAGCAACCGTTCCCGTATATATATGGGACAACATTGATAGATTTAAGAAACAAATGAATATTCTCCAGATAGGTGATTATACACCCTACTTCGGTGCGACCGACTTAGCCATGCTGCCTGCCCGATTTCTGTCATTTACCGGTTGATGAGGCTAGAAGCTACGCTTTATCATCACAGCAGATTCACTTCGAATGCTACATTGTCAAATCCATCGAAATCACTAATTGACGTTTACAACAGTACATTACGTGTCAGCTAAAAGAAGTTTCCTTCTCCGCTTCCACTCTTGGTACGGTTGAAGAAATCAATGTACGTGACCTTTCTGGAAATACTCTGTCAGACATTCCTCAACACAAGTCATCCTCATTCACTTAGAATGTCACATCGTCATACCCGCCAAATCACAAATTGACTTATCCAAAAATAACACGGGTATACAGCTAAGAGAAACGAATTCCTCCGCCTCAACTTACGCGATCCATTGGATATACTATGTCAGACCTTCGTCCATACAAGTTGTCCTGGGACTGGACAAACCGAAGGCACTATTCCGTATATCCATCTTAGCCACTGTTATCTAAGACTTATACAACAGCCCTTGCATTTTACTCCGTCTTCAATTATCTTTGGCATATATGATTCGTGACGCTTATGCCAATACAGAGTGGTTCTATGGATAATAATCCAACCGGTCTGTCCATATTAACAACGTTAAAATGGTCAAAACTTCGATAGTCTGTGATTTAACTATCAAAGAAAAACTCGTGTGCAAACAATGATATTATTTCCAGATGGAAATTATATCGATCAATCATCCATCACTACCAACCCACAACTATCAGACTCTAACTGTAAACTAATAAGAGAACAACTTCCTAAGTATAAACCCCGAAGGCCGAAACCAACATTAGATCGATACTCAGAAAACTGTTCAACATAACTAATCTCCAGTCAGTTTCTAGTTTTGTTTAACTCTATATTCTTTAACTTCATTCACTTAACTCTAACTGTTTACTCTAATCGATTAACTCGAACTGGTTAACTCTAACTGTTTACTCTAATCGATTAACTCCAACTGGTTAACTCTAATCGATTAACTCCAACTGGTTTAACTCACTTTATATAACTCAACTGGTTTAACTCACTTTATATAACTCACTTCGAATAACTTATATTCGATTAACTCCTTTTACTAACGTTTGTCCATTTATAAAGATTTACTTTTTAGTAACGGTTCTTCACTTTACAAATGTCCTTTTATTACTTCACTTCTATTCATTTGATCCTCATTATAAATTGGTAAGTGAATAAACTTCTCAGTGTTAACCCCGAAGGCCGAAACCAACATCAGATCTACACTTTGAAATTTACTCAACTCAATCAACGTATAACGAGTTCTAATTAATCAAAAACCCTACCCTATCCTCTTTAACATTTTTAAATCGATTTTATTTATTTTTTTAATAAATATTTCTTTTATAAAATCCTTTGATTTTATAAATACTTCATTTTCAATATACGTTTTGAAAATTCCCTTTTTAATATTCCAGTATTCCTTATGGTGTTTAACGTACCATACAACAATGATCAGTATCATTCAAACATACAAAATCAGCAACAGATTTCATATCACATCATATAACACAGTATATGACAAACAATAAAATAAATGTTGAGGAATCCAGTCGGATCCCTCCAACCTGTATCCCTGCATCACCGATGTTACACAATAATATCAACATCACTTCCAGTTCGATATGAAACATTCTGATAGCAGAATCAACATATAAATATTTAACGGTTTATATATATATACGTATATATATATATATATATAATTTCTACTAACTGACTAGCAGTTCAATCAAACAGTCAACACACAGTCAAACAGACAATTTATAACAGTTCTAACAATACAACATGAAAATATAACTGTTCAGAGTTGGTGAGTTTTACTCACATTGGCGCGTTAGCCGTTAAATAACAGTTTGCGTTATTTGATTCAGTCGAACAATTTATTTCGCCATAAATTGTAACGAGCTCGGATTCACTCCCGGTCAGTCTCATTGTGTTGCTCCCGTCCATACGATCCTGTCGGATCTTGTTTCGCTGAAAACCGATACCGTATGACGAAGATATTACATTTTGAAGTTTATACAGTATTTAAAGTAAATAAAACTTGAATTTTATTTCCCATTGGGCCTTAACCCTTAGATCTTTGTCGGCCCACTTACCCCTTATTAACACCCGCTCCATTACCAATCTGTCCCTTCTTCCTCACGTCTACAGGAAAACACAACTCCACACAAAATAGCACCGTTGACCGCCGACTCCTCCTCCATCCCTCAACCGAACAACTCGCCGTTGCCACCACCATTCACCTCTTCCAACCCCGCTCCTCCCCATACCAAAACTTAGCAACTCGCACCCCCTTTAGACCTCGCGTCCAATAGCACTTCGGCGGAAATCAACAGCAGGCACCGACTCCTTCATTCCCCAACAGACTCTCGAACAAACATCACCAACTTCATCCCCTTCGTGTACTCCGTCTGCCAGCCTCCTTCATCTCCCACTCGCTCGCCAGAATTGCCCGCGTCGCCCACGTACCAGCGACCCAAAACAACCACCGAACACCCCCAATTCATCACAGATGAACCCACTCACAACCACAAACTCAATAACACTCTCCGATTTGGCCAAGAACCACCACACACTAACTATGTTCGAACCCTAGGTTTACTGTGGGTTTTTGAACATCAGACAAAGGATGCCGCACCATTTCAAATGGGTACTGGAGCAAAGGGAATTGCTTATGGAAACCAATAACACATATTTCATAATATTCTGACTTTTATTTGATTTTCTACTCATTTTTGGAGTTTCGAAATTGTGTATTGGGGATGAACTGTCGGCGTGATTTCATTTTGACCGATGAATGAATTAGGTTAGGGTTTAGACAAGGTGAGGGTACTTATAGTGTTGGAAAATATCTAGATATTTTGAGGTAGGGAATATTTTCGGAATATTCTTTTGTTAATTCGTCTTCTAAAAATTTCTATGATCACACGTTATACCCAAAAATCACGAAAATTGACATGTAGCTAGAGTTCGACATTACGGTCCCAACGAAACTGGTTTCGTCGAATTCCGACTCCGTCTGCTCACACAGCGTATTTTTAACTGTCAAAATACTGACTGTTTCTCGCTCTAAAAATCCGTACGGCCACATAGTGACTCTAAAAATCACGAAACTGGAAATCTAACAACCTATGATATTGCGGATCCAACAAAACTGGTTTCGTTGAATTCTGACTTCGTTTGCAAAATCGGCTATTTTTAAAGCTTTGGATGACCCATTTAAATATATAATTATATTTAAATATAATTAAATTAAATATAAATAAATTTATATTATCGTATATCTTCACATATGATATCGTACAACTCAAGAATATCATATCAGAATTTACAGTTTGATATTTCAGATTTTAGATTTATCTCGATATTCAATTTATATCGAAAATCCTTTTATAACGTAAATAAAGCATCGCAAATTATAAAGGAATTCTACAGCGACTTTTCTGAAATTTGATTTGGACGTACAACAAAATCTACCCGACGAAATCCCGATTTTTCTCTTCCACTAGAAAGATATACTCCACCAGCTCCACACGTTTCTTGTTTCACAGAAATCCGGCTTAAAACGAATCCTGTATATTCAGTTGAAGTTCGAATCGCCAAATAGCGAACTGTCGCGCCATTTCAAGCTCTATTATAATTATAATAAAATTATACGTTCAAACTATCGTCGATTGAATATATTCGTCAATATAATTCAACTCTAAGCTGAATTGAATCTAAGTGACGACCCCGTTCATCGAATATTGTGATTTCCAATATTTTTGATTTCTGAATTAAATATATTATTTAATTAAATTAATTATTCCATATTATTTAATTAAACCTCTATTTAATTCACTACACCACGATATATATAATTAAATAAATTAATTATAATACCCCTGACAGTGCGGGTCATTACATGTTACAAGTTCTCCGCTTTATCTGAAATATCACTTGGATCTCCACACAAACCCATCCCATTTATAAACGTTTCTGCACTTCTCTAGAACACACATGCTAAAGGATTCCAATTCAATAGGTGTCCATTGAATTTCCTACAAAGACAACAATCAAAAGAACAAATCAGTTTTGATGACCATTCTTTGAACCAAAAACATTAAAGAGTGTAGTTTCACAGCTGCTACATAACATCAAAATCATAATATAGTAAAGAATTCAGCTTATTAATGCACATGAAACAAAAATTATTGTTTTAAGATATGCACAGGTAAGATACTTTCTCTGGACATGAATACCAACAAGAAGTAAGCACATCCACACACTGAGCATCATATGAAACAAAAATATACACCAATGACTCTCAAACTTAAGCACATGCCTTACCAAAGGATGAAAACAAAATAGAAATACACTTTTTTTTAACAGCAGCTAACAAGTTAAGACCACAATCTTATGAAAAGAAAATAATGCATATACAACAGCGAGCAAGTCAAGTGCATTAAAAAAAGAACCCCACTAATGTTATTTTTACCTTTGCCTGACGCTATAGTTATGAGTTCTGAGAAACCCAACAATTGGCTAATCAACGTCAACTATAGTCTATACTTCATATACTACAAATCTAATGTCCTCTCCTAGTTATGTTTACCTTTGCCTTACACTATATATGTATGCAATATCATAATAAAATAGTAATATAAGATAACAGTAAAAGTTAAAACCTGAAAATCAACCTTGTATTATAAAGCATACATATCAGGACGTGTCTTGTGTCAGCATATGGACTTGACCAGCGAGTAGGTGGCTACTTACTGGTAAACTATCCAAAAAAAAGTCCTATAATGCCAGACGACGTAAGCAATCCAACGTTTGTGACAGTTTGCAATACCATTTTGTCTATAATGGAACCCAACGTCTATCTTGGATGTGTGTGTCATCATGTGCGTGTTAGTTGATGAAAGTCCATCAACTGCTTCCACTGATGCATCTTTGTTGTTGAGGTTAAATGGGGCGTCAGAATCTAATAAACCACCTATGCTTCTACAACATGTATGCTTCTTTGCGCTAGAAGCGTCTCTTTTTTTGCACTGGTTGGACTTTTTTGTTGGTGGATGCATATATATTTGTGACACGAGAACCTCGAACAAATTCAAAAGCATAGAGGATTCCATAAATCTTATGTATTTGTATTGATCTGGAATGTTGAATATTTGGATAGTATTATCATAATAACTTTATACATTTTGATAAATTATTAATTAACAAATGAAATCCTAACATTTGTTGAACTTCAATATTGCAAAAGAAATGACATTGAAATTTGTGATCTCTTTAACATATTTGCTTTGACAATGTACATACATAGTGAAAGACTTAAAACATGATAAAGCAATCATGACTATATTGACTAGCTTTCATATTATATTTTAGTATCTAGCTATTCGAAATATGATCAGATCTAGTTTCAAGTTGCACAATATTTTAGTTATGTCTAACCTTTTATTCATTTTGTATAGCCGAAAGAGATAAACAGCTGAGTAAATTTGCATCAGAAACCTGGTGTTATAAGAAAGAGATATTTGTATAATAAGTGTAAATTAAGTTCCATATTAGGAAAATTTAAACTAATTATATGAATATATATCAAGTTTTTTAATAATTTAACTGGAAAATGGGAGTTCAAAGTTAACTTGGTTGGATGTAACATTTAATTATAATAATGCAAATTTTCCTACTACTTCACCACTTGTTAAATCCTAGTCTTTAGAGATAACCCAATTAAACTTTGCAGAGGAGTTTAAATAGCAAGAGGTAGAGACCCAACCAGTAACATATTTTAGGACTCATGCATCAAGTTTCTTCCTGAATGTTTCTCACTTCTTCCTGAATGCAAAACATAAGTTAGAAAACAGTAAACAAAATATAATGTAAATATTCACTAATTCAGTAATTCTATAATCACACTAGTTCACCAAATAATAGTTTTATAGCATTATCGCATAATCAGTTCACCAATTAATAGTTTTACAGCATGACAGTTTTACACCAATTCACCAAATAACAGTCATGATTGAACTATTCACTAATTCAGTAAATCTAAAAATGGAAGGGAAGCAGGAACACTTGATTTCGGTTGACGATAGGATTAGGAATACATACCGAAGAAGGATTCAACGAAGAACTGAAGAAGGCTCTTTGCAGTTTGCTACTCGGAATATTCGATCGCCTATCCATCACGTTTGACATTTTTCCTTGCTCGTTGCCTCTCAATTAAGCTGCTTATGTTTTCAAAAATTAGGGTTTTCATTTGAGGTTTTGGGTAAAGTTAGAGGTGCGATGGATTAGAGTATGTTGGGAATAGGGGATTTGATGGGAATGAAATGAATAGAAGTATTGCGTCGCGGGAATGCAAATGTTAGTGGGAAAAGGGTAAGGGTAGCGTGGATTGATGAACATGGATGGACGGTTGTGTTTTTCATTTATGAGGATGTGGATTGATGATGTGTACTTTTAACTGGTGTAATGCAACGTTATGAACTGGTGTTGCACGTCACAACATTAGAATTCCAACCGCAACAGTGCATTCATGTCTAATGCAACAACATATGAATATTGTTGCAGAAGATCAAACAAAGCATAGCTTTTGCCACACTTTTCATGTAACGCACACACATTAGTGTCGAATATTCCCACTTTTGTAGTAGTTTCATATCTAGAGCTCTTTACCTGGGAATGTTTTAATCACGATATAGTTATTCCCTTGTTAGTAAACTGCATGCTAAAGGATACGCTTGTTGTGTTATTATGTATGTTAGATTGTTTGTAAATGACTGATAGGCATGCGGGGAACCATTGTATATTTCCCATTCCATAAAGTGGTCACATTAATCAAACGGACTTACCGTTTGGGAGATATGACTGAAATAAGGTTTGAAGATGGAAAAATAGCACAATCGGGCTTAATAGGGTGATTAACAGCTAGAACCATAACCCATTTCAGGATTAAGGTTATGGGAGGGCTGAAAGGGTTTGGAGAAACATTCCCTTTCATTTTTCCAGCCGCCACAAACCTTCCTTGAACCCTGTAATGGCCTTTATCTTCTAAATCTCTCTCTAATCACTTTTTAACCACTAATCAACCAAATCTACATCAAATCATGTCGGATTAGCACCAAATTAAAGGTAGAGCTGCTGCACTACATAGGTATCCAAGCCAAATCAGTTAAAGTTTCAGATCTATCATTTATTTGTTTCTATGGTGAGTGATTAGCATGTTAATTTACTAATTATGGCTAATTAGGGGTGATTAGTGATAATTAGCGAAATTTTACATCAGAAAAATATGGGAAAATATGCACAAATTCTAAAATAATATTTTATGTCGCTGGTATGAATTTGGGTTAATTTGATCAATTTTGCAAATCCTATAGTTAGATATAGTTAAACATGGTTATGGGGAAATCATGGTTTTGGGTATGTTTGATCTAAAATAACCTATGTGATTGATGTTTTGACCCTTTTGATTGAACTTATTTGTTGTTACTGCTGTTTGGTATGTTTTGTGGTTGCATAGGAAAGTTAGAATGGTCGAAAATGCCGTCATGTAGCAAATTTAGCTTGTTGGAAGACTGTTGGGAAGGGCGGCTCGTGACTATGGGTCGTGACATGGGAATCACAAAACGACCCAGACGAAGCTCACGAATCGACCCTGAAGACACCCACGAGCCCGAACCGTGAAGCACCCCGAACCGCAAGCCGTGAAGTAACCCGAACCGCCTGCTACACGAACCAATTCGGAGGAGTAGGCATTCACGAACAGAGCAGGAGAAGAAGTGCACAAACCACCTAGATGGAGAGCCCAACCCGACCCGGTGGGGGTAATCACGACCCAACCCCAATGATGACTCCGAACCGAAACGCCTGCTTCACAAACTCACGAATTGAATGGAGATCGAACCGAACCGAAGAAGACCAAAACCGGAGATGCAAAGGAAGTCCAAATGAGAAGTTATTACTCTGGGTCTAGATGGGAACCGACGAGTTAACTTCTAGAGTTGGGCTTTGCTGTGGGACGTGTTCAAAAGGGTTATCGATATCCATAACTTTGGTTCACCATTGAGAGAGGGGGTTTGTAGATGAACCAGGGCCAGGGCTATGTGGACTGGTTGACCCGTTAGTATTATTGACTATGGACCAGTGCAGTGGGGTCAGAGGTTGTATGGAGTAGGACTCCGTCAGGGCCCCAAATGGCAAAGTGGTCGTACCGATAGTTGTACGGAGTTCGACTCCGTCATGACCCCAATGGATCTGGTGATCGAAGCATTGGATATCGTATGCTTTACGCACTGAGTTAGAGATGTGAGGATGATTGTTATGTTTGATGTTTGCTGTCACCATGCCACTCACACTTCCATTTTACACCTTATGTTAGTATTACTTTAGAAACTATACATCTTGTTGTGCTAACTCTTTGGTTGCAAGTCCAGGTCATGTATGATTAGTAATACCTTTTATTGTTTTATTTTGCTGCTAACGCTCATACCAGACTTTTGTCTGACCCAGAGTTTTATGTCTCTTTTTATTACTCCTAAACGAGAAGACTAGAGACAGATTAGGTGGTTATGCACGAGTTGCTGTCCGGAGACGAGAAGTGGGCTTCCACGTACTATATATATGTTCTCCCTGTGTTGTAGCTGGTCACTGCTTTGGGCATTAGTAGTGTACCTCTTTTATTTCCTTGTAGAGACAGTATTTTGAAGTTGTAACAATGGTTTGGATCATAAGCTGTATTCTAGATTCCTCTACTCTGATGGATATGGTTTAGTTTTCAGCTTATGTACTGTCTCAGCTATTTTATATCAAGTTATGTTATTGTTATATTTTATTCCTTACGCTGTGAGATATACTACAGTTTCTTGGTGATTCATCGTTTCAAACCCCCTTCTTTTAACCACCGTCCCGTGCCAGTCGGGCATCGGCGCAACACATTTCAAGGGAAATGTTTGATGGTACGGGGCGGCCGTCACACATTTTTACCACTAATCAAGAACACAAATACATGGACATTATGGATGTTTGATTAATGGTTATATTATGGGATATATTGATGGCTTAAGTTAGTTTACATTTAAGTTAATTAGCTTGCTTTTAACACTTAGGAAGCTACCGATATGGTCTTTTCTTGCAATTAATCCAACAGTATAAAAAATCTAGACTTAGTTTCTCTTATTCACTTCTTCAGTGCATGTTAAATTATAAAATATAACTTTCAGTAACTAGATCTCTGTACAAGTATTGATAAAAAGATGTTTGCTTTGTGATTTTTAACTTATCTATTTGGAATGGTTGACTTGGAAGGTGCTAAAGAAGAAGATGGGTTGCTGTATTATTTTTTGTGGATAAGCCTGAATCTCTCGTTTAGGGTTCATACGAAGATGCATTTTTATTCATATAAGACAGCTTACATGGTTGCTTCTTTCTTGGTGAGTCTTCTTTAAGTTCAAGATAATGTTATGATTTTTCATTATCTTTTCCAAAATTGTAATTTTGTTAATGTCATTGCAATGTAGGAAGAAATGATACATCTTTATGGAAATTGACTTTGTTTTGTTGAGCCTAAATTTAACACTTCAACATTTGTGTTAAATAACTTTCCTTTTACCTTAAAAAGCTTGGAAATTGTCTCCCGTCACTCATATTAGAAATGCAAAAGAGATGACATCAGATTTTAATGGCCATGGGGCATTATCATTGTTATTCCTTATATATTTACAGCTTATAGTGATTTTGTGATTTAGTCTACACATTAATCCCTATATTTATTTGAGACTCATATGTCCTATGTCTTAGTGCAATCAAATAATAATTTTGACTATTTGAATTCATAAAAAGTATTAAAACACTACTATCTTCAGCTAAGAGCAATGTACACTTTTTTGAACTAGCACTTGAGTTGAAGTGGGAAATGAAGATCAGTTGTAACTGATATAGTAATGGACACAAAATGAAAGTAAAACAATCTATGTTGAAATAAAATGAATATAATTGAAATTTAATGAATGTGAGAAAAACAAATAAATGTTCACCTTGAATATGAATGATTGGATAAAGGAGAATTTCAATGGTCAAATAAATGATGAACAATAGTTAATAAACTATATTAGGCATTAAAGAAACAATTTAATGTCAGACAACTCCACATTCATCCACTCATTAATATTCTATGGCAAAATATTCTACACTGACTTACAAGCAACTTCATCTGTAAAGTATGAACAAAGAGTTGAATATATATATATATATATATATATATATATATATATATATTTCATGTGCTTTGAAATGTCTATGTCAGTTACCCAGAAATGTAAATCTACAGAGGAATCATAAAGATTGATTTAAACAAGCTAATGCATGAATGTAAATACCTTATTCATCACATTCATCCATATAATAAGGTTAATATGATCACATAATTCATTATCAATTCTTAACACTAATCATTCTTCTCTAATGGCAGTTGTAACATCAGAAAATAGTGATTCACTGCAATATTGTTTGCTAACTATCTTCCTAACTCAATTTAAATCCACATTAAGATCAGATCAAATCTGAAATCCAATTAGATTTGAAATAAAAAACTGTTTCACTTTCCAGTGTAGAATCCCAAGCAAAATGCTTGGCTATTGAATATCTCAGGTGTCTTTGTAATTCAACTAAGTATGATGTTTTATTTATTATATGTGTGACACCCTATGTCCGTTAATTTCACTCTTTATCAGAATGCATTAAGTTTCGTGAAGCGTTAAAGGTAAATAGTAATAGAAACATTACAAGAAAAATATAAAATAATAGCAGAATTAAACTTTATTAAATAGAAAAGCTCCGTGGTCCAAACCCAATTACATAATAAGTCTGAAATACTTAAAACTCATTACATCAGCATAAACCTTTTGTCTTGTACCAAAATCATCATCAAAGTACAATAATACATAAAAAGAGCATAATCCCCAAAATATAGCCATAGTAGAGAATATAGGGAATCAAGCATTACATCTATGCAGCTCCAAACAGAATGAAAGAAGAATCCTGATCAAGCTTGAGTATTCCCACCTTGAGAACCTGGGAGTGAAACGGAAGAGAGAGAAAAGGAAACAAAATGGGGGCAGACATAAAGTCTAGCGAGTCCAGTTACTTTTAGTATATAAATAAGTAAAAGCATCATGACAAGCATATAAACTGAATGAAATAAATAACTATATACAAGGCAGGTATGACAGGATAAGCAGGATAGACATAACATAATATATTGCGCTTCTCGCGTATTTTTCTCTACACCAATTCTAGTATAACGAAAACAAGATGATCCCTACTAGAACTAGATGGTAGACTAAGGTGTACTTCTAGTAATAGGTTTTACCCCAACAAGAATAGCAGGTAGCCCCACAGGAATAACAGGTATTACACCCAACAAGAATAAGAGGCTCCCCAACAAGCAAGACTAGATGTACCATAATTACTACCCCAATTGTGACACCCCACGTCTGTTAATGTCACTCGTTAAGAGAATGCATTAAGTTTCGTGAAGCATTATAGGTAAACAGAAATAGAAACGTTACAAGACAGATATAAAATAGCAGCGGAATTTAAAAACTTTTTATTAAGTAGATAACACCGTGGTTCAAAACATGGTTACATCATAAGTCTGAAATGCATAAAACCCAGTACATCATTAAAACTTTTATCATGTACTAAAATCGTTAGAGTACAATAATAATGAAAAGAGCATAATTCCCCAAAAATATAGCAATACATCTAAGAAGCTCCGAGAAGAATGAAAGCAGAATCCTGATCAAGCTTGAGTATTCCCATCCTGAGAACCTGGGGAGGGGGGAACGGAAGAGAAAGAAGAGGAAACAAAATGGGTCAGACATAAAGTATGGAGAGTCCAGTTACTTTTAGCATATAAATAAGTAAAAGCATCATGACAGGCATATAAAGTGGATAAGAGATAATAGTGTCAAATGGCAGGTATAACAAGGTAAACAGGATAAATATGATAGAATATACTATGCTTCTATAGTACTTTCTCCTTTTCTCTCTCTCTGCACCAATACTAGTATAACTAGAATGAGATGATCCTAACAACTACATGATGGTAGACTTAGGCGTACTTCTAGTGAGAGGTTTAACCTCATACAATCAACAGGCAGCCCAACTAAACATACTGGAGTTACGCCTAAGGGTATTAACGGGCTCCTAAACATACCAAAGTCTTTATGTACCCCAATTACTACCCCAATCGATCGGCTCCATACTCCGTAGATACCCTGTGATGGCCCTACAGTAGGATGTGTCACTCCCTAAAGTGGCAACCCTTCGTTTTCAGGATGTGCACAACCGTATCTATTGATGTCACGACGTCTTAGCCTCCTTTGTCAAACACGTGCGCGCACATGGCCCCGTTGGAATGCACCGCCCACACCGTCCCCCACGTTTAGATCTTTTACAATCAGCCCAGTAAGCGTGCCCCGACTCCGACCTAGTTTGGAGTACTCGTTTGATACCTATATATGGGTTACTGACTGAAACGAGTTCCACACACAAGATGATACAAGCTCCCTCTAGGCTTGTATCCCAACTACTAGGTTTTCCATAGGTTATGCCATACCAGAGTAAAAAGATTGCATGTCATACCAGGGTAAAAAGATTGCATGCCATACTAGAGTAAAAGATTGCCTGCTATACCAGAGTAAAAGATTGCATAACCCCACAGGTTAAATTTGTGGGACTATATATATACATACATACATACACACATATATATATATATATATATATTACCCACCTCCCCAAGATATACTTAAACCTCCCACTGACTCAAGTTAACATGTTCATACAATACTTTATGGATTCAACTAGGTTAAGTATTCAAGTTCATTACCATATCCATTTATGGTTATAATGTGCTAGACCTCCCACATTAAGCCCATAACTTGTGGATGTTGGATATGCCGGGCGGTTCCGGGCAGACTTCTTCCACAAGTCGGACTTAACCTCGTGTCTTAGCCCGTTACGTGTTTATGGACTTAGACCCCTCACATTAGATTCACCAATTGTGGTCGTTGGATATGCCGGTCGGTTTCACGTAGACTTTCACCACAAGTGTAATCTAACTTCGTGTCTAAGCGTGGTTACAGTTTCTAATTACTGTAATTCTAGGCATTTCCATTATTAACTAATTTTTCCTATGTCATTATAGGTTTTCATTCCCCTTTTCCAAATCATATTCATCGTGTACCGTATGCCCCAAATTAAGATATAAATCACAATTGATTTATGCCCCAAATCCATATTCATATATTTAATTCAAGTTATACCCAAATTTCCCAATCCAAGTTTTGCCCCAATTTTAACGTTTTCCACCTCATTCCCAATTTCACGCGTTCGCATATCTCAGCGGCATGCCTAGGCTCGAAAGTTGCCTGGCTACAAAATAAAAAGGAAAAGAAGAAGGGAAGAGAACAGAAATGATTATAATAACAAGATTGACATATAACGGCAAAAATAGGCACAACAACTAATAAGCATACAGCGACAGAATTGGGCATAATGACAGGATAGGCATATGAGAACAGATCTGATAAACATGTGATAATAGAACTGATTCTAACATAATAGGGACAAACATGATGAGATCTAAATAGTGAATTAGATCTACAAACAATGGCAGATCTGACATGATAAATAGGTATAGGCTTAGATCTTGTTCATAGTTATGTCAATATAACTTAGCTACACAGGTTATGGCAGATTTGATATGATTCGACTAATCACAGGCTTAGATCCAATTCATAAACATGTTAAGATTATCTTTTCAATATTCATATCTAAAAATAACGTAGACTCACTGTAATTGGATCTAAGAACAGAAGAATAATTGCGGATGTAGTACAAATCTCTGAATTTGGCCTAACTTTGATTGTTGAAGAAGAATGGACTGTTTTAATCTGGGCTAAGGCAACATCTAGTTCTCCATTGTTTTTGAATGAATAAAAAAATGAGAATGAGATCTTATTTATAACCTAGGGTTCACGAATCTGGTCAAAAAACAAGTCCATATAAGCATAAATGTACTTCGCCCGGATCTGGGGGGTGTCGGCATTGGTGTCGACATGGGTGTCGACACCCCCTTATGATGTCGACATATGGGTCGATACCCCTAGGGTATGTTGACCCCCAACGGGTCCAATTCCCTCCAATACTTCTCGCTTCTGATTTTGAATTTATTTGAACAGTTTTGACTTTTTATGTGTGTGTGTATATATATATCTTATGCGTATACAAACTTCAAACCTTAATATCTTCTTCACACAGTGTCTGTTTTACGCAAATCTGGTGTCTATCTTAAGAAGAATTCCAAGACGAACGCAGTGCCATAGTCTGTTTCACTTAATTTGCATTATTTATTTAAATGTTCCTTAGTTTACTATCTTAATGTGTTATAAGATTACGGGGTGTTACATTCTCCCATATTCGTCCCCGTAATCTCTAAGTTAAGAAGAATGCATATCCTAACATCCATCACCCATTTACTCATCCACCAATCATATGCATTTATTATCCTTAAAATATTTCTAATGATTATATGAACATATGCAAAGGTGTGTGTATATGTCCCTATACAAATGCAAAAGATTAGGCAGCATACTGATTCAGTCGACCTCCTTAATGCAATGTATGTTAGTGCCATAAATCCAACATGTATGCAAATAATCCTATTATATTAAGTAAGTTCTAGATGTGTGCACAATCATTTATCCAAATGCAACATCCATATGATGATACACTCACTTTCATCCATTAAAAGAAGAGAAATGCACACACGTCTATATGCAGTATGAGAGTGATTGAGCCGATCCAGTGCCTTATGTGTGTATATATGCATCCACGAGCAATCACTAGCAAACACTTGCATCCATCAAACATAACATGTCTCAAACACATGTTTACATCCATGGAATTTCTACCTAAAGGTCAAAGATTTGATCGATAGGATTTTCTTAAATGACAGAAACAAGCATAAAAAAAGCTTTGGAAAGGAAGTTAAGGACATACCCTTGAAAAGAAAAGGGTACAAAGCGCGAATATTATGTTCGGTCTCCTAAGTTGCATCCTCTTGGTTATCTTTCCACTGAACATTCATCAATTTAACCACTCGATTGCGTAGTTTCTTAACTTCTGATCCAAGAATGCGGGTAGGTACTTGCCTAATTGTCGCCTCCCGTTCCACCTCTACTTCCTCAAGCATACTCGACTCAATTACTTCTGCAGTATCATGCAAACACTTCCGTAAATGAGAAACGTGGAAAACATCATGAGCGCCGGACAGTCTCTCTGGTAGCTTTACTCTACAGGCCATTTGGCCAATTCTTTCTGTTATGGGAAATGGCCCTACAAATCATGGTGCCAATTTCCCTACAGATCCACAGTGAACCACATTCCTTAATGGTGATACCTTAACGAAAACCATGTCTCCCACCTCAAAATCAGTGTCAATCCTTGTCCTATCTACGTAGGATTTCTGCCTATCCTTGTAACACCCCGTATTTTCTGTGAACATAAGAGTAACAAATCAGATAATAATTAAATTGTAACAAAATAATTAAGGGAAACGGGTTACGCCATTGCGTTCATCTTGAAATTCTACTTGGGATATAGTCCAAGTTTGCGTAAATCGGACTCCGTATGAAGAAGATATGGCCTTCGGAAGTTTCAGTAAAAACCAGCCCGAAAATTCAGAATTCAGAATTCAGATTTCGAAATTCAAGCAGACACCCGGGCTGGGCGGGAAAATTCCCGTCTAGGTCGACACTAGGGTCGACCTGGGGGTCGACCTGGGTAAACAGGTCGACACTAGGGTCGACCTTAGGGTCGACCTCCCCCCCCTCTTTCCAGATCTGCAGACAGATCCATTTTTCTGCACATGGACGCCTTTTTGACCAGATTCGTAAGCTCTAACCTATTTAAACACCCCCAAACCTAGCTTTCTCTCCACACAATTTCATTCTGCCTATACTCTGCCTCTATTCTAAAAAAAAATGGCGTCGCTACTCTGCTAGAATCAAAACTAGAACTAGTGCATCTTCTTCCAATCTGAATAGAGTTAAAAGAGAATCAAATCTAATCGATAGTCTACGCCAAAGGAGCGCTATTCAGTGTCAGAATACAGATCCCAGAAATCAAGATTTACCTTTTTAATTGTAAGTACAGTTATTTTCAGATATAAACTTTTATTATGATCTTGGCATGGTTATAAATCTGAATCTGAGGTTATGCATATTCTTATCTGTCAGATCTGTTTTTCTGTGATTATTCTGTATCTCCTTTCTCTTTCTGTTCTATAGCCAGGCTACTACGAGCCTGCGCCAAATCTCATAAGAGATTAAAGCATGAACGCTAATTCTGGGACAAATAATGAATATTGCATAATTGGACATGACTGATTTGAGAAAAGAACATAGGTTGTAAATTAAGATCTAGAATCAGTGCATACTATGTATAATAGACTATGATTTGGAAGAAGAATTAGTATATGATAGCATATGACTTGGGATTTGGAATATAATGCATATTATAATGCAAGATCTGATTTTGAGGACATAAAACATGATTAAAATTTAAGATCTAGATTTTGGGGCATGTTTTATATCACGATCTATGACTTGAAAAGGAAAAAAAATGTGACTTAGGCGTAAAGATCTATATTAAAATAGGTTAACTATTAATGTGAATGCACCTAAATATGGATTTTAGGATATTTGGCATCATAGGCTATAATTTGGCATAATTCATATTGTTTGGGGCTGTTTAGAGAATATTCTGTACTTTACAAAGTTTAAACTAAAATTTGGGCATATGTTGTATTATGAATTATGACCATGATTTAGGATTAGGCAAGATATGTAAATAGAATTTTAGAAATGAATAAATCTGTTGAATTGCCTAATCTGCTAAATCTGTTATCTGCTAAATCTGTTGAACTGCCTAATCTGCCAAATCTGTTATCTGCTAAATCTGTTGAATTGTCAAATCTTCCAAATCTGTTACCGGCTAAATCTGTTGAATTGCCTAATCCGTTGAAAACTAAATAATTGTAATTTGGGTATGAAAATCCATAGGATCGATCTAAGATTGAGTAAAACATGGAAATTTGATTGATCTGCTGTAACCTGTAAGGAAGTTTAATATGTTAAATGGACATAAATTAGTCTGATATCTGTATAATCTGTATTGGAATAAATTGGCTATGACATGAGCGTAGACTCCGTTTGCGGTGGAAGCCTGCCCGGAACTAACCGGCTTAACCAGCGACCGCAAACTGTCAGTCTAATGTGAGAGGTCGTAGGAATAACTAAAATATGCTTAGACACGAGGTTAGGTCTGGCTTGTGGCAGAAGTCTGCCCGGAACCGCTCGGCATATCCAGCGGCCACAAGCTACCGACCTAATGTGAGAGGTCTGTGCATTAATAATTAATTAATGCAAATCTAAAATAAACATGATACCTAAAACATGTTGGGTGGATAGGGTTAAAACAATTGGACTGATGAATCTAATAAATCCGTTTCATAAATCTGTTGGCCCAATACAAAGTTAGGTAAAACAATATGTAAGTCTGTTAATCTATATATCTGATCCGTTAGTCTGAGAACTTGTTAATCTGTATATCTGATCCGTTAGTCTGAAAACTTGTTAACTTGATTGTCTGATCTGTGAACTAGTAACCTGAACTCTATCTGAAATCTGTAAACAAGTTAATCTGAAATCTGTTAGTCCGGGGACACAAGGTTAGGAGGGGAAATACTTGTGTCATCTGTTGTTTGGGACCCATATTAGTCAGTAACCCTTTCTGGTATCAAAACTTTGACCCCACGCTATGTAGGGGTCCGGGCACTCTTACTGAACTAATTATAAGCGGTTCATTCTAATAATGGCGAGGGGTGTTGATGGCGTGTTCCAACCAAGTAATGTGCGTGCATGGATCCGGTCTGCTCTGAGGATGCAAGACACAGTGACATTGATAAATAGGTCTGTGCTAATAGGTTGTCACTTTAGGGAGTGATACACCCTACTATGGGGCCGACACAGGGTATTTACGTATTAGGGAGCCGATCGCTTAGCGGTAGGACTTAGGGTACACTTAGTTCTGTCTATTTCTGTTGGTACCGTCTGTTTCTGTTGGGTGGTAACACTTGTCTGTTTCTGCGTGGTACCGTCTATTGAGGTGGTAAAGTCTAATTACTAGTGTACACCTAATTCTAACATTCTGTTTCCATAGAGATTATTCTGTTTCCGTCTCTGATTCCGTTTCCGATTCTATTTCCGTACCTTCTGTCTGTTTTGGTGGTAAAGGCCCATTAGTTGGGTGGTAAAGGCCCATTATTAGTATTCTGCTTCTGTACCTTCTGTCTGTTTGGGTGGTAAAGGCCCATTACAAGCATTCTGTTTCTGTAGAGATTATTCTGTTTCCGTTTCTGTTTCAGTTTAGACATTATGGTAACACCTAATCTTGTTATACTAGTATTAGTGCAGAGAAGGGAAGACTAAGTAAGAAGCTTAGCTTAGTCTATATCATTCTGTTAACCTGCTATTCCTGTTACGGTTATCTCTCATCCAGTTTATTTACATGTCATGATACTATTATCTGTTTATATGCTAAAAGCCACTGGACTCACCAGACTTATTCTGACCTAGTTTGTTTCGCCTCTTTTCTTTCCGCCCCGCCCCCCAAGGTTTTCAGGGTGGAAACATAGGAGCTTGATGCAAATTCTCTCTGCTTGAAGTGTTTGAAGTATTGCTTGGCTTTGGCTCTATCTTTCCATGGCAGTTTATGTTGGGGATTATGACTTTAAAAACTGTTAGCCTACTTTGTGAACTAGGCAACACAAAGTCAAGAAACCATCCGTTGAAGAGTATTTCAAGTTATGTGACTTCGGTTCGGATCGGAAGGAAGCTCCACAATTCAGATTGATAGCAGCGTATCGGTTCGGATCGGATATCTCTTACTGGATAAATTGGTAAAGCATACCTGATCGGATCGGAAGGCCAATGAATCTCAGGTGGATCGGAAAGCTGTCTGCTTGCCACGACTTCGGAGCGGAGCGGAGTATGATTAGAGAAGAAGAGACGTTCAAGCTACTCCGGTTCGGGTCGGGTATTCCGATCCGAACCCCCAACCTGCATGTCTCCGACCCGCACCCATGATCCAGGAAAATCTCCTATAAAGTCGCCTGGAGAACCGGACCGGATGTGACCAATTCCTACCCCTAACGTCCATCTCATTGATGCGTTGTCTGCTTGATGGCCCATCCGAACCCGAAGAGAGGGCGATGGATGACACGTGTTCCGACCCGGATTGCATTTCAGGCAAATTCACACCTATAAATACCCCAACTAGAGACAAAGAGGAGGATCTTTTCAGCACTTTTGAGAATCCAAGTACTTCCACCATTCGAATTCCTTCACTCCCGGAAAATCCAAACCATCTTTCATTTCTTGTTTTTATCTTTCTGAGTGAACAAAAGTGAGTTGTGAGCGAATCTTACATTGTATTTGTAATTGAATTACTGAATATAGTGAAAACTAAGTGGACGTAGGCATTTCTTCGCCGAACCACTATAAACCTTGTGTGTTCTTTTTTATTTCTGCTTTACTTTATCTTGTTTCTAATCAATTTGGGTGTTAGAACCACATTTGGGTCTAACATTTTGGTGCTTTCACTGAGAATCTTCATCTAAATTCTTTATTTTCCGGGATCTCTTTCTACTTTTTGAACCGTTGAGTTCAAAGAAGTGAATCCATAAGTGTCTCCACTTTCTTACATTCGTTGAAGTAATTGTCAAAGACTCATGGCCAGAGGAAAAGGCAAGGAAGTCCAGTCTGTTCAAGGAAATGGAGCTAGTGAAGATCAGCAGCATGCTGTTGTAACAAGGTCTAGGGGGCAGAGTTCAGCAGCAGGGAGAATCAATGCAGGAAATCCGAACCGACAGCAAGGGGAAAGTTCCGATCCGATCCGGGTTGGGGACTCTGAAGCAGTGCACTCCCCCAGTCTGAACCGACCCGACTTGCTCGCTGCACACCGATCCGAACAGGCACCCCAACTCCGATCCGACCCGACTTCCTACCTCCGATCCGACCCGATGCTTGGTGAAGCTGGAACATCTGCTCGAGTCCCCGCGAATGCTCCAATTCCAGCTGCCAGGGTTGGAGACCAGGCCAATCCATCTGCTCCCATCACTCAAGGAGATTTCTCGCGCTTGCTTGATATGCTTGAGAGCACGAGGGAAGCTATGAGAGTTCATGAGCGTACCAACCTCATGATGCAGGAAAATATGAGGCTCATGAGTCGGGAAATCAGTGAGCTCCGCCGGCAAAGAACTCCGTCGCCAGTTCGTCATACACCAGTAGATCAATCTTCATCTTCTGAGGAAGAGAGGCCCCGTGAGCGAAGGCCACTCGAACGACCTCAGAACGTGGAGCAGCTAACGTTTGGATCTTTGGGATCTCGCGAGGATATCGCACGAGCATTAAGAAACGATAGCCCATCTCGGGGGCAAAGACTCCAGTCCCCTCTTCCCGAGATCGACCGGGAACGCGGGGAAAGGAATCGAGCAGAGGCAGCTCGAAGAAGAAGGGTGTCTCCTGAGCAAGAGCCCCGGAGGAACTCGGACGCTAGGGCCAGGGAACCTGAGCAGCCCCTAACTAGTGCTGATGTGCAGGCGATGGTTCGTCGAATTATGTCCGAAAGCCGGAATTATACAAATGAAGACTACGGCATAGAGCGAAGCCATACTCCGTTCACTGACGACATCCTAGACTTCCAGTTCCCCCGACGCTTTAATTTGCCGCAGATGGATAAATATAACGGAAGGACTGATCCAGGACAGCACTTGATGCGGTATTCGTGGCTTATGAATGCCGCTGCTGCCCCCGATGAAGTAAAATGCAAAGCGTTCCCAATCTACCTAGAAGATGTGGCTTTATTTTGGTTTACCCGACTTCCTCCTCGTTCAATTTCTAATTACAAAGAACTAAGTGAGCGTTTCATGAACCAGTTCCGACTACATGCTCGAAAGTCCAAGAGCGTTATTGAATTGTCGAGGATCAAACAGGCACCAGGAGAATCTTTAAGGGCATATTTAGATCGTTTTAACCAAGCTGTAACTGAGGTCAGTGACCCGCATGAGCCCACAATTCTGATGGCATTGAAGGAAGGAGTCGATCCCGAATCTGAGTTTGGAGACTACCTTTCTGGGAAGACACCCTCCACAAGGGCGATATTCTACGAAAAAGCCGATATTTATCTAAGACGAGAGGAGGCCCGGGCAAACCGGAAGAGAAAGTCCGAGAAAGCTTCAAAGGAGAATGTGCAGAGTAATATTGCAGTGAAGCAGTCTGGGGAAAGTTCTGGCAAGGTTGAGGTAAATGTAGGAAACAAGGGTGGAAACAGCAATACTGGAAGCGGGGGAAACAACAACAACCGTAATTCGAACGGTAACAGGAGAAACAGAAATAGGGGAAGCGACCCAAACAAAAGGCCCCGATTCCAGAACTACGAGAACTACACACCGTTGAATGACACGTTGGAAAATATTTACCTGGACACGTATAATGTGTTGCAGTACAAAAGACCGCCACCTCGTGATTCGACCGAGAAAGAAATGGCGACAGGGAAATTTTGCTTGTTTCACGGAACGCATGGACATTCGACCAATGAGTGTCGACATTTGAGGGATGTAATTGAAAAGCTGCTGCGTGAGGGAAAGTTGGATGAGTACAAGGTTGCCCCGAGGGATAGGGGGCAAGGAGAGCAGGCTCCAAAGCAAATCCTACCTGCTCCTAAGCCTACCGCGCAGCAGAAAGGTAAAGGGATCGTCATCAACTCCATAGTAGGCGGACCTCACCCGGCAATCCGAAGCTTTAGGTCAATGGACCAATATGTGAATGCTGCCAAACATCTAGATGTGAATGAAGGTGACGAGTTGGAAGATGTCACCCCCATCAAACAACAAAAAACCATGTTCGATGACGTGGTGTTTCGCAGCCGAGACAACACGGGAATACAATCTCCCACCAATGATCCGTTGGTTATTACTACCACTATTGGGCCGGCTTTGGTCCATAAGGTATTAGTAGACAACGGAAGTTCCGTTAATATTTTGTTCAAGAAGTCATTTGATCAGATGAAGCTTGAGCCTGAAGATCTGAAACCTTGTGAAGGATGGATTAGAGGTTTCAACGGAGCGACGACAGCTCCTATGGGATACATAGAGTTGCCTGTGACCCTAGGGCAAGGAGAACGTAGAAGAGTGCGAATGCTTCAGTTTGTAGTACTGGACGTAGATTCGCCATATAACGCATTTTTAGGGAGACCTGCCCTCGCTGAGTTTAGAATTTGTATCGCCCCTTGGTGCTTGTTACTAAAGTTCCCAACCGAAGCCGGGACTGGAGTAATAAGAGGGGATCAGGTTTCTGGACGGGCCTGCTATGTGGCCGAACTGAAGATGTTGATGAAAGGAGTTAATGCTGGGAATAAGGATGCCTCATCTCCCTCAAAGGGGGACTTGGCATAGAAATTAGAGAGGTTGAACCCAAGGGAGTTGCAAAAAGGAACGCCTGAAGACCTGGATCCTAGAAAAGACGAGGAACCAGAGGCTAGGAATGCAACTCCTAATGAAGCAACAGTGGAAATTCCTGTTGATAAAGCTGATCCGACGAAAGTTTTGAAGATTGGTTCCCAATTGGATCCACGTCGTGCTGAAGAGCTGACGAACTTCTTGAAGGCGAACTTAGATGTGTTCGCCTGGACCCATGCTGACATGTGTGGGATATCGCCTTCCGTTATCAGTCACAAATTGAATGTAAATCCGAAGCATCCGCCTGTGAAGCAAAAGAGACGCATGCTGGGCCCAGAGAGGTCGGTTGCTCTCAAAGAAGAAGTAGAGAAATTGAAGCAAAATGGGTTTATTCGAGATTCGACCTATCCCGATTGGATATCGAATCCCGTCCTGGTAAAGAAGCCAAACGGAAAGTGGCGAACTTGTATTGACTTTTCAGATTTAAACAAGGCTTGCCCAAAGGATAGTTTCCCACTTCCCAGAATTGACCAGCTTGTAGACTCGACAGCAGGTCATGAACTTCTCTCTTTCATGGATGCGTATTCTGGATACAATCAAATTCCTATGCATGTGCCAGACCAAGAGCATACGAGTTTCATTACGAATTTGGGATTATATTGTTATGTTGTAATGCCGTTCGGATTAAAAAACGCTGGAGCTACTTATCAGCGATTGGTAAATAGAATGTTTTACGATCAGATAGGAAAAACTATGGAAGTTTATGTGGATGATATGCTGGTTAAATCAAAGCAGTCCTCCAGTCATACGCAAGACTTAGCAGAGATGTTTGGTATCTTGCGGAAATACCGTATGAAATTGAATCCTTTAAAATGTTCATTTGGAGTGGCGTCGGGAAAGTTCCTTGGCTTCATTGTGAGTTCCCGAGGAATTGAGATCAACCCTAGCCAGATAGCGGCGATTAGAAATATCAAAGAACCAAGGAAAATTAAAGACGTCCAAAGTCTGGCAGGGAAGGTAGCGGCGCTAAGTAGGTTCATCTCCAAAGCCACCGATAAATGTGTTCCATTTTTTGATTTGATAAAAAGGGGAAAGAAGAACTTCCAGTGGACTCCCGATTGTGTCGAGGCTTTTCAAAATCTGTTAGAACTGTTAGAAAAACCGCCAATCTTATCAAAGCCCGTAGATCATGAAGAACTATTTGTTTATCTAGCAGTCTCGGCTCACGCTGTCAGCACAGTTCTGGTTCGAGAGGAAGATAAAGTACAAAGGCCAGTATACTATGTGAGTAAGAAATTAGCAGCGGCAGAGCGCAACTACCCAAAGATCGAGAAGCTTGCTTATAGCCTCTTGATTGCATCCCGAAAGCTTTGTCACTACTTCCAAACCCATCCAATAACCATATACACCGATCAGCCGTTAAGACAAGTGCTGCAGAGAACCGAAGCGTCGGGAAGGTTGATTAAATGGAACATAGAACTAAGCCAGTTTGATTTGAATTTTCAACCACGAAAGTCAATCAGGGGGCAAGCTCTAGCAGACTTTATTGCGGAGTTCACCATTCCAGAAGAAGAAATAATCAATGACCAAGTGGTCAAATCTGAGGATAAGCTAGAGATGAATCCGTGGAGACTATATACAGATGGAGCTAAAAATGACCGAAGATCCGGAGCTGGAATTGTCTTAGTCACTCCGGAGGGACGGTCGTTATATTACGCCATGCGATTAGAATTTTCGGCAACAAACAACGACTCTGAGTATGAAGCCCTGATTGCCGGGCTGAAACTCGCTAAAGACCTCGGAGTAAAAGTGATGGATATATTTTGTGACTCTAAGATTGTTGTTTGTCAAGTGAGAGAGGAGTTCGCGGCTCGAGGACCTCGACTTGTCGCTTACCTCAAGAAAGTGAAAGAGCTATTAAATAGTTTAGAGCGGTACAACATAACACATATTCCCAGAGAAGAAAACCAGAAAGCGGATAGACTAGCAAAATTAGCTAGTTCTGACAATCCAGAAGGGACTGAGGTAATTCCAATTGAAACGTTGGAGTCGCCAAGCTTTGAATCAATGGAAGTTGAATTCGTTCTTGAAACGGAACCAGAGAAGGAGTCATGGATGACTCCAATCAAGAGTTTTCTTAAGAATGGGACTCTCCCATCGAAGAAGAGTGAGAAGAGAGCTGTAGTTCGCAAAGCTGCCAGATATGTTATGCAAGACGATATTCTCTATAGACAAGGATTTTCTATGCCCCTGTTACGATGTATCGCACACGACGACATCAAGCGTGTACTGAGAGAAGTGCACGAAGGTGAGTGTGGAGATCATACAGGAGGTCAAACTTTAGCGAAGAAAATATTGCGATACGGATACTTCTGGCCTACGATCAACAAGGATGCAGCTGATTATTCACGACGCTGCGATAAGTGCCAGAGATTCGCCAAAATCCCCAGGGCACCATCAACCCAGCTTAAATCGATGGTGAGTCCTTGGCCATTTGCCACATGGGGAATCGATATCATTGGAGTTTTACCAATTGCTAAAGGAGGAGCTAAGTATGCCATAGTAGCCGTGGATTATTTCACGAAGTGGGTGGAAGCTGAACCCTTGACTAAGATTACCACAAGAAAGGTGATAAGTTTTGTGGTTCGAAATATTATATGCCGATTCGGAATCCCAAGGACAATTATTACCGACAACGGGACCCAATTTGATAGCACTGAATTCAGAAACTTTTGCCAGAAATATAAGATAGATAAACGATATACTGCAGTTGCCTATCCACAATCTAATGGACAAGTAGAGGCAATAAACAAGGTAATAAAATCCATCCTCAAAAAGCGATTAGAGCGTGCAAAGGCAAAATGGGTTGATGAATTGCCCCTAGCTTTGTGGGCATATCGAACAACGTTTAAAACGGCTACTGGTCATACCCCTTTCTCCCTATCCTTTGGTTCAGAAGCAGTAATTCCAGTTGAGCTGGAAGTTCCTTCCCACAGGGTGACATATTATGACCCGATGACGAATCGGGCACTTTTACTTGAGTCTCTTGATGAAGTCGAAGAGAAAAGAGACGAAGCAGACTTGCGTGCAGCAAGACATCGGCATCAGATGGCACACTATTATGACAAAAAAGTTCGCCTCAGGACTTTTGAACCAGGAGATTTGGTGCTAAAGAGAGTTTTTCCATCTCTTCCTCACCTCGGCCCAAAATGGGAAGGACCCTTTGTCATCCAACGGAAACTTGATAAGGGAACATTCAAGTTAACGACCGTAGATGGCGAAGAAGTCCCTCGAGCATGGAATGCCCAACACTTAATGCGATATTTGGATTAGAAATGCTATACTTTTTGCTGTTCTTCCTGTAAACTCTGAAATAAGGCACGACTTGCCTTGGGAAAATCCGGTGATATGAATAAAGAACTATAAAGTGGATGTAGGCTATGACTTAGCCGAACCACTATAAAAATATTGTGTGTTATTTACTTTTATGCATTTACATTCATTAGTTGTTCTGTTGTGATTATAAAATACAGGACAACTGAGAGCCTAAAGAAGGTTGAAAACAGTCTGGACATGAAAAGAAGCACAATGATTATTTGTGCGATAGGACGTGAAAGAATGAGAAAACGACAGTCTAACTCTAACTCTCCAGAGAAAGAGAGAGAGTATAAAAGCGTCTCCGACTGAGCGCTGAAAAAGAAATTCTATTTCGAACTCTAACTCTCCAGAGAAAGAGAGAGAGTATAAAAGCGTCTCCGACTGAGCGCTGAGAAAGAGGTTCAACTCCGAACTCTAACTTTCCAGAGAGAAAGAGAGTATAAAGGCGTCCCTGACCGAGCGCCGAGAAAGAAATCTTTTCCCGTTGAACGACCGGGGAATAAACAAATAGCTGAACTCGAACTCTAACTCTCGAGAGAATGAGAGAGAGTATAAAAGGAATGCCAGGAAAAACAACAGGAGTTGGTGATACAGGAAATGCTATCCCGTTAAAGAATCGGGAATATTCAGATTGCATGGTTAAGCACTGAATAACTTATGGAGATTGACTGGGGACACATATATATACACATATCTCCCCTCTCCACAACTTTGTTTCATAACTATATATATGCATTTTTACATAAGTGCAGAACTGCTAACAAATAAACATTGCAGAAAGTGAATTATTTTTATTTACAAATGAATAAATTTGTACAGGAAAATGACTAAAAAAGAAAGTGCGAAAGCTGCTGGTGTAGCAGCACTTATTGATTTACAAAGATGCTAAAAGGACACAGAAGAACCCACTATTTGGGCTTGGAATGAGCCTTTGATTTCTTGACAGCTTTTTCTGCATCTTTTGCTTCCTTCTCGGCTTCAGTCAAGATCCGCTTTGGTCTCTTTTTCCCTGAAGACGTAGTACTGGGGCCAGCAGACTTTTTCCCGGAGGGCGGGGCACTGGAATCGAGAGAAGATTTTTTAGCAAGTTCTTCGGTAATAGATCTAGTGGAAAGCTTAACAACTAACCTTGAACCTGCATCCACAACTGCAAGGGGCTTGAGGACCTCAGGGTCTAATTCTTCAGCCTTTAATTGCAAGCGCCTGTCTTGATCAGCCTTCATGGCAGCTAGGGTAATGTCCTCAGCGCTTTTTGACTCCCCGGTTATTGTAACTTCTGGTTCCTCATCATGCCCCTCGTCTCCTCCGTCGTCTCTTAACGCTGCAATCATTTCTTCGTCATGGGGAGTAGTCACCTTAGTTGATTCACTCCTTCCTCCCAAGTCTGTGGAAGCAGCCTTGTCTTCCCCTTCTTTGACCCTATCAGCGGGCTTTGTCCCAGTGGTATCTCCTTGAACAACATCTGTCTTCGCGGAGGATTCAACGCCTACAAAATGAGAAACATCGGTTATCAACTCAGGCGAGAGCAGAGGATTTCTCATCGAACATTCAGTCATGTAGCCAAAGGTAGTAGTAGCCTTGACAAATTAAGGAGAAAAAATAGGAATACCTTCTGAAGACTTTTCAGCAGGGGTGACTACTACCTCTGGAGTTATTTCAGGAATGGGAGATAGCAAAGTTGTTCGGGAAATTCCCGGGTTTTCGGGATCATACCCTTCCACCTCAGGAGTTACAGGAGCAGAAGAAGAGGAGCCAGCTTCAGGAATGGTTTTCTGTTTGGACTTTTGCCTCTCTTCTTCCATGGCCTCAGCAATTAGACGGCGACCTTCAGCTAGGCGCTCTGGTTCGTCGTCTCTCAAGTACTTCTCCATCAACTTATCTTCATCAAGGGAATCGACCTTAAGCTCTTCTTTTTCCCACTCAACGATTTGATTCCACACATGAACCAAAGTGGATGGATAGTCCTCGATCCAGGAAATGTTTCGACGACGAATAATGTGCGCAAAGAATTCGATCATTAGCTCCCCGAAGCCCTGAATATCGGCCTCCGCCTCTGATAGCTGTTTGCGGGTTTCCTCCGCAGATTTAATAGCGCATTCAACGTTGCCCTCAGCCAGAGCAGCCCTGTTTTCCGCCTCCAACAATTTTGAAGCCAAGTCAGCGTTTTTCTTTTCTAACTCAGCGCTCCTTTTCGCTAACTCGGCATTTTTCTGCTCAAGCTCAACATAAGCAAGACGTGCCTTCGTAGCCTCTGATTTGGCTTCGTCAGCTTGCTTCTTTAACTCGGAACGTTCCTGAGTATGGGATTCTAGTAAATCATGATAGCGCTTTTGCATGTCCTCAAACTGTTGTTTGAAGTTAGAAGCATTCTTTTGAGCGATAGCTAGTTGAGCTTGAGTATCTTCTAAATTTTTTCCTAAGGTTTTTAGGGCTTTAGCATCTTCCTCTGCAGTCTTGTGCATTGAGTCAGCATTTGTCAGTAGCGTGCGAATGATTCTGGAAAGAGTGCGGGAATACTTGAACATTTCGGTGTATTGTTTTTCCACCAAATCAATCTTTGCTCTGGCCTCCTCTGCCCAATTAGAAGAAATAGGTTCAAGGGAAGGTAGAAAGGTCAGAGTCTCGAAGTAGTGCTCGGGAAATTGCTCCTTTAAGTATGCCAGCCTTACGGCGGTTCCCGCATCTGATGGAGGAGGGGCTAGGATTGTTAGTTCAGCGTCCCTTCCCGAAGAAGATTCTGTAGAACCCTTATCTGTCCGAGGTCGCTTAGTAGCAGGGACTTTTTGCTTACTTCTAGACCCAGTTTCCTTTGGAGGTGTTTTCTCTCTGCTTCGCTTTTCATGGGAGGAAGTGGAATCCCTAGATTGTGGTCTATCCTCCTCCCTACGACCTTGATAGCTTTTGTATTTTTCCTGTTCCGGTCGAACTGGTGAGCGGGAGCGTGAGGATCGGGATCGATAAGGATCATAGGGTCTCCTTTCCTCCCTGCCGCGGTCATCCCGGCGGTTATATTCGGCATCCTGGGGAGGATTAGACATGCTGCGGCGAAGCTTTCTTATGTCATAAGAGGATCGAGTCATTGTACCTGCACGATAAGTTAAACGAAGTTTAGAATCAGCGGATCCAGGGAAGAAGAAGTGCAATGAATGCTAGTGCTACGGTACAAAGTGCATCCTATGTGGTGTACGTGTCCCCCCAACCAACCCGAGTCTGAAGCTAAAGTGGTGCGGGCAGGCTCTTTGGCCTTAGCAGGAGTAGTCTCCTCAGAAGAAGTGAAGACTAGAGGGTCCTTTCTGAAATCTTCCGAAGTGTATATAGTCTCGGGTAAAGGGAGATCCCCCAAACCCTGAAATATGTGCTCGTCGGCGCTAGGAACATCCCCTTCGGAAGCGTGAAGTGGCGACCCTTGGGGAGATTTTGATTTGTCTACCGAGGTAGTTTCCTCGGGGGCAACATACCCTTCACGATGTTTTTTGGCCAGATTGGCCAGCTCATCGTCTTGAGTGGAAGAGGGAGAGGGTGAAGTTTGAAGAGAAGCTGCAGGAATTCCCGAGCCTTCACCTATTTCTGGAACTGTTTCCACTGGAGGAATATATGCATAAGGGACTGTCCCATGACCGATGCTACGGTAGACGGATAGCAGCCCGTGAGAATGAAGGTACTCATCTTTAAGAACCTCGTCAATAGTAAGGAATTTTTGGTCGCCATTGAGGAGACGGTGCATTCGATCAAAGAACACTTGGTCTGATACCTGTTTGGGATTATCGACTGCAAATAAAAAGGAAAAACAGGTCAGGGTGATGATTCAAGTGCATAGAGTCCAGGGTCAGGAAATCAGTGCTTTACTTGATTTTGTCCATCTTCTGGCACATCCAGACTGTTGCTTTATATAGAACCACTCCAGTCTGGAATCTCCAGCCTTGCTGCTAAACGGCGTAGAGATTATCTTCCTCTTTGGGACCGACTCAAAGTAACAGAAAGAAGGGGTTTCCCTAGTCCGATGTTTGAAATTATAGAAGAAATGAACATCGTCAAACGTAAGCTCTACGCCTAGAACTTCACGATATGCTATGAATAAGGTATGCAGATAGGCGTATGAATTGGGATGTAGCTGCATGGGGGCAATCCGCATTTGTCTTAAGAAGTCGACAATGAAAGGCGAGAAAGGAGGAATAGCGCCAACCATGCACATCAGACGAGTGACCGTCATATATCCTTCTGGAGGGTTATGTGGACGATCAGAACGTGAAGGCACTAGAGTGTCTCTCTTCATTATTCCATACTTCAAGCAGATTCTCACGAGTCGGTCATTGTCAATTGTTGATTCTACGGAATCTGGAGGTGATTCCAATATAATGGCTGAGTCAAATTCATCGGGTGCGCGGTTGTCACCAATCCCTCCTTCCTCCTCAAAGCCTAGAGAAACTTCATTTTCTGAAGACATTTCATCGTTTTCCCGATGACCAACTTCGTAATCCGGACCCTCGCTATCCCATTCTGGGTCGGATGTAGAAGATATATCCTCGAGAGTGGCTTTGTTGGAAGTTTCTGGAGCTTCTTTCCTCTCAGCTAGACGAGAAGAGCGTCTGGGTCTCATTGTCATGGAACTATTGAAGAAGCAATAGCACGAATTAGAGTGAATTATCCCGTGTCCCCTTTTTGTGTGTGTGTGAACTAAAGTGTGTGCAACAAATGCGGGAAGTGCAAAATAAAAGTACAGCAATATAAGACGAAGCTTTAAAGAGAAAGTAATAGTCCGAGTTGTCCTTGATTCTCCTTTATATTCACAAGGCACTATCCTAACTGTCCGCGAGGCATATTCGTCTAGAATAAGTGTTAGTTGAGTTAGTTGGGTGGTCTTTATGTGTCAAGTTCAATATGTTCGGTTCGGTTCGGATATGCATGTGATGATTGGCTCAATACAGAAGACATTCGGTTCGGGTGCTTCGGTAAGGTAAGGTTAGTTCAAGACAATAGGAACGGTGGGTTCGGAAGCAGAACTGATCTGATCGGATCGGGTGACCCGATCCGATCCGAACCAGCACCACCTGACCGATCCGTTTACTTCAGCCTCTTATCCCATTTACTTTTCCGACCCGAACCGACTTTTTCTTTCCTTTCCATCTTTCCAAAGAACGAAACCCGAGCCGATCCCCTTTCCCTCCTTTTCCTTTCTGCTCCTTCGTCTTCCACCCGAACCGACTCCAGCTTATCATCCCACTCTTCATCTCTTTCCTCTTTTCCCATTTATTCACAGACAAGTCCACTTTATCACCAAAGCCATCGTTAAGAATAAATATTCGCCCTCTTCAACTTCGCAACGTCTCGAAGCAAAGGCGCATCCACCGGCAGCGGCGGAGGGTTCGAGTGATACTTATGGCCAAAACATCCTAACCCAACGCTAATCGAAATCGAGAACGGTTACAACAAGATTGGTTGAGATTAGAAAAGCTACCTATATGTTTGATTCGGGAAATCTACAGGAAATAGTTTGAGAATTTTTGAGTTTCTGACGTTTTCAATGTTAAGGTTGGGAGCGGCGATGGAAACGAAGAAGGAAGGAGTGAAGGCGGCGATGGGTTTATATAGAGAATAGTGTTGACTCCTCGTCTCCCTGTTTTATCTCACCCGCTCGGACCGGAGTGGAAGCCCAGAAGCGCAACTCTCACTGAAGGCCCAATGTTAAAAAGCCAAACCCATGAAAGCGTTTCGGATCGGCATCCGAACCGAGCGGATTTCACACGTTAGTTTAGCATCTAACTCGAATTGAGTTCAAAAGAAGAAGAACAAAGGTAGAGTACGCCTGCAAGAAGCATTATATGTCAAGAAAAGATTTCCGAATTTGCTCAGGAATGAAGAGAATGTGCGTTCTTCTAACACCCGAACCGAATGAGAAATCTGTGCGTCCCTCCTGACTGTTCTGATTCAAGGGCTAGCAGTTAAAACAACATCAAAGCATGCTTCGTACAACGAAAGCATCCTTTGAGGGGGCAAAATGTTAGCCTACTTTGTGAACTAGGCAACACAAAGTCAAGAAACCATCCGTTGAAGAGTATTTCAAGTTATGTGACTTCGGTTCGGATCGGAAGGAAGCTCCACAATTCAGATTGATAGCAGCGTATCGGTTCGGATCGGATATCTCTTACTGGATAAATTGGTAAAGCATACCTGATCGGATCGGAAGGCCAATGAATCTCAGGTGGATCGGAAAGCTGTCTGCTTGCCACGACTTCGGAGCGGAGCGGAGTATGATTAGAGAAGAAGAGACGTTCAAGCTACTCCGGTTCGGGTCGGGTATTCCGATCCGAACCCCCAACCTGCATGTCTCCGACCCGCACCCATGATCCAGGAAAATCTCCTATAAAGTCGCCTGGAGAACCGGACCGGATGTGACCAATTCCTACCCCTAACGTCCATCTCATTGATGCGTTGTCTGCTTGATGGCCCATCCGAACCCGAAGAGAGGGCGATGGATGACACGTGTTCCGACCCGGATTGCATTTCAGGCAAATTCACACCTATAAATACCCCAACTAGAGACAAAGAGGAGGATCTTTTCAGCACTTTTGAGAATCCAAGTACTTCCACCATTCGAATTCCTTCACTCCCGGAAAATCCAAACCATCTTTCATTTCTTGTTTTTATCTTTCTGAGTGAACAAAAGTGAGTTGTGAGCGAATCTTACATTGTATTTGTAATTGAATTACTGAATATAGTGAAAACTAAGTGGACGTAGGCATTTCTTCGCCGAACCACTATAAACCTTGTGTGTTCTTTTTTATTTCTGCTTTACTTTATCTTGTTTCTAATCAATTTGGGTGTTAGAACCACATTTGGGTCTAACAAAAACTATGCATTCTGAAGGCTTTTGTACATGACCGATATTTTGTACTTGAATTCTGATATTGTGATTTGGAAAGATGTAACCAAACTTATTTCTGTTTCTGTTGTAATAAAGTTATAAATTTTTCAAGTACTACTTTATCAGTCTTGTAAATTTCTATTCTATCTACCAAAACTCTCCATCAAAGTTAAGGCATTCCCTTTGTGAGTGACCTTAATGGAGGTAGCGTTCTACGACAAATTTCTAGACTTGACTTCTGCATCTAAATTTCTTAGACCACGATCTGTAAGTTCCAGTTACTTTTAGATAAAAACTATAAATCTAATATGGGCATGTTATAAATTGGAATTGATTTATGTATGATTCATATCTATTCTTGTTTTCTTCTTGGATCTTGAATTTTGGGAATATTGCCTACGACGTTGAAACTATTGTTAATGGCCTAAGACTAAGACGGTGAACATAAAATTACGCCTATGCCTATGACTATGAACATAAGACTACACCTATGACTGTGAACATAAGACTATGCCTATGCCTATGACGGTGAACATAAGACTATTGCCTATGACTATGACAAGGACAATTATGACTAATCACCTATGATTCATGACCATGAGGTTATTGCCTAGAATTATGACTATGAAATTGGATCTAAGCTTGATTTTCTATTCAGACCTATTTTCTTTATTTGTCTTGATTTTGGGGAGTTTTCTATTTAAGTTAGATATATCCGTGTTCTTTAATCTAGATTATTATTCAAACCTTTTCATGTTCATAATGTTATGCCTGCGATGTTTTAATCAATTTATTTAGTTAGGTCATGCCTTGGAAATAAATTGACAATAGAGCAATGTCTATTATGTTGATCTATGCATATGGTTCTATTCTATCATCATGTTGAATTGGGAATTAATGAATAAGTCTATTCATATGTATATGAACTTGGAGTATAACCCGTTATGACAAGTTGTGTAGTTTATCATGTTATGCAAGTTTTATGTTGTGAAATCATATCACATATGTGACCAAATGTTAGATCTACATGTTTATGTATATATGTTAAACCTATGGCATATTTCAAGTTCACACTTATTCATATGTTCGTGATTGATTTGCAAGTTCACATATATGTAAGTTGATTTAGTCTATGTTGCAAATTCACATATATGTATGTTGGTTAAGTCTACGCTGCAAGATCACACCTATGATATTCATGTTGATTATTTTGCAAGTTCACACCTATGATGTTCATATTGACTATGCCGATGATGCCAAGTTTACGCCTATGTCATGCTTATGTTAATGAATTGCTTTATGCCAATTTTGTGTACGTTAAATTAGGCTAAGTTTTTAGCCTAATATTATATGTCAAAAACCATGCGGACGGAAAATTAGGCTAAGATTGTTAGCCTAATATTTAGACGGGGTAACGTTGGGAAAAATTGGTAATTATAGGAAACTTGGCATGAAACTTGCCTTGAAAACTTGACACGAACTTAACATAAATCTTGAACGTGGACATGACACTAGAATGAACTTGAAAATGGCCAACTCGAAGTTGGGTTGAGTTTGCAGTGTAATTCTGCCCGGAACCGCCCGGCAAATCCAGTTACTGCAAACAACAGGATCTAATGTGGGTAGTTGGTCATATCGCGCTTGAAACCCGAGGTCAGACTGAGTTGTGGTGTAATTCTGCCCGGAACCGCCCGACATATCCAGTGACCACAACAACAGGTCTGATGTGAGAGGTTGGCGTGCATTAATGAATTAATGCCACATGATAGGGTTAAGTCATGAACATGAAAGACAATACTTAACCAACTTGACACATGAAATTGAACGGTGACACTTAGTCAAATATGACATGACACGTAGGCGGGTTAAGTCACGAACTTGAATGACAACACTTAACCAACTTGACATGCTAGACTGATAGGGGTTAAGTCACGAATTTAAATGACAACACTTAACCTATTGGACGGAAACCCTATTTACGCGGTCCATTTCAGTAGTAACCCAATAGATGTATCATGGTACCCTGGAACTAGGCAGGGTGGGGCACGATTACTGGGCTGATTGTAAGCAACCAAAACGACGGCTGTGTTGGTGCGCCAGTGTAGGTTCAGGCGGGCTATGGTCGTGCACGTGGTCCGAAGTTGAAAAAGCAGGCATTGGGCATCAGTAGGTTTATCTGTGCGTTCTTGATTCGTGTCGGTGGTTGGCACCATAGGGCTTGATACACCCTATGGTGGACCTAGCACAGTTGACTACGTTCATGATCGGGCCGTATGACACAGACACATGACGAGCTAGAACTTGTAGGGAGTCGATCGACTAGTGGATCGTTTCGTTGGACCTAGAAATGGGTAATTTCATGATATTGGGCCAAGAAATCATTTCATGATTAATATAAGACATGGGTTTGGGATCCTAGTACATTTGATTCAGCGAACCTTGAATACGTGATGCTATACTTGATTTATCATGTTATCTTAGTCTATCTTGCCAATCTTGACATCATCCTTATGGTTACTTTCAGTTTATACATGTCATGTTACATTTATCTGTTTTTATGCTGAAAGTCATTTGGACTTACCAGTCTTTATGACTGACCCGTTTTCTTTTTCCTCTTTTTCTTTCGTCCCCCCCCCCAAGGTTCTCAGGGAGGAAACTCTAGCACTTAGCTTGGATTTCGCTTGCTTTCGGTTCAGCTCATGTACGGTTTGATCTTGAGCTATGCTATGGCTTCATTTCTGCTATCTTTGGGGAATTAAGCTACTTTTGTTGTTTTAAGTTTATGCTTCTTTATTTATGCAGGACAGAATTTGTTGTAATGGAAAATAATGATCTTGGCTATTTGATGTAAAAGGTTTTAACTCTTTTTGAAAGTAATGAAATTTATCTTTTGATTCTTTCGCTGTTTTATCTATGTTCTGTCTTGTGATATTTCTGTGTTTATTTACCTTGATAACGCTCCTCCAAAACTAGTGCATTCCCTTTGTGAGTCACCCTAGCAGAGGTGGGGTGTTACACACAATCTTCCTAACTTGAAGATTTCGGGGACGAAATCCTTTAAGGAGGGGAGAATGTAACACCCCGTATTTTCCTTGAACATAAGAGTAACAAATCATAGAATAATTAAATTGTAACAAAATAATTAAGGGAAACGGGTTATGCCATTGCGTTTGTCTCGAAATTCTGCTTGGAATAGATTCCAAGTTTGCGTAAATCAGACTCCGTATTAAGAAGATATGGCCTTCGGAATTTTCAGTAAAAACCAGCCCGAAAATTCAGAATTCAGATTTCGAAATTCAAACAGACACCCGGGCTGGGTGGGAAAATTCCCGCCCAGGGCCCAGGTCGACACTAAGTTCGACCTGGGGGTCGACCTAGGTAAACAGGTCGACACTAGGGTCGACCTCCCCTCCCTTTTCCAGATCTGTAGACAGATCCATTTTTCTGCACCTGGACGCTTTTTTGACCGGATTCGTGAGCTCTAACCTATTTAAACACCCCCAAACCTAGCTTTCTCTCCACACAATTTCATTTTTCCTATACTCTTCCTCTATTCTAAATAAAAAAAATTAAAAAAAAATGGCGTCGCTACTCTGCTAGAATCAAAACTAGAACTAGTGCATCTTCTTCCAATCTGAATAGAGTTAAAAGAGAATCAAATCTAATTAGTAGTCTATGCCAAAGGAGCGCTATTCAGTGTCAGAATACAGATCCCAGAAATCAAGATTTACCTTTTTAATTGTGAGTACAGTTATTTTCAGATATAAACATTTATTATAATCTTGGCATGGTTATAAATCTGAATCTGAGGTTATGCATATTCTTATCTGTCAGATCTATTTTTCTATGACTATTCTGTATCTCCTTTTTCTTTCTGTTCTATAGCCAGGCTACTACGAGCTTGCACCAAATCTCATAAGAGATTAATGCATGAACGCTAATTTTGGAACAAATAATGAATATTGCATAACTGGATATGGCTGATCTGTGACTGATTTGAGAAAAGAACATAGGTTGTAAATTAAGATCTAGAATCAGTGCATACTATGTATAATAGACTGTGATTTGGAAGAAGAATTATTATATGATAGCATATGACTTGGGATTTGGAATATAACGCATATTATAATGCAAGATCTGATTTTGAGGACATAATACATGATTAAAATTTAAGATCTAGATTTTGGGGCATATTTTATATCACGGTCTATGACTTGAAAAGAAAAAAAAAGATAAAAAGAAATATGTGACTTAGGCGTAAAGATCTATATTAAAATAGGTTAATTATTAATGTGAATGCGCCTAAATATGGATTTTAGGATATTTGGCATCATAGGCTATAATTTGGCATAATTCATATTGTTTGGGGCTTTTTAGAGAATATTCTATACTTTAAAAAGTTTAAACTAAAATTTGGGCATATGTTGTATTATGAATTATGACCATGATTTAGGATTAGGCAAGATATGTAAACTGAATTTTAGAAATGAATAAATCTATTGAATTGCCTAATCTGCTAAATCTGTTATCTGCTAAATCTATTGAACTACCTAATCTGCCAAATCTGTTATCTGCTAAATCTGTTGAATTGTCAAATCTGCCAAATCGGTTATCGGCTAAATCTGTTGAATTGCCTAATCCGTTGAAAACTAAATAATTGTAATTTGGGTATGAAAATCCATAGGCTCGATATAAGATTGAGTAAAACATGGAAATTTGATTAATCTGCTGTAACCTGTAAGGAAGTTTAATCTGTTAAATGGACATAAATTAGTCTGATATCTGTATAATCTATATTGGAATAAATTGGCTATGACACGAGGTTAGACTCCGTTTGCGGTGGAAGCCTGCCCGGAACCAACCGGCTTAACCAGCGACCGCAAACTGTCAGTCTAATGTGAGAGGTCGTAGGCATAACTAAAATATGCTTAGACATGAGGTTAGGTCTGGCTTGTGGCAGAAGTCTGCCCGGAACCGCCCGGCATATCCAGCGGCCATAAGCTACCGACCTAATGTGAGAGGTCTGTGCATTAATAATTAATTAATGCAAATCTAAGATAAACATGATACCTAAAACGTATTGGGTGGATAGGGTTAAAACAATTGGACTGATGAATCTAATAAACCCGTTTCGTAAATCTGTAGGCCCAATACAAAGTTAGGTCTGTATATCTGATCCGTTAGTCTGAAAACTTGTTAACTTGATTGTCTGATCTGTGAACTAGTAACCTGAACTCTGTCTGAAATCTGTAAACAAGTTAATCTGAAATTTGTTAGTCTGGGGACACAAGGTTAGGAGGGGAAATACTTGTGTCATCTGTTGTTTGGGACCCATATTAGTCAGTAACCCTTTCTGGTATCAAAACTTTGACCCTATGCTATGTAGGGGTCCAGGCACGCTTACTGAACTAATTATAAGCGGTTCATTCTGATAATGGTGAGGGGTGTTGATGGCGCGTTCCAACCGGGTCATGTGCGTGCATGGATCCGGTCTGCTCTGAGGATGTAAGACACCGTGACATCTGTAAATATGTCTGTGCCAATAGGTTGTCACTTTAGGGAGTGATACACCCTACTGTGGGGCCGACACAAGGTATTTACGTATTAGGGAGCCGATCGCTTGGGGGTAGGACTTAGGGTACACTTAGTTCTGTTTGTTTCTGGTGGTACTGTCTGTTTCTGTTGGGTGGTAACACCTGTCTGTTGGGGTGGTAAAGGCCCATTACTAGTGTACACCTAATTCTAACATTCTGTTTTTGTAGAGATTATTCTGCTTCCGTCTCTGATTCCATTTTCGATTCTATTTCCGTACCTTCTCTCTTTGTTGGGGTGGTAAAGGCCCATTAGTTAGGTGGTAAAGGCCCATTATTAGTATTCTGCTTCTGTACCTTCTGTCTGTTCGGGTGTTAAAGGCCCATTACTAGCATTCTGTTTCTGTAGAGATTATTCTGTTTTTGTTTCTGTTTCAGTTTAGACATTAGGGTAACACCTAATCCTATTATACTAGTATTAGTGCAGAGAAGTGAAGACTAAGTAAGAAGCTTAGCTTAGTCTATATCATTATGTTAACCTGCTATTCCTGTTACGGTTATCTCTCATCCAGTTTATTTGCATGTCATGATACTATTATCTGTTTATATGCTGAAAGTCACTGGACTCACCAGACTTATGTCTGACCTAGTTTGTTTCACCTCTTTTCTTTCCGTTCCCCCCCCCCCCCCCAGGTTTTCAGGGTTGAAACATATGAGCTTGATTCAGATTCTCTCTGCTTGAAGTGTTTGAAGTATTGCTTGGCTTTGGCTCTATCTTTCCATGGCAGTTTATGTTGGGGATTATGACTTTAAAAACTATGCATTCTGAAGGCTTTTGTACAGGACCGATATTTTGTACTTGAATTCTGATATTGTGATTTGGAAAGATGTAACCAAACTTATTTCTGTTTCTATTGTAACAAAGTTATAAATTTTTCAAGTACTACTTTATCTGTCTTGTAAATTCTGTTCTGTCTACCAAAACTCTCCATCAAAGTTAAGGCATTCCCTTTGTGAGTGACCTTAACGGAGGTGGGGTGTTACAATCCTGAGTGGTCTTCATTCGTCGTTTAATAATATCAGTCTTTTTGGAAGTTTCTCTAACCATATCTGGTCCAAGTAGAAGTCTTTTTGTAGATTCCAACCAACAAGTTGGTGATCTACAGGGTCGTCCACTTCGAAGGGTACCATGCCAATGCTAGCTTGATAACTGTTGTTGTAGGCAAACTCGACTAAAGGAAGATTCTCTTCCCAAGTCCCCCCGAAGTCTAGGATACACAATCTTAAAAGATCCTCAAGAACTCTATTCACCCTTCCCATTTGTCCATCGGTCTGAGGGTGATAAGCGGTGCTCAAACAGAACTGTGTACCTATTGATTCTTGCAAGCTCCTCCAAAATTCATTGGTGAAAATATGATCACGATCACTTACCATACTCGAAGGTACTCGATGAAGACAGACTATCTCACGAACGTAAATTGCTAGCAACCATGATGTCGTCTTCTTACTCTTAACAGAATGAAATGAGCGCTCTTAGTAAGTCTGTCTACTATAACCCAAAGACTGGTGTTGCCTTTTCTCGATCTATGCGAACCATCTATGAAATCCATCGAGACGCTCTCCCACTTCCACTGTGGGACCTCCAAAGGATGAAGTAAACCACAAGGCTTCCTTTGCTCAGCCTTGACTTGCTGGCAAATCAAACGATGAGAAACAAACTCCGCCACATATTTCTTCATCCCAGCCCAAAAGAAAACCCTCTTTATATCTATATACATCTTATCACCGCCTGGATGAATAACCATCTTAGAATGATAGGCTTCCTCTAGGACTGTCTTCAACAGACCCCCAACTCGGGGAACACAAAGCCTTCCATCTCACCATAACCACCCTCTATCATCTGTGGAAATCAATCTCGTGCCTCGGGGGTAAACCCCAAACTTCATCAAAAACATCAGAATACTCACATACTACTGGTACCGATCGCAGATCATCAATAGATGCATCAAGTGACTGTAGGAAACTAAGCATGACAGACCCCTTAAGGTCACATGAAATCTCGAGGGTCCTCCCATGGAAAGTCAAAAGTCTGACGACCCTCCTCTCACAATCCAGAATGGCACCATACATGGCTACCAATCCATCCCTAGAATCAAACCATAGCCCATGAAACTAAGCACAGATGCATCACACTCAAACTCGACGCCTAACACAGATATTCTCAAACCCCGACAAATCATGGACAGATGAGTCGTACCCCTAATGTTGTTTGATACAACAACGGGATCCAAAATCATACTAGTATTAAGGTGTAGAGACTCAACCATAGAATCAGATATAAAAGAATGCGAAGTGCCAAAATCAAAAAGAGTTCTAATAGGATGATTGGAAAGAGAAATCGAACCTTCCACGAAAACTTTATACCTCTATCTGGTGCACTGGCCACGAGAGCATGCACTTGCCCTCCAGAAGATCCTGCCCTTTGACCTTGTCCTTGCTTCTTCATGAACTCTTTAGAAAAGTGTCCGACCTCTCCACAACTGAAACAAGAATTCTTCTTTCTTTTGCAGTCCTTGATCAAATGATCCTCGCATCCAAAATTATGACACTTCCTCTTATCCCTAGCCTTGCCGTCCTTTCTGTCCTTTTTTTGTTATTGTTGTTGTCCCTTCGTGGGCCATACTTTCTTGTTTTTTGTTTCCTCAACCTTAGCTTCTTTCCTTTCACCATTATCTTCCTCATTCATCAATGCCATATCAACAAGCCTTTCAAAGTTGCCCCCATTGGAATATAAGACATAGCCAACCCATGAAGGGGTTCATTCAATCCTTTAGCAAACCGCAAAGCTTTCTTATGCGGGGTATCTACTAGCTCCAAGCCAAACCTTGCCAGTTGGTTGAACTTGTTAGCATACTCTTTGACAGTCATGCCTCCTTCTTAAGCGTTAAGAACCTTTCCATTTGCATACTTTTCTCAGCTTGAGAAAGAAACTTCATTTCAAACCTCTACCGAAAATCATCCCAAGTCTCCACTGGACGTCTCGCTTGCGACATTTCCCACCGGAATGAAGCCTCAACTTTCAACAGCCAGGCGGCTAAATGAATCTTCCTATGATCGTCAACTTCAAAAATTCCAAACAAATCCTCCGTCTCTTTTAGCCAATTCCTTACCTCTACGAAAGTCTCGGTTCCATGGAATGGCTTTCCTCCCATAGCACAGAAATCTTTGTAGATCTTAGAAAAATTATTTATACACGGAGGAGGAGGAGGAGGAGGAGGAGGAACAATGGGTGCAGCTGGGAGAGGAACATCTGCTTGACCACCAGCAGGTGCCGTGGCCTCAAGATACCTACAGAACCAGCCTAGTATCGTAACGCCCTTAGGAATATAAGGTTCCACAGACATGCTGAAAAGAAAAGGAAAAGGAATCAAACAAAGGATCGAAAGATATTACATATGGCTTTGGGCAATATGTTTTCCAAAACAGACTTTTCTTTTGAAAATGCTTCCTTTTAAAACCCTTTTGGAAACAGTTTTCAGAATCTTTTATCCAATCTGTTAACCTTCAGCTCTGATACCAAATGTGACACCAACGTCCGTTAATGTCACTCGTTAAGAGAATTCATTAAGTTTCGTGAAGCGTTATAGGTAAAAAGAAACAGAAATGTTACAAGACAAATATAAATAGAAGCAGAATTTAAAAACTTTTATTAAGCAGATAACATCGGGGTTCAAAACATGGTTACATCATAAGTCTGAAATGCATAAAACACAGTACATCATTAAAACTTCTGTCTTGTACTAAAATCATCAGAGTACAATAATAATGAAAAGAGCATAATTCCCTAAAAACATAGCCATAGTAGAGAAGATAAGAACTCGAGCAATACATTTAAGCAGCTCCGAGCAGAATGAAAGCAGAATCCTGACCAAGCTTGAGTATTCCCACCCTGAGAACCTTGGGGGGGGGGGGGAACGGAAGAGAAAGAAGTGGAAACAAAATGAGTCAGACATAAAGTCTGGTGAGTCCAGTTACTTTTAGCATATAAATAAGTAAAAGCATCATGACAGACAAATAAAGTGGATAAGAGATAACAGTGTCAAATGGAAGGTATAAGAAGGTAAACATGATAAACATGATAGAATATATTGTGCTTCTCTAGTACTTTCTCTTTCTCTCTCTCTCTCTCCCTCTCTCTCTCTCTCTCTCTTTCTCTCTCTGCACCAACACTAGTACAACCAGAATAAGATGATCTCAACAACTACAAGATGGTAGACTTAGGCGTACTTCTAGTGAGAGGTTTAACCCCATACAATCAACAGTTAGCCCAACTAAACATACCGGAGTTACCCCTAAGGGTATTAATAGGCTCCTAAACATACCAAAGTCTAGATGTTACCTAATTACTACCCCAATCGATCAGCTCCCTACTCTGTAGATACCCTTTGCTGGCCCCACAGTAGGATGTATCACTCACTAAATTGGCAACCTTTCGTTTTCAGGATGTGCACAACCATATCTACTGATGTCACAGCATCTTAGCCTCCTCTGCTGAACACATGCACTCACATGACCCCATCGGAATGCACTGCCCACACCGTCACCCACATTTGGATCTCTTACAATCATCTCAGTAAGCGTGTCCCGACTCCGACCTAGTTCGGAGTACTCGTTTGATACATATATATGGGTTACTGACTGAAACAGGTCCCATACACAAGATGATACAAGCTCCCCCTAGGATAGTATCCCCACTACTAGGTTTTCCGCAAGTTATGCCATACCAAAGTAAAAAGATTGCATGCCATACCGGAGTAAAAATATTGCATGTCATACCAGAGTAAAAGATTGCATGCCATACCAGAGTAAAGGATTGCATAACCCCACAGGTTAAGTTTGTGGGCCTATATATATATATACACACACATTACTCACCTCCCCAAGATATACTTAATCCTCCCACTGATTCATACGAGTTTACTTAACCCCTTCTCAAGTTAACATGTTCATACAATCCTTTATGGATTCAACTAGGTTAAGTATTCAAGTTCATTACCATATTCATTTATGGTTATAATGTGCTGGACCACCTATATTAAGCCCACAACTTGTGGATGCTGGATATGCCGGGCGGTTCCAGGCAGACTTCTTCCACAAGTCGGAGTTAACCTCGTGTCTTAGCCCGTTACGTGTTTATGCACTTAGACCCTTCACATTAGATTCAGCACTTGTGGTCGCTGGGTATGCCGGTTGGTTCCGGGCAGACTTCCACCACAAGTGTAATCTAACCTCGTGTCTAAGCGCGGTTACAGTTTCTAATTACTGTAATTCTAGGCAATTCCATTATTAACCAATTATTCCTATGTCATTATAGGTTTTCATGCCCCTTTTCCAAGTCATATTCATCATGTACCATATGCCCCAAATAAAGATATAAATCACAATTTGATTTATGCCCCAAATCCATATTCATATATTTAATTCAAGTTATACCCAAATTTCCCAATCCAAGTTATGCCCCAATTTTAATGTTTTCTCACTCGTTCCCAATTTCATGTGTTCGCATATTTTAGCAGCATGCCTAGACTCGAAAGTAGCCTGGCTATAAAATAAAAAGGGAAAAGAATAACGGAAGAGAATAGAAATGATCATAATAACAAGATTGACATATGACGACAAAAATAGGCATAACGACAGATAAGAATACAACGACAGAATTGGGCATAATGACAAGATAGGCATATGAGAACAGATATAATGAACATGTGATAATAGAACTAATTCTAACATAATAGGGATAGGCATGACGAGATCTAAACAGTGAATTAGATCTACAAACAATGGTAGATCTGACATGATAAATAGGTATAGGCTTAGATCTAGTTCATAGTTATGTCAAAACAACTTAGATACACAGGTTATGGCAGATCTAATATAATTCAACTAGTCACAGGCTAAGATCCAATTCATAAACATGTTAAGATTATCTTTTGAGTATTCATATCTAAAAGTAACGTAGACTCGCTGTGATTGGATCTAAGAACTGAAGAATAATTGCAGATGTAGAAGAACAAATCTCTGAATTCGGCCTAACTCTGATTGTTGAAGAAGAATGGACTATTTTAATCTAGGCAGAGGCAACATCTAGTTCTTTATTGCTTTTGAACGAATAAAACAATGAGAAGGGGTATTATTTATAGCCTAGGGTTCATGAATCTGGTCAGAAAACAAGTCCATATACAAAGAAATGTACTTCTCCTGGATCTGGGGGGTGTCGACAAGGGTGTCGACACCCCTAGGGTATGTCGACCCCAACGGGTCCAATTCCCTCCCAGACTCCCCACTTATGATTTTGAATTTATTTGAATGGTTTTGACTTGTTATGTATATACATACATACATATATATATATATATATATATCTTATGTGTATAAAAACTTCAAACCATAATATCTTCTTCATACGGTGTCTGTTTTACACAGACTTGGTGTTTATCTTAAGCAGAATTCTGAGATGAACGCAATGGTGCAGTCCGTTTTACTTAATTCCCACTATTTAATTAAGTATTCCTTAGTTTATAATCTTAATTTGTTATAAGATTACGAGGTGTTACACCAATCGATCGGCTCCCAACTCCGTAGATACCCGTGACGGCCCCACAGTAGGATGTATCACTTCCTATAGTGGTCACCCCGTTATTTCCAAGATGCACAACTATATCTACTGATGTCACAATGTCTTATTTTCCCGAGCAAGCGGACCCATGCACGCACACGACCCCGATGGAACGCGCCGTCAACACCCTTCACCCATGTGACCACTTATAATCAGCTCAGTGAGCATGCCCCGACCTTGACCTACTTCGGAGTACTCGTTTGATACCTAGATGGGTTACTAACTGAAACGGATCCCACACAACAAATGATACAAGCTTTCCTCCTATGCTTGCATCCCCACTACTAGGATTTTAACAGGTTATGCCTAACGGTTTAACAAGGTTGGATAACCCCCACATATAAAAAAGGTTAAGTTTGTCGGGTATATATATATATACACACACACACAAAACCTGCCCCTATAGGTTTAACAAGCTTAACTTAACCCTCCCTTGATTCAAACAAGTTTACTTAACCCCTAATCAATTTACAGGTTCAGGTAAGCACCCCCCATTGATTTAAGCAGGTTAAGCATTACAGATTAACAAGTTATCCATTTATGGTTGTTAATGGACTAGACCCCTAGCAATAAGTCTATTACTTGTGGATGCTGGTTATGCCGGGTAGTTCCGGGAAGACTTCTGCCACAAGTCGGACTTGACCTCGTGTCTAAGCACCGTTACGTGTTTATGCACTTAGACCCCTCACATTAGATTTACCACTTGTGGACGCTAGATATGTCGGGCGGGTCCGGGCAGGCTTCTACAACAAGTGTAATCTAACATCGTGTCCAAGCGCGGTTACAGTTTCTAATTATTGAAAATCTAGGCATTTTCATTACTAACCAATTTTCATGTTCATTATGCCCCAAATCCCCATCTGATCCACGATACAAGTTATGCCCCAGATTAAGGTTTAGATCAAGATATAAATTATTCCCCCAAATCCCAAATTTTGGCTCAAGGTACAAATTATGCCCAAATTTCCCAATCATGTTTTGCAATATGAATTATGCCCCAAATTAATCATTCCCAATTTCGTGCATTTGCATATTTCAGTAGTATGCCTAGGCTTGAAGGTAGCCTGGCTATAAAAATAAAAAGGGAAGGAGAAAGGGAAGAGAACAAGAATAGGCATAATTATCAAACATGCATATGATGATAAAATTTATCAGGATAGGCATAAAATGACAGAATTTGGCATATGAGAATTATAGATCTGGTGTACAAGTAATGGTAGATCTGATATGATTCAAATTATCAATAGGCATAGGCTTAGATCCAATTCATAAACATGTCTAGATAACTTTCAAATGTTTATATCTAAAAATAACATAAACTCGTTGTGATTGGATCTAAAGAACAGAGAATTAATCGTAGATGTAGCACAGATCTCTGAATTAGTATAACTTATTATTTGAAGAAGAATAGGCAATTTTACTCTGAGTTGGGGCTGCACCTCATTATCGCCATTGTTTTTTGTGAGTAAAAACAATGAGAATGAGGTCCTATTTATAGCCTAGGGTCAACGAATTTAGTCAAGAAACAAGCCCACGTCCAGAAACTGAATTCTGCCTAGATCTCGGAGGGATCGACATGGGTATCGACACCCCTGTGTTGGTGTTGACCCATGGGTTGACACCCTTAGAGTGGGGATGACCCCTAACGGGCCGATTTCCCCCCATGTTTCCTGCCTCTGATTTTGATTTTCTAGAATAGTTTTATTTTTATATAAATGGCTTATATGTATATAAAATTCAAACCTTAATATCTTATTCATACGATGTCCGTTTTACGCAAAATCGGAGTCTATCTTAAGTAGAATTCTGAGATGAATGCAATGGCACACTCCATTTTACTTAATTCCCAAGATTTAATTAGGTATTCTTTAATTTACCATTATAGCGACTTTTAAAATTATGGGGTGTTACATTCTCCCCTGCTTAAAGGATTTAGTCCCCGAAATCTCCAAGTTAAGAAGAATGTATAACCTAACATCCACATCCATTTACTCATTCATCAATCATAAGCATCCATTGTCCTTAAAATATTTCTAATGCTTATATGAACATATTCAAAGGTGTGCGTATATGCCCCTACACTAATGCGAAAGATCAGGCGGTCTACTGATTCAGTTGACCTCCTTAATGCAATGTATGTTAGTGCCATGAATCCAACATGTATGTAAATACTCCTACTATAACATGTAAGCTCTATATGTGTGCACAATCATCCATCCAAATGCAACATCCATATGATGATCCACCCATTTTCATCCATAAAAAAAGAAAAATGCACACACATCCATATGCAGTATGAGAGTGATTGAGCCGATCTAGTACCTAATGTATGTGTGTATATGCATCCACAAGCAACCACTAGTAAACACTTGAATCCACTTGCATCCATCAAACATAACATGTATCAATCACATGTTTACATCCATGGGATCCCTAACTAAATGTCGAAGATTCAATCGATAGGATAAACGATAGAAATAAGTACGAATAAAAGCATTAGAAAAAGAAGTTAAGAACATACCCTTGGAAAGAAAAGGGTACGAAGCACGAATCTTGTCTTCAGTCTCCCAAGTTGCATCCTCATGGTCATCTCTCCATTGAACCTTAATCAACTTGACTTCTCGGTTGCGTAGCTTCTTAACCTTTGATCCAAGGATACGGGTAGGAAATCCTCTAACTATCACTTCCCGTTCCATCTCTACCTCCTCAAGCATACTGGCTCAACTACTTCTGCGGTGTCATGCAAACACTTCCGTAAATGAGAAACGTGGAAAACATCATGAACACCGGACAGTCTCTCAGGCTACTTTATTCTATAGGCCATTTGGCCAGTCTTTTCTGTTATGGGAAATCCCCCTACAAATCTCGGTGCCAATTTCCCTACATATCCAAAATGAACCATATTCCTCAAAGGTGAAACCTTGATGAAAACCATGTCTCTAACCTCAAATTCAATATTGGTCCTTCTCTTATCCGCGTAGGACTTATGCCTATCTTGGACAGTCTTCAAGCGCCTTCTAATAAGATCTATCTTTTCTGAAGTTTCTCTAATCATCTCAGGTCCAAGTAGAAGCCTCTCTGCAGACTCCCACCAACAAGTTGGTGATCTACAGGGTCATCCATACAATGCCTCGAAGGGTGCCATGCCAACACTAGTCTAATAACTGTTGTTGTAAGTGAACTCTACTAAAGGAAGATGCTCTTCCCAAGTCCCTCCGAAGTCTAGGATAAACTGCCTTAAAAGATCTTCTAGAACTCTATTTACCCTTTCAGTCTGCCGATCGGTCTGAGGGTGATATGTGATGCTCAAACACAACTGTGTACCTAATGCCTCTTGCAAGATCCTCCAAAAATCACTGGTGAAAATGGAGTCACTATCGCTTACGATACTGAAAGGTACTCTATGTAGACGGACTATCTCACAAAGATAAACTGCTGCTAACCATGCTGTCGTCCTCTTACTCTTAACAAGAATGAAATGAGCGCTCTTACTAAGCATGTCCACTATAACCCAAATATTGATGTTGCCTTTTCTCGATCTAGGCAAACCGTCATTGAAATCCATTGAGACGCTCTCCCACTTCCACTGTGGGACTTCCAAAGGATTAAGTAAACCACCGGGCTTCCTTTGCTTATCTTTAACTTGTTGGCAAATCAAACATTGAGAAACAAACTCTGCTACATCCCTCTTCATCCATCCCAAAAGAAAACCCGCTTCATATCCCTATACATCTTATCACCACCGGGATGAATAGTCATCCTAGAATGATGAGCTTCGTCAAGGACTGTCTTCAACGAACTCCCAACCCGTGGAACACAAAGCCTTCCATCTTGTAGTAACCATCCTCTATCCTCCGTGGAATATCTACTGAGGTGACTGGAAGTCTCCCCTTTGCTGAGCTTGTCCAAAATATCCACTATCTTTGAGTCCTCTCGCTACAAATTTCATATCTGATCCATCAGAGTAGGTCGCACTTCTAATGATGCCAATAGACAAGGTTTAAACTCGGTAGAGGGCCTAAAATCAGAAGTCGATATATAATCTAAGCTCTGCCTCTCTACAAATAGAGGACTCAAGGTCATCCTCTGCCTACTCAGTGCATCTGCAACCACATTACCCTTGCCAGGGGTGCAAGCAATCTCAAAGTCATAAGATGTTAGGAACTCCATCCATCTTTGTTTCCTCAAATTTAGATCCTTCTGTGAGAATAAATACTTGAGAGATTTATGATCGGTGTACCACTCGATCTTCTCTCCTAGTAGATAATGGCGCCAGGTCTTAAGTGCAAATACTATGGCAGCCAATTCCCAGTCATGGTTAGGGTAGTTCTTTTCATGAACTCGTAACTGTCTACCCCCATTACATACTACCCTTCCCTCTTGCATCAGAACCACACCAATCCCTGTACCGCATGCATCAGCATATACTGTGAACACCTTGTTCCCATCAGGCAAAGTCAAGACTGGGGTTGTTGTCAGAGCCCTCTTTAATCGCTGGAAAGCATCCTCACAGTCTATATCCCAAGAAAATGTCAGATTCGTCTTCGTCAGTCTGGTGATTGGGGTCAATATCTTTGTGAAGTCCTTAATGAACTTTCTATAATAGACCGCTGAGCCAAGAAAGCTCCTCATCTCCGTTGCATTCTTTGAAATCTGCCAATCTTGAACTGCAACTACCTTCGCGGAATCTACTGCTATATCATCTTTAGAGACCACATTCCCTAGAAATCTCACTTCCTTTCTCTATAAATGACATTTGAAGAATTTCGCTTTCAACTGGTGCACGCGGAGAGTTTTCAAAACATCCCTTGAATGTAGGGCATGCTCTTCCTCGCACGTCGAGAAAATCAAGATGTTATCAACAAAGAACACAACGAACTTATTTAGGAACTCCCGAAACACCCTACTCATTAGATCAACAAAATATGAGGGTGTATTTGTCAACCCAAAAGGCATGACAAGCCACTTGAAGGAACCGTCTGGAGTTCTAAAAGCAGTCTTGTCTATACTGTCCTCAGCCATCCTCAGCTGATGAAATCTCATGGCCTAGTCTAACTAAGAGAAAACAGATGCACCAGCAAGTTGGTCAAACAGATCACCTATCCACGGAAGTGGGTGCCTATTCTTCTTAGTGAGCTTATTCAACTCTCTATAATCCACACTTAAGAGAAGCGAACCATCCGCCTTAGTGGAAAATACTACTGGAGCACCCCATTCAGATATGCTTCGCCTAATAAACCCTCTCTTAAGTAACTCCCCTACTTTCTTGCTGAGCTCCCTCCTTTCTCTTGGATCCATATGGGGCACAGGCAATGCAACTGGGTTTGCATTGTCCACCAAGTATATACGGAAGTCAATCTTGTGCCTCGGAGGTAAGCCCTGAACCTCCTAAAAAACATCAGGATACTCACAGACAACTGGTACAGATCGTAGACAATTGATAGATGCATCAACCGACTCTAGGAAACTAAGCATGACAGACCCCTTAGGGTCACAAGAAATCTCAAAGGTCCTCGCATGGCAAGTCAAAAGTCTAACGACCCTCCTCTCACAATCCAGAATGGCACCATACATGGCTAGCAAATCCATCCCTAGAATCAAACCATAACCCATGAAACCAAGCACATATGCGTCGCATTCAAACTCGACGCCTAACACAGATATTCTCAAACCCTGACAAATCATAGACAGATGAGCCATACCCCAATGGGGTTTTAGATAACAATGGGATCTAAAACCATACTAGTACTAAGGTGTAGAGACTCAACCACAGAATCAGATATAAAAGAGCACTAGAATCAAAAAGAGTTCTAGTAGGATAATTGGAAAGAGAAATCAAACCTTCAACGGAAACTTTCCTACCTCTATCCAGTACATTGGCCACGAGAGCATGCACTTATCCTCCAGAAGATCCTGCCCCTTGGCCTTGTCCTTGTTTCTTTGGGCACTCCCTAGAACAGTGTCCGACCTCTCCACAATGGAAACAAGCATTCTTCTTTCTTTTGCAGCCTTTGATTAAATGACCCTCACGCCCACAATTTTGACATTTCCTCTTATCTCTAGCTTTGTCGTTCTTTCCGCCCTTTTTTGCTATTGTTCTTTCTTGGGCCACACTTTCTTGTTCTATGTTTCATCAACCTTAGCCTCTTTCTTTCCACCCTTATCTTCTTCGTGCATTAATGTCGTATCAACGAGTTTCTAAAAAGTTGCCTCCATCGGAATATGAGACATAGCCAACCCATGAAGGGGTTCATTCAATCCCATAGAAAACCTCAAAGCTTTCTTGTGCGAGGTGTTTACTAGCTCCAAACAAAACCTCGCCAATTGATTAAACTTATTAACATACTCTCTCACAGACATGCCTCCTTGCACGGTTTGAGAAAGAAACTTCATCTCGAATCTCTATCGGAAATCATCCCAAGTCTTAATTGGACGTCCCGCATGCATCACTTTCAAAATGAAGCCTCACCTTTCAGCTGCCAAAAGGCCAATTGAATTTTCCTATGGTCTTCAACTTCAAAAATCCCAAACAAATCCTCCGTCTCTTTAAGCCAATTCCTTGCCTCTACGAAAGTCTTTGTTCCTCGGAATGGCTTTCCGCCCAATGCGCAGAAATCCTTACATATCTTGGAGAAATTATCTGCTCATAGAGGGGGAGGAGGAGGAATAGCGGCTGTAGCTGGGGAAGGGGCGTCTTCTTGGCCCTCGGTAGGTGCCGTAGCCTCCAGATACCTACAAAACCAAGCCAGTATCTGAATGCCCCCAGCAATATTAGGTTCCTCAGACATGCTGAAAAGAAAAGGAGAAAGGGATTCAAATAGAGAGTTGAAAGATATTTCATATGGCTTTGGGTAATATGTTTTTCAAAACAAACTTTTATTTAGAAAATGCTGTCTTTTAAAACCTTTTTGAAAACAATTTTCAAAATCTTTTATCCGATCTAATAACCATCATCTCTGATACCAAATGTGACACCCCACGTCCATTAATGTCTTTCTTTATCAGAATGCATTAAGCTTTGTGAAGCGTTATAGATAAACAGTAACAAAAAATTACAAGAAAAATATAAAATAACAGCGGAATTAAACTTTATTAAATAGAAAAGCTCTGTGGTCCAAACCCAATTACATAATAAGTCTGAAATACTGAAAACTCATTACATCAACGTAAAACTTCTGTCTTGTACCATAATCATCATCAGAGTACAATAATACATAAAAAGAGCATAATCCCCAAAATATAGCCATAGTAGAGAAGATAGGGAATCAAGCAGTACATCTAATCAGCTCCAAACAAAATGAAAGTAGAATCCTGATCAAGATTGGGTATTCCCACCCTGAGAACCTGAGGGAATGGAAGAGAGAGAAAAGGAAACAACATGGGTCAAACATAAATTTTGGAGAGTCCAGTTACTTTCAGCATATAAATAAGTAAAAGCATCATGACAGGTATATAAACTGAATGAAAGAAATAACTATATACAAGCCAGGTGTGACAAGATAAGCAAGATAGACAAAACAGAATATATTGCGCTTCTCGAGTATTTTTCTCTCCATCAATACTAGTATAATGAGAACAAGATGATCCCTACTAGAACTAGATAGTAGACTTAGGTGTACTTATAGTAACCGGTTTTACCCCGACAAGAATAACAGGTAGCCCCACAGGAATAACAGGTATTACACCTAACAAGAATAATAGGCTCCCCAACAAGCAGGACTAGATGTACCCTAATTACTACCCCAATCGATCAGCTCCCTACTATGTAATACCTGTGTTGGCCCCATAGTAGGATGTATCACTTCCTAAAGTGGCAACCCCGTTATTTCCAAGATGCACAGTTATATCTACTGATGTCACAGTGTCTTATTTTCCCGAGCAAGCGGATCCATGCATGCACATGGCCCCGATGGAACGCGCCGTCAACACCCTTCACCCATGTGACCTCTTATAATCAGCTCAGTAAGCATGCTTCGACCTAGTTCGGAGTACTTGTTTGAAACCTAGATGGGTTACTAACTGAAACGAATCGCATACAACAGATGATACAAGCTTCCCTCTTAGGCTTGCATCCCCAGTACTAGGATTTTAATAGGTTATGCCTAATGGTTTAACAGGGTTGCATAACCCCCACATGTAAAACAGGTTAAGTTTGTCGGGTGTGTATATATATACACACACACACACACATACATACATACATATATATATATATATAACCCGCCCTCACAGATTTAACAAGCTTAACTTAACCCCCCTTGATTCAAACAAGTTTACTTAACCCTAATCAATTTACAGGTTCAGATAACCCCCCTCATAGATTTAAAAAGGTTAAGCATTACAGATTAACAAGTTATCCACTTATGGTTGTTAATGGACTAGACCTCTTACATTAATTCTACTACTTGTGGATGTTGGTTATGTCAGGCGGTTCCTGGCAGACTTCTAACACAATTCGGACTTAATCTCGTGTCTTAGCACCGTTACGTGTTTATAGACTTAGACCCCTCATATTAGATTTACCACTTGTGGATGCTGGATATGCCGGGCGGTTCCGGGTAGGCTTCTACCACAAGTGTAATCTAACCTCGTGTCCAAGCGCAGTTACAACTTCTAATTACTTTAAATCTAGGCATTTTCATAACTAATAAATTTTCATGCTTTTTATTCCCCAAATCCCAGTCTGAGTTATGCCCCAGATTAAGGTTTAGATCAAGATATAAATTATGCCCCCAAATCACAACTTTTGGTTCAAGGTACAAATTATGCCCAAATTTCCCAATCATGTTTTGCAATATGAATTATGCCCCCAAATTAATCATTCCCAATTTCGTGCGTTTGCATATTTCAGTAGTATGCTTAGGCTCGAAGGTAGCCTGACTATAAAAATAAAAAGGGAAGGAGAAAGGGAAGAGAACAAGAATAGACATAATTATTAAAAATGCATATCATGATAAAATTTATCAAGGTAGGCATAAGATGATAGAATTGGGCATATGAAAATTATAGATCTGGTGTACAAGTAATGGTAGATCTGGTATGATTCAAATTATTACTAGGCATAGGCTTAGATCCAATTCACAAACATGTCAAGATAACTTTTAAATGTTTGTATCTAAAAATAACATAAAATCACTGTGATTGGATCTAAAGAACAGAGAATTAATCGTAGAAGATGTAGCATAGATCTCTGATTTCATGTAACTTGTTGTTTGAAGAAGAATAGGCTATTTTACTCTGAGCTGGGGCAACACCTCTTTGTCGCTATTGTTTTTGGTGAATAAAAACAATGAGAATGAGGTCCTATTTATAGCCTAGGGTCGACAAATCTAGTCAAGAAAAGTCCACGTTCAGAAACTGAATTCTGTCCAGATCTCGGAGGGGTCGACATGGGGGTCGACCCATGGGTCGACACCCTTAGGGTAGGGTCGACTGTAACGGGCCGATTTCCCCTCATTTTTCCCACCTCTGATTTTGATTTTCTAGAATAGTTTTATTTTTATATAAATGGCTTATATGTATATAAACTTCAAACCTTAATTTTTTCTTCATACGATGTCCGTTTTACGTAAACTCGGAGTCTATCTTAAGCTGAATTCCGAGACGAACGCAATGGCGCATTCCATTTTACTCAATTCTCAATATTTAATTAAGTATTCTTTAATTTATCATTATATTGTCTTTTAAAATTACGGGGTGTTACAATATGTGAATTGACTATATTATTTTATTACTAACTCATTAAGTGTTGCATCTATTTTCAATTTTGTTTTCATTAGCCTATTGTATACATAGTACTATTAGTGATGTTTTAGATATTAAATATCTTGCTTTTTTTATCAAAAAATATTTTTTGGTAATTTATACAATATAAAATAACATACCCTCTAAGTTTTTGAAACTTGCATAACCAGTAAGTTTATGCTTGGAAATAATCAGCATTTATTACACTAAAAAAAACTACGTATAAAATGTTTGGAAACCTACATGTTGTTGCAAAAAAGATGTTTTCTTGGAAATAAATTGGTGTTCATTTTGAAATTTTCCATATCACGTAATGTAGGTTATTATAGATACTCCACACATGGTTGAATTAATGCATATATATTATGATCAAATGCAAGCACACCTAATGCAAGCCCACCTAGGCGTGCCTATATACTTGTATTCACTAGTGACATTGAAAATGGTTAAAATGATATATATGCCTATACTAAATTACAAATATTTCACTTGGCCTAGGTAGAAAATATAAATAATAAACACCGTTGGTCAAAATAAATGATTTTGTAAATTCAAGTTGTTTTGAAATTTAATAAGGAATGATTTGGAGTTTTAATAAAAATTCATTTACGAATTAATTTTACTACTTGAATCAATTTATTAGTAAAAATGAAATTTAATGAATTATATGAATATTTATTTAACTTAAAACTCGATTTTTGAGACTTAATTATATAATTAGTCAAAACCGAGAATTTGAATATTTTGAATATAACAACGTTAAAATAAAGTTTATTAGTTTGATATATGATTTTAAAATTAAATTAATTTCAATTACTTGGAATTAGAATTTAGTTGGGCTTTGTTCAAGTTTGATATTAAATTGGAATTTAACTTGAATTTAATCGAATTATAATTTAACTTGATATTGAGATTAGAATTTATCATAATTTTGATTGAAATGTTAAAAGGGGAATTTTAAATTAATTTAAATTAAAGATCTGATCTTTAAGTTGATACCATTATTTTGGAATATACGTAATAACTAAATCAAACTGATTTTTAGTTGAATGAGCATTTCAAAAGGAAAGCATATATTATTTAAATCTTATGCAATGATATTATGGAAATGGAAACTTGTATATGGAAATTTATAAATTTCAATTCGACTTGAAATATAAATGTTTTAAATGTAAAATTTTAATTTGATAACAAGAATCAATAAATAAAATTCTGATTTAAAATCTTAAACGAGAAATTAAGATCTAAATTGGATTTATTGAATTTGAATTATTTTAAATGCTATATATAAATTTGAAATTTAAAACCACTTCAATGAAATGTGATCAAATTTCGAGATTTAATTATTAAATTAATACAATGAAAATGGGTTTGGAATTCTAACTTTAAGTTGAAACATATTTAATGAAATACGTTTAAATTGGTAATTGAAATTTGAATCGTTAAACTTATGTTGAATTTAAATTGGTAATTTTAAACTTGAGTTAACAATAAATTGAAGTTTGTAGTGATTTGAAATTTGTTTTGAATTGGAGAAATCCAAAACGGTTTAAAGCGAGCTTTGAACTTGAAATTGTGTTCAGATGGTTTGAGAGGAAATAACAATTTATTCCCAGTTATTATTTTAAATTAATATTATTTTATATTTAGACTATTTCTCATATGCCATTTTATTTCATGTTATTCTATAAAAACTATTTTAGATTAAACTATTATATTTTAAATTTAACAATTATATATATATATATATATATATATATATATATATATATATATGTATGTATGTATTCAAACTAGTTTGAATAGTGAGTTTATTTCCAATTCAAGCTATTGAGGCCAAACTGTCTAAACATAAGATTCCAACTGGATAATGATAATTATTGCATGAAAGTCTAAAATTGAAATTTGAATATTGATGATGAACCGGTTCATGTTGTGGAATTATGAAACTGAAATTTATATTCGATGCTGAACTGTTTTTAGATATAATAACGAAAATTGGAATTCGAACTAAATCGATTTATGGCATTAAATATGATGTTTTATTTAAACATAAAATGACCATTATATGCAAAATGATGATTGGTTGTCAAAGGGGTAGGAGCTGGATATTGAAATACTGTCTCTCAATAATGAAATTGGTTTAATGATTGTTTAAAGATGTAATACCCCACCCTGATACCTACATTAGTAAAGAGAATTACCGGGCAATCCTGTCTACTAATGCAAAGAACATGGTATAATAGGGGTAGCCAACATGGTAATGCACTAGTTATGTACTGAGTATGTCGATGTTGTTACTTCTTTTTTTCATAATTGTCCTTTTGTGTTACAATAAAAGGCTAATATTATAATGCAATTCAAATACCATCAAGCTTAACCCAATAACTTATTTTCATCATATATATATATATATATATATATATATCATCCAATCCACAAATAAAGTGTTTCAAACTTTATCCATGTATATATTTTTTACACCAACCCCAATTACTTATTCAACAAACATTCTTTATCTTAAATAAAAAATATTGGTCTTTGATATTTCATTAATTATTTGCAAACTTCATATTAAATTATTTAAGTACATTGAGGATGTTCTAGAATTAAGTGGCTGAATTGGCGAATGTTTACTGGGAAGAAGAAAGAGAACCATGATGGATAAGCTTGGGCATTGTCTCACATACCCTTTCATATTTATCCTTATACGAGCCTATTACGACTTTGGTTTAGTATTGTACCTATAAGGGACTCACTGGCTACCGACATTACTAGTTGTGTTACATGATTTCCATAGACTACAATGCATTAAAATGTGTTAAGGGGAATCAATCTAAAGTTGTAATGTTATTTTGATCTTTTTTTATTAACATACATTATCTATTATGGTATATCCTAATATATTAAATTAGTTTAATATTTCCTTAGGAGAAGAGGAAAACCTTAATATCTCTAAACTTACTATGCACATTGATTTATTGATTTACATAAAGATGCTATTTCTAACATGAGTGATGTGTTTTCATTATGCTCGGGTTAGCCTTGTGTATTTCAGTTGAGGATTGTTTTTCTAAAGACAAAGATTTCGTTGGAGACTCCATTTATATATAGTTATTACATTATTTCAGTTATGTAGTTATTAACTTTTGTTATTACCAGTTGTTTAATTTAATTTCAAAAAGAAAAATGTAAATTCATGAATAACTTATGTTGTAACATAACGGATTTTTGGTCGTTTAATATTGAATATTTAGATTACTTTTAAATGTTGAATTAGAAATATAAATGAATTTGTAATGTGAAGTTATCGATTTAATATCGAATTATCGTAATATGAAACTGAAAATAATTGAATTCGAAGTTAAAACAATATCGAAACGATTCTATCGATTGATGTGAATTCTATTTCAATATGAACGATAATAAAAAATTATTACTGATGAATTTAATTGTTCTGAATCGATTTATATTTTAAACGATTTAATTTAACATATGAAATATAGTGACTTTTCAAACAGTCTCAGAATTCAATGAAGCCAATTCCATCACATCCATAATAATGTATTATTATCAGATTTCAAATTTGGTAACATATGGATTTATCGTTTGATCGTACAACTAGAAAATGATTAGAAATAATTAAATCGAATTTAATTTAAATCATTGATTCAAATTGATATTTTCCCCATACGATCGAACTAGGTTTTGAAACCTGTTCCAGTGTGTTCAGAATAGTGGTATAACTCTAGGGATGTCGGTTGCTATGTTTAAAATAGAGTTTGGAAATAATGGATATTTTAAATCACATCAGTTTAACTCTAAATAAAACAATCAAAATAAAAATATAATAAAAATGAGGTCAAACTATTCATGTAGCCTTCCTAACTATAGTTGCCTCTCCTTTTAGATCTCATACCTCAAATCTGCCACCTTCACACCAAAGTTAAACACCAATTTAATGGCGTCACCCTAAAATTTGTACAACACAGACCTAAAATTTCTGTGGTGCCCAAGCATTTCTTCGTGTAGAAATCCGAACTAACGCTTCCCATTCTCCATTTATTTTCTTCGATTCATTCCCTATATTTCTAAATCCAAGTCAAAGCTTTAAAAGAAAAATGGCAACTGCCTATTTCATATATATCGAAGCCAATTCCTTTTTCTCATTTCCAGTCTCTTTTTCCTTTACTAAAAATCAAGATCAATCTACTTATATGAAATAAACAAAAAATGAAAACAAACATAGTAATCGCGGTTTGAAAACGCAAGTCCTTAAAGCTCGAATTCACGCTGTAGCGCTTGCGATAATTAAGGAAGGGTGCGACGTTGAGTTCGATGTTGTGGCGATCATCATGGGATGGTGTTGAGATGGAAGAGGGGGTATGGAGGCACTGTTACCGAAGCGTGGGTGGGCGATGTTGGTCTGGATGCAAAGTCACGCAATTAAGGAAAGCCAGGGCATGGAAGCCGATGCTGGTATGGTAGGATAATGGAGTTTATAACGTGCTGATGGGTATATGGTGAAGTTCGATTTATTTAGATGAAATAGGTGATGGCAGTTAGTTGATTGGGAATTCTAATGTGCGAACCTAGGGATAGTGGAGTGCAAATGTTCTGATGACAGATATAGTGGTTTAGGTGATTGGTAGTAGGAAGTATAGGGGGAGTTCGATCTCTGAATTTTGAATAATAAACTACAGTCTAAATTCTTGATAGTTGGATTGGAGTGAGTTCGTTCTTACTGGTGTTAAACTGTATGACCTAGGAGTCGGCAGTGCGGTTTGGGTTGTACGGGGCTATTGAGTTTAGGAATAATGGAAGATCAGGTGACGGGAATAACTGTTAAGTCGAGGTGTTTGGAGCGATTTAAGGATATGTTCATGGATTGGTCGAGTGAACAACAGTAACAATAAGGTATATGTTTTACAAAAATACATAGGATAATTAATTTATTTGTGTGTTAAGTTAATTTAAATTAAATAATCATTTAATCGATTTAAAAAATCAAATAATCGTAGGTGCGAAATAAATTCATCCAAGATGATTCGAGTTGATTTGTAGCTACGTAGATACGGCATTTAACGGGATATTCGGCAAATCGAGGTGAATAAACTCACCCTCTGGATTCGTTTATAATTTATTATAAATGAATATTGATTTAATATAATGTTATATGTTGCTTGTTGGTTGTTTGGATGCATTGAAATATTATTGTTGTTATTGTATATTTTAGTTATATTTTGGATTAGTGGTTTATATATATATATACACACACACACACACACACACACACACAATTGGTGATTGGATATTTTTCGCAGTACCATTAGCATATGATTTCACTATGCGCCCCACAATATAGTGGATGACCTTCATACCGAGATATCCTACCTTAAAGCGGGATAGGTATTGTTATTGTTGTCTAACATCTGTTGATGCAGAGAAACAGGTTGGAGGGATCCAACTAGATTCCTTAAAATTTATTTATTATTGTTTACATATTTATATATGTGTGATGTGTTAAATTGAATTGATGGTCTTTGTATTTGTATGTTTGAATATCACTGGCCCTACATATGGATATTTAAAAATATTGTAATGACCCGCATTGGCAGAGGTATTATAATTAATTTATTTAATTATATAAATGGTGATATAGTGAATTAAATGGTGTTTTAATTAAATAATTGTGAATATTTAATTAAAATAATAAATTAAATAATATATTTAATTCTGAAATAATCAGAATTGGCTGAAATGGCGATATCGTGTGAACTGGATCATATGTGATATTTAATTCAGTTTAGAATTGAATTTGAATAACGAATATATAATATAAACGACAGTTTGAACGTAGAGTTATAATATAAATAAAATCGAGCTCGAAATGGCGCTGTAGTTCGTAAATTGGCGATTTGAACTTCAACTGAACGTAGAGAGTTCGTTTTAAACCGAATTTCTGTGAAACAAGAAACGTGTGGAGCTGGTGGAGTATATCTTTCTAGTGGAAGAGAAAAATCAGGATTTCGTCGTGTATATTTTGAGATATGTTCAAATCAAATTTTAGAAAAGTCGCTGTAGAATTCCTTTATATTTTATAAAGGAATTATTTATATTTTAAAAAGGAATTTCATTTTAAATCGAATATCGATTTAATCGGGATTTGAAATATCGAGTTATAAATCCCAGTAGAGATGTATGGTATTCCACTGTGAATATATACGATAATATTTATTTATAAATATTTAATTTAATTTTATTTAAATATATTTATATATTTAAATGGGTCATCCAGAGCTTTAAAAATAGCCACTTTTGCAAACGAAGTCGAAATTCGATGAAACTAATTTTGTTGGATCTGAAACATCAAATTATTGTTAGATTCCAAGTTCCGTGATTTTTGGGGTCACTGTGTGGCCATACAAATTTTTAGAGTGAAAAATAGTCAGTATTTTGACAGTTAAAAATATACTGTGTGAGCATACGAAGTTGGAATTCGACGAAACCAGTTTCGGTGGGTCCGTAATGTTAAACTCTAGTGGCATGTCAATTTTCGTGATTTTAGGAGATCGTATGTGGTCCCTGGGACTTTTAGAAGACAGATTCATATAGAACTTTCTTATAAATAAATTAAATAATGAATATAATATTATTTAAATCTTTTATAAATACACTGCTAACTCCCTTAAACCCTAAATATATTTTTCTACGGTCAAAGGAAAATTGCGCCGCATGTTTTACTCTTCCAGGAAAAAGGTTTCGATCTCAAATAAATCAAACAAATGCAAATAAATTTCTAAAATTCAACAAACATATATGTTTGAGTTCTCTAAGTGGTTATCTTCGATTCTATCTGTATTTCGTTGGGATCGAAAGCAATTTCTATCGCAATGTTTTCCAGCGTGACACCTAGGGTTGAGGTGTTCGGCGAATTGGGGGCATCGATGGTTGGAAATGAGGGTAGGTTAGTGTTCGTTGAAGCAAATGGGACTCGCGTGCATTTTTCTGGTGATTTCCATGCCAAGAGTTGTCGATGTCTTCCTGTTATGGGACACGAGGAGCTGGAGGACGGATTTTGAAATGGGGGTTCGAGTTCGAGAGTTTGGAGTCTGAGGTGAAGAGATTTTCAAGAGGAACATTGTGGTGTTGTCGGTTTTCGAATTCGGGGAAGTATGGGATTTCAGTGGGAGTTTGAGGAATCGAAAATGGTTAGAGGAAAGGAGCAGGTCACGATGAACATTTGGGGAAGATGGGTTTAATCGGTCTGGGTATTAAGAAGGTATGTGGGCCGGGAAAGGAAAATTAAGCCCAATAGAAAAATAAACTATGTTATATCTAATTGAAATATGTATTAACTTCTAAATAGCGTAACTTTATCATACATTATCAGAATCACGATCTGTCAGTCACGTTGGGATCGTATGGACGAGGGAAACACCATGGGACTGACTGGGAGTGGATTGAAGCTCGTAGGAATTTATGGCAAATTAAATTGTTTGATTCAAATCAAACAACAGTTTATCGTTCTTTAACGATGAACTGCCAAAGTGAGTAAATCTCACTAACTCTGAACAGTTTATAATTTCATGTTGTATTTTTAGAACTGTTAGAAATTGTCTGATTGACTGTGTGTTGAATGATTGATTGAACTGCTAGTCAGTTAGTGGAAATTATATATATATATATATATATATATATATATATAAACCGTTAAATATTTAGATATTGATTCTGCTATCAGAATATTTCATACCGAACTGAAAGTGAGGTCGATTTTATTGTGTAACATCTGTGGATGCAGGGAAACAGATCGGAGGGACCCAACAGGGTTCCTTAATATATAAATACTGTTTTGTTTTATATATTGTGTTATACGATGTGATATGAAATCTGTTGATGATTATACATGTGTGAATGATACTGATCATTGTTGTATGGCATGTTAAATACCATAACATACCGGAATGTCGATAAGGGAATTTTCAAAGTGATATTTGAAAATAAATTATTTATAAAATCAAAGGATTTTATAAAAGGAAAATTTTATAAAATCAAAGAAGATTTTATAAACAGGAATATTTATAAATAGGGAATATTTATAAAAAGGATATTTATAAGTGGAATACTTATAAAGTGAATTATTTATTTAAGATAAATAAATAAGAAATTAAATGGATTATTTATTTGGTAAATAAATTAGATATTATAAAGGGATTATTTACTTTGGAAGATAAACAGGATTAAATCAAAGGAGAATTTAATTAGAAAATAAATAGGATTAAAATGGGATATTTATTTAGAAAATAAATAGAAGTATAAGAGAATTATTTATTTAGAAAATAAGTAGACCAATATAGGAAGAGAAATATTTGTAAACCATTTACAAATAGAATAGAATTAAAAAGGAAATATTTGTAGAACATTTACAAATAGATTTAATGGGATTATTTATTTATTTAGGGAATAAATAAAAGTAAAAGGATTTATTTATTTAGGAAATAAATAAAAGAAAAGGGGGTTATTTATTTAGGAAATAAATAGAGTATAAAGGAGATATTTGTTTGTTTAAAATAAATAGAGTATAAAGGAGATATTTACTTGTTAGAATAAATAGAGTTAAAAGGGTTAATCAGTTAGAGTTAAATCGATAGAGTTAAATCGAACTAGAGTTATTTAAATAGAGTTATCGAATATTAGTTTATTCGAATAGAGTTAAAGGAAAGGAGTTATCGATTATTAGTTTAATCGAAGTGAGTAATCGAATATAGTTTATTCGAAAGGAATTATCGAATTTGGTTATTTGAAGGAGTTATCGATTATTAGTTAATCGAAGGAGTTATCGAATATTAGTTTATTCAAAAGGAGTTAAGTGAAACGAGTAAATCGATTAGAGTTAGATCGAATAGAGCTAATCCAATAGCTTTAGTCCAATAGAGTTAATCCAGTAGCGTTAGTCCAATAGAGTTAATTGATAAGGGTTAATCGAATAGATTAAATTGAATAGAGTTATCAAATATACCTTATTCGAAGGAAAGAATTATCGAATAGAGATGATTTGAAGGAGAGTTACGTAAGGAAGTGTTAAAGAGTTAAAAGATGAACTTACCCTATTTCGAGATTTGAAATGTTGTTCAGTTAAGGTCTGAGAGGTAGCTATACCCCAACTTGATTGACTTCGTTTTAAATTTAGAAATGGTTAAGGTTCGAGAGTGAAAGTGGTTAAGTGAATTTAGTAAATAAGTATAGTGGTTGGAGTTAGCGTCGCGATGTTGATTTAAACATCTGTTTAAATCCAAGTATAGAAGATTTGGAAATGTTTTCCAAATAGAATCAGAAATGTAATCAAATATTGAAATAAGGAAAATATGAATATATGTATATATAGATATATATATATATATATATATATATATATGATTGATGATTGATTGATAGAATTTCCATCTGGAAATAATATCGTTGTTTGCACACCTGTTTTTCTTTGATGGTTAAATCACAGACTATCGAAGTTTTGACCATTTTAACGTTGTTAATATGGAGAGACCGGTTGGATTATTATCCAAAGAACCTCTATGTATTGGCATAATCATTGCGAATCATATATGCCAAAGAAAATTGAAGACGGGGTAAAATGCAAGGGCTGTTGTATAAGTCTTAGATAACAGTGCCTAAGATGGATATACTGAATAGTACCTTCGGTTCATCCTGTTCCTGGATGACTTGTATGGACGGATGTCTGACAGAGTATTTCCCGACGATCACGTATATTGATTTCTCCAACCGTACCAAGAGTGGAAGCGGAGAAGGAAACTTCTTTTAGCTAACACATAATGTATTGTTGAGGACGTCAATCGGTGATTGGATGGATTTGATGATGTGGCATTCAAAGTGAATCTGGTATGATGATAAAGTGTAGCTTTTAGCCTCACATCCGGTAAACGACAGAAATCGGGCAGGCAGCATGGCTAAGTCGGTTGCTCCGAAGTATGGTGTATAATCACCTGATCTAGAGTTTCATTTATTTCTAAAAATCTATTGTCGATACTGTCCCATTCGGGAAACGGTTGCTGATCCCAACCGTTGGTGATATACATTCGATACACTCAAGCGAAATGAGTGGTCGGTCATATGTGGTCGGGTTGCAAGATGTTCTTGTTGAACCCAGTGTATTCCTTTCTAGAGGTACACTAGAGAAAGGTGGTTCCATACCTTGTCATAGTTGGAAATCCATTACCCAATACGTGCTTGCGGTTTTGATTTTATACTATATATGTAGAACGTGAGATGAAAGCGTTTCTGCTAGATGATTATTATATTATGGTTGATAGACATTATGATAATATCAAAAATGTTTTTGATAAAGATATTTTGGATTCTCATAAGGGAAAAACCCGTTCCGTTATACGGCGTGGTATTATGAGATATCATTTACCTGCTTGAATTGTTTTAAACTGTTTTACTCATACCAGTCCCATGACTGACCCGGAGTTTATTTTGTTTTGTTTTCCCTAAACTCTTGGATGCCCAATTTTGTACGGGCAGTCAAGTAGTCGGGATTTACAGATACTTGAAGAGCTGGAGCAGGAGGCTTCAGGATATAGCTATAGTTTATTTCCGCTGTGTTGTAAGTGATGTACTTTGATAATGATGTATATTCAAGTACAAATGTATATTTCAAAGTTATGTTACATATATTATATGTTATTCGTTCCGCTGTGAGATTCGTGTTACTCTGATGTTGTGTTCTTGTTCTTCTTCTTCTTCTATTCTAAGTTTCTATCTTATCTTTCCTCACCCTCTGTTTCCTTTCTATTAATTTCCTGATTTTCAGTTTAATTTGGGGTTGGACTTGTGTTTTTGGTCAGCTCAAATTGGACTGGATTTTCAGGTCATTACAGTTGGTATCAGAGCTTAAGGTTAAGTATTTACCTTGGCTGTGTGGCGTGACTCGGTAGAGATAGGGTTAGTAATACCCTAGATTGAGTTGAGTGTATATATACGAGTGAACGTATTTGTTATTGATATAAAAATTTGTTCTATATTGTGTGGATTTATTGGTTGAGTTGTTTATGAGTTCTGGTCGATCAGTTTGATCCACTGTATCGGTACGAGTTACTAAACACTCGAATACGATGGGTCGTCACGATATGTTTTGAAAGGAGGGTAAATTAAAATAATTTTACCCAAAGTATATTTTGATACATATTGGATATATTGGTTGTTATTATAATCGAGTAAGATTATAAATTAAATGGTTTTGTAAATAACCAATCAGAATTCATATAAGTGAAATACGTGAAATCAGATGAGTTAAATCTGAAATTTAAGCCAGAAATTGAATTAAAATTCTGGAAATTGGAAAGGTGTTTGTAAATGGATTTGGATTTAAAAATAAGGAAAATTTAAGATCCTGGGAGATTTTAAATTATTTTACAAGCAGTGTGAATTATATTTTGAAATGAATTTCAAAGTGGAAATGGTTTTATAGTATTGAACTCACTTCGATCGCTGGAAAATAAATTCTGATGATGACAGCTGCATCATCAGTATTCATTTTCGAGATGTAACTGACGAATTACTACCAGAGATACTGTTTGAATTTGTTTTGGGAAAGACAAGTTGTGTTGAATTTCAAAATGGGAATTATAATATAGAATTTGAATAGAATTTGATATATAGAATTGAATAATAGAATTTGATATATAAATTTGAATAATAGAAGTGATATAAAATTTGAATAAAAATTGAATAGAATTAACTAAGTCGAAGAGGAATTAGTTAATCGAGTTTTGAATTTGAAGTTGAACTTTGAACAGTGAATTGGATTTGTAAATGGATATTCGAAATCAAATATAGAACTTAAATTTGAAATTTGGATTCAAATTAGTTAATAAGCAAGTTAAAATATATTTAAACATGTCATGTTCAAATATAAAAGTGAAATAGACTAAAGAGTTAATTAACAAATTAATTAACGAATTGAGTTAAAACGATCAGGTATAGTTAAAATAGATTGGGCAGGTATAAATATACATGAGATAGGTATGGATAAGGTATGAAGGTATATAAATAGAATGCTCGACGAAAAGGTATGTATTTAGTTCATATATGAGATTTAATGCGTCGTATCGGCTAGCCGCTTGGCTTTTTCCTTTTTTTTCTTTTGGATTTGTGAGGGCCATGGGAGGCTATTTGAAATATCCCGATGCTCCTGGTACAAAGGAGGTTATGGCGAATTTTTCCGGGAACTTAAGGAGTTAGAATATTTTTAAGATAATTTGATGGTTATAAATCAACGTATCGATATATATATATATATATATATAGAAGTCGATAAGGAAACGGACTTAGAGATAGAATAGTAAAATCAAAAAGGAAGACTAAGAATAAAATCTAGTAAGAATAGAAAGAGGAAGCGTATACGTGTTTAAGAGTGAATTAGTAGTTGTATGGTATTGACTATTCGAGTAAGTAGTCATATTTGTTTTGACGTTATAAATGTTATTCAGTCAAGGTCTGAGAGGTAGTTATACCCCAACTTGATTGATTTCATTATTAACAAATAAATAGTAAGTTTTCAGGCTCGAAGATCAATGTTGAATAAGAGTTAGTTGAATATAGTATTTGGGTTGTCGTAACGATGTTTTACACAACATCCGTTTTAACCCAAATAAGTGTAAGCTTGTAAATATAATAAAGAATATTTCCTAAGTATAGAAATAAACGAGATCGGAAAAGAGATAAGTAATTGGAATATTTTCCAATTATAAATAGCATATATTTTCTGAAGTTTAGAAAATAAAGGAAGGCGATATTCGGAAATGATTTCCAAAAAACATAAAAGGCCAATATGGTTATTGAAAATATTTGGTTAACAAATATTGATAAAGAAATAGAGAAGTGATTTAACTAATGGAATATTAATTAAGGGCTCAGTGACATTTCAAAAAGGAAAATTTGATTTTTGAAAAGAGTAAAATGTTTAAAAACTCCCAGGGAAAGACTGTTTGAATTAAAAAAAAATTTAACAGAAATTTGTGAAAGCAAATTTGAATTAAAGTAAAGCCAGTAAAGTGGTAACTGAGATTGAATTAGAATGATATCAAGACAAATTGGATTGTGAGATTCAAATTTGAAGTGTAATGTGACAATCAAGTTAAGAGTTGGGAATCGAGAAGAAATTCGAGTTAAAATGATATTTGGCTCGGATATAAGCGAATGGTGGTGTTGTGGATAAAAGCAGATTGGAATTTGATTGGGATAACATTGGTATATGATGAGTTGATAGCATATGGAAGTGATAGAGTTGATATGCCGACAAAAGGTACAAGTTTATATTTCTATTGGATATAAGATTTATGAGCCGAATTAGCAAGCCGCTTGGCTGTTTGATTTTCTTTTGGGTTGGAGATGGCCCAGAGAGACAAGTTGGAGTTTGACCGATTGACCAGTACAAAGGAGGTGCTGGCGAAATTTTCGAAAAGTGAAGGCGTTAGAAAATTTTCAGGATTTTGAAATTTTCTATAATAAGAATTAAATTAAATTTTAATTGAAATTAAATTGGTTCAGTTGAAAACTGAAGTTAAGAAGTGAACAAATATGTTCTAACCAGTCGATAGGGTCGTTCTCTACCTTAGCAATTTCGAGGACGAAATTATTTTAAGTGGGGAAGATTGTAATGACCCGCATTGGCAGAGGTATTATAATTAATTTATTTAATTATATAAATGGTGATATAGTGAATTAAATGGTGGTTTAATTAAATAATGGTGAATATTTAATTAAAATAATAAATTAAATAATATATTTAATTCTAAAATAATCAGAATTGGCTGAAATGGCGATATGGTGTGAACTGGATCATCTGTGATATTTAATTCAGTTTAGAATTGAATTTGAATAACGAATATATTATATAAACGACAGTTTGAACGTAGAGTTATAATATAATTAAAATCAAGCTCGAAATGGCGCTGTAGTTCGTAAATTGGCGATTTGAACTTCAACTGAATGTACAGAGTTCGTTTTAAATCGAATTTCTGTGAAATAAGAAATGTGTGGAGCTGGTGGAGTATATCTTTCTAGTGGAAGAGAAAAATCAGGATTTCGTAGTGTAGATTTTGAGATATGTTCAAATCAAATTTTAGAAAAGTCGTTGTGGAATTCCTTTATATTTTATAAAGGAATTATTTATATTTTAAAAAGGAATTTCATTTTAAATCGAATATCGATTTAATCGGGATTTGAAATATCGAGTTATAAATCCTAGTAGAGATGTATGGTATTCCACTGTGAATATATACGATAATATTTATTTATAAATATTTAATTTTATTTTATTTAAATATATTTATATATTTAAATGGGTCATCCAGAGCAGCCACTTTTGTAAACGAAGTCAGAATTCGACGAAACTAATTTTGTTTGATCCGCAACATCAAACTATTGTTAGATTCCAAGTCCCGTGATTTTTGGGGTCACTGTGTGGCCGTACAGATTTTTAGAGTGAAAAACAGTCAGTATTTTGACAGTTAAAAATACACTGTGTGAGCATACGAAGTCGGAATTCGACGAAACCAGTTTCGGTGGGTCCGTAATGTCAAACTCTAGTGGCATGTCAATTTTCGTGAGTTTAGGAGATCGTATGTGGTCACTGGGATTTTTAGAAGACAGATTCATATAGCACTTGCTTATAAATAAATTAAATAATGAATATAATATTATTTAAATCTTCTATAAATACACTGCTAACTCCCTTAAACCCTAAATATATTTTTCTACGGTTAAAGGAAAATTGCACCGCATGTTTTACTCTTCCAGGAAAAAGATTTCGATCTCAAATAAATCAAACAAATGCAAATAAATTTCTAAAATTCAACAAACATATATGTTTGAGTTCTCCAAGTGGTTATCTTCGATTCTATCTGTATTTCGTTGGGATCGAAAGCGATTTCTGTCGCAATGTTTTCCAGCACGACACCTAGGGTTGAGGTGTTCGGAGAATTGGGGCATCGATGGTTGGAAATGAGGGTAGGTTAGTGTTCGTTGAAGCAAATGGGACTCGCGTGCATTTTTCTGGTGATTTCTGTGCCAAGAGTTGTCGATATCTTCCTGTTATGGGACACGAGGAGCTGGAGGATGGATTTTGAAATCGGGGTTCGAGTTCGAGAGTTTGGAGTCTAAGGTGAAGAGATTTTCAAGAGGAACATTGTGGTGTAGTCGGTTTTCGAATTCGGGGAAGTATGGGATTTCGGTGGGAGTTTGAGGAATCGAAAATGGTTAGAGGAAAGGAGCAGGTCACGATGAACATTTGGGGAAGATGGGTTTAATCGGTCTGGGTATTAAGAAGGTATGTGGGCCAGGAAAGGAAAATTAAGCCCAACAGAAAAATAAACTATGTTATTTCTAAATGAAATATGTATTAACTTCTAAATAGCGTAACTTTATCATACATTATCAGAATCACGAACCGTCAGTCACGTTGGGATCGTATGGACGAGGGAAACACCATGGGACTAACTATGAGTGGATTGAAGCTCGTATGAATTTATGGCAAATTAAATTGTTTGATTCAAATCAAACAACAGTTTATCGTTCTTTAACGATGAACTGCCAAAGTGAGTAAATCTCACTAACTCTGAACAGTTTATAATTTCATGTTGTATTTTTAGAACTGTTAGAAATTGTCTGATTGACTGTGTGTTGACTGATTGATTGAACTGCTAGTCGGTTAGTGGAAATTATATATATATATATATATATATATATAAATCGTTAAATATTTAGATATTGATTCTGCTATCAGAATATTTCATACCGAACTGAAAGTGAGGTTGATTTTATTTTATAACATCTGTGGATGCAGGGAAACAGATCGAAGGGACCCAACAGGGTTTCTCAATATATAAATACTGTTTTGTTTTATATATTGTGTTATACGATGTGATATGAAATCTGTTGATGATTATACATGTGTGAATGATATTGATCATTGTTGTATGGCATGTTAAATAACATAACATACCGGAGTGTCGATAAGGGAATTTTCAAAGTGATATTTGGAAATAAATTATTTATAAAATCAAAGGATTTAAAAAATGAAAAATTTATAAAATCAAAGAAGATTTTATAAACAGGAATATTTATAAATAGGGAATATTTATAAAAAGGATATTTATAAGTGGAATACTTATAAAGTGAATTATTTATTTAAGATAAATAAATAAGAAATTAAATGGATAATTTATTTGGTAAATAAATTAGATATTATAAAGGGATTATTTACTTTGGAAGATAAACCGGATTAAATCAAAGGAGAATTTAATTAGAAAATAAATAGGATTAAAATGGGATATTTATTTAGAAATTAAATAGAAGTATAAGAGAATTATTTATTTAGAAAATAAATAGACCAATATAGGAAGAGAAATATTTGTAAACCATTTACAAATAGAATAGAATTAAAAAGGAAATATTTGTAGAACATTTACAAATAGATTTAATGGGATTATTTATTTATTTAGGGAATAAATAAAAGTAAAAGGATTTATTTATTTAGGAAATAAATAAAAGAAAAGGGGCTTATTTATTTAGGAAATAAATAGAGTATAAAGGAGATATTTGTTTGTTTAAAATAAATAGAGTATAAAGGAGATATTTACTTGTTAGAATAAATAGAGTTAAAAGAGTTAATCAGTTAGAGTTAAATCGATAGAGTTAAATCGAACTAGAGTTATTTAAATAGAGTTATCGAATATTAGTTTATTCGAATAGAGTTAAAGGAAAGGAGTTATCGATTATTAGTTTAATCGAAGTGAGTAATCGAATATAGTTTATTTGAAAGGAATTATCGAATTTGGTTATTTGAAGGAGTTATCGATTATTAGTTAATCGAAGGAGTTATCGAATATTAGATTATTCGAAAGGAGTTAAGTGAAACGAGTAAATCGATTAGAGTTAGATCAAATAGAGCTAATCCAATAGCGTTAGTCCAATAGAGTTAATCCAATAGCGTTAGTCCAATAGAGTTAATTGATAAGGGTTAATCGAATAGATTAAATTGAATAAAGTTATCAAATACACCTTATTCGAAGGAAAGAATTATCGAATAGAAATGATTCGAAGGAGAATTACGTAAGGAAGTGTTAAAGAGTTAAAAGATGAACTTACCCTATTTCGAGATTTGAAATGTTGTTTAATTAATGTCTGAGAGGTAGTTATACCCCAACTTGATTGACTTCGTTTTAAATTAGAAATGGTTAAGGTTCGACAGTGAATGTGGTTAAGTGAATTCAGTAAATGAGTATAGTGGTTTGAGTTCGCGTCGCGATGTTGATTTAAACATCTGTTTAAATCCAAGTATAGAACATTTGGAAATGTTTTCCAAATAGAATCAGAAACGTAATCAAATATTGAAATAAGGAAAATATGAATATATGTATATATATATATATATATATATATATATATATATATATATATATATATGATTGATGATTGATTGATAGAATTTCCATCTGGAAATAATATCGTTGTTTGCACACCTATTTTTCTTTGATGGTTAAATCACATACTATCGAAGTTTTGACCATTTTAACGTTGTTAATATGGAGAGACCGGTTGGATTATTATCAAAAGAACCACTCTGTATTGGCATAAGCGTTGCGAATCATATATTCCAAAGAAAATTGAAGACGAAGTAAAATGCAAGGGCTGTTGTATAAGTCTTAGATAACAGTGCCTAAGATGGATATACTGAATAGTACCTTCGGTTCATCCTGTTCCTGGATGACTTGTATGGACGGATGTCTGACAGAGTATTTCCCGACGATCACGTATATTGATTTCTCCAACCGTACCAAGAGTGGAAGCGGAGGAGGAAACTTCTTTTAGCTAACACATAATGTATTGTTGAGGACGTCAATCGGTGATTGGATGGATTTGATGATGTGGCATTCAAAGCGAATCTGTTATGATGATAAAGCGTAGCTTTTAGCCTCACATCCGGTAAATGACAGAAATTGGGCAGGCAACATGGCTAAGTCGGTCGCTCCGAAGTAGGGTGTATAGTCACCTGATCTAGAGTTTCATTTATTTCTAAAAATCTATTGTCGATACTGTCCCATTCGGGAAACGGTTGCTGATCCCAACCGTTGGTGATATACATTCGATACACTCAAGTGAAATGAGTGGTCGGTCATGTGTGGTCGCGTTGCAAGATGTTATTATTGAACCCAGTGTATTCCTTTCTAGAGGTACATTAGCGAAAGGTGCTTCCATACCTTGTCATAGTTGGAAATCCATTACCCAATACGTGCTTGCGATTTTGATTTTATACTATATATGTAGAACGTGAGATGAAAGCGTTTCTGCTAGATGATTATTATATTGTGGTTGATAGACATTATGATAATATCAAAAAGGTTTTTGATAAAGATATTTTGGATTCTCATAAGGGAAAAACCCATTCCGTTATACGGCGTGGTCTTATGAGATATCATTTACCTGCTTGAATTGTTATAAACTGTTTTACTCATACCAGTCCCATGACTAACCCGGAGTTTATTTTGTTTTGTTTTTCCTAAACTCTTGGGTGCCCAATTTTGTACGGGCAGTCAAGTAGTCGGGATTTACAGATACTTGAAGAGTTGGAGCAAGAGGCTTCAGGATATAGCTATAGTTTATTTCCGCTGTGTTGTAAGTGATATACTTTGATAATGATGTATATTCAAGTACAAATGTATATTTCAAAGTTATGTTACATATATTATATGTTATTCGTTCCGCTGTGAGATTCGTGTTATTCTAATGTTGTGTTCTTGTTCTTCTTCTTCTTCTTCTATTCTAAGTTTCTATCTTATCTTTCCTCACCCTCTGTTTCCTTTCTATTAATTTCCTGATTTTCAGTTTAATTTGGGGTTGGACTTGTGTTTTTGGTCAGCTCAAATTGGACCGGATTTTCGGGTCATTACAAATATCATAGAAAATAATTTTTAGATTTAAAAAGGAAAATTTACTTTTCAAAATAGAAATGGAATTTCGAATGGGGTAGGAAATATTAATTTGTTTTTATAAATGATGTTTATAAATGAAAATAAAATTATCATTTGATAATTTGGAAATGTAAATTCAAGTGTGAATATAAAAGGAAATTTATTTTCTCGAAGTAGAAATGGAATTTCAAATGAAATTTTAAATAGAAACTTGTTTTAATATTTTGAACAAGAAGTGTAATTTATAAATGGCATTTATAAATGAATGTGAAAAATTATCATTAGATAATTTATAAATTTAAGTTCAAGTATGAATTTAAAAAGGGATTTGGAAATCATTAAAAAGGGAAATGATAATATTTATTCCGATGTTCAGAATATAAACCGAATTAAGAATAACCAAGGGATTTATAATTGGAATTCGATTTGGTCGAATCATATAAAGTAATTTATTTCCAATGGAATTGGAATTTAATATAGAGACTGAGTTGTAAATAAATTTACAATTGAGTTATGAATTCAAAGGAAATAATCAATGATTTTGAATAATCGGATTTTTCAAGTTAGATTTGGAAGACTAGCTTAATTTATATTAAAATCAGGTTGGAATTGATTTAGTTAATGAAGTTAAAACATTTATATTTTAATTAAACGGAACTCGTCATAGGGCGGTAGTTCTTAATTTGATGATTCGAACTTCAATTGAGTTTATAGAACACAATATAAATCGGAATTTGATGAAACAAGAAACGTTCAGACCTATTGAGTGATGGTTTTTGTAAGAACCAGTAACTTCCCCGTTAAGGAAAGAGCGGATACTTTGAGAACAACACCCATCGGAACGCAAACAGAAGAACATTTCATTGTTTATTACAACATTGCATCGGAATACATGAATATACAGAGTACGAATGAAAAAAATACATTCGATAAATATCAGAGATTACAATAAATTACATAGCAGACAAAACACAACTGAAGGAGGTATACGGATACAAAGCTTTCCGAATATCATTCCAGCTGTAAACCAGGATCCCGTGAATATAAATCTGCAAAACCAAAACTACTAGCTGCCTGTGTCGAAAATAAGGGCACCCAGAGTTTAGGTTAAAACAATAAACTCCAGGTCAGTCATGTGACTGGTGTGAGAACTAAAACAGTTATTAATCTTTATTTTAAAGTTCGGTAAATCAAGGGACCACGCCGTTTAACACGGAACGGGTTTCCTCCCAAGAATACCAGTGCATAAAACAACATCGCAATGCTAAATAAAGAACAATGAGGGTATTATAAGACACAGGACCCATCACACAATGCAACGCAAGCCGGAGGATAAGGTTTTACCTTATAATAGCCAAAGAATGCTTGATACGTTTAAAACAGATTTTTTGATACAATTATAAGTGCATAGTGTCAAAACAATTTCAAATCATAAGTATCAATCATAGACGGCATAAGTGCCCCATACCACTATGTCGCCATATATAGGATTACAACTAAAACCAAAACGTCACGTATTGGAAGTTGGATTTCCATCTGTGAACCGAGGCAAAAGATAGTCCTCTACCGAATTCGAGGTGCTCTAGCCCGCCCCTCAGGACCCAGACTCAGGTGGGCCCTTGGATCATCAGGGCCGGTCCACATGGAGTGGATTAAAATGCCTGAACATGCGCTTCCCTGCCCTATGGGGCGTAAATGAGTCCACTGACTCTATCGGACCCGGATCGTCTGATCTAACCGAGGCGCCTCAAATTCCATCATCCACATAAGCAATGTCAGCCAGTTCAAGCACTGACACCACTTCTAACTAGAAGAAAACGCATGACCTCCCTAAGGTCCGTCTCCCGTTTTTGGTTCACACCGGGGTGTGAGGCTCGCGAATTAACGCTACACAAAGCTATGCCACAAAGGCCGTTCTTTGATCATCAACCACAAGACTCTGCTTTTCAACATAAGCCTTGATCATTTGCATCTCAGCATGCCACACAGGCAATTCACGCTATGCGACCGATATCAATCACACAGAATGAAATCCGATGTCAGACACATAGTCCATACAAGTCCGTTCTGGGTCTGAACAAAACCGGAGGCACCACGTACCTCGCCTATCCAGCGTTCTCCAAATACGTCTGGACGATCACCAACTGATTCCCTCCTCTTGGGTGTACAGCCCAATCAAGATCGTCAGTAATTACCCAAACGATGTGAAGACCTCCAGTCTTCGACCACCGTCTTCATCTTCGACTTATCGTCGTATCAGTTATTCAGAATGGGATAAACCCGGTCTTTCCGAATAACTCGCGTATATAATAAACAAGTGTTACACAAACACAACATACGCCTCATTACAATTCAGAATATTCTTTTATTCAAATATTCTTATATTTTGGGAAAGGTTCCCATTAATTTTATCAAAGATAAATTCTTTAAATTTATTCTTTAATCTTCCTTTGAATATCAATTCAAACTAGTCGAGATTAGCGAACCACACCAAAGTAATCATTTATTTTATTTCCCAATCCCAACCTATTCATCCCATGAAGTAAAACTGGTCATACTTCATATCTAACACCACGGTGTTATCGGTAAATTTAATTACCATTTCACGTTCAAATCTAATTAAAGATTTATCTATCGCCTGGAGCAAAACTGGTGATACTCCATTCTCGATCATTACAATCTAATTAAAGATGCATTAAAACTCCACTTAGTTTTAATCTTCCCAAAAATTAATAACAATGATTATTTGACTTGGGAAATCACCTCCTGTCTTTAACTGGGTTAAAGAATCAATATCATTTAAAACACGGTTCACTATAAACCCAAAATCACATTCCATTAATTATCGGGTTAAAGAACAAATGTTATTTAAAACACCGTTCACGATAATCCCAAAAATCAATTCCAATTAAATATCATTTAATTGGTACACTTCATTAAATCTAAATAAAAAGATTTAATCTTTTTCTCAACTGGGTTTAAGAACAGTGTTAATGAAGACACCATTCACGACAAACCCAAATCCCATTTGATATTAAATACAAGGCTCTAAATAGAAAATATATCGGCTTATATTCAATATCAAATTCTATGACCAACAAATATCGTATTGGAAATAACGATATAAATATATCTTTCAAATTTCCATAACAATACCTGTATAATCACGAAATCCAACATCGAAATATTCCAAAGATAATTTCGATTCAAATCCATTCCAATATAATTATTGGAAATCCTGGTTACTTTTAAAACCCTTTCAAATCCAATTTATTTATTTAAAAATAAATAAATTATTATTCTAGTTCAAAACTAGTTCATTTCGATAAAAATCTATTTTTATCTTTTCAAATATGGAAATTTTCATCCCAATTCTTCACAAATCATTTCTTATGATTTTACACAAATTATTACTATTTTTAATAATTTTATCAAGGCCCGTACAGTCGATTTCCACAAACGGTCATCGAACTGCACTTACAGCGACCTTTTCCAAATTTGATTTGGACATAATTCCAAATCCAACCGTTAGATTTCTAATTTCTTATATTCGTTAGAAATCTCTTTTCGATACGAACCCAACGGTTTCGGTTTTAGGAGAATCCGACGGTCGGATCTCCCGTAATGTCCATTCGAAGTCAATGGTCGAAATTCACGAACTGCCGCAGCGCGGCGCGTTCTATTCAGGCCATTATATTATATATATAATATATATAATATATACTTCGTCGATTTCAATTCAAAACGTGTTTTATAAATCGTTTTAAATTCATTTTCAAAATGGTTTCAACTTCATATTCAATTTCAAATCAAAATTGAATATTCCAATATAAATTCGTTTTAAATTCATTTCAAATCGATTTCAATTCAATTTCAATTTAATTCTAATTTCAATTCATTTCAATTTAATTCAAATTTCAATTCTACTCAATTTAATTCGAATTTCAATTTATTTCAATTTAATTCGAATCTCAATTCTATTTCAATTTAATTCGAATTTCAATTCATTTCAAAATATTTGATTTTGAAATCACTTTCGATATTCATTGTAAAATGAATAAAATCGCAAGAATTCCCGTTTGTGTTAAAATGGCGTTAAACTACTTAACACGGCTTCACATTTCAATATTCAATAAATATTATTTTAAAATATTTGTTAATTCTGAATTGGAATCAGACACTGTCAATTACCGTATAATATATGGATTCCACACAACAAATGTGTATAACAACAATGAAAACAGCAATCCATTATCCAGAGTGCATTCTACACTGTATAAGCATCAAATATAAATATTTAACGCTTACACAGTCTATCAATCAATTGATCGACATACAACTAATTATCGAGATTAGTGTACGCCCAATTTCATCCCAATACCCGTGTGGGGTTTCAAACAATCAAACACAGATTTTATTTGTGCAGTTGGGCGATGTGTAAAATTTATCGTCCCAATCAATATCAGTCAAACGTGTGTATATAAACAAATCGCCCGATTTGTTTATAAATATTTATTTCATTTTAAATACACGTTAAAAATTCTATTTTCAACTATAAAATATTTTTAACTATATAAATATTTTATTTCATTTCACATCACACAATCAACTACACAACAACTACAAACAATCAAACAAACAAGCCGTCCATGGTCTGTAGACGACGGGTGTCAGGTGCTACTAAACACTGTCTGCATCCTAGTATATAATTTAAACTAGAAAATAAAATCAAAGGTGAGGAGTTCTCACCAAGAGCAAAACCAAACACTGCGACTCTTCTTATGTAGAACATCTTCGCCGTGCTTCTAATGAGATCTGTTCAACACCGTTTGTGTTAAAAATTATATTTTTAACAACGCTACTTCTACATAAAAGATTATATTTTTACAACGCTATATATATGTAAAAGATTATATTTTTACAACGCTTTATATATGTAAAAGATTATATTTTTACAACGCTTTATATATGTAAAAGATTATATTTTTACAACGCTTTATATATGTAAAAGATTATATTTTTACAACGCTACTTATATAGATAAAAAATCTATTTTTACTTAGATTAAAAATCGAGTCTTTACATAGTTAAAAATATCGTCTTTCTCTAAATAAAAATATCGTCTTTCTCTAAATAAAAATACGATCTTTTCTACCATAAAAATACGATCTTTTCTACCATAAAAATACGATCTTTTCATATAATAAAAATCTAATTTTTACCTCGCTAACTTCTTAATAAAAATCAAACCTTTTCCTACATTATAAATTTAATCTTTCCTATTTAAAAATAACTATCCTTTCTACTAAAAAATCATATACAAACTGATTTCAATTAAAAAAACTGATTTAAATAGAATTTTAAAAGAAGAAGTTCACCTTTTACGTTGAATTCCAGTTGAAGGGGGGAGTTGCTCGCGGTTTCTGGAGCATGGAGGTGGGGCGCAGGTGATAGGAAAGGCTGCGGCATGGGGGTATGGGTCAGGGGTGGTCGTGGGCGGCGGATCTGTGGACAGAGGGCGGTCTCTAGGTGGGTGGTGCACTGAACAAGGTGGGTGGCGGCTTGGGGGTGTGGCGCGCTGGGCCAGAGGAGCGCCGGAAATCGAGATCGCGAGAGGGGGGATTTCCGTCAACCTGGCATCGGAGAGGGAGAGAGGGGGGGAACCTGGCGGAGGCGCCATCGCCGGAGGGGCGCGATGGTCGAGGTCCAGCGTCTAGGGGCGGCGATTGGGGTTTTTTTCTTTTTAATTTGATCTGAAATGAAACGGGGTTTGACCGTGGGATTTGGGGAGATAAGGGGAGGGTTATAATATATATAATTATTTAATTATTTAATTAATTCCAAAAAGGTCACTTTTTATTTGGACTCCAAATCGAGCGCAATGACTGTCGTCCCTAGCTAATTACCCCCATTCCGAACATAATGGGATATGTTACACAAGCCGGTTCAGCTGTTTCGATCAGTTTCCATCAAAACTAAATTCAAATCTATATATATTCAATTTAAACGCACATTTCAAATTACCGGGGCCACATACTAACTCGAAAAATCCCAGAAAAATATTTTCTAGCTTCGTATTGACGATACGGTCCTAACAAAACTAATTTCGTCGAATTTTGAGACCATTTGAAAAATGACCATTTTCCGGTCGATTAAAATCAACTGAAACTGGTCAAACGCGTTTTCCTTTGCCGCGCTCACATATTAATTCAAAAAATTACGAAAATTGGAATCTAGAAATAACTTGACATCACGGATCCAACAAAAGTGGTTTCGTCGAATTCTGAGGACGTTTGCAAAATTCCCATTTTTAAGGGCCAGAATTCCATAGCGACTATTCTGAAATTTCAACTGGACATATCTTTTGATTACCGCTATGAAATTTTGATTTTCGGATTCGTTGGAAAGATATTCTCAAATAGATTCTATTATTTTTGGTTTCACTAAAATCCGGTTTATTTTGAATCCTGTACATTCATTTGAAGTTTGAAATCGAATTATCGAACTTCCGCGCCATTTTCAATTCCTTTTATAATTTAAAATAAATATTTATATTCTAACGACGATCTATATAAATATATACGTTCGAATACTATTCAAAATAAATTTCTCGTCGTTATTATTTAAAATAATTCATTTTAAATATTCAAAATTCATCAAAATTGCCAAAATAAAAATTCTAAATCGGCTCAGAATTTCTGGGTTGTTACAATCTCCCCCACTTAAAACTTTTCGTCCCCGAAAAGGAACGAAGCCTAAAGTTGTTTAACTGATCAACTCCACTTTCACTATTTTAATTATAGCTTAAGTTCTTCAACTTTTTAGTTTCTAAGAACTTTTCAAATTTTTCAAAAAAATTGGCTAACACCCTAAATTTTCGAGAAATTTCGCCATAACCTTCCCTGCACCGGGGACTTAGGGATATTTCATATAGCCTCCCATGGCCTTCTTCAATCCAAAAGAAAAAGAAAAAGCCAAGCGCTATCCAATCGGCTCATAAAATCACCCAAAACTCAAGAAATACAATAAACATGTACCTATTTGTCGGGCAAACAATTTTATTCCTCTTTTCTAGCCTCCTTGCTATGACCTGTTCAATGTAAGTACATGTATATGCATGCAAATGCGACAAATTTTCAATACAGGTCAATATTTGGTTCAATTTGGCTAAATGGTTCAAATTTTAATCAAACAACACAATCAGCAATCAATTTGTTGATTATCATTTCAAATTCATAACTTTGATATATAGTCAAAAATCATATTTTTGATGCCAAATCACAACAATAGGCCCTATCTAATTTTGGTTCTCACACCAATCAATTGGAAATATATAGACATCACACCTTCGAAACTCGAACAAAAACACTAATGATGAGATCTCAATCATCAGTATCTTCTTCGGGCGACTAGAGTGTGATACTATATCTATCGAATATATTAAAACTTCAAACACACGTGGATCAGACGTATACGCAAAATCTTTGTACACTGGATTGTCAAATCAATACAAATAAATATTCAAATACGTTGAATAAGGTTTAAATTTTCAAAACAAAACTAGTTTTAAATTTTATTTTAAAAACATCACTCTTCACACTCATTCTAGGATACTACTGATCCCATCTCTAACGAGTCATTCTCATTGGATACTACTAATCCAATCTCTGATGAATTCTGAAACACCCCACCTCCGTTAGGGTCACTCTCAAAGGGAATGCCCTAATTTTGGTGGAGGTTTATAAGTATAAGTCACAGATATACAAGACAGATATAAGAACACATATTTGTAAACAGCGGAAAAACAACAACTTTTATTTCATAAAAGCAAATACGTGTTACAAAACATCACCATGATTGTCTTACATCTTTTTCCAAAAACATAACATAACACTTTCATAATCTGTCTTGAGTACATTATTTAAAGAAGCATAAATAAAGCATAGATAAACTGCAAAAGTCCCCATAGTGGATTGTCCAAAGCCATAGTTCAAAACAGGAAAGTCCAAGCAATACATTTCTCTTCTTCAAGCTGGATGTTAAGGCTGGTCAAGCTGCTGTGTTCCCTCCCTGTGGACCTGGGGGGGAAACGGAAGAAAAGAAGACGAAAGAAAAGTAGAGTCAGACATAAAGCCTGAGTAAGTCTAGTACTATTTTGTCTATGAATAAAGAACTGGGTATGATAAGTATAAACAAGAAGTGGGAAAGCACTATAACTTGGTTAAGTTGTCTAGGGTCGAATACGCTATCGTACCCCATGTTAATCTCTGAACCCATATAAACTAGTTTCCAACTGGCACCCCATAATCAGGGTGATGTGATCCATTCTACGATGATCGGCTCCTACTCGCATAGTTACATGTGTCTTACGGCCCCCGATGTTGTAGTTACCTATGCTGGTCCCACCATGGGGTGTATCAAGTCCTATGGTGGCGGCCCGACACAATCCTAGAGTGCACAGGTATGCTACTGGTGTCTAGTGCCTTATTTTTCTACGCCGGAGTGTGTGCACGCCCGCATCCCGTTAGAACCTACACTGCTACACCACCGCCGTCGATTTGACCTCTTACAATCAGCCCAGTAATCGTGCCCCACCCTGCCTAGTTTCAGGGTATCCTGATACACCTTCTAGGGTTACTGCTGAAAAGGGTCCCCCCGTTACTAGGTTTTCTATCTCTAGCCAACATGCTAAGTTGGTTAAGTGTTTTCTAACCTAACCCCCACTAGTCCATTTAGTTTAGCATGTTCCATTTTGATTAAGTCTTTAGTTCACTTAATCCTAACAATCCTGACTCAGCCTTAATTGTCTTATTAAGGCCCTGACCTCTCACATTAGACAGGTATTGTTGTGGCTGCCTGTTGCCGGTTGGTTCCGGGCAGTCTTACGCCACAACTCAGTCTAACCTCGGGTCCTTATTGGGCTCCATGTTTAACCTCCCACATTGGATAGGTATTGTTGTGACTACTGGACAGCCGGGCGGTTCCGGGCAGGTTTACATCACAACTCAATCCAACCTCGGGTTAAACACATCGTATGTTCTACATTTACATATTTTGTCTTTCTTCTTTATTTTCTTATATGTAAATATTTGCGGCCCATTATTAAGTTAATGGTGTAAAGGTTACACCAATCATGGGCCCAACCCATACTTGAATTTGGGCCCTTCTATTTTATATTTTCATTCATTAGTAATTTTAACCCAACGTTATTTTCCCCCGTTTAACTCGTCCGTTTATTATATATATGTTGGGCTTAGCCTTTTAAAGCCCAACTTAGCCATGCGAAAGGGGAGGCTTAAAGCGTGATTATATACACAAAAAGGGAAATGTGTGCGTATGAACTTGCAACATAACGTTGGAACTACAAAATAGAAACTGGTGTACTTGCATAGTGGTAACATATACTTTGGTCATAAAGCATAGGTGACATGAATCAAAGCATGTAAACTTGTAGTTGAGATAAGAATCTAAATTGGGTATCATTATTGACACATAGTCATAACTACAACATGAACCTATATTTTTATTTAGGCATAATGTCAAACATAAGCATGGCATAAATATTTCTAACATAAGCATGGCATAATGTCAAACATAAGCATGGCATAATGTCAAACATAATCATGGCATAAGTATAGTTAAATTTGTTCACATAACCCTGGCATAAATATTTCTAACATGAAATCGTGATTTTTACTTTAGTCGTGCAAACTTGCAAAAAGGGATTTTTGAATCTAACCTAGCTATGTACCACATATGTCATCATAAAATTCTTGTTAACAATATGGATTTCAATTATGCAAAATATCAATCATAGCCTAGTCATATCCATAAGTTTGCAAATAGGTTTTCTAGTACAAAAGCATGGCTTAATATATGATGCCAAATTTTCAGGATAATTTCATATGGATTATGATAACCCAAACTTGTTCCAATTACTTCACAAAAATGATGTTTGTATAAAAATACACAATATGATGGCATAATAGCAAAGCCCCAAACTTGCATGAATTTTAATTAATTAACTTCATACATGTAGCTTCAACAAGGATTGCATAATTTGCGAATACTCCAAACGTATACTTGCATAGAACTACCGCATGTAGTTCTTTATAACATAATATGAGAATATCCAAACGTATACAATATGCCAAATCGATAAGAATCATAGTAACGCACAAATTATGAATTATTTATCACCACAATCAAGTATACAAACCAACACAGTTATTTGTTCATACCAAAGTAATACTCTACTTACAATGGTGAGGCGAATTCTCAAATTTAGGGATTTGAAGATGCGGTTTGATTTGATTGAGTTGCTTTATGCCTTAGAATTTGCCTCCTAATCCTCTCTCCAATTGGTGGCTACCCCTAGTCTTTCCTCAGCAACATGGCGGCTTTGTTCTTATTTTTGAATGAATAGATTAGGGTTGAGTCTAGGGTTGTTTTTATAGGGGAAATGAACTGATTAGAAACATTGATGTTGCTTGGATTGATCGTAGCCATTCATCCTAAGGAGAGACCAATTAGAGCCTGCCACCTAGCCCTAATGACAAAGCAGACCACAGAAAATCGACCAACATAGAATAGGCCAGCTAGGTTAGACTGGGTTCGACCTGGCTCTAGACCAGGTCGACATGCCTGTCGACAGCCCTGTCGACAGCCTTGTCGACCTGGTTAGACCAGGTCGACAGCCCAGTCGACCTGGGTGCGTGAGGCGGGTGTTCTTCCGCCCTGGCCCATTGGGCCCCACTTTTAATTTTTAAACTGTTTTATTCTGTTTGAATTTTAAATTTAATTCAGAAACTTCCGAAGGCCATATCTTCTTCATACGGACTCCGTTTTTCGAAAACTCGGACTCTATTTCGCGTATTTTTCCGAGACGAACGCAATGGCGTATCCCCTTTCCCTTAGTTCTTTGATTAAAATTAATTATACTTTAATTTATGGATTTCACAGTTATAGAATTCGCGGGGTGTTACATTCTCCCCCACTTAAAAGGATTTCGTCCCCGAAATCTTCAAGTTAGGAGGAATGTATATCCTAACATCCAATCATCCATCTACTCATCCATCAAACACGAGCATCCATTGTCCTTAAAAGACTTCTAATGCTTCATGATCATATGCGAAGTGTGTGTGTATACATGTACTTATCTAATGCAAAATCAGGCGGTCTACTGATTCAGTTGACCTCCTTAATGCGAATTATGTAAGTGCCATGAATCCATTATGTATGCAAATTTTCCTATTTTGATTTTACATGAGTGCACGATCATTCAATACAAATGCAGCATCCACATGACAACACATTAAAGTTCAACCACATATGAATGCAAATATATATGCATATGCAATATGAAGTGACTGAGCCGATCTAAAACCTAGATTGTGTGTGTATATGCAACCACGAGCAACCACTAGCAATCACTTGCAACCACTTGCAACCATCATCCATAACATGTTTCAATTACATGTTTCCATCCAAAGGGTTTTCTTCCTAAAAGATAAGGTCGAGGAAATATACCTAAAAAGATAGATAAAAGTGCAACTTAAGGAAAAGGAAGGATCAAGGATGTACCCTCGAACAGAAAAGGGTAGGCTGTACGGATTCTAGCTTCAGTTTCCCAAGTCGCGTCTCCCTCGGCGTCGCTCCACTGAACTTTGACGAGTTTGACTTCACGGTTGCGTAGCTTCTTCACTTCCGTTCCTAATATGCGGGTTGGAACTTTTCTTATGGTTGCTTCGCGTTCCACTTCGGCCTCTTCGAGGATATTTGGCTCTACCACTTCAGCAGACTCATGTAGACATTTTCGGAGATGTGAAACGTGAAAAACGTTGTGGACTCCAGCCAACTTCTCGGGTAGCTCTAATCTATAGGCCATTTTCCCAATTTTCTCGATGATAGGGAATGGCCCTACGAACCTTGGTGCTAGCTTTCCTGTGGTTCCAAAACGAACAACGTTTCTTAGTGGTGATACCTTGAGAAAAACTCTGTCTCCAACCTTGAATTCAAGGTCGGTCCTTCTCTTGCCGGCATAGGACTTTTGTCTGTCTTGGGCCGTCTTCATCCTTCTTCGTATTAAGTCTACTTTCTCTGAAGTCTCTCAGATCATATCTGGTCCAAGTATGAGCTTATCAGTAGACTCCCACCAACAAGTGGGCGATCGGCACGGTCTTCCATATAAAGCTTCGAAGGGCGCCATTCCGATGGTTGCTTGATAGCTGTTGTTGTAGGCAAATTCCACCAAAGGAAGGTGGTCTTCCCATGTCCCTCCGAAGTCAAGGACGCATAGCCTTAAAAGGTCTTCCAAGACTCTGTTCACTCTCTCTGTTTGGCCGTCGGTTTGGGGATGATAGGCTGTGCTTAAGCATAACTGCGTTCCTACTGCTTCTTGCAGACTCCGCCAAAACTCGCTGGTGAAGATGGGGTCTCGGTCACTAACAATGCTAGATGGTATTCCATGGAGTCGAACGATTTCCTTGAGGTAAAGTGATGCTAGGGATGAGGCAGTTCTTTTACTTTTGACAGGTAAAAAGTGGGCGCTTTTAGTAAGCCTATCCACTATTACCCAAATGCTAGTGTTGCCTCTCCTAGACCTAGGCAGCCCATCGATGAAGTCCATTGAGATGCTATCCCACTTCCACTGCGGGACCTCCAGAGGATGTAGCAGTCCGCCAGGCTTTTTCTGTTCCGCCTTAACCTGTTGGCACACCATACACTTAGAAACGAACTCTGCCACGTCCTTTTTCATGCCGTTCCAGAAGAAAGTCCTTTTTATGTCTTTGTACATTTTATCTCCGCCTGGATGTATCGTCATCTTGGAGTGATGTGCTTCCTCGAGAACCTTCTTTATTAAATCTTTTGTCTGTGGGACGCATAGTCTTCCGTCTCGCCTTAGCAAACCCTTATCGTCGATGGAGTATCTGTTGAGGTGACTTGAAGTCTCACCCCTAATTAGCCTATCAATTATTTCCACAAGCTGAGGGTCTTCGCGTTGTGCTGTCCCTAATGAATCCACTAAAGTTGGGCGCACTTCGAGAGATGCTAGCAAGCCTGGTACGAAATCGGAGGAAGGCCTAAAGTCGAAGCTGGCTATAAACTCTAGGCTTTGTCTTTCAACAAACAACGGGCTTAGGGTCAATTTCTTTCCACTCAACGCGTCTGCTACTACGTTGCCTTTGCCCGGAGTGTAGGAGATTTCGAAATCGTACGAGGCAAGAAACTCCATCCATCTCTGTTGCCTCAAGTTAAGATCCTTCTGCGAGAAAAGATATTTCAACGATTTATGGTCAGTGTAAAGTTCGAACTTCTCACCTAGGAGATAGTGTCGCCAAGTCTTGAGTGAAAAGACGATGGCGGCTAACTCAAGATCGTGGGTTGGGTAGTTCTTTTCGTGCACTTTCAACTGCCTCCCGCCATAAGCTACTACCCTTCCTTCTTGCATTAAGACGACGCCTAGCCCTGTCCCACATGCATCCGTATAAATAGTGAACATCTTGCTCCCATCTGGCAGCGTCAGAACTGGGGCTGTTGTAAGAGCCCTTTTCAGTCGTTGGAAAGCAAATTCGCAATCCAAATCCCAATTGAACACTAGATTCTTCTTAGTCAATTTCGTGAGTGGAGCTGAGATTTTCGCAAAATCCCTTATAAACTTTCGATAGAAACCCGCTAGTCCTAGAAAGCTTCGGACCTCAGTTGCATTCCTTGGTGTCTTCCAATCCTGTACCGCCACTACCTTAGCAGTGTCCACTGCTAACCCTTGTTTGGATACTATGTGCCCAAGGAACCTCACCTCTTCTCTCCAAAAGTGGCATTTGGAGAATTTGGCTTTTAGTTGATGGGCTCGCAAAGTTTCCATGATTGCCCTTAAGTGCTGAGCATGTTCCTCTTCACTCTTTGAGAAGATAAGGATATCATCTACGAAGACCACTACGAATTTATTGAGGAAATCTCTAAATACCCTACTCATCAGGTCCACGAAGTAAGCAGGTGCATTTGTCAAGCCGAAAGGCATGACAAGCCATTCGAAGAAGCCATCTGGGGTTCTGAATGCCGTTTTATCGATGCTATCTTCAGCCACCCTTAGCTGATGAAAACCGGTTGCTAAATCGAGCTGGGAGAAAACAGACGCTCCTACAAGCTAGTCAAATAAATCGTCAATTCTAGGGAGAGGGTGCCTATTCTTTTTCGTTAGCTTGTTGAGCTCCCTATAGTCAACACATAGACGGAGTGATCCATCCGCCTTTGTAGCGAACACCACCGGAGCGCCCCATTCTGAAATGCTTCTCCTAATGAACCCCTTTTCTAGAAGCTCTTTAATCTGTTTACTGAGCTCTTTCCTTTCTCGTGGAGCCATGTGTCTAACGGGCGACGCAACGGGCTTTGCATTATCTACAAGATATATGCGGAAGTCTATTTCCCGCTTCGGAGGCAAGCCCTTCACCTCTTCGAAGACATCCGGATATTCCTGGACCACTCTAACCGATTGCAAATTTTCAACAGAGGCATCTAGCGATTCAAGATAACTAAGCATAACCGCATACGAGGGATTACAAGAAATTTCCAGAGTATTACCGAGCTGGGTTAGGAGCCTAACAACCCTTTTCTCACAATCAAGGATGGCCCCATTACTGGATAGCCAATTCATACCCAAAATCAAACCATAACCCGAAAAGCCCAAAACAAAGGCACTACATTGAAATTCTACGCTTAGAATAGAAATTTTCAATCCCACACAGATCATAGACAAATGAGCTGGGCCCCCAATTGGGTTTGAAACAATTAAGGGGTCCTCTACCATACTAGTTTTTAGGTGCAGAGATTCTACTAAAGCAGACGAGATAAAGGAGTGTGATGCGCCAGAATCAAATAAAGTGCGAACGGGGTGATCATAAAGATAAACTACACTTTCTACAGAAGTATTTATACCTCGCTGTTGCAGAGGTGGCGCTTCCAGCACATGAACCTGTGCCCCTGGGGTGGATCCAGCCCTCTGCCCCTGTCCTCGTTTCTTTGGGCAGTCCTTAGCCCTGTGGCCTGTCTCAGCGCAAGAAAAGCACCCACCATTCTCCTTGGCCTTCTTTTTCCGGCAGTCCTTTACTAAGTGCCCCACTTTGCCACAGAAATTGCACTTCCTCTTCTCTTTGTTGCCTTTCCCGCCCTTCTTAAAGTCTGTCTTCTTAGGCTGCAAACCCTCTTTCTTCCCTTGAGAGCTTTCTGCCTTTGTCTCCTTCTTGCCCTTATCCTCTTCATTCAGCAATGCCATTTGCACCAATCTTTCATACGTGGCTCCCATGGGTATATGGGTCATGGCCAAACTGTGTAATGGCTCATTCAACCCTTTGACGAAACGGAGAGCCTTCTTGTGCGGGGTGTTGACTAGGTCAAGCCCAAACCTAGCCAGCTCATCGAACTGATTCACATACTCTCTGACTGTCTTGTCCCCTTGCTTAAGAAATAAGAATTTTTCCAACTGCAAACTTCTTTTCGCATCTGAGAGAAATTTAGTCTCAAACCTTGCCCTAAAGTCCTCCCATGTCTCCACTAGTCTTTCAGCATTAGTGACTTCCCACCAGTAGGAAGCCTCGCCCTTCAATAGCCATACTGCCAATTGTACTTTTTGTCTATCCTCTACCTCAAAGATGATGAATAGGTCCTCAGTTTCTTTCAGCCAATTTCTGGCTGCCACGAAGGACTCAGTTCCATGGAAATCCCTTCCTCCCATATCTTTAAAATCTTTACATATCTTAGCAAAAGTGTTTCCCCGAGGAGGAGGTGGAGGAAAAGGTGCCGCTGCAGCTGGATGATTTCCTGCAGCTGGGGGAGGAGGAACGGTAGGACCTGGCTGAGTGGCCCTTGCTTCTAAGAACCGTCTAAACCAACCAGGTATTGGCACCCCTTCCGGCAAGTTAAGTTCTTGGGACATGCTGAAACAAAAAGGATAGATTCAAAACGAAGGATAAGAGATAGTACCTATGGCTTTGGGGAGTGGACTTTGCCTTTTTAAAATAAAATAATATTTTTCTTTTAAAAATGCTTCTTTAAATTTCCTTTTTTTTTTTTGAAAATAATTTTTCAAAACTTTTTATCTTATCTGGTAAACCTATGCTCTGATACCAAGTGAAACACCCCACCTCCGTTAGGGTCACTCTCAAAGGGAATGCCCTAATTTTGGTGGAGGTTTATAAGTATAAGTCACAGATATACAAGACAGATATAAGAACACATATTTGTAAACAGCGGAAAAACAACAACTTTTATTTCATAAAAGCAAATACGTGTTACAAAACATCACCATGATTGTCTTACATCTTTTTCCAAAAACATAACATAACACTTTCATAATCTGTCTTGAGTACATTATTTAAAGAAGCATAAATAAAGCATAGATAAACTGCAAAAGTCCCCATAGTGGATTGTCCAAAGCCATAGTTCAAAACAGGAAAGTCCAAGCAATACATTTCTCTTCTTCAAGCTGGATGTTAAGGCTGGTCAAGCTGCTGTGTTCCCTCCCTGTGGACCTGGGGGGGAAACGGAAGAAAAGAAGACGAAAGAAAAGTAGAGTCAGACATAAAGCCTGAGTAAGTCTAGTACTATTTTGTCTATGAATAAAGAACTGGGTATGATAAGTATAAACAAGAAGTGGGAAAGCACTATAACATGGTTAAGTTGTCTAGGGTCGAATACGCTATCGTACCCCATGTTAATCTCTGAACCCATATAAACTAGTTTCCAACTGGCACCCCATAATCAGGGTGATGTGATCCATTCTACGATGATCGGCTCCTACTCGCATAGTTACATGTGTCTTACGGCCCCCGATGTTGTAGTTACCTATGTTGGTCCCACCATGGGGTGTATCAAGTCCTATGGTGGCGGCCCGACACAATCCTAGAGTGCACAGGTATGCTACTGGTGTCCAGTGCCTTATTTTTCTGCGCCGGAGTGTGTGCACGCCCACACCCCGTTAGAACCTACACTGCTACACCACCGCCGTCGATTTGACCTCTTACAATCAGCCCAGTAATCGTGCCCCACCCTGCCTAGTTTCAGGGTATCCTGATACACCTTCTAGGGTTACTGATGAAAAGGGTCCCCCCGTTACTAGGTTTTCTATCTCTAGCCAACATGCTAAGTTGGTTAAGTGTTTTCTAACCTAACCCCCACTAGTCCATTTAGTTTAGCATGTTCCATTTTGATTAAGTCTTTAGTTCACTTAATCCTAACAATCCTGACTCAGCCTTAATTGTCTTATTAAGGCCCTGACCTCTCACATTAGACAGGTATTGTTGTGGCTGCCTGTTGCCGGTTGGTTCCGGGCAGTCTTACGCCACAACTCAGTCTAACCTCGGGTCCTTATTGGGCTCCATGTTTAACCTCCCACATTGGATAGGTATTGTTGTGACTACTGGACAGCCGGGCGGTTCCGGGCAGGTTTACATCACAACTCAATCCAACCTCGGGTTAAACACATCGTATGTTCTACATTTACATATTTTGTCTTTCTTCTTTATTTTCTTATATGTAAATATTTGCGGCCCATTATTAAGTTAATGGTGTAAAGGTTACACCAATCATGGGCCCAACCCATACTTGAATTTGGGCCCTTCTATTTTATATTTTCATTCATTAGTAATTTTAACCCAACGTTATTTTCCCCCGTTTAACTCGTCCGTTTATTATATATATGTTGGGCTTAGCCTTTTAAAGCCCAACTTAGCCATGCGAAAGGGGAGGCTTAAAGCGTGATTATATACACAAAAAGGGAAATGTGTGCGTATGAACTTGCAACATAACGTTGGAACTACAAAATAGAAACTGGTGTACTTGCATAGTGGTAACATATACTTTGGTCATAAAGCATAGGTGACATGAATCAAAGCATGTAAACTTGTAGTTGAGATAAGAATCTAAATTGGGTATCATTATTGACACATAGTCATAACTACAACATGAACCTATATTTTTATTTAGGCATAATGTCAAACATAAGCATGGCATAAATATTTCTAACATAAGCATGGCATAATGTCAAACATAAGCATGGCATAATGTCAAACATAAGCATGGCATAATGTCAAACATAAGCATGGCATAAGTATAGTTAAATTTGTTCACATAACCCTGGCATAAATATTTCTAACATGAAATCGTGATTTTTACTTTAGTCGTGCAAACTTGCAAAAAGGGATTTTTGAATCTAACCTAGCTATGTACCACATATGTCATCATAAAATTCTTGTTAACAATATGGATTTCAATTATGCAAAATATCAATCATAGCCTAGTCATATCCATAAGTTTGCAAATAGGTTTTCTAGTACAAAAGCATGGCTTAATATATGATGCCAAATTTTCAGGATAATTTCATATGGATTATGATAACCCAAACTTGTTCCAATTACTTCACAAAAATGATGTTTGTATAAAAATACACATTATGATGGCATAATAGCAAAGCCCCAAACTTGCATGAATTTTAATTAATCAACTACATACATGTAGCTTCAACAAGGATTGCATAATTTGCGAATACTCCAAACGTATACTTGCATAGAACTACCGCATGTAGTTCTTTATAACATAATATGAGAATATCCAAACGTATACAATATGCCAAATCGATAAGAATCATAGTAACGCACAAATTATGAATTATTTATCACCACAATCAAGTATACAAACCAACACAGTTATTTGTTCATACCAAAGTAATACTCTACTTACAATGGTGAGGCGAATTCTCAAATTTAGGGATTTGAAGATGCGGTTTGATTTGATTGAGTTGCTTTATGCCTTAGAATTTGCCTCCTAATCCTCTCTCCAATTGGTGGCTACCCCTAGTCGTTCCTCAGCAACATGGCGGCTTTGTTCTTATTTTTGAATGAATAGATTAGGGTTGAGTCTAGGGTTGTTTTTATAGGGGAAATGAACTGATTAGGACCATTGATGTTGCTTGGATTGATCGTAGCCATTCATCCTAAGGAGAGACCAATTAGAGCCTGCCACCTAGCCCTAATGACAAAGCAGACCACAGAAAATCGACCAACATAGAATAGGCCAGCCAGGTTAGACTGGGTTTGACCTGGCTCTGGACCAGGTCGACATGCCTGTCGACAGCCCTGTCGACAGCCCTGTCGACCTGGTTAGACCAGGTCGACAGCCCAGTCGACCTGGGTGCGTGAGGCGGGTGTTCTTCTGCCCTGGCCCATTGGGCCCCACTTTTAATTTTTAAACTGTTTTATTTTGTTTGAATTTTAAATTTAATTCAGAAACTTCCGAAGGCCATATCTTCTTCATACGGACTCCGTTTTTCGAAAACTCGGACTCTCTTTCGCGTATTTTTTCGAGACGAACGCAATGGCGTATCCCGTTCCCCTTAGTTCTTTGATTAAAATTAATTATACTTTAATTTATGGATTTCACAGTTATAGAATTCGCGGGGTGTTACAAATTCTTTTGTATGGTTCTAATGTGTCTTGTTCTCTGAGCTTTGTAAACCAAAGCTCTGATACCAACTGTAAGAACCCGTAACTTCCCCGTTAAGGAAAGAGCGGATACTTTGAGAACAACACGCATCGGAACGCAAACAGAAGAACATTTCATTGTTTATTACAATAATGCATCAGAATACATGAATATACAGAGTACGAATGAATAAAATACATTCGATAAATATTAGAGATTTCAATAAATTACATAGCAGCGGAAAATAATACAAAACACAACTGAAGGAGGTATACGGATACAAAGCTTTCCGGATATCGTTCCAGCTGTAAACCAGGATCTTGTGAATATAAATCTGGAAAACCAAAACTACTAGCTGCCCGTGTCGAAAATAAGGGAGGGTTTAGGTTAAAACAATAAACTCTAGGTTAGTCATGTGACTGGTGTGAGAACTAAAACAGTTATTAATCTTTATTTTAAAGTTCGGTAAATCAAGGGACCACGCCGTATAACACGAAACGGGTTTCCTCCCAAGAATACCAGTGCATAAAACAACAGCGCAGTGCTAAATAAAGAACAATGAGGCTATTATAAGACCCAGGTCCCATCACACAATGCAACGCAAGCCGGAGGATAGGGTTTTACCTTATAATATATATATATAATTATTTAATTAATTCCAAAAAGGTCACTTTTTATTTGAACTCCAAATCGAGCCCAACGACTGTCGTCCCTAGCTAATTACCCCCATTCCGAACATAATGGGATATGTTACACAAGCCAGTTCGGCTGTTTCGATCAGTTTCCATCAAAATTAAAATTCAAATCTATATATATTCAATTTAAACGCACATTTCAAATTACCGGGGCCACATACTAACTCGAAAAATCCCAGAAAAATATTTTCTAGCTTCGTATTGACGATACGGTCCTAACAAAACTAATTTCATCGAATTCCGAGACCATTTGAAAAATGACCATTTTCCGGTCGATTAAAATCAACTAAAACTGGTCAAACGCGTTTTCCTTTGCCGCGCTCACATATTAATTCGAAAAATTACGAAAATTGGAATCTAGCAATAACTTGACATCATGGATCCAACAAAAGTGGTTTCGTCGAATTCTGAGGTAGTTTGCAAAATTCCCATTTTTAAGGGCTAGAATTCCATGGCGACTATTTTGAAATTTCAACTGGACATATCTTTTGATTCCCGCTATGAAATTTTGATTTTTCAAATTCATTGGAAAGATATTCTCAAATAGATTCTATTATTTTTGGTTTCACTAAAATCCGGTTTATTTTGAATCCTGTACATTCATTTGAAGTTTGAAATTGAATTATCGAACTACCGCGCCATTTTCAATTCCTTTTATAATTTAAAATAAATATTTATATTATAACGACGATCTATATAAATATATACGTTCGAATACTATTCAAAATAATTTTCTCGTCGTTATTATTTAAAAAAATTCATTTTAAATATTCAAAATTCATCAAAATTGCCAAAATAAAAAATTTAAATTGGCTCAGAATTTCCGGGTTGTTACAGTTTTCTAATGGAAGAAAAATCTTGATTTTGTCTTATAGATTTTTATTTATGTCAAAATCAAATTTCCAGAAAAACAGCGCTATAATCATTTAGAAAACTATATTGATTTATTTAGTAAAATCAAAGGATTTAAGTAAATGAAATTTGAAGTTTTCATTATAAAAATCCAGATTTGAGTTATAAAATAGATATGAACTCAAGTGGAGTAAATGGATTGATTTTTGAAACAAAAATTAGATTTTTAATTATCGAATAAAGTTAACTAATTTCAAAGAAATTGGTTAATAGAGTTTTGGATCAAACTTAACTTTGTTTAAGTGAATTGAATTTGTAAATTGAACTAGGTAATTCAAATATGAAACTTGGATTAGAATTTGGTAGCAAGCAAGGAGTTTGAGTTTGATTTGTGTTTAAGAGATTACAAATATATTTGAACGTGATATGTTTAAATTAAAAGCAGATTAAGCAAAAAAGCTAATTAGAAAATTAATTTGCGAATGGAAAGAAAAAAGTGTTGAATTGATCTGAAATAAATTATAAATGGTTGAATATATGATAGACAGGTATGGAAGGAAGAATATAAAGTGAATGCACAGTAAAAAGGTACAAGTTTAAATTCCATATGAGATTTTATGAACCTATTAGGAAAGCCGCTTGGCTTTTTGATTTTCTTTTTGAACGGAAAGGGTTTGTACCGATTGAGCTATATAAAGGAGACACTGGTGAAATTTTCTAAAAATTTAAGGAGTTAGAATATTTTTAAGAAGGTTTGATAACTAGAAATCAATATATATATAATTCGATAAGGAAACGAACTTATAATAGAATTTTGTAAACAAAAAGAAAATCTATAAATTTAAATCTAGTAAGAATAGAAAGAGAAACGTATACATGCTTAAAAAATGGATGATTGGTTTTATATGATGTTGATTCTTCGAGATAAGTAGCCATGTCCGTTTTAAAGTTGAGAATGTTATTCAGTCAAGGTCTGAGAGGTAACAATACCCCAACTTGATTGATTTCATTATTAACCGATAAATAGAACGATTCAATCTCGAAAATCAATGTTTAAATAGATTTAGTTGAATGCAATATTTTGGGTCATTATAACGATGTTTTACACAACAGTCGTTTTAACCCAAGTAAGTGGAATTTTGGAAATATAATAAAAAATATTTCCTAAGTATAGAAATGAATGGTAGTAAAAGGGAGAAGTAATTTGTAATGTATTATAATCATAAATAGAAGATATTTTATAAGTATAGAAAATAAAGAAGATGGGATATGGAACGTTTTCCAAATATCGTAAGAGGCTAAAGCGCTATGAGAATATTAGAGTAAAGATATTGGAAGGAATATGGGAAATGATTTAATAAGGGCTAGTGAATGTTTGATGCTTAGTCAATAATATTTCCAATTGGAAATTTTGATGGATGTTTGTTTTTCTTCGATAGTTAAATAACCGACTATCGAAGTTTTTGACCATCGTTGTCAATACGGAGAGACCGGTTGGATTTATTATCTGAAAATCACAACGTATAGGCATAGGCGTTGCGAATTAGATTAAGCTGAAGATAATTTGAAAACAGAGAAAAATGCAAGGTTGTTCTGTTTATAGGATAGTGCCTTCGGTTTGTCCAGTCCCAGGACAACTTGTATGGACGAATGTTTGACAGAGTATGCCTAACGGATCACATAAGTTGATCATTTCAAGGCATTACGTATGGTGGCGGAGGAATTCGTTCCTATTACCCATAATATTTTGGGGGAAGACCAACTAGTGATTTGACGAGTTTGACGATGAGGGATTCAAAGTGAATGGTGGTCAGATGTTTTAAAAAGGTAAACTTAGCTCAAGCCTCATCAACCAGGAAATGAAAAAAATCGGGCAGGCAGCATGGCTAGTTGGGTCGCATCCAAGCATGGTGCATTATCACCAATCTAAAGAAAATCCATTTGTTTCTTCTATTATTTATGCATCTTACGGAATACGGTTGGACGGTCGACAACGGTGGGTGACAATACCTTCGGTACACTCAAGCTAAATTAGTGACCGACCATGTATGGCTTGGTTGCAAGGTGTTCTTGTTGAACCCCAGTGTATCCCCTCTAGAGTACACCGATCGGAAGGTTGTTCCATACATTGTCATAGTCGGAATTCAATCTCCAATAAGCGCCCTACGGTTTTTGATTTTATATTATGTACGTGGAGTGTGAAATGCAAGCATTCTACTAGATTTCTATTTATTTGATTTATACATTATTATAAAATCACCGGATTTGGATATCAAAAATGATTTGGTTATCGTAAGGTAAAAACCATCCGTATTTATGTGTGGATCGGTCTTACGATTACCCCTTCTTTCAAAAGGTTTTTCAAAGTTAAACAAAATGGTTGGTGCTTACTCACACCAGTCCCATGACTGACCCAGAGTTTATGTTGTTTGTTTACCCTAAACTCTTGGGTGCCCAAATTTGTATGGGTAGTCAAGTATTTCAGGCTTTTACATATACACTTGGAGGAGCTTGAAGTAGGAGGCTTCACCATTAGTTATCTTGTAATAACCAGGAATTTTGACAATAAATAGCTATTTAATTAGAAGCTCAAAAATAGGAGTTTATGCAAACGATGGAATTTAACCACAAAACTTTAACCGTTGCATTTGTCTTGGAATTCTTGTCAACTTTCATGTTTGGAGTTTCGCGAACGGAGTCCGTATGAAAAAGTTACGGACGAAATACGAAATATGAAAAACTGACGGAAATAAATAAACAGAATAATTAATAAATTCCTTTCCCTCTTTAACCCGCCTTCATTGGGCATTTCGGCTGAAGGGCGGTCAACCGCTCTCTAGGGGAGTGTCGACCGCTTCGGGCCTGTAGTGCCCAATGACGGCTAGGTTTTGAGGGGTATTCTTGTTATATTTATAAAATGAATGGACTGATGTTATTTAAAATGAATCCAATGGTGCAACGCCATTTCCACCTCTATAAATAAAGGGGTATAGCCTCATTCTTTTTCCACATAAATCTGCAAAGGCAGCAGAGCTCTGCCATTTTTCTCTCTCTCCAAACCTAAATTCTAAAATAAAAATATATTCATACATATCAAATCAAATCCAATTCATATGAAATTGAGAGGGCAGGCAGATCTAATGGAAAAGAATGCAATTTGACGCTTAACGATAGATTCTTCGCTTTTTTTTCCTTTTTGTACATTTCTACAGATCTAGAATTTTCCCTTTTCTACATAAATTGTAGATTTATAAGAATTTGGAGATTGTAAGCCTAAAGGGTTCGAAACTGTTGAATTTGGAGGCTATAACGTGAGTGTGAAATTTACAATTTATAGTTATAATAACTTATCTACTTCATTTGAATTAGATCTATGTTTTTATGCATATGCCTATCAGATCCGGTAAATAAATTATGGTAATTAGATTGACACCCACCAGATCTGGTTATAAAAAGTGTTAAAACTTGTGTATTGTACATTGTAGCTATGCATAAAATGAATTGTAGGATTTCTTAAACTTGTTTACACCAATTCCTATAGTTATGCCATGAAATATGTTGCAACTATGTTATAGAATGTATTGCGGACATTGCATAACACCGTCGATCTAGAAATCAGTCCCATTAAACACAAACTAGATGTAGTTACATTCCAGATCTATAGTTCAGTGTTGAAAATATAAAATATGTGAATTTGGGTAAAAAGATGAAATTGGCAAATTATGTGAATTTGGAAAGATATGATTTTTAAATTATGAGATTGTAATTTTACCTATTTTTATTCAATATTGTTGGGTTTTGGCTTAATTATTGTAAATATGCCATTTTCTTCCCTTTTGAACAAAAAGATGTCATTTTGAATTCGCAAGAGGTATGACAAAAAGATTAAAAAGGAAAAGTGGTGCAAATGTACGTATAAATATAAAAATAAATATTTGTACGTACTTTGCATCGACTATTCTAAATATATACATATATATATATAAACATATTTCTTGTGAATTTGAAATGTGACAATTCCACAAATTAGGCATAATTTACAATGATTACAGCTAAAGATCTTTTTGTAAGATTTGGAATCTTTTGACAATATTGAATGTAAAAAGGAATGTTTGTTTATTGATTAAACCAAATCATGTAAATAAAAGTTAATAATAATAATAATAAACGATAACTATGGTACGAAAGCATAAAATAAAAATTTGTACATATTATCCGTCCAAACCAGCATAAAACGATAAATTATACATTGTATTAAATGTTTGAAAGTTTGAAATGGTGAATGATGTTCATTTATGGAATCATACAATGAAAATTGTATTCCATATTAAATGAATATATTTATGGTGACCATTTGTAACAAGCAATATGATTAATTACTATAAATAAGACCGCAAATCAATAAATAACAATTGTAACCAACTGTTAAATGAGGAAAGTGAAAACGATAGGATAATAATGGCTACAATTCCTAAAATTTATTTAGGATAAATGTTGTACACCCCAATTAGGAAAGTTGAATTATAATCGCATTTAGACACGAGGTTAAGCTCACTTGTGGTATAAGCCTGCCCGGAACCGACCGACAAATCCAACAACCACAAGTTGTCAGCTTAATGTGAGCGGTTTGATGCATAAAAATAAATGTACTAAGGCACAAGGTTAAGTTCACTTTTGGTAGAAGTCTGCCCGGAATCGACCGGCAAATCCAGCATCCACAGGTAGTCAACTTAATATGAGAGGCCTAGTACATATACATATATATATATATATATATATATATATATATATATATATATATATAACAACCAATAAACAAATAAACTAATAAATAAAATAATAAGAATAGTAATTGCCTGTTGGGGTACAACACTTAAATATATTCGGGTCTGATAAAATAAGGATATTCCATTGTAACTAATGTCTTAGGAAAATTATGGTCGTTAGGCTCATAAATTGCATTAACTCAAATCAGTGGTAATTAAAGATAAATGGTTGCCTTTGGAAAATATGACCGTTATGGTCATAAAGAGCAATAAACAAAGAATGAGAAGTAAATGGGTGTCATAAGGGGATAATTGGATATTGATTGTTGTTTAAATACTAAGTCCAATTGAGTGGGTAATCAAATAAATATTCTAGGGTAAAGAGAATATGTCCTTCCTTGTATATAGTAATGAATATAGAACTTATAAATAAAAATAAAGTTGGACTTAGTAGGTTGACATTGTAAGATATTATTAACCATATAAAACCCATGATAAAAAAAATCGTGTAAGTACGGTATTCCCGTGTAGAGGGACATAATGGGAATGGCTCAATAACGTAGCCCACTTTATCCCAAATAGGGAAAGGTATAATAGGCTAATGGGGGTACGAAGTAATAACCTTCGCTTATAGTCCACTTTCCGGGTCCTAAAAGGCTAAGAGACTAGGGGTTGAAGAGTCTGTGACAACCTATGTCCATTAATATCATTCATTAAGAAAATGCATTAAGTTTCGTGAAGCGTTATAGGTAAACAGAAACAGAAACATAATAAGACAGATATAAAATAGCAGTGGAAAATTTAAAACTTAATTAATCATAAAGCATCGTAGTTCAAAACTTGGTTACATCATATGTCTGAAATACATAAAACCAAGTACATCATTAAAACTTCTTTCTTGTACTTAAAACATCAAAGTACAATAATAAAAGAAGCATAATCCCCAAATGTAGCCATAGTAGAGAGACAAAAAATCGAGCAATACATCTAAGTTGCTCCAAGCAAGATGAAAGCAGAGAATCCAAATCAAGCCCGAGTATTCCCATACTGAGAACCTGGAGGGAACGGAAGAGAGAGAAGAGACAACAAAATGGGTCAGACGTAAAGTCTGGCGAGTCCAGTTACTTTTAGCATATAAATAAGTAAAAGCATCATAATAAGCATATAAACTAGATGAGAGATATAACAACATCCTATGATAGGTATAACAGACTGAGCAAGATAAGCAGAATAAACAGAGCAGAATAGGTTATGCTTCTCTAATACTTTTCTCTGCACCAATACTAGTATAACAGGTATGTAACATGATTCAATACTCCCTAATTGCTTAAAAGAAATAGGAAGATCCCAACAGAAATATAATGGTAGTTTTAGGTGTAATCTAGTAATGGGTTTTAACCCAAACAGAATTAACCGGTACCTAAACAGAAATAATGGGTGTTAACCCAAACCGAAATACAGGTACCCCACAAAAACAGTCAGGACTAGATGTACCCTAATTACTACCCTTCCCCAATCAATTGGCTCCCTATCCCATAAATACCCTGTGTCGACCCCACAATAGGGTGTATTACTTCATAAAGTGGAAACCTACAGAAGGACACCGACCTATTTACTGGTGCTATAGCGGATTATTTTCCCAGATGCAGGTCGTACTCATGCACGCACATGAGTCCGTTGGAATGCGCCAGTACACACTTCCTCTCTGATGAACCTTTTACAATCAGTTCAGTAAGCATGGCCTGACCCCTACCTAGTGCGGGGTCCCCTTTTAATACCAGAATGGGTCACTGACTAACATGGGTCCCACACAATAGATGACAGAAGCCAACCCTTACAGATCTTGTGTCCCTAACTAACTAGGATTTTGACAGGTTATGCCTAACAGATTTAACAGATTCACATAACCCCCTACAGATTTACGGTTAAACTTTACAAGTTAACAGGTCCATATAACCCTAATAGTTTTAACAGGTTAAGTTTTCTAAATTAACAGGTTCGTATAACCCCCACAGATTTAACAGGTTTACTTAACCCCACAGACCTAACAGGTTTACTTAACCCCACAGACTTAACAGGCTTACTTAACCCCACAGATTTAACAGGCTTACTTAACCCCACAGATTTAACAGGCTTACTTAACCCCACAGATTTAACAGGCTTACTTAACCCCACAGATTTAACAGGCTTACTTAACCCCACAGATTTAATAGACTCATCCAATCCTTATGGATTCAAACAGGTTAAGTAATAAAAGTTCATTGCTATACCTGCATTTATAGTTATAATGCGCAAGACCTCCCACATTAAGTCTACCACTTGTGGATGCTGGATATGTCGGTCGGGTCCGGACAGACTTCTTCCATAAGTCGGACTTAACCTCGTGTCTTAGCACCATCATGTCTTTATGCACTTAGACCCGTCACATTAGATTCTCCACTTGTGGTCGATGGATATATCGGGCGGGTCCGGGCAGACTTCTACCACAAATGTATCTAACCTCGTGTCTAAGCGCGATTACAGTTACTTATTACTGTAAATCTTGGCATTTCCATTATCAACCAATTATACCTATTTCATTATAGGTTTTCATGCCCCTTTCCCAAGTCATGTTCATTATGTACCGCATGCCTCAAATTAGGATATAAATCACTATTTGATTTATGCCCAGATCCATATTCATATTTTCAGTTCAAGTTATACCCCAATTTTAACGGATTAAACAAGCTTTACAGATTCTTTACAGTTCCATTAACATATTTTGCTTAATCTTAAATTAAGCCTACAGATTTACATTTCCCAAACCACAAGTCATAATTCACCATATAAATCATGCCCTAATTTTTAGTCCAATTTCACAATATAGTTTTATGCCCCCAGATCCCTATCGTGATTCAAAGTACAAGTTAGGCCCCCAAATTACCACTCCCAATTTTACCCAATTTCGTTCGTACGCATATTTCAGCGATATCGACTTAGGGTCTAAAGTAGCCTAGCTATAAAAATAAAAAGGGAATGAGAGAGAGAAGGACAGAATAGGCATAAAACCAACAGTAACAGAAATGGGAATATAATAGCAGAAATAGGGATATAAGAACATATCTGATGAACAAAAATAGGCATAAAACCAACAGTAACATAAATGGGCATATGATAGCAGAAATAGGCATATAAGAATAGATTTGATGAACAGAAATAGGCATATAAGAACAGATCTGATGAACATGTAATAGCAGGACTGATTATGCATAGTTTCATGATCATAAACAGGCATGATGAGATTTAATCAGTGAATTAGATATACAAATATAGCATATCTGGTATGATTCTAATAGTCACGAGCTTATATATAATTCATAGGTATGTCAAGATTGCATTTTAATTATTCTTTAATTTATCCTCTTTAGTGTTGTTAAAATTACGGGGTGTTACATTCTCCCTTACTCAAAGGATTTCATCCTCGAAATCTCCATGTTAAGAAGAATGTATTTCCTACCATCCATCACCCATCTACTCATCCACCAATCACAGGCATCCATTGTCCTTAAAGACTTCTAATGCTTATATGAACATATGCAAAGGTGTGTGTATATGTCCTTATACTAATGCAAAAGATCAGGCGGTCGACTGATTCAGTCGACCTCCTTAATGCAATGTATGTTTGTGCCATGAGTCCAACATGTATGCAAATAATCCTATTATAATATGTAAGTTCTATATGTGTGCACAATCATCTGTCCAAATGAAACAACCATATGATGATACATTCAATTTCGTCCATTAAAAGAAGAAAAATGCACACACATCCATATGCAATATGAGAGTGATTGAGCCGATCTAGTGCCTAATGAGTGTGTATATGCATCCATAGCAACCACTAGCAAACACTCGCATCCACTTGCATCCATCATAACATAACATGTCTCAAACACATGTTTACAATCATGAGATTCCTACCTAAGGGTCGTCGATTCGATCGATAGGACATACTTAAATGATAGAAGCAAGCGTGAGAAAAAGCTTTGGAAAGGAGTTAAGAACATACCCTCGATAAGAAATGGGTACGAAGCACGAATCTTATCTTCGGTCTCCCAAGTTGCATCCTCTGGGTTATCTCCCCACTGAACCTTCATCAACTTGACTTCTCTATTGCGTAGCTTCTTAACTTTTGTTCCAAGAATACGGGTCGGAACTTGTCTAACTGTCGCCTCCTGTTCCACTTCTACTTCCTCCAATATACTCGGCTCAACTACTTCTGCGGTATCATGCAAGCACTTCCGCAAATGAGAAACGTGGAAAATATCATGAACGCCGGATAGTCTCTCTGGTAGTACTCTATAGGTCATTTGGCCAATCCTTTCTATTATAGGAAATGTCCGACCAAATCGGGCCAATTTCCCCATAGATCCAAATCGAACCACATTTCTTAATGGTGATACTTTTATGAAAACCATGTCTCCCACTTTAAATTCAATGTCAGTCCTTCCCTTTTCTACGTAGGATTTCTTCCTATCTTGAGCTGTCTTCATTCGCCACCTAATAAGATCAATCTTCTTGGACGTTTCTCTAACAATATCTGGTCCAAATAACAGTCTTTCTGTAGATTCCCACTAACAAGTTGGTGATCTACAGGGTCATCTATATAATGCATCAAAGGGTGTCATGCCAATGCTAGCTTGAAAACTATTGTTGTAGGCGAACTCTACTAAAGGAGGATTCTCTTCCCAAGTCCCTCCGAAGTCTAGGATACACAGCCTTAAAAGATCCACAAGAACTATGTTCACCCTTTCCGTTTGTCCATCTGTCTGCGGGTGATAAGCGGTGCTCAAACATAACTGTGCACCTAATTCTTCTTACAAGCTTCTCCAAAATTCACGGGTGAAGATAGGGTCACGATCACTTATGATGCTTGTAACATCCCAGAATTTTAACTATGTTTGATTTGGATTTTTATTTATTTAATTTTTGATTTTATGAATATAAATTGATTTTATTAGGTTTAAATATGAATTTTAACTTTGTATAAGTACTTTGTTTTATTATGATTTTTATAAGAAAACTTATTTTGAAAATTTTAATTATAAGATTTATGTTTAAGTAATGATATTTTCTGATTTTGATAATATTGATTGGTAAAAATATGAATTTGGTAAAGGATAATTTATTTTATGATTTTACAAGAATGATTATTAATAAGTTGGATTTACTGATATTATTTGTCGTTCGATCGGATTTGTCAAAAGATAACATAAATTAGTAGCATTAGTATTATGCGTTGCTCTTTGTTTTCATAACTTTTAAGGTAAATGCTACCAAAAACACATTCCTTCTCCTTTTTACAAGTGTTAAGACACTTGTAATTTTGCATGCAACATTCCATGCATGTAATACACATGTCCTATGATGTGTCACTCTCTCCTTACTCCTCTTTTCCTATAAATACCACCCTTTCCTTCCACTTTTTCATTCATTCTCACTTCTTTTCTTTCTCTCTTCTTCTTAAAGCTTATGGCCATGGTTTCCATGGCATAAGTCTTCCTCCTTTCCACCACCACCTTGCCAAAGTTCGTCATTTCTCCTCTTCCTCCTCTTATAATATAAAGAGAGATTAGTGTATATTATACTATATATATTTTTGTGAAGAAGACACTGCGTCGAAATACTGTCCGACGATTCACTCAACTAGGCTCGCCTACCGTGAAGATTTGGAGAGCTGTTAGGTGAGAACTTATAATTTAAAATTATTTGTTTAAATTAGTTAATTATAATTAGCTGAGATAATTAAAATTTGTTGATGATGATTGTGTGATGGATGTTATTATTTGAATGGATGTGCATGTAGTTAGATAATACACTGAACACTGGTAAGCGTTATTGACCGTAACGCTTGTGCACCGTTAAACTGTTTGTTTGTGATGAATGAATTCGTATCCATCTGGTTATATGGTTCATTTGGTTAAATATGATTGCATTGCGTGATATTACACACACACCCCGTGGTTGTGGAAATATATGGATGATCGATTTAAAATCTCCTTCCTATATACGATTTTATTCAATCATTAAATAATATTTAAATTGTTAGTTTTGAATTAAATATTAACTTTTTAAATATTGAATTAGGATTGGAAATGATTTGAATTATGTATTGATTTTGTACAACGATCTTTATATCTATATGAAACCAGTTTTGGTAAAAACATATTATTTTCAAATTAATTTCGAAATGAGATTTTGAAATTCGAATATGAACGATGTCTCTTTATATTAATAATAGAATATACACAAGAACTTTCTAGGATGACAGAGAGGATAGTTTCTAGGCTTGGGTTTGGAAATGAAGTTTCCTGCTCTCCCTGGCTATCCCTAACTGATCCGACGAATGAGAAGGTTAATTTGAAGTTATTTCAATTCATAAATGAATTGGAATTTATGAAGTTGAATTTTAGATCCAAAATAATTTGAAAAGTAAATTTAAATGATTTTAAAAGGGTTATATAAGGATATAATGATTTTCTAAGATATTTTGAAGTATCGTGGAATAATGGTTATTATGGTAAAAATATAGCTTGTCGCATAACGACAATTTACGTATTTTAGATGCAACTTTAAACGCTTATAACTTTTGCAATCTAAATCGGATTTCCATGAAACGAAAAACATTTGATTTATATAAATAAGAACTTTCAAATGAGTGAAAGCAGATTTTAAATTCGAGTTATAATTTTCAAGTTATGTTTGAAACCGTTTTGGAAAAGATCGATGTAAGAACAATTGTTGCCCATAACTATAAACAGCTATTTTTAAATTATTTAAAAATATGGAATTTTTTTTTAAAATCATTACAAATTATGAAAAGGTGTTTTCAATTGTAAAGTTTAAGTTTTGGCTAAGATAAACGATATTTTGATCAAAATAGTTAAGATAACTGTTTTGTAACACTTTTGGAACGCTATTGTAACGCTTTCTTCGAAAACAATCTATTTTGAAGTTTTAACCCGTAAACGATGTTCCAAACTATAAGTAATGATTTGTGGAATGTTTTCAAAGGTTTAAGAGTATTAGAAATATTTTATATGGAATTTAGATTTATACTAATACGGGTTTTTAATACTAAATAATTGGATATGTTTGGAGATAAATCTTCGGATGTTTGATATTAGTTCGGTAAATGAAAACTCTTATTATCTGAGGAATTTAAAAAGGTATTTCACCGTTATTCCGCATATAATATGAGTTGGATACGGAAATTAATATTGAAGATAAGTTGATGGTATCACTATCCAGATCTAATGTCAAAGAGTTGAATAAACCTTTCAATTAAGATACGGGTTCTCACCTTGATTTAAATAAGCTAGATAGAAATAATCTTCGATATTTGGTATGAACCTCATGATGTAAATGTATACTATCTGGGGAATTTGAAAGATATTATTATATCGTTATTCTACTTATAGTATTCGTTGATTATGAGAATTTATATTGAATATAAGTGGATAAAATTTCTGTGTAATTTATGATTCAATGACAATTGATTTGGGTTCTGTCGTGAATCGTATCTTCAATAATACCATTCTTGAAACCCAATAAGATTGAGTTGTGGAAATTCGTATCGTAATTGGAATTTAGTCAAAATCTTCGATCCGAGGGAATTAAAAGTAAGAAATTGAAGCGAAGGTATACTCTTTGATTTCAAAGAAGAATTTAAGATGATAACGAGATGTACGAAATTATAGAAATTCAAATCTTTAGTTCTAAATGAATTGATAACTATGTGGAAGGAGATTTGAATTGAAAAGCCTGTGTGAACCATAGCTACTGTTTAAAGTACGCTTATTACTTGGAAAGACCGGGATCGAGCATATGTTCGAAAACCATTCCAAGTAATAATACGACGTTATGAAGCAATTCAGGACTTGGTAAACGACGAATGAAGACCGGGAATATTTGAATTGTTTAGATTGATTGTTGATTAATGTCTCGGTTGGGTAGGCCACCCGATACGAGATGTGAGTTGCATGAGACCTGAACAAATTTAAGTATTTTTGGGTTGTTCCGTTCAGACCTAGAACGGTCTTGTATGGATGGTGTGTCTGACATTGAAATTGACTGCATAGCACTGATTTCCGTTAATGAATATCGGATTTGTGGCAATATATTATCCTCGTCTCTAAGTCATATGAACTTAGAGGGTATGCATTGATTGAAATCAGTGATATGTCGTGAATTGTCAATGTGACATACCCAAGTTAGGAAATGAGCTAGTGATGATCAAAGAATGGCTTATCGAAGCATAGCTTTGTGTATGACGTGACATCGACAAACCTCACACCCCGGATGATGAGAAACTGGCGGCTAGGTTGTGTATATATATGAATTGATGATGACCGCTGCAGCAGTGGGAAACCACTTATGACTTATGGAATATGGTATGTTTGGGGGGCCGCGTCTAGTCGAAAACCGTTGATCTACATCGCGATTTGTATTGGTGTCCGCGTTTGGATGAAAAACCCTTGATTACATTTCGTTTGTGTTCCGATTGATCTTTCGTGCCAGGAATCATCAAGTTGGAAACCAAATCTCCAATACGTACCACACGATTTTGGTTTGTATATATATATGGCGACATAATAGGATGGGGTATTATGTCGTCTAGGATTAATACATTTATTTGAGAAATGTTTTCCACACTATATATATATATATTATGGCTTTGAAAGAGGATTTTACGTATGAAAGCATGTTTGGTTATCATAAGATAAACCTCGCCCATCTGGTGTGCGCTTGCATTGTGTGATGTGGGATGAGCTTATGATAACTTCATTTTAGAAAGGTCATTGTGTATTTATATGCACGGGTATTCACATGGAGTAAACCCGTTCCGCGTTAACGGCGTGGTCCGGTGAAATTCCCAACTTTAAAATGAACCTAATAATAACCGTTTTGAGTTCTCACACCAGTCTCACGGCTGACCAGGAGTTTATTGTTCCCTCACCTAAACTCTGGGTGCCCATAATTTTGCACGGGAAGCTAGTAGTTTAGTTTGCAGTTATAGATCGTTGGAGCAGGATTCAGAGTGCTTTTAGAGTTGGAGTTCATGCAAGAGATGGGAGCTTCTGTTATACCATACGATTTTCTTCCGCTGAGAGTATATTTTCTTTTCTTCCGCAGTATGTGTTGTAACTCTGATATTTTATGTAACTCTGATGTAACATTGTATTTCGCAATGAAAAATTCTGTTATTTTGTTCAATATATGTATGCACCCATAACAATTCGTCTTTGTGAACAGTTTGAGTCGGTTTAATTACCGGCAAGAACTGGGCAAACAGGCGGGTCGTTACAAGTTGGTAACAGAGCTTTGGTTATACAAAGCTATCGGGTACAACATATTTTGAACAAAGGATATGACTCATCAGAGCTATAGTATCTCATTAGAGATAGGGTTAGAAATGCCCTAGAATGAGATTTCGGAATATTATGATGAGAGAGCGTATTTTTGAAATCTATATAAGGTATTTTTGTACAAGTAAATCATTTTTGAAAATAATAATTATTTGAAATAAAATATTTTGAAGAAAATTTGAAAATAATATTTTTAAAGGAAATACTTTCAAAATAAAAAGGGCTCTTTGTGATAAAACTTCGAAAATCCAGCGTCGATCTATTCGGAGTTATCGAGAAATAAGCGATTAGTGAATTGGCTTTAACAAGCGTATTGGAAAAAAAACTTCGAGCTTGGAATGAGAATTTCAAAATATTTTGCAGCCTATACATAAAAGATTTATATAAGAAGATCGTTAATTCAAAGCTATAAATTTGAAAGATAATCAGCGTAATAAAAACGGTTGCGAGTATTTATTTGACGTCAAGGTTGGACGATCAAGTATGTAAGGATTTTGCATATACTCCTAGCTAACGTATATATGAAGTCCAATATATACTAGATGGATATAGAATCACATTCTAGTCGCTTGGGGATAATTCTGGTGATTGATCGATCATCATCAGTCTTATTTTTGGGTTTCGAAAGTGGGATGACTATATGTTTCTGATCGAGACGTCAAGAAGTACTTAAAGCTGTATAGATAAACAATCGAAAGTGTTTTGCGACGTCCTCACAATTGTAAAATTGATTTTACAAATGACTTTCGAAGTATTGAATGTATTATGTTATGAAATGGGATATGCGAAAAAATGAATTTAACATAAGGTAGTTAAGTTAAATGCATACTTAACTGATAATTAGAAGCGTGAATCAGACTATTTTGTCAAAACCGCAAGGATATATCTTAGAAGCTAATCTCACTTGAAGAACTGAAAAGTGAAATTTTGAAAATGCATGTAAGCGAGCTTGGTTCACCCCATATTTCGATTTTGACGATACAATTTAATAAAATTATGGTAAATGTCTTAAGTGGGGGAGAAGACCGATTTTCCCACCTGAAGCTATATGAATTTTGAGAAACAAGGTTAACATGATAAAATGGGATATGCATTGAACAAATTGATTGAATTTTATATTTTCCCTTGTTAAGAGAAATCGGCATGAACGAGTGGGTCAAACGAAATTTCTCAACAAGTATTCACTTGAAACACAAAGGAAGAAAATGAAGTTGTTAAAGTAAGATTTATTCAAGAGGAAAATTATGAAAATTTAACGAGTATCCCATGATTAAACTGTTAGAATTTGTATCCTTGTTTGCATGTGAGTTCCCATCTTAGGCTAGACTGTCCATTTAAATTCCAACCATCTGCTATTGAGTAGTGTCATTCGTACCTTTGTATCATGTGCATTTGGCCAAGTATTTGATTCGAACCTTTGCACCTATTGATGCTCATTAGATGTTGAATTTCTATTCCAAGCTCATGAAACCTGATTTGGTCTATGTATACCTTTCATGCACAAATTAGCATGGAACTTCTATGCATCTTTACTTGACTTGAGCACATGGAATTTTGACTTGATCTATGTATGCCTCTTTGTGCCGTGTGAAACCGTGTCGATAACTTTAATTTGTCCAAGATATTTTATAACAGAACCTCAATAAATGAGCTTTCTTTGAAATATAGAATCCAACTTATGCAAGAAAAATTGGATTTTTAAATATTAATTTTGAGGATTTGGTTCCGGAAATTTTGAAATCAATGTTTTGGGATGTTTTTACCAATACTAGTTTGAATATACGCATAATCAGAGTGCGCAGAGGAAGCATGATGGTATTTTTAAATAAAACTGTTTTAAGAGATTGTACGGCTAGTTAAGTAAGAAAATGTTTCTAAACAAGACATGATATTTTAACAAGAATGAAAAAGAAATTTTATATATTTTGAATTTTAAAAGTTCGATTAGGTGAATATGAAAACAAAAATTTGAATATTAAATGAGTATAAAAGTTAACTTATAAATGGGTTAATTTGGAAACGATTGAAATCAAAATTTGAAATAGAATGAGTATTTCGAAAATATAATTCTATCTCTTCCCTTGTCGCTGGGTTTTGCTCCGCCCATTGTCATATTTTGAATATCACCCCAAATTGTCATTATTCAACTTTATTTCGGAATTCTTCCTTTTTCCCTGCTCAGATAAAGCCTTGGACAAGTGAACTAATTTAGATTTGAAACCAGTATTTTGAATTGTCTCTAAAATTAAACTTGATTTGTGTTGAGAGCAATAGAATTTCTAATACTGAATTTAGCCAAGATATTATATTGCAACATAATTGAACGATTAGGGAAAATTTTATTTGAAAACTTGGATTTAAATTTCTAATTTGAGCATTTAGTCTTATAATTGATAAGAAAACCGTAAGTTAGAAAGATAATTTTCTTAGGGTCATAGACCTCTAAGTACTAGATAGTATCTATCCCAGTTCTCCTTAATGGTAGGATGGCAACTCTGAGTCTAACTCAGAGGATGCGATTTTTAAACAAGACCCGTGACGACCCTAGTAATCACGAGATCATAGAAGTATCCGTAGACTCTACCTTTAGTGAGAATCAGACAAAGTACCCTGAGAATGATGTGAGCCTTGGTTCTGACCATTACATTTCTGGTATGATGAGAGAAAATTGGAATTTAAAATTTTGAAGGAGTTTAAATTTACTCGACTTCGTTTTCGAGGACGAAAAGTTTCTAAGGGGGGTGAATGTAACATCCGAGAATTTTAACTATGTTTGATTTGGATTTTTATTTATTTAATTTTTGATTTTATGAATATAAATTGATTTTATTAGGTTTAAATATGAATTTTAATTTTGTATAAGTACTTTGTTTTATTATGTTTTTTATAAGAAAACTTATTTTGAAAATTTTAATTATAAGATTTATGTTTAAGTAATGATATTTTCTGATTTTGATAATATTGATTGGTAAAAATATGAATTTGGTAAAGGATAATTTATTTTATGATTTTACAAGAATGATTATTAATAAGTTGGATTTACTGATATTATTTGTCGTTTGATTGGATTTGTCAAAAGATAACATAAATTAGTAGCATTAGTATTATGCGTTGCTCTTTGTTTTCATAACGTTTAAGGTAAATGCTACCAAAAACACATTCCTTCTCCTTTTTACAAGTGTTAAGACACCTGTAATTTTGCATGCAACATTCCATGCATGTAATACACATGTCCTATGATGTGTCACTCTCTCCTTACTCCTCTTTTCCTATAAATACCACCCTTTCCTTCCACTTTTTCATTCATTCTCACTTCTTTTCTTTCTCTCTTCTTCTTAAAGCTTATGGCCATGGTTTCCATGGCATAAGTCTTCCTCCTTTCCACCACCACCTTGCCAAAGTTCATCATTTCTCCTCTTCCTCCTCTTATAATATAAAGAGAGATTAGTGTATATTATATCATATATATTTTTGTGAAGAAGACACTGCGCCGAAATACTGTCCGACGATTCACTCAACTAGGCTCGCCTACCGTGAAGATTTGGAGAGCTGTTAGGTGAGAACTTATAATTTAAAATTATTTGTTTAAATTAGTTAATTATAATTAGCTGAGATAATTAAAATTTGTTGATGATGATTGTGTGATGGATGTTATTATGTGAATGGATGTGCATGTAGTTAGATAATACACTGAACACTGGTAAGCGTTATTGACCGTAATGCTTGTGCACCGTTAAACTGTTTGTTTGTGATGAATGAATTCGTATCCATCTGGTTATATGGTTCATTTGGATAAATATGATTGCATTGCGTGATATTACACACACACCCCGTGGTTGTGGAAATATATGGATGATCGATTTAAAATATCCTTCCTATATACGATTTTATTCAATCATTAAATAATATTTAAATTGTTAGTTTTGTATTAAATATTAACTTTTTAAATATTGAATTAGGATTGGAAATGATTTGAATTATGTATTGATTCTGTATAACGATCTTTATATCTATCTGAAACCAGTTTTGGTAAAACATATTATTTTCAATTTAATTTCGAAATGAGATTTTGAAATTCGAATATGAACGATGTCTCTTTATATTAATAATAGAATATACACCAGAACGTTCTAGAATGACAGAGAGGATAATGCCTAGGCTTGGGTTTGGAAATGAAGTTTCCTGCTCTCCCTGGCTATCCCTAACTAATCCGACGAATGGGAAGGTTAATTTGAAGTTATTTCAATTCAGAAATGAATTGGAATTTATGAGGTTGAATTTTAGATCCAAAATAATTTGAAAAGTAAATTTAAATGATTTTGAAAGGGTTATATAAGGATATAATGATTCTCTAAGATATTTTGAAGAATCGTGGAATAATGGTTATTATGGTAAAAATATAGCTTGTCGCATAACGACAATTTACGTATTTTAGATGCAACTTTAAACGCTTATAATTTTTGCAATCTAAATCGGATTTCCATGAAATGAAAAACATTTGGTTTATATAAACAAGAACTTTCAAATGAGTGAAAGCAGATTTTAAATTCGAGTTATAATTTTCAAGTTATGTTTGAAACTGTTTTGGAAAAGATCGATGTAAGAACATTTATTGCCCATAACTATAAACAGCTATTTTTAAATTATTTAAAAATATGGAAAAAAATTGTAAAATCATTACAAATTATGAAAAGGTGTTTTCAATTGTAAAGTTTAAGTTTTGGCTAAGATAAACGATATTTTGATCAAAATAGTTAAGATAACTGTTTTGTAACACTTTTGTAACGCTATTGTAACGCTTTCTTCGAAAACAATCTATTTTGAAGTTTTAACCCGTAAACGATGTTCCGAACTATAAGTAATGATTTGTGGAATGTTTTCAAAGGTTTAAGAGTATTAGAAATATTTTATATGGAATTTAGATTTATACTAATACGGGTTTTTAATACTAAATAATTGGATATGTTTGGAGATAAATCTTCGGATGTTTGATATTAGTTCGGTAAATGAAAACTCTTATTATCTGAGGAATTTAAAAAGGTATTTCACCGTTATTCCGCATATAATATGAGTTGGATACGGAAATTAATATTGAAGATAAGTTGATGGTATCACTATCCAGATCTAATGTCAAAGAGTTGAATAAACCTTTCAAGTAAGATACGGGTTCTCACCTTGATTTAAATAAGCTAGATAGAAATAATCTTCGATATTTGGTATGAACCTCATGATGTAAATGTATACTATCTGGGGAATTTGAAAGATATTATTATATCGTTATTCTACTTATAGTATTCGTTGATTATGAGAATTTATATTGAATATAAGTGGATAAAATTTCTGTGTAATTTATGATTCAATGACGATTGATTTGGGTTCTGTCGTGAATCGTATCTTCAATAATACCATTCTTGAAACCCAATAAGATTGAGTTGTGGAAATTCGTATCGTAATTGGAATTTAGTCAAAATCTTCGATCCGAGGGAATTAAAAGTAAGAAATTGAAGCGAAGGTATACTCTTTGATTTCAAAGAAGAATTTAAGATGATAACGAGATGTACGAAATTATAGAAATTCAAATCTTTAGTTGTAAATGAATTGATAACTATGTGGAAGGAGATTTGAATTGAAAAGCCTGTGTGAACCATAGCTACTGTTTAAAGTATGCTTATTACTTGGAAAGACCGGGATCGAGCATATGTTCGAAAACCATTCCAAGTAATAATACGACGTTATGAAGCAATTCAGGACTTGGTAAACGACGAATGAAGACCGAGAATATTTGAATTGTTTAGATTGATTGTTGATTAATGTCTCGGTTGGGTAGGCCACCCGATACGAGATGTGAGTTGCATGAGACCTGAACAAATTTAAGTATTTTCGGGTTGTTCCGTTCAGACCTAGAACGGTCTTGTATGGATGGTGTGTCTGACATTGAAATTGACTGCATAGCACTGATTTCCGTTAATGAATATCGAATTTGTGGTAATATATTATCCTCGTCTCTAAGTCATATGAACTTAGAGGGTATGCATTGATTGAAATCAGTGATATGTCGTGAATTGTCAATGTGACATACCCAAGTTAGGAAATGAGCTAGTGATGATCAAAGAATGGCTTATCGAAGCATAGCTTTGTGTATGACGTGACATCGACAAACCTCACACCCCGGATGATGAGAAACTGGCGGTTAGGTTGTGTATATATATGAATTGATGATGACCGCTGCAGCAGTGGGAAACCACTTATGACTTATGGAATATGGTATGTTCGGGGGGCCGCGTCTGGTCGAAAACCGTTGATCTACCTCACGATTTGTATTGGTGTCCGCGTTTGGATGAAAAACCCTTGATTACATTTCGTTTGTGTTCCGATTGATCTTTCGTGCCAGGAATCATCAAGTTGGAAATCAAATCTCCAATACGTACCACACGATTTTGGTTTGTATATATATATATATGGCGACATAATAGGATGGGGTATTATGCCGTCTAGGATTAATACATTTATTTGAGAAATGTTTTCCACACTATATATATTATGGCTTTGAAAGAGGATTTTACGTATGAAAGCATGTTTGGTTATCATAAGATAAACCTCGCCCATCTGGTGTGCGCTTGCATTGTGTGATGTGGGACGAGCTTATGATAACTTCATTTTAGAAAGGTCATTGCGTATTTATATGCACGGGTATTCACATGGAGTAAACCCGTTCCGCGTTAACGGCGTGGTCCGGTGAAATTCCCAACTTTAAAATGAACCTAATAATAACTGTTTTGAGTTCTCACACCAGTCTCACGACTGACCTGGAGTTTATTGTTCCCTCACCTAAACTCTGAGTGCCCATAATTTTGCACGGGCAGCTAGTAGTTTAGTTTGCAGTTATAGATCGTTGGAGCAGGATTCAGAGTGCTTTTAGAGTTGGAGTTCATGATAGAGATGGGAGCTTCTGTTATACCATACGATTTTCTTCCGCTGAGAGTATATTTTCTTTTCTTCCGCTGTATGTGTTGTAACTCTGATATTTTATGTAACTCTGATGTAACATTGTATTTCGCAATGAAAAATTCTGTTATTTTGTTCAATATATGTATGCACCCATAACAATTCGCCTTTGTGAACAGTTTGAGTCGGTTTAATTACCGGCAAGAACTGGGCAAAAAGGCGGGTCGTTACAATGCTGGAAGGTATTCCATGAAGACGGACTATCTCACGAACATAAACTGCTGCCAACCATGTTGCCGTCCTCTTGCTCTTAAACGGAATGAAATGAGCGCTCTTATTAAGTCTATCCACTACAACCCAAATACTGGTGTTGCCTTTCTTCGATCTAGGAAAACCATCTATGAAATCCATAGAGACGCTCTCGCACTTCCACTGCGGAACCTCCAATGGATGAAGTAAACGACCGGGCTTCTTTTGCTCAGCATTAACTTGCTGGCAAATCAGACATTGATAAACAAACTCTATGACACCCCACATCCATTAGTGTCACTCACAAAGGGAATGCATTAAGTTTCGTGAAGCATTTTTAGTAAACAGAACAGAAACATTACAAGACAGATATAAATTTTTTGCAGCGATATAAAAACAACTTTTATTAATCATAAAGCATGGTTACGCCATATTTCTGAAAATACATAAAATCTGTTCATCATTAAAACTTCTATCTTGTACTTTAAATACCAGAGTACAATAATAAAGAAAGCATAATCCCCAAATCATAAGCCATAGTAGCAAAGATGGAACCTTGAGAAATACATCTAGAAGCTCCCAGCAAGATGACAGCAGAATCCAAACTAAGCCTGAGAATTCCCTCCCTTGAGAACCTAGGGGGGAACGGAAGAAAGAAGGAGAAACAAAAAGGGTCAGACAATAAGTCCGGCGAGTCTAGTTACTTTTAGACAGTAGATAAATAAAAGTAACATGATAGGCATATAAAGTGGATAAGGGAGATCACTACATAAATGGCAGGTGTGACAAGGTAAGAAAGATAAGGTGTACATGCCTCACTAATAATTTCTCTGCACCGTTACTAGTATATCCAGGAAGAGATGATCCCTCCAACTATTTAGGTATACGTCCAAATGTATCCTAATTACTACCCTGATCGATCGGCTCCCTAACCCTCGTAGATACCGTGTGCTGGCCCCACAGTAGGAGGTATCACTTCCTAAAGTGGCAACCCGTCGTCGTAATCAATGTGCACAACCATATCTACAGGTGTCACGGTTGTCTTAGCCACCTCTACCCGGCCCATGCACGCACATGTGCTCGGTCGGTTTGCGCTGCCCACACCATCCTCCACGTTTGGATCTCTTACAATCAGTCAGTAAGCGTGCCCCTTCTCCGCCTAGTACAGAATACTTTGTTTGATACCTACTTCGGGTTACTGACTGAAATGGGTCCCACACAATATGATACAAGTTCTCCCCTTTGTCTTGTATCTCCTACTAGGTTTTCACTAACTATGTATACCCTTAGGTTTCTTTAATTACATAGCTCTATGTCGGTTATGCTCTCCTATAGGTGTCTTTAATACATGACCCTCAATCTTTCTACCAGTTATGCTTACCTATAGGTGTCTTTAATACATAACCCTATCATTTCTATAAGTTATGCTTACCCTAAAACGTGTCTTTAATTACATAAATTTATTATATCCCTCGGTTATGTATACCACTTGGTGTCTTTAATTACGTAACCTTATCAGGTTAAGTTTGTCGGGCCTATATATACTAATATTACCCACCTACCCAAAATTTACTTAACCCTCCCACTGATTCAAGCATTTTTATTTAACAGTACGTTTATGGGCCTATATATGATAATATTACCCACCTACCCAGGATTTACTTAAACCACCCCTTTTGTTCAACCAAGTTTACTTAACCCCCAACTTCAATTTAAGCTCATACAATCTCTATGGATTAACTTAGGTTAAGTAGTCCAATTAATTACCAAGTCCATTTATGGTTTATAATGGGCCAGACCTCCCACATTAGGCCTACAACATGTGGATGCTGGATATGTCGGTCGGGTCCGGGCAGACTTATTCCACAGTTGGGCCTAACCTCGTGTCATAGCCCGATTCGTATTTACGTACTTAGACCTCCCACTTTAGGTTTACCATTAGTGGCTGCTGGATATGTCGGTCGGGTCCGGGCAGACTTCCACCACTAATGCAACCTAACCTCGTGTCATAAGTACAATTACAAATCCTAATTGTAATTACTAGACATTCCATTTTTAATTAATTAATTAATTAATTAACCCTTTCCTTTTATAGGTGCCAATACCTATTTTGCCCAATAATTTGAATTACATGTCCATAAATGTTCGTATTCAAATTATGTCATTTTTGATTAATTTACTGATTAATTAATCCTTACCTTTTATAGGTGTCAATACCTATTTTGGCCAATAATTTGAATTACAAATCAATTCATTTAAAGATTACATGCCAATTATAAATCCCTTTTCCCCCGTTTCCTTCACTAACATATTCGCACGTATTTTGGCAGCATTTAGGCTAATAAGTAGTCTAGCCATAACAATGGAAAAGGGAATATGATAGCGGTGATAGTTTCAACATATATTGGCATAAACATACTAGTATGATAACAAAGTGAATGGACATGTAACTAACATCATATCAAGGTGAACATACATATTGTCATGAACATATAATCATCATCATAACGGGATCTAACATAAATATTGCTTAGATCTACATAAAAATGTCAACATGCTCTAGATCTAATAGATTAAATTAGATCTAATCATAAATAAAGGTTTAGATCTACCGGTTTATAAATAGATCTACCCAAATCCACATCATAGAGGTTACAATTAAGATAAAGGTGTGGACCCAATCCTAATCAATTCAAGGTGGAATATGTTCATGGTTCACATAAATGATTTGATCTATCCAAATGAAACAAAAATAACATACTAGGACAATCACAATTGAATTGGATCTCGAGTGATAGATCTATCATAGCATAAGATTTGATCATAAAATAGATCTAGCATAAAACATGATCATAAAGTGGATCTAGCATAAAACATGATCATAAAGTGGATCTAGCATAAAACATGATCATAAAGTGACAATTTTAAATCACACAGGATAGATCTAACATGAATCATAAGATGACAATTTTAAATCACATAGGATAGATCTAACATGAATCATAATGTGACAATTTTAGATCACATAAGATAGATCTAACATAATAATTTTAGATCACATAGAATAGATCTACATACATCCGCATCATAGCATATCATAAAAGTTACAACCCAAGATCCATAATGATAACATAGTAGAACAATTTAATTGGATCCAAAGAAATAGATATATCATAATATAGCATGAGATCTACCAATAACACAGATTTAAAGTCTACAATCATATCCACAACACAGTCTTTCATAGTTTCACTATTATTTATCTAAACCTAAAAGCAACTAGAACTCACTGTGATTGGATTGCTAAAATGATAGAAAAGGTGCTGAGTCTATGCTTAAATCTCAGAATTTGATATGCTTTAGTTGCTAGAAGAAGATAAGAAACCCTAGTTCAGTTCAGAATCCGACATAGTTTGGCCACCATGACTTCTGATGAAGAAATATGTGAAACGGCCATATATTTATATCTGCAGAACCATCTGGAACCGATTGCCACATAAGCCCTAGGGTAAATCAGGTCGCGGGTCGTCTCCCACTTGGGCAAAGGCCCAAATACCCAAAAAAAACTATTCTGGGCGCACTTTACAGGTGCGCCAATGTAAAAATACATAGGCGCACTTGTCAAGTGCGCCGGAAATTTCTGCTTTTTCTGCCAAACTTCTATCATCCATAACTTCATACATTATCCGTTTTACGCAAACTCGGACTCTATCTCAAGCAGAATTCCGAGACGAATGCAATGGCATAACCCAATCCACTTAATTCTAAATATTAAATTAATTATTCTTTAATTTATCCTCTTTAATGTCGTTAAAAATTTGGGGTGTTACATTCTCCCTTACTTAAAGGATTTCATCCCCGAAATCTCTAAGTTGAGAAGAATGCATATCCCACCATCCATCATCCATCTACTCAACCATCAATCACTGGCATCCATTGTCCTTAAGGATTTCTAAGGCTTTCATGAAAATATACAAAAGTGTGTATATGTCCCAATACTAATGTGAAAATCAGGCGGTCTACTGATTCAGTTGACCTCCTTAATGCAATGTATGTTAGTGCCATGAATCCAATATGTATGCAAATAAGCTGTGACGTCAAGAAATTTCGCTCGGTCCGAACCAGTCGCTAAACCGACCCAGACCGTTCGAAACGCCCTATCGTTTGAGAACATGACAAAATAGAACGCATACAGAAGAACGTTTCATTGTATATTACAACAATGCATCAGATTACAAGAATATACAGAGTATAAACAAATAAATATTACACAGAAATATCAGAGATTTAAATTACATTTAAATACATCGCAGCGGAAAATAATACAATACACAACTAGAAGAGATATACGGATACAAAGCTTTCCGGATATCGTTCCAGCTGTAAACCAGGATCCTGTGAATATAAATCTGCAAAACCAAAACTACTAGCTGCCCGTGTCAAAATAGGGGCACCCAGAGTTTAGGTTAAAACAATAAACTCCAGGTCAGTCATGTGACTGGTGTGAGAACTAAAACAGTTATTAATCTTTGTTTTTAAAGTTAGGTAAATCAAGGGACCACGCCGCTAACACGGAACGGGTTTCCTCCCAAGAATACCAGTGCATAAAACAAACAGCGCAATGCTAAATAAAGAAAAATGAAGCTGTTATAAGACCCAGGTCCCATCACACAATGCAACGCAGTCGAGGATAGGGTTTTCCCTTATAACGGCCAAAGAATGCTTGATACGTTTAAAACAAATCATTTGATACTACTATAAGTGCATAGTGTATAAAACAACTTCAAATCATAAGTATCAATCATAGGCGACATGAGCGTCCCATGCCACTATGTCGCCATGTATAGGTTTACAAATAAAACCGCAAAGTCACGTATTTGGAAATTGGATTTCCATCTATGAACCGAGGCAAAAGATAGTCCTCTACCAATTCGTAACTCTCTAGCCCGAGCCACAGGCAAGTACTCAATCAAGCCTTGGAGCGACAGGGCCGGTCCACCGATGTGGATTAAAATGCCTGAACACTACGTTTCCCCGCCCTTTGGGGCGTAAATGAGCCAACTAAATGACTCCATCGGTTCGAGAACGACCGATCAATCCGAGGCGCCTCGCAACAGCAACAACCACATAAGTCAAACTCATCAGGGCGTGTAAAACCACTGACGCCACTTCTAACTAGAAAGAAATGCAAGTCCTCCCTGAGGTCCGTCTCCCGTTTTTGGTTCATACCGGGTGTGATACTCGCGAATCAACGTTAGACAAAGCTACGCCACACAGGCCTTGCTTTGATCATCACCACAAGACTTTGCTTTTCAACAGAAGCCTCGATCAATTGCCACTTAGGCATGCCACACAGGCAATTCACTCCATGCGTTTGATATCCATCAATATATAACCCCTGAGCTCATACGTCTCAGAGAAGGGCGTTAAGCAAGAGAATAAATTCTCCGCCGCCAAACAGATATATATTTAATAGAGATCAATCACACGGACTAAAATCCAATGTCAGACACACAGTCCATTTACAAGTCCGTTCTGGGTCTGAACGAAACCGGAGGCACCTAGTACCCCGCATATCCATCGATCTCCAAGTACGTCTGGACGATCACCAACTGTTTCCATCTTCTTGGGTGTACAGCCCAACCAAGATCATCAGTAATCACCCAAACGACGTGAAGACTTCCGGTCTTCAACCACCGTCTTCATCTTCGACTTATCGTCGTATCGGTTATTCAGAATGGGATAAACCCGGTCTTTCCGAATAACTCGCGTATATTTTAAATAAGTGTTACACAAACACAACATACGCCTCATTCCAATTCATCAGTCACTAACCGTAAGTTAATCAAGAGAATAATTTCCCAAATATTAACCCCGAAGGCCGAAACCAACATCAGATCAATATCCAGAAAACCATTCTGCTTAGCTAACCGACAGTTAGTTCCTGATTTCACATTCATAGGGAAAGGTTCCCATTAATTTTATCCAAGATAATTTCTTGAATTTGTTCTCTAATCTTCCTTTGAATTTCGATTCCACTAGTCGGAATTAGCGAACCTTACCGTAGTAATAATTGGTTTTAATTTCCCAATCCCAACCTATTCATCCCATGAAGTAAAACTGGTAATACTTCATATCTAACACCACGGTGTTATCGGTAAATTCAATTACCATTTCACGTTCAAATCTAATTAAAGATTTAACTATCGCCTGGAGCAAAACTGGTGGTACTCCATTCTCGACCATTTCAATCTAATTAAAGATCCATTAAAACTCCACTTAGTTTTAATCGTTAACTGGGTTAAAGAATCCGTGTCATTTAAAACACAGTTCACGATAAACCCAAAATCACATTCATTAATTATCGAGTTAAAGAACGAGTGTTGTTTAAAACACTGTTCACGATAAACCCAAAAATCAATATCAATTTAATTCCAATTAAATATTATTTAATTGGTACACTTCATTAAATCTAAATAAAAAGATTTAATCTTTTCTCAACTGGGTTCAAGAACAGCGTTAGTGAAGACACCATTCACGACAAACCCAAATCACATTTGATATTCAATACAAGGCTCTGAATAGAAAATATACCGGCTTATATTCAATATCAAATTCTACGACTAACCAATATCGCATTGGAAATAACGATATATATATATATATCTTTCAAATTTCCATAACAACATTTGTATAATCACGAAATCCAACATCGAAATATTCCGAAGACTATTTCGATTCAAATCCATTCCAATGCAATCATTGGAAATTTTGGTTATTTTCAAAACCATTTCAAATTCAATTTATTTATTTAAAAATAAATAGAATTATAATTCTAGTTCAAAACTAGTTCATTTCGATAAAAATCTATTTTTATCTTTTCAAATATGGAGTTTTTCATCCCAATTCTTTCTAAATCATTTCTTATGATTTTTCACAAATTATTACTATTTTTAATAATTTTATCAAGGCATGTACAGTCGATTTCGAACAACGGCCATCGAACTGCACTTACAACGACCTTTTTCAAATTTGATTTGGACATAATTCCAAATCCAACCGTTAGATTTCAAATTTCTAATATTCGTTAGAAAGCTCTTTTCGATACGAACCCAACGGTTCCGGTTTTAGGAGAATCCGACGGTCGGATCTCCCGTAATGTCCGTTTGAAATCAATGGTCGAAATTCGCGAACTGCCGCGGCGCGGCGCGTTCTATTCAGGCCATTATATTATATATATAATATATATTTCGTCGATTTCTATTTAAAACGAATTATATGAATAGTTTTAAATTCGTTTCAAAAGCAATTTCAACTTCCTTTTCAATTCAAATCAAAATTGAATTCTTCTTTATAAATTCGTTTTAAAATTCATTTTTATTCAATTCAAATTTCAATTCAATTTGAATTCATTTCAATTCGCTTTCAATTCAATTTGAATTCGTTTTCAATTCAATTCATTTCGAAATCGTTTTCAATTCAATTCATTTCGAAATCGTTTTCAATTCAATTCATTTCGAAATCGTTTTCAATTCATTTCGAAATCGTTTTCAATTCAATTCATTTCGAAATCGTTTTCAATTCAATTCATTTCGAAATCGAATAAAATCGATATAAATATCGTTCACGTCAAAATGGCGTCAAACTAATCAACACGGCTTCATAAATTTATATTTTCAAATATTCTATTTCAAATATTTCTTTTTCAAAATAGTTGTTATTATCAAAATATTTCGTTCAACACATGACCAATCTCAATGGATGAGTACTGTCAACACATGAACTTTTATTTTATATCGATAAAGATGTAAATTTTATTACTAAAATATTTCGTTCAACACATGACCAATCTCAATGGATGAGTACTGTCAACACATGAACTTTTATTTTATAATATTCTTTATTTTTCAAATTGGAATGAGGCCCAATCAATTACCATATAAAGTTAATTATATGGATTTTCATGCATTACACACATATAATAGCATTGAAAAATAATCAACCATCAACCAAAGTGCACTACACTGTATAAGCATCAAATATAGATATCTAACGCTTATAACAGCCTGTCAATCAATCGATCGACATATTTAATCAATCAGGATGAGTGAACTTCAAATTTCATCCCAACACCCGTGTGGGGTTTCAAACAATCCAACGCGTATTTTATTTGTGCAGTTGGGCGATGTGTAAAATTTATCGACCCAATCCATGTCCTTCAAATAGGTGTACATAAACAAACCGTCGGGTTTGTAAATGAATATTTATTTATTCATATTCACGTTAAAAATTATATTTTTAACGAAAAAACATTTTATTCCAACATACGAATTTCTATTCAGTTCATTCTTTAAATAAAATGATATTTTTATTTTTCTAACTTATTTTAGAAAATTTTGGTGGCATAACGGCACGATACTAGAAACGGGACAAGGCCTAGCCTTATCCCCGGTCTAGTGAAGGCCCACGCCATTCACACATCAATCAAATCAATTCATTTCACCACACAATTCAATTTCAATCAAATAATCTAACTAATTTTTGCAATCAAACAAACAAGTCCATGGTCTGTGGACGATTGTGTCGGGTGCTACTAAGCACCGTCTGCATCCTAGTATATATATATAACTAGAAAAAGAGATTTTGAGTGAGAAATTCTCACCGATAGCTATCCAAACATCTTGACTCTTCTTTGATACAAATCTTCTTCATTCTCGCCTTTTTGTTACCTTCGTTGCCCGCTTTCACTACCTATGTAAAAATCATATTTTTATTTCGAAGTTCAATATATAAAAATCATATTTTTATTTCGAAGCTCAATATATAAAAATCATATTTTTATTTCGAAGCTCAATATATAAAAATCATATTTTTATTTCGAAGTTCAATATATAAAAATCATATTTTTATTTCGAAGTTCAATATATAAAAATCATATTTTTTCTCGATGTTCAATATATAAAAATCATATTTTTACTAGTCCATAATATTTCTTATATACGATGAAAAATCATATTTCCTATAATGATGCTTACATATATATAAATTATATATATATAAATATATTTTCAAAACATTATATATACAAAGATCATATTTTGACCTTTCTAAAAATGTTATCTTTGCAATGTTAAATATATTATCTTTTCATCTCATCTTCATTAGTTTTTAAATCAAATAAAAATCCTTTTTTATAAAATAGAAAAATCAGTTCCTTCTCTATGAAAAATATGATCTTTTCATTATAAAAAATATCGCATTTTTATACATACATTTTTATATAAAAACTGAAATTAAAAATAAGGGGGAAAATCACCTTTTTCTTGCCAATCATGGATCTCGTTGAAGGCAGGGGCTCTGGGTTTCACCGGGGGAGATGGACGGCGGTCATGGGGTGACCTGAGGCGCGGGGCTGACATGGGGTGCTCGATTTGGGCTAGGCTCGATAGATAGGAGAAGGAATCGCCGGAGGAGGCTTGGCGAGGTGGGTGGTCGGAGGGTCGGCTGAGCGGCGTCACCGGTGGAGCGCCAGAGGCGACAGCTCGATTTTCGAAAGCGTGCTCGAGCAGAGGTGGAGAAGGGGATGGAGGATCGGAGGGGAGGCGCCGGAGGGAAGGGGGGCGTGTGATCGACGGTGGCGAGGGAGGAAGGTGGGCGACGGGTTCCTTTTCGTAGGGTTTTTTTTTCCTCTGCCGATTTGAAAACAAGTGGGGGGGCCAAAGAAGGTAAAGGAAGAGAGAGGGTTTTATTATTTTATTATTTATTTATTATTTTATATTTTTCCAAACCCTAATTGTTGACTTTTCATTTGAACTCAGAATCGAACCCACCGACTGTCACCCCTAGCATTTTACCCCCATTCCGAACACAATAGGATATGTATCGTAAGCTGATTCGACTGTTTGAACCAGTTTCTGTTAAATTTACATTTAAATCACTATATCGAATTTTAAACGTACATTTCGAGTTACCGGGGTCACATACTAACTCTAAAAATTCCCGAAAAATATTTTCTAGCTTCGTATTGACGATACGGTCCTAACAAAGCTAGTTTCGTCGAATTCTGAGACCGTTGGAAAAGTGGCCAATTTCCAGTTGATTAAAATCAACTGAAACCGGTCAAACGCATTTTCCTTTGCCACGCTCACATATTGATTCGAAAAATTATGAAATTTGAAACCTAGCAATAATTTAACATCACGGACCCAACAAAACTGGTTTCGTCAAAATCCGAGGTCGTTTGCAAAATGTCCATTTTTAAGGGCCTGAATTCCATAGCGACTATTCAGAATTTTCAACTGGACATATCTTTTGATTCCCGCTATGAAATTTCGATTATTCGGATCCGTTGGAAAGATATTCACGAATAGATCCTAATGTTTTTGGTTTCACTAAAATCCGGATTGTTCTGCACCCGGTACATTCAATTGAAGTTTGAAATCAAATTATCGAACTACCGCGCCATTTTCAATTCTATCTACAATTATATATAAATATTTATATTCTATCGACGGCGTATATAATATATACGTTCTAATTATATTCAAAATAAATTTCTCGTCGGTATTATTTAAAATAATTCATTTTAAATAATCAAAGTTCGCTAAAATTGCCAAAATAAAAATTTTAAACTGGCCCAGATTTTCGGGTTGTTACAATCTCCCCCACTTAAAACTTTTCGTCCCCGAAAAGGAACAAAGTCGAAAGTGGTTTGATCATTCAACTCTACGCTCGATCTGGCTTCCATTCTCCAACTCTTTAGTTTCTGAGAATTTTCAAATTTTCAAAAATTTGGCTAACACCCTAAATTTTCGAAAAATTTCGCCATAACCTCCCCTGCAATGGGAGCATCGGGAAATCTCAAATAGCTTCCCCGGTCCTTCAGATCTCAAAAAGAAAAAGAAAAATCCAAGCGGCTAGCCAATAGGCTCATAAAATCATCATCACCCAAACAAAACAGTAAATTATGTAGTAAACATGTACCTATTTGTCGGGCAAACAAATTTTATTCTCTGCTCTAGCCTCCTTTCTATGACCTGTTCAATGTAAGTATATGTATATGCAAGCATATGCGACCAAATTTCAATATAATTCAATATTTGATTCAGTTAGGCATAATGGTTCAAAATTATCAAACAATTAAACAAACAACACAAACATCAATCAATTTGTGGATTAACGTTTCAAATTCATAATTTTGATATATATAAAGAAAATCATGTTTTGATGCCAAATCACAACAATGTATTCTAGCTATATTAGTTTTGGTTCTCACACCAGTCTAATGGAAATATATAGAAAATCACACCTTCGAAACTCAAACATAAATGTTGATGATGCGATTGCTATCATCAATATCATCTTCGGGCGACTAGAGTGTGATGCTATATCTATCCAATATATTAAAACTTTGAATATACGTTTGCAAGGCGTATATGCAAATTCTTTATATACTGAATTGTCCAAATCAATATAAATAAATAATCAAATACGATCAAGTGATTTAGATTTTCAAAACTAAATTTGTTTTCATTTGAAAAATATACTCTTCACACCCGTTCTAGGATACTACTGATCCTATCTCTAACGAGTCATTCTAATTGGATATTACTAATCCAATATCTGATGAATTCTTTCGTATGGTTCTAATGTGTCTTGTTCTCTGAGCTTTGTAAACCAAAGCTCTGATACCAACTGCGACGTCAAGAAATTTCGCTCGGTCCGAACCAGTCGCTAAACCGACCCAGACCGTTCGAAACGCCCTATCGTTTGAGAACATGACAAAATAGAACGCATACAGAAGAACGTTTCATTGTATATTACAACAATGCATCAGATTACAAGAATATACAGAGTATAAACAAATAAATATTACACAGAAATATCAGAGATTTAAATTACATTTAAATACATCGCAGCGGAAAACAATACAATACACAACTAGAAGAGATATACGGATACAAGGCTTTCCGGATATCGTTCCAGCTGTAAACCAGGATCCTGTGAATATAAATCTGCAAAACCAAAACTACTAGCTGCCCGTGTCAAAATAGGGGCACCCAGAGTTTAGGTTAAAACAATAAACTCCAGGTCAGTCATGTGACTGGTGTGAGAACTAAAACAGTTATTAATCTTTGTTTTTAAAGTTAGGTAAATCAAGGGACCACGCCGCTAACACCGAACGGGTTTCCTCCCAAGAATATCAGTGCATAAAACAAACAGCGCAATGCTAAATAAAGAAAAATGAAGCTGTTATAAGACCCAGGTCCCATCACACAATGCAACGCAGTCGAGGATAGGGTTTTCCCTTATAACAGCCAAAGAATGCTTGATACGTTTAAAACAAATCATTTGATACTACTATAAGTGCATAGTGTATAAAACAACTTCAAATCATAAGTATCAATCATAGGCGACATGAGCGTCCCATGCCACTATGTCGCCATGTATAGGTTTACAAATAAAACCGCAAAGTCACGTATTTGGAAATTGGATTTCCATCTATGAACCGAGGCAAAAGATAGTCCTCTACCGATTCGTGACTCTCTAGCCCGAGCCACAGGCAAGTACTCAGTCAAGCCTTGGAGCGACAGGGCCGGTCCACCGATGTGGATTAAAATGCCTGAACACTACGTTTCCCCGCCCTTTGGGGCGTAAATGAGCCAACTAAATGACTCCATCGGTTCGAGAACGACCGATCAATCCGAGGCGCCTCGCAACAGCAACAACCACATAAGTCAAACTCGTCAGGGCGTGTAAAACCACTGACGCCACTTCTAACTAGAAAGAAATGCAAGTCCTCCCTGAGGTCCGTCTCCCGTTTTTGGTTCATACCGTGTGTGATACTCGCGAATCAACGTTAGACAAAGCTACGCCACACAGGCCTTGCTTTGATCATCACCACAAGACTTTGCTTTTCAACAGAAGCCTCGATCAATTGCCACTTAGGCATGCCACACAGGCAATTCACTCCATGCGTTTGATATCCATCAATATATAACCCCTGAGCTCGTACGTCTCAGAGAAGGGCGTTAAGCAAGAGAATAAATTCTCCGCCGCCAAACAGATATATATTTAATAGAGATCAATCACACGGACTAAAATCCATTGTCAGACACACAGTCCATTTACAAGTCCGTTCTGGGTCTGAACGAAACCGGAGGCACCTAGTACCCCGCATATCCATCGATCTCCAAGTACGTCTGGGCGATCACCAACTGTTTCCATCTTCTTGGGTGTACAGCCCAATCAAGATCATCAGTAATCACCCAAACAACGTGAAGACTTCCGGTCTTCAACCACCGTCTTCATCTTCGACTTATCGTCGTATCGGTTATTCAGAATGGGATAAACCCGGTCTTTCCGAATAACTCGCGTATATTTTAAATAAGTGTTACACAAACACAACATACGCCTCATTCCAATTCATCAGTCACTAACCGTACGTTAATCAAGAGAATAATTTCCCAAATATTAACCCCGAAGGCCGAAACCAACATCAGATCAATATCCAGAAAACCATTCTGCTTAGCTAACCGACAGTTAGTTCCTGATTTCACATTCATAGGGAAAGGTTCCCATTAATTTTATCCAAGATAATTTCTTGAATTTGTTCTCTAATCTTCCTTTGAATTTCGATTCCACTAGTCGGAATTAGCAACCTTACCGTAGTAATCATTGGTTTTAATTTCCCAATCCCAACCTATTCATCCCATGAACTAAAACTGGTAATACTTCATATCTAACACCACGGTGTTATCGGTAAATTCAATTACCATTTCACGTTCAAATCTAATTAAAGATTTAACTATCGCCTGGAGCAAAACTGGTGGTACTCCATTCTCGACCATTTTAATCTAATTAAAGATCCATTAAAACTCCACTTAGTTTTAATCGTTAACTGGGTTAAAGAATCCGTGTCATTTAAAACATAGTTCACGATAAATCCAAAATCACATTCATTAATTATCGGGTTAAAGAACGAGTGTTGTTTAAAACACTGTTCACGATAAACCCAAAAATCAATATCAATTTAATTCCAATTAAATATTATTTAATTGGTACACTTCATTAAATCTAAATAAAAAGATTTAATCTTTTCTCAACTGGGTTCAAGAACAGTGTTAGTGAAGACACCATTCACGACAAACCCAAATCACATTTGATATTCAATACAAGGCTCTGAATAGAAAATATATCGGCTTATATTCAATATCAAATTCTACGACTAACCAATATCGCATTGGAAATAACGATATATATATATATATATATCTTTCAAATTTCCATAACAACATTTGTATAATCACGAAATCCAACATCGAAATATTCCGAAGACTATTTCGATTCAAATCCATTCCAATGCAATCATTGGAAATTTTGGTTATTTTCAAAACCATTTCAAATTCAATTTATTTATTTAAAAATAAATAGAATTATAATTCTAGTTCAAAACTAGTTCATTTCGATAAAAATCTATTTTTATCTTTTCAAATATGGAGTTTTTCATCCCAATTCTTTCTAAATCATTTCTTATGATTTTACACAAATTATTACTATTTTTAATAATTTTATCAAGGCCTGTACAGTCGATTTCCAACAACGGCCATCGAACTGCACTTACAACGACCTTTTTCAAATTTGATTTGGACATAATTCCAAATCCAACCGTTAGATTTCAAATTTCTAATATTCGTTAGAAAGCTCTTTTCGATACGAACCCAACGGTTCCGGTTTTAGGAGAATCCAACGGTCGGATCTCCCGTAATGTCCGTTTGAAATCAATGGTCGAAATTCGCGAACTGCCGCGGCGCGGCGCGTTCTATTCAGGCCATTATATTATATATATAATATATATATAATATATATTTCGTCGATTTCTATTTAAAACGAATTATATGAATAGTTTTAAATTCGTTTCAAAAGCAATTTCAACTTCCTTTTCAATTCAAATCAAAATTGAATTCTTCTTTATAAATTCGTTTTAAAATTCATTTTTATTCAATTCAAATTTCAATTCAATTTGAATTCATTTCAATTCGCTTTCAATTCAATTTGAATTCGTTTTCAATTCAATTCATTTCGAAATCGTTTTCAATTCAATTCATTTCGAAATCGTTTTCAATTCAATTCATTTCGAAATCGTTTTCAATTCAATTCATTTCGAAATCGTTTTCAATTCAATTCATTTCGAAATCGAATAAAATCGATATAAATATCGTTCACGTCAAAATGGCGTCAAACTAATCAACACGGCTTCATAAATTTCTATTTTCAAATATTCTATTTCAAATATTTCTTTTTCAAAATAGTTGTTATTATCAAAATATTTCGTTCAACACATGACCAATCTCAATGGATGAGTACTGTCAACACATGAACTTTTATTTTATATCGATAAAGATGTAAATTTTATTACTAAAATATTTCGTTCAACACATGACCAATCTCAATGGATGAGCACTGTCAACACATGAACTTTTATTTTATAATATTCTTTATTTTTCAAATTGGAATGAGGCCCAATCAATTACCATATAAAGTTAATTATATGGATTTTCATGCATTACACACATATAATAGCATTGAAAAATAATCAACCATCAACCAAAGTGCACTACACTGTATAAGCATCAAATATAGATATCTAACGCTTATAACAGCCTGTCAATCAATCGATCGACATATTTAATCAATCAGGATGAGTGAACTTCAAATTTCATCCCAACACCCGTGTGGGGTTTCAAACAATCCAACGCGTATTTTATTTGTGCAGTTGGGCGATGTGTAAAATTTATCGACCCAATCCATGTCCTTCAAATAGGTGTACATAAACAAACCGTCGGGTTTGTAAATGAATATTTATTTATTCATATTCACGTTAAAAATTATATTTTTAACGACAAAACATTTTATTCCAACATACGAATTTCTATTCAGTTCATTCTTTAAATAAAATGATATTTTTATTTTTCTAACTTATTTTAGAAAATTTTGGTGGCATAACGGCACGATACTAGAAACGGGACAAGGCCTAGCCTTATCCCCGGTCTAGTGAAGGCCCACGCCATTCACACATCAATCAAATCAATTCATTTCACCACACAATTCAATTTCAATCAAATAATCTAACAAATTTTTGCAATCAAACAAACAAGTCCATGGTCTGTGGACGATTGTGTCGGGTGCTACTAAGCACCGTCTGCATCCTAGTATATATATATAACTAGAAAAAGAGATTTTGAGTGAGAAATTCTCACCGATAGCTATCCAAACATCTTGACTCTTCTTTGATACAAATCTTCTTCATTCTCGCCTTTTTGTTACCTTCGTTGCCCGCTTTCACTACCTATGTAAAAATCATATTTTTATTTCGAAGTTCAATATATAAAAATCATATTTTTATTTCGAAGCTCAATATATAAAAATCATATTTTTATTTCGAAGCTCAATATATAAAAATCATATTTTTATTTCGAAGCTCAATATATAAAAATCATATTTTTATTTCGAAGTTCAATATATAAAAATCATATTTTTTCTCGATGTTCAATATATAAAAATCATTCTTTTTCTCGATGTTCAATATATAAAAATCATATTTTTACTAGTCCATAATATTTCGTATATACGATGAAAAATCATATTTCCTATAATGATGCTTACATATATATAAATTATATATATATAAATATATTTTCAAAACATTATATATACAAAGATCATATTTTGACCTTTCTAAAAATGTTATCTTTGCAATGTTAAATATATTATCTTTTCGTCTCATCTTCATTAGTTTTTAAATCAAATAAAAATCCTTTTTTATAAAATAGAAAAATCAGTTCCTTCTCTATTAAAAATATGATCTTTTCATTATAAAAAATATCGCAATTTTATACATACATTTTTATATAAAAACTGAAATTAAAAATAAGGGGGAAAAATCACCTTTTTCTTGCCAATCATGGATCTCGTTGAAGGCAGGGGCTCTGGGTTTCACCGGGGGAGATGGACGGCGGTCATGGGGTGACCGGTGGCGCGGGGCTGACATGGGGTGCTCGATTTGGGCTAGGCTCGATTGATAGGAGAAGGAATCGCCGGAGGAGGCTTGGCGAGTTGGGTGGTCGGAGGGTTGGCTGAGCGGCGTCATCGGTGGAGCGCCAGAGGCGACAGCTCGATTTTCGAAAGCGTGCTCGAGCAGAGGAGGAGAAGGGGATGGAGGATCGGAGGGGAGGCGCCGGAGGGAAGGGGGGCGTGCGATCGACGGTGGCGAGGGAGGAGGGTGGGCGACGGGTTCCTGTTCGTAGGTTTTTTTTTTTCTCTGCCGATTTGAAAACGAGTGGGGGGGCCAGAGAAGGTAAAGGAAGAGAGAGGGTTTTATTATTTTATTATTATTTATTATTTTATATTTTTCTAAACCCTAATTGTTGACTTTTCATTTGAACTCAGAATCGAACCCACCGACTGTCACCCCTAGCGTTTTACCCCCATTCCGAACACAATGGGATATGTATCGTAAGCTGATTCGACTGTTTGAACCAGTTTCTGTTAAATTTACATTTAAATCACTATATTGAATTTTAAACGTACATTTCGAGTTACCGGGGTCACATACTAACTCTAAAAATTCCCGAAAAATATTTTCTAGCTTCGTATTGACGATACGGTCCTAACAAAGCTAGTTTCGTCGAATTCTGAGACCGTTGGAAAAGTGGCCAATTTCCAGTTGATTAAAATCAACTGAAACCGGTCAAACGTGTTTTCCTTTGCCACGCTCACATATTGATTCGAAAAATTATGAAATTTGAAACCTAGCAATAATTTAACATCACGGACCCAACAAAACTGGTTTCGTCAAAATCCGAGGTCATTTGCAAAATGTCCATTTTTAAGGGCCTGAATTCCGTAGCGACTATTCAGAATTTTCAACTGGACATATCTTTTGATTCCCGCTATGAAATTTCGATTATTCGGATCCGTTGGAAAGATATTCACGAATAGATCCTAATGTTTTTGGTTTAACTAAAATCCGGATTGTTCTGCACCCGGTACATTCAATTGAAGTTATAAATCAAATTACCGAACTACCGCGCCATTTTCAATTCTATCTACAATTATATATAAATATTTATATTCTATCGACGGCGTATATAATATATACGTTCTAATTATATTCAAAATAAATTTCTCGTCGATATTGTTTAAAATAATTCATTTTAAATAATCAAAGTTCGCTAAAATTGCCAAAATAAAAATTTTAAACTGGCCCAGATTTTCGGGTTGTTACATAAGCCTATTATAACATATAAGCTCTACATGCGTGCACACTCATTTGTCCAAATGCAACATCCATATGCTAGTTCATCCATTTCCATCCATAAAAGAAAAGAAAATGCACACACATCGATATGTAGTATGAGAGCGGTTGAGCCAATCTAGTGCCTAATGTGTGTGTGTGTGTATGCGTCCACGGGCAACCACTAGCAAACACTTGCATCCACTTGCATCCACTTACATCCATCAAAAATAACATGTCTCAAACACATGTTTACAATCATGGGATTTCCTACCTAAAGGTCGAAGATTCGATTGATAGGATATACTCAGATGATAGAAGCAAATGCGAATAAAAGCTTTTAGAAGAGAAGTTAAGAACATTCCCTTGAAAGGGAAAGGGTACGAAGCATAAAAAATCTTGTCTTCGGTCTCCCAAGTTGCATCTTCTTGATTGTCTCCCCACTGGACCTTTGCCAACTTGACTTCTCGTTTGCGTAGCTTCTTAACCTCCGATCCAAGTACGCAAGTCGAAACTCATCCAATCATTGCTTCCTTCTTTATTTTCACTTCCTTTCGCAAGTTTGGCCCTACTACTTCGAACTCTATGCATTTTATTGCCACTTGGATGAATAGTCATCTTGGAATGGTGGGCTTCCTCAAGGATTGTCTTCAATAGGTTTCCTATCCTGATATGAGTCACCTGTCAAACCTCTTCTCAAGTAGCCCCGCCACTTGCTTATCAAGTTCCCTCTTTTCTTTTAGGAGCCATATGGCGCACAGGTAATGCAACTGGCTTTGCATTGTCCACCAGGTATATACGGAAATCAATCTCGCGCCTCGGGGGTAATCCCCGAACCTCGTCTAAGACATCAAGATACTCACGGACTACTAGTGTCGATCGCAGATCATCAATAGACACCACAAGAGACTCTAGGAAACTAAGCATGACAGACCCTTGTGGGTCATATAAAATTTCGAGGGTCCCCCATGACAAGTTAGAAGCTTAACGACCCTCCTCTCACCACCCAGAATGGCACCATATGTGATAAGCCACCCCATCCCTAGAACCAACCCCTAGCCCATGAAACAAGATGTGCGTCGCACTCAAACTTGACGCCTATTACAGATATTCTCAAACCCCAACAAATCATGGATAAATGAGCCGAACCACCAATGGGGTTTGAGACAACAACGGGATCCACTACCATACTAGTAATTAAGTGCAGAGATTCAATACAGAACTAGATATGAACGAATGCGCCAGAATCGAAAAGAGTTCTAACTGGTTGTTTGGAAAGAGGAATCAAAACCTTCTATGGAAACTTTCCTACCTCTATCCGGTGCACTAGCCATGAGAGAATTCGCTTTCCCTCCAGAGGTTCCTGTCCTTCGACATTGCCCTTGCTTCCTTGGGCACTCCCCCAGAATAGTATCCAACCTTTCCACAAACGAAGCAAGCATTCTTCCTTTTCTTGCAGTCCTTGGCCAAGTGACCCTCTCGCCCACAACTATGGCACTTCCCCTTATCCTTAGCCTTGTCATTTTTTCTGCCCTTCTTCTTTTGTTGTTGCTGTCCTTTCTTGGGCCATACCTTTTTCTCATCCTTGGGTTGTGCTCCTTAGCCCTAACTTCCTTATACTCCTTTTTACCCACGTTTGTGTAACAAGCTAACAAGTCTTTCGAAAGTTACCTCCATCACACGGAAATCCTTACGAAGCTCGAGAAAATTAACCACAGGTGAAACCACTACGGCTACGGATGGAGGTTAGGCACTTCATTGCCTTTTGACATGTACTTAACATGCCTACGACATCGTTCCGGAATAGGGATGCCTTTCGAGAAGAATCGGTTCCCTAGACAAAAAAAAAGGAAAAAGGAATCAAGCGGAGAATCGAGAGATATTACATATGGCTTTGAGGAATATGTTTTTCAAAATAGGCTTCTATTTTGAAAATGCTTTCTTCTAAAACCTTTTTGAAAATAATTTTCAAAAACTTTATCCAATCTGGTAACCATCAGCTCTGATACCAAGTGTGACACACCACGTCCGTTAATGTCACTCACAATGGGAATGCATTAAGTTTCGTGAAGCGTTTTAGTAAACAGAACAGAAACATTACAAGACAGATATAAAAATTTTACAGTAGAATAAACAACTTTTATTAATCATAAAGCATTGTTACACCATATGTCTAAAAATACATCAACTTTGTTCATCATTAAAACTTCTGTCTTGTACTTTAAATATCAGAGTACAATAATAAAGAAAGCATAATCCCCAAATCATAAGCCATAGTAGCAAAGATAGAACCTTGAGCAATACATCTAGAAGCTCCAAGCAAGATGATAGCAGAATCCAAACTAAGCCTGAGAATTCCCTCCCTTGAGAACCTGGGGGGAACGGAAGAAAGAAGGAGAAACAAAAAGGGTCAGACAATAAGTCTGGGGAGTCTAGTTACTTTTAGCCAGTAGATAAATAAAAGTAACATGATAGGCATATAAAGTGGATAAGGGAGATCACTACATAAATGGCAGGTGTGACAAGGTAAGCAAGATAAGGTGTACATGCCTCACTAATAATTTCTCTGCACTGTTACTAGTATATCCAGAAAGAGATGATCCCTCCAACTATTTAGGTATACGTCCAAATGTATCCTAATTACTACCCTGATCGATCGGCTCCTTAACCCTCGTAGATACCGTGTGCTGGCCCCACAGTAGGAGGTATCACTTCCTAAAGTGGCAACCCGTTGTCGTAATCAATGTGCATAACCATATCTACAGGTGTCACGGTCGTCTTAGCCCCCTCTACCTGGCCCATGGACGCACATGTCCCCAGTTGTTTTGCACCTCCCACATCGTCCTCCACGTTTGGATCTCTTACAATCAGTCAGTAAGCGTGCCCCTTCTACGCCTAGTACGGAATACTTTGTTTGATACCTACTTCGGGTTACTGACTGAAATGGGTCCCACACAATATGATACAAGCTCTCCCCTTTGTCTTGTATCCCCAAGAGGTTTTCACTGACTATGTATACCCTTAGGTGTCTTTAATTACATAGCCCTATGTCAGTTATGCTCACCTATAGGTGTCTTTAATACATAACCCTCAATCTTTCTACCGGTTATGCTTACCTATAGGTGTCTTTAATACATAACCCTATCATTTCTATAAGTTATGCTTACCCTAAAAGGTGTTTTTAATTACATAACTTTATTATTTCCCTCGGTTATGTATACCACTTGGTGTCTTTGATTACATAACCTTATCAGGTTAAGTTTGTTGGGCCTATATATACTAATATTACCCACCTAACCAAGATTTACTTAACCCTCCCACTGATTCAAGCATGTTTATTTAACGGTTAAGTTTGTGGGCCTATATATAATAATATTACCCACCTACCCAAGATTTACTTAACCCACCCCTTTTGTTCAACCAAGTTTACTTAACCCCCAACTTTAATTTAAGTTCATACAATCTCTATGGATTAACTTAGGTTAAGTAGTCCAATTCATTACCATGTCCATTTATGGTTTATAATGGGCCAGACCTCCCACATTAGGCCTACAACATGTGGATGCTGGATATGCCGGCCGGGTCCGGGCAGACTTATACCACAGTTGGCCTAACCTCGTGTCATAGCCCGATTCTTATTTACGTACTTAGACCTCCCACATTAGGTTTTCCATTAGTGGTTGCTGGATATGCCGGTCAGGTCCGGGCAGACTTCCACCATTAATGAAACCTAACCTCGTGTCATAAGTACAATTACAATTCCTAATTGTAATGACTAGACATTCCATTTTTAATTAATTAATCAATTAATTAACCCTTTCCTTTTATAGGTGCCAATACCTATTTTGCCCAATAATTTGAATTACATGTCCATAAATGTTCGTATTCAAATTATGCCATTTTTAATTAATTTACTAATTAATTAATCCTTTCATTTTATAGGTGTCAATACCTATTTTGCCTAATAATTTGAATTACAAATCAATTCATTTAAAGATTACATGCCAATTGTAAATCCCTTTTCCCCCGTTTCCTTCACTAACATATTCGCACGTATTTTGGTGGCATCTAGGCTAATAAGTGTCCAGCCATAACAATGAAAAAGGGAATATGATAGCGGTGATAGTTTGTAACAACCCGGAAAAATTGAACCAATGTAAAAAAAATTATTTTGGCTATTTCAGTAAATTTTGAATAGTTAAAATAATTTATTTTAAATAATAACGATTAAAAATTTATTTTAATCGAAGTTAGAATGAATATATTTATTTTGATTTCAAAAGGAATTAGAAATAGTACGGTAGTTTGAAAAGTCAAACATGAACTTTGACTAAATGTACCGAATTCAAAATCTAACGGATTTTAGTGAAACCAAAAATATCTAAAACTGTTTAAAAATATCTTTCCAACAAATCCGAAAAATCGAAATTTCATAGCATGAATCAAAAGTTATGGCCAGTTGAATATTCAGAATGGTCGCTATAGTATAATTTATAGCCCGTATAAAAGGCCATTTTTCAAACGACCTCCGTTTTCGATGAAACCACTTTTGTTGGATCCGAAATGTCAAATTATTGCTAAGTTTAATTTTCTAGAATTTTTGAAATCAATATGTGAGCGTGGAAAAGGAAAATGTGTTTTGTCAATTTCAGTCAAATTTAATCGACTTGAAAATGGCCATTTTTCAAACGGTCTCGGAATTCGACGAAATTAATTTTGTTAGAACCGAATCGTCAAAACAAAGCCAGAAATAGTTTTTCTGGAATTTTCTGAGTCCGTATGTGGCCCCGGTGAATTTAAATATACGATCGAATTAATTTATTAAAGCATTTAAATATTAAATTAAAGAATTCAGGCCATAGACAGTCATTTGGGCTGACGAGACCTAGCCCATTGGATCCGAAACGGGGGCTATTGGGTTGTGTCAACTCCTGTTGGACCGAAATTTGAATTGTTTAAGATTTATTATTTTTTTGCAAAATTTACAATTAAATACTATAAAATACGCCGTATAATACGAAACCCTAATTCCCTTTATACCGTAGTCGCCGTATTCTCTTATTTCATGGCTGAAATGGTACGAAACTTCCTTCCTCAATAACTCCTCACACACTCAATTTCAGACCTTCCTCCAGTTGAGAATATTGTAGTGCTCCCCTTATTCTTCGCATCCGTACGGATTTTGACCCGAGACATCGCCTGAGTCGCCGGATCCAAGCCCGAGAACGCCGCCTACATCGAGCTCCGCCCAGGACAGATCCCCGCGTCGAGTTTGCCGCCCCTGCCAGCGGTCGTGCGCTGCTCCAAGCACTCCAACCCAGTGCCGTCCGATCCTCAAACCATTTCACTGATTCCACGAATTTTGGATCTGAAGTTTTGAATCAAAACAGTAAACTTACGGTATATATAATTTAATTATATTGTAACATCCATAAGCGTTACAAATCTTGATTTAAATAATAAAATTCACATCTTATGCATACGAATACAGTTTTGAACGATTTCGGAAACATTGGGACTGGGACAACGAATATTACGACCTAGAATAAATAGGAACGGACTCTGAGCCCTTTTGGATTTTAGATCTGAATCAGAACAAGGTGAGATTTCTGATTTTAAACAATTAATCAATTTAATTATTTTTTCCCGCTGTTTAAATAATTGTATGTATGATCTGCGATGGATGAAACTTAGAATTGTTGATTTGATCCGTTTGTGATGTATTGATATGGATATGATAATTTGGATATTTTGTTGACATAAATCTGAATATGATAGGATAATTAAAATAAATCATTTTTGTCAATATTTTGTTGAATAATATATATTAAACAAAAACGGATTGTCATGTTTATTGAATTGAATTAGAGTTGTCAATTCAATTAAAATATTATTTTGTTATATTATTGAATGGAATTAGAGTTGTCAATTCAATTAAAAATATCATTTTGTCATGTTTATTGAATGGAATTAGAATTGTCAATTCAATAAAAATATCTTTTTGCTTATATTATTGAATTGAATTAGAATTGTCAATTCAATAAAAATATCTTTTTGCTTATATTATAGAATCGAATTTGAATTGTCAATTCAATTAAAATATCACCTTGTTTATGTTAATGCATTGAATTAGAACTTTCAATTCAATATAACATATATCACTTTGTTTGTTGATCGATAAAAACATTACCTTTGTTGTTGTTTGATTAAATTAGAGCTTTCAATCAAATAAAATATTGTTTTTGTGGTTATAATTAAACTTGCAGCAAAAATGGACATTTGGGTAAATAGAAAAATTAGTTAAACAAAGTCTTTATTTTTGTTTATGGAACTTTTGACACCCAAAATTGAAATTTTGTGTAAACAGAGAAATGGTTTATGCTTTTAATCAAAACATGAATTCATTAAAATATACAATTTTAATGCTAAGAAAAAGAGTAGAATAAAAAGTTATATTTTTATTTACATATTAGATGTAAATAAAAGAATAGAATAAAAAGTTATATTTTTATTTACATATTAGATGTAAATAAAAGGATAAAATAAAAAGTTATATTTTTATTTACATATTAGATGTAAATAAAAGAATAAAATAAAAAGTTATATTTTTACTTACATATTGGATGTAAATAAAAGAATAGAATAAAAAGTTATATTTTTATTTACATATTAGATGTAAACAAAGAATAGATTGAAAAGATTGCTTTTTTTATTTGGATTTTAGTTGCAAATGAAACATAGAATAAAAAGTTATATTTTTATTTACATTTTAGAGGTAAATAAAGGAATAGATAAAAAGTTACATTTTTATTTACATTCTAGATGTAAATAAAAGATAGAATTTAAAAGTAACATCTCTACTTACATTTTAGATGTAATAAAAAGGGATGGAATTAAAAGTGATATTTCATAGTCAAATTAGAGACGACAAAAAGCGTAGAATAAAAAGTCACATTTTTATTTACATTTTAGTGGTAATAAAATGATAGAATCAAAAGTTGCATTTTTATTGTCATTTTAGAGACAATAAAAAGAATAAGATTAAATATCACATTTTTATTGTCATTTTAGAGACAATAAAAAGAATAAGTTTAAATGTCACATTTTTATTGACATTTTATATGCAATAAAAAGAATAGATTTAAAAGTCATATTTTTATTATAAATTTAGTTGCAATAAAAATAGTAGAATTGAAGATCATGTTTTATTGTCATTTGGTTTCAACAAAAAGAGGGAACATTAGGAAAATATATTTCCAATGTAATTTAATTTCCATTGAAAAGAATTAGTCATTAAAACATGATTTGTTTAAAACTGTCACTTTTAACATGTTAGTTAAGATTTAGAAAATCATGTGTAAAAATTTCTAACATGAATATGGACTGTATTTGGCTTGCATGAGATTGTTTGAAAGTAGTTGAAATCGCCAAATGAATAACATTTATATATATATATATATATATATATATATATTAAAATTAAACGAATCGCGCGCGGTAGTTCGCGTTTCGGCAATCGTAATTTTAAACGGTTATACCGTAAGATCCGACCATCGGATTTCCCCAAAACTAGAACCGTTAGGACCGTTTTGGGAAGATCTTTCAAACGATATAAATTTTTTCAAATTTCAACGGTTAGATTTCAAGATAAGTGTAAATCAAATTTTGGTAAAAACAGTGTTAGGGTCGCCCATCGACCCGAAGCGTCGTTAAATAAAATTTGGCTATTTTTATATAAATAAAAATAACGATTAATCGTTATTCAATACCATTAATGACATGAAACGATTTTAAACTATATATATGCAAGGATCATTTGAAAAGGCCAAGTTAAAACTCATTTCAAATGGTTATACGGCGATCTAAATTGAAGATCTTAAAGACAGCGATTGAAGACCGACGATCTTTACATCGAAAGGATAACTACTGATGCCTGGCATTGGCTAGCTACCAATAATGGGTTAAAGTGGTAGTTGTCCGGATGTACTTGTTGATTGTCCAGATACGCGAGCACCTCACTTCCATATTGGACATACGGGACGAGGAATAAGGTGACTCCAGTTTCGTTCAGACCCAGAACGGACTTGTAAATGGATGTGTGTCTGACTTTGAATCCCATGCTATGTAATTAAATTGATATCTATTAATATATATCTGTGGTGGCGGAGAATTTATTCTCTTTCTCAACACCCTTCTTTGAGACACACGAGCTCGAAGGTTATATATTGGTAGTTATCGATCGCATGGTGTGAACTGTCAATGTGACATGCCAAAACGCAATAGATCGAGGATTTTGTTGAAAAGCAGAGCCTTGTGGATGATGATCAAAGCATAGCCTATTTTGGCATAGCTTTGTGTATCACGTTACCTCACGAGCCTCACACCCCGGTAGAGTCAAAAACGGGACAAGGGAACGCAGGGAGTGCACACGTTTCTTTCTAGCTAGAAGTGGTGTTTGGGTTTTTACAAGGCCTGACATTTTTACTTATGTTGTTGATGGAATGAGGCACCTCGGATTATTTTTGGTCGCCAATGGACAAATTATAGGTCCAATAGGATCGGGAATCGCGTGTTCAGGCATAACTATTCCACTAGCGTTATTTGTGGACTGGCCCTGTTGTATCCAAGGGTTCACTGCAGGGAATCCTGAGACATTGCTAGAGTGTCTCGAATCGGTTAGGAGATCGTCCCTAGCTTTGACTCATGACGGAAACCCAATTTCCAATACGACATTACGGTCTTGATTGTAAACCTATATATGGCGACATAGTATATGGTAGCTATGCCGTCTAAGATTGATACATTTACTTTGAAGTATTTTTTTAAACATATTAGACACTAGTAATAATATTAAAAATATTATTTTCTATGTATCAAGCATTTTTTATCATTATAAGGTAAAACTCTATACTCCAGTCTGCGTTGCATTGTGTGATGGGACATGAGTCTAATAATGATTTCATTTTCTAAAAAGCATTGCATTGTTTTTGACTTAAAATTTATAAAATTTATGCACTGGCAATCCAATGGAATTAAACCCGTTCTGCATTAGCGGCATGGTTCAGTGATTTGCCATATTGTTAGTTTAATAAGATTTCTCATACCAGTCCCATGACTGACTCGTAGTTTGTTTCACTTTGCAAACTCGGGTGCCCTCTTTCCACACGGGCAGCCAATTGACAGGTGTTAGGTATGGATATTTTCTGGACTAGAGCCTGCTGTTGAAGAAGATGAAGAATCTTTTCTTTTTATCTTTTTATTTATTTCTTGAGACATTGAGACAATATTTATGTAATTTGGGAGATTGAGACTGTATTTCTTTCCCTGTTTTAGACATCTATTTTGCTAAGTGTATCATGTAATGCGTACTCTGATGTTCTATGATGATGTTTGTAATGACATTTCCATTTCCGCTGCAATGATTTATATGTTCTGCTATTATGTGAGATCTGTTATTGTTTTAATTATGTTATGCTCCTATGATTATCCTTACTTTTGTACCACGGAAGTTGGGGTCATCACATAGTTTCAACATATATTGGAATAAACATACTAGTATGATAACAAAGTGAACGGACATGTAATTAACATCATATCAAGGTGAACATACATATTGTCACGAACATGTAATCATCATCATAATGGGATCTAACATAAATATTGCTTTAGATCTACATAAAAATGTCCACATGCTCTAGATCTAATAGATTAAATTAGATCTAACCATAAATAAAGGTTTAGATCTACAGGTTTATAAATAGATCTACCCAAATCCACATCATAGAGGTTACAATTAAGATAAAGGTGTGGATCCAATCCTAATCAATTCAAGGTGGCATATGTTCATGGTTCACATAAATGATTTGATCTATCTAAATGAAACAAAAATAACATACTAGGACAATCACAATTGAATTGGATCTCGAGAGATAGATCTATCATAGCATAAGATATGATCATAAAATAGATCTAGCATAAAACATGATCATAAAGTGGATCTGGCATAAAACATGATCATAAAGTGGATCTAGCATAAAACATGATCATAAAGTGAATCTAGCATAAAACATGATCATAAAGTGACAATGTTAAATCACACAGGATGGATCTAACATGAATCATAAGGTGACAATTTTAAATCACATAGGATAGATCTAACATGAATCATAATGTGACAATTTTAGATCACATAGGATAGATCTAACATAATAATTTTAGATCACATAGAATAGATCTACATACATCCACATCATAGCATATCATAAAAGTTACAACCCAAGATCCATAATGATAACATAGTAGAACAATTGAATTGTATCCAAAGAAATAGATCTATCATAATATAGCATGAGATCTACCAATAACATAGATTTAAAGTCTACAATCGTATCCACATCACAGTCATTCATAGTTTCACTATTATTTATCTAAACCTAAAAGCAACTAGAACTCACTGTGATTAGATTGCTAAAATGATAGAAATGGTGCTGAGTCTATGCTTGAATCTCAGAATTTGATATACTTTAGTTGCTAGAAGAAGATAAGAAACCCTAGTTCAGTTCAGAATCCGGCATAGTTTGGCCGCCATGACTTCTAATGAAGAAATATGTGAAATGGCTATATATTTATAGCTGCAGAACCAACTGGAACCGATTGCCTCATAAGCCCTAGGGTAAATCATATCCCTATACAATCTATCTCAAGCAGAATTCCGAGACGAACGCAATGGCGTAACCCATTTCACTTAATTCTGAATATTAAATTAATTATTCTTTAATTTATTGTCTTTAATGTCGTTAAAAATTCGGGGTGTTACAAACTCAGCCACATCTTTCTTCATCCCAACCCGAAAGAAAACTCTTTTCATATCCCTATACATATTATCACCACCTGGATGAATAGTGTAACAACCCGAAAATTCTGAGCCAATTTAAAAATTTTATTTTGGCAATTTTAATGAATTTTGAATATTTAAAATGGATTATTTTAAATAATAATGATGAGAAATTTATTTTGAATAGAATTAGAACGTATATATTCATTTGAATTGAAGTTAGAATATAAATAATTTATTTTAATTATAAAAGGAATTGAAAATGGCGCGGTAGTTTGAAATTTCGATTTCAAACTTCAAATGAATGTACAGGATTCCAAATAAACCGGATTTTAACGAAACCATAAATATTAGAATCTAATTGAGAATATCTTTCCAATGAATCTGAAAAATTGAAATTTCATAGCAGGAATCAAAAGTTACGTCCAGTAGAAAATTCAGAATAGTCGCTATGGAATTCTGGCCCTTAAAAATGGAAATTTTGCAAACGACCTCAGAATTTGACGAAACCACTTTTGTTGGATTTGTGATGTCAAGTTATTGCCAGATTCCAAAATTCGTAATTTTATGATTCAATATGTGAGCGTGGCAAAGGAAAACGTGTTTTGACAGTTTTAGTTAATTTCGATCTACTGGAAAATGACCATTTTTCAAACGGTCTTAGAATTTGACGAAATTAGTTTTGTTAGGACCGTATCGTCAATACGAAGCTAGAAAATATTTTTCGGAAATTTTTAGAGTCCATATGTGGCCTCGGTAAATTGAAATGCGCGTTCAAATTCAATATATAGAGTTATATTTTGATTTTGACGAAAACTGACCGAAACAGTCGAATTAGCTTGCGATACATATCCCATTGTGTTCGGAATGGGAGTAATTAGCTATGGACGACAGTCGGTGGGTCTCGTTTGGAGATCGAAATTTAAAGTTACTTTTTGGAAATTTAAAATAATAAAATAATTAAATTATATATAAGGCCCCCCTATTCTCTTTCTCTCTCCTCTACTCCGAAATAAAAAAAAAGAAAGGGGCTCGATGATGAACCGCCGCCCCACCCAGTCCACCGCCGTCGATGGCGCGCCCTTCCCCTCCTCCTCCAGTCGCTCGCGAGCGCCTTCCCCCTCCTCTTTCTCGCCGTCAGCCCCCTCTTCTCCCTCTTCCCTTGTCAACGAACCCCAAACCCCCCCTCAACCCTAGAACGCCACCTCCCCTTCGATTCCTTCCTCCTTTTCCGCTTCCTCTATCCGCACCACCCTCCCCATCCTCAAATCGAGATTGCAAACCCCCCTCCTCAGCTGAATGGAGCCGCCGCCGACGCCCTAGCACCACCTCCGACTCCAGCAAGCCAAGCCCCCTCCTCCACAGTAAACCGAATTGAAAAGTAAGTTTTTATTTTAATTATTTTTGTTTTATCTTTTTTTAGTTGTTTATTTTATTTAAAGGCGATTTTCAGATTTTTAAAAATTAGTTTATAAATATAAAGTGAGGATTTTTATATGATAAAGTTAGTAAAAATAATGATTTTTAGTTAGGGAAATTTTTTAATTTTTATAGTTAGAAAGTTTTATTTTTAGTTAACCGAATATATGATTTTTCATAGTTGAAAGATTTGATTTTTATAAATAAAAAGGGACGATTTTTATAATATATAAAGGTTAGATTTTTAGTAGTGAAAAGGTGGGATGTTTAAAGTAAAAAAGAATATGATTTTTATATAATAGAAAATTAAAAATATGATTTTTATATTATAGAAAGATTAAAAATATGATTTTTATATTATAGAAAGATTAAAAATATAAATTTTATATTATAGAAAAATTAAAGATATGATTTTTATAGTGTCGAAATAAAAATTCGATCTTTATATAAGAAGTAGAAATATAAAAATATAATTTTTATATAGAATGAAATGATAAAAATATATGATTCTTATATATGAAATGCCGTTGTAAAAATGTGATTTTTGATGTGAACAGCGGGAAAAGATAGCGATGGTATCAACGGAAATCAAAACCGAATCCATACCGTTCAGAAATAGAAAATGGAGGAGTGGAACCCTCAGTGAGAACTTCTCACTTTAAATCTTGTTTTCTAGTTAAATATATACTAGGATGCAGACGGTGCTTAGCAGCACCCTCATAGGATTGTAGAATATTTATTTATTTCCCATGTGAAGTCGTATGGTCATGTAACTTTGGGAAACGTCTATTAGAGTCATTTCCCATGCTTATGATTTTTTGTCGATTTTTAAATGACCATTTTGCCCCTAGTTGGTACTGTTTTGGCCATAACTTTTGATTGGAAAGGAATTTTGACCTGAAACCACTTCCATTTGATTCGTTTGATGGTTTCTCTTTCCGTAGAGTGGTCACATTAGCCAAACGGACTTACCGTTTGGGAGATATGGCTGAAACAAGGTTTGGAGGGTGAAAAACTGCTTAACCGGGCCAAATCGGGTGATTAGCGAGTAGGCCCATAACCCATTTCGGGATTAGGGTTATGGGAGGGCTGAAATGAGATGGAGAATCATTCCATTTCAGTTTTCTAGCCTCCACTTATCACCAAGGATCCCTAAAATGGCCTCCAACCTCTAAATCACCTCCAAATCACCTTTAGGTTAAGGATTTGGCTTAGCAACCCCTAATCAAGAAGGATCTTCACCAAATCAACAAAGGAGCTGCTGTTTGGTATTGAAATTCGCATCAAATCAGAGAATCATTTCAGATCTTAGTTTATTTTGTGGCTAAGGTGAGTGATTTGCTTAGTTTTGCACTAATTATGGCTAATTAGGAGTGATTAGTGTTAATTAGCGAATTTAAACATGATAAAATTCTGGAAAAATGTTCATAAAATTCGGAATGATGTTTTAGACCTCTGATATGAATTTGGGTTAATTTGGTTAAGTTTTGCTAATCCTATCATTAGTTTCACCTAAACATGCTTAAGGGGAAATATGGGATTTTGGGTATGTTTGATCCATTTTAACCTATCATATTGATGTTTTGATAGTTGTGGTTGATTATGCATGTTGCTATGACTGTATGAAATGCTTTGTGATTGATTTCAATAGTTAGAATGGTCGAAAACGCCGTCGAATGGCGTAAACTGCTCGCCGGAGTGACTGCAGGAAGTTGCAAGTGGGATCGGATCGGACTCCCCGACCCGAACCGATCGTGGGTATATACCACGATCCGAGCCGAAGACAGCGATCCGCATGTCCACCCCCGATCGCGAATCCTCTCCACGATCCGATCCAGATTTGATAAGGCGCAATGATCCGAAGGGAGGAGCACGAACCGATTCACTTCAGAAGTTCACGAGCTGACTACCTGGGAAGGTGCACCCGACCCGACTTGACCAGTTGGGGAAGCACGAAACGATTCGAAGGAGGAACCCCGACCCGATCCGAATGGGTGACCACGACCCGATCCGAATGGGTGACCACGTGACCACGACCCGATCCAAATGGGTGACCACGAGCTGATGGCGTAACTTGATCCGATCCGTGCAGACGAGGAAAGCTGGGCTCCGAACCGATCCGATCTGAAGGCCACGACCCGATCCGATCTGGTGATGATCAATAACCCGAGATGCAAAGGTAGTCCAAATGGAAGTTAGAGCTCAGGATCCCGGGACCAGTTGGGAACCAATGAGTTCACTTCATGGTTGGACTTTGCTGCGGGACGTGTGCTAAGGAGTTGTCGACGTTCATAACTTCGATTCACCACTAAGAATGGATGATGGCTACTTATCAGTGCAGTAGGGTCATTATGACCTGAGGGGCAAAGTGATGGTAGCAAGACTACGTTATCAGTGCAGTAGGGTCATTATGACCTGAGGGGCAAGGTGATGCGTAGTAAGACTATGAGCCAGCGCAGATGGGGTGAATAACTCCATGGGGCAAGTGGACATAGCGAGGAATTAGTGGCTACGTTATCAGTGAAGTGAAGCCATTTATGACTTCATGGGGCAAAGTGATCGTAGCAAGGAATATTGGGTGATCGAAGTGGTGAATATCGTATGCTTTACGCACTGAGTGAGAGATGTGAGGATGGATGCTATGCTTGATTGTTTACCATCATTATGACATACACATCTCCCCCACCTCCGTATCTTTACACTGGTTGATATGATACCTTAGAGTGTTGTACAGTATGTAGTGCTAACTCTTTGGTTGCAGGTCCAGATTCAGGTATGTTTTAGTCTACCTGTTATTGTTCACTTTAGATGCTTATCGCTCATACCAGGCTTTATGTCTGACCCAGAGTTTTATGTCCCCTCTTATTACTCTGGGTGCTCACACGAGCATACTAGAGACAGGTTAGCTGGTGATGCGCGAGTAGCTGATTCGGAGGCGGGCAGGAGGCTTCCACGTATTATATATATATACACATTCTCCCTGTGTCGTTGGTGGTCGCTACTTGGGCATTAGTAGTGTACCTCATTTATCTTACTTTTGCTTTGAGACAGTTTGAAAATTGTAATAAGCTGTATTTTGGGATTTCCGCTGCTATGATGTTTAGTTCTGATTTTCAGCTTATGCATTGTCTCTCCTGTTTTATGTCAAGTATGTTATTATTATATTTTGTCCTATGCGCTGTGAGACATTCTACAGGTTCTTTGTATGTTCATTTCCTTCTTCCTTTTCCCCTTCTGGCGACCCGTTCCGTGCTAACTGGACATGTATACAGCGCACTTTTGGAGTAAATGTCGGTTGGTGCGGGGCGGGCCATCACACTTGGTATCAGAGCGAGGTTGCGTAGTTAACCTAGGGAAAGACACTAGGGAGAGTTAGTACGTATAAGAGAGCGCGTATTTGTGATTACTTTGGTTTTCAAAAGCTATGTATGTATATACTATTAGTAGTATAAAGATGAAGTCGCACTGCACTAGCACCACTATGGGGTCGTTAATCGTTTCCTTTTTACAGATTAACGATGAGCCGAGAGACGAGGGGTGCTGGTAGAGGGACCAACCAAGGGAATGCCGCTGACATGAGGGCTATGTTTACTAACCTCATGAGAGACATGCTTAGAGATGTGCAAGGGGCAATTCCCAATCCCGGAGTTGGTGTTGGCCCAGTAGTGCAGGCGCCTAGGGTCGATTTCGCCAAGTTGTGCAAGGATTACACCAATCTTGGTGGGAAGCCGTTCCACGGAACGGAGTCGGCCACGGATGTTCAAGATTGGATGGATAGCTGTGACCGTATCTTTGATGACTTGGGTCTCGAGGATGCGATGAAGAGAAGGCTAGCGTCTCGTCAGCTGCAAGGGCGAGCGATGAATTGGTGGAATGCTATCAGAACAGCTACTCCAGAGGACCAAGTTACTTGGGATCAGTTCAAGGCTCGCTTTAGCGAGAAGTTTATCCCAACTGCCCAGAAGTCAGTGTTGTTCAAGAAGTTCTTGGAACTCAAGCAGAATGGGAGGGCAGTTTCTGATTACATTGCTGAGTTCGACACTTTGTCGAAGTATGGACTGTCTCTTATTGATACTCCTAAAAAGAAGAATGAGAAGTTCATTACTGGTCTGGATGGGTACTTGGGGGAGAGGCTCATTAAGCACATCGATGAGACTTTTGAATCGATTGTGGGGAAAGCTTTGAGGTCAGAGAGTCTTTACCCTAAGTCAAAGACTGAGGCTGCATCTGCAGAAGGGCCAAAGCCGCAAGCAGGCGGTGGATGCAAGAATAATTCTCAGAATAAGAGGAAGCAGGACCAATCTAAAGGTGGCCAGAAAAAGAGCAAGAAGGATGTTGAGTGCTTCAGCTGTGGAAAGAAAGGCCATTATGCTAAAGAATGTCGGGCCAAGCCAGCGGAAAGGAAGTGCTACAACTGTGGTCAAGTGGGACATCAGAAGGATAAGTGTCCGCAACCTCTTAAGGAAAAGCAGATTGTGAAAGCATATGCTCTTGATGCTGTTCCTTCTTCGTCGAATGCCCCAACTGCGGCGGAGAAAGGAAAGAATGTTGTTATTCAAGGTATGCTTTCTATTTATGATATACCAGTTCGAGTTTTGTTTGATACTGGGGCTTCCCGTTCCTTCATATCTAGTTACCTGGTAGATAGGTTGGGACTGGAACCCGAGATAGTCGATAGACCATTAGTTGTGACGAACCCGATCGGTGGTTTGACTAGCCTCAGTATGATTTGCAGGAATGTGGTCTTATCGAGTCATGGATGTATGTTAGTATGTGATTGCTTTGTTTTGGGCTTTACTGGGTATGGCATTATATTGGGAGTCGATTGGCTCCAAAGATACGGGGTGGTGGTAGACTGTGAGGGCTTTTTGGTGACAGTGAGGGCGGATGATGGGCGGAGGGTAGTGTTTGGTAGCCTACCTAGTGATGGGGTTATGGCTAGTTTTGTAAATTCCCTCGACATCCCGCAGGATGAGTTGTTAGATGTGCCCGTGGTTGGCCAGTATCCGGACGTCTTCGAGGAGGTGACCGGGCTTCCACCACACCGAGAGATTGAGTTCCGTATTGATTTAGTGAAAGATGCCAGACCTATAGTGATGCCACTTCGTCGTATGGCACCAAGGGAGCAGCGAGAGCTCGGGGTGCAAGTCAGCAATCTTTTGAAGAAGGGATTTATTAGAAGGAGTGTCTCCGAGTGGGGAGCACCAGTTGTATTTGCCACTAAGGCAGATGGTTCCCTTCGTTTGTGTGTGGACTATCGCGAGTTGAATAAGGTGACGAGGAAGAATAAGTATCCTCTACCGCGGATAGATGATTTGTTTGATCAGCTGGAAGGAGCTAGAGTGTTCTCCCAGTTGGACCTCGCGACAGGATTTCATCAGCTTCGAGTAGCGGATGAGAGTGTTCCAAAAACGGCATTTAGGACGCCGTCTGGATTTTATGAGTGGTTGGTCATGCCATTTGGGTTGACCAATGCACCAGCCTATTTTGTGGATCTTATGAATCAAGTATTCAGAGATCAGTTGAATAAGTTTGTTCTTGTGTTCGTGGATGATATCCTTGTTTATTCAGGGACAGAGGAGGAACACAAGGGACACTTGAGGAAAGTGATGGAGGTGTTGAGGAAACACCAATTGAAAGCGAAATTCTCTAAGTGTCATTTTTGGAGAAGGGAAGTGAGATTCTTGGGTCATGTTGTTTCCGAGAGTGGTATTGTCGTGGACCATGCGAAAGTGGCTACGGTACAGGATTGGCCTACGCCCAAGAATGTAACAGATGTAAGAAGTTTCTTGGGATTAGCTGGATATTATCGTAAGTTTATCCAGGACTTCTCCAAGATTGCAGCACCGTTGACTCAGTTGACTAAGAAGAATCAATCCTTCGTCTGGGACGGAGTGTGTGAGGATGCCTTCAAAAGTCTAAAGGATAGGTTGACGCGTGCGCCAGTGTTAGTCATTCCTAAGGGGAATGAAGAGATGACGGTATACACGGATGCTTGTGGTAACGGATTGGGTGCTGTATTGATGCAAGGAGGTAGGGTTGTAGCTTATGCTAGTCGACAGCTAAAGCCGCATGAGAAGAAGTATCCTACCCATGATTTGGAATTGGCAGCGATTGTGTTTGCGCTGAAGATGTGGAGACACTATCTCTTGGGAGAAAGATTTGAGTTGTTTACTGATCATAAATCGTTAAAGTGTCTTTTCTCTCAGAAGGATCTGAATCTCCGTCAGCAGAGATGGTTAGAGTTCTTAGCTTCGTGTGATTTTGATATCGCGTATACGCCTGGGAAAGGTAATGCGGTAGCCGATGCCTTGAGTAGGAGACATGCCAGCTTAGGGGCAATGTTTCTTGAATGGAAGCAACTGGAGTATATCACGGGGTTTGATTTCAGACCAAGGTGCGAGTTGGATCCAGTTATGCTAGCTAGTTTGACGATCAGACCTACTTTGATAGAGCGGATTGGTTCCGGCCAGAGGGACGATCCTAATCTATTGGAAATCATCTCCAAGTTAGAGATGGGTTTCGATGAGGAGATGAATGTGTATGGGCTTGATCGAGATGGATGGCTTCGAAAGAATGGAAGACTAGTTGTGCCCAACGTGAATGGTTTGAGGGATGAAGTGCTTAGAGAATGTCATCACTCAAAACTGACTATACATCCCAGTGGTAATAAGATGTATCGAGACATGAGACCGACTTACTACTGGGAAGGGATGAAAAGAGACATTGGGAAGTTTATATCCAAATGCATGAATTGTCAGCAAGTTAAAGCCGAGCAAAAGAAGCCTAGTGGGTTATTGCAACCATTAGAAATTCCCGAATGGAAATGGGAGCAAGTCTCAATGGATTTCATCGATGGTTTACAAAGGACTAGATCGGGATATGATAGCATTTGGGTAATTGTGGATCGATTGACTAAGAGCGCAAGATTTATACCCGTCAAATCGACCAGAACGGCAGCCAAGTTGGCAGAATTGTATATGAAGTGGGTAGTGAGATTTCATGGAGTACCCAAAAGCATTGTGAGTGACCGAGACCCGTTGTTCACTAGTGGGTTTTGGAAGAGCTTACAAGAGGCTCTAGGGTCAGGATTACATCTCAGTACCGCATATCATCCTCAGACCGACGGCCAGACGGAGAGGGTGAATCGTATATTGGAAGATCTCTTGAGAGCTTGTATATTGGATTTTGGTGGATCATGGGATGACCATTTGCATCTAGTAGAGTTTGCATATAATAATAGTTACCAATCCAGTATCGGTATGGCTCCATATGAAGCTTTGTACGGAAGACCGTGCAACTCACCATCATGTTGGATAGAGACTGGCGAGAAGTTTGTGCTTGGACCAGATGTGGTGAGAGAAACTTCGGATAAGATTAAGATCATTCAGCAACGAATGAAAGCTGCCCAAGATAGGCAGAAGAGTTATGCTGATAAGAGGAGAAGAGATTTGAAATTCTCCATTGGTGACTTGGTGTTTGTAAAGATCTCTCCGTTGAAGAGCGTGATTCGATTTGGCAGGAGAGGCAAGTTAGCACCAAGATTTGTTGGCCCATTCCCTGTTCTTGAATTAGTCGGGAATTTGGCATATAGAGTTGGCTTACCGGAGAAGATGGCGGGAGTTCACAATGTATTTCATGTTTCCCAACTGAGAAAGTTCGTTCACGACTCAGATGTGACTATTTCACCTGATCAATTAGAGGACTTCGAGGTAGAACCCGAGGCGGTTGGGAACCGCAAGCCGATTCGTATTGTGGGGCACGATACGAAGCAACTACGAAGGAAGGCGGTGAAGCTAGTCAAGGTTCAGTGGGGCGAGAACGAGAATGATTGTACTTGGGAGACAGAGGAGAGCATTAGGAAGGCATATCCAGAACTCTTTGCCTGGTAAGATTTACTTCGTAATTTAGTTTTTCCGCATGCTAGGATAGACTTGTTTAGCTTGTTTTGCATGGTTGATTGTTGTTTTATGATTGATAGACATGCGGGAACCTTTGTGTGTGTTTGGATTAGGGAATTTCGGGGGCGAAATTTCTTAAGGGGGGGGGGGGGGGAGAGTGTAATGACCCGTATTCTACACATCATAGGATTGTAGAATATTTATTTATTTCCCATGTGAAGTCGTATGGTCATGTAACTTTGGGAAACGTCTATTAGAGTCATTTCCCATGCTTATGATTTTTTGTCGATTTTTAAATGACCATTTTGCCCCTAGTTGGTACTGTTTTGGCCATAACTTTTGATTGGAAAGGAATTTTGACCTGAAACCACTTCCATTTGATTCGTTTGATGGTTTCTCTTTCCGTAGAGTGGTCACATTAGCCAAACGGACTTACCGTTTGGGAGATATGGCTGAAACAAGGTTTGGAGGGTGAAAAACTGCTTAACCGGGCCAAATCGGGTGATTAGCGAGCAGGCCCATAACCCATTTCGGGATTAGGGTTATGGGAGGGCTGAAATGAGATGGAGAATCATTCCATTTCAGTTTTCTAGCCTCCACTTATCACCAAGGATCCCTAAAATGGCCTCCAACCTCTAAATCACCTCCAAATCACCTTTAGGTTAAGGATTTGGCTTAGCAACCCCTAATCAAGAAGGATCTTCACCAAATCAACAAAGGAGCTGCTGTTTGGTATTGAAATTCGCATCAAATCAGAGAATCATTTCAGATCTTAGTTTATTTTGTGGCTAAGGAGAGTGATTTGCTTAGTTTTGCAATAATTATGGCTAATTAGGAGTGATTAGTGTTAATTAGCGAATTTAAACATGATAAAATTCTGGAAAAATGTTCATAAAATTCGGAATGATGTTTTAGACCTCTGATATGAATTTGGGTTAATTTGGTTAAGTTTTGCTAAACCTATCATTAGTTTCACCTAAACATGCTTAAGGGGAAATATGGGATTTTGGGTATGTTTGATCCATTTTAACCTATCATATTGATGTTTTGATGGTTGTGGTTGATTATGCATGTTGCTATGACTGTATGAAATGCTTTGTGATTGATTTCAATAGTTAGAATGGTCGAAAACGCCGTCGAATGGCGTAAACTGCTCGCTGGAGTGACTGCAGGAAGTTGCAAGTGGGATCGGATCGGACTCCCCGACCCGAACCGATCGTGGGTATATACCACGATCCGAGCCGAAGACAGTGATCCGCATGTCCACCCCCGATCGCGAATCCTCTCCACGATCCGATCCAGATTTGATGAGGAGCACGAACCGATTCACTTCAGAAGTTCACGAGCTGACTACCTGGGAAGGTGCACCCGACCCGACTCGACCAGTTGGGGAAGCACGAAACGATTTGAAGGAGGAACCCCGACCCGATCCGAATGGGTGACCACGTGACCACGACCCGATCCGAATGGGTGACCACGAGCTGATGGCGTAACTTGATCCGATCCGTGCAGACGAGGAAAGCTGGGCTCCGAACCGATCCGATCTGAAGGCCACGATCCGATCCGATCTGGTGATGATCAATAACCCGAGATGCAAAGGTAGTCCAAATGGAAGTTAGAGCTCAGGATCCCGGGACCAGTTGGGAACCAATGAGTTCACTTCATGGTTGGACTTTGCTGCGGGACGTGTGCTAAGGAGTTGTCGACGTTCATAACTTCGATTCACCACTAAGAATGGATGATGGCTACTTATCAGTGCAGTAGGGTCATTATGACCTGAGGGGCAAAGTGATAGTAGCAAGACTACGTTATCAGTGCAGTAGGGTCATTATGACCTGAGGGTCAAGGTGATGCGTAGTAAGACTATGAGCCAGCGCAGATGGGGTGAATAACTCCATGGGGCAAGTGGACATAGCGAGGAATTAGTGGCTACGTTATCAGTGCAGTGAAGCCATTTATGACTTCATGGGGGCAAAGTGATCGTAGCAAGGAATGTTGGGTGATCGAAGTGGTGAATATCGTATGCTTTACGCACTGAGTGAGAGATGTGAGGATGGATGCTATGCTTGATTGTTTACCATCATTATGACATACACATCTCCCCCACCTCCATATCTTTACACTGTTTGATATGATACCTTAGAGTGTTGTACAGTATGTAGTGCTAACTCTTTGGTTGCAGATCCAGATTCAGGTATGTTTTAGTCTACCTGTTATTGTTCACTTTAGATGCTTATCGCTCATACCAGGCTTTATGTCTGACCCAGAGTTTTATGTCCCCTCTTATTACTCTGGGTGCTCACACGAGCAGACTAGAGACAGGTTAGCTGGTGATGCACGAGTAGCTGATTCGGAGGCGGGCAGGAGGCTTCCACGTATTATATATATATATATATATATATATATATATATATATATACACATTCTCCCTGTGTCGTTGGTGGTCGCTACTTGGGCATTAGTAGTGTACCTCATTTATCTTACTTTTGCTTTGAGACAGTTTGAAAATTGTAATAAGCTGTATTTTGGGATTTCCGCGGCTATGATGTTTAGTTCTGATTTTCAGCTTATGCATTGTCTCTCCTGTTTTATGTCAAGTATGTTATTATTATATTTTGTCCTATGCGCTGTGAGACATTCTACAGGTTCTTTGTATGTTCATTTCCTTCTTCCTTTTCCCCTTCTGGCGACCCGTTCCGTGCTAACTGGACATGTATACAGCGCACTTTTGGAGTAAATGTCGGTTGGTGCGGGGCGGGCCGTCACATTAGAGATGCGCCATTTTGACGCGAACGATATTTATATCGATCATATTCGTTTTTATAATGAATGTGGAAAAGGAAGTGATTTCAAAATATAACGTTTTGAAAATATTATCATTTGTATATCGATGATATGAAATATTCAATTTTGATTTGAAATTGAATATGAAGTTGAAATTGTTTCGAAAACGAATTTAAAACAATTTATAAAATACGTTTTAAAAGGAAATCGATGAAATATATATATATTATATATATAATGGCCTGAATAGAACGCGTCGCGGCAGTTCGTGAATTTCGACCATTGACTTCGAATTGACGTTACAGGAGATCCGACCATCGGATTCTCCTAAAACTGGAACCGTTGGGTTTGTATCGAAAAGAGCTTTCCAATGAATATTAGAAATTTGAAATCTAACGGTTGGATTTGGATTTATGTTCAAATCAAATTTGGAAAAGGTCGCTGTAAGTGTAGTTCGGTGGCCGTTATTGAAAACCGACTGTACGGGCCTTGATAAAATTATTAAAAATATTAATAATTTGTGTAAAATCATAATATATGAATTGAAAAGAATTGGGATTAAAAATTCCAAATTTAAAAAGATAAAATAGATTTTTATCGAAATGAACTAGTTTTGAACTAGAATTATAATCCCATTTATTTTTAAAATAAATAAAGTGGATTTGAAATGGTTTTGAAAATAACCAGAATTTCCAATATATAAAGTGGAAATGGATTTGAATCGAAATTGTCTTTGGAATAGTTCGATGTTGGATTTCGTGATTATACAGATATTGTTATGGAAATTTGGAAGATATATTAATATCATTATTTCCAATACGATATTTGTTGGTCGTATAATTTGATATTGAATATAAGCCGATATATTTTCTATTCAGAGCCTTGTATTTAATATCAAACGTGATTTGGGTTTGTCGTGGATGGTGTCTTCATTAACACCGTTCTTAAGCCCGGTTGAGAAAAAGATTGAATCTTTCTATTTAGATTTAATGTAGTGTACCAATTAAATAATATTTAATTGGAATTGAACTTGAATTGATTTTTGGGTTTATCGTGAACCGTGTTTTAAATGACATTGGTTCTTTTAAACCAGTTAAAGATAGGATATTGATTTGTGGGAAGATTAAAACTATGTGGAGTTTTAATGAATCTTTAATTAGATTAAAGTGATCGAGGATGGAGTATCACCAGTTTTGCTCCAAAGCGATAGTTAAATCTTTAATTAGATTTGAACGTGAAATGGTAATTAATATTTACCGATAACACCGTGGTGTTAGATATGGAGTATTACCAGTTTTGCTCCATGGGATGAATAGGTTGGGGTTGGGAAATAAAATAATTAATTACTTCGGTGTGGTTCGCTAATCCCGGCTAGTTTGGAAAACCTTAAGATGGTTTGAAATGATATCCAAAGGAAGATTAAAGAATAAGTTGAGAAGAATTTATCTTTGATAAAATTAATGGGAACCTTTCCCTAAGAATGTGAAAATTTGAATAAAAGAATATTCTGAATTGGAATGAGGCGTATGTTGTGTTTGTGTAACACTTGTTTATTTTATACGCGGGTTATTCAGAAAGGCCGGGTTTATACCCATTCTGAATAACCGATTCGACGATATGTCGAAGATGAAGACGGTGGTTGAAGACCGGAAGTCTTCACACCGTTTGGATGATTATTGATGATCTTGATTGGGCTGTACACCCAAGAGGAGGGAATCAATTGGTGATCGTCCAGACGTACTTGGAGATCGACGGATATGCGAGGAAAGTGCCTCCGGTTTCGTTCAGACCCAGAACGAACTTGTAAATGGACTATGTGTCTGACATTGGATTTTATTCTGTGTTGATTGATCTCTATTAATTATACATCTGTTTGGCGGCGGAGAATTTTTTCTCTTGCTTAACGCCCTTCTCTGAGACGTACGAGCTCAGAGGTTGTATATCGATGGACATCAGTCGCATGGAGTGAATTGCCTGTGTGGCATGCCTAAGTGGCAAATGATCAAGGCTTCTGTTGAAAAGCAAAGTCTTGTGGTTGATGATCAAAGCACGACCTGTGTAGCATAGCTTTGTGTATAGCGTGAATTCGCGAGCCTCACACCTCGGTATGAGTCAAAAACGGGATAGTGACTGCAGGGAGAGCACGACGTTTCTTTCTAGCTATGGGTGATGTCAGTGGCCTACCAGCCCTGACATTTATATACTTTTTACCTATGTGGTTGTTGGAATGCGAGGCGCCTTGAATATATGGTCGATAAATGGCACTATGTGAGCCGACGTACAAACCATTATATATAGGTCCTATAGGACCGGGAAACGTGTGCTTAGATATAACTAATCCACTTTTGCACTTAGAGTGGACCGGCCCTGAAGATCCAAGGATTGCTGTGTGTGGTCCTGAGATATTTGCTAGAGTGTCTCGAACGGAGAGGAGCTTGCCCCTTGCCTCGACTCTTGATGGAATCCAATTTCCAATACGCGACATTGCGGTTTTATTTGTAGATCCTAGTATGGCGACATGATATATGGTAACCATGCCGTCTATGATTGATATTTATGATTGAAATTGTTTGACACTATACACTTATAATAGTATCAAATGATTTGTTTTAAACATATCAAGCATGTTTGGCTATTATAAGGGAAAACCCTATCCTCCGGCTTGCGTTGCATTATGTGATGGGACCTGGGTCTTATAATAGCTTCATTTTTCCAAAAAGCATTGCGCGGTTTTGTTATGTGCACTAGTGTTCTTGCGAGGTAACCCATTCCGTGTTATACGGCGTGGTCCCTTGAATTACTCTCTTTTAAAGTAAAGTTTTAAATAACTGTTTTAGTTCTCACACCAGTCACATGCATGCCCTCGAGTTTATTGTTTTAACCTAAACTCTGGGTGCCCTTATTTTCCGCATGGGCAACTAGTAGTTTTGGTTTTGCAGATTTATATTCACAGGATCTTGGTTTACAGCTGGAACGATACTCGGAAAGCTCTGTATCCGTATATTTCTTTCAGTTGTGTGTTGTATTATTTTTCAGCTGCTATGTATTTAAATGTAATTTAAATCACTGATATTTTTCAAATGTGTAATATTTATCCATACTCTGTAATATTCTTGTATTCTGATGGAATTGTTGTAATAAACAATGAAATGTTCTTCTGTTTGCGCTCCGATGTGTGTTGTTCTCAAAGCAATTTCTTACCGGGGAAGTTACGGGTTACTACAGTGGTATCGGAGCTTTGGTTTACAGAGCTCGAGAACAAGACACATTAGAATCAAACGAAAGAATTCATCAGAGATTGGACTAGCAATATCCAATTAGAATGACTCGTTAGAGATAGGATCAGTAATATCCTAGAACGAGTGTGAAGAGTATATTTTTCAATTGAAAACAAATTTTGTTTTGAAAATTTAATTCAAGTATATGTATTTGAATATTTTATTTGTATTGAATTTGGACAATCGAGTATATAAAGATTTTGCATATGCGCGTCATGAACGTATATTCGAAGTTTTAATATATTGGATAGATATAGAATCATAATCTAGTTGCCCGGAGATGGTACTGATAATTGTCATGACATCATCAGTATTTATTTTCGAGTTTCGAAAGTGGGATTTCTATATATTTCCATTACACTGGTGTGAGAACCAAAACTAGATAGGGTTTATTGTTGTGATTTGGCATCAAAAACATGATTTTCTGTATATGTATACAAATTATGAATTTGAAAAGCTAATCAACTAATTGATTGATGGTTGTGTTGTTTGTTTATTGGTTTGATAATTTTGAACCATTATGCCAAATTGAACCAAAGATTGAACTATATTGAAAAATGATTGAAATTGCATGCATATACATGTACTTACATTGAACAGGTCATAGCAAGGAGGGTAGAGCAGAAGAATAAAATTGTTTGCCCGACAAATTGGTACATGTTTACAAATTTATTGGGTTTGGATGATTTTATGAGCCGATTGGCTGTTTCTTTTTCTTTTGGATTGGTGAGGGCCATGGGAGGCTATTTGAAATATCCCGAAGTCCCCGGTGCAGGGGAGGCTATGGCGAAATTTTTCGAAAATTTAGGGTGTTAGCCAAATTTTTGAAGAATTTGAAAAGTTCGTAGAAACTGAAAAGTTGAAGAACTTAAGCCGTAAAGAAAATAATGGAAGTTGAGTTGATTAGTTAAATAACTTTCAGCTTCGTTCCTTTTCGGGGACGAAAAGTTTTAAGTGGGGGAGATTGTAACAATCCGGAAATTCTGAGCCTATTTAAAAATTTTATTTCGGAAATTTTAATGAATTTTGAATATTTAAAATGGATTATTTTAAATAATAATGACGAGAAATTTATTTTGAATAGAATTAGAATGTATATATTTATTTGAATCGACGTTAGAATATAAATAATTTATTTTAATTATAAAAGGAATGAAAATGTCGTGGTAGTTTGAAATTTCGATTTCAAACTTCAAATGAATGTACAGGATTCAAAATAAACCGGATTTTAGCGAAACCAAAAATATTAGAATCTAATTGAGAATATCTTTCCAACGAATCCGAAAAATTGAAATTTCATAGCGGGAATCAAAAGTTACATCTAGTTGAAAATTCAGAATAGTCGCTATGGAATTCTGGCCCTTAAAAATGGAAATTTTGCAAATGACCTCAGAATTTGACGAAACCACTTTTGTTGGATCCGTGATGTCAAGTTATTGCTAGATTCCAAAATTCATAATTTTCTAATTCAATATGTGAGCGTGGCAAAGGAAAACGTGTTTTGACAGTTTTAGTTAATTTCGATCGACTGGAAATGACCATTTTTCAAACGGTCTCAGAATTTGATGAAATTAGTTTTGTTAGGACCGTATCGTCAATACGAAGCTAGAAAATATTTTTCGGGAATTTTTAGAGTCCATATGTGGCCCCGGTAAATTGAAATGCGCGTTCAAATTCAATATATAGAGTTATATTTTGATTTTGACGAAAACTGATTGAAGCAGTCGAATTAGATTGCGAAACATATCCCATTGTGTTCGTAATGGGGGTAATTAGCTATGGACGATAGTCGGTGGGTCTCGTTTGGAGATCGAAATTTAAAGTTACTTTTTGGAAATTTAAAATAATTAAATAATTAAATTATATATAAGGCCCCCGTATTCTCCTTCTCTCTCTTCTACTCAAAAATCAAAAGAAAAAAAGAAAAAAAGGGGCTCGAGGATGAACCGCCGCCCCACCCAGTCCACCGTCGTCGATGGCGTGCCCTCCCCTCCTCCTCCAGTCGCTCACGAGCGCCTTCCCCCTCCTCTTTCTCGCCGTCAGCCCCCTCTTCTCCCTCTCCCCTCGTCAACGAACCCCAAAACCCCCCTCAACCCTAGAACGCCACCTCCCCTTCGATTCCTTCCTCCTCCGCCGCTTTCTCTATCTGCACCACCCTCCCCATCCTCAAATCGAGATCGCAAACCCCCCCCCTCCTCAGCTTAATGGAGCCGCCGCCGACGCCCTAGCACCACCTCCGACTCCAGCAAGCCAAGCCCTCTCCTCTACAGTAAACCGAATTGAAAAGTAAGTTTTTATTTTAATTATTTTTGTTTTCTCTTTTTTTAGTTGTTTATTTTATTTAAAGGCGATTTTCAGAATTTTAAAAATCAGTTTATAAATATAAAGTGAGGATTTTTATATGATAAAGTTAGTAAAAATAATGATTTTTAGTTAGGGAAAAGTTTTGATTTTTATAGTTAGAAAGTTTTGATTTTTATAGTTAGAAAGTTTTGATTTTTAGTTAACCGAATATATGATTTTTCATAGTTGAAAGATCTGATTTTTATAAATAAAAAGGGACAATTTTTATAATATAGAAAGGTTAGATTTTTAGCAGTGAAAAAGTGGGGTGTTTAAAGTAGAAAAGAATATGATTTTTATATTATAGAAAAATTAAAAATATGATTTTTATATTATAGAAAGATTAAAAATATGATTTTTATATTATAGAAAGATTAATAATATGATTTTTATATTATAGAAAAATTAAAGATATGATTTTTATAGTGTCGTAATAAAAATTCGATCTTTATATAAGAAGTAGAAATATAAAAATATAATTTTTATATAGAATGAAGCGATAAAAATATATGATTCTTATATAAGAAATGCCATTGTAAAAATGTGATTTTTAATGTGAACAGCGGGAAAAGATAGCGATGGTATCGATGGAAATCAAAACCGAATCCATACCGTTCAGAAATAGATAATGGAGGAGTGGAACCCTCGGTGAGAACTTCTCACTTTAAATATTGTTTTCTAGTTAAATATATACTAGAATGCAGACGGTGCTTAGCAGCACCCGACACCCGTCGTCCACAGACCATGGACGAATTGTATGCTTGTTTGATGAATTGTATGCTTGTCAAAATAAACCGGATTTTAGCGAAACCAAAAATATTAGAATCTAATTGAGAATATCTTTCCAACGAATCCGAAAAATTGAAATTTCATAGCGGGAATCAAAAGTTACATCTAGTTGAAAATTCAGAATAGTCGCTATGGAATTCTGGCCCTTAAAAATGGAAATTTTGCAAACGACCTCAGAATTCGACGAAACCACTTTTGTTGGATCCGTGATGTCAAGTTATTGCTAGATTCCAAAATTCATAATTTTCTAATTCAATATGTGAGCGTGGCAAAGGAAAACGTGTTTTGACAGTTTTAGTTAATTTCGATCGACTGGAAATGACCATTTTTCAAACGGTCTCAGAATTTGATGAAATTAGTTTTGTTAGGACCGTATCGTCAATACGAAGCTAGAAAATATTTTTCGGGAATTTTTAGAGTCCATATGTGGCCCCGGTAAATTGAAATGCGCGTTCAAATTCAATATATAGAGTTATATTTTGATTTTGACGAAAACTGATTGAAGCAGTCGAATTAGCTTGCGATACATATCCCATTGTGTTCGTAATGGGGGTAATTAGCTATGGACGATAGTCGGTGGGTCTCGTTTGGAGATCGAAATTTAAAGTTACTTTTTGGAAATTTAAAATAATAAAATAATTAAATTATATATAAGGCCCCCATATTCTCCTTCTCTCTCTTCTACTCAAAAATCAAAAGAAAAAAAAGAAAAAAAGGGGTTCGAGGATGAACCGCCGCCCCACCCAGTCCACCGTCGTCGATGGCGTGCCCTCCCCTCCTCCTCCAGTCGCTCACGAGCGCCTTCCCCCTCCTCTTTCTCGCCGTCAGCCCCCTCTTCTCCCTCTTCCCTCGTCAACGAACCCCAAACCCCCCCTCAACCCTAGGACGCCACCTCCCCTTCGATTCCTTCCTCCTCCTTCGCTTTCTCTATCTGCACCACCCTCCCCATCCTCAAATGGAGATCGCAAACCCCCCCTCCTCAGCTTAATGGAGCCGCCGCCGACGCCCTAGCACCACCTCCGACTCCAGCAAGCCAAGCCCTCTCCTCTACAGTAAACCGAATTGAAAAGTAAGTTTTTATTTTAATTATTTTTGTTTTCTCTTTTTTTAGTTGTTTATTTTATTTAAAGGCGATTTTCAGATTTTTAAAAATCAGTTTATAAATATAAAGTGAGGATTTTTATATGATAAAGTTAGTAAAAATAATGATTTTTAGTTAGGGAAAAGTTTTGATTTTTATAGTTAGAAAGTTTTGATTTTTAGTTAACCGAATATATGATTTTTCATAGTTGAAAGATTTGATTTTTATAAATAAATAGGGACGATTTTTATAATATAGAAAGGTTAGATTTTTAGCAGTGAAAAGGTGTGGTGTTTAAAGTAGAAAAGAATATGATTTTTATATTATAGAAAAATTAAAAATATGATTTTTATATTATAGAAAGATTAAAAATATGATTTTTATATTATAGAAAGATTAAAAATATGATTTTTATATTATAGAAAAATTAAAGATATGATTTTTATAGTGTCGAAATAAAAATTCGATCTTTATATAAGAAGTAGAAATATAAAAATATAATTTTTATATAGAATGAAGCGATAAAAATATATGATTCTTATATAAGAAATGCCATTGTAAAAATGTGATTTTTAATGTGAACAGCGGGAAAAGATAGCGATGGTATCGATGGAAATCAAAACCGAATCCATACCGTTTAGAAATAGATAATGGAGGAGTGGAACCCTCGGTGAGAACTTCTCACTTTAAATATTGTTTTCTAGTTAAATATATACTAGAATGCAGACGGTGCTTAGCAGCACCCGACACCCGTCGTCCACAGACCATGGACGAATTGTATGCTTGTTTGACGAATTGTATGCTTGTCAAAATAAACCGGATTTTAGCGAAACCAAAAATATTAGAATCTAATTGAGAATATCTTTCCAACGAATCCGAAAAATTGAAATTTCATAGCGGGAATCAAAAGTTACATCTAGTTGAAAATTCAGAATAGTCGCTATGGAATTCTGGCCCTTAAAAAGGGAAATTTTGCAAACGACCTCAGAATTCGACGAAACCACTTTTGTTGGATCTGTGATGTCAAGTTATTACTAGATTCCAAAATTCATAATTTTCTAATTCAATATGTGAGCGTGGAAAAGGAAAACGTGTTTTGACAGTTTTAGTTAATTTAGATCGACTGGAAATGACCATTTTTCAAACGGTCTTAGAATTTGATGAAATTAGTTTTGTTAGGACCGTATCGTCAATACGAAGCTAGAAAATATTTTTCGGGAATTTTTAGAGTCCATATGTGGCCCCGGTAAATTGAAATGCGCGTTCAAATTCAATATATAGAGTTATATTTTGATTTTGACGAAAACTGATTGAAGCAGTCGAATTAGCTTGCGATACATATCCCATTGTGTTCGTAATGGGGGTAATTAGCTATGGACGATAGTCGGTGGGTCTCGTTTGGAGATCGAAATTTAAAGTTACTTTTTGGAAATTTAAAATAATAAAATAATTAAATTATATATAAGGCCCCCTATTCTCCTTCTCTCTCTTCTACTCAAAAATCAAAAGAAAAAAAAAGGGGTTCGAGGATGAACCGCCGCCCCACCCAGTCCACCGTCGTCGATGGCGTGCCCTCCCCTCCTCCTCCAGTCGCTCACGAGCGCCTTCCCCCTCCTCTTTCTCGCCGTCAGCCCCCTCTTCTCCCTCTCCCCTCGTCAACGAACCCCAAACCCCCCCTCAACCGTAGAACGCCACCTCCCCTTCGATTCCTTCCTCCTCCGCCGCTTTCTCTATCTGCACCACCCTCCCCATCCTCAAATGGAGATCGCAAACCCCCCCTCCTCAGCTTAATGGAGCCGCCGCCGACGCCCTAGCACCACCTCCGACTCCAGCAAGCCAAGCCCTCTCCTCTACAGTAAACCGAATTGAAAAGTAAGTTTTTATTTTAATTATTTTTGTTTTCTCTTTTTTTAGTTGTTTATTTTATTTAAAGGCGATTTTCAGATTTTTAAAAATCAGTTTATAAATATAAAGTGAGGATTTTTATATGATAAAGTTAGTAAAAATAATGATTTTTAGTTAGGGAAAGTTTTGATTTTTATAGTTAGAAAGTTTTGATTTTTAGTTAACCGAATATATGATTTTTCATAGTTGAAAGATTTGATTTTTATAAATAAAAAGGGATGATTTTTATAATATAGAAAGGTTAGATTTTTAGCAGTGAAAAGGTGGGGTGTTTAAAGTAGAAAAGAATATGATTTTTATATTATAGAAAAATTAAAAATATGATTTTTATATTATAGAAAGATTAAAAATATGATTTTTATATTATAGAAAGATTAAAAATATGATTTTTATATTATAGAAAAATTAAAGATATGATCTTTATAGTGTCGAAATAAAAATTCGATCTTTATATAAGAAGTAGAAATACAAAAATATAATTTTTATATAGAATGAAGCGATAAAAATATATGATTCTTATATAAGAAATGCCATTGTAAAAATGTGATTTTTAATGTGAACAGCGGGAAAAGATAGCGATGGTATCAATGGAAATCAAAACCGAATCCATACCGTTCAGAAATAGATAATGGAGGAGTGGAACCCTCGGTGAGAACTTCTCACTTTAAATATTGTTTTCTAGTTAAATATATACTAGAATGCAGACGGTGCTTAGCAGCACCCGACACCCGTCGTCCACAGACCATGGACGAATTGTATGCTTGTTTGATGTGTTGTGAAGTTTGTTTGTGATGTTGATGTGAAATGTATAATAAAACATTCAAGTATTGAAATAAATTAATTATCGTTAAAAATATAATTTTTAACGTGAATGTGAATAAATAAATATTCATTTACAAATCGGACGGTTTGTTTATGTACACCTATTTGAAGGATATTGATTGGGACGATAAATTTTACACGTCGCCCAACAACACAAATAAAATTCTATGTTTGTGGATTGAAACCCCACACGGGTGTTGGGATGATATTTGACGTACACTAATCCCAACTGTTTAGTGGTATGTCGATCGTTTGATTGACAGACGGTGTAAGCGTTAATTATTTATATTTAATGCTTATGTAGTTGTGTGGTGCACTTTGGATGATGGTTGATTATTTATCGTTGCTATTATATACATGTGTTGTATGGAATCGATATGATTAACATTATATGGTAATTGATTGGGCCTCATTCCAATTGGGAAAATAAAGAATATTATAAAATATATATTCATGTGTTGAATATATCCATGTGTTGAGCAAAATATTTTAAACAATAAAATTTACATCTTTATCATAATTTTATAAAATATATTAAATAACAAAAATAGTCATGTGTTGACGATACTCATGTGTTGAGAATATTCATGTGTTGAAAGAAATATAGATTCATGTGTTGAATAGAATAAATATTCATTTGTTGAATAGAATAACGAAGTTATTGAAATATATAAAGCCGTGTTGATTAGAGATGCGCCATTTTGACGCGAACGATATTTATATCGATCAAATTCGTTTTTATAATGAATGTGGAAAAGGAAGTGATTTCAAAATATAACGTTTTGAAAATATTACCATTTGTATATCGATGATATGAAATATTCAATTTTAATTTGAAATTGAATATGAAGTTGAAATTGTTTCGAAAACAAATTTAAAACGATTTATAAAATACGTTTTAAAAGGAAAGTGTAACGACCCGCATTCTACGCATCGCAGGATCGTAGAATATTTATTTCTTTCACATACGAAGTCGTATGGTCATGTGACTTTGGGAGACGACTATTGGAGTCATTTCCCATGTTCATGATTTTTGCCGATTTTTAAATGACCGTTTTGCCCCTAGCTGATCTTGTTTTGGCCATAACTTTTGATTGGAAATGATTTTTGTCCTGAAACCTCTTCCATTAGCTCCGGATAATTATTTACAATTCCGTAGAATGGTCATATTAGCCAAACGGACTCAGCGTTTGAGAGATATGGCTGAAATAAGTTTCAGATGGTGAAAAACAGCTTAATTGGGCTTAACCAGGTGATTAACAACTAGGCCCAATGGGGGATTTCAGGATTAGAGGTATTTGAGGGCTGCTAGGGTTAGGATTTCGGTTTTTCACTCATTTTCCAGCCGCCACAAACTCTCTCTTCAATCTAACAATGGCCACCATCATCTAAATACACCTCTAATCACTTCTTAATCAAGTTTTGGCTTAAACTACATCAAATTAAGGAGAGAAAGCACCAAAGCAAGGTTAGAGCTGCTGTGTTACATTGGGAACAACGCCAAACAGAGATTTATTTCAGTTTTGGGGTTTTATTTATGGCTAAGGTGAGTGATTTGCATAGTTTTGCACCAATTACGGTTAATTAAGGGTAATTAGTGAAGATTAGCGAATTTAAACATGATAAAATTCTGGAAAAATATTTATAAAATTCGAAATAATGTTTTAGGCCTCTGTTAGAAAATTTGATTAATTTGGTTAAGTTTTGTTAATCCTATGATTAATTATGCCTAAACATGCTTAAGGGAAAATATGGTTTTTGGTTATGTTTGATCCATTTTACATGCTATGGTTGTTGTTTTGGTGTTTATGATTGATTGTACATATTGTTATGACTGTATGACATGATTTGTGATTGTCTAGAAGTGTTAGATTGGTCGAAAACACCGTCGAATGGCGTAAAAACAGTCGCTGGAAAGTTGCAGGAATCTGACCCGAACCGGATCAGATCGGTAGGAGGGAGGACGATCCGAACCGACCTGCCCTCATCAGAGTACCACGAACCGCTTGCATGCTTGAGTCACGAACCATATTTGAAGACCCCGATCCGCTCGTTCCTTACGAACCGACCCGGTAGAGCTATCCGATCCGAACCGCTACCGCCATGAGAAGAAGTGCCACGACCCGAAGCTTGAAAGGGGGAGACCGAACCGGTGGTGGAGCCATGAAGTTTCACGATCCGAACCAATGGAGTCATCACGACCCGAACCATACAGAGTTATCCGATCCGAACCGGGGAGCTTGGACTTGGGGATGTTGATTGACCGAACCGAACCGATCACGAGAAGAAGGACCGAACCGATCCGGAGGAGACCAAAACCCGAGATGCAAAGGTAGTCCAATGAGAGGTTGTGACTCAGGATCCAGATGGGAACCAATGAGTTGACTTTATGATTGGGCTTTGCTGCGGGACGTGTGCTAAGGGGTTGTCGATGTCTATAACTGTGGACCACTATGGGTAGGAGGTATGAGAACGGATTCAGGGCCACGGTGGCATGGGTAAGACTATGGGCTACGACCAATGAAGTGGGGTCATTTGTAAGGATTGGTCATGACTCCACGTGGCAAGCTTGGTTGTAGCAGAGGTTCTACAAGTCGGACTCCGTCATTACCTCAATTTGTCTAGTGCTCCAAAGTGGTGGATATCGTATGCTTTACGCACTGAGTGAGAGATGTGAGGATGGTTGCTATGTTTGATTTGTTTGTCGTCATTATGACATGCACACCCCCTCCCCCGTATTCTTAACACCATCTGTTTAGTGGCACCTTAGAGTATTGTACGGTATGTAGTGCTAACTCTTTGGTTGCAGGTCCAGGTATGGTTTAGTATACCTGTTATTGTTCTGTTTAGCTTCTTATCGCTCATACCAGACTTTTTGTCTGACCCAAAGTTTTATGTCTCTTCTTATTACTCTGGGTGCTCTCACGAGCAGACTAGAGACAGATTAGCTGGGTATGCACGAGTAGCTGATCCGGAGACGAGTAGGAGGCTTCCACGTATGATACATATATATAGATATTCTCCCTGTGTTGCTGCGGTCACTACTTTGGGCATTAGTGGTGTACCTTTCTTTCTTTTGTTTAGAGACAGTAATTTGGAAAGTTGTAATAAGATGTATTTGGTGATGATGTTGATGTTGGTTTTAGTTATCAGCTTATGCACTGTCTCGCCTGTTTTATGTCAAGTATATTAATATTATATTTTGTTCCATGCGCTGTGAGACATTCTACAGGCTCCTTGTTAGTTCACTCTCTTCTTTCCTTTCTTTGGCGACCGTTCCGTGCTAGTCGGGCATGTGTACAGCGCACCTTCGGAGGAAATGCAGGCTGGTGCAGGGCGGGCCGTCACACTTGGTATCAGAGCTCTAGGTTGCGTAGTTAACCTAGGGAAAGACACCAGGGAGAGATAATACGTATATGAGAGCGAGTATTTGTGATTATTTTGGTTTTCAAAAGCTATATATATTATTAGTATAGCTAAGGATGAAGTCGCACTGCACTGATACCACTATGGAGATGGTTAATCGTTTTCTCTGTGCAGATTGAACGATGAGACGATACATAAGGGGTACCGGTAGAGGAGCCAATAATGGGAATGTTGCTGAGATGAGGACGATGTTTACAGACCTCATGAGAGAGATGCTTAGGGATGTGCAGAGGGCAGCTCCCAATGCGGGTAATGGTGGGGGTCCAGTAGTGCAGGCGCCTAGGGCCGATTTCGCCAAGCCGAATAAGGATTATACTAGTCTTGGTGGGAAGCCGTTCCACGGAACGGAGTCGGCCACGGATGTTCAGGATTGGTTGGATAGCTGTGAGCGTATCTTCGAAGATTTGGGTATCGAGGATGCGATGAAGAGAAGGCTAGCATCCCGTCAGCTGAAAGGACGGGCAATGAATTGGTGGAATGCTATAAAGGCAGCTACCCCAGAGGATCAGATTACTTGGGATCAGTTTAAGGTTCGCTTTAGCGATAAGTTCATTCCAGCTTCTCTGAAGTCAGTGCTGTTTAAGAGATTCTTGGAACTCAAGCAGAATGGCAGAGCTATCTCGGAGTATATTACCAAATTTGACACTTTGTCGAAATATGGGTTATCCCTAATAGATACTGCCGAGAATAAGAACGAGAAGTTCATAACTGGCTTGGATGGATACTTGGGGGAAAGGCTTATTAACCACATCGATGAGACGTTTGAGTCGATTGTGGGGAAAGCTTTAATATCAGAAAGTCTTTACCCTAAGCCAAAGACTGAGGTTACATCTGCAGAGGAGCCAAAGCCGCAAGCAAGCGGTGGAGGCAAGAATGGTTCTCAGAATAAGAGAAAGCAGGATTAGACTAAGGATGGCCAGAAGAAAAAGAATAAGAAGGATGTTGAGTGCTTCAGCTGTGGTAAGAAAGGACATTATGCTAGTAATTGTCGGGCCAATCCAGCGGAAAGGAAGTGCTTCAACTGTGGCCAAGTGGGACATCACAAGGACAAGTGTCCGCAACCCCCTAAAGAAAACCAGATGGTGAAAGCATATGCCCTTAATGTTATTCCTTCGTCGAATGCCCTAACTGCGGCGGAGAAGGGAAAGAATGTCGTTATTCAAGGTATACTTTCTGTTTATGATGTTCCTATTAGAGTTTTGTTTGATACCGGAGCTTCCAGTTCTTTCATATCTAGTGACCTGGTAGATAGGTTGGGATTGGAGCCCGAGATTGTCGATAGACCTTTAGTAATGACGAACCCGATTGGTGGTTCGACTATCCTTAGCATGATTTGCTGTAATGTGGTCTTATCGAGTCATGGATGCATGTTTATTTGTTATTGCTTTGTTTTGGGCTTTACTGGGTTTGGCATTATTTTGGGAGTCGATTGGCTCCAAAGATACGGGGTGGTGGTAGACTGTGAGGGCTTTTTGGTGACAGCTAGAGCGGATGATGGGCAGAGGGTAGTGTTTGGTGGTCTACCTAGTGATGGGGTAATGGCTACTTTTCTAAATTCCCTCGACATCCTGCAAGGTGAGTTGTCAGGTTTGTCCGTGGTTGGCCAGTATCCGGACGTCTTCGAGGAAGTGACCGGGCTTCCGCCACATCGAGAGATTGAGTTCCGTATTGATTTGGTGAAAGATGCTAGACCTATAGTGATGCCACTTCGTCGTATGGCACCAAGGGAGAAGCGAGAGCTCGGGGTGCAAGTCAGCGATCTTTTGAAGAAGGGATTTATCAGAAGGAGTGTTTCTAAATGGGGAGCACCAGTTTTGTTTGCTACCAAGGCGGATGGTTCCCTTCGATTGTGTGTAGACTATTGCGAATTGAATAAAGTGACGAGGAAGAATAAGTATCCTCTACCGCGGATAAATGATTTGTTTGATCAGTTGAGTGGCGCGAGAGTATTCTCCCAGTTGGATCTCGTGATAGGATTTCATCAGCTTAGAGTGGAAGCTGAGAGTATAGCTAAAACGGCCTTTCAGACGCCGTCTGGATTTTATGAGTGGTTGGTCATGCCATTCGGGCTGACCAATGCCCCAACATACTTTGTGGATCTTATGAATAGGGTATTCAGAGATCAGTTGAATAAGTTTGTCCTTGTGTTCGTGGATGAAATTTTGGTCTACTCAAGGACAGAGGAAGAACACAAGTAACATTTGGGGATAGTGATGGAGGTGTTGAGAAAACACCAATTGAAAGCAAAGTTTTCTAAGTGTCACTTCTGGAGGAGGGAAGTGAGATTCTTGGGCCATGTCGTTTTAGAGAATGGTATTGCCGTAGATCCTGCGAAGATGGCTACGGTACAAGATTGGTCTACGCCCAAGAATGCAACGGACATAAGAAGTTTCTTGGGATTAGCTGGATATTATCGTAAGTTTGTCCAAGATTTCTCCAAGATAGCAGCGCCGTTGACTCAGTTGACCAAGAAGAATCAAGCTTTCGTCTGGGATGAAAAGTGCGAGGATGCCTTCAAGAGTCTAAAGGATAAGTTGACGCGCACACCAGTGTTAGTCATTCCCAAGGGGAATGAAGAGATGACAGTATATACGGATGCATGTGGTACTGAATTAGGTGCTGTATTGATGCAAGGAGGTAGGGTTGTAGCTTATGCAAGTCGGCAATTGAAATCGCACGAAAGAAGATACCCTACCCATGATTTGGAATTGGCAGCGATCGTGTTCGCATTGAAGATGTGGAGACATTATCTATTGGGAGAAAGATTCGAGTTGTTTACTGATCATAAGTCACTGAAGTATCTTTTCTCTCAGAAGGATCTAAATCTCCGACAACAAAGATGGTTATAATTCTTGGCTTCCTATGATTTCGATATCACATATACACCAGGAAAGGGAAATGCGGTAGTTGATGCATTGAGTAGAATACATGCCAGTTTAGGGGCTATGTTTCTGGAATGGAAGCAACTGGAGTACATCGCGGGGTATGATTTCAGACCAAAGTGCGAATTAGATCCGGAAATGTTAGCAAGTTTGACGATCAGACCCACTTTGATTAAGCGGATTGGTTCCAGTCAGAGGAACGATCCTAGTCTATTGGAAATCATCTCAAAGTTAGAGATGGGAATCGACGGAGAGATGAACAAGTATGGTCTTGATAGAGATGGATGGCTTAGAAAGAATGGAAGACTAGTTGTACCCAATGTCAATGGATTGAGAGATGAAGTGCTTAGAGAATGTCATCACTCAAAACTGACTATACATCCCGGTGGTAACAAGATGTACCGAGACATGAAGCAGACCTAATACTGGGAAGGGATGAGAAGAGACATTGGGAAGTTTATATCCAAATGCATGAATTGCCAGCTAGTTAAAGCTGAGTAAAAGAAGCCTAGTGGTTTGTTACAACCATTAGAAATTCCAGAATGGAAATGGGAGCAAGTTTTAATGGATTTCATCGATAGTTTACCGAGGACTAGGTCGGGCCATGATGGCATTTGGGTGATTGTGGACCGATTGACCAAGAGTGCAAGATTTATACCCGTCAAGTCAAACAGGACGGCAGCTAAGTTAGCGGAACTGTATATAAAATGGGTAGTAAGATTTCATGGAATACCCAAAGGCATTGTAAGCGACCGAGATCCGTTGTTCACTAGTGGATTTTGGAAGAGCTTACAAGAGGCGTTAGGATCAGAATTACATCTCAGTACCGCGTATCATCCTCAAACGGACGGACAGACAGAGAGGGTGAATCGAGTGTTAGAAGATCTTTTGAGAAGTTGCATATTGGATTTTGGTGGATCATGGGATGACCATTTGCATCTAGTAGATTTTGAATATAATAATAATTATCAGTCCAGTATTGGTATGGCTCCATTTGAAGCTTTGTACGGAAGATCGTGCAACTCACCGTCATGTTGGTTAGAAACCGGTGAGAAGTTTGTGCTTGGACTAGATGTGATAAGAGAAACATCAGACAAGATTAAAGTTATTCAATAGAGAATGAAGGCTGCCCAAGTTAGGAAGAAAAGTTATGCTGATAAGAGGAGAAGAGAATTAAAGTTCTCCATTGGCGACTTGGTGTTTGTCAAGATTTCTCCGTTAAAGAGCATGATACGATTTGACAGGAGAGGCAAGTTAGCACCAAGATTTGTTGGTCCATTCCCAATTCTTGAGCAAATTGGGAATTTGGCATTTAAAGTTGAATTACCAGACAAGATGGCAGGAGTTCATAACGTATTTCATGTTTCCCAGTTAAGGAAATTCGTACACGACCCAGATGTGACTATTTCACCTGATCAATTAGATGATGTCGAAGTTGAACCCGAGGCGGTTGGGAACCGCAGACCTATGCGTATTGTTGGGAATGATACGAAGCAACTTCGAAGGAAAGCGGTGAATCTAGTCAAAGTTCAGTGGGGCGAGAATGAGAATGATTGTACTTGGGAGACAGAGGAGAGCATTAGGAAGACGTATCCAGAACTCTTTGCCTGGTAAGATTTCAGTTTCGATTTAGTTTTCCGCATGCTAGGTTAGGCTTGTTTTTTTTTTTTTTTTTTTTTTTTTTTTGCATTATTGAATTGTTGTATATGACTGGTAGGCATGCGGGATCCTTTGTATGTTTTGGGTTAAGGAATTTCGGGGACGAAATTTCTTAAGGGGGGAGAGTGTAACGACCCGCATTCTACGCATTGCAGGATCGTAGAATATTTATTTCTTTCACATACGAAGTCGTATCGTCATGTGACTTCGGGAGAAAACTATTGGAGTCATTTCCCATATTCATGATTTTTGCCGATTTTTAAATGACTGTTTTGCCCCTAGCTGATCTTGTTTCGGCCTTAACTTTTGATTGGAAAGGAGTTTTGTCCTGAAACCACTTCCATTAGCTCCGGATGATGGTTTACAATTCCGTAGAGTGGTCACATTAGTCAAACGGACTCACTGTTTGGGAGATATGGCTGAAACAAGTTTCAGATGGTGAAAAACAGCTTAATTGGGCTTAACCGGGTGATTAACATCTAGGCCCAATGGGGGATTTCGGGATTATAGGTATTTGAGGGCTGCTAGGGTTATGATTTCGGTTTTTCACTCATTTTCCAACCGCCGCAAACTCTCTCTTCAATCTAACAATGGCCTCCATCATCTAAATACACCTCTAATCACCTCTTAATCAAGTTTTGGCTTAAACTACATCAAATTAAGGAGAGAAAGCACCAAAGCAAGGTTAGAGCTGCTGTGTTACATTGGGAACAGCGCCAAACAGAGATTTATTTCAGTTTTGGGGTTTTATTTGTGGCTAAGGTGAGTGATTTGCATAGTTTTGCACTACTTACGTTAATTAAGGGTAATTAGTGAAGATTAGCGAATTTAAACATGATAAAATTCTGGAAAAATATTTATAAAATTCGAAATAATGTTTTAGGCCTCTGTTAGAAAATTTGGTTAGTTTGGTTAAGTTTTGTTAATACTATGATTAATTATGCCTAAACATGATTAAGGGAAAATATGGGTTTTTGGTTATGTTTGATCCATTTTACATGCTATGGTTGTTTTTTTGGTGTTTATGATTGATTGAACATGTTGCTATGACTGTATGACATGATTTGTGATTGTCTAGAAGTGTTAGATTGGTCGAAAACGCCATCGAATGGCGTAAAAACAGTCGTTGGAAAGTTGTAGGAATCTGACCCGAACCGGATCGGATCGGTAGGAGGGAGGACGATCCGAACCGACCTGCCCTCATCAGAGTACCACGAACCGCTTGGATGCTTGAGTCACAAACCATATTTGAAGACCCCGATCTGCTCGTTCCTTACGAACCGACCCGGTAGAGCTATCCGATTCGAACCGCTACCGCCATGAGAAGAAGTGCCACGACCCGAAGCTTGAAAGGGGGAGACCGAACCGGTGGTGGAGCCTTGAAGTGTCACGATACGAACCAATGAGGTCATCACGACTCGAACCATACAGAGTTATCCGATCCGAACCGGGGAGCTTGGACTTAGGGATGTTGATTGACCGAACCGAACCGATCACGAGAAGAAGGACCGAACCGATCCGGAGGAGACCAAAACCCGAGATGCAAAGGTAGTCCAAATGAGAGGTTGTGACTCAGGATCCAGATGGGAACCAACGAGTTGACTTTACGATTGGGCTTTGCTGTGGGACGTGTGCTAAGGGGTTGTCGATGTCTATAACTGTGGACCACTATTGGTAGGAGGTATGAGAACGGATTCAGGGCCACGGTGGCATGGGTAAGACTGTGGGCTACGACCAATGAAGTGGGGTCATTTGTAAGGATTGGTCATGACTCCACGTGGCAAGCTTGGTTGTAGCAGAGGTTCTACAAGTCGGACTCCGTCATTACCTCAATTTGTCTAGTGCTCCAAAGTGGTGGATATCGTATGCTTTACGCACTGAGTGAGAGATATGAGGATGGTTGCTATGTTTGATTTGTTTGCCGCCATTATGACATGCACACCCCCACCCCCGTATTCTTAACACCATCTGTTTAGTGGCTCCTTAGAGTATTGTACGGTATGTAGTGCTAACTCTTTGGTTGCAGGTCCAGGTTCAGGTATGGTTTAGTATACCTGTTATTGTTCTGTTTAGCTGCTTATCGCTCATACCAGACTTTTTGTCTGACCCAGAGTTTTATGTATCTTCTTATTACTCTGGGTGCTCTCACGAGCAGACTAGAGACAGGTTAGTTGGGTATGTACGAGTAGCTGATCCGGAGACGACCAGGAGGCTTCCACGTATGATACATATATATAGGTATTCTCCCTGTGTTGTTGCGGTCACTACTTTGGGCATTAGTGGTGTACCTTTCTTTCTTATGTTTAGAGACAGTAATTTGGAAAGTTGTAATAAGCTGTATTTGGATTTTCGCTACTCTGGGGATGGTGTTGATGTTGGTTTTAGTTATCAGCTTATGCACTGTCTCGCCTGCTTTATGTAAAGTATATTATTATTATATTTTTTTCCATGCGCTGTGAGACATTCTACAGGTTCCTTGTTAGTTCACTCTCTTCTTTCCTTTCTTTGGCGACCGTTCCGTGCTAGTCGGGCATGTGTACAGCGCACCTTCGAAGGAAATGCAGGCTGGTACGGGGCGGGCCGTCACAGAAATCGACGAAATATATATATATATATATATATATTATATATATAATGGCCTGAATAGAACGCGCCGCGCCACGGTAGTTCGTGAATTTCGACCATTGACTTCGAATTAACGTTACGGGAGATCCGACCGTCGGATTCTCCTAAAACCGGAACCGTTGGGTTCGTATCGAAAAGAGCTTTCCAATGAATATTTGAAATTTGAAATCTAACAGTTGGATTTGGATTTATGTCCAAATCAAATTTGGAAAAGGTCGTTGTAAGTGCAGTTCTGTGGCCGTTATTGAAAACCGACTGTACGGGCCTTGATAAAATTATTAAAAATATTTATAATTTGTGTAAAATCATAATATATGAATTGGAAAGAATTGGGATGAAAAATTCCAAATTTGAAAAGATAAAAATAGATTTTTATCAAAATGAACTAGTTTTGAACTAGAATTATAATCCAATTTATTTTTAAAATAAATAAAGTGGATTTGAAATGGTTTTGAAAATAACCAAAATTTCCAATATATAAAGTGGAAATGGATTTGAATCGAAATTGTCTTTGGAATATTTCGATGTTGGATTTCGTGATTATACAGATATTGTTATGGAAATTTGAAAGATATATTAATATCGTTATTTACAATACGATATTTGTTGGTCGTAGAATTTGATATTGAATATAAGCCGATATATTTTCTATTCAGAGCCTTGTATTTAATATCGAATGTTATTTGGGTTTGTCGTGATTGGTGTTTTCATTAACACTGTTCTAAAGCCCAGTTGAGAAAAAGATTAAATCTTTCTATTTAGATTTAATGAAGCATACCAATTAAATAATATTTAATTGGAATTGAACTTGAATTGACATTTGGGTTTATCGTGAACCGTGTTTTAAATGACATTGGTTCTTTAACCCAGTTAAAGACAGGATATTGATTTGTGGGAAGATTAAAACTAAGTGGAGTTTTAATGAATCTTTAATTAGATTAGAGTGATCGAGGATGGAGTATCACCAGTTTTGCTTCAAAGCGATAGTTAAATCTTTAATTAGATTTGAACGTGAAATGGTAATTAATATTTACCGATAACACCGTGGTGTTAGATATGGAGTATTACCAGTTTTGCTCCATGGGATGAATAGGTTAGGATTGGTAAATAAATTAATTAATTACTTCGGTGTGGTTCGCTAATCCCGACTAGTTTGGAAAACCTTAACATGGTTCGAAATGATATCCAAAGGAAGATTAAAGAATAAATTGAGAAGAATTTATCTTTGATAAAATTAATGGGAACCTTTCCCTAAGAATGTGAAAATTTGGATAAAAGAATATTCTGAATTGGAATGAGGCGTATGTTGTGTTTGTGTAACACTTGTTTATTTTATACGCGGGTTATTCAGAAAGGCCGGGTTTATACCCATTCTGAATAACCGATTCGACGATATGTCGAAGATGAAGACGGTGATTGAAGACCGGAAGTCTACACATCGTTTGGATGATTATTGATGATCTTGATTGGGCTGTACAACCAAGAGGAGGGAATCAATTGGTGATCGTCCAGACGTACTTGGAGATCGACGGATATGCGAGGAAAGTGCCTCCGGTTTCGTTCAGACCCAGAATGAACTTGTAAATGGACTGTGTGTCTGACATTGGATTTTATTCTGTGTTGATTGATCTCTATTAATTATACATCTGTTTGGCGGCGGAGAATTTTTTCTCTTGCTTAACGCCCTTCTCTGAGACGTACGAGCTCAGAGGTTGTATATCGATGGACATCAGTCGCATGGAGTGAATTGCCTGTGTGGCATGCCTAAGTGGCAAATGATCAAGGCTTCTGTTGAAAAGCAAAGTCTTGTGGTTGATGATCAAAGCACGACCTGTGTAGCATAGCTTTATGTATAGCGTGAATTCGCGAGCCTCACACCTCGGTATGAGTCAAAAACGGGATAGTGACTGCAGGGAGAGCACGACGTTTCTTTCTAGCTATGGGTGATGTCAGTGACCTACCAGCCCTGACATTTTTATACTTTTTACCTATGTGGTTGTTGGAATGCGAGGCGCCTCGAATATATGGTCGATAACTGGCACTATGTGAAAACATACAGACCATTATATATAGGTCCTATAGGACCGGGAAACGTGTGCTTAGGTATAACTAATCCACTTTTGCACTTAGAGTGGACCGACCCTGAAGATCCAAGGATCGCTGTGTGTGGTCCTAAGACATTTGCTAGAGTGTCTCGAACGGAGAGGAGCTTGCCCCTTGCCTCGACTCATGATGGAATCCAATTTCCAATACGCGACATTGCGGTTTTATTTGTAGAGCCTAGTATGGCGACATGATATATGGTACCCATGCCGTTTATGATTGATATTTATGATTGAAATTGTTTGACACTATACACTTATAATAGTATCAAATGATTTGTTTTAAACGTATCAAGCATGTTTGGCTATTATAAGGGAAAACCATATCCTCCGTCTTGCGTTGCATTGTGTGATGGGACCTGGGTCTTATAATAGCTTCATTTTTCCAAAAAGCATTGCGCTGTTTTGTTATGTGCACTAGTGTTCTTGGGAGGAAACCCGTTCTGTGTTATACAGCGTGGTCCCTTGAATTACTCTCTTTTAAAGTAAAGTTTTAAATAACTGTTTTAGTTCTCACACCAGTCACATGACTGACCTGGAGTTTATTGTTTTAACCTAAACTATGGGTGCCCTTATTTTCCGCACGGGCAGCTAGTAGTTTTGGTTTTGCAGATTTATATTCATAGGATCCTGGTTCACAGCTGGAACGATACTCGGAAAGCTCTGTATCCATGTATTTCTTTCAGTTGTGTGTTGTATTATTTTTTCGCTGCTATGTATTTAAATGTAATTTAAATCTCTGATATTTGTCAAATGTGTAATATTTATCCATACTCTGTAATATTCTTGTATTCTGATGGAATTGTTGTAATAAATAATAAAATGTTCTTCTGTTTGCGTTCCGATGTGTGTTGTTCTCAAAGCAATTCGGGCTTTCCTTACCGGGGAAGTTACAGGTTACTACAAATAGTCATCTTAGAATGGTGGGCTTCTTCTAGGACTGTCTTTAACAAGCTCCAAATTCGGGGAACACAAAGCCTTCCATCTCGTTGCAACCATCCTCTGACATCTGTGGAGTATCTATTGAGGTGACTAGAAGTCTCCCCTTTATTGAGTCAATCCAAGATGTCTGAAATAAGTGGATCTTCTCGCTGCAAAGCTCCTATTTGATCCATAAGAGTAGGACACACCACCAGTGATGCAAATAAGCCAGGCAAAAGCTCGGTGGAGGGTCTAAAGTCAAAAGCTGATATAAACTCCAAGCTTTTCCTTTCCACAAACAGAGGACTTAAGACCATCCTCTGCCTACTCAGTGCGTCCGCTACCACATTACCCTTGCCAGGGGTATAAGCAATCTTGAAGTCATAAGATGCTTGGACCTCCATCCACCTTTGCTGCCTCAAATTAAGATCCTTTTGCGAGATCAAGTACTTGAGAGATTTATGATCAGTGTACAACTTGAACTTATCTCCAAGCAAATAATGGTGCCACATCTTAAGCGCGAATACTATGGCAGCTAGCTCTAAGTCGTGGGTAGGGTAGTTCTTTTCATTAACTCTTAGTTGTCTTCCTCCATAACATACTACCCTTCCCTCTTGCATCAGAACCGCACTAAGCTCTGTACCACGTGCGTCAGTGTATACTGTAAACACTTTGTTCCCATCGGGCAAGGTCAAGACTGGGGCTGTTGTTAGAGCCCTCTTCAATCGCTGGAAAGCAACATCACAATCTATATCCCATGAAAACGCCAAATTCTTCTTTGTTAGCCAGGTGAGTGGGGCTGATATCTTTGCGAAGTCCTTAATGAACTTCCTATAATAGCCTGCTAACCCAAGAAAAATTATCACCTCCATTGCATTCTTTGGGATCTGCCAATCCTGAACTGCAACCACCTTTGCGGGATCTACTGCTATCCCTTCTTTAGAAACCACGTGCCCTATGAATCTCACCCCTTTTCTCCAAAAATGGCATTTGGAGAACTTTGCCTTAAGCTGATGTGCAAGCAGAGTTTTCAAAACCTTCCTTATATGTAAGGCATGCTCTTCCTCGCTCTTCGAGAAGATCAAGATATCATTAACAAAGACCACAACAAATTTATTTAGAAATTCCCAAAACACCCACTCATCAGATCAACAAAATAGGCTGGTGCATTCGTCAACCCAAAAGGCATTACGAGCCATTCAAAGAAACCATCTGGATTCCTAAAAGCGGTCTTATCTATACTGTCCTCAACCACCCTCAACTGATGAAATCCCGTGGCCAAGTCTAACTGAGAAAATACTAATGCACCAACAAGCTGGTCAAACAAATCATTTATCCTCAGGAGTGGGTGTCTGTTCTTCTTGGTGAGTTCGTTCAACTCTCTATAGTACACATAAGCAAAGCAAACCATCCGCCTTAGTTGCGAATACCACTGGAGAACCCCATCAGATATGCTTCGCCTAATAAACCCTTTTTCAAGTAGCTCCCCTACTTGTTTGCTAAGATCCCTCCTTTCTCTTGGAGCCATATGGCGCACAGGCAATGCAACTGCCTTTGCATTGTCCACCAAATATATGCAGAAATCGATCTCGCGCCTTGGGGGTAAACCCGGAACCTCATCAAAGACATCAGGATACTCACGGACTACCTGAACAAATCAGAGATCATCGATATATGCACCAAGAGAATCTAGGAAACTAAGCATGACAGACCCTTGCGGGTCACTAGAAATCTCAAGGGTCCTCCCTTGACAAGTCAGAAGCATAACGACCCTCCTTTCACAATCTAGAATGGAATCATACATGGCTAGCCAATCCATTCCTAGAATCAAGCCATATCCCATAAACCCGAGCACATATGCGTCGCATTCAAAATCGACGCCTAATGCAGATATTCTCAAACCTCGACAAATCGTGGACAAATGAGCTGAACCACTAATGGGGTTTGAGACAACAACGAGATCTACTACCATACTAGTATTAAGCTGCAGAGATTCAACCACAGAACAAGATATAAATGAATGTGAAGCGCCAGAATCAAAAAGAGTTCTAATAAGGTGATTGGAAAGAGAAATCAACCCTTCCATGGAATTTTCCTACCTCTATCTGGAGCACTGGTCGTGAGAGCATGCTTCTGCCCACCAGAATCTCCTGCCCTCTGACCTTGTCCCTGCTTTTTCGGGCACTCCTTAGCAAAGTGTCTGACCTCTCCACAATTGAAGCAAGTATTCTTCCTTCTTTTTGCAGTCCTTTACCATGTGACCCTCGCGTCCACAATTGTGACACTTCCTCTTATCCTTAGCCTTGTCATTCTTTCCGCCCTTCTTTTGTTGTCCTTTCTTGGGTGATACCTTCTTGTTTTGTGTTTCCTCAATCTTAACTTCCTTCTTGTTGCTTTTGTCTTCCTCATGCATCAAGTCCATATCAACGAGACTTTCAAAAGTTGCTCCCATTGGAATATGGGACATAGCTAACCCATGAAGCGGTTCATTCAGTCCTTTAACAAACCGCAAAGCTTTCTTAGAGGAGTATCTACCAGTTCCAATCCAAACCTTGCTAACTGGTTAAATTTGTTAACATATTCTTTAACAGTCATGTTTCCTTACTTGAGCGCCAAGAACCTTTACATTTTCATGCTTTTCTCAACGTGAGAAAGAAACTTCATTTCAAACCTCTGTCTAAAATCATCCCAACTCTCCACCGGACTCCCCACTTGCGTTACTTCCCACTAGAACGAAGCTTCATCTTTTAGTACCCAAGCGGCTAACTGAATCTTCCTCCGGTCTTCCACTTCAAAAATTCCAAATAAGTCCTCTGTCTCCTTGAGCTAATTCCTCGCCTCTACGAACGTTTCGGTTCCATGGAATGGCTTTCCTCCCATGGCACAGAAATCTTTGCAGATCTTAGAGAAATTATCTGATCTTGGAGTAGGAGGGGGAACGACAGGTGCAGCTTGGGGAGGAATGTCAGCTTGACTACTGGCAGGCGTCGTGGCCTCTAGATACCTACGGAACCAACCTGGTATCGTAATACCCTCAGGAATATTAGGTTCCCCAGACATGCTGAAAAGAAAAGGAAAGAGACTCAGACAAAGGATCGAAAGATATTACATATGGCTTTGGGGAATATGTTTTTCAAAACAAACTTTTCTTTTTGAAAATGCTTTCTTTTAAAACCTTTTTGAAAATAATTTTCAAAAACATTTATCTAATCTGGTAACCTTCAGCTCTGATACCAAGTGTGATATCCCACGTCCGTAAATGTCAATCATTATGATAATGCATTAAGTTTCGTGAAGTGTTATAGATAAACAAAAATAGAAACATTACAAGACAGATATAAAATAGCAGTGGAGAATTTAAAACTTTATTAATCATAAAGCATTGTAGTTCAAAACTTGGTTACATCATATGTCTGAAATACATAAAATCCAGTACATCATTAAAACTTTTATCTTGTACTTAAAACATCAGAGTACAATAATAAAAGAAACATAATCCCCAAAATGTAGCCATAGTAGAGAGACAAGAAATCGAGCAATACATCTAAGTAGCTCCAAGCAAGATGAAAGCATAGAATCCAAATCAAGCCCGAGTATTCCCACCCAGAGAACCTGGGGGGTAAATGGAAGAGAGAGAAGAGGAAACAAAATGGGTCAGACATAAAGTCTGGTGAGTCCAGTTACTTTTAGCATATAAATAAGTAAAAGCATCATGACATGCATATAAACTGGATGAGAGAGATAACAACGCCCTAAGACAGGTATAACAGACTTAGCAAGATAAGCAGAATAAACATAACAGAATAGGTTATGATTCTCTAATACTTTTCTCTGCACCAATACTAGTATAACAGATATGTAACATGATTACATACTCCCTAATTTCTTAACAGATAAAGGATGATCCCAACAGAAATATAATGATAGTTTTAGGTGTACTCTAGTAACGAGTTTTAACCCAAACAGAATTAACTGGTACCTAAACAGAAATAACGGGTGTTAACCCAAATAGAAATATAGGTACCCCACAGAAATAGACAGGACTAGATGTACCCTAATTACTACCCTTTCCTAATCGATCGGCTTCCTATCCCGTAAATACCCTGTGTCGGCCCCATAGTAGGGTGTATTACTTCCTAAAGTGGCAACCTACAGAAGCACACGGACCTATTTATTGGTGCTACAACGACTTATTTTCCCAGATGCAGGCCGTACTCATGCACACACATGAGTCCATTGGAACGCGCCAGTAAACACCTCCTCTCAGATGTACCTCTTACAATCAGTTCAGTAAGCATGGCCTGACCCTTACCTAGTGCGGGGTCCCTCTTTAATACCAGAATGGGTTACTGACTAACATGGGTCCCACACAACAGATGACACAAGCCAACCCTTACAAATCTTGTGTCCCCAACTAACTAGGATTTTGACAGGTTATGCCAAACAGATTTAACAGATTCATATAACCCCCTACAGAGTTACGGGTTAAACTTTACAAGTTAACAGGTCCATATAACCCCAACAGATTTAACAGATTAAGTTTTCTAAATTAACAGGTTCGTATAACCCCCACAGATTGAACAGGTTTACTTAATCGTTACAGATTTAACAGGCTTACTTAATCCCATAGATTTAACAGGCTTACTTAACCCCATTGATTTAACAGGCTTACTTAACCGCACAGATTTAGCAGGCTTACTTATCCCCACAGATTTAACAGGCTCATCCAATCCTTATGGATTCAAACAGGTTAAGTAATACAAGTTCATTCCCATACATGCATTTTTGGTTATAATGCGCTAAACCTCCCACATTAAGTCTACTACTTATGGATGCTGGATATGTTGGTCGGGTCTGGGAAGACTTCTTCCACAAATCGGACTTAACCTCGTGTCTTAGCACCATCACTTCTTTATGCACTTAGACCCCTCACATTAGATTCACCACTTGTGGTCGCTGGATATGTCGGGCAGGTCCGGGGAGACTTCTACCACAAATGTAATCTAACATCGTGTCTAAGCACGATTACAGTTACTGTAAATCTCGGCATTCCCATTATTAACCAATTACACCTATTTCATTATAGGTTTTCATGCCCCTTTCCCAAGTCATGTTCATTATGTACCGCATGCCTCAAATTAGGATATAAATCACTATTTGATTTATGCCCAGATCCATATTCATATTTTCAGTTCAAGTTATGCCCCAATTTTAACGAATTAAATAAGATTTACAGATTATTTACAGTTCCATTAACATGTTTCGCTTAATCTAAAATTAAGCCTACAGATTTACATGTCCTAAACTATAAGTCATAATTCACCATATAAATCATGCCCCAATTTTTAGTCTAATTTCACAATATAGTTTTATGCCCCCAGATCCCAATCGTGATTCAAAGTACAAGTTATGCCCCCAAATTACCATTTCCAATCATTCCCAATTTTACCCAATTTCGTTCGAATGCATATTTCAGCGATATCGGCCTAGGCTCGAAAGTAGCCTGGCTATAAAAATAAAAAGGGAATGAGAGAGAGAAGGAGAAAATAGGCATAAAACCAACAGTAACAGAAATGGGCATATGATAGCAGAAATAGACATATAAGAACAGGTCTGATGAACAGAAATAGGCCTATAAGAACAGATCTGATGAACAGAAATAGGCATATAAGAACAGATCTGATGAACATGTAATAATAGGACTGATTATGCATAGTGTCATGATCATAAACATGCATAATGAGATCTAATCAGTGAATTAGATATACAAATATAGCAGATCTGATATGATTCCAATAGTCACAGACGTAGATCTAATCCATAGGCATGTCAAGATTGCATTTTAATTATTCTTTAATTTATCCTCTTTAGAGTTGTTAAAATTACGGGGTGTTATAGAGTCCACCTGGGAATAGGCTTTTCAGTATAGAGGTCTTAAATGGCATGTGTGTGTGGGCCTAGGGCTGAACATTTTTACCATATTGCCACTTACCAGCCATTACCAACCGCTACTAACGATAGTGGTACCGAAAAATCGGTAACCAAATTGATTGGTACGGTATGCCAAACCACATGAAAATATGTGGTATGGTAATGGTAATTGAGCATTAACAATGGTAATTACCATACCTACCACATACCTTAAACAATACATATGTATATTCTTATATTTCATCATATATGTTTATTACATAACAAAGAACTTCTAATATGTAATGATTTAATTAAATACTTAGGAAAATACTATTACGATATACAAGATTAAATGCAATTTTTATCATATATCTTAGAAACGGTACAATTTATATGATATTTTCGTTCATCCATAAAGTTTTCATGCATGCTTGACTATGTAAAATAAGATAGATAAATAATAATATAATAACAAAAAATCAATTTTAATATTTAATATTTTAACGTGAAATATTATAAACAAAAAAAATCTCATACTTGTGAACGGCAAAAACTTATTACCGACCTCTACCAACCATTATCAACCATAAACCAAATCGTTGGTAACCGATTTCTTTGGCTGGTAATGGTATGATTTTTCTATTACCATATAAAGTCGGTACGGTAATGGTTTTGAATACAAAGATCCGGTATCGAACCGATTCCACCCTTATGTGTGCCTACCCAAATTTGGAAATTAAAAGGGTCAGATATGGTCGTCTATCCTACGGGAAGTAATACGCGACTAAAAAGGTTATCTATAAGGTCAGCTAGAAGGTATAACGCACGATAAAATAACTTCTCTTACCTTATACATGGCAATGGTATATTCGTGAATGACGGAAGCCTTAACTAGTAGGGCCCATAGCTAGTGCCCTCTAGTTTATGTAAACGTTGAATATATTATCGAGGGTTAATAAGTGACCAATAGGTCCGCCTAGGGTCTTAAGTGATCAAGGAGAATCCACATTATCTATCATTGATAATGAGGCATTAAATAATTAAAGAATATTAAATGAGGATATAGAAAGAAACCCCGAAATTAGGTCCCACTCTCAATATAGTGAACCCGTTAAGTTCTGGTATAAAGGCTTCACCAAAAATATGAGTAAAACGTCCTATCTAGGTATAAAACTTCTGGAATACTACTTTTGGAAGAGTAGTAGAGTCATGCGTTGTAACACCCCACTTCTATTAATGTCACTCCCAAGGGGAATGCATTAACTTCATGGAGGTTTTAAGTGAATATAGAACAGAAAAATTACAACAAGACAGATATAAGTAGTACTTGGAAATTTAAAACTTTATTTCATTGCAGCAGAAGTTAAACATGTTTGTTACATCATAAAAACCATAAATCAGAGTCAAGTACAATATCCATCTTGATAAAACAAAAAAAATAACCCCATTACATAAATAGCCATTAAAGAAGATAACAAGCTGGACTTTACTTCAGTGGTCCAAGCTTTCCAAAAGAGAGATAAAGCAATCCAATCAAACTCCGCTAGAGCTGGGCGCAGCCTGAGGACCTGGAGGGGGGAAAAAGATAGAAATAGAGGGGGTCAGACATAAAGTCTGGTGAGTATGATAATTCTAACAATACTATTATCAAAATAATTAGACTGAGGCACAAGCTGGAAAATAAGGACATGTCTATGAACTATTGGGTATGGAAGAGCAGATAATGATAACGTTAAACGCACACCTAATTACTAACGAATAATTACTACACTGCACCACACCAGTCACCCTAAAGGTTGATCCCACTCACCGAACTTAGAAATTATATAAATAGCTTTGTGTACCCCAAGCGGACTACATAGGTGCCGCCTGCCCCTATCTCTGCTAGGTGTACCCACTACCCACTTGCGATCGGCTCCCTACTCGTAGATACCCGTGCTGATCCCACATTGGGGTGTATCACTCCCCTAAAGTGGCAACCCGATACAACTTAAGGGTGCACGGCTTATACGTACACGATGCAACAACGTCTTACCTACCAGCCTGGGTCCACACACGCATATGAACCCGTTGGACTTGCGTTGCCACCGTTAACCCGTTTCGGCCTCTTATAGTCAAGCCCAGTATGCGTGTCCCGTCCTCGACTTGGGTCGAGCCCACAAAGATACGTTTGGGTTACTGGTTGAAATGGGCCCCCACTATTTACCACAAGCTATCCACCTAAGCTTGTCCCCACTAGTATATCCCACTTAACCCTTTTCTTAGTCATGTTCATTTACATGTGTGTTTGGTTAAGTCTTACTAATCGTATTTCAAATGCCACTAAAGGCACTCACTAGATTCCTCATGCCACCCAAGGCACCTACTTAACCCCCATGTCCCACCTCACATGTTTATCTAGTTAAGTATTTCTTAATTCATTAAGGTCATAACCTTATAAAGACCTCTCACATTAGACTGGCATTTATGGCAGCTGGATTTGCCGGACGGGTCCAGGCAGTCTTACACCATAAAAGAGTCTAACCTCATGTCTTTACAACTGTTATGCTTTAATTTGGGCCTAGGACCTCTCACATTGGGCTGACATTTGTGACTACTGGATTTGCCGGTCGGGTCCGGGCAGGTTTACGTCACAAACGAGTCCAACCTCGTGTCCTAAGCATTGATTATTACTTATAATCTTTTACCCCAGTTTTAATAATTTCCCTATTCAAATTATTAATTAATTCCAATTTTAACGATGTCCATAATTGACTCAATTAAGGCCATCCATTTATGGCATGCAAAATCATATCAATTGCATCCAATTTTCTCAATATTAAATCCTTAATTTTTACCCCTACCCCACGTTGTACGTTCGTACGTTTAATGTAAAATATACGCTAGACTCGAATAGTCAAACTCATAGCATAAAGAGAAATTATCACAACATATATACAACTAAAATAGATCTAATCATAAACGGGGTGAAACTTGCATGTGTGATAGATGTCCAACACCTAAACTTGCATAGGCAAAAACTACAACTTGCATAAAGCTACACATGTCATGTATCTAAAGGTGTCAACTTGTTTGGTAAAATGTCACAATTTACATAATATGATCATAATCCAAATTCATGTATAAACTTGCATATGTGGTTTATGCAACATAATGATGGTGTAAACTAGTATCTAACCCATAGAACTCACACATGTTATAGCCTAATTTTAGATCTAAATAGATGTCGTAGGATATGTGAGATTATACATACTAATCAATCTAAACTTGCATAGGTACATGTGATTTATCATGTGAATCATCATAGCCCAAACATTATATAATCAACATCATGATTTGATCAAGCATAATCTAACTATAACATAAATAATAACATCATGACTTTGTAACATCGCAACTTAGCATAGAAACTTTCAACATATATAACATCATCATCACATAACATAGGATTTACAACATACATGATAGCATAAGATTTACAACATATATAATCAATAATTCACCTCATCCTCTTATAATCCATATCACAAATATAATTAGTTTGCTAATAATCTTATTAAAATCATCATACTCACAATAAGAAAGAGAGTCTTGATTTCCTTTAGAGTTGAGTAGAATTAGATTTTAGATTAGCTTCCTTCCTTTTTAGTTGGCGACGGCTATACTGAGTTCCATGGTGACGGGACGACGGCGACTATTCTATTTTTTTTATGTGATTTTAGAATGAGAGACTACCCATGTATATATAGAATTTAGGATTAGTTTAGACCGTCCGATCAACTCAGAATGAACCTGAACCGTTAAATTAGCCAACTCAGCCCTAAAGACACATCAGCAGCTCAAGATTGGGCTCGGCTCAAACCTGGCCAACTTGACCAGGTCGACACTACAGTCGACCTGGGGGGGGGGGGAGTCGACTCTAGTGTCGACTCCCCAGTCGACCTGCCTGGGCGGGAATTTTCCCGCCCAGCCCGCTTCTGCACTTTCAGTTTGAATTTTTAAATTTTCCTGCGAGCTGTTTTGAATTTTCTGAAACTTCCGATGGCCATAACTTCTTCATACGAAGTCCAGTTCACACAAACTCGGACTCTATCTCAACCAGAATTCCGAGACGAACACAATGGCGCAACCCGTTTCCCTTAATTCTCACATCTGAAATTAATTATTCTTTAATTTGTGAATATTAATATTAACAAAATTACGGGGTGTTACATTCTCCCCTCCTTAAAGGATTTCGACCCCGAAATCTTCAAGTCAAGAAGAATGTATATCCTAACATCCAATCGTCCATCTACTCAACCATCAAACACAGGCATCCATTGTCCTTATAGACTTCTTATGCTTTCATGTTTAAATGCACAGTGTGTGTATATGTCCATATCTAATGCAAAATCTGGCGGTCCACTGATTCAGTTGACCTCCTTAATGCAAATCATGATAGTGCCATGCGTCCATTATGTATGCAAAAGTTTCTTAATGCTACATATTATCTCTATATGCGTGCACAATCATCATCTGAATGCAGCATCCATATGATAAAAAAAAAAATCCTCATACATCCATTTTACTAAATACATCCATATATATGCAATATGCAATATGAAGTGACTGAGCCGATCTAGTGCCTAAAGTGTGTGCATATGCATTCACGAGCAACCACTAGCAAACACTCGCATCCACTATGCATCCATCATACATAACATGTTTCAAACACATGTTTCAACCATAGGATTTCTCTAACTAAAGGTCAAAGATACTAGCGAGAGGACATACTAAAGATAAGATAAGTACAAGCTAAGCGATAAAGGAGAAATTAAAAGACATACCCTCAAAAATAAAAGGGTAAAATGAACGCATCTTCTCTTCTATCTCCCAAGTAGCGTTGCTCTCATCATCTCCCCATTGCACTTTGACTAGTCTAACCTCTCGATTTCTCAGCTTCTTGATCTCCGACCCAAGAATGCATGTAGGAGCTCGTCGAATCGTCGCATCACGCTCTATCTCCACCTCTCTAAGCAAGTTCGGCTCTACCACCTCCGCGGTCTCGTGTAGGCACTTCCTCAAATGTGATACATGGAATACGTCGTGTACACCACTAAGTCTCTCAGGCAACTCCACTCTATACGCCATCTGTCCAAACTTCTCCTTAATAGGAACGACCCTACGAACCTTGGTGCTAATTTCCCAACGGACCCAAAGCGAACAACGTTCCGTAATGGAGACACTTTGATAAAGACCATGTCCCCAACATCAAACTCAAGATCTGTCCTCCTCTTATCCGCATAAGATTTCTGCCTATCTTGCGCTGCTTTCATCCTTCTTCGAATCAAATCAATCTTCTCCGAAGTCTCTCTAATCATATCGGGCCCAAGTAAGATCTTATCCGTAGATTCCCACCAACATGTAGGTGAACGACAAGGTCGTCCATAAAGAATTTCGAAAGGTGCCATGCCAATGCTGGACTGAAAGCTATTATTATATGCGAACTCCACCAATGGAAGATGCTCTTCCCATGTACCCCCAAAGTCTAGGATACATAGCCTCAAAAGGTCCTCTAGAATATGATTCACCCTCTCGGTTTGGCCGTCCGTCTGAGGATGATATGCGGTGCTCAAACATAACTGAGTCCCTACCGCTTCTTGTAAGCTCCTCCAAAATTCGCTAGTGAAGATAGGATCGTGGTCGCTTACTATGCTAGAAGGAACACCATGCAAACGAACTATCTCTCGGACGTATACAGAAGCTAACCATGGAGCAGTCCTCTTACTCTTCACGGGAATAAAATGGGCGCTTTTAGTAAGTCTATCTACTATAACCCAAATCCCCGTATTACCCTTCCTTGATCTTGGTAATCCATCCACAAAGTCCATCGAGACACTTTCCCATTTCCATAGTGGAACCTCCAATGGGTGAAGCAACCCACCGGGTTTCTTTTGCTCCGCTTTTACTTGTTGGCACACCAAGCATCTAGCGACATGCTCGGCCACATCCCTCTTCATACCGGCCCAAAATAAAACTCGCTTCATGTCTTTGTACATCTTATCCCCGCCGAGATGAATGGTCATCTTCGAACGATGTGCATCATCAAGAATAGTCTTCCTCATGTCCTCGTCTCGTGGTACACAAAATCTACTATCCCTACGTAACCAACCCTTATCATCTTGGGTATACCTACGGAGATGGCTTGATGACTCCCCACTTTTGAGCTTCTCCACTAACTCAACCAACTGTGGGTCGTCTCGCTGTGCCTCACCAATCCGTCCCAAAAGCGTAGGTCTGACCTCCAAGGATGCTAGCAAACCGGGTACAAAGTCAACGGAAGGTCTAAAATCAAACATAGAGATGAAATCTAAGTTTCGCCGTTCAACAAACAATGGACTCAAGGACAGCCTTTTCCTACTTAAGGCGTCTGCCACCACGTTACCCTTGCCAGGGGTATATGCTATTTCGAAGTCGTAGGATGCTAAGAATTCCATTCACCTTTGTTGTCTTAAATTCAAGTCCTTCTGAGAGAATAAGTATTTTAAAGATTTGTGGTCAGTGAATAATTCGAATTTCTCGCCAAGAAGATAATGGCGCCAAGACTTAAGCGCAAAAACAATTGCGGCCAACTCTAGGTCATGCGTGGGGTAATTCTTCTCATGCACCCTCAACTGCCTTCCACCATAGGCTATTACCCTACCCTCTTGCATTAAGACTGCGCCTAGACCTGTCCCACAAGCATCGGTATAAACAGTAAATGGCTTACTCCCGTCTGGCAGCACTAAGACTAGAGCTGAGGTCAAAGCTCTCTTTAAACGTTGGAACGCATCATCACAATCTACGTCCCACGCGAAGACTAGGTTCTTCTTCGTTAGGCGTGTCAATGGAGCTGATATTTTTGTGAAGTCTTTGATAAACTTCCTATAGTAGCCAGCCAACCCCAAGAAACTCCTTACTACAGTATCATTTTTAGGGACCTTCCAATCTTGGATGGCCACCACCACCTTCGCGGGATCCACAGCTATCCCTTCTTTGGAAACCACGTGCCCTAAGAATCGCACTTCCTCTCTGCAGAAGTGACACTTAGTAAATTTAGCTTTAAGGTTATGCGCTCGTAGAGTCTCCAACACTTCCCTAAGATGTAGGGCATGCTCTTCTTCATTCTTAGAATAGATCAAGATGTCGTCTACAAAGACCACCACGAATTTATTAAGGTACTCCCTAAACACCCTACTCATCAAATCAACAAAGTATGCGGGGGCGTTTGTCAAACCGAAGGGCATCACTAGCCATTCATAGAAACCGTCCGGAGTCCTAAAGGCAGTCTTGTCAATGCTATCCTCAGCAACTCTCAACTGATGGAAACCAGTGGCTAAGTCCAACTGCGAAAACACTGAGGCGCCAACGAACTGATCGAAGAGATCGTCAATCCTCGGCAGTGGGTGTCTGTTCTTCTTAGTAAGCTTATTAAGTTCTTTATAGTCCACACAAAGTCTAAGGGACCCATTCGCCTTTGTGGCAAATACTATTGGAGCACCCCACTCCGATATACTTCGTCTTATGAACCCCTTCTCAAGCAACTCCTCACTTGCTTATTGAGTTCCCTCCTTTCACGAGGAGCCATGTGGCGTATTGGAAAAGATACGGGTTTTGCATTATCCACAAGATATATTCGAAAATCTATCTCCCACATCGGAGGCAAGCCCTTCACCTCCTCAAACACATCCGAGTATTCTCGGACCACTCTAACAGATCTTAGATTCTCCACAGACGCGTCAAGCGATTTTAGATAACTTAGCATAACGGAATTTATGGGATTACAAAAGATTTCGAGAGCGTTACCAAGGCGAGTCATGAGCCTAACTACTCTCCTTTCACAATCAAGAACGGCCCCATTTTTGGATAACCAATCAATTCCTAAAATTAGCCCATAGCCCGTGAAGCCCAAAACATAAGCATCATATCTAAACTCAACGTTAAGTATAGAAATTTTCATATCCAAACACATCATGGACAAATAAGCTGAGCCCCCAATTGGATTCGAAACAACTAAGGGACCCTCTACTAAACTAGTGTTTAAGTGCAGTGATTCAACTAATGATGTAGAGATAAACGAATGCGATGCGCCCGAATTGAATAAGGTACGGATAGGATGATCAAATAGAAAAACTAAGCTTTCAACAGAAACGGTGCTACCTCGTTCTTGCAGCGGTGGGACTGCGAGAGCCTGAACTTGTCCCCTTGCCTGCCCTGGTGCCATAAGAGCCTGCACCTGTCCCCCCGAGGTAGACCCTGCCATCTGCCCCTTCTTTGGGCAGTCCTTCACTAGATGTCCCGCTTCACCACAGTGAAAACAACCAGTCTTCTTTTTCTTTCTGCAATCCTTGCTGAGATGGCCCGGTGTCCCATAGTTAAAGCATCTTTTCTTTCCTTTGCCATTATTGTCTTTACCACCGTTCTTGTTTTGCTGTTGTGGTTTCTTCTGATCCCCTTTCTTCTTGGGTGCCTTATTAGCATTAGCGCCTTTCTCCTCGTGCATGAGTGTCATGTCTACTAGCTTCTCAAAGGTGGCCCCCATAGGGATGTGGGTCATAGCCAACCCCTGCAATGGCTCATTCAAGCCATTAACGAACCTCAGAGCCTTCTTCTCCTGCGTGTTCACCAAATCTAAGCCAAACCTTGCCAATTGGTTAAATTTGTTGACGTACACTTTTACCGATAGATTTCCCTGCTTCAATGTCAAGAACCTTTCCATGTATAGATTCTCTTCTGCCCTTGAGAGAAACTTTGCCTCAAACCTACGTCTGAAATCCGCCCAAGAATCAATAGGACGCTCCCCATTAGTGACCTCCCACCAAAACGAGGCCTCTCCCTTCATTAACCAAGCTGCTAATTTGACTTTCCTCCCTTCTTCTACTTCAAAGATTTCTAGCAATTCTTCCACCTCCTTAAGCCAATCTCTAGCTTCCACAAATGTTTCTGACCATTGAAAAGGTTTTCCACCCATAGCCTTAAATTCCTTGCATGTCTTTGCAAAAGTATCAGCGCGAGGAGGGGGAGGAGGAGGAGGAGGAGCGGGTGCAATTGGTGGTGGAGGAACATTGGCTGGACTTGCAGCGGCCCTAGCCTCCAATAACCTCCTATACCATCCTGGTATCGTTACACCCTCCGGAAGGTTAAGATCTTCAGCCATGCTGAAACGAAAAAGGAAAGATTCAAAATGGAGAATTCGAAAGATAAAGATATATGGCTATTGGGGATTATGTTTTTCATAAAAACTTTCCTCTTAAAATAACTCATTAAGACATGTTTTTGAAAACACTTCTTCCAAAAATACTTTAGAAAAATAGTTTTTCTAAAAAAATTATCTGCTCTGGTAACCTTAAGCTCTGATACCACGTGTAACACCCCACTTCCATTAATGTCACTCACAAGGGGAATGCATTAACTTAATGGAGGTTTTAAGTGAATATAGAACAGAAAAATTACAACAAGACAGATATAAGTAGTACCTGGAAATTTAAAACTTTATTTCATTGCAGCAGAAGTTAAACATGTTTGTTACATCATAAAAACCATAATTCAGAGTCAAGTACAATATCCATCTTGATAAAACAAAATACATAACCACATTACATAAATAGCCATTAAAGAAGATAACAAGCTGGACTTTACTTCAGCGGTCCAAGCTTTCCAAAAGAGAGATAAAGCAATCCAATCAAACTCCGCTAGAGCTGGGCCCACCCTGAGGACCTGGAGGGGGGAAAGATAGAAATAGAGGGGGTCAGACATAATGTCAAGCGAGTATGATAATTCTAACAATACTATTATCAAAATAATTAGACTGAGGCACAAGCTGGAAAATAAGGAAATGTCTATGAACTATTGGGTATGGAAGAGCGGATAAAGATAACGTTAAAGGCACACCTAATTACTAACGAATAATTACTACACTGCACCACACCAGTCACCCTAAAGGTTGATCCCACTCACCGAACTTAGAAATTATATAAATAGCTTTGTGTACCCCTAGCTGACTACATAAGTGCCGCCTGCCCCTATCTCCGCTAGGTGTACCCACTACCCACTTGCGATCGGCTCCCTACTCGTAGATACCCGTGCTGGTCCCACAGTGGGATGCATCACTCCCCTAAAGTGGCAACCCGATACAACTTAAGGGTGCATGGCTTATACCTACATGATGCAACAACGTCTTATCTACCAGCCTGGGTCCACACACGCATATGAACCCGTTGGACTTGCGTTGCCACCGTTAACCCGTTTCGGCCTCTTATAGTCAAGCCCAACATGCGTGTCCCGTCCTCGACTTGGGTCGAGCCCACAAAGATACGTTTGGGTTACAGGTTGAAATGGGCCCCCACTATTTACCACAAGCTATCCACCTAAGCTTGTCCCCACTAGTATATCCCACTTAACCCTTTTCTTAGTCATGTTCATTTACATGTGTGTTTGGTTATGTCTTACTAATCGTATTTCAAATGCCACTAAAGGCACTCACTAGATTCCTCATGCTACCCAAGGCACCTACTTAACCCCCATGTCCCACCTCACATGTTTATCTAGTTAAGTATTTCTTAATTCATTAAGGCCATAACCTTATAAAGACCTCTCACATTAGACTGGCATTTATGGCAGCTGGATTTGTCGGGCGGGTCCGGGCAGTCTTACACCATAAAAGAGTCTAACCTCGTGTCTTTACAACTGTTATGCTTTAATTTGGGCCTAGGACCTCTCACATTGGGCTAACATTTGTGACTACTGGATTTTCCGGTCGGGTCCGGGCAGGTTTACGTCACATACGAGTCCAACCTCTTGTCCTAAGCATTGATTATTACTTATAATCTTTTACCCCAGTTTTAATAATTTCTCTATTCAAATTATTAATTAATTCCAATTTTAACGATGTCCATAATTGACTCAATTATGGCCATCCAATTATGCATGCAAAATCATATCAATTGCATCCAATTTTCTCAATATTAAATCCTTAATTTTTACCCCTACCCCACGTTGTACGTTCGTACGTTTAATGTAAAATATACGCTAGACTCGAATAGTCAAACTCATAGCATAAAGAGAAATTATCACAACATATATACAACTAAAATAGATCTAATCTTAAACGGGGTGAAACTTGCATGTGTGATAGATGTCCAAAACCTAAACTTGCATAGGCAAAAACTACAACTTGCATAAATCTACACATGTCATGGATCTAAAGGTGTCAACTTGTTTGGTAAAATGTCACAATTTACATAATATGATCATAATCCAAATTCATGTATAAACTTGCATATGTGGTTTATGCAACATAATGATGGTGTAAACTAGCATCTAACCCATAGAACTCACACATGTTATAGACTAATTTTAGATCTAAATAGATGTCATAGGATATGTGAGATTATACATACTAATCAATCTAAACTTGCATAGGTACATGTGATTTATCATGTGAATCATCATAGCCCAAACATATATATAATCAACATCATGATTTGATCAAGCATAAGCTAACTATAACATAAATAATAACATCATGACTTTGTAACATCGCAACTTAGCATAGAAACTTTCAACATATATAACATCATCATCACATAACATAGGATTTACAACATACATGATAGCATAAGATTTACAACATATATAATCAATAATTCACCTCATCCTCTTATAATTCATATCACAACTTAATCTAATTAGTTTGCCAATAATCTTATTAAAATCATCATACTCACAATAAGAAAGAGAGTCTTGATTTCCTTTAGAGTTGAGTAGAATTAGATTTTAGATTAGCTTCCTTCCTTTTTAGTTGGCGGCGGCTATACTGAGTTCCATGGCGACGGCATGACGGCGGCTATTCTATTTTTTTATGTGATTTTAGAATGAGAGACTACCCATGTATATATAGAATTTAGGATTAGTTTAGACCATCCGATCAACTCAGAATGAACCTGAACCGTTAAATTAGCCAACTCAGCCCTAAAGACACATCAGCAGCTCAAGATTGGGCTCGACCCAAACCTGGCCGACTTGACCAGGTCGACACTACAGTCGACCTGGGGGGGTGGGGGAAGTCGACTCCAATGTCGACTCCCCAGTCGACCTGCCTAGGCGGGAATTTTCCTGCCCAACCTGCTTCTGCACTTTCAGTTTGAATTTTTAAATTTTCCTACGAGCTGTTTTGAATTTTCTGAAACTTCCGATGGCCATAACTTCTTCATACGAAGTCCAATTCATGCAAACTCGAACTCTATCTCAACCAGAATTACGAGACGAACACAATGGCGCAACCCGTTTCCCTTAATTTTCACATATGAAATTAATTATTCTTTAATTTGTGAATATTAATATTAACAGAATTACGGGGTGTTACATGCGTAAACATTTACTATGTTGGGCTATAATCACTAACCTCGTTAGGCATACATCTTGAGTTGAACCAAATGGGATACATCTGTGTATTATAATATGTATTTTAAATTTCTTAGTCACCAGAACTTGTTGTTCTTACCCCTCCTCATTACAACCTCCCAGGTTTCCTAGAGAAGGTCGGGTTCTCACAGATAATTATGTTTGGCATTCGGTTCTCGTTCTCTATCATGCTCGGTATTGACAAAGTGACTTACTTTGGAAAAAGCAGTTACTTGAGTTAATACTAGTTTATCCTATCTTGTTTCCGTTGTGAGTTTTCTTTTATCGTTCTTTGATTATGCTCATGCTCATTTATTGTAGGTACCAGATATACACGCTCCATGCTTGGATGTGTTCAAGTTTTGATTTTTGTCAAAATTTGGGTGTAGAATATTGTGGGGTGTTACATTTGATATCAGAGCCTAGGTTAAATGATTAGAGGAATTAGTTACATTAGGACTCGTGAGAGAACGTAATTCGATTTTCATTTTCTGTTTTCTTCGTCTTTCTTACTCGACTTTAATTTATTTCGACAATGAAATTAATCGTGGGCCTAATAATATAAAATGGGCTTTGAGCAGCTAATGGCTGAAATATGTTGAGTTTGCGTTTCTAGCCAATTCTGTCTTACCCCACAGTACGTTGGCGATCTCATTGTGAAGAGCATGAGGATGACATATGGTGGATCTCGTTGATTCGAGTTTGAAGACTGGACAAAAATCTAGTTACAACCGAGATATTCATAATTTCCTAGTTTGGTTTTGTTGGTAGTTCCGGTCAAGACCATTACTCGATCCAAAACGGGAAGAGTCCACATTAATATATCGTATCCTTTTCAAAAATATAATTATGATGTGTATTCATTTGTGAAACACCCCACCTCCGTTGAGGTCACTCACAAAGGGAATGTCTTAACTTCGGTGGAGCATTGTAGGTAAAAGACACAGATAATTTACATGACAGACATATAAGCAGCGGAAAAACTAAATTTATTTCATACGTAGTTCATAACAAAACACTACAGCAAACAATCTCAAAACAACTTCCAACTCATTACATCAAAATCCCTGTCTTGATTAAAAACATAAAGAAGCATAGGACAAAATAAAATAGCATAAATCCCCATGGAGAGTGTATGCAAAGCCATAGCCCAAGAGAAGAGAATCCAAGCAATACATCTACTCTCTTCAAGCTTGCAAAAGGTCTGAACTAAGCTGGACTGTTCCCTCCTTGTGGACCTGGGGGGAAAACGGAAGAAAAGAAGACGAAAGAAAAATGGGTCAGACATGAGTCTGGTAAGTCCAGTGATTATTTATTATGTAAACTAGAAAAAGGATTATGACATGGATAAACTGAATCTAGGAAAACACCCTAGAAATAAGATAATAAGACTGAATATGCTATCGCACTCATCTCAACTCCTCTGCACCCCCTTACAAGTGTTTTCAACTAGCACCATGTGTTCAAGATAAATGATCCCCTTTTTTCTATCGATCGACTCCTACTCGTATACGTTTACCACTTGTGTCATTCGACCACGCTTGATTGTAGATACTTGTGCTGGTTCCACCATGGGGTGTATCAAATCCTATGGTGGCAACCCGACACAATTCAAGATGCACAGTGTATAACTACTGATCCCCAGTGTCTGCTTTTTCCACTTCGGAGTACGTGCACGTCCGCACTCTGTCGGAACCTACACTGACGCACCACCCGCCGTTGTTTTGACCGCTTATAATCAGCCCAGTAATCGTGCCCCACCCTGCCTAGTCCAGGGCACCATGATACATCTATGTGGGTTACTGCTGAAATGGGTCCCCGTTACTAGGGTTTCCTAATCAACATGTTAAATTGGTTAAGTGTCCAAATTTACCTAAACCCACCCATTAGTTTAGTTAACATGCTGTATTGGTTAAGTGTTGGCTTAATTAACTTAATCCTACCATTCCTGTCTTAGCTTTAATTCATTCATTAAAGCACTAACCACTCACATTAGACAGGTATTGTTGCGGTCACTGGATATGCCGGTCGGGTCCGGGCAGTTTTACACCGCAACTCAGTCTCACCTCAGGTTCTTTTGGACTCAATGCACTAACCTCTCACATTAGATATATATTGTTACGGTTGCTGGATGTGCCGGGCGGTTCCGGGCAGTCTTACACTGTAACTCAATCTAACCTCGGGTTAGGCATATTCGTCTTTTTTCTAAATTTACATATTCACCTTTCATATTTATATGTAAATTATTGTCATTCAAGTCATGCCCAATTTCTCTCTAAATCATGTTCATAATTTTCGGTATATAAATTATAACAATTTTATGTCGCTTATCATTCATATATTTATGGGCCCAATTATGCCATTAATATAAATTTAAGGTTTTCCCAACGTTACCCCCGTCATACGTTCACAAAATTCACATAGAATGTTAGGCTCATAACTTAGCCTAACTTATATATAAAAGGGGAAAGAAGGGAGCATGTACTACTCATACAACATAATAAGGATCTAACTAAACATGTGTCATATAAATTTGGCATAAAATAATGAACTTGCATTTTTGGATCCAATTAACATGAGTCTTAAGCATATGAAATTTCCCAACTCCGACTAGGCATGTAAATGTAAACTGTTATTTTGGACCCAATAAACATGAATCTTTAAGCATACAGAATTACACAAGTTCAACTAGGCATGTAAATGTGAGCTTCTATTTTGGATCCAATAAACATGAATCTCAAGCATATAGAATTACACAAGTTCAATTAGGCATGTGAATGTGAACTTTTATTTTGGATCTAATAAACATGACTGTCAAGCATATAGAATTACACAAGTTCAACTAGGCATGTGAATGTGAGCTTTCAATTTGGATCCAGTTTTCATAGATCTAAATGTAGATCTAAACATAATACATGTCTTAGCCTAACAACTTGCATCATAGATCTAAACATAATACATGTCTTAACTTAACAACATGCATATTACATAACATGAAAAAGTCACAAAATTTACATAATACACGATTGGTTTAACATCAACATAATAACCACAATAATCTCACAAGCATATACGATAGAATCGTTAAAAGAATAGACATAAATCAGCATCGTCATTATCTTACAACTAGGAATTACTCTAGTTTTCATTTTATTACAAATCGTAACTTTTAATCGCTCACATCTAAATAATAACAGGACTTACAAACAAAAGAAAGTCCTGTTTTCTGGGATCTGTTTTCTGAAACTGAAAAGCAATCCCTTGACGAAGAGCATCAATTCTCTAAGTTAGTTTTGATTTATAGCTTTAATCTTACTTCCTAGTTTGAAAAGAAATGGTGGCTTGGTTAGGACGATCATTGACAGCATGGTGGCTCCTTGGAATGAATTTGTGTGATTTAGGGTTGAGGAATAGGGTTGCTTTTATAGAGTTTTAATTAAATAAGAGCCGTTAGATCAACCTAGAATTAATCCGGACCATCCAGACAAGATAGAGTTATCCAGAACAGCCACATCAGCCCTAATGACTCAGCAAAGAGTCAAAATCATCACATTTCAGATCTGCCCCGGGGAGGGGGGGTAGGTCGACCCCCAGGTCGACCTGTACAGGGGAGGTCGACTCCCTGGTCGACCTGGCCTAGGGCGGGAAAATTCCCGCCCAGCCCGCTTCTGAGTTTGAATTCGAATTTTGAACTTTAATTTGAGCTGTTTTTATTTATTTAAATTCCTGAAACTTCTGAAGGTCATAACTCCTTTATACGGAGTCTGATTTACGCAAACTTGGACTCTGTCTCAAGCATAATTCCGAGACGAACACAATGGCGTAACCCGTTTCCTTAATTCTTCTTCTAAAAATTAAGTGTTCTTTAATTCGTTACTTTAATGATTACAGAAAATACGGGGTGTTACATTCTCCCCTCCTTAAAAGATTTCGTCCCCGAAGTCTTCAAGTCTAGAAGAACGTATATCCTACCATCCAATTGTCCATCTACTCAACCATCAAACACAGGCGTCCATTGTCCTTTGAAAGACCTCTAATGCCTCCATGACTGTATGCATAGTGTGTGTACATGTCCTTATCTAATGCAAAATCAGGCAATCTAATGATTCAGTTGACCTCCTTAATGTGAATCATGTTTGTGTCATGAATCCATTATGTATGCAATTATTCCTAATTATACTTTCTACATGAGTGCACAATCATTCATACATATGCAACGTCCCTATGATAACACATCAAGTTTTCAATCCGTATACAACTACATATATGTGTATGCAATATGAAAGTGACTGAGCCGATCTAACACCTAATGTGTGTGTATATGCATCCACGAGCAACCACTAGCTACCACTTGCAGCCATCAATCATAACATGTTTCAAATACATGTTTACATCCATTGGTTTCTACCTAAGGATAAAGGATAGGACTGAGGAGATATACTAGAAAGGTAGATACATGCATAAATTTATGGAAAAAGAGATCAAGGATGTACCCTCAAAAAGATAAGGGTAGGCTGTGCGTATCTTGGCCTCAGTCTCCCAAGTCGCGTCTTCCTCAGTGTCGCTCCATTGAACTTTAACAAGCTTGACTTCACGGTTGCGTAGTTTCTTGACTTCTGTTCCCAAGATACGAGTTGGAACTCTCCTCACCGTTGCTTCTCGTTCCACTTCTATCTCCTCTAGTATGCTTGTTTTCACCACTTCTGCAGACTCATGAAAGCACTTCCGTAGGTCAGAAACATGAAAGACATTATGAACTCCAGCCAATCTTTCGGGCAGCTCTTCTCTATAAGCCATCTTCCCAATCTTCTCAATGATAGGAAACGTCCCTACAAATCTTGGTGCCAACTTTCCTGCGGATCCAAAGCGAACGACGTTCCTTAAAGGAGATACTTTAAGGAAAACCCTGTCTCCAACCTCAAACTCAAGGCCGGTCCTTCTTTTATCTGCGTAGGACTTCTGTCTATCTTGTGCGGTCTTCATTCGCCTTCATATCAAGTCCACTTTTTCTGAAGTTTCTCTGATCATGTCTGGTCCAAGTATGAGCTTGTCTGTAGACTCCCACCAACAAGTTGGTGATAGGCATGGTCTTCCATATAAAGCTTCGAAGGGTGCCATGCCTATGGTGGCTTGGTAGCTATTGTTGTAAGCGAATTCCACCAAAGGAAGGTGATCTCCGCATGACCCCCCAAAATCTAGAATGCACAATCTCAGGAGGTCTTCTAATACTCTGTTCACCCTTTCCGTCTGACCATCGGTTTGGGGGTGATAGGCCGTGCTTAAGCATAGCTGTGTGCCCACAGCCTCTTGCAAGCTCCTCTAAAACTCGCTTGTAAAGATAGGGTCTCGATCACTCACTATACTGGGGGGTATCCCATGGAGCCGAACTATCTCTTTAAGATAAATAGATGCTAGAGACGAGACAGTCCTTCTACTCTTAATAGGTATAAAGTGAGCGCTTTTAGTGAGCTTGTCCACTATTACCCAAATACTGGTATTGCCCCTTCTTGACCTAGGCAACCCATCAACAAAGTCTATCGAAATGCTATCCCATTTGTACTGTGGGACCTCTAGAGGATGAAGCAGACCGTCAGGCTTCTTCTGCTCCGCTTTGACTTATTGGCATACCAAGCACTTAGCAACGAGCTCAGCTACATCCCTCTTCATGCCATTCCAAAAGAAAACCCTTTTTATGTCTTTATACATTTTGTCTCCACCTAGGTGTATGGTCAGCTTAGAATGGTGTGCCTCTTCGAGAACCTTCTTCACCAAATCCCTTGCTTGTGGGACGCATAGTCTTCCATCCCGTCTCAACCAACCCTTGTCATCGATGGAGTATCTATTGAGGTGACTAGAAGTCTCACCCCTAATTAGCTTATCCATCACATCAACTAGTTGAGGGTCTTCACGTTGTGTGGTCCCTATTGAGTCCAAAAGAGTAGGCCGCACTTCTAGCGATGCTAACAGACCAGGTACAAATTCAGAGGAGGGTATAAAGTCAAAGTCTGCTATGTACTCCAAGCTTTGCCTTTCTACAAAGAGAGGACTTACGGTCAGCTTCTTTCTACTCAAAGCGTCTGCTACTACATTGCCCTTGCCATGGGTATAGGAAATCTCAAAATCATATGAGGCCAGAAATTCCATTCACCTTTGTTGTCTTAAGTTAAGATCTTTCTGTGAGAAAAGGCACTTTAATGATTTGTGGTCAGTAAACAATTCAAACCTTTCTCCTAGTAGGTAATGACGCCATGATTTAAGAGCGAAAACAATGGCAGTTAGCTCCATGTCATGTGTTGGGTAGTTACTCTCATGTGCCCTCAATTGCCTTCCCCCATAACAAACAACTTTGCCTTCTTGCATTAAGACAGCGCCCAATCCTGTACCGCATGCATCTGCGTATATGGTAAACATTTTGCTCCAATCAGGCAATGTCAGAACTGGGGCTGTTGTTAGAGCCCTTTTCAAACGTTGGAAAACAACATCACAATCCAAATCCCAAACGAAAGTCAGGTTCTTCTTTGTCAATCTTGTGAGTGGGGCTGAGATTTTCGCAAAGTCTTTGATGAACTTTCGATAAAAACCCGCTAGCCCGAGAAAGATTCGGACTTCGGTTGCATTCCGTGGGACCTTCCAATCTTGTACCGCAACTACTTTTGTGGGGTCCACAGCTATCCCTTCTTTGGACACCACATGTCCAAGGAATCTTACTTCTTTTCTCCAGAAATGGCATTTGGAGAATTTGGCTTTTAGCTGATGTGCACGAAGATTATCCATGACTTCCTTTAAAGGCAGAGCATGCTCTTCCTCACTCTTCGAGAAGATCAAAATGTCGTCTACGAAGACCACCACAAACTTATTAAGGAACTCCCTGAACACCCTGCTCATCAAGTCAACGAAATAAGCTGGTGCGTTCGTCAAGCCGAAAGGCATGACAAGCCACTCGAAGAAACCATCCGGGGTTCTGAACGCGGTCTTATCAATGTTGTCTTTAGCCACTCTTAGCTGATGAAACCCGATAGCCAGATCTAGTTAGGAGAAAACTGATGCACCTACAATTTGATCGAACAAGTCATCTATTCTTGGAAGTGGGTACCTATTCTTCTTGGTCAGCTTGTTTAGCTCCTCATAGTCAACAGATAGGCGAAGTGAACCATCCGCTTTGGTTGCGAATACTATTGGAGCACCCCATTCAGAAATACTCTGCCTTATGAACCACATTTCTTGCAGCTCTTTAACTTGCTTGCTGAGCTCTTTCCTCTCCCTTGGAGCCATGTGCCTAACGGGTAAAGCAACGGGTTTTGCGTTATCAACGAGGTATATGCGGAAGTCTATCTCCCGCTTCGGAGGTAAGCCCTTCACCTCTTCAAATACATCCGAGTATTCACGGACTACTCTAACAGACTACAAATTCTCAACAGACGCATCAAGAGATTCTAGATAGCTAAGCATAACAGTTTTCATGGGATTGCAAGAGATTTCGAGAGTGTTACCGAGGCGATTCATGAGTCTAACCACTCTCTTTTCACAATCGAGGACGGCACCATTACTGGATAACCAATCCATGCCTAGAATCAACCCATAGCCCGTGAAGCCCAAGACATAGGCATTACATCTAAACCCAACGCTTAGTATAGAAATTTTCAAATCCAAACAAATCATTGATAAATAAGCCGAACCCCCAATTGGATTTGAAACAACCAAGGGATCCTCTACTATACTGGTGTCTAGGTGCAGAGATTCAACTAAAGCAGTAGATATAAAAGAGTACGATGCGCCAGAATCAAAGAGTGTCCAAACAGGATGATCAAAATGATAAACTAAACTCTCAACAGAAATATTTCTACCTCGCTCTTGCGGAGGTGCTATGAGAGCGTGAACCTGCCCTCCAGAGGTAGATCCAGCTCTCTGCCCTTGCCCTTGCTTTCTTGGGCAGTCCTTAGCCATGTGTCCTGTCTCGCCGCAGTGAAAACAACCACCCATCTTCCTCTTCTTCTTTCTGCAGTCCTTAATCAGATATCCAGGAATGCCACAAAATTTACACTTCCTCTTGTCACGGGGTTTGTTGTTCTTCCCGCCCTTCTTGAAATCTGTCTTCTTGTTCTGTGATCCTTCCACTTTCTTATCTTGAGGTACCTCCACCCTTGTCTCTTTCTTGCCAACCTTATCTTCTTCTTGTAACAGTGCCATGTCCACCTGTCTCTCATAAGTCGCACCCATAGGTATATAGGACATAGCTACGCTGTGTAGTGGCTGATTCAATCCTTTAACAAAACGGAGAGCCTTCTTATGTGGAGTGTTCACTAACTCCAATCCGAACCTAGCCAGCTGGTTGAATTGGTTAACGTATTCCTTGACCGACATACTTCCCTGTTTGAGAGCTAAGAACTTCTCCATTTGTAGGCTTCGTTCAGCTTGTGAGAGGAACTTCATTTCAAACCTCATTCTGAAATCCATCCAAGTTTCAACTGGTCTTTCAGCATTAGTAACTTCCCACCAATAGGAGGCTTTGTCTTTAAGCAACCATATGGCCAACTGTATCTTCTGCCTATCGTCCACTTCGAAGATAACAAACAAATCCTCAGTTTCTTTGAGCCTGTTTCTAGCTTCCACGAATGATTCAGTTCCATTAAAGTTCTTCCCACCCATGGCTCGAAAGTCTCTACATATCTTTGAGAAAGTATTTGCACGCGGAGGAGGAGGAGGAACCGCTGCAGTTGGGGGAGGAGGAACGTCTACTGGGCCTACGACATTAGCCCTAGCCTCTAGGTACTTTCTGAACCAGCCAGGTACCGGCACGCCCTCTAGAAGGTTAAGATCCCCAGACATGCTGAAACGGAAAAGAAAGATTCAAAACAAGGGATAGAAAGATAGTGCATATGGCTTTGGGGATTACGCCTTTTAAAAACAACACTTTTTCTTGAAAAATGCTTCTTTAAACTTCTTTTTGAAAAACAGTATTCAAAAACTTTTATCTGATCTGGTAAACCTTTGCTTTGATACCAAGTGAAACACCCCACCTCCGTTAAGGTCACTCACAAAGGGAATGCCTTAACTTCGGTGGAGCATTGTAGGTAAAAGACAAAGATAATTTACAAGACAGACATATAAGCAGCGGAAAAACTAAATTTATTTCACACGTGGTTCATAACAAAACATTACAGCAAACTGTCCCAAAACAACTTCCAACTCATTACATCAAAATCTCTGTCTTGATTAAAAACATAAAGAAGCATAAGACAAAATAAAATAGCATAAATCCCCGTGGAGAGTGTATCCAAAGCCATAGCCCAAGAGAAGAGAATCCAAGCAATACATCTACTCTCTTCAAGCTTGCAAAAGGTCTGAACTAAGCTGGACTGTTCCCTCCTTGTGGACCTAGGGGGAAACGGAAGAAAAGAAGACGGAAGAAAAATGGATCAGACATGAGTCTGGTAAGTCCAGTGATTATTTATCATGTAAACAAGAAAAAGGATTATGACATGGATAAACTGAATCTAGGACAACACCCTATAAATAAGATAATAAGACTGAATATGCTATCATACTCATCTCACGTCCTCTGCACCCCCTTACAAGTGTTTTCAACTAGCACCATGTTTTCAAGATAAATGATCCCTTTTTTTCTATAGATCGTCTCATACTCGTATACGTTTACCACTTGTGTCATTCGGCCCCGCTTGATTGTAGATACCTGTGCTGGTCCTACCATGGGGTGTATCAAATCCTATGGTGGCAACCCGACACAACTCAAGATGCACAATGTATAACTACTGATGCCCAGTGTCTGCTTTTTCCACTTCGGAGTACGTGCACGCCTGCACTCCATCGGAACCTACACTGACGCACCACCCGTCGTTGTTTTGATAGCTTATAATCAGCCCAGTAATCGTGCCCCACCCTGCCTAGTTAAGGGTACCATGATACATCTTTGTGGGTTACTGCTGAAATGGGTCCCCGTTACTAGGGTTTCCAAATCAACATGTTAAATTGGATAAGTGTCCAAATTTACCTCCCCACCCATCAGTTTAGTGAACATGTTGTATTGGTTAAGTGTTGGCTTAATTAACTTAACCCTACCATTCCTGTCTTAGCTTTAATTCATTCATTAAAGCACCAACCACTCACATTAGGCAGGTATTGTTGCGATCACTGGGTATGCCGGTCGGGTCAGGCAGTTTTACACCGCAACTCAGTCTAACCTCGGGTTCTTTTGGGATCAATACACTAACCACTCACATTGGATATTTATTGTTACGGTTGCTGGATGTGCCGGGCGGTTCCGGGCAGTCTTACACCGTAACTCAATCTAACCTCGGGTTAGGCATATTCGTCTTCTTTCTAAATTTACTTATTCACCTTTCATATTTATATGTAAGTTATTGTCATTCAAGTCATGCCCAATTTCTCTCTAAATCATGTTCATAATTTTAGGTATATAAATTATACCAATTTTATGCCACTTATCATTCATATATTTATGGGCCCAATTATGCCATTAATATAAATTTAAGGTTTTCCCAACGTTCCCGTCATACGTTTGCAAAATTCACATAGAATGTTAGGCTCATAACTTAGCCTAACTTATATACAAAAGGGGAAAGAAGGGAGCATGTACTACTCATACAACATAATAAGGATCTAACTAAACATGTGTCATATAAATTTGGCATAAAATAATGAACTTGCATTTTTTGATCCAATTAACATGAGTCTTAAGCATATGAAATTTCCCAACTCCGACTAGGCATGTAAATGTAAACTTTTATTTTGGATCCAATAAACATGAATATTTAAGCATACAGAATTACACAAGTTCAACTAGGCATGTAAATCTGAGCTTCTATTTTGGATCCAATAAACATGAATCTCAAGCATATAGAATTACACAAGTTCAACTAGGCATGTGAATGTGAACTTTTATTTTGGATCTAATAAACATGAATGTCAAGCATATAGAATTACACAAGTTCAACTAGGCATGTGAATGTGAACTTTCAATTTGGATCCAATTTTCATAGATCTAAATGTAGATCTAAACATAATACATGTCTTAGCCTAACAACTTGCATCATAGATCTAAATGTAGATCTAAACATAATACATGTCTTAACCTAACAACTTGCATATTACATAACATGAAAAAGTTACAAAATTTACATAATACACAATTGGTTTAACATCAACATAATAACTACAATAATCTCACAAGCATATACGATAGAATCGTTACAAGAATAGACATAAATCAGCATCGTCATTATCTTATAACTAGGAATTACTCTAGTTTTAACTTTATTACAAATCATAACTTTTAATCGCTCACACCTAAATAATAATAGGACTTACAAACAAAAGAAAGTCTTGTTTTCTGGGATCTGTTTTCTGAAACTGAAAAGCAATCCCTTGACGAAGACTATCAATTCTCTAAGTGAGTTTTGATTTGTAGCTTTAATCTTGCTTCCTAGTTTGAAAAGAAATGGTGACTAGGTTAGGACGATCATTGACAGCATGGTGGCTCCTTGGAATGAATTTGTGTGATTTAGGGTTGAGGAATATGGTTGCTTTTATAGAGTTTTAATTAAATAAGAGCCGTTAGATCAACCTAGAATTAATCCGGACCATCCAGACAAGATAGAGTTATCCAGAACAGCCACATCAACCCTAATGACTCAGCGAAGAGTCAGAATCGTCACATTTCAGATCTGCCCCGGGGGGAGGGGTCGGTCGACCTGTATAGGGGAGGTCGACCCCTAGGTCGACCTAGCATAGGCCGGGAAAATTCCCGCCCAGCCCGCTTCTGAGTTTGAATTCGAATTTTGAACTTTAATTTGAGCTGTTTTTATTTATTTAAATTCCTGAAACTTCTAAAGGTCATAACTCCTTCATACGGAGTCCGATTTATGCAAACTCGGACTCTATCTCAAGCAGAATTCCGAGATGAACGCAATGGCGTAACCCGTTTCCCTTAATTATTCTTCTAAAAATTAAGTGTCCTTTAATTCGTTACATTAATGATTACAGAAAATACGGGGTGTTACATTCTCCCCTCCTTAAAGGATTTCGTCCCCGAAATCTTCAAGTCGAGAAGAACGTATATCCTACCATCCAATCTCCATCTACTCAACCATCAAACACAGGCGTCCATTTTCCTTAAAAAGGCCTCTAATGCCTCCATGACTGTATGCATAGTGTGTGTACATGTCCTTATCTAATGCAAAATCAGGCGGTCTACTGATTCAGTTGACCTCCTTAATGCGAATCATGTTTGTGTCATGAATCCATTATGTATGCAATTATTCCTGATTATACTTTCTACATGAGTGCACAATCATTCATACATATGCAACATCCATATGATAACACATCAAGTTTTCAATCCATATACAACTACATATATGCATATGCAATATGAAAGTGACTGAGCTGATCTAACACCTAATGTGTGTGTATATGCATCCACGAGCAACCACTTCCAACCACTTGCAGCCATCAATCATAACATGTTTCAAATACATGTTTACATCCATTGGTTTCTACCTAAGGATAAAGGATAGGACCGAGGAGATATACTAGAAAGGTAGATACATGCATAAATTTATGGAAAAAGAGATCAAGGATGTACCCTCAAAAAGATAAGGGTAGGCTGCGCGTATCTTGGCCTCAGTCTCCCAAGTCGCGTCTTCCTTAGCGTCGCTCCATTGAACTTTAACAAGCTTGAATTCACGGTTGCGTAGTTTCTTGACTTCTGTTCCCAAGATACGAGTTGGAACTCTCCTCACCGTTGCTTCTCGTTCCACTTCTATCTCCTCTAGTATGCTTGGTTCCACCACTTCCGCAGACTCATGTAAGCACTTCCGTAGGTGAGAAACATGAAAGACATTACGAACTCCAGCCAATCTTTCGGGCAGCTCTACTCTATAAGCCATCTTCCCAATCTTCTCAATGATAGGAAACGGCCTTACTAATCTTGGTTCCTACTTTCCTGCGGATCCAAAGCGAACGACGTTCCTTAAAGGAGATAATTTAAGGAAAACCCTGTCTCCAACCTCAAACTCAAGGTCGGTCCTTCTTTTATCTGCGTAGGACTTTTGTCTATCTTGTGCAGTCATCATTCGCCTTCGTATCAAGTCCACTTTTTCTGAAGTTTCTCTAATCATGTCTGGTCCAAGTATGAGCTTGTCTATAGACTCCCACCAACAAGTTGGTGATAGGCATGGTCTTCCATATAAAGCTTCGAAGGGTGCCATACCTATGGTGGCTTGGTAGCTATTGTTGTAAGCGAATTCCACCAAAGGAAGGTGATCTCCCCATGACCCCCCAAAATCTAGAATGCACAATCTCAGGAGGTCTTCTAATACTCTGTTTACCCTTTCCGTCTGACCATCGGTTTGGGGGTGATAGGTCGTGCTTAAGCATAGTTGTGTGCCCACAGCCTCTTGCAAGCTCCTCCAAAACTATCTTGTAAAGATAGGGTCTCGATCACTCACTATACTGGAGGGTATCCCATGGAGTCGAACTATATCTTTAAGATAAATAGATGCTAGAGACGAGACAGTCCTTCTACTCTTAATAGGTATAAAGTGAGCGCTTTTAGTGAGCTTGTCCACTATTACCCAAATACTGGTATTGCTCCTTCTTGACCTTGGAAACCCATCATCAAAGTCCATCGAAATGCTATCACATTTCTACTATGGGACCACTAAAGGATGAAGTAGACCGCCAGGTTTCTTCTGCTCCGCTTTGACTTACTGGCATACCAAGCACTTAGCAACGAACTCAGCTACATCCCTCTTTACGCCATTCCAAAAGAAAACCCTTTTTATGTCTTTATGCATTTTGTCTCCACCTGGGTGTATGTTCAACTTAGAGTGGTGTGCCTCTTCGAGAACCTTCTTCACCAAATCCCTTGCTTGTGGGACGCATAGTCTTCCATCCTATCTCAATCAACCCTTGTCATCGATGGAGTATCTATTGAGGTGACTAGAAGTCTCACCCCTAATTAGCTTATTGATCGACGCTAGTCTATGAATTAGAAAAGCGCGACATTTGTAATAAATTCTGCAAGCATACAGGCGTGTAGCATACAGGTCGAACACAGGGAGGTTTAATTAAAAATTATTATTTATTTTTTTCTTGGGCGTGTTAGACGAAGCTGGAGGTTGATTTTTTTCACAAAGCAAAATAAAAACTGAAACTACGAATAAAAGATGCAATTAAATTCACTACAGATTCGAATCTAATCGGATCTGTAATAAATTCAATGATTAAAATAAAATAGAACACTGGAGATAAAATTGCAGAAAAGAAATCAACAACTGAAAATAAAAACTAGGATTACCGCTGAATCTAATCAGACGGTTAATCACTCATAAGAAAAATAGAAGCAATAGCAAATTGTGTTCTAGCAAATCTAATTGACTAGACAACACAATATGCCATGAAAATAAAATGCAGAAACTAAAGAAAAGAAAGCTTTATTGCGACTGAAAGAGAGTACAGAAGAATGAATGAATTTTTACAATGGTTACAATCACATATTTATAGATGCGAATGGGAAAACCCTAACTAGGTCTATGAATAAATGGCCCTCCTTATTCATGAATATTTCTTGCCTTCCTTGACCACCTGATTGGAGAAAATCTGGGCATATCATGGTAAATATTTTCCATATCTTTCAATTTTCCCATGTGGCTTGATTGATAGAAGATTGCATCTAATTAATTCTTCCAAACAAGGACGCTTATCAGACTCCAAAGGCAATATAAGATAAAATCTTCAAAATTGGTTTTTCTTCTTGGCAACAATTCAATCAGAAATTCTTCTAATTGAAATTGAATGATTTGAATTTACTTCCATGATGAGAATATGGCTATTGCTGAGATGTTAATTGGTGCACATCATAAATATATACACATGAATATGTGTATGTATATATATAACATAACACTAATCCAGATATTTCTCAAAGCAAAGGGGCCAGTGTGAACGCGCTCCGTTTCTTTGGCAAAAAGTGAGCTTGACGGGGTTCGAACTCAGGTCTCTCAGCACCAATTCTTATGCCTTTACCAGTGAGCTACTACTTCTTTTGCAATTGAAATGAATTTGATGTGAGGAAGTAGCTCTTTCTTGCAGTTGGCCTTTGATTTGAATTGAAGGAGGCATTTCTTGACATCCTGTAAAAACATACAAAAGTAACCAAAGTATCATTTATTTATTTACAAAAGATAAAGCATAAGAGTAATAAAATAAACACTTTTCAGTGTCAATCAAATACCCCCACACTTATCTTTTACTCGTCCTGGAGTAAAAAATATGAAAACTAACTAGATAGGTCGCACTTTCGTAGGAAACACGATTGCATTGAGCGTATGCAACAAGCCGTTAAACCTCTAGGTGTCCCTAGTAGGACGAGTGGTGTCTCGTGAGGGTTTTCAGCGGATACTACCCACAAAATCCAAATGCAGTATGTTATAATTCTAATGAAACTACATGAATGCAATGGACATATGCAACTAAAAACGAAAAATGAAAACACGACTTGTTTCATGAAAGTGGTACAACAAATTAAGTTAATAATTTCTAATCAGTTGATTTTATTTTAGATACCTCGACTTGTCACAAATTTTCAATATAAATCAAGTTTTCAAATGTTAAATTCCAGTTTGGCCAGTTAGTTCGGTCGATAACATAGTGCAGCCATGAAATAAATTCTTAGTTTGTTTGGCACAGTTTGCAAAGTGGTATTCTAATTTTCTCATGTATGGCTAGTCAAATCAATAAGGTCAAGAAGTGTTTGGGTATCATCGCTTATTCTTTACTCTATAAAATTTTAAGATTTATGATTAAGTACATACACCTAAAAAGACCAAGGTTTACCACCCATGCACTGCCTCGCGGACTAACGGAGAGTAGGTAAAGAGCTTGGCGGATTGTGCAGGCCGACTTTGACTTTGTCAACAACGTGTCGGTAATCCTTAGGTGTCCAATCCCATAAAATGAGACCAAGATATTCCAACTTTGACTTTGTCAACAACGTGTCGGATAGAGCTTGGCGGGTTTGCACACCAACGCTCGATATACAAGCAATGTTGGATACCCTTGGAATACCATTATTATTGTTATCGAAAAAATAAGCACAAAAGAGAGTTACGCGAATTCAACTTAACACAACTTAGTTTTAAAGATTTGAAAAGCCAATATAAGTATTTTAAGTCCTCCACTTATTTAAACAAAGTCTACAATATAGAATAGATTTCATGGCCATCACCTAAGAATCTCCCTATGTACCGGTTACACTATTATCCCTCAAAATTAAACTTTTCATTATATTTCCTGTTCAATCTAAGTTGAGAGAGAAAAATACTATCAACTGGCTAAAAATTGTAAACTTATTTTGCTGTATCAATTGAAAATGAGTCGTATTTCAAAGAAAAGAAAAAAAAATTATGGTATGTCACTACAATCTAAAAATTTTTTATGGTATGTCACTACAATCTAAAATGGCTGAAAATAAAAAGAAATAAAAAACAAAGAAAAATGAAAATGGATGAAATGCAGACTCCCCCCCCCCACACACACTTGATTGAGATAGTGTCCCAACTGTCTAAGGCAGAAAAACAAAAATAAAAAAAATAAAAATAAAAAAATGAGAAAGAAAAAGAAAAGAGAAAGAACGTGTACCACCTGATATCATGGTGGATGATCATGCAGATCGATGGAGTCATCTTCGTCATATTGCTCGAATTCCAAAAATGGTTTCAGTCGTTGACCGTTTACTTTGAAGACTTTTCCATCCCTAGGATTTTCAATTTCAACCGCTCCATGAGGGTATACAGTTTTCACGACATAAGGTCCAGTCCATCGAGATCTAAGTTTTCCTGGAAACAAGTGAAGTCTAGAGTCGTATAAAAGAACTTTTTGACCTATGTTGAATTTCTTACGAAGTATGTTTTTGTCGTGTTGGGCTTTGGTTCTTTCTTTGTAGATTTTCGCATTTTCATACGCCTCATTTCTTAATTCCTCCAATTCAGAAATTTGTAACTTCCTATGTGAGCCGGCCTTTTCTAAGTCAAAGTTCAAAAATTTTATGGCCCAAAGAGCACGATGCTCTAATTCAAGAGGTAAGTGACAGGCCTTTCCAAAGACTAATCGATATGGTGACATCCCTAGATTGGTTTTATAAGCAGTGCGAAAAGCCCAAAGTGCATCAATCAGTTTTATGGACCAATCTTTTCTATTGGAATTCACGGTTTTCTCAAGAATTTGTTTGATTTGTCTATTGGAAACTTCTACTTGCCCACTAGTTTGTGGATGGTAGGGGGTCGACAGCTTGTGTGTGATTGAGTATTTCTTGAGCAAGGACTCAAAAGCACGATTACAGAAATGAGTGCCATTATCGCTAATGATAGCTCGAGGTGTGCCAAAGCGTGAAAAGATGTTTTCTTTGAGGAATTTGACAACAACCTTGTTGTCATTGGTTTTGGTCGGAATGGCTTCAACCCATTTTGAGACATAATCTACTGCAAGCAAGATGTAAAGATTCCCAAATGAATTGGGGAATGGTCCCATGAAGTCGATGCCCCAAACATCGAATAACTCAATCACTAAAATGGGGTTGAGAGGCATCATGTTTCGCTTAGAGATTCGACCCGTTCTTTGACATCGCTCACATTTAGAGCAAAATTCGAAAGCGTCACGGAAGAGTGTGGGCCAATAAAAACCGCTTTGCAAAACTTTTGCAGCAGTTTTTCTTGCTCCAAAATGACCGCCACAAGCATGGTCATGTGAGAAAGAGAGAATACTTTGGTGTTCATGATCGGGCACACACCTTCGAATGATTTGGTCTGGACAGTATTTGAAAAGATATGGGTCGTCCCAATAGAAGTTTCGAACTTTTGAGAGAAATTTTTGTTTATCTTGTTTCGACTATTCAGCGGGTGTTTGATGTGTGACAAGATAATTCACAATGTCAGCGTACCAAGGGGTGTTAGAGATCGAAAGGAGTTGTTCATCAGGAAAGTAGTCATCGATTTGGGTGTCGTTATCATTTTCGTGCACAATTCGAGAGAGATAATCAGCTACGACATTTTCAGAACCCTTTTTATCTCTTATTTCTATATCGAATTCTTAAAGAAGAAGGATCCAACGGATCAAGCGGGCCTTGGCATCCTTCTTAGAAAGCAAATATCGTAAGGCAGCATGGTCAGTGTAAACTATGACTTTGGATCCTATGAGATATGGTCTGAATTTCTCAAGAGCGAAGACAACTGCCAAGAATTCCTTTTCAGTAGTTGAGTAATTCAGTTGGGCCTCGTTTAAAGTTTTGCTAGCGTAATAAATGACTCGAGGGAGTTTATCGATACGCTGACCCAAGATGGCTCCAATAGCAAAATCAGAAGCGTCACACATAAGTTCGAAGGGTTGAGTCCAATCAGGAGGTTGAATGATGGGAGTTGTGGTCAAGAGTGATTTAAGAGTTTCGAAAGATGTTTTGCAATCATTGGAAAATTCAAACTTTACGTCTTTGGCAAGTAAATTCGAGAGAGGTTTTGAAATTTTTGAGAAATCCTTAATGAATCTTCTATAGAATCCTGCATGGCCAAGAAATGAACGAACATCTTTGACAGACTTGGGAGGAGGTAAGTTAGCAATCAAATCGATTTTGGATTTATCGACTTCTAGGCCATCTTTGGAGATGACATGACCTAGAACTATCCCCCTTTTTACCATAAAGTGGCATTTCTCCCAATTAAGCACGAGTGATTTCTCCTTACAACGCTTGAGGACAAGTTCTAGATGAGTGAGACATTGGGAAAAAGATGATCCATATATCGAAAAATCGTCCATGAATATTTCCAAGAATTCTTCCACCATATCAGAGAAAATACTCATCATACACCTTTGGAAAGTCGCGGGGGCATTACAAAGACCGAAAGGCATGCGACGATAAGCAAAGGTTCCAAAGGGACAAGTAAAGGTGGTCTTATGTTGATCCTCTAAAGCAACAGGGATTTGGTTATAGCCAGAGTATCCGTCGAGAAAACAGTAGTACTCATGTCCCGCTAAGCGTTCGAGCATTTGGTCAATAAAAGGCAAGGGAAAATGGTCTTTTCGTGTGGCTGAGTTAAGCTTGCGATAGTCGATGCACACACGCCATTTGGTTTTGATTTTTGTTGGGACGAGTTCATTTCTTTCGTTTTTGATCACTGTGACTCCTGACTTCTTTGGTACAACTTGTACCGGACTCACCCAAGTACTATCAGAGATGGGATAGATGATGTTATTGTCTAGACATTTGATTATCTCCTCCTTGACCACTTCTCTCATGTTTGGGTTTAATCGCCTTTGAGCCTCACAGGTGGGTTTAGCCTCATCAACTAAATGTATGCGATGTTCCACGATTGATGGGCTAATTCCTTTTATATCGCTAATTTCCCACCCCAAGGCGTCCTTATTTTCCCGCAAGGTATCCAAAAGTCTTTCTTCTTAGTCCTCGGTAAGATCGGAAGCCAAGATTACGGGAAAAGTTTTTGAAGAGTCTAGGTAGGCATACTTAAGGTCTGGTGGCAAGGGTTTGAGGTCTAACTTAGGAAGTTCTTGTGTATCAACATTGGTCAACATTCCTTGGTTAGATTCAGGTGGCGAAGTGTCGGAGTCAAGAATTTTGTTTAGTTCAGAAATGTATTCGAGTTCGTCGAAATCGGGGTTGAAATGGTCAAGACACATTTTCAGGGCTTCCGAAGTGTCACTTGAGGTTTCATCAACTGTGGTTTGAATCATGTCAATTTCATCGATCTCAAAATCCCTAGGTTGTTTGTTGAGATTAAAGATGTTTAGCTCGATGGTTAGGTGCCCGAAGGAAAGTCGAAGTTGACCATTCCTACAATTAATGACAGCATTAGAGGTTGCTAAGAAGGGGCGTCCTAAGATCAATGGTATTTGAACGTTGGGATTTGAGACAGGCTCTGTTTCTAGAACTATAAAATCGACAGGGAAGTAAAACTGTTCAATCTGTATCAAGACGTCTTCGATAATTCCCAATGGCTTTTTGACAGATCGATCGGCTAGCTGAAGTGTGATGTTTGTTGGTTTAATCTCCCCAAGTCCAAGTTGCCGATAGACAGTATAAGGGAGAAGGTTGACACTGGCACCAAGGTCAAGCAGAGCACGAGAGATATGGGTGTTTCCTATTTTGCAATCAATCGTAGGGCAGCCAAGGTCTTTATACTTGACTGGGGCAAGATTCGAAAGAACAGAGCTTGTATTCGCAGTTAGAAAGGCGGTTTTTGGGACATTGGTCGCACGTTTTTGTGTGCACAATTCCTTAAGACATTTGGCATATTGAGGGATTTGTTCAATGGTGTCTAAAAGAGGAATGTTCACACGGACTTGTTTGAAAATTTCCAAGATTTTATCGAAATTTGCAGCTTTCTTCTTATTATTGAGTCTATGAGGAAAAGGAGCTACTGGTTTTTCGATTCTGGGATGAGTTTCATCATTCGAAGAAGAAGGTGGTAGGAGTGTAGAAGATGAAATGTTGGGATTGCCAACATTAATTTTCGAAGGTGGGTCGGGTTTGCCGACACAAGGAGAAGAACTGTTGGGATTGCCAACATTTAAGGGAATTTGAGGTTCAGAAGAATTGGCATTCGAAGCCAATGGATGATCATCAAGATTAGGGATTGGGGTCGAGTTTGAAGATTCGCCAGGGTTGCCCACGTTTTTATCAATCCTCTTTCCAGATCGAAGGGTTGTAATAGCGTTGACTGGATTATGGTTTTCGTCCTCACAAGAATTTACAGTACGAGAGTTATATTTTGGATTCACCTCAGGTTGACTAGGCAACTTTCCTTTCTCGTTATTTTTCGCTAGTTCCTTTATCATATTCATCATTTGTTCCATTTGTTTTTCTAAACGCACAATGTCTGGTGACGGTTGAGAAGATTGAGATGATTGGTTTGATGATTGAAAATTGGGGTGCCTATAAGGTTGTTTGGATTGAGGTGTAGCTTGAGAGGTTTGAGAATTGGGAAGTGGACCTTGGTAATTCGGATTGGGAATAAAGGGTTGCACGTGAGATGGGTTAGCCGAATTATTGGGGTTCGACCAGGAAAAATTTGGGTGGTTCCTCCAACCAGGGTTGTACGTGGATGAGTAAGGATTATTTTGAGCTATGGCATTGGCTTGGTCCTGAGAGTAATAGTGGGGTAACCCTTCTCCGGCTTGAGGAGTTTGATTTTCTAAGGGAATTTGACTTGGGTCCACGACATGCACTCCTCTAGTAGAAGTACGAATGGGAACACGAATCGATTCCCATTGCATGTCCTTTTCAGAGTAATCTTCTAAAAACCGCCAAGCTTCATCGGCTGTTTTAGACATAAAGTCTCCTCCACACATTGATTCTAGTTGAGTTCTAGTCTGATAGTTTAGCCCTTCATATGCAATTTGACATAAGTGATCTTTTAGAATTCCGTGATGAGGGCAATTATATAATAGCTGGTTGAATCTCTCAAAGTATTTCGAAAAAGTTTCCCCCTCATTTTGACAAAATTGATTTATCTCGGTTCGGATTTTGAGAGTTTTATGGAAAGGGAAAAACTTTTTCAAAAATGCAGTGACAAATTCATCCCAACTTCTTATCGAATGTCGTGGAAGAGAATTTAGCCATCTTTTAGCGCTTTCAAGTAGTGCAAATGGAATCAGCCTTAGCTTGATCGATTCATTAGATAGTTGTTGCATTTTTGTTGTGGAGGCATACAACTCAAACTCACTTAGAAATTCATAAGCATTTTCAGACCCAGTAAATTTTGGTACCCCTTGGATAAAAGAATGTTTCAGCTCAAAATTGTTTCCTTCAGCTGGTGGGAACACAATGACAGATGGTTGAACGGTCCTAGTAGGACAACATCGATCACGAAGAGACAAGGGTCTATCCATTTGGATATTGAGGTTTTGAAAATTTTGATTTATTTGGTTTTGATCCCCAAAGTTTGGAAAATTTTGATTCAATCGATTTTGATCCAATTCGGTTGGAAAGTTTTGGTTGATTCGAGAACCCCTAGGAGAATTTTGTTGGCTAACACTTTTTTCACTCATTGTTGTTAATTGCAAGCACAGAGATTAGCTACAATGAAGTTTTCTGTCCTTATTGGCTCTTAACCCAAAATTATAAAGTGATGCGTTTGATTACTTAGATCAAAAGATTTCTCAGCCAGTTAACGGACAGGAGTTATCGGTGCACCAGGAATCACCCTAGCAATGCAGCCGAAGGTTTAAGTACCTTCAGAGTAACAACCGATATAATATTTACGAATCACTGTAATATTTATAAACGGTTATTTCTCTGCCGTAATCTAGACACCAAGAAATAATTCGTTCCAAATGAATCAACTATCACAATATAATTAAGCCCTAGATGAGCCCGTGACTCCCTTAAGTCCAACGTCTAACCGTTATTATTAGTCAGATTCTATGATGAAATGCAATTTGTGGGCTAAGGGAAGGGTGATGAAATCCCTCACCTTATGTGAATTGGGGTATTGCCCTTAACAGAATGAATAAAAGATGCAGAAACAACAGCAATCACACAAAATAACTGCAGAAATTAAAAATTGTACATTCAAAGCCGCTGCCCCTGCAGAAAATTTTTACAACAATTGTCTATATATTTTTTTCTTTTTCCTTTTGCAGCAGAGCACCTGTAGAGTTTTAAAAATTTTCACCTTGATCGGCAGTCCTCCAGTGAATTTGGGAAGCGCTAGCGCGTTCACACCCCACTTGGTGTGCAACCGCTCCAAACCATCTGAATCGTCCGCTGCTTTCTGTTGTTATCCCCTTCTCTTAATTGCTTGACTGCGCTGCGGCACGGGTTCGGGCTAGGAGCCCGAAAAAAAAAAATTTAGACCCTTTTTTTTTTTTAAATTTCAGCTGTACCTGTTTTCGATTTTTTTTTTTTAAAAGAGAAAGAAGAAGAAAAACAGAAAAAGAAAAACTAAATAGGAGTTGAAATAAAGAGAAAACAAAAAGACTAAACTAAAAAGAACTAAACCCAAAGGAAAAAAAAACTAAGCTTGATGTGAAAAAACAAAAGAACTAAGATCAACCAAAAAAACAAAAAACAAAAAAAACGGGCTTAACAAACCAAACTAACACAAAGTAAAGCCACTGACCCAATTCAAGCTACCAAATTTAAATTCAGAAGTTTTAGGAACCACAAACCGACCCACCAAAACAAAAATTAGAACGCCCTAGTCCACCACACACCTATTGAAGACACACGCACCCAACACCAAGTCTAAATCACGCACACAGTCCTTTGTTCGAAATCAGGGACCCTCAATCCAAGATGGATACAAATAGCCCTCCCCAATAATTAACACAATTGACAATTCCTTGCCTAAATGGACACTTCCCAAACTCAGAACAAAATCAGAAAAAGAAAATCAATTCACGATCAATAAAATTTTCCCCTTTTTGATCTCAGAGAGAGACAGAAGAAAATTCGGACTTCACAGGAAACTCGATCTCGAACCTCATTTATTTTCTCTAGTTTTTTTTTTATTCGAAATGGATTTGTTCCTTAAAATCTTTATGTGAGTTCGATTTTTGAATTTGCGAGCAAAAAGGACTTGAGCAAACTGGGATTTTGATTTTGGGTCTGTTGAGGCGATTCGGATTGTGGTGATGTGAACAGGGATTTCAATCTGGGGTACGGTTTCAGTGATTTGATTGGCAAGTGAACGGTGCTGGACTGATGAAGCTGCGTGAACGGGCTTGTGACTCGGCCTTGGGGTTGAAAGGGAGAGGGACTGTTCGAATTGAGGTATGCTAGATGAGGGGTACGTGGTGTTAAAGTGGTTGCTTGAAGAGGGAGACGTGGGTGATGTTTGGCAGCGAGTTGCGATTTATGACAAGGTTGTTGCTGGGTATGGCGTGGTAGATGGTCTTGGACGTGAGGAGGTGGAACTGGTGTTGAAGATGTTTGTAAAAGTGGTAACGGTGGAAAGTATTTTGGATGGGGCTTGCAATTTGCAGTAAGATGAGAAGGAGGTGGTTTGGGGGCGTTGCGTGATATGTGATGATGAACGTGGAGAGTATTTCGTATTTGCAGCGGGATGGCAGAGATGAAGGTGGAAAATGGCCGTGGTTTGATGGTTTGTTGGTGTCGTGAGAAAAATGGTTTGTAACAGAGAAGAATAAAAGTAGATTTTTTTCTGAATTACTGAAAAGAGGGAACAATTGTAACTAGAAAGAAATCTGAAGAAAACTGGCAACTTTTTTTTTTTTAGCAAAACAAAAACAAAAATAAAAACTAACACGAATCAGATATTAAATAAACAATAAAATTTAATCGTTACCTCCCCGGCAACGGCGCCAAAAACTTGATCGACGCTAGTCTATGAATTAGAAAAGCGCGACATTTGTAATAAATTCTGCAAGCATACAGGCGTGTAGCATACAGGTCGAACACAGGGAGGTTTAATTAAAAATTATTATTTATTTTTTTCTTGGGCGTGTTAGACGAAGCTGGAGGTTGATTTTTTTCGCAAAGCAAAATAAAAACTGAAACTACGAATAAAAGATGCAATTAAATTCACTACAGATTCGAATCTAATCGGATCTGTAATAAATTCAATGATTAAAATAAAATAGAACACTGGAGATAAAATTGCAGAAAAGAAATCAACAACTGAAAATAAAAACTAGGATTACCGCTGAATCTAATCAGACGGTTAATCACTAGTAAGAAAAATAGAAGCAATAGCAAATTGTGTTCTAGCAAATCTAATTGACTAGACAACACAATATGCCATGAAAATAAAATGCAGAAACTAAAGAAAAGAAAGCTTTATTGCGACTGAAAGAGAGTACAGAAGAATGAATGAATTTTTACAATGGTTACAATCACATATTTATAGATGCGAATGGGAAAACCCTAACTAGGTCTATGAATAAATGGCCCTCCTTATTCATGAATATTTCTTGCCTTCCTTGTCCACCTGATTGGAGAAAATCTGGGCATATCATGGTAAATATTTTCCATATCTTTCAATTTTCCCATGAGGCTTGATAGATAGAAGATTGCATCTAATTAATTCTTCCAAACAAGGACGCTTATCAGACTCCAAAGGCAATATAAGATAAAATCTTCAAAATTGGTTTTTCTTCTTGGCAACAATTCAATCAGAAATTCTTCTAATTGAAATTGAATGATTTGAATTTACTTTCATGATGAGAATATGGCTATTGCTGAGATGTTAATTGGTGCACATCATAAATATATACACATGAATATGTGTATGTATATATATAACATAACACTAAACCAGATATTTCTCAAAGCAAAGAGGCCAGTGTGAACGCGCTCTGTTTCTTTGGCAAAAAGTGAGCTTGACAGGGTTCGAACTCAGGTCTCTCAGCACCAATTCCTATGCCTTTACCAGTGAGCTACTACTTCTTTTGCAATTGAAATGAATTTGATGTGAGGAAGTAGCTCTTTCTTGCAGTTGGCCTTTGATTTGAATTGAAGGAGGCATTTCTTGACATCCTGTAAAAACATACAAAAGTAACCAAAGTATCATTTATTTATTTACAAAAGATAAAGCATAAGAGTAATAAAATAAACACTTTTCAGTGTCAATCACTTATCCATCACATCGACTAGCTGAGGGTCTTCACGTTGTGTGGTCCCTATTGAGTCCAAAAGAGTAGGCCGCACTTCTAGCGATGCTAACAGACCAGGTACAAATTCAGAGGAGGGTCTTAGTCATAGTCTGCTATGTACTCCAAGCTTTGACTTTCTACAAAGAGAGGACTTACGGTCAGCTTCTTTCTACTCAAAGCGTCTGCTTCTACATTGCCATTGCCAGGAGTATAGGAAATATCAAAATCATATGAGGCCAGAAATTCCATCCACCTTTGTTGTCTTAAGTTAAGATCTTTCTGTGAGAAAAGGCACTTTAATGATTTGTGGTCAGTAAACAATTCAAACCTTTCTCCTAGTAGGTAATGACGCCATGATTTAAGAGCGAAAACAATGGCAGCTAGCTCCATGTCATGTGTTGGGTAGTTCTTCTCATGTGCTCTCAATTGCCTTCCCCCATAACAAACAACTTTTCCTTCTTGCATTAAGACAACGCTTAAGACAACGCCCAATCTTATACCGCATGCATCTGCGTATAAGGTAAACATTTTGCTCCCATCAGGCAATGTCAGAACTGGGGCTGTTGTTAGAGCCCTTTTCAAATGTTGGAAAGCAACATCACAATCCAATTCCCAAACGAAAGTCAGGTTCTTCTTTGTCAATCTTGTGAGTGGTGCTGAGATTTTCGCAAAGTCTTTGATGAACTTTCGATAAAAGCCCGCTAGCCCGAGAAAGCTTCGGACTTCGGTTGCATTCCGTGGGACCTTCCAATCTTGTACCGCAACTACTTTTGCGGGGTCTACAGCTATCCCTTCTTTGGACACCACATGTCCAAGGAATCTTACTTCTTTTCTCCAGAAATGGCATTTGGAGAATTTGGCTTTTAGCTGATGTGCATGAAGAGTATCCATGACTAACTTTAAATGCAGAGCATGCTCTTCCTCACTCTTCGAGAAGATCAAAATGTCGTCTACGAAGACCACCACAAACTTATTAAGGAACTCCCTGAACACCCTGCTCATCAAGTCAACGAAATAAGCGGGTGCATTTGTCAAGCCGAAAGGCATGACAAGCCACTCGAAGAAACCATCCGGGGTTCTGAACGCGGTCTTATCAATGCTGTCTTCAGCCACTCTTAGCTGATGAAACCCGATAGCCAGATCTAGTTGGGAGAAAACCGATGCACCTACAAGATGATCGAACAAGTCATCTATTCTTGGAAGTGGGTGCCTATTCCTCTTGGTCAGCTTGTTTAGCTCCCTATAGGCAACACATAGGCGAAGTGAACCATCCGCTTTGGTTGCGAATACTACTGGAGCACCCCATTCAGAAATACTCCGCCTTATGAACCCCTTTTCTTGCAGCTCTTTAACTTGCTTGCTGAGCTCTTTCCTCTCCCTTGGATCCATGTGTCTAATGGGTAAAGCAATGGGTTTTGCGTTATCAACGAGGTATATGCGGAAGTCTATCTCCTGCTTCGGAGGTAAGCCCTTCCCCTCTTCAAATACATCCGAGTATTCATGGACTACTCTAACAGACTGCAAATTCTCAACAGACGCATCAAAAGATTCTAGATAGCTAAGCATAACAGTTTTCATGGGATTGCAAGAGATTTCGAGAGTGTTACCGAGGCGAGTCATGAGTCTAACCACTCTCTTTTCACAATCGAGGACGACACCATTACCGGATAACCAATCCATGCCTAGAATCAACCCATAGTCCGTGAAGCCCAAAACATAGGCATTACATCTAAACCCAACGCTTAATATAGAAATTTTCAAATCCAAACAAATCATTGATAAATAAGCCGAACCCCCAATTGGATTTGAAATAACCAAGGGATCCTCTACTATACTGGTGTCTAGGTGCAAAGATTCAACAAAAGCTGTAGATATAAAAGAGTGCGATGCGCCAGAATCAAAGAGTGTACGAACATGATGATCAAAAAGATAAACTAAACTCTCAACAGAAATATTTCTACCTCGTTCTTGCGGAGGTGCTATGAGAGTGTGAACCTTCCCTCTAGAGGTAGATCCAGCTCTCTGCCTTTGCCTTTGCTTTCTTGGGCAGTCCTTAGCCATGTGTCCTGTCCCACCGCAGTGAAAACAACCACCCATCTTCCTCTTCTTCTTTCTGCAGTCCTTAATCAGATGTCCAGGAGTGCCACAAAAATTACATTTCCTCTTGTCACGGGGTTTGTTGTTCTTCCCGCCCTTCTTGGAATCTGTTTTCTTGTTCAGTGATCCTTCCACTTTCTTATCTTGAGGTACTTCCACCTTTGTCTCTTTCTTTCCAACCATATCTTCTTCTTGTAACAATGCCATGTCCACCAGTCTCTCATAAGTCGCACCCATAGGTATATAGGACATAGCTACGCTGTGCAGTGGCTCATTCAATCATTTAACAAAACGGAGAGCCTTCTTATATGGAGTGTTCACTAACTCCAATCCGAACCTACCCAGTGGGTTGAATTGGTTAACGTATTCGTTGACCGACATACTTCCCTGTTTAAGAGCTAAGAACTTCTCTATTTGTAGGCTTTGTTCAGCTTGTGAAAGGAATTTCATTACAAACCTCATTCTGAAATCCATCCAAGTTTCAACTGGTCTTTCATCATTAGTAACTTCCCACCAATAGGAGGCTTCGTCTTTAAGCAACCATATGGCCAATTGTATCTTCTGCATATCATCCACTTCGAAGATAGCAAACAAATCCTCAGTTTCTTTAAGCCAGTTTCTAGCTTCCACGAATGATTCAGTTCCATTAAAGTTCTTCCCACCCATGGCTCGAAAGTCTCTACATATCTTTGAGAAAGTATTTGCACGCGGAGGAGGAGGAACCGCTGCAGCTGAGGGAGGAGGAACATCTGCTGGGCCTGCGACATTAGCCCTAGCCTCTAGGTACCTTCTGAACCAGCCAGGTACCGGCACACCCTCTGGAAGGTTAAGATCCCCAGACATGCTGAAACGAAAAAGAAAGATTCAAAACAAGGGATAGAAAGATAGTGCATATGGCTTTGGGGATTATACCTTTTAAAAACAACACTTTTTCTTGAAAAATGCTTCTTTAAACTTCTTTTTGAAAAACAGTTTTCAAAAACTTTTATCTGATCTGGTAAACCTTTGCTTTGATACGAAGTGAAACACCCCACCTCCGTTAAGGTCACTCACAATGGGAATGCCTTAACTTCGGTGGGGCATTGTAGGTAAAAGACACAGATAATTTACAAGACAGACATATAAGCAGCGGAAAAATTAATTTATTTCATACGTGGTTCATAACAAAACATTACAGAAAACCGTCTCAAGACAACTTCCAACTCATTACATTAAAATCTCTGTCTTGATTAAAAACATAAAGAAGCATAAGACAAAATAAAATAGCATAAATCCCCATGGAGAGTGTATCCAAAGCCATAGCCCAAGAGAAGAGAATCCAAGCAATACATCTACTCTCTTCAAGCTTGCAAATGGTCTGAACTAAGCTGGACTGTTCCCTCCTTGTGGACCTGGGGGGAAACTGAAGAAAAGAAGACGAAAGAAAAATGGGTCAGACATGAGTCTGGTAAGTCCAGTGATTATTTATCATGTAAACAAGAAAAAGGATTATGACATGGATAAACTGAATCTAGGACAACACCTTATAAATAAGATAATAAGACTGAATATGCTATCGCACTCATCTCAACTCCTCTGCACCCCCTTACAAGTGTTTTCAACTAGCACCATGTGTTCAAGATAACTGATCCCCTTTTTTCTATCGATCGGCTCCTACTCGTATACGTTTACCACTTGTGTCATTCGGCCCCGCTTGATTGTAGATACCTGTGCTGGTCCCACCATGGGGTGTATCAAATCCTATGGTGGCAACCCGACACAATTCAAGATGCACAGTGTATAACTACTGATGCCCAGTGTCTGCTTTTTCCACTCCGGAGTACATGCACGCCCGCACTCCGTCGGAACCTACACTAACGCACCACCGGCCGTTGTTTTGACCGCTTATAATCAGCCCAGTAATCGTGCCCCACCCTGCCTAGTTAAGGGTACCATGATACATCTATGTGGGTTACTGCTGAAATGGGTCCCTGTTACTAGGGTTTCCTAATCAACATGTTAAATTGGTTAAGTGTCCAAATTTACCTAACCCCACCCATCAGTTTAGTTAACATGCTGTATTGGTTAAGTGTTGGCTTAACTAACTTAACCCTACCATTCCTGTCTTAGCTTTAATTCATTCATTAAAGCACCAACCACTCACATTAGACAGGTATTATTGCGGTCACTGGATATGCCGGTCGGGTCCGGGCAGTTTTACACCGCAACTCCGTCTAACCTCGGGTTCTTTTGGGCTCAATGCACTAACCTCTCACATTAGATATTTATTGTTATGGTTGCTGGATGTGCCGGGCAGTTACGGGCAGTCTTACACCGTAACTAAATCTAACCTCGGGTTAGGCATATTCGTCTTCTTTCTAAATTTACTTATTCACCTTTCATATTTATATGTAAGTTATTGTCATTCAAGTCATGCCCAATTTCTCTCTAAATCATGTTCATAATTTTAGGTATATAAATTATACCAATTTTATGCCACTTATCATTCATATATTTATAGGCCCAATTATGCCATTAATATAAATTTAAGGTTTTCCCAACGTTACCCCCGTCATACGTTTGCAAAATTCACATAGAATGTTAGGCTCATAACTTAGCCTAACTTATATACAAAAGGGGAAAGAAGGGAGCATGTACTACTCATACAACATAATAAGGATCTAACTAAACATGTGTCATATAAATTTGGCATAAAATAATGAACTTGCATTTTTGGATCCAATTAACATGAGTCTTAAGCATATGAAATTTCCCAACTCCGACTAGGCATGTAAATGTAAACTTTTATTTTGGATACAATAAACATGAATCTTTAAGCATACAGAATTACACAAGTTCAACTAGGCATGTAAATGTGAGCTTCTATTTTGGATCCAATAGACATGAATCTCAAGCATATAGAATTACACAAGTTCAACTAGGCATGTGAATGTGAACTTTTATTTTGGATCTAATAAACATGAATGTCAAGCATATAGAATTACACAAGTTCAACTAGGCATGTGAATGTGAACTTTCAATTTGGATCCAATTTTCATAGATCTAAATGTAGATCTAAACATAATACATGTCTTAGCCTAACAACTTGCATCATAGATCTAAATGTAGATCTAAACATAATACATGTCTTAACCTAACAACTTGCATATTACATAACATGAAAAAGTTACAAAATTTACATAATACACGATTGGTTTAACATCAACATAATAACCACAATAATCTCACAAGCATATACGATAGAATCGTTACAAGAATAGACATAAATCAGCATAGTCATTATCTTACAACTAGGAATTACTCTAGTTTCACTTTATTACACATCATTACCTTTAATCGCTCACATCTAAATAATAACAAGACTTACAAACAAAAGAAAGTTTTGTTTTCAGGTATCTGTTTTCTGAAACTGAAAAGTAATCCCTTGACGAAGACTATCGATTCTCTAAGTTAGTTTTGATTTGTAGCTTTAATCTTGCTTCCTAGTTTGAAAAGAAATGGTGGCTTGGTTAGGACGATCATTGACAGCATGGTGGCTCCTTGGAATGAATTTGTGTGATTTAGGGTTGAGGAATATGGTTGCTTTTATAGAATTTTAATTAAACAAGAGCCGTTAGATCAACCTAGAATTAATTTGGACCATCCAGACAAGATAGATTATCCAGAACTACCACATCAGCCCTAATGACTCAGCAAAGAGTCAGAATTGTCACATTTCAGATCTGCCTCGGGGGGGGTAGGTCGACCCCCAAGTCGACCTGTATAGGGGTGGTCGACCCCTGGTCGACCTGGCCTAGGGCGGGAAAATTTCCGCCCAGACCGCTTCTGAGTTTGAATTCGAATTTTGAACTTTAATTTGAGCTGTTTTTATTTATTTAAATTCCTGAAACTTCTGAAGGTCATAAATCCTTCATTTGGAGTCCGATTTACGCAAACTCGGACTTTATCTCAAGCAGAATTCCGAGATGAACGCAATGGCATAACCCGTTTCCCTTAATTCTTCTTCTAAAAATTAAGCGTTCTTTAATTCGTTACTTTAATGATTACAGAAAATACGGGGTGTTACAATTTGTTACTTCGTTAAAATTCTGAATCTACCTTTATTGAGATATTCAATTGAGTTCTTGGCCTTGTATTCGAGGAAATTTATTTTTAACATTAATTGAAAAATAAAAATGGATTTCAATGGTTTTGAAATATGGTTTCGGAAAGTGGTTTGTGAAGATATGGTTTTTAAATTTAATCTATTCGTATTTCAAAATTTTAGGGCTATTGTGTAATTTTAATAAATATAGTTTGATTGGTAGGAAAGATGGAATCAGGAAGGACAAGGAATATGCCACTAAACATGAAAACTATAAATGGATATTCCTTGTGATCTTTAATATCCATTTTCCTATATATATTGGATAACTTATTAAATTACCAAAACTAACCCTTAAGATTCTAAAGCTCTAACATTTTTGAACATGAAAAGGTTTTCCAATTTGAAATATAAACTAGTACATAAATAATAGTAATAATAAACTTGGTTTATAGATATGAAACCGTTAGTTTATAAATAAATTCCATTTTTGGAAAAGTTTTCATATTTTCTTCGGAAAGGCTAAGGATAATCCTTCATCTGGGTTTTTGGGTTATTTGATTTCGTGAATCGTCTGTTTGTTGTAAGCTAGGTAAGGGAAAATCCGTTTTAGTTATATTACAGATTTACAACCGAATTATTTTTGAAATTCGCTCATTCGTTGTGTAGTTGGAGCATCGTTGTTGCGACTATGAATCCTTGCAATTTGTTCGGAGTTTAACTGCGGTCTTTAAATATCGCGGTGATGAGGATAATTGTTTTTGGGATCGCGATAAATCTTAAAAGATAACGCAGGACAAATAGTATTTTAATCTGGTCTAATAAGGACAAAATTCAACATTTATCCAAAGCCCATTTGGTAGTTGACTGTTTGATGCCATACTAGGATGGTAAATTAGCTGATGAGCTTTGGTACAATTTGGACCTAGGACTCAACCATAAAAGTTGCATCCAAATTACCCCCTTAACTTCTTTCTTTCGTCCTCCCTTCCTCATCTAGCCGAACCATATCTCTATCCTTCTTCTCTTTCTTTGTTGCCGCCTCGTCTCCTCTTTTTCGCACTTGTATGTGCATTAGATCTTACCTCACTAATACTCCAATATCTAATTTCTTCTCTCCGAACATTTCTTGGCCTATAACACCTAGATGCACTATTCGATCTGATTCATACCATTTAAGTCTCATCCTTGGGTAGAGATCATTTGGTTGGATTAGAATGGCCAAAAAATGTCTTACCACTTTAGGGCTAAGAAAATTTGGCAAGGCAGTTGGGCTTGCACCAGCCCATTGCTTCGAGGTCTTAGAATAGAATTTGTGTTTGTGCTGCATTCGCCTTTGTTATACCTTGTTCGAATAGGTTCTCTCGAAGGCGATCGTCGTTCAATAGGTAAAGATTAAGCTATCCCTGGATGGCTTTTTTGAGGAGAATCTCGATGAGATTTTAGAGGAATCCGTGTTGTACGCGGACTAGTATTGTCTCTTGTTTGACCGGCTTTGGAGATTTTGGAGCAAATCTATTTTTCTTGATGTCGGTTTTTGTGTTGGGAATCTATGTTCGAACTGCCCATGTAGAAGTGTGACCCATTTAGCACATCGTTCTATAAATGGGAAGTTATGACTAGATGTATCGCATGATGCAGAAATTAACCTTTTTCTAGATCGATGGCATACCATCATTTTTTGCCGCATCATATTCATTTCAGCTTGTGTTCTTGTGTGTTATCTCATGGAGTTACTTTATGTAGATTCACCTATCCATTTTGTCTTTTGACAATATTTGGTGGGTTTCCATGAGAAGCAGTTTTGTGGTAAGTTTCTATTCTCATCATAAATTCTCTCTTAGAAGAGATAGTGATGTGGGGACCTCCAACAACATCAGTAGTGTTTGAAACACGAGGTTGAGCATTTTGCTACCATGTTATGATTAATCAAAGATAATAACAATTGGTTTGAACTCCAGCCGTTGAGCAAGACATCTCGTTGTTTATATCCATTATTTCATGAGTTTTGGTGTTGTTTTTGTTGTTATCCCTTTCCAACATCGGGAACTTGGCATTGCGGTGATTCGTGCTTGTAACTGTTAGTGTTGTATAAATCAAACGACTTAGGTTAATGAGATTTCTATGTTTGGAAATCTTTTGTCATTCACGCGTGCCAATTTGAATGAAATCTTATATTTCTTATCTAAACCAACAATTGTCCTAGAGCTGGAAAGAATAGAATGCTATGTTGGATAAATTTTAGCAAAGGATCGGTTTCGCGTTGTTTTCGTCACGGGTATATAAATTAATAAACCACCGTTCCTTATTAAAGCTAAAATTTATTCTGGTCTTTTGTGTGTGATTTCAGTTTTCGCATTTTTGCATGATTGACTTCCTTTTTCATCAACATGTGACTTGAATCGTTTAAATTTCCGCAAAATACATTTTTGAAGTTTTAGAAAATGTTGTTTATTTTTTTTTCATTTTCTCGTTTTATAGGAAAGTGAAATGGTTTTGAAAAGAAATTTTCAAAATAAACATGACATGTTTTTAAGTGGAAATTTAATTTTGTGAAAAATTTCGGTTTTTGGTCACATGAACGATGTAAGGAAGATTTTTGGATGCTTTGTGTGCGCGTTTTAACGGTGCAGTATGACCGACGATACGATAAAAATGTTAACGACAACTAGGGAAATGCTGCTTTAGCCTTGGAAACGTTGTTTCCATACCTTGCCAACGATACGCGAGAGTTATTAATTAACTCGTTTTACGTTTTAGAGCTTGTTTTAAGCCTCCTTTACAATCTACGGATGAAATTTTTTGTAGTATTTTGGGTAACTGAGGTGAAAATTCCACTGTAGGGCGGGAAAGGGAATATTTGTAAGCGGGAAAAATGTTAAAAATTTTCGCTTTGATTTCCTTTTTCTGGTTTAGGAGAGATTAAATAGGAAACGGTTAGATTGCATACGTTTTGGATGGTAGGGTTTGGATGCAAAATTGGTTGCTTCACACTTTTGTTCATAATTGTGTGAAGGTTATGGATGAAAAAGAATTTTCCAAATTTGCATTCATATAGAACTACCAATATATTTAGGATGTTTTGCATCATGTTTTGAAAGTGTTTTGAAAATCAAAATGCATACATATAGAGGGCCAGATTTAGAATAATCTTGCATGCATATTTTATGGTTGAAATGCATTAAGTACACCATGCACATATACACATGGTTGCAAAGTGGATGTACACAAACTGGTTGTTTAGGATAAGATAACTAGTTATCCGAATTTTGGGACGAAATTCCTTTTAAGGGGGGAAGAATGTAACAAACCGAAATTTTGATAATAAATAGCTATTTAATTAGAAGCTCAAAAATAGGAATTTTTGCAAATGATATAATTTGACCACGAAATTTTAATCGTTGCGTTCATCTCGAAATTATGGTCATCTTTCATGTTTGGAGTTTCGCGAACGGACCCCATATGAAAAACTTACGAACGAAATACGAAAAACAGGCGGAAATAAATAAACATAATAATTATAAATTCCTTTCCCTCTTTAACACGCCGTCATTTGGCATTTCGGCTTAAGGGCGGTCGACCGCTCTCCAGGGAGTGTTGACCGCTTCGGGCCTATAATGCCCAATGACAGCAGGTTTTGAGGGGTATTCTTGTTATATTTTATAAAATGAATGGACGAATGTTACCTAAAATGAATTCAGTGGTGCAGGGCCATTTACACCCTTATAAATAAAGGGGTAGAGCCTCATTCTTTTTCCACATAAATCTGCAGAGGCAGCGGAGCTCTGCATTTTTCTCTCTCTCTAAATCCAAATTCTAAAATAAAAATATATTCATACATATCAAATCAAATCCAATTCATATGAAATTGAGAGGGCAAGCAGATCTAATGGAAAAGAATGCAATTTGACGCTCTACGATAGATTCTTTGTTCTTTTCCCTTTTTCTTTCATTTCTACAGAACTAGAATTTTCCCCTTTCTAGATAAATTATAGATTTATAAGAATTTAGGGATTGTAAGCCTAAAGGGTTCGAAACAATTGAATTTGGAGGCTATATTGTGAGTGGGAAATTTACAATTTATAGTTATAATAACTTATCTACTTCGTTTGAATTAGATCTATATTTTTATGCCTATGCCTATCAAATCTGGTAAATAAATTGTGGTAATTAGATTGACACCTATCAGATCTGGTTATAAAAAGTGTTAAACCGTGTGAATTGTACATTGGTGGCAATGCATAAATTGAATTGTAGGATTTCGTAAACTTGTTTACACCAATTCCTACAGTTATTGTTGATATCAAGATTTTGATTATTGTCAACAAAAGAAGATAGAAATGGAAATCATGTTATAGGGATAAGATTATATATATATAAGCTGAGTCGTATTAGAATCATGTTAAAATCTATCCTCAGGTATATATACATACATATATATATATATATATATATATATATATATATATATTCATATGGCTTTATAAAGCCAGAAGTGTACATAATATTCTCTACCAGTCGACTAGTAGAGAATTGACCAGTCTACTGGTCAGAGAAATATTGTACACAACGGCTAGTTTTGAAACATATTTTTATTCACATGATTTAAAGCTTAATTCAACCAGTCAACTGATGATTTTTAACCGGTCGACTGATTCGACCCAGAAACTATTTTATGAGGAGTCACCAACTTTCATGAAGAGATTTCTCTTCAATAATCAATGGAAATGGACACAACCTTTTGTAGAAACTCTTCATGAAGGAATGCTACTCTACTACTATTATATAAACACTTCAAACATGTTTTTCAAATCACCAATTCTGATAATATTCTCTCTATTTTTTGAAATTAACTTCTACATACTTTGCAAACAAAAGCTCTCCAAATTCAAGTTACTTATTGAATCCTTGAAAATACTTTTCATATCTTGATTCAACAAGTAACTAGCTTCCTTAAAATCTTTGCAAGCATTTCAAATACTCGAGGATAAGTTTATAGGAAGGGTGTACTTAAAATGTTGACTATCTGTGTTGATCAAAGAACACAAAGCAGAAGTCAAAACACTTGTAATTGTTGAAGTCCTGTGTAGTTTCTCAGGCGAGAGGCATTGTTCGGGCTCGGGTGTACTGACCTATTCCTCCGGGTTAAGAGAGGGCGTGATAGTGAATTCCGAAGAGGAGCTTCGGGACTGGACGTAGGGCGGGAAGTCCGAACCAGTATAAAATTCCTGGTGTCACTTTACTTTACTTATTACTTTTATCTACTTGTGATATATCATATCAGTTCATATCTATTTACATAACTGCTGTATATTAGCTAGTTAGTATATCATCTACATTTCCGCTATATCCATATAGATCCTACTTAAGTCGTACACACCGACTCTTTTCAGTTATGTCATGAAATATATTGCAACTATGTTATAGAATGTATTGTAGACATTGCATAACACTGTAGATCTGGAAATCAATCCCATCAAACACAAATTAGACATAGTTACATTCTAGATCTTTAGTTCAATGTTGAAAATATAAAATATGTGAATTTGATGAAATTGGAAAATTATGTGAATTTGGAAAGATATGATTGTTAAATTATAAGATTGTAATTTTACCTATTTGTATTCAATGTTGTTGGGTTTTGTCTTAATTATTGTAAATATGCCATTTTCTTCCTTTTTGAACAAAAAATGCCATTTTGAATTCACAAGAGGTACGGCAAAAAGATTAAAAAGGAAAAGTGGTGCAAACGTACGTATAAATATGAAAATAAATATTTGTACGTAGTTTGCATCGACTATTCTATATATATATATATATTATATACATATACATATATCTTGTGGATTTGAAATGTGACAAATCCACAAATTAGGCATAATTTACGATGATTATGGCTAAAGATCTATTTGTAAGATTTGGAACCTTTTTACAAGATTGAATGTAAAAAGGAATGTTTGGTTATTGATTAAACCAAATCATATAAATAAATAATAATAATAATAATAAAAGATAACTACGTTGGTCGTACGAAAACATAATATATATATATACACATATATATAATATGTCCAAATCAGCGTAAAATGGTAAATTATCCATTGTATTAAATGTTTGAAAGTTTGAAATATTGAATAATATTCATTTATGGAATCATAAAATGAAAATTGTATTCCATATTAAATGAATATATTTGTGGTGACCATTTGTAGCAAGCAATATAATTAATTGCTATAAATAGGACTACAAGTCAATAAATAACATTTATAACCAACTGTTAAATGAGGAAAGTAAAAACGATAAGATAATGGTTACATTTCTTAAAATTTATTTAGCATAAATGTTGTACGCCTCAATAGGAAATTTGAATTATAATCGCATTTAGACACGAGGCTAAGCTCACTTGTGGAATAAGCCTGCCCGGAACCGACCGGAAAATTCAGCAACCATAGGTAGCCAGCTTAATGTGAGGGGTCTAGTGCATAAAAATAGATGTACTGAGGAACGAGGTTAAGTTCACTTGTGGTAGAGGTCTGCCCGGAACCGACTGGCAAATCCAGCATCCACAGGTAGTCAACTTAATGTGAGAGGCCTAGTGCATATATATATATATATATATATATATATAACAACCAATAAACAAATAAACTAATAAATAAAATAATAAGAATAGTAATTGCATGTTGGGGTACAACAATTAAATATATTCGAGACTGATAAAATAAGGATATTCCATTGTAATTAATGCCTTAGGAAAATTATGGTCGTTAGGCTCATAAATGGCATTAATTGAAATCAATGATAATTAAAGATAAATGGTTGCCTTAGGAAAATATGACCATTATGGTCATAAAGGGCAATAAACGAAGAAATGAGAAGTAAATGTGTAATAACCTGTATTTTTATAACGTGTAATAACCATAAATCAAGGCAGAATTAAATTTTAAAATAAGAATCAAGGGAAATGGGTTATGCCATTACGTTCATCTTGAAATTCTGCTTGGAAACGAGTCCGAGTTTTCGAAAATCGGAGTCCGTATGACCAAGTTATGGCCTTTCGAGTTTTCAGAAGTTTCCAAGTTCAAAACAGCTCAGAATTCGAATTCAAATTTCGAAATTCAAACCTCAGAATGGACTGGGCAGGAAATTTCCCGCCCAGGACCAGGTCGACCTGGGGGTCGACTATGTAGTCGACCTGCCCAGGACCAGGTCGACTATAGTGTCGACCTGGGCTCGACCTAGTGGCCGAGCCCACTTCTGAAGCTGGATTCACTTTGATGTTTCTGGCCTCGTTTCTGTCTACATTCGTTGACCTGACCCTATATAAACAGCCCCTAACACTAGTCTCTCTACACAAAATTCTTTCTAACATTATGCTGCTCTAATTCTGGTTGAAAAGTTAGAGAAAGAGACTACTTCTTCTACGTCGAAACTACGTTAAGAGAATCGCTGATTTGGGGACTTCTGTTAGGACTCGACTAAGCATATAAAGATTCAACATCGACTTTCTTTTTCTAATTCTCGAACCACGATCTGTAAGCCCCAGTTACTTTTAGATTTAAACTGTAAATGTAATATGAATATGTTGTAAATTGAAATTGGACATGTGTATGATGACTGTTTTACATCCATGCTTGTTCATCTTGGATCTTGACTTTTGGGTATATTACCATGACATTGATTTGGGGCCTATTTATGTTGTAAATCAAAAAGAAAACCCCCTCATATTATCATGTTGAATATGCTATTAGTCACAAGTTTATGACTATCACCTTATGTCAATCGTTACCATGACTATACTATCACCTTATGTCAATTGCTACCATGACTATACTATCACCTTATGACAACTGTTATCTTGACTAGTACCTTATTTTGCTAGATTTGGAATCTTTATGTTTGAGGCCAATATTCCATATGCCAGTAATGTTATAATCTTTTATCTCAAGTCATACCATGCTATGCTAGTAATCACTTTTTCCACCTTATACCCGTCCCTTTTTATGTTATTCCCTAATTAGATTTATTTGTATTGATTCGAGTTTATGTGCGATGGGAATACGATTTGGGTAGATTAGGTAAAACATAAATTGGCTTTGAATATGAACGTTATTATAACTTGAACCTGGATATGGACATGAACTTGACACGATTTGACATGAAACATGACATGAAAACTCGACATGAATTTTGACATGAAAACTTGAACGTGGGCATGACACTTATATAAATTTGAAAATGGCCAACTCGAGGTTGGGTTGAGTTTGCAGTGTAAATCTGCCCGGAACCGCCCGGTAAATCCAGTGACTACAAACAATAGGATCCAATGTGGGTAGTTGGTCATATCGCACGAAAAAACCCGAGGTTAGACTATGTTGTGGTGTAAATCTGCCCGGAACCGCCCGACAAATCCAGTGACCACAACAGTTAGTCTAATGTAAGAGGTTGGGGTGCATTAATGAATTAATGCCACATGATAGGGTTAAGTCATGAACCGTTTGAACACACTTAACCAACTTGATACATGATTTGGATAGGGTTAAGTCACAAATTTGAATGACAACACTTAACCCATTAGAAACCCTAGTTACGCTGTCCTTTTCAGCAGTAACCCACTTAGATGTATCACAATACCCTGGGACTAGGCAGGGTGGGGCACGATTACTGGACTGATTGTAAGAGACCAGAACGACGGCTGAGTTGGTGCGCCATTGTAGGTTCAGGCGGACTATGGTCGTGCACGTAGTCCGGAGTTAAAAAAGCAGGCATTGGGCACCCGTAGGTTTACACTATGTGTGCTTGATTCGTGTCGATGGTTGGCACCATAGGGCTTGATACACCCTATGGTGGACCTAGCACAGGTAACTACATTTCAGGATAGGGCCGTATGACACAGACACATGACGAGCTAGAACTTGTAGGGAGTCGATCGATTAGTAGATCGTAGCGTAGGACCCCGTAATGGGTCACTTCATGATATTGGGCCAAGGGATCATTTCATGATTAATACTTGACATGGGTTAGAACACTAGTACAGTTGGTGCAGCGAATCTCGAATATGCGATGCTAGACTTGACTTATCCTATTATCTTAATTATCCTACCAGTTCTGTTATCATCCTTAAGTTTAATTCCAGTTTTCACATATCATGTTACCTTTACTAGTTTTCATACTGAAAGTCACTAGGGCTTACCCGTCTTTATGATTGACCCTTTTTCTTTCGCCTCTTTTTCTTTTGTTTCACCTCCAGGTTCTCAGGGAGGAAACGCTAGCTCTTAGCTTGGATTTAGCTTGCTTTCTGACAGCTCATGTATGGTTTGGTCTTGAGCTATGCTATGGCTGCACTTCTGCTATGTTTGGGGAATAATTTACTTTTGTTATCTTAAGTTTATGATTCTTTACTTGGAACTTGATGTAATGGAATAATTTGTACCTTGGATATATGGGGTTTTGACTCTTTTCTTGAAAGTAATAAAAATTTGGTTTTTAATTTCTACCACTACTTTATTTATGTTCTGCCTTGTGATATCTCTGTGTATGTTTACCTAGATAATACTCCACCAAAACTAGTGCATTCCCTTTGTGAGTGACCCTAACGGAGGTGGGGTGTTACATTTGGTATCAGAGCAGAAGGTTACCAGGCTGGGCAAAAGTTTTAAGAACCTTATGAAACTATTTTCAAAACCATTTATAAAGAAGCATTTTTTTTGAAAAGTTTTATGTTTAAAAAGGCTATTCCTCAAAAAGCCATTAGCACTTTCCTTCGTTTCCTTGTTTGAATCTTTTTCTTTTCGTTTTTCAGCATGGCTGATCTTAATCTGCCTGAGGGAATACCCGTGCCTGGATGGTTCCGAAGGTACTTAGAAGCTAGGGCCAACGGCGCGGGCCCGGCAGACATCCCTCCTCCTCCTCCAGTGGCCACGGTTCCTCCTCCTGGTACCGCCTTTGCCAAAATATGCAAAGACTTTAAAGCGATGGGCGGCAAGAACTTCGTTGGAACTAAAACCTTCGTTGAGGCACGAAACTGGCTAAAGGAGACTGAAGACTTGTTTATTATCTTTGATGTGGAGGACCATAGGAAAGTTCAGTTGGCAGCATGGTTGTTGAAAGAGGAAGCTGCATTTTGGTGGGAAGTCACCAACGCTACCAGGCCAATTGAGACTTGGGCAGACTTTAGAGAGAGGTTTGGGCTTAAATTCTTATCGTCAGCAGAAGAGAACCTTCAGATGGAGAGGTTCCTCGCACTCAAGCAAGGGGACATGTCTGTTAGGGAGTACGTGAATCAGCTTGCTCAGTTCGGTTTGGACTTGGTCAATACGGCCCAGAAAAAGGCTGTATGCTTTGCTCGAGGATTGAATGAGCCACTACACAGTTTGGCCATAACTCATATACCCATGGGGGCGACCTTTGAAAGCTTGGTGGATATGGCTCTACTTCATGAGGAAGACAAGAATAGCAAGAAGGAGGTTAAGCCTAATGAGACTCAGAATAAGAAAGCTGACTTCAAGAAGGGAGGCAACAAGAATAACAAGGGCAACAACAACAAGGCACGTGAGACAAGGAAGTGTAACTTTTGTGGGATTACAGGACATCTAGCTAAAGACTGTAGAAAGAAGAAGAGAAAGTTGGGTGAATGCTTTCATTGTGGAGATACTGGACACATCAGCAAGGATTGCCCTAAGAAGAAAGGACAGGGGCAGGGGCAGACCCAGCGAGCAGGACCTTCTGGAGGGCAGTTGCATGCTCTCAACACCACTCCAGCTCTTGACCGAGGTAGTAATATTTCTGTAGAAAGCCTTGTTTACATTTCTGACTTTCCTGTTCGAACCTTATTTGACTCTGGCGCCTAGCATACTTTTATTTCTTCTGATATTGTTGAAAATCTGCACCTAAGTACTAGTCTAGTTGAGGATCCCGTTACAGTTTCAAATCCAATTGGGGGCTCCGCCCATTTATCTATGATGTGTGTGGATTTGAGGATCTCTATCTTAAGCATAGAATTCACGTGTAGTGCTTATGTTCTCGGATTTATGGGATACAGTTTGATCCTAGGTATGGATTGGCTGTCCAATTATGGAGCCATTCTTGATTAAGAACAAAGGGTAGTGAGGCTCATGACTCGCCTCGGTAATACCCTTGAAATTTCTTGTAACCCTAAGGGTCCGGTCATGTTGTGTTATCTCGAATCCCTTGACTCATCCGACGATAATTTGCAATCTGTAAGAATGGTCCGAGAATATCCAGATGTCTTTGATGAAGTGAGGGGGTTACCTCCTAAACGCGAGATAGACTTCCGAATTCATCTTGTTGATAATGCCAAGCCAGTTTCATTGCCCGTTAGGCACATGGCCCCACGAGAAAGAAGAGAGCTCAGTAAACAAGTTAAGGAGTTGCTTGAGAAAAATTTCATAAGATGAAGCATTTCTGAATGGGGTGCTCCGGTGGTATTCGCTACTAAGGCGGATGGTTCGCTTCGTCTGTGCGTAGATTATCGTGAGTTAAACAAGCTGACGAAAAAGAATAGGCACTCACTGCCAAGGATCGACGATCTATTTGACCAGCTTGTAGGAGCATCTGTTTTCTCTCAACTCGATCTAGCCACAGGCTCCATCAGCTTAGAGTGGCTGAGGATAGCATTGACAAAACTGCGTTTAGGACTCCAGATGGGTTCTTCGAATGGCTCGTCATGCCGTTTGAGTTAACGAATGCACCTGCGTATTTTGTAGATTTGATGAGTAGGGTGTTTCGGGAGTTCCTTAACAAGTTTGTAGTGGTTTTCGTGGACAATATTATGATCTTCTCGAAGGATGAAGAAGAGCATGCTAGACATCTCAGGGAAGTCATGGATACGCTCAGAGTACACCAGTTAAAGGCTAAGTTCTCCAAATGCCATTTTTGGAGGAAGGAAGTTCGATTTCTTGGACATGTAGTCTCTAAGCAAGGCATAGCCGTGGACCCCGCAAAGGCGGTTGCGGTGCAAGACTTGAAAGTTCCTAAGAACTCAACTGAAGTGAGAAGCTTTCTCGGTTTGGCAGGCTACTATAGGAAGTTCATTAAGGACTTCGCTAAGATTTCTGCCCCTCTTACTATGTTAACGAAGAAAAACCTAGCGTTTGCGTGGAACATAGAATGTGAGATTTCTTTTCAGAGACTCAAGAGAGCCCTCAACACAGCTCCAGTTTTGGCATTACCCGATGGAGGTAAGATGTTTACCGTGTACATAGATGCATGTGGCACGGGATTAGGCGCAGTCCTAATGCAAGAAGGGAAAGTGATATGCTATGGGGGTAGACAACTTAAAGTTCATGAGAAGAACTATCCCACACATGACTTGGAGTTGGTGGCGATCGTTTTTGCACTTAAATCTTGGCGCCATTATCTTCTTGGGGAGAGGTTCGAGCTGTATACCGACCACAAATCGCTGAAGTACCTCTTCTCACAGAAATATTTGAATCTGAGACAACAGCGATGGATGGAATTCTTGGCATCATATGGCTTCGATATAGCTTATACCCCTGGCAAGGGTAACGTGGTGGCAGACGCGCTAAGTAGGAAAAAGTTGACTTTGAGCCCCTTGTTTGTGGAAAGGAAAAGCCTTGAATTTATAGCAACCTTTGATTTTACACCGGCTGTTGAGTCATTGACTGCTACGTTAGCATCTCTTGATTTAAGACCTACACTTCTAGATCAAGTAGGGACTTCACAGTGGGAAGACCCACAGATAGTCGAAATCATGGACAAGCTGATTAGGGGTGAGACATCAAGTCACCTCAGTAGGTATGCCATAGATGACAAGGGATGGCTAAGTCATGATGGAAGGCTATGTGTCCCGCAAGTGGGAGACTTAGTAAGGAAAGTTCTCGAGGAGGCACATCACTCGAATATGACCATACATCCCGGAGGGGATAAGATGTACAGAGATATGAAATGCATTTTCTTTTGGACTGGAATGAAAAAGGACGTGGCAGAGTTCATTTCAAAGTGCATGGTGTGCCAACAAGTAAAGGCCGAGTCAAAGAAGCCCGGTGGGCTATTACATCCTTTGGAGGTTCCGCAATGGAAATGGGAGAGTATCTCGATGGATTTCGTGGATGGACTGCCTAGGTCAAGGAAGGGAAATACTAGCATATGGGTCATAGTTGATAGACTCACGAAAAGTGCTCACTTCATTCCAGTGAAAAGCAAGAGGACCGCATCATGACTAGCGTCTATTTACCTTCGAGAGATAGTACGGTTGCATGGAGTTCCTTCTAGTATAGTTAGTGATCGTGACCCGATTTTTACTAGCCAGTTTTGGAATAATATGCAAGAAGCAATGGGTACACGACTGAACTTGAGCATGGCCTATCACCCGCAGACGAATGGACAAACCGAAAGGGTAAATAGGGTGCTAGAGGATCTTTTGAGACTATGCATTCTTGACTTTGGTGGTACTTGGGAAGACCATCTTCCTCTCGTGGAGTTTGCATATAACAATAGTTACCAAGCTAGCATCGGAATGGCACCGTTCGAAGCCCTGTATGGAAGACCGTGCAAATCGCCAACTTGTTGGTGGGAGACGACAGACAGACTTATACTTGGGCCCGACATGATAAGGGACACTTCTGAGAAGATTGAGTTGATACGAAGACGGATGAAGACGGCCCAAGATAGACAGAAATCTTATGCGAACCAGAGAAGGACAGACCTAGAGTTCGAAGTCAGAGATATGGTCTTTATAAAAGTTTCTCCGTTACGCAATGTAGTTCTTTTTGGAGCAGTTGGAAAGCTAGCACCAAGGTTCATAGGACCGTTCCCTATCACTGAGAAGATTGGACGGATGGCCTATAAGGTAGACTTACCCGAGAAGTTGACTGGAGTACACAATGTCTTTCACGTCTCACATCTCCGAAAGTTCTTGCATGAGTCGGCTGAAGTGGTTTAGCCAAGCATCCTTGAAGACGTAGAAGTGGAAAAAGAAGCAACATTGAGGCGAGTTCCGATTCGCATCTTAGGAACAGAGATTAAGAAGCTAAGGAGTCGAGAAGTCAAGCTAGTTAAAGTGCAGCGGAGTGAAGCCCAAGAAGACGCAACTTGGGAAACTGAAGAGAAGATACGCGCGCTTTACCCATTTCTTTTTGAGGGTACATTCTCGATCTCTTTTTCCTATAAACCTGAAAACCTTTTCATATCATGCTTCTACTATCTATGTTTGTCTTGTTATCCTCTCGATCTTATCTTGAGAACCTTAGGTAGAACCATATGGATGTAAACATGTGATTGAAACATGTTATGGTTGATGTTTGCAAATGGTTGCAAGTGGTTGCTAGTGGATGCATGACACACGTTAGGCACTAGATCGGCTCAGTCACATTTTCATGTTGCATATGCATGAGTGCTTATACTTGTACATGGATGGAACTTGTTATGTTATCACTTGGATGTTGCATATAAATGAATGTTTGTGCACTCATGAAAAGATTATAAACTATGTTAGAAATTTGCATACATGTTGGATTCATTACACTAACATATTTTGCATTAAGGAGGTTTACTGAATCGGTAACCGCCTGATCTTTTGCATTAGATAAGTACATGTACACACACTTTCTGCATATGTTCATACAACATTAGAAATCTTTTAAGGACAATGGTTGCCTGTGGATGATGCTTTGAGTAGATGGATGATTGGATGGTAGGATATATTCTTTCTAACTTAGAGATTTCGGGGACGATATCCTTTAAGGAGGGGAGAATGTAACAACCCGTATTTTTATAACATGTAATAATCATAAATCAAGGCAGAATTAAATTTTAAAATAAGAATCAAGGGAAACGGGTTACGCCATTGCGTTCGTCTCGAAATTCTTCTTGGAAACGAGTCCGAGTTTTCGAAAATCGGAGTCCGTATGACCAAGTTATGGCCTTTCGAAGTTTTCAGAAGTTTTCAAAACAGCTCAGAATTCGAATTCAAATTTCGAAATTCAAACCTCAGAATGGACTGGGCGGGAAATTTCCCGCCCAGGACCAGGTCGACCTGGGGGTCGACTATGTAGTCGACCTGCCCAGGACCAGGTCGACCATAGTGTCGATCAGGGGGTCGACCTGGTGGCCGAGCCCACTTCTGAAGCTGGATTCACTTTGATGTTTCTGGCCTCGTTTCTGTATACATTTGCTGACCTGGCCCTATATAAACAACCCCTAACACTAGTCTCTCTATACAAAATTCTTTCTAACATTATGCTGCTCTAATTCTGGTTGAAAAGTTAGAGAAAGAGACTACTTCTTCTACGTCGAAACTACGTTAAAAGAATCGCTGATTTGGGGACTTCTGTTAGGACTCGACTAAGCATATAAAGATTCAACATCAACTTTCCTTTTCTAATTGTCGAACCACGATCTGTAAGCCCCAGTTACTTTTAGATTTAAACTGCAAATGTAATATGAATATGTTGTAAATTGAAATTGGACCTGTGTATGATGACTGTTTTACATCCATGCTTGTTCATCTTGGATCTTGACTTTTGGGTATATTACCATGACATAGATTTGGGGCCTATTTATGTTGTAAATCAAAAAGAAAAACCCTCATATTATCATGTTGAATCTGCTATTAGTCACAAGTTTATGACTATCACCTTATGTAAATCGTTACCATGACTATACTATCACCTTATGTCAATCGCTACCATGACTATACTATCACCTTATGACAACTGTTATCTTGACTAGTACCTTATTTTGCTAGATTTGGAATCTTTATGTCTGAGGCCAATATTCTATATTCCAGTAATGTTATAATCTTTTATCTCAAGTCATACCATGCTATGCTAGTAATCACTTTTGCCACCTTATACCCGTCCCTTTTTATGTTATTCCCTAATTAGATTTATTTGTATTGATTCGAGTTTATGTGCGATGGGAATACGATTTGGGTAGATTAGGTAAAACATAAATTGGCTTTGAATATGAACGTTATTATAACTTGAACCTGGATATGGACATGAACTTGACACGATTTGACATGAAACATGACATGAAAACTCGACATGAATTTTGACATGAAAACTTGAACGTAGGCATGACACTTAGATAAACTTGAAAATGGCCAACTCGAGGTTGGGTTGAGTTTGCAGTGTAAATCTTCCCGGAACTGCCCGGCAAATCCAGTGACTGCAAACAATAGGATCCAATGTGGATAGTTGGTCATATCGCACGAAAAACCCGAGGTTAGACTATGTTGTGGTGTAAATCTACCCGGAACCGCCCGGCAGATCCAGTGACCACAACAGTTAGTCTAATGTGAGAGGTTGGGGTGCGTTAATGAATTAATGCCACATGATAGGGTTAAGTCATGAACCGCTTGAACACACTTAACCAACTTGATACATGATTTGGATAGGGTTAAGTCACGAATTTGAATGACAACACTTAACCCATTAGAAACCCTAGTTACGCGGTCCTTTTCAGCAGTAACCCACTTAGATGTATCACGATTCCCTGGGACTAGGCAGGGTGGGGCACGATTACTGGGCTGATTGTAAGCGACCAGAACGACGGCTGAGTTGGTGTGCCATTGTAGGTTCAGGCGGACTACGGTCGTGCACGTAGTCCGGAGTTGAAAAAGCAGGCATTGGGCACCCGTAGGTTTACACTGTGCGTGCTTGATTCGTGTCGATGGTTGGCACCATAGGGCTTGATACACCCTATGGTGGACCTAGCACAGGTAACTACATTTCAGGATAGGGCCATATGACACAGACACATGACGAGCTAGAACTTGTAGGGAGCCGATCGATTAGTAGATCGTAGCGTAGGACCCCGTAATGGGTCACTTCATGATATTGGGCCAAGGGATCATTTCATGATTAATACTTGACATGGGTTAGAACACTAGTACAGTTGGTGCAGCGAATCTCGAATATGCGATGCTAGACTTGACTTATCCTGTTATCTTAATTATCCTACCAGTTCTGTTATCATCCTTATGTTTAATTCCAGTTTTCACATATCATGTTACCTTTACTAGTTTTCATACTGAAAGTCACTAGGGCTTACCAGTCTTTATGACCGACCCTTTTTCTTTCGCCTCGTTTTCTTTCGTTTTCCCCCCTAGGTTCTCAGGGAGGAAACACTAGCTCTTAGCTTGGATTTAGCTTGCTTTCTGACAGCTCATGTACGGTTTGGTCTTAAGCTATGCTATGGCTGCACTTCTTCTATGTTTGGGGAATAATTTACTTTTGTTATCTTAAGTTTATGCTTCTTTACTTGGAACTTGATGTAATGGAATAATTTGTACCTTGGATATATGGGGTTTTGACTCTTTTCTTGAAAGTAATAAAAATTTGGTTTTTAATTTCTACCGCTGCTTTATTTATGTTCTGCCTTGTGATATCTTTGTGTATGTTTACCTAGATAATACTCCGCCAAAATTAGTGCATTCCCTTTGTGAGTGACCCTAGCGGAGGTGGGGTGTTACAAAATGGGTGTCATAAAAGGATAAATGGATATTGATTGTTGTTTATATACTAAGTCCAATTAAGGGGTAATCAAATAAATATTCTAGGGTAAAGAGAATACGACCTTCCTTATTTATAGTTATGAATATAGAACTTATAAATAAAAATAAAGTTGGACTTAGTAGGTTAACAATGTAAGATATTGTTAACTATATAAAACCCATGACAAAAGAAATCGTGTAAGTCGGGTATTCCCGTGTAGAGGGACTAAACGAGAATGACTCAATAACGTAGCCCACTTTATCCCAAATAGGGAAAGATATAATATGCTAATGGCGGTACGAACCAATAACCTTCGCGTATAGTCCGCTTCCTGGGTCCTAAAGGCTAAGAGACTAGGGGTTGAACAGTCCACCTGGGAATAGACTTCTCAGTATAGGGGTCTTAAATGGCATGTGTGTGTGGGCCTACCTAAACCTGGAAATTAAAAGTGTCAGATATGGCCATCTATCCTGCGGGAAGTAATAACCGACTAAGGATTTTATCTAATAAGGTCACCTATAAGGTATAACGCACGATAAAATACCTTCTCTAACCTTATGCGGGGCAAGGGTATATGCGTGAATGACGGAAGCCTTAACTAGTAAGGTCCGTAGCTAGTGCCCTCTAGTTTATGTTAACATTGAATATATTATCGAGGGTTAATAAGTGACCAATAGGTCCGCCTAGGGTCTTAAGTAATCAGGGAGAATCCACCCTATCTATCATTAATAAGTGATCAATAGGTCCTACTAGGGTCTTAAGTGACCAATAGGTCCGCCTAGGGGCCCACTCTCTATATAGTGAACCAGTTAAGTTGTGGTATAAAGGCTTCACCAAAAATATGAGTAAAATGTCCTATCTCGGTATAATACTTCTGGAATACTACTTTAGTAAGAGTAATAGAGTCGTGCGTAAACATTTACTAGGTTGGGCTAGAATCACTAACCTGGTTAGGCATACATCTTGCGTTGAACCAAATGGGATACATCTATGTATTATAATTTGTGTTGTAAATTTCTTACTCACCAGAACTTGTTGTTCTAAACCTCCCTCCTCATTACAACCTCCCAGGTAACCTAGAGAAAGTTCAGGTTCTCGCAGATGATTATGTTTGGCTTTTGGTTCTCGTTCCGTCTCATGCTCGGTATTAGCAAAGTGACTTACTTTGAAAAAGGTAGTTACTTGAGTTCATACTAGTTTATCCTATCTTGTTTCCGCTATGAGTTTTCTTTTATCGTACTTTGATTATGCTCATGCTCATTTATTGCAGGTACCAGATATACACGCTCCATGCTTGGATGTGTCCAAGTTTTGATTTTTGTCAAAATTTGGATGTAGAAAAGTGTGGGGTGCTACATATCTAGAGTTATTTCCGCTGTGATGTATATGTGTTGTACTCTGATATCGCATGTATATACAATACATATATGTATTTCAAAGTTATGATATATGATATTATATTTTGTTCGTTCCGCTGTGAGATTCTGATGTTCTCTTTTGTTCTATCTTCTATCTATTTCTATTTATTTAAGTTAATTACTTGTATTTCTACGCAATTTGGGTTAGACATGTGTTGTTTTAGTCAACTCAAATAGTATGGATTTGCGGGCTTTTACTAGTGGTATCATAGCTTAGGTTGAGCAAACACCTAAGCTTTGGTGGGGTTTACTTATTAGAGATAGGGTCAGTAGTACCCTAGAATGAGTAAGAGAGTATATATGAGAGTGCGTATTTATTAGTTGATATAAAAACTATTTTATATTGTGTTGATTGGTTTGTCGAGTGGTTTATGAATTCTGATCAGTACAGAATGTACAACTGTTTCGATAGGTGTTTCTAAACACTTTACCAGGGTAATTCGACATAGTATGTTTTAAAAGCTAGGTAAATGAAATAATTTTACCAAAAACTATATTTTTATGTGAAAGGAATAATTTCCCGAAATTATTATAATATATAGATGTGTTGGTTGAAATTATAATCAAATGGGATTATAAATTGAAATGGTTATATATAACCAAGTAGAACTTGAATATACAAATAAGATGAATTAAAATTGGATTGAAACCAAAATTTGGAATTTAAATCCCGGATGTTTGGAAAATATTTTCTGAAATGTTATAAAATACCATTGCTTTGTTTTGGAAAGATTTTCAAATAAAAATCATATTGAATGGATTTTGAAAGTGATAAAGCACTGAACTCACTTCAGTCGCTGGAAAATAATTCCGATGATTAACCACGACATCATCCATGTTCATTTTCGAGTTTTTAAATAATGGATTGCTCCCTTAATAAAATTTACAATGGAAATTTATTTGAGAAAGCAAGTTGGAAAATTAAAATGTTTTGAACTGGAAATTGGGTATTAATTCATATATGTATATACATATATGATTTCAAAGGGATTTGAAATAAAAACCCAGGAATTTGAATTCTAAAATCTAAAGTTAACTTAAGCAAGTTAAATGGATTAAAATGAATAAATTGATTTGGAATCAATTGGAACTGGCAAGAATATAAGATGTTATTTATTAACCGAGTAACGCCAAATTGCGTAAAAAAATTCGTTGTCATAAACGAAATGAATAAATTGATTTGAATCAATTTCAATGAATTTGAATGCAAATAAATTAAATAGATTACATGAGGAATTTGATAAATAGGCTTGTATAGATGACGTAGAAATATGCAGGAGAGTATATGGATTGAAGATAAGAATGTGATGATGGATTATCCAAAAATGGTGGACATGTAAATCGAGATAAATGATGAGAATTAAGTATGGACCTGAGTTTTAAAGGTTCTGTGCGAGAACTGAGTTGTGGAGATATGAAGTGTAAGATTTCAACTATGTGGGTTGAGAGAAGTTGAAAGAGTTATATCATCTTTCTACCTTAGTAATTTTAGGGATAAAATTCCTTTAAGGAAGAAGGAATGTGTAATAACCCGGAAATTCTGAACTAGTTTAAAATTTTTATTTTGGCAATTTTAGCAAATTTTGAATATTTAAAATAGATTATTTTAAATAATATCGACGGGAAATTTATTTTGGATATAATTCGAACGTATATAATATACGCATCGTCGTTAGAATATAAATAATTATATATAATTATAAATGGAAATGAAAATGGCGCGGTAGTTCGATAATTCGATTTCAAACTTCAATTGAATGTACCGGGTGCAAAACAATCCGGATTTTAGTGAAACTAAAAACATTAGGATCTAATTGATAATATCTTTCCAACGAATCCGAAAAATCAAAATTTCATAGCGGGAATAAAAAGATATGTCCAGTTGAAAATTCTGAATAGTCGCTATGGAATTCAGGCCCTTAAAAATAGACATTTTGCAAACGACCACGGATTTCGACGAAACCACTTTTGTTAGGACCGTATCGTCAATACGAAGCTAGAAAATATTTTTCGAGAATTTTTAGAGTTAGTATGTGACCCCGGTAATTTGAAATGTACGTTTAAAATTCAATATAGTGATTTAAATGTAAATTTGACGAAAACTGATCGAAACGATCGAATCAGCTTGCGATACATATCCCATTGTGTTCGGAATGGGGGTAAAACGCTATGGACGACAGGCGGTGGGCCTCGTTTCGAGGTCGTATGTGAAAGTCAACTTTTTGAATTTAAAATTAATAAAAAAATATTAAAATAAACCTTCTCTCTCCCTCCTCCTTAAATTACGTTGGCTTTTCCCCTTTCCATTTCGTTTCAGAAGAGAAAAAAAAGAAAAAAAAACAAATCGAACCCGTCACCCCCAATGTTCTGTCGCTCCTCAACCCTAGCGCCGCCAAGCGATCGAGACCCCCCTCGCCACCTCTCCGTCGCGCTCCGCCACCTTCGCCATCGCCCCCCCTCCGTCCAGCGCCTGCCTTCTCCCATCGACCGAGCCCCAACCGAAACCCCCATGGACGAAGACTACAACCACCGCGAAGGCCCTGAACGTGCCACCACCACCTGCAGACGACCGACGATGGCCAACCACCCACCTCGCCTGAGAGCGCCGTGATTCCCCTCCCCTTGCGCCTCTCCTCTTCGTTAGACAGTAAGTTTTTATTTTATTTTGGCAGTAAGTTTTTATTTTTTTTAACAGCTTCAAACTTCGAGTTTTAATAGCATAAAGGTTCGATTTTTATATGTAGAAGGCAATGAGAATATAATTTTTATCTTGTAAGAGGAATTATAAAAATGAAATTGTTTTAAAAATATGCATTGTTTTATAAATAAATAAAAAGGATTGGATTTTGAATTACAAAAGATTTAATTTTGTTAATCAAAAAGATTTGATTTTTTTTATTATGAAGAGTATAGATTTTTATTTAAATAAAAATATGAATTTTTAGGACAATGAGGTTATAATTTTTATCATGCATAACGAGTTATAAAGATTCGGGTATTATTTATATTAAGTTAGCGAGAATAAAAATATGATTTTTATATTTTTAAAGAATTAAAAATATGATTTTTATATTTTTAAAGTATTAAAGATATAATCTTTCATATTGTAGAAGGACAAAAATGTGATTTTTATAATGATATATTTGAAAGGGTTTGATCTTTATATTTGAAAAGATAAAATCTTTATATGTAGAAAGGCGAAATCTATATTTTTGAAATGGAATTTTTATCTATATAACATCGTAATAAAAATTCGATTTTTATATATTGAATAGCAAAATAAGAATTCGATTTTTATATATTAAATAATGAAGTAAAAATTTGATTTTTACATATGTAGTGGCTACAGCAACGAAGATGACAAAAATGCGATAACGATGAAGATTTCTATCAAAGAAGAGTCAAGATGATTGGATAGCTATCGGTGAGAATTTCTCACCTTTCAATTTCATTTCTATTTATATATATATATATATATATATATATATATTAGGATGCAGACGGTGCTTAGTAGCACCCGACACAATCGTCCACAGACCATGGACTTGTTTGTTTGATTGCAAAAAAAAAAAAAAAAATTAGTTAGATTATTTGATTGAAATTGATTGTTTGGTGAAATGAAATTGATTGGATTGATTTGTGAATGGCGTGGGCCTTCACTAGACCGGGGATAAGGCTAGGCCTCGTCCCGTTTCTAGTATCGTGCCGTTATGCCGCCGAAATTTTCTAAAATAAGTTAGAAAAATAAAATATCATTTTATTTAAAGAATGAACTGAATAGAAATTCAGATGTTAAAATAAAATGTTTTATCGTTAAAAATATAATTTTTAACGTGAAGTGAATAAAATAAAATATTCATTTACAAACCGGACGGTTTGTTTATGTACACCTATTTGAAGGACATTGATCGGAACGATAAATTTTACACATCGCCCAACTGCACAAATAAAATCTGTGTTTGATTGTTTGAAACCCCACACGGGTGTTGGGATGAAATTTGAAGTTCACTCATCCTGATTGATTAAATATGTCGATCGATTGATTGACAGGCTGTTATAAGCGTTAGATATCTATATTTGATGCTTATACAGTGTAGTGCACTTTGGTTGATGGTTGATTATTTTTCAATGCTATTATATACATGCGTTGTATGGAATCCGTATAATTAACTTTATATGGTAATTGATTTGGGCCTCATTCCAATTTAGAAAATAAAGAATATTATAAAGTAAAGGTTCATGTGTTGACTGTACTCATCCGTTGAGATTAGTCATGTGTTGAACGAAATATTTTAATAATAAAATTTACATCTTTATCAATATAAAGTAAAGGTTCATGTGTTGACTGTACTCATCCGTTGTGATTAGTCATGTGTTGAACGAAATATTTTAATAAATTTTTTTACATCTTTATCAATATAAAATAATGGAAATATTTTAATAATAAAATTTACATCTTTATCAATATAAAATAAAGGTTCATGTGTTGACTGTACTCATCCGTTGAGATTAGTCATGTGTTGAACGAAATATTTTGATAATAACAAATATTTTGATAATAGGAAATATTTGAAATAGAATATTTGAAAATAGAAATACATTAAGCCGTGTTGATTAGATTGACGCCATTTTGACGTGAACGATATTTATATCGATTTTATTCATTTCGAAATGAATTGAATTGAAAACGATTTCGAAATGAATTGAATTGAAAACGATTTTGAAATGAATTGAATATATAACGAATTTGATTTCAATTGAATATATAACGAATTTCAATTGAATATATAACGAATTTGATTTCAATTGAATATATAACGAATTTCAATTGAATATACAACGAATTTCAATTGAATATATAACGAATTTGATTTGAATAGAAAACGGATTTGATTTCAATTGAATATATAACGAATTTGATTCGAATAGAAAGCCAATTTGATTTGAATCGAATAGAAAACCAATTTGATTTGAATCGAATAGAAAACCAATTTGAATTGAATCGAATAGAAAACGACTTTGGAATTGAATTGAATATATAATGAATTCGAATTGAATAGAAAGCGAATTGAATAGAAAGCGAATTGAAATGAATTCAAACTGAATTGAAATTTGAATTGAATAGAAATGAATTTTAAAACGAACTTATAAAGAAGAATTCAATTTTTCTTTGACTTGAAATGGAGGTTGAAATTGTTTTTGAAATAAATTCAAAACTATTTATAAAATTCGTTTTAAATAGAAATCGACGAAATATATATTATATATATAATATAATGGCCTGAATAGAACGCGCCGCGCCGCGGCAGTTCGTGAATTTCGACCATTTATTTCAAACTGACATTACGGGAGATCTGACCGTCGGATTCTCCTAAAACCGGAACCGTTGGGTTCGTATCGAAAAGAGCTTTCTAACGAATATTAGAAATTCAAAATCTAACGGTTGGATTTGGAAATACGTCCAAATCAAATTCGAAAAAGGTCGCTATAGGTGCAGTTCGATGGCCGTTGTTGGAAATCGACTGTACGGGCCTTGAAAAAATTATTAAAAATATCAAAAATTTGTGTAAAATCATAAGAGATGATTTGAGAAAAATTGGGGTGAAAAACTCCATATTTGAAAAGGTAAAAATGGATTTTTATCGAAATGAACTAGTTTTGAACTAAATTTAAAACCCGATTATTTTTAAATAAATAAATTAGATTTAAAAAGGGGTTTTAAATAATCGGAATTTCTAATATATTGGATTGGATTTGAAATGGGTTTATCGTGAACAGTGTATTAAACAACACTTGTTCTTTAACCCGATAATAAATAGAATGTGATTTGGGTTTGTCGTGAACTGTGTTTTAAATAACACCTAGTTCTTTAACCCAGTAAAAGGAGTTTTAACGAATCGGCAATTAGGTTGAAATGTGAATCTATAATCTAAATTATCAAATTTAGAAATGAGCGAGAATGGAGTATCGCCAGTTTTGCTCCAAAGCGATAGTTAAATCTTTAATTAGATTTGAACGTGAAATGGTAATTAATTTTACCGATAACACCATAGTATTAGATATGGAGTATTACCAGTTTTGCTTCATGGGATGAATAGGTTGGGATTGGGAAATAAAATAAATAATTACTTCGTTGTGGTTCGCTAATCTCGACTACAGTGGAAAACCATAATTTGGTTTGAAATGACATCCAAAGGAAGATTAAAGGATTAATTTTAAAGAATTTATCTTGGATAAAATTAATGGGAACTTTTCCCTGAGAATATGAATTGGAATGAGGCGTATGTTGTGTTTGTATAACATTCGTTTTAATATACGCGGGTTGTTCGGAAAGGCCGGGTTTACACCCATTCTGAATAACCGATTCGACGATATGTCGAAGATGAAGACGGTGGTTGAAGACCGGAAGTCTTCACATCGTTTGGATAATTACTGACGATCCTGATTGGGCTTTACACCCAAGAGGATGGAAATAGTTGGTGGTCGTCCAGACGTACTTGGAGATGGATGGATATGCGAGGAAAGTGCCTCCGGTTTCGTTCAGACCCAGAACGGACTTGTAAATGGATTGTGTGTCTGTCATTGGATTTTATTCTGTGTTGATTGATTTCTATTAAATATACATCTGTTTGGCGGCGGAGAATTTATTTTTTTGCTTAACGCCCTTCTCTGAGACGTACGAGCTCAGAGGTTGTATATCGATGGACATCAGTCGCATGGCATGAATTGCCTGTGTGGCATGCTAAGTTGCAATGATCAAGGCTTTTGTTGAAAAGCAGAGTCTTGTGGTTGATGATCAAAGCACGGCCTACGTGGCAGCTTTGTGTATAACGTGAATTCGCGAGCCTCACACCTCGGTATGAGTTAAAAACGGGATACGGACTGCAGGGAGAGCACGACGTTTCTTTCTAGCTTTGGTGGTGTCAGTGACTTACCAGCCCTGACATATATATACTTTTCACCTTTGTGGTTGTTGGATGAGGCGCCTCGATTATAGGTCTGTAAGGACCGGGAAACGTGTGTTCAGGAATAAATAATCCTCTAACGTAAGTGAGGACCGGCCCTGAAGATCCAGGGGTTGCCTAGAGTGCGTAGCCCTGGGACATTTTCTAGAGTGTCTCGAACGCAGGGAGGAGCTTGCCCCTTGCCTCAACTCATGACGGAAATCCAATTTCCAATACGTGTATTTCAGCTTTATTTGTAGAGCCTAGTATGGCGACATAGTGGGATGGGGCACTTATGCCGTCTATGATTTATATTTATGATTGAAATTGTTTTGACACTATACACTTATTATAGTATCAAATGATTTGTTTTAAACGTATCAAGCATGTTTGGCTGTTATAAGGTAAAACTCTATCCTCCGGCTTGCGTTGCATTGTGTGATGGGACCTGGGTCTTATAATAGCTTCATTTTTCGAAAAAGCATTGCGTTGTTTATCTATATGCACTGGTATTCTTGGGAGGAAACCCGTTCCGTGTTATATGGCGTGGTCCCTTGAATTACTCTCTTTTAAAGTAAAGCTTTAAGTAACTGTTTTAGTTCTCACACCAGTCACATGACCGACCTGGAGTTTATTGTTTTAACCTAAACTCTGGGTGCCCCTATTTTCTACACGGGCAGCTTGTAGTTTTGGTTTTGCAGATTTATATTCACAGGATCCTGGTTTACAGCTGGAATGATATCCGGAAAGCTCTGTATCCGTATATCACCTTCAGTTGTGCTTTGTATTATTTTCCGCTACTATGTAATTTATTGTAATCTCTGATATTTATCGAATGTAATTAATTCAATTATACTCTGTATATTCTTGTATCTGATGGAATTGTTGTAATAGCAATGAAATGTTCTCCCGTCTGCATTCATTTGTGTGTTGTTCTCAAAGTATCCGCTCTTTCCTTCACGGGGAAGCAACGGGTTCTTACAGAATGTAACGTACCGGATTTTTGGTCGTTTAATATTGAACATTTAATTTAGTTTTAAATGTTGAGGTAGAAAGATAAATGAATTTTTAATGTGAAATTATCAAATTAATATCGAGTATATCGAATTATCGTAATATGAAACTAACAATAATTGAATTCGAAGTTAAAACAAAATCGAAATGGTTCTATCGGTTAATGTGAACTCGATTTCAGTGTGAACGATAATAATAAATTATTATTGATGAATTTAATTATTCTGAATCGATTTATATTTTAAATGGTTTAATTTAATAGATGAAATATAGTGATTTTTCATACAGTCTTAGAATTCAACGAAACCAATTCCATCAGATCCATAATAGTGTAATTTTATTAGATTTCAAATTTGGTGACATTTGGATTTATCATTTGATAGTACGGCTAGAAAACGCTTAGAAATTATTAAATCGAATTTAATATAAATCATTGATTTAAATTGATATTTTCTCTATACGATCGAACTAGGCTTAGTGTGTTCAGAATAGTGGTATAAACCTAGGGATGTCGGTTGCTATGTTTAAAATAGAGTTCGGAAATACAAGATATTTTAAATCACATCAGTTTAAGTCTAAATAAAAAAATCAAAATCAAAACATAATAAAAATGAGGCCGACCTATTCAAGCAGCCTTCCTAACTATAGCTGCGTCTCCTTTCAAATCTCGAACTCATGTCTCCAACCTTCACACCAAAGTTAAACACCAATTTAATGGTGCCATCCTAAATTTGTACAATGCAGACCTACAATTTCCGTGGTGCCTAAGCATTTCTTCGTGTATAAATACGCAAAAACTCTTCCCCTTCTCCTTTTATTTTCTTCGATTCATTCCCAGCATTTCTAAATCCAAGTTAAAGCTTTGAAAAAATGGTGACTGCCTATTTCAGATATTTCGAAGCCAATTCCTTTTTCTCATTTCCAGTATATTTTTCCCTTACTGAAAATCGAAATCAGTCCACTTATATGAAAAATAAAAAAAATAAAAAATGAAAATGAAATCAGTAATAACGGTTTGCAAACGCAAGTCCCTGAAGCTCGAATTCACGCTGGACCGCTCACGATAATTAAGGAAGAGTGAGGCATTGAGTTTGATGGGGTTGTGGCAATTGTCGTGGGATGGTGTTGAGATGGAAGAGGGGGTATGGAGGAACTGTTACTGAAGCGTGGGAGGGCAATGTAGATCTGAATGCAAAGTCATGCAATTCAAAAAAGCCAGGGCCTGGAAGCCAATGTTGGTATGGTTGACTACTAGAGTTTCTAACGTGCTGATGGGTATATGGTGAAGTTCGATTTATTTAGTTGAAATGGGTGATGACAGTTAGTTGATTGGGAGTTCTGATATGCGAACCAGAGGATAGTGGAGTGTGAATGTTCTAATGATGGACATGGTGATTTGGGTGATTGGTAGTAGGACGTATAGGGGGAGTTTGGCCTCTGAATTTTGGATGATGAACTGGAGTCTGAATTTTTGATGGTTGGACTGGAGTGAGTTCGTTCTTACTGTTATTGAATTGTATGACCAAGGAGTCGACAGTGCTTTTTGGGTTGTTCTGGGCTCTTGAGTTTGGGAATAATGGAAGCCAGGTAAAGGGAATAATTGTTAAGTTAAGGTTTTGGAGCGGTTTGAGGATATGTTCATGGATTGGTCGAGTGAACTACAGTAACAATAAGGTATATGTTTTACAAAAATACATAGGATAATTTATTTATTTATGTGTTACTTTAAATTAAATAATCGTTTAATCGATAAATAAAATCAAATAATCATAGGTGCGAGATAAATTCATTCGAGTTGATTCGTAGCAGTGAAGATACGGCATTTAACGGGAAATTTGGCAAGTGAAATCGAGATGAGTAAACTCACTCTCTGGATTTGTTTATAATTTATTATAAACGAATATGGATTGAATATAATGTTATATGTTGTTTTTTGGTTGTGGGTTGTTTGGATGCATTGAAATATTATTGTGGCTATTATATATATTAGTTATATTTGGGCTTGGTGGTTGAATATGTATATATAATTGGTAATTGGATTTTTGCCGCAGTACCATTAGCGGATGATTTCCCTATGCACCCCCATAATATATATAGTGGATGACCTTCATATTGCAATATCCTGCCTTGAAGAAGGATTGTTATTATTATAATTATCTAACATCTGTGGATGTAGAGAAATAGGTTGGAGGGATCCAACTAGATTCCTCAAAATTTATTTATTTTTGTTTACATATTTATATATGTGTGATGTGTTAAATTGAATTGATGGTTTGTGTATTAAGATGTTTGAATATCACTAGCCCTACATATGGATATTTAAAAATATCATTAAAAGGAATTTTATATTTATAAAGGAGAATTTGACTTTTTGAAATAGAAATGGAATTTCGAATTGGGTAGGTAATATTAACTTGTTTTATAGTAAAAAAAGTATTTGAATTTATAAATGATGTTTACAAATGAAAAAGAAAATTATCATTTGATAATTTGGAAATGTAAATTCATGTGAATATAAAAGGAAATTTATTTTCTCGAAGTAGAAATGGAATTTCAAATAAAATTTGAAATAGAAACTTGTTTTAATATTTAAAACAAGAAGTGCAATTTGTAAATGGCGTTTATAAATGAATGTGAAAAATTATCATTGGATAATTTATAAATTTAAATTCAAGTATGAATTTAAAAAGGGATTGGAAATCGTTAAAAAACGAAATGATAAGATTTATTCCGATGTTCGGAATATAAACCGAATTAAGAATAATCCAAGGGATTTATAATTGGAATTCGATTTCGTTAAATCTATAAAGCAATTTATTTCCAATGGAATTGGAATTTAATATAAAGATTGAGTTGCAAATAAATTTGCAACTGAGTTATGAATTTAAAGGAAATAATCAATGATTTTGAATAATCGAAGTTTTCAAGTTTGATTTGGAAAACTAGCTTAATTTATATTAAAATGAGGTTGGAATTGATTTAATTAACGAAGTTTAAACATTTATATTTAATTTAATTAAACCGAGCTCGCCATAGTGTGGTTGTTCGTAATTTGACGATTCGAACTTCAATTATGTTTATATAACACAATATTAATTAGAATTTAATGGCACAAGAAACGTTCGGACCTACTGAATGATGGTTTTCTAATGAAAGAGAAAATTCTTGATTTCGTCTTATAGATTTTTATTTATGTCAAAATTAAATTTCTAGAAAAACAACGCTATAATTGTCTATAAAACTATAACGATTTATTTAATAAAATCAAAGGATTTTAAGTAAACAAAATTTGAATTTTTCATTATAAAAATCCAGATTTGAGTTATAAAATAGATATGAACTCAAGTGGAGTAAATGGAATGATTTTTGGAACAAAAAACATATTTTTAATTATCGAATGAATTTAACTAATTTCAAAGAAATTAGTTAATAGAGTTTTGGATCGAACTTAACTTTGTTTAAGTGAATTGAATTTGTAAATTGAAATTAGGAATTCGAATATGAAACTTGGATTAGAATTTGAAAGCGAGCAAGAAGTTTGAGTTTGATTTGTGTTTAAGAGAATACAAATATATTTGAACATGAAATGTTCAAATTAAAAGCGGATTAAGCAAAGAAGTTAATTAGAAAATTAATTAGCGAATGGAAAGCAAAAAGTGTTGAATTGATCTGAAATAAATTGTGAATGGTTGAATATATGTTTGATAGATTGATTTCATTATTAACCGATAAATAGAAAGATTCAGTCTCGAAGATCAGTGTTTAAATAGATTTAGTTGAATGCAATGTTTTGGGTTGTCATAACGATGTTTTACACAACAGTCGTTTTAATCCAAGTAAGTGGAATTTTGGAAATATAATAACAAATATTTCCTAAGTTTAGAAATGAATGGTAGTGAAAGGGAGATGTAATTGGAAATGTATACTAACCATAAATAGAAGTTATTTTTGAAGTATAGAAAATAAAGAAGATGGGATATGGAACGTTTTCCAAATATCGTAAGAGGCTAAAGAACTTTGAGAATATTAGAGTAAAGATATTCGAAGGAATAAGGGAAATGATTTAACAAGGGCTAGTGGTTGTTTGATGCTTAGTCAATAATATTTTTAGTTGGAAATTTGGATGGATGTTTGTTTTTCTTCAATAGCTCAATAACCGACTATCGAAGTTTTTGATCATCATTGTCAATACGGAGAGACCTGTTGGAATTATTATCTGAAAACCACTCCGTATAGGCATAGGCGTTGCAAATTAGATTATGCTGAAGATAACCAAAGACGGAGAAAAATGCAAGGGATGTTCTTCTATATACAAGATAGTGCCTTCGGTCTGTCCAGTCCCATGACAACTAGTATGGACGAATGTCTGACAGAGTATGCCTAATAGATCACATAAGGTGATCTTTTCAAGGTAATATATTTGGTGGAGAAGGAATTCGTTTCTCTTAGCTTTTTATACCCATGATATTTTTGGGAAGATCAATTAGTGATTTGACGGGTTTGACAATGTGGCATTCAAAGTGAATGGTGGCTAGATGTTCTAAAAGGTAAACGTAGCCTCAGGCCTCATCAATTGGGAAATGAAATTTTTTGGGAAAGCAACATGGCTAGTTGGGTCGCACCCAAGCAGGGTGTATTATCGCCAATCTAGAGAAAATGTAGTGTCCCGAAATTCCGGTACAATTTTAGCTGACCAAATAACACAAGTCCAACCCACATTGCACTGGAAGCCAGAAAACTAATAGAAAGAAAAAAGAGGGTGAGAATAGATAAGACAGAAACTTAGAATAGAAGAAGAAGAAGAAGATACAACATCAGAGTAAACACGAATCTCACAGCGGAACGAATAAATATATTTCATAACATAACTTTGAAATAAAACAGTATCTGTATACAATACCATTATTAGATTATAATACTTACAACACAGCAGAAATAACAATCTATATAATCCTAAAGCCTCCTACTCCAGCTCTTCAAGTATCTGTAAATCCCGACTACTTGACTGCCCGTACAAAATTGGGCACCCAAGAGTTTAGGGAAAACAAAACAAAATAAACTCTGGGTCAGTCATGTGACTGGTGTGAGTAAACTCAAATCATTTGTTTAACCTTTCAAAATCCTTTTAAAACAAAGGATAATTGTAAGACCAATCCACATATAAACACGGATGGCTTTTACCTTACGATAACCCAAAATATTTCTAAAACGGTACTTGTCTGATATTATAATAATGTCTAGATCAAGTAAATAGAAATCTAGCAGAAACGCTTGCATCTAACGTTCTACATATATAATATACAATCAAAACCGCGGGCTCTTATTTGGGGAATGGATTCCAACTATGACAAGGTATGGATCCACCTTCCGCTCAGTGTACTCTTGAAGCGATACACTGGAGTTCAACAAGAACATCTTGTAACTCGGCCACACATGACCGACCATTCATTTCTCTTGAATGTATCGAATATATTGCCACCCCACGGTTAGTATTCCAACATAACCGTTCTTGGGAGATACAGAATTGAAAGAAGTACAAATATGAATATTCTCTAGATGGTGACAATATACCTTAATTAGGTGCGGCCCACTTAGCCATGTTGCCTGGCCGATTTCTGTCATTTCCCAGTTGATGAGGCTGGAGGTCATAACGTATCTTTCAACAAATTACTCATTCATTCACTTTGAATGCCACAACGTCATACCCATCAAATCACAAATTGATTTCCCTAAAAATACCACGGGTATAAGCTAAGAGAAACGAATTCCTCCGCCACCAATGTAAATACGTTTGAAACGATCAACTTACGCGATCTACTAGATATACTCTGTCAGACATTCGTCCATTCAAGTTGTCCTGGGACTGGACAAACCGAAGGCACTATTCTGTAAATCCATCTTAGGCAATTTCTACCTAGGATTGCCAGAATAACCCTTGTATAAACTCCATCTTGAATTTGTCTTCGATCTATTTGATTCGAAACGCTAACGCCCATACGGAGTGGTTCTCGGATAATAATCCAACCAGTCTCTCCGTATTGACGACAGAAAAATGGTCAAAACTTTGATAGTCCGTGATTTAACTATCAAAGATAAACACATGTGCAAACAACGATATTATTTCCAGATAGAAATTTTATCGATCAATCATCATTTAACATTTATCTCTTTAGTTCATTAATTTACTTATCTCCTGTTTCCGTATATTCTAAATTCTTATTTTCTATTATCAGAAAACATTTCTGTTTCTTATTTGGAAAACATTTCCAAAACTCCTTTACTGGATTTAAACTGATGTTTAAATCAAACATCGCCATGCCAACTCAAACCATTTCACTCAATAACTAAATTCACTTAACCATCCTTTACTATCAAACCTTAGCCATTCCTTAGTTAAGAAGGAAGTCAATCAAGTTGGGGTATAATTACCTCTCAGACCTTCACTGAACAACGTTTTAACTTCGGAATAGACAAAGTTTATCTTTTAAACCTTTAACAAACTTCCTTACGTAACTCTCGGATTCTATTTACGTATCCACTTCTTTATTGAAAACATTGATTATAACTATAGTGTTATAATCCCTACTTTCGAAATATCTAACTTCGAATATAACTTTTATTCTTCAATTTGAATAAATAAATAAACACCTAATTTTTAAATAAATAAATCTTGATTTAAAAACCGGAAAGTATAAATACTTTCCCGAATTCGACGATTTACTCTCTTCGAATAACTAATATTCGATTGACTCACTTCGAATAACTAATATTCGATTATCTCACTACGAAAAACTAATATTCGATTAACTCTATTTGCTTCTCTTATTCGAATAACTAATATTCAATTAACTTCTAATTGATTGACTCTAGATCGCAGCGACCACAATGGTTACGCCTGATTCCCTCAGGAAACATCCGACCGCCGTAGGCTATCTGCAGCCCTGCGAATTACGCTAGCAGTCATGCTAAATGGCAACTCATCCTGAATATCTATGTCTGTTTTAACTCTATCTCGAATAACTATATTTGATTTAACTTATATTTGATTAACCCTATTTAATTAACTCTATCGATTAATTCTAACTGATTAACTCTAACTGATTTACTCTAACTGATTAACTCTAACTGATTAACTTTAATTGCTTAACTCTAACTGGTTAACTCTAACTGATTAACTCTAACTGGTTAACTCTAACTGGTTAACTCTAACTGGTTAACTCTAACTGGTTAACTCTAACTGGTTAACTCTTCGTCCATATTCAGTTTCAAATATCGATGTTGAAATCGATTCTTACTTCTCTATATAAGTCCTGACTTATATATTCTATTTATCCAATGATAAATATTTTACTTAATTTATAAAACCTTATTTATAAATTAATCTTCTTACTTTATCTGTAAAAAAAGATTTCTCTTAAATATTCACTTTAAATTCATATTCTGTTATACCCGTGTGCGAAGCACGGGTTTAAACTTTGCTGATGTAAAATTCTATTCATTTGCCAAATATTTCCTTATATGACATTCTCTTCATTTTCCAATAAATTCCTTTTATAACTCTATTTATTTTCTAAATAAATATTTCCTTTATAATCTATTTATTTACTCAATAATTCTTTTCCTATAATTCTAATTATTTTATAAATATTTCCTTTTCAATTCTATTTGTAAATGGTTTACAAATATTTCCTTTTCATTTCTATTTGTAAATGTTATACAAATATATCCTTTTCATTTCTTCTTTGATTTTATAATTTTCTTTTACAAAATCCTTTTCCTTTTATATATAAAATCCATTGATTTTATATAAATAATTTATTTTCAAAATACACTTTGAAAATCCCCTTTTCTACATTCCAGTATTTCTTACGGTATTTAAAATACCCAAATAAAATGATCGATATCATTCAAAACATGTAATCAACACAGATTATATATCACATCACATATCACAATATATGAAAACAAACAGTAATAATATTGAGGAATCCAGTTAGATCCCTCCAACCTGTTTCCCTGCATCCACAGATGTTAAACAATATAATTAACATCACTTTCGTTTCAACATGAAATATTTTGATCAACAAAATCAATAAATTTTTAACAATTTATATATATATATATATATATAATTTCAACCAACTGACTAGCAGTTCATCCAAACAGTCAACACACAGCAATCAACCAATATTTATCAGTTCTAAAAATACGTTATAAATATATAAACTGTTCAGAGTTGGTGAGTTTTACTCACATTGGACGATCATCGTTAATAACGATAACCATCGCTCGATTCAAACGGACAATTTATTTTGCTATAAATTGTGACGAGCTCCAATCCACTCCCAGTCAATTCCATTGGGTAGTGTCCGTCCATACGATCCTAATGGATCTTGTTTTGTCTAATTTGGATAACATATGGATAAGTTATGAAATTTCCAAGTTATACGTATTTAAATATTGAATTAAACATAAACAAATTAAAATCCCGGCCTCGCCCAATTTCCTCTCAGGCCCAACTACCAAATCAGCCCGATAACCCAATTAACCTACACCTGACCTTCTTCTCCGACATCAGGAAAGCGCGCTCCAGTTTGTTCATTTCCATTACCCGATCTTATTCCCTCAACCGCTCCCTTACCTTCCACTTAAAAATCTCACAAAAATTACCATAATTCCTCTCTTCATCCACTCTTTATTCCTATGCCACTCAACCCCAATTCGATCTCCACACACAAAAACCGTCGTTCGAAACTTCCTCACGCAACAGGAATTTGATCGAAATTTTTTATCTCTGAACTCCACAAAAAAAATCACGCAACGAGCGCCTCGCCTCCTTGATCCCTTTGCTACCCTCCATTTTCCTCCTCGTCACCTCGATTCCTTGCGAAAGCCAACCCTAGCACCACTGCATTGAAGACCCGTGGAAAAAGAATGGTTCGATCCCAGTAAAACCCATCTAGTATCGAAGAGGAAGATCCCAGGATTCGAAATATGTATAAATATCGATTTATAGGAATTTCTTTGAATTTTTATTGAATTTCAAACTTGCGATTTTTACTGTGTAATTTCATCGATGGAGGCTGGAGTTTTTGACCATCGTGAATAAGTCTTTAGGGTTAAGAAAATGTGCGCTAGTATTTATAGGGTAGTTTTATAATTTTTTTTATTCGATTTTGTATTCAGTTTTTAAGCTATCATTGTTTACATTTGTCCTTAAAAATTCCTATGATTGCACATGATGTCCAAAAATCACGAAACTGGACATGCAGCTACAGTTCGACATTACGGACCCAACGAAACTGGTTTCGTCGAATTCCGACTCCGTTTGCTCACACAACGTATTTTTAATCGTCAAAATACCGACTGTTTTTCACATTAAAAATCCATACGGCCACACACTGACTCTAAAAATCACGGAAATTGAAATCTAACAATAATTTGATATTGCGGATCCAACAAAATTAGTTTCGTCGAAAACAGAGGTCGTTTGCAAAACTGGCTATTTTTAAAGCTCTAAATAACCCTTTTAAATATATAAATATATTTAAAAATAATTAAATTAAATATTTATAAATAAATATTATCGTATATATCCACACTAGAATATCATACAACTCCAATTGGGTTTACGACTCGATATTTCATCATTCCCAGTTATATCGATATTTGAATTATATGTAAAATCCTTTTATAAATAAAATATATATTTATTAATTTCAAAGGAATTCCATAACGACTTTTCTAAAATTTGATTTGGACATAAATCAAAATCTACACAATGAAATCCCGATTTTTCTCTTCCATTAGAAAAATATACTTCACCAGCTCCAAACGTTTCTTATTTCACAGAAATCCGGCTTAAAACGAATCCTGTACATTCAGTTGAAGTTCAAATCGCCAAATTACGAACTACTGCGCATTTCGAGCTCGATTTTAATTATAATATAAATTATATGTTCAACTGTCATTCAAATAATATATTCGTTATTCGAATTCAATTCCAAACTGAATTATATATTTTGAATTGTCCAGTTCACACTATATAGTCAATTCTCTATTTCCGACTATTTCGAAATTAAATATATTATTCTATTATTTATATAAATTAAATATTCAATATTATTTAATTAAACAACCTTTAAATTACTACACCATTATTCTAAATAATTAAATTAATAAATTATTCAACCGTAAAATACTAGTCATTACAGAAAACCCATTTATTTCTTCTATTGTTTCTGTATCTTACGGAATACGGTTGGACGGCCGACAACCGTGGGTTATAATACATTCGATACACTCAAGCTATATGAGTGACTGACCATGTGTGGCCGAGTTGCAAGATGTTCTTGTTGAACCTTAGTGTATCCCTACTAGAGTACACTGATCGGAAGGTGGTTCCATACCTTGTCATGGTCGAAATTTAATCTCCAAAAACCGCCCTAGGTTTTTGATTTTATATTATGTATGTGGAGTGTGAGATGCAAACATTTGCTAAATGGTTATTTATTTGATTTAGAAATTATTATAATAATCGGATTTTGATATCAAAAATGATTTGGTTACCGTAAGGTAAAAACCATTTGTATTTTTGTGTGGATAGGTCTTACGATTACCGTTTCTTTCAAAAGGATTTTCAAAGTTAAACAAAATGGTTGGACACACAGTCCCTTGACTAACGCAGAGTTTTTTTTGTTTGTTTTACCCTAAACTCTTGGGTGCCCAAATTTTTACAGGCAGTCAAGTGTTTCAGGCTTTTACAGATACACTTAGAGGAGCTTGAAGTAAGAGGCTTCACCATTAGTTATTTAGAGTTATTTCTGATGTGATGTATATGTGTTGTACTCTGATATGGCATGTATATACAATACATATTTGTATTTCAAAGTTATGATAGATGATTTAATATTTTGTTCATTCCACTGTGAGATTCTGATGTTCTCTTTTGTTCTATCTTCTATCTATTTCTATTTCTTTAACCCTAATGACTTGTATTTCTGTACAATTTGGATTGGATGTGTGTTGTTTTAGTCAACTCAAATAGTACGGATTTATCAGCCATTACATATGTATTTAATTTTTTCTTTATTGTGAGATTCTGAGTGGTATCTTTTTATTTCTGCAATGTTCTGTGACTGATTCTATTTTATCCCATTCATCATCCACCATTTTGAGCAAGTTATGTTGTTTGAAATGATAGGTCGTCATAAACGAAAGCAACAACAATCCAACATCCAAACACAGAAATTTAGTAAAGAAATAAAACGAAGAAGAAAACTAAAAAAAATTAAGAAGTAAGCACAAAGATTTAAAGTACTTCAGCCGACTTCGGTCTACATCAAATCCACGAAGATCTATTTTGTTCATATTGTAGAGAGATTATGTTGCCATGGTCCAAGTTTCAATTAAAACAAGGCAAAACATAACCTAGAAAACCAGTAAAAAGCCTCATTTCCTTATGCAAATGAACTAGTATTCATTGGTGAAGAAGAAGATGGATCGGGATGAAATTTCTCCATGAAAACCATCTTCCCAAGTCGCACCCCGCATTTGAAACGTGGCCCTTAGACTACAAGTTCAAGGCACCACTATCGATCCTTCGTTTTGTCTTGCATATATGGGCCGGTGAGCCCTATGGTGGATCCCCTACTCTATGCGCTTTGGAATCTAGTTTTCTTTTTTCACAAAGTGACCTAAGTGAAATATTGAGTAATTTAGTAATTTGTATTAAGTTGAAGTAAACATTCGTGTAGTTGAGATATAGATATCTAATCCTTATCTCTTTTCTAGGGGAAGGGATAAGTACCTATACCGGTCCCTTGCTTAGATGAAGTGCAAATCCATACTTATCCAATTCAAGAGTGACATTTTAACGAATATGCTTGATCACAGCTTCATATATGTAACAACCCAGAAAATCAGAACCAATTTAAAAATTTTATTTTGGCAATTTTAATGAATTTTGAATATTTAAAATGATTTATTTTAAATAATAACTTCAAGAAATTTATTTTGAATAGAATTATTACGTATATATTTATTTATATCGAAGTTAGAATATAAATATTTATTTTAATTATAAAAGGAACTGGAAATGGCGTGGTAGTTTGAAAATTCGATTTCAAATTTCAAATGAATGTACAGGATTCAACATAAACCGGATTTTAGCGAAACCAGAAATATTAGAATCTATTTGAAAATATCATTCCAACGAATCCGAAAAATTGAAATTTCATAGCGGGAATAAAAAGTTATGTCCATTTGAAAATTCAGAATAGTCGCTATGGAAATATAGCCCTTAAAAACAGCAATTTTGCAAACGACCTCCGTTTTCGACGAGACCACTTTTATTGGATCCAAAATGTCAAATTATTGATAGATTCCAATTTTCATAATTTTTGAAATCAATATGTGAGCGTGGTGAATTTAAACGTTTTTGGTAATTTTAGTTTGAATTTAATCGACTGGAAAATGACCATTTTTCAAATGGTCTTCAAATTTGACGAAATTAGTTTTGCTAGGACTGTATCGCCAATATGAAGCTAGAAATATATTTTTTGGAATTTTTGGGGTCCGTATGTAGCCCCGGTAAATTGAAATGTGCGTTCAAATTTAATATACATTGATTTATATTTTAAATTGAAAGAAAATTAATCGAAACATTAGAACTGGCATATGAAACATACTCCATTGTGTTCGAAATGGGGGTAATTTGCTGGGGGCGACAGTCGGTGGGTTCGATTTGGAGTTGGTATTAAAAAATTACTTTTAGAAATTAAATTAATATAATTATATATTTATATATATTCCCTCTCTCTCATACTTTCTCTCTCCCTCATTCAGAACGAAATAAAAAAAACCTTGATTAACCCTAACCCGCCGTCGCCCCCCCCCCCCCCTATGGCATCGCCGCCGCCTACCCAGGCCACGCCACCACCTCCCAAGACCGACAACTCCACCGAGAAGCCCCCCCTCTCCCGCTCTCGCTCCCTTCTCTCTCCTGATGAAAACCGCCCCTCCGTCGCCCTAACCCTCCCCAAATTGATATGACCCGCGCCGCCTAGCCTGCCATGGCCCCACCACTGGCGATTCGAGCCTTCCCCGACCATTGACGCACCTCAGACCCTTCCCCCTTCTTCGCTGAGAAACAGTAAGTTTTTATTTATTTAATTTATTTACTTCTTTTCTATATGATTAGCTTTAAAAATAAAAATAAAAATTAGTTTTTTATAGTAAAAGTAAGGAATAGATTTTTTTTAATAAAAATGAGATCTTTATATATTTGTTAGCAAAATAAAAATGAAATCTTTATATGTGTAGCGAATAGTAAAAGATATGATTTTGTTTATAAGAAAAAAAATTAGATTTTTTTATATAACAAGAAGCAATATAAAAACAGGGTTTTTTTTATGTAAAAATATATTTTTTATCGTCTTGAAAGCGAAGTAAAAATATGATTTTTATTATCTAGAAAGAGAAAATAAAAATACAATTTTTATCGTATATATGCTATATATAAAATAGTCATATGAATGAATAATTATTAATGGGTTAAAAATACTTCTTTTAACGTAGGAATGCGATGTAGATCGGCAATCAAAGAATGAAGGAGTGGATCCCAAAGATGAGAACTCCTCACTAAAATTTTCTGTTCAGTTATTTATTTTGTAACTGCATATATGAATTGCTCCCCGTCGTCCACAGACCATGGACGACTTGTTTGTGTGATTGTGTTGTGAAAATTGATTGTGGTGTGAAATGGACTGTATAAATATTCATGTGTTGAATAAAATAATTTATCGTTAAAAATATAATTTTTAACGCGTATATGATAAAATAAATATTCATTTACAAATCAGACGATTTTTTATGTACACCCATTTGAATGATATGGATTGGGACGATAAATTTTACACATCGCCCATCTGCACAAATAATATTCAGTGTTTGTTGATTGAAACTCTACACGGGTGTTGGGATGATATTTGACGTGCACTAATCCCAATTGTTTAGTGGTATGTCGATAGTTTGGTTGACATGTTGTGGTAAGCGTTAAATATTTATATTTAATGCTTATACAGTGTAGAATGCACCCTGGATGATGGTTGATTGTTTATCCTTGTTCTTATGTACATGTATTGTATGAAATCCATATAATCAACATTATATGGTAATTCGTTGTGTCTGATTCTAGTTCAGAAAGAATGAATATTTTAAAATAATGTATATTTTAAAATAATGAATATTTTAAAATAATATTCAGTAAAAGATCAAAATCTGATTTTGATGTCCGATTTGGGATGGACACGAATATATTTAAATATATATAGCCGTGTTGATTAGGTATGCGCCATTTTGATGCGAACGATATTTATATCGATTTTATTCATTTTTATAGTGAATATCGAAAGTGAAGTGATTTCAAAATCTGATGTTTGAAAATATTATCATTTATATGTTAATGATATGGAATATTCAATTTTGATTTAAAATTGAATATGAAGTTGAAACCATTTTTAAAACGAATTTAAAACGATTTATAAAATATATTTTAAATTAAAATCGATGAAATATATATAATATATATTATATATATAATGTCCTAAATAGAACGCGCCGCGCCGCGGCAGTTCGCGAATTTCGACCATTGACTTCGAACGGACATTACGGGAGATCCGACCGTCGGATTCTCCTAAAACTGGAACCGTTGGGTTCGTATCAAAAAGAGCTTTCCAACGAATACAAGAGATTTGAAATCTAACGGTTGGATTTAGAATCATGTCCAAATCAATTTTGGAAAAGGTCGTTGTAAGTGCAGTTCGATGACCGTTTATGGAAATCGACTGTACGGGCCTTGATAAAATTATTAAAAATACCAATAATTTGTATAAAATAATAATAAATGATTTGGAAAGAATTGGGATGAAAAATTCCATATTTGAAAAGAAAAAAATATATTTTATCGAAATGAACAAGTTATGAACTAGAATTATAATCCAATATTTTCAAATAATTAAATTGGATTTGAAATGGTTTTAAAAATAACCGGAATTTCCAATATATGAATTGGAATGGATTTGAATTGAAATTATCTTCGGAATATTTCGATATTGGATTCCGTGATTATACGGATATTGTGGAGGAATTTGGAAGATATATATATATATCGTATTCCAATACGATATTTGCTGGTTTCAAAATTTGATACTGAATATAAGCTGATATATTTTCTATTCAGAGCCTTGTATTTAAAATCAAATTGGATTTTGGGTTTGTCGTGAGTGGTATCTTTAATAATACTGTTGTTAAACCCAATGGAGTTAAGAAAATTAGAAACTGACTGGAGATTAGCTAAGTTGAATGGTTTCCTGGGTATTGATATGATGTTGGTTTCGGCCTTCGGGATTAATAATTAGGAAATTGTTCTCTAACTAATTTAAGGTTAGAGACTGATGGGATTTTCGGTTTGTCGTGAACTGTGTTTTAAATGACACTGTTCTTAAACCCAGTGTGAAAAGAATAAATCTTTTAATTAAGATTTAAAGAAGAATTACCAATTAATTAACATTTAATTGGAACTGAAAATGGAGTGTGAATTGGGTTTATTGTGAACTGTGTTTTTAACGACATTCGTTCTTTAACCCGATTTACAATGAAATATGATTTGGAATATATAAATCTTTTTATTAAGATTTAATGGGAATTTTCCAAAGTAATGTTTTCCAATTTAATATATTAAATTTGAATTGAATGGAATTCGATTGATAATAATCGAAGTGAACTTCTGTGGAGGAAGATTGTTAATACATATGGAATTTAAAAGGCTTTGTCGTTATTCCATTTATATTATTAGTCGGATACGGAAATTGATATCGATTATACATTGATTTGTTTTTTCGTGAAGATTCCATAATTAATGGAATGTGATTTGGGTTTATCGTGAACTGTGTTTTAAATGACATTATTTCTATAACCCAGTTAAAGGCAGGATTACATGTCTGTCATTGTATTTCGAACTATATGGTTGATCTCTGCAAAATATATATCTGTTTGGTGGCGGAGAATTTATTCCTTGCGTAACACCCTTCTCTGAGACGTACGAGCTTAGAGGTTATATATCGGCAGAAATCAATATTACGGTGTAGATTGTCAATGCGACATGTTTGTGTTTCCAAAGTTAAATAATCATTAATATTTCTTTTTGGGAAGATTAAAACTATGTGGAGTTTTAATGAATCTTTAAAAAGATTGAAAAAGGGAATGTGATTATTTAAATTATCAAATTTGGGAAATGATCACCAATGGAGTATCGCCAGTTTTACTCCTAGCGATAGTTAAATCTTTATTTAGATTTGAACGGGAAATGGTAATTAATTTTACCGATAAGATCGTGGTGACAGTTATGGAGTATTACCAGTTTTGCTCCATGGGATGAATAGGTTGGGATTGGGAAATTAAACAAATGATTACTTCGGTAAGGTGCGCTAATCTCGACTAGTTTGGAAAACCGTAACATGGTTTGAATTGACATCCAAAGGAAAATTGAAGAATAAATTTAAAGAATTTATCTTTGATAAAATTAATGGTAACCTTTCCCAAAGTATATGAATGTTTGAATAAAAGAATATTCAGAATTGGAATAGGGCGTATGTTGTGTTTTTATAGCACTTGTTTATTATATACGCGAGTTATTCAGAAAGGTCGGGTTTATACCCATTCTGAATAACGGATTCGACGATAAGTCGATGATGAAGACGGTGGTGAAGACCGGAGGTCTTCACATCGTTTGGATGGTTACTGATATCTTGATTGGGCTGTACACCCAAGACGAGGTAATATATGGTGATCGTCTAGACGTACTTGGAGATCAACGGATATGCGAGGGCCTATCTCCTGTATTGGACATACGGGACGAGGAATAAGGTGCCTCCGGTTTCGTTCAGACCCAGAACGAAATTGTAAATGGATTGTGTGCCTGACATTGGATTTTATTCTGTGTTGATTGATTTCTATTAAATATATATCTGTTTGGTGGCGGAGAATTTATTCTCTTGCTTAACGCCCTTCTCTGAGACGTACGAGCTCAGAGGTAATATATCGATAGATATAAGTCACATGGCATGAATTGCCTGTGTGGCATACTAAGATGCAGTGATCAAGGCTTTTGTTGAAAAGCAGAGTCTTGTGGTTGATGATCAAAGCATAGCTTTAATATAGCGCCGCTTTGTGTATAGCATTAATTCGCGAGCCTGACACCTCGGTATGAGTCAAAAACGGGATAAGGGAACGCATTGAGTGCATGACGTTTCTGTCTAGCTATGGGTGGTGTCGGGGTTTTACACGCCCTGGCATTTACATATTTTTACCTATGTGGTTGTTGGAATGCGAGGCGCCTCGGATATATCAGTTGCTACGGAGCCGATGGATGGGTCCTTTAGGACCGAGAAACGTGTGTTCAGGTATAACCAATCCACTTTTGCACTTTGAGTGGACCGGCACTGCAGGATCCAGGGGTTACTCAGAGTGTGTAGTCCCGAGACATTTGCTAGAGTGTCTCGAAGCGGAAAGGAGTACGTCCCTTGCCTAGACTCATGATGGATTCCAAATTTCCAATACAAAATCACGGATTTTAGTTGTAATCCTATATATGGCGACATAGTGGGATGGGGCGCTCATGCCACCTATGATTGATACATTTATATTTGAAGTTAATTTCTTCACTTATAGTAATAATAAAAGATTAAATTTCGCGTATCAAGCATTATTTGGTTATTATATGGTAAAACCCTATCCTTCGGCTTGCGTTGCATTGTGTGATGGGACCTGAGTCTTATAATAGCTTCATTGTTCTTTATTTAGCATTGCGTTGTTTGTTTTATGCACTGGTATCCTTGGTAGGAAACCCATTCCGTGTTATACGGCGTGGTCCCTTAATTTATCTAACTTTAAAAATTAAATTAGTAACTGTTTTAGTTCTCACATCAGTCACGTCACTGACCTGGAGTTTATTGTTTTAACCTAAACTCTGGGTGCCCCTATTTTCCACACGAGCAGCTAGTAGTTTTGGTTTTGCATATTTATATTCACAGGATTATGGTTTACAGCTGGAACGATATTCGGAAAGCTCTATATCCGTATATCTCCTTCAGTTGTTTTTTGTATTATTTTCCGCTGCATTGTAATATGTAAATCTCTGATATTTATCAAATGTATATTATTTATTCATACTCCATGTATTCTTGTACTCTGATGTAAATTGTTGTAATAAGCAATGAAATGTTCTTCTGTTTGTGTTCTGATTCGTCTTTTCCTCAAGGCAATCCGTTCTTTCTCTTCTCGTCGGAGACCGGGGAAGTTCGGATCATTTCAGTTTGTATCAGAGCTTTGGTTTACAGAGCTCGAGAACAAGGCACGTTAGAACCAAACGAAAGAATTCATCAAATATTGGATTAGTAATATCCAATGAGAAAGACTCGTTAGAGATGGGATCAGTAGCGTCCTAGAACGAGTTGAAAGAGTGTTGTTTTTTTAAAAAAATGAAAAATATTTGTTTTGAAAATTAAATCCAATTATATTTGATTATTTATTTTATATTGAATTTGGACAATCAAGTATATAAAGATTTTGCATATATGCTTCATAAACATATATTCGATGTTTTAATATATTGGATAGATATAGAATCACACTCTAGTCGCCCGGAGATAATTCTGGTAATGCGGCCGCATTATCAGTATTTACGTTCGAGTTTCGAAAGTGGGATGTCTATATATTTCCAATTGACTAGTGTGAAAACCAAAACTAAATAGGGTCTTTTGTTGTGACTTGGCATCAAAAATGGATTTATATATAAAAAAATTATGTGTTTGAAAAGATAATCAACTAATTGATTGCTGGTTGTGTTGTTTGATTAATTAAAATTTTGAACCATTAGGCCAAACTGAATCAAAATAACTGAATTGAAAATTGATTGAAATTCCATGCATATACATGTATATACATTGAACAGGTCATTGCAAGGAGGCTAGAGAAGAGGAATAAAATTGTATGCCCGACAAATAGGTACATGTTTACAAATTTATTGGGTTTGGATGATTTTATGAGCCGATTGGCTAGCCGCTTGGCTTTTTCTTTTTCTTTTTGAGATGAGAGGGCCTGTGTGGCAGTTTAGGGATTTTCCCGGTGCTCCCCGTACAAAGGAGGTTATAGCGAAATTTTTCGAAAATTTAGGGTGTTAGCCAAATTTTTGAAGAATTGGAAAATTCATAGAACTGAAAAGTTAAAGAATGAAAGCCAGAATGAAAGTTGAGTTGGTTAGTTAAACAACTTTCAGCTCCGTTCCTTTTCGAGGACGAAAAGATTTTAAGTGGGGGAGATTGTAACAACCCGGAAAATCAGAACCAATTTAAATTTTTTATTTTGGCAATTTTAATGAATTTTGAATATTTAAAATGATTTATTTTAAATAATAACGACAAGAAATTTATTTTGAATAGAATTATTACGTATATATTTATTTATATCGAAGTTAGAATATAAATATTTATTTTAATTATAAAAGGAACTGGAAATGGCGTGGTAGTTTGAAAATTCGATTTCAAATTTCAAATGAATGTACAGGATTCAACATAAACCGGATTTTAGCGAAACCAGAAATATTAGAATCTATTTGAAAATATCATTCCAACGAATCCGAAAAATTGAAATTTCATAGCGGGAATAAAAAGTTATGTCCATTTGAAAATTCAGAATAGTCGCTATGGAAATATAGCCCTTAAAAACAGCAATTTTGCAAACGACCTCCGTTTTCGACGAGACCACTTTTATTGGATCCAAAATGTCAAATTATTGATAGATTCCAATTTTCATAATTTTTGAAATCAATATGTGAGCGTGGTGAATTTAAACGTTTTTGGTAATTTTAGTTTGAATTTAATCGACTGGAAAATGACCATTTTTCAAACGGTCTTCAAATTTGACGAAATTAGTTTTTTTAGGACCGCATCGTCAATACGAAGCTAGAAATAATTTTTCTGGAATTTTTGGGGTCCGTATGTGGCCCCGGTAAATTGAAATGCGCGTTTAAATTCAATATACATTGATTTATATTTTAAATTGAAAGAAAATTAATTGAGACATTAGAATTGGCGTACGAAACATACTCCATTGTGTTCGGAATGGGGTAATTAGCTGGGGGCGACAGTCGGTGGGTTCGATTTGGAGTTGGTATTAAAAAGTTACTTTTAGAAATTAAATTAATATAATTATATATTTATATATATTCCCTCTCGCGCTTACTTTCTCTCTCCCTCATTCAGAACAAAATAACCCCCCCTCCCCCGATTAACCCTAACCCGTCATCGCTCCCCCCTATGGTGCCGCCGCCGCCTACCCAGACCGCGCCACCACCACCCAAGACCGGCGACTCCGCCGTGAAGCCCCCTCTCTCTCGAGATGAAAACCACCCCTCCGTCGCCCTAACCCTCCCCAAATCGACATGACCCACGCCGCCCAGCCTGCCATAGCCCCACCACCGGCGATCCGAGCCTTCCCCGACCACTGACGCGCCTCATACCCTTCCCCCTTCTTCGCTAAGAAACAGTAAGTTTTTATTCATTTTTATTTAATTGATTTACTTCTTTTCTATATGATTAGCTTTAAAAATAAAAAGAATCAGTTTTTTTATAGTAAAAGTAAAGAATAGATTTTTATAATAAAAATGAAATCTTTATATATTTGTTAGCAAAATAAAAATGAAATTTTATATGTGTAGCGAAAAGTAAAAGAAATGATCTTGTTTATAAGAAAAAAATAGTTTTTTTTATATAAGAAGAAGCAATATAAAAATAGGGTTTTTGTTATGTAAAAATATAATTTTTATCATCTTGAAAGCGAAGTAAAAATATGATTTTTATTATCTAGAAAGAGAAAATAAAAATATGATTTATATCGTATATATGCTATATATAAAATAGTCATATGAAGGAATAATTATTAATGGGTTAAAAATACTCTTTTTAACGTAGGAATGCGATGTAGATCGGCAATCAAAGAATGGAGGAGTGGATCCCAAAGGTGAGAACTCCTCACTAAAATTTTCTATTCAGTTATTTATTTTATAACTGCATATATGAATTGCTCCCCGTCGTCCACAGACCATGGACGACTTGTTTGTGTGATTGTGTTGTGAAAATTGATTATGGTGTGAAATGGACTGTATAAATATTCATGTGCTGAATAAAATAATTTATCGTTAAAAATATAATTTTTAACACGTATATGAATAAAATAAATATTCATTTACAAATCAGACGATTTTTTTATGTACACCCATTTGACTGATATGGATTGGGACGATAAATTTTACACATCGTCCAACTGCACAAATAATATTCAGTGTTTGTTGATTGAAACCCCAACGGGTGTCAGGATGATATTTGACGTACACTAATCCCAGTTGTTTAGTGGTATGTCGATCGTTTGATTGACCAGCTGTGGTAAGCGTTAAATACTTATATTTAATGCTTATACAGTGTAGAATGCACCCTGGATGAAGGTTGATTGTTTATCCTTGTTGTTATGTACATGTATTGTATGAAATCCATATAATCATTGTATGGTAATTGGCTGTGTCTGATTCAAGTTCAGAAAGAATGAAAATTTTTAAATAACGAATATTTTTAAATAACGAATATTTTAAAATAATGAATATTTTTAAAATAATATTCAGTAAAAGATCAAAATCTGATTTTGATGTCCGATTTGGGATGGACACGAATATATTTAAATATATATAGCCGTGTTGATTAGATATGCACCATTTTGACGCGAACGATATTTATATCAATTTTATTCATTTTTATAGTGAATATCGAAAATGAAGTGATTTCAAAATCTGATGTTTGAAAATATTATCATTTATATGTTAATGATATGGAATATTCAATTTTGATTTAAAATTGAATATGAAGTTGAAACCGTTTTTAAAATGATTTATAAAATACGTTTTAAATGGAAATCGACGAGATATAATATATATATATATATATATATATATATATATATATATATATATATATATAATGGCCTGAATCAGACGCGCTGCGCCGCGGCTGTTCGCGAATTTCGACCATTGACTTCGAACGGACATTACGGGAGATCCGACCGTCGGATTCTCCTAAAACCGGAACCGTTGGGTTCGTATCGAAAAGAGCTTTCCAAATACAAAAGATTTGAAATCTAACGGTTGGATTTGGAATCATGTCCAAATCAAATTTGGAAAAGGTCGTTGTAAGTGTAGTTCGATGACCGTTTATGGAAATCGACTGTGCGGGCCTTGATAAAATTATTAAAAATATCAATAATTTGTGTAAAATCATAATAAATGATTTGGAAAGAATTGGGATGAAAAATTCCATATTTGAAAAAAAATATTGAAATGAACTAGTTATGAACTAGAATTATAATCCGATATTTTTAAATAATTAAATTGGATTTGAAATGGTTCTAAAAATAACCGAAATTTCCAATATATGAATTGGAATGGATTTGAATCGAAATTATCTTCGGAATATTTCGATATTGGATTCCTTGATTATACGGATATTGTAGAGGAATTTGGAAGATATATATATCGTCTTTCTAATACGATATTTGTTGGTTTTAGAATTTGATATTGACTATAAGCCGATATATTTTCTATTCAGAGCCTTGTATTTGATATCAAATTAGATTTTGGATTTGTCGTGAATGGTATCTTTAATAATACTGTTCTTAAACCCAATGGAGTTAAGAAAATTAGAAACTGACTGGAGATTAGCTAAGTTGAATGGTTTCCTGGGTATTGATCTGATGTTGGTTTTGGCCTTCAGGATTAATACTTAGGAAATTGTTCTCTTACTAATTTATGGTTAGAGACTGATGGGATTTTGGGTTTTTCGTGAACTGTGTTTTAAATGACACTGTTCTTAAACCCAGTGTGAAAGGAATAAATCTTTTAATTAAGATTTAAAGAAGAATTACCAATTAATTAACATTTAATTGGAACTGAAAATGGAATGTGAATTGGGTTTATTGTGAACTGTGCTTTTAACGACATTCGTTCTTTAACCCGATTTACAGTAAAATGTGATTTAGAATTTATAAATCTTTTTATTAAGATTTAACGGGAATTTTCCAAAGTAACATTTTCCAATTTAATATATTAAATTTGAATTGAATGGAATTCGATTGATAATAATCGAAGTGAACTTCTATGGAGGAAGATGTTACATATGGAATTTAAAAGGCTTTGCCGTTATTCCATTTATATTATTAGTCGGATACAGAAATTGATATCGATTATATATTGGTTTGTTTTTCCGTGAAGATTCCATAATTAATGGAATGTGATTTGGTTTTATCGTGAACTGTGTTTTAAACGACATTAGTTATTTAACCCAGTTAAATGCAGGATTACATGTCTGTCATTGTATTTCGAACTGTATGGTTGATCTCTGCTTAATATATATCTGTTTGGTGGCGGAGAATTTATTCTCTTTCTTAACACCCTTCTCTAAGACGTACGAGCTTAGAGGTTATATATCGGCAGAAATCAATAGTAAGGTGTTGATTGTCAATGCGACATGTTTGTGTTTCCAAAGTTAAATAATCATTAATATTGATTTTTGGGAAGATTAAAACTAAGTGGAGTTTTAATGAATCTTTAAATAGATTGAAAAAGGGAATGTGATAATTTAAATTATCAAATTTGGGAAATGATCGAGAATGGAGTATCGCCAGTTTTGCTCCTAGCGATAGTTAAATCTTTAATTAGATTTGAACGGGAAATGGTAATTAATTTTACCGATAAGACCGTGGTGTTAGTTATGGAGTATTACCAGTTTTGTTCCATGGGATGAATAGGTTGGGATTGGGAAATTAAACAAATGATTACTTCGGTAAGGTGTGCTAATCCCGACTAGTTTAGAAAACCGTAACATGGTTTGAATTGACATCCAAATGAAGATTAAAGAATTTATCTTTGATAAAATTAATGGGAACCTTCCCCAAAGTACATGAATACTTGAATAAAAGAATATTCAGAATTGGAATGAGGCATATGTTGTGTTTTTATAGCACTTGTTTATTATATACGCGAGTTATTCAGAAAGGCCGGGTTTATACCCATTCTGAATAACTGATTCAACGATAAGTCGACGATGAAGATGGTGGTTGAAGACTAGAGGTCTTCACATTGTTTGGATGATTACTGATGTCTTGATTGGGCTGTACACCCAAAACGAGGTAATAAGTGGTGATCGTCCAGACGTACTTGGAGATCGACGGATATGCGAGGGCCTCTCTCCTGTATTGGACATATGGGACGAGGAATAAGGTGCCTCCGGTTTTGTTCAGACCTAGAACGAACTTGTAAATGGATTGTGTGCCTGACATTGGATTTTATTCTGTGTTGATTGATTTCTATTAAATAAATATCTGTTTGGCGGCGGAAAATTTATTCTCTTGCTTAACGCCTTTCTCTAAAACGTACGAGCTCAGAGGTTATATTTCGATAGATATCAGTCGCATGACATGAATTTCCTGTAAGGCATGCTGAGATGCAGTGATCAAGACTTTTGTTGAAAAGCAGAGTCTTGTGGTTGATGATCAAAGCATAAGTTTAATATAGCGCCGCTTTGTGTATAGCGTTAATTCGCGAGCCTCACACCTCGGTATGAGTCAAAAATGGGATAAGGGAACGCAATGTGTGCATGACGTTTCTGTCCAGATATGGGTGGTGTTGGGGTTTTACATGTCCTAGCGTTTATATATTTTTTACCTATGCGGTTGTTGGAATGCGAGGCTCCTCGGATATATCGGTTACTATGGAGCCGATGGATGGGTCCTTTAGGACCGAGAAACACGTGTTCAGGTATAACCAATCCACTTTTGTACTTTGAGTGGACCGGCACTGCAGGATCCAGAGTTTACCCAGAGTGTGTAGTCCCGAGACATTTGCTAGAGTGTCTCGAAGCGGAAAGGAGTACGCCCCTTGCCTAGACTCATGATGGAATCCAAATTTCCAATACGAAATCACGGATTTTAGTTGTAATCCTATATATGGCGACATAATGGGATGGGGCGCTCATGCCTCCTATGATTGATACATTTATATTTGAAGTTGATTTCTTCACTTATAATAATAATAAAAGATTAAATTTCGCGTATCAAGCATTATTTGGCTATTATAAGGTAAAACCCTATCCTCCGGCTTGCGTTGCATTGTGTGATGGGACCTGGGTCTTATAATAGCTTCATTGTTCTTTATTTAGCAATGCACTGCTTGTTTTATGCACTGGTATTCTTGGGAGGAAACCCGTTCCGTATTATACGGCGTGGTCCCTTGATTTATCTACCTTTAAAAATCAAATTAATAACTATTTTAGTTCTCATACCAGTCACGTGACTGTCCTGGGGTTTATTGTTTTAACCTAAACTCTGGGTGCCCTTATTTTCCACACGGGCAGCTAGTAGTTTTGGTTTTGCAGATTTATATTCACAGGATCCTGGTTTATAGCTGGAACGATATTCAGAAAGCTCTGTATCCGTATATCTCCTTCAGTTGTGTTTTGTATTATTTTCCGCTGCATTGTAATTTGTAAATCTATGATATTTATCAAATGTATATTATTTATTCATACTCTGTGTATTCTTGTACTCTGATGTAAATTGTTGTAATAAGCAATGAAATGTTCTTCTGTTTGTGTTCTGATTCGTCTTGTCCTCAAAGTAATCCGTTCTTTCTCTTTTCGTTGGAGACTGGGGAAGTTCGGGTCGTTTCAATATCCTTATTTGCACTTGTTTTCCAAGTCAATCGACCGTTTCCCCTAGCCCATTGCCTTGGTGTTCGAGAAATCCATTTAAGTAAATTCGACATGTAATGAACTTTGAAAATGTCGGTTAATAAACACATAAACAAACACACATACATATACATTTATGTGCATATGTGAGTGTGTGTTTCTGCACGCATGTGTGAATTACGTAAAATGGAATTTATTCCATTTCCTTAAGGTCAAGCCGGCAATCAAACACATTATTTGTTGGTTGTTTCCTTCTGGGTTACGGTTTGCAAAGTTATCACCTTAACATCATTAATGATCAATGAAGGTCTATAATTATATGGAATTGGTATAAAATGGAAAGAACTGGAGGTCGTCTAATTATAGCTAATGAAATAAATATCTCATTCTTTCTCTTAAAACCCTAGATAACTTTGTCCAAGTACCTTCCTTCCTTTTTATGGATGACATACCTCTGACCAATGGTTGGTCAAGAAAAACTTTGACTCCTCTTAGATGAATTAATTATATTATTCAAGCTCCATTTTCAATTGAACTAACAAAAAAATTTCATGTGTCATTCTAATTGGTTTTAAGCTTCAAATAAATTATTTAAAATGCCAAAATTTACTAGTGTACTATTTATGTTAATGCATTATTGATTAGTAGCATTTATAAATTAAATTTTCCATTAGTCGTATTTGTTGAGAGCTAGGATGATGGTTTTGACAACAACAACCTTTTTAACTATTGAGAATGAAGACCATACAGTATAAGAATTCAAGACTAAAGATGTAATAACCCGGAAATTCTGAACCAATTTAAAATTTTTATTTTGGCAATTTTAGTGAATTTTGAATATTCAAAATGAATTATTTTAAATAATAATGACGAGAAATTTATTTCGAATATAATTCGAACGTATATATTTATATAGATCGTCGTTAGAACATAAATATTTATTTTAAATTATAAAAGGAATTGAAAATGGTGCGGTAGTTCGATAATTCGATTTCAAAGTTCAAATGAATGTACAGGATTCAAAATAAATCGGATTTTAGTGAAACCAAAAATATTTGAATCTATTTGAGAATATCTTTCCAACGAATCCGAAAAATTGAGATTTCATAGCGGGAATCAAAAGTTATGTCCAGATGAAAATTCAGAATAGTCGCTATGGAATTCTGGCCCTTAAAAATAGCCATTTTGCAAACGACCTCGGATTTCGACGAAACCACTTTTGTTGGATCCGTGATGTCAAGTTATTGCTAGGTTTCAAAATTCATAATTTTCCGAATCAAAATGTGAGTGTGGCAAAGGAAAACGCGTTTGACCAGTTTTAGTTGATTTTAATCGACTGAAAAATGGCCATTTTTCAAACGGTCTCAGAATTCGACGAACCTAGTTTTGTTAGGACCGTATCGTCAATACGAAGCTAGAAAATATTGTTTTGGAATTTTTCTAGTTAGTATGTGACCCCAATAAATTGAAATGTGTGTTCAAATTCAATATATAGAGTTATATGTTGATTTTGACGAAAACTAAATGAAACAGCCGAACTGGCTTATGAAACATATCCCATTGTGTTCAGGATGGGGGAATTAGCTAGGGGCGACAGTCGTTGGGTCTGGTTTGGTGTTCGATTGAAAAGTCAATTTTAATGGAGCTTTAAATTAAATTAAATTATATATAATAATACCTCACCACACTCTTTCTCTCCCCTCACTTCGTTACTCTCAGATCGAAAAAAAATAAAAAGAAAAAGAAAAAAAACCCGTCGCGGCCTTGATCCTCTCCCCCCCCCCCCCCCACGCTCGTCGCCAAGCCTGCGCTCCGCCCCCTGCCTCCCGCTCTCTCCTCCGCCTCGCAGGACCCACCCTCCCCTCCTCCAGTAGTTCGAACGCCTTCCCCCTCTGTAAAACCGCCTGAAATCGAACGCCCCCTCCATGAACAAACCCATCTGCCCCCGGCGCCCGCGTCCAAACCCACCCTTTCTCCGATCTCCTCCTCAACGACGGTGGCAATGGCAAACTCCAACCCTAGGAGTCGAGCAACAAGAAACGATACGGTGAGCTTTGTTTTTTTTTATATATTTAAACATCATATTTTATTTCCAGATTTTATATATATATACATATATATATAAGGCAGTTTTAAAATATATATATAGCATTATAGAAAATCAAATTTTTATAAGAAAAGCTTATATTCTTATTTATGAAAAGATTTGATTTCTATTTGTTAAAAGACTTAATTTTTAATTTGAAAAAGACTTGATTTTTAATATGAGTAAAGATTCAATTTTGAATATAGTAAAGAGTTGATTTTTATAAAAGGAAAGAAGTGATTTTTAACATGGGAAAAGAATTGATTTTTAAATTGTAAAAGAAGTGATTTTTAAATTATAAAAGAAGCGATTTTAACTGAGAAAAAAAGTTCGGATTTTTAATAGTTTAAAGATTTAATTTTGAACACATAGAAGAGATATGATTTTTACAATATGAAAAGTGATATGAAAATATAATTTTTATATAGAAAGAAGCATTGTAAATGTATATGAAGTACAAATAAAAATATGATTTTTATTTATTGAAATAAAGTGATAAAAATATAATTTTTATTGTGAACAGGGTAAAAAAAAAGACTGCATTGGAATTTCAAGCAGATCCAAACGGTTCGGCAGTTCAACAGCAAAGCAAGGCGGAGTGGAACACTCTGTGAGAACTTCTCACCTTTCAATTTTGTTTTCTAGTTAATAATATATACTAGGATGCAGACGGTGTTTAGTAGCACCCGACACCCGTCGTCCACAGACCATGGACGGCTTGTATGCTTGTTTGTTTGAGTTGGATGTGAAAAATTGAATGTGTGTTGTGAAATGAAATAAAATATTTATATAGTTAAGAATATTTTATAGTTGAAAATAGAATTTTTAACGTGTATATAAAATGAATAAATATAAATAAATCGAATGAATTGTTTATATACACACATTTGACTGATATTGATTGGGACGATTAATTTTACACATCGCCCAACTACACAAATAAAACTGTGTTTGATTGTTGGAAACCCCACACGGGTGTTGGGATAATATTTGTCGTACACTAATCCCAACTGTTTAGTGATTTGTCGATCGATTGATTGACAGACTGTGTAAGCGTTGAATATTTATATTCAATGCTTATACGGTGTAGAATGCACTTTGGATGATGGATTGCGGTTTTCATTATTGTTATACACATTTGTTGTGTGAAAATCCATATAATCACATTATATGGTAATTGACTGTGTCTGATTCCAATTCAGAAATATCGAATATTTTGAAATAATATTCAGCTAATATTGAAATGTGAAACCGTGTTAAGTAGTAAACGCCATTTTAACATGAACGGGAATTTTTCCGATTTTTATTCATTTTATTATGAATATCGAAAAATGATTTCAAATTGAATATTTTGAAAATGAAATTCGAATTAAATTGAATAGAAATGAAATTCGAATTAAATTGAATAGAATTGAAATTCGAATTAAATTGAAATAGAATTGAAATCAATTTGAATTGAAATCGATTTGAAATGAAACTAAAACGAATTTATATTGAAAAATTCAATTTTGATTTGAATTTGAAAAGGAAGTTGAAATCGTTTCGAAAACGAATTTAAAACGATTTATAAAATTCGTTTTAAAAGGAAATCAACGAAATATATATTATATATATAATATGATGGCCTGAATAGAAAGCGCCGCGCTACGGCAGTTCGTGAATTTCGACCATTGACTTCGAACGGACATTACGGGAGATCCGACCGTCGGATCCTCCTAAAACCGAATCGTTGGGTTCATATCGAAAAGAGCTTTCTAACAAATATTAGAAATTAGAAATCTAACGGTTGGATTTGGATTTATGTCCAAATCAAATTTGAAAAAGGTCGCTGTAAGTGCAGTTCGATCGCCGTCGATGGAAATCGACTGTACGGGCCTTGATAAAATTATTAAAAATACCAATAATTTGTGTAAAATCATAATATATGATTTGGAAAGAATTGGGATGAAAAACTCCATATTTGAAAAGATAAAAATAGATTTTTGTCGAAATGAACTAGTTTTGAACTGGAATAATAATTTATTTAATTTTAAATAAATAAATGGGATTTGAAATGGTTTTAGAAGTAACCAGGATTTCCAATAATTGAATTGGAATGGATTTGAATCGAAATTATCTACGGAATATTTCGATGTGGGATTTCGTGATTATATAGATATTGTTATGGAAATTTGAAAGATATATTTATATCGTTATTTCCAATACGATATTTGTTGGTCGTAGAATTTGATATTGAATATAAGCCGATATATTTTCTATTCAGAGCCTTGTATTTAGTATCAAATGGAATTTGGGTTTGTCGTGAATGGTGTCTTCATTAACATTGTTCTTAAACCCAGTTAAGAAAAATATTAAATCTTTTTGTTTAGATTTAATGAAGTGTACCAATTAAGCGATATTTAATTGGAATTGAATTTGAATTGATTTTTGGGTTTATCGTGAACGATGTTTTAAATAACACTTGTTCTTTAACCCGATAATTAATGGAATGTGATTTTGGGTTGTCGGTATCTTCAATAATACTGTTCTTAGACCCAATGGAGTTAAGAAAATCAGAAATTAACTAAAGATTAGTTAAGTTGAATGGTTTCCTGGGTATTGATCTGATGTTGGTTTCGACCTTCGGGGTTATTACTCAGGGAATTATTCACTTGCTAATTTACGGTTAAAGGCTGGTGGAAATGAAATGCGATTTTGGGTTTATCGTGAATCGTGTTTTAAATGGCATTGGTTCTTTAACCCTGTTAAAGATTAAAACTAAGTGGAGTTTTAATGAATCTTTAATTAGATTGAAAAGTGAATTTGATAATTAAAATTATCAAATTCAAGAAATGATCGAGAATGGAGTACCATCGGTTTTACTCCAGACGATAGTTAAATCTTTAATTAGATTTGAACGTGAAATGGTAATTGAATTTACCGATAACACCGTGGTGTTAGATATGAAGTATTACTAGTTTTACTTCATGTGACGAATAGGTTGGGGTTGGGAAATTTAACAATTGATTACTTCGGTAAGGTTCGTTAATCTCGACTAGTTTGGATAAACCATAATTTGGTTTGAATTGATATTCAAAAGGAAGATTAAAGAATAAATTTAAATAATTTATCTTTGATAAAATTAATGGGAACCTTTCCCTAAGAATGTGAAATTTAGCAACTAACTGAAGAAAAATTAAGATGAATGGTTTCCTGAGTATTGATCTGATGTTGGTTTCGGCCTTCGGGGTTAATATTTGGGGAATCGCTCTCTTACTAATTTACGGTTAGAGACTGATGAACTGGAATGAGGCGTATGTTGTGTTTGTGTAACACTTGTTTATTATATACGCGAGTTATTCAGAAAGACCGGGTTTATCCCATTCTGAATAACTGATTCGACGTGGTGTCGAAGATGAAGACGGTGGTCGAAGACCGGAGGTCTTCACATCGTTTGGGTGATTACTGATGATCTTGATTGGGCTGTACACCCAAGAGGAGGGAATTAGTTGGTGATCGTCCAGACGTACTTGGAGATCGATGGATATGCGAGGTACAACGTGCCTCCGGTTTCGTTCAGACCCAGAACGGACTTGTATGGATTGTGCGTCTGACATTTGATTTCATTCCGTGTGTTTGATATCGATTGCATGGAGTGGTTTGCCTGTGTGGCATGCTAAGTTGCAAATGATCAAGGCTTCTGTTGAAAAGCAGAGTCTTGTGGTTGATGATCAAAGCACCACATGTGTGGCAAAGCTTTGTGTATAACGTGAATTCGTGAGCCTCACACCCCGGTATGAACCAGAAACGGGAGAGGACTACAGGCAGAACATGTGTTTCCTTCTAATTAGAAGTGGTGTCAGTGCTTGAACTGGATGACATTGCTTATATGGATGATGGAATTTGAGGTGCGTCGGTTATATCGGTTTCGGCCGATGCATTCTGGTCGGTAGATGGACCAGACTCACACCCCGTAGGGCGGGGAAATGCAGTGTTCAAGATTTCGTCTAATCCACATCGGTGGACCAACCCTGAAGATCCAAGGGTCGATGCGTTCTGATCCTGAGACATGGGCTAGATTGTCTCGAATCGGTAGAGGACGATCCCTTGCCTCGGTTCACAGATGGAAATCCAATTTCCAAATACGTGACTTTGCAGTTTTGATTATATAACCTATATATGGCGACATAGTGGTATGGGGCATTCATGCCGCCTATGATTGATACTTATGATTGAAATTGTTTTGACACTATACACTTATAGTAATAATAAAAGATGAAATTTAGCGTATCAAGCATCCTTTGGCTATTATAAGGTAAAACCCTATCCTCCGGCTTGTGTTGCATTGTGTGATGGGACCTGGGTCTTATAATAGCTTCATTGTTCTTTATTTAGCAGTGCGCTGTTGTTTTATGCACTGGTATTCTTGGGAGGAAACCCGTTCCGTGTTATACGGCGTGGTCCCTTGATTTACCTAACTTTAAAATAAAGATTAATAACTGTTTTAGTTCTGACACCAGTCACATGACTGACCTGGAGTTTATTGTTTTAACCTAAACTCTGGGTGCCCCTATTTTCGACATGGGCAGCTAGTAGTTTTGGTTTTGCAGATTTATATTCACAGGACCCTGGTTTACAGCTGGAACGATATCCGGAAAGCTTTGTATCCGTATATCTCCTTCAGTTGTGTTTTGTATTATTTTCCGCTGCTATGTAATTTATTGTAATCTTCGATATTTATCGAATGTATTTTATTCAGTTATACTCTGTATATTCTTGTATTTTGATGGAATTGTTGTAATAACAATGAAATGTTCTTCTGTCTGCATTCTTTTGTGTGTTGTTCTCAAATTATCCGCTCTTTCCTTAACGGGGAAGTTACGGGTTCTTACAGGTGGTATCAGAGCTTTGGTTTACAAAGCTTGAGAACAAGACACATTAGAACCATACGAAAGAATTCATCAGAAATTGGATTAGTAATATCCAATGAGAATGACTCATTAGAGATGGGTTCAGTAGTATCCTAGAACGAGTGTGAAGAGTATATTTTAAAATGAAAACCAACGTTGTTTTAAAATTTAAACATTATACGTATTTGATTATTTATTTATAATTGATTTGGACAATCCGATATATAAAGATTTTGCATATACGTCCTGCAAACGTGTATTCGAGGTTTTAATATACTGGATAGTTATAGAATCATACTCTAGCTGCCCGGGGATAATTCTGGTGATGGGGCACCGTCGCCAGTATTTATTTTCGAGTTTCGAAAGTGGGATTTCTATATATTTCCATTAGACTAGTGTGAGAACCAAAATATAGCTAGAATACAGTGTTGTGGATTGGCACCAAAAATATGATTTTTGACTATGTATCAAAATTATGAATTTGAAAAGCTAATCACCAAATTGATTGATGGTTGTGTTGTATGATTATTCCTTTAAACCATTATGTGAATGAACGGTAAATTTAGGAAAAATTGAACCAAATATTGAATTGTATTGAAAATTATTTCCAATTGCATGCATATACATGTATATCCATTGAACAGGTCATAGCAAAGAGGCTACAGAAGAGGAATAAAATTGTTTGCCCGACAAATAGGTACATGTTTATTGTATTTCTTGAGTTTTGGGTGATTTTATGTGCCGACTGGCTAGCCGCTTGGCTTTCTCCTTTTCTTTTGGATTGAAGAAGGCCATGGGAGGCTATATGAAATATCCCGAAGTCCCCGGTGCAGGGGAGGTTATGGCGAAATTTTTCGAAAATTTAGGGTGTTAGCCAAATTTTTGAAAAATTTGAAAAGTTCTTAGAAACTGAAAAGTTGAAGAACTTAAGCCGTAATGAAAATAATGAAAGTTGAGTTGATTTGTGAAACAACTTTCGGCTTCGTTCCTTTTCGGGGACGAAAAGTTTTAAGTGAGGGAGATTGTAATAACCCGGAAATTCTGAACCAATTTAAAATTTTTATTTTGGCAATTTTAGTGAATTTTGAATATTCAAAATGAATTATTTTAAATAATAACGACGCGAAATTTATTTTGAATATAATTCGAACGTATATATTTATATAGATCGTCGTTAGAATATAAATATTTATTTTAAATTATAAAATGAATTGAAAATGGCGCTGTAGTTCGATAATTCGATTTCAAAGTTCAAATGAATGTACAGGATTCAAAATAAATCGGATTTTAGTGAAACCAAAAATATTTGAATCTATTTGAGAATATCTTTCCAACGAATCCGAAAAATTGAGATTTTATAGCGAGAATCAAAAGTTATGTCCAGATGAAAATTCAGAATAGTCGCTATGGAATTCTGGCCCTTAAAAATAGCCATTTTGCAAACGACCTCGGATTTCGACGAAACCACTTTTGTTGGATCCGTGATGTCAAGTTATTGCTAGGTTTCAAAATTCGTAATCTTCCGAATCAATATGTGAGCATGGCAAAGGAAAACGCGCTTGACCAGTTTCAATTGATTTTAATTGACTGGAAAATGGCCATTTTTCAAACGGTCTCAGAATTCGACGAAACTAGTTTTGTTAGGACCGTATCGTCAATACAAAGCTAGAAAATATTTTTCTGAAATTTTTCTAGTTAGTATGTGACGCCAATAAATTAAAATGTGCATTCAAATTCAATATATAGAGTTATATGTTGATTTTGATAAAAACCGAACGAAACAGCCGAACTGGCTTACGAAACATATTCCATTGTGTTCGGGATGGGGGTAATTAGCTAGGGGCGACAATCGTTAGGTCTGGTTTGGTGTTCGAATGAAAAGTCAACTTTAATGGAGCATTAAATTAAATTAAATTATATATAATAATACCTCACCACACACTCTCTCTCCCCTTACTTCGTTACTCTCAGATCGAAAAGAAAAAAAGAAAAAGAAAAAGAAAAAAACCCCGCCGCTGCCTCAATCCGCTCCGCCCCACGCTCGTCGCCGAGCCTGCGCTCCGCCCCCTGCCTCCCGCTCTCTCCTCCGCCTCGCAGGACCCACCCTCCCCTCCTCCAGTAGTTCGAACGCCTCCCCCCTCTGTAAAACCGCCTGAAATAGAATGCCCCCTCCATGAACGGACCCACCTGCCCCCGGCGCCCGCGTCCAAACCCACCCTTTCTCCGATCTCCTCCTCAACGACCGTGGCAATGGCAAACTCCAACCCTAGGAGTTGAGCAACATGAAATGATACGGTGAGCTTTGTTTTTTTATTATATATTCAAACATCATATTTTATTTCCAGATTTTGTTTTTTTATATATATAAAAGGCAGTTTTAAAATATATATATATAGCATTATAGAAAATCAAATTTTTATAAGAAAAGCTTATATTCTTATTAATGAAAAGATTTGATTTCTATTTGTTAAAAGACTTGATTTTTAATTTGAAAAAGACTTGATTTTTAATATGAGTAAAGATTCGATTTTGAATATAGTAAAGAGTTGATTTTTATAAAAGGAAAGAAGTGATTTTTAACGTGGGAAAAGTTGATTTTTAAATTGTAAAAGAAGCGATTTTTAAATTGTAAAAGAAGAGATTTTAACTGAGAAAAGAAAGTTTGGATTTTTAATAATTTAAAGATTTAATTTTGAACACATAGAAGAGATATGATTTTTACAATATGAAAAGTGATATGAAAATATAATTTTTATATAGAAAGAAGCGTTGTAAATGTATATGAAGTACAAATAAAAATAAGATTTTTATTTATTGAAATAAAGTGATAAAAATATAATTTTTATTGTGAACAGCATAAAAAAAGACTACATTGGAATTTCAAGCAGATCCAAACGGTTCAGCAGTTCAACAGCAAAGCACGGCGGAGTGGAACCCTCTGTGAGAACTTCTCAACTTTTAATTTTGTTTTCTAGTTAATAATATGTACTAGGATGCAGACGGTGTTTAGTAGCACCCGACACCCGTCGTCCACAGACCATGGACGGCTTGTATGCTTGTTTGTTTGATTTGGATGTGAAAAATTGAATGTGTGTTGTGAAATGAAATAAAATATTTATATAGTTAAGAATATTTTATAGTTGAAAATAGAATTTTTATCGTGTATATAAAATGAATAAATATAAACAAATCAGACGATTTGTTTATATACACACATTTGAGTGATATTGATTGGGACGATAAATTTTACACATCGCCCAACTGCACAAATAAAACTGTGTTTGATTGTTGGAAACCCCACACGGGTGTTGGGATGATATTTGTCGTACACTAATCCCAACTGTTTAGTGATTTGTCGATCGATTGATTGACAGACTGTGTAAGCATTGAATATTTATATTCAATGCTTATACAGTGTAGAATGCACTCTGGATGATGGATTGCGGTTTTCATTATTGTTATACATATTTGTTGTGTGAAAATCCATATAATCACATTATATGGTAATTGATTGTGTCTGATTCCAATTCAGAAATATCGAATATTTTGAAATAATATTCAGCTAATATTGAAATGTGAAACCGTGTTAAGTAGTAAACGCCATTTTAACACGAACAGGAATTTTGCCGATTTTTATTCATTTTATTATGAATATCGAAAAATGATTTCAAATCGAATATTTTGAAAATGAAATTCGAATTAAATTGAATAGAAATGAAATTCGAATGAAATTGAATAAAATTGAAATTCGAATTAAATTGAAATAGAATTGAAATTCTAATTAAATTGAAATAGAATTGAAATCGATTTGAATTGAAATCGATTTGAAATGAAATTAAAATGAATTTATATTGAAAAATTCAATTTTGATTTGAATTTGAAAAGGAAGTTGAAATCGTTTCGAAAACGAATTTAAAATGATTTATAAAATTCGTTTTAAAAGGAAATCGACGAAATATATATTATATATATTATATATTATATATATATATAATATAATGGCCTGAATAGAACGCGCCGCGCTGCGGCAGTTCGTGATTTTCGACCATTGACTTCGAACGGACATTACGGGAGATCCTACCGTCGGATCCTCCTAAAACCGGAACCATTGGGTTCGTATCGAAAAGAGCTTTCTAACGAATATTAGAAATTAGAAATCTAACGGTTGGATTTGGAATTATGTCCAAATAAAATTTGAAAAAGGTCGCTATAAGTGCAGTTCGATGGCCGTCAATGGAAATCGACTGTACGAGCCTTAATAAAATTATTAAAAATACCAATAATTTGTGTAAAATCATAATATATGATTTGGAAAGAATTGGGATGAAAAACTCCATATTTGAAAAGATAAAAATAGATTTTTATCGAATGAACTAGTTTTGAACTAGAATAATAATTTATTTAATTTTAAATAAATAAATGGGATTTGAAATTGTTTTAGAAGTAACCACGATTTCCAATAATTGAATTGGAATGGATTTGAATCGAAATTATCTATGGAATATTTCGATGTGGGATTTCGTGATTATACAGATATTGTTATGGAAATTTGAAAGATATATTTATATCGTTATTTCCAATACGATATTTGTTGGTCGTAGAATTTGATATTGAATATAAGCCGATATATTTTCTATTCAGAGCCTTGTATTTAATATCAAATGGAATTTGAGTTTGTCGTGAATGGTGTCTTCATTAACATTGTTCTTAAACCCAGTTAAGAAAAAGATTAAATCTTTTTGTTTAGATATAATGAAGTGTACCAATTAAGCGATATTTAATTGGAATTGAATTTGAATTGATTTTTGGGTTTATCGTGAACAGTGTTTTAAATAACACTTGTTCTTTAACCCGATAATTAATGGAATGTGATTTTGGGTAGTCGGTATCTTCAATAATACTGTTCTTAGATCCAATGGAGTTAAGAAAATCAGAAATTAACTAAAGATTAGTTAAGTTGAATGGTTTCCTGGGTATTGATCTGATGTTGGTTTCGGCCTTCGGGGTTATTACTCAGGGAATTATTCACTTGCTAATTTACGGTTAAAGGCTGGTGGAAATGAAATGCGATTTTGGGTTTATCGTGAACCGTTTTTTAAATGACATTGGTTCTTTAGCCCAGTTAAAGATTAAAACTAAGTGGAGTTTTAATGAATCTTTAATTAGATTGAAAAGTGAATTTGATAATTAAAATTATCAAATTCAAGAAATGATCGAGAATGGAGTATCACCAGTTTTACTCCAGACGATAGTTAAATCTTTAATTAGATTTGAACGTGAAATGATAATTGAATTTACCGATACCGTGGTGTCAGATATGAAGTATTACTAGTTTTACTTCATGGGACGAATAGGTTGGGGTTGGGAAATTTAACAATTGATTACTTCGGTAAGGTTCGTTAATCTCGACTAGTTTGGATAAACCATAATTTGGTTTGAATTGATATTCAAAAGGAAGATTAAAGAATAAATTTAAATAATTTATCTTTGATAAAATTAATGGGAACCTTTCCCTAAGAATGTGAAATTTAGCAACTAACTGAAGATTAGTTAAGATGAATGGTTTCCTGAGTATTGATCTGATGTTGGTTTCGGCCTTCGGGGTTAATATTTGGGGAATCGTTCTCTTACTAATTTACGGTTATAGACTGATGAACTGGAATGAGGCGTATGTTGTGTTTGTGTAACACTTGTTTATTATATACGCGAGTTATTCAGAAAGACCGGGTTTATCCCATTCTGAATAACTGATTCGACGTGGTGTCGAAGATGAAGATGGTGGTCGAAGACCGGAGGTCTTCACATCGTTTGGGTGATTACTGATGATCTTGATTGGGATGTACACCCAAGAGGAGGGAATTAGTTGGTGATCGTCCAAACGTACATGGAGATCGATGGATATGCGAGGTACAAGGTGCCTCCGGTTTCGTTCAGACCTAGAACGGACTTGTATGGACTGTGTGTCTGACATTGGATTTCATTCTGTGTGATTGATATCGGTTGCATGGAGTGGTTTTCCTGTGTGGCATGCTAAGATGGAAATGATCAAGGCTTCTGTTGAAAAGCAGAGTCTTGTGGTTGATGAACAATGCACCGCCTGTGTGGAAAAGCTTTGTGTATAACGTGAATTCGCGAGCCTCACACCCCGGTATGAACCAGAAACGGGAGGGGGCTGCAGGGAGAACATGCGTTTCCTTCTAGTTAGAAGTGGTGTCAATGCTTGAACTGGCTGACATTGCTTATGTGGATGATGGAATTTAAGGCGCCTCGGTTATATCGGTTTCGGCCGATGCATTCTGGTCGGCAGACGGACCAGACTTACGCCCCATAGGGTGGGGAAACGCAGTGTTCAGGATTTCGTCTAATCCACATCGGTGGACCGGCCCTGAAGATCCAAGGGTCGATGCGTTCTGATCCTGAGACATGGGCTAGATTGTCTCGAATCGGTAGAGGACGATCCCTTGCCTTGGTTCACAGATGGAAATCCAATTTCCAAATATGTGACTTTGCGGTTTTGATTGTATAACCTATATATGGCGACATAGTGGTATGGGGCATTCATGCCGCCTATGATTGATACTTATGATTGAAATTGTTTTGACACTATACACTTATAGTAATAATAAAAGATGAAATTTAGTGTATCAAGCATCCTTTGGCTATTATAAGGTAAAACCCTATCCTTCGGCTTGTGTTGCATTGTGTGATGGGACCTGGGTCTTATAATAGCTTCATTGTTCTTTATTTAGCATTGCGCTGTTGTTTTATGCACTGGTATTCTTGGGAGGATACCCGTTCCGTGTTATACGGCGTGGTCCCTTGATTTACCTAACTTTAAAATAAAGATTAATAACTGTTTTAGTTCTCACACCAGTCACATGACTGACCTGGAGTTTATTGTTTTAATCTAAACTCTGGGTGCCCCTATTTTCGATATGGGCAGCTAGTAGTTTTGGTTTTGCAGATTTATATTCACAGGACCCTGGTTTACAGCTGGAACGATATCCGGAAAGCTTTGTATCCGTATATCTCCTTCAGTTGTGTTTTGTATTATTTTCCGCTGCTATGTAATTTATTGTAATCTCTGATATTTATCGAATGTATTTTATTCAGTTATACTATGTATATTCTTGTATTCTGATGGAATTGTTGTAATAACAATGAAATGTTCTTCTGTCTGCGTTCTTTTGTGTGTTGTTCTCAAATTATCTGCTCTTTCCTTACCGGGGAAGTTACGGGTTCTTACAAAAGATTACAAAGATGAAGAATACAAAATAGAAGACTCATGAGTGTCAAGAATTCAAGATATCAAGATAAGTAATAGAGTCTTGATTTATGTTAAACTTCATAATAGCACTAACATCTTTATTTAGAATTTTTTTAATAATCAGACGGAACCCACGATCTTTCAAAAGTGTTTTTCAAAATTTCCTTTTCAAATTTTTAGCCTTAAAATCAAAACTGTTTTGAATAACCTATTTTGATTTCTAAATATTTCTTGTAACGACCTAGATTTTTGACCATTCAAGTCGACAATAATTCACACATGTCGACTCAAATAAATCCAAAATACAGATAGTTATTGGGACTAATATAAGAAAACGAAGAGAAACAATCATAGAATCTGACAATGGAAAGACAAAATATAACATTCAAATAACAGTTCTTGAAGCTGTTAAATCATACATTTTATTATACTTTACTACAATTAATAGAGTGAACAATCACAAAACATGCCAATAAATGCATTTTGGCATGAAAAGGGTAAGTATAAGCAAACAATTGCGTTCAAGCGTATGTATCTATTTAAATTACAAACAGTAATGAAATTACGGTCATATAAAATGATGTGCATATATCACAAAACAAGAATGAAATAAACCATCTGATAGCTTCTGTAAAGTGTGAAAAGAACCACAGTCTTAAAATATTTTATAGAATTTTACTAAAAATTTTAATTTGGAAAATAAGCACATATTTTCCTAACGTATTTCTAGGACAACTACGGTTCCTATTAGCCGGTTTATTTTATTCTTGTTTTGTGATATATGCAATCATTTTATATGACCGTAATTTCGTTACTGTTCGTAATTTAAGTAGATACATATGCATGAACGCAATTGTTTGCTTATACTTACCCTTTTCAGTAATGTAACACCCCATAATTTTAAAATATATTAAAATGATAAATTAAAGAATACTTAATCAAATATTGGGAATTAAGTAAAATTGACCGTGCCATTACGTTCATCTCGGAATTCTGCTTAAGATAATCTACGAGTTCGCGTAAAACAGACATCGCATGCTAAAGTTATTAAGCTGAAAAGTTTGTATACATATAAGAGAAATATATATAAACAAATCAAGCCCAAAAATTCAAAACAGTTTAAAAATCAAAGAGGAAAATCGAAGCGGGATTCTAACCCGTTGGGAGTCGACCCGCACCCCAAGGGCTTAACCTTAGGGTCGACCAACTAAGGGTGGTGTCGACCCTAGGGTCGACCCCGGAGTCGACCCACCCCAGATCCATCCAGGTTCATTTCTGAACCTGGACTTGTTTTTGAACAAGATTCGTCGGCGATCGATAAGCGATATATAGCACCTAATTTCTATTGTTTTTACACATAAAAAACAATGGAGAACGAGATGCTACTCCTGCTTGGATTAAGTTAGCCTATTTCTCTTCAACAATAGCCTATTCGCATACAAGAAATTCTTCTACAACATCTGCTTGTTATTCTCTGTCTTTAGATCCAGTCTCTGTGAGTTCATGTTATTTGTAGATATAAACATTTAACAAGTAATCCTGACATGTTTATAAATTTGGATCTAAAGATATGCCTGTTAAGAAACTAATTCATACCAAAACAAATCTGTCATTACATGTACACATGATCTACTATTAAGTTCTTATATGCCTATTTCTAATATGCCTACTTCTGCTATCATATGCCTATTCTGTTATTATACCTATTTTTGTTCTCTTCTCTCCTTCTTTCCCTTTTTTATAGCCATGTGTAACAACCCGAAATTCTGAGCCAGTTTAAAATTTTTATTTTGGCAATTTTAGCGATTTTGAATAATTAAAATAGATTATTTTAAATAATATCGACGAGAAATTTATTTTGAATATAATTCGAACGAATATATTTATATACGTCGTCGTTAGAATATAAATAATTATATATAATTATAAATAGAATTGAAAATGGCGCGGTAGTTCGATAATTCGATTTCAAACTTCAATTGAATGTACCGGGTGCAAAACAATCCGGATTTTAGTGAAACCAAAAACATTAGGATCTATTTGAGAATATCTTTCCAACGAATCCGACAAATTGAAATTTCATAATGGGAATCAAAAGATATGTCCAGTTGAAAATTCTGAATAGTCGCTATGGAATTCGGGCCCTTAAAAATAGACATTTTGCAAACTGTCTCAGAATTCGACGAAACTAGTTTTGTTAGGACCGTATCGTCAATACGAAGCCAGAAAATATTTTTCGGGAATTTTTCGAGTTAGTATGTGACACCAGTAAATTGAAATGCGCGTTTAAAATCAATATATAGAGTTATATGTTGATTTTGACGAAAACTGATCGAAACGATCGAATCAGCCTACGATACATATCCCACTGTGTTCAGAATGGGGGTAATACGGTGTGGACGAGAGGCGGTGGGCCTCGTTTAGAGGTCATATGTGAAAGTCAACTTTTTGAAATAAAATAATATATAAAATATCTTACCTTCCCTCTCCTATTACCTCCCCCCCCCCCCCCCCCCCCCCCGTTAAAAATCGAACTGTCAGAAAAGAAAAAGAAACCTACAGATCTCGTTCAAGCCGCCAGCCCCCCGTTCATCGTCGCCGTCGAGCCACCAGGGGAGGTGCTCCCCCATCGCCTCGGCCTCGCCACACCCAAAAACCTCGACGCTCTCCCCTCCTCTGACCAACCGCGAATCAGCCCCCCCCCCCCCCCCCACCACGATGATGTCGCCGCCTCTATGGCGCATCGCCCTCCAGGTTGACCCCCCCCCCCTTCTGTCGAGCGCGCCTCTACCCTACAACGCCTCCCCCAGAGCCGCTGTGGCCCACCACCGCCACCACCGGCCAGTCTCAGCCGTGAAGCACCTACCCGCGAGCACTCCCCTCCCTCCAGTCAACATCCAGACCAACGGTGAGTTTTTTTTCTTTCAGTTTTTATTTATAAATAAAAATAGGGTTTTTAACTTATATGAAGAAAAATGGAATTTTTATATAATAAAAATTCGATCTTTACATATATGTAGTAGTAGATATAAAAATATAATCTTTTATATTGCGGAAGTATAAAAATATAATTTTCAAATAGTTATGATAATAAAGGCGAAATCTTTATATTTGAAAAGGCGAAATCTTTATATTTGAAAAGGAGAAATCTTTATAGTTGAAAAGGCGAGATCTTTATATAGAAAATAGCGAAGTAAAAATTTGATTTTTATATACTGAATAGCATAGTAAAAATTCGATTTTTATATATTGAAAAGCGAAGTAAAAATTTGATTTTTATATATTGAATAATAAAGTAAAAATTCGATTTTTATATATTGAATAACAAAGTAAAAATTCGATTTTTATATATTGAATAACAAAGTAAAAATTCGATTTTTATATATTGAATAACAAAGTAAAAATACGATTTTTATATATTGAATAACAAAGTAAAAATTCGATTTTTATATATTGAATAATAAAGTAAAAATTCGATTTTTATATATTGAATAACAAAGTAAAAATTTGATTTTTATATATTGAATAACAAGGTAAAAATTCGATATTTATATATTGAATAACAAGGTAAAAATTCGATTTTTATATATTGAATAATAAAGTAAAAATTCGATTTTTATATATTGAATAACAAAGTAAAAATTCGATTTTTATATATTGAATAACAAGGTAAAAAATCGATTTTTATATATTGAATAACAAAGTAAAAATTCGATTTTTATATATTGAAAAGCAAAGTAAAAATTCAATTTATATATATTGAAAAGCGAAGTAAAAATTCGATTTTTATATATTGAATAATAAAGTAAAAATTCGATTTTTATATATTGAATAACAAAGAAAAAATTCGATTTTTATATATTGAATAATAAAGTAAAAATTCGATTTTTATATATTGAATAACAAAGTAAAAATTCGATTTTTATATATTGAATAACAAGGTAAAAATTCGATTTTTATATATTGAATAACAAGGTAAAAATTCGATTTTTATATATTGAATAACAAGGTAAAAATTCGATTTTTATATATTGAATAGCGAAGTAAAAATTCGATTTTTACATATGTAGTGGCTACGGGTAACGAAAGTGACAAAAGGCGAGAATGAGAAGACTTCTACATTTGAAGTGTCGTGAAGTTGGGATAGCTTTCGGTGAGAACTTCTCACTCAAAATTTCTTTTTCTAGTTATATATATATATATATATATATATTAGGATGCAGACGGTGTTTAGTAGCACCCGACACCCGTCATCCACAGACCATGGATGGCTTGTTTGTTAAATTGTTTGGTTGTGTAGTTGGTTAGATTATTTGGTTTGAATTGAATAGTTTGGTGAAATGAAATTGATTTGATTGATGTGTGAATGGCGTGGGCCTTCACTAGACCGGGGATAAGGCTAGGCCTTGTCCCGTTTCTAGTATCGTGCCGTTATGCCGCCGAAATTTTCTAAAATATGTTAGAAAAATAAAAATCTCATTTTTATTGTGTAAATGAACTGAATAGAATATTCATAGGTTGAATAAAATAATTTGGTCGTTAAAAATATAATTTTTAACGTGGAAGTGAATAAAATAAAATATTCATTTACAAACCGGACGGTTTGTTTATGTACACCTATTTGAAGGACATTGATTGGGACGATAAATTTTACACATCGCCCAACTGCACAAATAAAATCTGTGTTTGATTGTTTGAAACCCCACACGGGTGTTGGGATGAAATTTGAAGTTCACTCATCCTGATTGATTAAATATGTCGATCGATTGATTGACAGGCTGTTATAAGCGTTAGATATCTATATTTGATGCTTATACAGTGTAGTGCACTTTGGTTGATGGTTGATTATTTTTCAATGCTATTATATACGTGTGATGTATGAAAATCCATATAATTAATATTATATGGTGATTGATTGGGCCTCATTCCAATTTAGAAAATAAAGAATATTATAAAATAAAGGTTCATGTGTTGACCGTACTCATCCGTTGAGATTAGTCATGTGTTGAACGAAATATTTTAAATAATAAAATTTACATCTTTATCGATATAAAATAAAGGTTCATGTGTTGACAGTACTCATCCGTTGAGATTAGTCATGTGTTGAACGAAATATTTTAAAATAGAAATATTTGAAATAGAAATATTTGAATAGGAAATATTTGAAAAAGAAATATTTGAAATAGAATATTTGAAAATAGAATTATATGAAGCCGTGTTGATTAGATTGACGCCATTTTGACGTGAACGATATTTATATCGATTTTATTCATTTTAAAATGAATATTGAAAAGTGATTTCGAAATCGAATATTTTGAAATGAAATTTGAATTGAATTGATTAGAAAACGAATTTGATGTGAATTGAATAGAAAACCAATTTGAATTAAATGGAATAGAAAACCAATTTGAATTGAATAGAAAACGAATTGAATTCGAATTGAATAGAAAACGAATTGAATTCGAATCGAATAGAAAACGAATTGAATTCGAATCGAATAGAAAACCAATTTGAATTTGGATTGAATAGAAAATGAAATGAATTTGAATCGAATAGAAAACGAATTGAATAGAAAACGAATTGAATTCGAATCGAATAGAAAACGAATTGAATTCGAATCGAATAGAAAACCAATTTGAATTGAATCGAATAGAAAACCAATTTGAATTTGAATCGAATAGAAAACGAAATGAACTTGAATCGAATAGAAAACGAAATGAAATTGAATCGAATAGAAAACGAAATGAATTTGAATTGAATAGAAAACCAATTTGAATTGAATCGAATAGAAAACCAATTTGAATTGAATCGAATAGAAAACCAATTTAAATTTGAATCGAATAGAAAACGAAATGAATTTGAATTGAATAGAAAACCAATTTGAATTGAATTGAATTGAATTGAATTCAAATTGAATTGAAATTTGAATTGAATAGAAATGAATTCAAATTGAATTGAAATTTGAATTGAATAGAAATGAATTTTAAAACGAATTTATAAGGAAGAATTCAATTTTGATTTGAATTGAAATGGAAGTTGAAATTGTTTTTGAAACGAATTTAAACCTATTTATAAAATTCGTTTTAAATAGAAATCGACGAAATATATATTATATATATAATATAATGGCCTGAATAGAACGCGCCGCGCCGCGGCAGTTCGTGAATTTCGACCATTTATTTCAAACGGACATTACGAGAGATCCGACCGTCGGATTCTCCTAAAACCGGAACCGTTGGGTTCGTATCGAAAAGAGCTTTCTAACGAATATTAGAAATTTGAAATCTAACGATTGGATTTGGAGATACGTCCAAATCAAATTTGAAAAAGGTCGTTGTAAGTGCAGTTCGATGGCCGTTGATGGAAATCGACTGTACGGGCCTTGATAAAATTATTAAAAATAGTAAAAATTTGTGTAAAATCATAAGAAATGATTTGGGAAAAATTGGGATGAAAAACTCCATATTTGAAAAGATAAATATAGATTTTTATCGAAATGAACTAGTTTTGAACTAAATTTAAAACCCAATTATTTTTAAATAAATAAATTAGATTTAAAAAGGGGTTTTAAAGAATCGTAATTTCTAATATATTTGATTGGAATTGGATTAAAATTCATTTGTGGGTTTATCGTGAACAGTGTTTTAAATAACACTAGTTCTTTAACCCGATAATAAAAAAACGTGATTTGGGTTTATCGTGAACTGTGTTTTAAATGACATTAGTTCTTTAACCCAGTAAAGGGAGTTTTAATGAATCTGCAATTATATTGAAATGTGAATTGATAATCTAAATTATCAAATTTGGCAAATGAGCGAGAATGGGGTATCACCAGTTTTGCTCCAAAGCGATAATTAAATCTTTAATTAGATTTGAACGTGAAATGGTAATTAATTTTACCAACACCACTGTGGTGTTAGATATGGAGTATTACCAGTTTTTCTTCATGGGATGAATAGGTTGGGACTGGGAAATAAAATAAATAATTACTTCGTTGTGGTTCGCTAATCTCGACTAGTTTGGAAAACCATAATTCGGTTTGAAATGACATCCAAAGGAAGATTAAAGGATAAATTTTAAAGAATTTATCTTGGATAAAATTATTGGGAACCTTTCCCTGAGAATATGAATTGAAATGAGGCGTATGTTGTGTTTGTCTAACATTTGTTTTTAATATACGCGGGTTATTCGGAAAGGCCGGGTTTATACCCATTCTGAATAACCGATTCGACGATAATTCGAAGATGAAGACGGTGGTTGAAGACCGGAAATCTTCACATCGTTTGGATAATTACTGACGATCATGATTGGGCTGTACACCTAAGAGGATGGAAATAGTTGGTGGTCGTCCAGACGTACTTGGAGATCGATGGATATGCGAGGAAAGTGCCTCCGGTTTCGTTCAGACCCAGAACGAACTTGTAAATGGATTGTGTGTCTGACATTGGATTTTATTCTGTGTTGATTGATTTCTGTTAAATATATATCTGTTTGGCGGCGGAGAATTTATTCTCTTTCTTAACGCCCTGCTCTGAGACATACGAGCTTAGAGGTTATATATCGATAGATATCAATCGCATGGCATGAATTGCCTGTGTGGCACGCTGAGTTGCATGGATCAAGGCTTCTGTTGAAAACCAAAGTCTTGTGGTTGATGATCAAAGCATAGCCTACGTGGCGTAGCTTTGTGTATAGCGTGGATTCGCGAGCCTCACACCTCGGTATGAGTCAAAAACGGGATAAGGACCCAAGGAGTGCATGACGTTTCTTTCTAGCTATGGTGGTGTCAGTGACTTACCAGCCCTGACATTTGTATACTTTTCACCTATGTGGTTGTTGGAATGCGAGGCGCCTCGATTATAGGTCTGTAAGGACCGGAAAACGTGTGTTCAGGAATAACTAATCCTCAAACGTAAGAGAGGACCGGCCTTGGAGGATCCAGGATTGCCCAGAGTGTGTAGTCCTGAGGCATTTGCTAGAGTGTCTCGAACGCGGAGAGGAGCTTGCCCCTTGCCTCGACTCATGACGGAAATCCAATTTCCAATGCGTGTATTTCGGTTTTAATTGTAGAACTAGTATGGAGACATAGTAGATGGTAGCTATGCCGCCTATGATTGATATTTATGATTGAAGTTTTTTTGACACTATGCACCTAGAATAGTATCAAATAATGTGTTTTAAATGTATCAAGCATGCTTTGGCTGTTATAAGTGAAAACCCTATCCTCCGGCTTGCATTGCATTGTGTGATGGGACCTGGGTCTTATAAAAGCTTCATTTTTCTTTATTTAGCATTGCGCTTTTGTTCTATACACTGGTATTCTTGGGAGGAAACCCGTTCCGTGTTATACGGCGTGGTCCCTTGAATTACTCTCTTTTAAAGTAAAGCTTTAAATAACTGTTTTAGTTCTCACACCAGTCACATGACTGACCTGGAGTTTATTGTTTTAACCTAAACTCTGGGTGCCCCTATTTTCCGCACTGGCAGCTAGTAGTTTTGGTTTTGCAGATTTATATTCACAGGATCCTGATTTACAGCTGGAACGATGCTCGAAAAGCTCTGTATCCGTGTATTACTTTCAGTTGTGTTTTGTATTATTTTTCCGCTGCAATACTGTATTCAAATCTCTGATATTTGTCAAATGTAATTTATTCATTTATACTCTGTGTATTCTTGTATTCTGATGGAATTGTTGTAATAGCAATGAAATGTTCTTCCGGCTGCGTTCTGATTTGTCCTGTTCTCAAACGAACAGGGGTTTCGAACGGTCTAGATCGGTTTAACGACTGATTCGGATCGAACGAAATTCCTTGCCGTCACACCATGCTACCTTCGAGCCTAGGCCTATCGCTGAAATATGCGAACGAACGAAATTGGGAAGGGTTGGGAAAGTTAAATTGGGGTATATCTTGTATTATGAATCATGAAGGGGATTTAGGGGGCATAACCTATACGATGATATATGACTATAATTTGTAGTGGCCCGCAAATCCATACTATTTGAGTTGACTAAATACACCACATCTCCAACCCAAATATCACAGAAATATGAATCATTATGAAATAAAGAAGAAAAAGATAGAAGAAGAACAAAAATAATAATACAGAATCTCACATCACAGCGGAATAAAATATAATATATAACAATGTTTGTAATACAAAAATTTTACTGTATAACATATCAATATCAGAATACAACACTTACAACACAGCGGAAAAACAATAACTAAATAAGCTGAAGCCTCCTACTCCAAGCTCCTTTAGATAAATCTATAAATTCCTGAACTACTTGACTGTCTGTACAAATTTGGGCACCCAAGAGTTTAGGTAAAACAAAACAAAATAAACTCTGGGTCAGTCACGGGACTGGTATGAGTAACCAATTTAAAACAGTTTGAGAAAATAAACGATATCCTATAAGACCACGCCGTATAACACAAAACGGGTTTTTCCCTTATGAGAATCCAAAAAACTTGATTTCACTTTCAAAATCCTTTAGAAAGAAACGATAATCTGTATATCAATTTTTTTTGATATTATAATAGTGTCTAAATCAAATAAATAACAATCTAGTGGAACGTTTGCATCTCACGTTCCACATATATATAGTATGCAATCAAAACCGTGAGCACTTATTGGGTATGAATTTCCAACTATGACAAGGTAAGGAGCCACCTTCCAATAGTGTATCTCTAGAGGAGAATACACAGGGTTCAACAAGAACATCTTGTAACCCGGCCACACATGAGCGACCATTCATTTCGCTTGAGTGTATCGAATGTATATCACCAACGGTTGGGACCACCAACCGTTTTCCCGAATGGGACAACATCAAATAGAATAAATAATGAAATGAATTTATCTAGATAGGTGATAATACACCCTAATTGGGAGCTACCTACTTAGCCATGTTGCTTGCCCGATTTTTGTCATTTCCCAGTTGTTGAGGCCTGAGGCTATGATTACTTACCATTCATTGATAACACAATCACTTTGAAAGCCACATTGTAAAATCCTTTAATCATTAAATGATTTGTACAAATATATTCTGGATATTATGCTAAGAGAATAAATTCTCCGTCACCATATATATTTATACAAACCAACGTATGCGATCATTGGAAATACTCTGTCAGACATTCGTCCATATACGTTCGTTCTGGGATTGAACGAAACGGAAGGCACAATTTCCATTAATCCATCTTAGCCAATTTCTACCTAGGATTAACAGAAAAAGCCCTTGCACTTTACTCCATCTTCGATTATCTCCATATAATCTGATTTGCAACGCTACTGCCCATACGGAGTGGTTCTAGGATAATAATCCAACTAGTCTCTCCATATTGACAACGATATTGGCCAAAACTTCGATAGTCGGTTATTTAACTATTGAAAACAAACAAACAAACATTCATCCATAACATCAAACAATCACTGGTCCCCTTAATTAATTAAACCACTTCTCCATTTCCTTATCGATATTTGTTAATCCAATATTTCTACAATCATCTTGGCCTCTTATGTTATATGGAAAACATTTCCAAATATCACATTCATTTATTTTCTATACTTAGAAAATATCCTTTATTTATAATTGGAAAACATTCCAATTATTTATCTCCTTTCACGACCATTCATTTCTATATTCAGGAAATATTTATTATTATATTTCAAAAATTCCACTTACTTGGGTTAAAACGAATGTTGTGTAAAACATCGTTACAACAACCCAAAATATTGTATTCATCTAAACTCTTTAAACATCTATCTTCGAGACTGAATCTTGCTATTTATCACTTAATAATGAAATCAATCAAGTTGGAGTATAAATACCTCTCAGACCTTTATTGAATAACATTGTTAACTTCAAAATAGACAAGACGGCTTATCTCGAATAATCAACATCATATAAACCAATTACTCATTTTTAAAACGTATATACGTTTCTCTTTCTATCTTTACTAGATTAAATTTATAGATTTCCTTTTTGTTTATAATATTCTATTTTTACGTTCATTTCCTTATCGAATTCTATATCTGATATAATGGTTTTTAATTATCAAATTTTCTTAAAAATATTCTAACTCCTTAATTTTTATGGAAAATTTAGCCAGCACCTCCTTTGTACCGATCAATAGCTCAAACTCCAACTCGCCTCTCTAGTCCCTTTCCATTCAAAAGAAAATCAAAAAAGCCAAGTGGCTTTTCGATTCGGCACATAAAATTTCATATGGAGTTTAAAACGTTTACCTTTTTGTCGGGCACACAAATTATAATCTTCATACACTTCATTCTATACCTGTCTAACCCATATACGTCCATTCCCAATTTATTCCAACTCAAGTCAATCATTTCTAACTCAATTCGCTAATTTATTCTTTAATTAGCTCTTTGGCCCATTTCACTTTTTAATTGAACTTAACACGTTCAGATATATTTTTAATTTACTTACCCCAATCTAATTCCATTTCAACTCGAGTTTCATATTCAATTTCGAATATAAATTCATAACCCCCATTCACTTATCCAACGCCCAATTTTGATTCCAAACTCGAGTAACTAATTATTCTTCAAATTAGTTAATCCTATTCTATAATTAAAAATATGATTTTTGTTTCAAAGAATTCCGACTTAAATTGAGTTTTGTATACTCAATTGAAGTTCGAAACGCCAAATTACAAACTACCGCGTTGCGGCGAGTTCTTTTAAATTATATATAAACATTTAAACTTCGTTTATAATAAATTTCAACTCCATTTCATAAATACTAAATATAAATTAAATCCGTTTACCAAATATAACTAAATATTTTGATTATTCCTAATCTTCGAATATTTCGTAACTCAGTTATAAATTTATTTATACTTCGATCTTCTATATTTAATTCCAACTCCGTTTATTAATAAATAATTTATAAAATTCGATATAATCGAATTTCAATTATAAACCCGTTGGATTTTTCTCAATTCAGCTTATATTCTGAATTCTGAAATATAATCAATCGTTCTGTTTCAAACACTTCCCAATTCACTTTTAAATTCATATTTGAATTTAAATATTTAAATTATCCAAATAATAATTATCTTAATTTATAAACGTCGTTTATAAATTTAACTCCCTTGTTTTATATACTAAAACAAGTTTCCATTTCAAAATTCTATTTGAAACTCCAATCCTTTTATATTCCAAATTCCGGAATAAAAACCGTCGTTCCGTTTTCGAAATGATTTCAATTTTCTATTTTTAAATTCAAACTTGGATTTAAAATTTCAAATTATCTTCTTAATTTAATTCTCTACAATTATAATATCGGTTATAAATTTACTTGTTTTATATGTTAAAACAAGTTCCATTTCAAAATCTATTTAAAACCAAAATCTTATTTTGGAATATTCTATTTAATTTAACTTGTCTATACATAACATATAATCTATTTTCATATTTAAATTTGACTTCTATTTAACACAATCCTAATATTTTTTCTAGACATGTTTTATTTAAATAAATTTGAACTAATCGAATTCAAATCATAAATCCAGACGGATTTATTTTAGTTCAATTTATATTCTGAACATCAGAATATACTTCATCGTCTACTTCTTTAAAACGATTCCAAATTTCCATTTTTAAATTCACACTTGAATTTAAATATTCAAATTATCCAATGAAAATTATTCCATTTTATTTATAAACACCGTTTATAAATCTACTTCAATTTCCTGCATTATTCAATTCATAAACATTGTTTATGAATTCAATACTTCAATTTCCCGTATTATTAAATTTATAAACATCGTTTATAAATTCATCACTTGTTTTATTTATTCAAAACAAGTTAATATCTTTATAGCCCATTCGAAATTCGAATTCTAAAAAAAATAGACTTTTCCATTTACATCTCAAAATCCCTTTTCGAAATATTTTTATAATCAACATTTAGGCCCAGTGATATTTAAACAATCAAAACACCCTATTATTCATCACAGGTTTTCTAACACGTCATATATGGTAATATATATATATATATATATATATGAAAACAAACAATAATAAATTTTGAGGAGTCCAATTGGATCCCTCCAACCTGTTTTCCTGCATCTGCAGACGTTAGCCAACATAAGTAATACCCATCCTGCTTCGAGGCAGGATATCACGGTATAGAAGGCCATCCACTATCATATTGTAGGGCGTATAAGGTCATCCGCTAATGATACTGCGAGCATCCACTAATGGTACTACGAGAAATATCCAGCCACCAATATATATATATATATATATATATATATATATATATATATATATAATAACCACAAAGCCTAAATAACTGATATATAAATAATATAGCCACAGTAATATTTTAATGCAACCAACAAACCATCAATTATTTTTAACGACTAAAAATAATTCTAAATAATAAATTGAGTGAGATTTACTCATCGTGTATTTTTCCTTTCCCGAACATCCCATTTAATTCCATATCGTTGGCTATGAATTTATCAACTACCTATGATAATTTATTAAATTTAATGATTACGTGATTATTAATTTGAACTAACTACTCAACATAAATAAATAAACTTTCTATATATTTCAAATTCTTAAAAGGTATACCTCGTTGTCTTACCACTAACTTGATCAGCACTAAAATTTCATAGCCTAGCCTCACGAATACGAATCCATCGCCATTGGTTTCATTTTCATTCTGGCACCATATAAATAAATTACAAATTCTTTATACTACTGATTTATAGAATATCCATAAATTCACTAGTTATTTAATTAACAATTAAATTACCTTAATCGCCTCTTTAACTTCATCTTTCCGAATTTAACTACACAGTACCCATACCTAAAACTCCCATTAACCATTTCCGAATTTTCTCCATCTCCATCTCCACCCTATCACTATATTTCCATCATCCCCGAAAAGAAAAGAAACACATACCAACTCCTCTAGTTTAACTCCGTTCCACCATATACTGAACCCCCAAACCACCATTTGTTTCCACATCAGGGCATCGAACAAATCACAACATCACATATCGGTATCCGAACTCCCACCCAGAACGCATCTCCAATAACCCTTTTGATCGTGACTTTACTGATGATGCTATAATTTTTTTAAACTTCGAACTTCCACTTCCCAAAACACTAGCGTCACCACTTGAATTGCAACACCCTCACCCTGTCGCGCACCACCACAATATCACATAAACCTGAAAAGAACGATGTCCCGCAAGCCTTCGATGTTCGAGTTCGAATCTCTTGAACTCACGCCGCACCTCGTCTTCTAATTCGACTCAAGTCGCGTCACTCAAAGATTATTGTTTCAAGTTCGAACCACGGAGAAGCATCGCAAAAACATCTGAGCGATGTGGCTGCAAAATCATTTGATATTGAATGATCGATCCCTTTTCTTCAAACGGAAATGATTTTGGAAAGAGGGAACGGGAAATTCGATTTCTTTTTCCTATTTTTGATTTCGATTTTCCATTAAAGGATAGAAGGGACGCGATTTTAATTTGAGGAAACACAGCTTCGATTTACATTACACAAAATAAACAAACGTAGGAAGAAAAAAATTAAAAGAGGAAATTTTCGATTTAAGCGTCTACAGAAGAAAGAAAATGGAAGGAGGATATGAATGCGATTTATAGATGATAAAACTTAAGAGTTAAGAAATAACTTCTACGCAAGGTACATATGGTAGGGTAGCTTAAGTACTAGTTTTTAATGTGATTTGATTTCGAATTTTAATCGATTTTATTTTGAGAGATTTTTATTTCTTTTAAACAGAGTCTAATTTGATCTTCAATTCGGTTTTGATCATATCCATTAAAATATTTCAAGGTTCACACACGAACCACTATTTTAACGTAACCACTGTCGTTTAAATGTTATAACGATATTCTGAACTGAAAAGTATATATTTTGAAATTTAATTTGAATGTATATACCATATTAAATTAATATAATATAATTTAAATTCATAACTAATCATTTCCTCGATAATAAAGTATTATTATTATCGTTTATATTCAATATAATTTGTATTGATCATCTGAATCATTTTGATTCAGTTTTTAACTTCGAATTCAATTATATTTTATACTACGATAATTCGATATACTCGAATTTAAATATTAATCGATTATTAAATCGACAAACTCAATATAAAAATCCATTTATAGTATCAACACAATATTTAAAACCATATTAAATATTTAAAATTAATTTACCAACAATCAGGGTCGTTACATAATCTGTGGCATATCTTATATTGTGAATTATGACATTAGGATTGGGGCATGTAAACCTGTAGGCTTAATAATTGGATTAAGTGAAACATGAGGGTTAAGTAAACCTATTTGAATCGGTAGGGGTTAAGTAAATGTATGAAATATGTGGGGGGTTATACGAACCTGATAAACTTAACTTGTTTTATATGTTAGGGTTATGCGGGCTTGTTAATCTGTTAGGCATAACCTGTCAAAATCCTAGTAGTTGGGGATACAAGCCTAGGGGGTGGCTTGTGTTGTAATGACCCGCATTTTCTACGATATATAATTAATTTATTTAATTATATAATTGGTGATTTAGAGAAGTTAATGATCGTGAATTAAATAATATTGAATATTTAATTAATAATTATAATATAATAAAATATATTATAATGTCGAAATAGTCAGAAATAGTGAAATTCACAATATCATGTGAATTGAATAGTATACGAGATGTGGTTGAGTTTCGATTCGAAATATAAGAACGAATATATTCAATCGACGACAGTTTGAACGTATAATTATAATATAATTAAAATAGAGCGCGTAACGACGCGGTAGTTCGCTATTTGGCGATTTGAACTTCAACAGAATGTACATGATTCGTTTTAAATCGGATTTCTGTGAAACTAGAAACGCGTGGAGCTGGTGGAGTATATCTTTCTAGTGGAAGAGAAAAATCGGGATTTCGTCGTGTAGATTTTGATGTACGTCCAAATCAAATTTCAGAAAAGTCGCTGTGGAATTCCTTTATAATTTGCGACGCTTTATATACGTTATAAATCGATTTTTCGATACGAACTGAATATCGGGATAATTTGGAGTCTGGAAATCAAGTCATAAAATACGAGGTGATATTCTGGAGCCGGAAGACATCGTATATGGATATATGCGATAATATTAATTTATTCATATTTAATTTAATAATATTTAAATATATTTATATATTTAAATGGGTCATTCAGAGCGTTAAAAATATGTTGTGTGAGCATACGAAGTCGGAATTCGACGAAACAAATTTTGTTGGATCCGGAATAGTGAATTTATGCTAGGGTCCAGTTTTCGTGATTTTTAGAGGTACTGTGTGGTCGTACGGATTTTTAGAGTGAGAAACAGTCAGTTTTTCGATGGTTAAAAATACGCTGTGTGAGCATACGGAGTCGGAATTCGACGAAACCAGTTTCGTTGGATCCGCAATGTCAAACTATTGTTAAATGTCCAGTTCCGTGATTTTTGAAGTCAGTATGTGGTCGTACGGATTTTTAGAGTGAAAAATAGTCGGTATTTCGACGGTTAAAAATACGCTGTGTGAGCATACGGAGTCGGAATTCGACGAAACCAGTTTCGTTGGGACCGTAATGTCGAACTGTAGCTGCATGTCAATTTCCATGATTTTTGGGTATAGTGTGTGACCACACGAATTTTTAGAAAGTAAAAATAGATAATAAAACTAAAATATCTAGATATTTATGTTGGTTATAAATACCCCCCTTTAAGCAAATTCCTTATAACCTAATTTCAGCTCTTCCTTAGTCAACTCTATTCTGCCGCATTCTTTCTGTTCAGGAAAAACATGAAAACCCTCTCCTTCAAAAAAATCAAAATAAATTCAAAAGAAAATCTATAAATCATTATATAAATATATTTGTGATCTAGGTAGGATTCTCTTCAATCCTATATATGATTTTATGGGTTCGGTCGCATTCTTATTCGTTGGAAAATATACAGCGTCGATTAGGGTTAGAAACCGAGAGGGATTGAGGCAATAACCTTCGATTTTGAGTTCATATGTGGAATCAGGGGATCGAATCGCTGTTGTTGCGATTTTTTTTGGGATTTTATCAAATTTAAAAATGTCGAACTGTACTGTGTTCGTCGTTTATCTTCTGTGCGACGCATTTGAGAAAGTGGGTTTGAGTTCTTTGAAATTGGTGTGGTGATGATGAGATTTCGATGGAGATTTCGATGGTGGTTTTTGTTTCGAGGTCGGTGAAGGAAATGAGGGGCTGTGAGGCAGTTGAAAGTCGGTAATGGAGCAGCGGGTTCCTGGAGTTTCATTCGGGAAGAAGAGGAGTATCATTAGGGTACGGGTCTGGTTTCTTTCAAACGGTGATGGGCTGATGGGCCGGGCCCAAGGAGGAAAAATATAAATAAAGTTTATGTATACATAAAGGAAGGATTATGGGCCGGAGGATTTCAATAAGAGAAGATTGGAGAGAAACTTGGCATACTGGCAAGGGAATAGAAGAAAACGTAGAACGTTTGGGTCAGCGAAGAAGTGTGCGGATCCGGGTTGAAATGGGTAGGTCAAAATTTTAACTACCATAAGTTTAGTTTAATTAATCACGTATTAACTGGTAAATATAATATCTCCTGCGTACGATATCAGAATCAGACGCCGTCAGTTACGTTGGGGTCGTATGGACGGGCACTACACAATGAAGCTGACCGGGACTGAATCCGAGCTCGCTACAATTTATTGTAAAATAAATTGTCCGACCTGAATCAACGACAATTATCGTTAATTAACGTTGATAGTCCAATGTGAGTAAATCTCACTAACTCTGAACAGTTTATAATTTCATGTTGTATTTTTAGAACTGTTAGATATTGGTTGATTGACTGTATGTTGACTGTTTGATTGAACTGCTAGTCAGTTAGTTAAATTTCTATATTGATTCTGTTTAACAGAATATATCATATGGAACTGAAAGTGATGTTATCTATACTGTCTAACATCTGTGATGCAGGGAAACAGGTTGGAGGAATCCAACTGGATTCCTCAACAGTTATTTTACTGTGATTTATATAGTGTGATATATAATGTGATATAAAATATGTTGGCGATTATATGTGTTTGAACGATATTGAACATCGTGATTTGATATGATTGAATACCATAACATACCGGAATGTAGATAAGGGAATTTTCAAAGTGATATTGAAAATAGAATATTTATAAAGTGGAATATTTATAAATAGGGAATGTTTATAAATTGGGATATTTATAAATAGGAGGTATTCAAAAAGGAAATAAATTCAAAACATTTCTTTTTGAATGGAAAGGCCTGTGTGGCGAGTTTGGGGATTTTCCCGATGCTCCCGTTACAAAGGAGGTTATGGCAAATTTTCCCGGGAATTTAAGGAGTTAGAATATTTCAAGAATAAATTTGAAAGGAAATATTTGTAAACCATTTACAAATAGAATTGAAAAGGAAACGTTATAAAAAGTAAATCTTTTCAAACAAATAAAACGTTGTTAAAAAGGAAATCTTTATAAAGTGAATAAAGTTAATCGAATATGGTATTCGAAGTTAGTTAATCGAATATAGACATTCGAAAGGAGAAATCGAATATGGTATTCGAAGTTAGTTAATCGAATATAGACATTCGAAAGGAGAAATCGAATATGGTATTCGAAGTTAGTTAATCGAATATAGACATTCGAAAGTAGTTAATCGAATATGGTATTCGAAAGTTAGTTAATCGAATATGTTATTCGAAAGGGGTTAGTCAAGTCGAGTTAGTCAAAAAGAGTTAATTAGTTAGAGTTAATCGATTAGAGTTAAAATGAACTAGAGTTAATCAAATATAGTTATTTGAGACAGAGTTAGTTAAACATAGTATTCAGGGTAAGTTGCCATCGTGTACGACTGCTAGTGTAATTCGCAGGGCTGTAAATAACCTACGGCGGTCGGATGTTTCCTGAGGGAATCAGGCGTAACCATTGTGATCGCTGCGATCTAGAGTCAAGTGAATGGAGTAAAATCGAATATTAGTTATTCGATATGAGTTATCAAGTTAAGATAATCAAGTTAAGATAATCAAGTTAAGATAATCGAGTTAAGTTAGCAAGTTAAGTTATCAAGTCAAGATAATCAAGTTAAGATAATCAAGTTAAGATAATCGAGTTAAGTTAGCGAGTTAAGTTAGCAAGTTAAGTTATCAAGTCAAGATGATCGAGTTAAGTAAATAAGTTCAGTTCGTCGAGTTAAATTAATCGATGTTAGTTCATCGAAAGAATTAATCGATGTTAGTTCATTGAAAGGATTAATCGATGTTAGTTCATCGAAAAGAATTAATCGATGTTAGTTCATCGAAAGGATTAATCGATGTTAGTTCATCGAAAGGATTAATCGATGTTAGTTCATCGAAAGGAGTTATCGATGTTAGTTTCATCGAAAGGAGTTATCGATGTTAGTTTCATCGAAAGGAGTTATCGATGTTAGTTTCATCGAAAGGAGTTATCGATGTTAGTTTCATCGAAGGGAGTTATCGATTATAGTTTAATCGAAGTGAGATTTTCAAATATGAGATATTTGAAAAGGAAGAGTTATCGAATATTAGTTATTCGAAGAGAGATTTTCGAATATCGTTTATTCGAGAAGGAGTTAATCGAATATAGGTTATTCGAAGAAGAGTTAATCAAATAGAGATTTCTCGAAGAGAGTTAATCGGCAAATTCGATTATATCGAATTCGGGAAAGTACTTATACTTTCCAGTGTTTAAATAGAGATTTATTTATATTTAAATAAATGAGTGTTAGATTAATTATCCACTAATAAGAATAGAAGTTAAAATTTAAGTTAGATAATTCGAAAGTAGGGATTATAACGTTACTGTTATAACCAATGTTTTAAATATAGAAGTAGATTAGTAAAATTGAATCCGAGAAAGGCGTAAAGAAGTTGTTAAGGATTTAAAAGATAAACTTTGACCATTTCGAAGTTATAACGTTGTTCAGTTAAGGTCTGAGAGGTAATTATACCCCAACTTGAGTGACTTCCTTCTTAACTAAGAAATGGTAAAGTTTGATCGTAAAGGAGTTTTGGAAATGTTTTCCAAACGAGAATCAGAAATGTTTTCTGATAGAAGAAAAATAAGAATTTAGAATATAGGGATACAGGAGATAAGTAAATAAATGAACCTAAGAGATTTATGTTAAATGATGTTTGTTCGATATAATTTCCATCTGGGAATAATATCGTTGTTTGCACACTTGTTTTTCTTTGATAGTTAACTCACCGACTATCGAAGTTTTGACCATTTTAACGTTGTTAATATGGAGAGACCGGTTGGATTATTATCCATAGAACCACTCTGTATTGGCATAAGCGTCGCGAATCATATATGCCAAAGGTAATTGAAGACGGAGTAAAATGCAAGGGCTATCCTGTTTACAGAATAGTGCCTTCGGTTTGTCCAGTCCCAGGACAACTTGTATGGACGAAGGTCTGACGGAGTATATCCAATGGATCGCGTAAGTTGATCTGTTCAAACGTATTCACGTTTGGTGGCGGAGGAATTCGTTTCTCTTAGCTGTATACCCGTGTTATTTTTGGATAAGTCAATTTGTGATTTGGCGGGTATGACGATGTGACATTTCTAAGTGAATGAAGATGGATGTCTGACATAGTATTTCCAGACGGTCACGTACATTGATTTCTTCAACTATACCAAGAGTGGAAGCGGAGAAGGAAACTTCTTTTAGCTGACACGTAATGTATTGTTGCAGACGTCAATTAGTGATTTTCGATGGATCTGACAATGTAGCATTCGAAGTGAATCTGATATAATGATAAAGCGTAGCTTCTAGCCTCATCAACCGGTAAATGACAGAAATCGGGCAGGCAGCATGGCTAAGTCGGTCGCACCGAAGTAGGGTGTATAATCACCTATCTAGTGAATATTCATTTGTTTCTTTAATCTATCAATGCTGTCCCATATATATATACGGGAACGGTTGCTGATCCCAACCGTTGGTGATGTACATTCGATACACTCAAGCGAAATGAGTGGTCGGTCATGTGTGGCTGAGTTGCAAGATGTTCTTGTTGAACTCCAGTGTATCGTTCCTAGAGTACACTGATCGGAAGGTGATTCCATACCTTGTCATAGTTGGAAATCCATTACCCAATACGTGCTTGCGGTTTTGATTGTATACTATATATGTAGAACGTGAGATGCAAGCGTTTCTACTAGACTGATATTTATTTGTACTTAGACATTATTATAATATCAGAATGATATTGCTTTGCAAAAATATTTTGGATTCTCATAAAGGAAAAACCCGTTCCGTTCTGCGGCGTGGTCTTATGAGATATCGTTTACTTGTTTATATACTTGTTTAAATTGTTTTACTCATACCAGTCCCATGACTGACCCGGAGTTTACTTTGTTGTTTTCCCTAAACTCTTGGGTGCCTAAATTTGTACGGGCAGTCAAGTAGTCGGGATTTGCAGATACCTTTGAAGAGCGGGAGCAGGAGGCTTCAGAATCATATAGCTATAGTTATTTCCGCTGTGTTGTAAGTATTGTACTCTGATAAGTGCTATTGTATACATAACTGTTATATTTCAAAGTTATGTTATCTATTATATGTTATTCGTTCCGCTGTGAGGTTCGTGTTACTCTGATGTTGTGTTCTTCTTCTTCTCCTATTCTAAGTTTCTATCTTATCTATTCTCACCTTCTAATTTCTTTCATTAACTATTCGGTTATTTTCGATCCTTGGATGTTCGATATGTGTTGTATATCGGATAACCAAGATCGCATTTTTCCAGGTCGTTACAGTTGGTATCAGAGCTTATGTTTTAGTGATCGGACATAACTCTGTGGCGTAACTCAGTAGAGATGGGATTAGTAATATCCTAGATTGAGTTGAGTGTATATATATACAAGAGAGCGTATATGTTATTGAATATAAAATGGTTTTATATTGTGGAGATTTATTGATTGAGTGGCTTATGAATTCTGGACGATCAGTTTGATCCACTGTATCGGTAGGAGTTTTATAAACACTTAAATACGATGAACCGACATGATATGTTTTGAAATTAATATAGTATATTGGTTGTGTTGGTTGTTAGAAAAATCGAATGAGATTATAAAAAGATGAAATGGTTATAAATAACTAATCAGAATTCATATCAGTAAAGTATATGAAGTAAGACGAATTGAATCTGAAGTTAAATCAGAATTGGAATTAAAATAAGTAAATTTTAAGTTCCTGGGAGATTTTGAACTGTTTTCAAAATGGAAGTGTTTAGAAATGATTTTAGAAAGTGAAATAGTATTGAACTCACTTCGATTACTGGAAAATAGATTCTGATAAGTGTGGCCACATCATCAGTATTCATTTTCGAGTTCCAAAGTGACGGATTACTACCAAAGGTTTTGTTTTTGAATTGTTTTGAGAAAACAAGTGTTTAGAAATTCAAATGTTTTGAATTAGTGTTATGATTTCAAATTTGATTTGAAATGAACTCAGGAATTTAAGTTCTGGAATTAAAATTTAACTAATGAGGTTAAATGGATTAAAATGGAAAAAGGTGAATAAATAAATTTGAATTTTACTTGAACTAAGTTAAATGAAATTGGATTGGATTATAGAATAATCTGGATTGGGATTTGAAATGATAAGTTAAGAGTTTGGAATTTGAAACTCGAATTTGAAATTGAATTCGGCTTGAATAAGCGAATGGTTGTGTTAAGAATAACTTGGTTGGAGTTTGATGGGAAATACTTTGGTATATGCTGAATTGACAGCAGGTGAAAGGGATAAAAGTTGATATACCCAACAAAAAGGTACAAGTTTATATTCTATATGAGTTTGGAATTTATGAGCCGATTTGGCAAGCCGCTTGGCTGTTTGATTTTCTTTGGGATTGGAGAGGGCCTGTGTGGCAAGGTTTGAATTTTTCCGGTAACCCCGTACAAAGGAAACGCAGGCGAAATTTTCCGAAAATTTAAAGTGTTAGAAAAATTTCAAAATTTTTGAAAATTTTAGTTTGTCGGAATGAATAAATATTTTAATCAATATTAATGGGTTCAGTTAAAATCAGAAAGAAGGGGTAAGCAAATCTTAGGAATTCCAATAGATAGGGTCGTCCACTACCTTAGCAATTTCGAGGACGAAATTATTTTAAGTGGGGAAGAATGTAATGACCCGCATTTTCTGCGATATATAATTAATTTATTTAATTATATAATTGGTGATTTAGAGAAGTTAATGATCGTGAATTAAATAATATTGAATATTTAATTAATAATTATAATATAATAAAATATATTATAATGTCGAAATAGTCAGAAATAGTGAAATTCACAATATCATGTGAATTGAATAGTATACGAGATGTGGTTGAGTTTCGATTCGAAATATAAGAACGAATATATTCAATCGACGACAGTTTGAACGTATAATTATAATATAATTAAAATAGAGCGCGTAACGACGCGGTAGTTCGCTATTTGGTGATTTGAACTTCAACAGAATGTACATGATTCGTTTTAAATCGGATTTCTGTGAAACTAGAAACGCGTGGAGCTGGTGGAGTATATCTTTCTAGTGGAAGAGAAAAATCGGGATTTCGTCGTGTAGATTTTGATGTACGTCCAAATCAAATTTCAGAAAAGTCGCTGTGGAATTCCTTTATAATTTGCGACGCTTTATATACGTTATAAATCGATTTTTCGATACGAACTGAATATCGGGATAATTTGGAGTCTGGAAATCAAGTCATAAAATACGAGGTGATATTCTGGAGCCGGACGACATCGTATATGGATATATGCGATAATATTAATTTATTCATATTTAATTTAATAATATTTAAATATATTTATATATTTAAATGGGTCATTCAGAGCGTTAAAAATATGTTGGGTGAGCATACGAAGTCGGAATTCGACGAAACAAATTTTGTTGGATCCGGAATAGTGAATTTATGCTAGGGTCCAGTTTTCGTGATTTTTAGAGGTACTGTGTGGTCGTACGGATTTTTAGAGTGAGAAACAGTCAGTTTTTCGATGGTTAAAAATACGCTGTGTGAGCATACGGAGTCGGAATTCGACGAAACCAGTTTCGTTGGATCCGCAATGTCAAACTATTGTTAAATGTCCAGTTCCGTGATTTTTGAAGTCAGTATGTGGTCGTACGGATTTTTAGAGTGAAAAATAGTCGGTATTTCGACGGTTAAAAATACGCTGTGTGAGCATACGGAGTCGGAATTCGACGAAACCAGTTTCGTTGGGACCGTAATGTCGAACTGTAGCTGCATGTCAATTTCCATGATTTTTGGGTATAGTGTGTGACCACACGAATTTTTAGAAAGTAAAAATAGATAATAAAACTAAAATATCTAGATATTTATGTTGGTTATAAATACCCCCCTTTAAGCAAATTCCTTATAACCTAATTTCAGCTCTTCCTTAGTCAACTCTATTCTGCCGCATTCTTTCTGTTCAGGAAAAACATGAAAACCCTCTCCTTCAAAAAAATCAAAATAAATTCAAAAGAAAATCTATAAATCATTATATAAATATATTTGTGATCTAGCTAGGATTCTCTTCAATCCTATATATGATTTTATGGGCTCGGTCGCATTCTTATTCATTGGAAAATATATAGCGTCGATTAGGGTTAGAAACCGAGAGGGATTGAGGCAATAACCTTCGATTTTGAGTTCATATGTGGAATCAGGGGATCGAATCGCTGTTGTTGCGATTTTTTTTGGGATTTTATCAAATTTAAAAATGTCGAACTGTACTGTGTTCGTCGTTTATCTTCTGTGCGACGCATTTGAGAAAGTGGGTTTGAGTTCTTTGAAATTGGTGTGGTGATGATGAGATTTCGATGGAGATTTTGATGGTGGTTTTTGTTTCGAGGTCGGTGAAGGAAATGAGGGGCTGTGAGGCGGTTGAAAGTCGGTAATGGAGCAGCGGGTTCCTGGAGTTTCATTCGGGAAGAAGAGGAGTATCATTAGGGTACGGGTATGGTTTCTTTCAAACGGGGATGGGCTGATGGGCCGGGCCCAAGGAGGAAAAATATAAATAAAGTTTATGTATACATAAAGGAAGGATTATGGGCCGGAGGATTTCAATAAGAGAAGATTGGAGAGAAACTTGGCATACTGGCAAGGGAATAGAAGAAAACGTAGAACGTTTGGGTCAGCGAAGAAGTGTGCGGATCCGGGTTGAAATGGGTAGGTCAAAATTTTAACTACCATAAGTTTAGTTTAATTAATCACGTATTAACTGGTAAATATAATATCTCCTGCGTACGATATCAGAATCAGACGCCGTCAGTTACGTTGGGGTCGTATGGACGGGCACTACACAATGAAGCTGACCGGGACTGAATCCGAGCTCGCTACAATTTATTGTAAAATAAATTGTCCGACCTGAATCAACGACAATTATCGTTAATTAACGTTGATAGTCCAATGTGAGTAAATCTCACTAACTCTGAACAGTTTATAATTTCATGTTGTATTTTTAGAACTGTTAGATATTGGTTGATTGACTGTATGTTGACTGTTTGATTGAACTGCTAGTCAGTTAGTTAAATTTCTATATTGATTCTGTTTAACAGAATATATCATATGGAACTGAAAGTGATGTTATCTATACTGTCTAACATCTGTGATGCAGGGAAACAGGTTGGAGGAATCCAACTGGATTCCTCAACAGTTATTTTACTGTGATTTATATAGTGTGATATATAATGTGATATAAAATATGTTGGCGATTATATGTGTTTGAACGATATTGAACATCGTGATTTGATATGATTGAATACCATAACATACCGGAATGTAGATAAGGGAATTTTCAAAGTGATATTGAAAATAGAATATTTATAAAGTGGAATATTTATAAATAGGGAATGTTTATAAATTGGGATATTTATAAATAGGAGGTATTCAAAAAGGAAATAAATTCAAAACATTTCTTTTTGAATGGAAAGGCCTGTGTGGCGAGTTTGGGGATTTTCCCGATGCTCCCGTTACAAAGGAGGTTATGGCAAATTTTCCCGGGAATTTAAGGAGTTAGAATATTTCAAGAATAAATTTGAAAGGAAATATTTGTAAACCATTTACAAATAGAATTGAAAAGGAAACGTTATAAAAAGTAAATCTTTTCAAACAAATAAAACGTTGTTAAAAAGGAAATCTTTATAAAGTGAATAAAGTTAATCGAATATGGTATTCGAAGTTAGTTAATCGAATATAGACATTCGAAAGGAGAAATCGAATATGGTATTCGAAGTTAGTTAATCGAATATAGACATTCGAAAGGAGAAATCGAATATGGTATTCGAAGTTAGTTAATCGAATATAGACATTCGAAAGTAGTTAATCGAATATGGTATTCGAAAGTTAGTTAATCGAATATGTTATTCGAAAGGGGTTAGTCAAGTCGAGTTAGTCAAAAAGAGTTAATTAGTTAGAGTTAATCGATTAGAGTTAAAACGAACTAGAGTTAATCAAATATAGTTATTTGAGACAGAGTTAGTTAAACATAGTATTCAGGGTAAGTTGCCATCGTGTACGACTGCTAGCGTAATTCGCAGGGCTGTAAATAACCTACGGCGGTCGGATGTTTCCTGAGGGAATCAGGCGTAACCATTGTGATCGCTGCGATCTAGAGTCAAGTGAATGGAGTAAAATCGAATATTAGTTATTCGATATGAGTTATCAAGTTAAGATAATCAAGTTAAGATAATCAAGTTAAGATAATCGAGTTAAGTTAGCAAGTTAAGTTATCAAGTCAAGATAATCAAGTTAAGATAATCAAGTTAAGATAATCGAGTTAAGTTAGCGAGTTAAGTTAGCAAGTTAAGTTATCAAGTCAAGATGATCGAGTTAAGTAAATAAGTTCAGTTCGTCGAGTTAAATTAATCGATGTTAGTTCATCGAAAGAATTAATCGATGTTAGTTCATCGAAAGGATTAATCGATGTTAGTTCATCGAAAAGAATTAATCGATGTTAGTTCATCGAAAGGATTAATCGATGTTAGTTCATCGAAAGGATTAATCGATGTTAGTTCATCGAAAGGAGTTATCGATGTTAGTTTCATCGAAAGGAGTTATCGATGTTAGTTTCATCGAAAGGAGTTATCGATGTTAGTTTCATCGAAGGGAGTTATCGATTATAGTTTAATCGAAGTGAGATTTTCAAATATGAGATATTTGAAAAGGAAGAGTTATCGAATATTAGTTATTCGAAGAGAGATTTTCGAATATCGTTTATTCGAGAAGGAGTTAATCGAATATAGGTTATTCGAAGAAGAGTTAATCAAATAGAGATTTCTCGAAGAGAGTTAATCGGCAAATTCGATTATATCGAATTCGGGAAAGTACTTATACTTTCCAGTGTTTAAATAGAGATTTATTTATATTTAAATAAATGAGTGTTAGATTAATTATCCACTAATAAGAATAGAAGTTAAAATTTAAGTTAGATAATTCGAAAGTAGGGATTATAACGTTACTGTTATAACCAATGTTTTAAATATAGAAGTAGATTAGTAAAATTGAATCCGAGAAAGGCGTAAAGAAGTTGTTAAGGATTTAAAAGATAAACTTTGACCATTTCGAAGTTATAACGTTGTTCAGTTAAGGTCTGAGAGGTAATTATACCCCAACTTGAGTGACTTCCTTCTTAACTAAGAAATGGTAAAGTTTGATCGTAAAGGAGTTTTGGAAATGTTTTCCAAACGAGAATCAGAAATGTTTTCTGATAGAAGAAAAATAAGAATTTAGAATATAGGGATACAGGAGATAAGTAAATAAATGAACCTAAGAGATTTATGTTAAATGATGTTTGTTCGATATAATTTCCATCTGGGAATAATATCGTTGTTTGCACACTTGTTTTTCTTTGATAGTTAACTCACCGACTATCGAAGTTTTGACCATTTTAACGTTGTTAATATGGAGAGACCGGTTGGATTATTATCCATAGAACCACTCTGTATTGGCATAAGCGTCGCGAATCATATATGCCAAAGGTAATTGAAGACGGAGTAAAATGCAAGGGCTATCCTGTTTACAGAATAGTGCCTTCGGTTTGTCCAGTCCCAGGACAACTTGTATGGACGAAGGTCTGACGGAGTATATCCAATGGATCGCGTAAGTTGATCTGTTCAAACGTATTCACGTTTGGTGGCGGAGGAATTCGTTTCTCTTAGCTGTATACCCGTGTTGTTTTTGGATAAGTCAATTTGTGATTTGGCGGGTATGACGATGTGACATTTCTAAGTGAATGAAGATGGATGTCTGACATAGTATTTCCAGACGGTCACGTACATTGATTTCTTCAACTATACCAAGAGTGGAAGCGGAGAAGGAAACTTCTTTTAGCTGACACGTAATGTATTGTTGCAGACGTCAATTAGTGATTTTCGATGGATCTGACAATGTAGCATTCGAAGTGAATCTGATATAATGATAAAGCGTAGCTTCTAGCCTCATCAACCGGTAAATGACAGAAATCGGGCAGGCAGCATGGCTAAGTCGGTCGCACCGAAGTAGGGTGTATAATCACCTATCTAGTGAATATTCATTTGTTTCTTTAATCTATCAATGCTGTCCCATATATATATACGGGAACGGTTGCTGATCCCAACCGTTGGTGATGTACATTCGATACACTCAAGCGAAATGAGTGGTCGGTCATGTGTGGCTGAGTTGCAAGATGTTCTTGTTGAACTCCAGTGTATCGTTCCTAGAGTACACTGATCGGAAGGTGATTCCATACCTTGTCATAGTTGGAAATCCATTACCCAATACGTGCTTGCGGTTTTGATTGTATACTATATATGTAGAACGTGAGATGCAAGCGTTTCTACTAGACTAATATTTATTTGTACTTAGACATTATTATAATATCAGAATGATATTGCTTTGCAAAAATATTTTGGATTCTCATAAAGGAAAAACCCGTTCCGTTCTGCGGCGTGGTCTTATGAGATATCGTTTACTTGTTTATATACTTGTTTAAATTGTTTTACTCATACCAGTCCCATGACTGACCCGGAGTTTACTTTGTTGTTTTCCCTAAACTCTTGGGTGCCTAAATTTGTACGGGCAGTCAAGTAGTCGGGATTTGCAGATACCTTTGAAGAGCGGGAGCAGGAGGCTTCAGAATCATATAGCTATAGTTATTTCCGCTGTGTTGTAAGTATTGTACTCTGATAAGTGCTATTGTATACATAACTGTTATATTTCAAAGTTATGTTATCTATTATATGTTATTCGTTCCGCTGTGAGGTTCGTGTTACTCTGATGTTGTGTTCTTCTTCTTCTTCTATTCTAAGTTTCTATCTTATCTATTCTCACCTTCTAATTTCTTTCATTAACTATTCGGTTATTTTCGATCCTTGGATGTTCGATATGTGTTGTATATCGGATAACCAAGATCGCATTTTTCCGGGTCGTTACATGTGTCATCTGTTGTGTGGACCTGTATCAGTCAGTAACTCATTCTGGTATAATAGGGGGGACCCCGAACTAGGTAGGGGTCACGGGCACGCTTACTGAGATGATTATAAGAGGTTCATATAGGTGTAGATGTTCAGATGGCACGTTCCAATAGAGTAATGCGCGTGCATGGGTCCGGCTTGCTCGGGAAAATAAGACACTGTAACACTAGTAAATAGGTCTGTGTCCTTCTGGTGGTTGCCACTATAGGAAGTGATACATCCTACTATGGGGCCGACACAGGGTATTTATAGAATAGGGAGCAGATCGATTGGGGGTAGCAATTAGGGTATATCTAGTCATGCCTGTTTAGGTGCCTGTAGTTTATGGTTGGGGTAACACCCGTTATTTCTCTTAGGGTACCTGTTATTACTGTTTGGGGTAAAACCCATTACTAGAAGTACACCTAAGTCTACCATATGTTTCTGTTGGGATCACATCGGTTAAAATAGTATTGGTGCAAAGCAAAGTAATTAAGAAGCGTAATCTGTTCAGTTCATCCCGCTTATCATGTTCATACCTATTTTATGATACTGTTATCTCTCATCAAGTTTATATGCCTGTTATGATGCTTTTACTTATTTATATGTTAAAAGTACTGGACTCGCCAAACTTTATGTCTGATCCGTTTTGTTTCCTTTTCTCTCTCTTCCTTCCCCCAGGTTCTCAGGGTGGGAACGCTCACTCTTGATTAGGATTCTCTCTCTGTTTCAACTTGGATTTTAGATATTGCTTAGATGTACCACTTTGACTACTTATCTACTCTGTTATGGCTCTTTTTAGGGACTATGATTTTATATTATTGTACTCTGATGGTTTTAGTACAAGGCAAATACTTTTATTTGATGTAGTTGGTTTTTAGTATTTCAGATTAATGTTGTAACTGGATTTTGGACCACGATGTTTTCTTTTTGAAATCAAAGTTTTAAATTTCCAATGCTATTTTTATATCTGTCTTGTGAGATTCTGTTTTTGTTTACCTATAACGCTTCACACCAAACTTAATGCATTCTATTAAAGAGTGACATTAACAGACATGAGGTGTCATAAGTAACGACCCGGCTTTTTGCCCAATTCTCACCGGTAATTAAACCAACTTAAATCGTTCATAAAGACGGATGGTTATAGGTACTAACATATTTCAACACAAATAACAAAAAAAATTATTCCATTACAAAATGTTACATTGGAGTTACAATGAATCAAAGTACAACATAAGCTCAGCAGAAAACAAAAAGGCTCACAGCGGAAGAAGTAAAATCTCAAACGTATCTCTAGCTTCAAACCTGAATCCAGCTCTGAAGGCTAAACCTGCAAACCAAACTACTAGCTGCCCATGCAAAAATAATGGGCAACCGGAGTTTATATATGGGAACAATAAACTCCAGTTCAGTCGTGGTACTGGTGTGAGAACTCAAAACAGTTATTATTTCAGGTTTATTTTAAAGTTGGGAAAACTCACCAGACCACGCCTCTAATGCGGAACGGGTTTACTCCATATGAATTCCCGTGCACAGAAATCCGCAATGACTTTGGAAAATGAAGTTATCATAAGATTGTCCCATATCACACAATGCAAGCGCACACCAAACGGGCGATTTTTGTCTTATGATAACCAATAATTCTTTAATACGTGAAAATCCTCTTTTGCCATAATCGTGCATAGTGTTGAAACCATTTCACAAATAAATATTTTAATCTTAGTGAGCATAGTAACTATGCCCACATACATAGTTTACAAACAAATCGAATGGCTCGTATTGGTTATTGGGTTTTCCAACATGATGGTTCCTGGCACGAAAGATCAATGGAGGACATGAAGCTAACTATTTCCCGGTTAACATCCAGACACGGACACCAAATACATAGCGTGAAGTATATATCCCGTTTTCATCCAGATATAACAACTATAACGAAAGATGTTGCTTTCTACATATCAATACTACACGTGTACATTAGTTAATTTGAATTTGAACTAGTTTAAGGATTTTATCATTTCAAATATTTATTTTAATTTAAATCAAAACTTGAAATCATATTTTTAAATCTCATTTAATTAATCACAATTAATCATTACAACATTTGCACAAACCAATGCCGAGTACATATTTCAAATCATTCTCCGATCAAATTTCAAAACCAATTATTTTGATAAAACCAATTTGTCTCAAATCATTTCTTCGAACATAACTTCAAAACTCAATTAAAATGTTAATATCTTATAACATTTGAAAATACTTCCAAAGTCCCCTTTTAAATTGAAACTTAATAAAATACTTTTCAACTTATTTAATTAATTTGTTTTTTCAAGACTTACGGATAGCGATAAAAATTAAATGGAATCAAATGTTTATATAAACCAATGTAGCTAATAAATACATTATTCAAACTCCATATTCATCTTCATAACGAGGTCTTAAATAGCAGAAAAATTCAGGCTGACCCAAGCACAAATAAAAGACAAATATTCGGATTAGAACTAAAACTTTATCATACCAATCAAATCAAAACAAAACAAAACCAAGTAATAATATGAGTGTCACATCGTCAGAGATGCTTAATTGAGGTAATTCATATCTCATATCCAATGTGTTTATGTGTGCAATAACTAAAGAAATGTTACGGGAATTTCCATCTCCTAAGGATCCGCTAAACAAGATATTATGTAGTACAATACGCTATTATAATAGTGTTCAAGGTTAAACGTACTATTGAAAATAGAGTCACTACGCCAGGAAAGCAATTTTTCCATGGCCTAAGGTCGTGGAAAAAATATGGCGTGGCAATATTTTTGCGACGTCCCAGAGCCGTGGCAAAATACCAATCTGCCACAGTCACGGCTCTGGGCCATGGCAAAATACCAGTCTGCCATGGTTCTTGACCATGGCAAAGTATCTATCTACAACGTCTGATCTGTAGCTATTTAACATTGTAATTTTATTCATATAATTTATTTACGTCTCTGAACCTTCAACGACATTATTTATGTAAAACACGGTAACGATGATTATAATTACATACGATGATACTAGCTTAAATTAGACAACAAGGAGACAATAACCAGAATTTCTTGAAACACCGTCCACATAACTGTTGAAACGAATACAGTCAAATCAATAATATTAGATCATATAACATTCGTACAAATACAATACCAAACATATAATAGTAGTCTATTTCACATACAGTACAAAAGATAAGCTACAACAAACGCACACAAGTAAAGAAGTTCACGACAGAAATACAACCCTCTAGACGACTATAGAAAACCTGACTGAAGTTCCACCATTAGAAGCATTGATAGTGGACAATGGATGGACCAGATTCTTCATATTCTTCATTGGATATCAACATCTACTCATTAGAATAAAGTATTATAACAACAAACTCTTAATATTATTACACCAGTAAATTAGCAAACTTTTACAATCGTACTATGCTACAACAAAATAAAACTATCATACCCGCAACATCACTACACCAACAAAAAACCAAACACTATACACAAGAATAATAAACTATAAATCTCCCTATATAGTTGAAAATTGGATTTTTTTTAAATAACTTTAGTTCTTTTAAATGTTATCCTGCTATGCTATGTACTTTTCTAGTCAATCCAGAATTTCTAATAAATTACGTTCACCCAATTATATTATAAAGATTAACCCTGAGTGAATAGAAAAATATCAGCTAACAAGTTCTTTGTCCTTCTAACATGACTCTTTAGTTGATGTTTTAACATGAACATAAGCTGTAGTTATAACAAAAGCATCATTATCTAACAAGCATAAGATATTCGATAACTTATTTTTTACTAATGATAGATGACAGTAATCAATACCATTTGCAAACAAGCCCAGTTCAGCTAAGACAAACACGTATTATAATTTCCCAAAATTACCCTAAATACATCAAACAAGTAATTTAACAAGACATGTTAAACAAAAACTCTACCCTCGGTAAAGGGTAATCTCTAGAAAAAGCAATTGGTATACATATAATCCAAAATTTTGGTAAGAAAATATGAAATTATAAATCGTATTATATTTTTCAGTAGAATTCTATTGTCAAATTGTTATAAATTTACTGCTTCTTTCCCTACAAAAACTGATTTCATAAGAAAAAAAGTTTTTCAAAACTCAAATGCTTTGTTATGCTAGTTTAACCTACGAGAAAAAGACATAAGTAAATTTCTTAGCATATAGAGATAAGCATATGAACAGGGAACTACAAATGATGATACCAACTGCCAAGCAACCTATGATGAAATGCATGATTAGCCAATAAGCATGAATATGGATCGATAGCAAGAACATTTAAAACAAATAAAGGGAGATGGAAGAAGACTTGTTTGTGTTATGGAAACCACGTAGTCGATATACTATAAACATATACAACAATTTTTTTAAATATATTTAAACAAAAAGAAAAACACGAGTTACTGATAAATTGCTATAAACTAGCTGTTACATTTCAATTGAATAACATGTTAATATTTTTGTCAATCAATGCTACTTATTTCCACTTTCAGAATACGAACTGGTAATTGAACTGCGTGAGCCATGTCAAAGATAAAAGCCAAGAAACACATCACAAAAAATATGTACCTTCACAGTTATCACAGTTTGGCATAATTCCATAGTTTCATTCAGCTCATGTGACAAATGTGAACCAAATTTACACCTAATACATCAAACAAGTAATTTATCAAGACATATTAAACAAAAACAATACCCATGGTAAAGGGTAATCTCTAGAAAAAGCAATTGGTATACATATCATCACTAATTTTGGTAAGAAAATACGAAATTATTAATCATATCATATTTTTCAGTAGAATTCTGCTGTCAAATTCTTGTACATGTCTTCTACTTTAATTTATCCAGAAAAATAAGCTCACATGAGTCAATTTGCCTATTTTATCATAACTATGACATGCATAAACTTTATACACCAAAATGCATACATGTGTGCAAACACAAACAAACTACTTGATGTTTATCCTATATTTGTGTTTCCCCTTTCATATATTTCCTCAATTGACCAATTACTTCACAATCATCTGTGCACACAATGTGGCATATGTAGAAGAGCACAGACTTCTACTGAACGAAGTAAGTATTTGAACTCAAACTTTTATATTGCTTTATCCCTAAGAAAAAACACTCAAAACCCCAAAACTTTGTGAGTTGTATCTAATGATACAATAACAGTTGAATAACCACTCAAACAAACATCGTTTAGTACATAAGGGTTACAATAATATATTTTACACTAAAGAAATACCATTATTGTTCTTCTTCCTTCTCCTCGTGATGCCTCCGGATGGGTTGCCCGATTCGAATGCCTCAAGGGCCCTGTCCTTAATTACCGGTCCTGATCTTACAAAATATAAATTTAAATGCATTATATATGATATATGAAAGAAATATGAATGAACCAGATAGTGACCCTCAAGGGATGTATGCATGTCCCTGATATGCATTCTGATAGATCCATAATTTTGTAATTTATACGCATTTGTGATATTCATTAAGACAAATTTGTTTTAGAGCAGAGCTAACATGGCCTCCATATTCAATATTAGGGAATTACATGTATAACAAAAGTCACTTTTTTAGACATGCTCCTCGTTATCTCTAGGCAACTGGTCTGAAGCGGAAAATAAAAATAATAACTGAAATATGTCTTAAATCAATAAACTAAAATGTAACTATTGAAGATTAAAACATAAAATCACCGCGAATAGAAATACTAGAAATTGTCTTCAATCAGTGAAGTGTGCAACTGGTGGCTTTACTGCTGATAATGAAGGTGTTGACTGCTGATAGAATATTCTTCTCGATATGGATTGGCAAATCACCTTAAGTAGAAAAATAAATCCCCAAAGACAATTGAAATATGTTACAAATCAAAGTAAAATACAGAAACTAAAACACAACTGTAGATGATCCAAAAATAAATTCATCATTATAACCAAAAATACCGGACACTATTTGCATGTTGGCACGAGGAGAGTGGTCTGATTCATTATATTTAACAGTTTCCTTACCTGATTAGACAATTCATTTGAAGTAGAATATTAGAAGTAAAAATACTACGATTAAAACTACTAGTAGAAACTAATATGTAATCTGATTTTTCAGCCTTACATTAATCTTTGTCAAAGATATCTTATTCTTCAACCATCAAATAATCTTCTAGTGTGATTAATAGTTTAACAGCGGATAATGAATGTGTTGATGGAATATCTCCCAGTTAAATTTAGTCTAACTGTGCTCCACCAAATTCAGCTCTCTGCCTTGCAATCTCATTAACTTTTATCTACCTTATCTTCAATGCTTTGTTGTAGCTTTTCGGATGCTTCAATTACCTAACTGTTATGATGATGCTTCATGTTATGCCTTTCTCAACATTAACTTAGATAAACAGGCTTAAAAAAGCTTCCCTTTGTTGTTGCAAATTTCCTTCATTACACACTCGACAACCATCCTTTGTACATTCATTGATTTGGCTCCATTACTCTTTTGCAAGCAATTTTATACATATAGCAGTCACAACCGATCAATATTCATGTCTCTCAGGCATCTGTTCAGTTCGATATTTGACTACACGGCTCTCAAGCCTCTTAAGCATTGTAACTCACACTTAACAACTACAAATGTAGGATACTGCATGCACATTGGCATCAGGCGAGACATCTAATTTATCAGACCTACACTTCTCACTTCCAGAAACAATATGTCCAGTCACTTGAGATTCCCCTTGTGTTGTTGGTGGTTTTACAGTAGAAGGCTTTGGCAGAATAAATTCCTAACTATGAATTGGCAACTCACCTGAAAAAATAATAACCCAAGTAAACAATTGAAGCATATATGGTTAACTTGACTAAAAAAATCAAACAGAAATCGAAATTGAATTTCCAAGTCAAAAACAATTTCCAAAATAGATTCAATTTCAAAATCCAAGCCAAAATAGATTTCGAAATCCAAGTCAATTTCTAACGTCAGATAAAAATAAATTGATCCAAAACAAAATCGACCAAAGAAAGAAATCCAAATCAATTGAAGGAGAGAAAAACGATTTGAACAAAATCATATTAGTTAGGGTTTCCATTTTAATTACAGCAGAGTAATACCTAAAAATTTACTAGTGTAAGAATGTTAGAAAGAGAGAAAAATATGAAAACACGAACATATCAGTGAAAATGTATCGGCCGACGGTGAATTGTTTTGAGTGAAATTGTGGATCTGAGGATAATTTATTTAAGGGACGAGTTTTTTTTTTTTTTTATTTGGAGCAGCATGGAATAATTGGAACACAATGTACGACAATGGTGAAATTTTTTCTACATTAGAACAGGTCAAACCCATTCCAAAACTACCACGGTGATATAGCATGCTGATCCATTTTGCCACGGCTTGGAACCGTTCCAAAATTACCGTGGTTTTAGACCATGTAATTCTTTCGTGTTTAGGTGTGGAAAAACTGGCAATATGGTGTAGTGCGTAAGAGGGGTTATATTATTACCGCTTACATCATTTATAAATGTTGTAGTCTACCTTGTACTGTAAACCCACTGTAAAGTGGTGGCATTAGGGAACACTCCAGAGGTACAACGTCAAATCAAAATCGTAGGGGTCTTGATAAGAATAATATGACAAGGAACACAAGGAATAACAAGAGTAGGAATCTACTAGTTGCACGCCCAAACTGGTGGTAACACATAACCGCAGATACCGCCCACCTCAGAACAACACTCCCAAATCAAGGATGCACATCTTTCAAATAAAATCGAGAAAATATAATAATCAAGAAAGAAGTGTTGCTGATAGAGGTAACGAACACACTTTGTAATGGTACTGCACCTTTTTTGGTTAATTTAATTATGACCTGATGGTCAAGGATTTCCATCGTCATTCTCTTATTTCATTCCAGTAGCATTCTCCAAAACAACCTACTTCATTCTGAATTCTTCATTACATAAACAGTTGTTAAAGTAGTTTTTGTTATTGGAAGAGAGTATAATAATATCTGATCTTGGTCTCTTTAACAACAAAACACTTATTTAACACCGGTCGGTTCTTTTACATTTCGAAATCATTCATACTTCATATCAAAATATCATATTTTGTTTTAAAATCATTCCATATTCAAAAAAGAATATACTTCCATATTAAAATGTCAAATTAAACCAAACTTAGAATATTGAAACAATTCCAGTTCTAAAATAATTTGTATATTTTAAATAGTTGGTTTTGCGTGTATATATCTTTACTACTAATAATGAAAACTCTTTGCACTAAATTACCAGGCGTCCTTTTGAACTTCCCAAAATGACCTTAACCCTTCAAGTAATTTACCAATCGCCTAAAAATATCGATTTACCTTCTACTATCTCCATTTTCCATGAAAGACCATCGTTGTAACGACCCAAACTCGCCCTTACGGGAAAGCCCGGATTGAGTTGAGAACACGACAAATCAGAACACAAACAGAAGAACATTTCATTGCTTATTACAACAATTTACATCAGAGTACAAGAATATACAGAGTATGAACAAATAAGATACATTTGATCAATATCATATATTTACAAATTACAATGCAGCGGAAAATAATACAAAACACAACTGAAAGAAATACACGGATACAGAGCGTTTCGAATATAGCTCCAGTTTTAAACCAGGATCATGTGAATATATTATCTGCAAAACCTAAACTACTAGCTGCTCGTGTGGAAAATAGGGGGACCCAGAGTTTAGGTTAAAACAATAAACTCCAGGTCAGTCATGTGACTGGTGTGAGAATCAAAACAGTTATTAAATCTTTACTTTAAAAGTGAATCAAGGGACCAAGCCGTAAAACACGGAACGGGTTTCCTCCCAAGAATACCAGTGCATAAAACAAACAGCGCAATGCTTTTTGGAAAAATGAAGCTATTATAAGACCCAGGTCCCATCACACAATGCAACGCAAACCAGAGGATAAGGGTTTTCCCTTATAATAGCCAAACATGCTTGGTACGTTTAAAACAAATAATTTTGATATTATTATAAGTGCATAGTGTATAAAACAACTTCAAAAATAAATGTATCAATCATAGACGGCATAGGTACCATCTATCATGTCGCCAATACTAGGCTCTACAATTAAAACCGCAAAGTCACGTATTGGAAGTTTGATTTCCCTCATGAACCAAGGCAAGGGATCGTCCTTACCGACTTTGAGACAATCTAGCCCATGTCTCAGGCAAGTACTCAGTCAAGCCTTTGGATCGTCAGGGCTGGTCCACCTTGGTGGATTAAAATGCCTGAACAATACGTTTCACCGCCCTATGAGGTGTAAACTGGTCAGTATATTGACCAAACCATCCATTGGCCCCGCAGTGACCGATATAACCGAGGCGCCTCGCTATCCATCATCCAAATAAGTAAAATGTCTAGGCTCCATACCATGACACCACTCCTAGCTAGAAGGAAACGAATGTCCTCCATGAAGTCCTCTCCCGTTTCTGGTTCATACCTGGGGTGTGAGGCTCATGAATTAACGCTATACACAAAGCTATGCTATATTAAAGCCGTTCTTTGATCATCAACCACAAGGCTCTGCTTTTCAACAAAAGCCTCGATCATTTGCATCTCAGCATGCCACACTGACAATTCACGCCATGCGACTGATGTCTATTGATATATAACCTCTGAGCTTGTACGTCTCAGAGAAGGGTGTTAAGCAAGAGAATAAATTCTCCGCCACCAAGAAGATATATATTTAATAGAGATCAATCAACACAGAACGAAATCCAATGTCAGACACACATCCATTTACTAGTTCGTTTTGGGTCTGAACGAAACCGAAGGCACCTAATTCTTCGTTCCATATGTCCAATACAGGAGAGAGTTCCTCGCATATCCGGTCGATCTCCAAGTACGTCTGGACGATCACCACTTATTACCTCATCTTGGGTGTACAACCCAATCAAGACATCAGTAATAATCCAAACGATGTGAAGACCTCTGGTCTTCAACAACCGTCTTCATCGTCGACTTATCGTCGATTCAGTTATTCAGAATGGGATAAACCCGGTATTTCTGAATAACTCGCGTATCTTATAAACCAGTGCTATAAAAACACAACATACGCCTCATTCTAATCTAGAATATTCTTTTATTTAAATATTCATATCTTTAGGGAAAGGTTCCCATTGATTTTATCAAAGATAAATGTAATGACCCAGATTTCTGTCGAGTTAATTTTAAAATATTTAATATTGATTTAAATATTAAGTATAAAATAAATGAATTTTTATATTCAGTTATCGATTAAATAATCGATATACAGTTTATTTCGAATATATATATATAATCATCGAAATATGAGAATCGGGAATAATTCAATTCGAATTTAAAACAAAGTCAAATTAATTTAAATAATTAATTAGAATTCTATTTGAATATAAACGATAAATAATATTTAATTATTATCGAAGAATTTAAATGGTTTGAAATTTAATTTATATCAATTTAAATTAATATATGTTCCGGATGATCGAACTGGACTTCGATACTTATCCCAGTGGGTTCAGAATAGTGGTTTTACCCTAGAATTGACAGTTGTTGGGTTCAGAGATGAGTTCAGAGACATAGGGTATTTTAATTAGAGGACATGTGATCAAAGCTAATTTAAATAAAATAAAATACACCTTTGGTTGTGGATAGAGTTAAAATAACAAGGACCAAAATAACTAGCCTTGTTGTTCATCTCCAAACCGCAAAAGAGAAAAACCCATGGTCTTTCTTCCTCCATTCGTCCACTCTATAAAATCGATCAAAGCTTCAGAATTAAAATAGCCGATCCTCTTTTAGAAATCAAAGATCCCGTTTTCATTTTTTTTCTGCAAAAACAAAATCCGAAGTTTCGCTTCGTTCTAATTCTCCTCGTTCCCTCATTTCTTAAATCGAAGCCAACGCGAATCTTCTGAGGCTCAATAGGAAGCTGCTGGGTTAAAGTTTACTCGATTTACGCAAAAGGGAAGAAGGTGCGAGTAGGATCCTAGGGTTCGAATTTGGTGCGCTTCATTTTTGGGAGGTCGATGAATGGTCTGGTGTCGAACGAGCTAACTACAATGACTGCAGGGGAGATCGTCAGTCAGGTGCGATACCTGAATGATGGACTGGGAAACTTTTGAGAGGTCGGTCTGTTCATTAGTGGACTTGGTAAAGCTGTAACAGTGAAGAGGTCGGAAAGCTGTTGATCATGGAGGAGATTGGGGTTTTGATAGTAAAAGAAAATGATTAGCGAAATCATCAAGTTAATTAAGGTAATTCAAAATTTTAGTTTAGTAGTGTTCTCCTTATTTAAATTTAATTATTTTAAATTTTATTAAATTTATATAAATCACAAATGATTCAAGCGAGGTCCATAAATCATGAAGTCGGACAAATGAGATTTGTAGATGGAGGAGAAAGTATTCAAGTCGATTCAATATTTTTTCGAACCCGGGTTAAATAAAGAAATAGAAAATGGATCGAAAATAAAAATCACGGTGAGTAAATCTCACTCACCTTTTTAGAATTTATTTTTATCCATTAAAAATAATTGTCTGTGCTTGTTTGGATGCTTTCTGACTGTTTTAAATATATATATTAGTTATTTAGGGTTGACTATTATATATATATATTGGGTTGATGATTGGATTGTTCCCGCAGTCTCATTAGCGGATGCCCGTAGTTTCATAGCGGATGATTTCCCTATACGCCCCCACAAATATATATTAGTGGATGACCTTATTACCGCGATATCCTGCCTCGAAGAAGGATGGGTATTATTTATGTTGACTAATATATTTGGATGCAGGAAAACAGGTTGGAGGGATCCAACTGGATTCCTCAAAAATATATTATCTGATGTTTTATTTGTTTGCATATATACTGTCATATATGATGTGTTAGAAAACCTGAAATAAATAATTGGTTGTGTGGTGTTTAAATATCACTGGGCCTAAATGTTGATATTTTAAAAATATCGAAAAAGGGAATTTCGAGAGTTAAAAGAGGAAATTCTATTTTTCTTAAATAGAATTTGAAATTTGAATAGAATAAAAATATTAACTTGTTTTAAAAGAATAAAAACAAGTAGATCTTTTATAAACGAAGTTTATAAATGAGGTGAAAAGAATTATCATGGGATAATTCAGAAATAAAAATACAAGTGTGAAATTGAAAAGGGAAATCTATTTTCCAAAAGTAGAATTATCGATTTCAAAAGAAATTGAAATCGAGACTTGTTTAAGAATGAATAAAGAAAATTTAAATAGAATTTGAATATAGAAATTCAAATGGAGTTTGAATAAAGAAAATTCAAATAGAAATTGAATATAGAAATTCAAATGGAGTTTGAATATAGAAATTCAAATGGAATTCAAATATAGAATTTGAATATAGAAAATATAAAGGAAATTCAAATATAGAATTTGAATATAGAAAGTGAAATGGAATTTGAATATAAAGGAAATTCAAATATAGAATTTGAATATAGAAAGTGAAATGGAATTTGAATAAAGAAATTTTAAATATAGAATTTGAATATAGAATTTCAAACGGAGTTTGAATATAGAGAATTTGAAATAGAATTGAAATAGAATTTCAATATAGAATTCGAATTGAGTTGAAATGGAAATTTAATATAGGAAATTCAAATAAAGTTGAAATGGGAATTTGAATATAGAATTCAAATACAGTTGAAATGGGAATTTGAATATAGGAAATTCAAATAGAGTTGAAATGGGAATTTGAATATAGAATTCAAATAGAGTTGAAATGGAAATTGAATAGAGGAAATTTAAATAGAATTGAAATGGAATTTGAATATAGAAGATCGAAGTATAAATAAATTTATTTCCGAGTTAGGGAAAATCGACAATTTTAGAAGATCGGAAATATTATGTTGAAATGGATTTGATATATATTAAAAATATATCAGGATGGAGTTGGATTTATTTTAAACGAAGTTTAAAAGTTTATATATATAAATATAATTAAAATGAACTCGCCATAGCGCTGCAGTTCGTAAATTGGCGATTCGAACTTCAATTGAGTATATAGAAGTCAAATTAAGTCGGAATTCTTTGAAACAAGAACCGTTAGGACCAGTTAGGTAATAGTTTTCTAATAGAAGAGAAAAATCTGGATTTCGTCGAATAGATTTTGAGATATGTCAAAATCAAATTTCTAAAAGTGCAGCGCCAAAATCGTTTAAAAACCATAAGGGTTTATTTAAATAAATATAGGGATTTTTAAGCAAATAAAAATCCGAATTTCCATTTGAAAAAATCTAGATGTGAGTTGTAAAATAAATACGAGCTCAAGCTGTGTAAATGAAATGATTTTTGGACAAAAATCATATTTTGAATAGAGTTAACTAATTGAAGAATAACCAGTTAATGGGATTTTGAATCGAACTTGACTTTGGATAAGAGAATTGGGTTAGTAAATTTATATTCGAAATTGAATATGAAACTTGGGTTGAGAATGGAATTTGATTAGTGTACAAACAAGTTAACATATATTTGAACAAGTTATATTCAAATAAAAAGGGTGAAATAGGCAAAACGGTTAATTAGCAACTAGTTAATGGAAATTTTGAATTGAAGTTGAACCTTGAAAAGTGAATTGGATTTGTGGATTCATATTCGAAATCGAATATGAAACTTAAATTAAAAATCGAATCCAAAGAGTTTATAAGTGAGTTAGAATTTTATTAAACATGTTATGTTCACATATAAAAGTAAAACAGGAAAAGGAGTAAACTAGCAAGTTAATTAACAAGTTGAGTAAAAACGAGTGTATTAATTTGAGATGAATTAGAAATGTATGGACATACATGAGACAGGTTTGGAATGAAGTTAACGAAGAGATATAAATAGAATGCTCGACAAAAAGGTACGTATTTAATTCGTATATGAGATTTTATACGCCGTATCGGCTCGCCGCTTGGCTTTTTGATTTTCTTTTTGAATGGAGAGGCCTGTTTGGCGATTTGGGGATTTTCCCGATGCTCCCGGTACAAAGGAGGTTATGGCGAATTTTTCCAGGAATTTAAGGAGTTAGAATATTTTTAAGAAATTTTGATAGTTAGAAATCAATGTATCGATATATATATAGAATTCGATAAGGAAACGAACTTAAAAATAGAATAGTATAAACAAAAAGGAAATCGAAAATTGGGTAATAGAAAGAGAAATGTATATACGTTTTAAAAATGAATAATTGGTTTGTTTGATGTTGATTATTCAAGTTAAGTGGTCTTATCTGTTTTGAAGTTAATGATGTTTTAAGTCAAGGTCTGAGAGGTAATTATACCCCAACTTGATTGATTTAATTTTTATCTGATAAATAGCAAGGTTCAGTCTCGAAGAGGAATGTTTGAATAAGAGTTAGTTTAATGCAGTGTTTTTTGTTGTCGTAACAATGTTTTACACAACATTCGTTTTAACCCAAGAAAGTGAAATTTTGGAAATATGATTATAAATATTTCCTAAGTCTAAAAATGAATGGTCGGGAAAGAGATAAGTAATTGGAATATTTTCCAATTATAAATAGAAGATATTTTCTAAGTACAGAAAATAAAAGAAGACGATATATGGAAATGTTTTCCAATTAACGTAAAAGGCCAAGATGATTATCGAAAATATTTGGTTAAAAAATATTGATAAGGAAATGGAGATGGGATTTAATTAATGAAATATTAATTAAAGAGTCCAGTGATTTGTCTGATATGTTGAATGAACACTTGTTTTTATTCGATAGTTAAATCACAGACTATCGAAGTTTTGACCATCGTTGTTAATATGGAGAGACCAGTTGGATTATTGTCCAAAGAACCACTCCGTATTTGCAGTAGCGTTGCGAATCAGATTATTTGCGGAGTAGAGTGCAAGGACTTTTTCTATTAATAGAAATTGTGCTTTCGGTTTCGTTCAATCCTAGAACAAACGTAAATGGACGAAGGTCTGACAAAGTATTTCTAATGATCGCATGGGTTGGTCTGTATAAATATATATGGTTGCAACGGATTTATTCCCTTAGCATAATATCCAGAATATTTGTGCAAACCAATTAATGATTAACGGATCTGATAATGTGGCATTCAAAGTTATTGTGTTATGAAGGAGAGAAGTAATCGTAGCCTCAGGCCTCAACAACCGGGAAATGACAAAAATCGGGCAGGCAGCATGGCTATGTGGGTAGCTTCCATTAGGGTGTATCATCACCTATCTAGAGATTCATTTAATTCCTTATTCTATTCGATGTTGTCCCATTCGGGAAACGGTTGTTGATCCCAACCGTTGGTGATATACATTCGATACACTCAAGCGAAATGAGTGGTCGGTCATGTGTGGCTGAGTTGCAAGATGTTCTTGTTGAACTCGGTGTATTCTCCACTAGAGATGCACCAACGACAGGTGGTTCCATACCTTATCATAGTCGGAATCCAATATCCAATAAGAGCCCGCGGTTTATGATTGTATATCATATATGTGGAACGTAAGATGCAAGCGTTCCACTAGATTGTTATTTATTTGTGTTAGACATTATTATAATATCAAAAGAGTTTTGATATAAAGATTATCGATCCTTTCAAAGGGATTTTGAAAGTTAAATCAAGTGTTTGTATTCTCATAAGGGAAAAACCCGTTCCGTGTTATACGGCGTGGTCTTATGAGATATCATTTAGTTTCTGAAACTGTTCTAAATTATTTACTCATACCAGTCCCATGACTGACCCGGAGTTTATTGTGTTTTGTTCTACCTAAACTCTTGGGTGCCTAAATTTGTACGGGCAGTCAAGTAGTTCAGGATTTTACAGATCTATCTAAAGGAGCTTGGAGCAGGAGGCTTCAGTGTTAGTTATATAGAGTTTTGTTCAGCTGTGTTGTAAGTGTTGTACTCTGATAAGTGTATGTTATACAATTGAAATTTTGTATTTCAAAAGTTATGATATAATATATTTTGTTCCGTTGCGATGTGAGATTCTGTGTTTTTATTTCTGTTCTTCTTCTACCTTTTTCTTCTAAAAAAAATGATTCGTATTTTCATGATATTTGGGTTGGATGTATGATGTATGTAGTCAACTCTGATATTACGGATTTGCGGGTCATTACAGTTGGTATCAGAGCTTAGGTTGAGCGAATACCTAGGCTATGGTGGAATTGTGCTCATTAGAGATAGGGTCAGTAGTACCCTAGAATGAGTTGAGTGTATATATATGAGAGAGCGTATTTGTTAGTTGATATAAAAGTTGTTTTATATTGTGTTGGCTAGTTTGTTGAGTGGTTTATGGATTCTGGTCGAATCGTGGGACGCCACGAAGTAGACAGGAATTTCTAAACACTTGAACAGAAAATTGAACACGATATTGTTTTTAAGTGGGTAAATGTAATAATTTTACTCAAAATTATATTTTGATAGAAAATAATAATTTTCTGGAATTATTATCATATATGGATGAGTTGGTTGTTAATATTATATTCATATAACATTATAAAATTTAAAATGGTTATATAACCAAAATAGAATTTGTATGTGAATTAAATATACAAATGAGATGAATTAAAATTGAATTCAAACCAGAATTTGGAATTTAAATCCTGGGAAGTTGGAAAATATTTTATGAAGTAAATATATTGATTGTTCAAATAAAAAGAATGTAAACCAAAAGTTTTGGTAGAACTAAAATTTGTAGAAGTATGGAATGTTGAGTTTCAGCATAAGTTGATTTTTAAGGGTTAATAGGCTAGTAACATTTTTTCTACCTTAGTAATTTCGGGGACGAAATTCTTTTAAGAAGGGAAGATTGTAATGACCCATATTTATGTCGAGTTAATTTTAAAATATTTAATATGGATTTAAATATTGAGTAGATAATAAATGAATTTTTATATTCATTTATCGATTAAATAATCGATATACTGTTTATTTCGAATATATATATAATCATCGAAATATGAGAATCGGGAATAATTCAATTCGAATTTAAAACGAAGTCAAATTAATTTAAATAATTAATTATAATTCTGTTTGAATATAAACGGTAAATAATATTAAATTATTATCGAAGAATTTAAATGGTTTGAAATTTAATTTATATCAATTTAAATTAATATCTATTCCGGATGATCGAACTGGACTTCGATACTTATCCCAGTGGGTTCAGAATAGTGGTTTTACCCTAGAATTGACAGTTGTTGGGTTCAGAGAGGAGTTCAGAGTCATAGGGTATTTTAATTAGAGGACATGTAATCAAAGCTAATTTAAATAAAATAAAATACACCTTTGGTTGTGGATAGAGTTAAAACAACAAGGACCAAAATAACTAGCCTTGCTGTTCATCTCCAAACCGCAAAAGAGAAAAACCCGTGGTCTTTTTTCCTCCACTCGTCCACTCTATAAAATCGATCAAAGCTTCAGAATTAAAATAGCCGATCCTCTTTTAGAAATCAAAGATCCCGTTTTCATTTTTTTTCTGCAAAAGCAAAATCCGAAGTTTCGCTCCGTTCTAATTCTCCGCGTTCCCTCATTTCTTAAATCGAAGCCAGCACGAATCTTCTAAGGCTCAATAGGAAGCTGCTGGGTTAAAGTTTACTCGATTTACGCAAAAGGGAAGAAGGTGCGAGTAGGATCCTAGGGTTCGAATTTGGTGCATTTCATTTTTGGGAGGTCGACGAATGGTCTGGTGTCGAACGAGCTCACTGCGATGACTGCAGGGGAGATCGTCAGTCAGGTGCGATACCTGAATGATGGACTGGGAAACTTTTGAGAGGTCGGTCTGTTCATTGGTGGACTTGGTAAAGCAGTAATAGTGAAGAGGTCGGAAAGCTGTTGAACGTGGAAGAGATTGGGGTTTTGAAAGTAAAAGAAAATGATTAGCGAAATCATCAAGTTAATTAAGGTAATTCAAAATTTTAGTTTAGTAGTGTTCTCCTTATTTAAATTTAATTAGTTTAAATTTTATTAAATTTATATAAATCACAAATGAATTCAAGCGAGGTCCATAAATCATGAAGTCGGACAAATGAGATTTGTAGATGGAGGAGAAATTATTCAAGTCGATTCAATATTTTTCCAAACCCGGGTTAAATAAAGAAATAGAAAATGGATCGAAAATAAAAATCACGGTGAGTAAATCTCACTCACCTTTTTAGAATTTATTTTTATCCATTAAAAATAATTGTCTGTGCTTGTTTGGATGCTTTCTGACTGTTTTAAATATATATTAGTTATTTAGGGTTGACTATTATATATATATATATATATATATATATATATTGGGTTGATGATTGGATTGTTCCCGCAGTCTCATTAGCGGATGCCCGCAGTTTCATAGCGGATGATTTCCCTATACGCCCCACAAATATATATTAGTGGATGACCTTGTTACCGCGATATCCTGCCTCGAAGAAGGATGGGTATTATTTATGTTGACTAATATATTTGTATGTAGGAAAACAAGTTGGAGGGATCCAACTGGATTCCTCAAAAATATATTATCTGTTTGTTTATTTGTTTGCATATATACTGTCATATATGATGTGTTAGAAAACCTGAAATAAATAATTGGTTGTGTGGTGTTTAAATATCACTGGGCCTAAATGTTGATATTTTAAAAATATCGAAAAAGGGAATTTCCAGAGTTAAAAGAGGAAATTCTATTTTTCTTAAATAGAATTTGAAATTTGAATAGAATAAAAATATTAACTTGTTTTAAAAGAATAAAAACAAGTAGTTCTTTTATAAACGAAGTTTATAAATGAAGTGAAAAGAATTATCATGGGATAATTCAGAAATAAAAATACAAGTGTGAAATTGAAAAGGGAAATCTATTTTCCAAAAGTAGAATTATCGGTTTCAAAAGAAATTGAAATCGAGACTTGTTTAAGAATGAATAAAGAAAATTTAAATAGAATTTGAATATAGAAATTCAAATGGAGTTTGAATAAAGAAAATTCAAATAGAAATTGAATATAGAAATTCAATTGGAGTTTGAATATAGAAATTCAAATGGAATTCAAATATAGAATTTGAATATAGAAAATATAAAGGAAATTCAAATATAGAATTTGAATATAGAAAGTGAAATGGAATTTGAATATAAAGGAAATTCAAATATAGAATTTGAATATAGAAAGTGAAATGGATTTTGAATAAAGAAATTTTAAATATAGAAATTCAAATGGAGTTTGAATATAGAGAATTTGAAGTAGAATTGAAATATAATTTAAATATAGAATTCAAATAGAGTTGAAATGTAAATTGAATATAGGAAATTCAAATAGAGTTGAAATGGGAATTTGAATATAGAATTCAAATAGAGTTGAAATGGGAATTGAATATAGGAAATTCAAATAGAGTTGGGAATTTGAATATAGAATTCAAATAGAGTTGAAATGGGAATTTGAATATAGAATTCAAAAAGAGTTGAAATGGAAACTGAATATAGGAAATTTAAATAGAATTGAAATGGAATTTAAATATAGAAGATCGAAGTATAAATTTATTTATTTCCGAGTTAGGGAAAATCGACAGTTTTAGAAGATCGGAAATATTATGTTGAAATGGATTTGATATATATTAAATATATATCAAGATGGAGTTGGATTTATTTTAAACGAAGTTTAAAAGTTTATATATATAAATATAATTAAAACAAACTCGCCACAGCGCTGCAGTTCGTAAATTGTCGATTTGAACTTCAATTGAGTATATAGAAGTCAAATTAAGTCGGAATTCTTTGAAACAAGAACCGTCAGGACCGGTTAGGTAATAGTTTTCTAATAGAAGAGAAAAATCTGGATTTCGTCGAATAGATTTTGAGATATGTCAAAATCAAATTTCTAAAAGTGCAGCGCCAAAATCGTTTAAAAACCATAAGGGTTTATTTAAATAAATATAGGGATTTTTAAGCAAATCAAAATCCGAATTTCCATTTGAAAAATCTAGATGTGAGTTGTAAAATAAATACGAGCTCAAGCTGTGTAAATGAAATGATTTTTGGACAAAAATCATATTTTGAATAGAGTTAACTAATTGAAGAATAACCAGTTAATGGGATTTTGAATCGAACTTGACTTTGGATAAGAGAATTGGGTTAGTAAATTTATATTCGAAATCGAATATGAAACTTGGGTTGAGAATGGAATTTGATTAGTGTACAAACAAGTTAACATATATTTGAACAAGTTATATTCAAATAAAAAGGGTGAAATAGGCAAAACGGTTAATTAGCAACTAGTTAATGGAAATTTTGAATTGAAGTTGAACCTTGAAAAGTGAATTGGATTTGTGGATTCATATTCGAAATTGAATATGAAACTTAAATTAAAAATAGAATCCAAAGAGTTTATAAGTGAGTTAGAATTTTATTTGAACATGTTATGTTCACATATAAAATTAAAACATGAAAAGGAGTAAACTAGCAAGTTAATTAACGAGTTGAGTAAAAACGAGTGTATTAAGTTGAAATGAATTAGAAATGTATGGACATACATGAGACGGGTTTGGAATGAAGTTAACGAAGAGATATAAATATAATGCTCGACGAAAAGGTTTGTATTTAATTCGTATATGAGATTTTATGCGCCGTATCGACTAGCAGCTTGGCTTTTTGATTTTCTTTTTGAATGGAGAGGCCTGTGTGGCGGTTTGGGTATTTTCCCGATGCTCCCGGTACAAAGGAGGTTATGGTGAATTTTTCCGGGAATTTAAGGAGTTAGAATATTTTTAAGAAATTTTGATAGTTAGAAATCAATGTATCGATATATATATATATATAGAATTCGATAAGGAAACGAACTTAAAAATAGAATAGTATAAACAAAAAGGAAATAAAAAATCTGGTAATAGAAAGCGAAATGTATATACGTTTTAAAAATGAATAATTGGTTTGTTTGGTGTTGATTATTCGAGTTAAGTGGTCTTGTCTGTTTTGAAGTTAATGATGTTTTCAGTCAAGGTCTGAGAGGTAATTATACCCCAACTTGATTGATTTAATTTTTAACTGATAAATAACAAGGTTCAGTCTCGAAGAGGAATGTTTGAATAAGAGTTAGTTGAATGCAGTGTTTTGGGTTGTCGTAACAATGTTTTACACAACATTCGTTTTAACCCAAGAAAGTGAAATTTTGGAAATATGATTATAAATATTTCCTAAGTCTAAAAATGAATGGTCGGGAAAGAGATAAGTAATTGGAATATTTTCCAATTACAAATAGAAGATATTTTCTAAGTACAGAAAATAAAAGAAGACGATATATGGAAATGTTTTCCAATTAACGTAAAAGGCCAAAATGATTATCGAAAATGTTTGGTTAACAAATATTGATAAGGAAATGGACAAGAGATTTAATTAATGAAATATTAATTAAAGAGTCCAGTGATTTGTCTGATATGTTGAATGAACACTTGTTTTTATTCGATAGTTAAATCACAGACTATCGAAGTTTTGACCATCGTTGTTAATATGGAGGGACCGGTTGGATTATTATCCAAAGAACCACTCCGTATTTGCAGTAGCGTTGCGAATCAGATTATATGAAGATAATCGAAGGCAGAGTAGAGTGCAAGGACTTTTTCTATTAATAGAAATTGTGCCTTCGGTTTCGTTCAATCCCAGAACGAACGTAAATGGACGAAGGTCTGACAAAGTATTTCCAATAATCGCATGGGTTTGTCTGTATAAATATATATGGTTGCAACGGATTTATTCCCTTAGCATAATATCCAGAATATTTGTCCAAACCAATTAATGATTAACGGATCTGATAATGTGGCATTCAAAGTAATTGTGTTATCAAGGAGAGAAGTAATCGTAGCCTCAGGCCTCAACAACAGGGAAATGACAAAAATCGGGCAGGCAGCATGGCTATGTGGGTAGCTTCCATCAGGGTGTATCATCACCTATCTAGAGATTCATTTAATTCCTTATTCTATTCGATGTTGTCCCATTCGGGAAACGGTTGTTGATCCCAACCGTTGGTGATATACATTCGATACACTCAAGCGAAATGAGTGGTCGGTCATGTGTGGCTGAGTTGCAATATGTTCTTGTTGAACTTGATGTATTCTCCTCTAGAGATACACTAGTGGCAGTTGGTTCCATACCTTGTCATAGTCGGAATCCAATATCCAATAAGAGCCCACGGTTTATGATTGTATATCATATATGTGGAACGTGAGATGCAAGCATTCCACTAGATTGTTATTTATTTGAGTTAGACATTATTATAATATCAAAAGAGTTTTGATATAATGATTATCGATCCTTTCAAAGGGATTTTGAAAGTTAAATCAAGTGTTTGGATTCTCATAAGGGAAAAACCTGTTCCATGTTATACGGCGTGGTCTTATGAGACATCATTTAGTTTCTGAAACTGTTCTAAATTATTTACTCATACCAGTCCCATGACTGACCCGGAGTTTATTGTGTTTTGTTCTACCTAAACTCTTGGGTGCCTAAATTTGTACGGGCAGTCAAGTAGTTCAGGAGTTTACAGATCTATCTAAAGGAGCTTGGAGCAGGAGGCTTCAGCCTTAGTTATATAGAGTTTTGTTCAGTTGCGTTGTAAGTGTTGTACTCTGATAAGTGTATGTTATACAGTTGAAATTTTGTATTTCAAAAGTTATGATATAATATATTTTGTTCCGCTGCGATGTGAGATTCTGTGTTGTTATTTCTGTTCTTCTTCTAAAAAAAATGATTCGTATTTCGGGATATTTGGGTTGGATGTATGATGTATGTGGTCAACTCTGATATTACGGATTTGCGGGCCATTACAATAAATTCTTTTAAATTTATTCTTTAATCTTCCTTTGGATATCAATTCAAACCAAATTAAGGTTTATCCAAACTAGTCGGGATTAGCGAACCTTACCGAAGTAATCATTTGTTTAATTTCCCAATCCCAACCTATTCATCCCATGGAGTAAAACTGGTAATACTCCATATCTGACACCATGGTGTTATCGGTAAAATTAATTACCATTTCCCGTTCAAATCTAATTAAAAATTTAACTATCGCTTGGAGCAAAACTGCTGATACTCCACTCTCGATCATTTCCCAAATTTGATAATTTAAATTATCAATTCACATTTTAATCTAATTAAACATTCATTAAAGCTTCAATTAGTTTTAATCTACCCAAAAATCAATATTAATGATTATCCAAATCTAGGAAATAAATCCTATCTTTAACTAGGTTAAAGAACCAATGTCATTTAAAACACAATTCACGATAAACCCAAAATCACATTCCATTAATTATGGAATCTTCACGGAAAAATAAATCAATATATGATCGATATCAATTTCTGTATCCGACTAATAATATAAATGGAATAACGGCAAAGCCTTTTAAATTCCATATATAGTAACAGTCTTCCTCCACAGAAGCTCATTTCGATCATTACCAAATCGAATTCCATTCAATTCCAATTTGATATATTAAATTGGAAAACTTTACTTTGGACAATTTCCATTAAATCTTAATAAAAGATTTATAAATTCCAAATCACATTTCACTGTAAATCGGGTTAAAGAACGAATGTCGTTAAAAACATATTTCACCATAAATCCAATTCACATTCCATTTTATTCCAATTAAATGTTAATTAACTGGAAACAATAATAATCTTAATTAAAAGATTTATTCTTTTCTCAACTAGGTTTAAGAACAGTGTTAATGAAGACACCATTCACGACAAATCCAAAATCCAATTCTTTTATTCAATTCCAATTAAATATTAATAAATTGGAAATTTTCACTAAATACTAATAAAAAGATTTATTCTTTTCTCAACTGGGTTTAAGAACAGTGTTATTTAAGACACCGTTCACGACAAACCCAAAATCCCATTTGATATTAAATACAAGGCTCTGAATAGAAAATATATCGGCTTATATTCAATATCAAATTCTGAAACCAACAAATATCGTATTGGAAATAACGATATAAATATATCTTCCAAATTCCTCCATAATATCCGTATAATCACGGAATCCAATATCGAAATATTCCAAAGATAGTTTTGATTAAAATCCATTCCAATTCGTATATTGGAAATTCTAGTTATGTTTAAAGCCATTTCAAATCCAATTTATTTACTTAAAAATATTGGATTATAATTCTAGTTCGTAACTAGTTCATTTCGATAAAAATATATTTTTATCTTTTCAAGTATGAAATTTTTCATCCCAATTCTTTCCAAATCATTTATTATTATTTTACACAAATTATTAATATTTTTAATAATTTTATGAAGGCCCTTTCAGTAGATTTCCATAAACGGTCGTCGAACTGCACTTACAGCGACCTTTTCCAAATTTGATTTGGACATAATTCCAAATCCAACCGTTAGATTTCAAATCTGTTATATTCATTGGAAAGCTGTTTTCGATACGAACCCAATGGTTCTGGTTTTATGAGTGTCCGACAGTCGGATCTCCCGTAATGTCCATTCAAATTCAATGGTCGAAATTCGCGAACTGCCGCGGTGCGGCGCGTTCTATTCAGGCCATTAAATATATATAATATATATATTATATATTTTTCTTCGATTTCCAATTAAAATGAGATGACCCGAACTTCCCCGTGAAGGAAAGCACGGATAGAATTGAGGACAAGACAAAATAGAACGCAGACGGAAGAACATTTCATTGTTATTACAACAATTCCATCAGATACACGAATGTACAGAGTATAAGTGAATAAATTACATTCGATAAATATCAGAGATTACAATGAATTACAAAGCAGCGGAAAAATATATAAAACACAACTAGAAGTGATACACGGATACAGAGCTTTCCGAGCATCGCTCCAGCTGTAAATCTGGACCCTGTGGATATAAGTCTGCAAAACCAAAACTACTAGCTGCCCGTGTGGAAAATAGGGGCACCCAGAGTTTAGGTCAAAACAATAAACTCCAGGTCAGTCATGTGACTGGTGTGAGAACTAAAACAGTTATTAATCTTTATTTTTAAAGTAAGGTAAATCAAGGGACCACGCCGTATAACACGGAACGGGTTTCCTCCCTAGGATACCAGTGCATAAAACAAATAGCGCAATGCTAAATAAAGAAAAATGAAGCTGTTATAAGACCCAGGTCCCCTCACACAATGCAACGCAAGCCGGAGGATAGGGTTTTCCCTTATAACAGCCAAAGCATGCTTGATACGTTTAAAACAAATCATTTGATACTATTATAAGTGTATAGTGTCAAAACAATTTTCAATCATAAATATCAATCATAGGCAGCATGGGTACCATATATCATGTCGCCATACTAGTTCTACAATTAAAACCGCATTACACGTATTGGAAATTGGATTCCGTCATGAGCCGAGGCAAGGGGCAAGCTCCTCTCCGCGTTCGAGACACTCTAGCAAATGCCTCAGGACCCCACTATGATCCTTGGATCTTCAGGGCCGGTCCTCTCTTACTTTTGAGGATTAGTTATTCCTGAACACACGTTTCCCGGTCCTTACAGACCTATATCCGAGGCGCCTCGTATCCAACAACCACACAGGTGAAAAGTATATAAATGTCAGGGCTGGTAGGTCAATGACACCACCCTAGCTAGAAAGAAACGTCGTGCTCTCCCTGCAGTCACTATCCCGTTTTTGACTCATACCGAGGTGTGAGGCTCGCGAATTCACGTTATACACAAAGCTACGCCACACAGGCCGTGCTTTGATCATCAACCACAAGACTTTGCTTTTCAACAGAAGCCTTGATCAATTGCCACTTACGCGTGCCACACTAGCAATTCACTCCATGCGACTGATGTCCATCGATATACAACCTCTGAGCTCGTACGTCTTAGAGAAGGGCGTTAAGCAAGAGAATAAATTCTCCGCCGCCAAACAGATGTATATTTAATAGAGATCAATCAACACAGAATAAAATCCAATGTCAGACACACAATCCATTTACAAGTTCGTTCTGGGTCTGAACGAAACCGGAGGCACTTTCCTCGCATATCCATCCATCTCCAAGTACGTCTGGACGATCACCAACTGATTCCCTCATCCTGGGTGTACAGCCCAATCAAGATCATCAGTAATCACCCCAAACGATGTGAAGACTTCCGGTCTTCAACCACCGTCTTCATCTTCGACATCTCGTCGAATCGGTTATTCAGAATGGGTATAAACCCGGCCTTTCTGAATAACCCACGTATATAATAAACGAATGTTACACAAACACAACAAACGCCTCATTCCAATTCAGAATATTCTTTTATTCACAAAATCACATTCTTAGGGAAATGTTCCCATTAATTTTATCCAAGATAAATTCTTCTAAATTTATCCTAAAATCTTCCTTTAGATATCATTTCAAACTAGTCAGGATTAACGAACCACACCGAGGTAATTATTTATTTTATTTCCCAATCCCAACCTATATATCCTATGGAGAAAACTGGTAATACTCCACATCTAACACCACGGTGTTATCGGTAAAATTAATTACCATTTCACGTTCAAATCTAATTAAAGATTTAACTATCGCTTTGGAGCAAAACTGGTGGTACTCCATTCTCGATCACCTTTCAGATTTGATAATTTAAATTATCAATTCACATTTTTAATCTAATTAAAGATTCATTAAAACTCCACTTAGTTTTAATCTTTTCAAATAAATCAACATCATGCCTTTAACTGGGTTAAAGAACCAATGTCATCTAAAACACGATTCACGACAAACCAAATCATATTTGATATTAAATACAAGGCTCTGAATAGAAAATATATCGGCTTATATTCAATATCAAATTCTGAAACCAACAAATATCGTATTGGAAATAACGATATATAATATATCTTTCAAATTCCCAAAACAATATCTGTATAGTCACGAAATCCAACATCGAAATATTCCGAAGATAATTTCGATTCAACTCCACTTTCACTTCACCTATTGGGAATATTGATTATTTTTAAAATCACTTTCAAATTCAATTTATTTATTTCAAAAATAAATTGTTTTTAATTCTAGTTCAAAACTAGTTCATTTCGATAAAAATCTATTTTTATCCTCTAATGTGGAATTTTCCAGCCCAATTCTTTCCAATTCACATATTATAATTTTACACAAATTATCGATATTTTTAATAATTTTATCAAGGCCCGTACAGTCGATTTCCAACAACGGCCATCGAACTGCACTTACGGCGACCTTTTTCGAATTTGATTTGGACATAATTCCAAATCCAACCGTTAGACTTCAAATTTCTAATATTCATTGGAAAGCTCTTTTCGATACGAACCCAACGGTTCTGGGTTTAGGAGAATCCGACGGTCGGATCTCCCGCAATGTCCGTTTGAAATAAATGGTCGAAATTCACGAACTGCCGCGGCGCGGCGCGTTCTATTCAGGCCATTATATTATATATATAATATATATTTCGTCGATTTCTATTTAAAACGAATTTTATAAATCGTTTTAAATTTGTTTCTAAAACAATTCAACTTTTACATTCAATTTCAAATCGATTTGATTTCAATTCAACTCGAATTCATTTTCATTTTATTTAATTCGAATTCAAATTCGTTTCAATTCAATTCAAATTCAAATTCGTTTCAATTCAATTCAAATTCAAATTCGTTTCAATTCAATTCAAATTGATTTCAATTTAATTTCGATTCGAATTCAATTAAATTTCAGTTCGTTTTCAATTCAACTTGAATTTGTTTTATATTCAATTCCATTCGAAGTCCTTTTATATTCAATTCAAATTCGTTTTCTTTTCAATTCGAATTTGCTATAATATTCATTTCAATTTGAATGAAATCGATATAAATATCGTTCACGTCAAAATGGCGCAAAACTAATCAACACGGCTTTATATTTCAATAATTCGTTATTCTATTCAACAAATGAATATTTGTCCCATTCAACACATGAATCTATATTTCTTTCAACACACGACTAATCTCAACACATGAGTGCTGTCAACACATCACTATTGTTGTTATGTAAAATATTTTATAAAACTATGGTATCTATCGTTTGATTTTTAATTAGACTCCTACTGAGAAGTAGATTCTAATTTTAAATATGATAAAGATGTAAATTTCATTGTATAAAATATTTCACTCAACACCTGGACATCGTCAACACATGACTATTTTTATATTCAACACATGAATTATCTTTTATAATATTCATTATTTTCCCGATTGGAATGAGGCCCAATCAATCACCATATAATGTTAATTATATGGATTTTCATACATCACACGTATATAATAGCATTGAAAAATAATCAACCATCAACCAAAGTGCACTACACTGTATAAGCATCAAATATAGATATCTGACGCTTATAACAGTCTGTCAATCGACCGATCGACATATTTAATAAATCAGGACGAGTGAACTTCAAATTTCATCCCAACACCCGTGTGGGGTTTCAAATCAACAAACACAGATTTTATTTATGCAGTTGGGCGATGTGTAAAATTTATCGACCCAATCAATATCAGTCAAATCAGTGGATATAAACAAATCGGCCGATTTGTTTATAAATATTTATTTATTCACTTTCTCGTTAAAAATTATATTTTTAACGATAATATATTTTATTTTAACACATGAATTCCTATTCAGTACATTTACACTATAAAAATGATATTTTTATTTTTCTAACATATTTTAGAAAATTTCGGCGGCATAACGGCACGATACTAGAAACGGGACGAGGCCTAGCCTTATCCCCGGTCTAGTGAAGGCCCACGCCATTCACACATCAATCAAAATTACCAAACAACCAAATTCAAATCAAATCATCTAACTAATCTATACAACCAAACAAACAAGTCCATGGTCTGTGGACGATTGTGTCGGGTGCTACTAAGCACCGTCTGCATCCTAGTATATATATATAACTAGAAAAGAAATTAAAGAGTGAGAAATTCTCACCAATAGCTATCCAACTTCACGACACTTCATTGATATAAATCTTCATCGTTATCCCATCTTCGTCATCTTCGTTGCCCGTAGTCACTATATATATAAAAATCACATTTTTATATTTTGATGTCTTTAAAATAAAAGTCACATTTTATTTCGCTATTCAATATATAAAAATCGAATTTTTACTACGATGTTCAAAATATAAAAATCATATTTTTACTAATTTAAAAATCTCGCCTTTTCTAATATAAATATCTCGCCTTTTCAAATATAAATATTTCGCCTTTTCAAATATAAATATTTCGCCTTTTCAAATATAAATATTTCGCCTTTTCAAATATAAATATTTAATTTTTATTATCATAACCATATAAAGATTATATTTTTATATTGCTACCTTATAAAAATCACATTTTTCATCTTCTACAATATAAAAGATTATATTTTAATTATCTATATAATATGAAAATTATATTTTCAACCTTTACATACGATAAAAATTATATTTTTAACTTCCTTATCATATAAAAATCATATCTTTAACTTTCCTATCGAATAAAAATTCTATCTTTAATTTTCCTATCGAATAAAATTCAGTTTTTAAATTTAAAAAAATAAATAAAACTTGAATTTAAAACTTACATTGTTTTCAAATGGAGAGGAGGGGTCCTTGCGCTCGGTAGAGGGCTGTCGGGGTTGTCGGCGGGGCCAGCGGGGTGGAGGAGGTGCGGTGGGTTGTCGGCTAGGGTTTCAGGAGGGAGGGAGGTGCGGTGGGGGTGAGGCGGTGGTCCAGGCGGCGGAAGGGGGACTGGAGCGTCGGAGATGAGGAGGGGAGGTGGCGCATTCGATTTGGGTAAAGGGGGGACTCGCGTCGGCTCTGGGCTGGGGGGGGGGGCTTCTGCTTGCGGCGGCGCGCCAGGGGAAGGGGAGGAGGAGATGAAGCAGCGGCGGCAGCTCTCCTGGGGAGCGGCGCGCGTCGATCGGAGGAGCGGCAGCTCCTCCGTCTTCGTTCTCTCTTTGTTTTTTTTTCTGTAATCGATTTAGTGAATAAGCGGGGGAGCAACGTATAAGGGTTATATATTTTTTTTATTTATTTATTTAATTATTTTATTTTCAAAGAAGTTGACTTTTACATACGACCCCGAAACGAGGCCCACCGCCTGTCGTCCATAGCGTTTACCCCCATTCCGAACACAATGGGATATGTATCGTAGGCTGATTCGGCTGTTACAGTCAGTTTCCGTTAAATTTACATTTAAATCACTTTATTGAATTTTAAACGTACATTTCAAATTACCGGGGTCACATACTAACTAGAAAAATTCCAGAAAAATATTTTCTAGCTTCGTATTGACGATACGGTCCTAACAAAACTAGTTTCGTCGAATTCTGAGACCGTTGGAAAAATGGTCATTTTCCAGTCGATTAAAATCAACTAAAACTGGTCAAACGCGTTTTCCTTTGCCATGCTCACCTATTGATTCGAAAAATTATGAAATTTGGAATCTAGCAATAATTTGACATCTCGGATCCAACAAAAGTGGTTTCGTCGAAATCAGAGGTCGTTTGCAAAATGTCAATTTTTAAGGGCCTGAATTCCATAGCGACTATTCAGAATTTTCAACTGGACATATCTTTTGATTCCCGTTATGAAATCTTGATCTGTCGGATTCGTTGGAAAGATATTCACAATTAGATTCCATTATTTTTGGTTTCACTAAAATCCGGATTGTTTTGCACCCGGTACATTCAATTGAAGTTTGAAATCGAATTATCGAACTACCGCGCCATTTTCAATTCTATTTATAATTATATATAAATATTTATATTCTAACGACGACGTATATAATATATACATCGAATTCTATTCAAAATAAATTTCTCGTCGATATTATTTAAAATAATTCATTTTAAATAATCAAAATTCGCTAAAATTGCCAATTTAAAAAATTTTAAACTGGCTCAGAATTTCCGGGTTATTACAATCTCCCCCACTTAAAACTTTTCGTCCCCAAAAGGAACAAAGTCGAAAGTGGTTTGATCAATCAACTATACGTTCGATCTGGCTTCCATTCTCTAACTTTTTAGTTTCTGAGAATTTTCAAATTTTCAAAAATTTGGCTAACACCCTAAATTTTCGAAAAATTTTTCCATAACCTCCCCTGCAATGGGAGCATCGGGAAATCTCAAATAGCTTCCCCGGTCCTTCAGATCTCAAAAAGAAAAAGAAAAAGCCAAGCGGCTAGCCAATAGGCTCATAAAATCATCATCACCCAAACAAAACAGTAAATTATGTAATAAACATGTACCTATTTGTCCGGCAAACAAATTTTATTCTTCGGCTCTAGCCTCCTTGCTATGACCTGTTCAATGTAAGTACATGTATATGCAAGCAAATGCGACCAATTTTCAATATAGTTCAATATTTGATGCAATTAGGCATAAATGGTTCAAAATTATCAAACAATTAAACAAACAACACAAACATCAATCAATTAGTGAATTAACGTTTCAAATTCATAACTTTGATATATATACAGAAAATCATGTTTTTGATGCCAAATCACAACAATGTATTCTAGCTATATTAGTTTTGGTTCTCACACCAGTCTAATGGAAATATATAGATATCACACCTTCGAAACACGAAAATAAATACTGATGATGTGGCCACATCGTCAGAATTATCCCCGGGTGTCTAGAATGTGATTCTATATCTATCCAGTATATTAAAACTTCGACTATACGTTCATGACGCGTATACGCGAAATCTATATATACTCGATTGTCCAAATTCAAAATAAATAAATATTCAAATACGTTTAAAACGATTTAAATTTTAAAACAAAATTGTTTTCATTTGAAAAATATACTGTTCACACTCGTTCTAGGATACTACTGATCCTATCTCTAACGAGTCATTCTAATTGGATATTACTAACCCAATATCTGATGAATTCTTTCGTATGGTTCTAATGTGTCGTGTTCTCGAGCTCTGTAAACCAAAGCTCTGATACCAAACTGAGACGACCCGAACTTCCCCGTGAAGGAAAGCACGGATAGAATTGAGGACAAGACAAAATAGAACGCAGACGGAAGAACATTTCTTTGTTATTACAACAATTCCATCAGATACATGAATGTACAGAGTATAAGTGAATAAATTACATTCGATAAATATCAGAGATTACAATGAATTACAAAGCAGCGGAAAAATATATAAAACACAACTAGAAGTGATACACGGATACAGAGCTTTCCGAGCATCGTTCCAGCTGTAAATCTGGACCCTGTGGATATAAATCTGCAAAACCAAAACTACTAGCTGCCCGTGTGGAAAATAGGGGCACCCAGAGTTTAGGTCAAAACAATAAACTCCAGGTCAGTCATGTGACTGGTGTGAGAACTAAAACAGTTATTAATCTTTATTTTTAAAGTAAGGTAAATCAAGGGACCACGCCGTATAACACGGAATGGGTTTCCTCCCTAGGATACCAGTGCATAAAACAAACAGCGCAATGCTAAATAAAGAAAAATGAAACTGTTATAAGACCCAGGTCCCATCACACAATGCAACGCAAGCCGGAGGATAGGGTTTTCCCTTATAACAGCCAAAGCATGCTTGATACGTTTAAAACAAATCATTTGATACTATTATAAGTGTATAGTGTCAAAACAATTTTCAATCATAAATATCAATCATAGGCGGCATGGGTACCATATATTATGTCGCCATACTAGTTCTACAATTAAAACCGCAATACACGTATTGGAAATTGGATTCCGTCATGAGCCGAGGCAAGGGGCAAGCTCCTCTCCGCGTTCGAGACACTCTAGCAAATGCCTCAGGACCCCACTATGATGCTTGGATCTTCAGGGCCGGTCCTCTCTTACTTTTGAGGATTAGTTATTCCTGAACACACGTTTCCCGGTCCTTACAGACCTATATCCGAGGCGCCTCATATCCAACAACCACACAGGTGAAAAGTATATAAATGTCAGGGCTGGTAGGTCACTGACACCACCCTAGCTAGAAAGAAACGTCGTGCTCTCCCTGCAGTCACTATCTCGTTTTTGACTCATACCGAGGTGTGAGGCTCGCGAATTCACGTTATACACAAAGCTACGCCACACAGGCCGTGCTTTGATCATCAACCACAAGACTTTGCTTTTCAACAGAAGCCTTGATCAATTACCACTTACGCGTGCCACACTAGCAATTCACTCCATGCGACTGATGTCCATCGATATACAACCTCTGAGCTCGTACGTCTCAGAGAAGGGCGTTAAGCAAGAGAATAAATTCTCCGCCGCCAAACAGATGTATATTTAATAGAGATCAATCAACACAGAATAAAATCCAATGTCAGACACATAATCCATTTACAAGTTCGTTCTGGGTCTGAACGAAACCGGAGGCACTTTCCTCGCGTATCCATCCATCTCCAAGTACGTCTGGACGATCACCAACTGATTCCCTCATCCTGGGTGTACAGCCCAATCAAGATCATCAGTAATCACCCCAAACGATGTGAAGACTTCCGGTCTTCAACCACCGTCTTCATCTTCGACATCTCGTCGAATCGGTTATTCAGAATGGGTATAAACCCGGCCTTTTTGAATAACCCACGTATATAATAAACGAATGTTACACAAACACAACAAACGCCTCATTCCAATTCAGAATATTCTTTTATTCACAAAATCACATTCTTAGGGAAATGTTCCCATTAATTTTATCCAAGATAAATTCTTCTAAATTTATCCTAAAATCTTCCTTTGGATATCATTTCAAACTAGTCGGGATTAACGAACCACACCGAGGTAATTATTTATTTTATTTCCCAATCCCAACCTATATATCCTATGGAGAAAACTGGTAATACTCCACATCTAACACCACGGTGTTATCGGTAAAATTAATTACCATTTCACGTTCAAATCTAATTAAAGATTTAACTATCGCTTTGGAGCAAAACTGGTGGTACTCCATTCTCGATCACCTTTCAGATTTGATAATTTAAACTATCAATTCACATTTTTAATCTAATTAAAGATTCATTAAAACTCCACTTAGTTTTAATCTTTTCAAATAAATCAACATCATGCCTTTAACTGGGTTAAAGAACCAATGTCATCTAAAACACGATTCACGACAAACCAAATCATATTTGATATTAAATACAAGGCTCTGAATAGAAAATATATCGGCTTATATTCAATATCAAATTCTGAAACCAACAAATATCGTATTGGAAATAACGATATATAATATATCTTTCAAATTCCCAAAACAATATCTGTATAGTCACGAAATCCAACATCGAAATATTCCAAAGATAATTTCGATTCAACTCCACTTTCACTTCACCTATTGAGAATATTGATTATTTTTAAAATCACTTTCAAATTCAATTTATTTATTTCAAAAATAAATTGTTTTTAATTCTAGTTCAAAACTAGTTCATTTCGATAAAAATCTATTTTTATCCTCTAATGTGGAATTTTCCAGCCCAATTCTTTCCAATTCACATATTATAATTTTACACAAATTATCGATATTTTTAATAATTTTATCAAGGCCCGTACAGCCGATTTCCAACAACGGCCATCGAACTGCACTTACGGCGACCTTTTTCGAATTTGATTTGGACATAATTCCAAATCCAACCGTTAGACTTCAAATTTCTAATATTCATTGGAAAGCTCTTTTCGATACGAACCCAACGGTTCCGGGTTTAGGAGAATCCGACGGTCGGATCTCCCGCAATGTCCGTTTGAAATAAATGGTCGAAATTCACGAACTGCCGCGGCGCGGCGCGTTCTATTCAGGCCATTATATTATATATATAATATATATTTCATCGATTTCTATTTAAAACGAATTTTATAAATCGTTTTAAATTTGTTTCTAAAACAATTCAACTTTTACATTCAATTTCAAATCGATTTGATTTCAATTCAACTCGAATTCATTTTCATTTTATTTAATTCGAATTCAAATTCGTTTCAATTCAATTCAAATTCAAATTCGTTTCAATTCAAATTCAAATTCAAATTCGTTTCAATTCAATTCAAATTGATTTCAATTTAATTTCGATTCGAATTCAATTAAATTTCAGTTCGTTTTCAATTCAACTTGAATTTTTTTTATATTCAATTCCATTCGAAGTCCTTTTATATTCAATTCAAATTCGTTTTCTTTTCAATTCGAATTTGCTATAATATTCATTTCAATTTGAATGAAATCGATATAAATATCGTTCACGTCAAAATGGCGCAAAACTAATCAACACGGCTTTATATTTCAATAATTCGTTATTCTATTCAACAAATGAATATTTGTCCCATTCAACACATGAATCTATATTTCTTTCAACACACGACTAATCTCAACACATGAGTGCTGTCAACACATCACTATTGTTGTTATGTAAAATATTTTATAAAACTATGGTATCTATCGTTTGATTTTTAATTAGACTCCTACTGAGAAGTAGATTCTAATTTTAAATATGATAAAGATGTAAATTTTATTGTATAAAATATTTCACTCAACACCTGGACATCGTCAACACATGACTATTTTTATATTCAACACATGAATTATCTTTTATAATATTCATTATTTTCCCGATTGGAATGAGGCCCAATCAATCACCATATAATGTTAATTATATGGATTTTCATACATCACACGTATATAATAGCATTGAAAAATAATCAACCATCAACCAAAGTGCACTACACTGTATAAGCATCAAATATAGATATCTGACGCTTATAACAGCCTGTCAATCGACCGATCGACATATTTAATAAATCAGGATGAGTGAACTTCAAATTTCATCCCAACACCCGTGTGGGGTTTCAAATCAACAAACACAGATTTTATTTGTGCAGTTGGGCGATGTGTAAAATTTATCGACCCAATCAATATCAGTCAAATCAGTGGATATAAACAAATCGGCCGATTTGTTTATAAATATTTATTTATTCACTTTCTCGTTAAAAATTATATTTTTAACGATAATATATTTTATTTTAACACATGAATTCCTATTCAGTACATTTACACTATAAAAATGATATTTTTATTTTTCTAACATATTTTAGAAAATTTCGGCGGCATAATGTCACGATACTAGAAACGGGACGAGGCCTAGCCTTATCCCCGGTCTAGTGAAGGCCCACGCCATTCACACATCAATCAAAATCACCAAACAACCAAATTCAAATCAAATCATCTAACTAATCTATACAACCAAACAAACAAGTCCATGGTCTGTGGACAATTGTGTCGGGTGCTACTAAGCACCGTCTGCATCCTAGTATATATATATAACTAGAAAAGAAATTAAAGAGTGAGAAATTCTCACCAATAGCTATCCAACTTCACGACACTTCATTGATAGAAATCTTCATCGTTATCCCATCTTCGTCATCTTCGTTGCCCGTAGTCACTATATATATAAAAATCACATTTTTATATTTTGATGTCTTTAAAATAAAAGTCACATTTTATTTCGCTATTCAATATATAAAAATCGAATTTTTACTACGATGTTCAAAATATAAAAATCATATTTTTACTAATTTAAAAATCTCGCCTTTTCTAATATAAATATCTCGCCTTTTCAAATATAAATATTTTGCCTTTTCAAATATAAATATTTCGCCTTTTCAAATATAAATATTTCGCCTTTTCAAATATAAATATTTAATTTTTATTATCATAACCATATAAAGATTATATTTTTATATTGCTACCTTATAAAAATCACATTTTTCATCTTCTACAATATAAAAGATTATATTTTAATTATCTATATAATATGAAAATTATATTTTCAACCTTTACATACGATAAAAATTATATTTTTAACTTCCTTATCATATAAAAATCATATCTTTAACTTTCCTATCGAATAAAAATTCTATCTTTAATTTTCCTATCGAATAAAATTCAGTTTTTAAATTTAGAAAAATAAATAAAACTTGAATTTAAAACTTACATTGTTTTCAAATGGAGAGGAGGGGTCCTTGCGCTCGGTAGAGGGCTGTCGGGGTTGTCGGCGGGGCCAGCGGGGTGGAGGAGGTGCGGTGGGTTGTCGGCTAGGGTTTCAGGAGGGATGGAGGTGCGGTGGGGGTGATGCGGTGGTCCAGGCGGCGGAAGGGGGACTGGAGCATCGGAGATGAGGAGGGGAGGTGGCGCATTCGATTTGGGTAAAGGGGGGGCTCGCGTCGGCTCTGGGCTGGGGGGGGGGGGGGCTTCTGCTTGCGGCGGCGCGCCAGGGGAAGGGGAGGAGGAGATGAAGCAGCGGCGGCGGCTCTCCTGGGGAGCGGCGCACGTCGATCGGAGGAGCGGCAGCTCCTCCGTCTTCGTTTTTTTTTTCTGTAATCGATTTAGTGAATAAGGGGGGGGGCAACGTATAAGGGTTATATATTTTATTTATTTATTTATTTATTTATTTTATTTTCAAAGAAGTTGACTTTTACATACGACCCCGAAACGAGGCCCACCGCCTGTCGTCCATAGCGTTTTACCCCCATTCCGAACACAATGGGATATGTATCGTAGGCTGATTCGGCTGTTACAGTCAGTTTCCGTTAAATTTACATTTAAATCACTTTATTGAATTTTAAACGTACATTTCAAATTACCGGGGTCACATACTAACTAGAAAAATTCCAGAAAAATATTTTCTAGCTTCGTATTGACGATACGGTCCTAACAAAACTAGTTTCGTCGAATTCTGAGACCGTTGGAAAAATGGCCATTTTCCAGTCGATTAAAATCAACTGAAACTGGTCAAACGCGTTTTCCTTTGCCACGCTCACCTATTGATTCGAAAAATTATGAAATTTGGAATCTAGCAATAATTTGACATCCCGGATCCAACAAAAGTGGTTTCGTCAAAATCCGAGGTCGTTTGCAAAATGTCAATTTTTAAGGGCCTGAATTCCATAGCGACTATTCAGAATTTTCAACTGGACATATCTTTTGATTCCCGTTATGAAATCTTGATCTGTCGGATTCGTTGGAAAGATATTCACAATTAGATTCCATTATTTTTGGTTTTACTAAAATCCGGATTGTTTTGCACCCGGTACATTCAATTGAAGTTTGAAATCGAATTATCGAACTACCGCTCCATTTTCAATTCTATTTATAATTATATATAAATATTTATTTCTAACGACGACGTATATAATATATACATCGAATTCTATTCAAAATAAATTTCTCGTCGATATTATTTAAAATAATTCATTTTAAATAATCAAAATTCGCTAAAATTGCCAATTTAAAAATTTTTAAACTGGCTCAGAATTTCCGGGTTATTACAACGTATTTTATAACTTTGTTTTAAAATGATTCTAACTTCATTTTCGATTTTAAATCAAAATTGAATTTTCCTTATCAACATAATATATAAATGATTATATTTTCAAAATATCAGATTTTGAAATCATTTCCTTTTTTATATTCATTATAAAAATGAATAAAATCGATATAAATATCATTCATGTCAAAATGGCGTTAATCTAATCAACACGGCTTCATATATTTCAATATTTTCGTGTCCAACCCAAATCGGAAATCAAAATCATATTTTGAATATTATTTTAAAATATTAGTTATTTTAAAATATTAGTTATTTCAAAATATTCATTATTCGTCATTTTAAAATATTCGTTAATTTAAAATATTCGTTCTTTCCGAATGGAATCAGACACAGTCAATTACCATATAATTTTATTTATATGGATTTCATACACACATGTACACAACAATAATCAAACACAATCAATCATCATCCAGAGTGTGTTACACAACTGCATAAGCGTTAAATATAAATAATTAACGCTTACAACAGTCTGTCAACCAATCGATTGACATACAACTAAACAGTTGGGATTAGTTTACGTCAAATATCATCCCAATACCCGTGTGGGGTTTCAATCAACACACACAGATTTTATTCGTGCAGCTGGGCGATGTGTAAAATTTATCATCCCAATCAATATCAGTTAAATGTGTGTACATAAACAAATCGTCCGATTCGTAAATGAATATTTAGTTTATTCATATACTCATTAAAATTTATATTTTTAACTATAAAATATTTATTTCAACACATGGATATTTTATACAGTTCATTTATACAATAAAAATGGTATTTTTATTATTCTAATATTTTTAGAAAATTTCGGCAGTTTAACGGCGCGATACTAGAACCGGAATAAGGTCTAGCCTTATCCCTCTCCTAATAATGGCTCGCGCCATATACAAACCAAATTCTAATCAATTCAATTCACTTCCCAAACCATATTCAAACAAATAAACCAATCAACCAAACAACCAAACAAACATGGTTTCAAACAAAGGTGTCGGGTGCTACTAAGCACTGCCTGCATCCTAGTATATATTTTTAACTAGAAAATAAATTAAAGTGAGAAGTTCTCACCTTTGGGATCCACTCCTCTAGTTCTATTTCTGAATTTCTGAACCGTTCAGATTTGCCCGAAATTCCAACGCAATCTTTTCCACGCTGTTCATAGTAAAAATCACATTTTTAATATGATGTTTGTATATTTAAAAATCGCTTTTTATATCGCATATATATATATATAAAAGATCACAAATTTTCTTTCACTATATATATAATAAAAATCATATTTTTATATAACTAAAAATCGAATTTTTTTCTTTATCTAAAAATCGAATTTTTATCTAATAAAAATCGAATTTTTATCTAATAAAAATCGAATTTTTATCTAATAAAAATCGAATTTTTATCTAACTAAAAATCGAATTTTTATCTAACTAAAAATCAAATTTTTATTTCGCTCCATATATAATAAAAATCAAATTTTTATTATCTCTACTCTATATGTAAAATCATATTTTTAAACCACTATTATATTATAAAAATCATATCTTTATAATGCTACTTCATATATAAAAATTATATTTTTTATATCGCTACTCCTATAATAAAAATAATACTTTTATATGTTATTCCTATTATAAAAATCATATTTTTATAACGCTTTGCTTATATAAAAATCATATTTTTATAATACTTCTATATATATAAAATCATAATTTTACATAATTAAAAATCATATCTTTGTATAATTAAAAATCAAATCTTTTTATTTTAAAAATCTATTCTTCTCTATATAAAAACCTAATCTTTTTAAATATAAAAATCTAATCTTTTTAAATATAAAATTCTAATCTTTTTATATTTATGTATTATATAAAATAAATAATTAAAAGAAACTAAAATAAAAGAAAATTTTATTTAGCTTTCTTTCGCAGGCGGCGGGGGGGGGGGGGGGGGGGGTTCGCTGCCGTCGACTGAAGGGGGGCTGCTCGCTGGTGGTCGTCGTGGAGGTGGGGGTCCGGCCAAGGAGCGGCGACAGGCCCAGATGGTGGTGGTGGCGTAGTTTTTGTGGAGTTTTCGGTGGCGGTGGGGATTTACAGCGGAGGAGAAGCAAGTGGGAGCGGCGGTGGAGGTTAGGGGAGTCGGAGGTGGCGTCGGAGGACGCGGCGGCGTCGATCGCGACGGGGCAGGCGGAGGGATCGATCATCGATCACATTTTTCTTTTTTTTATTTCCTTCTTTTCAATTCTGACGGGGAGAGAGAAAAGGAAGGGGTGGGTTATTTAAATATATATTTAATTATTTTAAATTTCAAAAAGTTGCTTTTTTCATTTGGACCCTAAATCGAACCCAATGACTGTCGCCCCTAACTAATTACCCCCATTCCGAACACAATAGGATATGTTTCATAACCCAATTCGGCTGTTTCGATCAGTTTTCATCAAATTTAAAATATAGATCATTATATTTTAACTTTAAACGCACATTTTAATTTACCGGGGCCGCATACGGGCTCCAAAAATTCCAGAAAAATAAATCTGGCTTTGTTTTGATGATATGGTCGTAACATAACCAATTTCGTTGAATTTGGAGACCGTTTGGAAAACGATCATTTTCCAGTCGATTAAATTTAAACTGAAATTACCAAACACGTTTAAATTCACCACGCTCACATATTAATTCCAAAAATTATGAAATTTGGAATCTAGCAATAATTTGACATTCCGGATCCCACAAAAGTGGTCTCGTCGAAAACAGAGGTCGTTTGCAAAATTGCTATTTTTAAGGGCTATATATTATATAAATTCCATAGCGACTATTCTGAATTTTCAACTGGACATAACTTTTTATTCCTGTTATAAAATCTGGATTTTTCATATTCGTTGGAAAGATATTTTCAAACAGATTCAAATATTTTTGGTTTTACTAAAATCCGGTTTATTTTGAATCCTGTACATTCATTTGAAATTTGAAATCGAATTTTCAATTTACCGCGCCATTTCCAATTCCTTTTACAATTAAAATAAATATTTATATTCTAACTTCGATTTAAATTAATATATACATTCTAATTCTATTCAAAATAAATTTCTAGTCGTTATTATTTAAAATAAATCATTTTAAATATTCAAAATTCATTAAAATTGCCAAAATAAAAATTTTAAATTGGTTCTGATTTTCTCGGTTGTTACAATCTCCCCCACTTAAAATCTTTTCGTCCTCGAAAAGGAATGGAGTTGAAAGTTGTTTAACCAACCAACTCAATCTTCATTCTGACTTTCATTCTTCAACTTTTTAGTTTCTAAGAATTTTCAAATTCTTCAAAAATTTGGCTAACACCCTAAATTTTCGTCATAACCTCCTTTGTACGGGGAGACATTTAAAACCGCAACTAGCCACGCAGGGCCCTCATCATCTAAAAATAAAAATAAAAAGCCAATCGGCTCATAAAATCTGCCAAACTTAAGAAATATAGTAAACATGTACCTATTTGTCGGACTTACAATTTTATTCCACTTCTTTAGCCTCCTTGCTATGACCTGTCCAATATATATGCATGTACATGTATGCAATTTTGACTAATTTCAATTCAGTTCAATATTTGACTCAATTGGCTTAATGATTCAAAATTTTAATTAATCAAACAACACAATCAGCAATCAATTAGTTGATTATCGTTTCAAACACATAACTTTCATATATATATATATATATATATAAATCCATTTTTGATGTCAAGTCACAACAACAGACCCTATCTAGTTTTGGTTCTCACACCAGTCAATTGGAAATATATAGAAATCCCACTTTCGAAACTTGAACACAAATTCTGATGATGTCTGGACTATCATCAGAATCATCCCTGGGCGACTAAAGTGTGATTCTATATCTATCCAGTATGTTTGAGGCTTCGTATACACGTTTGCAAGGCGTATATGCAAAATCTTCATATACTAGATAGTCCAAATTCGATATAAAATAAATAATCAAATACGTATAATAAGGTTTAAATTTTCAAAACACAATTTGTTTTCACTTTTATTTTAAAAATAACACTCTTTCAACTCGTTCAAGGATACTACTGATCCCATCTCTAACGAGACATTCATATTGGATATTGCTAATCCAATCTCTTATGAATTCTTTCGTTCGGTTCTAATGTGTCTTGTTCTCAAGCTCTGTAAACCAAAGCTCTGATACCAGCTGAAACGACCCAAACTCGCCTTTACGGGAAAGCCCGGATTGAGTTGAGAACATGACAAATTAGAACACGAACAGAAGAACATTTCATTGCTTATTACAACAATTTACATCAGAGTGCAAGAATATACAGAGTATGAACAAATAATATACATTTGATCAATATCAGAGATTTACAAATTACAATGCAGCGGAAAATAATACAAAACACAACTGAAAGAAATACACGGATACAGAGCATTCCGAATATAGCTCCAGCTGTAAACCAGGATCCTGTGAATATAATATCTGCAAAACCAAAATTACTAGTTGCCCGTGTGGAAAATAGGGGCACCCAGAATTTAGGTTAAAACAATAAACTCCAGGTCAGTCATGTGACTAGTGTGAGAACTCAAAACAGTTGTGAAATCTTTACTTTAAAAGTAAATCAAGGGACCAGGCCGTATAACACAGAACGGGATTCCTCCCTAGAATACCAGTGCATAAAACAAACAACACAATGCTTTTTGAAAAATTGAAGCTATTATAAGACCCAGGTCCCATCACACAATGCAACGCAAACCGGAGGATAGGGTTTTCCCTTATAATAGCCAAACATGCTTGGTACGTTTAAAACAAATCATTTTGATATTATTATAAGTGCATAGTGTATAAAACAACTTCAAATATAAATGTATCAATCATAGACGGCATAGGTACCATATATCATGTCGCCAATTCTAGGCTCTACAATTAAAACCGCAAAGTCACATATTGGAAGTTGGATTTCCATCATAAACCACGACAACGGATCGTCCTTACCGACTTCGAGACAATCTAGCCCATGTCTCAGGCAATTACTCAGTCAAGCCTTTGGATCATTAGGGCCGGTCCACCTTGGTGGATTAAAATGCCTGAACAATACGTTTCCCCGCCCTATGGGGCGTAAATTGGTCAGTATATCGACCAAACCATCCATCGGCCCCGTAGTGACCGATATAACTGAGGCACCTCGCTATCCATCATCCATATAAGTAAAATGTATGGGCTCCATACCATGACACCACTCCTAGCTAGAAGGAAACACATGTCCTCCCTGAAGTCCTCTCCCGTTTCTGGTTCATACCCAGGGTGTGAGGCTCGCGAATTAACGCTATACACAAAGCTATGCTATATTAAAGTCGTGCTTTGATCATCAACCACAAGGCTTTGCTTTTCAACAGAAGCCTTGACCATTTGCATCTCAGCATGCCACATTGAAAATTCATGTCGTGCGACTGATGTTTATCGATATATAAACTCTGAGCTCACACGTCTCAGAGAAGGGTGTTAAGAAAGAGAATAAATTATTTGCCACCAAACAGATATATATTTAATAGAGATCAATCAACACAGAACGAAATCCAATGTCAGACACACATCCATTTACAAGTTCGTTCTGGGTCTGAACGAAACTGGAGGCACCTTATTCCTCGTCCCATATGTCCAATACAGGAGAGAGGTCCTCGCATATCCGGTCGATCTCCAAGTACGTCTGGAAGATCACCACTTATTACTTCGTCTTGGGTGTACAGCCCAATCGAGACATCGGTAATCATCCAAACGATGTGAAGACCTCCGGTCTTTAATCACCATCTTTATCGTCGACTTATCATCGATTCAGTTATTCAGAATAAGATAAACCCGGTCTTTCTGAATAACTCGCGTATCTTATAAACCAGTGCTATAAAAACACAACATACGCCTCATTCCAATCCAGAATATTCTTTTATTTAAATATTCATATCTTTAGGGAAAGGTTCCCATTAATTTTATCAAAGATAAATTCTTTTAAATTTATTCTTTAATCTTCCTTTGGATATCAATTCAAACCAAATTAAGGTTTATCCAAACTAGTCGGGATTAGCGAACCTTACCGAAGTAACCATTTATTTAATTTCTCCATCCCAACATATTCATCCCATGGAGTTAAACTGGTAATACTCCATATCTGACACCACAGTGTTATCGGTAAAATTAATTACCATTTCCTGTTCAAATTTTATTAAAGATTTAACTACCGCTTGGAGCAAAACTGGTGATACTCCACTCTCGATCATTTCCCAAATTTGATAATTTAAATTATCAATTCACATTTCAATCTAATTAAAGATTCATTAAAACTTCACTTAGTTTCAATCTACCCAAAAATCAATATTAACGATTATTCAAATCTAGGAAATAAATCCTGTCTTTAACTGGGTTAAAGAACCAATGTCTTTTAAAACACAGTTCATGATAAATCCAAAATCACATTTCATTAATTATAGAATCTTCACGGAAAAACAAATCAATATATGATCGATATTAATTTCCGTATCCGACTAATAATATAAATGGAATAACGACAAAGCCCTTTAAATTCCATATATAGTAATAGTCTTCCTCCACAGAAGCTCATTTCGATCATTACAAATCGAAGTCAATTCAATTCCAATTTAATATATTAAATTGGAAAGCATTACTTTGGAAAATTTCCATTAAAACTTAATAAAAGATTTATAAATTCCAAATCACATTTCACTGTAAATCGGGTTAAAGAACGAATGTCGTTAAAAACACAGTTCACAATAAACCCAATTCACATTCCATTTTATTCCAATTAAATGTTAATTAACTGGAAACACTAATAATCTTAATTAAAAGATTTATTCTTTTCTCAACTAGGTTTAAGAACAATGTTAATGAAGACACCATTCACGACAAACCCAAAATCCAATTCTTTTATTCAATTCCAATTAAATATTAATTAATTGGAAAATTTCACTAAATCTTAATAAAAAGATTTATTCTTTCCTCAACTGGGTTTAAGAACAGTGTTATTTAAGACACCATTCACGACAAACCCAAAATCCCATTTAATATTAAATACAAGGCTCTGAATAGATAATATATCGGCTTATATTCAATATCAAATTCTGAAACCAACTAATATCGTATTGGAAATAACGATATAAATACATCTACCAAATTCCTCCACAATATCCGTATAATCACGGAATCCAATCGAAATATTTTGAAGATAATTTCGACTAAAATCCATTCCAATTCATATATTGGAGATTCTGGTTATTTTTAAAGCCATTTCAAATCCAATTTATTTATTTAAAAATATTGGATTATAATTTTAGTTCGTAACTAGTTCATTTCAATAAAATATATTTTTATCTTTTCAAATATGGAATTATTCATCCCAATTCTTTCCAAATCATTTATTATGATTTTACACAAATTATTAATATTTTTAATAATTTTATCAAGGCCCTTTCAGTCGATTTCCATAAGTCATCGAACTGCACTTGCAACAACCTTTTCCAAATTTGATTTGGACATAATTCCAAATCCAACCGTTAGATTTCAAATCTCTTATATTCATTGGAAATCTCTTTTCGATACAAACCCAACGGTTTCGATTTTAGGAGAATCCGACGGTCGGATCTCACGTAATGTCCATTCGAAGTCAATGGTCGAAATTCACGAACTGCCGTGGCGCGGCGCATTCTATTCAGGCCATTAAATATATATAATATATATATTATATATATTTCGTCGATTTCCATTTAAAACGTATTTTATAAATTCGTTTTAAAATGATTCTAACTTCATTTTCTATTTAAAATCAAAATTGAATTTTCCTTATCATTATAATATATAAATGATAATATTTTCAAAATATCATATTTTGAAATCATTTCCTTTTTGATATTCATTATAAAAATGAATAAAATCGATATAAATATCATTCACGTCAAAATGGCGTTAATCTAAACAACACGACTTCATATATTTCAATATTTTCGTGTCCATCCTAAATTGGAAATCAAAACCATATTTTGATCCATTACTGAATATTATTTTAAAATATTAGTTATGTTAAATTATTCATTATTCGGCATTTTAAAATATTCGTTAATTTAAATTATTCGTTCTTTCCGAATTGGAATCAGACACAGTCAATTACCATATAATTTTATTTATATGGATTTCATACACACATGTACACAACAATAATCCAACACAGTCGGCCATCATCCAGAGTGCGTTACACAACTGCATAAGCGTTAAATTTAAATAATTAACGCTTACAACAGTCTATCAACTAATCGATTGACATACAACTAAACAATTGGGATTAGTGTACGTCGAATATCATCCCAATACCCGTGTGGGGTTTCAATCAACACACACAGGTTTTATTTGTGCAGTTGGGCGATGTGTAAAATTTATCATCCCAATCAATATCAGTTAAATGTGTGTACAAATACAAATCGTCCGATTTGTAAATGAATATTTAGTTTATTCATATACTCGTTAAAAATTATATTTTTAGCTATAAAATATTTATGTCAACACATGAATATTTTATACAGTTCATTTATACAATAAAAATGATATTTTTATTGTTCTAATACTTTTAGAAAATTTCGACAGCATAACGGCGCGATACTAGAATCGGAATAAGGTCTAGCCTTATCCTTCGCCTGATAATGGCTCGCGCCATATACAAACCAAATTCTAATCAATTCAATTCACTTCCCAAACCAAATTCAAACAAACAAACCAATCAACCAAACAACCAAACAAACATGGTTTCAACCAAAGGTGTCGGGTGCTACTAAGCACCGTCTACATCCTAGTATATATATTTAACTAGAAAATAAATTAAAGTGAGAAGTTCTCACCTTTGGGACCACTCCTCCAGTTCTATTTTTGAATTTCTGAATCATTCAGATTTGCCCGAAATTCCAACGCAATATTTTCCACGCTGTATATAGTAAAAATCGCATTTTTAATATGATGTTTATATATTTAAAAATCGCTTTTTATATCACTATATATATATATATATAAGATCACATTTTTTTCTTTTGCTTTATATATAATAAAAATCATATTTTTATATAACTAGAAATATAATTTTTTTTTTCTCTATCTAAAATCGAATTTTTATCTAACTAAAAATCGAATTTTTATTTTACTTAAAATATAATAAAAATCAAATTTTTATTATCTCTATTATATATGTAAAAATCATATTTTAAAACCACTATTATATTATAAAAATCATATCTTTGTAATGCTACTTCATATATAAAAATTATATTTTTATATCGCTACTCCAATAATATAAATCATATTTTTATATGTTATTCCTATTATAAAAATCATATTTTTATAATGCTAAAAATCATATTTTTATAATACTTCTATATATATTTATAAAAATCATAATTTTACATAATTAAAAATCATATCTTTGTATAATTAATAATCAAATCTTTTTATTTTAAAAATCAATTCTTTTCTATATAAAAATCTAATCTTTCTAAATATAAAAACCTAATCTTTTTAAATATAAAAACCTAAACTTTTTAAATATAAAACTCTAATCTTTTTAAATATAAAAATCTAATCATTTTAAATATAAAAATCTAATCTTTTTATATTTCATTATTATATAAAATAAATAATTAAAAGAAACTGAAATAAAAGTAAATTTTATTTACCTTTCTTTCGCAGGCCGGGGGGGAGGGGGGTTCACTGCCGTCGACTGAAGGGGGGGCTGCTCGCTGGTGGTCATCGCTGGAGGTGGGGGTCCGGCCAGGGGGCGGGGGCAGGCCCAGTTGGTGGCGGCGACGCAGTTTTTGTGGAGTTTTGGGTGGCGGTGGGGCTTTACAATGGAGGAGAAGCAAGGGGTAGCGGCGGTGGAGGTCAGGGGAGTCGGAGGTGGCGTTGGAGGAGGGGCAGGCGTCGATCGCGGTGGCGCAGGTGGAGGGATCGATCGTCGATCTCGTTTTTTTCCCCTTCTTTTCAATTCTGGCAGGGAGAGAGAAAAGGAAGGGGGTGGGTTATTTAAAGGGTGCGTTTTTTACAAGTCCCTATTAAGTTTTAAAATTAGGCTCACATCCGGTCATAAACTTAATATAAATTAGGTCCCTAAATTTGAATTGCGCATTAACAAATTCCAGTTTTGACTTTTGACTTTGCAAAACCCTAAAACCACGGATCTAAATCTAATTTCTGGACTTCGAATTCGTTCTTTATCATGGCGGCGGCATCTTCTTTCTGAAGTTCTGGACATCGAACTCGTGCGATATGAAATTCAATTTCATCGACGGTTTTTCGAGAGATTTATTTTGATCGAGCTTTTTTTTTAAAATGGATCCGTCCTCGTAAAGGTAATTTATACTGTATATTTTTTTTCATTTCGAATACTGGTTCCACTTTTGTAATCGATTTTTGTTGATTCATTATTCTGCATTATTTTAATTTGTCTAGTTTTATTGATGGATTGTTTAATTATTTTTTAAATTTTACTGTTATTGCTGATTGTACAGCCGTATAAATTAATTTGTCAGCATATTTCTTCATTTATTCTGTATAGATGTGTAAAAATATGCATATAATGTGAGTATGAGCATATAAAAATGCAACTATTGGTGTAATATGTGTGGTTGGATGTATGCATAAATTTTTGCGTATATGTATGCATATTTTCTGTATATATGCATAAAAATATTCAGGTCATTTGAATTTTTGTTTTTTTGCGTGCCTGAAGATTAGCGGCGTATATGTATGAATATATTCTTAATATATGCATATTAGAGGTGTTCTGGATCTATTTTTTTTTTAAAATGCAAATATTTTGCTATTTTGCATATAAGTATGCAGATATTACTGTTATTTGCGTATAATTATGCAGATAGTTATAACTATGTGAATATGTTTTTGTAATTTTATTTGATTACTGCAAATTGGGCTAATTTTTTTTTTTTAAACAGTGGTCGTGCAAATATTGGTGTATTGGTGGATCGTCGTGAAGTTGCTTCTACTTGGAATAACGTTTTATGCCATGTTAATGAAACTCGGTTATGGAATCTACATTTAGAAGGATCTTCTTGGTGTGTTATTAATCAAGTGAATATAATATTGAAGTTGATACTTGTTTATGGTTTATGTAATAGATTTTGTTCTTGTAACGTGTGGAAAATTATTTTATATAGTTGAATGGAAGTATGCAATTATTATGTATAGTTGCATAGATATATGTCATTGTATTGCATATCTGTATGAAATTATACTGCATATCTTGTAACGTAAACTGTTGTGAATTTTTTCATGCTGCTTTAAATTTAGTTCAGTATTTTAATGATGATTCTGTGTTTTTAACAGTTATTTTTGTTCAGAATCTTTGTGTATGCAATTTTTCTATACAGTTGGATAGAAGTATGCAATTATTATGTATAGTTGCATAGATATATGCATTTATATTGCATATCCATATCAACTTTGCCAGTATTTTGCATATATGAATAAATGTTTGCATTTACTAGCTTACATGTTCACAGTTATATGTTTGCAGTTTTTTTCTTACATATTATGTAATACTTTTGCAGTTCTGTTCATACAGATAGTATTCTAAACATCAAAGATGGCATCAGCTAGTTGATTAATTTTGCAAATATTTGCTGTTATTTAAGCAATTATTTGAAAAAAATGCATAGGTGTATGCAAGTATTCAAAAAAATTCAAAGATCAAACATTTAGAGCATTTGCAAATATGTATGCAACTAATAATAATATTTTCATACAGGTAATTTTTTTAAAAAAACATCATCGTCTTTTGGAGTAATTCTGCAAATATTTGCAGTTATGTAAGCAATTATATTGAAAAAATGCATATAAGTATGCAAAATATTATGAATAACTATACACAAAAACACAACATTTCATAATGACATGAGCAATTAGAACAACTTAATTTAATACATAAAATAGCAAATTAATTCAATTTAGAAACTACATAATCATATTCGCCAGTTCGAAAAGAAAATATCAGTCAACATTGTGTTAAAAAATATAAACATCACTTTTCCCCCTGTTAATCACTGGGTTGTTTTCATAATTACAGCTGTTTCATAATTACTAATGCTCCCTCTTTTTCAACATCTACCACAGGAACATCATCCAGCATAGGTCTCTGTAATAAGAAGTAAAAAGTTATTAAATGTACAAAAGTTATAAATATGTATGCACTAGTGTGCAAGCATTCTGACTATATGCACAAAAGTGTGCAAGCATTCTGCCTATATGCACAAAAGTATGCACAGTCACACATAAATTTCCAGAATAAATAGTCAAACACGCATACAAATAGGTAGTCAAAAAATTTGCATATTTCAATGCATATATACAGAATATATGCACAATAACATACAATTTTCCTGAATAAATGCAAAACACCAGTAAGCACGTATTCTACCGAATAGTTGCATAATGGTATGCTAAAATTCACAATATTTGCATGCTTTTATACACGTATTTGTAATAGAAGAACAAATATATTGAAAAATTCATACATACGGCTGTATGATCAAAAACAAATCTAATACCTTATACAATAACTAAATTATCCATTGAGAAAACTCGACAAGAAATAGAACATCAGAATAATCAACCAATAAAAATCAAAACAAAAAATAATACACAAATAGGAATTTCTTTAATAAAAGTGTAAATTACCTTGCAGAAGTAAAATCCATTATATAAATCAAGCAACGATCTATTTAAATCTCTGAAAAATTCCCGAGTACATCGAATTTCAGACCGACAAAATCCAAAATCAAATTTTTTGATTAATGACGGCGCCGCCATGGAGATAGAAAAATAGGTTTCTGGATATACTAAATCCGTATAACGTGGATTTAAGACCACGTTAATCGCACCTTTAATTGCAAAAAGGGCAGCGCTGGAAACAAATTAGCCGATGTTTAAAAATAGGGATGAGATTTATATGTTTTAGAACGGAGGGATGTGAGCTTAATTACGTTTAGTTTTAAGGATGTGACACTAATTTTCACTTATTTAAATATATATTTAATTATTTTAAATTTCAAAAAGTTGCTTTTTCCATTCGGACCCCAAATCGAACCCAAGGACTGTCGCCCGTAAGTAATTACCCCCATTCCGAATACAATGGGATATGTTTCGTAACCCAATTTGGCTGTTATGATCAGTTTCCGCTAAATTTAAAATATAAATCATTATATTTTAATTCAAACGCACATTTTAATTTACCGGGGCCACATACGGACTCCAAAAATTCCAGAAAAATAAATATGGCTTTGTTTTGACGATACGGTCCTAATAAAACTAATTTCATCGAATTTGGAGACCGTTTGAAAAACGGTCATTTTTCAGTCGATTAAATTCAAACTGAAATTACTAAACATGTTTAAATTCACAACGCTCACATATTAATTCCAAAAATTATAAAATTTGGAATCTAACAATAATTTGACATTCCAGATCCAACAAAAGTGGTCTCATCGAAAATGGAGGTCGTTTGCAAAATTGCTATTTTTAAGGGCTATATATTATATAAATTTTATAACGACTATTCTGAATTTTCAACTGGACATAACTTTTTATTTCCGTTATGAAATCTGGATTTTTCACATTCGCTGGAAAGATATTTTCAAATAGATTAAAATATTTCTAGTTTTACTAAAATCCGGTTTATTTTGAATCATGTACACTCATTTGAAATTTGAAATCGAATTTTCAAACTACCGCGCCATTTCCAATTCCTTTTATAATTAAAATAAATATTTAAATTCTAACTTCGATTTAAATAAATATGTACGTTCTAATTCTATTAAAAATAAATTTCTAGTCGTTATTATTTAGAATAAATCATTTTAAATATTCAAAATTCATTAAAATTGCCAAAATAAATTTTTTAAATTGGTTCTGATTTACCGGGTTGTTACAATCATGCTTCTGCCGTCTCCATATTCCCATATTCGAAATCTGCCTACATACGAAGTCACTATTATTTTGTAAAAATTACAGTTATTTCTTCATACTGCCTCGGAACTGGATGAGAATTGTGATCCAACACTGTAGTTCTCCAAGGTGACTACTAGTTGTACTTAGAAAATAACAAGCCATATTCCCATATTTGAACTCTGCATGCATACAATATCGCTATTTCTTTTGTAAAACTGCAGTAATTTCTTCATGCTGCCTCCAAACTGGACGATACTTAACCCGGTAGACTCTCACCTAAGTTACGGACCGTATGGAGTACTCGAATGTTTCGGCCTGTGAATGAACATTGTAAGTCTCCAAGGTGACTAATAGTCATACATAGAAAATAATAAGCTATATTCGCATATTTGAACTCTGCCTACATACAAAATCGTTATTTATTGTAAAAATTGCAGTAATTTCTTCATACTGTCTCGAAACCAAATGAGACTTCGACTGATAGATTCCCACCTAAATTATGGTAGTGTGAAATACTCAGATGTCTTGCTCTGTGATCAAACATTGTGGTTATCCAAGTTGACTACTGGTTGTACTTAGAAAATAATAGGCTATATTCCCATATTTGAATTCTACCTACATACGAAGTCCTTATTTTTTTGTAGAAACTGTAGTAATTTCTTCATTCTGCCTCGAAACCGGACGAGACTTCAACCGGTAGACTCTTACCTAAATTACAAACAATGTGGAATACTTGAATGTTTCGTCCTGTGAACGAACACTGTAGGTCTCCAAGGTGACTAACAGTTATACTTAGAAAATAACAGGTTATATTCGCATATTTGAACTCTGCCTACATACAAAGTCGCTATTTTTTTTGTAAAAATTGCAGTAATTTTTTCATACTGTCTCGAAACCGGATGAGACTTCAACCGATAGATTCCCATCTAAATTGTGGACAGTGTGAAATACTCGAACATTTTGCCCTGTGATCGAACACTATAGTTCTCCAAGGTGACTACTAGTTGTACTTAGAAAATAACAGGCTATATTCCTATATTTGGACTCTGCCTACATATGAAGTCGCTATTTTTTCTTTAAAAACTACAGTGATTTCTTCATACTGCCTCGAAACCGGACGAGACTTCAACTGGTAGACTCTCACCTAAATTACGGGCAGTATGGAGTACTTGAATTTTTCGTCCTGTGAACGAACACTGTAGGTCTCCATGGTGACTAACAGTTGTAATTAGAAAATAACAAACTATATTCGCATATTTGAACTCTGATTACATACAAAGTCGCTATTATTTTTGCAAAAATTGCAGTATTTCTTCATACTACCTCGAGGCTGGATGAGAACTTCAGCCAATAGATTCCCACCAAAATTACGGACAGTGTGAAATACTCAGACGTTTTGCCCTGTGATCGAACACTATAGTTCTCCAAGGTGACACTAGTTGTACTTAGAAATTAACATGCCATATTCCTATATTTGAACTCTACATACATACGATGTCGCTATTTTTTCTAAAAATTGCAGTAGTTTCTTCATACTGCCTCGAAATCGGACGAGACTTCAATTGGTAGACTCTCACCTAAATTACAAGCAATATGGAGTACTTGAATTTTTTGTCCTGTGAACGAACACTGTAGGTCTACATGATGACTATCAGTTGTACTTAGAAAATAACAAACTATATTCACATATTTGAACTCTACCTACATACAAAGTCACTATTTTTTTTTTGCAAAAATTGTAGTAATTTCTTCATACTGCCTCGAGACCGGATGAGAACTTCGACCGATAGATTCCCACCTAAATTACGGACAGTGTGAAATACTCGAACGTTTTACCCTGTGATCGAACACTATAGTCCTCCAAGTTGACTAATAGTTGTACTTAGAAATTAACATGCCATATTCCCATATTTAAACTCTGCATACATATGATGTCGCTATCGTTTTCTAAAAATTGCAGTAATTTCTTCATAATGCCTCGAAACCGGACGATACTTAACCTGTTAGACTCTCACCTAAATTACGGAGAGTATGTAATAGTCAAATGTTTCGTCCTGTGAACGAACACTGTAGGTCTCTAAGGTGACTAACAATTGTACTTAGAAAATAACAGGGTATATTCGCATGTTTGAATTATGCCAACATACAAAGTCGCTATTTTTTAAAAAAAAATTGCAGTAATTTCTTCATACTGCCTCGGAACTAGATGAGAATTCGACTGATAGATTCCCACCAAAATTATGGATAGTGTGGAATACTCGGACGTTTTACCCTATGATCGAACATTGTAGTTCTTCAAGGTGACAACTAGTTGTACTTAGAAAATAATAAGATATATTCCCATATTTGAACTCTGCCTACATACGAAGTCGCTATTTTTTTTGTAAAAACTGTAGTAATTTCTTTATACTACTTCGGAACCGGACGAGACTTTAAACCGGTAGAATCTCATCTAAATTACAAACAGTACGAAATACTCGAATGTTTCGTCCTGTGATTGAACACCGTGGGTCTCTAAGGTGACTAACAGTTGTACTTAGAAAATAACAGGCTATATTCGCATATTTGAACTCTGCCTACATACAAAGTCACTATTTTTTCTATAAAAATTGCAATAATTTCTTCATACTGCCAGGGAACCGGATGAGACTTCGACCGATAGATTTCCACCTAAATTACGGATATTGTGAAATACTCGGACATTTTTCCCTGTGATCGAGCACTATAGCTCTCCAAGGTGGCTACCAGTTGTACTTAAAAATTATATATTCCCATATTTGAACTCTGTCTACATACGAAGTCGCTATTTTTTTTGTAAAAACTACAATAATATCTTCATACTGCCTCGGAACCAGACGAGGCTTCAACCGATAGACTTCACCTAAATTACGGACAGTATGGGATACTCGAATGTTTTGTCCTGTGAACGAACATTGTAGGTCTCCAAGGTGCTAACAGTTGTACTTAGAAAATAACAGGCTATATTCGCATATTCAAACTCTGCCTACATACAAAGTCGCTATTTTTTTGTAAAAATTGTAGTAGTTTCTTCATACTACCTCAGAACTGGGTGAGACTTCGACCGATAGATTTCCACCTAAATTACGGATAGTGTGAAATACTCGACGTTTTGCACTGTGATCGAACATTGTAGATCTCTTAGGTGACTACCAGTTGTACTTAGAAAATAACAGGCAATATTCTCATATTTGAACTCTACCTACATACAAAATCGCTATTTTTTTGTACAAATTGCTGTAATTTCTTTATACTAACTTGGAACTGGACGAGACTTCAACCGGTGGACTCTCACCTAAATTATAGACAGTATGGAATACTCGAATGTTTAGTCCTGTGAACGAACACTATAGATCTCCAAGGTGACTAACAGATGTACTTAGAAAATAACAGCCTATATTTGCATATTTGAACTCTACCTACACACAAAGTCGTTATTTATTTGTGAAAACTTCAGTAATTTCTTTATATTACCTCGGAACCAAATGAGATTTTGATCGATAGGCTATCAGCTAAATCACGGACAGTATGGAACACTCGGGTATTTCGTCTTATGAATGAACACTATAGCTCTCGAAGGTGATTGACATTTATACTTAGAAGATAATAAACTAATTCTAATAATTGATAATTGTAAAACTATAGTCTCATGCTTTATTCATTATCAAAGATTCTCATGTTTCTCTCTACTCAAATATGATAAATCGAAGTACTCAGTGCGACATAAGCAATATCTTGCATGGCATTTTCATTTTAAAAGTTGATTTAAGCTCTTGACATTCCTCTAAAAGATCTATAGTAATTGAATGAACAATTCTCATTTTCGATCGGCAAAAAGAGATGGTGTATTTTTCTAGTTACACCGAATATCAAGTTAGAAAAACAATTTGCTATTTTGAAAGTCATCACTGTTATAGTTGTTACTGTTGGGATACAAATATTATACTAAAACCGGATTTGCATTGAGGGGATCATACTTATTTAACTTTAGTACGTATTAGCAGACAGTATTATTTAGTTTGATTGCTATGGTTTAATGAATTACATGTTTTAATAAATTTTATGTCATGTGCAGCGTGAATAATCCAAATAATCGTAGTATATATGCCATAGCATGCTTTAACTTAGAAAGAATCTTATTTTTAATAGGTAATTCTACTTAATAATTTAAGAATTCAGTCCACGGGTATATGAACGATTATGGAGCATGATTATTGACTGTGTTATGAGACATACTGATGACTTAAGTTTATATTCATGGGGATATCATGAGACATTTGTACCACTAATCTAGAATAAAATACATGAACATTATGGATGTTTGATTAATGGTTATATTATGGGATGTATTGATGGTTTAAGTTAGTCTACATTTATGTTAAATAGCTTGCTTTGCATACTTAGGAAGCTACCGACATGGTCTTTTCTTGCAATTAATCCAAGAGTATAAAGAAATCTATGCTTAGCTGCCCATATACACTTCTTAAGTGCATGTTAAATTATAAAATATAGCTTTTGGTAATTGAATCTCTGACTGGTTATTGATAAAAAGATGTTTGCTTCGTGATTTTTAACTTATCTATTTGGAATGGTTGATGTTAAAGGTGGCTAAAAGAAGGAGATGAGTTGTTGTATTATTCTTTGTGAACAAGCCTGAATCTCTCATTTAGGGTTCATACAAAGATGCATTTTTATTCATATACGACAACTTACATGGGGGCTTCTTTCTTGGTGAATAATCTTCAATTTCAAGACCATGTTCTGTTTTTTCATTATCTTTTCCAAAACTGTAATTTTGTTAATGTCGTTGCAATGTAGGAAGAAATGATACATCTTTATGGAAATTGACTTTGTTTTGTTGAGCAAAAATTTAACACTTCATCATTTGTGTTAAATAACTTTGTATTTACCTTAAAAAGCTTGGCAATTGTCTGTCGTCATTCATATTAGAAATGCAAAAGAGATACATCAGATTTTAATGACCATGAGGCAACATCATTGCTATTACTTTTCTCTTTATATATTTATGGTTTATAGTGATTTTGTGATTCTGTCTACACGCATCAAACCCTATCGTTATTTGAGACTCACATGTCTTATGTCTTAGTGCAATTAAATCATAATTTTGACTCTTTGATTTCACAAAAAAAAAGTACAACACTACTATCTTTCGCTAAGAGCTATGTACACTTTTTTGAATTTGAACTTGCACTTGAGTTGAAGTGGGAAATGAAGATCAACTGTAACTGATATAGTGATTGTAACGACCCGCAAATTCGTACCATTTGAATATAACTCACGTCCAAGCCAAACTGCACGAAAATACGAATCATTAATAGAAAGAAGTTAGAGGATGGAAAATAGAAAGAAAAAAATTAGAATAGAAGAAAATAAATTGAAGATCGAACTAAACAACATCACATAATCTCACAATCACAGCGGAACAAAGTATAATATATATAATCACTTTTGAAATACAAACTGGATTTTGAACTTACATACATTATCAGAGTACATCACATATACAATACAACAGAAATAAACTCTAAATATCTAAACGTTGAAGCCTCCTACTCCAAGCTCCTCCAATTAAATCTGTAAAATCCTGAACTACTTGACTGCCCGTACAAATTTGGGCACCCAAGAGTTTAGGGAAAACATAGAAAAATAAACTCTGGGTCAGTCATGGGACTGGTATGAGTAAACGATTTTAAACAGCTTGATAAAATAAAAGATATCTCATAAGACCACGCTGTATAACACGAAATGGGTTTTTTCCCCTATGATAATCCAAAAATAATTTAGTTTAACTTTCAAAACATTTGAAAGAAAAGATAATCGTAAGACCGACCCACACATAAACATGGATGGTTTTTACCTTACGATAACCTAAAACATCTTTATATCAAACTCTACAATATTATAATAGTGTCTAAATCAAATAAATAGCAATCTAGAAGAACCTTGTGTCTTACGCTCTACATATATAATATACAATCAAAACCACGAGCGCTTATTGGATAATGGATTTCCAACTATGACAAGGTATGGAACCACCTTCCGATAGTGTATCTCTAGAGAGGAAGACACTGGGTTCAACAAGAACATCTTGCAACCCGGCCACACATGACTGACCACTCATTTCCCTTGAGTGTATCAAATATATTGTCACCTTACGGTTGCTAGCAACATAACCGTTTCCGGGAGATACAGAAGCAAAAGAAGTAATAAATATGAATATTCTCTAGATGGTGAAAATACACCCTAATGGGAGTGACCCACTTAGCCATGCTGTTTTCCCGATTTTTGTCATTTCCCGGTTGTGAGGCTTGAGGCTGAACTTACCTTTAACAAATTATTTCTTTGAATGCCACATCGTCAATACCTCCAACTACTAATTGACTTCCCCAAAAATATGCTACGGCTATAAAGCAAGAGAAACGAATTCCTCTGCCACCAACATAAATACGTTTGAAGAGATCAACGTACGGGATCGGTTAGGCATACTCTGTCAGACATACATCCATACAAGTTGTCTTGGGATTGGACAAACCGAAGACACTATTCTGTAAATCCACCTTACGCAATTTCTAACTATGATTGACAGAACAGCCCTTGCAATACTCCGTCTTCAATGGTTGTCAATAAAATCTCTGACTCGTAACGTATATATCGAATCGAAGTGGAATTTAGATTTCGGTCTCTTCGAAAACGATAACAAAAGGTCAAGACTTGATAGTCAATTATTTAACTATCAAATATAAAATAAAATAGATAGGTTTAACACCATTGGATCTGCTAAGCCATATTTAAATAATATTTAATTATTTATTTACAAATAAATCAACTTGATTTCTTTCCCCTTTTGGTAATAAAATTCTCTTTACAAAGTCACTCAAAACACATCATCTCGGACAATTTGTCCAAAGATAAATTACTATTTAAACTTCCCATAATCTTAAAACATTTCAAGTTTCTAAACAACCATCGATTTAACCCTTTTCTATTGAAACAAATTAATTTAATAAACAATTTTCATTTAAACCGTTAACTTACATCAACCTTAAACCACCTAATTAACTGATTATAATTGATCTTTCCTTTTTAATTAAATTAATAATATAATCCATTAAATTGTTTCTCATAGATAATTAATATCCAATTATTTAAAACTTGTATTTTACTTCTGAATTCCTTTACAAAAATTTCAACTTAACAGTTCCTACGGCCTATATCGGTCCTTGTATCAGACAACATTTGATTTTTTTTTAACCTAATTTACACAAACAAGCATGTAAGTACAATACAATATTTTCTACTGATAACATAACATTTCAGCACATATAATTATTGATAAAATATATCAAACTAATTAATAGCAGAACGGTGTTTATTTCTGCTAGCAGGGTAGTTTAAACAATCCAGTCAATCAAATATATAGTGAGACGGTGTTTAATCGAACTAATAGATGTCAAATAAAAATATATAATTATGATTAACGTAATTAATCACAAATTAACACTACAAGAAAATATACATTTAGTTACATTTATTAGCAATGTTTGTGGTGTAAACACAACCAATATTATTTTTACATTTGTTTCAGCGACTTGGTTACAAATTATTCTAATTTTTCTGAAATTTTGGCACTCGTTAGTCGTTACTTTTATTTTTCCAGCCGTTCCCTCCACTGACTTACTTTTCCGCCTTCAATAAAACTTCCTTTCCTCGCTTTAGGGTGCGTTCGCAACCAAAATTTGGCACGCTCATTTTTTTTTTTTGCGTCCGACGCGAGCACAATTTACCCCTTCCAGATTCCACGATTCTCGAACGTTGGAAAATTAACCGTTGGCGTCCGACGCATCGGACGCCAACGGTTAATTTTCCAACGTACGGATTCACTGGCTATAAGAACGAACCCCCCTTCCTCCTCATTCCAACCCGAAACCTCTCCCCTTTTACCCCTTATTTCGAATTTTTTGAGCAATTTCGAGCTGCAAAAACGGTAAATTTTTTTATAGTTGAGTTTATTTTTCAATTCTCTACCATATATATTTTTTTTGAATTTTTTTTTTACGCAGATGGTTTCCACTTCCACCACTGCTACCTCGCAGCCTTTTGCGAATTGGACGGACGACCGGGAGTCCGCTTTCATAGATGTCTGCGTTGAGTTCATAGCGGAGCGCAATACAAGCGTCAGTGGGTTCTACGCAACAGTCGCAACAACAATGAACAACCGTTTTAATCTGGAGTTCACAGAAAACCAGATTAAAAACAAATGGGACAACATGAAGCGAGCTTTTCGTGATTGGGACATGCTGCTTAGAACACCTGGGGGTGTATGGAATGAGAAGTTCGATTATCTAGACGGTCCTGATGAATTTTGGAGTACCGGCGGTGGCAGACGATTCAGAAAATTTAGGAAGCACTCGCCGATGAAGTTTCGAGAGCAGGACATTATGTTCGAGGGTTGTTTGCGGAAAGATACTTATGCGTATCCGATTCCTCAGGTTGCGCCTCCTACTGCACCAGCACCTCCACCAGCGCTTGCAGCAGCTGGTTCTTTCTCCCCTGGGGACGCGAGTTTCTATACTGGTTGGATGGCTTCGGGCGATCCACCGTCTGGTCAGCCCTCTAGGCGCAGACAGCTTGCTGCTCGTTGTTTGAAGCTTGTTCGGAGATCGGGGACGCCTGTGGATCTTTGGGAGATTCTGACGATATTTCGCAACGATGAGCGGAATGTTGATATTGCTCAGGAGCTTAGCGATGAGGGCTTATGTGCCTTTATTTCATCGGAGTTGAACTTATTACCTCATCGTCGTTTATTATAGATTTTCATGTATTTGTTTTAATTTCAGTACCGTTGTGTTTTTTATGTTTTATGGAAAAAATGGTCGTGTTATGAAATATGTTGTCGTTATAGTTTGATGCAATTAGAATTTAATTAAATCAAAACCATTAATTTAACAATTAAATACCACGCTCAAATACTACGCTCAAATACCCCGTTCGTCGCTAAAAACACAATTCCTCTTCGCTACAGTACCACGCTCAAATGACACGCTCAAATGCCACGTTCACGTTCGTTAAGAACGCACCCTCAGCTCCCTTCTTATTCTCACTTCAATAAAATTTCCGCCTTCGTGTAATTTCTATTTTTCTACAAAATTTCCACCATCAAATCAGATTCATAGCGAAAACTCTTTGGATGAAACTTGCGAACCGACCTTCATGCCGGCACAGAGACGATACGCCTGGGAGATAAATTCGACCCCTCTTCTCCTTTCAACCGCCGATTTCATCTCCCGCGACACGTCCTCCCACCATCATACCCCCTCCCGAACCGCCGGATGCTGCTACAACACAAGATTATGCAGATCTGTGGCAAAACAGACAAACCCTAAATTACGGTCCACCAACACCACAATCTCAACAGCAGCTACTGATTCCTCAAGCCAATTCTAAGCGCAAAGACCCTCCTCCAATACTTCCGCCTCCTCCACTGACTGACGAAAACGGTTTCAGCTGATAACCTCCAGGCGCAAAGCACGATCACTACAGATTGAAGAAAAGAAAGATAGGGCTACTGTAACTTCTCCTTTGACGGCACTGGTCAGCCAGAATTTCAGAAACCCCCAGGACAACGTGAAGCAAAACAGGGCTTCTCGGGTTTCCTCTGATAGCCTACAAGCAAAGAAGTCTAGTAATATAGATTGGCCAGACCTCCCTCAACAGGACAGAGAAAGAACTCTTAATGAGGTTCATTTTGGGAAAAGAGATGACGGAAGAGAGCTCCCCCAGCTTCCTTATTTGCAGGAAAAACTCCTGTTTTTGCCACCTCCGAGCTTACAAGCTGCAGAAAGGACTAACGCTGAAAGGAGATCCCACCAAATTCTAGCCGAGCATGGAATCAAATCGTTGCTAGCAATCAGGTTCTGGTTGTTATCCCTTTTCAGTTTTATCAACCTAAGGACCATCGAAATATGAAATGCGCTAATATGTATACTGAGTTAATTCGAAAGGGTAGACAACAATGGGAAAATGCCATAATTATTTATGTTGTAGGCTCCAGACCTCATTATCCAATTTTTAAAGCATATATCCATAGAGTGTGGAGACCGTTAGGCGATTTTATCATTCATTCCATGATTATTACGGCGGTAAGTCGAGTCGAGTCGACAGAGGGCCAGCTAGTCGACTAGTGGACTAGTCGTAGACTATTCAAAAAATAAATAAATATATACATATATGTAATTCTAAATTTCTAACTAATACATATGGATAGACAAAAATAAAAAGTTAACTAATACATATGAATGGTTCCACATGTGTACAAGTCGTTAACTACTTGAACTACAGCTAGCATCATGCAGGCAAATATGAACCGTTGGTTAGTTAGGGGAACTGGGTATCAAAAGTGCAAAGAAAAAAACAAGTTGGTTGTACTTTCTAACTAGTACTGCAAGCCATGAAAGCCATTTGTAATATTATTACGTTGGTTTCTTTTTGGCTGAAGTTAAGGCATTTGTTGTGTGCAGTATATACTGGTGTCAGCCTCAGCCGTGCTACTTTAATTGTCTAGATGGCTATACATCCTTATAGCTGAGTTTAATTTCTCAATTAGAGAAATGGTATCAACAATATACTTGGCAGAGAGTATGATTATACCTTTTATTGGTGGATATCAAAGGGTTTTACAGCGCAATCATTAATTTTCACAAAATTGCTTTGTAGGACCATCCAATTTTACCAATAAAAGCTAAAAAATATGCTTAAGTAAAATAACTAATAAAAAATCTGATTAAAACTAACACAACAAACAACATTAGTTTACATCACTCAAATTGTTAAACCACCATTCACTAAACTCTCTTTACTAGAACTAATGCTTATTTCGAATAAACTATTAGCAAGTGTAATTATGCGGTGCAGTTCCTCAGTCCTGGGAGCCAATAAAGGTGCTTACAGATCTCAAAAACCAATCTTTTGATTAGTTATATAAATTAATTTTGTATTCTCATTCTATTCACTTTGTTGATCTGTATATAATTCACAATTCAAGTACCTATGTGAGTAGACATTTTAGTAGCACAAGACCTCACTTAGTTTCAGAAAATTCAACAAATCGTTTGTTCATAAGTACAAACAGACTTATTAGTTGTGATCCTCCTAGGTACATGCAAAGATGTCCGCTGCATGTGCATGCCAGAGTATTACTAGAATACATATTATGATATGTGGATTCTTTCGAAATAGGTATATTCCACTAAGCTTGGAGATTTAGTCAAGCAAGCATATATTAAATTAGACACTTGCATAATTCCTAGTAATTAAACAACTGAAAACTGTCCAATAACAAAGTATTCGATCAATTTTAATGTTTCACACCAGCCAGCCTATACGGGGTACAAATGTATAGACTAATTAATTAACTTATGACCCATGCTGAAGAAATCATATGTTTATGTTTTTCTAGTTATATTGTTATTATTATACACTACTAAACTGTGGTTAGAGGGGTTTAGATTGAAAAGTAAAATAATTCAAACGCTTGCTTGGCTCTGACAGGAATCCACCATTTAATAGAAGAATGGAAAGCAGGAAGCATGCTATGTATAACATTGCTCATATACATATTATGTATTTTAAGCCTCTTTGAACCAATGTTCGAGAACTCGGTTTCCATCGTTTGAAAATTTGTCAGTCTCGACTAGTTTCGTAAATTTTGGTAGTTTCGGTTTCGGTGAAAATTTTGATTTTCAGTATTTTACTAATGAACTTGTTAACGGTAAATAAAAATAAAAATTTATTTAGAAAGTGGAACTAAAAATATATTACATAGCTAGTGGAATGTAAGGTTGTCTGGGTATGCAACATTAAGTTAGTGTTGAACCTGAACAGTAGTCCCATAAAAGCAGTAAAGATAAGTCATAGTTGTTTTCCCATGACTCCCCAGACAGAAGCAGCACAGTGGTTAAGTGAACGCTTCAGTACGTAAAACACGCAATGCCATCTGTTGTACACACCTCTGTTTTTTTATTTGTTGGTACAAATAGTCAGACAACATTTAAATATTGAATCTTTCCTACTTTTTTCACAGAAAACATAAAGTAATTCAAAAGAATTATTTAGGAAAATAAACGCGGCATAAAGCCAAAACTTCCTGTATAAAAGAGACTCGTTGCGAAAGCGAGTAGAGTGCAGTGGTGACTAAAGAGAGAAAATAGCTACTGTTCATGTTTGCTTTCTTCTGCTTTTGGGAATGTCAAAGTGGGGTTCTGTTGCAGTAGAAGATGGTATGTTTATTTATTTCAGTTTGCTTTATTTTAATTTCGCTATAAGCTTTAATTTAGTTTGTTGGTTCATCCATATTGAAATCTTGCATATTTTAGGACAGTGATTATTATTGTTGCTATTTAAGTGGATTTGCTCCTTTGTGTGAAAGTGAGCTGTTTTCAGGTAGAGAATTGAATTTCTTATGACAGGGAAATCAGAAAAGGATAATTTTGAGAGGTTCACTGGAACCTAATTTCTTAAAAAGGTTTTTGAACCAGTGACCTAGTGTTAAAATAAGGATTTTATTTAGCTGCATTATAACTTATAATGTTGCATGTTTTGACCACATGTCTTATGATTTGATAAAAATGGTCACTAATATAGCACAAAAGCAACGTTTTTTCACCAAAATAGGCATGCAAGTATCCTCTGTTATCTGTTAACCTAAGCGTCATGACAATACTGTTCTCTTGTGCATCCATTTTAAATTTGGGGCATAATGCAACTACCGAAATCGATTGCATAAGAAACCGCCTATTGTCTCCCAGGACCGAGGAACTGCACCGCCTATTGCATGAGAAACCGGTAGCAAATGATAATCGATAAAGTAACCGCCTAACAAACCAACTACATAATATTTAACCATTTAAGAAGCACTTCTTAGACGGTAATGGAATATACCAATTGCATATTGCAAGACTTAATGGATTAATTAGTAAAGACGCTGTCATAATTATGATTTTTATTATGCCATAAGAAACAACTATATTTATGATTTTTGTCATGCCATAAGAAATGGTTAATTTCAAGACTAACATAAATGCAACTATTAGTTATTTAATGATTTTTGTGATGCCTTAAGAAATGGTTAATTTCAAGACTAACATAATGCAACTATATTTAATGAGATGCTATCATGAAAGGAGGCTTGGTACTGATAGCAAAAAGTTCATATTGATCAGTACATGTGAACAAGTAGTTAAATTTGATGTGTTGTGATAGTTCATTCAAAGTTTCTTAGCTGGAGGGCTGATGTCAAAATGACACATCAAGTTTATTATAACAGAGCATATGATTGTAAGTATTTTTAAAGTTAGTTTGCATTGTATATTCCTGTTTGCTTACTGCTATAATAGCAATATTGCCTTTACACTATTTTTTCTATATCTTCTATAGTTATCCTAGAATTTATTTGAAACAAATGGGTTGTTCAAACTGACAGTGGCAGCAAGAAAGTTCAATTTTATTTTATATGAAACGATTTTCAAAGAGCCATAGTAAAAAACTGGAAAAATCCTTTGATCCGTGAGATAAATATTTTACAGTTTCATAGAAGAAAATCAAAGATTTTACATCTGTGTAGAAGAAATTTGCCTAGCTATGAGACTACACTTTATTCATTAGAATTGCTATTCCTGCAATTTTCTTTAAATTTCCTGTTCTTTTATTATTATTATTATTATTATTGGCAGACAAATCTGGTCACTTAAATAATGAAATGGTATGACAAAAGCAAATGAAAGCCACCCTACATCATTTTGTCGAATGTAATTTAACCTTTCAGATTCATATTATTCTACCTTAACCAATATGTGTATCATAATCAATAATGGAAACAGATCTACAATCAAGAATATAAAACCAACAAATATGCTCATTAGGAAGAAGATGCTTGATTTCATATGTTGTATATATTATATGTAAAGTGTAAACTCAGATAAATAAATAAGAATAGTGTTTGAATTGAGTGATCATGTGTTCTCATACCATTTCAAGAAACAAAACTTCACATCTAAGTCTGAAACATAGTCTGTTTACTGATAAAAATCACTGATTATTGTTCCCAGAATATATTACAAAGTATGAACAAGGGTTAACAAATTTAAACAAAACCATACACAAACAGTAATGAATGGCTCATTCAATATAAACTCCCCTTTTGTTAATTATTTTTAATCAGTGAACGCATCTTATTTTCTGGTTTAAGCAGAGTTAAATAAGTTTACACTACATGCCACTTATGACTTTAAGAAATTTCTCTGATTTTTATAAAACTAAACATTCAAGTAAAATTAATGTCTTTGAAATAAATCTCTCTTAAATAAATGAAAGATAAGAGCATCTAATGGGTGATTAGCCAAGTCTGCTCATAATTAATACGATTGCATCTCTACTGTAGTTGTCATATTGATATACCTGAATATCACACGATGACTTAATAATTGGGTATCTTTACAGTAAAATAATGTAAACTGCTTAAAGGCAAAAAAATCATTATTTAATATCTTTGCAATTAAAGACAATAATTTCATGTATACTAAACTTTGATAGGATACTAGCTAAAAACATTAAACCAGAAATAGTGGGTGATTAACATACCCGCGTTCTGCAACATTAAGTGGATGTGAGATAGCCTGCTCTCAATGAGAAACAAATGCGGGGATCCGGACATCTCAACTGTTTACAATTTACAAAGCTCTAACGGCATGCTCTGTATTATGGTAAAACATCAAATGAAGATCAAAAATGCAAATCCTTGTTCACCATTATTAGGTCTGTGGAAACAAAACGGCAATCAAAACTATCGACTACAAAGAATAACGTTCACCTCAGGTGCAAATTGGTAATTGTAAAAAGGAAAATAACAAGCTATTTTATGTATGTCATTGTGAAGAAATGTATGAACATTAATGTGTCATCTTTAACATCACAGTATGGATAAGTAAAAATTAGTAAACTACAAAAATAAAAAATAATCAGTAAATTATTACCCGATTAATGCATAATATATTGAAATTTGGTTAAGGGAATACCTAATAACTTGCATTGATTTGCATACCAGACATCAAGGCCAGAATCCGAGGTGTTCTTTTAATTAAGTACCACTATTTCTAAAATTTTGTAAGTTTCACTTAGTTCTTTGTTCTTTTTTTGCTGGGTTTAGGTGACAATGTCACCTGCACTAGACACTTGATGAAGCTCTGAAAAAGAACAGTTCATTTTTTTTTATTCAAGTTCATTTAATAATAATTGGGAGTTATTTTAAAGCTAATTTGATCATGTATAATGTATGCTTAGATTGACAACCGTGGTTGGAAGTGAAACCAAGGATAAATGCTTTGAGTAGATGATAAGATTAGGTATAATGTATCATGTATAATGTTTCTTGGCAGTCAACACTTATGCTGTCCCAGTTTGCCACCCTACCGACCACTCTGCCCTCCTCAGTTTTCTTGCTACTTTTAAAGACCCTTACATTGGTGTCTTCAAATCTAGGACTGCTCCTAATTTTTGCAGCGTAGATAAGTCTAACTTTGTTGTAGATGGAGCAAACATCACAGATGTAAAAACAGGACATTTCTGAATCAAATTTTGATTTTGAAGTGCTTAATACATTTTCTATTTCGGTTATATCAATGAAAGAGGTGAGTTTTAACAACAACAAAAAACATGATGCTATGCTTTATGATTCAGTACTTTTGAATAATGATTATGGAAGGTTGGAACTACTTCACATGATAAGAATGTGGTGGATATTGTTGAACTAGACACAACAGTTCATGGGCTTGGAAATTCACACCGTGTTGACTATTCTGGTTTGCCACATGATGATGTGTTTCATAAGGATGCTTCATCACGTAGAGGGGAGGGTGTCAGTGTGCCAGATAAATGTTGATCATCATATTTTTGCTAAATCATTTTTTTTATTTGATGATGACACAGTGCACTAATCACGGTGTTTGTAAATTGATGAAGAACACATTACATATGTTTTTGGTGGAATACATAAAGTAGGCTTATACTCAGAAAAAAAGTTTTTGCTGATTCTGGTTTGGGGATACCTGATGTAAATAGTGGTTGCGTTTGTAAATTAATTTTTCCTTTAAATTAATTTTTAATATGTGTAATTTGTTTGTAAATGGTTATATTTATGTATAGATTTTTTCATTTATAAGTCTCTGCGTAAGATTTTTATATTTCTACATAGTGGGTTCTTTTGTTGCTATTTTGTTGATGTTTCCGTTTGTTATACTTGTATGTAATTCTAACTTTTGACCGTTATACTTGTGTACAGGTAATTAGTATTTCCGAAGTGAAGAACAACCGCATCAAAGCGCCGACGGTAATTAATCCATGAACAATACTTCTACCATTATGTATTATAATATTTTGTTCGTACTAGCTGTGTAGACTTGCTTGTAAATGGTTGTGGTATGTGGATTAGCTTATTTTGTTGAAATACTAATATTGAGTTGATTATGGGTATTATATTTGATTATGCGAATAATGTGTTTTTTTAGTTATTTGAATATGGTGATTATCGATGTTGGTTTGAAAATGATAATTATGTGTTTGGTTTTTTGTTTAATATTGCTATTATGAATGATTGTTGGAATTGATACAAGCCATTTACAGTAATAACAATTTGCAAAAAATATTGTAGCTAAAATGAAACGCAATAAAAAATATACAGAAGGAAAAATTAAATGTTGGAAAAATATTATAGCAGCATACAAAAAATGTTACAAAAAATAGAAAAAGGGTGCAATTGTCACTTTGGTGCAGTTTTAAGACGCTGCAAAAAAACCTTTTGTATGGTTTTTGAAATGCTACAATATGTTCATTTTTGGTTGCCTTTACTATAGCGCAACTAAAACTTTCGGACTTTTAGTTGCATGTCGAGTCGTAGCGTTTATTAAAACGCTACTACAAGTTTTAGTAGCGTTTTTACAACGCTACTAAAGGTCTTTTCTGGTGTAGTGTAATCAATTTAGTCTTTTCTGTATTTACATATCATTATTGATCACTAGTGTAACACCCCGAATTTTTAATGACATTAAAGAAAATAAATTAAATAATAATTAATTTAATATTCAGAATTAGAGGAAGTGGACTGCACCATTGCGTCCGTCTCGAAATTCTGGTCAAGTTAGACGTTTGGTTTGCGTAAAACGGACACTGTATGAAGAAGTTATGAAAGTTTTAAGTTTGTATACGCACAGAAATATTTTATGTATACGCTCGAGTCAAAGGTGAGTTAGAGATGAGTCATAATCCTATCCAGAGGATTCAAATTCGAAAAATTCGTCTGAACGGCAAAATTCCCGCTCTAGGGGGTCGACCCCCCTGAAGGGGTGTCGACCTAGGGGTCGACCCATCCATAGGGGCGTCGACACCCCTGGGGCTGAGGTGACACTTGGTTTCAGGGGGTCTGGCAGCTATATATATGTGTCATATTTCTCATATTCTCTTGATTGAGAGTCATGGAGGCCTTATGGTGCTGGAGTGCGAACTGAACCGTCTCTACAACAACATATTCTACAAATCCAATTCAGAAATTCTAGATCCGTTCTTCTTAAATTCTCTAAACCTGACGCTGTGAGTTTCTAGATTACTTTTAGGTTTAGATAAATAAAAGTATACTTTGAAAGACTATGAATTGGATATGTTGTAAAGTATGATTCTGTGTTAATGGGAAATTCTATACTATGTCTTGACCGATCTGTTTTCCTAGATCTAATAAAATTGTGGTGATTCGATTATGTTGCTTATGTGGATCTTGACTTGTAACCATGTTATGGTGGATGTACATCTATTAATTTGGACAATTGTGACATTACATGGATCTAGATATTTATGTTAATTAGCATTCACTTGTAATATTGTGATACATTGAGATATGTTGTAAACTTGACATGTGAATCCACCCTTTGATCTAAACATGTTACTATGTCACCCTAACTATGTTAGATCCATGTAATTGGACACCTAATGTTTAATCTAGATCTCATTATGCTTGCTTAAACATCATAGTGATTGCCACAAGTTACCAGTTTGATATCCAATTTATTATGATGTTAATCACATGTCCATTCACTTTGTTATTATGGCAGTTTATATTCATGTTTATGCCAAGACATGTTGAAACTATCACCCATGTCATATTCCCTTTTTATTGTTATAGCTAGGCTACTTTATAGCCTAGATGCCGCCAAAATATGTATGAATACGTTAGAGAGGAAACGGGGAAAAAAGGATTATAATTGGCATGATTTATGTAATGTCTAATATGAAATGGGACATGAAATTCAAATGGCGAAAACATGGAAATAGTTACCTATAATGACTTTGGTAGATTTAGATTAATTTGGAATGTTTAGTAATTTACAATTAGGAATTTTAAATTGTACTTATGACACGATGTTAGGTTACATTAGTGGTGGAAGTCTGCGCGGACCCGACCGGCATATCCAGCAGCCACTAATGTTGAACCTAATGCGGGAGGTCTAAGTACGAAAATACGAATCGGGTTAAGACATGAGGTTAGGCCCAACTTTGGAATAAGACTGCCCGGACCTGACCAACAAATCCAGCATTCACACATTGTAGGCCTAATATGGGAGGTCTAGCCCATTATGAAAAGGTCGGGTGTGCCGACTTGTGCAGGATCTATAATATGGCTATGCGGAAGTAAATGATAATCTAAATTATACAATAGCTACACAGGTAAAAATTCGCAAACAAGAAATATATCACTAACAAATATAGATGCAGTAAGTAGAGTAAAGTAAAGTAATGACACCAGAATTTTTATACTGGTTCGGACCTCCCGTCCTACGTCCAGTCCCGAAGCTCCTCTTCGGCTTTTCACTAAACAACACCCTCGCTTCACCCGGAGGAACAGGTTCACAACTACTTGATTTACGGGATACAAGTTTACCCACTTGATTTCACGGGCTACAAGCATACCCACTTGATTTACGGGCCACAAGCTTACCCACTTGATTTCACGGGCTACAAGCTTACCCACACAGGACAATTACAAGAGTTTGACTTCTGACTGTGTTCTTCTTTCAACACTGATTAGCCAACGATTGAGTACACCCTTCCTATAATCTTATCCTCAAATGAAATTTGATGTTTAGAAAGATTAGGAAGTATAATATCGAATTGAATCACAAGTGTATGAAATATGCTTGGAGATTCAACCGATAAAATGAATGCTTTTTGAGTGCTTTTTGAACGAGAAGAATATTGCAAGATAGATCAGAAAATAGAGAGAAATTTCGGTGATTTGGATGATTGTAAAATCATGTATTTATAGAGATCGAGAGGTTGCAAATGTTGGTGAAAAGATGCATCTAAAAGGAGTGATTATTCATGAAGAAAAATGGATGCAACTCTTGAAGAAAGAAGATGACTTTTCAATATAACGGTCAAAATTCAAAAACCTGTTGACCTATAGAATTTTATAGGTCGGCATGTTTTTAGCCGTTGGAATTCAAAAACCTGTTGACCTATAAAATTTTGTAGGTCGACCTATTTTTGACCGTTACAATTTAAAAACCTGTTGACCTATAAAAAAATGTAGGTTGACATGTTTTCGGTCATATGCATAAAAAATGTCTTCATGAGTAGTATTTTCAAACAATTAGAAGTATGATTATTTGAGGATAGATTTTAACATTTTATAACTCTAAATAATCAACTTCTAACCTATGAAGTCATCTTGTCTTCTTTTTGTCGATGTAGAAGCTTCTTCTTGTCATAAATCAAAATAACCATCGACGCTTCGACTCAACATTCTCCCCCTTTTTGATTGATGACAACCTGGCATAATAAAGGTATTGTTCCTTGTATATTGCTCCCCCTGTATATATGCTCCCCTTGAATTATACAATGTGTTGCTCCCCCTGTATATATGCTCCCCTTGAATTATACAATCTGCATAGCACTTGTTAGTAACATTTTCTCCCCCTTTGTCATCGACAAAAAGGGTATATAGTATTGCAAAAATGATAGTAACAACAATATTACTATAAGGTTTTCTCCTTCTGGATACAAGCTCCCCCTGAATTTCTGCAACATTTGTTATAATATAAATAATCTTACCTTTTGATTCCTGCATTAACAAATGTTAGCATACATATACTTTTACCATATCAAGCATATAATTTTTAAATAGTATATGTAATCGGTCGACAGTGAGGAAGGTCGGTCGACAGATTAATTTTCTATCTGAAATGAAAAAACATTATAATCATTGATCGGTCGACAGGGAGAACTAGGGCGGTCGATAGAAAAATGTTCTGGATGATATTTGAAAACAATTTTGAATTGGACCGGTCGACAGGAAATAAAGGGGCGGTCGACCGTTAAAAGTTCTGTTTGAAAAGGAATGTAAATTTTTAAATGTAGCAGTCGACAGGTGTATATTGGCATGTCGACAGGTCAAAGTTCTGGAAGATTTTCGAATGTATTTTCTAGCCCAACCGGTCGACAAGACTTAATTGAGCATATGAAAAGGTCGGGTGTGTACACGACTTGTGCAGGATCTATAATATGGCTATGCGGAATGTATGTGATAACTTAAGTTATTCAATAGTTACACAGGTAAAAATCCACAAACAAGAAATATATCACTAATAGCTATAAATGCAGTAAAGTAAAGTAAAGTAGAGTAACGACACCAGGATTTTTATACTGGTTCGGACCTCCAGTCCTACGTCCAGTCCCGAAGCTTCTCTTCGGCTTTTCACTAAACAACACCCTCGCTTCACCCGGAGGAACAGGTTCACAACTACTTGATTTACGGGCTACAAGTTTACCCACTTGATTTCACGGGCTACAAGCTTACCCACTTGATTTCACGGGCCACAAGCTTACCCACTTGATTTCACGGGCTACAAGCTTACCCACACAGGACAATTACAAGAGTTTGACTTTTGATTGTGTTCTTCTTTCAACACTGATTTGCCAACGATTGAGTACACCCTTCCTATAATCTTATCCTCAAGTATATGATTTGAATGCAAAGATTTAAGGAAGAAAGATTGCTTGTTGAATCAAATGATATAAAACTGATTCAAGGATTCAACAAGTATTGAATATTTGAGAGAGCTTTTAGAATGCAAGAGAGTATAGAGTTAAGATCAGAAAATAGAAGAAGATTCGGTGATTTGAAAGTATGATTTCAAGTCTATTTATAGTGTAGAATAGTTGCATTCCTTCATGAAGAGTTTCTATAAAGAGTTGTGTCCATTTCTCTTGAAATTGAATAGAAATCTCTTCACAAAAAGAAGCATCCTTTCAGAAAAAATTACAGCAAGAAAAAAGGTCGACAGGTCGAAATTAACAGGTCGATGGGTATTTGAAAAAAATAGCCGTTATGTGAAAAAAACAGCAGGACCGGTCGACAGGTCCTTTTTGGGCAGTCGACCGTTTTCTTGCTGTGGACCGGAGGACCTCTCCGGTCCACGGTCCACAGTCTATATCACTCTGCACTCTTTCCCGGTCGAAGCCTGGACCGTTTGGGCTTTTTCTGTGACTTTTCAATTCTTCAAATATACAGATTTCAGCCCCAGCTAATTTCAATTTCTAAATTGTTTTGTGCATTCGTGTTATACTTTGAGGATAGATTTTAACATAAATCTAACACGACTCCATATCTACACATATATAATCTTAGCTCCATGTCATGATTTCCATTGATCTTCACTACGATCTTCATTGATTTTCACTTTGATAAATATGAATTCAGCTCGTCAATGATCTCTATTTCTATGTTGTCATTAATCAAAATCTTGTGTATCAACAGTGGTTTGGGTATACTTGGACGTATGACCTAAGCCTACCAACTCATGGTGGAAGAGATCATCTCATTTTAGTTATACTAGTAATAATGCATAGTAGTCATTAGTGAGGCACATACACCTTAACTTGCTTACCTTGTCGCACCTTCCATTTATGTAGCGATCTCTCTTATCCACTTTATATGCTTATCATGTTGCTTTTATTTATCTACTGGCTAAAAGTAGCTAGACTCGCCAGACTTTATGTCTGACCCTGTTGTTTCTCCTTCTTTCTTCCGTCCCCCCTAGGTTCCTAGGGAGTAAACACTCAGACTTAATCAGGAATCAGATATTATCTTGCTAGGAGCTACTTCTGAAGTATGACATAAGTTCTTGTCTCTATTATGGCTTAACTCTTTATTTGGGGGAATGATGCTTTTTATTTACTTATGTACTCTGATGGTGCAAGACAGAAGTTATTTTATTGTAATAGTTTTTGTGACTTATGAAATTGTGGACCACGATATTATGATTTTTGTTTGAAATAAAAGTTCAAATTTTCCGCTGCTACCTTATTTATATATGTCTTGTAATTATTCTGTGTCTGTTTACCTATAGCGCTTCACGAAACTTAATGCATTCCCTTAGTGAGTGACATTAACGGATGTGGGGTGTCTCACTTGGTATTAGAGCTGAAGGTTACAAGATTATATAAAAGTTTTTGGAAATTATTTTCAAAAAGGTTTTAAAAGAAAAGCATTTTCAAAAGAAAAGCATTTTCAAAAGAAAAGCCTATTTTGAAAAACATTCCCCAAAAATCCATACGTAGTATCCTTCGGTCCTTTATCTAAATTTCTTCCTTTTCCCATTTTCAGCATGTCTGGGGAACAAAACATCCCTAATATCCCGGAGGGCGTCACAATACTTGGATGGTTCCGTAGGTATTTGGAGGCCCCGGCGCCTGCCGGAGACCAAGAAAACGTTCCTCCCCCAGTTGCACTAGTCATTCCTCCTCCTCCCCCCCTCCAAGAGCTGATAACTTTGCCAAGATCTGCAAAGACTTCCGGGCTATTGGAGGAAGGCCATTCCATGGGAACGAGACATTCATAGAAGCTCGGAATTGGCTTAAGGATACCGATGACTTATTCGTAATCTTTGAAGTGGAGGACCGAAGGAAAATTTAATTAGCTACTTGGCTGTTAAAGGACGAAGCCTCATTTTGGTGGGAAATCACCCAAGCTGGACGTCCGGTAGAAACTTGGGAAGACTTTAGATAGAGGTTCGAAATGAAATTTCTTTCCTAAGCAGAAAGAAGCATATAGATGGAGAGGTTCTTAACACTCAAACAAGGAAATTTGACGTTGAAGGAGTATGTGAACAAGTTTAACCAACTGGCAAGGTTCGGGATAGAGTTGGTAGACACACCGCACAAAAGGGCTTTGAGGTTTGCTTAGGGGTTGAATGAGCCTTTGCATGGTTTAGCTATGTCCCATCTTCCAATGGGGGCCACCTTTGAAAAGCTTGTTAATATGGCCCTAATGCATGAGGAGTACAAGGGAAAGAAGAAGGAAGCAAAGACCGATGGGACATCGCAGAATAAGAAGGTGTGGCCCAAGAAGGGGCAGCAACAACAGCAACAACAGAAGAAAGGGGGAAAAGATGATAAAGGCAAGGATAAGAGAAAATGTAACAATTGTGGAAAGGAGGGCCACGTGATCAAAGATTATAAGAAAAGGGAGGCCAGTTGCTTGAATTGCGGAGAGGTTGGACAATTCTCTAAAAAGTGCCCAAAGAAACAGGGATCGCAGGGAACAAGGGCAAAGAGCAGGGACTTCTGGAGGGAAGGTGCATTCTCTCGCGATCAGTGCTCCTGAAAGAGGTAGAAATTTTTTCGCAGAAAGTTTAGTTTCTCTTTCAAACCATCCAGTTAGAACACTTTTTGATTCTGGTGCTTCACACTCGTTTATATATGATTGAAACTCTACATTTAATTACTAGTATGGTAGTAGATCCCGTAGTTATTTCAAACTCCATTGGTGGTTCGTCTCATTTATCGATGATTTTTCGGGGTTTGAAAATATCTGTGTTAGGCGTCGAATTTAAATGCGATGCGTATGTGCTCGGGTTTATGGGCTATGGGTTGATTCTAGGAATGGATTGGCTTACCACGTATGGGGCCATTCTGGATTGTGAGAGGAGGGTTGTTAGACTCCCGACTTGTCATGGGAAGACGAAGTTTCTTGTGACCCTCAAGGGTCTGTTATGCTTAGCTTCCTAGAGTCTTTAGATGCATCAAAAGATGGTTTGCAGTCTGTTCCAATGGTTCGAGATTATTCAGATGTTTTTGATGAGGTATGGGGTTTACCTCCAAGACGCGAAATTGACTTCCGTATATATCTGGTGGACAATGCAAAGCCAGTTGCATTATCAGTACGCCACATGGCTCCAAGGGAAAGGAGGGAGCTGAGTAAGAAAGTAGGGGAGCTACTTGAAAAAGGGTTTATCAGACGAAGTATATCGGAATGGGGTGCTCCAGTAGTATTCGCAACTAAAGTGGATGGTTCGCTTCGTTTGTGTGTTGACTATAGAGAGTTAAATACGCTCACCAAGAAGAATAGGCACCCGCTTCCGAGGATTGATGATTTATTTGATCAGCTTGTTGGTGCCTCGGTATTTTCTCAGTTGGACTTGGCTACGGGGTTCAATTAGCTGAGGGTGGCTGAGAACAGCATAGATAAGACTACTTTCAGAACTCCAGACGGTTTCTTTGAATGGCTAGTTATGCCTTTTGGGTTGACAAATGCACCCGCCTATTTTGTTGATTTGATGAGTAGTGTGTTTCGGGAGTTCCTAAACAAATTCGTCGTAGTCTTTGTTGATGATATTTTGATCTTCTCCAAGAGTGAAGAAGAGCATACCCAACATTTGGGAGAAGTTTTGAAAACTCTCCGTGACCATCAGCTAAAAGAAAAGTTCTCCAAATGCCATTTTTGGAGAAAGGAGGTGAGATCCTTGGGGCATGTAGTCTCCAAAGAAGGGATAGCTGTAGATCCCGCGAAGGTGGTCATAGTATGAGATTGGCAGATTCCTAAAAATGCAACCAAGGTGAGAAGCTTTCTTGGGTTGGCAGGTTATTATAGGAAGTTCATTAAGGACTTCGCGAAGATATCAGCCCCTCTCACCAGGCTGACAAAGAAGAATTTGACATTTTCATGGGACATAGACTATGACGTTGCTTTCCAACGACTAAAATGGACTCTGACAACAACCCCAGTCTTGAACTTTTCCGATGGAAGTAAAATGTTTACTATTTACACTGATGTGTGCGGTATATGGCTTGGTGTGGTTCTGATGCAAGAAGAAAAAGTAATATGTTATGGGGGTAGACAGTTGAGAGTTCATGAGAAGAACTACCCTACCTATGATTTAGAGCTAGTTGCCGTAGTATTCGCATTAAAGACGTGGCATCATTATTTATTTAGAGAAAAGTTCTAGTTATACATCGATCATAAATCTCTCAAGTATCTATTCTCACAAAAGGATCTAAACTTAAGGCAACACGGTGGATGGAGTTCTTAGCTTCATATGATTTTGAGATTACTTATACTGCTGGCAAGGGTAATGTGGTGGCAGACGCATTAAGTAGGCAGAGGGTGACCCTGATTCCTCTGTTTGTGGAAAGAAAGAACTTGGAGTTCATATCACCTTTTGATTTTAGACCCTCCATCGAAGTTTTGCCTTATTTGTTTGCATCCTTAGAGATACGACCGACTCTTGTGGATCAGATAGGAGCTTCGCAACAAGGTGACTCATAGATTCTAGACATCAGGGATAAGCTCAGAAGAAGAGAAACTTCTAGTCACCTCAATAGGTAGGTCATAGATGAAAAGGGGTGGTTGCGACGAGATGGAAGGCTTTGTGTTCCTCAAACTGGAAGCTTGATAAAGGCAATCCTAGAAGAAGCCCACCATTCTAAGATGACTATTCATCCAGGCGGTGACAAGATGTACATAGACATGAAGAGGGTTTTATTTTGGGCTGGGATGAAGAAGGACGTGGCCGAATTTGTTTCTCAATGTTTGGCTTGCCAGCAAGTCAAAGCTGAGCAAAAGAATCCCGGTGGATTGCTTCATCCGTTGGAGGTTTCGCAGTGGAAATGGGAGAGTGTCTGTATGGATTTCATAGATAGTTTTCCAAGATCGAAGAAAGGTAATACCAGTATTTGGGTGATAGTGGACAGACTCACTAAGAGCGCTCACTTTATTCCAGTTAAAAGTAAAAGGACGGCATCATGGTTGGCAGCAATTTATGTTCGTGAGATAGTTCGTCTCCATGGAGTTCCTTCCAGCATCGTGAGCGATCGTGACCCTATCTTTACCAGCGAATTTTGGAGGAGCTTGCAAGAAGCAATAGGTACATAGTTGTGTTTGAGCACCGCTTATCATCCTCAGACCGACGGGCAGACGGAGAGGGTAAACAGAATTCTAGAAAATCTTTTAAGGCTGTGTATCCTTGACTTCGGAGGGACTTGGGAAGAGAATCTTCCTTTAGTAGAATTTGCCTATAATAACAGCTATCAGGCTAGCATCGGTATGGCAGCCTTCGAAGCATTGTACGGACGACCCTGTAGATCGCCAACTTGTTGGTGGGAATCCACAGAAAGATTATTACTTGGACCAGATATGGTTAGGGAAACGTCCGAAAAGATTGACCTTATTCGACGGCGGATGAAGACAGCTCAAGATAGGAAGAAGTCCTATGCAGACAAGAGAAGGACTGACATCGAATTCGAAGTGGGAGACTTAGTTTTTATCAAGGTATCACCTCTGAGGAATGTGGTTCGCATCGGATCAGTAGGGAAATTGGCACCTAGGTTTATGGGACCATTTCCCATAACCGAGAGGATTGGCCAAATGGCCTATAGAGTAAAGCTCCCAGAAAATTTATCCGGTGTTCATGACGTTTTCCATGTCTCTCATCTACGGAAGTGTCCGCATGACACTGCGGAAGTTGTTGAGCCGAGCATGTTAGAAGAAGTTGAAGTAGAACGGGAGGCGACAGTCAGAAGAGTCCCCGCCCGTATTCTAGGGTCAGAGGTTAAGAAGCTGCGCAATAAGGAAATCAAGTTGTTAAAGGTTCAATGGGGAGATAACCCAGAAGATGCGACTTGGGAGACCGAAGACAAGATTTGTGCTTCGTACCCTTTTTTTCGAGGGTACGTTCTTAACTCCTTTCCTAAGTTTTATCAGTACTTGTTTCTGTCAATAGAATATATCTTATCCATTGTATTTTCGACCTTTAGATAGGAATCCTATGGATGTAAACATGTGTTTGAAACATATTATGTTTGATGGATGCAAGTGGATGCAAGTGTTTGCTAGTGGTTGCCTGCGGACATATATATACACACATTAGGCACTAAGATCGGCTCAATCACTTTCATATTTCATATGGATGTGTGTGCATTTTATTTTATTTTATGGATGAAAATGGATGAACTGGCATATGGATGTCGCATTTGGACGAATGGGTGTGCACACATATAGAACTTATATGATACAACAGGATTATTTGCATACATATTGGATTCATGGCACTAACATACATTGCATTAAGGAGGTCAACTGAATCAGTAGACCGCTGATCTTCGCATTAGTCTTGGGACATATACACACATCTATGCATATGTTCATATAAGCATTAGCAATCTTTAAGGACAATGGATGTCAGTGATTGGTGGATGAGTAGATGGATGATGGATGGTAGGATATGCACTCTTCTCAACTTAGAGATCTCGGGGAAGAAATCCTTTGAATAAGGGAGAATGTAACACCCCAAATTTTTAATGACATTTAAGAGAATAAATTAAATAATAATTAATTTAATATTCAGAATTAGAGGAAACGGACTGCACCATTGCATCCATCTCGAAATTCTGGTCAAGATAGATGTTTGGTTTGCGTAAAACAGATAACGTATGAAGAAGTTATGAAGGTTTTAAGTTTGTATATGCACAAAAATATTTTATATATACGCACGAGTCAGAGGTGAGTCAGAGATGAGTCAGAATCCTTTCCAGAGGATTCAAATTCGAAAAATTCCTCTGAGCGGCAAAATTCCCGCTCTAGGGGGTCAACCCCCCTGAAGGGGTGTCGACCTAGGCGTTGACCCACCCATAGGGGTGTCGACACCCCTAGGGCTGAGGTGGCACTCAGTTTCAGGGGGTCTGGCAGCTATACATATGTGTCATATTTCTCATATTCTCTTGATAGGGAGTCATGGAGGCCATATGCTGCTGGAGTGCGAACTGAACCGTCTCTACAACAACATATTCTACAAATCCAATTCAGAAATTCTAGATTCGTTCTTCTTAAATTCTCTAAACGTGACACTGTGAGTTTCTAGATTACTTTTAGTGTAAGGACCCGTAACTTCCCCGGTAAGGAAAGAGCGGATACTTTGAGAACAACACACAAAAGAACGCAAACAGAAGAACATTTCATTGTTAATTAAAACAATTCATCAAAATACAAGAATATACAGAGTATAAAAACAAATAATATACATTTGAGAAATATCAGAGATTACAATAAATTACAATGCAGCGGAAAATAATACAAAACACAACTGGAGGAGATATGCGGATACAAAGCTTTCCGAATATCGTTCCAGCTGTAAACCAGGATCCTGTGAATATAAATCTGCAAAACCAAAACTACTAGCTGCCCGTGTCAAAATAAGGGCACCTAGAGTTTAGGTTAAAACAATAAACTCCAGGTCAGTCATGTGACTAGTGTGAGAACTAAAACAGATATTAATCTTTATTTTAAAGTTCGGTAAATCAAGGGACCATGTCGTATAACACGGAACGGGTTTCCTCCCAAGAATACCAATGCATAAATCAACAGCGCGATGCTAAATAAAGAAAAATGAAGCTATTATAAAACCCAGGTCCCATCACACAATGCAACACAAACCAGAGGATAGGGTTTTACCTTATAATAGCCAAAGAATGCTTAATACGCTAAAACAAATCATTTGATACTATATTAAGTGTATAGTGTTTAAAAAAAATTTAATCATAAGTATCAATCATAGACGGCATGGGTACCATATATCATGTCGCCATACTAGTTCTACAAATAAAACCGCAAAATCACATATTTGGAAATTGGATTTCCATCTGTGAACCGAGGCAAGAGATCGTCCTTTACCGATTCGAGACAATCTAGCCCATGTCTCAGGACCCAGACACAGGTGAGCCCTTGGATCGTCAGGGCCGGTCCACCGATGTGGATTAAAATGCCTGAACACTGCGTTTCCCCGCCCTTTTGGGCATAAATGAGCCAACGAATGACTTCATCGGACCCGGATTGTCCGATCTAACCGAGGCGCCTCGCAACAGCAACAACCACACGGGTGAAAAATATATAAATGTCAGCCAGTTTAAGCACTGACACCACCACCACTAGCTAGAAGGAAACGCATGCCCTCCCTGAGGTCCTCTCCCGTTTCTGGTTCACAACCGGGGTGTAAGGCTCGCGAATTAACGTTACACAAAGCTATGCCACACAGGCAGTGCTTTGATCATCAACCACAAGACTTTGCTTTTCAACAGAAGCCTTGATCATTTGCATCTCAGCATGCCACACAGGCAAACCACTCCATGCAACCGATATCCATCAATCACACAGAATGATATCCAATGTCAGACACACAGTCCATTTACAAGTCCGTTCTGGGTCTGAACGAAACCGGAGGCACCACGTACCTCGCATATGCATCGATCTCCAAGTACGTCTGGACGATCACCAACTGATTCCCTCCTCTTGGGTGTACAACCCAATCAAGATCATCAGTAATTATCCAAACGATGTGAAGACCTCCGGTCTTCGACCACCGTCTTCATCTTCGACTTATCGTCGTATTAGTTATTCAGAATGGGATAAACCCGGTCTTTCTGAATAACTCGCGTATATAATAAACAAGTGTTACACAAACACAACATACGCCTCATTCCAATTCATCTGTCACTAACCGTAAATTAGTAAGAGAACAATTCCCCAAATATTAACCCCGAAGGCCGAAAACCAACATCAGATCAATACCCAGGAAACCATTCATCTTAACTAATCTTTAGTTAGTTGTTAAATTTCACATTCCTAGGGAAAGGTTCCCATTAATTTTATCAAAGATAAATTATTTAAATTTATTCTTTAATCTTCTTTTGAATATCAATTCAAACCAAATTATGGTTTATCCAAACTAGTCGGGATTAACAAACCTTACCGAAGTAATCAATTATTAAATTTCCCAACCCCAACCTATTCATCCCATGAAGTAAAACTGATAATACTTCATATCTAACACCACGGTGTTATCGGTAAATTCAATCACCATTTCACGTTTTAAATCTAATTAAAGATTTAACTATCGTCTGGAGTAAAACTGGTGATACTCCCTTCTCGATCATTCCTTGAATTTGATAATTTTAATTATCAAATTCACTTTTCAATCTATTTAAAGATTCATTAAAACTCCACTTAGTTTTAATCTTTAACTGGGTTAAAGAACCAATGTCATTTAAAACACGGTTCACGATAAACCCAAAATCGCATTTCTATTCCATCAGCCCTTAACCGTAAATTAGCCAGTGAACAATTCCCTAAGTAATAACCCCGAAGGCCGAAACCAACATCAGATCAATACCCAAGAAACCATTCAACTTAACTAATCTTTAGTTAATTTCTGATTTTCTTAACTCCATTAGGTGTAAGAACAGTATTATTAAAGATACCGTTCACGACAACCCAAAATCACATTGCATTAATTATCGGGTTAAAGAGCCAATGTTATTTAAAACACCGTTCACGATAAACCCAAAAATCAATTCCAATTCAATTCCAATTAAATATTATTTAATTGGTACACCTCATTAAATCTAAATAAAAAGATTTAATCTTTTTCTCAACTGGGTTTAAGAACAGTGTTAATGAAGACACCATTCACGACAAACCCAAATCCCATTTGATATTAAATACAAGGCTCTGAATAGAAAATATATCGGCTTATATTCAATATCAAATTCTACGACCAACAAATATCGTATTGGAAATAACGATATAAATATATCTGTCAAATTTTCATAACAATATCTGTATAATCACGACATTCAATATCGAAATATTCCGAAGATAATTTCGATTCAAATCCATTTCCAATTTATATATTGGAAATCCTGGTTATTTTCAAAACCATTTCAAATCCAATTTATTTATTTCTAAAATTAATTGAATTACATTCCTAGTTCAAAACTAGTTCATTTCGATAAAAATCGATTTTTATCTTTTCAAATATGGAGTTTTTCATCCCAATTCTTTCCAAATCATTTCTTATGAATTTACATTAATTATTAATATTTTTAATAATTTTATCAAGGTCCGTACAGTCGATTTCCATCAACGGCCATCGAACTGCACTTACAGCGACCTTTTCCAAATTTGATTTGGACATAATTCCAAATCCAACCGTTAGATTTCTAATTTCTAACATTCGTTAGAAAGCTCTTTTCGATACGAACCCAACGGTTTCGGTTTTAGGAGAATCCGACGGTCGAATCTCCCGTAATATCCATTCGAAGTCAATGGTCGAAATTCACGAACAGCCGCAGCGCGGCGCGTTCTATTCAGGCCATTATATATATATATTATATATATATATATTTCATCGATTTTCTTTTAAAACGTATTTTATAAATCGTTTTAAATTCGTTTTCAAAACTATTTCAACTTATATTCAATTTCAAATCAAAATTGAATATTCCATTATAAATTCGTTTTAAATTCATTTCAAATCGATCAATTCAAATCGATTTCAATTCAATTTCAATTCGTTTCAATTTAAATCGAATTTCAATTCATTTCAATTTTAATTCGAATTTCAAATCATTTCAAAATATCTGATTTTGAAATCACTTTCAATATTCATTGTAAAATGAATAAAATCGCCAGAATTCCCGTTCGTGTTAAAATGGCGTTTATCTACTTAACACGGCTTTACATTTCAATATTCACTGAATATTATTTTAAAATATTTGTTAATTCTGAACTGGAATCAGACACAGTCAATTACCATATAATGTGGTTATATGGATTTCACACAACAAATGTAAATAACAACAATGAAAACAACAATCCATCATCCAAAGTGCATTCTACACTGAATAAGCATTAAATATAAATATTCGACGCTTATACAGCCTGTCAATCAATCGATTGACATACAACTAGTTATTGGGATTAGTGTATGCCCAATATCATCCCAATACCCGTGTGGGGTTTCAATCAAACAAACACAGTTTTTATTTGTGCAGTTGGGCGATGTGTAAAATTTATCGTCCCAATCAATATCAGTTAAATGTGTGTATATAAACAAATCGTTCGATTTGTTTATATATATTTTATTTTATACACACGTTAAAAATTATATTTTTAACTATGAAATATTTTTAACTATATAAATATTTTATTTCACATCACACAATCAACTACACATCAAAATCAAACAAACAAGCATACAAGCCGTCCATGGTCTGTGGACGACGGGTGTCGGGTGCTACTAAACACCGTCTACATCCTAGTATATATTTTTAACTAGAAATAAATTAAAGGTGAGGAGTTCTCACAGAGGGTTCCACTCCGCCGTGCTTTGCTGTTGAACTGCTGAATCGTCTGTATCTGTTTGCAATTCTAATGCAGTCTTTTTCACGCTGTTCATAATAAAATTTATATTTTTATTACTTCATTTCAATAAATAAAATCATATTTTTATTCCTTCTTTATATATTTTTACAATGCTTCTTTCTATATAAAGATTATATTTTTATAACTCCACATGAATAAAAATCATATTTTTACTATCATACCTATATGAAAATCATATTTTTAATATGCCACTAGTATAAAAATTATATTTTTAACCTTTGTATAATATAAAAATTATATTTTTTTATTCACTATCTAAACAAAAATCATATTCCTCATTCGCTACAAACATTATAAAAATCACAACTTTCAATATAGAGAGTCATGTCTCTTTTATAATCAAAATCGCATCTTTCTCCTTTTAAAAATAGCAACTTTGTCTATAATTAAAAATTCAAACTTTGTTATGTTAAAAATTCAATCTTTACATAATGAAAAATCACCCCTTTAGCTTAATAAAAATCTTATCTTTGTATAGTTGAAAATCTCCTCTTTATGTCATTAGAAACCACATTTTTAATTAACTCTATATATTTTTAAAACTGAAATGAAAATAAAACATTATTAAAAACTCACCAAAATCGAAGTGTGGTCTGTCGCACTGGAGGTGGAGGGCTACGATGGTGTTCAGCTGGCCGGAGCTCACGGTTTGGGGCTGTTTTTGGCTTGGCCGTGTGGGTTTGGGTGCTCACGGGTTTCATCTGAGGAGGGGAGGAGCGAGCGGGAGTCGGAGGCGGTCAGGGAAGGGCGGCGCAGGCGGATTAGGTGGTGCGGTGGATGTGGGGTCGAGCGCCACGTCGAATAGGAGAAGGGTGGCTTCAGTGGAGGAAATGAGAGAGGGCAACGCGAGGGGGCTCGCGACGTGGAGAGAGAAGGAGGGACTGGGAGGAGGCGCGCCACCTCGTCGGCGGCGGCGGACGTGGGTGGAGGCCTGCGCGATGGAGGGCGTCGCGATTTATTTTTTTTTGTTTCTTTTAAAATGTCGGGTTGACTTTACTGAAGAGGGAATGGGGGGTTAAGGGAGATATATATATATATATATATTAATATTTAATTATTTTATTTCTCACCAAAAAGTAACTTTTTATTTCGAACTCGAAACGAGACCCACCGCCTGTCGTCCATAGCTAATTACCCCCATTCCGAACACAATGGGATATGTTTCGTAAGCTGATTCGATCGTTTCGATCAGTTTTCGTCAGAATCAACATATAACTCTATATATTGAATTTGAACGCGCATTTCAATTTACCGGGGCCACATACTAACTTTAAAAATTCCCGAAAAATATTTTCTAGCTTCGTATTGACGATACGGTCCTAACAAAACTAGTTTCGTCAAATTATGAGATCGTTTGAAAAATGACCATTTTCCAGTCGATTAAAATCAACTAAAACTGGTCAAATGCGTTTTCCTTTGCCACGCTCACATATTGATTCGAAAAATTATGAAAATTGGAATCTAGCAATAACTTGTGATCACGGATCCAACAAAAGTGGTTTCGTCGAAATCTGAGGTCGTTTGCAAAATTTCCATTTTTAAGGGCCAGAATTCCATAGCGACTATTCTGAATTTTCAACTGGGCATATCTTTTGATTCCCGCTATGAAATTTTGATTTTTCAGATTCGTTGGAAAGATATTCTCAATTAGATTCTAATATTTTTGGTTTCGCTAAAATCCGGTTTATTTTGATTCCTGTACATTCATTTGAACTTTGAAATCGAATTATCAAACTACCGCGCCATTTTCAATTCCTTTTATAATTATAAATAATTATTTATATTCTAACGACGATCTATATAAATATATACGTTCGAATTATATTCAAAATAATTTTCTCGTCGTTATTATTTAAAATAATCCATTTAAAATATTCAAAATTCATTAAAATTGCCAAAATAAAAAATTTAAATTGGCTCAGATTTTCGGGTTATTACAATCTCCCCCACTTAAAACTTTTCGTCCCCGAAAAGGAACGAAGTCGAAAGTTGTTTAACTAATCAACTCAACTTCCAATATTTTGACTACGGCTTAAGTTCTTCAACTTTTCAGTTTCTAAGAACTTTTCAAATTTTTCAAAAATTTGGCTAACACCCTAAATTTTCGAAAAATTTCGCCAAAACCTTCCCTGCACCGGGGACTTCAGGATATTTCATATAGCCTCCCATGGCCTTCTTCAATCCAAAAGAAAAAGAAAAATCCAAGCGGCTAGCCAATCGGCTCACAAAATCACCCAAAACTCAAGAAATACAATAAACATGTACCTATTTGTCGGGCAAACAATTTTATTCCTCTGCTCTAGCCTCCTTGCTATGACCTATTCAATGTAAGTACATGTATATGCAAGCAAATGCGACAAATTTTCAATACAATTCACTATTTGGTTAAATTTGGCCTAAATCACCATTCTTTCATATAATGGTTTAAATGAATAATCACACAACACATCCATCAATCAATTAGGTGATTAGCTTTTCAAATTCATAACTTGGATACATAGTCAAAAAATCACATTTTTGATGCCAAATCACAACAATAGGCCCTATCTAATTTTGGTTCTCACACCAGTCTAATGGAAATATAGAAATCTCACTTTCAAAACTCGAAAGTAAATACTAGCGACGGTGCCCCATTACCAGAATTATCCCCGGGCAACTAGAGTATGATTCTATAACTATCCAGTATATTAAAACTTCGAATACACGTTTGCAAGACGCATATGCAAAATCTTTATATATTGGATTGTCCAAATTCAATATAAATAAATATTCAAATACGTATAATACGATTTAAATTTCAAAACAAAATTGGTTTTCATTTTAAAAATATACTCTTCACACTCGTTCTAGGATGCTACTGATCCCATCTCTAACAAGTCATTCTTATTGGATAATACTAATCCAATCTCTGATGAATTCTTTCGTATGGTTCTAATGTGTCTTGTTCTCTGAGCTTTGTAAACCAAAGCTCTGATACCAAATGTAAGGACCCGTAACTTCCCCGGTAAGGAAAGAGCGGATACTTTGAGAACAACACACAAAAGAACGCAAACAGAAGAACATTTCATTGTTAATTACAACAATTCATCAGAATACAAGAATATATAGAGTATAAAAACAAATAATATACATTTGAGAAATATCAGAGATTACAATAAATTACAATGCAGTGGAAAATAATACAAAACAAAACTGGAGGAGATATGCAGAAACAAAGCTTTCCGAATATCGTTCCAGCTGTAAACCAGGATCCTGTGAATATAATTCTGCAAAACCAAAACTACTAGCTGCTCATGTCAAAATAAGGGCACCCAGAGTTTAGGTTAAAACAATAAACTCCAGGTCAGTCATGTAACTGGTGTGAGAACTAAAATAGTTATTAATCTTTATTTTAAAGTTCGGTAAATCAAGGGACCACGCCGTATAACACGGAACGGGTTTCCTCCCAAGAATACCAGTGCATAAATCAACAGCGTGATGCTAAATAAAGAAAAATGAAGCTATTATAAGACCCAGGTCCCATCACACAATGCAACACAAACCAGAGGATAGGGTTTTACCTTATAATAGCCAAAGAATGCTTGATACGCTAAAACAAATCATTTGATACTATATTAAGTGTATAATGTATGAAACAATTTCAATCATAAGTGTCAATCATAGACGGCATGGGTACCATATATCATGTCGCCATACTAGTTCTACAGTTAAAACTGCAAAATCACGTATTTGGAAATTGGATTTCCATCTGCGAACTGAGGCAAGGGATCGTCCTCTACCGATTCGAGACAATCTAGCCCATGTCTCAGGACCAAGACACAGGTGAGCCCTTGGATCGTCAGGGTCGGTCCACTGATGTGGATTAAAATGCCTGAACACTGCGTTTCCCCGCCCTTTTGGGCGTAAATGAGCCAACGAATGACTTCATCGGACCCGAATCGTCCGATCTAACCGAGGCGCCTCGCAACAGCAACAACCACACGGGTGAAAAATATATAAATGTCAGCCAGTTTAAGCACTGACCCCACCACTAGCTAGAAGGAAACGCATGCCCTCCCTGAGGTCCTCTCCCGTTTCTAGTTCACAACCGGGGTGTGAGGCTCGCGAATTAACGTTACACAAAGCTATGCCACACAGGCGGTGCTTTGATCATCAACCACAAGACTTTGCTTTTCAACAGAAGCCTTGATCATTTGCATCTCATCATGCCACACAGGCAAACCACTCCATGCAACCGATATCCATCAATCACACAGAATGATATCCAATGTCAGACACACAGTCCATTTACAAGTCCGGTCTGGGTCTGAACGAAACCGGAGGCACCACGTACCTCGCATATGCATCGATCTCCAAGTACGTCTGGATGATCACCAACTGATTCCCTCCTCTTGGGTGTACAGCCCAATCAAGATCATCAGTAATTATCCAAACGATGTGAAGACCTCCGGTCTTCGACCACCGTCTTCAGCTTCGACTTATCGTCGTATTAGTTATTCAGAATGGGATAAACCCGGTCTTTCTGAATAACTCGCGTATATAATAAACAAGTGTTACACAAACACAACATACGCCTCATTCCAATTCATCTGTCACTAACCGTAAATTAGTAAGAGAACAATTCCCCAAATATTAACCCCGAAGGCCGAAAACCAACATCAGATCAATACCCAGGAAACCATTCATCTTAACTAATCTTTAGTTAGTTGTTAAATTTCACATTCCTAGGGAAAGGTTCCCATTAATTTTATCAAAGATAAATTATTTAAATTTATTCTTTAATCTTCTTTTGAATATCAATTCAAACCAAATTATGGTTTATCCAAACTAGTCGGGATTAACAAACCTTACCGAAGTAATCAATTATTAAATTTCCCAACCCCAACCTATTCATCCCATGAAGTAAAACTGATAATACTTCATATCTAACACCACGGTGTTATCGGTAAATTCAGTCACCATTTCACGTTTTAAATCTAATTAAAGATTTAACTATCGTCTGGAGTAAAACTGGTGGTACTCCCTTCTCGATCATTCCTTGAATTTGATAATTTTAATTATCAAATTCACTTTTCAATCTATTTAAAGATTCATTAAAACTCCACTTAGTTTTAATCTTTAACTGGGTTAAAGAACCAATGTCATTTAAAACACGGTTCACGATAAACCCAAAATCGCATTTCTATTCCATCAGCCCTTAACCGTAAATTAGCCAGTGAACAATTCCCTAAGTAATAACCCTGAAGGCCGAAACCAACATCAGATCAATACCCAAGAAACCATTCAACTTAACTAATCTTTAGTTAATTTCTGATTTTCTTAACTCCATTGGGTCTAAGAACAGTATTATTAAAGATACCGTTCACGACATCCCAAAATCACATTGCATTAATTATCGGGTTAAAGAACAAATGTTATTTAAAACATCGTTCACGATAAACCCAAAAATCAATTCCAATTCAATTCCAATTAAATATTATTTAATTGGTACACCTCATTAATCTAAATAAAAAGATTTAATCTTTTTCTCAACTGGGTTTAAGAACAGTGTTAATGAAGACACCATTCGCGACAAACCCAAATCCCATTTGATATTAAATACAAGGCTCTGAATAGAAAATATATCGGCTTATATTCAATATCAAATTCTACGACCAACAAATATCGTATTGGAAATAACGATATAAATATATCTGTCAAATTTTCATAACAATATCTGTATAATCACGACATTCAATATCGAAATATTCCGAAGATAATTTCGATTCAAATCCATTTCCAATTTATATATTGGAAATCCTGGTTATTTTCAAAACCATTTCAAATCCAATTTATTTATTTCTAAAATTAATTGAATTACATTCCTAGTTCAAAACTAGTTCATTTCGATAAAAATCTATTTTTATCTTTTCAAATATGGAGTTTTTCATCCCAATTCTTTCCAGATCCTTTCTTATGAATTTACATTAATTATTAATATTTTTAATAATTTTATCAAGGCACGTACAGTCGAATTCCATCAACGGCCATCGAACTGCACTTACAACGACCTTTTCCAAATTTGATTTGGACATAATTCCAAATCCAACCATTAGATTTCTAATTTCTCACATTCGTTAGAAAGCTCTTTTCGATACGAACCCAACGGTACCGATTTTAGGAGAATCCGACGGTCGGATCTCCCGTAATATCCATTCGAAGTCAGTGGTCGAAATTCACGAACTGCCATAGCGCAGCGCGTTCTATTTAGGCCATTATATATATAATATATATATGTTATATATACTTCGTCGATTTTCTTTTAAAACATATTTTATAAATCGTTTTAAATTCGTTTTCAAAACGATTTCAACTTCATATTCAATTTCAAATCAAAATTGAATATTCCAATATAAATTCGTTTTAAATTCATTTCAAATCGATCAATTCAAATCGATTTCAATTCAATTTCAATTCGTTTCAATTTAACTCGAATTTCAATTCATTTCAATTTTAATTCGAATTTCAAATCATTTCAAAATATCTAATTTTGAAATCACTTTCAATATTCATTGTAAAATGAATAAAATCGCCAGAATTCACGTTCGTGTTAAAATGGCGTTTAACTACTTAACACGGCTTTACATTTCAATATTCACCAAATATTATTTTAAAATATTTGTTAATTCTGAACTGGAATCAGACACAGTCAATTACCATATAATGTGGTTATATGGATTTCACAACAAATGTGTATAATAACAATGAAAACAACAATCCATCATCCAAAGTGCATTCTATACTGTATAAGCATTAAATATAAATATTCGACGCTTATACAGCCTGTCAATCAATCGATTGACATACAACTAATTATTGGGATTAGTGTATGCCCAATATCATCCCAATACCCGTGTGGGGTTTCAATCAAACAAACACAGTTTTTATTTGTGCAGTTGGGCGATGTGTAAAATTTATCGTCCCAATCAATATCAGTTAAATGTGTGTATATAAACAAATCGTTCGATTTGTTTATACATATTTTATTTTATATACACGTTAAAAATTATATTTTTAACTATGAAATATTTTTAACTATATAAATATTTTATTTCACATCACACAATCAACTACACATCAAAATCAAACAAACAAGCATACAAGCCGTCCATGGTCTGTGGACGACGGGTGTCGGGTGATACTAAACACCGCCTACATCCTAGTATATATTTTTAACTAGAAATAAATTAAAGGTGAGGAGTTCTCACAGAGGGTTCCACTCCGCCGTGCTTTGCTGTTGAACTGCTGAATCGTCTGGATCTGTTTGCAATTCTAATGCAGTCTTTTTCACGCTTTTCATAATAAAATTTATATTTTTATTACTTCATTTCAATAAATAAAAATCATATTTTTATTCCTTATTTATATATTTTTACAATGCTTCTTTCTATATAAAGATTATATTTTTTATAACTCTACATGAATAAAAATCATATTTTTACTATCATACCTATATAAAAATCATATTTTTAATATGCCACTAGTATAAAAATTATATTTTTAACCTTTGTATAATATAAAAATTATATTTTTAATTCACTATCTAAACAAAAATCATATTCCTCATTCGCTACATACATTATAAAAATCACAACTTTCAATATAGAGAGTCATGTCTCTTTTATAATCAAAATCGCATCTTTCTCCTTTTTAAAATAGCAACTTTGTCTATAATTAAAAATTCAAACTTTGTTATGTTAAAAATTCAATCTTTACATAATGAAAAATCACCCCTTTAGCTTAATAAAAATCTTATCTTTGTATAGTTGAAAATCTCCTCTTTATGTCATTAGAAACCACATTTTTAATTAACTCTATATATTTTTAAAACTGAAATGAAAATAAAACATTATTAAAAACTCACCAAAATCGAAGTGTGGTCTGTCGCACTGGAGGTGGAGGGCTGCGATGGTGTTCAACTGGCCGGAGCTCACGGTTTGGGGCTGTTTTTGGCTTGGCCGTGTGGATTTGGGTGCTCACGGGTTTCATCTGAGAAGGGGAGGCGCGAGGGGGAGTCGGAGGCGGTCAGGGAAGGGCGGCGCAGTCGGATTGTGTAACACCCCGTATGTTGAATAACTGGCTATAATATAAAACAGGGCAGAATTAAATTTTAAAATCTGAATCAGGGGAAACGGGCTACACCATTGCGTTCGTCTCGGAAAATTACGCAAATTAGAGTCCGAGTTTTCGAAAATCGGAGTCCGTATGACCCAGTTAAGGCCCGAAGAAGTTTTCAGAAAATTCAAAACAAATTTAAATATAAAAATCTCAAGTTTCAGAAGAGGTGGGAAAATTCCCGCCAGGCAGAGGGAGTCGACCCTAGGGTTGACATGGGTGTCGACACCCTCCCTAGGGGTCGACCCAGGTGTCGACACAGGGGTCGACCCCCCCTGTCGGTCTGTGTGACCTGGGTGCAACCTGATGGCTTTTGGGTTGTGCTTGGTGGCTATGACGAGATCTGACGGCTCTAATCTGATTTAGGGTTAATCTAATGGCCTAAAACACCTAACTACTCTATAAATACACCCTAAGACTACCCTAATTCGTACTAAAAATAGATACAACGTCGTCATGCCGTCAAAATGCAACTTGAAGGAGCCTCCATCAAATTAAAGAGGAAGATAGCTTCTCAAATCAACTACTAATCAACTCTAGCAACTTAGTCTTCTTCATAGGAGTGCTAATCAACAAGTTGTGAGTTTCTATAGCCTTAATGACCAATTGTTGAAATGATTATGATAGGATATAATGAGGTTATGGCTATGAATGTGGATCAATGCAAGATTATGTTATCATATGCTATGTGTTTGTGATGTTATGCAAGTTATGCAAGTTATGTGCTATGTGTTCATGATGTTATGCAAGTTATGTAAGTCATATGCTATGTGATCATGATGTTATGAAAGTTATGCAAGTTATATGCTACATGTTCATGATGTTATGCAAGTTATGCAAGTCATATGCTATATGTTCATGATGTTATGCAAGTTATGCAAGTCATATGCTACATGTTCATGATGTTATGCAAGTTATGCAAGTTATATGCTACATGATCATGATGTTATGCAAGTTGTGCAAGTGTTAGGCTATGTGTTCATGATGCTAGTTATGCAAATTGCTATGATAAACATTGATCCATTATGACACCATGTTATGCAAGTTTGGTGTATGATTATATGCAAGTTCATATAAGACATGTTATGCAAGTTTGGTGTTTGATTATATGTAAGTAACATGTGCAAGTTTACACCTTAGTATGATATGCATACATATGCAAGTTAACCCCTTTGTATGTCATACATACATATGCAAGTTTACCCCTTTGTATGACATAAGTAACTTATGCAAGTTAACCTCTTTATGACATATGTGATTCATGCAAGTTTGGGTTGATTATTTATGCTAGTTGGGTTTGATGCTATATGCATGTTGACACCTTTTAAACCCATGTTGATGCGAATGTTATGCAAGTTGAACCCATTGTATGTGTGATGAATCTTCCCTTTTAAGTATGTCATGTTAGCGAATTACGTGGGGAACGATGGGGTTAATATACATGTTAATGTAATGGTGTGAAGTTGGTATGAATATGCATACCATAAAGTGGATGGACATAATTGAGTCAATTATGTACATCGTTAAATTTGTAATTAATTAGGGATAATTAATACAAATTATGGGGGTGATTAATTAGGTGTAATTAATCGACTAAGACACGAGGTTGGACCCTTTTGTAGCATAAGACTACCCGGAACCGACCAGCAAATCCAGCGGCTACAAATGATTGGCCCAATGTGAGAGGTCTTAGGCATAAACTAAATACGTGACAAGTGTAAAGACACGAGGTTAGACTCGGTTATGGCGTAAGGCTGCCCGGACCCGACCGGTAAATCCAGCTGCCATAAAAGATAATCTAATGTGAGAGGTCTTTGCAAAGGTTACGGTCTTAATCAATTAAGAAACACTTAACCAGATAAGCATGTAGTGGGGCATGAGGGGTTAAGTGGGTGCCTTGGGTGGCATTTGGAAAAATCTAGTGGTTGCCTTGGGTGGCAATAGAAAATACGACTAGAATACTTAACCAAAGTGGAACATGTAATTAAACATGATTAAAGGGTTAAGTAAGTGCCTTGGGTGGCATGGGGAAAATCTAGTGGTTGCCTTGGGTGGCAATAGAAGATAAGATTAGAATACTTAACCAAAGTGGAACATGTAATTAAACATGATTAAAGGGTTAAGTAAGTGCCTTGGGTGGCATGAGGAAAATCTAGTGGTTGCCTTGGGTGGGAATAGAAAATACGATTAGAATACTTAACCAAAGTGGAACATGTAATTAAACATGATTAAAGGGTTAAGTAAGTGCCTTGGGTGGCATGTGGAAATCAAGTAGGTGCCTTGGGTGGCATGGGAAATCTAGTGGGTGCCTTGAGTGGCAATTGAAATATGATTAGATGACTTAACCAAACTTTAAACATGTAAGTGGACATGATTATTAAAAAGGGTTAAGTGGGATACACTAGAAAATGTGACAAGCTTAGGTGGGTAGCTTGTGGGGGCCCATTTCAACCAGTAACCCATATGTATCTTAGTGGGCTCGACCCATGTCGAGGACGGGACACGCGTACTGGGCTTGACTATAAGAGGCCAAAAACGGGTTAGCGGTGGCAACGCAAGTCCAACGGGTTTCATATGCGTGTGTGGACCCAGGCTGGTAGGTAAGACGTTGTTGCATCGTGTAGATATAAGCCGTGCACCATTGATTGTATCGGGTTGCGACTTTGGGGAGTGATACACCCCACAGTGGGGCCAGCACGGGTATCTACGGTAGGGAGCCGATCGCTTGGGGAGTAGTGGGTACACCTAGTGGAGATAGGGGCAGACGACACCTATATAGTCAGCTAGGGGTACACGAGACTACTATTAAGATTACTAAGTATAAGGTACACCTAGTGGAGATAGGGGCAGATGGCACCTATGTAGTCAGCTAGGGGTGCATGAGACTACTATTAAGATTACTAAGTACAGGGTACACCTAGTGGAGATAGGGGCAGACGGCACCTATGTAGTCAGCTAGGGGTACACGAGACTATTATTAAGATTACTAAGTATACTTAGTGGGATCAACCTTTAAGTAGGAATTACCCTTGGGTTGGTAGATCTGGTGTGGTGCAGTGTAGGAATTACCCTTGGGTGGGTAGATCGGGTGTGGTGCAGTGTAGTATTTATCCTTGGGTGGATAGGCGCGTCTTTACCGTTATCTTAGTTCATCCTAAGTCTAGTTGGCTGCTTAGTGTAGTCATTTATCCCCAGTTGTACCGTACTAGGTTTATATCATACCCTAATTACTTTAATGATTGTATTGTTAAAGTTATAGGGCTCACTCAGACTTATGTCTGACCCCGTTGTTTTTATCTTTTTCCCCAACCCTCAGGTTCTCAGAGTGGGCCTAGCACTAGTGGGCTTTGATCAGATTGCTTTATCTATCTTTTGGAGCTTGGACCGTGATGTAAAGCCCAGCTTATCTTTTCTATTATGGCTATTAGTTATGTAGTGGGATTATGTACTTATGTTTTAACGAGATGGATATTTTGTACTTGACTCTTGTTGGTTTTTGATATGTAACCAAACATGTTTACCTTCTGCTGCAATGAAATGATGTTTAAAATTTCAAGTATTACTTATATCTGTCTTGTTGTAATTTTTCTGTTCTATATTCACATAAAATACTCCACCGAAGTTAAGGCATTCCCTTAGTGAGTGACCTTAGCGGGTGTGGGGTGTTACAGATTGGGTGATGCGGTGGCTGTGGGGTCGGGCGCCACGTCGAATCGGAGAAGGGTGACTTCAGTGGAGGAAAGGAGAGAGGGCAACGCGAGGGGGCTCGCGACGTGGAGAGAGAAGGAGGGACTGGGAGGAGGCGCGCCACCTCGTCGGCGGCGGCAGATGTGGTTGGAGGCTTGCGCGATGGAGGGTGTCGCAATTTGTTTTTTTTCTTTTCTTTTAAAATGTCGGGTTGACTTTCCTGAAGAGGGAATGGGGGGTTAAGGGAGATATATATATATATATATATATATATTTTAATATTTAATTATTTTATTTCTCACCAAAAAGTAACTTTTTATTTCGAACTCGAAACGAGACCCACCGCCTGTCGTCCATAGCTAATTACCCCCATTCCGAACACAATGGGATATGTTTCGTAAACTGATTCGATCGTTTCGATCAATTTTCGTCAAAATCAACATATAACTCTATATATTGAATTTGAACGCGCATTTCAATTTACCGGGGCCACATACTAACTCTAAAAATTCCCAAAAAATATTTTCTAGCTTTGTATTGATGATACAGTCCTAACAAAACTAGTTTCGTCAAATTCTGAGACCGTTTGAAAAATGACCATTTTCCAGTCGATTAAAATCAACTAAAACTGGTCAAACGCGTTTTCCTTTGCCACGCTCACATATTGATTCAAAAAATTATGAAAATTGGAATCTAGCAATAACTTGACATCACGGATCCAGCAAAAGTGGTTTCGTCGAAATCCAAGGTCGTTTGCAAAATTTCCATTTTTAAGGGCCAGAATTCCATAGCGACTATTCTGATTTTCAACTGGGCATATCATTTGATTCCCGCTATGAAATTTTGATTTTTCGGATTCGTTGGAAAGATATTCTCAATTATATTCTAATATTTTTGGTTTCGCTAAAATCCGGTTTATTTTGAATCCTGTACATTCATTTGAACTTTGAAATCAAATTATCGAACTACCGCGCCATTTTCAATTCCTTTTATAATTATAAATAATTATTTATATTCTAACGACGATCTATATAAATATATAAGTTCGAATTATATTCAAAATAAATTTCTCGTCGTTATTATTTAAAATAATCCGTTTTAAATATTCAAAATTCATTAAAATTGCCAAAATAAATTTTTTTAATTGGCTCAGATTTCCGGGTTATTACGTTTAGGTTCAGATAAATAAAAGTATACTTTGAAAGACTATGAATTGGATATGTTGTAAAGTATGATCTGTGTTAATGGGAAATTCTATACTATGTCTTGACAGATCTATTTTCCTAGATCTAATAAAATTGTGGTGATTCGATTATGTTGCTTATGTGGATCTTGACTTGTAACCATGTTATGGTGGATGTACATCTATTGATTTGGACAATTGTGACATTACTTGGATCTGGATCTTTATGTTAATTACCTTTCACCTGTCATATTGTGATACATTGAGATATGTTGTAAACTTGACATGTGAATCCACCTTTTGATCTAAAATGTTACTATGTCACCCTAACTATGCTAGATCCATGTAATTGGACACCTAATGTTTAATCTAGATCTCATTATGCTTGCTTAAACATCATAGTGATTGCGACAAGTTACCAGTTTGGTGTCCACTTTATTATGATGTTAATCACATGTCCATTCACTTTGTTATTATGCCAGTTTATGTTCATGTTTATGCCAAGACATGTTGAAACTATCACCCTTGTCATATTCCCTTTTTATTGTTATAGCTAGGCTACTTTATAACCTAGATGCCGCCAAAATATGTGCGAATACGTTAGAGAGGAAACGGGGAAAAAGGGATTATAATTGGCATGATTTATGTAATGTCTAATATGAAATGGGACATGAAATTCAAATGGGGAAAACATGGAAATAGTTACCTATAATGACTTTTTTAAATTTGGATTAATTTGGAATGTTTAGTAATTTACAATTAGGAATTGTAAATTGTACTTATGACACGAGGTTAGGTTACATTAGTGGTGGAAGTTTGCCTGGACTCGACCGGCATATCCAGCAGCCACTAATGTTGAACCTAATGTGGGAGATCTAAGTATGCAAATACAAATCGAGCTAAGACACGAGGTTAGGCCCAACTGTGGAATAAGACTGCCCGGACATGACCGGCATATCCATCATCCACACGTTGTAGCCATTATAACCATAATTGGACATGGTAATGAAATGGACTACTTAACCTAATTTAATATGACTATGGACTTAAGTTAGGGTTAAGTAAAATTGGATGGGTAGTGGTGGGTTAAGTAAATTAGAGGGGATGGGTAATGTGTATATATAGGCCCACATACATAACCCAATAAGGTTATGTAATTAAAGACACCTAGTGGTATACATAACTGATAGATAATGTAATAAATTTATGTAATTAAAGACACCCTTTAGGGTAAGCATAACTAGTATAGGGCTATGTAATTAAAGACACCTAAGTGTATACATAGTCAGTGGAAAACCTAGTGGGGGATACAAGACAAGGGGGAGAGCTTGTATCATATTGTGTGGGACTCATTTCAGTCAGTAACCTAGAGTTGGTATCACGTAAAGAACTCCGTACTAGGCGGAGAAGGGGCACGCTTACTGATTGATTATAAGAGATCCAAACGAGGCGGATGGTGTGGGCGGCGCAAACCGACCGGGGACATGTGCGTGCATGGGCCGGGAAGAGGGGGCTAATATGACTGTGACACCAGTAGATATGGTTGTGCACACCATGGGTTTCCACTTTAGGAAGTGATACCTCCTACCGTCGGGCCAACACAAGATATCTATAGGGTAGGGAGTCAATTGATTAGGCTAGTGGTTTGGGTATACTTGGACGTATGACCTAAGCCTACCAACTCATGGTGGAAGGGATCATCTCATTTTAGTTATACTAGTAATAATGCAGAGTAGTCATTAGTGAGGCACATACACCTTATCTTGCTTACCTTGTCACACTTGCCATTTATGTAGCGAACTCTCTTATCCACTTTATATGCCTATCATGTTGCTTTTATTTATTTACTGGCTAAAAGTAACTAGACTCGCAGAACTTATTGTCTGACCATGTTGTTTCTCCTTCTTTCTTCCATCCCCCCCCCCCCCAAAGTTCAAAGGGAGGAAACACTCGGACTTAATGAGGAATCATATATCATCTTGCTAAGAGCCGCTTCTGAAGTATGGCTGAAGTTCTTGTCTCTATTATGGCTTAACTCTTTATTTGTGGGAATGATGCTTTTTATTTACTTATGTACTCTGATGGTGCAAGACAGAAGTTATTTTATTGTAATAGTTTTTGTGAATTATGAAATTGTGGACCACAGTATTATGACTTATGTTTGAAATAAAAGTTTAAATTTTCCGTTGCTGCCTTATTTATATATGTCTTGTTATTATTATGTGTCTGTTTACCAATAGCCCTTCACGAAACTTAATACATTCCCTTAGTGAGTGACATTAACGGACGTGGGGTGTCTCAAGTAGTTTACGCCTTTAATCTAATTTACGACTAAATTTTTGTTATTTTATTATAATGATTTCTTATATATAAATCCAATTTAATTATTAAATAAATTTTATACTGAATTGTTTAAAATTCGATAACTGCATCGAGTTACTTATATACATTAATGTTCGACTTGACAAGCCAAAACAATTCAAACATATGTTCTTCAGGATCTACATGTATCAACATATACATTAATATATATATATATATATATATATATATATATTAAACGTGTAAATATATTTAATATCCGTTAAAATTTAACAAAAACAATTTTTCTCTCCTTTCACATGAAATTGGACGAGCCCACTTTTAATCAGCCCATACACATCTTACATATGTATTTGCCCAATATAGATATATATATTATGTTTTAAACTTAATTTATTTTTAAAACATTCTTCTCCTTTTTAGATTTTTTTTCTAGTTTCCAATACAGGCCAAGCCCAAGGCCCGGACTCACAAAAATGTCGCACCACCCCTTATAGTAACGTTCCAGGCAAATAATACCAAGCCACTCTCATTCTCTTTTCCTGTTAAGTCACACACATATATTACCTATTCGACCATCTTCTTTTGCCAGCCTTCTTTCTATCTTTACTTCTTATTTTTTATATGTCCAAGCCCAAAAGCCCAGACCCAAAGCCCCATGTATTTAGACGAAACAGCCAACCACTTATTCCCTCCAAGCAATTGCCAATAGTACCCAATCTCCCTCTCCTTATTTCTTGCTTTTCTTTCCTGTCTTTCTCTCTTTGGTTTTCTTCTTTTTTTCTCCAGTTCACCATTTGTGCACAGTCACTGGTGCACATGCACCGTCGAACCCTTGGCCAACACCTCCCTCCGACCATCCCTCTAGATGTCGCTCCACCACCAGAGATTGACCCCACCCTCGAAAATATTAGACACCACCTGGATAAAAATCCGATAGTTCCTTCTATCTTAACACCATAACGTGATCCAAGAGAACACCTCAGCCCGCCTCCCCTTACATCCATTTAACCGCACACTTCATCAACATGAAGTCGACATTCTTCACCCCTGATCCCTCTTGGTGCGATCGCCATCTTTCCCCTGCCGACGATGCAGTTTGACCTTAAACCTAAGCTACCCAAAAACCGTTCCAAACATCAATTCTGACCTCGTTCTACTAAAACAACCACTTAAAAAAATTTGTAGTATTTTTCCCAGATTCTCTGGTCTACCACACTTCTCTAATACCAAAGTCGTGACCCACGATCATCGTTGCTGCCTTGATTTGATGGAAACCCTTTTTCCGATCGACTGCTCATTTCTCTGTAAAACACAATACTAAAAATCATGAGACTTTTATCAAAATTCATAATTTACCCTAAAGAATAAAATCATGTTCCTGGATTTTAGTATCATGATGATCAAATTTTGGGTTTAAAACCCCTTCTTCTGTATATTTTACATACTTCTATAATCTACACATTGATTCGGGTGGAAATTATTATTTTTAAAATGATCTATATTAAATGTTGAACAACTTTGGTGTTGAAACCAAATTTTTGAAACACTAGAAATGGATTTGTTGATTTCGTTCAATGTCTTGTTCATACAGGAAAATCAAAGCCTAAGTTTATGTCACAGGTTTATAAAACATGTTCCATATATTTCAGTTTTCGTGCTTATGCCCATAGTCATCCCTTGTTTCAGGTTTACAAACGATCACAGTGCCTCTGACAAGCAAATATGAAGGCATGGCTGCATATATATGTGTTTACATCTTAACATACTCAATGGATATGAAATGGGACAGTTTGTTCACATATATTGATCACTAGCTTATGCAAATCTAGGTTTTGATATGAAAAGTATAATGACAAAATACATTTCACAAGTATATTTATTTATGTATACACTACCATACATATATATCAATCATGTAAAGTTTATTCGTAATATTGTTTGTTGTTTTTATACATTCCTATTGCCAGGTTTGATCAAAACATGGGAGACTTTGAATTACACTTACTCCTATATGGACATATATATTCAGAACAAAATTAGTGGATAATTGAGGTAGTTTATTCACAAATATTGCTATGCATTTCTAGGTTTTGATATGACATACAATTCAGGTTCATATATGCACATAGATGAATATATATAAATATATTACAACCAAATCAGAAAATATGGGACAGTTTACTCACATTAAATAGCTCCTCTGTTCTATGCATTTCCAATTATTTTTTTCAGGTTTGCTTTCTCTAATTCCCTGGCTTTGATAAATGTATATTTCCGATTAATATCATCCCATTGATCACTGGTTTCATTATTATTATTATTTTCCATTTTTTTCCCAGGTTTTCAGGTTCGAATGAAATGGGTTTAAATTCAAAGAGTCAGGGTGTGTATTTATACATGCAAACAAATGAAAAAAATGGAACACAAGTTTCTGCTTGGGAAATGAATGTGGCTTTATATCATGTCCTAACTTCTACGATATGATTGAAAGAAATGAATTTATATTTCTATGTAAACATAGCTGGTCCTATGATTGAATTGTAGTAACAATGCAATGCAAGCTATGTTTGATTAGAAAGGAATCAACTCTAGTATTAGCTGGTCCTATATGCTATAATTTACAAACACAGCAGTCCTACCTGAAGTACGTATGTATATGTATAGTCATGGTTTTTAGCTGGGTGTGTAGTTGATTGAATGGGATGTTTTGAAGGGGCTTTTCACATTAAAACCTCCCTTGGTATATATACGATCATGGGCAAAATGAAATGTAGGGTAGTTAGTTCATTCTATGCTTTAAATACAATGCCTACAGCCTATATTTTTGATTGAAAATGGATGTTTTTGCTTTGCAAGAGTGGTGGAGTTGACAGCTTTCACTTGAGAAGGGTAATCTAGGTTGGATGGAGACAAGCTAGGATAAGACATAGACTTAGCTGACTTGTATGGAGCTGCTGGTTTGTTCAAAAATCAAGCTTACTGGAATGAACAAGTAGTAGGAGATGAAGACACACTGTGAAGAAGTGAAAGGTCACTAGCAGCATGTGCCAAAGGCAAACTCAAGTTTAAATGTTTTTAAACTAGGCTTTTGTAGGAAAATTAAGTGATGCTTATACTTTAGATTAGAAATAACATGGGTGTTAGGCTGCTACATGATGATGGAAATGATGCATGTATCACGGCTAGTGGTTTAATGCACATGTAATTTGGTACCATCCATGTGCAACAAGTTGAAAAAAAAACTAGCCTTAGCTTCTAAGGCAAATCAATGCTATGTACCTCATATATTAAAAATACAAACCAATGATACAATGTTATTTACTGCTTTTATAACTATATATATACTGACTAGAAATTTTAAATCAATTACAAAATATATTTGGAATTTCCCTCAATATTTATTATTCACAATTTATTATCAATTACTAAAATAAATTTAAAATAAATTGTATTACAAAAGCAGTTAAAAACCGGGACGTTACAATCTATCCCCCTTAAAAGAATTTCGTCCCTGAAATTGAAGAGTAGCGAGGAGATTATAGTTATATCTATAGTTATAGACTTATATTAAAAACAAATTAATGGGTCATCCCTTAACAATCATGACAAATAAGGCGTCTAAAATACACAGGTTAACTGCCAAACAATTCATAGCAATCAAGGCATTCAATATATCATCAATCATCTTTCAATCACAACTATCTTTATAACTAGAGTTATCTGTTATCTACATTTGGAAAACACTTCCATTTATAATTTATATACTTCTTCTCTTCAACATTCATCGGTTCCTGACTATAAATTGATAAGAAAGTAATCTTCTAAGTATTGACCCCGAAGACCGAAATCAACATCAGACCAATACTTAGAAAATCATTTAACTCAACCAGTCTCCAGTGAGGTTCCAATTCCTTAACTCCAGTTAAATTTTCATATACTAGAATCCAAATTTTTGATTTTAATTCCAAGCCAATCTGAAATCACATATGTTAATCCCGTTATAAATTTAAAACCTTTGAATTTTACCAAACAGTTTGTTTTACCAACCAATTTTTCCAGTTTTTCTCATTTGTATCATTTATTCTTTATACAAACTCAATTTGGTTATTTATATAACCATTTCAATGTTTATAATTCTATTTGATTATAATAACAACAATCGACACATCCATATATAAAAATTTCAGAAAATTATTATTTTATAACAAAATATATTTTTGGGCAAATATTTAAAATTTACCCATCCTAAAACAATATCGTGTCGAATTGTTCTACTCGAGAGTTTAGAAACACCTATCGATACAGTTGTACACCCTGGATCGACCAGAATTAATAAATTGCTCAACAAACCAATCATCACAATATAAAACAAATTTTTAAATCAATTAACCAATACGCGCTCATATATATACACTCAAACTCAATCTAGGTTATTACTAATAGGCCACAGAGCCAAGGTTACAACTCTACCTTCAGCTCTGATAACAAGAGTAATGACCCGCAAATCCGTACCATTTGAATTGACTAAATACAACTCACGTCCAACCAAAATTGCATGAAAATACGAATCATTAATAGAAAGAAGTTAGAGGATGGGAAATAGAAAGAAAAAAATTAGAATAGAAGAAAATAGATAGAAGATCGAACTGAACAACATTATAGAATCTCACAATCACAGCAGAACAAAGTATAATATATATATATATATATAATCACTTTTGAAATACAAACGGGATTTTGAACTTACATACATTATCAGAGTACATCACATATACAATACAGTGGAAATAAACTCTAAATATCTAAACGTTGAAGCCTCCTGCTTCAAGCTCCTCCAAATAAATCTGTAAAATCCTGAACTACTTGACTGCCTGTACAAATTTGGGCACCCAAGAGTTTAGGGAAAAAAGAAAAATAAACTCTGGGTCAGTCATGGGACTGGTATGAGCAAACGGTTTTAAACAGCTTGATCAAATAAAAGATATATCATAAAACCACGCCGTATAACACGGAACGGGTTTTTCCCCTTATGAGAATCCAAAAATAACTTGGTTTAACTTTAAAAATGTTTGAAAGAAAAGATAATCGTTAGGCCGAGCCACACATAAACATGGATGGTTTTTACCTTACGATAACCTAAAACATCTTTATATCAAACTCTACAACATTATAATAATGTCTAAATCAAGTAAATAGCAATCTAGAAGAACCTTGTGTCTTACGCTCTACATATAAAATATACAATCAAAACAACGAGCGCTTGTTGGATAATGGATTTCCAACTATGACAAGGTATGGAACCACCTTCTGATAGTGTATCTCTAGAAAGGAAGACACTGGGTTCAACAAGAACATCTTGCAACCCGACAACACATGACCGACCACTCATTTCTCTTGAGTGTATTGAATATATTGTCACCTTACGGTTGCTAACAACATAACCGTTTTCGGGAGATACAGAAGCGAAAGAAGTAACAAATATGAATATTCTCTAGATGGTGACAATATACCCTAATGGGAGGGACCCACTTAGCCATGTTGCCTGCCCGATTTTTGTCATTTCTCGGTTGTGATGCTTGAGGCTGAACTTACCTTTGACAAATCATTTCTTTGAATGACACATCGTCAATACCGCCAACCACTAATTTACTTCCCCAAAAATATGTTATGGGTATAAAGCAAGAGAAACGATCAACGTACGGGATCAGTTAGGCATACTCTGTCAAACATTTGTCCATACAAGTTGTCCTGGGATTGGACAAACCGAAGGCACTATTCTGTAAATCCACCTTAGGCAATTTCTATCTAGGATTGAATATATAGCCCTTGCAATACTCCGTATTCAATGGTCTTTAATAAAATCTCTGGCTCGTAATGTATATATCGAATCGAAGTGGAATTTAGATTCTGGTCTCTTCGAAAACGATAACGAAAAGGTCTAGATTTGATAGTCAGTTATTTAACTATCAAATATAAAATAAAACAAACAAGTTTAATGCCATTGTATCTGCTAATCCATATTTAAATAATATTTAATTATTTATTTGAAAATAAATCGACTTGATTTCTTTCCCCTTTTGGTAATAAAATTCTCTTTACAAAGTCACTTAAAACACATCTTCTCGGACAATTTGTGCAAAGATAAATTACTATTTAAACTTCCCATTATCTTAAAACATTTCAAGTTTCTAAACAACCATCGATTTAACCCTTTTCTATTGAAACAAATTAATTTAATAAACAATTTTCATTTAAACCGTTAACTTATATCAACCTTAAACCACCTGATTAACTGATTATAATTGATCTTTCCTTTTTAATTAAATTAATAATATAATCCATTAAATTGTTTCTCACAGATAATTAATATCCAATTATTTAAAACTTGTATTTTACTTCTGAATTCCTTTACAGAAATTTCAACTTAACAGTTCCCATGGCCTATATCAGTCCTTATATCAGACGACATTTGATTTGTTAACCTAATTTACACAAACAAGCATGCAAGTACAATACAATATTTTCTACTAATAACATAACATCTCAACACATATAATTATTGATAAAATATATCAAACTGATAAATAGCAGACCGATGTTTATTTCTGCTAACAGGGTAGTTTAAACAATCCACTCAATCAAATATATAGTGGGACGTGTTTAATCGCACTAATAGATGTCAAATAAAAATAAATAATTATGATTAATGTAATTAATCACAAATTAATCAATTTAGTCTTTTCTGTATTTACATATCACTATTGATCAGTAGTTTACGCCTTTAATCCAGTTTATGACTAAATTTTAGTTATTTTAGTATGACTATTTGTTATAGATAAACCCAATTTAATTATTAAATAAATTTTATATCGAATTGTTTAAAATTCGTTAACTGCATCGAGTTACTTATATACATTAACGTTCTACTTAACGAGCCAAAACAATTCAAACTTATGTTCTTCAGGATCTACACGTATCAATATATACATTAATATATATATATATATATATATTTAAACATGTAAATATATTTAATTTCCATTAAAATTTAACTTAAAAACATTTTTTCTTTCCTTTTACATGAAATGGGACGAGCCCACTTTTAATCAGCCCATACACATATTACATATGTATTTGCCCAATATAGATATTTATATTATGTTTTAAACTTAATTCATTTTTAAAACATTCTTCTTCCTCTTAGATATATTTTATATTTTTTCCGTTTCCAATACGGGCCAAGCCCAAGGCCCGAACTCACAATAATGCCGCATCACCGCTTATAGTAACGTTCCAGGCAAATAATACCAAGCCACTCTCATTCCCTTTTCCTTTTAACTCACAAGCATATACTACCCATTCGAACATCTTCTTTTGCCAACCTTCTTTCTATCTTTAATTCTTTTTTTATATGTCCAAGCCCAAAATTCCAGACCAAAAGCCCCATGTATTTAGACAAAACAGCCGCACCACTTGTTTCCTCCACGCAATTGCCAATACCCAATCTCTCTCTCCTTATTTCTTGCTTTTCCTTCCTGTCTTTCGCTCTTTTCTTTTCTTCTTTTTTCCCTAGTTCACCATTCGTGCACAGTTACTGGTGCACATGCACCGTCGAACCCATGGCCAACACCTCCCTCCGATCATCCTTTCAGATGCTGCTTCACCACCAGAGATCGATCCCACCCTCTAAAATCTCAGACACCACCTGGATCAAAATCCAATGGTTCCTTTTATCTTAACACCATAACGTGATCCAAGAAAACACCTTAAACCGCCTTCCCTTACATCCGTTTAACCGCACACTTCATCAACATGAAGTCGACATTCTTCACCTCCGATCCCCTTTGATGTGATCGCCATCTTTCCCCTTCCGACGATGCAGTTTGACCTTAAACCTAAGCTACCTAAAAACTGTTCCAAACATCCATTCCGACCTCGTTGTACTAAAACAACCACTTAAAAAAATTTGTAGTATTTTTTCCAGATTCTTTGGTCTTTCACACTTCTCTAGTACCAACTTCGTGACCTACGATCATCGTTGCTGCCGTGATTTGCCGGAAACCCCTTTTCCGATCGACTGCTCATTACTCCTTAAACCCAATACTAAAAATCATGAGATTATTATCAAAATTCCCGATTTACCCGAAATAATAAAATCATGTTCCTAGATTTTAGTATTATGATGATCAAATTTTGGGTTTAAAACCCCTTCTTTTATATATTTTATATACTTCTATAATCTACACATTGATTCAGGTGGAAATTATTATTTTTAAAATGATCTATACTGAATGTTAAACAACTTTGGTGTTGAAACCAAATTTTTAAAAACATTATAATTGGATTTGTTGATTTCGTTCAATGTCTTGTTCATACAGGAAAATCAGAGCCTAAATTTATGTCACAGGTTTATAAAACATGTTCCATATATTTCAGTTTTCATGCTTATGACCACTGTCATCCCTTGTTTCAGGTTTACTAACGATCAAAGTGCCTTCGGCAAGCAAATATGAAGGCACGACTGCATATATATGTGTTTACATCTTAACATGCTCAATGGATAAGAAATGGGACAGTTTGTTCACATATATTGATCACTAGCTTATGCAAATCCAGGTTTTGATATGAAAAATATAATGACTAAATACATTTCACAAGTATATTTATTTATGTATACACTACCATACATATATATATCAATCATGTAAAGTTTATTCATAATATTGTTTGCTGTTTTTATCCATTCCTATTGCCAGGTTTGATCAAAACATAGGATGCTTTGAATTACACTTACTCCTATATGGACATATATATTCATAACAAAATAAGTGGATAATTGAGGCAGTTTATTCACAAATATTTGCATGCATTTCCAGGTTTTGATATGAAATACAATTCAGGGTTATATATGCACATAGATGAATATATATAAATATATTAAAGCCAAATCAGAAAATAAAGGACAGTTTACTCACATTAAATAGCTCCCCTATTCTATGCATTTCCATTTACCGTTTTCAGGTTTTCTTTCTCTAGTTCCTTAGCTTTTATACATTATATTTCCAGTTCATGCCATCCCATTGGTCACGGGTTTCATTATTATTTTTCTTTGCCATTTTTATTCACAGGTTTTTAGGTTCGAATGAATTGGGTTTAAATTCAAAGAGTCGGGGTGTGTATTTATACATGCAAATAAACGAAAAAAATGGAACAACACATGTTACTGCATGGGAAATGAATGTTGCTTTATAGCATGTCTTAGCTGCTGCTATATGATTGAAAGAAATGAAGTTATATTGCTATGTAGAAATAGCTGGTCCTATAATTGAATTGAAATAACAATGCAATGCAAGCTATGTTTGATTGGAAAGGAATGACCTATATGCTATAATTTACAAACATGGTAGTCCTACCTGAAGTACATATGAATATGTATAGTCATGGTTTTATAGCTGGGTGCATAGTTGATTGAATGGGATGTTTTGAAGGGGCTTTTCACAATAAAACCTCCCCTGATATATATACGACCATGAGCAAAATGAAATGTAGGGTAACTAGTTCTATGCTTTAAATACAATGCCTATAACCTATATTTTTGATTGAAAATGGATGTTTGTGCTTTGCAGGAGTGGTAGAGTTGACATCTTTCACTTGAGAAGGGGAATCTTGGTTGGATGGAGACAAGCTAGGAGAAGACATAGACTTAGCTGACTTGTATGGAGCTGTTGGCTTGTTCAAAAATCAAGCATACTAGAATGAACAAGTAGTAGGAGATGAAGACACATTTTGAAGAAGTGAAAGGTCACTAGCAGCATGTGCCAGAGGCAAACTCAGGTTCAAATGTTTTTAAACTAGGCTTTTGTAGGAAAATTAAGTGTTGCCTATACTTTAGATTAGAAATAACATGGGTGTTAGGCTGCTACATGATGATGGAAATGATGCATGTAGCACAACTAGTGGTTTAATACACATGTATATTGGTACCAGCCATGTGCAACAAGTTGAAAAAAAAAACTAGCTTTAGCTTCTAAGGCAAATCAAGGCTATGTACCTCATATATTAAAAATACAAACCAATGATACAATATTATTTACTGCTTTTATAACTATATATATACTGATTAGAAATTTTAAACCATTACAAAATATATTTGGAATTTCCCTCAATATTTATTATTCACAATTTATTATCAATTACTAATATAAATTCAAAATAAATTATATTAACAAAGCAGTTAAAAACCGGGACATTACAGTAATGGACACTAAATGAAATTGAAACAAGCTATATTGAAATAAAATGAATATAAATGAAATAAATGAACGTGAGAAAACCAAATAAATTTTCACCTTGAATATGAATGATTGGATAATGGAGAATTTCAATGGTCGAATAAATGATGAATAGTTGTTAATAAACTATAGTAGGAAATAATGAAACAATTTAATGTCAGACAACTCCACATTAATCCACTCATTAAATATTCTATGGTAAAATATTTTGAATTTACTTACAAGTAACTCCATCCATAAAGTATGAATAAAGAGTTGAAAATATATATTTCATGGGCTTTGAAATTTATATGTCAGTTACCCAGAAATGTAAATATGTAGAGGAATCATAAAGTTTGATTTAAACAAGGTTATGCATGAATATAAATACCTTATTCATCACATTCATCCACATAATAAAGTTAATATGATCTCATAATTCATTATCAATTCTTAACACTAATCATTCTTCTCTAATGGCAGTTGTAACATTAGAAAATAATGATTCATTGCATATTGTTTTCTAGCTATCTTCCTAACTCCATTTAAATCTGCATTAGATCAGATCAAATCCGAAATCTAGTTAGATTTGAAATAAAAAACTGTTTCACTTTCTAGTATAGAGTCCCAAGCAAAATGTTTGGCTATTGAATATCTCAGGTGTCTTTGTAATTTAACTAAGTATGATTCATCGTGTTCATTTCTTATATGTGAATAGACTATATTATTTTATTACTAGCTCATTAGGTGATGCATCCATTTTCATTAGCCTATTGTAAATATAGTACTATTAGTGATGTTATGGATATTAAATATCTTGCTTTTTTTAATCAAAGAATGATTTTTTTGAAATTTAAACAATATATAAAATAACTCATCCTCTAAGTTTTTGAAACCTGCATAACAAGTAATTTTATGCTTGGAAATAATCAGCATTTATTACACTCAAAAACTATGTATAAAATGTTTGGAAACCTACACGTAGTTACAAAAAAGATGTTTGCTTGGTAATAAATTGGTGTTCGATTTGATAATTTTCATATCACGTCATGTAGGTTTACCATAAATAGTCCACATATGGTTGAATTAATGCATACATATTATGATTAGATGTAAGCCCACCTAATGCAAGTCTACCTAGGTGTGCCTATATGCAAGTCCACCTATGCATATTATGATTAGATGCACACATGTTTGAATTAATTTATACATATATTAAAATAATTTAGATATATTTGAAATAGTGTGATAATACAAAGTTAGGACAATAAAAGTTTATAAAAATAGTTTGAATTTAAAAATAGGATTTATCAAAATTTAGTTAAATATTTATAGTTAAATATTAAAGAAATTTATAAAATAGATAGTTGATTGTTAAAATAGTTTATTTAAAATAATTAATATATATAAGTTAAAAATAAAATAATTTATAAAGTAAAATAGGTATTTAGTAAAATAGTTTATATAATGATTTAAAATGATATTTTTGGAATTAGAATTATTTCTTCCAATTTTCAAATAAACTTAAAGTCATATTCTAATTTCAAATCAAATCAACTTGATTACAATACTTCAATTTGATTCAACTTCCATTCCATATTCAATCCATTTAGAAAATTCGATTTAGATACTCAATTTCAATAGATCTAATTCATATTAAATTTCAAATTTTTAGATTTAGTTCACAACATTAAATGGTTTCATTTTAAAATTCAAAGTTCAAGTTCAAAGAAAAATCAGTTTATGAAACATCATTTATATTTTATTTAAAATAATATTTCAAGGTTAAACAAATTGTAACAACCCGGAAAATCTGAACCAGTTTAAAAATTTTAAATTGGCTATTTTAGTGGATTTAAAATAAATATTTTAAATAATAACGACGAAAAGTATGTTTGAATCGATGTTTGAAAATAAATATAATTATTTTAAATTATAAACATGGCCTGAAATGGCGCGGCAGTTTCAAAATTTGAATTCAAACTTTGACTGACTATACAGAGTGCAAAATAAAACGGATTTTAGTGAAACCAAAAATATTTAAATCTGTTAGTGAATATCTTTCTAACGAATCTAAAAAATCGAAGTTTCATAGCGGGAATCAAAAGTTATGACCAAATGAATTTTTAGAAAGGTCGCTATAGAGAATATATAGCCCTTGAAACTAGACATTTTGCAAACGACCTCAGATTTCGACGAAACTACTTTTGTTGGATCCAGGATGTCAAATTATTGCTGGGTTTCAAATTCCATAATTTTTGAAGTTAATATGAGAGCGTGGCGAAGGAAAATGTGTTTTGGTCAGTTTTAGTTAAATTGGATCGACCAGAAAAAGGCCATTTTTCAAACGGTCTCAGAATTCGATGAAACTAGTTTTGTTGGGACCGTATCGTCAAAACATAGCTAGATTTATTTTTCGGGAATTTTTAGAATCAGTATGTGGCCCCGACAAATTGAAATGTACGTTTAAATCAAATATTGAATGTTTTATATTTTAATTTGAAGAGAAACTGACTGAAACAGTCGAATGGGCCTTCGAAACATATCCCATTGTGTTCGGAATGGGGGTATTTAGCTAGGGACGACATTCGTTGGGTTTGGATTGGAGTTTGTATGAGATAAGGGGTATTTTAGAATTTTAAAAAGGGTGCGTTTTTTTACAGGTCCCTATAAAGTTTCAAAATTAGGCTCACATCCGGTGATAAACTTATTGCAAATTAGGTCTCTATTTTTCAAAAACATATTAAAAAAATATAAAAAAATCATGAAAATTCATTATTAAATAAAACACGTTCACGCCAAAAAAATCAGGTGGAAATACAATCAAAAACCACGTCAAAATCAAAAAATACACAAAACAACGAAAAATGCATGAAAACTTGCACATATTTTGCATACATGTATGCATCTATTTCAACTCTGCATCATACTACAGCATATATGCATACATATATGCAGATCTTTTGAAATACATGCATGATTTCATGCATGTATTCGATTTTCGCATGGAAAACATGCATACTTGTATATGTACATACAAGTATGCAGTTATGCGGAAAATCTTCATTCAAGTATGCACATATTGTCATGGCTTCGGCTTTCAACACATTATTGCATACAAGTATGCAACTATTCCGAATAACAACATACTTGTATGCAATTATTCAGCAGGCTTGCGGATTTTTTTGTATGTGTATTTAAATAGTTGCATACATGTATGCAACTTTTTTTTTTCAATTTGTGTGGACTTCTGAGAATATTTCCAGATTTTAGATTATTTTTTTATGTATGAGCGCATTTTTTTCCCTCAAAATAGGTAAAAGGCGAAGTGGACTGGGAAGCAGGTGAAGGGATGAAAAAAGTTTGGGCGGCATCTTCATTTTAGGGACCGGAAACGTATGTAAAGTTAGGGGGGATGTGGCGTAAATTAAGTTTTCTTTTAGGGATGTGACCCTAATTTTCACTTTTAAAAATATGTAAATAAAGTAAAAAAATCTCATTGGCCCTCACTCTTTCTCTCTCCCCGTAAACATTAGAAGCGACGACGGAAAAGGGTTCAAACCTTCTCTCCTCGATTCCTCTCAATCCACTCAAAATTAGATCTCCATCCTGTTGGGGATTTTGTAGAGCTCGTAAAGATCTTCAAATCCATACCAAGTTTAGATTTTTTCATTGAGTAATTTGAGAGATCCGTCGCTTGGAAGTTCCGAACTTCAACCCGCCGCCGCCGCCTCCTCTGGTGATCGAACTGGCCATCCCCCCTGCGCACGTGCGCCTCTCTTTCCACTTCGTCGCTGCGAAGGCCGATCGTCGAATCACTTCACCGTTTGCACGAAAAATCCAAACCTAGTTTGGAACCAATTGCTGAAAGGTACAACTGAAGTTAATTTAAATTGTTTTAACACCATAAAACAGTCGCAAAGTTGATTGATCTTCTAAAAATCATATCTTTTTGCTATGTTGACGAAATCTAGTGAAACAAGAGACAAGGGACCTGTGTGGACGTCCTCTACATTCTAGAAGAGACCGCATATTTTTCTGAGCCTTCTGCTATTTTTGGTGGAGTGGAACCCAATGTGAGATTTCTAATTTATAAACTATATGGAAAACAACGATGTATAAATTATATAGTCGATGTATGAGTTATATAAGCGTTGTACACCACATGTATAAGCGTTGTATAAGTTGTATGTTCGATGTATAAGTTATATATGCGTTGTAAAAGTGATATATGGTTTGAAATAAATTGAAATGATATTGAAATGAAATCGAAATATAGTTGTATGCGTATATATATATACTCCCCTCGTCCACAGACCATGGACGATATATATTGGTTGTGATATTGTTTGGATTATTGGTTGATGTGAAATTTGGTGAATATCATGAATGGTTGATTTGAAATGATTGATTGTGATTGAAATCCCAATAGGATTAGTATACGGGAAAATTCGTCTGCGTACGAACTAGATGTTGAAAATCCCCATTGTCAAAAGCTGCGAGGCTTTAAGGTAGAGCGAGGAGCCGTACTAGGGACGGTGCTAGTTTTAACTACCCTGCCGTTATGCTGCCGAAATTTTCATTAATATTCATGTGTTAGAATTATTTTCATGTGTTGAAACTATATTCATGTGTTGAATAGAAATTCATGTGTTGAATAGAAATTCATGTGTTGAAAGAAGTTCATGTGTTGAATAAATTCTTTGAAAGATAAAAATAACATTTTACCTTATATATGAACTATATAAAATAATCGTGTTTTGAAATAAATCGTTTTACAATAAAAATCACATTTTTATTATATATATAAACTATAGAATTATTTTCATGTGTTGAAACCAAATTCATGTGTTGAATAGAAATTCATGTGTTGAATAGGAATTCATGTGTTGAATAGAAATTCATGTGTGGAATAAATTCTTTGAAAGATAAAAATAACATTTTTACCTCATATATGAACTATATAAAATAATCGTGTTTTGAAATAATTTGTTTTACAATAAAAATCACATTTTTATTATATATATAAACTATAGAAAACATTCATGTGTTGAATAAAGGACTAGAACGATAAAAATCATATTTTTATCGTATGTGTGAAGTCGAAAACATTCATGTGTTGAATATATAGATTGAACAATAAAATCTACATTTTTATTGTGAATATGAAGTGTTAAAAATAGTGATGTGTTGAAATAAATATCTGTTGGATAAAAATATCATTTTTATCAAATATATGAAGTGAATATGGTTTTGAAATCGAAGAATGAATTATATTTATATATATATATATATAAATATAAATAAAATAAATAGAATAACGAAGAAGCAGTTCGTATTTTGAAACCGTGATTTCAAACGATTAGTGCGGGAGATGCGACCATCGGATTTTCCCGAAACCGAAACCGTTGGGTTCGCTTTGGAAATATCTTTCCAACGACACCCACTTTGTGAAGATCCAACGGTTGGATTGTCTGGAATGTTTAATTCAAATCTGAAGAAAAACAACGCCAAAATCGATTATATTTATGTGTATATATATATATATAATTAAATTAAATCGAATAACGATGCTGCAGTTCGTATTTTGAAATCGTAACTTCAAACGATTGTACTGGGAGATCCGACCGTCGGATTTCCCCAAAACTGAAACCGCTGGATTCGTTTTGAAAAGATCTTTCTAATGATATAAAATTTGTGGAGATCCAATGGTTAGATTTTTAGATATGTGTAAATCAAATTTGAAGAAAAACAGCGCCACGGCCGCGTTATGGCTTGAAGCGTCGTTTGAGTGAATTGACTATTTTTAAATAAATAAAAATAGCGATAAATCGTGATAAAATATTATAAACGATATGGAATGGAAATAAACTGAATTAGCTCGGTTTATGTGATATTTGATGGTTGAAAGTGTTTGGCGTGAAAATTACATTAATGAACAGAATTAGTGATATCGAATAATTTAACCATTGAAATGAATTGATTTGAAATTCTAAATATACGTGAATTATTTGAAAAGGACGAGTTGATTCTCATTTCAAATAATTGATCGACGATTGAAAGTCGAAGATATGAAGACGGTGCATGACCGATGATCTTCATGTCGAATGGAGGGGTGCTACTGATTCTCATGATAGGAGTAGCTACCTTGAAGGGGCTGAAGTAGTAGCCGTCCGGATGTACTTGTTGATTGTACGGATATGCGAGGTATTGAGTGCCTCCGGTTTCGTTCAGACCCAGAACGAACTTGTAAATGGACTGTGTGTCTGACATTGGATTTTGTTCAGTGCTGATTGATCTCCATTAAATATATATCTGTTTGGCGGCTGAGAATTTATTCTCTTGCTTAACGCCCTTCTCTGAGACGTACGAGCTCAGAGGTTATATATCGATAGAAATCAGTCGCATGGAGTGAATTGCCTATGTGGCTGAGACGACCCCAAACCCCGTACTGACGGTGGCAAGGGTAGTCCGTGGAATATAACACAGAAACAGATAATAGCAGGACAAAATTAAATAAATACACCATATAATGAACAATACAATATACTGGATAAAAGTAATCATCAGAGTTACACAGTATACAGGATCTCACTTAGTACAAATACAGTTCAGCTATGCATAAATGTCTACAGCGGAAAACAAACAAAATATGTACAATAGGAGCTGAACAGCATAAAAAGAGATAAATAATAAAATTCATCTTCAGCTCCAGCTATCCAGAAAGAACCAGCTAAACCTGAATACAAGGCTGCCCGTGCAGAAAAAGGGGCACCCGAGTTTGAGAGTGAAACAAACTACGAGTCAGTCATGGGACTGGTGTGAGAAATCTATTCAACACATATATAATATGGCTAATCACAGTACCATGCCACTTTCGTGGAACGGGTTTACTCCATTGGATTGCCAGTGCTTTAAAACAAATCTTTCTTTTAAACAACGCGATGCATTTTATAAAAATGAAGCCATTATAAGACTCAGTTCCCATCACACAATGCAACGCAAACCGGAGGATAGAGTTTTTACCTTATAACAGCCAAAATATGCTTGATACGAATAAAACAAAGGCATTTGATATTATTGCTAGTGTTTATATGTTTTGAAAACAATTTCAAATCATAACTATCAATCATAGACGGCATTAATGCCCCATACCGCTATGTCGCCATATATAGGTATACAATCAAAACCGCACGATGTCGTATTTGGAAATTGGATTTCTGTCCTGAACCAAGGCAAAAGATAGTCCTTACCGAATTCGAGACGCTCTAGCCCGCCCCTCAGGAACAGCCGCAACTGCCCCTTGGATCGTAAGGGCCGGTCCACCGATGTGGATTATTATGCCTGAACACTACGTCTCCCCGCCCTTTGGGGCGTAAACGAGTCAACGAATGACTCCATCGGACCCAGATCGTCCGATCAAACCGAGGCGCCTCACAACAGCAACAACCACATAGGTGAAAAGTATATAAATGTCAGGGTTGGTAGGTCACTGACACCACCCTAGCTAGAAAGAAACGCATGCCCTCCCTGAGGTCCTTCTCCCATTTCTGGTTCATACCGGGGTGTGAGGCTCGCGAATTCACGTTATACACAAAGCTACGCCACACAGGCGGTGCTTTGATCATCACCACAAGACTTTGCTTTTCAACAGAAGCCCTGATCACTGCATCTTAGCATGCCACACAGGCAATTCATGCCATGCGACTGATGTCCATCGATATACAACCTCTGAGCTCATGCGTTTCAGAGAAGGGCGTTAAGCAAAAGAATAAATTCTCCGCCGCCAAACAGATGTATATTTAATAGAGATCAATCAACACAGAATAAAATCCAATGTCAGACACACAGTCCATTTACAAGTCCGTTCTGGGTCTAAACGAAACCGGAGGCACTAAATACCTCGCAAACCCATCGATCACCACGTATGTCTGGACGATCACCACTCATTATCCATATTTCGGGATGCCTCCCAATCAGGACCTCGGTTACCATCCAAACGAGGTGAAGATCTCCGGTCTTCGACCACCGTCTTCATCTTCGACTTTCAATCGTCGGTCAATTATTTGAAATGAGAATTAACTCGGCCTTTTCAAATAATTCACGTATATTTAGAATTTCAAATCAATTTATTTCAATGGTTAAATCATTCGACAACACCAATTTTGTTCTTTAATGTAATTTTCACACCAAACACATTCAACCATCAAATACCACATAAATCGAGCAAATTCAGTTTATTTCCATTCCATATCGTTTATGATATTTTATAACGATTTATCGCTATTTTTATTTATTTTAAAATAGCCAATTTATTCAACACGACGCTTCGGGCCATAACGCGGCCGTGGCGCTGTTTTTCTTCAGGTTTGATTTACACATATCTGAAAATCTAACCGTTGGATCTTCACAAAATTTACATCATTAGAAAGGTCTTTTCAAAATGAATCCAACGGTTCCAGTTTCGGGAAAATCCGACGGTCGGATCTCCCGGTACAATCGTTTGAAGTTTCGATTTCAAAATACGAACTGCAGCGTCGTTATTCGATTAAATATAATTATATTTATATAAATATAATCGTTTCTGGCGCTGTTTTTCTTCAGATTTGAATTAAAAATTCCAGACAATCCAACCGTTGGATTTTTACAAAGTTGGTGTCGTTGGAAAAATTTTCCAAAGCGAACCCAACGGTTGCGATTTCAGGAAAATCCGATGGTCGGATCTCCCGGTATAATCGTTTGAAATCACGGTTTCAAAATGCGAACTGCACAGCCACGTTTCGTTTTAATTTTATTTATATTTATATATTTATATAAATATAGTTCATTCAAAAATTTCTATATCGTTTTCACTTCAAATATTTCACTAACGCCTTTAAATTTCGGAAAAATTTGCCATAACCTCCTTTGTACGGGAGGGGCTGGGAAAATTCCCAAATAGCCACACGGGCGTCTCATGTCGAAAAGAAAAAGAAAAAGCCAAGCGGCTAGCCAACAGGCTCATAAAATCATCACCCAAACAAAACAGTAAATGTGTACCTATTTGTCGGGCACAAAATTTTATTCCTCTTCTCTAGCCCCTTTGCTATAACCTGTTCAATAAATATGCATGTACATATATACAGTTCTTATCATTTATCATTTTCCGTTCAACTTCATATTTGATTCCATTTGGTTCAAAAACACCATTCATTTTTAATGTTGTATGCATAGGCAAAAATCATATCATTAGCTAATTAATGAATATTTCAACTCATGCATATTTATTTGAACGAGTGGCTATTTTTAACACTTCGCATTTCAACAATTCATGTATATAATAAAAATGTGATTTTTATTGTAAAACAATTCATTTCAAAACACTATTATTTTATATAGTTTATATAGGTAATAAAAATAGGATTTTTCTTATAAAACAATTTCTTTTAAAATGAGATTATTTTACATAGTCCATATAGTTGATAAAAGGTGATTTTTATGATGAAACAATTTATTTCAAAATATGAATACCATTCAACACATGAATTTCTAATCAACGAATGAATATCGATTCAACACATGAAGGTTTTCTATAGTTTCTATATATAGATAAAAATGTGATTTTTATATTTAAAACACGAATACCATTCAACACATGAATTTCTAATCAACGAATGAATATTGATTCAACACATGAAGGTTTTCTATACAATGAATAAATATAGTTTCAGCAAATGAAAATAATTCAAACACATGAATATTATTCAAAATTTCGGCAGCATAACAGCAGGGTAGTTAAAACCGGGACCGTCCCTAGTACGGTTCCTCGCTCTACCTTAAAACCTCGTGGTTTTTGACAACGGGGATCATGCATCTAGTTCGCACGCAGGCGGCATGTATATATTTATTTCATTTCTACAAACTAATCCTATGTGGTTTCAACCAAATATTTCTCAACCACAAATGGGTATTTTTCAACCACAATCAATCAATATCAACCACAAACAATCCCAAACAACCGTTCGCTATCAATCAATTTTCACACCAATCACAATCAATAAATATCGTCCATGGTTTGTGGACGAGGGGCGTATATATATATATATATATATATATATATATATATATATATATATAGCAATTCACTTCTATTTCAACACATATATAATTTTTACAACGCATATACAACTTATACATCGAACGTAAAACTTATACAACGCTTATACATGAGGTGTACAACGCTTATATAACTCATACATCGGCTATATAATTTATACATCGTCGTTTTCCATATTGTTTATAAATTAGAAATCTCACTTTGGGTTCCACTCTACCAAAAATAGCAGAAGGCTCAGAAAAATATGCGGTCTCTTCTAGAATGTAGAAGACGTCCACACGAGTCCACTGTCTCTTGTTTCATTGAATTTCGTCAAGAAATGAAAAAGATATGATTTTTAAAAGGTTTGCAACACTAAAAAGTGTTTAAACAATATAAAGGAATTACCTTTATATGTTGTTCAAAACTAGGTCGAAGAAATTCGCGAAATCCGGGAAGAACTGGGATGATCGGTGGCTGCAGCATCGTAGAGGGAGGTGAGGGCTGTCGATCGATGGTGGTTTGAGGGGGTACGGTGGTCGGATCTGTCGTCGGCGGCGTCAGGAAGGTCGGAGCTTTGGAAGGTCGTCTCTGGCGATGGGGGCGTCGATGGAGGCGGAGCTTGTGTCGGATTTGAAGAGGAGAGGAAGGCAGTTCGAGTGGATGTGGTGGCAGCGGCTCTGGTGGCCTGTAGCGGCGGCGGCGGAGGAGAGAAGGGGGGAGCCTTTATCGCCGTCGATCGCAGCTGTTACCGGGGGGGGGGGGGGTCTGAGGATTTTTTTCTTTTTTTTTAATTTAAATTCTGATTGGTCGGTGGGTCTTTAAAGGGGTTTTCTGACGCGACCCCCAATCTAAACCCAACGACTGTCATCCTTAGCGTTTTACCCCCATTCCGAACACAATGGGATATGTTTCGAAGGCCCATTCGAATGTTTCAGTCAGTTTTCCTTCAAATTAAAATATAAAACATTCAATATTAAATTTGAACGTACATTTCAATTTGCCAGGGCCACAAACTGATTCGAAAAATTCCAGAAAAATAAATCTGGCTATGTTTTGACGATACAGTCCCAACAAAACTAATTTTGTCGAATTCTGAGACCGTTTGCAAAAAGGCCCATTTCTGGTCAATCCGATTTAACTGTAATTGACCAAAACATGTTTTCCTTTGCCACGCTTACATACTAACTTCGAAAATTATGAAATTTGAAACCTAGCAATAACATCACATCCCGGATCCAACAAAAGTGGTTTCGTCGAATTCCGAGGTCGTATGCAAAATGGCCAATTTCACAGGCTATATAAATTTCATAGCGACCTTTCTGAAAATTCATTCGGCCATAACTTTTGCTTTCCGTTATGAAAATTCGATTTTTCAGATTCGTTAGAAAGGTATTCACTAACAGATTTAAATATTTTTGGTTTCACTAAAATCCGTTTTGTTTTGCACCCGGTACAGTCCGACAAAGTTTGAATTCAATTTTTGAAACTACAGCGCCTTTTCAAGCCTTGTTTATAATTATAATTAATTATATTCATTTTCAATTGTCGATTCAACTCAGTTTTCATCGCTATTATTTAAAACATTTATTTTAAATATTTAAAATCCATTATTTTAGGCAATTTAAAATTTTTAAATTGGTTCAGATTTTCTGGGTCGTTACAGTGGCATGCCTAAGTGGTAGATGATCAAAGCTTCTGTTGAAAAGCAAAGTCTTGTGGTTGATGATCAAAGCACGGCCTGTGTGGCATATCTTTGTGTATAACGTTGATTCGCGAGCCTCACACTCCGGTATGGACCAGAAATGAGAGAAGGATCCAGGGAGGACATGCGTTTCTTTCTAGCTAGGGTGGTGTCAGTGACCTACCAACCCTGACATTTATATTATTTTCACCTTTGTGGTTGTTGCTGTTGCGAGGCGCCTCGGATATATCGGTGACTATGTGAAGCCGCTGGAGTCATAGGACTCATTTACGCCCTAAAGGACGGGGAAACGCAGTGTTCAGGCATTTTAATCCACATCGGTGGACCGGCCCTGTGGCTCCTAAGGCTTGACTGAGTACTTGCCTGAGGCTCAGGCTAGAGAGTCTCGTATTCGGTAAGGACTATCTTTTGCCTTGGTTCATGATGGAAATCCAATTTCCAAATACGACACCATGCAGTTTTGATTGTATACACACACACACACACACACACACACACACACACACATATATATATATATATATATATGGCGACATGATATATGGTACCCATACCGTCTATGATTGATAGTTATGATTGAAATTGTTTTTGAAACATATAAACACTAGTGATAATATCATATGCTTTTGTTTTATTCGTATCAAGCATATTTTGGCCATTATAAGGTAAAACTCTATCCTTCGGTTTGTGTTGCATTGTGTGATGGAAACTGAGTCTTATAATGGCTTCATTTTTATAAAAAGCATTGCGATGTTAGAAAGATTTACTTGTTTTAAAGCACTGGCAATCCAATGGAGTAAACCCGTTCCGCGAAAGTGGCGTGGTCCTGTGATTGGCTATATTATAAAATATGTTAAGTAGATTTCTCATACCAGTCCCATGACTAACTCGTAGTTTGTTTCACTTGCAAACTTGGGTGCCCCTTTTTCTACACGGGAAGCCTTGTATTCAGGTTTTAGCAGGCTCTTTCTCGATAGCTGGAGCTGAAGATGGATTCTATCATTTATCTCTTTTTATGCTGTTCAGCTCCTATTGTACATTTATGTTTTATTTCCGCTGTAGACATTTATGTATAGCTGAACTGTATTTAGTACTAAGTATGATCCTGTATACTGTGTAACTCAGATGATTATGTATATCTAGTGTATTCTGTTGTATATTATCTGGTGTATTTATTTATTTCTGTTCTGCTGTTATCTGTTTATGTGTTATATTCCAAAGATTACCCTTGCCACCATCGTATGGGGTTTGGGGTCCGTCACACAAATACTATTTAACAAATTACTGACCGTATATAATTTTCTATCCTATGGCCAAGTGATACTTAAAATTTAATTTTAGTGTTTCAGGAATGAATATATATCATTTCAATCCAAATTAGGGGTCATAGGTATTCATAATTTCAACCTATGTTCTTAATTCATTTCAATCATTAATCCCGGGTTTATTTGATGTCGTAACATCTGGGGTAAATGGTTGTGATTAACCAATACAAACAAATAGTCATATAAAATATATGTGAATAACGGGTAAATTCAGACAAATTAAACATCGATATACCAAACGTATCAATCCAAGGCATCTATCCAAATCAATCCATCCAAACAGTTCAATATAACATCAATTTACTAGTCATCAAATAACGGGTTTAAAAAACTGATTGAATTTCAAATTTAACCTAACTTTTCAGTTTAAATTAATAGTTAAATTAAATTATACTATCGATGCAAATCAACACAAATATGCATTTTGATTATCAAACAACAACCAATACAATAATATCATAGAATGATTTTAATTTAACTAACAATCAAATAATTTAGTTAAGTGTGAATGGGTTAAATCACTCAACTTTGATTTTTAATGCGTTTAAAGTCCAAATAGAAACCCAAAATTTAATAGTCTCATAATTCATTTGAAACAGCTCTATGTTGTCCAAAATTTCGATATTATCCCAATGGAACAAACCGTGTGTCAGTCCGAATTCATATGAAAGAGTTACACGAGTTTTAATATTTGCATTTCAAATTAAAATAAAATAAAATCTCTCACCCAATCGCTACTTTCCACATCACCTCATCTTCTCCCTCCCAAATCACGTTACTTGTACAGAAACAAACCCAAACGCACCAATCCCCTTTATAAACACACCACCCTGCACGCCGTCTGATCCTGATTCAACACTACCACCATGTCCGCCATCACAAGCTCCACATACGGCCAAAACGCGGCCTCCTCCGGTCGCCTTCTTAACCCCTAAATCCTCTAAAACTGCGCTGCCTTTATAAGGAATTTCTGGCAATTTCTGACATGATCAACATCAATCCATCTTATGGATTTGAAGATCACGCAAAGCTCAACAATTTTGTTTTTGAAATTATTTTGAATCGTTGCATGGATTAGAAGAAATTAAGGAAAGAAGATTGGTGTTTACTGGCCATTGAAATTATTGAATGGAGGCCATGATAATCAGGGTTAGAAAGAATATTTTAATACTAAATTATCTCGATTATCATTTTTTAAAGCCAAAAAGGGGCTAGAGTTCATTCAGTCCTGCTAACATTCGAACTGTAGGTTTAACGGCCTTCCAAATGCAATGGGACCAGTGGCAAAGCCCAATTTTGAAGTCTACAGCAGTTGCACTTAAAATTTCAAATATTCTAAGTAAATTTCACAAATAATTATCTTCGTTTTAGATACGTACGACCAAACTATAAGTCTGATTGACATGAAATTTAAAACCTTATAATAATTTCCAATTTCGGGTCCAATGAAACAGGAACTTTGAAATTGTTTGTAAAATAACTATTTTAACAGGTTAATTAGTATAAATTGTATTCAGTTTTCATTTATTCACTTTTTAATTCAATTCATAAGTTTATAAAATTTATTCAAACCAAAAAAAATTAAAATAACTTTATAAATCGAATTTTTATATAAAAATTCCTATTTTGATTATTTACCAAATTCAATTTGGATTTCAATTATAAATTAATCAAACCAAATTCATTCAAATATTTCAATATTAAATTCCAACTTTCAATGTTACAGATATAAAATAAATCGTAATTTTTGTGCAATTAATACAAGTTACCATTGTCAATATTAGTTGAATTTCGTTACTTAAACAATTATATAAAGTTCACACCGTAAATTTTCATAATTAAATCATTTAAATTTAATTATAACCATAATAATGATTAAAATCTAAATAAAGTCAAAATTTTAAATGGTCAAAAAATATGGGTTGTTAAACTCTCCCCACTCAAAACTTTTTCGTCCACGAAAAGGGCGTAGTAAGGAAGTGGTTAATTAATATGTTTAACCGTATAATTTCCTACTCAACTTAGAAAAAATTAACTTATACAAATACTTTATATAGATTTGAAAACTCATGTTTTCAAAAAAAATCTAAGTCATAAATTCACAAAAAAAAATCGATAGTGTCTCATTTGTACAGTCAAGTCTAGAGAAATAGCAATACATATACAATCACAAATATACATCTCATCTCAGTGAGGAGGCATCCCAAACCATGGGGAAACAATATATAATACCAGAATACGATATATATATATATATATATATATATTTATATAAAATCCGATATGCATACCTTTCATTAGCATTATTAGCAATTTAGCTTATTTTTAAGCAAGCAAAAGAAAAATTAATACGCAAGAAACTCAAAAAGCAAGCAAATGCCATCCGTACCTACTTAGAAACTCAGCAACCAAATAAGAACATATGTATGAAAGAAGTAAATCAATACACCTACAATAATCACATATGAAATAGCAAACACAACCAAAGGAACAAATGGAAACATAACAAAAATCATATTTATCTAACCAAACAAGATTACAAGTTTTTGCAATGTCAACGTATTATTTATACCATTTCATTTGGTTCATTTCATTTGTAAACAATTTATATTTTCATTTATTATATTAAAATTACTTATTCACTTTCAATTATTTTTATCGATTCACATTGAATTGTTTGGTTTTTTCCTTTTTCATTTACCTTATGTTTTGTTTACACCCATTTAAATCAAATCTACTTACGTTCGAACATTCATTCTCATTAGCCTATTTCATTTGAGTTCATTACATAAGTTTAAGCTGGTTATAGCTCAAATTCATGTAAAATTTAAATTTGCAATCAATTCCAATTCACAGTTCTTAAGTTAACCTCAATTTCATCGTTTTCTCTTATTCATTTAACTTAATTGATTTTGTTTCATTTCCCATTTAACACTAATTCAATTAAATCAAAGTCCATATCTTACTAAAGTTTCATTAACTTGTATGACATTCTATTGCTTATTCATAGTAACATTTTCCTTTTGGTAAGTTTTATTTATGCTCTAGAATGCAATAGATATCATACAAGTTCACCTATTTCACTTTAGTATCACTTATTTAATAGTTTAAGTTTATTTCCACATTATATCAATTTCCATTTCATTTTACTCATTTCATTAACCTATTCCCTAACAGTTTCTCTTTTTCATTCATTTCCATGTCGTTTCCAATTTACTTATATAACTTGATTCCTATTCGCACATTAATATTCATTAGTGAAAGAAATTTATATGTAAGTTTCTTGTCTTTCTATTTATATTCATTTTCACTATTGTTTTTCCATTTGATATTAACTTCATTTGCAAATTACTTTAGATATCCCTTTTTCACTTAATAATACATAGCTTAAGAGTACAACATGTATTATGACAACAGATTCAATTAACTAGTTTATTCCGTTGGTTCACTTTATTCACCTACGTTACTTAGTTGAATTAAATTTCATGTACGACTAAGTGTATGTATCATTTATTGCCATACTTAAACTTTATTCATTTTTATAAACCATCCATTTATTTCACCTTTCATTATTCACCAACACTTGTATATTATGTAATTTACATTCCTTGAACATTTAATTTCTTAAATTTTTTGTAAGTTACATATGTTATAGAAAAGGTTTAGTATTATAAAAGTTCAATAGTTTCCAATTTGTTTTGAATTCATTATACAAAATTCCTATGAGTTTATGTTTCAATTTATATTTCTCTTAGGTTCATTTCTTATCTCATAATTCAGAAGTCTTCTAAAATTTCAAGTTTTAGTTCATTTCAGTGGTTTGAAAATCATTAATTATTTGAGAACTTAAGAATTCAAGTTTGGATTCATTTCCAAATCAACTTTCAAAAAATATATTATATCTTTTGTATCAAACCATACTATAAAATATTTAAATAAAATTCGATTTCTCAAAATAGTATAAAAGTTCTAAGTAGCCTCCTCCACTTAGACTCTTGAAATAAACGTCGATGATGCACGCACTCATCACCGAAATCATTTCTAGAGCCAAGAGGGGAGTATACACTTACTTCCTTTAAGGTCATTTGAAAACAATCACTATTCAATAATAATTCACGATAAAACTTATATTTTTTTCCAAAACTTCTGCAAGTGGGTCTTCAAAAACACCCAAAATTAAATTTTCAAATCGTAACTTGAATTTACTCTTTTTATTTTCCAGTTATATTCTATTATCAATTATACACAAGGTTTCATTTTCATATAATCATACAATAGATAGTGGTTATAGTTATTGACTAATCAAAAAATAAATGATGATAATCTAATATTATCATCCCCTAACAACTAAAAAAATCAAAATAAATAGATTCTTAAAATAATTCCTTATATAAAATATAATCCAAAACAATATTGTGTCGATCAGTCCTATTCGAGTGCCTAAAAATTCCTACTAATGCATTGGCATCCCAAGTATCAACAAGAATTCAAAAATACTCAACGACACAAATTAATACAATTCAAAACCACTTTTATACCAAAATTACAAGTACGATCTCTCGTATACACTCAAACTTATTCTGGGATATTACTACCCTATCTCTAATGAGTTAACCCCAAATAGAGCCAAGGCTATCGACAAACCAAAGCTTTGGTACCAACTTGTAACGACCTATATTTTTTACCATTTAAGCCGACACTACTTCACACATGTCAACTAAAAAAAATCCAAAATACAGATAGATATTGGGCATAATATAAGGAAAAGAAGAAAGAAGAGAAACAATGATAGAATCTCAAAAGGGAAGGATGAAATATAATATTCAAATAATAGTTCATGAAGCTGATAAATCATACATTTGATTATACTTTACAACAATTATCAAAGTTAGACTATCACAAAACATACCAATAAATGCAACAGAATAATACAAATAATTATGTCCGTCAAGCTTCATCTTCATCTTCATAACGAGGTCTTCGATAACTGAAAAACCAAGGCTGATCTAAGAACAAATAAAAAGACAAAAATACTCGGATCGGAACTAAAATATTCTCATATCAGCCAAATCAGAACAATGTAACAATATGAGTCTCACAGCATCAGAGATGCTTACGGTAATTCACATCTCATATCCAATGTTTCGTAAGTGCAATAACTTAAGAGAAGTTACGAGAATTTCCATCTCCTAAGGATCCATTAGATTAGATATTATATAATACAATATGCTGTTATAATAGTGTATATGGCTAAATATACTATTGAACATAGCACAAAAGGGATTACATTTTTACCCTTACGTCGTTTATAAACGTTGTAGTCTATATAGTATTGTAAACGCACCGTAAACTGGTGGCATCAGGGAGCACTCCAAAGGTACAAAATCGTATGGGTTTGATTAAGATAATATGACAAGGCACAAGAGGAATAACCAGATAGGAATCTACTAGTTGCACGTCCAGACTAGTGATAACACATGGTCGTAGCTACCGCCCACCTCGGAACAACACTCCCATATCAAGGATGTGCATCTTTCAAATCAAACTGAGAAAATATAATAATCAGGGAAGAATTTTTGCTGATAGGGGCAGCAAACCCACTTGGCCACGGTACAACACATGTTTTTGTCATTTTAATTATGACCCGGAGGTCAAGGATACCATCACCATTCTCTTACTTCATTCCAGTAGCATTTGCAAAACTAACCTACTTCAATCTGGATTCTCCACCACATACACGTTGTTAAAGTGGTTTTCGGTATTAGCTGAGAGACAATATGTGATCCTATCTCTTTAACAACAAAATGCTTATTTCACACCGTTCGTTTATTTTACATTTCAAAATGGTTCATACTATATATCAAAATATCAAATTTTGATTCCATAATCAAAATAGAATATACTTCCATGTTAAAATCTTTATTTCAATTTTAAAATAATTTGTATTTTATAAATAGTTGGATTTGTGTATAAATTTATATATTGTTGACGTCAAAAGTTGGTTACTAGTGACAATCAACCCCCAATCGTGCGATCAACACACGAGTGAAGATTATAAAATGCAGTAAAAGCAAAAAGAAGGGTAAGTACACACATAATTTTTATAGTGGTTCGGCAAAGACGGTGCCTACGTCCACTTTATATATTATTTCTCTTTTTTGATTACAAGTACAATGCTTTTTCTGTTTGAAGAAGAGAAAGAGAAGATGGCTATTTTCCCTTCTTCTTTTTGAGAGAGATTGAGAGAAAATGAACTCCAGAAGTGAAGTATAAAAGAGTAGAAGAAGTCCTCTTTTTTTTAGCCGTCCTTTTCCTCTTTAAGCTTGGAGGTATTTATAGGTAGAGAATGCAGCTTGGGTTGTTGCGATATGGTCCGGCCATTATGGGAAAGCCTGGACACGTGGAACCCATCAGTTGGTTTGAATAGCGGCTAGGCTGATTCCACTGTTCATAAATAGTATCCTCGGAAGTTGCGGCTGACGTGGCCTCCATGGAGAGGTATATCAAAAGTAGAGCTTTGCCCGGATGTGGTTTGACCGCTTTTATTGCCTTGGAAATCGGGATATACGGTGGAATGGCTCTGTAGAAGATTTCCATGCTAGCGCGAGATAATCAGTCGACGTGCCTTTCACGAAAGTGGGATACTCAGTCGACTGGGAGAGCGATTCTTCTGGAGTGAGCTGTCAATTGACTAGGCTGGACTTGGGCCGATATGTGACTGCTTCGGTCCGTGCGTCTGTTGGGCTTCCTGAAGCGCGGCTTATATCCATTTCTACGTTTGGGCTTTGGTCTGGCTCGTTGAGACTCTTGCCAAAAAAAGGGTTAACTCTTTGCCCCTCAGAATGCATCTTCATCGGTAGAGGGAGGTGTGTTCTGAAATTTGAACCAAAGCACAATCGCTTGAGTAGCTATGGTCACGCCGGACCATATTAAGGCCAGAAAACTGTCGGTTCTAATGTTGTATTAAGGCCAGAAAACCGACGGCCATACCAGGTCGTATTAAGGTCGGAAAACGGACAACGATCGGAAACCGTATTAAGACCGAGATGACGATCGCTATTTGTATGAGAGTTAGTTCCTGCAAATACAAAATAAACCATTATCGTTTTGGAGAAGGCTAATGGTTCGAGCATTTTATTTCACTTGGCTTTGAGGGGTGGCTAGCATTAACCATGTTCGGCTTAGTGGCAAACGCTTATCCAGGTTCGGCTTAGTGGCGAACATTAACCATGTCCGGCTTAATGGCGAACGCTTATCCAGGTTCGGCTTAATGGCGAACGCTTAATCAGGTTCAGCTTAGTGGCGAGCATTAACCATGCTCGTCTTAGAGAGGAGGCGAGTATTAATCATACTCGGCTTAGGGCAAGTGTGTTTTTAATGCTCGGCTCATGTTAAGTTAGTTTGTCAAGCGAGCTATGAATGCTCGTGGTGTAAAAAGAAAAGAGGGTGTATAGTCTATACTTCGTATTTAGAAAACATGGCCTCACTCAGTTAAGGGAGTAGGCGTTTAGAAGAAAGGAAAGGGTGGTGGGCTTTCGCGCTGACCACATAAAATAGGGGGCGAACGTTATTCATGCACGGCTTAGAGGTTTCCAAACATGATCGATATTTGGAAAAATAAAATTCATAATTGTTAAACAACTATTACAAAGAAAAGAAATTCTAAGGGGACATCAGTTGATCTCAGAGCATGCCTAGGAGCTAAATCCTAACCCCATACATGTGTACATCAAGGTGTCCTTATTATTGAAAGGAATACATCAAAAGAAAAGGAATCTAATTAATGATAATGCCGCGAGTGCTAGTCTCAAGGTCCTTTCCGTTTCTAGGAGCTCGAGGACCGACCTGAGGAGCTCGGGAAGAAGGTCGCGGCGGCATGGCCGGGGCGCAATCTTTGACATATTTGGGGAGCTCTCCTTTTCCGACTCGCCCTTCGATGAGATTGCGCAGATGTCGGCATTCATTTGTATTATGTCCAGCTACGTTGTGGAATATACAATGCTTGCCAGAATCGAGTTCCATCTGGGTCGGCTCTCGTCGAGGTGGTCTTGGAGTTGGTAAGGACTCGCGTATGTCGAGATAGATATCGAGCAAAGAGGAATTGAGCTCGGTGTACTGATCGTATTTATTTTAATTTCGAGGTCGCACATTGCGCTCGGTTTTCTCCGGGGCCTTTCCTCTTCCTTTATTCTGGCCATTACCATTGAATGGACCTTGTTGTTTGGCTACTAAAACCTCGAGGCTCTCCATTTCAAGGCCGGCATCTTCTTGTCGGAGGAATCTTTCGGCTTCGGAGTAAAAGTCGTCTATATCCTTAGGAGGATCTCTGGTTAAAGAGATTAAGAATTCTGATCGATTTTGAACTCCTGCAATGACGGCCATGAGTACCATCGATGGCTCGGGCCGATCGACATATGCTACGGCCGCGTTGAATCTTTCAAGGAAGGACCTGAGCGTCTCTCCGGATCGCTACTTGATGGTAGACAAGAACATAACACTTTTTGGTCGGGAGATATGCACTTGGAATTGTTCGATGAAGCGGGTGACCAGGGTGTTCCAACTGCTGATCGACTCCGTTGTTAGCTGCCGAAACCACATGTCGGCTATATCTGTGAGAAAGAGGGGAAAGCACTTAGCCATGACGTTGGTCGATGCACCCAGTACTTCCATATTTCGCATGTATCGCATGAGGTGAATGGTCGAGTTAGTGCGACCGTTGTATGGCTCGACAGCTGGGAACTTGAAGTCCGGAGGGTTTCGAGAATTTCTGATTTCCCTGGTGATGGGGTTGCGATTGACATTGTCTATGTCTTGCTGCGAAGAGTTGCCCCGAGTGAAGCGTCAAATAATGCTTGCAAGCAGGCTCCCATCTCCGAGGAGTTATTGCCATGAATTTAACTCTACATTTGGAAGAGCTTCCGTGCGGGGATCTGGCAAAAGCATGCTCGGAAGGGCGGCCGTTGGTGGGGCTCCGCTTCTGAGAGTTGAGTGAAGGTGTTAGGGAAGGTGAGCCATAGTAGGTGGTTCTGGGCAGAATGGACCCTCTGGAACCTGATGAGCTGTTGGTCGAGCCATGCCTGTAACATAGGGTCTAGGCTGATCCAGCATAGCATGTGATGTTTGGGGCTCGGGGTTGCCCCCATTTGAAGCGAGGTTAGGAGGGTCTACAGTAGCGTTTTCTTCCGCTACGGTGAGGACCGGTATAGTAGGGTGGCCTCCCTCGTTCGAAGGGAAGGCTGCACCAGCTCTTCGTTGAAGGTGAAGAGTTGTTAGACTGGTCTGTGGTAAGATTCTGGATTGTAATGGGAATGGCATTGATTCTGAGGGACCCGGAGGTAGCTTGACTGGTTTGATAGGTCGACTTGCTCCCAAGAGTAGGAGCAAATTTGCTAGACGACCTAGATCTCGATCGCCCGCCTCCTGAGCTTCTACTACTGCACCTGCGCTGGTTGTTGGAAGCGATACTCCTGGTTGTGAAAGATTGGTTGGTGGGACCAAACCAGGATGAAATAAAGGTGTAGCCTGATCAGTGGCCTGATTTTGTGCAGACCGAAGATCAATTGTTGCCCCAGTCTCGGTCGGTGGAGGAATTGATGTTGAAGCGTTCAATCCTGTCTCTAGTCGACCGAGAAGGTGATCCATCAACTACTGCTGTCGTTCAACGAGTTTACCCTGAGATGCCATTTGTTCTCTGAACTCGACCATCATCTTATCCATATCATCCCAAGTAAGCAATCGAGACATATCGTCATAAGATGTAACTTCATGACTTGCTTCTGCAGCATCTAAATCAGTTGCATCAGTGTTTGCGGGACGAGAGGATGTTGCATCTTTCTTTCGTTTGTTCGCCATAAGCAGAAGTGAGCAGAGGCTCTAATGGAATATCGGTACTTAGCCCCTTCCTGGCGCGCCAAAAGCGTTGATGTCAAAAGTTGGTCACTAGTGACAATCAACTCCCAATCGTGTGATCAACACACTAGTAAAGATTATAAAATGCAGTAAAAGCAAAAAGAAGGGGAAGCACACACATAATTTTTATAATGGTTCGGAAAAGACGGTGCCTACGTCCACTTTATATATTATTTCTCTTTTTTGATTACAAGTACAATGCTTTTTCTGTTTGAAGAAGAGAAAGAGAAGATGGCTATTTTCCCTTCTTCTTTTTGAGAGAGATTGAGAGAAAATGAATTCTAGAAGTAAAGTATAAAAGAGTAGAAGAAGTCCTCTTTTTTTTAGCTGTCCTTTTCCTCTTTAAGCTTGGAGGTACTTTTAGGTAGAGAATGCAGCTTGGGCTGTTGCGATATGGTCCGGCCATTACGGGAAATCCTGGACACGTGGAACCCATCAGTTGGTTTGAATAGCGGCTGGGGACTGATTCCGCTGTTCATAAATAGTATCCTCGGAAGTTGCGGCTGACGTGGCCTCCGTGGAGAGGTATATCAAAAGTAGAGCTTTGTCCGGATGTGGTTTGACCGCTTTTATTGCCTTAGAAATCGGGATATACGGTGGAATGGATTTGTAGAAGATTTCCACGCTGGCCCGAGATAATCGGTCGACGCGCCTTTCACGAAAGCGAGATACTCGGTCGACTGGGAGAGCAATTCTTCCGGAGTGAGCTGTCCATTGACTAGGCTGGACTTGGGCCGATATGTGACTGCTTCGGACCGTGCGTCTGCTGGGCTTCGTGAAGCGCGGCTTATATCCATTTGCACGTTTGGGCTTTGGTCTGGCTCGTTGAGACTCTTGCAAAAAAGAGGGTTAACATATATATATATATATATATATATTAAAGTAGTTTAGATAAATTTGAAATAGTTTAAAAATAAATAGTTAGGACAATAAAAGTTTATATAAATAGTTTGAATTCAAAAATAGGATTTTTCAAAATTTAGTTAAATATATATAGTTCTATATTAAAGAAAATTATAAAATAAATAGTTGATTGTTAAATTAGTTTATTTAAAATAATATATATATATGTTAAAAATAAAATAGTTTATAAAGTAAAATTGTTATTTAGGAAATTAGTTTATGTAATGATTTGAAATGCTATTTTTGGAATTAGAATTGTTTCTTCCAGTTTTCAAATAAACTTTAAATCATATTCTAATTTAAAATCAAATCAACTTAATTTCAATACTTCAATTTGATTCAACTTCTATTCCATATTCAATTTCATTTAGAAAATTCGATTTAAATATTCAATTTCAATATATCCAATTCATATTAAATCTCAAATTTTTAGCTTCACTTCATAACATTAAATGTTTTCTTTTAACCTTTATATTCCCAAATTAAAAATTCAAGTTCAAAGATTTTTTTTTATAAAACGTCATTTATATTGTCTTTAAAACAATATTTCAAGATTCAAGGTTAAAACAAATTTTATTTAACCAACCAGTGTTCGTATATAATTTTCTATCTTATGGCCAAGTGATATTTTAATTTTAACTTTAGTATTTCAGGAATGGATATATATCATTTCAATACAAATCAGGGCTCATAAGTACTTATCATTTCAATCTATGTTCTTAATTCATTTAAATGATTAGTCCCGAGTTTATTTGATCCCCGTAACATATAGGGTAAATAGGTGGGATTAATCGACACTAACAAACTGTCATATATAATAAATGTGAATAATGGGTAAATTCACGCAAATTAAACATTAATGCACCAAACATATCAACCCAAGGCTTCTATTCAAATCAATCCACCTAAATAGTTCAATATGACATTAGTTTACTAGTCATCAGGTATCGAGTTTAAACTAGTAAGTAGATTACAAATTTAACATAACTATTCAATTTAAATTAATAGTTAAATTAAATCACACTATCGGTGCAAATCAACACAAATCAGCATTTTGACTATCAAACAGTAACCATACAATCATATTATAACATGATTTTACTTTAATTAACAATCAAATATTTTAGTTAAGTGTGAGTGTAACACCCCACATCCGTTAGTGTCACTCACAAAGGGAATGCACTAAGTTCTGTGGAGCATTTAGGGTAAAAGATGCAGATAAATTACAAGACAGACAGAAATTAAATAGCGGAAGATAAAACTTTGCTTTATTGATAAAATAATTTGTACAATGATTTCTTTACAATATCAGAGTATCATCTGTCTTACAAAATAAAGAAGCATAAAACAACATTTATATTCCCCAATTTTTGCATGAGCCAGCCATAGCATCTGATAAGAGAATCCAAGCAGACTTCGATAAATCTTCAAGCTGGGAAAGAGTGACAGTCCAACTTAACCTGAGCTATACTACTCCCTCCTCTACTACCTTGGGGGGGGGGGGAACAGAAGAAAAGAAGACGAAAGAAAAACAGAGTCAGACATAAAGCCTGAGTAAGTTCAGTAACTTCTAGCATGTGAACATGGAAAACAAAACGACATGAATTAACTGAATACCAGATTACACCATGACGATAGGGTCAACAAGATTGGACAAGGTAATCACAAGATATGCTAAGATAAGATAAACTGGATACGCTCTAATACTTTCGCCGCTTCGCTCTAATACTTCGCTGCTTCGCTATTTCCTTGTTATACTGATTTCTATATCTCTGCACCACCTACCTAGTGTCCTAACTAGTAACGATAACGTGATCCCAATCCCTGTATTTTCCATTGCCTTCCGGCATACATTCATTATTTATTACCTAGATCAAATCTAGGGTTTTCTATCAGGTGCTTTCTAGATTTAACTAGAGTTTACGCTATCTGCTGAACGCTTCTCGGATTTATGCCACCTAGTCCAACTAGGGATTACGCTACCTGTCGAACGATGCCCCCAAGTCTAAGACACACTACCTAGAGTGGTATATGTTCCTATACTTCCCCACGCATGTATCGCGAATCGTTATCGCTTGTCTAGATGCACATGTCCTGTAATGTGCGGTCCGAGTCCTGTGACAGGGCAAATCAAGGAATACAGAACTCGGTCGGGAGCTTTCAGATATCTGCCGATGCAGATGCTAAGGTCTGTTTTTATTCCAGTGGCTATGGTCCCACTTGACCCCTCCCTCAACTAATGAAAGGCACCCTTTGTAAAATGAGAACTATACGCCGGCCCCCGGTGCCCCACTATCCTTTGGCCATCCTCACCCATAACTAGATAGCAATTATGGTCTTTTGGAGTTCTCCGCCTTTCCGCTTCACGTATCTCGACTGACTCAAGATGGATGGTAGACGACGAGTTGCTATCACAGGGCTACCGTTTTCTCGTCGAATCACGCCGGTCCATCCTAGTCTTTAGGTTGCCATATATATATATATTGCAACCAAGGCATACCCTCGGTTCTTCTAATGCAGACCTTAACCTCTATGAGCCCAGGATGATCATCTGCAGCCTCACAGAGGGATACCAAGAGTACCCTCACGTCCCCTCGAAGCCTCGGGCTTCGTAACCCAATTCGTTGGAGCCTTCTTAAAACCAGATGGATGTCTGCTCCTTCGTGTTATACTAAGAATTACTACTTAGTTCTACTAACTAAGGTTTACCACTTAGTTTCCAAATTCCTTGTTTTCTTAACTAGGTTTTACTACTTAGTCCCTTTTTCAACTGAGGTCTACTACTTAGTTTTCTTTCTCGCCAGGTTGGGTTGGTTAAGTGTCTTTAGTCGATTCAAGCTATCTTGACCCTCTTCCTTTTTCCTATTACACTGGTTAAGTGTTATCCCTTCATGCTTTTTACTTAACCCTATTCATTTATCATATTCTGATGGTTAAGCGTTCAAGTTTACTTAACCCTATGGTCTAGTCCAGTTAACATATTAATTTGGCTAAGTGTATTACTTAACCCCAACCTCTAGTCTAATTAACATGTTAAATTGGCTAAGTGTATTAACTTTACTTAACCCCACCTTCTAGTCTAGTCAACATGTTAATTTGGCTAAGTATTCCCATGGACTTAACCCTCCCATTCTAGCTTTAACTGTGCTAAGTTGGTTAAGTGTTCGTTAACCTTCCCATTCTAGCTTAACCGTGTTAGGTTGGTTAAGTGTTCCTATGGACTTAACCTTCCCATTCTAGCTTAACTTTGTTAAGTCGGTTAAGTGTTCCTATGGACTTAACCCACCCATTCTTGCTTAACTGTGTTAAATTGGTTAAGTGTTTCTATGGACTTAACTCTCCCATTCTTGTTCTAGCTTTAATTAATAAATTAAAGTCGCAACCTCTCACATTAGACAGATATTGCTGCAGTTACTGGATGTGCCGGTCGGTTCCGGGCAGGTTTACACCGCAACTCAGTCTAACCTCGGGTTAGGCATATTCATGTTTTCTAAGTTCAAAGGGTTTTTGATTAATTTCCAAATCCGGTTTTGAAAACAACCATCCCGTCCTTTGGATCAGTTAGGGATAGCCAGGGAGGGCAGGAAACTTGTATTTTCCAAACCCAAGCCTAGACACTATCCTCTCTGTCACCCTAAAACCTTCTGGTCTATGTGTTATAAAAAGGGATGTTATCAAAATACTTTTCTTTTGTTTATAAATTGTTAACAATTTATTCCAAAAGCCCATTTCCCCTTTTTAGACAAATTTGGCCTATATTTATTTGTCAAGCCTACTAGTATACTTATATTCAAATCAACCTTAATTAACCCAATCTTGGTTTAACATCCTAATTCACAATTTATGGCAAAACTAGAATTATTTTTCTAGTTTACATTTTATGCCTAAAATTTAGCTTACTTACTAACGCTAAATTTAATATGTCAAAATCACATATTCCCTAATCCATGTCAAATTTCCCCGTTTTCATTTTAATATGCATGTCATAATACATATTCCAAATTATGCCAATTTCCAAGTTTACAATTACGTTCATATTCATTTCCATGTTTTTCCCCAAATCGCATTCCCACCGTTCGAATAATCGTGATTCAACCTAGATTATAAATAAATCTAGATTCGTAGATAAAAAGGGAATGAATCAAAATGACAAGAAGGAATAATTGGCATAAAAAGGTTTGGATAACAATGCAGGTTCAAGAAGATGGGTAGACCTAACTAAATAGGTAAATTCCCACTGTCTTAAAACCAAAGAATGGGCAAAATAGGTTCAAGAACGTGGGTAGACCTAACTTAATAGGTAAATTCCCACTGTCTTAAAACCAAAGAATGGGCAAAATAGGTTCAAGAACGTGGGTAGACCTAACTTAATAGGTAAATTCCCACTGTCTTAAAACCAAAGAAAAACCAAGGAACAGGTAGAATAAAAAATTGGGTTTAGACCCAACTTCTCAATCACAAAACTAAAGCAATATTTTCCTAATCATAAATCATGGGTGTCAAAATCACAGTTATCCTCATTACGTCATAAGTAATAATTTATGTCCAAATCAAAGGTATAGGCCTAGTCAAGGAAATAATCCTTGTAGTCACAGTCACAGTCATAGGAAATGTCCATAGTCATATGCGATGTTCATAGTCCAAAAGGGAAAATAATTCCCATAGTCATAAGTCATTGTCATAGGCAATGTTTATATGTCCCAAAATCAAAGGCTTATGTCATAGTCCAAAGGCATATGCTTTCAAAGGCCACAGTTCTATAGTCATAGTCACGGTTACAGTCTTATTTGTCCTCGAATCATAATAGTTCTTAATTCAGTCCAAGAGTATAAACACAGATTCGAAGAGAGAGAGAGAGATTTGGCATATTCCTTTATTCCTTTAATTTCATGTCACAAATAAAACAAAATATTCAGATCTAGAAATAACCAACTTACAGAAAATAGATCTAGAAAAGAAGGAAAGCATGGCTATGATTCGTGCGTCGTTGCTTGAAACTTGTTTGAGCTAGCCTTTGAATTCTTCACTTGAAACTTTGATTTGAATCCCTCCTTAAAAGTCTTTTAGCAGCATCTCCTCGTCTTGAATCATATTTTATTTTATTTATTTAAGAAAATTTAGAGGAGGGGAAGAAGCCATGAATCTTAGCAGCATAAGGATAGAAGAGAATTGGTGCAAAGAGAATGAAGACTAGGGCTGTTTATATAGCTGCTCAAGACCTTATCGTACACGCAGCGCTGAGTCAGCATTGAACCTAGTTAAGAAAATAGTCCAGGTACGTAGATGAATCTAGCCAAACCTTATCATACACGCAGTGCTGAGTCAGCATTGGGTCCCACAAGCTATTTTGGCGTAAAAGTTTGATTTTCAAACTTTTGAATTTCTGGAATTTATTTAACTGTTTTATTCACATGAAATATTCTTATATGTATACAATTCCTCTAATGACCATTTTACGCGTATATATATACGCACAACTTTCATTTTATTTTCAAAATTCAAATGATGTTGCCATATTTCATTGACTGTAGCCTTATCTTGAATTTTATCTTTCGTATACATATATTTTTGTATATATATATATATTTATATTTCTCATATGTATATATATATATATTCTTTATTTCCTTATACGTACGTTCTTATCCTTTCAAATTTTGAATTTTTATACGTACATATATTTGCATGTTTAGTTGGCCCTCTCTAAAACAATGATAAAAAAATTATGCCGCCGCCAGGGTTCGAACCCCCGACCTCCATGCTACCAATCCAATGCCTTAACCAACTGAGCTACAGAGGCTTTTGTTAATAAGTCTTAGAACAATAATAATTATTGTTCTCTCCTTACCTTTTTTTTTTCATGTTAGTTACAATACTTAAATTAAACAACTGCATGGATCTTTTTCTTTTAATTTTTCTTTTAAAAATTAATTATACTTTAATTTGAGAATCTTAATGTCACAGAATTACGGGGTGTTACATTCTCCCCCACTTAAAAGGATTTCGTCCCCGAAATCTTCAAGTTAGGAAGAATGTGTCCTACCATCCAATCACCCATCTACTCAACCATTCAATCACAGGCATTCATTGTCCTTAAAAGATTTCTAATGCTTTCATGTTCATATGCATAGTGTGTGTATATGTCTCTATCTAATGCAAAATCAGGCGGTTTACTGATTCAGTTGACCTCCTTAATGCAAATCATGTTAGTGCCATGCGTCCAATCATGCATGCAAATATCCCTAGTCATGTAAATACTACATGCGTGCACAGCCATTCATCCATATGCAACGTCCATATGATATCATATCAAGTTCAACTTATAAACAAATGCATATATGTAAATGCAATATGAGAGCGTCCGAACTTGATCTAGTGCCTAATACGTATGCATATGCATCCACGAGCAACCATTTGCAACCACTTGCAACCATTCAACCATAACATGTTTCAAATACATGTTTACATCCATTGGCTTCTACCTAAGGATCGCAGATACGACCTAGAGGATATACTTTGGAAAGAGAGAAACAACTATGCGTAAAGCTCCTAAACAGAGAAATCAAGGATGCACCCTTAAGGAAAAAGGGCATGTTGCTAGTATCTAGTCTTCTTGAGCTTTACTCCACTGTATCTTAACCAATTTATCTTCACGATTGTGAAGTTCCTAATCTCCATTTCCAAAATAAACAAATGTCAATCACGGCGCCAAGTATATGTACTAAGATGATTAGAGGCCTCCCTCTTGGCTTATCCATCACGCCATAACTATGAGAGTCAAAAGATCACTCCGTACTTTTTAGAGTACCTACCACAACTATTCATCTTTCACGCAAACCATCCAAACCGAACTCGACATTCCTCAAGTACAAGCCCCAAAGGCCTAAACCAATATCAGACAAGCATCCAAGGAATATCTTCTCCGAATTTAGACGATCTACGTGAGATGATATAAGCAAACTCGATAGCTATCCTCAAATCCCTACTAACCAAAAACTGGTCGGACCACCAATTGGATTTGAGACTCTAGTGGGATCTTTCTACTATACACGTACTATGGTGCAGAGACTCAACTATGGAAGTGGGTATGAACAATTAAGAAGCGCTGGAACCTAAGGAAATAGTACGAACAGAAAACTAGACTCTTCCAACCGGACCACCTTACTCCTAGGTGCGCTTGGTGGCGAAAGCATGTACTTGTCCTTCTGAAAATCTCGTCCTCGTTCTTGCCCTTGTCCTTAAGTATATGTCCTATCATACCATAGTAAAGATACTTGCTCTTGTCTTAGGTTTTATAATCCCTTCCTCCTTCATGAGCCAAGTCTACATCCATAATTTCCTCATCCTTGGGTCGTGCTCCTTTGCCAAACTTCTGCGTGTAACCATGTTGGCAAATCTCTCGAAAGTTGCCTCTATCGCACGGAAAAACCCTATAAACTTGAAAGAAGACCGGCCGTAAGTGAAACAACTACGGCTATAGATGGAAGTCGGGCACTACTTTGCCCTTCGATGAGGTTACCTCCTAGAAAGCCAGGAGCCCCAGAGACTCAAAAAAGAAGGAGACAAGAATTCAAACAGAGGAAGAGGAGACAATGCGTATGGCTTTGGGGAATATGCCTTTAAAACAAATCCTTTCTTTTAAAAATGCTTCTTTAAAAACCTTTTGAAAATAATTTTTCAAATCTTTTATCTGATCCGGTAACCTTCAGCTCTGATACCACGTGTAACACCCCACATCCGTTAGTGTCACTCACAAAGGGAATGCACTAAGTTCTGTGGAGCATTTAGGGTAAAAGATGCAGATAAATTACAAGACAGACAGAAATTAAATAGCGGAAGATAAAACTTTGCTTTATTGATAAAATAATTTGTACAATGATTTCTTTACAATATCAGAGTATCATTTGTCTTACAAAATAAAGAAGCATAAAACAACATTTATATTCCCCAATTTTTGCATGAGCCAGCCATAGCATCTGATAAGAGAATCCAAGAAGACTTCGATAAATCTTCAAGCTGGGAAAGAGTGACAGTCCAACTTAACCTGAGCTATACTACTCCCTCCTCTACTACCTGGGGGGGGAACGGAAGAAAAGAAGACGAAAGAAAAACAGAGTCAGACATAAAGCCTGAGTAAGTTCAGTAACTTCTAGCATGTGAACATGGAAAACAAAACGACATGAATTAACTGAATACCAGATTACACCATGACGATAGGGTCAACAAGATTGGACAAGGTAATCACAAGATATGCTAAGATAAGATAAACTGGATACGCTCTAATACTTTCGCCGCTTCGCTCTAATACTTCGCCGCTTCGCTATTTCCTTGTTATACTGATTTCTATATCTCTGCACCACCTACCTAGTGTCCCAACTAGTAACGATAACGTGATCCCAATCCCTGTATTTTCCATTGCCTTCCGGCATACATTCATTATTTATTACCTAGATCAAATCTACGGTTTTCTATCAGGTGCTTTCTAGATTTAACTAGAGTTTACGCTATCTGCTGAACGCTTCTCGGATTTATGCCACCTAGTCCAACTAGGGATTACGCTACCTGTCGAACGATGCCCCCAAGTCTAAGACACACTACCTAGAGTGGTATATGTTCCTATACTTCCCCACGCATGTATCGCGAATCGTTATCGCTTGTCTAGATGCACATGTCCTGTAATGTGCGGTCCGAGTCCTGTGACAGGGCAAATCAAGGAATACAGAACTCGGTCGGGAGCTTTCAGATATCTGCCAATGCAGATGCTAAGGTCTGTTTTTATTCCAGTGGCTATGGTCCCACTTGACCCCTCGCTCAACTAATGAAAGGCACCCTTTGTAAAATGAGAACTATACGCCGGCCCCCGGTGCCCCACTATCCTTTGGCCATCCTCACCCATAACTAGATAGCAATTATGGTCTTTTGGAGTTCTCCGCCTTTCCGCTTCACGTATCTCGACTGACTCAAGATGGATGGTAGACGACGAGTTGCTATCACAGGGCTACCGTTTTCTCGCCGAATCACGCCGGTCCATCCTAGTCTTTAGGTTGCCATATATATATATTGCAACCAAGGCATACCCTCGGTTCTTCTAACGCAGACCTTAACCTCTATGAGCCCAGGATGATCATCTGCAGCCTCACAGAGGGATACCAAGAGTACCCTCACGTCCCCTCGAAGCCTCGGGCTTCGTAACCCAATTCGTTGGAGCCTTCTTAAAACCAGATGGATGTCTGCTCCTTCGTGTTATACTAAGAATTACTACTTAGTTCTACTAACTAAGGTTTACCACTTAGTTTCCAAATTCCTTGTTTTCTTAACTAAGTTTTACTACTTAGTCCCTTTTTCAACTGAGGTCTACTACTTAGTTTTCTTTCTCGCCAGGTTGGGTTGGTTAAGTGTCTTTAGTCGATTCAAGCTATCTTAACCCTCTTCCTTTTTCCTATTACACTGGTTAAGTGTTATCCCTTCATGCTTTTTACTTAACCCTATTCATTTATCATATTCTGATGGTTAAGCGTTCAAGTTTACTTAACCCTATGGTCTAGTCCAGTTAACATATTAATTTGGCTAAGTGTATTACTTAACCCCAACCTCTAGTCTAATTAACATGTTAAATTGGCTAAGTGTATTAACTTTACTTAACCCCACCTTCTAGTCTAGTCTACATGTTAATTTGGCTAAGTATTCCCATGGACTTAACCCTCCCATTCTAGCTTTAACTGTGCTAAGTTGGTTAAGTGTTCGTTAACCTTCCCATTCTAGCTTAACCGTGTTAGGTTGGTTAAGTGTTCCTATGGACTTAACCTTCCCATTCTAGCTTAACTTTGTTAAGTCGGTTAAGTGTTCCTATGGACTTAACCCACCCATTCTTGCTTAACTGTGTTAAATTGGTTAAGTGTTTCTATGGACTTAACTCTCCCATTCTTGTTCTAGCTTTAATTAATAAATTAAAGCCGCAACCTCTCACATTAGACAGATATTGCTGCAGTTACTGGATGTGCCGGTCGGTTCCGGGCAGGTTTACACCGCAACTCAGTCTAACCTCGGGTTAGGCATATTCATGTTTTCTAAGTTCAAAGGGTTTTTGATTAATTTCCAAATCCGGTTTTGAAAACAACCATCCCGTCCTTTGGATCAGTTAGGGATAGCCAGGGAGGGCAGGAAACTTGTATTTTCCAAACCCAAGCCTAGACACTATCCTCTCTGTCACCCTAGAACCTTCTGGTCTATGTGTTATAAAAAGGGATGTTATCAAAATACTTTTCTTTTGTTTATAAATTGTTAACAATTTATTCCAAAAGCCCATTTCCCCTTTTTAGACAAATTTGGCATATATTTATTTGTCAAGCCTACTAGTATACTTATATTCAAATCAACCTTAATTAACCCAATCTTGGTTTAACATCCTAATTCACAATTTATGGCAAAACTAGAATTATTTTTCTAGTTTACATTTTATGCCTAAAATTTAGCTTACTTACTAACGCTAAATTTAATATGTCAAAATCACATATTCCCTAATCCATGTCAAATTTCCCCGTTTTCATTTTAATATGCATGTCATAATACATATTCCAAATTATGCAAAAATTCCAAGTTTACAATTACGTTCATATTCATTTCCATGTTTTTCCCCAAATCGCATTCCCACCGTTCGAATAATCGTGATTCAACCTAGATTATAAATAAATCTAGATTCGTAGATAAAAAGGGAATGAATCAGAATGACAAGAAGGAATAATTGGCATAAAAAGGTTTGGATAACAATGCAGGTTCAAGAAGATGGGTAGACCTAACTAAATAGGTAAATTCCCACTGTCTTAAAACCAAAGAATGGGCAAAATAGGTTCAAGAACGTGGGTAGACCTAACTTAATAGGTAAATTCCCACTGTCTTAAAACCAAAGAATGGGCAAAATAGGTTCAAGAACGTGGGTAGACCTAACTTAATAGGTAAATTCCCACTGTCTTAAAACCAAAGAAAAACCAAGGAACAGGTAGAATAAAAAATTGGGTTTAGACCCAACTTCTCAATCACAAAACTAAAGCAATATTTTCCTAATCATAAATCATGGGTGTCAAAATCACAGTTATCCTCATTATGTCATAAGTAATAATTTATGTCCAAATCAAAGGTATAGGCCTAGTCAAGGAAATAATCCTTGTAGTCACAGTCACAGTCATAGGAAATGTCCATAGTCATATGCGATGTTCATAGTCCAAAAGGGAAAATAATTCCCATAGTCATAAGTCATTGTCATAGGCAATGTTTATATGTCCCAAAATCAAAGGCATATGCTTTCAAAGGCCACAGTTCTATAGTCATAGTCACGGTTACAGTCTTATTTGTCCTCGAATCATAATAGTTCTTAATTCAGTCCAAGAGTATAAACACAGATTCGAAGAGAGAGAGAGAGAGAGAGAGAGAGAGATTTGGCATATTCCTTTATTCCTTTAATTTCATGTCACAAATAAAACAAAATATTCAGATCTAGAAATAACCAACTTACAGAAAATAGATCTAGAAAAGAAGGAAAGCATGGCTATGATTCGTGCGTCGTTGCTTGAAACTTGTTTGAGCTAGCCTTTGAATTCTTCACTTGAAACTTTGATTTGAATCCCTCCTTAAAAGTCTTTTAGCAGCATCTCCTCGTCTTGAATCATATTTTATTTTATTTATTTAAGAAAATTTAGAGGAGGGGAAGAAGCCATGAATCTTAGCAGCATAAGGATAGAAGAGAATTGGTGCAAAGAGAATGAAGACTAGGGTTGTTTATATAGCTGCTCAAGACCTTATCGTACACGCAGCGCTGAGTCGGCATTGAACCTAGTTAAGAAAATAGTCCAGGTACGTAGATGAATCTAGCCAAACCTTATCATACACGCAGTGCTGAGTCGGCATTGGGCCCCACAAGCTATTTTGGCGTAAAAGTTTGATTTTCAAACTTTTGAATTTCTGGAATTTATTTAACTGTTTTATTCACATGAAATATTCTTATATGTATACAATTCCTCTAATGACCATTTTACGCGTATATATATACGCACAACTTTCATTTTATTTTCAAAATTCAAATGATGTTGCCATATTTCATTGACTGTAGCCTTATCTTGAATTTTATCTTTCGTATACATATATTTTTGTATATATATATATATATTTATATATCTCATATGTATATATATATATATATTCTTTATTTCCTTATACGTACGTTCTTATCCTTTCAAATTTTGAATTTTTATACGTACATATATTTGCATGTTTAGTTGGCCCTCTCTAAAACAATGATAAAAAAATTATGCTGCCGCCAGGGTTCGAACCCCCGACCTCCATGCTACCAATCCAATGCCTTAACCAACTGAGCTACAGAGGCTTTTGTTAATAAGTCTTAGAACAATAATAATTATTGTTCTCTCCTTACTTTTTTTTTTCATGTTAGTTACAATACTTAAATTAAACAACTGCATGGATCTTTTTCTTTTAATTTTTCTTTTAAAAATTAATTATACTTTAATTTGAGAATCTTAATGTCACAGAATTACGGGGTGTTACAGTGAGCGAGTTTAGTCACTCACCTTTGATTTTTAACGTGTTTGAAGTCCAAATATAAGACTAAAATTTAATGGTCTCAGAGTCCATTCGATACAGCTCTATGTTTTTCTGAATTTCGACGTAATCTCAATGGAACAAACCATGTGTGAATCCGAGTTTGTATGAAAGAGTTATACATGTTTGAACGTGGACATTTCAATTTCAAATTAAAATAAAATCTCTCACTCAATCGCGATCTTCCACGTTACCTCACCTTCTCCCTCCCAAATCACGTTACTTATACAAAAACGAACCCAAACGCACCAAACTCCTTCACAAACTTGCCACTCTACACGCCGTTGACCCCGAGCCAACACTACTACCATGTCCGCCATCACAAGCTCCACCTATGGCCAAAACACAGCCTCCTCTGGTCGCCTTATCAACCCCCAAATCTTCTAGAACTGTGCTGCCTTTATGAAGAATTTTCGGTGATTTCTGACATGATCATCATCGATCCACCATATAGATTTGAAAATCTCGCAACGCTCTATAATTTTCTTTCTAGAGTTATTTCGAATCATTGCACGAATTAGAATAAAATAGAGAAAGTAGATTGGTGTTGGCCATCGAAATTATTATGACATTCTAGGGTTAGAAAGAATATTATAATATTAAATTATCCTAATTAGCTTTTAAAAGCCAAAATGGGTCAGAGTCAAAATCAGGCCTGCTAACAGTCGAACTGTAGGCTTAAAGGCCTTCTGAACGTAATGAGACTAGTGCAAAGCCCAATTCTGAAGTCTATAGCAGTTGCACTGAAAATTTAAATTATTCTAATTAACTTGCACAAATAATTACCTACGCATTTAAGATTCATATGACTAAACTATAAGTTCGATTGACACGAAATTTGAAATCTTACATTAATTTACAATTCCGGATCTAATGAAATTGAATTCATCGAATTCCGAGATTGTCTGTAAAATGACTATTTTAATAGGTTGATTAATATAAATTATATTCAGTTTTTATTTATAAACTTTATTTAAACCGAAACAAAATTTTAAAATAACTTTATTAATCAAATTTTCATTTAAAAATTCCTATTTTGATTATTTACTAAATTCACTTCGAACTTCAATTATAAATTAATCAAACAGAATTTATTCAAATATTTCAATATTAGGTTCCAACTTTTAATGTTATCAATATAAACTAAAACGTAATTTAATTTGCATTCAATACAAGTTACCGTTGTCAATATTATATGAATTTCATTACTTAACCAATTATATAAAGTTCACAATTAAATCACTCAACATTAAGTATATCCATAATTATGAATAAAATCTAATTAAATTCAAAATTTTGAATGGTAGAAAATACGGGTTTTTACACTTCTTGTTTTTAAAATATTTTACTCTTTGATATCCTTGTAATTCATTGTTGTTTTAAATTTCAAAATTTTAGCCTTAATCTCAAATTATATTTTTAATTTAATTTTTTTATATTCTTATTTATTATTTTATATGTTAAGTATTTTATTATTATTTTCAAATCATTTTGTAGAATGTTTAACAAGTATTGTTATTTACTTATATTATGGTTAGAATGTTTTACAAGCCTCAAAATTGTTTTAACAAGTTTTAAAGTAAAAATTTAATATTGTAACAACCCAAAATTTTGGCATCAGGAATTAATTATTAGAATTTCAAAAATAGGAATTTCTGCAAATGATGGAATTTTAAAACGAAACTTTAACCGATGTGTTCGTCTCGGAATTCTGGTCAACTTTCATATTTGGAGTTTCGCGAACGGAGTCCATATGAAAAAGTCGCGAACGAAATACGAAAATGGACGGAAAATAAATAAATCAAAGTAATTAAATATTATATACCTTATTTACCTAGCCTTACGAGGTAACTGACGACCCAAGCGGTCGACTGGCGGTTGACCCACTGGGCGTCGGAACACCCGGTGACAGTTAGGGTTAAGAGGTTAGTTTATAATATAATATTAAACGAATGGACGGATGTTAATTAAAATAAATCTAACGGTTCATGGCTAATTCCACTCCTATAAATAAAGGGGTAAGGCCTCATGCTTTTCAACACAAATCTGTGGGCAGTAATGGTTCATGGCCAATTCTAATTTCTGTGTTGAATAATAAGTTATGTGAATATTGGATAAAATGATAAACTGTGTGATTGTAATTTTAAAAGAATTATACCTATTTGATTTCGATGTTTTTGGGTTTTAGCTTAATTGTTGTAAATATGTCGTTCTTCCTCTTTTTGAACAAAAAGATATTATTTTGAAATCACAAGAGATAAGACAAAAAGATTGGAAAGGGAAAAGTGGTGCAAACGTACCTATAAATATAATTATACATGTTTGTGCGAGGTTTGCATCAACCATTCTAAAAATATACATAAACATATATATTTCTTATGAATATGAGATAAATCTATTTTACTAATCAGGCATAATTTACAATGATTACAGCTAACGGTCTTTTTGTAAGACTCGAAACCTTTTGGCAAGGTTAAATGCAAGAAGGAATGTTTATTCGTTGATTAAACCGAATAATTAAAGGGCAATAAGAAGAGTAATTGTCTGTTGGGGCACAACAAATAGATACCTTGGGAATGATAAATGGTTTCCTTAGGAAAATATGACCATTATGGTCATAAAGGGCAATAAACAAAGAAATAAGAAGTAAATGGGTGTAATAAGGGGATTAATGGATATTGGTTGTTGTTTAAAAACTAAGTCCTAGGAAAGTAATCAAATAAATATCCTAGGGTAAAGAGAATATAATTTTCCTTATTTATAATATATATAACTTATAATTTAAAAGTAGAGTTGGACTTAGTAGGTTAATGATGTAAAAATATTGTTAACCATAGGAACCCGTGACAATCGTAAATCTTAAGCATATAATATTTTCGTCGAGAGTAACTAAACAGAAAGGACGTAATGATGTAGCCCACTTTATCCCAATAGGGAAGGGTACTAAGGGCTAATAGGGTATGAACCTAATAACCTTCGTGTATCGTCCGCTTCCTGGGTCTTAAGCAGTTGAGGTTGAAGAGTCCACTTGGGTGTAGGTCTTTTAGTTTAAGGGTCTTAAATGGCGTAAGTGTGTGGGGCCTACCCAAACCTGGAAACTAAAAACGTCAAATATGGCTACCAACCCAACGAGAAGTAGTAAGCGACAAGGGGTTATCCAATAAGGTTAGCTAGAAGATATAGCGAGCGACAAAATACCATCTCTCACCTTATACGAGGCAAGAGTATATAAGTTAAGGATGAAAGCCTTAACTAGTAGTGCCCGCTAGTTTATAATAATGCCGAACAAAATATCAGGAGGTATTAAGTGACCAATAAGTCCGCCGACTAATAAGTCCTCCTAAGGTCTTAAGTGATCAGGAGAATCCACACTATCAAACATTGATAGTGAGGCATTAAATACTAAAGGGTAAGTGGATGGAAAGGTATATATAAACTCCTCAATTAGGGGTTCACTTCTCGGTCTAATTATTAGTTAAATCATGGTCTAAAGACTTCCTAAATATGTGTGTAAACATCTATCTCAGAATTATACTTTGGGAATACTACTTTGGGATGGGTAGTAAGCTGTGCATAAATATATCTACAAGGTTGGTCTAGAATCACTAACCTTGGTAGGCATACATCTTGGGTTGAACCAACCCGATACATCTATGTATTATAGTCTGTGTTGTACATTTCTTGTTCACCAGAATCTTGTTGTTCTGACCCTTCCTAATCACTACCACCCAGGTTTTCTAGAGAAGGTCGGGTTCTCACAGGTATTTTAGTTTGGCTTTCGGTTCTCGTTCTCTCTCATGCTCGGTATTGGAAAAGTGACTTACTTTAAAAGGTAGTTACTCGAGTTAATACTATTTTACCCTATTTTGTTTCTGATGTGAGTTATGTTATCGTACTCTGATTTTGCTCATGCTCATTTATTTACAGGTATCAGATATACACGCTTCATGCTTGGATGTGTTTGAGTTTCGATTTTGTCGAAATTTGGGTGTAGAAAAGTGTGGGGTGTTACATTTGGTATCAGAGCATAGGTTAAATGATCAAAGAAATTAGTTAAATTAAGACTCGTGAGAGAACATAATTCGGTTTTATTTTCTGTTTTCTTTGTCTTTTTTACTCGATGTTAATTTATTTCAATGATGAATTAGTTCTGGTCCTATTTATAGTAAAAATGGGCTTAAGCAACTAAAATTTCAAATATGTTGAGTTTGGGTTTTTGCCATTTCTATCTTACCCCACAGTACGTTGGCGATCTCGTCATGAAGAGCATGAGGACGACATATGGTGGATTCCGTTGTTTAGAGTTTGGAGCCTGGAATAATATATATAATAATAAAAAAATCTAGATACAATCGAGATAGTCACGATTTCTGGTTCTGGTTTTGTTTACACTACAAGAAAACACTGATTTAGTGTCATATATTTAAAAGCGAAAATTTCCGTCGCCAATTTGCGACGGATTTCTATATGATCTGTAAGAGATAGTTTTTTGTTTTTTTAACTTTTTTTTTCTTTTATTTATTACCATCGTCTTCTGTCATCCCTCACTAAACCATTGCAAATTGCGTTAATTTACCGACAAAAATTCTGTCGTTATTTTTCGCTGCAAATCTAGGCAGAATACCGACGAATATTTATTGAAGTTGTTTTGCAGTAGAATTCCAACAGATTTGCAAGAGAAGTTTATATTATTTTTCTAAGATATACTTTAGTGTTATTTTTTCATAATTATTAACATGTTCAATAATAAATAATTAATTTGTTCTAATTAATGATCATATTTGACAACCTTCTGTTTTTATGTCGTAAGTAAATAAAAAAATCAATAATTAAGACACATATTTAATTACTAATAACCAATAGGCAATATTAACAATTAAGAAGTGACATTTAGCATTTTATATTTTATAATTATAATTAAATTTTTTATTTTTTATTTTTGAACTATAATTTTGAAATTTTACAAAATAAATCAAAATTACAAAATATAGTTAATAGCAAATAATTATTACATTTAATAATTAATAACTAAATTATAGTTCATAATTTTGAATAATAATGTATGAACAAAAATATATAAATAATAATATATACTTAATATTAAATAATTTATGATAATGTTTGTTAATTTTTCTTTCACAAAATTTCAGTTTCATTTTTTTAATTTATACTACTGCAATTAGAGCAAATAAATTTCCTTCGAAATAAGCGGCAAGATTTTAATACGCGCCAAACAATTTCGTTTCCCTCCCAATCCCTTTGCTCTTGACAAAACCCTAAATTGCTGCTCCTTGCAGCCGCCTCAAAGCTCAGAAGAAGCATATTCATTTTTTGTAAACACCCCACCTCCGTTAAGGTCACTCACAAAGGGAATGCATTAACATTAGTGGAGTATTATAGGTAAAAGGTACAGGTAATTTACAAGACAGACATATAAACAGCGGAAAAACTAAATTTTACTTCATAAGCACGTGGTCTAGTCAAAACATTACAACAACTGTCTAAAAAACCAACTTTCAAATCATTACAATAAAGCTCTGTCTTGACTAAAACATAAAGAGGCATAAAACAATAATAAAACAGCATAAATCCCCAATTAAGAGTGTAACCACAGCCATATCCCAAGAAAAGAGAATACAAGCAATACGTCTACTCTCTTCAAGCTGGAAAAGGTATGGACTAAGTTGAAGTATTCCCTCCCTGCGGACCTGGGGGGGGGGGGGGGTAACGGAAGAATACGAAAGAAAACGGGTCAGACATAAGCCTGGTAAGTCCAGTGATTATTTAGCATGTAAACAGGTAAAAGGATCATGACATGAAATAACTGAACCTAGGACAATACCCTAGAGATAAGATAACAATAAATAAGGCAAGATAAACTGGATATACTATCGCACTCATTTCTATTTCTCTGCACCTACTAACAAGTGTTTCAACTAGCACCATGTGTTCATGATAAAATTATCCCTTTATCGATCGGCTTCTACTCGCATGCATTTATGACTTGTGTCACTCGGCCCCGTTTGATTGTAGATACCTGTGCTGGTCCCACCATGGGGTGTATCAATTCCTATGGTGGCAACCCGACACAAATTCAAGATGCACAGTGTATACTACTGATGCCCAGTGCCTGATTTGTCCATGCCGGAGTACGTGCATGTCCATACTCCGTTGGAACCTACACTGCTGCACCACCCGCCGTTATTTTTGACCTCTTATAATCAGCCTTCCACATTAGATCTATATTGTTGCGGTCGCTGGATGTGCCGGAAGGTTCCGGGCTGTCTTACACCGCAACTCAATCTAACCTCGGGTTTTTGGGCTTAATGTGCTAACCTCTCACATTAGATCTGTATTGTTACGGTTGCTGGATGTGCCGGGCGGTTCCGGGCTGTCTTACACCGTAACTCAATCTAACCTCGGGTTAGGCATATTCATCTTTTAATTAATTTACATATTTATGTTTATATGTAAATTATTCAGAAATGTTGTCAACTCAAGTCATGTCCCATTTACCCTCTAAATTATGTCCATAATTCTTAGGTATACAAATTATACCATTTCATGCCATTAATCTTTTACATGATTATGAGCCAACCTATGCCAATAGCATGTAATTTAATATTTTTCCCAACGTATCCCTCGTTATTCGTTCGCATAAATTACATAGAACGTTAGGCTCACAAATTAGCCTAACTCATAAACAAAAGGGAAAAGAAAAGGGACATGTAACATTCCAACGGCATAAAACAGTATAGATCAACTAAGCATGTGTGATATAAATTTGGCATAGTACTACACAAATTTAATTAAGCATGTAAATGTGAACTTGCATTTGAGTTGGATCAAATTAACATAGATCTAAACATATAAGCATGTAGATCTAGACATATAAGCATATATGAACATGACTTAGCTTATGATATTGCATATAACATAACATAAAGAAATCACCAAATTTATATATAACATGATAGGTTCATCACCAAATTAATATACAACATGATAGGTTCATCACCAAATTAATATACAACATGATAGGTTCATCACCAAATTAATATACAACATGATAAGTTGTATCAATCACCATAGTCACGTAGGCATAGGTAATTTCAGAATTGCTACAGGGATAAACATGAATTAGAATATGATTATCTTACAACTAGGCACAGTTCTAGTTTCGCTTAATTACAAGTCATGACTTTTATTTGTTTAAATCTAAAGAATAACTGAACTTACAAAAAAAAGAACAAATCTTGTTTTCTGAGATCTGATTTCTGAAATTGAAAAGCTATCCTTTGATGTAGACTATATATTCTCTAGTTTGGACTTGACTAGGGGCTTTCTAACTTGATTTCTAGTTTAGAGAAAAATGGAGGCTATGCTAGTTTGGCCATGGACAGCATGACGGCTTCAGAGGGCAAGGTTATGAGGTTTTAGGGTTGAGGGTTGGGGTTGTTCATATAGAAGTTTGGATTAATGAGAGCCGTTAGATCAACCTAGGAGTAATCAGAGCCATCCAGACCAAATAGAGCTAACCGGAAGTCACCACATATGCCCTAATGACTCAGAAAAACGTCGCTGGACAAAACAGCCCAGATCTGGCCGAGGGGGTCGACACCCCAGTCAACACCCCTCTTGGGCGGTCGACACCTATGTCCACCCACCATGGGGGGAGTCGACCACTATGGGCGGGAATTTTCCCGCCCAGCTGATTCTCGAAATTTTTGAATTTCGAATTGCTTTTTGATTTAATTATTATTTATATTTAATTTCAGTTTAAACTTGAAATCTTTTGAACTCCATAACTTCTTCATACGGAGTCCGATTCACGAAAACTCGGACTCTATCTCAAGAAGAATTCCGAGACGAACGCAATGGTGAAACCCGTTTCCCCTAATTTCGACTTTAAAAATTAAGTATTCTTTAATTCGTTACTTTAATGTTCACAGAAAATATGGGGTATTACATTCTCCCCTCCTTAAAGGATTTCGTCCCCGAAATCTTCAAGTCAAGAAGAATGTATATCCTACCATCCAATCATCCATCTACTCAATCATCAAACACAGGCATCCATTGTCCTTAAACAGATTTCTAATGCTTTCATGACTATATGCATAATGTGTGTATATGTCCTTATCTAATGCAAAATCAGGCGGTCTACTGATTCAGTTGACCTCCTTAATGCAAATCATGATGGTGCCATGAGTCCATTATGTATGCAATTATTCCTAATCGTACTTTATAACTTCTACATGAGTGCACAATCATTCATACAAATGCAACGTCCACATGATAAGACATCAAGTTTCAATCCATATATAAATACATATATGCATATGCAATATGAAAGTGACTGAGCCGATCTAGTACCTAATGTGTGTGTATATGCATCCACTAGCAACCACTTGCAACCATCAATCATAACATGTTTCAAATACATGTTTACATCCATTGGTTTCTACTTAAGGATCAAGAATAGGACCGAGGAGATATACTTAAAAGATAGATACAAGCATGCATAAACTTATGGAAAAGAGATCAAGGATGTACCCTCAAAAAGAAAAGGGTAGGGTGCGTGTATCTTGTCCTCAGTCTCCCAAGTCGCGTCTTCCTCAGCGTCACTCCATTGAACTTTAACAAGCTTGACTTGATGGTTGCGTAGCTTTTTGACTTCTATCCCTAATATACGAGTTGGAACTCTCCTCACCGTCGCTTCTCGTTCCACTTCTACTTCCTCTAGTATGCTTTGTTCCACAACTTCCGCAGACTCATGTAAGCACTTCCGTAGATGAGAGACATGGAAAACATTATGAACTCCAGCCAATATTTCGGGCCTCTATAAGCCATCTTCCCAATCTTCTCAATGATAGGAAATGGCCCTACAAATCTTAGTGCCAATTTTCCTGTAGACCCAAAGCGAACGACATTCCTCAAAGGAGATACTTTAAGGAAAACCCTGTCTCCAACCTCAAACTCAAGGTCGGTCCTTCTTTTATCAGCGTAGGACTTCTGTCTATCTTGTGCAGTCTTCATTCGTCTTCGTATCAATTCCACCTTCTATGAAGTTTCTCTAATCATGTCCGGCCCAAGTACGAGCTTGTCTGTAGACTCCCACCAACAAGTTGGTGATCAGCACGGTCTCCCATATAAAGCCTCAAAGGGTGCCATGCTTATGGTGGCTTGGTAGCTATTATTGTAGGTGAACTCCACCAAAGGAAGGTGATCCTCCCATGTTCCTCCAAAATCAAGAATGCACAATCTCAAAAGATCTTCTAATACTCTGTTCACCCTTTCCGTCTGACCATCGATTTGAGGGTGATAGGCAGTGCTTAAGCATAACTGTGTGCTTACGGCCTCCTGCAAACTCTTCCAAAACTCGCTCGTAAAAATAGGATCTCGATCACTTGCTATGCTAGAGGATATTCCATGCAGTCAAACCACCTCTTTAAGATAAATGGATGCTAACGATGAGGCAGTCCTCCTACTCTTAACCGGTATAAAGTGAGCGCTTTTAGTGAGTCTGTCCACTATTACCCAAATACTGGTATTGCCCCTTCTTGATCTAGGCAACCCATCAATAAAGTCCTTCGAAATGCAATCCCATTTCCACTGTGGGACCTCTAGAGGATGAAGTAGACCACCAGGCTTCTTCTGCTCCGCCTTGACTTGCTGGCATATCAAGCATTTAGAGACAAACTCAGCTACATCCTTCTTCATGCCATTCCAAAAGAAAACCCTTTTTATGTCTTTATACATCTTGTCCCCACCTGGGTGTATGGTCAATTTAGGATGGTGTGCTTCTTCGAGAACGGTTTTCACCAAATCTCCTTCTTGTGGGATGCATAGTCTTCCATCCCGTCTCAACCAACCCTTGTCATCGATGGAGTATCTATTGAGGTAACTAGAAGTCTCACCTCTAATTAACTTATCCATCACATTAACTAGCTGAGGGTCTTCACATTGCGCGGTTCCTATTGAGTCCAAAAGCGTAGGTCGCACCTCTAGTGTTGCTAACAAGCCAGGTACAAACTCAAAGGAAGGTCTAAAGTCAAAGTTTGCTATGTACTCCAAGCTTTTCCTTTCTACAAAGAGAGGACTTAGGGTCAGCTTTTTCCTACTCAAGGCATCTGCTACCACATTGCCCTTGCCAGGGGTATAAGCAATCTCAAAATCGTATGAGGCAAGAAACTCCATCCACCTTTGTTGTCTTAAGTTAAGATCCTTCTGTGAGAAAAGGTACTTTAACGATTTATGGTCCGTAAACAATTCAAACCTTTCTCCTAGTAGGTAATGACACCATGACTTAAGAGAGAAAAAAATGGCCGCTAGCTCCAAATCATGAGTTGGGTAGTTCTTCTCATGTACCTTCAACTGCCTTCCCCCATAACAAACTACCTTGCCCTCTTGCATCAAGACAGCACCCAATCCTGTTCTGCATGCGTTTTTATATACAGTAAACATCTTACTCCCATCAGGCAATGTTAGAACTAGGCTGTTGTCAGAGCCCTTTTCAGTCGTTGGAAAGCAACATCACAATCCAAGTCCCAAGCGAAAGTTAGGTTCTTCTTCGTCAATCTTGTAAGTGGTGCCGAGATCTTCGCAAAGTCTTTAATGAACTTTCGGTAAAAGCCCGCTAGCTCGAGAAAACTTCGTACTTCGGTTGCATTCTAGGGGATCTTCCAATCTTGCATCGCAACTACTTTTGCGGGATCCACAGCTATCCCCTCTTTGGACACCACATGTCCAAGAAACCTTACTTCTTCTCTTCAAAAATGGCATTTGGAGAATTTTGCTTTCAGCTGATGTGCACGAAGAGTATCCATGACTTTCCTTAAATGCAAAGCATGCTCTTCCTCACTTTTCGAGAAGATCAAAATGTTGTCCACGAAGACCACTACAAATTTATTAAGGAACTCCCTGAACACCCGACTCATCAAGTCAACGAAATAGGCTGGTGCGTTTGTCAAGCCGAAAGGCATGACAAGCCATTCAAAGAAACCATCCGAGGTCCTGAATGCGGTTTTATCAATGCCATCCTCAGCCACTCTTAGCTGATGAAACCCGGTAGCCAGATCTAGTTGGGAGAAAACCGACGCACCTACAAGCTGATCGAACAAGTCGTCTATTCTTGGAAGTGGGTGCCTATTCTTCTTGGTCTGCTTGTTTAGCTCACTATAGTCAACGCATAGGCGAAGTGAACCATCCGCTTTGGTTGAAAACACCACTGGAGCACCCCATTCATAAATACTCCGCCTTATAAACCCCTTTTTAAGCAACTCTTTACTTGCTTGCTGAGCTCCTTCCTTTCCCTTGGAGCCATGTGTCTATCGGGTAGAGCAACGGGTTTTGCATTATCAACAAGGTATATGCGGAAGTCTATCTCTCGCTTCGGAGGTAAACCCTTCACCTCTTCAAAGACATCCGAGTATTCACGGACTACTCTAACAGATTACAGGTTTTCAACAGACGCATCAAGAGATTCTAGGTAGCTAAGCATAATAGAGTTCATGGGATTACAAGAGATTTCGAGAGTGTTACCGAGGCGAGTCATAAGTCTAACTACTCTCTTTTCACAATCGAGGACGACACCATTACTGGATAGCCAATCCATGCCTAGAATCAACCCATAGCCCATGAAGCCCAAAACATAGGCATTACATCTAAACCCAACGCTTAGTATAGAAATTTCCAAATCCAAACAAATCATTGATAAATAAGACGAACCCCCAATTGGATTTGAAACAACCAAGGGATCCTCTACTATACTGGTGTTTAGGTGCAGAGATTCAACTAAAGGAGTAGATGTAAAAGAGTGCGATGCGCCAGAATCAAAGAGAGTACGAACTGGATGATCAAAAAGATAAACTAAACTCTCAACAAAAATATTTCTACCTCGTTCTTGCGGAGGTGCTATGAGAGCGTGAACCTGCCCTCCAGAAGTAGATCCAGTCCTCTGCCCTTGCCCTTGCTTTCTTGGGCAGTCCTTAGCCATGTGTCATGTCTCGCCGCACTGAAAACAACCACCCATCTTCCTCTTCTTCTTTCTGCAGTCCTTAATCAAATGTCCAGGTATGCCACAAAAATTACACTTCCTCTTGTCATGGGGTTTGTTATTCTTCCCGCCCTTCTTGGAATCCGTCTTCTTGTTCTGTGATCCCTCCACTTTCTTGTCTTGAGGAACTTCCACCTTTGTCTCTTTCTTGCCATCCTTATCTTCCTCCTGTAACAGTGCCATGTCTACTAGTCTCTCATAAGTCGCACCCATAGGTATATGGGACATAGCTAGGCTGTGCATTGGCTCGTTCAACCCTTTAATGAAACGGAGAGCCTTCTTATGTGGAGTGTTCACTAACTCCAATCCGAATCTAGCTAGCTGGTTGAATTGGTTGACGTATTCCTTGACCGATAGGCTTTCCTGTTTGAGAGCTAAGAACTTCTCCATCTGTAGGCTTCGTTGAGCTTGCGAGAGGAACTTCATTTCAAATCTCCTTCTGAAATCCTCCCAAGTTTCAACTAGTCTCTCAGCATTAGTAACTTCCCACCAATAAGAGGCTTCGTCCTTAAGTAACCACGCAGCCAATTGTATATTCTGCCTATCGTCCACTTCGAAGATAACAAACAAATCTTCTATTTCCTTGAGCCAATTTCTTGCTTCCACAAATGACTCAGTCCCATTAATGTTCTTTCCACCCATGGCTCGAAAGTCTTTACATAACTTTGAGAAAGCATTTGCACGCAGAGGAGAAGGAGGAGGAACGGCTGCAGCTGGGGGAGGAGGAACGTCTGCTGGGCCTACGTCATTAGCCCTAGCCTCCAGTTACCTTCTGAACCAGCCAGGTATCGGTACGCCCTCAGGAAGATTAAGACCCCCAGACATGCTAAAACAAAAAGAACAAAAGTTCAAAACAAAGGATAGAAAGATAGTGCATATGACTTTGGGGATTATGCTTTTTAAAATAAAACAACATTTTTCTCAAAAATGCTTCTTTAAACTTCTTTTTGAAAAATAGTTTTCAAAAACTTTTATCTGATCTGGTAAACCATTGCTCTGATACCAAGTGTAAACACCCCATCTCCGTTAAGGTCACTCACAAAGGGAATGCATTAACTTTGGTGGAGTATTATAGGTAAAAGGTACAGGTAATTTACAAGACAGACATATAAACAGCGGAAAAACTAAATTTTATTTCATAAGCACATGGTCTAGTCAAAACACTACAACAAATGTCTCAAAAACCAACTTCCAAATCATTACAATAAAGCCTCTGTCTTAACTAAAACATAAAGAAGCATAAAACAATAATAAAGCATCATAAATCCCCAATTAAGAGTGTAACCACAGCCATAGCCCAAGAAAAGAGAATCCAAGCAATACGTCTACTCACTTCAAGCTGGAAAAGGTCTGGACTAAGTTGAAGTATTCCCTCCCTACGGACCTGAGGGGGGGAGGGGGGACGGAAGACAAGAAGACGAAAGAAAACGGGTCAGACATAAGCCTGGTAAGTCCAGTGATTATTTAGCATGTAAACAGGTAAAAGGATCATGACATGAATAAACTGAACCTAGGACAATACCCTAGAGATAAGATAACAATAAATAAGGCAAGATAAACTGAATATACTATCGCACTCATTTCTATTTCTCTGCACCTACTAACAAGTGTTTCAACTAGCACCATGTGTTCATGATAAAATGATCCCTTTATCGATCGGCTTCTACTCACATGCATTTACGACTTGTGTCATTCGGCCCCACTTGATTGTAGATACCTGTGCTGGTCCCACCATGGGGTGTATCAATTCCTATGGTGGCAACCCGACACAAATTCATGATGCACAGTGTATACTACTGATGCACAGTGCCTGATTTGTCCATGCCGAAGTACGTGCACGCCCATACTCCGTCGGGACCTATAATGCTGCACCACCTGCCGTTATTTTTGACCGCTTATAATCAGCCCAGTAATCGTTCCCCACCCTGCCTAGCTCAGGGTACCATGATACATCTATGTGGGTTACTGCTGAAATGGGTCCCCATTACTAGGGTTTCCTAATCAACATGTTAAAATGGTTAAGTGTTCTCAAATTAACCTAACCGCACCCATCAGTTTAGTTAACATGTTGTATTGGTTAAGTGTTGCCTTAATTTACTTAACCATACCATTCTTAGCCTGCCTGTTTCTTAGCTTTAATTCACTCATTAAAGAACCAACCTCTCATGTTAGATTTATATTGTTGCGGTCGTTGGATGTGCCAGGCGGTTCCGGGCAGTCTTACACCGCAACTCAATCTAACCTCGGGCTTAATGCGCTAACCTCTCACATTAGTTCTGTATTGTTACGGCTGCTGGATGTGCCGGGCGGTTCCGGGCGGTCGTACACCGTAACTCAATCTAACCTCGGGTTAGGCACATTCATCTTTTAATTAATTTACATATTTATGTTTATATGTAAATTATCCACCAATGTTGTCAACTCAAGTCATGTATCATTTACCCTATAAATTATGTCCATAATTCTTAGGTATACAAATTATACCATTTCATGCCATTAATCATTTACATGATTATGAGCCAACCTATGCCAATAGCATGTAATTTAATATTTTTCCCAACGTATCCCCCATTATTCGTTCGCATAAATTACAAAGAACGTTAGGCTCGCAAATTAGCCAAACTCATAAACAAAAGGGAAAAGCAAAGGGACATGTAACATTCCAACGGCGTAAAACAGTATAGATCAACTAAGCATGTGTGATATAAATTTGGCATAGTACTACACAAATTTAATTAAGCATGTAAATGTGAACTTGCATTTGAGTTGGATCAAATTAACATAGATCTAAACATATAAGCATGTAGATCTAGACATATAAGCATATATGAACATGATTTAGCTTATGATCTTGCATATAACATAACATAAAGGAATCACCAAATTTATATATAACATGATAGGTTCATCACCAAATTAATATACAACATGATAGGTTCATCACCAAATTAATATACAACATGATAGGTTCATCACCAAATTAATATACAACATGATAAGTTGTATCAATCACCATAGTCACGTAGGCATAGGTAATTTCAGAATTGCTACAGAGATAAACATGAATCAGAATACAATTATCTTACAACTAGGCACAGTTCTAGTTTCACTTCATTACAAGTCATGACTTTTATTTGTTCAAATCTAAAGAATAACTGAACTTACAAAAAAAAAAGAACAAATCTTGTTTTCTGGGATCTGATTTCTGAAATTGAAAAGCTATCCTTTGATGTAGACTATTGATTCTCTAGTTTGGACTTGACTAGGGGCTTTCTAACTTGATTTCTAGTTTAGAGAAAAATGGAGGCTATGCTAGTTTGGCCATGGACAGCATGACGACTTCAGATAGCAAGGTTACGAGGTTTTAGGGTTGAGGGTTGGGGTTGTTTATATAAAAGTTTGGATTAATGAGAGCCGTTAGATCAACCTAGGAGTAATCAGAGCCATCCAGACCAAATAGAGTCAACCGGAAGTCGCCACATATGCCCTAATGACTTAGAAAAACGTCACTGGACAAAACAGCCCAGATCTGACCGAGGGGGTCGACCCCTACAAGGGGGTCGACACCCCAGTCGACACTCCTCTTGGGGGGGTCGACACATATGTCGACCCACCATGGGGGAGTCGACCCCTATGGGCGGGAATTTTCCCGCCCAGCTGATTCTCGGAATTTTTGAATTTCGAACTGCTTTTTGATTTAATTATTATTTATATTTAATTTCAGTTTAAACTTGAAATCTTTTGAACTCCATAACTTCTTCATACGGAGTCCGATTCACGCAAACTCGGACTCTATCTCAAGCAGAATTCCGAGACGAACGCAACGGCGAAACCCCTTTCCCCTAATTTCCACTTTTGAAATTAAGTATTCTTTAATTCTTTACATTAATGTTCAAAGAAAATACGGGGTGTTACATTTTCTGTTCAGATTGAGAAAAAGAAAGGTTGTTGCTATCTCATTTTCAGATCCGACCCAGTATTACAATCTCCACCCCTTCATTAGCTGAAATATTCATCTCTTTCACCAAAATTTACAATTGCAACTTGCGTGAGGATTTCAAACGCTCCACCACCTTCACCCATATCTCAACCGCCTTCACTTGGATGCTCCCTGCGAACATTTCTACCCCTATCCCGGTCGACTTCAGACTTTTGCTTCAGATCTGGTCACACGCTTCAAATCCAAACATTAGGCTCCAGCTTCAGATCCGCACAAACATGGCAGACCTGAAGGCTTCAAATTCTTAGGTATACACCTTTTTATTAAAATTTTAGTTGGATTTGTTTATTTTCAGATCCACACGAACATGACAAACCCGAGAGCTTCAGATCCACATGAACTAGTGTGAGACCAAGCCCTGTGAATGTTGATGATGTAGTGATATATTTTTTCTTTTTTTTAATGTTTTGGAACGACAGACCCTGAATTTGGAATTTTCTTATATATTATTACTAGACTATTAATTGTTGTTTCCCTTGTATTGGGTAGGTTTTTGGTTATTTGTTATTTGTTTACGCTGTTAAATTCATTAATCTTAATTTTAATTAACTGATTTCACTTTGAGGCAAATACATGTCATTGTTTCTTTGCTGCGTATTGTTCGTCAATTTGTGTAAATGCAGTTCTAACTGGAAATATTGTACTTGATGACTTCACTTTTTGTTTAAGACCAAGAAGTATTTCATTTATGTTTTTCTTTCTGGAGTTTGTGCTTATGGTTGAACTATACACCACAAATGTTTCTCTATACATAATCATCAATATAAGTACTTTGCTCATGGATGCATCATAAATTAAAATTGAGGACTCCCCTCCCCCCAAAAAAAGTCTCTGTAGTTCAAATTTAAAACTGGTGACTAACTAGTCTTTTCTGCTTACTGACAAAACAACATAGAAGTTTAAATAATGTATTAGAATGACTATTTAATTAATTGGTTTTAATCAAAGTATTAAACAAACTTGTGTGAAGAACACATATATCTTAAGCAGGATGTATTCTTTGAAATTCTATTTTTGAGACTATGATAAAAGGGATAGTTTCTAAAGTCAACTTCTTGACCAAAATCTTACTCAGTTCATTCGAAGATTAAATTTAAATGATGACTTGATCCCTTGAATTCTCCCCAAATTTCTGTCCATGCAATAATTTTTATCCTTGGTTACTCTATTTTAATTATTATCAGTTTGAGCATGAATTTGAGTATGAATCGAGTATAAAGATCTGTTCCCATAATAAAAGCTAATGTGGACATAATATAATGGTTAACGGTATTTTTTTTCTTTCTGAAATATAGTTTTGGGAAAGGTACTTGCCTAACGTATACACAAGATAGCTCCCACGTCAGTTAAAACCAAACTGTACTCATACGACCACTGAACAAAGCAGTGTATTTTTCTAAGTTACAATTTGTTCTAAGATGTGGCATAACTACCATAATTATTTTGGTTCATTCTTTCAGCTCCAGCAATATAGAAAAAAGAAAGATAAAAAGGTGGCAGCAGTAATAATTTAAAAGCTTCAGAAAAATCCAGTGCTAATGCTGATGACGTAGAATCAGGGGAACCCTATGAATTTTCTGATTGTGATAAGTAAATCACTTGAATCTTGTTGTGAATGGTGAAGAAGCAGCAGTTGAGGCACCTATACCTTGATAATGTTCTTGGTGCAGAAAACCCTTGATCAGTTGGTGAAATATTTGCTTATATTTTTAAAGGTTTAACATAATCCAATCACTTATCTTTTCTATTATTTAATTTTTGTAGGCTGTTATAGCCCTTGCAATGGGAATAGCTGGAACAGAAGTTGTAAAAAGAAGCTTTGACATCATTATAATGGAGGACAATTTTACATCCATTGTTAAGGTTTATTGGTTTTTATAACTAAGTTTATCCAACATGAAGTATGCATTAAAGTTCCTTAGCTGATGAGTTCTCATTAGATACCGTGTTTGTTAACAGTAATAGCAATTTATTAAATTTACAGTACATTCAAGAAAGCTCCAAAAGAGATCTCACTAGACATCGTGGCCGACTAAGAGCTTTCACCTTGCTTGGCTGGAGAGCTGATGCTGCTCAATCCTTCCTTGGATGTGAGAATATTCTCTTTTGTTTTTACAATCTTTTTCTACACCTGTTTTTCATGACAATGGCTCTTTATATTACCTTGGATTCAAAATCAGATTTTTTTTCTCCAGCAAGTATCATTCAATGATGGATAGGCTTAAGGAGTTTGGAAAATACTTTAGAGAAAATAGCAGAAACTAGTAGTAATTTAAAATTTTGGAAAACCATGAAATTGTGCAAACTGTTGTATTGGTGTTTGAGTTTAGGTGAGGATTGATTAACGGTCTCCATTTGAGAATTATGAAATAATAATACTGAAATTAAAAGCAGGAGGAAGTAGACAAGAATGATATGAAATACAGTTGCCAACAGCCCTTATATAGCCGTTAGTCTCCATTATTGGAACAAAAAGTGGTGGTATATTCAAATCAAGGCGGCTTGGTAGGAATGAACTTTTTTCAACAAGTGGTATCACATGCACGTAGAGTCCTGCAACCATAAGCTAATTCATTCAAAATTTACAAATTGCATTAAACAAAAACGGTGCATGCATCAGGTAGAGAGCGTTAAACCATTCATCTGACAGGTTATTTGATAGTACCTTGCAAAATTGGAGTCATCTGATAGTAGCTTGCGGGATTGGTTTGTTTGAGTTACTGAAGCGAGGAGAAGTGTAACGACCCTCATTCTACGCATCAGGGGATCGTAGAATATTTTTTTCTTTCACATATGAAGTCGTATGGTCATGTAACTTTGGGAGACGACTATTGGGGTCATTTCCCATATTCATGATTTTTGCCGATTTTTAAATGACCGTTTTGCCACTACTGATCTTGTTTCGGCCATAACTTTTGATTGAAAAGGAGTTTTGATCTAAACTCACTTCCACTAGATCGGATGATGGTTTACCTTTCCGTAGAGTGGTCACATTAGCCAAACGGACTTACCGTTTGGGAGATATGGCTGAAACAAGGTTTAGAAGATGAAAAATAGCTTAACCGGGCCTAATTAGGGTGATTAGCAAGAGGACCCATAACCCATTTCGGAATTAGGGTTATGGGGAGGCTGAGAACAGTAGGAAAACGAATTTTATCTCATTTTTCACCCGCCTAAAACATTCCTCTAACCCTAGCCATGGCCTCCACCTTCTAATTTCATCCCAGATCACTCCTAATCGCTTTCTAATTGAAGATTAAGCCAAGCTACATCTAATCAAGGAAAATTAGCATCAAATTGGGAATAGTGCTGCTGTGTTGCATAGAGATTCAACCCAAATTAGAGAATATTTCAGATCTATAATTTGATTGTGGCTAAGGTGAGTGATTAGCCTTGTTTTTACACTAATTAAGGTTAATTAAGGGTAATTAGTGATAATTAGTGAATTTATACATGATTAAATTCTGGAAAATATTTATAAATTTTGAAATATTATTTTAGGCCTCTGTTAGAAATTTGGGTTGATTTGGTTAAGTTTTGCTAATCCTAACATTAGTTATTGTTAAACATGATTAAGGGGAAAATCATGCTTTTTGGGTATGTTTGATCCATTTCAACACATTAGATTGTTGTTTATGGTTGATTATATATGTTGCTATGACTGTATGATATGCTTTGTGATTGATTAGAAGAGTTAGAATGGTGGAAAACGCCGTCGTAAGGCATAAAACGGTCGCGGGAAAAGTTGCAGGAAATATGCAGAGTTTCGGACCGGATCGGATCGGGTATGGGGCTCGGATCGGATAAGGGAACTGGGCAAGGGGATTTGATTCGGTTCAGAACTTGGAACTAGAGGAGGCTAGGCAAGTAGTAAGGCCACTCATATAGAGTTGGGGTTGGGATCGGACTGAAGCTTGGCGTGGGGATCGGATCGGACTAGGGCTAGGGGACGGGATCGGACGAGCCGAGAGGAGCTGGAGTATTCGAACCGAACTGAATGGAAGGTGGCAATCCGAACCAGATGGAGACTACCGAACCGAACCGACCTGAAATGGAACACCGAACCGAACGGGAAGCCTAGGGGCGATGTATTCGAATCGAACTGACTGAAGCAAGCCGAACCGCATCTGGAGGCCGAACCAAACCGGATTGGAGCTGCGATTACGCGATGACTCTTCTGAAGACCAACTCCAATTCGACCAAAACCCGAGATGCAAAGGAAGTCCAGATGGGAGGTTATTACTTATGATCCAAATAAGATCAACAGATTAACTTCATAGTTGGGCATTGCTGCGAGACGTGTGCTAAGGGGTTATCGACATCCATAACTTTGATTCACAACCAAGACGGATGTTAGGCTACGGATCAGTGCAGTGGGGTAGTTATTACTCCATGGGGCAGAGTGATCGTAGCATGGCTATGAGCCAGTGCAGTGGAGTCGTCATGACTTCATGGGGCAGAGTGGACATAGCAAGGACTAGTGGCTATGGATCAGTGCAGTGGAGTCGCCATGACTACATGGGGCAGAGTGATCATAGCAAGGATTTGGATGGTCAAAGTAGTGGATATCGTATGCTTTACGCACTGAGTGAGAGATGTGAGGATGGTTGCTATGCTCAATTGTTTGACATCATTATGACATGCACACCCCCACCCCCGTATCCTTTACACCATATGTTAGTGACACCTTAGAGTATTGTACGGTATGTTGTGCTAACTCTTTGGTTGCAGGTCCAGGTTTAGGTATGGTTTAGTATACCGGTTATTATTCTGTTTTGTTGCTTATCGCTCATACCAGACTTTTGTCTGACCCAGAGTTTTATGTCTCTTCTTATTACTTTGGGTGCTCTTAAACGGGCAGACTAGAGACAGGTTAGCTGGTTGTGCACAAGTAGCTGTCCGGAGACGAGCAAGAGGCTTACACGTACTATTCTCTATATATTCTCCCTGTGTCGCTGCTGGTCACTACCTTGGGCATTAGTAGTGCACCTTTCTTATTTTTCTTTAGAGACAATTTTTAAAAGTTGTAATAATGATGATGTGGAACATAAGCTGTATTTTGGATTTTCCGCTGCTATGATGGTTTAGTTTTCAGCTTATGCACTGTCTCACCGGTTTTATGTCAAGTATGTTATTATTATATTTCATTCCATGCGCTGTGAGATATTCTACAGGTTCTTTGTTAGTCCAATGTTAAGTTTTCCTTCCCTTCCCTTTCTTTGGTGACCATCCTGTGCTAGTTGGACATTGGCACAACGCACTTTCATTGGAAATGTCGGCTGGTGCGGGGCGGGCTGTCACATTTGGTATCAGAGCTCTAGGTTGCGTAGTTAACCTAGGGAAAGACACCAGGGAGAGATAATACGTATATGAGAGCACGCATTTGTGATTATTTTGGTTTTTAAAAGTTATATATATACTATTAGTATATCTAAGCTTGGAGTCGCACTACACTTGCACCACCGAAGAGATGGTTAATAGTTTTCTTCTTACATATTGAACGATGAGCCGATATACTAGGGGTACTGGTAAAGGAGCTAATAATGGAAATGCTCCTAATATGAGGACGATGTTTACTGATTTCATGAGAGAGATGCTTAGAGATGTCCAAAGGGCAGTTCCTAATGCTGCTAATGGTGGTGGTGCAGAGGTGCAGTTGCCTAGGGCCGATTTCGCCAAGCTCTGTAAGGACTACACTAGTCTTGGTGGGAAGTCGTTCCACGGAACGGAATCGTCTACAGAAGTTCAGGATTGGTTGGATAGCTGTGAGCGTATCTTCGAAGACTTGGGTATCGAGGATGCGATGAAGAGAAGGCTAGCATCCCGTCAGCTACAAGGACGGACTATGAATTGGTGGAATGCTATTAAGGCAGCTACTCTAGAGGATCAAGTTACATGGGATCAGTTTAAGGCTCGATTAAGTGAAAAGTTTATCCTAGCTGCTCAGAAGTCAGAGTTGTTTAGGAAGTTCTTGGAGCTTAAGCATAATGGTAGGGCAGCCTCGGAGTATATTGCTGAGTTCGATACTTTATCGAAATATGGATTATCCCTTATAGATACTGCCGAGAAGAAGAACGAGAAGTTTATAACTGGTTTGGATGGATACTTGGGGGAAAGGCTTATTAACCACATCGATGAGACGTTTGAATCGATTGTGGGGAAAGCTTTGAGATCAGAGAGCCTATACCCTAAGTCGAAGACTGAGGTTGCATCTGCAGAAGAGCCAAAGCCGCAAGCAAGCAGTGGAGGCAAGAATGGTTCTCAGAATAAGAGAAAGCAGAATCAGACCAAGGATGGCCAGAAGAAGAAGAATAAGAAAGATGTTGAGTGCTTTAGCTATGGCAAGAAGGGCCATTATGCTAAAGAATGTCGAGCAAAGCCAGCGGACAGGAAGTGCTTCAACTGCGGCCAAGTGGGACATCACAAGGATAAGTGTCCGCAACCCCCTAAAGAAAAGCAGATTGTGGAAGCATATGCTATTAATGTTGTTCCTTCTTCGTCGAATGCCCCAACTACGGCGGAGAAGGGAAAGAATGTCGTCATCCAAGGTATGCTTTTTGTTTATGATGTTCCTGTTCGGGTACTGTTTGATACCGGGGCTTCCTGTTCCTTCATATCTAGTGACCTAGTAGATAGGTTGGGATTGGAACCCGAGATAGTCGATAGACCTTTAGTGGTGACGAACCCGATTGGTGGTTCGACTAGCCTTAGTATGATTTGTCGAAATTTGGTTTTATCGAGTCATGGATGCATGTTTGCTTGTGATTGTTTTGTTTTGGGCTTTACTGGGTTTGGCATTATTTTAGGAGTCGATTGTCTCCAAAGATATGGGGTGGTGGTAGACTGTGAGGGATTTTCGGTGACTATTAAGGAGGATGATGGGGGCAGATGGTAGTGTTTGGTGGCCTACCTAGTGATGAGGTGATGGCTAGTTTTCTAAATTCCCTCGACATCCCGCAGCACGAGTTAGCAGGAATTCCCGTTGTTGGACAGTATCCGGACGTCTTTGAGGAAGTGACCGGACTTCCACCACACCAAGAGATTGAGTTTCGTATTGATTTAGTGAAAGATGCTAGACCTATAGTGATGCCACTTCGTCGTATGGAACCAAGGGAGCAGCGAGAGATCGGGGTGCAAGTAAGCGATCTTTTGAAGAAGGGATTTATCAGAAGATGTGTTTCTGAGTGGGGAGAACCAGTTGTGTTTGCTACCAAGGCAGATGGTTCCCTTCGATTGTGTGTGGACTACCGCGAGTTGAATAAAGTGACGAGGAAGAATAAGTATCCTCTACCGTGGATAGATGATTTGTTTGATCAGTTGAGTGGCGCGAGAGTGTTCTCCCAGTTAGAACTCGCGATAGGTTTTCATCAGCTTAGAGCGGAAGCTGAGAGTATAGCTAAAACAGCATTTCGGACGTCGTCCGGATTTTATGAGTGGTTGGTCATGCCATTCTGGTTAACCAATGCACCAACATATTTTGTGGACCTTATGAATAGGGTATTCAGAGATCAGTTGAATAAGTTTGTTCTTGTGTTCGTGGATGATATACTTGTTTATTCGAGGACAGAGGAAGAACACAAGGAAACTTGAGGATAGTGATGGAGGTGTTGAGAAAACACCAATTGAAAGCAAAGTTTTCTAAGTGTCACTTCTGGAGGAGGGAAGTGAGATTCTTGGGCCATGTTGTTTCAGAGAATGGTATTGTCGTGGATCCTGCGAAAGTGGCTACGGTACAAGATTGGTCTACGCCCAAGAATGCAACAGACCTAAGAAGTTTCTTGGGGTTAGCTAGATATTATCGTAAGTTTATCCAAGACTTCTCCAAGATAGCGGCACCGTTGACTCAGTTGACCAAGAAGAATCAAGCTTTCGTTTGGGATGAAAGGTGTTAAAATGCATTCAGGAGTCTAAAGGAAAAGTTGACACGTGCACCAGTGTTAGTCATTCCTAAAGGGAATGAAGAGATGATGGTATACACAGATGCATGTGGTACCGGACTAGGTGTTGTACTGATGCAAGGAGGTAGGGTTGTAGCTTATGCAAGTCGGCAATTGAAACCGCACGAGAAAAGATATCCTACCTATGATTTGGAATTGGCAGAGATCGTATTCGCATTGAAGATGTGGAGACACTATCTCTTGGGATAAAGATTCAAGTTTTTTACTGATCATAAATCGTTGTAGTATCTCTTCTCTCAGAGGGATCTAAATCTCCGACAGCAAAGATGGTTAGAGTTCTTGGCTTCCTATGATTTCGATATCGCATATACACCCGGAAAGGGAAATGCGGTAGCTGATGCATTGAGTAGAAGACATGCCAGTTTATGGGCTATGTTTCTTGAGTGGAAGCAACTGGAGTACATCGCTGGGTATGATTTCAGACCAAAGTGCGAATTGGATCCAGAAATGTTAGCAAGTTTGACGATCAGACCCACTTTAATTGAGCGGATTAGTTCCAGTAAGAGGGACGATCCTAACTTATTGAAAATCATCTCCAAGTTAGAGATGGGCATCGATGAGGAGATGAACGAGTATGGGCTTGATCAAGATGGATGGCTTAGAAAGAATGGAAGACTGGTTGTACCCAATGTACATGGATTGAGAGATGAAGTGCTTAGAGAATGTCATCACTCAAAATTGACTATGCACCCCAGTGGTAACAAAATGTATCGAGACATGAAGCAGACCCACTACTGGGAAGGGATGAAAAGAGACGTTGGGAAGTTTATATCCAAATGTATGAACTGCCAGCTAGTTAAAGCCGAGAAAAAGAAACCTAGTGGTTTGTTGCAACCATTAGAAATTCCAGAATGGAAATGGGAACTAGTCTCAATGGATTTCATTGATGGGTTACCAAGAACTAGATCAGGCCATGATAGCATTTGGGTGATTGTGAACCGATTGACTAAGAGTGCAAGGCTTATACCCGTCAAGTCGAACAGAACGGCAACTAAATTAGCAGAACTGTATATGAAGTGGGTAGTGAGATTCCATGGAATACCCAAAGGCATTGTGAGTGACCGTGATCCGTTGTTCACTAGTGGATTTTGGAAGAGCTTACAAGAGGCGTTAGGATCAGAATTACATCTCAGTACCGCATATCATCCCCAAACCGACGGTCATACAGAGAGGGTGAATTGAGTATTAGAAGTTCTCTTGAGAGCTTGTATATTGGATTTTGGTGGATCATGGGATGACCATTTTCATCTTGTAGGGTTTGCATATAATAATAGTTATCAGTCCGGTATTGGTATGGCTCAATTTGAAGCTTTGTACGGAAGACCATGCAACTCACCGTCATGTTGGTTAGAAACTGGTGAGAAGTTTGTGCTTGGACCAGATGTGATAAGAGAAACCTCAGACAAGATCAAGATTACTCAACAGCGAATGAAGGCTGCCCAAGATAGGCAGAAGAGTTATGCCGATAAGAGGAGAAGAGATTTAAAGTTCTCCATTAGCGACTTGGTGTTTGTCAAGATTTCTCCGTTAAAGAGCGTGATACGATTTGGTAGGAGAGGCAAATTAACACCAAGATTTGTTCGTCCATTCCCAGTTCTCGAGCAAGTTGGGAATTTGGCACATAAAGTTGAATTACCAGAGAAGATGGCAGGAGTTCATAATGTATTTCATGTTTCCCAGTTAAGGAAATTTTTGCACGACCCCGATATGACTATTTCACCGGATCAGTTGGACGATATCGAGGTTGAACCCGAGGCGGTTGGGAACTGCAGGCCTATGCGTACTGTTGGGAACGATACGAAGCAGCTTCGAAGGAAGGCGGTGAAACTAGTCAAAGTTCAGTGGGGTGATGATGAGGAAGACTGTACTTGGGAAATAGAGGAGAACATAAGGAGGAAGTATCCAGAACTCTTTGCCTGGTAAGGTTTTTATATCGGTATAGTACTCCCTTGTTAGTGAACCGCATGCTAGGATAGGCTTGTTGTGTTGTTTGGTATGCTTTATTGTTTTTTTAATGATTGGTAGTCATGCGGGATCCTTTATATGTTTTCGGTTAAGGAATTTCGGGGACGAAATTTCTTAAGAGGGGAAGAATGTAACGACCCGCATTCTACACATCAGGGGATCATAGAATATTTATTTCTTTCACATACGAAGTTGTATGGTCATGTAACTTTGGGAGACGACTATTGAGCTCATTTCCCATGTTTATGATTTTTGCCGATTTTTAAATGACCGTTTTGCCTCTAGCTGATCTTGTTTCGGTCATAACTTTTGATTAAAAAGGAGTTTTGACCTGAAACCACTTCCATTAGATTCAAATGATGGTTTACCTTTCCGTAAAGTGGTCACATTATCCAAACAGACTTACCGTTTGGGAGATACGGCTGAAACAAGATTTAGAAGGTGAAAAACAACTTAACCGAACCTAATTAGGGTGATTAGCAAGAGGGCCCATAACCCATTTCGGGATTAGGGTTATGGGGAGGCTGAGAACTTTAGGAAAACGAATTTTATCTCATTTTTCAGCCGCCTAAAACATTCCTCTAACCCTAGCCATGGCCTCCACCTTCTAATTTCATCCCAAATCACTCCTAATCGCTTTCTAATTGAAGATTAAGCCAAACTACATCTAATCAAGGCAAATTAGCACCAAATTGGGAATAGAGCTGCTATGTTGCATAGAGATTCAACCCAAATTAGAGAATATTTCAGATCTATAGTTTGATTGTGGCTAAGGTGAGTGATTAGCCTTGTTTTTACACTAATTAAGGTTAATTAAGGGTAATTAGTGATAATTAGTGAATTTATACATGATTAAATTCTGGAAAATATTTATAAATTTCGAAATATTGTTTTAGGCCTCTGTTAGAAATTTGGGATGATTTGGTTAAGTTTTGCCAATCCTAACATTAGTTATTGTTAAACATGATTAAGGGGAAAATCATGATTTTTGGGTATGTTTGATCCATTTCAACACATTAGATTCTTGTTTTGGTGTTTATGGTTGATTATATATGTTGCTATGACTGTATGGTATGCTTTGTGATTTATTAGAAGAGTTAGAATGGTCGAAGACGCCATCGTATGGCGTAAAACAGTCGCTGGAAAAGTTGCAGGAAATGTGCAGAGTTTCAGACCGGATCGGATCGGGTATGGGGCTCGGATCGGATAAGGGAACTGGGCAAGGGGATTTGATTCGGATCAGAACTTGGCACTAGAAGAGGCTTGGCAAGTAGGAAGGCCACTCATATAGAGTTGGGGTTGGGATCGGACTGAAGCTTGGCGTGGGGATCAGATCGGACTAGAGCTAGGGGACGGGATCGGACGAGGCGAGAGGAGCTGGAGTATTCGAACCGAACTGAATGGAAGGTGGCAACCCAAACCAGATGGAGACTACCGAACCGAACCGACCTGAAGTGGAACACTGAACCGAACGGGAAGCCTAGGGGCGATGTATTCGAATTGAAATGATTGAAGCAAGCCGAACCGAACCGCATCTGGAGGCTGAACCGAACCGGATTGGAGCTGCGATTACGCGATGACTCTTCTGAAGACCAACTCCAATTCGAACAAAACCCGAGATGCAAAGGAAGTCTAGATGGGAGGTTATTACTCAGGATCCAAATGGGATCAGTGGGTTAACTTCATAGTTGGGCTTTGTTGCGAGACAAGTGCTAAGGGGTTATCGACGTCCATAAATTTGATTAACCACCAAGACGGATGTTAGGCTACGGATCAGTGCAGTGGGGTAGTTATTACTCCATGGGACAGAGTGATCGTAGCATGGCTATGAGCCAGTGCAGTGGAGTCGTCATGACTTCATGGGGCAGAGTGGACATAGCAAGGACTAGTGGCTATGGATCAGTGCAGTGGAGTCGCCATGACTACATGGGGCAGAGTGATCATAGCAAGGATTTGGGTGGTAAAAGTAGTGGATATCGTATGCTTTACGCACTGAGTGAGAGATGTGAGGATGGTTGCTATGCTCAATTGTTTAACATCATTATGACATGCACACCCCCACCCCCGTATCCTTTACACCATATGTTAGTGACACCTTAGAGTATTGTACGGTATGTTGTGCTAACTCTTTGGTTGCAAGTCCAGGTTCAGATATGGTTTAGTATACCTGTTATTGTTCTGTTTTGCTGCTTATCGCTCATACCAGACTTTTGTCTGACCCAGAGTTTTATGTATCTTCTTATTACTCTGGGTGCTCTTAAACGGGCAGACTAGAGACATGTTAGCTGGTTGTGCACAAGTAGCTGTCCGGAGACGAGCAAGAGGCTTACACGTACTATTCTCTATATATTCTCCCTGTGTCGCTGCTGGTCACTACCTTGGGCATTAGTAGTGCACCTTTCTTATTTTGCTTTAGAGACAGTTTTTAAAAGTTGTAATAATGATGATGTGGAACATAAGCTGTATTTTGGATTTTCCGCTGCTATGATGGTTTAGTTTTCAGCTTATGCACTGTCTCACCTGTTTTATGTCAAGTATGTTATTATTATATTTCATTCCATGCGCTATGAAATATTCTACAGGTTCTTTGTTAGTCCACTGTTAAATTTTCCTTCCCTTCCCTTTCTTTGGCGGTCGTCCTGTGCTAGTTGGACATTGGCACAACGCACTTTCATTGGAAATGTTGGCTAGTGTGGGGCGGGTCGTCACAAGAAGTTGAAACTACAGTAGTATGTGGCTTATATGAGCTTCAATCAGTTTGTGATTCGCTTATTGCTTAAATATTAGATGTATCTAAACGAGATGTATATGCAACAATAATTATGTTTTTCGAATGTAAATAAATATTCATTGATGTTTTTTATGTGATTATGAATATTCTTCTTAGTTCAAAATTAATATTGTTGGCAAATCAATCTTTCTTCTGGATATGCCATTTATTGTTGTGTTCGCAGTTGAATGATTTTATATATGTATGTATATGTGTGTATGTATTTGTGTGTGTGTGTGTGTGTATATATATATATATATATATATGCAGATCAGAAGGGGAATAGCGACGGATTACTGGTAAAAAGGAATGCCAAAATACAAAAGTGGAAGATATTCTGTCGTTGATCCCTTGCTAATTTGAAGGGCTTGCCGACTCCTTTTGCAAATAATATTTTATTATAAATTAATTGTCCATCGGTAAATACTCGGTATATAAATTAAAATTAAATAAATAAATAAATTTTTATTTTTATTATATAATTAGTCAAATAACGGAAAATTGTCGGAAAACTAATGCTAAATTCCATCGCAAAAATCTGACACAGATACCGTCATGGTTTTTACCGACCACATCATCATGCAGGAAATCCGTCGCTAAGATCTGTTTAGCGACGGATTAGAAGCGGATATTGTCGCTGCTATATGCGGTTTTTCTTGTAGTGTTAGTAGTTCCAGTTAAGACCATTACTCGATTTAAACGGGAAAAGTCCACGTTATAATGTCGTATCTATTTCGGAAATACAATCACGAGGTATATCCATTTGTTACTTTGTTGAATTTACGAATCCACCTTTATTTAAACACTCAATTGAGGGCTTGGTGTAATTTTAATTAATATAATCCGATTGGTAGGAGAAAAGGAATAAGAAATGACAAGGAATATGCAAGTAAACTTAAGAATAATAAATATTTATTCCTTGTGATTTTTAGTATCCCTCTTCCTATATATATTGGATAATTTATTGAAATTATCACAATTAATCATTGAGATTTTCAAGCTCCAACATTTTTTAACACGGAAAGGTTATTCAGTTCGTAATATAGACTGGAATATAAATAATAATAGTGATAATAAATTGGGTTTAAAAATTTGAAACTGTTAGTTTATAATAAATTCCATTTTTGGAAAAGTTTTAAATTTTTCTTCAGAAAGGCTAAGGAAATTCCTTCATCTTGTTTCTTGGGGTATTTGATTTCATGAATCATCTGTTTGTCATCAGCTAGGTAAGGGAAAAATCTGTTTTAATTTATATTTTGTATTTCTAGTTGAATTATTTTTGGAATTTATTGAAATTCGTTCGTTCGTTATGTATTCGCAGCATCGTTGTTGAGACTATAAATCCTTGGAGTTCGTTAAGAGTTTAACTACGGTTTTTAAATACCGCGGTGATGAGGATAATTATTTTTCGAATCCCGTCAAATCTTAAAAAATGATGCGGGACGATTAATATTTTAATCCGGCCTAATAAGGTCAAGGTTCAATCTTTGTCCAAAGCCATTTAGTAGTTGATTGTTTAGCGTTATGCAAGAATGGTCAACTAATCGATGAGTTTTGGTACAATTTGGACCTAGGACTCAACATAAAAGTTGCGTCCATATGACCCCATTTAACTTCCTTCTTTCGCCCTTTCTTCCTCATCTAGTCGAATCATATCTCTATCCTTCATCTCTTTCTTTGTTGTCGCCTTGTCTCCTCTTTTTTTCGTGCTTGTTTGCGCATTAGAACTTGCCTTACTAATACTCCAAGATCTAATTTCATCTCTCAGACCATTTCTTAGTCCATAACGCCTACTTGCATTACCTGATCTTTCTTGTACCATTTATGTCTCATCCTTAGGGAAGAGATCATTCAGTTGGATCAGGATAAGCAAAAAGGTCTCACCGCTATAGTGCTAAGAAATTTTTTCAAGGCAGTTGGACTTGCACTGGCCAGTTGCTTCGAGATTTTAGAATAGGGTTTTTTGTTTGTGCTGCATCCGTTTTTGTTATACCTTGTTTGAATAGGTTCTTTCGAAGGTGATCGTCATTTCGGAGTTGAAGAATAAGCTATCTTTGGATATTTTTTCCGAGGAGAATCTCGATGAGATTTTAGAGGAATCTGTGTTGTACGCGGACTTATATGGTCTTTTGTTTGACCGGGTTTGGAGATTTTGCAGCAAGTCTCATTTCTTAATGTACGGAATTTATGTTCGAACTACCCATGTAGATGTATGACCCATTCAGCTCATAGTTCTATAATTGGGAAGTTATGACTAGATTTGTCTCATGATGCAGAAAATAATCCTTTGCTTGAACGATGGCGTAACCATCATTTAGTACCGCATCATATTTGATTCAGCTTGTTGTTCTTGCGTTGTCTCATGGAGTTACTTTCTATAATTTTGCCCATCCATTTTGTCTTTAGACAATATTAGGTGGATTTCCATGAGGAACAGTATTGTGGTAGGTTTTTTGTCTCATCGCAAATTCTCTCTTAGAAGAGATGGTGATGTGGGACCCCCAACAACACCAGTAATGTTTGTAATACGAGATTGAGCATTTTGCTACCAAAATATGATTAATTTAAGATCATAAAAATTGGTTTAAGCTCCAGTCGCTGAGCAAGACATCTCATTGTTTATAACCATTATTTTAGGAGTTTCAGTGTTGTTATTTAGTCATCGTCTTTGTTGTTTTCCCTTTCCAGCATCAGGCTCTTGGCTTGGTGGCGATTCGTTCTTATAATTGTTAGTGTTGTTTAAATCGCACGATTTAGGTTAATGAGATTTCTATGTTTGGAGATATTAGTTTTTATCCATTAAAAATCATGAACACATTAATAGATCAAGAATTGGTATGGTTCAAGCATTAATAAGGCTCAAGCATCCCAGGTCGCACCACAGATAGGATCAGTCAAGTTCTGGTAGGATAGTTTGAGTGCCAAAGGGTCGGTCACGCGAGCCGTAGTCGGTCAAGCACCATCCAAAACTATTTAGAGAACCTTATGGTCGCTCTCTCACCCCATAGGTCGGTCATGCACATCCGTTAGTCAAGTAAGATGGACCACGCATGTCATTTTGGTAAACAAGTATAGAGGGTCGGTCGTGCATTGATTCAACCAAGCCCGGGTCGCTCGCACATTTACCAGCTCATTCATGCTTTAAAGATCCAAGTCGCTAATACTTCGGTCGCTCGCTCGAATCCTGGTCGCTCGCTCATCTGAGGGTCGGTCGTTCATAACAATTGGTGACAGACTGGCTACAGATGGTGACAGTTGGCTTCAACTGGCAGTGGCATTTCCGTAATTACTTGCGTGAGCGATCCAAAACCTACACATACAAATCTTAGCTCACCACATCACTCCAACCTCTCCTATAAATAGGCCATGGCTTCCATCTTTTAGGGACCAATTTCCATGACCCCCAAGTGCTGCCAAATTGCCATCTCTCCTATTTCAAGTGATTCTAACATCATTTAGCATCTCCAAGCAAAGATCTAGAGCTTAATCTACCATAGGATCCACCAAATTCGATCAAGGGTTCTAGAGATTGAAGATCTTCCTCCATATTCCTTGCATTTGGGAAGATTTGATCTTTTCCTCGCTGATTTGCAAAGATTAAAGTGATTTACTAGTATAAAAGATGCAATGAATGTACTTAGAAGTGATTCTAGCATTGTAATTCTCAAGTTCATAATTAAAACCATTGCCAAAGTGGATGTAGATCTATTTTAGATCGAACCACTATATAAATCTTTGTGTATTTACCTTTTATTGCGATTGTGGTCTCATTCCTAACCATTTGGTGAAGTGCCTTCGTGGCACTTTGGTGTTTGAACTAATTTCGGTTTAAACATTTAGTGCCCACCGTGGGTCCCATTCGCATTTCCTTCATCTAAGTCATTCACGAAAGTAAAGGTTGGAGCTCGTTCCTCCTGTAGATTTTCCGAATCTAGAGTCCGAGTTATTCAACAAAATCTCTCATAAGCTCAAGGCTTTGTCCAAGTTATGGGAAGACTACTGAAGAATAAAGCTAGTAAGACCTTCGAAGAGACCGACAACCTCACCAACAATGCCAACAATGTTATGCCACCTACCAATCACTTTGAAGTTGGTGAATCTTCTAGAGCTGGAGCGGCTGTAACAAGGAAGTAGTTGGATGAAGTTGTTGCAGGTCTAACAAGTCAAATGGACATCGTGAATAATGCTATGCTGAAAAAGTTAGAATCCATGTTTGCTATTCAAGCTGCTATAGCAAAAGTCACCATAAATGCCGCCCGTGCTAAATCTGCTCAAACTGCTCGTACAGAAAATACGGGTTCCTCCTCTTCGAGTCCGAATCAGGAAAATTATGTCCAAGAGGTTGTAGATCCTAATGATCCTCATTATAAAGAATTCAAACCACCAACCCACAACCATTCTGATAAAGCAACCTATCAACAAGTGTTTGGTTCCACAAAAGGGGCACCTCCCCAAAAGGGAGGCCCAGGGCCCCGGAATCCAAACCGTGATCGTTTGCTTAGGTAGACATCCAGTAAGGAGGATGGTGTCCGCCCCATGGACCAGCACAATGAAGAGGAGTGCATATCGGAAATGGTCCACAAGATCATGGAGAAAAGCTTGAAAAAGCAGGATGATGAGAAAGAGTGGGGGTTCGCTCCTACCAAAACCCCACCCACTAAAAGGATCAAAATGGCTTCATATCCAAACAAGTTCAAACCTCCAATGCTGTAAACTTATAATGGGACGGGCGATCCCAACGTGTTCCTGTTCAAATACGACCAACATATGGATGGGGTACGTGCCAAAGTTGAGCTTAAGTGCCTATACTTCCCAACTTATCTAGAAGGGGTGGCTTCTCTTTGGTTCACAAAGCTGCCACCAACATCTTTGGATGATTTTGCTACTTTTGCCAAGTTATTCAGGGAGCAGTTCATGCTCCAAGCAACCAAGGTCCGGGATGTTATAGAATCAAACGAGCTAGAGCAAAGGCCAAGGGAATCCATCAAGGCTTTTCTCAGTCGTTTCAACGCAGCTGCCGCCGAAGTTGGAAATCATGAACCCCACCTGGTTCTAATGGCTTTGAAGGGAGCTATATGCAAAAAGAACAAGTTTGGGCAATGGATCAAAAAGAAGAAGCCGACTACACTCGAGGAACTATTCGATAAAGCTGAAGAATACATGAGTGTTGATGAAGATCTAGCCTATGCCTTAGACATTCCCGAAAGCAATGCACAGCCTGAAAAGAAAGATAACGTGCAAAGCAGCCAAAAGAATCCTGGTGTTCAAAAAAGGGGCAATGATGGAAAGGATAATCGAGCTAATAAGAAACTCCTCTTCTTTAAGAATTCTGAGTTGACTCCTCTCAATGACACCGTAGAAAACATCTACATGGCAACTAAGGATACCGAGGAATATACAACGCCAGGGAAAGTAAAAGTCAATGATGTTGCAATAAAGTTAGGCAGGTTATGCTGGTTTCACAACCAACCAGACCACAAAACGAATGAATGCAGACATCTTAAGGGCTTGATTCAGGAGTTAATAAGGAAGAATAGGATCCAGCAATATACGGAAACCCCGCAGAATGCTCAAGTCGCTCAAGGGCAAGGAACATCTGCGAGACAGCCTAGACATAGTGAGAGTACTCCGGTTGCTGTTATTCCAAGACCAATCATCAACACAATTTCAGGTGGATCCCACCTAGCTGGAAGAAGCTGGGGGGACATCGTGAAGTATACAGAAGAAATGAAAAGCCTTTCGAAAGGAGAAAAACTCATGGTCATGAACATTGCCTTTCCCATAAAAATGCCAAAGACTTCATGGGATGACGTTGTGTTCAGAGATAGAGACTCGGATGGATTGCTAACACCAAGAGTTGATTCTATGGTCTTTACCATCGGTTTGGGTCCAGCCATAGTCAGAAGAGTCCTGGTAGATAGCGGTGCATCTGTCAATCTTCTTTTCATTAATGTGTTCAATAAGATGGATCTTTCTATGGTTGATGTGAGAGCTTGCCAGAATAAGATCCATGGGTTCACGGGGCAACCCACTCAGCCAATCAGCGTCATCAACCTGCTCGTCAAGCTCAGAGAAGGAGAATAGAAGGTTGCCATGAAGCAAGATTTTGTCATAGTTGATGAGCTTTCAGCCTATAATGCCTTCCTCAGAAGACCAGCTCTTGTCGCATTCAATAGCAATGGCTTCATGGTGCTTGACCATGAAATTTCTTATCGAAAATGGAGTCTATGTGATTAAAGGTGACAAGGTAATGTTACATGTATGAGTTGGCTAAAGCTAGGAAGAAGGAAACAAAGAAGAATGCGGAGGCTCCGCTCCGCATTCATGACTCCCCCTTATAGCAATTAGGGTTAGGCCCTCACACTGGCGAGCACAGCGGAGCTCAGAAGGAAATGAATCCTAGAAAGCCGGTGTGGGAGAAAGCAGAGCGGCACTAGCTGAAGCCACAATCTCAATTCCAGTGCATGATAAAGACCCTGACAAAATCTTGAAAATAGGCTCTCAGTTGGGCCTGAAGTTGCAAAAAAGAATTAATTTTGATTTTGAAAGCAAATTTGGATGTTTTTGCTTAGACACATTCCGATATATGTGGAATTTCGTCTGATGTAATTGTGCATAAATTGAATCTAAATCCAAGTTTAACTCCAATAAAATAAAAGAGATGAACTCAAGGACCTGAAAGATCTGTAGCATTAAAAGAAGAAGTGGATAGGTTGTTCAAAAATAACTTTATACGAGAATCCACATATCCTGATTGGATTTCCAATCCAGTTCTTGTCAAAAAGTCCAACGGCAACTGGAGGGTGTGCATAGACTATTTAGACCTCAACAAGGTGTGTCCTAAGGACAGTTTTCCATTGCCCAGAATTGATCAACTTGTTAATGCAACAGCAGAACACGAACCATTACCCTTTATGAACGCGTACTCCAGATATAATCAAATTATGATGCATAAGCCAGATGAGGAAATCACGAGCTTCATAAAAGATAGAGGTTTATATTGCTACAAAGTCATGATGTTCGGACTGAAGAATGCAGGAGCAACATACCAGTGTCTTGTGAATTCCGTGTTTAAATCCCAGATTGGGAATACAATGGAAGTCTATGTGGATGATATGCTGGTGAAATCAAAGAAAGCTGATGATCATCTTGAAAATCTGGCAGAAATGTTCCATATTCTCAGAAAATATAGGATGGAGCTAAATCCGCTTAAACGCTCATTCGGAGTCGCATCAGGAAAGTTTCTCGGATACATGGTCAACATTAGAGGCATTGAAGAAAATCCTTCTCAAGTCACAGTCCTACGAGAGTTGCGTGCTCCTAGGACGAATAAAGAACTTCAAAGCCTAAATGGGAAAGTATCTGCGCTTAACCAATTTATCTCAAAAGCCACGGATCGGTGCATTCCGCTATTCGATGCGTTAAAGATAGGAAAGAAAGATTTCCAATGGACTCCCAAATGCCAAACAGCCTTCGAAGAGTTAATCAAGCACATGGAGTCACCACCGATGCTGTCAAAGCCTAAAGATGGAGAAGATTTATTCTTGTACCTAACAGTCTCGTCTCATGCCTTAAGCGCAGCGCTAGTCCGAAAAGAAGCAAAGGTTCTATGGTCGGTCTACTATATCAGCAATAGGCTTGTTGGGGCAGAACTAAATTATCCCAAGTTAGAGAAACTTGCGTATTGTCTGCTTATTTCCTCAAAGAAGCTAAGGCTGTACTTCCAAGCCCATCCTATAAAGGTTCTCACTGACCAACCGCTAAGACAAGTTCTTTTTCGCCCAGAAACTTCGGGGAGGCTATTGAAGTGGAACATAGAGCTCAGTCAATATGACATCACTTATCATCCTCGGAGAGCTATTAATGGCCAGGCCTTAGCAGATTTCATCGCCGAATTCATGGATAGGGGTGAAGAAACAGAAGAACCAGCAGGGGTAATGGCTAGTTGGAAGTTGTTCATTGATGGATCCAGGAATGATTACTACTCGGGGGCAGGGATAGTTCTGGAAAATCCTGAAGGTCACTCTTTATGCCACGCCCTAAGGTTGGAATTCCCATCAACCAATAATGAAGCTGAGTATAAAGCATTGATGTAACACCCCAGAATTTCTGAACCAATTTAAAAAAATTATTTTAGCTATTTTAATGTATTTTGAATATTTAAATTGATTTATTTTAAATAATAACGACTAAAAATTTATTTAAATCGATTAGAACGTATAAATTTATATTAATTATAAATAGAGTTTGAAATGGCGCGATAGTTTGAAAAATCGATTTTAAATTTCAATTGAATGTATAAGATTCAATATAAATCGGATTTCAGTAAAACCAGAAACATTTGAATCTGTTTAAGAATATCTTTCTAACAAATGTAAGAAACTGAGATTTCACTTTATAAATGATAAGTTATGTCTAGTTTAAAATTTAAAATAGTCGCTATGGATTTTTTATATATATTAATATAATATATAGCCCTTAAAAATAGTTATTTTGCAAACGGCCTTTGTTTTCGACGAAACTACTTTTGTTGGATCCGGAATGTCAAATTATTGTTAGGTTTCAAATTTCATAATTTTTGAAATTAATATGTGAGCGTGGTGAATTTAAATGTGTTTGGTAATTTCAATCTGAATTTAATCGACTGGAAAAGGGGCCATTTTTCAAACGATCTCCAAATTCGACGAAATTAGTTTTGTTAGGACCGTATCGTCAAAACATAGCTAAATTTAGTTTCGGGAATTTTTGGAGTCAGTATGTGGCCCTGGTAAATTAAAATGTACGTTTAAATTCAATATGTATTGATTTATATTTTAATTTTGATAAAAACTGACCGAAACAGTCAAATTGGCTTACGAAACATAACTCATTGTGTTTGGAATGTGGGTATTTAGCTAGGGGCGACAGTTGTTGGGTCTCTTTTGGAGTTCGAACACAGATTTTCACAATAAAACAATTAATTGAATAAAATATAAATATATTTATATATATAACTATGTAAACCAGAAATCCTAGTTCCCCCAAACATGTTATGCCACCAGCTCCATTTTTAATGGCCAAACTTCACCGAAATTAAAATGATAAAATCTCACAATTCCCAATTCAATTCGAATGTATTTCAATATGGATTTTGTGGAGATTTTCACGCTCTTTCATTTCCTACGGGTTTGATCTGAAACTGTCGCCTAGAGAGGCTAATTTTTCATCTCAAAGTCGCAACCTTCAAGGCATTTTCTAGAGGCAACCGGACCACCGAGTTCGCCAATGACGCAGGCGTGGGAGGAGCTTCAGATGGCCAATGACATGACATTCCCTGATCGAGGGCAGGCGCCATGATTTATGTGCGAATTGGGAATCCTAGTTTTGATAATGGGTTCGAATAAAGGCCGATACCTGTGTAAACAAAGAAGACGATGGATGTGGTAATTAGGGAAATAATTAGTTTAATTATATTTTTTATTATCTTAAATACGTAATTAACCTTTAAACTGCAATAACTTGCTCAAATGATATCAGAACACGAAACGAAGTTCGTTGGAATCACAACAACGAACACTACGCAATGGAACAGACCGGGACAAAAACAGAGCAAGTTAAAATTGGAAGTGAAGTCAAACCCAAATAGTGCTAAATCACCAAATAAAGACTGACGGAGTGGAAACCAATGTGAGAACTTCTCACTAAAATTGTTGTACAGTTATTTATTTTATAACTGCATGTATAGAATTGCCAGTGTAGATTTTTATCAGTTTTAATCATTATAAATTGTATACGGTGGTTGTTAGCTCACCTCCCTCGTCCACAGATCATGGACGATTTAATTGACTCTATTGCGTTGTGATTGTGATGTGAAATGGATGTGAATAAAATATATATATATGCGATGTGAAAAATATATATGCGATGTGAATAAAATATATATATATATATATATATATGCGAAGTGAATAAAATATATATATGCGATGTGAATAAAATATATATGCGATGTGAATAAAATATATATATGCGATATGAATAAAATATATATGCGATGTGAATAAAATATATATATATGCGATGTGAAAAATATATACATGTTGTATAAAAATAGAAATGGATAAGATGGTCATGTGTTGAAATAAATATTTGTTCGTTAAAAATATAATTTTTAACATATATATGGAATGTATAAAATTATCATGTAGTGGAATAATTATTGAATGGTTAGAAAATATGATTTTTAACGTATGTATACAATGTATAAAATCGAAAATAAAGTTGGAATCGTTTTTATAAAGCGATTTATTAAATACGTTTTAAATGGAAATCAACGATATATATATTATATATATTTAATGGCTTGAATAGAATGCGCCGCGCAGTGACCGTTCGTGAATTTCAACCATTAACTTCAAATTGACGTAACGGGAGATCCGATCGTCGGATTCTCCTAAAACTTGAACCGTTGGGTTCGAATCGAAAAGATATTTCCAACGTATATAAGAGATTTGAAATCTAATGATTAGATTTTAAGATATATCCAAATCAGTTTTGGAAAAGGTCACTGTAAATGCAGTTCGGTGGCCGATATTGGAAACCGACGGTAAGGGCCTTAATAAAATTAACAAAAATATGGAAAAATTGTGTAAAATCCTAATTAATGATTTGGAAAGATTTTGGATTAAAAATTCTAAGTTTTGAAAAGATAAAAGATATTTTTATCTAAATGAGCTAGTTATTAACTAGAAGGATAATCCAATGTTTTAATTAAATAAATTGGATTTGTAAATGGTTTTAATATAACCATAATTTTCCAACGTATGGATTGGAAAGGATTTAAATGGAAATAATCTTCGGAATATTTCGATATTGAATTCGGTGATTATACGGATATGGTTATGGGAATTTGGAAGATACAGATATCGTTATTTCCATACGATATCCGTTAGTTTCAGAATTTGATATTGAATATAAGTCGATATAATTTCTATTCAGAGCCTTGTATTTAATATCAAATTGGATTTTGGGTTTGTCGTGAATAGTATCTTCATTAACACTGTTCTTAAACCCAGTTGAGAATAGAACAAATCTTTTAATTAAGATTTAGAGAAGTTTACCAATTAAGTAATATTTAACTGGAATTGAATTGAAATTGGATTTTGGGTTTGTCATGAACTGTGTTTTAAATAACAATTGTTCTTTAACCCAATTAACAGTGAAGTTGTGATTTGTAATTTATAAATCCTTTAATTAAGATTAATGGAAATTTTCCAAAGTAAAGTTTTCCAATTTAAAATATTAAATTGGAATTCAATTTGGTAATAATCGAGATGAGCTTCTGTAAAGGAAGACCGTTATTATATATGGAATTTAAAAGGCCTTGTCGCTATTCCACTTATAGTATGAGTTTGATATGGAAATTTATATCGATTATATATTGTTATGATTTCCATGAAGATTCCATTTTGATGGAAGATGATTTTGGGTTTATCGTGAACTGTGTTTTAAATAACATTTGTTCTTTAACCCGAGTAAAGGCAGGATTAATTTCCAGAAAGTTGAATAATCGTCAAGTAATGATTTTAGAGATTAAAACTAAGAAGAGTTTTAATAAATCTTTAACTAGGTTGGGATGAATGAATGGTAATTAAAGTACCAAAACATGAGATGTGGTATAAACCAAATATACTTGGTTGTTGATATTGATTGTGATTGATTGACTGTTTGGATTGTGCTCGACCAGTTTATGAGCAAATATGCATTTACATTTAGCATTGGGCTGGGTAGAAATATTTGTATGCTAACATCTTGTGAAACATTTCACGATTTGACTATGACATGTGTAGCGATGTCGTTGAGTTCATTTAAAATTTAATGAATGGATTTGAAATGATATTTTCTTAAATGAAAAGAAACGTATTCCCGATTTTGGATAGGGAAAGTTTTATAAAAATGTTTTATAAAACAGAAAGGATTTCGAGGCCTAAACACGATGTTGTTGAAATGATTTCGAAATGTATTATGTGTTTGACATTATGGTTCATTACGTAACCAATTAGTTGCTATTGATGATGTATCTGTTTGGTGGCGGAGAATTTATTCTCTTTCTTAACACCCTTTTTTGAGAAGTACGAGCTCAAAGGTTATGTGATTAATAGTAACTGATCATATGTGTGAATTGCTAATGTAAAGTAATATATTTTGGAAAGTACTTGTGATTATTATGTTGTGAAATGATTTTCCCTACTTCGGGACATGAAATGATTTGGTATGTGGCTAAAGATTTGGGTAACCCTGAATGACTAAAAGTGTGAGGGCGGTGGATTTTCTCCGAGGGCGTGGGAGATGCATCGTCAGTGTAGCCTGCTCCATCGTGGGAGGTGCACATATATATATCGAGTTGGAGAGGCGCGTATAGCCTTGTCTGAGGGTCGTGCCTGATATTTGGTTGCATACTTGTTTGTATGCATTGTGATATTTTGGAATTCATATTTCCAAAGATTTAGGTTTGAGATCCCGAAGTGAAATCTACTTTGATATAAAAGCTAGATACGTATTTCAAATAATTTGAAATAAGAATTCAGGAATAAATTCCAAAGAAATAATTTTTGTAAAGTGAATTGGATTTTGAAAATCAAAGTTTGGGGATAAAGCCTAAATGGGTAGATTGAGGAATTGCATGTTGTAAGATGCATAATAGATCCATATTTCTATTATTGGTTGTTGTTTATGCACTGGTATTCATTGGAGTAAACCCGTTCCATGACATGAGGCGTGGTTCCGTGATTTACCTTATTTTAAAATAAGTTTAATAATTATTTTTAGTTCTCACACCAGTCCCATGACTGACACGGAGTTTATTGTTTCTACCTAAACTCTTGGTGCCCATATTTTCCACACAGGAAGTCAGTAGTTTAGTTTTGCAGATTATTTCATTTAGCAGGATTCTAGATCGAAGCTTAAAGCTGTATCCAGAGCATTGATAGTCTTTGGCTGTGTTAGTTTATCTGTTTCCGCTGCATTGTATTACATTTATTGTAAATTTATTTTCCGCTGTATATTTTTTTGAACTCTAATATTTTGTACTCTAATGTAACATTATTATGATGTTTAAAAAGTCTTCTGCTGTTGTTTCTGATGTGTTGTGTGCCCAAAGTTAGCGTATCCGCCATTTTGGTTCGATCTAAGTCGGTTTAACGATCGATTTGGATCCACCGAGAAGGAGGGCCGTTACAATTGATAACATGATCAAAATTAGCAAAAGAGTTGAATCTGAGAACCTTGCAAATTCTTAGAGACTCACGGCTGGTGGTATGTCAGGTTCGAAAAGAATTCCAAACCAAAGCCGGAAACCTTCCCACTTATCTTTCTAAGGCTTTGGAACTTCTTGATGATCTCGAATATTACACGATATCTCATATTCCTAGGGAGGAAAATACAAAGGCAGATTCCCTTGCTAAATATGCTAGTTCTGCAGAAGCCCAATTGTTGGGTTTGATACCTATCGAAGTCCTTTTAACTCCTACTATTGAAGAAGCGGATGTCGATTGGATTATGGAGACTATTGAAGAGCCTGTATCCTGGATGACTCCAATCAAGGAATATATCCTTGACGGAACGCTTCCAGAGGAACCAAAAAAGTGAAGGAAAATATTTCGCAAGGCTCTATTGTACCTTATTCGGGATGGAAGGTTATACAGACGAGGTTTCTCTATGCCTCTGCTGCGGTGTGTAACCAAGGAGGAATCTGGAGCAATCTTAGCAGAATTACACAAAGAGGAATGTGAAGGTCACACCGGTGGTCAAACACTAGCAAAGAAAATTCTGCGATATAGCTACTTTTGACCCGATGTGAACCTGGATGCAATGAACTATATTAAGAAGTGTGATAGATGCCAAAGATTTGCAAAGATTCCAAGAGCACCTCCCACAGAACTAACTCAGATGGTCAATCCATAGCCATTTGCCATCTGGGGCATAGACTTAATCAGAGCATTGCCTACAGCTAAGTCAAGTACGAAGTATGCAATAGTAGCCATCGACTATTTTACTAAGTGGGTTGAAGCTGAGCCACTGACCACTATTACTTCAAAAAAGGTGTTCAACTTTGTCTTGAAGAACATCATCTACAGATTCGGAGTACCACAGAAAATAATCACTGATAATGGAACTTAGTTCGAGAGCAGCGAATTCTTAGATTTCTATGCTAAATACAAAATCAAGAAAAGTTTTGTAGCCGTTGCTCATCCGTAGGCCAACGGGCAAATCAAAGCAATCAATAAAATTCTAAAGTCAACCATCAAGAAAAATCTTGAAAAAGCTAAAGGTGGTTGGGTAGACGAGCTTCCTCTTGCACTATGGGCGTATCGCACAACTCACAAAACTGCGATTGGGCACACTCCGTTTTCACTTGCATTTGGATCCGAGGCCATGATCCCGGTAGAGCTGGAGATTCCCACTCACCGAAGAATCCACTTTAATCAAGGAGAGAATGAGAAGCTGCAACTTGAAGCACTCGATTCACTTGAAGAGAAAAGGAAAGAAGCAGAACTTAGAATTGTTGCACATTAGAGAAAGATAACCAGACATTTTAATGCTAAAGTCAAACGTAGAACCTTTAAAATTGGGGACCTTGTTCTGAAGAGAATTATGACAGGAAGTAAAGTATTCAGATTCAATTGGGAAGGACCGCATACGATAAGCCAGAAATTCTCAGATGGCACCTTCAACCGAAAACGACGGACGGGATCTGACTTCCCAGAGCCTGGAATAGCATACACCTCCGTCGCTACTTTGCTTAATATTTCTTTCACATGTCTTGAAAAGTTGTAAACATCACGCATTGTAAAACCATGCAACATTGTCACAAGCTTTGTACATATTGATGAAATAAATTGCTTTGCTTGCCTAAATCGTATATTTGCAAATTCTTGTTTACAAATTGCTAAAATTCTATTTTGATTGCAGGTCCCCTAGAAAAAACGTCGACGCATCCATAACCTAGTAAAGCATAGTGACCATTGCAGCACATCCCGATTGGGAAAGCTCAAGCACCCCATTGCTCAATGCTTATAACATCATTCGCAGCAAGTACGAAGATGTGGAGCACAACATTGCAAATAAGGGACACCAGGATCTGAACGGTCAAATGATGCGGCATTCAGACTACGAGTAAAGTTGTAAGTTTCACCATAGGGGCACTTTCTTAATTGCAAAGTCCAGGACCCTAGTTCTAACAAATCATGGTAAAACCTGATAAATGAATTAGCGTCCTCCCCGTGAAACAATGCAACTCTAAACCAAAGACCTCCCCGAGGGGCACCTAGTTGATCGTCAGTGCCATTTATACAAGGCCCGATTGCGACAAATACTAGCCTTTTAAACCTAAGACCTCCCCGAGGGGCACCCAATCGATCATCAGCGCCATTTATACAATGCTCGATTACAACAAACCCTGGGCTTCTAAAGACCTCTTCGGGGGAATCCGATCAGATGCTGGGTCTTACGAATACAGTTACTGATGTTGGGTCTTCCAAATTCGGTTAGTGACGGACCCAAAGACCTTTTCGAAGGCAATCGACAAATTGTACAAGTGGCATAATTATTTAGTCGCAACGAATAATGGATTTACAAAGACCTCTTCGGAGGCACAAAAACCAAGACCTCTTTTGGGGAATATGTTCGAATCTGATCTCCAAAGAGCTTAGATTGCCAGGTTAGCGAGAAACATGATTGAATATATCAAAATATAAGACCTCCCAAGCAGGGGCATAGAAACAAAAATTACTCTTCATTAAAAGCACATGACCAAGAAATTCTAAACGTAGTTGGTCACATCTAACCTTCAAAGTTTGTGACGAACTATGGTATGGGGCATTACCACCGCATTAAGGAAATTCAATAATGCTCACTTAAACATATCATAAGCTCGTCACAACTTAACACTAAAGGCTTGGCTTCCACAAGGATTTCCCTAACCAACAAAGTTGAATCCCTTGAAATGGCTAAGACGAACTCGAGAACTTCAATACAGTGATAAGCATAAAAGTGGTTATTTGCGGAAAAGTAGTCTCAAATACTGCCTAATTCAAAATCGAGGAAATTCAATGAAATTAGTCAAGTAAGTCCAGCTAATAATGATCCATGGCTACAACTGAAAAACCATTATTTACAAAAATATACCACGAGGTCATTATAATGCCATACGTAGGGATGACAATTAGAACCGAGAACCGAAAACCCGAACCGAACCAACCCGAAAAGACCTGAACCGAACCGGATGGGTCTTTGGTCAGGTCTAGGTAATGAAAAATATCATCAAGACCCGATTAAACCCGACCCGCATAGACCCGACCCGAAAGACTGGACCAAAAAGCATTGAAATATATGTATTTTTAGTGTTATCATTCAACCTGACCCGAACCGAATCCCGGGTCGAGCCGGGTCTAGATTTTTGAAATGTATAGTTTAGACCCGACAAAACCCGACCCGCCTAGAACCGAGACCCTATGGGTCGGGTCCGGGTCCATCGGTTCGGGTCTAATTGCCACCCCTAGCCATGCATTGCAATAACAAATGACTTTTAATATAAAAGAATTTGTGTTGTAAGCATGAAAAGAAAATAGGTGTGGAATGCAAAACAAGAAAGTACGACAAAACTAAAGTAAAAGCTTAAGTACAACAAGTAGAACGCAGTTTCATTACAGCAACACAGAGCCAGATCACAGAATCACAAGTCAAGTACAAAAGTATCATACATAAATGTGCGTAAAGTAACAGGCATAAAGTAGTGAGTGAGGGTCGGCACTCGCATATACAACCGGTCTGAACACGGTAATCAAAGAACTAAAACAAAGTGATGAATACTACTACTTCTTACCGCCTAACCACAGAGAAGGCTGGGTGGAGGGAGGAGGAGCACTAACTGGTTGTCTCCCTTGCCCACTAGGACTTTCCTGAGATGACAAAGTTATAACTTTCTTCTTATGAGAAGCATGCTTCTTTCCTTTGCGTCCTGAAACTAATGAGGCTTTGGATTTCTGATGTTTTGGATCCTCAGTTTCCTTGTCCGGGGTCTAACCAGTATGCTCAGAGCCCTCCTCACCCGGAATGTAATCCACATCATCGCCTAATTTAGCAATTGCAGGAATTCAAGTATCCTGAGAACCGGGGTGGTAAAAGTAAGAAGGGATGGATCACCTGGGGGAGGAGTAGAAACTAGGGCAAGAGGAACTGACAACAAGGTTGAATAGTTATGTTGGCTTCAGTTGTCATTGTCTTTCCTGTAGCAGGAGAAGGTGATAGTGAGATTAGACCTAAAGCAGATGAACAGTGAGCATGAAATGCAGATGTCTCGGGTGAAGGGCATAGGAAGTTTAAGTACAACAAAGTTTCGATAATTTCAAGTTTACCTACAGCTATAAGACTAGCCTAAAGAGCTCTGTGCTCTTCAACCTCAAATCTATTTGCATAAGCATCATCATCAACCTTTTCATCCTTTCTATGCTCCTCTGCCAAGTTTTCCTCAACATTATGCTCCTTAAATGGTGTGTCTTTTTCTTTGAAAACAGCGGGAAGATTGGTTGGGGTTTGTGAAACAGAAGCTTCAACATTGGCAGGAAGAGTAGGGGCATCAACATTTGTTTCATCCTAAGCTTGCCCTCTAGAAGGCCCGACCTTATCACCTAGTAGTGCCAGCTTCTCCCTTATTATAATCTTCCCCTTAGCAAGGGCATGTTGGGATTCTTTATCTAAGAGTTCCTCAATAAGATCTTCTTCACCGCGACAGCCTCCACTAATCTTGAGCACCTCTTCCCAGACAAGAGCTAAGGTTTCAGCAAAGTCTTTTCCCAAATAGTGCAAACTACCATGGCCCATGATGCTGTAAACATAAAACTTGAATAAGGTTTCTTCAGTCTTCGCCTTAACTTTCTGATAAGCGGTCACGGCTTTGGATTTGTCCTCTTCAAGAAACTTGACATTGGTAGTTAGCGCTTCAAAGGCTAGACTTTGCGAAGAAATCTTATGTTGAAGAGTCAGGTTCTCCTATCGAAGAGTAGCAGAAGCCTCCTTTTCTGTGGCTAATTGGGACTCAGCAGTTTGCCGGGCAGTTGTAGCTACTTGAGCTTGGGTTACTAGTGCATCCTCTTTCTGTTTGATGGCCACAAGCTCTTCCTTAAGCTTGGCATTTTCATCTTCTAAGTCCTTAGTGAAGCCCCGAGACTTAAACATTTGGACCAATGCAACTTTGTCATTTTCCAATGTTTAAATATGGTAAAGATGAGCTGAATTAAGTCTTTGGAGGTCATAGGCAAAATCATTCCAGCCACTTAGCTGTTTGTCGATGTGGTTGCTCAACATATCTAACTTCGTTTCAAGATGGCTCCTAGTGACATCATATTGGGTTAGCATACTGCTTTTCATTCTAGCCACCTCATTAAGTGTATCCCGCCTATCATTTGGGTGCAGGTCCAAATCGAGATACATCCCTCTTAAGTCCCAGCCTTTGAATCTCTCGGCAAGCATTAGGCTAGTTGGCCTAATATTATAAGGAGGCTTATTGATAATTTCTTGAATATGGGTTTGAGTCAGGACAATGCATGAAGGAGTTGTAGATAGACGATTAGGAGAAATTCGAATATCAGGGCTGAGGAATTCGTGTGACTTATGGCGTTTTTGAGACTCGCTCTTGTTACAATCTTGATCCTCTTTACTTCTTTTCCTTTCGTCCTTCTTTTTCTAAAGCCCTTCCTCCTCTCTTTCTCTTCTATCTGGCACCTCTACATTATCATATCTCTGCTTCCTAGACTCATCAATTGAAAGCTGTTTAGAAGTATGGTAGGCCTGATGAGAGAACCGAGAGAGGTTAGGATCTTGAGGTTGTTGAGAAGTTCAAGGTTTGAGGAAGCTCTTGGGATTGAATTTCTGGGTGCCATGATCGAAGCTATCTGCAAATGAATGTTTCATTTCTGAACCTGGAAAAAGGAAAGATCAGAAATTTTGGTACTTAAATTAGAATGCACTAAAGCAAAGTAAGAAAGGCTTATGCAGAACATTAGGGACGTATGGCATAAGTAAAGAATCAACTAAGGTATATCTATTAACGAACCAATCTTAAGTGGTGGTTCTAAGCTAATCCCTAGCTTTGCAAGTAATTTTCCTGGTCTGGAGACAGGAGCTTTGGGTGCATTAATTCCTGTATTTAGGGTTTGGGATTTGAGTTTTGGGGCAGCAATGTCACCTTGAATGAGATCCTTAGCTGAGGGAAGGTCATTAAGATCCTTAAAAGTTTATGAAATACCATCTCCTTGGCTATTTTGAATAACGGGATTTTTGTCATGATATTCGGCACCTAAATTGTCTTTAGAAATTATTCCTACGTCTCCTTGTTGTTCATCTCCCTCTCTTAGGTCCGGAGTAATTCTCAAGGAGTCCTTATCTATTTCATCTTGTCCAGTTTCTTCCTCAGGATCCGAGATAGTGCCTTCCTTCTCAACTTGGTCAAATGGAGCCATAACACTTTTTCCCTCATGTTGTTTGGGTGCTCCTTCCTCAATAGAAACCAATTTGGATTTGGGCGGAGTTTTACTACTTCCCACAGGATCAGAGCACTTCTTTAGTCGAGCCTTCTTGGCTGGGGACTTGCTGGTAGTATATTTCTTGTTAGCTGGATCTACTGCGATAGTTCGTGAGGGAGGAAGCAAATCGTATCGACAAAGAAACTCTTCCGTAATGAAGAACTTTCTGTTTCTCCTACTCTCACTAACAACTATCAAAGAATCGTAGAGAACTTGATCGAAAGAATTTTCTTTCTCGGAAGGAATCTCTGTAATGTAACTAATGATTTAAATAGTGGATTAAGGAGGAAAGGAATAAAGTGTTATAAAGTAAGTATATTCGCCCCCTTCCATCCAAAAACGGTAGAAGTTTAGAGGACACCGGACAAAGAAATATTACTTCGGAAATCCTCAAACACTTTCTACTAGGTTAGTAATAATTTTGGATCCCCGGCTTTCAATAAAAATAAATGAGGGACGATCCTTCTTCCTCCTTTTGATAGAATATAAAGAACATATATCTTTAAATGTTGGCGCGCGTTTTTTGACCCTCATAAAAAGAACATAAAGGCCCATTAAAACAGCATAGCCGATTGGGTGTAGTTGGTATGGGGTATTAGCTAAATCTCGGAGGATCAATTCTAGATAAGGATTGAAAGGAGGAATCGCTCTGCTCATTAACATACCACGGTTAACTGCGACATACCCAACAGGGGGGATATCGACAAATTCATCCTTTTCGGGAAATTTAGCCTCATCTTTTTCTGAAATCCCGAATTGTTTACACAATTGCAAATATGAGCTATATGAGAGAGCTATTTCATTCCTTTCAAGAGGTATACGGGCAACTGCCCGGGGTTTAGGAAAATTCTGACTGACATTTGCTTAGGGAACAGTATCTAATGTGGTTCCAGTAGCCTGCCCAGAGCTCCCAGCTTCTTCGAACATGGTTCCTTCCTTGGGATTCTTGCGTAACTAATGTCGAGTTAACATTTCTACACGAACGACTATGTTTTAAAAATAAATCGCAGGTATGCGTTAACTTGCTCAAAGAAAGTGTCATTTCGAGAATAAGGCTTGGAGTTTAAAATCAGCAAATACTGATCAATCAATTCCAAATGTCATTGAAAGTAAATGACCATATTCGCGTAAAGAGTATCCCTGAGTGATTGAATAAAAATAACTCTGCGCGGATATGTCACTCAACTTAAGCTATAATGCATTTCCTAATTTTCTACACTTACCTGCTAATGGTGTGAGCATCCAATAGCAAAACTATAGCTCAAAAATGTACAAGCATTTTAGTTGTGCAGGAGTAACAACAAGAAAACTTGGAAATCAACCAAAAGCAAGAGTGATCAAACTCCCTCGAGCCCAAGCCGATTCAGGCTCGACCGACCCTATTGGGGTCAAGTTTGCTTGATCGTAAAACGGTCGAGCATGACTGAACCCATCAGGGTCGAGTTTGTTCGATCCCAAAGGGTCGAGCATGACCAACTCCATGAGGGTCAGATCTGCTCGATCCCAAAGGTCGAGCATGACCGACCCCATGAGGGTCAGATCTGCTCAATCCTGAAGGTTTGAGCATGACCGAGCTCATGAAAATCAGATCTGCTTAAACCCACTGGGTCGACCATGATCGATCCCAAAGATATCGGGCATGATAGAATTCAAGGCTTAAGCACAGCTGACCTTGCAGGGTCGAACATACTTGAACTTGAATCGGATCGAGCATGACCACACTGGGTCGAGCATAGTTGTCAGGTGCAGTCGATCGAGTTCAAAGATTTCCCAAGTGATTAAGACTATTTCAACTGTGTCCAATTGTAATTCCTGCACAACTAAGGAAGCTACTTACAACTAGCTATTATAACAAACATAGCAAACATAAGCTCTAAAGATGATCAGGAAGCATACTTGACCTGATGAACATAATCAACCCCATTGGGTCAAGCATGCTCGAGCCTATATTGGGTCAACCATGCTCAAGCCTATAAGTAAACACAGAAAGTACGAAAGCAAAAATGGACCAATACATGCAAGGTTACAAATGCAAACTGTTCATGAATGTGAAGTACAAACTTGAAAATAAGACATAAATGCGGGCTACAGACAGTCAAATTCAAATGTGCAAGAAAGCCTACAAAGTGTGAACAATTTCTTGGTTCAGAAATTTCATCGAACAATTTGTGTGCATGGAATTCAGAACAGAGTTTTGTGTATGTCGTACAATTCAAATTCCTCAAATATCCAAATATACCAATTTAACCCAATCCAAGTAGGATTCATCTCAAATTCGAATTAATACAACCCCAAATCTTCAACACAAATCCAACCGTGATCAAAACTCCAACCGTTATCAAAATTTCAGCTGTGTACGAATTATACCAGATCAATGCAGATTAAAAGGAAAGATTACCTTTGTAAAACACTTCAGAATTGGCAAGATATAGTCCGATTTGACTCGAAGCCGCTCAAATTTGACTGAAGAGATCAAGCACGGTTAACTGATTGAGACTGGTTGAAGATCGCTGAGCTAATTTTGTTAGAGCTTTGATTGAAACCAGTTGCGGATTGTAATACGAAGTGTTTCAAAGGGGAAAAAATTCGCCATTAAACTGTACTACTTAGGAAAGGAAATGAATAGAGGAAAACAGAAGGGAAGAAACATATATAAGGCAGGAAGAAGAATAGGCTCGCTCATAATTGTTCTCCCGAGTCCGTCCAGATTGATCGCTCGAGCCCAAGTCAGTCGCGCAATCTCAAGTGAACGACCAGGTTCAACCGCTCGAGTCCTGGAAATATACGTAGGCCCGTTCGCTGGTCGCTCGATCAATGAAACATGCGTAGGCTCATTCGCTCAACCTATACTATTTGCACGAACCAACCCTGGTCGCTCGAACCATTATGACCCGTTCGATCCATGCCAATATGACAACTCGATCTATTAAATGGTGCTACAATCACTCATTTTGAAGCTTGTAATCTTTACCAACTAAGAATTACAAACTTCGAGAGCCAAATGTTTATCCATTAAAAATCATGAACACATTAATAGATCGAGCATTGGTATGGTTTAAGAATTAATAAGGCTCAAGCATCCTAGGTTGCACCACAAATAGGATCAGTCAATTTCTGGTAGGATCGTTCGAGTGCCAAAGGGTTGGTTGCGCGAGCCATAGCCGGTCAAGCACCATCCAATATCACACGACCCGAACTTCCCCGCGAAGGAAAGCACGGATTGAGTTAAGAATAAGCCACATCAGAACACAAACAGAAGAACATTTCATTGCTTATTACAACAATTTCATCAGAATACATGAATATATAGAGTATGAATGAATAATATACATCAGAAAAATATCAAAGATTTAAATACATTACTACAGCGGAAAATAATACAAAACCCAACTGAAGGAGATATACGGATACAGAGCTTTCCAAATATCATTCCAGCTGTAAACCAGGATCCTGCGAATATAAATCTGCAAAACCAAAACTACTAGCTGCTCGTGTGGAAATAGGGGCACCCAGAGTTTAGGTTAAAACAATAAACTCCAGGTCAGTCATGTGACTGGTGTGAGAACTAAAACAGTTATTTAAAACTTTACTTTAAATCAGATATATCAAGGGACCACGCCATATAACACGGAACGGGTTTCCTCCCAAGAATACCAGTGCATATATCAAAACAGCGCAATGCTTTTTGAAAAAAATGAAGCTATTATAAGACCCAGGTCCCATCACACAATGCAACGCAAGCCGGAGGATAGGGTTTCCCTTATAATAGCCAAACATGCTTGGTACGTTTAAAACAAATCATTTGATACTATTATAAGTGCATAGTGTATAAAACAATTTCGAATATAAATGTATCAATCCTAGACGGCATGGGTACCATATATCATGTCGCCAATACTAGGCTCTACAATCAAAACCGCAATATCACGTATTGGAAGATGGATTTTCGTCTGTGAACCAAGGCAAGGGATCGTCCTTACCGCTTCAAGACAATCTAGCCCATGTCTCCGGAACAGCCGCAACTGCACCTTGGATCTTCAGGGTCGGTCCACTCGATGTGGATTATAATGCCTGAACAATGCGTTTCCCCGCCCTATGGGGCGTAAATGAACCAAATGACTCCATCGGCCCCGGATCGACCGATATAACTAAGGCGCCTCGCAATCCATCATCCACATAAGTAAAATGCCAGGGCGTGTAAAACGCTGACACCACTTCTAGCTAGAAGGAAACGCATGCCCTCCCTGCAATCCTCTCCCGTTTCTAGTTCACACCGGGGTGTGAGGCTCACGAATTAACGCTACACAAAGCTATGATATATTAAAGCCGTGCTTTGATCATCAACCACATGACTCTGTTTTTCAACAGAAGTCTTGATCATTTGAATCTCAGCATGCCACACAGGCATTTCACGTTATGCAACCGATGTATATCAATCACACAAAATGAAATTCGATGTCAGACACACATCCATTTACAAGTTCGTTCTGGGTCTAAACGAAGCCGGAGGCACCTTATTCCTCCCCCATATGTCCAATATAGGGGAGAGGCCCTCGCATATCCGTCGATCTCCAAGTACGTTTGGACGATCACCACTTATTACCTTGTCTTGGGTGTACAACCCAATCTAGACATTAGGAATTACCAAAATGATGTGAAGACCTCCGGTCTTCGACCACCGTCTTCATCCTCAACATATCGTCGACTCAGTTATTCAGAATGGGATAAACCCGGTCTTTCCGAATAACTCGCGTATATAATAAACAAGTGTTATAAAAACACAACATACGCCTTATCCCAATCCAGAATATTTCTTTATTCAAATATTCTTTTACTTTGGGAAAAGTTCCCATTAATTTTATCAAAGATAAATTCTTTAAATTTATTCTTTAATCTTCCTTTGGATATCATTTCAATCTAATTAAAGATTCATTAAAACTCCACTCGGTTTTAATCTTCCAAAAATCAATATTAACGATTGTTTAACCTGGGAAATCATATCCTGTCTTTAACTGGGTTAAAGAACCAATGTCATTTAATACACGGTTCACGATAAACCCAAAATCACGTTCCATTCCAATAGTCTCTAACTGTAAATTAGCAAGTGAACAATTCCCTAAGTATTAACCCCGAAGGCTGAAACCAACATCAGATCAACACCCAAGAAACCATTCAACTTAACTAACCTCCAGTTAGTTTCTGATTTTCTTAACTCCATTGGGACTAAGAACAGTATTATTAAATATACCATTCACGACAAACCCAAATCACATTCCATTAATTATGGAATATTCACGGAAGAACAAATCAATATATAATCGATATCAATTTCCATATCCGACCAATAATATAAATGGAATACCGGCAACACCTTTTAAATTCCATCTGTATTAACAGTCTTCCTCCACAGAACTTCATTTCGATTATTATCAAATCGAATTCCATTCAATTCCAATTTAATATATATTAAATTGGAAAACTTTACTTTGGAAAACTCCTGTTAAATCCTAATAAAAAGATTTATAAATTCCAAATCACATTTCACTATAAATCGGGTTAAAGAACGAATGTCGCTAAAACACAGTTCACAACAAACCCAATCCACATTCCATTCCATCTCTAACAGTAAATTAGTAAGAGAACAATTCCCTAAGTGTTAACCCCAAAGGCCGAAACCAACATCAGATCAATACCCAGGAAACCATTCAACTTAACTAATCTCCAGTTAGTTTCTAATTTTCTTAACTCCATTGGCTTCAAGAACAGTATTATTAAAGATAGCATTAACGACAAACCCAAAATCCAATTTGATATTAAATACAAGGCTCTGAATAGAAAATATATCGGCTTATATTCAATATCAAATTCTGAAATCCACAAATATCGTATTGGAAATAACGATATATATATATATCTTTCAAAATTCCATAACAATATCTGTATAATCACGAAATCCAACATCGAAATATTCCGAAGACAATTTCGATTCAAATCCATTTCCAATTTATATATTGGAAATTCAGGTTATTTTTAAAACCATTTCAAATCCAATTTATTTATTTTAAAAATATTTGGATTATAATTCTAGTTCATTTCGATAAAAATCTATTTTTATCTTTTTAAACATGGGATTTTTCACCCCAATTCTTTCCAAATAATTTCTTATGATTTTACTATAATTATTGATATTTTAAATAATTTTATCAAGGCTTGTACAGTCGATTTCCATAAACGGCCATCGAATTGCACTTACAGCGACCTTTTCCAAATTTGATTTGGACATAATTCCAAATCCAACAGTTAGATTTCAAATCTCTAATATTCGTTAGAAATCTCTTTTCGATACGAACCCAACGGTTCCGGTTTTAGGAGAATCCGACGGTCGGATCTCCCATAATGTCCATTCGAAGTCAATGGTCGAAATTCGCGAACTACCGCAGCGCGGCGCGTTCTATTCAGGCCATTATATTATATATATAATATATATTTCGTTGATTTCCATTTAAAACGTATTTTATAAATTGTTTTAAATTCGTTTTCAAAACAATTTCAACTTCATATTCAATTTCAAATCAAAATTGAATATTCCATATCATCAATATATAAGTGATAAAATTTTCAAAAACATTGTATTTTGAAATCATTTCCTTTTCGATATTCACTATAAAAATGAATAAAATTGATATAAGTATCGTCCACCTTAAAATGGCGTTAATCTAATAAACACGGCTTTATATATTTAAATATATTCGTATCCATCCCAAATCGGACATCAAAATCAAATTTTGATCTTTTACTGAATATTATTTTAAAATATTCATTATTTTAAAATAATCGTTATTTTAAAAATATTTATTCTTTCTGAACTGGAATCAGACATAGTTAATTACCATATAATTTGATTTATATGGATTTCATACAATACATGTATACAACAACAATCAAACACAGACAACCATCCCCCAAAGTGCATTCTACACTGCATAAGCATTAAATATAAATATTCAATGCTTACACAGTCTATCAATCAATCGATCGACATACAGCTAATTATTGGGATTAGTGTATGTCCAATTTCATCCCAATACCCGTGTGGAGTTTCAAACAATCAAACACAGATTTATTTGTGCAGTTGGGCGATATGTAAAATTTATCGTCCCAACCAATATCAGTCAAATGTGTGTACATAAACAAATCGTCCGATTTATTTATAAATATTTATTTTATTTCATATACACATTAAAAATTATATTTTTAACTATAAAATATTTATTTCCATTCCACATCACACAATCAAATTTCACAACACAATCAAATAAACAAATAAGTCGTACATGGTATGTGGACGACGGGTGTCGGGTGCTGCTAAGAACCGTCTGCATCCTAGTATATATTTTAACTAGAAAATAAAATAAAAGTGAGAAGTTCTCACCTTTGGGGTTTCACTTCATCATTCATTCTTTTTGAACTGTATGGATTCTGTTTTGATTTACGTTGTTACCATCTCTATCTTTTCCCGCTGTTTATAGTAAAAAAATTACATTTTTATTATTCAGCTTCATATATAAAAATCATATATTTTTATACTTCTATAATATAAAAATCATATTTTTATTTCTCAACATATATAAAAATCAAATTTTTACTTCTCAACATATATAAAAATCAAATTTTTATTCTAGATCTACAACTTAAAAATCGAATTTTTATCCTTGTTTTATTTACATATAAAAACCCTAGCTTTATTTTTATATATATTTGTAAATAAAACCACAAAAGATGGAAATAAAATTAAAAGCTTACTGTTCTTGTCGGAGGGGGTTCCACTGCATAGGTGGACGGTCGGAGGGTGCCAGAGCGTCGGAGGGGGAGGTACGACGCTGTCGGCGTGGCCCACGGGGCGGCGGTGGCACCGGTTTTCAGGCATTTGGGATTTTAGGGTTAGGAGTGAGGAGGGGCAGAGGCTGGGGCATCACGAGAGCGAGGGGGTGTCGTGGGTGGCATGGCGATGGGGGATGGGGGCGTGGCGGTTGGCTGTAGAGGGGAGGGCGACGAGCGATTTTGTTTTTTTTTCTTTTTTCTTTTTTTCGATCTCTGGAAATGAACGGGGAGGAAGAGATATAAGGGGGAGGGCTAATTATAATTAATTATTTAATTAATTTAATTCTCCAAGTGTTGACTTTTTATTCGAACACCAAACGAGACCCAACGACTGTCGCCCCTAGCGTAATACCCCCATTCCGAATCCAATGGGATATATTTCGTAGGCCCATTCGACTTCTACGGTCAGTTATTCTTCAAATTAAAATATAAATCGATATATATTTAATTTAAACGTATATTTCAATTTACCGGGGCCACATACAGACTCAAAAAATTCCCGAAAAATATTTTGTAGCTTTGTATTGACGATACAGTTCTAACAAAACTAATTTCATCAAATTTGGAGACCATTTGAAAAATGGCCATTTTCTGGTTGATCCATATTGACTAAAACTATCAAAACACGTTTTCTTCTGCCATGCTCACATATTGCTTTCAAAAATTATGGATTTTGGAATATAACAATAATTTGACATTCCGGATCCAACAAAAGTGGTTTTGTCAAAAACGGAGGTCGTTTGCAAAATTTCCATTTTTAAGGGCCAAAATTCCATAGTGACTATTCTGTATTTTCAATTGGACATAACTTTTAATCCCCGCTATGAAATTTCAATTTTTCGGATTCGTTGGAAAGATATTTTCAAACAGATTCTAATATTTTTGGTTTCGCTAAAATCCGGTTTGTTTTGAGTCTTATACATTCATTTGAAATTCGAAATCGAATTTTCAAACTACCGCGCCATTTTCAATTCCTTTTATAATTAAAAATAAATATTTATATTCTAACGTCGATTCAAATAAATATATACATTCTAATTCTATTAAAAATAAATTTCTCGTCGTTATTATTTAAAATAAATCATTTTAAATATTCAAAATTCATTAAAATTGCCAAAATAAAATTTTTAAATTGGCTCGGATTTTCAGGGTTGTTACAATCTCCCCGACTTAAAATCTTTTCGTCCTCGAAAAGGAACGAAGCTGAAAGTTGTTTTACAAACCAACTCAACTTTCATTATTTCCATTAAGGCTTAAGTTCTTCAACTTTTCAGTTTCTAAGAACTTTTCAAATTTTCAAAAAATTGGCTAACACCCTAAATTTTCGAAAAATTTCGCCATAACCTCCCCTGCACGGGAGCACTGGGAAAATCCTGAAATCGCCATACAGGCCTCTCCAATCCAAAAAGAAAAAGAAACAGCCAAGCGACTAGCCAATCGGCTCATAAAATCATCAAAAAACCCAAGAAATACAATAAACATGTACCTATTTGTTGGGCAAACAATTTTATTCTTCTGCTCTAGCCTCTTTGCAATGACCTATTCAATGGATACACATGTATATGCATGCAAATGCGATAAATTTTCAATACAATTCACTATTTGGTTCAATTTGGCTAACGGTTCAACATTTAATTAATCAAACAATAATCAAACAACATAACCAGCCATCAATTAGTTGATTATCCTTTCAAATTCATAAGTTGGATATATAGTCAAAAAAATCACATTTTTAGTGCCAAATCACAACAATACACCCTATCTAGCTTTGGTTCTCACACCAGTCAATTGGAAATATATAAATATCACACCTTCGAAACTCGAACATAAACTGCTGATGCTACGTAGTCATCAACAGAATCGTCTCCGGGCGACTAGAGCGTAATTGTATATCTACCCAGTATATTAAAACTTCAAATACATGTGGATCAGACATATACGCAAAATCTTTATATATTGGATTGTCCAAATCAATATATAAAAATAATATTCAAATACGAATAATTGATTTAAATTTTCAAAATAAACTTTGTTTTCATTTTAAAAATATACTCTTCACATTCGTTCTAGGATACTACTGATCCCATCTCTAACGAGTCATTCTTATTGGATATTACTAATCCAATCTCTGATGAATTCTTTTGTATTGTTCTAATGTGTCTTGTTCTCGTGCTCTGTAAACCAGAGCTCTGATACCAAACTGACACGACCCGAACTTCCCCGCGAAGGAAAGCACAGATTGAGTTGAGAACAAGCCACATCAGAACACAAACAGAAGAACATTTCATTGCTTATTACAACAATTTCATCAGAATACAAGAATATACAGAGTATGGATGAATAATATACATCAGAAAAATATCAGAGATTTAAATACATTACTGCAGCGGAAAATAATACAAAACCCAACTGAAGGAGATATACGGATACAGAGCTTTCCGAATATCATTCCAGTTGTAAACCAGGATCCTGCGAATATAAATCTACAAAACCAAAACTACTAGCTGCCTATGTGGAAATAGGGGCACCCAGAGTTTAATTTAAAACAATAAACTCCAGGTCAGTCATGTGATTGGTGTGAGAACTAAAACAGTTATTTAAAACTTTACTTTAAATCAGATATATCAAGGGACCACGCCGTATAACACGGAAAGGGTTTCCTCCCAAGAATACCAGTGCATATATCAAAACAGCACAATGCTTTTTGAAAAAAATGAAGCTATTATAAGACCCAGGTCCCATCACACAATGCAACGCAAGCCGGAGGATAGGGTTTTCCCTTATAATAGCCAAACATGCTTGGTACATTTAAAACAAATCATTTGATACTATTATAAGTGCATAGTGTATAAAGCCATTTCGAATATAAATGTATCAATCCTAGACGGCATGGGTACCATATATCATGTCGCCAATACTAGGCTCTACAATAAAAACCGCAATATCACGTATTAGAAGTTGGATTTTCGTCTGTGAACCAAGGCAAGGGATCGTCCTTACCGCTTCGAGACAATCTAGCCCATGTCTCCGGAACAGCCGCAACTGCACCTTGGATCTTCAGGGCCGGTCCACTCGATGTGGATTATAATGCCTGAACAATGCGTTTCCCTAGCCCTATGGAACGTAAATGAGCCAAATGACTCTATCGGCCCCGAATCGACTGATATAACTGAGGCGCCTCGCAATCCATCATCCACATAAGTAAAATGGCAGGGCGTGTAAAACGCTGACACCACTCCTAGCTAGAAGGAAACGCATGCCCTCCCTGCAGTCCTCTCCCATTTCTGGTTCACACCGGGGTGTGAGGCTGGCGAATTAACGCTACACAAAGCCACAATGTACTAAAGCTGTGTTTTGATCATCAACCACAAGACTCTGCTTTTCAACAGAAGCCTTGATCATTTGCATCTCAGCATGCCACACAGGCAATTCACGCTATGCAACCGATGTATATCAATCACACGGAATGAAATCCGATGTTAGACACACATCCATTTACAAGTTCGTTCTGGGTCTGAACGAAACCGGAGGCACCTTATTCCTCCCCCATATGTCCAATATAGGGGAGAGGCCCTGGCATATCCGTCGATCTCCAAGTACGTCTGGACGATCACCACTTATTACCTCGTCTTTGGTGTACAACCCAATCAAGACATCAGTAATTATCCAAACGATGTGAAGACCTCCGGTCTTCGACCACCATCTTCATCCTCGACATATCGTCGACTCAGTTATTCAGAATGGGATAAACCCGGTCTTTCCGAATAACTCGCGTATATAATAAACAAGTGCTATAAAAACACAACATACGCCTTATCCCAATCCAGAATATTTCTTTATTCAAATATTCTTTTACTTTGGGAAAAGTTCCCATTAATTTTGTCAAAGATAAATTCTTTAAATTTATTTTTTAATCTTCCTTTGGATATCATTTCAATCTAATTAAAGATTCATTAAAACTCCACTTGGTTTTAATCTTCCCAAAAATCAATATTAACAATTGTTTAACCTGGGAAATCATATCCTGTCTTTATCTGGGTTAAAGAACCAATGTCATTTAAAACACGGTTCATGGTAAACCCAAAATCACGTTCCATTCCAACAGTCTCTAACTGTAAATTAGCAAGTGAACAATTCCCTAAGTATTAACCCAGAAGGCTGAAACCAACATCAGATCAACACCCAAGAAACCATTCAACTTAACTAACCTCCAGTTAGTTTCTGATTTTCTTAACTCCATTGGGTCTAAGAACAGTAATATTAAAGATACCATTCACGACAAACCCAAATCACATTCCATTAACTATGGAATCTTCACGGAAGAACAAATCAATATATAATCGATATCAATTTCCATATCCGACCAATAATATAAATGGTATACCGGCAACACCTTTTAAATTCCATCTGTATTAATAGTCTTCCTCCATAGAACTTCATTTCGATTATTATCAAATCGAATTCCATTCAATTCCAATTTAATATATATTAAATTGGAAAACTTTACTTTGGAAAACTCCTGTTAAATCCTAATAAAAAGATTTATAAATTCCAAATCACATTTCACTATAAATCGGGTTAAAGAGCGAATGTCGCTAAAACACAGTTCACAACAAACCCAATTCACATTCCATTCCATTTCTAACCGTAAATTAGTAAGAGAACAATTCCCTAAGTGTTAACCCCAAAGTCTGAAACCAACATCAGATCAATACCCAGGAAACCATTCAACTTAACTAATCTCCAGTCAGTTTCTAATTTTCTTAACTCCATTGGGTTCAAGAACAGTATAATTAAAGATACCATTCACGACAAACCCAAAATCCAATTTGATATTAAATACAAGGCTCTGAATAGAAAATATATCGGCTTATATTCAATATCAAATTCTGAAATCCACAAATATCGTATTGGAAATAACGATATATATATATATATATATATATATATCTTTCAAATTTCCATAACAATATCTGTATAATCACGAAATCCAACATCGAAATATTCCGAAGACAATTTCGAATCAAATCCATTTCCAATTTATATATTGGAAATTTGGGTTATTTTTAAAACCATTTCAAATCCAATTTATTTATTTTAAAAATATTTGGATTATAATTCTAGTTCATTTCAATAAAAATCTATTTTTATCTTTTCAAACATGGGATTTTTCACCCCAATTCTTTCCAAATCATTTCTTATGATTTTACACTAATTATTGATATTTTTAATAATTTTATCAAGGCTTGTACAGTCGATTTCCATAAACGGCCATCGAACTGCACTTACAGCGACCTTTTCCAAATTTGATTTTGACATAATTCCAAATCCAACCGTTAGATTTAAAATCTCTAATATTTGTTAGAAATCTCTTTTCGATACGAACCCAACGGTTCCGGTTTTAGGAGAATCCGACGGTCGGATCTCCCGTAATGTCCATTCGAAGTTAATGGTCGAAATTCGTGAACTGCCGCAGCGCGGCGTGTTCTATTCAGGCCGTTATATTATATATATAATATATATTTCGTCGATTTCCATTTAAAACGTATTTTATAAATCGTTTTAAATTCGTTTTCAAATCGATTTCAACTTCATATTCAATTTCAAATCAAAATTGAATATTCCATATCATCGATATATAAGTGATAACATTTTCAAAAACATTGTATTTTGAAATCATTTCCTTTTCGATATTCATTATAAAAATGAATAAAATCGATATAAATATCGTCCACGTCAAAATGGCATTAATCTAATAAACACGACTTTATATATTCAAATATATTCGTATCCATCCCAAATCGGACATCAAAATCAAATTTTGATCTTTTACTGAATATTATTTTAAAATATTCGTTATTTTAAAATAATCGTTATTTTAAAAATATTTATTCTTTCTGAACTGGAATCAGACATAGTTAATTACCATATAATTTGATTTATATGGATTTCATACAATACATGTATACAACAACAATCAAACACTGTCAACCATCCCCCAAAGTGCATTCTACACTGCATAAGCATTAAATATAAATATTCAACGCTTACACAGCCTGTCAATCAATCAATCGACATACAGCTAATTATTGGGATTAGTGTATGTCCAATTTCATCCCAATACCCGTGTGGGGTTTCAAACAATCAAACACAGATTTATTTGTGCAGTTGGGAGATGTGTAAAATTTATCATCCCAACCAATATCAATCAAATGTGTGTACATAAACAAATCGTCCGATTTGTTTATAAATATTTATTTTATTTCATATACACGTTAAAATTATATTTTTAACTATAAAATATTTATTTCCATTCCACATCACACAATCAAATTTCACAACACAATCAAATAAACAAACAAGTCGTACATGGTCTGTGGACGACGGGTGTCGGGTGCTGCTAAGCACCGTCTGCATCCTAGTATATATTTTAACTAGAAAATAAAATAAAAGTGAGAAGTTCTCACCTTTGGGGTTCCACTCCATCATTCTTTCTTTCTGAACTGTATGGATTCCGTTTTGATTTACGTTGTTACCTTCGCTATCATTTCCCGTTGTTTGTAGTAAAAAAATCACATTTTTATTATTCAGCTTCATATATAAAAATCATATATTTTTATACTTCTATAATATAAAAATCATATTTTTATTTCTCAACATATATAAAAATCAAATTTTTACTTCTCAACATATATAAAAATCAAATTTTTATTCTAGATCTACAGCTTAAAAATCGAATTTTTTTTCTTGTTTTATTTACATATAAAAACCCTAGCTTTATTTTTATATATATTTGTAAATAAAACCAGAAAAGATGGAAATAAAATTAAAAGCTTACTATTCTTGTCGGAGGGGGGGTTCCACTGCATAGGTGGACGGTCGAAGGGTGTCAGAGCGCCGGAGGGGGAGGTACGATGCTGTCGGCGGGGCGTGGTGGGCCATGAGGTGGCGGTGGCATCGGTTTTCAGGCATTTGGGATTTTAGGGTTAGGAGAGAGGAGGGGCGGAGGCTGGGGCTTCACGAGAGCGAGGGGGTGTCGTAGGTGGCACGACGATGGGGGATGGGTGGCGCGGAGGTTGGCTGTAGAGGGGGGCGACGAGCGGTTTTTTTTTCTTTTTTCTTTCTTTTCGATCTCTGGAAATGAACGGGGAGGAAGAGATATAAGGGGGAGGGCTAATTATAATTAATTGTTTAATTAATTTAATTCTCCAACAGTTGACTTTTTATTCGAACACCAAACGAGACCCAACGACTGTCGCCCCTAGCGTAATACCCCCATTCTGAACCCAATGGGATATGTTTCGTAGGCCTATTCGACTATTACGGTCAGTTATTCTTAAAATTAAAATATAAATCGATATATATTTAATTTAAACGTATATTTCAATTTACCGGGGCCACATACAGACTCTAAAAATTCCCGAAAATTATTTTACAGCTTTGTATTGATGATACGGTTCTAACAAAACTAATTTCGTCAAATTTGGAGACCGTTTGAAAAATGGCCATTTTCTGGTCGATCCAAATTGACTAAAGGGTGCGTTTTTTACGGGTCCCTATTAAGTTTCAAAATATAAAAAAAACCCGGTGATAAAAAAAATATAAAATACATCCCTAATTTTGAATTTCTGCTAAAAAAATTCCTGATCTACCCTTACGCACCTAAAAAACTATCCAATAACTGTTCATCCTCATTTACTCAGTCTATCGCTCCTATTATCTCGCTCAAAAACCTAATCCTACAATTCTGGAAAACCGTCGATCACTCCAACAGCGATTTTTTTATTACATTTTTTGATTTTTACGAAAAACTAGACAATTAGATACAAATATTACGTAAAATTGCATACATTTATGCAACTAAGTGAAATAAGTGCATACATATATTAATATTATACAAAAAATAAATTATTACTTTTACGCAACAATGAAGTAGACGTGCATACATTAATATTATACAGAAATAAATTATTACTTGAATGTTGTGACTACAATTTTTTTATTAAGTTTTTTGATTTTTACGAAAAACTAGACAATTAGATACAAAAATTACATAATATTGCATACATTTATGCAACTAAGTGAAATAATTGCATACATATACATAACTGTACTGCATAATTGCTGAAACAAAAGAAATGACCAAAAAGTAAATACATATAATTATAAAAAGATGCATATATATATATATATATATATATATGCAAATAACAGAAATATGTGCATACTTACATGAAAAAATTCATAACATTTACATGTACTACATCAAAAAATAAGTACAGACCACATTTACATGTACTACATTAAAAATTACAGAACATTTACAAAGCAGAGCTAATGGTCTTTTGAAGAACAAATAATTTTGTTAAGACCCAGCTTATTGCACAAACCACATCTAGTAGTCTCTGTAGAAACAACTGCAGATTTCAATCATTTGGAAAAAGATGGACGACCAAGCTTCAACAACACCACTATCAAAAAAAGAAAATCAACATTAATAAGCTTAATGTGCAGTAACCTAAATTACAAAAATAGCTTCAGATTAATATAAATACATGTGTACAATTCAGCAAAATAACAATAATTTCTGAATATTTATATGCAAGTATTCTACATATATGCATAGAAATATGAATATATTTGTAAAATAATATGTTTTTCTGATTGTTTGATAAAAAATTGCATACAGATATGCATATATTAAGAATAGATGCATATTTGTCCGTAACTTTTTATCAAAATTTCAGCAAAAATCGACAAGTTCTAACAATAGTTTCATGAATTTATGTTTTTTTCAAGTCCTTATCATATGAAAAATCATATTTTTATGCTAATAAAAACCTTATATGTATCCTACAAATAAAATCAGAAAGAAAAGGAAAAAAACTCACATAATTTTAGGTTTTGGATCGCCGGAGCCGGAAAGGGAGGAGGGTTTGTTGTGGACGGCTTTTCCTTCGACTGAAGGGAGGCTGGTCGATGGTGGTCGTCGCTGGTTGCTGGAGGTGGGGGTGCGCCAGTGGGTAGCGGCGCATTGGCGGATCCTGGTGCTGGAGCGGCGGTTTAGGTTTTGGGGTCTCGTGATTTGGGGCTGGTCGATGGTGGTCGTCGCTGGTTACTGGAGGTGGGGGTGCGCCTGTGGGTAGCGGCGCGTTGGTGGATCCTGGTGCTGGAGCGGCGGTTTAGGTTTAGGTTTTGGATCCCGCAGCCATGGATTAGAAAATTATGTTTCTGTAAAAAATAAAACTCTAATACGTAACCTATAAATAAAAACGCACCCTTAAAATCGGATGAGGGCATTTCCGGAAAAATAAAAGCCGCGTTTTAAAAATAGGGATGAGATTTATATGTTTCAAAAGGGGAGGATGTGAGCCTAATTAACTTTAGTTTTAAGGATGTGAGCCTAATTTTCACTTGACTGAAACTATCAAACCACGTTTTCTTCTGCCACGCTCACATATTGCTTTCAAAAATTATGGATTTTGGAATCTAACAATAATTTGACATCCCAGATCCAACAAAAGTGGTTTCGTAAAAAACGGAGGTCGTTTGCAAAATTTCCATTTTTAAGGGCCAAAATTCCATACCGACTATTCTGAATTTTCAATTGGACATAACTTTTAATCCCCGCTATGAAATTTTAATTTTTCGGATTCGTTGGAAAGATATTTTCAAATAGATTCTAATATTTTTGGTTTCGCTAAAATCCGGATTATTTTGAATCTTGTACATTCATTTGAAATTCGAAATCGAATTTTCAAACTACCACGCCATTTTCAATTCCTTTTATAATTAAAAATAAATATTTATATTCTAACGTCGATTCAAATAAATATATACATTCTAATTCTATTAAAAATAAATTTTTCGTCATTATTATTTAAAATAAATCATTTTAAATATTCAAAATTCATTAAAATTGCCAAAATAAAAATTTTAAATTGGCTCGGATTTTCCGGGTTGTTACATAATACTATTTAGACAACCTCCTGGTCGCTCGCTCACGCCATGGGTCGGTCGTGCACATCCGTTAGTCAAGCAAGATGGAGCATGCACGTCACTTTGGTAAACAAGTATAGAGGGTCGGTCGCGCATTAATTCAACCAAGCCCGGGTCGCTCGCATATTCACCTGCTCATTCATGCTTTGAAGATCAAGCCGATAATACTTCAGTTGCTCGCTCGAATCCTGGTCGCTCGCTCATCTGAGGGTCAGTTGTTCATAACAACTGATGACAGACTGGCTACAGCTGGTGACAGCTGGCAGTTGCATTTCCGTAATTACTTGCGTGAGCGACCCAAAATCTGCACATACAAATCTTTGCTCACCACTTCACTCCAACCTCTCCTATAAATAGGCCATAGCTTCCATAATTTTAGGGACCGATTTCCACAACCCCGAAGGGCTGCCAAATTGCCTTTTCTCCTATTTCAAGTGATTCTAACATCATTTCGCATCTCCAAGCAAAGATCTAGAGCTTAATCCACCATGGAATCCAACAAATTCGATCAAGGGTTCTAGAGATTGAAGATCTTCCTCCGTATTCCTTGCATTTGGGAAGATTTGATCTTTTCCTTGTTGATTTGCTAACATTAAAGTGATTTACTAGTGTAAAAGAAGTAATGAATGTACTTAGAAGTGATTCTAGCCTTGTAATTCTCAAATTCATAATGAAAACCACTGCCAAAGTGGATGTAGATCTATTTTAGATCGAACCACTATAAAAATCTTTGTGTATTTACCTTTTATTGCGATTGTGGTCTCATTCCTAACCGTTTGGTGAAGTGTCTTTGTGGCACCTTTGGTGTTTGAACTAATTTCGGTTTAAACAATTAGTGTCATTCACGCATTCCTATTTGAAAGAAATCTCATTTTTCTTGACTAAACTAACAATTGTCCTAGAGATGGAAAGAATAGAATTATGTGTTGGATAAATTTTAGTAAAGGATCGATTTTGCATCGTTTTCGTCACGGATATATAAATAAATAAATAACTGCTCCTTGTTAAAGCTAAAATTTATTTTTGGTCTTCATTGTGATATCAGTTTTCGCATTTGTGCGCGACTGACTTTCTTTTTCGCCAACATGTGACTTGAATCATTTAAGTTTTCGTAAAATACATTTTTCATGTTTTTGGAAAACAATGTTTGAAAAAAAAACTTTTTACCCTTTTTAATTTTTAATTGATTTACTTCCTTTTATTTCGGTTTGTGCAAAAACGCAAAATTTGGATACGATAAATTATTCATATTTAAATGACTATTTTACATTAAAATTGTGCATAGTGCACTTTACCGAAATTTTGGTTTTTCATACGAATCTCATATGGAAAGTAAACTGTTATTGAAAAAGGAATTTTCAAAATAAACACAAGAAGTTTTTAAGTGGAAATTTATTTTTATGAAAAAATTCGATTTTTGGTCACATGAATAACATAAGGAAGATGTTTGGATGATTTGTGTGTGCGTTTAGCGGTGCAGCAGGAACGACGATACGATAAAAACATTAACGACAATAAGGAAAATGTTGTTTTAGCCTTGGAAACGATGTTTCCATACCTTGTCAACGATACACGCGAGTTATTAATTAGCTCGTTTTACATTTTAAAGCTTGTTTTTAGCTTACTGTACCATCTACAGATGGAAAATTTTGAAGTATTTTGGGTACTTAGGTGAAAATTCCACAGTTGGGCGGAAAATGAAATATATGTCAGCGGGGAAAATGTTAAAAATTCTTCGCTTTGACTTCCTTTTTCCGACTTAGGAGAAATTAAATAGGAAACGATTAGACTACTTGATGTTTTGGATGGTAGGGTTTGGATATAAAAATTGGTAGCCATTTTTATTCATAATTGTGTGAAGATAATGGATGAAAAAGGATTTTCAAAAGTTGCATTCATATAGAACTGCAAGTATATTTAGGATGTTTTGCATCATGCTTTGAAAAGTATTTCAAAATTTTAATGCATACATAAAGGAGGATCCGATTTAGAATCATCTTGCATGCATATTTTATGGTTGAAATCGTATTGCATACACCATGCACATATACACATGGTTGCAAAGTGGATATACATAAATTGGTTGTGTAGAATAGGACAATAAGTGTCAGAATTTCTGGACAAAATTCCTTTTAAGGAGGGAAAAATGTAACAACCCAGAATTTTGGAAATAGAAATTAATTATTAGAATTTAAAAATAGTAATTTATGCAAACGATGGAATTTAGCCACGAAACTTTAACAGATGCGTTCGTCTCGAAATTTTGGTCAACTTTCATGTTTGGAGTTTCGCGAATGGAGTTCGTATGAAAAAGTTACAGACGAAATACAAAAATGGACGGAAAATAAATAAATCAGAGTAATTACATATTATATACCTTATTTACCTAGCCTTACTAGGCAACTGACGACCCAAGCAGTCGATCCACTGGGCGTCGGAACGGCCAGTGGCGGCTTGGGTTAAGAGTTTAGTTTATAATATAATATTAAATGAATGGACGGATGTTAATTAAAATAAATTTAATGGTTCATGGCCAATTCCACTTCTATAAATAAAGGAGTAAAGCCTCGTTCTTTTCCACACAAATCTGTGAAGAGCAGCGAAGCTCTGCCATTTTCCTCCTTCTTCTAACCTAGTTTCTTAATTAAAATTATATTCATATACAACAAATCATATAGAATTGAGAGGATTATCATATTAAGTGGAAAAGAATGTGAATTGACGCTCCAAATCAGATTCTCTCCTCTCTTCCTATTTTTTTACACATCTACAGATCTGAAATTTATCTCCTTTTCAGATGAATTGTAGTTTTATAATAATTTGGGAATTGTAGGCCTAAAGATTCAAACTTTGGATTTGTATGCTTTCAGGTGTGTGGGAAATTTACGAATACAGTCATAATACCCTATTGATTTCGTTTGAATTAGATCTCAAATTTTAAGCCTATTTCCATCAGATCTATTCATTAAATTGATGTAATTGGGTTGACACCCATCAGATCTGACTATAAACATTGTTAAAACTTGTATATTGTGAATTGTGGTTAGGCATAATATTAATTGTAGGATTCTTTAATTTTTTTATACATATTTCCTACAATTATGTTGTAAAATGTATTGTGGTTTGTTGTAAATCACTGTAGATCTGGAAATCAATCCCATTGAACGCCATTTAAATGTAGTTATAGTACAGATCTCTAATTTCAGTGTTGAATAATAAGTTATGTGAATATTGAATAAAATGGTAAATTGTGTGATTGCAATTTTAAAAGAATTATACCTATTTGCATTCGATGTTGTTGGGTTTTGGCTTAATTGTTGTAAATATGTCGTTTTCCTCTTTTTGAACAAAAAGATATTATTCTGAATTCACAAGAGATATGAAAAAAAGATTGGAAAGGGAAAAGTGGTGCAAACGTACGTAAAAATATGACTATACATGTTTGTGCGTAGTTCACATCAACCATTCAAAAAATATACATAAGCATATGTGTGTGTGTGTGTGTGTGTGTATATATATATATATATGTATATATATATATATATATATATATCTTATGAATTTGAGATATGCCTATTTTACCAATCAGGCATAATTTACAATGATTATAACTAACGGTCTTTTTGTAAGACTTGAAACCTTTTGGCAAGGTTGAATGCAAGAAGGAATGTTTGGTCATTGATTAAACCAAATCATTAAATTTAAACGAATAATAATAATAATATAGCTACGTTGACCGCACGAAAACATAAAAATATAAATATATACATATCATCCTTCCAAATCAGTGTAAAACGGTAAAAGATACATTGTACCGAATGTTTGAATGATGTTCAATTATGGAATTATATGAAAATGCAATCCATATTGAATTAATATATCTGTGGTGACCATTATAGCAATTAATATAATTTATTGCTATAAATGGGACCGCAAATCAATAAATAACAATTGTAACCAATGTTTAATGGGTAAAGTAAATATAATAGGATAATTGTTACAATTCCTAAATTAATTAGGATAAATGATGTACACCCCAATTAGGAAATTTAAATTATAACTGCATTTAGACACAAGGATAAGCTTAACTTGTGGTAAAAGTCTGCCTGGAACTGAAAGGAAAATCTAGCATCCATAGGTGGTCATCTTAATGTGAGGGGTCTAATGTGTAAATATAAATGTACCAAGGCACAAGGTTATGTTCAACTTGTGGTAGTATCCTATCCAGAACCGACCGGTAAATCCAGCATCCACAAATGTCAACTTAATGTGAGAAGTCTGGTCCACAAATATATATATAACAAGCAACAAATAAATAAATAAATAAGAATAGTAATTGTCTGTTGGGGTACAATAAATAGATACCTTGACTGATAAATGATTGCCTTAGGAAAATATGTTTGTTATGGTCGTAAAATTGCAATAAATAAAGAAATAAGAAGTAAATGGGTGTAATAAGGGGATTAACGGATATTGATTTTTGTTTAAATACTAAGTCAAATTAGGAAAGTAATTAAATAAATATCCTAGGGTAAAGATGATATAACTTTCCTTATTTATATTAATGAAAAATGAGAATGACGGCTCAATATGTAAAAGTGTCTTTTATATTTTCTTGTTTAGTTTTTGGGCCAAGCCCAATATTTCTTTTAGCCAATATAATACAAGTTATTGTACAGACGAGAGAAGCATGTATATACAAACGTTGCTTCCGCATCAAAACATAATAAAATCATTTCTCTTCAGAATTTCAACTTGGTATCGGAGCCATAGTCTGATTCAGGTGAAAGATCTTCAGTAGTGTTGATCTTTCAGGCGATCCATCGGATAAAATTCATCATTTGGATCTCTCTTCATCAAAGTTACAACTTATCCCTTGAAGGTTGTGGCTTTATTCAAGAATCAAGTGCCTCGCCAATCTAATCTGATCTGCATCTTGATTCAATCCTAAAGCTTGTGACAGTCCAGAATTGTGATCAAGAAGCTGATCAGAAAGCACCAAGAAATCATCATATTTGAATCAGTGCCATCACAGATTGCTTATCAGTTCTTTCTTACCTATTCTTATTAGATTTAATCTGTTCTTTCATCATCATTTAAGCAATCTGAGTTGCATCATGTTCAACAAAGAGATTTCTTGAAATACCTTACAATTGAAAGCTTCCGATAACAATTCCTTTCTATACCTTTTGAGAATCAGTGTTTATCATTTTTTCATCATGGTAGAAACTGATCCTTCAAATATAAATCCAACAAGCCCACAAGTTTCCAGTGCTCAAGGTTCCAGCAATAGAGGTCATCAAACTCAGAGTGATCCAATCCAAGATTTGATGAAAACTATCGTCAAACCACAAAGCCAATTGATCTCAACTCATCTTGATGAAACAAATTACCTGTTATGGAAATTACAGGTTGAAACAGCAGTTAGAGCATATGGATTAGAAGATTACATTCTTGGAACAAAAATTGTTCCACCCAAGTTTATTAGAGACAGTGAAGACAGGTTGGTGAGTAATCCTGAATATGTTATGCATCAGAGACAAGATGGTTTGGTGTGTGCATGGTTAATGTCTTCTATTGGACCAGCAATATTACCACAACTTATTGGAGTCAAAACAGCTCAAGAAGTCTGGGAAACTATACAAAGAAATTTTTCAAATCAATCTTCAGCAAGGGTCATGCAGTATAGAAGGCAGTTGCACAGCATAAGGAAAGGTGAATCATCAATGAATGAGTATTTACTCAAAGTAAAAAACATTTGTGATCAGTTAAACTCAGCAGGTCAAAGAATACCTGAATCTAAACAAGTTATTGCAATTGTGAGTGGTTTAGATGATGAATATGAAGCAGTCACAGCAATTATACTGTCAATGGATCCAACACCCTCACTACAGTATGTTCACTCTACTTTATTATCTCATGAAGGAAGAATTGAGCACAAGAAAAATATTGGTTCAGATTTATTTGTTAACTACACAACATATGGTAGAGGCAAGAACCAAGAAAAGGCAAATAATTCAAGAAACCAAGCCAATAATCAAAGAGGAGGTTGGTCTGGCAGAGGTAGAAGAGGTGGCAGAAGCAATAATAATAACAAAATTAGATGCCAAATATGTGAAAAAGTGGGACACAGTGCAAGCAAATGTTATTTCAGGTACAATTCTAATTACACACCCTCACAACAAAGCAGTTCTAGTGCAAATCTGGTCAACACTACAAAAGATGGTAGTAAAACTCAACCAGAAATTCAAAATACCGAAGCTACAACAAGTGATGACGTGTCAGATGATTGCTGGTACCCAGATTCAGGTGCAACCAACCATGTAACCAACAGCTTAAGCAATTTAAACTTGGGAAACAAAGAGTACAAAGGTATGCAAAATCTTACTGTTGGTAATGGTAAACTTGCACTTATAACACACACTGGAAATGCAAGTTTAGATGGAACCAGGAAATTATTTTTAAAAAATTTATTGAGAGTTCCTTCAATAAAGAAAAATTTAATGAGTGTTTCCCAATTTGCTAAAGACAACAATGTCTTTTTTGAATTTTACCCAAATGCATGTATTGTCAAGGACATACTGACACATAAAATTCTTTTGCAGGGTAAAGAAAGTGGGGGATTATACAAGTTTGACTATAGATCTATTGACTCTAATCATGAATGTGATAAATGTATAATGTCTGTTACTAATGATTCCAATAGATTCAAGGAATTTGATATGTGGCATTGTAAGCTAGGACATCCTAGTGTTAAAATTACCAGACATGTCATGTTGAATAATAATATCTCTGTTAATCAAGTCCCAGAATCTTATATTTGCAATGCTTGTCAATTGGGAAAGAGTCATAAACTTGCATTTCCAGACTCACAAACCACATACACTAGACCACTTGAGTTAATTGCCACAGATTTATGGGGTCCAGCACATATTAGTTCTAATTATGGGCACAAGTATTATATTTCATTTATTGATGCTTACTCAAGATTTGTCTGGATTTACATGTTAAAATCAAAATCTGAAACCAGTAGTGTTGTTATTCAATTTATTAATAAAGTTGAAAACAGTACTGGAAATAGGGTAAACATTTTTCAGACAGATGGTGGTAGAGAGTTTTTACCACTAAAAACTTTTTTTGAAAGAAAAGGTATCAGCCATAGAACAACTTGTCCCTATACTTCTGAACAGAATGGCCTAATAGAGAGGAAACACAGGCATATAGTTGAGACAGGATTAACATTACTTGCTCAAGCATCAATGCCATTTAAATACTGGGCAGATGCTTTTTATACTGCAGTTCACTTGATTAACTTAATGCCTACTAAGGTGTTAAAGTTCAAGTGTCCTCAAGAAATGTTGACTAAAATTACACCTGATTATAAACATTTGAAGGTGTTTGGATGTGAATGTTATCCTTGCTTAAGACCATATAATAATCATAAATTAGACTACAGGTCGACTGCCTGTACATTTTTGGGTTATTGCTCCAAACAAAAAGGATATAAATGTCTAGATAAAAATGGGAGAATTTATATTTCTAGACATGTAAGATTTAATGAACATGTATATCCTTTTGGCAAAATAAAAGAGAGTATTTCAAATAAAACTGTAAGTGCTAGACAAGTTAGAATTGACATACCAGATGAAATTGAAGTATTGGTGCCTGCTCATCATGAACAACATAACACCAATACTAGCTCTCAACACACCATGCCCTCAAGTAGGCCAGGTCAAGAGCAATCTACTTTCAGCAGTGATCATGGTGCAGAACAACAAGGACAATGTGTTAGTGGAACTCATATTGATCAAGCTGAAGACAATAATATTACGAATGAAAGCCCAAGTACAATTGTAAGAGATGAAGGCAATCAAGTCACTACAGTCAGAGAAGCTGAAAATAGGCATCCTATGATTACTAGAGCAAAAAGTGGTATTTTCAAACCAAAAATTTATAATACTACTGCTGATATAGAAGAGCCATCATCATATTATGAAGCAGTTCAGAATGATAACTGGAATTCAGCCATGCAGGATGAGTACAATGCTTTAATCAACAAAGGAACTTGGATATTGGTAGAAAAACCAGATCATAAAAATATTATTGGTTGTAGATGGGTTTATAAATTAAAAAAGAATGCAGATGGTTCAATTTCCAAATACAAAGCAAGATTAGTTGCAAAAGGGTATTCACAACAGTATGGATTTGATTTTTCAGAAACATTTTCACCTGTTGTGAAACCAGTTTCAATAAGAATCATATTAACTATTGCTTTGTATAGAAATTGGAGCATCAAGCAATTGGATGTTAATAATGCCTTTCTTAATGGTGAATTGCAGGATGAAGTATACATGGAGCAACCTCAAGGATTTATTCAGCATGAAAACAAGAATTTAGTGTGCAAGCTGAATAAGGCCATTTATGGTTTAAAGCAAGCACCAAGAGTTTGGTTTGACAAGCTCAAGGCTACTCTAGTCAATTATGGCTACATATCTTCTAAATCAGACAATTCAATATTTATTAAAATTACTAATACTACTGTAACATATATACTTATATATGTTGATGATTTTATTGTTACAGGAAGCAGTATTGATGAAATCAAGAACATAACCCACATGTTGAATTCAGAATTCTCAATTAAAGATCTGGGTGACTTAAACTATTTTCTGGGAATAGAGGTCAAAAGAACATGTGATTCAGAAATTCAACTTAGTCAGAAGAAATATATATCAGAAATACTTCACAGAGCTCAGATGAATAAGGCCAATTCTTTACCTACTCCAATGGTTATTAGCACACAATTATCTAAATACAAAGGAGAACCATTTCAAGATGGAAAATTTTATAGAAGCATTGTTGGGGCTCTCCAATATGCCACAATAACTAGACCAGACATAGCCTATAGTGTTAATAAAGTAAGCCAGTATATGCAAAATCCATTGGATAATCATTGGAAAGCAGTCAAAAGAATTCTCAGATATCTCAAAGGAACTATAGATCATGGTCTAATCCTAAAGACAAGTAATACATTAAACATTAATGCATATGCAGATGCAGATTGGGGAACAGACTGTGATGACAGAAAATCAACATCAGGTTTCTGTATATTTTTAGGTCAAAATCCAGTGTCTTGGTGTGCAAAAAAACAAAACACTGTTTCCAGATCAAGCACTGAAGCTGAATTTCGAAGCGTAGCAAGTTGTACAGCAGAAGTCATGTGGATACAATCGTTGTTAAGTGAATTAAAGGTTACTTCATCTAAACATCCAACAGTATGGTGTGATAATGTTAGTGCAATCTCATTATCTTCAAATCCAGTGTTACGTTCCAAAACAAAGCATATTGAGCTAGATCTCTATTTTATCAGAGAACAAGTTATCAAAGGAAAGTTAAAAATTGGATACATACCTTCTGCGAATCAAAAAGCAGATATACTTACAAAACCCTTGTCAAAGCCTAGCTTCATCAAGCTCAAAGAAGAACTGAACGTCGATGTGGTCAACAAAGCTCAAAGATCCGACAGATTGATTTATGTTCCAGACGTATAACGAAGAATAAACCTCGCTTGTTGATAGAGCCTCCGATTGTTGTCAGATCAACTCCCTCAGACAGGTTTTCTTCAGAATCGACATAGATCAACTCTGATTCATCAATTCAAACCTCTCTCAACAAATACAGAGGTCTTGAGTGTTTTAAACTCAAGCTTAGCTGGATTCATCTGTCGTGGAGGCCTGCCTGAAGGAAGATCGTCCATCAATTGGAGGCGTCGATGATAAAAGAGCCGCCATTTTTCTGTCGAGAGCAAACCCTAAGTAGGGTTTGAAGGGGGCAAATGAGAATGACGGCTCAATATGTAAAAGTGTCTTTTATATTTTCTTGTTTAGTTTTTGGGCCAAGCCCAATATTTCTTTTAGCCTATATAATACAAGTTATTGTACAGACGAGAGAAGCATGTATATACAAACGTTGCTTCCGCATCAAAACATAATAAAATCATTTCTCTTCAGAATTTCAACTATGAATATAGAACTTGTAGTTTAAAAGTAGAGTTGGACTTAGTAGGTTAATGATGTAAAGATATTATTAACCATGGAAACCAGTGACAATCATAAATCTTATGCATATAATATTTCTGTGGAGAGTAACTAAAACGGAAAGGACGTAATGACGTGGCTCACTTTGTCGTAGTAGGAAAAGGTATAAAGGGCTAATGGGGTACAAACCTAATAACCTTCGCGTATAGTTTGCTTCCTGGGTCGTAAGCTACTGGGGTTGAGGAGTCCACCTGGGAGTAGGTCTTTCGGTTTAGGGATCTTAAATGACGTAAGTATGTGGGGACTGCACAAACCTGGAAACTTAAAACGTCAGATATGACTACCTACCCTACGGGAAGTAGTAAGCGGCAAGGGGTTATCCAATAAGGTCAGTTAGAAGGTATAGCGAGCGATAAAATACTGTAACGACATGGATTTTGAGCCATTTAAATCTGAATATTTAAATTTGTTTTAAATATCATATTTTAATTATAAAATGGTATTTATAAGGATTTATTTATTATAAACGGAGTTTGAACGTATAATTTATAATTAAATTGAAATCGAGCTCGTAACGTCGTGGTAGTTCGTAATATTACGTTTTGAACTTCAATTCGATATATAGGATTCATTTTAAATCAAATTTCTTTGAAACAAAAAACATTCGAATCTGTTGAACTATATCTTTTCAATGGAAGCGAAAAATCGAGAATTCATCTTATAAATTTTAAGTTATATCCAAATCAAATTTTCAGAAAAACGCTGTGGGGTCATGTATAAGCCATAACGGTTTATTTAATATAATTAAATATTGGTTTCAGATTTGGACAAGATTTTTGAGACGTAATTATAATTTAATTTTTAGGATTTTTCTATAATTTTTATTTTGAAAAATAAGCAACTTTTTATTTGAAGTATTTTATACCGTATATCAATATTTGGAATATCACTATATAAGTTAACTTATCTATATTATCATATTTTTGGGATCATGGCACATCGCTTGACGCTATAGTATTTTTTTTTTGTCTGTAGCAGTCCATGAGTGAATGAAATTCTATGTAGCGGGATACGCAAATCTTTAAATACAAATAAACTTGTCTATATTATTACATTTCTGGAATCATAGCACATTGCTCAACATAACGATATCTTTATTTTGTCCGTGGTAGCCTGTAAATAAACAAAATTCTGTATAATAGAGACAACGTAAATTTTAAAACAAATACACCCTACGGGCACGTAAACCACTTACGTTCATCCCTTGAATATTTAATTAAACGGACCTGGAATACTCTACTTGTATTATGATTTTTAAAAGAGTAACATACCAACTAGAAAACGTGATGCCCAAACTAAAGAACCGTGGGTGCCAAGTTTTTAAGAACCGTGGGTGCCAAGCTAATTAAAACCGTGCCCCTCACGCTACTTCTTCTTTAAATACTAATATCCCAAATTTCCTCGTCTCTAGGCAAACGAGAACATAAGCAAAACCGGAAAAGAAAAAAATAGAAAATACTAAATTCAAAACCCAATTAAAGACGATCGCTCTCTATTTCGTGAAGCCCGGGACAGTGATTCGCGTTCGTGCCATTTGAAATTGTGCGGTAGCATTTGGGGTAAAACCGAATTGGATTCTGGCCAATTTTTGTGGATTTGTGGTGAATTGGAGCTCGCCATCTTAGGCGTTAAAGTTAGGGTTTTAGTCGATGGATCCAGTTTGAAGTGCGGATGTAATTGTTGTGTTAGAAGGTGAAGGGTGCAGATGTATATTTGTCCAAAGGTGAAGGTTGTGATTGAGTTCAATGGTGATGAAGGGTGGTATATTCTAGTGAATGAATGATGCTGTATATGCAAAGGTGAATGTCTGTATATTGTACGAAGTTACGGCTTTGTGGTGAAGTGAATTTTGGAGAAGTTTGTGTTTGTTTTGAAATCCTGAAAGTGGTTTTGGGAATACAGTGAAATTTGCGTGCAAAAGCTTATAGATGAGGAGCAGGTGTGTCTTTTCTGAAAAAGGATGGTGAGCTCGAAAAGTGAGGTGATGATAAGTCTGCATGTTTGTATAGTAAAGGAGGATATATGGAGTTGGTTTTCATTCTTGTTGGGTGGTGAAGGAGTTGAACTATGTTTGAAGAAAACTGGGAGGGAAAAGGAATTACGTTTGTGAAGTCAGGACAGTGTTATTGAAGCTGGTGTTTGAACTGAAAATGGGGAACGGGTTTTAATGTTGAAAAAGAATGAGATGGGGGTTTAAAACCCTTTTTTAGCATCTAACATCTTGTATTAAGGGGTGGTGAGGAGAAAAAGGTGTGATGGCGGTGCAAAGAAGATGTTGGAGTGCTGTTTATATTGGAGAGAGGATGGCAGATGAAACATCGGGTAAGAAACATACCTAAAATCAGAACATGTGATTTAGTTAAAATGAATTACGGTAGTTACCCTAATAACTTTAATTAGTGAATAAATAAATAAATTTTACCTGGTCAACTTTGTAACAAGCGTATTCCTTCATACGATAACGGATTTTAGCTTAACCAGGTCCCTTGGAATCGTGTGAACATTATCTATGCATGCGAACTGGAATAGAATGATCCAGATGCAATTGGAATTTTATGTAGTTTCAAAAGCATGTTTGAAACTATATAAAACAAAGCAGAATCGTCAACTACGAACCAATGTGAGTAAACTCAGTAACTCTGACTCGTTTATATTTTTATATAAACGAGTTTTAAATTTTATACTGTGTGATGATTGTTTGGTTGAAATGGTTGATAGTTGATCGATTATTAGTTCTGTTTACCAGGATATTTCATATTTATGTGAAATTAATGTTGATTAACATCTGTGGATGCAGGGAAACAGGTTGGAGGGATCCAACTGGATTCCTAAACATTTATATTACTGTTTTATATTATGTGATGTGTTATATAATCCATGATTGGATATGTTGTGTTTGATTTACCCTAGCCCTAGAAACTTGGTATTTTAGATACTGTAAATTATTTTCGAATGTAGAAAAGGAAATTGGAATTTAAAAATAGAATTTATTTCCAAAATAGAAATAAGATTTCGAATAAACTTAAAATAGAAACTTGTTTAAATAAAACAAGAAGTTGTTTATAAAACGATGTTTATAGATTAGTAAAAATATTATCTTGAGATAAAGTAAAATATAAATTCAAGTTTGAATTCATATTGGAAAAGTGGAAATCGGGTTTGAAAACGATATTTGTAATGGAAAATGGAATGTAGCGATTATAAAGGAAATTATAAGCATGATTATAAATGGATGAAATTAAAGTAAGTCTTCCTATGAATAAATTCTAAATAGACGTGACAAATGGTAATTTGATTTGAAATGTTATTTACAAGTATAATATTCAAATATATTTGATTGTATACAAAAGAAATATATTCAAGATTTAAGTGAATAATTGTTTGAAGGAATTTGGCAAATGTAATATCTCTAAAGGAAATTGAGATTTGAAATATGAATCTAAGTTGGAAATTGAATGAAAAAAAGAAATGGATAATCGTTTAAGAAACGATGAGTTTTATTCCAACATTTGGAATATAGAATAAATTGGGATAATGTTTTGTAAATCTAAACAGCGATTTTAACGCTGTTATAATAAATGTTTCGTAAATCTAAACAGCGATTTTAACGCTGTTGTTATAATAAATGTTTTGTAAATCTAAACAGTGATCTTAACGCTATTGTTATAAATAGATGTTCTATAATTCTAGACAGCGATTATAACGCTGTTGTTAAAAGTAATGTTTTATAAATCAAATATTTGGAAACAACAATTATAATGCTACCGTTATAATCAATATTTTTCTGTAAAAGAAGTGTGTTCTTAGATTGAATCTGAAAGTCGCGCAAGCGAGATTTTGTTTAAAGTTGTGAGATTTGACTATTTCAAAGTTGAGAATGTTGTTCAATTAAGGTCTGAGAGGTAATTATACCCCAACTTGATTGACTTCATGATTGATGGAGAAATGGTCAATGTTCGATAGTGAATATTGGTTAGCAATATGGTTACTTAATAAATGATTAATAGTTTGAGTTATAATAACCATGTTTTATAACATCGCGTTAATTTAAAGGATTTTGAAATGTTTTTCCCCAAATAAAATGAGCGATATTTTCTACGCGTAATGGATTGGTCAACGAGGAATTAAGAAATTGAATATGGAAATATTTTCTAATATTAATAAGGTATATTTTCTAAATATAGAAAATAAGGATTCGTGAATATATAGAAATGTTCCTAATTGGAATAAGAAATATTTTCTGGAATAAAGGAATTTTGATATAGGAAATGTTTTTCCAAGAATCAAGAAAGACAATTGAATTTTGAAAGAATCTAGAAAAGGGAAAAAGGGAATTTGGAATTGATAATATAATAAGGAATTAATATAAAAAGAGGCCTGTGTTGTTTGACGCCTGATCGGTAGGATTTCCAATTTGGAAATAGGACCATTGATTGTATGGATGTTGCTTTGATAGTTAAATCACCGACTATCAAAGTTTTGATTTATTTTATACCTCCATTATCAATATGGAGAGACCGGGATCAGATTTAATATTTGAAACCCACTCTGTATTGGTATAATAAGCGTTATGAATCAACTTATGATGAAGATCATTGAAGACAGAGTAAAATGCAAGGGCTGTTCTGTTAACCCTAGGCAGAAATTGCCCAAGATGGATTAATAGAACGGTGCCTTCAGTTTGTCCAGACCCAGAACAACTTGTATGGAGGAGTGTCTGACAGAGTATTTCCAAAGGGATTACGTACATTGATTCCTTCAAACTACGAAGTTGGTGGCAAAGAAGGGAAACTTCTTTAGCCTAACAATTTGAGTATTTTTGTGGGAGTAAATTAGTGATTTCTGATGGATCTGACGATGTGGCATTCAAAGTGAATGGTGGCCAGATGTTCTGGAAGATAATTCAAACCTCAAGCCTCACAACCGGGAATTGACAAAAATCGGGCAGGCAGCATGGCTATGTGGGTCGCTCCCATTAGGATGTATAATCAACTATCTAGAGAAATTCAATTTGCTTCTTTAATCTATCGATGTTGTCCCTTTCGGGAAATGGTTGCTGATCCCAACCGTTGGTGATATACATTCGATACACTCAAGCAAAATGAGTGGTCGGTCATGTGTGGGCCAGGTTGCAAGATGTTCTTGTTGAACCCCAGTTTATCCCCTCTAGAGTACACTGATCGGAAGGTGGTTCCATACCTTGTCATGTTGGAAATCCAATCTCCAATAAGCGCCCTGCGGTTTTTGATTTTATATTATATATTGAGCGTGAGATGCAAGCGTTCCGCTAGACTCTATTTACTTGTTGTAGACACTATTATAATATCACCGGATTTGATATCAAAAATATTTTTGGTTATCGTAAGGTAAAAACCATCTGTGTTTATGTGTGGATCGGCCTTACAATTATCTTTTCTTTCGAAAGGATTTTTAAAAGTTAAACCAATGGTTCGAATTTACTCACACCAGTCCCATGACTGACCCAGAGTTATTTTGTTTGTTTTTACTTACTCTTGGGTGCCCAAATTTGTACGGGCAGTCAAGTAGTTGGGATTTTACAGATTCACTTGGAGTAGTTTGAAGCAGGAGGTTTCACCTGTTAGCTATAGACTATCATGTTTTATATTGTTTACTATGTTGTATCTGGAAACAGGAGTTTATAACTGTTCCGGGAATAACGTTTGTGCTCTGATGATGGTATATATATACAATTACTGATTTGTATTTCAAAAGTTATGTTATATAATATATTTTATTCTTTCCGTTGTGTGACTTGTGTTCTTCGGTTTCTTCTATTCTAACTTTTCTTTCTTTCTATTTCTCATCCTTTAACTTCTTTCTAATAATGACTCGTATTTCTGTGCAATTTGGGTTGGACGTGTGGTGTAATTAGTCAACTCAAAGGGTATGGAAATTCGGGCCGTTACAAATACCATCTCTCACCTTATACAGGGCAAGAGTATATGCGTGAAGGACGGAAGCTTTAACTAGTAGGGCCCGTAGCTAGTGCCCTCTAGTTTATAATAATGTTGAACAAATTATCGAGAGGTATTAAGTGACCAATAAGTCTGCCTAGGGTATTAAGTGATCGGAGAATCCACCATATCTATCATTGATAGTGAGGCATTAAATAATAAAGGGTAAGTGGATAGAAAGGTATATATAAACTCCTCAATTAGCGGTTCAGTTCTCAGTCTAATAATCAGTAAAATCATGGTCTAAAAGCTTCCTAAATATGTGCGTAAACGTTCTATCTCGAAATTATACTTTGGGAATACTACTTTTGGAAGGGTAGTAGTCGTGCGTAAATATATCTACAAGGTTTGGCTAGAATCGCTAACCTTGGTGGGCACATATCTTGGGTTGAACCAATCGAGATACATCTTTGTATTATAGTCTGTGTTGTACATTTCCTATTCACCAGAATCTTGTTGTTCTGACCCCCTCCTCATTATAACCACCCAGTTTTTCTAGAGAAGATCGGGTTCTCACAGGTGTTTAGTTTGGCTTTCGGTTCTCATTCTCCCTCATGCTCGGTATTGGAAAAGTGAATTACTTTAAAAAGGTAGTTACTCGAGAAAATACTAGTTTATCATATTTTGTTTCCGCTGTGAATTATCTTATCGTACTTAGATTATGCTCATGCTCATTTATTTGCAGGTACCAGATATACCCGCTCCATGCTTGGATGTGTTTGAGTTTCGATTTTGTCGAAATTTGGGCGCAGAAAAGTGTGCGGTGTTACAAATATAGACTAAAGTATTAGTATCACTTTTATATAGTATAAATATGTGTTTTTAATTTGTATTCTTACTCTATTATATTATTTTATAATATAAGAAACTAGTTTGCATAAAATCCAGAATTACCTTGATCTATTTAAATATCATTTCCATTGTTTTCAAAAATTCAAATTTTAAAAATACATAGGGCATGTCAACATAGGGGGATAACCTATGTCGACAACATAGTCCTCATTTTCAAATTTTCAAATTTCAAACGAAGTGTCTATCCGTTTACATCTCTTCTTGAATGGGCATGTATGTTGTTTTTCTATAAATATCCAATTAGAAATGAATTTTTAACTACTTTTTATTATCTTCTTCACTCCTTCTTCTCTGCATTTCCTTTCTGAATTTCAAGATTTCTTAACCAAACTCTACCGAAATTCAAAGAGAATCAAACCAGAATATCTCTAGTTTAATTTGCTTCCCTCTCCCAAAGATCAAAGTGCTATTCAGAGTTGTAGAAGCATTTGTAATCAAAGATCGAAAGATCAATGTCCTATCGAGTCTCTCTACCAAATTATTACTTGAAAGGTGTGGTTGTAGCCCGTTTATATCAACTAGGTGTGATTGTAGTCCATAAATCAATTAGGTGATCTTGTAGCAGATTAAATCAAGAGAGCTCCTTTTGCTCGAAAGCAGATGGGGGTGGATCTTATGGCCCGAAATCAAGGATTGTGATATTGAAGATTTTTTGAAAAGAAATCTGCATAACCCTGAGTTGTGTGGAACTAAATGTAGGGTAACTCCGAGCCAGTACAAAATCCTAATATGTTCTTTCATTTACTGCTTTTTATTTGCATCTATAATTGATTCTATTACTGTTTCATGTCTTTTATTTGGATTTTATTCTGATATATTTAAAGAGATCTCAGAAATTCATAAATTCCATTAAACACAATTTACCCCTCACCCCCTCTCTAGTGTTAAATTACCCTTAAGATCCATAATTCGCATTCTCAACAATTGGTATCAGAGCATAGGTTTTCAAAGTTTTCACTATCTAAATTTTTAGAAAGTTTTAAACCGTAATTTTTGGAATTTCTAATAACTCTAGTTCAAAAACGCTCAATTTATCATTATTTTGTGACTCTACATATAGTTATTTTGAAAAACCAAGATATCTACTGAATTGGTGTGTTGTGCAGGAACAGATGTGCTATATGGCTCTTGACAATTCAACACTAATGGGAAAATGGTGCAAATTAAGATGAAAAAATTAGATACTTGATAGTGGTTGTTCAAGACACATGACTGGAAATCCTGATATACTGAATGATATAGTCTATAAAGATGGAGGAATGGTTAACTTTGAGGATAATTCAAAAGGATATGCGATTTGCATCGGGAATGTCGATAATTCTAAAACTCCTACTATTTCTGATGTTTTACTAGTTAGGAATTTAAAACACAACTTACTTAGTATAAGTCAATTATGTGACAAAGGTTACAAAATTAAATTTGAAAAAATAAGTGTTACATATAAGATAATAATTCAAATATTATATTTGAAGGAGTTAGAAAGAAAAATAATTATATTCTAAGTATGAAAATTTCAAATGACAACTTCTGACTTTTAGCTAATAAAAGTGACCCTTGAATTTAGCAAAAAAGATTTGGACATTTGAATTACAAACTAATATCAAAACTTTCGAAACTTGATTTAGTAAGAAGCCTTCCTAAAATGGACTTTAAAATAGATAGTTTATGTGATGCTTGTCGACTAGGAAAACTTAAGAAAAGTTCACTTAAACTAAAGATAATATTCCACTTTAAAACCTCTAGAGTTACTTCATTTAGATTTATTTAGTCCATCTCAAATTCAATCAATAACTCATAGTAGATATGTTTTTATTATTGTAAATGTTTATTCTTTCTCAAACATAAAAGTGGTGCTTTTGATCTGTTTAAACTTTTGCAAAAATAATTCAAAATCAACTTTCTTTAAAAATCAAAATTATACATAGTGACCATGGTGGAGAATTTAAAATGAAAATTTTGAAAATTTCCATAATCAAAAGGGAATTACTCATAATATCTCCTTCCCAAAAAGTCCACAACAAAATGGAGTAGTTGAGTATATGAATGGAACGATTTAAGAGTGTGCTAGAACTATGATTTCAGATAGTAAATTACCAAGAAATTTTTAGGTTGAAGTAGTCACTACAGCTTGTTAGATATATTGAATAGGATTTTAATTAGACCACTAACCATCAAAACACCATATGAACTTCTTTATGATAAGGAACCAAAAGTATCTTATTTTACAGTTTTAGGAAGAATTTTTTTAATTTTAAATACTAAAGAAAATTGGATAAATTTGATCCTAAATCTAATAAAAGAATTTTTATTGGATACTCAAATAGAAGCAAAGCCTATAGAATTTTCAGTTTAAAAACTAACACCATCAAAGAAACAGTAAGCGTATCATTTAATGAAAATTTTAAAGATATTGGTCAAAAAATGATGAAGATGAATTTGATAATGTAAATAATGAAACAAATGAAATAAATTGTGAAATCAATCAACCTAATAAAAGAATCAAGGTTGTAAAAGATCAAGTTGTAGAAAATATACTGGGAGATATTGAATATGTAGTTAGAACTAGAAATCAATTAAATAAAAATGCAGCCTTTATATCAACTATCGAACCTAAAAATCCAACGGAAGCATCATTTGGTGATTCATGGATGCTTTCTATGCAAGAAGAACTAATTCAATTTACCAAAAATGATGTATGAGAACTTTTTCCTAGACCTAATTGTAACACCCCACATCCGTTAGTGTCACTCACAAAGGGAATGCACTAAGTTCTGTGGAGCATTATGGGTAAAAGATGCAGATAAATTACAAGACAGACAAACATTAAACAGCGGAAAATAAAACTTTGCTTTATTGACAAAATAATTTGTACAAGGTTCCTTTACAATATCAGAGTATCAACTGTCTTTACAAAATAAAGAAGCATAAAATACATTTATATTCCCCAATGTAACAAAAGCCAGCCATAGCAATCCAAAGCCGATGCATCCAAGATTCTTCAAGCTTGGAAAGAGAAATCATCCCAAAACAAATCTGAGCTATCCTATTTCCTCCTTAACAACCTGGGGGGGGGGGGAGAACGGAAGAAAGAAGACGAAAGAAAAACAGAGTCAGACATAAAGCCTGAGTAAGTTCAGTAACTTCTAGCATGTGAACATGGAAAACAAAACGACATGAATTAACTGAATACAAGATTACACCATGACGATAGGGTCAACAAGATTAGACAAGGTAGTCACAAGATATGCTAAGATAAACTGGATACGCTCTAATACTTTCGCTGCTTCGCTATTTACTTGTTATACTGGTTTCTATATCTCTGCACCGCCTAACTAGTGTTTCAACTAGTAACGATAACGTGATCCCAATCCCTGTATTTTCCATCGCCTTCAGGCATCCATTTATTAGTTGTTACCTAGATCTAATCTAGGGTTTTCTATCCACTGCTTTCTAGATTTAACTATAGTTTTACGCTATCTGCTGAACGCTTTTCGAGTTCAGGGTTTATGCCACCTAGTCCAACTAGGGATTACGCTACCTGTCGAACAATGCCCCCAAGTCTAGGACACACTACCTAGAGTGGTATATGCTCCTAGGCTTCCCCACGCATGTATCATGAATCGTTATCGCTTGTCTAGATGCACATGTCCTGTAATGTGCGATCCGAGTCCTGTGACAGGGCAAATCAAGGAATACAGAACTCGGTCGGGAGCTTTCGGATATCTGCCGATGCAGATGCTAAGGTCTGTTTTTATTCCAGTGGCTATGGTCCCACTTGACCCCTCCCTCAACTAATGAAAGGCACACCTTGTAAAATGAGAACTATACACCGGCCCACGGTGCCCCACTATCCTATGGCCATCCGCAACCATAACTAGATAGCAAGTATATGGTCTTTTGGAGTTCTCCGCCTTTCCGCTTCACGTATCTCGATTGACTCAAGATGGATGGTAGACGACGAGTTGCTATCACAGGGCTACCGTCTTCTCGCCGAATCACGCTGGTCCATCCTAGTCTTTAGGTTGCCACATATATATATTGCAACCAAGGCATACCCTCGGTTCTTCTAACGCAGACCTTAACCTCTGTGAGCCCAGGATGATCATCTGCAGCCTCACAGAGGGATACCAAGAGTACCCTCACGTCCCCCCGAAGCCTCGGGCTTCGTAACCCAATTCGTTGGAGCCTTCTTAAAACCATATGGATGTCCGCTCCTTCGTGTTATACTAAGAATTACTACTTAGTTCTACTAACTAAGGTTTACCACTTAGTTTCCAAATTCCTTGTTTTCTTAACTAAGTTTACTACTTAGTCCCTTTTTCAACTGAGGTTTACTATCTAGTTTTCTTTCTCGCCAGGTTGGGTTGGTTAAGTGTCTTTAGTCGATTGAAGCTATCTTAACCCTCTTCCCTTATCCTATTACACTGGTTAAGTGTTATCCCTTTATGCTTTTTACTTAACCCTATTCATTTATCATATTCTGATGGTTAAGCATTCAAGTTTACTTAACCCTATGGTCTAGTCCAGCTAACATATTAATTTGGCTAAGTGTATAACTTAACCCCAACCTCTAGTCTAATTAACATGTTAAATTGGCTAAGTGTATTAACTTTACTTAACCCCACCTTCTAGTCTAGTCAACATGTTAATTTGGCTAAGTATTCCCATGGACTTAATCCTCCCATTCTAGCTTTAACTGTGCTAAGTTGGTTAAGTGTTCCTTAACCTTCCCATTCTAGCTTTAATTAATAAATTAAAGCCGCAACCTCTCACATTAGACATATATTGCTGCGGTTACTGGATGTGCCGGTCGGTTCCGGGCAGGTTTACACCGCAACTCAGTCTAACCTCGGGTTAGGCATATTCATGTTTTCTAAGTTCAAAGGGTTTTTGATTAATTTCCAAATCTGGTCTTGAAAACAACCATCCCGTCCTTCGGATCAGTTAGGGATAGCCAGGGAGGGCAGGAAACTTGTATTTTCCAAACCCAAGCCTAGACACTATCCTCTTTGTCACCCTAGAACCTTCTGGTCTATGTGTTATAAAAAGGGGTGTTATCAAAATACTTTTCTTTTATTTATAAATTGTTAACAATTTATTTCAAAAGCCCATTTCCCCTTTTTAGACAAATTTGGCCTATATTTATTTGTCAAGCCTACTAGTATACTTATATTCTAGGCCCAAGTCCTAACCCAACATGCAGTTTAAGCCATTTCCTATTTCATTGCCGAAACTAGATTAAATATCCTAGTTTATAATTTATGGCCAAAACTTAACCAAGTTACATATTTTGTGGTAAATGAACAATTTAACATTTATGACGAATTCTATAAGTAAATTACTCCTAATTTACTTATTTCATTACTACTCTTTTAATGTACATTGTCACATTTATTATTATAGCCCATTCTCTCTTATTTATCATATTTATACTTTTTGGTATGTAAATTATACCAAATTTAGTGTCGCTAACCATAATTTATTCTAAACATGACAATTGCTCACAATTATGAATAAATTCAAAATTGTGCTAATATACTTATTCCAAATCAACCTTAATTAACCCAATCTTGGTTTAACATCCTAATTCACAATTTATGGCAAAACTAGAATTATTTTTCTAGTTTACATTTTATGCCTAAAATTTAGCTTACTTACTAACGCTAAATTTAATATGTCAAAATCACATATTACCTAATCCATGTCAATTTCCCCGTTTTCATTTTAATATGCATGTCATAATACATATTCCAAATTATGCCAATTTCCAAGTTTACAATTACGTTCATATTCATTTCCATGTTTTTCCCCAAATCGCATTCCCACCATTCGAATAATCGTGATTCAACCTAGATTATAAATAAATCTAGATTCGTAGATAAAAAGGGAATGAATCAAAATGACAAGAAGGAATAATTGGCATAAAAAGGTTTGGATAACAATGTAGGTTCAAGAATATGGGTAGACCTAACTAAATAGGTAAATTCCCACTGTCTTAAAACCAAAGAATGGGCAAAATAGGTTCAAGAACGTGGGTAGACCTAACTTAATAGGTAAATTCCCACTGTCTTAAAACCAAAGAAAAACCAAGGAACAGGTAGAATAAATAATTGGGTTTAGACCCAACTTCTCAATCACAAAACTAAAGCAATATTTTCCAAATCATAAATCATGGGTGTCAAAATCACAGTTGTCCTCATTATGTCATAAGTAATAGTTTATGTCCAAATCAAAGGTATAGGCCTAGTCAAGGAAATAATCCTTGTAGTCACAGTCACAGTCATAGGAAATGTCCATAGTCATATGCGATGTTCATAGTCCAAAAGGGAAAATAATTCCCATGGTCATAAGTCATTGTCATAGGCAATGTTTATATGTCCCAAAATCAAAGGCTTATGTCATAGTCCAAAGGCATATGCTTTCAAGGGCCACAGTTCTATAGTCATAGTCACGGTTACAGTCTTATTTGTCCTCGAATCATAACAGTTCTTAATTCAGTCCAAGAGTATAAACACAGATTCGAAGAGAGAGAGAGAGAGATTTGGCATATTCCTTTATTCCTTTAATTTCATGTCACAAATAAAACAAAATATTCAGATCTAGAAATAACCAACTTACAGAAAATAGATCTAGAAAAGAAGGAAAGCGTGGCTATGATTCGTGCGTCGTTGCTTGAAACTTGTTTGAGCTAGCCTTTGAATTCTTCACTTGAAACTTTGATTTGAATCCCTCCTTAAAAGTCTTTTAGCAGCATCTCCTCGTCTTGAATCATATTTTATTTTATTTATTTAAGAAAATTTAGAGGAGGGGAAGAAGCCATGAATCTTAGCAGCATAAGGATAGAAGAGAATTGGTGCAAAGAGAATGAAGACTAGGGCTGTTTATATAGCTGCTCAAGACCTTATCGTACACGCAGCGCTGAGTCAGCATTGAACCTAGTTAAGAAAATAGTCCAGGTACGTAGATGAATCTAGCCAAACCTTATCATACACGCAGTGCTGAGTCAGCATTGGGTCCTACAAGCTATTTTGGCGTAAAAGTTTGATTTTCAAACTTTTGAATTTCTGGAATTTATTTAACTGTTTTATTCACATGAAATATTCTTATATGTATACAATTCCTCTAACGACCATTTTACGCGTATATATATATACGCACAACTTTCATTTTATTTTCAAAATTCAAATGATGTTGCCATATTTCATTGACTGTAGCCTTATCTTGAATTTTATCTTTCGTATACATACATTTTTGCATATATATATATATATATATATATTCTCATATGTATATATATATATTTTCTTTATTTCCTTATATGTACGTTCTTATCCTTTCAAATTTTGAATTTGTATACGTACATATATTTGCATGTTCAGTTGGCCCTCTCTAAAACAAAGATAAAAAAATTATGCCGCCGCCGGGGTTCGAACCCCCGACCTCTATGCTACAAATCCAATGCCTAAACCAACTGAGCTACAGAGGCTTTTGTTAATAAGTCTTAGAACAATAATAATTATTGTTCTCTCCTTACTTCTCTTTTTCATGTTAGTTACGATACTTAAACTAAACAACTGTATGGATCTTTTTTTTTTCTTTTAAAAATTAATTGTACTTTAATTTATGAATCTTAATGTCACAGAATTACGGGGTGTTACACTAATGATAAAAAAAAATTGAAACTAATGGGTTTACAAAAATAAAATGAGTGAACTTGGTGAGATCGTTAGAAATAAAGTTTGATTAGTCGCGCAATGTTATTGTTAAGAAGAAGGAGTAGGTTTTGATGAAACTTTTGCACCCGTAGCAAGATTAGAAGCTATCAGAATTCTACTTACTTTCACTTATTATAATAATTTCAAATTATTTCAAATGAATGTAAAAAGTTCATTTTAAAATGGTTTTGCTAAAGAAAATGTTTATGTTGAACAACCTCTACTTTTTGAAGATGAAAATTTTCCAAAACATGTTTACAAATTAAAGAAAGCTTTATACGGTCTAAAACAAGCTCCTAGAGCTTAGTATGATAGACTAAGATTTTGTTTATTACAATCAAAAACTGAAATTGGTAAAGTAGAAAATACTCGTTTTCTTAAAAGAAACAAAAATGATCAAAGAGTTTTATAAAATTATGACAAAAGAGTTTGAAATGAGCTATATAGGAGAACTCACTTTCTTTTTAGAATTGAAAATAAAACAATTAGATAACAGTATTTTTAATAGTCAAGAAAAATGCTAAGGATTTGATTAATAAATTTAATATGACCACTACAGGTGGAAAACGCACTCCCATGGCAACAAATGAATCTTTAAGCAAAATTAATATATCAAAAGACGTAGATCAAAAATTATATATAGGTATGGTTGGTTCAGTGCTCTACATCATTGCAAGTAGGCCAGATATAATGCATAATGTATGATTTTACGCTAGATATCAATCTCAACCTATGCAAACTCATTTAAAAGCTGCAAAATATATTCTAAGGTATGTAAAAAACAGTCTAGACTTTGGTTTATTTTATCCTAAAAATTATTCATTTAATTTCATTTCATATTGTGATGCTGATTATGATGGTCGTAAATCAAACCAAAAAAAGTACAAGTGGAACTTGTCACTTTTTGGCATATTCTATGGTTTCCTAGTTTAGTAAAAATGCAAAATATTGTATCATTATGGACAACTAAAGCAGAATATACCTCTTCTGTTTTAGCTTGTTCTCAAGTAATTTGTATGCAACAAACTGTAAAAGATTTTGGATTAAACATCACTAAATCACTAATTTATTATGAATTTATTATGATAATACTAGTGCAATAAATCTATATAAGAAACCTACACATCATGCTAGAGCTAATTACATTGATGTTAGACATCATTTTATTTGAGATAATGTAAGTAAAGAAAATATTTCACTAGAATTCGTTAAAACTTATAATCAACTTGCAGATATTTTAACTAAACCCTTGAATGAAGCAACATTTACCAAATTAAGAAGAGAACTAGGAATTTGTTCTTTAGCCAAAACACAATATTATTGTGTGCGTGTGTATTAAAATAAAAATAAAACATTTCAAAATAAACATACCCATGTCGACATGCCCATCCCCCCCCCCCCCATGTCGACATATAACAGTCAAATTTAAAATTTAATTTTCTCTCCAAAATCAGTTTATTTGCTTGTTCGAACTTCTAATTTTGAAATTATGTATCTCTTCACTCATATCTCTTTCTAATAAACTTTTAAAAATAAGAAATTAATGGCCTTCTCATCTAATACCAGTAAAAAAACACCTTTTCCTTCCCTTCGCCTCCTCTAGGACCATTTAAACTTAATATGCTTGCTCATGTTATGAAAGTAGAATAGTGTTTGAAAGATTCTCTACAAATGATCGCTGAAATTCGAGTTACGCAACTTCGCATGGCCAAGAAACAAGAAAACCAAGGGAAAATCCTTAGGAATCTACAGAAATTCCTAACGGATAATCATTCTGACCTTATTGTTATCGAATATGATTCTTCCAATATACATAATCGTATGGAAGATGAAGAGAAAGAAGTAGAAGTAGTAGTAGTAGTAGTAGTAGTAGTAGAGGAAGAGGAAGAAGAAGACGTACGAATGGAAGAAGATGATCAAGTGATATGCATCTGAGAGGTGTCTTTTGATAAAAATGGGAATGTAGCTGAACAAAATAGAGATTTTTGTCTTCATTATCTGAATTGTTTAATTCACAAATCATCCATTATCAATAACACTCATTAGATATGTTACATATATTTGTAAATATTCATTGTATAAATTAATTAGGAACATAGCTTCTATTATTAGAGAATCTTATTGTGTACGTTCTTATATTTGTAATATAACATTATAAATATAATTTATTTTTTTATATCATCTTGTTTAGGTTTATATTAGTTTAAGGTGGAGTATTATAGTTTAAACGTAGTTATATAGTTTTTGTTGATGACAAAAGGGGGGAATTATAAAATAGGTTATACTAAGTCTATATTGAGGGAGAGCTGGTACTTTTAGGAGAAGATGTTGGAGTAAGGGGGAGTAATTAAAGAATCAAGATATCAGTAAGTATATCTTATAAACAAATGTTGTCATAATAAAAATAGTGGAGATTGTTAGGAATTGTGATGATGGTTTTGATAACAACAACCTTTTTAAAATTACTATTATAAAATATATACTAACACTTTTGTGTGTGTGTGTGTATATATATATGCAAGAACAGAGAATGTAGGTGGTAAAGTATAATGATTCAAGACTGAAGATTACAAAGATGAATAAATCAAAATTGAAGACTCATGAATATCAATAATCCAAGATATCAAGATAAGTAATAGAGTCAACATTTATGTTAAAACTTCATACTAGCATTGACATCTTTATTCAGATTTTTAATAATGGGATGGAACCAACGATCTTACAAAAGTGTTTTTCAAAATTTCCTTTCCATTTTTTAGCCTTAAAATCAAAACTATTTTGAATAACTTATTTTGATTTCTAAAAATTGCTTTTTTTTAAATATTTTACCCTTTGATATCCTTGTAACTTGGGTAGAAACCGACGATACTTTAACAGGTAAATCAACACCACAGACAACGAATGAATCCTCGTATGCCCCCAAGGATAGATTATTACAAGCCATACTTGGCATTCAGGTATCCATTTCAAAAGAAACTTCTCTAAAACTACCTATAGGCGGAAGAGGTAGAGTTATTGATGTGAGATGGATCCAAAGAAAAGACGGGTTCCAGAAGTAATCTGAAAAAGATTCATGTATATATTTTACAGAAACGTGAAATGAAAGTGGGTGATAAAGTAGCTGGAAAACATGGGAATAAATGTATCATTTCAAAAAAATTGTCTAGATAAGATATGCCCTACTTGTAAGATGGAACGCCTGTTGATATGGTCTTCAATTCACTAGGAGTACCATAAAAAATGAATGTAGGACAAGTTCGCAGTTAATTGAATACTAGAAGAAGAAGCTCCATTTACTCACTCTAAACTTTTTTATTTGTCTACTACTTCTTATTTATTATGTTTTTATTTATTTAAAATAATGAGTGTATGAAACAAAATATTTCCAATATATCCAGGAAAGAAGAAATATCAACCTTTGGTGAACAAGTGAAAAAACATTATTATTTTCGATACAAGACGACACAAGAAAAGGGAGTTCTACCTTTGCTTGTGTCGAATAGAAGATTCAGATGACTTATAGTCCTTCCTAGAGGTACCTGTTCCTTTCATCTTTCTATTTTCCAATTCGACCTGATCCGGTCGTTCATAGGGCTATTAACTCGATCGTAGACATTTTTGCAACATTTCTAAGAGAGGAACGGATAGCTAATTTTGAAAGAACTTATTGTCGGTAGCTTTTAGATAAGAATTTATCTGATTCAGAAGGTAAGAACTTGCATTAGTATCTTAGTTTCAACTAAAACATGGGTTTGATTCACACTCCATGTTCTGCGAAATACCATTCGGAAAGTGGGAAAAAACAAAGTCTTTGTTTAAAGGAATACGTTGAGAAAGGGCAGATGTATGGAACCTTTCAACGAGACAGTGCTTTTTTAATTCTCTCAAAATTGAATTTGTTCCAAGCATATGTGCCATGGTTCCTTACTTCGACAGGGTGAAAATATCTAAATTTCGCCCTTGTATATACTTTTTCAGACCCATTGCCAATACAAAGTAGCAGTCAAAAATTTGTATCCATTTTTCATGATATTATGTATGGATCACATATATCATGGCCAATTCCTCAGAGGATTCTTCCACAATTGACTCTGATATGTGAGATTTCGAATAAGTGTTTACAAAATTTCCTTTGTTCGAAGAAATAATTCATCGAAATAATGAGTCACCTGTTTCATTGATATGGGAACATCTGAGATCAATAAATGCTTGGAACTTGGATATCAAACGGACCTCCCCGAATGGTAATCTTAATGTGGCTGATTTACCCTCTTTTGCAATCAGTTTCGCTACAACGCCCGTCGCTCTAGCTAATTGTCTACCCTTTCCAAGCATGATTTATTTGTTATGTATGGTTGTGTTTAAGGGAATATCGATTGAAGTAGATTCTTGTTTTAAAACCCCCTTCCCAAACTGTACAAGCTTCTTCCAAAGCATACGACCTCCTAGATGTATATGATGATATTTAGACAGATGGATCTTTTTTTTATATGAATCGTATGATGAAGTACCATGTGAGTGGATATATAGGAATCCAAATCTGTCGAATCACTCATATATGATCCTTTACATCCTAGGTCTCCCTATTACATCATCAGGCTTATTTTTTTCGTGTAGCATTCAGCCTGAATGACTCTATGAAACAACGCTGATACTTCCACAAATTACGGGTAACGTAGGAGACATCTCTATTTTTCCCTAGGTGGATCTTTATAATTACCACTGCTTAGCTTTCAATTCGACTCTGACCATCAAATTAAATATGAATAACTCGTCCTCCTCCCTTTGAAACAAGGGGCGCTTCTGATTCTGTGCATGCTTCAAACAATTTGGTCTTCTCCATATCACCATATCTCGAAAGTCAATAATTTTGTATGGGGAACTACTGAGCTCAATCACTTGCTGCCATTACTCAACAGTTTTCCGTTGAGGTCAATCCCATAGAGGTACTCAAATTGGATCAATGATTGATTTCTAAGTTTCATCGTAAACTAATTGGTTACTTCCAATTACGTAAATCAATAGTTCAAACCTCACTCAAAGGTAATGCATTTCCTATTGATATAGGGACTTATGTACCAGAAATAATGGTATCTACAACTATAGTCCCTTTAGGGTGTAAATATATCTTTTCTCGCCATCCCCATAATGCATGGGACAAATGTATACATTTCAATTAAGATCATATTATATGGTTACGATTCTATCAATATGTCTTTTTCATTCCATCGAAAATCGATTTTATGGTATAAACACTTATGTCCTCCCCTCTATGTCTTGCGGTAATGATTCCTATGGCATTACCACCTCTACCATAATGATGTTGTCCACAGATCAGATTATTTCATGGATTGGATTTTAGTTTTTGTCTATGGCTCTATTACGTGTGCTCGGGGTAGAAGTTTTGTATAAATGTACCACCGTGTTATTAAGTATTTTGCTTTAAGTTCATTTCTCTATAAAAGGTGGAATAGAATAACCTGATTGAAGCGTAATGATCATACGTTTGTAATGCATTGTATTTCCCATAATGGGTTATATTCTTCTACCCCTTCCTGGGAGTCGATGACTATTCATAGCTACTACCTTAACACCAAAGAAGAGTTTTGTAACGACCCGCATTCTACGCATCGCAGGATCATAGAATATTTATTTCTTTCACATACGAAGTCGTATGGTCATGTGACTTTAGGAGACGACTATTGGAGTCATTTCCCATGTTCATGATTTTTGCCGATTTTTAAATGACCGTTTTGCCCCTAGCTGATCTTGTTTCGGCCATAACTTTTGATTGGAAAGGAGTTTTGTTCTAAAACTACTTCAATTAGCTCCGGATGATGATTTACAACTCCGTAGAGTGGTCACATTAGCCAAACGGACTCACCGTTTGGGAGATATGGCTGAAACAAGTTTCAGAAGGTGAAAAACAGCTTAATTGGGCTTAACCGGGTAATTAACAGCTAGGCCCAACGGGGGATTTCGGGATTAGAGGTATTTGAGGGCTGCTAGGGTTAGGATTTCGGTTTTTCACTCATTTTCCAGCCGCCACAAACTCTCTCTTCAATCCAACAATGGCCTCCATCATCTAAATACACCTCTAATCACTTCTTAATCAAGTTTTGGCTTAAACTACATCAAATTAAGGAGAGAAAGCACCAAAGCAAGGTTAGAGCTGCTGTGTTACATTGGGAACAGCGCCAAACAGAGATTTATTTCAGTTTTGGGGTTTTAATTGTGGCTAAGGTGAGTGATTTGCATAGTTTTGCACTAATTACGGTTAATTAAGGGTAATTAGTGAAGATTAGCGAATTTAAACAGGATAAAATTCTGGAAAAATATTTATAAAATTCAAAATAATGCTTTAGGCCTCTGTTAGAAAATTTGGTAAATTTGGTTAAGTTTTGTTAATCCTATGATTAATTATGCCTAAACATGCTTAAGGAAAAATATGGGTTTTTGGTTATGTTTGATCCATTTTACATGCTATGGTTGTTGTTTTGGTATTTATGATTGATTGTACATGTTGCTATGACTGTATGACATGATTTGTGATTGTCTAGAAGTGTTAGATTGGTCGAAAACGCCGTTCGAATGGCGTAAAAACAGTCGCTGGAAAGTTGCAGGAATCTGACCCGAACTGGATCGGATCGGTAGGAGGGAGGACGATCCGAACCGACCTGTCCTCATCAGAGTACCATGAACCACTTACATGATTGAGTCAGGAACCATATTTGAAGACCTCGATCCGCTCGTTCCTTACGAACCGACCCGGTAGAGCTATCCGATCCGAACCGCTACCGCCATGAGAAGAAGTGCCACGACCCGAAGCTTGAAAGGGGGAGACCGAACCGGTGGTGGAGCCATGAAGTGTCACGATCCGAACCAATGAGGTCATCACGACCCGAACCATGCAGAGTTATCCGATCCGAACCGGGGAGCTTGGACTTGGGGATGTTGATTGACTGAACCGAACCGATCACGAGAAGAAGGACCGAACCGATCCAGAGGATGAAAGGGGGAGCTGTGTTATAGGGGGAGCTCTTTCAAACACATTCTGTTAATTTCAAAATCTTAGATATGTTTGTCATTATCAAAAGGGGGAGATTGTTGAATCTATGATTTTTTTGTTTGATGATTACAAACGTATGTGTTTGAAATTGAAATAAAAAAATATAATATATGTATATGTTTAATGGTGCTCTTACACAAGAACTGAAAAATTTATACAAGCATCTATTACTCAATATATATATATATTTATTTATTTATTTATTTATTTATTTTCACAAATCAATACAATACAAATTCTGCCTTTGAACTCTCAACTATACAACTCATTACAAATGGCTTTACAACTCTCAACTTTCTTTACATTTCATACACAACTCTCAGCTAGACAAACTCTGCTCTGCACACTCTTACTGTCCCAGTTTCTGTTCTGCCTTTGTTGTATCATCCTGAAACCTGTCACATAAAAGAAAATACACATATTACACTGGAACTAAAATAAATACTGAACAAATAAAATTCTATTTTTTTTAATTTTTTTATTTGTCTCAGATTCTCTGTGTGTTTTTCTCATCATTTTTTCAGACTTGAACAGCCACGCCATAACCATACGGGTTTGCTGATCAGAACCGACTGTTTCTGACCAGCCTCAACACAGTACAGTTTGACTGTTGTTTTCTTGTTTCTTTTGTTTCAGGGTCAAAAGACATGGACAAAAACCAAAAAGAGAAATGGCAGTGCAAATACTTCAGCTCAAAAGAGAGAAACAAAGGTGGCAGATCAACAAAAAGAAACATGGCAGATCAACATGGATTGTGTATATGGTGTATGGTGCACCTGTGTAAAGCATGGAGCAATTCTACATATACAAGACAGGTCAAAAGAAGAGTGGTAGTGCAAATTTTCAGACTAGAAAAATGCAAAACAGGATTGGTATGCAAACTTGACCAAAGACAACACAACAGCTTATACATAGAATGTGATACAGCTCAGCAAAGTGACAAGCTCAACAACAATGCAACCAAAAATTGGTTGATACAGCCAAGCTTATGTACAAAAGTGGTTCAGGTTCAGCCATAATCAGTGTCAAGTGCATGTAAATGGCATATGCAGCATCATATGAAAACATTAGGGAAGTTCAGCATGATGAGACAAGCCAGTTTGGCAAATATTTGATTATGGTGCAGCTACATCATTCAAATAGTCAATGCAGCATTACAAGTAGTTCAGTCAAGTGCATGCACAAAGATAGCCAAGTTCATGGGTCAAGCAGGTAAGGTTTAATGGTGCATGTTTATCAGAACTGAAATGTACAGATTCTGTTGATCATACACAGCTCAAAATGATGAGCATGTTAATTGTCCAAAGTGGAACATGCAAGTACATGAGCAAGTAGAAATCAATGGTGAAAACAGCAAGAACATATCAAGGTCATGACAACAGCATACATGTGAACTGCATATGCAAACATGGAGTGCAACATCAATTTTCAGGTTCATACAGTATGGATAACCCAGATCTAAACATGATCATGCAAGTACAAGTGCTCAATACAGAAGGCTACATGAGTATGTAAATGATGCATGGTATTGTGTGTGTGTGTGTGTATGCAGTCAAAGCTAAAGTTCATATGGCAAGTAACTTTCATAATGGAATTGTTGGAAACAATCTAGGAATATTGTGTACTGATTCAAACAGTGAGTACTTGTTTCTGGAAGGTTTTTAAATGCCCAAAATTTTTGATTTCTTCCTCAAAAATCTCTGGCATAACAAAAATGGAAAATAATATTCGGTTCAAATCTTGTTTAATATGGTGACTCAGCAGATATTATTTCAGCAAACTAAATGGTCTACAGAAATTGGAAATGTCTTTAATCGAAATGTTTTTGGTGTCAAAATCAGTAATTAATTTTTCAAATTAACAGAGAAAATTGATTCTAAAAACAGAAAGGATTCAAGCCGATTAAAATTGGACAGCAAAAATTCAAGGGAGAAGTAAATTTCGATTTGTATATTCCTCAATCAAAATTGGGCAAGTCTTTATTTGAAATCAGAGAACTAGGGTTTTAGAACCCCTATAAATTCACACGATTTCATCATCGACTAATTATCCAACAATTTGACAGCAAAAATCAAAACCCTAGTTTCAAATCAGAAATCTTACGTGTTTGGATCGAGAGAGAGACCGTAGCAGAGTCGTGCCGGAAGACATATTCAGCTAATTCATTTCTGCAAACAAATTCAAATCAAAGGGACTCGAGATTTCCAGAAACCCTAGCTTTTTATTTTGATCACTTCCGCCATTTCCTATTCCAGAGCCAAAAAAAAAAAAGAAGAGAATCGGGCAAGAGCAAAAAGAAGTGGTCGGTCAACTTGGCCTTGACTAAGCCAAGTTCTTTTCTTAAAAACTTTAAAAGGGGGTTTCTTTGTATTAATTTTTTTTAATTCCTTCAATATCAATGCTTGTTTTTCTAGTTTTATTTTAAATCTAGGATATACAGATTACTGGCCTGTAGTCTGGGAAAATCTGGTCTAGGGTGCATAGGCCAGTCTATGATTTTGAGCTTAGGGTTAGACAGGAGCAGGAGCTGCAAGTTTACATAGGATTGTAAGCGGGATCTGTTTGTAACTCCTAGTAGAAATCTTAGAAAGGCAGCAGTAGGCACCGTTTGCCGAAGCTGGGTATCTCTGCATGTGATTTTCCTTTACAACATATTTTATATCTCTGTGTTTGTTTTATTTTTTGTTAAAACCCTATTCACCCCCCCTCTAGAGTTATTATCGATCCTACAGTCACTACTTTGGGCATTAGTGGTGTACCTTTCTTTCTTTTGTTTAGAGACAGCAATTTGGAAAGTTGTAATAAGCTGTATTTGGATTTCCGCTACTCTGGTGAGGATGTTGATGTTGGTTTTAGTTATCAGCTTATGCACTGTCTCACCTGTTTTATGTCAAGTATATTATTATTATATTTTGTTCCATGCGCTGTGAGACATTCTACAGGTTCCTTGTTAGTTCACTCTCTTCTTTCCTTTCTTTGGCGACCGTTCCGTGCTAGTCGGGCATGTGTACAGCGCACCTTTGAAGGAAATGCAGGCTGGTGCGGGGCGGGCTATCACACTTGGTATCAGAGCTCTAGGTTGCGTAGTTAACCTAGGGAAAGACACCAGGGAGAGATAATACATATATGAGAGCGCATATTTATGATTATTTTGGTTTTCAAAAGCTATATATATTATTAGTATAGTTAAGGATGAAGTCGCACTGCACTGATACCACTATGGAGATGGTTAATCGTTTTCTCTGTGCAGATTGAACGATGAGCCGATACGTAAGGGGTACCGGTAGAGGAGCCAATAATGGGAATGCTGCTGAGATGAGGATGATGTTTACTGACCTCATGAGAGAGATGCCTAGGGATGTGCAGAGGGTAGCTCCCAATGCGGGTAATGGTGGTGGTCCAGTAGTGCAGGTGCCTAGGGCCGATTTCGCCAAGCTGAATAAGGATTATACTAGTCTTGGTGGAAAGCCGTTCCACGGAACAGAGTCGGCCACAGATGTTCAGGATTGGTTGGATAGCTGTGAGCGTATCTTCGAAGATTTGGGTATCGAGGATGCGATGAAGAGAAGGCTAGCATCCCGTCAGCTGCAAGGACGGACAATGAATTGGTGGAATGCTATAAAGGCAGCTACCCCAGAGGATCAAATTACTTGGGATCAGTTTAAGGTTCGCTTTAGCGATAAGTTCATTCCAGCTGCTCAGAAGTCAGTGTTGTTTAAGAGATTCTTGGAACTCAAGCAGAATGGCAGAGCTGTCTCGGAGTATATTGCCGAATTCGACACTTTGTCGAAATATGGGTTATCCCTAATGGATACTGCCGAGAAGAAGAACGAGAAGTTCATAACAAGCTTGGATGGATACTTGGGGGAAAGGCTTATTAACCACATCGATGAGACGTTTGAGTCGATTGTGGGGAAAGCTTTAAGATCAGAAAGTCTTTACCCTAAGCCGAAGACTGAGGTTGCATCTGCAGTGGAGCCAAAGCCGCAAGCAAGCGGTGGAGGCAAGAATGGTTCTCAGAATAAGAGAAAGCAGAATCAGACTAAGGATGGCCTGAAGAAAAAGAATAAGAAGGATGTTGAGTGCTTCAGCTGTGGTAAGAAAGGCCATTATGCTAGTAATTGTCGGGCCAAGCCAGCAGAAAGGAAGTGCTTCAACTGTGGCCAAGTGGGACATCACAAGGACAAGTATCTGCAACCCCCTTAAGAAAACCAGATGGTGAAAGCATATGCCCTTAATGCTATTCCTTCGTCGAATGCCCCAACCGTGGCGGAGAAGGGAAAGAATGTCGTTATTTAAGGTATGCTTTCTTTTTATGATGTTCCTGTTAGAGTTTTGTTTGATACCGGAGCTTCCAGTTCTTTCATATCTAGTGACCTGGTAGATAGGTTGGGATTGGAGCCCAAGATTGTCGATAGACCTTTAGTAGTGACGAACCCGATTGGTGGTTCGACTAGCCTTAGCATGATTTTTCGTAATGTGGTCTTATCGACTCATGGATGCATGTTTGTTTGTGATTGCTTTGTTTTGGGCTTTACTGGGTTTGGCATTATTTTGGGAGTCGATTGGCTCCAAAGATACGGGGTGGTGGTAGACTGTGAGGGCTTTTTGGTGATAGCTAGAGCGGATGATGGGCAGAGGGTAGTGTTTGGTGGTCTACCTAGTAATGGGGTAATGGCTAGTTTTCTAAATTCCCTCGACATCCTGCAAGGTGAGTTGTCAGGTTTGCCCGTGGTTCGCTAGTATCCGGACGTCTTCGAGGAAGTGACCGGGCTTCCACCACATCGAGAGATTGAGTTCCGTATTGATTTGGTGAAAGATGCCAGACCTATAGTGATGCCACTTCGTCGTATGGCACCAAGGGAGCAGCGAGAGCTCGGGGTGCAAGTCAGCGATCTTTTGAAGAAGGGATTTATCAGAAGGAGTGTTTCTGAATGGGGAGCACCAGTTGTGTTTGCTACCAAAGCGGATGGTTCCCTTCGATTGTGTGTAGACTACCGCGAATTGAATAAAGTGACGAGGAAGAATAAGTATCCTCTATCATGGATAGATGATTTGTTTGATCAGTTGAGTGGCGCGAGAGTATTCTCCCAGTTGGATCTCGCGACAAGATTTCATCAGCTTAGAGTGGAAGCTGAAACGGCCTTTCGGACGCCGTATGGATTTTATGAGTGGTTGGTCATGCCATTCGGGCTGACCAATGCCCCATCATACTTTGTGGATCTTATGAATAGGGTATTCAGAGATCAGTTGAATAAGTTTTTCCTTGTGTTCGTGGATGATATTTTGGTCTACTCGAGGACAGACGAAGAACACAAGGAACATTTGGGGATAGTGATGGAGGTGTTGAGAAAACACCCATTAAAAGCAAAGTTTTCTAAGTGTCACTTCTGGAGGAGGGAAGTGAGATTCTTGGGCCATGTCGTTTCAGAGAATGGTATTGTCGTAGATCCTGCGAAGTGACTACGGTACAGGATTGGTCTACGCCCAAGAATGCAACGGACATAAGAAGTTTCTTGGGATTAGCTGGATATTATCGTAAGTTTATCCAAGATTTCTCCAAGATAGCAGCATCGTTGACTCAGTTGACCAAGAAGAATCAAGCTTTCGTCTGGGACGAAAAGTGCGAGGATGCCTTCAAGAGTCTAAAGGAAAAGTTGACGCGTGCACCAGTGTTAGTCATTCCCAAGGGGAATGAAGAGATGACAGTATATACGGATGCATGAGGTACCGGACTAGGTGTTGTATTGATTCAAGGAGGTAGGGTTGTAGCTCATGCAAGTCGGCAATTGAAACCGCACGAAAGAATATACCCTACCCATGATTTGGAATTGGCAGCGATCGTGTTCGCATTGAAGATGTGGATACATTATCTATTGGGAGAAAGATTCGAGTTGTTTACTGATCATAAGTCACTAAAGTATCTTTTCTCTCAGAAGGATCTAAATCTCCGACAACAAAGATGGTTAGAATTCTTGGCTTCCTATGATTTTGATATCACATATACACCAGGAAAGGGTAATGCGGTAGCTGATGCATTGAGTAGAAGACATGCCAGTTTAGGGGCTATGTTTCTGGAATGGAAGCAACTGGAGTACATCGCGGGGTATGATTTCAGACCAAATTGCGAATTAGATCCAGAAATGTTAGCAAGTTTGACGATCAGACCCACTTTGATTGAGCGGATTGGTTTAAGTCAGAGGAACGATCCTAATCTATTGGAAATCATCTCAAAGTTAGAGATGGGAATCGACGGAGAGATGAACAAGTATGGGCTTGATCGAGATGGATGGCTTAGAGAGAATGGAAGACTAGTTGTACCCAATGTCAATGGATTGAGAGATGAAGTTCTTAGAGAATGTCATCACTCAAAACTGACTATACATCCCGGTGGTAACAAGATGTATCGAGACATGAAGCAGACCTACTACTGGGAAGGGATGAAAAGAGACGTTGGGAAGTTTATATCCAAATGAATGAATTGCCAGCTAGTTAAAGCTGAGAAAAAGAAGCCTAGTGGTTTGTTACAACCATTAGAAATTCCAAAATGGAAATGGGAGCAAGTTTCAATGGATTTCATCGATAGTTTACCGAGGACTAGGTCGGGCCATGATGGCATTTGGGTGATTGTGGACTGATTGACCAAGAGTGCAAGATTTATACCCGTCAAGTCAAATAGGACGGCAGCTAAGTTAGCGGAACTGTATATAAAATAGGTAGTAAGATTTCATGGAATACCTAAAGGCATTGTAAGCGACCGAGATCCGTTGTTCACTAGTGGATTTTGGAAGAGCTTAAAAGAGGCGTTAGGATCAGAATTACATCTCAGTACCGCGTATCATCCTCAAACGGATGGACAGAAAGAGAGGGTGAATCGAGTGTTAGAAGATCTTTTGAGAGCTTGCATATTGGATTTTGGTGGATCATGGGATGACCATTTGCATCTAGTAGAGTTTGCATATAATAATAGTTATCAATCCAGTATTGGTATGGCTCCATTTGAAGCTTTGTATGGAAGACCGTGCAACTCACCGTCATGTTGGTTAGAAACTGGTGAGAAGTTTGTGCTTGGACCAGATGTGATAAGAGAAACATCAGACAAGATTAAAGTTATTCAACAACAAATGAAGGCTGCCCAAGATAGGCAGAAAAGTTATGTTGATAAGAGGAGAAGAGAATTAAAGTTCTCCATTGGCGACTTGGTGTTTGTCAAGATTTCTCCGTTGAAGAGCGTGATACGATTTGGCAGGAGAGGCAAGTTAGCACCAAGATTTGTTGGTCCATTCCCAGTTCTTGAGAAAATTGGGAATTTGGCATATAAAGTTGAATTACCAGACAAAATGGCAGGAGTTCATAACGTATTTCATGTTTCCCAGTTAAGGAAATTCGTACACGACCCAGATGTGACTATTTCACCTGATCAGTTGGATGATGTCGAAGTTGAACCCGAGGTGGTTGGGAACCGCAGACCTATGCGTATTGTTGGGAACGATACGAAGCAACTTCGAAGGAAAGCGGTGAATCTAGTCAAAGTTCAGTGGGGCGAGAATGAGAATGATTGTACTTGGGAGACAGAGGAGAGCATTAGGAAGACGTATCCAGAACTCTTTGCCTGGTAAGATTTCAGTTTCGATTTAGTTTTCCACATGCTAGGTTAGGCTTGTTTTGTTTGTTTTGCATGATTGAATTGTTGTATATGACTGGTAGGCATGCGTGATCCTTTGTATGTTTTGGGTTAAGGAATTTCGGGGACGAAATTTCTTAAGGGGAGGAGAGTGTAACAACCCGCATTCTACGCATCGCAGGATCGTAGAATATTTATTTCTTTTACATACGAAGTCGTATGGTCATGTGACTTTGGGAGACGACTATTGGAGTCATTTCTCATGTTCATGATTTTTGCCGATTTTTAAATGACCGTTTTGCCCCTAGCTGGTCTTGTTTCGGCCATAACTTTTGATTGGAAAGGAGTTTTGTCCTAAAACCACTTCCATTAGCTCCGGATGATGGTTTACAATTCCGTAGAGCGGTCACATTAGCCAAACGGACTCACCGTTTGAGAGATATGGCTAAAACAAGTTTCGGATGATGAAAAACAGCTTAATTGGGCTTAACCGGGTGATTAACAACTAGGCCCAATGGGGGATTTCGGGATTAGAGGTATTTGAGGGCTGCTAGGGTTAGGATTTCGGTTTTTCACTCATTTTCCAGCCGCCACAAACTCTCTCTTCAATCTAGCAATGGCCTCCATCATCTAAATACACCTCTAATCACTTCTTAATCAAGTTTTGGCTTAAACTACATCAAATTAAGGAGAGAAAGCACCAAAGCAAGGTTAGAGCTACTGTGTTACATTGGGAACAACGCCAAACAGAGATTTATTTCAGGTTTGGGGTTTTATTTGTGGCTAAGGTGAGTGATTTGCATAGTTTTGCACTAATTACGGTTAATTAAGGGTAATTAGTGAAGATTAGCGAATTTAAACATGATAAAATTCTGGAAAAATATTTATAAAATTCAAAATAATGTTTTAGGCCTCTGTTAGAAAATTTGGTTAATTTGGTTAAGTTTTGTTAATCCTATGATTAATTATGCCTAAACATGATTAAGGGAAAATATGGGTTTTTGGTTATGTTTGATCCATTTTACATGCTATGGTTGTTGTTTTGGTGTTTATGATTGATTGTACATGTTGCTATGACTGTATGACATGATTTGTGATTGTCTAGAAGTGTTAGATTGGTCGAAAGCGCCGTAGCATGGCGTAAAAACAGTCGCTGGAAAGTTGCAGGAATCTGACCCGAACCGGATCGGATCGGTAGGAGGGAGGACGATCCAAACCGACCTGCCCTCATCAAAGTACCACGAACCGCTTGCATGCTTGAGTCTCGAACCATATTTGAAGACCCATATCCGCTCGTTCCTTACGAACCGACCCGGTAGAGCTATCCGATCCGAACCGATACCGCCATGAGAAGAAGTGACACGACCCGAACCTTGAAAGGGGGAGACCGAACCGGTGGTGGAGCCATGAAGTGTCATGATCCGAACCAATGGGTTCATCACGACCCGAACCATATAGAGTTATCCGATCCAAACCGGGGATCCTGGACTTGGGGATGTTGATTGACCGAACCAAACCGATCACGAGAAGAAGGACCGAATCGATCCGGAGGAGACCAAAACCCCGAGATGCAAAGGTAGTCCAAATGAGAGGTTGTGACTCAGGATCCAGATGGGAACCAACGAGTTGACTTTACGATTGGGCTTTGCTGCGGGACATGTGCTAAGGGGTTGTCGATGTCTATAACTGTGGACCACTATGGGTAGGAGGTATGAGAACGGATTCAGGGCCACAGTGGCATGGGTAAGACTGTGGGCTACGACCAATGAAGTGGGGTCATTTGTAAGGATTGGTCATGACTCCACGTGGCAAGCTTGGTTGTAGCAAAGGTTCTACAAGTCGGACTCCGTCATTACCTCAATTTGTCTAGTGCTCCAAAGTGGTGGATATCGTATGCTTTACGCACTGAGTGAGAGATGTGAGGATGGTTGCTATGTTTGATTTGTTTGCCATCATTATGACATGCACACCCCTACCCCCGTAGTCTTAACACCATCTGTTTAGTGGCACCTTAGAGTATTGTACGGTATGTAGTGCTAACTCTTTGGTTGCAGGTCCAGGTTCAGGTATGGTTTAGTATACCTATTATTGTTCTGTTTAGCTGCTTATCGCTCATACCAGACTTTTTGTCTGACCCAGAGTTTTATGTCTCTTCTTATTACTCTGAGTGCTCTCACGAGCAGACTAGAGACAAGTTAGCTGGTTATGCACGAGTAGCTGATCCGGAGACGAGCAGGAGGCTTCCACGTATGATACATATAAATAAATATTCTCCCTGTGTTGCTGCGGTCACTACTTTGGGCATTAGTGGTGTGCCTTTCTTTCTTTTGTTTAGAGACAGTAATTTGGAAAGTTGTAATAAGCTGTATTTGGATTTCCGCTACTCTGGTGTTGATGTTGGTTTTAGTTATCAGCTTATGCACTGTCTCACCTGTTTTATGTCAAGTATATTATTATTATATTTTGTTCCATGCGCTGTGAGACATTCTACAGGTTCCTTGTTAGTTCACTCTCTTCTTTCCTTTCTTTGGCGACCGTTCTGTGCTAGTCGGGCATGTGTACAGCGCACCTTCGGAGGAAATGCAGGCTGATGCGGGGCGGGCCGTCACAAGTTTAACCCAATGTTTTATTTTTGTCCTAGTCGATCCTGATTCAACATTAGAAGTATATTGACTGTTCCCCAATAACCAAATACTTTTTTATGTAAATACTTCATATTTGATTCCATCCATAACTCCATTTTCTTCCCTGTGGGTTCCAATATCGATAAGAATTCTAGTTTTTACTGTTAATATGGTATGGTATGAATATACCATACAAATTCATTATGTGTGGATGATGAGATTCCATTGATACAGAGCCAATTCCAATAGACTTGTTGAACGTTCCCATTGGCATGAACCAGTAGGAATTGAACCTACGAATTTGCCAACTATGAGTTGGGCGCTTTAATCGTTCAGCCATAAATGCTTAACAGGGCACATTGTACATCGTGAATAACCAAATTCCAATTAAAATGAAATCTTTAGGAGGACTCAATGAAAATATTAGGAGGAATCGATGAAACTACTAATTGGAATAAAAGAATTAGCAGGTTTGTTCCACCCATAATGGGCTGGGATTATGAATTTATAATCATGGAATCGAATCGATCATCAGATTATAAGTTCATTTCATGCCTGACCAGACCGGAATAGGGTTATGTGCATTCTTATTATGAGAAGGGGTCGTTCGAGCGTATGTAAATAGATACTATGTTTCCATATGGATCCCTACATTGTTACATTCTACTTAGGATTAGGAATAGACGTAATCGAACCTGCTTTTGACATATCTATCGTTATTTGGGTACCATATTCACTTCTTTGGGCTTCTATTAAATCGAAAAATAGGTTTGATTGTACATCTTTTTAATATATAGGGTATCCTCAAATTGAAGCAATTTAATGTCTAATTCGGGTCTATATGACATGACTGATCGATAGATATACCCTCAACACTCCATCCACCTTTTTCCATATATTCCATATCTCAAACTAGTTAGATATTGTATTCATGGAATTTGATTCACTTTCAAGATGCCATGATGGTGGAATGGAAGACACGCAAGACTCAAAATCTCATGTTGAATAGCGTGGAGGTTCGAGTCCTCTTCAATGCATAATATTGAGAATACTCATTGAATGAGCAATTCAGTAACAAATTTCAGATCGTGGGGATCACCGGAATACTTCGTATCAATAGTTAAGATACTCGGTAAAGAAGTGAATATGGTACCCAAATAACGGTAGATATCTCAAATTATATTCTTAATTTAATTTTCTTATATTCTTATTTATAGTTTTATATGTTAAGTATTTTATTATTATTTTCAAATCATTTTCTACAATATTTTATAAGTGTTATTATTTATATATATTATGATTAGAATGTGTAGCAAGACTCAGAATTGTTTTAACAAGTTTTAAAGTTAAAATTTAAATATACTTAAGTTTTAATATCACTTTTTTTGCAAAGCCGACCAGTTTTTAAAGTGACCGCAAACACTTATCATTATAACAAATAATAATTAGAAATATTACACAAGGTTGACAAAATATCAACTTATTACATACCCGGTTGTTAAGGTGGACCATCCACCACAGACGTTTTTAAAGTGGATCAACCACTGCTATTTGCCTAGCTTATAGCACATGAGCTAATCTAAATGACTAGACTACAATAACATTCCCACATAGTGGTGAATCTCATTCTCCACGCATGGAGATAGTTACACAGCCAAAGCGTAATAATAAAAATTACATATTGGACAAACTTACAAGCTGCAACAAGTACAGCGAATTAACTCAACTACCCAATCAACCAAAAATAACTATATTAAACAACATTTCCAAATGCTACATTAAGTTGGTTTAGCATTTCCTATTAGATAGCAAGTAAACGCTATAATAGTAAGACTTAGCCAAAACGCTATAATAATAAAAATAACATACATTAAAGCGTAATAAATATTCTGTTTGGCAAGTTGCAAAAAGTGACCGCAAACAAGAAACGCTATATTAAGTAACACAAACGCTACAACAGCCTTGGCCAAAACGCTATCTAGAAGTCCAATTAACACTATATACGTTAAATTTGGTTTAGCATTTCCTATTAGATAGCAATTAAACGTTATAATAGTAAGACTTTACATAGCATTTTACCAAATGCTATATAAAACAAAAGGTCTACCATAGCGTGTCATTATACAACGTTCTATGAAACGCTATATTATCTTATCATAGCGTTTTTCAAACGCTATAAAAAGCCTTTTTTGTTGTAGTGTAGAGCATAAAGTATAAGCACAGGACAAGGTAGCTCGGTGTGCAGAGGCACATCACATCCAAACAGAAAAAACGACATTGCCATTCCATACTGTGCAAAACAGTGAATTACTGCCTTTACGTCAACACAAAATCATCACTTCAATGAAGCAAGCATTACTGCACGAGATGTGAAAAATGATTGTTAAGTCTCTCGAGTAGAACAACCGCAGCATAATTGAACCATCCATAACTTCACCAGGCCGAACATGACAATCCAGAGAACATTGCATATCAAAATTACTTCCAGGGGGAGCCTAAGGTAAAATAACATAGACTGCAACAACATAAACCCAAACACCACCAAAGCGCTTGCTTTCGCCGTGGATAATAGTTGACATTGAAGCAGCACGATGAAAAATAACCCTGAGGACTCAAACAAAAACAAACCCAAAAATGAAAACCAACTGTTGTGCACAAAGACAGACCCAAGTAGTTGAATACCACAAGTCGAAAACTTAAAAAGAGATCATCCAACAAACAGGACAATAATACTCCAGCAATACCCACCAATACCGAAGACCACAACACCAAAAATCAATTTCAAATACTAACAGTTGTCAAGTAACTTGTACCATGCGTTGGATAACAGAAGCTGGTCCTAAGGTGATACCGCCTACGGGTCAGAGGAATCGCGAAGATAAGCCACGGACGGCGTGGAGTCGTGAAGATCTGTGAAGGAATCACCACGTGGAGTCAGATACGAGCCAGAGTTTGAGGAACAACAGGGGGAAAATTGGTCAGAGAGGGTTCGATTTTTAATCAAGAAACCCTATCGCCATATTTGGGAATGTTAGGTCTAAGGAAGAGAGAATGGCAGACATCGAGGTGGGTAGGATGGATGCTTAAGAAGTGAATGATGTGAGAAGGAAAGTATGAGAATTGAAGGCGGCGGCTAAAGAAAAAAGACCTAGTCCTCATTACTAACTAAAGAAGCTACTTGGTTGAATATCACTTTTATATATTATAAATATATGTTTTAAATCTATATTCTTACTATATTATACTATTTTACAATATAGGAAAATAGTTTGTTTAAACTGCAGAATTACCTTGACCTATTTAAACAACATTTCCATTGTTTCCAAAAATTCAAATTTCAAAAATTTGCCATTTCGACTAAGGGGGATGACCCATGTCGACATCATAGCCATTTTTTCAAAAATTTCAAATTTCAAAAGAAGTGTCTGTTTGTTTAAATCTCTTTGTGAATGGACATGGCTGTTGTTTTCCTATAAATACAAAACTATAAATGAATTTTCTAAACACTTTTCATTATCTTTTCCCTCCTTCTCTCCATTTCCTTTCTAAATTTCAAGATTTCTTAACCAAACTCTAGTGAAATTCAAAGAGAATCAAACCTGGATATCTCTTGGTTAATTTTTTGCCCTCTCACTTAAAGTTCTAAGTGCTATTCAGAGTTATAGAAGCATTTGTAATTAAAGATAAAAAGATCACAGTCCAATCGAGTATTTCTACCAAACTATTATTGAAAACTTGCTGTTGTAGCCCATTTAAATCAGTTGGGTGTGATTGTGGTCCATAAATCAATTAAGTGATCTTGTAGCCTGGTTAAATCAAGGAAACTTCCTGTGCTCTATGACGACGGCCTACAACTTCCACACTAAACAAGAGGAGTAATGCGCTGAAAGACGTGCCAGACAGCTATGGACGATCATCAGAGAAGAATAACACAATGCGGAACCTGTCGTATAACTCACAGCACAAGGATAAAGTATAATAGAACATATAGAACAAGTAGAAAAAGCAAAGCATCATATATCAAACTCTCAAAGTTTCACAACATCCTGAAAGGTCATCCATACATCAATTGTATATAACATCAAAGTTTGTACATGAAGCCTCACTACAACACTCATCAAACAGCGGAAACAAAGATGCTAGGTAGTAATAGTAAAAGTAATACGCCAGCCTCCTGCTCGCCTTTCGTTCAGCAACATCGTCTCACCAAGATATCACTTGCCACCTGCTACTCAATATGCCCATCCAACAATGGATGAACACCCCAAGGTAATAAGAGGAAATATAAAACCTTGACTCAGACAACAGTCTTAGTGAGCGATAAAACAACTAACTAACATCATCAATAAATATATGAGAATAGGCAGATAACCAAACTAATCTACCTACTTCACTAGAGAAGAAACTCAACCTCATCTTCCTCACATCGGACAGTGATAGCCTTTACAAAACAAGCATCTCAACCATACATCCACGGCAACCAGACAACCATTCATTCATGGCAATCAGAAGTAACCAACAATGTCAACCATAACAACCAATTATATATCTCACGTAAACCATCCTAATCGAGCTTGACATCATTCAAGCACAAGCCCCAGAGGCCTAAACCAATATCAGACAAGCACCCAAAAAACATCTCTTTCGACGTCAGATAATCTACGTGAGATGGTACAAGCAAACAAACAACATTCATGACTAACTCTGGCTATCACTGGCAATCCTGCTTTGAAACCATCGCTATCGTATGACTATCCATCTCATCCTTCCATCCGTCAAGGGCTAATGGTAACCTCGGTTCCAGCAAAAACTCCATATGCCTTTCATCGATACGTATCTAGTCCTTTCAACGATACCCAGGGTACTCGACCATACAACGGGTCTTTTAGATGTCTCTACTGTAACCCTACTTTGAGCCCGCTAGAACCTATGACAACGATAATATTTCAACCTTCAACAGCTCTAGTTGTCAACACCTATGGCTATTCTTAAGCTCAAAACACGCTTGAGTAACCATTATCCACCAACTCAAAACACCCTTGAGTTATCTTCACATTCGTTGCTTTTCAACAATCAACAAATGTCTCACACCACTTCGAACATTCCCTTTTGAACTCGTGTCGAAGCTAGAACCATTGTCGACTCGAAAACAAGCTTCGTTTGGTCGATACTGCATTTTATAGCATTTCCAGCTCTTTTGCTATGAAAAACTGGCCACAATGACAAAACGGCCTTTTAAAACATTTCCGATATGCTATTATATCCCCTGGTTCAATTCTGCATCAATCTGGTGTGAAAAAACTAAACTAAACATCAAAACTGGGTTTCACAGCGTTTCTGCCTTTTTACAGCGTTTCAGAAGTGTTGTCAATGCTTCATATCGATCATTATGCCTTCTGGTTCATCAATATATCTTTCACATCGTTTTTGCCTCTTACAACGTTTCAGAAACGCTGTCATAGCTTAGCTGTGACATACGACCTATGACCTAAGCCTTATTCGACATGCGCCTTTAGATCATTCTTATTCTAGGACTTTCCACAGCGTTTTCCAAATGCTGTCAAATCTCACACGACCTACGACAGGCGCCTTTAGCTCATTCTATTACCAGGACTTTCGATAACGTTTTTTAAACGCTGTCAAATCTCAAACGACTTACGACATGCGCATTTAGATCGTGTTCGGTTCAAGACTTTCCACAGCATTTTTCCAACATCATCAAATGCTGTAAGTTTCAAGAACTTGATTTTTGGCCCGATTCTTGAAAATTCACCTGATCCACTTGATTTTTCTTAACGAACCATGATTTTTCAACTTGTCAAACATGTTGCCAAACACTCCCAAACTCTCCAATCCATCTCAACTCAAAATCAATCAATTTCATCAACAAATCATCAACATCAAAACAACAATTCAACAAATGATTAAATCGATATATATATATGGATCTAAACATAGAATTAACACATGAAATTACCTTTTATAAGTTGCTAGATTAGAGCCTATGGTGATTCATATGAAAATACACTTACCATGATGTAGATCTAAGGGAAACGACTTGAAAATGATGAAATTAAGATCATAGAACTCATATACTTAATTGAATCCGCGTGAGAGATGCATATCACTCACCGATTCTTGAAAAAAACTCAAAAACAATGAATTATGATTTCGGACAGCGAAGAATTTGCTCTAAACTCTTCGATTCGATGAACTCTCTCTTGGAATGGCGTAGATCTAGCTTCAAACGATGTAGATCTTCGATTCTTTAAGCTCTAATGGTGGAAAGGTGTAAGAGATGGAGAAATGGAGGACCTCTAGCTCTTCCAAATGAGAGAGTGGAAAAAGTATACTATTTGTAACACCCCATATTTTCTGTAAACATTAAGATTCACAAATCAAGGTATAATTAATTTTTAGGAGAAGAAATAAGAAAACGGGTTGCACCATTGCGTTCGTCTCGAAATTCTGCTTGAGATAGAGTCCGAGTTTGCGTAAAACGGATAACGTATGAAGAAGATATGGACGAACGAAGTTAGGCAGAAAAACCGAAAACAGGCCAGAATGCACTGGCGCACTTGTGAAGTGTGCCAGTACAAAAATACACCGGCGCACCTGCCAAGTGCGCCCATACAAATCCAGCACCGAATTCTGGAGTGTTCTGAGGTGACGTGTCTTCTTTTGAGTGGCTGGATGATGTGTATTCGAGCTGTGCGATTCTGATGACTTCTGGACTGATCTGAAGGCTCTAAATCACCCTATCCTCCTATAAATACATCCCTAACCTAAACCTAAGTCTCTTACACAATTCTCTAGCCTCCATTGCTCTCTTCTTCTAATTAAAAATAAAAAAATGGCGTCGCTACTCTGCTAGAATCAAAACTAGAAGCCAATCAACATCATCCTAAATTCAAATTTGAGATAAAAGCTTCTGCAACAATTCTGTAACAAATAAAGTTCTTTCTTTAATCCAATCAAGGCAAGTACATTTATTTTCTGCTATAAACATTAATTATAATTCTGATATGCTTTTAAATCTGAATCTGAGATTGTATATATGTCAGATCTGTTTTTCTGTGACTGTTCTGTATCCCTTTCTGCTTCCTTTCTGTTTCTATAGCCAGGCTACCACGAGCCTGTGCCTAATCTCATAAGAGATTAACGTATGAACGCAAATTTTGGGATAAATAATGAATGATGCGAAATTTGACGAGACTGAATTGAACATATGACTTTAGATCTGAGGCATAAAATATATTGACATATGACTTGGGATTGGATGCATGAATTTGACTGTAAACATATAATTTATATATGCTGTATGCATAGTGTACGTTGTAATCTAGATCTGTAACTAATTAGAGAAATGAACATATGTTATTTAGATCTGTAATTAATTAGAAAAATAAGCATATGATATAAACTAGTTTTAGACCTATGCATATTCTGTGATAAAAGAAGAAGAGGAACCACTGTAAGATTACATATGATTTGAGACTTTGGACAAAATGCATATAAAAGTCAAGACCTGATTTTTAGAAGATATGATTTAAAGATTTAGATTGTTGGGTATAGTTTGCATAATGATTCATGACTTAAAAAGAAGAAGATATGGAAACTTAGGTGTAAAGATTTACATTAATTAGGATATCTATTATTGTGATTACACCTAAATAGGGATTTTTGGATATATGGCATGCATTGAAATTAATGGTTATATTTGGTATAATTTATATGTGAATCTGTTGTAAAATGCTAGTTTAACTAAAATTTGAATATATGTTATATGGCAAATTATGTCCATATTCTGCGCTTATGCAAACATGGAGTATATGTTGTGAATCATGACAATTATGTAGGCATATGAATTTAGGCCAATTTATGATTAGGCAAGGCATGTAAATAGAACCTTTAGAAATATTAAATTTGCTAAATCTGCTAATTTGCCAAGTTGGCTAAACTGCTAGTTTTGTTATATTGCCTAGACTGCTAATTAGATTGAAGTGCCTAATCTGTTAAATTTGTCGGTTGAAATGCCTAACCTGTTATATGCCAAAATCTGCTAAGTTGCTAAATCTGTTAAATCCGTTAAGTCATATAAAATCTGTTATCTGCTAAAATCTGTTATCTGATGTGTTGATATAATCATCCTGTTATTGATATAATCTGAATTGGCATATATATTGGGCGTGCACATAAACGGTAAATTATTAATTAATTGGCCGCAAAGATAAACGTGACTAACTCGAGATTAGAATGAGTTTGCGGCGTAATTCTGCCCGGAACCGCCCGGCACATCCAGTGGCCGCAAACAATAGGTTCTAATGTGAGAAGTTAGTCATAACCTGCTTAAGACACGAGGTTAGGTCTGGCTTGTGGCAGAAGTCTGCCCGGAACCGCCCGGCCCATCCAGCGGCCACAAGCTAGCGGCCTAATGTGAGAGGTCTGGGCATTAATAATTAATTAATGCAAATCTAAGATAAGAATGATGTCTAAAACGTATTGGGGGAAAATAGGGTTAAACCAACTGGATTAATAGGTGTAGTAAACCCGTCCATGAATCTGTAGGCCCAATACAAAGTTAGACAAATCTGAAAAATCTGTACATCTGATCTGTTAGTCTGAAAACTTGTTAACTTAATCTGTGAACTAGTAAATCTGAATTCTGTATGTCTGAACTTGTAAACAAGTTAATCTGAGATCTGTTAGTCTGGGGACACAAGGTTAGGAGGGGAATTACTTGTGTCATCTGTTGTTTGGGACCCATATTAGTCAGTAACCCTTTCTGGTATCAAAACTTTGACCCAACAGTAGGTAGGGTCCGGGCACGCTTACTGAACTAATTATAAGTGGTTCATTCTGATAATGGCGAGGGGTGTTGATGGTGCGTTCCAACCGGGTCATGTGCGTGCATGGATCCCGGTCTGCCTCTGAGGATGTAAGACGCCGTGACATCTGTAAATAGGTCTGTGCCAATTGGTTGTCACTTTAGGGAGTGATACACCCTACTGTGGGGCCGACACAGGATATTTATGTATTAGGGAGCCGATCGCTTGGGGTAGGGTTTTAGGGTACGCTTAGTTCTGTCTGTTTCTGTTGGTACCGTCTGTTTCTGTTGGGTGGTAACACCTGTCTGTTTCTGTGTGGTACCGTCTGTTCGGGTGGTAAAGGCCCATTACTAGTGTACACCTAATTCTACATTCTGTTTCCGTAGGGATAAATCTGTTTCTGCTTCTGTCTGTTTCTGATCGGGTAGTAAAGGCCCATTATTAGCATTCTGTTTCTGTTAAAGTATTCTGTACCCGTTTCTGCTTCAATTTAGACATTAGGGTGACACCTAATTCTGCTATACTAGTATTAGTGCAGAGAAGTGTAAAACAATAGTTTATATCATTCTGTTATATCTGCTACACCTGTTACAGTTATCTCACATCCAGTTTTATGTTCATATCATATTATTATTATCTGTTCATATGCTGAAAGTCACTGGACTTGCCAGACTTTTTGTCTGACCCTTGTTGTTTCGCCTCCTTTCTTCCGTTCCCCCCCCCCCCTCCCCCAGGTTATCCAAGGAGGGAATACTTTAGCTTGATCCGGATTTCTCTTTGCTTGAAGTGCTTAAAGTATGGCTTGGCTCTGTATAGCTTCCGTTCCATGGGGATTATGATTTTAAACCATGCATTTTGAAGGCTTTTGTACAAGACTGATATTTTGTACTTGAATTCTGAAATTTGAAAGGATGTAACCATATTAATTTCTGTTTCCGCTGTAATAAAGTTAAAAAATTTCAAGTACTGTTTTATCTGTCTTGTAAGTTTCTGTTCTGTTTACTAAAATGCTCCACCAAAGTTAAGGCATTCCCTTTGTGAGTGACCTAAACGGAGGTGGGGTGTTACACTTGGTATCAGAGCTGAAGGTTACCAGATTGGGTAAAGTTTTTGAAAACTGTTTTCAAAAAGGTTTTGGAAGGAAGTATTTTCAAAAATATAGCTTATTTTGAAAAACATGATCCCCAAGAGCCATATATCTTTCTTTCAGTCCTTTTTGTATTGAACATTTCCTTTTTCATTCCAGCATGTCTGAAGCATTTGAGATACCAGAGGGTGTTCATGTACCCGGTTGGTTTCGTCAATATCTTGAGGCTAGGACCGCCGCTGCAGGTCCAGCAAATGATCCCCCTCCTCCACCCCCTCCTCGTGTAATTGCTTTCTCAAAGATCTGTAGAGATTTTAGGACCATGGATGGGAAGGATTTCAAAGGAACTGAATCATTCGTAGAAGCAAGGAATTGGCTCAAAGAAACTGAGGATCTATTCGTTATCTTCGAGGTGGACGATAGGCAGAAGGTACAGTTGGCAGTATGGCTGCTCAAAGACGAAGCTTCCTACTGGTGGGAAGTCACTAACGCCGAGAGGCCGGTTGAGACATGGATGGATTTCAGAACAAGGTTTGAGACAAAATTCCTCTCGCAAGCTGAACGAAGTTTACAATTGGAAAAGTTCTTATCTCTTAAGCAAGGAAGTATGACGGTCAAGGAATACGTCAACCAGTTCAACCAACTGGCTAGGTTCGGATTGGATTTAGTCAACACTCAGCATAAAAAGGCTCTCCGCTTTGTTAAAGGATTGAACGAGCCACTGCACAGCCTAGCCATGACCCATGTACCCATGGGAGCAACTTACGAGAAATTGGTGGATATGGCACTACTGCACGAGGAAGACAAGGGCCCGAAAGAGACAAAGAAGGAAGAACCACAGAATAAGAAAGTGGGGCCCAAAAAGGAAACACAAAAGAAGGATGAGAAGTCTGAAGATAAGAAGGGGAAAAAGTGCTTTACTTGTGGGAGCTCGACTCATCTGAACAAGGATTGCAGAAAAAGGAAGGGCGCTTGCTTCAACTGTGGGGAGATGGGACACTTCACTAGGGACTGCCCGAAGAGACGAGGACAAGGAGGGCAGGAGGACACTCTTGAGGCTAGTGGCTAGGATAGAAATAGGAAAATTTCTATAGTAGGTTTAATTTCTTTATCTGATTATGGAGTTAAGACTTTTTCTGATTCTGGTATTTTGATTTTGTAATCGATACTCTACACTTTAATACTAGTATTTTTTCTGAATTCCGCTGTAGACTCAGACCCATAAGGGTTATGGCTCATCTGTTTGAGATTGGGGTTTGAGGGATATCTGTGTTAGGCGTCAAGTATGACGCATACATTCTGAGTTTTCATGGGGTATGATTTTATCATGCTTAGCTTCCTAAGAATCATTAGGGAACCTGATCTGTACCAGTAGTCTGTAAATATCTAAATACTTTTGATAGGATTTCCAGTTTTGACATTGTCTAAAGAAGGTAATCGTCTGGGTGTCAATTTGATGTTGGTTTCGGTCTTTGGGGCCGATACTTAGGACCCATGTCTAATGGGAACCAAATTTTCGTTCTATCTGTACTCGCTTCCATCATTCGACTGTATCATATCGATCGAATCATCGAACTTTAGGTAGAAACTAATGGGTGTAAACATGTGTTTGAGACATGTTACGTTTGATGGTTGCAAGTGGATGCAAGTGGTTGCTAGTGGTTGCCCGTGGATGCATATACACACACTAGGCACTAGATCGGCTCGAAAACACTCTCATACTGCATATGGATGTGTGAGCATTTTTCAATTCTTGTGGATGCAAAATGGTTCATTCAGCACATGGATGTTGCATTTGAGTGAATAATTGTGCACTCATATAGAAATAATATATATCATTAGGATTCTATTGCATACATGTTGGACTCATGGCACTGACATAATTCGCATTAAGGAGGTCAACTGAATCAGTAGACCGCCTGATCCTTGCATTAGATAAGGAGCATATACACACACTTTTGCATATGTTCATACAACATTAGAAGTTTTCTAAGGACAATGGATGCTTGTGGATGATGGTTGAGTAGATGGGTAATTGGATGGTAGGACACATTCTTCTTAACTTGAAGATTTCGGGGACGAAATCCTTTAAGGAGGGGAGAATGTAACACCCCGTATTTTCTGTAAACATTAAGATTCACAAATCAAGGTATAATTAATTTTTAGGAGAAGAAATAAGGAAAACGGGTTGCGCCATTGCGTTCGTCTCGAAATTCTGCTTGAGATAGAGTCCGAGTTTGCGTAAAACGGATAACGTATGAAGAAGATATGGACGAACGAAGTTAGGCAGAAAAACCGAAAACAGGCCAGAATGCACTGGCGCACTTGTGAAGTGCGCCAGTACAAAAATACACTGGCGCACCTGCCAAGTGCGCCCATACAAATCCAGCACCGAATTCTGGAGTGTTCTGAGGTGACGTGTCTTCTTTTGAGTGGCTGGATGATGTGTATTCGAGCTATGCGATTCTGATGACTTCTGGACTGATCTGAAGGCTCTAAATCACCCTATCCTCCTATAAATACATCCCTAACCTAAACCTAAGTCTCTTACACAATTCTCTAGCCTCCATTGCTCTCTTCTTCTAATTAAAAATAAAAAAATGGCGTCGCTACTCTGCTAGAATCAAAACTAGAAGCCAATCAACATCATCCTAAATTCAAATTTGAGATAAAAGCTTCTGCAACAATTCTGTAACAACTAAAGTTCTTTCTTTAATCCAATCAAGGCGAGTACATTTATTTTCTGCTATAAACATTAATTATAATTCTGATATGCTTTTAAATCTGAATCTGAGATTGTATATACGTCAGATCTGTTTTTCTGTGATTGTTCTGTATCCCTTTCTGCTTCCTTTCTGTTTCTATAGCCAGGCTACCGCGAGCCTGTGCCTAATCTCATAAGAGATTAACGTATGAACGCAAAATTTGGGATAAATAATGAATGATGCGAAATTTGACGAGACTGAATTGAACATATGACTTTAGATCTGAGGCATAAAATATATTGACATATGACTTGGGATTGGATGCATGAATTTGACTGTAAACATATAATTTATATATGTTGTATGCATAGTGTACGTTGTAATCTAGATCTGTAACTAATTAGAGAAATGAACATATGTTATTTAGATCTGTAATTAATTAGAAAAATAAGCATATGATATAAACTAGTTTTAGACCTATGCATATTCTGTGATAAAAGAAGAAGAGGAACCACTGTAAGATTACATATGATTTGAGACTTTGGACAAAATGCATATAAAAGTCAAGATCTGATTTTTATAAGATATAATTTAAAGATTTAGATTGTTGGGTATAGTTTGCATAATGATTCATGACTTAAAAAGAAGAAGATATGGAAACTTAGGTGTAAAGATTTACATTAATTAGGATATCTATTATTGTGATTACACCTAAATAGGGATTTTTGGATATATGGCATGCATTGAAATTAATGGTTATATTTTGTATAATTTATATGTGAATCTGTTGTAAAATGCTAGTTTAACAAAAATTGGAACATATGTTATATGGCAAATTATGTCCATATTCTGCGCTTATGCAAACATGGAGTATATGTTGTGAATCATGACAATTATGTAGGCATATGAATTTAGGCCAATTTATGATTAGGCAAGGCATGTAAATAGAACCTTTAGAAATATTAAATTTGCTAAATCTGCTAATTTGCCAAGTTGCCTAAACTGCTAGTTTTGTTATATTGCCTAGGCTGCTAATTAGATTGAAGTGCCTAATCTGTTAAATTTGTCGGTTGAAATGCCTAACCTGTTATATGCCAAAATCTGCTAAGTTGCTAAATCTGTTAAATCCGTTAAGTCATATAAAATCTGTTATCTGCTAAAATCTGTTATCTGCTGTGTTGATATAATCATCCTGTTATTGATATAATCTGAATTGGCATATATATTGGGCGTGTGCAGAAACGGTAAATTATTAATTAATTGGCCGCAAAGATAAACGTGATTAACTCGAGGTTAGAATGAGTTTGCGGCGTAATTCTGCCCGGAACCGCCCGGCACATCCAGTGGCCGCAAACAATAGGTTCTAATGTGAGAAGTTAGTCATAACCTGCTTAAGACACGAGGTTAGGTCTGGCTTGTGGCAGAAGTCTGCCCGGAACCGCCCGGCCCATCCAGCGGCCACAAGCTAGCGACCTAATGTGAGAGGTCTGGGCATTAATAATTAATTAATGCAAATCTAAGATAAGAATGACGTCTAAAACGTATTGGGGGAAAATAGGGTTAAACCAACTGGATTAATAGGTGTAGTAAACCCGTCCATGAATCTGTAGGCCCAATACAAAGTTAGACAAATCTGAAAAATCTGTACATCTGATCTGTTAGTCTGAAAACTTGTTAACTTAATCTGTGAACTAGTAAATCTGAATTCTGTATGTCTGAACTTGTAAATAAGTTAATCTGAGATCTGTTAGTCTGGGGACACAAGGTTAGGAGGGGAATTACTTGTGTCATCTGTTGTTTGGGACCCATATTAGTCAGTAACCCTTTCTGGTATCAAAACTTTGACCCAACAGTAGGTAGGGTCCGGGCACGCTTACTGAACTAATTATAAGTGGTTCATTCTGATAATGGCGAGGGGTGTTGATGGTGCGTTCCAACCGGGTCATGTGCGTGCATGGATCCCGGTATGCCTCTGAGGATGTAAGACGTCGTGACATCTGTAAATAGGTCTGTGCCAATTGGTTGTCACTTTAGGGAGTGATACACCCTACTGTGGGGCCGACACAGGATATTTATGTATTAGGGAGCCGATCGCTTGGGGTAGGGTTTTAGGGTACGCTTAGTTCTGTCTGTTTCTGTTGGTACCGTCTGTTTCTGTTGGGTGGTAACACCTGTCTGTTTCTGTGTGGTACCGTCTGTTCGGGTGGTAAAGGCCCATTACTAGTGTACACCTAATTCTACATTCTGTTTCCGTAGGGATAAATCTGTTTCTGCTTCTGTCTGTTTCTGATCGGGTAGTAAAGGCCCATTATTAGCATTCTGTTTCTGTTAAAGTATTCTGTACCCGTTCCTGCTTCAATTTAGACATTAGGGTGACACCTAATTCTGCTATACTAGTATTAGTGCAGAGAAGTGTAAAACAATAGTTTATGTCATTCTGTTTTTCTGTTATATCTGCTACACCTGTTACAGTTATCTCACATCCAGTTTTATGTTCATATCATATTATTATTATCTGTTCATATGCTGAAAGTCACTGGACTTGCCAGACTTTTTGTCTGACCCTTGTTGTTTCGCCTCCTTTCTTCCGTTCCCCCCCCCCAGGTTATCCAAGGAGGGAATACTTTAGCTTGATCTGGATTTCTCTTTGCTTGAAGTGCTTAAAGTATGGCTTGGCTCTGTATAGCTTCCGTTCCATGGGGATTATGATTTTAAACCATGCATTTTGAAGGCTTTTGTACAAGACTGATATTTTGTACTTTAATTCTGAAATTTGAAAGGATGTAACCATATTAATTTCTGTTTCCGCTGTAATAAAGTCAAAAAATTTCAAGTACTGTTTTATCTGTCTTGTAAGTTTCTGTTCTGTTTACTAAAATGCTCCACCAAAGTTAAGGCATTCCCTTTGTGAGTGACCTAAACGGAGGTGGGGTTTTACACTATTCTCCATGCCTCTTACCCCCTATTTATAGCCTTCCACCAGCCCACTATTGGGCCTTTCCAAATCAGCCCAACAATAGTCTAAAAACCTGAACAGCCAACTGTAAAACCTTAAAACAGCGATTCCTCCCAAACCGCTGAGCCAAATCTTTAATGTGACCACTCTAGGGAATGGGAAACATCATTTTCTTTCCAATGATATCGATCTTAGCACCTGATTCGATCCGAGTCAAAAGTTATGCCCTGTACAAGACTGACAGGGGCAAAATGGTCATAAACGAAATTGGTAAAAATTATGGACATGTCTCACATCCCCATAAAAACATATTAAAATATGAGAATGATCCAACCCTCAGGGAATAAAATAAAAATATTTTATGATCCTCTGATACGTAAAATGCGGGCTGTTACATGCTCGGAAGTAGAACTTGAGTCCTTGAAATTGAGGATTGTAATATTGAAGATTATTTGAAAAGAAATCCGCACAACCCTGAGTTGTGTGGGACCGGACGTAGGGTAACTCTGAACCAGTATTAAATTCCGGTGTGTTTTTTCCTTTAATACTTTTTATTTTCATCTCTGGTTGATTTTGTGACTTATTCATATCTTTGGATTGCATTTTATTAAAAAAGATTTCATAAATTTTATTAAACCACTATTCACCCCCCTCTCTCTAGTGTTAAATTAGCCTTAAAATCCATAATCCACATTTCCAACAATATTTAGGAATAGCCAACGCGGTGATGCTAATTCTTTGGTATCAACTCGATCCTCAGTCAATATATAGATAATTTAGATATTAAAGCATGTACAAACTTTGCTACAGGACAGTATCAGAATAATTTTGATGCTTAGGAATCATTTAGAGAAAAATTAATTTATAATTTATAAGCTCACTGAATAACAACATTTTTACATGTATTCGTTTCATTATTATTATATGACTTAGAAATCTAAAGTTTGGTCCAAGGTCAACATTTTTTACATGTCTTTAATTGCGCAGACCACTGAACTAAAGTCATTGATTCAATCCGATAACATATGTCAATTAACCAATTTATAGCCAAAGATTTTGAATTTTAAGCGAACTACCAATTATAGTGATACAGACCTTCTACAATGAAGGAAACGAACGCAATAGGGTAGTTTATTAGTCATTTACCTGCTTTTGGACCAAAGCAGCTTCAATTGGACTTATAGAATTCAAAAGAGAACAGATTGGAACCATACTTCACAGAAGCACTTAGTAAACATCAAAAAGGACTTAGAAAAGTGTATTTGAGTTTGGGCCTATGCATATGACTGGGGGCCCACTTATCAAGATGACTTAGGTTTGAGTAATACTAGTTGATGGACACCACATTTTATTCTTGTGTATGACTCTTCTTCTACCATAAAATGCACCCATAAAGTTTCATATGATTTGGATAACAACTGAACGAGATATGGAGGACTCGTAGTCTGAACTTGAATGGATCGTATGACTCAAGAAGACGGGTGATCGAACTATAAATAATTCGAAATTGGATGAAATGACACGATTGGAAGATAGAAAGATGGTTCAAAAAAGTCAAAAATATTATATCTTTATGACTCAGACACGAGTGATACTTATAACTCAGCATCGAGTCATAGGAATGACTCGAATGATGTAACACCCCATAAAAATATACCTAAACAAGCTTAAGATAATCTAATTTTAAATAAATAATAATAAGTAATGAAAATCAACAATAAAATAATAATATATTAATGGGTTGAAAAATGGAATTTTACAACATTAGGAATTTGGCCACGAAAATATCGTAGTTGTATTCATGATGAGATTCTAACCAATTTTCATATATAATATGTCAGAATGGGAGTCTGTATGAAGGATTTAGATTTAAAAGCTGTTGTACATTAATATATATGCAAGAACGCTTGATATTTGAAATGTAATATAAGTACATGGAATAAAAATAACTAATTAATGGTTGATTAGAATATTCCATTCAATTCAAAATTGTGTGTATATATACACATATAATTAGGGACAAGAATATTGTTTAAATGGTAAGATATTATAAATATAAATAAAGTTAATAAAAATATCTTCCCAGCAATCAACGAAGGCCACTGGCCATTTTCGAGACCATGAGGTCTACCTCCCCTATAGAAGGGGTGTCGACCGCCTAGTGTGGCCAAAGCCCAGTGAGGGTTGGTTTGGATGGTGTTTTAGGTTGGTTTATATAAAATGAATAGCCTAGATTAAATCTACATTAATATAACGGTTTCTAGTTATCTATACACCTATAAATATCACCTAACTCATCTCACAAATCTTTAAACCCTCTTATTATCTACGCCTCTATTTTGCTGCTGACATTTCAGGAATTTAGGTTTCTTCTTCTATCTCTGAACTATTTCATTTATAATCTAATTCTATTTAGTTTATATTCTGGAATTCTCTACAATTTATATATGAAATTCAAATCTATATGATTCTCTTATATATATCTGCAGTAGAATCGAAAAACGACGATTTCGGCATTCAAATCGGTATTATCTCTTCTCCAAATTCTCTGTGAGTGGAAATAATACTTGTTTAGAATAAATTCTACATTTTATAGATTTCTATATTGATTTTTATGCCTAGAGAGATTTGGTTTCACAATAACATCATATTATAAAAACCCCAAATCTTCTATTTTTGTATATATCGCAAAGTTGTCAATCAATATTTGGATTTGTGAATTGTTTGAGTTATGTATGAATAATAGTTTGGTGAACTACTTTTGTTTAATTGGATTTACCTCTTTTTATTTAACAAGTGTTTGTGACGTAAAAAGATAAGGATTTGATTTGGTTTTATTCATTGAATAGGTTTAGATTTCCATTCTAAAATGGATAATTTGAAAATATTTGGATTTGAAATAAATCAAATGTTAATGTTTTTATCAACAACACAGAAAAAGGGTAAATTGGATTAAATAGAGGTTTATGTACATATGTATGTATATTCATATATGTATGTGTATGTATGTATGAATATATGTTAAATATGTATGTATATAATTAACACCTTATTCCTATTTCATTACCTAAATTGTTCTAATAAGCCAAGGAATACAAGTTTGGATAGTTATGTTGTTACTTTTCCCATAGCTGCTATTATTAATTATGTCATGTATTTAATAGTTTGATGTAGGAATTAGGCTTGTGTACCTTTAATGTGAACCGGATTGGCAATTTACACCGTTAAAACATTTCTTCAATCGAACGAAAATTTAGCATTGCAGTACGTATTAAATATTATATTTTTATAGCGTAATCAATGTAATCAAATGTATAACGACGTAATAAATACGTTAGAACAACGTTAGACATTTGAAATGTCCCAATATGAATTGTTGCTTATGTCTGTGTATAAAATTGCTTATATATATATATATATATATATATGTGTGTGTGTGTGTGTGTGTGTGTGTGTGTGTGTGTGTGTGACACAGATACGAGGATAGTCGCCAATTGTGGTAGAAGTTTGCCCCAATCGGCAAGTCCAACAACTACTAGTGTGTTTGGCTAATGTGAGAGGTTTGGGTGCCATCCCAATTTAACTCGGTACAATATGACTCTAGGTTAAACCCGCTTGTAGTACAAGCCTACCCGGAACCGCCTGACATATACCGCATCTATAAGTAGATAGTTTAATGTGGGAGGTCTAGTGTATACATATATAACTATTATATGTGTAAATGGGTAGGATTATTACGCCTTGAGAAGGTCTTTAGTGACCGGCTTTTTTCTTATCTAGTTTGGGTCTTAAGTGGTCAAAGACTAGGACCATTCCGAAGGTTTATTCCTTGGATTTGGACTAAAGTCATGAGACACTCCCTTATTAGATTTGGAATTGGTCTATGGGTCCTTCTCTAAAAAGTGGTTTAGTCAAGGCGATAATGGAGTAGGGTAGTTTATCAGAATGTCCACTTCCTCTAGGAGCATAGTGAGGGTGTACCTAGGGACAAATTTGGTATACATGGGACATATCATGATATTTAATTAACTAACTGTCTAAGGGAAGTCATAAGCGGCATAGGTGTTCTACTGTAATAGCAGTTAAGTAGTAACATGAGGCGTTTGCCGGAGGGGTCTTAAATGGTCATATGCGGACCTACAACAAACCGGTATTAAGCGCAAGATACTACTTCTCATATTACTTGTGATAATATATTTACAAGGACATTGACGTGTTAGGATGGGGTCCTAAGTGGCGAGGATCCTCCTTGGGGTCATAATAGATCATAAGAATCCACCCTTAATAAACATACCAGAATGGGCCTTAAGTAACGGAGAATATCCGCCTCATTGGGTTTTCACCCTAAATGCATTAATGAAGTTCTTAAGCAATTGACTTGGATACTCACCTCATTAATTAATATACTTCTTTGTAGTGTGTATCTGTGTGTTTCGTAGACATACCCTGACATATATAACCTGCCAAATGTAGAGTATAGTCTTTAAACACATATTATCTTACGTCACTGGAACTTTATGTTTGAACCCTCTCCTTAACATATCCAGCAGGTTAATTGGTGGGGTAGCGAATTGATGGATGAAACGATGATGGAGCCTGAAGAAGGCGATGAGACTATTATATTGTTATTTGCTATTATGCTCTTTTATTTATGGAAACTCTGGATAATGAATATTGATGATGTGCCACTATAAACAAATGTATTTGACATTTTGTATTTGGATCGGTGGCTTTTAAATAAATGGGGCATCTTATTTTATTATTATACTTTTTCGTTCCGCTGTGTGAGATTCCATCACGTTATATTATCTAGTTATTATGTGCAAATGTAATTCCTTATAAGAACCGATGACCCGTTTAGAGTGGCTCTAAGTTTCAATGGGCCTTTTCAGAGTCGAAATTTAGGCCCATTCTGGGCGGGTTGTTTCATTTGGTATTAGAGCCGAGGTTACCCGATTATAGGGAAATCATACGTATGAGAGGCATATTTTTATTTTGAAAAAGGTTTTCAAAGTATATATATAATATATATTTACCCCAATAAGCATACTTAATTATGCTAAGAAACTTTATCATTTTCTTTCCTTTTTAGCTTAAATACTATCCCAGGAGTTTCCACTGAAGAATTCTTCCTTCATTTTTCAGATAGTAGAATGGCTGATAATCCTTCCGATCAGGAAAACCAGGAAAGACCTCGGTATTTGCCGGAATGGTTCTAGTAGTATCTTCGTACTATGGAGCAAGTCCTTGTCACTAATCCCACCCCAGCGGAGCCTGCAACTCATGCCGCTAAGGTAGCTTTTGATTTTGCTCGATTATGTAAGAGTTTCGCAAGCCTTAGTGGAAAACCATTCTTAGGGACAGAAGATTTTGTTGGCGCTTAAGCTTGGATGATCATATGAAGTTAAGAGAAGAGTTGCGGCCTGACACTTAAAAGGAAAAGCCCTTGAATGGTGGAACCTAGTAACTAGAGAGAATGAGAGCCGAGTATTTATGTGGGCTGAATTCAAGACTCGCTTTAAAGTAAAGTTTCTATTCAGTGCTGAGATGACAATCCAATTAGAGAAGTTTATCCATCTCAAATAAGGAAATTTGAGTCTGCTAGAGTATGTGGCTAAATTCACCGAGTTATGCAAATTTGGAAGGGGTTTGGTGGATACCCAAATAAACAAGGCTTAGGTTTGTTAAGGGGTTGAACTCCCCATTAAAAGACACTGTAACAACCCGAATTTCGACAGACCGAATTTTTTTCAAAATTCTAATCCATCGAAACTTGTGTTGGTTTGTTTGGTATCCAGCAAAAAAGACAGAGATATAAAATATATCAGAGCATAGAAAGTATCTCACAACAAAATGGATTAAAAACAATATAATCAAAATATAGCCTTACCCAGAAAATAATACTTCCTAACTAGTACCCAAAGCTATCATATCTCTACCACAAATCTAACATGCGAGTATGTTATGAGGAGGGGGTCAGAACACAAGTTATGGTGACTGGATTTAACCTACACATTTTGGATAACCCTACATATACCATTCAATTACATTTACTTATTTATTAGGTTACTTGGGTCAACATCACTCAAGGCTTACACACACGTCATACCCATTTACTTCCCAGTGGATTAACCTAATATAGTATATATGTAGCTACCCCTAATATTAAGGTACACCCCATGGTACCCCACCCGACCGGTCTCCGCCGTAACACCACAAAAATATACGTAGTCCCTCATCCTACGCCGGAGTGACGTACGGATCTCTATATAACAATGCTACGTTCCATATAGAACCACTATCGCCATGCTATGTAAGCGTACGGACTGCCATCTTCAAACCATTAGATCGAATCAGGTTCTATCACAGAGTAATGCCCTAGAGTCTACGATACACCACCCAGAGCAGACATGCATGTATCCAGACTTTCCCACATACGTATCGTCAATCGTAATCGATGCCTTAACCGCACATATCCTCTACTGTGCACCGAGTTCCGTGGCAGGGCCGTACAAGAAACACGGAACTCGATCGGGAGATTTTCATATATTTGTTTACACAGATGCTAAGTTTTGCATTTTCAGTGGTTATGGTCCGACCTGACCCCTCCCTGAACTAGTGAAAGATGAAAAAGATTGAGAACTAGTGACCTGGCCCAAGAGCAAACAACAAACAACAAATCCTAATTGGCATGTCCTCACCCATAGCCTTGATAGCAAAAGGTCTATGGTCTTTTGGTTTAGCTCTCTGTCTTTCCGCATCACGTATCACGCTAACTGTCGATGGTAGGTACCCGACGTCTTGCTATCAACTAATGGTTAGACTTGTCTGTACTCGAAAGTGGTCATAACCCAGCCTAGTCACAAGGCAATCGTGGAGCGTCGGATCACCTATGCCACCCTACAGTCTTTTGATTGCCCAATGTCGTGGCAATCAACGTATACTCACCGGGTAGAAACGTGCAGACCTAACCTCTGTGAGCACAGCCGAACGCTGTCACAACACAGAGGACTATCAGGAGTACCCTCCACGTCCCAGGAAGTCGCGTGCTTCCTCTTCCGTCCAACGGAGCCAACAGAATAGTAGCAGAACAACATGCAGAACATGCAGAATAATCAGATGGACGAGCGCTCCCCTTGTGTCTCATGACACCACGATGATCTAGCCCCGTTGGGTTATTCACCCTCAAATGTACGAATTGGTTCAAGCGCCTCAGTTTAATGTGTTATTAGTCCCTTTGTCTAAACATTCAATTATGCGCTTGCTCTACCTCATCAGGTTTCCAGTTAAATTGGTTATTCCCATTCACATTGACTTCTTATTCAAGTTATCAAGTTCCTCTTGCTTATTAATTTTGGTTGCAAAACTTAACCCTTTTTACGTTCATTAATAAGCCCATGACATGTTATTCTCTAGATTGTAATCCAAGTTATGTAATCTACAATCTCTTTATATTATTCATTATCTGATTCCATAGTTACAATAACATGTTCTACTTAATACGTAATTAATTATATCTCAATTCACATGTTTTTTGTTTAACATGTCACTTATTATCTATGATTAAATATAACTTATTTCATCCTATATATTCACCCCGTTCCTTCTTATTTAATCATAATTCCATCTTACACTGTCACTACAACTTGTCGTTGTTTACTCATTAACTTAGTTCTCTTAACTAAGGTTTACAAATAAGTTTCCCTTCCATTTATTATAACGTATGTTATAATTTCCACTTGTCCCTAGGACAAGCCTACCTATTATATAGCATTCTCATTAATGTAATTAGTTATAATAGGTTATTATCATTCCCCGTTCATTCTACTTCTTTTAGTGTTGTAACTTTCATTCATTTCCATTCATTTCCCTTAATCACAATTTGTGCCTTTTATTTTTGTATTTTTATTTACATATATTTATATATATGTTTATGCACTAGACCTCTCACATTAAGCCGACCACTTGTGGATGATGGATTTACAGGGCGGTTCCGGGCAGACTTCTACCACAAGTTGGGCTTAACCTCGTGTCTTAGTAGCATTACATGTATATTTATGCACCTTCACATTAAATTAACAACTTGTTGATGCTGGATTTGTCGGGCGGTTCCGGGCAAACTTCTACTGCAAGTTAAATTTAACCTCGTGTCTAAGTGCGTTTTTAATTTTCCACTAACTGTAAAATTAGGCATATTCATTCTTTCAAATTTTACTGTAATCTATTTTTACATGTCATATTTAATATCATATTAAGTCCATTATTTGATTATCATGTCGCATGTTCTTCCTAACATGTAATTAACTTCATTTTAAAATAACATATAATCATCGAATCATGTAATTATTTCATTATAACAAATTAACATGTGATTATCCCAATTCTTACGGTTAAAGGTTCAAGTACATAATATGCCACAGATTAACATGAAACTAGAATATGTATATATACAACAGTAATCGTTTCCACATATTTTAACAGGTTTATACATTTCAATAGGTTTATACTTCAACATATTAATGTTTAAACATATCAAATTAACATTTCAACATATTAATGTTTAGACATATCAATCATTCTAGTGGATTTACATTGCATATTAATTGGGAATGTCAAATGATAAATATACCATATCAAAATGGTAAATTTTAAATCCACTTACCTAATTGCTTTCTAAATCATGAATCTGGTCCAGATCTAACATTCCTTGGTTCTCCTAACTGAATTTAGAACCGAAACAATCACTGATCCACAATTCTCAACTAAAAGAAGAAAGGGAAGAAAGAGGAGAAAATTAAATTAACCAGATCCAAGAATTTACCTTACCTTGAATAGAATTCTGAACACCCGTTTGTAGCTATATATTATCTTCCTCCAGATCTTGAATTAGAATTTCCTAAACTAATTATTCTATTTTTTTTCTGAAGAGATTTGAGGAGGAAGAAGAATGGCAGAGTCTAGACAACTCCTATGAAATTATGAGATCTAGGCTAGGCTCTACAAGGTTATTTATAGGTGCTCAGCAACGAATTTGATCAAGAAAATAGTCCATGTTTGAACGAATGAATTTGTTCCAGACCGGGGGGGTCGACCCCAGGGCCGACACCCCCTTTATGGGGTCGACCCTAGGGTCGACATCCAAGAGCAGGTGTCGACCCCTGATGAGCCTCTTTCCCGCCAGTGTACCCGCGTTTACAAATTTGATTTTTTTTCTGATTTTAATTATTATTATATATATGCATAATAAACCTTGTGTATACAAACTTCTAAAGTCCATAACTTCTTCATACATTGTCCTCTTTACGCAAACTCGGAGTCTACCGGAGCCAGAATCCGAGACGAACGTAATGATACGGTATATTTTTCTTAATTCTGAATGTTTAATTAAGTTATCCTCATTTTACCATTTTTAATTAAAAATGCAGGGTGTTACATTCTACCATCCTTAGGAAATTTTGTCCCGGAAATTTGATAAGGGTAAAATACAGTAATCCCTCACACAATATACATCCATCATGTATACATCAATCCCTACAAACATTGTGCACTTGTGTAAAGTGTAATACAACATAATAATACATGTATGCGTAAGCGGTACCTCCTATATGTATGCAAATCTTTCACAAATCCTTTAAAAACATGATGCGCACATCCTAAATATACTGGCAATTCTACATGAATGCAATAATTTGAAAATCAAAATACAATTTCATCCAAATTTTTCACACTCTTGCAGAGCAAGAGAGAAGTTTATCCAATTGTTGCATCCAAAATCCTACCAACCAACTTTATTTTTCGAATTTCAGAAAAATCTAATTTTCTAAATTCGATTTCTTATGTTACAAAAAGGTGGAAAACGGAAAATTTCACATCTTCCGTTTTTCTTTTAGTCACCTTTCTTTGTCCGTACTTGGATTTTATGTAACTATTTTATAAAGATTCCCTATTTTCTTATCCAAGTACAGCCTACATAAGAAAACTTTCTTTATTACAAATTTTCTTTTTTCTTATTGTTATCACATAACAATTTGGTATAGCAGAAATTTTCTTATTAGATAATAGAGTTTAACATATTACAAACAACACAGTACTAAACCAAAGCAAATCTAAAATGTAGGTTTTGTTACATCAAGGTAAGTCTAAACACAAGCCCTACTACAATAAAGTAGATCTAAAACACAGATTCTACTACAACAAGGTAAAACTAAGATAGCCAAGATCTGGCACATGCGGTCCGGAAGATCACAACTAGAATGGAGGCATTCGTCCCTGCCTAAAGAAACCACGGATGAGAGAATCCAATCCACCTAAAGTATCCTCCACTCTACCTAGATGCTCCTCACGTCGTCTAGTCCCGTCTCTAACCTCTAGCTGCATGTCCCGCATATCGGCCTGCATCTGATCAAACTGCTGCTGTGCGGCTTAGATCTCCTATAAGCTATGCTGTTGTGTCTGGTCAGCCTCTATCTGTGCTCGAATCATCTCTTGCTGTCCTGGCAAGATGTCCTGATGCTCCCTAGCTAGCTGGGCCTGTCTATCCGAGATGGTCCTAACCTTTGCTCTCAGGTCTATATGTTCTCTAGATGACCGTGTGTCCCATCCATAGGTCTGGGAGGACCCGACACCTTCCCATGGCTACTCTGCACTTGCATACTGGTAGTCCCTTAGGGGATAAAAATATTGATAATGCTACTGCTCCTCCACTGTGTTGATACACAAGATTTTGATTAATGACAACATAGAAATAGAGATCATTGACGAGCTGAATTCACATTTATCAAAGTGGAAATCAAAAAGATCATAGTGAAGATCAATGGAAATCATGACATGGAGCTAAGATTATATATATGTAGGTATGGAGTCGTGTTAGATTTATGTTAAAATCTATCCTCAAAGTATAACACGAATGCACAAAACAATTTAGAAATTGAAATTAGCTGGGGCTGAAATCTGTATATTTGAGGAATTGAAAAGTCACAGAAAAAGCCCAAACGGTCCAGGCTTCGACCGGGAATAAGTGCAGAGTGATATAGACTGTGAACCGAGGTCCTCCGGTCCACAGCCAGAAAACGGTCGACCGCCCAAAAAGGACATGTCGACCGGTCCTGTTGTCTTTTGTGCATAACGGCTATTTTTTTTCAAATTCCTGTCGACCTGTTAATTTCGACATGTCGACCTTTTTTCTTGCTGTAATTTTTTCTGAAAGGATGCTTCTTTTTGTGAAGAGATTTCTATTCAATTTCAAGAGAAATGGACACAACTCTTTATAGAAACTCTTCATGAAGGAATGCAACTATTCTACACTATAAATAGACTTGAAATCATACTTTCAAAACAACCGATTCTTGCTCTAATTTCTGATCTTACTTTCTAAATACTCTTGCATTCTAAAAGCTCCCAAATTCAAGTTACTTATTGAATCCTTGATAATATTTCTCATATTTTGATTCAACAAGCAACTAACTTCCTTCAAATCTTTGCATTCAATTCATATACTTGAGGATAAGATTATAGGAAGGGTGTACTCAATCGTTGGCAAATCAGTGTTGAAAGAAGAACACAATCAGAAGTCAAACTCTTGTAATTATCCTGTGTGGGTAAGCTTGTAGCCCGTGAAATCAAGTGGGTAAGCTTGTAGCCCGTAAATCAAGTGGGTAAGCTTGTAGCCCGTGAAATCAAGTGGGTAAACTTGTAGCCCGTAAATCAAGTAGTGTTGTGAACCTGTTCCTCCGGGTGAAGCGAGGGTGTTGTTTAGTGAAAAGCCGAAGAGGAGCTTCGGGACTGGACGTAGGACTGGAAGTCCGAACCAGTATAAAATTCCTTGTGTTTTTTACTTTACTTTACTTTATCTTATTGCTTGTGTGTGATTTATCTTTTTAGATCATATTTAGTTGCATAGCTATTGTACAATACAAATTATCATATCATATTCCGCATAGCCATATTTATAGATCCTGCATAAGTCGTACACACTCGACTTTTTCAATTTGTATCAGAGCTTGGTGTTCTAGAGATCGTAACAACATCCTAGAACAAATGGTAATAAAGAAGTCTAGTCAAGGGATTAGAAAGTGGAAGAGCAACAAAGCCGAATCAAGAGAGCAAGGAAACAAGTGTCCCATGGCTAAAGTCAGATCACAATCGGTATGTGTAGATTCATTATTTAAAGATCTTTTGTTAGACCATGAAAAATTATTGAAACTCAATACAGTCGTTTTAGCTATGTCAAAAAAGTACAAGGAAGAAAATTCCAAATTAAAAGAAGAAAACAATCGTTTGGTAAAACAAGCCAAATGTTTTGAAGATACCTTAGAAAAGCTTGTTTCTCAAAAAGATTTCCTTCAAAAAGAAAATGAGCAACTAGAAGATAAAAACAATGTTCTTTTAAAGGAAATCGATCTTTTGCAAAATAGAAATATATCATTAGAAGATTCTTTAGATAATTCTAGTTCTTTAATTTCATCTCTTGAAAAAGAGAATGGAGCTTTAACTGAAAAGAATTTAGAACTATCTAAAGAATGTGAGTTTTTAAAGGTGAATAATAATATTTTGCAAAATGAAATTTCCGACTCAAAAGAAAATTTTGAAAAGTTACAATCTTCTTTAGATAATTCAGAATCTCAAATTTTAGGTCTCAAAACTGAGAATGGTATTTAAAAAGGAAAAATTCTGAATTAAATAAGGAAATTGATGATTTAAAGAATAACAAAATTTCTTTTGAAAATGTCAATAGCGACTTTGGAAATAAATTTGATAAATGTGCAAATAAGTTCGCAAAATTTAATAAAGGTCAAAATGATTTAAATATGATTTTATCTAGATCTCGACCTTTACATGACAAAAGTGGTTTAGGATATAATAAAACTAATCTTAGAAATAGTACTAGATATGCTTTCATGTACAATAAAAATATTACTGCTAGTACTAATGCTCATCCTAGATCCAATTATTATAGAAATTCGAATACTTCTATGACTAGAGATCTGTATAATAGATCTAGAAGTACGAAAAGGAATATCAATAGAGATTACTTAAGTATTTGGGTTCCTGTAAGTTGGAAAAACAGAGAAAAATATATCGATGATTATTTTGATTCGGTAGTTAATAATGAAAATTTTATCTTTAAAGGTTCCATTAAACCCTCTTGGGTATGGCTACCATTCATCTAACCCATGGACCCAAACAAAGCAAGTGGGTACCAAAGTATATATATTCTACTTTTTTGCAGGTACACCACAATAAAAGGAAGGCGATTTTGATTTCTCCAAATGTCTCTGAAAACAAAATTCAGTTTATCAAGTTGCACATGATCCAATATCTCCCGAAGGTACTTTAATTTATGTCTTATGTTCGATTATTGTTCTATCATGATGTTTATTCTTTTTAATCGATGACAAAGGGGGAGAAATATGCATACATACATATATATATATATATATATATTCATGTATCATATAAATATTCATTTTATATGCACTAACATTTTGTTATAGGAAACAGTAAGTTTTTATTATATATACTAACAAAATGTGCAGAAAGCTTTTGGACAGGGGGAGATAAAAATATATAAGCATATATTCAGGGGGAGCTACTCAGTATCTCAAAAATATATGCAAGATATTGTCATCAATCAAAAAGGGGGAGAATGTTGATACACAAGATTTTGATTAATGACAACGTAGAAATAGAGATCATTGACGAGCTGAATTCACATTTATCAAAGTGGAAATCAATAAAGATCATAGTGAAGATCAATGGAAATCATGACATGGAGCTAAGATTATATATATGTAGGTATGGAGTCGTGTTAGATTTATGTTAAAATCTATCCTCAAAGTATAACACGAATGCACAAAACAATTTAGAAATTGAAATTAGCTAGGGCTGAAATTTGTATATTTGAGGAATTGAAAAGTCACAGAAAAAGCCCAAACGGTCCAGGCTTCGACCGGAAAAGAGTGCAGAGTGATATAGACTATGGACCGAGGTTCTCTGGTCCACAGCCAGAAAACGGTCGACCGCCCAAAAAGGACCTGTCGACCGGTCCTGTTGTCTTTTGTGCATAACGGCTATTTTTTTCAAATTCCTGTCGACCTGTTAATTTCGACATGTCGACCTTTTTTCTTGCTGTAATTTTTTCTGAAAGGATGCTTCTTTTTGTGAAGAGATTTCTATTCAATTTCAAGAGAAATGGACACAACTCTTTATAGAAACTCTTCATGAAGGAATGCAACTATTCTACACTATAAATAGACTTGAAATCATACTTTCAAAACAACCGATTCTTGCTTTAATTTCTGATCTTACTTTCTAAATACTCTTGCATTCTTAAAGCTCCCAAATTCAAGTTACTTATTGAATCCTTGATAATATTTCTCATATTTTGATTCAACAAGCAACTAACTTCCTTCAAATCTTCGCATTCAATTCATATACTTGAGGATAAGATTATAGGAAGGGTGTACTCAATCGTTGGCAAATCAGTGTTGAAAGAAGAACACAATCAGAAGTCAAACTCTTGTAATTGTCCTGTGTGGGTAAGCTTGTAGCCCGTGAAATCAAGTGGGTAAGCTTGTAGCCCGTAAATCAAGTGGGTAAGCTTGTAGCCCGTGAAATCAAGTGGGTAAACTTGTAGCCCGTAAATCAAGTAGTGTTGTGAACCTGTTCCTCCGGGTGAAGCGAGGGTGTTGTTTAGTGAAAAGCCGAAGAGGAGCTTCGGGACTGGACGTAGGACTGGAAGTCCGAACCAGTATAAAATTCCTGGTGTTTTTTACTTTACTTTACTTTATCTTATTGCTTGTGTGTGATTTATCTTTTTAGATCATATTTATTTGCATAGCTATTGTACAATACAAATTATCATATCATATTCCGCATAGCCATATTTATAGATCCTGCATAAGTCGTACACACTCGACTTTTTCACACTGGTGTATGCGAAGGCTCATCCTTTGGCATGTGCTGATACCCAGCCATATACCCATATGGTTTACTCCTATGTCCTATTGGTCACCCTAATCCGGCTGATCCTCCCTTGCCCCTAACATCTTCTGGGGATTCTCTCCATTTATCTCCTCCGCCTACTCCATCCCCTTCGTCATGCTCCATTGGCTGTGGGTACACTGCCTACAACTCTTGAAACTCAATCTGCATCCTAGTCAACATGGCTAGGTCTATAATGTGTCCAGAATGTGATATGTGGTTTTCTCTTGCTAAGGGGACCTATGACTGTACAAAAACTATCGTCAAAAGATATCCGAAAGGGATGTTGGTCTGTCACACTTCCCTGGAGGAGATATAATATTGTAAGATCAAGCGGGCCCAATTCACCTTGAGTCCTGCGAAGACTGCATAGGTAGCAATTTTAATCGTGGAAGAAATCTTATCAAATTCGCCTGTCTTAGCAACCAGGTTATATTGCAGTATGCGTATAACAACTCTGGCTAGCGGGCGTAGACGTGTCATATCCCAATGTCTTTCATCTTCATTTATAAAAATCCAACGCAAAACTGCTAGATTTGTCATTTCCACATCTTCCAAATTTTGGCCTTATCCCCGTATATGAAGCATGGCCCCAAATTGGGCCTCAGTAAATCTAATATGCACCCCTTTTACCTATGACTCATAGACTATCATATCATGCTCTTCCCTAACTACCAAATTAGCATCAAAAAGACATACTAACCTTAGAAAACACCTTCTATCTACTATGTTGTGGTCCAAAATGTTGTCTAGCCCTACTGTATTGAATAGTGCCTCCAAAGGGGTACTTACAAAGTCTCCAAACTTGACCGGTCTCCCAAGCAGAACACCGTAACCTGTGGTGCTCACATACGCTTCCACTGTGTCTCTCCAATTGTTTCACCAAGCAATTTCTTGAGGGGTTAATTGGGGAAAAGCAGCGGCGAGGGGAGGTTGCGGTTGCATGGTGGTTTTTTCTTCAAATTGGAGGGAAACTTTAGTAGATTCGGGTAGAGAGCGTCAAGGCCTTCGATTTGGCACCAAAATTGTGCGAAACGGTGGACATTTGAGGTGGTGGTAGGCTTGGAGAGTGGGGAAAAAATCATGGGTTTCGGTGTTGGGTGGGGGAACGAAATGGGGACGAAGCCTTCGGCTTCGTCTCCTTTTATTTTTTTCGTTCCAGTGTCGCGGGGTCGACACCCTAGAAGTGGTGTCGACTCTGGGGTCGACCTCTTACCTTATGTGTCGACCCCTATGCCAACACCGGGGTTGACCCGACCTCTTTTTTCCACTATTTTTTCATTTGAACCCAAAGAAAGAAAAAGGCCGGTCAACTGCTCAATTGTTCTGAAATGCCCACTCCCGCTACATGGTCGTTCTAAATATCCTTCACATTCCAACGATCTATTAAGGACTAATATTTCTTAGGCTTTCCTAGACACTCCCACAAAGTCAGTTCTCTCAACCATATATATTCCTAATCCATTTTTCTCTTTTAACCTTTCCCAATTTATATGGTTTCACAGCCAAACCCACTATCCTGAAATACCGAAACATGGGATTCACCTTCCTTCCATACAAAGTATATTGTACACTTACCACCCAAATTACTTAAGGGTCTCAGGTTTCCATGTTCATTCCTTTTGTGCACAAAACAGATATCCCAACTTTTACCATATTATGCTCTTCCTATTTAGGGGTACTTCTATGGATCTAGGTATATATATATAATATTTTTATTTAAAAATACAAATACGTTCACTCACTATTTATACATGAATCCTAAACCTAGACTCTGATACCAGATGTAACAACCCGAATTCCGAAAGACCAAAAAATTTTCAAAATTCTAATCCATCGAAACTCGTATTGGTCTGTCTGGTATCCTATAGAAAAGACAGAGATATAAAATATATCAAAGCTCAGAAAATCTCACTGCGGAATGGATAAAATATAATATAATCAAAATACAGCCTTACCCAGATAATAATACTGCCTAACCAGTATCCAAAGCTATCATATCTCTACCACAAATCCAACATGTGAGTATGTTATGAGGAGGGGGTCAGAACACAAGTTCTGGTGAGTGGATTTAAACTACACATTTTGGATAACCCTACATATACCGTTCAATTACATTTACTTATTTATTAGGTTACTTAGGTTAACAGCACTCAAGGCTTACACACACGTCGTACCCATTTAATTCCCAGTGGATTAACCTAATACAGTGTATATGTAGCTACCCCCAATATTAAGGTACACCCCATGGTACCCCACTCGCACGGTCTCCGCCGTAACACCACAAAAACATGTGCAGTCCCTCATCCTACCCCGGAGTGACATACGGATCTCTATATAACAACGCTACGTTCCGTATAGAACTGCTATCACCATGCTACGTAAGCGTACGGACTGCCATCTTCGAACCATTAGATCGAATCAGATTCTATCACAGAGTAATGCCCTAGAGTCTATGATACAACACCCAGAGTAGACATACATGTATCTAGACTTTCCCACGTACGTAACGTCAATCGTACTCGATGCGTTAACCGCACATATCCTCTACTGTGCACCGAGTTCCGTGGCAGGGTCGTACAAGAAACACGGAACTCGGTCAGGAGCTTTTCAGATATATGTTTACGCAGATGCTAAGGTCTGCATTTTCAGTGTCTATGGTCCCACCTGACCCCTCCCTCAACTAGTGAATGACGAACAAGATTGAGAAATAGTGACCTAGCCCAAGAGGAAACAATAAACAAAAAATCCTAATTGGTCTGTCCCACACCCATAGCCTTGATAGCAAAAGGTCTATGGTCTTTTGGTTTAGATTTCCATCTTTTCGCATCACACATCACGTATCACGATGACAGTCAATGGTAGGTACCGACATCTTGCTATCAACTAATGGTTAGACCTGTCAGTACTCGAGAGTGGTCTTAACCCAGCCTAGTCACAAGGCAATCGTGGACCGTCGGATCACATATGCCACCCTACAATCTTTTGATTGCCCACTATCATGGCAATCAAGGTATACTCACCGGGTAGAAACATGCAGACCTAACCTCTGTGAGCACGATCGAACGTTGTCACAGCATAGAGGACTACCGTGAGTACCCTCCACATCCCAGGAAGCCGCGTGCTTTCCCTTCTAGTCCTTCGGAGCCAGCTGAATATCAGCAGAACAACGGGCAGAATAATCAGATGGACGTGCTCTCCCCTTGTGTCTCATGATACTACGAAGATCTACCCCGTTGGGTTATTCACCCTCAAACATGCGGACTGGTCCAAGCGCCTCAGTTTAATGTGTTATTAGACCCTCTGTCTAAACATTCAATTATGTGCTTGCTCTACCTCATCAAGTTTCCAGTTAACTTGGTTATTCCCATTCACATTGACTTCTTATTCAAGTTACCAACTTCCTCTTGCTTATTAATTTCGGTTGCAAAGCTTAAACCTTTTTACGTTCATTAATAAGCCTATAACATGTTATTCTTTATATTGTAATCCAAGGTCTGTAATCTACAATTTCTTTATATTATTCATTGTCCGATTCCATAGTTACAATAACATGTTCTACTTAATATGTAATTAAGTATATCTCAATTCACATCTGTTTAACATGTCACTTATTATCTATGATTAAATATAACTTATTTCATCCCATATATTCATCTCGTTCTTTCTTATTTAATCATAATTCCATCTTACACTGTTACTACAACTTGTCTTTATTTACTTATTAACTTAGTTCTCTTAACTAAGATTACCAATAAGTTTCCTTTCCATTTATTCACTACGCCATAGATTTCATACTGCAACATGGAAGTAGTGATGCAGAAAGTGGCAAAAAGTGTTGTTATAGACAAAAAATGATCTGTGGCAACACTTTCTTGGTGATGCATTTTGCCGCGTTGCCTTAGAGTCAAAGGAAACATCTTTGTGACCCTAAGGCAACATCTGCACTGGTGATGCCGTAGGTACTAAATTTACAAAAATGTGGAACCCACTAAAATATGTAGCCCAGGTTCACGGAATCGCCACTATAATCTATAGCCCGGGTTCACGGAATCCTGTTGTGGGGCCCACATGCATAAATCTATGGCAACAATTTTACCACCCAATGGCAACACTATATCATAGCTATGGAAACATTTGACATCACATACTGCAACATTATATCATATATATGACAACATTACATAACATCACACTGAAATTAACAAAGAACTTTTTTTTTAAATTAACCAGCAAACACAATTAGTACTTAGTCAACTACAAAATAACAAAACATAGTCACTAAATTCAATTTTACAAACATTTCAGTTACAAACACAGCTAGTAATAAATTCATGTTTACATAAAACTAAAACAGTTTCAAAATATAGCGCAAGCCTCCAATCCGTTCAATGCCTCTACTGTGTCGAGTACCTCTAGTGCATTTAATAACAAGTTCTTGAACAACCTCATCGCTGCCTCCTTCACCTGCATACATCAGTTGCATTTCAGCACAAAATAAGAGGTATGCATGCCTCAATTGCATTTTAGCACAAACTATGGTCATAGTATAACTGAGTTTCCTTTCAACACAAACTGAGTTTCATAACCGAATTCCATTTGCATTTCAGCATAACATAGTATACTGATCTAAACAATGTGTATACATGTGTACTGATCCAAACATAACTGAGTTACATAACTGATCTAAACAATGTGTATACAAGTGTATATTGATCTAAACATAACCGAGTTTCATTTGAATTTGTGTTTCATTTACATAACTGAGTTACATAACAGAGGCACAATGTGGATACAAGTGTACTAATCTAAACATAACTGAGTTACATAACTGATCTAAACAATGTGTATACAAGTGTATACTGATCTAAACATAACTGAGTTTCATTTGCATTTGCATTTCATTTACATAACTGGGTTACAATGTGGATACAAGTGTATACTGATCTAAACAATGTGTATACATAGTATAACAGAGGCACTGTGTGTATACAAGTGTATATTGAGTAAACAATTAGACAGTTACAATATGGATAAAATTATCAGTAATCAGTAATTTAGGTTTAATGGGCAATGTGGCAAAAATTATCACTAATCTACAATGTGGCAAAAATTATCACTAATCTACAATATAACAAAACTTAAAATTATACCTGAAAAAACTACCCATGCATGCTATTTCATGTTACTTCACTGCTCTACATTGCCATAACAACACACAAAAGAACTCCAAACATGATCCAGGACATACCTAAAGCTTTTGCAAAGAATTTTTCTCCTTTCTCTTGTTTTCCACATTAAATGTGCATTAGGGCCAACTCTTCCTTCATATCTGCCACAAATTCATCGGCTTTTTCCCTTTTTGCTTTTGCTTCAGCAACTTTTCTTCAATTGTCCTCTTTTATACGAGCAATTGCGATATAGTCTTTTCTTTTTCCATCAATTTAACAGTAGTATCATCCAAATCGGCATTGCTGTTGATTTCATACACTTCGTCATGCCACATAAAATAACCGCAATCGCCATTCTGCACATATCTTAAATTCTCGACTAAAACATCAATGAAAGATATGATAATTGACAAAGCAACCGAAAAACCTAATTTATACTTACCGGCCACATGGAGCAACCAAAAAACTTCTTCCCCACATTCGACCCTACCTTCGCAGCCCTCATCTTCGCTGGGATTTTGTGGTGGCAGTTCTTTCTCACAGCCGTTGTTGACGAATATGAAGTAGAAATTGATTGAGCGGTCATTGAACTCGAATTGAAGGAAAAATTGAAGTGATATCACAAACTGCAAACTGCAAATCATTCAGTAGGTTTTCAGGCATGTATTCAGTATTTGTGTGCATAACCAAAACAAAATATGCGTATATTTATTAGCCAGTCTTACACACACACTTAAGAAATCATGTGTGTACTTATTATATAACGTATGTTGTAATTTCCACTTGTCCCTAAGACAAGCCGATCTATTATTTAACATTCTCATTAATGTAATTAGTTATAACAGGTTATTATCATTCCCCATTCATTCCACTTCTTTTACTGTTGTAACTTTCATTCATTTCCCTTGATCACAATTTGTGCCTTTTATTTTTATCTTTATATTTACATATATTTATATATATGTTTATGCACTAGACCTCTCGCATTAAGCCGACCACATGTGGATGTTGGATTTGTCGGGCGGTTCCGGGTAAACTTCAACCACAAGTTGGGCTTAACCTCGTGTCTTAGCACCGTTACATGTATATTTACGCACTAGACCCCTCACATTAAATCAACAACTTGTGGATGCTGGATTTTCCGCGCGGTTCCGGGCAGACTTCTACCATAAGTTGAATTTAACCTCATGTCTAAGTGCTTTTTTAATTTTCCGTTAACTGTAAAATTAGGCATATTCATTCTTTCAAATTTTACTGTAATCTATTTTTACATGTCATATTTAATATCATATTATGTCCATTATTTGATTATCATGTCGCATGTCCTTCCTAACATGTAATTAACTTCATTCTAAAATAACGTATAATCATCGAATCATGTAATTATTTCATTCTAACAAATTAACATGTGATTATCCCAGTTCTTACGGTTAAAGGTTCAAATACATAATATGCCATAGATTAACATGAAACAAGAACATGTATGTATACAACAGTAATCGTTTCCACATATTTTAACAGGTTTATACATTTCAGCAGGTTTATAATTCAACATATTAATGTTTAAACTTATCAAATTAACATTTCAACATATTAATGTTAAAACATATCAATCATTCTGGCAGATTTACATTGCATATTAACGGGGAATGTCAAACGATGAATATACGATTATCAAAAAGGTATATTTTAAATCAACTCACCTAATTGCTTTCCAAATCATGAATCTGGTCTAGATCTAGCATTCCATGGTTCTTCTAACTGAATTTAGAACCTAAATAACCATGGATCTACAATTCTCAACAAAAATAAAAAGGGATGAAAGTGGAGAAAATTAAATTGACCAGATCCAAGAATTTACCTTACTTCGAATAGAATTCTGAACACCCGTTTGTAGCTATATATTCTCTTCCTCCAGATCTTGAATCGGAATTTCCTAAACTAATTATTCTATTTTTTTCTAAAGAGATTTGAGGAGGAAGAAGAATGGCAGAGTCTAGACAGCTCCTATGAAAATATGAAATTTAGGCTAGGCTATACAAGCTTATTTATAAGTGCTCAGCAACAAATTTAATCCAGAAAACAGTCCACGTTCGAACGAATGAATCTGTTCCAGATCGTGGGGGTCGGCCCCGGGGTCGACACCCCCTTTATGGGGTCAACCCCTAACCGGTCTCTTTCCCGCCAGTGTTCCCGCGTTTACAAATTTGATTTTTTTTTTCATTTTAATTATTCGTATAAATGTGTATAATAAACCTTATGTGTATACAAACTTCTAAATCCCATAACTTCTTCATACGTTGTCCTTTTTACGTAAACTCGGAGTCTGCCTAAGCAAGAATTCAGAGACGAACGTAATGATACAGTCTGTTTTTCTTAATTCTGAATATTTAATTAAGTTATCCTCATTTTACCATTTTTAATTAAAAATGCGAGGTGTTACAGACACTTTGTTGGCCCAAGTGACATTCAGAGCAACCTTTGAGACATTAGTAAAGAGGGCTATCTTCTGCACAGCTGAAGGATCTAAGGAGAATAAGAATGGTGAGAAGGGAGAAGGATCTAAGTATCTTGAGCTGATCTACAAAGACCTAATAATGGATATTGACGATGTCGAGTTCCTCTGCTAAGCATATGCATCGCATTTTGTGGGGTATGACCCTATCCTGCGTGTGGATTGGCTACCATTTTATGGAGCCATCTTAGATTACGATAAGAGAATTGTTTATCTTAGGAGCTGAGAAGGGCGTAGTCTGGAAATCCCTTGTAATATTAGAAACAAGGATAAAGCCCTATTGTTTACCTTGTCTCCTAGTTCGGAAGGACCATCTTCGGTCGTTATAGTACGTGAGTTCTTGGACGTCTATGAGGAAGTAACGGGACTTCCACCCTATAAGGAGATCTCTTTTCGTATTGACCTAGAGAAGGATGCTAAACTAGTAGCTTTGCCCTTAAGGCATATGGCGCCAAAGGAAAGAACAGAATTGGATAAACATGTTTCGAAATTGCTACATAAAGGCTTCATTCGACGAGGTACGTCTAAATTGGGTGCACCTATTATGTTTGCCACCAAAGTGGATGGATCTCTAAGACTTTGCATGAATTATAGGGAGCCTAATAAGCTAACCAAGAAAAATAGTTACCCCTTACCCAGAATTAATGATTTATTTGACCACTTTGGAGGAGCCCAAGTATTTTTTCCAATTTGAACTTGCAACTAGATTTCACCGATTGAGAATTTCGGCGGATGGTAAGAATAAAACCGCATTTAGGACGCCAGATGGATTGTTCCAATGGAAAGTTATTCCCTTTGGACTAACGAATGCACCCGCCTTCTTTATTGACCTCATAAGTAGAGTGTTTAAAGGAATTTTAAATAAGATCGTGGTAGTTTTCATGGACGATATCCTTCGAAAATTTCAAGATTACAATGGATCTACGATAAGATCGTTTATTTATTTACCCTATCTAGTTTAATTCATTAACCCTAATGATAAATAAAAAAAATCCATTGAATATAATATATTAAATTTCTTTATTCTATTCCTAGTTCTATAAAAGAGGGAAAATAATAATGTTCTGCCGAATCACACGTAGAGATATTGATAACACACATAGAGTTAATGGTATTTCATAGCTGATAGATTGAGCATGGTAATGTAGGTATTGCTCCACCTTAATGACAGAAAAAAGGATTGATCAAATAAAATTAGTATTATAAGAAATATTATAAAATGACTTTTTTATTTTATAAATAAAATTCTTATTTTTTGATCTGTCTTTTCAATTCGCCTAGTATCCATCGTTTACGGCTAGGACTAATGGGGCATCTAATCCCATTTGCTCCCCTAACTTTCGTCTCTCAGTGTCGGCCCAACAGAGTGCTTTCGCCGACCCTTCTTTGGTGGAAGTAATTCTTTCTTATAAAGAACCCATTTCGGTACTAAAGGTAGGTTGAGATCTTCCACTTACAAGTTAGCCAGATAAACCCTTCTCGGCTCAGTTAGGGACGTTCTTCAAAGCTCTTTCTCGCATTAAAGCTTATCCATTAAGGAATAGCTTGTTATTTATTTTATTTCAAACTTGTTGGGATTTGAATCCTTCAATTTCAAATCAAATCACACATCACAATATACTAGGCCTTCTAATTCCTGACCATAGAGAGCATGAAAGTCACTTAAGAAAGGTCCTAGGGATTAAGAGAGAATCAGTTAAAGCCAAGTTTTCAAAGAGTCATTTCTGGAGAGAAGAAGTTAGATTTTTGGGACATATTGTATTAAACAAAGGTTTGGCAGTAGACCCCGTGAAGATCGAGGCAATTAAGGAATGGAGAGTACCTCGAATCGGTACGAAAGTGAGAAGCTTCCTTGGATTGGCAGGGTATTACTGAAAGTTTATTAAATACTTCGCAAAGATTGCTACCCCTTTGACTCAACTAACAAAGAAGAACTTGGTATTTTCTTGGAGTAGTAAGTGTGATGTGGCTTTTAAGAAATTAAAGGAAGCGTTTTCCAGTGCGCGAGTTCTTATTAAATCCGATGGCTCAAGGATGTTCACGGTTTACACTGACGCCTACGGAACTGGTTTAGGAGCGTTTTCATGTAAGAAGAAAGGGTTGTTGCTCATGCTAGTAGACAACTCAAGGACCCCGAGAAAAGGTATCCAGTTCATGATCTAGAGTTAGTCGCAGTAGTGTTCACCTTAATGATGTGGAAACACTATCTTTTAGGAGAGAAGTTCGAGCTTTTCACTGACCATAAATCCCAAAAGTATTTATTCTCTCAACGTGACCTGAATTTAAGACAACAACGATGGATGGAGTATATTGCCTCTTTTAATTTTATGATCCAGTATACCCTAGAAAAAAGGAACGTCACAGTAGATGCATTGAGTAGAAGGCATGCATCTTTGAATGCAACTTTTGAATCGAATAAGTTGGAGTTTCTCTCTAACTTTAATTTGCAACCCCCGCCAACAGCTTCCAGTAGTTTTCTTGGAGTTATGCTCGTTAGACTCGCTTTAAGAGAAAGGATTCAGAATATGCAAGACCTTGACGAAGAGATAAGAAACTTGAAGGAGAAAGTGGGAAGTAAGAAGACCTTTCCTCATTCAGTTAGATATTCACTGGGCAAGGACAGAAGTTTGCTTACGGATGGACGACTTTGCGCCCCTAAAATGAGGAGTTAAGAAAGGAAATTTTAGAGGAGTGCCATAAGTCGAGGATGACCATACACCCTGGTGGAGATAAAATGTATAAGGATATGAAGAGGAACCTCCATTGGGAAGGGATGAAAAGGGAGATAGACGAGTTTGTGGCTAAGTGTCTAACGTGCCAAAAAGTAAAAGTGGAGCAAGGAAGGCCCGGAGGATTAGTGTTACCTTTAAAAGTTCCCGTGTGGAAGTAGGAACATATTTCCATGGATTTTTTGGATGGGCTTGCTAGAAGTTAGAATGAAAATGAGGCCATTTGGGTTATAGTAGACCGTTTGACCAAGAGTGGTCACTTTATACCAGTCAAGAAGAATAAATTTGCAGCTTCATTGGCCTTGTTGTATGTTAGAGAGATAGTCAGATTGCACGGTAATCCATCTAGTATAGTGAGCGATTGAGACCCCTTATTCACGAGTGAGTTTTGGAGAAGTTTACAAGAAGGATTAGGGATGACCCTCAACTTAAGTACATCTCATCACCCACAAACCGATGGCCAAACGGAAAGAGTAAATCGGATCTTAGAAGACTTGCTTAGAGCTTGCATTACCGACCTTGGAGGATTTTGGTAGCAGCACCTGCCACTTGTGGAGTTTACGTATAACAAAAGTTTTCAAGCGATGATTGGTATGACCCCTTTTAAAGCGCTTTACAGGAGGCCATGCAAATCGCCAACTTATTGGTGGAAAACTACCGATAAGGTTCTACTCGGACCAGACTTTGTCTGTGATTCCACGAAAAAGGTTTCTTTGATTAGGCAGAGGATGAAGGCAGCCCAAGACTGCCAGAAATCATATGCGGATAAGAGCAGGAGGGAACTTGAGTTTGATATAAGAGACTTGGTATTCGTAAAGGTTTACCCTCTCAAGAAGACTATTCAGTTTGGGAAGACTGAGAAGTTGGCCTTTTTGAATTATCAAGAGAATAGGATCTTTGGCTTATCGAGTGGATCTTCCTCAACGTTTATCGGGGATCCATAACGTTTTTCATGTATCTCATTTGAGGAAGTGCCTTCATGATTCTAGGCTCGAGCTTAACGAGATTGGGGACATAGGAAAACTCAAGTTGGAGTCTAGGGTGCCTCGTGCCACTGCAAAGATTGTAGAGCATGGAATCAAAAGACTCTACAATAAGACCGTTCACCTTGTCTGACTACAATGGAGGAATGATCCTGCGAAAAGCACATAGGAGACTGAGGACAAGATGAGACAGACCCACCCAGAGCTTTTCACAGGTAATTTTCCTCTAAATTATGTTTATGGATGCAATGTGATTGCTTGATTGGATGTTAGGGAAATGAATGCAACACAATTGCACAGCGCACTCATATAGAAATATAAGCATATTAGGATGTTTTGCATACATACTACATCATTTATTTCACACACACGCTAGGATTGAGCTCACTTTAGTGAGTCTGCAATTCATAATCACTACGAGTCATGGAAGTTTATGGACGAATTAAAAATAACATGGATGTTAAAGATGAATGTTTAGAGAGAGTTGTGATTTTCGCCCCTTAAGACAGATTTCAGAACGAAATATATTTTAACGGGGGAGAATATAACACCCCGTAAAAATATACCTAATCAAGCTTAAGATAATCTAATTTAAAATAAATAATAATGAGTAATGAAAATCAATAATAAAATAAAAATATATTAATGGATTGAAAAATGGAATTTTAAAACATTAGGAATTCGGCTACAAAATATCATAGTTGTATTCGTGGCGAGATTCTGATCAATTTTCATATGCAATATGTTAGAATCGGAGTCTGTATGAAGGATTTACATGTAAAAGGTGTTGTACGTTAATATATATGCAAGAACGTTTGAAATTTGAATTATAACAAAAATATATGGAATAAAATTAACTAATTAATGGTTGGTTAGAATATTCCATTCAATTCAAAATCGTGTATATATATACACATACAATTAGGAACAAGAATATTGTTTAAATGGTAAGATATTAATAAATATAAATAATGTTAATGAAAATATATTCCCAGCAATCAACGCAAGTCATTGGCCATTTTAGCGACAATGAGGTCGACCTTGCCCTAGAAGGGGTGTCGACCGTCGGTCGACCGCCCTCCTAGGGAGCCTATCGATCGCCTGGTGCGTCCATATCCTAGTGAGGGCTGGTTTGGATGGTGTTTTAGGTTGGTTTATATAAAATGAATGGCCTAGATTAAATCTATGTTAATTTAACGGTTTCTATTCATCAATACACCTATAAATACCACCTAACTCATCTTATAAATCTCTAAACCCTCTCATTCTCCATGCCTACATTCTGTTGCCGACATTCCAGGAATTTAGGTTTCTTCCTCTATCTCTAGCCTATTTCATTTCTAATCTAATTTTATATAGTTTATACTCTGGAATTCTCTACAGTTTATATATGAGATTCAAATCTATATGATTCTCTTATATAGATCTGCGGTAGAATCGAAAATCGACGATTTCAGCATTCAAATCATATTATCTCTTCTCCAAAATCTCTGTGAGTGGAAATAATACTTGTTTAGGCTAAATTCTACATTTTATAGATTTCTATATTGATTTTATGCCTAGAAAGATTTGGTTTCACTATAACATCATATTATAAAACCCCCAAATCTTCTATTTTTGTATATATCGCAAAGTTGTCAATCAATATTTGGGTTTGTGAATTGTTTGAGTTATGTATGAATAATATTTTGGTGATCTACTTTTGTTTAATTGGATTTACTTCTTTTTTTTTAAGAAGTGTTTGTGATGTAAAAAGATTAGGATTTGATTTGGTTTTATTATTTGAATAGGTTTAGATTTCCATTCTAAAATGGATAATTTGAACGTATTCAAATTTGAAATAAATCAAATGTTAATGTTTTTATGAACAACACAGAAAAAGGGCAAATTGGGTTAAATAGAGTTTTATGTATGTATGAATGTATATTTATATATGTATGTGTATGTATGTATATATGTTAAATATGTATGTATGCAATTAACACATTATTCCTATTTCATTACCTAAATTGTTCTAATAAGCCTAGGAATACAATTTTGGGTAGTTATGTTGTTACTTTTCCCATTGTTGCTATTATTAATTATGTTATATATTTAGTAGTTTGATGCAGAAATTAGGCTTGTATACATTTAATGTGAACCAGATTGGCAATTTACACCGTTAAAATGTTTCTTCATTCGAAAGGAAATTTAGTGTTACAATATGTATTAAATATTATATTTATATAGCGTAATTAACGTAATCAAACGTAATAACGACATAATAAATACGTTAGAATAAGGTTAGAAATTTGAAATGTCCCCATATGAATTGTCGCTTATGTGTGTATAAAATGGCTTATATATATATATATATATATATATATATATATATATATTAAATAATGACACACAGACACGAGGTTAGTCGTCAATTGTGGTAGAAGTCTGCCCGGAGCCAACTAGCAAATCCAACAACCACAAGTGAGTTTGGACGATGTGAGAGGTTTGGGTGTCATGGGCTATTTAACTTAGTACGCTATGACACGAGGTTAAGCTCGCTTGTAGTAGAAGCCTGCCCGGAACCGCCCGAAATATCCAATATCTACAAGTAGACAGTTTAATGTGAGAGCTATAGTGTGTGTATATATATATTATATATGCACCTATTATGTGTGTAAATAGGTAGACTTACTATGCCTTAAGAAGGTTTTATGTGGTTTACTTTCTTCTTCTAGTTTAGTTCTTAAGTGGTCAAAGACTAGGACCACTCTGATGGTTTATACCTTGGATTTGGACCAAAGTCATGGGACTCTCCCTTATTAGATTTGGAGTTGGCCTATGGGTCCTCTAAAAAGTGGTTTAGTAATGGCGATAATGGAGTAGGGTAGTTTACCGGAATGTCCTCTTCCTCTAGGAGCATAGTGGCGGCCAACCTAGGGACAAATTCGTTATACGTGGGATGTAGCATGTTATTTAATTAACCAACTGTCTAAGGGAAGTCTTAAGTGGCATAGGTGTTCTACCGTAATATCAGTTAAGAAGTAACATGAGGCGTCCTCCAGAGGGGTCTTAAATAGCCACATGCGGGCCTACCCTAAACCGGTATTAAGTGGCGAGATGCTACTTCTCATATTACTTATGAGAGTATATTTGTAAGGATGTTGACATGCTAGGACAAGGTCATAAGTGGCTAGGGTCCGCCTTAGGGTCATAAGAGATCATAAGAATCCACCCTTAATAAACATAGTAAAAAGGGCCTTAAGTGACCGAGAATGTCCACGTCGTTGGGTTTTCACCCGAAGTACATTAATAAAGGTCTTAAGCGATTGACTCGGATATTCACCTCATTGATTAATATATATTTTTTGTATGTGTGTGCATGTGTGTTTCATAGACATACGTTGACATATATAACTTGCCAAATCTAGAGTATAGTCTTTAAATACATATTATTTTACGTCACCGGAACTTTATGTTCTGACCCCTCTCCTTAACATATCCAACAGGTTAATGTGTGGGGTAGCGACTTGATGGGAGAAACGATGATGGAGCCTGAAGAAGGCGATGAGACTATTATGTTGTTATTAGCTATTATGCTCTTTTATTTACGAAAACTCTGGATAACGAATAATGATGATGCACCATTATAAACAAATATTTGACAATTTGTATTTGGATCAGTGGCTTTTTAAATAAATGATGCAACTTATTTTATTATTATACTTTTTCATTCAGCTGTGTGAGATTCCATCACGTTATATTATTTGTTATTATGTGCAAGTGTAATTCCTTATAGGAACCAACGACCCGTTTAGATTGGCTCTAATTTTCGATGGACCTTTTATGGGTCGAAATTTAGGCCCACTCCGGGCGGGTTATTACAAGTGACCTCACGCTCTCTAGTAGCTACTCGATATGATGATAGGATTCTATTAAAACCCTAGTTTATTGACCAATACTAGTTAATTTCACCATAAATATTTTATCATCTACAACTAGAAAGAGGATCGAATCTTGAAGGAGATGGCATTACTCCGTTGGATTACGACTGCTTCACGTCTTATCTCCTCCAACATTACATTCAAAGCTTGTAACATATATTTAAAACCTAACTAGTTATAATTCAAAGAAACCTAAATAGCAGACGTAGGTCGGAGTCAACTAAACCCATATAAAATTATTGGGTCTTTTTTATTATTTTGGTTTTTTTACTTGTTGTTTACTTCAGATCGATCTTGATATTATTCTAAACCTCCTTTAAGTTCAGTGCTTCCATTACAATTTAGCAGTCATTCCAAATTTGGAGTTTAACACTTGGTGAGAAAGAGAAGGAAAAGAGTTTAAAAGATGAAGATCTAAAGAAATGGCAAGATCTAGAACTATATCAAGGACTAAAGGAAGCTGCTCAGGACATGGTGCGATCGGGGTGTTTCTTCACATTCTAGAAGATCTAGTTATGTAATAAGGACGAAATAGAAAGGATGAAGAAAGAGATGCAAGATGAAGTCTTTGCTAGCTAAAGGGAGATGATGGAAGGTTTTTTTTTAGAAATTAAATCAACAAGGAATGACTAGATATGCTGAAGATCAGAATCAAACTCCAGGAATCAACATGAGGGTTTCAGGGGATAGAGTATAGAAAATTGAAGTAGCCCCTACACAAGTGCAACAACTGATTCTTGGGACAATACTAGAATCGGTGCTAGAATCGATGTTGGTAATGTTGGTGCAAATAATGGGTTTCCTACAGAAATGCCTGAACATATGGAATTGTAGTAGAGAATATGGATCGGAATCATAGGAGGCTACAGATTAAATAATATGTGCCAAAACTTTTTAGGAGAAACAAAGATCAAGAAGGACTCAGAGTTGTGAATCAGAACTTGAATCGATAGCGACAAGAGGAGCATGTGTTTGAATATGTGCTAGGAGTGCCCTCCAGACTGGAGGGTAGGATGTTGTTGTCGATCAAATGCTTTTACCAAACAACATAAATCGAAAGGTTGAGATGATTAGAAGGGTGGCTAGAGGTTTACCTCAAGATCAAAGCTTAGAAGATGTTAACAAAAATCCCTTCACTGCTAACATTTGGAATACTATGAATCCCCTTGATTTCAAGCTTTCGACGATTGATACTTGTGATGGAAAGTCGGATCCAACTATTTAATAAATGAGATATATCTAACATAAGAAAGTGCTTAAAGCTTCGAAAGAAGCTGTAATGACCCGCATTCGCAGAGGGTATTATAATTAATTTATTTAATTATTTAAAAGGTGATTAACAGGATTTAATGGTCGTGGAATTAAATAATGGTGAATATTCAATTAAAATAATAAATTAAATAATATATTTAATTCTGAAATAATCAGAATTGGCTGAAATGGCGATATAGTGTGAACTGGATCATCTGTGATATTTAATTCGGTTTAGAATTGAATTAGAATAACGAATATATTATTTGAACAACAGTTTGAACGTATAATTATATTATAATTAAAATCGAGCTCGAAATGGCGCTGCAGTTCGTAAATTGGCGATTCGAACTTCAACTGAATGTACAGGATTCGTTTTAAGCCGGATTTCTGTGAAACAAGAAACGTTAGGAGCTGGTGGAGTATATCTTTCTAGTGGAAGAGAAAAATCAGGATTTCGTCGTGTAGATTTCGATTTACGTCCAAATCAAATTTCAGAAAAGTCGCTGTGGAATTCCTTTATAATTTATAAAGTAATTATTTATATTTTAAAAGGGAATTTCAATATAAATCGAATATCGGGTTGACCCAGATTTGAAATATCGAGTTAGAATCCATATAAGGTTTCTCTAAAGCTGTATGGTATTCCACTGTGAATATATACGATAATATAAATTTATTTATATTTAATTTAATTATATTTATATATTTAAATGGGTCATTCAGAGCTTTAAAAAATAGCCACTTTTGCAAACGAAGTCGGAATTCGACGAAACTAATTTTTTTGGATCCACAACATCAAATTATTGTTAGATTTCCAGTTTTGTGATTTTTAGAGTCACTATGTGGTCGTACGGATTTTTAGAGTGAGAAACAGTCAGTATTTCGATGGTTAAAAATACATTGTGTGAGCATACGAAGTCGGAATACGACGAAACCAATTTCGTTGGGACCGTAATGTCGAACTCTAGCTACATGTCAAGTTTCGTGATTTTTAGATGGCATGTGTGATTACAGGAATTTTAAAGGACAAACAAACACAGCAGTTGATTATAAATTAATACAATATTCGAATAAAAATATATTAAAACTTCACTATAAAATATCCTTACATCCTAACCCTAACCTTATTCCTCTGGTAAATACTTTTTTCGTCGCTACAAAAAAAATCCTCCAAGCTCAAATGGGAAAATCATATCAATTCAAATGTATTCCTGTGAATCACCAAACATACATACAAAAATTCCCTGAGTGTTTCTAATCGATCTAAAAATAGTTTTATGGTGTTCGGTTACCATAACTGTCGCGCGAATTCAGTACAGCGTTAGATTTGGTAACTAGGGCTGAGAACGTGAGAAGACTGAAGCAACAATTCATGTTTTTACTGTTGTAATTGGAATGAGGAGAGGATTAGGGAGTTCAATGCAAAGTTCTGTGGGTTGCCGCCACCTTTTTGTTCGCTCGATCTAGTACAGCGTGCGTGAGCCGATAACGTTACGGTGGGGTCGAGTTGGGTGTAACGGAGATGAGAGGAAGGAGTTCGGAAGAGAAGAACGATGAGGATGTTTATGTGAAGTTTAGTGAATCAACGAAGAAGAAAGTTGGATTGGATAATTCGATTTGGCTGTGAATGGTATTCCTGGAGCTCGCGTTTTGTCTGAGGAGAAGAAAGGGATCGATGATGGTGGGCATGGGCCTTGCGAAAGGAAAGTGGGCTGGGTTGGTTCGGTGAGGCCCGAAGTTAATTATAATTGAGTTATATTAAATTTAAATACATATACTGACTTGTAAACATCATATCTTGGCCATATTGTATCAGAATTTCGAACAGTCAGTCACGTTGGGATCGTATGGACGGTGGTTACACACTGGAACTGATGAAGAGTGAATCGAAGCTCGTTACAATTTATAGCGAAATAAATTGACCGTCTGAATTGAGAGATGGTTATCGTTATTAACGATGATCGTCCAAAGTGAGTAAATCTCACTAACTCTGAACAGTTTATAATTTCATGTTGTATTTTTAGAACTGTTAGATATTGGCTGATTGAATGTGCGTTGACTGTTTGATTGAACTGCTAGTCAGTTAGTTGAATTTCTATATTTGATTCTGTTTAACAGAATATATCATATGGAACTGAAAGTGATGTTATCTATATTGTTTAACATCTGTGATGCAGGGAAACAGGTTGGAGGAATCCAACTGGATTCCTCAACATTTATTTTACTGTGATTCATATATTGTGGTATATGATGTGATATATAATCTGTTGTTGATTATGTGTGTTTGGACGATATTTATCATTGTTATATGGTATGTTAAATACCATAAGAAATACTGGATGTAGGAAAGGGGATTTTCAAAGTGTATTTTGAAAATGAATTATTTATATAAAATCAATGGATTTTATATTATAAAAGAAAAAGGGTTTTGAATAAAAGAAATATATTTGATAATCAAATATAAGGGAATTATGTTTGTAAATCAAATATAAGGGAATTATATTTGTAAATCAAATATAAGGGAAAGAATTTGTTAAACAGATATAGAGGGAAACATTCGTAAAACAAATATAAAGGAAAATATTTTTCAAACAAATAGAAAGAGAATTATTTGTAAACCATTTACAAATAGGTTAAAAAGGATTTATTTATTTAGGGAATAAATAAAAGTAAAAAAGGATTTATTTATTTAAGGAATAAATAAAGGTGTAAAGGAGATATTTATTTGATAAACAAATAGGATTGAATCAAAGAGATATTTATTTGATAAACAAATAGAATTAAATAAAAGGAGTATTTATTTGACAAATAAATAGAATAGAATCAAAGGAGTAACGTTATTAAAGAGAACATTTATAAAGTGAAGAACCGTTACCAAAAGTAAATCTTTATAAATGAATAAACATTATCAAATAGGAGTTATTCGAAAAAGAGAAATCGATTAGAGTCAGAAATGATCGATTAGAGTTAATCAGTGAGGGTTGACCAGTTAGAGTTAGAGTTAACTAATTAGAGTTAATCAAATAGGAGTTAATCGAGTAGAGTTATCGAATATCACTTATTCGAAGTAGAGTTGTCGAATATAGTGTATTCGAGAGAGGAATAAACGAATATTGGTTATTCGAGGTGAGTTAATCGAATTTAGTTATTCGAAAGGAGTTATCGAATCTAGTTATTCGAGAGGAGTTATCAAATCTAGTTAAGTGAAAGTAGTTATCGAATAGTTTATTCGAATAGAGTTAGTGTAGTTATCGAATATAGTTTATTCGAATAGAGTTAGAGGAGTTATTGAATCTAGTTTATTCGACAGGAGTTAAGCAAATAGAGTTAATCCAATAGGGTCAGTCCAATAGAGTTAATTGATAAGAGTTAAGTAAAAAGAGTTAATCGAATATAGTTATTCGAAAGAAAGGTTAAGTAAGGAAGTTAGTTAAAGAAATTTAAAGTGAACTTTGCCTATTTCAAGATTAGAAATGTTGTTCAGTTAAGGTCTGAGAGGTAGTTCTACCCCAACTTGATTGGCTTCGTTTTTAACTAAGGAATGGCTAAGGTTCGGCAGTAAAGGATGGTAAAGTGAATTTAGTAATTTAAGGAAATGGGTGAGTTGGCATAGCGATGTTTTATCTAAACATCTGCTTAATCCAAACGTAGGAGTTTTGGAAATGTTTTCCAAACAAGAATCAGAAATGTTTTCTAATACAGAAAACAAGGAATGGAAATGTTTCCAGTGTTAATAACGTATATTTTTTAAATATAGAAAATAGCAAATGTTGAATATAGGGAAACAGGAGATGTAAAATGAACTAAAGAGATTAATGTTAAATGATGTTTGTTCGATATAATTTCCAACTGGAAATAATATCGTTGTTTGCACACTTGTTTTTCTTTGATAGTTAACTCACAGACTATCGAAGTTTTGACCATTTTAACGTTGTTAATATGGAGAGACCGGTTGGATTATTATCCAAAGAACCACTCTGTATTGGCATAAGCGTTGCAAATCATATATGCCAAAGATAATTGAAGACGGAGTAAAGTGCAAGGACTATTGTGTAAATCTTAGATAACAGTGCCTAAGATGGATGTATTGAATAGTGCCTTCGGTTCATCCTGTTCCTGGATGACTTGTATGGACGGATGTCTGACAGAGTATTTCCAGACGATCACGTATATTGATTTCTCCAACCGTACCAAGAGTGGAAGCGGAGAAGGAAACTTCTTTTAGCTAACACATAATGTATTGTTGAGAACGTCAATCGGTGATTGGATGGATTTGATGATGTGGCATTCAAAGTGAATCTGGTGTGATGATAAAGCATAGCTTCTAGCCTCATCAACCGGTAAATGACAGAAATCGGGCAGGTAGCATGGCTAAGTCGGTCGCTCCGAAGTAGGGTGTATAATCACCTGATCTAGAGTTGCATTTATTTCTAAAAATCTATTGTCGATACTGTCCCATTCGGGAAACGGTTGCTGATCCCAACCGTTGGTGATATACATTCGATACACTCAAACGAAATGAGTGGTCGGTCATGTGTGGTCGGGTTGCAAGATGTTCTTGTTGAATTCAGTGTATTCCTCTCTAGAGGTACACTAGCGAAAGGTGGTTCCATACCTTGTCATAGTTGGAAATCCATTACCCAATACGTGCTTGCGGTTTTGATTGTACTATATATGTAGAACGTGAGATGAAAGCGTTTCTGCTAGATGATTATTATATTATGGTTGATAGACATTATTATAATATCAAAAGGTTTTTGATATAAAGATAATTTGGATTCTCATAAGGGAAAAACCCATTCCGTTATACGGCGTGGTCTTATGAGATATCATTTACCTGCTTGAACTGTTTTAAACCGTTTTACTCATACCAGTCAAGTAGTCGGGATTTTACAAATACACTTGAAGAGCTGGAGCAGGAGGCTTCAGGATCATATAGCTATAGTTTATTTCCGCTGTGTTGTAAGTGTTGTACTTTGATAATGATGTATATTCAAGTACAGATGTATATTTCAAAGTTATGTTACATATATTATATGTTATTCGTTCCGCTATGAGATTCGTGTTACTCTGATGTTGTGTTCTTCTTCTTCTTCTATTCTAAGTTTCTATCTTATCTATTCTCACCCTCTAATTTCTTTCTTTATGACCGGTATTTTCGACCCTTGGATGTTCGATATGTGTTGTATATCGGATAACCAAAGTCGCCAAAATCCCGGGTCATTACAGTTGGTATCAGAGCAGAAGGTTAATTGATTAACTTGGCTCTGTGGCGTGACTCAGTAGAGATAGGGTTAGTAATACCCTAGATTGAGTTGAGTGTATATTACGAGTGAACGTATTTGTTATTGATATAAAAAATTGTTTTATATCATGGAGATTTATTGAGTGAGTTGTTTATGGATTCTAGTCGATCAGTTTGATCCACTGTATCGGTAGGAGTTACTAAACACTTGAATACGATGAACCGTCAGGGTATGTTTTGAAAAGAAGGTAAACAAAATAATTTTGCCCAAATTATATTTTGATATAAAGGAATTATATTGGAATGATTATAATATAGTGGATATATTGGCTGTTATTATAATTGAGTAAGGTTATAAATTAAATGGTTATGTAAATAACCAATCAGAATTCATATAAGTGAAATACGTGAAATCAGATGAGTTAAATCTGAAATTTAAACCAGAAATTGAATTAAAATTCTGGAAAATTGGATAAGTGTTTGTAAATGGATTTGGATTAAAAATAAGGAAAATTTAAGATCCTGGGAGATTTTAAATTGTTTTACAAGCAGTGTGAATTATATTTTGAAATGAATTTCAAAGTGGAAATGTTTAGAAATGGTTTTATAGTATTGAACTCACTTAGATCGCTGGAAAATAGATTCTGATGATGACAGCTGAATCATCAGTATTCATTTTCGAGTTGTAAGTGACGAATTACTACCAGAGATACGGTTTTGAATTTGTTTTGGGAAAGACAAGTTGTGTTGAATTTCAAAATGGGATTTATAATAATAGAAGTGATATAAAATTTGAATAGAAATTGAATAGAATTAACTAAGTCGAAGAGGAATTAGTTAATCGAGTTTTGAATTTGAAGTTGAACTTTGAAAGGTGAATTGGATTTGTAAATGAATATTCGAAATCGAATATAGAACTTAAATTTGAAATTTGGATTCAAATTAGTTAATAAGCAAGTTAAAATATATTTGAACATGTCATGTTCAAATATAAAAGTGAAATAGACTAAAGAGTTAATTAACAAATTAATTAACGAATTGAGTTAAAATGATCGGGTATAGTTGAAATAGATTGGGCAAGTATAAATATACATGAGATAGGTATGGATAAGGTATGAAGGTATATAAATAGAATGCTCGACGAAAGGTATGTATTTAATTCATATATGAGATTTTATGCGCCGTATCGGCTAGCCGCTTGGCTTTTTCTTTTTCTTTTGGATTGGTGAGGGCCATGGGAGGCTATTTGAAATATCCCGATGCTCCTAGTACAAAGGAGGTTATGGCGAATTTTTCTGGGAATTTAAGGAGTTAGAATATTTTTAAGATAATTTGATAGTTAGAAATCAACGTATCGATATATATATATATAGAAGTCGATAAGGAAACGAACTTAGAAATAGAATAGTAAAATCAAAAAGGAAGACTAAGAATAAAATCTAGTAAAAATAGAAAGAGGAAGCGTATACGTGTTTAAAAGTGAATAAGTAGTTGTATGGAATTGATTATTCGAGTAAGTAGTCATATCTGTTTTGACATTATAAATGTTATTCTGTCAAGGTCTGAGAGGTAGTTATACCCCAACTTGATTGATTTCATTATTAACAAATAAATAGTAAGATTTCAGGCTCGAAGATCAATGTTGAATAAGAGTTAGTTGAATATAGTATTTGGGTTGTCGTAACGATGTTTTACACAACATCCGTTTTAACCCAAATAAGTGTAAGCTTGGAAATATAATAAAGAATATTTCCTAAGTATAGAAATAAACGAGGTCGGAAAAGAGATAAGTAATTGGAATATTTTCCAATTATGAATAGCATATATTTTCTAAAGTTTAGAAAATAAAGGAAGGCGATATTCGGAAATGTTTTCCAAATAACATAAAAGGCCAATATGGTTACTGAAAATATTTGGTTAACAAATATTGATAAAGAAATAGAGAAGTGATTTAACTAATGGAATATTAATTAAGGGCTCGGTGACATGTTCAAAAGGAAAATTTGATTTTGAAAAGAGTAAACTGTTAAAAACTCCCAGGGAAAGACTGTTTGAATTAAAAACAAATTTAACAGAAATTTGTGAGAGCAAATTTGAATTAAAGTAAAGCCAGTAAAGTGGTAACTGAGATTGAATTTGAATGATATCAAGACAAATTGGATTGTGAGATTCAAATTTGAAGTGTAAGGTGATAATCAAGTTAAGAGTTGGGAATCGAGAAGTAACTCGAGTTGAAATGATATTTGGCTTAGGTATAAGCGAATGGTTGGATTTGTGGATAAAAGCAGATTGAAATTTGATTGGGATAACTTTGTATCCGCTGAATTGATAATAGGTGGAAAGGATATAATGATATGCCGACAAAAGGTAAAAGTTTATATTTCATATGGTATGAGATTTTGATGAGCCGAATTGGCAAGCCGCTTGGCTGTTTGATTTTCTTTTGGGATGGAGATCGCCCAGAGAGGCGAGTTGGAGTTTGACGTATTGACCAGTACAAAGGAGGTGCTGGCGAAATTTTTCGAAGAGTTAAGGCATTAGAAAATTTTCAGGATTTTTGAAAATTTTCGTTGGTAAGGATTAATTAATATTTTAATTGAAATTAAATTGGTTCAGTTGAAACTGAAGTTAAGAAGTGAACAAATAAGTTCTAACCAGTCGATAGGGTCGTCCTCTACCTTTTAGCAATTTCGAGGACGAAATTATTTTAAGTGGGAAAGATTGTAATGACCCGCATTCGCAGAGGGTATTATAATTAATTAATTTAATTATTTAAAAGGTGATTAACAGGATTTAATGGTCGTGGAATTAAATAATGGTGAATATTTAATTAAAATAATAAATTAAATAATATATTTAATTCTGAAATAATCAGAATTGGCTGAAATGGCATTTTAGTGTGAACTGGATCATCTGCGATATTTAATTCAGTTTAGAATTGAATTAGAATAACGAATATATTATTTGAACGACAGTTTGAACGTATAATTATATTATAATTAAAATCGAGCTCGAAATGGCGCTGCAGTTCGTAAATTGGCGATTCGAACTTCAACTGAATGTACAGGATTCGTTTTAAGCCGAATTTCTGTGAAACAAGAAACATTAGGAGCTGGTGGAGTATATCTTTCTAGTGGAAGAGGAAAATCAGGATTTCGTCGTATAGATTTTGATTTACGTCCAAATCAAATTTCAGAAAAGTCGCTGTGGAATTCCTTTATAATTTATAAAGGAATTATTTATATTTTAAAAGGGAATTTCAATATAAATCGAATATCGGGTTGACCCAGATTTGAAATATCGAGTTAGAATCCATATAAGGTTTTTCTAAAGTTGTATGGTATTCCACTGTGAATATATACGATAATATAAATTTATTTATATTTAATTTAATTATATTTAAATATATTTATATATTTAAATGGGTCATTCAGAGATTTAAAAAATAGCCACTTTTGCAAACGAAGTCGGAATTCGACGAAACTAATTTTGTTGGATCCGCAACATCAAATTATTGTTAGATTTCCAGTTTCGTGATTTTTAGAGTCACTGTATGGTCGTACAGATTTTTTGAGTGAGAAACAGTCAGTATTTCGACGGTTAAAAATACGTTGTGTGAGCATACGAAGTCGGAATACGACGAAACCGGTTTCGTTGGGACCGTAATGTCGAACTCTAGCTACATGTCCAGTTTCGTGATTTTTAGATGGCATGTGTGATTACAGGAATTTTAAAGGACAAACAAACATAGCAGTTGATTATAAATTAATATAATATTCGAATAAAAAAATATTAAAACTTCACTATAAAATATCCTTACATCCTAACCCTAACCTTATTCCTCTGGTAAATACTTTTTCCGCCGCTACAAAAAAAATCCTCCAAGCTCAAATGGGAAAATCAATGGGAAAATCATATCAATTCAAATGTATTCCTGTGAATCACCAAACATACATACAAAAATTCCCTGTGTGTTTCTAATCGATCTAAAAATAATTTTATTGTGTTCGGTTACCATAACTGTCGCGCGAATTCAGTACAGCGTTAGATTTGGTAACTAGGGCTGAGAATGTGAGAAGACTGAAGCAACAATTCATGTTTTTACTGTTGTAATTGGAATGAGGAGAGGATTTGGGAGTTCGATGCAAAGTTCTGTGGGTTGCCGCCACCTTTTTGTTCGCTCGATCTAGTACAGCGTGCGTGAGCCGATAACGTTACGGTGGGGTCGAGCTGGGTGTAACGGAGATGAGAGGAAGGAGTTCGGAAGAGAAGAACGATGAGGATGTTTATGTGAAGTTTAGTGAATCAACGAAGAAGAAAGTTGGATTGGATAATTCGATTTGGCTGTGAATGGTATTCCTGGAGCTCGCGTTTTATCTTAGGAGAAGAAAGGGATCGTGGATGGTGGGCATGGGCCTTGCGAAAGGAAAGTGGGCTGGGTTGGTTCGGTGAGGCCCGAAGTTAATTATAATTGAGTTATATTAAATTTAAATACGTATACTGACTTGTAAACATCATATCTTGGCCAAACTATCAGAATTTCGAACGATCAGTCACGTTGGGATCGTACGGACGGTGGCTACACACTGGAACTGACGGAAAGTGAATCGAAGCTCGTTACAATTTATAGCGAAATAAATTGACCGTCTGAATCGAGAGATGGTTATCGTTATTAACGATGATCGTCCAAAGTGAGTAAATCTCATTAACTCTGAACAGTTTATAATTTCATGTTGTATTTTTAGAACTGTTAGATATTGGCTGATTGACTGTGTGTTGACTGTTTGATTGAACTGCTAGTCAGTTAGTTGAATTTCTATATTTGATTCTGTTTAACAGAATATATCATATGGAACTGAAAGTGATGTTATCTATATTGTTTAACATCTGTGATGCAGGGAAACAGGTTGGAGGAATCCAACTGGATTCCTCAACATTTATTTTACTGTGATTCATATATTGTGGTATATGATGTGATATATAATCTGTTGTTGATTATGTGTGTTTGGACGATATTTATCGTTGTTATATGGTATGTTAAATACCATAAGAAATACTGGATGTAGGAAAGGGGATTTTCAAAGTGTATTTTGAAAATGAATTATTTATATAAAATCAATGGATTTTATATTATAAAAGAAAAAGGGTTTTGAATAAAAGAAATATATTTGATAATCAAATATAAGGGAATTATGTTTGTAAATCAAATATAAGGGAATTATATTTGTAAATCAAATATAAGGGAAAGAATTTGTTAAACAGAGATAGAGGGAAACATTCGTAAAACAAATATAAAGGAAAATATTTGTCAAACAAATTGAAAGAGAAATATTTGTAAACCATTTACAAATAGGTTAAAAAGGATTTATTTATTTAGGGAATAAATAAAGGTAAAAAAGGATTTATTTAAGGAATAAATAAAGGTGTAAAGGAGATATTTATTTGATAAACAAATAGGATTGAATCAAAGAGATATTTATTTGATAAACAAATAGAATTAAATAAAAGGAGTATTTATTTGACAAATAAATAGAATAGAGTCAAAGGAGTAACGTTATTAAAGAGAACATTTATAAAGTGAAGAACCGTTACCAAAAGTAAATCTTTATAAATGAATAAACGTTATCAAATAGGAGTTATTCGAATAAGAGAAATCAATTAGAGTTAGAAATGATCGATTAGAGTTAATCAGTGAGGGTTGACCAGTTAGAGTTAAGAGTTAACTAATTAGAGTTAATCAAATAGGAGTTAATCAAGTAGAGTTATCGAATATCACTTATTCGAAGTAGAGTTGTCGAATATAGTGTATTCGAGAGAGGAATAATCGAATATCACTTATTCGAAGTAGAGTTGTCGAATATAGTGTATTCGAGAGAGGAATAATCGAATATTGGTTATTCGAGGTGAGTTAATCGAATCTAGTTATTCGAAAGGAGTTATCGAATCTAGTTATTCGAGAGGAGTTATCAAATCTAGTTAAGTGAAAGTAGTTATCGAATAGTTTATTCGAATAGAGTAAGTGTAGTTATCGAATATAGTTTATTCGAATAGAGTTAGAGGAGTTATCGAATCTAGTTTATTCGACAGGAGTTAAGCAAATAGAGTTAATCCAATAGGGTCAGTCCAATAGAGTTAATTGATAAGAGTTAAGTAAAAAGAGTTAATCGAATATAGTTATTCGAAAGAAAGGTTAAGTAAGGAAGTTAGTTAAAGAAATTTAAAGTGAACTTTGCCTATTTCAAGGTTAGAAATGTTGTTCAGTTAAGGTCTGAGAGGTAGTTCTACCCCAACTTGATTGGCTTCGTTTTTAACTAAGGAATGGCTAAGGTTCGGCAGTAAAGGATGGTAAAGTGAATTTAGTAATTTAAGGAAATGGGTGAGTTGGCATAGCGATGTTTTATCTAAACATCTGCTTAATCCAAACGTAGGAGTTTTGGAAATGTTTTCCAAACAAGAATCAGAAATGTTTTCTAATACAGAAAATAAGGAATGGAAATGTTTCCAGTGTTAACAACGTATATTTTCTAAATATAGAAAATAGCAAATGTTGAATATAGGGAAACAGGAGATGTAAAATGAACTAAAGAGATTAATGTTAAATGATGTTTGTTCGATATGATTTCCAACTGGAAATAATATCGTTGTTTGCACACTTGTTTTTCTTTGATAGTTAACTCACAGACTATCGAAGTTTTGACCATTTTAACGTTGTTAATATGGAGAGACCGGTTGGATTATTATCCAAAAAACCACTCTGTATTGGCATAAGCGTTGCGAATCATATATGCCAAAGATAATTGAAGACGGAGTAAAGTGCAAGGACTATTGTGTAAATCTTAGATAACAGTGCCTAAGATGGATGTATTGAATAGTGCCTTCGGTTCATCCTGTTCCTGGATGACTTGTATGGACGGATGTCTGACAGAGTATTTCCAGACGATCACGTATATTGATTTCTCCAATCGTACCAAGAGTGGAAGCGGAGAAGGAAACTTCTTTTAGCTAACACATAATGTATTGTTGAGGACGTCAATCGGTGATTGGATGGATTTGATGATGTGGCATTCAAAGTGAATCTGGTGTGATGATAAAGCGTAGCTTCTAGCCTCATCAACCGGTAAATGACAGAAATCGGGCAGGCAGCATGGCTAAGTCGGTCGCTCCGAAGTAAGGTGTATAATCACCTGATCTAGAGTTTCATTTATTTCTAAAAATCTATTGTCGATACTGTCCCATTCGGGAAACGGTTGTTGATCCCAACCGTTGGTGATATACATTCGATACACTCAAGCGAAATGAGTGGTCGGTCATGTGTGGTCGGGTTGCAAGATGTTCTTGTAGAATCCAGTGTATTCCTCTCTAGAGGTACACTAGCGAAAGGTGGTTCCATACCTTGTCATAGTTGGAAATCCATTACCCAATACGTGCTTGCGGTTTTGATTGTACTATATATGTAGAACGTGAGATGAAAGCGTTTCTGCTAGATGATTATTATATTGTGGTTGATAGACATTATTATAATATCAAAAGGTTTTTGATATAAAGATAATTTGGATTCTCATAAGGGAAAAACCCGTTCCGTTATATGGCGTGGTCTTATGAGATATCATTTACCTGCTTGAACTGTTTTAAACTGTTTTACTCATACTAGTCAAGTAGTCGGGATTTTACAGATACACTTGAAGAGCTGGAGCAGGAGGCTTCAGGATCATATAGCTATAGTTTATTTCCGCTGTGTTGTTAGTGTTGTACTTTGATAATGATATATATTCAAGTACAGATGTATATTTCAAAGTTATGTTACATATATTATATGTTATTCGTTCCGCTGTGAGATTCGTGTTACTCTGATGTTGTGTTCTTCTTCTTCTTTTATTCTAAGTTTCTATCTTATCTATTCTCACCCTCTAATTTCTTTCTTTATGACCGGTATTTTCGACCATTGGATGTTCGATATGTGTTGTATATCGGATAACCAAAGTCGCCAAAATCCCGGGTCATTACAGAAGCGATGGGACATTATTTCCAACTTTACTTGACTGATTTAGCTACAACGTGGTTTACGCGGTTGGAAAATTAATATATTCATACACGGATTGAGTTAGTGGACAAATTCTTAATGAAGTTCAGAGTGGATGTCTTTAGGTCGAGGAATGTGATGTCGTTATTCAATGTGAAGCAAAGACCCGAAAAAAGCCTTAAGAGTTATCTATCCAGATCCAATACAACTGTTGCAGTAGACAAACCAGGTCTATTAATTATCTTGATGACAGTGGTTCCTAAGGTGGTAAGCAATATTGATTTCAAGGTTGTTTGGAGAGAGACCCATCATTGGACCTCGGTGAATTATATCATAAGGTTAAGAGGTACCTACGGTAGGAGGATGTGAAGGCTAAGAAAACCTATCTACTTGATAGGGTCATGTTATGGAAGGTGGATGACCACTTAAAGTTGATCCTAAAAAGGACAGGGGAAGATGAAAGTTGATGATGATGGAATCAAAGAGCTGAGGAAGCAAAGGAAAGGACCAAAGTATTTCATTTATAATGAATTGACATAGACCCCCGAGAGAATCTATCAGGATACTAGCGAGCATGCCCTCTATCTAGCACTGTTTATTCTACTAATCGAAAAAGGAAATTTGGAAGACACTGCTTGAGATTGACAGGCACAACACCAACAATTGCAAGCATCTGCATGACTTGACTGAGGAGCTGGTTCAGAATGGTCAACTGCAGTAGTACGTCAGGAAATTAACTACAGTGGTCCAGATGGAGAAACCACTACCTGCAATCAGACCAGAAACAACCACGGATCTGATTCATGACCCATATAATCCCACGATCGAGATGGACGTGGGGGCATTTATTATTTCCTACTTTTTGCACTTTTCATTTACCTGCTTTTGTTAATATGGACAATAACCTCAGACCAAAGTACACATATACGAAATCTGAAGAGATCTTTAGGCATGCTTTGAGTTGCATGTCCGGGATGGTAATCTAGGATTTTTGTTTGCTTTCTTATTTGCTTTGCTTGAACTTTTGATTAAAAAAATTCCACTTGAAAGTGATGAACAACTAGGCCACTCAATGCTACCTTCCGGAGAGAAGGAACCGAAGTGCAAGAAGGAAAGTCGCATCACCGGAGACTGAATGTATGCGCTTTCACAATCGTCGAAGACTAAGAGTAAAGGCACGAGAGTAAAAAGGATGGGCTTAGTTGTTCGCCTTCGTGCAAGCAGCAGGACATATTACCAGAGAGTGAAAATGATGGCCCTTTTTGGTTTCTTAATGGTGCCTTTAGGAGAGAAAGAGATAAAGTACAAGAAGTGAGTCATTTTGCTGAAGAGTTATATGATCATCTTGCTATCATCGGACCTTTTTCACAGGACAGTGACTGGACTGGGTTCAAGTAGGACTTGAAGATAGCCATGATAGCCCGACGATGAGCGGATAAGGTTTGGAGAAACCTTGATCGGTCTAAAGAGACATGAGTCGGTTCGCTTAAACTATGAACTGACTCGTTGGTATGTAGAGACAATAAAACCCTCAACTAAATGGTCCTGAAAGATCGCCCCCTTGACCTAACTCAACGGACAGCATAGACTTTTGCATTAAATCTTAATTCTAAACAATTTGCCGAGAGCATCAAATTGTTTGATTTGCATTGAACAGATCGAAGAGACTGTAGCTCAGACTTAAAACAAAATAGCCTAACAAGGCCATGCCCCAGATATGATGTAGTGCACTTGGAAGACTCTAACTCAAGAATTGGATGTTAGAATGCTTTTCCTTAAGCGAGATTGAATCTCTATCGGTTTACCTTGAGCGGGATTGAGTCTTGATCGGTTTACCTTGAGGGGGATTGTGGTCGGCTTAGCTGGTGAGCTTTTCCTTGAGCAAGACTGACTCTTAGCTAGATTGCCTTGAACGAGATTGAGCTTCGGTCGGCTTAACAAGATAGCTTTGCCTTGAGCGGATTCAGACGGCTTAGTCTAACAAGTTTTCCTTGAACGGATTCAGTCAACTTGTCCTAACCACTTTGCCTTGAGCAGTTCAATCAGATTGGCCTAATAATTTTGCCTTGAGCAGGTTCTATCGGCTTAGTCTGAAAGTTTCACCTCGATTGACCAAACAGCTTGGTATTGACTTGGATTTGCTGAAAAGTGCAGTAACTGAAATTTGATTAAGGATTTGGATGGAAAGCAATTGAAGTGCTCAATAATCGAACCTGGATCATATGGACCTGTTCTTATTTAAAGCACGACATTCATTCAAAAAATGTACTTTGAAGGGCAAATGTTTGCTCACTTTTAAACCAAAGCAGCTTTAGTGGACTTTGGGAATTTAAACGAGGTCGTATTGGAATCGAACTTCATAGAAGCATTTAGTAAACATCAAACATGAACTTTGGAAGGTTTCTTTAAGTTTAGGCATATGCATATGACTCGATCCTGAGTCATCATGATGACTTAGGTACAAGTCATATTGATTGATAGGACGATACGATTCAACTAGAAGATAGGAAAATGGTTCAAAAGAGAAAAGTAAAAAAAAATATTCATCTCTATGACTCGAACCGGGATCATACTTATGACTCGGTACAGAGTCATAGGATTAACTCGGATGACCTCACGCTTGTTGGCAATGGCTCGGTATGATGGCTGGATTTTACTGCAACCTGATTTCTGGCCCAACATCGACGAATTTGCTTATAAATACCGGATCATCTCAACTAGAAAGGGGATCGAATATGAGAGAAGATGTCATTGCTCTACTGGATTACGACTACTTCACTCCTTACCTCCTTTAACACACATTCAAATCGTTTAACGTGTATATAAAAGGACTAACTAGTTACGATCCGGAGAGATCTAACTAGCATGATCGTAATAAAAGAATGATTAAAGTGAACGTAGTCTGAATTTAGCTAAACCACTATAAAAAAGTTGCATCTTATTTCTGCTTTTTTACCATTTGTTTATTTGTGATATGTGAATGATCTTCTCCGTATTATCTTTAAGCCCGGTGCTTCCATTATAATTTGGTGTTGATATCAATTTTGAAGTTAATATCAATTGAGAAGAGATTGTGGAAAAGATAGTAGATACGAAAGATAATATTGTAAATCCATTCACTAAGGCACTCTTTCGATCTGTTTTAGGAAGATTGCTCAAAGCATGAGATGAAGATGAAGTATGCGTACCAACGGATATTTAAAATCTGAAATAGTTCATATCATGAAAGAGAGAGCAGATACGAAACATGATATTGTAAATCTGAAAGTCGTTTGCATTCGTATCCCAAAAAGGATAACATAACAGGAAAATAGTGTAAAGGACAAAATGAACAAAAAAATTGTTCCATAAGGACAAGTGGTTAAAATTTTATCCATAAGGACAAATTTTAGTGTAAAGAGAGGAATTATCGTGGGCCCCTAAATTCCTCCCTTTACACTAAAATTTGTCCTTATAGATAAAATTTTAGCCCCTTGTTCTTATGGAATAATTTTTTGTTCGTTTTGTCCTTGAGGCTAAAAACCCCATTTTTCTTAGGATTATAATTAATATTTTATGTACTAAAATATAATGAAAAACACATGTTTATTTGTTTATCTAAGTTAATAGTTTTTATTATATGAATTTAATGCCTATTAATTGTTCAAATATATTTATTATCATCATGTTTGTTTATTTTTCACACTTCTATAATCAATGAGATTAAATAAAATATGCTAAACCGAATTTTTTTTTTTTTTAATTTTTTTTTTATAGATCATTGACGGATAGGACAAAGATCCAATATCTGTTTGTATTTGTAGACGTGAATATCAAAGATCCAAGAATAATTTCAAATGCAAATATGACGCTATCCTTATCAAAAAAGTATTCGTTTACAGGCTTAGGATGAAGCTCCATAATGGTCGTAAATGCAAGTTATTGATCGATAAAATATGGACGTGCCTATGGACGATTATGTAATTTATTTTTTAATCATAATCTTAATTAAAAACAAATGTTTTTTGGTTTTGCCTCTCTTATATTTGTTATATTGCGATAACAAATGATGAGTAATTAACCTTCAGCATATATAAGTTGAAAATTTCAAAAGCATTGTTTTATTGATTATAGTTACAAATGAGTTCATAAACATGAGTATTGAGATATTTGTAAAACACAAACTCCATAAATGTTCCCTAAGAAGCATCGAGAAATTGACTACTATACATAATAGTCTCAAATGGTGGTTTACTAGTACCGTTAGAAGCACCAAGAGAATGTGCACTTGTAGTTGTTTCTAGGTTTCACCAAATGGACTCAACAAGAGTTTTTGTAGGTCACATAACTCGGTTAATATAGAAAATATCATAGCAACGGCTTACAACAGTCACACACACACATGTAGCAATCATTTTAAAACTTAAAATATCTTCTTTTTTTCTTTTTCTTTTTTTGGTGACTTGGTCAATTTTTCAACTAAAAATATATAATACATAACTGATTTCGACCAAAAGTTGTTCCCTATGGCCTTAAACCATTATTTAAATAAAGATTTGTGGTTGATATTGAGACTCTCCAAAATAGAGGTTGTGAAGCGTATCCCCCACACATGATTGTTTCTATGGCTGTTATGGTAATGATAACCGCTACCGATACATGAGAATCATTACCGTACCAGTACTACTGGTAAGTCAAAAATAGCTACCGATAATTTACCGTTACCAATGGTAAAATATTCATTGGTATACCGTTGGCTGGTAATGGGAAATTTACCAGTTCAACAAACATTCAAATTTTGTTGCACTAAAATAAAAAGCAATTATCTTGTTTTTTTATTATTACTCTATGATATTTATATCAGTATTACGACATGTTTTAGTTAACATCTAAGTATTTCTTAATCCATCACAGCTTATTTACAATAATATGAGATAATAACATTTATAATCTCAAACTTTAAACCTAACAAAACTTAAAAAGAATCATCATCATAAATAATACTACAAAATCTTCTTAAAAACCACGACGTATCGTTAAAAGTGTCTATTGTTAAGGTTTGATCTAATAGTGAAAAATAAATTTAATATGATTGGTAAATTTACCGTTACCACTGGTTTTGACTTTTCTTTACCACTATATTTACCGTTAACAATGGTAAATTTACCGTTACCATACCGACAACATTGGTAAACCAAAGTGGCTCAATTTTTTTTACCAATTACTTGGTATTGGTATGGTACCGGTAAATTTACCGTTACCATAACAGCCCTAATTGTTTCACATGCTTTGCACGTCAATTATAATTTTAGAAACTGTATATATTTTAACATAATTAAGAGAATGATTTGCAAGATCATACAATTATATTTATCCATTGAAATTACGTGTAATTAGTTTGAAATTTATTTTTAAATTGCAGTTATCTACTTTTTTTTTATTACTTTTACTTTTTCTTATGCTAATTAATTTCGATCGATGTTATAAAGAATATTTACCAGTTGAATCCTATGTTTGCACGTGAATCATATTTTTAGAAATTATATGTCTAACATATTCATAATAAAATGATTTTCATGAATATTTAGTTATATTTTTACATAGCTAATTTAAATTTTTATTTTAGTTATTAATTAATAAATAACAAGTACGTAACGAATGTCTACTTGTTAAATTCTACGCTGAAATGAAATTAAATTTATTGACATGTATACAAATGCATTTCGAATTCGTAAAAAAAAAATAACGGCTAAAAAAACAACAGCTAAACCCTATTGAGCAAATTACAAAACTATACACATAGTATTTTTGAAAGTTGGCGGTTAAACTAGAAGTTTACGCTTTAAATACAACTATATGCATCAAAGCACCAACAGTAACTGAAATTTAGAAGCAACAAAAACCTTGGAGAAACAAACGCTGCTGACGTGGACAATACTTTCATAGAATAGGATTTTGTTCACATCCTTTTGAGGGATGTGAACAAAACACTCCACCCTAATTGGTGGAAATCAGGGAGACCCATATGGACCCCCCTGATTTCCACCAATGGAGGCTGAGTGTTTTGTTCACATCCCTTAAAAGATGTGAACAAAATCGCTCTCACTTTCAATTTCTACGCTGCTACCCTGCCAACCAAGCTCTGAGAAAATCCAATGTAGCATACGGCAAACAGGTCAACACATTATATTACATGATACTCTTTTCACACACACACAAAAAAAGAAAGAAAAGGAAGAAGAGGGTTGGGGGAAGAGGGGGGGGGGGGGGGGGAGCATTGTTGGATTGACATATAATGTGATTTAAACGCCGTTTAAAGGAATGAATGCATTCGAGTCTCCACCAACAACATAATTTAGGTAATCCATCAAACAGGACTTGCAGAAAAAATGCAGATGAACTGTTCATTATAACCATGACAATTTAACAAAATCAAAAGAAGACGTCCCCACATTTTAGCCAGAAGATCCTCCCCCATGAAAAAAGATGAGTGAACAGGAATTCAGCACCTGGAACAAATAAGATAAAAACATGCTTTACTGGATAGAAGCTCTTGCTTAAACTCTGGTGTATGTATTTATACTGGAGCATTTCGTAGTAACCACAAATAGGTTTGTCAACTGGCAGGTTTTCTTTAAACCAGGACCTGAGCCCGGTTACAATATTCAAAACCCAAGCCCAGCCCAAACTCATTGGGTATTTCAAAGTTTCAAACCCGATGCCCGAGCATGGTCCGTCGGATATTTCAAGCCTACTGTATAATATCCATATGCCTAAGTCGTGATATTTATGCTAAAACCATATTTTAAACTTGCAACTTCATAAAACATACACACACAAAATGCAAACGTACTAATTTTATAATGATAAAGCCTAATTCACAATAAAAGGACTCAGATAAACATCCACATACAGACAAACCAAATGGTAAACAAATAACACACTCATGCTTTGGTGTTACAAGAAACTAGAGGGTCATTTGATTTATTTAATAATTTGTATTTTGAGTTTTCAATATCAATTACAAAATATATGTGAAATAATGGAGGGATGACGGAGGAAATGGAAAGAAAGAGAGAGGGGCAACAAAGGGGATGGAGGGCTCGTGCTTCTTTCATTCTTCAAAACATGGAAAAAAGATGTTTAGTATTTTATGTAAAATTTGATTTTTAAATTTGTTTTTTACAATATGCATGTCTTGTGCACACTTCTATAAAAAAAAAAAAAAAAAAAAAAAAAAAAAAAAAAAAAGGAAAACCAACCGCAGCCTAATACTCGGGTGGGTCTGGCTCAAACAAAGTTGGGATTTGATGAAACCATGCCCAGCACTAATAGTAACTAGACTGATCTGGATCAAACTTGGATAATTAAAGTTAAACGCATACATGTATGAAAAGGGTGGATTCAGGCCAAAACCCACACCGTGGCCAGACCAAAAACACTAACCCATATACTAATACGTCACCTGAGACAACATACCTTTACTGTATGATTATGGTATATGAATAACTCTCTGTTAAGTTAAATTATGAACATAATAAATCTATTTCGATTTTGAATTGCTTGCTAAGTTTCTTCTATTATTATTTTTGCAATATTTTTCTACCAAGCAAAATTGAAAGGGAATGCCAGCTAGACATAAGTTAAGAAAACGCTTATAACCATGACTGATACTCTAGGTTAGTAACAAAGAATATAAGTGGCAATAACCTACTTGTAATACTTAGTTCAATCAATCGAGAAGTAAAATGATATGAAACCCAACATAAATGCAACCGTAGACAAATGAAAGACTTCTACTTTGCTAAACACGAAATAACCTCACACTTTATGATGCAGGCCATGTTTTAACCGAATACAGAGCTGAAAGCCCAAACAGAGAGATGTACCAAAAGAATGAGAATGTGGCTTTGAAGCTTCTAATGAAAGCAACTTAAGCTGTTGGAAATTGGTAAAAGTTTTTTGCAAACTTATAAAAGGATACTCAAATTATGAATAACATAGTTTTTATTCTGAAAAGTTGAAAATGATTTCTAGGTAATTCAATCCCAAGCCTTGTTGATTATTGTATACTCAATTACTGCTGTTTGTTTTCTTAATAATGAAAATGCTAGTCAATTTCTAGCAAACTGAAGTTTAAGAATTTAAGAATTTCGAATCAACACTTTAAAAGATACATATTAGATAGTCATGTATCTCCTAACCACTGCCAACATTCTTAAATCGCGATCACAACTCCTATAAATATATCAGGCTACCATGGTTCTCTTAGAAACCTGAGGCTTCACTCCCTTGTAGTCATAATCAATATAGGCATAGTGGCGTTGATTCCAATTGTTGTACCCCACTGACAAAAGGAGCTGTGCATTGGTAAAATCTTTCCAATATATTGCTGCTCCCAAAACAACCAACCAATATGTTTTTTCGTTTTTTTTTTTTTTTTTTTTCGTTTTTTTTTTTTTTTTTTTTTTTTTGAACAAGGTTTGCCACAGGTGTAGGTTTTCGGGACTCAAACTCGTGCCCATTGGTCTCACAGTCCAAATGAGCAACCAACAATCTTCTTTATTAAGGTATGAAATGTTGATACAGCAATGTAATGTGTTATCCTTTCCTAGAATTAATCAACTCAAGGTTTAACAACCTACTTAGACCTTTGTTGATTAACTGGAGTACAGCAAAACTGCACTCCATGATTTACTGATATTTCATACCTTAGTTGCAATCTCAGGTACATATAATTCCACAATGCTTTCAGTTAACTTTTGAAACAGTGTGATAATGTACAGATTGAGCATTTATTAATATTTTGTGTGGTATAAATTTTTTTTTTATTATTCTACTGAAAAGAGATCTGGGCTTATGGAAATCCTGTCATTAACAAATCCATGACATTTAGTAAATCAGGATATGCCTAACCAAGGTTCAAGAACTCGGTTTCGGTCTCGGTCATTTGAAATTTTGCTAATTTCGGAAGTTTCGGTTTCAATATGTTTTTGGTTTTTGATGGTTTGTTAATGAAAATTTACCTGAAACTATGAACAATGTCATTAGAATATAGTTAAAAAGATTTAAATGAACTGAACTATTTAAAATTAGCCTCATTTATAAACCAGCCCAACTTGGTTATCTTGCACAGCCCATTTATAAGCTTCGATAACTATGCTTGTATGTCAAAAAGCTATGGAAATTTGGGAGCTTTGATTAATTATTTTTCATTAGAAGCTTTTACTAAATTTGCATAGCACATTACTTATTTTTCATTAGACACTTTTACTAAAAATCAGATGGTTAACAATATAGCACTAGTACATTCCCTCAAACAAATACAATTCAATTTTGTGACCATTTTGATATTGTTACCTAATTTGCAAATTTTGAAACCTCAAGTTGTCATTTTTATATTGTTAATTAATTTGCAAATTTCTGGATAAATGTACATAGCTTTAGTTTAAGTTCATTGATAGCAGAGTTAGCTTAATGTTGTTCATAGCTTTAGTTTGAGCTCACTGATATGACTACAAATATATGCACACAAACTGAGACATTGAAATAGAGTGAATTGGGAAGAAATACTTTTAGCAGGGAAACAACTTCAATATGGGGTCATGCAGATTGCAGACACATTGAATGAGTTGTTGAATTAGCAGATAAAGGGACATTGCAATTCGTTTATGTATTTTTGGATTTCATGTCTGTATTGTGTCATTTTTTGAAAAAAGTCACAGTAAGGTTTGCACTTATAAGTCACATACCTATCTCTTGTATGAAAGTTGAGAACATTGCTCTTCTGAATTCTTAAGTTTGTACAATAAAGCTACATAAGTTTTGCTCTAAAGATCACAAGAGTAATGGCGTTTATACAGTTCATTGGTGAGTGCCCCTTTTTTTGGAGTTATTTTTAGTGTCCTATTACTAATTTTCCCTATTATTTGAGTTTAACTTCGTTATCTTCCAAAAACAAATTTTGTTGATTGTTTGAGTCAACAACCTCTTCCTCTATTTTAGGTACATAGTGCTTACCCTCATCATCTTCTATTTTACAGTTTTGACGGATAGTACTGGCTTGATCTTTTCCAAAAAAAAAAATATTGAATCTAATCAAAGTTCGGTTGGAGAAGATTAAACTCAAGAAGACTAGATTTCAACAGTAAGAAGGAACAAATATGTGGAAGCACGGCGGCATTTTATCACTTGTCATTTTAAATTCAGTATGCTTTTATAAGTTATATCATATTTTCAATATTATATGGGAAAGTCTACATAAAGACAAACAAATACTGTAGTCCAGATTTTGTGTACATAAATTTGTGTCTAATTTTGTGTCTCGCTCCCTATTTATTATAATGCTTGAAGTTTGTGTAAAAAAATAACATTCATCTGTTGTATGATTTATTGTTTATTGTTTGATTTTGTTTCAATATTTTTGGTTATGTGTGATCATGCAAGTATTTATGTTGTGCTTTCATATATTTTGTGACTTATATTATGGGATAGTAATTGTTTTGTGATTTTTCATTAATTGTTGTAATATATACTTCTAAACATTTGAATTGTCTCACAATTTGTTTCGAGATTCCGATACAAAAGCCAAAAAATTATCGAAGAAAAATACTTCTATTCATATTGAATTTCTGTCCTTTTAACTTATAATTTGTTATTATACCAAACAAACTGACTTTTTAGAAGTAGAAGCATTTTTCATATCAGCATAAGTGCTTTTGCTTTGAGTTGCCAAATAGACCCTTAGTGATTCTCATCTTTTATTTGTTTATGATATTGCTCTTAATTTTCAAATTGTTTACTCATTACACTACTAATCTCTATGAATATCATTTTAAAAAAAATCCAGAAATTAGGTACTATCTAACTCCACATGAAAGTTGATAAGGTGTTTGAATTAGGTAGCATAATTCTTTCTGCATCAACATGTGCTATCAAACTTAAGTTGTAAAATTGTACTATGGTACGAGCAAGGTTTGATGTTTCACCAAAACAATGAGATTTCTGTTGTTCCGTTTTGGTTTTGGTAAAAGCAGCGACCAAACCAAACTGAAATTCCGGCTAAAAAAATTAAACTTAAATTTGTTCAGAAGAAATTCAAAAAAAAAAAAAAAGATTAATTTGAAATTCAAGTACTTCAAAATTTAACTTAGAAAACATATAAAATTACAAAATATATAAATGACGTAACTAAAAAAGGGTTAAAACAAAAGTATATAAACACATTTTTTAATATTAAAAATATTAAAGAGTAATCTGTATACTTTACGTTTTAAATTGAAGATAAAATATAAATTTTATTCAGTAAATTAAACAAATATATGTATAACGTTTCAAAACGGAAACCATAATATTTGAAGTTTACGAATTAGATCAAAATTTCTAAAATACGAAGATGGAAACCGAGATCTCGAATCTTGGTTACAAGTCGGCAAACAACCATCATATCTATTATTTTGCAAAATTTAACGTTCTATATTTATCATGGATTAACATCAAGTTTTTGAGAAAATAAATGGAACATGGCAGTTTGGACCTCAACCTTTCGTTTTACTCGATACTTTAAACAGATATTAATAGTTCCTTGTTAGTTATGATAAATGTAATTACATCTTATGGCAAATATAGTTTCCATCATATTTGTTTTTGTGCTAGATCAAAGTTAGTGACATAAGTTGAGTATGATAGCATTAGGACTATCAATTTGGTGGGCCGCACATTTCTTTTGTAAGTATTGTATCCAGAAAATGAGGTTTACCAACTTCATCATTATCAACTTCTTCATAGTCTCTTATTAGTAAGAGATATATATTTTGATCATGTCATGCCATGTTATACTACCTTTAAATTAGAGGTTGTCATTTAATATACAAATCTCTTTTGTCACTTTATAAAAATTTCACAAATGAAATAAAATGCAGCCAATGTCATTAAGTTGTAAATATCAATTATTTTGCAAACCATGAATAAATTAGAGAAGCCAAAATATTACATGGTGTTTGGTTCTAAAAAGAAAGTGTTTTGCATTTTCAATCATCTACTTTAAAATACATGGAAAATGTGGAAGAGATGAATAGCGGTCAATTCGAAAAAAGATTTAGCATGTAAGATTTAAAATGGTTGTTTTTTTTTTTTTTTTTTGCATTAAAGGAAATATCAGCAAATATCTTGTAACAACCCGGGATTTTGACAATAAATAGCTATTTAATTAGAATCTCAAAAATAGGAATTTTTGCGCCTTGGGCTTTTTTGCGCCTTACGCCTTTTTGTGTGCCTTAGTTGCGCTTTTTTTTTTTCTGCTATCACTGTAAAAACTGCACTTACAAATACAACTTAATATATAGTTTTGACAATAAATAATAGCAGAGTTCGCAATTTTAATGATAAAACTTCATAAGTTCATTCACAAACCAAAATAAGTAGTCAAAAAACCATTCAACCTAAATTTACAATAACAAAATACTTAAAAATGAAAAAAGCACGCTTTTTGCGTTTTGGGTTGTTTTGTTCTTTTGGGCTTTTTTGAGATTTTTTTGCGCTTCATTAACAAGAGCGCCTTGAACACAAAAAAAAAAAAAAAAAAAAAAAAACTAGTTGCGCCTTGCACTTTTTTGCGTCTTTGTGCGCATAGGCATGCGCCTTGACTACATAGCACGAAACTTTAACCGACGCGTTCGTCTCGGAATTCTGATCAACTTTCATGTTTGGAGTTTCACGAACGGAGCCCGTATGAAAAAGTTACGGACGGAATATGAAAACGGACGGAAAATAAATAAAACAGAGTATCTTATATATAGAAATAAATAGTTACCCCAGCCACCTCACTGCCAGGTCAACCGCTTGCTGCGACTGCTTGATTGAGCTAGGCAGTGACGGCTAGGGTTTGGCTGTATAAAATAATATATGAATGGACAGATGTTTAATAAATCAAATCTAACTGTTCAAGGCCAATTCCACACCTATAAATAAAAGAGTAAGGCCTCATTTTTTTTTCCATACAAATTTGTAGCAACAGCGGAGGTCTGCCATTTTCCTTCCTCTTCTAACCTAATTTCTAATTTAAAAATATATTCATCTACAACAAATCATATAGAATTGAGAGGATTATCAGATCCAATGAAAAAGAATGTAAATTAACGATCCAAATCAGATTCTCCTCTCTTCCTATTTTCTTACATAACTACATATCTGAATATATCCCCTTTTCAGATAAATTGTAGGTTCATAAGAATTTGGGAATTGTAGGCCTAAAGATTATTCAAACTTTGGATTTGGATGCTTTCAAGTGAGTGGAAAATTTACGAATACAGTTATAATAGTTTATTTATTTCATTTGAATTAGATCCAAAATTTTATGCTTATTTCTATCAGATCTGCTCACTAAATTGTTGTAATTGGATTGACACCTATCAGATCCGACTGTAAACATTGTTAAAACTTGTATATTGTGAATTATGGTTAGGCATAATATTAATTTTGGGATTCTTAAATTTGTTTATACATATCTCCTACAATTATGTTGTAAAATGTATTGTGGATGTTGCAAAGCACTGTATATCTAGAAATCAGTCTTATAAAACACCATTTAGATGTAGCTATATTCCAGATCTCTATTTTCAGTGTTGAAAAATAAATTATGTGAATATTGGATAAAAAGTTAAATTGTGTGATTGTAATTTTAAAAGAATTATACTTATTTGCATTCGATGTTGTTGGGTTTTGGCTTAATCATTGTAAATATGTTGTTTTCCTCTTTTTGAACAAAAAGATATTATTTTGAATTCACAAGAGATATGACAAAAGGATTGAAAAAGGGAAAAGTCGTGCAAACGTACGTATAAATATAAATATACATATTTGTGCGTAGTTTGCATCAACTATTCTAAAAATAAACATATATATTTCTTGTAAATTTGAAATATGTCTATTCCACAAATCAGGCATAACTTACAATAATTACAGCTAACGGTCTTTTCGAAAGATTTGAAACCTTTTGGCAAGAATGAATGCAAAAAGGAATGTTTGGTTATTAATTAAACCAAATCATTAAACTTAATAATAATAATAATAATAATAATAATAAAGATAACTACGTTGACCGCGCGAAAACATAAATATAAATATACACATATTATCCGTCCAAATTAGCATAAAATGGTAAAATATACATTATATTGAATGTTTGAACGATATTCATTTATGAAATCATATATGTAAATTGTATTCCATATTAAATGAATATATTTATGGTGACCATTTGTAGCAATCAGTGTAATTGATTGCTATAAATAAGACTATAAATAAATAATTAACCATTGTAACCGATGTTGATTGGAGTAAAGTAAATATAATAGGATAATGGTTACAATTCCTAAATTAATTAGGATTAATGTTGTACACCCTAATTAGAAAATTTAAATTATAACCGCATTTAGACACGAGGTTAAGCTTAACTTGTGTTAGAAGTCTGCCCGGAACCGAAGGACAAATCAAGCATCCACAGGTGGTCAGCTTAATATTAAGGGTTTGATGCGTAAATATAAATGTAACAAGACACGAGGTTAAGTTCAGCTTGTGGTAGAAGCTTGTCCGGAACCGACCGGCAAATCCAACAGCCACAAGTGATCAACTTAATGTGAGAAGTCTGGTGCACAAATATATATATATATATATATATATATATATATATATATATCAAGCAACAAATAAATAAGAATAGCAATTGTCTGTTGTGGTACAACAAATAGATACATTGGGACTGATAAATGATTGCCTTAAGAAAATATGACTGTTGCGGTCATAAAGGGCAATAAAAAAAGAAATAGAAGTATATGGGTGTAAAAAGAGGATTACTGGATATGGATTGTTGTTTAAACACTAAGTCCAATTAGGGAAGTAATCAAATGAATATCCTAGGGTAAAGAGGATATAACTTCCTTATTTATATTAATGAATATAGAACTTATAATTAAAAGTAGAGTTGGACTTAGTAGGTTGATGTAAAAAATATTATTAACCATAGGAGCCCGCGACGATAATAAATCTTATGCAGATAATATTTCTGTGGAGAGTAACTAAATGGAAAAGAGGTAATGACGTGACCCACTTTATCCCAATAGAGAAAGGTACTAAAGGCTAATGGGGTACGAACCAAATAACTTTCGCGTATAGTTCGCTTCCTGAGTCTTAAGCGGCTGGGGTTGAAGAGTTCACCTGAGAGTAGGTCTTTCAGTCTACGGGTCTTAAATGGCGTAAGTGTGTGGAGCCTACCCAAACCTGAAAACTAAAAACGTCAGATATGGCTACCTACCATACGGGAAGTAGTAAGTGACTAAGGGGGTTATCCAATAAGGTCAGCTAGAAGGTATAGCATAGTAGTTAAGGCGCTAAGGCGCAAAAAGGCGCACGGCTTGAGCCTTGGGCTTTTTTGAGCCTTGGGCTTTTTTGTGGGACTTTTAAAAAAAGGCGCACTGCATATATTTTAAAAAAAAAAATCCTGCAGCATATATATATATTTTTAAAACATAAAAAACTGCTGCAAAAAAAAACAGTTGCAAAAAAAAAAAAAAAACTGCTGCATATATATATATATATATATATATATATATATATATATATATATATATATATATATTTTTAAACCATAAAAAACTGCTGCAAAATAAAAAAAACAGTTGCAAAAAAAAACTGCTGCATATATATATATATATATATATATATATATATATATATATATATAACACTGCTGCATATATTTTAAAAACAAAAAAATGCTGCAAAACCAAAAAAACCTGCTGCATATATTTAAAAAAAAAACTCTGTTGCATATAAAAAAAAAAAAAAAACTGTTGTAAAACAAAAACCAAAAACTGCAGAAAAATGATCAATCGAACAAAATGGTTGAAACCCTAAGTCGAATTGGATGTCGACCTTGCTCAAATTCAATGTCGAGTTCGATTTTGCAAACCCTAAAGTGAAATCCTAAGTCGAATTGGATGTCGACCTTGCTCAAATTCAATGTCGAGTTCGATTTTGCAAACCCTAAAGCAGCGACAGTTTTTTTTTCCTTTTTTCGATGTCGACCTGGTTGAAAACCCTAAATCAATTTGAGGCGCGCCTTTCTGCGCCCCGGAGCCTCAGAAAAAGGCTCCAAAGGCGCGCCTTTCTTGCGCCTCCGTTAGAGGTTGCGCCTCAGCTACCAGGAAGGCGCAGGACCTGCGCCTGCGCCTTAGGCGCGCCTAGGCGCGCCTAGGCGCGCGCCTTAACTACTATGAGGTATAGCAAACGATAAAATAGCATCTCCCACCTTATACGGGGTAAGTGTATACGCGTGAATGACGGAAGTCTTACCTAGTAGGGTTTGTAGCTAGTGTCCTCTAGTTTATAAGAATATGGAACAAGTTATCGAGAGGTATTAAGTGACCAATAAGTCCGCCTAGGGTCTTAAGTGATCGGGAGAATCCACCCTATCTATCATTGATAGTGGAGCAGAAAACAATAAAGGGTAAGTGGATGGAAAGGTATATATATAAAAACTCCACGGTTAGGGGTTCACTTCTCGGTCTAATAATCAGCTAAATTATGGTTTAAAGGCTTCCTAAATATATGCGTAAACGTTCTATCTCAGTATCATAGCTTGGAACACTACTGTGTGAAGAGTAATGGGGTCGTGCGTAAACATTTACAAGGTTATGCTAGAATCACTAATCTTGATAGACATACATCTTGGGTTGAACCAAACGGGATACATCTGTGTATTATAATCTATGTTATACATTTCATGGTCACCGGAATTTTGTTGTTCTGACCCCCTCCTCATTACAACTACCCAGGTTTTCTAGAGAAAGTCGGGTTCTCACAGGTGTTTTAGTTTGGCTTTCGGTTCTTGTTCTCTCTCATGCTTGGTCTTGGCAAAGTGACTTACTTTAAAAAGGTAGTTACTTGAGTTAATACTAGTTATCCTATTTTGTTTCCGCTGTGAGTTTTGTTATCGTACTCTGATTATGCTCATGCTCGTTTATTTGCAGGTACCAGATACACACCCCATGCTTGGATGTGTTCAAGTTTTGATTTTTGTCGAAATTTGGGATCAGAAAAGTGTGGGGTGTTACATATCTTCCCTCTTAACATTTTCCCTTTTTCTGAGCTGACCGAGATCCTCCAATTCCTCTTTCACATCGTTTGATATGCATATTACAGGCGCAAAATACAAAACACATTTTCTAGCCAACCACCACCTTTGCTTATGTAAAATGTAAAGATGGAAAATTATAATGATAAAGAACAAAGTGCATCGGTTAAGGCACTAAAGCGTGTGGTGCTGTATTGCACTATAGTGATATACTCTACTAGCACTACAACCATAGTTTACCTCCCTAAACTTTATGCTCTACCTAAGAATTTTGTAGTATACCAATCAATAATGGTATGCCGACCGGTGACTGAGAGTATTGGTTTTGATGGTTAATTATTGTAGCGGTTTTGATTGGTTACTGGAAATGTTGTTATAAGCGATCAACACTTGTTTAAATATCTAGCATACACGGGATATATCTTTATATTTATTTTCTTGTTTATTTTTTAATGTGAAAATTAATTAGGATTATTAGGAGTATAAATGGAAGGAAAACAAAACTCAAAGCACTTCAGTTTAATAGATTGTTAAATGGAAGGAAAAAAACACAAAGCACTTCAGTTTAATAGATTGAGAATTACCATCAAATTTACATTACACTGTTTTTCATCGGTATTAAAACCGATGATAGTAGCTGATTTTTTTTCTACAAAAATGGCTAATGAAACACCTAGAATATAGAACTGCCCAAAGGTAGTCAAAACCGGTAGAAAACTTCAAAACAAAGTCTTGGTTTCCCTAATACTATGCATAAGAGAGAAAAAATCTACTATCACAAAAACCAATTAACATAAAGGGTCAGTATGATTCCTAAGCTCAAATTTGGTAGGACCGCCACGGCAAAACCAATTAGTAAGGTAAATTGTGTTCTTTTAATATTTGTATAAAAATAGTAATTATCCAACATGTCAACATGTCACATATTTATACTATACACTTGGACATTAGTTGATGTGAGATTATGTGCGGGTGGTTATGCTTAAGAAAAACATAAATTAAGGACATGTCCTTATTTTCTAAACTTGTCAGTTTTACACCCTTCCCATTAAAAACCTATTTTTTACATCCTATTTTTGATTTCTTTCTTTTTCACCTCTTCCGTTTCCAAATTTAAAAGCAGTCACTTCGGCATGAATTATGGCGGTAATAAGTTATAGACGTACATTCTAGAAGTGCATTTTAAGGTTAGTAAAATTATCCATATACCGTCGTAAATTTAACCTTTTTTCAAACAAAATAGGGATTTAACTTACAAAAGAAAACTGAAAGGGACCTAAATTTATGATCATAAAAATGCATGCCAATGTTCCCAAAAAAAATTTGAATCTGCACTACCACCAAATCATACATCCAGTTATATCACAATTAACTGGTATATTTCCATGACCCGTGATGTTAATTGTGAGATGTGGGCATTCTTAACATTATTATCGAGTTTCCTTAACTGGATTTCTAATGGATTTTATATTTTGATATTTTGTAAGGTGAAATTGAAATTCCATGCGGACAACGTTGATCAAACAGATCAACTTGAAGATATTTTACGACTTCATCTAGAGTCTATAGGCAACACTAATGTTATTTTGCCTAGAAATCATCTTACTCCATATGTACAGGTATACGGTTATCATATATGATTATGAACTTATTTAAGAATCTCGACCTCTCCTTATGAGTAGCAATGATGAACTTAAATTCATATATAAGAAGCATGGCTAAACTAATCTTAGCAATTTACTGAAAATGTATATTTTTCCATTTTTGGTATCACAAGGAATATGATTTGTCTCCATGTTCAAGGCTACAATTTTCAAGTCTCCTACCATTTTGACATTATTCAAGCTTCAGTTCTTACACATACACGACACTACACTTTTACTCTTTAGCATTAAATATGCACGTTGTAATATTATATGCTACCTTTTGTTGATTTGGATTTTAAATGGGAAGTGGGAAATTATCATATTCCAGCAGATGTTGCTCGGAGTTTTAAAACTCTTGCTCCCAATGATACTCGAGTTATTGTCAGACGCATAGTAGACTGGTTTAAAGGAATCATAAATCACTGATATTCGGTTGATTTTGATGAAAATATAAATACTTAAATCAAATTTCATAGAAACCTAACTATTTGACACCAAACGTATTATAATTTGAGGCCCTCAGGTAACAATGCTCAATAGCTATAAAAAAAATCAGAATTAATGAATTTATTCATGTTACCTTTGATTTTTCATCAACCGTTAGATATAAAGCTTCACATTCTTACAACTGAGCGGACAAGATCTGCCATATAAAAGTCCCCCAAATTGCAACTTGTGCTATATTCTGTTCATATGCTCTTTGTGTACGCAGATGAAAGCAGAAGAACACGGAAATTTGTTCCTTTAAGGCGAACAAGAAAAAATATCAATCTTCTAACATGTGATGTGAATCTTAAAGATCAAAATTAGGATATTGTTAAAAGGGACTCCATTTCCCAGTGTAAATTTCAGAAGCACTTCATTTTAGAAAAATTGTTATGGGGACTTCACTTATAAAACGGTTTACAAGGTTCACCTCCCATGAAAATAAAAATTCGGCAACCATCCATAAAAATAAAATAAAGAAAGCTATTTTCGATGAGATTTTGTTAAAAGAATATAATGTGAAAAAACGGTGATTGGTCATCGGAAAACAGATATTAGTTTTGAATTTAATCTTTTTCTGTGTGAAGGAGGACAGCCTTGTTTTACACTCAAAGCAGTTTTTTTTATATAATAAAAAAAGTCCCATCGTATTACTGAACTGCCCCCAAAAATAATGCCATTAAGCTTCTTAATGCACTGAACTATTCGTCCACTTGAAGTAAAACACGACATCACATGCAAAATTACTCTCATCTCTTTATTTCATGCACTTGAGCTTTCATTTACTTATTTATCGTTATTTTGCTTCAGACCATAATTAATTATGTGTTATGTACAACATTTTCTCACAGTGTTTAAGGTCATTCTAGTTAATATAGTTACAAACGGTTATAAATCATCGAATCCAATGATCGTCTAGAACAGTGTTAGTTGTGCAGTTGCACATGATAAAATAGACAGTAAAATAGCAAATGCCTTCAATGCGTGTATGGCTTCGATGACCATGGTTACAAGTGGAATATAGTATATTCATTCATTCATGCATGCATATAGATGAATAACAGTATCGACACTCAGGGAGACAGAGGGCCTAAAAGGCAACCGCTCTTGGCTCCATTTTCAAGCAGGTCCCGAATTTCATAAGATATCAACTTGCACAAGTTGATGAAAATGTCAGGGTGCGGCTGGTTTATCAATTTTAATTTTGGATTTTCACCAATATAAAAGTGTGCATGACGCATATATATTGTGAAAAACGATTGATTTAGAAAACGAAGTTAATACACAAAACAGAAAACAACCTTTTTACTTTTGTGCTTTGGAAAATAATAGAAGTAGGAGAGATAATCCATTATTTTGCCGTCCCCTCATCTTCCTTCCAAACCCTCCGCGCCACTCCTTTACTCTTTCCATACTTTGTAATGAATGTTGAAAACTCAAAACACAAAATAGAAAATAAATCGGATGACACTTCATATTTTGGAGACAGGCATAATTATGAAAGGCACGCCAAGGCACGCACTATGGCGCACGGCGCGAGGCGGAGTGACGTTTGCGTCTTTCTTTCTTTTGGCGTGGCAAACATGGAAAGGAAGGGCAAATGGATAATGGCACAAAATGACATGGTTTTTTTTATTATACTATTGTTTTTAATTTTATTTCAACTTTAAAAAAAAAAAAAAAAAAAAAACTATCTGATGAAATCGAAGATAGAGCCAGGGAACTCAACCGTCTGTCACACCAACCCCTCTTCTAGCTAGCCCAGCGAAAATATCAATCCCCAACCCATTTTATAGATATAACCAGGGATAACAACTGCCGCCTTAAGGGATACAAAGCTCATAGGGCCAAGACTCGAACCTACAGCCTCAAGAACCTTTGGTCCATAGTCGTTAAGCAGCCCTCACCAAATGAGCTATTTAAAAAAAAAAAAAAAAAAAAAATTGACACCATGTTTGACAAAGAATGTACAAACTACATAAAAATTAGTATTAATCATAATATGGAGTATTAAAAGGAATGTACAACATCTTTGACACCATTGATCCACTATCCTTAAAAGGATATTGACGATTATAATAAATGAAAAACGGAAAATATGGATGACGCATTCGATATTGAATATGTTTTTGTATTTGATGATGATGATGACTTTACTGAGCATTGTTGCTACAGCAGTAGGTGTGGAGAAAGCTAAGTATCCGAGTAGAAGAACAACCAAATTGAGAAGTTTTTTATCATCCATTCAGCTTTTTACATCTTCACGAAAAAGAAACAAATCTAATTGGGATAAATGAGGAAGACGTTGAAAACTTGAAACTTATGAATCTAATGATGCATACACTGATTTAAAAATAAAACTATTGAATCATATTCAGATTTCAGTTTATCAGCTTGAAATTCTATATATATGATAATATAGTTGATGTTTTTTTTATTTTGCAAAATGCCTAAAAAAATTGTTGTATTAGTATATATGTTTAGGATAAATATTTTAAAAAAATCTACTGTTATATATATTAAATTAAATTAATAGTAAAAAAAAGTGTGCAGTAAATTATAAAGCATGTGCTATTTGCCGCACAGTGCGCCAGGCTCCAAAGAAGCTTTGCGCCTTGTATGACATTAAAAACCATAAAGAAAGAGATGTTGCAAGGTTTTTCATTTTTCATGGTACATGTTTGTGGTGTTCTCTTGTTTCACTTCCTTTTGTTTCTCCTGGAGTTTCTCTGCATCTCACATTTTCGCAAAATTTCACCGTGGCTTTCTTCTTCCACATACAAATCTTACTTTTTAACATATAGATACATAATTCAAATATAATTCCTTTGCACTTTTGCATCTTTGCATCTTTGCATTTTGTAGTAATATCCTCTCATCTACAACCCAAGTAATTAACCAAATGAATGCAAATAAAACCAGTGTTCCTGCAGTAAAATGCAACTATGTTCGGTACCATACTAACATTCGTGTTCGGTATTATATTTACATTGTTCCCAATTATATTTATTTTGTTATATCTGGTTACCTCTTTCTAACCATTGTCTCTAATCGTTGTACCCGAAAAAAATTCCATTTTGGATCTCCTTTAGTAATTTAAATAATTTGAAATTCACAATCTATCAACTTAGGTTTATAATGTGTTGCTAATTATAACAGTAAAATAGTAATGAGAAATTACTACAACCATTATGATTTGATTTTTATTTTCCCTTTATTAACTTCTTTTTTGGTCTCGTGGCACTTGTACTGGTATACTCAATTATGGTTTCCACGCTTTAATTGGTTTTATCTTTTACTGTGACATCTCATCATTATCGATGAAGATATGAAAATTGTGGCGATGAAGACAAAGTATTTAATATGTCATGAAATAGCATTCTGTATGACGGTTTGATTTACTAAAGAAACCTTCTTTACCCAAGTACAATAGGAGACAAAAAAATTTGTTAACATTAAGTCCATAGCAGTATAAAAGCAACGGCACTTTTGTGTTGAAACATGTTACTTTAATCTTGTACATTGTCATTACTTATGTACAGAGCTGCTGCCAAATAAAGGAACACAGCGATGAAGTACACTAATACAAAAATTGAACTAAACTGAATCAAATATTTTATTATGACGTTGCATATAAGTAAACAAAAATTACAGCTTAACCTTTCAGATTAAGTGGTCAGAAAATCCTTATGTTTTCCACATGCAAATCACTAGCATATTTCTTAAATTACGTTCACTCCATTCAACTTTAATATTTGTGAAAAACAGGATAATTAGCAAAACATAAAACTACTTTTGCGTAAAATTACGGCCACTCTTAGGAGTATAAAAATAAAAATAAAGAATTATGCGCATATGCAAGGATATTTCAAACAAACAAATTTCAACCACATCTTAACAAGGTTTCGCTCTATTTGTTTGTATTCAATACTTGAGACAGCTGGGAGCTATCATGTGTATTCATAGAACTTCCTACGCCAACAGTATAAAAGACCGCTTCTTACACCTTTGTCAAGGGATATTAGAGACAGTTGGGAGCTTATTAATATTTATTTCGCAGTCATGTTGATGAAACAAAAATGCAATTAATTGCAATTCCTACAATATTTCACAGCGATCAAAACAACTTCACTGATTTATTGGAGACAAATGGCAAGAGATTTCTACATCAAATTTGTTGCCAATTTGGTGTTTGAATGCAATTTTTATGCAATTCCACAACAAATTAACCATAACTAACGACACTTCGTTTATCAAATCATTTTCTCAGATGAGGTGATACTAGCTGATTTTATGCATATAACATAGGTCATGGGATATTTTTTAAAAGAGTATACCATTTATTGGTGAAGTGGAACAAAAACCTACAAAATTATATCCACGGTTATTCAGCAAAAGGTATATCATACCTTCAATTGCAACTAAACTAATTCATGCCGACCTAGCTATGAACAGACTGGTGGCCTGAATATGCAAGATACTGCCTGGCTGCACATGGTATTCAAAACCAAGTGAAAGAACAGATCAAATGACCATGATGCCATTAACAATGTTGGATGCGACAAACAGGTACAGTCTTCGTCTTCTAATATGATTCCTCAACTATATATGGTCTTAATGCTTTATTTGTTACATGTAAATAGGCACTACTGATCACCAATGTGCATTGGACATTTTTGGGAGCTTAAATCCATTTACTTTTATTTTTAACTGAACATATATAATATTTTATTATTTAATTTGTATTGGAAGAGTTAATAAGAAACATTACCTATCTGCCTATAGTTGAAAACATATCAGACAACAACCATGTTAGTAAAATTTACATGGCGATGAGTTGAAAGCGGCATATGTTAACAGCAAGCATACCTCTTTTAAGGTTTATCATGTCTTCTTCTTTATTTTTATTTTTCTTCTTCTTCATTTTTTGACATTTATTCATATGATCATTATCCTGAACATACAATATTAGTTTGTTCTATCGGTCGAATTCCAAATAATTTATGTATTCTTAATAGCTGCTTGGTTCGAAATATTGTTAATGTCTACCTAAAAGGAAGTGTGAGCTCCAACCAAATTATAAAGGGGTGCTTAGTGCATAATGCTCCATCATCCCTCTAGAACGACAAAGTCAAACCATTGGGGTGAACCTATCAATGCTACATACCATATTAAACAAGAAAATCAAAACAGAAATGATGATAACAAATACCTGACGGTCTTTTATCTAAGCCTCCTCTGCTTCTTTGGCTTTCTAACATAGCTCAACCTTAACCTCTTCAACCTTCTCCTCTTCTTCTTCATTTTCTCTGGTAATGTCTCCCTCTTTTTCTCCTTCTTTTCCTTTTTCTTCAGGAATCTGGGATTTATTTTATAGACCTTGGCCTCAACTGGTACACCATTAGCTATTGCCTTTTTAAAAAGTGCATTGGCCCTATGAATTTGATTATGTTCAGCTAACTTTCCAATCAACAATTCATAAGACTTAACCCCCGGTGCATGTCCATGACCTTTCATCATCCTGAAGACCTTCATTGCATGATCAACCCTCTCAATCCCACACAACGTTTTAACAAACCCATAATATGCCTTCCTGTCCAATGCATCTCCAAAGCCAGCAGCCTTCATGAGCCCAATCATCTCATCACCTTCTGTAATCCTAGCTGCTTGATACAAACTCTTAATCAAAATTAAGTAAATATCGCCAGTAGGAGAGCAGTTCCACTCCCCCATCTTCCTAAACCAACCTAATGCATCCTCGGTCTTTCTAATCTTGCATAAATTATAGATCATAACCCTAAACGTCTCGTTATTCCTAGCCACCCCATCCATCTCCCCATTTAAAAACCTCTCCATCTCAAGTTTCATTCTGACTGGATCCTTCTTCCTACACAGCTTGCAAACACAATCCAGCATATAATTATATGCATTTGTGCCAATTTCAAAACCCCCTCTCAAAATCTCCCCCTTCAATCTCATTGCCTCATCAATCTTCCCTTTATTACACCACCCTCTAATCAGTTCATTGCAAATCTCCTCATCTGGAAAAATATCATCTGCCATCTTCTTCACGGTTCTCTCAGCATACCCCGCGTAACCATGCTCTGATAAGGTTTTCACAAGGACCTTCAAATCAGCAAGAGATTTATTCTTTTTAGCCTCATCCTTGACCTTACTCTTTTTTAAATGCTGTTCTAAAAAGTTAACAGCCCGTGCGGGGCGGTCTGCACGAACAAGGCGTTCAATTGCAGCACTAAAGCAGAGTGAATCTGTATACCTGCTGTAACGCTGGAATATTTCATCAATGGCGTGGAAATCGTGGTTGCGACCAAAGTAGTGGATGAGAAGCGAGAGTGTATGATCGGAAGGGCAGAAGTGGCGGTCAGTGACGATGTGGTCGAAGAAAGGGAGGACGGAGCGTCCAGCGGTGGGGGAAGAGTCGAGGACCGATGAAAGTAGGGGTTTAGTGAAGCTGATGTTTGGAAATAGATGCCAGAAATGATCCGAAATCGAAGAGAATGTATCGGAAGATGAATCAGAAGACGAACTGAAATTGGTCAGGGCAGAGGAGATGGAGGAGACGAGGACGGGATCTGGGTCTACAGCTGCGGAGGTGCTGGAGAAGGACCGGAAGAGTGAGGAGGAAGGATGACAAGATGAAAGGAGAAGGCGGCGGAGTATCATTTCAGAAGGCGCGGTTTTGGGGAGACGCCAGGCGTGGTTTTGGGGAGAAAACAACGTGTTGTCAGGGACGGTGCTTCGCAATGCGCGCAAATTAGGGAGCGTTAGGGTTTTTGATCTGAATGCGATTTCATTTCTAAAACTTGTACGTTCGGGTTAGGGTTTAATGTATGTCCTTGCTTATAAAACTGGGTGCGTTCGGTTCCTTGTTCCTTTTTTTTTTTTTTTTTTTTTTTTTTTTTTTTTTTTTTTTTTTGTAACAAAATTGCAAACGATATATATAAACCGTAGAAAACAAACCATTTTAGAAAACGAATTTAACATACAATGCGGAAAACAAGTTTTTCTTATTTTTCATGTTTTGGGAAATAATGGATGGATGAGACACAATTCATCATTTCGTCATCCCTCCAGCTTCTTTCCGTCCCCTCCATCGTCCGTTTACTATATCCAATTTTTAAATCTAATGTTAAAACCTCAAAAAAAAAAAAAAAAAAAAACAAACAAACAAACACCACCTAAAATTTCTTTGGGCTCCAAATTGAAATTACAGTTCAACGCAGAAGAAACAAAAAAGTACAATAAATTTTGTATTTTTTTTAATCTAAAGTCGTTTTGCCAGTTATTTGCATATCGTCGGTCTTTTGCCAGTCGACTTTGGTTAATATGACGCTTTTCACATAGCTATTGTTGGAAACAATGGCTGAGTCGCGGACTAGGTCGCTTTCTTGAAGACGATTCGGCGATTTGGTCAGAGGTGCAAACCAATTCGTTCCTTCGCCGCCGCCTCTAGGATAAAACAGTCTCTAAAATAGTAACTGATTTGCTTGCACAAACAAATCAGTGCAGATTTGCACTTTCGGGAAAAATACTGCTCGAAATTTCTTAGAAGTTTTTTTTTAATGGCGGCTGAGAAGAAGAGAATATAAAATTCGGTGTTTTTCTCGTCTCAGATAAAATAGTACATATAGAACGAGAATTAGGTTTTGGGAGAAAATATCGGATCTGCTAAAATTTCGGGGGGATTAATTATTTTACCGTTGTAAAAAAATTTCCGTTGCAGAATAAATATCGGTGCGCAAAATAATTTTTCCATAAAAAAACGGTTCGAAAACAACTAAGTTTTATGGTCCAAAAATATAAGTGCCTACACCACAAAGCCCAAGCCCAAGCCCGAACCGAACCGAGCCGGGCCGGGCCGGGCCGGGTCGAGTCGAGTCGGTCGGTCGGTCGCGCGTGTGTGGTGGTCATGATGCATGGTCTCCCTCCTCACAACAATGCATGTATTGGGAGCCCAAGGCCCCAACATGACTTCTTAGAAACAAGTATAAATCTTTGCCTCTTCCCTATAATCCCATGATGTGGGACTACTCAAACATAGGAGCCATTCATACACTTATTCAATCATTTTTAATAATTCACATAATGTTTGTAAAACATTTCCAACAATCCTCCACTTGAATTTTTAAAAATATTTTCGAGCAGTTTCTTAAAAACATAAGATTGTGCATAAACAAAGGTGTCCAAGGACTTGAACCTTTGCATAGTGAGTAAGATTCAGTTTTTACTAGAGTGACACGTAGTCTTGAACTCTATTCCTGACATCAAACCACACACAACCTTTTCTATAGTGCAATCAGATAAGCCCGTGCATTTATGGCCCTGCACGTCTATCCCAGTTTAGTGAATGCTCTAGAAGTTTTGCCCAAACTCCATAGGAAACGGCCACATTTCCACATTCACAAAGGTGAGTCTATCAAGAGCACTCCTGAAGGTAGGTACTCCACTCCAAATAGAGTATAGATCTCATTAAGAGTTTCTATTAACTCATCCTCTAATCACTTCAGGAATACATGCTTCTTGGTTCATTAAATAGCATGTTCAACTCATATCACTACACAACTTGTTATTACCCATTGAACCTAGTTCTTGGGATCTCCAGTCATTTAGGTCGGGTTACCATTGTGCGTGACTCAACAATCTAAGGGCAATAGTCCCATTCTTTTAGAAGAGTTATGGACTTTCTCTCTGGACAGTCCTTTCGTCAAAGGATCTGCCAAATTTTCCTCACTACGTACGTAATCCACTCTAACGGTACCTGTGGAAAGTAGTTCTCTAACAGTGCTGTGCTTACGACGTATTTGTCGTCTCTTACCGTTATAGTAACGGTTCTGAACTTTTGCAATAGCCGCGGTACTATCGCAATGTATCAACACTGCTGGTATCGGTTTTTCCCATAAGGGAATCTCAGCTAGCAGATTTCTCAAATATTCTGCCTCTTCACTAGCTGTAGCTAGTGCTATCATCTCAGACTCCATAGTAGACTGAGCCAAAATAGTCTGTTTCTTGGATTTCCAAGAAACAGCTCCTCCAGCGATGCTAAATATGTAGCCACTGGTCGCTTTAGAATCATCAGATAGGGTATTCCAGTCTGCATCAGAATATCCTTCAAGTACAGCTGGAAACCTTTCATAATGTAATCCAAGGTTCATGGTTCGTTTAAGGTATCTCATTACCCTTTCAATAGCTTGCCAGTGCTCTATACTAGGTCTACTGGTAAACCTGCACAATAATCCCACGACATAGGCAATGTCGGGTCTAGTACAATCAGTGGCATACCGAAGACTGCCAATGATGCTCGCATAATCAGACTGTCTTACACCTTCACCAGTGTTCTTAAATAACTTTACACTGTGATCATATGGCGTACTTGCAGGTTTACAGTCAAAGTAATTATATTTCTTTAGTATCTTCTCAATGTAATGAGATTGATCCAAAGAAATTCCCTTTTCTGACCTAGTAATCTTAATACCAAGGATTACACTCGCTTCACCTAGATCTTTCATATCAAAATTGACACTTAATAAGGATTTGACTGAGTTTATGGCATGAATATTTGACCCAAAAATGAGTAGGTCATCTACATAAAGGCATATAATAGTGCAAATGTCATTCTCAGATTTGTAATAAATGTATTTGTCACTTTCATTAACTTTAAAACCATTTGAAATGATTAAGTTATCAAATTTTTCATGCCATTGTTTAGGTGCTTGTTTTAAACCATATAATGATTTATCCAATTTACATACTTTATGTTCTTGACCATGTACTACAAATCCTTCAGGCTGGTCCATATAAATTTCTTCGTCTAATTTACCGTTCAAAAAAGCAGTTTTAACATCCATTTGGTGTATAAGTAAATTATGGATGGAAGCAAGTGAGATTAATACCCGAATGGATGTTATTCTAGTTACAGGTGAAAAAGTGTCAAAGAAGTCTATATTTTCCTTTTGTTTAAAACCTTTAGCTACTAGTCGTGCTTTATATTTATCTATAGTGCCATCAGGTTTTAATTTCTTTTTAAGTACCCATTTACAGCCTATAGACTTACAACCAGGGGGTAAGTCTACCAAGTGCCAAGTCTTATTGGATTCTAAAGAATCCATCTCATCGTTTATAGCCTCTTGCCAGAAATCGGCATCTAAAGAAGATAAGGCTTCTTGGAGGTTTATAGGATCCTTCTCAATAGTAAAAGCACAAAAATCTGAACCAAAGTCTTTTATGGTTCTTGCTCTTTTACTTCTTCTAGGTTCAGCTTCAGAATTTTCATTAAGTTCTGTTCTAATATGCATATTTGAAGTGCCCCCACTATTCCTTAATTTGAAAGGAAATTTAGTTTCATAAAAGTCGGCATCATTTGATTCAATTATATTATGTGCATTAAGGTCATAAAATCTATATGCTTTGCTATTAATAGCATAGCCTATAAATGCACATTCATATGCTCTACTTGCCAATTTTATTCTCTTAGGGTCTGGAATGCGAACATATGCTAAACAACCCCAAGTTCTAAAGTATGATACATTGGGTTTATGATTCTTTAAAATTTCATAAGGTGAAATTTTATTCTTAGATTTAGGGATTCTATTCAGAACGTAGCATACAGTCAATAAAATATCCCCCCACCAATGTTTTGCTGCACCAGAATTTAATAATATGGCAACTACTAGCTCGGTAAAGGTCCTATTTTTCCTTTCTGCTTTGCCGTTCATTTCAGGTGAGTAGGGTGCAGTTCTCTCATGTACTATACCATGTTGTTTATAGAAATCCAGAATAGAATTAGATTCATATTCTGTTCCTCTATCACTACGAAATCTCTTAATTTTTCTATTTGCTTGATTCTCAATCTCAGTTTTGAATGTTTTAAACATGTCAAAAGCATCACTTTTATTTTTCATAAGATATACATATGTGAAATCAGAGCAGTCATCAATAAAAGTGATAAAATAACGATGTCCCTGTCTAGTTAAAGTGCCATCAAGTTCACATATGTCAGAATGAATCAAGTCTAATGGTTCAGAAACTCTATCAACAGATTTGTGAGGTTTCTTTGTGATTTTAGCTTGTGTACAGAATTCACATTTATCAGATTCAGATTCTGTCATTTTAGGTATCATATCTAGGGTGCTCATATTACGAATAATTCGATTATTAACATGACATAATCTAGAATGCCAGATATTAAAATCACACAACATGTAAGCAGAAGTAGTCACTTTATTAGATTCAACATTCAGTTTAAACATACCCTCACAAGCATAACCCTTACCCACAAAAGTTCCCTTATAAGTAAGAGTGTACAAATCAGCCCCAATAACTTGAGTGAAACCAGCCTTATTAAGGAGGAAGCCAGAGACCAGATTCTTTCTTATCTCTGGAGTGTGCATAACATCTTTCAGAATTACAGTTTTTCCAGAGGTGAACTTAAGTTCCACGTTTCCAATCCCCGCAACTGTAGTGGTGTGAGAGTCTCCCAACAGCACTTTCTGATTTTCAGCAGCCGTGTATGTAGAGAACATGCCACGATCATAGCAGACATGGCGAGAAGCACCAGTGTCTACCCACCAACCCTCTGATCCACCAACAAGGTGAATCTCAGTAACCATAGCCGTAAGAGGCTCCTCAGTCAGGTTAGCCTGCGGTGCAGAGCTTGGCCTGTTCCGGCACTTTCGTGCCATATGCCCTGGTTTTCCACAGTTGTAACAAAGAAACAACTGTCCAGAGTCATTCTTTTGGGCTGGTTTCTGCTGTCCTTTTGGGTTTCCTTGCGGATTCCCATTCTGTTTGTTGCGCCTGTTCTGATTCTTAAAAGATTTCTGATTTGGTTTCAGAACAGCGGGAGTGGTCTTCTTAGTACTGTTGTTATTCACAATCAGCGCCTCTTCTTTTTGGTCCTGCTTGCGTGCCTCCTCCTCAATACGGAGGCGTGTAATCAAGCTTTCTAAGGAAAATTCTTTAGTCTTATGTCGCAAGACATTCTTAAAATCTTTCCAGCCTGGGGGTAATTTGTCAATGATAACAGCAATTTGAAATTGTTCGTCCAAGACCATACCTTCGGAGATGATCTCATGAGCTATTTTCTGCAGCTCATGAGACTGCATCTCTACCGATCTATCATCAGTCATCTGGTATTTTAAATAGCGGCTCACAGCATATTTCTTTGCCCCTGCCTCCTCTGTATCATATTTCTTCTTCAGTGCTTCCCAGATCTCTTTTGCTGTCTTTTCATCTGAGTTATAATAATCATACAGATCATCGCTCAGTCCATTCAGTATAAAATTCTTGCATAAGTAATCCTGTTCAGTCCAGGTCTGCAGTTGCTTTGACTGTTCAGTCCATGATGCCATCTTTGCTGCATCGGTCTCGTCAGGCTTTTCTGGTAGCTGCGGTTTTTCAGCAGTCAGAGCAGCCACCACCTTCCTGATCGTGAGGAAGAACTCCATCTTCTGACGCCAGCGCTTGAAATGCAAACCTTCGAACTTGAAAGGAGCATCAGTCACCAGAGGGCCGTGAAAAGCAGAGGGAGGAGCAGAATTGTCCATGGTTGAGTTCGAGGCCATTGTTTCAGTTCGTCTTCAAATTGTTGGAAAACAATGGCTGAGTCGCGGACTAGGTCGCTTTCTTGAAGACGATTCGGCGATTTGGTCAGAGGTGCAAACCAATTCGTTCCTTCGTCGCCGCCTCTAGGATAAAACAGCCTCTAAAATAGTAACTGATTTGCTTGCACAAACAAATCAGTGCAGATTTGCACTTTCGGGAAAAATACTGCTCGAAATTTCTTAGAAGTTTTTTTTTAATGGCGGCTGAGAAGAAGAGAATATAAAATTCGGTGTTTTTCTCGTCTCAGATAAAATAGTATATATAGAACGAGAATTAGGTTTTGGGAGAAAATATCGGATCTGCTAAAATTTCGGGGGGATTAATTATTTTACCGTTGTAAAAAATTTTCCGTTGCAGAATAAATATCGGTGCGCAAAATAATTTTTCCATAAAAAAACGGTTCGAAAACAACTAAGTTTTATGGTCCAAAAATATAAGTGCCTACACCACAAAGCCCAAGCCCAAGCCCGAACCGAACCGAGCCGGGCCGGGCCGGGTCGGGTCGAGTCGAGTCGGTCGGTCGGTCGCGCGTGTGTGGTGGTCATGATGCATGGTCTCCCTCCTCACAACAATGCATGTATTGGGAGCCCAAGGCCCCAACATGACTTCTTAGAAACAAGTATAAATCCTTGCCTCTTCCCTATAATCCCATGATGTGGGACTACTCAAACATAGGAGCCATTCATACACTTATTCAATCATTTTTAATAATTCACATAATGTTTGTAAAACATTTCCAACAGCTTTTCGAAAAAGAAGGAAAAATGGCAGGTCGGGAGTGCTATAGTGGTTGGAGCTAGAACGTTGCAATTTTTGTGGTGATATGCAACGATGATACTTTTGAAGAGAATGTTGCGAGAGAGAAAGAGAATGTCAAGAGTAGGACTTAAGATTTTCTAAAAAAGAAAGATGGAGAGACGGTAATATGGGTATTATGAAATAAAATATGGATAATATGTAGCATGCAATTGAACTAGTGTGGATAAAATGAAAAATGAGCAAATTGTAATCTCTGTTGGGGTGTATTTATTACTGTTACGAAAATTACGCCTTTGCGGAAGCAACCAGGATCTTATTTATCCAATTACTTAAAGATGATTCAATGGAAAAAACAACACAGATATGAAATTACACACACAAACACAAGATATTTCATTCAACCACCCTCTTTATTGATTCACAAAACCAGGTTTTGTTTACACTGAACGAATCAAAAACCAAAAGTAAACAAATTACAATTGAATCAATAATCTTACTGAGAAAGGAAAAGAATATCTAGATGACTACAATTATTTTTGGAGAAGGAGAACAATAAAGAATGACGACAAACCATTGGACAATCTGGAGGCTTCAATAGAAATTGCTTCTCTCAGCCCTAATTCATAATCTTCCTCTCCAGGGCTTGTGCCCTGGAGGCACACAGCCTTTCAATGTCACAACTCAATTCGGTCATACCGTAATCCAAACCTAGATGTGCTTTTATAGGAGAATAGAAGGGCTAAGCAAAATATCCAATTTCCCCCTCATAATATATTTTAGGAATATATTCCTAAAATAACTGGTCAAAAACAGGAAACTTGCCTCTTCCTCAACATTCCTAAAATAACCAGTCAAAAATAGGAAACTTGTCTCATCCACAATATTCTTAAAATAACCGGTAAAAAAAGCAGAAAATCTTCCTCTTCCTCCGAACTCCGATTCACACACTGTCTTCCCGACTATAAAGCACTCATCAAACCACATCGTCTTCAAAATACATGTGATTGAATATCACAAATCACAACAAGTACAACTCTTATTGTGATGATTTCAATTGATTATGTGATAAGAACATATTTGTATGTTAAAGTAATAAGCTAATCAAGCGGACTGTGTGAGCTAATTAAACTAGTTTGAAGTCAAGAACACACGACCAATTGTTTCAAGCGATTTCTTCTTCGTCTACGATGTTTCTCCTCTCAAGTCGTTCCTCTCAAGCAGATTTTTCTACTCCATTATGTATCCTCTCAAATTGGGATTTTATGAGGAGAAGCTTGGCAAAATTATCATGATTAGAGTTCTTTACTAGTTGGTGTTTCATCCGCCATTTTCTCAACATAAAAATTGGGGTTCAAAACAAGTCACTCATCCAGGTCTCCAAGAAAAAAAAAACAAGGGTTCGCAAAAACATCGATTGCAATCACCTCGACCATTGTATTTTTGTTGGAAATTATTTTTATCGTGATTCCAAGTTTTTCATTCTTCATTCATATTTACAAATTGTAATCTAAAATCCTTGCTAGAGTATAAATATATGTAGAGTCATGTCCCATCTTCAACATCATCTGTAATTTTTGAGTTTATTCCAATAATTGTCTACCAAGTATTTACCTTGATTTAAAGCTTGAAATTCGCAACTCATGTAATTAAAAATGGGGTAACCAGACCTTATGTTGCTGACATGTGCAAATAAAAAGGAGGATTTTGTAATTTATCTTTTACCATTCATTTTCGATTGAATTAGTTATGACTAGTGTAACGAGATTCTGCAAGACATCAAAGTATTGATTCAAGTAAGTACCAATTTCCCTTGTGCAATGTATTGTGAAATTATATAATAAATTATTATTATTTAATATAACTGAATGTGTTCCAGAGTTTTTGAAGATGTTCGAGATAGTAATATTTCATATGTAATATCATATTCAATTGCTATTATGGTTATCTTTAGTGTACACTCTATGATTTTTCCAAGTATAATATCTTAATTTGTAACTTTTCAGAACTTAATGTGTTTGATATGTTATTATATTTTAAGTTTGGTATGTTATTATAATTTTAGCACAATATCTTATATGAATTTTAAGATTATACATTTAATTGTAGCATATGATTCAATAAAATATATGGTTATGAAAACATCATATTTAATTAGTATGCATTAGTAATAGAGCTTTTTCTACTATATCATACATATTTAATAAATATTTTCTAAAATCTATCAAACTAACCATTAAGTAAGTTTACCTGTTATAAAAGAACCAAAATCAATTCCTCTATAGCCAATTTTTTCCACATAGAATAGTAGTAACCATATGTGGTTATTAATAAAGAAGCGTAAAGAGTTTTATACAACAATTTTGTTGTACTGGTAAATTTCATTTGATTAGTGTAACGACCCGGATTTTTCGAACAGTTATTTTAAATATTTAGTATCGTTTAAATAGTGAATCAACAATATAAAAGAATTTTTTATTGAATTTATCGATTTAATAATCGATATACGATTATTGCCGAATATATCAAATCACCGCTATAAAAAAAAATGATTTAATAATGTAATCTGCAGTTAAAGGTGAATCAAAAACAATTCAGTTGATTAAATAAATTATATCTGAATTAGAACGATGATAATTATTTTTATCAATGAATTTAATGAAAATCGTCAATTTAATATTGATGGTTTGTATAAAGATCGAATTTCATTTCAGAACATGTTCAGTTAAGCCTAGAATAACGTAATAATCTTATAACATTAGTCGTTGGGTTAGATTAGCGGTTCAGGATGGTGCATTATAAGACCACGAGATATTTTGAATTAATATATCAAAGCTAAATATATTTATACGTTACATTAGCCGACCTATTTTCACAGCGCCACCCTAAAACTTAATTACGCAGACCTGATATTCTCCTCGAGCCCCAATTTCTGTCCCTAACTTTCATCACAAAGTTAAACAAGAAATTAATGGTGTGTGTACTGTTGTTCCCCCTTTTCGCGTATATATGTTGAGCAAGGCCTTCCATTTATTTCTCCATCCCTCAGAGCAGAAACCAAATTCGAACCGTTCTTCTTCAATTCCTTCTCCTGTAAATCGGAAATCGAAATCCATTTCCGTTTATAAAAAAAAAAAAAAAAAAAAGGGAAAGAGAGGGGGGTATCGCGACGCTTCTATTGGCGTCATTTAGAGGAGCTCCGACAAGCCATGAGGAATCCGATGTTGGAAGGGTGGCGAACGTGAGTTCGGGATGGTCTGGTGGTTTTGGGATTTCGATGTCTAGCTCGAGCTTGGGTTTCAACCGCTTGTGAATTTACGAAGACGGGGTCGCGATTTCAAGTGGGCGACGCTCAGAGGGAAGGAGGGGCGTGACGAGGGAGTTAAAGACGGTTATTCAGGGTTGTGCGATTTTGATGATGGAGATGGTGCGATATATGAGGAGGTGGTTTCACTGAGAGAAGATGCGATGAAATGGTGGTTGCGATGGGTGGAAGGGGTTCCGTTCATTGCTGTTCTCACTAGTTCGGTTGTAGGAATAAGGACGGTCTGTGCTTGAGACAGTAATCACAGGGAATCAAGAAATGAGGTAGCATCAGCAGGACAGTGGCCTGCAGTGGAGTTTTTGGTTCGATGGGGATTGCTTGCAAGTTGTTCGGTGAAATGTCAGAATGGAAAAACCGCAGTTTTGGGCTGATATAGTCTTGGAGATGGTTGGAGAATTGTTCATGAGTTGGTAGAAGGGTTGCAACAACAACCAGGTATAGGTTCTTATTGGATATAAAATACATAAAAATAACTTAATTATAGTAGTTAATTTAATTAATAATAATTGGATCAATAAAATAAATTTATCGTAGGTGAGAATGGATTTTCTGGGACTCGACTTTGAGTCAGAAAGTCTAATGCTGTCATTTATGTGCGACAGAGATCAGTGCAGAAGTTAATCGTGATAAGGTAATTAATATAAGTACATTTTTAGTATGGAATAATTTTAGTTTACACTACGTAGAATAAGATTTATTTATTTATTTGTTAGTATAAAGTAATGACGGCATAATCGATTAATGGAAATAAATAATCATAGGTGCTAGGTGAATTTTCATTTGAGATGAGTCGAATATATGCGTAGCCGCATGATATCGAGTTAAACAGGATATCCGACAAATGAAATCACGGTGAGTAAATCTCACTCACCTTTAGAATTATTTTTATTCCTTAAAAATAATTGTCTGTTGCTTGTGTGCATGCTTTCTGCTTGTTTTATATATATTAGTTATTTAGGCTATATATATATATATATATATATTGGGTTGATTGATTGGTTGGATTCCCGCAGTCTCATTAGCGGATGCCCGCAGTTTCATAGCGGATGATTACCCTATATACGCCCCACGCTATGATTAGTGGATGACCTTCTATACCGCGATATTCTGCCACGAAGCAGAATGGGTATTATTTATGTGCCAACATCTGTGGATGCAGGAAACAGGTTGGAGGAATCCAACTGGATTCCTCAAAAATATATTATCTGTTTGTTTATTTGTTTGCATATATATTATTATATATGATGTGTTAGAAAAATAAATAATTTGTTGCTTTGTGTGTTTTATCACTGGGCTTAAGTAATGATATTTTAAAAATATCGTGAAAGGATATTTGAGATTTAAAAAGGGAAAATTCTATTTTTAAAATAGAATTTGAATTTTAAATGGACATAAAATATAAAACTTGTTTTTTTTGAAAGATAAAACAAGTAGTTTTTATAAACGAAGCTTATAAATAGTTCTTTTATAACGAAGTTATAAATGAAGTGAAAAGAATTATCATTCGATAATTCAGAAATAGAAATACAAGTGTGAAATTTGAATCTGAAATAAAATTTCAAAATAAGATGTGAAATGAAATTTTTAAATATATAACTCAAATGAAATTTGAGTATAACATTTGAATTTTAAAAAGGAATTTAAATATTTGAATTTTAAAAGGAGATTGAATATTAGAAATTCAAATAAGAAGTTCAAATAGAATTTGAATAGACGAAATTAGAATGAAAAATAGAATTTGAATTCAAGGAATTAAAATAAAATTTGAATTCAAAGGAATTCGAATAAAGAAATTCAAATAGAGATTTGAATGTAGAATTTCAAAGAAGAATTTGAATAGAATTCGAAATATAGAATTTCAGAGAAGAATTCAAATGTGAGATTTGAATAGAGATTTGAATTGGAATTCAAACATGAAGTTTGAATAGAGATTTGAAATAGAAATTCGAGTATTGAATTTGAACATGGAATTGAATATAGAAATTCAAGTAGAAATTCGAATATGAGAGTTCAAAATAGAATTTGAAATAACTTTGAAAATAGGATTTTCGAAGTAGAATTGGAAATAGAAATTTCAAATTAGGATTTCGAAATAAGAAATCCAAATGGTTTTGAAATGGGATTTGAATTCAAGGGAATTCAAATGGGTTTGAGTGAAGAAATTCAAATGGTGTTAAAAATAAGTTTGAATATTAGAATTCAAATGGGGTTGGAGATGAATTTGAATATTAGGATTCAAATGGAAAAGGAAAATGGAATTTGAATGTAAGAAATTCAAATTGAATTCAAATAAGATTTAATCTATGGGATTTGAATATGAAATTCAAATGGAATTTTAAAACTATGGAATTTTGAATATAGAATTTAAAAAAGGAGTTTGAATATTTGAATTTCAATAGAATTCAAATATAGAAATTTGAATATAGAAGTTCCAATGGAATTTAAGTATAAAGTTTGAATAAAAGAATTCAAATGAATTCAAGTATCGAATTTAAATATAGGGAATTCAAATGGAAATTCAAGTGTTGAATTTGAATATCAAATAGGGAAGGAATTGGGATTTGAATATAGAATTCAAATAAAAGTGAGATTGGAATTTGAATCAAGGAATTCAAATGGAGTTAAATGAAGTTGGATTCATTTTAAAGAAGTTTAACGTTTATATTTATAAATATAATTAAAACGAACTCGCCGCAGCGCTGCAGTTCGTAAAATAGCGATTCGAACTTCAATCAAGTATACAGAACGCGATTGAAGTCGGAATTCTTCGAAACAAGAAACGTCAGGACCAGTTTGATAATAGTTTTCAAATGAAAGAGAAAAATCTGAATTTCGTCGTATAGATTTTGAGTTATGTCAAAATCAAATTTTTAGAAAAGCAGCGCCATAAACCATTATAAACCATAATGGATTTTATATATAAATATTGGGATTTTTAAGCAAATAAAAATCCGGATTGCCATTTAAAAATCTAGACGTGAGTTAGAAAATAAATATGGACTCAAGTGAAGTAAAGAAGATGATTTTTGAAATAATAATCATATTTTTGATTATTGAATAGAATTAACTAAATCAAAGGAGAATTAGTTAATTGAGTTTGAACTAAGGTCGAACTTTGAAAAGTGAAAATTTGGGATTGTAAATATATATTCGAAATCAAATATAGAACAAAAAATTGAAATTTGAATTTAATTATTTGATAAGTATGTTGGAATATATTTGAAATATGTTATATTCCAATAAACAAGCGAAATAGACCAACGAGTTAATTAACGAGTTAATTGACGAGTTCGGTCAAAACGAGTGTGTGAAGTTGAAATAAATTTGACAGGTATAGACATACAGGAGACAGGATGGGACAAGGATAATGCAGGTATATAAATAATGTGCTCGACATAAAGGTACATGTTTAATTCATATATGGGTTTTATGCGCCGTATCGGCAAGCCGCTTGGCTTTTCCTTTTTCTTTTTGATTAAGGAAGATACCGGGAAGCTATTTGAAATTTCCCGATGCTCCCGATACAGGGGAGGTTATGGCGAAATTTTCCGGGAATTTAAGGAGTTAGAATATTTTTAAGATATTTTGATAATCTGAAACCATTGTATCGACATATTGAATTCGATAGTAAAGTGAATATAAAATCGAATGTTGTAAACAAAAGGGGATAGAGATAAGTGATTGGAATTGTTTTCCAATTACAAATAGAGATTTTTCTAATATATAGAGAATAAAAGAAGTTAATATTTGGAAACGTTTTCCAAATGGCATAAGAAGCCGAGATGATTATTGAAAATATTTGGTTAACAAATATCGATAGAAAAAATGGAAAAGTGATTTAATTAATGAAATATTAATTAAAGGGCCCAGTGATTTGTTGATATGTTTGGATGAACACTTGTTTTTATTCGATAGTTAAATCACAGACTATCGAAGTTTTTGACCATCGTTGTCAATATGGAGAGACCGGTTGGATTATTATCCGAAGAACCACTCCGTATCGGCATAAGCGTTGCGAACCAAGTATGCTGAATATATTGAAGACGGAGTAAAGTGCAAGGGCTTTTCTAGTAATAGAAATAGTGCCTTCGGTTTCGTTCAGTCCTAGAACGAACGTAAATGGACGAATGTCTGACAGAGTATTTCCAATGATCAAATGGGTTGGTCTGTATGAATATATATGGTTGCAACGGATTTATTCCCTTAGCATAATATCCAGAATATTTGTGCAAACTCAACTAGTGATTAACGGATCTGACAATGTGGCATTCAAAGTGATTGTGTTATCAATGAATGGTAAGTATTCGTAGCCTCAGGCCTCAACAACCGGGAAAGGACAAAAATCGGGCAGGCAGCATGGCTATGTGGGTCGCACCCATTAGGGTGTATAATCACCTATCTAGAGAAATTCCTTTTGTCTCTAAATCTATCGATTCTGCCCATTCGGGAAACGGTGGTTTGAGTCCAACCGTTGGTGATATACATTCGATACACTCAAGCGAAATGAGTGGTCGGTCATGTGTGGGCCGGGTTGCAAGATGTTCTTGTTGAACCCAGGTGTATTCGCCTCTAGAGATACATCATCGGAAGGTGGTTCCATACCTTGTCATGTTGGAAATCCAATCTCCAATAAGCGCCATGCGGGTTTTGATTTTATACTATGTATGTGGAGCGTGAGATGCAAGCGTTCTGCTATTTGGTTATTTACTTGATGTAGACATTATTATAATATCACTGGATTTTCGTATCAAAGTGTTTTGGGTTATAGTAAGGTAAAAACCGTCCGTGTTTATGTGTGGGCTGGTCTTACTATTATCTTTTCTTTCGGAAAGGATTTTGAAAGTTAAACAAGTGGTTGGAGTTTACTCACACCAGTCCCATGACTGACCCAGAGTTTGTTTTGTTTTGTTTCCCTAAACTCTTGGGTGCCCAAATTTGTACGGGCAGTCAAGTGTTTCAGGCTTTTACAGATACACTTGGAGGAGCTTGAAGCAGGAGGCTTCAACGTTAGTTATTTAGAGTTACTTCCGCTGGATCAAATGTTATGTGTACTCTGATGATGGTATGTATATATGTACAAAACAGATTTGTATTTCGCAGCTTATGTTATATAATATATTTTCTTCGTTCCGCTGTGAGTTGTGATCTTCGTTTTTCTTCTATTCTAATATTTCTTTCTTTCTATTTCTCATCCTCTAACTTCTTTCTAATAATGAGTCGTATTTCTGTGTTATTTGGGTTGGACGTGTGGTGTATTTAGTCAACTCAGATAGCACGGATTTGCGGGTCGTTTCAATTAGTTATGCTTTATTCCAAATATTTATCATGTTTTTATATATATATATATATATATATATATATAGAGAGAGAGAGAGAGAGAGGCAGGTTCAATGGCACCCCAAATAGTGAGCACCCCTTTAGCCTACCACTTTTCCACCACTCGTTTCCCACTAACTCCCCTTCTCTCTCCTTCCACTAACTCTCTCACTTGCCGCTCACTTTCTTTACTATAAATGAGAGGTGGAAATCAGGGGTCTTTTGGGGTGCAACGGAACGCTTGCCATATATATATATATATATATATATATATATAACAATTATTAATATTACATACGATTAAAATAATAGTTAGAACATATAACTATATAAAAAAGTTATAGTGGATATGTGTACTTTAGAAGACCTGAAATATATGTAAAGTCTCAATTTGACAATGAGGTAAAAGAATAATAATGTTATTGATTAGATAAAACTTGTAATTTGCAATAACATATTTGCATTGTACCCAATATCTTTGTATTTCAAATACTTATTTTTAGTTTTCTATAATCATTCTCTTTTATTTTTAATGGATTTGGTTTGAGCAGATATCTTAGAAGAAGATGTCTAAAGAGGTTATGCGTTAATCCATTTCTAAACCTAAAAGAAGATATTCAGAACAAATTGTTGACGGTATGATCTTGAATTCAACATAGACTTCACAAACAAGCTCAAAAACAACTTGAAAGTCAACACAAGAAAGATTAAACAAATATAACCTGAATCTATGGACTGGCACCGGTCCGTGGAACTACAGTGTGACATGAAATGGCTTATGGTATGATAGTCCTAGACACTTATACAACCTACCTACAAAGTCTCAAGTCAATTCAGTTTGCCCAGCTATGATTTCTTGGTGGACCGAAGTTAAGTCGGACAAGCCAAAGCGATGGATTTCCAAATATCCAATTCAAGCCAAACTCTGCATGAAGACTCACAAAATCCTAAGAAAGCCTCAAACGAAGAAATCAAGCCAAAAGAACTTTAAGTCTATGGAACGGTACCGATCCATAATGTTAAGTCATTTTGTAGTGCAAATTTTTATGTGGGTTAGAGAGGCTCTAGAGATCATGTTCGTGAAGAAGTTTGGTCCAATACCCTTCCAAACACCTATAAATACCACATGCTTTGCTACATGAAGAGGATCTGAACATTGTCTGTAGGAACTCTACCAAAATTCATCATCCTTAACCACTTCTAAACTCTAAGTACAACAAGCACTCTTCACCTAAACCAATTATCGAGATCTACTCCGATATTGGTGGTACTTGTGACACTTGTTTACTTACTTTGGAGATAATTGTATTCAAATTCATATCATTGTATCCGGAATGACAAATATGATGACAGAGGTATTCAAAGTGGTTGTGGTCTTATCAAAAGCTGAACCACTATGAAGCTTTTGTCTTCTTTCTCTTGTTAGAACCTTCATTTTTGGACTAGATTTTGATTATGACAACCATATATCAACAATATTATTCACCTAACATCTTTTACAAGAAAAAGGAGAAGAAGAAAGTCTAAATACACGAAGATTCGACAGGAAGATATATTGGTATATTTGCAATGAATTCGAGTCAGTATTTAGATAGTAATCATTGTTAAAATCTCTCTGATAGTGTTATATATATATATGTATGTATATATATATATATATATATATATTATTTTCGAACAGGCTAAAACACATGTGCAAAGTCATGTGCATCAGACGTCTGATTGTTGAATATTCAAACATATGAGTTTGAATATTCAGACGTCTCAATTTCTAATTCAGACGTCTCAATATGGTGACTTGTGCACATGCACACCAATTTTTAAATACTAGCTGTTTTTTAGACTTCTGGATTATAAATTCAGAAGGCTGAACTGAAGGGTTGCGAATTTTTAAAGAGTCGTAACTCTTTAATCCAAGAGTTATGACTATATCTTTTAATTAAATCTTTTCACGAATAAATGCAACCTTTTATTTACTGTAAACATACTTCAGAATCATTTGTTTCAATCTCCAATCTTTCCTGATTTCTATATTCTTTGATTCCGAAATATTCTTATATAATATTCACTTGTGCTCTCATATTTTTCAATACTCATGATTATAAATCACGTTCCTTCTTAATTCTTCACTTGATTTCATATATATATATATACACATATATATATATATACACACACACACAAATGAGAAGATTATAGGAAGGGTGTACTTAATTGTGACTTATTAGTGTTATCAAGAACACACGTACAATCAAAAATAATCTTTTGTATACTTTTTTTGAAGTCATGTTCTATTGCTCAGGCAAGAAGTCCTCTTCGGCTGCTGAGACGAAATCCTGTTTTGCTGCTCAGGTCCTTACTCTACTGCTCAGGTGTTGTAATACCCATTCTTTAGGGTTAAGTGAGGGTGTTGATTAATTGAAATTCCAAAAGGTGTTTGGGACAAGACGTAGGTGTAACATCCCGGGTTTTTAGTAGTCGAATAATTTATTTATTTAAATATTAGAATAGTGATTTGGAAATTTAAACAACTAAAGTTTTATGATTTTGAGTATTTTATTAATATAAATAATGAAATAATAAATTTAATTCTGAAATAGTCGAAATAAGTTGGATTGGCAATATAGTATTAATTGAACAATATAAAAGGATTTAATTAAGTATATATTTGAATTATAATAAGAAATTCGTTTGTTAAATGAAGTTTGAAAGTATTAATTATAATTTAATTAATACGAGCTCGCAGCGTCGTGGTAGTTCATAATTTTATGATTCGAACTTCAATCGAGTGTATAAGATTCAATATAAGTCGAAATTCTTTGAAACAATAATCTTCCGGGTCTACTGGATTATAGTTTTCTAATGAAAAGGGAAAATCGAGATTTCATCTTGTAGATTTTGAGTTATGTCAAAATCAAATTTTCAGAAAATCGTTGTATAATCATTTATGAACTATAACGATTTATTAAATAAAATGGAAGGATTTTAAGTAAGTTTAATATCGATTTAACTTGGAATTCAAATGTTGATTAAAATCAAAATTAGTTTATTTCGAAGATGTATAGTTCTATTTGTATATATACGATGCTAATAATTTATTTTTATTAAATTGAAACTGTTTGAAATCGATTTTATTTAACACTTGAGAATAGCCATTTTGCAAACAACCTCGGATTTCAACGAAATGAATTTTAATAAACCTGTAATGGTTAATTATTGCTAGATTTCAAGTTTCGTGTCAATTGGAGCTATTTTGTGAGCATGCGCAAAAATAAATGCGAACCAATTAACGATTTAATATTCAGAATAATGGTTTTTGTGCAAACGGACTCAGATTTCAACAAAACAAGTTTCATTGGGTCCGGAATGTCAAACTATACCAGAATGTCCATTTTCATTGCGAATGGAGTTCGTATGTGATCGAACGAATAGAAAGCATCAAATGGGAATAACGATAGGATATTATATTCAATAAAATCGAATAAAATATTAATAACCTTGCCCTATATAATATCATTTACAATCCTTAACCCTTGTTCGTTTTCATTCTCTAGTCAAACAAAATATGAGCCGCCACCCATATATTCTTTGAATTTTTTTCTAAAATCCAATACTCAGCGGAATTTGATTCCATTGGATCCGTTGAGATCGTCGAAGCATGAACTTCATGCTAGTACCCTTTTTATATACCGCGATCAAATTTGCGTTCACTGGTTTTTATACAGTGTGAGTTAGGGGTTCGGGATTTTGTAGCTGCAATTCGTGAATCGAATGTTGTATTTGTGATTATGGAGGAGTTTTGCTTCGGGAGCCAAATTTTTGAGAGGTTTGGTGATTTTTTTGGTCGTGGGTATCACCATAGCACAAAAATGGCCGGAAATCGTGATGAGGAAGGGCTGGCAGTTATATGTTATAGTGATGGCAAGGAGGAGGTTGCGAAGTGGAGTTCGAGATGGTTTTAGTTTGTGGAATCGTGGAATAATGGAGGATAATGAATGGAAGACAGTTCGGCAATGGTGAATGCGACGGGTTCAAATACATGGAACGATGGGAAAGAAAGGATTTGGGAGGGAAAGTAATTAAAGGGTATTTAAGGGTTTATTAATAATTTAGTTAATTATATGTTATTTTAAATCAAGTATAATATTGAAAAATGTACAACTCTCTCATACGTTATCAGAATCTGACAAAACAAGAAGCATTGGGATCGTATCGAGGAATACTACAAGTTTGTGATGAATTGTAATAATCTAGAGCAAATCAGAATTTTGTTTAATTTTAAACACTTGTTTAAAATTAAATGAAATAACGTTGAATCGTCGATCGAGCAACTGGTGAGTTGTCAACTCACACTTTTGGAGCACTATTATATCATGTCATAAATATCTATTGTTTGATCGATGTTTATTCATATCATATGATTGTTTGGATGATTGATTGTTATTGTTTGAATGATTGTTTGGATTGATTATTATTTATTGCTTGGATTGTTTGATTATAGTTATAAATTTCTGTCTATGAACGAATAAACCCTGACACTATCTGCTTTTATGCAGAAGATTCATTTTTAAATGAATTAGTTGAATTGTCTGTTTTAAATGCAATATATAAACTGTTGTATTAACCGTGATGCAGGGAGAAACAGGTTGGAGGGATCCAATAGGATTCCTCAAATATTTTAATGTTATTTGTTTTTATATTATTATATAAACTATTTAACCATTCTGTTTGGATGATGATTTGGTTGTTGATGATTGATTTGGAATTCAACACTAATGTTTATTAATCAATAAATTTATAGTTAAACTTCCACCATTTGGTTCGCTGGAAAATAATTCTACGGATGGTATTGACGTCAACGGTGTTCAATTTCGAGTTTCTAAATAAGACTTGCTATTATAGATAAATTATTATATTTAAAACCAAAATTAATTTTGAATCCAGAAATTATGATTTTGAAATCCGATATTTGGATCTGAATTCTCAGCCAAATTATATTGTGGATACATATAAATCCTAAGTTTTAAAGTTGGTTGATAGATATGAAATAAAATATTCAACACTCAGAATTTTCAAATTATATTTGAAAATCTAGACCATTTATAAGTAAATAAATTAGTTTAGAATCTAATTATAACAAATATGAGTATATTGGGTGCATATATGATTGGAATGCAAACAATTTGGTTGTAAATCATTCTAATTGAATGAAATATGGTTAAAATTTCATATCATGGAGACTTACGTGTTTCGATTGAGTAAGTACACGTTACTGCATGGCTTGGTTTTGTTTGCGTGAATGCATAAATATTAAGTGAACTTGCTTAATAACGCTCATATAAGGTTCGCCTACGCAAAAATACAAAATTTGGTATATGAACTGTGTTTTTCGACCATGTGGGTTGATGATATATATTTATCTCTCTTGTTATATTGCAAAAGTCCATCCGTACAAAGGATACTCTACCGAAATTTTTCAGAAATTTAAGGTGCGAAATTTTTTTCAATTTTTTTCGAAATTTTTTGTTTATAGAAATGAATTGGTGTTTTAATTGAAACTAATTGGATTAGTTTGAACTAAAAGTTCAGAAAGTGCAACAAGAGAATTTTAATTAAGTAGATTTGTGGAAATTAGAAAATTTATAGCATTTTTCCTGCCTTGGTAATTTCGGGGATGCAATTCTTTTAAGGGGGGGGGGGATGTAACATCCCGGATATTTAGTAGTCGAATATTTAATTTGTTTAAATATTAGAATATTGATTTGGAAATTTAAACAACCCAAGTTTTATGATTTTGAGTATTTTGTTAATATAAATAGTGAAATAATAAATTTAATTCTGAAATAGTCGAAATAAGTTGTATTTGCAATATAGTATGAATTGGACAATATAAAAGGATTCAATTAAATATAGATTTGAATTACAATAAGAAATTCGTTTGTTAAATGAAGTTTGAACGTATTAATTATAATTTAATTAATACGAGCTCGCAGCGTCGTGGTAGTTCGTAATTTTATGATTCGAACTTCAATCGAGTGTATAGGATTCAGTATAAATCGGAATTCTCCGAAACAAGAATCTTCCGGATCTATATTGGATTATAGTTTTCTAATTAAAGAGGAAAACCGAGATTTCATCTTGTAGATTTTGAGTTATGTTAAAATCAAATTTCCAGAAAATCGTTGAATAATCGTTTATGAACTCTAACGATTTATTAAATAAAATGAAAGGATTTTAAGTAAATTAAATATTGATTTAACTTAGAATTCAAATATTGAGTTTAGCACCAAAATTAGTTTATTTCGAAGGTGTATAATTCTATTTGTATATATATGATGATAATAATTTATTTTTATTAAATTGAAATTGTTTGAAATCAATTTATATTTTATCGATTTTATTTAACACTTGAGAATTGCCATTTTTGCAAATAACCTCGGATTTCAACGAAACGAAATTATTAAATACGTAATGGCTAGTTATTGCTAAATTTTAAGTTTCGTGTCAATCGGAGTTGTTTTGTGAGCATGCGCAAGTTAAACACGAATCAATTAACGATTTAATATTCATAATAACATTGTTTTTGCAAACGGACTCAGATTTTGACGAAACAAGTTTCATTGGGTCTGGAATGTCTAACTATACCAGGATGTCCATTTTCATCGCGAATAAAGTTTGTATGTGATCTAACGAATAGAAAGCGTCAAACGGGAATAGCGATATGATATTATATTCAATAAAATCGATTAAAATATGAATAATCTTACCATATATAATATCGTTCACATTCCTTAACCCTCGTTTGTCTTCATTCTCTGGTCAAACAAAATATGATCCGACACCCATATATTCTTTGAATTTTTTTCTAAAATTCAATACTCAACGAAATTTGATTCCGTTCGATCTGTTGAGAACGTTGAAGCATGTACTTCATGCTAGTACCCTTTTTATATATCATGACCGAATTTACATTCGCTGGTTTTTATACAGCGTGAGTTAGGGGTTCAAGAATTTGGGATTTTGGAGCTGCAATTCTTGAATCGAATGTTGTATTTGTGATCGCGGAGGATTTTAGCTTCTGGGGCAATTTTTTTAGGGGTTCGGTGATTTTTTTGTCGTGGGTATCACTGTAGGAGCAAAAATGGCCGGAAGTCGCGATGATGGGGGGTTGCGAGTTGTATGTTATGGTGATGGCAAGGAGGAGGTTGCGAAGTGGAGTTCGACAATGGTTTCAGTTTGTGGAGTCGTGGAGTAACGGAGGAGAATGGATAGAAGAAAGTTCAGCAATGGTGAATGCGACGGGTTCGAATACCTTGAACAATGGGGAAGAAAGGATTTGGGAGGGAAAGTGTAACAACCCGCCCTTTTTGGAACAATTTAAGTCGACAATAAACCACACATGTCCAACTCAAACCATCCGAAATGGCGAATTATTAATGAGGTATAACGAAAGAAAAGAAATAAGAAGAGAAGGAACTAAAAAAATACACAGAATCTCATAGCGGAATGATAAAATGTAATAACAACATAGACAATTCAATAAAACTGTTAAACAATATACATTTGATCTCAATTTAAGATATATCAGAGTTACACATTTACTAGAACGTACCAATCATGCAACGGAATAATAATAGTATAAACGGTCTTCAACCTCCATCTTCGTCTCCAAGTAATAGGTGGCTTCGCTAATTGGAATGCTTAGTCAGATTAAAGGATTATCCCTTGAATGATATATAGTTTGGAAGAATAGGTATGAAGAATGTTTGTTAAAATCAATATACTTGAATGTGAATAGAAGTTTAATTACTGGAAATTTTGAAACACTGGATCAATTACAAATTTATATCTTATGTAAGACACTTAAATGAATTCTGGACAAATGGTGAAACCTCTATATAAATTAGAATCAGATTTGAAATTATGACAAATTGGTATATTTCATTTGATTTGACTAATATGAGAATTTTAGTCCTAATCCAAGTGTGTTGTCTTTTGCATTACGCTCGGGTCAGACCGAGTATTTCAGTTATCGAAGCCACCTATTACTTGAAGACGAAGATGGAGGTTGAAGACCATTTATACTATTATTATTCCGTGCATTATTGGTATGTTCTAGTAAATGTGTAACTCTAATATATCTTGAACTGGGATCAAATGTATATTGTTTGACAGTTTTATTGAATTGTCTATGTTGTTATTATATTTTATCGTTCTGTTGTGAGATTCAGTGTATTGTTTAGTTCCTTCTCTTCTTATTTCTTTTCTTTTGTTAAACCTCATTAATAATTTGTCATTTTGGATGGTTTGAGTTGGACATGTGTGGTTTACTGTCGACTTAAATCATTCCAAAAAGGGCGGGTTGTTACATTTCTATATAAACTCGAAAGTTTCAATGTCGAGATACTTATAAAGTCAGATGTTCCTACAATTTATCGGTTTAGATTCAAAGTCAAATGGTTTCAATCTTTTTCAAATTTAATATCATTCAAGTTCAGATCTTTCGAAATTTTAATACCAATAGTCTAGGGAACTCACTTTGTATTTCCAAAGTCAAATAAAATCAAAATTCCTTTTCTTCAAAATTTTCCTAATCTTTATCGAATTTGAAAGGTCTTAATGATTAATAAATTTCAAACCTTTTGTTTCGATTACATAAATACAAGGTCATAATTTTTTTTTAAAACATTCCACTTCAAAATTAAAAGTTTGGATTCATTTCATGTTTGAATAACGTTCGTTCTTGGTATTTCAAACATCACTCTACAGTCATTTCGTTATACAAGTCCAATAGGGATTATTTCAATATAATTTGTATGAATTATGCTTATAAATCAACAATTTCAAGGTTCCCTGAGTATGTCCACCGAACCATTCAAATTAATTTCAAAATTTATAAACTCAAATTTCATAATTATAATTTTATTCAATACAAATCCTTTCGAATATCATCATACATGAGTTTTATTTCCTTTAGTGTTTCATTTCCTAAACAAAAGCATAGAAATTCATTCATCCAAAATTGGATACTTCCAATTTAAGATTTTGTACATAAGAAGTTTCAAAACCCATTCAGTCCATAAGAAAAGTTGCATACGAAAAATCTTGTTAACAACCAATCTTAATAATTTAAGAATTAGAGGGTTAAAATAACAACAATTTCACTTAAGCGTTAAATTATAGAATTCATGCTTAATATAATTAACCTATTATATAATCACTTTAATGTGATTCAAATCTTCACATTATAGTAATTATTCAAATTTTCCAATATATATATATGAATAGAAATATGTTCTCTCAACTCATTCTAGGGCACTATTGACCCTATCTCTAATGAGTATATCGCACAGGCTAAGGTTTATCGCTAAACCAAAGCTCTGATACCAAATGCAACAACCTGCCCTTTTTGGAATGATTTAAGTCGACAATAAACCACACATGTCCAACTCAAACCATCCAAAATGACGAATTATTAATGAGGTTTAACAAAAGAAAATAAATAAGAAGAGAAGGAACTAAACAATACACAGAATCTCACAACGGAACGATAAAATATAATAACAACATAGACAATTCAATAAAACTGTCAAACAATATACATTTGATCCCAGTTCAAGATATATTAGAGTTACACATTTACTAGAACATACCAATAATGTAGTAGAATAATAATAGTATAAACGGTCTTCAACCTCCATCTTCGTCTTCAAGTAATAAGTGGCTTCGATAACTGAAATACTCGGTCTGACCCGAGCGTAATGCAAAAGACAACACACTTGGATCAGGACTAAAATTCTCATATTAGTCAAATCAAATGAAATATACCAATTTTTCATAATTTCAAATCTGATTCCGGTTTATATAGAGGTTTCACCATTTGTCCAAAATTCATTTAAGTGTCTTACATATGATATAAATTTGTAATTGATCCAATGTTTCAAAATTCCCAATAATTAAACTTCTATTCACATTCAAGTAATTAAATCACTGATTTTAATAAACATCCTTCATACTTATTCTTCCAAACTATATATCATCCAAGGGATAATCCTTTAATCTGACAATTTCTTCAAATCTAAAATATCCAAATTAATTTATAGCTAAACTTCCACCATTTAGTTCCTTATCATATTTCTCTCTTCTTCCTTTTTTAAAATTTATATTCTTATAATATATATTTCTAAAGGATAATAATGGCTTTAACAAAAAAAGGAAGAAGAGAGAAATATGATAAGGAACCAAATGGTGGAAATTTAACTATAAATTAATTTGGATATTTTAGATTTGAAGAAATCATCAAATTAAAGGATTGTCCCTTGAATGATATATGGTTTGGAAGAATAGGCATGAAGGATATTTATTAAAATCAGTGATTTAATTACTTGAACATGAATAGAAGTTTAATTATTGGAAATTTTGAAACACTGGCCCAATTACAAATTTATATCTTATGTGAGACACTTAAATGAATTTTGGACAAATGGTGAACCCTCTATATAAACCGGAATCAGATTTGAAACTATGACAAATTGGTATATTTCATTTGATTTGACTAATATGAGATTTTAGTCCTGATCCAAGTGTGTTGTCTTTTGCATTACGCTCGGGTCAGACCGAGTATTTCAGTTATCGAAGCCACCTATTACTTGAAGACGAAGATGGAGGTTGAAGACCGTTTATACTATTATTATTCCGCTGAATTATTGGTATGTTCTAGTAAATGTATAACTCTGATATATCTTGAATTGAGATCAAATGTATATTGTTTAACGGTTTTATTAAATTGTCTATGTTGTTATTATATTTTATTGTTCCGCTGTGAGATTTTATGTATTGTTTAGTTCCTTCTCTTCTTATTTCTTTCCTTTTGTTAAACCTCATTAATAATTCGTCATTTTGGATGGTTTGAGTTGGACATTTGTGGTTATTGTCGACTTAAATCGTTCCAAAAAGGGCGGGTTGTTACAGAAAGTAATTGAAGGGTAATTAAGGGTTTATTAATAATTTAGTTAATTGTATGTTATTTAAACCAAGTATAATATTGAAAAATGTATAACTCTCTCATACGTTATCAGGATTTGATGAAATAAGAAGCATTGAGATCGTATGGAGGAATACCACAAATCCTTGATGAATTAGAACAGTCTGAAGCAAAATTAGAATTTTGTTTAATTTTAAATGCTTGTTTAAAATTAAATGAAACGATGTTGAATCGTCGATCGAACGACTGGTGAGTTATCAACTCACACTTTCTGGAACACTATTTAAATTATATCATGTTATAAATATCTATAATGTTTAATCGATATTGATTCATATGATGTGATTGGCTGATTGTTTCGAGATTGGTTGTTATTATTTGAATGATTGTTTGGGATTGATTATTATTTATTGCTTGGATTGTTTGATTATAGTTATAAATTTCCGTTTATGAACGGATAAACCATTATACTATCTGCTTTTAGGCATAAGATTTATTTTTAAATGAATTAGTTGAATTTTCTGTTTTATTGAAACGACCCAAACTTCCCAGTAAAGGAAAGCCTGGATTGCTTTGAGAACAATACACATCAGAACACAAACTGAGGAATATTTTATTGCTGATTACAATAATTACATCAGAGTACAAGAATATAACAGAGTATGGATACTTAATTACACAATAGAAATACCATAATATCAGAGATTTAAATTACATTTAAATAGTAGCGGAAAAATAATACAAATATACAACTAAAAGGAATACGCGGATACAGAGCTTTCTGAATACTGCTTTAGCTGTAAACCAGGATCCTGTAAATATATCTGCAAAAGCTACTCGACTGCCCGTGTGGAAAATATGGGCACCCGAGTTTGCCAGTGAAACAAACTACAGGTCAGTCATGGGACTGGTATGAGAAATCTTAACTAAACTTATCTAATAAGGCTAATCACAGGACCACGCCGCTGACGCGGAACGGGTTTACTCCATTGGATTGCCAGTGCATAAATTAAAGTAAATTGTTAAACAACGCAATGCTTTTTAGAAAAATGAAACCATTATAAGACTCAAGTCCCATCACACAATGCAACGCAAACCGGAGGATAGAGTTTTACCTTATAATGGTCAAAAGATGCTTGATACGATAAAACGGATTTAATATTAGTGTGTATATCTATGGGTATATATATAATAAACATTTCAATCATAATGTATCAATCATAGACGGCATAGTACCCATCCTACTATGTCGTCATTACTAGTTCTACAATCAAAACTGCAAGGTCGTATTGGAAATTGGATTTCCATCATGAGTCGAGGCTAGGGGCAAGCTCCTCTCCGATTCAAGACACTCTAGCAAATGCCTCAGGAACCCCCGCAGTGAACCCTTGGATCTTCAGGGTCGGTCCCCGCCTATCGGCAGTGGATTGGTTATGCCTGAACACACGCTTCCCGGTTCCTTTGAACCTATAGTATGACCACTAACGGCCTATAAAAATCCGAGGCGCCTCAAAATCCATCATCCACATAAGTAAAATGTCAGCCAGTTTAAGCACTGACACTACTCGTAGCTAGAAAGAAACATGTGCACTCCCTGCAATCCTAATCCCGTTTTTGACTCATACCAGGGTGTGAGGCTCGTGAAGTCACGCTATACACAAAGCTATGCCATAATAGGCTATACTTTGATCATCCCACAAGGCCCTGCTTTTCAACAACAGCCTTGATCATTTGCATCTTGGCGTGCCACATTGACAATCCACGCCATGCGATCAATCACCATTAACATATACCCGGGTGTTAAGTAGAGAATAAATCCTCCACCACCAAACAGACATACATTAACAGAAATCGATTTAATTCACATGGAACGAAATCCAATGTCAGACACGCATCCATTTACTAGCTTATGCTCTAGGTCTGAGCGAAAACCAAATCCGAACAATCAACAATAGTCCAGACGGCCACCACTGAATCCCCTTCAAGGTAGCTACTCCCATCAAGGGTCTCTGTAGCAACACATCTATTTGATGTGAAGATCGTCGGTCTTCAAACACCGTCTTCATCTTCGACTTTTCATCGTCGTAGTAATTATTCGGAATGGGTTAAACCCGGTCTTTCCGAATAACTCGCGTATTTTATAATAAAAATCAAGTACTATAAAAGCACACCCAACGTCTCATTCCAATTCAGAATATTCTTCTAATAGATATTCACATTATTATATCAAAGATAAATTCTTTACTTTATACTTAAATCTTTCTTTAAAGATTTATTAAAACACAATTTGGTTTTAAATATCACACAAATCATTATTCAATGATTATTTGAATTTAAGAAATTAACCTTATCTTTAACTGGGTTAAAGAACTAATGTCATTTAAAACATAGTTCACGATAAACCCAAAATCGACTTCCATTAAATATGGAATCTTCACAGAAATCAAATCAATATATGATCGTTATAAATTTCTGTATCGGACCAATAATATAAATGGAATAACGGCAAAGCCTTTTTAATTCCATATGTAGTATCGGTTTTCTTTTACAGAAGTTTATCTCGGTTATTATTAATTCAAATTCCATTCAACTCCAATTTAATATATTAAATTGGAAAACTTTACTTTTGGAAAATTTCTATTTAAATCTTAATAAAAGATTTATAAATTCCAAATCATATATTTTCACTATCAGTTGGGTTAAAGAACACATGTCACTTAAAAACACGGTTCACAAATAACCCAACTCACATTTCATCTTATTTCAATTACTAAATATAATTGAAAACTTTAATAATCTAAATTAAAAGATTATTCCTTTCATACGGGGTTTAAGAACAGTGTTACTTAAGACACTATTCACGACAAACCCAAAATCCAAATTATTTAATTTAACTTCAATTAAATATTAGCAAATTGGAAAACTTCATTAAATCTAAATTTAATGATTTATTCTAGTTAATAACTAGTTCATTTCAATAAAAATATCTTTTTCTAAAATATATTCTTTTTCTATAAAATATATTCTTTTTCTATAAAATATATTCTTTTCCTAATATATTTTCTAAAATATTATTTTCTAGAATATTCTTTATTGGAATGTGACTCAATCAACAACCATATACTGCATGTAATCAATGATAAATATTTATCAAACATCCAAATACAACCAGAGTGGATTCTACACTAAATATTAGGACTAGTGTAGGTCAAATATCATCCCAACACCCGTGTGGGGTTTCATCCAACAAACAAATAATAAATTATTTGTGCACTTGGGCGATGTGTGAAAATTATCGTCCCAATCACATAAACAAGTCGGATAACTTGTAAATGGAAGTGTAATATTCAATTTGAATATTCTAACATTATCTGTAATACGTTTAACACTTCAACATCGCAGACATATATTTCACACATATGAATGACATGGTTTTTTTTTCTTCTTACAATAAAATGTAAATTCTATTACTAACATTTTTGTAGCAAAATTTTCATATGACATTTTATGACAAAAATGTATCAAAATTTCAATGCGACATTTTATGAATGTTTTATTTGCAACAAGGAATGCAAATAAAAATGTGACTTTTCATTCCTAGTTTTATTTGCAACAAGGAATGCAAATAAAAATATAACTTTTCATTGTAATAAACATTTTCTAACAAAAATGTCCTTTTTATTCTAATTTACATTTTCTAACAAAAATGTATATTCTGCTTCGCTAACATGTTTTAACATAAAAATGAATATTTTTTTCGCTAACATGTTTTAACATAAAAATGAATATTTTCTTCTTTAATGTATAAAAATATACATTTCAATTTCCTTCTTTTTAATGTATAAAAATATACATTTCAATTCTTTCTTTTTAATGTGACAAGAATAATCATTTATAATTCATTCATTCTTTTATCTGTGACAAAAGTGATCCTTTCAAATTCATTCTTTTATATGTGACAAAAATTGATCCTTTTGAACTCATTCCTTTATATGTAACAAAAATGATCCTTTGGAACTCATTCCTTTATATGTGACAAAAATGTGTATTTTTACTTCATGTAAACATTTTAACCAAAAATGCTGGTTTTATTCTATGTAAACATTTTAACCAAAAATGTATACTTTATTCTCATTACATTTTCTAATAAAAATGTATTCTTGGTTCTAATTACATTTTCTAATAAAAATGTATACTAATTACGTCTTCTAACAAAAATGTATTCTTTATTCTAATTACATTTTCTAGCAAAAATGTATTTTTTTATTCTAATGTAACATTTGATTATAAAATGTTAATTTCCTCTAATGTAACATTTGATAATAAAATGTTAATTCCTCTTACAGGACAATTCATAACAAAAATGCTATTTTTCTTTGACAAAACAAGTTTTAGCAAAATATGATAATCTTGTTTATTCTTTTCAATGTAACAAAATATGAGAATCTTGTTTATTCTTTTCAATGTAACAAAATGAGAATTTTGTTTTAATTCCTTTTAATAAACAAAAATGTAAATTTTTGTCTAATTCTTTTAAATAAACAAAAATGCCTCTTTTCATATCATTCTTTTAAAAGTATAAAATTGGCTCTTTTTATATCATTCTTTTTAAAATGACCAAAGTGATAATTTTGTTCAAATCTTTCTTACGTAATCGAAGCATGATTTTGTTCAAATCTTTCTTATGTAATCAAAACATGATTTTGTTCAAATCTTTCTTATGTAATCAAAACATGATTTTTTTTTCAAATCTTTCTTATGTAATCAAAAGTAATCAAAACATGATTTTGTTCAAATCTTTCTTATGTAATCAAAACATGATTTTGTTCAAATCTTTCTTATGTAATCAAAACATGATTTTGTTTGTATAACAAATTTACATTTCTATTGACAAATAAAAAGTAAATTTTATTTGTCAAAATCAAGTTTTAACCAAAAGTGTGAATTTACTTCAATAATCAAGTTTAACACAAAAATGTTAATTTCTATTCACTAATCAAGCTTAACACAAAAATGTTAATTCCTATCCACTAATCAAGTTTAACACAAAAATGTTAATTCCTATCCACTATTTGCTTTGTTTCAGATCTAGACCACTTCATGCTGTAGTGTTCTTCAATACGATCGCAACGCAACTTGTTTCGTTAAATTTCGATCTAATATGAAAATGTTACACCATTTTAAACATAGAATAATTTATTTATTATTTAAATATAATTAAGATTAATTAACCTTTGATTAATCCCTCCTAACCCCCTTTCTTCATCATCGTTACTATCGGTTCAAGGAACCCAACGTCGATCCCCTCTATCTCTGTGCCCCGCCTCTGGAGTTGATCTACCGCCAATCCGAACACCTGACATCGAAGCCCTTCACCTCACGCGCCTCCGCCCTGAGTTCTAGTGAACTCGGTCACCCCGACGAGCCAGGAACCGGTGATGAACGACTCCACTTTGCGCCAGAAATCCATGCGCAATACCCCTCGAGAACCCATCATCTCCATACGGATCGAAAGCCCTTGATTATCTCTCGAATTTCCATTTGAAATCATACTTTAATTCATAATGTTTTGGGAGAATTTGATGAACAAAATTTGAACGATTCTGGCCATTAGAATGATAAGGTGGCGGCTACGGGTTCTTAGGTTTAGGGTTTGTACTAATACGCTGTATTTATACCGTATTTTATTTTATTTAATTCCTTTTATTTCAAAATAAATAAATCATGTTAATCAATACGAACTCCAAATCAAAATCAATGAATGTTGCCCCTAGCCAATAACCCCCGTCCCGGACACAATGGAATATGTTTCGTAAGCCAATTCAGCTGTTATGATAAGTTTTTCTTTAAATTAAATTATAAAACATTTAATTATTAAATTCAAACGTACATTTTAAATTACCGGGGCCACATACTGACTCTAAAAATTACAGAAAAATTATTTCTGCTTATGTTTTGACGATACGGTCCTAACAAGACTAATTTCGTCGAATTCCGAGATCGTTTGAAAATGACCATTTTCTGGTCGATCCAATTTGACTGAAACTGACAAAACACGTTTTCTTTTGCCACGCTCACATATTAATTCGAAAAATTCTGGAAAATTAAACTTAAAAATAATTTGACATTCCGGTTCCAACAGAAGTGGTTTCGTCGAAAACCGAGGTCGTTTGAAAAATGACTATTTTTAAGGCCAATATATTCTATTAAAATATAAATAAATTGTACAGCGACTTTTCTAGATTTTAAACTGACATAATTTTTGATTTTTAAAACGAAATTTCAAATTTTCAGATTCGTTAGAAAGATATAATTAAGCAGATTCAAATATTTCTTGTTTCGTTCAATTCTGACTTAAAATGAATCCTATACATTCAGTCAAAGTTCAAATTTTCAAACTGCAGCGCTGTTTTAAACTCCTTTTATAATTAAATTAAATTTATTTGTTTTAACCTCTATTAAAATAAATTTTTAGTCGTTATTATTTAAAATAAATTATTTTAAACATTTAAAATCCTTTAAAATTTCCAAAATAAAAATTTTAAATTGGCCCCAAAATTCCGGGTTGTTATAATCGCCCCCACTTAAAATCTTTTCGTCCTCAAAAAGGAACGTAGCTAAAAGTTGTTTAATTAACCAACTCAACTTTAAATTTTTATTATTGGTTTCAATTAGTTATCATTCTAATATTTTAATTAGTGAAACTAATTATCAAACATCACAACCAGCAATCAATTAGGTGATTAACTTTTCAAATATATATAACTTTTGTATATAGTCAAAAATCATATTTTTAGTGCAAATCACAACAATGTGTACTCACTAAGTTTTGGTTCTCATACCAGTCAATGGAAATATATAGATATACCACTTCCGCTACTCGAACATAAGTACTGATGATGGAGCTCCATCATCAGAATCATCTCCGGGCGACTAGCGTGTGATTCTATATCTATCCAGTATATTAAAACTTCGAATATCCGTTAATTACTCGTATATTCGAAATCTTTATATACTCGATTGTCCACATTAAAATATAATATACTCAAATACGTATATTAAAATAAAATTTTCAAAACTAAATTTGTTTTCATTTTTTAAAGAAAATAATACTCTTCACACTCGTTCTAGGATTCTACTGATCCCATCTCTAACGAGTCATTCTTATTGGATATTACTAATCCAATCTCTGATGAACTCTTTCGTTCGGTACTAATGTATCTTGTTCTCGAGCTCTGTAAACCATGGCTCTGATACCAAATGAAACGACCCAAACTTCCCAGTAAAGGAAAGCCTGGATTGCTTTGAGAACAATACACATCAGAACACAAACCGAGGAATATTTTATTGCTGATTACAACAATTACATCAGAGTACAAGAATATAACAGAGTATGAATACTTAATTACACAATAGAAATACCATAATATCAGAGATTTAAATTACATTTAAATAGCAGCGGAAAAATAATACAAATATACAACTGAAAGGAATACGCGGATACAGAGCTTTTCGAATACTGCTTCAGCTGTAAACCAGGATCCTGTAAATATATCTGCAAAAGCTACTCGACTGCCCGTGTGGAAAATATGGGCACCCGAGTTTGCCAGTGAAACAAACTACAGGTCAGTCATGGGACTGGTATGAGAAATTTTAACTAAACTTATCTAATAAGGCTAATCACAGGACCACGCCGCTGACGCGGAACGGGGTTACTCCATTGGATTGCCAGTGCATAAATTAAAGTAAATCGTTAAACAACGCAATGCTTTTTAGAAAAATGAAACCATTATAAGACTCAAGTCCCACCACACAATGCAATGCAAACCGGAGGATAGAGTTTTACCTTATAATGGTCAAAAGATGTTTGATACGATAAAACGGATTTAATATTAGTGTGTATATCTATGGGTATATATATAATAAACATTTCAATCATAATGTATCAATCATAGACGGCATAGTGCCCCATCCTACTATGTCGCCATACTAGTTCTACAATCAAAACCGCAAGGTCGTATTGGAAATTGGATTTCCATCATGAGTCGAGGCTAGGGGCAAGCTCCTCTCCGATTCGAGACACTCTAGCAAATGCCTCAGGATCCCCCGCAGTGAACCCTTGGATCTTCAGGGCCGTTGTAATAACCCGGAAATTCTGAACTAGTTTATTTTTTTTTTATTTTGGCAATTCTAATGAATTTTGAATATTTAAAATAGATGATTTTAAAAAAAAAATCGACGAGAAATTTATTTTTAATATAATTTGAATGTATATATTTATACGCGTCGTCGTTAGAATATAAATAATTATATATAATTATAAATAGAATTGAAAATGGCGCGGTAGTTCGATAATTCGATTTTAAACTTCAACTGAATGTACCGGGTGCAAAACAATCCGGATTTTAGTGAAACCAAAAACATTAGGATCTAATTGTTGATATCTTTCCAACGAATGCGAAAAATCGAAATTTCATAGCGGGGATCAAAAGATATGTCCAGTTGAAAATTCTGAATAGTCGCTATGGAATTCAGGCCCTTAAAAATGGAAATTTTGCAAACGACCTCGGATTTCGACGAAACCACTTTTGTTGGGTCCGTGATGTAAAGTTATTGCTAGATTCCAAATTTCATAATTTTTCGAGTCAATATGTGAGCGTGGCAAAGGAAAACGCGTTTAACCAGTTTCAGTTGATTTTAATCTACTGGAAAATGGCCATTTTTCCAACGGTCTCAGAATTCGACGAAACTAGTTTTGTTAGGACCGAATCGTCAATACGAAGCTAGAAAATATTTTTCTGGAATTTTTCGAGTCAGTATGTGACCCCAGTAAATGGAAACGCGCGTTCAAATTCAATATATAGAGTTATATGTTGACTTTAACGGAAACTGATCGAAACGATCGAATCAGCTTGCGGTACATATCCCATTGTGTTCGGAATGGGGGTAAAACGCTATAGACGACAGGAGGTGGGCCTCGTTTTAAGGTCGTATGTAAAAGTCAACTTTTTCATAAATAATTAAAAAAATATATATATAAAACACTCTCTCTCCCTCTCCCCTTATTTCTCTTTGCCCCCCCCCCCCCCCCACGTTCATTCTTCAGAATCGATCAGGAAAAAAAAAGGAAAAAGAAAAAAACGACTTAGCCGCCGCTGGAAGCACGCCGCCCACCGTCGCCAGACCCCCCCCTAGATCCTCCATCGCCTCCCTTCTCTACCCCCTTCCGATTTGAAACCCCGTCGCTCCCCTAAATCAGTTCGTCGCCCCCATGATTTCCGCCCCTCCTAGCATCGCCACCGTTGAAGACACCCTCCTCCTCGTCGCTGCGATCGCCAGAGACCCTCCTCCCTTTGCTCCTCCTCCCCAGCGCCTTCTTTCCCTTCCTCCTTCCCTCTACAGCCCCGGACCCGACCATCCGCCGCTCCCCGGACCTTCCAGGGCAACCTGAGCTGCCATCCCCGTCTGTTTGTCCATCAGTGGGACCCCCATTCGCAAAAAACAATGTAAGTGATTTAATTTTCAAATATAAACATTGTTGTTTTTATTTTCAGGAATCTATATATATATGTATAACATAGCATAAAAATGTGTTTTTATATTTTTAAAATAATGGAAATATGATTTTTACAAAGTAGAAAAATAAAAATATAATTTTTTTATGATGCAGATAATAAAAATATAATTTTTATAAGATAGGGTATATAAAAACTTGATTTTTATGAAGAAGAAAGGTTGGATTTTTATATATAACAAAGGCGAATCTTTATATTTGCAAAGGCGAAATCTTTATATAAAGAACGGCGAGAGAAAAATATAATTTTTATAATATAGGAAGGTTAAAAATATAATTTTATATAGAATAAAGCATCTATCTTTACGTATGGAGTAAAAGTAAAAATTCGATTTTTATATATTGAATAGCAAAGTAAAAATTCGATTTTTATATATTGAATAACAAAGTAAAAATTCGATTTTTATATATTGAATAGTAAAGTAAAAATTCGATTTTTATATATTGAATGGCTAAGTAAAAATTCGATTTTTATATATTGAATAGCAAAGTAAGAATTCGATTTTTATATATTGAATAGCAAAGTAAAAATTCGATTTTTATATATTGAATGGAAAAGTAAAAATTCGATTTTTATATATTGAATAACAAAGTAAAAATTCGATTTTTATATATTGAATAACAAAGTAAAAATTCGATTTTTATATATGTAGTGGCTACAGCAACGAAGATGACAAAAATGCGATAACGATGAAGATTTCTATCAAAGATGAGTCAAGATGATTGGATAGCTATCGGTGAGAACTTCTCACTCTTCAATTTCTTTTTCTAATTATATATATATACTAGGATGCAGACGGTGCTTAGTAGCACCCGACACAATCGTCCACAGACCATGGACTTGTTTGTTTGATTGCAAAAATTAGTTAGATTATTTGGTTTGAACTGAATTGTTTGGTGAAATGAATTGATTTGATTGATGTGTGAATGGCGTGGGCCTTCACTAGACCGGGGATAAGGCTAGGCCTCGTCCCGTTTCTAGTATCGTGTCGTTATGCCGCCGAAATTTTCTAAAATAAGTTAGAAAAATAAAAATATCATTTTATTTAAAGAATGAACTGAATAAAAATTCATGTGTTAAAATAAAATGTTTTATCGTTATAAATATAATTTTTAACGTGAATGTAAATAAATAAATATCTATAAACAAATCGGCCGATTTGTTTATATACACTGATTTGACTGATATTGATTGGGTCGATAAATTTTACACATCGCCCAACTGCACAAATAAAATCTGTGTTTGATTGATTGAAACCCCACACGGGTGTTGGGATGAAATTTGAAGTTCACTCATCCTGATTGATTAAATATGTCGATCGATTGATTGACAGGCTGTTATAAGCGTTAGATATCTATATTTGATGCTTATACAGTGTAGTGCATTTTGGTTAATGGTTGATTATTTTTCAATGCTATTATATACATGTGATGTATGAAAATCCATATAATTAATATTATATGGTGATTGATTGGGCCTCATTCCAATTTAGAAAATAAAGAATATTATAATATGAAGGTTCATGTGTTGACTGTACTCATCAGTTGAGATTAGTCATGTGTTGAACGAAATATTTTAACAATAAAATTTATATCTTTATCACTATAAAGTAAAGGTTCATGTGTTGACTGTACTCATCCGTTGAGATTAGTCATGTGTTGAACGAAATATTTTAATAATAAAATTTGCATCTTTATCAATATAATATGAAGGTTCATGTGTTGACTGTACTCATCCATTGAGATTAGTCATGTGTTGAACGAAATATTTTAATAATAAAATTTGCATCTTTATCAATATAATATGAAGGTTCATGTGTTGACTGTACTCATCCATTGAGATCAGTCATGTGTTGAACGAAATATTTTAATAATAAAATATACATCTTTATCATATTTAAAATTAGAACTACTTCACGGTGGAGTCTAATTGAAAATCAAACGATAAATACCCAAATTTTATAAAATATTTTAAATAACAAAAATAGCCACACGTGGACAGTACTCATTCGTTGAGATTAGTCGTGTGTGGAGAAAAAAGATAAATATTCATTTGTCGAGTAGAATATTTGAAAATAGAATTATATGAAGCCGTGTTGATTAGATTGACGCCATTTTGACGTGAACGATATTTATATCGATTTTATTCATTTTGAAATGAATATTGGAAAGCGATTTCGAAATGAATTGAATATAAAGCGATTTCGAAATGAATTGAATATAAAGCGATTTCGAAATGAATTGAATATAAAGCGATTTCGAAATGAATTGAATTGAAAACGATTTCGAAATGAATTGAATAGAAAACAAATTTGATTTCAATGGAATATATAACGAATTTGATTTCAATGGAATATATAACGAATTTGATTTCAATGGAATATATAACGAATTTGATTTCAATGGAATATATAACGAATTTGATTCGAATAGAAAACCAATTTGAATTGAATCGAATGGAAAACCAATTTGAATTGAATCGAATAGAAAACCAATTTGAATTGAATCGAATAGAAAACAACTTTGGAATTGAATTGAATTGAAGACGAATTCAAATTGAATTGAAAGCGAATTGAAATGAATTCAAATTGAATTGAAATTTGAATTGAATAGAAATGAATTTTAAAACGAATTTATAAAGAAGAATTCAATTTTGATTTGAATTGAAATGGAAGTTGAAATTGCTTTTGAAACGAATTTAACACTATTTATATAATTCGTTTTAAATAGAAATCGACGAAATATATATTATATATATAATATAATGGCCTGAATAGAACGCGCCGCGCCGCGGCAGTTCGTGAATTTCGACCATTTATTTCAAACGGACATTACGGGAGATCCGACCGTCGGATTCTCCTAAAACCAGAACCGTTGGGTTCGTATCGAAAAGAGCCTTCAAATGAATAATAGAAATTTGAAATCTAACGGTTGGATTTGGAGATACGTCCAAATCAAATTTGGAAAAGGTCGCTATAAGTGCAATTCGATGGCCGTTGTTGGAAATCGACTGTACAGGCCTTGATAAAATTATTAAAAATATCAATAATTTGTGTAAAATCATAAGAAATGATTTGAGAAAAAATGGGGTGAAAAACTCCATATTTGAAAAGATAAAAATGGATTTTTATCGAAATGAACTAGTTTTGAACTAAATTTAAAACCCAATTATTTTTAAATAAATAAATTAGATTTAAAAAGGGGTTTTAAATAATCGGAATTTCTAATATATTTGATTGGATAAAAAAATGGGTTTATCGTGAACTGTGTTTTAAATAACACTAGTTCTTTAACCCGATAATAAATAGAATGTGATTTGGGTTTGTCGTGAACTGTGTTTTAAATAACACCTAGTTCTTTATCCCAATAAAAGGAGTTTTAATGAATCTACAATTAGACTGAAATGTGCATTGATAATCTAAATTATCAAATTTGAAAATAAGCGAGAATGGAGTATCACCAGTTTTGCTCCAAAGCGATAGTTAAATCTCTAATTAGATTTGAACGTGAAATGGTAATTAATTTTACCGATAACACCGTGGTGTTAGATATGGAGTATTACCAGTTTTGCTTCATGGGATGAATAGGTTGGGATTGGGAAATAAAATAAATAATTACTTCGAAGTGGTTCGCTAATCTCGACTAGTTTGAAAAACCATAATTTGGTTTGATATGACATCCAAAGGAAGATTAAAGGATAAATTTTAAAGAATTTATCTTGGATAAAATTAATGGGAACCTTTCCCTAAAAATGTGATTTTATGAATAAAGGAATATTCTGAACTGGAATGAGGCATATGTTGTGTTTGTGTAACATTTGTTTTTAATATACGCGGGTTGTTCGGAAAGGCCGGGTTTATACCCATTCTGAATAATCGATTCGACGATATGTCGAAGATGAAGATGGTGGTTGAAGACCGGAAATCTTCACATCGTTTGGATAATTACTGACAATCCTGATTGGGCTGTACACCCAAGAGGATGGAAATAGTTGGTGGTCGTCCAGACGTACTTGGAGATGGATGGATATGCGAGGAAAGTGCCTCCGGTTCCGTTCAGACCCAGAACGGACTTGTAAATGGATTGTGTGTCTGACATTGGATTTTATTCTGTGTTGATTGATTTCTATTAAATATACATCTGTTTGGCGGCGGAGAATTTATTCTTTTGCTTAACGCCCTTCTCTGAGACGTACGAGCTCAGAGGTTGTATATCGATGGACATCAATCGCACGGCATGAATTGCCTGTGTGGCACGCTAAGATGCAATGATCAAGGCTTTTGTTGAAAAGCAGAGTCTTGTGGTTGATGATCAAAGCACGGCCTACGTGGCAGCTTTGTGTATAACGTGAATTCGCGAGCCTCACACCTCGGTATGAGTCAAAAACGGGATACGGACTGCAGGGAGAGCACGATGTTTCTTTCTAGCTTTGGTGGTGTCAGTGTCTTACCAGCCCTGACATTTATATACTTTTCACCTTTGTGGTTGTTGGAATGAGGCGCCTCGATTATAGGTCTGTAAGGACCGGGAAACGTGTGTTCAGGCATAATTAATCCTCTAACGTAAGTGAGGACCAGCCCTGAAGATCCAAGGATTGCCCAGAGCGTGTAGTCCTGAGATATTTGCTAGAGTGTCTCGAGCGCGGAGAGGAGTTTGCCCCTTGCCTCGACTCATGACGGAAATCCAATCTCCAATACGTGTATTTCGGCTCTAGTTGTAGAGCCTAGTATGGCGACATAGTGGGATGGGGCACTTATGCCGTCTATGATTATATTTATGATTGAAATTGTTTTGACACTATACACTTATTATAGTATCAAATGATTTGTTTTAAACGTACCAAGCATGTTTGGCTGTTATAAGGTAAAACCCTATCCTCCGGCTTGCGTTGCATTGTGTGATGGGACCTGGGTCTTATAATAGCTTCATTTTTCGAAAAAGCATTGCGTTGTTTATTCTATGCACTGGTATTCTTGGGAGGAAACCCGTTCCGTGTTATACGACGTGGTCCCTTGAATTACTCTCTTTTAAAATTGAATTAATAACTGTTTTAGTTCTCACACCAGTCACATGACTGACCTGGAGTTTATTGTTTTAACCTAAACTCTGGATGCCCTCATTTTCCGCACGGGCAGCTAGTAGTTTTGGTTTTGCAGATTTAGATTCACAGGATCCTGGTTTACAGCTGGAATGATATCCGGAAAGCTCTGTATCCGTATATCACCTTCATTTGTGCTTTGTATTATTTTCCGCTGCTATGTAATTTAATGTAATCTCTGATATTTATTCGAATGTAATTTATTCAATTATACTCTGTATATTCTTGTATCTGATGTAATTGTTATAATAGCAATGAAATGTTCTTCCGTCTGCGTTCTGATTTGTCTTGTCCTCACAGTAATTCGTTCTTTCCCATCTCTTCGGAGACCGGGGAAGTTCGGGTCGCTACATTTGGTATCAGAGCTTTGGTTTACAGAGCTCGAGAACAAGACACATTAGAACCATACGAAAGAATTCATCAGATATTGGATTAGTAATATCCAATTAGAATGACTCGTTAGAGATGGGATCAGTAGTATCCTAGAACGAGTGTGAAGAGTATATTTTTCAAATGAAAACAATTTTGTTTTGACAATTTAAACCATTTTAAACGTATTTGATTATTTATTTATTTTGTATTCGGACAATCTAGTATATAAAGGTTTTGCATATACGTGTCATGAACGTATATTCGAAGTTTTAATATATTAGATAGATATAGAGTCACACTTTAGTCGCCCGGACATGGTCCTGATGATGAAGTATACCATCACCAGTATTTATTTTCGAGTGATGAAGGTGTGATATCTATATATTTCCATTAGACTGGTGTGAGAACCAAAACCAATATAGTTAGAACACATTGTTGTGAATTGGCATCAAAAACAAGATTTCTGGTATATATATCAAAGTTATGAATTGAAAACTCTAATTCACTAATTGATTGATGTTTGTGTTGTTTGTTTATTTGTTTGATAATTTTGAACCATTAAGCCTAATTGAATCAAACATTGAATTATATTGAAAATTGATCGCATTTGCATGCATATACATGTACTCACATTGAACAGGTCATAGCAAGGAGGCTAGAGCGGAGAATAAAATTTGTTTGCCCGACAAATAGGTACATGTTTACTACATAATTTACTGTTTTGTTTGGGTGATGATGATTTTATGAGTCTATTGGCTAGCCGCTTGGCTTTTTCTTTTTCTTTTTGAGATCAGAAGGCCTATATGGCAATTTCGGGATTTTCCCGTGGCTCCCGGTGCAGGGGAGGTTATGGCGAAATTTTTCGAAAATTTAGGGTGTTAGCCAAATTTTTGAAAATTCTCAGAAACTGAAAAGTTGGAGAATGGAAGCCAGATCGAACGTAGAGTTGATTAATCAAACCACTTTCAACTTTGTTCCTTTTCGAGGACGAAAAGTTTTAAGTGGGGGAGATTGTAATAACCCGGAAATTCTGAACCAATTTAAATTTTTTTTATTTTGGCAATTCTAATGAATTTTGAATATTTAAAATAGATGATTTTTAAAAAAAAATCGACGAGAAATTTATTTTTAATATAATTCGAACGTATATATTTATACGCGTCGTCGTTAGAATATAAATAATTATATATAATTATAAATAGAATTGAAAATGGCGCGGTAGTTCGATAATTCGATTTTAAACTTCAATTGAATGTACCGGGTGCAAAACAATCCGGATTTTAGTGAAACCAAAATCATTAGGATCTAATTGATGATATCTTTCCAACGAATCCGAAAAATCGAAATTTCATAGCGGGGATCAAAAGATATGTCCAGTTGAAAATTCTGAATAGTCGCTATGGAATTCAGGCCCTTAAAAATGGAAATTTTGTAAACGACCTCGGATTTTGACGAAACCACTTTTGTTGGGTCCGTGATGTAAAGTTATTGCTAGATTCCAAATTTCATAATTTTTCGAGTCAATATGTGAGCGTGGCAAAGGAAAACGCGTTTGACCAGTTTCAGTTGATTTTAATTTACTGGAAAATGGCCATTTTTCCAACGGTCTCAGAATTCGACGAAACTAGTTTTGTTAGGACTGAATCGTCAATACGAAGCTAGAAAATATTTTTATGGAATTTTTCGAGTCAGTATGTGACCCCAGTAAATGGAAACGCGCGTTCAAATTCAATATATAGAGTTATATGTTGACTTTAACGGAAACTGATCGAAACGATCGAATCAGCTTGCGGTACATATCCCATTGTGTTCGGAATGGGGGTAAAACGCTATAGACGACAGGCGGTGGGCCTCGTTTTAAGGTCGTATGTAAAAGTCAACTTTTTCATAAATAATTAAAAAAATATATAAAACACTCTCTCTCCCTCTCCCCTTATTTCTCTCTGCCCCCCCCCCCCCCCCCACGTTCATTCTTCAGCATCGATCAGTAAAAAAAAAGAAAAAAAAAGAAAAAAACGACGTAGCCGCCGCTGGAAGCACGCCGCCCACCGTCGCCAGACCCCCCCTCGATCCTCCATCGCCTCCCTTCCCTACCCCCTTCCGATTTGAAACCCCGTCGCTCCCCCAAATCAGTTCGCCGCCACATGATTTCCGCCCCTCCTAGCATCGCCACCGTTGAAGACACCCTCCTCCTCGTCGCTGCGATCGCCAGAGACCCTCCCCCCTTTGCTCCTCCTCCCCAGCGCCTTCTTTCCCTTCCTCCTTCCCTCTACAGCCCCGGACCCGACCATCCGCCGCTCCCCGGACCTTCCAGAGCAACCTGAGCTGCCATCCCCGTCTGTTTGTCCATCAGTGGGACCCCCATTCGTAGAAAACAATGTAAGTGATTTAATTTTCAAATATAAACATTGTTGTTTTTATTTTTAGGAATCTATATATATATGTATAACATTGCATAAAAATGTGTTTTTATATTTTTAAAATAATGGAAATATGATTTTTACAAAGTAGAAATAATAAAAATATAATTTTTTTATGATGTAGATAATAAAAATATAATTTTTATAAGATAGGGTATATAAAAACTTGATTTTTATAAAGAAGAAAGGTTGGATTTTTATATATAACAAAGGCGAAATCTTTATATTTGCAAAGGCGAAATCTTTATATAAAGAATGGCGAGAGAAAAATATAATTTTTATAATATAGGAAGGTTAAAAATATAATTTTATATAGAATAAAGCATCTATCTTTACGTATGGAGTAAAAGTAAAAATTCGATTTTTATATATTGAATAGCAAAGTAAAAATTCGATTTTTATATATTGAATAGGAAAGTAAAAATTCGATTTTTATATATTGAATGGCAAAGTAAAAATTCGATTTTTATATATTGAATGGCAAAGTAAAAATTCGATTTTTATATATTGAATGGCAAAGTAAAAATTCGATTTTTATATATTGAATAGCAAAGTAAAAATTCGATTTTTATATACTGAATGGCAAAGTAAAAATTCGATTTTTATATATTGAATGGCAAAGTAAAAATTCGATTTTTATATATTGAATAACAAAGTAAAAATTCGATTTTTATATATTGAATAACAAAGTAAAAATTCGATTTTTATATATGTAGTGGCTACAGCAACGAAGATGACAAAAATGCGATAACGATGAAGAATTCTATCAAAGATGAGACAAGATGATTGGATAGCTATCGGTGAGAACTTCTCACTCTTCAATTTCTTTTTCTAATTATATATATATATACTAGAATGCAGACGGTGCTTAGTAGCACCCGACACAATCGTCCACAGACCATGGACTTGTTTGTTTGATTGCAAAAATTAGTTAGATTATTTGGTTTGAACTGAATTGTTTGGTGAAATGAATTGATTTGATTGATGTGTGAATGGCGTGGGCCTTCACTAGACCGAGGATAAGGCTAGGCCTCGTCCCGTTTCTAGTATCGTGCCGTTATGCCGCCGAAATTTTCTAAAATAAGTTCGAAAAATAAAAATATCATTTTATTTAAAGAATGAACTGAATAAAAATTCATGTGTTAAAATAAAATGTTTTATCGTTATAAATATAATTTTTAACGTGAATGTAAATAAATAAATATCTATAAACAAATCGGCCGATTTGTTTATATACACTAATTTGACTGATATTGATTGGGTCGATAAATTTTACACATCGCCCAACTGCACAAATAAAATCTGTGTTTGATTGATTGAAACCCCACACGGGTGTTGGGATGAAATTTGAAGTTCACTCATCCTAATTGATTAAATATGTCGATCGATTGATTGACAGGCTGTTATAAGCGTTAGATATCTATATTTGATGCTTATACAGTGTAGTGCACTTTGGTTGATGGTTGATTATTTTTCAGTGCTATTATATACATGTGATGTATGAAAATCCATATAATTAATATTATATGGTGATTGATTGGGCCTCATTCCAATTTAGAAAATAAAGAATATTATAATATGAAGGTCCATGTGTTGACTGTACTCATCCGTTGAGATTAGTCATGTGTTGAACGAAATATTTTAACAATAAAATTTATATCTTTATCACTATAAAGTAAAGGTTCATGTGTTGACTGTACTCATCCGTTGATATTAGTCATGTGTTGAACGAAATATTTTAATAATAAAATTTGCATCTTTATCAATATAATATGAAGGTTCATGTGTTGACTGTACTCATCCATTGAGATTAGTCATGTGTTGAACGAAATATTTTAATAATAAAATTTGCATCTTTATCAATATAATATGAAGGTTCATGTGTTGACTGTACTCATCCATTGAGATCAGTCATGTGTTGAACGAAATATTTTAATAATAAAATATACATCTTTATCATATTTAAAATTAGAACTACTTCACGGTGGAGTCTAATTGAAAATCAAACGATAAACACCCAAATTTTATAAAATATTTTAAATAACAAAAATAGCCACACGTGGACAGTACTCATTCGTTGAGATTAGTCGTTTGTGGAGAAAAAAGATAAATATTCATTTGTCGAGTAGAATATTTGAAAATAGAATTATATGAAGCCGTGTTGATTAGATTGACGCCATTTTTACGTGAACGATATTTATATTGATTTTATTCATTTTGAAATGAATATTGAAAAGCGATTTCGAAATGAATTGAATATAAAGCGATTTCGAAATGAATTGAATATAAAGCGATTTCGAAATGAATTGAATATAAAGCGATTTCGAAATGAATTGAATTGAAAACGATTTCGAAATGAATTGAATAGAAAACGAATTTGATTTCAATGGAATATATAACGAATTTGATTTCAATGGAATATATAATGAATTTGATTTCAATGGAATATATAACGAATTTGATTTCAATGGAATATATAACGAATTTGATTCGAATAGAAAACCAATTTGAATTGAATCGAATGGAAAACCAATTTGAATTGAATCGAATAGAAAACCAATCTAAATTGAATCGAATAGAAAACGACTTTGGAATTGAATTGAATTGAAGACGAATTCAAATTGAATTGAAAGCGAATTGAAATGAATTCAAATTGAATTGAAATTTGAATTGAATAGAAATGAATTTTAAAACGAATTTATAAAGAAGAATTCAATTTTGATTTGAATTGAAATGGAAGTTGAAATTGCTTTTGAAACGAATTTAACACTATTTATATAATTCGTTTTAAATAGAAATCGACGAAATATATATTATATATATAATATAATGGCCTGAATAGAACGCGCCGCGCCGCGACAGTTCGTGAATTTCGACCATTTATTCAAACGGACATTACGGGAGATTCGACCGTCGGATTCTCCTAAAACCGGAACCGTTGGGTTCGTATCGAAAAGAGCCTTCAAACGAATATTAGAAATTTGAAATCTAACGGTTGGATTTGGAGATACGTCCAAATCAAATTTGGAAAAGGTCGTTGTAAGTGCAATTCGATGGCCGTTGTTGGAAATCGACTATACAGGCCTTGATAAAATTATTAAAAATATCAATAATTTGTGTAGAATCATAAGAAATGATTTGAGAAAAATTGGGGTGAAAAACTCCATATTTGAAAAGATAAAAATGGATTTTTATCGAAATGAACAAGTTTTGAACTAAATTTAAAACCCAATTATTTTTAAATAAATAAATTAGATTTAAAAAGGGGTTTTAAATAATCGGAATTTCTAATATATTTGATTGGATAAAAAAATGGGTTTATCGTGAACTGTGTTTTAAATAACACTAGTTCTTTAACCCGATAATAAATAGAATGTGATTTGGGTTTGTCGTGAACTGTGTTTTAAATAACACCTAGTTCTTTAACCCAATAAAAGGAGTTTTAATGAATCTGCAATTAGATTGAAATGTGCATTGATAATCTAAATTATCAAATTTGAAAATAAGCGAGAATGGAGTATCACCAGTTTTGCTCCAAAGCGATAGTTAAATCTCTAATTAGATTTGAACGCGAAATGGTAATTAATTTTACCGATAACACCGTGGTGTTAGATATGGAGTATTACCAGTTTTGCTTCATGGGATGAATAGGTTGGGATTGGGAAATAAAATAAATAATTACTTCGATGTGGTTCACTAATCTCGACTAGTTTGAAAAACCATAATTTGGTTTGATATGACATCCAAAGGAAGATTAAAGGATAAATTTTAAAGAATTTATCTTGGATAAAATTAATGGGAACCTTTCCCTAAAAATGTGATTTTATGAATAAAGGAATATTCTGAACTGGAATGAGGCGTATGTTGTGTTTGTGTAACATTTGTTTTTAATATATGCGGGTTGTTCGGAAAGGCCGGGTTTATACCCATTCTGAATAATCGATTCGACGATATGTCGAAGATGAAGACGGTGGTTGAAGACCGGAAATCTTCACATCGTTTGGATAATTACTGACGATCCTGATTGGGCTGTACACCCAAGAGGATGGAAATAGTTGGTGGTCGTCCAGACGTACTTGGAGATGGATGGATATGCGAGGAAAGTGCCTCCGGTTCCGTTCAGACCCAGAACGGACTTGTAAATGGATTATGTGTCTGACATTGGATTTTATTCTGTGTTGATTGATTTCTATTAAATATACATCTGTTTGGCGGCGGAGAATTTATTCTTTTGCTTAACGCCCTTCTCTGAGACGTACGAGCTCAGAGGTTGTATATCGATGGACATCAATCGCACGGCATGAATTGCCTGTGTGGCACGCTAAGATGCAATGATCAAGGCTTTTGTTGGAAAGCAGAGTCTTGTGGTTGATGATCAAAGCACGGCCTATGTGGCAGCTTTGTGTATAACGTGAATTCGCGAGCCTCACACCTCGGTTTGAGTCAAAAAGGGGATACAGACTGCAGGGAGAGCACGATGTTTCTTTCTAGCTTTGGTGGTGTCAGTGACTTACCAGCCCTGACATTTATATACTTTTCACCTTTATGGTTGTTGGAATGAGGCACCTCGATTATAGGTCTGTAAGGACCGGGAAACGTGTGTTCAGGCATAATTAATCCTTTAACGTAAGTGAGGACCGGCCCTGAAGATCCAAGGATTGCCCAGAGTGTGTAGTCCTGAGATATTTGCTAGAGTGTCTCGAGCGCGGAGAGGAGCTTGCCCCTTGCCTCGACTCATGACGGAAATCCAATCTCCAATATGTGTATTTCGGCTTTAGTTGTAGAGCCTAGTATGGCGACATAGTGGGATGGGGCACTTATGCCGTCAATGATTTATATTTATGATTGAAATTGTTTTGACACTATACACTTATTATAGTATCAAATGATTTGTTTTAAACGTACCAAGCATGTTTGGCTGTTATAAGGTAAAACCCTATCCTCCGGCTTGCGTTGCATTGTGTGATGGGACCTGGGTCTTATAATAGCTTCATTTTTCGAAAAAGCATTGCGTTGTTTATTCTATGCACTGGTATTTTTGGGAGGAAACCCGTTCCGTGTTATACGGCGTGGTCCCTTGAATTACTCTCTTTTAAAATTGAATTAATAACTGTTTTATTTCTCACACCAGTCACATGACTGACCTGGAGTTTATTGTTTTAACCTAAACTCTGGGTGCCCTCATTTTCCGCACGGGTAGCTAGTAGTTTTGGTTTTGCAGATTTCGATTCACAGGATCCTGGTTTACAGTTGGAATGATGTCCGGAAAGCTCTGTATCCGTATATCACCTTCAGTTGTGCTTTGTATTATTTTCCGCTGCTATGTAATTTAATGTAATCTCTGATATTTATTCGAATGTAATTTATTCAATTATACTCTGTATATTCTTGTATCTGATGGAATTGTTATAATAGCAATGAAATGTTCTTCCGTCTGCGTTCTGATTTGTCTTGTCCTCACAGTAATTCGTTCTTTCTCATCTCTTCGGAGACCGGGGTAGTTCGGGTCGCTACAGCCGGTCCCCGCCTATCGGCAGTGGATTGGTTATGCCTGAACACACACTTCCCGGTTCCTTTGAACCTATAATATGACCACTAACGGCCTATAAAAATCCGAGGCGCCTCAAAATCCATCATCCACATAAGTAAAATGTCAGCCAGTTTAAGCACTGACACTACTCCTAGCTAGAAAGAAATGTGTGCACTCCCTGCAGTCCTAATCCCGTTTTTGACTCATACCGGGGTGTGAGGCTCGTGAAGTCACGCTATACACAAAGCTATGCCGTAATAGGCTATACTTTGATCATCCCACAAGGCCCTGCTTTTCAACAATAGCCTTGATCATTTGCATCTTGGCGTGCCACATTGACAATCCACGCCATTCGATCAATCACCATTAACATATACCCGGGTGTTAAGTAGAGAATAAATCCTCCACCACCAAACAGACATACATTAACAGAAATCAATTTGATTCACATGGAACGAAATCCAACGTCAGACACGCATCCATTTACTAGCTTATGCTCTAGGTCTGAGCGAAAACCAAATCCGAACAATCAACAATAGTCCGGACGGCCACCACTGAAGCCCCTTCAAGGTAGCTACTCCCATCAAGGGTCTCTGTAGCAACACATCCATTCGATGTGAAGATAGTCGGTCTTCAAACACCGTCTTCATCTTCGACTTTTCATCGTCGTAGTAATTATTCGAAATGGGTTAAACCCGATCTTTCCGAATAACTCGCGTATTTTATAATAAAAATCAAGTACTATAAAAGCACACCCAACGTCTCATTCCAATTCAGAATATTCTTCTAATAGATATTCGCATTATTATATCAAAGATAAATTCTTTACTTTGTACTTAAATCTTACTTTAAAGATTTATTAAAACACAATTTGGTTTTAAATATCACACAAATCATTATTCAATGATTATTTGAATTTAAGAAATTAACCTTATCTTTAACTGGGTTAAAGAACTAATGTCATTTAAAACATAGTTCACGATAAACCCAAAATCGACTTCCATTAAATATGGAATCTTCACAAAAATCAAATCAATATATGATCGTTATAAATTTCTGTATCCGACCAATAATATAAATGGAATAACGGCAAAGCCTTTTAAATTCCATATGTAGTATCGGTTTTCTTTTACAGAAGTTTATCTCGGTTATTATTAATTTAAATTCCATTCAACTCCAATTTAATATATTAAATTGGAAAACTTTACTTTTGGAAAATTTCTATTTAAATCTTAATAAAAGATTTATAAATTCCAAATCATATATTTTCACTGTCAGTTGGGTTAAAGAACACATATCACTTAAAAACACGGTTCACAAATAACCCAACTCACATTTCATCTTATTTCAATTACTAAATATAATTGAAAACTTTAATAATCTAAATTAAAAGATTATTCCTTTCATACGGGGTTTAAGAACAGTGTTACTTAAGACACTATTCACGACAAACCCAAAATCCAAATTATTTAATTTAACTTCAATTAAATATTAGCAAATTGGAAAACTTCATTAAATCTAAATTTAATGATTTATTCTAGTTAATAACTAGTTCATTTCAATAAAAATATATTTTTTCTAAAATATATTCTTTTTCTATAAAATATATTCTTTTCCTAATATATTTTCTAAAATATCATTTTCTAGAATATTCTTTATTGGAATGTGACTCAATCAACAACCATATACTGCATGTAATCAATGATAAATATTTATCAAACATCCAAATACAACCAGAGTGGATTCTACACTAAATATTGGGACTAGTGTAGGTCAAATATCATCCCAACACCCGTGTGGGTTTTCATCCAACAAACAAATAATAAATTATTTGTGCACTTGGGCGATGTGTGAAAATTATCGTCCCAATCACATAAACAAGTCGGATAACTTGTAAATGGAAGTGTAATATTCAATTTGAATATTCTAACATTATCTGTAATACGTTTAACACTTCAACATCGCAGACATATATTTCACACATATGAATGACATGGTTTTTTCTTTCTTCTTTCAATAAACTGTAAATTCTATTACTAAGATTTTTGTAGTAAAATTTTCATATGACATTTTATGACAAAAATGTATCAAAATTTCAATTCGACATTTTATGAATGTTTTATTTGCAAAAGGAATGCAAATAAAAATGTGACTTTTCATTCCTAGTTTTATTTGCAATAAGGAATGCAAATAAAAATATAACTTTTCATTGTAATAAACATTTTCTAACAAAAATGTCCTTTTTATTCTAATTTACATTTTCTAACAAAAATGTATATTCTGCTTCGCTAACATGTTTTAACATAAAAATGAATATTTTCTTCTTTAATGTATAAAAATATACATTTCAATTTCCTTCTTTTTGATGTATAAAAATATACATTTCAAATCTTTCTTTTTAATGTGACAAGAATAATCATTTCTAATTCATTCATTCTTTTATCTGTGACAAAAGTGATCCTTTCAAATTCATTCTTTTATATGTGACAAAAATTGATCCTTTTGAACTCATTCCTTTATATGTAACAAAAATGATCCTTTGGAACTCATTCCTTTATATGTGACAAAAATGTGTATTTTTACTTCATGTAAACATTTTAACCAAAAATGCTGGTTTTATTCTATGTAAACATTTTAACCAAAAATGTGTACTTTATTCTCATTACATTTTCTAATAAAAATGTATTCTTGGTTCTAATTACATTGTCTAATAAAAATGTATACTACTTACATCTTCTAACAAAAATGTATTCTTTATTCTAATTACATTTTCTAGCAAAAATGTAATTTTTTTATTCTAATGTAACATTTGATAATAAAATGTTAATTTCCTCTAATGTAACATTTGATAATAAAATTTCAATTTCCTCTTACAGGACAATTCATAACAAAAATGCTATTTTTCTTTGACAAAACAAGTTTTAGCAAAATATGATAATCTTGTTTATTCTTTTCAATGTAACAAAATATGAGAATCTTATTTATTCTTTTCAATGTAACAAAATGAGAATTTTGTTTTAATTCCTTTTAATAAACAAAAATGTAAAATTTTGTCTAATTCTTTTAAATAAACAAAAATGCCTCTTTTCATATCATTCTTTTAAAAGTTTAAAAATGGCTCTTTTTATATCATTCTTTTTAAAATGACCAAACTGATAATTTTGTTCAAATCTTTCTTACGTAATCAAAACATGATTTTGTTCAAATCTTTCTTACGTAATCAAAACATGATTTTGTTCAAATCTTTCTTATGTAATCAAAACATGATTTTTTTTTCAAATCTTTCTTATGTAATCAAAACATGATTTTGTTCAAATCTTTCTTATGTAATCAAAACATGATTTTGTTCAAATCTTTCTTATGTAATCAAAACATGATTTTGTTCAAATCTTTCTTATGTAATCAAAACATGATTTTGTTTGTATAACAAATTTACATTTTTAATGACAAATAAAAAGTAAATTTTATTTGTCAAAATCAAGTTTTAACCAAAAGTGTGAATTTACTTCAATAATCAAGTTTAACACAAAAATGTTAATTTCTATTCACTAATCAAGCTTAACACAAAAATGTTAATTCCTATCGACTAATCAAGTTTAACACAAAAATGTTAATTCGTATCCACTAATCAAGTTTAACACAAAAATGTTAATTACTATCCACTAATCAAGTTTAACACAAAAATGTTAATTCCTATCCACTAATAAAGTTTAACACAAAAATGTTAATTCCTATCCACTAATCAAGTTTGACAAAAATATGATGATTCAGTCTAATCTGTTTAAATAAACAAAAATGTGAGATTTTGTTCGATCTATTTCATTATAACAAAAATGATAAAATTATTTACAACAATTTTATAATAACAACCTGACATATTTATTTCAATTATTTCAGTTTACATATATGATATATTTGTCTTAACTATCTTTCAATCAATACCATGGTTAATCTTTTTGAATCGACACATTTAATTAACACAATCGTTAATTAACAAATCTAATAACTCAGTCATCATCAACCAAATCACATATGAAGATCCACAGAACAACATCCATTCTAGATACATTTCATGATTAAGAAAATTTAATTATATAAAAGAAAAGAAATAGATTTTCTCACATTGCTATTCAGATCTGAATTTTCCCTGAATTTTGGTTTGCTTTGTTTCAGATCTAGACCACTTCATGCTGTAGTGTTCTTTAATACGATCGCAACGCAACTTGTTTCGTTAAATTTCGATCTAATATGAAAAAGTTACACCATTTTAAACATAGAATAATTTATTTATTATTTAAATATAATTAAGATTAATTAACCTTTGATTAACCCCTCCTAACCCCCTTTCTTCATCATCGTTACTGTCGGTTCCAGGAACCCAACGTCGATCCCCTCTCTCTCTGCGCCCCGCCTCTGGAGTTGATCTACCGCCAATCCGAACACCTGACATCGAAGCCCTTCACCTCACGCTCCTCCACCCTGAGTTCCGGTGAACTCGGTCACCCCGACGAGCCAGGAACCGGCGATGAATGACTCCACTTTGCGCCAGAAATCCATGCGCAATACCCCTCGAGAACCCATCATCTCCATACGGATCGAAAGCCCTTGATTATCTCTCGAATTTCCATTTGAAATCATACTTTAATTCATAATGTTTTGGGAGAATTTGATGAACAAAATTTGAACGATTCTGGCCATTAGAATGATAAGGTGGCGGCTACGGGTTCTTAGGTTTAGGGTTTGTACTAATATGCTGTATTTATACCGTATTTTATTTTATTTAATTCCTTTTATTTCAAAAAAAAAAAATCATGTTAATCAATACGAACTCCAAATCAAAATCAACGAATGTCGCCCCTAGCTAATAACCCCCGTCCCGGACACAATGGAATATGTTTCGTAAGCCAATTCAGCTGTTACGATAAGTTTTTCTTTAAATTAAATTATAAAACATTTAATTATTAAATTCAAACGTACATTTTAAATTACCGGGGCCACATACTGACTCTAAAAATTACAGAAAAATTATTTCTGCTTATGTTTTGACGATACGGTCCTAACAAGACTAATTTCGTCGAATTCCGAGACCGTTTGAAAAATGGCCATTTTCTGGTCGATCCAATTTGACTGAAACTGACAAAACACGTTTTCTTTTGCCACGCTCACATATTAATTCAAAAAATTCTAGAAAATTAAACTTAACAATAATTTGACATTCCGGTTCCAACAGAAGTGGTTTCGTCAAAAACCGAGGTCGTTTGAAAAATGACTATTTTTAAGTCCAATATATTCTATTAAAATATAAATAAATTCTACAGCGACTTTTCTAGATTTTAAACTGGACATAACTTTTGATTTTTAAAACGAAATTTCAAATTTTCAGATTCGTTAGAAAGATACAATTAAGCAGATTCAAATATTTCTTGTTTCGTTCAATTCTGACTTAAAAAACGGATCCTATACATTCAGTCAAAGTTCAAATTCAAAATTTCAAACTGCAGCGCTGTTTTAAACTCCTTTTATAATTAAATTAAATTTATTCGTTTTAACCTCCATTAAAATAATTTTTTAGTAGTTATTATTTAAAATAAATTATTTTAAACATTTAAAATCCTTTAAAATTTCCAAAATAAAATTTTTAAATTGGCCCCAAAATTTCGGGTTGTTACATTTATACTCAATATATAAACTGTTATATTAAGTGTGATGTAGGAAGAAACAGGTTGGAGGGGTCCAACTGGATTCCTCAAATATTTTAATGTTATTTTCTTTCATATTATTATTATTATTATTATATGTACTATTTAATTAATCTGTTTGGATGATGATTTGGTTGTTGATTGTTGAATTGGAACTCAAAACTGGTGTTTATTAATCAATAAACATTATTTATTAAGTGATTTGCAGCAAATGGCCTAAAAATTCGTCTTTTTAAGATGTCAATTTACCTTAGGTGAATTGACTGAAATGAAGTTATAAAATTTATTTTATAAGCGAAGTTAGATTTTGAAATCTATTTTATATAAATTATTTTAAATAAAAGTTTTTACTTCAAAAAATCAATATTTATTGTTAATTTTATAAGTAATTATAAAATGATTAATTATGACAAATTCTTATATTTTAAATAAGTTGTATAATCATGTAAGTTAGTAATTAACCTAAGGGTTAACAATTTGGATTAATTTGAAACAATTAAATGTGATCATTTAAATTTATTTTGTTATTAATTTATTTAAATGAAATGATTAATTAAACATGATTAACAAGTTAACCATGTGCTTCAAGTTCACTAAGTCAACTGCTCCAATTGAAATTGGATATTTAATCAATCCTATTTTCAATTAATTGAATAGAACTAGTTTTGACAAATAGTTGTTTAAACTTAAAACAGTTTTTTAAAAGGTTGAATAGTCTTTTAATTAATTGTGAAACAAGATGATTATTAAGTTGACGATTTCTAATAAAGTTAATTATTATTTAATAACTTTGTAAGAAAAATTAACTACATTATTCTTAGTTAATATGAATATAAGTTAAGCGTATTATAAGGGTTTAAAATGGAATTTTTGTAAATAATGTTGTTAAAGTATTTTTGTCCACAAATCTGAATTGTTCGAAGTCATGAAAACTAAGTTTTTATGAATAAGTTTGTAAATGATTCCAACTATTGAAACAAGTTTATAATTTGATTTATAAACTTAAAAATGGCCTAATTGGAATTTAACCTAAGAAGTGGTAAGGTATGAAATGAAATCGAAACAGGAGCCTAAAGTGACTGAATTTGGTTATGCAAATTAAGTTCTAATGATTCGATGTAAATTCAAATATTCTAAGTAACTGTGATGTTTTTAAAGATAAAACTGAAATAAGTTTTGAAATGAAAACTTATAAGGATTTTTATAAAGAAATTCTATTTATAATGGAATTCAGTCTTTGTATGGAATGTTGTAAAGGATGGCTAAAGCTAATAAGATTTGGTTCTAAATGATAGTTTACTTAATAATTAAGTTAAGTAAGCGTGTTTGAAATTGAAATGAGATTTGTAAAAGGAAAGGAAATATGTTCTTTAAAACCATACTTTTATCGCATAATAAATGGAACTTCTGTGACATTTACTAAATGTTAGTTTTGCGTGAACAAACTTCTATTTATCCCGAAGATAAAAACATTGCCGATCAAGGTCTAAGAGGAAACTAAAGTACCCTAACTTGAACGACTTCACTATTATCCAAGGGATGGTACTAGTTTGAAATGGTAAAGAATGTTGGAAATAAATAATTATTTCCATAAGAGAAATATTGCAACTAAATTTGCAAAATTCGAAAATTGAATAAAATCTACAGGGTTTTGAAGAAAATAATGTATTACTTAACATTGTTTAGCCCAAATATGAAGTGTGATTATACTTATACCCTTCGCTTAAGTATATGACACTATTTTATAAATAACGGAAATAGTAGGCTTTTGAGAATACACTTATTCCAAGAAATAAGAAATGACTGTGATTTTCAAGAGATGAAACGAGAATTTATATTAGTTTGAAACGGATGTGAATATTGGAAATTTAAATTATTATTTCCATAACCGTTATCTTAAACCTCAATTTGAAAAGTTATGAAGTAAAAACGAAATGGTTTGGGATTATATAATAAGATTATGTCGAATGACATTGGTTTGGCCCATATAAGATTAATGATTAAATTTTTACCAATTGGTTAAGTATATATAGCGATATTTCCAAAGTAAAGGAAATAAAAATGGTTTTATGAATATATAACGATATTTCCAAAGTAAAGAAAATGAAGTGGGAATTTTGTGAAAATATAGCGATATTTTCAAGGAAAGGGAAATAAAGAGATGGGTTTTTTGAATACGTTTATTATGAAAAGATAAACGTAAGGTTATGTTTTCAAAGTAACGAAAACAAAATAGTTTTGCTGAGATAAGTATATGAAATCAATTTTTAATCGATGAATGGTTTTTTTATGAATAATTATACAAAAAGGGGCCTGAGCTGCTGAAGTACTGATCTGTACTATTTAATTTGATTGTTTAAGAACCAACTATCAAATGAATATTCCCTTTTGACATCTGACGTGTTAGTTCGAAGAGACCAGGATGGGAACTGGACCCAAAACCACTTCGAACCAACTTTGCGTTCGAAAACTAACTTGCAATGATGATCATGAGATGATTTGAAAACATAGATCTTCGGAGCGAGAGGTTTGCTCGCTGATGCCTCTGGTTAACAACCATAATTATACTTGTAGCGGTAACTCCGACATTCTGGAGTGTCTTCTGTTTCGTTCAGTCCCAGGACGAACTTGTATGAGTGAATGTCTGACAGAATATTTCCTAAGACCACGTACGTTGATTTCTACAAATATATCGAGTATGGTGGCAGAGAAGGTAATTTCTTTTAGCTTAACACCCAGTGTATATTTGTGCAAATGAATTAGTGATTGATGGATCTGATAATGTGTCATTCAAATTTTGAATGTGTTGTACTAAAAAGGTAATAGTGACCTCAAGCCTCATCAACCGAGAAATGGCTGAAATTAGCCAAGCAGCATGGCTATGTGGGTCATACCCATTAGGGTATATCATCACCTGATCTAGAGAAATCAATGTCCCTTTTTGTATGCTTTGGAATGAGTATGATTAGACAACCAACAACCGTGGTGATGATATATTCGGTACACTCAAGTTGAATGAGTGGTCGTTCATGTGTGGTCGGGTTGCAAGATGTTCTTATTGAACTCCTGTGTTCTATCACTAGAGGACACTGATAGGAAGGTGGTTCCATACTTAGTCATGTTGGAAATCCAAACTCCAATACGAGCCATACCTTTTTAGATGTATACCAACTATGTTGGAAAGTGAGATGCAAGCTTTCCGGTATATTCCTAATTTATTTGTAGATTGATAGACATTATTATAATATCACTAGATTTTTGATATAAAAAGTGATTTGGGTATCGTAAGGAAAAAACATGTGCCATGTTTACGTGTAGTCGTGTCTTACGAGAGTTCCTTTCTTTTAAAGATTTTCAAAAGTCAAGCAATTTGTTTATGATGTGAGATTTCTCACTAAAAGTATCCCAGACTGATCCGTGTATGTAATACTTGTGTCGGACCGAGTATCTTTTCCAGGTTGCAATGGATTTTCTTGGAGCTTCACGAGAGGAGCCGGAGTCAAGACATATTTTTGTATTTTCTCATATTAATTTATTTCCGTTGTGTGTGTTCTATTTATCGGCATTGTTTAAGTTGACGTGGTTGTGTACTCTGATGACTGTATTCAAGTATGTACACTAGTTTTCTCTTTGTGCAATGAGCTTTGATATATTATATTTTATTCATTACGCTGTGAGATTCGTGTTTACTTTGATTCTGTTATGTTCTTGTTCTTCTTCTTCTATTCTAACTTTTCTTTCTTTCTATTTTCTCACCATATAACTTCTTTCGTCTAAATATCTACCTTTCTATGCATTTTGAGTTGACATGTGTAGTTAAATGTCGGCTTAAACTGTATGGAAAAAGTGGGTCATTACAGTAGGATGGTGCTCTTAACCAGTATAAAAAATCCTGGTGTTCTTTACTTTATTTACTGCATTTATATTTAATATTTGTGAAATAATATCTAAGTATTTATCTCATTAAATATTTACCTGCATATATTAAAAATAATATATCACCTTATCTAAACTTCCGCATATACACGTATTTCCATATTACTCGATCCTACTTGTTTGTAACACCCCGTATTTTTAATTAAATAATAAAATAAAATTTGAAAAGCTTTCATAATTTGGTCATGGAATTAGCATCATTGCATCCATGACGATTTTTTGATCAGTTTAGACCTATGGTTTGCAAAAAACGGGTTTAAGATGAAAAAATATCTTTAAATGAAATATTACAACAAACATGAAAAGAAGATATAAGAAGAACACTAAAAAGAACAATGACCACCAATTTTTTTAGTCTTGTTAACAAAAGCCTATGTAACCCAGTTGGTAGCGATAGGTCTCCCCCAAGTGAGTGGTGCAAGTTCGAGTCCTACTGGCGCCATTTTTATTTTATTTTAGAGGGACGATTAAAGATACACATATTCTAAGAGGAAAATATATATAAATGCACATATAAGAAAAATTATACATAAAGGAGAGTATAAAAATATATGTATACATGCATATGTAAATATATGCATATGTGTGTGCAAAAATATATTCATATGAAAGAGAAATCCAAAATAAACCCGGATCAATGAGAATAAGTAAGAATTAAATGATGGCATAACACCGTTTGAATTTTGAAATCGAAATAAAGATTGCACGTATATACATACATATAAATTCAAATGTTGAGATAAACATTGTAAGTTGAAAGCAGAAAATAATTGATGCATAATAAATAGAAAATGGGCATTGAAATTAGAAGGCACTAAAAGAATAAAACAAAGCGTCATTAATTACAGCTATTAATGGACAAGGAATTGAATGATTGTATGCGTATATACATGCATAAATACGAAATTCAAACTTAAAGATAAATTATAACCGAAACAATATAAATCAAGAGAATTATATTGAGTAAGTAATTAATGTATTTGATTGACGATAAGAATCAAAAAACAAAACGGTGCAAGAAATCTGTCTAGACCCAGGATGGGTTGACCCCTCTTACTTGGGTCGACCCATGGGTCGAATCAGGTGTCGACCCACCTTGAGTTGGGTCGACACAGGGGTCGACCCAATCGGTCTCATATTTTTTTCTATGTGACGTGGTTTTCTGATATATATGGTTTGGATTTTATGTGGTTAAATCCGATGGATTAGACTTTCTTGTACACTTATAAGTAGACTAGAAGTGCCTAGCTCTAAATTCAAATTTATGAGACGCTGCCTAGGCTTTGCTATTCTCTTTTCTATCCAAACCTCTTCAGAAATTAAAATGTTAGTTCTTAGGGATTCTGACTTAAGGTTTGAAGATAAGAGGTATAGATCTACAACATAAATGCCTAGATTGCTTGTAACGGCAAGGAATTTCGCTCGATCCGAATCAGTCGCTAAACCGATCTAGACCGCTCGAAACCCCTGATCGTTGAGAACAGGACAAATCAGAACGCAAACAGAAGAACATTTCATTGTTATTACAACAATTCCATCAGATACAAGAATATACAGAGTATAAATGATTAAATTACATTCGACAAATATCAGAGATTACAATAAATTACATAGCAGCGGAAAAATATACAAAACACAACTAGAAGTGATACACGGATACAGAGCTTTCCGAGCATCGTTCCAGCTGTAAATCAGGACCCTGTGAATATAAATCTGCAAAACCAAAACTACTAGCTGCCCGTGTGGAAAATAGGGGCACCCAGAATTTAGGTTAAAACAATAAACTCCAGGTCAGTCATGTGACTGGTGTGAGAACTAAAACAGTTGTTAATATTGGTTTTAAAGTTAGGTAAATCAAGGGACCACGCCATATAACACGGAACGGGTTTCCTCCCAAGAATACCAGTGCATAAAACAAACAGCGCAATGCTAAATAAAGAAAAATGAAGCTGTTATAAGACCCAGGTCCCATCACACAATGCAACACAAGCCGGAGGATAGGGTTTTTACCTTATAACAACTAAATCATGCTTGATACGTTTAAAACACATTATTTGATACTATTATAGGTGTATAGTGTCAAAACAATTTCAATCATAAATATCAATCATAGGCGGCATGAATGACCCATACCACTATGTCGCCATACTAGGTTCTACAAATAAAACCGAAACACACGTATTGGAAATTGGATTCCATCATGAGTCGAGGCAAGGGGCAAGCTCCTCTCCGCGTTCGAGACACTCTAGCAAATTCCTCAGGACCCCACTATGATCCTTGGAATCGGCTGGGCCGGTCCTCTCTTACTTTTGAGGATTGGCAATTCCTGAACACACGTTTCCCGGTCCTTACAGACCTATATCCGAGGCGCCTCGCATCCAACAACCACACAGGTGAAAAGTATATAAATGTCAGGGCTGGTAGGTCACTGACACCACCCTAGCTAGAAAGAAACGTCGTGCTCTCCCAGCGGTCCGTCTCCCGTTTTTGACTCATACCGAGGTGTGAGGCTCGCGAATTCACGTTATACACAAAGCTACGCCACACAGGCTGTGCTTTGATCATCAACCACAAGACTTTGCTTTTCAACAGAAGCCTTGATCAATTGCCACTTACGCATGCCACATTGGCAATTCACTCCATGCGACTGATGTCCATCGATATACAACCTCTGAGCTCGTACGTCTCAGAGAAGGGCGTTAAGCAAGAGAATAAATTCTCCGCCGCCAAACAGATGTATATTTAATAGAGATCAATCAACACAGAATAAAATCCAATGTCGGACACACAATCCATTTACAAGTTCGTTCTGGGTCTGAACGAAACCGGAGGCACTTTCCTCGTATATCCATCCATCTCCAGGTACGTCTGGACGATCACCAACTGATTCCCTCATCCTGGGTGTACAGCCCAATCAAGATCATCAGTAATCACCCAAACGATGTGAAGACTTCCGGTCTTCTACCACCGTCTTCATCTTCGACATCTCGTCGAATCGGTTATTCAGAATGGGTATAAACCCGGCCTTTCTGAATAACCCACGTATATAATAAACGAATGTTACACAAACACAACAAACGCCTCATTCCAATTCAGAATATTCTTTTATTCCCAAAATCACATTCTTAGGGAAAAGTTCCCATTAATTTTATCAAAGATAAATTCTTCTAAATTTATTCTTTAATCTTCCTTTGGATATCATTTCTAACTAGTCGGGATTAGCGAACCACACCGAAGTAATTATTTATTTTATTTCCCAATCCCAACCTATATATCCCATGGAGAAAACTGGTAATACTCCACATCTAACACCACGGTGTTATCGGTAAAATTAATTACCATTTCACGTTCAAATCTAATTAAAGATTTAACTATCACTTTGGAGCAAAACTGGTGATACTCCACTCTCGATCACTTTTCAGATTTGATAATTTAAATTATCAATTCACATTTTTAATCTAATTAAAGATTCATTAAAACTCCACTTAGTTTTAATCTTTTCAAATAAATCAACATCATGCCTTTAACTGGGTTAAAGAACCAATGTCATCTAAAACACGATTCACGACAAACCAAATCATATTTGATATTAAATACAAGGCTCTGAATAGAAAATATATCGGCTTATATTCAATATCAAATTCTGAAACCAACAAATATCGTATTGGAAATAACGATATATAATATATCTTTCAAATTCCCAAAACAATATCTGTATAGTCACGAAATCCAACATCGAAATATTCCGAAGATAATTTCGATTCAACTCCAGTCCAATTCACATATTGGGAATATTGGTTATTTTTAAAATCACGTTCAAATTCAATTTATTTCAAAAATAATTTGATTTTAATTCACAACTGGTTCATTTCGATAAAAATCTATTTTTATCATTTCAAATGTGGAATTCTTCATCCCAGTTCTTTCCAATTCACATACTATGATTTTACACAAATTATCAATATTTTTAGTAATTTTATCAAGGCCCGTACAGTCGATTTCCAACAACGGCCATCGGACTGCACTTACATCGACCTTTTTCAAATTTGATTTGGACATAATTCCAAATCCAACCGTTAGATTTCAAATTTCTAATATTCATTGGAAAGCTCTTTTCGATACGAACCCAACGGTTTCGGTTTTAGGAGAATCCGACGGTCGGATCTCCCGCAACGTCAATTCGAAGTCAATGGTCGAAATTTACGAACTGCCGCGGAGCGGCGCGTTCTATTCAGGCCATTATATATATAATATATATATATTATATATATTTCGTCAATTTCCTTTTAAAACGTATTTTATAAATCGTTTTAACTTCGTTTCAAAATCATTTCAACACTATTTCAATTTCTAATCAAAACTGAATATTTTATATCATTACTATATAAATGATAATATTTTCAAAACGTTATATTTTGAAATCACTTCTTTTCTATATTCATTATAAAAATGAATATAATCGATATAAATATCGTTCACATCAAAATAGCGCAACTCTAATCAACACGGCTTTATATTTTTCAATAAATCCGTTATTCTATTCAACAAATGAATATTTATTCCATTCAACACATGAATCTATATTTCTTCCAACACCTGACTAATCTTAACACATGAGTACTGTCAACACATCACTATTTTTGTTATGTAAAATATTTTATAAAACTATGGTATCTATCGTTTGATTTTTAATTAGACTTCTACTGGGAAGTAGTTCTAATTTTAAATATGATAAAGATGTAAATTTCATTGTATAAAATATTTCACTCAACACATGACTATTTTTATATTCAACACATGAATTTTCTTTTATAATATTCCTTATTTTCCCGATTTGAAACGAGGCCCAATCAATCACCATATAGTGTTAATTATATGGATTCCATACAACACATGTATATAATAGCATTGAAAAATAATCAACCATCAACCAAAGTGCACTACACTGTATAAGCATCAAATATAGATATCTTACGCTTATAACAGCCTGTCAATCAATCGATCAACATATTTAATCAATCAGGATGAGTGAACTTCAAATTTCATCCCAACACCCGTGTGGGGTTTCAAACAATCAAACACAGATTTTATTTGTGCAGTTGGGCGATGTGTAAAATTTATCATCCCAATCAATATCAGTCAAATAGGTGTACATAAACAAACCGTCCGGTTTGTAAATGAATATTTATTTATTCACATTCACGTTAAAAATTATATTTTTAACGTCAAAAATATTTATTTCAACACTTGAATTTCTATTCAGTTCATTTACACAATAAAAATGATATTTTTATTTTTCTAACATATTTTAGAAAATTTCGGCGGCATAACGGCACGATACTAGAAACGGGACGAGGCCTAGCCTTACCCCCGGTCTAGTGAAGGCCCACGCCATTCACACATCAATCAAATCCATTCCATTTCACCAAACAATTCAATTCAAACCAATTAGACTAACCAACTACACAACCAATCAAACAAGTCCATGGTCTGTGGACGATTGTGTCGGGTGCTACTAAGCACCGTCTGCATCCTAGTATATATATATAACTAGAGAAAGAGATTTTGAGTGAGAAGTTCTCACCGAAAGCTATCCAATACCACGACACTCCTATTGTAGAGATCTTCGTCGTTCTCGCCTTTTCATCTCCTTTGTTGCCCGTAGCCACTACATATAGAAATCACACATTTTTATATTTTGATGTCTTTAAAATAAAAATCACATTTTTATTCACTTTCAATTTAAAAATCATATTTTTATAATCACTTCATATATTTAGAAATCGAATTTTTACTATGCTATTCAATATATAAAAATCGAATTTTTACTTGGGTGTCATATAGATAAAAATTCCATTTCAAAAATATTGATTTCGCCTTTATAAAAATAAAGTTTTCGCCTTTATAAAAATAAAGTTTTCGCCTTTATAAAAATAAAGTTTTCGCCTTTCATCACTATAAAAATTCCCTCTTTATTTCAACATATATAAAATAAAAATCAGATTTTTATTTCGCTACATATACAAAGATGATATTTTTACATTCTATATCTCATAAAGATTACATTTCTATAGTTCCTACTATGTAAAAGTCATATTTTTAACCCACTACCTATGTAAATATCTCACCTTTCTCCATTTAAAAATATCGTCTTTCTTCTTTTAAAAATCTAATCTTTTATATTTTAAAAATCAAATCTTTTCTAATTTAAAAATCAAATCTTTTCTATACTTTCTTTTAAAAATCCTAATCTAAAAAATAAATAATAAAGTAAATAAAGTATATAAATAAAAACAAAATTAACATGAAAACTTACAGTCAATTTGCCGAAGAAGGGGGGGGGGGTTTGCGGGTTCGGGTCTGGGTGGGGTCGGCTGTCGGGTCTGGATCACGGCAGGTGGGGTCAGGGAGGAGGAGAGCAGGAAGAAGAAGGAGGCGGGCGGAGCAGGGGTTTCGAAGGGGGAGGCGGCTTGCGGTTCGCGAGGTAGAAAAGGGGAAGAGCAGCGGAGAAGGGGGGAGGAGGACATCGCGAGGTCAGGGGAAGAGGGGGGGGGCTGTCGCGAGGTCGAGGAGGGGAAGCAAGGGCGACGCGACGCCCTTGGTGGCGGCGGTGAACGCCTGGAGGCGGCGGCTTCTCGAGGAGGAGCAATTTGTTTTTTTTTTCTTTTTTTTTTCTCTGAATGAAAACGAGAAGGGGGGGGGGGGGTTTATATATTTTAAATTTTATTTTATTTAATTTTCAAAAAGTTGACTTATACTTACGACCTCGAAACGAGGCCCACCGCCTGTCGTCCATAGCGTTTCACCCCCATTCCGAACACAATGGGATATGTATCGCAAGCTGATTCGATCGCTTTGATCAGTTTCCGTTGAATTTACATTTAAATCGCTATATTGAATTTTAAACGTACATTTCAAATCACTGGGGTCACATACTAACTAGAAAAATTCCAGAAAAATATTTTCTAGCTTCGTATTGAAGATACGGTCCTAACAAAACTAGTTTCGTCGAATTCTGAGACCGTTGGAAAAATGGTCAATTTCCAGTCGATTAAAATCAACTGAAACTGGTCAAACGCGTTTTCCTTTGCCACGCTCACATATTGATTCGAAAAATTATGAAATTTGGAATCTAGCAATAACTTGACACTGCGGACCCAACAAAACTGGTTTCGTCGGAATCCGAGGTCATTTGCAAAATGACCATTTTTAAGGGCCTGAATTCCATAGCGACTATTCAGAATTTTCAACTGGACATATCTTTTGATTCCCGCTATGAAATTTCGATTTTTCGGATTCGTTGGAAAGATATTATCAATTAGATCCCATTATTTTTGGTTTCACTAAAATCCGGATTGTTTTGCACCCGGTACATTCAATTGAAGTTTGAAATCGAATTATCGAACTACCGTTTCATTTTCAATTCTATTTATAATTATATATAATTATTTATATTCTAACGACGACGTATATTAATATATATACGTCGAATTCTATTCAAAATAAATTTCTCGTCGATATTATTTAAAATAATCCATTTTAAATATTCAAAATTCATTAAAATTGCAAAAATAAAAATTTTAAACTGGCCCAGATTTTGCGGGTTATTACATTGCTGATCAATGTGAGGTAAGTTCTTGAATCTGATTCATTTAGGTTTCTACCTTTTCTTTTAGTATCAGATTTGTTAATCCGTGATAACAGATTCAATTAGGGATGCCGCGGAACAACAAATCCGGATCAGATTCAAGGATTGGAAAGCTCTTAGGTGAGTGGATTCAAATTATACCTTTTTAAATATTGGTATATCTACCGTTTACATTCCTCGTCATTCTTAACATGTTAAATAACTGTAAATTGTGATAATTGCGGTATAATTTATTTTCGTTTATGTTAAAAATATCACATTCCCTTTTTGCATTAATTGTGACTTCATCAATCTTACTAATTAGTGTACCCATTGTATTTGCTGAAAAGTCGGTGTATGACTAAAGTAGGATCTTTATATGGATATAGCGGAATTGTATATGATAAGTTAACTAGTAAGCTATAATAGTTATGCAGGTAAATATAAGCTATATAGATATATCACAAATAAGAAGTAAATGCAGTAAGTAAAGACACCAGGAATTTTATACTGGTTCGGACTTCCCGTCCTACGTCTAGTCCCGAAGCTCCTCTTCGGAATTCACTTACACCCGAGCACCAACAAGGATGTCCCTGCCTGAGCACCAACACAGGACTTCACAATGACAAAGAGTTTTGACTTTTGAATGTGTTCATGTATCAACACTGAATAGTCACGATTAAGTACACCCTTCCTATAATCTTATCCTCAAGTATTTGATGTGTATGTGAAGATTGAAGGAAGTATGTTGCTTGTTGAATCAAGAGATATGAAATAACTTCAGAGTTTCAACAAGTAACTTGAATTAGAGAGAGCTTTTAGAATGCGGTGAGTATAGAGATGTAAATCAGAATTTAGAATAGAATAAGTAAGAATCAGTTATTTGGAATTCATGTTTGAAGTGTATTTATAGTAGTAGAAGAGTAGTAATCTTTCACGAAGAGTTTTAGCCAAGAATTACGTCCATTTCTATTCATAAATGAAGAGGAATCTCTTCATGAAAGAAAGCAACTCTTCACATAAAAGTGACTGTTATTGGTTTTTCTACCAGTCGACTGGTTAGGGTAATCCAGTCTAGTAATGCTTTTTTCTATTCATAAATTCATATATATATATATATATATATATATATATATATTAAAAAAATGTGCATTTGTGTTATATTGTGAGAATAGATTTTAACACATTTCTAACACAACTAAATAATCATATATACATGAACATAGCTCTGCGATACGATCTTCATTAATATCCATTTTGTTGTCATGAATCGAAAACATCGTGAATCAACATTCTCCCGCTTTCTGATTGATGACAACATATCACATTTTGGTGAAATGTTGAATTTCTCCCCTTGAATGTATGCTTGTATATATATATTTAGCTCCCCCTAAAACTCTGCAACATTTTGTTAGCTCATAATATAGTATATACTTACCGTGTGACTTCCTGTAACAAAAATGTTAGCACATAGTATATATATAAGCATATAACCAATTAAATTGATGCATTATTCTCCCCCTTTGTCATCGATAAAAAGGAATAAATGCTATGATAAACAGTAGTAACCGATTTTATAAATAATTAAACCACCTTTAGGAGATATTGGATCATGTGCATTTCGATAAATTGAATTTTGTTTTCACAAATATTTAAAGATACCGAAAATAGCCTTCTTTTTGTTGTGGTGTACCTGCAAAAAATATGAGATGTATACTTTGGTACTCACTTGCTTCGTTTGGGTCCAGGGGTTAGATGGAAGGTAACCATACCCAAGAGGGTTTAATTTAACCTTTAAAGATAAAATTTTCTTTATTAATTACATAATCAAAATAATCATCGATATATTTTTCTCTGATTCTCCAATTTACAAGAACCCGAATACTTAAGTAATCTCTATTGATATTTCTTTTCGTACTTCTAAATTTATTATAAACATCTCTAGTCATAGAAGTATTCGAATTTTTATAATAATTGGATCTTGGATGTGCATTGGTACTAGTATGATATTCTTATTGTACATAAAAGCATATCTAGTACTATTTCTATGATTGGTTTTATTATATCCTAAACCACTTTTGTCATATAAAGGTCGAGATCTTGATAAAATCATATTTAAATCATTTTGACCTTAAATTAAATTTCGCGAACTTACTTGTACATTTATCAAATTGATTCCAAAGTCGCGATTGGTATTTTCAAAAGAAATTTTGTTATTTTTTAAATCATCAATTTCCTTATTTAATCCAGAGTTCTTCCTTTTTAAAGTACTATTCTCAGTTTGGAGACCACAAATTTGAGATCCTGAATTATCTAAAGAATGTTGTAATTTTCCAAAATTTTCTTTGAGTCGGAAATTTCATTTTACAAAATATTATTATTCACCTTTAAAAACTCATATTCTTTAGATAATTCTAAATTCTTTTCAGTTAAAGCTCCATTCTCTTTTTCAAGAAACGAAATTAAAAAACTAGAACTATTTAAAAACTTCTAGTGAATTATTTTTGTTTTGCAAAAGATCGATTTCCTTTATAAGAACATTTTTTTTATCTTCTAGTCACTCATTTTCTTTTTAAAGGAAATCTTTTTGAGAAACAAACTCTTCTAAGGTATTTTCAAAACATTTGGCTTGTTTTACTAAAATATTGTTTTCTTCTTTTAATTTGGAATTTTCTTGCTCACAATTTTTTGGCTTAGCTAAAATGACTGTATTGAGTTTACCCAAAGTTTTAAAATCTTTCAATAATTTTTCATGGTCTAGCAGAAGATCTTTATATAATGAATCTATACATACAGCTTGTGATCTGACTTTAGCTATGAGACATTTGCTTCCTTGCTCTCCTGATTTAACTTTGTTATTCTTCAACTTTCTAATTCCTTGACTAGACTTCTTTATTGCCATTTGTTCTAGGATGTTGTTGCAATCTCTAGCACACCAGACTCTGATACCAAATGAAAAGTCGGTGTATGACTAAAGTAGGATCTTTATATGGATATAGAGGAATTGTATATGATAAGTTAACTAGTAAGCTACAATAGTTATGCAGGTAAATATAAGCTATATAGATATACCACAAATAAGAAGTAGATGCAGTAAGTAAAGACACCAGGAATTTTATACTGGTTCGAACTTCCCGTGTCCTACGTCCAGTCCCGAAGCTCCTCTTCGGAATTCACTAACATGCCCTCTCTTAACCCAGAGGAATAGGTCACAAAACACCCGAGCACCAACAAGGATGTCCCCGCTTGAGCATCAACACAGGACTTCACAATTACAAAGAGTTTTGACTTCCGAATGTGTTCTTGTATCAACACTGAATAGTCACGTTTAAGTACACCCTTCCTATAATCTTATCCTTAAGTATTTGATGTGTATGTGAAGATTGAAGGAGTATGTTGCTTGTTGAATCAAGAGATATGAAATAACTTCAAAGATTCAACAGGTAACTTGAATTAGAGAGAGCTTTTAGAATGCGGTGAGTATAGAAATGTAAGTCATAATTTAGAATACAATAAGTAAGAATCGGTTATTTGGAATTCATGTTTGAAGTGTATTTATAGTAGAAGAAGAGTAGTAATCTTTCATGAAGAGTTTTAGCCAAGAATTACGTCTATTTCTATTCATAAATGAAGAGGAATCTCTTCACGAAAGAAAGCAACTCTTCACATAAAAGTGACTGTTATTGGTTTTTCTACCAGTCGACTGGTTAGGGTAAACCAGTCCAGTACTATTTTTTTCTATTCATAAATATATTAAAAAAAAATGTGCATTTATGTTATACCGTGAGGATAGATTTTAATACATTTCTAATACAACTAAATAATCATACATACATGAACTTAGCTTTGCGATACGATCTTCATTAATCTCCATTTTGTTGTCAAGAATCGAAAACATCGTGAATCAACATTTGTTTCTTCTGATGGTTGGCCAAATGACAAAAATGTTGTATTTTCCGGTACATCGTTATGGATTGGATTAGTCTTTCCGGTAGCTATCCTTAATTCTCTCATCTCTTGAACTTCTTTGGCATTTTCTCGACCCCATAATGTCATTCTTTCCCCAAATTTTAGATTGTGAGACACATGTAAATTCAATCTAAGTAAAAAAAAATCTATGAAATCTATTATTAGTTATTAATTAACTATTTATAAGAATCTTATTTTAATTAGAATCTTACTTTAATAGAATTTATCTATGGCCCTGCGCAGATATGATCCATACGCATATATGATATATCATATATGTCATATATGTGTGGACATATGCATATGTTTAGAAATGCAAAATGGTGGATATGGTCGAATGGTAAAATCTCTTTTGCTAAGGAGAAGATGCGGGTTCGATTCCCGCTATCCGCCCATGATGAAGTAATGTACTATAATTAGAATGAAAAAATGAAAATTTTAGTATAGTCTATTACTATTATGATACTTACTATTCTATTTATATATTTTTCTAGTAGTTTTATCTTTCCTTTTGTTCTTGTTTACCTCTCATCCAAAAAAATAGTAATTAATTACTAGTTAACAGAATAACACAAGACCTAAAAATATAACTTTTTATTTTTAGTGACAAAAAATGTTGCGGAGACAGGATTTGAACCCGTGACCTCAAGGTTATGAGCCTTGCGAGCTACCAAACTGCTGTACTCTATGCTAAAGAACTAGGAACTATCGGGTCAAGAAAGATTGGATATGCCCTCTACCATATCTATACAAATAGAATAGTTTATTTATACAAAATGGTAAAGAGGGCCCCTCTATGATCTATGATCATAGATATCCGTACAAACCAAAAACGATATTTTTATCCTTACCAATTGGATATTGTTGCGCCGGGTAACAAACACGCATGAACTATTTCTCAAAGTATGTGTTCGGATAGTCCAAAGTCTCGATAGTTAGATCTAGTTCTTCCATTAAAAGAAAAACGTCGACGAAGAGGTATAGATGCACTATTACGTGGTAAGGATTGTAATTTTCCATGTCCCCATTTTTCACTCAATGACAGAACAATACTTATTTATTTTTTAAGGATCAACGAATCAAATAATATTTCTATCCCAATTTTTGTTGTTTCTTCTCCCTCTGAATCAAACAGTTTCTTGCCATAATGTTTAGTTCCTATTATTATTATCAATAATACAGTTCAGATCCTAGATGTAAAAATGAAAGAAGGAAACCCCCTCTTCATTGAAAGAAATGAGATTGTTGCTGGCACAGTAAAAAAAAGAACTAAATTAACTAAATTTTCCTAATGTAGAGGCAATCAATAAAGCTGCATAAGTGAATATATAACCTATAGAAAATGTGTTAATCCAACCAATCTTGCTTGCACGATGGAAAGAGCCACTGGCTTATCTCTCCATCGAATCAAATTGGCTAGAGGTGTGCATTTATGAGCCCATGCTAAAGTTTCAATTAATTCTTACCAATATCCCCACCAGGAAATTAAGAACATAAATCTAGTAACCCAAACAAGATGTCCAAATAAAAACATCCATTCCCATACTGATAAACTATTCATACCAAAAGGGTTACAACCATTGAGTTGTGAAGAGTTTAACCACAGATAATCTCTTAAACACCCCATCAAATAAGTGGAAGATTCATTAAATTGTGAAACGTTACCCTACCATAATGTAATATGTTTCCAATGCCAATAAAAAGTGACCCAACCAATAGTATTTAACATCCAGAAAACTGCCAAATAAAACGCGTCCTAAGCAGAAATATCACACGTACCCCCACGTCCAGGGCCATCGCAAGGAAAACTATAACCGAAATCCTTTTTATCTGGCATTAATTTAGAACCACGTGCATCTAAAGCACATTTTACTAAAATCAATGTAGTCGTATGCAAACCTAGAGCAATTGCATGTTGAACCAAGAAATTTCCCGGACCTATTATTAAGAAGAGTGAATTATTATTTTCATTAATAACATTTAACCAACCGGGTAACCATATGGTTCGACCTGCATTGAATGATGGTCTAGTTGTTGAATATAAGAGAACATAAAATCCATAGGAAGTCTTACCATGAGCAGATTGTATCCATTAGGCAATTATAGATTCGATCAAGATTTGTTTTTCAGGAGTACCAAAAGCAAGCATGACATCATTATGAACATAAAAACCTAAGGTATGGAACCCTAGAAAGATACTGATCCAACTTAAATGAGATATGATAGCTTCCTTATGGTATAACATTCTTGCCAATACATTATCCTCATTCTGCTTTGGATTATAATCTCTAATGAAGAATATAGCTCCATGAGCAAAGGCTCCTATCATTATGAACCCTGCAATGTATTGGTGATGAGTATATAATGTAGCTTGAGTAGTAAAGTCTTGTGCTATGAATGCATAAGCAGGTAAAGAATACATGTGTTGAGCTACTAAAGAAATAATAACCCCCAAAGAGGCTAGAGCAAGGCCTAATTGAAATTGAATTGAATTGTTGACCGTATCATAAAGACCTTTATGTCTACGCCCTAATCGACCCCTCGGAGGAGTATGTGCTTCTAAAAGATCTTTGATACTATATCCAATTCCAAAGTTCGTTCTATACATATGACCAGCAACAAGAAAAATGAATGCAATAGCTAAATGGTGATGAGCCATATCGACCAACCATAAACTTTGCGTTTGTGAATGGAATCCCCCAAGAAGGGTTAGAATGGAAGTTCCAGCTCCTTGGGAGGTATCAAATAAATGACTACTAGAATCAGGGTTTTGGGAATAAAGATTCCACTGACCCGTAAGAAGTGGTTCCAACCCTTGGGGATAAGGTAATACGTCTAAGAAATTATTCCATCTAATGTATTCCCCATAGATCCGAGAATAGCGACATGAACTAAATGTCCTGTCCAAGCCAAGAAGCTTACTAAAAAAACTCCTGAAAAATGATGATTGAGACGAGATTCAACATTTTTGAACCAGGAAACACTTGGTCTCCATTTAGGTAGTAGGTGCAACCAACTAGCTATTAAGGATATAGCAGAAAGAAAAATTAAAAAAGAGCTCCGGTAAAAAGATCTTCGTTAGTGCATAATCCGATTGTATACCACCACTGATAAACACAAAAATAAGTGATATTTACTGGGCCGGTAGCACCTCCTCAAGTAAAGGCTTCTACGATCGGTTGACCAAAATGAGGATCCCAAATTGTATGAGCAATAGGTCTCACATGCAAAGGGTCCCGTATCCATGACTCAAAATTTCCTTGCCAAGCTACATGAAATAGATTTTCGGACGTCCATAGAAAAATTATTGCTAACTATCCAAAGTGAGAAGCAAAAATATTCTAACAAAGACGTTCCTCAGTAATATCATCATGAATATCAAAGTCATGTGTGGTAGCAATACCAAACCAAATACGATGACTAGTGTGATCCTAAGCTAAACCTTGGCTAAACCTTTGAAATCTTAATGCCATAATGCCTTTCAAATCCTCCTAGCCATTATCCTAATGCAAAAATTCTTGCTAAGAAGAATGCCCATGTTGTGGCAATTCCACCCAGAAGGTAATGTGTTACTCATACATCACGTCCTTGTACAACTCTCAAGGCTCTAGGCTGAGTAGTAGGAGTAACTTTTAATTTGTTATGAGCCCAAACAATGGATTCAATGAGTTATTTCCAATAACCGCGACTGCTGAATAGAAACATTAAACTAAAAGCCCAAACAAAATGAGCACCTAAGAAAAAAATATATTATATGCAGGTAATGAAGAACCATAAGACTGAATTACTTGATATGCCTGTGCCCATAAAAAATCCCGAGGCCAACCATTAATAGTAATGGAACTCTGTGCAAAGTTTCCTTCTGTTATATGAGTTACTATTTTCCCCATAAATAGCTTAAACACCAATGGTATGTGAACATTACTTCACCACTTTGGTTAGAAAGTAAATGGAGTCGCAATCATCAAAGGTTAGGAGTAAAAATGTGAGGAAATTAAAGTGGAGACAAGGTTTTTAGAGTGGTTCCGCTTTAATCTAGGCCTACGTCCATTATAGATGTAGCTTGCATTATCATAACAGTGGTTACAGGACATTTAAACTCTCTTTGTACATGCATCATCTCTCTTTTACCACATATCCTCTCTCTCACATATAAATAACACTTAGATTCATGGAATTTAATGGAGAAATGGTAAAATCCATGAAGAAGAAGGTTAGATCAGCAGAGGAGAAGGAGGATATCCTTGTTTGAGAGGAGGATTAAAGAAAATCTTCTATCTCTTTGCCATTTAGGTAATCTCAATAGACGCCATAGCCAAATGGATGAAGGATCTCCAAATGGAAATGATGATGATGATTAAAATGCTTAAGGAATGACGGAGGAGAGAATTTGACAGCACTTCGTGGTCACCCAAGGTCGATCCCCTTTTTGGTGGAAGCCATGGCCTATTTATAGGTGAGCCCCCTATGAAGAAATGAGCTGAAATTCATATATGCAGGCTACGGGTCGCTCGTCCCATTAATTACTAAAATGCCACCGCCTAGTTATTGCCAACTGTTGATAGCTGTATCTAGTTGTCCTGTGCGAGTGACTTCAAAGGAGCGGGTGATTGCATAGATCTGAGAAGATTAGACGGGCGGTCATGCGACGAACACATAGGAGACTGGTCATGGATTTTTGATTGATGTATGGGCGACCGATTGGGCGCCATGTTAGGTCTTTTGACCATGATGCAGCTATATCTGACTGTAGATGGACGGGCAACCGGTACTGCAGTCTGTAGGTGAGTGAACAAGGTTTGGAGATCTAAATGTAAGTGCAACTCTTCAGGAGTTGGTATTTGACCGACCAGTAAGTATTGAAGCATTAGTGACCGTTTGAGGAATGAGCGAGCAACTGGGGCTGCTATCTATGATCATGCATAGGATACGTGTGTGACTTCTAGTATCTTTGGGCTTCTTGCTATGTGTAACCTATAAGGTTTATCCCTTCTTTGCTCAAACGATCTCTCTGTATGGTCGAGCCAAACTGCTATGCTCGACCTAGTTCTGATGAACGGACGACCCCACCTTTCCGATAGGTGGAGCGAGCTATCTTTATGCGCGAGCGGTTTCCAAGGACGTAGGAGTTGTTCTGTACCCATGTTTCCCAGTGCTTGAACGGTCGACCACTTTGATACTGGATTGAGCGACTAGGGAGAAAAAAACGGGCGACTCTTAATATGGGTGGCGTTTATAGGATGTACAAGCCTTACTGTCCTTGTGTCGTGCCGTACTTGAGTTCGCTTTGTGTGCATGTCCTCTTTGTACGATCCTGTCATGCTATAAGATCGATCCTAGCTGTGTTGAGTGGACAACCCACCTGTTTTGATATATGCGACCTTCCCTGTCATGCTCGACCCTTCATGCCATGCTTAACCTTTAGCTGGTGCTCTACCTTTGTTGTGTGTGATCGTCCCTTACCTTTCACAAACCATCTGGGTGTATTGGACTGAACTATGCATGACCGTGCCTAATAACACTCGACCTATAGTTTCCACACAAATTTAATAGACCAACATATGTATAGTTTTTAAGGGATAAACGTTTGTCCCTCAAAGCTTGTAATTTTTATTTTGCGAAAAATTACAGGCTTTTAAATAATTGATCATAACATAGTTTGGCATATTAAATCCGGTTTTCCAAGGAATGATCACACATAACTTAGGATTGCTTAGGTAAAGATGATTGAGTGAGGTTGAACAGGATTGAGATCGTCCTTTCTCGTGAGCGAAAAGCTTGGGTCGATCGCACTCTCTCTTTTGAGTCGAAGTGCCATCACGGTCGAGCAAACCATGGAGACTCGGGAAAGCAAGCTGGATCTGGTGGGCCACCTATATTTGCGCAATCAAGTATTCAAACTTAATTGAGCTGACGTGGCAAGAATAATCTGGATGCGAGTCTCTTAGTCTTCCCCCTTGTTTTCTTGCTCCTCACTTTAAGTCGCTTTCCATCTTTTAAAGGAAACACAATGATGGCAGCCACTTCATTTTCTGAAAAACCCTAATTCCAATCATCCCAACTTCGACTTCCTTTTGATTGGATTTTCCTATCAGAAAGTTCCGTACTCTTTCATATCGTCAATCTGTTGAGCGCAGGTTTGCAAACCCTTGTTTATGCTTATTTCTTTTTTGAATCGACAGTACATGCCTTGATAGGAATAAGCCCTTCTTTACGCTTTCTTGGACTTCTCTCTGAAGTCCTTATGATCATTAGATACGATTTGTGTTGTTGTTGAACCCTTTATGATGATAATAGTCAGAATTTTGGAGTGGATCCGATTTGTTTTGTGCATGCACTTGTCTGAGAAAATTCAACTCCAATATACCCTGAAACACCCCACCTCCGTTAAGGTCACTCACAAAGGGAATGCCTTAACTTCGGTGGAGGTTTATAAGTAAAAGTCACAGATAAAACACAAGACAGATTTAAACACATATATATAAACAGTGGAAAAAAAACAAACAGACTTTCATATCATAAATACGTGTTCATACAAAACATTTCCATAGTTGCCTCAAAACGAACTTCCAATTATTACAACCATAATACTGTCTTGATTTAAAACTTAAAGAAGCATGAAACATAATTAAAACTGCATAAATCCCCATAGAATGTCCAAAGCCATAGCCCAAACGAAAGAGATCCAAGCAATACATTCTCTCTCTTCAAGCTGGATGAAAAATCTGACTAAGCTGAGGTGTTTCCTCCCTGTGGACCTGGGGGGGGGGGGGGAACGGAAGAAAAGAAAGCGAAAGGAGAATGGGTCAGACATAAGTCTGGTAAGTCTAGTTATATTTCTAGCATGAGAACAATAAAAAAGATCATGACTTGCGTAAACTGAGAACATGACAATACCAAAATATAAGACAAGATATGGCAGGAAATACTAACTATACTAAACGCACTCACTATTACTTCTCTGCACCTATTAACTAGCCTAACTAGCACCACGTGTTCATGACAAGGTGATCCTTTATTCGATCGGCTCTTACTCGCAACGTTTTCTTCCTGTGTCATACGGCCCCACATGATTGTAGACACCTATGATGGTCCTACCATGGGGTGCATCAAGTCCCACGGTGGCGGCCCGACACAATTCTAGAATGCATAGGTTATACTACTGGTGCCCAGTGCCCTGTTTGTCTGCTCCGAAGTGTGTGCATGCCCGCACTCCGTTAGAACCTACACTGCTGCACCAACCGCCGTCACTTTTGACCGCTTACAATCAGCCCAGTAATCATGCCCCACCCTGCCTAGTTTCAGGGTACCATGATACCTAATTGGGTTACTGCTGAAAGGGGTCCCCCATTACTAGGGTTTTCTAGTCAAACATGTTAAGTGGTTAAGTGTCTGTATTAACCTAACCTCACCCATTAGTTTAATTAACATGTTGAATTGGTTAAGTGTTTTAGTTAACTTAACCCTACCATCCTGACTTTTCTGTCCTTAGCTTTAATTAGTTAAACCACCAACCACTCACATTAGACATGTATTGTTACGGTTACTGTATGTGCCGGTCGGTTCCGGCCAGGTTTACGCCGTAACTCAGTCTAACCTCGGGTTCTTATTGGGCTCAATGTCTTAATCTCCCACATTGGATAGGTATTGTTGTGATTACTGGACAGCCGGGCGGGTCCGGGCAGGTTTACATCACAACTCAATCCAACCTCGGGTTAAGCATACTCGTATTTTCTAAATTTACATATTTGTTCTTTTTATTCTTATATGTAAATTTGTTAACAATTAAATGTTATGGCCCACTTTCCAAGTTCATCATTTTTAGGTATATGATTTATACCGTTTCATGCCATAAATTACCTATGTGATTTTTCACCAATTTATGTCAAGTTTCCTATAATTACCATTTTTTCCCAACGTTACCTCGTCTAAATATTAGGCTAACAATCTTAGCCTAATTTTTCGTCCGTATGATTTTTAACATATAATATTAGGCTAAAAACTTAGCCTAATTTAGCGTACACAAAATTGGCATAAAGAAATTCATTAACATAAACACGACATAGGTGTAAACTTGGCATTTTCGGCATAGTCAATATGAACATCATAGGTGAGAACTTGCAAAATAGTCAACATGAATATCATAGGTGTGAACTTGCAACGTAGACTAAATCAACATACATATATGTGAATTTGCAACATAGACTAAATCAACTTACATATATGTGAATTTGCAAGATAGGCTAAATCAACTTACATATATGTGAATTTGCAACATAGGCTAAATCAACTTACATATATGTGAATTTGCAACATAGGCTAAATCAACTTACATATATGTGAATTTGCAACATAGACTAAATCAACTTACATATACGTGAATTTGCAACGTAGACTAAATCAACTTACATATATGTGGATTTCCAAATCAATCACGAACATATGAATAAGTGTGAACTTGAAATATGACATAGGTTTAACATATACACATAAACATGTAGATCTAACATTTGGTCACATATGTGATATGATTTTACAACCTGAAACTTGCATAACATGATAAACTACACAACTTGTCATAACAGGTTATATTCCAAGTTCATATACATATGAATAGACTTATCCATTAATTCCCAATTCAATATGATAATAAAATAGAACCACATACATAGATCAATATCATTCAATTCCACATATAACATAATAAACATTGTTTTATTATCAATTTATTTCCAAGGCATGACATTAATTTTGATTCGCATCCCAAAACATAACTAAACTTACAACGAACGACGAACTTGAGTTCTGGATTCTGAGTTTTGGAATTGAGATGCTTTCCTTTGGGTAGATAAACGTTGTTTTGATTTTAATTGAATTAGATTTGTTCGTCTCTTAGCTTTCTTCAAATGGAGGGTACTCTCAGTTTTCTCCCGATAGCATGGCGGCTTTGGTTCTAATTTTTGTGTGAATTTAGGTTGGAGACTTAAGTTGTTTATATAGAATTTCAAACTAATTAGAGCCGTCAGATGATCATAGATGAATTTAGACCATTCACATCGAGAAGAGCCAACCAGAAAGTGACAAATCAGCCCTAGTGACACACCAGAACTCGGAAAATCGCTCAGAACCCGACCAGGCCAGCCAAGACCTGACCAGATCGACTGGGCAGGTCGACCCATAGGTCGACCCCCTGGTCGACCTGGGTACCCAGGTCGACACCCAGGTCGACCCCTTGGTCGACCTGGGTCCTGGGCGGGAATTTTCCCGGCCAGCCCAGTTTGGGTCTGTTTTCGAATTTTGAACTGAATTTTGAGCTATTTGAATTTTAAATCGAATTCTGAAACTTCCGAAGACCACAACTTCTTCATACGGAGTCCGATTTACGTAAACTCGGACTCTATCTCAAGCAGAATTCCGAGACGAACGCAATGGCATAACCCGTTTCCCTTAATTCTTTCATTTAGAATTAAATATACTTTAATTTGTTAATTTATTGTTAATAGAAAATTCGGGGTGTTACATTCTCCCCTCCTTAAAGGATTTCGTCCCCGAAATCTTCAAGTCTGAAAGAACGTACATCCTAACATCCAATCGTCCATCTACTCAACCAACAAACACAGGCGTCCATTGTCCTTAAAAGACTTCTAATGCTTCATGATCATATGCATAGTGTGTGTATATGTCCCTATCTAATGCAAAATTAGGCGGTCTACTGATTCAGTTGACCTTCTTAATGCGAATCATGTAAGTGTCATGAATCCATTATGTATGCAAATTTTTCCCTACTCATAATTCTATATGAGTGTGCAACCATTCATACAAATGCGACATCCATATGACAACATATCAAGTTTCAACCACATACAAATATGAATACATATATGCATATGCAATATGGAAGTGACTGAGCCGATCTAATACCTAGGGTGTGTGTATATGTATCCACGAGCAATCACTAGCAACCACTTGCATCCATCAATCATAACATGTTTCAAATACATGTTTACATCCATTTGTTTCTACCTAAGGAGTTAGGAGAAAAAGGACCGAGAAGATACACTAAAAGGTAGATACAAGCATAAACTTATGGAAAAAGAGAGATCAAAGATGTACCCTCAAAAAGAAAAGGGTAGGCAGCGCGTATTCTGTCCTTAGTTTCCCAAGTCGCGTCTTCCTCGGCATCGATCCATTGAACTTTGACAAGCTTGACTTCACGGTTGCGTAGCTTTTTGATTTCAGTTCCTACGATTCGAATTGGAACCCTCCTCACGGTTGTTTCTCATTCTATTTCAATTTCTTCTAGAATGCTTGGCTCCACCACTTTCGTAGACTCATATAAACATTTCCGGAGATGAGAAACGTGAAAGACATTGTGAATTCCAGCCAACCTTTCGGGCAGCTCTACTCTATAAGCTATCTTCCCAATCTTCTCGATGATAGGGAACGGTCCTACAAATCTTGGTGCTAGCTTTCCTGCGGATCCAAAGCGAACGACGTTCTTTAAAGGAGATACCATAAGGAAAACCCTTTCCCCAACCTCAAACTCAAGGTCGGTCCTTCTTTTGGCTGCGTAGGATTTCTGTCTATCTTGGGCAGTCTTCATTCTCCTTCGTATCAAGTCCACTTTTTCTGAAGTCTCTCTAATCATGTCTGGCCTAAGTATAAGCTTGTCTGTAGACTCCCACCAACAAGTTGGTGATCGGCACGGTCTTCCATACAAAGCTTCGAAGGGCGCCATGCCATTGGTGGCTTGGTAGCTGTTGTTGTAGCCGAATTCCACTAAAGGAAGATGATCCTCCCATGTCCCTCCAAAGTCAAGAACGCACAGTCTCAAAAGATCTTCTAATACTCTGTTCACCCTTTCCGTCTGACCGTCGGTTTGGGGGTGATAGGCCGTGCTCAGGCATAACTGTGTGCCTACAGCTTCTTGCAGACTCCACCAAAACTCGCTTGTAAAGATGGGATCTCGGTCACTCACTATGCTGGAGGGTATTCCATGGAGTCGAACTATTTCCTTGAGATAAAGAGATGCTATAGATGAGGCAGTCCTTCTACTCTTGACAGGTATAAAGTGGGCGCTTTTTGTGAGCCTATCCACTATTACCCAAATGCTAGTATTGCCCCTTCTTGACCTAGGCAACCCATCAATGAAGTCCATTGAAATGCTATCCCACTTCCATTGCTGGACTTCTAGAGGATGAATCAGTCCTCCAGGCTTCTTTTGTTCCACCTTGACCTGTTGGCATATCATGCACTTAGAAACGAAATCTGCCACATCCTTCTTCATGCCGCTCCAAAAGAAAACTCTCTTTACGTCCTTGTACATCTTGTCTCCACCTGGGTGTATTGTCATCTTGGAATGGTGTGCTTCCTCGAGAACCATCTTTACCAAATCCCCTGCTTATGGAACGCATAGTCTTCCGTCCCGCCTTAGCCAACCCTTATCATCGATGGAGTACCTATTGAGGTGACTGGAAGTTTCACCCCTAATTAGTTTATCAATCACATCAACAAGCTGAGGGTCTCCACGTTGTGCGGCCCCTATTGAGTCTAAAAGAGTGGGCCGTACTTCTAGTGATGCCAACAAACCAGGTACAAAATCAGAGGAGGGCCTAAAGTCAAAACTGGCTATATACTCCAAGCTTTGCCTTTCTACAAAGAGAGGGCTTAAGGTCAGCTTATTTCTACTCAAGGCGTCTGCTACTACGTTGCCCTTGCCAGGAGTATAGGAAATTTCAAAATCATACGAGGCAAGAAACTCCATTCACCTTTGCTGTCTTAAGTTAAGATCTTTCTGCGAGAAAAGATACTTCAACGATTTATGGTCACTATATAATTCAAACTTCTCACCTAGGAGCCAATGGCGCCAAGACTTAAGCGCAAAGACGATGGCGGCCAACTCAAGATCGTGGGCTGGGTAGTTCTTTTCATGAACTTTCAATTGTCTTCCACCATAAGCTACTACCTTCCCTTCTTGCATCAGAACAGCGCTTAGTCCTGTGCCACAAGCATCCTTGTATACTGTGAATGTCTTGCTTCCATCAGGCAAATTCAGAACTGGGGCTGTTGTAAGAGCCCTTTTTAAGCGTTGGAAAGCAATATCACAATCCAAATCCCAAGCGAACGCTAGATTCTTCTTTGTTAGCCTTGTGAGTGGAGCTGAGATTTTCGCGAAATCTCTAATGAACTTTCGGTAAAAATCTTCTAGCCCGAGAAAGCTTCGGACTTCGGTTGCATTTCTTGGTGCCTTCCAATCTTGCACCGCCACCACTTTCGCGGGGTCCACAGTTAACCCCTCTTTGGACACTACATGTCCAAGAAACCTTACTTCTTCTCTCCAAAAGTGGCACTTGGAGAATTTGGCTTTCAGCTGATGAACTCGAAGAGTTTCCATGATCTCCTTCAGATGCTGAGCATGTTCTTTCTCATTCTTTGAGAAGAACAAAATATCGTCTACGAAGACCACCACGAACTTATTAAGGAATTCTCTGAACACCCTGCTCATTAGGTCTACGAAATAAGCGGGTGCATTTATCAAGCCAACAGGCATGACAAGCCACTTGAAGAAACCGTCTGGGGTTCTGAACGCCGTTTTATCAATGCTATCTTTAGCTACCCTTAGCTGATGGAACCCAGTAGCCAGATCAAGTTGGGAGAAAACCGACGCACCTACAAGCTGATCAAACAAATCGTCTATTATGGGAAGCGGGTGTCTATTCTTCTTAGTCATCTTGTTTAGCTCCCTATAGTCCACACAAAGACGTAGTGAGCCATCTGATTTGGTGGCGAACACCACTGGAGCACCCCATTCCGAGATATTCCTTCTTATAAACCCCTTCTCGAGAAGCTCCTTAACTTGCTTACTGAGCTCCTTTCTCTCCTTTGGAGCCATGTGTCTAACAGGTAAAGCTACGGGCTTTTCATTATCAACAAGATATATGCGGAAGTCTATTTCCCGCCTCGGGGGTAAGGCCTTCACCTCTTCAAAGACATCCGAATATTCACGGACCACTCTAACCGACTGCAAATTCTCAACAGAAGCATCAAGCGACTCTAGATAACTAAGCATAACAGCGTTCAAGGGATTACAAGAAATTTCTAGAGTGTTACCGAGCCGAGTCAAGAGTCAAACCACTCTCTTCTCACAATCAAGGATGACACCATTACTGGATAGCCAGTCCATGCCTAAGATCAACCCATATCCCGTGAAGCCCAAAACAAAGGCACTACATCTAAACTCATTGCTTAGAATAGAGATTTTCAAATCCAAACAAACCATTGACAAATAAGCTGAGCCCCCAATTGGATTTGAAACAACCAAGGGATCTTCTACCATACTAGTGTCTAGGTGCAGAGATTCTACTAAAGCAGATGAAATAAAAGAGTGCGATGCGCCAGAATCAAAGAGAGTGCGAACTGGATGATCATAGAGATAAACTAAGCTTTCTACAGAAATATTTCTACCTCGTTCCTGTGGAGGTGCCACCAGCGCGTGAACCTGTCCCCCTGAAGTGGATCCAGTCCTCTGCCCCTGCCCTCGCTTCTTTGGGCAGTCCTTAGCCATGTGTCCAGTCTCGCCGCAATGGAAGCAAGTAGCACTCATCTTCCTCTTCTTCTTTCTGCAGTCTCTCTCCAGATGTCCAAGAATGCCACAAAAATAACATTTCCTTTTCTCACGTGTCTTATTATTATTGTTATGGTCCTTTCCTCCTTGACTATTATCCGTCTTCTTGTTCTGCGATTCTTCTACTTGCTGGTTCACGTAGAGGAGGAGGAGGAGGAGTAAAAGCGTCTGTAGCTGGGGAGTAAGGTCCCTAGACATGCTGAAACGAAAAAGGAAAGAAAGATTCAAAACAAAAGGATAGAAAGATAGTGCATATGGCTTTGGGGGATTATGCCTTTTAAAATAAACAAAACTTTTTCTTGAAAAAAAAATGCTTCTTTAAACTTCTTTTTGAAAATAGTTTCAAAAACCTTTATCTAATCTGGTAAACCTGTGCTCTGATACCAAGTGAAACACCCCACCTCCGTTAAGGTCACTCACAAAGGGAATGCCTTAACTTCGGTGGAGGTTTATAATTAAATGTCACAGATAAAACACAAGACATATTTAAACACATATATATAAACAGCGGAAAAAAACAAACAGACTTTCATATCATAAATACGCGTTCATACAAAACATTTCCATAGTTGCCTCAAAACGAACTTCCAATTATTACAACCATAATACTGTCTTGATTTAAAACTTAAAGAAGCATGAAACATAATTAAAACTGCATAAATCCCCATAGAATGTCCAAAGCCATAGCCCAAACGAAAGAGATCCAAGCAATACATTCTCTCTCTTCAAGCTGGATGAAAAATCTGACTAATCTGAGGTGTTTCCTCCCTGTGGATCTGAGGGGGGGGGAACGGAAGAAAAGAAAGCGAAAGGAGAATGGGTCAGACATAAGTCTGGTAAGTCTAGTTATATTTCTAGCATGAGAACAATAAAAAAGATCATGACTTGCATAAACTGAGAACAGAACAATACCAGAATATAAGATAAGATATGGCAGGAAATACTAACTATACTAAACGCACTCACTATTACTTCTCTGCACCTACTAACTAGCCTAACTAGCACCACGTGTTCATGACAAGGTGATCCCTTATTCGATCGGCTCTTACTCTCAACGTTTTCTTCCTGTATCATACGGCCCCACATGATTGTAGACACCTATGTTGGTACCACCATAGGGTGTATCAAGTCCCATGGTGGCGGCCCGACACAATTCTAGAATGCATAGGTTATACTACTGATGCCCAGTGCCCTGTTTGTCTGCTCCAAAGTGTGTGCACGCCCGCACTCCGTTAGAACCTACACTGCTGCACCAACCGTCGTCGCTTTTGACTACTTACAATCAGCCCAGTAATCGTGCCCCACCCTGCCTAGTTTCAGGGTACCATGATACCTAATTGGGTTACTGCTGAAAGGGGTCCCACATTACTAGGGTTTTCTAGTCAAACATGTTAAGTGGTTAAGTGTCTGTATTAACCTAACCTCACCCATTAGTTTAATTAACATGTTGAATTGGTTAAGTGTTTTAGTTAACTTAACCCTACCATCCTGACTTGTCTGTCCTTAGCTTTAATTAGTTAAACCAACAACCACTCACATTAGACATGTATTGTTACGGTTACTGTATGTGCCGGTCGGTTCCGGCTACGTTTACACCGTAACTCAGTCTAACCTCGGGTCCTTATTGGGCTCAATGCCTTAATCTCCCACATTAGATATGTATTGTTGTGATTACTGGACAGCCGGGCGGGTCCGGGCAGGTTTACATAACAACTCAATCCAACCTCGGGTTAAGCATACTCGTATTTTCTAAATTTACATATTTGTTCTTTTTATTCTTATATGTAAATTTGTTAATAATTAAATGTTATGGCCCAATTTCCAAGTTCATCATTTTTAGGTATATGATTTATACCGTTTCATGCCATAAATTACCTATGTGATTTTTCACCAATTTATGTCAAGTTTCCTATAATTACCAATTTTTCCCAACGTTACCCCGTCTAAATATTAGGCTAACAATCTTAGCCTATTTTTTCGTCCGCATGATTTTTAACATATAATATTAGGCTAAGAACTTAGCCTAATTTAGCGTACTCAAAATTGGCATAAAGAAATTCATTAACATAAACATGACATAGGTGTAAACTTGGCATTTTCGGCATAGTCAATATAAACATCATCGGTGTGAACTTGCAAAATAGTCAACATGAATATCATAGGTGTGAACTTGCAACGTAGACTAAATCAACATACATATATGTGAATTTGCAACATAGACAAAATCAGCTTACATATATGTGAATTTGCAAGATAGGCTAAATCAACTTACATATATGTGAATTTGCAACATAGACTAAATCAACTTACATATATGTGAATTTGCAACATAGACTAAATCAACTTACATATATGTGAATTTGCAACATAGACTAAATCAATTTACATATATGTGAATTTGCAAGATAGGCTAAATCAACTTACATATATGTGAATTTGCAACATAGACTAAATCAACTTACATATATGTGAATTTGCAACATAGACTAAATCAACTTACATATATGTGGATTTCCAAATCAATCACGAACATATGAATAAGTGTGAACTTGAAATATGACATAGGTTTAACATACACACATAAACATGTAGATCTAACATTTGGTCACACATGTGATATGATTTTACAACCTGAAACTTGCATAACATGATAAACTACACAACTTGTCATAACAGGTTATACTCCAAGTTCATATACATATGAATAGACTTATCCATTAATTCCCAATTCAATATGATAATAAAATAGAACCACAAACATAGATCAATATAATTCAATTCCACATATAAAATAATAGGCATTGTTCTATTATCAATTTATTTCCAAGGCATGACATTAATTTTGATTCGCATCCCAAAACATAACTAAACTTACAACGAACGACGAACTTGAGTTCTGGATTCTGAGTTTTGGAAGTGAGATGCTTTCCTTTGGGTAGATAAACGTTGTTTTGATTTTAATTGAATTAGATTTGTTCGTCTCTTAGCTTTCTTCAAATGGAGGCTACTCTCAGTTTTCTCCCGACAGCATGGCGGCTCTGGTTCGAATTTTTGTGTGAATTTAGGTTGGAGACTTAAGTTGTTTATATAGAATTTCAAACTAATTAGAGCCGTCGGATGATCATAGATGAATCTAGACCATTCACATCGAGAAGAGCCAACCAGAAAGTGACAAATCAGCCCTAGTGACACACCAGAACTCAGAAAATCGCTTAGAACCCGACCAGGACAGCCAAGACCTGACCAGGTCGACTGGGCAGGTCGACCCCTAGGTCGACCCATAGGTCGACCCCCAGGTCGACCCCCTAGTCGACCTGGGTACCCAGGTCGACTCCCCCGCCCAACCCAGTTTGGGTCTGTTTTCGAATTTTGAACTAAATTTTGAGCTGTTTGAATTTTAAATCGAATTTTGAAACTTCCGAAGACCACAACTTCTTCATACGGAGTCCGATTTACGCAAACTCAGACTCTATCTCAAGCAGAATTCCGAGACAAATGCAATGGCGTAACCCGTTTCCCTTAATTCTTTCATTTAGAATTAATTATACTTTAATTTGTTAATTTATCGTTAATAGAAAATTCGGGGTGTTACATACCCCTTTTCTTTGGTTTTAAACTTTGTACACATGATATGCTTGTTGAAATGCTTTAAACCAGTTCATATTTTGCACAATTTCTAATCTTATGACCATGTGCCAACGATTTGATCCTAGTTATCTATTTTACACATATGATGCTCGATGAAATGTTTAAGTCGTGCAGCCTTGATATTGTTGCTATGCATTATACTTCTGGTTTGACTCTTATGGTCGCTCAAGCGCATTTGACAGAGGGTCATTCCTATTCCACCCTTAAGTCAATCCTGAACGATCCTGTCTCGGTTAAGTATGAGCGACCGTTTTGAGTCAAGCATGTGAGAACGACATGAACTTGTTACGTGCGGCCAGGGCTGGAGGGATTGATCGTTCGCGGTTCTGCTTTTGGTCGCGTCGCTTGTTTTATCTTGACCGACCCTTAAAATCCCTGAATTGTATAACTATTCATTAATTCACTTGCACAGGATGGATACATCTCAGGAGCGACGTAAGCTGGAAAAGTTTTTTGATTTGGATGTTCAAACGACTGAAGTTCAATCGACTAGTCAACCGTCTGTGAATTCTCCCCTCAGTCCAACTCATACAGAGCTTCGAACAATTATTAGCAGGCCAAATTATGCCCCCGGCCATGCAATCCTAAGCTTGCTAAACGACTCAAACGCTGGAGTCTGCAGGGAGTGTCTTCTATATGGATATATCTCCATCTGACCATCAAACAATTTCTAGTGATATGATCGTCGCGAAGACCCAGATGCTTGCCCGATTTGAGACCGCCATGTACCAGTTTGGGAAGCAAATGTATATGCTCAAGGATCATACTGCGAAACAAATGAGTGGTTGTCACACACCAGCTTGCTATCTCTAAAGGCTTCATAGGGATAATCTTGAGCACATCTCCACCCTAGAGAATGACAAGGCGAATTTAATCCAGGCTCTTAGATCCAAGGACATTGTCGTTGCCTCTTTTGCTCCACGAGACGTTGAGTTGGCAGGTCCAGAGCGCAAAAAGCCCTTGGCCGATGAACCTCTATCCTGCTCTAGTAAGGTTAAAAGGAAGGTTGGTAGGCCAAAGAAGAATAAGGATCTGTAGTTTTTCTATCTTGCCTCTGGTCGCTTCTCTTTTGTGAACTATGCTTTAGATCGGTTGTATAAGTGAGTGCCGATCCTCGCATTTAACTTTTATGCTGGTCTGTGTTGCGACTTACGCTTATGTTGGTGTTTTGGTGGCCTCGTGACCGTTTGTGACTTTTTGATGTCGTTGTGCTTAGCTTTATTAGTATGGGACGGTGCTTTTGTTTGTCATTCTGTAGCCTTTTATCCCGTTTTGTCGCACTTTTTCTTTTACCTTACATGTTGCACTTGCGTCACAATTCACTTTTTTGATCAAGTGATCGTAGAGAGCCTATGATATGTAATTTTAACGTTGTCAATTTGCTTTCGATGCTATAGTAGCTTGCTATAGCCTTATCAGGCTGGAAGTGATCAGTTTTTCCAAATTACTTTAGCCATACTTAGAACTCAATTTAGTCGATTGGTTTCATGTCACTTTTCAATCCTCCCTTTGGGGTTCATGCATTCATCTGCATTCTCACTAACCTGGTAGTCCAAGTCCTTTGGAGTTTAAATATGAATGCATGCCTCCCAAAGAGGGTTATTTATTTTATAATGTGTTCGATCGTATTTCTCACTAACCTGATGACCCAAGCCCTTCAGAGATTCGATTTAAGCACATTTTTTTTTGATGTATTCAACCATATTTCTCACTAACCTGGTGACCCAAGCCCTTCGGAGATTAGGTTTAAATACATGTAAGTTTAACCCAAATTTATACCCTCCCTGTTCTGATTAGCTCAAAATTGAGAAGATTAAGTCGGAGACCCCCTTTCGGCTAGGATTTATGTTACCCCCTTTTGGCTAGGATTTCTGTTCGCGCTGGTCCTTCCAGCATGTTTGTCGTTCCTTCCGGCACTAGGACTGGTGCTTCCAGCCTACGTTTGTCGGTCCTTCCGACTGCTGGTCCTTCCGGCTTTTTGCCGGTCCTTCCGGCACTAGGACTGGTACTTCCAGCCTAGGTTTTGTCGGTCCTTTCGACTTTATGCTTCATCTCGGGAGGTGGACACTATTTCCTCTTATCGAGTTTTATTTCGATTTAAAGAACTTGTGTCCTGCATCTAACAAGGATCCTCTTTTTGGCGCTGGCAATCTTTTAATTATAAGGCATATCGGTCCTTCCGACTTGATGCTTCATCCCGCTAGGTGGACACTAGTTCCTCTTATCGAGTTTTATTTCGATTTAAAGAATTTGTGTCCTACACCTAACAAGGTGCCTCTTTTTGGGCCTAGCAATCTTTTACCCGTGGGACAAATTGAGTTGCTTCTACCTTAGCGTTATTTTCACGGCTTGGTACCAGTCCTTTTGCTGGATGCTTGCTTAGGATTTGGGATTTTGTGATGAAAGGTGTAGCTTTCCGACTCGATGCCCATTTGCTTGCTTAGATTACATGATGCTTTTGGCACTTAACGCTTGAGTTGTTCCAACCGAGATATGGTTAGGAAGCTTCCAGCTATGGTTGGACTTTGAAAGAGTGATTGTTCTCGTTTGCCTACATAAAGAAGTCAATCTTTAGCCAACGTCTGCAAATACATGATTCGTGCAAGCAAGTAGAGTTTCTCACTCATGGCTTTTTATGTGTACATAGCTCAAATGCAAAGTTTGCAAATATTTACAACTTTTTACAATATATTTGAACAATGCGTTAAGGAGGATGTGCTCGCTATTCCAAGCTCGAGGAATCTGGACTCCATCCATGGTGGTCAATTTGAAAGTGCCATCTCGAAGTTTTGGGTTTATAATATAAGGCCCTTCCCAGTTTGGTCCAAAAACCCCGGTTCCGGTCATTACTTTTTTCAGCACAAGGTCTCCGATCTCGAAAGTCTTGTGTCTGACTTTTGAATTAAAATGTCTAGCCACCCTTCTCTAATGGGCAACAACCATGAGTTCTGCTTCCTTTCTTTTTTCTTCGAGTTGGTCGAGGGCCTCAAGTTACAACCTCTCATTTTTCTCTTGGTTGAAGTGAATTCTTCCATGGGTGGGAACTTCCAGTTCCACAGGAATCATAGCTTCAGTGCCAAAAGCTAAAGAAAAGGGAGTGTGCCCAGTCGCAGTTTTATGAGTGGTGCGGTACGCCCATAGTGTTAGTGGAAGCTCATCTACCCAACCACATTTAGATTTCTCTAATCACTTTTTAATGGTTGATTTTATGATTTTGTTTACTGCTTCCACTTGCCCGTTTGCCTGCGGATGAGCTACTGCAGAAAAGTGTAACATACCCGGATTTTGCCCGGACTTAATCGATCGCAAAATCGACCAAGACCGTTCAATTCCCGCATACGTTAACTTTGGGAATACAATACATTAGAACAATAACAACAGACTTTTATTACATTATACTAATGCAATATCAGAGTACAGAATATCAGAGTACAACGATAAATAAAATACAGCGGAAGACAAATATTACATTAAATTAATATAATACACAGCGGAAGACTTTCTAAGCTCTGGACACAGCTTTAAGCTTCGATCCAGGATCCTGCTAAAGAGATAAATATCTGCAAAAAGCTACTCGACTGCCCGTGTGAAAAATATGGGCACCCGAGTTTGCCGGTGAAACAAACTACAGGTCAGTCATGAGACTGGTATGAGAAATCTTATTTAACTTATCTAATAACAGGGCTAATCACAGGACCATGCCGCTAACGCGGAACGGGTTTACTCCATTGGATTGCCAGTGCATAAACATCAACCATAAATAAACATATGGATCTACAATGCATCAATCAACATGCAATTCCTTAATCTACCCATTTAGGCCTAATCCCCAAACTTAGATTTAAAAAATCCAATTCACTTTACAGAAATTATTTCTTTGGACTTTATTTCCCGATTTCTTTTATTTCAAATCATTTGAAATACATATTTAGATTTCATATTAAAGTAGATTTTACTTCGGGATTTCAAAACAAAAAAATTGGAAATATGAATTTTCAAAACATCATAATGTATACAAACAAGTATGCAACCAAATATCGGGTTTCCCTTAGACAAGGCAAAGGGCACGCACCTAAGCAACTCGATATATATATGTGCACCTCCCACTATGGAGCAGGCTACACTAACCACTGACCAACTCTCATGGTCAGGGTCTTTCACTCAACCCATACTTTTAGTCGTCCGGGTTACCAGAATCTTTAGCCACCTACTTGCTAAATCATTTTATATCCCGAAGTAGGGAAAATCATTTCACAACATAATAATCACAAGTATAATCAAATTTATATAGATTTCCAATTTCAAATCATCTCGAAATCATCGGGTATAGTCCTCGAAATCGTTTCTGTTTTATAAAACATTTTATAAAACATTCCCTGTCCAAAATCGGGAATAATTCTTTTTACTTAAGAAATCACTTTTCAAAATCATTCATTAATTTTGAAATAAACAATCGCCAAACACCTTATAGTCAAATCGTGAAGTGTTTCACAAGGTGTTATCATACATATATTTCTACCCACCCAATGTTAAATGTAAAAACATATTTTGCTCATAAACTGGTCGAGCATAATTCATTAAATCAATCAACCATAACATGTCAATTCTATATGTTGCATTCATATGTTAAAATTTTAATGTTTCAACATTTATGGTCATATAATGAATATTTCATATATATTCATTCGGTACATTAAAAATGTAAATTTTAATGTTTCAACTTTTAGAGTCATACAATGAATATTTTATATATATATTCATTCGCTACATTAAAAATGTAAATTTTAATGTTTTCAACATTTATACCTCAACCATGAATATTTCATAAATCTTATCTTTACGTTGAAACATACTTTACATTAAAATATAACTTTTAATGTTTTCACATTTTACTCAATACAATGAATATCTCATTTCATTCTTACATTAAAAATATGATTTTTAATGTTTCAATATTTTATTTCAAACAAATGATCATTTTCCATCTTTTCTACATATACGATAAAAATGTGAATTTTATCGTTAACGTATTTTCATTTCGAATAAATGAACATTCCTAATCTTTTCTTTGATTACATTAAAATAACAATCTTCTTATTCTTTTCTTTGATTACATTAAAAATGTAATCCTTTTTTTATTCATTCTTTCATTTCATATAAATGTAATCTTTTTCTATTCATTCTTTCATTTCATATAAATGTAATCTTTTTCTATTCATTCTTTCATTTCATATAAATGTAATCTTTTTCTATTCATTCTTTCATTCATATGTGAAATGCAAGTACAATTGTTACTTTTATTTCTCTGTTTTTATTTACATCTAAAATGTAAATAAAAATATACTTTATAAATCGATGTGTTTATTTACAACTAAAATGTAAATACAAGAGTCACTTTGATTTCCGTGTTTTCTAATAACATATAGAAGAATATTTTCTATGTTAACATTTTTCTATGTTTCAAATATCATATAAATGAATATTTTCTATGTTAACACTTTTCTATGATTCATATTACAAATAAAAATGTAATTTTTATTTTAATAAGAATGACATTTTTGTTATTCCTAATTTCAACAGAAGTTTACAATTTTATATTGCCAATTGTAATTTCAACAAGACAACAGTTTTATATTGTCGATTCTTAATACAATAAACATGACATTCGATTTTGGTCAATTCTAAAATAAACATGACATTCTATTTTGTCAATTCTAATACCATAAAATTGACATTTTATTGTGTCAATATTAGTACAACAAAAAGGACAATATTTATTTTTGTCAGTTCTAATACAATAAAATGACAATCTTTATTTTTGTCAATCATTTTTCTTACATGTTCTATTTACATAATAAATGTAAATATATGTATTCTCTTATCTTACATGTCCTATTTACATAACAAATGTAAATAAATGTATTCTCTTATCTTGTTCTTTTTATTTACACAAGAAAATGTAAATAAAGGTGTCCACTATAAAGATGTTCTTTTTATTTACACAAAAAAATGTAAATAAAGGCGTTCACATAATTCGTTCTTTTTATTTACATAAAAATGTAAATAAAGGTGTTCACATAATTTGTTCTTTTTATTTACATAAGAAAATGTAAAAAATGTCATCGCAAAATTTGTTCTTTTTATTTACATAGAAAATGTAAATAAAGGTCATCGCAAAGTTTGTTGTTTTTATTTACATAAGAAAATGTAAATAAAGGTCATCACAAAGTTTGTTCTTTTTATGTACATAAGAAAATGTAAATAAAGGTCATCGCAAAGTTTGTTCTTTTTATTTACATAAGAAAATGTAAATAAAGGTCATCGCAAAGTTTGTTCTTTTTATGTACATAAAAAAATGTAAATAAAATGTCATATAATCATGTTCCTTTTTATTTACACAAAAATTATGTAAAAATGTGTCCTTTTTCTATCATGTTTTATTTACATGAAAAATGTAAATAAAATTTTCCTTTTTTTTCTAGCTTCATATTTTTATTTACAACTAAATGTAAATAAAAAGAAATGCCTCTATTCTTTCTTTCTAGTTTTATATTTTTATTTACAACTAGATTGTAAATAAAAAGAAATGTTTCTTTTTCTATGCCATATTTCTATAATCAAAATTTTATTTACAACTAATATGTAAATAAAAATGAAATGTCCTTTTTGTTCGTCATATTTCTATAATCAACATTTTATTTACAACTAAATGTAAATAAAAGGAAATGTCCCTTTTGTTCGTCATATTTTCATACACAACTATAAAGTGAGTGAAAGTCCACTTTTTGAAACACATGTCCTTATTCACATCTAATATGTGAATATAATTTTGTTTATCATCACTAGATTTGAAACAAAATATAATTTCAGATCTGAATTCTAACGACGATTAAAAATTAACAACCATGTAGGTCTACACATCAGAATATCACACAAACAATGAATAATTCTAATTTACCATGTCGCAGATCTATATTATTTACGTACATACAATGTAACGACCCGTGTTTTTGACCGTTAAATATTTAATTCAATTTATTTATTTTAAATATTATGTTGGGAATATTAATGGAATTTAATATTTAAGTCGTTATTAAAAACGAAGTTGAACGTTATAATTTATATATAATATAATTCGAGCTTGGAAATGGCGTGCAGTTCGTAATATTTGGTTTTGAACTTCAACTGAGAATACAGAATTCGATTTAAGTCGGATTTCTGCAAAACAAGACACGTTGGGACCGTATTGATGATAATTTTCATATGAAAGAGAAAAACCCAGATTTCGTGTTATAGTTTGATATTTATGGCCAAATCAAATTTTGAAATAGTCGCTATGGAAAATCGTTATTAAATTATAGGCCTTTAAAATGGCCGTTTTGCAAACGGACTCAGATTTCGATGAAACCAGTTTCATTAGAACCGTATCACTAAATTATTGTACGGTGGTGAATTGCGTGGAAAACCAATATCGTATGTGACCACGGTAGCTATAAACGCTCGTTCATTTTCTATAGCGTACATTTAAATAAATAAAAGGATATTTGAATGTAACTGGAGCAGATGATCGAATTTGGCCACGAAACCAGTTCCGTTGAGTTCGTATCGTCGATTAGAGTCAGAATATGTATATAGTTTGTTATTTTTAGAGATCGAGAAATTTGGCGTTAAAAAGGATATAGCGGTTCAGGGTAAAAACAGCCTATCGGGCAAACAGTCTCAGAATGCGACGAAACTAGTGCCGTTGGGTTCGTATCGAAAAGTTATTGTAAGATATCAAGGTTTCAAGTTGATTCGATTTATCTGGTGACCGTGGAAAAATCAAACGTGTGTTCATCTCTGGTTTTATAAAGGAAATTTTTCTAAACGACCTCGGATTGCGACGAAACTTGTCCCATTGGGTCCGAAATACTTTTTTTTACTAAGATTAGTTTTTTTTATCAGTTAACAGAAATTGTTTGTGGTGGTTTTTATCAACTACTTCACGCTGAAGTTTCACAAATATTATTATTAGATTAATATATCTTATCCCATCCGTTCTTCACTTGCGTGGCAGAATCCGCTTCAAAGCCGTGAGCCCCAAGTTGCGAAATTCCCAGCTACCCTATTTTAATTCTGTACACCTACTCCCCTAAAACGTGGCCTCCACGTACTTCTTGTCCTATAAAATGACCTTGCTACTTCTTTTTCTTATTTTCTTCTGTTTCAACAATAGTGCAAACTGAGATTCACTCTACCAAAATAAATCAAAACAGTTCGTTAATAAAATTCTTATATCCCAAACTTTTTCTTCTTGCATCTCCTTACCGCAAGCCTTCAACAGTCTTTAGTTCGAAACTCTTTAATGCCGTAGCCTACCGGCTTTCTCAAAGACCACGAACAGTTTCTGGCGTAGGTAGATGACAGCCCGGATCGTTGACGAACTTGTGGAGCTGACAGGCATCTCCTTGAGTCTGGAAGCAGTCACGTAGGTCGGAAGCTGAGGCGCAGCATTCAGCGGTTTCAGATGGGACCCAGATCGGAACATGGCGGAGCGACGTTAGGGGTGAAAGGTGCAGTTGGTATCTCATTTGGGTTTAAGGCTTTGGTTGAGCGTGGTATGAGGATTAGAAGGGTAAGGACAGAAGAAGGAGCAGGCGGTTGTTCAATTTCATGGGCTCACCGTGTACACTTAAACAAGAAGAACGAAGGGAGGAGCGGTATGTTTTCCTGTGTATTTCTTTGGGGAAGAAGACTTGCGTTGGTTTTAAAAAAGGACGTTGGGCCTGAGTGGGTTAACTAAAGGAAGTCTGCCGATAAAATGGTAAGAACAGGTTAGTTTCCTAGTGGCTACGGTCTAATTACACATGTATAGTGGTCGATTTTTATGACTACTTAGGTTGTCTAACCAGGGTTAATCACTAATTAACTTAAATAGGATTTAAGTTAAGAGTACACTTTTAAGGTTTTAATAATATTACTATTATAATGACATGTCAGATTTAAAATGGTTAACACGGCAGTATATGTAATGATCTAGTCAACAGGTAAATGTTTTAGTAATTTATTATACAATCTTCTAATTAGTACTAGGGTCAAATAATAATTATTTTAGATTATAATTTAACTAGTAAATATTATATAATGTATAACATATCCATACGTGCACAGAATCAAACAAGACGGAAAAGTCAGAACCATATCGAAGGCCACAACGTGTTGAAGCTAGGTTGGTCAGAGTCAGCAGCCGCTGGGATTTTTAATCGAACTAAACATCAGTTTAATTTGATTAGAACGAATCGTTTCAACGACGAACAGAAATCAGGTGAGTTAAACTCACTCAGTTTTTCCCATTTATATTTTATATAAATCGGGTTCTTTATTTGTGTGCTCTGCTTGCTGTTGTTTGCATGTTTGCTAGTTATACCTTTGTTTGTCGGTTTAACTGATGAAATTAAACCGTGTTTAATTTCAGTGAAATACCAAATTGTTATTTTTAATGATTGGTTCCAATAAAGGTGACTCACCTTGGTTGGTCACGTTTATTATAAACGTGTTTAAATGGTTGAATTGTTTGAATTGCTTGTGGTTGATGTTGAATGGTTGCTATTTAGTGTTATCAGTTAAACAAAACTGAATGGTCTGATTTGAGATAACCACTTGAATACAGGGAAGAACAGGTTGGAGGGACCCAACCGGATCCCTCAAATGTATTATTTATTTTCATATTATCATATATGAACTGATCTGTTTGTGTGATTGATTTGATGGTTGATTATTAATTGAATATTCAACATCTGTTTGGTTTGAATCAATAGGTGATATTGGTTAAGTGTTTGGCAGAGTATGGCCTTTAAAATCAATCGGGTTATAGACAGTGATTCACCGTCAGGTGAATCGATAGAGTTGAGGTTATAAAATTTATTTTATAACCAGAGTTAGATTTGAATAAAAGTTATTTAAGAGAAATAAATAAATATTTTATTTGTTTAAGACTTTGATTTGTTATGAATTTATTTTGCAAAGCAAATGCTGATGTTAATCAGATTTACCAGTTGAAGAATAAGAAATGAATTAAATGGTTAAACCTTGAAAATTTGTTTTGTAAGGAAAACAAATAATTAGGATCTATCTAAATTAATTATATTTTTAATTAATTTAAAGCGAGGGTTGTTGAAATCGGTTAACGAGATAATCAAGTTTTTGAGTTAATTAAATCGACCGTTTGGAATTAGAATTGTTTATCAAGTTAATGTGTTTTGACTAAAATAGTTAAATGAATATTGTTTGAATTTAAATAAGGATTTAAAAGGGATTTAACATTTAATTTAGTTAATAAAGGGATTAACTACTAAAGTAGTTAATGTTTGAAATAAGTTATTATTTTAATTAATGATGAATTTAGGGATATATTTTTAAATGGGAATTCATTTAAAAAGTTACCGAATGTGAGATGCAAGCCAATTGAATGGTGAAAGGAAATAAACGTACTCAATTATATGAATTAAGTGAAAGGAGATTACGATAAAAAGGGTTTATTATAAACCAGAGGTTTTAAGTGAGATTTAAAGTGTAAAGCGTTAACTTTACATTAACGTTACGTGAAGAGTGAAATCAAGTAAAAATGGGACAAGGGAAATAAGATCTCCAAAGTGGATAAGGGTTGGAAATAATTGAAAGGGGATCGATAGAAAGTGAAATTTGGGGATAAAGAAATGGGTCATAAGATTGTATAACTAAACCCAATTTATAAATGGGATTTGTTTTGAGACTGGGGTAGAATTTTGGTGTTGGATTACAACTGATATTTATCTGAAGATTTGAACGTTGTTGATCAAGGTCTGGGAGGTAATTAAAATACCCCAACTTGAACAACATCAGGATTATCTGAAGATAGTATTAGTTGGTAATCGTAAGAGACGTTAGTGGATATGGTTTGAAAATCTAAACAGCGATTTTAGCGCTGTTGTTATAATATATGTTTTGTAAATCTAACATAGCGATTGTAGCGCTTTTGCTATAGTAAATGGGTTGTAAACCTAAACAGCGATTATAGCGCTGTTATTTTGTAAAACTAAATAGTAATTATAACGCTATTGTTATAACATATGTGTTATAAATCTCTTTGTTAAAACTAATGGATTTCCGAATTTAAAAGATGATTTGAAAGAAGATTTAAGTGGGTAATCGAATATAGTTATTCGAGATAGAATTAGCCAAACATAATTATTCGGCTAAGTTGCCATTTCGTACGACTGCTAGCGTAATTCGCAGGGCTGCAGATAGCCTACAGCGGTCGGATGTTTCCTGAGGGAATCAGGCGTAACCATTGTGATCGCTGCGATCTAGAGTCGAGCGAATGGAGTAAGTCGAATGTTAGTTAATTGAAATTAGAGTTATTCAAATATCATATTTTTGAATATTAAAAGAATTGGAAGTTTCAATTTAACAAAAAGGAAATTAGATTGTCAAAGGCCAAATGATGCTAAATACTGAATCAGTGAACTCATTGGAGTGTCATGTTTGAAACACTGAATATTTTGATAGTTAAAACACCGACTATCAAACCCTCCCAATACGATTGTTGGTATGGAAAGACCGGGATCGAATTTATATTCGAAAGCCATTCCGATCAACAAATACGTGAAGATATCAGAAGATGGTCGAGATGGTGCTGTGAAGACCGTGGATTTTCACAAACGGAAGAATCACTAATATTCTCTGCCTGGCAAGCAGAGGAAAGCTGTGATTCTGTCGTAGTTGGAATCTACGGGTTGCAAGGACTTCTCGCTATTGATCCATGGGGTGATTCCTATATGGATGCAGTAGGAGAGTGCCTTCGGTTCATCCTGTTCCTGGATGACGTATATGGACGAATGTCTGACAGAGTATTTCCAAAGGATCACGTACGTTGATTTCTTCAAACGTGCGATAGTTGCTGGCAGAGATTTGCCGTTCTCTTAGCTTCCAGCTAGAGTATTTTTGTGGACGTCAATTAGTGATATCTGACGGATCTGACGATGTGGCATTCAAAGTGAATGGTGACCAGATGATCAGAAGTTAATTCTGGCCTCAAGCCTCATCAACCGGGAAATGACAAAAATCGGGCAGGCAGCATGGCTATGTGGGTCACTCCCATTAGGGTGTATGATCACCTATCTAGAGAAAATCCTATTGTTTCTTAAATCTATGTTTCGATGCTGTCCCTTGTCGGGAGACGGTTGCTGATCCCAACCGTCGGTGATATACATTCGATACTCTCAAGCGAAATGAGGGGTCGGTCATGTGAGGGCCGGGTTGCAAGATGTTCTTGTTGAACCCAGTGTATTCGTCTCTAGAGATACACTATCGGAAGGTGGACCCATACCTTGTCAAGTCGGAATCCAATTCCCAATAAGCGCCTGCGGTTTTGATTGTATACTATATATGTGGAGCGTGAGATGCAAGCGTTCCACTAGATTTCTATTCACTTGTATTTAGACATTATTATAATATCAGAACAAGATATTATTTTCAAAACTGTTTTGGGTTATCGTAAGGTAAAAACCGTCCGTGTTTATGTGTGGATTGGTCTTACGATTATCCTTTTCTTTTGAAAAGATTTTTGAACTCTAAAATCATGATTGGATGGTTCACCCTTATTACTGTGCGAGTTTATCTCACTCTGGTTCACCAGACTGACCCGGTGTTTTGTAAATGCTCGGGTTAGGCCGGGTTGTACAGGTTCAGGTTACCGACTGCTATGAAGAGACGAGCTGGAAGAGTCCAGACATATGATATTACTAGTATTCCGCTGTGTGTTGTATGAGGACAGATTATCACTGTCCAGATGTGTACTCTGATATTGTAAGTATTTTAAAAGCTTTCAGTAAAGATTTATTTCTGTATTATATTTGTTCCGCTGCGATGTGAGACTCTGTGTTGTGGTGTTCTTCTTCTTCTTCTATTCTAATATTTCTATCTTATCTATTCTCCCCTCTAACTTCTTTCTATTAATGATCTGGAATGTTCGATGTCTGAATGGTCAACATGATAGTTCGATGTTGATTTTCGGAGTCGAAAACCTCGGTTCGTTACAGTGGTATCAGAGCTGAAGGTTAAGTAATTACCTTGGCTCTGTGGCGTGACTCAGTAGAGATGGGGTTAGCAATACCCTAGATTGAGTTGAGTGTATATATACGAGTGAACGTATTTGTAGATTTTATAAAAATTGTTTTGTATTGTGGAGATTTATTGGTTGAGTTGTTATGGATTCTGGTCGATCAGTTTGATCCACTGTATCGATAGGAATTTATAAACGCTTGAATACGATGGGTCGTCATGATATGTTTTAAAGAGGGTAAATAAAATAATTTACCCAAAATTATATTTTGATATAAAAGAAATAATATATATTGGAAGTATTATAGTATATTGGATGCGTTGGTTGATTGTAATTGAAATGGTTATATAAATAACCAATTAGAATTCGTATAATATAAAAGCAGATCTATTAAATCTGAAATTAAAATCAGAATTGGAATTAAAATTCCCAAAAATAGGAAAGACGGTTGCAAATAAACTTGGGTTGAATATATGAGAAATTTAAGATCCTGGGAGATTTTAAATTTGTTTACGAGCATTGTGTTTGTTATTTTGAAAAAGGTTTCAAAATGGAAGTGTTTAAATATGATTCTGAAAAGTGATATAGTATTGAACTCACTTCGGTAGCTGGGAAATAACTCTGATGATGCTGGCCACATCATCAGTGTTCATTTTCGAGTTCTAAGTGACGGATTACTTCCAAAAATCTTGTTTTGAATTGCTTTGAGGAAAACAAGTGGTTTTGAATTCTGTAAAGAAATGTTTGATTTTTGAAAAAGTTGAGCTGTTTAAAAACTCCCAGGGAAATTGTTCGAATAAAAACTAAATTAAATAGAAATTTGTGAAAGCAAATATGAATTGAATTGAAACCAATTAACAGGAAATTGAATCGGGATATGATATATCAAGTAGAATCAGATTTTGAATTGGGAGACAGGAATCTGAAATGGTGTTGGACTGGTAAGTTAAGAGTTGGAATTGATGATGGATGGATATTGAGTTAAGAATGGTATTTGGCTTGGACGCGTGAAGGATTTGGTTCTGAAGATAAAATTGGAATTTTGTTTGGAAATGCATTTGTATATGCTGACAAGATAGCAGATGGAAAGGATATAAGGATGTGCCCGCCAAAAAGGTACACGTTTATTTTTACATGGATTTGGAGATTTGTGAGCCGATTTGGCGAGCCGCTTGGCTGTTTTATTTTCTTTTGGATTGGGGAAGGCCTAGAAAGGCGAGTGGTAGTTGTACCGATTGAGCCGTACAGAGGAGGTGCTGACGAAATTTTTCGAAAATTTGAGATGTTAGAAAATTTTCGATATTTTTGAAAATATTTATTTATGATATTGAATTGATTTTGATTTAAAATAAATTCGATTTGAAAATTTATGAGTTTATAACGTTCTTTCTTACCTTAGCAATTTCGAGGACGAAATTATTTTAAGGGGGAAAGAATGTAACGACCCGTGTTTTTGACCGTTAAATATTTAATTCAATTTATTTATTTTAAATATTATGTTGGGAATATTAATGGAATTTAATATTTAAGTCGTTATTAAAAACGAAGTTGAACGTTATAATTTATATATAATATAATTCGAGCTTGGAAATGGCGTGCAGTTCGTAATATTTGGTTTTGAACTTCAACTGAGAATACAGAATTCGATTTAAGTCGGATTTCTGCAAAACAAGACACGTTGGGACCGTATTGACGATAATTTTCATATGAAAGAGAAAAACCCAGATTTCGTGTTATAGTTTGATATTTATGGCCAAATCAAATTTTGAAATAGTCGCTATGGAAAATCGTTATTAAATTATAGGCCTTTAAAATGGCCGTTTTGCAAACGGACTCAGATTTCGATGAAACCAGTTTCATTAGAACCGTATCGCTAAATTATTGTACGGTGGTGAATTGCGTGGAAAACCGATATCGTATGTGACCACGGTAGCTATAAACGCTCGTTCATTTTCTATAGCGTACATTTAAATAAATAAAAGGATATTTGAATGTAACTGGAGCAGATGATCGAATTTGGCCACGAAACCAGTTCCGTTGAGTTCGTATCGTCGATTAGAGTCAGAATATGTATATAGTTTGTTATTTTTAGAGATCGAGAAATTTGGCGTTAAAAAGGATATAGCGGTTCAGGGTAAAAACAGCCTATCGGGCAAACAGTCTCAGAATGCGACGAAACTAGTGCCGTTGGGTTCGTATCGAAAAGTTATTGTAATATATCAAGGTTTCAAGTTGATTCGATTTATCTGGTGACCGTGGAAAAATCAAACGTGTGTTCATCTCTGGTTTTATAAAGGAAATTTTTCTAAACAACCTCGGATTGCGACGAAACTTGTCCCATTGGGTCCGAAATACTTTTTTTTACTAAGATTAGTTTTTTTATCAGTTAACAGAAATTGTTTGTGGTGGTTTTTATCAACTACTTCACGCTGAAGTTTCACAAATATTATTATTAGATTAATATATCTTATCCCATCCGTTCTTCACTTGCGTGGCAGAATCCGCTTCAAAGCCGTGAGCCCCAAGTTGCGAAATTCCCAGCTACCCTATTTTAATTCTGTACACCTACTCCCCTAAAACGTGGCCTCCACGTACTTCTTGTCCTATAAAATGACCTTGCTACTTCTTTTTCTTATTTTCTTCTGTTTCAACAATAGTGCAAACTGAGATTCACTCTACCAAAATAAATCAAAACAGTTCGTTAATAAAATTCTTATATCCCAAACTTTTTCTTCTTGCATCTCCTTACCGCAAGCCTTCAACAGTCTTTAGTTCGAAACTCTTTAATGCCGTAGCCTACCGGCTTTCTCAAAGACCACGAACAGTTTCTGGCATAGGTAGATGACAGCCCGGATCGTTGACGAACTTGTGGAGCTGACAGGCATCTCCTTGAGTCTGGAAGCAGTCACGTAGGTCGGAAGCTGAGGCGCAGCATTCAGCGGTTTCAGATGGGACCCAGATCGGAAAATGGCGGAGCGACGTTAGGGGTGAAAGGTGAAGTTGGTATCTCATTTGGGTTTAAGGCTTTGGTTGAGCGTGGTATGAGGATTAGAAGGGTAAGGACAGAAGAAGGAGCAGGCGGTTGTTCAATTTCATGGGTTCACCGTGTACACTTAAACAAGAAGAACGAAGGGAGGAGCGGTATGTTTTCCTGTGTATTTCTTTGGGGAAGAAGACTTGCGTTGGTTTTAAAAAAGGACGTTGGGCCTGAGTGGGTTAACTAAAGGAAGTCTGCCGATAAAATGGTAAGAACAGGTTAGTTTCCTAGTGGCTACGGTCTAATTACACATGTATAGTGGTCGATTTTTATGACTACTTAGGTTGTCTAACCAGGGTTAATCACTAATTAACTTAAATAGGATTTAAGTTAAGAGTACACTTTTAAGGTTTTAATAATATTACTATTATAATGACATGTCAGATTTAAAATGGTTAACACGGCAGTATATGTAATGATCTAGTCAACAGGTAAATGTTTTAGTAATTTATTATACAATCTTCTAATTAGTACTAGGGTCAAATAATAATTATTTTAGATTATAATTTAACTAGTAAATATTATATAATGTATAACATATCCATACGTGCACAGAATCAAACAAGACGGAAAAGTCAGAACCATATCGAAGGCCACAATGTGTTGAAGCTAGGTTGGTCAGAGTCAGCAGCCGCTGGGATTTTTAATCGAACTAAACATCAGTTTAATTTGATTAGAACGAATCGTTTCAACGACGAACAGAAATCAGGTGAGTTAAACTCACTCAGTTTTTCCCATTTATATTTTATATAAATCGGGTTCTTTGTTTGTGTGCTCTGCTTGCTGTTGTTTGCATGTTTGCTAGTTATACCTTTGTTTGTCGGTTTAACTGATGAAATTAAACCGTGTTTAATTTCAGTGAAATACCAAATTGTTATTTTTAACGATTGGTTCCAATAAAGGTGACTCACCTTGGTTGGTCACGTTTATTATAAACGTGTTTAAATGGTTGAATTGTTTGAATTGCTTGTGGTTGATGTTGAATGGTTGCTATTTAGTGTTATCAGTTAAACAAAACTGAATGGTCTGATTTGAGATAACCACTTGAATACAAGGAAGAACAGGTTGGAGGGACCCAACCGGATCCCTCAAATGTATTATTTATTTTCATATTATCATATATGAACTGATCTGTTTGTGTGATTGATTTGATGGTTGATTATTAATTGAATATTCAACATCTGTTTGGTTTGAATCAATAGGTGATATTGGTTAAGTGTTTGGCAGAGTATGGCCTTTAAAATCAATCGGGTTATAGACAGTGATTCACCGTCAGGTGAATCGATAGAGTTGAGGTTATAAAATTTATTTTATAACCAGAGTTAGATTTGAATAAAAGTTATTTAAGAGAAATAAATAAATATTTTATTTGTTTAAGACTTTGATTTGTTATGAATTTATTTTGCAAAGCAAATGCTGATGTTAATCAGATTTACCAGTTGAAGAATAAGAAATGAATTAAATGGTTAAACCTTGAAAATTTGTTTTGTAAGGAAAACAAATAATTAGGATCTATCTAAATTAATTATATTTTTAATTAATTTAAAGCGAGGGTTGTTGAAATCGGTTAACGAGATAATCAAGTTTTTGAGTTAATTAAATCGACCGTTTGGAATTAGAATTGTTTATCAAGTTAATGTGTTTTGACTAAAATAGTTAAATGAATATTGTTTGAATTTAAATAAGGATTTAAAAGGGATTTAACATTTAATTTAGTTAATAAAGGGATTAACTACTAAAGTAGTTAATGTTTGAAATAAGTTATTATTTTAATTAATGATGAATTTAGGGATATATTTTTAAATGGGAATTCATTTAAAAAGTTACCGAATGTGAGATGCAAGCCAATTGAATGGTGAAAGGAAATAAACGTACTCAATTATATGAATTAAGTGAAAGGAGATTACGATAAAAAGGGTTTATTATAAACCAGAGGTTTTAAGTGAGATTTAAAGTGTAAAGCGTTAACTTTACATTAACGTTACGTGAAGAGTGAAATCAAGTAAAAATGGGACAAGGGAAATAAGATCTCCAAAGTGGATAAGGGTTGGAAATAATTGAAAGGGGATCGATAGAAAGTGAAATTTGGGGATAAAGAAATGGGTCATAAGATTGTATAACTAAACCCAATTTATAAATGGGATTTGTTTTGAGACTGGGGTAGAATTTTGGTGTTGGATTACAACTGATATTTATCTGAAGATTTGAACGTTGTTGATCAAGGTCTGGGAGGTAATTAAAATACCCCAACTTGAACAACATCAGGATTATCTGAAGATAGTATTAGTTGGTAATCGTAAGAGACGTTAGTGGATATGGTTTGAAAATCTAAACAGCGATTTTAGCGCTGTTGTTATAATATATGTTTTGTAAATCTAACATAGCGATTGTAGCGCTTTTGCTATAGTAAATGGGTTGTAAACCTAAACAGCGATTATAGCGCTGTTATTTTGTAAAACTAAATAGTAATTATAACGCTATTGTTATAACATATGTGTTATAAATCTCTTTGTTAAAACTAATGGATTTCCGAATTTAAAAGATGATTTGAAAGAAGATTTAAGTGGGTAATCGAATATAGTTATTCGAGATAGAATTAGCCAAACATAATTATTCGGCTAAGTTGCCATTTCGTACGACTGCTAGCGTAATTCGCAGGGCTGCAGATAGCCTACAGCGGTCGGATGTTTCCTGAGGGAATCAGGCGTAACCATTGTGATCGCTGCGATCTAGAGTCGAGCGAATGGAGTAAGTCGAATGTTAGTTAATTGAAATTAGAGTTATTCAAATATCATATTTTTGAATATTAAAAGAATTGGAAGTTTCAATTTAACAAAAAGGAAATTAGATTGTCAAAGGCCAAATGATGCTAAATACTGAATCAGTGAACTCATTGGAGTGTCATGTTTGAAACACTGAATATTTTGATAGTTAAAACACCGACTATCAAACCCTCCCAATACGATTGTTGGTATGGAAAGACCGGGATCGAATTTATATTCGAAATCCATTCCGATCAACAAATACGTGAAGATATCAGAAGATGGTCGAGATGGTGCTGTGAAGACCGTGGATTTTCACAAACGGAAGAATCACTAATATTCTCTGCCTGGCAAGCAGAGGAAAGCTGTGATTCTGTCGTAGTTGGAATCTACGGGTTGCAAGGACTTCTCGCTATTGATCCATGGGGTGATTCCTATATGGATGCAGTAGGAGAGTGCCTTCGGTTCATCCTGTTCCTGGATGACGTATATGGACGAATGTCTGACAGAGTATTTCCAAAGGATCACGTACGTTGATTTCTTCAAACGTGCGATAGTTGCTGGCAGAGATTTGCCGTTCTCTTAGCTTCCAGCTAGAGTATTTTTGTGGACGTCAATTAGTGATATCTGACGGATCTGACGATGTGGCATTCAAAGTGAATGGTGACCAGATGATCAGAAGTTAATTCTGGCCTCAAGCCTCATCAACCGGGAAATGACAAAAATCGGGCAGGCAGCATGGCTATGTGGGTCACTCCCATTAGGGTGTATGATCACCTATCTAGAGAAAATCCTATTGTTTCTTAAATCTATGTTTCGATGCTGTCCCTTGTCGGGAGACGGTTGCTGATCCCAACCGTCGGTGATATACATTCGATACTCTCAAGCGAAATGAGGGGTCGGTCATGTGAGGGCCGGGTTGCAAGATGTTCTTGTTGAAACCAGTGTATTCGTCTCTAGAGATACACTATCGGAAGGTGGACCCATACCTTGTCAAGTCGGAATCCAATTCCCAATAAGCGCCTGCGGTTTTGATTGTATACTATATATGTGGAGCGTGAGATGCAAGCGTTCCACTAGATTTCTATTTACTTGTATTTAGACATTATTATAATATCAGAACAAGATATTAGTTTCAAAACTGTTTTGGGTTATCGTAAGGTAAAAACCGTCCGTGTTTATGTGTGGATTGGTCTTACGATTATCCTTTTCTTTTGAAAAGATTTTTGAACTCTAAAATCATGATTGGATGGTTCACCCTTATTACTGTGCGAGTTTATCTCACTCTGGTTCACCAGACTGACCCGGTGTTTTGTAAATGCTCGGGTTAGGCCGGGTTGTACAGGTTCAGGTTACCGACTGCTATGAAGAGACGAGCTGGAAGAGTCCAGACATATGATATTACTAGTATTCCGCTGTGTGTTGTATGAGGACAGATTATCACTGTCCAGATGTGTACTCTGATATTGTAAGTATTTTAAAAGCTTTCAGTAAAGATTTATTTCTGTATTATATTTGTTCCGCTGCGATGTGAGACTCTGTGTTGTGGTGTTCTTCTTCTTCTTCTATTCTAATATTTCTATCTTATCTATTCTCCCCTCTAACTTCTTTCTATTAATGATCTGGAATGTTCGATGTCTGAATGGTCAACATGATAGTTCGATGTTGATTTTCGGAGTCGAAAACCCCGGTTCGTTACATACAATGATTCAAACAATCGAGAGAAATAATTAAATTATTTAATTATTTAAAGGTAAGAAATCTCACCATCATTTTATTATCTGTTCAGTTCCGATCTGAATTTTCTCTGAATTTTGATTTGCTCCTTTTCAAATCCGGTCTATTCTAGTGTGTAGTGCTTGACGCCACGATCGCAACGCAACTGAGTTTGCTCAATTCTGATCTCGTATGATCAAGTTAAGGCGTTACAAACATTTAACGACGTAATTAAAATAATTAATAAAAAAATGAAATTCCTTAATTACTTTTAAAAGGAATAGCCTCTTCTTTCTGTACGCTACTACACCGAACTCATTTCTTCCATCCTTCTCTCTACTTGCGCCTGGAAGATGGTGAAGCTCGGTGGAGCCATGCTCTATAATCTTTGCATTAGAAGTATGTTTTAATTTAAAGTGGATTTGAAGAAATTGGTGGAAGAAAACCGGAGCTTCATGGCCATTGAACCATGAGGCTGGCGGCTGGCTATTTATGATTTATATTTATAACTTCATTCTTATGTAAATTGCTAAATTTCGTCTTAGCCGATTTATGTGAAATCCTATTTGAATCACAATTGTTTAACCATTAGTGTAAATAAATACGAAATGTACAAACTTACATTTTACTAGGTTTCCATTTACGAAATCAACTTGATTATTGTCATTTATTATTGTCTGCCATAAATATCCAATTTGCTTAATATAATGACAAGTAATATATTTAATATGTTTACTAATCAAGTAATCATTTTCATTCCAAATTTTAATTTTCACATTACTGTAAATTCAAACCTATCATGCTTATGCCATTCCCAAGCCAAATTAAATTGTCTAATGCAATTACTCAAAATATCTACACATATGTTTACAGCAATAAAAATAACTAAATATTGCAACTTACATTAAAATTAACCAATCTAATAATAAAATGGAAAATCAAACGATAACGGAATATTTACTAAAAGTGAATAATTAAATCCACTCACCATGCTATTTCAAACTCCTTTTAAAATTAAATAAAATTTATTCGTTTTACTTTGAATAAAATAAATTTTTAGTCATTATTTATTTAAAATAAATTATTTTAAATATTAAAATCCATCAAAATAACTTAAAATAAAATTTTAAATTGGCCCCAAAATTCAGGGTTGTTACAGTCTCCCCCACTTAAAAACTTTTCGTCCTCGAAAAGGAACGAAGCTAAAAAGTTGTTTAATTAACTAACTCATCTTTCATTCTTTTATTGATTTTAATAATTTTATTTGTTGATTAACTTCTCAAATATATAAAATTTTTGTATATTCAAAAATCGTATTTTCTAAGATCGGATTATATATAATCACAAATACGTTAAATATAAACTGGGCACTCTTAACTCATTCTAGGGCATTACTAACCCCATCTCTAATGAGTTTTCTCATTCTAGGATACTGCTGATCCTATCTCTAATGAGTATTCTTATTGGATATTACTAATCCAATCTCTGATGAGTCTTTTGTTCAGTTCTAACGAGTTGTACCCCAAAGATTTGAGCTAACCAGAGCTCTGATACCAACTGTAACGTACCCGGATTTTGCCCGGACTTAATCGATCACAAAATCGACCAAGACTGTTCAATTCCCGCATACGTTAACTTTGGGAATAAAATACATTAGAACAATAACAACAGACTTTTATTACATTATACTAATGCAACATTAGAGTACAGAATATCAGAGTACAACGATAAATAAAATACAACGGAAAACAAATATTACATTAAATTAATACAATACACAGCGGAAGACTTTCTAAGCTCTGGACACAGCTTTAAGCTTCGATCCAGGATCCTGCTAAAGAGATAAATATCTGCAAAAAGCTACTCGACCACCCGTGTGAAAAATATGGGCACCCGAGTTTGCCGGTGAAACAAACTACAGGTCAGTCATGAGACTGGTATGAGAAATCTTATTTAACTTATCTAATAACAGGGCTAATCACAGGACCATGCTGCTAACGTGGAACGGGTTTACTCCATTGGATTGCCAGTGCATAAACATCAACCATAAATAAACATATGGATCTACAATGCATCAATCAACATGCAATTCCTTAATCTACCCATTTAGGCCTAATCCCCAAACTTAGATTTAAAAAATCCAATTCACTTTACAGAAATTATTTCTTTGGACTTTATTTCCCGATTTCTTTTATTTCAAATCATTTGAAATACATATCTAGATTTCATATCAAAGTAGATTTCACTTTGGGATTTCAAAACAAAACAATTGGAAATATGAATTTTCAAAACATCATAATGTATACAAACAAGTATGCAACCAAATATCGGGTTTCCCTTAGACAAGGCAAAGGGCACGCACCTAAGCAACTCGATATATATATATATATATATATATATATATATATATATATATATATATATATATATATATATGTGCACCTCCCACTATGAAGCAGGCTACACTAACCACTGACCAACTCTCATGGTCAGGGTATTTCACTCAACCCATACTTTTAGTTGTCCGGGTTACCAGAATCTTTAGCCACTTACTTGCTAAATCATTTTATATCCCGAAGTAGGGAAAATCATTTCACAACATAATAATCACAAGTATAATCAAATCTATTTAGATTTCCAATTTCCAATCATCTTGAAATCATCGGGTATAGTCCTCGAAATCGTTTCAGTTTTATAAAACATTCCCTGTCCAAAATCGGGAATAATTCTTTTTACTTAAGAAATCACTTTTCAAAATCATTCATTAATTTTGAAATAAACAATCGCCAAACACCTTATAGTCAAATCGTGAAGTGTTTCACAAGGTGTTAGCATACATATATTTCTACCCACCCAATGTTAAATGTAAAAACATATTTTGCTCATAAACTGGTCGAGCATAATCCATTAAATCAATCAACCATAACATGTCAATTCTATATATTGCATTCATATGTTAAAATTTTAATGTTTCAACATTTATGGTCATATAATGAATATTTCAAATATATTCATTTGGTACATTAAAAAAGTAAATTTTAATGTTTCAACATTTAGAGTCATATAATGAATATTTTATATATATTCATTCGGTACATTAAAAATGTAAATTTTAATGTTTTCAACATTTATACCTCAACCATGAATATGTCATAAATCTTATCTTTACGTTGAAACATACTTTACATTAAAATATAATTTTTAATGTTTTCACATTTTACTCAATACAATGAATATCTCATTTCATTCTTACATTAAAAATATGATTTTTAATGTTTCAATATTTTATTTCAAACAAATGATCATTTTCCATCTTTTCTACATATACGATAAAAATGTGAATTTTATCGTTAACGTATTTTCATTTCGAATAAATGAACATTCCTAATCTTTTCTTTGATTACATTAAAAATGTAATCTTCTTATTCTTTTCTTTGATTACATTAAAAATGTAATCCTTTTTTTATTCATTCTTTCATTTCATATAAATGTAATCTTTTTCTATTCATTCTTTCATTTCATATAAATGTAATCTTTTTCTATTCATTCTTTCATTCATATTTGAAATGCAAGTACAAGTGTCACTTTTATTTCTATGTTTTTATTTACATCTAAAATGTAAATAAAAATATACTTTATAAATCGATGTGTTTATTTACAACTAAAATGTAAATACAAGAGTCACTTTGATTTCCATGTTTTCTAATAACATATAGAAGAATATTTTCTATGTTAACATTTTTCTATGTTTCAAATATCATATAAATGAATATTTTCTATGTTAACACTTTTCTATGATTCATATTACAAATAAAAATGTAATTTTTATTTTAATAAGAACGATATTTTTGTTATTCCTAATTTCAACAAAAGTTTACAAGTTTATATTGCCAATTGTAATTTCAACAAGACAACAGTTTTATATTGTCGATTCTTAATACAATAAACATGACATTCGATTTTGGTCAATTCTAAAATAAACATGACATTCTATTTTGTCAATTCTAATACCATAAAATTGACATTTTATTGTGTCAATATTAGTACAACAAAAAGGACAATATTTATTTTTGTCAATTCTAATACAATAAAATGACAATCTTTATTTTTGTCAATCTTTTATCTTACATGTCCTATTTACATAATAAATGTAGATAGATGTATTCTCTTATCTTACATGTCCTATTTACATAATAAATGTAAATAAATGTATTCTCTTATCTTGTTCTTTTTATTTACACAAGAAAATGTAAATAAAGGTGTCCACTATAAAGATGTTCTTTTTATTTACACAAAAAAATGTAAATAAAGGCGTTCACATAATTCGTTCTTTTTATTTACATAAAAATGTAAATAAAGGTGTTCACATAATTTGTTCTTTTTATTTACATAAGAAAATGTAAATAAAATGTCATCACAAAATTTGTTCTTTTTATTTACATAGAAAATGTAAATAAAGGTCATCGCAAAGTTTGTTCTTTTTATTTACATAAGAAAATGTAAATAAAGGTCATCGCAAAGTTTGTTCTTTTTATGTACATAAGAAAATGTAAATAAAGGTCATCGCAAAGTTTGTTCTTTTTATTTACATAAGAAAATATAAATAAAGGTCATCGTAAAGTTTGTTCTTTTTATGTACATAAGAAAATGTAAATAAAATGTCATATAATCTTGTTCCTTTTTATTTACATAAAAATTATGTAAAAATGTGTCCTTTTTCTATCATGTTTTATTTACATGAAAAATGTAAATAAAATTTTCCTTTTTTTTCTAACTTCATATTTTTATTTACAACTAAATGTAAATAAAAAGAAATGCCTCTTTTCTTTCTTTCTAGTTTTATATTTTTATTTACAACTAGATTGTAAATAAAAAGAAATGTTTCTTTTTCTATGCCATATTTCTATAATCAAAATTTTATTTACAACTAATATGTAAATAAAAATAAAATGTCCTTTTTGTTCGTCATATTTCTATAATCAACATTTTATTTACAACTAAATGTAAATAAAAGGAAATGTCCCTTTGGTTCGTCATATTTTCATACACAACTATAAAGTGAGTGAAAGTCCACTTTTTGAAACACATATCCTTATTCACATCTAATATGTGAATATAATTTTGTTTATCATCACTAGATTTGAAACAAAATATAATTTCAGATCTGAATTCTAACGATGATTAAAAATTAACAACCATGTAGGTCTACACATCAGAATATCACACAAACAATGAATAATTCTAATTTACCATGTTGCAGATCTATATCATTTACGTACATACAATGATTCAAACAATCGAGAGAAATAATTAATTTATTTAATTATTTAAAGGTAAGAAATCTCACCATTATTTTAATATCTGTTCAGTTCCGATCTGAATTTTCTCTGAATTTTGATTTGCTCCTTTTCAAATCCGGTCTATTTTTTTGTGTAGTGCTTGACGCCACGATCGCAACGCAACTGAGTTTGCTCAATTCCGATCTCGTATGATCAAGTTAAGGCGTTACAAACATTTAACGATGTAATTAAAATAATTAATAAAAAAAATGAAATTCCTTAATTACTTTTAAAAGGAATAGCCTCTTCTTCCTGTACGCTACTACACCGAACTCATTTCTTCCATCCTTCTCTCTACTTGCGCCTGGAAGATGGTGAAGCTCGGTGGAGCCATGCTCTATAATCTTTGCATTAGAAGTATGTTTTAATTTAAAGTGGATTTGAAGAAATTGGTGGAAGAAAACCGGAGCTTCATGGCCATTGAACCATGAGGATGGCGGCTGGCTATTAGAAATTAGGGTTTTGGTTTTGTTATTCTAATATTTACAATAATATAATATTATTAATTGAACCTTTAAGGCCCGTTTCTCCTATTCAAATTTCAAAATAGAATAAGAAAAGAGGAATTACAATTTATATTTATAACTTGCCCATTATGATTTATATTTATAACTTCATTCTTATGTAAATTGCTAAATTTCGTCTTAGCCGATTTATGTGAATTCCTATTTGAATCACAATTGTTTAACCATTAGTGTAAATAAATACGAAATGTACAAACTTACATTTTACTAGGTTTCCATTTATGAAATCAACTTGATTATTGTCATTTATTATTGTCTGCCATAAATATCCAATTTGCTTAATATAATGACAAGGAATATATTTAATATGTTTACTAATCAAGTAATCATTTTCATTCCAAATTTTAATTTTCACATTACTGTAAATTCAAACCTATCATGCTTATGCCATTCCCAAGCCAAATTAAATTGTTTAATGCAATTACTCAAAATATCTACACATATGTTTACAGCAATAAAAATAACTAAATATTGCAACTTACATTAAAATTAACCAATCTAATAATTAAATGGAAAATCAAACGATAACGGAATATTTACTAAAAGTGAATAATTAAATCCACTCACCACGCCATTTCAAACTCCTTTTAAAATTAAATAAAATTTATTCGTTTTACTTTGAATAAAATAAATTTTTAGTCATTATTTATTTAAAATAAATTATTTTAAATATTAAAATCCATCAAAATAACTTAAAATAAATTTTAAATTGGCCCCAAAATTCAGGGTTGTTACAAAAATCTTTTCTGGATTTTATATTTTGAACAGAAATTTTCGAACTCTTCGCTCTCAATTTGGGTTCCATTGTCTGTGATTATTTTTTGTGGCACCCCGAACCTACAAATGATATTTTTCAAGACAAAGTTTATAACTTTCTTTGAGGTTATAGTCGCCAATGGTTCTGCTTTAGCCCATTTTGTAAAATAATCAACAGCGACAATGGCATATTTAAAACTAGATTTTGCGGTGGGAAGTGCTCCTATAAGATCCATGCCCCAGATGGCAAATGGCCATGGGCTGACCATCTGGGTTATAACTGTTGATGGCATCCTTGGAATTTTTTCAAATCTCTGACATCTATCGCATTTTTTGGTATATGCTACAGAGTACTTATTTATGTTTGGCCAGAAGTAACCATATCGCAGAATTTTCTTGGCCAATGTCTGACCACCAGTATGACCTCTGCATTCACCCTCATGTAATTTTGTCATGATTGTCTTTGATTCCATCTTCATAACATAATGAAGCAAAGGCGTAGAAAGCCCTCGCCTGTATAGCTGTCCATCCTGAATGAGATACATAGGAGCTTTTCGTAAGATCTTCCTTCGCTTTTTAACTTCCGTCGGGAGTGCACCGGTCATGAGATATTCTTTGATTGGTGTCATCCATGAGTCTGGCTCATCGGCTATCTCCATGACCCAATCCATCTCAATTTGTTCCACGCTGGGGATGGAAAGACCTCCACTGGAACTAATCCTATAAGTTTCGCATCTCCTGTGCTCGCATATTACTCCAGTGAATCCGCCTTGGTGTTTTCTTCCATCGGAATGTGAGATATGGTATAATGCTCGAAGCTCTCTAGTAGTTCCAAGGCCTTAGATAGGTAAGTTGGTAAATTACCCATTTTGGTTTGGAACTCTCCCCGGACCTGACACACCACTAGTTGGGAATCACTGAAGATTTGTATGGTCTTTAGTTGTAACTCTCTTGCTAGAATTATTCCTGCAATAAGGGATTTATATTCAACCTCGTTATTTGTTGATGGAAACTCTAATCTCAACTCATAGCATATAGATCTTCCTTCAGGGGTTTCCAGGATCACTGCTGCTCTAGAACAGTAATCGTTTGACGCTCCGTCAACATATAGTTTCCATTGGATGTTGGCTTCGGTATCAGGCTCCTCTTTTGTCTCTCCTCGGTCGGTAAATTCTACGATAAAATCCGCAAGTGTGTGTCCATTGATCGCTTTTCAGGGGTGGTATGTAATGTCATATTGACTAAGCTCAATATTCCATTTTAACAACCTCCCGGAAGTCTCTGGTTGGAAAAAAGCCTGGCACAGAGGTTGATCCGTGAGGACTTTGATAGGATGAGCCTAAAAGTAGGGCCGAAGCTTCTTTGAGGCGATAAGCAAACAATAGGCGAGCTTTTCTAGTTTCGGGTAGCTCAGTTCTGCCCCAGTTAATCCCTTACTAATGTAATAAACTGGCCTTTCAACCTTTGAATCTTCCCTTACCAACGCTGCACTCAGAGCATGAGCAGACATTGCCAGATATAATAATAAATCTTCTCCATCACTAGGCATTTATAGCATCGGAGGTGCTGCCATGTGTTGGATTAGTTCCTCGAAAGCCTTTTGGCATTCAGAAGTCCATTGTATCCTTTTCTTTCCTTTCCTAAGGACATCGAGGAAGGGAAGACACCTGTCTGTTGCCCTGGATATGAAGCGATTTAAAGCTGTAATTTTTCCATTTAAACATTGAAGTTCATTCTTGGTTTCTGGAGCGCGCATTTCTCTCAAAGCTTATATTTTCGCTGGATTGGCTTTTATGCCCCTAGCGTTGACCATAAACCCTAGGAATTTGCCTGAACCGACACCGAAGGAGCACTTTAAAGATTTAGCTTCATCCCATATCGGCGTAGAATATCGAACATCTGGGGTAAATTTTCCAAATAGTCAACTGCCCTTTTTGACTTTACCAGCATATCATCGACATAGACCTCCATTGTCCTGCCGATTTGCTTTTTAAACATAGCGTTTACCAATCGTTGGTAAGTTGCCCCTGCATTCTTTAAGCCAAATGACATCATTTTGTAGCAATATAAGCCAAGACCGGTGATAAAACTCGTGTCCTCATGATCCGATCCATACATCATGATTTGATTGTAGCCAGTATACGCATCCATAAAAGACAACAACTCATGCCCAGCCTAGAATCCACCAACCGATCTATTCTGCGAAGAGGGAAGTTGTCCTTTGGATAGGCTTTATCAAGATTTGAATAGTCTACATAGACTCGCCATTTGATGTTTGCTTTCTTCACAAGCACAGGGTTGGAGACCCAATTTGGATAGGTAGATTCCCTGATGAAGTCGTTTTCCATTAACCTATCGACTTCTTCTTTTAAGCGCCTTGATCTTTCCGGCCCCTGGGTCCTCCTTTTCTGTATAACAGATGGAATATGTGGATCAATGTTAAGCTTATGGACTACAATATGTGGAGATATGCCACACATGTCAGAATGGCTCCACGCGAACACATCTAAATTAGCCTTCAAAAAGACAATCAATTGACTCTTCAATTCGGGGCTCAACTGAGATCCTATATTCAACACGCGGTTCAGATCTTTTGGATTAACAGCTATAGGAATTGTGATCTCAGCTGGAGCTGCTCTCTCGTCCTCTGCACTGGTTTTTCTAGGATCAATTTCTTTTTGCGCCCCGCTGTGTTCGCCAGTGCAGGGACCTCTCCTTAATTGCTATAAGGGAGTTCCCGAATGCGGAGCGGAGCCTCTGCATTCTTTCCCAGGTCTTTCTTCTTAGCCTCGCGCAACTTTGTCACATAGCAATCCCTCGCAGTGGCCTGATTGCCCTTAATTACGCCAACTCCATTCTCATTTGGAAACTTCATGGTTAAGCACCATGCAGCTAGCGCAATCTTAAAGCCTGAGAGAGTCGGTCGCCCAAGAAACGCATTGTAGGCGGAGAGCTCATCCACCACGACGAAAGTCTACATCATAGAGACCTTGCGTTCTACGTCTGCTTGTTCCACGAGCAAGTCAATTATACCAATGGGTTATGTGGGTTGTCCGGTAAATCCGTGGATTTTATTTGGGTAGGCTCGCACTTCCGCCATATAGAGATTCATTTTCTGAAACATATTTATAAAGATCACATTAACGGACGCTCCCATGTCATCCAGGACTCTTTTCACAACTACAGGGCCAAGACCAATTGTAATCACCATGGCATCAACAGTTAGTGTAAGTAGTCTGTCAGAACCTCTATCTTTGAATACCACATCATCGGCTGAAGTTTTAGGCATCTTCATTGGAAGCTCATTGCTTAGGATCATACATCTTTCTTCTTTCGAGGCACTCTTCAACTCGTTAGCGTATCTCCCCATGTCTGCCCAGTTTCTCTCGGCTGTGTGCGGCCCTCCAAAAATCATGTTGATTACCGGTCTCGAGTCAATGTGTGTTTTGACTTTTTCACTAGAACCAGATTGATTGGTGGTATTATTCTGTCCCTGGGCAGTTAGGGCATTTTGAGGATTCTTCACATACTGTTGAAGCTAGTCCTTTCTGATGAGTTCTTCAATCAAACTCTTCAGGTGCCGACATTCGTTGGTGCTATGCCCTGGTTGGTTATGAAATCGGAAGAATTGCCCAGAATTAGCCTGTTGCTCTGTAATTTTCTGCGGCTTAACCTGAGGAAAGATGCCCGAATCATTTGTAGCAGAGTAAATCCTCTTTAGGGTTTCATTTAGAAGAGTCAATTCTGAATGCTTGTAGAGCCGTGTTTTCTTATGGGTTTGGTTATCCTTCTCTTCATTTCCCCTCTTTTGCCCAGAGTCATTCTTTTGCTCAGTTTGGACCTCGTTGCCTTTACTCTCTCTGGTAACATTATTTTCTATAACCTTCCGGGTATTCGGTGGATCCTCTTCCATGCTCATATACTCTTCGGCTTTCTTGTAGAACTTTTTTAGAGTCTTGGGTTTCTTCAACTTGAGCCACTTCCCAAATTATGATTTCTTATCAATAGCACCCTTCAAAGCTGCCAATAAGTACCAAGGTTCTGGTTCTACGACTTTGGTTGCCGCAGCATGGAATCATGTAAGAAAAGCTTTGATGGTTTCTCCTGACATTTGTTCCATCTTTCTAAGCAACATTACATCTCTTGCTTTGGTAGTTTGAAGACGGAACTAGTCTTGGAATCTTCTCGCCAAGTCGGCAAATTGATCAACGCATTTGGGTGGGATTCTAGTAAACCATAGTGAAGCCACACCTTCTAAGCATACGGGGAAGTATAAGCATTTTATCTCATCAGTGGCCCTAGCTCCGTTCATGTGTTGATCGTATTTGAATAGGAAGATGTTCGGATCTTTAGTTCCACCATAAGGTGCTATTGTCAGAGGTATGAATTTCTTAGGAAACTTCTCTTGACGAATCCTTTTCGTAAATGGATTCTTATTGGGTGAAAATTCCCATTCTTTCTCATCGTCTTCATGGGCTATATTTTCTCTCATTATTCGATGAATCATATCTGTAATGCGCTTCTCGTCACCCGATCTGATTTCGGTTCAAGTTCTAATGTCTTGCACCTCTTCTGGGAGGTGCCCCTTTGGTGGGACTTGCGGCGCTCCGAGTTGCACGCTTTTCATCACGCTGTGGAGCTTTGACCTTAGAGTCCTCAATGCCGGCCTCCCCTTTGTCTTCCACTAAGAAGTGGGATCGATTAGGGGCTAAGGCAGAAGAGTCCTCTTTTTCGTAAACATTGTCCACTGCATTTGGTGGCGGGGAATTGGAATGAACATTAAGCAAGGCATCAAGCTTGTCCATCATCATTTTATTCGTAGCATCCATTTTTTCATTCAAGCCGGTTATAGCCACATTTAACTCATCTCGTGTTACAAATGATTCGGAAGAATTTCCAACTCCTCGCTTTGGAGTTTGCGGCGTGACCTCGTTATTGGGAGCATTTTCAATACTCGTAGTGGCTCTAATGGACTTTTTGTTTTTCTTCGAACCGGCCATGACTTCGTGGAAGGAGGCAGATTAGAACATCAACGGTAGGCTATTGGAATTGGAGGGAAGTGTGAAGGAAGGAAATGCGAACACAACTCCACGGTGGGCGCCAAAATGTTTTCGCCAAAAATGGCTCAAACACCAATGGTACGTGAACTGTACTTCACCACTTTGGTTAGAAAGTAAATGGAGCCACAATCATCAAAGGTTAAGATTAAAATTGCGACAAAAGTAAAGTGGAGACAAGGTTTTTTGAGTGGTTCGGCCCTAATCTAGGCCTACGTCCACTATGGATGTAGCTTGCATTATCATAACAATGGTTACAGGATATTCAAACTCTCTTTGTACATGCATCATCTCTCTTTTACAACATATTCTCTCTCTCACATATAAATCACACTTAGATTCATGGAATTCAATGGAGAAATGGTAAAATCCATGAAGAAGAAGGTTAGATCAGCGGAGGAGAAGGAGGATATCCATGTTCGAGAGGAGGATGAAGGAAAATCTTCTATCTCTTTGCCATTTAGGTGATCTCAATAGACGCCATAGCCAAATGGATGATGGATCTCCAAATGGAAATGATGATGATGATTAAAAAATGCTTAAATAATGATGGAGGAGAAAATTTCACAGCACTTTGTGGTCACCTGAGGCCAATCCCCTTTTTGGTGGAAGCCATAGCCTATTTATAGGTGAGCCCCCCATGAAGAAATGAGCTGAAATTCATATATGCAGGCTACAGGTCGCTCGTCCCATTAATTACTAAAATGCCACCGCCTAGCTATAGCTAACTGTCGATAGCTGTATTCAGCTATCCTGCATGAGCGACTTCAAAAGAGAGGGTGATTTCATAGATCTAAGCAGATTCGATGGGCGGTCATACAGCGAACACATATGCGATTGGTCATGGCTTTTGGATTGATGTGTGGGCGACCGACTGGGCGCCATGTTAGGCCTTTTGACCGTGATGCAGCTATATCTGACTGTAGATTGACGGGCGACCGGTAATGCAGTCTGTAGGTGAGTGAACAAGGTTTGGAGATCTAAATGTAAATGCAACTCTTCAGGAGTTGGTATTTACCGACCAGTAAGTATTGAAGCATTAGTGATCGTTTGAGGAATAAGCGAGCGGATGGGGTTGCAATCTATGATCATGCATAAGATACGTGTGCGACTTCTAGTATCTTTGAGCTTCTTGCTATGTGCAACCTATAAGGTTTATCCCTTCTTTTCTCAAACGATCTCTCTGTATGGTCGAGCCAAACTGCTATGCTCGACCCAGTTCTGATGAACAGACGATCCCACCTTCCCGATAGGTGGAGCGAGCTATCTTTATGCACGAGCGGTTTCCAAGGATGTAGGAGTTGTTCTGTACCCATGTTTCCCAATGCTTGAACGACCGACCACTTTGATACTGGATTGAGCGACTAGGGAGAAAAGAACGAGCGACTCTTAATATGGGTGACCTTTATAGGATGTACAAGCCTTACTGTCCTTGTGCCGTGCTGTACTTAAGTTCTCTTTGTGTGCATGTCCTCTTTGTACGATCGTTCCATGCTATAAGACCGATCCTAGTTGTGTTGAGTGGACAACCCACATGTTCTGATATGTGCGACCTTCCCTGTCATGCTCGACCCTTCATGCCATGCTTAACCTTTAGCTGGTGTTCTACCTTTGTTCTGTATGATCATCCCTTACCTTTCACAGACCGTCTGGGTGTATTGGATTGAACTATGCACGACCATGCCTAATAACGCTCGACCTGTAGTTTCCACACAAATTTAATAGACCAACATATGTATAGTTTTTAAGGGATAAACAGTTACCAACCCTTGATTACTTATAGTACGCCAAAAATCCAACTTCATTTTCCAACTAAAATGTAAAATGACTACTGAAATTGCATTGTACATTCAGAATAAACCTAAAAGACATGATCCCCGACGGATACTTGACTTGTACCCCCTCTTTCAGGCCCATCGCAAGGGAAACGACTATCAATCTGTTAATTGGATTAAAAATCACTACAATACAGAAGTTCTGAAATTTAAAATAAAAGTGAATATACTACTGGAAATGTTGTTAATGATAGATTGGATATTATAAATCAAATTACAGTGAAACTGGGAGTAATGGAAACAGAATAGATATGTCAAACTTGAATGGAAATTTACAGTGATTGAGAAATTGTAGATAACTGCACTGAGACACGAGGTTAAGTTCAATTTGTGGTAGAAGTCTGCCCGGACTCGGCCGATAATTCCAGCATTCACAAGTGGTTAACTTAATGTGAGAGGTCTGATGCCTAACCATATATAAAATATATGTATACAATAGGCAATAAATAAATAAATTAGTAATGATTGTTGAGGTACAACAAATTGATATTTTGGGACTGATAAAATAAAGATACTTCATTGTTCATTAATGTCTTAGGAAATTATAACCATTAGGTTCATAAGTGACATTAGTAGTAATCAATGGAAATAAATGGTGCATGTGAAAAAATACAAGGCGGTAAAGAAATGAATGTTACAACAGTAAAAGTTTGGTTAAAAAAAGGGAAAACGTGATGAACGCGGAATATAACCTATTATTATTAATTATATTAATAAGAATGCAGTATAACAGGTAGGCTTGTCCCAGAGACAAGTGGAATTATAACATGGGTTATAATAAATAGAAAGGAAACATATTAATAAACCGTAGTTAAGAGAACTACATTAATAAGTAAACGACAACGATAGTTTGTAATGATAGTGTAAGATTCATGATTAAATAAGGATGAATGAGGTAGAATTATGGAATGAAATAAGTTGTACTTAATTATATACATTAAGTAACATGTTAACAGAAAACATGTGGATTGGAATAAGATATGCTAAATTATACATTAAGAAGAACATGTTGTTGGAACTTGTAAACATGTAATTGACAGTAAATGACATGGTGTAAAAAAGGGTTGTAGATTACTTTCATTAATTACAATCTGAGGTAAGAGGTTGTAGATTATTGTCGTTAAAGTTAGCACGATTAAAAATTTAGACATAGGGTCATGTTTGCATGGCGCGCTTGGACCAGTCCGCACAAACAAAGGTGAAGAACCCAACGGGGTAGATCATCGGGGTGTCTGGAGACACGGGAGGAGCACGTCCACTTGATAACTCTGCTCAGTATGTGGCTTGATTACTTGGTGGGACTGGAGGGAAGCACGCAGCTTCCAAGGAACGTGGTAGGGGTACTCCGCGGTGGTCCTCTGTTGCGGTACACGCTCAAGATGTACTCGTAGATGTGGGGTTCTGTGCGATACCACCTAGTAGGTATACCTTGACTGCAATAGTAGCTTGGTAGTCAGAAGGATGTGGCGGTATGACATTGGGGTGATTCAACGGTATGCCTCGCTCGGGGAGGGAGGTTGGTCAGGACTAAATTAAGGATAGTAATCGTTGGATAACTATCATCGGCAGTCGGTGGAATGCGGAAAGACTAGAGCTAAACCAAGATACCATTGTCCTTTCACTGTCGAAGCATGGTTGAGGGACACACCAAATTGGATGCTAGATTGGTTGTTAAAGTCACGTCATTAGCTCTTGATGGAGTCTTTCACTAGTTGTAGGAGGGGCCTGGGTGGGGCCATAGCCAACATGAAAAGCAGAATATACTTAGATATATGTGCTATAGGTCCTTTACGTGGACCTATATAGGTATGAAAAGGCTCCCGACCGAGTTCTGCGCATTGGATGCAGCCCTATTACGGGACTCGGGATACAACAGGCAGTACGTACGTGTGAGGGTCTAGGTACACACACTGGGTGGTGTATCATAGACGTTAGGCATTACTTCGTACGCTTGCATAGCATGACGATGAGGGTTCTATGCGGTAACATGGCATTATGATTTGGATTTTCGTACGTCGTTCGGCGTAAAATACGCTTCCGTGGCATGATGATGGAGATCGTGCTAGGAGGGTACTACGGGAAATACCTTGATATATTGGGTGGTAGCTACATATATACTATGTTAGGTTAATCTACTGGGATGTAGATGAGTACGACGTGAGTATAAAGCCTTGAGTGTTGTTAACCCAAACAATCTAATAAAAAAGAAAACACAACTGAATGGTATATGTAGGTTTATTTCAGAATGCATAATTTGTCCAGGCACCATAACTTTTGTGTTATGACCCCCTTCTCATAACATCCTCGCAAGTTAGGTTTGTGGTAGAGATAGGATAACTTTGGATACTGATTAGACATTATTATTATTATTATTATTATTATTTTGGCATGGCCGACGGAATTAAAAGGCCCCGACCTTTTTTATTAAAGCAGCAAGAGTGCAAAATACAGAGCCATCATGTGGAAAACCAACATGATGGAGAATACAGGGAAAACAATTACTTCAACCATAGGAAGCACAAAAAAGAAAAAGCAAAAAAAGAGAAGAAACAGAAAAAAAATCAACAATCAAAGCCAGGAACAATACAAAAGCATTCCTCAAGGGGGAGAGGCCAGCATGTCAAAAGGAAGAACAGCTTGGCAATGAAGGAAGCAAACTTAGGAGCGAGGTTAGACAATATTATTACTTCGGTTAGGCTATATTTGATTATATTATATTTTATCCATTCTGTTGTGAGATGTTTTCTGAGCTCTGATATATTTATTATCTCTGTCTTTTCTGCAAGATACCAAACAAGCCCACTCGAGCTTCAATAGATTAGGATTTTTGAAAATAATTCAATTTGTTGAAATTCGAGTTATTACATCTGGTATCAGATCTTAGGTATAGGATTCCTGTATAGATAGTGAGTAAATATATTTGTATTTTTAAAGAAATATAAATATATTATACACCTAGATCCATAATGGAACCCACTAAATAGGAAGAGCGACATATGGAAAGAGTTGAGATATCAGTTATGTACACTAAAGGAGTAGATATGGAAATTTGAGAATAAGACACCCTTAGGACGTTTGGGAGAAAAATGTACAATGTGTTTTGTGATAAAGGAAGGACAGATCTCATAGTTAGTATCTGAAATGATAGTGTTTTAGAGTAGGGGGTTTGGTAGTAGAGCCTTATAAATTGGGAAAGAAAATGGATTAGGAATATATATTTGAGAGAATGACTTTGTGGGAATAATTTAGACAGGTTTGAGTAGAAACCCACTTTGAGTCTAGCCCCATTGTTAACTTTTAAGAACTTGGAATAAAAAGCATTTAGGTAATAGTTTACAGTGTTTTTCAAATTTTAACCTTAAAAGTTTACAATTTGAAGATATGCACTAGATAAATTATGTAAAAACAATTTTTTATGAGAAAAACACAGATATTTTGATGTTTGAAAAAAAATATGTTAGTAACATATATGAAAGGTACATACGAGTTTTGGGGAAAGGGGTATATTTTTGAAAACGGTGATTTCTTATGAATTTTTTTGTCAAAATTCGATTCGTTTAGAAAGATGTGTATGTTATAGATCATGTATAGCCCAATTGTTTTTAAGCTATAAAGTATGAAAGAAATAAATAACAAAAACATAGAAAAGGTTGCATTTTGTCAAAAACTAAAATTTTCGATAAGGAAAATTTGAAAAATCCCTATTCCTTTGACAATAAATTTTTGACAATTGTTTTGATATAAATTTTGATGGGCGAACAAAATAAGTTGTAAAAGTTTAGAATAGGGTAGATGTTTGCACCTAGTTGCAAGAAATTGAACTAGCGTAGTAATAATGAACGGTTATGGAAAAAAAGTTTTTTTAATTATATGTCATTTTTATGGTTTGGCAAAAATAAGTTTTAATGAAGAAAAATAAAGTTTGAAGCTTTTAATTTTTGGAAGGGAAGTGAAATGATGAAGCCAAACCACATTTTTTTAATCATGGAGTAGGTAAGGATTAGTACCTAGGAAAGGCGAGGAATATTTTGAGGCTACAAAGCAGATACCAAGAATTGTTTTGGAATAACAGTGAATTCCTGTAGAGTGTATAAGCACTATAGAGCCTAAGTTATTGCTTGGAAAAGACTGTTAGTACACAACAATGACTAGTTGTGACAAGTAGGTAGTAGAGGGCAAGTGAGTTGTTTAGATCCTGTGGTTTGGACTTTTTCTTTGTCAAGCGGGGATATGGTCCTAGGATTCTTTGCCCTTAGTTGTAGCTATGTAGTGTGCTTGTTTTCCTTATTTTAGTTTTGACAGAATTAGAAGGCCTATTTAAAATTAAACTTAGATTTGTGGATTAAGTTAAATAAGTTAAGGAAAAAGATGATGACATAACTAAAAGAAAACAAATAATGATGACAACTGCAAAAGCAAAGAAACAAATAAGACAATTGAGAAAAGTGGAAAATTTCGTGAAATAGAAGAAAAATAGATTTTTCCAAAGTAAGTTGAAAAAGAAAATTTATAATAATGGAACTTTTCTTATGTAAACCGTGCTTGGGTAGGAAGATAGGAAATCTTTATATAATAGTTGCATAAAATCCAAGTACAAGTAGAAAAAGTACATAAAAGAAGAACGGAATATGTGAAGTTGTCCATTTTCCACTTTTTTATAACATAAGAAATCGAATTCAGAAAAATTAGACTTTTCTATAATTCACAAATTTAAAGTTGTTTGGTAGGGTTTAAATGCAAAATTTGAATGAACTACATTCTTGCTCTGTAAGAGTGTAGGAAAAATTGGATGAAAAAGTACTTTTGATTTAAAAAATATTGCATTTATATAGGAATTGCCAGTATATTTAGGATGTGTACATCATATTTTTGAAAAGATTTTCAGAAAAATTTACATTCATATAGGAGGTACCACTTAGGCATTCATTTCATTCATGTATTATTATGTCGTATTACACTTTGCACAAATACACAAATGGTTGCAAATTTGGATGTACACATGATGGTTGTAAATCTTGCGAGAAATTACTTAGTTTTACCCTTGCCAAATTTCGAGTACGAAATTTCCTAAGGGTGGGAGAATGTAACACCCCGCATTTTTAGTTAAACAATAAAATAAAATTTCGAAAGCTTTCAGAAGTTGGTCATGAAATTAGCATCATTGCATCCGTCGTGATTTTCTGATCAATTTAGACCTATGGTTTCCAGAAAATAGGTTTAAGATGAGAAAGATATCTTTAATGAAATATTACAACAAACTTGAAAAGAAGATATAAGAAGAACACTAAAAAGAACAATGGCACCATTGTTTTTAGTCTTGTTAACAAAATCCTATGTATCCCAGTTGGTAGAGACAGTTCTCTCCCAAGTGAGTGGTGTAAGTTCGAGTCCCGCTGGCACCATATTTTTTTAATTTTAAAGGGACGATAAAAGATATGCATATTCTAAGAGGAAAATATGTATAAATTCACATATAAGGAAAATTATACATAAAAGAGAGTATAAAAATATATATACACATGCATATGTAAATATATGCGTATGTGTGTGCAAAAATTTATACATATGAAAGAGAATCCAAAATAAACCCGCGATCAATGAAAATAGGTAAGAATTAAATGACGACATAACGCCGTTTGAATTTTGAAATAGAATAAAGATTGCACGTATATGTACATATAAATTTAAATGTTGAGATAAAAAGTGCAAGTTGAAACCAGAAAATAATTAATGCATAATAAATGGAAAATGGGCAAGAAATTAGTTGCCTTTGAAATTAGAAGGCATTAAAAGGAATAGAACAAAGGGTCATTAATTGCAGCTATTAATGGACAAGGAATTGAAAAATTATATGCATATATACATGCGTAAATTCGAAATTTAAACTTAAAGATAAGTCATAACTGGAATAATATAAATCAGGAGAATTGTATTGAGTAAGTAATTAACGTATTTGATTAACGATAAGAATTAGAAAACAAAAGGGTGTAGGAAATCTGTCTGGACCCAGGATGTGTCGACCCATCTTACCTAGGTCGACCCAATCAGCCCCAGATTTGTTTTCTGTGTGACGTGGTTTTATGATATATACGGTTTAGATTTTACGTGGTTATATCCGACAGACCAGACTTTCTTGTACATCTATAAATAGACTAGCAGGGCCTAGCTCTAAACTCATATTTCTGAGACGTTGCCCAGGCTTTTCCATTCTCTTTTCTCTCCAAACCTATTCAGAAATTAAAATGTTAGTTCTTAGGGATTCTGACTTAAGGTTTGAAGATAAGAGGTATAGATCTACATCATAAGTGCCTACATTGCTGATCAATGTGAGGTAAGTTCTTGAATTTGATTCGTTTAGGTTTCTCTCTTTTCTTTCCCTCTTCTTTTAGTATCAGATTTGTGAATCTGTGATAATAGATTCAGTTAGGGATGACATAGAACAACAAATCAAGATCAGATTCAAGGATTGTAAAGCTCTCAGGTGAGTGGATTCAAATTATACCTTTTTAAATAATGGTATATCTACCGTTTACATTCCTCGTCATTCTTAACATGTTAAATAACCGTAAATTATGATAATTGTGGTATAATTATTTTCAGTTATGTTAAGAATATTACTGTTGTATAGATCTATTCTATGAAATTGTGAATTGGATTAAAAAACACAATAATATTGAGGTTGTGAAATTTACGATAAAAGTGAATATGCTACTGGAAATGTTGTTAATGATAATTGGATATTGTAAATCAAATTACAGTGAAATTGGGAGTAATGGAAAAATAATAGATATGTCTTATTTAAATGGAAAATTTACAGTGATTTAGAAATTGTAGATAACCACACTGAGACATGAGATTAAGTTCAACTTGTGGTAGAAGCCTGCTCGGACCCGCCCGACAAATCCTTCATCCACAAGTGGTCAACTTAATGTGAGAGGTCTGGTGCTTAAACATATGTAAAATATATGTATACAACAGGCAATAAATTAATTAATTAATTAGTGACTGTTAGGGTACAACAAATAGATATTTTGGGACTGATAAAATAAGGATACTTCATTGTTAATTAATGCCTTAGGATATTGTGACTGTTAGGTTCATAAGTGACATTAATGGTAACAATGGAAATAAATGGTGCGTGCGAAAATATACAAGACGGTAAAGAAATGGATGTTAAAACAGTAAAAGTTTGGTTAAAAAAGGGAAAATGTAATGAACGAGGAATATAACCTATTATAATTAATACTAATAATGAGAATGGAATATAACAGGTTGGCTTGTCCTAGGGACAAGTGGAATTATAACATGGGTTGTAGTAAATAAAAAGGAAACATATTAATAAACCTTAGTTAAAAGAACTAAGTTAATAAGTAAACAACAACGATAGGTTGTAATGACCATGTAAGATTCATGATTAAATAAGGATGAATGAGGTAGACTTATGGAATAAAATAAGTTGTACTTAATTATATATATTAAGTAACATGTAAACAGAAAACATGTGGATTAGAATAAGATATGCTAAATTATACATTAAGAAGAACATGTTATTGGAACTTGTAAACATGTAATTGACAGTAAATGACATGGTATAAAATAGGGTTGTAGATTACTTTTGTTAATTACAACTTGGGGTAAAAGGTTGTAGATTACCGTCGTTAAAGTAAGCGCGACTAAAAGAATAGACATAAGGTCTAATAACACGTATGCGTGATGCCCTTGGACCAGTCCGCACGAGCGAAAGTGAAGAACCCAACGGGGTAGATCATCAGGATGCCTGGAGACATGGGAGGAGCATGTCCACTTGATTACTTTGCTCGATATGCGTCTTGATTACTTGGTAGGACTGGAGGGAAGCACGTAGCTTTCAAGGGATGTGGTAGGGTACTCCGCCGTGGTCCTATGTTGTGGTACATGCTCAGGACGTACTCACAAAGGTGGGGGTATGTATGATACCACCCAGTGGGTATACCTTAACTGCAACAGTAGTTTGGCAGTCAGAAGGCTGTGATGTTATGACATTGGGGTGATTCAGCAGTTTTCCTCGCTCGGGGAGGGAGGTTGGTCAGGACCAAATTAACGGTAGTAATCGTTGGATACCTGTCATAAGAAGTCAGTGGGATGCGGAAAGACTATAGCTAAACCAATATACCATTGTCCTTTCAACATCGAGGCATGGTTGGGGGACACAACAAATTGGATGCTAAATTGGTTGTTAGGAGCACGTCTTAGCTCTTGATGAAGTCTTTCACTAGTTGAGTGAGGGGCCTAAGTGGGGCAATAGCCACCATGAAAAGCAGACCATACTTGGATATCTATGTTATAGGTCCTTTACATAGACCTATACAGATATGAAAAGGCTCCCGACCGGGTTCCGTGCATTGGATGCAGCCCTATTACGGGACTCGGGATACAGTAGACAGTACGTACGTGTGAGGGTCTAGGTTCATGCACTAAGTGGTGTATCATAGACATTTGGGCATTACTCCATACACTTGCATGGCATGGCGTGGAGGGTTCTATGCGATAACGTGGCGTTATGGTTTGGATTTCCGTACATCGTTCGATGTAGGATATGCTTCCGTGGCATGACGATGGAGACCGTACGAGGAGAGTACTATAGGAAGTACCTTGATATATTGGGGGTAACTACATATATACTATGTTAGGTTAATCTACTGGGATGTAGATGGGTACGAAGTGGGTATAAAGCCTTGAGTGTTGTTAACCCAAACAACCTAATAAATAAGAAATCACAACTGAACGATATATATAGGATTATTTCAGAATGTATAGTTTATCTAGTCACCAGAACTTTTGTGTTCTGACCCCCTCCTCATAACACATTCATAAGTTAGGTTTGTGGCAGAGACAAGATAGCTTTGAGTACTGGTTAGCTAGTATTATTACCTCGGTAAGGCTATATATGATTATATTATAATTTACCCATTCTATTGTGAGATGTTTTCTAGGCTCTGATATATTTATTATCTCTGTTTTTTCTGCAGGATACCAGACAAGCCGACTTGAGCTTCGATAGATTGGGATTTCTGAAAAAAATCGATTTGTCGAATTTCGGGTTGTTACATCATTCTTTTCATTTAGTATCAGAGCAGGACATCTTATAATCATAAAACAGTTATTTGATATTCCGAAAATATGGAAAGTAACACTAACACCAGCACTAACACAAGTTTTACTGAAGGTCATGCCATTGCACGACTTCCACTATTTAATGGCTTAAATTATAATTATTGGGCTATATGAATGAGAATTTATATGCAAGAAAATGGATTTGACACTAGGAATATTACTCAAAATGAGTATACTCCTCCCACTACTAACTATTATGAGTGGTCAAATCCAAAAAAAAAAAAAAACTTACTTCAAATGCTAAAGTTATGAATATGTTCCATTACGATTTTGATAGAAATGAGTTTAAACATATTTGTATGTGTAGTACTGCATATGAAATATGGCGAACAATCTAGGTAACTCCCGAAGGAACTAACAAAGTAAAGCAAAGCAAGATATCCATGCTTAAAAGCTGGTTTCAAAATTTTAGAATGAATGAAGATGGATATATTAATGAAATGTACTCTAGATTTCAAGATATTTATCATGAATTACTAGGATTCGGAGAAAAGTATTATGATTTCGATGTAGTTTCAAAAATCCTAAACTCTTTAATGGAATATTGGGAAAGGTCTTAGCAATTGAAGAAGTTAATGATCTCTCAACCATGAAACCAGAAGAGTTAATATGAAACCTAATGTCATATGACGTAAATATGCAGAAAAAAGAATTCATGTGCAATATAAAAAGAATCTATCCTTCCATGCAGAAAAAGAAGAATCAGATTCAGATGAAGTAGACCTAGCTTTATTGCCAAAAACTTTAGAAAGTTTTTGAAATATAAGAAAGGTAACAAAAACAAGGAAAGAATATCTTCAATAATAACAAAATATCTTCATCAGTAACTGAATGCTTCGGTTGTCACAAGAAAGGACATGTTCAAAAAGACCGTCTAGAATAAAAGAAAGAATATCACAACAAGAATATGTAGGAGAAATCCAAAAGGCGAGCTTTTTCAGTAACATGGGATGATTCATGCTCTTTTTCCTCAAAAAATGATAGTGAGAGTGATGTTGAACGAGATAACGTGTGCTTCATGACAAAAGATAAAGAGGTTTGTAATTTTACTTTTGAAGATATGGTAGAAATAAATATAAAATTATTGGAATCTAGAAATAATTTTAAAATAAAGTATAAACAAGCAAATGAGGATCAGAAAAAGGAAGAATTCCAAAGATATATGCTGAAAGATGAAAAAGAGATATTAGAAGAAGAAATTAGAAGACTTCAAGAATCTATTTCTGATGCTAATTCTCAACTTTCTTTATTGAGTTAAGAAATTGAAACTCAAAAAGAAAAGAATAATGCACTTATTTCTAAAAATCATGAGCTAAAAACTAAGATTAAAGTAGTAAAATTAGATAACTCTAGCCTAAAAATCAAGTTAGATGATATTAATAAAAATGTCTCTAACTTCAACAAAGGAAGGGGGAATTTGTCTAAAATTATAGAAAATTCTCAACCTACCTAGTAAAAGGGTTTAGGTTATACAAAGAAGGATGATACTCAATGTAACACCCCGTATTTTATATAAATATTAAGCAAAAATATTGATAATTTATAGTTTCAGAATTTGGCCCTGAAACATATACCATTGTGTTCATGGAAATTTTTAGATTCAGTTTAATATATGACTTGCCCAAAACGGAGTCCGTATGAGAAAGTTATTAACGAGTACATAATTAAAAGGTAGTATGCATATATATGCAGACAAATTCGAAATTTAAATTTAAAGATGTGTTATAAATGGAAAATAATAATTCGGATTGGTTATACTAAGAAATAAAGTAAACGTTATTCTTTGACGTTAATCAAAAAATTAAATCGGTAAAGATACACGTAGACCTAGGGATGGATCAACCCAGGTCTCACATAGGTCAACCCATGTGTCGACCATAGGGTCGACCCACCCAAGGCCAGATCTGCTCTGGCCCAGGAAGTGTTTTTCTGGTTTATACGGTTCAGATTTTATGTTGTTAAATCCGATGGATCAGAATTCCCTGTACACCTAAAATAGACTAGAAGGGCCTAGCTTTCAACTCACATTTTTTGGGGTGACACCAAGGCTCTGCCATTTTCTTTCCTCTCCAAATCTTTCAGAAATTAGAAAATTAGCTTTATGAAATTCTGATTCAAGATGTGAAGATAAAGAATATAAATCTACAACATAGGTGTTCAGATTTCTGACCAACGTGAGGTAAGTCCTGTGAATCTGATTTATTTAGGTTTCTTTCCCTCTTCTTTGAATATCAAATTTGTAAAAACATGGTTGTTTTAATACTAGATTCAGTTAGGAAGACCACATACTTATAGATCTGAATCAGATTCAAGGATTGGAAAGCTGTTAGGTGAGTGGATTTAGAATTATACCTTTTGGATAATGGTATATTTACCATTTACGTTCCCTGTTATTCTTAACATGTTAAATAAATGTAAATTGTGGTAATTGCGATATAATTTATTTTCAGTTTTGTTGAGAACATTACTGTTGTACAAATCTATTCAATGAATCGACTAATTGGATTAAGAATTACTGTAATACTGAAAACTATGGAATTTACAATAAACATGAATATGTTACCAAGAATTTTGTTAATTACAAATTGGATATTGTAAATCAAACTAAAGTGAAATTGAGGATAGTGGAAAAGAATAAATATGCCTAATTTGTATAGTAAATTTACAATGATTTGGAAATGGTAAATAACATCTAACTCAGAAGATAAAATGGGGGAAATTAGTAGTGGACTAGGTTAGATGGATTTGGGAAAAATTGATACATTCCCATAATGGTAAAATTACTAAGAACGTAGTTGCAAGAAAATAAAGGAAAAAGTGATTAGTGTGAAATAGGGATTTTACCGTATTTCACACTAATCAAATAAAAAGATATAAAAGAAGTAACTTGCAACTACGAATCTTGATTTATGGGCATTATGAAAATGAATCATTATATCTTTCCACTAATCAACCTAATGAGGTGTGTGCAATATTTTTCTGAAATAATGAAAATATACAAGACTGTAATTAAATGGATGTTACAATAGTAAAAGATTGGTTAATGTTAAGGAACCAAGGGAAATTGTGATGAACGGGGAATATAACTTATTATAATTAATTATATGAAGGAGAACGTAATATAATAGGTAGGCTTGTCCTAGGGACAAGTGGAATTATAACATGGGTTATAATAAAGGAAAAGAGAACTTATTAATAAACCTTAGTTAAGAGAATTGAGTTAATAAGCAAACAACAACAGGTTGTGATGATAGTTTAAGACAAGGTTATAATTAAATAAGAAAGAATAAGGAAGACTTATAAAATGGAATAAGTTGTACTTAATTATATATTAAGTAGACATGTCTTAGAAAACATAAGGATTGGGAAAGAATACACTTAATTATACATTAGTAAAACATGTTATTGAACTTGTAAACATGTAATTGGATAGTAAATGACGTGGGAATAATGTAAAAAGATTGTAGATTACTTTCTTTAATTACAATCCAGAGAATAACATGTTATGGATTTTTTAATCAACTTAAAACAAGATTTAATTAAACCTGTACGATTAATAAGCGAGTAGGGTCCATTCCTCAGGGATATAAGGGGCTCGGGAAAACCTTGTAACTTGAATCAAAAGGGAATATTTGGGTAATCAAGTTAATTAGTAATCTGATAAGATAAAGCAAGAGCAAGATTAAAAGATTAGACATAGGGTCTAATAACACGTTTGCGTGATGCAGTTGGGCCAATCCGCATGTACGAAGGTCAAGAACCCAATGGGGTAGATCATCGAGGTGTCTTGAGACACAGGGGGGAGCACGTCCATTTAATTATTCTGCTTGGTTATTATGATTGCTTGCTCTGCGGGACTAGAGGGAAGCACGCGGCTTCCAAGGGATGTGGTAGGGTACTCCGTGGCGGTCCTCTATTGCGGTACATGCTCAGTGTAACACCCCGTATTTTCTGTGAACATAAGAATAACAAATCTGAGAATAATTAAATTATAACAGAAGAATTAGAGGAAACGGGTTGCGCCATTGCATTCGTCTCGGAATTCTGCTTGAGATAGAGTCCAAGTTTGCGTAAAACGGATACCGTATGAAGGAGATATGGACGAACGAAGTTAGGCAGAAAAACCGGAAACAGGCCAGAAATGCACTGGCGCACTTGTGAAGTGCGCCAGCACAAAAATACACTGGCGCACTTGGGAAGTGCACCCATGTCGAGCCAGAAACCTGTATAGGGTTCCAGAGAGTTCTAATGACGATTTTTGATGTGCTGAATGGACCTGATGGCTTCTAGGGTGATCTAATGGTTCTGAAACACTCTCTACACATATAAATATGTGATTAACCTAACCCTAATTCATAAAATATTGTCTATGACACCATTATGCTGCCAAACTCTCTATTAAACCCTAGCCGCCGCCTCTAAATCTAATCTCAAGTGTTCATTCACAATTCAAATTAAAGTTTAGAGCTGCAACAACAATCGAAGAAGATTAATCAGCGTTTCTGCATCAAATTCGATTTATAATCCTTTTCTTTAGCCATGAAAGGCAAGTGCAGTTATTTTCCGATATGAAATTTAATTATGATCCTAGTATGATAATGATTCTGAATCTGAGATTAGGCCCTTTTTCTATTTATCAGATCTGTTCCTCTGTTTTATTGTTATTAGCCTGTTTGTTCTGTATTTCTTCCTCCTTTCTTTCTTTTTGATTGATAGCCAGGCTACCACGAGCCTGAGCCAAATCTCATAAGAGATGAATGCTAAATTTGGGAAGAATATTGAATGAGGCATATTTAGGCATAATTGATTTGTAACTGATTTGAGGAGACAACGCATTTTGTATTTCAGGACATAAGTTTGAGGCATATTGCATAAGATGATTTATGACTTGGAAGAAGAGGATTATTGTGATTTAGAACATAAAGAACATATGTTGTAAATTTAAGATCTAGACCTGGGCATATTAAATCTGATAGTCTATCATTTGGAAGTAGGAGAATTAATTTGCACATGACTTAGGTGTAAAAATCTATATTAAGATTTGATGACTATTAAGTGTGAATACACCTAAATGGGGATTTTTGGATATGTGACATGCATTGAAATCAATGGCTATATTTGGCATAACTTATATGTGAACCATGATTGGGGTTTTTGGGGAATATTCTATACCATGCTAAAATTTGGGCATATGTTATATTATGAATCATGACCATGATTTAGGCATGTGAATTTAGACATAATTTATAATTGGCAAGATATGTCAATGAAACTTTAAGGAATGTTTAAAATCTGTTATATTGCCTAATCTGCTAGATCTGTTATCTGCTAAATCTGTTGAATTGCTTACTCTGTTGAAAGCTGAATAATTGTAATTTGGAGACTCGATCTAAAATTGAGCAAAACATGTTAATAGGACTTTGGATAATCTGCCGTAACTTGTAAAGAAGTTAAATCTGCTAAATGGACATAATTAGTCTGATATTTTCTATAATGGAATAAAGTGGCTATGACACGAGGTTAGACTCCGTTTGCGGTAGAAGCCTGCCCGGAACCAACCGGCTTAACCAGCGACCGCAAACTGTCAGTCTAATGTGAGAGGTCGTAGGCATAACTAAAATATGCTTGGACACGAGGTTAGGTCTGGCTTGTGGCAGAAGTCTGCCCGGAACCGCCCGGCATATCCAGCGGCCACAAGCTACCGACCTAATGTGAGAGGTCTGTGCATTAAAATTTAATTAATGCAAATTTGAGATAAATATGATGTCTAAAACGTGTTGGGTGGATAGGGTTAAACCAACTGGACTGATGAATTTAACAAACCCGTTTCGTGAATCTGTAGGCCCAATACAAAGTTAGACAATCTGTAAGTCTGTTAAATCTGTACATCTGATCCGTTAGTCTGAAAACTTGTTAACTTGATTTTCTGATCTGTGAACTAGTTGACTTGAACTCTGTATGTCTGAACTTGTAAACAAGTTAATCTGAAATCTGTTAGTCTGGGGACACAAGGTTAGGAGGGAAATTACTTGTGTCATCTGTTGTTTGGGACCCATATTAGTCAGCAACCCTTTTTGGTATCAAAACTTTGACCCAACAGCAGGTAGGGTCTGGGCACGCTTACTGAACTAATTATAAGCGATTCATTCTGATAATGGCGAGGGGTGTTGATGTTGCGTTCCAACCGGGTCATGTGCGTGCATGGATCCCGGTTTGCCTCTGAGGATGTAAGACGCCGTGACATCTATAAATAGGTCTGTGTCATTCAAAGGTTGCCACTTTAGGGGATGATACACCCTTTTGTGGGGCTGGCACAGGGTATTTATGTATTAGGGAGCCGGTCGCGTGGGGTAGGATTTATGGTACACTTACTTCTGTCTGTTCTGTGGGGTACCGTCTGTTTCTGTTGGGTGGTAACACCTGTCTGTTTCTGCGTGGTACCGTCTGTTGGGGTGGTAAAGGCCCATTTACTAGTATACACCTAATTCTAACATTCTGTTTCCGTTTCTATCTCTGTTCGGGTGGTAAAGGCCCATGACTAGCATTCTGTTTTTGTACTTTCTGTTCGGGTGGTAAAGGCCCATTATTAGCATTATGTTTCTGTACCTTCTGTTACGGTGGTAAAGGCCCATTATTCTGTTTCTGTTTCTGTTTAGACAATAGGGTAACACCTAATCCTGTTATACTAGTATTAGTGTAGAGAAGTGAAAAGTAATATCATCCTGTTTCTTCTGTTTAACCTAAATATATCTGTTATTCCTGTTTCCTATTATCTCTCATCCAGTTTTATTTGCATGCCATGACATTATTATCTGTTCATAACTGAAAGTCACTGGACTTGCCAGACTTTATGTCTGACCCTTGTTGTTTCGCCTCTTTTCTTCCGTTTCCCCCCAGGTTTTCAAGGAGGGAATACTCTAGCTTGATCCGGATCTTTCTTCCTGCTTGGAGTGCTTGAAGTGCTTAAAGTATGGCTTGTCTTTTTCTGGCATCTTCGGTGGGGATTATGATTTTAAAGTTTTGTACTCTGATGGCTTTTGAACAAGGCTGATATATATGTACTTGAGTTTTTGGTAAAGTTGTAACCAAACTGATTTCTGTCCGCTGCAATAAAGTTATAAAGTTTTCCAAGTATTATTTTTATATCTGTCTTGTTATATTCTGTTCTGTTTACTAAAATGCTCCATCAAAGTTAAGGCATTCCCTTTGTGAGTGACCTTAATTGACGTGGGGTGTTACACTTGGTATCAAAGATGAAGGTTACCAGATTAGATAAAAGTTTTTGAAAACTATTTTCAAAAAGGTTTTAAAAGGAAGTATTTTCAAAAGTAAAGTTTATTTTGAAAAACATAGTCCCCAAAAGCCAGATATATTTCTTCCGATTCTTTGTTTCGAATCTCTTCCTCTTTCCCTTTTTAATCTCTTCTTTCGCGTATAGATGTTTTTTTCTAAGATACGTAAGAACTTCCGTACGGTGGGCGGAAAATCGCTTCATGGGACTGAGATGGTTATCAAAACTAGAAGGAAGGGGAGGACTTGTTGGTACCTCTGAGGTAGGAAAATTCTGAGAAGGTTTACCTTCCTTATCTGATTAGTAAGAAGAATTCTTTCTGTATCTAGCATTTTGATTCTGTAGTTAAGTCTCTGCACTTTAATACTAGTCTTGTTTCTGATTCCGCTGTAGTCTCAAAACCCATAAGGGTTACGACTCATCTATTTGTGATAGGTTGGGTTTTGAGGGCATCTGTGTTAGGCGTTAAGATGACTGTGACGCATACATTTCGGTTTTTTTTTGGGGATATGGTTAGGCTTTCTCAAGCTTAGTTTCCTAAAAATCATTTGATAATCTGATCTGTACCAGTAGTCTATAAGTATCCAAATATTTCTGTAAAGGATAGAGGTTTTTACTCGAAGCATGGAGTAGATTTCCAGTTTGGCATTGTTTAATGGGAGTAATTCACTGGGTGTCAATCTGATGTTGATTTCGGTCTTCGGGGTTGATACTTAGGGATTTATTTTCTTAACCGATGTCTAATAGGAACAGAGTTCTTGTTTTAATCGTACTTGCTTCTATCACTCAGCTGTATCCTGTCGATCGAGTCTTCGACCTTTAGGTAGAAACTATTGGGTGTAAACATGTGTTTGAGACATGTTATGTTTGATGGTTGCAAGTGGATGCAAGTGGTTGCTAGTGGCTGCTCGTGGATGCATATACATACACACTAGGCACTAGATCAGCTCAAAAACACTCTCATACTGCATATGGATGTGTGTGCATTTTTTTTAATCCTTATGAATGCAAAATGGTTGACTCAGCACATGGATGTTGCATATGAATGAATGGTTGTGCACTCATATAGAAATGATACGTATCAATAGGAAAATTGCATACATGTTGGACTCATGGCACTGACATAATTCGCATTAAGGAGGTCAACTGAATCAGTAGACCGCCTGATCTTTGCATTAGATAAGAAACATATACACACACTTTTGCATATGTTCATACAACATTAGAAGTTTCTAAGGACAATGGATGCTTGTGGATGATGGTTGAGTAGATGGGTGATTGGATGGTAGGACACATTCTTCTTAACTTGAAGATTTCGGGGACGAAATCCTTTAAGGAGGGGAGAATGTAACACCCCGTATTTTCTGTGAACATAAGAATAACAAATCTGAGAATAATTAAATTATAACAGAAGAATTAGAGGAAACGGGTTGCGCCATTGCGTTCGTCTCGGAATTCTGCTTGAGATAGAGTCTGAGTTTGCGTAAAACAGATAACGTATGAAGGAGATATGGACGAACGAAGTTAGGAAGAAAAACCGGAAACAGGCCAGAAATGCACTGGCGCACTTGTGAAGTGCGCCAGCACAAAAATACACTAGCGCACTTGGGAAGTGCGCCCATGTCGAGCCAGAAACCTGCACAGGGTTCTAGAGAGTTCTAATGACGATCTTTGATGTGCTGGACGGACCTGATGGCTTCTAGGGTGATCTAATGGTTCTGAAACACTCTCTACACCTATAAATATGTGATTAACCTAACCCTAATTCATAAAATATTGTCTATGACACCATTATGCTACCAAACTCTCTCTTAAACCCTAGCCGCTGCCTCTAATTCTAATCTCAAGTGTTCATTCACAATTCAAATTAAAGTTTAGAGCTGCAACAACAATCAAAGAAGATTAATCAGCGTTTCTGCATCAAATTCGATTTATAATCCTTTTCTTTAGCCACGAAAGGCAAGTGCAGTTATTTTTCGATATTAAATTTAATTATGATCCTTGCATGATAATGATTCTGAATCTGAGATTAGGCCCTTTTTCTATTTATCAGATCTGTTCCTCTGTTTTATTGTTATTAGCCTGTTTGTTCTGTATTTCTTCCTCCTTTCTTTCTTTTTGATTGATAGCCAGGCTACCACGAGCCTGAGCCAAATCTCATAAGAGATGAACGCATAAACGCTAAATTTGGGAAGAATATTGAATGAGGCATATTTAGGAATAATTGATTTGTAACTGATTTGAGGACACAACGCATGTTGTATTTCAGGACATAAGTTTGAGGCATATTGCATAAGATGATTTATGACTTGGAAGAAGAGGATTATTGTGATTTAGAACATAAAGAACATATGTTGTAAATTTAAGATCTAGACCTGGGCATATTAAATCTGATAGTCTATCATTTGGAAGTAGGAGAATTAATTTGCACATGACTTAGATGTAAAAATATATATTAAGATTTGATGACTATTAAGTGTGAATACACCTAAATGGGGATTTTTGGATATGTGACATGCATTGAAATCAATGGCTATATTTGGCATAACTTATATGTGAACCATGATTGGGGTTTTTGGGGAATATTCTGTACCATGCTAAAATTTGGGCATATGTTATATTATGAATCATGACCATGATTTAGGCATGTGAATTTAGACATAATTTATAATTGGCAAGATATGTCAATAAAACTTTAAGGAATGTTTAAAATCTGTTATATTGCCTAATCTGCTAGATCTGTTATATTGCCTAATCTGCTAGATCTGTTATCTGCTAAATCTGTTGAATTGCTTAATCTGTTGAAAGCTGAATAATTGTAATTTGGAGGCTCGATCTAAAATTGAGCAAAATATGTTAATAGAACTTTGGATAATCTGCCGTAACTTGTAAAGAAGTTAAATCTGCTAAATGGACATAATTAGTCTGATATTTTCTGTAATGGAATAAAGTGGCTATGACACGAGGTTAGACTCCGTTTGCGGTAGAAGCCTGCCCGGAACCAACCGGCTTAACCAGCGACCGCAAACTGTCAGTCTAATGTGAGAGGTCGTAGGCATAACTAAAATATGCTTGGACACGAGGTTAGGTCTGGCTTGTGGCAGAAGTCTGCCCGGAACCGCCCGGCATATCCAGCAGCCACAAGCTACCGACCTAATGTGAGAGGTCTGTGCATTAATATTTAGTTAATGCAAATCTGAGATAAATATGATGTCTAAAACGTGTTGGGTGGATAGGGTTAAACCAACTTGTCTGATGAATTTAACAAACCCGTTTCGTGAATCTGTAGGCCCAATACAAAGTTAGACAATCTGTAAGTCTGTTAAATCTGTACATCTGATCCGTTAGTCTGAAAACTTGTTAACTTGATTTTCTGATCTGTGAACTAGTTGACTTGAACTCTGTATGTCTGAACTTGTAAACAAGTTAATCTGAAATCTGTTAGTCTGGGGACACAAGGTTAGGAGGGAAATTACTTGTGTCATCTGTTGTTTGGGATCCATATTAGTTAGTAACCCTTTATGGTATCAAAACTTTGACCCAACAGTAGGTAGGGTCCGGGCACGCTTACTGAACTAATTATAAGCGGTTCATTCTGATAATGGCGAGGGGTGTTGATGGTGCATTCCAACCGGGTCATGTGCGTGCATGGATCTCGTTCTGCCTCTGAGGACGTAAGATGCCGTGACATCTATAAATAGGTCTTTGTCATTCAAAGGTTGCCACTTTAGGGAATGATACACCCTTTTGGGGGGCTGTCACAGGGTATTTATGTATTAGGGAGCCGATCGCGTGGGGTAGGATTTAGGGTACACTTAGTTCTGTCTGTTCTGTGGGGTACCGTTTGTTTCTGTTGGGTGGTAACACCTGTCTGTTTCTGCGTGGTACCGTCTGTTGGGGTGGTAAAGGCCCATTTACTAGTGTACACCTAATTTTAACATTCTGTTTCCGTAAGGATTATTCTGTTTCCGTTTCTGTCTCTGTTCGGGTGGTAAAGGCCCATTACTAGCATTCTGTTTCTGTACTTTCTGTTCGGGTGGTAAAGGCCCATTATTAGCATTATGTTTCTGTACCTTCTGTTAGGGTGGTAAAGGCCCATTATTCTGTTTCTGTTTCTGTTTAGACATTAGGGTAACACCTAATCCTGTTATACTAGTATTAGTGCAGAGAAGTGAAAAGTAAAATCATCCTGTTTCTTCTGTTTAACCTAAATATATCTGTTATTCCTGTTTCCTGTTATCTCTCATCCAGTTTTATTTGCATGCCATGACATTATTATCTGATCATAATTGAAAGTCACTGGACTTGCCAGACTTTATGTCTGACCCTTGTTGTTTCGCCTCTTTTCTTCCGTTTCCCCCCCAGGTTTTCAAGGAGAGAATACTCTAGCTTGATCCGGATCTTTCTTCCTGCTTGGAGTGCTTAAAGTATGGCTTGTCTTTTTCTGGCATCTTCGGTGGGGATTATGATTTTAAAGTTTTGTACTCTGATGGATTTTGAACAAGGCTGATTTATATGTACTTGAGTTTTTGGTAAAGTTGTAACCAAACTGATTTCTGTCCGCTGCAATAAAGTTATAAAGTTTTCCAAGTATTATTTTTATATCTGTCTTGTAATATTCTGTTTACTAAAATGCTCCATCAAAGTTAAGGCATTCCCTTTGTGAGTGACCTTAACGGACGTGGGGTGTTACACTCAGGCTGTACTCGCAGAGGTTTGGTCTGCGTGATACCACCCGATGAGTATACCTTGAGTACAACAGTAGTTTGGCAGTCAGAAGGCTGTGGAGGATGGCGTTGGGTGATTCGACGATTGGCATTAGGAGAGGTTGGTCAGGACCAAATTAAGGAGTAATTATCGGGTATCATTCATCAGCAGTCAGTGGGATGCGGAAAGACTAGAGCTAAACCAAGAGACCGTCTGAAACGAACCGAACTTCCCCGTGAAGGAAAACACGGATTGAGTTGAAAAAACGACAAATCAGAACACAAACAGAAGAACATTTCATTGTTAATTACAACAATTCCATCAGAATACAAGAATACACAGAGTATGAATAAATAAAATACATTTGATAAATATCAGAGATTACAATAAATTACATAGCAGCGGAAAAACAATACAAAACACAACTGAAAGTAATGCACGGATACAGAGCTTTCCGAGCATCGTTCCAGCTGTAAATTAGGATCCTGTGAGTATAAATCTGCAAAACCAAAACTACTAGCTGCCCGTGTCGAAAATAAGGGCACCCAGGGTTTAGGTTAAAACAATAAACTCCAGGTCAGTCATGTGACTGGTGTGAGAACTAAAAAAGTTATTTAAAACTTTACTTTAAAAGAGAGTAATTCAAGGGATCACACCGTATAACACGGAACGGGTTTCCTCCCAAGAATACCAGTGCATATAAATAAACAGCGCAATGCTTTGTTTTGAAGAATGAAACTATTATAAGACCCATGTCCCATCACACAATGCAACGCAAGCCGGAGGATAGGGTTTTCCCTTATAATAGCCAAATAATGCTTGATACGTTTAAAACAAATCATTTGATACTATTATAAGTGTATAGTGTCAAAACAATTTCAATCATAAGTATCAATCATAGACGGCATACCTACCATCTACTATGTCGCCATACTAGGTTCTACAAATAAAAACGAAATATCTCGTATTGGAAATTGGATTTCCGTCATGAGTCGAGGCAAGGGGCAAGATCCTCACTGCTTCGGGACACTCTAGCAAATGCCCCAGGACTACACACTCTGGGTAACCCTTGGAATCTGCTGGGCTGGTCCTCTCTTACGTTTGAGGATTGGCAATTCCTGAACACACGTTTCCCGGTCCTTACAGACCTATAATCGAGGCACCTCGCAATCCAACATCCACATAGGTATAATAATCAACGATGTCAGGGCTAGTAAAACACTGACACCACCCATAGCTAGAAAGAAACGTCGTGTTCTCCCAGCGGTCCGTATCCCGTTTTCATCTCATACCGAGGTGTGAGGCTTGCGAATTCACGCTATACACAAAGCTACGCCCCAAAGGTCATGCTTTGATCATCAACCACAAGACTCTTCTTTTCAACAAAAGCCTTGATCACTGCATCTCAGCATGCCACACAGGCAATTCATGCCATGCGACTGATATCTATCGATATATAACCTCTGAGCTCGTACGTCTCAGAGAAGGGCGATAAGCAAGAGAATAAATTCTCCGCCGCCAAACAGATATATATTTAACAGAAATCAATCAACACAGAATAAAATCCAATGTCAGACACACAATCCATTTACAAGTCCGTTCTGGGTCTGAACGAAACCGGAGGCACCTTATACCTCACATATCCATTGATCTCCAAATACGTCTGGACGATCACCAACTATTTCTCTCCTCTTGGGTGTACAGCCCAATCAAAATCACCAGTAATTGTTCAAACGATGTGAAGACCTACGGTCTTCAACCACCTTCTTCATCTTCGACTTATCGTCGAATCAGTTATTCAGAATGGGTATAAACCCGGCCATTCCGAATAACTCGCGTATATAATAAACAAGTGCTATAAAAACACAACATATGCCTCATTCCAATTCTGAATATTCTTTTATTAAAATATTCACATTCTTTGGGAAATGTTCCCATTAATTTTATCAAAGATAATTTTTTTAAAATTTATTCTTTAATCTTCCTTTGGATTTCAATTCAAACTATATCCTGTCTTTAACTGGGTTAAAGAACCAATGTCGTTTAAAACACGGTTCACGATAAACCCAAAATCACATTCCATTCCATCAGCCTCTAACCGTAAATTAGCAAGTGAACAATCCCCTAGGTATTAACCCCGAAGGCCGAAACCAACATCAGATCAATACCTAGGAAACCATTCAACTTAACTAATCTCCAGTTAATTTCTGATTTTCTTAACTCCATTGTTAATCGGGTTAAAGAACCAGTGTTATTTAAAACACCGTCCACGATAAACCCAAAGACCAATTTCAATTCAATTCCAATTAAATATATTAAATTGGAAAACTTTACTTTGGAAAATTCCATTAAATCTTTATAAAAAGATTCATAAATTCCAAATCATATTTCACTGTGAATCGGGTTAAAGAACGATTGTCATTAAAGACACAGTTCACAATAAACCCAATTCACATTCCATTTATAATCGGGTTAAAGAACAAGTGTCATTTAAAACACCGTTCACGATAAACCCAAAAATCAATTCTAATTCAATTCCAATTAAATATATTAATTAATTGGTACACGTCATTAAATCTATATAAAAAGATTTAATCTTTTCTCAACTGGGTTTAAGAGCGGTGTTAATGAAGACACCATTCACGAAAACCCAAATCTCATTTGATATTAAATACAAGGCTCTGAGTAGAAAATATATCGGTTTATATTCAATATAAATTCTGAAACCAACAAATATCGCTTTGGAAATAACGATATAAAATATATCTTCCAAATTTCCTCCACAATATCTGTATAATCGCGAAATCCAATATCGAAATATTCCGAAGATAATTTCGATTCAAATCCATTCCAATTCATATATTGGAAGTTCTGGTTATTTTTAAAACCATTTCAAATCCAATTTATTTATTTTGAAAATATTGAATTTATAATTCTAGTTCAAAACTAGTTCATTTTGATAAAAATACAGTTTTATCTTTTCAAATACGGGATTTTTCATCCCAGTTCTTTCCAAATCATTTATTATGATTTTACACAAATTATTGATATTTTTAATAATTTTATTAAGGCCCGTACAGTCGATTTCCTATAGCAGCCATCGAACTGCACTTACAATGACCTTTTCTGAAATTGATTTGGACATAATTCCAAATCCAACCGTTAGATTTCTAATTTCTCACATTCGTTAGAAATCTATTTTCGATACGAACCCAACGGTTCCGGTTTTAGGAGAATCTGACGGTCGGATCTCCCGTAATGTCTGTTCGAAGTCAATGGTCGAAATTCGCGAACTGCCGCAGCGCGGCGCGTTCTATTCAGGCCATTATATTATATATATAATATATATTTCGTCGATTTCCATTTAAAACTAATTTTATAAATCGTTTTAAAAACAATTTCAACTTCCATTACAAATTCAAATCAAAATTTAATTTTTCCTTATAAATTCGTTTTAAATTCATTTCAATTCAATTCAAATTTCAAATTCTATTCAATTCAATTCGAATTTCATTTCTATTCAATTCAATTCGAATTTTAATTCTATTCAATTCTATTCAATTCAATTCGAATTTCAATTCTATTCAATTCAATTCGAATTTCAATTCAATTCAATTCAATTCGAATTTCACTTCAATTCAATTCAATTCGAATTTCAATTCTATTTAATTCAATTCGAATTTCATTTCTATTCAATTCAATTCGAATTTCATTTTCAAAACATTCGATTTTGAAATCACTTTTCGATATTCATTATAAAACGAATAAAATCGACAAAATTCCCGTTCGTGTTAAAATGGCATTTAACTACTTAACACGGCTTCACATTTCCATATTCACTGAATATTATTTTGAAATATTCGTTAATTCTGAACTGGAATCAGGCTCAGTCAATTACCATATAATTTCAGTTATATGGATTTCATACAATACATGTACTCCACAACAACCAAACACAGTCAACCATCATCCATAGTGCGCTCTATACTGTATAAGCACCAAATATAAATATCTAACGCTTATAACAGCCTGTCAAACAATCGATCGACATACAGCCAATTATTGGGGTTAGTGTATGTCATGTATCATCCCAATACCCGTGTGGGGTTTCAATCAATCAAACACAGTTTTTATTTGTGTAGTTGGGCGATGTGCAAAATTTTATCGTCTTAATCCATATCAGTCAAATGTGTGTATATAAACAAATCGTCCGATTTGTTTATAATATTTATTTTATTTTATATACACGTTAAAAATTATATTTTTAACTATAAAATATTTTAAACTATATAAATATTTTATTTCATTCCATATCACACAATCAATTTTCACAACAACATACAATCAAACAAACAAGTCGTCCATGGTCTGTGGACGACGGGTGTCGGGTGCTGCTAAACACCGTCAACATCCTAGTATATATTTTTAACTAAAAAACAAGAATTAAAGTGAGAAGTTCTCACCGAGGGTTCCACTCCGCCGTGCTTTGCTTTTGAACTGCTGAACCTCTTGGATCTGTTTGAAATACTACTGTAGTCCTTGTCCCGCTGTTCATAATAAAAATTATATTTTTATCGCTTCATTCCAATAAATAAAAATCATATTTTTATTTCTTCTTCATATATTTTTACAACGCTTCTTCCTATATAAAAATTATATTTTCATATTTATACTACTTATATAAAGATCGAATTTTCATATCATCGCTATAAGAATCATATTTTTATTTCACTATATACGTAAAAAAAATCAGAAATTTATTTCATTACATATATAAAAATTATATTTTTACATTCTCTATTATATAAAAATTATATTTTTAATCCGCTACTCATATAAAAATCGAATTTTTATTTCGCTACATCATATATAAAAATCGTATTTTTATATTCTCCATCTTATAAAAATCATATTTTTATAATCTCTACTATACAAAAATCTAATTTTTATCTTCATGCTTGTATAAAAATTATATTTTTAACTTCATGATTATATAAAAATTATATTTTAAACTTCTTTCTCTTCGCTTTCATATGATTAAAAATCCCACCTTTTCACGATTAAAAATCAAATCTTTTTAATGATAAAAATCAAACCTTTTGCTAATTAAAAATCAAATCATTCCTCTCATAAAATCGACTCCTTTCTCTCATAGAGATCAAATCTTTTTACAATTAAAGATGATACCTTTTCATATTTATCACGATTAAAAATATAAACTTTATGGCGATTAAAATCTAAGCTTTCATATGAACAAAATCTAAACTTTATACTAATAAAAATATACACTTTATACTAAAAATATAAACTTTATACTAAAAAAAATATAAACTAAAATAACAAAATCAGAAATGAACTTACATTGGTCGAAGAAAAGTTTTTTTTTCCTTTGAACTGAGAGAGGAGGGGTGGTTCATCACGCGTTGAGGTGGTTGGAGCACCTGATGGCGGCGCTCTACAGTGGCGGCGGCGGCTTCAGAGGAGGTGGAGGTCGAGGAGGGGGCGGCGGAAGGAGGAAAGGGTGGTTGCGTCGGTTTCTGGGTAGAAGGGGTTGGGGTTTTTCGCTGAAGAACGGATTAGAAGGGTAGCGAGAGGAGAGAGAGGGGGGAGGAGATCTGCGGTGGCCGGAGGGGAGGATGCGGTGGTGGCGGCGTCGCCGCGAGCGGCGGTTTCCCCCTACATCGTCGTGTTTTTTTTTCTAATTTGAAATCGATATGATAAATAAAGGAGGAGAGAGAGAAGACAAAAGGGGTGGGGTAATTATATATATTGTTATTAATTTATTATATATTTTTTCCTTCAAAAGTTGATATTTCATATAAACTCCCGTCAAGGCCCAACGACTGTCGCCCCTATCTAATTACCCCCATTCTGAACACAATGGGATATGTATCGCAAGCCAATTCGGTTGTTTCGATAGGTTTTCATTAAAATCAAAATATAACTCTATATATTGAATTTGAACGCGCATTTCAATTTACCGAGGCCACGTATGGACTCTAAAAATTCCCGAAAAATATTTTCTAGCTTCGTATTGACGATACGGTCCTAACAAAACTAATTTCGTCAAATTCTGAGACCGTTTGAAAAATGGCCATTTTCCAGTCGATTAAAATCAACTGAAACTGGTCAAACGCGTTTTACTTCGCCACGCTCACATATTGATTCGAAAAATTACGAATTTTGGAATCTAGCAATAACTCGACATCCTGGATCCAACAAAAGTGGTTTCACCGAAAACAGAGGTCGTTTGCAAAATTTCCATTTTTAAGGGCCAAAATTCCATAGCGACTATTCTAAATTTTCAACTGGACATAAATTTTGATTCCCGCTACGAAATTTTGATTTTTCGGATTCGTTGGAAAGATATTCTCAATTAGATTATAATATTTTTGGTTTCGCTAAAATCTGGTTTATTTCGAATCCTGTACATTCATTTGAACTTTGAAATCGAAATTTCAAACTACCGTGCCATTTTCAATTCCTTTTATAATTAAAAATAAATATTTATATTCTAACATCGATTCAAATAAATATATACGTTCTAATTCTATTCAAAATAAATTTCTTGTCGTTATCATTTAAAATAATTCATTTTAAATATTCAAAATTCGTTAAAATTGCCAAAATAAAAATTTTAAATTGGCTCGGATTTTCCGGGTTATTACAATCTCCCCCACTTAAAACTTTTCGTCCCCGAAAAGGAACGAAGCTGAAAGTTGTTTTACAAACCAACTCAACTTTCATATTTTCATTACGGCTTAAGTTCTTCAACTTTTCAGTTTCTAAGAACTTTTCAAATTTTTCAAAAATTTGGCTAACACCCTAAATTTTCGAAAAATTTCGCCATAACCTCCCCTGCACCGGGGACTTCGGGATATTTCAAATAGCCTCCCATGACCCTCACCAATCCAAAAGAAAAAGAAAAAGCCAAGCGGCTAGCCAATCGGCTCATAAAATCATCCAAACCTAAACAAAACAGTAAATGTGTACCTGTTTGTCGGGCATACAATTTTATTCCTCTGCTCTAGCCTCCTTGCAATGACCTGTTCACACATATATATGTACATGCATGCATTTCCAAACAATTTTCAATACAGTTCAATATTTGGTTCAATTTGGCCTAAATTTACCTTTCTTTCATATGTTGGTTTAAATAAATAATCATGCAACACAGTCATCAATCAATTAGTTGATTAGCTTTTCAAATTCATAGTTTTGATATATAGTCAAAAATCACATTTTTGGTGCCAAATCACAACAATAGACCCTATCTAATTTTGGTTCTCACACAAGTCAATTGGAAATATATAGACATCCCACTTTCGAAACCCGAACATAAATATTGATGATGCCATGGTCATTATCAACATCATCCCCGGGCGATTAGAGTGTGATTCTATATCTATCCAGTATATTAAAACTTTAAATATACGTTTGCAAGGCGTATATGCAAAATATTTATATATTGGATTGTCCAAATCAATTTAAAATAAATATTCAAATACGTATGATACGATTTAAATTTTCAAAAAAAATTGTTTTCATTTTAAAAATATACTCTTCACACTCGTTCTAGGATACTACCGATCCCATCTCTAATGAGTCATTCTCATTGGATATTACTAATCCAATCTCTGATGAATTCTTTCGTTTGGTTCTAAGTTGTCTTGTTCACGAGCTCTGTAAACCAGAGCTCTGATACCAACTGAAACGACCTGAACTTCCCCGTGAAGGAAAACACGGATTGAGTTGAGAACACGACAAATCAGAACACAAACAGAAGAACATTTCATTGTTAATTACAACAATTCCATTAGAATACAAGAATACACAGAGTATGAATAAATAAAATACATTCGATAAATATCAGAGATTACAATAAATTACATAGCAGCGGAAAAACAATACAAAACACAACTGAAAGTAATACACGGATACAGAGCTTTCCGAGCATTGTTCCAGCTGTAAATCAGGATCCTGTGAATATAAATATGCAAAACCAAAACTACTAGCTGCCCGTGTCGAAAATAAGGACACCCAGAGTTTAGGTTAAAACAATAAACTCTAGGTCAGTCATGTGACTGGTGTGAGAACTAAAACAGTTAAAATTTTACTTTAAAAGAGAGTAATTCAAGGGACCACGCCGTATAACACGGAACAGGTTTCCTCCCAAGAATACCAGTGCATATAAATAAATAGCGCAATGCTTTTTTTTTGAAGAATGAAGCTATTATAAGACCCAGGTCCCATCACACAATGCAACACAAGCCGGAGGATAGGGTTTTCCCTTATAATAGCCAAATAATGCTTGATACGTTTAAAACAAATCATTTGATACTATTATAAGTGTATAGTGTCAAAACAATTTCAATCATAAGTATCAATCATAGACGGCATAACTACCATCTACTATGTCGCCATACTAGGTTCTACACATAAAACCGAAATATCTCGTATTGGAAATTGGTTTTCCGTCATGAGTCGAGGCAAGGGGAAAGATCCTCACTGCTTCGGGACACTCTAGCAAATGCCCCAGGACTACACACTCTGGGTAACCCTTGGAATCGGCTGGGCCGGTCCTCTCTTACGTTTGAGGATTGGCAATTCCTGAACACACGTTTCCTGGTCCTTACAGACCTATAATCGAGGCGCCTCGCAATCCAACATCCACATAGGTATAATAATCAACGATGTCAGGGCTAGTAAAACACTGACACCACCCATAGCTAGAAAGAAACGTCGTGTTCTCCCAGCGGTCCGTATCCCGTTTTTAACTCATACCGAGGTGTGAGGCTCGCGAATTCACGCTATACACAAAGCTACGCCACAAAGTTCATGCTTTGATCATCAACCACAAGACTCTGCTTTTCAACAAAAGCCTTGATCACTGCATCTCAGCATGCCACACAGGCAATTCATGCCATGCGACTGATATCTATCGATATATAACCTCTGAGCTCGTACGTCTCAGAGAAGGGCGTTAAGCAAGAGAATAAATTCTCCGCCGCCAAACAGATATATATTTAACAGAAATCAATCAACACAAAATAAAATCCAATGTCAGACACACAATCCATTTACAAGTCCGTTCTAGGTCTGAACGAAACCGAAGGCACCTTATACCTCGCATATCCATTGATCTCCAAATACGTCTGGACGATCACCAACCATTTCTCTCCTCTTGGGTGTACAGCCCAATCAAGATCACCAGTAATTGTTCAAACGATGTGAAGACCTCCGGTCTTCAACCACCTTCTTCATCTTCGACTCATCGTCGAATCAGTTATTCAGAATGGGTATAAACCCGGCCTTTCCGAATAACTCGCGTATATAATAAACAAGTGTTATAAAAACACAACATACGCCTCATTCCAATTCTGAATATTCTTTTATTAAAATATTCACATTCTTTGGGAAAGGTTCCCATTAATTTTATCAAAGATAAATTCTTTAAAATTTATTCTTTAATCATCCTTTGGATTTCAGTTCAAACTATATCATGTCTTTAACTGGGTTAAAGAACCAATGTCGTTTAAAACACGGTTCACGATAAACCCAAAATCACATTCCATTCCATCAGCCTCTAACCGTAAATTAGCAAGTGAACAATCCCCTAGGTATTAACCCCGAAGGCCGAAACCAACATCAGATAAATACCTTGGAAACCATTCAACTTAACTAATCTCCAGTTAATTTCTGATTTTCTTAACTCCATTGTTAATCGGGTTAAAGAACCAGTGTTATTTAAAACACCGTCCACGATAAACCCAAAGACCAATTTCAATTCAATTCCAATTAAATATATTAAATTGGAAAACTTTACTTTGGAAAATTCCATTAAATCTTTATAAAAAGATTCATAAATTCCAAATCATATTTCACTGTGAATCGGGTTAAAGAACGAATGTCATTAAAGACACAGTTCACAATAAACCCAATTCACATTCCATTTATAATCGGGTTAAAGAACAAGTGTCATTTAAAACACCGTTCACGATAAACCCAAAAATCAATTCTAATTCAATTCCAATTAAATATATTAATTAATTGGTACACGTCATTATATCTATATAAAAAGATTTAATCTTTTCTCAACTGGGTTTAAGAGCGGTGTTAATGAAGACACCATTCACGAAAACCCAAATCTCATTTGATATTAAATACAAGGCTCTGAGTAGAAAATATATCGGTTTATATTCAATATAAATTCTGAAACCAACAAATATCGCTTTGGAAATAACGATATAAAATATATCTTCCAAATTTCCTCCACAATATCTGTATAATCGCGAAATCCAATATCGAATTATTCCGAAGATGATTTCGATTCAAATCCATTCCAATTCATATATTGGAAGTTCTGGTTATTTTTAAAACCATTTCAAATCCAATTTATTTATTTTGAAAATATTGAATTTATAATTCTAGTTCAAAACTTGTTCATTTTGATAAAAATACAGTTTTATCTTTTCAAATACGGGTTTTTTATTCCCAGTTCTTTCCAAATCATTTATTATGATTTTACACAAGTTATTGATATTTTTAATAATTTTATTAAGGCCCGTACAGTCGATTTCCTATAGCGGCCATCGAACTGCACTTACAGTGACCTTTTCTGAAATTGATTTGGACATAATTCCAAATCCAACCGTTAGATTTCTAATTTCTCACATTTGTTAGAAATCTCTTTTCGATACGAACCCAACGGTTCCGGTTTTAGGAGAATCCGATGGTCGGATCTCCAGTAATGTCCGTTCGAAGTCAATGGTCGAAATCCGCGAACTGCCACAACGCGATGCATTCTATTCAGGCCATTATATTATATATATAATATATATTTCGTCGATTTCCATTTAAAAAGAATTTTATAAATCGTTTCAATTTCGTTTCAAAAACAATTTCAACTTCCATTTCAAAGTCAAATCAAAATTGATTTTCTCCTTATAAATTCGTTTTAAATTCATTTCAATTCAAATTTCAAATTCTATTCAATTCAATTCGAATTTCATTTCTATTCAATTCAATTCAAATTTCAATTCTATTCAATTCAATTCGAATTTCAATTCTGTTCAATTCAATTCGAATTTCAATTCTATTCAATTCAATTCGAATTTCACTTCTATTCAATTCAATTCGAATTTCAATTCTATCCAATTCAATTCGAATTTCATTTCTATTCAATTCAATTCGAATTTCATTTTCAAAACATTCGATTTTGAAATCACTTTTCGATATTCATTATAAAACGAATAAAATCGACAAAATTCCCGTTCGTGTTAAAATGGCATTTAACTACTTAATACTGCTTCACATTTCTATATTCACTGAATATTATTTTGAAATATTCGTTAATTCTGAACTGGAATTAGGCTCAGTCAATTACCATATAATTTCAGTTATATGGATTTCATACAATACATGTACACCACAACAACCAAACACAGTCAACCATCATCCATAGTGCGTTCTATACTGTATAAGCACCAAATATAAATATCTAACGCTTATAACAACCTGTCAATCAATCGATCGACATACAACCAATTATTGGGGTTAGTGTATGTCATGTATCATCCCAATACCCGTGTGGGGTTTCAATCAATCAAACACAGTTTTTATTTGTGCAGTTGGGCAATGTGTAAAATTTTATCGTCCCAATCCAAATCAGTCAAATGTGTGTATAAACAAATCGTTCGATTTGTTTATAATATTTATTTTATTTTATATACACGTTAAAAATTATATTTTTAACTATAAAATATTTTTAACTATAAAATATTTTTAACTATATAAATATTTTATTTCATTCCATATCACACAATCAATTTTCACAACAACATACAATCAAACAAACAAGTCGTCCATGGTCTGTGGACGACGGGTGTCGGGTGCTGCTAAACACCGTCTGCATCCTAGTATATATTTTTAACTTAAAAACAAGAATTAAAGTGAGAAGTTCTCACCGAGGGTTCCACTCCGCCGTGCTTTGCTTTTGAACTGCTGAACCGTTTGGATCTGTTTGAAATTCTACTGTAGTCCTTGTCCCGCTGTTCATAATAAAAATTATATTTTTATCGCTTCATTCCAATAAATAAAAATCATATTTTTATTTCTTCTTCATACATTTTTACAACGCTTCTTCTTATATAAAAATTATATTTTTATATTTCTACTAGTTATATAAAGATCGAATTTTCATATCATCGCTATAAGAATCATATTTTTATTTCACTATATACGTAAAAAAAATCAAATCTTTATTTCGTTACATATATAAAAATTATATTTTTTACATTCTCTATTATATAAAAATTCTATTTTTAATCCGCTACTCATATAAAAATCGAATTTTTATTTCGCTACATCATATATAAAAATCGTATTTTTATATTCTCCATCTTATAAAAATCATATTTTTATAATCTCTACTATGTAAAAATCTAATTTTTATCTTCATGCTTATATAAAAATTATATTTTTAACTTCATGATTATATAAAAATTATATTTTTAACTTCTTTCTCTTCGCTTTCATATGATTAAAAATCCCACCTTTTCACGATTAAAAATCAAATCTTTTTAATGATGAAAATCAAACCTTTTGCTAATTAAAAATCAAATCATTCCTCTCATAAAATCGACTCCTTTCTCTCATAGAGATCAAATCTTTTTACAATTAAAGATGATACCTTTTCATATTTATCACGATTAAACATATAAACTTTATGGCGATTAAAATCTAAGCTTTCATATGAACAAAATCTAAACTTTATACTAATAAAAATATAAACTTTATACAAAAAATATAAACTTTATACTAAAAAAAATATAAACTAAAATAACAAAATCAGAAATGAACTTACATTGGTCGAAGAAAAGGTTTTTTTTCCTTTGAACTGAGAGAGGAGGGGTGGTTCATCACGTGTTGAGGTGGTCGGAGCACCTGATAGCGGCGCTCTACAGTGGCGGTGGCGGCTTCAGATGAGGTGGAGGTCTAGGAGGGGGCGACGGAAGGAGGAAAGGGTGGTTGCGTTGGTTTCTGGGTAGAAGGGGTTGGGGTTTTTCGCTGAAGAACGGATTAGAAGGGTAGCGAGAGGAGAGAGAGGGGGGAGGAGATCTGCGGTGGCCGGAGGGGAGGATGCGGTGGTGGCGGCGTCGCCGTGAGCGGCGGTTTCCCCCTCCATCGTCGTGTTTTTTTTCTAATTTGAAATCGATCTGATAAATAAAGGAGGAGAGAGAGAAGACAAAGGCGGTGGGGTAATTATATATATTATTATTAATTTATTATATTTTTTTCTTCAAAAGTTGACTTTTCATATAAACTCCCGTTAATGCCCAATGACTGTCGTCCCTAGCTAATTACCCCCATTTTGAACACAATGGGATATGTATCGCAAGCCAGTCGGCTGTTTCGATAGGTTTTCGTTAAAATCAAAATATAACTCCATATATTGAATTTGAACGTGCATTTCAATTTTCCGGGGCCACGTATGGACTCTAAAAATTCCCGAAAAATATTTTCTAGCTTCGTATTGACGATACAGTCCTAACAAAACTAATTTCATCAAATTCTGAGACCGTTTGAAAAATGGCCATTTTCTAGTCGATTAAAATCAACTAAAACTGGTCAAACGCGTTTTACTTCGCCACGCTCACATATTGATTCGAAAAATTATGAATTTTGGAATCTAGCAATAACTCGACATCCTGGATCCAACAAAAGTGGTTTCGTCGAAAACAGAGGTCCTTTGCAAAATTTCCATTTTTAAGGGCCAAAATTCCATAGCGACTATTCTGAATTTTCAACTGGACATAACTTTTAATTCCCGCTATGAAATTTTGATTTTTCGGATTCGTTGGAAAGATATACTCAATTAGATTATAATATTTTTGGTTTCGCTAAAATCCGGTTTATTTTGAATCCTGTACATTCATTTGAACTTTGAAATCGAAATTTCAAACTACCGCGCCATTTTCAATTCCTTTTATAATTAAAAATAAATATTTATATTCTAACGTCTATTCAAATAAATATATACGTTCTAATTCTATTCAAAATAAATTTTTCGTCGTTATTATTTAAAATAATTCATTTTAAATATTCAAAATTCGTTAAAATTGCCAAAATAAAAATTTTAAATTGGCTCGGATTTTCCGGGTTATTACACCGTCGATCTTTCACTATCGAGACGTTGGTTGAGGGACACGCCAAGTTGGATGATAGATTGTTTTCTAGGGATACGTCACTTAACTCTTGATGTAGTCTTTCACTAGTTGAGGGAGGGGTCAGGGTGAGACCATAGCCACCGAGAAAATGCAGACCATACTTTGGATATTTGTAATATAGGTCCTTTGAGCGGGCCTATACAGATATGGAAAGCTCCCAACCATTTTTCGTGCATTGGATGAAGCCCTATTACGGAACTCGGGGTACAGTAAATAGTACGTACATGTGAGGGTCTAGATACACGCACCCGGTGGTGTATCGTAGAAGTTAGGGAATTACTTCGTGTTAAGGCTCAATTCAACCGAGGAGTTCGGGTGCGGCGATCCGTACGCTTGCTTGGCATAGCGATGGTGGTTTTGTGTGGTAATGTGGCGTAGTAATATGATTTTCGTATGTCATTCGGCATAGGATGAGAGTTGCATATGCCTTCATGGTGTGACGGTGGAGACCATGCTAGGAGAGTACTATAGCGAGTACCTTGACATGTTGGGGGTAGCTACATATATACTATATTATGTTAATTTGCTGGGGAGTAGATGGGTACGGCGTGAATATAAAGCCTAGAGTGCTGTTAACTCAAATAACCAAATAATTAGGAAAACATAATTGAATGGTATATGCAGGGTTATTTCAAAATGTATAATTTTTCCAGTCACCAGAACTTTGTGTTCTGACCCCCTCCTCATAACACACTCGCAGGTTAGGTTTGTGGAAGAGATATGATAGCTTTGGATACTAGTTAGGCAGTATTATTATCTTGGTAAGGCTATATTTGATTATATTATATTTTATCCATTCCGCTGTGAGAAGTTTACTGAGCTCTGATATGTTCATTTTCTTTGTCATTTATGTAGGATACTAGACAAGCCAACTCGAGATTCGATAGATTGGGATTTTGAAAAAAACCCGGTCAGTTGAAATTCGGGTTGTTACACTCGACCTAGAAAGAAATTTAATAAAAAGGATAAAATGAGTAATTCAGTAAAATCTAGTACAAGAAAATCAGTTTCCAAAACTATAAATATATGGGTTCCTAAAACAAAAACTAGGAATACATATATAAAATCATTCTTAGAAACTATACATAAAAATAAGAATTATATTTATAAAAGGGACACTAAACCCTCTTGGGTTTGGTTTCCTAAGACCTAACTCTTAGGACCCTAACGGAGGAAGTGCGCACCAACGTTATTACATATTTTTTGCAGGTCCCACTCAAGAAAAGAAGGAAAATTGATACTCGACAGTGGTTGCTCAAAACATATGACAGGAGACAAAGAGATGTTGACAAACATTATCTACTCAAATGGAGGAACTGTCACATTTGGAGATAATCCCAAAGGTTATATCATCGACAAAGGCGATGTGAGCAATTACGGTACATCTAATTTACTTCTTCTTACTGATGTTTTGTTAGTTAAAAATCTGAAACATAATCTGCTTAGTATTAGTCAATTATGTGATAAAGGTTTTAAAATATCATTTTCAAAAAATAAGTGTAGTATTTCTAATAAAAATCATAATCTAATTTTTTAAGGAATTAGAGATAAAAATATTTATATTCTAAATATGAAAATAAATAATAATCCAAATTTGTGTCTATTAGCCAAAGAAAATGATTCTTGGTTATGGCATGAAAGATTTTATCATGTCAATTTTAAGAAAATAAATAAAATTTCGAAAAACAATTTAGTAAAAGTTTTCCAAAAATAAAATTTAAAGTAGATAATCTATTTGACGCTTGTACACTAAGAAAACCGACAAAATCTTCATTTAAATATAAAAAGGTCATTTCAACACTACAACCATTAGAATTACTACATATGGATCTATTTGGTCAACCCAAGTTCAATCTGTAAACCATAATAGATATGTGTTTGTAATTGTTGATGATTTTTCTATATTTGCTTGGACAATTTTTATGAAAAATAAAAGTGATACTTTTGAACATTTTAATTTTCTTGTTAAAGGAATCAAATTTAGAAGGATTTTAACTAAAAAACATAGGAAGTGATTATGGAGGAGAATTTGAAAAAGAATTATTTGATCAATTTTGTAGAAAGAAAGGTATTTTTCATAATTTTTGTTTCCAAGAACTCCACAGCAAAATGGAGTTGTAGAACGGAAAAACAGAACTTTACAAGAATGTGCCAGAACATTATTAAAAGGGAGTACATTACCAAAACATTTCTGAGCAGAAGCTGTTTCAATTGCTTGTTATGTTTTAAATCGTGTTTCTATTCGGCTACTTATGAAAAATACACCATACGAACTACTTAACGGTAGAAAACCAAATATTTGGTATTTTATAATTTTCGGATCAAAATGTTTTGTTTTAAATACTAAAGATCAACTTGAAAATTTTGATTCAAAATTCGATGAAGGAATATTTCTAGGATATCCAGATCGAAGTAAAGCTTATCGTATTTTCAATAAAAGAACAAATAAAATCGAAGAAACACTTCATGTTTCGTTTGACAAAAACTTTATTCAAAATTCATGTAATAATGAAATTTTGAAAAATAAAAGTTTTCGAGATGATGATAACATTATTTATAATTTTTAAGAAGATGAAAACGTTATTCATAACAATTATTATGAAAATGTCACTTCTAACAACATGGAAAATCAAGATACAATGAAAAATAATGTTCAAAATGAAAATATTACTACTGAAAATGAAAATAATATTAAGAATACTAGAGAAGAGGAAAACATTGTTCAAAATAATAATGAATTAAGATCTCCACCAAGAATATTACGGGATCATCCAGTCTAAAATATTATTGGAGAAATTAATTTGAATGTAAGAACTAGAAATTAATCTAATTTAGTAAGTCACGTAGCATTTTTTATCTAATATAGAACCTAAAATTGCAAAAGAAGCTTCTACTGATGAAAATTGGATTATAGCTATGCAAGATGAACTAAATCAATTTGAACGTAACTAAGTTTGGGAATTAGTTCCTAGACCAAATGAATAAGTAGTAATCAGCACAAAATGGGTATATAAAAATAAAGTCAACAAATTAGGAGATATAATTAGAAATAAAGATAGATTAGTTGCACAAGGATATAATCAAGAAGAAAGAATAGACTATGAAGAAACATTTGCTCTAGTCACATAATTAGAAGCAATACGTATCTTATTAGCATATGCATGTTTTTGTAATTTTAAATTATATCAAATGGACGTAAGAAGTGCTTTTCTAAATGGACATATAAAAGAAAATGTTTACATCGAACAACCACCTCTATTTACACATGAAAAATACCCTAATTATGTATATAAATTGAAAAAGGCATAATATGGTTTAAAACAAGCACCCCGTGCTTAGTATGAATGTCTTAAAAATAATCTTATAAGTTCGGGATTTCAAATAGAAAAGGTTGATCGAACATTATTTATAAAATGATCTAAACAAGATATTTTAATAATTCAAATATACGTAGATGAAATTATATCTGGTTCTACTAATGAAAAACTATGTAAAGAATTTTTAGAAATTACAACTAAGGAACTCGAAATGTCTCATATGGGAGAATTATCTTATTTTCTTGGTCTACAAATTAAACAATTAACCAACAGTACTTTTATAAATCAAGAAAAATATTGTAATAGTCTAATAAAATGATTTGGAATGGAAAACACTTCTACTAATCCATCTCCTATGAGTACAACAACATATCTTGATAGAGAAGAAAACGGTAAAAGTGTTGATCAAAAATTATATCGTAGTATGATAGGATCATTATTATATTTAATAGTGATATAATGGTGAGTGTTTGTTTATGTGCACCTTTTCAAGCCAATCTAAAAGAGTCACACTTATGAGCAGTAAAATGTAACAACCCGAAAATCTGGGCCAGTTTATTTTTTTTTGTGTGGCAATTTTAGCGAATTTTGATTATTTAAAATGAATTATTTTAAATAAGATCGACGAGAAATTTATTTTGAATAGAATTCGAACGTATATATTTATACGCGTCGTCGTTAGAATATAAAATTTTATTTTAATTATAAATAGAATTGAAAATGGCGCGGTAGTTCGATAATTCGATTTCAAACTTCAAATGGATGTACCGGGTGCAAAATAAACCGGATTTTAGTGAAACCAAAAATATTAGAATCAATTTGTGAATATCTTTCCAACGAATCCGAAAAATCAAAATTTCATAGCGGGGATAAAAAGATATGTCCAGTTGAAAATTCTGAAAAGTCGGTATGGAATTCAGGCCCTTAAAAATAGCCATTTTGTAAACGACCTCGGATTTCGATGAAACCACTTTTGTTGGAACCGTGATGTCAAGTTATTGCTAGATTCCAAATTTCATAATTTTTCGAATCAATATGTGAGCGTGGCAAAGGAAAACGCGTTTGACCAGTTTTAGTTGATTTTAATCGACTGGAAAATGGCCATTTTTCAAACGGTCTCAGAATTTGACGAAATTAGTTTTGTTAGGACCGTATCGTCAATACGAAGCTAGAAAATATTTTTCGGGAATTTTTCTAGTTAGTATGTGACCTCGGTAAATTGAAATGTGCGTTCAAATTCAGTATATATTGATTTATATTTTAATTTTAAGCGAAAACTGAATGAAATAGCCAAACTGGCTTACGAAACATATCCCATTGTGTTTGGAATGGGGGTATTTAGTTATAAACGACAGTCGTTGGATTAGATTTGGAGTTCGTACGGAACTATAAATAATTAGAGGATTAAAATAATTAAAAATATAAATCACTATATAGGGTCAACAACGGTCAAACCCCTCTTTCTCTCCTCCCGTGGTCAACCCGATTCCCAGTCGACAAAGGCGAAAACGATGGCTGAAAACTTCAAATTTTAAATCGTTTAAATCCCTAAATCCGCAAAATAAATTCGAAGAATTTCAAGGCAAGAATTCAAGAGCCTTGTAAGCTCTACACGATGAACGGATGGTATCATTCCTAGCTTCAGGAGTCACGAGAAATCAAAGCTCCAACAGGCCGGGGTTCGAGCACGTTTTTCCAAGCGTGGAGGAGCTCGAGTTCGTCGGACTTTTGGGTGGGGGACGGCAGCTCCAAGCTCGACGATGTGTTGGCCCCCGATTCTGGTCCGACGCTATGTGGAGGTGGCGCAGGCGGTTTCCCCAAATCGATGAAGACGGCGAGGGTTTCCAGATGCAAACTGCAGTGAGTTTTTAATCAGTTTTTTTATACATTAAACATTAGTTTTGTTTTATATATAAAAAATAAAAAATTCAGTTTTTGTTTAAAATAAATAACATAGAAATCAAAAGGGGATTTTTATATATATATATATATATATATATATATATATATATATATATATATATATATATATATATAGAAAAAAAAGCATAGAACAAAAAATTGGGATTTTTATATATAGATCATTGTTTTTGAAAATCTAAAAAGCATTGGTTTTAAAAATAAAAATAGCAATGGAATTTATAGATATTTATATATCATTGTTTTAAAGTAGAAGTAGCGAAATAAAAATATAATTTTTATATTATAGAAAGGGTAAAAATATAATTTTTATATGAGTAGCGAGATAAAAATTCGATTTTTATATATTGAATAGCAAAGTAAAAAATTCGATTTTTATATATTGAATAGCAAAGTAAAAATTCGATTTTTATATATTGAATAGCAAAGTAAAAATTCGATTTTTATATATTGAATAGCAAAGTAAAAATTCGATTTTTATATATTGAATAGCAAAGTAAAAAATTTGATTTTTATATATTGAATAGCAAAGTAAAAATTCGATTTTTATATATTGAATAGCGAAGTAAAAATTCGATTTTAACATATGTAGAGAATACGGACATCGAAGATGACAAAAAGGCGAGGACGATGAAGATTTCTCTAAATGAAGAGTCGTGGTATTGGATAGCTATCGGTGAGAATTTCTCACATTTCAATTTCATTTTCTAGTTATATATATATATACTAGGATGCAGACGGTGTTTAGTAGCACCCGACACCCGTCATCCACAGACCATGGATGGCTTGTTTGTTAAATTGTTTGGTTGTGTAGTTGGGTAGTTTATTTGGTTTGAATTGAATTGTTTGTTGAAATAAAATTGATTTGATTGATGTGTGAATGGCATGGGCCTTCACTAGACCGGGGATAAGGCTAGGCCTTGTCCCGTTTCTAGTATCGTGCCGTTATGCCGCCGAAATTTTCTAAAATATGTTAGAAAGATAAAAATAACATTTATTGAATAAATGATCTGAATAGAAATTCATGTGTTAAAATAAAATGTTTTATCGTTAAAATATATAATTTTTAACGTGAAAGTGAATAAATAAATATTTATAAACAAATCGGCCGATTTGTTTATATACACTGATTTGACTGATATTGATTGGGTCGATAAATTTTACACATCGCCCAACTGCACAACTAAATACTTGTTTGATTGTTTGAAACCCCACACGGGTGTTGGGATGAAATTTGTAGTTCACTCATCCTGATTGATTAAATGTGTCGATCGATTGATTGACAGGCTGTTATAAGCGTTAGATATCTATATTTGATGCTTATACAGTGTAGTGCACTTTGGTTGATGGTTGATTATTTGCAATGCTATTATGTACGTGTGATGTGTGAAAATCCATATGATTAACTTTATATGGTAATTGATTGGGCCTCATTCCAATTTAGAAAATAAAGAATATTATAAAATAAAGGTTCATGTGTTGACAGTACTCATCCGTTGAGATTAGTCATGTGTTGAACGAAATATTTTAATAATAAAATTTACATCTTTATCAATATAAAATAAAGGTTCATGTGTTGACAGTACTCATCCGTTGAGATTAGTCATGTGTTGAACGAAATATTTTAATAATAGAAATATTTGAAATAGAAATATTTGAAAAGGAAATATTTGAAAAGGAAATATTTGAAAAAGAAATATTTGAAATAGAATATTTGAAAATAGAAATATATGAAGCCGTGTTGATTAGATTGACGCCATTTATACGTGAACGATATTTATATCGATTTTATTCATTTTAAAATGAATATTGAAAAATGATTTCGAAATCGAATATTTTGAAATGAAATTTGAATCGAATTGAAAAGATAACGAATTCGAATTGAATATATAATGAATTTGATTTCAATTGAATATATAACGAATTTGATTCGAATTGAATATATAACGAATTTGATTTCAATTGAATATATAACGAATTTGATTCGAATTGAATATATAACGAATTTGATTTCAATTGAATATATAACGAATTTGATTCGAATTGAATATATAACGAATTTGATTTCAATTGAATATATAACGAATTTGATTTGATTAGAAAATGAATTGAATTTGATTTGATTAGAAAACCAATTGAATTTGATTTGATCAGAAAATGAATTGAATTTGATTTGATTAGAAAATGAATTGAATTTGAATTGAATAGAGAATGAATTGAATTTGAATTGAATAGGAAAACGAATTCGAATTGAATTGAATTGAAAAGAAAATGAATTCGAATCGAATTAAAATCGATTTGAATTGAAATCAAATAGAAATGAAGGTAAAAAGGATTTATAACAGAAAATTCAATTTTGATTTGAATTTGAAATAAAGGTTGAAATCGTTTTTGAAACGAATTCAAAACTATTTATAAAATTCGTTTTAAATAGTAATCGACGAAATATATATTATATATATAATATAATGGCCTGAATAGAACGCGTCGCGCCGCGGCAGTTCGCGAATTTCGACCATTAACTTCGAACGAATATTACGGGAGATCCGACCGTCAGATTCTCCTGAAACTGGAACCGTTGGGTTCGTATCGAAAAGAGCTTTCTAACGAATATTAGAAATTTGAAATCTAACGGTTGGATTTGGAGATACGTCCAAATCAAATTCGAAAAAGGTCGCTGTAAGTGCAGTTCGATGGCCATTGTTGGAAATCGACTGTACGGGCCTTGATAAAATTATTAAAAATAGTAATAATTTGTGTAAAATCATAAGAAATGATTTAGAAAGAATTGGGATGAAAAACTCCCTATTTGAAAAGATAAAAATAGATTTTTATCGAAATGAACTAGTTTTGAACTAGAATTATAATTCTATTTATTTTTAAAATAAATAAATTGGATTTGAAATGGTTTTAAAAATAACCAGAATTTCCAATGATTGCATTGGAGTGGATTTGAATCGAAATTGTCTTCGGAATATTTCGATGTTGGAATTCGTGATTATACGGATGTTGTTATGGAAATTTGAAAGATATATATTTATATCGTTATTTCCAATACGACATTTGTTAATCGTAGAATTTGATATTGAATATAAGCCGATATATTTTCTATTCAGAGCCTTGTATTGAATATCAAATGTGATTTGGGTCTGTCGTGAATGGTGTCTTCATTAACACTGTTCTTGAACCCAGTTGAGAAAAGATTAAATCTTTTTATTTAGATTTAATGAAGTGTACCAATTAAATAATATTTAATTGAATTGATATTGATTTTTGGGTTTATCGTGGACAGTGTTTTAAATAACACTCTTTCTTTAACCCGATAATTAATGGAATGTGATTTTAGGTTTATCGTGAACCATGTTTTAAATGACACTAATTCTTTAACCCAGTCAAAGATTAAAACTAAGTGAAGTTTTAATGAATCTTTAATTAGATTGAAAAGATCGAAAATGGAGTACCACCAGTTTTGCTCCAGGCGATAGTTAAATCTTTAATTAGATTTGAATGTGAAATGGTAATTGAATTTACCGATAACACCGTGGTGTTAGATATGAAGTATAACCAGTTTTACTTCATGGAATGAATAGGTTGGGATTGGGAAATTAAAACAAATGATTACTTCGGTAAGGTTCGTTAATCCCGACTAGTTTGAATTGATATTCAAAAATAGATTAAAGAATAAATTCAAGAAATTTATCTTGGATAAAATTAATGGGAACCTTTCCCTATGAATGTGAAATTTAGAAACTAACTGTCGGTTAGCTAAGCAGAATGGTTTTCTGGATATTGATCTAATGTTGGTTTCGGCCTTCGGGGTTAATATTTGGGGAATTATTCTCTTGATTAATTTACGGTTAGTGACTGATGAATTGGAATGAGGCGTATGTTGTGTTTGTGTAACATTTATTCTTAATATACGCGGGTTGTTCGGAAAGGCCGGGTTTATACCCATTCTGAATAATCAATTCGACGATATGTCGAAGATGAAGACGGTGGTTGAAGACCGGAAGTCTTCACATCGTTGGGATAATTACTGACGATCCTGATTGGGCTGTACACCCAAGAGGATGGAAATCGTTGGTGGTCGTCCAGACGTACTTGGAGATGGATGGATATGCGAGGAAAGTGCCTCCGGTTTCGTTCAGACCCAGAACGGACTTGTAAATGGATAGTGTGTCTGACGTTGTATTCCTTTATACTGTATTTTGTAACGACCCGCATTCTACGCATCGGAAGATCGTAGAATATTTATTTCTCTTTGATACGAAGTCGTATGGTCATGTAACTTTGGGAAACGACTAGTAGGGTCATTTCCCATGTTCATGATTTTTGCCGATTTTTAAATAACCGTTTTGCCCCTAGTTGATCTTGTTTTGTCCATAACTTTTGATTGGTTAGGAATTTTGACCTGAAACCACTTCCATTAGCTCCAGATGATGGTTTCTCTTTCCGTAGAGTGGTCATAATAGTCAAACGGACTTACCGTTTGGGAGATATGGCTGAATTAAGGTTTAAAGGGTTATTTTCAGCTAATTGGGCTTAACCGGGTAGTTAGTAATTAGGCCCATTGGGGGATTTCGGGATTAGTGGTATTTAAGGGCTGCTAGGGTTAGGATTTCGGTTTTTACTTCATTTTTCAAGCCGCCACTTATTTTCTTCAACCCTAGTCATGGCCTCCAACATCTAGAATCATTCCAAATCACCTCTAATCACTTTCTAATCAAAGATTAAGCAAAACTACATCAAATCAAGGCGAATTAGCATAGGATTTGGAATAAAGCTACTGGAACACATAGATATTGGATCTATATCAGAGGAGTTTCAGTTCTGAAAGTTAAATTGTGGCAAAGGTGAGTGATTTGCTTAGTTTTTCACTAATTATGGCTAGTTAGGGTAATTAGCGAAACTATGGCTCAGAAAAATCTAGAAAAATTCCTAAAATTCTAAAACACCATTTTATGCCTCTGATATGAATTTGGGTTAATTTCGACTAATTTTGTTAATCCCGGAATTTAGGGGATTAAGGGGTGATTAGTGATAATTAGCGAAATTATGCATGTTAAAAATCTGGAAAAATATGTATAAATTCTTAAATATTATTTTAGACCTCTATTAGAAATTTGGATTGATTTGGTTAAGTTTTGTTAATCCTATCGTTAGATTTGCTTAAACATGCTTAAGGGGGAAATATGGGTTTTTGGGTATGTTTGATCCGTTTTGACATATCATATTGTTGTTTTGCTGTTTGTGGATGTTTCTACATGTCGCTATGACTGTATGGTTTGCTTTGCAATTGATTAGAATAGTTAGATTGGTCAAAAACGCCGTCGGGTGGCGTAAACAGTCGCTGAAAGAAGTTGCAGGAAAATGTACAGGACCGGATCGGATCGCCCCCATGTCCCACGAACCGATCGTGGTTAGACCCACGAACCCGAACTGATGCAGTGCTACGCCCCAAACTGGAGTACCTCGACCCGGATCGCGAATGAGTATCACGAACCGATCCGATGCTGCGTCACGAGCCCTCCACCACGATCCACCTTCACGATCCGCTAGCAGCTCCGATCGCCAGAAGGAAGCACGACGCCGATCCGACAGGGGCGCCACGAACTGATGAAGCGCGACCCGACCCGAAGGAGCTTGTCACGAACCGATCCGTGGTGATGGACTTAGAGACCCCGACCCGATCCGCTGAAGGATACTCGAACCGATCCGATGGAGCTGGAGGACCACGAGTTGATGTTGGCGACCCGAACCGTCTTCAGGTGGTGACCACGATCCGATGGTAAGCGCGAACCGAACCGAACCACTCAGGGTAGCACGATCCGAGGAGAAGAACTGAAGGAAGACCGATCCGAATGAAGATGACGACTAAAACCCGAGATGCAAAGGTAGTTCAAACGGGAAGTTGTACTCAGGATCCAGACGGGAACCAATGAGTTCACTTCATGGTTGGGCTTTGCAGCGGGATGTGTGCAAAGGGGTTGTCGGTATTCATAACTTTGGTCCACCACTGAGAGATGGATAGTGGGCTCGTAGTGATAGTTACACGGGATTGGATTCCGTCATGGCCCAAAGGATTAGAGGACCAAGGTAGTGGGTATCGTATGCTTTACGCACTAAGTGAGAGATGTGAGGATGCTTGCTGTGTTTGATTGTTTGACATCACTATGACATGCACACCCCCACCCCGTTATCTTTACACCATTTGAAAGGGCACCTTAGAGTGTTGTACAGTATGTAGTGATAACTCTTTGATTGCAGGTCCAGGTTCAGGTATGATTGGATTATACCTGTTATTATTCTGTTTAGATGCTTATCGCTCATACCAGGCTTTATGTCTGACCCAGAGTTTTATGTCTCTTCTTATTACTCTGGGTGCTCACACGAGCAGACTAGAGACAGGTTGTAGTTAGCTGGTGATGCACGAGTAGCTGATTCAGAGGCGAGCAGGAGGCTTCCACGTATGATATATAGATATTCTCCCTGTGTCGTTGGTGGTCGCTACTTGGGCATTAGTAGTGTACCTCCTTTATCTTGCTTTTGCTTTGAGACAGTTTGAAAAGTTGTAATAAGCTATATTTTGGATTTCCGCTGCTATGATGCTCAGTTCTGGTTTTTAGCTTATGCACTGTCTCTTCTGTTTTATGTCAAGTATGTTATTATTATATTTTGTTCTATGCACTGTGAGACATATTACAGGTTCCTTGATTAGTCCATTCTCTTCTTTCTTTTTCTTTTGGCGACCGTCCCGTGCTAACTGGATATGTGTACAGCGCACTTTTGGGAGTAAATGTCGGTTGGTGCGGGGCGGGCCGTCACACTTGGTATCAGAGCTCTAGGTTACGCAGTTAACCTAGGGAAAGACACCAGGGAGAGGTAGTACGTATATGAGAGTGCGTATTTGTGATATTTTTGTTTTCAAAAACTATATATATATATATATATACTAGTAGTATATGTAAGGATGAAGTCGCACTGCACTAGTACCACTATGGAGATGGTTAATCGTTTTCTCTTTACAGATTGAATGATGAGCCGATATACGAGGGGTACTGGTAGAGGAGCCAAAAATGGAAACGCTACTGACATGAGGACGATGTTTACTAACTTTATGAGAGAGATGATCAGAGATGTTCAAGGAGCAGTTCCTAATACTGCTAATGGTGGTGGTGGTCCAGTAGTGCAGGCGCCTAGGGCCGATTTCGCCAAGCTTAACAAGGATTATACTAGTCTTGGTGGGAAGCTGTTCCACGGAAAGGAGTCGGCTACGGATGTTCAGGATTGGCTGGATAGTTGTGAACGTATCTTCGAAGACTTGGGTATCGAAGACGCAATGAAAAGAAGGCTAGCGTCCCGTCAGCTGCAAGGACGGGCGATGAATTGGTGGAATGCTATTAAGGCAGCAACTCCAGAAGATCAGATTACTTGGGATCAGTTTAAGGCTCGCTTCAGCGATAAGTTTATCCCAGCTGCACAAAAGTCAGAATTGTTTAGAAGTTTTCTGGAGCTTAAGCAGTATGGAAGGACAGTTTCAGAATATGTTGCTGAGTTCGACACTTTGTCTAAATATGGGTTATCGTTGATTGATATTGCTGAGAAGAAGAACGAGAAGTTCATAACTGGTTTAGATGGGTACTTGGGGAAAAGGCTTATAAACCACATCGATGAGACATTTGAATCAATTATAGGAAAGGCATTAAGGTCAGAGAGTCTTTACCCTAGGCCAAAAACTGAGGTCGCTACTGCACCTGTAGAGGAGCCAAAGCCGCAAGCAGGCGGTGGAGGCAAGAATAATTCCCAGAATAAGAGAAAACAAGACCAAACCATGGATGGTCAGAGTAAGAAGAATAAGAAAGATGGCGAGTGCTTTAGTTGTGGCAAGAAGGGCCACTATGCCAGAGATTGTCGAGAAAAGCCTGGGGAAAGGAAGTGCTTTAATTGTGGCCAGGCGGGACATCACAAGAATGAATGTCCACAACCTCCTAGGGAGAAGCAGATCGTGAAAGCATATGCTATCAACGCTGTTCCTTCTTCGTCGAATGCCCCAACTGCGGCGCAGAAGGAAAAAGGTGTCGTTATTCGAGGCATGCTTTCTATTTAAGATGTTCATGTTCTAGCTTTGTTTGATATCGGGACTTCCCATTCCTTCGTACCTAGTGACCTGGTAGATAGGTTGGAATTGGAACCCGAGGTAGTCGATAGACCTTTAGTAGTGACAAGCCCGATAGGTGGTTTGACTAACCTTAGTATGACTTGTTGTAATTTGGTCTTATCGAGTCATGGATGTATGTTTGTTTTGATTGCTTTATTTCGAGCTTTACTAGGGTTGGCTTGATTTTGGGAGTCGATTGACTCCAAATGTATGGAGTGATAGTAGATTGTGAAGAGTCTTTGACGACCATTAGAGTGGATAATGGACGAAAGGTGGTATTGGATCGCCTACCTTATGATGAAGATGATAACGAGAGTTAAAGAAGCAAATGTACATTGGATGTACAGTAGTTTGGTCAGGACTTGGTCATGCGATCGACGATAGTTTCAAGCAAGATTGGCGAGGATAGCCAGAGTCAGTTATGGATGCTTGAGTGTTTGGATGTTTTGCTCATATCATCTCACGTAGATTGTCTGAACTCGGAGGAGATGTTCCTTGGGTGCTTGTCTGATATTGGTTTAGGCCTTTGGGGCTTGTGCTCGGGGAATGTCTAGGTCGACTAGGATGGTCTGCGTGAGAGATAAGTGGTTGTTGTGATTTTCATTGGATGATATCTTGGTTTACTCGAGCAGTGATGGGCAGCCGTGACGTGATAAGACTATTCGATGGTATGGACTGCCCAAGTTAGTCTCGATAGAGTTATGAGATGACTCGAGTGAGACCCGAGAAAGATGCGAAGCAATGGATTGTTTAGGACCCTATGTCGATGTTCTTTTTGAAGGAATAGGATGTGTTCGTTGATCATGGAAGATATAACGAAGGTTAGGACGGTTCAAGTTGGACTTGAACTCGTAAAAGAAAGTAGATGTTCGATTGATCTTAGAGATGCAACGAATAGGGATACGACTCACGTTGGACTAGAGTTTGTAGGTAATGGATACTCAAGAATGAGTCTGAGTTTATGGGTGATAGATTGACTCGAGATGGACTCGAGGAAGCTGCAAGGAATTGGATTGGCTCGGGTTGGACTCAAGAGGGCAGCAAGATAAGGGATAGACTTGGGTGGGACTCGAGTGTCTCAGGCGGACTAAAAGCAGGGGTATCTGGGGACGCCCGTTACCTTGGATCCGTTGGACGTGATCTAGTTATCCTTGGAGGATAAACGTGCGTTGGACGTACGGTAGTCCGTTTGGAGGCTAGGCTTCCATTAGTTATTGACGTTGGTTGGACCAGACTTATAGGTATTGATGTATTCATGGCTTTTAGCAGGTGATTGATAGGACTTGTTTGATGGATGCTATGGTTGTTATGTTTGTTCCTACCTTTCTTCTTTTGAGTAGACTATCACCTGTAGGATTCTGTTGAATGGAAATGGGACGAGTTCGTTAGTCATGGTGATATAACGGATACGAAAATACTTTACGTTAGACTTGAAGTATGTTTGGGAATTGTGGAGCGTCCGTTGATCTTGGAGATTCAGCGGAAATAGGAGTTTCAAGTTGGACTTGGACTCATAGGTAGGGTACCTAGATTCATTGGATGAGTCTAGTTTACCTTTGGAAGGTGAATGTACGTTGGACGTACAGTACAGATATAGGTGGAGTACCTGGATTCATTGGATGGGTCTAGTTCACCTTTGGAAGGTGAATGTACGTTGGACGTACAGTACGGATATGGATGTAGTGCCTAGGGTCATTGGATGGATCTAGTTTGCCTCTAGGAAGTGAATATACGTTGGACGTGTAGTATGGATGTAGGCAAGATTCGGGTTAGACTTGAAAGGACATTTGGAATGTAGTTGGTAATTTGACGAATGGGGTTGGCTTACCTAAAAAGATGCCAGGAGTACATGACATATTTCATGTTTCTCAGTTAAGGAAGTTTACGCATGATTTTGATTTAGCTATTTCGCCAAACCGGTTGGACGATATCGAAATATAACCCAAGGCGGTTGGGAACCGCGAGACCGATTCGCATTGTCGAGGACAATACGAAGAAATTATGAAGGGAGACGGCGAAATTAGTGAAAGCCCAAGGGGCGATGGTTCTTCCCTTGTTAGTAAACCGCATGCTAGGATATGCTTGTTGTGCTATCATGTATGTTTGATTGTTTGAAATTGGTTGATAGGCATGCGAGACCCATTGTTTGTTTCTTAGTTAAGGAATTTCGGGGGCGAAATTTCTTAAGGGGGGGAGAGTGTAACGACCCGCATTCTACGCATCGGAAGATCGTAGAATATTTATTTCTCTTTGATACGAAGTCGTATGGTCATGTAACTTTGGGAAACGACTAGTAGGGTCATTTCCCATGTTCATGATTTTTGCCGATTTTTAAATGACCGTTTTGCCCCTAGTTGATCTTGTTTTGTCCATAACTTTTGATTGGTTAGGAATTTTGACCTGAAACCACTTTCATTAGCTCCAGATGATGGTTTCTCTTTCCGTAGAGTGGTCATAATAGTCAAACGGACTTACCGTTTGGGAGATATGGCTGAATTAAGGTTTAAAGGGTTATTTTCAGCTAATTGGGCTTAACCGGGTAGTTAGTAATTAGGCCCATTGGGGGATTTCGGGATTAGTGGTATTTAAGGGCTGCTAGGGTTAGGATTTCGGTTTTTACTTCATTTTTCCAGCCGCCACTTATTTTCTTCAACCCTAGTCATGGCCTCCAACATCTAGAATCATTCCAAATCACCTCTAATCACTTTCTAATCAAAGATTAAGCAAAACTACATCAAATCAAGGTGAATTAGCATAGGATTTGGAATAGAGCTGCTGGAACACATAGAGATTGGATCTATATCAGAGGAGTTTCAGTTCTGAAAGTTAAATTGTGGCAAAGGTGAGTGATTTGCTTAGTTTTTCACTAATTATGGCTAGTTTGGGTAATTAGCGAAAATTAGAGAAACTATGGCTCAGAAAAATCTAGAAAAATTCCTAAAATTCTAAAACACCATTTTATGCCTCTGATATGAATTTGGGTTAATTTCGACTAATTTTGTTAATCCCGGAATTTAGGGGATTAAGGGGTGATTAGTGATAATTAGCGAAATTATGCATGTTAAAAATCTGGAAAAATATGTATAAATTCTTAAATATTATTTTAGAACTCTGTTAGAAATTTGGATTGATTTGGTTAAGTTTTGTTAATCCTATCGTTAGATTTGCTTAAACATGCTTAAGGGGGAAATATGGGTTTTTGGGTATGTTTGATCCGTTTTGACATATCATATTGTTGTTTTGCTGTTTGTGGATGTTTCTACATGTTGCTATGACTGTATGGTTTGCTTTGCAATTGATTAGAATAGTTAGATTGGTCAAAAACGCCGTCGGGTGGCGTAAACAGTCGCTGAAAGAAGTTGCAGGAAAATGTACAGGACCGGATCGGATCGCCCCAATGTCCCACGAACCGATCGTGGTTAGACCCAAGAATCCGAACTGATGCAGTGCTACGCCCCAAACTGGAGTACCTCGACCCGGATCGCGAATGAGTATCACGAACCGATCCGATGCTGCGTCACGAGCCCTCCACCACGATCCACCTTCACGATCCGCTAGCAGCTCCGATCGCCAGAAGGAAGCACGACGCCGATCCGACAGGGGCGCCACGAACTGATGAAGCGCGACCCGACCCGAAGGATCTTGTCACGAACCGATCCGTGGCGATGGACTTAGAGACCCCGACCCGATCCGCTGAAGGATACTCGAACCGATCCGATGGAGCTGGAGGACCACGAGTTGATGTTGGCGACCCGAACCGTCTTCAGGTGGTGACCACGATCCGATGGTAAGCGCGAACCGAACCGAACCACTCAGGGTAGCACGATCCGAGGAGAAAAACTGAAGGAAGACCGATCCGAATGAAGATGACGACTAAAACCCGAGATGCAAAGGTAGTTCAAACGGGAAGTTGTACTCAAGATCCAGACGGGAACCAATGAGTTCACTTCATGGTTGGGCTTTGCTGCGGGACGTGTGCAAAGGGGTTGTCGGTATTCATAACTTTGGTCCACCACTGAGAGATGGATAGTGGGCTCGTAGTGATAGTTACACGGGATTGGATTCCGTCATGGCCCAAAGGATTAGAGGACCAAGGTAGTGGGTATCGTATGCTTTACGCACTGAGTGAGAGATGTGAGGATGCTTGCTATGTTTGATTGTTTGACATCACTATGACATGCACACCCCCACCCCGTTATCTTTACACCATTTGAAAGGGCACCTTAGAGTGTTGTACAGTATGTAGTGCTAACTCTTTGATTGCAGGTCCAGGTTCAGGTATGATTGGATTATACCTGTTATTATTCTGTTTAGATGCTTATCTCTCATACCAGGCTTTATGTCTGACCCAGAGTTTTATGTCTCTTCTTATTACTCTGGGTGCTCACACGAGCAGACTAGAGACATGTTGTGGTTAGCTGGTGATGCACGAGTAGCTGATTCGGAGGCGAGCAGGAGGCTTTCACGTATGATATATAGATATTCTCCCTGTGTCGTTGGTGGTCGCTACTTGGGCATTAGTAGTGTACCTCCTTTATCTTGCTTTTGCTTTGAGACAGTTTGAAAAGTTGTAATAAGCAATATTTTGGATTTCCGCTGCTATGATGCTCAGTTCTGGTTTTTAGCTTATGCACTGTCTCTTCTGTTTTATGTCAAGTATGTTATTATTATATTTTGTTCTATATGCTGTGAGACATATTACAGGTTCCTTGATTAGTCCATTCTCTTCTTTCTTTTTCTTTTGGCGACCGTCCCGTGCTAACTGGATATGTGTATAGCGCACTTTTGGGAGTAAATGTCGGTTGGTGCGGAGCGGGCCGTCACATATTTGGTGATCTCTGCTAAATATATATCTGTTTGGTGGCAGAGAATTTATTCTCTTGCTATACACCCTTCTCTGAGACGTACGAGACTAAAGGTTATATATTGGCAGAAATCAGTGGTACAGTATGGACTGACAATGTAGCATGCTGAGTTGCATGGATCAAGGCTTTTGTTGAAAATCAAAGTCTTGTGGTTGATGATCAAAGCACGGCCTTGTGTGGCGTAGCTTTGTGTAACGTTGATTCGCGAGTATCACACCCGATATGAACCAAAAAGGGGAGACGGACATCAGGGAGGACATGCGTTTCTTTCTAGTTAGGAGTGGCGTCAGTGCTTGAACTGGTTGACGAGTTTGACTCATGTGGATGTTGCTTATTATTACTTGCTGAAAAATGAGGCGCCTCGTGATATCGGTTTCGGCCGATGCTTCTGGTCGGCTGACGGGCCAGGCTTACGCCCCAAAGGGCGGGGAAACGCAGTGTTCAGGCATAATAATCCACATTGGTGGACCGACCCTGATGATCCAAGGCTTGCTTGCGCGCTTGCCTGTGGCTCGGGCTAGAGAGTCACAAATCGGTAGAGGATCTTGCCCCTAGCCTCGGTTCATACCATAAATGATAACCCAACTTCCAATATGACATTGCGGTTTTGATTGTAAACCTATATATGGCGACATAGTGGGATGGGGCGCTTATGCCGCCTATGATTGATACTTATGATTTGAAGTTGTTTTATACACTATGCACTTAAAATAGTATCAAATGATTTCTTTTAAACGTATCAAGCATTCTTGGCTATTATAAGGTAAAAACCCTATCCTCCGGCTTGCGTTGCATTGTGTGATGGGAACTGGGTCTTATAATAGCTTCATTTTTCTTTATTTAGCATTGCGCTGTTGTTTTATGCACTGGTATTCTTGGGAGGAAACCCGTTCCGTGTTATACGGCGTGGTCCCTTGATTTACATAACTTTAAAAATAAAGACTAATAACTGTTTTAGTTCTCACACCAGTCACATGACTAACCTGGAGTTTATTGTTTTTAACCTAAACTCTGTGTGCCCTTATTTTGACACGGGCAGCTAGTAGTTTTGGTTTTGCAGATTTATATGCACAGGATTCTGGTTTACAGCTGGAACGATATCCGGAAAGCTTTGTATCCGTATATCTCCTTCTAGTTGTGTATTGTATTATTTTCCGCTGCTATGTAATTTATTGTAATCTCTGATATTTCTGTGTAATATTCATTTATACTCTGTATATTCTTGTAATCTGATGTATTGTTGTAATATACAATGAAATGTTCTTCCGTGTGTGTTCCGTTGTGTCGTGTTCTCAAACGATAAGGCGTTTCGAACGGTCTGGGTCGGTTTAACGACTGGTTCGGACCGAGCGAAATTCCTTCTCGTCACAGTTGGTATGGTTTACAAAGCTCAGAGAACAAGACACATTAGAACCATACGAAAGAATTCATCAGATATTGGATTAGTAATATCCAATGAGAATGACTCGTTAGAGATAGGATCAGTAGTATCCTAGAACGAGTGTGAAGAGTAAATTTTTAAAATGAAAACCAATTTTGTTTTGAAAATTTAAAATCAATTATTCGTATTTGATTATTTAGTTTATATTGATTTGGACAGTCCAGTATATAAAGATTTTGCGTATACGCCTTACAAACGTGTATTTGAAATTTTAATATACTGGATAGATATAGATTCACACTCTAGACGCCCGGAGATGATTCTGATGATTGTAGCTACATCATCAGAATTAGTGTTCGAGTGTCGAAGGTGGGATATTTATATATCTCCTATTGACTGGTGTGAGAACCAAAATTAGATAGGGCCTATTGTTGTGATTTGGCATCAAAAAACTGATTTTTGACTATATATCAAAGTTATGAATTTCAAAAGCTAATCAACTAATTAATTGATGTTTGTGTTGTTTGTTTATTTGTTTGCTAATTTTTAGCCAATTAGCCTAATTGAATCACATATTGAATTATATTGAAAATTTGGTTGTAAATGCATGCATATACATATACTTACATTGAACAGGTCATAGCAAGGAGGCTAGAGCCAAAGAATAAAATTTGTTTGCCCGACAAATAGGTACATGTTTATTACATAATTTACTGTTTTGTTTGGGTGATGATGATTTTATGAGCTGATTGGCTAGCCGCTTGGCTTTTTCTTTTTCTTTTTGAGATTAGAAGGCCTATATGGCAATTTCGGGATTTTCCCGTGGCTCCGGGTGCAGGGGAGGTTATGGCAAAAAATTTCGAAAATTTAGGGTGTTAGCCAAATTTTTGGAATTTTTGAAAAGTTCTTAGAAACTGAAAAGTTGAAGAACTTAAGCCGTAATCAAAACAATGGGAGTTGAGTTGAATTGTTAAACAACTTTCGGCTTTGTTCGTTTTCGGGGATGAAAAGTTTTAAGTGGGGGAGATTGTAACAACCCGAAAATCTGGGCCAGTTTTTTTTTTTTTGGCAATTTTAGCGAATTTTGATTATTTAAAATGAATTATTTTAAATAAGATCGACGAGAAATTTATTTTGAATAGAATTCGAACGTATATATTTATACGCGTCGTCGTTAGAATATAAAATTTTATTTTAATTATAAATAGAATTGAAAATGGCGGGTAGTTCGATAATTCGATTTCAAACTTCAAATGGATGTACCGGGTGCAAAATAAACCGGATTTTAGTTAAACCAAAAATATTAGAATCAATTTGTGAATATCTTTCCAACGAATCCGAAAAATCAAAATTTCATAGCGGGGATAAAAAGATATGTCCAGTTGAAAATTCTGAATAGTCGCTACGGAATTCAGGCCCTTAAAAATAGCCATTTTGCAAACGACCTCGGATTTCGACGAAACCACTTTTGTTGGAACCGTGATGTCAAGTTATCGCTAGATTCAAAATTTCATAATTTTTCAAATCAATAAGTGAGCGTGGCAAAGGAAAACGCGTTTGACCAGTTTTAGTTGATTTTAATCGACTGGAAAATGGCCATTTTTCAAACGGTCTCAGAATTTGACGAAATTAGTTTTGTTAGGACCGTATCGTCAATACGAAGCTAGAAAATATTTTTCGGGAATTTTTCTAGTTAGTATGTGACCTCGGTAAATTGAAATGTGCGTTCAAATTCAGTATATATTGATTTATATTTTAATTTTAAGCGAAAACTGAATGAAATAGCCGAACTGGCTTACGAAACATATCCCATTGTGTTTGGAATGGGGGTATTTAGTTATAAACGACAGTCGTTGGATTCGATTTGGAGTTCGTACGGAACTATAAATAATTAGAGGATTAAAATAATTAAAAATATAAATCACTATATAGGGTCAACAACGGTCAAACCCCTCTTTCTCTCCTCCCGTGGTCAACCCGATTCCCAGCCGACAAAGACGAAAACGATGGATGAAAACTTCAAATTTTAAATCGTTTAAATCCCTAAATCCGCAAAATAAATTCGAAGAATTTCAAGGCAAGAATTCAAGAGCCTTGTAAGCTCTACACGATGAACGGATGGTATCATTCCTAGCTTCAGGAGTCACGAGAAATCAAAGCTCCAACAGGCCGGGGTTCGAGCGCGTTTTTCCAAGCGTGGAGGAGCTCGAGTTCGTCGGACTTTTGGGTGGGGGACGGTAGCTCCAAGCTCGACGATGTGTTGGCCTCCGATTCTGGTCCGACGCTATGTGGAGGTGGCGCAGGCGGTTTCCCCAAATCGATGAAGACGGCGAGGGTTTCCAGATGCAAACTGCAGTGAGTTTTTAATCAGTTTTTTTATACATTAAACATTAGTTTTGTTTTATATATAAAAAATAAAAAATTCAGTTTTTGTTTAAAATAAATAACATAGAAATCAAAAGGGAATTTTTATATATATATATATATATATATATATAGAAAAAAAAGCATAGAACAAAAAATTGGGATTTTTATATATAGATCATTGTTTTTGAAAATCTAAAAAGCATTGGTTTTAAAAATAAAAATAGCAATGGAATTTATAGATATTTATATATCATTGTTTTAAAGTAGAAGTAACGAAATAAAAATATAATTTTTATATTATAGAAAGGGTAAAAATATAATTTTTATATGAGTAGCGAGATAAAAATTCGATTTTTATATATTGAATAGCAAAGTAAAAATTCAATTTTTATATATTGAATAGCAATGTAAAAATTCGATTTTTATATATTGAATAGCAAAGTAAAAATTCGATTTTTATATATTGAATAGAAAAGTAAAAATTCGATTTTTATATATTGAATAGCAAAGTAAAAATTCGATTTTTATATATTGAATAGCAAAGTAAAAAATTCGATTTTTATATATTGAATAGCAAAGTAAAAATTCGATTTTTATATATTGAATAGCGAAGTAAAAATTCGATTTTAACATATGTAGAGAATACGGACATCGAAGATGACAAAAAGGCGAGGACGATGAAGATTTCCCTAAATGAAGAGTCGTGGTATTGGATAGCTATCGGTGAGAATTTCTCACCTTTCAATTTCATTTTCTAGTTATATATATATACTAGGATGCAGACGGTGTTTAGTAGCACCCGACACCCGTCATCCACAGACCATGGATGGCTTGTTTGTTAAATTGTTTGGTTGTGTAGTTGGGTAGTTTATTTGGTTTGAATTGTTTGTTGAAATAAAATTGATTTGATTAATGTGTGAATGGCGTGGGCCTTCACTAGACCGGGGATATGGCTAGGCCTTGTCCCGTTTCTAGTATCGTGCCGTTATGCCGCCGAAATTTTCTAAAATATGTTAGAAAGATAAAAATAACATTTATTGAATAAATGAACTGAATAGAAATTCATGTGTTAAAATAAAATGTTTTATCGTTAAAATATATAATTTTTAACGTGAAAGTGAATAAATAAATATTTATAAACAAATCGGCCGATTTGTTTATATACACTGATTTGACTGATATTGATTGGGTCGATAAATTTTACACATCGCCCAACTGCACAACTAAATCTATGTTTGATTGTTTGAAACCCCACACGGGTGTTGGGATGAAATTTGAAGTTCACTCATTCTGATTGATTAAATGTGTCGATCGATTGATTGACAGGCTGTTATAAGCGTTAGATATCTATATTTGATGCTTATACAGTGTAGTGCACTTTGGTTGATGGTTGATTATTTTTCAATGCTATTATGTACGTGTGATGTGTGAAAATCCATATGATTAACTTTATATGGTAATTGATTGGGCCTCATTCAAATTTAGAAAATAAAGAATATTATAAAATAAAGGTTCATGTGTTGACAGTACTCATCCGTTGAGATTAGTCATGTGTTGAACGAAATATTTTAATAATAAAATTTACATCTTTATCAATATAAAATAAAGGTTCATGTGTTGACAGTACTCATCCGTTGAGATTAGTCATGTGTTGAACGAAATATTTTAATAATAGAAATATTTGAAATAGAAATATTTGAAAAGGAAATATTTGAAAAAGAAATATTTGAAATAGAATATTTGAAATTAGAAATATATGAAGCCGTGTTGATTAGATTGACGCCATTTTGACGTGAACGATATTTATATCGATTTTATTCATTTTAAAATGAATATTGAAAAATGATTTCGAAATCGAATATTTTGAAATGAAATTTGAATCGAATTGAAAAGAAAACGAATTCGAATTGAATATATAACGAATTTGATTTTAATTGAATATATAACGAATTTGATTCGAATTGAATATATAACGAATTTGATTTCAATTGAATATATAATGAATTTGATTCGAATTGAATATATAACGAATATGATTTCAATTGAATATATAACGAATTTGATTCGAATTGAATATATAACGAATTTGATTTCAATTGAATATATAACGAATTTGATTTGATTAGAAAATGAATTGAATTTGATTTGATTAGAAAACCAATTGAATTTGATTTGATTAGAAAATGAATTGAATTTGATTTGATTAGAAAATGAATTGAATTTGAATTGAATAGAGAATGAATTGAATTTGAATTGAATAGGAAAACGAATTCGAATTGAATTGAATTGAAAAGAAAATGAATTCGAATCGAATTAAAATCGATTTGAATTGAAATCAAATAGAAATGAAGGTAAAAAGGATTTATAATAGAAAATTCAATTTTGATTTGAATTTGAAATAAAGGCTGAAATCGTTTTTGAAATGAATTCAAAACTATTTATAAAATTCGTTTTAAATAGTAATCGACGAAATATATATTATATATATTATATATATAATATAATGGCCTGAATAGAACGCGTCGCGCCGCGGCAGTTCGCGAATTTCGACCATTAACTTCGAACGAATATTACGGGAGATCCGACCGTCGGATTCTCCTGAAACCGGAACCGTTGGGTTCGTATCGAAAAGAGCTTTCTAACGAATATTAGAAATTTGAAATCTAACAGTTGGATTTGGAATTATGTCCAAATCAAATTTGAAAAAGGTCGCTGTAAGTGCAGTTCGATGACCGTTGATGGAAATCGACTGTACGGGCCTTGATAAAATTATTAAAAATAGTAATAATTTGTGTGAAATCATAAGAAATGATTTAGAAAGAATTGAGATGAAAAACTCCATACTTGAAAAGATAAAAATAGATTTTTATCGAAATAAACTAGTTTTGAACTAGAATTATAATTCTATTTATTTTTAAGTAAATAAATTGAATTTGAAAAGGGTTTTAAAAATAACCAGAATTTCCAATGATTGCATTGGAGTGGATTTGAATCGAAATTGTCTTCGGAATATTTCGATGTTGGAATTCGTGATTATACGGATGTTGTTATGGAAATTTGAAAGATATATATTTATATCGTTATTTCCAATACAACATTTGTTAATCGTAGAATTTGATATTGAATATAAGCCGATATATTTTCTATTCAGAGCCTTGTATTGAACATCAAATGTGATTTGGGTCTGTCGTGAATGGTGTCTTCATTAACACTGTTCTTGAACCCAGTTGAGAAAAGATTAAATCTTTTTATTTAGATTTAATGAAGTGTACCAATTAAATAATATTTAATTGAATTGATATTGATTTTTGGGTTTATCGTGGACAGTGTTTTAAATAACACTCGTTCTTTAACCCAATAATTAATGGAATGTGATTTTGGGTTTATTGTGAACCGTGTGTTAAATGACACTAATTCTTTAACCCAGTCAAAGATTAAAACTAAGTGGAGTTTTAATGAATCTTTAATTAGATTGAAAAGATCGAAAATGGAGTACCACCAGTTTTGCTCCAGGCGATAGTTAAATCTTTAATTAGATTTGAACGTGAAATGGTAATTGAATTTACCGATAACACCATGGTGTTAGATATGAAGTATAACCAGTTTTACTTCATGGAATGAATAGGTTGGGATTGGGAAATTAAAACAAATGATTATTTCGGTAAGGTTCGCTAATCCCGACTAGTTTGAATTGATATTCAAAAATAGATTAAAGAATAAATTCAAGAAATTTATCTTGGATAAAATTAATGGGAACCTTTCCCTATGAATGTGAAATTTAGAAACTAACTGTCAGTTAGCTAAGCAGAATGGTTTTCTGGATATTGATCTGATGTTGGTTTCGGCCTTCGGGGTTAATATTTGGGGAATTATTCTCTTGATTAATTTACGGTTAGTGACTGATGAATTGGAATGAGGCGTATGTTGTGTTTGTGTAACATTTATTCTTAATATACGCGGGTTGTTCGGAAAGGCCAGGTTTATACCCATTCTGAATAATCAATTCGACGATATGTCGAAGATGAAGACGGTGGTTGAAGACTGGAAGTCTTCACATCGTTGGGATAATTACTGACGATCCTGATTGGACTGTACACCCAAGAGGATGGAAATAGTTGGTGGTCGTCCAGACGTACTTGGAGATGGATGGATATGCGAGGAAAGTGCCTACGGTTTCGTTCAGACCCAGAACGGACTTGTAAATGGATAGTGTGTCTGACGTTGTATTCCTTTATAGTGTATTTGGTGATCTCTGCTAAATATATATCTGTTTGGTGGCAGAGAATTTATTCTCTTGCTATACACCCTTCTCTGAGACGTACGAGCCTAGAGGTTATATATTGGCAGAAATCAGTGGTACAGTATGGACTGACAATGTGGCATGCTGAGTTGCATGGATCAAGGCTTTTGTTGAAAAGCAAAGTCTTGTGGTTGATGATCAAAGCACGGCCTTGTGTGGCGTAGCTTTGTGTAACGTTGATTCGCGAGTATCACACCCGGTATGAACCAAAAAGGGGAGACGGACATCAGGGAGGACATGCGTTTCTTTCTAGTTAGGAGTGGCGTCAGTGCTTGAACTGGCTGACGAGTTTGACTCATGTGGATGTTGCTTATTATTACTTGCTGAAAAGCGAGGCGCCTCGTGATATCGGTTTCGGCCGATGCTTCTGGTCGGCTGACGGGCCAGGCTTACGCCCCAAAGGGCGGGGAAACGCAGTGTTCAGGCATAATAATCCACATCGGTGGACCGACCCTGACGATCCAAGGCTTGCCTGCACGCTTGCCTGTGGCTCGGGCTAGAGAGTCACAAATCGGTAGAGGATCTTGCCCCTAGCCTCGGTTCATACCATAAATGATAACCCAACTTCCAATACGACATTGCGGTTTTGATTGTAAACCTATATATGGCGACATAGTGGGATGGGGCGCTTATGCCGCGTATGATTGATACTTATGATTTGAAGTTGTTTTATACACTATGCACTTAAAATAGTATCAAATGATTTCTTTTAAACGTATCAAGCATTCTTGGCTATTATAAGGTAAAAACCCTATCCTCCGGCTTGCGTTGCATTGTGTGATGGGAACTGGGTCTTATAATAGCTTCATTTTTCTTTATTTAGCATTGCGCTGTTGTTTTATGCACTGGTATTCTTGGGAGGAAACCCGTTCCGTGTTATACGGCGTGGTCCCTTGATTTACCTAACTTTAAAAATAAAGACTAATAACTGTTTTAGTTCTCACACCAGTCACATGACTGACCTGGAGTTTATTGTTTTTAACCTAAACTCTGGGTGCCCTTATTTTGACACGAGCAGCTAGTAGTTTTGGTTTTGCAGATTTATATTCACAGGATTCTGGTTTACAGCTGGAACGATATCCGGAAAGCTTTGTATCCGTATATCTCCTTCTAGTTGTGTATTGTATTATTTTCCGCTGCTATGTAATTTATTGTAATCTCTGATATTTCTGTGTAATATTCATTTATACTCTGTATATTCTTGTAATCTGATGTATTGTTGTAATATACAATGAAATGTTCTTCCGTGTGCGTTCTGTTGTGTCGTGTTCTCAAACGATAGGGCGTTTCGAACGGTCTGGGTCGGTTTAGCGACTGGTTCGGACCGAGCGAAATTCCTTCTCGTCACATAAAATGTATATTACGTTGTCTAAGCAATACCAAAGATTTTGGGCTTTTCTATCCGAAAGATTGTTCCTTTGAATTAGTATCTTTCAGTGATGCTGATTTTGGAGGATCATGGACGGATCGAGAAAGTACAAGTGGTACATGTCACTTTATTGGCAAATCACTAGTCTCTTGGTTTAGCAAGAAACAAAATTGCGTTTCACTATCTATGTGTGAAGCTGAATATATATCAACAGCTTTGGCTTGTGCTCAAGTTTTATACATGCAACAAACACTTAAAGATTTTAATATAAATTTATCAAAATCAACTATTTATTGTGATAACATGAGTGCGATAAACTTAACTATAAACCCAATTAATCACTCTCAAACTAAACATATAGATATTAGATATCATTTTTTACGTGATAATATAGAAAAAGAAGTAATTAACTTGGAATTCGTGTCATCTGAAAATCAAATTACTAAATATCTTCACAAAACCATTACTTGACAACACATTTATTAAATTAAGAAGAGAACTAGGCATCGTTTAATTTAAAGATTTGTAAGAAAATTTTAAGTCTAAAAATGAATTTTCCAAAAATAAAATTTTCTGCATCAACCAAGACTCGAACACTGGTGACATAATTATTAGTTGGATAGCCTTCCCATTTGGCTAGTAGGTGTTTATTGTCTATCTTAAACATTCTAATGTACTTATAGTTTTATATATTTGATTAGAAATAGTATCTTAATTAATAATCTATTATTAACATTAATTTATGGTCCATATTTCGTTTACTAAACACCACAGAAACTATTCCTAATAAAAAGGAAATGTTCACTCATAAAAGCAAGATAAAACTATTACGAGCTATATACAAACAAAAGTGAAAATCAAAAGTTTCTATCCAAATTCATTATGTCTTTACATTCCAATTCATCCAAGTCCTCACCACCATCAACTCCAATTCATATAACTACTCCAAAATACGATCCAGTTTATAAATGGTCTTCGTGTCACACTGGATATACACTGGAAAGTAAGAAATGTAAATGTGCACTAGCTATATCACCATCAACCAAAGAAAAAATCGATGATATCCATCATTTTCAATAGCAACAACTTTATCTTCAACGTGAGCTATATTTTGAGCAAAATTACAGTGAGAAGATTAACCTTCTTAGAGCAAATTTCTTTAAGAGTATGATGAACTGTCAAGCCGGACGTTCACGATCCATCTTCATCATGGACTCCATGGAATCAAAGTCCAAAACGACCTATGTACACTCCAAATTCCTGGGATAGGAATTTTGCAACTAATGAAGAGGCTAAGAAGAAATTATCTCTAAAGAAATCGTCATCTTCAGAGTCTGAATAAGCTTTCAGGATTTCTTATCTATTTAAGAACAAAAATTTGTTTCTAGAATAATATTTTGTAATCATTAATGTAAGTTTATTTTGAATAAAGTTGCATTGTTTTATCTCTACTTAGAACTAAATGAACAAAAATAATTGAAATTTTACTTTGTTAATAGATACATAATCTACATTATTCTAGTTCTACGACAAAAACAAAAGAGTTTAAATTCGAAATCGATAAACTTTTAAAATAAAAGTTCACAACTCTAGAAAAAACTTCAGATTCATCCGTCTGATTCAAAAAATTTAGACGTCTGAACGTTCCTGATATAAAAAAAATAACCCAGGATTCAAACATTTGATCTCAACCAAACAGCCGTATGAAAATAAGGGATGCTCTCGGGTTGCTATTTTTCTTAGTTCAACCATCTGAATTGAGAATTCAGACATCTGAACTATTCCAAATCCATTTTCTTTTGTTTTCATACCCGAAACCCATTTAAAACTTTCTCCTATATCAACACTTAAACGTTGAATTCCTCTATTCACAAAACCTAAAAATGAAATTCACTTAACAATTTCAACATTCAAAATCCCTAAACTCAAATTCCAATCAAATATCATGTCTCCAAGAACAAAGAAGTTAAAAACTTCCACAGATCCTACCATAGATCAAGTCAAGCATTGGTTACACAACGATGTTGCTATTCAAAGATACAAGGCCATGAAGAATTCTAAGATTTATCCTAGCTTTTTCATCAAGTTTTATGAGTTTACAGGATATTAAATTCAACACATAGCAAGGTCCACTCATTTTGAATCTTTAATAAGTTATGATGATAATAATAAGATATTAGATCGACTTCTTATTAAGTTATTTCTGGCTAATCTTAACTTGGACTTTGAACAACCAAAGATAGAAACAATATGATTTGGTCCAAGGTTTGTGGAATTTCTATGTTTATCCCCATTGCACGTCTTTGTCATATACTACATTGTTCATTCGAAGGAATTGATATTGACAATGTCGAGGTTGACATGGATGAAAGAGATAAGGTCTCACAGAGATTTTATCTGATTATTTACTCGATATGTCAAAATTGAGATGGACTGCTTTACGAGCCCAAGCTCGTATTATTCACCGGACTTTAATTCGATCTCTCCAACCTCACAACGATAGTTATGAGAAAGTATATAAAAGAGACTTTCAAGCCCTATATGCCATCTACAACAATACTCAAGTGCATTGGGCAAAGATTATAATGGATGAGTTTCTCGACATAATCTTTAAAAGGAAATATAAAACGATTCATTATGGTGCTTATATCATCCGTATCCTACTTGACTCAAGGGTTAAGCTTACCGAATCCACTACATCGTCAATAGGAGAAATTGGTGTGCATACCTTAGCATTGATGCGTATTCCCGCAAGACCACCTGCCTTAAACATTATTTCCTTAGAGCAATGGCAAATAAATGTCGCTAATAAGATAGAACAACCCACCAAGCCTACAACTTCATAGAGGCCATCTTCTTTCGTGACACTTGATGATGAAGATACTATACAAGTTGTTTGTTAGAAAGAAAATCCGAAGAAAGCACTTGCTATTATTTCCAATAATCAACTCAAATTGCAAAAACAAATGACTATGTTTCAAGATAAATTGGAACGATGCTTTAACTCGATCAAGGGCTTTCTATTGAAGATTTGGAATAAAATAGCTTGTTTCGGTACTTCTTCTTCCGAGGTCTACGAGCCTACTATCTTTGAATAGTCTATCGAGGAAGAAGTCGATGATGAGGAAGACGATGAAGCTGGCTATAACGATGATGGTGGGGATGAGTGGTCATTTTAGTTTAAGTTTAACTTTAGTTTGGTTTGTAAATGATATTTCTTCGTTTTAAGACTCTAAGTTCTATACTTATGTATGTAAATATTTGATGTTTGAACATGTGTGATGTTTGTGTTGATATCCTATGTTGAAAACTTATGTCACATTCTTAAACTTGGGATGTTTGTTTTGAACTTGTGATATTTTGGTTATATCATTTATATAATAATCACCACAAATTATATAGTTTAGGTAAAAATCATTAAGATATATATATATATATATATATATATATGTCTGTTTAACGTATGTACTATCAGTTCAATTAAAGTCAAACATGTATAGATTATTAGTTCATATATACGATCTTGTCGATGACAAAGGGGGAGAAAAATATGTAGCATATATACAGGGGGAGAAATATAGTCTGGGGGAGCACAGGTAATATTTTTCTTCTCATATATATATATTTTAAGTCATATATAGTTGTCATCATCAAAAAAGAGGAGATTGTTAGAACCTCCATTTTTGGACTAGATTTTGATTACGACAACTATATATTGACGATGTTATTTACTAACATCTTTTACAGGAAAAAAGATAACTATAAAGTTTAAATACACGAAGATTCGACAGGAAGATATATTGGTCATGGTGTTAAAATGGTAGACTTACAAAGCTAACGCCAATTTGCTGGGTAGAAATCAACCGAATTTAGCTCAACCAACGAGATAATCTCCTTAAAAGGTAGCAAGAACCGTCGATGGGGGCACTTCCACATATCGAAAGAATAAGGCATTGATTTGCTAACCGAGATCCCTTTCACAATCAAGCGTTTAGAGACGCTGCTGATGTCTGTCCTGTGGAGCATCGCACCAATGAGGAGTACATCTCTAGGATGATCACATAAATAATGAAGGAGATCATGACAAGGTGATGATGATGAGGATTGGGGATTCGCTCCTAGTCGTGCACCTTTCACAGAAAATATATTAGACACTGAATATCTCTAAGAAGTTCAATCCTTCAACCATGCCGGCATACAACATTATAACTCATCCCAATTTATTTCTCTTCAAGTCTGATTGGCACATGAAGAGAGCATGAGCGATGGACGAATTAAAGTGCTGATATTTTCCTATCTATTTGAAGGGAGTCACATCACTCTAGTTTACAAAATTCTTGCCAAAGTCTATTGATTGATTTGGAGATCTGGCATGTAAATTTAAGAAATAGTTCAGGAATTATACATTGATGGATAAAGTCATCATGTCCCTATCTGGAACAACTCACGACCCCTGAGAATCGTTAAATTACTTTTTGAACTGGTTCAACACCGCGATGATGGAAGTTAGCAATCCTGAGCCAAAGATAGTGATAATGGCATTGGTGTATGCTGTCTACAAAGAGACAGAATTTAGAAGGTAGGTTAAGATGAAAGAACCCAACTCATTGGAAAATTTCTGTGAAAACACCGAGGAGTTCATTAGAATGAAAGATGTTGTTTCTACTACAAGTAGTGTTGTTGGTAATGTTCAGAATCAAGACACAGTCGATCCCAAGAAGGACCATGCGCCTAGAAAGACGAAAAAAAGTTGATAAATTAAAAAATGGGAAATGAGAACGGAGGAAAAGGAGGAAAGGACAACAAATGTCTCTTGTACTGCAGGCCTGAAGACTTCACTGCCTTGAACGATACTCCTGAAAACATCTTCCTAGCCACGAAACATGAAGAATATTTCCCGAAACCAGCTCCCACAAAGGTTAAGGAAAATTAGAAGCAGTCAGGAAGGTTCTATCGTTTTCATAGCGTTTCGGGACACGACACTAAAAATGTCCTCACTTGAAGAATCTAATTGAAGAACTCATCAGACAAACTAAGTTGCAGCAGTATGTTAGGAAGCCGTAAGTAGTAGATCTGTCACCAACGACGCAAGGACAATGGTTTTGTCCAATCAACTAGGCCAGAGTAATTGAGCTAGTAGACAGAATAATGGAAAACTTGTTATCATTACTATATCCGGTGGATCACATCCATCACATGAAATTCAGGGTGAGATGGAACAATATTTGAGTGCTCTGAAGTACACTCCCAAGATGGAAAGTTGCTTAGCTTTGAAAAATGGAAGCCTAGATAAAAATCATAGAATGTTCAACTATGACATTCTCTTTAGAGATAGATATTTTTGAAGGTGTACAATCTTTCACACTCGATCCTATGGGTGTAACGGTAGGAATTAGACCAGCAACGGTGAGAAGAGTGATCATTGATTATGGAGCATCAGTGAATATTCTATTCAGGAAAACTTTTACTCAGAGGACGTTGCCAATGATGGATTTGTATGCATGCCAATTAAAAATCCAAGGGTTCTCGGGCAAACCAAAACTGACCATTGGGACTATTGATCTGCCTGTTAAAATCGAAGAAGGATAAAGAAGAGTCGTGTTGATCAGACCTTTGTTATTATTGATGAAAATTCCACTTACAATGCCTTCTTAGGAAGGCCGGCCCTAATGGATTTTAAAATCTCCCTGGCGCCGTGGTGTCTAGTGATAAAGTTCCCAATGGAAAATGGAGTCAGCACGGTAAAAGGAGATCAAAATGTTGCTTGAGAATGTTATATTACCGAGTTAAGGGAAGCAAAGAAAAAGCAAAAGGGAAAAAGTGTGGGGAGATCCCTCCGCATTCAAGAGCCCATCTTTAGCAACTAAATGAAAACCCTGCGTCGGGGAACATAGTAGTGCTCGTAAGGTTATGGATCCCAAGAAAAGGGATATCAGGACAACTAGGCATCGCTTGCTGAGATTACGTTGCCTGTCTAAGTAGATCCAAATGACCTAACACGAGTGCTCAATATTGGGTCTCAACTCAATCAAAAAATGCAAAGGGAATTGATTGTTATTCTCAAATAAAGTTAATCTAGACATGTCTGCCTGGAGTCATGTAGACATGTGTGGAATCTTCTCCAAAGTGGTGAGCCGCACATTGAACTTAGACCCCCTTGCACTCCATTTAAGAAAAAAAGAAAAACCTAAGGCCCAAAAAGATCAGTCGCTCTGAAGGAATAAGTAAGATTGACGGAGAATGGATTTATCAAGGATTCTGTATATCCAGAATGGGTTTCCAGTCCTGTGTTGGCAAAAATGGAAAGGGTAAGTGGCGAGTTTACATAGATTTATCCAATCTGAACAAGGCATCCCCCAAGGAGAGTTTCCCGTTACTCTAAATTAATCAATTTGTAGATGGGATGGTAGGACACTAGCTATCACCATTTATGGATGCTTGTTCAGGATATAGCCAAATCATGGTGCATGAGCTAGATTAGGAAAATACAAGTTTCAATACTGATTTGAGACTATACTGCTATCAGGTGATGCCATTTGGAATAAAGAACGATGGGGTAACCTATCAGTGGCTTGTCAATATGATATTCAAATCCCAGGTTGGTAAAACCATGGAGGAGTACGTTTGATGATATATTGGTCAAATCACAAGTAGAAGCAAATCGTACAGATAGCCTAGCTGAGACTTTTGATATATTCTGGAAATATGGTTGAAGCTCAATCATTTGAAATAATCATTTGGAGTGTCTTCTGAAAAGTTTCTAGGATTCATGGTAAGTGCCAGGGGTATTAAGCAAACCTGATACATATCACAATGTTAAGGGAAGTACAACTCCTAGGAACAAAAGGAAACCTCAAAGTCTGAATGGAAAAATTGTAGCACTAAGTTGACTCATCTCGAAAGCTACAGAGAGGTGTATCCCATTCTTCAATGCTTTGAAGAAAGGAAGGAAGAATTTCGAGTGGATATACAACTTTTTATGAGTTAGTAAGGCATGAGGAGGCTCCACTAATGCTTTCTGTTAACTATATTTTTCATCAACACCGGAATATAGGAATATGATTGTGGACCTAGGGAAACCTAGGTGTAATCTAGCTCTTAAAAGTGTGATTTAACTTGTCGTTCCTTAGATATCAAGATCCAAATCCCAAAGATTAGTTACTCTCCCCCAAGAGGTGAGTATCACGCTTACGAGACTTAAGGGTCAGCAGTTATCTTGGGATAGGGCGTTGTAAGCTCGAAACTAATCGACGCTAGATGGCTCATTGGGGGTAATTCGGTAATTAACTCCAAGTTTAAGGTTTGAACTCAATAAATTGGATGAAAGACAAGAATAATCGATGGCAAGTGCTAAGTATCTCTTTTATTGATTACTTGAAGAAGTACATAAGAGTTTACAGTAGAAATAGAGAAATCCCCAAATCGATTTACAAATTAGGGTTTTGTCTCTTAAAATGAATACAAGAGTTTAGAATGAGGATAAGTCCTTCAAGATGTGACCCCTGTTGTCTTATTTATAGGCAATTTGGGCCCCTTTGGTAGCGGTCCAGTAGAAGCTAGGTTCCGCCTTAAACATCTGGTATCGGCCTTCCTTTGGTGCCGGTAGTAAGCCCTGACTATCGGCTCGCTTTAGTAGCTTCTGGGTGCTGTTGTTAGCATCGGTATCGATACCAATCCATTGGTACCGATAAAATTTCTCCTATATTGGTATTATGCTTTTTCCTTTATGCTTTTGGCTTTGGTTTTGTATTATAGCTAGTATGTCTGGTGTCTAGCTTATTGCTTTCACCTCTTGTTCATGGTATCAGATTTTGTGCTTAAGATACTTCCTCATGGCATCGATTCCATGTCTTTGTCTTTGTTGTCGATATCGATACCAAGTTGCACATTCATTGTGGGTTGTTATCAGTATCGTGCTTTTATTGTTACTTCTTGGTATCGACACTAAGCTTATTTTCTATTCTGTATTGGTGTCGATATCACATGTTCCAAGTCCCTGTATTGGTATCAAATTTCTGCTCCCATCTTTCTTGCTTTCGGTGTTGGCTTGGCTCTTTTTAGTCCTTCTTCTTCTGGTATCGGTTCTTCTTGGTGCTTTATTATCAACCTAAGGCTTCCTAGGCCTCCATTATGTTGTCAACTTTCTCCCGATACCCCTTCACCTTAATTTGGTTTGGATATCGAAATCTGGTAGTAACACTTTCCAATCCCACAGCTAAGGAAGATTGTTCATATATATGGCGGTGTCCTCTTATGCTTCAAGCACCGCCTTGGTACGAAAATAGGCATGGGTTTATTGGCCTGTGTACTACATTAGCAAAATATTCACTGGAGCATAAAGGAATTATCCAAAGCTAAAGAAGCTCATGCATTTCTTGATAATTGCATCAAGAAAGTTGCGGTCTTACCTCCGAGCTCGCCCTTTAAAGGTACTCACCGATCAGCCGTTGAAGCAAGTCTTGTTTTTCCCATAAACTTCAGAAAGATAGTTGAAATGGAACATCGAACTAAGCCGGTTCGATGTAACGTACTATCCCTAAAGAGCGGTAAATGGGCGAACTTTGATGGATTTTATCGCCGAGTTCATCATTAGGAACGGAAATGAGGATAAGTTGACTAAAGTAGTTGTTCAATGGAAACTGTTTGTTGATGGATCAATAACGATAATGCTCCAGTGCAGAAGTACTCTTAGAAACTCTCAACGGGCAGTGTAGCACCCCATTCTCTATAAACACTATTGATGTTGTTGTCATCTATATTGTCAACTTTCAATGATAGAAAATCGAATGTTAATCAACTATAACATCAAAAAACACAGGAGTATGAAAAATTTCACAAAACATTCATTGATAAAGTATTTCATTCATACTAATCCTTCGCATAACACGTTCAAAGAAAATATAAGTGATTACAAAATACAATCTTCGAGAGCGACATACGAAGATGCCCGCTTGGTTGATCAAAGTCCAAAATAGTGGCAACTATAAACTTTTTGATACGTACAAACAAAAGACAAAGCAAAATACATCAGAAATCCCAAATAGTTGTAGCCTTCTGCTTTCCTCTAAAAACTTATTCGAATAAGATACCTAAAAGACCTTAACCCTCATCCTACTCAATTGAGTACCTAAGAGTTCAAGGAAAAAAAAACAAAACTATGGGTCAATCAAAAAGACTAATGCGAATAATAACCTTTCTACTTGACATAAGTAATATCCAACGAGACCGCGTCGCATAGCGGAACGTGTTTCCCTCTCTCTAGAATTATACTACAAAACAGGACTAACTTGTACTCCTGCACTTTAATGGTTAGCATAAATATCACAACAATGCATACAACAATAACAACATATAACATGCAACACACAATGTGTAACAACCCGTATTTTCAATAACCTGTAATGATGTAAATCGAGGCAGAATTTAATTCTAAAATCTGAATCAAGGGAAACGGGCTATGCCATTGCGTTCGTCTCGGAAAAATACGCGAAATAGAGTCCGAGTTTTCGAAAATCGGAGTCCGTATGACCCGATTAAGGCCCAACGAAGTTTTCAGAAAAATTCAAAGTAAAAACAGATTTCAAATTCAAGTTTGAATTTGGAAATTTGGGCCAGTTTGGGTCAGGCGGGAAAATTCCTGCCAGAGCACCCAAGTCGACAGCCCTGTCGACTTGGGAGTCGACTTGGTTGGACCCAAGTCGACAGCCCTGTCGACAGCCCTATCGACTTGGCTGTCGACTTGGTCCAGCCGGGCTGTTTAGCCTGGTGCACCATTTAGAGATTGTGTTGAGCTTGGGGGCCAGATTCGGTTTTGAGGGCTGAGATTGGAACTAGGGTTTAATCCTATGGCCTAAAACACTTGCCTAATCTATAAATAAGACCCTAAGCTAGCCCTAAATCATCATTAATCAATCCTACAACTAAACTATGGCAAAATCAATCCTCTCATGGCCTCCACTCTCTTCATAAAATTCCTAAATAAATTTCTATGAGATTTTACATGCATACAAGTGTTTTCAAGCTTGTATGAGCATCATTAGCTTGCATTCAAGTCAAGTTTCTATATTTGCATCATAAAGAAAGAGTTTTGATCATTTTGGATCAAGGGTTTTTATGTTAGAGCTTGCATTTTGGGTCTATTTGATTGCATAAGGGCTTTCTTATATTTGCTATACTCATTTGAGTCCTCATAAGCATTGTAAGCCCTATTCTACTTTCATACTTAAACTCTAAAGTTAAATGTATGATATGCAAGTTTGCCATGATATGCAAGTTTACTATGATGTGTTATGCAAGTTTACTATGATGTGTTATGCAAGTTCATCAAGTTATGTTATGCAAGTTTGATATGCAAGTTTGTCATATGATATGCAAGTTATGTTATGCAAGTTTGATATGCAAGTTTGTCATATGATATGCAAGTTATGTTATGCAAGTTTGGGATGATCATTTGGTTCATGTTATCATGTTATGCAAGCTTATCTTGAGTATATGAACATAAAGCTTCAAGCTTTATGCTAAAGGTTGCATTTTGGCAACGTGTAAGTTATCATATCTCTTATGATAACTTGCATGTGAGGCTAAATGCGAGCTTATGGCCATTTCTACATGTCATTTAGTACCATGTATCACCAATTATGCCAAGTTTGGTTCTATGTATGCTTTTGGGGCCTAAAAATGTAATATGCAAGTGTATGAACACATGAACATTTCATATGCCACCATGTTGAACTTGTGGCTTCAACACCTTTATGTCATGATTATGCCAAGTTCCCTCTTTCTATCCTTTATGCGCTATTGCGATATGTAAGCGATGGGATTGCGTTTGGGGTTGGGTAAACTTAAAAGACATAAAAACATAAGCTTGGGAATTTACCTATTAAGTTAGGTCTACCCATTGGGAATTTACCTATTAAGTTAGGTCTACCCAAATGCTTGAAAACTTGTAACGTGTTTTGGAAACATGATGGACATGGCACTTAGAAAAGATAAGTGTGGCCAACTCGAGGTTGGGTTGAGTTTGTAGCGTAAACCTACCCGGAACTGACCGGCTTAACTAGTTGCTACAAACAATAGGACCCAATGTGAGAAGTTGGTCATGTTGTACCTTGAACCCGAGGTTAGACCAAGTTGTGGTGTAAAGCTACCCGGACCCGCCCGGCTTAACTAGTAACCGCAACAAAGTCTAATGTGAGAGGTTAAGGCGCATTAAATTTATTAATGCCTCATGAGTAGGGTTAAGTCATGGTCCACTTAGTAATTAACCAATTTGGGCTCGGTAGATTAATCGGGGTTAAGTCGTGAACTCATCGTTACACTTAACCAAGTTAATCCATGATTAGCAAGAGGGTTAAACCGTACTTAACCCACTAGAAAAATCCTAGCAATGGGGGCCCACTCCAGCAGTAATCCCAAGTTAGTATCATCATGACCCTAGGGACTAGGCTAGGGTGGGGGCACGATTACTGGGCTGGAGGTAAGCGACCAATAAACGACGGCAGGGTGGTACGCCGATGTAGTTCCGGACGGACTATGGTCGTGCACGTAGTCCGTATTTGGAGAAGTCAAGCATGGGTACCAGTAGATCGAGACTGTAACGTCCCACATTTTTGTCGGTTCGTATTTGAATATTTAAATCAGTTTAAATATTGAATTCAGAATATAAATGGATTTATATATTAATTAAAACGAAGTTGAACGTGTATAAATATATATTAATTATAATCGAGCTCAGAACGACCCTGCAGTTCGTTATTTAACGTTCTGAACTTCAACTGAGTATACCGGACTCGTGTTAAATCGGATTTCGGCAAAACAAGAAGCGTTGGAATCTGTTGAACTGTATCTTTCCAACAGAAGTGAAAAACCAAGATTTCTTCGAATATATTGCAAGATATGTCCAAATCAAATATTCGAAAAGTCGCTGTAAAACCGTTTATCGACCGTAACGGTTAATTGAATATAACTTGATATCGGATGCAAATCGGGACAAAGTTCTTTTGAGGCGCAGCGATAATTTAATTTTTAGAATTTTACTACAATTTTTAATTAATTAAATATGCAACTTTTTATTTGGAGTATTGTGCACCCTGTATCGGTATTTCAGGATTTCAAAATATGAGTCAATCTACCAGTATTATTATATTTTTCGGATCGTGACACCTCATTGAGCACGATTGTACTCTTACTTCTGTCCGTAGTGGTCAGTATATGGAGACAAACTTTTATGCAATGAGGTGCTCTTAATAAATATACAAGTATATTAAATGATTTCTTTGCAACTAAGAAAAAGGATGCCGCAGCTATGAAGTGAAAGAACCATGCCCTATAAGCTACAAACATACCCAAATTCTTCATTTCAAAAGAAAACACATGCTAAGATTTGTACAGTACCCCCAAAGACGTGCTACCCTAAGCACATGCAGCTATTGCTTTCCATTTAAGCAAAGAGACCATTCCCCTATTGTTCAGAAGCACCTGCAAAAACACAGCCCTACTCCCTCTAAAAAATTCCTACTGCGTTAGATATAAGCAAGAAATCCATACGCCTAGGAAGAAAACTACTGTACACCCTAAGTTACCTATATAAAAACAAATACATTCTTAAGAACTAAATCACAGCAAGGCCTACCCTAACAAAACACCATACCCTAAAGTAAACATCACACGTTTCATCGAAGACCATACTTTAGCCTAGCATAGACTAGCTATTTATACACGTTCTATCAGATCACGCCCATGACCTAAAGAGAGAAAAGCCTAAAACCTATTTGCCTATAGCTTAATACTTAAGCATACTCCTCTATATAAACGCAAGCCCCTGAAGAACAGAAGAACGAAAGGAAAAATCTATTAAAAATCCAAATACCAATCCAAATAAATAGAGCGGTGGCTCGTAAGTATGTCTGAGGAGAGGAGCGTGAGCTTTAGTGAGAAGGGGGGAGGCTCTAACAGACTGGACGGGGTTTGATTGTGGCGCTGGCGCACGTGGGGCTTTTGAAGAGAATGGGAAGAAGTTCAACACGATAAGAAAGGGCGAGATCTGAAGAGGAGAGTTGAACGTGTGGGATTTGAATATGGATGAATGAATTAGTGCATGAGGGCTGGGCGCGTGTGCATGGTAGGAGATGGATGCGTGAGTGTTTGCATGTGAGGGGGCATTTACATGTTGCATGGGGTGTGGGGTTCATGAAGTATGAGTGAAGTAGTATGCGAGATCTAGGAGAGGGAGGAACATCTCCTGTTTTGGCTTTGATGGAAGAGTTTCAGCATGAGTCAATAGAAAAGGAGAAAGGGGGACGTTGTGCTGATGTTTGACTGCATGGGGGTGTGAGCATGCAGAATGTCTGAATGTGATAGGCCCGTGTAAACTGGATGTGTTACGGTTAGGTAAAGAATCATTGGAAGTGAGGTGGCCTCGCTAAGCCTATGGTGTCAACAGCAAAGAAGTACGGGAAGAAGAAGTGGCGTACAAGATGTGATGGAGCTGTCAGAACGCGAGGCAAGGGGTATGTTTGAGTTGAGCGAGTGCAAGTTGTGTAGAGGAGATAAAGAAGAACGACTGGGTAAACATGGTGAGAAGTGAATGGGGGGGGGGGGGTGTCGGACGTGTATAGTGAAGTTTACTATATGTAGGCTTATATATATATGAGAAGAAGACACCGCACGCATTGAAGTGGGATGTTGCGTGAGATCTGGACTGGGAGGGGATGGTGTACAAGGGTGTGCGGTTGCTGTCAATACAGGTTTATGGGTGACAGCAAGTTCAAAAGGTGTCGACGGACATGGAATGGCGTTCGAATGGAGCTTACGAAACTATCGGACATGGTAGCGCGTTACCAGGAAAGAAGAGTAGTTTTGAAACCATCGGGAGAGAAGTTATACACGGTACAAAGAACGGATCGGATCTGAGTTTCTCAAGTATGGATGGGCCAAATCATACAAACCAAGATGCGTTGGGATCGCATCAACAAGTAATACGTCATGGAACAGAGTTATAAAGGGAAATTATATCGCCTGATCCGGTGTGTCGACGCAAATCGTTATTTAACGGGTAACGCGCCAAGGTGAGTAAATTCACTCACTCTGATCTTTTTAAATTATAATTTAATGTTGTTTGAATGCTGTGTGATGGTCAATTAGGTAGATTACAGTTAATTTGATTGAATATTATATATCGTTACATAAGTACACCTCACCAATTAGACACTGATTCCATCGATTAGAATATCCCCTAGTATAGAGTTAGTGTAAATTGTGTTGACTGACATCTGTGGATGCGGAAACCGGTTGGAGGAATCCGACCGGATTCCTCGATATTTATATGTATTGTTTGTTTTGTATGCACTGTTTGAACCCGAATTATATTTAAAACCCCATGAGAATATTTATGTTGAACGGATATTCAACATCTGTTCGATAAATAAATAAATGATATCGATTTAGAAAGTGGTGACAGTCAACCGTAAAACCATCGTTTTGTTAAAGAGTTGATTGGCCGTCAGGCAAATCAACGAGGTTAATTATAAAAATTATATTTTTATAATTAAAAAGAAGATTTAAATTAATGATAGAAGTTCTATTATAAACCAGTATTTTAGAGTTCGTTTTATAAAATAAATAAAAACGATTGTTGGCATTTAAATGAGTTTATAAAGCAGAAATTATCCGACGATTTAATATTTGGATAATAATATTATTAGATTAATTATATTAATCTAATGTTAAGAAGTAATTAAAATCAGTTAACGAATTTACTGATGGAATGAAGTTGATTAAATCAACTGTTATTTGGGAAAATAATTATTAGGTTAATTGGTCTTCAATTAATCTAATGAAACAGTATAGAAATAAATTAATCCAAAGTAATAAGATTTAATTACCTTTTGGTTAAGAAGTTATAAATAGAACTGTGGAATGGAGAAAGCGAAGAGTAAATGTTTAATATAAATAATCAAACACCAGAGATTTCAAAGTAACGATATGGTGTTATAAAACCATAGTTAAAAATAAACATGAAAGTACGATCGGATAGATATTATAAGTAATAAGGGATTAGAGTGCAGACTTGTATCGGTTCTAAGGTAAGAACGTTGTCGATCAAGGTCTGAGAGGTAAACAAAATACCCCAACTTGAACGGCTTCGCTATTACCGAGGAACGATATCAGTTTGTAACGGAAAGAGATGTCAGGATTTTTGTAACAGAAAGAGATGTCAAGATTTTTGTAACGAACAGAGATGCCAAGATTTTTGTATAAAAGGAATATGGCAGCGTATGCAAGTCTTAGAATTATAGCGATAAAATAACACTGTTGATAAGATAAGTGTGACTGTTATGTCAAGATTAGTTATAACAAAGAATATTACAGCGTATGACAAGTTAGAACTATAGCGACAAATTAACTGCTGTTGATTTGACTTAAGCATGACTTTTATATATAGCAGCACTTCCTAGGAAACGTAATAGTTTGGTTTGAAATCCACTTATTCTAGAGTAATAAGTAACGATGTTTGTTCAAAGAAATATAAGAAAAAGTTTAGAAAAAGAATTTGGGGAATCGTATTAGAAACTAATGACAGCATTTCGATGTTCGAAATGTGATTAGAATTAAACCATTAGGATTTGGAACTGGGATTCGACAATGTCGAATGTATTAAAAGCAAATTATTTTTAGGGATTATAATCTGATATAATAATTAACATTTAGTTGTAAACAAATAAATGTTAAAGAGGATAGGAGTCAGTACTTAGTTTAAACTTGATATCGATTTGATAAGAAGTTGACTTAGAAACAGAGTTTACAAAGTGAAATAGGGATATATAAAGTATGAAAGAGATTTCGATAAACGGGATCATGGTATTGATTTATTTGATAAAGATGTTCAGATTTCTATAATAGAAATGATATTCACATTTCAAAGTGAATAATGTTTTAAAAGTGAACGTTGGGCCGATTAAAAGGTTAAAATGAAATTGGAAGTATTTTCCAATGCAAATAGGGTAGATTGTCCAAGGGTAGAAAATAAAGAATGTGAAATTAATGAAAATAGTTCGAACGTTAATAACGTATGTTTCTGGAACATGAAAGAATAAGATTTTATAATAACTAGAAATGTTTTCCAAGAAGTATGAAAAGGCTAAAACGGGATTTGAGAAAGATCTGATAAGATATGGGAATTCGAAAAATAAAACGAATGTCAAATAAAAGTGCCCGTGGTTGTGTGGTGTTTAGTTATACATTAGAATGGATGTTTGTTTTTACTTCGATGGTTAAATAACCGACTATCGAAGTGTTTTGACCATCGTTGTCAATACGGAGAGACCGGTTAAGTGATTACCTTGGCTTCGTGGCGTAACTCAATAGAGATGGAGTTAGTAATACTCTAGATTGAGTTGAGTGTATATATATGAGCGCGTATTTGTGATTAATATAAAAACTGTTTTATATTGTGTTGACTGGTCAGTCGAGTGGTTTATGAATTCTGGTCGAAACAGTAATGCAAACTGGATCGATAGGTGTTTCTAAACTCTTGAACAGAGTAATTCGACATGATATTGTTTTGAAAGCGGGGTAAATAAAATAATTTTACCCAAAGTATATCTTGATATAAAAAGAAGTGTATATCTTGATATTAATATAATATATTGGATATGTGATCATTATTATGATCGAACAGGATTATAATTAAGTTGGTTATATAAACTACCAATCGAAATATTATATAAGTATGATATGCAAAATCAGATGAGCTGAATCTGAATTAAAAACCAGAATTGAAATAAAACTCTAGAAACTTGGAAAAGAATTGAAATTGAATTTGAATTAAATATAAGGGAATTTTAAAATCCTGGGAGATTTGAAAATTTGTTTTCCAAGTGCTATGAAAGATATTTTGAAGTAATTTAAAAAATAGAGTGATTATTAATGAGTTTTTAAAGCAATATAGTATTGAACTCACTTCGATGGTTGGAAAATAAATTCCGATGATGATCGCGACATTGTCGGTGTTCATTTTCGAGCTGGTAAGTGACGGATTACTACCAAAGATTTTGTTTTGTATTGTTTGAGAAACAAGTTGTCAGAAATTCAAATGTTTTGAATTATATATGATTTCAAACTGATTTGAAATAAATCCCAGGAATTTGAATTCTGAAATAAAAATTTAACTTATGGAGTTAAAATGGTAAAAATGGAATTTAAACAAAGATAACAAAACTGGACTGAATTTGGAAAGATCCAGAATGAAAATTGTAAAAGAGAAATATTGGAAAATTCGAGTTATAAAAATGAATTGATTCTTGGAGAATAAGAATCGAATTTTGAATTCGGAAACAAAGATAACTGAATTGAGAAATAAATCAGTAAATGGAATTGGAGGTGAAATAGAAATTTGGCTTAGTAAAAGCGAAAGACTGGTTTGAGAACGGATTGATGGGAGATCAACCAAGGATGCTTGGATATGCTGGTTTGATAGCAGATGGCAGAGATAGAGTTGAATACCCAACAGAGAAGGTACACGTTTATATACGAGTATGAGATTTTTTATGAGTCAGTTTGGGCAAGCCGTTTGGCTGTTTGATTTTCTTTTGGATTGGAGAAGGCCCAGAGTGGCAAGTTGTTGTAGTACCGAGTGAGCCGTACAGAGGAGATGCTGGCGAGATTCTCTGAAAATTTAAGCTGTTAGGAAATTTTCAGAAATTTTGAAAGTATTCGAAATAATAAGGAATTAATATTTTAATAGGAAATAATCAGTTCAGTGGAAACTGGAATTATGAAGTAAACCAAAAATTTTTTTAACCATGTTATAACAGAGATTAGCATTTTCCCTATCTTAGCAATTTCGAGGACGAAATTATTTTAAGGGGGAACGTCTGTAACGTCCCATATTTTTGTCGGTTCGTATTTGAATATTTAAATCAGTTTAAATATTGAATTCAGAATATAAATGGATTTATATATTAATTAAAACGAAGTTGAACGTGTATAAATATATATTAATTATAATCGAGCTCAGAACGACCCTGCAGTTCGTAATTTAACGTTCTGAACTTCAACTGAGTATACCAGACTCGTTTTAAATCGGATTTCGGCGAAACAAGAAGCGTTGGAATCTGTTGAACTGTGTCTTTCCAACAGAAGTGAAAAACCAAGATTTCTTCGAATATATTGCAAGATATGTCCAAATCAAATATTCGAAAAGTCGATGTAAAACCGTTTATCGACCGTAACGGTTATTTGAATATAACTTGATATCGGATGCAAATCGGGACAAAGTTCTTTTGAGGCGCAGCGATAATTTAATTTTTAGAATTTTACTGTAATTTTTAATTAATTAAATATGCAACTTTTTATTTGGAGTATTGTGCACCCTGTATCGGTATTTCGGGATTTCAAAATATGAGTCAATCTACCAGTATTATTATATTTTTGGGATCGTGACACCTCATTGAGCACGATTGTACTCTTACTTCTGTCCGTAGTGGTCAGTATATGGAGACGAACTTTTATGCAATGAGGTGCTCTTAATAAATATACAAGTATATTAAATGATTTCTTTGCAACTAAGAAAAAGGATGCCGCAGCTATGAAGTGAAAGAACCATGCCCTATAAGCTACAAACATACGCAAATTCTTCATTTCAAAAGAAAACACATGCTAAGATTTGTACAGTACCCCCAAAGACGTGCTACCCTAAGCACATGCAGCTATTGCTTTCCATTTAAGCAAAGAGACCATTCCCCTATTGTTCAGAAGCACCTGCAAAAACACAGCCCTACTCCCTCTAAAAAATTCCTACTGCGTTAGATATAAGCAAGAAATCCATACGCCTAGGAAGAAAACTACTGTACACCCTAAGTTACCTATATAAAAACAAATACATTCTTAAGAACTAAATCACAGCAAGGCCTACCCTAACAAAACACCATACCCTAAAGTAAACATCACACGTTTCATCGAAGACCATACTTTAACCTAGCATAGACTAGCTATTTATACACGTTCTATCAGATCACGCCCATGACCTAAAGAGAGAAAAGCCTAAAACCTATTTGCCTATAGCTTAATACTTAAGCATACTCCTCTATATAAACGCAAGCCCCTGAAGAACAGAAGAACGAAAGGAAAAATCTATTAAAAATCCAAATACCAATCCAAATAAATAGAGCGGTGGCTCGTAAGTATGTCTGAGGAGAGGAGCGTGAGCTTTAGTGAGAAGGGGGGAGGCTCTAACAGACTGGACGGGGTTTGATTGTGGCGCTGGCGCACGTGGGGCTTTTGAAGAGAATGGGAAGAAGTTCAACACGATAAGAAAGGGCGAGATCTGAAGAGGAGAGTTGAACGTGTGGGATTTGAATATGGATGAATGAATTAGTGCATGAGAGCTGGGCGCGTGTGCATGGCAGGAGATGGATGCGTGAGTGTTTGCATGTGAGGGGGCATTTACGTGTTGCATGGGGTGTGGGGTTCATGAAGTATGAGTGAAGTAGTATGCGAGATCTAGGAGAGGGAGGAACATCTCCTGTTTTGGCTTTGATGGAAGAGTTTCAGCATGAGTCAATAGAAAAGGAGAAAGGGGGACGTTGTGCTGATGTTTGACTGCATGGGGGTGTGAGCATGCAGAATGTCTGAATGTGATAGGCCCGTGTAAACTGGATGTGTTACGGTTAGGTAAAGAATCATTGGAAGTGAGGTGGCCTCGCTAAGCCTATGGTGTCAACAGCAAAGAAGTATGGGAAGAAGAAGTGGCGTACAAGATGTGATGGAGCTGTCAGAACGCGAGGCGAGGGGTATGTTTGAGTTGAGCAAGTGCAAGTTGTGTAGAGGAGATAAAGAAGAACGACTGGGTAAACATGGTGAGAAGTGAATGGGGGGGGGGGTGTCGGACGTGTATAGTGAAGTTTACTGTATGTAGGCTTATATATATATGAGAAGAAGACACCGCACGCATTGAAGTGGGATGTTGCGTGAGATCTGGACTGGGAGGGGATGGTGTACAGGGGTGTGCGGTTGCTGTCAATACAGGTTTATGGGTGACAGCAAGTTCAAAAGGTGTCGACGGACATGGAATGGCGTTCGAATGGAGCTTACGAAACTATCGGACATGGTAGCGCGTTACCAGGAAAGAAGAGTAGTTTTGAAACCATCGGGAGAGAAGTTATACACGGTACAAAGAACGGATCGGATCTGAGTTTCTCAAGTATGGATGGGCCAAATCATACAAACCAAGATGCGTTGGGATCGCATCAACAAGTAATACGTCATGGAACAGAGTTATAAAGGGAAATTATATCGCCTGATCCGGTGTGTCGACGCAAATCGTTATTTAACGGGTAACGCGCCAAGGTGAGTAAATTCACTCACTCTGATCTTTTTAAATTATAATTTAATGTTGTTTGAATGCTGTGTGATGGTCAATTAGGTAGATTACAGTTAATTTGATTGAATATTATATATCGTTACATAAGTACACCTCACCAATTAGACACTGATTCCATCGATTAGAATATCCCCTAGTATAGAGTTAGTGTAAATTGTGTTGACTGACATCTGTGGATGCGGAAACCGGTTGGAGGAATCCGACCGGATTCCTCGATATTTATATGTATTGTTTGTTTTGTATGCACTGTTTGAACCCGAATTATATTTAAAACCCCATGAGAATATTTATGTTGAACGGATATTCAACATCTGTTCGATAAATAAATAAATGATATCGATTTAGAAAGTGGTGACAGTCAACCGTAAAACCATCGTTTTGTTAAAGAGTTGATTGGCCGTCAGGCAAATCAACGAGGTTAATTATAAAAATTATATTTTTATAATTAAAAAGAAGATTTAAATTAATGATAGAAGTTCTATTATAAACCAGTATTTTAGAGTTCGTTTTATAAAATAAATAAAAACGATTGTTGGCATTTAAATGAGTTTATAAAGCAGAAATTATCCGACGATTTAATATTTGGATAATAATATTATTAGATTAATTATATTAATCTAATGTTAAGAAGTAATTAAAATCAGTTAACGAATTTACTGATGGAATGAAGTTGATTAAATCAACTGTTATTTGGGAAAATAATTATTAGGTTAATTGGTCTTCAATTAATCTAATGAAACAGTTTAGAAATAAATTAATCCAAAGTAATAAGATTTAATTACCTTTTGGTTAAGAAGTTATAAATAGAATTGTGGAATGGAGAAAGCGAAGAGTAAATGTTTAATATAAATAATCAAACACCAGAGATTTCAAAGTAACGATATGGTGTTATAAAACCATAGTTAAAAATAAACATGAAAGTACGATCGGATAGATATTATAAGTAATAAGGGATTAGAGTGCAGACTTTTATCGGTTCTAAGGTAAGAACGTTGTCGATCAAGGTCTGAGAGGTAAACAAAATACCCCAACTTGAACGGCTTCGCTATTACCGAGGAACGATATCAGTTTGTAACGGAAAGAGATGTCAGGATTTTTGTAACAGAAAGAGATGTCAAGATTTTTGTAACGAAAAGAGATGCCAAGATTTTTGTATAAAAGGAATATGGCAGCGTATGCAAGTCTTAGAATTATAGCGATAAAATAACTCTGTTGATAAGATAAGTGTGACTGTTATGTCAAGATTAGTTATAACAAAGAATATTACAGCGTATGACAAGTTAGAACTATAGCGACAAATTAACTGCTGTTGATTTGACTTAAGCATGACTTTTATATATAGCAGCACTTCCTAGGAAACGTAATAGTTTGGTTTGAAATCCACTTATTCTAGAGTAATAAGTAACGATGTTTGTTCAAAGAAATATAAGAAAAAGTTTAGAAAAAGAATTTGGGGAATCGTATTAGAAACTAATGACAGCATTTCGATGTTCGAAATGTGATTAGAATTAAACCATTAGGAATTGGAACTGGGATTCGACAATGTCGAATGTATTAAAAGCAAATTATTTTTAGGGATTATAATCTGATATAATAATTAACATTTAGTTGTAAACAAATAAATGTTAAAGAGGATAGGAGTCAGTACTTAGTTTAAACTTGATATCGATTTGATAAGAAGTTGACTTAGAAACAGAGTTTACAAAGTGAAATAGGGATATATAAAGTATGAAAGAGATTTCGATAAACGGGATCATGGTATTGATTTATTTGATAAAGATGTTCATATTTCTATAATAGAAATGATATTCCCATTTCAAAGTGAATAATGTTTTAAAAGTGAACGTTGGGCCGATTAAAAGGTTAAAATGAAATTGGAAGTATTTTCCAATGCAAATAGGGTAGATTGTCCAAGGGTAGAAAATAAAGAATGTAAAATTAATGAAAATAGTTCGAACGTTAATAACGTATGTTTCTGGAACATGAAAGAATAAGAGTTTATAATAACTAGAAATGTTTTCCAAGAAGTATGAAAAGGCTAAAACGGGATTTGAGAAAGATCTGATAAGATATGGGAATTCGAAAAATAAAACGAATGTCAAATAAAAGTGCCCGTGGTTGTGTGGTGTTTAGTTATACATTAGAATGGATGTTTGTTTTTACTTCGATGTTTAAATAACCGACTATCGAAGTGTTTTGACCATCGTTGTCAATACGGAGAGACCGGTTGGATATATTATCCGGAAACCACTCCGTATAGGCATAATCGTTGCGAATTAGATATGCTGAAGATAATTGAAGACGGAGTTAAATGCAAGGATCGACCAGTTATAGAATGGTGTGTTTTTGTTTGTCCAGTCCCAGGACAACTTGTATGGACGAGTGTCTGACAGAGTATTTCCAATGGTCACGCCGTTGATTTTACGAGTATACCAAGTTGGTGGGGAGAAGACGACTTCTCTTTATTCTACACCCAGTGTGCATTTGTGTAATCAATGTGTGATTACGGATTTGACGATGTGACATTCAAAGTGAATGGTGATCAGATGTTCAGAAGATAGACGTAGCCTCTAGCCTCACAACCGAGAATGACAGAAGTTGGGCTAAGCAGCATGGCTAGTTGGGTCATCCCCAAGCAGGGTGTATTGTCATCGATCTAGAGAAAATTCATATTTATACTTCTTTTCGATTCTGTATCTTCGGATGACGGTTGGATGGCCTACAACCGTGGTGGCAATATATTCGCGACACTCAAGCTAAATGAGTGAGCGGTCATGTGTGGCCGGGTTGCAAGACGTTCTTGTTGAACCCTGAGTGTATCCCCTCTAGAGTACACTATTCAGTAGGTGCTCCCATACCTTGTCTGTTGAAAACCATTCTCCGATAAGCGCCCTGCGGTTTATGATTTTATATATATGTGGAACGTGAGATGCAAGCGTTCTGCTACTTGATTATTTAATTGAGTAGACATTATCATAATATCACTGAAGTTTGATATAAAAATATGTTGGGTTATAGTAAGGTAAAAACCGTCCATGTTTATGTGTGGGCTGGTCTTACTATTATCTTCTTGATTTGAAAAGGATTTTCAAAGTAAAACAGTATGGTTGGAATTTACTCACACCAGCCCCATGACTGACCCAGAGTTTATTTTGTTTGTTTTCCCTAAACTCTTGGGTGCCCAAATTTGTACGGGCAGTCAAGTGTTTCAGGCTTTGCAGATTCACTTGGAGGAGCTCAAAAGCAGGAAGCTTCACCATTAGTTATGTAGAGTTATTTCCGCTGTGATATGATGTATTGTACTCTGATAATGGTATGTATATACAATACAGTTTTGTATTCAAAGTTATGTTATATAATACATCTTATTTTGTTCCGCTGCGAGTTTCGTGTTACTCTGATTTTGTTCAGTTGTGATCTTCTTCTTCTTCTATTCTATTAGTTCTATCTTTTCTTTCTCACCCTCTAAATTCTTCTATTAATGTCCTGGTGTTTTCGATGCTTGAATAGTCAACAGTGTGTTTTTATGTTGATTTTCTGGGTCGAAAATTCCATCCATTACAGAGACTGTGCACGCATGTTTATGGTGTCCAGGGGTTGCCACCCTAGGGCTTGATACACCCGACGGGAGACCCGGCACAGTCTGACTACAAATTATGTTTGGGCCGTATTGACACCAACACGTGACGAGTTAGGCTTAGGGAGCCGATCGACTAGACCGTTTGGTTGGACCTTGCATTAGGGTCATTTCATGTTATTGGGCCAAAGCTTGGGCCAAGGGATCAATACTTGTTTATTCAAGTCATGTTAGTTTGCTAGTACACCTGTGGTGCAAAAACCTTAATCCTGATTATGCGATGACACCTTTATCTACCTTGTTAGTTAATCACCATGCTAGTATGTTGTTATCCTTATGATCATACCTGCTTCTCATGCCAGTTAACTTTATCAGTTTACATTGATTGTAGTAGGGCTTACTCAGTCTTTTTGACTGACCTGTTTTCTTTCGCCTCTTTTCTTCCGTTCCCCCCCAGGTTCTCAGGGAGGGAATATTGGAGCTTAGCTGGATTTCTGATCGCTTGCTTGTGGGATTTTAGCTCATGTACGGTCTTGACATGAAGCTAGCTATGGTTATCACTTATTTTGGGGATAGTACTTATGTATTTCAGTTTTTCAATAATGTTGTTTTATCTAGACTTGTGTATTTGGAAAGTTAACATTATGTTGTACCAGACTTGTTTTGAAATGGTTTGAAAATCTTCCGCTGTTTTATCTATGTTATTTACTCTGTTTACATATATATATATATGTTCTTGTTCTGCCTTGATATATCATTATGCATGTTTACCTGATTCAAACGCCCCTCCAAAGTCAGAGTGCTTGCAAGAGACACCCTGGCGGAGGTGGGGTGTTACATTTGGTATCAGAGCATATGGTTTACGAGAAGGAACAAAAAGGTTTTTAGAAAACTTTTTGAAAACTATTTTCAAAACCAAGTATAAAGTATTTTCCAAGGAAAAGTCTAGTTTATTTTAAAGGCTATTCCCCAAAAAACCATTAGCAAAATTCCTTCGTTTTTCTCCATTCTGAATCTGTCTTTTTCTTCATTTTCAGTATGGCCGATAACTTTGCTATTCCGGAGGGAGTACACGTACCTGTTTGGTATAGGAGACTTTTGGAGGCTAGGGCGACCGAAGCCGGCCCCGCAGATGTCCCTCCTCCTCCTCCCCCAATAGTTAATGTTCCTCCTCCTCCTCCTCCGGTAGTTAATGTTCCTCCTCCTCCTGTCGCTGAGGTTCCTCTTCCTCCTCCCCCTCAGCATCCTCAAGCTGACTTCGCAAAGGCTTGCAAAGATTTCAAAGCAATGGGTGGCAAGAACTTTCAAGGCACTGAGACTTTTGTAGAGGCCAGAAATTGGTTGAAAGAGACTGAGGATTTATTTGCTATCTTTGGGTTAGACGATCAGAGGAAGATCTTGTTGGCGGTTTGGCTTATGAAGGATGAAGCCGCTTATTGGTGGGAAGTCACCAATGGTACTAGGCCTGTTGAGACTTGGGCCGATTTCAGGGCAAGGTTCATGCTTAAGTTTCTATCTTCTGCTGAGGAGAATCTGCAAATGGAGAGGTTCATAACTCTGAGACAAGGAGATATGTCTGTCAAAGAATATGTGAACAAGTTCAATCAGTTAGCTTGTTTTGGCTTGGATATGGTGAATACTCCTCAGAAGAAGGCTCTTCGTTTTGCTAGAGGATTGAATGAGCCGTTGCAGGGACTGGCTATGTCACATATTCCCCATGGGGCTACGTTTGAGAGTTTGGTTGATATGGCGTTACTTCAGGGAGATGTCAAGAAAGAAACCAAGATGAATGATACTCAAGCCAAGAAGACTGATTCCCAGTGGAAAGGAAATCAGGGTAATCCAAGTGGTCAGAGCAGTCAAGGCAATCAGAACAAGAACAAGAGTCAAGGCAACAAGGGGAACAACAACAAGGGCAATAACAACAAGGGGAAGTGCCATTATTGCGGTTCAGTTGGGCATCTTGTTAAGGATTGTAAGAAGAGGAAAAGGAAGAATGGTGAATGCTTTTTCTGCGGTGAGACTGGACATTTCAGTAAGGATTGCCCGAAGAAGCAAGGGCAAGGCCAGGGTCAGACTCAGCGTGCTGGACCTTCAAGAGGGCAAGTTCATGCTCTCAATACCGCTCCAGTTCCCGATCGAGGTAGTATTTCTGTTGAGAGCCTTGTATAAATTTCTGATTTTCCAGTTCGTACCTTGTTTGATTCTGGTGCATCGCATAGCTTTATCTCGTCTGATCTTGTTGATAGTTTGCACCTTAGTACTAGCTTGGTAGATGATCCCGTCTGTGTCTCAAATCCTATTGGGGGTTCCTCCCATTTGTCAATGATATGTGGGGATTTGAGGATCTCTATACTGAGTGTAGAGTTCTTGTGCAGTGCTTATGTTCTTGGTTTTAGAGGATACAGATTGATATTGGGCATGGATTGGTTGTCCTGATATGGAGCCATCCTTGATTGTGAGCATAGGGTTGTGAGGCTCGTGACTCGCCTCGGAAACACCCTAGAAATTTCTTGTAATCCGAGAGGTCCCGTCATGTTGTGCTATCTTGAATCACTCGACTCGTCAATGGAAACTCTTCAGTCTGTGAGAGTGGTTCAAGAGTATCCGGATGTTTTCGATGAAGTTAGGGGGTTACCCCCTAAGCGAGAGATTGATTTCCGCATTTATCTGGTGGATAATGCAAAGCCGGTTTCCTTGCCTGTTCGGCACATGGCTCCGCGTGAAAGACGGGAGCTAAGTAAGCAAGTGAATGAGTTGCTTGAGAAGAACTTCATTAGACAAAGTATATCTAAATGGGGAGCGCCTGTGGTATTTGCTACCAAGGCAGATGGTTCTCTCCGACTATGTGTTGACTATCGAGAGTTGAATAAGCTGACTAAGAAGAACAGACACCCGTTACCGAGGATTGATGATCTCTTTGACCAGCTTGTCGGTGCTTCTGTTTTCTCTCAGCTTGATCTTGCTACTGGATTCCATCAGCTCAGGGTAGCTGAAGATAGTATAGATAAGACTGCGTTCAGGACTCCAGATGGATTCTTCGAATGGCTTGTCATGCCGTTCGGCTTGACTAATGCACCCGCATATTTCGTGGACTTGATGAGTAGGGTGTTCAGGGAGTTCTTGAACAAGTTTGTCGTGGTCTTCGTAGATGATATTCTGATCTTCTCTAAGGATGAGGAAGAGCACGCAAGGCATCTCGTGGAGGTGATGGATACACTTAGAGCGCATCATTTGAAGGCCAAGTTCTCCAAGTGTCACTTTTGGAGAAGGGAAGTTAGATTCCTTGGGCATATAGTATCTAAGCAAGGCTTGGCGGTGGATCCCGCTAAGGTAGTTGCAGTTCAGGATTGGAAGACTCCAAGGAATGCAACCGAAGTGAGAAGTTTTCTAGGTCTTGCAGGCTTTTACCGGAAGTTCATCAAGGACTTCGCGAAGATTTCCGCTCCTCTCACTAAATTGACGAAGAAGAATTTAGTTTTTGCTTGGAGCATAGAATGCGAGCTTGCTTTTCAGAAGCTCAAGAGAGCTCTCACATCAGCACCTGTTCTAGCTTTGCCCGATGGAGGGAAGTTATTTACAGTATACACCGATGCATGTGGCACGGGGTTAGGAGCTGTTCTTATGCAAGAAGGAAGGGTGATATGCTTTGGCGGTAGACAACTCAAAGTACATGAGAAGAATTATCCCACTCATGACTTAGAGTTGGCAGCAATAGTATATGCACTCAAGGCTTGGCGCCATTATCTTCTGGGAGAAAGATTTGAGCTTTATACCGATCACAAGTCATTTAAGTATCTCTTTTCTCAGAAGGATCTGAATCTGAGGCAACAAAGATGGATGGAATTCTTGGCGTCCTACGATTTTGAGATAGCCTACACCCCTGGCAAGGGGAATGTGGTAGCTGATGCATTGAGTAGAAAAAGGTTGACCCTGAGTCCTCTATTCGTTGAGATGAAGAATTTAGAGTATGTGGCAACCTTTGATTTCTCTTTGGCGATTGAGTCGATGACCGGTTCTTTAGCATCTCTGGAACTCAGACCTACCCTTCTTGATCAAGTTGGGGCTTCGCAGAGAGAAGACCCTCAGATAGTTGAGATTATGGATAAGCTGATTCGAGGAGAGGCGTCTAGTCATCTCGCTCGATATTCTATTGATGACAAGGGTTGGCTGAGGAGAGACGGAAGGTTATGTGTTCCAATGGTAGAAGATTTAGTAAGAAAAGTTCTTGAGGAATCGCATCGCTCTAAGTTGACTATACATCCGGGCGGAGATAAGATGTATAAAGATATGAAGCGCATTTTCTTTTGGCCTGGGATGAAGAAGGATGTGGCAGAGTTTGTCTCTAGATGTATCATTTGCCAGCAAGTTAAGGCCGAGTCGAAGAAGCCCGGTGGGCTATTGCATCCTCTAGACGTTCCACTATGGAAGTGGGAGAGTATTTCCATGGATTTTATCGATGGGCTACCAAGGTCAAGGAAAGGGAATACGAGCATTTGGGTTATTGTGGATAGACTTACGAAGAGTGCTCATTTCATTCCGGTGAAGAACAAGAGGACCGCATCTTGGCTAGCGTCTGTATATCTTCGTGAGATCGTGAGACTACATGGAGTCCCTTCTAGTATAGTCAGTGACCGTGACCCAATCTTTACAAGTCAATTCTGGAATAGCTTGCAAGAAGCTATGGGCACAAGGTTGAATCTAAGTACGGCTTATCACCCACAGACGGACGGTCAAACCGAAAGGGTGAATAGGGTACTCGAGGATCTGTTGAGGCTTTGTATTCTGGATTTTGGTGGTACTTGGGAAGACCATCTTCCTCTTATTGAGTTTGCATATAATAACAGTTATCAGGCAAGCATAGGAATGGCACCATTTGAAGCTTTATATGGGATGCCGTGCAAGTCACCTACATGTTGGTGGGAGACTACAGATAAGCTTATACTTGGGCCTGATCTGATCAGAGATACGTCCGAGAAGGTCGAGTTGATTCGGAGACGGATGAAAGCGGCCCAAGACCGACAGAAATCCTATGCTGATAAGCGAAGAACTGATTTGGAGTTTGAAGTTGGGGATATGGTTTTCGTGAAGGTTTCTCCTTTGCGGAATGTGGTCCGATTCGGAGCCGTTGGGAAGTTAGCACCGAGGTTTGTTGGACCATTCCCTATTATAGAGAGGATCGGGCAGATGGCTTATAGAGTGGAGTTGCCCGAGAAGCTTGCCGGAGTACACGATGTTTTTCATGTCTCGCATCTCCGGAAGTGTTTACATGAATCAGCAGAGGTTGTGGAGCCAAGTGTTCTGAAAGATGTAGAAGTGGAGAAAGAGGCTACCTTGAGGAGAGCTCCGATTCGTATCTTGGGGACGGAGACCAAGAAGCTAAGGAATCGAGAGGTCAAGTTGGTGAAGGTTCAATGGGGTGAAGCCGAAGAAGACGCAACTTGGGAAACCGAGGAGAAGATGCGTGGGCTTTATCCATTCCTTTTTGAGGGTACACTCTCAATCTCTTTTCTGTGTTAGCATATCTTTCTCTTTGCTATCCATGTTTATCTAGTTTATCGTGTTAATCTTGTCATGAGAACCTTAGGTAGAAACCCTTTGGATGAAACATGTGTTTGAAACATGTTATGCTTGATGGTTGCAAGTGGTTGCAAGTGTTTGCAAGTGGTTACTCGTGGATGCATTATACACGTTAGGCACTAGATCGGCTCACACACTCCTCATATTGCATATGCATGAGTGTTTATGCTTATTCATGGATGAGAATTTTTGTGTTATCACATGGATGTTGCATATGGATGTATGTTATGTGCACACATATAGATGTTATACATTATGTTAGGAATTGCATACATATGGATTCATTTCACTAACATAATTTGCATTGATGATATTTGCATTAGATAAGTACATATACACACACCTTTGCATATGTTCATACAACATTTAGAATCTTGTAAGGACAATGATTGCTCGTGGATGATGTTTTGAGTAGATGGATGATTGGATGGTAGGATACGTTCTTCCTAACTTGAAGATTTCGGGGACGAAATCCTTTAAGGAGGGGAGAATGTAACAACCCGTATTTTCAATAACCTGTAATGATGTAAATCGAGGCAGAATTTAATTCTAAAATCTGAATCAAGGGAAACGGGCTATGCCATTGCGTTCGTCTCGGAAAAATACGCGAAATAGAGTCCGAGTTTTCGAAAATCGGAGTCCGTATGACCCGATTAAGGCCCAACGAAGTTTTCAGAAAAATTCAAAGTAAAAACAGATTTCAAATTCAAGTTTGAATTTGGAAATTTGGGCCAGTTTGGGCCAGGCGGGAAAATTCCCGCCAGAGCACCCAAGTCGACAGCCCTGTCGACTTGGGAGTTGACTTGGTTGGACCCAAGTCGATAGCCCTGTCGACTTGGCTGTCGACTTGGTCCAGCCGGGCTGTTTAGCCTGGTGCACCATTTAGAGATTGTGTTGAGCTTGGGGGCCAGATTCGGTTTTGAGGGCTGAGATTGGAACTAGGGTTTAATCCTATGGCCTAAAACACTTGCCTAATCTATAAATAAGACCCTAAGCTAGCCCTAAATCATCATTAATCAATCCTACAACTAAACTATGGCAAAATCAATCCTCTCATGGCCTCCACTCTCTTCATAAAATTCCTAAATAAATTTCTATGAGATTTTACATGCATACAAGTGTTTTCAAGCTTGTATGAGCATCATTAGCTTGCATTCAAGTCAAGTTTCTATATTTGCATCATAAAGAAAGAGTTTTGATCATTTTGGCTCAAGGGTTTTTATGTTAGAGCTTGCATTTTGGGTCTATTTGATTGCATAAGGGCTTTCTTATATTTGCTATACTCATTTGAGTCCTCATAAGCATTGTAAGCCCTATTCTACTTTCATACTTAAACTCTAAAGTTAAATGTATGATATGCAAGTTTGCCATGATATGCAAGTTTACTATGATGTGTTATGCAAGTTTACTATGATGTGTTATGCAAGTTCATCAAGTTATGTTATGCAAGTTTGATATGCAAGTTTGTCATATGATATGCAAGTTATGTTATGCAAGTTTGATATGCAAGTTTGTCATATGATATGCAAGTTATGTTATGCAAGTTTGGGATGATCATTTGGTTCATGTTATCATGTTATGCAAGCTTATCTTGAGTATATGAACATAAAGCTTCAAGCTTTATGCTAAAGGTTGCATTTTGGCAACGTGTAAGTTATCATATCTCTTATGATAACTTGCATGTGAGGCTAAATGCGAGCTTATGACCATTTCTACATGTCATTTAGTACCATGTATCACCAATATGCCAAGTTTGGTTCTATGCATGCTTTTGGGGCCTTAAAATGTAATATGCAAGTGTATGAACACATGAACATTTCATATGCCACCCTGTTGAACTTGTGGCTTCAACACCTTTATGTCATGATTATGCCAAGTTCCCTCTTTCTATCCTTTATGCGCTATTGCGATATGTAAGCGATGGGATTGCGTTTGGGGTTGGGTAAACTTAAAAGACATAAAAACATAAGCTTGGGAATTTACCTATTAAGTTAGGTCTACCCATTGGAATTTACCTATTAAGTTAGGTCTACCCAAATGCTTGAAAACTTGTAACGTGTTTTGGAAACATGATGGACATGACACTTAGAAAAGATAAGTGTGGCCAACTCGAGGTTGGGTTGAGTTTGTAGCGTAAACCTACCCGGAACCGACCGGCTTAACTAGTTGCTACAAACAATAGGACCCAATGTGAGAAGTTGGTCATGTTGTACCTTGAACCCGAGGTTAGACCAAGTTGTGGTGTAAAGCTACCCGGACCCGCCCGGCTTAACTAGTAACCGCAACAAAGTCTAATGTGAGAGGTTAAGGCGCATTAAATTTATTAATGCCTCATGAGTAGGGTTAAGTCATGGTCCACTTAGTACTTAACCAATTTGGGCTCGGTAGATTAATCGGGGTTAAGTCGTGAACTCATCGTTACACTTAACCAAGTTAATCCATGATTAGCAAGAGGGTTAAACCGTACTTAACCCACTAGAAAAATCCTAGCAATGGGGGCCCACTCCAGCAGTAATCCCAAGTTAGTATCATCATGACCCTAGGGACTAGGCTAGGGTGGGGGCACAATTACTGGGCTGGAGGTAAGCGACCAATAAACGACGGCAGGGTGGTACGCCGATGTAGTTCCGGACGGACTATGGTCATGCACGTAGTCCGTATTTGGAGAAGTCAAGCATGGGTACCAGTAGATCGAGACTGTGCACGCATGTTTATGGTGTCCAGGGGTTGCCACCCTAGGGCTTGATACACCCGACAGGAGACCCGGCACAGTCTGACTACAAATTATGTTTGGGCCGTATTGACACCAACACGTGACGAGTTAGGCTTAGGGAGCCGATCGACTAGACCGTTTGGTTGGACCTTGCATTAGGGTCATTTCATGTTATTGGGCCAAAGCTTGGGCCAAGGGATCAATACTTGTTTATTCAAGTCATGTTAGTTTGCTAGTACACCTGTGGTGCAAAAACCTTAATCCTGATTATGCGATGACACCTTTATCTACCTTGTTAGTTAATCACCATGCTAGTATGTTGTTATCCTTATGATCATACCTGCTTCTCATGCCAGTTAACTTTATCAGTTTACATTGATTGTAGTAGGGCTTACTCAGTCTTTTTGACTGACCTGTTTTCTTTCGCCTCTTTTCTTCCGTCCCCCCCCCCCCCCCAGGTTCTCAGGGAGGGAATATTGGAGCTTAGCTGGATTTCTGATCGCTTGCTTGTGGGATTTTAGCTCATGTACGGTCTTGACATGAAGCTAGCTATGGTTATCACTTATTTTGGGGATAGTACTTATGTATTTCAGTTTTTCAGTAATGTTGTTTTATCTAGACTTGTGTATTTGGAAAGTTAACATTATGTTGTACCAGACTTGTTTTGAAATGGTTTGAAAATCTTCCGCTGTTTTATCTATGTTATTTACTCTGTTTACATATATATATATATATATATATATATATATATATATATATGTTCTTGTTCTGCCTTGATATATCATTATGCATGTTTACCTGATTCAAACGCCCCTCCAAAGTCAGAGTGCTTGCAAGAGACACCCTGGCGGAGGTGGGGTGTTACACAATGGATTCCCATCCCTCGTTGCATTAACCAACTATCTTAACAGTTTCAACATTTTACTTATTATTTCCTTTTCCTCAACTCCCGTACTGTGCTTCATAAAGGACTTCTTTACCAAGCAACTAAGCAGAAATCTCATTCCATCTTTAATTCCAGTACTGTGCTTTGTGGACTCACGTCCCACTAACACGGTACCAACTTCCCATTCTGATTTTCGTACAGTGCTTCATAGAGAAAATACTCGCTAAGATGAAACTAAAAGCTCCTTCCTAAATCCCCCATACTACACGAAGCAATGACTCAGATACAATTATTTACAATTTAATTTTAATTGGTGCTTCCTAATTTTCTACCCGTTGGACCCTCCCAATGTTTCACACAGATGCAATGTTAAAGCAATGGCCAACTACTAAATAACATAAGCAATTCAACGATTTCCAATCTACACTGCAGTGGATACGACACCTGTGTCGTTCCCAGTCTCCCTTGAATCCTCCATAGGTGCGGAAGTCTATATTCAAGCTATTCCGAAAAATGTAATCCTTCCGGCTTCGCACAATAAACAACTGTCAAAGATTATCATCAAACATATAGCGGCAGAAAATAGAGGCAGAGCCTCTATTCCTTTTTAGAAAATATTTTAATAAAGTTCTCCTTGTCATCATTACCGACGCCGACAACCATATAGGAAAAGCCTCAAACTTTTGGTTTAGGAAAGTTCCTTATTGTCCTCATCTGCGTCTAAGAAGTAGTTTTCAGAAAATAGGTTTACAAAGCCTTGTAATCATAAGAAATGGCTTTAAGAGTTTTGGAAGCATGAGCTTTGGTTTATAAAATGATCCTATCATCAAAATGACGATGGAGGATAAACCTCTAAGTATTTTAGAAAACAAGTATAAAAAGTCCTATCAAGATTAGAGGTGTCGACACGGTCATAGGCATAATCCCCGAATTTCGAAAGCAATTTAAAAAATGGTTTTATAATGTAGTTTTATGAAAACAGTCCCTCCGACCTCTACTACGGGAAGAGTAGAGAGCAATTGCCCGTCTCACTTCTCAACCTTGTCAGCATCCATTATGCTAACCTGACTCTTAGGAAAAGAGTCAACGAAACATCCTGTCAACGTCTTTTGTGCTGGCAGATTCAATGGGCAACAACCCAAACAAGTAATGATAAAGCAATTCAATATTAAAGCTTATGTTAGCAAACTCACCCCTTCGCATTTGCCGAAGGATGTCGATCAAACAATAGTCTCTTATTCTTTCATTTAAGGTTTATAATACAAAACCACCTTTCGGCTTCCGAAAGATAGTGATGTGGTAATCTATTTCTCCTTATATAATAAAGTCAGACAACAACCTTTAAGGCTTAGGGCAATATCCCTTCAATTCAAACATATTTCCATTAAGAATCCCTTCGTCAAAGATCGAAGGAACGGAGGCAATGACCTCATAAAACATAAATTTCAGGAAAACTATCCTCTTCTGATTTCAACCGAAAGGTGCGGAGGAGAAAGTCTCTACTCTTTTTAAAGTTATAGTTTAAAATCCTTCTTTATAAAAATAGTTCTTTTATGGAAAAGCACCCCTTCAACCCATCCAAAGGAGTAGAGGTGAAAGCCTCATGTGGAGTGACTGTCTTTCAAAACCAAAATATTTATAAGTATCAGGTTCAATCCAAAACCGAAAGGACAAAGGTGGAAGCCTGAATACTTCATATACTAGTGATATTTCTAGAATTTATCGCTACTAAAGGGTGGCACCAACATCATCGGATGAGTCCTTCTATATCTAGAAATGGCACTGACGGTAATTTTAGGCACAACTAAATTATTTCTTTATAAAGCATATCTTTTTACCAATTTCACTATATTTATCGAAATCCTATTAGTTTATAAAAAGTAATCTGACCAAAGTATGATCACTTTCCAATACTTAGTAAAATACAAAAAAGAAAAATACCTAAACATGTAAACATATACGTTAATACCACAAGTAACGTATAAACTTTCCTAAAGCAAAACATTCTTAGAAAATTCATAATAAATTCATACAAGCGTAGAAAAATTTGGAATTTAGAACCCCTCTCCAGGGTCATATAACACACACCATATCAAAGTTTCACGTCATTCAGAGATTTATAACTATAGGTTTTGATCTACAAACTTATTCATTTTCATACGTATTAAGCATATATCACAAAACCAAACATGAGTGTTACACAACAAACATGTAGCATTAATGAAAACATGAAAACAATCATGCACAAGTACAAACCTTCCAGATATACATAAATAACCAAAATAATCATGGGTAGAGAGTATTATTCACGTTGATTAGGTTGTGAGATTTGTGGTGTAAATGTCTAAGCTCTATGTTTCCTAGCTTTTCCTTTCTTCTTCTCCTAGCTTTAATGACTGACCTCTTCCTTCAATTTTCTTTTAGGTTTTAGAAAATGAATGTAATCTAATGATATTAATGTAGAAGAATATGATATATATGTGTGTGTATATATATATATATACAATATGTATGCATGTATATGGGGCTGGAAGTCCAACTTTACCCACCTCATTTCTCCTTTCCTTATGCATATTTTGATTAGTTAATTTATTTTTAAAGCCAACCTTCTAATTAAATTATTTAAGAACAAATTTCATTCTCTAATCCACCATGTTATTCCTATTTAATTATCTCTAGTTAAATTCTTGGATAGTGTTTCACAAAAAATAGGGGCGTTACATCCCCCTTAAGGGAATTTCATCCTCGAAATTTAGTCAAGGACTGAACAAACATAGCAACAAAGAAATAAACAAAGAATGCTATATATATACTAGTGTATCACACTATTATCTAATCTACAAAGAAATAAGATCATACCATAAGAAAATCAAGATAAGTCTCTTTAATCATGTGTATGGTTTCCTAAGTGTAGTTTCTATTATCTGCACTCTACTATACTTTCACCAGTTTAACTTCTTGGTTCTCAACTTCCTTTCATATTTATCTACAATCCTCGCTTGTTGTCTTATGATAGTCAAATTAGGTTCCACTACCAATTCTTCCAATGCCTTTGGATCCACGTTTATATCAGCGTCATGCACATACCTTCGTAATTGTGATACATGAAACATGTTATAGAGTCCTGAAAAGTTATCCAATAGCTTTAACTTATAAATAAGCTTTCCAATCTTTTTAGATATAGGGTAAGGTCCAACAAACCTTGTTGATTTCTTTCGAGATTTTTCGAAACGAAACACGCCTTTAATCAGTGACATCTTAAAGAAAACTTTATCACTAACTGAAGTTCCAGATCCTTACGCCTTCTCTTAGCATAACATTTTTGCCTAGACTGAGCTTCCTTCATCCGTCTTTGGATGATCTCAATCTTCTCGGTGGCTTATCTTACCAATTCGGAACCAAGAACTAATCTATCGTCTATCTTCAACTAACACGATGGAGATTTACACAGTCTTCTGTATAAAGCTACGAAAAGTGTTATTACTATACTAGCCTGAAAGCTATTATTATAGGAAAATTCTACTAAGTGCAGATGGTTCTCCCATGATCCACCAAAGTCCAAAACACAAGCTCTCAACAAATCTTCTAATACCTTATGTACCCTTGTTGTCTGCCCATCTATTTGTGGATGACACACGGTACTCATCTTAAGTTTCGTTCGCAATGCCTTCTACAAATTCTTCCAGATTTCACTAGTAGGTAGTGGATCCCTGTCACTTACAATACTGCTATGAATTCCATGAAGTCGCACTATATTCTTTATGTATAACTCAGCCAAAACCAGTGTTGTTATGGTAGGTCTTACGGGAATAAAATGGGCACTTTTGGTTGACCTATCTAAGATAGCCTATATGCTCTCATTTCCCCTTCTTGATCTCGAAAACCCATTTATAAAGTCTGTGGATATTGAATCTCACTTCCAAATTGGAATATTTAATGACTAAAGAAAACCATTAGGCTAATGATGTTTGGCTTTCACTTGCTGGCGGTTCCGGGTTGGGATGTCAATTTCCTATATGACCCGAAACCCGAGTCTAAACCCACATGGAAATTAACAGGTTAACCTGACCCATTTAGTTAGCGCGTCATTTTTGGGTCAATCCGAATTTGACCCATTTATAAACAGGTGGGTTTAGGGTTGACCCGCTAACAGATTTTGACCCGCCAAACCCAATTATATGTTGTATCTCTTCCATACTATTTGTCTTTTATGTATGCTACTAGTGTTAGTCGTTTATGTATGCAGTAATCAATATGCTCATATATTCTTGTGTAAGCCGTTATATTTTACTAACTTATTCTTATATGCTATTAGTTATAGTTTACTTATAACAACTATGTCTTTTATGTATGTAGTATGCTCATGTATTCTTATGTATGGGTGATTTTTGGATAGGGTGATTTCTTGCTTTATATATGTGCTTCCTGTTCATGATTTTGTAACTTGTTGCCTTTTGGTGATTTTGTAACTTACTGCCTATTGGTGATTATATAATAGTGTTGCCTGTTGTTAATTTGGTTATTTTGCTGTTTATATTAGTGGGCAATATTTGCCAATGGGTCAAATGGGTCAACCCGACCCGACTCGACACGACCCGTTTAGTTAAACGGGTTACACGGGTCGGGTCGGGTCAACCCGTTTATAAACGGGTCTGGTTCGGGTTGGGAAAAAATAACCCATTTAATAAACGGGTTGACCTGACCTATTTATAAATCAACCCGAACCCGACCTCACATGACCCATTAACAACCCTAGTTCCGGCATTGCTTCACCTATAAGCCTATATCCTTCTTCATGCCTTCCTAATAGAAGTTTCTCTTCATATCTTGGTACCACCAAGGTATATCGTAAACTTAGAATGAGGACACTCCCTAAGAAATTCTTTCCTTAGATCACTAACATCCGGAATGCATAACCTTTTTTTCTATCTTAACCAACCATTTTGGTCAAGCGAAAATCCTTCTTGGTTACTGCCTTTTGCTGCAACTCTGAGCTTCTTCATCCTTTCGGCTAACAAAGGATCCTCTTCCTATCTAGAAGAAATCGTCTCAATCAAAATCGGTCGAGCCTCCAAATACGACACCATAGGTGCATTTATACTAGAACTTGCTACAACTTTGTTCCTTACATTACATATAGCCAAAAGCTTTTAAATTCTTTCATTCATTCAACATTATCAACACCATCTCTTGATATTTTCTACTAAGGGCATCTCTAATGTTATTCCCTTTTCCTGAAGTATACTTAATGTTGAAATCATAAGTTGCCAAAAAATTTAACCATCTATACTATTGCATATTCAATTCCTTCTGAAAAAACAAACATCTCAAAGACTTGTGGTCTGTAAACAAGTCGAACCTTTCACCTAATAAGTAATACTCTAAATTTCATGCCAAAGACTGCAGCAGCTAACTCAAGGTCATGAATTGGGTATTGCATTTCATGTGGCCCCAGTTATCAGGAAGCATAAGCAATATCTCTTCCCTTATGCATAAGAATAGTTGCTAAGCCTATTATGAAAGCATTGGTATAAAAAACTAAATATTGATTTCCATCCAACACCACTAACACAAAAGCATTGGTCAACAAGTGTTACAAATTCTTAAATACTTCCTTATAATTATCTACTCATGTAAACTTAACATCATTCCTGGTTAGCTTAGTAAGTGACATTGCAATCCTTGAGTAATCTTTGATAAATCAACAATAGTATCCGACCAATCCAATAAAGCTGCGGACTTCCGTAACACTTTCAGGCCTCTTCTAACTAACAATAGCATCAACCTTCATTGGATCTACTGACAGTCCTTCATGCGAAACTACGTAACCAAGGAAGTTCACTTTCTTTTTCCAAAACTTACACTTAAAAAAACTTTGCCTTCAAGCGATGCCTCCGTAAAGCCTCAAGAACAATTCGATGATGGCTCCCGTTCTCCTTCGCATCTTTCGAATATATCAATATGTCGTCTATAAAGACTAACCATAATCTATCCAAGTGCTCCCGAAACACTTGGTTCATTAGATCTATAAAGAAAGCTGACACATTTTTCAATCCCAATGGCATAACCATCCATTCGTACAAGCCATATATCGTATGAAACACTATCAATGGGATGCTCACTTCCGCTGTTATTAACTGGTGAAAACCAGTAGCCAAATCCAACCGAGAAAACAATTTTTCTCTTCTTAGATGATCAAATGGATCATCAACACGAGGCAAAGGATACTTGTTCTTCACCTTTCTTTCATTGAGCTTCCGATAGTTAATAACATTCTCATTGTCCATCAGGCTTCTTCACAGATATTGTCGCAGTGCCATAAGGTCAACTCCTTGGATGAGTAAAGCTTCTTCCTTTCAAATCAACAAATTGGAAGGGTTCATTTGTCTAAGTGGCCGAGACTGGCTCCGCTTCTAGCATATAATCAATATGGAACTCAATAGTTTTCTTCGGTGGCAAGCCCATTACTAGTTCGAAGACGTCAGCAAATTTCTTGATGATAGGAACGCTACTTACCTCTTTCTCTGATTCTAAAATAGTAAACAATGAAGACATCCATGGAACTGAACTTCCCACCAATAACACAATCCTATTGTCATTGTCGGGTTGTTTCAATGATATTTCTCTACCTCGACAAAATACTCTAGCATCATAATGACCAAACTAATGCATACACAAAATAATTTTGAAGCCATCAAAATCAAACACATACAAACTACAAACAAAAGTGTAACCTTGCAACCAAAACTCTAGGTTATCACATCTCATCGCAAGAGTCACATAGCCTCCTATCGAATTAGCTACTCTAAAGGAAGTAACAAGGTATGGTAGTTCTAGAGACAACTTATCTACTACACATCTAAAGATAAATGAATGTGATGCATCATTGTCAAACGAAACTTCAATAGGTATGCTATGAAACAAAAGCGTACCTTCCAACAATTTTTTCTTTTTTCTGTAGCAGTGGATCCAAAAGACTAAGGCTCCATAGCTAGCACTTTACCCTTCACTGTTTCCAAACACTTGTTCTTATAATGTTCAAGCAGACTACAATTGTAGCACCTGATATTCTGCCTCCCAACAGTGATCCTGGCTATGGTTCCTTTGCACTCAATCGAATAATGGCCCTTATTATTGAACATAAAAGAAACCACTTGTACTCTATTTTTCTTTGGCTTTCCTCTCTTTTTAGCTTTCTTTCCTTTGAAGAATTTCCTTTTCCTTTCCTGAAAATTCTAGCTTCCACTGGTTCTCTCGCCCTTCTGAATCATCTCTTCATTACGTATGGTCATCTCTATGACAACATCACCGAGGTCATGTAAACGAGGCATAGTTGCTTTCGTAATCTTGAACCAAAGGCCTTTAATAAACTTATCATTCATGAAGATGACAATATCTATTATGCCAAGAGCATAACGAGACAATTCATTAAATTTGGACGCATACTCCACTATCGACATCCCTTTTCCGCTTCAACTCACCAAACTTCCTCACCATTAAGGACTAAGCAACTTTCGAAACGAATCATGCCCTAAGCAACCTTCGGAAGTCTTCCTAAGTGATTCCTTAATTCGGTGTCCTTATCATAACTCCATTCCACCAATGCAAAGCATTGCCCTATATTTATCTTGATAACTACCTCCTCTTCTAATCATTAGTCAAGCCTGTCTTCAAAAATTCTTTCATAATGTAGCAACCAAGTATCAACCTATGCAGTTAATGCCCCGTTATCACCCCGATATAACCCCGCTATATTCCGTAGCGGATTACCACCGCTACACTTTTCCCAAATAGCCTCCGATATAGCCTCTCCGCTTTAAGCCCCATTATATTCCGATATTCCTGATATATCCAGTTATTTCCGCTATATTACGATATTCCCGCTATATTTTGATGAAAGAAACGTACTGAAAAATGACATCTATGCATTATAAAAATTATAAAGTCAGGACTTTTAATTAAAAATTTTAATGTATATATATTCTTTGAAACAAGAATACTCTATAATTTATAAAATTTAATTAAGTTAAATAGCAATTTATATTTATTTACAAATATTTGCACTTGTTTTGGTCTAATATAGAGAATGTACTAATTATAGTTAAACTGAGTGCTAGTTTCTGATTTGATTATTATATTTACATTTGTAAAAACATTACAAACAAGTTGCATGTGCTATTTTAGAGTCATCCGCTATATCCTGCTAATTCCTCGCTTTATCCCCACTATGACTTTTGGACCTCTACCGCATTGGATCCGCTAAGCGCTTTAACTACACAGGTATCAACAACAATAACATCTTCCATTCCAAGGAATGGTTTGTTAGAGACCGAAATGTTGATGATGATGGTTTTGATGACAACAACCTTGTTTCAACTTTGTTTCAATTATTATTATTATAAAATATATACTAAGACTGTTATCTGAAATATATATATATATATATATATATATATATATAGGAAATCTATGCAGGTAATGATTATTGAAGACCATACAGTTCAAAGAATCAAGATTTCAAAGTAGAAGAGTTCAAGATTAATGACTCATGAGTATCAAGAAGTCAAGAGTTCAAGAGTTCAAGAATTAAAGGGTAATCGTGTCTAGTTATCTTGTTAAAACTCTGGTTAGCACTGAATTTTGATTTTAAACTTAATTTTGAATTCAAACTCCTTTTTAAATGATTTCAAAATTATTTCCTTGTTTTTAAATCTATTTTCAAATGATTTCAAAATTATTTCCTTATATTAAATTTATACTTCTTTATTTTTAGAAATATTTTAACTCCTGAAATTAATTTCTTGTTTTACAATTATACTTAATATATTTTAACTCCTAATTTAAATAAGTTTTACTTACAAATTTATTACTAATTTCATAATTGTTACTTACGTTTTCAATTTCCTTATTTATATTAAGTTTTAGTATATTCATAGTTTAATATTTATATTTTTATATTATTTTATATTTATTTTTTTAATCATTTTTAAGTCATTTTAATATATGTTTTAAAATATATTTTTCTTAATTTACTTTGTTTCAATATAAATGCAAATAGTTTGCTTTAAAGTAGGAATTTCCATAATTTATTTAGACATTACTTGATTTAATTTGAAATTTTGTTTCAATTTTTTTCAAAGGGATGTTGACATACTAGTTTTTGTATGTTGACATAGGAGCTGTTAAATTGTTTTTCAAAATTTGAAAAGTTGTTTCTTTTGAATTCAAATCTTTTTTGAAAGGTCATGACTGTTGGAAAACTATATAAAAGCTCCAGAATTCGAAAATTTTAAAATCACTTTTCATCTTCATCTTCTTCTTCCTTAATCATTCTACCATTATTCTTCTTAATTTCCCTACTTTCTACACTTACATTCTGCAGTTTTCCATAGAAATTATATCATTCTTCTTCTCTTTCAATTCCAAATCAAACTCTCTCTGAAATTCAAGTGCTACTCAAGAGTAATAGGCTATTTGTAATCAAATATCACAAGATCAAGTCCCATCGAGGCAATACTACATAAAATGATAGGAGAAGGGTTTTGTAGTGTCACGTATTAATATGCTGGGTGCGATTGTGTCCCAGAAATCGTTTGGGTATAAAGTTATGGTTCAAAAAATCAAGTAGGTCTCACTGTGCTTGGAATCAATTAGGTTGTGCCCTTGTATCCCTGAAATCAGGGATTGTAATTGTATTTTTTGAATAAAAGTCCCCATCAACCCAGCATTGTGTGGGATTGGATGTAAGGGAGTCCCGAACCAGTATAAAATCCCAGTGTGTACTTTCCTTTTTCTCCTTTTTATTCTACATTTTGCACCTATGATTTATTTTGTGATTTGTGATATCTGTTATTTGCATAACATTCTGTTTTAATTCTAAAAGATTTCAAGAAATTTAATATAGTCCATAAAACACTATTCACCCCCTCTAGTGTTTAATTTTCCTTAAGATCCTTAATCAGCATCCCTAACAATTGGTATAAAAGAATTGGTTTTCAAAGTTTTCATAATCTGAATTTTTGAAAAGTTTAAATGGCAACCAATACTAGAATTGTCAATAATAATTGTGCTTTTGTAGAGGTTCAGTCCATTGTTAGACCACCACTATTCAATGGTAGTAACTATACTTATAGGGCATGTAAGATGAAAATTTATTTACAATCTATAGGATTAGACACTTGGAATATCACAAAAACTGAATATGTTGAACCCACTGTTAATTTTGCACAATGGACTAATGATCAGAAAGCCGCTGCACAAAAATAATTCAAAGGCTATGAATATTTTATTATGTTTACTAGATAGAAATGAATTTAATACAATATCTATTTGTAAATCTACATATGAAATCTAGAAAACTTTGCAAGTAACTCATGAAGGAACAAGAAAAGTTAAACAGACCAAGATTCCATGTTAACCAATTAATTTGAATTATTTAAAATGAATCAGAATGAATATATCTCCAATATATACTGCAGGTTCCAGGAAACCGTGCAATCACTAATGGCTTGCATTCACTAATGGCTTTGGGAAACACATATTATGAGAAAGATCAAGTAAGAAAATTTCTGAATTCGTTAACTTTAGATTAGGATCAAAAAACACTTGCAATCGAGGTTAATGATATTAGTATAATGAAAATTGAGGAATTAATTGGTATCTAATGCCGATGGAAAAGAAAATAACACGTCGAAAAAGAAATCAATAGCATTTAAAGCATCAACTGAAGATTCTGACTCTGATAGTGATGATGATAAAGAGAAAACTCTAATGACAAGGAAGTTTAGAAAATTTCTGAGATACAGAAAAATAAATAATTTCAAGAGGAATGAGCAAAGAAACTTTGTGAAAAATAATGAAATCCCAAATAATGTCAGATGTTTTAACTGTGACGAATTAGGCCATCTGAAAAGATTGTGTCCATATTCGGGAAAACAAAATCAACCGCTAAATGATAACCCATCAAAGAGAAAAAAGCATATGCAACAACATTAGATGATTCTGATTCATCTTAAAGGGATGAAGAACAAGAAATGATCAATTCAATTATGCTCTTCACAGCAATTCACGATTCAGAAAAAATCAAAGAACGGATCTAAAATAGGTACGCCATTATAAAAATATTTTTAAAATTTTGTTTGAATGGTTGTTTTACTTGTTTGATTATTTTCTTTATTTGAAAATTTGAATTTTAAAATCAAAATTTAAAATTTAAATAATAATAATTTAACACTATAATATTATAAAAAATATTTTTATAATAATTATTATCTAAGAAAATAATTAAATATGAAATATAGGATATAAATAAATCAAGAAATCAAAAATCAAAAGACATGTTGACATGCCTATTTATTAATGTTGACATATGAGCATGTTAATATTTGAAATTTGAAATTTTGAATTTCAAACTCTTGAATTTCCATCCAACCTTTCACCAACTCCAATGTACTGAAAAGGTGTCCCTTTGCCAGTAGACATGTCCTTGATTCCATATTTGTCTACCTATTCTTATCATCTCTTTGTTCTTTTATTTCAAAATTCAAACTATTTTTCATATTCCTATAACTCTTTAAAACTATTTTATAAAGGCATCCTCAAGTACTCCAATCATAATAAGGTCAACCAAGACTACCAAAGCTTTCCTCTACAACAACCCAGATGCTATCAAAGAATTCATTAGCTATGCAAACTTTGGTAAAGTCGACACGGGAAAATTTGCTATTTTCGATGATTTTGCTACTTATGATCTTGAATCTTGTAACAACTCATTCTCCTGAACTTCGGAAGAACGGATAGTCATTGTAATATAACACATTAACATAACATCAGAAGATAAACCTTGCATTACATAATTATGTACATAAAATTACATCATACTTTATATTAAAGTTTACTACATCCCATCGGATCATAACAATTATACATAGCAGTTTCAACAAACAAACAGGTACACAAGGAATAACGATAATCAACATGATAGAGTCCCGGAGAGTCCAAAAGAACATCCATATCCTGCTCCAGCTCCATATCCAAACCAACTTCCATAATAGCTCCAAAAAGGATCAAAACTCATAATCTGGATACTAGGCTGCCCGTATGGAAATATGGGTACCCAAGTTTGCAAGGGAAAAACAAACTACGAGTCAGTCATGGGACTGGTATGAGAATAATAATTATCCTTAACTTATTTAAAAGTTAGGCATATCACGGGACCACGCCGTATAATACAGAATGAATTTACTCCATACGAATGCGAGTGCACAAAATTACGTAATGCTTTTTGGAAAATGAAGCCATTATAAGACTCGTCCCTGCACACATTGCAACGCAAACCGAAGGATAGAGTTTTACCTTATAATGGCCAAACATGCTTGATATGAGAAAATCATTTGATATTATTATTAGTGTCTAAGTATGGAAAACATTTTCAAAAATAAATGTGTCAATCTTAGATAGCATAATTCCCTATCCCATTATGTCGCTATATAGGTTTACAACTGAAAATCGCAAAGCTCGTATTGGAATTTGGATTCCATCAATGAAACAAGGCAAAGGATCTTCCTTATCTGATTCAGAGCATCTCTAGCAAGATGTCTAGGACTCACACGCATGTGATCCTTAAATCGGCAGTGCCGGCCAACACTGAACATGACAGGTCATAATCTTTCCTGAACATAACGTTCCACGGTCGTATCTGTAACGACCCAACTTTCGAACACATCGGAAGTCGTGTCATTAATAAGAATAGATAGAAGATAAAATCACAAAAACATCAGAATCTCACAGCGGAATTTTTACAAAAGAAGAAACTTCATAATATTACATAGCAGTACATATTACATCAGAGCATCATAGATCTAGTGATACAACCCCTTCATAGTACATTTTTAATTATACATATCGTAGATGACCAAACTTGCATACTTATAATTATACAGTAGATAAGATAAGTAGATCAGCCCACAGAAAGTCTCCATCCAGCTTCTCAAGTTTTATCCAATCCTGATTCACTTGTCTATTCATAACAAGCGTTATGAATACCCAAGAGTTTAAGGGAAAACACAGAAAAATAAACTCTGGGTCAGTCAAGGGACTGGTATGAGTAAACAGTTTCAAAACAGATTAAAGAAATAAAAATATCTCATAAGACCACGCCGTGAATATGGAACGGGTTTTTACCCTATGAGATCAAAAACACTTTGTATACTTGAAAACATATATTATTATAGTATCTAGGTTTTTCCACAAATAAATATGAATCTAGAAGAATGCTTGCATCTCACATTCTCCTATATAGTATACAAATAAAACCGCTTGGCGCTTATGGAATTGGGATTTCCAACTATGACAAGGTATGGGACCACCTTCCGATGATGTATCTCTAGAGGCGAATACACCAGGGTTCAACAAGAACGTCTTGCAACCCGGCCCATACATGACCGACCACTCATTTCTCTTAAGTGTATCGAATGTATATCACCAACGGTTGGACTCAAACCACTGTTTCCCGAGAAGGGACAGCATCGAAATAGATTAAATAAGTAAAAGGAATTTCTCTAGATAGGTGATTATACACCCTAATGGGAGCGACCCACATAACCATGCTGCCTGCCCGATTTTTGTCATTTCCTGGGTGTGAGGCTTGAGGCTAGACTTACTTTTTCATCATCATCTGTTTATTTTCTTTGAATGCCACATCATCCTATCCGTCAGAAATACTCGTTCAATTTCCCAAATATATTACGGGCAATAAAGCTGAGAGAAACGAATTTCTCTGCCACCAACGTAATATACTTACGTAATATCGATGTGTAGAATCTAACTGATATACGTTGTCAGACACTCGTCCATTCGGGTTTTTTCTAGGGCTGAACAGACCGAAGATATTATTTACAATCTTCTTGCATATCGTCGTCTTCAGTTTGAAAATCTCTGACGCGCAGCGTATAGTCAAATCAAAGTGGAATGTTAATTCCGGTCTCTTTGAAATGATTAACGAAACATTTTCTTTTTAAATTATTAATATAACATGATTATAATCTAATTTACATATATAATCACAGTCAGACTAAACCATATAAGATCATCTGGCTTATATCTGGTATTTTTTCGATCATCTCTCAAAATGGGCAATTTCAGTGTGCGCGCCGCACGTGGTTTTTCTTTTCATTTTGTTCGTCACCTTTTAAAAACTAAATACTTACATTATTCTTAGAAATTATTACTCATGATTATTCCTTAATCTAATTATTTATAAATGAATCAAATTTATGATTTACAGCTTTTATACTTTGTATACTTTCGTCAAATTTTCCCTTTGATCTCTTATACTCGATTTATATATTATTTCCACAAATTAATAAAATTTCTTTTTATTAATCTAAACACGATTTACAGTTCTTATTTCAAACAATACAGAATTGTACATGACTGGTTGCTTGTATTCGACAATTTTAGATTTACAGTTTAAAACTGACAAATTTAACGTATGTGTTACATATGGTATCTCTTATTACTTTGTCTGTTTTAAAATTTAAACATTCCATTAGAAAATAAATTCTAATTTAAATTATAAACTAAATTTATAATTTAATAAAATTACAGCTTCTGTGTTAACTTCTCGGCTTCTGTCAACAATATATTCGATCTTCTACACTTGATCGACTTTCTTTACAGTTTGAATATTTTTATTTGAAAATCATTTCTAATTCTAACTATAAATTAAATTTAAAATTTAACTTAAATTTACAGCTTCTGTATTTAAAATTTCAACTTCTGACAAAAACTGATCCTGATTCACTTTATTTTCTTGACTTGCTAATTTAAATAAAAATTCTATTTTTATTTATTGTTTATTTCAGAACCTTTGGATTTCAATGTAATTTAGTACGACTCAACTACATTCCTATAGTCACGATATATAATTCAACATATCGGAAAAAAATCACAATGGATAATTTAATTATTCTTAAATTACAAACTTGATTGATATACTACATAAGAGCTCTAATTTTTCACATAATTTGACGACTTCTATTTTACTTTATTCATTTCATTTTCCAAAGTTAATATAATATTTACCCATAATATTGATTTATATTGTTATTTATTTTTAAACAAGCAACTAAATTATGATATATAATTTGAAGATCTTTAAACAAAACATTTGTTTAATTATACCAACATTTTTCTAACTTAAGAACTATTTTCTTACCTTCTTCTTTTATTTTATTTTTCTTTCTTGATTTTAGCCTGCGACCCAACTTTCTGGCCCAAGCTCACCTCCTCTTTCCTTATTCTTTCTTTTGTTTTAACTTTATTTGTTTTATTTTAATTCTATTTCTATGGCCCAACCGTCCCAAAAGCCCATGCCCCCTTTTATTTGCATTTCCTCCTCCTGTTTTAATCTGTTGCCTCACTTTCCTCTTTCTCCTCCATTCCAATGCACACCTGTGCACCGTGCTCGTGCACAATTGCTCCTCTCGACACAGCTTCACACCGGTCATCGCCACACACCAGGACTTGTCTCCTGGCCCCATTACTAATCCAAGAATTCCCTTCCATCAACCACGTTGATAAATCACTACTTGACCCGATTTTCCCAACAACTACCCAATGCCTTTCTTGCTCTCCACGCGAATACCCTGCATCGACCAACTTGCCACTCCATCAGCAGTAAGATGATCCGAGCCTCGATCTCTCCACCATGTATGGTGGCATTCGACGTCCTCAACATGGAGCAGTTCGTCGCTGAACAATGGTGAACAAAATGAACCCAAAACCCTTAAATCAATTCCGCTCGCAATGATTTCCCATTAGAAAAATTGAATTGTATTTTTCCTAGAATCTACAGCTTCTCCTGCTCGTCCTAGCCGAATGCCGCCATCAGCAGATGAGTAGTTCGCCAGAATTTTCCCAAAGTTGCTTCTCCGACCATCCTCCTTTTTCTCATGATTCTCAACTTTAAAATTCTTGATTTTACTTTTTAAAAATCATCATTTCCATCCACCATTACATTTATAAACTCAAAACAAGTTTTTAAAAGGTTTGAAAATCCACTTTGAATTTGAGTTTACAGAGACTACTAGCAAATTTGTTTTTACATGTTCTGTGTACATCAAGCAATAGTTCTCCTTACTTCCAGACCAATGTTGGTTGTAATGTTGTGGTTTAAAACTAAGATAGAAGTGTATTTATATCTCCTAACCTAGATTTCACTGATTTGATAATCCTTAGTTTATTTTATCTAGGACTGACACACAACAACAGGATTTGTTTCCTATCAGTATAAGGTTCTAAACCAAAGGATCATTAATGAATTAAAGTATCTAACTCTTTGATCAGGTAAAGAAGGTGATTCAACCAAGTTCGCATTCAACAACCAAAGCAAAACAACATCCAGACAAGTTGACAGTCTAAAACAGAAAATACAGGAAGAAGATTTTGAAAAGTTTACTCACCGGAATAGTTTGAAATTCTCAGTTTCTCCTTCACTGATCTAACTCAAATGCTTTTGTGTTGTGTGAGGAAAAGAGAGCATACTCATGTCTATTTATAGTGGTGGAAAACCATTAAAATATGGTGCATTAACACTGTTTTTGAAAAGAAAAAGAAAAATCAGTTTTTCAGATTTGTTTTTGACAAATGAAAGACAACTCAAAAAGAAAAATCTTTTTCTTACCAAATCAAAACAGCACCTCCTCCTTTCACATGGCTTATCTCAGCCATACTTCATCTGAAAATCCCCTATGCAATCACCAATTTTCTCCTATTGGTTACTATGAAACATCACTAATAAATGTTCATGTACCATCCATGTTCTCCCCAATCTTTCCTTGGTTTAATCAAATGATAGCATCCATTTCGTACCAGAAATGCTCAGTTTTCATCTTGGAATTTCTCACCCATATTTCCCTCATGACAACTCGATTTAAACAAAAATATAACATACTTTTACTTGGCTTTCAAGGCAATACAAAAACAGAAAATCTTGTACAAATGATTCGCGGCATGTGCTGTGTGTATGCATGACTAAATCTATATGAATCTAGATGCTAACCTAGTTCCTAATGTAGTAAAAATCTTTAGTTTATATGTTCAAGTTTTTACACAAGTACTATAGAACATGTTCCTTTGAGTACAAGAAAATGAGTTGTATTTTCATATTCATGAAAACTGAAATATACATATGATCATGAAGATTTGTCCATGTGAATTTTTGTGTATGATCACATCCTAGGTACTAGATGCTAGTGTGAAACTAGAATAAAAATCTTAAGTTTAAATACTTAAGTTTTGTTCAAAAATCTTAGAAAATCTATAGGTTCTAGTGTACATCAAATATCATGTTTAGATACACAAGGACTTGCAAGATTTTAAGGCACATGTTTTGACAAGATGTACATGCTTTGAAAAATGAAAAGGGAAATGATATTTCAGAAAATCACATGTAAGAGAAAGATTTAGAACTGAAAATACATTGTTCTAAAATGATTTGTCATGTGAAAAAATATTTCTCTAGATCCCTTTTTACTAGCTTATTTCTAGTGTAGGTGTTTTCCTGGAGTATATATATGAAAACATGCTTGCACAAAGAAATAGTATTTCATGTTTTTAGGCAAGGAGGTTTAAGTTTTAAAGTAAAGAGTTTTGCTAAAAATAAAGTTTAAAACTTTTTTTTAAAAACATGAACAAAGTGTTTGCAAAAGAATGGCACTTTAAAATTTGCTATGCATAAGTGTTATTACACATACATGTAAGAATATGAATTTAAATAACACTATTAAAAATATGCTATCATATATACAAAAGAAAAATGCAAATCTACCATTGACATGTTTTAAACATTTTAAAGTCTTGGTTTTAAAATTGTATTTGTGAATACATACTCAAGATCAAACAATGTTCGTATTTACGATCGATGTAAAAACTGGGTCATTACAATCTACCCCCTTATAAAAATTTCGTCCCCGTAATTTGTAAGTAGTAGATTAAAGTTATCGACATACATATAAATAATTAACACATATCAGCAATTTTTCCTATTCAAAACCAAAAATATCTGTCCATATTCCCTTTTTAACTCATCAGTAAATTTACTTAACTCTGTTAAGTATTACCCACCATCTTCATTCACTTAGTTAATTGTCTCCATTTCGGGACTCACAAATACGATTTAATTTCACAAATCGACGAGTTCACTTTCCTTGAGTTCATATCCAAGTCCAGCCTTAATTTCAGGAAATCCAAATTTTAATTCAATTTAAAATTCTAACTTGATTCCCAGTATCAATATGATTGGATATTATTCTAATTTATTTCATCCATATTTAATTTATCTTGAGGCTGACCCTAGCAAATTAACTCCTTTTAGATAGTTGCAAAGATTTGATCCTGCTGGACTGGTGTAACTTCCTCCACAGTTTCTCCTTGATACTGGGATCCAATATTACGACCAGTAGTAGTGGAAGTTCCGCTAGCTCGACCTCTTCGTCCTCGGCTACTCATTTTAATCACCTGGATATAACATGTCGTCAATCCAGACTTGATTGGATATAACTAACTTAGGTATATCATCCAAGTTGATTTATTTTTATTTTAAATTTATTATAAAAATACGCTCTCTCACACTCACCCAAAGCCTAGGTAATCAGTAACCTAAGCTCTGATACCAACTGTAACGACCCAACTTTCGAACACATCGGAAGTCGTGTCATTAATAAGAATAAGAATAGATAGAAGATAAAATCACAGTAACATCAGAATCTCACAGCGGAATTTTTACAAAAGAAGATACTTCATAATATTACACAGTAGTACATATTACTTCAGAGCATCATAGATCTAGTGATACAACCCCTTCATAGTACATCTTTAATTATACATATCGTAGATGACCAAACTTGCATACTTATAATTATACAGTAGATACGATAAGTAGATCAGCCCACAGAAAGTCTCCATCCAGCTTCTCAAGTTTTATCCAATCCTGATTCACTTGTTTATTCATAACAAGCGTTATGAATACCCAAGAGTTTAAGGGAAAACACAGAAAAATAAACTCCGGGTCAGTCAAGGGACTGGTATGAGTAAACAGTTTCAAAACAAATTAAAGAAATAAAAATATCTCATAAGACCACGCCGTGAATACAGAACGGGTTTTTACCTTATGAGATCAAAAACACTTTGTATACTTGAAAACATATATTATTATAGTATCTAGATTTTTCCACAAATAAATATGAATCTAGAAGAATGCTTGCATCTCACATTCTCCTATATAGTATACAAATAAAACCGCTTGGCGCATATGGAATTGGGATTTCCAACTATGACAAGGTATGGGACCACCTTCCGATGATGTATCTCTAGAGGCGAATACACCTGGGTTCAATGTAATGACCCGCATTGTCAGAGGTATTATAATTAATTTATTTAATTATATAAATAGTGATTTAGGGAATTAAATCGTCGTTAATTAAATTATAGTGAATATTTAATTTAATTAAAAAAATTAAATAATACATTTAATTCAGAAATAATCAAAAATATTGGAAATCACAATATTCTGTGAACGGGGTCGTCCCTTAGATTTAATTCAGCTTAGAGTTGAATTATATCGACGAATATATTCAATCGACGACAGTTTGAACGTATAATTATAATATAATTAAAATCGAGCTTGAAATGGCGCTGCAGTTCGTAAATTGGCGATTCGAACTTCAACTGAATGTACAAGATTCGTTTTAAGCCGGATTTCTGTGAAACAAGAAACGCGTGGAGCTGGTGGAGGATATCTTTCTAGTGGAAGAGGAAAATCGGGATTTCGTCGTGTAGATTATAAGTTATGTCCAAATCAAATTTCAGAAAAGTCGCTGTTGAATTCCTTTATAATTCGTAACGCTTTATTTACGTTATAATTGGATTTTCAATATAAATTGAATATGGATTCAACCTGGACTTGGAATATCGAATATATAATTATACTGGAGCTGTATGATATTCCTCGGTGAATATATACGATAATATATATTTATTTATATTTAATTTAATTATATTTAAATATATTTATATATTTAAATGGGTCATTCAGAGCTTTAAAAATAGCCGGTTTTGCAAACGAAGTCGGAATTCGACGAAACTAATTTTATTGGATCCGCAACATCAAATTATTGTTAAAGGTGAAGTTTCGTGATTTTTGGAGTCACTGTGTGGCCGTATGGATTTTTAGAGTGAAAAACAGTCAGTATTTTGACGGTTAAAAATACGCTGTGTGAGCATACGGAGTCAGAATTCGACGAAACCAGTTTCGTTGGGACCGTAATGTCGGATTGTAGCTGCATGTCCAATTTGGAGATTTTTGAATATTTTATGTGGTCACAAGAATTTTTAGAAGTCAGATAAATAAGAAAATGACTTGAATAAAATATTATAAACTAATAAAAAAATATCTAAGCACCCTATAAATAGAACACATTTCCTCCTAAACCTAATTTCACTTTCTCCTTGGCCAAATATTTGCGCTGTCACTTTTTGCTCTCAACAAAACACAGATCATCTTTGTAAATCCAAAAAAAATACAAACAAAATGTTATAAATCCTAAAGAAAACTTCTTTGAATCCCTTGAGAGATTTCCATCCTCCCTATATGGTTTTCACAGTGTTCGATGTTCGTTTGGTTCATTGGGTTTGTACAGAGCGAACTTAGGGTTCAGTTTTGGGAAAAATATATGCGATTTTGAATGATTTCGAAGTTGAAATTGAGATGTCGAGGTGAAATGAAGAAAGTTGGCAAGGAGATGGGAGTTTCCGTCAGTTTTTGGTTTGGTGTTCATCGTGGTGGTTGAAGAAGCTGCTGTCGAACGGAAGTGGCGAGTTGGGTGGTATAAGTATGAGCTTGTAGAGGTTGAGATGAGGAGTATAATGGTGATGTCGGTTGGAAGATGTGAGGAGTAATGGTGAATCACGGAGGATCGAATTGCGTTGGAAAACACTATCGTAGAGGAGCAGACATCGGGAGTTTTCAATTTGGGGAAGACAGTTAAACAAGGCCGGTTATTATATTATGAAGTGGGCCGGAATGCTGATGGTGAGAGGCCCAATTACTTAATGGTTATATAGTTAATTTAATTTCAATAGAGTGTATGAACTTGTTATTAAGATATATCGTTCATACGTAATCAGATTGACGAACCGTAAGTTACGTTGGGATCGTATGGACGAGAGCAACACAATGAAGCTGACTGGAAGTGGATTGGGGCTCGTATGAATTCATGGCGAAATGAATTGTTTGATTCAAATCAAATAACAGTTTATCGTTCTTTAACGATGAACTGCCAAAGTGAGTAAAACTCACCAACTCTGAACAGTTATATTTATATAATGTATTTTTAGAACTGCTAGTCATCTGTTGATTGCTGTGTGTTGGTTGATTTGATTGAACTACTAGTCAATTAGTGAAAATTATATATATATATATATATATATGTGATTATATATATATAAACCATTAAATATTTATATATTGATTCTGCTATCAGAATAATTTATATTGAACTGAAAGTGATGATAATCATATTGTGTAACATCTGTGGATGCAGGGAGACAGGTTGGAGGAATCCGACTGGATTCCTCAACAGTTATTTTATTGTTTTTCATATATTGTTATATGATGTGATATAGATTCTGTGGGCGATTATATGTGCTTGGACGATATTGAACATTATGATTTGATATGATTGAATACCATAACATACCGGAATGTTGATAAGGGAATTTTCAAAGTGATAGTGAAAATAAAATATTTATAAATGGAATATTTATAAATAAGAAATATTTATAAATTGGAATATTTATAAATAGAAGATATTTAGAAAGGAAATAAATTTCAAACCATTTTCTTTTTGAATGGAAAGGCCTGTGTGGTGGGTTTGGGGATTTTCCCGATACTCCCGGTACAAAGGAGGTTATGGCGAATTTTCCTGGGAATTTAAAGAGTTAGAATATTTCAAGAATAAATTCGAAAAGGAATATATTTGTAAACCATTTACAAATAGAATTGAAAAGGAAACGTTATAAAAAGAAAATCATTTTTTTAAAGTGTAGAACCGTTATTTAAAAGTAAATCTTTTCAAATGAATAAAACGTTGTTAAAAGGAAATCTTTATAAAGTGAATAAAGTAAATCGAATATGGTATTCGAAAGGAGTTAAATCGAATATGGTATTCGAAGGGAGTAAATCGAATATGGTATTCAAAAGTTAGTAAAACGAATATGCTATTTGAAAGGGGTTAGTCGAGTCGAGTTAGTTGAATAGAGTTAACCAGTTCAGTAGAGTTAACCAGTTCACTAGAGTTAACCAGTTTAGTAGAGTTAACCAGTTGGGTTAAGTAAGTCGAGTTTACCAGTTGGGTTAAGTAAGTCGAGTTTACCAGTTGGGTTAAGTAAGTCGGGTTAATCAGTTAGAGTTAATCAGTTAGAGTTAACTAGTTAGAGTAAATCAGTTAGAGTTAAAACAAACTAGAGTTAATCAAATATAGTTATTTGAGACAGAGTTAGTCAAACATAGTATTCAGGGTAAGTTGCCATCTCGTACGACTGCTAGCGTAATTCGCAGGGCTGTAAATAGCCTAAGGCGGTCGGATGTTGCCTAAGGGAATCAGGCGTAACCATTGTGATCGCTGCGATCTAGAGTCAAGCGAATGGAGTTAAATCGAATCTAGTTATTCGATAGGAGTAAATCAAGTTGAGTTAAATAAGTTAAGTTAGTCGAGTTAGGTTCGTCGAGTCGAGTTAATCGAATCTAGTTATTCGAAAGGAGTTATCGAATGTAGTTATTCAAAAAGGAGTTATCGATTAGTTAAATCGAAAGGAGTTATCGAATTAAGTTATTCGAAAAGGAGTTATCGATTTGTTAAATCGAAAGGGAAGGTTATCGAATATCGTTTATTCGAAGGAGATTATCGAATATAGTTTATTCGAAGGAGTTATCGATTATTAGTTAATCGAAGTGAGTTATAGAATATTAGTTAAATCAAAGGAGTTATCAAATATAGTTTATTCGATGGAGTTAATCGATTATAGTAAAATCAAATGAGTTAATCGAATATAGTTTATTCGAATAGAATTAAAGGAGTTAATCGAATATAGTTTATTCGAATAGAGTTGGACGAATGATCGAATATAGTTTATTCGACAGGAGTTAAGTGAATAGGATTAATCAAATAGAGTAAATCAAATAGAGTTAACCAAATAGAGTTAATCTAAAGGAGTTATTCGAATAGTTAAGTGAAAAGAGTTAATCGAATATAGTTGTTCGAAAGAAAGAGGATTACGTAAGGAAGTGTTAAATATTTAGGAAGGGGAAATTATCTTATTTCGAGGTTAAAGATGTTGTTCAGTTAAGGCCTAAGAGGTAATTATACCCCAACTTAATTGACTTCGTTTTTAATGTAGAAATGGTTAAGGTTCGGAAGTGAAAGAGGTTAAGTGGAATTAGTTAATGAGTATAGTGGTTTGGGTCGTCACCGCGATGTGGATTTAAACATCCACGTAAATCCAAATAAAGGAATATTTGGAAATGTTTTCCAAATCAGAATCAGAATGAAATCAAAGATTGGAAATTGAAATATGAATTAGAAAATGGAATGTTTATTTATAAGGAAGGGAATAAATAAATGATAAGATAAATTTAAGAGTTAATAATGATGGATGATTGTTCGATATAATTTCCATCTGGAAATAATATCGTTGTTTGCACACTTGTTTTCCTTTGATAGTTAACTCACAGACTATCAAAGTTTTGACCATTTTAACGTTATTAATATGGAGAGACCGGTTGGATTATTATCCAAAGAACCACTCTGTATTGGCATAAGCATCGCGAATCATATATGCCAAAGATAATTGAAGACGGAGTAAAATGCTAGGGCTGTTGTATAAGTCTTAGATAACAGCGACTAAGATGGATATACGGAATAGTGCCTTCGGTTTGTCCAGTCCCAGGACAACTTGTATGGACGAAGGTCTGACAGAGTATATCCAATGGATCGCGTAAGTTGATCTGTTCAAACGTATTCACGTTTGGTGGCGGAGGAATTCGTTTCTCTTAGCTGTATACCCGTGTTATTTTTGGATAAGTCAATTTGTGATTTGGAGGGTATGACGATGTGACATTCTAAGTGAATGAGGATGACTTGTATGAATGAATGCCTGACAGAGTATTTCCAGAAAGGTCACGTACCTTGATTTCTTAAACCGTACCAAGAGTGGAAGCGGAGAAGGAAACTTCTTTAGCTAACACATAATGTAATGTTGTAGACGTCAATTAGTGATTTTCGATGGATCTGACGATGTGACATTTGAAGTGAATCGGATGTGATGATAACGCGTAACTTCTAGCCTCATCATCCGGTAAATGACAGAAATCGGGCAGGCAGCATGGCTAAGTCGATCGCACCGAAGTAGGGTGTATATTCACCTATATAGAGAATATTCATTTGTTTCTTAAATCTATCAATGTTGTCCCATATATATACGGGAAACGGTTGTTGATCCCAACCGTTGGTGATGTACATTCGATACACTCAAGCAAAATGAGTGGTCGGTCATGTGTGGCTGAGTTACAAGATGTTCTTGTTGAACTCCAGTGTATCGTTCCTAGAGTACACTGATCGGAAGGTGGTTCCATACCTTGTCATAGTTGGAAATCCATTACACAATACGTGCTTGCGGTTTTGATTTTATACTATATATGTAGAACGTGAGATGAAAGCGTTTCTGCTAGATTGATATATATTTGTACTTAGACATTATTATAATATCAGAATGATATTGCTTATCAAAGATGTTAGATTCTCATAAGGGAAAAACCCGTTCCGTATTCACGGCGTGGTCTTATGAGATATCATATATCTGTTAAACTGTGTTAAACTATTTTACTCACACCAGTCCCATGACTGACCCGGAGTTTACTTTGTTGTTTTCCCTAAACTCTTGGGTGCCTAAATTTGTACGGGCAGTCAAGTAGTCGGGATTTACAGATATACTTGAAGGGCTGGAGCAGGAGGCTTCTGGATCATATAGCTATAGTTTATTTCCGCTGTGTTGTAAGTGTTGTACTCTGATAAGTGCTATTGTATACATAACTGTTATATTTCAAAGTTATGTTATATATTATATGTTATTCGTTCCGCTGTGAGATTCGTGTTACTCTGATGATGTAAGTTCTTCTTTTCTTCTTCTATTCTAAGTTTCTATATTATCTATCCTCACCCTCTAATTTCTTTCATTAACTACCAGGATTTTTCGATGTTTTGGTTATCGACATCGAGCTTATGTCGATAACCAAAGTCGCTCAAAATCCGGGTCGTTACAGTTGGTATCAGAGCTTAAGTTAAGAATTACTTGGCTCTGTGGCGTGACTCGGTAGAGATAGGGTTAGTAATACCCTAGATTGAGTTTGAGTGTATATATACGAGTGAACGTATTTGTATTTGATATAAAAATGGTTTTATATTATGGAGATTCATTGGCTCATTTGTTTATGAGTTCTGGTCGATCAGTTTGATCCACTGTATCGGTAGGAGTAAATAAACACTTGAATACGATGGACCGACACAGTATGGATATGTGATATATTATCATATATAGGATGTGTTGGTAGTAATTATAATCAGATAAGATTATAAAATGTGAAAAGGTTGTATATAACCAATCAGAATCATATAAGTAAAGTATATGAAGTAAGATGAATTAAATATGAATTTAAATCAGATTTGGAATTAAAATAAGGAAATTTTAAGTTCTTGGGAGATTTTGAGATGTTTTCAAAATGGATGTATTTAGTAAGGGTTTTGAAATGATATAGTATTGAAATCACTTGGGTCGCTGGAAAATAATTCCGATGATGACTGCGCAGTATCATCGGTGTGATTTTCGAGTTTCTAAGTGGTTGATTACTACCAAAGATTTTAATTTAAATTGTTTTGAGGAAACAAGTTGTTTAGAAAATTCAAAGATTTTGGATTGGCAGTATGATTTCAAATTGATTTGAAATTTACCCAGGAATTTAAGTTCTAGGAATTAAAAATTTAACTTGTGAAGTTAATTCGAATGGGATGGTAAAAGTAAATAATAAACCAGAATTGAACTTGAGATGATAGGTTAAGAAAAACTGGAAGTGATTAGAGAATAATATGGATTTGGATTTGAAATGATAGTTTGAGAGTTTGGAACTTGAAACTCGAATTTGAAATTAAATTCGGCTTGAATAAGCGAATGGTTGTGTTAAGAATAACTTGGTTGGAGTTGATTGGGATGGCATTTGTATATGCCGAGTTGATAACAAATGGTAGGGATATAATGATATGCCCAACAAAAAGGTACAAGTTTATATTTTATATGAGTTTGGAATTTATGAGCCGAATTGGCAAGCCGTTTGGCGTTTTGATTTTCTTTTGGGTTGGAGAAGGCCCAGAGAGGCGAGTTGGAGTTTGAGCTATTGACCAGTACAAAGGAGGTTATGGCGAAATTTTCCGAAAATTTAAAGTCTTAGAAAATTTTCAGAATTTTTGAAAATTTTAGTTAGTTGGAATGAATAAATATTTTAGTCGATATTAATTGGTTCAGTTGAAATCAGAAATAAGGGGTAAACAAATCTTAGGAATTCCAATAGATAGGGTCGTCCTCTAACTTAGCAATTTCGAGGACGAAATTATTTTAAGTGGGGAAGAATGTAATGACCCGCATTGTCAGAGGTATTATAATTAATTTATTTAATTAAATAAATAGTGATTTAGGGGATTAAATCGTCGTTAATTAAACTATAGTGAATATTTAATTTAATAAAAAAATTAAATAATATATTTAATTCAGAAATAATCAAAAATATTGGAAATCACAATATTCTGTGAACGGGGTCGTCCCTTAGATTTAATTCAACTTAGAGTTGAATTATATCGACGAATATATTCAATCGACGACAGTTTGAACGTATAATTATAATATAATTAAAATCGAGCTTGAAATGGCGCTGCAGTTCGTAAATTGGCGATTCGAACTTCAACTGAATGTACAGGATTCATTTTAAGTCGGATTTCTGTGAAACAAGAAACGCGTGGAGCTGGTGGAGGATATCTTTCTAGTGGAAGAGGAAAATCGGGATTTCGTCGTGTAGATTATAAGTTATGTCCAAATCAAATTTCAGAAAAGTCGCTGTGGAATTCCTTTATAATTCGTAACGCTTTATTTACGTTATAATTGGATTTTCAATATAAATTGAATATGGATTCAACCTGGACTTAGAATATCGAATATATAATTATACTGGAGCTGTATGATATTCCTCGGTGAATATATACGATAATATATATTTATATTTAATTTAATTATATTTAAATATATTTATATATTTAAATGGGTCATTCAGAGCTTTAAAAATAGCCGGTTTTGCAAACGAAGTCGGAATTCGACGAAACTAATTTTGTTGGATCCAATCAAATTATTGTTAGAGGTGAAGTTTCGTGATTTTTGGAGTCACTGTGTGGCCGTACGGATTTTTAGAGTGAAAAACAGTCAGTATTTTGACGGTTAAAAATACGCTGTGTGAGCATACGGAGTCAGAATTCGACGAAACCAGTTTCGTTGGGACCGTAATGTCGGACTGTAGCTGCATGTCCAGTTTGGAGATTTTTGAATATTTTATGTGGTCATAGGAATTTTTAGAAGTCAGATAAATAAGAAAATGACTTGAATAAAATATTATAAACTAATAAAAAAATATCTAAGCACCCTATAAATAGAACACATTTCCTCCTAAACCTAATTTCACTTTCTCCTTGGCCAAATATTTGCGCCGTCACTTTTTGCTCTCAGCAAAACACAGATCATCTTTGTAAATCCAAAAGAAATACAAACAAAATGTTATAAATCCTAAAGAAAACTTCTTTGAATCCCTTGAGAGATTTCCATCCTCCCCATATGGTTTTCACAGTGTTCGATGTTCATTTGGTTCATTGGGTTTGTACAGAGCGAACTTAGGGTTCGGTTTTGGGAAAAAGATATGCGATTTTGAATGATTTCGAGGTTGAAATTGAGATGTCGAGGTGAAATGAAGTATGTTTGCAAGGAGATGGGAGTTTCCATCAGTTTTTGGTTCGGTGTTCATCGTGGTGGTTGAAGAAGCTGCTGTCGAACGGAAGTGGCGAGTTGGGTGGTATAATTATGAGCTTGTAGAGGTTGAGATGAGGAGTATAATGGTGATGTCGGTTGGAAGATGTGAGGAGTAATGGTGAATCACGGAGGATCGAATTGCGTTGGAAAGTACTGTCGTAGAGGAGCAGACATCGGGAGTTTTCAATTTGGGGAAGACAGTTAAACAAGCCGGTTATTATATTGTGAAGTGGGCCGGAATGCTGATGGTGAGAGGCCCAATTACTTAATGGTTATATAGTTAATTTAATTTCAATAGAGTGTATGAACTTGTTATTAAGATATATCGTTCATACGTAATCAGATTGACGAACCGTAAGTTACGTTGGGATCGTATGGACGGGAGCAACACAATGAAGCTGACTGGAAGTGGATTGGGGCTCGTATGAATTCATGGTGAAATAAATTGTTTGATTCAAATCAAATAACATTATATCGTTCTTTAACGATGAACTGCCAAAGTGAGTAAAACTCACCAACTCTGAACAGTTATATTTTTATAATGTATTTTTAGAACTGTTAATCATCTGTTGATTGCTGTGTGTTGGTTCATTTGATTGAACTGCTAGTCAGTTAGTGAAAATTATATATATACATATATGTCATTATATATATATATATATAAACCGTTAAATATTTATATATTGATTCTGCTATCAGAATAATTTATATTGAACTGAAAGTGATGATAATCATATTGTGTAACATCTGTGGATGCAGGGAGACAGGTTGGAGGAATCTGACTGGATTCCTCAACAGTTATTTTATTGTTTTTCATATATTGTTATATGATGTGATATAGAATCTGTGGGCGATTATATGTGCTTGGACGATATTGAACATCGTGATTTGATATGATTGAATACCATAACATACCGGAATGTTGATAAGGGAATTTTCAAAGTGATAGTGAAAATAAAATATTTATAAATGGAATATTTATAAATAAGAAATATTTATAAATTGGAATATTTATAAATAGAAGATATTTAGAAAGGAAATAAATTTCAAACCATTTTCTTTTTGAAGGGAAAGGCCTGTGTGGTGGGTTTGGGGATTTTCCCGATACTCCCAGTACAAAGGAGGTGATGGCGAATTTTCCCGGGAATTTAAGGAGTTAGAATATTTCAAGAATAAATTCGAAAAGGAATATATTTGTAAACCATTTACAAATAGAATTGAAAAGGAAACGTTATAAAAAGGAAATCATTTTTTTAAAGTGTAGAACCGTTATTTAAAAGTAAATCTTTTCAAATGAATAAAACGTTGTTAAAAGGAAATCTTTATAAAGTGAATAAAGTAAATCGAATATGGTATTCGAAAGGAGTTAAATCGAATATGGTATTCGAAGGGAGTAAATCGAATATGGTATTCAAAAGTTAGTAAAACGAATATGCTATTCGAAAGGGGTTAGTCGAGTCGAGTTAGTTGAATAGAGTTAACCATTTCAGTAGAGTTAATCAGTTCAGAAGAGTTAACCAGTTTAGTAGAGTTGACCAGTTGGGTTAAGTAAGTCGAGTTTACCAGTTGGGTTAAGTAAGTCGAGTTTACCAGTTGGGTTAAGTAAGTCGGGTTAGTCAGTTAGAGTTAACCAGCTAGAGTTAACCAGTTAGAGTAAATCAGTTAGAGTTAAAACGAACTAGAGTTAATCAAATATAGTTATTTGAGTCAGAGTTAGTCAAACATAGTATTCAGGGTAAGTTGCCATCTCGTACGACTGCTAGCGTAATTCGCAGGGCTGTAAATAGCCTAAGGCGGTCAGATGTTGCCTAAGGGAATCAGGCGTAACCATTGTGATCGCTGCGATCTAGAGTCAAGCAAATGGAGTTAAATCGAATCTAGTTATTCGATAGGAGTAAATCAAGTTGTGTTAAATAAGTTAAGTTAGTCGAGTTAGGTTCGTCGAGTCGAGTTAATCGAATCTAGTTATTCGAAAGGAGTTATCGAATGTAGTTATTCGAAAAGGAGTTATCGATTAGTTAAATCGAAAGGAGTTATCAAATTTAGTTATTCGAAAAGGAGTTATCGATTTGTTAAATCGAAAGGGAAGGTTATCGAATATCGTTTATTCGAAGGAGATTATCGAATATAGTTTATTCGAAGGAGTTATCGATTATTAGTTAATCGAAGTGAGTTATAGAATATTAGTTAAATCGAAGGAGTTATCAAATATAGTTTATTCGATGGAGTTAATCGATTATAGTAAAATCAAATGAGTTAATCGAATATAGTTTATTCGAATAGAATTAAAGGAGTTAATCGAATATAGTTTATTCGAATAGAGTTGGACGAATGATCGAATATAGTTTATTCGACAAGAGTTAAGTGAATAGGATTAATCAAATAGAGTAAATAAAAAAGAGTTAACCAAATAGAGTTAATCTAAAGGAGTTATTCGAATAGAGTTAAGTGAAAAGAGTTAATCGAATATAGTTGTTCAAAAGAAAGAGGATTACGAAAGGAAGTGTTAAATATTTAGGAAGGGGAAATTATATTATTTCGAGGTTAAAGATGTTGTTCAGTTAAGGCCTGAGAGGTAATTATACCCCAACTTAATTGACTTTGTTTTTAATGTAGAAATGGTTAAGGTTCGGAAGTGAAAGAGGTTAAGTGGAATTAGTTAATGAGTATAGTGGTTTGGGTCGTCACCGCGATGTGGATTTAAACATCCATGTAAATCCAAATAAAGGAATATTTGGAAATGTTTTCCAAATCAGAATCAGAATGAAATCAAAGATTGGAAATTGAAATATGAATTAGAAAATGGAATGTTTATTTATAAGGAAGGGAATAAATAAATGATAAGATAAATTTAAGAGTTAATAATGATGGATGATTGTTCGATATAATTTCCATCTGGAAATAATATCGTTGTTTGCACACTTGTTTTTCTTTGATAGTTAACTCACAGACTATCAAAGTTTTGACCATTTTAACGTTGTTAATATGGAGAGACTGGTTGGATTATTATCCAAAGAACCACTCTGTATTGGCATAAGCATCGCGAATCATATATGCCAAAGATAATTGAAGACGGAGTAAAATGCAAGGGCTGTTGTATAAGTCTTAGATAACAGCGACTAAGATGGATATACGGAATAGTGCCTTCGGTTTGTCCAGTCCCAGGACAACTTGTATGGACGAAGGTCTGACAGAGTATATCCAATGGATCACGTAAGTTGATCTGTTCAAACGTATTCACGTTTGGTGGCGGAGGAATTCGTTTCTCTTAGCTGTATACCCGTGTTATTTTTGGATAAGTCAATTTGTGATTTGGCGGGTATGACGATGTGACATTCTAAGTGAATGAGGATGACTTGTATGAATGAATGCCTGACAGAGTATTTCCAGAAAGGTCACGTACCTTGATTTCTTAAACCGTACCAAGAGTGGAAGCGGAGAAGGAAACTTCTTTAGCTAACACATAATGTACTGTTGTAGACGTCAATTAGTGATTTTCGATGGATCTGACGATGTGACATTTGAAGTGAATTGGATGTGATGATAACGCGTAACTTCTAGCCTCATCATCCGGTAAATGACAAAAATCGGGCAGGCAGCATGGCTAAATCGGTCGCACCGAAGTAGGGTGTATAATCACCTATCTAGACAATATTCATTTGTTTCTTAAATCTATCAATGCTGTCCCATATATATACGGGAAACGGTTGTTGATCCCAACCGTTGGTGATGTACATTCGATACACTCAAGCAAAATGAGTGGTCGGTCATGTGTGGCTGAGTTACAAGATGTTCTTGTTGAACTCCAGTGTATCGTTCCTAGAGTACACTGATCGGAAGGTGGTTCCATACCTTGTCATAGTTGGAAATCCATTACCCAATACATGCTTGCGGTATTGATTTTATACTATATATGTAGAACGTGAGATGAAAGCGTTTCTGCTAGATTGATATATATTTGTACTTAGACATTATTATGATATCAGAATGATATTGCTTATCAAAGATGTTGGATTCTCATAAGGGAAAAACCCGTTCCGTATTCACGGCGTGGTCTTATGAGATATCATATATCTATTAAACCGTGTTAAACTATTTTACTCACACCAGTCCCATGACTGACCCGGAGTTTACTTTGTTGTTTTCCCTAAACTCTTGGGTGCCTAAATTTGTACGGGCAGTCAAGTAGTCGGGATTTACAGATATACTTGAAGGGCTGGAGCAGGAGGCTTCTGGATCATATAGCTATAGTTTATTTCCGCTGTGTTGTAAGTGTTGTACTCTGATAAGTGCTATTGTATACGTAACTGTTATATTTCAAAGTTATGTTATATATTATATGTTATTCGTTCCGCTGTGAGATTCGTGTTACTCTGATGATGTAAGTTCTTCTTTTCTTCTTCTATTCTAAGTTTCTATCTTATTTATCCTCACCCTCTAATTTCTTTCATTAACTACTAGGATTTTTAGATGTTTTGGTTATCGACATCGAGCTTATGTCGATAACCAAAGTCGCTCAAAATCCGGGTCGTTACATTCAACAAGAACGTCTTGCAACCCGGCCCACACATGACCGACCACTCATTTCTCTTGAGTGTATCGAATGTATATCACCAACGGTTGGACTCAAACCACTATTTACAGAGAAGGGACAACATCGAAATAGATTAAAGAAGTAAAAGGAATTTCTCTAGATAGGTGATTATACACCCTAATGGGAGCGACCCACATAGCCATGCTGCCTGCCCGATTTTTGTCATTTCCTGGGTGTGAGGCTTGAGGCTAGACTTACTTTTTCATTATCATCTGTTTATTTTCTTTGAATGCCACATCGTCCTATCCGTCAGAAATACTCGATCGATTTCCTAAATATATTACAGGCAATAAAGCTGAGAGAAACGAATTTCTCCGCCACCAACGTAATATACTTACGTAAAATCGATGTGTAGAATCTAATTGTTATACGTTGTCAGACACTCGTCCATTCGGGTTTGTCCTGGGACAGAACAGACCGAAGATAATATTTACAATCTTCTTGCATATCGTCGTCTTCAGTTTGAAAATCTCTGACGCGCGACGTATAATCAAATCAAAGTAGAATGTTAATTCCGGTCTCTTTGAAATGATTAACGAAACATTTTCTTTTTAAATTATTAATCTAACATGATTATAATCTAATTTACATATATAATCACAGTCAGACTAAACCATATAAGATCATCTGGCTTATATCTGGTATTTTTTCGATCATCTCTCAAAATGGGCAATTTCAGTGTGCGCACCGCACGTGGTTTTTCTTTTCATTTTGTTCGTCACCTTTTAAAAACTAAATACTTACATTATTTTCAGAAATTATTACTCATGATTATTCCTTAATCTGATTATTTATAAATGAATCAAATTTATGATTACAGCTTTTATACTTTGTATACTTTCGTCAAATTTTCCCTTTGATCTCTTATACTCGATTTACTTCTTATTTCCACAAATTAATAAAATTTCTTTTTATTAATCTAAACACGATTTACAGTTCTTATTTCAAACAATATAGAATTGTACATGACTGGTTGCTTGTATCCGGTAATTTTAGATTTACAGTTTAAAACTGACAAATTTAATGTATGTGTTGCATAAGGTATCTCTTATTACTTTGTCTGTTTTAAAATTTAAACATTCCATTAGAAAATAAATTCTGATTTAAATTATAAACTAAATTTATAATTCAATAAAATTATAGCTTCTGTGTTAACTTCTCGGCTTCTGTCAACAACTTATTCGATCTTCTACACTTGATCGACTTTCTTTACAGTTTGAATATTTTTATTTGAAAATCATTTCTAATTCTAACTATAAATTAAATTTAAAATTTAATTTAAATTTGCAGCTTCTGTATTTAAAATTTCAACTTCTGACAAAAACTGATCCTGATTCACTTTATTTTCTTGACTTGCTAATTTAAATAAAAATTCTATTTTTATTTATTGTTTATTTCAGAACCTTTGGATTTCAATGTAATTTAGTACGACTCAACTACATTCCTATAGTCACGATATATAATTCAACATATCGAAAAGAAATCACAATGGATAATTTAATTATTCTTAAATTACAACCTTGATTGATATACTACATAAAAGCACTAATTTTTCACATAATTTGACGACTTCTATTTTACTTTATTCATTTCATTTTCCAAAGTTAATATAATATTTACCCATAATATTGATTTATATTGTTATTTATTTTTAAACAAGCAATTAAATTAAGATATATAATTTGAAGATCTTTAAACAAAACATTTGTTTAATTATACCAACATTTGTCTAACTTAAGAACTATTTTCTTACCTTCTTCTTTTATTTTACTTTTCTTCCTTGATTTTAGCCTGCGGCCCAACTTTCTGGCCCAAGCTCACCTCCACTTTTCTTATTCTTTCTTTTGTTTTAACTTTATTTGTTTTATTTTAATTCTATTTCTACGGCCCAACAGGTCCAAAAGCCCACGCCCCATTTTATTTGCATTTCCTCCTCCTGTTTTAATTTGTTGCCTCACTTTCCTCTTTCTCCTCCATTCCAATGCACACTTGTGCACCGTGCTCGTGCACAATTGCTCCTCTCGACACAGCTTCACACCGGTCATCGCCACACACCAGGACTTGTATCCTGGCCCCATTGCTAATCCAAAAATTCCCTTCCATCAACCACGTTGATAAATCACTACTTGACCCGATTTGCCCAACAACCACCCAACGCCTTCCTTCCTCTCCACGCCAATACCCTGCATCGACCAACTTGCCACTCCATCAGCAGTAAGATGATCCGAGCCTCGATCTCTCCACCAAGTATGGTGGCATTCGACGTCCCCAACATGGAGCAGTTCGTCACTGAACAATGGTGAACAAAACGAACCCAAAACCCTTAAATCAATTCCGCTCGTAATGATTTCCTATTAGAAAAATTGAATTGTATTTTTCCTAGAATCTACAGCTCCTCCTAGCCGAATGCCGCCATCACCAGATGAGTAGTTCACCGGAATTTGCCCAAAGTTGCTTCTCCAACCATCCTCCTTTTTCTCATGATTCTCAACATTAAAATTCTTGATTTTACTTTTTAAAAATCATCATTTCCATCCACCATTACATTTATAAACTCAAAACAAGTTTTTAAAAGGTTTGAAAATCCACTTTGAATTTGAGTTTACAGAGACTACTGGCATTTCTGTTTTTACATGTTCTGTGTACATCAAGCAATAGTTCTCCTTACTTCCAGACCAATATTGGTAGTAATGTCGTGGTTTAAAACTAAGATAGAAGTGTATTTATATCTCCTAACCTAGATTTCACTGATTTGAGAATCCTTAGTTTATTTTATCTAGGACTGGCACACAACAACATGATTTGTTTCCTGTCGGTATAAGGTTCTAAACCAAAGGATCATTAATGAATTAAAGTATCTAACTCTTTGATCAGGTAAAGAAGGTGATTCAACCAAGTTCGCATTCAACAACCAAAGCAAAACAACATCTATACAAGTTGACAGTCTAAAACAGAAAATACATGAAGAAGATTTTGAAATGTTTACTCACCGGTATAGTTTGAAATTCTCAGTTTCTCCTTCACTGATCTAACTCAAATGCTTTTGTGTTGTGTGAGGAAAAGAGAGCATACTCATGTCTATTTATAGTGGTGGAAAACCATTAAAATATGGTGCATTAACACTGTTTTTGAAAAGAGAAAAAATCAGTTTTTCAGATTTGTTTTTGACAAATGAAATACAACTCAAAAAGAAAAATCTTTTTCTTACCAAATCAAAACAGCACCTCCTCCTTTCACATGGCTTATCTCAGCCATACTTCATCTGAAAATCCCCTATGCAATCACCAATTTTCTCCTTTTGGTTACTACGAAACACCACTAATAAATGTTCATGTACCATCCATGTTCTCCCCAATCTTTCCTTGGTTTAATTTAATGATAACATCCATTTCGTATCATGAAATGCTCAGTTTTCATCTTGGAATTTCTCACCCATATTTCCCTCATGACAACTCGATTTAACCAAAAATATAACATACTTTTACTTGGCTTTCAAGGCAATTCAAAAACAGAAAATCTTGTACAAATGATTCGCGGCATGTGCTGTGTGTATGCATGACTAAATCTATATGAATCTAGATGCTAACCTAGTTCCTAATGTTGTAAAAATCCTTAGTTTATATGTTCAAGTTTTTACACAAGTACTAAAGAACACGTTCCTTTGAGTACAAGAAAATGAGTTGTATTTTCATATTCATGAAAACTGAAATATACATATGATCATGAAGATTTGTCCATGTGAATTTTTGTGTATGATCACATCCTAGGTACTAGATGCTAGTGTGAAACTAGAATAAAAATCTTAAGTTTAAATACTTAAGTTTTGTTCAAAAATCTTAGAAAATATATAGGTTCTAGTGTACATCAAATATCATGTTTAGATACACAAGGACTTGCAAGATTTTAAGGCACATGTTATGACAAAATGTACATGCTTTGAAAAATGAAAAGGGAAATGACATTTCAGAAAATCACATGTAAGAGAAAGATTTAGAACTAAAAATACATTGTTCTAAAATGATTTGTCATGTGAACACATATTTCTCTAGATCCCTTTTTACTAGCTTATTTCTAGTGTAGGTGTTTTCCTTGAGTATATATATGAAACCATGCTTGCACAAAGAAATAGTATTTCATGTTTTTAGGCAAGGAGGTTTAAGTTTTAAAGTAAAGAGTTTTGCTAAAAATAAAGTTTAAAACTTTTTTTTAAAAACATGAACAAAGTGTTTGCAAAAGAATGGCACTTTAAAATTTGCTATGCATAAGTGTTATTACACATACATGTAAGAATATGAATTTAAACAACACTATTAAAAATATGCTATCATATATACAAAAGAAAAATGCAAATCTACCATTGTCATGTTTTAAACATTTTAAAGTATTGGTTTTAAAATTGTATTTGTGAATACATACTCAAGATCAAACAATGTTCGTGTTTACGATCGATGTAAAAACCGGGTCATTACAGTATCTGACCGTCATCCTAGTCGTTGATTGGCCATCATACGAGGTGCCTCGATTCCATCATCCACATAAGTAAATTTCCTGGGCTCCATACCATGACATCACATTTTTCTAGAACGAAATATATGTCTTTACTCTGCGGTCCATCATCTTGTTTTCGGCTCGTCCCAGGGTGTGAGGCCCTACAGTCAACGTCCCACAAAGCTCTGCTTTTCAACAAAAGCTTTGATATATCTGCCAGCAGCACTCGACATGCCACATTGTCAATTCACACTATATAATTGGTGTCTATTAAAATATAACCCTCTAAGTTCATAAGTCTCAGAGGAGGCTGTTAAGCTAAGAGGATAAATCCTCTGCCACCAACTGATATAACATCGATAGACATCAATTTGTTGTGCCGTAACTTACAGTGTTAGACATACATCCATTTACACGTTTGTTCTGGGTTTGAACTAAACTGAAGGAACCTTATTCCTCGTCTAATTAAGGAGAGAGGCCCTTGCATATTCGTATAATCAACAAGTATGTCCGAACTACTACCACTATAACCCCTTAACAGGAGCTACCCATATCCAGGGAATTAGCAAGCAGTCCATTCGATGTGAAGATTCCTGATGTTCCAACATATTAAATATCTTTGGATTTTAATTCATCGTAAAATTATTCGAAATGGGTTGAACCCGGTCTTTTAAAATAATTAGTGTAATAACAAAATCAAATAAAATCCTTATTGGATTATCAATCCACCAATTAAGTTTCCTTTAATTGGAAATCATTACATAAGATTTGAATCTTATTCTTGAACTTATTTAAGCTACTCGGCTTCCAAAAATCATATTTACACTTCCTTGTTTTTTTACCTTATGAAAAGGTTTACTAAGAATTAGATCCAGTTTGTGAATTTAAAATCCTTATTTCAAAATATTACCCAAAACTTGTTTATAAAAGGCATTACCAAAAATAACCAAATTCCACTTAACCAGTTTCTCATTCAGAACCATATATAATTAGTACAAATCTCTTTCAAATCATTTAAAGTAATTTATAATAATTTTCCATTATTTTTATTTATATAAAAATAGTCCATATTTACAAATCTTAGTTTCAGGTCATTATTGGTCATAGTGATGTTTTTATTCAAATTTGATTTGAACATTTCTCCAAATCTAATCATTGGATTTCAAAACTTTACTTATCATTTGAAAGCTCTTTTCATATGAGCCCAAAAGTTCTTATTTCGGGAAAACCCAACGGTTGGATCTCCCGGTACATCAGTTTGAAGTTACAGGTCGAAGTTCGTGAACTATCGTTGCGCGACGAGTTCTATTCTGACCATAATTCGACGTATATTATAAACTACGTCGAATAGCTTTAAAAATTGTTTATTTATTATACCAAAAATATATTATAATTTTCAGAAGCTATATATTTATTTTACAACATCAAAATCATTATTCCAATATTTAAGTATTATAATATTATTTAAATCATTAAATTAATATTATTTTTAAAAATTCCTTATTTTGAATCCATATTCTCTTGACATCCGTTATAAAAATAAATAAGAAAGTTTTGTAAAGGAAATCTTTTTAAAACTCATCCTAGATACCCTAACCGAACTTCACTTTTACCCATTACTATTCATTTTGAAAATAAAATTTGAATAAGCCATAAGTATATGAAAATAAAGTCGAATCAATTTATTTCATTTACGAATATTCATCATCATAATATAAACTTTGTGTCCATCCAAAATCGGACATCAAATTCGAACTTTTATCTGTCACGTATTATTATATTAATAAAAAATTCATTAAATCATTTTATTTGATGGAGACTTAACCAATGAACCAATAATCACGTATATTGGTCATATTTAATCAGTGTATCACATAACACTATATCAACCATCAATATAACATCCTATCCACATATATAGTGGAATACACAAAATAAGCCTTAAACCATCAGCGCTTATATGGGTTTGTCAATCAACAGATTAACGGCAATATCGATCAGTGCCAACCAATCATTGTGTAATTACGCAAATAGAGTTCATATCAATATCCATTAACCAGTAATTAGTGAACTACTTTCTAATGACCAATTCCCAAGTAAACACTATTTGTTCTTAAGCGTCATATACCCAAGCAACTATATGTATGTCACTTAAAAATGATATTTTTATCGTGCTAAACATCATTAAACATCATAATGAACTTATATCATCAATAACTAATCATCACATAACTTATATAAGTTCACTAACAATAGTTAATAATAAATAAGCCCTTTTCGGTTAAAAGCTTCTCACCGAAGGTTCCACTCTGTCAAACTTTAAGCGGAATGTATCCAAAAGTTCCCGGAAGATTTTGGTAGCCTCTACGAGGCAGTAAAGATTTCTAGAATTGAATCTGGAAGAGTTTCGACATGTTGGGGTTTCTAAACTTACAGACAAACAAACGGGGCTAGATCTGGGGCTTGGGAGCAAACGGGGTAAGGCTTGGGGCTTCGGCCTTGGGATGTGTTCACGGGGTTCGTTGGTGGGGGCTGTAGGGTAGCTCACTACAAGAATAATATGGATTTCCGACGGCTGAAAACCATCGGCGGCCATCGGAAATGGTCGGAAGCCGTCGGAAATCCCCGTCGCAATTAAAGGCGTCGGCACACAGTGTTTCCGACGGTTTTCGATGGCTGTTGTCGAATATTTTTCCTACGGTTATCGTCAATTTCCGACGGCTTTCGACGGCCGTTGGAAACTGTTAGAGACGTTTGCCTGGAAGCCGTCGTAAGCCGTCGGAAACCGTTATAGACATTTGAACCTTTAAGCCGTCGGAAGCCGTCGGAAATACTGCTGCTTTTTTTTTATATTACAACTGCTATTTAACCATCAAACCCACATTCCACTCAATTCATTAATTCAGACCGTCGGTCTTTAACTCCATCACAACATTTCATACACAAACCATCAAAACCACACCATTTCAACCAAAAAATCATCAAAACCAAACCAATTCAACCAAAAATTCATAAAAACGATAAAAAAACATATAAAACATAACACTTCTACGATTGCACACTATATAATACATCACATTTACTACATCAATCCACCACATCTTGTCTACCATCAAAATACATACGAAATGTCAACCAATGTTCAGTCATACACCCCCATATATATATATAGCGCATCTCTAGTCATATATGTACATATGTCAAACTAAAAAAACATACCTAACAAGCAACATCACTGGTCGCCCTCCTCTGCAGAGCCAGCTGATGAAGGAAAGCGTCCATACTGCCGCTCGAACTCTGCTATGCGTCGATCCACTATCTGAGTCATCTCAATGGCTTGGCGGCGATTCTGTTCCTCAAGCTGTGCCACCCTAGCTCTCAAGTCCTCGATCTCTGCGGCGTCCATAGCTTCTCTAACATGTCTGGCCCGTGCCTGCTGACTGGTGGACTGTAACAATTATTTAAAATTCTTTTAATCATTTACAATTATTTTAATAATCTGCATGGCGTAAAAATATGTAATTAAAGAGTTCAGAGTAATACATTATAATCTTCGTTGACATAAAAAGGTTATCGACTATATCATTACATTCTATATCCTCTTTTAACTATTATGGTAAATAAGACCATAAATGAACCTATTCCAAGCCAACGCATAACACTGATTATAAAACGTTTTATAAATTACAATAACATAGTTAATGCTTACTTGTTGGTATCAAATGTTAAAGAAATTTGATATGCTTTAAATTATAACAACAACCAATGACAGGTGTGATATCACATGTTAAAGAAATTTGATATGCTTTAAATGGCATAATTTAATACCGTAAACTATGCACTTCATCGAGTTAATTTAGAGCAATAATTATTGATCTCTCAAATGATAACATTGAATGCACGCAACATTGGTATCATGAAAGATATATTTATCACAAAATTAAAGAACTTGAGGCTTAAGCTTTCTAGATAAAAATAAAACGCATAAAAATTAAACTAAACTAAAAATGTTTTACCACTTGATTTCCAAATCCATATCGTCTGTTACGCGTCTGTGGATCCATCACTGACTGGAAGATAATGTCCTCCTCATTTCCAGTCTCAGCTAGACGCAACTGACGTTTCTCCATGAACTTCTCCTGCAAGCCCAATAGGAATGTATATAAAATTAATATCATGATATCGTATTTTATATTAATTTAACAATTACTACATAAAATTCTACATAAAATGAAATCTTACGTGACTCTTCCTGGATTTCTCGTCATGCCATGAGTATGTGATGTTCCCGTCTGAGTCGACATGCTCTATGGCATGCGTACGTGTGAACACATCCATATAGGAGACTGGACCCTGCCCCTCAGCCTCCTGAATTAGATTATTAAACACAATTATTAAATGTTCAAAACTATATACAGCATAATAAGTCGCATTTAAAAAAAATTACCAACTCCTGCCGATACTGCTGGAATGACTTGGATCCTCCTCTATGCGTGACTGGATTTTTATTCCTATTCGCGCTGTTTCTTTGTGACTCCGCCTTCACATTTAAAATTTTATAATTATCAGTCTAAATATTTTAATATTTCTTAAAAAAAAAATTAGTACACTAACCTTCGCTGTATCACTATCCCAATACTTCAGAAACCCACTCCAAACATTATCTCCCATCCACGTAGGTTTTTTCCTATTTTTTTTCATTGTTGATATGGCATCTTTATAGTTTTTCCTCATCTTTTGCATCCAATACATCCTAGCCAATGCCAAATCATCGGTCTGTATATCAACCTCAGCTTGTATTTCACGTTAAATAAACATTAGTAGTAAAATATGTACAGTATATCTCAGCGATTAACATAAATTATATTGCAAAAAATATAAAAGAAAATACTTACTAGCACATCCTGCCAAATGACCTCCTGCATGTGAGGTGGTATCAAATCCCACTTAGGCCAACATCCCGACATCCTTGCCTTATATGCTGCTGTCGAAGCGGTCAAAATAGTCTTCGAAGGCTGAAGATCGAAAGTCCTGCATTAAATGTGAAAAACATATAAGTGTGCTGTATAAAATAATAAACATGCTAAATAAAGTTTAATTTTTACCCAGTACTCGTAGGAACTAAGGACACGACTGGACGCACGTGGGGATGCGATTCAGAACCCTCGCCTGACGAATTTCCTCTAGATGACATACCTGTCACATACAAATCATTTCAAAGATCTAAGCTAACTTAAACAAACGATATAAGCTGCTAAATAAGTGACATAAAAGATGCAAAAAATGACATAAAAGGAGAAATTGTTTTTACCTGTATTTAATTTGGTCTCATATTCCAAAGATTAACATTTTTACATTATTGCAGATTTAAGACAAATAAATAAGCAAAACTGCATATGACACAAAAGATGTAAAAAACGATCATAAAAGTTAAAAATTTAATAGAGTTACATGAATTGCAAAATAAGCTGGGTTTACTACATAATTACATTACAATAGATAGATAGTACTCGATCATCATCTATATCAATCATCATCTTCTTCAGATTCAAATTCATCCTCAGATTGCATACTATCTTCCTCCGCACTCTCAAACACATCTACCAAAGCATTTGCCTCATCGATTAGAGGTCCGAAATCTGCATGATCATCTTCAATTATTATTTCATTGTTCTGTTCGAGTTCTGCCTGATAGGCTCCTTCATCTGGAATATTCTTCCCATCAAACGTAAATCTGGCCTTTGTTTTAAAAACTGCCGACCAATCTGCTTTATCTCTTTTTAGAGACGGGTAAGGAGCATAATAAACCTGTAATGCTTGTTTGGCTAGTACAAAAGGATCATACTTGTAATAACGCGATGTATGCTTTATTTCAATCAGATTATAATCCTTATGTACATTAATCCTAGAACCCGGAACATTGCTAAACCAATCGCATTTAAATAGAAACACCTCCTCTGCGGGTCGTGAGAAATATGTCAATTGCAAAATTTGTGTTAAAACGCCATAAAAATCTTTGATGTGATTCTCAGGATCGTCACTGCCTTTAACGAATACACCAGTATTGTTCGTTGATTTTTCAGCACCGTATTCTTTTGTGTTAAATTTATATCCATTAACAAAATATATTGGATATGTCTTAACCAATCTTTTTGGTCCCATTGCAAGATGTTTCAACCCTTCATCAACAACACAATTTTTGGGTTCATAAACATAATTTGTAAACCAAGCAGAAAATTCTTTACTGATATCTCCATTTGGATGTTCACGTTCATAAACGTTGTAAATAGAAATAGTGTTTTGCATTAGATTATACACACGTAAAGATGTAGAAATAAAAATGCAGTAATTGATATTTCAGATTACCTAACGAATGGTGCAACTTCAGCACAATTTAGAAGAATATAAGTGTGAGCTACATGAACATCTTTATCATTTAGCCAGACGTCAACACATTTTCCAGAAGGTCGACCGTGTTGTCTAAAAATAGACAAAACTGTTTGAGACGATTCTTGTTCGTCTCCTTCGTCGTTTCTTGGAACACTTTCAAATGATATATTCACATGATCACTGAAATAATGAGAGAAAAAGAACGAAGCTTCTTCTTCGATGTACGATTTACATATCGAACCTTCAACTCGTGCTTTTTGTCTCACTTTTTTCTTCAAATGATTCAGATACCTATGCAATATTAATTTACATTATTTAATAGTTTTAAATTCAATTAAATTAATCGTTAATATGTCTATGTTTACCTCTCGAATGGATACATCCATCCATATTGGACAGGACCTCGATATCGTGCTTCAGTTGGAAGGTGAACAGGTAAATGTTCCATTACATTAAAAAAACCAGGTGGGAATATTTTCTCTAATTTGCAAAGCAATATTGGAATATCTACCTCAAATTTACGTAAACGTTCCACTTTCAAAGTAGTTGAACAAAGTTCTTTGTAAAACAAACTAAGCTCCGTTATTACCTTCCAAACTTTTAACGGCAGTAGTTCTTTGAACATAACTGGGAATAGATGCTCCATCATAATATGACAATCGTGGCTTTTCATTCCGCTCAATTTACCATTTTTGAAGTCAACACACCTACGAAGGTTTGAGGAAATCCCATCAGGAAATCATAACCCTTCAACCCATTTTAAAACAACGTTAACCTGATTATTATCTAATTCATAACATGCTTTGGGTTTTTTACTGTCATTAGGTTTCATATGAAGCTCGGGACGTTTGCATAATTCTTCTATATCGCGCCTTGATTTCAAATCATCTTTAGTTTTCCCTTTAACATTCAAAATCGTGTTAAACACATTATCAAATTCATTTTTCTCATTATGCATCACATCAATGTTATGACGAAGCAGAAGATGTTTCCAATACGGCAACTCCCAAAAAATAGACTGTTTGCACCAATTATGATAAATCAATTTGCCTTCAATTTCTGTTTGAACTCCAGTTTGATATATCTTTGGATGATTTCGAACCATTTCATATATTTCTTCGCTAGTCCATAACGTTGGAGGTTGTCTGGTTTCTACTCTATTAACCAAAAAGTTTTTCTTGTCTGCTCTAAAAACATGATTTACGTGGAGAAAACATCGATGACAGTCAAACCATGAAATTTTCCTACCATGCGGTAAGGAAAACGCTCATGTCTCTTCCATGCAATATGGACATGATAGACGACCAGCAGTACTCCATCCGGAAAGCATTGCATATGCAGGAAAATCACTTATAGTCCACAACAAAGAAGCAAACATGCGAAAAATTTTCTTCTTTGAAACATCGTACGTTTCTACTCCTTCGTTCCACAATGTTTTTAATTCTTCAATTAACGGTTGTAAATAAACATCAATTCCTTGTGCTGGATCATCGGGCCCAGGAACAATAACAGTAAGAAACATATATTGTGTTTTCATACACATCCATGGAGGTAAATTATAAGGTGTGATGATAATGGGCCATGATGAGTATTTAGAACCAAACTGAGAAAATGGTGAAAACCCATCCGTACATAATCCTAGTCTGACATTACGACTCTCCGCTGCAAAATTGGGATAAGTTTTATCGAAATGCTTCCATGCTTCCCCATCGGCTGGATGGGTCAACGTACCTTCTTGCTCCGATCTCACCTTATGCCATCTCATATGAGATGCAGTTGCAGAAGATGCATATAATCTTTGAAGCCTTGGAGTAAGAGGTAAGTAATGCATACGTTTATATGGAACTTCCTTTCCCTTCTTTTTTCGTGGTTTATATCTTTCTTCATTACAAATTTTACAATTTCTAAGGTTTACGTCATCTTTCAAAACAACATACATCCTTTTACACATGTATCTATTTTTTGATAAGGTAAACCAAATGCCGACATAAGTTTTTTAACTTCGTAGTGATTTTCACACATTAAATTATCCGGCGGCATGTGCCTTTTTGCAGCTTGTACAATTGCTGTGAACCCAGCTTCAGTGATGTTGTATTTAGATTTCATCGCAATGTATTCCGCGATTACCGATAGCTGAGTGCCGCTTGTACAACCATCCCAAATAGGTTTCTTAGCATTATCCAGCAAATCATAAATTTTCTTAGCTTCAATATTCGGTTCTTCATCATTTCCATCGTCGTCGTCGGCTGCAATCATAGGAAACATAGATCGAGCTGCATCTTCCACCATATTTTCAATACGGGTCGTGCTAACATTTTCTTCAACAGGATTGTCTACCTCAATCTCAACAGGAGTATTTGATACAACTTCTCCATGACGATCCCAAAAATAATACTCGGGTACGAATCCGTTTTTGCACAAATGGACTTTCACAACATCGGGTAACAAATATTTCAAATGTTTACACTTGCTACACGGACAACGAATTTCAGGATCGCTTCCATTATTACTTAAAGCAAAGTCAACAAAGACATTTATACCATTATAAAAATCTTCTTTTATTGAACCTCTCTGTCCTCTTCTTTGGTACATCTAACTCCTCCGATCAACAAAATAATCAATCATTTTTCCTAGTTGAGAAATTCAGTCATAAGTCCAAAAATTAATATTTATTTAAGAATTCAAATTACAAAAAAAAACTTGTACTTATGGTAATAAAACGCACGTATATTGCAATATTTTCATTTTTAAGGCATATATATTTAATATTAAAAATATATTAATTCCATAGCGTTTTGGTCCATATGTATTTTATATATTAATTCCATAGCGTTTTTTCTGAAATTTTGATTTTGTCGTAACTTACAAATTATGAACTAAAATATCAAATTCTTATATCCGTTAGAAAAATATTTTCAATACGGTCCTAGCGTTTCTTGTTTCGTCCAAATCCGATTTAAAATGAATTTTATATAATTTTTCAAAGTTCAAAATTAAATTTTGAAACTACCGCGCCATTTTAGTCTTGGAATATAAATTATTTTAATTTATAAAATCTAACTTAAATAACAAAAAATCAATCGTTGTTATTTAAAATAAATAATCTTAAATATCCATAACCCAACACAGTTAAATTTGACAGTTTTTTTAATGCAATTCTTTTACATGGTCAAGCATCCTACTTCCCATTATAAACACAGTAAACATTTACAATTGTATATTACTTCGTTTCAAACGATTCAACAAAATTTCGGCAGCATTTCCCTTTTGTTTCCTGCACTGTACACATGTACGCAGGAAACAAAAGGGAAAATGGAACCAAAATTTTGTGATTCTTTTGAAACGAAGTAGTATACAAAATGTAGATGCTTATTGCGTTTATAACTTGTCCAATACAAGGACAAATCCAACAAATATTGTACCAGATGAATATAAACGGTCGTTTTTTAATTTGAAAAAAAAACTATTTATATAACGATCATGTACAACACTCGTCCGATGGGGCCGAAAACACTCTAGGGGATATTACTCAATTATATGTGCGCATATTAATATAAAGTACGTTTTACTGCAACAAAAAAATATTTTATATTTTATCACATCTGCTAACATTTCAATCAACTTAAAACAATATTATTACCGTCGATTCAATAGGCACACAACTATAATTTAGAATCATGCGTTTTTGTGCATAAATCAAAATTTGCACGATGTACTTTTCATAGTTCATCCATTCAATTATTCGTATGTCAAATAACACGTGCAAGAATGACGAGCGCATAACGGCACACATGTACAAAAATATCCTAAATTATACAACGACATAAACAATCTAAATTGAAACACATACACACACTTAAACCAATTTGTAAATATCTGGGTTTTTAAACAATTTTTTATGACCACTACAAACAACAATATATCCAAAACATGCCTAAATTTTGATGTCAAATACACAAATATGCAAATATTTAACATAACTTTTTCAATTTCAGTGTAGCAAATGAAACACACATATAATGTGAAGACCCGCAACTTCCCCGTAAAGGAAAGCGTCGGATTGTTCGAGAACAAACCACAACAGAACGCATACAGAAGAACATTTCACTGTATATTACAACAATGCATCAGATTACAAGAATATACAGAGTATAAATGAATATTACACAGAATTATCAGAGATTTAAATTACATTTAAATACATAGCAGCGGAAAATAATACAATATACAACTAGAAGAGATATACGGATACAAAGCTTTCCGGATATCATTCCAGCTGTAAACCAGGATCCTGTGAATATAAATCTGCAAAACCAAAACTACTAGCTGCCCGTGTCAAAATAGGGGCACCCAGAGTTTAGGTTAAAACAATAAACTCCAGGTCAGTCATGGGACTGGTGTGAGAACTAAAACAGTTATAATTCTTTATTTTAAAGTTCGGTAAATCAAGGGACCACGCCGTATAACACGGAACGGGTTTCCTCCCAAGAATACCAGTGCATAAAACAAACAGCGCAATGCTAAATAAAGAAAAATGAAGCTGTTATAAGACCCAGGTCCTATCACACAATGCAACGCAAGCCGGGGGATAGGGTTTTCCCTTATAACAGCCAAAGAATGCTTGATACGTTTAAAACAAATCATTTGATACTATTATAAGTGCATAGTGTATAAAACAACTTCAAATCATAAGTATCAATCATAGGCGGCATGGGTACCATATATCATGTCGCCATATATAGGTTTACAAATAAAACCGCAAATGTCACGTATTTGGAAATTGGATTTCCATCTATGAACCGAGGCAAAAGATAGTCCTCAACCGATTCGAGACTGCCTAGCCCGAGTCTCAGGCAAGCGCGCAGGCAAGCCTTGGAGCGACAGGGCCGGTCCACCGATGTGGATTATTATACCTGAGCACTACGTTTCGCCGCCCTTTGGGGCGTAAGCGAGCCAACGAATGACTCCATCGGACCCGGATCGTCCGATCTAACCGAGGCGCCTCGCAACAGCAACAACCACATAAGTCAAACTCGTCAGGGCGTGTAAAACCACTGACGCCACTTCTAGCTAGGAGGAAACGCAGGCCCTCCCTGAGGTCCGTCTCCCGTTTTTGGTTCATACCGGGTGTGAAACACGCGAGGTAAACGTTACACAAAGCTACGCCACAAAGGCCGTGCTTTGATCATCACCACAAGACTTTGCTTTTCAACAGAAGCCTTGATCATTTGCATCTTAGCATGCCACACAGGCAAACCATCCTATGCAACCGATATCAGTCACACAGAATGAAATCCGATGTCAGACACACAGTCCATTTACAAGTCCGTCCTGGGTCTGAACGAAACCGGAGGCACCTAGTACCCCGCATATCCATCGATCTCCAAGTACGTCTGGACGATCCCCAACTGTTTCCATCTTCTTGGGTGTACAGCCCAATCAAGATCATCAGTTATCACCCAAACGACGTGAAGACCTCCGGTCTTCGACCATCGTCTTCATCTTCCACTTATCGTCGTATCAGTTATTCAGAATGGGATGAACCCGGTCTTTCCGAATAACTCGCGTATATTTTAAATAAGTGTTACACAAACACAACATACGCCTCATTCCAATTCATTAGTCACTAACCGTAAATTGATCAAGAAAATAATTCCCCAAATATTAACCCCGAAGGCCGAAACCAACATCAGATCAATATCCAGAAAACCATTCTGCTTGGCTAACCGACAGTTAGTTTCTAAATTTCACGTTCAAATCTAATTAAAGATTTAACTATCGCCTGGAGCAAAACTGGTGATACTCCATTCTCGATCTTTTCAATCTAATTAAAGATTCATTAAAACTCCACTTAGTTTTAATCATTATCTGGGTTAAAGAATCAGTGTCATTTAAAACACGGTTCACGATAAACCCAAAATCACATTCCATTAATTATCGGGTTAAAGAACAAGTGTTATTTAAAACACTGTTCACGATAAACCCAAAAATCAATATCCATTCAATTCCAATTAAATATTATTTAATTGGTACACTTCATTAAATATAAATAAAAATATTTAATCTTTTCTCAACTGGGTTCAAGAACAGTGTTAGTGAAGACACCATTCACGACAAACCCAAATCACATTCATTAATTATCGGGTTAAAGAACAAGTGTTATTTAAAACACTGTTCACGATAAACCCAAAAATCAATATCAATTCAATTCCAATTAAATATTATTTAATTGGTACACTTCATTAAATCTAAATAAAAAGATTTAATCTTTTCTCAACTGGGTTCAAGAACAGTGTTAGTGAAGACACCATTCACGACAAACCCAAATCACATTCATTAATTATCGGGTTAAAGAACAAGTGTTATTTAAAACACTGTTCACGATAAACCCAAAAATCAATATCAATTCAATTCCAATTAAATATTATTTAATTGGTACACTTCATTAAATCTAAATAAAAAGATTTAATCTTTTCTCAACTGGGTTCAAGAACAGTGTTAGTGAAGACACCATTCACGACAAACCCAAATCACATTTGATATTCAATATAAGGCTCTGAATAGAAAATATATCGGCTTATATTCAATATCAAATTCTATGATTAACAAATGTCGTATTGGAAATAACGATATAAATATATATCTTTCAAACTTCCGTAACAACATCCGTATAATCACAAATTCCAACATCGAAATATTCCGAAGACAATTTCGATTCAATTCCACTCCAATGCAATCATTGGAAATTCTGGTTATTTTTAAAACCATTTCAAATCCAATTTATTTATTTTAAAAATAAATAGAATTATAATTCTAGTTCAAAACTAGTTCATTTCGATAAAAATCTATTTTTATCTTTTCAAATAGGGAGTTTTTCATCCCAATTCTTTCTAAATCATTTCTTATGATTTTACACAAATTATTACTATTTTTAATAATTTTATCAAGGCCCGTACAGTCGATTTCCAACAATGGCCATCGAACTGCACTTACAGCGACCTTTTTCGAATTTGATTTGGACGTATCTCCAAATCCAACCGTTAGATTTCAAATTTCTAATATTCGTTAGAAAGCTCTTTTCGATACGAACCCAACGGTTCCGGTTTTAGGAGAATCCGACGGTCGGATCTCCCGTAATGTCCGTTTGAAATAAATGGTCGAAATTCGCGAACTGCCGCGGCGCGGCGCGTTCTATTCAGGCCATTATATTATATATATAATATATATTTCGTCGATTTCTATTTAAAACGAATTATATAAATAGTTTTAAAATCGTTTCAAAAGCTATTTCAACTTCCATTTCAATTCAAAGCAAAATTGAATTCTTCTTTATAAATTCGTTTCAAAATTCATTTCTATTCAATTCAAATTTCAATTCAATTTGAATTCATTTCAATTTGTTTTCAATTCAATTCGAATTCGTTTTCAATTCAATTCATTTCGAAATCGTTTTCAATTCAATTCATTTCGAAATCGTTTTCAATTCATTTCATTTCGAAATCGTTTTCAATTCATTTCATTTCGAAATCGTTTTCAATTCAATTCATTTCGAAATCGTTTTCAATTCATTTCATTTCGAAATCGTTTTCAATTCATTTCATTTCGAAATCGTTTAAAATCGATATAAATATCGTTCACGTCAAAATGGCGTCAATCTAATCAACACGGCTTCATAAATTTCTATTTTCAAATATTCTATTTCAAATATTTCTTTTTCAAAATAGTTGTTATTATCAAAATATTTCGTTCAACACATGACCAATCTCAATGGATGAGTACTGTCAACACATGAACTTTTTATTTTATATCGATAAAGGTGTAAATTTTATTACTAAAATATTTCGTTCAACACATGACCAATCTCAATGGATGAGTACTGTCAACACATGAACTTTTTATTTTATAATATTCTTTATTTTGTAAATTGGAATGAGACCCAATCAATTACCATATAAGGTTAATTATATGGATTTTCATACAACACATGTATATCATAGCATTGAAAAATAATCAACCATCAACCAAAGTGCGCTACACTGTATAAGCATCAAATATAGATACTCAACGCTTATAACAGCCTGTCAATCAACCGATCGACATATTCAATCAATCAGGATGAGTGAACTTCAAATTTCATCCTAACACCCGTGTGGGGTTTCAAACAATCAAACACATATTTTATTTGTGCAGTTGGGCGATGTGTAAAATTTATCGACCCAATCAACGTCATTCAAATAGGTGTACATAAACAAACCGTCTGGTTTGTAAATGAATATTTATTTATTCACATTCACGTTAAAAATTATATTTTTAACGATAACACATTTTATTTTAACATATGAGTTTCTATTCAGTTCATTCTTTAAATAAAATGCTATTTTTATTTTTCTAACTTATTTTAGAAAATTTCGGCGGCATAACGGCACGATACTAGAAACGGGACGAGGCCTAGCCTTATCCCCGGTCTAGTGAAGGCCCACGCCATTCACACATCAATCATATCACCAAACAACCAAATTCTAATCAAATCATATAACTAATCTATGCAACCAAACAAACAAGTCCATGGTCTGTGGACGACTGTGTCGGGTGCTACTAAGCACCGTCTGCATCCTAGTATATATATATAACTAGAAAAATTTAAATTGAAAGGTGAGAAGTTCTCACCTATAGCTATCCTAGCTCCACGGCACTTCTATTTCAGAGATCTTCGTCGATCCCGCCTTTTTGTCACCTTCGTTGTCCGCTTTCACTACATATGTAAAAATTGAATTTTTACTATGCTATTCAATATATAAAAATCGAATTTTTACTTCGATGTTTAATATATAAAAATCGAATTTTTACTTCGAAGTTCAATATATAAAAATCATATTTTTATTTCGACTTTCAACATATAAAAATCCTATTTTTATTTCGACTTTCAACATATAAAAATCCTATTTTTATTTCGACTTTCAACATATAAAAATCCTATTTTTATTTTTAAATTTCTAATCTCCTTTTAGTTTATAAATCATTTTAAAATCAGTTTTTAAACTTTTATAAAATTCAGTTTTTATTCTTTTTTTTAAAAATCAAATCAGTTTTCTGTTTTAAATAAAATCAAATCAGTTTTCTGTTTTAAATAAAATCAAATCAGTTTTCTGATTTAAATAAAATCAAAACAGTTTTCTATTTTAAATAAAATCAAAACAGTTTTCTATTTTAAATAAAATCAAAACAGTTTTCTATTTTAAATAAAATCAAAACAGTTTTAGTTTTCTGTTTTAAATAAAATCAAAACAGTTTTCTGTTTTAAATAAAATCAAAACAGTTTTCTGTTTTAAATACTGCTTATACAAAATAAAAATAAAATAATAAAATAAAAATAATAAAAAAAATACTTACAGAGAAAAAAAAAGGGGGGTCTGTGCTTGTTCGTCAGTGGAAGAAGGGGGGGTTCGGAGCTGCTCACGCCGGAGCTCGTGGAGGTGCTGGCGGCGCTGGCATCGCGGTGGAGGTCGGAGGGGATGCGGGGTTGGCAGATGGCGGTCGTCGTTTGCTTTCAGGCGACTTGGGGGTGTTCGATTTGGGGAGAAAGGAGAAGGGACTGCGGAGGAGAAGGGGGTACGGTGGCGCGACGCCACCTGAGGAGGGGCGCGAGGAGATCGTCGACGGGGGGGGGGGGGGGAGATTTGGGCATGACGGGTTTGGGTTTTCTTTGTTTTTTTTTTATTCGTTCGAATGAACTGTTGAGGAGGGAGAGAGAGAATGTAAGGGTAAGGGGGTTGACTAAGTTTAATTATTATTTTAATTTATTTTTAAAATCCAAAAAGGTAACTCTTTATTTTAAACTCAAAATCAAACCCACCGACTGTCGTCCCTAGCGTTTTACCCCCATTCTGAACACAATGGGATATGTTTCGTAGGCCAATTCCATCAATACGATCAGTTTTCGTTGAATTTACATTTAAATCACTATATTGAATTTTAAACGTACACTTCAAATTACCGAGGTCGCATACGAACTCTAAAAATTACAGAAAAATATTTTCTAGCTTCGTATTGACGATACGGTCCTAACAAAACTAGTTTCGTCGAATTCTGAGACCGTATGTAAAATGGCCAATTTCCAGTCGATTAAAATCAACTGAAACTGGTCAAACGCGTTTTCTTTTGCCACGCTCACATATTGATTCGAAAAATTATGAAATTTAAAACCTAGCAATAATTTTACATCCCGGACCCAACAAAACTGGTTTCGTCGAAATCCGAGGTCGTTTGCAAAAAGTCCATTTTTAAGGGCCTTATATATATAAAAATATATATGAATTCCACAACGACTATTTCTAATTTTAAACTGGACATATCTTATCATTTCTAAGATGAAATCTCAGTTTGTCAACTTCGTTACAAAGATATAGTTATACAGATTCAAATATTTCTTGTTTCGTTCAATTCTGACTTATATTGAATTCTGTATATTCATTTGAAATTAGAAATCGAATTTTCGAACTACCGCGCCATTTTCAATTCCTTTTATAATTATATATAATTATTATATATTCTAACGACGACGTATATAATATATACGTTCTAATTATATTCAAAATAAATTTTCGTCGATATTATTTAAAATAATTCATTTTAAATAATCAAAATTCGCTTAAATTGCCAAAATAAAAATTTTAAACTGGCCCAGATTTTACGGGTTGTTACAATCTCCCCCACTTAAAACTTTTCGTCCCCGAAAAGGAACAAAGTCGAAAGTGGTTTGATTAATCAACTCTACGTTCGATCTGGCTTTCATTCTCCAACTTTTCAGTTTCTGAGAATTTTCAAATTTTCAAAAATTTGGCTAACTCCCTAAATTTTCGAAAAATTTCGCCATAACCTCCCCTGCACCGGGAGCATCGGGGAATTTCAAATAGCTTCCCCGGTCCTTCAGATCTCAAAAAGAAAAAGAAAAAGCCAAGCGGCTAGCCAATAGGCTCACAAAATCATCATCACCCAAACGAAACAGGAAATTATGTAGTAAACATGTACCTATTTGTCGGGCAAACAAATTTTATTCTCTGGCTCTAGCCTCCTTGCTATGACCTGTTCAATGTATACATGTATATGCAAGCAAATGCGACCAATTTTCAATACAGTTCAATATTTGATTTAATTAGGCTAAAAGGCTAAAAATTATCAAACAAACAACACAAACATCAATCAATTAGTGAATTAGAGTTTCAAATTCATAATTTTGTTACATATACAAAAATCAGATTTTTGATGCCAAATCACAACAATAAGCCCTATCTAATTTTGGTTCTCACACCAATCAATAGGAAATATATAAATATCACATCTTCAAAACACGAACATAGATTCTGATGATGATCGATCAATCATCGGAACCATCTCCGGGTGTCTAGAATGTGATTCTATATCTATCCAGTATATTAAAATTTCAAATACACGTTTGCAAGGCGTATATGCAAAATCTTTATATACTGGACTGTCCAACTCAATATAAATAAATAATCAAATACGAATAGTTGATTTAAATTTTCAAAACAAAAATGTTTTCATTTGAAAAATATACTCTTCACACCCGTTCTAGGATACTACTGATCCTATCTCTAACGAGTCATTCTAATTGGATATTACTAATCCAATATCTGATGAATTCTTTCGTAAGGTTCTAATGTGTCTTGTTCTCTGAGCTTTGTAAACCAAAGCTCTGATACCAACTGTGAAGACCCACAACTTCCCCGTAAAGGAAAGCGTCGGATAGTTCGAGAACAAACCACAACAGAACGCATACAGAAGAACATTTCACTGTATATTACAACAATGCATCAGATTACAAGAATATACAGAGTATAAATGAATATTACACAGAAATATCAGAGATTTAAATTACATTTAAATACATAGCAGCGGAAAATAATACAATATACAACTAGAAGAGATATACGGATACAAAGCTTTCCGGATATCATTCCAGCTGTAAACCAGGATCCTGTGAATATAAATCTGCAAAACCAAAACTACTAGCTGCCCGTGTCAAAATAGGGGCACCCAGAGTTTAGGTTAAAACAATAAACTCCAGGTCAGTCATGGGACTGGTGTGAGAACTAAAACAGTTATAATTCTTTATTTTAAAGTTCGGTAAATCAAGGGACCACGCCGTATAACACGGAACGGGTTTCCTCCCAAGAATACCAGTGCATAAAACAAACAGCGCAATGCTAAATAAAGAAAAATGAAGCTGTTATAAGACCCAGGTCCTATCACACAATGCAACGCAAGCCGGGGGATAGGGTTTTCCCTTATAACAGCCAAAGAATGCTTGATACGTTTAAAACAAATCATTTGATACTATTATAAGTGCATAGTGTATAAAACAACTTCAAATCATAAGTATCAATCATAGGCGGCATGGGTACCATATATCATGTCGCCATATATAGGTTTACAAATAAAACCGCAAATGTCACGTATTTGGAAATTGGATTTCCATCTATGAACCGAGGCAAAAGATAGTCCTCAACCGATTCGAGACTGCCTAGCCCGAGTCTCAGGCAAGCGCGCAGGCAAGCCTTGGAGCGACAGGGCCGGTCCACCGATGTGGATTATTATACCTGAGCACTACGTTTCGCCGCCCTTTGGGGCGTAAGCGAGCCAACGAATGACTCCATCGGACCCGGATCGTCCGATCTAACCGAGGCGCCTCGCAACAGCAACAACCACATAAGTCAAACTCGTCAGGGCGTGTAAAACCACTGACGCCACTTCTAGCTAGGAGGAAACACAGGCCCTCCCTGAGGTCCGTCTCCCGTTTTTGGTTCATACCGGGTGTGAAACACGCGAGGTAAACGTTACACAAAGCTACGCCACAAAGGCCGTGCTTTGATCATCACCACAAGACTTTGCTTTTCAACAGAAGCCTTGATCATTTGCATCTTAGCATGCCACACAGGCAAACCATCCTATGCAACCGATATCAGTCACACAGAATGAAATCCGATGTCAGACACACAGTCCATTTACAAGTCCGTCCTGGGTCTGAACGAAACCGGAGGCACCTAGTACCCCGCATATCCATCGATCTCCAAGTACGTCTGGACGATCCCCAACTGTTTCCATCTTCTTGGGTGTACAGCCCAATCAAGATCATCAGTTATCACCCAAACGACGTGAAGACCTCCGGTCTTCGACCATCGTCTTCATCTTCCACTTATCGTCGTATCAGTTATTCAGAATGGGATGAACCCGGTCTTTCCGAATAACTCGCGTATATTTTAAATAAGTGTTACACAAACACAACATACGCCTCATTCCAATTCATTAGTCACTAACCGTAAATTGATCAAGAGAATAATTCCCCAAATATTAACCCCGAAGGCCGAAACCAACATCAGATCAATATCCAGAAAACCATTCTGCTTGGCTAACCGACAGTTAGTTTCTAAATTTCACGTTCAAATCTAATTAAAGATTTAACTATCGCCTGGAGCAAAACTGGTGATACTCCATTCTCGATCTTTTCAATCTAATTAAAGATTCATTAAAACTCCACTTAGTTTTAATCATTATCTGGGTTAAAGAATCAGTGTCATTTAAAACACGGTTCACGATAAACCCAAAATCACATTCCATTAATTATCGGGTTAAAGAACAAGTGTTATTTAAAACACTGTTCACGATAAACCCAAAAATCAATATCCATTCAATTCCAATTAAATATTATTTAATTGGTACATTTCATTAAATCTAAATAAAAAGATTTAATCTTTTCTCAACTGGGTTCAAGAACAGTGTTAGTGAAGACACCATTCACGACAAACCCAAATCACATTCATTAATTATCGGGTTAAAGAACAAGTGTTATTTAAAACACTGTTCACGATAAACCCAAAAATCAATATCAATTCAATTCCAATTAAATATTATTTAATTGGTACACTTCATTAAATCTAAATAAAAAGATTTAATCTTTTCTCAACTGGGTTCAAGAACAGTGTTAGTGAAGACACCATTCACGACAAACCCAAATCACATTCATTAATTATCGGGTTAAAGAACAAGTGTTATTTAAAACACTGTTCACGATAAACCCAAAAATCAATATCAATTCAATTCCAATTAAATATTATTTAATTGGTACACTTCATTAAATCTAAATAAAAAGATTTAATCTTTTCTCAACTGGGTTCAAGAACAGTGTTAGTGAAGACACCATTCACGACAAACCCAAATCACATTTGATATTCAATATAAGGCTCTGAATAGAAAATATATCGGCTTATATTCAATATCAAATTCTATGATTAACAAATGTCGTATTGGAAATAACGATATAAATATATATCTTTCAAACTTCCGTAACAACATCCGTATAATCACAAATTCCAACATCGAAATATTCCGAAGACAATTTCGATTCAATTCCACTCCAATGCAATCATTGGAAATTCTGGTTATTTTTAAAACCATTTCAAATCCAATTTATTTATTTTAAAAATAAATAGAATTATAATTCTAGTTCAAAACTAGTTCATTTCGATAAAAATCTATTTTTATCTTTTCAAATAGGGAGTTTTTCATCCCAATTCTTTCTAAATCATTTCTTATGATTTTACACAAATTATTACTATTTTTAATAATTTTATCAAGGCCCGTACAGTCGATTTCCAACAATGGCCATCGAACTGCACTTACAGCGACCTTTTTCGAATTTGATTTGGACGTATCTCCAAATCCAACCGTTAGATTTCAAATTTCTAATATTCGTTAGAAAGCTCTTTTCGATATGAACCCAACGGTTCCGGTTTTAGGAGAATCCGACGGTCGGATCTCCCGTAATGTCCGTTTGAAATAAATGGTCGAAATTCGCGAACTGCCGCGGCGCGGCGCGTTCTATTCAGGCCATTATATTATATATATAATATATATTTCGTCGATTTCTATTTAAAACGAATTATATAAATAGTTTTAAAATCGTTTCAAAAGCTATTTCAACTTCCATTTCAATTCAAAGCAAAATTGAATTCTTCTTTATAAATTCGTTTCAAAATTCATTTCTATTCAATTCAAATTTCAATTCAATTTGAATTCATTTCAATTTGTTTTCAATTCAATTCGAATTCGTTTTCAGTTCAATTCATTTCGAAATCGTTTTCAATTCAATTCATTTCGAAATCGTTTTCAATTCATTTCATTTCGAAATCGTTTTCAATTCATTTCATTTCGAAATCGTTTTCAATTCAATTCATTTCGAAATCGTTTTCAATTCATTTCATTTCAAAATCGTTTTCAATTCATTTCATTTCGAAATCGTTTAAAATCGATATAAATATCGTTCACGTCAAAATGGCGTCAATCTAATCAACACGGCTTCATAAATTTCTATTTTCAAATATTCTATTTCAAATATTTCTTTTTCAAAATAGTTGTTATTATCAAAATATTTCGTTCAACACATGACCAATCTCAATGGATGAGTACTGTCAACACATGAACTTTTTATTTTATATCGATAAAGGTGTAAATTTTATTACTAAAATATTTCGTTCAACACATGACCAATCTCAATGGATGAGTACTGTCAACACATGAACTTTTTATTTTATAATATTCTTTATTTTGTAAATTGGAATGAGACCCAATCAATTACCATATAAGGTTAATTATATGGATTTTCATACAACACATGTATATCATAGCATTGAAAAATAATCAACCATCAACCAAAGTGCGCTACACTGTATAAGCATCAAATATAGATACTCAACGCTTATAACAGCCTGTCAATCAACCGATCGACATATTCAATCAATCAGGATGAGTGAACTTCAAATTTCATCCTAACACCCGTGTGGGGTTTCAAACAATCAAACACATATTTTATTTGTGCAGTTGGGCGATGTGTAAAATTTATCGACCCAATCAACGTCATTCAAATAGGTGTACATAAACAAACCGTCTGGTTTGTAAATGAATATTTATTTATTCACATTCACGTTAAAAATTATATTTTTAACGATAACACATTTTATTTTAACATATGAGTTTCTATTCAGTTCATTCTTTAAATAAAATGCTATTTTTATTTTTCTAACTTATTTTAGAAAATTTCGGCGGCATAACGGCACGATACTAGAAACGGGACGAGGCCTAGCCTTATCCCCGGTCTAGTGAAGGCCCACGCCATTCACACATCAATCATATCACCAAACAACCAAATTCTAATCAAATCATATAACTAATCTATGCAACCAAACAAACAAGTCCATGGTCTGTGGACGACTGTGTCGGGTGCTACTAAGCACCGTCTGCATCCTAGTATATATATATAACTAGAAAAATTTAAATTGAAAGGTGAGAAGTTCTCACCTATAGCTATCCTAGCTCCACGGCACTTCTATTTCAGAGATCTTCGTCGATCCCGCCTTTTTGTCACCTTCGTTGTCCGCTTTCACTACATATGTAAAAATTGAATTTTTACTATGCTATTCAATATATAAAAATCGAATTTTTACTTCGATGTTTAATATATAAAAATCGAATTTTTACTTCGAAGTTCAATATATAAAAATCATATTTTTATTTCGACTTTCAACATATAAAAATCCTATTTTTATTTCGACTTTCAACATATAAAAATCCTATTTTTATTTCGACTTTCAACATATAAAAATCCTATTTTTATTTTTAAATTTCTAATCTCCTTTTAGTTTATAAATCATTTTAAAATCAGTTTTTAAACTTTTATAAAATTCAGTTTTTATTCTTTTTTTTAAAAATCAAATCAGTTTTCTGTTTTAAATAAAATCAAATCAGTTTTCTGTTTTAAATAAAATCAAATCAGTTTTCTGATTTAAATAAAATCAAAACAGTTTTCTATTTTAAATAAAATCAAAACAGTTTTCTATTTTAAATAAAATCAAAACAGTTTTCTATTTTAAATAAAATCAAAACAGTTTTAGTTTTCTGTTTTAAATAAAATCAAAACAGTTTTCTGTTTTAAATAAAATCAAAACAGTTTTCTGTTTTAAATACTGCTTATACAAAATAAAAATAAAATAATAAAATAAAAATAATAAAAAAAAAATACTTACAGAGAAAAAAAGGGGGGGGTCTGTGCTTGTTCGTCAGTGGAAGAAGGGGGGGTTCGGAGCTGCTCACGCCGGAGCTCGTGGAGGTGCTGGCGGCGCTGGCATCGCGGTGGAGGTCGGAGGGGATGCGGGGTTGGCAGATGGCGGTCGTCGTTTGCTTTCAGGCGACTTGGGGGTGTTCGATTTGGGGAGAAAGGAGAAGGGACTGCGGAGGAGAAGGGGGTACGGTGGCGCGACGCCACCTGAGGAGGGGCGCGAGGAGATCGTCGACGGGGGGGGGGGGGGGGGAGATTTGGGCATGACGGGTTTGGGTTTTCTTTGTTTTTTTTTTTATTCGTTCGAATGAACTGTTGAGGAGGGAGAGAGAGAATGTAAGGGTAAGGGGGTTGACTAAGTTTAATTATTATTTTAATTTATTTTTAAAATCCAAAAAGGTAACTCTTTATTTTAAACTCAAAATCAAACCCACCGACTGTCGTCCCTAGCGTTTTACCCCCATTCTGAACACAATGGGATATGTTTCGTAGGCCAATTCCATCAATACGATCAGTTTTCGTTGAATTTACATTTAAATCACTATATTGAATTTTAAACGTACACTTCAAATTACCGAGTTCGCATACGAACTCTAAAAATTACAGAAAAATATTTTCTAGCTTCGTATTGACGATACGGTCCTAACAAAACTAGTTTCGTCAAATTCTGAGACCGTATGAAAAATGGCCAATTTCCAGTCGATTAAAATCAACTGAAACTGGTCAAACGCGTTTTCTTTTGCCACGCTCACATATTGATTCGAAAAATTATGAAATTTAAAACCTAGCAATAATTTTACATCCCGGACCCAACAAAACTGGTTTCGTCGAAATCCGAGGTCGTTTGCAAAAAGTCCATTTTTAAGGGCCTTATATATATAAAAATATATATGAATTCCACAACGACTATTTCTAATTTTAAACTGGACATATCTTATCATTTCTAAGATGAAATCTCAGTTTGTCAACTTCGTTACAAAGATATAGTTATACAGATTCAAATATTTCTTGTTTCGTTCAATTCTGACTTATATTGAATTCTGTATATTCATTTGAAATTAGAAATCGAATTTTCGAACTACCGCGCCATTTTCAATTCCTTTTATAATTATATATAATTATTATATATTCTAACGACGACGTATATAATATATACGTTCTAATTATATTCAAAATAAATTTTCGTCGATATTATTTAAAATAATTCATTTTAAATAATCAAAATTCGCTTAAATTGCCAAAATAAAAATTTTAAACTGGCCCAGATTTTACGGGTTGTTACATATAATATGATGATATAACATACTACAACACCACAGGAACCAATTGCTATCAACAATTAACTCTAATTTTCTAATTTTACCAAATTTAGGTTTAGGTAAAAATTAAAATTTTAAGGTAAAAACGAGATTATACCTCAAATTGATGATGATACAAGGTTGAGAGGAGGTCGGGAGCTATCCGAACGCGAAAAAATTGGTGTTTAGAGGCGGGAAATCGAAAATTGGGGGAGGTAGGGTTTGGAAATCGCGACTGAATGGGTTTAGGAGGATATGGAATGAAGCAGAAATTGGCTCGGGTTTCTGACGGCCGCCGACGGCCCGTCGAAAGCCGTCGGAAAAAGCCGTCGGAAAAAGCCGTCGGAAACCGTCGATATGGGCCGTCGAATTTAAGCCCTTTTCTTGTAGTGGCTGGAGCAGGTTGTGGGGCCCGGGCGTGGGCTGTAGGGGTTGGAGATTTTGGTGAATTTTGGATAAAAGAGGCAAATTAGGGTTTTAGGAGGGTATTTTGGGTTTTTAGGTGGAGGTAGGGCCACGACAAGGTGGTGGGGCCTGTTGGGGTGATGTGCAGGTGGAGAGGAGGGGAGGAGAAGGAATAAGTGAGTTGGGTGATGGAGGAGGGTGGCGGTGGAGGTTGGGCTGTCAATGGTCGGGTTGGGTCGGGTTCGGGTCGGGTCAAGTCGTGTTCGGGTTGAGTTCGGGTCGTGTCAGCTCAGCCCATTTATTAAACGGGTCGATTTCAGGTTGACCCATCTATAATCGTGTGGGTTTCGGGTTTGATTCATGTAACCCATTATGAAAAATATTTGTATAAAAAGATGAAAACATGAAAGAAGGGTGTTGTCGTCTTTCACTTGTTGCAAGATAAGATGAGAATAAAAATTTAGAAAGTTGTTAATGTGGGAATAAACATGAAAACGTGAAGGAGCGAATCAGTGAAGTGGTAGAACCTTAGAAATTGGAATGACTTAATGAGTGGCGACTTATAATCGGTAAATTAGGGTAAAGCGGAAAATGGGTAATGGACTAGGCTAGGCCTATGTTTTGTAGACTGTAGAGTAATAAAAATATGTTTTATATTAAATGGGTCATGACGGGTCCAAAACGGGTTCACGGTCGAGTCGGGTCAACCCGCTTATTAAACGGGTTAGAGCGGGTTGACCCGAAATTGACCCGTTTATAAATTGGTCGGGTCAGGTCGGTTTTTTTTCGTGCGGGTTATGAGTCGTGTTATGGTCATGTTAGAAATTGACGGCCCTAGGTGGAGGTTAGGAGCAAGGAGGAGAGTGGAAGCTTAAGGAAAAAGAAGGAAAATGTAAAATGAAAAAGGAGAGAAGAGCGGGATTTTTATAGGAAGGTGAAAGCCTAGGATCGCTGAGGTGTCCTAAGACGGTGAAAGGGGAGAAAGCACAATCAAGGTGCCTAAGGAGGTGACACCTCAAACAAAAACAAGTGTGCTTTTGCAATTGTTAAAAAGGGAAGTCCATTAATGCCTTTTCAAGCATTTATCGCTTGTATGATGAAACGGTAAGTCCGATCCATACGAAAATTTGAACCCTACTATATTTCGTAATTACGTATCCAATGAAACATGTCTTGTCGAATTTGGAGTCTGTTTGACCATTCGTTTTATTATTTTATTGTGTTGTTACTTAATTTTTACCGGTTGACCCGATACGCATTTATTTTTCGTACGCTCACATGCTCCGAAAATTATGATCATAATTTGAAACCTTACCATTTTTCCATGTTCCGGATCCGATAAATTGGTTTTGTAGAATTCCAAGATCATTTGAAAAATGCCTCTTTTTAAGCTATTGAAATAATATTAAATTATCAAAATTTTAAAATCGACTATAAATCCTTATAAAATTAAGTCAAAATTTGTTTTTTTAAATTGGTTCCAAAATTTTAGGTCATTACAATCACCCCCACTTAAAATAATTTCATCCCTGAAATTGGATGAAAGTAAATCTGAAATAGAAATGATATCTAAGAAATGAGTTTGCCTCTCAAAAGTGCTATTTAAAGATATCCACTCTTCACTTGGAATAAGCCTTTCTAATACTGTCTTTTGCTTCCTGTGTGTAGCCTCTTGGATCTCCGCTCCACTGCACTTTGACTAGCTTCACTTTCTTGTTTCGCAGTTCTTTCATTTCTTTGTTGATTATTTTATAGGCTCTCTTCGAACTGCTAAACTTGGGATAATTTCCAAGTCCTCTTGTGTTGCATCCTCAGCAATTAAATCAGGATCATGTACATATTTCCGAAGATGAGAAACGTGAAACACATTATGCACTCCGGATAACCACTCTGGTGACTAAATCCTGTAAGCTAGGGTTCCAATTCTTTCCAATATCGGAAATGGATCAATATATTTGGGTGATAACTTTCCCGTTTTCCTGAATCGAATAACTCCTCTTAGCGGAGAAACTTTCAAAAATATCTGATCACCAACTGTAAATTCCAAACCCCTTCTAATAGAATCAGCATAGATTTTCTGTCAGCTTAGAGCTGTCTTCAACCTCTCCTTAATGAAGTCTACTTTATCCGATGCTTCATGGATCATGTCTGGACCTAATACAAGTCGATTTCCAGACTCTATCCAACATGCAGGAGATCTGCAAGGTTGACCATACAATTCTTCAAATGGTGACATCTTAAGACTTGCTCGAAAGATATTGTTATAAGAGAACTCCACAAGATGTAAGTGATCTTCCCATGATCCTCCAAAATCAAGGATATAAGCCCGCAACAGATATTCCAAGACTCTATTTACTCTTTCAGTATGACCATCTGTTTGGGGGTGATAAGCAGTGCTAAGGTTTAACGTTGTCTCCAATACCGACTGAAATGCTTCCCAGAACTTACTAGCGAAGATTGGATCTCGATCACTAACAATACTGCTGAATATTCCATGCAGTTAAACCACTGCCTTCACATACAATCGAGCAAGACTATCAGTTGTTCTATTTAACTTTACCAGAAGAAAATGGGTGCTCTTCGTCAGGCAATCCACTATAACCCAGATACTTTCATTACCTTTCTTGGTCCAAGGTAATCCATCAATAAAGTGCACTGATATCTAGTCCTACTTCCATTCAGGAATCTCCAGTGCGACCTTCTGCTTATCACTTTTGACTTATTGGCAAGTTGGACACGTGCTGACGTATATTGAGATATCTCTTTTCATTGACTTCCGCCAAAATGTGTGTTTCAAATCTCGATACATCTTATGAACTCCTGGATGGATACTGAGTTTGGACTTATGGAACTCATCCATTACTTCTCTTTTAAGCTCCGAAATATCCGGAACGCAAATTCGACCTTTTAATATCAGAACTCTTTTATTATCAATCTTGAAGTTTGAGACTTCACCCTCTTGAATTCTCTAGCAAATTTTCTAAACAAATTCATCATCCTTCTGTTGAACAGAAATCTTCTCAATCAGTGTGGGTGTAACAACCATATTAGCAATAATAACATTCTTTCTACTGAGCGCATCTGCTACAACATTGGCTTTTCCTATAGTGTAAAGAATATCTAGACCGTATGTCGCTAGAAACTCCAACTAACATTGCTGCCTTATGCTCAAATCCTTCTGGGTAAAAAGATATTTTAGTAATGTAACGTCCCGTATTTTTGGCAGCCAAATATTTTATTTAATTTATTATTTTAAATATTATATTTGGAATATAAATGGATTTTTATATTTAAGTCGTTATTAAAACGAAGTTTTAATGTTAATTTTATTTATAATATAAAACGAGCTCGAAATGGCGCGGCAGTTCGTAATATTTGGTTTTGAACTTCAACTGAGAATATATGATCCGATATATGTTGGATTTCTATGAAACGAGAAACGTTGGGACCGTATTGGCGATAATTTTCATATGAAAGAGAAAAATTCAGATTTTGTGTTATATATTATAAGTTATGGCTAAATCAAAATTTAAAATGATCGCTATGGAAATCGTTATTAAAATATATGCCTTTAAAATAGCCGTTTTGCAAACGGTCTCGGTTCTCGATGAAATCAGTTTCATTAGGACCGTAATGTTAAATTATTGCATGGTGTTAAATGGCATGGCAAACCGATGTCGTATGTGACCACGGCAGCCACAAACGCCCGTTCAATTTCTATAGCGCGTAAATAATTTAATAAAGGGATATTTGAGTGTAACTTGAGTAGACGATCGAATTAAGCCAAGAAACCAATTCCGTTGAGTTTGTATCGTCGATTATAGTCAGGATAGGTATATAGTTTGTTATTTTTGGAGACCGTGCAATTTGGTGTCCGGCATGGCATTGCGGTGCGCGTAAAAATAGCCTACCAGGGAAACAGTCTCAGAATACGACGAAACTGGTGCCGTTGGGTTCGTATTGAAGAGTTAGTATAGGATTGCAGGGTTTCAAGTTGATTTGATTTATCTGGTGATCGTGAAAAAATTAAACGCGTGTTTATTTCTGGTTTTATAAAGGAATTTTCTTCATACGACCTCGGAATTCGACGAAACTTGTCCCATTGGGTCCGGAATACCTTTTTACATGAAGATTATTCTTTTGATCAGTAAACGGAAGTCATTTGTGGTGGTTTCTACGTGTTACTTCGCGTTGAAGTTTCGTAAAATAATATTTTAATAAATACACCATCACTCAGCTATCCTACCCTGTATACATGCACCTGTCTTCTTTCCCAAATTTTCACATCGACAGCTATGAAAAGAAATATACACTATGAAGTGAACACTCATACAATGGTACCGCCTACCCTTCTCTATGAAAAGAAATACACTGTAGGACCTGAGAAACCTATACTGTAACCTATTGCTCACACTATACCTTTCCCCTTCAACATGAATTTTCTCCATCACATGGTCTCTTCACATCACGCAAGAAATATGAAATGAAAGCGCACATGCTATCTCCTTCTATTTCCAGTCTTGTAATTTCAACTTTCACCATCACTCTGCGTTGTATCCTCACCATCACCGGTCCTCTCCAACATAGATCTACCCAGTGTGATCACTAAAGAAAGTGACCCTTGCCTGTGTCTTCATCTCATAATGTCAGTTCGTAGGAAGCACAGCTACACCGTATTTAGTCTTGCCATGAAAAGGTAATACGCTGCAAACCTCACTAGCCCCTACCGAAAAGAAAATACACAAATACACATAGCATCAAAACGAACCTTGTATTGTAAAATCACACTGCTCTTCACACCACCGACATTTCATCTCAGCAAAACAATCTCACAGACCTATAGGAAGAAAAAAATGGCACCCTACGTTTACTATTTGATGCAACAACATCCTGATCTGCTCGCTGCTCGTGTATAAATACCTGAGCCCTCGTTTCATTTCCAGAACCAAACCAGCTCATCCTTTAAGATAAGAAGAACCCAATATGCTTCATATAATATAAAACCTTTGATCAAATAAATCTCAAGCTCCAGTTTTTTTTGCAGACCATTAAACTTTTTGGCCACAACCGTGGCTACTAATACGAAGTCAATGCACTGTTCGAGCGGGTTTGCCACCTAAGAAGAGTGCCAAGTTTATCATGGCTTCCGGTGATTGACGAGCGCAGTGAGGCGGCGAGGACGGCTTACTCTGATGATACTCCAGTGAAGGGGAGATGGCGTAGCAATGGGGCGCTCTAGTTGAACGTAGTGGGTTCAGAGAAGTTGCGTTGGCACTACAGGGTGGTCGAGTGGAAGAGGGTTCGGAGAACTGGCGGAACAATGAGCGCAGGCGGGATGAAGAAAGTAATGAAATGGAGAGTTTACTTTCCGATCCGTTGTTATTACATGGTGAGGTAATGGCGTTGACGTTGGAGTGCCGTGTTTTCGGATCTAGGTAATGGCATGCGTGGGGAGTTACTGTGTTAAGTGGGAAAGAAAAATTAAGTGGGGAAGAAACGGCAGTAGGCCAATACAAACGTGGAGGAGAAGGCTCCAGAGAACAGGATGTTGACGAAGAAGAAAGCAATATTTTTAGTGGACCGAAGGTTTTTACGGTAAGGCCCAGTTAAAATAATGTTTGTTTAGTTTTTAATTCCCAGTTATATTTGACAGTATCGAACCCTTTCTACTTTAGTCTAATTCGAATTTTGCATGTCTAGATTATTAATGTGACTAATATAATTTATATATATACCTAATTATATTTATACGTGCACGAATGGAGGGGTATTAAACGCTAATGAAAGGTTAGTGGGTAATTTATATAATCCAGTATTGATGGTTTAATATATATGTCTAACGGGGAAGCATATCTAATTAACATATATATACATAGGATGGTTTTATATTCTTGTCTAACCTGATAATTTGAATGTGTCTATCGAAGGTTATATTAACATTAATTAAGACTAAGAAAAGAAAAATATATTGTTTTGGTTTTAATAATATTATTTAATAAGTGAATAACGATTTATTTATAACCGTTTCATACGTATACAGCAGCGGATCAAACAAGGATCGTTCGAATTTTATCAAAGGGCGTAAGATTTTGGAATGAGAAAGGACATAGTGAACAAAGCTGGAAGTTTGTAAACCAAACTGTTTTGTCATCAAATGGAAATCAAGGTGAGTTAAACTCACTCAGTTTTTCCCATTTATATTTTTATATAAATTGGGTTTTTATTTTTGTGTGCTCTGTTTGCTGATGGTTGACTGTTTGCTAATTATTTATCTATTGGTTGATTAAACCAATGAAATTAAACCGTCGTTTAATTTCAGTGAAATACCAAATCGTTATTCTAACGATTGGTTCCAATAAAGGTAACTTATCTTGTTGGTCACGTTTATAAAATAAACGTGTTTTAAATTGTTTGAATTGCTTGTGAAGTGGTTGATGTTAATGGTCGTTACTTATTGTTATTAGTTAAATGAAACTGAATGATCTTGTTTGAGATAACCGTTGTGATTTCAGGGAAGAACAGGTTGGAGGGACCCAACCGGATCCCTCAAATATATTATTTATTTTCATATTATCATATATGAACTGATCTGATGGGGTGATTGATTTAATTGTTGATTATTGACTGGATATTCAACATCTGTTTGGTTTAAACCAATGGGCAATATTGGTTGAGTAATTGGCAGCGTATGGCCTATAAAATCAATCGTTTTATAAATGTTGATTTACCGTCAGGTGAATCAATAGAACTGAAGTATGAAATCTATTTATAAGTGGATATAGATTTGAAGTATCTTATTTTGATTAAAAGATTTGTTTAGAAGAAATTTATAAATGGGGTTATAGTTAAAACCCGAACTTGTATAACAAGTTATAAAAGTAATTTAAGCGAATATGATAGCTAAATTTATATTGGCTTAATATTTGAATTAGGTAAAAAAGGAAATTGAGACGAGCAGGGTTTAAATGAAACTAGAATGTATTTGAAACAAGGTTGTTAAAAGGCGATGATGGTTTATATCGTAAATTCCAATTTAACATTATTTAGAAATGGAATTTATTTTGAGACTGGAATAGAATATTGGTTTGATTACAACTTATATTTATTTGAGGATAAGAACGTTGTTGATCAAGGTCTGAGAGGTAATTAAAATACCCCAACTTGAACAACATCAGGATTATCTGAAGATGATATTAGTTAGAAATCGTAAAAGAGATTAGTGATAATTTATTATTTCCATTAGAGAAATAATAATGCGATGTTTGGTGAAAATTTGGAGAATATACGAAGTAAAGGAAATTAGTAGAAGGAAATGTAAGGTTGAGTTTTTATTTTATACAAATAAATATTTGTTATTGTTTCAAGAATAGAATAAAATATATTACTTAACGTTGATTTCAAATGATAAGTTAAGTGGATTTCCCAAGTTTAAATAATAAAGAATAATGTAACAAATGTTTCGAAAGGGGAATTAAGTGGAATTTGAATATGGTTATAAGTTATTAAGTGATATAATGAATGGGTTTTGAGAACATTAGTATATTAAGTAAAAATTCAAATATCGTATTTTGAATTAGTAAAAGAGTTAGGAGTTTTAATTAAGCAGAAGTGAATTAGTTTGCTTTAATTAAAAGGCCAAGTGATGCTGAATACTGAACCAGTGAACTCATTGGATTATCATGATTGAATCACTGTATATTTTGATAGTTAAATCATCGACTATCAAATCTGTCCAATACGATTGTTGGTACGGAAAGACCGGGATCGAATTTATATTCGAAAACCATTCCGACCAACAAATACATGAAGATCTCAGAAGATGATCGAGATGGAGGGATTTTCATAAACGGAAGAACCACTAATATTCTCTGCCTGGCAAGCAGAGATAAGCTGTGATTTTGTCGTGGTTGAAATCGACGGGTTGCAAGGACTTCTCGCTACTGATCCATGGGGTGATTCCTATATGGGATGCGGTAGGAGAGTACCTTCGGCTCATCCTGTTCCTGGATGACTTGTATGGATGGATGTCTGACAGAGTATTTCCAAAGGGTCACGTACGTTGATTTCTTCAAACGTGTTCTAGTTGTTGGCGGAGAATAACCGTTCTCTTGACTTCTAACTAGAGTATTTTTGTGGACGTCAATTAGTGATATCTGGCGGATCTGACGATGTGGCATTTAAAGTGAATGGTGACCAGATGTTCAAAGATAAATTCTGGCCTCAAGCCTCATCAACCAGGAAATGACAAAAATCGGGAAGGTAACATGGCTATGTGGGTCGCTCCCATTAGGTTGTATAATCACCTATCTAGAGAAATTCCTTTTGTTTCTTTAATCTATATTCGATGTTGTCCCTTTTCGGGAAACAGTGGTTTGAGCCCAACCGTTGGTGATATACATTCCATACACTCAAGCGAAATGAGTGGTCGGTCATGTATGGGCCGGGTTGCAAGACATTTTTGTTGAACCCAGTGTATTCGCCTCTAGAGATACACTATCGGCAGGTGGTCCCATACCCTGTCATAGTCGGAATCCGATCTCCAATAAGTGCCCGCGGTTTTGTTTGTATACTAAATATGTGGAGCGTGAGATGCAATCATTCCACTAGATTGATATTTACTTTTATTTAGACATTATTATAATATCAGAAAAGAGACTGGTTTCAAAAATGTCTTGGGTTATCATAAGGTAAAAACCGTCCGTGTTTATGTGTGGATTTGGTCTTGCGATTATCCTTTTCTTTTGAAAAGATTTTGAACTTTAAAATCATGTTGGATGATTTACCCTTAATACTGTGCGAGTTTTTCTCACTCTGGTTCACCAGACTGACCCGGTGTTTTGTAAATGCTCGGGTTAGCCCGGGGTGTACAGGTTCAGGTTATCGAATGATGTGAAGAGACAAGCTGGAAGAGTCCAGATGTAACAACCCGAATTTTAATAACGTGTTAAGACAAGAATCAAGGCAGAATTTAATTATAAAATCTGAATCAGGGGAAATGGGCTATGCCATTGCGTTCGTCTCGGAAAAATACGTGAAATAGAGTCCGAGTTTTCGAAAATTGGAGTCCGTATGACCCAGTTATGGCACGTCAAAGTTTTCAGAAAAATTCAAGTTCAAAAACAGTTCGAAATTCAAATCTGGAGCCAAACAGACTGGGCGGGAAAAATTCCCGCCCAAGCCCCAGGTCGACTGGGGTGTCGACTGGGGAGTCGACACGCCCAGGGGCAGGTCGACTTCCCAGTCGACACGGGTGTCGACCTGGCCCAAAAACCCATGTTGGGTCTGGACGACCTGGTGCACCCGGTTGCTCATTTGGGTCTGGTCTATTGGCCTGTGACGGATTTTGAGGGTTCAGATCTATCCTAGGGTTAATCTAAGGGCCTAAACTACTCCTAATCTCTATAAAAACACCCTAGGACCTAACCTAAATCACTAAAAATCATTCTAGCAACTAAGTGCTGCCAAAATCTATCTTGATCATGGCCTCCATCTCCAACTCCAAGAGCTTATGCATTCAAATCGGATCCGAATCAAAGGTGCTAGCTTGCTACATCAAATCAAGGGTTTTGATCATCGTCTCAACATGGATTATTCGACAAGACGATTCATGCTCCTAAATCTCTAAGCCTCGCTATGTAAGTTCTAGCTACTTCTAGATCTAAACGGTAGTTTTAATGATGGCATGGAATAAAACGAGATTAAACCAAGTATGCTAGCCTATATGAACCTTGTCATGCCTCTTTTGCTTGAACCTATGACTTTTGGCTATGCTTAGTAACTAAATCATGCCACTTATGTTATGTTTAACTTAGTCCATCATGAAAGATTGAACCTTTACTTGCGGAATGTTGGCATGAATACTTGAAACCACTTTGACTTGTGAAATATGCACATGAATATGACTTGGAGCTTATGCATGTAAATGAACCCAAACCCCCTTATGATATCATGCATGTTTGTGGCTAATCCCGTTGTGACATTATGCATGTTTGAGGCCAAAAACCCCTTATGATTCTATGCATATTTTGAGGCCAAACCCCTTATGATACCATGCATGTTTTTGGCCAATCCCTTTTTGACATCGTGCATGTTTTGAGGCCAATATGTAGCATAGTATCCTTACTATGTTGACTCGCTTTTTCTTGGGTTGGAAACACGATTTGGGGTAGGTTAGACGTGCGTGATTATGACATGGGATTTCATGAAAATATGGCACTCATGATACACCTAAATGTGGACATGACATGTGGGGTAAACATGGAACTTGAAACTAGACACGTATGGGTTGTAAGTGTAATATGACACTAGACCAAACATGAAAGTGGCCAACTCGAGGTTGGGTTGAGTTTGTAGCATAAATCTACCCGGACCCGCCCGGCTTAACTAGTGGCTACAAACAATAGGACCCAATGTGAGTAGTTGGTCATATAGCACTTAAAACCTGAGGTTAGACTAGGTTGTGGTGTAAAGCTACCCGGACCCGCCCGGCTTAACTAGTAACCACAACAAAGTCTAATGTGAGAGGTTAGGGTGCATTAATCTAATTAATGCCACATGAAAAGGTTAAGTAATTTTGACTAATGACACTTAACCGATATGACACGAATGGGTAGGTTAAGTGGAACCGGACTTGATTTCTTAATGACACTTAACCATATAAGACAATTAGGGGATGGGGTTAAGTAATTTACACTTAACTAATCCGGCTTGGTAATTAGACGGGGTTAAGTAACTTAGACTTAACTAATCTAAACACGGTAATTAGATGGGGTTAAGTAACCTACACTTAACTAATCTAAACATGGTAATTCGATGGGGTTAAGTTAAACACTTAACCAATCTAAACTTGGTAATTCAATGAGGTTAAGTAACCAATACTTAACCAACTTAACATGATAATTTAATGGGGTTAAGTAACTTATACTTAACCAATTATACATGGTGATTTGATGAGGTTAAGTAACCTATACTTAACCAATCTAATATGCGGATCTGATAGGGTTAAGTCACAAGACCTTTTAAATATACTTAACCATTGTAATATGATTAGTGGATGGGGTTAAGCTAACCCATACTTAACCAATCCGACTCGATAATATGATGGGATTAAGATAATCTATGCTTAATCAATCTAACACGATAATATGATAGGGTTAAGACAAACAAATACTTAACCAATTTGACTTGATAGGGTTAAGTCATGAGCCTCTTGGTATACTCAACCAACTTGTAGGGCTAAGCCTTGAACTTAAATACTTAGCCAATCTTGACATGATTCGTAGGTGGATTAAGTCATGAACTTGAATGACAACACTTAACCCATTAGACAAAACCCTAGCTCAGAGGACTAGGTTGAAAATCGTAGTTAACAAGGGTAGCGGGAAGAGAAGCTAAGTGGTAAACCTTAGTTAAGGATAACTAAGTAATAATTCTTAGTCAAGGAAATTGGACCAGTTCACAGATAGATGAGTAACCCGATACGGTAGGTCATCGCTTGAACCCACTTGGAGGAGCGAATTATCTGACTTAGATAAAGGCTCCAACGAACTGGGTGACGAAGCGGTAGCTTCGGGGGATGTGAGGATACTCTTGGTATCCCTCTGTGAGGTTGCAGATGATCCGCCTGGGCTCACAAGAGGTTAAGGTCTGCGGTAGAAGAACCAAGAGTATGCCTTGGTTGCTGTGCGAGCAACCTAAAGACGGGGATGGATTAGCGTGGAGTCGACGATACTTGATTTTTGCCCTGGATAGCGCGTCGTCGACTACCTACCATCTTTAGTCAATCGTGTACGTACGGAAAGGCAGAGAACTCCCAACAGACCATATACTTGCTATCGAGTTATGGGTGAGGTTGGCCAATAGGTAAGTGGGGCATAGTGGGGCTGGGATGTAGTTCTCATACATGATTTTTCTTGGATTGCCTTTCAGTAGTTGAGGGAGGGGTCACGTGGGACCATAGCCACGGATACAAAAACAGACCTTGATATCTGCATTCGGCAGACGACTTAAAGCTCCCGACCGAGTCTCGTATTTCTTGATTTGCCCTGGCATGGGACTCGGATGGCACATTGAGATACACGTGCAGTTAGACATGGAAAAACGATTCACGGTGCTTACGTGGGAAAAAGGGCGCGGTTGACGGGTAGCATAATCCCTAGTGGTCCTAGGTGGCTAAAACCCAAACCAAGTTACGTAAACGTTCATTAGGTAGCATAATCCCTAGCGGTCCTAGGTGGCATAAATCCTAAGTGAACACGCGATAGTTCATGATAAGAAAACATAACCAGATCAAGGGTAGCAGTCCAAAACAACATCAAGGATAAAATGGTACTACGTTGAGGTGGTATAGATTTACATGGGAAAGCCCGTACGGCCTACGGCAAAGGACTGAACTTATACATGGAAAGAAACATACAAGTTGGGAAAACCTACATATGCTATATATTAGGTTGACATGGACCATTACATGACATTGGGCAAGGGACATCCATAGTTAACACACGACGCGGGTTGGGATACTAGTACGAGAGGTGCAGAGCAAATATACATGATAGATACCTCGGGATTTTATACTTGATTGAAACCTGACAATGTGAAACCTTAGTTATCTTGATACAGTGGTTCATCATGTTATCGTGGTCTAGCTTATCTATCTTGTCATCATCCTTATGTTTACTTTCAGTTTATGCATGTCATGTTACCTTTACCTGTTTTTATGCTGGAAGTAGATAGGACTTACCAGTCTTTATGACTGACCCCGTTTTCTTTCGCCTCTTTGTCTTCCGTTTCCCCCCCAGGTTTTCAGGGAGGAAATGCTATTGTTTAGTTCGGATCTCTTATGCTTGAAGGTCATCATGTATAGCTTGGTCTTCTCTTGGCTATGGCTGCTTCACCACTTTATTTTGGGGAATAATTTATGAAAAGGTTTTATGCTTCTTTACTATTGCAAGGCAGGTTTTGATGTATTCTGATGAAAAAAAAGGCTTTAGACCTTATTTTATAAGGTAATGAAATTTGTTTTACTTCCGCTGTTTTATATACGTTCTGTCTTGTAATATTTTCTGTGCATGTTTACCTCGATAATACTTCACCAAACCTAGTGCATTCCCTTTGTGAGTGACCCTAGCGGAGGTGGGGTGTTACATTTGGTATCAGAGCAGAAGGTTACCAGACTGGGCAAAAGTTTTTAAAACCTTCTGAAAACTATTTGAGAAACCGTTTACAAAGAAGCATTTTTCAAGAAAAGTTTTTAAAGGCTATTCCCCAAAAGCCATTAGCACTATCCTTTCTTTCCTCCATCTGTAGTCACAGTAGTTTTAACTGCGACTAATCATTGTCTGGCTACGAAGTATTTTCCGTGAGATGGAGGTGGTTCTCTAGAGGCCTGTTACCGTGTTACAAGGAAGGGTAATAAGAGCAAGGATAAAGGACACGGACGTAAGGATAAGCAACTTGTTGGTATGGATTAGTCCACGAAGGAAGGCAAGGACAAGATCAGCGAGAGGGCAATTGTATGCTCTCACTCCTTGCGTACCTAAGAGGGATAGTATCGTTTCTGTTAAAGGTTCATCTCGTCCAGACTTTGTTTTGATCATCGCATCATTTAAGTCTGCTTCGATAGTTAAGTCTCTGTACCTTAGTACTAGCATGGTAGAAGATCCCACTTTTGTCCCAAAATCCTGTTGGAGGATCGGTCCATTTATTCATGACTTGTTTGTAATTGAGAGTGTAAATGCCAAGTGTTGAGATTAGTAGCAATGTTTCTATTGTTGAGCTATGGATGGATTCTAGGGATGAAGTGGTTATCCAGTAAGGGATGTCATTCTCGGTCTTGAAAGGAGGGTAGTTAAACTCTTAACTTGCCTTGGTAATACCCTCGAAGTCTCATATAACCTTTGGGTTTTGTCATGGTCAGTTACCTAGAATCTCTTGATGCATTTATCGGAAATCTCTGATCCGATCGAGTAACGTTCGCCAATAAGGCGGATGGTTCATTCCGCTTAAGCATGGGTTATAGGAATCACCCTAGTAAGTGCACGTGGTAACATGGATTGGCATCGGTAAACGAGATCCAGAATTCACTAGTTAATTTTGGAGAGCTTGCATGAGTACGCAGATATGTTTGAGCCGAGCATACTAGGGAAAGAATAAGTGAAAGTGAAACGAGAGGCGACAGTGAAATGAGTTCCGACTCATACCTTGGAAATAGGAATCAAGGAGCTACGAAAATCATGAAGTCAAAGGTGGTCAAGGCACACTGGAATTAAGCTCAAGGAAATGCGGCTTAAACGCGTGCATCATATCTCTTTTTAAGAGTATATCGTTGATCCCTGGTTCTCCTGTAGAGCTTGCTTGCATGCTATCGCTTGGTGGATATCCTCTCGGTCCTGTTTCCGTTGAAAACCCCGTAAGGAGTTTATCTTGTTTATCTCCTCGATCCTATCTTGGGAACCTTAGGTAGAACCCTATGGATGTAAACATGTATTTGAAACATGTTATGGTTGATATGGTTGCAAATGGTTGCAAGTGGTTGCTCGTGGATGCGCGAATACACACTAGATACTAGATCGACTCAGTCACATTTCATGTTGCATATGCACGAGTATTTATACTTGTTTATGGATGAAATTGAATATGTTATCATGTGGATGTTGTAGGTGGATGAATGGTTGTTCACACATATAGTGTTTATATGACTAGGACTATTTGCATACATGTTGGATTCATGGCACTAAACATATTTTGCATTAGAAAGATCATTCAGGCCTGATCATTAGCATTAGCTAAGGAACATATACACACACTTTCTGCATGTGTTCATAAAGCATTAGGAATCTTTTAAGGACCATGGTTGCCCGTGGATGATGTTTTGAGTAGATGGATGATGGATGGTAGGATACGTTCTTCCTAACTTGGAGATTTCGGGGACGAAATCCTTAAAGGAGGGGAGAATGTAACAACCCGAATTTTAATAACGTGTTAAGACAAGAATCAAGGCAGAATTTAATTATAAAATCTGAATCAGGGGAAATGGGTTGTGCCATTGCGCTCGTCTCGGAAAAATACGCGAAATAGAGTCTGAGTTTTCGAAAATCGGAGTCCGTATGACCCAGTTATGGCCCGTCAAAGTTTTCAGAAAAATTCAAGTTCAAAAACAGTTCGAAATTCAAATCTGGAGCCAAATAGACTGGGCGGGAAAAATTCCCGCCCAAGCCCCAGGTCGACTGGGGTGTCGACTGGGGAGTCGACACGCCCAGGGGCAGGTCGATTGCCTAGTCGACACGGGTGTCGACCTGGCCCAAAAACCCATGTTGGGTCTGGACGACTTGGTGCACCCGGTTGCTCATTTGGGTCTGGTCTATTGGCCTGTGACGGATTATCCTAGGGTTAATCTAAGGGCCTAAACTACTCCTAATCTCTATAAAAACACCCTAGGACCTAACCTAAATTACTAAAAATCATTCTACCAACTAAGTGCTGCCAAAATCTATCTTGATCATGGCCTCCATCTCCAACTCCAAGAGCTTATGCATTCAAATCGGATCCGAATCAAAGGTGCTAGCTTGCTACATCAAATCAAGGGTTTTGATCATCGTCTCAACATGGATTATTCGACAAGACGATTCATGCTCCTAAATCTCTAAGCCTCGCTATGTAAGTTCTAGCTACTTCTAGATCTAAACGGTAGTTTTAATGATGGCATGGAATAAAACGAGATTAAACCAAGTATGCTAGCCTATATGAACCTTGTCATGCCTCTTTTGCTTGAACCTATGACTTTTGGCTATGCATAGTGACTAAATCATGCCACTTATGTTATGTTTAACTTAGTCCATCATGAAAGATTGAACCTTTACTTGCGGAATGTTGGCATGAATACTTGAAACCACTTTGACTTGTGAAATATGCACATGAATATGACTTGGAGCTTATGCATGTAAATGAACCCAAACCCCCTTATGATATCATGCATGTTTGTGGCTAATCCCGTTGTGACATTATGCATGTTTGAGGCCAAAAACCCCTTATGATGCTATGCATATTTTGAGGCGAAACCCCTTATGATACCATGCATGTTTGTGGCCAATCCCTTTTTGACATCGTGCATGTTTTGAGGCCAATATGTAGCATAGTATCCTTACTATGTTGACTCGCTTTTACTTGGGTTGGAAACACGATTTGGGGTAGGTTAGACGTGCGTGATTATGACAAGATAATTTGACATGGGATTTCATGAAAATATGGCACTCATGATACACCTAAATGTGGACATGACATGTGGGGTAAAATGGAACTTGAAACTAGACATGTATGGGTTGTAAGTGTAATATGACACTAGACCAAACATGAAAGTGGCCAACTCGAGGTTGGGTTGAGTTTGTAGCATAAATCTACCCGGACCCGCCCGGCTTAACTAGTGGCTACAAACAATAGGACCCAATGTGAGTAGTTGGTCATATAGCACTTAAAACCCGAGGTTAGACTAGGTTGTGGTGTAAAGCTACCCGGACCCGCCCGGCTTAACTAGTAACCACAACAAAGTCTAATGTGAGAGGTTGGGGTGCATTAATCTAATTAATGCCACATGAAAAGGTTAAGTAATTTTGACTAATGACACTTAACCGATATGACACGAATGGGTAGGTTAAGTGGAACCGGACTTGATTTCTTAATGACACTTAACCATATAAGACAATTAGGGGATGGGGTTAAGTAATTTACACTTAACTAATCCGGCTTGGTAATTAGACGGGGTTAAGTAACTTAGACTTAACTAATCTAAACACGGTAATTAGATGGGGTTAAGTAACCTACACTTAACTAATCTAAACACGGTAATTCAATGGGGTTAAGTTAAACACTTAACCAATCTAAACTTGGTAATTCAATGAGGTTAAGTAACCAATACTTAACCAACTTAACATGATAATTTAATGGGGTTAAGTAACTTATACTTAACCAATTATACATGGTGATTTGATGAGGTTAAGTAACCTATACTTAACCAATCTAATATGCGGATCTGATAGGGTTAAGTCACAAGACCTTTTAAATATACTTAACCATTGTAATACGATTAGTGGATGGGGTTAAGCTAACCCATAGTTAACCAATCCGACTCGATAATCTGATGGGATTAAGATAATCTATGCTTAATCAATCTAACACGATAATCTGATAGGGTTAAGACAAACAAATACTTAACCAATTTGACTTGATAGGGTTAAGTCATGAGCTTCTTGGTATACTCAACCAACTTGTAGGGCTAAGCCTTGAACTTAAATACTTAGCCAATCTTGACATGATTCGTAGGCGGATTAAGTCATGAACTTGAATGACAACACTTAACCCATTAGACAAAACCCTAGCTCAGGGGACTAGGTTGAAAATCGTAGTTAACAAGGGTAGCGGGAAGAGAAGCTAAGTGGTAAACCTTAGTTAAGGATAACTAAGTAATAATTCTTAGTCAAGGAAATTGGACCAGTTCACAGATAGATGAGTAACCCGATACGGTAGGTCATCGCTTGAACACACGTGGAGGAGCGAATTATCTGACTTAGATAAAGGCTCCAACGAACTGGGTGACGAAGCGGTAGCTTCGGGGGATGTGAGGATACTCTTGGTATCCCTCTGTGAGGTTGCAGATGATCCGCCTGGGCTCACAAGAGGTTAAGGTCTGCGGTAGAAGAACCAAGAGTATGCCTTGGTTGCTGTGCGAGCAACCTAAAGACGGGGATGGATTAGCGTGGAGTCGACGATACTTGATTTTTGCCCTGGATAGCGCGTCGTCGACTACCTACCATCTTTAGTCAATCGTGTACGTACGGAAAGGCAGAGAACTCCCAACAGACCATATACTTGCTATCGAGTTATGGGTGAGGTTGGCCAATAGGTAAGTGGGGCATAGTGGGGCTGGGATGTAGTTCTCATACATGATTTTTCTTGGATTGCCTTTCAGTAGTTGAGGGAGGGGTCACGTGGGACCATAGCCACGGATACAAAAACAGACCTTGATATCTGCATTCGGCAGACGACTTAAAGCTCCCGACCGAGTCTCGTATTTCTTGATTTGCCCTGGCATGGGACTCGGATGGCACATTGAGATACACGTGCAGTTAGACATGGAAAAACGATTCACGGTGCTTACGTGGGAAAAAGGGCGCGGTTGACGGGTAGCATAATCCCTAGTGGTCCTAGGTGGCTAAAACCCAAACCAAGTTACGTAAACGTTCATTAGGTAGCATAATCCCTAGCGGTCCTAGGTGGCATAAATCCTAAGTGAACACGCGATAGTTCATGATAAGAAAACTTAACCAGATCAAGGGTAGCAGTCCAAAACAACATCAAGGATAAAATGGTACTACGTTGAGGTGGTATAGATTTACATGGGAAAGCCCGTACGGCCTACGGCAAAGGACTGAACTTATACATGGAAAGAAACATACGAGTTGGGAAAACCTACATATGCTATATATTAGGTTGACATGGACCATTACATGACATTGGGCAAGGGACATCCACAGTTAACACATGACGCGGGTTGGGATACTAGTACGAGAGGTGCAGAGAAAATATACATGATAGATACCTTGGGATTTTATACTTGATAGAAACTTGACAATGTGATACCTTAGTTATCTTGATACAGTGGTTCATCCTGTTATCATGGTCTAGCTTATCTATCTTGTCATCATCCTTATGTTTACTTTCAGTTTATGCATGTCATGTTACCTTTACCTGTTTTTATGTTGGAAGTAGATAGGACTTACCAGTCTTTATGACTGACCCCGTTTTCTTTCGCCTCTTTGTCTTCCGTTCCCCCCCCCAGGTTTTCAGGGAGGAATTGTTGTTGTTTAGTTCGGATCTCTTATGCATGAAGGTCATCATGTATAGCTTGGTCTTCTCTTGGCTATGGTTGCTTCACCGCTTTATTTTGGGGAATAATTTATGAAAAGGTTTTATGCTTCTTTACTATTGCAAGGCAGGTTTTGATGTATTCTGATGAAAAAAAGGCTTTAGACCTTATTTTATAAGGTAATGAAATTTGTTTTACTTCCGCTGTTTTATATACGTTCTGTCTTGTAATATTTTCTGTGCATGTTTACCTCGATAATACTTCACCAAACCTAGTGCATTCCCTTTGTGAGTGACCCTAGCGGAGGTGGGGTGTTACACCAGACATGTGATATTATATAGCTATTATTCCGCTGTGTGTTTTATCTGAGGACAGGTTATTATAACTGTCCAGATGTGTGATGTACTCTGATGATTGTAAGTATTTTATAGCCCTCAGTAAAGATTTATTTCTGTATTATATTTTGTTCCGCTACGATACGAGACTCTGTGTTGTGTTGTTTCTTCTTTTTCTATTCTAATATTTCTTTCTTTCTTATCTCACCCTCTAAATTCTTTCTAATAACGTTCCAGTGTTTTCGGTGGTTGGAAGGTCGGCATGAGTTACGGTAAAGGTATTTATGTCGATTTTCGGGGCCGGAAAACCCTTGGGTCGTTACAAGTAATTTATGATATGTGAAGAGTTCAAACTTTTCACCCAGCAATTAGTGCCTCCAAATCTTCAAGGCAAACACCATATCTAGCAACTCTAAGTCATGAGTGGCATATTTCTTCTCATGTGGTTTCAACTGCCTACTTGCATAAGCAATCACTTTACCTCTTTGCATCAATACCGCACCAACTCCTTCTCCAAAAGCATTCGTATAGACAGTTAGATCTTGGTTGCCATCTATAATCATTAACACTGGGGCAGTGCTTAGTCTTTCCTTCAATCCTTCGATAGCTTCTTCACACTCAGGGTCCAAACAAACATAATGTGCTTCTTGGTCCGCTTCGTCAAAGGACTAGATAACTTTAAAAAATCCTTTTCGAATTTCCATAGTAACTGGCCATCCTAAGAAAACTTCTGACTTCAGTTGGAGTCCTTGGTTGCTTCCAATCTTGGATGGAAACAATCTTACTCGGATCTACTGAGATTCCTTCCTTCGATACCACATGTCTAAGAGACTCTACTTCTTATTTCCAGAATTGACATTTGGAAAATTTGGCTTTCAACACATTCTTTCTTAGAATCTCCGGTACCTCTTCCAAATGCTTCGCGTGCTCTTCTTCTGTCTTAGAAAAGATAAGGATATCATCAATAAAGACTAGCACGAACTTGTTTAATACCTCTCGAAACACCCGATTCATCAAGTCCACAAAGTAAGCAAGGGCGTTGCACAACCCGAAGGGCATTACTAACCATTCGTAAAATAAGTCTGGTCCCATGAAAGTTGTCATAGGAACGCACTCTTCTACAATCCTTAACTGATGAAAACCTGTAGCTAGGTCCATCTTTGAGAATACTCGAGCTCCATTCAAGAAATCCAGCAAATCATCAATGTGAGGAAGAGGGTACTTATTCTTAAGAGTTTTCTTGTTAAGGTCACGATAGTCCACACATAGTTTGAGGGTATCGTCGGACTTCGGAACGAATACCACTACTGCACCCCAGCTTGAGAAACTCAGCCTGATCAGACCTTTCCCTAAAAGTTGTTGAGTCTGATTGCTCAACTCTTCTTTCTCTTTTATCGACATCCTTCGAATGGCATGTACAACTTTCCTTGCATTCGAAACCAAATCAATCTCCCTTCGTGGGGGGAGGCTCTTTACTTCTTCAAACACATCTGTGACGGCCTGGAATTTCGCTCGATCTGAATTAGTCGTTAAACCGATCTAGACCGTTCGAAACCCCTGAACGTTGAGAACATGACAAATCAGAACACAAACAGAAGAACATTTCACTTGTCATTACAACAATTGCATCAGATACAAGAATATACAGAGTATAAATGAATAAATATTACACAGAAATATCAGAGATTTAAATTACATTTAAATACATAGCAGCGGAAAAATAATATAAAGCACAACTGAAGGTGATATACGGATACAGAGCTTTCCGGATATCATTCCAGCTGTAAACCAGGATCCTGTGAATATGAATCTGCAAAACCAAAACTACTAGCTGCCCGTGCGGAAAATAGGGGCACCCAGAGTTTAGGTTAAAACAATAAACTCCAGGTCAGTCATGTGACTGGTGTGAGAACTAAAACAGTTATTTAAAACTTTACTTTAAAAGAGAGTAATTCAAGGGACCACGCCGTATAACACGGAACGGGTTTCCTCCCAAGAATACCAGTGCATAAAATAAACAACGCAATGCTTTTTCGAAAAATGAAGCTATTATAAGACCCAGGTCCCATCACACAATGCAACGCAAGCCGGAGGATAGGGTTTTCCCTTATAATAGCCAAACATGCTTGGTACGTTTAAAACAAATCATTTGATACTATAATAAGTGTATAGTGTCAAAACATTTTCAATCATAAATATAAATCATAGACGGCATGGGTACCATATATCATGTCGCCATACTAGTTCTACAATTAAAACCGAATTACACGTAATGGAAATTGGATTTCCGTCATGAGTCGAGGCAAGGGGCAAGCTCCTCTCCGCGTTCGAGACACTCTAGCAAATGCCTCAGGGCTACGCAAGCTGGGCAACCCTGGATGCGGCTGGGCCGGTCCTCACTTACGTTAGAGGATTAATTATGCCTGAACACACGTTTCCCGGTCCTTACAGACCTATAATCGAGGCGCCTCATTCCAACAACCACAAAGGTGAAAAGTATATAAATGTCAGGGCTGGTAAGTCACTGACACCACCAAAGCTAGAAAGAAACGTCGTGCTCTCCCAGTGGTCCGTATCCCGTTTTTGACTCATACCGAGGTGTGAGGCTCGCGAATACACGTTATACACAAAGCTGCCACGTAGGCGTGCTTTGATCATCAACCACAAGACTTTGCTTTTCAACAGAAGCCTTGATCATTGCATCTTAGTATGCCACACAGGCAATTCATGCCATGCGACTGATGTCCATCGATATACAACCTCTGAGCTCGTACGTCTCAGAGAAGGGCGTTAAGCAAAAGAATAAATTCTCCGCCGCCAAACAGATGTATATTTAATAGAAATCAATCAACACAGAATAAAATCCAGTGTCAGACACACAATCCATTTACAAGTCCGTTCTGGGTCTGAACGAAACCGGAGGCACTTTCCTCGCATATCCATCCATCTCCAAGTACGTCTGGACGACCACCAACTATTTCCATCCTCTTGGGTGTACAGCCCAATCAGGATCGTCAGTAATTATCCAAACGATGTGAAGACTTCTGGTCTTCGACCACCGTCTTCATCTTCGACATATCGTCGAATCGGTTATTCAGAATGGGTATAAACCCGGACTTTCCGAACAACCCGCGTATATTAAAAACAAATGTTACACAAACACAACATACGCCTCATTCCAATTCATTAGTCACTAACCGCAGATTAGCAAGAGAACAATTTCCCAAACATTAACCCCGAAGGCCGAAACCAACATCAGATCAATATCCAGGAAACCATTCTTCTTAGCCAACCTACAGCTAGTTTCTAAATTCCACATTCTTAGGGAAAGGTTCCCATTAATTTTATCCAAGATAAATTCTTTAAAATTTATCCTGTATCTTCCTTTGGATGTCATTTAAAACCAAATTATGGTTTTCCAACTAGTCGAGATTAGCGAACCACAACGAAGTAATTATTTATTTTATTTCCCAATCCCAACCTATTCATCCCATGAAGCAAAACTGGTAATACTCCATATCTAACACCGTGGTGTTATCGGTAAAATTAATTACCATTTCACGTTCAAATCTAATTAAAGATTTAACTATCGCTTTGGAGCAAAACTGGTAGTACTCCATTCCCGCTCATTTCTAAATTTGATAATTTAGATTATATATTCACATTTCAATCTAATTGCAGATTCATTTAAAACTCATTTTTTTCTGGGTTAAAGAACTAGGTGTTATTTAAAACACAGTTCACGACAAACCCATGAATCAATTCTGGTTTAATTTAATTCAAATATATTAGGAATTCCGATTATTTAAAACCCCTTTTTAAATCTCATTTATTTATTTAAAAACAAATCGGGTTTTAAATTTAGTTCAAACTAGTTCATTTTGATAAAAATCTATTTTTATCTTTTCAAATATGGAGTTTTTCATCCCAAATTTTCCCAAATCATTTCTAATGATTTTACATAAATTATTACTATTTTTAATAATTTTATCAAGGCCCGTACAGTCGATTTCCAACAATGGCCATCGAACTGCACTTATAGCGACCTTTTTCGAATTTGATTTGGACGTATCTCCAAATCCAACCGTTAGATTTTGAATTTCTAATATTCTTTAGAAAGCTCTTTTCGATACGAACCCAACGGTTCCGGTTTTAGGAGAATCCGACGGTCGGATCTCCCGTAATGTCCGTTTGAAATAAATGGTCGAAATTCATGAACTGCCGCGGCGCGGCGCGTTCTATTCAGGCCATTATATTATATATATAATATATATATATATATTTCGTCGATTTCTATTTAAAACGAATTATAAAAATAGTTTTAAATTCGTTTCAAAAGCAAATTCAACTTCCCTTTCAATTCAAGTCAAAATTGAATTCTTCTTTATAAATTCGTTTTAAAATTCATTTCTATTCAATTCAAATTTCAATTCAATTTAAATTCAATTCGAATTCGTTTTCAATTCAATTCAAATTGGTTTTCTATTCCATTCAAATCGAAATCGTTATATATTCAATTCATTTCGAAATCGTTATATATTCAATTCATTTCGAAATCGTTATATATTCAATTCATTTCGAAATCGTTATATATTCAATTCATTTCGAAATCGTTATATATTCAATTCATTTCGAAATAGTTATATATTCAATTCATTTCGAAATCGTTATATATTCAATTCATTTCGAAATCGTTATATATTCAATTCATTTCGAAATCGTTATATATTCAATTCATTTCGAAATCGTTATATATTCAATTCATTTCGAAATCGTTATATATTCAATTCATTTCGAAATCGTTATATATTCAATTCATTTCGAAATCGTTATATATTCAATTCATTTCGAAATCGTTATATATTCAATTCATTTCGAAATCGTTATATATTCAATTCATTTCGAAATCGTTATATATTCAATTCATTTCGAAATCGTTATATATTCAATTCATTTCGAAATCGTTATATATTCAATTCATTTCGAAATCGTTATATATTCAATTCATTTCGAAGTCGTTTTATATTCAATTCATTTCGAAATCGTTATATATTCAATTACGAATGTAATCGATATAAATATCGTTCGCGTCAAAATGGCGCATCACTAATCAACACGGCTTTATATATTCTATTTCAAATATTTCTTTTTGTCAACACACGACTAATCTCAACGAATGAGTACCGTCCATGTGTGACTATTTTTGTTAAAATACTTCGTTCAACACATGACTAATCTCAACGGATGAGTACAGTCAACACATGAACCTTTATATTATATTGATAAAGATGTAAATTTTATTATAAAAATAATTCGTTCAACACATGACTAATCTCAACGGATGAGTACAGTCAACACATGAACCTTTATTTTATATTGATAAAGATGTAAATTTTATTATAAAAATAATTCGTTCAACACCTAACTAATCTCAACGGATGAGTACAGTCAACACATGAACCTTTATTTTATATTATTCTTTATCTTCTAAATTGGAATGAGGCCCAATCAATCACCATATAATGTTAATTATATGGATTTTCATACAACACATGTATATAATAGCATTGAAAATAATCAACCATCAACCAAAGTGCACTACACTGTATAAGCATCAAACATAGATATCTAACGCTTATAACAGCCTGTCAATCAATCGATCGACATATTTAATCAGTCAGGATGAGTGAACTTTAAATTTCATCCCAACACCCGTGTAGGGTTTCAAACAATCAAACACAGATTTTATTCGTGCAGTTGGGCGATGTGTAAAATTTATCGACCCAATCAATGTCAGTCAAATCAGTGTACATAGACAAACCGTCCGGTTTGTAAATGAATATTTTATTTTATTCACTTCACGTTAAAAATTATATTTTTAACAATAAAACATTTTATTTCAACATATGAATTTCTATTCAGTTCATTTATTCAATAAAATGATACATTTTATTTTTCTAACATATTTTAGAAAATTTCGGCGGCATAACGGCACGATACTAGAAACGGGACGAGGCCTAGCCTTATCCCCGGTCTAGTGAAGGCCCACGCCATTCACACATCAATCAAATCATTTTCGTTATGCAAACACAAAATTTGGAGTAAGAGTCTAACCTAGCCTTACTCCTTCGCCTTATAACGGCGCACGTCTAATCCTAACCAATTTATCGATTCGATTTTTCACACCACAAACCACATTCAAACCAATATCGCAATCAATCACCAAACAGTCAAACAAACAAGTCCATGGTCTGTGGACGATTGTGTCGGGTGCTACTAAGCACCGTCTGCATCCTAGTATAAATATATATATAACTAGAAAATAAATTGAAGAGTGAGAAGTTCTCACCAAAAGCTATCCAAACATCCTGACTCTTCTTTTATAGAAATCTTCTTCGTTATCCCATCTTCGTCATCTTCGTTGCCCGTAGTCACTATATACATAAAAATCACACATTTTATATTTCGATGTCTTTAAAATAAAAATCACATTTTTATTTATTCACTTTCAATTTAAAAATCATATTTTTATAATCACTTCATATATTTAAAAATCGAATTTTTACTATACTATTCAATATATAAAAATCATATTTTTACTTCGATGTTCTATATATAAAAATCATATTTTTACTTCGATGTTCTATATATAAAAATCATATTTTTATTTCGATGTTCAATATATAAAAATCATATTTTTATTTCGATGTTCTATATATAAAAATCATATTTTTACTTCGATAAAATCCCCTTTCCATATGAATAAAACCATAGCCTCATCCGAATAAAAATCCCGTCTTTAACACTTTAAAAATCTCGTCTTTAACACTTTAAAAATTCAATCTTTACTATATTTAAAATCTTGTCTTTATATTTTAAAAGTGACGCCTTATATTTTAAAACTATTCAAATTTTTCAAAACAAAGTACATTTATATTTTTCTAAACAATTTTATTATATAATTTCATATTTTTTTCTATCCACGCTTTATCTATATATAAAAATTGTTTTTTTTATACTATGTCCCTTTATTTTTTTCTTTATTTTCCTAAAACATTAATTTCAGTTTTTAAAATGAAAATGAGTTTTCAGTTTTTAAAAATAAGATAAAATCAGTTTTTAAAATCATAAAAATCAATTCTAAAAATAAATAAAAATCAGTTCTAAAAATAAATAAAAATCAGTAAACTTACAGGGGGGGAAGAGGACTTGCGGCTGAAGGAGGGAAGGGGGTCGCGACACTTGGGGAGGGCGCCATCGTCAGAACGGAAGGGGGGGCATCGATCCTCGAGCGACGGAGGTGCCGAAGGTCTACAGGCCACGGGGGTGTCCATCCAGGGTGGCGGCGGAGCTCGGCTAGGCGGTTTGGGGTTCCATCGGTGTTAGGGTTTGAGGGGGAAAAGGAATCGAAGGGGACGAACGATGGTGGGGTGGAGGGAAGGTGGCGATGGCGCGGTGGACGATGAACGGGGCGTCGGCGATGTTGAACGGTGATGCGAGGAGGAGAGGTGGGAACGAGAGCAGCGTCGGGTTTTTTTCTGAGCAAATGAAATGGGGGGGGGGTAAGGGTAAAAAGGGGATATATATATAATATTATTTTAAATTTAATTTAAAAAGTTGACTTTTACTACCGAACTCGAAACGAGGCCCACCGCCTGTCGCCCATAGCGTTTCACCCCCATTCCGAACACAATGGGATACGTATCGTAGGCTGATTCGACTGTTTGAATCAGTTTCTGTTAAATTTACACTTAAATCACTATATTGAATTTTAAACGTACATTTCAAATTACCGGGGTCACATACTAACTCTAAAAATTCTCAAAAAATATTTTCTAGCTTCGTATTGACGATACGGTCCTAACAAAACTAGTTTCGTCGAATTCTGAGACCGTTAGAAAAATGGTCAATTTCCCGTCGATTAAAATCAACTGAAACTGGTCAAACGCGTTTTCCTTTGCCACGCTCACATATTGATTCGAAAAATTATGAAATTTGAAACCTAGCAATAACTTGACATCACGGACCCAACAAAAGTGATTTCGTCGAATTCCGAGGTCGTTTGCAAAATGTCCATTTTTAAGGGCCTGAATTCCATAGCGACTATTCAGAATTTTCAACTGGACATATCTTTTGATTCCCTCCATGAAATCTCAATTGGTCGGATTCAATAGAAAGATATTATCAATTAGATCCTAATGTTTTTGGTTTCACTAAAATCCGGGTTGTTTTGCACCCGGTACATTCAATTGAAGTTTGAAATCGAATTATCGAACTACTGCGCCATTTTCAATTCTATTTATAATTATATATAAATATTTATATTCTAACGACGACGTATATAATATATACGTCGAATTCTATTCAAAATAAATTTTCTCGATATTATTTAAAATAATTCATTTTAAATATTCAAAATTCGCTAAAATTGCCAAAATAAAAATTTTAAACTGGCCCAGATTTTCGGGTTATTACAATCTCCCCCACTTAAAACTTTTCGTCCCCGAAAAGGAACAAAGTCGAAAGTGGTTTGATTAATTAACTCTACGTTCGATCTGGCTTCCATTCTCCAACTCTTTAGTTTCTGAGAATTTTCAAAATTTCAAAAATTTGGCTAACACCCTAAATTTTCGAAAAATTTCGCCATAACCTCCCCTGCACCGGGAGCATCGGGGAATTTCAAATAGCTTCCCCGGTCCTTCAGCTCTCAAAAAGAAAAAGAAAAAGCCAAGCGGCTAGCCAATAGGCTCACAAAATCATCATCACCCAAACAAAACAGTAAATTATGTAATAAACATGTACCTATTTGTCGGGCAAACAAATTTTATTCTTCGGCTCTAGCCTCCTTGCTATGACCTGTTCAATGTAAGTTTATGTATATGCAAGCAAATGCGACCAAGTTTCAATACAGTTCAATATTTGGTTATATTAGGCATAAATGGTTAAAAATTAGCAAACAATTAAACAAACAACACAAACATCAATCAATTAGTGGATTAGAGTTTCAAATTCATAATTTTGATATATATATATATACGAAAAATCTTGTTTTTGATGCCAATTCACAACTATGTGTTCTAACTATATTAGTTTTGGTTCTCACACCAGTCTAATGGAAATATATCGATATCACACCTTCGTTACTCGAACATGAATACTAATGACAACTAGTCAATCATCAGAATCGTCTTCGGGCCACTAGAGTATGATTCTATATCTATCCAGTATATTAAAACTTCGAATATACATTCATGACGCGTATATGCAAAATCTTTATATACTCGATTGTCCATATTCAAAATAAATAAATATTCAAATACGTTTAAAACGATTTAAATTTCAAAACAAAATGGTTTGCATTTGAAAAATATACTCTTCACACTCGTTCTAGGATACTACTGATCCTATCTCTAACGAGTCATTCTAATTGGATATTTCTAATCCAATATCTGATGAATTCTTTCGTATGGTTCTAATGTGTCTTGTTCTCGAGCTCTGTAAACCAAAGCTCTGATACCAAATGTGACGGCCTGGAATTTCGCTCGATCTGAATCAGTCGTTAAACCGATCTAGACCGTTCGAAACCCCTGAACGTTGAGAACATGACAAATCAGAACACAAACAGAAGAAAATTTCACTTGTCATTACAACAATTGCATCAGATACAAGAATATACAGAGTATAAATGAATAAATATTACACAGAAATATCAGATATATAAATTACATTTAAATACATAGCAGCGGAAAAATAATATAAAGCACAACTGAAGGTGATATACGGATACAGAGCTTTCCGGATATCATTCCAGCTGTAAACCAGGATCCTGTGAATATGAATCTGCAAAACCAAAACTACTAGCTGCCCGTGCGGAAAATAGGGGCACCCAGAGTTTAGGTTAAAACAATAAACTCCAAGTCAGTCATGTGAATGGTGTGAGAACTAAAACAGTTATTTAAAACTTTACTTTAAAAGAGAGTAATTCAAGGGACCACGCCGTATAACACGGAACGGGTTTCCTCCCAAGAATACCAGTGCATAAAATAAACAACGCAATGCTTTTTCGAAAAATGAAGCTATTATAAGACCCAGGTCCCATCACACAATGCAACGCAAGCCGGAGGATAGGGTTTTCCCTTATAATAGCCAAACATGCTTGGTACGTTTAAAACAAATCATTTGATACTATAATAAGTGTATAGTGTCAAAACATTTTCAATCATAAATATAAATCATAGACGGCATGGGTACCATATATCATGTCGCCATACTAGTTCTACAATTAAAACCGAATTACACGTAATGGAAATTGGATTTCCGTCATGAGTCGAGGCAAGGGGCAAGCTCCTCTCCGCGTTCGAGACACTCTAGCAAATGCCTCAGGGCTACGCAAGCTGGGCAACCCTGGATGCGGCTGGGCCGGTCCTCACTTACGTTAGAGGATTAATTATGCCTGAACACACGTTTCCCGGTCCTTACAGACCTATAATCGAGGCGCCTCATTCCAACAACCACAAAGGTGAAAAGTATATAAATGTCAGGGCTGGTAAGTCACTGACACCACCAAAGCTAGAAAGAAACGTCGTGCTCTCCCAACGGTCCGTATCCCGTTTTTGACTCATACCGAGGTGTGAGGCTCGCGAATACACGTTATACACAAAGCTGCCACGTAGGCGTGCTTTGATCATCAACCACAAGACTTTGCTTTTCAACAGAAGCCTTGATCATTGCATCTTAGTATGCCACACAGGCAATTCATGCCATGCGACTGATGTCCATCGATATACAACCTCTGAGCTCGTACGTCTCAGAGAAGGGCGTTAAGCAAAAGAATAAATTCTCCGCCGCCAAACAGATGTATATTTAATAGAAATCAATCAACACAGAATAAAATCCAGTGTCAGACACACAATCCATTTACAAGTCCGTTCTGGGTCTGAACGAAACCGGAGGCACTTTCCTCGCATATCCATCCATCTCCAAGTACGTCTGGACGATCACCAACTATTTCCATCCTCTTGGGTGTACAGCCCAATCAGGATCGTCAGTAATTATCCAAACGATGTGAAGACTTCTGGTCTTCGACCACCGTCTTCATCTTCGACATATCGTCGAATCGGTTATTCAGAATGGGTATAAACCCGGACTTTCCGAACAACCCGCGTATATTAAAAACAAATGTTACACAAACACAACATACGCCTCATTCCAATTCATTAGTCACTAACCGCAGATTAGCAAGAGAACAATTTCCCAAACATTAACCCCGAAGGCCGAAACCAACATCAGATCAATATCCAGGAAACCATTCTTCTTAGCCAACCTACAGCTAGTTTTAAATTCCACATTCTTAGGGAAAGGTTCCCATTAATTTTATCCAAGATAAATTCTTTAAAATTTATCCTGTATCTTCCTTTGGATGTCATTTAAAACCAAATTATGGTTTTCCAACTAGTCGAGATTAGCGAACCACAACGAAGTAATTATTTATTTTATTTCCCAATCCCAACCTATTCATCCCATGAAGCAAAACTGGTAATACTCCATATCTAACACCGTGGTGTTATCGGTAAAATTAGTTACCATTTCACGTTCAAATCTAATTAAAGATTTAACTATCGCTTTGGAGCAAAACTGGTAGTACTCCATTCCCGCTCATTTCTAAATTTGATAATTTAGATTATAGATTCACATTTCAATCTAATTGCAGATTCATTTAAAACTCATTTTTTCTGGGTTAAAGAACTAGGTGTTATTTAAAACACAGTTCACGACAAACCCATGAATCAATTCTGGTTTAATTTAATTCAAATATATTAGGAATTCCGATTATTTAAAACCCCTTTTTAAATCTCATTTATTTATTTAAAAACAAATCGGGTTTTAAATTTAGTTCAAACTAGTTCATTTTGATAAAAATCTATTTTTATCTTTTCAAATATGGAGTTTTTCATCCCAAATTTTCCCAAATCATTTCTAATGATTTTACATAAATTATTACTATTTTTAATAATTTTATCAAGGCCCGTACAGTCGATTTCCAACAATGGCCATCGAACTGCACTTATAGCGACCTTTTTCGAATTTGATTTGGACGTATCTCCAAATCCAACCGTTAGATTTTGAATTTCTAATATTCTTTAGAAAGCTCTTTTCGATACAAACCCAACGGTTCCGGTTTTAGGAGAATCCGACGGTCGGATCTCCCGTAATGTCCGTTTGAAATAAATGGTCGAAATTCACGAACTGCCGCGGCGCGGCGCGTTCTATTCAGGCCATTATATTATATATATAATATATATATAATATATATTTCGTCGATTTCTATTTAAAACGAATTATATAAATAGTTTTAAATTCGTTTCAAAAGCAAATTCAACTTCCCTTTCAATTCAAGTCAAAATTGAATTCTTCTTTATAAATTCGTTTTAAAATTCATTTCTATTCAATTCAAATTTCAATTCAATTTAAATTCAATTCGAATTCGTTTTCAATTCAATTCAATTCAAATTGGTTTTCTATTCCATTCAAATCGAAATCGTTATATATTCAATTCATTTCGAAATCGTTATATATTCAATTCATTTCGAAATCGTTATATATTCAATTCATTTCGAAATCGTTATATATTCAATTCATTTCGAAATCGTTATATATTCAATTCATTTCGAAATCGTTATATATTCAATTCATTTCGAAATCGTTATATATTCAATTCATTTCGAAATCGTTATATATTCAATTCATTTCGAAATCGTTATATATTCAATTCATTTCGAAATCGTTATATATTCAATTCATTTCGAAATCGTTATATATTCAATTCATTTCGAAATCGTTATATATTCAATTCATTTCGAAATCGTTATATATTCAATTCATTTCGAAATCGTTATATATTCAATTCATTTCGAAATCGTTATATATTCAATTCATTTCGAAATCGTTATATATTCAATTCATTTCGAAATCGTTATATATTCAATTCATTTCGAAATCGTTATATATTCAATTCATTTCGAAATCGTTATATATTCAATTCATTTCGAAGTCGTTTTATATTCAATTCATTTCGAAATCGTTATATATTCAATTACGAATGTAATCGATATAAATATCGTTCGCGTCAAAATGGCGCATCACTAATCAACACGGCTTTATATATTCTATTTCAAATATTTCTTTTTGTCAACACACGACTAATCTCAACGAATGAGTACCGTCCATGTGTGACTATTTTTGTTAAAATACTTCGTTCAACACATGACTAATCTCAACGGATGAGTACAGTCAACACATGAACCTTTATATTATATTGATAAAGATGTAAATTTTATTATAAAAATAATTCGTTCAACACATGACTAATCTCAACGGATGAGTACAGTCAACACATGAACCTTTATTTTATATTGATAAAGATGTAAATTTTATTATAAAAATAATTCGTTCAACACATGACTAATCTCAACGGATGAGTACAGTCAACACATGAACCTTTATTTTATATTATTCTTTATCTTCTAAATTGGAATGAGGCCCAATCAATCACCATATAATGTTAATTATATGGATTTTCATACAACACATGTATATAATAGCATTGAAAATAATCAACCATCAACCAAAGTGCACTACACTGTATAAGCATCAAATATAGATATCTAACGCTTATAACAGCCTGTCAATCAATCGATCGACATATTTAATCAGTCAGGATGAGTGAACTTTAAATTTTATCCCAACACCCGTGTAGGGTTTCAAACAATCAAACACAGATTTTATTCGTGTAGTTGGGCGATGTGTAAAATTTATCGACCCAATCAATGTCAGTCAAATCAGTGTACATAGACAAACCGTCCGGTTTGTAAATGAATATTTTATTTTATTCACTTCACGTTAAAAATTGTATTTTTAACGATAAAACATTTTATTTCAACATATGAATTTCTATTCAGTTCATTTATTCAATAAAATGATACATTTTATTTTTCTAACATATTTTAGAAAATTTCGGCGGCATAACGGCACGATACTAGAAACGGGACGAGGCCTAGCCTTATCCCCGGTCTAGTGAAGGCCCACGCCATTCACACATCAATCAAATCATTTTCGTTATGCAAACACAAAATTTGGAGTAAGAGTCTAACCTAGCCTTACTCCTTCGCCTTATAACGACGCATGTCTAATCCTAACCAATTTATCGATTCGATTTTTCATACCACAAACCACATTCAAACCAATATCGCAATCAATCACCAAACAGCCAAACAAACAAGTCCATGGTCTGTGGACGATTGTGTCGGGTGCTACTAAGCACCGTCTGCATCCTAGTATATATATATATATATATATAACTAGAAAATAAATTGAAGAGTGAGAAGTTCTCACTAAAAGCTATCCAAACATCCTGACTCTTCTTTTATAGAAATCTTCTTCGTTATCCCATCTTCGTCATCTTCGTTGCCCGTAGTCACTATATACATAAAAATCACACATTTTATATTTCGATGTCTTTAAAATAAAAATCACATTTTTATTTATTCACTTTCAATTTAAAAATCATATTTTTATAATCACTTCATATATTTAAAAATCGAATTTTTACTATACTATTCAATATATAAAAATCATATTTTTACTTCGATGTTCTATATATAAAAATCATATTTTTACTTCGATGTTCTATATATAAAAATCATATTTTTATTTCGATGTTCAATATATAAAAATCATATTTTTATTTCGATGTTCTATATATAAAAATCATATTTTTACTTCGATAAAATCCCCTTTCCATATGAATAAAACCATAGCCTCATCCGAATAAAAATCCCGTCTTTAACACTTTAAAAATCTCGTCTTTAACACTTTAAAAATTCAATCTTTACTATATTTAAAATCTTGTCTTTATATTTTAAAAGTGACGCCTTATATTTTAAAACTATTCAAATTTTTCAAAACAAAGTACATCTATATTTTTCTAAACAATTTTATTATATAATTTCATATTTTTTTCTATCCACGCTTTATCTATATATAAAAATTGTTTTTTTTTATACTATGTCCCTTTATTTTTTTCTTTATTTTCCTAAAACATTAATTTCAGTTTTTAAAATGAAAATGAGTTTTCAGTTTTTAAAAATAAGATAAAATCAGTTTTTAAAATCATAAAAATCAGTTCTAAAAATAAATAAAAATCAGTTCTAAAAATAAATAAAAATCAGTAAACTTACAGGGGGGGGGGGAAGAGGACTTGCGGCTGAAGGAGGGAAGGGGGTCGCGGCACTTGGGGAGGGCGCCATCGTCAGAACGGAAGGGGGGGGGGCATCGATCCTCGAGCGACGGAGGTGCCGAAGGTCTGCAGGCCACGGGGGTGTCCATCCAGGGTGGCGGCGGAGCTCGGCTAGGCAGTTTGGGGTTCCATCGGTGTTAGGGTTTGAGGGGGAAAAGGAATCGAAGGGGACGAACGATGGTGGGGCGGAGGGAAGGTGGCGATGGCGCGGTGGACGATGAACGGGGCGTCGGCGATGTTGAACGGTGACGCGAGGAGGAGAGGTGGGAACGAGAGCAGCGTCGGGTTTTTTTCTGAGCAAATGAAATGGGGGGGGGTAAGGGTAAAAAGGGGATATATATATATAATATTATTTTAAATTTAATTTAAAAAGTTGACTTTTACTACTGAACTCGAAACGAGGCCCACCGCCTGTCGCCCATAGCGTTTCACCCCCATTCCGAACACAATGGGATACGTATCGTAGGCTGATTCGACTGTTTGAATCAGTTTCTGTTAAATTTACACTTAAATCGCTATATTGAATTTTAAACGTACATTTCAAATTACCGGGGTCACATACTAACTCTAAAAATTCTCGAAAAATATTTTCTAGCTTCGTATTGACGATACGGTCCTAACAAAACTAGTTTCGTCGAATTCTGAGACCGTTAGAAAAATGGCCAATTTCCCGTCGATTAAAATCAACTGAAACTGGTCAAACGCGTTTTCCTTTTCCACGCTCACATATTGATTCGAAAAATTATGAAATTTGAAACATAGCAATAACTTGACATCACGGACCCAACAAAAGTGATTTCGTCGAATTCCGAGGTCGTTTGCAAAATGTCCATTTTTAAGGGCCTGAATTCCATAGCGACTATTCAGAATTTTCAACTGGACATATCTTTTGATTCCCTCCATGAAATCTCAATTGGTCGGATTCAATAGAAAGATATTATCAATTAGATCCTAATGTTTTTGGTTTCACTAAAATCCGGGTTGTTTTGCACCCGGTACATTCAATTGAAGTTTGAAATCAAATTATCGAACTACTGCGCCATTTTCAATTCTATTTATAATTATATATAAATATTTATATTCTAACGACGACGTATATAATATATACGTCGAATTCTATTCAAAATAAATTTTCTCGATATTATTTAAAATAATTCATTTTAAATATTCAAAATTCGCTAAAATTGCCAAAATAAAAATTTTAAACTGGCCCAGATTTTCGGGTTATTACAACATCCGCATATTCTTTAACAATTGTGATGGTTTCTAGGGGAGTGGGGAAAATATCGAGCAGAACAAAATTCATTCTATCTAAACTTGGGTCTACACATGGTATCTTTATAAAATTTCCATCTTTGGTTTTCACTCTAACGATTCTTTTCGCACACTTAGCATCAACTTCATACTGGGTAAGCCAATCCATTCCAAGTATAATATCAAACTCGGTGAAATCCAAAACAACCAAACCAAAGGGAAATTGATAACGGGAATAAGAGATAAACACTCTACAGTATAAACAAAGGTTAATGGAACCTCCTATTGGATTTCCAATGCAAATGGGTTCTTCAAGATATTTGAGTTTTAGTTCTAGTTCCTTAACCATCTTAATTGAAATAAAACTTCATGATGCACCAGTATCAAATAATACTCTAACTAGATATTTTTGACGGTAAGGGTACCTTGTAGAAATTTCGTACCTATCCTATCTACTACGGTTGTTGGAGAATCTTCCATGTTATAGACATGAGCCACTTCAAACTTCTTCAATAGTGGACAATTTTGTTTTATATGGCCAGACTTGTTGCAATTGTAGCATTCCCGGTTATCCTAAGACTTCTCGCCGGATTCAGATTCATTCTTCTTCTGTTCCTTTGGAGATTTACAGTCTATTGACAAGTGTTCCTTTTTGTTGTAGTTGAAGCATGTGACGGTCTTTAACCATTCCTCCTTAGACTTTCTCCCTTCCTTACTTGCTTTGGGTTTCTTACTTTCAAACTTTCTTTTCTTCCCAGATTTCCTTTCTCTTTGTCTTCCAAAGCATTCTGTTTGTCTATATTCTCATAGCGGCATGCCATTTCCACCATTTCTGCAAATGGGAGATTTATATGGGAGGTCACCCTATTCTTGTACTTTCTTTGCAGACCATCAATAAACCTTATGTTCTTCTTCATCGAAGCTTGAATCAACTCTGGGCCAAAGCAGGAAAGCTCGTTGAACTTGTTCAGATATTCCTGAATGGTCATATCCCTTTGTTTCAGATTGAAGAACTCATAATACGAACGGGATATTACTTTAGATGGCATGAATCTTTCCTCAAAGACCACTTTAAAACGATCCCAAGTAAAATTTCATTCTGGATTTGTCATCGTAATCGTTTCCAACTAGATTAAGGCTTCGTCTTTTAATAACCAAAAGGCCAAATACCATTTCAGTTCTCCATTTAATCTTAAGCCAGTGAAAATTATTTCGCAAGAGTGTAGCCAAGCTGGTGCTTCCACAACTGATTCCTTTCCTAAGAATGGTACTCCCTCCAAATTCTTATATTTCTTTGCTAGAACTTCCAAATCTGGTTCTGGATGCGAGGGCACAACTGCCTCATTTGCTGCTCCTATGAGGTCTGGCTGTTGAACTTCAGCTTCAAAGTTACCCCTTCCTCTTCCTCTTCCTCTTCCCCTTTTGCCACTAATTTTCCATTATATCTGCATAGTAAGAAAAGAGCTAGGCAGACAGAAAAGTTATCTTAAGTAAATTATAAGAGCACAGAGACATATATGAATAGAAATGCGTCTACTTAATGTGTGTTATTATGTTGTACTCATTCTAGGGTGTTGCTAACACTATCTCTAATGAGTCACTCATCCAAGGATACTACTGACTCTATCTCTGATGAGTCATTTAATTTTTTATACTCCAAAACTAAGGTCAACCCTCAAGTCTGATACCACGATGTGACGACCTATTCTCCTGAACTTCGGAAGAACGGATAGTCATTGGAATATATATAACACATTAACATAACAGCAGAAGATAAACATTGCATTACATAATAATGTACATCATATTATATTAGTGGTTATATCATAGTTTACTACATTCCATCGGATCATAATAATTATACATAGTAGTTTCAACTAACAAATAGGTACACAGTGGAATAACAATAATCAACATGACAGAGTCTTGGAGAGTCCAAAAGAACATCCACATCCTGCTCCAGCTCCATATTCAAAACCAGCTTCCATACTTAACTCCAAAAAGGATCTAAGCTAATAACCTGGATATTAGGCTGCTCATGTGAAAATATAAGCACCTGAGTTTGCAAGGGAAAACAAACTATGAGTCAGTGATGGGACTGGTATGAGAAACTCTATACTTATCCTTAACTTATTTAAAAGTTAGGCATATCACGGGACCATGCCGTATAATATAAAACGAGTTTAATCTATATGGATTTTAGTGCACAAAACCAAGTAATGTTTTATGAAAAATGAATCCATTATAAGACTTAAGTCCAATCAGACAATGCAGCGTAAATCGAAGGATAGAGTTTTACCTTATAATGGATAAACATGCTTGATATGAGAAAATCATTTGATATTATTATTAGTGTCTAAGTTTGAAAAACATTTTCAAAAATAAATGTATCAATTTTAGAAGGCATAATGCCCCATCCCATTATGTCGCCATATAGGTTTACAACTGAAAATCGCAAAGCTCGTATTGGAATTTGGATTCCATCAATGAACCAAGGAAAACAATCTTCCTTATCTGATTCAGAGCATCTCTAGCAAGATGTCCAGGACTCACACACATGTGATCTTTGGATAGGAAGAGTCGACCAACATTGAACATGGCTGGTTAGAATCTTTCCTAAACATAACGTTCCCCGGTCGTATCTGACCGTCATCCTAGTCGTTGATTGACCATCATCCGAGGCACCTCGATTCCATCATCCATGTAAGTAATTTGTCTGGGCTTCATACCATGGCATCACTTTTCGTTAGAAGAAAACGTATGTCCTTACTTTGCGGTCCATCATCCTGCGTTCAGCTCATCCCGAGGTGTGAGGCCCTAGAGTCAACGTCCCACAAAGCACTTCTTTTCAACAAAAGCTTTGATCTATCTATCAGCAGCACTCAACATGCCACATTGTCAATTCACAACATATAATCAGGGTCTATTAATATATAACCCTCTGAGTTCATAAGTCTCAAAGGAGGGTGTTAAGCTAAGAGAATAAATCCTACGCCACCAACTGATATAACACCGATAAACGTCAATTTGTTATGCCGTAACTTACAATATCAGACATACATCCATTTAAAAGTTCGTTCTAGGTTTGAACTAAACTGAAGGCACCTTATTCTTCATGCGATTAAGGAGAGAGGCCCTTGCATATTCGGACAATCAACAAGTACATCCGGACTACTGCCACTATAAACTCTTAACGAGAGCTACCCATATCCAGGACATCAGCAAGAAGTCTATTCGATGTGAAGATTCCTGGTTTTCCACCGTCTTCAATGTCTTTGACTTTTAATTAGTCGTAAAATTATTTGAAATAGGTTGAACCCGATCTTTTCGAGTAATTAGTGTTAAAACAAAATCAAATAAAATCCTTGTTGGATTATCAATCCACCAATTAAGTCTCCTTTAATTGGAAATCATTGCATAAAATTTGAATCATATTCTCGAACTTGGTTAAGCTATTCGGCTTCCAAAAATCATCTTTACACTTCTTTTTTTTACCTTATAAAAAGGTTTACTAAGGATTAGATCCAATTTGTGAATTTAAAATCCTTATTTCAAATTATTACCCAAAACTTGTTTATAAAAGGCGTTACCAAAAATAACCAAATTCCACTTAACTAGTTCATCATTCAAAACTATATATAATTGGTTCAAATCTCTTTCAAATCATTTATAATAATTAATAATTATTCTTCCTTATTTTTATTTATATAAAAATAGTCCATATTTAAAATCTAAGTTTCAGGCCATTATTGGTCTTGCTGTTGTTTTAATTCAAATTTGATTTGAACATTTCTCAAAATCTAATCGTTGGATTTCAAAACTTTACTTATCATTTGAAATCTCTTTTCATTATGAACCCAAAAGTTCTTATTCCGGGAAAACCAACAGTCGGATCTCCTGGTACATCAGTTTGAAGTTATAGGTCGAAGCTCGCGAACTACAACTGTGCGACAAATTCTATTCTGACCATAATTCGACGTATATTATAAAATACGTCGAATAGCTTCAAAAATTGTTTATTTATTATATAAAAAATATATAATAATTTTCGGAAGCTATATTTTATTTTCCAACTTCAAATTACATTATTCCAATATTTAAGTATTCTAATATTATTTAAATCATTAAAATAATATTATTTTTCAAAATTCATTATTTTGAATCCATATTCTCCTGACATCCGTTATAAAAATAAATAAGAAAGTTTGTAAAGGAAATCTTTTTAAAACTCATCCTAGATACCTTAACCGAACTTCACTTTTACCTATTACTATTCATTTTAAAATAAAGCTTGAATAAGCCATAACTATATGATAATAAAGTCAAATCAATTTATTTAACTTACGAATATTCATCATAATAATATAAACTTTGCGTCCATCAATTCGAACTTTTATCTTCCACCTATTATTGTATTAATAAAAAATTCATTAAATCATTTTATTTGATGGAGACTTAACCAGTGAACCAATAATCATGTCTATTGGTCATATTTAATCAGTGTATCACATAACAATATATCAACCATCAATATAACATCCAATCCACATATATAGCGGAATACATCATATAAGCCTTAAACCATTAACGCTTATATGGGTTTGTCAATCAACAGATTAACCGCAATATCAATCAATGTCAACAAACCATTGTCCAATTACGCAAATAGCTTTCATATCAATATCCATTAACCATTAATTAGTGAATTACTTTCTAATGACCATTTAAAGTTCAATCAATTCCCAAGTAAACACTATTTGTTCTTAAGTGTCACATACACAAACAACTACATGTATATCACTTAAAATGATATTTTTATCATGCTAAACATCAATAAAAATCATGGTGAACTTATAAGTTATATCATCAATCACTAATCATCACATAACTTATATAAGATCAGTAATAATAGTTAATAATAAACAAGCCCTTTACGGCTAATAGCTTCTCACCGAGGGTTCCACTCAGTCAAACTTTAAGCGGAAGGTATTTGAATGTTCCCGGAAGATTTTGGCAACCTCCCGGTGTCAGTAAATATTTATGCAATTGAATCTGGCAAAGTTTCAATATGTTGGGGTTTCTAAACTTACAAACGAACAAACGGGGTAAGATCTGGGTTTTTAGAGCAAAAGGGGCAGGGTTTGGGGCTTGTGGGGTTCCCACCTTGGGGTATGGGACCCGGGGTTCGCTGGTGGGGGTAGTAGGGTGGCTGGAGTAGGTTGTGCGTCCCAGGCGTGGGATCTTGGGTGGAGATTTGGGTGAATTTAGGGCTAAAGAGGCAAATTAGGGTTTTAGTAAGGGTATTTAGGGTTTTTAGGTGGAGGTGGGGACACGACAAGGTGGTAGGGCCTAGTGGGGTGCTGCGAAGGTGGGGAGAAGGAAGAGAAGGCGGAAGTGGAGTTGGGTAATGATGGAGGGTGTCAGTTAGGAGCAAGGAGGAGAGTAAAAGATTAAGGAAAAAGAAGGAAAATGCAAAAAGAAAAAGGAGATAAGAGTGGAATTTTTATAGGAAGGGGAAAGCCTAGGATCGCTGAGGTGTATTAAGATGGTGAAATGGGAGAAAGAACAATCAAGGTGCCTAAGGACGTGACACCTCTAACAAAAACAAATGTGTTTTTGCACTTGTTAAAAAGGGAAATCCATTAAAGCTTTTTCAAGCGTTTATCGCTCGTATGATCGAACAGTAAGTCCGATCGATACAAAAATTTGAACCCTCTATATTTTGGAATTACGGATCCAATGAAACACGTCTCTTCGAATTTGGAGTTTGTTTTATTATTTTATTGCGTTATTACTTAATTTTGACCGGTTGACCCGATACTTTATTTTTCGTACACTCGCATACTAACTCCAAAAATTTGTAAAATTTGAAACCTTACCATTTTTCAATGTTCCAGATCCGATAAAATTGGTTTCATCGAATTCCGAGATCATTTGGAAAATGTCCCTTTTTCAGCTATTGAAATAATATTAAATTATCGAATTTTTAAAATTGACTATAAATCCTTATAAAATTTAGTTAAATTTGATTTATTTTTAAAAATCGTTTCCAAAATTTCAGTTCGTTACAAATCTCTTTTTCATAGAAATAAAATTTTAAATCTTGTTTATTCTAGGGAAAACGATGAGGTATACTATCCAAATCTTGCTAAAATGTCTTATGCAAACTTGAATCGTAATTTTTATCAAGGAAATGGACATGAAACTTGGAGAAACATTAAAGGCACTCAAATCATTTTGAATTGTGAAGTTTTAAGTGCTATTTTGGTTTGCAAGTATTCAAGAATGGATCTTACAGGTTTAAAAATTAATGAAGTGATTTAGAAACTTTTCATCATATCTTTGAAAACGATGAAAATATGGAATTCAAAAATCGTTTTTATCTTCCAAAAGCAAGATTGGTCAACTTACTTCTTCAATATACCGTCACCCCTCATTTCAAAAATTTCAACAACCCTGCCATGAAAGTTATTAGAGCACTCTTTGCTAGTTTTGGAAATTATGACATCAATTGGACTCAAGTAATTTTAAGTGAGTTTCTTCCAAAGGATATTTTGCTAAAAGAAAATATGTTATATCATGGAGTTTAGCTTACACATATTTTCAAATATTGCGGTGCCTATTTCAAAGGAGAAGAGTTTGTTTCTAGAAAAAACAACCCAATTTCGAATTTTTTCTCTTATGAAGATTCCACAAGTATTTCATCCATATGAAACATATGCGAGAAAACGAGCAAGATTGGAACAAGAATAAGAAACTGATCACATGGATATCGAAGAAGAGAAAGAAGACACTTCCTTAGAAAGCATTGAATTTCCCACTATTCCTTCCAAGAAAGCCCTTCTCAAAAACCAAATGATTTTAGCCGAGAACCGAAAGACACATAAGAGATCATTTGGTAAGAAATTCGAAAAGATATCTACTAAAATGAGTAGGTTTTTTAGGAAAGTTGGAAGAAAACTTGGCTTGTCATCCTCCTATTCCTCCTCCGCTGAATTCTAAGTTTATTGTATTGTTGTATTAGTTTATATTTCAATTTCCATATTTCTATCTTATGTTATGTACTAGTTTCATGTATCGTTATCATTAGTTTGAAATGAAGCTTCTTATTTATGTCAATTCTTGTTTAAATATCTCTGGAGTAGTTATTAAATTAAGAAAAACAAGTTTATATAAGCCAAAATGAATAAAAAATCACAAAACTCTTTAAAATGTTGAAAATTTGATATGTATGTTGACATACAACTTGTAATATGTCGACATAAAACATTTCAAAATTTGAAATTAATTTATATTTGAAAATGGCTTTAACCAACAAGTGTTTATTCAATTCCAACGAATTTCAGAGCCTATTAATCCCTATTTCATCCAGAAAAACTTCTCTATTTATTTATCCTACATATCCTTTCACTATTTCTTAATAATTCAAATATATGGCTACTCAAATACATAATATAAGTGAGTATCTTGAAGAAATCGTTAACTACTTCAAGAATATTCTCTTTATCATTCTCCGCAATCAGTGTCACTTAGAATTAAGTCAAATACAGATGATAAAACAACAAGAGAAGCATTTTGATGCAATTTAATGGATGATTGCTTCACTTTCAAAAGATAAAGAAAATAACATCACTGAAGCACCTTTCACCAAAGACAACGAAGATTGGGATGCTTGAAGGCTGATTCAATCCTCGAAATGTATGAATTTGTCTTTATTTGTGTGGAATTAAACTTGTAATGAACAACTTTAAAGTGTGGTGTGATTTGGATTGATTGATTGTATTAACATATATCGGTTATGTATTGAATTGGTTTGGTTTGATTATAGTGTTTGGCTTGGTTTGGATATATATTGAAATTAGTTTAAACTTATATTTAGCAGTTATTATAGTTAAGTTATTGTATTCATATTAATTTTAGTTAGAATAGTATTGGTAAAATTACTTTAGTCTTAGTTATAGAAATATGCCTTAATTTTAGGGGGGGGTATTATAGTTTAGTTAGGATTATATAATTTTTGTTGATGACAAAGGGGAAGAATTATAAAATAAGGTTTAGTTTAAGGGGGGTTATTTTTAAAAGGAAGATAATGAAGTAAGGGGGAGTGACTAAGAACCAGGACATCGGATATAATCAGGTATGAATATTTTATAACCAAGGTTGTCATCATCAAAAAGGGGGAGATTGTTAGAGACTGAAATGTTGATGACGATGGTTTTGATGACAACAACCTTGTTTCAATTATTATTATTATAAAATATATACTAACACTGTTATTGAGAATATATATATATAGGAAATCTATGAAGGTAATGATTATTGAAGACCATATAGTTCAGAGAATAAAGATTTCAAAGTAGAAGAGTTTAAGATTCAAGATTCATGAGTATCAAGAATTCCAAAGTTCAAGAATTAAAGAGTAATTGTGTCTAGTTATCTTATTAAAACTTTGGTTAGCACTGAATTTTTATTTTAAACTTAATTTTGTTTTCAAACTTCTTTTCAAATGATTTCAAAATGATTTCCTTGTTTATAAATCTATTTTCAAATGATTTCAAAATTACTTCCTTATTTTAAATTTATACTTCTTTGTTTTTAGAAATATTTTATCTTCTAAAATTTATTTTTACTCCTGTTTTAAAATTAAACTTAATATATTTTAACTCCTAATTTAAATAAGTTTTACTTACAAATTTATTACTAATTTAATTACAATACTTATGTTTTCAATTTCCATATTTATATTAAATTTTAATATATTTAGTTTTTAATCATTTTTTAAGTCATTCTAATATATGTGTTAAAATATATTTTTACTTAATATACTCTATTTCAATACAAAGGAAAATAGTTTGTTCTAACTTAGGAATTTCCATAATTTATGTAAATATTACTTGATTTAATTTAAAATTTTCAAAGGGATGTTGACATACTAGTTTGTGTATGTCTACATAGGAGTCGTTAAGTTGTTTTTTAAATTTTGAAAAGTTGTGTCTTTTGAATTCAAATATATTTTTGAAAGGTCATGGCTATTGGAAAACTATATAAAGGCTCCAGAATTCAAAATTTGTAAAATCACTTTTCATCTTCTTCTTCTTCCTTAATAATTCTACTATTATTCTTCTTAATTTCTGAACTTTCTGCGCTTATACTCTACTGATTTTCATAGAAGTTATATCATTCTTCTTCTCTTTCAATTCTAATTCAAACTCTTTGAAATACAAGTGCTACTTAAGAGTTATAGGTCGTTTGTAATCAAAGATTCAATATCAAGTCCAATCGAGTCAATACTAAAAAAACCGATAAAAGAAGGGTGTGGTAGTGTCCCATATAAATCTGATGGGTACGATTGTGTCCCGGAAATCGATTGGGTGTAAAGTTATGGCTCGGAAAATCAACTAAGTCTTACCGTACTTGGAATTAGTTGGGGTGAGCCCTTGTCGCCCAGAAACCAAGGATTGTAATTGGATTTGTTGAATGAAAATCCACACTAACCCAGCATTGTGTGAGATTGGATGTAGGGGAGTCCCAAACCAGTATAAAATCCCGGTGTGTACTTTCCTTTTACTATTTTTCATTTTACTTTCTACATCTGTGATTGATTCTCTGATCTGTGATATCTATGATTTTCATAACATTCTGTTTAAATTCTAAAAGATTTCAAAAAAATTAATATAATCGAAAAAAAACACTATTCACCTTTGAAAAGAGTTATGGGAGTAGGATCTAGTAATATGGAAATGAATGTATATGCAGAAGTCTTGATAGTGTGATATATTATACTTGATATAGTTATGCAAGTAAAAATTTAATGAGTAAACTAAATGAAATAATATCACAGATAAGCAGAGTAAATGCAGAAAATAAAAGTAAATGACACTAGGGATTTTTATACTGGTTCGGAGCACCGTCCTACATCCAGTCCCAGACTCCTTCTAGAATTTCACTAATCAACACCCTCACTTAACTCGGAGGAACATGTATTACAACACCCGAGCAACTGAACAGGGAACTGAGCTGTAGAACAGGATTTCGGCTCAATAGCCGAAGAGGACTTCTCGCCTAAGCAGCAAAACTGGACTTCAACAAATACAACAAATTGTTTTGACTGAGTATGTGTTCTGAATAACACTGATAAGTCACAGTTTGAGTACAACCTTTCTATAATCTTCTCCTTTGTATATATATATATATATATATATATATATATATATATATATATATATATATGAAAGCAAGTGAAAAATAGAGAAAGAAAGTGATTTATAATCACGTAGTATTGAATATTTGAGAGCACAAGTGAATTTGAACAGAAAATAGTTCAGAATCAGAGATTAGATAGTTCAAGAAAGCTTAGAAAGAATTGGTTATTGAAACAATTGATTCTGAAGTATATTTATAATAAATAAAAGGTTGTAATCATTCGTAAATACGTTTGATTAAAAGATATAGTCATAAATCTTGATTTAAAGAGTTACAACTCTTTAAAAAGTTGCAACCTTTCAATTCAGCCTTCTGAATTTTTAAATTCAGTCTTCTGAAAAACAGCTATAATTTAAAATGAATGGACATGTACACAAAATAGCCTATTCAGACATATGATCTGGAAATTCAAATGTTTGAATATTCAAAGTTGAATTATTGGATATTTAGCATTCAGACATCTGAAATTCTAGTTCAGACGTCTAACGCACACTTCTACACATGCCTTTCAACCTTCATATAAAAATATAATTTATATAATATATATATATTCTTAAAGGAGATATTTTAACATAAATTACCATCTAAACACTGACTCGAATTCATACTAAGTGTAACATCATATCTTCGTGTCAAATCTTCGTGTATGTAGATTATATTCTTCTATTTTTTCCTATAAAAGATGCTAGTGTTCAATATCGTCGACATATAGTTATCATAATCAAAATCAAGTCTGAAAGTGGAGGTTCTAACAATCTCCCCCTTTTGATGATGACAACTATATACGACTTAAGATATATGTGTATATATATATATATATTTGAAAATAAAATTTATGTAAATATTACCTGTGCTCCCCCTGAATATATTGTTGCCCCTAGATATGTGCTATATAATTTTTCCCCCTTTGTCATCAACAAAAAGGAGTAGCAGCTATCAAGAAACAAATATATATATATATATATATATATATATCATGGATTTTTTTTGAATATACATTAACTATAATTAAATATACATGATTTGCGATAAAATTAGTAAATGATAAATATCATGATCAAATTCATCACGGGTTAAATTTCAACACAATCAAGGCATAGAGTAATCAACATTGTTTCATTCTACAAGCATAATAATCATATGATAACACTATTATGAGTATAATATATTACTATTCATATCATATATAAACAACATCCTAGAATATGTCATAAGATAACATAACGAGTATAATTGGTGCGTAAGATATCATAACATTACCATAACGAATATAATCATACATGTCATAATAGATCGTACCATAATACCGAACATACCAAGCATAATTATACATAGTCCATCAAGTAGCAAGCACACAAAGCAAGAGCATATTGTTTGAAAGGAAATTATTATTACAATACCAAAAGTTTGAAACTAAGAACTTAAAAAAATGGTAACTTGTCACCACTATCGTCATCGTCACTCCCCTCATTATTGACATCGTCATCATTTTCTTCGTCGTTGTCAACTTCTTCTTCAGTTGACCAATCAAAGATGATGGGGTTATGAACCTCGAAAGAACTCGACTCGGTGCAAGCTAGCTTCACCCAAATCTTGGATAAGAAACCCTTGATCGAGTTGAAACGACATTTTGTCTTATCTTGAAATTTATTCTTTTGTTTTTGCATTTTTAATTGATTATTTGAGACAATTGCAAGAGCTTTCTTCGGATTTCCTTCCGGAGTCACTACTTGAATTACATCTTCATCGTCAATAGTCAAAGAAGATGGTTTCTTTGATGTCGAAGGCTCGGAAGGTTGGTCAACTTTATTTGCAACATTTTGTTTCCATTGCTCGAAGTAAATAAATTTAAGAGATGGTTTTGCAGGTAATTTCATTAAGGCCAATATCTGAGCGCTAATCTCTCCAATTGATGACAAGGTCGATACTGTAAGCTTGATTTGTGAGTCAAGTAAAATGAGCATAATATAAGCTCCATAGTGGATGGTCTTATACTTCCTTTTGTAAGTAATATCCAAGAACTCATCCATGGTTATTTTAGCCCAATTCACTTGAAAGTTCTTGTAAATTGCATACAAGGCTTGGAAATCACATTTATAAACCATCTCATAGCGTCTGGCTGGGGGTTGGAGTGAACGAATAAATGTATGATGTAGTATCCAGGCTTGATTTCTTAAGGAAGACGATTTCAACTTTGACATGTCGATCAAATTATCTGGTAAAACCTGTGAGACACGTCATCCCTCTCATTCATGTTAACTTCAGTATCGTCTATGTTAATTCCGGAGTACGTACAATTTAAGATTTTACCAAGACGGGAAATGGGAATAATCATCGAAACTCCACAAAGTTTAGACCATATCACGTTGTGTCTATCTTCCAAGTATTCAAAATCCAAATTAATATCGCTAGAAACAACTTGATAAGTAATTGGTCTAGTTGCTTGTTATTGTCATCAAAACTAATTAACGATTCAAAATATGTAGACTAGGCTATTTGTTGAATCGGATAACCCATGAATTCCGAGAATTTGATGAAATAACCGTGATATATCTTCGAATTCTTCATGGCTTTATACCCTTGAATCACTGTTTCATTTTGAAGCCAATGCCTTACTTGATCTATATCTGGATCGGGGATAGTCTTCCATTTCTTTGTTCAAGGAGGCATCTTGATTGAAGAATTTTTGAAGTTTTGATGCTTTGGAGGTTGGGATTTTGAAGTAATTTTCAAATTTAGGTTTTACGAATGAAGAAAATAACATATAAGAGTTTAAAAAGGGATGGATTCTAATCGGGTTCAGTCAAGAAACCCTAAAAAAAATTTGAAGCAGTTCAAACGTTTGTATCCTTGATTCAGACGACTGAATGCTAGAAATCAGCAATCTGAGAGTTTTACCTAGTTTTCAGAAGTCCGTTTTGGGGAGGTCAGACCTCTGAATCTTGGGTAATTAATTTTGTTTACTAGGAGCATTCAAATGTCAGTTTTTGTAAAATAGATGGTTGGTTCTGTTGTTTTTGTGAGATGATCAATTCTATGATAGTTTTGATGTATATAAGTTTTAAAACTTCACTATTTTAGTTTTGTCGAGGGTTATCATAGATATGAAACTATTTAAAAGTTTATGAAAACATGTTTAATTTTTTTTATGATTTATATCTACTTATATAAATAAAAAACAATGCAAATTTTTTATTACAAATAATACTCATTTCAGAATTTCAACATTATTCTGGAATTAAAAATGGAAATTTGACAGCTTATTTAGAGCCTGAAGATGATGATTTCTTCGGAGATGGTGTCTTCTTAGCTTCTTTAATAGCTACATAATCCCTATCCCATGAATTCAAAGTATACGGTGGTCATTTTGGAATTTGATTCCATGGTGTTCAAGAAGAAGATCGTTCGTGAACGTCCGGCTTGACAAATCCACATACTCGTAAAGCTATTTTCTCCAAAAGAGTTAGTCTTCGTGCAGCAACTCTTTGTTCGAAATATAACTCGCGTTGTAAATCAAGTTGCTGTTGTTGAAAATGATGAATATCGTATATTTTCTCTTTGGTAGATGGTGATATAGACATATCTCGTTTTGATTTTTCTAGAATCCGGTGTATATCCCGTATGATACAAAGGCCACTTTGTTTTGGTGAAATGATTTGAATTGAAGAAGATGATTTATTTGGTGAGCTCGAATTCTTTGGTGAACTTGAATTAGAGTGAGTAGACATAATGAATTTGTATTGAATTCTTAAAAACACTTGATTTTTTCTAAAATATATTCTTATTATAAAAAATTTATGCTCTTTTATAATGGAACCTGCCTTAATGTCAGGAATAAAATTTATGGTTTACATGATTGATGTAATATAAACCATATATATAAATAGTAGGTTTGTTTGTGGTTAAAAAATAGAGTTATCAGAATCGTGTTATAAGTATGTTATAATATTATAGTTGGACAAGAAACACCAAGCAACCCAATGGAAAGGCTATGCAACTATCACCCAGACCACCAGGGTTCGAGACCCGATTGATGCACAAAATTTTTATTTTTGCACTTACTTTTTTTATAAATCTTTAAAAGAAACAATGCCTAGTTCTCTTCGTAATTTAATGAACGTGTTTTCAAGTAATGATTTAGTGAAAATATCGGCTATTTGATTTTTAGAAATTACAAATTCTAAGCTAATTATCTCTTTTTCTATATTATCTCATAAGAAATGATGTCTAATGTCTATATGCTTAGTTCGAGAGTGATTGACTAGATTTTAGATAATTTTATCGCGCTCATGTTGTCACAATAAATAGTTGTTTTTGATAAATTTATATTACATCTTTAAGTGTTTTTTGCATGTATATAACTTGAGCACAAGCCAAAGCTACTGATATATATATATTCAGCTTCACACGTAGATAGTAAAATACAATTTTGTTTCTTGCTAAACCAAGAGACTAGTGATTTGCCAATAAAGTGACAAGTATCACTCGTACTTTTTCGATCCATCTGTGATCGTCCAAAATCAGCATCGTTGTAAGATACTAATTCAAAGGAACAATTTTTCGGATAGAAAAGTCCAAAATCTTTAGTATTGCTTAGATAACGTAATATACATTTAACTGCTCGTAGGTGTGATTCTTTTGGATTGGCTTGAAATCGTGCACATAAAAAAACACTCATCATAATATCTGGTCTACTTGCTGTTAAATATAATAATGATCCTATCATACTACGATATGATTTCTGGTCAACACTTTTACCATTTTCATCTCTATCGAGATGTGTTGTTGTACTCATTGGAGTCTGTTTAATTGAAGTGTTTTCCATTCGAAATCATTTTATTAAATTATTACAATATTTTTCTGGATTTATAAAAATACCGTTGGATAATTTTTTTATTTGTAAACCAAAAAAATATGATAATTCTCCCATTAACATTTCAAATTCATTAGTCATAATTTCGGAAAGTTCTTGACATAATTTTTCGTTAATAGAACAAAATATAATATCATCTACATAAATTTAAATTATTAAAATATCCTTTTTAGATCGTTTTATAAATAATGTTTGATCAACCTTACCAATTTGAAATCCTGAACTTATTAAGTAATTCTTAAGACATTCATACCAAGCATGTGGTGCTTGTTTTAATTCATATAATGCCTTTTTCAATTTGTATACGTAATCTGGATATTTTTCATGTGTGAATAAAGGTGGTTGTTTCAACGTAGACATTTTCTTTTATATATCCGTTTGAAAATGCAGTTTTTACATCCATTTAATATAATTTGAAATTTTTTTAAATAGGCATAGGGTAATAAGGTACGAATTGCTTCTAGTCTAGCGACCAAAGAAAATGTTTCTTCATAGTTTATTCCTACTTCTTGATTATATCCTTGAGCGACTAATCTTGCTTTATTTCTAGTTATATTTCCTAATTCGTCAGCTTTTTTTTTATAAACCCATTTTTTTCCTATAACAACTTGATCATTTGGTCTAGGAACTAATTCCCAAACTTCATTGCGTTCAAATTGATTAAGTTCTTCTTGCATGGCTATAATCCAATTTTCATCAGAATATGATTCTTTTGGATTCTATATTGGCCAAAAATGCTACGTGATTTATTAAATTTAATTGATTTCTAGTTCTTACATTCGAATTTATTTCTCCAATAATATTTTGAGCTGGATGATCTCGTAATATTCTTGGTGGAGTTCTTATCCCATTATTATTATGAACAATGTTTTCATCTTCTCTAGAATTATCAATATTGTTTTCATTTGCTGTAGTAGTATTTTCCTCATTATTTTCGGTTATAACTTGATTTCAGTGATATTTTCATTATTATTATTATGAATAATGTTTTCATCTTGTTTAAAATTATAAATAACATCGTCATCTTGAATTTTTTTATTTTTCAAAATCTCATTATTATATGAATTCTGAATAAAATTTTCGTTAAGTGAAACATGAAGTGTTTCTTCGATTTTGTTTGTTCTTTTATTGAAAATACGATGAGCTTTACTTCGATCTGAATATCCTAGAAATATTCCTTCATAAGATTTCGAATCGAATTTTCCAAGCTGATCTTTAGTATTTAAAATAAAACATTTTGATCCGAAGACTTTAAAATATGAAATATTTGATTTTTTTTACCTTTGAACAGTTCGTAAGGAGTATTTTTCATAAGTGGTTGAATAATAACATGATTCAAAACATAACATGCTGTTGCAACAACTTCAACCTAGAAATGTTTTGGTAACGTAATTCTGTTTAATAATGTTCTGGCACATTCTTGTAACACTATGTTTTTCCGTTCTACAACTCCATTTTGTTGTTGAGTTCTAGGAAACCAAAAATTATGAAAATTTTCTTTCTTTTTACAATATTGATCAAATATTGCATTTTGAATTCACCTCTTTGATCTTTTAATGTTTTTAACTTTAAAACCAGTTAGATTTTGAATTCATTTAACAAATATTTTAAAATGTTCACAAGTATCACTTTTATTTTTAATAAAAATCGTCCAAGTAAATCTCGAAAAGTCATCAATAATTTCAAACACATATCTATTATGATTTATGGTCTGAATTTGGATTGGCCCGAATAAATCCATATATAGTAATTCTAGTGGTTGTAATTTTGGAATAACCCAGATTTAAAAGAAAACTTTGTTAATTTTCCTAATTGACAAGCCTTACATAAATTATCTACTTTAAATTTCATTTTTGGTAAACCTTTTACTAATTCATTTTTTGAAATCTTATGTGTTGTTTTAAAATTGATGTGACATAATCTCTTGTGCCATAACCAAGGATCATTTTCTTTGGCTAATAGACACATATTTGGATTATTATTTATTTTTATATTTAAGATATAAATATTTTTATCTCTATCTCCTTCAAAAATCGAAATTTGATTTTTATCAAAAATACTAAACTTATTTTTTAAAAACGATATTTTAAAACCTTTATCACATAATTGACTAATACTAAGCAGATTATGTTTAAGATTTTTAACTAACAAAACATCAGTAATAAGATGTAAATTAGATGTACTGTAATTGCTCACATCACATTTGCCAATGATATAGCCATTGGAATTATCTCCAAATGTGATAGTTCCTCCTTTTGAGTAGATTATATTTGTTAGCAACTCTTTATCTCCTGTCATATGTTTTGAGCAACCACTGTCCAGTACCATTTTCCTCTTTTCTTGAGTGTGACCTGCAAAAAATATGTAATGACATTGGTACCCACTTCCTTCGTTAGGGTCCTAAGAGTTAGTTCTTAGGAAACAAAACCCAAGAGGGTTCAATATCCCTTTTATAAATATAATCCTTATTTTGATGTATAGTTTCTAAGAATGTTTTTATATATTTATTCCTAATCAAATAATTATTCGTTTTTTAGGAACTCATATATTAACAGTTTTAGAAATCCTTTTCTTTTTAGGAGTTATTGATGAATTTCTATATTTAAATTTGTTATGTTTCTTTTTATTTGATTTCTTTGAAATATTAGTTGTTGGTTTATATCCTAGTCCTTTATTGCTGGATGCAGGTTGAGAATTTTCTATAATTTTGAGATTCTTAGAGATATCATCCAATTTAATTTTTAGACTGGAATTATCTAATTCTACTATTTTATTCTTAGTTTTCAACTCGTGATTTTCATAAATAAGCAGATTATTCTTTTCTTTTGGAATTTCAATTTCTTGGCTCAATGAGAAAAGTTAAGAATTTGCATTAGCAAGAGATTCTTGAAGTTTTCTAATTTCATCTTCCAATATCTCTTTTTCATCTTTCAACATATCTCTTTCGAATTTTTCCTTTTTCCGATCCTCATTAGCTTGTTTATATTTTCTTTTGAAATTATTTCTAGATTCTAATAATTCCGTATTTATTTCTACCATATCTTCAAAAGTAGAATCAACAACCTCGTTTTCTTTGGCCATGAAGCACACGCTACCTTGTTCATTATCACTTTCATTATCGCTTTCAGAAGACGAAGAATTTGAGTCATCTCATGTTACTGAAAATGCTCGCCTTTTCGATCTCTCTTTCTCTTTTTTGTTTCAATATTCTTTCTTCTATTCCGGACAATCTTTTTAAAAATGTCCTTTCTTGTGACAACCAAAGCATTCAATTACTGATGAAGAAGCTTTGTTGTTGTTGAAAATTTTCTTTCCATTGTTTCCGGTTCCTTTCTTATATTTCAAAAATTTCTAATGTTTTTAGCGATAAAAATTAGGTCTTCTTCATCTGAATCTGATTCATCTTTTTCTACATGGAAACCTAAGTTCTTTTTATCCTGTGCCAGAATTCTTTCTGGCTGCAAATTTACTTCATACGACATTAGATTTCCTATTAACTCTTCTGGTTTCATGGCTGAAAGATCATTAGTGTAATGACTTGAAATTTTGGAACCAATTTGAAAAAATTAAATTTCAAGTTTAATTAATTTATATAAGAATTTTCAGTCAATTTAAAATTCGACAGTTTAATATTATTTTAATAGCTTAAAAATAGACAATTTGCAAATGACCTTGAAATTCGATGAAACAAATTTTATCGGGTCCGGAACGTTATATTATGGTAGGGTTTCAAATTTCCCGCCAATCGGAGTTAGTATGTGATAGTGTGAAATTTAAGTGTGAACCGATCGATAATTTGAACTCAAACTGGAGCTTTTCGAGCAAACAGTCTCGGAATTCGACGAGATCATATCCATAGGAACTATATTTGAAAACATAGCAGAATTCCAAATTTCTAGCAAACATAATCAGTATGTAGTCATACGAGTAGATAACGAGTTGGTAGATTACACGTAACCTAAGCTAAGTGTTCATATCTAACTAGTTATCTTGGACTTGTGCTTTAGTTGAGTTGTCATGCAATAAAGCTACCAATGTGTGTTTTCTCCCCTTCCATCCTACGCAGACACCTTAGTATCAATGCCACTTCCACTTCTATAAATAAGAGGCCTCCCCTCCTTTGTTTCACTTCACTTTGTTCCCTCTTTTCTTTGTTTATCATTTCTCCCTCTTCTCTCTATCTCACCCGACACCACCCCTCAACCCAACCGCCTCCATCCCCTCCCCATGACCGACGTCAGCTCCCCTCCAGCCAACACCACCAGGCCGTGGCCCCCACCTCACTCCCAAAGCCCCTAAAACCCATCTAAAACACTAAACCACACCCCTTCCCCCTTTTCACCACCAAAGTCGAGCTCCTCCACACCCTACCGCCTGCACCTGGCACACCAGACCTACCACCCAGCCAAGTCAACCACTGTGGACCCCCACCTTCCAAACCCTTACCCACTAGGCCCAAAGCCTTTTCCCCATTTTCTCCTCGAAACAAATGTACGTCCATATTTACACCCGTTATTTTATGAAACCCAATAGCATCGAACCCTTGCCCATTTTATTTTCAGAAAACTCTGGTGACACCATGAGGCTTCCGAAATTATCCGGGATCGCTAGGACATTCTACGATTGAAGTAAGAAGCAGTGGAATACTAAGTGAGAACATTTAAACTGAAAATGGGATAGTTAAATATTGATTATGTATGTGAACTCGATTGAATTATATAATGATATTTCATTGATAATATGAGTTCATGATATGGTTTGTCAATGTTTGGTAAGAAAAAACTGTGATTTTTAAGTGAATTTTATATAGTCACTTAAGTATATGACACTTAGAAGTGATGGTATTGACATTGGTTTTGATTTGAACCATGAACGGTCAGTGAAATGGAAACTAACTTGGTATTTGTTGTTGGATATTGATATGAACCTTATTGGGTGATTGAATGATAATTGGTTGAATGTAGATGGTATATTGGGTTTTGAAACTATGTTTAAATAGTGAATGATTTTGTGTTAACACCCTATTGAAAGTATGACACCCTATATTGTATGGTTGGATATTATTATATTAGTTGTTTATAATGTGGTATGTGATTACCCTGACTGATTATAGGCAAAAAGTGTGATTCTTGGCTCATTCGTTAAGTCTCCATTCATTAAAATGATTTTAATGAATATTTTACTAATATATAATGGGTGGAAAATAAAAGTCTAAATTTGTATCCGATTTTTCATGGACGTGAAGTATAAATCATTACGATGAACATTTTCAAAAGAAAGGAATGGTTTTGAAAAAAATTAAAAGCAGGTTATGGACTGTCGAAGTTTTTATTCAAAAATGAATAGTAACAGGAAAAAGTGAAGTTTGGTTAGGATATCTGGGAAAGTTTTAACAAGATTTCCTTTTCAAATATTTCTTATTTATTTTTATTATGAACGTCAGGAAAATTTGGATTAAATATGACGAAGTTTACAAAATAAAATTATTTTAATAATAAAATAATATTATAATATCCATTTAATGTAATATTTGAATTTGAAGTGGAATATTGAAAATAAAATTTCCAAAAGTTATTATATAGTTAATAAACTATTTTAAAGGAATTCGATTCGATTTTTAATTTAAATGTAAATTTGGTTTGATTGGAACTAGTCATGCAGCGGTACTTCGTGAATTTCGGCCATTGACTTCAACCTAACATACCAGGAGATCCAACAGTCGGATTTTCCCAAAACGAAAAAACATTTAATTCGAAATGAAATGAGCTTTCAAGTGATATGTAGAATTTTGAGATCCAACTGCTAGATTTTGAGATAAGTCCAAATCAAAATTGAATGAAAACAGTGTTAGGGCCGTTATTGACACGAAACAAGTTTTTTTGACAAATGGCCTATTTTTTAAATTATTAAAAATAGAATTAAATTATGATAAATCACAATAAATGATTTGAAAGAGTTTTGGATTGAATATACCAAGTTTGGAAAGTTAAAAAGCTATTTTGGAAAAAATGAGCTGTTTTAGCAACGCTATTTGTGACACTTTGGTTTAGCGATAATATTTGATTTGTTTAAACTGAGAACGTGAATTTAAATGAATAGTTTTGAAAGATGATTTCATAAAATAATATGAATTGAAATGTTTGATTTCAAGAAATAGATAATATTTGGAAATTGATATTTTGAAGATGACAAAAGGTTCATAAATGATGTTTTATAAACAAAGAAAATTTCAACGGCGTAAATCCCAATGTTTAAACGATTTAGAAAACAATACTATGATTTGAAAGTACCTGTGATTATTATTGCGAAACGATTTATCACTTCGGGATATAAAATGATTTGTTATGTTACCAATGATTCGGGCAACCCATGACTAAAAAGTGGGCAATGGGTATGGTTCTCTCTGGATATAAAGGGACATACCGTATGGTTTGCTCTGGATACAGAGGGACATACTAGAATTACTAACGATATGAGAAGGCTGGGACCCAATTATCTTGTTATCAGGAGAAACCTCCCGATCAGGTTGCATATATTTTGGTATGCTTGTATTGTAGATATTTGAGATTTTTAAATGTGATTTGCTTTTAAATCCTGAAGTGAAGTATGATTTAATATGAAAGAAATATCTAGTGTTTCAATGATTTGAAATGAAATGGTAATTTTAAGTCCGAAGAGATTATTTTCAAAAAGAATGAATTTTGAAAATAAGAAAGCTGATTTGATTTATAAATCTAAGTATGAAGATGAATAGATAATGACAAGATTTGTAGTATGAAATGGACTATTTTTTAAATTATTAAAAATAGAAATAAATTATGATAAATCACAATAAATGATTTGAAAGAGGTTTGGATTGAATATACCAAGTTTGGAAAGTTAAAAAGCAATTTTGGAAAAAATGAGATGTTTTAGCAATGACATTTGTGACACTTTGGTTTAGCGATAATATTTGATTTGTTTAAATTGAGAACGTGAATTTAAACGAATGGTTTTGAAAGATGATTTCATAAAATAATATGAAATGAGATGTTTGATTTCAAGAAATAGAAAATGTAACAACCTGATTTTCAGAACCAATTTAAATTTATTATTTTGGCTATTTTAATGGATTTTGAATATTTAAAATGATTTATTTTAAATAATAACGACTAAAAATTTATTTTAATCGAAGTTAGAACGTATAAATTTATTTTAATTATAAAACGCGCCTGAAATGGCGCGGTAGTTTGAAAATTCGATTTTAAATTTCAATTGAATGTACAGGATTCAAAATAAATCGGATTTCAGTAAAACCAGAAATATTTAAATCTGTTTAATTATATCTTCCTAACGAATGTGAATAACTGAGATTTCAAAATGGAATAAAAAGTTATGTCTAGTTTAAAAATTAGAATAGTCGCTATGGAATTTATATATATTTTATATAATATATAGCCCTTAAAAATAGTCATTTTGCAAACGACCTGCGTTTTCGACGAAAGCACTTTTGTTGAATGCGTAATGTCAGATTATTGCTAGATTCCAATTTTCATAATTTTTGGAATTAATGTGTGAGCATGGTGGATTTAAACATGTTTGGCAATTTCAGTTTGAATTTAATCGACTGGAAAGAGACCTTTTTTCAAACGGTCTCCAAATTCGATGAAACTAGTTTTTTTAGGACTATATCATCAAAAAATAACTAGATTTATTTTTCTGGAATTTTTGGAGTCAGTATGTGGCCCCGGTAAATTAAAATGTACGTTTAAATTCAATATATATTGATTTATATTTTAATTTTGATGAAAATTGATCGAAATAGTCGAATTGGCTTACATGATTTATCCAATTGTGTCCGGAATGAGGGTATTACGCTAGGGACGACAGTCGCTGGGTTTGATTTGGAGTTCATATCAATAAACAAGTATTTAATGAAATAAATAATATATATATATATATATTAATTCATAAAACCCTAACTTTCCATTCATCATTCAAAAGTCAAAACCGTCGCGTTTCAACGATTGAATGGTGGAACTTCTTCAGTCTTTCTCCCTTAAAATTCTTCCAATCCATCTCGTTTTAGTCCAAACTCAATGAACGAAAATTCAAGAGCCTTCAGAGATCTTTAAATCCATATAAGGAAGATCGAATTTCGTTAACTGTGGGGCTCGATTTCAGGCTGGGAAGACTGTCGCTTTGGAGCAGATTTCGAGGAGAAGGAGGGTGTGAACTGCACCATGCTTGGCGCGCCGGTGGAGGAAGCTGGGGGCTGTCGCGTGGCGGTGTCCGATCGGAGCCACGATGAACGGAGGAGGAGGGTCGATGAATTTCCAGGTTTAACGATGGGTTTGAAGATACAACAGTTTTACAGTGAGGGGTGAGGATGATTAATTTAATTAATTATTTCGAAATGTCATTAACGCAAATATCATCGTATCTTTTCCATACGAAGTCCAAATTGTGTGAAACTGGATTCGTTGCGATCGTCGGGACGAGGGCTTCTCAAAAAGACTAACCGGGCCTAATTTGGAGCACGTTAGGATTTCAGGCAAATTCAAACCCAAATTGTTCAGAAATTCAGAAATAAAACCGACGGAGTGGAAACCGACCGTGAGAACTCCTTCTCACTAAAATTTAATTACAATTAAATATATACTAGGATGCAGACAGGACTTAGAAGCCCCCGACACTATTTATTGTACAAACCATGGTTGTTTGTTTGGAATGTATCGTGTTGTGATGTGAAATGAATTGTATAAAATATCCACTTGTTGAATAAAATATTTGAACAATAAAAATATCATTTTTATTATATAAATGAACTGTATAAAATATTCACGTGTTTAATAAAATATTTGAACAATAAAAATATCATTTTTATTGAATAAATGAATTGTATAAAATATTCACGTGTTGAATAAAATGTTTGAACAATAAAAATATCATTTTTATTGTATAAATGAAATATATAAAATATTCATGTGTTGAAATAAATATTTTATCGTTAAAAATACAATTTTTAACGTATATATGAACGACATAAAGGAAAATAAATATCCATTTACAAATCAGACGATTTGTTTATGTACACCCATTTAACTGATATTGATTAGGACGATAAATTTTATACATCGCCCAACTGCACAAATAAAAATCCGTGTTTGTTGGTTGAAACCCCACACGGGTATTGCGATGATATTTGACATACACTAATCCCAATATTTAGTTGTATGTCGATCGATGGTTTGACAGGCTGTGATGAGTGTTAATTATTTATTTTTAACGCTTATACAGTTGTAAACTGCACTCTGGATGATGGTTGATTGTATATCATGATTGTTGTGTATATGTGTTGTGTGAAATCCAAATAAATAAATTATATGGTAATTGACTGTGTCTGATTCCAATATAAAAATAACGAATATTTTAAAATAATATTCAGTAAAGGATTTAAATGTGATTTTGATGTCCGATTTTAAATGGACACGAAAATATTTAAATATATGAAGCCGTGTTGATTAGATTTGCGCCATTTTGACGCGAACGTTATTTATATCTATTTTATTCATTTTTATAATGAATATCGAAAAGGAAATATTTTCAAAATCAGATATTTTGAAAACATTATAATTTTATATTATAATGATATGGAATATTCAGTTTTGATTTAAAATTGAAAATGAAGTTGGAATCATTTTAAAATGAAATTATAAACAATTTATAAAATACGTCTTAAATATAATTCGACGAAATATATACAATATATATTACATATATTTAATGGCCTGAATAGAACGGGCCGTGGCCGTTCGCGAATTTCGACCATTGACTTCCAATTGACATTACGGGAGATCCGACCGTCAGATTCTCCTTAAACCGGAACCGTTGGGTTCATATTGAAAAGTGCTTTCCAAGAATATAAGAGATTTGAAATCTAACAGTTGGATTTGGAATTATGTCCAAAACAAATTTGGAAAAGGTCGCTGTAAGTGCAGTTCGATGACCGTTAATGGAAATCGACTGAAAGGGCATTAGTAAAATTATTAAAAATATTAATAATTTGTGTAAAATCATAATAAATGATGTAACGACCGGGAATTCCGCTTGATCCGAATCAGTCGCTAAACCGATCAAGACTGTTCGAAACACCTGATTGTTTTGAGAACACGACAAAAGAGAACGCAGACGGAAGAACATTTCATTGTTAATTACAACAATTCATCAGAATACAAGAATATACAGAGTATTAATACATAAAATAAATTCGATAAATATCAAAGATTACAATAAATTACATAGCAGCGGAAAATAATACAAAATACAACTGAAGGAGATATACGGATACAAAGCTTTCGGGATATCGTTCCAGCTGTAAACCAGGATCCTTTGAATATAAATCTGCAAGACCGAAACTACTAGCTGCCCGTGTCAAAATAAGGGCACCCAGAGTTTAGGTTAAAACAATAAACTCCAGGTCAGTCATGGGACTGGTGTGAGAACTAAAACAGTTATTAATCTTTATTTTAAAGTTAGGTAAATAAAGGGACCAAGCCGTATAACACGGAATGGGTTTCCTCCCAAGAACACCAGTGCATAAAACAACAACGCGATGCTAAATAAAGAACAATGAAGCTATTATAAGACCCAGGTCCCATCACACAATGCAACACAAACCGGAGGATAGGGTTTTTCCTTATAATAGCCAAAGCATGCTTGATACGTTTAAAACAAGTCATTTGATACTATAATAAGTGTATAGTGTTTAAAACAATTTCAATCATAAATATCAATCATAGACAACATGGGTACCATATATCATCTCGCCATACTAGGCTCTACAATCAAAACCGCAAAATCACGTATTTGGAAGTTGGATTTCTATCTATGAACCGAGGACAGGGATCGTCCTCTACCGATTCGAGACAATCTAGCCTATCATGTCTCAGGCAAGTACTCAGTCAAGCCTTGGATCGTCAGGGCCGGTCCACCGATGTGGATTAAAATGCCTGAACACTGCGTCTCCCCGCCCTATGGGGGCGCAAATGAGCCAACGAATGACTCCATCGGCTTCACATAGTCACCGATAAATCTGAGGCGCCTCGCAACAGCAACAACCACATAAGTCAAACTTGTCAGGGCGTGTAAAACCACTGACACCACTTCTAGCTAGAAAGAAACGCATGTCCTCCCTGAAGTCCTCTCCCGTTTCTGGTTCACAACCGGGGTGTGAGGCTCGCGAATCAACGTTACACAAAGCTAAGCCACACAGGCCATGCTTTGATCATCAACCACAAGACTCTGCTTTTCAACAGAAGCCTTGATCATTTGCATCTTAGCATGCCATACAGGCAATTCACGCTATGCAATCGATATCAATCACACAGAATGAAATCCGATGTCAGACACACAGTCCATTTACAAGTTCGTTCTGGGTCTGAAAGAAACCGAAGGCACCTAGTACCTCACATATCCATCGATCTCCAAGTACGTCTGGACGACCACTAACTGATTCCCTCCTCTTGGGTGTACGGCCCAATCAAGATCATCAGTAATTATCCAAACGACGTGAAGACCTCGGTCTTCAACCACCGTCTTCATCTTCGACACCACGTCGAATCAGTTATTCAGAATGGGATAAACCCGGTCTTTTTGAATAACTCGCGTATATAATAAATAAGTGTTACACAAACACAACATACGCCTCATTCCAATTCAGAATATTCTTTTATTCAAATATTCTTATACTTTGGGAAAGGTTCCCATTAATTTTATCAAAGATAAATCCTTTAAATTTATTCTTTAATCTTCTTCGAATATCAATTCAAACTAGTCGGGATTAGCGAACCACACCGAAGTAATCATTTATTTTAATTTCCCCATCCCAACCTATTCATCCCATGAAGTAAAACTGGTAATACTTCATATCTAACACCACGGTGTTATCGGTAAATTCAATTACCATTTCACGTTCAAATCTAATTAAAGATTTAACTATCGCCTGGAGTAAAACTGGCGATACTCCATTCTCGATCTTTTCAATCTAATTAAAGATTCATTAAAACTCCACTTAGTTTCAATCTTTACAGAAATCAATATCCTGTCTTTAACTGGGTTAAAGAGCCAATGTCATTTAAAACACAGTTCACGATAAACCGAAAATCACATTCTATTAATTATCGGGTTAAAGAACAAGTGTTATTTAAAACACTGTTCACGATAAACCCAAAAATCAATGCCAATTCAATTCCAATTAAATATTATTTAATTGGTACTCTTCATTAAATCTAAATAAAAAGATTTAATCTTTTTCTCAACTGGGCTTAAGAACAGTGTTAATGAAGACACCATTCACGGCAAACCCAAATCACATTTGATATTAAGTACAAGGCTCTGAATAGAAAATATACCGGCTTATATTCAATATCAAATTCTACGACCAACAAATATCGTATTGGAAATAACGAAATATATATCTTTCAAATTTCCATAACAATATATGTATAATCACGAAATCCAACATCGAAATATTCCGAAGACAATTTCGATTCAAATCCATTCCAATGCAATTATTGGAAATTTTGGTTATTTTCAAAACCATTTCAAATCCAATTTATTTATTTTAAAAATAAATAAATTATTATTCAAGTTCAAAACTAGTTCATTTCGATAAAAAACTATTTTTATCTTTTCAAATATGAAGTTTTTCATCCCAATTTTTCACAAATCATTTCTTATGATTTTACACAAATTATTATTTTTAATAATTTTATCAAGGCCCGTACAGTCGATTTCCATCAATGGCCATCGAACTGCACTTACAGCGACCTTTTCCAAATTTTATTTGGACATAATTCCAAATCCAACCGTTAGATTTCTAATTTATAATATTCGTTAGAAAGTTCTTTTCGATACGAACCCAACGGTTCGTCTTTTAGGAGAATCCGACGGTCGGATCTCCCGCAATATCCATTCGAAGTCAATGGTCGAAATTCGCGAACTGCCGCAGCGCGACGCGTTCTATTCAGGCCATTATATATATATATATATATATTTTGTCGATTTCCTTTTAAAATGTATTTTATAAATCGTTTTAAATTCGTTTTCAAAACGATTTCAACTTCCTTTTAAATTCAAATCAAAATTGAATCTTTCCTTATAGATTCGTTTTAATTTCATTTCAAATCGATTTCAATTCAATTTCAATTAAATTCGAATTTCAATTCATTTCAATTTAAATCGAATTTCAATTTAAATCGAATTTCAATTCAATTTAATTCGAATTTCAATTCATTTCAATTTAAATTGAATTTCAATTCTACTAAATTTCAATTTGAATTCAATTCTTTTCAATTTAATTCAAATTTCGATTATTTTCAATATAATTCAAATTTCGAAATCACTTTCAACAGAATTCAAATTTCGAAAACACTTTCAACATACAATGAAAATTGAATAAAACCGATATAAATATCGTTCACATCAAAATGGCGTCAATCTAATCCACACGGCTTCATATATTTCTATTTTCAAATATTCTATTTTCAAATATTTCTTTTTTAAATATTTCTATTCAAATATTTCTTTTCAAAACTGGAACGAGGCCCAATCAATTACCATATAATATTAATTATACGGATTTTCTACAACACATGTATAAAATAACAACAATAAATAATCAACCATCATCCAGAGTGCGTTCTACACTGTATAAGCATCAAATATAAATATTTAACGCTCATAATAGTCTGTCAATCGATCGATCGACATACAACTAATTATTGGGATTAGTGTATGTCATATATCATCCCAATACCCGTGTGGGGTTTCAAATAATCAAACACAGATTTTATTTGTGCAGTTGGGCGATGTGTAAAATTTATCGTCCCAATCAATATCAATCAAATCAGTGTATATAAACAAATCTCCGATTTGTTTATAAATATTTATTTTAAATACACGTTAAAAATTCTATTTTTAACTATAAAATATTTTCCACTATAAAATATTTTATTTCATTTCACATCACATCACACAATCAACTACACATCAAAATCAAACAAACACGCATACAAGCCGTCCATGGTCTGTGGACGACGGGTGTCGGGTGCTACTAAACACCGTCTGCATCCTAGTATATATTTTAACTAGAAAATTAAATTAAAAGTGAGAAGTTCTAACCGATAGCTAATCCAAACGCCACGACTCTTCATATGTAGGAAATCTTCATCGTTCTTCTCTTGTCACTTTCATCGTCCGCATACGCTACACATATAAAAATCGAATTTTTATCTTTACCTCATATATATAAAAATCAAATTTTAATCCTCACTTCGTTATAAAAATTATATTTTTTATATTGTTCTTCTCCTAATAAAGATTATATTTTTATCACGCTATTCTCTATATAAAGATTTCGCCTTTTCAAATATAAAGATGATATTTTTACTATCTATATAATATAAAAATCGTATTTTTATACTTACTGTACTATAAAAATCATATCTTTACATTGCTACTACTATAAAGATCACATCTTCATTACTCTACATTATATAAAATCATATTTTTATTCTCGTTCTCCATACAAAGATTATATTCTTAATCAAAAATCTTTACAAAGATTATATTTTTAATCAAAAATCATTTCTATTAAAAATCATAACTCATATAAATGAAAATCAGAATTTATATATATAATTAAAATCATTTTTTATATAAATAAAAATAAATAAAGAAAAAAGCTCACCTTAGTTCAATGGAGAGGGAGAAAAGACAGAAGAGGGGCGGTGGCGAGGTTGGGGGTTGCTGGCGAGGTGACGTTTTTTTTATTTATTTAAGATCTGAAATTGAAATGAACGTGGGGGGGGGTCCTGAGAGAATAAAGAGGGTGAGGAGAGAGAGTTTTATTATTATTTAATTTATTTTAATCCACTAAAAGTAACTTTTTCTATCGACTTTAGAATCGAACCCACCGCCTGTCGTCCATAGCTAATTACCCTCATTCCGAACACAATGTGATATGTATCGTAAGCTGATTCGATCACTTCGATCAGTTTTCGTCAAAATCAACATATAACTCTATATATTGAATTTGCACGCGCATTTCAATTTACTGGGCCCACATACGAACTCTAAAAATTCCCGAAAAATATTTTCTAACTTCGTATTGACAATAGGGTCCTAACAAAACTAATTTCGTCGAATTCTGAGACCGTTGGAAAAATGGCCATTTTCCAGTCGATTAAAATCAACTGAAACTGGTCAAACGCGTTTTCCTTTGCCACGCTCACATATTGATTCGAAAAATAACGAAATTTGAAACCTAGCAATAATTTGACATCACGGATCCAACAAAAGTGGTTTCGTCTAAATCCGAGGTCGTTTGCAAAATTCCCATTTTAAAGGGCCGAAATTCCATAGCGACTATTCTAAAATTTCAACTGGACATATCTTTTGATCCCCGCTATGAAATTTTGATTTTTCGGATTTGTTGGAAAGATATCCACAAATAGATTCTAATATTTTTGGTTTCACTAAAATCCGGTTTATTTTGCACCCGGTACATTCATTTGAATTTTGAAATCGAATTATCGAACTACCGCGCCATTTTCAATTCCTTTTATAATTATAAATAATTATTTATATTCAAACGACGATCTATATAAATATATACATTCTAATTCTATTCAAAATAAATTTCTCGTCGATATTATTTAAAATAATCTATTTTAAATATTCAAAATTCACTGAAATTGCCAAAATAAAAAATTTAAATTGGCTTGCATTTCCGGGTTGTTACATTCTCCCCCACTTAAAACTTTTCGTCCCCGAAAAGGAACAAACCCGAAAGTTGTTTAACAAACCAACTCAACTTTCAATATTTTCTTTACGGCTTAAGTTCTTCAACTTTTCAGTTTCTAAGAACTTTTCAAATTTTTCAAAAATTTGGCTAACACCCTAAATTTTCGAAAAATTTCGCCATAACTTCCCCTGCACCGGGGACTTCGGGATATTTCATATAGCCTCCCATGGCCTTCTTCAATCCAAAAGAAAAATTAAAAGTCAAGCGGCTAGCCAATCGGCTCATTAAATCATCATCACCCAAACAAAACAGTAAATTATGGTAAACATGTACCTATTTGTCGGGCAAACAAATTTTATTCTTCTGCTCTAGCCTCCTTGCTATGACCTGTTCAATATAAGTACATGTATACGCATGCAAATGCGACTAATTTTCAATACAATTCACTATTTGGTTCAATTTGGCTAAACGGTTCAACATTTAATTCATTAACCAATAATCAAACAACACAACCATCAATCAATTAGTTGATTATCATTTCAAATTTATAACTTTGATATATAGTCTAAAAATCATATTTTTGATGCCAATTCACAACAATAAACCCTATCTAATTTTGGTTCTCACACCAGTCAATTGGAAATATATAGAAATCCCACTTTCGAAACTCGAACACCAATTCTGATGATGTCTAGACTATCATCAGAATCATCTCCGGGCGACTAGAGTGTGATTCTATATCTACCCAATATATTAAAACTTCGAATACACGCGGATCAGATGTATACGCAAAATCTATATATACTGGATTGTCTAGATCAATTTAAAATAAGTATTCAAATACGAATTATTTAATTAAATTTTCAAAACAAAACTTGTTTTCAATTTTATACTCTTCACACTCGTTCTAGGATACTACTGATCCCATCTCTGACGAGTCATTCTCATTGGATATTACTAATCCAATCTCTGATGAATTCCTTCGTTTTGTTCTAACGTGTCTCGTTCTCTGAGCTTTGTAAACCAAAGCTCTGATACCAACTTTAACGACCGGGAATTCCGCTCGATCCGAATCAGTCGCTAAACCGATCAAGACCGTTCGAAACGCCTGATTATTTTGAGAACATGACAAAATAGAACGCAGACGGAAGAACATTTCATTTTTAATTAAAACAATTCATCAGAATACAAGAATATACAGAGTATTTATACATAAAATACATTCGATAAATATCAGAGATTACAATAAATTACATAGCAGCGGAAAATAATACAAAATACAACTGAAGGAGATATACGGATACAAAGCTTTCCGAATATCGTTCCAGCTGTAAACCAGGATCCTATGAATATAAATCTACAAAACCAAAACTACTAGCTGCCCGTGTCAAAATAAGGGCACCCAGAGTTTAGGTTAAAACAATAAACTCCAGGTCAGTCATGGGACTGGTGTGAGAACTAAAACAGTTATTAATCTTTATTTTAAAGTTAGGTAAATCAAGGGACCACGCCGTATAACACGGAACGGGTTTCCTCCAAAGAACACCAGTGCATAAAACAACAGCGCGATGCTAAATAAAGAACAATGAATGTAACACCCCGTAATTCTGTAACACTAGGATTCGCAAATCAAGGCAGAATTAAATTTTAAAATGAAAATCAAGGGAAACGGGTTTCGCATTTGCGTTCGCCTCGAAATTCTGCTTGGAAACGAGTCTGAGTTTGCGAGAATCGGAGTCCGTATGAGGGAGATATGACCCTCCGAAGTTTCTGGAATTTTCAGAATCGAAAACAGCTCGAAATTCGAATTCAAAATTCGAATTCAAACCCAGAAGCGGGCTGGGTTGGAAATTTCCCGCCCAGGACCCAGGTCGACTGGGTAGTCGACACCCCCCCCCCCCCGACCAGGTTGACTGGGGAGTCGACTGGGTAGTCGACCCCCCTGACCAGGTCGACTGGGTAGTCGACCTGCTCCCGAAATCCAGGTTTTGAACCTAGGTTCATTTTGATGTATCTGGCCCAATTATCTGACCAGATTCATGACTCTAATCCTATATAAACAGCTTCCTGGCCTCCTCTCTACACCATTTCATTCTATCCTTATGCTGCATCTGAGAAAATGTATAAATAAATAAAATAATATATAAAATAAATCAAGACGAGGAAATGCTGCTCAAGACTTTCAAGAATAGATTCTAAACAAGCTAGGATTCAAGTGAAGATTCAAACGACTTCAACGACTGTTTTTCTACGAGTCTAATATAATCTCAGTAAGTCGGTTACTTTTTAGATTTGAACATTTTCTCTATTCGTGACATGAAATTAAAGGAATAAAAGAATATGCCAAATCTTTCTGTTCGAATCAGTGCTTTTATCCTTGGACCTAATTAAGAAATGTAATGATTCGATGACCAATAAGACTGTGACTATGAAACTATGGACCTTAAAACCATATGCCTCTTTGACTATGAACATTGCCTATGACTGTGACTCATGACTGTGAGAATTATTTTCCTTTGACTATGAACATCGCCTATGACTGTGATTCATTAACTATGAGGATTTATTGCCTATGACTATGGATATAAGATTATTATTTATGCCCATGACACTGTAGTTACAAAACCATGTTGTATCCCAAAACTGGCATTATATTGGATCTAGGCTTGACTTTCTGTTTCAGTTTATTCTTAGTTATCCTTGGATCTTGATCTTGGGAATTTACCTATTAAGTTAGGTCTACCCATATTCTTGAGCCTATATTGTTCAACCCTTTTCAAGTCATAATATTACCAGATCTATATGCCTGTGAATTATCATTTTATGCCAGTTATTATGTCTATCTTTTCATAGCATCTTTGGTTCATTCCCTTTTTATCTACAAATCTAGATTTATCTATAGTCTAGATTGAATCACGATTATACAAACGATGGGAATACGATTTGGGCAAAATATGAAATCTACTAAAACGTAGTTATAAAGTTGGAAATTGGCATAAATTGGGAACATTTATTATGGCATGTTTATAAAAATGCAAATTGGATAAATTTGACATGAATTATAGGATGTGTAATTTGAATCTAGTATTGACTTGTAAATCTAGCATTTACATGAATTTTGAACTAGAATAATAAGTCTAGTTTGACATGAACTGTAATTAGAATGTTAAATCAGAATTGGATTAGCTAATTTGGCATAAATTTGAAATTGGCCATAATTGTGAGTAATTGTCAAGTTTAGCAAAATCATGGTTAGTGACACTTAATTTGGTATAGTTTACATACCAAAAAGCATAAATATGATATAGAGGGGAAAATGGGCCATAATAATAAATGTTGACAATTTACATTAAAAGAGTAATTAGGAAATAAGTAAGTTAGGAATAATTTACTTATAGAATTTGTCCTAAATGAGAAGATGTAAATTTAGACAAATTAAAGGTTTATTAATGACATCTCTTTTAATAATACACCAGAAAGTTCTAGGGTGACAGAGAGGATAGTGTCTAGGCTTGGGTTTGGAAAATACAAGTTTCCTGCTCTCCCTGGCTATCCCTAACTGATCCGACGGACGGGATGGTTACTTTCAAAACCTGATTTGAAAATTTATCAAAACCCTTTGAACTTAGAAAACACGAATATGCCTAACCCGAGGTTAGACTGAGTTGCGATGTAAAACTGCCCGGAACCAACCGGCACATCCAGTAATCATAACAATATCTGTCTAATGTGAGTGGTCGCGGCTTTAATTTATTTAGTTAAAGCTAGAACAAGAATGGTAGGGTTAAGTTAACTAAGACACTTAACCAATTCAACATGATAACTAAACCGATGGGTGGGGTTAGGTTCATACTGACACTTAACACAGTTAAGCTAGAATGGGAGGGTTAAGTCCATAGGAACACTTAACCAACTTAACACAGTTAAGCTAGAATGGGAGGGTTAAGTCCATAGGGACACTTAACCAAACTTAATATGGTAACAAGACAAGATTTGTGAGGGTTAAGTATCTAAGAAAACACTTATCCAAATTAACATGTTAACTAGACTAGAAGGTGGGGTTAAGTAAAGTTAATACACTTAGCCAAATTAACATGTTAACTAGACTAGAGGTTGGGGTTAAGTAAAGTTAATACACTTAGCCAAATTGATATGTTAGCTGGACTAGACCGTAGGGTTAAGTAAACTTGAACCCTTAAACATCAGATTGTGATAAAGGAATAGGGTTAAGTCTAAAACATGAAGGATAATACTTAACCATTAGTAAAGTGTTAGTTAAAATAGATGGGCAAGGTTAAGTTAAAAAGGAACACTTAACCAATACAGGATGAATGGGTAGGGTTAAGTAATAAGAAATACTTAACCAATTTAACTTGGTTTGTGGAAGGGTTAAGTCAACATGAATTTCTGATAACACTTAACCAGTCTAACAGGGTAAATGAAGAGGGTTAAGTTAGCTTGAATTGACTAATGACGCTTAACCAATCCAGATTGACGAGAAAGAGAACTAAGTAGTAAACCTTAGTTAAAAAGAGCTAAGTAGTAAACCTTAGTTAAGAAAACAACGATTCTGGAAACTAAGTGGTAAACCTTAGTTAGCAAAACTAAGTAGTAATTCTTAGTACAACACGGGAAGGAGCGAACGTCCGTCTGATTAAAACGAAGGCTCCAACGAATTGGGTTTTGAAGCCCGAGGCTTCGAGGGGACGTGAGGGTACTCTTGGTATCCCTCTGTGAGGCTGCAGATGATCCTCCTGGGCTCACAGAGGTTAAGGTCTATGGTAGAAGAACTAAGGGTATGCCTTGGTTGCAAAATATGGCAACCTAAAGACTAGGGTGGACCAGCGTGATTCGGCGAGAAACCGGTAGCCCTGTGATAGCAACTCGTCGTCTACCATCCATCTTGAGTCAATCGAGATACGTGAGGTGGAAAGGCGGAGAACTCCAAAAGACCATATACTTGCTATCTAGTTATGGGTGAGGATGGCCATAGTTTAGTGGGGCATAGGGGGCTTGCGTATAGTTCTCATTTTTCAAGGTGTTCCTTTCATTAGTTGAGGGAGGGGTCAAGTGGGACTATAGCCACTGGAATAAAAACAGACCTTAGCATCTGCATCGGCAGATATCTGAAAGCTCCCGACCAAGTTCGGTGTTTCTTGATTTGTCCTGCCACAGGACTCGGGCCACACATTACAGGACATGTGCATCTAGACAAGCGATAACGATTCGCGATACATGCGTGGGGAAAGTCTAGGAACATATACCACTCTAGGTAGTGTGTCCTAGACTAGGGGGCATCGTTCGACAGGTAGCATAATCCCTAGTTGGACTTGGTGGCGTAAACCCTGAAGCCGAGAAGCGTTCAGCAGATAGCGTAAGCTCTAGTTGAGTCTAGAAAGCACTTGATAGAAAACCCTAGATTAGATAACAAATGATAAATGTATGCCTGAAGGCAACGGAAACTACAAGGATTGGGATCACGTTATCATTACTAGTTGGGAGACTAGTTAGGTGGTGCAGAGATATAGAAACCAGTATAACAAGGAAATAGCGAAGCGGTGAAAGTATTAGAGCATATCCAGTTTATCTTGTCTTAGCATATGTTGTGTTAATCTTTTCTAATCTTGCTGATCCTATCATCATGGTGTTATCTTGTATTCAGTTAATTCATGTCGTTTTGTTTTTCCATGTTCACATGCTAGAAGTAACTGAACTTACTCAGGCTTTATGTCTGACTCTGTTTTTCTTTCGCCTTCTTTTCTTCCGTTCCCCCCCCCCCAAGGTGGTAAAGGAGGGAATAGTATAGCTCAGGTTAAATTGGACTGTCACTCTTTCCCAGCTTGAAGATTTGTCGAAGTTTTGCTTGGATTCTCTTTTCAGATGCTATGGCTGGCTCTTGCTACAATTGGGGAATATAAATGTTGTTTTATGCTTCTTTATTTTGTAAGACAGATGATAATCTGATATTATAAAGAAATCGTTGTACAAACTATTTTATCAATAAAGCAAAGTTTAATTTTCCGTTGTTTTAATTTTTGTCTGTCTTGTAATTCATCTGCATCTTTTACCTTAAAATGCTCCACAGAACTTAGTGCATTCCCTTTGTGAGTGACACTAAGGGATGTGGGGTGTTACACGTGGTATCAGAGCTGAAGGCTACCAGATCAGATAAAGGATTTTAAAAATTATTTTCAAAACGGTTTTAAAAGAAGCATTTTCAAAAGAAAAGATTTGCTTAAAAAGGCATATTCCCCAAAGCCATACGCACTATCTTCTCTTCCTCTGTTTGAATTCTTATCTCCTTCTTTCTTGAGTCTCTGGGGCTCCTGGCTTTCTGGGAGGTAACCTCATCGATAGGCGAAGTAGTGCCTGGCTTCCATCCATAGCCGTAGTTGTTTCACCTACGGCCAGTTTTCTTTCAAGCTTATAGGGTTTTCTGTACGATGGAAGCAGCTTTCAAGAGATTTGTCAACATGACTACACACGGAAGAGGATGAGGAATTCATGGATGTAGATTTAGCTCACGAAAGAGGAAGGAATTATAAAACCTAAGACAAGAGGAAGTACTTTTACTAGGATATAATTAAGGACAAAGGACAAGGTTTTTAAGGGCAAGTACATGCTTTCACCACTAAGCGTACCTAGGAGAAAGGTAGTAAAGTTCTGTTGGAAGATTCTAGTTTTGCTGTTCGTACTCTTTCCTTTGGTTTTAGCGCTTCGCATTTGTTCATATCCACTTCCATAGTTGAGTCTCTGCACTATAGTACTTGTATAGTAGAAAGATCCCACTAGAGTCTCAAATCCAATTGGTGGTCCGACCAGTTTATTTTTGGTTAGTAGGGATTTGAGAATAGCTATCGAGTTTGCTTATATCATCTCACGTAGATCGTCTAAATTTGGAGGAGATATTCCTTGGGTGCTTGTCTGATATTGGTTTAAGCCTTTGGGGCTTGTACTTGAGGAATGTCGAGTTCGACTAGGATGGTTTGCGTGAGAGATGAATAGTTGTGGCAGGCACTCTAAAAAGCACGTAGTGACCGTTCGACCCTTATAGTTATGGCATGGTGGATAAGAGGGAGACCTCTAATCATCTTAGTACATACACTTGGTACCGTGATTGACATCTATTTATTTTGGAAATGGAGGTCAGAAACTTCACAATCGTGAAGTTAAATTAGTTAAGATACAGTGGAGTAAAGCTCAAGAGGACTAGATACATGCATCATACCCTCTTTCTTAAGGGTATATCCTTTCTCTAGGAGTTTCAGACCTAATTGTTTCTAGCCTCTTAGGTATATCCTCTAGGACGTATCATCGATCCTTAGGTAGAAGCCAATGGATGTAAACATGTATTTGAAACATGCTATGGTTGATGGTTGCGAGTGGTTGCTAATGGTTGCTCGGGAATGCATATACATACGTATTAGGCACTAGATCAGTTCGGACGCTTTCATATTGCATTTACAGATATGTATTTGTTCGTAAGTTGAGATTGATATGTTATCATATGGATGTTGCATATGGATGAATGGCTATGCACACATGTAGTATTTACATAACTAGGGGTGCTTGCATACATGATTGGATGCATGGCACTGACATGATTCGCATTAAGGAGGTCGACTGAATCAGTAGACCGCCTGATTTTGCACTAGATAAAGACATATACACACACTATGCATAATAACATGAAAACATTAGAAATCTTTTAAGGACAATGAATGCCTGTGATTGAATGGTTGAGTAGATGGGTGATTGGATGGTAGGACACATTCTTCCTAACTTGAAGATTTCGGGGCTGAAATCCTTTTAAGTAGGGGAGAATGTAACACCCTGTAATTCTGTAACACTAGGATTCACAAATCAGGGCAGAATTAAATTTTAAAGTCAAAATCATGGGAAACGGGTTGTGCCTTTGCGTTCATCTCGAAATTCTGCTTGGAAACGAGTCCGAGTTTGCGAGAATCGAAGTCCGTATGAGGGAGATATGACCCTCCGAAGTTTCAGGAATTTTCAGAATCGAAAACAGCTCGAAATTCGAATTCAAAATTCGAATTCAAACCCAGAAGCGGGCTGGGCTGGAAATTTCCCGCCCAGGACCCAGGTCGACTGGGGAGTCGACTGGGTAGTCGACACCCCCCCGACCAGGTTGACTGGGGAGTCGACTGGGTAGTCGACCCCCCTTGACCAGGTCGACTGGGTAGTCGACCTGGGGGTCGACCTGCTCCCGAAATCCAAGTTTTGAACCTAGGTTCATTTTGATGTATCTGGCCCGATTTCCTGACCAGATTCATGACTCTAATCCAATATAAACAGCTTCATGGCCTCCTTCTCTCTACACCATTTCATTCTATCCTTATGCTGCCTCTGAGAAAATGTATAAATAAATAAAATAATATATAAAATAAATCAAGACGAGGAAATGCTGCTCAAGACTTTCAAGAAGAGATTCTAAACAAGCTAGGATTCAAGTGAAGATTCAAACGACTGTTTTTCTACGAGTCTAATATAATCTCAGTAAGTCAGTTACTTTTTAGATTTAAACGTTTTCTCTATTCATGACATGAAATTAAAGGAATAAAAGAACATGCCAAATCTTTCTGTTCGAATCAGTGCTTATATCCTTGGACCTAATTAAGAACTGTTATGATTCGATGACTAATAAGACTGTGACTATGAAACTATGGACCTTAAAATCATATGCCTCTTTGACTATGAACATTGCTTATGACTGTGACTCATGACTATGAGAATTATTTTCCTTTGACTATGAACATCGCCTATGACTATGATTCATTAACTGTGAGGATTTATTGCCTATGACTATGGATATAAGATTATTATTTATGCCCATGACACTGTAGTTACAAAACCATGTTGTACCCCAAAACTGGCATTATATTTGATCTAGGCTTGACTTTATATTTCAGTTTATTCTTAGTTATCCTTGGATCTTGATCTTGGGAATTTACCTATTAATTTAGGTCTACCCATATTCTTGAGCCTATACTGTTCAACCCTTTTCATGTCGAAATATTACCAGATCTATATGCCTGTGAATTATCATTTTATGCCAGTTATTATGTCTATCTTTTCATAGCATCTTTGTTTCATTCCCTTTTTATCTACGAATCTAGATTTATCTATAGTCTAGATTGAATCACGATTATACGAACGATGGGAATACGATTTGGGCAAAATATGAAATCTACTAAAACGTAGTTATAAACTTGGAAATTGGCATAAATTGGGAACATGTATTATGGCATGTTTATAAAAATGCAAATTAGATAAATTTGACATGAATTATAGGATGTGTAATTTGAATCTAGTACTGACTTGTAAATCTAGCATTTACATGAATTGTGAACTAGAATAATAAGTCTAGTTTGACATGAACTGTAATTAGAATGTTAAATCAGAATTGGATTAGCTAATTTGGCATAATAAGTGTATTGGCATAAATTGGAAATTGGCCATAATTGCGAGTAATTGTCATGTTTAGCAAAATCATGGTTAGTGACACTTAATTTGGTATAGTTTACATACCAAAAAGCATAAATATGATATAGAGTGGAAAATGGGTCATAATAATAAATGTTGACAATTTACATTAAAAGAGTAATTAGGAAATAAGTAAGTTAGGAATAATTTACTTATAGAATTTGTCCTAAATGAGAAGATGTAAATTTAGACAAATTAAAGGTTTATTAACGACATCTCTTTTAATAATACACCAGAAAGTTCTAGGGTGACAGAGAGGATAGTGTCTAGGCTTGGGTTTGGAAAATACAAGTTTCCTGCTCTCCCTGGCTATCCCTAACTGATCCGATGGACGGGATGGTTACTTTCAAAACCTAATTTGAAAATTTATCAAAACCCTTTGAACTTAGAAAACACGAATATGCCTAACCCGAGGTTAGACTGAGTTGCGATGTAAAACTGCCCGGAACCAACCGGCACATCCAGTAATCGTAACAATATCTATCTAATGTGAGTGGTCGCGGCTTTAATTTATTTAGTTAAAGCTAGAACAAGAATGGTAGGGTTAAGTTAACTAAGACACTTAACCAATTCAACATGATAACTAAACCGATGGGTGGGGTTAGGTTCATACTGACACTTAACACAGTTAAGCTAGAATGAGAGGGTTAAGTCCATAGGAACACTTAACCAACTTAACACAGTTAAGCTAGAATGGGAGGGTTAAGTCCATAGGGACACTTAACCAAACTTAATATGGTAGCAAGACAAGATTTGTAAGGGTTAAGTAACTAAGAAAACACTTATCCAAATTAACATGTTAACTAGACTAGAAGGTGGGGTTAAGTAAAGTCAATACACTTAGCCAAATTAACATGTTAACTAGACTAGAGGTTGGGGTTAAGTAAAGTTAATACACTTAGCCAAATTGATATGTTAGCTGGACTAGACCGTAGGGTTAAGTAAACTTGAACCCTTAACCATCAGATTGTGATAAAGGAATAGGATTAAGTCTAAAACATGAAGGATAATACTTAACCATTAATAAAGTGTTAGTTAAAACAGATGGGCAAGGTTAAGTTAAAAAGGAACACTTAACCGATATAGGATGAATGGGTAGGGTTAAGTAATAAAAAATACTTAACCAATATAACTTGGTTTGTGGAAGGGTTAAGTCAACATGAATTTCTGATAACACTTAACTAGTCTAACAGGGTAAATGAAGAGGGTTAAGTTAGCTTGAATTGACTAATGACGCTTAACCAATCCAGATTGACGAGAAAGAGAACTAAGTAGTAAACCTTAGTTAAAAGGAGCTAAGTAGTAAACCTTAGTTAAGAAAACAATGATTATGGAAACTAAGTGGTAAACCTTAGTTAGCAAAACTAAGTAGTAATTCTTAGTACAACACGGGAAGGAGCGAACGTCCGTCTGATTAAAACGAAGGCTCCAATGAATTGGGTTATGAAGCCCGAGGCTTCGAGGGGACGTGAGGGTACTCTTGGTATCCCTCTGTGAGGCTGCAGATGATCCTCCTGGGCTCACAGAGGTTAAGGTCTGCGGTAGAAGAACCAAGGGTATGCCTTGGTTGCAAAATATGGCAACCTAAAGACTAGGGTGGACCAGCGTGATTCGACGAGAAACCGGTAGCCCTGTGATAGCAACTCGTCGTCTACCATCCATCTTGAGTCAATCGAGATACGTGAAGCGGAAAGGCGGAGAACTCCAAAAGACCATATACTTGCTATCTAGTTATGGGTGAGGATGGCCATAGGTTAGTGGGGCATAGGGGGCCTGCATATAGTTCTCATTTTTCAAGTTGTGCCTTTCATTAGTTGAGGGAGGGGTCAAGTGGGACCATAGCCACTGGAATAAAAATAGACCTTAGCATCTGCATCGGCAGATATCTGAAAGCTCCCGACCGAGTTCGGTGTTTCTTGATTTGCCCTGCCACAGGACTCGGGCCGCACATTACAGGACATGTGCATCTAGACAAGCGATAACGATTCGCGATACATGCGTGGGGAAAGTCTAGGAACATATACCACTCTAGGTAGTGTGTCCTAGACTAGGGGGCATCGTTCGACAGGTAGCATAATCCCTAGTTGGACTAGGTGGCCTAAACCCTGAAGCCGAGAAGCGTTCAGCAGATAGCGTAAGCTCTAGTTGAGTCTAGAAAGCACTTGATAGAAAACCCTAGATTAGATAACAAATGATAAATGTATGCCTGAAGGCAACGGAAACTACAAGGATTGGGATCACGTTATCAGTACTAGTTGGGACACTAGTTAGGTGGTGCAGAGATATAGAAGCCAGTATAACAAGGAAATAGCGAAGCGGCGAAAGTATTAGAGCATATCCAGTTTATCTTGTCTTAGCATATCTTGTGCTAATCTTGTCTAATCTTGTTGATCCTATCATCATGGTGTTATCTTGTATTCAGTTAATTCATGTCGTTTTGTTTTTCCATGTTCACATGCTAGAAGTAACTGAACTTACTCAGGCTCTATGTCTGACTCTGTTTTTCTTTCGTCTTCTTTTCTTCCGTTCCCCCCCCCCCCAAGGTGGTAAAGGAGGGAATAGTATAGCTCAGGTTAAGTTGGTCTGTCACTCTTTCCCAGCTTGAAGATTTGTCGAAGTTTTGCTTGGATTCTCTTTTCAGATGCTATGGCTGGCTCTTGCTACAATTGGGGAATATAAATGTTGTTTTATGCTTCTCTATTTTGTAAGACAGATGATACTCTGATATTATAAAGAAATCGTTGTACAAACTATTTTATCAATAAAGCAAAGTTTTATTTTCCGCTGTTTTAATTTTTGTCTATCTTGTAATTCATCTGTATCTTTTACCTTAAAATGCTCCACAGAACTTAGTGCATTCCCTTTGTGAGTGACACTAAGGGATGTGGGGTGTTACAATGAAGCTATTATAAGACCCAGGTCCCATCACACAATGCAACACAAACCAGAGGATAGGGTTTTTCTTTATAATAGCCAAAGCATGCTTGATACGTTTAAAACAAGTCATTTGATACTATAATAAGTGTATAGTGTTTAAAACAATTTCAATCATAAATATCAATCATAGACGACATCGGCACCATATATCATGTCGCCATAATAGGCTCTACAATCAAAACCTCAAAATCACGTATTTGGAAGTTGGATTTCCATCTATGAACCGAGGCCAGGGATCGTCCTCTGCCAATTCGAGATAATCTAGCCTACCATGTCTCAGGCAAGTACTCAGTCAAGCCTTGGATCGTCAGGACCGGTCCACCGATGTGGATTAAAATGCCTGAACACTGCGTCTCCCCACCCTATGGGGCGTAAATGAGCCAACGAATGACTCCATCGGCTTCACATAGTCACCGATAAATCCAAGGCGCCTCGCAACAGCAACAACCACATAAGTCAAACTCGTCAAGGCGTGTAAAACCACTGACGCCACTTCTAGCTAGAAAGAAACGCATGTGCTCCCTGAAGTCCTCTCCCGTTTTTGGTTCACAACCGGGGTGTGAGGCTCGCGAATTAACGTTACACAAAGCTGTGCCACACAGGCCGTGCTTTGATCATCGAACACAAGACTCTGCTTTTCAACAGAAGCCTTGATCATTTGCATCTTAGCATGCCACACAGGCAATTCACGCTATGCAATCGATATCAATCACACAGAATGAAATCCGATGTCAGACACACAGTCCATTTACAAGTTCGTTCTAGGTCTGAACGAAACCGGAGGCACCTAGTACCCCGCATATCCATCAATCTCCAAGTACGTCTGGACGACCACTAACCGATTCCCTCCTCTTGGGTGTACGGCCCAATCAAGATCATCAGTAATTATCCAAACGACGTGAAGACCTCCGGTCTTCAACCACCGTCTTCATCTTCGACACCACGTCGAATTAGTTATTCAGAATGGGATAAACCCGGTCTTTCTGAATAACTCGCGTATATAATAAACAAGTGTTACACAAACACAACATACGCCTCATTCCAATTCAGAATATTCTTTTATTCAAATATTCTTATACTTTGGGAAAGGTTCCCATTAATTTTATCAAAGATAAATCCTTTAAATTTATTCTTTAATCTTCTTCGAATATCAATTCAAACTAGTCGGGATTAGCGAACCACACCGAAGTAATCATTTATTTTAATTTCCCCATCCCAACCTATTCATCCCATGAAGTAAAACTGGTAATACTTCATATCTAACACCACGGTGTTATCGGTAAATTCAATTACCATTTCACGTTCAAATCTAATTAAAGATTTAACTATCGCCTGAAGTAAAACTGGCGATACTCCATTCTCGATCTTTTCAATCTAATTAAAGATTCATTAAAACTCCACTTAGTTTCAATCTTTATAGAAATCAATATCCTGTTTTTAACTGGGTTAAAGAGCCAACGTCATTTAAAACACGGTTCACGATAAACCCAAAATCACATTCTATTAATTATCGGGTTAAAGAACAAGTGTTATTTAAAACACTGTTCACGATAAACCCAAAAATCAATACCAATTCAATTCCAATTAAATATTATTTAACTGGTACACTTCATTAAATCTAAATAAAAAGATTTAATCTTTTTCTCAACTGGGCTTAAGAACAGTGTTAATGAAGACACCATTCTCGACAAACCCAAATCACATTTGATATTAAATACAAGGCTCTGAATAGAAAATATACCGGCTTATATTCAATATCAAATTCTACGATCAACAAATATCGTATTGGAAATAACGATATATATATCTTTCAAATTTCCATAACAATATCTGTATAATCACGAATTCCAACATCGAATTATTCCGAAGACAATTTCGATTCAAATCCATTCCAATGTAATTATTGGAAATTCTGGTTATTTTCAAAACCATTTCAAATCCAATTTATTTATTTTAAAAATAAATAAATTATTATTCAAGTTCAAAACTAGTTCATTTCGATAAAAATCTATTTTTATCTTTTCAAATATGGAGTTTTTCGTCCCATTTTTTCACAAATCATTTCTTATGATTTTACACAAATTATTATTATTTTTAATAATTTTATCAAGGCCCGTACAGTCGATTTCCATCAATAGCCATCGAACTGCATTTACAGCGACCTTTTCCAAATTTGTTTTGGACATAATTCCAAGTCCAACCGTTAGATTTCTAATTTCTAATATTCGTTAGAAAGTTCTTTTCGATACGAACACAACGGTTCCGATTTTAGGAGAATCCGACGGTCGGATCTCCCGCAATATCCATTCGAAGTCAATGGTTGAAATTCGCGAACTGCCGCAGCGCGGCGCGTTCTATTCAGGCCATTATATATATAATATATATATTTCGTCGATTTCCTTTTAAAACGTATTTTACAATTCATTTTCAAAACGATTTCAACTTCCTTTCAAATTCAAATCAAAATTGAATCTTTCCTTATTGATTAGTTTTAATTTCATTTCAAATCGATTTCAATTCAATTTCAATTTAATTCGAATTTCAATTCATTTCAATTTAAATAGAATTTCGATTCATTTCAATTTAAATCAAATTTCAATTCTACTCAATTTCAATTTGAATTCAATTCTTTTCAATTTAATTCGAATTTCGATTAGTTTCAATATAATTCAAATTTCGAAATCACTTTCAACACAGTTCAAATTTCGAAAACACTTTCAACATACATTGAAAATTGAATAAAATCGATATAAATATCGTTCACGTCAAAATGGCGTCAATCTAATCCACACGGCTTCATATATTTCTATTTTCAATTATTCTATTTCAAATATTTCTTTTTTAAATATTTCTGTTCAAATATTTCTTTTCAAAACTAGAATGAGGCCCAATCAATTACCATATAATGTTAATTATACGGATTTTCTACAACACATGTATAAAATAACAACAATAAATAATCAACCATCATCCAGAGTGCGTTCTACACTGTATAAGCATCAAATATAAATATTTAACGCTCATAACATTCTGTCAATCAATCGATCGACATACAACTAATTATTGGGATTAGTGTATGTCATATATCGTCCCAATACCTTTGTTCAACGGAGAGGGAGAAAAGACAGAAGAGGGGCGGTGGAGAGGTCGGGGGTTGCTGGCGAGGTCGCGGTCTTCTCTGGTGGTGGCGGCAGGAGGTGTGATGAGGAGGGGGATAGGCGGCGGCGGTTTTCAGAAAGGGGGGTCTCGATGTGGGTGAACACGAGGAGGAAGGAGAGGGGAGCGACGCGGGGAGGGGGTAGGCGCGTTGATCGGCGGCACTGACCATCGGGGGGGGGCGACGATTTTTTTATTTTTTTTATTTGAGATCTGAAATTGAAATGAAAGGGGGGGTCCTGAGAGAATAAAGAGGGTGAGGAGAGAGAGTTTTATTATTATTTAATTTATTTTAATCCACTAAAAGTAACTTTTTCTATCGACTTCAGAATCGAACCCACCGCCTGTCGTCCATAGCTAATTACCCCCATTTCGAACACAATGGGATATGTATCGTAAGCTGATTCGATCACTTCGATCAGTTTTCGTCAAAATCAACATATAACTCTATATATTGAATTTGCACGCGCATTTCAATTTACTGGGCCCACATACGAACTCTAAAAATTCCCGAAAAATATTTTCTAACTTCGTATTGACGATACGGTCCTAACAAAACTAATTTCGTCGAATTCTGAGACCGTTGGAAAAATGGCCATTTTCTAGTCGATTAAAATCAACTAAAACTGGTCAAACGCGTTTTCCTTTGCCACGCTCACATATTGATTCGAAAAATTACGAAATTTGAAACCTAGTAATAATTTGACATCATGGATCCAACAAAAGTGGTTTCATCGAAATCCGAGGTCGTTTGCAAAATTCCCATTTTTAAGGGCCGAAATTCCATAGCGACTATTCTAAAATTTCAACTGGACATATCTTTTGATCCCCGCTATGAAATTTTGATTTTTCGGATTCGTTGTAAAGATATCCACAAATAAATTCTAATATTTTTGGTTTCACTAAAATCCGGTTTATTTTGCACCCGGTACATTCATTTGAATTTTGAAATCGAATTATCGAACTACCGCGCCATTTTCAATTCCTTTTATAATTATAAATAATTATTTATATTCAAACGACGATATATATAAATATATACGTTCTAATTCTATTCAAAATAAATTTCTCGTTGATATTATTTAAAATAATCTATTTTAAATATTCAAAATTCATTGAAATTGCCAAACTAAAATTTTTAAATTGGCTCGCAATTCCGGGTTATTACAAATGATTTGGAAGGAATTTGGATGAAAAATTCCATATTTGGAAAGATAAAAATACATTTTTATCAAAATGAACTAGTTATTAACTAGATTTGAAATCCAATAATTTTTAAATAAAATAAATTGGATTTGTGAATGGTTTTAATATAACCAGAATTTCCAATATATGAATTGGAATGGATTTGAATGGAAATCATCTTCGAAATATTTCGATATTGGATTCCGTGATTATACGGATATTTTTATGGGAATTTGGAAGATATATATATATCGTTATTCCCAAAACGATATTTGTTGGTTTCAGAATTTAATATTGAATATAAGCCGATATAATTTCTATTCAGAGCCTTGTATTTGATATCAAATTGGAGTTTGGGTTTGTCGTGAACGGTGTCTTAAATAACACTGGTCTCAAACCCAGTTGAAGAAAGAATAAATCTTTTAATTAAGATTTAGTGAAGTTTTCCAATTAATTAATATTTAACTGGAATTGAATAAAAGAATAGGATTTTGGGTTTGTCGTGAATGATGTCTTGAGTAACACTGTTCTTAAACCCCGTGTGAAAAGAATAAATCTTTTAAATAAGATTTTTAGAGTTTCCATTTATGTTTAGTAATTGGAATAAAATGGAATGTGAATTGGATTTATTGTGAACTGTGTTTTTAATGACATTCGTTCTTTAACCCGATTAACAGTGAAATGTTATTTGAATTTTATAAATCTTTTTATTAATATTTAATGGAAATTTTCCAAAGTAAAGTTTTCCAATTTAATATATTAAATTGGAATTGAATGGAATTCGATTAGTAATAATCGAAGTGAGTTTCTGTGGAGGAAGACTGTTAATATATATGGAATTTAAAAGGCTTTGTCGTTATTCCATTTATATTATTAGTCGGATACGAAAATTGTTATCGATTATATATTGATCTGTTTCCCGTGAAAATTCCATAATTAATGGAATGTGATTTTGGTTTAATCGTGAACTGTGTTTTAAATGATATTAGTTCTTTAACCCAGTTAAAGAAAGAATTACATGTCTAACAATGTATTTCGAACTGTATTGTTGATCTCTGCTAAATATATATCTGTTTAGTGGAGGAGAATTTATTCTCTTGCTTAATACCCTTCTCTAAGACATACGAGCTTAGAGGTTATATATTGGCAGAAATCGATGGTACGGTGTAGATTGTCGATGCGACATGTTCGATTTCCCAAAGTTAAATAATCATTAATATTGTTTTTGGGAAAATTAAAACTAAGTGGAGTTTTAATGAATCTTAAATTAGATTGAAATGAGAATGTGATAATTTAAATTATCAAATTCGGGAAATGATCGAGAATGGAGTACCACCAATTTTACTCTAGGCGATAGTTAAATCTTTGATTAGATTTGAATGTGAAATGGTAATTAATTTTACCGATAACACCGTGGCGTTAGAAATGGAGTATTACCAGTTTTGCTCCATGGGATGAATAGGTTGGGATTGGGAAATTAAACAAATGATTACTTCGGTAAGGTTCGTTAATCCCGACTAGTTGATAAACCTTAATTTGGTTTGAATTGATATCCAAAGGAAGATTAAAGAATAAATTAAAGAATTTATCTTTGATAAAATTAATGGGAACCTTTCCCTAAAGATATGAATATTGTAATAAAAGAATATTCTGGATTGGAATGGGGCGTATGTTGTGTTTTTATAGCACTTGTTTATAAGATACGCGAGTTATTCAGAAAGACTGGGTTTATCCCATTCTGAATAATTGATTCGACGATAAGTCAACAATGAAGACGGCGGTTGAAGACCGGAGGTCTTCACATCATTTGGATGATTACTGATGTCTTAATTGGGCTATACACCCAAGATGAGGTAATAGGTGTTGATCGTCCAGAAGTACTTGGAGATCGACCGGATATGCGTGGACATCTCTCCTGTATTGGACATATGGGACGAAGAATAAGGTGCCTCCAGTTTCGTTCAGACCCAGAACGAACTTGTAAATGGATGTGTGTCAGACATTGGATTTTATTCTTTGTTGATTGATCTCTATTAAATATATATCTGTTTGGTGGAGGAGAAATTATTCTCATGCTTAACATCCTTCTCTGAGACGTACGAGCTCAGAGGTTATATATCGATAGACATCAGTCGCATGGTGTGAATTTCCTGTGTGGCATGCTGAGATGCAATTGATCAAGGCTTCTGTTGAAAAGCAGAGACTTGTGGTTGATGATCAAAGCACGAATTTAAATAGCATAGCTTTGTGTACAACGTTAATTCGCGAGCTTCACACCCCGGTGTAAACAAGAAACGGGAGAGGAGCTCAGGGAGGACATGCGTTTCTTTCTAGCTAGGAGTGGTGTCATGGTATGGAGCCCAGACATTTTACTTATGTGGATATTGCATATTATTTGATGGATAGCGAGGCGCTTCGGATATATCGGTCACTACGGGGCCGATGGATGACATGGTCGACATACTGACCAGACTTAATCCCCATAGGGCAGGAAACACATTTTTCAGGAATTAGTAATCCTCAAACGTACGAGAGGACCGGCCCTGACGATCCAAGGGCCCACCTGAGTCTGGGCCCTAAGACATGGTGCTAGATTGTCTCGAAGCGGTTAGGAATATCCCTTGCCTTGGTTCATAGAAGGAATCCAATTTCCAATACAACATTGTGTTGTTTTAATTGTAGAACTAGTATGGCGACATGATATATGGTACCCATGCCGTCTATGATTGATACATTTATATGTGAAGATGTTTTTGACACTATACACTTATTATAGTACCAAATAATTTGTTTTAAACGTACCAAGCATGTTTGGCTATTATAATGGAAAACCCTACCCTCTGGCTTGCGTTGCATTGTGTGATGGGACCTGGGTCATATAATAGCTTCATTTTTCCAAAAAACATTGCGTTGTTTGTTTTATGCACTGGTATTCTTGGGAGGAAACCCGTTCCGTGTTATACGGCGTGGTCCCTTGATTTACTCTATTTTAAAGAAAAGTTTTAAATAACTGTTTTAGTTCTCACACCAGTCACATGACTGACCTGGAGTTTATTGTTTTAACCTAAACTCTGGGTGCCCCTATTTTCCACACGGGCAGCTAGTAGTTTTGGTTTTGCAGATTTCTATTTTAGGATCCCGGATTTACAGCTGGAGTTATATTCGGAAAGCTCTGTATCCGTGTATTTATTTCAGTTGTGTTTTGTATTATTTTTCCGATGCTAATGTAATTTAAATTTCTGATATTATCTGTTGTATATTATTTATTCATACTCTGATGTAAATTGTTGTAATAAGAATGAAATGTTCTTTTGTTTGTGTTCTGATTGGTCTTGTCCTCAACTCAATCCGGGCTTTCCCGAAAGGGAGAGTTTGGGTCATTTCATTTTGGTATCAGAGCTTTGGTTTACAGAGCTCGAGAACAAGGCACATTAGAACCAAACGAAAGAATTCATCAGAGATAGGATTAGTAATATCCAATGAGAATGACTCATTAGAGATGGGATCAGTAGTATCCTAGATTGAGTTTCAAAGAGTGTTATTTTTAAAAAATAAAAATGAAAACAAATTTTGTTTTGATAATTTAAACAAATATACTGAATGGATATAGAATCACACTCCAGTCGCTCGGGAATAATTCTGGTGATGCGGACGCATCATCAGTATTTATGCTCGAGTTTCGAAAGTGGGATATCTATATATTTCCAATTGGCTGGTGTGAGAACCAAAACTAGATAGGATTTATTGTTGTGATTTGGCACTAAAAATATGATTTTTAAGTATATATAGAAAGATATATGTTTGAAAAGCTATTCAACTAATTGATTGCTGGTTGTGATGTTTGATTATTAGTTTAACTAATAAGAATATTTGAATGAAGGTAAATTTAACCAATATGAAGATGAGAGCTGAATTAAGTTAAATCGATCAAATATTGAACTGAATTTAAATTTGATTGAAATTGCATGCATGTACGTATATATGTATGAATATGTCATAGAAGGGAAGCTAAGAAGAGGTATAAAATTGTATGCCCGACAAATAGGTACATGTTTACCATTTTATTTGGTTTTGATGATTTTATAAGCCGACTGGTTAACAGCTTGGCTTTTTCTTTTTCTTTTGGATTGGTGAGCGCCCTGTGAGGCAAGTTGCGGTTTTAAAGGTCTCCCCGTACAAAGGAGGTTATGGCGAGATTTTTCGAAAATTCAGGGTGTTAGCCAAATTTTCGAAAAATTTGAAAATTATTAGAAACCGAAAGTTGAAAAATGAACGCTAGAATGAAAGTTGAGTTGATTAGTTAAACAACTTTCAGCTTCGTTCCTTATCGAGGACGAAAAGATTTTAAGTGGAGGAGATTGTAACAACCCGGATTTTCAGAACCAATTTAATTTTTTTATTTTGGTTATTTTAATGGATTTTGAATATTTAAAATGATTTATTTTAAATAATAACAACTAAAAATTTATTTAATTGAAGTTAGAATGTATAAATTTATTTTAATTATCAAACGAGCCTGAAATGGCGTGGTAGTTTGAAAATTCGATTTTAAATTTCAATTGAATGTATAGGATTCAAAATAAATCGAATTTCAGTAAAATCATAAATACTTGAATTTGTTTAATTATATCTTCCTAACGAATGTGAAAAACTAAGATTTCATAACGGGAATAAAAAGCTATGTCCAGTTTAAAATTTAGAATAGTCACTATGAAATTTATATATATTTTATATAATATATAGTCATTTTGCAAACGACCTCCGTTTTCGAAGAAACCACTTTTGTTGGATCCAGAATGTCAGAGTATTGCTAGATTCCAATTTTCATAATTTTTGGAATTAATGTGTGAGCGTGGTGGATTTAAACGAGTTTGGCAATTTAAGTTTAAATTTAATCGACTGGAAAGAGACCGTTTTTCAAACGGTCTCCAAATTCGATGAAATTAGTTTTGTTAGGACTGTATCGTCAAAACATAGCTAGATTTATTTTTCTAGAATTTTTGGAGTCAGTATGTGGCCCCGGTAAATTAAAATGTACGATTAAATTCAATATATATTGATTTATATTTTAATTTTGATGAAAATTGGTCGAAACAGTCGAATTGGCTTACGGGACATATCCTACTGTGTCCAAAATGGGGTATTATGCTTGGGACGACAGTCGCTGGGTTTGATTTGGAGTTCGTATCAATAAACAAGTATTTAATGAAATAAATAATATATATATATATATATATATATATTAATTTATAAAACCATAACTTTCCATTCATCGTTCAAAAGTCAAAACCACCGCATTTCAACGACTAAACGACGGAATTTCTTCAATCTTTCTCCCTCAAAATTCTTCCAATCCATCTCATTTAAGTCCAAACTCAATGAACTAAAATTCAAGAGCCTTCAGAGATCGTTAAATCCATATAAGGAAGATCAAATTTCGTTAACTGTGGGGCTCGATTTCAGGCTGGGAAGACCGCCGCTTTAGAGCGGATTTTGAGGGAAAAGGATGTGTGAACTGCACCATTCTTGGCGCGCCAGTGGAGGAAGCTGGGGGTTGTCACGTGGCGGTGTCCGATCGGAGCCACGATGAATAGAGGAGGAGCGGTTGGCGGATTTTCGGGTTGAACTATGGGTTTGAAGATACGACAGTTTTACAGTGAGGGGTGAGGATGATTAAGAGAATTAATTTAATTAATTAATTCGAAATGTCATTAATGCAAATATCGTCATATCTTTCCCATACGAGGTCCAAATTGTGTGAAACTAGATCCGTTGCGATCGTGGGGACGAGGGATTCACAACAAGACTAACCTGGCCCAATTTGGAGCACGTTAGGATTTCAGGCAAATTCAAATCCAAATTGTTCATAAATTCAGAAATAAATCTGGCGGAGTGGAAACCGACTGTGAGAACTCCTTCTCACTCAAATTTAATTACAGTTAAATATATACTAGGATGCAGACATGGCTTAGAAGCCCCCGACACTATTTATTGTACAAACCATGGTTGTTTGTTTGGACTGTATTGTGTTGTGATGTGAAATGAACTGTATAAAATATTCACGTGTTGAATAAAATATTTAAATAATAAAAATATCATTTTTATTGTATAAATGAACTGTATAAAATATTCACGTGTTGAAAAAAATGTTTGAACAATAAAATATCATTTTTATTGTATAAATGAAATATATAAAATATTCATGTGTTGAAATAAATATTTTATCGTTAAAAATACAATTTTTAACGTATATATGAACGACATAAAATTCTCCTGAAAGGAAAATAAATATCCATTTACAAGTTGGACGATTTGTTTATGTACACCCATTTAACTGATATTGATTGGGACGATAAATTTTACACATCGCCCAACTACACAAATAAAAATCCGTGTTTGTTGATTGAAACCCCACACGGGTATTGTAACAACCCGGAATTTCAGAACGAATTTTAAATTTTAATCTAAGCTATTTTGAGGAATATGGAGTATAAATTTGTTATTTTTATGAAATAAAAATTTGAAATAACTTTAAAATTAGTTTTATATACTATTTGATTTAAAAAAAAACTCAGGAAAATTATTAAATTAAATTATTGAATATAAATTGGTACTAAATAAAATTTATGATATTATTAATGGGATTTGTTAATTTTTGCTGGAATATTGTTTGGAAATAATGTGTTCATTATAGAAGAAATAAATTTTAATACATACATTTATAAACGTTGTGCCGAATAAACGAGATTTATATGACTAACCGGTTTGAATTTTTAATGTTAAGATTCCTTTGTTGTTTAATACGAACGTTATAGAAAGGCAAGAGTTGCTACCGTTATTAATCAAGAAATGAATTATTTTAATTTTGATCTAGTAATTTGGTTTAAAAGGAAAGATGTATGGTTAATGTGAATATGGACTTTTATTTTTGAACATAACATTTACTATTAAAATGAGATGGCATTCAAACATTTTCACCAAGATCTAACGATATTACAAGTTTGAACCGTAACAATGAAAATAAGATTAACTTTGAAAAAAATCTTGAACTTAATTTTGGTAAGAAAAGATATGCCTACGCTTGGAATTCAATTTAGGATTTCGATAATTATTTAACATTCATTCTAAAAATAAAATAAAAGGAGCGCATTATGAATATAGTATTTAGATAAACATTGTCAAAATTTATGATGTTAACCAGTAGTGAACCGTTTGAATGTTTAAAACTTGACTTTAGTACTAAAATCAATAAAGTCTGTTTAAGGAAGGATTTATTGATTTTGAACAAAGAATTTTTTGACATAGTAAAATATCGTTGATTTATTTCTAATCAAACCATTAAGTTAATGGCAATTAAACACAAGTTTGAAGTTTTAATGGTGATTAATTTTAGTAGACCAATAAATCTAAATTTATTACCATATTATTTATAGTACAATTAATGTAATAAAACGTTCTAACTTTATATGTAATTTAAACTTTGAATTAAAGAGAGTAGTATATTAAGAAGGAAATTTTTATCATTGGAAATTTCATATTGAAGTTTAATATAAATAGTGATTAATATTGTTTCAAACAAACTGCTAAATTTATTTCATGATAAGACAAATTAAAATCAAAAGACATATTAAAGCCAATAGTGCTTACATGGTAAAGAATATCATCACATTAATTCTCATTCCAAATTTGTCTAGTAAATCATAAGGGCTTTGCTATTTTCTTTGTTAAACAACCAACATCATCTTATTTTGAATAAGAGCATATATTGCTTATAGTTCTTTGCTCACAAAAATTATATTGTTGGCCTTCTTTTATAGATTTTGATAGTGTCAAAACTAGAGAAAAATATTCCACAATATTATATTTAGATTTCACACCTGAAGGTTCAACATAAATTAGAATGGCATTAGAAAGACAACATGGACAAACATAGCTGGAATAAATTATAAAAAATGTTGTAATAATTTGATTTCATTCCTAATTTAAGAAATTGCTTAAATTAGAACAAATTAATTCTCTTCTATGAAATCAAACACAATGGTAATTGTAAACCAAGTCATAGAAAAATCCGAGAAACTTGCAACATTGTAAATTCACATGATAGACAAATTATTCCATCTTTCTTTTCTACTTTCCTCAAATTCACCGCCTCCTTTCTCTCTCCTCCATTGTCTTCATTAATCACGCATCCATCCTTATTTTAACATGTATTCAATGCATGTGTTTCAATCTATCATTTATTTTCTTTCCCTAAACTCACTACCTCAATTCTCTCCACTTTATTTCTTCATTAATAACGCATTTATCTCTTTCCATCATTCTACTAATTTACTTCCCTTATTTCTATTAGTTTATTTCTCTTCACTCTATTTTAACGTGTCTCATAAACATGATTAGACACTAATAATAATATTAAAATATTATTTTCTATGTATCAAGCATGTTTGATCATTAGAAGGTAAAACTCTATCCTCCGGTTTGCGTTGCATTGTGTGATGGGACTTGAGTCTTATAATGATTTCATTTTTTCTAAAAAGCATTGCGTTGTTTTTGAATAAAAATTTGTTTAATTTATGCACTGGCAATCTATTGGAGTAAACTAGTTCCGCGTTAGCGGCGTGGTCCTGTGATTGACCATATTGTTAGACAAGTTAGGAAATATTTCTCATACCAGTCCCATGAATGACCCGTAGTTTGTTTCACTTTGCAAACTCGGGTGCCCTCTTTTCCACAAAGGCAGTCGAGTAGCTTATTTTGCAGATATATTGAGCAGGATTTTGGATCGAAGCTTAAAGCTGTGTCCAGAGCATTGATAGACTTCCGCTGTGTCCAGAGCATTGATAGACTTCCGCTGTATCAGGTTATTGGTTCCGCTCGTTGTATTAAATTCATTGTAAATTGTCTTCCGCTGTTGTATTATTATATTCGTTGTATTCTGATATTCTGTACTATGATGTAACATTATTGTAATGTTTATAAAAGTCTTCTATTATTTGTTCTGATATGTTGTATGCCCAGAGTTAATGCATTCGAGGATTTCCAACTTTTGGATCAGACCTGTGTGGTTTATGGTCGATTCAAATGGCGAGGATTTTTGGGTCATTACACGTGGTATCAGAGCTTTGGTTAATTCAAATCTTCGGGGTACAACTCATTAGAATGGAACAAAAGACTCATCAGAGGTAGGATTAGAAATATCCTATAAAAGAATACTCATTAGAGATAAGATCGGTATTATCCTAGAATGAGAAAACTCATTAGAGATGGGGTTAGTAATGCCCTAGAATGAGTTGAGTGTATTACGTATGTGAGAGAGCATAATCGTGATATAAAATATGAACTTGCAGTCTTCTTTTCTTAGCTTCGTTCCTTTTCCGGGACAAAAAGTTTTAAGTGGGGGAGATTGTGAAACGACCCGAACTTCCCCATGAAGGAAAGCTCGGATTGAGTTGAGAACACGACCAATCAGAACACAAACAGAAGAACATTTCATTTTTTATTACAACAATTTACATCAGAGTACAAGAATATACAGAGTATGAATAAATATGATACATTAGAAAAATATCATAGATTTACAAGTTACAATGCAGCGGAAAATAATACAAAACACAACTGAAAGGAATATACAGATACAGAGCTTTCCGAATATCAATCCAGCTGTAAACCAGGATCCTGTGAATATAATATCTGCAAAACCAAAACTACTAGCTGCCCGTATGGAAAATAGGGGCAATCATAGTTTAGGTTAAAACAATAAACTCTAGGTCAGTCATGTGACTGGTGTGAGAACTAAAACAGTTATTTAAAACTTTACTTTAAAATAAAGTAAATCAAGGGACCAAGCCGTATAACACGGAAAGGGTTTCCTCCCAAGAATACTAGTGCATATTACAAAACGATGCAATGCTTTTTGGAAAAATGAAGCTATTATAAGACCCAGGTCCCATCACACAATGCAACGCAAGCCGGAGGATAGGGTTTTCCCTTATAATAGCCAAACATGCTTGGTACGTCTAAAACAAATCATTTGATACTATTATAAGTACGTAGTGTATAACACAACTTCAAATATAAATGTATCAATCCTAGGCGGCATGGGTACCATATATTATGTCGCCAATACTAGGCTCTACAATCAAAACCGAAATGTCACGTATTGGAAGTTGGATTTCCATCTGTGAACCAAGGCAAAGGATCGTCCTTCCCACTTCGAGACAATCTAGCCTATGTCTCAGGCAAGTACTCAGTCAAGCCTTTGGATCGTCAGGGCCGGTCCACTCGATGTGGATTAAAATGCCCGAACACTATGTTTCCTTGTCCTATGGGGCGTAAGTCTGGTTTGTATAAAGACCGTCTCATCCATCGACCCCGTAGTGCCGATATATCCAAGGCGCCTCGCTATCCATCATCCACATAAGTAAAACGTCTGGGCGTGCAAAACCCAGACACAACTTCTAGCTAGAAGGAAACGCATGTCTCCCTGATGTCTTCTCCCGTTTCTGGTTCACACCGGGGTGTGAGGCTCACAAATTAACGCTATACACAAAACTATGCTATATTAAAGCCGTGCTTTGATCATCGACCACAAGACTCTGCTTTTCAATAGAAGCCTTAACCATTTTCATCTCAGCATGCCACACAAGCAATTCACGCTATGCAACCGATGTTTATCAATCACACAGAATGAAATCCAATGTCAGACAAATCCGTTTACAAGTTCGTTCTGGGTCTGAACGAAACCGGAGGCACCTTATTCCTCGTCCCGTATGTCCAATACAGGAGAGAGGCCCTCGCTTGTCCGGTCGATCTCCAAGTACGTCTGGACGATCACCACTTATTACCTCGTCTTGGGTGTATAGCCCAATCAAGACATTAGTAATCATCCAAACGATGTGAAGACCTCCGGTCTTCAACCAACGTCTTCATCGTCGACTCATCGCCGATTCAGTTATTCAGAATGGTATAAACCCGGTCTTTCCGAATAACTCGCGTATATAATAAACAAGTGCTACACAAGCACACATACGCCTCATTCCAATTCAGAATATTCTTTTATTCAAATATTCTTTTACTTTGGGAAAGGTTCCCATTAATTTTATCAAAGATAATTTCTTTAAATTTATTCTTTAATCTTCCTTTGGATATCAATTCAAACCAAATTAAGGTTTATCCAAACTAGTCGGGATTAGCGAACCTTACCGAAGTAATCATTTATTTAATTTCCCAATCCCAACCTATTCATCCCATGAAGTAAAATTGGTAATACTTCATATCTAACACCACGGTGTTATCGGTAAAATTAATTACCATTTCACGTTCAAATCTAATTAAAGATTTAACTATCGGTTGGAGCAAAACTGGTGATACTCCATTCTCGATCATTTCTTGAATTTGATAATTTTAGTTATCAGATTCACCTTTCAATCTAATTAAAGATTCATTAAAACTCTAATTCAGTTTTAAATCTCCAAAAATCATTAGTTAATGATTTTCTTTAAAGTTAAGAAATTAATCTTATCTTTAACTGGATTAAAGAAATAATGTCATTTAAAACACAACTCACGATAAACTCAAAATCTCATTCCATTAACAATGGAATTTTCGTGGAAAACAGATCGATATATATAATCGATATAAACTTCCATATCCAGCCGACAATATAAATGGAATAACGGCAAAGCCTTTTAAATTCCGTATATATTAACAATCTTCCTCTACAGAAGCTCACTTCGATTATTACCAAATCAAATTCCATTCAATTCCAATTTAATATGTTAAATTGGAAAACTTTACTTTGGAAAATCTCCTTTAAATCTTAACAAAAGATTTATAAATACCAAATCACATTTCACTGTAAATCGAGTTAAAGAACGAATGTCGTTAAAACACAGTTCACGATAAACCCAGTTCACATTCCATTTTATTCCAATTATTAAATATAATTGGAAATTCTAACAATCTTAATTAAAAGATTTATTCTTTTCACATGGGGTTCAAGAACAGTGTTACTAAAGACCCCATCCCATCAGTCTCTAACCGTAAATTAGTAAGAGAACAATTCCCTAAGTATTAATCCTGAAGGCCGAAACCAACGTTAGATCAATACCCCGGAAACCATTCAACTTAGCTAATCTCCAGTTAGTTTCTAATTTTCTTAACTCTATTGGGTTTAAGAATAGTATTATTAAAGATACCATTCACGACAAACCCAAAATCTCATTCCTTTGTTAATCGAATTAAAGAACAAGTGTTATTTAAAATACCGTTCACGATGAACCCAAAAACCAATTTTAATTTAATTCCAATTAAATGCTAATTATTTGGTAAACTTCTTTAAATCTTAATAAAAAGATTTATATCCTTTCTCAACTGGGTTTAAGAACAGTGTTAGTGAAGACACCATTCACGACAAACCCAAAATCCCATTTGATATTAAATACAAGGCTCTGAATAGAAAATATATTGGCTTATATTAAATATCAAATTCTGAAACCAACAAATATCGTATTGGAATAACGATATATATATCTTTCAAATTCCTCCATAATATCCGTATAATCACGGAATCCAATATCGAAATATTCCGAAGATACTTTCGATTCAAATCCATTCCAATTCTTATATTGGAAATTTCTGGTTATATTAAAACCATTTCAAATCCAATTTATTTATTTAAAAATATTGGATTACAATTCTAGTTCATAACTAGTTCATTTGGATAAAAATATATTTATATCTTTTCAAATATGGAATTTTTCATCCCAATTCTTTCCAAATAATTTATTATGATTTTACACAAATTATCGATATTTTTAATAATTTTATCAAGGCCCGTACAGTCGATTTCCATAAACGGTCATCGAACTGCACTTACAGCGACCTTTTCCAAATTTGATTTGGACATAATTCCAAATCCAACCGTTAGATTTCAAATCTCTTATTTTCATTGGAAAGCTCTTTCCGATATGAACCCAATGGTTCCGGTTTTAGGAGAATCCGACGGTCGGATCTCCCGTAACGTCAATTCGAAGTCAATGGTCGAAATTCGCGAACGGTCGCTGCGCGGCGCGTTCTATTCAGGCCATTAAATATAAATATATAATATACATATTATATATTTCATCGATTTCAATTCAAAACGTATTTTATAAATCGTTTTAACTTCGTTCTAAAAATGATTTCAACTTCATATCCAATTTTAAATCAAAATTGAATATTCCATATCATTAATATATAAATGATAATATTTTCAAAACATTAGATTTTGAAATCATTTCCTTTTCGATATTCATTATAAAAATGAGTAAAATCGATATAAATATCGTTCACGTCAAAATGGCGTTAATCTAATCAACACAGCTTTATATATTTAAATATTTTCGTGTCCATCCCAAATCGGACATCAAAATCATATTTTGATCCATTATTGAATATTATTTTAAAATATTAGTTATTTTAAAATATTCATTATTCGCCATTTTAAAATATTCGTTATTTTAAAATATTTGTTCTTTCTGAATTGGAATCAGACACGGTCAGTTACCATATAATTTTTTATATGGATTTCATACACACATGTACACAACAATAATCAAACACAGTCAACCATCATCCAAAGTGCATTACACAACTGCATAAGCGTTAAATATGAATAATCAATGCTTATAACAGTCTGTCAACCAATCGATTGACATACAACTAAATATTGGTATTAGTGTATGTCCAATATCATCCCAATACCCGTGTGGGATTTTCAAACAACAAACACTGATTATTATTTGTGCAGTTGGGTGATGTGAAAAATATTATCGTCCCAATAAATATCAGTCAAATGGGTGTACATAAACAAATCGTCCGATTTGTGAATGAATATTTATTTTCAACACATAACCATTTTATATGGTTCATATATCCAATAAAAAAATTATATTTTTATTGTTCAAATATTTTATTCCATACATGAATATTTTATATATTATATTCATTCAATAAAAATGATATTTTTATAGTTCAAATATTTTATTTCATATAATACAATCAACAATCACAATATAGTCCATTTCCACACACAATACAATTAAACAAGTCGTTCATGATCTGTGGGCGACAGTATTAGGAGCTACTAAGCCCCGTCTGCAACCTAGTATATATGTAACTGTAAAATAATTAGTGAGAAGGAGTTCTCACCTTTGGTTTCCACTCCGTCAGTCTTTAATTGACGGTTTTGGTACCGTTTGGATTTAAATTTGCTCCAAATTCAAACAAGCTCCAATTTGGACCCGGTCAGTTTTGTTGCGAAGCTCTCGACTCCACGATCGCAACGGATCCTGTTTCATGCAATTTGGAGTTCGTGGCAAAAAGATATTAGTATACGAACATGAAATATTATTCAAATAATAAAATCACTATTCACCTTCTTCTCCAAACGACACCCTCAACTTAAAATGCTCGCCACGGCCAAACCGTAAGTCGGAATTGCACGAAACTAACGCCATTCTCTCCGGCTTCTCTCCCTCTTTCCATGCCTGGTGGTCTCCCCCTCCAGTTCGCCACGTGGGCCCCACGATCTGCAGTTGAAAGGAAAACTGCTATTTCCATTCATCTTAGTACTGCGGCAGCCTCAGTGCTCCAAATGCTCCCCAATTTTAACTGTAGCTTGGTCTCGACCTCCCAGACAATTTTCCCTTCGGTTCCTTTGCCTGAAAATGCACGGATCAACGGGAAATTGCTCATCTTTGCGACTGTCTCGTTTTCAGCACCCCTCCAGTAAAATTGACATTCCGGCCACCTGAGACCATGCCACCACCGCCAAAACCTTCGTATGCTTCCACTCTACAATCCCTCCAAACCTCTCGAACTAATTCTCTATGTGGGGCCCGCAGCAACCAAAATACGAAAACCGACCTGCTGCACTTCGAGCTCAATTTCGGCTAAACCACCAGTCCAATCACCACCAAATTTTTACAGAAGCTAGTAGTCATCATGCTCTACAATCTCCAAAATTTCATGGCCTAACTCTTTACGGTTTAGGAGATATAAATTATTTAATTTCAGGGGTTTTTTCGCAAAATTTCAGAAAAGAGGAAGTGAGAATGGCTGCTGCCAATTTTTGGGGGGAGAAGAGAAGTAAGGGTTTGTGGAGAGAAAAGATGTTATACAGTGGTGGTTTATGAATTTTTTATTATTTCTCTAGTTAGCCCTCTCTTCGTTCGACGTTTATTGATGCCACGGTTACAAACGAACTCCGTTGGCGATGAAAATTGACATGCTGCTATGTCTTGACGATATGGTCCCAACAAACCTGGTTTCGTTGAATTCCGAGTCCGTTTGCTCAAAAAGCTCTGTTTCTGTCTTAAATGACTGATCGATTCACAATTTATTGTATACGGCCACATACTAGCTCCAAAAATTACGAAATTTGGAATTCTCTCTATGTTTTTCAAATATGGTTTCAACAAAACTAATTTCGTCGAATTTGGAGTTCGTTTGAAAAACGGTCATTTTCCAGTCGATTAAATTCAAACTGAAATGACCAAACACGTTTAAATTCACCACGCTCACATATTGATTCCAAAAATAATGAAAACTGGAATCTAGCAATAATTTGACATTTCGGATCCAACAAAAGAGGTCTCGTCGAAAACGGAGGTCGTTTGCAAAATTCCTATTTTTAAGGGCTATATATTTCCAAAGCGACTATTCTAAATTTTCAACTGGACATAACTTTTTATTCCCGTTATGAAATATGGATTTTTCAGATTCGTTGGAATGATATTTTCAAACAGATTCAAATATTTTTGGTTTCACTAAAATCCGGTTTATTTTGAATCCTGTACATTCATTTGAAATTTGAAATTTGAAATCGAATTTTCAAACTACCACGCCATTTCCAATTTATTTTATAATTAAAATAAATATTTATATTCTAATTTCAATTTCAAATAAATATATACGTTCTAATTCTATTCAAATAAATTTCTAGTCGTTATTATTTAAAATAAATCATTTTAAATATTCAAAATCCATTAAAATTGCCAAAATAAATTTTTTTAATTGGTTCTGATTCTCCGGGTAGTTACAATCTCCCCCATTTAAAATCTTTTCGTCCTCGAAAAGGACCAGAGCTAAAAGTTGTTCTACTAATCAACTCAACTTTCATTTTGGCGTTCATTCTTCAACTTTTCAGTTTCTAAGAATTATCTAATTCTTCAAGAATTTGGCTAACACCCTAAATTTTCAAAAAAATTCCCCATAACCTCCTTTGTATGGTGAGCATCGGGAAAATCCCCAAAACGCCACACAGGCCCTCTCATCTCAAAAAGAAAAAGAAAAATCCAAGCAGCTAGCCAATCGGCTCATAAAATCATCCAAATCCAATAAATTAGTAAACATGTACCTATTTGTCGGGCATACAATTTTATTCCGCTGCTCTAGCCTCCTAGCAATGACCTGTTCAATCATATACATGTACATGCATGCAATTCCAAACTATTTTCATTAAGTTCAATATTTTGATTCGATTTGGCTAAGTTTACCTTTATTCCTCTTACGGGTTTTATGGTTCCAATATATTTTTATTAATCAGAATAATAATCAAACAACACAACCAACAATCAATTAGTTGATTATCGTTTCAATCACATAAATTGTTATATATACTACAAATCCATTTTTAATGCCAAATCACAACAATAAACAATATCTAGTTTTGGTTCTCACACCAGTCAATTGGAAACAAATAGATATCCCACCTTCGAAACTCGAACACAAGCACTGATGATGCTATATTGATCATCAGGATCATCTCCGGGCGATTAGAGTGTGATTCTGTATCTACCCAGTATATTAAAACTTCAAATACACGTTCATGACCCGTACATGAAAAATCTCATATACTCGATTGTCCAAATTCAATATAAAATAATATACTCAAATACGTATAAAATGGTTTAAATTTTCAAGACAAAATTGATTTTCATTTTTATTTTTAAAAATAGCTCTCTTCTCACTCATTCTAGGATACTACTGATCCCATCTCTAACGAATCATTCTTATTGGATATTCCTAATCCAATCTCTGATGATTTCTTTCGTTTGGTTCTAACGTGTCTTGTTCTCGAGCTTTGTAAACCAAAGCTCTGATACCAGCTGAAACGACCCGAACTTCCCTGTGAAGGAAAGCTCAGATTGAGTTGAGAACACAACCAATCAGAACAGGAACAGAAGAACATTTCATTTTTTATTACAATAATTTACATCAGAGTACAAGAATATACAGAGTATGAACAAATATTATACATCAGAAAAATATCAGAGATTTACAAGTTAAAATGCAGCGGAAAATAATACAAAACACAACTGAAAGGAATATACGGATACAGAGCTTTCCGAATATCACTCCAACAGTAAACCAGGATCCTGTGAATATAATATCTGCAAAACCAAAACTACTAGCTGCCCGTGTGGAAAATAGGGGAACCCAGAGTTTAGGTTAAAACAATAAACTCCAGATCAGTCAAGTGACTGGTGTGAGAACTAAAACAGTTATTTAAAACTTTACTTTAAAATAAAGAAAATGAAGGTACCACGCCGTATAACACGGAACAGGTTTCCTCCCAAGTATACCAGTGCATATAACAAAACAGCGCAACGCTTTTTGGAAAAATGAAGCTATTATAAGACCCAGGTCCCATCACACAATGCAACGCAAGCCGCAGGATAAGGTTTTCCCTTATAACAGCCAAACATGCTTGGTACGTTAAAACAAATCATATGATACTATTATAAGTGCGTAGTGTATAAAACAACTTCAAATATAAATGTATCAATCCTAGGCGACATGGGTACCATATATCATGTCGCCAATACTAGGCTCTACAATCAAAACCGAAATGTGACGTATTGGAAGTTGGATTTCCATCTGTGAACCAAGGAAAGGGATCGTCCTTCCCGCTTCGAGACAATCTAGCCCATGTCTCAGGCAAGTACTCAGTCAAACCTTTGGATCGTCAGGGCCGATCCACTCGATGTGGATTAAAATGCCTGAACACTACGTTTCCCCGCCCTATGGAGCGTAAGTCTGTTCTGTATAAAGACCATATCATCCATCGGCCCCGTAGTGCCGATATATCTAAGGCGCCTCGCTATCCATCATCCACATAAGTAAAACGTCTGGGCGTGCAAAACCCAGACACCACTCCTAGCTAGAAGGAAACGCATTTCCTCGCTGATGTCCTCTCCCATTTCTGGTTCACACCGGGGTGTGAGGCTCGCGAATTAACGTTATACACAAAGCTATGCTATATTAAAGTCGTGCTTTGATCATCAACCACAAGACTCTGCTTTTCAACAGAAGCCTTGATCATTTGCATTTTAGAATGCCACACAGGCAATTCACACTATGCAACCGATGTCTATCAATCACATAGAATCAAATCCGATGTCAGATACACATCCATTTACAAGTTCTTTCTGGGTCTGAACGAAACCGGAGGTGTGATGGCCCGCCCCGCATCAGCCGACATCTCCTTCCAAAGTGCGCTGTACACATGCCCGACTAACACGGAACGGTCGCCAAAGAAAGGAAAGAAGAGAGTGAACTAACAAGGAACCTTTAGAATGTCTCACATCGCATGGAACAAAATATAATAATAATATACTTGACATAAACCAGGCGAGACAGTGCATAAGCTGATAACTAAAATCAACATCAACATCAGAGTAGCGGAAATCAAAATACAGCTTATCACAACTTTCCAAATTACTGTCTCTAAACAAAAGAAAGAAAGGTACACCACTAATGCCCAAAGTAGTGACCGCAGCAACACAGGGAGAATATCTATATATATGTATCATACGAGGAAGCCTCCTGCTCGTCTCCGGGTCAGCTACTCGTGCATACCCAGCTAACTTGTCTCTAGTCTGCTCGTGAGAGCACCCAGAGTAATAAGAAGAGACATAAAACTCTGGGTCAGACAAAAAGTCTGGTATGAGCGATAAGCAGCTAAACAGAACAATTACAGGTATACTAAACCATACCTGAACCTGGACCTGCAACCAATGAGTTAGAACTACATACCGTACAATACTCTAAGGTGCCACTAAACAGATGGTGAAAAGAATACGGGGGTGGGGGTGTGCATATCATAATGATGGCAAACAAATCAAACATAGCAACCATCCTCACATCTCTCACTCAGTGCGTAAACCATACGATGTCAACCACCGTCAATCACTAGACCCATCGAAGTAGTGACAGAGTTCGACTTGTACAACTACTGCTACCACCAAGCTTACCTCATGGAGTCATGACCAAATCTTTATAAATGACCCCACCTCATTGGTCTATAGCTCTTTAGTCGTACCTAGGCCACTGTGGCCCTGAATCCGTTCACGTACTCCCTACACATAGTGATTCAAAGTTACAGACATCGACAACCCCTTAGCACATGCCCCGCAGCAAAGCCCAATCATGAAGTTAACTCGTTGGTTCCCAACTGGATCCTGAGTACAAACTTCCTACTTGGACTACCTTTGCATCTCGGGTTTTTGGTCATCACTGGATCGGTTCGGGTCTCCCCCTAGTCATCGGTTCGGTTCGGGTTGCCCAGTCACTGGCCATCGTCTCGGTTCGGATCTCCCACATCGCAGTGATTCGGTTCGGATATACAAGCTTCGGTTCGGTTCGGTGTACCCTTGCTCCATCAGTTCGGTTCGGGTTCCTGGTCACGGTCCGATCCACTTCCTCATTCTCTTCCGCTCCGATCCCCCCTCACTTCCCTTCAAGTCAATCCGGTTCCCCCTTCCTTAGCTCGATCCGATCCCAGTTCAACCATAGTGGGCTTCCTTTTTGCCATACTCTCTCTTGTGCCAAGCCTCGGTTCGGTTTGGTGATCTCTTGCCCAGCCCACTATCCGGTCCGAGCCCATCCAGCCGATCCAATCCGAAAACCTACATCAATCTCCTGTAACTTTTCCAGCGAGTGTTTTACGCCATTCGACGGCGTTTTCGACCATTCTAACTACTCTAAACAATCATAAGACATACCAAACAGTCATAGCAACAAGTAGATGTGACCCCAAACACCAAAACATCAATATGATAGGTTAAAATGGATCAAACTTAGCTAAAAACCTATATTTTCTTTTAAGCATGTTTAGGCATAATTAATCATAGGATTAACAAAACTTAACCAAATTAACCAAATTTTCAAACAGAGGCATAAAACATTATTTCGAATTTTATAAATATTTTTCCAGAATTTATTAATGTATAATTTCGCTAATCTTCACTAATTACCCTTAATTAACCGTAATTAGTGCAAAACTATGCAAATGCAAATCACTCACCTTAGCCACAAATAAAACCTCAAAACTGAAATGAATCTCTGTTTGGCGTTGTTCCCAATGTAACACAGCAGCTCTAACCTTGCTTTGGTGCTTTCTCTCCTTAATTTGATGTAGTTTAAGCCAAAACTTGATTAAGAAGTGACTGGGGTGTTTTTATATGTTGGAGGCCATTGTTAGGGTTTTCTATGATGTTTGTTGCAGCTGGAAAATATCTAAAACCGAAATCCCTAACCCTAACAGCCCTTAAATACTCCAAATCCTGAAATTACCTAATGGGCCTAGCTGTTAACTACCCAATTAAGCTCGGTTAAGCAGATTTATACATTCTAAAACTTAATTCAGTCATATCTCCCAAACGGTAAGTCCGTTTGGCTAATGTGACCACTCTACGGAATTGTAAACCATCATCCGGAGCCAATGGAAGTGGTTTCAGGTCAAAATTCCTTTCTAGTCAAAAGTTATGGCTGAAACAAGATCAGTTAGGGGCAAAACGGTCATTTAAAAATCGGGAAAAATCATGAACATGGGAAATGACCCCAATAGTCGTCTCCCAAAGTTACATGACCATACGACTTCGTATGTGAAAGAAATAAATATTCTACGATCCTTCGATGCGTAGAATGCGGGTCGTTACACTCTCCCCCCTTAAGAAATTTCGTCCCCGAAATTCCTTAACCCAAAACATGCAAAGGATCCCGCATGCCTACTAGTCATATACAACATTTCCACCATGCAAAACAAACAAAACAAGCCTAACCTAGCATGCGGAAAACTAAATCGAAACTGAAATCTTACCAGGTAAAGAGTTCTGGATACGTCTTCCTAATGCTCTCCTCTGTCTCCCAAGTACATTCATTCTCATTCTCGCCCAACTGAACTTTGACTAGATTCACCGCTTTCCTTCGAAGTTACTTCGTATCGTTCCCAACAACACACATAGGTCTACGGTTCCCAACCGCCTCGGGTTCAACTTCGATATCATCCAACTGATCAGGTGAAATAGTCACATCTGGGTCGTGTATGAATTTCCTTAACTGGGAAACATGAAATACGTTATGAACTCCTGCCATCTTGTCTGGTAATTCAACTTTATATGCCAGATTCCCAATTTGCTCAAGAACTAGGAATGGACCAACAAATCTTGGTGCTAACTTGCCTCTCTTGCCAAATCGTATCACGCTCTTCAACGGAGAAATCTTGACAAACACCAAGTCGCCAATGGAGAACTTTAATTATCTTCCCCTCTTATCAGCATAACTTTTCTGCCTATCTTGGGCAGCCTTCATTTGTTGCTGAATAACTTTAATCTAGTCTGATGTTTCTCTTATCACATCCGGTCCAAGCACAAACTTCTCACCAGTTTCTAACCAACATGACGGTGAGTTGCACGGTCTTCCGTACAAAGCTTCAAATAGAGCCATACCAATACTGGACTGATAACTATTATTATATGCAAACTTTACTAGATGCAAATGGTCATCCCATGATCCACCAAAATCCAATATGCAAGCTCTCAAAAGATCTTCTAACACTCGATTCACCCTCTCCGTCTGTCCGTCCGTTTGAGGATGATACGCGGTAGTGAGATGTAATTCTGATCCTAACGCCTCTTGTAAGCTCTTCCAAAATCCACTAGTGAACAACGGATCTCGGTTGCTTACAATGCCTTTGGGTATTCCATGAAATCTTTCTACCCACTTCACATATAGCTCAGCTAACTTAGTTGCCGTTCTATTTGACTTGACGGGTACAAATCTTGCACTCTTGGTTAATCGGTCCACAATCACCCAAATGCTATCATGGCCCGACCTAGTCCTTGGTAACCCATCAATGAAATCCATTGAGACTTGTTCCCATTTCCATTCTGGAACTTCTAATGGTTGTAACAAACCACTAGGCTTCTTTTGCTCAGCTTTAACTAGCTGGCAATTCATGCATTTGGATATAAACTTCCCAACATCTCTTTTCATCCCTTCCCAGTAGTATGTATGCTTCATGTCTCAGTACATCTTGTTACCACCGGGATGTATAGTCAGTTTTGAGTGATGACATTCTCTAAGCACTTCATCTCTCGATCCATTGACATTGGGCACAACAAGTCTTCCATTCTTTCTAAGCCATCCGTCTCGATCAAGCCCATACTTGTTCATCTCTCCGTCGATTCCCATCCCTAACTTTGAGATGATTTCCAATAGGTTAGGATCGTTTCTCTGACTGGAACCAATCCGCTCAATCAAAGTGGGTCCGATCGTCAAAATTGCTAACATTTCTGGATCCAATTCGCACTTTGGTCTGAAATCATACCCCGCGATGTACTCCAGTTGCTTCCATTCCAGAAACATAGCCCCTAAACTGGCATGTCTTCTACTCAATGCATCAGCCACCGCATTACCCTTTCCTGGTGTATATGCGATGTCGAAATCATAGGAAGCTCAGAATTCTAACCATCTTTGCTGTCAGAGATTTAGATCCTTATGAGAGAAGAGATACTCTAACGATTTATGATTGGTAAACAGCTCAAACCTTTCTCCCAAGAGATAATGTCTCCACATCTTCAACGCGAACACGATCGCTGCTAATTCCAAATCATGGGTAGGGTATCTTTTCTCGTGCGGTTTCAATTGCCGACTTGCATAAGCTACAACCCTACCTCCTTGCATCAATACATCACCTGGCCCTGTGCCACATGCATCCGTATATGCTGTCATCTCTTCATTCCCCTTGGGAATGACTAACACTGGTACGCGCATCAACTTTTCCTTTAAACTCTTGAATGCATCCTCGCACTTTTCGTCCTAGACGAAAGCTTGATTCTTCTTGGTCAACTGAGTCAACGGTGCTGCTATCTTGGAGAAATCTTGGATAAACTTACGATAATATCCAGCTAATCCGAAGAAACTTCTTATGTCCGTTGCATTCTTGAGCGTAGACCAATCCTGTACCGTAGCTACCTTCGTAGGATCCACGGCAATACCATTCTCTGAAACAACATGGCCCAAGAATCTCACTTCCCTCCTCCAGAAGTGACACTTAGAAAACTTTGCTTTCAATTGGTGTTTTCTCAACACCTCCATCACTATTCTCAAATGCTCCTTGTGTTCTTCCTCTGTCCTCGAGTAGACCAAGATATCATCCACGAACACAAGAACAAACTTATTCAACTGATCTCTGAATACCCTATTCATAAGATCCACAAAATATGCTGGCGCATTGGTCAACCCGAATGGCATGACCAACCACTCATAAAATCCAGACGACGTCCGAAATGCCGTTTTAGCTATACTCTCAGCTTCCACTCTAAGCTGATGAAATCCTGTCGCGAGATCCAACTGGGAGAATACTCTCGCGCCACTCAACTGATCAAACAAATCATCTATCCTCGGTAGAGGATACTTATTCTTCCTCGTCACTTTATTCAATTCGCTGTAGTCTACACACAATCGAAGGGAACCATCCGCCTTGGTTGCAAACAAAACTGGTGCTCCCCATTCAGAAACACTCCTTCTGATAAATCCCTTCTTCAAAAGATCGCTGACTTGCACCCCGAGCTCTCGTTGCTCCCTTGGTGCCATAAGACGAAGTGGCATCACTATAGGTCTGGCATCTTTCACCAAATCAATACGGAACTCAATCTCTCGATGTGGTGGAAGCCCGGTCACTTCCTCGAAGACATCCGGATACTGGCCAACCACGGGCAAACCTGACAACTCATCTTGTGGGATGTCGAGGGAATTTAGAAAACTAGCCATTACGCCATCACTAGGTAGACCACCAAACACTACCCTCTGCCCATCATCTGCTCTAGCTGTCACCAAAAAGCCCTCACAGTCTACCACCACCCCGTATCTTTGGAGCCAATCGACTCCCAAAATAATGACAAACCCAATAAAGCCCAAAACAAAGAAATCACAAACAAACATGCATCCATGACTCGATAAGACCACATTACGACAAATCATGCTAAGGTTAGTCGAACCACCAATTGGGTTCGTCACTACTAAAGGTCTATCGACAATCTTGGGCTCCAATCCCAACCTATCTACCAGATCACTAGATATGAAAGAACTGGAAGCTCCGGTATCAAACAAAACTCTAACAGGAACATCATAAACATAAAGCATATCTTGAATAACGACATTCTTTCCCTTCTCCGCCGCAGTTGGGGCATTCGACGAAGAAGGAATAGCATTAAGGGCATATGCTTTCACCATCTGCTTTTCTTTAGGGGGTTGCGGACACTTGTCCTTGTGATGTCCCACTTGGCCACAGTTGAAGCACTTCCTTTCCGCTGGCTTGGCCCGACAATTACTAGCATAATGGCCTTTCTTACCACAGCTGAAGCACTCAACATCCTTCTTATTCTTTTTCTTCTGGCCATCCTTAGTCTGATTTTGCTTTCTCTTATTCTAAGAACCATTCTTACCTCCATCGCTTGCTTGCGGCTTTGGCTCCTCTGTAGATGCAACCTCAGTCTTCGTCTTAGGGTAAAGACTTTCTGATCTTAAAGCTTTCCCCACAATCGACTCAAACGTCTCATCGATGTGGTTAATAAGCCTTTCCCCCAAGTATCCATCCAAGCCAGTTATGAACTTCTCGTTCTTCTTCTCGGCAGTATCTATTAGGGATAACCCATATTTTGACAAAGTGTCGAATTCGGCAATATACTCCGAGACAGATCTGCCATTCTGCTTGAGTTCCAAGAATCTCTTAAACAACACTGACTTCTGAGCAGCTGGAATGAACTTATCGCTAAAGCGAACCTTGAACTGATCCCAAGTAATCTTATCCTCTGGGGTAGCTGCCTTTATAGCATTCCACCAATTCATTGCCCGTCCTTACAGCTGACGGGATGCTAGCCTTCTCTTCATCGCATCTTCGATACCCAAGTCTTCGAAGATACGCTCGCAGCTATCCAGCCAATCCTGAACATCCGTAGCCGACTCCGTTCCGTGGAATGGCTTCCCACCAAGACTAGTATAATCCTAGTTCAGCTTGGCGAAATCGACCCTAGGCGCCTGCACTACTGGACCACCACCATTACCAGCATTAGGAGCTGCCCTCTGCACATCCCCAAGCATCTCTCTCATGAGGTCAGTAAACTTCGTCCTCATCTCAGCAGCATTCCCATTATTGGCTCCTCTACCAGTACCCCTTACGTATCGGCTCATCATTCAATCTGCACAGAGAAAACGATTAACCATCTCCATAGTGGTGCCAGTGTAGTGCGACTTCATCCTTAGATATACTAATAGTATATATATATAGCTTTTGAAAACAAAAATAATCATAAATACGCGCTCTTATATACGTATACTATCTCTCCCTGATAACTTCCCTAGGTTAACTACGCAACCTGGCTCTGATACCAAGTGTGACGGCCCACCCCGCATCAGCCGGCATCTCCTTCCAAAGTGCGTTGTACACATACCCGACTAACACGGAACGGTCGCCAAAGAAAGGAAAGAAGAGAGTGAACTAACAAGGAACCTGTAGAATGTCTCACAGCGCATGAAACAAAATATAATAATAATATACTTGACATAAAATAGGCGAGAAAGCGCATAAGCTGGTAACTAAAATCAACATCAACATCAAAGTAGCGGAAATCCAAATACAGCTTATTACAACTTTCCAAATTACTGTCTCTAAACAAAATAAAGAAAGGTACACCACTAATGCCCAAAGTAGTGACCGCAGCAACACAGGGAGAATATCTATATATATGTATCATACGTTGAAGCCTCTTGCTCGTCTCCGGGTCAGCTACTCATGCATACACAGCTAACTTGTCTCTAGTCTGCTCGTGAGAGCACCCAAAGTAATAAGAAAAGACATAAAACTCTAGGTCAGACAAAAATTCTGGTATGAGCGATAAGCAGCTAAACAGAACAATTACAGGTATACTAAACCATACCTGAACTTGGACCTACAACCAAAGAGTTAGCACAACATACCGTACACTACTCTAAGGTGCCACTAAACAGATGGTGAAAAGAATATGGGGGTGGGGGTGTGCATGTCATAATGATGGCAAACAAATCAAACATAGCAACCATCCTCACATCTCTCACTCGGTGCGTAAAGCATACGATGTCCACCACTGTCAATCAGTAGACCCATCGAAGTAGTGACGGAGTTCGACTTGTACAACTACTGCTACCACCAAGCTTACCTCATGGAGTCATGACCAAATCTTTACAAATGACCCCACCTCATTGGTCTATAGCTCTTTAGTCGTACCTAGGCCACTGTGGCCCTGAATCCGTTCACGTACTCCCTACACATAGTGATTCAAAGTTACAGACATCGACAACCCCTTAGCACACGTCCCGCAGCAAAGCCCAATCATGAAGTTAACTCGTTGGTTTCCAACTGGATCCTGAGTACAAACTTCCTACTTGGACTACCTTTGCATCTCGGGTTTTTGGTCATCACTGGATCGGTTCGGGTCTCCCCCTAGTCATCGGTTCGGTTCGGGTTGCCCAGTCACTGGACATCGTCTCGGTTCAGATCTCCCACATCGCATTGATTCGGTTCGGATATACAGGCTTCGGTTCGGTTCGGTGTACCCTTGCTCCATCGGTTCGGTTCGGGTTCCTGGTCACGGTCCGATCCACTTCCTCATTCTCTTTCGCTCCGATCCCCCCTCACTTCCCTTCAAGTCAATACGGATCCCCCTTCCTAAGCTCGATCCGATCCCAGCTCAACCATAGTGGCCTTCCTTTTTGCCATACTCTCACTTGTGCCAAGCCTCGGTTCAGTTCGGTGATCTCTTCCCCTGCCCACTATCCGGTCCGAGCCCATCCAGCCGATCCGATCCGAAAACCTGCATCAATCTCCTGTAACTTTTCCAGCGAGTGTTTACGCCATTCAATGATGTTTTTGACCATTCTAACTATTCTAAACAATCATAAGACATACCAAACAGTCATAGCAACAAGTAGAAGTGACCCAAAACACCAAAGTATCAATATGATAGGTTAAAATGGATCAAACTTAGCTAAAAACCCATATTTTCCCTTAAGCATGTTTAGGCATAATTAATCATAGGATTAACAAAACTTAACCAAATTAACCAAATTTTCTAACAGAGGCCTAAAACATTATTTCGAATTTTATAAATATTTTTCCAGAATTTATTAATGTATAATTTCGCTAATCTTCACTAATTACCCTTAATTAACTGTAATTAGTGCAAAACTATGCAAATCACTCACCTTAGCCACAAATAAAACCTCAAAACTGAAATGAATCTCTGTTTGGCGCTGTTCCCAATGTAACACAGCAGCTCTAACCTTGCTTTGGTGCTTTCTCTCCTTAATTTGATGTAGTTTAAGCCAAAACTTGATTAAGAAGTGATTAAGGTCGTTTTTAGATGTTGGAGGTCATTGTTAGGGTTTTCTATGATGTTTGTGGCGGTTGGAAAATGTCTAAAACCAAAATCCCTAACCCTAACAGCCCTTAAATACTCGAAATCCCGAAATTCCTCAATGGGCCTAGTTGTTAACAACCCAATTAAGCCCGGTTAAGCAGTTTTATACATTCTAAACCTTAATTCAGCCATATCTCCCAAACGGTAAGTCCGTTTGGCTAATGTGACCAACCTACGGAATTGTAAACCATCATCCGGAGCCAATGGAAGTGGTTTTAGGTCAAAATTTCTTTCCAGTCAAAAGTTATGGCTGAAACAAGATCAGCTAGGGGCAAAACGGTCATTTAAAAATCGGGAAAAATCATGAACATGGGAAATGACCCCAATAGTCGTCTCCCAAAGTTACATGACCATACGACTTCGTATGGGAAAGAAATAAATATTCTACGATCCTTCGATGCGTAGAATGCGGGTCGTTATAGGAGGCACCTTATTCCTCGTCCCATACGTCCAATATAGGAGAGAGGTCCTCGCATATCCGGTCGATCTCCAAGTACGCTTAGACGATCACCACTTATTACCTCGTCTTGGGTGTACAGCCCAATCAAGCCATCAGTAATCATCCAAATGATGTTAAGACCTCCGGTCTTCAACCACCGTCTTCATCGCCGACTCATCGCCGATTCAGTTATTCAGAATGGGATAAACCCAATCTTTCCGAATAACTCGCGTATATAATAAACAAGTGCTACACAAACACCATATACACATCATTCCAAATCAGAATATTCTTTTATTCAAATATTCTTATACTTTGGGAAAGGTTCCCATTAATTTTATCAAAGATAAATTCTTTAAATTTATTCTTTAATCTTCCTTTGGAAATCAATTCAAACCAAATTAAGGTTTGTCCAAACTAGTCGGGATTAGCGAACCTTACCGAAGTAATTGTATGTTTAATTTCCCAATCCCAACCTATTCATCCCATGAAGTAAAATTGGTAATACTTCATATCTAACACCACGGTGTTATCGGTAAAATTAATTACCAATTCACGTTCAAATCTAATTAAAGATTTAACTATCGCTTGGTGCAAAACTGGTGATACTCCATTCTCGATCATTTCTTGAATTTGATAATTTTAGTTATCAGATTCACCTTTCAATCTAATTAAAGATTCATTAAAACTCAAATTCAGTTTTAAATCTCCAAAAATCATTATTTAATGATTTTCTTTAAAGTTAAGAAATTAATCTTATCTTTAACTGGGTTAAAGAACTAATGTCATTTAAAACACAGCTCACGATAAACCCAAAATCTCATTCCATTAACAATGGAATTTTCGTGGAAAACAGATCGATATATATAATCAATATAAACTTCCATATCCAACCGATAATATAAATGGAATAACGGCAAAGCTTTTTAAATTCCATATATATTAACAGTCTTCCTCTACAGAAGATCACTTCGGTTATTACCAAATCGAATTCCATTCAATTCCAATTTAATATGTTAAATTGGAAAACTTTACATTGGAAAATCTCCTTTAAATCTTAACAAAAGATTTATAAATCATATTTCACTGTAAACCGGGTTAAAGAATATGAATGTCGTTAAAACACAGTTCACGATAAACCCAATTCACATCCCATTTTATTCCAATTATTACATATAATTGGAAACTCTAACAATCTTAATTAAAAGATTTATCTCTTCACATGGGGTTCAAGAACAGTGTTACTAAAGAGCCCATCCCGTCAGTCTCTAACCGTAAATTAGTAAGAGAACAATTCCCTAAGTAATAATCCCGAAGGCCGAAACCAACATCAGATCAATACCCAGGAAACCATTCAACTTAGCTAATCTCCAGTTAGTTTCTAATTTTATTAACTCTATTGGGTTTAAGAACAGTATTATTAAAGATAACATTTACGACAAACCCAAAATCTCATTCCATTGTTAATCGGGTTAAAGAACAAGTGTTATTTAAAACACCGTTCACGATGAACCCAAAAACCAAATTTAATTTAATTCCAATTAAATGTTAATTAATTGGTAAACATCATTAAATATTAATAAAAAGATTTATATCCTTTCTCAACTGGGTTTAAGAACAGTGTTAATGAAGACACCGTTCACGATAAACCCAAAATCCCATTTGATATTAAATACAAGGCTTTGAATAGAAAATATATCGGCTTATATTCAATATCAAATTCTGAAACCAACAAATATCGTATCGGAATAACGATATATATATCTTCCAAATTCGTCCACAATATTCGTATAATCACGGAATCCAATACCGAAATATTCTAAAGATACTTTTGATTCAAATCCATTCCAATTCTTATATTGGAAATTTCTGGTTATATTAAAACCGTTTCAAATCCAATTTATTTATTTAAAAATATTGGATTATAATTCTAGTTCATAACTAGTTCATTTCGATAAAAATATATTTTTATCTTTTCAAATACGGAATTTTTCATCCCAATTCTTTCCAAATCATTTATTATGATTTTGCACAAATTATCGATATTTTTAATAATTTTATCAAGGCCCGTACAGTCGATTTCCATAAACGGTCATCGAACTACACTTACAACGACCTTTTCCAAATTTAATTTGGACATAATTCCAGATCCAACCATTAGATTTCAAATCTCTTATATTCGTTGGAAAGCTCTTTCCGATGCGAACCCAACGGTTCCGGTTTTAGGAGAATCCGACAGTCGGATCTCCCGTAACGTCAATTCGAAGTCAATGGTCGAAATTCGCGAATGGTCGTTGCGCGTTCTATTCAGGCCATTAAATATATATAATATATATAAATTATATATTTCGTTGATTTCAATTCAAAACGTATTTTATAAATCGTATTTACTTTGTTCTAAAAACGATTTCAACTTCATATCCAATTTTAAATCAAAACTGAATATTCCATATCATTAATATATAAATGATAATATTTTCAAAACATTAGATTTTGAAATCATTTCCTTTTCGATATTCATTATAAAAATGAATAAAATCGATATAAATATCGTTCACGTGAAAATGACGTTAATCTAATCAACACGACTTTATATATTTAAATATTTTCGTGTCCATCCCAAATCGGACATCAAAATCATATTTTGATCCATTACTGAATATTATTTTAAAATATTAGGTATTTTAAAATTTTCATTATTCGCCATTTTAAAATATCCGTTATTTTAAAATATTCGTTCTTTCCGAATTGGAATCAGACACGGTCAATTACCATATAATTTTATTTATATGGATTTCATACACACATGTACACAACAATAATCAAACACAGTCAACCATCATCCAGAGTGCATTACACAACTGCATAAGCGTTAAATATGAATAATCAACGCTTATAATAGTCTGTCAACCAATCGATTGACATACAACTAAATATTGGGATTAGTGTATGTCCAATATCATCTCAATACCCGTGAGGGGTTTTCAAACAACAAACACTGATTATTATTTGTGTAGTTGAGCGATGTGTAAAATATTATCGTCCCAATCAATATCAGTCAAATGGGTGTACATAAAAAAATCGTCCGATTTGTAAATGAATATTTATTTTCAACACATAACCATTTTATATGGTTTATATATCCAATAAAAAATTATATTTTTATTGTTCAAATATTTTATTCCATACATGAATATTTTATATATTATATTCATTCAATAAAAATGATATTTTTATAGTTCAAATATTTTATTCCATACGATACAATCAACAATCACAATACAGTCCATTTCCACACACAATACAATCAAACAAGCCGTTCATGGTCAGTGGACGACGATGTCAGGAGCTACTAAGCCCCGTCTGCAACCTAGTATATATTTAAATGTAAAATAATTAGTGAGGAGTTATCATCTTTGGTTTCCACTCCGTCAGTCTTTAATTGACGGTTTTGGTACCGTTTGGATTTAAATTTGCTCCAAATTCAAACAAGCTCCAATTTGGATCCAGCCAGTTTTGTTGCGAAGCTCTCGACTCCACGATCGCAATGGTCCTATTTCATACGATTTGAAGTTCGTGGCAAAAAGATATTAATATACGAACATGGAATATTATTTTAATAATAAGATCACTATTCACCTTCTTCTCCAAACGACACCCTCAACTTAAAATGCTCGCCACGGCCAAAGCATAATTCGGAATTGCACGAAACCAGCGCCATTCTCTTCGGCTTCTCTCCGTTTTTCCACGCCTGGTGGTCTCCCCCTCCAGTTCGTCACGTGGGCCTCATGATCTGCAGTTGAACGGAAAACTGCTGTGTTCATTCAACTTAGTGCTGCGGCCGCCTCGGTGCTCCAAATGCCCCCAAAATTTTAAAGTAGCTTGGTCTTGACCTCCCGGACAATTTTCCCCTTGGTCCATTTGCCTGAAAATGCACGGATCGACGTAAAATTGCTCATCTTTGCGAATGTCCCATTTCCAGCATCCCTCCAATAAAATTGACATTCCGGCCAACTCCGGCCACCTAGGACCATGCCACCACCGCCAAAAGCTTCTTATGCTTCCACTCTACCATCCCTCCAAACCGCTCGACCTAATTCTCTATGTGGGGCCCATAGCAACCAAAATATGAAAACCGACCTGCTGCACTTCGAGCTCAATTTCGACCAAACCACTAGTCCAATCACCACCGAATTTTTACAGTAGCTAGTAGTCATCATGCTCTACAATCTTAGAAAATTTCATGGCCTAAATCTTTACATTATGGGAGATATAAATTATTTAGTTTCAGGGGCTTTTCGCAAAATTTGAGAAAAGAGGAAGTGAGAGGGGCTGCTGCCAATTTTTGGAGGGAGAAGAGAAGCGAGGGTTTGTGGAGAGAAAAGATGTTATATAGTGGTGGTTTTTGAATTTTTTATTATTTCTCTAGTTAGCGCTCTCTTCGTTCAACGTTTATTGATGCCACGCTTACAAACGAACTCCGTTAGCGATGAAAATTGACATGCTGCTTTGTCTTGACGATACGGTCCCAGCAAAACTGGTTTCGTCGAATTCCGAGTCCATTTGCTCAGAAAGTTCTGTTTGTCTTAAGTGACTGATCGATTCACAATTTATTGTATACGGCCACATACTAGCTCCAAAAATTACGAAATTTGGAATTCTCTCTATATTTTTCAAATATGGTTTCAACAAAACTAATTTCGTCGAATTTGGAGACCGTTTGAAAAACGGTCATTTTCCAGTCGATTAAATTCAAACTAAAATGACCAAACACGTTTAAATTCACCACGCTCACATATTGATTCCAAAAATAATGAAAATTGGAATCTAGCAATAATTTGACATTCCGGATCCAACAAAAGTGGTCTCGTCGAAAACGGAGGTCGTTTGCAAAATTCCTATTTTTAAGGGCTATATATTTCCATAGCGATTATTCTAAATTTTCAACTGGACATAACTTTTTATTCCCATAATAAAATCTGGATTTTTCAGATTCGTTGGAAAGATATTTTCAAACAGATTCGAATATTTCTGGTTTCACTAAAATCCGGTTTATTTTGAATCCTGTACATTCATTTGAAATTTGAAATCAAAATTTTAAACTACATCACCATTTCGAATTTATTTTATAATTAAAATAAATATTTATATTCTAATTTCGATTTTAAATAAATATATACGTTCTAATTCTATTCAAATAAATTTCTAGTCGTTATTATTTAAAATAAATCATTTTAAATATTCAAAATCCATTAAAATTGCCAAAATCAAAGTTTTTAATTGGTTCTTATTTTCCGAGTTGTTACAATCTCCACCATTTAAAATCTTTTCGTCCTCGAAAAGGAACGGAGCTGAAAGTTGTTTTACTAATCAACTCAACTTTCATTCTGGCGTTCATTCTTCAACTTTTCAGTTTCTAAGAATTTTCTAATTCTTCAAAAATTTGGCTAACACCGTAAATTTTCGAAATATTTCGCCATAACCTCCTTTGTACGGGGGGGGGGGGGGCACTGGGAAAATCCCCAAACCGCCACACAAGCCCTCTCATCTCAAAAAGAAAAAGAAAAAGTCAAGCGGCTAGCCAATCGGCTCATAAAATCATCCAAACCCAATAAATTAGTAAACATGTACCTATTTGTCGGGCATACAAATTTATTCCGCTGCTCTAGCCTCCTCGCAATGACCCGTTCAATCATATATATGTACATGCATGCAATTCGAAACAATTTTCAATTCAGTTCAATATTTTGATTCGATTTGGCTAAGTTTACCCTCATTCCACTTATGGGTTTTATGGTTCCAATATATTTTTATTAATCAGAATAATAATCAAACAACACAACCAGCAATCAATTAGTTGATTATCGTTTCAATCACATAAATTGTTATATATACTAAAAATCCCTTTTTGATGCCAAATCACAACAATAGACTATATCTAGTTTTGGTTCTCACACCAGTCAATTGGAAACATATAGATATCCCGCCTTCGAAACTCGAACACAAGCACTGATGATGCTATAACGATCATCAGGATCATCTCCGGGCGACTAGAGTGTGATTTTATATCTACCCAGTATATTAAAACTTCGAATATACGTTCATGACGCGTACATGCAAAATCTCATATACTCGATTGTCAAAATTCAATATAAAATAATATACTCAAATACATATAAAATGGTTTAAATTTTCAAAATAAAATTGGTTTTCATTTTTATTTTTAAAAATAACTCTCTTCTCACTTGTTCTAGGATACTACTGATCCCATCTCTAACTAGTCATTCTTATTGGATATTCCTAATCCAATCTCTGATGAATTCTTTCGTTTGGTTCTAACGTGTCTTGTTCTCGAGCTCTGTAAACCAAAGCTCTGATACCAGCTGAAACGACCCGAACTTCCCCGTGAAGGAAAGCTCGGATTGAGTTGAGAACACGACCAATCTGAACACAAACAGAAGAACATTTTATTTTTTATTACAACAATTTACATCAGAGTACAAAAATATACAGAGTATGAACAAATATTATACATCAGAAAAATATCAGAGATTTACAAGTTATAATGCAGCAGAAAATAATACAAAATACAACTAAAAGGAATATACGAATACAGAGCTTTCCGAATATCACTCCAGTTGTAAACCAGGATCCTGTGAATATAATATCTGCAAAACCAAAACTACTAGCTGCCCGTATGGAAAATAGGGGCAATCATAGTTTAGGTTAAAACAATAAACTCTAGGTCAGTCATGTGACTGGTGTCAGAACTAAAACAGTTATTTAAAACTTTACTTTAAAATAAAGTAAATCAAGGGACCAAGCCGTATAACACGGAAAGGGTTTCCTCCCAAGAATACCAGTGCATATTACAAAACGATGCAATGCTTTTTGGAAAAATGAAGCTATTATAAGACCCAGGTCCCATCACATAATGCAACGCAAGCCGGAGGATAGGGTTTTCCCTTATAATAGCCAAACATGCTTGGTACGTTTAAAACAAATCATTTGATACTATTATAAGTGCGTAGTGTATAAAACAACTTCAAATATAAATGTATCAATCCTAGGCGGCATGGGTACCATATATCATGTCTCCAATACTAGGATCTACAATCAAAACCGAAATGTCGCCAAAAATTACGAAAATTGGAATTCTCTCTATGTTTTTCAAATACGGTGCCAACAAAACTAATTTCATCGAATTTGGAGACAATTTGAAAAACGGTCATCTTTTAGTCGATTAAATTCAAAATAAAATGACCAAACACGTTTAAATCACCACGTTGACATATTGATTCCAAAAATTATGAAAATTGGAATCTAGCAATAATTTGACATTCCCGATCCAACAAAAGTGGTCTCGTCGAAAACGGAGGTTTTTTGCGAAATTCCTATTTTTAAGGGCTATATATTTCCATAGCGACTATTCTGAATTTTCAACTAGACATAACTTTTTATTCCCGCTATGAAATCTGGATTTTTCACATTCGTTGGAAAGACATTTTCAAATAGATTCAAATATTTTTGGTTTCACTAAAATCTGGTTTATTTTGAATGCTGTACATTCATTTGAAATTTGAAATCGAATTTTCAAACTACCGCGCCATTTCCAATTTATTTTATAATTAAAATAAATATTTATATTCTAATTTCGATTTTAAATAAATATATACGTTCTAATTCTATTCAAATAAATTTCTAGTCATTATTATTTAAAATAAATCATTTTAAATATTCAAAATCCATTAAAATTGCCAAAATAAAATTTTTAAATTGGTTCTGATTTTCCGGGTATAGATTGTAACAACCCAGAATTTCAGAACGAATTTTAAATTTTAATTTAAGCTATTTTGAGGAATATGGAGTATAAATTTGTTATTTTTATGAAATAAAAATTTGAAATAACTTTAAAATTAGTTTTATATACTATTTGATTTAAAACAAACTCAGTAAAATTATTAAATTAAATCATTGAATATAAATTGGTACTAAATAAAATTTATGATATTATTAATAGGATTTATTAATTTTTGCTGAAAGATTGTTTGGAAATAATGTGCTCATTATAGAAGAAATAAATTCCAATACATACATTTATAAACGTTGTGCCGAATAAACGAGATTTACATGACTAACCGGTTTGAATTTTTAATGTTAAGATTCCTTTGTTGTTTAATACGAACGTTATAGAAAGGCAAGAGTTGCTACCGTTATTAATCAAGAAATGAATTATTTTAATTTTGATCTGGTAATTTGGTTTAAAAGGAAAGATGTATGGTTAATGTGAACTTGGACTTTTATTTTTGAACATAACATTTACTATTAAAAATGAGATGGCGTTCAAACATTTTTACCAAGATCTAACGTTATTACAAGTTTGAACCGTAACAATGAAAATAAGATTAGCTTTGAAATAAATCTTGAACTTAATTTTGGTAAGAAAAGATATGCCTACGCTTGGAATTCAATTTAGTATCTCGATAATTATTTAACATTCATTCTAAAAATAAAAAGAAGGAGCGCACTATGAATATAGTATTTAGATAAACGTTGTCAAAATTTATGATGTTAACAAATAAAGAACCGTTTGAATGTTTAAAACTTGACTTTAATACTAAAATCAATAAAGTCTGTTTAAGGAAGGATTTATTGATTTTGAACAAAAAATTTATTGACATAGTAAAATATCGTTGATTTATTTCAAATCAAACCATTAAGTTAATGGAAATTAAACATAAGTTTGAGGTTTTAATGGTGATTAATTTTAGTAGACCAATAAGTCTAAATTTATTACCATATTATTTATAGTACAATTGTAACGACTAGGAATTTCGCTCGATCCGAATCGATCGTTAAACCGACCAAGACCGTTCAAAACCCCCGATCATAATGAGAACACGACAAATCAGAACGCAGACAGAAGAACATTTCATTGTTTATTACAACAATTCCATCAGAATACAAGAATATTACAGAGTATGAATAAATATTATACAACAGGGAAAATCAGAGATTTAAATACAATACTGCAGCGGAAAAATAATACAAAACATAACTGAAAGAAAATACACGGATACAGAGCTTTTCGAATATCATTCCAGCTATAAACCAGGATCCTGTGAATATAAATCTGCAAAACCCAACTACTAGCTGCCCGTGCGGAAATAAGGGCACCCAGAGTTTAGGTTAAAACAATAAACTCCAGGCCAGTCATGTGACTGGTGTGAGAACTAAAACAGTTATAAATCTTTATTTTAAAGTTCGGTAAATCAAGGGACCACGCCGTATAACACGGAATGGGTTTCCTCCAAAGAATACTAGTGCATAAAACTAACAGCGCAATGCTAAACAAAGAAAAATGAAGCTATTATAAGACCCAGGTCCCATCACACAATGAAATGCAAGCCAGAGGATAAGGTTTTTACCTTATAATAGCCAAAGCATGCTTGATACGTTAAAAACACATTATTTGATACTATAATAAATGTATAGTGTCAAAACATTTTCAATCATAAATATCAATCCAAGGCGGCATGAATGACCCATACCACTATGTCGCCATACTAGGTTCTACAAATAAAACCGAATGACATGTATTGGAAATTGGATCCCATCATGAGTCGAGGCAAGGGTCAAGCTCCTCTTCGATTCAAGACACTCTTGCAAATGTCTCAGGACCCCAAAATGATCCTTGGATGCTTCAGGGCCGGTCCTCTCTTACTTTTGAGGATTAGTTATTCCTGAACACACGTTTCCCGGTCCTAACAGACCTAATAATCGAGGCGCCTCATCCAACAACCACATAGGTGAAAAGTGTATAAATGTCAGCCAGTTTAAGCACTGACACCACCTATAGCTAGAAAGAAACGTCGTGCTCTCGCTGTAGTCCGTATCTCGTTTTTGACTTATACCGAGGTGTGAGGCTCGCGAATTCACGCTATACACAAAGCTGCGCCACACAGGCCGTGCTTTGATCATCAACCACAAGACTTTGCTTTGCAACAGAAGCCTTGATCATTTGCCACTTAGGCGTGCCACACAGGAAATTCATGCCATGCGATTGATATCTATCGATATATAACCTTTGAGCTCGTACGTCTCAGAGAAGGGCGTTAAGCAAGAGAATAAATTCTCCGCCGCCAAACAGATATATATTTAATAGGAATCAATCACACAGAATAAAATCCAATGTCAGACACACAGTCCATTTATAAGTTCATTCTGGGTCTGAACGAAACCGGAGGAACTTTCCTCGCATATCCATCGATCTCCAAGTACGTCTGGACGATCACCAACTGATTCCCTCATCTTGGGTGTACAGCCCAATCAAGATCGTCAGTATTCACCCAAACAATGTGAAGACTTCCGGTCTTCAACCACCGTCTTCATCTTCGACTTATCGTCGAATCAGTTATTCAGAATGGGTATAAACCCGGCCTTTCCGAATAACCCGTGGATATAATAAACACGTGTTACACAAACACAACATACGCCTCATTCCAATTCAGAATATTCTTTTATTCAACTTTTCACATTCTTAGGGAAAGGTTCCCATTAATTTTATCAAAGATAAATTCTTTAAAATTTATTCTTTAATCTTCCTTTGAATATCATTTCAAACTAGTCGGGATTAGCGAACCACACCGAAGTAATTATTTATATTATTTCCCAATCCCAACCTATTTATCCCATGGAGCAAAACTGGTAATACCCCATATCTAACACCACGGTGTTATCGGTAAAACTAATTACCATTTCACGTTCAAATCTAATTAAAGATTTAACTATCGCTTTGGAGGAAAACTGGTGATACTCCATTCTCGATCATTTCAATCTAATTAAAGATTTACTTAAAACTCCACTTAGTTTTAAAGATTTAATTGGGTTAAAGAACCGACGTCATTTAAAACACGGTTCACGATAAACCCAAAATTCCATTTGATATTAAATACAAAGCTCTGAATAGAAAATATATCGGCTTATATTCAATATCAAATTCTAATTATTTTAAAACCACTTCAAACCCAATTTATTTATTTAAAAATATTGGATTTTAAATCTAGTTCAAAACTAGTTCATTTTGATAAAAATATATTTTATCCTTTCAAATAGGGAATTTTTCATCCCAGTTCTTTCCAATTCACATATCTTGAATTTACACAAATTATAGATATTTTTAATAATTTTATCAAGGCCCGTACATTCGATTTCCAATAACGGTCGTCGAACTGCACTTACAGCGACCTTTTCTAAATTTGATTTGGACGTGTCTCCAAATCCAGCCGTTAGATTTCAAATTTCTAATATTCATTGGAAAGCTCTTTTGGATACGAACCCAACGGTTCCGGTTTCAGGATAATCCGACGATCGGGTCTCCCGTAACGTCAATTCGAAGTCAATGGTCGAAATTCACGAATTGTCGCGGCGCGTTCTATTCCGGCCATTTAATATATATAATAAATATATTATATATACTTCGTCGATTTCAATTCTAAACGTATTTTATATTTCGTTTAAAATTAGTTTTCAAAACGATTTCAACTTCATATTCAATTTTAAATCAAAATTGAATATTCCATATTGAGACGACCCGAACTTCCCCGTGAAGGAAAGCACGGATAGAATTGAGGACAAGACAAAATAGAACGCAAACAGAAGAACATTTCATTGTTATTACAACAATTCCATCAGATGCAAGAATATACAGAGTATAAATGAATAAATTACATTCGATAAATATCAGAGATTACAATAAATTACATAGCAGCGGAAAATAATACAAAATACAACTGAAAGTGATACACGGATACAGAGCTTTCCGAGCATCGTTCCAACTGTAAATCAAGACCCTGTGAATATAAATCTGCAAAACCAAAACTACTAGCTGCCCGTGCGGAAAATAGGGGCACCCAGAGTTTAGGTTAAAACAATAAACTCCAGGTCAGTCATGTGACTGGTGTGAGAACTAAAACAGTTATTAATATTGGTTTTAAAGTTTGGTAAATCAAGGGACCACGCCGTATAACACGGAACGGGTTTCCTCCCAAGAATACCAGTGCATAGAACAAACAGCGCAATGCTAAATAAAGAAAAATGAAGCTGTTATAAGACCCAGGTCCCATCACACAATGCAACGCAAGCCGGAGGATAGGGTTTTCCCTTATAACAGCCAAAGCATGCTTGATACGTTTAAAACACGTTATTTGATACTATTATAAGTGTATAGTGTCAAAACAATTTCAATCATAAATATCAATCATAGACGGCATGGGTACCATATATCATGTCGCCATACTAGTTCTACAATTAAAACCGCAATACACGTATTGGAAATTGGATTCCATCATGAGTCGAGGCAAGGGGCAAGCTCCTCTCCGCGTTCGAGACACTCTAGCAAATGCCTCAGGACCCCACTATGATCCTTGGATCTTCAGGGCCGGTCCTCTCTTACTTTTGAGGATTAGTTATTCCTGAACACACGTTTCCCGGTCCTTACAGACCTATATCCGAGGCGCCTCATATCCAACAACCACACAGGTGAAAAGTATATAAATGTCAGGGCTGGTAGGTCACTGACACCACCCTAGCTAGAAAGAAACGTCGTGCTCTCCCTGCAGTCACTATCCCGTTTTTGACTCATACCAAGGTGTGAGGCTCGCGAATTCACGTTATACACAAAGCTACGCCACACAGGCCGTGCTTTGATCATCAACCACAAGACTTTGCTTTTCAACAGAAGCCTTGATCAATTGCCACTTACGCATGCCACATTGGCAATTCACTCCATGCGACTGATGTCCATCGATATACAACCTCTGAGCTCGTACGTCTCAGAGAAGGGCGTTAAGCAAGAGAATAAATTCTCCGCCGCCAAACAGATGTATATTTAATAGAGATCAATCAACACAGAATAAAATCCAATGTCAGACACACAATCCATTTACAAGTTCGTTCTGGGTCTGAACGAAACCGGAGGCACTTTCCTCGCATATCCATCCATCTCCAAGTACGTCTGGACGATCACCAACTGATTCCCTCATCCTGGGTGTACAGCCCAATCAAGATCATCAGTAATCACCCAAACGATGTGAAGACTTCCGGTCTTCAACCACCGTCTTCATCTTCGACATCTCGTCGAATCGGTTATTCAGAATGGGTATAACCCGGCCTTTCTGAATAACCCACGTATATAATAAACGAATGTTACACAAAGACCACAAACGCCTCATTCCAATTCAGAATATTCTTTTATTCACAAAATCACATTCTTAGGGAAAGGTTCCCATTAATTTTGTCAAAGATAAATTCTTCTAAATTTATTCTTTAATCTTCCTTTGGATATCATTTCAAACTAGTCGAGATTAACGAACCACACCGAAGTAATTATTTAGTTTATTTCCCAATCCCAACCTATATATCCCATGGAGCAAAACTGGTGATACTCCATATCTAACACCACGGTGTTATCGGTAAAATTAATTACCATTTCACTTTCAAATCTAATTAAAGATTTAACTATCGCTTTGGAGCAAAACTGGTGGTACTCCATTCTCGATCACCTTTCAAATTTGATAATTTAAATTATCAATTCACATTTTTAATCTAATTAAAGATTCATTAAAACTCCACTTAGTTTTAATCTTTTCAAAAATCAATATTATGTCTTTAACTGGGTTAAAGAACCAATGTCTTCTAAAACACGATTCACGACAAACCCAAATCACATTTGATATTAAATACAAGGCTCTGAATAGAAAATATATCGGCTTATATTCAATATCAAATTCTGAAACCAACAAATATCGTATTGGAAATAACGATATAAAATATCTTTCAAATCCCCATAACAATATTTGTATAGTCACGAAATCCAACATCGAAATATCCCGAAGATAATTTCGATTCAACTCCAGTCCAATCCACGTATTGGGAATATTGATTATCTTTAAAATCACTTTCAAATTCAATTTATTTATTTCACAAATAAATTGATTTTAATTCTAGTTCAAAACTAGTTCATTTCGACAAAAATCTATTTTTATCTTTTCAAATGTGGAATTCTCCAGCTCAGTTCTTCCCAAATCATTTCTTATGATTTTACACAAATTATTCATATTTTTAATAATTTTATCAAGGCCCGTACAGTCGATTTCCATCAACGGCCATCGAACTGCACTTACAGCGACCTTTTTCGAATTTGATTTGGACATAATTCCAAATCCAACTGTTAGATTTCAAATTTCTAATATTCATTGGAAAGCTCTTTTCGATACGAACCCAACGGTTCCGGTTTTAGGAGTATCCGACGGTCGGATCTCCCGCAATGTCCGTTTGAAATAAATGGTCGAAATTCACGAACTGCCGCGGCGCGGCGCGTTCTATTCAGGCCATTATATATATATATATAATATATAATATATATTTCGTCGATTTCTATTTAAAACGTATTTTACAAATCGTTTTAAATTCGTTTTCAAAACCCTTTCAACACTACATTCAATTTCGAATCGATTTGATTTCAATTCAATTCGAGTTCATTTCAATCCAATTCAAATTCAAATTCGTTTCAATTCAATTCGAATTTACCTTCTATTTGATCTAATTCGAATTCGTTTCAAATTGATTTCAATTCAATTTCAGTTTGTTTTAAATTTCAATTTCAATCTAATTCAATTTGAATTCATTTCTATTTTACTCGAATTCAAATTCACTTTCTATTCAATTCGAATCGAATTCATTTCAAATTGATTCAATAAAATTTCAATTTTTAATCTAATTCAATTTGAATTTCCTTTCAAAATATTAAATTTTGAAATCACTTTTCAACATTCATTATACAACAAATAAAATCGATATAAATATCGTTCGCGTCAAAATAACGCATCTCTAATCAACACGGCTTTATATATTTCAATAAATTCGTTATTCTATTCAACAAATGAATATTTATTTCATTCAACACATGAATCTATATTTCTTTCAACGCACGACTAATCTCAACACATGAGTACTGTCAACACATCACTATTTTTGTTATGTAAAATATTTTATAAAACTATGGTATCTATCATTTGATTTTCAATTAGACTTCTACTGGGAAGTAGTTCTAATTTTAAATATGATAAAGATGTAATTTTTATTATTTAAAATATTTCACTCAACACATGAATAGTTTCAACACATGAATTTTCCTTTATAATATTCATTATTTTCCCGATTGGAATGAGGCCCAATCAATCACCATATAATGTCAATTATATGGATTCCCATACAACACATGTATATAATAGCATTGAAAAATAATCAACCTTCAACCAAAGTGCACTACACTGTATAAGCATCAAATATAGATATCTAACGCTTATAACAGCCTGTCAATCAATCGATCGACATATTTAATCAATCAGGATGAGTGAACTTCAAATTTCATCCCAACACCCGTGTAGGGTTTCAAACAATCAAACACAGATTTTATTTGTGCAGTTGGGCGACGTGTAAAATTTATCGACCCAATCAATATCAGTCAAATTAGTGTATATAAACAAATCGGCCGATTTGTTTATAAATATGCATTTATTCACTTTCACGTTAAAAATTATATTTTTAACGATAAACATTTTATTTCAACACATGAATTCCTATTCAGTTCATTTACACAATAAAAATGATATTTTCATTTTTCTAACATATTTTAGAAAATTTTGGCGGCATAACGGCACGATACTAGAAACGGGACAAGGCCTAGCCTTATCCCCGGTCTAGTGAAGGCCCACGCCATTCACACATCAATCAAATCCATTCCATTTCACCAAAAAATTCAATTCAAACCAATTAGACTAACCAACCACACAACCAAACAATTTAACAAACAAGTCATCCATGGTCTGTGGATGACGGGTGTCGGGTGCTACTAAGCACCGTTTGCATCCTAGTATATATATATAACTAGAAAAAGAAATTGAAAGGTGAGAAGTTCTCACAGAGGGTTCCACTCCTCCATTTTATTTCTGAATTGTCTGGATTCTGTTTTGCTGCCGGTCAGTTCCATCGCAATCTTATTCACACTGTTCATAATAAAAATTGCATTTTTATTTCAACGCCGTAGAAATCACAATTTTATTTCACTATATATATAATAAAAATCATATTTTTGTTTCGTTACATATATAAAAATCATATTTTTATTATCTATACTATATAAAAATCGTATATTTAACTTCTTACCATTATAAAAATTATATTTATAACTTGCTAAAAATCGCTACTTTATATTTCCAAAGGCGAAGTATTTATATTTTCTTCTATTCACTACATATATAAAGATTTCATATTAAAAATCTATTCTTTTTCATTTATAAAAATCTAATTTCTATAGCTCCAACTTCATATAAAAAATCAGATTTTTATCACTTCAAAAATCGAATCTTTATAAATAAATAAAAAATCACGTCTTTCCTATAAAAATATCTCGTCTTCACAACACCAAAAATATGATCCTTTATCACACAAAAATATGGTCTTTCCTCACACAAAAATATGGTCTTTCATCACACAAAAATGTGGTCTTTCATCTTTTTTTAAAAAAAAATCAACCCTTTTCCTTCTTAAAAATCTGTTCTTTTTCTTTAAAAACCTATGCTAAGTTCAGAAGAAAAGAAAAAGAAAAGAATGAATAAAATAAAATATGAAAACTTACAGCGTTGATTGGAGGAAGAAAAGGGGGGGTGAGGCTCGTCGGTCTTGGATTGGAGGAGTCGAATTGGAGAAGAAGGGGGTCGGGGCGGCGCGTTGAGGTGGCGCAGGCGGAGTTGTTGTCGTGGGGGAGAGGGGCGTTGCGTCGATGGGTTCAGGGGGAGTGTGGGTTTCGAGGTCTGTAGCTCGCGATGGAGGAGGAAGGAGGAAGAAGGGGCGGATGCGAGAGAGGGGAAGAAGAGGAAGAGGCGGCGGCGACAGCACCAGGGGGAGGCGGCGAAGGCGATTTCGATCTGCTTCTTTTTTTTTTTTCTGAAATGAATCGGGGGGGGGGGGTATAAAGGAGAAAATATATATATATATATTTATTATTTAATTTAAAAAGTTGACTTTTACTACCGAACTCGAAACGAGGCCCACCGCCTGTCGCCCTTAGCGTTTCACCCCCATTCCGAACACAATGGGATATGTATCGTAAGCTGATTCGGCTGTTACAATCAGTTTTCGTTAAATTTACATTTAAATCACTATATTGAATTTTAAACGTACATTTCAAATTACCGGGGTCACATACTAACTAGAAAAATTCCAGAAAAATATTTTCTAGCTTCGTATTGACGATACGGTCCTAACAAAACTAGTTTCGTCGAATTCTGAGACCGTTGGAAAAATGGTCATTTTCCAGTCGATTAAAATCAACTGAAATGGTCAAAACACGTTTTCTTTTGCCACGCTCACCTATTGATTCGAAAAATTATGAAATTTGGAATCTAGCAATAATCTTACATCACGGACCCAACAAAACTGGTTTCGTCGAAATCCGAGGTCGTTTGCAAAATGTCCATTTTTAAGGGCCTGAATTCCATAGCGACTATTCAGAATTTTCAACTGGACATATCTTTTGATTCCCGCTATGAAATTTTGATTGGTCGGATTCAATAGAAAGATATTATCAATTAGATCCTATTATTTTTGGTTTCACTAAAATCCGGATTGTTTTGCACTCGGTACATTCAATTGAAGTTTGAAATCAAATTATCGAACTACCGCGCCATTTTCAATTCTATTTATAATTATATATAAATATTTATATTCTAACGACGATGTATATAATATATACGTCGAATTCTATTCAAAATAAATTTCTCGTCGATATTATTTAAAATAATTTATTTTAAATGTTCAAAATTCGCTATAATCGCCAAAATAAAAATTTTAAACTGGCCCAGATTTTCGGGTTATTACACATATCATCAATGATAATATTTTCAAAACGTTATATTTTGAAATCACTTCCTTTCCGATATTCGAATAAAATCGATATAAATATCGTTCGCGTCGAAATGGCGCAAATCTAATCAACACGGCTTTATATATTTTTCAAAAACTTCTTTATTCTATTCAACAAATGAATATTTATTCTATTCAACACATGAATCTATATTTCTTTCAACACTTGACTAATCTCAACAAATGAGTACTGTCAACACGTGACTATTTTTGTTATGTAAGATATTTTATAAAATTTTGATAAAGATGTTAATTTTTATTGTTAAAATATTTCGTTCAACACATGAATCTATATTTTTTTTCAACACATGACTAATCTCAACACATGAGTGCTGTCAACACGTGAATCTTATTTTACAATATTCATTATTTTCTCAATTGGAATGAGGCCCAATCAATTACCATATAATGTTAATTATATGGATTCCATACAACACATGTATATAATAGCAACGATAAATAATCAACCATCATCCAAAGTGCACAACACAACTGTCTGTCAACCTATCGATCGACACACAACTAATTATTGGGACTAGTGTACGTCAAATATCATCCCAATACCCGTGTGGGGTTTCACATCAACAAACACTGAATATTATTTGTGCAGTTGGGCGACGTGTAAAATTTACCGTCCCAATCAATATCAGTCAAATCAGTGTACATAAACAAACCGTCTGGTTTGTAAATGAATATTTTATTTTATTCGCACACACGTTAAAAATTATATTTTTAACGATAAAATATTTTATTTCAACACATGAATTTCTATTCAGTTCATCTACACAATAAAATGATATTTTTATTTTTCTAATTTATTTTAGAAAATTTCGGCGGCATAACGACACGATACTAGAAATGGGACAAGGCCTAGCCTTATCCCCGGTCTAGTGATGGCCCACGCCATACACATATCAATCAAATCAATTTCATTATTCACACCACAAAATTCCAAAAAATATTCTAATCAATCACCAAACAACCAAACAAACAAGTCCATGGTCTGTGGACGAGGGTGTCGGGTGCTACTAAACACCGTCTGCATCCTAGTATATATTTTATAACTAAAAAAGAAATTTAAAGTGAGGAGTTCTCACCAAAGCTATCCCAACTCCACGACACTTCATATGTGGAAAATCTTCATCGTGCTCGCCCTTGTTACTTTCGTCTTCCGTATTAACTACACATAAAAATCACATTTTTATATTCGCTTTTTCATTGTAAAATTCAAAATTTTATCTTCATTGCCTTATAAAAATCATGTTTTTCTCTCGCCATTCTCTATATAAAGATTTCGCCTTTTCAAATATATAGATTTCGCCTTTTTATATAACAAAAATATTGACTTTAATCTTATAAAAAAATAAACTTTAACCTTATAAAAATATAAAATGATCTGATTTTTCTTTAATAAAAATCATACTTTCTTCTATTAAAATCCTAACTTATAAAATAAAAGAAATCGGAAGTTTATATAAAACCGAAATCTGAAAACTCACTAGAGGTGGAGGAGGAGTGTTGTGCATTGCTGGTGGTGGCGGCTTGAGGTGCTCGTGTGGTCAAGGAGGCGTGGTGGCGGTGCTGTACGGGGTAGGCATCAGTTGTAGAAGGTTTTGGGGGGGGGGGGGGGGGGTTAATCGGTGAAGAGGGGCTGTGGAGGGCCAGCGTGGCCGGAGGTCGAAGGGGGAAGGGCGTCGGATCCGATGGGGTGGTGGCTGTCAGGCGCGGCGGTCAGCAGGTGAGAAGGGGGGCTAGGGTTCGCGACCTGGGGAAGCGGGAAGGGGAGGAGGAGAAGAAGTGGGAGGGGGCTCGCCGGTGCACGTGGAGGCGGTGGATCCGCCTGGAGGGCGGCGCGGCGGTGGATCGCTCCCCTCCGTCGAGCGATTTTTTTTCTTCTGATTTTCGGGTTTGAACGATAACCCAGAGGTTGACTTTGAAAATAAAAGGAGAGGGGGGTGATGGAGTTTAATTATATTTATATTATTTATTCTCTAAAAGGTTACTTTAAAATTCGAACTCAAAATTGAGCCCACCGACTGTCGTCCCCATCTAATTACCCTCATTCCGAAATAATGGGATATGTTTCATAGGCCAATTCGATCGTTACGATCAGTTTTTGTTTAAATAAAATTTAAATCTATATTTTCTATTTTAAACGTACCTTTCAATTTACAGGGGTCACATACGAACTCTAAAAATTCCAAAAAATATATTTCTAGCTTCGTATTGACGATATGGTCCTAACAAAACTAATTTCGTCAAATTCTGAGACCGTCTTAAAAATGGCCATTTTCCAGTCGATTAAAATCAACTAAAACTGGTCAAACGCGTTTTCCTTTGCCACACTCACATATTGATATGAAAAATTACGAAAATTGGAATCTAGCAATAACTTGACATCACGGATCCAACAAAAGTGGTTTCGACGAATTCCGAGGTCATTTGCAAAATTTCCATTTTTAAGGGCCAGAATTCCACAGCGACTATTCTGAATTTTCAACTGGACATATCTTTTGATTCCCGCTATGAAATTTTGATTTTTCGGATTCGTTGGAAAGATATTCTCAATTAGGTTCTAATATTTTTGGTTTCACTAAAATCCGGTTTATTTTGCACCCAGTACATTCATTTGAAGTTTGAAATCGAATTATCGAACTACCGCGCCATTTTCAAATCCTTTTATAATTATAAATAATTATTTATATTCTAACGACGATCTATATAAATATATTCATTCTAATTATATTAAAAATAAATTTTTCGTCGCTATTATTTAAAATAATCCATTTTAAATATTCAAAATTCATTAAATTCGCCAAAATAAAAATTTTAAACTGGCTCAGAATTTCAGGGTTATTACAATCTCCCCCACTTAAAACTTTTCATCCCCGAAAAGGAACGAAGCTGAAAGTTGTTTAATTAACCAACTCAACTTTCATTATTTTCATTACGGCTTAAGTTCTTCAACTTTTCAGTTTCTAAGAACTTTTCAAATTTTTCAAAAATTTGGCTAACACCCTAAATTTTCGAAAAATTTCGCCATAACCTCCCCTGCACCGGGGACTTCGGGATATTTCATATAGCCTCTCATGGCCTTCTTCAATCAAAAAGAAAAAGAAAAAGCCAAGCGGCTCATAAAATCACCTAAAACTCAAGAAATACAATAAACATGTACCTATTTGTCGGGCAAACAATTTTATTCCTCTTCTCTAGCCTCCTTGCTATGACCTGTTCAATGTATATACATGTATATGCATGCAATTTCAAACAATTTGCAATTCAGTTTAATATTTGATACCATTTCGCTACATGATTCAAAACTTTAAATAATCAAAACAATAATCATACAATACAACTATCAATCAATTACTTGGTTAATGTTTCAATTTCATAATTTTGATATACATACAGAAAATCCAGTTTTTGATGCCAAATCACAACAAATAATCCTATCTAGTTTTGGTTCTCACACCAGTCTAAAGGAAATATATAGATATCTCACTTTCGAAACTCGAACACAAATCCTAATGATGGTGCACCGATCATCAGAATTGTCTTTGGGCGACAAGAGTGTGATTCTATATCTATCCAGTATATTAAAACTTCGAATACACGTTTGCAAGGCGTATATGCAAAATCTTTATATATTGGATTGTCCAAATTAAAAATAAATTAAATATCCAAATACGAATAATTGAATAAATTTTCAAAACAAAAGTTTTTATTTGAAAAATATACTCCCTTTCGACTCGTTCTAGGATGCTACTGATCCCATCACTAACGAGCCATTCTCATTGGATATTACTAATCCAATTTTTGATGAGTTCTTTCGTATGGTTCTAATGTGTCTTGTTCTTGAGCTTTGTAAACCAAAGCTCTGATACCAACTGTAACGACTAGGAATTTCGCTCGATCCGAATCGATCGTTAAACCGACCAAGACCGTTCGAAACCCCCGATCGTAATGAGAACACGACAAATCAGAATGCAGATAGAAGAACATTTCATTGTTTATTACAGCAATTCCATCAGAATACAAGAATATTACAGAGTATGAATAAATATTATACAACAGGGGAAATCAGAGATTTAAATACAATACTGCAGCGGAAAAATAATACAAAACATAACTGAAAGAAAATACACGGATACAGAGCTTTCCGAATATCATTCCAGCTATAAACCAGGATCCTGTGAATATAAATCTGCAAAACCAAACTACTAGCTGCCCGTGCGGAAATAAGGGCACCCAGAGTTTAGGTTAAAACAATAAACTCCAGGTCAGTCATGTGACTGGTGTGAGAACTAAAACAGTTATAAATCTTTATTTTAAAGTTCGGTAAATCAAGGGACCACGCCGTATAACACGGAACGGGTTTCCTCCCAAGAATACCAGTGCATAAAACTAACAGCGCAATGCTAAATAAAGAAAAATGAAGCTGTTATAAGACCCAGGTCCCATCACACAATGCAACGCAAGCCGGAGGATAGGGTTTTTACCTTATAATAGCCAAAGCATGCTTGATACGTTAAAAACACATTATTTGATACTATAATAAATGTATAGTGTCAAAACATTTTCAATCATAAATATCAATCCTAGGCGGCATGAATGACCCATACCACTATGTCGCCATACTAGGTTCTACAAATAAAACCGAATGACACATATTGGAAATTGGATCCCATCATGAGTCGAGGCAAGGGGCAAGCTCCTCTCCGATTCGAGACACTCTAGCAAATGTCTCAGGACCCACTATAATCCTTGGATGCTTCAGGGCCGGTCCTCTCTTACTTTTGAGGATTAGTTATTCCTGAACACACGTTTCCCGGTCCTAACAGACCTAATAATCGAGGCGCCTCATCCAACAACCACACAGGTGAAAAGTATATAAATGTTAGCCAGTTTAAGCACTGACACCACCTATAGCTAGAAAGAAACGTCTTGCTCTCCCTGCAGTCCATGTCCCGTTTTTGACTCATACCGAGGTGTGAGGCTCGCGAATTCACGCTATACATAAAGCTGCACCACACAGGCCGTGCTTTGATCATCAAACACAAGACTTTGCTTTGCAACAGAAGCCTTGATCATTTGCCACTTAGGCGTGCCACACGGGCAATTCATGCCATGCGATTGATATCTATCGATATATAACCTCTGAGCTCGTACGTCTCAGAGAAGGGCGTTAAGCAAGAGAATAAATTCTCCGCCGCCAAACAGATATATATTTAATAGGAATCAATCACACAGAATAAAAATTAATGTCAGAAACACAGTCCATTTACAAGTTCGTTCTGGGTCTGAACGAAACCGGAGGCACTTTCCTCGCATATCCATCGATCTCCAAGTACGTCTGGACGATCACCAACTGATTCCCTCATCTTGGGTGTACAGCCCAATCAAGATCGTCAGTAATCACCCAAACGATGTGAAGACTTCCGGTCTTCAACCACCGTCTTCATCTTCGACTTATCGTCGAATCGGTTATTCAGAATGGGTATAAACTCGACCTTTGCGAATAACTTGTGGATATAATAAACACGTGTTACACAAACACAACATACGCCTCATTCCAATTCAGAATATTCTTTTATTCAACTTTTCACATTCTTAGGGAAATGTTCCCATTAATTTTATCAAAGATAAATTCTTTAAAATTTATTCTTTAATCTTCCTTTGAATATCATTTCAAACTAGTCGGGATTAGCGAACCACACCGAAGTAATTATTTATATTATTTCCCAATCCCAACCTATTTGTCACGTGGAGGAAAACTGGTAATACCCCATATCTAACACCACGGTGTTATCAGTAAAACTAATTACCATTTCACATTCAAATCTAATTAAAGATTTAACTATCGCTTTGGAGCAAAACTGGTGATACTCCATTCTCGATCATTTCAATCTAATTAAAGATTTACTTAAAACTCCACTTAGTTTTAAAGCTTTAATTGGGTTAAAGAACCAACGTCATTTAAAACACGGTTCACGACAAACCCAAAATTCCATTTGATATTAAATACAAAGCTCTGAATCGAAAATATATCGGCTTATATTCAATATCAAATTCTAATTATTTTAAAACCACTTTAAACCCAATTTATTTATTTAAAAATATTGGATTTTAAATCTAGTTCAAAACTAGTTCATTTTGATAAAAATATATTTTTATCCTTTCAAATAGGGAATTTTACATCCCAGTTCTTTCCAATTCACATATCTTGATTTTACACAAATTATAGATATTTTTAATAATTTTATCAAGGCCCGTACAGTCGATTTCCAATAACGGTCGTCGAACTACACTTACAGTGACCTTTTCTAAATTTGATTTGGACGTGTCCCCAAATCCAACCGTTAGATTTCAAATTTCTAATATTCATTGGAAAGCTCTTTTCGATACGAACCCAATGGTTCCGGTTTCAGGATAATCCGACGGTCAGATCTCCCGTAATGTCAATTCGAAGTCATTGGTCGAAATTCACGAACAGCCGCGACGCGGCGTGTTCTATTCCGGCCATTTAATATATATAATATATATATTATATATACTTCGTCGATTTCAATTCTAAACGTATTTTATATTTCGTTTAAAATTTGTTTTCAAAACGATTTCAACTTCATATTCAATTTTAAATCAAAATTGAATATTCCATATCATCAATGATAATATTTTCAAAACGTTATATTTTGAAATCACTTCCTTTCCGATATTCGAATAAAATCGATATAAATATCGTTCGCGTCGAAATGGCGCAAATCCAATCAACACGGCTTTATATATTTTCAAAAACTTCTTTATTCTATTCAACAAATGAATATTTATTCTATTCAACACATGAATCTATATTTCTTTCAACACTTGACTAAACTCAACAAATGAGTACTGTCAACACGTGACAATTTTTGTTATGTAATATATTTTTTAAAATTTTGATAAAGATGTTAATTTTTATTGTTAAAATATTTCGTTCAACACATGAATCTATATTTTTTTTCAACACATGAGTACTGTCAACACGTGAATCTTATTTTACAATATTCATTATTTTCTCAATTGGAATGAGGCCCAATCAATTACCATATAATGTTAATTATATGGATTCCATACAACAAATGTATATAATAGCAACGATAAATAATCAACCATCATCCAAAGTGCACAACACAACTGTTTGTCAAACTATCGATCGACACACAACTAATTATTGGGACTAGTGTACGTCAAATATCATCCCAATACCCGTGTGGGGTTTCACATCAACAAACACTGAATATTATTTGTGCAGTTGGGCGACGTGTAAAATTTATCGTCCCAATCAATATCAGTCAAATCAGTGTACATAAATAAATCGTCTGGTTTGTAAATGAATATTTTATTTTATTCACACACATGTTAAAAATTATATTTTTAACGATAAAATATTTTATTTCAACACATGAATTTCTATTCAGTTAATCTACACAATAAAATGATATTTTTATTTTTCTAACTTATTTTAGAAAATTCGACGGCATAACGACATGATACTAGAAACGGGACAAGGCCTAGCCTTATCCCCGGTCTAGTGATGGCCCACGCCATACACATATCAATCAAATCAATTTCATTATTCACACCACAAAATTCCAACAAATATTCTAATCAATCACCAAACAACCAAACAAACAAGTCCATGGTCTGTGGACGAAGGTGTCGGGTGCTACTAAACACCGTCTGCATCCTAGTATATATTTTATAACTAGAAAAGAAATTTAAAGTGAGGAGTTCTCACCAAAGCTATCCCAACTCCACGACACTTCATATGTGGAAAATCTTCGTCGTGCTCGCCCTTGTTACTTTCGTCTTCCGTATTCACTACACATATAAAAATCACATTTTTATATTCGCTTCTTCATTATAAAAATCAAATTTTTATCTTCATTACCATATAAAAATCATGTTTTTCTCTCGCCATTCTCTATATAAAGATTTCGCCTTTTCAAATATATAGATTTCGCCTTTTTATATAATAAAAATATTGACTTTAATCTTATAAAAATATAAACTTTAACCTTATAAAAATATAAAATGATCCGATTTTTCTTTAATAAAAATCATACTTTCTTCTATTAAAATCCTAACTTATAAAATAAAAGAAATCGGAAGTTTATATAAAACCGAAATCTGAAAACTCACTGGAGGTGGAGGAGGAGTGTTGTGCATTGCTGGTGGTGGCGGCTTGAGGTTCTCGTGTGGTCAAGGAGGCGTGGTGGCGGTGCTGTACGGGGTAGGCATCGGTTGTAGAAGGTTTGGGGGGGTTAATCGGTGAAGAGGGGCTGTGGAGGGCCAGCGTGGCCGGAGGAGGTCGAGGGGGGAAGGGCGTCGGATCCGATGGGGTGGTGGCTGTCAGGCGCGACGGTCAGCAGGTGAGAAGGGAGGCTAGGGTTCGCGACCTGGGGAAGCGGGAAGGGGAGGAGGAGAAGAAGAGGGAAGGGGCTCGCCGGTGCACGTGGAGGCGGTGGATCCTCCTGGAGGGCGGCGCGGCGGTGGATCGCCCCCCTCCATCGAGCGATTTGTTTTTTTTTTCTTTTGATTTTCGGGTTTGAACGATAACCCAGGGGTTGACTTTGAAAATAAAAGGAGAGGGGGGTGACGGAGTTTAATTATATTTAATATTATTTATTCTATAAAAGGTTACTTTAAAATTCGAACTCAAAATTGAGCCCACCGATTGTCGTCCCTAGCTAATTACCCTCATTCCGAACACAATAGGATATATTTCGTAGGCAAATTCGATCGTTATGATCAGTTTTCGTTTAAATAAAATTTAAATCTATATTTTCTATTTTAAACGTACCTTTCAATTTACCGGGGTCACATACGAACTCTAAAAATTCCAAAAAAATTATTTCTAGCTTCGTATTGACGATACGGTCCTAACAAAACTAATTTCGTCAAATTCCGAGACCGTCTGAAAAATGGCCATTTTCCAGTCGATTAAAATCAACTAAAACTGGTCAAACGCGTTTTCCTTTGCCACGCTCACATATTGATTCGAAAAATTACGAAAATTGGAATCTAGCAATAACTTGACATCACAGATCCAACAAAAGTGGTTTCGTCGAATAACGAGGTCGTTTGCAAAATTTCCATTTTTAAGGGCCAGAATTCCACAGCGACTATTCTGAATTTTCAACTGGACATATCTTTTGATTCCCGCTATGAAATTTTGATTTTTCGAATTCGTTGGAAAGATATTCTAAATTAGGTTCTAATATTTTTGGTTTCGCTAAAATCCGGTTTATTTTGCACCCGGTACATTCATTTGAAGTTTGAAATCGAATTATCGAACTACCGCGCCATTTTCAATTCCTTTTATAATTATAAATAATTATTTATATTCTAACGACGATCTATATAAATATATTCATTCTAATTATATTAAAAATAAATTTTTCGTCCCTATTATTTAAAATAATCCATTTTAAATATTCAAAATTCATTAAATTCACCAAAATAAAAATTTTAAACTGGCTCAGAATTTTCGGGTTATTACAATAATTAATGTAATAAAAATGTTCTAACTTTATATGTAATTTAAACTTTGAATTAAAGGGAGTAGTATATTAAGAAGGAAATTTTTATCATTGGCAATTTCAAATTGAAGTTTAATATACATAGTGGTTAATATTGTTTTAAACAAACTGCTAAATTTTATTTCATGATAAGACAAATTAAAATCAACAGCCATATTAATGCTAATAGTGCTTACATGGTAAAGAATATCATCACATTAATTCTCATTCCAAATTTGTCTAGTAAATCATAAGGGTTTTGCTATTTTCTTTGTAAAACAACCAACATCATCTCATTTTGAATAAGAGCATATCTAGTTTCTAGTTCTTTGCTCACAAAAATTATATTGTTGGCCTTCTTTTATAGATTTTGATAGTGTCAAAACGGGAGAAAAATAATCCACAATATTATATTTAGATTTCACACCTGAAGGTTCAACATAAATTAGAATGACATTAGAAAGACAACATGGACAAACATAGCTGGAATAAATTACAAAAAATATTGTAATAATTTGATTTCATTCCTAATTTAAGAAATTGCTTAAATTAGAACAAATTAATTCTCTTCTATGAAATCAAACACAACGGCAATTGTAAACCAAGTCATAGAAAAATCCGAGAAACTTGCAACATTGTGAATCACATGATAGACAAATTATTCCATCTTTCTTTTCTACTTTCCTCAAATTCACCGCCTCCTTTCTCTCTCCTCCATTGTCCTCATTAATCACACATCCACCCCTATTTTAACATGTATTCAATGCATGTGTTTCAATCTATCATTTATTTTCTTTCCCTAAACTCACTACCTCCATTCTCTCCACTTTATTTCTTCATTAATAATGCATTTATCTCTTTCCATCATTCTACTAATTTACTTACCTTATTTCTATTAATTTATTTCTCTTCACTCAATTTTAACGTGTCTCATTTACATGTTCTCATTTCTTATATTTCCATTCTCTTATTTTTCCTTTCCTTTTTTTCCCTTCATTTTTTTTCTTTTTTCTTCAAAAACCAATGGCCGAAATCATCCAATATTCAATCTTCAATTCCTTCCTTTGTAATTCGAATTTGATTATCCTTCCAAAGCAAAAATCAAAGAGATTTCTAAGCTCTTCAGAATAATAAGGACGTGATCGAATTTAGCATCTTAGATCGACCAGAATCGGGGCCAAGACCGCCGGCGTTTGGAGCCATTTCTGGCACCGTGGGCCCTTCTCCCTGGCGATTGGTGGCGGCGGCGAGCTCTCGGATGTGGTGGCGGCAGATCGAAGGACGAGGCGGCGTAGGTGGTGCGTTGGGTGAATGTTTGGTACGATGATGGGTTTTGGTAACGACCTGGAGTTCACAGATGAACGAGGAAGAAATGCAACATATTTAAAAACGTTGTTAATGTTGGTAATTAGATTTAATTATAATTTAATTAAATTATGTAATTATGGTATTAAAACTTTAAATCATTGTAATTTATTCGTATATGATCAGAATTCAATGATTTCAAAACCGTTAAAACCGTATTTTCGAGATCTACAGAATGAGACAGACCAGAACTGAAACGGAGCGATCTAAAATTTTGAAGAATTCAAAACCCAAGGTGAGAATTCTATTTTATTTCTTCTTAAATAATTAGAAATAATCCTGATCATATTATCACCAATCCGTAGTTAATTTCTATTTGTTATGATTCGTGACTTGATCTGTGATGGATGTGGTATGTAGATCTGTTCATTTGGTGATATTGTGTTATGATAAAATTGTTAAAAACATATATATCATTTTGTTGTAATAAAATGAGTTAAACAAAAATATATAAATTTTGTTTAGATAAAATTGTCAAATTTGAATCATTGGACAAATGTAACGACCTGCATTCTACGCATCATAGGATCGTAGAATATTTATTTCTTTCACATACGAAGTCGTATGGTCATGTAACTTTGGGGGACGACTATTGGGGTCATTTCCCATGTTCATGATTTTTCCCGATTTTTAAATGACCATTTTAGCCCTAGTTGGCACTGTTTTGGCCATAACTTTTGACTGGAAAGGAATTTTGACTTGAAACCACTTCCATTGGCTCTGGATGATGGTTTCTCTTTCCGTAGAGTGGTCACATTAGCCAAACGGACTCACCGTTTGGGAGATATGGCTGAAACAAGTTTCTAATGGTGAAAAACAGCTTAATTGGGCTTAACCGGGTGATTAACAGCTAGGCCCAAAGGGGAATTTCGGGATTAGGAGTTTAAAAGGGCTGTTAGGGTTTGGAGAATACCTTTTTCTCATTTTTCAGCCGTCTCTATTCATTCCTCTTGATCTAGCCATGGCCTCCACTCTCTAAATCTCTCTAAAACACCCAAGATCACTTCCTAATCAAGGATAAAGGCTTAGAGGCATCTAATCAAGGAGGATTAGCACAAGAACCGAGGTAGAGCTGCTGTTATATATTGGAATTCGTGCAAATCAGAGGTTCACTTCAGATCTGAAAGTTTTTGTGGCAAAGGTGAGTGATTTGCATAGTTTTTGCACTAATTACGGTAATTAAGGGTAATTAGTGAAGATTAGCGAATTTATACACTAATAAATTCTGGAAAAATGTTTAGAAATTCTTAAATAATATCATATGCCTCTGTTAGAAATTTGGTTCGATTTGATTGAGTTTTGTTAACCCTATGATTAGATTTACTTAAACATGCTTAAGGGAAAATTTTTGGTTTTGACCATGTTTGATCCACTTTACATGCTATGATTCGTGTTATGGTGTTCGTGGTCGATTCTATACGTTGCTATGACTGTATGAGATGTTTTGTGATTGTTTAGAAGTGTTAGTTTGGTCAAAAACGCCGTCGAATGGCGAAAGACTGTCGCTGGAACGAAGTGCAGGAATTTACCCGGATCGGATCGCCCCCTCTATAAGCACGATCTGATGGAAGCTCACGCCACCATGCGCCACGATCCGTTCCACTTCGAAGGCCACGAACCGATGCAGCGCCGTGTCCAAACTAAAGTACCTCGATCCGAATCGCTCCAGCTTGGTGGACCACGAACCGATCAGAAGGTGCGATCCGAGATGAGGCGCGACGATCCAGACGAGGTAGCACGACCCGAACCCAATGGGTTGCCAGCGCCACGAGCTGTTGAGGCGCGATCCGCATGGCGCGACACGATCCGATGGAGCTGGAGCACCACGAGCTAGCAGGAACTCGACCCGATCCGATTGGGGAGGCGCGCCACGAACCGAACCATCCAAGGGAGCACGATCCGAGGAGAAGACTGAATGAAGACCGATCCGGAGGTGAAGACTATAACCCGAGATGCAAAGGTAGTCCAAATGGAAGTTAGAGCTCAGGATCCTGGAACAGTTGGGAACCAATGAGTTCACTTCATGAGTTGGGCTTTGCTGCGGGACGAGTGCAAAGGAGTTGTCGATATCTATGACTTTGGATCACTATGTATGGGAGGTATATGGACGGATTCAAGGCCAAAGTGGCCTAGGTACGACTAAAGGGCTATAAATCAATGAAGTGGGGTCATTTGTAAAGATTTGGTCATGACTCCATGTGGTAAGCTTGGTAGTAGCAGTAGTTGTAGAAGTTGAACTCCGTCACTACTTCAATGGGTCTAGTGATTGACAGTGGTGGACATCGTATACTTTACGCACCGAGTGAGAGACGTGAGGATGGTTGCTATGCTTGATTGTTTGACATACACACCCCCACCCCCGTAGTTCTACACCATATGCTATTGGCATCCTTGAGTATTGTACGGTATGTACTACTGACTCTTTGGTTGCAGGTCCAGGTTCAGGTATGGTTTAGTATACCTGTTATTATTCTGTTTAGATGCTTATCGCTCATACCAGGCTTTATGTCTGACCCAGAGTTTTATGTCTCCTCTTATTACTCTGGGTGCTCTCACGAGCAGACTAGAGACAGGTTAGCTGGTGATGCACAAGTAGCCGTACCGGAGACGAGCAGGAGGCTTCCACGTATGATATATATATAAAAAAATATTCTCCCTGTGTTGCTGCGGTCACTACTTTGGGCATTAGTAGTGTACCTCTCTTTTACTTTGCTTTAGAGACAATTTTGAAAGCTGCAATAAGTTGTATTTTGTTTTTCCGCTACTCTGATGATGTTGGTTTTAGTTTTCAGCTTATGCACTGTCTCACCTGTTTTATGTCAAGTATGTTGTTATTATACTTTATTCCATGCGCTGTGAGGCATTCTACAGGTTTTGTGTTAGTTCTTCACTTCTTTCCTTTCTTTGGCGACCGTTCCGTGCTAATCGGGTACGTGTACAGCGCACTTTCGGAGGAAATGCCGACTGGTGCGGGGCGGGCCGTCACATTTGGTATCAGAGCTCTAGGTTGCGTAGTTAACCTAGGGACGTTGTCAGGGAGAGATAGTATACGTATACGAGAGAGCGTATTTGTGATTATTTTGGTTTTTAAAAGCTATATATATACTGTTAGTAGTATAAGAATGAAGTCGTGCTGCACTAACACCACTATGGGGTCGTTAATCGTTTTCTTTTTCAGATTGACGATGAGCCGATATGTTAGAGGTACCGGTAGAGGGGCCAATAATGGGAATGCTGCTGACATGAGGACGATGTTTACTGACCTCATGAGGGAGATGCTTAGAGATGTACAGAGGGCAGCTCCCAATGGTGGAAATGGTGGTGGTCCAATAGTGCAGGCGCCAAGAGTCGACTTCGCCAAGCTGAATAAGGATTATACTAGCCTTGGTGGAAATCCATTCCACGGAACGGAGTCGGCCACGGATGTTCAAGATTGGTTGGATAGTTGCGAACGTATCTTCGAGGATTTGGGTATCAAGGATGCGATGAAGAGAAAGCTAGCGTCCCGTCAGCTGCAAGGGCGGGCAATGAATTGGTGGAATGCTATAAAGGCAGCTACTCCCGAAGATCAGATTACTTGGGAGCAGTTTAAAGCTCGCTTTAACGATAAGTTCATCCCAGCTGCTCAGAAGTCAGTGTTGTTTAAGAAATTCTTAGAGCTCAAGCAGAATGGCAGAGCTGTCTCGGAGTATATTGCTGAATTTGACACTTTGTCAAAATATGGGTTATCTCTTATTGATACTGCCGAGAAAAAGAATGAGAAATTCATAACTGGTTTGGATCAGTATTTGGGTGAAAGACTTATTAACCACATCGATGAGACGTTTGAATCGGTTGTGGGGAAAGCATTAAGATCAGAGAGTCTCTACCCTAAGCCGAAGACTGAGGTTGCATCCGCAGATGAGCTAAAGCCACAAGCAAGTGGTGGAGGCAAGGGTGGTTCCCAGAATAAGAGAAAGCAGAATCAGACTAAGGATGGCCAGAAGAAAAAGAATAAGCAAGATGTGGAGTGCTTCAGCTGTGGTAAGAAGGGCCATTATGCTAGTAATTGTCGGGCCAAGCCAGCGGACAGGAAGTGCTTCAACTGTGGCCAAATGGGACATCACAAGGACAAGTGTCCACAACCCCCTAAAGAAAAGAAAATGGTGAAAGCATATGCTCTTAATGCTATTCCTTCTTCGTCGAATGCCCCAACTGCGGCGGAGAAGGGAAAGAATGTCGTCATTCAAGGTATGCTTTCTGTTTATGATGTTCCTGTTTGAGTTTTGTTTGATACCGGAGCTTCTAGTTCTTTCATATCTAGTGACCTGGTAGATAGGTTGGGATTGGAGCCCGAGATTGTCGATAGACCTTTAGTAGTGACGAACCCGATTGGTGGTTCGACTAGTCGTAGCATGATTTGTCGTAATGTGGTCTTATCGAGTCATGGATGCATGTTTGTTTGTGATTGCTTTGTTTTTGGCTTTACTGGGTTTGGCATTATTTTGGGAGTAGATTGGCTCCAAAGATACGAGGTGGTGGTAGACTGTGAGGGCTTTTTAGTGACAGCTAGAGCGGATGATGGGCGGAGGATAGTGTTTGGTGGTCTACCCAGTAAGGGGGTATTGGCTAGTTTTCTAAACTCCCTCGACATTCCGCATAATGAGTTGTCTGGTTTGCCCGTGGTTGGCCAGTATCCAGATGTTTTCGAAGAAGTGACCGGACTTCCACCACACCGAGAGATTGAGTTTCATATTGATTTGGTAAAAGATGCCAGACCTATAGTGATGCCACTTCGTCGTATGGCACCAAGGGAGCAGCGAGAGCTCGAGGTGCAAGTCAGCGATCTTTTGAAGAAGGGATTTATCAGAAGGAGTGTTTCTGAATGGGGAGCACCAGTTGTGTTTGCTACCAAGGCGGATGGTTCCCTTCGTTTGTGTGTAGACTACCGCGAGTTGAATAAAATGACGAGGAAGAACAAGTATCCTCTACCACGGATAGATGATTTGTTTGATCAGTTGAGTGGCGCGAGAGTATTTTCTCAGTTGGATCTCGCGACAGGTTTTCATCAGCTTAGAGTGGAAGCTGAGAGTATAGCTAAAACGGCCTTTCGAACGTCGTCTGGATTTTATGAATGGTTGGTCATGCCATTTGGGTTGACTAATGCCCCGACATATTTTGTGGATCTTATGAATAGGGTATTCAGAGATCAGTTGAATAAGTCTGTCCTTGTGTTCGTTGATGATATTTTGGTCTATTCGAGGACAGAGGAAGAACACAAGGAACATTTAAGAGTAGCGATGGAGGTGTTGAGAAAACACCAATTGAAAGCAAAGTTTTCTAAGTGTCACTTCTGGAAGAGGGAAGTGAGGTTCTTGGGCCATGTTGTATCAGAGAATGGTATTGCCGTGGATCCAGCAAAGGTGGCTACGGTACAAGATTGGCCTACGCCCAAGAACGCAACAGATGTAAGAAGTTTATTGGGATTAGCCGGATATTATCGTAAGTTTATCCAAGGTTTCTCCAAGATAGCAGCACCATTGACCCAGTTGACCAAGAAGAATCAAGCTTTTGTCTGGGATGAAAGGTGCGAGAATGCATTCAAATGTCTAAAGGACAAGTTGACAAGCGCACCAGTGTTAGTCATCCCTAAGGGGGATGAAGAGATGACGGTATACACGGATGCTTGTGGTACCGGACTGGGTGCTGTATTGATGCAAGGCGGTAGGGTTGTGGCTTACGCAAGTCGGCAATTGAAACTGCACGAGAGAAGATACCCTACCCATGATTTAGAATTGGCAGCGATCGTGTTCGCGTTAAAGATGTGGAGACACTATCTCTTGGGAGAAAGATTTAAGCTGTTTACAGATCATAAGTCGTTAAAGTATCTCTTCTCTCAGAAAGATCTGAATCTCCGTCAGCAGAGATGGTTAGATTTCTTAGCTTCCTATGATTTTGACATCGCATACACACCGGGAAAGGGCAATGCGGTGGCTGATGCATTGAGTAGAAGACATGCCAGCTTAGGGGCTATGTTCCTTGAATGGAAGCAACTGGAGTTTATCGCGGGGTTTGATTTCAGACCAAAGTGCGAATTGGATCCAGAAATGTTAGCAAGTTTGACGATCGGACCCACTTTGATAGAGCGGATTGGTTCTAATCAGAGGGACGATCCTAACCTATTGGAAATCATCTCCAAGTTAGAGATGGGTATCGATGAGGAGATGAATGTGTATGAGCTTGATCAAGATGGATGGCTTCGAAAGAATGGAAGATTAGTTGTGCCCAACGTGAATGGTTTGAGAGATGAAGTGCTTAGATAATGTCATCACTCAAAATTGACTATACATCCCGGTGGTAATAAGATGTATCGAGACATGAGACAGACTTACTACTGGGAAGGGATGAAAGGAGACGTTGGGAAGTTTATATCCAAACAAAAGAAGCCTATTGGGTTGTTGCAACCATTAGAAATTCCCGAATGGAAATGGGAGCAGGTCTCGATGGATTTCATTGATGGTTTACCAAGGACTAGATCGGGACATGATAGCATATGGGTAATTGTGGATCGGTTGACTAAGAGTGCAAGATTCATACCAGTCAAATCGACCAGAATGGCAGCTAAGTTAGCAGGATTATATATGAAGTGGGTAGTGAGATTTCATGGAGTACCTAAAAGCATTGTGAGCGACCGAGACCCGTTGTTCATTAGTGGGTTTTGGAAGAGCTTACAAGAGGCTCTAGGGTCAGAGTTACATCTCGGTACCGCATATCATCCTCAGACCGACGGTCAGACGGAGAGGGTGAATCGTATTTTGGAAGATCTCTTGAGAGCATGTATATTGGATTTTGGTGGATCATGGGATGACCATTTGCATCTAGTAGAGTTTGCATATAACAATAGCTACCAATCCAGTATCGGTATGGCTCCGTTTGAAGCTTTGTACGGAAGACCGTGCAACTCACCATCATGTTGGATAGAGACTGGCGAGAAGTTTATGCTTGGACCAGATGTGGTGAGGGAAACTTCAGATAAGATCAAGATCATTCAACAACGAATGAAGGCAGCCCAAGATAGGCAAAAGAGTTGTACTGATAAGAGAAGAAGAGACTTAAAGTTTTCCGTTGGTGACTTGGTGTTTGTCAAGATTTCTCCGTTGAAGAGCGTAATACGATTTGGCAGGAGAGGCAAGTTGGCACCAAGATTCGTTGGCCCATTCCCTGTTCTTGAACTAGTCGGGAATTTGGCATATAGAATTGACTTACCAGAGAAGATGGCGGGAGTTCACAACGTATTTCATGTTTCCAAACTAAGGAAGTTCGTCCACGACTCAGATATGACTATTTCACCTGATCAGTTAGAGGACTTCGAAGTAGAACCCGAGGCGGTTGGGAACCGCAAGCTGGCCCGTATTGTCGCGCACGACATGAAGCAACTTCGAAGGAAGGCGGTGAAGCTAGTCAAGGTACAGTGGAGCGAGGACGAGAATGATTGTACTTGGGAGACAGAGGAGAACATTAGGAAGTCACACCCAGAACTCTTTGCCTGGTAAGATTTTGGCTTCGATTTAGTTTTCCGCATGCTAGGATTGGCTTGTTTGCTTGTTTTGCATGATTGATTGTTGTATGTGGTTGTTAGGCATGCGGGATCCTTTGTATGTTTTGGGTTAAGGAATTTCGGGGGCGAAATTTCTTAAGGGGGGGAGAGTGTAACGACCCGCATTCTACGCATCATAGGATCGTAGAATATTTATTTCTTTCACATACGAAGTCGTATGGTCATGTAACTTTGGGGGACGACTATTGGGGTCATTTCCCATGTTCATGATTTTTCCCGATTTTTAAATGACCATTTTACCCCTAGTTGGCACTGTTTTGTCCATAACTTTTGACTGGAAAGGAATTTTGACCTGAAACCACTTCCATTGGCTCTGGATGATGGTTTCTCTTTCCGTAGAGTGGTCACATTAGCCAAACGGACTCACTGTTTGGGAGATATGGCTGAAACAAGTTTCTGATGGTGAAAAACAGCTTAATTGGGCTTAACCGGGTGATTAACAGCTAGGCCCAAAGGGGAATTTCGGGATTAGGAGTTTAAAAGGACTGTTAGGGTTTGGAGAATACCTTTTTCTCATTTTTCAGCCGTCTCTATTCATTCTTCTTGATCTAGCCATGGCCTCCACTCTCTAAATCTCTCTAAAACACCCAAGATCACTTCCTAATCAAGGATTAAGGCTTAGAGGCATCAAATCAAGGAGGATTAGCACAAGAACCGAGGTAGAGCTGCTGTTATATATTGGAATTCGTGCAAATCAGAGGTTCACTTCAGATCTGAAAGTTTTTGTGGCAAAGGTGAGTGATTTGCATAGTTTTTGCACTAATTACGGTAATTAAGGGCAATTAGTGAAGATTAGCGAATTTATACACTAATAAATTCTGGAAAAATGTTTAGAAATTCTTAAATAATATTTTATGCCTCTGTTAGAAATTTGGTTCGATTTGATTGAGTTTTGTTAACCCTATGATTAGATTTACTTAAACATGCTTAAGGGAAAATTTGGGGTTTTGACCATGTTTGATCCACTTTACATGCTATGAATCGTGTTATGGTGTTCGTGGTCGATACTATACGTTGCTATGACTGTATGAGATGTTTTGTGATTGTTTAGAAGTGTTAGTTTGGTCAAAAACGCCGTCGAATGGCGAAAGACTGTCGCTGGAACGAAGTGCGGGAATTTACCCGGATCGGATCGCCCCCTCTATGAGCACGATCTGATGGAAGCTCACGCCACCATGCGCCACGATCCGTTCCACTTCGAAGGCCACGAACCGATGCAGCGCCGTGTCCAAACTGAAGTACCTCGATCCGAATCGCTCCAGCTTGGTGGACCACGAACCGATCAGAAGGTGCGATCCGAGATGAAGCGCGACGATCCAGACGAGGTAGCACGACCCGAACCCAATGGGTTGCCAGCGCCACGAGCTGTTGAGGCGCGATCCGCATGGCGCGACACGATCCGATGGAGCTGGAGCACCACGAGCTAGCAGGAACTCGACCCGATCCGATTGGGGAGGCACGCCACGAACCGAACCATCCAAGGGAGCACGATCCGAGGAGAAGACTGAATGAAGACCGATCCGGAGGTGAAGACTATAACCCGAGATGCAAAGGTAGTCCAAATGGAAGTTAGAGCTCAGGATCCCGGAACAGTTGGGAACCAATGAGTTCACTTCATGAGTTGGGCTTTGCTGCGGGACGAGTGCAAAGGAGTTGTCGATATCTATGACTTTGGATCACTATGTATGGGAGGTATGTGGACGGATTCAGGGCCAAAGTGGTCTAGGTACGACTAAAGGGCTATAAACCAATGAAGTGGGGTCATTTGTAAAGATTTGGTCATGACTCCATGTGGTAAGCTTGGTAGTAGCAGTAGTTGTACAAGTTGAACTCCGTCACTACTTCAATGGGTCTAGTGATTGACAGTGGTGGACATCGTATACTTTACGCACCGAGTGAGAGACGTGAGGATGGTTCCTATGCTTGATTGTTTGACATACACATCCCCACCCCCGTAGTTCTACACCATATGCTGTTGGCATCCTAGAGTATTGTACGGTATGTAGTACTGACTCTTTGGTTGCAGGTCCAGGTTCAGGTATGGTTTAGTATACCTGTTATTATTCTGTTTAGATGCTTATCGCTCATACCAGGCTTTATGTCTGACCCAGAGTTTTATGTCTCCTCTTATTACTCTGGGTGCTCTCACGAGCAGACTAGAGACAGGTTAGCTGGTGATGCACAAGTAGCCGTACCGGAGACGAGCAGGAGGCTTCCACGTATGATATATATATATATATATATATAAATATTCTCCCTGTGTTGCTGCGGTCACTACTTTGGGCATTAGTAGTGTACCTCTCTTTTACTTTGCTTTAGAGACAATTTTGAAAGCTGTAATAAGCTATATTTTGTTTTTCCGCTACTCTGATGATGTTGGTTTTAGTTTTCATATTATGCACTGTCTCGCCTGTTTTATGTCAAGTATGTTGTTATTATACTTTATTCCATGCGCTGTGAGGCATTCTACAGGTTTTGTGTTAGTTCTTCACTTCCTTCCTTTCTTTGGCGACCGTTCCGTGCTAATTGGGCACGTGTACAACGCACTTTCGGAGGAAATGCCGACTGGTGCGGGGCGGGCCGTCACAACAAAATTCATCATTTTGTTAATTGGAATAGTGGAACCAAGAATTATCATTTTTGGTTTATTAGAATAGTTGAATTAAAAGAATTACCATTTTGTTAATTAGACAAAACTTATCATTTTTGTCAAATTAGAACCATTGGACAAAAATTATCATTTTTGTCAAATTTAGAATAGTTGAACAGAAATTTTCATTTTTGTTTAAATAAAATTTGTTAAAACAAAAATGAACATTTTTGTTTAAATGAGATAGTTAAAATATAAAAAAAATGAACATTTTGGTTGAGATAAAATAATCAAAACAAAAATGACATTTCTGTTAAGTAGATTTGTGTTAAAGCACAAATTACATTTTTGTCCACACAAAAATGAAAGAACCATTATTTGTCATTTTGTTGAATTAGAATTTTCAACAAAAAAGAAATATCAAATTTTGTCATTTTGTTGAATTAGGATTTTCAACAAAAATGAAAGAACCATTTTGTCATTTTGTTGAATTAGTATATTTCAACAAAAATGAAGAGAATCATTTTGATCATTTTGTTGAATTAAAATAGAAAATAGTGAAATGTTCATGTTTTAAAATAAAAAACATGTTTACATTAAAAAAATTCACATTTTTAATGTAATGTAAGAAAATAGTGAAATGTTCATGTTTTAAAATAAAAACATGTTAACATTAAAATTTCACATTTTTAATGTAATGTTAGAAAATAGTGAAATGTTCATGTTTTAAAATAAAAACATGTTAACATTAAAAATTCACATTTTTAATGTAATGTTAGAAAGTAGTGAAATGTTCATGTTTTAAAATAAAAACATGTTAACATTAAAAATTCACAATTTTAATGTAATGTAAGAAAATAGTGAAATGCTCGTGTTTTAAAATAAAAACATGTTAACATTAAAATTTCACATGTTTGATGTAATGTAAGAAACTAGGAAAAATGTTCATGTTAAATATAGGAACATGATAACATTAAAAACCTTATTTTTAATGTAATGAATGAATCACTAGAAAATGTTCATTTTTAACATAAAAGCATGTTAATATTAAAAATCTCATTTTTTATAAAAAATGAGTCATATGAAAATTGTTCATATTTGAATAAAAGTGTTGAAATATTAAAAATCATATTTTTAATGTAAAGTTTGATTCATTAGAAATATTGACTGTTTGAATAAAAATGTTGCAACATTAAAATTCCATTTTTGATGTAAAAGTGATTCATTAGAAAACATATGTTAGAAGATATAAAAATGTTAAAAACCATATTTTTAACCTGTTAGAAAACATATGTTAGAAAATATTTGTATGTTAAAAACATTATTTTTAACATGCTAGAAAGGAGGAAAATGAAAACATCGCTTTTATACATTTTGTTTAAAATAGAATTGTTAACAAAATGAAACATCAAAATATACATTAGAATTTATGTATAAATCTAGGTGACATTTTTATCGTCAAAATATATATATTAGAGTTTATATGCAAAGTTAAATTAATATTTTATTGACGATGCATATATTAGAATTTATATGCAAGATTAAAATAACATTTTTTTGACGATGCATATATTAGAATTTATATGCAAAGTTAAAATAACATTTGATTAACGATGCATATATTAGAATTTATATGCAAAGTTAAATTAACATTTTATTGACGATGCGTATATTAGAATTTATATGTAAGATTAAAATATCATTTTACTAACGATGCATATATTAGAATTTATATGCAAAGGTAAATTAACATTTTATTTACGATGCATATACTAGAGTTTATATGCAAAGTTAAAATATCATTTTATTAACAATGCATATATTAGAATTTATATGCAAGATTAAAATATCATTTTATTAACGATGCATATATTCGAATTTATATGCAAAGTTAAATTAACATTTTATTTACGATGCATATATTAGAGTTTATATGCAAAGTTAAAATATCATTTTTAGTGACGATGCATATATTAGAATTTATATGCAAAGTTAAATTAACATTTTATTAACGATGCATATATTAGAATTTGTATGCAAAGTTAAATTAACATTTTATTAACGATGCATATATTAGAAAAAGTTAAATTAACATTTTATTAACAATGCATATATTAGAATTTATATGCAAAGTTAAATTAACATTTTATTGACAATGCATATATTAGAATTTATATGCAAGATTGAAATATCATTTTATTAACAATGCATATATTAGAATTTATATGCAAAGTTAAATTAACATTTTATTGACGATGCATGTATTAGAATTTATATGCAGGATTAAAATAACATTTTTATTGATGATGCATATATTAGAATTTATATGCAAAGTTAAAATATCATTTTTAGTGACGATGCATATTTTAGAATTTATATGCAAAGTTAAATTAACATTTTACTTACGATGCATATATTAGAATTATATGCAAGATTAAAATAACATTTTTATTGACGATGCATATATTAGAATTTATACGCAAGGTTAAATTAATTTTTTTATTGACAATGCATGTATTAGAATTTGTATGCAAAGTCAAAGAATCATTTGTATTGACAACATGTACATTAGAATTTGTATGAATTATTTTTATTGTTAAAACATGCACTGAAAATTTTATACATATAAAATATTCCTTTTTATTTGTTAAAGTTGAAAATAGAAATACGAATAAAAATTATCTTTTTATTTGTCATTAGCAAATATGATGTAAATAAATACATTTTATTTGACATTGTAAACATGATGAAATGGTTATACAAATTAAAACATTCTTTTATTTGGCGTGTTAAATATGTTAGTGGAATCGTCAATTGGTTTATATTTATATATAGTTTTTTATATATATATAAATTAAAATTAAAATTAAACGAATCGCGCGCGGTAGTTCGCGTTTCGGAATCGTAACTTTAAACGATTATACCAAAAGATCCACCGATCGGATTTTCCCAAAACTGGAACCGTTGGGACCGCTTTGGGAAGATCTTTCCAACGATATAAATTTTGTTAAAATCCAACGGTTAATTTCGAGATATGAGTAAATCAAATTTTGATAAAAACAGCGCCCGGGCCTCCTATTACCCGAAGCGTCGTTGAATTAAATTGAGCTATTTTTATATAAATAAAAATAGCGATAAATCGTTATTAAATACTATTAAAGATATGAAGTGGTTTTAAAATATATATATATGCGAGAATCATTTGAAACGACCGAGTTCAATCTCATTTCAAATGATTATACGACGATTTAAATCGAAGATATTGAAGACCGACGATCTTCACATCGAATGGATAACTACTGATGTCCGGCATTGGTTAGCTCCCAATAAAGGGTTAAAGTGGTAGTTGTCCGGACGTACTTGTTGATTGTCCGGATAAGCCAGCACCTCTCTTCCGTATTGGACATACGGGACGAGGAATATGGTGTCTCCGGTTTCGTTCAGACCTAGAACGGACTTGTAAATGGATGTGTGTCTGACGTTGGATTTCATTCCATGTAAATTGATTTCTATTTAATATATATCGGTTTGGTGACAGAGAATTTATTCTCTTGCTTAACACCCTTCTCTGAGATGCACGAGCTCAGAGGTTATATACTGGTAGTTATTGATCGCATGGCGTGGATTGCCAATGTGGCATGCCAAGATGCAAATGATCAAGGCTTTTATTGAAAAGCAGAGCCTTGTGGTTGATGATTAAAGCATAACCTATTTCGGCATAGCTTTGTGTATAACGTTACCTCACGAGCCTCACACCCCGGTAAGAGTCAGAAACAGGACAAGGGAACATAGGGAGTGCACACGTTTCTTTCTAGCTAAAAGTGGTATCAGGGTTTCACAAGCCTTAACATTTTACTTATGTGGTTAATGGATTACGAGGTACCTCAGATTTATTGGTCGATAGTGACCAAATTATAGGTTCAATAGGACCGGGAAACGTGTGTTTAGGAATTGCCAATCCACTAAGGTATATTTGTGGACCGACCCTGCAGGATCCAAGGGTTCACTGCGGGGGATCCTGAGACATTGCTAGAGTGTCTTGAATCGGTAAGGAGATCGTCCCTAGCCTTGACTCATGATCGAAACCCAATTTCCAATACGACATTACGGTTTTGATTGTAAACCTATATATGGCGACGTAGTATATGGTAGCTATGCCGTCTAGGATTGATACATTTACGTTGAAGTATTTTAAAACTAATTGGACACTAATAATAATATTAAAATATTATTTTCTACGTATCAAGCATGTTTGATCATTATAAGGTAAAACTCTATCCTCCGGTTTGCATTGCATTGTGTGATGGGACTTGAGTCTTATAATGATTTCATTTTTCTAAAAAGCATTACGTTGTTTTTGAATATAAATTTATTTAATTTATGCACTGGCATTCCAATGGGGTAAACCCGTTCCCCGTTAGCGGCGTGGTCCTGTGATTAGCCATATTGTTAGATAAGTTAGGTAAGATTTCTCATACCAGTCCCATAACTGACCCGTAGTTTGTTTCACTTTGCAAACTCGGGTGCCCTCTTTTCCACACATGTAGTCGAGTCGCTTATTTTGCGGTTATATTGAGAAGGATTCTGGATCGAAGCTTAAAGCTGTGTCCAGAGCATTGATATATTTCCGTTGTATCAGATTACTGGTTTCGCTGCGTTGTATTAAATTCATTGTAAATTATCTTCCGCTGTTGTATTATTATATTCGTTGTATTCTGATATTCTGTACTCTGATGTAACATTATTGTAATGTTTATAAAAGTCTTCTGTTATTTGTTCTGGTGTGTTGTATGCCCAGAGTTAATGCATTTGAGGATTTCCAACTTTTGGATCAGACCTGTGTGGTTTATGGTCAATTCAAAAGGCGGGGATTTTCGGGTCATTACAGGTATTGGGATGATATTTGACATACACTAATCCCAATATTTAGTTGTATGTCAATCGATGGGTTGATAGGCTGTGATGAGCGTTAATTATTTATTTTTAACGCTTATACAGTTGTAAATTGCACTTTGGATGATGGTTGATTGTATATCATGATTGTTGTGTATATGTGTTGTGTGAAATCCATATAAATAAATTATATGGTAATTGACTATGCCTGATTCCAATTCAGAAATAACGAATATTTTAATATTCAGTAAAGGACTAAAATGTGAATTTGATGTCCGATTTTGGATGGACACGAAAATATTTAAATATATGAAGCTGTGTTGATTAGATTTGCGCCATTTTGACGTGAACGTTATTTATATCGATTTTATTCATTTTTATAATGAATATCGAAAAGGAAATTATTTCAAAATCATATATTTTGAAAACATTATCATTTTATATTATAATGATATGGAATATTCAATTTTGATTTAAAATTGAAAATGAAGTTAGAATCGTTTTAAAACGAATTTATAAACGATTTATAAAATACGTCTTAAATGGAAATCAACGAAATATATATATATATATATATATATATATATATAATATATTATATATATTTAATGGCCTGAATAGAATGCGCCGCACCGCGACCGTTCGTGAATTTTGACCATTGACTTCGAATTGACCTTACAGGAGATCCGACCGTTGGATTCTCCTAAAACAGGAACCGTTAGTTTCGTATCGAAAAGAGCTTTCCAAGGAATATAAGAGATTTGAAATCTAACGGTTTTGGAATTGTGTCCAAATCAAATTTGGAAAAGTTCGCTGTAAGTGCAATACGATGACCGTTTATGGAAATCGACTGAAAGGGCCTTAATAAAATTATTAAAAATATTAATAATTTGTGTAAAATCATAATAAATGACTTGGAAGGAATTTGTATGAAAAAGTCCATATTTGGAAAGATAAAAATATATTTTTATCAAAATGAACTAGTTATTAACTAGATTTGAAATCCGATAATTTCTAAATAAAATAAATTGGATTTTTGAATGGTTTTAATATAACCAGAATTTCCAATATATGTATTGGAATGGAAATCATCTTCGAAATATTTCGATATTGGATTCGGTGATTATACGGATATTGTTATGGGAATTTGGGAGATATATATATATATATATATCGTTATTCCCTAAACGATATTTGTTGGTTTCAGAATTTGATATTGAATATAAGCCGATATAATTTCTATTCAGAGCCGTGTATTTGATATCAAATTAGATTTTGGGTTTGTCATGAACGGTGTCTTAAATAACACTATTCTTAAACCCATTTAAGGAAAAAATAAATCTTTTAATTAGGATTTAGTGAAGTTTTCCAATTAATTAATATTTAATTGGAATTGAATAAAAGAATTGGATTTTGGGTTTGTCGTGAATGGTGTCTTCAGTAACACTGTCCTTAAACCCCGTGTGAAAAGAATAAATCTTTTAAATAAGATTATTAGAGTTTCCAATTATATTTAGTAATTGGAATAAAATGGAATGTGAATTGGGTTTATTGTGAACTGTGTTTTTAATGACATTCGTTCTTTAACCCGATTAACAGTGAAATCTGATTTGGAATTTATAAATCTATTTATTAAGATTTAATGGAAATTTTCCAAAGAAAAGTTTTCCAATTTAATATATTAAATTGGAATTGAATGGAATTCGATTTAGTAATTATCGAAGTGGGTTTCTGTGGAGGAAGACTATTAATATATATGGAATTTAAAAGGCTTTGACGTTATTCCATTTATATTATTAGTCAGATACGGAAATTGATATTGATTATATATTGATCTGTTTCCCGTGAAAATTCCATAAGTAATGGAATGTGATTTTGGGTTTATCGTGAACTGCGTTTTAAACGACATTAGTTCTTTAACCTAGTTAAAGACATGATTGCATGTCTAACATTGGATTTTTGAACTGTATTGTTGATCTCTGCTAAATATATATTTGTTTTATGGCGGAGAATTTATTCTCTTACTTAACACCCTTCTCTAAGACGTATGAGCTTAGAGGTTATATATTGGTAGAAATCAATGGTACGGTGTAGATTGTCGATGCGACATGTTTGTAACAACCTGGAAAATCAGAACCAATTTAAAATTTCTATTTTGGCGATTTTAATGAATTTTGAAATATTTAAAATGTTTTATTTTAAATAATAATGACTAGAAATTTATTTTAAATAGAATTAGAATGTATATATTTATTTAAATCGAAATTAGAATATAACTATTTATTTTAATTATAAAAGGAATTGAAAATGGCGCGGTAGTTTGAAAATTCAATTTCAAATTTCAAATGAATGTACAGGATTCAAAATAAACTGGATTTTAGTGAAACCCAAAATATTTGAATCTGTTTGAAAATATCTTTCCAACGAATCTGAAAAACTGAAATTTCATAGCGGGAATAAAAAGTTATGTCCAGTTGAAAATTCATAATAGTCGCTGTGGAAATATTGCCCTTAAAAATAGCGGTTTTGCATATGGCCTCCGTTTTCGATGAAACCAATTTTTTTGGATCCGGAATGTCAAATTATTGCTAGATTTCAATTTTCATAAATTTTTGGAATCAATATGTAAGCGTGGTGAATTTAAACGTGTTTGGTCATTTCAGTTAGAATTTAATCGACTGGAAAATGGCCTTTTTTCAAATGGTCTCCAAATTCGACGAAATTAGTTTTGTTAGGACCGTATCATTAAAACATAGCCAGATTTATTTTGGGAATTTTTAGAGTTAATATGTGGCCCCGGTAAATTAAAATGTACGTATAAATTGAATATATACTGATTTATATTTAAATTTTGATGAAAAATGATCGTAACAGTCGAATTGGCTGGCGGGACATATCCCATTGTGTTCGTAATGGGGGTAATTAGCTAGGGGTGATAGTTGTTGGGTCTCGTTCGGAGTTCGAACGAAATTTCAACCTTTTGGAGAATAAGACGAAAAAAATATAATAATAAAATATATTAACCTATTTTCCTTTAAACCTCCTCTCCACTTTATTTCTTCGATCAAAAAATCGTTTTCCCCCAAAACGGAAAAATGGCAAAGACGAACCGATTCCGCCCCTCCCTCCGCTCCACCACCGTCGATCAAATGAACTCCGCCCTCCCTCCGCCGCCTTCTCCTCCGCTCAATCTCCATTGCTCAACCCTGGTATCCACGATCGAAGCCACCTCATGAAACCGCAACCGGTCCTACCCGCCGCCAGTCCCTGCCATGGGCCCCATTCCGCGCCGCCAACCTGAAGCGACCCCCCGCTACCTCCGTACCCAATCACGACTCCGAACCCTAGACCACCGCGCGCCAGCGGACCCCCTCTCCAACGATCAAAATCTGTAAGTTTTCTATCTTTATTTCTTCAGTTAAAAATGAGATATTTTATATGTTAAAAACGAGATTTTTTATATGTTAAAAATGAGATTTTTCATTTGTTGAAGATGAGATTTTATTATAGTAAAGTAATGATTTTTATTATAGTAAAGTAATGATTTTTATTTACAAAAAGGTTTGATTTTTATTTACAAAAAGGTTTGATTTTTATTTAAAAAAGGTTTGATTTTTTTACAAAAAGGTTTGATTTTTATTTATAAAAAGATTTGATTTTTTATTATATAAAGGTATGATTTTTCATAATATAAAAATAGGATTTTTATATAATGAAGAATATAAAAATATTATTTTTATATAAGTAGCGAATTAAAAATAGGGTTTATATATATATATTAAGTAGCGATAAAAATTCGATTTTTATATATATGAATTAGTAGTAAAAATATGATTTTTATGTTGAAGGAGAAGTTAGAAAAATATGAATTTTAGAGTAATAATGTAACACCTCACCTCCGTTAAGGTCACTCACAATGGGAATGCCTTAACTTTGGGGGAGCATTTTAGTAAACAGAACAGAAACTTACAAGACAGATAAAACAGTACTTGAAAAATTTATAACTTTATTACAATAGAAACCGAAATAAGCTTGGTTACATCCTTTCAAATCACAATATCAGAATTCAAGTACAAAATATCAGTCTTGTACAAAAGCCTTCAGAATGCATAGTTTAAAATCATAATCCCCACAGAAGAAGACAAGCCATACTTTAAGCACTTCAAGCGGAAGAAATCTGGATCAGGCTAGAGTACTCCCTTCTAGAAAACCCTGGGGGGGAACAGAAGAAAGGAGGAGAAACAACAAGGGTCAGACAAAAAGTCTGGCAAGTCCAGTGATTTTCAGTTATGAACAGATAATAATAACATGACATGAAAATAAAACTGGATGAGAGATAACAGTAACAGGTGTAGCGGATATTACAGAAGAACAGAATGACATAAGCTATTTCTTTACACTTCTCTGCACTAATACTAGTATAACAGAATTAGGTGTCACCCTAATGTCTAAACTGAAACAGAAACGGGTACAGAATAATTTCCACAGAAGAGAGTGCTAGTAATGGGCCTTTACCACCCGAACAGAAACAGACAGAAGCAGAAACAGATTAATCCCTACGGAAACAGAATGTAGAATTAGGTGTACACTAGTGATGGGCCTTTACCACCGCAACAGATGGTACCATGCAGAAACAAACAGGTGTTACCACCCAACAGAAACAGACGGTACCAACAGAAACAGACAGAACTAAGTGTACCCTAAAACCCTACCCCAAGGGATCGGCTCCCTAATACATAAATACCCCGTGTTGGCCCCACAGTAGGGTGTATCACTCCCTAAAGTGACAACCAATTGGCACAGACCAATTTACAGATGTCACGGCGTCTTACATCCTCAGAGGCAGACCGGGATCCATGCACGCACATGACCCGGTTGGAACGCACCATCAACACCCCTCGCCATTACCAGAATGAACCGCTTATAATTAGTTCAGTAAGCGTGCCCGGACCCTACCTACTGTTGGGTCAAAGTTTTGATACCAGAAAGGGTTACTGACTAATATAGGTCCCAAACAACAAATGACACAAGTAAATTCCCTCCTAACCTTGTGTCCCCAGACTAACAGATTTCATATTAACTTGTTTACAAGTTCAGACATACAGAGATCAGATTTACTAGTTCACAGATCAGAAAATCAAATCAACAAGTTTTCAGACTAACGGATCAGATGTACAGATTTAACAGAATTTCAGATTTGTCTAACTTTGTATTGGGCCTACAGATTCATGAACGGGTTTATTATATATATTAGTCCAGTTGGTTTAACCCTATCTGTAACACCCCACCTCCATTAAGGTCACTCACAAAGGGAATGCCTTAACTTTGGTGGAGCATTTTAGTAAACAGAACAGAAACTTACAAGCCAGATAAAACAGTACTTGAAAAATTTATAACTTTATTTCAACAGAAACCGAAATAAGCTTGGTTACATCCTTTCAAATTACAATATCAGAATTCAAGTACAAAATATCAGTCTTGTACAAAAGCCTTAAGAATGCATAGTTTAAAATCATAATCCCCACAGAAGAAGACAAGCCATACTTTGAGCACTTCAAGCGGAAGAAATCTGGATCAAGCTAGAGTATTCCCTTCTACAAAACCTGGGGGGAAATGGAAGAAAGGAGGCGAAACAACAAGGGTCAGACAAAAGTCTGGCAAGTCCAGTGATTTTCAGTTATGAACAGATAATAATAACATGACATGAAAATAAAACTGGATGAGAGATAACTATAACAGATGTAGCAGATATAACAGAAGAACATAATGATATAAGCTATTGCTTTACACTTTTCTGCACTAATACTAGTATAACAGAATTAGGTGTCACCCTAATGTCTAAACTGAAACAGAAACGGGTACAGAACAATTTAACAGAAACAGGGTGCTAGTAATGGGCCTTTACCACCCGATCAGAAACAGACAGAAGCAGAATGTAGCATAAGGTGTACACTAGTAATTGGGCCTTTACCACCCGAACAGACGGTACCATGCAGAAACAGACAGGTGTTGCCACCCAACAGAAACAGACGGTACCAACAGAAACAGACAGAACTAAGTGTACCCTAAAACCCTACCCCAAGCGATCGGCTCCCTAATACATAAATACCCTGTGCCAGCCCCACCGAAGGGTGTATCATTCCCTAAAGTGGCAACCTTTGAATGACACAGACCTATTTACAGATGTCACGACGTCTTACATCCTCAGAGGCGGACCGAGATCCATGCACGCACATGACCCGGTTGGAACGCACCATCAACACCCCTCGCCATTATCAGAATGAACCGCTTATAATTAGTTCAGTAAGCGTGCCCGGACCCTACCTACTGTTGGGTCAAAGTTTTGATACCAGAAAGGGTTACTGACTAATATGGGTCCCAAACAACAGATGATACAAGTAATTCCCCTCCTAACCTTGTGTCCCCAGACTAACAGATTTCAGATTAACTTATTTACAAGTTCAAACATACAGAATTCAGATCAACCAGTTCACAGACAAGTTTTCAGACTAATGGATCAGATATACAGATTTAACAGACTTACCGATTAACCAGTTACAGATTAACAGACTTACAGATTTGTCTAACTTTGTAATTGGGCCTACAGATTCACAGAACAGATTTATTAAATTCATCAGTCTAGTGGGTTTAATCCTATCCGCCCAACACGTTTTAGACATCATATTTATCTCAGATTTTCATTAATTAAATATTAATGCCCATACCTCTCACATTAGACTGACAGTTTGCGGCTACTGGTTAGGCCGGTTGGTTCTGGGCAGATTTCTGTCGCAAACTGAGTCTAACCTCGGGTTTCAAGCACATTATGACTAACTTCTCACATTAGAACCTATTGTTTGCGGCCACTGGAATATGTCGGGCAGTTCCGGGCAGAATTACGCCGCAAACTCATTCTAACCTCGAGTTAGCCATGTTTATCTTTGCGGCCAATTAATTAATGATTTACCATTTATACCCACGCCTAATATACATGTCAATTATTTATAGCTAATTCAGATTATGTCAATAACAGACTGAATATATCAACTTAACAGACATAGCAGATAACAGGTTTAGGCGACTTAACGGATTCAGCAGATTAAGCAACTAGCAGATTTAGCAGATAACAGATTAGGCATCTCAACAGATTTAGGTTGGCATTTTTAATAGAATTAGCAGATGACAGATTTGGCAGATGAACAGATCTAGCAGACTAGGCAGTAGGGCAGAGCTAGCAGATTAAGCAATATAACAGAACTAGCAGATTAGGCAAATATAGCAAAACTAGCAAATTAGGCAAATATAACAGATTTAATCATTCCTTAAAGTTTCACAACATATCTTGCCTAATTATAAATCTTGCCTAAGTTCACATGCATAAATAATAGTCATGATTCACAATATGATCATATACCCCATGTTTGCATTAAATTTGCATGTCACGGATTATGGTCATAATTTACATGTCCCAATTTAGTTCAACTTGCCTAGTACAAAAGATTCACATATAAATTATACCAAATATAGCTATTGACAAAAATCTCCTACTTAGGTATTATTCACATTTGATAGATAACCTACTTTAATGTAAATCTTTATACCTAAACCATAATTTCTTTGTCTCAAGTCATATGTTAACATACCATGGTTCCTCTTCTTCCAATTCACAGAATATGCATAGATCTAAATCTAGTTTACAACCTATGTCCTTTTTCTTAAATCAGTCATAGATTAACCAACTTCTCAAGTCGTATGTTCAATATTCTTTATGCCACAAACTCAAGTCATAGGTTCCATTATATGCCTTAGATTTATGTCCTAAGTTCCAAGTTCAACCTATGTTCTTTCCTCAACTCAGTCACATATCGGTCATGCCCATTTCATGCATTATTCATTTTATTGTCCCAAATATTTTAGCGTATGTTAATCTCTTAGGAGATTGGCGTAGGCTCGTATTAGCCTGGCTATAGAACAGAAAGAAGAAGAGATACATAATAAAATAGATCAGAACAGAACATACACAATCTCAAATTCAGATTTACAATCATGTCACAATTATGATTAAAGTTTATATCGGAAAATAACTGCACTTGCCTTGGTTGGATTCTAAAAGAAAAAGGTGTTGTAGCTGTTCTCTTTTAATCCTAATCAGAATTGGAGGAAGAAGAAGCACAAGTCCAAGCTTAGGTTTCAGCAGAGTAGAGACGCCATTGATTTATTTATTTTTAGAGAGGAAGAGAGCAATGGAGGCTAGAGAATTGTATATGAGATTTAGGTTTAGGTTAGGGATGTATATATAGGTGTAGGAAGTTATTTAGGACCATTAGATTAACCCTGAATCATGAGAACCATTCAAATGCAAAATCTGCATTTGAGCGAATCGGCCCACGGGATGACAGCCAAACACCCTGGATTAACCCCTAGTCGACCCAGCAGGGCTCGGGTCGACCTCAAAAATGGGCCGGTTCGGTTATTCCCCCTCCCAATTCGCTGTTTTGAACCTTTTTTGCATGTTTATTTATTTAATTTTTATATATATATCTATATACATTTCTCTCATATGCATACAAACTTCAAGGCTTAATAACTTCTTCATAATTAACCATTTTTTTAAAATATTCTTAGAAAATACGGGGTGTTACACTATCCACCCAACACGTTTTGGACATCATTTTTATCTCAGATCTGCATTAATTAATTATTAATGCACAAACCTCTAACATTAGGTCGCTAGCTTGTGGCCGCTGGATGGGCCGGGCGGTTCTGGGCAAACTTCTGCCACAAGCCAGACCTAACCTCGTGTCTAAGCATATTATGACTAACTTCTCACATTAGAACCTATTGTTTGCGGCTACTGGATGTGCCGGGCGGTTCCGGGCAGGATTACGCCGCAAACTTATTCTAACCTCGAGTTAGCCATGTTCATCTTTACGGCCAATTAATTAATAATTTACCATTTATGTCCATGCCTAATATACATGTCAATTATTCATAACTATAGCCAATTCAGATTATGTCAATAACAGACTAATTATATGAACTCAACAGATATAGCAGATAACAGATTTTGCAGATTAGGCGACTTAACGGATTTTGCAGATTAAGCAAACTAACAGATTTAGCAGATAACAGATTTGGCATCTCAACAGATTTAGCAGTTTAGGCATCTCAACAGATTTAGCAGTTTAGGCATCTCAACAGATTTATTTTAGCAGATTTGGCATTTTCAACAGACTTAGCAGATGACAGATTTAGCAGATTTAATATTTCTAAAGGTTCTATTTACATGCCTTGCTTAATCATAAATTAGGCCTAAATAATTAACATGATTCACAATATGATCATATACGCCATGTTTGCATAAATTTACATAACACAGAATATGGACATAATTTACCATATAACATATGTTCCCATTTTGATTAAACTAGCATTGTACAGCAGATTCATCTATAAATTATACCAAATATTACAATGCATGCCATATATCCAAAAATCCCTATTTAGGTGTATTCGCACTCAATAGTCCTCAAATCTTATTATAGATTTTAATTTCTACACCTAAGTCACATATCTTCCACTTCTTAAAATGTGCCACAAATCTAGGTTTTAATCATGTATCATATTCTTAAAATCAGATATTGAATTATGTCCCCAAATCACAGATTATCATACATACCTTGCTCAGATCCAGATCTAGTTTACAACATGTAATATGTATCTAAACTAATTACATGTCTATGGTCAAATTTATGCCCCAATTCCTAAGTCATATGTCCAATGTAAATTTTATGCCTCAACTTCTCAAGTCGTATGTTCAATATTCTTTATGCCACAAAACTCAAGTCATAGGTTCAATTATATGCCTTAGATTTATGTCCTAAGTTCCAAGTTCAACCTATGTTCTTTCCTCAAATCAGTCACATATCAGTCATGCCCATTTCATGCATTATTCATTTTATTGTCCCAAATATTTTAGCGTATGTTAATCTCTTATGAGATTGGCTCAGGCTCATGGTAGCCTGGCTATAGAACAGAAAGCAGAAAGAAATACAGAATAAGGTAGATCTAAACAGAACAGAACAGACATAATCTCAGATTCAGATTTACAATTCATGTCACAATCAGAATTAACGTTTATATCGGAAAATAACTGTACTTGCCTTGATTGGATTCTAAAAGAAAGATAGTTGTAGCGACGTTAGTTGATCTTCTTTAACCGTTGTTGAAGTTTCAAGCTTGAATTGAGTTGCTTAGGTTGATGTTGATTAGCTTCTAGTTTTGATTCCAGCAGAGTAGCGACGCCATTTTTATTTTTATTTAGAACAGAGGCAGAGTAGAAGCAGAATAGAATTGTGTGTAGAGAAGGCTAGGTTTGGGGCTATTTAAATAGGGTCAAGTCAACGAATCTAGACAGAAATCGGACCAGAAACATCAGAGTGAACTCTAACTCAAAAATGGGCTCTGGGACCAGGTCGACTGCCCAGTCGACCTGGCCTGGGGGGTCGACTGCCCAGTCGACTCCCCAGTTGACCTGGGTCTAGGCGGGAAATTTCCCGCCCAGTCTATTCTGGGTTTGAAATTCGAATTTTGAATTCGAATTCGTGTTGTTTTTAATTCTGAAAATTTCTGAAACTTTGGAGGGCTATAACTTGGTCATATGGACTCCGATTCTCGCAAACTCGGACTCGTTTTCAAGCAGAATTCCGAGACGAACGTAATGGCGCAACCCGTTTCCCTTGATTCTTATTTTATGAATTAATTATCCTTTGATTTGTTACTTATACGTTCACAGAAAATACGGGGTGTTACAAATAAAAATATGATTTTTATGTATGGAAAGCGTTATTAAAAATGTGATTTTTAATAACAACTGCGTGAAAACAGATTGCGATGGAACAGACGAGAAACAAATCCAAACCGTTTAGAAATAAAGAACGGAGGAGTGGAACCCAAAGGTGAGAACTCTCTCACTGAATTCTTTGTACAGTTATTTATTTTATAACTGCATATATGAATTGCTCCCCGTCGTCCACAGACCATGGATGACTTGTTTGGTTGTGTGTTTGGATTGATTTGTTTGTGTGAATTTAGTTTGTGATGTGGAATGGAAAATGAAAATATTCATGTGTTCAAAAAAGTAAAATATTCATGTGTTGAAATAAAATAAATATTCAATTACAAATCGGACGATTTGTTTATATACACCCATTTGACTGATATGAATTGGGACGATAAATTTTACACATCGCCCAACTGCATAAATAAAATATATGTGTTTGTTGATTGAAACCCACACGGGTGTCGGGATGATATTTGGTGTACACTAATCCCAATTGTTTAGTGGTATGTCAATCGATAGGTTGACAGGCTGTGTAAGCGTTAATTATTTATATTTAATGCTTATGCAGTTGTGTAATGCACTCTGGATTATGGTTGGTTGTTTATCATTGTGGTTATATACATGTATTGTATGAAATCCATATAATCAACATTATATGGTAATTGACTTTGTCTTATTCCAATTCAGAAGAAAAGAATATTTTAAAAATAACGATTATTTTAAAATAATGAATATTTTAAAATAATATTCAGTCAAAGATCAAAATATGATTTTGATGTCCGATTTGGGATGGACACGAAAATATTTAAATATATAAAGCCGTGTTGATTAGATTAACGCCATTTTGGACGTGAACGATAATTATATCGATTTTATTCATTTTTTAATGAATATCGAAAAGGAAGTGATTTCAAAATCTAATGTTTTAAAAATATTATCATTTATATATTAGTGATATGGAATATTCAATTTTGATTTAAAATTGAATATGAAGTTGAAATCGTTTTTAAAACGATTTATAAAATACGTTTAAAATGGAAATCGACGAAATATATATTATATATATTATAATGGCCTGAAAAGAACGCGCCGCGCCGCGGCAGTTTGCGAATTTCGACCATTGACTTCGAATGGACATTACGGGAGATCCGACAGTCAGATTCTCCTAAAACCGGAACCGTTGGGTTCGTATCGAAAAGAGCTTTCTAAGAATACAAGAAATTAGAAATCTAACTGTTGGATTTGGAATTATGTCCAAATCAAATTTGGAAAAGGTCGTTGTAAGTGCAGTTCGATGGCCGTTTATGGAAATCGACTGTACGGGCCTTGATAAAATTATAAAAAATAGCAATAATTTGTGTAAAATCATAATAAATGATTTGGAAAGAAATTGGGATGAAAAATTCCATATTTGAAATGATAAAAATATATTTTTATTGAAATGTACTAGTTATGAACTAGAATTATAAATCCAATATTTTTACATAAAATAAATTGGATTTGAAATGGTTTTAAAAATAACCAGAATTTCCAATATATGAATTGGAATGGATTGATGTGCATGTAAAAATGCAAATTTATATTCACATATTTATTCTTGTTTAGTGCTAATAAATGTCATATATGTGTATTTTATCATGTTTAAACAATAATTGAATTAATTTCAAAACATTATGCATTTATCATCATATAAGGGGGAAATGGTCATTTTTGTGCTTGTATTATTTTGAGAATGTTTACTTGGACATTTTTCATATTTTTACAGAAATTGGATGCATGTAGAAGAGGACTACATAAAGATATATATGCATACAAAGGAAAAAGGAGGAAATCAATGCATTGCCCAAAAAATGAAAGGGAAATCGATCAATGGAAAAGAGGGAATCAATTCAAATAGAGAATTAATGGAGTACCCCACTCACTCTCCCTCCTTCTTTAGTGGAGACAAAAATTATGGCTTCATGAATCATTATTGCTAAAGACAAAATGAAGCTTAAGAAGGAGGCATTCTTGGTAGCACGCAAAAAGTGAATTAGGTTTTAGTCATGTATAAATAACCCATGTATGTTAATGTAAAAGGCATCTTGGATTTTCGAGGCTGAAATAAAAACCTCTATTTTTCTTTCATGGCTTCTTAGCCATTTGTTTTTGTAATCTCTCGTTTTAATGCAATCTTAATTTATCGTCTTTTATTTACATTTTATTTTCTTTTATGCCAGTAGATTAGTTGTAGTTTTAGTTATTTAGCTTGCATTTTCTTTTATTTCTTTCATGTTGCAAACTACATTTGTTGTTAAAATAACAAACATGAGAGGCTAAATCCCTACAACTTAAGGATAATGAAGCTCTCTTTATTCATGTAGTTTTAATATACTTGTTTATTCATGATCTCTTTTTGTGCTTTAATTCATGTTGATGGTTATGGTTTTCATATTCATTATTGAGTTTGATAGCCTATAGTGTTGACACCATATAGGCTATGCTTGTTCTTATGCTCACTAATTACCTCTTCATCTACATATGATTATGGTAATTAAGTGGGGATTGAAATCTAAATTTGATGGTTTATACTCCTAATTAATAGGGGATAGGCCATGCTTAAACCACGATTCAATTTCAACTTGTTATCGTTTTTCATAAAATTAGTAAAGTTGTTTAAGAGGTGTGACAAAATTTGATGGCTTAAGTTGGGCTAATCACTAGCACAAATAGATCATGCTTAGAATAGTCACATCAATTAAATTAACTATTGACCAAAAAGAGAGATCATGGTTTCATTTTATATTGATTCATGTGATCTTGAGAGTGAATTTGCTCCTAAGTTGTCATTTAATCGCTTATTTTTCAACCAACGTTTGTAGTTAATAGTTTGTTAGATTTTGCTAATTTTTAGCTAGTAATTAACATTCTCACTCGCTGTCGGTTTAATTTGATTGAGTAATTTTAGAATTAATTCTTTCCCTGTGGATCGACCCGTATTCACCACGTACTACGATTGTACGCTGTGCGCTTGCGGTTTATTATTAAAATATTTTGTTGACGGTTTTCTAATTCGATAGAAAATCCGTTTGCAAACAAGTTTTCGGCGCCGTTGCCGGGTAATTGAATTTAATTTTGATTTTATTCTTCGAATTAATTTTCTTGTTTGTTGTTCCTATATCTTAAAAAAAAATTGTTATTTCATTGTGTAGTTTGTTAGCTTCTTTTTGTTCACTTGCATTTGTGTGTTTGTTGTTTGTGTTCTCATAGTTTTTTTATTTTTATTATTATTAAAAAAAATATTGTTTGTGTGTGTTTTGTGTATCGTTTGTTTTTGGTGTTTCCATTTGTGATTTTGTTTTTGTTTTTTTTTTAAAAAATAATTTTTTTTATTTCTTTCCCTTTACTCCCTCCTTTATTTCTTTCCATTTCTCTTTCTCTCATTTATTTCTTTCCTTCTCTTTCTTTCATTACTTCTTTCCTTTCTTTCATTTTATTTCCTGTCTACAATTCTTACAAAAAAAACATTATTGCTTTCCTTTTGTTCATATCTTTCCACTCTTGTGTTTCTTCAACTTCTCTGTCTTATTTCTAATCCAAATTTCTGCCTCCTACCATCCTTCTCTTCTCTACATATTCTCTCATTTTTAAAACCAAATCATCAGAACCCCAAATGGCCTCCATCGCCATCACCGAATCCCCCAAGTCGCGATTTCACTACTGCTTTTATTTTATCATTTCCAGAAATTTCGAAAAGTGCTGCCTTTTATTTTTTGGGGATTGTTTTTCGTTTGTGGAGGCCCTGGGTATTTGTTTACGAATTTGAGATTATTAGGTCCGGGTTACTGTATAAGGGCTAATCATTCTCCTTGTGCTTGGTTTCGAAAGCCTAAGAGTCTTGTTTTGTTTCAGAAGAAAATTTCAAAAGGGTCGACTGTCCTTCATTTGGATTGCTAATTATTTTAGTCTTCTATCTTTATTTCATTTTTGTTTCACAAGGCAAGCACATTTCAGTTTTGTCTATTTTGAGTTTTCTTTCGCTTCATTTTCTACTTTAAAAAAAAAAATCTTTTTTTCCCATTCTTTAAAAAAAAGGAGAATCACTTGCCATTCCATTGTGTACATATCGCTACATATTTTCAGGTTGCAGAACAGACTGGGGTTGCTTGCTATAAAAACTGCTTTACACTACTTGCTTGGAAAATTCGCGCTTGCTTAAAAAATTGCCGCTAAATAAAAAAATTGCTAATAAATTCAGACGCTCTGGTATTATTCTCTTCTCCCTTATTTTTATTTAATTGCATTGTTGTTTGTTTGCATTTGCATTAAAAAACCCAAAAATAAAATAAAAATTCATTGTAGTTGCATTGTTAATATCACGTTTAATTTCTGTTTTGCATTCATCTCTTGTTATTTTTTCTTCTTATTTTTTTAGGACATCGTTATATTTTGACTAATTGGTTTTTTTCTAATGAATTATTTCTCGGTGTCTAGACTACGACAGAGTAATAATCGTTTATAAATATTACGGTGATTCGTAAATATTATAGCGATTGTTCCTCTGAAGGTACTTAAACCTTCGGCTGCATTGCTAGGGTGATTCCTGGTGCACCGATAACTCTTGTCCATTAACTGGCTGAGAAATCTTTTGTTAAAATTAATCAAACCATCATTATATAATTTTAGGAAATCTGTAAATAAGTTTGCATTCATATAGTTGCATTAGGTTCATGCATATATAAAAAAGAAAAAACCAAAAAAAAATACAAAAATCCAAAATCTAAAAAAAAAACAATTTTCTTTTGTGAATATTCTTTTTTTTTCTCTTAAAAAAAACTTTCTTGAAAATGTCTCAACTCCCGTATTCCTACGGATTTTACGATAGTTGTGAAAATCAATATAATCCATATAATTTTACACCAAATTCATATGGATATTTTAATAACGACTATTGTATGAACAATTTGGATTTTACACAATCAACTTTTCAAAATTTTCAAAATAATCCTTATTTTGCTCCAAAAAATTTCCAAAATAACGATCAACCCTCAAGTCTTGAAATTATGGGTTCATGCTCTACGTGAAGAAAGTCAAAGATTTAATGAATCAAGTCAAAGATTAATTGAATTAATGTGCAACAATTCAAGCCAAAGTTTTCAAAATAATCAAAATTCGAATTCACTTCCCAATTCAATGATTTTGATTATAACCCTTGCCAATTAAATTTCGAACTCGAAAATGAATTTCAAATTCAAAATGGGAATGTGAATAACTTTTCAAACGGTTTTGGCAATAGGAATAATTTCAATGATGGTGCGATTAACGATCCGTGTTTTCAACAATATCAAATTGAAACTTCTCAAGTTAATAACTATAAGTTTGATTTTGTTGAGAAAATGAACATACTTGACGATTACTTGAAGTTTCGTGAGAAACAAAATCGAATCCAAACTTGTGACGATTCGAATAAAAATCCACCTTTACCCACAATCGATGATTTTCAAATAACAACTTTGAAATTGATGAAAATCTTAATGAAGTTGTTGAAAGCTCTGTAATTGATCTGAATTTGAATTCTCTTGAAAACGAAGGCATTAATCTTCAATTTGATCTTCCTCTCTCAGATTCTGAAAATTTAGCAACTTTAGATTGTCAACCTGACAAAAATGATGAAGTTGTTAACAGCTGTTTAAGTGAGGACGACTTTGATGAGCCAAAAATTCTTGAATTGATTGACGATAATGTTGTCGGGTCTGAAACTGAAAATGAAAATTTTGAAAACTTTGAAATTCTTGAGGTTGTAAACAATGAAACTGCTGAATGTGATCTTAAGCAAAATAACGATTTTTATGAAACTGTTGAAACTCCTTGCGACTTGATCGTTTCAACTGAACCTCACTGTGATCACTTGTTTTTCAATGATAAATTTCTGTAGTATATGAACTGTTTCTAGAATAACACTGTTTTTGAGAAAACAAAATTTCAAAATTTACTGAAAATTCATTTGTTTGGTTTTGACTTTAGGTTTACGAATGAACCTTTAGTTAACAAAATTTCAAATATCAAAGCAAAACCGAACAATATTTATCAAAACAAGTGTGGGGGTGAGAATGATGCACATGTCGCTCAATTTATACATCATCTAAACAAATCAAACTTTGTTTTTGAAACTTTTACTGAACCCCAACTCGATGACCTCTCTTTAGTTGCTACAGAAATTCAATTTGATTTTAGGATCAATTGTATGCTCAAAATTTTAAATTTAGCAACTCAAAATCTTGAAAAAACAAAATTTGTTTTTCCAAATCTGAAAGGTAATGTAAAATTCTTTATGATTTGGTTTCCTGTGCTTAATTTGTGTCTCATAATCCTTATGAGGCTGATCCATTGGTCCATTGTGGACCGGTTCATCTATTCGATGACTACATATTTTCTGCACGAACATTTGGTAAGTCGCACTAACCCTTTTTTGTACATATGTAAATATTTCTCTTCCGTTCACTCATTGTGTCATGCATTGACTGTGGGGACACTGTCGAAATCAAGTGTGGGGGGAGTTTCATTTTCATTCTGTTTTTCATAGTTTAAGTTAGCATTTTTTTCCCTCTCTCTTTTTGCGTTTTTTTCTTTTTCTTAAAAAAAAAGAGTAAAAGTTTTGCACTTCTATTTACTTTTAAATAAGACATGATGGAGTTAGCATCTAATCTTGGTCGTTCAATTTAAATATTTGGAAATTTACTTCTCTTAGCGGATAACGAAAGGAAAGTTTGAATTATGAGCAAATTTGGTGTAATTGGTATATTGGGAAATTCGTAGGTGATGAGTATGAAATGTTTTCTGAATTGTAATCCGATTAAATGAATGGTTGATTTTGACTACTTGCGATAACTATAACAACCTGAACTTCCCCGTGAAGGAAAGCACGGATTGCTTTGAGGACAACACATATCGGAACACAAACAGAAGAACATTTCATTGTTTATTACAACAATTCCATCAGAATACAAGAATATACAGAGTATGAATAAATATTACACACTTACTAAATATCAGAGATTACAATAAATTACATAGCAGCGGAAAATAGTACAAAACACAACTGAAAGTAGTACACGGATACAGAGCTTTCCGAGTATCGTTCCAGCTGTAAACCAGGATCCTGTGAATAAAAATCTGCAAAACCAAAACTACTAGCTGCCCGTGGAAAATAGGGGCACCCAGAGTTTAGGTTAAAACAATAAACTCTAGGTCAGTCATGTGACTGGTGTGAGAACTAAAACAGTTATTAATCTTTATTTTAAAGTTAGGTAAATCAAGGGACCACGCCGTATAACACGGAACGAGTTTCCTCCCAAGAATACCAGTGCATAAAACAAACAGCGCAATGCTAAATAAAGAAAAATGAAGCTATTATAAGACCCAGGTCCCATCACATAATGCAACGCAAGCTGGAGTATAGGGTTTTAACTTATAATAGCCAAAGAACGCTTGATATATTTAAAAACACATTATTTTGATATTACTATAAGTGTATAGTGTCAAAACAATTTCAATCATATGTATCAATCATAGGCGGCATAGCTACCATCTACTATGTCGCCATACTAGGTTCTATAAATAAAACCGAAATATCACATATTGGAAATTGGATTCCATCATGAATCGAGGCAAGGGCTAAGCTCCTCTCCGTTCGAGACACTCTAGAAAATGTCTTAGGACCACACACAGCGATCCTTGGATCTTCAGGGCCAGTCATCTCTTACTTTTGAGGATTGGCAATTCCTGAGCACACGTTTCTCGGTCTTATAGGACCTATATAATGGTTTGTACGTCGGCTCACATAGTGCCAGTTATCGACCATATATTTGAGGCGCCTCACATTCCAACAACCACACAGGTGAAAAATAATGTAAATGTCAGGGCTGGTAGGTCACTGACACCACCTATAGCTAGAAAGAAACGTCGTGCTTTCCCTGCAGTCACTATCCCGTTTTTGACTCATACCGAGGTGTTAGGCTCGTGAATTAAGGCCATACACAAAGCTGCGCCACACAGGCCGTGCTTTGATCATCAACCACAAGACTTTACATTTCAACAGAAGCCTTGATCAACTGCCACTTAGGCGTGCCACACAGGCAATTCATCTCCATGCGACTGATGTCCATCGATATACAACCTCTGAGCTCATACGTCTCAGAGAAGGGCGTTAAGCAAGAGAATAAATTCTCCGCCGCCAAACAGATGTATATTTAATAGAGATTAATCAACAAAGAATAAAATCCAATGTCAGACACACAGTCCATTGCAAGTTCGTTCTGGGTCTGAACGAAACCGGAGGCACTTTCCTCGCATATCCATCGATCTCCACGTACGTCTGGACCATCACTAACTGAATCCCTCCTCTTGGGTGTACAGCCCAATCAAGATCATCAATAATCATCCAAACGATGTGAAGACTTCCGGTCTTCAACCACCGTCTTCATCTTCGACATATCGTCGAGTCGGTTATTCAGAATGGGTACAAACCCGGCCTTTCCGAATAACCCGCGTATATAATAAATAAATGTTACACAAACACAACATACGCCTCATTCCAACTCAGAATATTGTTTTATTCAAATCTTCACATTCTTAGGGAAAGGTTCCCATTAATATTATCAAAGATAAATTCTTCTAAATTTATTCTTTAATCTTCCTTTGGATATCATTTCAAACCATATTATGGTTTTCCAAACTAGTCGGGATTAGCGAACAACACCGAAGTAATCATTTATTTTATTTCCCAATCCCAACTTATTCATCCCATGGAGCAAAACTAGTAATACTCCATATCTAACACCACGGTGTTATCGGTAAATATTAATTACCATTTCACGTTCAAATCTAATTAAAGATTTAACTATCGTTTGGAGCAAAACTGGTGATACTCCATCCTCGATCACTTTAATCTAATTAAAGATTCATTAAAACTCCACTTAATTTTAATCTTCCCACAAATCAATATCCTGTCTTTAACTGGGTTAAAGAACCAATGTCATCTAAAACGGTTCACGATAAACCCAAAATCACTTTCCATTGTTAATCGGGTTAAAGAATAGGTGTTATTCAAAACACCGCTCACGATAAACCCCAAAAATCAATTCAAATTCAATTCCAATTAAATATTATTTAATCGGTACACTTCATTAAATCTAAATAGAAAGATTTAATCTTTTTCTCAACTGGGCTTAAGAACAGTGTTAATGAAGACACCATTCACGACAAACCCAAATCACATTTGATATTAAATACAAGGCTCTGAATAGAAAATATATCGGCTTATATTCAATATCAAATTCTACGACCAACAAATATCATATTGGAAATTACGATATCAGTATATCTTTCAAATTTCCACAACCATATCTGTATAATCATGAAATCCAACATCGAAATATTCCGAAGATAATTTCGATTCAAATCCATTCCAATTCACGTATTGGAAATTCTGATTATTTTTAAAACCACTTCAAATCCAATTTATTTATTTAAAAATAATTGGATTTTAATTCTAGTTATAAACTAGTTCATTTCGATAAAAATATAGTTTTATCCTTACAAATGTGGAATTTTTTGTCTCAGTTCTTTCCAATTCATATATTATGATTTTACACAAATTATTAATATTTTTAATAATTTTATCAAGGCCCGTACAGTCGGTTTTCAATAACGGCCACCGAACTGCACTTACAACGACCTTTTCCAAATTTGATTTGGACATAATTCCAAATCCAACTGTTAGATTTCAAATTTCTAATATTCATTAGAAAGCTCTTTCCGATACGAACCCAACGGTTCTGGTTTAAGGAGAATCCGACGGTCGGATCTCCCGTAATGTCCATTCGAAGTCAATGGTCGAAATTCACGAACTACCGCTGCGCGGCGCGTTCTATTCACGCCATTATATGTATTATATATATTTCGTCGATTTCCATTTAAAACGTATTTTATAAATTGTTTTAAATTCGTTTTCGAAAAGATTTCAACTTCAAATTCAATTTCGAATCAAAATTGAATATTCCACATCATCGATATACAAATGATAATATTTTCAAAACGTTATATTTTGAAATCAGTTCATTTTCTATAATCATTATAAAAACGAATATAATTGATATAAATATCGCTCGCGTCGAAATGGCGCATCTCTAATCAACACGGCTTTATATATTTCAATAACTTCGTTATTCTATTCAACAAATGAATATTTATTCTATTCAATACATGAATCTATATTTCTTTCAACACATGAATATTCTCAACACATGAGTATCGTTAACACATGACTATCTTTGTTATTTAATATATTTTATAAAATTATGATAAAGATGTAAATTTTATTGTTTAAAATATTTTATTCAACACATGAATATCGTCAACACATGACTATTTATTCTATTCAACACATGAATCTTTATTTTAATATTCTTTATTCTCCCAATTGGAATGAGGCCTAATCAATTACCATATAATGTTAATTATATGGATTCCATACAACACATGTATATAATAGCAACGATAAATAATCAATCATCATCCAAAGTGTACCACACAACTGCATAAGCATTAAATATAAATAATTAACGCTTACACAGTCTGTCGACCAATCGATCAACATACAACTAAATAATTGGGATTAGTGTACGCCAAATATCATCCCAACACCCGTGTGGGGTTTCAATCCACAAACACCGAATATTATTTGTGCAGTTGGGCGACGTGTAAAATTTATCGTCCCAATCGATATCCTTCAAATAGGTGTACATAAACAAACCGTCCGGTTAGTAAATGAATATTTATTTATTCACATTCACGTTAAAAATTATATTTTTAACGATAATTAATTTATTTCAACACATGAACGTTTTATTATCCATTTCACATCAACATCACAAACAAACTTCACAACACATCAAACAAGCATACAAGTCGTCCATGGTCTGTGGACGACGGGTGTCGGGTACTGCTAAGGACCGTCTGCATCCTAGTATATATTTTAACTAGAAATCAAGATTTAAAGTGAGAAGTTCTCACCGACTAGCTAAACCAATACACCGCGACTCTTCATATGTAGAAATCTTCGTCGTGCTCACCTTTTGTTAATTTCATTGTCCGTAGCCACTACATATATAAAAATCACATTTTTATTTTGTTGTCATGTATATAAAAATTCTATTTTTATCCTGCTACTATATAGATAAAAATTCTATTTTTATCCTTATCACTATATAAAAATTATATTTTTGATTCACTACTTATATAAAAATCATATTTTTATACTTTCTATAATATAAAAATCATATTTTTATTCTTTACATTATATAAAAAATATATTTTCATACTCTACATACAATAAAAATTATATTTTTATTCTCTATGTCTTCATATATAAAAATCTCATTTTTACTTCACCATTTCAACTATATAAAGATTCAAATATTTCTAATATAAAAATTCGATTTTTATACTTTAAAGATTCAATTCTTTTCTTGTTTAAAAATCAAACTTTTCAAAATAAAAATACAACCTTTCATATATGATAAAAATCTTATCTTTCTAATAAAAATCTCGCCTTTACTATAATAAAAATCTCGCCTTTACTTTAATAAAAATCTCGCCTTTTCGATAATAAAAATCTCGCCTTTTCGATAATAAAAATCTCGCCTTTTCGTAATAAAAATCTCGCCTTTTCGTATGAACACAAATCATAACTTTTCTAATCAAAAGATCTAATCTTTCTCTATCATTCAAACCAATAAAAATCCAATCTTTTTCTTATATAAAAACCCTAGATTTTCTTAGTTAAAAATCTTATATTTTCTTAGTTAAAAATCAGATTTTCTAAAACTAGAAATCATATTAAATAAAAAATAAAATTAAGTATATATATAAAAAAAATCTCACCTTAGCAGTTGAAGGAAGGTTGGGGGGGGGGGGGGGGGTGGAGTTTGCTGACTGAATCAGAAGAAGGGGGAAACACCGGCGGCAAGGCAGATGGGGGGTCGGTGATGCACGCGGCGGCGCAGGAGGTGGTGTCAGTGGTTTTAATGGAGAAGGGGGCAAGGGGAAGGAGGAGGAGGAGGAGAGGAGGGAGGGGCTCTGGCGTGGGCGGCGCCGGAGGCGCGGTGTCCCAGGTGGCCACGGCGGCAGCGTTAGGGCTCCACCCTTTTTTTTGTTTTGATTTTCAAAATGAATGCGTGGAGGGGGGGGGCTGGCTGAGAGAGTATAGAGAGGGAGAGGTTTTTGTTTTTTTTATTTAATTTAATTTCAAAAAGGTACCTTTTTATTTTGACCTCAAAACGAGACCCACTGCCTATCGTCCCTAGCTAATTACCCCCATTCCAAACACAATGGGATATGCATCGTAAGCTGATTCCATTGTTTCGATCAGTTTTCGTCAAAATCAAAATATAACTCTATATATTGAATTTGAATGCACATTTCAATTTATCGAGGCCACATACTAACTCTAAAAATTCCCGAAAAATTATTTCTAGCTTCTTATTGACGATTCGATCCTAACAAAACTAGTTTCGTCAAATTCTGAGATCGTTTGAAAAATGGCCTTTTTCAGGTCGATCGAAATTGACTGAAACTGTCAAAACACGTTTTACTTTGCCACACTCACATATTGATTCGAAAAATTACGAATTTTGGAATCTAGCAATAACTTGACATCCCGGATCCAACAAAAGTGGTTTCATCGAAAACCGAGGTCGTTTGCAAAATTTCCATTTTTAAGGGCCAAAATTCCATAACGACTATTCTGAATTTTCAACTGGACGCAACTTTTGATTCCCGCTATGAAATTTCAATTTTTCGGATTCGTTGGAAAGATATCCTCAATTAGATTCTAATATTTTTGGTTTCGCCAAAATCCGGTTTATTTTGCACCCGGTACATTCATTTAAACTTTGAAATCGAATTTTCAAACTACCACGCCATTTTCAATTCCTTTTATATTTATAAATAAATATTTGTATTCTAACGACGATTCAAATAAATATATACGTTCTAATTCTATTCAAAATAAATTTCTCGTTGTTATTATTTAAAATAATTCATTTTAAATAATCAAAATTCATCAAAATTGCAAAAATAAAATTTTAAGTTGGCTCAGATTTTCTGGGTTATTACAATCTCCCCCACTTAAAACTTTTCGTCCTCGAAAAGGAACGAAGCTGAAAGTTGTTTTACAAACCAACTCAACTTTAATTATTTCCTTTACGGCTTAAGTTCTTCAACTTTTCAGTTACTAAGAACTTTTCAAATTTTTCAAAAATTTGGCTAACACCCTAAATTTTTGAAAAATTTCGCCATGACCTCCCCTGCACCGGGGAGTTCGGGATATTTCAAATAGCCTCCCATGGTCCTCATCAATCCAAAAAGAAAAAGAAACAGCCAAGCGGCTTGCCAATCGGCTCATAAAATCATCCAAAACCCAAGAAATTAGTAAACATGTACCTATTTGTCGGGCAAACAATTTTATTCTTCTGCTCTAGCCTTCTTGCTATGACCTGTTCAATGTATATACATGTATATGCATGCAAATGCGACTAATTTTCAATACAGTTCAATATTTGGTTCAATTTGGCATAATGGTTCAAAATTTCAAACCAATAATCAAACAACACAACCATCAATCAATTAGTTGATTAACGTTTCAAATTCATAATTTGATATATATACAGAAAATCATGTTTTTGATGCCCAATCACAACAATAAGCCCTATCTAGCTTTGGTTCTCACACAAGTCAATTGGAAATATATAGAAATCCCACTTTCGAAACTCGAACATAAATACTGATGATGTTGCAATCATCATCCGAATTGTCCCCGGGCGACTAGAGTGTGATTCTATATCTATCCAGTATATTAAAACCTCGAATATACGTTCATGATGCGTATATGCAAAATCTTTATATACTCGATTTTCCAAATTCAATACAAATAAATTATTCAAATACGAATAAAATGGTTTAAATTTTCAAAACAATATTGTTTTCATTTGAAAAATATACTCTTCACACTCGTTCTAGGATACTACTGACCCTATCTCTAACGAGTCATTCTAATTGGATATTACTAATCCAATATCTGATGAATTCTTTCGTATGGTTCTAATGTGTCTTGTTCTCGAGCTCTGTAAACCATAGCTCTAATACCACTTTACAAACAACCCGAACTTCCCCGTGAAGGAAAGCATGGATTGCTTTGAGGACAACACACATCGGAACACAAACGAAGAACATTTCATTGTTTATTACAACAATTCCATCAGAATACAAGAATATACATAGTATGAATAAATATTACACACTTACTAAATATCAGAGATTACAATAAATTACATAGCAGCGGAAAATAATACAAAACACAACTGAAAGTAATACACGGATACAGAGCTTTCCAAGTATCATTCCAGCTGTAAACCAAGATCCTATGAATAAAAATCTGCAAAACCAAAACTACTAGCTGCCCATGGAAAATAGGGGCACCCAGAGTTTAGGTTAAAACAATAAACTCTAGGTCAGTCATGTGACTGGTGTGAGAACTAAAACAGTTATTAATCTTTATTTTAAAGTTAGGTAAATCAAGGGACCACGCCGTATAACACAGAACGGGTTTCCTCCCAAGAATACCAGTGCATAAAACAAACAGCGCAATGCTAAATAAAGAAAAATGAAGCTATTATAAGACCCAGGTCCCATCACACAATGCAACGCAAGCCATAGGATAGGGTTTTACCTTATAATAGCCAAAGAATGCTTGATACATTTAAAAACACATTATTTTGATATTACTATAAGTGTATAGTGTTAAAACAATTTCAATCATAAGTATCAATCATAGGCGGCATAACTACCATCTACTATGTCGCCATACTAGGTTCTATAAATACAACCGAAATATCACGTATTGGAAATTGGATTCCATCATGAGTCGAGGCAAGGGGCAAGCTCCTCTCCATTCGAGACACTCTAGCAAATGTCTCAGGACCACACATAGCGATCCTTGGATCTTCAGGGCCGGTCCTCTCTTACTTTTGAGGATTGGCAATTCCTGAGCACACGTTTCCCAGTCCTATAGGACCTATATAATGGTCTGTACGTCGGCTCACATAGTGCCAGTTATCAACCATATATTCGAGGCGCCTCGCATTCTAACAACCACACAGGAGAAAAATAATGTAAATGTCAGGGATGGTAGGTCACTGACACCACCTATAGCTAGAAAGAAACATCGTGCTCTCCCTGCAGTCACTATCCCGTTTTTGACTCATACCGATGTGTGAGGCTCGCGAATTAACGCTATACACAAAGCTGCGCCGCACAGGCCGTGCTTTGATCATCAACCACAAGACTTTGCTTTTCAACAGAAGCCTTGATCATTATATTTTTGATTCACTACTTATATAAAAATCAAATTTTTATACTTTCTATAATATAAAAATCATATTTTTATTCTTTACATTATATAAAAAATATATTTTCATACTCTACATACAATAAAAATTATATTTTTATTCTCTATGTCTTCATATATAAAAATCTCATTTTTACTTCACCATTTCAACTATATAAAGATTCAAATATTTCTAATATAAAAATTCGATTTTTATACTTTAAAGATTCAATTCTTTTCTTGTTTAAAAATCACACTTTTCAAATTAAAAATCCAACCTTTCATATATGATAAAAATCTTATCTTTCAAATAAAAATCTCGCCTTTACTATAATAAAAATCTCGCCTTTACTATAATAAAAATCTCGCCTTTACTATAATAAAAATCTCGCCTTTACTTTAATAAAAATCTCGCCTTTTCGATAATAAATATCTCGCCTTTTCGTAATAAAAATCTCGCATTTTCGTATGAACACAAATCATAACTTTTCTTATCAAAAGATCCGATCTTTCTCTATTATTCAAACCAATAAAAATCCAATCCTTTTCTTATATAAAAATCCTAGATTTTCTTAGTTAAAAATCCTATATTTTCTTAGTTAAAAAACAGATTTTCTAAAACTAGAAATCATATTAAATAAAAAATAAAATTAAGTATATATATATATATAAAAAAATCTCACCTTAGCAGTTGAAGGAAGGTGGGGGGGGGGGGGGGGTGGAGTTTGCTGACTGAATCAGAAGATGGGGGAAACGCCGGCGGCAAGGCAGAGGGGGGGTGTCGGTGATGCGTGCGGCGGCGCACGAGGTGGTGTCGGTGGTTTTAATGGAGAAGGGAGCGAGGGGAAGGAGGAGGAGAGGAGGGAGGAGCACGAGAGGAGGGGCTCTAGCGTGGGCTGCGCCGGAGGCGCGGTGGCCCAGGTGGCCACGGCGGTGGCGTTAGGGCTCCGCCCCTTTTTTTTTATTTTGATTTTCAAAATGAACGCGGGGCCGGGGGGGGGCTGAGAGAGTATAGAGAGGGAGAGGGTTTTGTTTTTTTTATTTAATTTAATTTCAAAAAGGTACCTTTTTATTTTGACCTCAAATGAGACCCACCGCCTGTCGTCCCTAGCTAATTACCTCCATTCCGAACACAATGGGATATGTATCGTAAGCTGGTTCCATCGTTTCGATCAGTTTTCGTAAAAATCAAAATATAACTCTATATATTGAATTTGAACGCACATTTCAATTTATCGGGGCCACATACTAACTCTAAAAATTCCCAAAAAATTATTTCTAGCCTCGTATTGATGATCCGGTCATAACAAAACTAGTTTCGTCAAATTCTGAGACCGTTTGATAAAGGGCCATTTTCAGGTCGATCGAAATTGACTGAAACTATCAAAACACGTTTTACTTTGCCACGCTCACATATTGATTCGAAAAATTACGAATTTTGTAATTTTGCAATAACTTGACATCCCGGATCCAACAAAAGTGGTTTTGTCGAAAACCGAGGTTGTTTGCAAAATTTCCATTTTTAAGGGCCAGAATTCCATAACGACTATTCTGAATTTTCAACTGGACGCAACTTTTGATTCCCGCTATGAAATTTCAATTTTGCGGATTCGTTGGAAAGATATCCTCAATTAGATTCTAATATTTTTTGTTTCGCCAAAATCCGGTTTATTTTGCACCCGGTACATTCATTTAAACTTTGAAATCGAATTTTCAAACTACCACGCCATTTTCAATTCCTTTTATATTTATAAGTAAATATTTATATTCTAACGACGATTCAAATAAATATATACGTTCTAATTCTATTCAAAATAATTTTCTCGTTGTTATTATTTAAAATAATCAAAATTCATCAAAATTGCCATAATAAAAATTTTAATTGGCTCAGATTTTCCGGGTTATTACAATCTCCCCCACTTAAAACTTTTCGTCCCCGAAAAGGAACGAAGCTGAAAGTTGTTTTACAAACCAACTCAACTTTAATTATTTCCTTTACGGCTTAAGTTCTTCAACCTTTAAGTTTATAAGAACTTTTCAAAATTTTCAAAAATTTGGCTAACACCCTAAATTTTCGAAAAATTTCGCCATAACCTCCCCTGTACCGGGGACTTCGGGATATTTCAAATAGCCTCCCATGGCCCTCATCAATCCAAAAAGAAAAAGAAACAGCCAAGCGGCTTGCCAATCGGCTCATAAAATCATCCAAAACCCAAGAAATTAGTAAACATGTACCTATTTGTCGGGCAAACAATTTTATTCTTCTGCTCTAGCCTCCTTGCTATGACATGTTCAATGTATATACATGTATATGCATGCAAATGCGACTAATTTTCAATACAGTTCAATATTTGGTTCAATTTAGCGTAATGGTTCAAAATTTCAAACCAATAATCAAACAACACAACCATCAATCAATTAGTTAATTAATGTTTCAAATTCATAATTTGATATATATACAGAAAATCATGTTTTTGATGCCCAATCACAACAATAAGCCATATCTAGCTTTGGTTTTCACACAAGCCAATTGGAAATATATAGAAATCCCACTTTCGAAACTCAAACACAAATACTGATGATGTTGCAATCCTTATCATAATTGTCCTCGGGCTTCTAGAGTGTGATTCTATATCTATCCAGTATATTAAAACCTCGAATATACGTTCATGACGCGTATATGCAAAATCTTTATATACTCGATTGTCCAAATTCAATACAAATAAATTATTCAAATACGAATAAAATGGTTTAAATTTTCAAAACAATATTGTTTTCATTTGAAAAATATACTCTTCACACTCGTTCTAGGATACTACTGATCCTATCTCTAACGAGTCATTCTAATTGGATATTACTAATCCAATATCTGATGAATTCTTTCGTATGGTTCTAATGTGTCTTGTTCTCGAGCTCTGTAAACCAAAGCTCTAATACCACTTTATAAACAACCCGAGCTTCCCCGTGAAGGAAAGCACGGATTGCTTTGAGGACAACACACATCGGAACACAAACAGAAGAACATTTCATTGTTTATTACAACAATTCCATCAGAATACAAGAATATACAGAGTATGAATAAATATTACACACTTACTAAATATCAGAGATTACAATAAATTACATAGCAGTGGAAAATAATACAAAACACAACTGAAAGTAATACACGGATACAGAGCTTTCCGAGTATCGTTCCAGCTGTAAACCAGGATCCTGTGAATAAAAATCTCCAAAACCAAAACTACTAGCTGCCCATGGAAAATAGGGGCACCCAGAGTTTATGTTAAAACAATAAACTCTAGGTCAGTCATGTGACTGGTGTGAGAACTAAAACAGTTATTAATCTTTATTTTAAAGTTAGCTAAATCAAGGGACCACGCCGTATAACATGGAACGGGTTTACTCCCAAGAATACCAGTGCATAAAACAAACAGTGCAATTCTAAATAAAGAAAAATGAAGCTATTATAAGACCCAGGTCCCATCACACAATGCAATGCAAGCCGGAGGATAAGGTTTTACCTTATAATAGCCAAAGAATGCTTGATACGTTTAAAAACACATTATTTTGATATTACTATAAGTTTATAGTGTCAAAACAATTTCAATCATAGGCGGCATAGCTGCCATCTACTATGTCGCCATACTAGGTTCTATAAATAAAACCAAAATATCACGTATTGGAAATTGGATTCAATCATGAGTCGAGGCAAGGGGCAAGCTCCTCTCCATTCGAGACACTCTAGCAAATGTCTCAGGACCACACACAGCGATCCTTGGATCTTCAGGGCCGGTCCTCTCTTACTTTTTAGGGTTGGCAATTCCTGATCACACGTTTCCCGGTCCTATAAGACCTATATAATGGTCTGTACGTCGGCTCACATAGTGCCAGTTATCGACCGTATATTCGAGGCACCTCGCATTCCAACAACCACACAGGTGAAAAATAATGTAAATGTCAGGGCTGGTAGGTCACTGACACCACCTATAGCTAGAAAGAAACGCCGTGCTCTCCCTGCAGTCACTATCCCGTTTTTGACTCATACCGAGGTGTGAGGCTCGCGAATTAGCGCCATACACAAAGCTGCACCACACAGTCCGTGCTTTGATCATCAACCACAAGACTTTGCTTTCCAACAGAAGCCATGATCATCTGCCACTTAGGCGTGCCACACAGGCAATTTACTCCATGCGACTGATGTCCATCGATATACAACCTCTGAGCTTGTACATCTTAGAAAAGGGCGTTAAGTAAGATAATAAATTATCCGCCGCCAAACAGATGTATATTTAATAGAGATCAATCAACACAGAATAAAATCCAATGTGAGACACAAAGTCCATTGCAAGTTCGTTCTGGGTCTGAACGAAACCGGAGGCACTTTCCTCGCATATCCAGCGATCTCCACGTACGTCTGGACGATCACTAACTGATTCCCTCCTCTTGGGTGTACAGCCCAATCAAGATCATCAATAATTATCCAAACGATGTGAAGACTTCCGGTTGTAACGACCCAGAAAATCTGAACCAATTTAAAATTTTTAAATTGGCTAAAATAATGGATTTTAAATACTTAAAATAAATATTTTAAATAATAGCAAGGAAAACTGAGTTTGAATCGACAATTGAAAACGAATATAATTAATTATAAATATAAACAAGGCCTGAAATGGCGCTGCAGTTTCAAAAAATTGAATTCAAACTTTATCGGACTGTACCGGGTGCAAAACAAAACGGATTTTTGTGAAACCAAAAATATTTAAATCTGTTAGTGAATACCTTTCAAACGAATCTGAAAAATCTAATTTTTATAGCGGAAAGCAAAAGTTATGGCCGAATGAATTTTCAGAAAGGTCGCTATGGAATTTATATAGCCCGAGAAATTGGACATTTTGCATACGACCTCGGAATTCGACGAAACCACTTTTGTTGAATCCGAGATGTGAAGTTATCGCTAGGTTTCAAATTTCATAATTTTTGAAGCTAGTATGTGAGCGTGGCAAAAGAAAATGTGTTTTGGTCAATTACAGTTAAATTGGATCGACCAGAAATGGGCCTTTTTGCAAACGGTCTCAGAGTTCGATGAAACTAGTTTTGTTGGGACCGTATCGTCAAAACATAGCTAGATTTATTTTTCTGGAATTTTTCGAATCAGTTTGTGGCCCTGGCAAATTGAAATGTACGTTCAAATTAAATATTGAATGTTTTATATTTTAAATTGAAGGAAAACTGACTGAAACATTCGAATGGGCCTTCGAAACATATTCCATTGTGTTTGGAATGGGGGTAAAACGCTAGGGACGACAGTCGTTGGGTTTGGATTGGTGGTCGTGTCAGAAAACCCCTTTAAAGACCCACCGACCAATCAGAATTTAGGAAGAAAAAAAAATCCTCAGACCCCCTCCCCCCCCCCCCCCCCCCCCGCCCCCCGATCGACGGCGAAAACGCTTTCACTCCTTCCCAGGCCGATTCCGGTGAAACCACGGCGAATTGCACCACCGCCCTTTGGAGTTTTCTAAAGCGCCGCCTCCCCTCTTCAAATCAAGACAACCCTCGCCTCCCCTCGTTCAACCATTGCGAAGAACGAGCCCCTCGAAGTTTGGAACTTCAGTTCACCGCCACTCCTCCAGGTCGCCGACGAGTTCAATGACGTGGGGATCCTCTGGCGTGGGTTTCGGAGCTCGACAACGTGGTGTGCTCCGATCGTCACCTAACGCAACGGATTGAGCGAAAATCGTAAACCTAGTTTCGAAGATTACAAGCAGGTAACGGCTTATATATTCTAAACTGATTTTAACAATTTAAAACCGTTACAAACCTTGTAAAAATCATATCTTTTTCGTTTCTAGACGAAATTCAGTGAAACAAGAGACAGTGGACTCGTGTGGACGCCTTCTACATTTTAGAAGAGACCGCGTATTTTTCTGAGCCTTCAGCTATTTTTGGTGGAGTGGAACCCAATGTGAGATTTCTAATTTATAAACGATATGGAAAACGATGATGTATAAATTATATAGTCGATGTATGAGTTATATAAGCGTTGTACACCTCATGTATCAGCGTTGTATAAGTCGTACGTTCGATGTATAAGTTGTATATGCGTCATAAAAAAAAAATATGTGTTGAAATAGAAGTGAATTGCTATATATAAATATATATATATATATATACACGCCCCTCGTCCACAAACCATGGACGATATTTATTGGTTGTGATTGGTGTGAAAATTGATTGATAGCAAATGGTTGTTTGGGAATGTTTTTGGTTGATATTGATTGATTGTGGTTGAAAAATACCCATTTGTGGTTGAAAAATATTTGGTTGAAACCACATAGGATTAGTTTGTGGAAATAAAATAAATATATACATGCCGCATGCGTGCGAATTAGATGCATGATCCCCATTGTCAAAAACCGCGAGGTTTTAAGCTAGAGCGAGGAGCCGTACTAGGGACGGTCCCGGTTTTAACTACCCTGCCGTTATGCTGCCGAAATTTTGAATAATATTCATGTGTTTGAATTATTTTCATTTGTTGAAACTATACTTATTCGTTGAATAGAAAACCTTCATGTGTCGAATCGATATTCATTCGTTGATTAGAAATTCATGTGTTGAATGGTATTCGTGTTTTAAATATAAAAATCACATTTTTATCTATATATAGAAACTATAGAAAACCTTCATGTGTTGAATCGATATTCATTCGTTGATTAGAAATTCATGTGTTTGATGGTATTCATATTTTGAAATAAATTTTCTTATGATAAAAATCATCTTTTTATCATCTATATGAACTATGTAAAATGACCTTGTTTTAAAATAAATTGTTTTACAATAAAAATCACCTTTTTATCATCCATATAGACTATATAAAATAATAGTATTTTGAAATGAATTGTTTTACAATAAAAATCACATTTTTATTATATACATGAATTGTTGAAATGTGAAGTGTTAAAAATAGCAACTCGTTCAAATAAATATGCATGAGTTGAAATATTCATTAATTAGCTAATGATGTGATTTTTACCTATGCATGCAACATTAGAATGAATGGTGTTTTTAAACCAAATGGTATCAAATATGAAGTTGAATGGAAAATGATAAGTGATAAGAACTGTATATATGTACATGCATATTTATTGAACAGGTTATAGCAAAGGGGCTAGAGAAGAGGAATAAAATTTTGTGCCCGACAAATAGGTACACATTTACTGTTTTGTTTGGGTGATGATTTTATGAGCCTGTTGGCTTTTTCTTTTTCTTTTTGACATGAGACGCCCGTGTGGCTATTTGGGAATTTTCCCAGCCCCTCCCGTACAAAGGAGGTTATGGCGAAATTTTCCAAAATTTAAAGGCGTTAGTGAAATATTTGAAGTAAAAACGATATTGAAATTGTTGAATGAACTATATTTATATAATTATATAAATATAAATAATATTAAAATGAAACGTGGCCGTGCAGTTTGTGTTTTGAAACGGTGATTTCGAACAACTAGTGCGGGAAATCCGACCATTGGATTTTCCCGAAACCGCAACCGTTGGGTTCGCCTTGGAAATATCTTTCCAACGACACCAACTTTGTAAAAATCCAACGGTTGGATTGTCTGGAATGTTTAATTCAAATCTGAAGAAAAACAGCGCCAGAAACGATTATATTTATATATATATAAAAAAATAATTATATTTAATCGAATAACGACGCTGCAGTTCGTATTTTGAAATCGAAACTTCAAACGATTGTACCGGGAGATCCGACCGTCGGATTTTCCCGAAACTGGAACCGTTGGATTCGTTATGAAAAGACCTTTCTAATGATGTAAATTTTGTGAAGATCCAACGGTTAGATATTCAGATATGTGTGAATCAAATCTGAAGAAAAACAGCGCCACGGCCGCGTTATGGCCCGAAGTGTCATTTTGAATAAATTGGCTATTTTAAAATAAATAAAAATAGCGATAAATCGTTATAAAATATCATAAACGATATGGAATGGAAATAAACTGAATTTGCTCGATTTATGTGGTATTTGATGGTTGAATGTGTTTGGTGTGAAAATTACATTAAAGAACAAAATTGATGTTGTCGAATGATTTAACCATTGAAATAAATTGATTTGAAATTCTAAATATACGTGAATTATTTGAAAAGGCCGAGTTAATTTTCATTTCAAATAATTGACCGACGATTGAAAGTCGAAGATGAAGACGGTGGTCGAAGACCGGAGATCTTCACCTCGTTTGGATGGTAACCGAGGTCCTGATTGGGAGGCATCCCGAAATATGGATAATGAGTGGTGATCATCTAGGCGTACGTAGTGATTGATGGGTTTGCGAGGTATTTAGTGCCTCCGGTTTCGTTCAGACCCAGAACGAACTTGTAAATGGACTGTGTGTAACACCCCGAATTTTTGTTAATACTAAAATTCACTAATTACAGGATAAATAATCTCAGATCTGGGAATTGGGGGTAAAGGGCTGCGTCATTGCGTTCGTCTTGGAAAAATACGCGAAATAGAGTCCGAGTTTTCGAGAATCGGAGTCCGTATGGCCCGGTTATGGCCCAAAGAAGTTTGCAGGAAAATTAAAGTTAAAAACAGATTTAAAAATTCAAATTCAGATTTCAAAATAGAACCAGCGGGGCCAGGCGGGAAAATTCCCGCCCTAACTATGTCGACAGGGCTGTCGACAGGCCTGTCGACAGGGGGGTCGACTTGCCTGTCGACTTGCCTGTCGACATGGGCGCGGCGTCCAGCGAACCTGGGTGCACCAGGTTGGGTTTTAGGCTGGCTTGGAGGGCTGGGTTCTAGAGATTTCCTAAATCTAAGGGTCCTAATCTAACCTAGGGTTAATCTAAGGGCCTAAAACACTCACCTAATCTATAAATACACCCTAAACCTACCCTAATCCATACTAAAAATAGGAATGATGGCCTCATGCCGCCAAAATCAAACTTGAGAGAGCCTCCATTAGTTTATGAAGGAAGTTGCAAGCTAATCACTCTCTAATCAACCTCTAATCATCATCTTTTTCATATTTAGCAACTAATTCCACTTCATAAGTTTGCTAATCTTGGGTTTGGTGAGTTTCTATCACTTTAACATCAATTGCTAAAGTAAGTAGATTGGGTGTAATGAGACTTATGGTCTTAAATGCGGATTAGTGAGTTTGAATCATTTGTAATGATATGCTACTCTATGTTTTCCTATGTTTATGCATGTTTAACAAGTGGGTTTATGCATGTTTAATAAGTTGGTTTATGCATGTTTAACAAGTGGGTTTATGCATGTTTAATAAGTGGGTTTATGCATATCTAATAAGTGGGTTTATGCATGTTTAACAAGTGAGTTATGCAAGTTCATATGCAAGTTATGTGTATGATGTTATGTAAGTTATGTGTAGGTTGTTATGCAAGTTCATATGCAAGTTATGTATATGCTTAAATGCAAGTTTAACATGATATGCAAGTTATGCATGCTTATGCAAGTATGTGAATGCTTATGCAAGTTATGTATATGCTTAAATGCAAGTTTAATGTGATATGCAAGTTATGCATGCTTATGCAAGTATGTGAATGCTTATGCAAGTATGTGAATGCTTATGCAAGTTACGTGTATGCTTAAATGCATGTTTAACATGTTATGCAAGTTATGAGAATGCTTATATGCAAGTTCAACATGTTATGCAAGATATGTGTATGATAATATGCAAGTTTGGGTTAAATGTAGTTGGGTTAATATATGCTCATATATGCAAGTTGACATCCTCTTAACCCATGAAAAAGTTATATGCTAAGATTTGGTTAAACCCATGATACTTGTGATGGATCTTCCATTTATTATGTCATGAAATGAGAACGATTTACGTGGGGAACGATGGGGTTAATAAATATGTTAATAAAAGTATGATTGGGTATGATTAAGCATACCATAAAAATAAATTAACATAAGTGGGAATTTACCTATTGAGTTAGGTCTACCCCATGGGAATTTACCTATTGAGTTAGGTCTACCCATGTTATGAAAAACTTGATATTAATTAGGGATAATTAATATGGGGGTGATTAATTAGGTGTAATTAATCGACTAAGACACGAGGTTGGACTCATTTGTAGTGTAAAACTGCCCGGACCCTACCGGCTTAACCAGTTGCTACAAATCTTAGCCCAATGTGAGGGGTCTTAGCCATAAATTAAATACGTGATTAAAGTAAAGACACGAGGTTAGACTCTGTTATGACATAAGACTGCCCGGACCCTACCGGCTTAACCAGGCGGTCATAACAGCCAGTCTAATGTGGGAGGTCTTTATGGGAGATCACGGTCTTAATTAATTAAGAAACACTTAACCATAGTAGCATGTAGTGGGACATGAGGGGTTAAGTGGGTGCCTTGGGTGGCATGTGGAAATTTAGAGGTTGCCTTGGGTGGCATGTGGAATCTAGTGGGTTGCCTTGGGTGGCAATAGAAAATACGATTAGAATACTTAACCAAGTGAAACATGTAATTAAACATGATTAAAGGGTTAAGTGGGATACACTAGATAAGTGACAAGCTTAGGTGGGTAGCTTGTGGGGGCCCATTTCAACCAATATCCCAAAACGTATCTTTGTGGGCTCGACCCATGTCGAGTGACGGGACACGCATATTGGGCTTGACTATAAGAGGCCAAAACGGGTTAGCGGTGGCAACGCAAGTCCAACGGGTTTCATATGCGTGTGTGGGCCCGGGCTGGTAGATAAGCCGTTGTTGCATCGTGTAGATATAAAGCCGTGCACCGTTGATATTATCAGGTGGCCACTTTGGAGGAATGATACACCCCATTGTGGGACCAGCACGGGTATCTACGGTAGGGAGCCGATCGCTTGGGAGTAGTGGGTACACCTAGTGGAGATAGGGGCAGACGGCACCTATGTAGTGGGCTAGGGGTACACGAAACTACTGGGGAAATTTTCTAAGTCCTTGGGAGGGATCAACCTTTAAGTAGGAATGACTGGTGTGGTGCAGTTAGTAATTATCCTTGGGTGGGTAGATGCGTCTTTACAGTTATCTTAGTTTATCCTAAGTATACCAAGCTGCTTAGTGTAGCCATTCATCCCCAGACATTACCGTAGGTCAAGTTTATGTCTTCTCTGGTTACTTTAATGATTGTATTGTTAAAGTTATAGGGCTCGCTCAGACTTATGTCTGACCCCGTTGTTTTTATCTTTTTTTCCCAACCCTCAGGTCCTACGGTGGATCCTAGCAGTAGTGGAGCTTGATCGGATTGCTGTTCCAGTCTTTAGGAGCTTGGATAGATGTAAAGCTCCAGTTACCCAGTTATCTTTTCTTTTGTCCTGGCTATTGTATGAGAGAGTGGGATTATGTACTTCTTTATTTTGATGGATATTGTACTTGACTTTTATTGTGGTTTTATGATGTAACCAGACATGTTTATTTCCGCTGTTATGAGATGATGTTTTAAATTTCAAGTACTATTTATATCTGTCTTGTTGTAATTTTTCTGTTCTATATTCACTAAAATACTCCACCGATGTTATGGCATTCCCTTAGAGAGTGACCATAGCGGGCGTGGGGTGTTACACTGTGTGTCTGACATTGGATTTTATTCTGTGTTGATTGATCTCTATTAAATATACATCTGTTTGGCGGTGGAGAATTTATTCTTTTGCTTAACGCCCTTCTCTGAAACGCACGAGCTCAGAGGGTGTTTATCGATGGACATCAGTCGCATGGCATGAATTGCTAATGTGGCATGCCAAAGTGGCAAATGAGCAGGGCTTCTGTTGAAAAGCAAAGTCTTGTGGTGATGATCAAAGCACCGCCTGTGTGGTGTAGCTTTGTGTATAATGTGAATTCGCGAGCCTCACACCCCGGTATGAACCAGAAACGGGAGGAAGGACCTCAGGGAGGACATGCGTTTCTTTCTAGCTAGGGTGGTGTCAGTGACCTACCAGCCCTGACAATTATATACTTTTCACCTGTGTGGTTGTTGCTGTTGCGAGGCGCCTCGGTTTGATCGGACGATCCGGGTCCGATGGAGTCATTCGTTGGCTCGTTTACGCCCCCAAAGGGCGGGGAAACGTATTGTTCAGGCATAATAATCCACATCGGTGGACCGACCCTGTCGCTCCAAGGCTTGCCTACGCGCTTGCCTATGGCTCGGGCTAGAGAGTCACGAATTCGGTAAGGACTATCTTTTGCCTTGGTTCATGAGGGAAATCCAATTTCCAAATACGGCATCGTGCGGTTTTAATTGTATACCTATATTTGGCGACATAGTGGCATGGGACGCTCATGTCATCTATGATTGATAGTTATGATTTGAAATTGTTTTTGAAACATATAAACACTAGTTGTAATATCAAATGCTTTTGTTTTATTCGTATCAAGCATATTTTGGCCGTTATAAGGTAAAACTCTATCCTCCGGTTTGCGTTGCATTGTGTGATGGGAACTGAGTCTTATAATGGCTTCATTTTATAAAAAGCATTGCGATGTTTAAAAGGATGATTTGTTTTAAAGCACTGGCAGTCCAATGGAGTAAACCCGTTCCACGAAAGTGGCGTGGTCCTGTGATTAGCCATATTATAATTGTGTTGAGTAGATTTCTCATACCAGTCCCATGACTGACTCGTAGTTTGTTTCACTTTCAAACTCGGGTGCCCCTTTTCTACACGGGCAGCCTTGTGTTCAGGTTTAGCTGGTTCTTTCTGGATAGCTGGAGCTGAAGATGGATTCTATCATTTATCTCTTTTTATGCTGTTCAGCTCCTATTGTACATATTTTGTTTGTTTTCCGCTGTAGACATTTATGTATAGCTGAACTGTATTTGTACTAAGTAAGATTCTGTATACTGTGTAACTCTGATGATTACTTTTATCCAGTATATTCTATTGTTCATTATCTGGTGTATTTCTTTATTTCTGTTCTGCTATTATCTGTTTCTGTGTTATATTCCACGGATTACCATTTCCTTCGTTCGTACGGGGTTTAGGGTCGTCTCATTTGGTATCAGAGCTTTGGTTAAGCTTAGTTCTGGAATATTACATATTAACGATCTCGTCAGAAATAGAACCAGTAGTGTTCTAGGATGGGCAACTCAATACAGATAGGATTAGTAATATCCTAGTATGAGTAAAGCAGAATGAAATAGTTAGACTGCATGGAGTGCCGCTCAGTATAGTCAGTGATAGAGATATAATATTCACTAGCAAATTCTGGGAAGCATTTCAAGTCGAGCTGGGAACGAAGTTGAACTTAAGCACCGCTTATCATCCTCAGACAGACGGTCAGACTGAGAGGTTGAATCGTATTTTAGAAGATCTATTGCGGGCTTGTGTTATAGATTTCGGTGGATCATGGGAAGACCATCTGCATTTGGCTGAATTCTCATATAACAACAGCTACCAGGCAAGTCTGACAATGTCGCCATTCGAAGCATTGTATGGTAGACCGTGCCGATCTCCTGCTTGTTGGGTCGAGCCCGGTAATAGACTTGTGTTGGGTCCTGATATGATCCGAGAAGCCGCCGACAAAGTCAATTTTATTAAGAAGCGATTACTCGCCGCTCAAAGCCGACAAAAGAGCTATGCCGATAGAAGAAGAAGAGATATATCCTTTGCTGTTGGCGATTATGTATATTTGAAAGTATCGCCAATGAGAGGAGTTATCCGGTTCGGTAAAACCGGAAAGTTGGCACCCAAATTCATTGGTCTGTTTCCTATTCTGGAACGGATCGGAACTCTCGCTTATAGGGTCAAACTGCCTGACTGGTTGCCTGGAGTTCATGATGTATTTCATATATCTCAACTTCGAAAGCACTTTCATGATCCAGACTTGATCGTGGACGAAGCAGCTCAACAGGATATTGAAATTACTCCAGAACTAGCTGTGAGAAGAGAACCGCTAAAGATCATCGGCAAAGAAACCAAAGAACTGAGGAACAAGAAGGTTCACTTAGTCAAAGTGCAGTGGAGTGGAGATCCGCGAGATTGTACTTGGGAAACTGAGGAGAGCATTCAGAAAGCTTATCCTAGATGCCGAGTGGATATCTTTGATTGACTCTGGTGCAAGGTATATTTACCATACTTTGCATTACCATTTAATTCTCTACTCTGCTGTTATTTTCTTTCCATGGATGTGCACTTTTAATTCTATAGTCTGAATGATTTTAAAAGAATATATGAATTAATTTGTATGATTTTGAAAAGTTAAAAACAAATTGCTTGTTGGTTGTGTTGTGTGATTGTAGATTAGATTAATTAAAATTATTGAAACGACAGTTAATTTAATCGACAATAAAATAATGTTAGAATTTATTCGATTATATCACACATTGAACTGATTAGAAAATAAATAGGAATATATATACATGTGTATTATATATGTTTGAACAGGTAAATGGATTAGCTGTTGAGTAAAGATTTTATTTGAATGCCCGACCAATAGGTAAACTTTAATGAGTTGGATGCGAAATATTATTATATCAACTCCTGTGAATGCCATTGGATGCGGAGTGCTGGTTTTTCTATGTGAAATAATAAACGTCGCCATAGGATAGTAACAATTAATTTTGAACTACATTACATGGCATACTTCAGAAGATAGGCATACTGCATCATATCCCACATAAGCATTTGGAGCTTGTGTGACGAGGTGGAAGATTTACCATACGAGCGAGAGGCTTGTATGGCGATGACTATATTTTACAGGTTGAACTGATGACTGATATGGACTATTTAAATTGTAACGATAAAATTTTCAGATTAATAAAAACCCCACACGAGTCTGGAGATGACAATAACCACATCTCTCTAGTTATTAGATACGGCACATGGACTATTTATTTCCCACACGGGGCAGGGTGACGAGAATTTATTCTCTGGAGTTATTATCAATACATGCTCCCCTGTAAACACCAGAATATATCACTATAAATATGTGTATGCTTATTAGGATTTATTGGGTACCTAATACGGCCCAATAAATTTCCAAACCTCTCTCCGTACAAGGGAGGTTATGGCGCAATTTTTCGAAAATTCCGGGTGTTAGCCAAATTTTTGAAGAATTTGAAAATTCTCAGAAACTGAAAAGTTGGAGAATGGAAGCCAGATCGAACGTAGAGTTGATTAATCAAACCACTTTCGACTTTGTTCCTTTTCGGGGACGAAAAGTTTTAAGTGGGGGAGATTGTAACGACCCAGAAAATCTGAACCAATTTAAAATTTTTAAATTGGCTAAAATAATGGATTTTAAATATTTAAAATAAATATTTTAAATAATAGCAAGGAAAACTGAGTTTGAATTGACAATTGAAAACGAATATAATTAATTATAATTATAAACAAGGCCTGAAATGGCGCTGTAGTTTCAAAAAATTGAATTCAAACTTTGTCGGACTGTGCCAGGTGCAAAACAAAACGGATTTTAGTGAAACCAAAAATATTTAAATCTGTTAGTGAACACCTTTCTAACGAATCTGAAAAATCGAATTTTCATAGCGGAAAGCAAAAGTTATGGCCAAATGAATTTTCAGAAAGGTCGCTATGGAATTTATATAGCCCGAGAAATTGGCCATTTTGCATACGACCTCGGAATTCGACGAAACCACTTTTGTTGGATCCGGGACGTGAAGTTATCACTAGATTTCAAATTTCATAATTTTTGAAGCTAGTATGTGAGCGTGGCAAAAGAAAATGTGTTTTGGTCAATTACAGTTAAATTGGATCGACCAGAAATGGGCCTTTTTGCAAACGGTCTCAGAATTCGACGAAACTAGTTTTGTTGGGACCGTATCGTCAAAACATAGGTAGATTTGTTTTTCTGGAATTTTTCGAATCAGTTTGTGGCCCTGGCAAATTGAAATGTACATTCAAATTAAATATTGAATGTTTTATATTTTAAATTGAAGGAAAACTGACTGAAACATTCGAATGGGCCTTCGAAACATATCCCATTGTGTTCGGAATGGGGGTAAAACGCTAGGGAAGGCAGTCGTTGGGTTTGGATTGGTGGTCGTGTCAGAAAACCCCTTTAAAGACCCACTGACCAATCAGAATTTAGGAAAAAAAAATCCTCAGACCCCCCCCCCCCGATCGACGGCGAAAACGCGTTCACTCCTTCCCAGGCCGATTCTGGCGAAACCACGGCGAATTGCACCACCGCCCTTTGGAGTTTTCTGAAGCGCCGCCTCCCCTCTTCAAATCAAGACAACCCTCGCCTCCCCTCGTTCAACCATCGCGAAGAACGAGCCCCTCGAAGTTTGGAACTTCAGTTCGCCGCCACTCCTCCAGGTCGCCGACGAGTTCAACGACGTGGGGATCCTCTGGCGCGGGTTTCGGAGCTCGACAACGTGGTGTGCTCCGATCGTCACCTAGCGCAACGGATTGAGCGAAAATTGTAAACCTAGTTTCGAAGATTACAAGCAGGTAACGGCTTATATATTATGAACTGATTTTAACAGTTTAAAACCGTTGCAAACCTTGTAAAAATCATATCTTTATCGTTTCTAGACGAAATTCAGTGAAACAAGAGACAGTGGACTCGTGTGGACGCCTTCTACATTTTAGAAGAGACCGCGTATTTTTCTGAGCCTTCTGCTATTTTTGGTGGAGTGGAACCCAATGTGAGATTTCTAATTTATAAACGATATGGAAAACGACGATGTATAAATTATATAGTCGATGTATGAGTTATATAAGCGTTGTACACCTCTTGTATCAGCGTTGTATAAGTCGTACGTTCGATGTATAAGTTGTATATGCGTCGTAAAAATTATATATGTGTTGAAATAGAAGTGAATTGCTATATATATATATATATATATATATATATATATATATATATATATATATATATACGCCCCTCGTCCACAAATCATGGACGATATTTATTGTTGTGATTGGTGTGAAAATTGATTGATAGCGAATGGTTGTTTGGGAATGTTTGTGGTTGATATTGATTGATTGTGGTTGAAAAATATTTGGTTGAAACCACATAGGATTAGTTTGTGGAAATAAAATAAATATATACATGCCGCCTACGTGCGAATTAGATGCATGATCCCCATTGTCAAAAACCGCGAGGTTTTAAGGTAGAGCGAGGAGCCGTACTAGGGACGGTCCCGGTTTTAACTACCCTGCCGTTATGCTGCCGAAATTTTGAATAATATTCATGTGTTTGAATTATTTTCATTTGCTGAAACTATACTTATTCGTTGAATAGAAAACCTTCATGTGTTGAATCGATATTCATTCGTTGATTAGAAATTCATGTGTTGAATGGTATTCGTGTTTTAAATATAAAAATCACATTTTTATCTATATATAGAAACTATAGAAAACCTTCATGTATTAAATCGATATTCATTCGTTGATTAGAAATTTATGTGTTGGATGGTATTCATATTTTGAAATAAATTGTTTTATGATAAAAATCACCTTTTTATCATCTATATGAACTATGTAAAATGACCTTGTTTTAAAATAAATTGTTTTACAATAAAAATCACCTTTTTATCATCCATATAGACTATATAAAATAATAGTATTTTGAAATGAATTGTTTTACAATAAAAATCACATTTTTATTATATACATGAATTGTTGAAATGTGAAGTGTTAAAAATAGCAACTCGTTCAAATAAATATGCATGAGTTGAAATATTCATTAATTAGCTAATGATGTGATTTTTTCCTATGCATGCAACATTAGAATGAATGGTGTTTTTAAACCAAATGGGATCAAATATGAAGTTGAATGGAAAATGATAAGTGATAAGAACTGTATATATGTACATGCATATTTATTGAACAGGTTATAACAAAGGGGTTAGAGAAGAGGAATAAAATTTTGTGCTCGACAAATAGGTACACATTTACTGTTTTGTTTGGGTGATGATTTTATGAGCCTGTTGGCTAGCCGCTTGGCTTTTTCTTTTTATTTTTGACATGAGACGCCCGTGTGGCTATTTGGGAATTTTCCCAGCCCCTCCCGTACAAAGGAGGTTATGGCGAAATTTTCCAAAATTTAAAGGCGTTAGTGAAATATTTGAAGTAAAATCGATATTGAAATTGTTGAATGAACTATATTTATATAATTATATAAATATAAATAAAATTAAAACGAAACATGGCCGTGCAGTTCATGTTTTGAAACCGTGATTTCAAACAACTAGTGCGGGAAATCCGACCATTGGATTTTCCCGAAACCGCAACCGTTGGGTTCGCCTTGGAAATATCTTTCCAACGACACCAACTTTGTAAAAATCCAACGGTTGGATTGTCTGGAATGTTTAATTCAAATATGAAGAAAAACAGCGCCAGAAACGATTATATTTATATATATATATATAAAATAATTATATTTAATCGAATAACGACGCTGCAGTTCGTATTTTGAAATCGAAACTTCAAACGATTGTACCGGGAGATCCGACCGTCGGATTTTCCCGAAACTGGAACCGTTGGATTCGTTTTGAAAAGACCTTTCTAATAATGTAAATTTTGTGAAGATCCAACGGTTAGATATTCAGATATGTGTGAATCAAATCTGAAGAAAAACAGCGCCACGGCCGCGTTATGGCCCGAAGTGTCGTTTTGAATAATTTGGCTATTTTAAAATAAATAAAAATAGTGATAAATCGTTATAAAATATCATAAACAATATGGAATGGAAATAAACTGAATTTTCTCGATTTATGTGGTATTTGATGGTTGAATGTGTTTGGTGTGAAAATTACATTAAAGAACAAAATTGATGATGTCGAATGATTTAACCATTGAAATAAATTGATTTGAAATTCTAAATATACGTGAATTATTTGAAAAGGACGAGTTAATTCTCATTTCAAATAATTGACCGACGATTGAAAGTCGAAGATGAAGACGGTGGTCTAAGACCGGAGATCTTCACCTCGTTTGGATGGTAACCGAGGTCCTGATTGGGAGGCATCCCGAAATATGGATAATGAGTGGTGATCGTCCAGGCGTACGTGGTGATCGATGGGTTTGCGAGGTATTTAGTGCCTCCGGTTTCGTTCAGACCCAGAACGGACTTGTAAATGGACTGTGTGTCTGACATTGGATTTTATTCTGTGTTGATTGATCTCTATTAAATATACATCTGTTTGGCGGCGGAGAATTTATTCTTTTTCTTAACGCCCTTCTCTGAAACGCACGAGCTCAGAGGGTGTATATCGATGGACATCAGTCGCATGGCGTGAATTGCTAATGTGGCATGCCAAAGTGGCAAATGAGCAGGGCTTCTGTTGAAAAGCAAAGTCTTGTGGTGATGATCAAAGCACCGCCTGTGTGGTGTAGCTTTGTGTATAATGTGAATTCGCGAGCCTCACACCCCGGTATGAACCAGAAACGGGAGGAAGGACCTCAGGGAGGACATGCGTTTCTTTCTAGCTAGGGTGGTGTCAGTGACCTACCAGCCCTGACATTTATATACTTTTCACCTGTGTGGTTGTTGCTGTTGCGAGGCGCCTCGGTTTGATCGGACGATCCGGGTCCGATGGAGTCATTCATTGGCTCGTTTACGCCCCAAAGGGCGGGGATACGTATTGTTCAGGCATAATAATCCACATCGGTGGACCAACCCTGTCGCTCCAAGGCTTGCCTGCGCGCTTGCCTGTGGCTCGGGCTAGAGAGTCACGAATTCGGTAAGGACTATCTTTTGCCTTGGTTCACTTTCAAACTCGGGTGCCCCTTTTCTACACGGGCAGCCTTGTGTTCAGGTTTGGCTGGTTCTTTCTGGATAGCTGGAGCTGAAGATGGATTCTATCATTTATCTCTTTTTATGCTGTTCAGCTCCTATTGTACATATTTTGTTTGTTTTCCGCTGTAGACATTTATGTATAGCTGAACTGTATTTGTACTAAGTAAGATCCTGTATACTGTGTAACTCTGATGATTACTTTTATCCAGTATATTCTATTGTTCATTATCTGGTGTATTTCTTTATTTCTGTTCTGCTATTATCTGTTTCTGTGTTATATTCCACGGATTACCCTTGCCTTCGTTCGTACGGGGTTTGGGGTCGTCTCACCGGTCTTCAACCACCGTCTTCATCTTCGACATATCGTCGAATCCGTTATTCAGAATGGGTACAAACCCGGCCTTTCCGCATAACCCGCGTATATAATAAACAAATGTTACACAAACACAACATATGCCTTATTCCAACTTAGAATATTCTTTTATTCAAATCTTCACATTCTTAGGGAAAGGTTCCCATTAATTTTATCAAAGATAAATTCTTCTAAATTTATTCTTTAATCTTCCTTTGGATATCATTTCAAACCATATTATATATGGTTTTCCAAACTAGTCGGGATTAGCGAACAACACCGAAGTAATCATTTATTTTATTTCCCAATCCCAACCTATTCATCCCATGGAGAAAAACTGGTAATACTCCATATCTAACACCACGGTGTTATCGGTAAATATTAATTACCATTTCACATTCAAATCTAATTAAAGATTTAACTATCGTTTGGAGCAAAACTGGTGATACTCCATCCTCGATCACTTTAATCTAATTAAAGATTCATTAAAACTCCACTTAATTTTAATCTTCCCACAAATCAATATCCTGTCTTTAACTGGGTTAAAGAACCAATGTCATCTAAAACACGGTTCACGATAAACCAAAATCACTTTCCATTGTTAATCGGGTTAAAGAACAGGTGTTATTCAAAACACCGCTCACGATAAACCCCAAAAATCAATTCAAATTCAATTCCAATTAAATATTATTTAATTGGTACACTTCATTAAATCTAAATAGAAAGATTTAATCTTTTTCTCAACTGGGCTTAAGAACAGTGTTAATGAAGACACCATTCACGACATACCCAAATCACATTTGATATTAAATACAAGGCTCTGAATAGAAAATATATCAGCTCATATTCAATATCAAATTCTATGTCCAACAAATATCGTATTGGAAATAACGATATAAATATATCTTTCAAATTTCCACAACCGTATCTGTATAATCACGAAATCCAACATCGAAATATTCCGAAGATAATTTCAATTCAAATCCATTCCTATTCACGTATTGGAAATTCTGATTATTTTTAAAACCACTTCAAATCCAATTTATTTATTTAAAAATAATTGGATTTTAATTCTAGTTATAAACTAGTTCATTTCGATAAAAATATATTTTTATCCTTACAAATGTGGAATCTTTCGTCCCAGTTCTTTCCAATTCATATATTATGATTTTACATAAATTATTAATATTTTTAATAATTTTATCAAGGCCCGTACAATCGGTTTTCAATAACGGCCACCGAACTGCACTTACAGCGACCTTTTCCAAATTTGATTTGGACATAATTCCAAATCCAACCGTTAGATTTCAAATTTCTAATATTCATTAGAAAGCTCTTTCCGATATGAACCCAACGGTTCCGGTTTTAGGAGAATCCGACGGTCGGATCTCCCGTAATGTCCATTCGAAGTCAATGGTCGAAATTCACGAACTACCGCAGCACGGCGCGTTCTATTCAGGCCATTATATATATATTATATATATTTCGTCGATTTCCTTTTAAAACTTATTTTATAAATCGTTTTAAATTCGTTTTCGAAACGATTTCAACTTCATATTCAATTTCGAATCAAAATTGAATATTCCACATCATCGTTATACAAATGATAATATTTTCAGAACGTTATATTTTGAAATCACTTCCTTTTCTATAATCATTATAAAAACGAATATAATCGATATAAATATCGCTCGCGTCGAAATGACACATCACTAATCAACACGGCTTTATATATTTCAATAACTTCGTTATTCTATTCAACAAATGAATATTTATTCTATTCAACACATGAATCTATATTTCTTTCAACACATGAATATTCTCAACACATGAGTATCGTCAACACATGATTATCTTTGTTATTTAATATATTTTATAAAATTATGATAAAGATGTAAATTTTATTGTTTAAAATATTTTATTCAACACATGAATATTTTCAACACATGAATATCGTCAACACATGACTATTTATTCTATTCAACACATGAATCTTTATTTTAATATTCTTTATTCTCCCAATTGGAATGAGGCCCAATCAATTACCATATAATGTTAATTATATGGATTCCATACAACACATGTATATAGTAGCAACGATAAATAATCAATCATCATCCAAAGTGCACCACACAACTGCATAAGCATTAAATATAAATAATTAACGCTTACACAGTCTGTCGACCAATCGATCGACATACAACTAAATAATTGGGATTAGTGTACGCCAAATATCATCCCAACACCCGTGTGGGGTTTCAATCCACAAACACCAAATATTATTTGTGCAGTTGGGCGACATGTAAAATTTATCGTCCCAATCGATATCCTTCAAATAGGTGTACATAAACAAACCGTCTGGTTTGTAAATGAATATTTATTTATTCACATTCACGTTAAAAATTATTTTTTTAACGATAATTTATTTATTTCAACACATGAATATTTTATTATCCATTTCACATCAACATCACAAACAAACTTCACAACACATCAAACAAGCATACAAGTCGTCCATGGTCTGTGGACGACGGGTGTCGGGTGCTGCTAAGCACCGTCTGCATCCTAGTATATATTTTAACTAGAAAACAAGATTTAAAGTGAGAAGTTCTCACCGACTAGCTAAACCAATACACTGCGTGTGACGATCCCAAAACCCCATGACACGGTGTTAAGGATAATCATTGGAATATAACACATTAATCGTCATTAGCAGATCACAGATAATAGCATAAATATAAAATAGAATAATTTACACACATATGACAGCGGAATCATATAGATATCATCACATCAGAGAGCACGGTACAGGATACAACTTAGTGCATAATGATACATAATCAGTCACCATCGCCAGAGGCGGAATCATACATAAAGAGTACACAAAATAAATATCAGTCTACATCGCCAATGGCGGAATCATAATATAGATACAATAATGGCGGAGAAAATCCAAGTCAGCACGGTGTAGTCAAGCCTCGCATTCCAACAACCACACAGGTGAAAAGTATATATAATGTCAGGGCTGGTAGGTCACTGACACCACCTTAGCTAGAAAGAAACGTCGTGCTCTCCCAGCGGTCCGTCTCCCGTTTTTGACTCATACCGGGGTGTGAGGCTCGCGAATTCACGTTATACACAAAGCTACGTCACATAGACCATGCTTTGATCATCAACCACAAGACTTTGCTTTGCAACAGAAGCCTTGATCATATGCCACTTAGGCGTGCCACACAGGCAATCCACTCCATGCGACTGATTTCTATCAATACCTAACCTCTGAGCTCGTACGTCTCAGAGAAGGGAGTTAAGCAAGAGAATAAATTCTCCGCTGCCAAACAGATATATATTTAATAGAGATCAATCAGCACAGAACAAAATCCAATGTCAGACACACAGTCCATTTACAAGTCCGTTCTGGGTCTGAACGAAACCGGAGGCAGCAATTCCTCGCATATCCGTACAATCAACAGTATGTTTGGACGGCTACTACTTCAACTCCTTCAAGGTAGCTACTCCAATCATGAGCATCCGTAGCGCCCATCCATCCAATGTGAAGATCGTCGGTCTTCAACCGTCTTCGACTCTTCGACTTCTCAACGTCGATCGATTATTTGAAATGAGATGAACTCGGCCTTTTCAAATAATCCACGTATATTGAGATTTTCAAATCAATTTATCACATAGTTGGACTATTCAACATTCACATTTCAGTGCTTTAGTTATAATTCTCATGTTAAATACATTCAACCACCACATATCAAGCAAACACAACAAAATTAGTGAAAAACAGCGCCAGTGCATCGGCACGACCTGAATCGTCGTTTAATTAAATATGGTCGTTTTTAAATAAATAAAAATAGAGATATATCGTTATAAAATACTATAGATGATATAGAGTGGAAATAAACCGCTCACATATATGATAAAAATGATATTTTTATCATTCCGCGACTCTTCATATGTAGAAATCTTCGTCGTGCTCGCCTTTTGTTAATTTCATTTTCCGTAGCCACTACATATATAAACATCACATTTTTATTTTGTTGTCATGTATATAAAAATCACATTTTTATACCGATACTATATAGATAAAAATTATATTTTTATCCTGCTACTATATATATATATATAATTTTTTTATTTTTATCCTTATAACTATATAAAAATTATATTTTTGATTCACTACTTATATAAAAATCATATTTTTATACTTTCTATAATATAAAAATCATATTTTTATTCTTTACATTATATAAAAATTATATTTTCATACTCTACATACAATAAAAATTATATTTTTATTCTCTATGTCTTCATATATAAAAATCTCATTTTTACTACACCATTTCAACTATATAAAGATTTAAAATTTTCTAATATAAAAATTCGATATTTATACTTTAAAGATTCAATTCTTTTCTTGTTTAAAAATCAAACTTTTCAAATTAAAAATCCAACCTTTCATATATGATAAAAATCTCATCTTTCTAATAAAAATCTCGCCTTTACTATAATAAAAATCTCGCCTTTACTATAATAAAAATCTCGTAAAAATCTCGCCTTTACTATAATAAAAATCTCGCCTTTTCGATAATAAAAATCTCGCCTTTTCGTAATAAAAATCTCGCCTTTTCGTATGAACACAAATCATAACTTTTCTAATCAAACGATCTGATCTTTCTCTATCATTCAAACCAATAAAAATCCAATCTTTTTCTTATATAAAAATCCTAGATTTTCTTAGTTAAAAATCCTATATTTTCTTAGTTAAAAATCAGATTTTCTAAAACGAGAAATCATATTAAATAAAAAATAAAATTAAGTATATCTATATAAAAAATCTCACCTTAGCAGTTGAAGGAAGGGGGGTGGAGTTTGCTGACTAAATCAGAAGAAGGGGAAACGCCGGCGGCAAGGCAGAGAGGGGGGTCGGTGATGCGCGCGGTGGCGCAGGAGGTGGTGTCGGCGGTTTTAATGGAGAAGGGGGCGAAGGGAAGGAGGAGGAGAGGAGGGAGGAGCACGAGAGGAGGGAGGGGCTCTGGCGTGGGCAGCGCCGGAGGCGCGGTGGCCCAGGTGGCCACAGCGACGGCGTTAGGGCTCCGTCCTTTTTTTTATATTTTTATTTTCAGAATGAACGGGGGAGGGGGCTAAGAGAGTATATAGAGGGAGAGGGTTTTGTTTTTTTTTAATTTAATTTAATTTCAAAAAGGTACCTTTTTATTTTGACCTCAAAACGAGACCCACCGTCTGTCGTCCTTAGCTAATTACCCCCATTCCGAACACAATGGGATATGTATCATAAGCTGATTCGATCGTTTCGATCAGTTTTCGTCAAAATCAAAATATAACTCTATATATTGAATTTGAACGCACATTTCAATTTATCGGGGCCACATACTAACTCTAAAAATTCCCGAAAAAATATTTCTAGCTTCGTATTTACGATCCGGTCCTAACAAAACTAGTTTCGTCAAATTCTGAGACCGTTTGAAAAATGGCCATTTTCCGGTCGATCGAAATTGACTGAAACTGTCAAAACACGTTTTACTTTGCCACGCTCACATATTGATTCGAAAAATTACGAATTTTGGAATCTAGCAATAACTTGACATCTTGGATCCAACAAAAGTGGTTTCATCGAAAACCGAGGTCGTTTGCAAAATTTCTATTTTTAAGGGCTAGAATTCCATTACGACTATTCTGAATTTTCAACTGGACGCAACTTTTGATTCCCGCTATGAAATTTCAATTTTTCGGATTCGTTGGAAAGATATCCTCAATTAGATTCTAATATTTTTGGTTTCGCCAACATCCAGTTTATTTTGCACCCGGTACATTCATTTAAACTTTGAAATCAAATTTTCAAACTACTGCGCCATTTTCAATTCCTTTTATATTTATAAATAAATATTTATATTCTAACGACAATCCAAATAAATATATATGTTCTAATTCTATTCAAAATAAATTTCTCGTTGTTATTATTTAAAATAATTCATTTTAAATAATAAAAATTCATCAAAATTGCCAAAATAAATTTTTAAATTGACTCAGATTTTTCGGGTTATTACAATAACATTTTAGATCTTTTAAGCGAAGTTGTGCTAAGATATTCTCGCTTAACTCTCTCTCTCTCTCTTATGCAAAAGAAAAGAAAAAAAAGAATGTATATATATATAATCCAAGGGTATCCAACATTGCTAGTACATCTCGAGCTGGTGTGCAAACCCGCTAAGCCCTTTCCGACACCTTGTTGACAAAGTCAGCGTCGGTATACCTTGGCCTCATTTTATGAGTTGGACACTTAAGGATTACCGCCATTTTGTTGACAAAGTCAGCGTCGGTCTGCACAATCCGCCAAGCTCTATCTAAACTCTCACGGGTGGTATGCCTTGGTCTTTTCGGTTAGGTGTTTGTAAATAGTAATAATGTAAATATTTTGTAATAAAAAGAGAGCAAGTACTTGAAATCCAACCACACTATGTTTCTACCAAAACAACTGGCCAAACTGGAGGAGTTTGTGACGATAACGTGACTTTTGTTTGAAGTTTTGATTAGTAATGGACTTAAATTTCATAGTGACGACCTAAATTTGTGTTAACTAATTCGTGTAATATTTAAAAGTAAATTATCCATTTGTAAATATTTCTTTAAAAACTTGCATTCATATTGTAAATATTTTTGAATCTTGCATTTTGTAAATATTTTTTTGCATTTAACTTTTCGATTTTGTGGGTAATATTCGCTGAAAACCCTCACGAGACAACACTCGTCCTACTGGGGACACCCAGAGGTTTAACGGCTTGTTGCATGCGCTCAATGCAATCGTGCTCCCTACAAAAATGGGTTTAGCTTAGTTTTTACTTTATTCGAGTACAAATAAAAAGATAAGTGTGGGGGTATTTGATGTGCATGTAAAAATGCACATTTATATTCACATATTTATTCTTGTTTAGTGCTAATAAATGTCACATATATGTATTTTATCATGTTTAAACAATAATTGAATTGATTTCAAAACATTATGCATTTATCATCATATAGGGGGAAAATGTTCATTTTTGTGCTTGTATTATTTTGAGAATGTTTACTTGGACATTTTTCATATTTTTACAGAAATTGGATGCAGGTAGAAGAGGACTACATAAAGATATATATGCATACAAAGGAAAAAGGAGGAAATCAATGCCTTGCCCATAAAATGAAAGGGAAATCAATCAATGGAAAAGAGGGAATCAATTCAAATAGAGAATTAATGGAGTACCCCACTCACTCTCCCTCCTTCTTTAGTGGGGACAAAAATTATGGCTTCATGAATCATTATTGCTAAAGACAAAATGAAGCTTAAGGAGGGGGCACTCTTGGTAGCACGCAAAAAGTGAATTAGGTTTTAGTCATGTATAAATAACCCATGTATGTTAATGTAAAAGGCATCTTGGATTTTCAGTTTAGAGTGGAGGCTGAAATAAAAACCTCTATTTTTCTTTCATGGCTTCTTAGCCATTTGTTTTTGTAATCTCTCGTTTTAATGCAATCTTAATTTGTCATCTTTTATTTACATTTTATTTTCTTTTATGTCAGTAGATTAGTTGTAGTTTTAGTTATTTAGCTTGCATTTTCTTTTATTTCTTTCATGTTGCAAACTACATTTGTTGTTAAAATAACAAACATGAGAGGCTAAATCCCTACAACTTAGGGATAATGAAGCTCTCTTTATTCATGTAGTTTCAATATACTTGTTTATTCATGATCTCTTTTTGTGCTTTAATTCATGTTGATGGTTACGGTTTTCGTGTTCATTATTGAGTTTGATAGCCTATCGTGTTGACACCATATAGGCTATGCTTGTTCATATGCTCACTAATTACCTCTTCATCTACATATGATTATGGTAATTAAGTGGAGATTGAAATCTAAATTTGATGGTTTATACTCCTAATTAATAGGGGATAGGCCATGCTTAAAGTACGATTCAATTTCAACTTGTTATCATTTTTCATAAAATTAGTAAAGTTGTTTAAGAGGCGTGACAAAATTTGATGGCTTATGCTGGGCTAATCACTAGCACAAATAGGTCATGCTTAGAATAGTCGCATCAATTAAATTAACTATTGACCGAAAAGAGAGATCATGGTTTAATTTTATATTGATTCATGTGATCTTGAGAGTGAATTTGCTCCTAAGTTGTCATTTAATCGCTTATTTTTCAACCAACGTTTGTAGTTAATAGTTTGTTAGATTTTGCTAATTTTTAGCTAGTTAGTTAACATTCTCACTCCCTGTCGGTTTAATTTGATTGAGTAATTTTAGAATTAATTCTTTCCCTGTGGATCGACCCGTATTCGCCACGTACTACGTTTGTACGCCGTGCACTTGCGATTTATAATTAAAATATTTTGTTGACTATTTTCTAATTCGATAGAAAATCCGTTTGCAAACATGGATTTGAATCGAAATTATCTTCGGAATATTTCGATGTTGGATTCTGTGATTATACGGACATTGTGGAGGAATTTGGAAGATATATATATCGTTATTCCCAATACGATATTTGTCGGTTTCAGAATTTGATGTTGAATATAAGCCGATATATTTTCTATTCAGAGCCTTGTATTTAATATCAAATTGGATTTTGGGTTTGTCGTGAACGTTGTCTTCATTAACACTGTTCTTAAGCCCATTTGAGAAAAGATATAAATCTTTTTATTAAGATTTAATGAAGTTTACCAATTAATTAACATTTAATTGGAATTAAATTGAAATTGTTTTTTGGGTTTATCGTGAACGGTGTTTTAAGTAACACTTGTTCTTTAACCCGATTAACAATGGAATGAGATTTTGGGTTTGTCGTGAATGGTATCTTTAATAATACTGTTCTTAAACCCAATGGAGTTAAGAAAATTAGAAACTAACTGGAGATTAGCTAAGTTGAATGGTTTCCTGGGTATTGATCTGATGTTGGTTTCGGCCTTCAGGATTAATACTTAGGGAATTGTTCTCTTACTAATTTTCAGTTAGAGACTGATGGGATGGGGTCTTCAGTAACATTGTTCTTAAACCCCATGTGAAAAGAATAAATTTTTAATTAAGATGATGAGAAGAATTACCAATTAATTAACATTTAATTGGATTTGAAATGGAATGTGAATTGGGTTTATTGTGAACTATGTTTTAACGACATTCGTTCTTTAACCCGATTTACAGTGAAATGAGATTTGGAACTTATAAATCTTTTTATTAAAGATTTAGTGGAGATTTTCCAGAGTAAAGTTTTCCAATTTAATATATTGGAGTGGAATGGAATCCGATATGATAATAATCGAAGTGAGTTTCTGTGGAGGAAGACTGTTAATATATATGGAATTTAAAAGGCTTTGCCATTATTCCATTTATATTATCGGTTGGATATGGAAGCTCATATCGATTATATATATTGATCTGTATTCTGTGAAGATTGCATTGTTAATGAAATGTGATTTTGGGTTTATCGTGAGCTGTGTTTTAAATGACATTAGTTCTTTAACCCAGTTAAAGATAAGATTAATTTCTTAACTTTGAATAATCATTAAGTAATGGTTTTTGGAAATTAAGACTGAATTAGAGTATTAATGAATCTTTAAATAGATTGAAAGGTGAATTTGATAACTAAAATTATCAAATTCAAGAAATGATCGAGAATGGAATATCACCAGTTTTGCTCCAAGCGATAGTTAAATCTTTAACTAGATTTGAACGTGAAATGGTAATTAATTTTACCGATAACACTATGGCGTTAGATATGGAGTATTACCAGTTTTGCTCCATGGGATGAATAGGCTGGGATTGGGAAATTAAACAAATGATTACTTCGGTAAGGTGCGCTAATCTCGACTAGTTTGAAAAACCTTAATATGGTTTGAAATGATATCCAAGATTAAAGAATAAATTTAAAGAATTTATCTTTGATAAAATTAATGGGAACCTTTCCCAAAGGATATGAATATTTAAATAAAGGAATATTCAGAATTGGAATGAGGCGTATGTTGTGTTTTTGTAGCACTTGTTTATAATATACGCGGGTTATTCGGAAAGACCGGGTTTATCCCATTCTGAATAACCGAATCAGCGATGAGTAGACGATGAAGACGGTGGTTGAAGACGGTGGTTGAAGACTGGAGGTCTTCACATTGTTTGGATGATTACTGATGTCTTGATTGGGCTGTACACCCAAGATGAGGTAATAAGTGGTGATCGTCCAGGCGTACTTAGAGATCGACCGGATATGCGAGGACCTCTCTCCTGTATTGGACGTATGGGACGAGGAATAAGGTGCCTCTGGTTTCGTTCAGACCCAGAATGAACTTGTAAATGGATGTGTGTCTGACATCGGATTTCATTCTGTGTGATTGATAGACATCGGTTGCATAGCGTGAATTGCCTATGTGGCATGCTGAGATGCAAATGATTAAGGCTTCTGTTGAAAAACAGTCTTGTGGTTGATGATCAAAGCACGACTTTAATATAGCATAGCTTTGTGTATAGCGTTAATTCACGAGCCTCACACCCCGGTGTGAACCAGAAATGAGAGAGGACCTCAGGGAGGACATGTGTTTCCTTCTAGCTAGGAGTGGTGTCTGGGTTTTGCACGCCCAAACGTTTTACTTATGTGGATGATGGATAGTGAGGCGCCTCGGATATATCGGCACTGCGGGGCCGATGGATGGTATGGTCTATATACAGACCAGATTGATGCCCCATAGGGCGTGGAAACGTAGTGTTCAGGCATTTTTATCCACATCGAGTGGACCGACCCTGTCGCTCCAAGGGTCGATGCGTTCTGATCCTGAGACACGGGCTAGAGCGTCTCGAAGTGGGAAGGACGATCCCTTGCCTTGGTTCATAGACGGAAATCCAACTTCCAATACATGACATTTGCGGTTTTGATTGTAGAGCCTAGTATTGGCGACATGATATATGGTACCCATGCCGTCTAGGATTGATACATTTATATTTGAAGTTTATTGATACACTATGCACTTATAATAGTATCAAATGATTTATTTTAACATACCAAGCATGTTTGGCTATTATAATGGAAAACTCTATCCTCCGGCTTGTGTTGCATTGTGTGATGTGACCTGGGTCTTATAATAGCTTCATTTTTCCAAAAAGCATTACGTTGTTTTGTTATATGCACCAGTATTCTTGGGAGGAAACCCATTCCGTGTTATACGGCGAGGTCCCTTGATATATCTGATTTTAAAGTAAAGTTTTAAATTACTGTTTTAGTTCTCACACCAGTCATATGACTGACCCGGAGTTTATTGTTTTAACCTAAACTCTAGGTGCCTCTATTTTCCACACGAGCAGCTAGTAGTTTTGGTTTTGTAGATATTATATTCATAGGATCCTGGTTTACAGCTAGAATGATATTCGGAAAGCTCTCTATCCGTGTATCTCTTTCAGTTGTGTTTTGTATTATTTTCCGATGCATTGTAATTTGTAAATCTCTGATATTTATCAAATGTATATTATTTGTTCATACTCTGTATATTCTTGTACTCTGATGTAAATTGTTGTAATAAGCAATGAAATGTTCTTCTGTTTGCGTTCTGATTTGTTGTGTTCTCAACCAATCCGGGCTTTCCTTCACGGGGAAGTTCGGGTCATTTCAGTTGATTTCCCAAAGTTAAATAATCATTAATATTGATTTTGGGAAGATTAAAACTAAGTGGAGTTTTAATGAATCTTTAATTAGATTGAAATGAGAATGTGATAATTTAAATTATCAAATTCGGGAAATGATCGAGAATGGAGTACCACCAGTTTTACTCTAGGCGATAGTTAAATCTTTAATTAGATTTGAATGTGAAATGGTAATTAAATTTACCGATAACACCGTGGTGTTAGAAATGGAGTATTACCAGTTTTTCTCCAGGGGATGAATAAGTTGGGATTGGGAAATTAAACAAATGATTACTTCGGTAAGGTTCGCTAATCCCGACTAGTTGATAAACCTTAATTTGGTTTGAATTGATATCCAAAGGAAGATTAAAGAACAAATTTAAAGAATTTATCTTTGATAAAATTAATGGGAACCTTTCCCTAAAGGTATGAATATTTGAATAAAATAATATTCTGCATAGGAATAGGGCGTATGTTGTGTTTTTATAGCACTTGTTTATAAGATACGCGAGTTATTCAGAAAGACTGGGTTTATCACATTCTGAATAATTGATTCGACGATAAGTCGACAATGAAGACGGTGGTTGAAGACCGGAGGTCTTCACATCGTTTGGATGATTACTGATGTCTTGATTGGGCTGTACACCCAAGACAAGGTAATAAGTGGTGATCGTCCGGACGTACTTAGAGATCGATCGTATATGCGAGGACCTCTCTCTTGTATTGGACATATGGGACGAGGAATAAGGTGCCTCCGGTTTCGTTCAGACCCAGAACGAACTTGTAAATGGATGTGTATCTGACAATGGATTTTATTCTGTGTTGATTGATCTCTATTAAATATACATCTGTTTGGTGGCGGAGAAATTATTCTCTTGCTTAACATCCTTCTCCGAGACGTACGAGATCAGAAGTTATATATCGATAGACATCAGTCGCATGGCGTGAATTGCCTGTGTGGCATGCTGAGATGCAAATGATCAAGGCTTCTATTGAAAAGCAGAGTCTTGTGGTTGATGATCAAAGCATGGATTTAAATAGCATAGCATTGTGTATAGCGTTAATTCACGAACCTCACACCCCGGTGTGAACCAGAAACGGGAGAGGACCTCAGGGAGGACATGCGTTTCTTTCTAGCTAGGAGTGGTGTCATGGTATGGAGCCCAGACAATTTACTCATGTGGATATTGCATATTATTTTATGGCTAGCGAGGCGCCTCGGATATATCGGTCACTACAGGGCCAATTGATGACATGGTCGACATACTGACCAGACTTACGCCCCATAGGGCGGGGAAATGCATTGTTCAGGAATTAGTAATCCTCAAACGTACGAGAGGTCCGGCCCTGACGATCCAAGGGCTCACCTGAATCTGGGCCCTGAGACATGGTGCTAGATTGTCTCGAAGCGGTAAGGACGATCCCTTGCCTTGGTTCACAGATGGAATCCAATTTCCAATACGACATTGTGCGGTTTTAATTGTAGAACTAGTATGGCGACATGATATATGGTACCCATGCCGTCTATGATTGATACATTTATATGTGAAGATGTTTTTGACACTATACACTTATTATAGTATCAAATAATTTGTTTTAAACGTACCAAGCATGTTTGGCTATTATAAGGGAAAACCCTATCCTCCGGCTTGCGTTGCAATGTGTGATGGGACCTGGGTCTTATAATAACATCATTTTTCCAAAAAGCATTGCTCTATTTGTTTATGCACGGGTATTCTTGGGAGAAAACCCGTTCCGTGTTATACGACGTGGTCCCTTGATTTACTCTATTTTAAAGTAAAGTTTTAAATAACTGTTTTAGTTCTCACACTAGTCACATTACTGACCTGGAGTTTATTGTTTTAACCAAAACTCTTAGTGCCCCTATTTTCCACAAGGGCAGCTAGTAGTTTTGGTTTTGCAGATTTCAATTTCAGGATCCTGGATTTACAGCTGGAGTTATATTCGGAAAGCTCTGTATCCGTGTATTTCTTTCAGTTGTTTTTTGTATTATTTTTCCGCTGCTAATGTAATTTAAATCTCTGATATTATCTGTTGTATATTATTTATTCATACTCTATTATATTCTTTAACTCTGATGTAAATTGTTGTAATAACAATGAAATGTTCTTCTGTTTGTGTTCTGATTGGTTTTATCCTGAACTCAATCCGGGCTTTCCCGAAAAGGCGAGTCTGTGTCGTTTCAGAAAATATTTGGAAATTGATATTTTGAAGATGACAAAAGGTTCACAAATGATGTTTTATAAACAAAGAAAATTTCGACCGCTTAAATCCCAATGTTTAAATGATTTAGAAAACAATAGTACTATGATTTTAAAGTACTTGTGATTATTATTGCGAAACGATTTATCACTTCGGGATATAAAATGATTTGTTATGTTACCAATGATCCGGGTAACCCATGACTAAAAAGTGGGCAATGGGTATGGTTCTCTCTGGATATAAAGGGACATCCCATATGGTTTTCTCTGGATATAGAGGGACATACTAGAATTACTAAAGATATGAGAAGGATGGGACCCAGTTGCCTTGTTGTTGGGAGAAACCTCCCAATCAGTTTGCGTATATTTTGGTATGCTTGTATTGTAGATATTTGAGATTTTCAAATGTGATTAGCTTTCAAATCCCGAATTGAAGTATGATTTGATATGAAAGAAATATCTAGTGTTTCAATGATTTGAAGTGAAATGGGAATTTTAAGTCCAAAGAGATTATTTTCAAAAAGAATGAATTTTGAAAATAAGAAAGTTGATTTGATTTATAAATCTAAGTATGAAGATGAATAGATCATGACAAAATTTGAAGTTGATTTGATTTATAAATCTAAAGAATAAGATAAAACTATTTTGGTTTTGATATTTATGACTGGTATTCATAAGGGAAAACCCTTTCCATGTTGTACAGCATGGTCTTATGATTTACCCTACTTTGAAATGAATTAAAATGTTTTTAGGTTATCACACCAGTCCTATGACTGGCTCAGAGTTTATTGTTTCCCACCTAAACTTTGGGCGCCCGTACTTTTCCACACGGACGACTAGTAGTTTTGGTTTTGCAGATATTTAATAAAGCGAGTCCTGGATTGAAGCTAAAGTTGTGCCTAGAGCATTATAAGTCTTCCGCTGAGTGTTATGTATTTCCGTTGTGTATTTATATTTCCGTTGTGCAATGTATTTTAATGTACTCTGATATATACTCTTGTACTCTGATGTAATATCGAGATGATATTAATGAAAAGTCTTTTGTTTCTGTCATATAAGTTGTACGCCCAAAGTTAATGTTTCGAGGATTTTTACCGTTGTGATCAGACTTATGTGGTCTATTGTCGATTCGAAAGGAAGGAATTTCCAGGCCATTACAATTGGTATCAGAGTTTTGGTTTATTAAAATCTTTGGGGTACGACTGGTTAGAACAGAAGGAAAAGACTCATCAGAGATAAGATTAGTAATATCTTATAAGAGTGACTCATTAGAGATAGGGTTAGTAATGCCCTAGAATGAGTTAAGTGTATTAAGTATATGAGAGAGCGTAATTAAGATTAAAAAAATTAAAGTTGTCGACGAATTTGGACAGTCGATAAATTCTGAAACCTGTTAGGTAAGAACATAAATTTGCTTACGCCTTCTCTCCTTTTTGGGGAAAAAACGTTTTTTTAGTAGGGGAGTCTATAACGACCTGAAATTATGGAGCCAATTTAAAATTTTTAAATTTCAAGTTTAATTAATTTATATAAGAATTTTCAATCAATTTAAAATTTGAAAATTTAATATTATTTTAATAGCTTAAAAATAGACATTGTGCAAACGATCTTGGAATTCGACAAAAACAATTTTGTCAGATCCAGATTGTTAACTTATGGTAGAGTTCAAATTTCACACTAATCGGAGTTAGTATGTGACCGTGCGAAATTTAAGTGTGAATCGATCGATAATTCGAACTCAAACTGGATCTTTTTGAGCAAGCGATCGCGAAATTCGTTGAGACTAGTTTCATTGGAACCGTATCTGGAAAACATAGCACGATTCCAAATTTTGTAGCAAACTGAATCGGTATGTGGTCATACGAGTAGATAACGCGTTGGTAGATTACAGGCAACCTAAGCTAAATTAATTCAAATGATTAATCGAAATTCTATTTAAATAGAAATGACGATAATAATAATTTAATATCAAGGAATAAATTGTTTTGAATTAAATTTATATCGATCTAAATTAATATCTTCTCCATTGATCGAACTAGACTTTGAAACTTGTCCAATTGTGTTCAAAATAGTGGTTTAACCCTAAGAAGGTCCATTGTTGGGCTCAAATAGGAGTTTGAAATCAACGTGATAATTTAAATTAAAGGATGCCGGTTCTAATCAAACTAAAATAAAATTTATTATAAAAATAAATTCCTTCCTTCTTAAGCAAGCAAAGGACACTGCAAACCTCCCCTAAGCTACCGTTGTTTTTCTTTTCACTTCACGTTCACTCTATTCCCTATCTTCACCTCTAAGTAAAACACTAATTAAATGTCGTATATACAATTTGTTCCCCTTCCACCTTTATAAATACGCACTTAAATCCCCCTTTTTCATTCTATCAATCTCGTTCTTTCCTTTCTTCTTCTAATTATAAATCGAAGCCATCCATCGTTTTGATACCTCAAATTACCTTTCAGAAAATTCGGTCCTCCACAAAAGTAATAATAATTCGATCGTTCATCGTGAGACCCAGGTCGACGGCCTGCTAGGTTGGTGTTCGAAGTTCTGGCGCTCGCATTGAGGAACGGCGTTCGAAGTGTTCGCTCATGGGGTTTGCCGCTAGTTGTTATAGGCATTCAAACTTTGTTGAGTACGCGATGGAATGGGTCACTGCAAATCTCAAGGTATTAGAGCTTTTATCGAAAGCGAATGGGTAGAAGTTGATGATGGTGCAGGTTGCAATTTTAGATGAGGCGACATTTCTTTTAGGTTGAAAAGGAATGGTACGATGTACTGAGGTGATTAGGGTTCGGCAACTAATGATTGAGGAGTTCGAAGCCTGTAAACTTGGGTACGGTAAATGCTGAGGTAGGTTAGAAATGGTTGTTGTGGAGGAGGTTGGTCTAGCCAATACGCTGAGGGATACCTAGGTGGTGAAGCTGTGGTAAGACAATGACAATGGAGTTGAATTTGAGGATGGTGGGTGCTCCGGTGTGATGAAAGGAGACTGTCATTGGTAAAGAGTTCAAACTGTGTTAAGAATATGTTCGGGAATTGGTCGAGTAATTCACAAGGTATATTTTTAACAAAATTTTAAAATACCTAGATTAATTTATTTATTTTAAATGGATAGTCATTTAATCATTAAAAATATATTACCATAGGTATAAGCTCATTCAAGATGATTCGTAACCACGTGATTCTGAATTTAAATGGATATCAACAAAGGAAAAATCACAGTGAGTAAATCTCACTCAAAATTTACTATTTAAAATTTATTTTGAATAGTTAAAAATATTTGTTGATTGTTTGGATTCATTAAATATTTTTGTGACAACTCTATATATTTATTAGTTATATAAGATTAGTATTTATGGCTATTATTATATATATTAGTGGTTGGATATTTCCCACCGTACCATTAGCGGATGCCCGTAGTATCATTAGCGGATGACCCTATGCGCCCCACAATATGATAGTGGATGACCTTCTATACCGCGATATCCTGCCTTGAAGGAGGATGTGTATTATTTATGTTGGCTAACGTATGTGGATGCAGGAAAACAGGTTGGAGGGATCCAACGGGATTCCTCAAAAATGTTATTATTTATTTGTTTTCATATATGATGTGTTAGAAAACCTGTGGTTGATAATTGTGTGTTTTTGATTGGTTGAATATCACTGGCCCTAAATGTTGATTTTAAAAAATTATCATGAAAAGGAGTTTTGAGATTTAAATGGAAAATCTACTTTTCTAAAATAGATTTTGAATATCGAATGGACTAGAAATAAAAACAAGTAATAAATTTATAAACGGTGTTTATAAATTAAATGGGATAATTTTAATTGGATAATGTGGGGAATTGAAATGAATTTATAAACGGTGTTTATAAATGAAGGGAAATAAATTATCATTGGATAATATGAATATTTAAATTCAAATGTGAATTTAAAGTGAGAGTTGAAAAATCGTTTCAAATAGTAAACGGTGAAATTTGTTCCGATGTTTAGAATGGAAATTAAATTTAATAAATCCATAGTATTTATGTTTGAATTCGACTATGTCGGATTTACAAAATAAATTATTCCCAAATAGGATATATAAATTGTATTAGATAGAAACTGAAATAAATTATGAAACTAGATTCCATATTTATATATATATAAGTTAAAAAAATAAAATATTCCAAAGAAAGAATCAGGGTTTAAATAGATTTGTACAGAACTTGTTTTAATATATAAAACAAGTAAATTTATAAATGATGTTTATAAATGTAGTGAATTAATTATCGCGAGATAATTTGGAATTTAAAATTCAAGTATGAATTTAAAAATAGGATTTGAAATCATTTCGAAAAGGGATCGAAAGTTTTTATTCTGAATTAGGAATATAAAAGGAATTGAGTTACAAACAGATTTTGAAACCAAACTTGTTTTAAAAAAAACAAGAAAGTTGGATTTATAAACAATGTTTATAAATCTAGTAAAATAAGTTATCATTAGATAATTTAGATGTTTAAATGCAAGTTTGAATTTAAAAGTGAATTGGAAAACAATTCGAAATATTTAGTTAGGTTTGGGAAACGGGTTTAATTTATATTTAATATTTAAGAAATGGAATTGGAATTTTTTCATAAACAAAGTTTAAACGTTTATATTTAAATATAATTAAAATGAACTCGCTGCGGCGCGGTAGTTCGTAAATTGGCGTTTCGAACTTCAATTGAGTATATAGAACTCAATTTAAGTCGGAATTCTTTGAAACAAGAATCGTCAGGATCAATTGAATAATAGTTTTCTAATGGAAAAGAAAATTTTGGATTACGTCTTATAGATTTTGAGTTATGTCAAAATCAAATTTTTAGAAAAACAACGCCATAACCGTTATAAAACCATAACGGTTTATTTAAATAAATAAAAGGATTTTATGTAAATAAAAATACGAATTTCCATTAGAAAAATCCAGACTTGAGATATAAAATATATACGAACTCAAGTGGAGTAAATGGACTGATTTTTGAAACATAAAAATCAGATTTTTAATTATTTAATAGGATTAATTAATTTGAAGAATAATTAGTTAATCGAGTTTTGATACGAAATTGGGCTTTTAATAAGTGAATGAGATTTGAGAATTTATATTCGAAATCTAATATGAAACTTGAGTTGAAAATGGAATTTGATTGGTTAATAAGTAAATTAAAATATATTTGCACGTGATATGTTCAAATAAAAAGTGGAATAGGCCAAAGAGCCACTTAATAAATAAATTAGTGAACTGAGTTAAAATGATTAGATGGAGTTGAAATGGTTAGATATATGTTAAGCAGAATTGAAATGAAGTGTAAGAAGATTATAATTGAAGTGCTCGACAAAAAGGTACACGTTTAAATTTCAAATGAGATTTTATGCGCCGAATCGGCAAGCCACTTGGCTTTTTGATATTCTTTTTGAATGGAATGGGGCTACAAAGACGAGTTGAGGTTTGGGCTATTGACCGGTACAAAGGAGGTGCTGACGAAATTTTCCAGAAATATAAGGAGTTAGAATATTTTTAAGTAAAACTAATAATTAGAAATCAGTACATCGATATATTTATAATTCGGTAACGAAACGAACTTAAATTATAATATTATAAACAAAAGGGAAATCTATGATAATATATGGTAAGAATAGAAAGAGAAATGTATACATGTTTTAATAATAAATAATTGGTTTTATGGTGTTGATTGTTCAAGGTAAGTGGTCTTGTCCGTTTTGAAGTTAAGAATGTTATTCAGTCAAGGTCTGAGAGGTAGTTGTACCCCAACTTGATTAATTTCATTATTCACCGATAAATGGCAAGATTCTGTCTCGAAGATCAATGTTTGAATAGAATTTAGTTGAATGTAGTATTTTGGGTTGTTGTAACGATGTTTTACACAACATTCATTTTAACCCAAGAAAGTGGAATTTTGGAAATATAATAATAAATATTTCCTAAGTATAGAAACAAGCGAGTTGGGAAAAGTGATAAGTAATTGGAATTTTTTCCAATTATAAATAGAAGATATTTTCTATGTATATAAAATAAAAGGAGTCGATATATGGAAATGTTTTCCAAATAGTGTAAGAGGCCAAGATGATTGTCGAAAATATCATGTTAACAAATATTGATAAGGAAATGGAGAAGTTATTTAATTAATAAAATATAAATTAAGGGGCCTAGTGATTGCTTGATGCTTTGTATGAATGTTTGTTTTTCTTCGATAGTTAAATAACTGACTATCGAAGTATTTGCCGATATCGTTGTCAATATGGAGAGACCGGTTGGATTATTATCCGAGAACTACTCCCTATTGGCAGTAGCGTTGCGAATTAGATTATATGAAGATAATCGAAGACGGATTAAAGTGCAAGGGCTTTTTCTATTAATCCTAGATAGAAATTGCCTAAGATGGATTAATGGAAATAGTGCCTTCGGTTTCATTCAATCCCACAACGAACGTGTATAGATGAATGTCTGACAGAGTATTTCTAATTATCCATATGTTGGACTGTACAAATATATTTGGTGGCGGAAAATTTATTCTCTTAGTATAATTTCTAGATTATATTTGTGCAATCTGAATAATGATTAACGGATCTGACAATGTGGCATTCAAAGTGATGGTGCCATCAATGAATGGTAAGTAATCGTAGCCTCAGGCATCAACAACCGGGAAATGACAAAAGTCGGGCATCAAGAACCGGGAAATGACAAAAATCGGGCAGGCAGAATGGTTAAGTGGGTAGCTCCTAATTAGGGTGTATTATCACCTATCTAGAGAAAATTTATTTCCTTCTTTATTTTGTTCGATGTTGTCACATTCGGGAAAACGGTTGTTGATCCCAACCGTTGGTGATATAAATTCGATACACTCGAACGAAATGATTGGTTGGTCATGCGTGGTCGGATTACAAGATGTTCTTGTTGAACCCAGCGTATTATCCTCTAGAGATACACTATCGAAAGGTGGTTACATACCTTGTCCTAGTTGGAAATTCATTACCCAATAAGTGTTCACGGTTTTGATCGTATATTATCTATCTATTACTTGTACTGGAAAGCAGAAACCAAACGTTTATATGATGACACCTGTCCCTTTTTTTTCATTTCACGCTTTTATCTCTATCACTCAAATTATGCCTTTTTCTCGAACTGCTAAACCAACCGCTTCCGTTTTCCTTCTCCAATCCATTTCTCTCATTTCACTTTATGCCTTCTTCTCTGTCCTTCTCCACTTTCAGTTCCTCTTTCCTCCTCATTCCATGTTTGCTCCATACCTCTCTAACGTTTCTCGGTTTAACTCCGTTGCTTTCCTTAATTTGGCTGAGACCATATTTCTTAGATATCATTTAACTAGACTCAACGTGTAATAGAATTTGGAGAATTTTATGGAGACGGTGGTGGCAATTGTTTTAATCGAGGCACTCCTTCTCCGCTGACGACTTTCGTGCTCCTTCTTCTCCACCGATGGCTCCCGTGCTCCTTCTCAACTGACGGTTCCGTACATTTTCAACCAGTGATAGATATAAATAAGGTAGATTTCGACCCGTGTTGTTCTAAACCTATTATTTTTCGTGTTTTTTGTTTGTTACAGAAATAATTGTAATCTTTTAATTTTTTCCTTCGAATTTCTGTTGGCAACAAATATAATTTTTTGATTCATCATTTTGACAATCTACTATTATAAATCTTATTTTATTTATCTCTACGAAATCAATTTCTCTGTGTGTAAAACTGTAAAAATAAAATTAATTTTATTATATTTTGGAAAGTTGGTGAAAGTGCTAAAAAATTCTAGCATGTCGATTCATCACTTGAACTTCTCAACACATTTACTTATTTAGTGAATGAGATGAATTAATATTTGGGAAGTCGTTGTATGTCGATTTGCTGCATTCAAGTGGTATCCCAAACCAATATAATCTTCGTATAAAGATAACCATGATAAGACTGTTGCTACGTCAACTTTTGCTTTGTGATGTTGTATTTTAGCAGGGTTTTCAACAACATTCAATTTATTATTATTTTAAGTGTATTTGACAGCAATTAAAATTTACACTTACAAATTGGGCATATCTATTACGAATAGAATTGCTTCTTTTATTATATTAGAACTGAAAGACAATAATCATTGTATCAATTACTATCTTTGACTAATGGTGCATCTACGTTGGGTTTATATTAGAATTGTTAACCCATGTTTACATTTGTATCGTTAACATCATCAATAGAGGTCCATACATGTTATGCTTTGTTTGTAAGCTTATTGACTTTACCTCTGATTAATTTCCAGTTTGAACTGCAAGGATGTGAGGAGTTGCATACATACAATACGCAAAACGATTTGTTCTCAAAATCTAAAAAAAAGGTTGTGCTAAAATCACTGAATCAAAACTTATGTATTCTCATCATTTTGTATAATGAATAGTATGAGAAAAACAATTATTTACCTTAATCAACTGCCAATGTTCAAACCGAGAGTTGTTTTGTAGGAAAAAAACAACTTATATATTTTTAATATAGCTTATTAGTCCATATGATGCTCAAATTATAGGATAATTGTGAAAGTAATCATGTATTTAAGAAGGTAGATCCTTTTGATTTTAAACTTCCGTTCATTTTTCAAGTTTGAAACATTTTTATCAAAGCTTGGACTGCAATAATCCCATACTATTATTGATTAGTCGCATGGTACATTTTTTATAGCACTATTATAATATATCTCTATTGATTTTTTAATTATGACAAATATTAAGAAAGAAAAGGATTATAACAATGCATAATCTTTGATTTATAGTTATTTAGCATTGATTCACCACAAAGTTTTTAGGGGATCTTAGGGCCGGATTCTAAGGTTATCCGAAGTTTACATCCTTCCCTCTGATTTAATCTCATTATAAAGAAAATTCTACGATAATGGTTCCCCTTTTCTTTTGGACCTAAAGCATAGCTGGCATTAATTTTTCATAAGTCGATGAGAACTATCTTCACCTTTATTGCATACATTTACAAATTTTAAATTACTAATTGTTCATGCTCTGTCTTCCTGTTACACATTACTATGCAAAAAATTATTATTTAAATGTTATGAAAATTGCAACTGCATTTGTGATGAACGATAAGCCGATTCACTTTCAATGTATTCACCTGAACATATCTACTATATTTATTTGGTAATGTGTGTACTTATACACAGGCCATGTATTCTATCACTAAATCGTTTTTTAATTATAATTAGAAAGATATTAGATAATGCTTCTTTTAAGTGCAAGGCTTAATCGTAAATAAGTAACCCCATTCTACACATTTTTTAACATGATTTGGGATTTAGATTGAAGTTCAGTGGTGCTTAAGTGCTAACATATTGTTTGTTAAGTTGATCTTTTGAATATCGTTCGCATTATGTAGTTATATCAAGTAAATATAACCCAATAAATATAATTATTGAAGTTTCTTATTATTAATAAAAAATCTTCGCGGCTGACAATTTTGTAGTAACTGAATTCACTGGCTTAGAAGGTAATATAATACATTATATAGTGTTTGTTGAGCTAGAAGGAAGAAAAAAACATCTGACATTTTTTTCTTAATATAACGAAAAACAAGCTAAAGGAAGGTTTTTATTCTTTAAAAAAGTTAAGTTGAACTAACAATAAAAAATTTATTACCAACAATAGATTGATAGCACTAAATGTACTGTAAAACACGAGGCAAATGAAAGAATTTTACTTACCATTTTTTTTCATTTTGAATTTTTAACATCAATTATACATCCAGTAGACCTATTTACCGAACATAAAGAATTTTAGTAGTAGACGTACGTATAATAATTAGACGCCCATACAAATTAGTTCATGCTCAACCAATTAATTATATATTTTTCATTTGTTAATTTGCATTCTACTAATAAATGTGAAGCAAAAAAGCTCATTCTTTGTAGATAGTAAAATGAGGAAAGCAGAGGTTGACAACAAGATAAAGTAGTAAACACTTAATGACATAGGCGTCATTACTCATTTTAACTTTGATATCTCATAAATGCAACATTTTGTTTTTTCATTATAATTCTTTGTTAAGTACTATTTGATACAACTTGGTGCTTTATGTATATCTTATTGAGCCAATACAAGGGAAAATGAATATGTTGTTGCATAGTAGTTGATAAAGTGATATTCTAGATTACTCTGTATAATGTCTGAGGATTAAAATTTTGATTGCCGAAAATTGTTGACAGATGGTTAAGCAAAGAAGAAGGTTCCTGTAAAAAGGATATCCATTTCATAAAATCAATAACAATTGTAGCTTGATTTAAGTAATGCTAATGTTATTGTTAGGACGCTTAGAGGCATCTTTTTTGTTAAACCCATTACAAAAGGAGACGATGACACACAACTAACATTGGTCTAAGGCTTTGCGGTGAGAAGTAGTTTTCAATATCCAACATAATTTCGACTGTTTTATACATATAATAACACAATGGCTAATTCTATTCATATACCCAAAATTTCTTAACATACACTAGAAAATAAAATAACTTACTACACACCGAATATTACTTTACATACACCGTATATTTTACTACATTACCCTTATTTGCATCTTCTTTCTCTTCCCTCTTTCAGACTTAAAATGCATATACCCAAAATTAGAAATTCATTGCACCAAATTAAGAAAATTCAACGAAAATGAATTTTAGTTCTTGCACTAATATTATTGCTATTTTAAAATTTTACAAAATTTTCTTAATTTCAATAGAATTACTTAAAATTCTGAAAAAATTCAACACATCTAAATTACAACAATTATTTCTGAATCTTAAAGTAATTGAAATTTCAAGTTTCATGATGAAGTAAACCATTAACATTAAATTAGCATGTCTGGTTTGCATCTAATTTTATTGCTTTCGATGTTAATTTGATTTATTTTATGCAAAATTTTAAAATATGTAAATAAGAGAAAAGGGTATTTTAGTAATAATTTTTTATAAAAAAAATAATGGTGTATGTTAAGTGATTTTTGATGTATAAATAGAATTTGCCTGCCTAACACAATATTTATTCATACAGGCAGGAAAAATATATTATTACTTCACTGCGGGAAAGAAGACCAACCAGATTGACATATCCATTGCCAAGGGAAAACTAATAAGCCACACTCACGTCCATGCCGTTAGTACTATTTAGAGGTGAGATACTACTTTATATAATATTCTCTTTTACCTTATTCTAAATTCTATAACAAAAAGATTTAATAATAAATAAAGACTTCTCATATATCTGACATAGAAATGAGCTTCTGCGAAGCAGTAGTGACAACGAGGTTACTACACTTATCAAATACTTACAGTTTTTCAAGGTTACGAAAAAATGAGTGCATAATTTGTTAATTTAATATAAGATTTTGATTGCTCTTCGAGTTATGGGAAATTTACATCATGATGGCAGATACTGCGCAAATAAGTTATCATGAAAAATAACATAAAGTTTGACGTGATCCTAATTAATGTGTATGGATCTAACATGTAGGTATGGCGTCCTTTTTTCTTATATAGCATACTCAAAGAGCGTTTTAACTTGCTAGATTGCTATACTTATTACACTAGCCATTGAGCTGTTCTGCAAAAAAATCTGATGTATTCATGAGGATCCATTATTAGATAAATAATCTATCGTTGAATCTACAGTCAACTTTTGGATGATACACAAATAAGTAGCCTATCTTTTTAGAATTTTTCTTTATAATTATGGTTGGACTTTAGCCTAAGATTCAACACTCACTTTGGTTGACAATGAGAAACAAATAAATTGCACAATGTCAATGTAAATTATTCCATTACAATATATTGATTGCTGCAACAGTTAAATTTGATCATTTCGATTGACAATGGTTTTACTGATTGAAAATAGTTAAAACAGAATCACAGCCATACATTCGTCTATCATAAGATTAAGTTTGTGAACTCAGTTGCATTTCTCATATGATCGAAGGCTTTCTAATTTTGGTGCAATACACGGTTCTATTAAACTATTTGAACTACAATACTAATATCTATCAGTATCATCCTAACCATAGAGAAAGTTAGTTTAGCTAGGGTCTATATAGGGGTGCATTGGTACAACAGATAAAGGTATAAGTTTATGGTGCAACTTTCTGTTACCCCATATAGAGTATGCAGTCAACCCATCATTTCAGACATTATTTTCATATCAAGAAAGATGGTTATAGAAGTGTAATATTCATCAATGATAAATTGAACTACTTCAAAATTAAAATGTTGTTGCTTATTACACAGCTAAATGATTCTGCACTGTTATACAAATATATACATGTGTCTGCGCATGCGAGTGTGTGTTGTATGTGCATATGTGTGTGTGTGTGTGTGTATATATATATATATATATATATGTGTATGTATGTATGTATATAGGGAAAGTCTATTTAGACATAAAATTTAAACACATGTGGTGACACAATCGATTTGCACCGTTGGATCACACCATGAATTCCACCTCTCCATATAAAGTCAAAAGAATCTAACGGTTGAGGCTTTGTGTCTTTCTATTTGCGTCTAATTTTGTGTTCAAATAGTCGTCCCCATGTGTGTGTGTACACACACATGCATGTATGTAAGAAGTTAGTGCGTTATATATAATTCATATTATCTAAGCTACTACAAGTATTTTTTCGTATATAGCATCGTTCTTTTAACCATGTAATATTTTGTGGATAGTTTTATTGAAAGTTTGGTGGGACTTCTCTCCATCTGCAATATGATAAGAATACTTAGGTTGAGTGGAATATGTGCCTATGGAATAGATCCTTACTAAGGAAAACAGTGCAGGTTAATATGTTCATATTACACTTCAAAATATGTATGGTTGCATTACTAAATTTATAGTGCTTCTACATATGCCTTTTAAGTTTCCTGTGTTCCATTGGCAAAAATCATTCCCTTAACTCTCATTAGAGAACAAATATTACTACGCAAATTGGAGTTTATGATGTTTAGTTGAAAAGTATGTTTATTCAAGTCATGGGGTAACCTAGCTATTTCTCATTAACCATTCGGCAAACTGAGTACTTTATGCACTGCTATTATTTAATATTTCCGTATCCTTTTTTTTAATTTAAGTACTATAGGAAATGTTACAAGAGACTTTCATATACCAATAGTATGGGTATCCAATTAGTTAGAAACAAGCACACATATAACCACCCGTACAAAGTGGGAAGGAAAAAAAGGGAAGGGAACAAGAAAAAAAAGAAGAGTGCAATACATGAATACATTATCTAAAGACATTAGATAGAGTTTGATATCAAATGTACATTGTTTAAAACAATTCTATTGTAAATTGTACATGGAAATTAAAATTATGACTTGCTGTTGAAGTCTTAAGAGTCATACAATAGGATTACCTTATAAGAAATTTTATGGTTAGTTTTTTTCCCAATTTTATATCTGTTATTAATATAGTAACTACAACTAAATATGTATATGATATGTATTAATTATATAGTTCTCAAAACCATTATTATACTATTTTCTGCATATGTTGCTGTGAACGAATAAGAAGAGGCATTACTATCGGGAAAGAGTTGAAGTAGCAGAACGTTGCTTATGCACAAATGGGTCAAAGGTTTACGCAGTTTTCGACCATCTTCTATTCATCTTATTGTTAGATCATAGGTTTTTGATTCATGACACAGAAGAAGAGAAGATCAAAGGAAAAGTGATACAGGTTATGATTATCTATTTAATTGTGTCTTACATGTGTTATATATTGTTAAAATCTGTCCTCAAATATGTAGCATACACAAATGCACTTACGAAAAGACACTTCGTCACTTAGTGAAAAGACACTTAGCGAAAAGACACTTCGCGAAAAGACACTTCATGAAAAGACATTTCGCAAAAAGACACTTCATCACTTCGCGAAAAGGCACTTCGCGAAAAGACACTTCATGAAAGGACACTTCACGGAAAGATACTTCATCACTTCACGAAAAGACACTTCGAAAAGACAATTCACGAAAAGACACTTCACGAAGAGACACTTCATATTTCCAACGGTCATATTTTACAATGGTCATATTTTACAATGACCATATTTTCTAATGGTCATATATTCTAACGGTCATATTTCCAACGGTCATATTTTACAACGGCCATATTTCCTAAAAAACATCATATTTCATGAAGAGATTCCTTTTCATTTCTGAAAGGAAATGGGTGCATCTCTTTGATAAAACTCTTCATGGAAGTTGACAACTCTTCAACGATTATATATACATCACAAGCATTTTTTTCACATCACCAAAGTCTTCTCATATTTTTTGATCTTAAACTCTATACTCTCTTGCATTCTAAAAGCTCTCTCAAATATTCAAATTCTCTTTGAATCATTGAATTTATTTCAAATATCTTGATTCAATAAGTAATATACTTCCTTCAATCTTCATATACACGTTATATACTTGAGGATAAGATTATAGGAAGGGTGTACTCAACTGTTGGCTATTCAGTGTTATTCAAGAACACAATCAGAAGCCAAACTCTTGTTATTGCTGAAGTCCTCGGTGTTGTAAGAGGCAAGTGTTGAAGTCCTCGTTGTTGTAAGAGGCAAGTGTTGAAGTCCTCAGTGTTGTTAGAGGCGTGAAATCCCGTTCGGCTGCTCGGGTGTTGTATACATGTTCCTCCGGGTGAAGTGAGGTTGTTGTTAGTGAAAATCCAGATAGAAGGCTGGGACTGGACGTAGGACGGTGCTCCGAACCAGTATAAAAATCCCTGGTGTGATTTTTCTATTTTACTGCTTTTATTGTTTTATACATTTATGTGATTAGCTATTATTTCTACTTGAGTGTTGTACATCATATTACACAATCTGTGTGTACTATACTAAGCACGTACACGAACTTTCAATTGGTATCAGAGCCTGGTGTTCTAGGGATCATAACAACATCCTAGAACAAATGGAAATAAAGAAATCTAGTCAAGGAATTAGAAAGTGGAAGAGCAATAAAGCGGAATCAAGAGAGCAAGGAAGCAAATGTCTCATGGCTAAAGTCAGATCAAAATCGGTATGTGTAGATTCATTATATAAAGATCTTTTGTTAGACCATGAAAAATTGTTAAAAGATTTTAAAAGTTTAGGTAAACTTAATGCAATTATTTTAGCCAAGTATAAAGATTGTGAGCAAGAAAATTCCAAACTAAAGAGGAAATCAATTTTTTTAGTTAAACAAGACAAATATTTTGAAAAATCCTTAGAAGAGCTTGTTTTTCAAAAAGATTTCCTTCAAAAAGAAAATGAGCGACTAGAAGATAAAAACAATGTTCTTTTAAAGGAAATCGATGGTTTACAAAATAAAAATACAACATTAGAAGATTCTTTAAATAATTCTAGTTCTTTAATTTCGTCTCTTGAAAAGACGAATGGAGCTGTAACGACCCGTATTCTACGCATCATAGGATCGTAGGATATTTGTTTCTTTCACATACGAAGTCGTATGGTCATGTAACTTTGGGGGACGACTATTGGGGTCATTTCCCATGTTCATGATTTTTCCCGATTTTTAAATGACCATTTTACCCCTAGTTATCACTGTTTTGGCCATAACTTTTGACTGGAAAAGAATTTTGACCTTAAACCACTTCCATTGGCTCCGGATGATGGTTTACAATTCCGTAGAGTGGTCACATTAGCCAAACGGACTTACCGTTTGGGAGATATGGCTGAAACAAGTTTCAGATGGTGAAAAACAGCTTAATTGGGCTTAACCGGGTGATTAGCAGCTAGGCCCAGAGGGGAATTTCGGGTTTAGGGGTATATAGGGGCTGATTAGGGGTTAGAAAACATTTCTTTAGACATTTTCCAGCCGCCACTTTCATCCTTAGGCACTCTAACAATGGCCTCCTACATCTAAAACACCCCAAATCACTTTCTAATTGAAGATTAGGCTTAGCAACATCAAATTAAGAAGAAAAAACACCAAAGCAAGGTTAGAGCTGCTGTTGGGCATCAGTATTCGCCCCAAGTCAGAGAAGTTTCAGTTCTGAGAATTTTATTTGAGGCCAAGGTGAGTGATTTGCATAGTTTTTGCACTAATTACGGTAATTAAGGGTAATTAGTGAAGATTAGCGAATTTATACACTTTTAAATTCTGGAAAAATGTTTAGAAATTCGAAAATAATATTTTATGCCTCTGGTAGAAATTTGGTTTAATTTGATTAAGTTTCGTTAACCCTATGATCGGTTTTACTTAAACATGCTTAAGGGAAAATAAGGAGTTTTGGCCACTTTTGATCCATTTTGATTCATTTGAATGGTTGTTTGTTGTTTGTGGTTGCTATTATATATTGCTATGACTCTATGGTGTGTTTTATAATTGATTAGAAGTGTTAGATTTGTCAAAAACGCCGTCGAATGGCGTAAACTGCTCGCTGGAAGAACTGCAGGAAATCATCCGAACCGGACCGGATCGGTGGAAGTGAGGGCGATCCGATCCGATGGCGCGACCTGATCCGTCGACAACTGAAGACCCCGATCTGTTGGTGCCGATCCGATCCGATCAAGACTTCGCGAGACGACCCGTGTTGCTCCACGAAGAGCTGACCCGATCCGCCCCTACCTTTCACGATCCATTCCAGCCTGAGTGTCACGATCCGCCTGAAGGAACACGTCACGACCTCAGTAAGGTGGCACGACCCGAACCAATGGGTATTCACGATCCGACCCGGAGCTCGTAGGGCGAACCGATCCGGGGCACTTGAAGCGATGGTCGATCCGATCCGAGGGGGTTTCTACGACCCGATCCGCGTAGGTCATTCTGATCCGATCCAGTAAGGGATGATGAGAGCCGATCCGAACTGATGCAGCGCCATGATCTGATGCTGTGGGACATGCACGACCCGAATGATGGAGACCGATCCGGGTGAAGATGATGACTAAAACCCGAGATGCAAAGGTAGTCCAGTACGGGAAGCTAGAGCTCAGGATCTAGTTGGGAACCAACGAGTTCGCTTCATGATTGGGCTTTGCTGCGGGACGCGTGTTAAGGGGTTATCGATGTCTATAGCTTTGGACCACTATGGTAGGAGGTACGAAGGCGGATTCAGGGCCATTATGGCATTGGTAGAACCAAGGGCTACGATCAATGAAATGGGTCATTGAAATGTTTGGTCATGACTCCATATGTTTAGCTTGGTCACAGCAGGGTTTCTACAAGTCGGGATCCGTCGTTACCTCAATTTGTCTAGTGTTCCAAAGTAGTAGATATCGTATACTTTATGCACTGAGTGAGAGACGTGAGGATGATTGTTATGCTTGATTGTTTGACATACACACCCCCACCCCCGTATTCTTACACTATTTATTATGGCACCTTGGAGTATTGTACGGTATGTGGTACTAACTCTTTGGTTGCAGGTCCAGGTTCAGGTATGGTTTAGTATACCTGTTATTATTATCCTGTTTAGATGCTTATCGCTCATACCAGGCTTTATGTCTGACCCAGAGTTTTATGTCTCCTCTTATTACTCTGGGTGCTCACACGAGCAGACTAAAGACAGGTTAGCTGGTGATGTACGGGTAGATGATCCGGAGATGAGCAGGAGGCTTCCACGTAATAGATATATATAATATTCTCCCTGTGTTGTTGAAGATCACTACTTGGGCATTGGTGGTGTATCTTCTACTTTAGCTTTCTTTTGTTTAGAGACAGTAAATTTGGAAAATTGTAATAAGCTGTATTTGGATTTCCGCTGCTCTGATGATTGATGTTGATTTTAGTTATCAGCTTATGCACTGTCTCACCTGTTTTATGTCAAGTATATTATTATTATATTTTATTCCATGCGCTATGAGACATTCTACAGGTTCCTTGATTAGTTCATTCCCTTTCTTTGGCGACCGTTCCGTGCTAGTCGGGCATGTGTACAGCGCACTTCCGGAGAAAATGCAGGCTGGTGCGGGGCGGCCCGTCACACTTGGTATCAGAGCTCTAGGTTGCGTAGTTAACCTAGGGAAGTTATCAGGGAGAGATAATATACGTATACGAGAGAGCGTATTTATGATTACTTTGGTTTTTAAAAGCTATATATATATACTATTAGTAGTATAAGGATGAAGTCGTACTGCACTAGCACCACTATTGAGTCGTTAATCGTTTCCTTTTTCAGATTGACGATGAGCCGATATACTAGAGGTGCTTGTAGGGGAGCCAATAATGGGAATGCTGCTGACATGAGGACGATGTTTACTGACCTCATGAGAGAGATGCTTAAAGATGTACAGAGGGCAGCTCCCAATGGTGGAAATGGTGGTGGTCCAATAGTGCAGGCACCAAGAGTCAACTTCGCCAAGCTGAATAAGGATTATACTAGCCTTGGTGGGAAGCCGTTCCACGGAACGGAGTCGGCCACGGATGTTCAAGATTGGTTGGATAGTTGAGAACGTATCTTCGAGGATTTGGGTATCGAGGATGCGATGAAAAGAAAGCTAGCGTCCCGTCAGCTGCAAGGGCGGGCAATGAATTGGTGGAATGCTATAAAGGCAGCTACTCCCGAAGATTAGATTACTTGGGAACAGTTTAAAACTCGCATTAGCGAGAAGTTCATTCCAGCTGCTCAGAAGTCAGTGCTGTTTAAGAAGTTCTTGGAGCTCAAGCAGAATGGCAGAGTTGTCTCGGAATATATTGCTGAATTTGACACTTTGTCAAAATATGGGTTATCTCTTATAGATACTGCCGAGAGAAAGAATGAGAAATTCATAACTGATTTGGATCAGTACTTGGGCGAAAAACTTATTAACCACATCGATGAGACGTTTGAATCGATTGTGGGGAAAGCATTAAGATCAGAAAGTCTCTACCCTAAGCCGAAGACTGAGGTTACATCCGCAGATGAGCCAAAGCCACAAGCAAGTGGTGGAGGCAAGGGTGGTTCCCAGAATAAGAGAAAGCAGAATCAGACTAAGGATGGCCAGAAGAAAAAGAATAAGCAAGATGTTGAGTGCTTCAGCTGTGGTAAGAAGGGCCATTATGCTAGTAATTGTCGGGCCAAGCCAACGGATAGGAAGTGCTTCAACTGTGGCCAGATGGGACATCACAAGGACAAGTGTCCGCAACCCCCCAAAGAAAAGCAAATGGTGAAAGCATATGCTCTTAATGTTATTCCTTCTTCGTCGAATGCCCCAACTGCGGCAGAGAAGGGAAAGAATGTCGTCATTCAAGGTATGCTTTCTGTTTACGATGTTCCTGTTAGAATTTTGTTTGATACCGGAGATTCCAGTTCTTTCATATCTAGTGACCTGGTAGATAGGTTGGGATTGGAGCCCGAGATTGTCGATAGACCTTTAGTAGTGACGAACCCGATTGGTGGTTCGACTAGCCTTAGCATGATTTGTCGTAATGTGGTCTTATCGAGTCATGGATGCATGTTTGTTTGTGATTGCTTTGTTTTGGGCTTTACTGGGTTTGGCATTATTTTAGGAGTAGATTGGCTCCGAAGGTACGGGGTGGTGGTAGACGATGAGGGCTTGTTGGTGACAGCTAGAGCGGATAATGGGCGGAGGATAGTGTTTGGTGGTCTACCCAGTAAGGGGGTATTGGCTAGTTTTCTAAACTCCCTCGACATTCCGCATAGTGAGTTGTCAGGTTTGCCTGTGGTTGGCCAGTATCCGGATGTTTTCGAAGAAGTGACCGGACTTCCACCACACCGAGAGATTGAGTTTCGTATTGATTTGGTAAAAGATGCCAGACCTATAGTGATGCCACTTCGTCGTATGGCACCAAGGGAGCAGCGAGAGCTCGAGGTGCAAGTCAGCGATCTTTTGAAGAAGGGATTTATCAGAAGGAGTGTTTCTGAATGGGGAGCACCAGTTGTGTTTGCTACCAAGGTGGATGGTTCCCTTCGTTTGTGTGTGGACTACCGCGAGTTGAATAAAGTGACGAGGAAGAACAAGTATCCTCTACCGCGGATAGATGATTTGTTCGATCAGTTGAGTGGAGCGAAAGTATTTTCTCAGTTAGATCTCGCGACAGGTTTTCATCAGCTTAGAGTGGAAGCTGAGAGTGTAGCTAAAACAGCATTTCGGACACCGTCTGGGTTTTATGAGTGGTTGGTCATGCCATTCGGGCTGACCAATGCCCCAGCATATTTTGTGGATCTTATGAATAGGGTATTCAGAGATCAGTTGAATAAGTTTGTCCTTGTGTTCGTTGATGATATTTTAGTCTACTCGAGGACAGAGGAAGAACACAAGGGACATTTAAGAATAGTGATGGAGGTATTGAGAAAACACCAATTGAAAGCAATGTTTTCTAAGTGTCACTTCTGGAAGAGGGAAGTGAGGTTCTTGGGCCATGTTGTATCAGAGAATGGGATTGCCGTGGACCCGGCAAAGGTGGCTACGGTACAGGATTGGCCTACGCCCAAGAATGCAACAGACGTAAGAAGTTTCTTGGGATTAGCTGGATATTATCGTAAGTTTATCCAGTGTTAGTCATTCCTAAGGGGAATGAAGAGATGACGGTATACACGGATGCCTGTGGTACCGAACTGGGTGCTGTATTGATGCAAGGCGGTAGGGTAATAACTTATGCAAGTCGGCAGTTGAAACCGCACGAGAGAAGATACCCTACCCATGATTTAGAATTGGCAGCGATTGTGTTCGCATTAAAGATGTGGAGGCACTATCTCTTGGGAGAAAGATTTGAGCTGTTTACAGATCATAAGTCGTTGAAGTATCTCTTCTCCCAGAAGGATTTAAATCTCCGCCAGCAGAGATGGTTAGAATTCTTGGCTTCCTATGACTTTGACATCGCATATACACCGGGAAAAGGCAATGCGGTGGCTGATGCATTGAGTAGGAGACATGCCAGCTTAGGCGCTATGTTTCTAGAATGGAAGCAACTGGAGTATATCGCGGGGTTTGATTTCAGACCAAAGTGCGAACTGAATCCAGAAATGTTAGCAAGTTTGACGGTCAGACCCACTTTGATTGAGCGGATCGGATCTAGTCAGAGGAACGATCCTAACCTATTGGAAATCATCTCCAAGTTAGAGATGGGTATCGATGAGGAGATAAACAAGTATGGGCTTGATCAAGATGGATGGCTTAGAAAGAATGGGAAGCTCGTTGTACCCAATGTCAATGGATTGAGAGATGAAGTGCTTAGAGAATGTCATCACTAAAAACTGACTATACACCCCGGTGGTAACAAGATGTATCGGGATATGAAGCAGACTTACTACTGGGAAGGGATGAAAAGAGACGTTGGGAAGTTTATATCCAAATGCATGAATTGCCAGCTAGTTAAAGCCGAGCAAAAGAAGCCTAGTGGGTTGTTGCAACCATTAGAAATTCCCGAATGGAAATGGGAGCAAGTCTCGATGGATTTCATCGATGGTTTACCAAGGACTAGATCGGGATATGACAGCATTTGGGTAATTGTAGATCGACTGACTAAAAGTGTAAGGTTTATACCAGTCAAATCGACCAGAACGGCAGCTAAGTTAGCAGAATTGTATATGAAGTGGGTAGTGAGATTTCATGGAGTACCCAAAAGCATTGTGAGTGACCGAGACCCGTTGTTCATTAGTGGGTTTTGGAAGAGCTTACAAGAGGCTCTAGGGTCAGAGTTACATCTCAGTACCACATATCATCCTCAGACCGACGGTCAGACGGAGAGGGTGAATCGTATTTTGGAAGATCTCTTGAGAGCATGTATATTGGATTTTGGTGGATCATGGGATGACCATTTGCATCTAGTAGAGTTTGCATATAATAATAGCTACCAATCCAGTATCGGCATGGCTCCGTTTGAAGCTTTGTACGGAAGACCGTGCAACTCACCATCATGTTGGATAGAGACTGGCGAGAAGTTTATGCTTGGACCGGATGTGGTGAGGGAAACTTCAGGTAAGATTAAGATCATTCAACAACGAATGAAGGCTGCCCAAGATAGGCAGAAGAGGCATGCTGATAAGAGGAGAAGAGACCTAAAATTCTCCGTTGGTGACTTGGTGTTTGTCAAGATTTCTCCGTTGAAGAGCGTAATACGATTTGGCAGGAGAGGCAAGTTGACACCAAGATTTGTTGGCCCATTCCCTGTTCTTGAACTAGTCGGGAATTTGGCATATAGAATTGACTTACCAGAGAAGATGGCAGGAGTTCACAACGTATTTCATGTTTCCCAACTAAGGAAGTTCGTTCACGACTCAGATATGACTATTTCACCTGATCAGTTAGAGGACTTCGAAGTAGAACCCGAGGCGGTTGGGAACCGCAAGCCGGCCCGTATTGTCGAACACGACATGAAGCAACTTCGAAGGAAGGCGGTGAAGCTAGTCAAGGTTCAATGGGGCGAGGACGAGAATGATTGTACTTGGGAGACAGAGGAGAACCTTAGGAAGACACACCTAGAACTCTTTGCCTGGTAAGATTTTGACTTCGATTTAGTTTTCTGCATGCTAGGATAGGCTTGTTTGCTTGTTTTGCATGTTTGATTGTTGTATGTGGTTGCTAGGCATGCGGGATCCTTTGTATATTTTGGGTTAAGGAATTTCGGGGACGAAATTTCTTAAGGGGGGGAGAGTATAACGACCCGTATTCTACGCATCATAGGATCGTAGGATATTTATTTCTTTCACATACGAAGTCGTATGGTCATGTAACTTTGGGGGACGACTATTGGGGTCATTTCCCATGTTCATGATTTTCCCCGATTTTTAAATGACCATTTTACCCCTAGTTATCACTGTTTTGGCCATAACTTTTGACTGGAAAAGAATTTTGACCTGAAACCACTTTCATTGGCTCCGGATGATGGTTTACAATTCCGTAGAGTGGTCACATTAGCCAAACGGACTCAACGTTTGGGAGATATGGATGAAACAAGTTTCAGATGGTGAAAAACAGCTTAATTGGGCTTAACCGGGTGATTAGCAGCTAGGCCCAGAGGGGGATTTCGGGTTTAGGGGTATATAGGGGCTGATTAGGGTTAGAAAACATTTCTTTAGACATTTTCCAGCCGCCACTTTCATCCTTAGGCACTCTAACAATGACCTCCTACATCTAAAACACCCCAAATCACTTTCTAATTGAAGATTAGGCTTAGCAACATCAAATTAAGAAGAAAAAGCACCAAAGCAAGGTTAGAGCTGCTGTTGGGCATCAGTATTCGCCCGAAGTCAGAGAAGTTTCAGTTCTGAGAATTTTATTTGAGGCCAAGGTGAGTGATTTGTATAGTTTTTGCACTAATTACGGTAATTAAGGGTAATTAGTGAAGATTAGCGAATTTATACACTAATAAATTCTGGAAAAATGTTTAGAAATTCGAAAATAATATTTTATGCCTCTGGTAGAAATTTGGTTTAATTTGATTAAGTTTCGTTAACCCTATGATCGGTTTTACTTAAGCATGCTTAAGGGAAAATAAGGAGTTTTGGCCACTTTTGATCCATTTTGATTCATTTGAATGGTTGTTTGCTGTTTGTGGTTGCTATTATATATTGCTATGACTCTATGGTGTGTTTTATGATTGATTAGAAGTGTTAGATTTGTCAAAAACGCCGTCGAATGGCGTAAACTGCTCGCTGGAAGAACTGCAGGAAATCATCCGAACCGGACCGGATCGGTGGAAGTGAGGGCGATCCGATCCGATGGCGCGACCCGATCCGTCGACGTCTGAAGACCCCGATCCGATGGTGCCGATCCGATCCGATGGTTCCGATCCGATCCGATCAAGACTTCGCGAGACGACCCGTGTTGCTCCACGAAGAGGTGACCCGATCTGCCCCTACCTTTCACGATCCATTCCAGCCTGAGTGTCACGATCCGCCTGAAGGAACACGTCACGACCTCAGCAAGGTGGCACGACCCGAACCAATGGGTATTCACGATCCGACCCGGAGCTCGTAGGGCGAACCGATCCGGGGCACTTGAAGCGATGGCCGATCCGATCCGAGGGGGTTTCTACGACCCGATCCGCGTAGGTCATTCCGATCCGATCCAGTAAGGGATGATGAGAGTCGATCCGAACTGATGCAGCGCCACGATCTGATGCTGTGGGACATGCATGACCCGAATGATGGAGACCGATCTGGGTGAAGATGATGACTAAAACCCGAGATGCAAAGGTAGTCCAGTACGGGAAGCTAGAGCTCAGGATCTAGTTGGGAACCAACGAGTTCGCTTCATGATTGGGCTTTGCTGCGGGACGCGTGTTAAGGGGTTATCGATGCCTATAGCTTTGGACCACTATGGTAGGAGGTACGAAGGCGGATTCAGGGCCATTATGGCATTGGTAGAACCAAGGGCTACGATCAATGAAATGTTTGGTCATGACTCCATATGTTTAGCTTGGTCACAACAGGGTTTCTACAAGTCGGGATCCGTCGTTACCTCAATTTGTCTAGTGTTCCAAAGTAGTAGATATCGTATACTTTACGCACTGAGTGAGAGACGTAAGGATGATTGTTATGCTTGATTGTTTGACATACACACCCCCACCCCCGTATTCTTACACTATTTATTATGGCACCTTGGAGTATTGTACGGTATGTGGTACTAACTCTTTGGTTGCAGGTCCAGGTTCAGGTATGGTTTAGTATACCTGTTATTATTATCCTGTTTAGATGCTTATCGCTCATACCAGGATTTATGTCTGACCCAGAGTTTTATGTCTCCTCTTATTACTCTGGGTGCTCACACGAGCAGACTAGAGACAGGTTAGCTGGTGATGTACGGGTAGATGATCCGGAGACGAGCAGGAGGCTTCCATGTAATAGATATATATAATATTCTCCCTGTGTTGTTGAAGATCACTACTTGGGCATTGGTGGTGTATCTTCTACTTTAGCTTTCTTTTGTTTAGAGACAGTAAATTTGGAAAATTGTAATAAGCTGTATTTGGATTTCCGCTGCTCTGATGATTGATGTTGATTTTAGTTATCAGCTTATGCACTGTCTCACCTGTTTTATGTCAAGTATATTATTATTATATTTTATTCCATACGCTGTGAGACATTCTACAGGTTCCTTGATCAGTTCATTCCCTTTCTTTGGCGACCGTTCCGTGCTAGTCGGGCATGTGTACAGCGCACTTCCGGAGGAAATGCAGGCTGGTGCGGGGTGGCCCGTCACAGGAGCTTTAATCGAAAAGAATCTAGAATTATCTAAAGAATGTGAGCTTTTAAAGGCGAATAGTAATATTTTGCAAAATGAAATTTCTGACTCAAAAGAAAGTTCTGAAAAATTACAATCTTCTTTAGATAATTCAGACTCAAATTTTTGATCTCAAAAATGAGAATGAAACCTTAAAAAGGGAGAATTCTGAATTCAATAAGGAAATTGATATCTTAAAAACTACCAAAATTTCTTTTGAAAATACCAATCGCGACTTTGGAATAAAATTTGAAAAATGTACAAATAAGTTCGCGAAAAATTTAATAAAGGTCAAAATGATTTAAATATAATTTTATCTAGATCTCGACCTTTATATGACAAAAGTGGTTTAGGATATAATAAAACCAATCATAGAAATAGGTCTAGATACGCTTTTATGTACAATAAGAATAGCACTGCTAGTACTAATACACATCCTAGATCCAACTATTATTCTAATACTTCTATGACATCTAGAAGTACGAAAAGAAATATCAATAGAAACCACTTAAGTATTTGGGTTCCTGTAAGTTGGAAAAACAGAGAAAAATATATAGATGATTATTTTGATTTAGTAGTTAATAATGAAAATTTTATCTTTAAAGGTTCCATTAAACCCTCTTGGGTATGGTTACCTTTTGGCTAACCCCTAGACCCAAACGAAACAAGTGGGTACCAAAGTATATACATCATATTTTATGCAGGTACACCACAACAAAGAGAAGGATACTTCGGTATCTCTATGGACGTATAATAAATAGTCTCGTATGCTCTTTGAAAATTATCTATGATCGTTTCTCTTGTTTGTTCTCGATTATTGCTTTATCATGTTACATATTCTTTTTAATCGATGATAAAGGGGGAGAAAAATTATGGAATATATATGCATTACACACTAACATTTTGTTATAGGGTAATGAATGGTAAGTATTTTACATATGCACTAACAAAATGTTGCAGAGAAGCTTTATACTCAGGAGGAGATAAATATATGCAAGCATACATTCAGGGGGAGAAAATAAATAACTCTACAAGATTGCAAGAGGTTGTCATCAATCAAAAAAGGGGGAGAATGTTAGATCACAGGTTTTTGATTCATGACACAGAAGAAGAGAAGATCAAAGGAAAAGTGATATAGGTTATGATTATCTATTTAATTGTGTCTTAGATGTGTTATATATTGTTAAAATCTGTCCTCAAATATGAAGCATACACAAATGCACTTACGAAAAGACAGTTCGCGAAAAGACACTTCGTGAAAAGACACTTTGCGAAAAGACACTTCGTCACTTCGTGAAAAGACACTTAGCGAAAAGACACTTCGCGAAAAGACACTTCATGAAAAGACATTCTGCGAAAAGACACTTCATCACTTCGCGAAAAGGCACTTCAAGAAAAGACACTTCATGAAAGGACACTTCACGAAAAGACACTTCATCACTTCACGAAAAGACACTTTGAAAAGACAATTCACGAAAAGATACTTCACGAAAAGACACTTCACGAAGAGACACTTCATATTTCCAACGGTCATATTTTACAACGGTCATATTTTACAACGACCATATTTTCTAACGGTCATATATTCTAACAGTCATATTTCCAACGGTCATATTTTACAATGACCATATTTTCTAAAAGGCATCATATTTCATGAAGAGATTCCTTTTCATTTCTGAAAGGAAATGGGTGCATCTCTTTGATAAAACTCTTCATGGAAGTTGACAACTCTTCAACGATTATATATACATCACAAGCATTTTTTTCACATCACCAAAATCTTCTCATATTTTCTGATCTTAAACTCTATACTCTCTTGCATTCTAAAAGCTCTCTCAAATATTCAAATTGCTCTTTGAATCATTGAATTTATTTCAAATATCTTGATTCAATAAGTAATATACTTCCTTCAATCTTCACATACACGTTATATACTTGAGGATAAGATTATAGGAAGGGTGTACTCAACTGTTCGCTATTCAGTGTTATTCAAGAACATAACCAGAAGTCAAACTCTTGTTATTGCTGAAGTCCTCGGTGTTGTAAGAGGCAAGTGTTGAAGTCCTCGTTGTTGTAAGAGGCAAGTGTTGAAGTCCTCAGTGTTGTTAGAGGCATGAAATCCCGTTCGGCTGCTCGGGTGTTGTATACCTGTTCCTCCGAGTGAAGTGAGGTTATTGTTAGTGAAAATCCAGATATAAGGCTGGGACTGGACGTAGGACGGTGCTCCGAACTAGTATAAAAATCTCTGGTGTGATTTTTCTATTTTACTGCTTTTACTGTTTTATACATTTATGTGATTAGCTATTATTTCTACTAGAGTGTTGTACATCATATTACACGATCCGTGTGTACTATACTAAGCATGTACACGAACTTTCACTTATTCAGTCTCAAAGAAACTTTTTTTTTGAATATAATTATCGATATGTGATATACAATATTATTAATGCACTAGGCATGGCAAATAAGGAAACTAGGTAGTATAGGTTCTTGGTTTTTATTATGAAGTTTGGATTAAGTTGGTTTCTTAGATGCGTAAAAAAAAAATGATGGCTGTTATAACATTTGATGGAATTTTAACTGAATTGGTGCAATGATCTAAGGTCTAATAATTGGTGTATCTTCTGATGTCACTGAATCATATTTTTTTGTTGATTTTTTATGATACATTGTTTTTTGTTAATATTTTATGATACATATAAGTTTTTTAGTTACACATCAAAATCCATGAATACAAGTCCATCTAACTTATAATTGGTTATAACTGCTAATCTAATGAGAAAATTTTAGATATAGTACAAAAATTTCAATCGCACAACAACAAACAAGGGGGCATGAGGGGATATTAATAATAATAACAGTAGCTTAAAATCAATGAAAAAGTTGACCATTAAAACGTTAACTTCACAAAAAAGTTCTTAGAACAAACTAGACCATATGTGCATGTAAGATATGTGTATGCATGTTACATATGATAGACATAAAGATAATTATCCAAAATTTTAATGAATTTATAGGATTGCACTAACGTTCACAGCAATAACCATTCTAACTTGCAAACACTAATCGTCAACTGTAAAAAACACAAGTACCCATTCTCATTCCCAAAAAAAAAGGAAAGATCATTTTACATAAAAATCAGGGACTAAAACAATGAATAAGATTTTACTTTCAACAGAAGTACCCATTCATTTTACTTTCAAATCATGCTTGATACATTCATTACCTTCAACTCTAAGGAAGTGTGAATGATTTATTTTTCATCTAACGTTTGTTCTGCTACTAAGCATTTCATATGTTCTATGGTAAAATTTGTCTCTTGGAAATACTAGCCTTATAAATTGAGTTGAGCTTCTAAGTCACAACTCCAAAATCGCCTTACATCCTAATGCATATCTGGGATATGTTTCATGCATGATTTTGGGCCTTTTTTTTTTTTTGGGTAGACATAAGAAAAATGCTTAAACAGTTATGTTTTCTCAAATGCATGTTTATAAGCTGAATTGAAAAGGTTATGGGTTCTACAACATAATTTGCTCTACCATTTAATGTTTTAAGATAGAATAATACATTTACAAGGCTATTATATCTAAAGCTTATTTGTGGAAATGTGAGAACTGATATATACTTTACCAGAGTTAAATAAAAAGGACAAATTTTGCAATGATAGCGCTCTGCTGAAGACAGTTGCAACTTCTTGAACGTGTGCAGCTGCCAAAGCATTATTGTCTAAATGGGAAGAAAACGAGTTTGTTCAAGATTTGGAAGGCTAGCATTAGTTGTTAATGTGCATTTGCACAAACTATCACGGGAGTACTAGGAATAATTTGCTAAGAAAGAGCCACATGCAATGTCGCAACAATTTATATGTCAGCAATAGTTATGTTGGACTGTATCAGAAGCATGTACATTTGCGCAAAACAGTTGCTGAAGTATAGCTTGAATGGGAAAATTTGTTGAACTCGACATGAGCATGAGAAGATACATAAGCTGGTGTATCTTATTGCAGCAAACCAGAAATAACTAAATGTGCCTCATCCAGGGATCAAAGAGAATGAGCGCGGGATACGGAGTGAAAATCTTGCTTTAATTTCAATCGCTTTATCTACTCATGTATAAAAACCCAACATGCGAATATGTGTTGTGTAAAGTAAAATTTATAAGAGTCGGAACTAATTGTAATTTCGTCTGCACATGAGCACTTAAAGTGGGAATGTAAACCAAGAATTTTGAGTTCACGTTACATGTATGTTTGAGCTATTGCATGTATGTCAAGCATGCACAATTTATTTATAAAATAATCTAACCATTGCGTGTTATTATATACATATCCATGCATGTTTGGCCACTGGGTGCAGTGATCAATGGAAGCAGTGGTACCTGTTGGAGATAAGCCTACCATGAAGACTCATCTTACACTTTATAGCCTAGAAATAAAAGTTGAAATCAAATTTAGACATAGTTTCATCCATTAAATTGGTTATATATATATATATGTCGAGCGTTCAATGACACCCCAAATAGTGTAACACCTCTAAATGCCCCCTGATTCCCACCACATATGTAACAACTCGGGAAATCAGAACCAATTTAAAATTTTTATTTTGGCTATTTTAAAGAATTTTGAATATTTAAAATGAATTATTTTAAATAATAACGACTAGAAATTTATTTTGAATAGAACTAGTACGTATAAATTTATTTTAATTATATAACGAGCCTGAAATGGTGCGACAGTTTGAAAATTTGAGTTTGAACTTTAACCGAATGAACAGGATTCAAAATAAATCGGATTTCAGTAAAACCAGAAAAGTTGGATTTTAAAAAAAATATCTTTCCAACGAATGTGAAAAATCCAGATTTCATAACGGGAATAGAAAGTTATGTCCAGTTTAAAATTCAGAAAAGTCGCTATGGAATTTATATATATTTTAATATATATATATAGCCCTTAAAAATAGCCATTTTGCAAACGACCTCCGTTTTCGACATAACCACTTTTGTTGGATCCGGAATGTCAAATTATTTCTAGATTCCAATTTTCATAATTTATGAAATTAATATGTGAGCGTGGTGAATTTAAACACGTTTGGTAATTTTAGTTTGAATTTAATCGACTGGAGAATGATCATTTATCAAACGGTCTCCAAATTCGATGAAATTAGTTTTGTTAGGACCGTATCATCAAAACATAGCTAGATTTATTTTTCTAGAATTTTTGAAGTCAGTTTGTGGCCCCGGTAAATTAAAATGTACATTTAAATTTAATATATATTGATTTATATTTTAATTTTGATAAAAACTGATCAAAACGATAGAATTGGCTTATGAAACATATTCCATTGTGTCCAGAATGGAGGTATTTAGCTGGGGGCGACAGTCGTTGGGGTTGATTTGGAGTTCGGACATAAAACCCTAATTTTAGAAAATAAATAATATTAAATATATAAAATCCTTTTTATATGTACCCCCCGATCCATTATTTCTTCGATCAAAAAAGCCTTGCTCCCCAAACCTAATATATGAAATCGAGTAAATGGGCGACGAGGTCCATCGCGCCTCACCTCTGTCCCCGCTGGCGTCACCGTGGGCCCTGCCTGCGCCACCGCGCATCACCAGCCTCCCCACATTCGCCAAATCCGTCGCGGAAACTCTCCACTCCCTTTTTTTTCATCAATCAAACACCACTGCCCCCAAACCTCCACACCCATATCCGCCGTGACCACCGCGCGCCACACACCCCTGCGCCGCCTGACCGCGCTGCGCCACCTACAGCCTCCGGCACCGCCATCCCCCCTTATTTCCGCCGGCGAGTTTTCATTTTTATTTTTATGTGTTTATATAATTAAGAATGCGATTTTTATATGAAATCTCTTCGATTAAAAATGCAATTTTTATATGAAATCTCTTTGAATAAAAATATGATTTTTATCTATATGAACCAGCGTTAAAAATATGATTTTTATCTATATGAAGTAGCGATAAAAATATGATTTTTATCTATATGAAGTTGCATTAAAAATATAATTTTTAGTGATATAAAAATATAATTTTTAGTGATATAAAAATATAATTTTTAATGATATAAAAATATATAAACATCATATTAAAAATGTGATTTTACTTTGAAGAGCGTGAAAAAAGATTGCGTTGGAATTTCGGGCAAATCCAAATTTTTCAGAAATTCAGAAATAAAACTGGCGGAGTGGAAACCAAAGGTGAGAACTTCTCACTCTAATTTATGTTACGGTTAAATATATACTAGGATGAAGACGGTGCTTGGTAGCACCCGACACCTTTGATTGAAACAATGGATGTTTGGTTGTTTGTTTGGATTGATTTATTTGTTTGAATTTGGGATGCAAATGGAATTGATTAGAATTGGTAAGTGTATGGCATGAGCCAGTATTAGGTGAGGGATAAGGCTAGACCTTATCCCGGTTCTAGTATCGCACTGTTATGCTGCCAAAATTTTCTAAAATATGTTAGAATAATAAAGATATCATTTTTATTGTATAAATGAACTGTATAAAAAATTCATGTGTTGAAATAAATATTTTATCGTTAAAAAAATAATATAATTTTTAACATGTATATGAATGAAAATACATATTCATTTACAAATCGGACGATTTGTTTATGCACACTCATTTGATTGATATTGATTGGGACGATATATTTTACATATCGCCCAACTGCACAAATAAATTCTGTGTATGCGGATTTAAACCCCACACAGGTATTGGGATGATATTTGACATACTCTAATCCCAATTGTTTAGTTATATGTCAATCGATTGGTTGACAGACTGTTATAAGCGTTAATTATTTATATTTGATGCTTATGTAGTGCACTTTGGCTGATGGTTGATTGTGTATCATTATTACTGTATACATGTGTTATATGAAATCCATATAAATAACATTATATGGTAATTGATTGTGTCTGATTCCAATTCAAAAGAAAAGAATATTTTTAAATAACAAATATTTTAAAATAATATTCATTAAGGGATCAAAATGTGATTTTGATGTCCGATTTGGGATGGACACGAAAATATGGAAATATATGAAGCCGTGTTGATTAGAGATGCGCCATTTTGACGCGAACGATATTTATAACGATTTTATTCATTTTTATAATGAACATCGAAAAGGAAATAATTTCAAAATCAGATATTTTGAAAATATTATCATTTATATATTATAATCTGAAGGAGTATTCAATTTTGATATAAAATTGAAAATGAAGTTAGAATCTTTTTAAAACGAATTTATAACGATTTATAAAATACGTTTTAAATGGAAATCGACGAAATATATAATATATATATATATATTTAATGGCCTGAATAGAACGCGTCGTGCCACGACCGTTCGCGAATTTCGACCATTGACTTCGAATTGATATTACGAGAGATCCGACCGTCGAATTCTCTTAAACCAGAACCGTTGGGTTCGTATCGAAAAGAGCTTTCCAACGAATATAGGAGATTTGAAATCTAACGGTTGGATTTGGAATTATCTACAAATCAAATTTGGAAAAGGTCGCTGTAAGTGCAGTTCATTGTCCGTTTATGGAAATCGACTGAAAAGGCCTTAATAAAATAATTAAAAATATTAATAATTTGTGTAAAATCTTAATAAATGATTTGGAAAGAGTTGGGATGAAAATTCCATATTTGAAAAGATAAAAATATATTATTATCGAAATGAACTAGTTATCAACTAGAATTATAATCTAATTATTTTTAAATAAATAAATTTGATTGAGAATGGGTTTTAATATAACCACAATTTCCAATATATGAATTGGAGTGGATTTGAATGGAAATCATCTTCGGAATATTTCGATATTGGATTTCGTGATCATACGGATATTGTTATGGAAATTTGGAAGATATATTTATATCATTATTTCCAATACGATATTTGTTGGTTTCAGAATTTGATTTTGAATATAAGCCGATATAATTTCTATTCAAAACCTTGTATTTAATATCAAATGGATTTTGGGTTTGTCATGAATGGTGTCTTTATTAACACTTCTTAAACCCAGTTGAGAAAAGAATAAATCTTTTAATTAAGATTTAGAGAAGTTTTCCAATTAATTAATATTTAATTGGAATTGAATGAAAGAATTGGATTTTTGGGTTTATCGTGAACGGTATTTTAAATAACACTTGTTCTTTAACCCGATTAATAGTAAAATGCGATTTGGAGTTTATAAATCTTTTTATTAAGATTTAAAGGAAATTTTCCAAAGTAAAGTTTTCCAATTCAATAAAATAAATTGGAATAGAATGGAATTCGATTTGGTAATAATCGAAGTGAACTTCTGTGGAGGAGGACAGTTAATATATATGGAATTTAAAAGGTTTTGTCGTTATTCCATTTATATTATTCGTCGGATACGGAAATTGATATCGATTATATATATTGATCCGTTTTCCGTGAAGATTCCATTATTAATGGAATGTGATTTTGGGTTTATCGTGAACTGTGTTTTAAATGACATTGGTTCTTTGACCTAGTAAAAGACAAGATTACATGTCTAACATGGTATTTCGAAACTGTACGGTTGATCTCTGCTAAATATACATCTGTTTGGTGGCGGAGGATTTATTCTCTTGCTCAACACCCTTCTCTAAGACATACGAGCTTAGAGGTTATATATTGGCAGAAATCAATAGTACAGTGTAGATTATTGATGCGACACGTCTGATTTCCCAAAGTTAAATAATCATTAATATTGATTTTTAGGAAGATTAAAACTAAGTGAAGTTTAAGGAATCTTTAATTAGTTTGAAATGAGAATATGATAATTTAAATTATCAAATTTGAGAAATGATCGAGAATGGAGTATAACCAGTTTTGCTCCAAGCGATAGTTAAATCTTTAATTAGATTTGAACATGAAATGGTAATTAAATTTACCGATAAGACCGTGGTGTTAGATATGGAGTATTACCAATTTTTCTCCATGAGATGAATAGATTGGGATTGGGAAAATAAACAAATGATTACTTCGGTAAGGTACGCTAATCTCGACTAGTTTGGATAAACCTTAATTTGGTTTGAATTGATATCCAAAGGAAGATTAAAGAATAAATTTAAAGAATTTATCTTTGATAAAATTAATGGGAACCTTTCCCTAATGATGTGAATATTTGAATAAAAGAATATTCTGAATTGGAATGAGGCATATGTTGTGAATGTGTAGCACTTGTTTATAACATACGCGAGTTATTCGGAAAGGCCGGGTTTATACCCATTCTGAATAGCTGATTCGACGATAAGTCGACGATGAAGACGGTGGTTGAAGACCGGAGGTCTTCACATCGTTTGGATGATTGTTGATGTCTTGATTGGGCTGTACACCCAAGATAAGGTAATAAGTGGCGATCGTCCAGACATACTTGGAGATCGACCGGATATGCGAGGACCTTTCTCCTGTATTGGACATATGGGATGAGGAATAAGGTGCCTTCGGTTTCGTTCAGACCCAGAACGAACAAGCAAATTGATGTGTGTCTGACATTGGATTTTATTATGAGTTGATTGATTTCTATTAAATATATATCTGTTTGGTGGCGGAGAATTTATTCTCTTGCTTAATACCCTTCTCTGAGACGTACGAACTCAGAGGTTATATATCGATTGACATCAGTCGCATGGTGTGAATTGCCTGTGTGGCATGCTGAGATGCAGATGATCAAGGCTTCTGTTGAAAAGCAGAGTCTTATGGTTGATGATCAAAGCACGGCTTTAAATAGTATAGCTTTGTGTATAGCGTTAATTCGCTAGCCTTACACCCCGGTATGAACCAAAAACGGGAGAGGACTGCAGGGAGAACATGTGTTTCCTTCTAGCTAGGAGTGGTGTCATGGTATGGAGCCCAGACATTTCTACTTATGTGGATGATGAAAAGCGAGGTACCTCGGATATATCGGTCACTACAGGGTCGATGGAAGGATATGTTCGACATACTGACCAGACTTACGCCCTATAGGGCGGGGAAACTTATTGTTCAGGAATAACTAATCCTCAAACGTAAGAGAGGACCGGCCCTGAAGATCCATGGGTCACTCGAGCTCTAATCCTGAGGCTCGGGCTAGAGAGTCTCGAAGTCGGTAAGGACGATCCCTTGCCTTGGTTCATGATGGAAATCCAAATTCCAATACGCGATTTTCGGTTTTAATTGTAGAGCCTAGTATGGCGACATAGTGGGATGGGCACTATGCCATCTATGATTGATACATTTATATTTAAAGTGATTTTGACACTATACACTTATAGTAATATCAAAATGATTTGTTTTAAACATATCAAGCATGTTTGGCTATTATAAGGTAAAAATCTATCCTCTGGCTTGCGTTGCATTATGTGATGGGACCTGAGTCTTATAATAGCTTCATTTTTCCAAAAAGCATTGCGCTATTTATAATTGTTTATGCACTGGTATTCTTGGGAGGAAACCGGTTCCGGGTTATACGGCGTGGTCCCTTGATTTACTTTATTTTTAAAGTAAAGTTTTAAATAACTGTTTTAGTTCTCACACCAGTCACATGACTAACCTGGAGTTTATTGTTTTAATCTAAACTCTGGGTGCCCCTATTTTCCACACAGACAGCTAGTAGTTTTGGTTTTGCAGATTTATTTATACAGGATCCTGGTTTACAACTGGAGCTATATTCGGAACTCTCTGTATCCGTGTATTTCTTTAAGCTGTGTTATGCATTATTTTTCTGCTGCTATGTAATGTATTTTAAATCTATGATATTTTTCTGATGTATAAATTATTCATACTCTGTTATACTCTTGTACTCTGATGTAATTGTTGTAATGAGCAATGAAATATTCTTCTGTTTATGTTCTGATTTGTCGTGTTTTCAACTCAATCCGGGCTTTCCCATAAGGGCAAGTTTGGGTCGTTTCACTTGGTATCAGAGCTTTGGTTTACAGAGCTCGAGAATAAGACACATTAGAATCAAACGAAAGAATTCATCAGAGATTGGATTATTAATATCCAATGAGAATGACTTGTTAGAGATAGGATCAGTAGTATCCTAGAATGAGTTCGAAGAGTGTTATTTTTAAATAAAAATGAAAACAAATTTAGTTTTGAAAATTTTATCATATTATACGTATTTGAATAATTTATTTTAAGTTGATTTGGACTATCGGGTATATAGAGATTTTAATATACGTCTGATCCACGTGTATTTGAAGTCTGAAATATACTGGATTGATAGAGAATCACACTCTAGTCACCCGGAGATGATTCTGATGATCGGTGCACCATCATCAGGGTTTATGTTCGAGTGGCAAAAGTGGGATACCTATATGTTTCCAATTGGCTGGCGTGAGAACCAAAACTAGATAGGGTTATTGTTGTGAATTGGCATCAAAAACATGATTTTTTATATGTATATCGAAGTTATGAATCTGAAAATTTAATCAACTAATTGATTGCTGGTTGTATTGTATGATTATTAGTTTGACTAATAAATATATTGGATTGATTAAACCAATACAAGAATGGATGATAAGTAAGGCCAAATTGAATCAAAATATTGAACTGATTGGAGAATTGATTCGAAATGCATGCATATACATGTATATACATTGAACATGTCATAGCAGGGAAGTTAAGCAGAGGAATAAAATTGTATGCCCGAAAAATAGGTATATGTTTACTAATTTATTGGGTTTGCATGATTTTATGAGCCGCTTGGCTTTTTCGTTTTCTTTTGGATTGATGAGGGGCCTGCGTGGCTAGTTGCGGTTTTAAAGGTCTCCCCGTACAAAGGAGGTTATGGCGAAATTTTTCGAAAATTTAGGGTGTTAGCCAATTTTTTGAAGAATTTGACAATTCTTAAAAACTGAAAATTTGAAGAATGAAAGTTGAGTTGGTTGGTTAAACATCTTTTAACCCCGTTCCTTTTCGGGGGCGAAAAGTTTTTAAGTGAGGGAGATTGTAACAACCCTGAAAATAAGAACCAATTTAAAATTTTTATTTTGGCTATTTTAATGAATTTTAAATGAATTATTTTAAATAATAACGACTAGAAATTTATTTTGAATAGAATTAGAACTTATAAATTTATTTTAATTATAAAACGAGCCTGAAATGGCGCGATAGTTTGAAAATATGATTTTGAACTTTAACCGAATGTAAAAGAAATCAGATTTCAGTAAAACCAGAAGCGTTGGAATCTATTTAAAAATATCTTTCCAACGAATGTGAAAAATCCAGATTTCATAACGGGAATAGAAAGTTATGCCCGGTTTAAAATTCAGAAAAGTCGTTATGGAATTTATATATATGTTAATATATATAACCCTTAAAAATAGCCATTTTTCAAACGACCTCCGTTTCCGACGAAACCATTTTTGTTGGATCCGGAATGTCAAATTATTGCTAAATTCCCATTTTCATAATTTTTGGAATTAATATGTGAGCGTCGTGAATTTAAACGCGTTTGGTAATTTCAGTTTGAATTTAATCGACTGGAAAATGATTGTTTTCCAACGATCTCCAAATTCGATGAAATTAGTTTTGTTAGGACCGTATCATCAAAACATAGCTAGATTTATTTTTCTAGAATTTTTGGTGTCAGTATGTGGCCCTAGTAAATTAAAATGTACATTTAAATTTAGTATATATTGATTTATATTTTAATTTTGATAAAAACTGATCAAAACGATAGAATTGGCTTACGAAACATATTCCATTGTGTTTGGAATGGGGGTATTTAGTTGGAGGCGACAGTCGTTGGGGTTGATTTGGAGTTCGGACATAAAACCCTAATTTTAGAAAATAAATAATATTAAATATATAAAGTCCTTTTTATATGTAACCCCCCACCCCCGGTCCATTATTTCTTCGACCAATAAAGCCTTGCCCCCCAAACCTAATATCTGCGATCGAGTTATAGGCGACGAGGTCCATCGCGCCTCGCCTCCGTCCCCGCCGGGGTCACTGTGGGCCCTGCCTGCGCCACCGCGCATCACCAGCCTCCCTCCCCTACGCCAAATCCATCGCGGAAACCCTCCACTCCTTTTTTTTCTTCGATCAAACACCGCTTCCCCCAAACCTCCACGCCCTGATCCGCCATGACCACCGCGCGCCACACCCCCCTGCGCCGCATGACCGCGCTCGCCACCTGCAGCCTCTGGCACCGCCATCCCCCCTTATTTCCGCCGGTGAGTTTTCATTTTTATTTTTATGTGTTTATATAATTAAAAATGCAATTTCTATATGAAATCTCTTCGATTAAAAATGCGATTTTTATATGAAATCTCTTCGATTAAAAATGCGATTTTTGTATGAAATCTCTTTGAATAAAAATATGATTTTTATCTATACGAAGTAGCGTTAAAAATATGATTTTTATCTATATGAAGTAGCGATAAAAAAATAATTTTTATCTATATGAAGTAGCGTTAAAAATATAATTTTTAGTGATATAAAAATATATATTTTAGTGATATAAAAATATAATTTTTAGTGATATAAAAATATATAAACATCATATTAATAATGTGATTTTTACTATGAATAGCGTGAAAAAAGATTGCTTTGGAATTTCGGGCAAATCCAAGCTGTTCAGTAATTCAGAAATAAAACCGGCGGAGTGGAAACCAAAGGCGAGAACATCTCACTTTAATTTATGTTACAGTTAAATATATACTAGGATGCAGACGGTGCTTAGTAGCACCCGACACCTTTGATTGAAACCATGGATGTTTGGTTGTTTGTTTGGATTGATTTATTTGTTTGAATTTGGTTTGTGTAACGACCCAACTTTTGAACACATCAGAAGTCGTGCCATTAATAAGAATAAGAAAAGATAGAAGATAAAATCAAAGAAAGCATCAGAATCTCACAGCGGAATTTTCAAAAGATAATACTTTAAAATATTACACAGCGGTACATATTACATCAGAGCATACTGAAACTAGTGATACAACCCATTCATAGTACATCAGTAATTATACATGTCATCAATATCCAAACTGCAGACTTATAATTATACAGTAGATAGGGGTCAGCACACAGAAAGTTCCATTCCAGCTTCACAAGTTTTATCCATGCTGATTCACTTGTCTATTCATAACAAGAGTTATGAATACCCAAGAGTTTAAGGGAAAACACAGAAAAATAAACTCTGGGTCAGTCAGGGGACTGGTATGAGTAAACAGTTTAAAAACAGGGTAAAGAAATAAAAATATCTCATAAGACCACGCCGTGAATACAGAACGGGTTTTTACCTTATGAGATCAAAACACTTTGTATACTTGAAATCAGATATTATCATAGTGTCTATAAGTTTTTCACAAATAAATTAGAATCTAGAAGAACACTTGCATCTCACATTCTCCTATATAGTATACAAACAAAAATCGTTTGGCGCTTATGGAAATTGGATTTCCAACTATGACAAGGTATGGGACCACCTGCCGATAGTGTACCTCTAGAGATGAATACACTAGGTTCAACAAGAACGTCTTGCAACCCGGCCCACACATGACCGACCACTCATTTCTCTTGAGTGTATCGAATATATTGTCACCTTACGGCTTTTTGTCGCGACCACCATAGTTCCGGGGAGATACAGAAATGAAAAGAAGTAACAAATATGAATATTCTCTAGATGGTGACAATACACCCTAATGGGAGCGACCCACATAGCCATGCTGCCTGCCCGATTTTTGTCATTTCCTGGGTGTGAGGCTTGAGGCTAGACTTACGCTTGATCATCATCTCTTTATTTTCTTTGAATGCCACATCGTCAAAACTTCCCGATCATTATTTGACTTCCCCAAAAATATATTATAGGTATACGGCGAGAGAAACGAATTCCTCTGCCACCATATAAATACGTTTGAAGAGATCAACGTACGTGATCAGTTAGAATTACTTTGTCAGACATTCGTCCATACAAGTTGTCCTGGAATTGGACAAACCGAAGGCACTATTTTAAATAGCCCTTGTATATCGCCGTCTTTAATTTTAAAATCTCTGACGCGCAACGTATAGTCAATTCAAAGTGGAATGTCATTCCGGTCTCTTTGAAATGATTAAAAAATATATCTCTTTTTAAAATATTAATCTAACATGATTATAATCGATTTACATCGATAATTACAGTCAAACTAAACAGCATATGATCATCCTGCTTATCTCTGGATATTTTGATCGTCTTTTTTTAAAAATGGACAATTTTAGTGTGCGCGCCGCACATGGTCTTTCTTTCCATTTTGTTCGTCAATGTATAAAATATACACTTGCATTATTCTTAAGAAATAAATTTTCCATAATTACTTCTTAATCCAATTATTCATAAATGAATGAACTTTATGAATTTTAATTTAATTAATAGCTTTTACACTTTATATCATTTTCGTCAATTTTTTCTTTGATTCCTTATACTAAATCTGCTTCTGCTTTTTACATATTAATTTAAATAAAATTTCCTCTTTTTAAATTATTAATCTAAACAGAATAAAATACAGTTCTTGTTTTACACAAAACAAGACAGTACATTTCCAGTTAAAAACAGATGTTTGAGTGTACGTATATATACAGTTTTTCCTTTCATTTTTGTTAATTTTTAAAATAGTTTCTTTTAGAAAATAAAATTTCTAATTCTAATTTTTATATTTTACTTCTGAACTTCATTTTCTACTTCTGACGAAATTTCATCTGATACCCTACACCTGATTCACTTTCTAAAACATAAATCTAGACATGGTTAAAAATACAGTTCTCATTTCATATAATACAGACCAGTACATATCATTTATATTGTGACAGGAAATTTTGATCTATAGTTTGAACTGGAAAATCTTAGCGTTTATAAATATTTCCATTTTTCTTACTTTAAACTTCAAATATTTATATTAGAAATAAATTCTTATTTTAATTATAAACTAAATTTATAATCATTCTCACTTCTGTATTTCTCGACAAATTTCATCAGTTCCTGATTCACTTTTCTTCCTTCTTGGCTTGTTGAAATAAAAATGTTATTTTAATTTCACTTCATTTATTTCCATTATAATTTATATTTTTAAAACTTGGATTTTTACTTAAACTAAAGTTTAAAAACCTTATTAAAACTAAAGTACCAAGTTTGAAAATACCACTTTGATTTTACCACGGTTTATAGCCCGAACACCCCCTTTTCCATGCGAGCCAACCAAAGTACCACTACCAAAGTGCAACCCCCCCCGGATGTTGTGATTTCCTAGCCCGATCACGGTAAAAACACAGCATCTCTCCTCCATCCATACAGACATGCACGTGCACGTGCACGTGCACGGCCAATGCAGCCACCCTGAACCGCCTTCGACCACCACCAGGTCACGCCGCAGCCCCTGGGTCCCACCATCCCGTCATGAACAGTGTTTTCACCCTTCAACGCAACTATCGGTAAAACCCATCATCCAAGAAACCACCTCCCGTCACCTCCTCTGACCACGTGCCGCCGCCACCTCCCTGATATGCCACCCTGACACCACGCCGCCGCCAAACCCCCAGGACCGCACCCCCTTACCTTCTCCGTCGAAGAGCAGTTCATAGGTAAACAACCGAACCCAAAAACACCAGTAAAACCCTATTTCCATCACATTCCCCAAATCCCTTCATTTGAAAATTAAATTAGTATTTTTCCTAGGATATGGGAACCTAGATGAAGCTTTACCCTCGACCACTTCACCCCTGATCGATTTGATGATCGGAAATTGCCCTGATTGCAAATTTTGATCATCTCATCGCCCCAACCAATATAGGATACTAAAAATCATGAAATTGCTTTCAAAAATCACCATTCATTACTAGGATTGCATTCATGTATTCGGATTGGTTTAATATGAGTTTTGAAATTTTGATTAAACAGAGAGTTAGATGAAAAGGTCTGTGTTCTTCCTGTTTTATATACAGTGTATATTAAAACTGATTAGGCTACTCCTAACAAATTTTAGGCTATGGAAAGGGTTTGAAACCGGTATACATCTCACTCATATTTCCTAACCTGGATTAGAAGATCAAATTTCGGGGTGGTGTATAATTCAAACAGGAAGAACAGGATCCTGGAACACATAGTAAAACATAACTCCTACACATTTGGTATTTTAATCATTGTAGTACCACCCAAAATACTTTGATTTGGCCAAACCGAGATGCAAAACAAAACCCATATCTCGACCCAAATCATCACATAGTCAAGATCATTCATAGTTCAAAACAGAAAAGAAATACAGGAAGGAAATATTGAAAAGTTTACTCACCTGTCTTGGTTAAAAGCTCACTGTTTGCTTCACTGATCTTGTTTGAAAACTTTGTAGCTATGAAGAGAAAGTGTATGCTCAAGTCTTATTTATAGGTGTAATTTAAATATGAGTGCATTTAATCACTAGATTTTGAAAGAGCAAAAATATGTTTTTAGTTTTTGTTTTGACAAGTGAAAGACAACTTAAAAATATTTCTCTCACAAAATATAAGTACCATATCCAAAGTTCACATGGCTCACATCATCCTAAACTCATACTGAAATCACCTGCATATGCTACCCATTTCCCTCCCATTGGCCTACCATCAAAACATCCTCTTAAATGCTCATGTTCTCCAAATCTTTTCCTTGGTTTAAACAACCATATTTGTACCTTATATGCTCAGAAATTTAATGAGTTTCTAAATCATATTTTCACATAAAGATTTGATTTAACAAGAATTTATATAAAAATCTTACTTGCCTTCAAAGGTTTAACAAAATCTGAAATTCTTTGTACAATGAATCTCGGCCATGTGATGGAAAATCTATGCTTAAGTGAGTATCTAGGGTAGGTAAAAGCAAAGGTTTGAATGCACACGATTTTGTAAATCTTTGGCACATGCCTTATGACAAAATGAGCATGTCTTTGAAAAATGAAAAGAGAATGACATTTCAGAAAATCCTATGTAAGAACAAGGAAGATTTTAAAAACTGAAAATATTAAATCAAAATGATTTGCCATGTGAAAATATATTTTCCTAGATTTTCTCAACTAGCCTAGAACTAGTGAAGGTGCCATTCTTGAATATAGATCCATGAAAACATTTTGCAAAAGGGAATGGTGCTTTATATTTTGGTTTATGAACATGATCTTCACTTGAACTTGTTTTAACAAAAATGTGTTTTGGCAAGTTTTTATGCAAATGCTTCATGTTTTTAAAAAAACAAGAATTTTGCTAAAATAACCATACGGATTTAAACCCTTAAAAAAATGACAAAGCATATTTTAATTAAAGTGTTATAAGTTTTTAAGTCCATAAATTTTCAAAAACTCAAATTCTAAAGCCTTTGGAAAAATGAATAAAATAAGTGAAATAAAGTGGCATTTCTAAAATTGCTATGAATAAGTGTTATTATTCGAACATATGTAAAATAAATGAATTTAAAACAAACGCTATCAATTCCATGCTATTATACAGAAATGTGAAAAGATGGATTTTATTAAATGCTGTGATATATGCATATATATGTGCTGTTACACAGGTAAAAGAAATGCAATTAAAACTTTTGATATGTATTGAAATATTTAAAATATGGATTTTAACTCGTATTTGTAAATACGATACTTACGATCAATTAATATTCGTGCCAGTGATATGTGTAAAAGCCGGGTCATTACAGTTTGGGATGCGAATGGAATTGATTAGAATTGGTTTGTGTATGGCGCGAGCCAGTGTTAGGCGAGGGATAAGGCTAGACCTTATCCCGGTTCTAGTATCGCACCGTTATGCTGCCAAAATTTTCTAAAATATGTTAGAAAAATAAAGATATCATTTTATTGTATAAGTGAACTGTATAAAATATTCATGTGTTGAAATAAATATTTTATCATTAAAAAAAATTATAATTTTTAACGTGTATATGAATGAAAATACATATTCATTTACAAGTCAGACGATTTGTTTATGTGCACTCATTTGATTGATATTGATTGAGACGATATATTTTACACATCGCCCAGTTGCACAAATAAAATCTGTTTATGTTGATTTAAACCCCACACGGGTATTGGGATGATATTTGACATATGCTAATCCCAATTGTTTAGTTGTATGTCAATCGATTGGTTGACAAACTGTTATAAGCGTTAATTATTTATATTTGATGCTTATGCAGTTATGTAGTGCACTCTGGCTGATGGTTGATTGTGTATCATTATTATTGTATACATGTGTTGTATGAAATCCATATAAATAACATTATATGGTAATTGACTGTAACACCCCGAATTTTCTGTTAACACTAAAGTTACAAAAATAACAATAAGTGTGTAAAGGGGGGATGTATCTAATGTGCATACAAAAATAATAATAAGTGTGTAAAGGGGGATGTATCTAATGTGCATACAAAAATAATAATAAGTATGTAATGGGGGGATGTATCTAATGTTCATATAAAAATAATAATAAGTGTGTAAAGGAGGGATGTATCTAATGTGCGTACAAAAATAATAATAAGTGTGAAAAGGGGGGATGTATCTAATGTGTACGTATTTATATGGATTGACAAATAATAGTAAATGTACATTAAGAAAGAAATGGTGAACATAATTGGTTTCTCTTTAGAACGAACGGCTAGAATTAATCTTGGCTTCATCGACGGCTCTCATTTACTTGCAACTCTATATAAACAGCCCCTAGCCTCATTATCTTTACACCATTCTTCTCTAACCTTATGATGCATAAATTCTCGGTGGACATGGCTTCTTCTCCTCCTCTAAAATAAATAAATAAAATAAAATATAAATCTAAGACGAGGAAATGCTGCTCAAATCTTTCAAGAGAAGATTCAAAACAAGCTAAGATTCAAGTGAAGATTCAAACGACTTAAACGACTGTTTTTCTACGAATCTAATCTCTGTAAGTGGGTTACTTTTTAGATCTGAACGCCTTTTTCTATTTGTGACATGAAATTAATGGATATAAGAAATATTCCTTATCATTTCATTGAATCTGTGCTTGTACATACCTTTGGATCTGATTCTTGATTTTGGTCTAGAACATATTGTGACTAAATTTCCAATGCCTAAGACTATGACTATGAAACTATGGACGTTGAAACCATATGCCTTTGACTATGAACATAAGCCTTTGAACATAAACCAATGCCTATGACTATGACAAAGACAATTGTGGATAATTACCTATGATTCATGAACATGATATTATTGCCTAGGATTATGACTGTGATATTGGATCTAAACCTGATTATCGATTCAATCTATTCTTAGTTATCCTTGGATCTTGATTATGGGAATTTGTTTATTAAGTTAGATGTACCCATATACATGAACCTATGTTATTTATTCAACCCTTTCCGTGTCATAATATTATCAGATCTATAGGCCTTCGATGCTTAAAATCAATTGATTCAGTGTAATTTGTTAGATTTGAAATTAGTAAATTATCATCCTATGCCAGTTATTATATTTATCTTTTCATGGCATTTTGGTTCATTCCCTTTTTTTCCACGAACCTAGATTTATCTATAATCTAGGATGAATCACGATTATACGAACGATGGGAATAAGATTTGGGTATAACATGAAATTCATATTAATTGGCATAATTTGGAATGTGTATTATGACATGCCTATTAAAACGCAAGTTGGGAAATTTGACATAAATGATGGAATATGACATATTAAATTTAGTAATTTCAAGTAAGCTAAATTTTAGGCATAAAACTGTAAACTAGAATAATAATTCTAGTTTTGCCATAAACTGTGAATTAGGTTGTTAAATCAGAATTGGCTAAATTAAAGTTAATTTGACATAATAAGTATATTAGCACAATTTTGAATTTAGTCATAATTGTGAGTAATTGTCATGTTTAGAATAATTATGGTTAGTGACACTTAATCTGGTATAATTTACATACCAAAAAATATAAATATGATAAATAGGAAAAAGGGGCCATAATATTAAATGTGACAATGTACATTAAAAGAGTAATAATGGAATAAGTAAATTAGGAGTAATTTACTTATAGAATTTGTCACAAACGATAAATTGTTCATAGACTAAGTTTTGGCCATAAATTATAAACTAGAATATTAAATCTAGTTTTGACAATGAAATAAGAATATTAGACCTAAGTTGGCCTAAAACTGCAAGTTGGGTTAAATAATAGGTAAGTCAAGACTTGGGCCTAGAATATAAGTATACTAATGGGCATGGCAAATGAATATAGTATAGGCCAAATTTATTTAAAAAAAGAAGAAAAGAAAATGGACTTTGAGGATAAATTGTTAACAATTTATTTATAGACAAAAGAAAGGTTTATTAATGACATCTCTTTTAATAAATACACCAGAAAGTTCTAGGGTGACAGAGAGGATAGTGTCTAGGCTTGGATTTGGAAAATACAAGTTTCCTGCTCTCCCTGGCTATCCCTAACTGATCTGACGGATGGGATGGTTACTTTCAAAACCGGATTTGGAAATTAATCAAAACCCTTTTGAACTTAGAAAACACGAATACACCTAACCCGAGGTTAGACTGAGTTGCGATGTAAACCTGCCCGCAACCAACCGGCACATCCAGTAATCGCCACAATATCTGTCTAATGTGAGTGGTAGAGGCTTTAATTTATTTAATTAAAGCTAGAACAAGAATGGTAGGGTTAAGTTAACTAAAACACTTAACCAATTCAACATGATAACTAAACCGATGGGTGGGGTTAGGTTCATACAGACACTTAACACAGTTAAGCTAGAATGGGAGGGTTAAGTCCATATGAACACTTAACCAACTTAACACAGTTAAGCTAGAATGGGAGGGCTAAGTCCATAGGAACACTTAACCAAATTTAACATGTTAACTAGACTAGAGGTTGGGGTTAAGTAAAGTTAATACACTTAGCCAATTTAACATGTTATCTAGACTAGAGGTTGGGGTTATGTAAATTTAATACACTTAGCCAATTTGATGTGTTAGCTGAACTAGACCGTAGGGTTAAGTAAACTTGAATACTTAACCATCAGAGTGTGATAAATGAATAAGGTTAAGATTAAAACATAAAGGGATAATACTTAACTATTAATATCATGTTAGTTAAAACAGATGGGCAAGGTTAAGTTAAAAAGGAACACTTAACCAATACAGGATGAATGGGTAGGGTTAAGTAATAAGAATTACTTAACCAATATAACTTGGTTTGTGGTGGGGTTAAGTCAACATGAATTACTGATAACGGTTAACCAGTTTAACAGAATAAATAAAGAGGGTTAAGTTAGCTTGACTAATGACACTGAACCAATCCAACTTGACGAAAAAGAGAACTAAGTAGTAATTCTTAGTATAACACGAGAAGGAGCGAACGTCCATCTAATTTTAAAGAAGGCTCCAACAAATTGGGTTACGAAGCCCGAGGCTTCGAGGGGACGTGGGGGTACTCTTGGTATCCCTCTGTGAGGCTGCAGAAGTTTCTCCTGGGCTCACAGAGGTTAAGGTCTGCGTTAGAAGAACCGAGGGTATGCCTAGGTTGCAATATATGGCAACCTAAAGACTAGGATGGACCAGCGTGATTCGACGAGAAAACGGTAGCCCTGTGATAGCAACTCGTTGTCTACTATCCATCTTCAGTCAATCGAGATACGTGAAGCGGGAAGGCAGAGAACTCCTACAGACCATATACTTGCTATCTAGTTATGGTTGCGGATGGCCATAGGTTAGTGGGGCATAAGGGGCCTGCGTATAGTTCTCATTTTTCAAGGTGTTCCTTTCATTAGTTGAGGGAGGGGTCAAGTGGGACCATAGCCACTGGAATAAAAACAGACCTTAGCATCTGCATCGGCAGATATCTGAAAGCTCCCGACCGAGTTCCGTATTTCTAGAGTAGCCCTGACACGGAACTCGGGTAGCACATTACCGGACATGTGCATCTAGACAAGCGATAACGATTCGCGATACATGCGTGGGGAAAGTTTAGGAACATATACCACTCTAAGTAGTGTATCCTAGACTAAAGGGCAACGTTCAGTAGATAGCATGAACCCTAGATTAAATCTAGGTAATAAACAATAAATGTATGCCTGAAGGCAACCGAAACAACTAGGATTGGGATCACGTTAACATTACTAGTCGGGACACTAGTTAGGTGGTGTAGAGACATAGAAACCATAATAACAAGTTAATAGCGAAGCGGAGAAAGTATTAAAGCATATCCAGTTTATTTTGTCTTAGCATATCTTGTGTTAATCTTATCTTATCTTGTTGACCCTATCATCATGGTATTGTCTTGTATTCAGTTAATTCATGTCGTTTTGTTTTTCCCTGTTCACATGCTAGAAGTAACTGAACTTACCAGACTTTATGTCTGACCCAGTTTTCTTTCGTCTTCTTTTCTTCCGTTCCTCCCCCCCCCCCCCCCCCAAGGTAGTTAAGGAGGGGATAGTATAGCTCAGATTAGTTTTGGGATGGTTTCTCTTTTCAAGCTTGAAGATTCTTGGATACATCGGCTTTGGATTGCTATGGCTGGCTTATGTTACATTAGGGAATATAAATGTATTTTTATGCTTCTTTATTTTGTAAGACAGATGATACTCTGATACTGGAAAACAATTGTTGTACCAATTATTTTATCAATAAAGTGAAGTTTTATTTTCCGCTGTTTTAATTTTGTCTGTCTTGTAATTTATCTGCATCTTTTACCCTAAAATGCTCCACAGAACTTAGTGCATTCCCTTTGTGAGTGACACTAATGGATGTGGGGTGTTACATTGACAGTGTTAGATTCCAATTCAGAAGAAAAGAATATTTTAAAATAACGAATATTTTAAAATAATATTCAGTAAGGGATTAAAATGTGATTTTGATGTCCGCTTTGGGATGAACACGAAAATATTGAAACATATGAAGCCGTGTTGATTAGAGATGCGTCATTTTGACGTGAACGATATTTATGTCGATTTTATTCATTTTTATAATGAATATCGAAAAGGAAATAATTTCAAAATCAGATATTTTGAAGATATTATCATTTATATATTATATTGTGAAGGAGTATTCAATTTTGATTTAAAATTGAAAATGAAGTTAGAATCGTTTTAAAACGAATTTATAAACGATTTATAAAATACGTTTTAAATGGAAATCGATGAAATATATATTATATATATATTTAATGGCCTGAATAGAACGCGCAGCGCGGCGGTCGTTCGTGAATTCCGACCATTGACTTTGAATTGAAATTATGGGAGATCCGACCGTCAGATTCTCCTAAAACCGAAACCATTGGGTTCGTATCGAAAAGAGCTTTCCAACGAATATAAGATATTTGAAATCTAACAGTTGGATTTAGAATTATGTCCAAATCAAATTTGGAAAAGATCGTTTTAAGTGCAGTTCGATGACCGTTTATGGAAATAGACTGAAAGGGCCTTAATAAAATTATTAACAATATTAATAATTTGTGTAAAATCATAATAAATGATTTAGTAAGAGTTGGGATGAAAATTCCATATTTGAAAAGATAAAAATATATTTTTATCGAAATGAACTAGTTATCAACTAGAATTATAATCCAATTATTTTTAAATAAATAAATTGGATTGAGAATGGGTTTTAATACAACCGGAATTTCCAATATATAAATTGGAGTGGATTTGAATGGAAATCATCTTCGGAATATTTCGATATTGGATTTCATGATTATACGGGTATTGTTATGGTAATTTGGAAGATATATATATATATATCGTTATTTCCAATACGATTTTTGTTGGTTTCAGAAGTTGATATTGAATATAAGCAGATATAATTTCTATTTAGAGCCTTGTATTTAATATCAAATGGGATTTTGGGTTTGTCGTGAATGGTGTCTTTATTAACACTATTCTTAAACCCAGTTGAGAAAAGAATAAATCTTTAATTAAGATTTAGAGAAGTTTTCCAATTAATTAATATTTAATTGGAATTGAAGGAAAGAATTGGATTTTTGGGTTTATCGTGAACGGCGTTTTTAACAACACTTGTTCTTTAATCCGATTAACTATGAAATGCGATTTGGAAATTATAAATCTTTTCATTAAGATTTAAAGGAAATTTTCCAAAGTAAAGTTTTCCAATTCAATAAAATAAATTGGAATAGAATGGAATTCGATTTGGTAATAATCGAAGTGAACTTCTGTGGAGGAGGACTGTTAATATATATGGAATTTAAAAGGCTTTGTCATTATTCCATTTATATTATTAGTCGGATACGGAAATTGATATCGATTATATATATTGATCTGTTTTCCGTTAAGATTCCATTATTAATGGAATGTGATTTTGGATTTATTGTGAACTGTGTTTTAAATGACATTGGTTCTTTAACCCAGTTAAAGACAGGATTACATGTCTAACATTGTATTTCGAAACTGTACGGTTGATCTCTGCTAAATATACATCTGTTTGGTGGCGGAGTATTTATTCTCTTGCTTAACACCCTTCTCTAAGACGTACGAGCTTAAAGGTTATATATCGACATCAATCAATAGTACGGTGTAGATTGTCGATGCGACATGTCTGATTTCCCAAAGTTAAATAATCATTAATATTGATTTTTGGGAAGATTAAAACTAATTGAAGTTTTAAGGAATCTTTAATTAGATTGAAATGGGAATATGATAATTTAAATTATCAAATTTGTGAGTATCACCAGTTTTGCTCCAATTGATAGTTAAATCTTTAATTAGATTTGAACGTGAAATGGTAATTAAATTTACTGATAACACCGTGGTGTTAGATATGGAGTATTACTAGTTTTGCTCCATGAGAAGAATAGGTTGAGATTGGGAAAATAAACAAATGATTACTTCGGTAAGGTGCGCTAATCCCGACTAGTTTGGATAAACCTTAATTTGGTTTGAATTGATATCTAAAGGAAGATTAAAGAATAAATTTAAAGAATTTATCTTTGATAAAATTAATGGGAACCTTTCCCTAATGATGTGAATATTTGAATAAAAGATTATTCTGAATTGGAATGAGGCATATGTTGTGTTTGTGTAGCACTTGTTTATAATATACGCGAGTTATTCGGAAAGGCCAGGTTTATACCCATTCTGAATAACTGATTCGACGATAAGTCGACGATGAAGATGGTGGTTGAAGACTGTAGGTGTTCACATCGTTTGGATGATTACTGATGTCTTCATTGGGCAGTACACCCAAGATAAGGTAATAAGTGGTGATCATCCAAACGTACTTGGAGATCGACCGGATATGCGAGGACCTCTCTCCTGTATTGGACGTATGAGATAAGGAATAAGGTGCCTCCGGTTTCGTCCAAACCCAGAACGAAATAGCAAATGGATGTGTGTCTGACATTGGATTTTATTCTGTGTTGATTGATTTCTATTAAATATATATTTGTTTGGTGGCGGAGAATTTATTCTCTTGCTTAACACCCTTCTCTGAGACGTACGAGCTCAGAGGTTACATATTGATAGACATAAGTCTCATGGCGTGAATTGCCTCTGTGGCATGCTGAGATGCTGATGATCAAGGCTTCTGTTGAAAAGCAGAGTCTTGTGGTTGATGATCAAAGCACGGCTTTAAATGGCATAGCTTTGTGTATAGCATTAATTCGCGAGCCTCACACCCCGGTATGAACTAGGAATGGGAGAGGACTGCAGGGAGAACATTGTGTTTCCTTCTAGCTAGGAGTGGTGTCCTGGTATGGAGCTCAGACATTTTTACTTATGTGGATGATGAAAAGCGAGGTGCCTCGGATATATCGGTCACTACGGGGCCGATGGTTGGATATGGTCGAAATACTGACCAGACTTACGCCCCATAGGGCAAGGAAACGTATTGTTCAGGAATAATCAATCCTCAAACGTAAGAGAGGACCAACCCTGAAGATCCAAGGGTCACTCAACCTTTAATCTTGAGGCTCAGGCAAGAGAGTCTCGAAGTTAGTAAGGACGATCCCTTGCCTTGGTTCATGATGGAATTCCAAATTCCAATACGCGATTTTCGGTTTTAATTGTAGAGCCTAGTATGGCGACATAGTGGGATGGGGAACTATGCCATTTATGATTGATACATTTATATTTGAAGTGATTTTGACACTATACATTTATAGTAATATCAAAATTATTTGTTTTAAACGTATCAAGCATGTTTGGCTATTATAAGGTAAAACTCTATCCTCCGGCTTGCATTGCATTGTGTGATGGAACCTGAGTCTTATAATAGCTTCATTTTTCCAAAAAGCATTGCGCTGTTTATAACTATTTATGCACCGGTATTCTTGGGAGGAAACCCGTTCCGGGTTATACGGCGTGGTCCCTTGATTTACTTTATTTTTAAAGTAAAGTTTTAAATAACTGTTTTAGTTCTCACACCAGTCACATGACTGACCTGGAGTTTATTGTTTTAACCTAAACTCTGGGTGCCCCTATTTTCCACACGGGTAGCTAGTAGTTTTGGTTTTGCAAATTTATTTATACAGGATCCTGGTTTACAGCTGGAGCTATATTCGAAACGCTCTGTATCCGTGAATTCCTTTAAGCTGTGTTATGTATTATTTTTCCGCTGCTATGTAATGTATTTTAAATCTCTGATATTTTTATGATGTATAAATTATTCATAGTCTGTTATATTCTTGTACTCTTATGTAATTTTTGTAATAAGCAATGAAATATTCTTCCGTTTATGTTTTGATTTGTCGTGTTCTCAACTCAATCCACGCTTTCCCGTAAGGGCTAGTTTGGGTCGTTTCAACATATCACGTTTCTTTCTCCCTCCACACGTTCTCTCACCTCCCACTCACTTATTCTAATATAAATACTCGATTTATATAAAGGGGGTAAATGGGGTGCTCACTATTTGGGGTGCCATTGAACGCTCCTATATATATACATATATATATATATATGCCCAATGCATATGTTTTAGCATTTAATATCCAAAACTGTTTGTTTTTTATTTAATAAAAATAAGTCGACCGATATATGTTGTAAGTGCGAAGGTTTTGGTAAGTGGAACCTTTTTAATTCAAATTGTTTTTTTAATTCAAGTTGTTTTTTGATTATATTGATAATAATCCGATAGTAATATTTCATTTCTGAATATTTGCAAAAGAAATGGTGGTGAAGGTCACAAATTGATGGTAAGATTCCATTCACGGAGAAATGTATTTTTCAAATTTCAAAATGATGTTGTTGAAATCATGATCACTGAAATATCTTTTAATAATAGAGATTGATATTGATTTGTTTGCTAGCATAAATATTGTAGAGTTAACAGACAGTAATTTGTTTGCATGAATACATATATACGTACCTCCATTAGAACATGCACTAGAATATCGTTTAGCAAATTACATGTAAAAAATTAGTATATCACGTCATGATAGACTATTACTTGATACCATAGTAAAATTGATATTTTTTCTTGCAATAAAATAGCAATGTAAGAAATTATGACCAGCTTTATAAAATTTGGCAATTCATCATGAGACAATGAGCGCGCTGATAAGCGATCGATAATTTAAGGGTTTTAGATTCTATTACTGATTTGATCATGTCGCAATCAATAAATTTCTATCTACCAACCTACCTTCCATAATTGGGATGATTAAATAAAGTTTGCTTCGACTATTTATTTACATAATAGTTGCAGGATAGTAGGCATAATCGACAAAGAGAAGTTTTTTGTTCTACTAATTAAATAACGAGTAGTTGTACAACACATTTTTATCTAATTAGAGAAGTTTGTAACTAACTGCTAATGGCACTAGGTAGTTTATTCCATACTTTGTAGTTAACAATGGGTTTTGCATTTAAACTAGAAGATGAAGCCAGAAACATTACTACTAATTTTTGTAACATGATTTCCTCCAAAATATAGCGTCTTAACTTATGCTAGAAGGATTCAAATACTAATATCTTTATATCAACCATTACTAGATTTGTCCATTTTCCTTCTATCTTATGTTTAGTTGCTGAGGTGATTAGGGTTCGGCAACTAATGATTGAGGAGTTCGAAGCCTGTAAACTTGGGTACGGTAGATGCTGAGGTAGGTTAGAAATGGCTATTGTGGAGGAGGTTGGTCTGCCCAATACGCTGAGGGCTACCTAGGTAGTGAAGCTGTGGTAAGACAGTGACAGTGGAGTTGAATTTGAGGATGGTGGGTGCTCCGGTGTGATGAAAGGAGACTGTCATTTGTAGAGAGTTCAAACCGTGTTAAGAATATGTTCGGGAATTGGTCGAGTAATTCGCAAGGTATATTTTTAACAAAACTTTAACATACCTAGATTAATTTATTTATTTTAAATGGATAGTCGTTTAGTCGTTAAAAATATATAATCATTAGTATAAGCTCATTCAAGATGATTCGTAACTACGTGATTCTGAATTTAAATGGATACCAACAAAGGAAAAATCACGGTGAGTAAATCTCACTCAAAATTTACTATTTAAAATTTATTTTGAATAGTTAAAAATATATGTTGATTGTTTGGATTCGTTTAAATATTTTTGTGGCTATTCTATATATTTAATAGTTATATAAGATTAGCATTTGTGGCTATTATTATATATATTGGTGGTTGGATATTTCCCATAGTACTATTAGCGGATGCCCGCAGTATCATTAGCGGATGATCCTATGCGCCCCACAACATGATAGTGGATGACCTTCTATATCATGATATCCTGCCTTGAAGCAGGATGTGTATTATTTATGTTGGCTGACGTCTATGGATGTAGGAAAACAGGTTGGAGGGATCCAACCGGATTCCTCAAAAATATTATTATTTATTTGTTTTCGTATATAATATCATATATGATGTGTTAGAAAACATGTGGTTGATAATTGTATGTTTTTGATTGGTTGAATAACACTAGCTCTAAATGTTGATTTAAAAAAAAATATCATGAAAAGGAGTTTTGATATTTAAATAGAAAATCTACTTCTCTAAAATAAATTTTGAATTTCGAATGGACTAGAAATAAAAACAAGTAATAACTTTATAAATGGTATTTATAAATTAACTGGAATAATTTTAATTGGATAATGTGGGGAATTGAAATGAATTTATAAACAGTGTTTATCAATGAAGGGAAATAAATTATCATTGGATAATATGAATATTTAATTTCAAATGTGAATTTAAAGTGAGAATTAAAAAATCGTTTTAAATAGTAAACGATGAAATTTGTTCCGATGTTCGGAATGGAAATTAAATAATGAATCCATATGATTTATGTTTGAATTCGACTATGTCGGATTTACAAAATAAATCATTTCCAAATAGGATATATAAATTGTATTAGATAGAAACTGAAATAAATTATGAAAATAGATTCCATATTTATATATATAAGTTAAAAAAATAAAATATTCCAAAGAAAGTATCAGGTTTTAAATAGATTTGTACAAAACTTGTTTTAATATATAAAACAAGTAAATTTATAAACGATGTTTATAAATATAGTCAATTAATAATCGCGAGATAATTCGGAATTTTAAATTCAAGTATGAATTTAAAAATATAGGATTTGAAATCATTTCGAAAAGGGAACAACGGTTTTTATTCCGGAATTAGGAATATAAAAGGAATTGAGTTTCAAACAGATTTTGAAATGAAACTTGTTTTAAAAAAGCATAAAAAAAGGATGTTGGATTTATAAACGATGTTTATAAATCTAGTAAAATAAATTATCATTAGATAATTTAGACATTTAAATTCAAGTTTGAATTTAAAAGTGAATTGGAAAACAGTTTGAAATAAAACAATAAATTTTATTCCAGAATTCGAAATATAAATTGAACTAAGCAAAATCCAACAGATTTATCATTAGAATTCGATTATATTAAATATTATAAATAATTTACTTATAAAAGGTATTGGAATTTAATATAGAAGATCGGAGTATAAATAATTTTATAACTGGATTACGAAATAATCAACAATTAGGAATAATCGAAGTATTCAGTTAGGTTTGGAAGGCAGGTTTAATTTATATTTAATATATAAGAAATGGAATTGGAATTTATTTATAAATGAAGTTTAAACATTTATATTTAAATATAATTAAAAAAAACTCGCCGCAGAGCGGTAGTTCCTAAATTGGCGTTTTGAACTTCAATTGAGTATATAGAACTCAATTAAGCCGGAATTCTTTGAAACAAGAATCGTCAGGACCGACTGAATATAGTTTTCTAATGGAAAAGAAAATTTTGGATTTCGTCTTATAGATTTTGAGTTATGTCAAAATCAAATTTTCAGAAAACAACGCCATACCATTATAAAACCATAACGGTTTATTTAAATAAATAAAAGGGTTTTAAGTAAATAAAAATCCAAATTTCCATTAGAAAAATCCAGACTTGAGATATAAAATAAATACGAACTCAAGTGGAGTAAATGGACTGATTTTTGAAACAAAAAATCAGATTTTTTAATTATTTAATAGGATTAACTAATTTGAAGAATAATTAGTTAATCGAGTTTTGATACAAAATTGAGCTTTGAATAAGTGAATGAGATTTGAGAATTTATATTCGAAATCGAATATGAAACTTGAGTTGAAAATGGAATTTGATTGGTTAATGAGTAAATTAAAATATATTTGCACGTGATGTGTTCAAATAAAAAGTGGAATAAGCCAAAGAGCCACTTAATGAATAAATTAGCGAACTGAATTAAAATGATTGGATGGAGTTGAAATGGTTAGATATATGTTAAACAGGATTGGAATGAAGTGTATGAATATTATAATTGAAGTGCCCGACAAAAAGGTACACATTTAAATTCCATATGAGATTTTATGCGTGGAATCGGCAAGCCACTTGGCTTTTTGAATTTCTTTTTGAATGTAAAGGGCCTAGAGAGGCGAGTTGAGGTTTGAGCTATTGACCGGTACAAAGGAGGTGCTGGCTAAATTTTCCAAAAATTTAAGGAGTTAGAATATTTTTAAGAAAAGCTGATAGTTAGAAATCAATATATCGATATATATATATAATTCGATAATGAAATGAACTTAAATTAGAATATTATTAACAAAAAGGAAACCAATAATTAAATATGGTAAGAATAGGAAGAGAAATGTATACATGTCTTAAAAATAAATAATTGGTTTTCATGGTGTTGATTGTTCGAGGTAAGTTGACACGACCCGAACTTCCCCGTAAAGGAAAGCCCGGATTGAGTTGAGAACACGGCAAATCAGAACACAAACAGATGAACATTTCATTGCTTTTTACAACAATTTACATCAGAGTACTAGAATATACAGAGTATGAACAAATAATATACATTTGAAAAATATCAGAGATTTACAAATTACAATGCAGCGGAAAATAATACAAAAACACAACTGAAAGAGATAAACGAATATAGAGCTTTCCGAATATCGTTCTAGCTGTAAACCAGGATCCTGTGAATATAAATCTGCAGAACCAAAACTACTAGCTACCCGTGTGGAAAATAGGGGCACTAAGAATTTAGGTTAAAACAATAAACTCCAGGTCAGTCACCCGACACTCCTAGCTCAGTTGGTTAGCGGCGGGCGAATTAGGATGAGACATAGGAGGTCTCAGGTTCGAGGGTCGCCTTTGCCAACTTCTAGAGTGACTATCTTGGTGGTGCGTAGACGTTGAAAACTCGGGGTATACACCACCCGTGGGGTTTACTAAGACTGACAAGCAATGTCTTGAGTGAAGTCTTAGGTTCCTCACGAAAAAAAAACTCTAGGTCAGTCATGTGACTGGTGTGAGAACTAAAACAGTTATTTAAAACTTTACTTTAAAATAAAGTAAATCAAGGGACCACGCCGTATAACACGGAACGGGTTTCCTCCCAAGAATACCAGTGCGTATAACAAAGCAGCGCAATGCTTTTTGGAAAAATGAAGCTATTATAAGACCCAGGTCCCATTACACAATGCAACATAAGCTAGAGGATAGGGTTTTCCCTTATAATAGCCAAACATGCTTGGTACGTGTAAAACAAATCATTTCATACTATTATAAGTGCGTAGTGTATAAAACAATTTCAAATATAAATGTATCAATCATAGGTGGCATGGGTACCATCTATCATGTCGCCAATACTAGGCTTTACAATCAAAACCGAAATGTCGCGTATTGGAAATTGGTTTTCCGTCATGAGTCAAGGCAAGGGATGTACTCCTAGCCCACTTCGAGACACTCTAGCAAGTGCTTCAGGACTACACACTCTGGGCAACCTTGGAATCCTGCAGTGCCGGTCCACTCAAAGTGCAAAAGTGGATTAGTTATACCTGAACACAAGTTTCCCGGTCCTATAGGACCTATCCATCGGCTCCGTAGAGACCGATATATCTGAGGCGCCTAGCAATCCAACAACCACATAAGTAAAAATATAACAATGTCAGGGCGTGCAAAACCCCGACACCACCCATAGCTAGAAAGAAACGTCATGCACTCACTGCGTTCCCTTATCCCGTTTTTGACTCATACCGAGGTGTGAGGCTCGCGAATTAACGCTATACATATAATATATATATATATATATATATATATATATATATATGGATTCATTTAAAACGTATTTTATAAATATATATATATATATATATTTCGTCGATTTCCATTTAAAACGTATTTTATAAATCGTTTTAAATTCGTTTTCAAAACGATTTCAACTTCATACTCAATTTCCAATCAAAATTGAATATTCCATATCATCGATATATAAATGATAGTATTTTCAAAACATTAGATTTTTTAATCACTTCCTTTTCGATATTCATTATAAAAATGAATAAAATCGATATTAATATTGTTCACGTAAAAATGACGTTAGTCTAATCAACACGGCTTTATATATTTAAATATTTTCGTGTCCATCCCAAATCGGACATCCAAATCAGATTTTGATATTTTACTGAATATTATTTTAAAATATTCATTATTTTAAAATATTCATTATTTCTGAACTAGAATCAGACACAGTCAATTACCATATAATGTTATTTATATGGATTTCATACAACACATGTATAGAACAACAATGATAAACAATCAACCATCATCCAGAGTGCATTACACAACTGCATAAGCATTAAATATGAATAATCAACGCTTACACTAGCATGTCAACCCATCGATTGACATACTACTAAATATTGGGATTAGTATATGTCCAATATCATCCCAATACCCGTGTGGGGTTTTCAAACAACAAACAAAGATTATTATTTGTGCAGTTGATTGATGTGTAAAATATATCGTCCCAATCAATATCAGTAAAATGTATGTACATAAACAAATCGTCCGATTTGCAAATGAATATTTATTTTATTCATATACACGTTAAAAATTATATTTTTAACTAGAAAATATTTATTTCAAAACATGAATATTTTATTCATTTCATTCCACATCACAATCTTTTTTCACAACACAATCAAATCAAACAAGTCGTCCATGGTTTTTGGACGACTGGTGTCGGATGCTGCTAAGCACCGTCTGCATCCTAGTATATATTTTAACTAGAAAATAAAAATTAAAGTGAGAAGTTCTCACCTTGCATTTCCACTCCGCCATTCTTTGGTTGTCAATTTTAGATTTTCCCAGAACTCCAGCACGTCTATTTCATAAATAACATATATATGTTTAAAATCATATTTTTCGTCTATCATTAATTATTTCTTAGTATGATTATTTTATAAATAGCATACATACGATAAAAATCATATTTTTATCGATCTAAAAGTATTTTCTTATATACGACAAAAATCCTATTTTTATTATTATCTTCATAAAAATATTTCTAATATATGATAAAAATTCTATTTTTATCTTCATAAAATTATTTCTAACATACGATAAAAATTCTATTTTTATCCTTTCAAAATCAAATTCTATTTTTTATTTATAAACATTTCCTATTTATATTTTTAAAAATCATATTCAATTTTATATTTTTAAACATTTTCAAAAATAATGTATATATTTCTTCTTTAAAAACAAAGTTTTCTATATAAAAATTTCATATTTAAACACTGCTATATATATAAACTGATTTTTCAATGCTATATATTCAAAAAAATTGATTTTATACATGCTTTATATATTCACAAAACTGATTTCAAAACAATGATTTTTAAAACAAAACTGATTTTTTTCACAATGGTTTTATATTTTAAAAACTGAATTATTTTCAAAAATGCTATATATATATTAAAACAATTCCCTAGTAAAAAAAATAAAAAAGAAAAGTACCTTCCACTGTTCTTCTTGATCGCGATGCTCCAGGTGACGGCTTCTTCTTCCTGGACATTTGCAAACCCCTCGTCCCATTTAGGGTTCTGTCGCCGCGCCTCCAGGACAGCGTCAGAGGTTGGTCGGATGTGCCTGCGTCGAAGGGCTTCGCAACCTCTTGTATCACCAGCGATGGCGCTGAGCTTGCCGCCACCAAGCTCCCCAAAATTGCCATGAAATGTGCCTGCTTAAAGCTCAAAAATTGAGCTCCACTATTCACGGAGGGCGGTCCAACGACGATGGATGGAGAGAGCTAAACGAGGACTTCCATCTTCGTTTGATGCGATGGGCGATTTAATTATCCGATTTCCGTGAAATCAGGGGGAAAATATTGGAACGGTTTGGATCGTCCATCTGAAGGGAGGCGGCTGCATTATAGGAAGGTTAGGAGTTAGGGTTTTGAGGAAAAGTGGCTTTATAATAAATATATTTTATTAATATTTAAATCTAACTTTACTTTATTTATAAATTTATCAAACCGAACTCCAAACGAACTCCAATGACTATCGCCCCTAGCTAATTACCCCTATCCTGAACACAATGTGATATGTTTTGTAACCTAATTCGGCTGTTACGATCAGTTTTCATCAAAATTAAAATATAAATCAATATATATTTAATTTGAATGTACATTTTAATTTACTGGGGTCACATACTGACTCCAAAAATTCCAGAAAAATAAATCTAGCTATGTTTTGACGATACGGTCCTAACAAAACTAATTTCGTTGAATTTCGAGACCGTCTGAAAAATGGCCATTTTTTGGTCGATCCAATTCAAACTAAAACTGACAAAACAAGTTTTCTTTTGCCACGCTCACATATTGATTCCAATAATTATGAAAATCGGAACCTAGCAATAATTCGACATCCAGAATCCAACAAAAGTGGTTTCGTCGAAAATGAAGGTCGTTTGCAAAATGGCTATTTTTAAGGCCTTTATATATATTAAAATATATATAGATTCCACAGTGACTTTTCTGAATTTTAAACTGGACATATCTTTCAACTTATAAAACGAAATCTCAGTTTCTTACACTCTTTAGAAAGATATGATTAAACAGATTCAAATATTTCATGTTTTGTTCAATTCTGACTTATATTGAATTATGTATATTCATTTGAAATTAGAAATCGAATTTTTGAACTGCCGCGCCATTTCTGGCTCGTTATATATTTAAAATAAATTTATACATTCTAACTTCGTCGAAAATAAAATTTCCATCGTTATTATTTAAAATAATTCATTTTAAATATTCAAAATTCATTAAAATTGCCAAAATAAAAATTTTAAATTGGTTATGATTTTCCGGGTTGTTACAATCTCCCCCACTTAAAATCTTTTCGTCCTCGAAAAGGAACGGAGCTGAAAGTTGTTTAACTAATCAACTCAACTTTCATTCTGGCGTTCATTCTTCAAGTTTTCAGTTTCTAAGAATTTCTAATTTTTCAAAAATTTGGCTAACACCCTAAATTTTCGAAAAATTTCGCTATAACCTCCTTTGTACGGGAAGCATCGGGAAAATCCCCAAACCGCCAGACAGGCCCTCTCATCTCAAAAAGAAAAAGAAAAATCCAAGCGGCTAGCCAATCGGCTCATAAAATCATCCAAACCCAATAAATTAGTAAACATGTACCTATTTTTCGGGCATACAATTTTATTCCTCTGCTCTAGCCTCCTTGCAATGACCTATTCAATGGGTATACATGTATATGCATGCAATTCCAATCAAATTTCAACTCAGTTCAATATTTGATTCAATTTGGCTTAATGGTTCAAATTTTTGATTAATCAAACCAATAATCATACAACACAACCAGCAATCAATTAGTTGATTATCGTTTCAAATTCATAATTTTGATATATATACAGAAAATCTTGTTTTTGATGCCAATTCACAACAATATATCCTATCTAGTTTTGGTTCTCACACCAGTCAATTAGAAATATATAGATATCCCACTTTCGAAACCCGAACATAAATGCTGAAGATGCTCGAGCGATCATCAGAATCATCTCCGAGCGACTAGAGTGTGATTCTATATCTATCCAGTATATTAAAACTTCGAATATATGTTTGCAAGGCGTATATGCAAAATCTTTATATACTTGATTGTCCAAATCAATTTAAAAAATATATATTGAAATACGTATAATAAGGTTTAAATTTTCAAAACAAAAGTGGTTCTCATTTTTATCTTAAAAATATACTCTTCACACTCGTTCTAGGATACTACTGGTCCTATCTCTAACGAGTCATTCTCATTTGATATTACTAATCCAATCTCTGGTGAATTCTTTTGTTTGGTTCTATGTGTCTTGTTCTCAAGCTCTGTAAACCAAAGCTCTGATATCAAACTAACACGACCCGAACTTCCCCGTAAAGGAAAGCTCGGATTGAGTTGAGAACACGACAAATCAGAACACAAACAAATGAACATTTCATTGCTTATTACAACAGTTTACATCAAAGTCCGAGAATATACAGAGTATGAAAAAATAATATACATTTGATAAATATCAAAGATTTACAAATTACAATGTAGCGGAAAATAATACAAAAACACAACTGAAAGAGATAAACGGATACAGAGCTTTTCGAATTTCGTTCCAGCAATAAACCAGGATCATATGAATATAAATCTGCAAAACCAAAACTACTAGCTATTCGTGTGGAAAATAGGGGCACCCAGAGCTTAGGTTAAAACAATAAACTCCAGGTCAGTCATGTGACTAGTGTGAGAACTAAAAAGTTATTTAAGCATAAAACAAACAGCGCAATGCTTTTTGGAAAAATGAAGCTATTATAAGACCCAGGTCCCATCACACAATGCAATGCAAGCCGGAGGATAGGATTTTCCCTTATAATAGCCAAACATGCTTGGTACGTTTAAAACAAATCATTTGATACTATTATAAGTGTGTAGTGTATAAAACAATTTCGAATATAAATGTATCAGTCATAGGCGGCATGGGTACCATATATCATGTCGCCAATACTAGGCCCTACAATCAAAACCAAAATGTCACGTACTGGAAATTGGTTTTCCGTCATGAGTCAAGGCAAGGGATGTACTCCTAGCCCTCTTCGAGACACTCTAGCAAGTGCCTCAGGACTACACACTCTGGGCGACCCTGGAATCCTGCAGTACCGGTCCACTCAAAGTGCAAAAGTGGATTAGTTATACCTGAACACACATTTCCCGGTGCTATAGAACCTATCCATTGGCTCCATAGAGACCGATATATCTGAGGCGCCTCGCAATCCAACAACCACATAGGTAAAAATATAACAATGTCAGGGCGTGCAAAACGCCGACACCACCCATAGTTAGAAAGAAACGTCATGCACTCACTGCGTTCCCTTATCCCGTTTTTGACTCATACCGAGGTGTGAGGCTCGCGAATTAACGCTATACACAAAGCTATGCTATATTAAAGCCGTGTTTTGATCATCAACCACATGACCCTACTTTTCAACAAAAGCCTTGATCTTTTGCATCTCAGCATGCCACACAGGTAATTCATGCCATGCGACTGATATCTATCTATATATAACCTCTGAGCTCGTACGTCTCAGAGAAGGGCGTTAAGTAAGAGAATAAATTCTCCACCTCCAAACAGATATATATTTAATAGAAATCAATCAACATAGAATAAAATCCAACGTCAGACACACATCCATTTACAAGTTCGTTCTGGGTCTGAACGAAATTGGAGGCAACTTATTCCTTGTCCTGTATGTCCAATACAGGAGAGAGGTCCTCGCATATCCGGTCGATCTCCAAGTACGTCTGGACGATCACCACTTATTACCTCGTCTTGGGTGTGCATCCCAATCAAGACATCAGTAATCATCCAAACGATGTGAAGACCTTCGGTCTTCAACCACCGTCTTCATCGTCGACTTATCGTCGAATCAGTTATTCAGAATGGGTATAAAACCGGCCTTTCTGAATAACTCATGTATATAATAAACAAGTGTTATAAAAACACAACATATGCCTCATTCCAATTCTGAATATTTTTTTATCCAAATATTCATATACTTTGGGAAAGGTTCCCATTGATTTTATTAAAGATAAATTCTTTAAATTCATTCTCTAATCTTCCTTTGGATGTCAATTTGAACCATGTTACGGTTTTCCAAACTAGTCGGGATTAGGGCACCTTATCGAAGTAATCATTTGTTTAATCTCCCAATCCCAACCTATTTATCCCATGGAGCAAAACTGGTATTACTCCATAACTAACACCACGGTGTTATTGGTAAGTTTAATTACCATTCCACGTTCAAATCTAATTAAAGATTAAACTATCGCTGGGAGCAAAACTGGTGATACTCCGTTCTCGATCATCTCCCAAATTTGATAATTTAAATTATCAATTCCTATTTCAATCTAATTAAAGATTCATTAAAACCCCACTTAGTTTTAATCTTCCCAAAAATCAATATTAATGATTATTTAACTTTGGAAACACAAACATGTTGCATCGACAATCTACACCGTACTATTGATTTCTGCCGATATATAACCTCTGAGCTCGTACGTCTTAGAGAAGGGTGTTAAGCAAGAGAATAAATTCTCCTACACCAAACAAATATATATTTAGCAGATATCAACCATATAGTTTGAAATACAATGACAGACATGTAATCCTACCTTTAACTGGGTTAAAGAACTAATGTCATTTAAAACACAGTTCACGATAAACCCAAATCACATTCCATTAATTACGGAATCTTCACGGGAAAACAAATCAATATATAATCGATATCAATTTCCGTATCCAACTAATAATATAAATGGAATAACGACTAAGCCTTTTAAATTCCATATATATTAATAGTCTTCCTCCACAGAAGCTCACTTTGATTATTATCAATCGAATCCCATTCAATTCCAATTTAATATATTAAATTGGAAAACTTTACTTTGGAAAATTCCCGTTAAATCTTAATAAAAAGATTTATAAATTCCAAATCACATTTCACTGTAAATCGGGTTAAAGAACGAATGTCATTAAAACACAGTTCACAATAAACCCAATTCACATTCCATTTTCAGTTCCAATTAAAGGTTAATTAATTGGTAATTCTTCTTTAAATCTTGATTAAAAGATTTATTCTTTTCACACTGGGCTTAAGAACGGTGTTAATAAAGACACCATTCACGACAAACCCAAATCCAATTCAATATTAAATACAAGGCTCTGAATAGAAATTATACCAGCTTATATTCAATATCAAATTCTGAAACCAACAAATATCGTATTGGAATAACGACATATATATATCTTCCATATTCCTCCACAATATCCGTATAAATATTCTGAAGATAATTTCGATTCAAATCCATTCCAATTCATATATTGGAAATTTTGATTTTTTTAAAACCATTCCAAACCTACTTTATTTATTTAAAAATATTGGATTTTTAATTCTAGTTCATAACTTGTTCATTTCGATAAAAATATATTTTTATCTTTTCAAATATGGAATTTTTCATCCCAATTCTTTCCAAATCATTTATTATGATTTTAAACTAATTATTGATATTTTTAATAATTTTATCAAGGCCCGTACAGTCGATTTCCATAAACGTTCATCAAAACTGCACTTACAACGACCTTTTCAAAATTTGATTTTGACATGATTCCAAATCCAACCATTAGATTTCAAATCTCTTGTATTCGTTGGAAAGCTCTTTTCGATACGAACCCAATGGTTCCGGTTTTAGGAGAATCCGACGGTCGGATCTCCCGTAATGTCCGTTCGAAGTCAATGGTCGAAATTCGCGAACTGCCGCGGCGCGTTCTGTTCAGGCCATCATATATATAATATATATATTATATATTTCATCAATTTCCATTTAAAACGTATTTTATAAATCGTTTTAAATTCATTTTCAAAACGATTTCAACTTCATACTCAATTTCCAATCAAAATTGAATATTCCATATCATCAATATATAAATGATAGTATTTTCAAAACATTAGATTTTTAAATCACTTCCTTTTCGATATTCATTATAAAAATGAATAAAATCGATATAAATATCGTTCACGTCAAAATGGCATTAATCTAATCAACACGGCTTTAAATATTTAAATATTTTCGTGTCCATCCCAAATCAGACATCAAAATCAGATTTTGATCTTTTACTGAATAATATTTTAAAATATTCATTATTTTAAAATATTCGTTATTTTTAAATATTCATTATTTCTGAACAGGAATCAGACACCGTCAATTTCCATATAATGTTATTTATATGGATTTCATGCAACACATGTATAGAACAACAATGATAAACAATCAACCATCATCCAGAGTGCATTACACAACTGCATAAGCGTTAAATATGAATAATCAACGCTTACACCAGCCTGTCAACCCATCGATTGACATACAGCTAAATATTGGGATAAGTATATGTCCAATATCATCCCAATACCCTTGTGGGGTTTTCAAACAACAAACACAGACTATTATTTGTGCAGTTGGCCAATGTGTAAAATATATCGTCTCAATCAATATCAGTAAAATGTGTGTACATAAACAAATCGTCCGATTTGCAAATGAATATTTATTTTGTTCATATACACGTTAAAAAATATATTTTTAACTATAAAATATTTATTTCAACACATGAATATTTTATTCATTTCATTCCACATCACAATTTATTTTCACAACATAATAAAATCAAACAAGTCGTCCATGGTTTGTGGACGACGGGTGTCAGGTGCTGCTAAGCACTGTCTGCATCCTAGTATATATTTTAACTAGAAAATAAAAATTAAAGTGAGAAGTTCTCACCTTGCGTTTCCACTCCATCATTCTTTGGTTTTCAATTTTAGATTTTCCCAGAACTCCAGCACGTCTATTTCATAAATAACATACATATGTTAAAAATCATATTTTTCGTCTATCATTAATTATTTCTTAGTATGATTATTTTATAAGTAGCATACATACGATAAAAATCGTATTTTTATCTATCTAAAAATATTTTCTTATAGGCGACAAAAATCCTATTTTTATTTTTATCTTCATAAAAATATTTCTAACATACGATAAAAATTCTATTTTTATCTTCATAAAATTATTTCTAACATACGATAAAAATTCTATTTTTATCCTTTCAAAATCAAATTCTATTTTATATTTTTAAACATTTCCTATTTATATTTTTCAAAATCAAGTTCTATTTTTAAACATTTTCAAACATAATGTATATTTTTCTTCTTTAAAAACAAAGTTTTCTATATAAGAATTTCATCTTTAAACACTGCTATATATATCTAAAAAAAAAACTGATTTTTCAATGCTATATATTCGAAAAAACTGATTTTATACGTGCTTTATATATTCACAAAACTGATTTCAAAACAATGAATTTTTAAAAAAACTGATTTTCTTTCACAATGGTTTTATATTTTAAAAACCAAATTATTTTCAAAAATGCTATATATATTTTAAAACAATTCCCTAGTAAAAAAATTTAAAAAAGTAAACTACCTTCCACTGTTCTTTTTGATTGCAATGCTCCAGGTGACGACTTCTTCTTCCGGGACGTTTGCAAACCCCTCGTCCCATTTAGGGTTCCGTCACCGCGCCTCCAGGACAGCGTTAGAGGTTGATCGGATGTGCCTACGTCGAAGGGCTTTGCATCCTCTTGCATCACCAGCGACGACGCTGAGCTCGCCGCCACCAAGCTCCCCAAAATCGCCACGAAATGTGCCTGCTTCGAGCTCAAAAATTGAGCTCCACTCTTCACGAGGGGTGGTCTAACGACGATGGATGGAGAGAGCTAAACAAGGACTTCCATCTTCGTTTGATGCGATGGGCGATTTATTTATCTGATTTCCATGAAATCAGGGAAAAATATTGGAATGGTTTGGATCGTCCATCTGAAGGGAGGCGGCTGCGTTATAGGAGGGTTAGGAGTTAGGGTTCTGGGGAAAAGTGGCTTTATAATAAATATATTTTATTAATATTTAAATCTAACTTTACTTTATTTATAAATTTATCAACCCGAACTCCAAACGAACTCCAATGACTGTCGCCCCTAGCTAATTACCCCCATCCCGAACACAATGGGATATGTTTTGTAACCCAATTCGGCTGTTACGATTAGTTTTCATCAAAATTAAAATATAAATAAATATATATTTAATTTGAACGTACATTTTAATTTATCGGGGTCACATACTGACTCCAAAAATTCCAGAAAAATAAATCTAGCTATGTTCTGACGATACGGTCCTAACAAAACTAATTTCGTCGAATTTGGAGACCGTTTGAAAAATGGCCATTTTCTGGTCGATCCAATTCAAACTGAAACTGACAAAACACGTTTTCTTTTGCCACGCTCACATATTGATTCCCATAATTATGAAAATAGGAACCTAGCAATATTTCGACATCCCGGATCCAACAAAAGTGGTTTCATCGAAAATGGAGGTCGTTTGCAAAAATGACTATTTTTAAGGGCTTTATATATATTAAAATATATATAAATTCCACAGTGACTTTTCTGAATTTTAAACTGAACATATCTTTCAACTTATAAAACGAAATCTCGGTTTCTTACACTCTTTAGAAAGATATGATTGAACTGATTCAAATATTTCCTGTTTCGTTCAATTCTGACTTATATTGAATTCTGTATATTCATTTGAAATTAGAAATCGATTTTTCGAACTGTTGCACCATTTCAGTGTGACGTCCCCATTCTCGATAAGATGGTGGCAAGGGTAATCTTTGGAATATAACACATAAACAGATAACAGCAGAACAGAAATAATTAAATACACCGGATAATGTACAATAGAATACACTGGATAAATATAATCATCAGAGTTACACAGCATATAGGATCATACTTAGTACAAAATACAGTTCAGCTATACATAAATGTCTACTGCGGAAAAGAAAACATAATATGTACAATAGGAGCTAAACAACATAAAAAGAGATAAATGATAGAATCCATCTTCAGCTCCAGCTATCCAGAAAGAGTCTGCTAAAACCTGAATACAAGGCTGCCCGTGTAGAAATAGGGGCACCCGAGTTTGCAAGTGAAACAAACTACGAGTCAGTCGTGGGACTGGTATGAGAAATCTACTTAACACACTTTCAAATATGGCCAACACAGGACCACGCCACTTTCGCGGAACGGGTTTACTCCATTGGATTGCCAGTGCTTTAAGACAAATAAATCTTTTAAACATCGCAATGCTTTTTATAAAAATGAAGCCATTATAAGACTCAGTTCCCATCACACAATGCAACACAAACCGGAGGATAGAGTTTTACCTTATAATGGCCAAAATATGCTTGATACGAGCAAAACAAATCATTTGATATTATTGCTAGTGTATATATGTTTCAAAAACAATTTCAGTCATAACTATCAATCATAGACGGCATGGGTACCATATATCATGTCGCCATATATATATATATATATATATATATATATATATATGTATATATATAAAATCAAAACCGCACGATGTCGTATTTGGAAATTGGATTTCCGTCATGAACCAAGGCAAAAGATAGTCCTTACCGAATTCGAGACGCTCTAGCCCGCCCCTCAAACAAGCGCGCAGGCAAGCCTTGGATCGTCAAGGCCGGTCCACCGATGTGGATTAAAATTCCTGAACACTGTGTTTCCCCGCCCTATGGGGTGTCACTGGTCATTTCTGACCACACCATCGTCTCCGAAGAGACCGAAGCTACCGAGGCCTCACTTTCCATCATCCACATAAGTAAAATACCCGGGCGTGTAAAACCCAAAGCACCAGTCCTAGCTAGAAGAAAATGCATGTCCTCCCTGAAGTTCGTCTCCCGTTTCTGGCTCATACCGGGGTGTGAGGCTCGCGAAACAACGTTATACACAAAGCTATGCTACACAGGCCATGCTTTGATCATCAACCACAAGACTTTGCTTTTCAACAGAAGCCTTGATCATCTATCACTTAGGCGTGCCACACAGGCAATTCACTCCATGCGACTGATTTCTATCGATATATAACCTATGGGCTCGTACGTCTCAGAGAAGGGCATTAAGCAAGAGAATAAATTCTCTGCCGCCAAACAGATATATATTTAATAGAGATCAATCAGCACAGAACAAAATCCAATGTCAGACACACAGTCCATTTACACGTTCGTTCTGGGTCTGAACGAAACTGGAGGCACTCAATACCTCGCATATCCGTACAATCAACAAGTACGTCTGGGTGGCTACCACTTCAACCCGGTCAAGGTAGCTACTCCTATCATGAGCATCAGTAGCACCCCTCCATTCGATGTGAAGATCATCGGTCTTGCACCATCTTCATATCTTCGACTTTCACTCGTCGGTCAATTATTTGAAATGAGAATTAACTCGGCCTTTTCAAATAATTCACGTATATTTAGAATTTCAAATCAATTCATTTCAATGGTTAAATTATTCGACATCACCAATTTTGTTCTTTAATGTAATTTTCACACTACACACATTCAACCATCAAATATCACATAAATCGAGCCAATTCAGTTTATTTCCATTCCATATCGTTTATAATATTTTATCACGATTTATCGCTATTTTTATTTATTTAAAAATAGTCAATTCATTCAAACAACGCTTCAGGCCATAACGCGGCCGTGGCGCTGTTTTTCTCCATATTTGATTTACACATATCTGAAAATCTAACCGTTGGATCTTCACAAAATTTATATCATTAGAAAGATCTTTTCAAAACGAATCCAACGGTTTTAGTTTCGGGGAAATCCGACGGTCGGATCTCCCGCACTAATCGTTTGAAGTTACGATTTCAAAATATGAACTACAGCGTCGTTATTCGATTTAATTTAATTATATATATATATATATATATAATCGATTCTGGCGCTGTTTTTCTTCATATTTGAATTAAACATTTCAGACAATCCAACCGTTAGATCTTTACAAAGTTGGCGCCGTTGGGAAGATATCTCCAAGGCGAACCCAACGGTTGTGGTTTCGGGAAAATCCGATGGTCGGATCTCCCGCACTAATCGTTTGAAATCACGGTTTCAAAACACGAACTGCAGCCTCGTTATTCACTATATTTTGATTATATTTATATAATATATATAAATATAATTCTTTCATCAATTTCAAAACCCTATCCGCTTTATAGATTTGATAAAAATGATATTTTTATCCAACAGAAAGTTATTTCAACACTTCACTATTTTTAACAATTCATATATATAATAAAGATATGATTTTTATTATAAAACAATTTATTTCAAAACATGAATGTCGTTCAACACATGAATTTCTATTCAACACATGAATATTATTGAAAATTTCGGCAGCATAACGGCAGGGTAGTTAAAACCGGGGTCGTTCCTAGTACGGCTCCTCGCTCTACCTTAAAGCCTCGCAGCTTTTGACAATGGGGATTCGTGCATCTAGTTCGCACGCAGGCGGCATGTTTTATTTTCATTTCCACAATCTATTCAAATTTTGTTTCAATCACCCATGGGTATTTTTTTCCACCCACCACCAATCAATTTCAACCACAAACAATTCTAATCAACCATTCGCTATCAACCAATTTTCACACCAATCACAAACAATAAATATCGTCCATGGTCTGTGGACGAGGGGAGTATATATATATATATTCGTATATAAATATATTTCATATCACTTCAATTTATTTCAACGCACATATAATTTTTACAACGCATATATAACTTATACATCAAACATACAACTTATACAACGCTTATACATGAGGTGTACAACGCTTATATAACCCATACATCGACTATATAATTTATACATCATTGTTTTCCATATCGCTTATAAATTAGAATTCTCACATTGGGTTCCACTCCACCAAAAATAGTAGAAGGCTCATAAAAATATGCGGTCTCTTCTAAAATGTAGAAGACGTCCACACGAGTCCACTGTCTCTTGTTTCACTGGATTCCGACAAGAAACGAAAAAGATATGATTTTTACAAGTTTGCAACACTTAAAAGTGTAAAAATCAATTCAAAATAAATTAGCTGTATACCTCCACTATATCTTCAAAAATAGGTTTTGATTCTGTGTTCAATCCGCGAAGCTAGGGGACAATCGGCCAGCACCACCGCGTAGAGCGTCGAGAGGGCTTCCAGGCGCTGGGTACCACGTTGAACTCGCACGTGGCAGGAGGGCGTGGCGGCGGGTTGAAGTCTTCGACTTCACGAGCACGATTCTCGAGAAAGAAACGACGATAGAGGGCGAGGCTGGTACGGATGTGGAGCTCGTGGGAGGATCTACAAATTACTCCAAAGGAGCAACGTGTTTTGATGCATGTGGGAGGAGAAAAAGAGGAGAGAAGGAAGAAGAGGGTAGCCACCGATCGTTTCAGGGGATTTACGGGGAGAGAGAAAGTAGGGTGGACCAATGATAATTTTTTTATATTTATATATTTTTAAAATTCGAAAATACCCATTATCTCATACGAACTCCAAACCCAACGACTGTCCTCCCTAGCTAAATACCCCCATTCCGAACATAATGGGATATGTTTCGTAGGCCCATTCGACTGTTTTAGTCAGTTTTCATTCAAATTAAAATATAAAACATTCAATATTTTATTTGAACGTACATTTCAATTTGCTGGGGCCACATACTGCTTCTAAAAATTCCCGAAAAATAAATCTAGCTATGTTTTGACGATACGGTCCCAACAAAACTAGTTTTGTCGAATTCTGAGACCGTTTGCAAAATGGCCCTTTTCTGGTCGATCCATTTTAACTGTAATTGACCAAAACGCATTTTCCTTCGCCACGCTCACATATTAACTTCAAAAATTATGAAATTTGAAACCTAGCAATAACTTGACATCCCGGATCCAACAAAAGTGGTTTCGTTGAATCCCGAGGTCATTTGCAAAATGTCTATTTTCACGGGCTATATAAATTCTATAATGACCTTTCTGAAAATTCATTTGGCCATAACTTTTGACTCCCGCTACGAAACTTCGATTTTTCAGATTCGCTAGAAAGATACTCAGTAACAGATTTAGATATTTTTGGTTTCACTAAAATCCGTTTTATTTTGCACCCGGTACAGTCAGTCAAAGTTTGAATTCAAATTTCAAAACTGCCACGCCATTTCAGGCCATGTTTATAATTCAAATTAATTATATTCATTTTCAACATCGATTCAACCACACTTTTCATCGTTATTATTTAAAATATTTATTTTAATTATTTAAAATTCACTAAAATAGCCAATTTAAAATTTTTAAATTGGTTCAGATTTTCCGGGTTGTTACATTCAGGCTCGTTATATATTTAAAATAAATTTATACGTTCTAACTTCGTCGAAAATAAATTTTCCGTCGTTATTATTTAAAATAATTCATTTTAAATATTCAAAATTCATTAAAATCGCCAAAATAAAAAAATTAAATTGGTTCTGATTTTCCGGGTTGTTACATAAGTGGTCTTGTCCGTTTTGAAGTTAAGAATGTTATTCAGTCAAGGTTTGAGAGGTATTTGTACCCAATTAGGGTGTATTATCACCTATTTAGATAAACTTTATTTCCTTCTTTATTCTATTCGATGTTGTCCCATTCGGGAAAACAGTTGCTCATCCCAACTGTTGGTGATATACATTCGATGCACTCAAGCGAAATGAGTGGTCGGTCATGTGTGGCCGGTTTACAAGATGTTCTTGTTGAACTTAGTTCTATTCTCCTATAGAGGTACACTATTAGAAGGTGGTTCCATACCTTGTCATAGTTGGAAATTCATTACCCAATAAGTGCTTGCCATTTTGATCGTATATTATATATATGGAGCGTGAGATGCAAACGTTCCACTAGATTGTTATTTGTTTGATAGACGTTATTATAATATCAAAAGAGTTTTGATATAAAGATTAACGTTTCATTCAAACGGATTTTTGAAAGTCAAATCAAGTGTTTTGGATTCTCATAAGGGAAAAACCCATTCCGTGTTATACGGCGTGGTCTTATGAGATATCATTTATTTTCTCAAACTGTTTTAAATTGTTTACTCATACTAGTCCCTTGACTGACCCAGAGTTTATTTTTCAATGTTTTCCCTAAACTCTTGGGGTCTCAAATTTGTACGAGCAGTCAAGTAGTTTAGGATTTTACAGATTTATCTGAAGGAGCTTGGAGCAGGAGGCTTCAGTTTTAAATATTTAAAGTTTATTCCACTGTGTTGTATTTGTGATGTACTCTGATGATTTATGTAAGTCCAAATACAGTTGTATTTCAAAAATGATTTATGTAAGTCCAAATACAGTTGTAGAGTTTTGAGATCCAACGGTTAGATTTTGAGATAAGTCCAAATCAAAGTTGAATGACAACAGCGCCAAGGCCGTTATTTACCCGAAAATAGATTTTTAAGAAACGTCCTATTTTTCAAATTTTTAAGAATAGGAATAAATTATGTAAATCACAATAAATTATTTGAAAGAGGTTTGGATTGAATATACCAAGTTTGGAAAGTAAAAAGGCTATTATGGAAAAAATGTGCCGTTTTAGCATTGTTATTTGTGATGCTTTGGTTTAGCGATAACTTTTATTCGTTTAACTGGAGAACGTGAATTTTAATGAATGGTTTTGAAAGATAATTTCATAAAAGAATATGAAATGAAATGTTTGATTACAAGAAGTGGAAAATATTTGGAAATTGATATTTTAAAGATGACAAAAGGTTTATAAAGGATGTTTTATAAACAAAGAAAATTTCGATGGCTTTAATCCCATTGTTTAAATGATTTAGAAAACAACAGTACTATGATTTGAAAGTACTTGTGATTATTATTGCGAAATGATTTATCACTTCGGGATATAAAATGATTTGTTATGTTACCAATGATTCAGGTAACCCATGACTAAAAAGTGAGCAATGGGTATGGTTCTTTCTGGATATAGAGGGACATACCATATGGTTCGCTCTGGACATAGAGGGACATACTAGAATTACTAATGAGATGAGAAGGATAGGACCCAGTTGCCTTGTTATTTGAAAGGTAGGAATTTTCAGGCCATTACAATTAGCTTCTTCAATTACTAGCGCCTTTCTTTCCCAATCTTATGTTAAGGAGTTTAGGATTTTTGATTCTAGATCAAAATCAGAGTATTTTTCTCCTAAGCCTAATAATGAATGATAAATATTTTGAAATCTAGAGTGCATGCCATTAATATATTCCTTTTCATTCATTCTAAAATTCTGAAATTGACTTTTAAGCATGGATATCTTGCTTTGCTTTACTTTGTTAGTTCCTTAGTGAGTTACATTGAGTGCTATCTATATACCATATGAGTATTACACATACACATATAGTTAAACTCATTTCTATCCAAAATGCAATGCAACATATTCGTAGCTTTAGCATTTAAATTAGCATCAGTTTTTTGTGAATTTGACCACTCAGAATAGTTGGTAGTAGGAATAATATATTCTTTTTGTGTAATTTTCCAAGTTTCAAATACATTGGCTTGAATATAAATTCTCATTTGTGCAGCCCAGTGATTATAGTTCATGCCTTTAAAATGTGGAGGTCGTGTAGTGGATTGACCTTCTGTGAAGCTTGTGTTCGTTCTGGTGTTAGTGTTATTTTCCATATTATCAAGATATCAAATAACCGTTTTACAATTATAAGATGTCCTGCTCTAATATCAAATGAAAATTGTTAAAGCGGTATGATCATGTAATATAGAACTGAGTGTAAATGCGGAAGTCTTGATAGTCTGATATATTATACTTGATATAGTTATGCAAGTAAAAATTTATTGAGTAAACTAAATAAACTAATGTCATAGATAAGCAGAGCAAAATGCGGAAAATAAAAGTAAATGGCACCTAGGATTTTTATACTGGTTCGGAGCACCGTCCTACGACCAGTCCCAGACTCCTTATGGAATTTCACTAATCAACACCCCCACTTAACCCAGAGGAACATGTATTACAACACCCGAGCAGCCGAACGGGGACCTAACCAGCATAACAAGATTTCACCTCAGCAGCCGTAGAGGACTTCTCGTGTAACGACCCTGATTTTCGAACGATTCATTTTAAATATTTAATACTATTTTAAATATTGAATTGATAATATAAATGGATTTTTATATTAAGTTATCAATTTTTAATAGTCATTTCGATTTAATATCGAATATATTAAATTATTAGAATACGAAAACAAAGTGTAATTTAATTCAGAGTTAAAACTAAATCAAAAATAATTCAAAGGATGAATATAAATTTTATGTGAATATGCACAATGATAATAATAATTTATTATCCAGGAATTAAATTGTTTTGAATTTAATTTATCGGTTTAAATTAATATCTTCTCCAGATGATCAAATGAGGCTTTGAAACTTGTCCCGGTGTGTCCAGAATAGTAGTATAACCCTAAAAATGTCAGTTGTTGGGTTCAGTAAGGAGTTCAAAATAAAGGGTTATTTAAAATTAAAGAATCCCGGTTTTAATTAAAATAAAATAAAATAGAATAAAAAAAATTATAAAATATAATTCCTTCCTCCTTAAGTTAATGTAAAGTACATTGTACATTGTACCATACACTGATCCAATCCCTTAGCTCCTAAGTAATTCTTCATCTTTATAAAACGCAACTATACCCCTCTTATTTCTTTCTCTGTTTTCCTCCTTTCATTCATTATTTCTATATTCTTCTGTTCGATGTTTAATTTACACCGCTCCTCTCCCATCCATGAAATCAAGTTCGAAAACTTCAAAAACAAAAAAATAACGAGAGCTACAAAATATAAATGGTCTAACTTGTTCCCAGATCAAAATCAGATTGAAATTACAACGAAGGCTAGGACATGATACATGGAATCACAACTTTGGGACTGAGCTTCGATGATGATAGGGGATGATGGTTGTTGTTTGTATGCCACACTAGCATTGGTGGTGGCGAGAGGCTACTGTAGTGAAAATGGGTGGAGTTCGACCTCAAATTGGATTGCCCTAAGTCGTTGTTGTGTGATAGAATTTGGATGGCTTGACAATGAAAGTCGCGTTCGATATTAGGGTTCGCTCGAGACTTTGGGATCAACGGTCGCAATCTGGAAAGGGGTTTGAATTCATGGCAATAAGCATCAACTCAAGGACGGATTTTGGAGCAGATCTAATTTGGGAGTTTGGGATTCGCTATTTGGGGGAAGACAGTCACAAACTAGGAGGAACGACGCGATGTTAAGAAAGGCAGTGGTGGAGAGAGTGGCACTGTTCGATGTCATTTTGAGGCTGGTGACGCTAGGATTTTGATGGGCAGCAGTAGCGATCAATAGGAGAATTCGGGATGAAGAGTTTGATGATGGTTCTAATGTGGATTTTCGTGCATTTTAGTAGAGGAGCGGATGAACACTGTTTTGGCTTTCTTACTGTAAGTAGGTTCAATGTTTTCCCTTTAGTCTTTGAAGGGGAAGAAATGGTTAGTGGGGTAAGCATGATTTAAGTTAATTAAATTTTTATCTAATTAGGTTCAAATTATATAAAAGATTTACGAACTTGTAAAATTGGTAATTAATTCATATGATGTCAAATTAGGACAAAACGAAGTACGTTGGGATCATGTTAGGGAATACTTCGCAATGGAATTGGATTGAACCGGACTGGAGCCATTTGGTATTTTTGTTTAAACTAAACACTTGTTTAATTTAATCAAAACCCAATCGTATTTCAAGAAATATAAATCGCGGTGAGTAAATCTCACTCAATTTATTTTTTAGAATTTTTTTTAGTCGTTAAAAATAATTGATGGTTGTTTGGTTGCATTAAAATATTACTGTGGCTATTATTAAATATATATTAGTTATTTAGGGTTAGTGTTTGTGGTTATTATATATATTGGTGATTGGATAGTTCCCGCAGTACCGTTAGCAGATGCCCGCAGTATCATTAGCGGATGACCCTATACGCCCTACGCTATGATAGTAGATGACCTTCTATACCTCGATATCCTGCCTCGAAACTGGATGGGTATTATTTATGTTGGCTAACGTCTGTGGATGCAGGAAAACAAGTTGGAGGGATCCAACTGGGTTCCTCAAAAATATCATTATTTGTTTGATTCATATATATTATCATATATAATGCGTTAGAAAACCTGTGATTGATAACTGAGTGTTTTGGGGTGTTTAAGTATCACTAGGGCCTGAATATTGATTTATAAAAATATCATAAAAAGGATACTTTGAGATTTAAAAGGGAAATCTATTTTTCTAAAATTAGAATTCGAATTTCGAATGGACTAGAAATATTAACTTGTTTTGAATAAATAAAACAAGTATGGAATTTATAAACGATGTTTATAAATTAAATAATACAGGAAATTGAAGTAACGATGTCTATAAATTAAATATTACAGGAAATTGAAGTAAATTTATAAATGGTGTTTTTAAATAAAATGGAATGATTTTCATTGGATAATGCAGAGAATTAAAGTGAATTTAAAAATGGTGTTTATAACTGAAATGGAAAAATCATCATTTGGATAATTTGAATATTTAAATTCAAAAATGAGTTTAAATTGAGGGTTGGGAATCATGTTAATAAGGAACGAGGAAATTATTCCAATGGTTGGAATGAGAATTGAATTAAAATAAATCCGTATGGATTTATGATTTGAATTCGATTAGATCGAATTGATTTAAATAAATATTTTCAGGAAAAGAAAAATATTTGGATTGTATTAAATAGAAGTTTAAATTTTAAATGTGAAAATAAATTCATTGTATATATATGTAATTCATTATAAATAAAGTATTCCAAGTATAGAAATTTGGTTTCAAATGGGTTTTGAAATGGAACTTGTTTAATGTATAAAACAAGGAAGAAAATTTATAAACAATGTTTATAAAGTGGAATAATTATCATGGGATAAATGTGGAATTATAAATTCAAGTATGAATTTGAAAGTGAATTGGAAATTGTTTCGAAAAGGGAACGACGGTTTTTATTTCGGAATTCGGAATATAAACTGAATTGGAAATATCCAAAGGATATATATATTTAGAATTCAATTTCGTGAATTCTGTATAATAATTTATTTCTAACGAAATTAGAAATAATAACAGAAATGGAGTTGTAATTTAATTGATAACTGAGTAATGAAATAATCGACAATTAGGAATAATCAAAATATTAAGTTGAATTTGGAAACTGAATTTATAAATATATTAAAATATATATACATGAACGAGATTGAAATATAAAATAAATGAAGTTTAACGTTTATTTTTAAATATAATTAAAACGAACTCGGCGCGGAGCGGCAGTTCGTAAATTGGCGTTTCGAACTTCAATTGAGTATATAGTACTCAATTTAAGTCGGAATTCTTTGAAACAAAAAGCGCTAGGACCAATTTGATAATAGTTTTCTAATGGAAGAGAAAAATCTAGATTTCGTCTTACAGATTTTGAGTTATGTCAAAATCAATATTTTAGAAAAACAATGTCATAACCATTATTAAACCATAACGGTTTATTTAAATAAATAAAAGGATTTTAAACAAATAAAATCCAAATTTCCACTAGAAAAATTCAGACTTGAGATATAAAATAAATATGAACTCAAGTGGAGTAAGTGAACTGATTTTTGTAACAAAAATCAGATTTTTAATTATTGAATAGAATTAACTAATTGGAAAAATAATTAGTTAATGGAGTTTTGAATCAGAATTAGGCTTTGGATAAGTACATGGGATTTTGTGAATTCATATTCGAAATCGAATATAAAAATTGAATTAAAAATAAAATTCAAGCAAATCAAAATGGTATATGAACGAGATATGTTCAATTAAAAAGTGGAATAGGCAAAAGAGCTAACTAAAGTATAAATTAATGAATTGAGTTAAAATGACCAGATTGAGTTGGAATAAATTAGAAATGGACGCATATGTGTTAAATAGGTATGGAATGAAGAGAATGAAGTTTATAAATTTAGTGCCCGACAAAAAGGTACATGTTTAATTTCCATATAAGGTTTTATGCGCCGAATCGGCAAATCACTTGGCTTTTTATTTTCTTTTTGAATGGAAAGGGCCCAGAGAGGCGTTTTGTACTTGTATCGAGTGACCCGTACAAAGGAGGTTATTCCGGAAATTTAAGGAGTTAGAATATTTTTAAGAAAATTGGATAGCTAGAAAATCAATGTATCGATATATATATATATAATTGAATAAGGAAACGAACTTAAAAATAGAATATTATAAACAAAAAGGAAATTTATAATTAAATCTGGTAAAATTAGAAAAGAGAAACGTATACGGGTTTAAAAATGAATAATTGGTTTTTATGATGTTGATTATTCAAGGTAAGTGGTCTTGTCCGTTTTGAAGTTAAAGATGTTTTCAGTCAAGGTCTGAGAGGTAGTTATACCCCAACTTGATTGATTTCATTTTTAACCGATAAATAGCAAGATCCAGTCTCGAACAGAAATGTTTGAATAAAAGTTAGCGAAATGCAGTATTTTGGGTTGTTTGTAATGATGTTTTACACAATAGTCGATTTAACCCAAGTAAGTGGAATTTTGGAAATATAAAGATAAATATTTCCTAAGTATTTAAATAAATGAACGGCCATGGAAGAGATAAGTAATTGGAATGTTTTCCAATTATAAATAAAATATATTTTCTAAGTATAGAAAATAAAAGAAGGCGATATATGGGAATATTTTCCAAATAGCGTAAGATGCTAAGATGATTATCGAAAATATCGTGTTAACGAATTTGGATAAGGAAATGGAGAAGTGTTTTAATTAATGAAATATTAATTAAAAGGCCCAGTGATTTGTTTGATGCTTTGAATGAATGTTTGTTTTTCTTCGATAGTTAAAGAACCGACTATCGAAGTGTTTGCCAATATCGTTGTCAAAATGGAGAGATCGGTTGGATTATTATCCAAGAACCACTCTGTATTGGAAGTAGCGTTGCGAACCAGATTATATGAAGATAATCGAAGATGGAGTAAAGTTCAAGGATTTTTTCTATTAATGGAAATTGTGCCTTCGGTTTCATTCAATCCCAGAATGAACGTGTATGGACGAGTGTCAGACAGAGTATGTCCAATGATTGTATATGTTGGTATGTATAGATATATATGGTGGCGGAGAATTTATTCTCTTAGCGTAATATCCAGAATATATTTGTGCAAATCAATTAATGATTAACGGATCTGAAAATGTGGCATTCAAAGTGATTGTGTTATCAATGAATAGCAAGTAAGCGTAGCCTCAGTCCTCAACAACCGGTAAATGACAAAAAATCGGGTAGGTAGCATGGCTATGTGGGTAGCTCCCATTAGGGTGTATTATCACCTATCTAAAGAAATTCATTTAATTCCTTATTCTATTCGATGTTGTCCCATTCGGGAAAACGGTTGATGATCCCAACCGTTGGTGACATACATTCGATGCACTAAAGCGAAATGAGTGTCGGTCATGTGTGGCCGAGTTACAAGATGTTCTTGTTGAACCCAGTGTATTCTCCTCTAGAGATACACTATCAAAAGGTGGTTCCATACCTTTCATAGTTGGAAATTCATTACCCAATAAGTGCGTGCGGTTTTGATTGTATATTATGTATGTGGAGCGTGAGATGAAAGCGTTCCACTAAATTTCTATTTATTTGATTTAGACACTATTATAATATCAAAAGTGTTTTAATATAAAGATTATCGTTTTCTTTCAAAAGGATTTGAAAGTTAAATCAAGTGTTTTGGATTCTCATAAGGGAAAAACCCGTTCCGTGTCATACGGCGTGGTCTTATGAGATATCGTTTAGTTTCTCAAACTGTTTTAAATCGTTTACTCATACCAGTCCCATGACTGACCCAAAGTTTATTTTGTTTTCTTTTACCTAAACTCTTGGGTGCCCAAATTTGTACGGGTAGTCAAGTAGTTCAGGATTTTATAGATTTATCTGAAGGAGCTTGGAGCAGGAGGCTTCATTGTTAGATATGTTTACCGTTTTTATTTCCGCTGTGTTGTAAGTGTTGTAATCTGATAATTGTATGATATACAGTTAAAATTTTGTATTTCAAAAGTTATGATATATTATATTTTGTTCTGCTGCGATGTGAGATTCTGTGTTGTTATTTCTGTTCTTCTTCTACCTTTTTCTTCTAAAAAAGTGATTCGTATTTGTAACGACCCGGGTTTTCGCGATCCTGGTTATCGACATAAACTCAATGTCGACTATCCAAGCATCGGAAATACCGGAAAGTTAATGAAAGAAGTTATAGGGTGAGGATAGATAAGATAGAAAATTAGAATAGAAGAAGAAGAACATACAATATCAGAGTAAACACGAATCTCACAGTGGAACGAATAAAATATATTATACAACATAACTTGAAAATACAAGTCTGTCATTTGAGTATAAAACTTACATCACAGCAGAAATAAATAATAGCTATATAATCATGAAGCCTCCTGCTCCAGCTCTCCAAGTATATCTGTAAAAAACCTGATTACTTGACTGCCCATACAAATTGGGCACCCAAGAGTTTAGGGAAAACAAAACAAAATAAACTCCGGGTCAGTCATGGGACTGGTGTGAGTAAACAATTTAAAATAGTTTGAGAAAATAAAAGATATCTCATAAGACCACGCCGTATAACACGAAACGGGTTTTTCCCTTATGAGAATCCAAAACACTTGATTCAACATTCAAAAACCTTTTGAAAGGAACGATAATCTTTATATCAAACTCATTTGATATTATAATAATGTCTATCAACCACAATATAATAATCATCTAGCAGAACGCTTTCATCTCACGTTCCACATACATAATATATAATCAAAAACCGCGGGCGCTTATTGGGTAATGAATTCCAACTGGCAAGGTATGGGACCACCTTCCGGCAGTGTATCTCTAGAGAGGAATACACCGGGTTCAACAAGAACATCTTGTAACCCAGGCTAAACATGACCGGTCACTCATTTCGCTTAAGTGTACCAAATGTATTATCACCAACGGTTGGGATCGGCAACCATTTCCCGAAAGGGAAAGCATCAAAATAGATTATAGAAGTAAATGGAATTTCTCTAGATAAGGTGACAATACACCCTAATTAGCAGCTAACCACTTAGCCATGCGACCTACCCGATTTTATACCATTTCCGGTTGTGAGGCTAGAAGCCATAATGTATCCTTCACAAACCACATCTTCATTCACTTTGAATGTCACATCATCATACCCGCTAAATCACAAATTGATTTCTCCAAACATATCATGGGTAAACAATTAAGAGAAACGAATTCCTCCACCACCAAACGTGATTACGTTTGAAGAGATTAACTTACACGATGTGAAAACCCGTAACTTCCCCGTAAAGGAAAGCGGCGGATAGTTCGAGAACAAACCACAACAGAACACATACAGAAGAACATTTCATTGTATATTACAACAATGCATCAGATTACAAGAATATACAGAGTATAAATGAATATTACACAGAAATATCAGAGATTTAAATTACATTTAAATATATCGCAGCGGAAAATAATACAATACACAACTAGAAGTAGATATACGGATACAAAGCTTTCCGGATATCGTTCCAGCTGTAAACCAGGATCCTGTGAATATAAATCTGCAAAACCTAAACTACTAGCTGCCCGTGTCAAAATAGGGGCACCCAGAGTTTAGGTTAAAACAATAAACTCCAGGTCAGTCATGTGACTGGTGTGAGAACTAAAACAGTTAATCTTTATTTTTAAAGTTAGGTAAATCAAGGGACCACGCCGTATAACACGGAACGAGTTTCCTCCCAAGAATACCAGTGCATAAAACAAACAGCGCAATGCTAAATAAAGAAAAATGAAGCTGTGATAAGACCCAGGTCCTATCACACAATGCAACGCAAGCCGGGGGATAGGGTTTTCCCTTATAACAGCCAAAGAATGCTTGATACGTTTAAAACAAATTATTTGATACTATAATAAGTGTATGGTGTCAAAACAATTTCAATCATAAATATCAATCATAGGCGGCATGAATGCCCCATAACACTATGTCGCCATATACAAGTTTACAATCAAAACCGCAAAACGTCGTATTGGAAGTTGGGTTATCATTTATGGTATGAACCGAGGCTAGGGGCAAGATCCTCTACCGATTCGAGACAATCTAGCCCATGTCTCAGGTCCCAGACTCAGGTGGGCCTTGGATCATCAGGGCCGGTCCACCGATGTGGATTATTATGCCTGAACACTACGTTTCTCCGCCCTTTGGGGTGTAAGCCTGGCCCGTCAGCCGACCAGAAGCATCGGCCGAAACCGATATCACGAGGCGCCTCGCTTTTCAGCAAGTAATAATAAGCAATATCCACATGAGTCAAACTCGTCAGCCAGTTCAAGCACTGACGCCACTCCTAACTAGAAAGAAACGCATGTCCTCCCTAAGGTCCGTCTCTCGTTTTTAGTTCATACCGGGTGTGATACTCGCGAATCAACGTTACACAAAGCTACGCCCCAAAGGCCTTGCTTCGATCATCAACCACAAGACTTTGCTTTTCAACAGAAGCCTTGATCATTTGCCACTTAGGCATGCCACACAGGCAATTCACTCCATGGGATTGATATCCATCAATATATAACCCCTGAGCTCGTACGTCTCAGAGAAGAACGTTAAGCAAGAGAATAAATTCTCCGCCGCCAAACAGATATATATTTAATAGAGATCAATCACACGGACTAAAATCCAATGTCAGACACACACAGTCCATTTACAAGTCCGTTCTGGGTCTGAACAAAACCGGAGGCACTTTCCTCGCATATCCATCCATCTCCAAGTACGTCTGGACGATCACCAACTGTTTCCATCTTCTTGGGTGTACAGCCCAATCAAGATCATCAGTAATCACCCAAACAACGTGAAGACTTCCGGTCTTCGACCACCGTCTTCATCTTCGACTTATCGTCGTATCAGTTATTCAGAATGGGATAAACCCGGTCTTCCCGAATAACTCGCGTAAATTTTAAATAAGTGTTACACAAACACAACATACGCCTCATTCCAATTCATCAGTCACTAACCGTAAATTAATCAAGAGAATAATTCCCCAAATATTAACCCCGAAGGCCAAAACCAACATCAGATCAATATCCAGAAAACAATTCTGCTTAGCTAACCGACAGTTAGTTTCTGATTTCACATTCATAGGGAAAGGTTCCCATTAATTTTATCCAAGATAATTTCTTGAATTTGTTCTCTAATCTTCCTTTGAATTTCGATTTCAACTAATCGGGATTAACGAAACTTACCGAAGTAATCATTTGTTTTAATTTCCCAATCCCAACCTATTTATCCCATGAAGTAAAACTGGTAATACTTCATATCTAACACCTCAGTGTTATCGGTAAATTCAATTACCATTTCACGTTCAAATCTAATTAAAGATTTAACTATCGCCTGGAGCAAAACTGGTGATATTCCATTCTCGACCATTTCAATCTAATTAAAGATTCATTAAAACTCCACTTAGTTTTAATCGTTAACTGGGTTAAAGAATCCGTGTCATTTAAAACACGGTTCACGATAAACCCAAAGTCCCGTTCATTAATTATCGGGTTAAAGAACAGGTGTTATTTAAAACACTGTTCACGATAAACCCAAAAATCAATATCAATTCAATTTCAATTAAATATTATTTAATTGGTACACTTCATTAAATCTAAATAAAAAGATTTAATCTTTTCTCAACTGGGTTCAAGAACAGTGTTAGTGAAGACACCATTCACGACAAACTCAAATCACATTTGATATTCAATACAAGGCTCTGAATAGAAAATATACTGGCTTATATTCAATATCAAATTCAACGACTAAGAAATATCGCATTGGAAATAACGATATATATATATATCTTTCAAATTTCCATAACAACATTTGTATAATCACGAAATCCAACATCGAAATATTCCGAAGACAATTTCGATTCAAATCCATTCCAATGCAATCATTGGAAATTTTGGTTATTTTCGAAACCATTTCAAATTCAATTTATTTATTTAAAAATAAATAGAATTATAATTCTAGTTCAAAACTAGTTCATTTCGATAAAAATCTATTTTTATCTTTTCAAATATGGAGTTTTTCATCCCAATTCTTTCTAAATCATTTCTTATGATTTTACACAAATTATTACTATTTTTAATAATTTTATCAAGGCCCGTACAGTCGATTTCCTTCAACGGCCATCGAACTGCACTTACAGCGACCTTTTTCAAATTTGATTTGGACATAATTCCAAATCCAACCGTTAGATTTCTAATTTCTAATATTCCTTAGAAAGCTCTTTTCGATACGAACCCAACGGTTCCGGTTTTAGGAGAATCCGACGGTCGGATCTCCCGTAATGTCTGTTTGAAATAAATGGTCGAAATTCACGAACTGTCGCGGCGCGGCGCGTTCTATTCAGGCCATTATATTATATATATAATATATATTTCGTCGATTTCTATTTAAAACGAATTATATGAATAGTTTTAAATTCGTTTCAAAAGCAATTTCAACTTCCTTTTCAATTCAAATCAAAATTGAATTCTTCTTTATAAATTCGTTTTAAAATTCATTTCTATTCAATTCAAATTTCAATTCAATTTGAATTCGTTTTCAATTCAATTCATTTCGAAATCGTTTTCAATTCAATTCATTTCGAAATCGTTTTCAATTCAATTCATTTCGAAATCGTTTTCAATTCAATTCATTTCGAAATCGTTTTCAATTCAATTCATTTCGAAATCGTTTTCAATTCAATTCATTTCGAAATCGTTTTCAATTCAATTCATTTCGAAATCGTTTTCAATTCAATTCATTTCGAAATCGTTTTTAATTCAATTCATTTCGAAATCGTTTTCAATTCAATTCATTTCGAAATCGTTTTCAATTCAATTCATTTCGAAATCGTTTTCAATTCAATTCATTTCGAAATCGTTATATATTCAATTCATTTCGAAATCGTTTTCAATTCAATTCATTTCGAAATCGTTATATATTCAATTCATTTCAAAATCGTTATATATTCAATTCATTTCGAAATGAATAAAATCGATATAAATATCGTTCACGTAAAAATGGCGTCAATCTAATCAACATGGCTTCATAAATTTCTATTTTCAAATATTCTATTTCAAATATTTCCTTTTTCAAAATAGTTGTTATTATCAAAATATTTCGTTCAACACATGACCAATCTCAATGGATGAGTACTGTCAACACATGAACCTTTATTTTATATTGATAAAGATGTAAATTTTATTATCAAAATATTTCGTTCAACACATGACCAATCTCAATGGATGAGTACTTTCAACACATGAACCTTTATTTTATATTGATAAAGATGTAAATTTTATTATCAAAATATTTCGTTCAACACATGACCAATCTCAATGGATGAGTACTGTCAACACATGAACCTTTATTTTATATTGATAAAGATGTAAATTTTATTATCAAAATATTTCGTTCAACACATGACCAATCTCAATGGATGAGTACTGTCAACACATGAACCTTTATTTTATAATATTCTTTATTTTCTAAATTGGAATGAGGCCCAATCAATCACCATATAATGTTAATTATATGGATTTTCATACAACACATGTATATAATAGCATTGAAAAATAATCAACCATCAACCAAAGTGCACTACACTGTATAAGCATCAAATATAGACATTTAACGCTTATAGCAGCCTGTCAATCAATCGATCGACATATTTAATGAATTAGGATGAGTGAACTTCAAGTTTCATCCCAACACCCATGTGGGGTTTCAAACAATCAAACACAGATTTTATTTGTGCAGTTGGGCGATGTGTAAAATTTATCGACCCCATCAGTGTCCTTCAAATAGGTGTACATAAACAAACCGTTCGGTTTGTAAATGAATATTTTATTTTATTCAGTTCACGTTAAAAATTATATTTTTAACGATAAAAACATTTTTATTTCAACATATGAATTTCTATTCAGTTCATTTATTCAATAAAATGATATTTTTATTTTTCTAACATATTTTAGAAAATTTCGGCGGCATAACGGCACGATACTAGAAACGGGACAAGGCCTAGCCTTATCCCCGGTCCAGTGAAGGCCCACGCCATTCACACATCAATCAAATCAATTCATTTCACCACACAAATCAATTTCAATCAAATAATCTAACTAATTTTTGCAATCAAACAAACAAGTCCATGGTCTGTGGACGATTGTATTGGGTGCTACTAAGCACTGTCTGCATCCTAGTATATATATATATCTAGAAATGAAATTGAAGAGTGAGAAATTCTCACCGAAAGCTATCCAAACATCTTGACTCTTCTTTGATATAAATCTTCTTCGTTCTCGCCTTTTTGTTACCTTCGTTGCCCGCTTTCACTACCTATGTAAAAATCGAATTTTTACTTCGCTATTCAATATATAAAAATCATATTTTTATTTCGAAGTTCAATATATAAAAATCATATTTTTATTCCGAAGTTCAATATATAAAAATCATATTTTTATTCCGAAGTTCAATATATAAAAATCATATTTTTATTTCGAAGTTCAATATATAAAAATCATATTTTTATTCCGAAGTTCAATATATAAAAATCATATTTTTATTCCGAAGTTCAATATATAAAAATCATATTTTTATTCCGAAGTTCAATATATAAAAATCATCTTTTTATTTCGAAGTTCAATATATAAAAATCATCTTTTTATTTCGAAGTTCAATATATAAAAATCATATTTTTATTTCGAAGTTCAATATATAAAAATCATATTTTTATTCCGAAGTTCAATATATAAAAATCATATTTTTACTCCGAAGTTCAATATATAAAAATCATATTTTTATTCCGAAGTTCAATATATAAAAATCATATTTTTATCTCGATGCCATATAGATAAAAATTCCTTTTCAAAAATATAGATTTCGCCTTTTCAAATACGAAGTTTTCGCCTTTATAAAAATAAAGTTTTCGCCTTTATAAAAATAAAGTTTTTATTTTTCATATAAAAATCTAATTTTTAACCAATTTAAAAATCTAAACTTCGACTAATTAAAATTCTCAGTTTTTAAAATCATTATAAAAATTCAGTTAAATGAAAATAAATAATAATAAAAAATAAAAAAACAGAACTTACAGTGAACGGAGGGGGGGGGGGTTCTTCGTCGGAGGGGTGCTCTGGGCTTCCAGCGGTGGCGGTCTACGGTGGTCCAGGGCGGGGTGGTTGCGTTGGAACTGGCGGCGCTAGGGTTTGCTCAGGTTCCGGTTTCGAGGTCTGTCGATCTTCAGACGGGGAAGGAAACGACGGTCGAGATGCTGAGGGGAGGGGGGTTCGCCAATGCTCGCCGGAGATGGGGGAAAGTTCGTCGGAGGAGGCGCGACGACTGGTTGGGGGGGACGACGGGCGATTTAGGGCTTTTTTTTTCTTGTCCTCTGCTAACTGAAATCGAGGGGCCAAAGGTTATAGGGAGGAGAGGGTTATATTTTATTATTATTATTATTATTATTATTATTATATTATTTATCATTAAAAAGCAACTTTTATTTTCGACCTCTAAACGAGGCCCACTGCCTGTCGCCCATAGCGTTTTACCCCCATTCCGAACACAATGGGATATGTATCGTAGGTTGATTCGATAGTTGCAATCAGTTTCCGTTGAATTTACATTTAAATCATTATATTGAATTTTAAACGTACATTTCAAATTACCGGGGTCACATACTAACTAGAAAAATTCCCGAAAAATATTTTCTAGCTTCGTATTGATGATACGGTCCTAACAAAAACTAATTTCGTCGAATTCTGAGACCGTTTGAAAAATGGCCATTTTCCAGTCGATTAAAATCAACTGAAACTGATCAAACGTGTTTTCCTTTGCCACGCTCATATATTGATTCGAAAAATTATGAAATTTGAAACCTAGCAATAATTTGACATCACGGATCCAACAAAAGTGGTTTCATCGAAATCCGAGGTCGTTTGCAAAATGTCCATTTTTAAGGGCCTGAATTCTATAGCGACTATTCAGAATTTTCAACTGGACATATCTTTTGATTCCCGCTATGAAATCTCGATTCTTCGGATTCGTTGGAAAGATACTATCAAATAGATCCTTTGATTTCTGGTTTCACTAAAATCCGGATTGTTTTGCACCCGCTACATTCAATTGAAGTTTGAAATCAAATTATCGAACTACCGCGCCATTTTCTATTCTATTTATAATTATATATAATTATTTATATTCTAACGACGACGTATATAATATATACGTTCGAATTATATTCAAAATAAATTTCTCGTTGATTTTATTTAAAATAATTCATTTTAAATAATTAAAATCCGCCAAAATTGCCAAAATAAAAATTTTAAACTGGCCCAGATTTTCCGGGTTGTTACACACGATCTATTAAATATACTCCGTCAGACATTCTTCCATACAGGTCGTCCTGGGACTGGACAAACCGAAGGTACTATTCTGTAAATCCATCTTAGGCAATTTCTACCTAGAATTTACTGAACTGCCCTTGCATAACTCCGTCTTCAATTATTTTCATCATATTTGATTCGCAATGCTAATGCCCATACGGAGTGGTTTTCAGATAATAAATATGATCCCAGACTCTCCGTATTGACAACGGAAAAATGGTCAAAAACTTTGATAGTCGGTGATTTAACTATCAAAGAAAAACTTGTGTGCAAACAACGATTTTATTTTCCAGATGGAAATTCTGTCGATCAATCATCAATCAACATTTATTCATTTCCCCATTTCTCGTTTCCATATATTCATCAACTCCTTATTTTCTAATTTTAGAAAATATACGTTATTAACTTTGGAAAACGTTTCCATTCATGATTCACGCATCACTATCTTCTCACATATATCAGTCTCTAACTGTAAACTAGTAAGAGAACAACCCCCTACGTATTAACCCCGAAGGCCGAAACCAACATCAGATCAATACCCAGACAGCTGTTCAACTTAACTAATCTCCAGTCAGTTTCTAATTCCTTTAACTCCATTTTAAATTCCTATTTCAAACTCTATTTCCTTTATAAATATTTTATTAGCAAAATATTTACTTTAATCTAATTTTCACACAGAATGTGAAAAATATTTCTTTATAAAATCAAAATAGTTTGATTTCGTATTTAAAAACAATATCTCAAACCTAAATTCTATTTATATTTTTATTTGCAAAATATTCATACAAATCTTATTTCATTTTCAACATTTATAATCTCATTTATAATTCCCTTTATTTAATTCTATTTATTCTATATAAATCCTTTAATATAATTCTATTTATATTTTTATATAAATCCTTTTATATAATTCTATTCATTTAATATAAATCCTTTTATATAATTCTATTCATTTTATATAAATACTTCATTTTCAATATTCACTTTGAAGATTTCCTTTTTACATTCCAGTATTTCATATGGTATTTAAAATACCAAATAACATGACCAGTGTCATCATAATCAATCACAGATTTTATATCACATCATATACCACAATATATGAAAACAAACAGTATTATAATATTGAGGAATCCAATTGGATCCCTCCAACATGTCTCCCTGCATTCACAGATGTTAAACTATATAAATAATATCGATTTCATTTCATTATGAAATATTCTGATAAACAGAATCAATATTTGATTAACGATTTATATATATATATATCGTTATCGATAATTTCAACCAATAAATCATCAATTCAACCAAACAATCAACACACAGAAATCAATCATCATTTATCAATACTAGATTATATTTATAAAAATATAAACTGTACGGAGTTAGTGAGATTTACTCACATTGGTCTTCGTTCATATGATCCCAACGGACCTTGTTTTGTTCGATTCTGATCATGTATGAGACAGTTATCAATTTTATATGTTTGTAAAAAAACGATCATTAACTAATATAATTAGTTATTATTTAAACTCCTAATTACCAATTAAATTCTTATTGTCGAATCTTTTAATTACTCCTTCCATTGTTCCAGATATAGAACCCTCCTATTCACTCCCTATACCAAATGCACGCAACTCTCCAGTCAAATTCCTCCTTAATTCTCTTTGTTTTTTCTTTTCTTTTATAATACTGGGCTTAAAGTATCAGCTCACTCAAAAACATGACTCGCTCTTGCTACAGCACCCTCTTCTTCTTCTACCTGCCGCGATGAACTACCTGGAGCACAACCAAATGACGTGTTTTCTCCTCCCTACATCTCCCTCTCCTATTAATGATTTCAAAAACCAAATACATCATTACTCTCCTTGTTCAAAACCGTACCACCCCATATCCATTTCATCAAACTCGCACTTGTTTCTCCCCAAACCCGGATCGCTACTCCCAGAACTCAACTGGCCATTGCCGACATTCAGTTGCTCTTATCTCCTCCTCCTCATCATTGTTAGCCAAACAAAAAACACAGTAATACTTCTCATTGAAAACGCTATCAAACCATACTAATAAGATTGAACTCGATGTTAATCCTCTCACCGCGACTCCAGGCATCTCATGCTCCCTGTACAATGTCGATCGAACCTCCTTCACCTCGAATCCACCCTAATTTCATGCGCAACCTCCATTCGACCTCCTCAATTCATATACAAACTTGAAATCGATCATTACTTCATAAATCGCTCACAGCGATACGCCCTAGCTTCACGAAACTCCACTATAAAAGTATCGCACCTCCAAAATTAGCACCGCAACCCATAAAATTTGTACGAGGTTGAAGAGTATACCACTAGGAATTGTAATATATACATATAGTGATTTATTGTATTTGATTTTCTTTTTAATGATTTTTCACAAGTAACGATTTGGTTTGGATAAAAGAACTGGCGGCATTCTTTGGTTTGACCAGAAGAAAAAATATCCTTAGGTTAGAAAGATTAGGATGTATTTATAGGTAAATTTTATATTATTTTAGTATGTTGTTATATTGATTTTTATTCAATTGTTATGAGTATTTATCATTTAAAAATCTGTATAGTCACATACGATACCCAAAAATCATGAAAGTGGGCATGCAACTACAGTTCGACATTACAGACCAAACGAGACTTGTTTTGTCGAATTCCGAGTCCGTTTGCTCACACAGCATATTTTTAAAGTCAAATTATTGACTGTATTTCACATTCAAATTCTGAACGGCCACATACTGATTCCAAAAATCACGAAAATTGAAATGTAATAATAATTAAATATTCTAGATCCAACAAAATTGGTTTCGTCGAAAACGGAGGTCATTTGTAAAAATGGCTATTTTTAAAGCTCTAAATAAACCCATTTAAATATTAATATATTTAAAAATAATTAAATTTAATATTTATAAATAAATATTATCGTATATATTCACACAGAATATAATCTAGCTCCAAAAGAAATATATCTGGATTCATCACTGGATATTTCAAAATTCCAGATTATATCAATATTCAACTTATATATAAAAATCCATTTATAATATATAATATAAATGAATCATTATAAATTATAAAGGAATTCCATAGCAACTTTTCTAAAATTTGATTTGGACATAAATCAAAATCTACATGACGAAATCCCGATTTTTCTCTTCCATTAAAAAAATATACTTCACCAGCTCCGAACGTTTCTTATTTCATAGAAATCCGACTTAAAACGAATTCTGTATATTCATTAAAAGTTCGAATCGCCAAATTACGAATTGCCGCGTGATTTCGAGCTCGATTATAATTATAATATAATTATACGTTCAACTGTCGTTTATATAATATATTCGTCAATATAATTCAACTCTAAACTGAATTATATATTATAAATGATCCAATTCACACAATATTGTGAATTCCACTATTTCCGACTATTTCGAAAATTAAACATATTGTTATATTATTTATATTAATTAAATATTCAATATTATTTAATTAAACAACCATATAATATTACCAAACCATTATTTAAATAATTAAATAAATTATTTATTATCCATTAAAAAATACGAGTCGTTACAGTGTTTCTGTGATATTGGGGTTTGACGTGTGATGTATGTAGTCAACTTAGATAGTACGGATTTGCGGTTCATTACATCTCGCCTGAGTAGCATAGCAAGACTTGAACAATTTTTTTTGACTAAGTATGTGTTCTGAATAACACTAATAAGTCACAGTTTGAGTACACCCTTCTTATTATCTTCTCCTTTGTATATATAAGTGAAAGCAAGTGAAGAAGAGAGAAGGAAAGTGATTTATAATCATGTAGTATTGAATATTTGAGAGCATAAGTGAATTTGAACAGAAAATAGATAAGAATCAGAGATTAGATAGTTCAAGAAAGCTCAGAAAGAATGGGTTATTGAAACAACTGATTTTGAAGTATATTTATAATAAATAAAAGATTGTAATCATTCGTAAAAATGTTTGATTAAAAGATACAGTCATAACTCTTGATTTAAAAAGTTGACTCTTTAAAAAGTCACAACCTGTAACGACCCGTATTTTTCAGTATAATAATTAATCTATTTAATTATATAAATAGTAATTCAGAGAATTAAATGGTCGTTAAATTAAATTATATGGATTATTTAATTAATTTAAATAATAGAATAATATATTTAATTCGGGAATAATCAGAAATATTGGAATTTACAATATTCTGTGAATTGGATTATTTCTAAGATTTAATTCAGCTTAGAATTGAAATAGAATAACGAATATATTTAAATAACGACAGTTTGAACGTATAATTATATTATAATTAAAATCGAGCTTGAAATGGTGCGGCAGTTCGTTATCTAACGATTTGAACTTCAACTGAATATACATGGTCCGTTTTAAATCGGATTTCTGTGAAATAAGAAACGTACGGAGCTGGTGAAGTATATTTTTCTAATGGAAGAGAAAAATCGGGATTTCGTTGTGTAGATTTTGATTTATGTCCAAATCAAATTTTCAGAAAAACAACGCCATAACCATTTCAATTTTTATAAAAGGATTTAAATATAAATCGAATATCGATATAACCCTGATGATGAAATATCGAGCTGTAAATCCATATATAATTATTCTGGAGCTGTATGGTATTCTGGTGTGAATATATACGATAATATAAATTTATTTATATTTAATTTAATTATATATAAATATATTTATATATTTAAATGGGTTATTTAGAGCTTTAAAAATAGCCACTTTTGCAAATGAAGTCGGAATTCGACGAAACTAATTTTGTTGGATCCGCAACATCAAATTATTGCTAGATTTCAAGTTTCGTGATTTTGGGGGTCACTGTGTGGCCGTACGGATTTTTAATGTGAAAAACAGTTAGTATTTCGACAGTTAAAAATACCCTGTGTGAGCAAACGGAGTCGGAATTAGACGAAACCAGTTTCGTTGGGACCGTAATGTCGAACTCTAGCTACATGTCCAGTTTCGTGATTTTTAGATGTTATGTGTGATCATAGGAATTTTTAAGGACAAATGTAAATAGCGATTCATTAAAAATGAATATAATAATCGATTAAAAAAAATATAAAAACCTATCTATATAATACCCTCAACTTTTTCTAACCCTAACCTAATTTTTCCACAGTCAAAAAAATGCGCCGTTACCTCCTTAGAAAATAAACAGTAAATTTCTTGAGTTGGAAAATCGAAACAATTTCAATAAATTCCAAACAATTACAAAGCTGAGTTCTTTGGGTTGGCAGAGGGTAGCTGTTCGATTTAGTACCACTTTTGAGAGGTGCAATGCTTGTTTGATGAGCACGACAGGTTCCAGCGAGAGGTTTAGGTTGCTAGGGTTTTTGATTTTGTGAGTTTGGTGATTCGATTGAGGAGATGATGGTTGTAGTTGACATCAGGGTGGAGAATGACACGTTGTGGCAAACTTTGGGTAGGATTGGCGTCAAAAAGGGTCGGACTGGTACTGTTCCTGCTCGAGAATTGCTGAAGGACGCACTGGTCCTGGAGCATGCGAGTTTCGATTGAGGAGGACCGGATTGTTGCTCGGGAGAAGAGGAGTCCATTGCAACCTCCCGTTTGTGTTTTAGCGAAGGATGGAGGGAGAAAGATGAATGGGAAGGTGACGTTAATGGTGTGTAATCAGGAGGAGGCCACGGCAGTGTTTTGGGAAGAAGAATAAAGGGGTGGGTTCGAGTGTTTTAGTGGGCCGAATGATTTGGTAAAGGCCTGATATTTAATAAATTAAAGTTTAGTTTAAATTTTAAATTGTATTAACTTGTAATTTAAATATCTCCCTCATACTTTATCAGAATTAGACGAAACAAGATCCGTTGGGATCGTATGGACGGACACTACACGATGGAACTGACTGGAAGTCCATCGGAGCTCGTTACAATTTATAGCAAAATAAATTGTCCATCCGAATCAAGCGATGGTTATCGTTATTAACGATGATCCTCCAATGTGAGTAAAACTCACCAACTCTGAATAGTTATATTTTTATAATGTATTCTTAGAACTGATAATTATCTGTTGATTGTTGTGTGTTAACTGTTTGGTTGAATTGCTTATGTATTAGTTGAAATTATAGATAACGATATGTATATATAAATCGTTAATCAAATATTGATTCTGTTTAACCGAATATTTCATATTGAAATGAAATCGATGTTAATGATATCGTTTAACATCTGTGATGCAGGGAAACAGGTCGGAGGAATCCAACTGGATTCCTCAACATTTATTTTACTGTTTTTCATATATATTGTGATATATGATGTGATTTACAATATGTTGTTGATTGTGTGTGTTTGTGTAACGACCCGGATTTTGAGCGGCTTTGGTTATCGACGTAAGCCCGACGTCGATAACCAAACATCGAAAAATCCCGGTAGTTAATGAAAGAAATTAGAAGGTGAGAATAGATAAGATAGAAACTTAGAATAGAAGAAGAAGAAGAACATAACATCAGAGTAATACGAACCTCACAGCGGAACGAATAACATATAATAGATAACATAACTTTGAAATATAACAGTTATGTATACAATAGCACTTATCAGAGTACAGCACTTACAACACAGCGGAATATAACTATAGCTATATGATCTTGAAGCCTCCTGCTCCAAGCTCTTCCAATATATCTGTAAAACCCGACTACTTGACTGCCCGTACAAATTTAGGCACCCAAGAGTTTAGGGAAAACAACAAATAAACTCCGGGTCAGTCATGTGACTGGTGTGAATAAACTCAAATCATTTAAAACAGGTATATGATATCTCATAAGACCACGCCGTGAATACGGAACGGGTTTTTCCCTTATGAGAATCCAAACATTTTTGCAAAGCAATATCATTCTGATATTAAAATAATGTCTAAGTACAAATAAATATCAGTCTAGTAGAAACGCTTGCATCTCACGTTCTACATATATAGTATACAATCAAAATCGCAAGCACGTATTGGATAATGGATTTCCAACTATGACAAGGTATGGAATCACCTTCCGATCAGTGTACTCTAGGAACGATACACTGGAGTTCAACAAGAACATCTTGCAACTCAGCCACACATGACCGACCACTCATTTCGCTTGAGTGTATCGAATGTACATCACCAACGGTTGGGATCAGCAACCGTTCCCGTATATATATATGGGACAGCATTGATAGATTTAAGAAACAAATGAATATTCTCTAGATAGGTGATTTTACACCCTACTTCGGTGCGACCGACTTAGCCATGCTGCCTGCCCGATTTCTGTCATTGCCGGATGATGAGGCTAGAAGCTACGCTTTATCATTACATCAGATTCACTTCGAATGCCACATTGTCAGATCTATCAGAATCACTAATTGACGTCTACAACCATACATTATGTGTCAGCTAAAAGAAGTTTCCTTCTCCGCTTCCACTCTTGGTATAGTTGAAGAAATCAATGTACGTGACCGTCTGGAAATACTCTGTCAGACATCCACCTTCATTCACTTAGAAATGTCACATCGTCATACCCGCCAAATCACAAATTGACTTATCCAAAAATAACACGGGTATACAGCTAAGAGAAATGAATTCCTTTGCCACCAAACGTGAATACGTTTGAACAGATCAACTTACGCGATCTATTGGATATACTCTGTCAGACCTTCGTCCATACAAGTTGTCCTGGGACTGGACAAACCGAAGGCACTATTCTGTAAACAGGATAGCCCTTGCATTTTACTCCGTCTTCAATTATCTTTGGTATATATGATTCGCGACGCTTATGCCAATACAGAGTGGTTCTATGGATAATAATCCAACCGGTCTCTCCATATTAACAACGTTAAAATGGTCAAAACTTCGATAGTCGGTGAGTTAACTATCAAAGAAAAACAAGTGTGCAAACAACGATATTATTTCCAAATGGAAATTATATCGAACAAACATCATTTAACATAAATCTCTTTAGTTCATTTATTTACTTATCTTCTATTTCCCTATATTCAATATTTCTTATTTTCTTTTATCAGAAAACATTTCTGATTCTCGTTTGGAAAACATTTCCAAAACTCCTTTACGATCAAACCTTACCATTTCTTAGTTAAGAAGGAAGTCACTCAAGTTGGGGTATAATTACCTCTCAGACCTTAACTGAACAACGTCATAACTTCGAAATGGTCAAAGTTTATCTTTTAATCTTTAACAACTTCTTTACGCCTTTCTCGGATCCAATTTTACTATTCTACTTCTATATTTAAAACATTGGTTATAACGATAACGTTATAATCCCTACTTTCGAATTATCTAACTTTAATTATAACTTCTATTCTTTTTAGTGAATAATTAACCTAACACTTATTTATTTATAAATAAATAAATCTCTATTTAAACACTGGAAAGTATAAGTACTTTCCCGAATTCGATATAATCGAATTTGTCGATTAACTCTCTTCGAGAGATCTCTATTTGATTAACTCTTCTTTGAATAACCTATATTCGATTAACACCTTCTCGAATAAACGATATTCGATAATCTCTCTTCGAATAACTAATATTCGATAACTCCTTTCGATGAAACTAACATCGATAACTCCTTTCGATGAGGCTAACATCGATAACTCCTTTCGATGAGGCTAACATCGATAACTCCTTTCGATGAAACTAACATCGATAACTCCTTTCGATGAAACTAACATCGATAACTCCTTTCGATGAAACTAACATCGATAACTTCTTTCGATGAAACTAACATCGATAACTTTAACTCGACGAACTTAACTCGACTAACTTAACTTGACTCGACTAACTCGACTTACTTGGTTCGACCAATTCGATTCGATTAACTAGGCTCGACTAACTTGACTAACTTAACTCGACTTACTTGGTTCGACCAATTCGATTCGATTAACTAGGCTCGACTAACTTAACTCGACTTACTTAGTTCGACCAATTCGATTCGATTAACTAGGCTCGACTAACTTGGTCGAACCACCCGATCAACTCAACTTATTTAACTTAACTTATTTCTCAACTCGATTAACTCCTATCGAATAACTAATATTCAATTAAACTCCATTCGCTTGACTCTAGATCGCAGCGATCACAATGGTTACGCCTGACTCCCTCAGGAAACATCCGACCGCCGTAGGCTATTTACAGCCCTGCGAATTACGCTAGCAGTCGTACAAGATGGAAACTTACCTTGAATACTATGTTTGACTAACTCTGTCTCCAATAACTATATTTGATTAACTCTAGTTCGTTTTAACTCTAATCGATTAACTAACTAATTAACTCCAACTGGTTAACTCTAACTGGTTAACTCTAACTGGTTAACTCTATTTGACTAACTCGACTTGACTAACCCCTTTCGAATAACATATTCGATAAACTAACTTTCAAATACCATATTCGATTAACTAACTTCGAATACCATATTCGATTAACTAACTTCGAATACCATATTCGATTTCTCCTTTCGAATACCATATTCGATTTACTTTATTCACTTTATAAAGATTTCCTTTTTAACAACTTTTATTCATTTGAAAAGATTTACTTTTAAATAACGGTTCTACACTTTAAAAATGATTTCCTTTTTATAATGTTCCCTTTCCAATTCTATTTTTAAATGGTTTACAAATATTTCCTTTTCAAATTTATTCTTCAAATATTCTAACTCCTTGAATTCCTGGGAAAATTCGCCATAACCTCCTTTGTATCGGGAGCATCGGGAAAATCCCCAAACTCGCCACACAGGCCTTTCCATTCAAAAAGAAATGTTTTGAGTTTATTTTCCTTTTTAAAATATCTCCTATTTATAAATATCCCAATTTATAAATATTCCTTATTTATAAATATTTAAATTTATAAATATCTCTTATTTATAAATATCCCATTTTATAAATATGCTATTTTCAATATCACTTTGAAAATTCCCTTATCAACATTTCGGTATGTTATGGTATTCAATCATATCAAATCACGATGTTCAATATCGTCCATACACATATAATCAACAACATATTATATATCACATTATATATCACAATATAAAAATCACAGTAAAATATCTGTTGAGGAATCCAGTTGGATTCCTCCAACCTGTTTCCCTGCATCACAGATGTTAGACAATATAGATAACATCACTTTCAGTTCCATATGATATATTCTGTTAAACAGAATCAATATAGAAATTTAACTAACTGACTAGCAGTTCAATCAAACAATCAACACATAGTAAATCAGACAATTTCTAACAGTTCTAAAGATACAACATGAAATTTTAAACTGTTTAGAGTTGGTGAGATTTACTCACATTTGCGCGTTAGCCGTTAAATAACGGTTTGCGTTATTTGATTCAGTCGGACAATTTATTTCACCATAAATTGTAATGAGTCCCGATTCACTCCTGGTCAGTCTCATTGTGTTGCTCCCGTCCATACGATCCCAACGCAACTTACGTTTCGTCAAACTGATTATGTATGAGAGAGATACGAATTTTATAAGTTAGTACTTAGAAAAATAAATAAACACTTAGGTTTTTAAATACCACTTGGGCCTTTACCCTTATTTCAAAACGTCGGCCCGCTAAATCCCTCAAAAGCCCGTACCCGCTCCTGCTTGTCTTCCCCGACTCCACAAAATCCGTCGCCTGTATCCTCTCATCCATTTCCAGTCCTTTCGATCTCCACTCCTCCTTCTATGATACATAAAAGCTTAAATCTATTACATCATCAATCTCTTCTTCGAATTCTTCACCAACCACTCATTTGTATTTACTGTTCGAACCCTTCTTCCACTCTTCCTGTCGCGACTCCCTGTAGCCATTATCACGACCTTTTGCCACCATTAAACTCCCTCTACAGATCATTGAATACCAATCCGACTTCACCCATCAACTCCTCCTGCAAATCTCCTTCAACCCGGTACCATTTTTCCCAACTCGGTCTTTATCAGCAAGGTCCGACGTCGCTGCTATAGGGACCTGCTCGACCAGAAATTCGAACCGTACCCCACAAAATTGTCACCATTCGAGCGGAATCCTAACCCGAACCCAAATATGACCTCAAACTCAACCTCGATGCTCCAAAATCCGCAAACCAACGAACCCTAATTCCTGCGTTCAAATGCCGAACTCCAGTATAGGTCGTCGAGTGCCACAATCTGCATACCATCTTAAAGAGGATACCACCAGCAACTCATATATGTGGATATTGGAATTTATAAGAATTGATTTGGATTTTTATTTGATTTTTTTCTTTCTCTCATTTTGATTTTCCTGTGAAAGGAAGTGGCGGCTACAATTTTTTTGCGTTGACCCGAAATGAAGTGAGTTTAGGTTTAAGGGATGTTGGGTGTTTATATAGGAAAATTAAATATATTTTTTATTAATATTTTATATTAATATTAAGCTATCGCTGATTTCATTCGTGTTTAAAAATCCCTGCGATCACACACGTTCTCCTAAAATCACAAAAATTGACATGCCCCTAGAGTTTGACATTACGGTCCCAACGAAACTGGTTTCTTCGAATTCCGACTTCGTATGCTCACACAGCGTATTTTTAACCGTCGAAATACTGACTGTTTTTCACTCTAAAAATCCGTACGACCACACAGTGACTCTAAAAATCACGAAACTGGAAATCTAACAACTATTTGATATTGCGGATCCAACAAAACTGGTTTCGTCGAATTCCGACTTCGTTTGCAAAACCGGCTATTTTTAACGCTCTAAATAGCCTATTTAAATATATAAATATATTAAAATATTATTAAATATAAATAAATTTATATTATCGTATATCTTCACATATGATATCGTATAGCTCCAGAATATCATATCAGAATTTACAGTTTGATATTTCAGATTTTAAATTTATCGATATTCAATTCATATCGAAAAATCCATTTATAACGTATATAAAGCGTTGCAAATTATAAAGGAATTCCACAGCGACTTTTCTGAAATTTGGTTTGGACGTACATCAAAATCTACACGACGAAATCCCTATTTTTCTCTTCCACTAGAAAGATATACTCCACCAGCTCCGCACGTTTCTTGTTTCACAGAAATCCGATTTAAAATGGACTCTGTATATCCAGTTGAAGTTCAAATCGCCAAATAGCGAACTGCAGCGCCATTTCGAGCTCTATTTTAATTATATTATAAATTATAAATTCAATTGGCTTATATAAATATGTTCGTCAATATAATTCAATATAACTGAATTATATATTTTCAACTGTCCAGTTTACACAATATTATCAATTCCACTATTTCTGACTAATTCAGAAATAAATATAATTTATCCTATTATTTAAATTAATTAAATAATCATTTTTATTTAATTCAGGTCGTCGATATCGCCAAAACGATATTTAAATAATTAAAAAAAGTTAATTATTCGGCAGCTAAAAATGCGGGTTACTACAGTTTGGGTGATACTGAGCAGTGATATATGGTATTTGAAACACCATAAGAAATACTGGAATATACAAAGGGATTTTTCAAAGTGTATATTGAAATATAAATTATATTTGTGAAAACAAATATAATAGAATTGGAAATATTTGCAGAAACAAATATAATATAGAAATATTTGTGAAAACAAATATAATAGAATTGGAAATAATTTGTGAAAACAATTATAATAGAAAAGGGATATTTGTGAAAACAAATAGAAAAGGAATATTTATTTGTCAAACAAACAGAATTGAAAAGAATTATTTATTTGTTCAATAAATAGAATTAAAATGGAATATTTATTTAAGAAATAAATAGAAGTATAAAAGGGTTATTTATTTAGAAAATAAATAGAATAAATATAAAGAGGAAATATTTGTAAACCATTTACAAATAGAATTGGAAAGGGAATATTTGTAAAACATTTACAAATGGAATTGAAAAGGAAATATTTATTTAGGGAATAAATAAATTTAAAAGAAATATTTATTGGTTAAATAAATAGAAAAGTTAAAAGAAATATTTATTTGTTAAATAAATAGAAAAGATAAAAGAATTATTTATTTGTTAAATAAATAGAATTGAAAAGGGAATAGTTATTTGTTAAGTAAACAAATAGAAAAGGAATTAATCAAAGGAGATAATTCAAAGGGATTAATCAAAGGAGTTAATTCAAAGGAATTAATCAAAGGAGATAATTCAAAGAAATAAATCAAAGGAGTTAATCCGAAAGAGTTAATCGAAAAGAGTTCATCGAAATGAGTTAATCGAATATTAGTTATTCGATTAGAGTTAATCGAATAGAGTAAATCAGTTAGGGTTGACCAGATAGGGTAAATCAGTTAGAGTTAACCAGATAGAGTTAATCAGTTTGGGTTGATCAGTTAGGGTTGATCAGTTAAAGTTAACCAGTTAGAGTTAATCAGTTAGGGTTGATCAGTTAGAGTTAACCGGTTAGAGTTATTCAAATGGAGTTAATCAAGTAGAGTTATCGAATGTCGCTTATTCGAAGTAGAGTTATCGAATATCCCTTATTCGAAGTAGAGTTATAGAATATCACTTATTCGAAGTAGAGTTATCGAATATAGTGTATTCGAGAAGAGTAATCGAATATAGTCTATTCGAGAAAAGTAATCGAATATAGACTATTCGAGAAGAGTAATCGAATATAGTCTATTCGAGAAGAATTATTGAATATAGTTTATTCGAAAGAAATTATTGAATATAGTTTATTCGAAAGGAGTTAATCGAATAGGTTATATGAAGAAAGGAGTTATCGAATATTGGTTATTCGAGGTGAGTTAATCGAATATAAGTCGAAGAGAGATAATCGAATATTAGTTATTCGAAGTGAGTTAATCGAATATTAGTTATTCGAAGAGAGTTAATCGTCGAATTCAATTATATCGAATTCGGGAAAGTACTTAAACTTTTCAGTTTTTAAATCAAGATTTATTTATAAATTAGGTGTTTATTTATTTATTCACATTAAAGAATAAAAGTTGTAATTGAAGTTCGATATTTCGAAAGTAGGGATTATAACGTTATCGTTATAACTAATGTTTCTGTAAAAGAAGTGGATTCGTAAATAGAATACGAGAGTTACGTAAGGAAGTTTGTTAAAGGTTTAAATGATAAACTTTGTCTATTCCGAAGTTAAAACGTTGTTCAGTTAAGGACTGAGAGGTAATTATACCCCAACTTGATTGACTTCCTTCTTAACTAAGGAATGGCTAAGGTTTGATAGTAAAGGATGGTTAAGTGAATTTAGTTAATGAGTGAAATGGTTTGAGTTGGCATGGAAATGTTTGATTTAAACATCAGTATAAATCCAGTGAAGGAGTTTTGGAAATGTTTTCCAAATAAGAAATCAGAAATGTTTTCTGGTAATAGAAAATAAGAATTTAGAATATATGGAAACAAGAGATAAGTAAATTAATGAACTAAAGAGATAAATGTTAAATGATGATTGATCGATAAAATTTCCATCTGGAAATAATATCGTTGTTTGCACACGTGTTTTTCTTTAATAGTTAAATCACAGTCTATCAAAGTTTTGACCACTTTTCCTTCGTCAATACGGAGAGACCGGTTGGGTTATTATCCGAGAACCACTCCGTATGGGCGTTAGCGTTTCGAGTCAAATAGATCGAAGACAAATTGAAGACGGAGTTATGCAAGGGCTATCCTGTTTACAGAATAGTGCCTTTGGTTTGTCCAGTCCCATGACAACTTGAATGGACGAATGTTTGACAGAGTATATCTGGTAGATCATGTAAGTTGATCGTTTCAAACGTATTTACGTTGGTGGTGGAGGAATTCGTTTCTCTTAGCTTATACCCGTGGTATTTTTGGGGAAATCAATTTGTGGTTTGACGGGTATGACGATGTGGCATTCAAAGTAAAGGAATGAGTAATCTGTTGAAAGATACGTTATGACCTCCAGCCTCATCAACTGGGAAATGACAGAAATTGGGCGGGCACCATGGCTAAGTGGTTCGCAACCAATTAGGGTATATTGTCACCATCTAGAGAATATTTATATTTGTACTTCTTTTAATTCTGTATCTCCCGGGAATGGTTATGTTGGTTTACCAACTGTAAGGTGACAATATATTCGATACACTCAAGCGAAATGAGTGGTCGGTCATGTGTGGCTGAGTTGCCAGATGTTCTTGTTGAACTCCAGTGTATCGCTTTTAGAGTACACGGATCGGAAGGTGGATCCATACCTTGTCATAGTTGGAATCCATTACCCAAATAAGAGCCCGCGGTTTTGATTGTATATTATATATGTAGAACATTAGATGCAAGCGTTTCTACTAGATTGCTAAGTACTTGTATTTAGACATTATTGTAATATCAGAAGAGACTTGATATAAAGAATAATTTGGTTTATCGTAAGGTAAAAACCGTCCATGTTTATGTGTGGATCGGTCTTACGATTATCATTTCTTTTAAAAGAGATTTTTAAAAGTTAAACAAGTGAATTGAGTTTACTCACACCAGTCGCATGACTGACCCGGAGTTTATTTTGTTTTGTTTTCCCTAAACTCTTGGGTGCTCAATTTTGTACGGGCAGTCAAGTAGTTGGGATTTACAGATATATTTGGAGAGCTGGAGCAGGAGGCTTCATAATTATATAGCTATGGTTATTTCCGTTGTGTTGTAAGTGCTGTACTTTGGAAATGATATGTATATTCAAGTACAGATTTATATTTCAAAGTTATGTTATATATTATATGTTATTCGTTCCGCTGTGAGGTTCATGTTACTCTGATGTTGTGTTGTTCTTCTTCTTCTATTCTAAGTTTCTATCTTATCTATTGTCACCCTCTAATTTCTTTCATTAACTACCGGTATTTTCGATCCTTGGATGTTCGATATGTGTTGTATATCGGATAACCAAGATCGACTTCTTCCGGGACATTACACAACCTTTCAATTTAGCCTTCTTAAAAATGACAATAATTTAAAAAGAATGGACATGTACACAAAATAGCCTATTCTGATGTCTGATCTGGAAATTCAGATGTTTGAATATTCAAAGTTGAACTACTGAATATTCAGCATTCAGACGTCTAAAATTCCAGTTCAGACGTCTGATGCACATAACTTTTAGCCTTTATACAAAAATAGAATTTATATATATAATATATATACACACACTTAAAGGAGAGATTTTAACATAAATTACCATCTAAACACTGACTCGAATTCATAGTAAGCATTACATTATATTATCTTGTCGAATCTTCGTGTATTTAGACTATGTTCTTCACCTGTTTCTCGTAAAAGGCATTAGTGTTCAATATCATCGATATTTGGTTGTCGTAATCAAAATCAAGTCCAAAAGTGGAGGTGCTAACAACCTCCCCTCTATGTTTAATTTTCCTTAAGATCCTTAATCTGCATCCTCAACATGGTTTTCCCCTAAGCCAGCATAATCCTTGCTCAATTTTGCATAGTTGTTTCTAACTTGCACTCCGGGACCAACAACATCTCCAGCTTGCAAAATCTGAATAAAAATCTAGAACAAGTTCCCCATATCTACTGATGGAGCAGCGACACCTTGGTTCTCATTAGCCCATCGACCCTGACCTCCTCTAGAATTGATCGAGCATTTCCGTTAGTGTGGTGCTTCTGCCACCAATATTCAACCTTGCACTCATTTTCGTATCTTACTTCCTTTTCTGTAGAAAATCTTTAGTAGGGTACTGAAGGGTGACCCTAAGACTATAGGGTATATGCATACTTATATAATACGAATACAAATACGTCATAGTTTTTTCATCTAACCCTTAGAATATTGCTCTGATCTTTGGGTTTTAGCTAGAACATATTTTTGAGAAAAGGTTATTTAATTTTACATAAACCTATGTTCAGATCAAATAGTACCACTCCATTCTCTAAGGCCTGAAAGCTAAACGTTGCAAATGTTGCAATCATCTCTAGCATCAACTTTCGGTGATAGAAAATTGAATATTAATGAGCCAAAAATCTGGAAAATATAGGAGTATGGAAATTTTCATAAAACATTCATTGGTAAAATATTTCATTCATGCAACCCTTCGCATAACACATTCAAAGAAAATATAAGTTATTACGGAATACCATCTCCAAAAGACAAATGGTGGCAATTATAGTCTAAATGGTGGCAATTATAAATTAGTTGATACATACAACCAAAAGACAAAGAAAAATGCAATGGAACTTCTAAATAATTTTAGCCTTCTACTCGCCTTCGGAAGCTTATTCAAAGTATATACCTGAAAGACCTTAACTCTTAGTCTACTCAACTGAGTACCCAAGAGTTTAAGGTGAAAATCCAAAAACTACGGGCCAGTTTCAAAAATAAGGATGTGAATAATATCCTTTCTACTTGATATAAGTGATACCCAATGAGACCACGTCACATAGTAGAATGAGTTTCCCTCTCGCTAGAATCATGCTACAAAGCAAGATTAACCATGTGCTCCTTTACTTCAGTGGTTAATACGGTTATCACAATAATGCACACAATAATGACAACATATAAGATGCAACACACAATGGATTCCCGTCCCCTGTTACACTGACCAACTATGTTAATGGTCCTTACATTTTACTTATCGTTTTCTTTTCCTCAACTCCCATACTGTGCTTCGCAAAGAACAACTTTGCTAGGCAATGACGCCAAAATCTCATCCTATCTTTGATTCTCGTACTGAACTTCGTGGAATCAAATCCCATTAACATGGAACCAACTTCCCCATCTGATTCTCATATAGTGCTTCACAGAGTAATTCTCTGATAACCCAAAACCGAAAGCTCCTTCCAAAATCCCCTATACTACCTGAAGCAATGGGCCCAAAAACAATTACTTACAATTCCATTGGACCCTCCCAGTGTTTCATATAGATTTAATGTTAAAGCAATCGGAAACTACCAAATAACATAAGCATTTCAACAATCAAGGTCCAATTTATACTACAATGGTTAAGACACCTGTGCCGTTCCCAATCTCCCTCCACTCCCTCATAGATGTTGTAGTCCATATTCAAGCTATTCCGAAAGCTATACCCCTTTCGGCTTTACATAACAAACAACAATCAAATCCTATTGTAAAATAAATGGCGTTAGGCAATAGAGACAGAGACTTTATTCCATTTTATAAAATATTTTCATAAAAGTTTTCCTTGTCATCATTACTGATGTGACAACCATTGAGGCAAAGTCTCAAAACATTTGGTTTTAGAATAGTTCCTTATTGGCCTTATATGCGCCTAAAGAAGTAGTTTTAGAAAATAGGTTTACAAAGGCGTGTCATCATAGACAATGGCTTAAAGGGTTTTGGAAGCATAAGCTTCGGTTTAGAAAATGACCATATTATCTAGATGAGGATAGGGGATTAACCTCTAAGTATTTTAGAAAAAAAGTATAAAAAGTCCTATCGACACGGTCATAGGCGTAAGTTCATGATTTCAATAGCATTTTATAAAATGATTTTATAAAGTAGTTTTATGAAAATAGTCCATTCGACATCCGCTGTTGGAAGGATATAGGGCAATAACCCGCCTCACTTCTCAGCCTGGTCAACATCTATTATGCCAGTTTAACTCGAAGGCAAAGAGTCTGTAACGACCCGAGTTTTCACTATCCTGAGTAATCGACATATAACCCAATGTCGACTATCCAAGCATCGGAAACACCGGATAATCCATGAAAGAAATTAGAGGGTGAGAATAAATAAGATAGAAACTTAGAATAGAAGAAGAAGAATAACATACAACGTCAGAGTAACGCGAATCTCACAGCGGAACGAACAATATATAATAGATACATAACTTTGAAATAAAATTAGTATATGTATACAGTAACATTTATCAGAGTACAACACTTACAACACAACGAAAATAACAATAGCTATATAATCCTGAAGCCTCCTGCTCCAGCTCTTCAAGTATCTGTAAATCCCGACTACTTGACTGCCCGTACAAAATTGGGCACCCAAGAGTTTAGGGAAAATAAAACAAAATAAACTCTGGGTCAGAACTCCAATCATTTTTTTAACCTTTAAAATCCTTTCTAAAGAAATGATAATCGTAAGACCAATCCACAAATAAACACAGATGGTTTTTACCTTACGATAACCCAAAATATTTCTTTAAAATCAATACTCTTCTGATATTATATTAATGTCTAAATCAGATAAATAGCAATCTAGTGGAAACGCTTTCATCTCACGTTCCACATATATTATATACAATCAAACACCGCGGTTACTTATTGGGCAATGGATTTCCAACTCTGACAAGGTATGGAACCACCTTCCGATCAGTGTACTCTAGAAGCGATACATTGGAGTTCAACAAGAACATCTTGCAACTCGGCCACAAATGACCGGCCATTCATTTCTCTTGAATGTTCCGAATATATTACCACCTTACGGTTGGTATACCAACATAACCATTCCCGGGAGATACAGAATTGAAAGAAGTAACAAATATGAATATTCTCTAGATGGTGACAATATACCCTAATTGGGTGCGACCCACTTAGCCATGCTGCCTGCTCGATTTCTATCATTTCTCGGTTGATGAGGCTTGAGGTCTTAACGTATCTTTTAACAGATCACTCCTTCATTCACTTTGAATGCCACATCGTCATATCCATCAAATCACAAATTGATTTCCCCAAAAATACCACGGGTATAAGCTTAGAGAAACAAATTCCTCCGCCACCAACGTAAATACGTTTGAAACAATCAACTTACGTGATCTGCCAGAGATACTCTGTCAGATATTCGTCCATTCAAGTTGTCCTGGGATTGGACAACCCGAAGGCACTATTTTGTAAACAGTACAGTCCTTGCATAACTCCGTCTTTAATTATCTTCATCATATTTGATCGCACCGCAAACGCCCATACAGAGTGGATTTCAGATAATATATCTGATCCCGGTCTCTTCGTATTGACAATGGAAATGGTCAAAAACTTTGATAGTCGGTGATTTAACTAACAAAGAAAAACATGTGTGCAAACAACGATATTATTTCCAGATGGAAATTCTATCGATCAATCATCAATCAACGTTTATTCATTTCCCCATTTCTTGTTTCCATATATTCATCAAATCCTTATTTTCTAATTTTAGAAAATATACGTTATTAACTTTGAAAACATTTCCATTTCCGATTCATGCATCACTATCTTCTCATGTATACCAGTCTCTAACTGCAAACTAGTAAGAGAACAACCCCCTACGTATTAACCCCGAAGGCGGAAACCAACATCAGATTGATACCCAGAAAGCTATTCAACTCAACTAATTCCCAGTCAGTTTCTAATTCCAGTAATTCCCTTTAAATTCCTAATTCAAACCCCAAATTCCTTTATGATATTTTATTTGCAAAATATTTACTTTAATCTAATCTTTCACAAAGAATGTGAATAATATTCCTTTATATAATTCTATTTGTTTTCCAAATAATTTCTTTTATAATTCTATTTATTTCCTATAAATATTTCCCTTTTTAACATCCTATTTATTTCATATAAATATTTCCCTTTTCAACATCCTATTTATTTCATATAAATATTTCCCTTTTCAACATCATTTTTATTCTATACAAATCCTTTTATATAATTCTATTTGTTTTCCAAATAATTTCTTTTATATAATTCTATTCATTTTATATAAATCCTTTTATATAATTCTATTTGTTTTCCAAATAATTTCCTTTATATAATTTTATTCATTTTATATAAATCCTTTTATGTAATTCTATGTACTTTCTAACTAATAATTCTATTAATTTTCCAAATAAATATTTCCTTTTACAATTATATCTTCCAATATTTGTTTTCCAAATATTACCTTTTATAATATCCTATTTATTTCATATATATATATATATATCATTTCAATATTCACTTTGAAATTTTCCTTTTACATTATAGTATTTCATACGGTATTTAAAATACCAATTAACCAGACTAGTGTCATCATAATCAATCACAGATTATATATCACATCATATATCACAATATATGAAAACAAACAGTATTATAAATATTGAGGAATCCAATTGGATCCCTCCAACCTGTTTCCTTGCATCACAGATGTTAAACAATATAATTAACATCGATTTCGTTTCAATATGAAATATTCTGATAAACAGAATCAATGTTTGATTAACGATTTATATATATATATATATATCGCTATCTATAATTTCAACCAATACATAAGCAATTCAACCAAACAATCAACACACAACAATCAATCATCATTTATCAATACCAGATTATATTTATAAAAATATAAACTGTACAGAGTTAGTGAGATTTACTCACATTGGATGATCATCGTTAAATAACGATAATTGTCGCTTGATTCAGACAGACAATTTATTTTGCTATAAATTGTAACGAGCTCGAATTCACTCCCAGTCAGTTCCATTGTGTAGCCACCGTCCATACGATCCCGACGGATCTTGTTTTGGCCTATTCCGATAGAGCATGAGCAAAATATGACAATGTTAAGTTAATACACTATTTCCTTTTTATTAAATTTAACTTAAATTAATTTCATTCTGGCCTTACCCCTTAATTTCAAACCCGACCCAACTGAAAACAATCGGCCCTCTTCCTTTCTTCCTCCCTCCCGTGTATTCCCTTCGAACGAACTCCAGTGGAAAACCCACCATTGTCGAACTTTGCAACCACCAAACCCTCTCTCTACTTCATGAATCCACAAACTCACAACACCAATCAACTCCCCTTCAAAATCTCAACACCCCCATACAAGTTTCCGCAAACTCAATTGCTCCACCATAATTCTGTTCTCCTGACCATTCGCTCGAACCAGAACATTGCGCGACAGTTTTTTCCATCGAATCCCTCCAAAGTCGACACACATGTACGATTCTCACTCCAGACCTCAAATAAAATGCCCGTTTCGTGAATCAATGCCTCACATTCCCTAAATCCTTAGCCCTAGGTTTAGTGCTCAAAAACTAGACAGCAGAACACTGCGTCGCACCAGACAAAAGCTACACCAGATTGAAGAGAACTTTTATAAGATTCCAAATATATATGTATACTAATTTATAGATTTTTATTTGATTTTGTTTTGAATTTATGAAGATCGGTTTTCTGCGTTTCCTTTTGTTTACTGGAGGCGCAATTTTTCTTGACCAGTGAATGAATAGAATTAGGTTTAGAATGGAATGAGGTGTATTTATAAAAAGCTTTAAATAATTTTATATTCATTACTCAATTTATTTTTAATACAATGTTTATCATTAAAAATTCGTATGATCACATACGATACCCAAAAATCATGAAAATGGGCGTGCAGCTACAGTTCGACATTACGGACCCAACGAAACTTGTTTCGTCAAATTCCAACTCCGTTTGCTCACACAGCGTATTTTTGACCGTCAAAATACTGACTGTTTTTCACATTAAAAATCCGTACGGCCACACACTAACTCCAAAAATCACAAAAATTGAAATCTAACAATAATTTAATATTCCAAATCCAACAAAATTAGTTTCGTCGAAAACGGAGGTCGTTTGCAAAACTGGCTATTTTTAAAGCTCTAAATAAACCCTTTTAAATATTAATATATTTAAAAATAATTAAATTAAATATAAATAAATTTATATTATCGTATATATATTCACAATAGAATATCATACAGCTCCAATTGGATTTATAACTCGATATTCAAACCTCGGTTGAATCGATATTCAATTTATATTGAAATTCCTTTTATATATATCATTATGAAATATATAGGAATTCCATAGCAACTTTTCTAAAATTTGATTTGGACATAACTAAAAATCTACACAACGAAATCTCGATTTTTCTCTTCCATTAGAAAAATATACTTCACCAGCTCCGAACGTTTCTTGTTTCACAGAAATCCGATTTAAAATGGATTATGTATATCCAATTGAAGTTCGAATCGCCAAATTATGAACTACAGCGCCATTTCGAGCTCCATTATAATTATAATCTAATAATATGTTCAACTGTCGTTTATATAATATATTCGTTAATATAATTCAACTCTAAACTGAATTATATAATATATATGATCCAATTCCACAATATTGTCATTTCAACTCTTTCTAATTATTTCAGAATTAAATATATTATTTAATTATTATATTAATTAAATATTCAAATTATTTAATTAAACGACCGTTTAAATCTCTAAACACTATTTAAATAATTAAATAAATTAATTATTATATCGCTAAAAATACGGGACGTTACAGAGTCACCGCAACATCCTATCGGCATCTTGTGTACCGGTAGGCTCAGTTGGCAACATTACAAACAAGCAACCATCAAGAAATTCCATATTAAAGCTTATTTTAGCAAACTCACCCTCCACATTAGCCGAAGGGTGTTGAGACAATAGTCTCTTATTCTTTTGTGTAAGTTTTATAGCACAAAACCCCCTTTTCAACTTCCAAAAGATAGCTAGTGGTAACATTCTTTTTACATATAATAGAATTACAAAATAACTTTCAAGATATAGGGCAATAGCCCATTCAATTCAAACATATTTCCCATTAAGGGATCTCTTCGTCAAAGACTGAAGGAACATGTGCAACAACCTTATAAAATGTACATTTAAGGAAAAGAAGCCCCTTCAGATTCCATCGAATGGTGCAGAGGCGAAAGCCATTATTCTTTTCAAAGTAATAGGTTTGAATCCTTCTTTATAAAAATAGTTCTTTTATGGAAAACTCCCCTTCAATCGAGATGAAAGAGTCGAGGCGAACACCTCTTGTGGTGTAACATCCCAGATTTTTAGTACTCAAATATTTGATTTAGTTAAATATTAGAATAGTGGTTTGGAAATTTAAACAACTCAAATTTTAGGATTTTGAGTATTTTATTAATATAAATGGTAAAACAATAAATTTAATTATGTAATAATTGAAATAGGTTGGATTGGCAATACAGTATGAATTGGACAATATAAAGAGATTTAATTAAGTTTAGATTTGAATTATAATCAGGAATTCGTTTATTAAATGAAGTTTGAACGTATTAATTATAATTTAATAAAAATGAGCTCGCAGCGTCGTGGTATTTCGTAGTTTTATGATTTGAACTTCAATTTAGTGTACATGGTTCAATATAAGTCGGAATTCTTTGAAACAAGAATCTTCCAGATCTATTAGATTACAGTTTTCTAATGAAAGAGAAAATTCGAGATTTCATCTTGTAGATTTTGAGTTATGTCAAAATAAATTTTTCAGAAAATCGTTGTATAAACTTTTATGAACTATAACGATTTATTATATAAATGAAAGGATTTTTAAGTAAACTGGATATTGATTTAACTTGGAATTCAAATGTTGAGTTTAAAATCAAAATTAGTTTATTTCGAAGATGTATAATTCTATTTGGATATATACGATAATAATAATTTATTTTTATTAAATTGAATTATTTGAAATCGATTTATACTTTACCGAATTTATTTAACACTTGAGAATAGCCATTTTTCAAATGATGGATTTCAACGAAACTAATTTTATTAAATCCATAATGATTAATTATTGCAAGATTTCAAAGTTTCGAGTCAATCGGAGTTATTATGTGGGCGTGCAAAATAAAAACAAGAATTAATTAAAAATTTAAAATTTAAAATTTAAAATTGCGCTATTTTTGCAAATGGACTCGGATTTCAATGAAATAAGTTTCATTAGGTCTGAAATGTCGAACAATATCAGGACGTCCATTTTCATCACAATCGGAATTTGTATAGAGGTGAGTGTTTGGTTGATTTGGTTTATCCGATCATGAAAATTATCAAACCAAATTAAAACCGATAAAAATGAAAACCAAACCAAACCAACCAAATTAAGATTGGTTGGTTATCCGGTTTATCCGAACTAAAAATATTTTCGACTTTATGTTCCAAATATTAACTATAAGTTGAAATAAATTGAAAATATATGATTAAGGTATTATTATTTATGATTCAAGAAACGACCCGAAATCCCCCTTTTGGGAAATCACAGATTGAGTTGAGAATGGAGGAGAGGAGGGGGAGGAAGGGAGAGCGGCGCCGTTTAGAGGGGGTGGCGGCGGTTGTACGGATGCAGCGATGGAGATGAGGGGAGAGCGACGTAGATCTGGGAGGGAGTGGTTTCTTTTGCTTTGTTTTTTTTATTCTGAGCGTTGACTGAATGGAAGAGAGAGAGAGGTAGGAATTATTTAATTAATTCTAAAAAGCAATTTTTAAATTCGATCTCCAATCGAGACCCAACGACTGTCATCCCTAGATAATTACCCCCATTCCGAACACAATGGGATATGTTTCATAAGCTGATTCGATCGTTTCGATTAGTATTCGTCAAAATGAAGATATAAATCTATATATTGAATTTGAACGCGCATTTCAATTTACCGGGGCCACATACTGACCCTAAAAATTCCCAAAAAATATTTTCTAACATCGTATTGACAATACGGTCCTAACAAAACTAATTTCATCGAATTCCGAGATAGTTTGAAAAATGGCCATTTTCTGGTCGATCGAAATTGACTGAAACTGTCAAAACACGTTTTCCTTTGCCCCGCTCACATATTGATTCAGAAAATTATGAATTTCGAAACCTAGCAATAACTTGACATCACGGATCCAACAAAAGTGGTTTCGTCGAAAACCGAGGTCGTTTGCAAAATTTCCATTTCTAAGGGCCAGAAATTCATAGCGACTATTCTGAATTTTCAACTGGACGTAACTTTTGATTCCCGCTATAAAATTTTGATTTTTCGGATTCGTTGGAAATATATTTTCAAATAGATTCTAATATTTTTGTTTCGCTAAAATCCGGTTCATTTTGAATCTTGTACATTCATTGGAATTTTGAAATCGAATTTTCGAACTACCGCGCCATTTTCAATTCCTTTTATAATTAAAATAAAATATTTATATTTAAACGACGATTCAAATAAATATATACGTTCGAATTCTATTCACAATAAATTTCTCGTTGTTATTATTTAAAATAAACCATTTTAAATATTCAAAATTCACTAAAATTGCCAAAATAAAATTATTAAATTGGCTCAGATTTCCGGGTTATTACAATTCTTATGCTTCCCAAAAGTAAATTTGATACATATGTGATGATTAAAATTAACTTAGATAACTAAATTGACCTAAAATATTTACCATAATATCGATAATTTTGAAAATATAATAAAAGTTTGGTTAATTTGGTTAAACCGATAACGAAACTAAATATTTTTTCAAACCGATTATAGACCGATCTAATTTCAAAACCAAACCAAACCGACCAAATTAAATTGGTTTGGTTGGTTTATTTGGTTTAACCAAATAATGCTCACCCCTAAATTTGTATGTGATCGTATGGATAGAGAAACATCAATCGAAAATAGCGATAAAATATTATATTCAATATAATCGAATAAAATATTAATAACCTTACCCCATATAATATCATTTACATTCCTAAACCCTTTATCTCATTTCATTCCAGTCAACGAACGAAGAAGCCACCACCACTCTTTAAAACATGAACTACAAAATTTGTTTTAAATTCATAGAAAAAACCTAAAAAACAAAAGTTGATATCTTTGAGTTGCTGGGAGTTTTATCCTCACTTTGGCATGCGTTTTGATGGGTGCGACAGTGGTTTGCTGATGCGCGACCTGGCAGCATGGAGCTTGGGATCTGATTCGTGAATTGTAGAGGCAATTATATGAAGATTAGGAATTGGATTGTTTTTCATGGCATGGATTAGCATCAATTTTGAAATTTTGGCGGAATTCGGGGTTAGAAAGGTTCGGTACATGTACGGTTGGGATCATGATGGGATGATTGACACGAGTTGGAGGAAGGTTGCAGGTTGATTGTTGTGGTGATGGTAAGGTGGAGATTTCGAAGTGGAGAATGATGGTGAAATCCATTTGAAAAATAGTTGATCGGAGAGGGATCATGGGGATGCGTGATTTCGTCCATGGCTTTGTAAAGCTACAGGAGCGGTGCGTGTTTTACAAATGGATGAGAAGTGATTAAAGGAAGTGATTAAGGTTATAAGATTAATTAATTATTAATTTAGTCGTTACTCGTTAATGATCGTTAAGTATATAAAACTTATAATATTTATATCTCTCTTATACATTGTCAGAATCTGACGAAATAAGAAGCATTGGAATTACATGGACGAGTACTACAAGTCCGTGAATAATTGGAGTGGATTGGAGCAAGTCAGAATTTTGTTTAATTTAAATGCTTGTTTAAAGTTAAACAAAATGACGCTGAATCGTCGATTGAAAAACTGGTGAGTTGTCAACTCACACAATCTGGAATTTAAATTATATCATGTTATAAATATCCATTGTTTAATCGATATTTATTTATATGATATGATTGGCTGATTATTTGGATGATTGGTTGTTATTGTTTGAATGAATGTTTGGATTTATTATTGTTATTTCTTGGATTATTTGGTTATAGTTATAAATTTCCATTTATTAACGGATAAACCCTGAATGTAACATACCGACTTTCCCATACACTTTGAGTTGACTAATTACAACTCAAGTCCAACCCAAATTGCACGAAAAGCAGATAGTTATTAGAAAGAAGATTAGAGGCTGAGATAAGAAAGAAAGAAATATTAGAATAGAAAATGAAGAACTAACACAACATAGAATTAGAGTCTCACATCATAGCGGAACAAAATATAATATAGAAATAAATCTTTATTGAGAGCTTTAAATAAAACTTACAATCATCATAGTACATCAACACATCTGGACAGTTTAATACCCTGTCCTCATATACAACACACATCGGAATATACATCAAATATATATCATACGTCTAAACTCCTCCAGCACGTCTTCTGAAATTCGTAGCATCCAAATCTAAACCTGTAAAACCTGGTCTAACCCGAGCATTACAGACGTCGGATCAGTCTGACGAACCAGAGTGAGAAAAACACACTAAGTTTAAAGTTATTATCCAACTTGATTTTAAAGACAAAAAAATTCGAAAGAAAAGGATAATCGTAAGACAAATCCACACATAAATACGGACTGTTTTTACCTTACGATAACCCAAAGCATTTTTGAAAAAAAAACAATATTATTCTGATATTATGATAGTGTCTAAATACAAATAAATAGCAATCTAGCGGAATGCTTGCATCTCACGCTCCACATACATAGCATACAATAAAAACCGCGGGCTCTTATTGGAGAATGGATTTCCTGGCAAGGTATGGGACAACCTTTCCAACAATGTACCTCTGGAGATGAATACATTGGAGTTCAACAAGAACATCTTGCAACCCAGACTAAACATGACCGGCCCCTCACTTCTCTTGAGAGTACCGGATATATCATTACTACTGTTGGGGGCTAGCAAACCGAACCGATAGCATACATACATAAATAAAAGGGACAACCAAAGGCATTTGATTTCTCTAGATCAGGTAAAGATATACCTTTTTGATAGGTGCGACCCACATAGCCATTCGATCTACCCTATTTTGTGGCATTTCCCGGTTGATGAGATTTGAGATTTAAATACTCTTTAGAACATCTGGCCACCAGTCACTTTGAATGCCACATCATCAGGTTCGCTAGAAAATCACTAATTGACATCACCAAAAATACTCTAGTTGTTTAGCTAAGAGGCGGGCCCTTCTCCGCCACAACTTTGGTACGTTTGAAGAAATCAACGTACATGATCCCTTTGGAAATATTTTGTCAAACATCTGTCCATACAAGTCGTCCAGGAACAAGATGAATTGAAGGCATCCTCCTACCACATCCTTATATAGGAATCACCCCAGATCAGTAGCGAGTTGTCATTGCAATCCGTAGATTCCAAACACGACAGAACCGCAGTATATCTTTGGCTGCAGACCGGAGATTATTAGCAGTTCTTCCGTTTATGACGATCTACGGTCTTCAATGCTCCATCTTGATAATCTTATGATATTTTCACGTATTTGTTGGTCGAAATGGTTTTCAGATATAAATTAGATCCCGGTTTTTCCATACCAACAATCGTATAGGCCAGATTTGATAGTCGGTTATTTAACTATCAAATAAATTATCAAGAGAATAAAATGAGCTTACCGATTCAGTATTCGACATCACTTAGCCCTTTTAATTAAAAACTAATTTACTTCTGCATAATTAAAACTTTGAAATCTTTTAATATTTTAAAGAAATACGATATTTGCTTCTTATTTAATATACTAATGCCCTCTAAACCATTTCACTATAATACTTAGAAAAATAACTTATAACCATATTCAATTTCACTTAATTCTCCTTTTAAGACATTTGCTACATCATTCTTCATTATCTAAAATTGGGAAATCAGTTCAACTTATTATTCGTAAAAAAACATTACGAAATATCTTTTGTTTCATTACTTGAAAACAATAACCAATGCTTATTCTTATAGAATAAAACACAACTTTACATTTCCTTTCTAACTCGAAAATATCGTTATCTTTTCACGCAATCCCTTTTAATTTTCCTTTTACTTTGTAATCATCATTATATATGTATTCTCACATCTTTCTAATTTCCTTTACTTCGGAACTCTCATTATATATTCTCCAAATTTTCACCAATAACGTTGCATTATTATTTCTCTAATGGAAATAATAAATTATTACTAACCTCTTTTACCATTACCAACTAATACCATCCTCACATAATCCTGAAGTCATTCAATTTGGGGCATTTTAATTACCTCTCAGACCTTGATCAACAATGTTCTTATCTTAAGATAAATACAAGTTGTAATCCAAAAACCGATATTTCATTCTAATATCAATACAAATTCCATTTAACTATTTTATCCAAAATACGGTTTCATAAAACCTTCTTACCTTTTGAAAATCTCCTTCTCTAATATAACCATTATTTCTTAATTAAATAATTAAGTAGTTTCTTATAAAACACCACCTTTTAACCTCTACCTCTTTAAACAAATTCATCTTATAATTCAGATTTTGTTACAAAATCCTATGACTCACTTCTTTTACCAAATTCACTTTTACCAATTTGTTTTTCTATCCATTCAACTATTTCCTGCTTTGAAAATCTTATTTCAATCTCCCCAATTTTACTTAATCCCATTATTAATTAACGTTAGTTTAAAATTAACGCTTTACCACCTCACCATTTTTTATAAACTTCATTTATATAACTATTGTTTAATAAAACCCTTCCATTCTCAATTTCCTTTTAATTAATTCAAGTATTAAGTAAACATTTAAGTTATCGTCTTCGCTTAAAATCCTCTTTATAACTTCGTTATAAAACTCAAGTTTAAAATAAAACCCGTTCATAAACTCCTTTCACAATTCAGTTAGATCTCATTTCAATTTCGATTACTTTTTTAAATGAATTTCAATTAAAATTAATTTCCTAAATTATTATTAAAAATAATAATTTACTTCAATCATTAACTACTTCAGTAGTTAATTTCTTTATTAACTAAAATAAATAGTAAATTCTTTTTTAAAATCGTATTAAAATTAAAACAAATATTCGTTAAACTATTTCATTAGATTAATTCAAAATAAACTAATTTATTAATCAATCCCAGTTAAAACGATAGACTTAATCAACTCAAAACACGGTTATCTTATTAACCGATTCCAATTAGTTCTCACTTTAATTTAATTAACAATATAATTAATTTAAATAACCTCATTCAATTGTTTCTTAAAATGATTAATCCAAATTCTTAACCGTTAGGTTAATTTTCTATTCTCTTGCTTATAAACCTGATTAACATCAGAATTTACTTTATAAAATAAATTAAAAATTAATTAATTATAAATTTAAATAATAAATATTTATTTCCTTTTTAATAAACCTTTATTCAAAATATTAGACATAAGAAAAATCTATCTTCAGTTATAAAATAAATTTTATAACTTTATTTTGTTGATTCACTTGACGATAACTCACCATTTGTAAAACGATTGATTTATGGGCCATATGCTGCCAAATACTCAACCAACATTACCCATTGGTTAAAACAAGGCAAACGTTGAATTTCAGTTCAACGGTCAACAATCAAATCAATCATCCAATCAGACCAGTTCATATAATGATAATATGAAAATGATATTTAATATATTTGAGGAATCCAGTTGGATTCCTCCAACTTGTTCTTCCCTGCATCAAAATATGGTTACCTCAAATAAAATTATTCAATAAGAATTATCCAATTTAAACTATTAAATTTAAAACAGTAAATAACGACTATTTAACATCAACCAATCTATATAACAAACAATTCAAACCATTTAATTAAACACGTTTATTCTATAAACGTGACCAACAAGGTAAGTTATCTCAATTGGTTCCAATCATTAGAATAACGATTTGAGTTTTCACTAAAATTAAACAATAGTTTAATTTCATTAGTCTAATCAACATATGAATATATATAATTAACAAACAATCAACCATTTGCAACCATAGCACACAATTGTAAAACCCGACTTATATAAGATATATGTAAGAACCCGTCACTTCCCCGGTAAGGAAAGAACGGATTACCTTGAGGACAAGACAAATCAGAACACAAACGGAAGAACATTTCATTGCTATTTACAACAACCCCATCAGAATACAAGAATATACAGAGTATGAATAAATATTACACACTCAATAAATATCGGAGATTACAATACATTACATAGCAGCGGAAAAATAATACAAAACACAACTGAAAGTAATACACGGATACAGAGCTTTCCGAGTATTGTTCCAGCTGTAAACCAGGATCATGTGAATATAAATCTGCAAAACCAAAACTACTAGCTGCCCGTGTCGAAAATAAGGGCACCCAGAGTTTAGGTTAAAACAATAAACCCCAAGTCAGTCATGTGACTGGTGTGAGAACTAAAACAGTTATTAATCTTTTTTTTTATAAAGTTCGGTAAATCAAGGGACCACGCCATATAACACGGAATGGGTTTCCTCCCAAGAATACCAGTGCATAAAAACAATAGCGCAATGCTAAATAAAGAACAATGAAGCTATTATAAGACCCAGGTCCCATCACACAATGCAACACAAGCCGGAGGATAGGGTTTTACCTTATAATAGCCAAAGAATGCTTGATACGCTAAATTTCATCTTTTATTATTACTATAAGTGTATAGTGTCAAAACAATTTCAGTCATAAGTATCAATCATAGACAGCATGGGTACCATATATCATGTCGCCATACTAGTTCTACAATTAAAACCGCAAAATCACGTATTGGAAGTTGGATTTCCATCTGTGAACCGAGGCAAGGGATCGTCCTCTACCGATTCGAGACAATCTAGCCCATGTCTCAGGCAAGCGCGCAGGCAAGCCTTGGATCGTCAGGGTCGGTCCACCGATGTGGATTATTATGCCTGAACACTGCGTTTCCCCGCCCTTTAGGGTGTAAATGAGCCAAATAACTCCATCGGCTCCACATAGTCACCGATATATCCGAGGCGCCTCGCAACAGCAACAACCACACAGGTGAAAATAATATAAATGTCAGGGCTGGTAGGTCACTGACACCACCCTAGCTAGAAAGAAACGCATGCCCACCCTGATGTCCTCTCCCGTTTCTGGTTCACAACCGGGGTGTGAGGCTCGCGAATTAACGTTACACAAAGCTATGCCACACAGGCGGTGCTTTGATCATCAACCACAAGACTTTTCTTTTCAACAAAAGCCTTGATCATTTGCCACTTAGGCATGCCACACACGCAATTCACACCATGCGACAGATGTCTATCGATATACACCCTCTGATCCCGTACGTCTCAGAGAAGGGTGAAGTAAGGGAATGAATTCCCCTTCACCAGGCAGATGTATATTTAATAGAGATCAATCAACATAGAGCAAAATTCAATGTCGGACACACAGTCCATACAAGTTCGTTCTTGGTCTGAACGAAACCGGAGGCACCTTGTACCTTGCATATCCATCGATCTCCAAGTACGTCTGGACGATCACCAACTGATTCCCTCCTCTTGGGTGTACAGCCCAATCAAGATCATCAGTAATCACCCAAACGATGTGAAGACCTCCGGTCTTCGACCACCGTCTTCATCCTCGACACCACGTCGAATCAGTTATTCATAATGGGATAAACCCGGTCTTTCTAAATAACTCGCTTATATAATAAATAAGTGTTACACAAACACAACATATGCCTCATTCCAATCCAGAATATTCTTTTATTCAAATATTCTTATACTTTGGGAAAGGTTCCCATTAATTTTATCAAAGATAAATTCTTTAAATTTATTCTTTAATCTTCTTTTGAATATCAACTCTAACTAGTCGGGATTAACGAACCTTACTGAAGTAATCATTTGTTTTAATTTCCCAATCTCAACCTACTCATCCCATGAAGTAAAACTGGTAATACTTCATATCTAACACCACGGTGTTATCGGTAAATTCAATTACCATTTCACATTTAAATCTAATTAAAGATTTAACTATCGCCTGGAGCAAAACTGGTGATACTCCATTCTCGATCATTTCAATCTAATTAAAGATTCATTAAAAATCCACTTGGTTTTAATCTTCCCAAAAATCAATATTAATGATTGTTTAACTTGGGAAATCATATCATGTCTTTAACTGGGTTAAAGAACCAATGTCATTTAAAAAACGGTTCACAATAAACCAAAAATCACATTCTAATTCAATTTCAATTAAACATCATTTAATTGGTATCCTTCATTAAATCTAAAATAAAAAGATTTAATCTTTTTCTCAACTGGGTTTAAGAATAGTGTTAATGAAGACACCACTCACGACAAACCCAAATCTCATTTGATATTAAATACAAGGCTCTGAATAGAAAATATATCGGCTTATATTCAATATCAAATTCTACGACCAACAAATATCATATTGGAAATAACGATATAAATATATCTTTCAAATTTCCATAACAAAATCTGTATAATCACGAAACCCAACATCGAAATATTCCAAAGACAATTTTGATTCAAATCCATTCCAATTCAATTATTGGAAATTCTGGTTACCTTTAAAACCATTTCAAATCCAATTTATTTATTTTAAAAATAAATGGATTTTATTCTAGTTCAAAACTAGTTCATTTCAATAAAAATCTATTTTTATCTTTTCAAATTTGGTGTTTTTCATCCCAATTCTTTCCAAATCATTTCTTATGATTTTACACTAATTATTGATATTTTTTATAATTTTATCAAGGCCCGTACAGTCGATTTCCATAAACGGTCATCGAACTGCACTTACAGCGACCTTTTCCAAATTTGATTTGGACATAATTCCAAATCCAACCGTTAGTTTTCTAAATTCTTGTATTAGTTAGAAAGCTCTTTTCGATACGAACCCAATGGTTCCGGTTTTAGGAGAATCCAACGGTCGGATCTCCCGTAATGTCCACTCGAAATCAATGGTCGAATTTCACGAACTGCCGCAGCGCGTTCTATAAATGCCATTATATTATATATATAATATATATTTCGTCGATTTCCATTTAAAACGTATTTTATAAATCGTTTTAAATTCATTTTCAAAATGATTTCAACTTCCATCTCAATTTCAAATCAAAATTGAATTTTCCAATATAAATTCGTTTTAAATTCCTTTCAAATTGATTTCAATTTTAATCGATTTCAATTCAATTTCAATCCATTTTAAATACAATTCAAAACGATTTCAATTCTATTTCAATTTAATTCGAATTTCAATTCTATTCAATTTAATTCGAATTTCAATTCTATTCAATTTAATTCGAATTTCAATTCTATTCAATTTAATTCGAATTTCAATTCTATTCAATTTAATTCGAATTTCAATTCTATTCAATTTAATTCGAATTTCAATTCTATTCAATTTAATTCGAATTTCAATTCTATTCAATTTAATTCGAATTTCAATTCTATTCAATTTCAATTTCAAAATATTCGATTTTGAAATCACTTTTCGATATTCATTATAAAACGAATAAAATCGACAAAATTCCCGTTCGTGTTAAAATGGCGTTTAACTACTTAACACGGCTTCACATTTCAATATTCACTGAATATTATTTTAAAATATTCGATATTTCTGAACTGGAATCAGACACAGTCAATTACCATATAATTTGATTATATGGATTTCACACAACAAATGTGTATAACAACAATGAAAACAACAATCCATCATCCAAAGTGCATTCTACACTATATAAGCATTAAATATAAATATTCGACGCTTATACAGCCTGTCAATCAATTGATTGACATACAACTAATTATTAGGATTAGTGTATGCCCAATATCATCCCAATACCCGTGTAGAGTTTCAATCAATCAAACACAGGTTTTATTTGAGTAGTTGGGCGACGTGTAAAATTTATCGTCCCAATCAATATCAGTCAAATGTGTGTATATAAACAAATCGTTCGATTTGTTTATAAATCTTTATTTTATATACACGTTAAAAATTATATTTTTAACTATAAAATATTTATTCCATCACACAATCAATTTTCACAACACGACAATCAAACAAACAAGTCATCAATGGTCTGTGGACGACGGGTGTCGGGTGCTGCTAAGCACCGTCTGCATCCTAGTATATATTTCAAACTAGAAATTAAAATAAAAGTGAGGAGTTCTCACCTTGGGGTTCCACTCCGCCATTTCATTTCTGAATTTCTGAATCATTCGGATTTGTCTGAAATTTCAACGCAGTCCTTTCCACGCTGTTCATAATAAAAATCACATTTTTATTATTCAGTTTTATATATAAAAATCATATTTTTTACATCGCTATTTCGTTATAAAAATTATATTTTTATACAATTAAAGATCGAATTTTTTTACCTCACTGAAAATCTTATTTTTTTCATTACCAGAATTCAAATCCTTTTCATTATAAAAATTCAAATCCTTTTCATTATAAAAATTATTCTTTCATTACATTGTTATTCTTTTTATTTCTAAAATCAACTCTTTTTATATTTCAAAACAATGGTACTTTTATTATTTTATATTATTATTTTATATTATTATTTTTAAAACAAAGTATATTTTTATTTTTAAAAATGATTCTATTTACATACAAATCCAATGTTTAAATCATGCTATTTTTTTATATCAATGTTTAAACGTTTAAATAATTTAGATACATCACTAACTAATTAAAACTTTAAATAACTAAAAAAATAAAAAACCTTTCTCCTATCAGTTAACGCGTGCTCCAGGAGGAAGAACCCATCACCGGTCTGTTAGGGTTCGTCGCCGCTTGCACTACGGTCGACCGGAGGTAGATCGAACACCGCCCCGTTGGAGAGCATCGCCGCCTCCCCCTACGCAGGCAGCACTGGCCAACTCGCAGCACCCTGGAGGCCGCAATCTCCGTTCAACCGTCACGACTTTGAGCTGCTGAGTCACACCAACCACAACACGAAATTGGATCACTCATGTATGGAGTGAAAGAGCACGATATGCTCTTCAATCTTCGCTTTGATTTGTTCTTCTAATTCGAAGTGGTTGGTGCGGATTTAGGGCTTGTTTTTCCCGTCGATTTGGGCCATCGAAAAGATGAGCGGCGGTTTTCTGGTGTTTGACCGCTTGGAAAGATAATACTTAGGGTTTGACTGTTTTTCCACTTATATATATATTTAAATTAATATTTAATTCACAATATATTTGTTTATCGCTACGAACTCCAATTCCAGCCCAACGATTGTCGCCCCTAGCTAATTACCCCCACTTCAAATGCAATGGAATCTGTTTCGTAACCCAATTCGGCTATTACGATAGGTTTTCATCAAAATTAAAATATAAACAAATATATATATATATATATATATATATATTCAATTTGAATGTACATTTTAATTTACCGAGGCCACATACTAACTCTAAAAATTCCTGAAAAATTATTTCTAGCTTCGTATTGACGATACGGTCCTAACAAAACTAATTTCATCAAATTCTGAGACTGTTTGAAAAATGGCCATTTTCTGGTCGATCGAAATTGACTAAAACTGTTAAAACACGTTTTCTTTCGCCACGCTCACATATTGCTTTTAAAAATTATGAATTTTGAAACCTAGCAATAACTTGACAGCCCGGATCCAACAAAAGTGGTTTCGTCGAAAACAGAGATCGTTTGCAAAATTTCCATTTTTAAGGGCCTATATTTCCATAGCGACTATTCTGAATTTTCAGTTGGGCATAACTTTTTATCCCCGCTATGAAATTTTAATTTTTTGGATTCGTTGGAAAGATATTTTCAAATAGATTCAAATATTTTTGGTTTCGCTAAAATCCAGTTTATTTTAAATCCTGTACATTCATTTGAAATTTGAAATCGAATTTTCAAACTACTGCGCCATTTTCAATTCCATTTATAATTAAAAATAAATATTTATTCAAACGACGATCTATATAAATATATACATTATAATTCTATTCAAAACAAATTTTCCGTAGTTCGGTAGAGTAGTACCCAAGAAGGAATCGTTTCGATACTTAGGATCTATGTTGCAGTTTGATGGTGAGATTGATAAGGATGTTAGTTTTAGAATTCAAGCAGGATGGGTGAAATGGCGACTAGCATCTGGCATTCTCTGTGATCGGAAGATTCCTCATAAGCTTAAAGGAAAGTCTATAGGACAGCAATCAGACCTGCAATGTTATATGGTGCAGAATGTTGACCTACTAAGAGGCAACACGTCCAGAAGATAATTATAGCAGAGATGCGAATGTTGCGTTGGAGCTGTGGGCATACCAGATGAGATCGGATTAGAAATGAGGATATTCGGGAAAAACTTGGAGTTGAACCTATTGAAGAGAAGTTAGTCCAATACCGCTTGAGATGGTTTGGACATATCCAACGTAGACCATACGATGCACCTGTACGCGCTGGAATTTTAGGTCGCGCCGAAGGCCCAAAGAGGGGTAGAGGTCGACCTAAAATGACATGGGAGGAGATAATAAAGAGAGATTTAAGTAACTGGAGTTTATCAGAAGAGCTGGTAGTTGATAAGAGTGCATGGAAATTGGCAATCCATGTACCAGAACCATAGGTGTTTTATTTTATTTTATTATATATATATACTTTATTTCACGTTTACTTAACCTTTTTATTTTTTATTTACAATTTTAGATTTTATTTCACTTTTATTGAACATTTTTACTTATTATTATTATTATTTAAAAAAAACCTTTATCGGATGACTTTTTATTTGATTGGTTATTTTAAACCCTTTATATATATATATATATGTATTATCATCATTATTAATTTTATTTCATTTTAATTTTGGGTTCCATATCTAGCCAACCCCAACTTGTTTGGGATATATGGCTTTGTTGTTGTTGTATTATTTAAAATAATTCATTTTAAATATCCAAAATTCATTAAAATTGCCAAAATAAAAATTTTAAATTGGCTCGGATTTCCGGGTTATTACAATATAAGTGGGAAGAACTAAGTGAGTTTAACTCATTTTGCTTTTATTTATCGTCGAAGTGGTTCCGTTACATTTAAATTAAACATTCGTTTAATTTAACTATAAATTCTTGTCGTCTCCTTTTCTGTTCAGACTGCTCCAGCATATAGTGCTTGTCACCTGATCCCATTGAAATATGTTTCATTGGATTTGGACCTAACAGTCATAAGTTATACATGTTTTAGTATATAGGATTTAAGTTAAATAACTAATTTATAAATTATCCTTAAAAACATTAATTTCATTTGTTTAAAAATTAAGGCCAATAATATACTTTGGTTAAATTAACTCGCAGGCCCTTTTATCCTTCATGCGTTGTTCAAAGAAAAATTCAACTACTTTATGATATAATAATATAATGTATCAGTAGAAGTATTTACTTTTGGGTTACAATTTACTGGCCCATTGTTTCTAACTCTTTGTTCCCGTTTTCTAACTTTCCCACGCAAGCCTTAGCTCCATGACTACCTATATTGAATTTCACATTTTAATATATAATTTGACTGATAATTAACTAACTAATATTGTTTAATCCCTAATTAATTTTAATTACATTGGATACAAGAATTTGGCCGACTTGAACAGGTACTGTTGTGTTTAACAATAACGAGTCCGATCCTATTTTAAAACTTTCCCACTGTAAAACTCCCCCCTTTAAATGATGAACCGCACCTCGCTCCTCCTTCGCAAAAAATAGCACCCAGCCTCGCTCTCTCAAACACCCTCAATTTTTCCACAAACGCCTTGACTATCGTCTCAGATTCCGGCCTTTACTCCATGAGAAAACCCATCGCAGTCGGTCGTTTAGCAGATCTTACCGCACTCCACATATTTTTAGTTAATCGATTTTCGTTAGAAGCTCAGATCAAACGATTTTGGAGGAGATAATTTGTTTACTTTCAGTTGTTAAACAAGGAAGGCGACGCAAGTCTGTTTAACCAGACAAAGAAAAATGAACGGAAAACTTAGGATTTGACCTCTATTTATAGTAAACCAAAAAATAAAATATTATTATACGATACTTCGTCGTGAAATAACACACCAAAACCACCACAAACAACCTCCAATCGAGATGAAACTCATAATTCTAGCATAAAAAAACATTCCGGACACGACGGGACATGTTTCGTTGAATTCCGATATCATTTGTAAAAAGTCCTTTATAAACGATAGGTAAAAATCACGTGTTTAAATTTCCTAGGATCACAAAATAAATCCAAACAACTTGAAACTTTGAAATTCTACTAGTCTTTTTCCTTACGGATCCAAAGAAATTTGTTTTGTTAAAATCGAAGTTCGTTTGGCCAGTCGTTTATTCCTTTAAAGTTACCCCTGTCTAAAGATATAAACGATTAAATAAAAACAGAGATGATTATGGCTACCGAAGTCACATACGACATCAGTTTGCCATGAAATTTAATATCATACAATAATTTAACGTTACGGTTCCAATGAAACTAATTTCATCAAAAACGAGACCATTTGCAAAATGGCCCTTCTTAAGGATTATATATAATATAAATAAAATATTATATAAATTCCAATAATCAAATCAAATAATAAAAAATTATTATTATCGTAAATATCCAAATTGAAATATCATATGTCTCCAATTATAAATTAATATGGATTATACAACTCAATATCAACATTTTGAGTTAAACATATCCAAATTTATATTAAAAACCCATATAAATTATTAAATAGACGTTATCGTTTATTAACGGTTTCCATAGCGACTATTTTAAAATTTGAATTGGATATAACTAACAATCCATAACACAAAATTTGGATTTTTCTCTTTTATTATAAAATTATCATCAACTAGATTCAAACGTTTCTTGTTTCACAGAATTCTGACTTATATCAGATCCTATATATTCAGTTGAAGTTCAAAACTCGGAAATACGAACTACTGCGCCATTTCGAGCTTGTTTTATAATTATATATAAATTTAACGTTTAAACTTCATTTTAATAAACGAATTCAATGATAAAATTCATTAATATTCCAAATATAGTATTTAAAATAATAAAATAATTTAAATATATGACTACATAAAATACGGGACATTACATTCTTCCCCCCTTAAAAGAATTTCGTCATCGAAATTACTAAGGTAGGAAAAATGTCACAAACCCATTCTCTCTATGATCCAATTTATTTTAAATCGGAAAACAAATTATTATTGTTAAATAAAATTTTCAAAATTACAAAAAAAAAATCTAACACATTAAATTCCTGGAAAAATTCGGTAGTCTCCCCTGTACGGAATGACATCTGCGATATTGCAGGAACAAATAATATATATACATCGACTCACATGGTCGGAAAACAAAATTCAAAACACTAAAATTATATTTTTCGCGTAGGCGTACCTTTTACAAGTGTTATTGAGCATATTTTCTCAGTTTACGTGCAATCTACGCAACCAAATCAATCCTCACATCCATTTGGCACCTGTACTCAACTCAGTTCACATATAAGTAATAGATACATGAAATTCTTAAATTACATTTCATTATTCAACAAATATAACTATACCAATTCCAAAATCAAATAGATAGCATCAATCCATCTTCAAATACAGTGTTAAATCATTAATTTCAATTCATATGCAGTTTCGTTCAAATTTATTATATTGAAACTCATTTTTAGTTCATTCAATCCTATTTTAAACTGTTGATGAATTATATTCAACCAGTCTAACAAACAATCAATTAACAACCAGTGCACGACCAATTCAATCAAATCAATTGAATTTGTATTCAATTTAATATTTACTTTGGTTTCCATATATTTGAAAATTAATCGATTAATATCCGATTGATTTCTATTTAATTATCATCCATTAAATTTTCAAATCCCAAATCAAATTTATTTAATTTCACTATCATTCTTAACTCCACTTAGCTAAAGTTAAGTTACAATTTCAAATCCAATAAACTAATTGATATTTCTAATTAGTTCATTTTTATTTCACAATCCAAATTCCGATCTTATTTCAAAAATCATCACTCGAATTTATTCTGTTTAACTTATATTAAGTTAAGTCCTGATTTCCAATTTCATATTGAAATTCTCATCCACAACTGTATATGTCAAATCTTCTGGTTATATAAACCATTCAAATTCAAATTTCCATTTGAATTTCATTCAAATAAATCAATGAAACCATAATTTATCAATAATTTAACAAAATTATTTCTTTTCTATACAAAAATATAATTTAGGTAAAATTGTTTCATTTACCCACTTTACAAAACAATATTGTATCCATTGCCAGTTCAATGCTTCTCAATAATTGAACCGATCAACAAAACAATACAAAACATTTGTATATGAAATCTACAAATACGCTCTTATATATTTATATACTCAACTCAATCTAGGGTATTACTGATCTCATCTCTATCGAGTTACGCCACAGAGCCAAGTTTATTACTAAACCAATAACTTTGATACCACAGTAACATAATAACTTTCTCGTACCCTTTGAGTTTGTTGTATATAACAGTGTTGTATACACAATTATATGATTTTTGTTTGATGATAACAACCAAATATATTTTATTATTGAATGTGTTTGTAAATGCACTGATATACTACACAACAGATAGGAATATAATATTTCTATAAAATATAACTGTGCAGAAATTTAAACAATCACACGGTATTTTTAGATAAAAATATTTTATTTCAATATCAAAAAGTACATCTTTTACAACTCCACTATTTGACACACTATATTTCATTCATACAAATCTGTCACTCTATACAACTATATTTGCAGACATTGTTATACATTGACACCGATATTTTTCCACTGACTTTTGTCTTCTATCTTCAGTCTTTACAGCCTTCAGTCCAGTCACCATCTTCTCACCTGTCACATACAGAAGAAAACACACAGTAGACTGCAACAAAAACAAAATTCAATACAAACAAATAAAAATTTATTTTTTAAATTTTACTTGCCTCAGAATTACGGTGTGTTTCTCATCATTTTTCTAGACTTTGTCTGATATGCAGGGACAGAAAAACTCGTCTGGATGGCTGCATATACACACGTGTATACACGTGTGCACTGCCACGCCAGTCCAGTGTCGCAACTGAGGAGTAGCCACATGGACCATCTCGACTCAGTGCAACACAATAATCAATGTGGTCGAGCACAGGTCAAATACAGTGAGACAATGGTCAATAATACATTCAAGTGTACGGATTATTCAAATAGTACTATACAGTACCATATACATGGCTACTATCATGGATGGTGCAACAACACAACTCAGGTTCACAAACATGTCGAGGTAGAACAGTTTTTGACAAGGGACAGTTCAAAATGGACAAGGACATAACCAAGCATCAATACAACAAAGTAAAGGATGCACCAGGGTGTTCAGCCACAAACATGAATGGCACAGAAATCTAGTGGTTTAGTTCTGACTCAAGATTCAAGTCAACATGGCAGAATAATTCAGCATGGTGATCAAATACAAATTCTAGTGGACATGGGTGAATACAACATTGCACAACAGATCCAAGTGAAAGTGCCAACGCAAAGTCAAAGCAGCATACACAAATGTGTACATCCAAGAAATGAACATGCATATACATGGAATTACAACGTGGAATCTACACAACAGTTTTCAAATTCATGGAGTCAAGTGGAAGTTCATGTGCAACATGTTACAAAGCAAATCAACATATCGAATAGCAAAACACAGGCCAGTGTGCTTCAAAAAGGAGCTTTACAAGTGTAGTCACAAAAAAGGAGCTTTCAAGAGTGTCCAGAACAGTGCATGTGCTCAAGATTGCTCATGTATACAAGCATAACAGTTCAGATATATCAAGTAAACCAAGGAACAACAATAGCAACTGTTCTTACCAGTTCAAATCACAAGCATAAACTTGCATGAGCACAAAAGAAATCAACAGTGGTCTAAAATGCCGAATAGAACATGCACAAGTTTTGGAACATAACAAAAGTTTTTTTTAAGTTCATGGCAACATACCAAAGTGAAAGCATCAATCCAAGGCCGAGGCAATTTAAGAGAAGTATTAGTACGAGACAGTTTTTTTAAGGAGAAATCATGTTTGATGGTGTTGAAAGTATTAACTTAAAATTTCAAGCAGAAATCATAAAGACAGGAAGAGAAATTCGCATTTTTTTAGAAGCCACCAATGTTTTATTTTGAGATAAAGTTCTATATTTTTTTTGGCAAAAGATCAAAGCAGTAAATTTGGGAAAGTTTTTAATCAGAAAAAAGGAGTCACGAATTCACTCCTTATTCTTCTCAGGATATTTCGAGAAACTCATGAATCAGTTAGTCAAATATGGCAAGCAAATATTCTCGTTTTAAAACTGACGAAAATTAGCACAAATCCATCCACGAAGACTCCAGAATCAAAAGAAATCAAGCCCAAAATTCTCGTATATATCATGACAAAATCAAAGCAAAATATCATCTAGAATCGAGCCCAAAATCCACGAGTATATTGAAGACCAAATCAACAAACGAAATCAGAGAATCAGTATTCTAGAGAGTTCGTAATACTCTATAAATAACACACGTCTTCCTCATTGGCAAGAAGATAATCAATCAACAAGAAAATCGCAACAAACATCGAGCATAAATAAACGAAATCAAGGGCAAAATCACATACAATTCTCCAGAGCGAACGAAGTTGAATCGAAGAATCCTGGAGCATCAATTTGATTGCGCTACCCATTGGAGGAAGATCGATTCTTGAAGAACCCTAGGAGGAAGCCGCCGCCATTATTTAACAATAAGGGAAAAGCTTCAGTACTGAGTAAAAAGAGTGGCCGGCCCAAGTCAAAACAAGGGGCTAACCCACTTTATTTATTTCTAGGGTTTTATTTTTTGGTTGTTTTAAGTTTTTTTTTAAATAAAAAGGAGTAAATAAACTACTAATGTTTGTAGTTGGAAAAATCACAGCTTGAGAAGTACGAGTTGTGTCAAGGTCTTGAGCGTAGGGTTTAAACAGTCGGGAGCGAAGGTTGCGAGTTACAAGAGTCTGTAGCGTAGAGATTGTTTATAATTCCTAGTAGAAACCTTGAATGCAGTAGTAGGCACAGTTTTTCCGAAGCTGGGTATCTTCTGTGTGTGATTTTCTTTCTGCAATTTTTTATATTTTATCATTCTGTGATATTTTGATTTTAATTCACTTAATTTGCAATAAACCCTATTCACCCCCCCCCCCCTCTAGGGTTAATTTAGATCCTACAAGTGGTATCAGAGCGGGTATTTTTAACTCTAGAGTCATGAATCTGTCTAACAACGCTTTTTCTGAGGGTCAGTCCATAGCTAGGCCACCAATGTTTAATGGAACTGATTATGCCTATTGGAAAGCTAGGATGAAAATTTACTTAAGTTCAGTTGATTATGATGTATGGGATATCGTTGAAACAGGCTACAAACCTCCTGTTACGATTATCAATGATATTGAAATTCCTAAACCAAAAGATAAGTGGGATGCTAATGATAAAAAATTATTCTCAACTGATGCCAAAGCAATGAATGCTTTAATTTGTGCTCTTGATAAAACTTAATTTAACCGTATATCTCACTGTTCAACTTCGCAGGAAATTTGGCATACTTTGGAAGTTACACATGAAGGAACATCTCAAGTCAAGGAATCTCGTCTCGCACTACTCTGCAACGAATATGAAAATTTCACGATGCGGAAAGACGAAGATATAAAAGAGATGTATGGTCGATTTTCCACACTGATTTATAATGCAAGGGCTCTTGGTAAAGTCTACACTGAAGTAGAATTAATACGCAAGATACTGAGAGTACTGCCAATGAATTTCGAAGCCAAAGTAACTGCCATTCAAGAATCAAAAGATCTAAATAAGTTGAAAATAGAAGAATTGATTGGAAACTTGATTGCTTATGAAATGGAGTTAAAAGCCAAAGAAGGACGCGATGATTCAGAATCAAAGAAAAAGACAATTGCTCTAAGCAACACTGTTGAAAGTAACGATGAAGCCGAGAATCCTATCGAAGAATTGGCCATGGTTCTTAAAAAGTGGTCTAACAAAAAATACAAGTCACGAAAGAAGAGTTCAAAATCCAACAAATCCAAGAATTCAGACAATTCAGACGATGAAGTCATATGCTACAACTGCAATAAACCAGGCCATATTAAAACAAATTGTCCATTACCTCAGAAAGACAGAAAGAAGAAGAAGAAAAAGAAAGCTTTTGCAGCCACATGGGATGACGAAGAAGGAGAAGAAGAAGACTCTGACAGCAATAAAGAGGAAGCCAATTTGTGTCTTATGGCACAGTCAGATTCAGAAAGTAGTGAAGATGATTCCACTGAGGTACCAAATTACTCTTATAAAGATTTAATTTTAATGTGTCATGATCCTACCAAAACCGTTGATTCTCTTGAACTAAAAATTAAGAAATTAAAATCTGATAGGTTAAAATTGGTCCACGAAAACAATAGGTTAGAAGCTGAGCTTGAAAAAGTAACAAACCTTGATTGTGAAAACTGCAAGTTTTTAAAACAAGAGCAAACAAAATTTGAAGCAAAGTTTGAGAAATTAAAAAAGGAACACTTGGCTTTAAAAGAAAGTGATGACACAAAAAGAAAGAATTTCATCAATAGATGCACTTCTCTTGAAATAGCATTAAGTAAGTTTTCAAAAGAGGAAAAGTCATTTAGGATGCTGCTTGGAAATCAATTATATGCTAATAATAAGAAAGGATTAGGATTTGGGAAAACACATATTAATATGAATAGTAATGCAAAAGGTGGAAGTGTTTTTCCTAAATGTATAAAATGTGAAAAAATTGGACATAACTATGAAAAATGTCAAAATAGGAACAATAATAAAAAATTCATACAAATTTGGGTTCCAAAAGGGTCGATAAGTAATTGTAATAGATTTGGATTTGATAAGAACAAACAAATATGGATTCCAAAAGGATCTGTTGTTCAAAATCAAAATTTTTCAGTTACTAATTTTATTAGACCTATGAGTTTCTCTAGGTCATTCTCTTCTTCTTGTGTGTAGGTATGTTGGCGGGCAAGGAACAACAAAAATGGTACTTGGATTCAGGTTGTTCCAAACATATGATAGGAGATAAATCAAAGTTCCTTAGCCTTGAAAAATATAAAGGAGGAAGTGTGATAATGGGCAATAACAGAAAATGTAAAATTATCGGTAAAGGTAAAGTAGGTAATAGTACTTTCTCCTTAACTGATGTTTTATATGTTGAAAACTTGCATCATAATCTCATTTCCATAAGCCAACTATGTGACAAAGGAATGAGTGTGATATTTGATAATGAATCTTGCAAAATTATTGAAAAATCCACAAACAGTATTGTGTTCACGGGAAAAAGAAAAGGAAATGTTTATACGATTTCTTTTGATGATTTGACTCTCTCACGATGTTTAGTAGCTACGGATGAGGAAGTTTTCTTATGGCATAGGAGATTGGGTCACGCTAGTATGAGTCTCTTAGAAAAACTTGAATCAAAAGAGTTGGTAAGAGGACTACCACATCAGAAATATAAAAACAATAAAGTGTGTAAATCATGTGCTATGGGAAAATTCAGTCGTTCATCATTTCGTCCCAAAAATGTTGTTAGTACTAATAGGGTACTTGAATTGATTCACATGGATTTATTTGGACCAAATGAAATCGCTAGCTTGAATGGAAAACGGTATTGTTATGTGCTGGTTGATGATTATTCTAGATTTACATGGGTTTATTTTCTAGCCAAAAAATCCGAAACTTTTGATTACTTTTCAAAGTTTGCAAAACTCGTTCAAAATGAAAAAGGTGTTTCAATAAAAACTTTAAGAAGTGATCATGGTGGTGAATTTGAAAATTTGGATTTTGAAAATTTTTGTGAAGAAAATGGTTTTAAACACGAATTTTCTGCTCCTCGAACACCCCAACAAAATGGGGTAGTCGAAAGGAAAAATCGTACATTACAGGAATTGGCTAGATCTATGTTAAGTGAATATAATTTGCCTTTGACTTTTTGGGCAGAGGCAGTTAATACATCCTACCATGTAATGAACAGAGTAATGATTAGACCAATACTTAACAAAACATCCTATGAATTGTGGTTTGACAGAAAGCCTAACATTTCATATTTTAGAGTTTTTGGATGCCCTTGTTATCTTCTTAATACAGGTGATCATCTTAAGTTTGAATCAAAGGCCGACGAGGGAATTTTCATGGGTTACTCGTCAAGAAGCAAGGCTTATCGAATCTTCAACAAACGATCAAAAACCATTGTTGAAACCATAAACGTGAAATTTGATGAATCAGATCTGGATACGGTGGACAAAGAGAAAAACGATGAGGGAATTACATATGAGGGTGAAAAAGAAAATAGCAAAGAGAAGACTGGCAGTGATGATCCAACAAAACAAACGTTTGAAGTCAAAAAGTTGAAATTCAAAGCCAACCATCCTCCAGAATTGGTGATAGGAAATCCAACGGTAGGTATACGAACTCGTTCATCATTTAATAAAGACATCTGTACTTTTTGTATTCACAGCTGTTTTATCTCTGAAATCGAACCTAAAAATGTTGAAATTGCACTTAATGATGAAAATTTGGATTTTAGCGATGTAAGAAGAACTTAATCAATTTGAGCGGAATAAAGTTTGGAAATTAGTTTCTAGACCGAATGACTATCCAGTAGTAGGAACTAAATGGGTGTTCAAAAATAAACTTGATGAATCCGGAAATGCAATTAGAAACAAAGCTAGGTTGGTTGCAAAAGGATATAATCAAATTGAAGGCATTGATTTTGATGAGACATTTGTACCAGTAGCTAGGTTAGAAGCCATTAGAATTTTGCTCAGTTTTGCGTGTTATAAAGGTTTCAAACTTAAACAAATGGACATAAAAAGTGCGTTTTTAAATGGAGAATTAAAAGAAGAAGTTTTTGTGGAACAACCCCCCGGTTTTGAAAATCATGAATTTCCAAATCATGTATTCAAACTTGAAAAAGCATTATATGGTCTTAAACAAGCTCCTAGAGCTTGGTACGATTGTTTAAGTGCATATCTTTTGGAAAATGGTTTTAAAAAGGGCAGTGCTGACACTACATTGTTTCTATTACATGAAAGTGATGACTTTTTAATAGTCCAAATTTATGTTGATGATATTATATATGGTGCTACTAATGATTGTTTGTGTGAGAAATTTGAAAAAGTCATGCAGGATAAATTCGAAATGAGCTTAGTAGGTGAATTAAAATACTTCCTTGGATTTCAAATCAAACAAAGCTCCAAGGGTATTTTCATATCACAAACAAAATACATTGCTGAATTGCTGAAAAGATCTGGACTAGAAAATGCAAAACCACTCAGAACACCAATGAGTCCTTCAACAAAGCTTGACAAAGACGAGAAAGGAGTTGCAGTTGATCAGAAAAAATATCGTGGAATAATTGGTTCACTTCTTTATCTCACTGCATCTAGGCCTGATATTATGTTTGCTGTTTGTTTATGTGCACGCTTTCAATCTAATCCAAAAGAATCTCACTTAAAAGCCACAAAAAGAATATTAAGATATCTTTTGCACACACACAAATTTGGTTTATGGTACCCCGCATGCAATAATTTCGAATTAATTGGATATTCTGATGCTGATTATGCTGGATCCCTTGTTGATAGAAAAAGCACTAGTGGGACTTGTTTTATGCTAGGACACTCGTTAGTCTCATGGTCAAGTCGAAAACAAAATTGTGTTGCTTTATCCACAACTGAGGCTGAATACATTGCTTTAGGAAGTTGTTGTGCACAAATACTATGGATGATGCAAACTCTTTCAGACTTTGGTCTAATTTATAAAAAAGTACCACTAAAATGTGACAGTAAAAGTGCTATAGACTTGTCTAATAATCCTGTTCACCATTCACGCACTAAACACATAGATGTGAGACATCATTTTATTAGAGATCACATTTCACGAGAAGATATTTGTATTGAGTTTATTTCAACTGACTGTCAACTTGCTGATATTTTTACAAAACCTCTTCCCGAAGATAGATTTTCACGATTACGCTTAGATTTGGGAATTATAGAAATTGATTGATCATTATCCATTTTTTTTAAAAAAATTCTTAGATGATTATTCAAAAGTTAAATGATTGATCATTTGAACTATTTTGGAACTCGTTGAAATTATGTCAGATCTTGGAATTGTGATGAGTATTGACTATAATATTTTTTATCATGAGGAAATATTTTTAAATCTCATGATGATTGGACAGATTTTATATTATTTTTGAATTAGAGCTTATTTTACGACCATCTTCTATATCAACCATACTTCTGTCATTCATCATGGTTTTATTTAATTTGGGGAGTTCTAATTATTCTTGAAATTTAAAAATAAATAAATAAATAATAATAATTTATCCTTGGTACTCACTCCCATTTAAAAGTCCTCGCGGTCATGCGTGGGTGAATTACCTTAATCTCTATGTGCTTCCATTCTCACTTAAAAGACCTTTGGGCTGTGCATGGATGGAACTCATTAGAGAGGATAAAGTTAAGTTACTACTAACCCCATTTAAAAGACCTTTGGGCCATGCGTGGTTAGGAAGTGCTTAACACATTTTTAAGCATATTTAAAATCTTTAAAATTTATATTCAAATATTCAATTTTTATTGAACTCTCCTAATTCTATAAAATCCATAGTAAATCCATTCATTCTGAAAGTGAAATCTGTCTCTAATTCCAAGAATATTATGATTTTTGTTTGATTCAATGAAATTTACGATATATTATCCTCTTGATCTGAATTTATATTTCTAGTCTATATTGATCACTGTTTTAATTTCTGCTATTCTTTTGATGATAACAAAAGGGGGAGAATGGTCAAGATTTTGATGGATGAGTAAACATTTATAGAATATTTTTGAAATTTGGGATTGATTAATTCATTTCAAAATTTTCAAATCTATGCATCAATAAGGGAAGCTTAGTTGTAGGGGGAGCATACAAATAGGGGGAGTAACATACTTCACGTTTCAAACACATTCACATATTCAAAATCTTTTATTTGTTTGTCATCATCAAAAGGGGGAGATTGTTGTATATAACAGTGTTGTATACACAATTATATGATTTTTGTTTGATGATAACAACCAAATATATTTTATTATTGAATGTGTTTGTAAATGCACTGATATACTACACAACAGATAGGAATATAATATTTCTATAAAATATAACTGTGCAGAAATTTAAACAATCACACGGTATTTTTAGATAAAAATATTTTATTTCAATATCAAAAAGTACATCTTTTACAACTCCACTATTTGACACACTATATTTCATTCATACAAATCTGTCACTCTATACAACTATATTTGCAAACATTGTTATACATTGACACCGATATTTTTCCACTGACTTTTGTCTTCTATCTTCAGTCTTTACAGCCTTCAGTCCAGTCACCATCTTCTCACCTGTCACATACAGAAGAAAACACACAGTAGACTGTAACAAAAACAGAATTCAATACAAACAAATAAAAATTTATTTTTTTAAATTTTACTTGCCTCAGAATTACGGTGTGTTTCTCATCATTTTTCTAGACTTTGTCTGATATGCAGGGACAGAAAAACTCGTCTGGATGGCTGCATATACACACGTGTATACACGTGTGCACTGCCACGCCAGTCCAGTGTCGCAACTGAGGAGTAGCCACATGGACCATCTCGACTCAGTGCAACACAATAATCAATGTGGTCGAGCACAGGTCAAATACAGTGAGACAATGGTCAATAATACATTCAAGTGTACGGATTATTCAAATAGTACTATACAGTACCATATACATGGCTACTATCATGGATGGTGCAACAACACAACTCAGGTTCACAAACATGTCGAGGCAGAACAGTTTTTGACAAGGGACAGTTCAAAATGGACAAGGACATAACCAAGCATCAATACAACAAAGTAAAGGATGCACCAGGGTGTTCAGCCACAAACATGAATGGCACAAAAATCTAGTGGTTTAGTTCTGACTCACGATTCAAGTCAACATGGCAGAATAGTTCAGCATGGTGATCGAATACAAATTCTAGTGGACATGGGTGAATACAATATTACACAACAGATCCAAGTGAAAGTGCCAATGCAAAGTCAAAGCAGCATACACAAATGTGTACATCCAAGAAATGGACATGCATATACATGGAATTACAACGTGGAGTCTACACAACAGTTTTCAAATTCATGGAGTCAAGTGGAAGTTCATGTGCTGCATGTTACAAAGTGAATCAACATATTGAATAGCAAAACATAGGCCAGTGTGCTTCAAAAAGGAGCTTTACAAGTGTAGTCACAAAAAAGGAGCTTTCAAGAGTGTCCAGAATAGTGCATGTGCTCAAGATTGCTCATGTATACAAGCATAACAGTTCAGATATATCAAGTAAACCAAGGAACAACAATAGCAACTGTTCTTACCAGTTCAAATCACAAGCATAGACTTGCATGAGCACAAAAGAAATCAACAGTGGTCTAAAATGCCGAATAGAACATGCACAAGTTTTGGAACATAACAACAGTTTTTTTTTAAGTTCATGGCAACATGCCAAAGTGAAAGCATCAATCCAAGGCCGAGGCAATTTAAGAGAAGTATTAGTACGAGACAGTTTTTTTAAGGAGAAATCATGTTTGATGGTGTTGAAAGTATTAACTTAAAATTTCAAGCAGAAATCATAAAGACAGGAAGAGAAATTCGCATTTTTTTAGAAGCCACCAATGTTTTATTTTGAGATAAAGTTCTATATTTTTTTTGGCAAAAGATCAAAGCAGTAAATTTGGGAAAGTTTTTAATCAGAAAAAAGGAGTCACGAATTCACTCCTTATTCTTCTCAGGATATTTCGAGAAACTCATGAATCAGTTAGTCAAATATGGCAAGCAAATATTCTCGTTTTAAAACTGACGAAAATTAGCACAAATCCATCCACGAAGACTCCAGAATCAAAAGAAATCAAGCCCAAAATTCTCGTATATATCATGACAAAATCAAAGCAAAATATCATCTAGAATCGAGCCCAAAATCCACGAGTATATTGAAGACCAAATCAACAAACGAAATCAGAGAATCAGTATTCTAGAGAGTTCGTAATACTCTATAAATAACACACGTCTTCCTCATTGGCAAGAAGATAATCAATCAACAAGAAAATCGCAACAAACATCGAGCATAAATAAACGAAATCAAGGGCAAAATCACATACAATTCTCCAGAGCGAACGAAGTTGAATCGAAGAATCCTGGAGCATCAATTTGATTGCGCTACCCATTGGAGGAAGATCGATTCTTGAAGAACCCTAGGAGGAAGCCGCCGCCATTATTTAACAATAAGGGAAAAGCTTCAGTACTGAGTAAAAAGAGTGGCCGGCCCAAGTCAAAACAAGGGGCTAACCCACTTTATTTATTTCTAGGGTTTTATTTTTTGGTTGTTTTAAGTTTTTTTTTAAATAAAAAGGAGTAAATAAACTACTAATGTTTGTAGTTGGAAAAATCACAGCTTGAGAAGTACGAGTTGTGTCAAGGTCTTGAGCGTAGGGTTTAAACAGTCGGGAGCGAAGGTCGCGAGTTACAAGAGTCTGTAGCGTAGAGATTGTTTATAATTCCTAGTAGAAACCTTGAATGCAGTAGTAGGCACAGTTTTGCCGAAGCTGGGTATCTTCTGTGTGTGATTTTCTTTCTGCAATTTTTTATATTTTATCATTCTATGATATTTTGATTTTAATTCACTTAATTTGCAATAAACCCTATTCACCTCCCCCCCCCCCCTCTAGGGTTAATTTAGATCCTACAGAGTTGACTATTTACAACTCAAGTCCAACCCAAATTGCACAAAAAGCAGAGAATTATTAGAAAGAAGATTAAAGGGTGAGATAAGAAAGAAAGAAATAGAATAGAAGAAGAACTAACACAAAACAGAGTCAGAGTCTCACTTCGCAGCGGAACAAAATATAACACAAATAAATCTTTATTGAGAGTTTTAAATAAAACTTACAATCATCAGAGTACATCAACACATCTGGATAGTTATAATACCCTGTCCTCATATACAACACACAGTAGAATACACACCAAACATATATCACATGTCTGAACTCCTCCAGCACGTCTTCTGAAATTCGCAGCATCCAAATCTGACCCTGTAAAACCCGGTCTAACCCGAGCATTACAAACGCCGGATCAGTCTTGCGAACCAAAGTGAGAAAAACACATTAAGTTTAAAGTTATCATCCAACTTGATTTTAAAGTCAAAATCCTTTTGAAAGAAATGGATAATCGTAAGACCAAATCCACATATAAATACGGACGGTTTTTACCTTACGATAACCCAAAACATTTTTGAAAAAATAACAATATTATTCTGATATTATGATAGTGTCTAAATACAAATAAATAACAATCTAGCGGAACGCTTGCATCTCACGCTCCACACACATAGTATACAATAAAAACCGTGGGCTCTTATTGGAGAATGGATTTCCTGGAAAGGTATAGGACCACAATCCCTACAATGTACCTCTGGAGATGAATACATCGAGGTTCAATAGAGCACCTTGCAACCAGGCTAAACATGACCGACCCCTCATTTCTCTTGTAAGTACCGAATATATCATTACCACGGTTGGGGGCCAGCCAACCGAACAGATAGCATACATACATAAACAAAAGGGACAACCGAAGGCATTTGATTTCTCCAGATCAGGTAATAATATACCCTTTTGATGGGTGCGACCCACATAGCCATGCGACCTACCCAATTTTGCGCCATTTCCCAGTTGATGAGGCTTGAGGTTTAAATATTCTTTTGGAACATTTGGCCACCATTCACTTTGAATGCCACATCATCAGATCCGCTAGAAAATCACTAATTAACGTCCCTGAAAATACTCTAGTTGTTTAGCTAAGAGACGGGCCCTTCTCCGCCACAACTTTGGTACATTTGAATAAATCAACGTACATGATCCCTTTGGAAATATTCTGTCATACATCCGTCCATACAAGTCATCTAGGAACCGGATGAACCGAAGGCATCTTCCTACCACATCCTTATATAGGAATCACCCAAGGATCAGTAGTGAGTATTCCTTGCAATCTGTATATTCCAACCACGACAGAACCATAGTATATCTTTGGCTGCAGACCGGTGATTATTTGTAGTTCTTCCTTTTATGATGATCTACGGTCTACAATGCTCCATCTCGATCATCTTCTGATATTTTCACGTATTTGTTGGTCGGAATGGTTTTTGGATATAAATTTGATCCCGGTATTTCCGTACCAACAATCGTATAGGCCAGATTTTATAGTCGGTTATTTAACTATCAAATAAATAATCATGAGAATAAAATGAGCTTACTGATTCAGTACTCGACATCACTTGGCCCTTTTCAATTAAAAACTAATTTACTTCTGCTTAATTAAAACTTCTAAATCTTTTAATATTTAAAAAAAAGATATTTGCTTATTATTTAATATATTATTGCCCTCCACACCATTTCATTACAATAATTAGAAAAATAACTTATAACCATATTCAATTTCCACTTAATTCTCCTTTCAAAACACTTGTTACATAACTCTTCATTATATAAAATTGGGAAATCAGTTCAGCTTTTTATTCGTAAAACAACGTTACAAAATATCTTTTGTTTCATTACTTGAAAACAATAACCAATGCTTATTCTTATAGAATAAAACTCAACTTTACATTTCCTTTCTAACTCGAAAATATCGTTATATTTTCACACAATCCCTTTTTGTTTTCCTTTTACTTTGGAATCGTCATTATATATATATATATTCTCACATCTTTCTAATTTCCTTTACTTCGGAACTCTCATTATATATTCTCCGAATTTTCACCAATAACATTGCATTATAATTTCTCTAATAGAAATAATAAAATATTACCAACCTCTTTTACCATAACCAACTAATATCATCCTCAGAAAATACTGAAGTCGTTCAAGTTGGCGTATTTTAACTACCTTTCAGACCTTGATCAACATCGTTCTTATCTTAAGATAAATACAAGTTGTAATCCAAAAACTGATATTTCATTCTAATATCAATACAAATTCCATTTAGCTATTTTATTCAAAATACGATTTCATAAAACCTTCTTACCTTTTGAAAACCTCTTTCTCTAATATAACCATTATGTCTTAATTCAATAATTAAGTAATTTCTTATAAAACACCACCTTTTAACCTCCACCTCTTTAAACAAATACATTTTATAATTCGGATTTTGTTACAAAATGCTAACTTTTACCAATTTGTTTTTCTAATCCATTCAACTATTCCCACTTTGAAATTCTTATTTCAGTCTCCCCAATTTTACTTAGTCCCATTTTTAAGTAATGTTAATTTCAAATTAACGCTTTACCACCTCACCTTTTTTATAAACTTCATTTATATAACTCTGGTTTAATATAACCCTTTTTCTCCTCAATTTCCTTTTAGTTAATTCAAGTATTAAGTTAGCATTTAATCTATCGTATTCACTTAAAATCCTCTTTATAACTTCGTTATAAAACTCAGGTTTAAAATAAAACCCGTTCATAAACTCCTATCACGATTCATTTAGATTTCATTTCAACTTCGATTACTTTTTTAAATGAATTCCAATTAAAAGTAGTTTCCTAAATTATTATTAAAAATAATAATTTACTTCAATCATTAACTACTTCAGTAGTTGATTTCTTTATTAACTAAAATAAATAGTAAATTCCTTTTTAAGATCTTATTAAATCAAAACAAATATTTGTTAAACTTTTTCATTAGATTAATTCAAAACAAACTAATTTATTGATTAATCCCAGTTAAAATGGTCGACTTAGTCAACTCAAAACACGGTTATTTCATTAACCGAGTCCAATTAATTCTCACTTTAAATTAATTAATAATATAATTAATTTAAATAACTTCATTTAATTTTTTCTTAAAACAAACTTTCCAAATTCTTAACCGTTAGGTTAATTTTCTACTCTCTTACTTATAAACTTGACTAACATACATCATCAAATACAACATACATAACCTCTTCTATCAGGTAGATAACAAGTCTTCTACATCATCAAATACAGCATACATATGGTGATGTCTAATTGTCCCAAAATTTGTGATAAAAGATAGTCTTTGTCTTCAGCCAAAAGAGCACCTCATGCTATGGTGCATATCCAAAATAAATCAAGCTACCTGTTTACTTGGCTGCTCGTGTAAAAATAAGGGTACCCGAGTTTGCAAGTAAAAATAAACTATGAGTCAGTCATAGGACTGGTATGAGAAATCTTACTTAACTTATTTAATAATAAGGCTAATCACAGGACCACGCCGCTAACGCGGAACGGGTTTACTCCATTGGATTTCCAGTGCATAAATAAAGTAAATCATTTAAACAACACAATGCTTTTTAGAAAAATGAAGCCATTATAAGACTCAGGTCCCAACACACAATGCAACGCAAGCCGGAGGATAGAATTTTACCTTATAATGGCCAAATATGCTTGATACGTATAAAACAAAAATCATTTGATGTTATTATTAGTGTCTAGTCAGTTTAAAACACTTTTCCATATAAATGTATCAATCCTAGACGGCATAGTTACCATAAACTATGTCGCCATATATAGGTTACAATCAAATCCATAGTGTCATATTGGAAATTGGATTTTCATCATGAGTCGAGGCAAGGAATCATCCCCAAAAATTTCGAGACACTGTAGCAAATGCCTCAAGGCTAGGATGCTGGCGAGCCCTTGGTTAGCAGTAGGGACGGTCCACACATACTTTAGAGGATTAATTATTCCTGAACAATACGTTTCCCGGTCCTACCGGACCTATCTCTGAGCCACTAGGGACTCAATATCCAAGGCGCCTCACAATCCATTATCCACATAAGTAAAAATGTCTGGGCTCCATACCATGACACCACTCTCAACTGGAAAGAAACGCATGCACTTCCTGCCGTCCTCATTCCGTTTTTGACTCATACCGATGTGAGGCTCGCGAATTAACACTATACACAAAGCTATGCTAATTGAAGCTTTTAAAAAAAGCCTTGTTCATTTGCATCTTAGCATCCCACATTAACAATCCACGCCTAGCGACTGATGTCTATCGATATGTAACCTCTGAGCTCGTACATCTCAGAGAAGGGTGTTAAGAAGGAGAATAAATTCTCCACCGCCAAACAGATATATATATATATATATATATATATATATATATATATATAATTGAAATCAATCAACACAGAATGAAATCCAATGTTAGACACACGTCCATTTACAAGTCCGTTCTGGGTCTGAACGAAACTGGAGGCGCCTTATTCCTCGTTCCATATGTCCAATACGGAAGAGAGGTCCTCGCATATCTGGACAATTAACAAATACGTCCGGACCACTACCACTGTAACCTCATCAAGCGAGCTACCCATATCGAAGGCATCAGTAGTAATCCATTCGATGTGAAGATTACCGGTCTTACACCGTCTTCATTTCCTTTGACTTTTAATCGTTGTTCAATTATTTGAGATGAGATTTAACTCGGCCTTTCAAATAATTTCGGAATATATATATAATTCAAATCATTTCTTTTCTTGGTCAAATTTAATTCAATTCTACATACTAATGTCAAATGAATCTAACCGTCCATATTACTTTATAAACCAAGTGAAATTGGTTCATTTCCATTCCATATCATTTAATATTTTATAACGATTTATCGCTATTTTTATTTATATAAAAATAGCCCATTTTAAATAAACGATTCTTCAGGTCATTATGCGGCCCTGGCGCTGTTTTTATTCAGATTTGAATTACACATTTATCTAAATCTAACTGTTTGATCTTAACAAATTTAATATCGTTGGAAAGATCTTTCCAAAGCGAACCCAACGGTTCCAGTTTCGGGAAAATCCGATGGTCGGATCTCCCGGTATAATCGTTTAAAATTACGATTCCAAAACGCGAACTACCGCACGTGATTCGTTTAATTTTAATTTATATTATATATAAATTATATAATTTATTCGACGACTTCGAAACCACTTAATTCTTCAAACAATTGGCTAGCGCCTTTAAATTTCAAAAAAAATCGCTAGAACCTCCTTTGTTCGGGAGGGGTCTGAAAAATTTATTGGGCGTATTAGGCACCCAATAAATCCAGGAAAAGCATACACAATTTTTGGTGACCTATCTATGCCCAAGGGAGAGTGTAAAGATCGCATCTCAGTACCTTGTCCAGTGTTGGAAGTAAATAATCTATGTGTCGTATCTAAAATCAAGAGAGACGTGATTTATTGTCATCTACAGACCCATGTAGGGTTTATACTAATTCCTATAATTTACCGTTATATTTTATTTAGTCCATATCAGTCCTCAGTTCAACTTGTAATTCAATCATCGCCATACAAGTGTCTTGCTCGTATAGTAATCTCAACCTCGTCATATAAGCACCTATTGCTTATATGGAATACGATATGCTATAACATCTATAATCCGTCTTTGGTTCAACCTGAAATATAGTCATCGCCATACAAGCCTCTCGCTTGTATGGTAATTCCAACCTCGTCATATAAGCTCCAAATACTTATATGGAATATGAATGGATATGATGTCTTCATGTAGTATGCCATGTGATGTAGTTCATAATTTATTTGTTGCTATCTTATGACCTAGTTTATAATTTCACACAGAACAACCATCACACTGCATCCAACATCATTCACAGGAATTTATATAATAAATAAAATTGCGCATCCAACTCATTAAGGTGTACCTGTTTGTCGAGCACGCAAATTAATTCTTTACTCAACAGCGAGTCCATTTACCTATTTAGCATGTGTGTGTGTGTATATATATATATATATGCATATCTAAGCTAAAATAATATTTTTAGTGAACAACTATTTATTTCCATACATGGCTATTTTATTCACTTCATTAACATGTTAAAAATAATATTTTTAATGATCAAACATTTATTTCAACACACGGTTATTTTTATTACCTCATATACATGTTAAAAATAATGTTTTTAATGAACAAACATTTATTTCAACACATGGTTATTTTTATTACTATACATACATGATAAAAATAATATTTTTGGTGAACAAAAATATATTTCAACACATGACTATTTTTATTACTTCACATACATGTTAAAAATAATATTTTTGGTGAACATAAATGTATTTCAACACATGACTATTTTTATTACTTCACATACATATTAAAAATAATAATTTTGGCGAACAAAAATATATTTCAACATATGACTATTTTTATTACTTCACGTACATGTTAAAAATAATATTTTTGGTGACCAAAAATGTATTTCAACACATGAATATTTTTATTACTTCATTAACATGTTAAAGATGATATTTTTGGCGAATAAAAATATAATTCAACATATGATTATTTTTAATACAACTGTTTCAGAAAATTTCGGTATTATAACGGTACAATATTAGAACTGGGAAAATGATGTCTAGCAACATCCCTCTCCTGCCCTTGGCTCGCACCATACATAATCATTCCATTCAATCAAATCAATCATAGGGTTGACAAACCAACCCATATTCAACCAAATATTCCACAACAGAATCAATTTTGTTGCATTTCCAATTTATACAACGCATAACCAATTTTTACACATTGCATATATATATTTTCTATAACGCATATATATGTTATACGTCGCATATATATATATATATATATATATATATATATATATATTATTTCATATCACATATATATATTTTATTCACATCGCATATATATATATATATATATATATATATATATATATATATTATTCACATCGCATCACAATCACAACATAATACAGTTAATTTAAATCGTCCATGGTCTGTGGACGAGGGAGGTGAGATAATAGGTACCGTATACAATATATAATGATTTTACGACTCATATATTATTTACTCCATTTTATTTTGAATTTAGAAATCTCACATTGGGTTCCACTCCTCCTTAATTTGTAGTAAGCTCTAAAATTCTTCCAGTCACTTCTAGAATGTAGAATACGCTGCCACGAGTCCAATGTCTCTTGTTTCACTGGATTTCGACATCGTGTGAGCAAGATAAGATTTTTACAAATTAACTTAACTTTGCAATGCTTTTAAATGTTGTAATTAATTAAAATATATACCTCATTATTTCTGGCCGCATTCAACCCTTACTGTTCAAAACTAGGTTTTGATCTTGCGTTCAATTCTTGAAGCTAGGCGACGATCAGATTTCACCACGATGTAGTGCTCCGAAAGCCGCGCCTGTGGGTCCCCCTTTGGTTGAACTCGATGGCAGTGGGTGGTCGGATTTCACCTGAGAACGGTGTGACTTTGAGGGGACGATTCGACCAAATTACGCAACGATTGATAACAACACCCGTATGAATTTGAAGAGGGTGGAGAGTACTACAAAATTGCATTAAGAATCACTTGGTTTCATTGCGTGAATCATGAGTTTTTGAGGGAGAAAGATCGGAAGCTTTTCCGCATCGAACGAGATAGAGGCGGCGGTTTTTTTAATAACAAGGGTTTTGGGAAAATCTGATTGGCCAATGTATTTATATATTTTATTTTTAATCCTTTTAATTCCAAAATTCTCGTTTATCCATCCGAACTCCAAATCAAACCCAATGACTGCCGCCCCTGGCTAAATACCCCCATTCTAGACATAATGGAATATGTTTCATAAGCTGATTTGATCGTTTTTAACTGTTTTTCTCAAAATTAAAATATATAACGTTCAATATTAAATTTGAACATACATTATATCGGGGCCACATACTAATTCCAAAAATTCCCGAAAAATAAATCTTGCTATTTTTTGATAATACGGTCCAAACAAAACTAATTTCGTTGAATTTGGAGATCATTTGAAAAATGGCCTTTTTAATGGTCGATCCAATTCAACGAAAATTCTCAAACGCGTTTTAATTTACCACGCTCACATGTTAATTTCAAAAATTATGGAATTTTAAACCAAGCAATAGTTTGAGATTCTGGATCCAACAAAAGTGGTTTCATCAAAAACGGAGGTCGTTTGCAAAATGGCTATTTTTAAGGGTTGTATTCTAATTTAAAAATCGAATTTTTAAATTCTGAAACAATTTCTGTTAAAATTACCTTAAAATAATTTTTTAAATTGGTTCTGAATTTCAGGGTTGTTACATTCTGCCCCACTTAAAACTTTTCGTCCCTGAAAAGGAAACAAAACCGAGATAGAATATATTGTAAATGTACCTTTCACCAGAGCTAATCAGAGATGTCAACTCTGCGCTTGGGATAAGCCTGCTTAATGCTATCTTCTGTTTCCCAAGTACAGTCTCTATGATCTCCACTCCATTCAATTTTGACTAAATGCACCCTCTTGTTTCTGAGAATTTGGGTTTCTTTGCCAATAATCTTCAGTGGCTCTCTTCTCATTACTAGATTTGGAGTAATATCCAAATCTTGTTGCGATGCTTCTTCCACGACCAAGTCTGGATCATGCACATGTTTACGAAGTTGAGAAACGTGAAACATATCATGCACTTGTTGAGTCAAGAATTTCATAGAGTTTTGATTTCTGACAAAGAGATAAGTCTTGATCGACAAAAAGAAGATATTCATTGGTTTGAAGAGACACAAAGAGCTACATAGAGGTTGATTATTTGGTGTTTTAGTAGTGTTACTTATGTTAAAATCTATCCTCAAATAATCACATACCTCGAATTTATCAATATATATATATATATATACAAATATATGTGTGTACACACTAATTGTGCACACTGGGTGAAACCGGTCGACCGCTTGGATTTCTACCCGTCGACCGTTTCTGCCCATTTTGCACAATAAACGTGCACACATAAATATAACGTATATATATATATTCAAATTCCTGTCTACTGGTTCTTTTGACCTGTCGACCGTTTTCTTTCAGATAGCAACCTTTCAAATAGACACTTCCTTTCTTCAATGGTTGCATCTCCTTCTCTTCACCAACAATCATGACCATTGTTTGTTACTCTTCACAAAGGGTTACAACTGTTTATTCTTTATATAAACACCGTGAGATCATCATTCCTATCATACTAACTTGACTTTTTGCTATCTATATTCTTAATCTCATTCTCAAGCGCTAAATTGCTCATATTCAATAAAATATGGTTTGAATCCTAGAATCTATTTAATATTCTTTTGATTCAATACGATATCCACTTCCAAATCTTCATATACACAAATATTTTATTTGAGGATAAGATTATAGGAAGGTTGTACCATAAGTGACAAATTCGTGTTATCAAGAACACATATTGTCAACAACAATTGTATTCATCTTTGTTAAAGTCCTCGGTGTTGTAAGAGGCAAGTGTTGAAATCCTTGGTGTTGTTAGAGGCGTGAAATCTGCTTCGTCTGCTCGGGTGTTGTATACTGGTTCCTCTGGGTGAAGTGAGGTGATTGTTAGTGAAAATACAGATATAAGTCTGGGACTGGACGTAGGACGGTGCTCCAAACCAGTATAAAAATCCCTGGTGTGATTTTTCTATTTTACTGCTTTGCTGTTTTATATAGATATGTGATTAGCTATTATTTCACACTTGTGTGTTATACATCATATTGCACGATCTATGTGTACTATACTAGCACGTACACGCATTTTCAGCACTCTCGTCAACCAGTCTGGTAATTGAACCCTGTAAGCAAGAGTTCCTATCCTTTCGAGTATAGGAAACAGACCAATAAATCTAGGTGCCAACTTCCCTGTCTTCCCGAATCAAACCACTCCTCTCATCGGAGAAACTCTCAAATACACATAACAACCAACCGAAAAGGCCAGATCTCTTCTTTTAGAATCTGCATAACTCTTCTGTCCATTTTGAGCTGCTTGTAGTCGCTTCTTAATGAAGTCCACTTTATCTGAAGCTTCTCGAATCATGTCAGGACCCAATACCAATCGATTTCCTGGCTCTACCCAACATGCGGGAGATCTACATTGTCTACCATAAAATGCTTCAAATGGTGACATTTTCAAGCTCGCTTGATAGCTGTTCTTATATGAGAACTCAACCAAATGTAGGTGATCTTCCCAAGATCTGCCAAAATCAAGAATACATGCCCACAACAAATCTTCTAATATACGATTCACCCTCTCAGTTTGGTCGTCTGTCTGAGAATGATATGCGGTGCTAAGGTTCAGCTTTCTTCCCAATTCTGCCTGAAATGCTTCCCAGAACTTAGTAGCAAAGATCGGATCTCTGTCACTGATAATACTGCTGGGCACTTCATGTAGTCTAACAATTTCCTTAAAGTATATACGTGCCTGACTTTGAGCTATTCTATTCGACTTCACAGGAATAAATGGGCGGTCTTCGTGAAACGATCTATGATCACCTATATATTGTCATTGCCTTTCTTGGTTCTAGGCAAACCATCAATGAAATCCATGTAAATTTGATCCCACTTCCAATTAGGAACTTCTAATGGTTGCAATAATCCTGCGAGTTTCTGCTAATCACTCTTGACCTGTTGGCAAGTAGCACACCTACTAACATATATGGAAATGTCCCTTTTCATAGATCTCCACCAGAACGTGCGCTTAAGATGATGATAAATCTTACTTACTCCTGGATGGATGCTAAGCTTGGATTTGTGACATTCATCCATCACTTCTTTTCTGAGCTCAGGAATATTCAGAACACAAATTTGGCCTAATTACCTCAGAACTCCCTTGCTATTAATCTGGAAACTCGAGGGCTCGCCTTCCTGAACTCTTTTTCTAATCCTCTGAATAAATTCATCATCCTTCTGAAGAACAGAGATCTTATCAGTCAATGAAGGCGTAATAATGAGATTAGCGATAATGGCATTCTTTCTGCTAAGTGCATTTGCTACAGCATTGGATTTCAATGGAGTATACAAAATATCTAGATCATTTGCTGCAAGAAATTCTATCCAACGTTGCTGCCTGAAATTCAAGTCTTTCTGGGTGAACAAATACTTCAATGACTTATGATCTGCATATAATTCGAACTTCTCACCCAAAAGATAGTACCTTCATATTTTCAAAGCAAACACGACGGCTAACAACTCAAGATCATGAGTAGCATATCTCTTCTCATGCGGCTTCAACCGACGGCCACCATAAGCAACTACTTGGCCTCTTTGCATTAATACGGCACCAACGTCTTCAAGAGAAGCATCTGTATAGACTATCAAATCTTGATTGCCATCGATAATAGTCAACACTAGAGTAGTAGTCAACCTTAATTTCAGCTCTTGGAAAGTGGTCTCAGAATAAGTCGTCCAATTAAACCTTGCATGCTTCTTGGTAAGCTTCGTTAATGGACTAGATAGCTTCGAAAAATCTTTAACGAATTTTCGATAATAACTAGCCAATCCTAGAAAACTTTTGACTTCTGTGGGCGTGCTAGGCTGTTTCCGATCTCGAATGGTTGTGATCTTACTTGGATCCACTGAAATTCCTTCCTTTAATACTACATGACCGAGGAACTTTACTTCTTCTTGCCAGAATATACATTTAGAAAATTTGGCTTTTAATACGTTCTTTCTCAGAATTTCCAAAACCTCTTACAAATGCTTTGCATGCTCACTAGCTGACTTAGAGAAGATTAAAATGTCGTCAATGAAAACCAACACAAATTTATTCAAGACATCGTGGAATACTCTGTTCATTAAATCGACAAAATATGCCGGAGCATTACATATGCCAAACGACATTACTAACCACTCATAAAACAAGTTTGGACCTCTGAAAGCTGTCAAAGGAACACATTCTTCGGCAATCTGCGGTTGATGGAAACCTGTAGCTAGGTCCATTCTCGAAAATACTTGCGCTCCATTCAAGCAATCTAATAAATCATCAATACACGGTAATGGATATTTATTCTTCAATGTCTGCTTATTTAAGTCACGATAATCCACACATAATCGGAGAGTACCATTTGACTTAGGAACAAACACTACGGCTGCTCCCCAACACGAGAAACTATGCCTGATTAGACCCTTCCATAGCAATTGTCGAGTTTGATCGCCCAGATCTTATTTCTCTTTCAATGTCATTCTCCGAATTGCATGTACTACTGGCCTTCCATTCAGGATTAAATCGATTTTGAAGTCAATTTCACTTTGCGGGGGCAAGCTGTCAACTTCTTCAAACACATTCGCATAATCTTTAACTACGGGAATATTCTCAATAGAAGTAGGAGTAACTTCTAGAGCAGATGAAATTTCTTTTCTATCTGTTTCTGAGCCGTGGCATGGTATAGAAATAATATTCCCCGGTTTTGTTTTAGCCTTAACAATTCTTTCGGTGCATAATACTTTAGCCTCATACTTCGTCAACCATTCCAGGCCAAGAATAACATCGAACTTAGAAAAATTCATGACGATCAAATTAATAGGGAACCAGTAACAAGAATAAGAGATCGGCACTCTACAATATAAATTGAGGACAAGAGAACCTCCTATTGGATTATGAACACTAATCGATTCTTCAAGATTTCTCAATTTTAACTTTAATTTTTTGATCGTGTTACTAGAAATGAAACTTCGTGATGCACCAGTGTCAAATAATACTGTAACGGGAATATTTTTAATAGTAAGGGTACCTCCAAAACATCTGGTTTACCTGCTCTTGTAGAACAAGCTGGCGCATTCGCCCCATCATAAACATGAACCACTTCGGACTTCTTCAGCAATGGACATTCCTTGATAAGATGCCCTGTCTTGTGGAAATTGAAGCATTCTCTAGTATCACGAGGGTTTTGACTAGGCCCTGATTCATTCTTCTTTGGCTTCTTTGGTGCTATGCATTCAAAATTATAATGTCCGAATTGTTGGCAGTTGAAGTATTTAACCTTAGCTTTTCTATTCTACTGAGGCTTAGCGGCTTCAGTGTTGCTCGCATCGGGCTTCTTACCAGAATATTTCCTTTTATTACTAGCTTGATTCCTCTCGCGGTCTTCCTCAGAATTCTTCTTGTCAATACCTTCATACCTACAAGTCATTTCAACTACCTTGGTAAATGGAAGCTCGATGTGTGCAGTCACTCGGTTGTGGTACTTTCTAAGAAGACCCTGCATGAATTGCTTGTTCTTCTGAAGCGGTTCCTGAATCAGTTCGGGTGCATAGTAAGAGAGCTCTTCAAATTTGTTCACATATTCATGAATGGTTCGATCCCCTTGCTGGAGATTATCAAACTCATCGTGCAAGCACTCGACTTCTTGTCGAGGGACAAACTTCAATTAAAGATTTCTTTGAACTTTGTCCATGTCATGTCAACATCAAGATCGCCAATAGTCACTGCATCCCACCATATCAAGGCCTCATCCTTAAGTAGCCAAGATGCCATGAACCTCTTCCTGTGGTCTTCCAACTCTAGGCCCGCGAAGATCCGTTTGTACGACCTTAACCAAGCTTGAGCCTCGGTTACTGTTCCATTGCCAATGAATGGCACACCACCCAAATTCTTGTATTTTTTAGCAACTCTATCAAGATCAAACACTGGTGGTGGGGGTTGTTGTGGCACTACAGCTTCAATGTTATTGTCTATTTTGACTTCTTCAAGACTGGTTTGATTTGGAGCAGCAAGGACCTCACCCCTTCCTCGGCCTCTGCCCCTCCTGCCTCTTCCTCTACCACTCATTTTCTGTTAGCACTGCAAATTTAAGAAATGAGTCAGGCCCACAGGAAAGATATTTTAAGGAATGATAAAGGCATAAGGACATATGCATAAATAATGATGTGATGATCAGGTTATAACGCTATTCTGCTGTACTCATTATAGGACATTACTAATCCCATCTCTAGTGAGTTACTCGTCTTAGAATACTGCTGATTCTATTTTTGATGATACGTTTAAATATGTTATACTCCATAGCTATGGTTAACCAATGCTCTGATACCACGTTTGTGACAACCCAAACCCCCGAGCCACGGAAGCAAGGATAATCATTGGAATATTACACATTAATCACATCAGTAGATTACAGATAATAGCATAACACATGAAATCATAGAATAGCATACATCATCATAACAGCGGAATCATAAATGTCATCATCATCGGAGTACACAGATACATGATACTACTTAGTACATAACAGGTTCTATCAGGTAGATAATAAGTCTAAAACATCATCAAATACAACATACATAAGGTGATGTCTAAATGTCCCAAAAGATGTGATAAAAGATAGTCTTCATCTTCAGCCAAAAGAGCACCTCATGCTACGGTGCATATCCAAAATAAATCCAGCTACCTATTTACTTGGTTGCCCGTGTAAAAATAAGGGCACCCGAGTTTGCAAGTGAAAATAAACTATGAGTCAGTCATGGGACTGGTATGAGAAATCTTACTTAAATTATTTAATAATAAGACTAATCACAGGACCATGCCGCTAACGCGGAACGGGTTTACCCCATTGGATTGCCAGTGCATAAATAAAGTAAATCATTTAAACAACGCAATGCTTTTTTAGAAAAATGAAGTCATTATAAGACTCAGGTCCCATCACACAATGCAACGCAAGTTGGAGGATAGAGTTTTACCTTATAATGGCCAAATATGCTCGATACGTATAAAACAAAAATCATTTGATATTATTGTTAGTGTTTAGTCAGTTAAAACACTTTTCAATATAAATGTATCAATCCTAGACAGAATAGCTACCATATACTATGTCTCCATATATAGGTTACAATCAAATCTGCAGTGTCGTATTGGAAATTGGATTTCCATCATGAGTCGAGGCAAGGAATCACCCCAACTAATTTCGAGACACTTTAGCAAATGCCTCAGGGCTCGGACGATGGCGATCCCTTAGGTAGCAGCAGGGCCGGTCCACACATACTTTAGTGGATTAATTATTCCTGAACAATACGTTTCCCTGTCCTATCGGACCTATCTCTGAGCCACTAAGGACTCAATATCTGAGGCGCCTCGCAATCCATCATCCACATAAGTAAAAATGTCTGGGCTCCATACCATGACAGCACTCTGAGCTAGAAAGAAACGCATGCACTCCTTCTCGTCCTCATTCCATTTTTGACTCATCCCGGGGTGTGAGGCTCGCGAATTAACGTTGTACACAAAGCTATGCTAATTAAAGTTATGATTTGATCATCAACCACAAGACTCTACTTTTCAACAAAAGATTGTTCATTTGCATCTTAGCATGCCACATTGACAATCCATGCCATGCGACTGATGTCTATCGATATGTAACCTTTGAGCTCGTACGTCTCAGAGAAGGGTGTTAAGCAAGAGAATAAATTCTCCGCCACCAAACAGATATATATTTAATAGAAATCAATCAACACAGAATGAAATCCAACGTCATACATACGTCTATTTACAAGTCCGTTCTGGGTCTGAATGAAACTGCAGGCACCTTATTTCTCGTTCCATATGTCCCATATGGAAGAGAGGTTCTCGCATATCCGGACAATCAACAAATACGTCCAGACCACTACCACTGTAACCTCATCAAGGGAGCTACCCATATCGAAAGCATCAGTAGTAATCCATTCGATGTGAAGTTACCGGCCGTGCACCATTTTCATTTCCTTTGACTTTTAATCGTTGTTCAATTACTTGAAATGAGATTTAACTTGGCCTTTTCAAATAATTTTCGAATATATATATAATTCAAATCATTTCTTTTCTTGGTCAAATTCAACTCAATTCTATAGATTAATGTCAAATGAATCTAACCATCCATATTACTTTATAAACCTAGTGAAATTGGTTTATTTCCATTCCATATCGTTTATAATATTTTATAATGATGTTATTTCTATTTATATAAAAATAGACCATTTAAAATAAACGACGCTTCAGGTCATTACGCAGCCCTGGCACTGTTTTTATTCAGAATTGAATTACACATTTCTTGAAATTTAACCGTTGGATCTTAACAAATTTAATATCGTTGGAAAGATATTTCCAAAGCGAACCCAATGGTTCCAGTTTCGGGAAAATCCGATGGTCGGATCTCTCGGTATAATCGTTTAAAATTACGATTCCAAAACGCGAAATACCACGCGCGATTCGTTTAATTTTAATTTATATTATATATAAATTATATAATTTATTCTACGACTTCGAAACTACTTAATTCTTCAAATAATTGGCTAACGCCTTTAAATTTTAAAAAAAATCGCCATAACCTCCTTTGTTCGAGAGGGGTCTGAAAAATTTATTGGGCCGTATTAGGCACCCAATAAATCTATAAAAAGCATACACAATTTTTAGTGACCTATCTATGCCCAATGGAGAGTATAAAGATTGCATCTCAGCACCTTGTCCAGTGTTGGAAATAAATAATCCATGTGCCATATCTAAAATCAAGAGAGACGTGATTTACTGTCATCTCCAGACCCGTGTAGGGTTTTTATTAATTCCTGCAATTTACTGTTACATTTTATTTAGTCCATATCAGTCCTCAGTTCAACCTATAATTCAATCATCGCCATACAAGCATCTCGCTCGTATGTTAATCTCAACCTCGTCATATAAGCACCTATTGCTTATATGGAATATGATATGCTATGACATCAATAATCCGTCTTCGGTTCAACCTGAAATGTACTCATCGCCATACAAGCCTCTCGCTTGTATGGTAATTCCAACCTCGTCATATAAGCTCCAAATACTTATATGGAATATGATAGGAAATGCTGTCTTCATGTAGTATGCCATGTGATGTAGTTCATAATTTATTTATTGCTATCATATGGCATAGTTTATAATATCACACAGAACAACCATCACACTGCATGCAATGTCACTCACAGGAGTTTATATAATAAATAAAATTGCGCATCCAACTCATTAAGGTGTACCTATTTGTCAGGCACGCGAATTAATTCTTTACTCAATAGCGAATCCATTTACCTGTTTAGCATGTGTGTATATATGCATATCTAAGCTAAAATAATATTTTTAGTGAACAACTATTTATTTCCATACATGGCTATTTTATTCACTTCATTTACATGTTAAAAATAATATTTTTAACGATCAAACATTTATTTCAACACACGTTTATTTTTATTACCTTATATACATGTTAAAAATAATATTTTTTTAATGAACAAACATTTATTTCAACACATGGTTATTTTTATTACTTCATATACATGTTTAAAATAATATTTTTAGCGAACAAAAATATATTTCAACACATGACTATTTTTATTACTTCACATACATGTTAAAAATAATATTTTTAGCGAACCAAAATATATTTCAACACATGATTATTTTTATTACTTCATATACATGTTAAAAATAATATTTTTGGTGAACAAAAATATATTTCAACACATGACTATTTTTATTACTTCACATACATGTTAAAAATAATATTTTTGGCAAACAAAAATATATTTCAACACATGACTATTTTTATTACTTCATTAACATGTTAAAGATAATATTTTTGGCGAACAAAAATATAATTCAACATATGATTATTTTTAATACAACTATTTCAGAAAATTTCGGCATTATAACGGTATGATATTAAAATCAGGAAAATGATGTCTAGCAGCATCCCTCTCCTGCCATTGGCTCGCGTCATACATAATCATTCCATTCAATCAAATTAATCATAGGGTTGACAAACCAACCCATATTCAACCAAATTTTCCACAACACAATCAATTTTGTTGTATTTCCAATTTATACAACGCATAACCAATTTTTACACATCGCATATATATATATATACACACACACTACAATGCATATATATATATATATTATACATCGAATATATATATATATATATATTCATATCACACATATATATATTATTCACATCGCGTCACAATCGCAACACAATACAGTCAGTTTAAATCGTCCATGGTCTGTGGACGAGGGAGGTGAGCTAACAGGCACCGTATACAATTTATAATGATTTTACAACTCATATATTATTTACTCCAATTTATTTTGAATTTAGAAATCTCACATTGGGTTCCACTACTCCTTAATTTGTAGCAAGCTCTAAAATTCTTCCAGCCACTTCTAGAATGTAGAATGTGCTGCCACGAGTCCAATGTCTCTTGTTTCACTAGATTTCGACATCGTATGAGCAAGATACAATTTTTACAAATTAACTTAACTTTGCAATGCTTTTAAATGTTGTAATTAATTTAAATATATACCTCGTTATTTTTGGCCGCGTTCAACCCTTACTGTTCAAAACTAGGTTTTGATCTTGCATTCAATCCTTGAAGCTAGGCGATGATCAGATTTCACCACGATGTAGTGCTCCAAAAGTCGCGCCTGTGGTTCCCCCTTTGGTTGAACTCGACGGCGGTGGGTGGTCGGATTTCGCCTGAGAACGGCGTGAATTTGAGGGGTCGATTCGACCAAATTACGCAATGATTGATAACAACACCCATATGGATTTGAAGAGGGTGGAGTGTACTACAAAATTGAATTAAGAATCACTTGATTTCATTGCGTGGATCACGAGTTTTTGAGGGAGAAAGATTGGAAGCTTTTCCGCGTTGAACGAGATAGAGGCAGCGGTTTTTTTAATAATGAGGGTTTTGGGAAAAATCTGATTGGCCAATGTATATATATATATATATATATATATATTTAATTCTTTTAATTCCAAAATTCCCGTTTATCCATTCGAACTCCAAATCAAACCCAATGACTGTCATGCCTAGCTAAATACCTCCATTCCAGACACAATGGAATCGTAAGCTGATTCGATCATTTTTAACTGCTTTTCTCAAAATTAAAATGTATAACGTTCAATATTGAATTTGAATGTACATTTTAATTTATCGGGGCCAAATACTGATTCCAAAAATTCCCGAAAGATAAATCTAACTATGTTTTGATGATACGGTCCTAACGAAACTAATTTCATTGAATTTGGAGATCGTTTGAAAAATGGTCTTTCTAATGGTCGATCCAATTCAACGAAAATTACCAAACGCGTTTTAATTTACCTGGCTCACATATTAATTCCAAAAATTATGGAATTTTAAACTTAGCAATAATTTGACATTCTGGATCAAACAAAAGTGGTTTCATCGAAAACGGAGGTCGTTTGCAAAATGGCTATTTTTAAGGGTTGTATTCTAATTTAAAAATCGAACTTTTAAATTCTGACATAATTTCTATTAAAATTACCTTAAAATAAAATTTTAAATAGGTTCTGAATTTCAGGGTTGTTACAGTTACCTCAATTGATTCAAATCGTTAGAGTAACGATTTGGGCTTTCACTGAAATTAAACAACGGTTTAATTTCATTAGTTTAATCAACATATGAATATATAATTAAAAAACAATCAACCATTAGCAACCATAGCACACAATTATAAAACCCAATTTATATAAGATATAAGTGCAAAGAACTGAGTGAGTTTAACTCACTTTGCTTTTATTTATCGTCGAAGTGGTTCTGTTATAGTTAAACTAAACAGTCGTTAAATTTAACTATAAATTCCTGTCGTCTCCTTTTCTATTCAGACTGCTCCAGCATGTAGTGCTTGTCACCAGATCCCATTGAAATATGTTTCGTTGGATTTGGACTTAACAGTCACTAGTTATAAATGTTTTAGTATATAGGATTTAAATTAAATAATTAATTTGTTAATTATCGTTATAAACACTAATTTCATTTGTTTAAAAATTAAGACGAATAATATACTTTGGTTTAATTAACTCGCATGCCCTTTTATCCTTCGTGCGTTGTTCAAAGAAAAATTCACCTACTGTATGATATAATAATATAACGTATCAGTAGAAGTATTTACTTTTGGGTTACGATTTACTAGCCCATTGTTTCTAACTCTTTGTTCCCGTTTTCTAACTTGCTCACGCAAGCCTTAGCTCCATTACTGCTTGTACCAAATTTCACATTTGAACATATAATTTAACTGATAATCAACTAACTAATATTGTTTAATACCTAATTAATTTTAATTACATTGGATATAAGAATTTGGCTGACTTGAACAAGTACTGTTGCGTTCAACAATAACGGGTCCGATCCCGTTTTAAAACTTTCCCACTATAAAACTCCTCCCTCTTAAAAAGATGAACCTGCTCACGTAAGAAACCCCACTCGACACAAACCTCCCACCGCCGCTTCAATCTCCGACCACCGAGATTTATCAAGGACCGGCAATCGATGCACCGCACCTCGCTCCTCCTTCACACAAAACAGCACCCAGCCTTGCTCTCCTAAACGCCCTTAATTTTATTACAACGTCGTGACTATCGACTCAGATTCCGGCCTCTACTGCACGAGAAAACCCATCGCAGTCGGTCGTTTAGCAGACCTTACTACACTTAACATATTTGTAGTTGATCGATTTTTGTTTGAAAGCTCAGATCAAACGATTTTGGAGAAGATAATTTGTTGATTTTCAGCCGTTAAACAAGGAAGGCAGCGTAAGTATGTTTGACCAGACAAAGAAAAATGGATGGAAAACTTAGGTTTTGACCTCTATTTATAGTGAACTCAAAAATAAAATATTATTTACGATACTTCATCGTGAAGTAACACACCAAAACCACCACAAACAACCTCCAATCGAGATGAAACTCCTAATTCTGCCATAAAAAAATGTTCCGGACATGTTTCGTTGAATGCCGATATCATTTGTAAAAAGTCCTTTATAAACGACAGGTAAAAATCATGTGTTTAAATTTCCTTCGATCACAAAATAAATCCAATCAACTTGAAACTTTGAAATTCTACTAGTCTTTTTCGTTACGGATCCAAATAAATTTGTTTTGTTAAAATCGAAGTTCGTTTGGCTAGTCATTTATTCCTTTAATGTTACCCCTATCTAAAGATATAAACGATTAAATAAAAACAGAGACGTTTTTGGCTACCGAAGTCACATACAACATCGGTTTGCCATGAAATTTAATATCATACAATACTTTAACGTTACGGTTCCAATGAAACAAATTTCATCGAAAACCGAGATCGTTTGCAAAATGGCCTTTCTTAAGCCTTATATATAATATAAATAAATTATTATATAAATTCCAAAATATTCAAATAAAATAATAATAAATTATTATTATCGTAAATATCCAAATTGAAATATCATATATCACCAATTATAAATTAATATGGATTATACAAGTCAATATCAACATTCTGAGTTAAAAGATATCCAAATTTATACTAAAAACCCTTATAAATTATTAAATAAACTTTATTGTTTATTAACGATTTCCATAGCGACTATTTTAAAATTTGAATTGGACATAACTAATAATTTGTTACATGAAATCTGGATTTTTCTCTTTCATTAGAAAATTATCATCAACTAGATTCAAACGTTTCTTGTTTCACAAAATTCTGACTTATATCAGATCCTGTATATTCAATTGAAGTTCAAAACTCAAAATTATGAACTACCACACCATTTCGAGCTCGTTTTATAATTATATATAAATTTAACGTTTAAAGTTCATTTTAATAAACGAATTCAGTATTAAAATTCATTAATATTCCAAATATAATATTGAAAATAATTTAAATATCTGACTACCAAAAATACGAGACATTACACTGAAACTATCTGCTTTTAAGCTGCAGATTTCATTTTAAATGAATTAGTCTAAATTGTCCGTTTATGTGCATATATAAATTGTTATATTAATTGTGATGCAAAAAGAAATAGGTTGGAGGGATCCAACTAGATTCCTCAAATATTTTAATGTTATTTGTTAAAAATATGAACTTTTATCCTATCTGTTAGGATGATGATTTGGTTGTTGATGATTGAATTGGAATTCAACACTGATGTTTATAAATAAATAAACAGTGTTGATTAAGTGATTGGTAGCAGATGGCCTAAAAATTCATCTTTTTAAGATGTTGATTTACCGTCAGGTGAATTGACTGAAATGAAGTTGTAAAATTTATTTTATAACTGAAGTCAGATTTTGAAATTTATTTTATATAAATTATTTTAAGTTAAAGTTTTATTAAAAGAAATCAATATTTATTGTTAATTTTATAATTAATTATAAAATGATCTACTGTGACAAGTTCTTATATTTTAAATAAGTCATATAAGCAAGTAAGTCCCTAATTAACCTAAAGTTTAATAATTTGGATTAATTGTTTAAGAACTATTAAGTGGGATTATTTAAGTATGTTATTAATTAATTTAACAGAAATGATTAATTGAACTTGATTAACAAGTTAACCATGTGTTTCAAGTTGATTAAGTAAACTGTTCCAATTGGAATTGGATATTTAATCAATCTTATTTTCAATTAATTGAATAGAAATAGTTTTGACAAATAATTGTGTAAACTTAAAACTGTTTCTTAAAGGGTTGAATATTCTTTTAATTAACTATGAAATAAGATGATTATTAATAAGGTTAATTATTATTAATAACTTTGTAAGACAAATTAACAATTTTATTCTTAGCTAGTGATGACGTGAACCACTTTTACTTAGTGAATGATGAAGTTAATCGTTATTTAATTAATAATGATTAAAGCGATGACCTTTAAATTGAAATTCGTTTAATGAAGTTTGTGGGGTAATAAGAACTTGTTTGTAATTAAAGGAATTTTTAAGTGATTTCAACCATACTTAACAAGTTTACAATAGTTTATTAAACTTGTAAAACTGACACAGAAATGGTGTTGGTTTTCAGAAAAAATATAAAAGGTTAAATACGATAAAAGAGTTAAGCAAGTTAATATGAATACATGTTAAACTTGTTATAATGGTTAAAAATGGAATTTTTGTAAAGAATTTTGTTAAAGGATTTTATCGACAAATCCGAATTATACGAAGTCATGAAAACTAAGTTTTTATGAATAAGTTTAGAAATGATTCCAGCTATTGGATCGTGTTTATAATTTGATTTATAAACTTAAAATGACCTAAATGGAATTTAATCTCAGAAGTGGTAAGGTATGAAGTGAATTCGAAATGGAAGCCTAAAATGGATTGAACTTGATTATGCCAGTTAATTCCTAATGATTCGATGTAAATTTAAATATTGAAAGTAACAATGAAGTTTATAAAGATAAAACTGAAATAATTTTTGAAATAAAAACATATAAGGATTTTTACAAAGGGATTCTATTTATAATGGAATCCAATCTTTGTATGGAATGTTGTAAAGGATGGTTAAAGCTAATAAGATTTGGTTTTAAATGATAGTTCATTTAATAATTAAGTTAAGTAAACATTTTTGAAATTGAAATGAGATTTGTAAAAGAAAAGAAAATATGGTCTTTAAAACTATACTCATATCGAATAGTAAATGGAACTTCTGTGACATTTACTAAATGTTAGTTTTGCGTAAACAAACTTCTATTTAACCCGAAGTAAAAACGTTGTCGGTCAAGGTCTAAGAGATAATAAAATATCCCAACTTGAATGACTTCACTATTATCCAAGGGAGGGTACTAGTTTGAAATGGTAAAGAATGTTGGAAATAAATAACTATTTCCATAAGAGAAATATTGCAGCTAAATTTGCAAAATTCAAAAATTGAATAAAATCTATTGGGTTTTAAAGTAAACAATAAATCACTTGACATTGTTTATCCCAGATATAAAGTGTGATCTATACATATACCATTGGGTTAAGTATATAGCACTATTTTCTAAGTAATAGAGATAGTATGATTTTGGGAATACACTTATTCCAAGAAATAAGTAAACCACTATAATTTTTGAAGAGATGAAATAAGAAGAATAGACTGGTTTGGAAACGGAAGTAAATATTGGGAGTTTAATTATTACTTCCATAAGTGTTACTATAAATTTTAATCTTCAAAGTTTAAAGTTAGATAAAGCCATCTGGGTTTATGTAATAAGAAATGTGTCGCATGATATTAATTTGGCCTATATAAGATTTAATGATGAAATCTATACCAATTGGTTATATATATATATATATATACATATATACGTCGAAGTAAAGAAAATAAAATGAAGTTTTGTGAATATATAGCGATATTTCCAAGGTAAAGGGAATAAAAAAAGTTTTGTGAATTCAGATATTTTGGAAAGATAAAGGTAAGGTTAATGTTTTCAAAGTAACAAAAACAAGTGAAATTTGGGATCATATTTGTCTCGTTAGGATATAATATAAAACCGATTTGTAAGAATCAATGAAATGATATTTAACGAATGGTTTTACTAAAAGGGCTAGAGTTGCTGAAGTATTGATCTATATTGTTTTTGATTTGATAGTTAAAAACCTAACTATCAATAAATATCCCTTTTAACTTTTGATGTGTTAGTTTGAAGAGACCGGGATATGAACTAGACCCAAAGCCACTTCGAACCAGCTTTGTGTTAGAAACTAACATTGCAGGAATACTTATGGGATTGTTTAAAGACATAGATCTTTGGAGCGAGCAGGTTGGTCACTGATGTCTTTGGTTAACCAGGATTAAACTTGTAGCAGTAAATCTCTTTGTTCCGAGGTATCTTCTGTTTCGTTCAGTCCCAGAACAAACTTGTATGGACGAATGTCTGACAGAGTATTTCCTAAGACCACATATTTTAATTTTTACAAATATACCAAGTATGGTGGCGAAGAAGGCAACTTCTTTTAGCTTAACACCAAGAGTATATTTACGCAAATCAAATAGTGATTTGACAGATCTGACAATGTGGCATTCAAAGTTTGATGTGGTACGTCTGGAGAGGGTAATCGTGACCTCAAGTCTCATCCACCGGGAAATGACTGAAACTGGGTAGGCAACATGACTATGTGGGTCATACCTATTAGGGGTATATCATCACCTGATCTAGAGAAACCGATCCTTTTTAACATGTGCTGAAATAAATGTTTATTCATTAAAAATATTATTTTTAACATGTTAATGAAGTATATAAAAATAGCCGTGTGTTGAAATAAATATTTATTCGCCAAAAATATTATTTTTAACATGTTAATGAACTATTAAAAATAGCCATGTGTTGAAATAAATGTTTGTTTGCCAAAAATATTATTTTTAACATGTTAATGAAGTATATAAAATAGCCATGTGTTGAAATAAATATTTGTTCGCCAAAAATATCATTTTAAGCATGTTAATGAAGTATTAAAAATAGCCATGTGTTGAAATAAATGTTTGTTCATTAAAAATATTATTTTTAATATGTTAGTGAAGTATATAAAAATAACCATGTGTTGAAATAAATGTTTGTTCATTAAAAAAAATATTTTTAACATGCATATGAAGTATTAAAAATAGTCATGTGTTGAAATGAATATTTGTTCGCCAAAAATATCATTTTTAACATGTTAATGAAGTATTAAAAATAGCCATGTGTTGAAATAAATGTTTGTTCACTAAAAATATTATTTTTAACATGCATATGAAGTATTAAAAATAGTCATGTGTTGAAATAAATATTTGTTCACCAAAGATATTATTTTTAACATGTTATTGAAGTATTACAAATAGCCATGTATTGAAATAAATGTTTGCTCATTAAAAATATTATTTTTAACATGTATATGAAGTATTAAAAATAGTCATGTGCTGAAATAAATATTTGTTCACCAAAAATATTATTTTTAACATATTAATGAAGTATTAAAAATAGCCATGTGTTGAAATAAATGTTTGTTCGCTAAAAAAATTATTTTTAACATGTATATGAAGTATTAAAAATAGTCATGTGTTGAAATAAATATTTGTTCACCAAAAATATTATTTTTAACATGTTAATGAAGTATTAAAAATAGCCATGTGCTGAAATAAATGTTTGTTCATTAAAAATATTATTTTTAACATGTTAATGAAGTATATAAAAATAGCCATGTGTTGAAATAAATATTTATTCGCCAAAAATATTATTTTTAACATGTTAATGAAGTATTAAAATAGCCATGTGTTGAAATAAATGTTTGTTCACCAAAAATATTATTTTTAACATGTTAATGAAGTACATAAAATAGTCATGTGTTGAAATAAATATTTGTTCGCCAAAAATATCATTTTTAACATGTCAATGAAGTATTAAAAATAGCCATGTGTTGAAATAAATGTTTGTTCATTAAAAATATTATTTTAACATGTTAATGAAGAATATAAAAATAGTCACGTGTTGAAATAAATGTTTGTTCATTAAAAATATTATTTTTAACATGTATATAAAGTAAATAAAGTTGTCATATATGGAAATAAATATTTGTTCACTAAAAATATTATTTTTAGCTTAGACCTGCATATATATATATATACACACACACACACACATATGCTAAATAGGCAAATGGATTCGCTATTGAGTAAAGAATTAATTTGCGTGCTCGACAAATAGGTACACCTTAATGAGTTGCCTGCGCAATTTTATTTATTATATAAACTCCTGTGAACGAAATTGGATGCGGTGTGATGGTTGTTCTGTGTGAGATTATATACCACACCATAGGATAGCAACAAATAAATTATGAACTACACCACATGACATACTGCATGAAGATAGCATATCATATTCCATATAAGCAATTGGAGCTTATATGACGAGTTTGGGATTACCATACGAGCGAGATGCTCGTATGGAGATGACTGTATTACAGGTTGAACAGAAGACTGATTATGGACATAATTAAGGAATATATGTAACGGTGCTCAAGGAAGGATTTAATAAAAAAAAAAAACACGGGTCTGGAGATTACAATAATTCACGTCTCTCTTGACTTTAGATACGGCACATGGATTATTTATTTCCAACACTGGGCAAGGTATGAGATATGATTTTTACACTCTCCGTTGGGCATAGATAGTTTACTAAAAATTGTGTATACTTTTTATTAATTTATTGGGTGCCTAATACGGCCCAATAAATTTTTTAGACCCCTCCCGAACAAAGGAGGCTATGGCAAAATTTTCCTAAATTTAAAGGCATTAGCCAAATATTTGAAGAATTAAATGGTTCAGAAGTCGTCAAATGAATTATATAATTTATATAAAATATAATCAAAATAAAACGAATCGCGCAGCGATAGTTCGCGTTTTCGAATTGTTATTTTAAACGATTATACCGGGAGATCTGACCATCGGATTTTCCAAAAACTTGAACCATTCGGTTCGCTTTGGAAAGATCTTTCCAACGATATTAAATTTGTTAAGATCCAACGGTTAGATTTTGAGAAATGTGTAATTCAAATCTGAATGAAAATAGCGCTAAGGCCGCCGAATGACCTGAAGCGTCGTTCGATGAAAATGGGCCATTTTTATACAAATAAAAATAGCGATAAATCGTTTTAAAATATTATAAACGGTTTGTAATGGAAATAAACCAATTTCACTTGGTTTATAAAGTAATTTTGACGGTTAGGATTTATTTAACATGAAACTATAGAAATGAATTGAATCGTGAATGTCAAATAATTAACCAAGGAATGAAATGGTTTGAATTATATATATATGAGAATTATTTGAAAAGACCGAGTTAAATCTCATTTCTAATAATTTAACGACGACTAAAAGTCAAAGAAAATGAAGACAGTAACAAGACCGGTAATCTTCACATCGAATGGATTACTACTGATGCCTTCGATATGGGTAACTCCCTTAATGAGGTTACAGTGGTAGTGGTCCGAAAGTATTTGGTGATTGTCCAGATATGCGAGGACCTCTCTTCCGTATTGGACATATGGAACGAGGAATAAGGTACATCTGGTTTCGTTCAGACCCAGAACGGACTTGTAAATGGATGTGTGTCTGACATTAGATTTCATTCTGTGTTGATTGAATTCTACTAAATATATATCTGTTTAGTGGTGGATGATTTATTCTCTTGCTTAGAACCCTTCTCTAAGATGTACGAGCTTATATATTGATAGACATCAGTCGTATGGCGTGAATTGTCAATGTGGCATGCTAAGATGCAATTGATCAAGGCTTATTGTTGAAAAGCATAGCCTTGTGGATGACGATCAAAGCACAACTTTGTGTATAGTGTTAATTCGCGAGCTTCACACCCCGGTATGAACCAGAAACGGGATGAAGGACTGCGGAGAACATGTGTTTCTTTTTAGCTAGGAGTGGTGTCATGGTATGGATCCCAGACATTTTACTTATGTGGTTATTGGAAATCAAGATATCTCGGATATGATGGTCGACATACTGACCAGATTTTACGCCCTATAGGGCGGGGAAACGTATTGTTCAGGAATAAACAATCCACTAAAGTAAGTGTGGACCGACCCTGAAGATCCAGGTGCAGTAGCGGCTGAATCCTAAGGCACGGGCTAGAGTGTCTCGAATCGGAAGGAAGATCCCTTGCCTTGGTTCATGATGAAAATCCAATTTCCAATACGACATCATGCGCTTTTGATTGTATACCTATATGGTGACATAGTATATGGTAGTTATGCCGTCTAGGATTGATACATTTATATTGAAAGTGTTTTAAACTGACTATACACTAATAATAATATCAAATGATTTTTGTTTTATACGTATCAAGCATATTTGGCCATTATAAGGTAAAATTCTATCCTTCGGCTTGCGTCGCATTATGTGATGGGACCTGAGTCTTATAATGGGTTCATTTTTCTAAAAAGCATTGCGTTGTTTAAAGGATTTACTTTATTTATGCACTGGCAATCCAATGGAGTAAACCCGTTCGGCGTTAGCGGCGTGGTCCTGTGATTTGCCTTATTATTAAATAAGTTAAGTAAGATTTCTCATACCAGTCCCATGACTGACTCGTAGTTTTTTTTCACTTGTAAACTCAGGTACCCTTATTTTTACACGGGCAGCCAAGTAAACAGGTAACAGGCTTTATTTTGGATATGCACCATAGCATGGGGTGCTCTTTTGGCTGAAGAGGAAGATTGTCTTTTATCAGTTATTTTGGACTTATAGACATTACCATATGTATGTTGTAGACTTATTATCTATCTGATGGAACCTGTTATGTACTGAGTAGTATCATGTATCCGTGTAACTTTGATGATGATGACATTTATGATTCCGCTGTTATGATGATGTATATTATTCTATGATTTCATGGTTATGTTATTATCTGTAATCTACTGATGTGATTAATGTGTTATATTCCAATGATTATCCTTGCTTCTATGGCACGGGGGTTTGGGTTGTCTCATTTTGGTATCAGAGCCTTGGTTAACCTTAGTTCTGGAATTAAACACATTAAAAAACCCGTCAGAAATAGAATCAGCAGTATTCTAGGATGAGTAACTCATTAGAGATAGACTATTAATATCCTAGAATGAGTGCAGCAATAGCATAATAACCTGATCATTACATCATTGTTTTTGCTTATGTCTTTATGATTTTACCATCCCTTTAGATATCTTTTCTGTTGGCCTGAATCTTTCTAAATAATTGCAGAACTGACAGAAAATAAGTGGTAGAGGCAGAGGCAGGACTAGGAGTGGTCGGGGTGGAGGAAGGGAGAATATTCCCGTTGTTAATGAACCTAAAATTCAGCAGCAGTCCCTACAACCACTGTTTTATCTAGATGTGGTCACTAAGAAATACAAAAATTTAGGTGGCTTGCCATTCACTGGCACTGGATCAGTAACCGAGGCTCAAGCTTGGTTAAGGTCGTGCGAACGGATCTTCGCGGGCCTAGAATTGTCGGATAACAGGAAGAGGTTCATGGCATCTTGGCAACTTAAGGATGAGGCCTTGATATGGTAGGATACAATAACTATTAGCGATCTTGATGTTGACATGACATGTGCCTGATTCAAAGAATTTTTTAGTGAAAGGTTTGTCCCTCGATAGGAAGTCGAGTGCTTGCACGACGAGTTTGGTAATCTCCGGCAAGAAGATCGAACCATTCAAGAATATGTGAATAAATTTAATGAACTCTCTTGCTGTGGACCCGAACTGATTTAGGAATCAATTCAGAAGAACAAGCGATTCATTGAGGGTCTTCATCGAAAGTACCATAGTCGGGTAGCTGCAAACATCGAACTTCCATTTGCCAAGATGGTTGAAATGGCTTGTCGCTATGAGAATATTGATAAGCAACATGCTTTGGAAGATAAAGAGGTAGGCAGTTCTAGCAGGAAGAGAAAGTCTGAAAGTGAGAATCTTGAGGCAAGTAAGAAGCCTGAGGAAAGTAAGGAACCCGAGGCAGGTAAGAGATCCGAAGTAAGTGAAAAGAAAAGGGTAACAACAGTCATATGTCTCAACTGCAATAGGCAAGGGCATATGTCGAAAAATTGCATATCTTTAAAGAAACAAAGGAAGGATGGATCTAAATCCAGTAAGAAGTTTCAAGAGAGCAGGGAATGAAACATCTGCCATCAGACTGGTCATGTAAAGCAAGATTGTCTGCTATTAAAGAAGTCTGAAGTAGCTCATGTATATGAAGTGGCAGAAGCTCCAGCACCCTCAACTAACAAGGAAAGGCCAGATGTTTTGTAAGGCACTCTTACTGTCAACAATATTCGAGTTAAAGTATTGTTTGATACGGGCGCGTCAAGAAATTTTATTTCAAGTAATATGTTGAATTTGAAACAAAGGGATCTTAAAGAAGCGATTAGTGTTCATAATCCGATAGGAGGTTTTCTTGTTCTTGATTTCTATTGTAGAGTGCCAGTTTCTTATTCTTGTTACCGAATTTCTTTCGATTTGACTGTCATGAATCTTTCCGAGTTCGATATTATTCTTGGGCTGGATTGGTTAACTAAATATGAAGTCGAAGTTAAATGTGCGGAAAGAGTTGTTAAAGTTAAAACGAAGCTTGGATATATTATTATACCATGCAAGGGCTCAGATTCAGATAGAAAAGAATTTTGGTCTGCTCTTGAAATTCCTCCTACTTCTATTGAGAATCCCTGTAGTTAGAGATTGTGCAAGCGCGTTTGAAGAAGTTGATAGCTTACTTCTACGAAGAGAAATTGACTTCAGGATCGATTTAATTCCGAATGTAAGGCCAGTTGTGCATGCTATTCGAAGAATGACATTGAAAGAGAAAGAAGAAATGGGCGATCAAACTCGACAATTGCTATGGAAAGGTCTGATCAGGCCTAGCTTCTCGTGTTGGGGAGCAGTCGTGGTATTTGTTCCTAAGTCATACGGTACTCTCAGAGGTGCGTAGATTACCGTGATTTAAATAAGCAAACATTGAAGAATAAACATTCATTACCGCGTATTGATGATTTATTAGACCACTTGAATGGACTCAAGTGTTTTCGAGAATGGACCTAGCTACAGGTTTCCATCAACTACGGATTGCCGAAGAATGTGTTCCTTTGATAGGTTTCAAAGGTCCAGACTTATTTTATGAGTGGTAAGTAATGTCGTTCGGCTTATGTAACGCTCCTTCTTATTTTGTGGATTTAATGAACAGAGTATTTCGCGATGTCTTGAATAAATTCGTGCTAGTTTTCATTGATAACATTTTAATCTACTCTAAGTCAACTAGCGAGTATGAGAAACATTTGGAATAGGTTTTGGAAATTCTGAGAAAGAACGTATTGAAAGCCAAATTTTCCAAATGCATATTCTGGCAAGAAGAAGTAAAGTTCCTTGGTCATGTGGTATCGAAGGAAGGAATTTTAGTGGATCTAGGCAAGATCACAGCCATTAGAGATTGGAAGCAGCCTAACATGCCCATAGAAGTCAGAAGTTTTCTGGGATTGGCTGGTTATTATCGGAAATTCGTTAAAGATTTTTCGAAGCTATCTAGTCCATTAACAAAGCTTACAAAGAAGCATGCAAGATTTAATTGGACGACTGATTATGAGACCGCTTTCCAAGAGCTAAAATTAAGGTTGACTACTGCTCCAATGTTGACTATTATTGATGGCAATCAAGATTTGACAGTTTATACAGATGCTTCTCTAGAAGGAGTAGGTGCGGTATTAATGCATAGAGGCCAAGTAGTTGCTTATCCTAGCCGTCAGTTGAAGCCACATGAGAAGAGATATGTTACTCATGATCTTGAGTTGTTAGCCGTCGTGTTTGCTTTGAAGATATGGAGGCACAATCTGTTGGGTGAGAAGTTCGAATTATATACAGATCATAAGTCATTGAAATATCTATTCACCCAGAAAGACTTGAATTTGAGACAGCAGCGTTGGTTAGAATATCTTGTGGCATACGATCTAGATATTTTTTATACTCCAGGGAAAGCCAATGTTATAGCAAATGCACTTAGCAGGAAGAATGCGTGCATCGCTAATCTCATTATTACACCTTCATTGATTGACAAGATCTCTCTTCTTCAGTAAGACGATGAATTTATTCAGAGGATTAGCAAGAGAGTTCAGGAAGGCGAACCCTCGAGTTTCCAGATTGATAACAGGGGAGTTCTGAGGTTATTAGGCCGAATTTGTGTTCCGAATATTCCTGAGTTCAGAAGAGAAGTGATGGATAAATGTCATAAATCCAAGCTTAGTATTCATCCAGGGGTGAGTAAGATGTATCATGATCTCAGACGCACTTTCTGGTGGAAGTCTATGAAAAGGGACATTTCTATATATGTTAGCAGGTGCTCTACTTGCCAACAGGTCAAGAGTGATCAACAGAAACTCGCAAGATTGTTGCAACCAATGGATATTCCAGATTGGAAGTGGGATCAAATTTCCATGGATTTCATTGATGGTTTGCCTAGAACCAAGAAAGGCAATGACAGTATATGGGTGATCGTAGATCGTTTCAAGAAGACCGCCTGTTTTATTCCTGTGAAGCCGAATAGAACAGCTCAGAGTCTAGCGTAGGTATATTTTAAAGAAATAGTTAGACTACATGGAGTGCCCAGCAGTACTGTCAGTGATAGAGATCTGATTTTCACTGGTAAGTTCTGGGAAGCATTTCAGGCAGAGTTAGGAATAAAGCTGAACCTTAGCACTGCATATCATCCTCAGACAAACGACCAAACTAAGAGGGTGAATCGTATATTAGAAGATTTGTTGCGGGCTTGTATTCTTGATTTTGGAGGATCTTAGGAAGATCACCTACATTTGGTTGAATTCTCATATAATAACGGCTATCATGCAAGCTTGGGATTATCTCCGTTTGAAGCCTTGTACGGTAGACCATGTAGATCTCCTGCATGTTAGGTAGAGCCTGGAAATCGACTGGTATTGGGTCCTGACATAATCCGAGAAGCTTCAGATAAAGTGGATTTCATTAAGAAGCGATTACAAGCAGCTCAAAGCAGACTGAAGATTTATGCAGATTCTAGAAGAAGAGATCTGGCCTTTTCTGTTGGTGATCACATATACTTGAGAGTTTCTCCGATGAGAGGAGTGGTTCGATTCGGGAATATAGGGAAGTTGGCACCTAGACTTATTGGACTGTTTCCTATACTCGAAAAGATAGGAACTCTTGCTTACAAGGTTCAATTGCCAGACTGGTTGGCCGGGGTGCATGATGTGTTTCATATTTCTCAACTTCGTAAACATGTGCATGATCTAGATTTGGTCGTGGAAGAAGCATCGCAACAAGATTTGGATATTACTCCGAGCTAAGCAATGAGAAGGGATCCACTGAAGATTATCGCCAAAGAAACCAAAGTTCTAAGGAACAAGAGGGTGCATTTAGTCAAAGTGCAGTGGAGCGGAGATTCAAGAGACCGTACATGGGAAACATAAGATAGCATTAAGCAAGCTTATCCCGAGTCCAGAGTGGACATCTCTGATTAGCTCTGGTGAAAGGTACATTTACAATATATTCTATTTCGGTTTTGTTTCCTACTTTACTATTGTTTCCTTTTCGGGGACAAAAAGTTTTAAGTGAGGAGATTGTAACAACCCGGAAATTCAGAACCAATTTAAAAATTATTTTTAAGGTAATTTTGTCAGAAATTGTGTCAGAATTTAAAAATTCGATTTTTAAATTAAAATATAACCCTTAAAAATAGCCATTTTGCAAACGACCTCCGTTTTCGACGAACCCACTTTTGTTGGACCTGGAGTGTCAAATTATTGTTAGGTTTAAAATTCCATAATTTTTGGAATTAATATGTAAGCGTGGTAAATTGAAACGTGTTTGGTCATTTCAGTTGAATTGGATCGACCAGTTAAAAGGCCATTTTTCAAACGGTCTTCAGATTCGACTAAATTAATTTTGTTAGGACCGTATTGTTAAAACATAGCTGGATTCCAATTTGCAGAATTTTTGGAGTCAGTATGTGGCCTCGGTAAATTAAAATGTACGTTCAAAATTCAATATTGAATGTTATATTTTAATTTTGAGAAACAATGAATGAAACAGTCGAACTGGCTTACGAAACATATTTCATTGTGTCCGAAATGGGGGTATTTGGTAAGGGCGACAGTCATTGGGTTTGATTTGGAGTTCGGATGGGAAAACTAACATTTTTGGAATTAAAGAATTAAATAAATGAAATATAAATTGAATGGACAATCAGATTTTCTCCCAAACCCTAAATAATTCCCTCAGTAAACCTGTGATGTCTCTCTCGTTCAAGGGCAATAACCGCTCAAAACAAAAACCCCTTCGATCTTCATATCCACGCTATAAATTCCATCATTTCATGAAGCAATTTTGAAGATCATAACACGTTCTATAAATCCAACGGGTAGGATCAAAAATAGTTGAGTAAGTTTCTCGAAAATCGCACCCAAACCTTCGTCGTTCGGTGGCGAGAACCCCCTTCCTCGGACGATCGAACTGGTGGTAAGAGGTGGCGGCTGGGAGCTCTCTCTGAGGCGAAGAAGGTGGTGCAAGCCGAACGTCTCCAAGCTTCACGGTTTGGGTGAAAAATCGAAACCTAGTTTCGAACAGGAAGGGTTGAAGACGGCCAGTGTATTTTGAAGAAGGTGGTTTTTATTTTAATTAATTATTATATTAATTACTTTAAAAAGTCATTAACCTTAATAAAATCGTAACTTTCTCATACGGTGTCGAAATCCAGTGAAACAGGAGACATTGGACTCGTGACAGCGTATTCTACATTCTAGGAGTGACCGGAAGAATTTTAGAGCTAGCTACCAATTAAGAAGGAGTGGAACCCAATGTGAGATTTCTAAATTCGAAATAAAATGGAGTAAAATATATATGCGTTGTTTATGCATTGTATAAAATATATTTGCGTTATATATGCGTTGTACATGCGATGCATAATATATATATATATATATATATATATATATGCGTTGTAAAAAAATGTATATGCGATGTATAAAAATTGGTTATGCGTTGTATAAATTGGAAATGCAACAAAATTGATTGTGTTGTGGAAAATTTGGTTGAATATGGGTTTGGCAACACTATAATTGATTTGATTGGATGAAATGGTTATGTATGTCGCGAGCCAGTATCAGGAGAGGGATAATGCTAGATATTATTTTTCCATTTCTAATATCGCGCCGTTATAATGGCGAAATTTTCTGAAACAGTTAAATAAAAATAGCCATGTGTTGAAATATATATTTGTTCGACAAAAATATTATTTTTAACATGTTAATGAAGTATATAAAATAGCCATGTGTTGAAATAAATATTTGTTCGCCAAAAGTATTATTTTTAACATGTTAATGAAGTATATAAAATAGTCATGTGTTGAAATATATAGTTGTTCGCCAAAAAATATTATTTTTAACATGTTAATGAAGTATATAAAATAGCCATGTGTTGAAATAAATATTTGTTCGCCAAAAATATTACTTTTTAACATGTTAATGAAGTATTAAAAATAGCCATGTGTTGAAATAAATGTTTGTTCATTAAAAATATTATTTTTAACATGTTATTGAAGTATATAAAAATATCCATGTGGTTGAAATTAATGTTTATTCATTAAAAATATTATTTTTAACATGTATATGAAGTATTAAAAATAGTCATGTATTGAAATGAATATTTGTTCGCCAAAAATATTATTTTTAACATGTTAATGAAGTATTAAAAATAGCCATGTGTTGAAATAAATGTTTGTTCGCTAAAAATATTATTTTTAACATGTATATGAAGTATTGAAAATAGTCATGTGCTGAAATAAATATTTGTTCACCAAAAATATTATTTTTAACATGTTAATGAAGTATTAAAAATAGCCATGTGTTGAAATAAATGTTTGTTCATTAAAATATTATTTTTAACATGTATATGAAGTATTAAAAATAGTCATGTGTTGAAATAAATATTTGTTCGCCAAAAATATTATTTTTAACATGTTAATGAAGTATTAAAAATAGCCATGTGTTGAAATAAATGTTTGTTCGCTAAAAATGTTATTTTTAACATGTATATGAGGTATTAAAAATAGTCATATGTTGAAATAAATATTTGTTCACCAAAAATATTATTTTTAACATGTTAATGAAGTATTAAAAATAGCCATGTGTTGAAATAAATGTTTGTTCATTAAAAATATTATTTTTAACATGTTAATGAAGTATATAAAAATAGCCATGTGTTGAAATAAATATTTGTTCGCCAAAAATATTATTTTTAACATGTTAATGAAGTATTAAGAATAGCCATATGTTGAAATAAATGTTTGTTTGCCAAAAGTATTACTTTTAACATGTTAGTGAAGTATATAAAATAGTCATGTGTTGAAATAAATATTTGTTCGCCAAAAATATTATTTTTAACATGTATATCAAGTATTAAAAATGGTCATGTGTTGAAATAAATATTTGTTCGCCAAAAATATTATTTTTAACATGTTAATGAAGTATTAAAAATAGCCATGTGTTGAAATAAATGTTTGTTCATTAAAAATTATTTTTAACATGTTAATGAAGTATATAAAAATACCATGTATTGAAATAAATGTTTGTTCATTAAAAATATTATTTTTAACATGTATATGAAGTATATATAATTGTCATGTATGGAAATAAATATTTGTTCGCTAAAAATATTATTTTTAGCTTACACATGCATATATATACACATGCTAAATAGGTAAATGGATTCGTTGTTGAGTAAAGAATTAATTTGCGTGCCCGACAAATGGATACACCTTAATGAGTTGGCTTCGCAATTTTATTTATTATATAAACTCCCGTGAATGAAATTGGATGCGGTGTGATGGTTATTCTATGTGAGATTATAAACCATGCCGTAGGATAGCAACAACTAAATTATGAACTACACCACATGGCATATTGCATGAAGATAACATATCATATCATATTCCATATAAGCAATTGGAGCTTATATGACGAGGTTGGGATTGCCATACGAGCGAGATGCTTGTATGGCGATGACTGTATTACAGGCTGAACAGAAGAATGATTATGGACATAATTAAGGAATACATGTAACGGTGCTCGGGGCAGAATATAATAAAAAAAACCACATGGGTCTGGAGATGACAATAATTCACGTCTCTCCTGATTTTAGATACGGCACATGAATTACTTATTTTCAACACTGGGCAAGGTATGAGATATGATTTTTACACTCTCCCTTGGACATAGATAGGTCACTAAAAATTGTGTATGCTTTTTATTAATTTATTGGGTGCCTAATATGGCCCAATAAATTTTTCAGACCCCTCCCGAACAAAGGAGGCTATGGCGAAATTTTCCAAAATTTAAAGGCATTAGCCAAATATTTGAAGAATTAAATGGTCTGGAAGTCGTCGAATGAATTATATAATTTATATAAAATATAAATTAAAATAAAACGAATCGCGCAGCGACAGTTCGCGTTTTCGAATCGTAATTTTAAACGATTATACCGGGAGATCCAACCATCGAATTTTCCCAAAACTAGAACCATTGGGTTCGCTTTGGAAATATCTTTCCAATGATATTAAATTTGTTTAGATCCAACGGTTAGATTTTGAGAAATGTGTAATTCAAATCTGAATGAAAACAGCGCCGGGGCCGCCGAATGACCTGAAGCGTCGTTCGACGAAAATGTAACATTTTTATATAAATAAAAATAACGATAAATCGTTTTAAAATATTATAAACGGTTTGGAATGGAAATAAACCAATTTCACTTAGTTTATGAAGTAATATTGACGGTTAGAATTTATTTGACATGAAACTATAGAAATGAATTGAATCGTGAATGTCAAATTATCAACCAAGGAATGAAACAATTTGAATTATGTATACACGAGAATTAATTGAAAAGACCGGGTTAAATCTCATTTCAAATAATTGAACGACGGCTAAAAGTCAAAGAAAATGAAGACGGTAGCACGACAATCTTCACATTGAATGGATTACTACTAATGCCTTCGATATGGGTAGCTCCCTTGATGAGGTTACAGTGGTAGTGGTCCGGACGTATTTGTTGATTGTCCGGATATGCGAGAACTTCTCTTCCGTATGGGACATATGGAATGAGGAATAAGGTGTCTCCGATTTCATTCAGACCCAGAACGGACTTGTAAATGGACATATGTATGACGTTGGATTTCATTCTGTGTTGATTGATTTCTATTAAATATATATCTGTTTGGTGGCGGAGAATTTATTCTCTTGCTTAACACCCTTCTCTGAGACATACGAGCTCAAAGGTTACATATCGATAGACATCAATCGCATGGTGTGGATTGTCAATGTGGCATGCAAATGATCAAGGCTTATTGTTGAAAAGCAGAGCCTTGTGGATGACGATCAAAGCACAGCTTTAATTAGCATAGCTTTGTGTATAGTGTTAATTCGCGAGCTTCACACCCCGGTATGAACCAGAAACGGGATGAAGGACTGCGGAGAACATGTGTTTCTTTCTAGCTAGGAGTGGTGTCATGGCATGGATCCCAGACATTTTACTTATGTGGTTGTTGGAAAGCGAGATACCTCGGATATGATGGTCGACATACTAACCAGATTTTACGCCCTATAGGGCGGGGAAACGTATTGTTCAGGAATAAACAATCCACTAAAGTAAGCGTGGACCGACCCTGAAGATCCAGGTGCAGTAGCGGCTGAATCCTGATGCACGGGCTAGAGTGTCTCGAATCGGAAGGAAGATCCCTTGGCTTGGTTCATGATGGAAATCCAATTTCCAATACGACATCGTGCGGTTTTGATAACAAACCTATATGGCGACATAGTATATGGTAGCTATGTCATCTAGGATTGATACATTTATATTGAAAGTGTTTTAAACTAACTAGACACTAATAATAATATCAAATGATTTTTGTTTTATACGTATCAAGCATATTTGGCCATTATAAGGTAAAACTCTATTCTCCGGCTAGCATTGCATTGTGTGATGGGACCTGAGTCTTAAAATGACTTCATTTTTCTAAAAAGCATTGCGTTGTTTAAAGGATTTACTTTATTTATGCACTGGCAATCTAATGGAGTAAACCTGTTCCGCGTTAGCGGCGTGGTCCTGTGATTTGCCTTATTATTAAATAAGTTAAGTAAGATTTCTCATACCAGTCCCATGACTGACTCGTAGTTTGTTTTCACTTGCAAACTCGGGTGCCCTTATTTTTACAAGGGCAGCCAAGTAAACAGGTAACAGGCTTTATTTTGGATATGCACCATAGCATGGGGTGCTCTTTTGGCTGAAGACGAAGACTATCTTTTATTAGTTATTTTGGACTTATAGACATTACCATATGTATGCTGTAGACTTATTATCTACCTGATGGAACCTGTTATGTACTAAGTAGTATCTTGTATCTGTGTAACTTTGATGATGATGACATTTATGATTCTGATGTTATGATGATGTATATTATTCTATGATTTCATGGTTATGCTATTATCTGTAATCTGTTGATGTGATTAATGTGTTATATTCCAATGATTATCCTTGCTTCCGTGGCAAGGGGGTTTGGGTTGTCTCATACGCAGAAGAAATTTTGGCTAAAAATTTACTAAGTATAAGGACCGACACCGTCCATGCTCTATGGAGCAATAGTCAATCATGTTGAATTATGAGGCCGTGATTTTTGGTACACAACAACTAGATGCATATGCAAGAGTTCGATATTAAAATTAGAAGTTTGGAACAAGATGATCTCAATTCAAATGCTGAAGGTCGTGGACCGACATTTTGGAATAAATCTTTGGAAAAGAGCCAACTTTTTAATCCCAGACACTTGCATAACTAATTTTATCAGAATATGGTCCATGACACATCATGTTGTAAACAAAATAACTCTGTGGAGGCAAATGTTAATTCAATTCTAAACCCAAAAAAAGATGTTCAGAACAAATGAAAATGGTACGATCGCAAATTAAACCTATAATTCAGTAAACAAGATCAAAAACAACTGGGAAGTCAACACAGTAAAAAATAACCTAAATCTGTGGATCGACGTAACACCCCACTTCCGTTAAGGTCACTCACAAAGGGAATGCCTTAACTTCGGTGGAACGTTATAAGTGAACAGAACAGAAATTTACAAGACAGATATGTAAAGTAGTACTTGAAAATTTAATAACTTTATTACAGCAGAAACAGAAATAAGTTTGGTTACATCACAATACCAAAACCCAAGTACACAAATATCAGTCTTATACAAAATCCTTCGGAATGCATAATTTTAAAGCCATAATCCCCAACAGAGAATGCGATAAATAGGTAGAATCAAAGCCAAGCAATATTTCAAGCACTTCTAGCACTTCAAGCAGATGAAACCTGAATCAAGCTCCTATGTTTCCACCCTGAGAACCTGGGGGGAAACGGAAGAGAAAAGGCAAAACAAACTAGGTCAGACATAAGTCTGGTGAGTCCAGTGACTTTCAGCATATAAACAGATAATAGTATCATGACATGTAAATAAAACTGGATGAGAGATAACCATAACAGGAGTAGCAGGTTGATAGAAGAGACAGAATGATATAGGCTAAACTAAGCTTCTTACTTGGTTTTCACTTCTCTGCACTAATACTAGTATAACAGAATTAGGTGTTGTCCTAATATCTAAACAGAAAACAAAACGATCTCTTCAGAAACACGATGCTAGTAATGGGCCTTTACCACCCTAACAAAGACATATATACAGAAACAGAATGCTAGTAATGGGCCTTTACCACCCGAACTGAGATAGACGGTATAGAAACAAAAGCAGAAATGGAATAAGAGACGGAAACAGAATATTCCCTACGGAAACAGAATGTTAGAATTAGGTGTACACTAGTAATGGGCCTTTACCACCCAACAGACGGTACCACACGGAAATAGACAGGTGTTACCACCCCAACAGAAACAAACGGTATCCCAACAGAAACAGACAGAACTAAGTGTACCCTAAATTCTACCCCAAGCGATCGGCTCCCTAATACATAAATACCCAGTGTCGGCCCCACAGAAGGGTGTATCATCCCCTAAAGTGGCAACCTATAGACACAGGCCTATTTACATATGTCACGGTGTCTTACATCCTCAGAGAAGACCGGATCCATGCACGCACATGACCCGGTTGGAATGCGCCATCAACACCCCTTGTCATTATCAAAGTGAACCTCTTACAATTAGTTCAGTAAGCGTGCCCTAGACCCCTACCTAGTGTTGGGTCATAGTTTTGATACCATAAAGGGTTACTGACTAATATGGGTCCCAAACAACAAATGACACAAGTAATTACCCCTCCTAACCTTGTGTCCCAAGACTAATAGATTTCAGATTAACTTGCTTACAAATTTCAGATGTACAAAGTCCAGATTAACTAGTTCTCAGATCAGACATACAGGTTAACAAGTTTTCAGACTAACGGATCAGATATACAAATTAATAAGTTTTCAGACTAACGGATCAGATATACAGATTAACAAACTTATAAATTGTTTCACCTAACCTTGTATTGGGCCTACAGATTTTCAATCGGGTTTATTAGACTCATCAGTCCAGTTGTTTTAACCCTATCCACCTAACACGTTTTAGGTATCACATTTATCTTAGATTTGCATTAATTAAATATTAATGCACAGACCTCTCACATTAGGTCGGTAACTTGTGACCGCTGGATGTGCCGGGCAGTTCCGGGCAGACTTCTGCCATAAGCCAGACGAAACCTCGTGTCTAAGCACCTTTATGCCTATGACCTCTCACATTAGACTGACAATTTGCGGTTGCTGGTTAAGCCGGTTGGGTCCGGGCAGGCTTCTACCGCAAACTGAGTCTAGTCTCGTGTCTCAGCATTCTTATTTTAGCTAAAGTATTCATTCACAGATTATGCCAATATCAGATTAATTATGCCAATTCAACAAATTAACTTCTTTACAAGTTACAGCAGATTATCCAAAGTTCTATTAACATGTTTTGCTCAATTTTAGATCGAGCCTACAGATTCCCATACCTGTATTCAGTTTCAACAGATTTAACAGATTAGACAATTTAACAGATTTAATCATCCCTTAAAATTCCATTGACATACCTCGCTTAATCATAAAATTAAGCCTAATTTTACATGCCCAAATTTAGGTCATAATTCACATTATAACCTATGCCCCAAATTTTAGTTAAATTTACACAGTACAGAATATTCTCCAAAAACCCCAAATCATGATATACACTACGAATTACGCCAAATTATAGCCTTTTATTTCAGCATATGTCAAATGTCCAAAAATCCCAATTTAGGCAAGTTCACGTTTAATAGTTATCCCAATTTTAATATAGATTTCTCAAGCCTAAGTCACGTATCCTTTTCTTCCAAGTCATAGATCGTCATATAAAATATGCCCCAAATCTAGATCTTAAACTACAACATGTATTATGTCCTCAAAATCAGATCTTGGATTATAACATACATTATGCCCCCAAATTACAAGTCATATGTTGTCATACAATAATTCTCCTCCTTCCAAATCATAAACCGTCATATATAGCATGCCTAGATCTAGATCTTAAATTACAACTTATGTTGTGTTCTCAATTTATTCACAAATCAGTTATGCCCAATTATGCATCATTCTATATATTCCCCAAATTTAGCGTTCGCGTGTCAATCTCTTATGAGATTTGGCTCAGGCTCGTGGTAGCCTGGCTATAGAACAGAAGGAGGGAAGAGACATAGAATAGTTACAACAAGATAGATCTACACAGAAAAACAGATCTGATAAACAAGAATAAGATAGATTAACACAGAAAACAGATCTGATAAACAGGAATATGCATAATCTCCAATTCAGATTTATAACCATGTCAAGATCATAATTAAATTTCATATCTGAAAATAACTGTACTCACAAATCGTAATTTAAGAAAGAGAAGAATGATTCTGGGATCTGATTTTATGTAGTTGATTTAGCTTTCCGTTGATGTAGGCGTTGATTTGTTATCTTTTAATCCCATTCAGATTGGAAGAAGAAGAAGCACTAGTCTAGCTTATGTTTCAGCAGAGTAGCAACGCCATTGATTTATTTTAATATGAATTAGAGCAGAGTATAGGCATAATGAAATTGTGTGGAGAGAAAGTGAGGTTTGGGGGTGTTTAAATAGCTTAGGAGCAACGAATCTGGTTAGAACGGGCGTCCAAATGCAGAAAAACGAATCTGTCCACGGATCTAGAAAAGGGAGGGAGGTCGACCCCATGGTCAACCTGTTCTACCCAGGTCGACCCCCTTGTCGAACTAGGTCCTGGGCAGGAATTTTCCCACCCAGCCCGGGTGTGTGATTTGAATTTCGAAACTTTAAATTTGAATTCGGGCTGGTTTTTATTTTAAATTCCTGAAACTTCTAGGTGCCATAACTTCTTCATACGGAGTCCGATTTACGCAAACTCGGACTCTATCTCAAGCAGAATTCTGAGACGAACGCAATGGCGTAACTCATTTCCCTTAATTATTCTTTTAAAAATTAAGTGTACCTTTTTTTGTTACTTTATGTTCACAGAAAATACGGGGTGTTACATTCTCCCCTCCTTAAAGGATTTCGTCCCCGAAATCTTCAAGTTAAGAAGAATGTGTCCTACCATCCAATTATTCATCTACTCAACCATCATCCACAAGCATCCATTGTCCTTAGAAAACTTCTAATGTTGTATGAACATATGCAAAAGTGTGTGTATATGTCTCTTATCTAATGCAAAGATCAGGCGGTCTACTGATTCAGTTGACCTTCTCAATGTGAATTATGTTAGTGCCATGAGTCCAATTATGTATGCAAGAAATCCTATTGATACACATCATTTCTATATGAGTGCATAACCATTCATCCAAATGCAACATCCATGTGATGAGTCAATCATTTTGCATCCACAAAAATTGAAAATGCACACACATCCATATGCAGTATGAGAGTGTTTTTGAGCCGATCTAGTGCCTAGTGTGTGTATATGCATCCACGAGCATCCACTAGCAACCACTTGCATCCACTTGCAACCATCAAACATAACATGTCTCAAACACATGTTTACACCCATTAGTTTCTACCTAAAGGTCGAAGACTCGATCGATAGGATACAGCGAGCGATAGAAGCACGTACAATTAAAACAAAAGCTTTGTTCCCATTAAACATCAGTTTTAGAGAATAACTCCCTAAGTATCAACCCCGAAGACCGAAATCAACATCAGATTGACACTCAGAGAATTACTCCCATTAAACAAATGTCAAATGGAAATCTACTTCACGCTTCGAGTAAAAAACCCTATCCTTTTCAGAAATATTCAGATACTTACAGACTAATGGTACAGATCAGATTATCAAATGATTCTTAGGAAACAAAGTATGATAAAACCCCACCATATCCCATAAAACCAGAATGTATGCGTCATAGTCAACTTAACGCCTAACACAGATACCCTCAAACCCCAACTTATCACAAACAGATGAGTCGTAACCCTTATGGGGTTTGAGACCATAGCGGGATCAGAAACAAGACTAGTATTAAAGTGCAGAGTCTCTATTACAGAATCAAAATGCCAGAAAAAAGAGAGTTTTAACTCAATAATCAGATAAGGAAATTAAACCTTCTACAGAAATTTTCCTATCTCTATCCTATCCATCAGTCACGAGAGCATTCGCCTGCCCTCCAGAAGTAGGTCCTGTCCTCTGCCCTTGCCCTCATTTCTTCGGGCAGTCCCTAGTGAAGTGTCCCATTTCACCACAGTTGAAGCAAGAGCCCTTCCTCTTTCTGCAATCCTTGTTGGGATGAGTCAAGCTTCCACAAGTAAAGCACTTTTTCTCCTTCTTGTCTTCAGACTTTTCATCCTTCTTTTGTGTTTCCTTTTTGGCCCCGCTTTCTTATTCTGTGGTCCTTCGAGCTTTTCTTCTTTCTTCTCACTTTTGGCTTCCTCTTCATGCATTAACTCCATGTCAACCAATTTCTCGAAGGTAGCCTCCATAGGAATGTGGGTCATAGCCAACCCGTGTAGCGGCTCATTCAAACCTTTAACGAATCTCAGGGCCTTCTTCTCAGGTGTGTTCACCAAGTCTAAGCCAAATCTCGCCAACTGATTGAACTTGTTGACGTACTCCTTTACTGATAAATTCCCCTGCTTCAATGCTAAGAACCTCTCCATGTATAAATTCTCTTCTGCTCGTGAGAGAAATTTCATCTTGAACCTATGCTTGAAATCCATCCATGTCTCTACCGGACGCTCCCCATTCGTGACCTCCCACCAAAACGAGGCTTCGTCCTTCATTAACCAAGCAGCTAATTGGACCTTCCTTCCATCTTCTATCTAGAAGATACCAAACAAATCTTCCACCTCCTTAAGCCAATTTCGAGCTTCAACAAACGTCTCTGACCCATGAAAAGGTTTCCCGCCCATTGCCCGAAAGTCCTTGCATATCTTCGAAAAAGTATCAACGCGGGGAGGGGGAGGAGGAACGTCTGTTGGGCCTGAGGCGGTGGCCCTTGCCTCCAGATACCTTCTGAACCAAGTTGGTATCGGTATGCCCTCAGGTATTTCGGGTACCCCAGACATGCTGAAAAGAAAAAGGAAGAGATTCAAAATCGATAATCAAATGAAAGATATATGGCTCTTGGGGATTATGTTTTTCAAAATAAACCCAATTTTTGAAAATACTTCCTTTTTGAAAATAGTTTTCAAAAACTTTTTATCAAATCTGGTAACCTTCAGCTCTGATACCAAGTGTAACACCCCACTTCCGTTAAGGTCACTCACAAAGGGAATGCCTTAACTTCGGTGGAACGTTATAAGTAAACAGAACAGAAATTTACAAGACAGATATGTAAAGTAATACTTGAAAAATTTATAACTTTATTACAGCAGAAACAGAAATAAGTTTGGTTACATCACAATACCAAAACCCAAGTACACAAATATCAGTCTTATACAAAATCCTTTGGAATGCAAAATTTTAAAGCCATAATCCCAAATAGAGAATACCATAAATAGGTAGAATCAAAACCAAGCAATATTTCAAGCACTTCAAGCAGATGGAACCTGAATCAAGCTCCTATGTTTCCACCCTGAGAACCTGGGGGGACACAGAAGAAAAGAGGTGAAACAAACTAGGTCAGACATAAGTCTGGTGAGTCCAGTGACTTTCAGCATATAAACAGATAAAAGTATCATGACATGTAAATAAAACTGGATGAGAGATAACCATAACAAAAGTTGCAGGTTAACAGAAGAGACAGAATGATATAGGCTAAACTAAGCTTCTTACTTGGTTTTCACTTCTCTGCACTAATACTAGTATAACAGAATTAGGTGTTGTCCTAATATCTAAACAGAAAACAGAACGATCTCTTCAGAAACACGATGCTAGTAATGGGCCTTTACCACCCTAATAGAGACAGATGTACAGAAACAGAATGCTAGTAATGGACCTTCACCACCCGAACAGAGACAGACGGTATAGAAACAGAAGCGGAAACGGAATCAGAGACGGAAACAGAATATTCCCTACAGAAACAGAATGTTAGAATTAGGTGTACACTAGTAATGGGCCTTTACCACCCAACAGACGGTACCACATAGAAACAGACAGGTGTTACCACCCCAACAGAAACAGACGGTACCCCAATAGAAACAGACAGAACTAAGTGTACCCTAAATTCTACTCCAAGCGATCGGCTCCCTAATACATAAATACGCTGTGCCGGCCCCACAGAAGGGTGTATCATCCCCTAAAGTGGAAACCTGTAGACACAGGCCTATTTACAGATGTCACGGTGTCTTACATCCTCAGAGCAGACCAGATCCATGCACGCACATGACCCGGTTGGAATGCGCCATCAACACCCCTCGCCATTATCAGAGTGAACCTCTTAGAATTAGTTCAGTAAGCATGCCCTAGACCCCTACCTAGTGTTGGGTCATAGTTTTGATACCAGAAAGGGTTACTGACTAATATGGGTCCCAAACAACAGATGACACAAGTAATTACCCCTCCTAACCTTGTGTCCCCAGACTAACAGATTTCAGATTAACTTGCTTACAAATTTCAGATGTACAAAGTCCAGATTAACTAGTTCTCAGATCAGACATACAGGTTAACAAGTTTTTAGACTAACTGATCAGATATACAGATTAATAAGTTTTCAGACTAACAGATCAGATATACAAATTAACAGACTTACATATTGTTTCACCTAACCTTGTATTGGGCCTACATATTTTCAAACGGGTTTATTAGACTCATCAGTCCAGTTGTTTTAACCCTATCCACCCAACATGTTTTAGGTATCACATTTATCTTAGATTTTCATTAATTAAATATTAATGCACAGACCTCTCACATTAGGTCGGTAGCTTGTGGCCGCTGGATGTGCCGGGCGGTTCCGGACAGACTTCTGCCACAAGCCAGACCTAACCTCGTGTCTAAGCACCTTTATGCCTACGACCTCTCACATTAGACTGACAGTTTGCGGTTGCTGGTTAAGCCGGTTGGGTCCGGGCAGGCTTCTACCACAAACTGAGTCTAACCTCGTGTCTCAGCATTCTTATTTTAGCTAAAGTATTCATTCACAGATTATGCCAATATCAGACTAATTATGCCAATTCAACAAATTAACTTCTTTACAAGTTGCAGCAGATTATCCAAAGTTCTATTAACATGTTTTGCTCAATTTTAGATCGAGCCTACAGATTCCCATACCCCAAATTACCGTATTCAGTTTCAACAGATTTAGCCGATTAGACAATTTAACAGATTTAATCAACCCTTAAAATTCCATTGACATACCTCGCTTAATCATAAAATTAAGCCTAATTTTACATGCCTAAATTTTGGTCATAATTCACAATATAACCTATGCCCCAAATTTTAGTTAAATTTACACAGTACAGAATATTCTCCAAAAACCCCCAAATCATGATATACACTACGAATTATGCCAAATTATAGCCTTTTATTTCAGCATATGTCAAATGTCCAAAAATCCCCATTTAGGAGAGGTGACGTTTAATAGTTATCCTTATTTTAATATAGTGTTTTCAAGCCTAAGTCACATATCCTTTTCTTCCAAGTCATAGATCGTCATATAAAATATGCCCCAAATCTAGATCTTAAATTACAACATGTATTATGTCCTTAAAATCAGATCTTGGATTATAACATACATTATGCCCCTAAATTACAAGTCATATGTTGTCATACAATAATTCTCCTCCTTCCAAGTCATAAACCGTCATATATAGCATGCCTAGATCTAGATCTTAAATTACAACTTATGTTGTGTTCTCAATTTAGTCACAAATCAGTTATGCCCAATTATGCATCATTCAATATTTTCCCCAAATTTAGCATTCACGTGTCAATCTCTTATGAGATTTGGCTTAGGCTCGTGGTAGCCTGGCTATAGAACAGAAGGAGGGAAGAGATACAGAATAGTTACAATAAGATAGATCTACACAGAAAAACTGATCTGATAAACAAGAATAAGATAGATCGACACAGAAAACAGATCTGATAAACAGGAATATGCATAATCTCCAATTCAGATTTATAACCATGTCAAGATCATAATTAAAATTCATATCTGAAAATAACTGTACTCACAAATCGTGGTTTAAGAAAGAGAAGAATGATTCTGGGATCTGATTTTCTGGAGTTGATTTAGCTTTCCGTTTATGTAGGCGTTGATTTGTTATCTTTCAATCCTATTCAGATTGGAAGAAGAAGAAGCACTAGTTCTAGCTTAGGTTTCAGCAGAGTAGCGACGCCATTGATTTATTTTAATATGAATTAGAGCAGAGTATAGGCGTAATGAAATTGTGTGGAGAGAAAGTGAGGTTTGGGGGTGTTTAAATAGCTTAGGAGCAACGAATCTGGTCAGAACGGGCGTCCAAATGCAGAAAAACGAATCTGTCCACGGATTTGGAAAAGGGGGGAGGTCGACCCCCAGGTCGACCCCATGGTCGACCTGTTCTACCCAGGTCGACCCTCTGGTCGACCTGGGTCCTGGGCGGGAATTTTCTCGCCCAGCCCGGGTGTGTGATTTGTTAATTCGGGCTGGTTTTTATTTTAAATTCCTGAAACTTCTAGGTGCCATAACTTCTTCATACGGAGTCCGATTTACGCAAAATTGGACTCTATCTGTAATAACCCGGAAAATATGGGCCAGTTTAAAATTTTTATTTTGGCAATTTTAATGAATTTTGAATATTTAAAATAGATTATTTTAAATAAAATCGACGAGAAATTTATTTTGAATATAATTCGAACGTATATATTTATATACGCCGTCGTTAGAATATAAATATTTATATATAATTATAAATAGAATTGAAAATGGCGCGGTAGTTCGATAATTCGATTTCAAACTTCAATTGAATGTACCGGGTGCAAAACAATCCGGATTTTAGTGAAACCAAAAATAATAGGATGTAATTGATAATATCTCTCCAACGAATCTGAAAAATCGAAATTTCATAGCGGGAATCAAAAGATATGTCGAGTTGAAAATTCTGAATAGTCGCTATGGAATTCAGGCCCTTAAAAATGGGAATTTTGCAAACGACTTCGGATTTCGACGAAACCACTTTTGTTGGATCCGCAGTGTCAAATTATTGCGAGATTCCAAATTTCATAATTTTCCGAATCAATATGTGAGCGTGGCAAAGGAAAATGCGTTTGACCAATTTTAGTTGATTTTAATCGACTGGAAAATGGCCATTTTCTAACGGTCTCAGAATTCGACGAAACTAGTTTTGTTAGGACCGTATCGTCAATACGAAGCTAGAAAATATTTTTCGGGAATTTTTCGAGTTAGTATGTGGCCCCGGCAAATTGAAATATGCGTTTAAATTGAATATATGAAGATTTATATTTTAAATTCAAAGGAAACTGATCCTAATGGTCGAATTGTCCTGCGATACATATCCCATTGTGTTCGGAATGGGGGTAATACGCTATGGACGACAGGCGGTGGGCCTCGTTTTGAGGTCGTATGTAAAAGTCAACTTTATGCAATTAAAATAATAATTAAAATAATAAAAAAAATTAATATTCCCTCTCCCTCCCCTTATTTCTCTCTGCCCCCCCCCCCCCCTTTTCAATCGATTTCAGATCGAAGATAAAAAATAAAAAAAAAACCGCTCGTTCGAATCGAACGCCGCCCCTCCCAACGCCATCGCCCGAGCTCCAACCGCCACCAGAGCCTCTCCGCCCCTCTCCTCCTTCTTCTCCACCTCGAGCTGCTCCTCCTTCTCCCTCCCCTCTCCTGTCAAGGACCGCACCTCCTCGTCGTGCCCAAACCGCAGCTGCGCCACCCCCCTGCTGACCGCCACCGACGCCCCCCTCGCCTCAGGCAACGCGCCCCGCCCCTCCGCCGCCATCTCCTTCTGCTTCACCCCCTCCTCCTTCAAACAACCGCGACGCCCTAACCCTCCCGCCGCCCAGCATGCCGACCACCACCGTTTCCGCACTCCGCCCCCCTCGAGCGCACCCTCCAGCCACCGCTCCGACGAACTCAGCAACCACCAACAGGCGCAACAGCGAAGACCCCCCCCCCTTCCATCAAAAAAAAAAGTGAGTTTTTAATTCACTTATTATTATTATTATTTGTTTATGCTATGATTTTATGAAAATAATACTATAAAATTTATAGATAAAAGCTTTGATTTTATATATGATTTTTATTTGAAATAACATTATATAAAGTATAGATTTTTAAAGAAGTGGTTTTTATTCGTGTAAAGATTAGATTTTTTTAAACAAAAGAATTAGATTTTTACTTAGAAAAAGATTTGATTTTTAAAGGTAAAAAGAAATGATTTTTATCGTTGAAAGAAACCATTTTTGATAAGTTGAAATTATTTTTAAAGGTATAAAAATATGATTTTTATACTTATAGCAAATTAAAGATATGATCTTTATATGGTAGAAGATATAAAAATATTATTTTTATATAGGTAGAGTATTAAAAATAGGATTTTTATATTATAGGAAAGATAAAAATATGATTTCTATATTTTTAAAGTATTAAAAATATAATCTTTACTATATAGAAGATGTAAAAATATGATTTTTGTTTATGTAGAGAATTAAAAATATAATTTTTTACATGATAGGAATATTAGAAATATCATCTTTATATATGTAGAAAAATAAAAATGTGATTTTTATAATGATATTTTTGAAAGGCGGAATCTTTATTTTTGAAAGGCGGAATCTTTATTTTTGAAAGGCGAAATCTTTATATGAAGAATAGCAAAGTAAAAATTCGATTTTTATATATTGAATAGCAAAGTAAAAATTCGATTTTTATATATTGAATAGCAAAGTAAAAAATTTGATTTTTATATATTGAATAGTGAAGTAAAAATTCGATTTTTACATATGTAGAGAATGCGGGCAACGAAGATGACAAAGATGCGATAGCGATGAAGATTTCTATCAATGAAGAGTTGTCGTATTAGATAGCTTTCGGTGAGAATTTCTCACCTTTCAATTTCATTTTCTAGTTACATATATATACTAGGATGCAGACGGTGCTTAGTAGCACCCTACACAACCGTCCACAGACCATGGACTTGTTTGTTTGATTGCAAAAATTGGTTAGATTATTTGATAGAAATTGAATTGTTTGGTGAAATGGAATGATTTGATTGATGTGTGAATGGCGTGGGCCTTCACTAGACTGGGGATAAGGCTAGGCCTCGTCCCGTTTCTAGTATCATGTCGTTATACCGCCGAAATTTTCTAAAATATGTTAGAAAAATAATAATATCATTTTTATTTTGTAAATGAACTGAATAAAAATTCATATGTTGAAATAAAATATTTTATCGTTAAAAATATAATTTTTAACGTGAAAGTGAATAAAATAAAATATTCATTTACAAACCGGACGGTTTGTTTATGTACACCTATTTGAAGGACATTGATTGGGTCGATAAATTTTACACATCGCTCAACTGCACAACTAAAATTTGTGTTTGATTGTTTGAAACCTCACACGGGTGTTGGGATGAAATTTGAAGTTCATTCATCCTGATTGATTACATATGTCGATCGATTGATTGACAGGTTGTTATAAGCGTTAGATATCTATATTTGATACTTATACAGTGTAGTGCACTTTGGTTGATGGTCGATTATTTTTCAATGCTATTACATACATGTGATGTATGAAAATCCATATAATTAATATTATATGGTGATTGATTGGGCCTCATTCCAATTTAGAAAATAAAGAATTTTATAAAATAAAAGTTCATGTGTTGACCGTACTCGTCCGTTGAGATTAGTCATGTGTTGAACGAAATAATTTAACAAAAATAGTCACACGTGGACAGTACTCGTTCGTTGAGATTAGTCATGTGTTGAACGAAATAATTTAACAAAAATAGTCACACGTGGACAGTACTCATTCGTTGAGATTAGTCGTGTGTTGACAAAAATAAATATTCATTTGTTGAATAGAATATTTGAAAATAGAAATATATGAAGCCGTGTTGGTTAGATTGACGCCATTTTGACGTGAACGATATTTATATCGATTTTACTCATTTTAAAATAAATATTGAAAAATGATTTCGAAATCGCATATTTTGAAATGAAATTTGAATTGAATTGAATAGAAAACCAATTTGAATTGAATTGAATAGAAAACCAATTTGAATTGAATTGAATAGAAAACCAATTTGAATTGAATTGAATAGAAAACCAATTTGGATTGAATTGAATAGAAAACGGATTCGAATTGAATTGAAAACAAATTTAAATGAATTCAAATTGAATTGAAATTTGAACTGAATAGAAATGAATTTTAAAACGAATTTATAATGAAAAATTCAATTTTGATTTGAATTGAAAAGGAAGTTGAAATGTTTTTGAAATGAATTCAAAACTATTTATAAAATTCGTTTAAAAATAGAATCGACTAAATATATATTATATATATTATATATATATAATATAATGGCCTGAATAGAAAGCGCCGCGCCGCGGCAGTTCGTGAATTTCGACCATTTATTTCAAACGGACATTACGGGAGATCCGACTGTCGGATTCTCCTAAAACCGGAACCGTTGGGTTCGTATCGAAAAGAGCTTTCTAACGAATATTTGAAATTCAAAATCTAACGGTTGGATTTGGAGATACGTCCAAATCAAATTTGAAAAAGGTCGCTATAAGTGTAGTTCGATGGCCATTGTTGGAAATCGACTGTACGGGCCTTGATAAAATCGTTAAAAATATCAATAATTTGTGTAAAATCATAAAAAGTGATTTGAGAAAAATCGGGATGAAAAACTCCATATTTGAAAAGATAAAAATGGATTTTTATCGAAATGAACTAGTTTTGAACTAAATTTAAAACCCAACTTTTTTTAAATAAATAAATTAGATTTAAAAAGGGGTTTTAAATAATCGGGATTTCTAATATATTTGATTGGATTTGAAATGGGTTTATCGTGAATGGTGTTTTAAATAACACTAGTTCTTTAACCCGATAATAAATAGAATGTGATTTGGGTTTGTCGTGAACTGTGTTTTAAATAACACCTAGTTCTTTAACCCAGTAAAAGGAGTTTTAATGAATCTGCAATTAAATTGAAATGTGAATCTATAATCTAAATTATCAAATTTAGAAATGAGCGAGAATGGAGTATCGCCAGTTTTTCTCCGAAGCGATAGTTAAATCTTTAATTAGATTTGAACGTGAAATGGTAATTAATTTTACCGATAACACCATGGTGTTAGATATGGAGTATTACCAGTTTTGCTTCATGGGATGAATAGGTTGGGATTGGGAAATAAAATAAATAATTACTTCGGTGTGGTTCGCTAATCTCGACTAGTTTAGAAAAACCATAATTTGGTTCGAAATGACATCCAAAGGAAAATTAAAGGATAAAATTTTAAAGAATTTATCTTGGATAAAATTAATGGGAACCTTTCCCTAATGAATTGGAATGAGGCATATGTTGTGTTTGTGTAACATTTGTTTTCAATATACGCGGGTTGTTCGGAAAGGCCGGGTTTATACCCATTCTGAATAACCGATTCGACGATATGTCGAAGATGAAGACGGTGGTCGAAGACCGGAAGTCTTCACATCGTTTGGATAATTGCTGACGATCCTGATTGGGCTGTACCCCCAAGAGGATGGAAATAGTTGGTGGTCGTCCAGACGTACTTGGAGACGGATGGATATGCGAGGAAAGTGCCTCCGGTTTAGTTCAGACCCAGAACGGACTTGTAAATGTATTGTGTGTCTGACATTGGATTTTATTCTATGTTGATTGATTTCTGTTAAATATATATCTGTTTGGCGGCGGAGAATTTATTCTCTTGCTTAACACCCTTCTCTGAGACGTACGAGCTTAGAGGTTATATATCGATAGATATCAATCGCATGGCATGAATTGCCTGTGTGGCATGCTGAGTTGCATGGATCAAGGCTTCTGTTGAAAAGCAAAGTCTTGTGGTTGATGATCAAAGCACGGCCTACGTGGCAGCTTTGTGTATAACGTGAATTCGCGAGCCTCACACCTCGGTATGAGTTAAAAACGGGATACGGACTACAGGGAGAGCACGACGTTTCTTTCTAGCTTTGGTGGTGTCAGTGACTTACTAGCCCTGACATTTATATACTTTTCACCTTTGTGGTTGTTGGAATGAGGCGCCTCGATTATAGGTCTGTAAGGACCGGGAAACGTGTGTTCAGGCATAATTAATCCTCTAACGTAAGTGAGGACCGGCCCTGAAGATCCGGGGTTGCCCAGAGTGCGTAACCCTGAGGCATTTGCTAGAGTGTCTCGAACGCGGAGAGGAGCTTGCCCCTTGCCTCGACTCATGACGGAAATCCAATTTCCAATACGTGTATTTCGGCTTTATTTGTAGAGCCTAGTATGGCGACATAGTGGGATGGGGCACTCATTTCGTCTATGATTTATATTTATGATTGAAATTATTTTGACACTATACACTTATTATAGTATCAAATGATTTGTTTTAAACGTATCAAGCATGTTTGGCTGTTATAAGGTAAAACCCTATCCTCCGGCTTGCGTTGCATTGTGTGATGGGACCTGGGTCTTATAATAGCTTCATTTTTTCGAAAAAGCATTGCGTTGTCTTTTCTATGCACTGGTATTCTTGGGAGGAAACCCGTTCTGTGTTATACGGCGTGGTCCCTTGAATTACTCCCTTTTAAAGTAAAGTTTTAAATAACTGTTTTAGTTCTCACACTAGTCACATGACTGACCTGGAGTTTATTGTTTTAACCTAAACTCTGGGTGCCCCTATTTTCCGCATGGGCAGCTAGTAGTTTTGGGTTTGCAGATTTATATTCACAGGATCCTGGTTTACAGCTGGAATGATATCCGGAAAGCTCTGTATCCGTATATCACCTTCAGTTGTGCTTTGTATTATTTTCCGCTGTTATGTAATTTATTGTAATCTCTGATATTTATCGAATGTAATTTATTCAATTATACTCTGTATATTCTTGTATTCTGATGGAATTGTTGTAATAGCAAGGAAATGTTCTTCCGTCTATGTTCTATTTTGTCTTGTCCTCAACGCCATCCGTGCTTTCCTTTACAGGGAAGTTCGGGTCGTGTCAGTTTGGTATCAGTGCTTTGGTTTACAGAGCTCGAGAACAAGACACATTAGAACCATACGAAGGAATTCATCAGATATTGGATTAGCAATATCCAATTAGAATGACTCGTTAGAGATAGGATCAGTAGTATCCTAGAACGAGTGTGAAGAGTATATTTTTCAAATAAAAACAATTTTGTTTTGAAAATTTAAATCGTTTTATACGTATTTGATCATTTATTTATTTTGAATATGGACAATCTGATATATAAAGATTTTGCATATACGCGTCATGAACGTATATTCGAAGTTTTAATATATTAGATAGATATAGAATCACATTCTAGACGCCCAGAGATGGTTCTGATGATTGATCGATCATCATCCGAACTTATGTTCGTGTTTCGAAGGTGTGATTTCCTATATATTTCCATTAGACTGGTGTGAGAACCAAAACTTATATAGCTAGAACACATTGTTGTGAATTGGCATCAAAAACATGATTTTCTGTATATATATCAAAATTATGAGTTTGAAACTCTAATTCACTAATTGATTGATGTTTATGTTGTTTGTCTATTTGTTTGACAATTTTGAACCATTATGCCTAATTGAATCAAATATTGAATATTATTGAAAATTTGTCACATTTGCTTGCATATACATATACTTACATTGAACAGGTCATAGCAAGGAGGCTAGAGCCGAAGAATAAAATTTGTTTGCTCGACAAATAGGTACATGTTTACTACATCATTTACTGTTTTGTTTGGGTGATGATGATTTTATGAGCCTATTGGCTAGCCGCTTGGCTTTTTCTTTTTCTTTTTGAGATTAGAAGGACCGGGGAAGCTATTTGAAATTCCTCGATGCTCCCGGTGCAGGGGAGGTTATGGCGAAATTTTTCAGAAATTTAGGGTGTTAGCCAAATTTCTGAAAAGTTAGAAAGTTCTTAGAAACTGAAAGGTTGAAGAACATGAGCCAGAATAGAAATTGGAATCGTTTTCAAACGAATTTATAACATCTATAAAATATGGTTTATAAATGAAAATCGACGAAATATATATTATATATATAATATAATGGCCTGAATAGAACGCGTCGCGCCGCGACCGTTCGCGAATTTCGACCATTAACTTCAAATGGACGTTACGGGAGATCCGACCGTCGGATTCTCCTAAAACCGGAACCGTTGGGTTTGTATCGAAAAGAGCTTTCCAATGAATATAAGAGATTTGAAATCTAACGGTTGGATTTGGAGATAAGTCCAAATCAAATTTGAAAAAGGTCGTTGTAAGTGCAGTTCGATGACCGTTTATGGAAATCGACTGAATTGGCCTTGATAAAATAAATAAAAATAGTGAAAAATTATGTAAAATCATAATATATGAATTGGAAAGAATTGAAGTGAAAATTTCCATATTTGTAAAGATAAAAATGTATTTTTATCGAAATGAACTAGTTTATAACTAGAATAACTGATAGAATGGGATGTTTTTCCAACGTATGGATTGGAATGGATTTGAATGGAGATTATCTTCGGATATTTCTACATTGGGTTCCGTGATTATACGGATATTGTGATGGGAATTTGGAAGATATCGATATCGTTATTCCCGATATGATACCTGTTGGTTTCAGAATTTGATGTTGAATATAAGTCGATACTATCTCTATTCAAAACCTTATATTTAATGTCAGATTGTGATTGATTGATTGATTGTTTGGATGGTGCTCGACCTGTTTATGAGCAGAACATGTTTTTACATTTAGCATTGGGTTGGGTAGAAATATCTGTGTGCTAACACCTTGTGAAAGAATTCACGATTTGTCTATGTGGTGTTAGCGATGTTGTCGAGTTTATTTCAAAATTTAATGAATGATTTTGAAGTGATATTTTTCTTAAGTGAGAAGAATGTATTCACGATTTTGGACAGGGAATGTTTTATAAAATGTTTTATAAAATAGAAAGGATTTCGAGGGCTGAACCCGATATTGTCGAAATGATTGTGAAGTTTATTATGTGTTACATTGTAGTTCATCGCGTATTCGATCAGATGCTATTGATAACATATCTGTTTGGTGGTTGGAGAATTTATTCTCTGGCTTAACACCCTTCTTTGAGACGTACGAGCTCAAAGGTTATGTAATTAATAGTGACTGATCATATGGTGAATTGCTGATGTGAAGTACTATATTTTGAAAGTACTTGTGATTATTATGTTGTGAAATGATTTCCCTACTTCGTGATATAAAATGGTTTAGTATGTGGCTAAAGATTCTGGTAACCCGGACGACTAAAAGTATGGGTGAGAGGGCGGTGTATGTATTTCTACTGTGTGTGGGGTGCTGCATCGTTAGTGTAGCCTGCTCCTTGTGTGGGGTAGGTGCACATTTATATATATCGAGTGCTAGGTGCGTACCCTTTGCCTTGTCTATGGGGAGCCCGATATTTGGTTGCATACTTGTTTGTATGCATTGTTATGTTTTGGAATTCATATTTCCAAACGATTTGATTTGAGATCCCGAAGTGAAATCTACTTTATTATGAAAGATAGATATGTATTTCAAATGATTTGAAATAGAATCGGGAATGAAGTCCAAAGGAATAATTTCTGTAAAATGAATTGGATTTGGAAAGTCTAAGTGTGGTGGTTAATCTAAATGGGTAGATTGGGATATTGCATGTTGATTGATGCATAGTAGATCCATATTCTATATTGATTGTTGTTTATACACTGGCTTTCATGGGGGTAAACCCGTTCCGCGAAAGTGGCGTGGTCCCATGATTTGCCTTATTTTTAAACAAGTTTAACAACTGTTTTTGAGTTCTCACACCAGTCACATGACTGACCTGGAGTTTATTGTTTTAACCTAAACTCTGGGTGCCCCTATTTTCCGCACGGGCAGCTAGTAGTTTTGGGTTTGCAGATTTATATTCACAGGATCCTGGTTTACAGCTGGAATGATATCCGGAAAGCTCTGTATCCGTATATCACCTTCAGTTGTGCTTTGTATTATTTTCCGCTGTTATGTAATTTATTGTAATCTCTGATATTTATCGAATGTAATTTATTCAATTATACTCTGTATATTCTTGTATTCTGATGGAATTGTTGTAATAGCAAGGAAATGTTCTTCCGTCTGCGTTCTATTTTGTCTTGTCCTCAACGCCATCCGTGCTTTCCTTTACAGGGAAGTTCGGGTCGTGTCAGTTTGGTATCAGAGCAGGGGAGGTTATGGCGAAATTTTTCGAAAATTTAGGGTGTTAGCCAAATTTTTGAAAATTTGAAAATTCTCAGAAACTGAAAAGTTGGAGAATGAAAGCCAGATCGAACGTAGAGTTGATTAATCAAACCACTTTCGACTTTGTTCCTTTTCGGGAACGAAAAGTTTTAAGTGGGGGAGATTGTAATAACCCGGAAAATCTGGGCCAGTTTAAAATTTTTATTTTGGCAATTTTAATGAATTTTGAATATTTAAAATAGATTATTTTAAATAAAATCGACGAGAAATTTATTTTGAATATAATTCGAACGTATATATTTATATACGCCGTCGTTAGAATATAAATATTTATATATAATTATAAATAGAATTGAAAATGGCGCGGTAGTTCGATAATTCGATTTCAAACTTCAATTGAATGTACCGGGTGCAAAATAATCCGGATTTTACTGAAACCAAAAATAATAGGATCTAATTGATAATATCTTTCCAACGAATCCGAAAAATCGAAATTTCATAGCGGGAATCAAAAGATATGTCCAGTTGAAAATTCTGAATAGTCGCTATGGAATTCAGGCCCTAAAAATTGGGAATTTTGCAAACGACCTCGGATTTCGACGAAACCACTTTTGTTGGATCCGCAGTGTCAAATTATTGCTAGATTCCAAATTTCATAATTTTTTGAATCAATATGTGAGCGTGGCAAAGGAAAACGCATTTGACCAGTTTCAGTTGATTTTAATCGACTGGAAATTGGCCATTTTTCTAACGGTCTCAGAATTCGACGAAACTAGTTTTGTTAGGACCGTATCGTCAATACGAAGCTAGAAAATATTTTTCGGGGATTTTTCGAGTTAGTATGTGGATCCGATAAATTGAAATATGCGTTTAAATTGAATATATGAAGATTTATATTTTAAATTCAAAGGAAACTGATCCTAATGGTCGAATTGGCCTGCGATACATATCCCATTGTGTTCGGAATGGGGGTAATACGCTATGGACGACAGGCGGTGGGCCTCGTTTTGAGGTCGTATGTAAAAGTCAACTATATGCAATTAAAATAATAAAAAAATTAATATTCTCTCTCCCTCCCCTTATTTCTCTCTGCCCCCCCCCCCCCCTTTCAATCGATTTCAGATTGAAGATAAAAAAAAAAAAAAACCGCTCGTTCGAATCGAACGCCGCCCCTCCCAACGCCATCGCCCGAGCTCCAACCGCCACCAGAGCCTCTCCGCCCCTCTCCTCCTTCTTCTCCACCTCGAGCTGCTCCTCCTTCTCCCTCCCCTCTCCTGTCAAGGACCGCACCTCCTCGTCGTGCCCAAACCGCAGCCGCGCCACCCCCTGCTGACCGCCACCGACGCCCCCCTCGCCTCAGGCAACGCGCCCCGCCCCTCCGCCGCCATCTCCTTCTACTTCACCCCCTCCTCCTTCAAACAACCGCGACGCCCTAACCCTCCCGCCGCCCAGCATGCCGACCACCACCGTTTCCGCACTCCGCCCCCCTCGAGCGCAACCTCCAGCCACCGCTCCGACGAACTCAACAACCACCGACAGGCGCAGCAGCGAAGACCCCCCCCCCCTTCCATCAAAAAAAAACGTGAGTTTTTAATTCACTTATTATTATTATTTTTTGTTTATGCTATGATTTTTTGAAAATAATACTATAAAATTTATAGATAAAAGCTTTGATTTTATATATGATTTTTATTTGAAATAACATTATATAAAGTATAGATTTTTAAAGAAGTGATTTTTATTCGTGTAAAGATTAGATTTTTTTAAACAAAAGAATTAGATTTTTACTTAGAAAAAGATTTGATTTTTAAAGGTAAAAAGAAATGATTTTTATCGTTGAAAGAAACCATTTTTGATAAGTTGAAATTATTTTTAAAGGTATAAAAATATGATTTTTATACTTATAGCAAATTAAAGATATGATCTTTATATGGTAGAAGATATAAAAATATTATTTTTATATAGGTAGAGTATTAAAAATAGGATTTTTATATTATAGGAAAGATAAAAATATGATTTCTATATTTTTAAAGTATTAAAAATATAATCTTTACTATATAGAAGATGTAAAAATATGATTTTTGTTTATGTAGAGAATTAAAAATATAATTTTTACATGATAGGAATATTAGAAATATCATCTTTATATGTGTAGAAAAATAAAAATGTGATTTTTATAATGATATTTTTGAAAGGCGGAATCTTTATTTTTGAAAGGCGGAATCTTTATTTTTGAAAGGCGAAATCTTTATATGAAAAATAGAAAAGTAAAAATTCGATTTTTATATATTGAATAGCAAAGTAAAAAATTCGATTTTTATATATTGAATAGCAAAATAAAAATTCGATTTTTATATATTGAATAGCGAAGTAAAAATTCGATTTTTACATATGTAGAGAATGCGGGCAACGAAGATGATAAAGATGCGATAGCGATGAAGATTTCTATCAATGAAGAGTTGTGGTATTGGATAGCTTTCAGTGAGAATTTCTCACCTTTCAATTTCATTTTCTAGTTACATATATATACTAGGATGCAGACGGTGCTTAGTAGCACCCGACACAACCGTCCACAGACCATGGACTTGTTTGTTTGATTGCAAAAATTGGTTAGATTATTTGATAGAAATTGAATTGTTTGGTGAAATGGAATGATTTGATTGATGTGTGAATGGCGTGGGCCTTCACTAGACCGGGGATAAGGCTAGGCCTCGTCCCGTTTCTAGTATCGTGCCGTTATGCCGCCGAAATTTTCTAAAATATGTTAGAAAAATAATAATATCATTTTTATTTTGTAAATGAACTGAATAAAAATTCATATGTTGAAATAAAATATTTTATCGTTAAAAATATAATTTTTAACGTGAAAGTGAATAAAATAAAATATTCATTTACAAACTGGACGGTTTGTTTATGTACACCTATTTGAAGGACATTTATTGGGTCGATAAATTTTACGCATCGCTCAACTGCATAACTAAAATCTGTGTTTGATTGTTTGAAATCCCACACGGGTGTTGGGATGAAATTTGAAGTTCACTCATCCTAATTGATTACATATGTCGATCGGTTGATTGACAGGCTGTTATAAGCGTTAGATATCTATATTTGATGCTTATACAGTGTAGTGCACTTTGGTTGATGGTTGATTATTTTTCAATGCTATTATAAACATGTGATGTATGAAAATCCATATAATTAATATTATATGGTGATTGATTGGGCCTCATTCCAATTTATGACCGTACTCGTCCGTTGAGATTAGTCATGTGTTGAACGAAATAATTTAACAAAAATAGTCACACGTGGACAGTACTCATTCGTTGAGATTAGTCATGTGTTGAACGAAATAATTTAACAAAAATAGTCACACGTGGACAGTACTCATTCGTTGAGATTAGTCGTGTGTTGACAAAAATAAATATTCATTTGTTGAATAGAATATTTGAAAATAGAAATATATGAAGCCATGTTGGTTAGATTGACGCTATTTTGACGTGAACGATATTTATATCGATTTTACTCATTTTAAAATAAATATTGAAAAGTGATTTCGAAATCGCATATTTTGAAATGAAATTTGAATTGAATTGAATAGAAAACCAATTTGAATTGAATTGAATAGAAAACCAATTTGAATTGAATTGAATAGAAAACCAATTTGAATTGAATTGAATAGAAAACCAATTTGGATTGAATTGAATAGAAAACAGATTCGAATTGAATTGAAAACGAATTGAAATGAATTCAAATTGAATTGAAATTTGAACTGAATAGAAATGAATTTTAAAACGAATTTATAATGAAAAATTCAATTTTGATTTGAATTGAAATGGAAGTTGAAATGTTTTTGAAATGAATTCAAAACTATTTATAAAATTCGTTTAAAAATAGAATCGACTAAATATATATTATATATATTATATATATATAATATAATGGCCTGAATAGAACGCGCCGCACCACGGCAGTTCGTGAATTTCGACCATTTATTTCAAACGGACATTACGGGAGATCCGACCGTCGGATTCTCCTAAAACCGGAACCGTTGGGTTCGTATCGAAATGAGCTTTCTAACGAATATTTGAAATTCAAAATCTAACGGTTGGATTTGGAGATACGTCCAAATCAAATTTGAAAAAGGTCGCTATAAGTGCAGTTCGATGGCCATTGTTGGAAATCGATTGTACGGGCCTTGATAAAATCGTTAAAAATATCAATAATTTGTGTAAAATCATAAAAAGTGATTTGAGAAAAATCGGGATGAAAAACTCCATATTTGAAAAGATAAAAATGGATTTTTATCAAAATGAACTAGTTTTGAACTAAATTTAAAACCCAATTTTTTTTAAATAAATAAATTAGATTTAAAAAGGGGTTTTAAATAATCGGGATTTCTAATATATTTGATTGGATTTGAAATGGGTTTATCGTGAATGGTGTTTTAAATAACACTAGTTCTTTAACCCGATAATAAATAGAATGTGATTTGGGTTTGTCGTGAACTGTGTTTTAAATAACACCTAGTTCTTTAACCCAGTAAAAGGAGTTTTAATGAATCTGCAATTAAATTGAAATGTGAATCTATAATCTAAATTATCAAATTTAGAAATGAGCGAGAATGGAGTATCGCCAGTTTTGCTCCAAAGCGATAGTTAAATCTTTAATTAGATTTGAACGTGAAATGGTAATTAATTTTACCGATAACACCATGGTGTTAGATATGGAGTATTACCAGTTTTGCTTCATGGGATGAATAGGTTGGGATTGGGAAATAAAATAAATAATTACTTCGGTGTGGTTCGCTAATCTCGACTAGTTTAGAAAAACCATAATTTGGTTCGAAATGACATCCAAAGGAAGATTAAAGGATAAAATTTTAAAGAATTTATCTTGGATAAAATTAATGGGAACCTTTCCCTAATGAATTGGAATGAGGCGTATGTTGTGTTTGTGTAACATTTGTTTTCAATATACGCGGGTTGTTCGGAAAGGCCGGGTTTATACCCATTCTGAATAACCGATTCGACGATATGTCAAAGATGAAGACGGTGGTCGAAGACCGGAAGTCTTCACATCGTTTGGATAATTGCTGACGATCCTGATTGGGATGTACACCCAAGAGGATGGAAATAGTTGGTGGTCGTCCAGACGTACTTGGAGACGGATGGATATGCGAGGAAAGTGCCTTCGGTTTCGTTCAGACCCAGAACGGACTTGTAAATGGATTGTGTGTCTGACATTGGATTTTATTCTATGTTGATTGATTTCTGTTAAATATATATCTGTTTGGCGGTAGAGAATTTATTCTCTTGCTTAACGCCCTTCTCTGAGACATACGAGCTTAGAGGTTATATATCGATAGATATCAATCGCATGGCATGAATTGCCTGTGTGGCATGCTGAGTTGCATGGATCAAGGCTTCTGTTGAAAAGCAAAGTCTTGTGGTTGATGATCAAAGCACGACCTACGTTGCAGCTTTGTGTATAACGTGAATTCGCGAGCCTCACACCTCGATATGAGTTAAAAACGGGATACAGACTGCAGGGAGAGCACGACGTTTCTTTCTAGCTTTGGTGGTGTCAGTGACTTACCAGCCCTGACATTTATATACTTTTCACCTTTGTGGTTGTTGGAATGAGGCGCCTCGGTTATAGGTCTGTAAGGACCGGGAAACGTGTGTTCAGGCATAATTAATCCTCTAACGTAAGTGAGGACCGGCCCTGAAGATCCGGGGTTGCCCAGAGTGCGTAACCCTGAGGCATTTGCTAGAGTGTCTCGAACGCGGAGAGGAGCTTGCCCCTTGCCTCGACTCATGACGGAAATCCAATTTCCAATACGTGTATTTCGGCTTTATTTGTAGAGCCTAGTATGGCGACACAGTGGGATGGGGCACTCATGCCGTCTATGATTGAAATTGTTTTGACACTATACACTTATTATAGTATCAAATGATTTGTTTTAAACGTATCAAGCATGTTTGGCTGTTATAAGATAAAACCCTATCCTCCGGCTTGCGTTGCATTGTGTGATGGGACCTGGGTCTTATAATAGCTTCATTTTTTCTAAAAAGCATTGCGTTGTCTTTTCTATGCACTGGTATTCTTGGGAGGAAACCCGTTCCGTGTTATACGGCATGGTCCCTTGAATTACTCTCTTTTAAAGTAAAGTTTTAAATAACTGTTTTAGTTCTCACACCAGTCACATGACTGACCTGGAGTTTATTGTTTTAACCTAAACTCTGGGTGCCCCTATTTTCCGCACGGGCAGCTAGTAGTTTTGGGTTTGCAGATTTATATTCACATGATCCTGGTTTACAGCTGAAATGATATCCGGAAAGCTCTGTATCCGTATATCACCTTCAGTTGTGCTTTGTATTATTTTCCGCTGTTATGTAATTTATTGTAATCTCTGATATTTATCGAATGTAATTTATTCAATTATACTCTGTATATTCTTGTATTCTGATGGAATTGTTGTAATAGCAAGGAAATGTCCTTCCGTCTGCGTTCTATTTTGTCTTGTCCTCAACGCCATCCGTGCTTTCCTTTACAGGGAAGTTCGGGTCGTGTCACTATCTCAAGCAGAATTCCGAGAAGAACGCAATGGCGTAACCCGTTTCCCTTAATTCTTCTTTTAAAAATTAAGTATACCTTGTTTTGTTACTTAATGTTCACAGAAAATACGGGGTGTTACAATCGACATTGGTCCACAGCCTATGGACCAACACCGGTCCATAGAACTATAGTGTGGCATGAAATGGTTTGTGATATGATAGTCCTAAACACTAATAAAACCTATCTACAAAATCTTAAATCAATTCAGTGTGCCTAGCTATGATATCTCAATGGACCGAGGTAAAGATGGACAACTCAAAGCTATGGATTTCCAAATACCATCAAATCAGTTCCAGTTCGAGCCAAACTCTGCATGAAGACTCACAAAAGCGTAAGAAAGCATCGAGCGAAGAAATCAAGCCAAAATAACTTAAGCCTATGCAACGGTATCGGTCCATAATGTTAAGTCATTTTGTCCTACAAATTTTTGTGTAGGTCAGAGAGGCTCCGAAGATCTTGCTGATGAAGAATTCGACCCAGTACCCTTCCAAACACCTATAAAACTTGTATCTTCTTTCTCTGCATTTTGTTTCCTTCATTTTTTATTTATTTTTACTTATTTTGTATTATTGGTTGGTGCTTTCGCTAAAGTCAGGTGTTAATGTCATTTTGGCATTAACACTATGGATACTTTTCCTTTCTTTTTCAAGATATTGAAAGCTACTTTTTTTTAATGAAAGATTGTTCCTTTATGTAGGATAACACATTATTAATAAAATAATGTCATATAGATGTACTACAATATAAAGGATTACCCCTTAGGTGATCAAGAATAGAAAAAGCAAGCACCAAAGTATACATTGTTATGTCGGCTACGACCGAGAATAGAAATAACAATAATATAATGTAAGGATAAGAAGGTGGCAGTGAATTATGTGTGTGCAAGCGAAGAGGATCAAAGCAGCTGATCAACTTGAAACTAGGGTCTTGAAGCATGAAAATTTAGCAGAACAGTGAAGATGACCCTGTACGTGTGAAGCCTGTAATGTGTACAAAACATAATTGATCAAGTATAAGAAAGTAGGTGAAATGGAGAAGGGGATTAAGGCCTAGTAATATTGGGGAATAACATCTTGTTAGCCATGTGCGCATGTCATGTATAGAAGTATTAGTCTGGAAGCTCGACCCTACTATGGTGCCTGAAACCAGGTTCGGTTCTAGCCCTGTCTAGCTAGACGGCTGCATAGAGAAGCCCCTGGACAAAGGAAATATGACAGGGATTGTTTGAATGGGAGAAAGAAAAATGTTAAAAGAAAATAAATATAAATATTATTGTATCCCATTACAATAGTTGTAGTTGGTTGGTTTGGTGGTACACATGTCTGGTTCGTGGAAGGTTAGAGGTTCAAGCTTATGGGGAAAACATTGGTTTTGTTTCAATTTTACATCTAAATTTTAAGCTGCCTAGGCCAAGATTATGGGGAAAAAATGATTCTCGCATCTAAATTTTAAGCTTCCTATTAGAAACAACATTACAATTGATCTATAACTAAGATATAAGATGTAACGGGTTATCACCCGTTTTCTTATTTTGGGTTGTTTGGCCCATTATAGCCCATGCAGCTATAAATACTACTACAAGCATATTCACGTAACCAGATAATGTACAATTCATTTTTCATCAATGCCAAAGTTCCCTCATCTTCTTTATCCCTCTCACAAATACAATTTATAGTCAATCACTCATTTCTAAATTTTGATATGCTATCAGAGCAGCTTGCATAACCGACTCCATCGCCATCCTCTTTCAGCATCAAAGAGTTTTCATTATTTGCTGAAACGGTTGCAACTGGTGGTAGTTCATCAGATTTATATCTTCATTCGAATCTACCGGGTTCAGTGTACCCTCTGTCTTACCATATTTTCTTGATCAGATCATTGAGCCTCATCGTGAAGACATCAATCTGAGCATCATTTACCTCAAGCTGCTCTCACTGATCAAGTTTTTTGTGTATTTCTGATTCTTACTTTGCAAGAACTCCTTTCTGTTCTTCATCTTTGTTCTACATCAAGTTCTTGATATCTTTTTTTCTGTTTTTCTAATTATCCTCCATGGCTAAAGGTAATAACCAGTCTGTAACATCTGCAAATTCCAACACTTCAAGTGTTGCACCAACTGACAACACAGAAAATCTGTCAAAACTCATTATTAACCCTCAAAATCATTTAGCTCGCATCCAACTTGATGAAAACAACTACATTTTATGGAAATTTCAAATTCAGACAACTACTGAAGGATATGGGCTTGAAGGTTATGTTGACAGATCAAAAGTGATACCAGATCCAACTATTACTAATAATCAAAGTAATGTGACAAAACAGAGAGTATATCATTCAAAAAAGGCAATATATGATTCGTTGTGCATGGATCTTGTCATCTATAAGTGCAAGTATTGTGCCACAACTAATAGGGTGTAAGACAACATGTGAAATATGATCAACAATTCAAAAGATATTAAGTTCTCAATCCTCAGCAAAGATTATGCAAATTAAAAAAAAATCATAATACAAAGAAAAACAATATGTTCATGAGAGAATACCTCATCAAATTTAAAAATATTTGCGACTTACTTGATTCTACAGGCCAGAATTTTTTTGATTTTGAGCATATTTATGCCATTCTAAATGGTCTGGATGATGAATATGAGGCAGTGGTTGCCATCATATTGTCAGTGGATCCTTCACCATCAATTTCGTATGTTCATTTCACTCTTCTCGCTCACTAGGGTAGAGTTGATCACAAGAAAGGCACATGTTCTATATTTGGCTTTTCTGTCAAATATATTGCTTCAAGTAAAGAATCAAGAAAGAAATACCAACTATCAAAGAAACAATCAATTTAACAGACCTCAAAGAGGAAGAGGGGGAAGATGGAATGGTAATAACAACAACATGCCAAGGTGTCAATCTGTGAGAAATTTTGGCACACAACTAATAGATGTTATTTCAGATTTGATTCTAGCTACAATCCTAACCAAGGCAATAACAAGGGCAGTAATCCTAGTGCTAACTTGACCAACATGCAGCAAGAACCTCGAAGTCAACCTGACAGCACAAGAAATTCTAAAACAGCAAAAGCCGATGACCTAAATGATGATTCATGGTTTCCTGACTCAGGTGCTACTAATCACGTCACTAATAATCTGTCCAACTTAAATCTTAGCAACAAAGAGTACAAAGGTAAGCTATGCATTCAAATGAGTAATGGTATTTTAACAAATATCACTCATAATGGGAAAACTTACATTCAAGGTGATGGAAAACTATACTTAAATAACATGCAAAGAAAAGAAAAGGAGGTTTTTATTCCCATGGCGATTAGAATTCGCCTCTTCCATTATTCGTTATGTCTCTTTCAACCTTTTTAGCGCTCCTCCTCTTTACCGTTTCTATACCTTCACACTTTCTCGTCATTCCATCTCCGCTCATATTCCAGCCTTTGTTTGTGTAGATTAAACCCTTTTCTCCAAAACCCTAATTTCGCCAAATCCGTGCTTTCAAGCCAAGCTTCTTCGTTTCGCTTTTAATAACTCAGATCTACCACACTCTTATCTAGGTCTCACCATGGTGGCTCTCTTCGCCTGAACAACTTTTCACTTGCTCACCTTAATGTCTCTTCGCGATCCACTGTACATCATCGTAGCTCCTACAGTTCCCTTAAAATTGGAGCGCACTGAAAGGCAACCTTCGGGTGTGGATCGTATTATACGACGTGCTGGTAAGTTCTTTTTTTTTGGGTTTCTTTGTCTCGAGTTTTGTGTGATATACTTTTGTGGTTGGTAAGGCAGTTATGTTGAGTGGGTTTTCAGTTTGTGTCTTTGGTGGTGAGAGTTTCGACTTGATGTGTCCTCAGGGTTGTTGGTGGCGTTTGTTTGTTTTCTAGTGGCGAGAGAGAGGCCATTTCCCTACTGTTTTGGTGGAAGTTTGTAGGGATTTTGGACGACATCTACTATTTCCAGTTAGAGATGGTTGAAGATCTGTATGTAATAGTGTTGTGAATGCCCCAGCTTGAAATTGGCTGCATATCTTCATGTGGCATGTGACTGCTTTTGCAGCGGAAAGGTGATTGATCCAACATAAACCCCTTCGAGTAGTATGTTGTGTTCAGAGGTTGAAGTATGAAATTCTGTTGCAAATTACTTTGAAAAAGGATGGTCTATTATGTTATGAACTTTTTTCCCTTTTTGTATTCTTATTCTGGTGTAATTTGTATGTAATTTGGTTTGTAATAGTAGTTCGAGATTATGCTCGACTCTTGTGTTGTGATCTAGTTAGATTTAGTGGACGGACCACTTCAAAACCATTTGTAGCTGATAGATTTACTCTCTATCACCAGAACTTCAATGTATCATTACTAGTTATTACGATGATGGCACGGTCCACAATAAAAACCCGGTTGGCCTTGCCAAAAAAAATTATACTTAAATAATATCTTAGAGTTCCTCAAATAAAAAAAATGCTAAGTGTTTCTTAGCTTGCATGTGATAATAATTTTTATTTTGAATTATATCCTAATTGTTGCCTTATTAAGGATATTCTGACAAAGAAAATTTTATTGCAGGTAAGGCAGACAAGGGTCTATACAAATTCTCTCTTTCAGAATCAAGTGAATCAGATAACAACACATGGTGTTGTAATGTTTCAGAGTTATCTTGAAATAAAATACTGTTAATTATGTTGAATTCTGGCATGCTAAACCGGGTCATCCTAATTTGGATGTTGTAAAGCAAATTATGAATAGTAGTAAAATTTCTTTTACTAATTCATCTAATACTCATGTCTACACTATAAACTAGGTAAGAACCATAAGTTACCATTCAAAGAATATGAAGGAATATATCAGTCGGCTCTTGAAGTAGTTGTTGTTGACTTATGGGGTCCACCCCTAATTAATACTGACTATGGCTTTAAGTATTATGTATCATTTGTTGATGCCTACTCTGGATATGTATGGATATTTTTTTTGATGAATAAAACTGAAACAAGTAATGCAGTCCTGCAATTTATAAGATATGCATAAAAACAAATTTGGTGTACTCTTAAAATCATTCAAACCGATGGTGGCACTGAGTTTAAACCTCTGAAAACTTATTTTCAGGAAAAAGGCATTGTACACAGAGTTACATGTCCATACACTTCTGAGCAAAATGGATTAAATGAAAGAAAACATAGACATATTATAGAGACCGGGCTTACCCTGCTTGCATAGGCATTAATGCCACTTAAATTCTGGCCCGATGCCTTTGCCACAATAGTGTTCCTCATTAATAAGCTTCCCACAAAGGTTCTGCACAATAGAAGCCCAACATAAGTGTTATTTAATTAAAAATTGTGTATAGTAGTTTAAAAATGTTTGGTTGTTTGTGTTTTCCTTGCCTATGAATGTACAAGTCTCATAAGTTAGATTTTAGATCTTCCCTTGTACATTCATAGGTTTTGCTAATAATATTAAGGGCTATAAATATCTAGATAGTAAAGGTAGAATGTTTATATCCAGACATGTTATTTTTGATGAACATGTGTTTCCCTTTAAAGAAGATAAGATAAAAACAACCAACAAAGTTTACAATGCTAAATATTCTATGCCACTTATACCATTTTATTGTGATATTAACTCTGATATGAATAATCAGGGTTGTCTTAGTGATTCAGGGCAACAACAACTCACCAGTCAAGAGACTAAGCAAAGGAATGTGGATCACTTAGGAAAAATTCATCTCAATCTTCCTCTCAGCACTATGCTGAAGAGGAGGACAATACCATTACTCAAGAAAGCAATGATGAAAGTGTAGAGAATGCAAACACTTTTCAATCTGCACCTCAAAGGCATAGTCATCCTATGATGACTAGGGAAAAGTGTGGCATCTTCAAGCCAAAAGCCTACATCATAAACTTAGACAATGAAGAACCATGCAATTATCGACAAGCCAGTCAAAGCAACAACTGGAAAATAACCATGAATGAAGAGGATAAAGCTCTTATCAACAACAATACATGGAAGCTTGTCAAACTACCCAAGCATAAAAATGTGATAGGATGCAAGTGGACATTCAAGTTAAAGAATAATGCAGATGGGACTATTCAGAAATATAAGGCTAGACTGGTTGCAAAAGGCTTTGCTCAGCAACATGGTTTTGATTTTATTGAAACATTTTCTTCTGTGGTCAAACCAAAAACTATTAGAGCTATCCTGACTATAGCCTTGCACAAAAAGTGGAATATCAGACAACTTGATGTCAACAATGCTTCCCTCAATGGTGTACTCCATATAGAAGTATTCATGGAGCAACCACCAGGATATAGGCATGGAGACAATATTGATCATGTATGCAGGCTCAATAAGGTCATCTATGGTCTCAAATAAGCACCAAGAGTGTGGTTTGATTAATTAAGATCAACTTTAGTCAATCTAAAGTTCAACCTCTCTAAGTCAGACAATTCTCTATTTATATGATTCAGTCATAACATTGTAATCTACGTGCTAGTTTATTCAGATGACTTCATTATCACTGGAAACAACGATAATGAAATCAACACTCTGGTTGAACAACTAAACAAATAATTCTCTATCAAAGAATTGGGTGATTTACGTTATTTTCTTGGCATTGAAGTCATTAGAATTTCAGAATCTAAAATTATGTAAAGTCAAAAGAAATACATCTCTGAAATTCTAATGTAAACTAAAATGGACCAAGAAAATCGTTTACCCACTCCTATGACCACTAATTTGCGTTTATCTAAACATCAAGGAGATCCAATACAAAATGCCAAACCATATAGAAGTACAGTGAATGCTCTCCAATATGCAACCATCACAAGGCCAAAAATTACATATAGTGTCAACAAAGTAAGCCAATCTATGCAAAACCCTCTTGACCAGCACTGGAAAGCCATCAAAAGGATTTTGAGATATTTAAAAGGAACTTTAAATTATGATTTAATGCTCAAGTCATGCATTAATATAAGTTTATGTGGTCTTGCAGATGCTGACTGGGAAAGTGACAGTGATGATAGAAGATCAGCTAGTAGATATTGCATATTTCTTGGTCAAAATCCCATTTCATGGTGTTCAAAAATGCAATCAACGGTTTCTAGTTCTAGTACAGAAGCATATATTCAGAAGTGTAGCAAGTACAACTGCAGAGATAATGTTGATTGATTCACTATTCAGCGAACTAAAGATTAATATCAACAAGGCAACATTGTGGTGTGACAATCTCAGTACATATCTCTAACAACTAATCCTATTCTATGTTCTCGAATAAAGCATACTGAACTTGATATATACTTCATAACAGAACAAGTTCTCAAAGGAAAAAAAATCAATATCAATCATGTTTCAAGCACACATCAAAAGGCAGATATTCTTACTAAAGCACTATCAGCAACCAACTTTCATCGATTCAGACAAGAATTATGCATCAGTGACTTAGCATCTGAATCGGTTTAGAAAAGAAGCATACCAGGGTGGTTTTCTCAGAAAACCATACCATATCTATAGACATAACATCAAAGGAGCAGATATCTGAAGGAACCACTTCGAAGCACCATAAAGTTATGGAATTCACTCCGAAGCAGCTTGAAGTTTAGAGATCCACTCGAAATTCAAAGACCCATAGCCAGATGAGGTGACAAGCATCATCAGATCCAAAGCAAGGTTGAAAAGAAAAGGAGGATTCATCCTTCTCTCTAATTTTTGTAAGATCTGACCGCTTATCCCTCAGATCCGGTTACAGATCATGTGATTTTATCTCCATCCTCAAAATTGAAGACAATAAAAAGAAATCGCCTTTCATTTCTTTTCAAACATGAGAGAGGAGGAAACCCAAGCCGCTTTTGAGGGAGAGTATTAGAAACAATACTAATTAATTTGTAAATAAGATATAAGATGTAACGGGTTATCACCCGCTTTTCTTGTTTTAGGCTGTTTGGCCCATCATAGCCCATGCAGCTGTAGATATTGCTATAAGCATATTCGTGTAACTAGATAATGTACAATTCATTTTTCATCAATACAAAAGTTCCCACATCTTATTTATCTCTCTCACAAATACCATTTACAGTCAATCACTCATTTCTGAATTTCTAATATTGCTTATAGGCAACCCAAAAACCCAAGCCGACCCTGCCTGAAATAGTATTAATGTAAGCATGATGCAGATAACATACATACTTTTGCTAAGTCATTAGCTAAAAAGATATCGTATGCATGTGCTCCTTCCTTTTGGTCTTGGGAGTACATATACATCTTGGTTTAACTTTACATAATAAAAGTTTCATATGATACTTAGTGCCTTAATCTTGCTTCAAATCTTTTCAAATGCATAACTTTGGTTCACCATTGAGAGAGGGGGTATGTAGACGAACCAGGATCAAGGCTATATGGACTGGTTGACCCGATAGGGTTATTGACTATGGACCAGTGCAGTGGGGTCAGAGGTTGTATGGAGTGGGACTCCGTCAGGGCCCCAATGGGCAAAGTGGTCGTAGCGATAGTCGTACGGAGTTGGACTCCATCATGGCCCCAATAGATCTGGTGATCAAAGCAATAGATATCGTATGCTTTACGCACTGAGTGAGAGATGTGACGATGATTGTTATGTTTGATGTTTGCTATCACCATGACATGCACACTCCCATTTTTACACTATATGTTAGTGTTACCTTAGAGTATTGTACATCTTGTTGTGCTAACTCTTTGGTTGCACGTCCAGGTCAGGTATGATTTCTTATACATGTTATTGCTTTATTTAGTGGTGTAGACAAATATTGGAAATACATGGTACATGCATTTCTTTCGGTTATTTTAATTCTAGTAAATTCAGTAGTTTCCTAATCGATAGAAAACCCATTTTGAATACATGGGCAGAGGTGCATGTTGAAAGCCATGGATTGGTTTTTATTTCCATTTCAAGAAAATATCTTACTTGTTCTTTACATCTACTATTAAATTTAGAAAATCACGGTCAGCATTTTATGTGTTTTGTTATTGTATTCAAGTGTCAAATCAACCAAAATGACATATTATATATTTGTTGCTCCCTTTTTAATTAACATAGTTTATGCTTAATATTTTAATTTCTAAAATGTTAATATGAAAAAAATTCTTGTTAAATTGTAGAATTAAGGTGTATAAACTTGATATTTTGTTGATTTAACTTTATGCTTGCTTGAAAATTATGTATTTTGCAATGTACATTATATGTTATGCAACTTAATTGTTTACAAGACAAGTGGTTCATCAAAATAATGCATTGTACAAACGTAGTATATAAAAAATTGGCTTTTTAATCTGAGATTAAATAGTGCATTTTACAATTTATATCACTTAGATTTGTTATATAGAAATAAAATAATGGTTTTTAGTCAAATTACTTGATTCATCATATTCTTCCATTTTCTTTCTATCGTTTTTTAGTTCTTTGATTGTGTTTTGTGTACTACATGTAACATCATACCTAACTTATTCAACCTTTGTTTATATTACTTAGATTATAATTTCATCATTTGATTTACAATTTCATGTACACATAGGTCTCTCAGTGTGTGTGTATATGCACACATGATTTTTTTGAACTTATGCATCTAATGGCCAGTTTTCCCACCACATGCAGACATCTTTCTGTATTCAACATGTGTAGCAATAATATGCCTAATGCTTATGGAATTTGGCCACGAAACTTATATCATTGTGTTCATGTCGAGATTCTGATCCGTTTTCATATATAACTTTCTAAAAATGAAGTCCATTTGAAGATGATTGAATACATGAAGTTTTGGAATTTAAAATAAATGAACTTGAAAATACAAATTTGAATTTAAACATACTGAGATTTAAATTGGAAGTAATGGATAAGCACAAAAGAATATTCTAGATTTGAATTTGAACTTGTGTGTATATATATAAGAATGGGATATGTTAAGAACATAAATGAGTAGTTAGAAGTTATTAAGTATTAATAAATAAAAAGACCCACAAAATAAATACACTATATCTAGGTACGAAGGGCGGTCAACTGCCGACCTATATGGAGGGGGTCGACCGCTTCTTTAGAATTAGGGAAGCGACGACTAGGGTTTTCTGTGATATTTCTTTAGGTTTCGGTACCAACTTCAGATTTTATTATTTAAATCCAAGGGTTCCTATACTTTTTGTCATCTATAAAAAGAACCCAAAACTCTCGCTTACAATTCACATTCCTCGGTGGCTACCATTCTTACCTCTTCTTACTTCTTAGATTCAAATTTAGGAAAGGTTAGTTCTCCATTTCTTCACGCCTCCTTCTATTTTATTTTGTTAACCTTGGATCTCACTTTTACGTATATATATGATTCCTTCTTAGTTTTATATATATATATATATATATATATATATATATATATAAAGAGAGAAGATTTGATTTTGATTTGTGTGATAGTAATCCAGTGAAAGATTCTTGTTAGGGTTAAGCACAACTTTCTCCTTCAAAGGTTGTGAGTATGATCAGTAAAGATTCCTTTTTATTTTTACTTCTTTAGTCTAAAATTTGGATTGTGTATTCCTAAAAGGTTTGGGGATTACGAACAAACCAAACTAAAAAACCCCTAAAAAAATTATTAATGCATTGTTCACATATGCCTACTTAATGTGGTATTATTAATATTTATTACAGCATAACCTACGTATTATAAATGTGCATTTATCATTTTAAATTAAGATTTTGGAATTAAATGTCTCCACTAGGAATTTGCATGCTTATGTGTGTCAGTGGCCTTTATATGGTTTTAAATGTCATGATAACACGAGGTTAACCCCTCCTTATAGTAGAAGTCTGCCCGGACAAACCAACTACCAGCAACTACAAGAAGGTGGGTTAAAAGCGAGATGTCTAATGTCATAGGTCATTTGACGTTAAGAAAGGTTTACCTTAAGAAAGGTATTAAGTGGTCAATCCTCCCTTTTTGGGTTATTGAGTGGTTGTACTCCTCTTTTTCCTAGTGGATTTATCCTTAAGAGTACAAGCTGCAGTCGAAAGGTCGATGCACATTAGGTATTAAGTGATTGATGGGTCCGCATTTTCTGTAATTATTTTAAAAGGTGGTGTTAAATAGTCTCAAATTGGGTTAAGTATTTGTCGGGAAGTTATCCACTTTCTTTAGGTGAGTATAACGAGTGTCTATTACGGATGTGTTATTTAGGAGTTCGCCTGACAAGTAAGGGGGGGCCACCTCTCTATGAGGAGTATTAATTGTTTTTAATTGATTTTTTAGAAATATCTTTGAAGAGTTAATAGTCCTCTTAAATCTAAAATGCATATGAGGTTAATTATTCATAAAAAATTAAATGCTATTGATTTTATATTTTAATTGATAAAAATTGTTATTTTTATAATAATAATTTGAAGAATATTAATCGTTTGTATTTCATTTATCATTTTTTATTTAAATTATAGACAATTTAATTGTAATATGTATTGGAGTTGTTTTAAATTTCATTATAAAACTAAAAATGGATTTGGTTCGAAAGGAACCGGCGTGCTTTTAATAACGATAATACTGATTTAGAGAGGCTAATTTATATTATATCTCTATTTTGTCTTAAATGGGTTTTGAATCTCAGTTACAAACTTAATAAAATGAGAGTTTTAAATTTTGAAATTATCAAAGGTCGTGTTGATCGCTTAACATGTAAAATAGCTTTAATAACAGTGTTAATAGTAATGTATTAACTGATTTTGGATTGATTCTTTTTGAATTAGTTATTTGATTCATGATTCTATTTTGTGCTTGCTTTTATTATGACTTTAATATGAGTTGCTTGTATCATGTTTATTATTGATGTATTTGTATATTTTTTGCTCTGCATATGTATGCATATAAATATATACATGTATGTGTGTGTGTAAACTAACATATTTGTGCCTTTGCAGCTACATGTATAGTTCTGGATTCGATGGTTTCTTATATCTTTGTAGTTTATGATTTTTCTTTTTACTATTCTCTTTTATTGTATTCTATATCGATCTTAGATTTATTGGATTTGAATGAGTTTTTTATTTTTATTTTATTATAAGAGAGGGAGTGGAAGCTTTTGTCACATATTACGCTTGTTGAGAGTTCTTTCTTTGATATTGAAAAAATGTATATGAGTTTTCCCTTCTTACGAGGATTCCTAATCTATCTCAAAAAAATAGTCCAAATAATATTAGAATTTGACTATTTTGTACTTCTGAACAAGAAAAATATACTCAAAGGAACAAGTAATACAAGAAAAAAAATGTCAAGACTCCCAATGAGAGACACAAGATGATGAATCGCTTGCTAATTTAGACACCCAACCATGGTGGACAGACATCCAATCCACATCACTTAAGCGCTACTTTAAAACATCTTTTGTCACAGCATTATGTCAACTCAACAAAATAACATGTTCACATCTCACAACGGCATAAAATAAGAAAATTATTTATTAATTTGCGTGTCTTTGCTTCATAATAATCATAATAAAATCGTAAAGCAGATCTCTTAGTCATTCGCATCCGACATAATTAGCATTCACCAACTCATTAATTTTTAATCTTTAGAATATGATCAAGTTTTTGAGATTAAACGAATTTAAGTATCCTTTTCATCATTGAATTACAAACTTAACAAACTTCCTATTGATGATCTTTTTTTTTTTTTAACCACACAAATTAGATTTATATTTAAAGAAATATCTAGTAGTAAAACATTAAAAACTATTGATGTTCATTGTTGACATTTAAAAGTAAAACATTAAAAACTATAATTTTATATACTATTTTTAACTGCATTTTAATAATGCATTTAAAAATTACATTAAATGCAGTTAAAAAACTACACTTCAGAAATGTAGTTTTTAACTGCATTATAAAAGCAACTTTTAACCGTTTTTCAAATGCGGATGAATTTTGAATTTTTAGTTTATTCAATGACAACCCAACCTTTACAAAAATGCTATATTTTGAGTTCTTTATCATTTTAGTTAACAAACGAAAACGTCAAAAACGCCAACTAAAACACCACATGCGATAACATCAAAACAGAAACAATACGCACACTCAACCTCCCCCTAATTTATTCCAAAACACTACAACGCCTGGGCCTCCGTCTCAGCCCTGACCATACCGGCATAAACCCCATCTTTTGCACTCTTCATCAGAGTATCATGACTGCCAAACTCCACCACCGATCCATCTCTAACCACAGCAATGCGATTCGAGTCCTTGATAGTTGCCAATCTATGGGCCACCGTGATCGTCGTAGTCCGCTTGGAGGCCCGTTTGATCGCTTCCTGGACCAGCTTTTCCGATTCCAGGTCCAGAGCACTACTTGCTTCATCCAGCAGTAAAATTCTCGACCTTTTCAGAATCGCCCTCGCTATCGCAACTCGTTGCTTTTGCCCTCCCGATAGCTGCACTCCACTCTCCCCGACCTGCTACGACTGAACTGTAAGCAAACGTGTTATTATGTCATGGTTAAGTAAATACCACTTGTTACCTGAGTTTCGTATCCTTGCGGCAAGCCACTGATAAACTTATGAATCTGGGCCTCCTGGGCCGCTTCTTCAATCTCAGCCCACGTCGCATCTGGGCTCCCAAAGCCAACATTGTCTCTGATACTCCCGCCAAACAAAGCGGGCTCCTGGCCCACCAGAGCGCACTCCTTCCTCAACCACTTCACATCCAACTCCCTCACGTCCACTCCACCCACCATCACCCTCCCTTCATTGACATCATAAAACCTCTGCACCAGCCACACCACAGTTGACTTTCCACTCCCGCTGGGCCCCACCACTGCCACCTGGGCCCCCGCCTTCACCCGCATGCTGAAATCCCTCAGCACCGGATTAATGGGCCTGGAAGGGTACGCGAAAGTCACTTTCCTCAACTCTACCTCCAAAAGCTGGCTTCCCTTTATCTTCCTTTTCGGGTCGCTCACAATAGCGGGCTTCCGGGCCATCACGGATAGCACGCCTTCTATCGCTGCAGGAGCGTCCGATGTGTCCGGTGCCAGGCCAGCCAGCTGCCCAACCGAGAATGAGCTCAGCACTAAAATCAAAAATATTTTATACACATCTCCAAAGTTCGTGTAGCCTTTCTTGATCAGAAGAGCGCCAGCGTAGAGAGTCACGGTGTACGCAGCATACATCGCACCCTGAGACAGGCCGAGGGCAAGGCCCGTGATCTGAGTGCGGCGCACGGACTTCTTCATGGGCTCAAGCAAGGCCCGGTCGAAGGCAGACACGATGCGGGTTTGGATGGAAAGGAAGGCGACCGTACGGATGTTTGCCACTGCACCGAACGCAACGTTGCTTGCATTGGCGTAAGCGTCATTGTCGAGTTTAGGGCCCACGTTTATAATTAGACTGAAGTAGCTGGCTCCAAGGGTGAAGGGAGTCATGAGAATGGCAACAATGGTCAGGTGCCAGTCGATGAGGAAGGAGGCGGTGAGGCCCACGGCAGCAGAGCCCAGGCCCATCACAAGGACTGAGTAGCGGTCGCCCAGCACGGACCGAAAGGCGGTTGAGTCTTTAGACAGTTTGGAAACGAGAGAACCGGATGAGTTTGGCTCAAGGTCGAACCAGGCGGGTTCTTGTTTCAGAATGGAGCAGAAGAGGCGGTCTCGGACCCGGATGGTGAGTTTAGTTCCAGCCCATCCGCAGAATCCCTGCTGTCCTGTTAGGGTGATGATGCATCCGAGGCCAAGGGCTACTAGGCCGAGAGATAGGTACCCAACTTCGGATTTCAGTTCATTGGGTTTGCCGGTGAAGTAAATTTTAAGGGCCTGGCCCAGGAGTAGTGGGAAGACGGAGAGGATGGCTCCAGCGCAGATGCCAAAGAGGAAGCCCGTGAGGAGGATTGCGAGCTCAGGCTGCTGTAGTTTCCATATCTCTGAGATGTTGATTTTGGGGCTTTTGTGATTTTGGTCCTCTGTCAAGTCTCGTTGGCCGATGGAGTTTGCATACATGGAACGTGATTGGTCGTAAGATGAGTAAGTCGACTTGTCTATTATACTGGGAAGCTGAATGGAGCTGATGGGTTTGGACAAGCTGGCTGTGGAGGCTAGCTTGACCAAGGCAGCATACGGGCCGGAACGGGCCAAGAGTTCAGAGTGGCGCCCGGATTCGACTACGGATCCGCATTCGAGAACAGCGATCCTGTTGGCTGACTGCACGGTGGAAAGACGATGTGCTATAGTGATGGTGGTGCGATTGGTGGAGATGCGTTCAATTGCTTGCTGGACGAGCAATTCTGATTCAGGGTCTAAGGCACTTGTAGGTTCATCGAGGAGGAGGATTCTAGGGTTTCGGATGATGGCACGGGCCAACGCAATGCGTTGTTTTTGTCCACCAGATAGTTGGGTTCCACGGTCCCCGGCCTGCAGCACAGAAACTATATGAAATATACATATATAGGCATTTGCATATGATGCTGCTAACTCTAAAACAAGTATTAATTTTGAGGCTGTGTACCATTACCATTTCGCAAACAACGTTATCATATTGTTTTCATTGGTGATCTAAAATTGTTTATCGTTACCATTACCGATCGACTGATATACCATAAACCGATATATCAATAATTTGATAACCATTATACTAGTAACCGTAAATTATCATTTGTCCGTCAAAGCATATACTTTGCCTTTTTTTCTCACACTAAAATAACCCTTCAATATATTATATATGCTGTGTCAGTTAATAAAAGACATAGATGAAAAAAACGAAAGTGTATAGAATTATTTTACTTGATTATTGAGCTTAATTTAATCATTTATTTAGTGATAATTGCTTCAAATAAAGCATATCAAATGAATGTACATGTTTTACCGTTATTGAAGAAATGTTACCGATAATTTATCGTAGAAAATGAAATTTTTATCATTACCATACCGTTTCAATTAGTATACCGATGTCAACCAAAAATGATTATCGATCGACTGCAAATTTACTGCTGCCAACGAACAGCCCAAATTTTCAGATGCAAAAGAATATTTTACTCCAGGCCATGCAATGCATCCATGTTCATTTAATTTCAGATGCAAGTTTTATAAACAAGGTAATCATAACATTAGTTCATTTGAGACAATCTTAAATGAATCTATTCATTTGAACAGTTGAGACATTAGTTCATTTGAACATATGCAACCATTCAGCTAATCAAATGAATCTATTCATTTGAATAAACATGCCACTGAACAAAATTGTCCTGGTCCACACTTTGTATACGATTTGCATGGAAATCAGATGTTTTGATGAACAATCTTAAACTTCCGGCAGTATTTTGTTATTTTCCAGAAATATTTGATCTAATTCTGGTTACACTCACAATATAATAACTGGAAGTACCTTCTCCAAACATAACAAAGAGAACAAATTTGATTCCTTGATCAAACCAACAGAACAATGCATGGTATATCTAAGGATGCAGGAAAGTTTGATTTTGAAGATTAAATCAATTTTATTTGGATATTTAGTGCAAAATTTGTATATCAGACGATGTTTAAAATACATCGGATCCATAGATGCATCTATTTGTCTAAACAAACATGCTTGTGGACTCGGTTATCATGCACAAACATTATTTATTTCAAATGGACATGACTTTTTGTACAATAATAAAAATAAATAAATAAAATCTGATATGCTGATAAATATGAGTCATAGCATACCTGAGTTTCATATCCTTGGGGTAAGGAGTTGATGAAATTATGGGCATCAGCGGCAATGCAGGCATTTACCGCTTCTTTTTTGGTTGCGTTCTCTTTTCCCATCATCACATTTTCCAGAATTGAAGTAGAGAAGAGGACTGGCTCTTGACCTACCATCCCTATCTGATCCCTCAGCCACTTCACATTTAGTATCCTTATATCCTGACCATCCAAAGATATCACTCCTACCCAAAAGATATCACTCCTAACTTAGTACAAGGTCCAAAAATATCAAGCATGCATAAAAATTTCGCACCATCTCAAAATTTTCATATCAAAGAAATGAAAATGATTGTACTGGACAGAACTCGTAAGAGAGCATATCAAAACAGCACACTTCACTTTAGTAGAAAAGTGGTTAACTCCCTTGAACCATTCAAAGTTTATCCCAGATAAGTTTACTTTGGAAGATAGACTAAACCTTAAACGTGTCAAATGCTTTTAAAAAAGTGACAGTTTTTACCTTGGGTTGGGTCATAAAACCTCTCTATAAGTGCAAAAATAGTTGACTTTCCACCGCCGCTAGCTCCGACTAAGGCCAATGTCTTAGAAGGAGGAATGATAAGGTTCAAAGAACGAAGAATTACCGCACGAGGACGTGCAGGATAAGCAAATAAGACATCTCGTAACTCAATTTGACCTCTAATTGTCGATAATATCCGACCATTTGAGCTATATGGATCAATAGCAGGTATCCTATCAATGACTTCAAAAACTCGGCATGCTGCAGTTGTTCCTTGTGCAAACTGCGCAAAATAGGAGAGAGACAATGCTAGCCCCCTACATCGGAAAGATTCAAGAATATCAGTCATACAAACTAATGTTAAAGACTTGGATTAACTTCTTTGATCAAATATTGAAAACTAGAGGGGTGGTTAGGTAGAGATGGTATACCTTCCACCTACATTGACACCAAAGAAGCAAGCAATGGCAGCACCACCACTAATCTCGCCCTTAGAAACTAAAATAGAACCATACCAAAACGCAAGGGCCCACTGAGAATAGGTAACCAAATATATAACACCCATACCCGCGCCCTTGGCAAATCCAATTCGCTTCCCTATAGGACCTGACTTTTCTAATGACTCAAAGTACTTGTTGGCTAAACTCTCCTCCATCACAAACGATATCACTGTTCTTATCGAGCTTATAGCCTGTTGAGCTATATTCCCAGCTTTCCTGTATGTTATCTGTTGTTTACAAATATCTGTTACTTCCCTTGAAAGCGTATTTTTGCACCATACCATGCAAGCAAGAATCAAAATACACTAACACAGTTACAAATTGCACAAGTTCTTTCTGGGTCTAAACGTTATTTCTTCTAACTAGACCCAAAGTGAGAAAATTCTACTTATTTGCGATGTGACAATTGACAAAGACATGTATATCAACAGAAAATTACCTCTTCTTTGGCAGTGAGACCAACATAGACAGCTTTGTAGGCGATTCCACAGAACATCATAAGAGGGGTGACAGAGAATACGACAAGTGAAACTTTCCATGAGTTGAGGAAACCAACTATATAACCATTTATGAAGGTGAATATGTGATGAATAAAGTGTGCCATCTGCAGGTAAAAAATTGCATACATAAGATCATTATTAGTCAACGGTTATTTCGTGCTCTTTTTTAAGCTCGTACTTTATATACAAGATCTAGGCAGTATTTAACATACTACGTGGCAAGTGGTTTAGACCCCGTAGGACGAGAATCAAACCCATGACCTTTTGTATCATTTTCAAGTATCTTAATTAGTTTGGACAATGTGCTCGTCTTCGTACATACTATCGCATCAACTTGTTGCTTTTTTCTGTGTTTCACCGTTTGTGCTTCTATAATTTTCATGGACAACTTTTGCAGATGTATAGTTGTACTACAGCTGCACTACATTTGATGCTAGGATCTTGACATCTCAAAAGAAAATTAAATTAATTACTTTTTTAGTTTATCAATCAAATTTTGTTTCTTGAAACTCAAGTCAATTCTCCCTGTTTAATTTATTTTCTGCAATCTGTATCCCAGCGGTGACCAAATGTAAATATTCCATAGTTCAGACAAATAAAAAAAGAAAACTAAAATTTATATAATTTTGACCTGATTATGTAACGTTACAGTGATCACACTGCCAGCCGGCTGAAATATTATTGTCAAACCATATGTCACTAGTGTAAGCTATATGCAATTATATAGCATATACGATAGAGCTGTAACATTGAAGAACCAAATTATTACTTAATTATGTTTAACTTGATACTTTATTACCTTATATATATGTTAGTACACCAGGTTAATGACTACTTATTTGTCTTCAGAAGGAACTGTATGCTAATAAGGTGACAATTAAAACAAAAGTCTCTCATATAATCTACCATTAATCCATCAACTATGAGTCAAAAGAATACGATGAATCAAGATGTAAATGATATGAGCATCAAAGTGTCATGTTGCTTGTCATATTCTTCCTAATTAAACAGTACTTACTTCTAGCTAGCCAGTACTCATAAAATAACAAAGTAAGTAGTCAGTTAGTGACGAACATACCTTTTCACCCATGACTTCTTGAATCTGAGCAACATCACTTGAGATGCCATGCATGACTTCACCTGTGCTAACTTCAGTGTCAAAAAACCCAACATCTTGCCTTAGAACTGCTCTAAGATATGATGTTCTTATTCTTTGAGCTGATCTTTCCCCCACCATTCTCCAGCAAGTAATCTCTGCATCGGTATCGAGTTTACAACCAGTACTAAATAATCTAGTTTTGCATGTAAAAATAATTCATAATTCCTGTAGTAATATTTTATACCCATATATGCTCCTGTCACCACTATGGCTGCCAGAACAACCATGTACATTGATATCTGAAAAAACAAAACTACATCAAAATTCCCATTCATGTAATAATAATGTATGTTTTAAACAAAATAGAAACAGGTTACATGTACCTCTTGAACATCCTGCATCATTTTACTTTTATTAGTCACGGACTCTTCAGCTATCTTATTAACAAAGCGGCCAAACAGATAAGAATACCAAGGAAGAGACCCACCATTGATCAAAGCACCTATGCAGCCCAAAAACACTAGAAACATATCCCATGCATTGGAGTACTTGAACAAAGCAAATAGACTAACAGCTTTACTTGCAACTTCGCCTTCTTCATACTCATTATGATCACCATCATCTTCTACATCACCATCATCTTCTTCATCCAAGCTTTCACTCAAGTATTCTTTATTCTTCTGATACACATCCTCAGAAAACAAACCATCATTCTTTTGAAAACTGGGCTTAGCATTAGAAACATGTATATCATGAGAAAATGACTCATCATTGTATTTTTTCCTCCTATTTTCAGATTTGGTACGTTCATGTGCCTTGCTTGTGACACCTCTAAATTTAGGAAATATGTTGGATATGCTCATGCTTGTATCCGTATCAGTGTCATTTTTGACAAACTTCCTATTGGCCACATGGCTTTGGAGGTCTACCCTTCTTCTACTTACAACGCTGGCGTTTTGGGATCGCTCATAGAGTGGGTTGGAAGTCTGGGAATGGTAGTAGTCTCTAGCTGTTCGACGAATCATACGGGTTGGAGTGGGCCCACGTGTTGATGTGGTCCATGGGCTTAGGGCCGCACCAAACCCAGTGGGCTCGCGCCAACCTGTAGGCTCCATGTGCCATGACACCTCATCCTGCCATGTGGATGGGTCGATGTTGTTGCGGCGGTTGCTGGAATACGTGGAAGAATTGAACGCAGTGGATGAGGCAGGGGTAGTGTGATGGCCATGCCGAGGGGAGGATGGGCGTGTCACGGAGTAGTCAATTGTGAAGGAGAAATCAGTCATTAAATTAATTGTGCTAACTATAGATTGTGCTTGAATTTGGTTAGTTTGTAGGGTAATATAGACAGTGAGGTAGGATTTCTGATATGGTTTGGCTTAGTAAGCAATGTTCATTTGTAATGTAGTTTTTGATTTAACAATCACTTTTTGCGTTCAGCCGGTGATCTAACATCTGTAATTTAGTGGGAATAAAAAAAGCAACCAAATATTGCTACAATGAGAGGTATAAATGATTCTTTTTTTTTTTTAAGTTTAATCTTAAATTTTCAGAATAATAGTAATAAAAAATAAAAAAACAAGTTGTATAGCTAATTTATATTATTTTTTAACTGGAAGTGGAAAAATATGAAGGGTAGTATGTATGATTGATATAATATTTTCGAAGTCAATATCAAGTCATCTTGCCTCCCACATTTGAATATATTATGCAGAAGCATAACTATGCATCAACTACCCTTGGTTATAATGCAGATACAATGTTTAATATTTTATAAAAACATTTCAACTAATTGGAATATTCTGGAAAAGTACGCAATTTTAGGGTGAATTAACAGTTTCTGATTCTGATAAAATATTATCCTTCAAATCAGAATCTTTTTTTAACATATGGAAGCAATATAGTTTTCAGTAACAAGGATTAAGTTTGATACTACTACAGAAGTAAAACAAACAAATGAATAAACAAAGGAGATTTTGGTTTCATCTTATGCTCTAATATTTAATTAAGAGGTTATGAAAAACAGAACCTTGAATTTATAAATAAAAACTTGATATTGTGACACTGTAAGATAAATGCCAAAATGACACCCATTGTCATCATCTATTGAGATTTCAACTTATATTGAAGTTGTTTACATCCTACAATTGGCAACAACAAAGAGGGTAGAGACAACCCAATTGAAAATTAGTCATTGACCAGTCGACCGTTAAGAACAACTTTAACTCTGTCCTTAGTTAATAATACAAAATTAAACACCATTATAACAGCCAGCCAAACGAGTGCAAATATAATATCTAATATTCAATGCTGAATCAAACCAAAGATACAGATTCACAGGGTTTAGTTTTAGGCTTTGCAAATCGTTTATCAGGATTCAGAATAGTGCATTAAAATACCCAACCATGTTTAATTCATTAGTTCTATCACATATGTTACATGGGGCAAACAAATATGTTATATGTTGCACATATATGTTAAACCAAATAAATAATCTGATAAGCCTGCCTTACAGACACTACTTCAAACTGAGTTATTTTATATTCGTTCATAGGTTGATCAACTGTCAGAAAACCCAAGCAAAGTATATCCTAGTGCAAAATTCATTTTTCCATTGAGTAAACAGTTCAAAACATAATGAATAAGCTAAATAACATTTGATAGATAAGCGTGTATACCTGGTATTAATATTCAAAATCACCATTTACTTATTCGCCAAATACTGAAAAAGGTACAATCTATCAAAATCTCAAGTGATCCATATTGAACCAGTCAGACTGGAAACCAGCTCATTCAACATGGAATGCAACATGATGTGGTAATAAAGTGAATTTTTCAAATAAAATTCTATCTAGGAATTTATATTCACAAAACAATAAAATGGATTTTCTCATTTATGTATAACTGAACTCAACTAATAGCTGGAAAGCAGCTACTTTATACTACATATTGTTCATGTCATATTACATGTTTCAGTACTTAGCAAAAAAAAAAAAAAAAAACAGAGTGCACTGAAATCCAACTGATCTTGAAATATCATGTAGTTGAGCAAATATAAACCAAAAAGACTAAATATCTAAATACGGTGTACTGAAATCTGTCTGCGAAATCAAACTGACTCGGTAAAAAGTGAAATATTGATATATATTTGTTTTGCTCCGTAGTTCATGCCTTCAACCAGTAAGGTTGCTTTAATGCTTGTTTTACTTTCTTCTGAAGAATGTTTTGTAGCCTTAGTACAAATCAAGTAAAATAAAATGACTGATTAATAAGATAACAATATGCAAAGGTGGCTAAGATGAACTTTCCAATGCAGTTCATTTGCCTTCAAAAATAATGACATGCTACTATAAGACTGACATTGTGATCTATTTGTAAGGTGGAATAATACTAACCGCTAATTTTAAACTAACAAAGGAGGAAACAAAAAACAAAATAACTTCCATATAATGCATATTTTGGGAAATGGGCTTATGCCTAAGCTTCATGGCTTTTGTTTACATATAAACTCTTCTTTGGAATGGCAGTTAATTAGAAAAAATTGTAGCTGCATATCAAGGTTCACATCAGAAACATTTGGATCATGCCATTCATTTCGTTTTATTTGATAAATTAATTATAAGGTTATTGAACAAATTTGCCATTCGTTTCGTTTTATTTGATAAATTAATTATAAGAAACTGTTTGAAAGTGAATCAAAATGATCATTAGTGAAAATGTCCACAGCATTAGCCTAACGGTTAAAGATTTTGCGTCATGGTAACAACCCCGCGGGTTCGAAACCTATAAAAGCATGTTAAGAGCTTACCATGTGCATACGCTAACATCAGCCGCTTACATGGTACTCACGGACCAAGCTATGTGCACTAGGGAGGTTTACGACTCTGGTCGGGTTTGCCCGTGAGCAAATTCAAAAAAGAAAAGAAAATCATCAGTGAAAATATGTTGTCTGTGTTGGTAATTGTTCAGTTTGTGTAGTGGATAGTGTTATCACCCCATTTTATGTGTTCACAGGTTATTTTCTATTTAAAGTTATCCATTGTGACTTCGATTATATAAAATCTTGGGGAAAATGTTTTTCTCAGCCTTTTTTAATTTTTTTTTTGGTTTTGCGCAACTAAATCCTAACAAATGATACAGATCTAGATCATCACAAAGTTTAAGACATCTTTGAATTCAACATTTTTTTTTGAGATATTGAACACGATTTTGATTTTCGAAATCGATGTTTTAAATGAGATATATGGAAACTTAAAATGAAGGAAATTTAGGGTTCATTTGGTTTTGTTTTGAAAGATCGGGAAAAAGATTTAAAATTTTAAGCCACTATGACGATGATAGAGAATGACGGAAAGGACGGAGGAACTAACTGCCTTCCATGATTATGTTATTTCCCAAAACTCAGAAACCAAGATAAATATATTTTCTATTGTATATGTTAACTTTATTTTATACAGATTGACTTCCGAAAATACATGAGCCATACGCATTTCTATTTGGATGAAAACTAGAAACCTAGAAAAATAAACCAAGCCGAGCTTAACACTTCAGTAATCTATATAAGTTGGTTGAAAACGATAGAAAAAATCTCAAATATAAAGGATGAAAAATAGAACAAGATAGACAAGAATGAGACTACATTGATCTATCAATACGGCTATAGTTCAATTTTCCACTATATGCGCAAAGGCTTTCAAGACAACTTTGTATTTTTCTATGAGCCGAAAATGCTACAAGAAAGGTTTTCCTTGTTCCATATCGATTCTGCTGAAATTAGATAAAAAGAAGTCTACACAAGAGCATTTGAATGAATTTTGAAATATAATAAATTCACTTAACGTGGTTTGAAATATTATCTTAACTAGCTATTGGGGACCTTTCTTCTAATAGAGGACAAATAGAGTTAATAAAAGAAACAATTTGAACACAATAATAGAACACTAGTCCCCCATAGATTAGCACCCCAGAATCAACCTAGACTTTGAAAGGTTGCATTGAACACCCATCCCTCTGGTACTCCCATGAACATTTCCCCGGTTTGTCCTGGCTGTCTCTTCGTACTGGAGAATAGAATGGATCGGTGCAGAATGGTCTGAGTATGTCCAACATCCATCTTCCATCGCTTCCAATGTTCAAAATTGAATGGATTTGTGACATTTGTCCCCTGAAGCTCACAAGAGGCCACCTAGCTCCAAGACTGACATTCTCCATTTCTCCCCCTATTCTTCTCTAAAAAACGGAGACAACACCATGGTGATCTGTCTGTTTTCCAACTAGGTTTCGTCGTTCCGACAAGGCAATAAATATGGCTTTGTTCAAAGCCCTAGATTGATACCGCTGACTCCCAAGCTGCAAGCTGTGGAAAGATCCTTTAACCATAAAGCTTTTGTAGAACAGAGAAGCTTTAATCCACTATTAATGAAGGTTTAAATGATATGATCAAAATCCAAAAATAAGCAGAAAAGGTAGCCACCACCCCAATCACCCGATTTCACATCTGTGGACATCGATCATGGTATCCTGACGAACTAATACATACCTTCCTCCAGCTATAAGACTAGAAGTTGAACACCATTACAAGTTTTCATCTTTTGATCAGCAAAAACAGACCTTTCGGTACATAGCATTTCTTCTTCTTCTTCTTCTTCTTCTTCTTATGGCAGTGCCACAAACGTAAATTCTCATTTCAAGACAACATATCTTTTCTTCTCTTTTCCCCAAATAAAAAGGAAAAAAAAAAACCCCGGAGAATTGAGTTAGGGAATTCGGCTGCGCCGCTGCAACCGACCCCCTCGCTTAAACCAAATTCTCAATAGATACTTTTCATTCATTTAAAAGAGTGTTGCATGTCTCCATAAATAACAAACAGCTAAAGTGTGATTGCCAAGGATCGAATACTCACCCCCTACCGGGGAGTTGGCAGCCCTTGCCAACATTATTAGAGCTACGGATAAAAAACAACATATCTTAATATCAGTTGAACTAGGGCTCGCAATTATAACCCAGAACCGAAAATCCGAACCGAACCGATCCGAAAAGACCCGAACTCGAATTGAACACGATGGGTCTCGGATCGGGTCTAGGTGATGAAAATTACCATCAATACCCGATCAAACCCGACTCGAAAGACCCGACAAAAAACATTGAAATATATGTATTTTTAGTGTTATTATTCAATCGGAGCCGAACCGATCCGACCCGAGCTTCAACCGGATCCGACCCGGCCTGACCCGAAGCTCGGATCGGGTCCAGATTTTTGAAATGTATAGTTTAGACCGGACAAAACCCGACCCGCCTAGAACCGAGACCCGTCGGGTCCGGATCCATCGGATCGGGTCTAATTGTCACCCCTAAGTTGAACACATTTTTTTAAGGGTATTGTTAAAGGGACTCCACATTTGGTTATGGGAAGAACTTATTTTTATTTATTGTATAATTGTTACGGGGAGGACAAAATAAATTAGCCTCCCCTTAAACATATAAATTAAAATTCCAATGTTAACCCTCTATAATCTTCATTACTATAAACTATAAAACATAAACCGTAATTAATACTTACAATTTAATGTTGCACATAAAAACAAAGTGTGCTACTATTGGCACCCCTATTTCCTCTTTTGGCCACCTTTATAATTTTAATAGAAATAATTACTTTGTGTATGCTTTTGGCCACCACATCGTATCTCTTCGTTTATTCCTTTACAGTTCTGCCTCTTCTTCTTAAAATAACATGTACTTCTCTAAAAATTAAATCTTAGACCCTTAAAAAAAGAAATACTCTCATTTCCCTATTAGACATAGAAGAGGAAGATTAAAATGAGGTTCTTTTTTTTTTTTTTTTTTGGCAAAGCCAGCCGGTTTTTATAGTGATCCGTAACACTTAAGGAGGTTAATTTTTTTTTATGTTGTTAGGGTTTTCTATTGCTTTTTAGGAAATGTCTACGGTTTTCCATTGCTTTTTATGATTTCTTCTAATTCCTGGCTGATTCAAACTTGGAGGACATTAAAATTGACGAAGTTGCAATAAAGAATGTCAACGCAAATTATTGATTTTTATGGTTTTTTTATCATACAACTTATATGTTATGTTTTGCAACTAAATCACATTAAATTTGTTTTTCGATTTCATAAACGGGGAATTTGAATGATAATAGAATTGAGAACGGTTTTATTGTTTTGAATGATAAATGCGTGAATCAGATAATTCAAAAGATAAAAAATTGATTTGATGGATAATTTTACAACTGATCAAGTAAGTATTCATTAAAAAATTATAATAGCTAATGTATTTATAAAAACGAACTATGTTAATTTTTTGTTTCTTTTGTGATTTCAAGTATTCAATTCGTTGAACAAGTTGATTTGATGATGTAAAGTACCATTTGCAATCACTGTACACAAAATTTAGGGAAAACTAAGATTCGACAACCATGAACGAGGAGAAAAATAAACTTTTGAGATTGACTTGTAGACGTTGATTTCTTTCTTAGTTAATGAGAGTGACTGGAGTTTCCATTATCGACATTGATTTTATGGCGACCTATGTTGATTTAGGATTTTAAGACGAAGAAAGAGAGAGATACATTGCTTTGAATTGTTTTATGTTTGGGTGCGTCGTTATTAAAAAAAAATGAAAATGGTGTTAGGAAGTGGAGAGGCTACATTTTTTAGGTGGTCTTTAGTGTTGGTGGCCAAAAGAAGAAATTGGGGTGTCAGCAGTAGTAGACAAAATAAAAAATGGATATAATTAACGTAACAGAGATACAAGAAAGTTTCATGGATGATCAAATGACATCAGATTAGTAATTAATTGTAATTTCATATTAGAATTGACATGGTTAATTTAAAATAAATGCAGAAACGAAAATTTTGATCTAATATGTTGTATTGAATTTGTGTAATTGAGATGTTTAGTAATTTGCACGGTTGGTACTTGTGTTGAATTTAGTAAGTTAGGGTTTAACATAAGTGACGAGACAGGGGTAGTTAGGTCTCTTTTTCTTTTCTTTTTTAAATAAACCAGACTCCCCTTAACAAAAAAACTTAAGCTGGAGTCCCCTTAAAATTATCCTCCCCTTAACCAAATGTGGAGTCCCTTTAACAATACCCTTTTTTAATTGAATAATATACCTTAGCCAGAATTTTGATTTTATCGTTCCAGTGTAAGACCTTACAGCTTCAAAATCTGGTTTGCCTCAACCTTTTAATCATCTTAAAATAAGCAACTCATGACGACAAGCAGACTATGATTCAGGGGTCCGTCTATTTGCACCCCAGTAATTGTTTTTCACACCTCGGTAAAAAATTTAAAAATTCAATACCAATTATACCCTTTAATAATTTTTTAGATAGCATGTTTAATGTGTCTATTCATCTTCCATTTCATCTTATCTGCTCAAATTGGCTTAAACTATAACGTGGAAAACAAAATAATATGGCATGGACAGTGGAAAAATAGCATCCACGTTTACAGTGCACGTGGAAAAAAATTCTACCATAAACGTGGAAAAAATTGTACCACGCTATAGTGCCACTTTGATACAGTAATGGTCGCGCTAGTTACTTGCGTTGAAACACATCATACAACCTAGTTTTTTGGGATTCACAGAAGCATAGGGTTAAACATAGTATGGAAATCAATACAGGGTGGTGGACTTTGAAAAGAAAGTGGTTGTTTGGGTATAAACGGGGTGGGATGAGTAAAAATAAGGGAGAGACTTATTTTTCTAAATTACTGGGGTGGAAAGAGTAAATATCTGGGGGTGAATAGACAGACCCATGATTCAGATGTAAAGTCCAACATTTTATACTAGGAAATTAATCAGTGGACAAATGCTACTATCAAAATTTCATGTCACAAATTCAGTGATAATGGCTAATCAATTCTAATTAATTTGTGTAACGACTCTACTATGGTAAGCCTATCACAAAGTTGGACCAGTTCATCAGAGACGATGACCGGACATGGCAGAGCAGTGAGGAAGCTGCAGCATCTCTGGAATATGCAACAGTGTCAAAGGAAGGATTCAATGAAGTTGCAAGTGTGCGCATGCATGTGTACACCTGTACATGTCAAGGAGATATTATGTAATTAACTTGTTGCAAGTTGTAAGGGTAATGAAACACCCCACCTCCATTAAGGTCACTCACAAAGGGAATGCCTTAATTTCGGTGGAGCGCTATAGGTAAAAGATACAGATAGTTTACAAGACAGACATATAAATAGCGAAAAAACTAAATTTATTTCATAAGCATGTGGTTCAGTCAAAACATTTCAACAACTGTCTCAAACCAAATTCCAAATCATTACAACAAAATCTCTGTCTTGATTAAAACATAAAGAAGCATGAAATAAAAATAAGGCAACATAAATCCCCAATAAGAGTGTATCCAAAGTCATAGCCCAAGAAAAGAGAATCTAAGCAATATATCTACTCTCTTCAAGCTGGAATGGTCTGAACTAAGCTGAAGTATTCCCTCCCTGACTACCTGGGGGGGGGGGACAGAAGAAAAGAAGACGAAAGAAAACAAGTCAGACATAAGTCTGATAAGTCCAGTGATTTTTCAGCATGTAAACAAGATAAAGGATCATGACATGAATAAACTGAAAATAGGACAATACCATAAAACAAGATAACCTAAGACAAGATAAGGCAAGGTAAACTGAATGCGCTTCTACTCTTTCTCTGCTTTGCTACTACCCTATTATTCTGATATCTATATCTCTGCACCGCCTAACTAGTATCCCAACTAGTAATCTGTATAAAATGATAATATTACAACTTGGTCCCAATCCCCGCAATTGTGGTAGCCTTTAGGTGTACATCTAGTATGAGGATCTTACCTCAATCAGCCTAATTGCCATGAAGATGTTAGATGTACCCTTACTACTCTAACGATCGGCTCCCTACTTGTATTAATTTTCCTTGTGTCTGTGTCAATCGGCCCTCTCTAGCGTGTAGATACCCTGTGCTGGTCCCACCATAAGGTGTATCAATCCTTATGATAGCGACCCGACACAATTCAAGATGCACAGTGTATAACTACTGGTACCCAGTGCCTGCTTTTTCCCACTTCGGAGTACGTGCATGCCCGTAAACCATCGGAACCTACACTGACGTACCCCCCTGCCGCTATTTTGACCGCTTATAATCAGCCCAGTAATCGTGCCCCACCCTGCCTAGTTTCAGGGTACCTTGATACATCTATGTGGGTTACTGCTGAAATGGGTCCCCGTTACTAGGGTTTCTTATTGGTTAAGTTTATGAGCCTATATTTACTAATATTACCCACCAACCCGATATGTACTTAACCCTCCCACTGATTCAGACATGTTTACTTAATGGTTAAGTTTGTGGGCCTATATTTACTAATATTACCCACCAACCCGATATGTAATTAACCCTCCTACACATTATGTCATATTGGTTAAGTGTTGTCCATTCATGTTAACTTAACCCAACCACTCATCATGTCATGTTGGTTAAGTGTTTCTTATTAACCCTTCTCACTCTTCATGTTGGATCGGTTAAGTGTTTCCTATTAACTTAACCCCGTTCATTCATCATATTATATTGGTTAAGTATTTTCCATTAACTTAACCCCATTCGTTCATCAAGTTACGTTGGTTAAGTGTTTCTTATTAACTTAACTCCACGTGCTCATCATGTTGTATTGGTTAAGTGTCATCAATCAATTCAAGTTAACTTAACCCACCCACTTGTCGTGTTACATTGGTTAAGTGTTGCCTTCTTGTGTTAACTTAACCCTTCCACACATCCTGTTATATTGGTTAAGTGTTGCTCTCTTGTTTTAACTTAACCCTACACATTCATCATGTCATATTGGTTAAGTGTTTCTTATTAACTTAACCCTACTCATTCATCATGTCATATTGGTTAAGTGTTTTAAATTTACTTAACCCCACCTTCTTGTCTAATTAACATATTATAACAGTTAAGTGTTCTAAATTTACTTAACCCAACCTTCTTGTCTAATTAACATGTTATAACGGTTAAGTGTTCTAAATTTACTTAACCCCACCTTCTTGTCTAATTAACATGTTATAATGGTTAAGTGTTCTAAATTTACTTAACCCCACCTTCTTGTCTAATTAACATGTTATAACGGTTAAGTGTTCTCAAATTAACCTAACCCCACCCATCAGTTTAGTTAACATGTTGTATTGGTTAAGTGTTGCCTTAATTAACTTAACCCTAGCTTCTTAGCATGCATGTTCCTTAGCATTAATTCATTCATTAAAGCACCAACCACTCACATTAGACATGTATTGTTGCGGTCGCTGGATGTGCCGGTCGGTTCTGGGCAGTCTTACACCGCAACTCTGTCTAACCTTGGGTTCTTTTGGGCTTAATGCGCTAACCTATCACATTAGATCTATATTGTTATGGTTGCTGGATGTGCCGGGCGGTTCCGGGCAGTCTTATACCGTAACTCAATATAACCTCGGATTAGGCATATTCATCTTTTACTTAATTTACATATTTATCCTTCATGTTTATATGTAAATTATCAATCAATTGTTGTCATTCAAGTCATGCCCCATTTATCCCCTAATTCATGGTCATAATTTTTAGGTATATAAATTATACCATTCATGCTACCAAACTATGCCAATAATTTGTAAATTAATAATTTTCCCAATGTTACCCCCGTTATACGTTCGCATAAATCACATAGAATGTTAGGCTTCGCAATTTAGCCTAACTCATAAACAAAAGGGAAAAGGAAGGAACATGTAACATTCCAACAAGCATAATATGGATCCAACTAAAGATATGTCATATGAATTTGGCATAGAACAATATACATTTAATTGTGAACTTACAATTTAGATCCACTTAACATGAATCAAGCATATAAATAGGAGTTTACATAGAACTACACAAACTTAATTAGGCATGTAGATGTGGACTTGCATTTGGGTTGAATCAAGTTAACGTAGATCTAACATAGAGGCATGTGGATCTCAACATTTAGGCATATATGACATGACTTTGCCTATAAACTTGCATGTAACGTAACATGATAGAATCAGCAAACTTACATACAACATTATAGTTTCAATCCCAAATTACTATACGACATAATAGGTTCATTCACCAAATTCTATACAACATGATAGATTCAATAAACCGCAAAGTCTCACAGGCATATATGATAGAATTGTCACAAGAATAGACATGAATCAGCATCACTATTATCATACAACTAGGCACAGTTCTAGTTTTCACTTCATTACAGATCATGACTTTTATTTATTCACATCTAAAAGATAACTAAACTTACAAACAAAAGAACAGTCTTGTTTTCTGGGATCTGTTTTCTGAAACTGAAAAGCTTTCCCTTGACTTAGACTATTTGTTCTCTAATTTAGATTTGATTTGAGGCTTCTAACTTGCTTTCTAGTTTGCCTTCTAGTTGGAGAAGAATGGCGGCTACTCTAATTTGACCATGGACAGCATGGCGGCTCTTGGAATAAATTTTGTGTGGTTTAGGGTTGAGGGTTGGGGTTGCTTTTATAGAGGTTTAAATTAATGTGAGCCGTCAGATCAACCTAGGAGTAATCAGGGCCATTAAGATCAAAGAGAGCCAACCAAAAATCGCCACATATGCCCTAATGACTCAGAAATCTTCACTGTTCGGATCTGGCTGAGGGGGTCGACCCCTACAAGGGGGGTCGTCACCTATGTCGACCCCGGTGTCGACCCCAAAGTGTCTGAGTCGACATAGGTGTCGACCCAGTGGGTCTCGAGTCGACACCCGAAACGTGGTCGGTTCCACGTTTCCTCCTCCCGCCTTCGCTGTTTTGAATATTTTATTTTAATTCTTGTTTAAACTGAAATCTTCTAACCTCCATAACTTCTTCATATTGTATCCGTTTTACGCAAACTCGGACTCTATCTCAAGTAGAATTCTGAGACGAACGCAATGGGGCAACCGGTTTCCCTTAATTCTTCTTTTAAAGATTAATTATTCTTTAATTATCTCTTATGCCCTGTTTTAAAATTACGGGGTGTTACATTCTCCCCTCTTTAAAGGATTTCGTCCCCGAAATCTCCAAGTCAAGAAGAATGTATATCCTACCATCCAACATCAATCTACTCAACCATTCAATCATAGGCATCCATTGTCCTTAAAATGTATTTAATGCTTTTCATGAACATATGCATAGTGTGTGCATATGTCCTTATCTAATGCAAAATCAGGCGGTCTACTGATTCAGTTGACCTCCTTAATGCAGATTATGTTTGTGTCATGAGTCCATCATGTATGCAATTATTCCTATTCGTACTTTATAACTTATACATGAGTGCACAACCATTCTTTCAAATGCAACATCCATATGATAACACATCAAGTTTCAATTCATATATATATATATATATATATATATATATATATATATAAATTCACTCATGCATATGCAATATAAAAGTGACTGAGCCGATCTAGTGCCTAATGTGTGTATATGCATCCACGAGCAACCACTTGCAACCACCAATCATAACATGTTTCAAACACATGTTTACATCCATTGGCTTCTACCTAAGGATCGACGATAGAACCGAGAGGATATACTTAAAAGATAAAGACTAGCATGCAAATAAACTTTACAAAAAAAGAGGAATCAAAGATATACCCTCAAAAAGGGTATGATGCGCGTATCTAGTCTTCAGTCTTCGAAGTCGCATCTTCTTGAGCTTCATTGCATATTGCTCTGACTGTCTTAACTTCATGATTTATGTAGCTTCTTAATTTCTGTTTCCAGAATATGTGTTGGAACTCATTTCACTGTCGCCTCCCGTTCCACCTTTTCTTCTTATAGTATACTTGGCACTACAACTTCTGCCATGTCATGCTAACATTCCCAGAACTATCTCCTGAAAATAAACAGATGCTAACCATGTTACCAAGTGTATATACTAAGATGATTAGATTCTTCTTCGTCAATCTAGTAAGTGGGGTTGATACCTTCATAAAGTCCTTAATTAACTTCCTATATTAGCCAGCTAGTCCAAGAAAGCTTCTTACTTCTGTTGCATTCCTTGGGACCTTCCAGTCTTGCCCCGCAACTACTTTTGCGGGATCTACTGCTATCCCTTTTTTGGGCGCCACATGTCCTAGAAACCTTACTTCTTCTCTCCAAAAATGACATTTTTGGAGAACTTCGCCTTAAGTTGATGCGCTTGGAGGGTATTTGAGACTTCCCTTAGATGCAAAGCATGTTCTTCCTCATTCCAAAATATCATCTATGCACAAGCGAAGTGAACCATCCGCCTTTGTAGCGAGAACGACTAATGCACCCCATTTAGAAATACTTTGCCTTATGAACCCTTTTTCAAGTAACTCTTTTACTTCCCTTCCTTTCCCTTGGATTCATGTGTCGTACAGGTAATGCAACTGGCTTTGCATTGTCAACTAGATATATGCAGAAGTCTACCTCACGTTTTAGGGGACAAACCCCTAAACTAATCAAAAACATCTGCGTACTCACGGGCTACCCCAACGGATCGCAAATCGTCGATAGATGCATCAAGTGATTCTAGATAGCTAAGACAAACAGATCCCTTAGGATCGCATGAAATCTCGAGGGTATTTCCGAGGCAAGTTGAAAGTCTAACTACCCTCCTTTCACAATTACTAGCTAACCAATCCATGCCTAGAATCAACCCATAACCCATGAAACCAAAAACATAAGCATTACACTTAGACTCAATACTTAATATAGCTATTCTCAAATCCTTACAAACCAAAGATAAACGAGCTGAACCACCAACCGGATTTGAGACAAAAATGGGATCTTTTATTATACAAGTACTAAGGTGCAGAGACTCAACTATGGAAGCAGATATAAACGAATGTGAAGCACTAAAATCAAAAAGAGTACTAACATGATGATCAAAAAGAAAACTAGACTTTTTCAATAGAAACTCTACTACCTCTCTCTCAGGTACGCTGGCGGTGAGAGCATGCACTTGCCCTCCTGAAAATCATGTCCTTTGTTCTTGCCCTTGTCCTTAATTATATGACCCGTTTATACCATAATAACGACACTTCCTCTTGTCTTATATTTTCCTATTCTTTCCTCCTTCGTGAACCAAGTCCATATCCATGAGTTTCTCATCCATGGGTTGTGTTCCTTAGCCAAACTCCCTCATTCTCATCTTTGCCATCTTTGTGTAACTTGTTGACAAGTCTCTTGAAAGCTGCCTCCATCGCACGAAAAACCCTAGAAAGCTTGAAAGAAAATTAGCCGCAGGTGAAACTACTGCGGCTATAGACGGAAGTTGGGCACTTCTTCGCCATTTGACAGGTGTCGTAGTCTCATCAAGCCTACGGAACCATGCCGCGATGAGGTTACCTCCCAGAAAGCTAGGATCCCCGGAGACTTAGTTAAGAAGGAAAACACGGATTCAAAAGAGGATCAAAAGATAGTGCCTATGGCTGTGGGGAATATGCCTTTAAAACAAAACCTTTCTCTTTAAAAATGCTTCTTTTAAAACCGTTTTGAAAATAATTTTTCAAATCTTTTATCTGATCTGGTAACCTTCAGCTCCGATACCAAGTGAAACACCCCACCTCCGTTAAGGTCACTCACAAAGGGAATGCCTTAATTTCGGTGGAGCGCTATAGGTAAAAGATACAAATAGTTTACAAGCCAGACATATAAACAGCGGAAAAACTAAATTTATTTCATAAGTACATGGTTCAGTCAAAACATTTCAACAACTGTCTCAAACCAAATTCCAAATCATTACAACAAAATCTCTGTCTTGATTAAAACATAAAGAAGCATGAAATAACAATAAGGCAGCATAAATCCCCAATAAGAGTGTATCCAAAGCCATAGCCCAAGAAAAGAGAATCCAAGCAATACATCTACTCTCTTCAAGCTGGAATGGTCTGAACTAAGCTGAAGTATTCCCTCCCTGACAACCTGGGGGGGAAACAGAAGAAAAGAAGATGAAAGAAAATAGGCCAGACATAAGTCTGGTAAGTCCAGTGATTTTTCAACATGTAAACAAGATAAAGGATCAAGACATAAATAAACTGAAAATAGGACAATACCATGAAACAAAATAACCTAAGACAAGATAAGGCAAGGTAAACTGAATGCGCTTCTACTCTTTCTCTACTTCGCTACTACCCTGTTATTCTGATTTTTATATCTCTGCACCGCCTAACTAGTATCCCAACTAGTAATCTGTATAAAATGATAATATTACAACGTGATCCCAATCCCGTAATTGTGGTAGCCTTCAGGTGTACATCTAGTATAAGGATCTTACCTCAATCAGCCTAATTGCCATGAAGATGTTAGATGTACCCTTACTACCCTATCGATCGGCTCCCTACTTGTATTAATTTTCCTTGTGTCTGTGTCAATCGGCCCTCTCTTGCGTGTAGATACCCTGTGCTGGTCCCACCATAAGGTGTATCAATCCTTATGATAGCAACCCGACACGATTCAAGATGCACAGTGTATAACTACTGGTACCCAGTGCCTGCTTTTTCCCACTCCAGAGTACGTGCATGCCCGTAAACCGTCGGAACATACACTGACGTACCCCCTGCCGCTATTTTGACCGCTTATAATCATCCTAGTAATCGTGCCCCACCCTGCCTAGTTTCAGGGTACCTTGATACATCTATGTGGGTTACTACTGAAATGGGTCCCCGTTACCAGGGTTTCTTATTGGTTAAGTTTGTGGTCCTATATTTACTAATATTACCTACCAACCCGATATGTACTTAACCCTCCCACTGATTCAAACATGTTTACTTAATGGTTAAGTTTGTGGGCCTATATTTACTAATATTACCCACCAACCCAATATGTACTTAACCCTCCCACATATTATGTTATTTTGGTTAAGTGTTGTCCATTCATGTTAACTTAACACACCCACTCATCATGTCATGTTGGTTAAGTGTTTCTTATTAACCCTTTTCACTCGTCATGTTGGATTGGTTAAGTTTTTCCTATTAACTTAACCTCGTTCATTCATCATGTTATATTGGTTAAGTATTTCCCATTAACTTAACCCCATTCGTTCATCAAGTTACATTGGTTAAGTGTTTCTTATTAACTTAACCCCACGCGCTCATCATGTTGTATTGGTTAAGTGTCATCAATCAATTCAAGTTAACTTAACCCACCCACTTGTCGTGTTACATTGGTTAAGTGTCGCCTTCTTGTGTTAACTTAACCCTTCCACGCATCCTGTTATATTGGTTAAGTGTTGCTCTCTTGTTTTAACTTAACCCTACCCATTCATCATGTCATATTGGTTAAGTGTTTCTTATTAACTTAACACTACTCATTCATCATGTCATATTGGTTAAGTGTTTTAAATTTACTTAACCCCACCTTCTTGTCTAATTAACATGTTATAACGGTTAAGTGTTCTAAATTTACTTAACCCAACCTTCTTGTCTAATTAACATGTTATAACGGTTAATTGTTCTAAATTTACTTAACCCAACCTTCTTGTCTAATTAACATGTTATAACGGTTAAGTGTTCTAAATTTATTTAACCCCACCTTCTTGTCTAATTAACATGTTATAACGGTTAAGTGTTCTAAATTTACTTAACCCCACCTTCTTGTCTAATTAACATGTTATAACGGTTAAGTGTTCTCAAATTAACCTAACCCCACCCATTAGTTTAGTTAACATGTTATATTGGTTAAGTGTTGCCTTAATTAACTTAACCCTACCTTCTTAGCCTGCCTGTTCCTTAGCTTTAATTCATTCATTAAAGCACCAACCACTCACATTAGACATGTATTGTTGCGGTCACTGGATGTGCCGGTCGGTTCCGGGAAGTCTTACACCGCAACTCAGTCTAACCTCGGGTTCTTTTAGGCTTAATGCGCTAACATCTCACATTAGATCTATATTGTTACGGTTGCTGGATGTGCCAGGCGGTTCCGGGCAGTCTTATACCGTAACTCGATCTAACCTCGGGTTAGGCATATTCGTCTTTTACTTAATTTACATATTTATCCTTCATGTTTATATGTAAATTATCAATCAATTGTTGTCATTCAAGTCATGCCCCATTTATCCCCTAATTCATGTTCATAATTTTTAGGTATATAAATTATATCATTCATGCTACCAAACTATGCCAATAATATGTAAATTAATAATTTTCCCAACGTTACCCCCGTTATACGTTCGCATAAATCACATAGAATGTTAGGCTTCGCAATTTAGCCTAACTCATAAACAAAAGGGAAAAGGAAGGAACATGTAACATTCCAACAAGCATAATATGGATCCAACTAAACATATGTCATATGAATTTGGCATAGAACAATATACATTTAATTGTGAACTTACAATTTAGATCCACTCAACATGAATCAAGCATATAAATAGGAGTTTACATAGAACTACACAAACTTAATTACGCATATAGATGTGGACTTGCGTTTGGGTTGAATCAAGTTAACATAGATCTAACATAGAGGCATGTGGATCTCAACATTTAGGCATATATGACATGACTTAGCCTATAAACTTGCATGTAACGTAACATGATAGAATCACCAAACTTACATACAACATTATAGTTTCATTCCCAAATTACTATACGACATAATAGGTTCATTCACCAAATTCTATACAACATGATAGATTCAATAAACCGCAAAGTCTCACAGGCATATATGATAGAATTGTCACAAGAATAGACATGAATCAGCATCACTATTATCATACAACTAGGCACAGTTCTAGTTTTCACTTCATTACAGATCATGACTTTTATTTGTTCGCATCTAAAAGATAAGTAAACTTACAAACAAAAGAACAGTCTTGTTTTCTGGGATCTGTTTTCTGAAGCTGAAAAGCTTTCCCTTGACGTAGACTATTTTTTCTCTAATTTAGATTTGATTTGAGGCTTCTAACTTGCTTTCTAGTTTGCCTTCTAGTTGGAGAAGAATGGCGGCTACTCTAATTTGACCATGGACAGCATGACGGCTCTTGGAATAAATTTTGTGTGGTTTAGGGTTGAGGTTTGGGGTTGCTTTTATAGAGGTTTAAATTAATGTGAGCCGTCAGATCAACCTAGGAGTAATCAGGGCCATTAAGATTAAAGAGAGCCAACCAAAAATCGCCACATATGCCATAATGACTCAGAAATCATCACTGTTCGGATCTGGCTGAGGGGGTGGACCCCTACAAGGGGGGGGGGGGTCGACCCCGATGTCGACACCAAAGTGTCTAAGTCAACATAGGTGTCGACCCAGCGGGTCTCGGGTTGACACCCCAAACGTGGTCGGTTCCATGTTTTATTTTAATTTTGGTTTAAACTGGAATCTTCTAACCTCCATAACTTCTTCATATTGTATCCGTTTTATGTAAACTCGGACTCTATCTCAAGTAGAATTCCGAGACCAACACAATGGCGCAACCTTTTTCCCTTAATTCTTCATTTAAAGATTAATTATTCTTTAATTATCTCTTATGTCTTGTTTTAAATATACAGGGTGTTACAGGTAACTGATGTAATTTGGTGCTTAGTTTACCGTTGGGTCAAGTTGAAACCTATAAATAGCAGGCATTATTATGTAAAGATTTTTATGGAATTTGAATAGAAAATCCTTCTTCGTGCTAAAACTCTAATTCCCACGTATTCTATGTTCTCTCTAAATTCTCCCACCTTCTTCTGTTTCTCAACCTTATCGTCATCTTAAATTCTCCATTTTATGTCTGATAATCTTCCCGTATCCCCTATCTTCTTCTGATCTATACCTTAGCCCCATCTTCTCCACTCTTTATCTTATTTTCCCTTCATCTGCATTACAGTTTTGGTTCACCAGTATTCATCAGATTCAAGAGCAATGGCCACATCAGAAAAAGGAGTATTACAAATGGTATCAGAGCATTCGACTGGGTTAACCTTTGACAACTAGTCAAATCTGAACTCCGCCTTCATCTATTCCTGTGCAACAGCAGCCCCCTCAAAAATTGCACCAAGAACTTCATTTTCACAGCCAAGAAATGCTCCGTGTTTCATGAATTCCTCTTTATACTTTCAAGAACAACGACGAGTGCCCGTAAACCATCAAGAACATTCACAAATACCAGCCCGTAATTCCAAAAGTAAGTTTCCAAAATCAAAAACCGCTCCTAACACTACCCTAAACATCCCTCAAACCCAATAGTTTGAATCATCAACATGGCTGATATATGAATTAGAGCATTTAGTCAAGGTCTTGGATCAATGGAGTTCATCACCATAATTATGTTCATTCAATCTATTAACAAAAAGATTGAGGAAATTATCACTTCCCTTTAAAGGAGAATATCAGCAGTGAATCTTACGAAGTTAGAGAAAGGAAGAATCACCAAGCTTCCTTATAGGATTTGGAATATTTGAATTGACAAATCATTATCCTACAGGTTATGACTCAGAAATCGATGAATTTGGATTATTTGTTGTGATCTTGGACGAACTATTCAAGAATTCAAATACTGTTGATTTTCCTAATTATTCTACAATGGCTGCTACTACCTGTGATGCTACCTGTTCTGTTACTACACCCCAACCACCCCCCGTATGTTCTCAAGAACCTCCCCTACCAAATTCATATACCACCAAGGTTTTCGTTTCTATGCCAACAGTGCTTCTTTCGAAGCCCAGAGTTCCCATTTCTTCAGTTAGTGAAATTGATATCAGGAGTAGTGGAAAAGCAATAGTCACTATACGAGAGGTAAGTGACGACTGGAAGCATAGAGAGAGTTTTACTAATGATGACGAAGTTGTATGGAACAATCCACGTGGACAAGAAGATTTGCTGAATCCAAAAATGCTTTTACCAGAAATCAAAAGTGATAAGGGTGAAGCTGAAGATTGGAGTTTGTCAAAAATTCAACAAATATGCAAATGGTTTCAACTTGGAACCCAACCCAAGAAGTATCAAGAAACCTCTCAGCCAAAGCTTCAGCATTCAAACCAGCAAGGGAGAGAAAAACAAAAATCCAGCGTCAGTGATTGTATTGAAGTATACTAATGTCCTAAAAAATCCATAATTGAGCTCCTACGATGCAATTTAACTTTGTATTACAACTACTGGCAGATGGCTAAAATATTGCATTCACATCTTCCCAGTGATATCATTGTTCCTATAGGCTTGGAAACAGCAAGGCATGCTGCGTATATAAATTTAACCTTCGTACATGCACCTTACCAGAAGCTCATAGTTCAAGTAGTTCAAGATAAAATCAAAAGCAAGATGAAAATAATTGTGAACAAAATAGGTGATATTCGGAATGATTTCAGAACAATGGAACTTGAGGAAGTTTACTGGAAATTCAAACTGACCGGTGAAATACAAAAGCGGAAAGGGTACCTCTGTGAGACCAAACACCAAAAGCATGTCAGTTTAGATAATGCTCAATTTGTGGAAGCGCATTTCTTTGGCGCTTGGACATGCAATATTAGTGGGACTCCATGCTCGACTCTTGGTGCATTAGCTGCTAGTGTAGTTTGTACTCAAAATGGAAGAAAGAGCTCCTTCCGCAGCATAATCACTAAGTATTGTATGATTTCTCTTAGGGGAATCGTTTATAATCATTTAGTTGAACTTAATGGAGCATCTATGGAAAATGGAGAAAAGAAGCAAGAAATGAGAGCTATCGAGGAAAAACTTCTCTTTGGTACATCCACTGTCAATCCTGAAGCTAGTGAGAGAAAGATATTCATATTCGACCCCGGTGGCAGCTTACTGATGTAAAACGGATGAAAATGGCTGAGACACTATGCACCAATCTTGAGGACAAGATTGTTTTTGAACAGGAAGGGAGTGTAACGATTCTACTATGTTAAGCCTATCACAAAGTTGGACCAGTTCATCAGAGAAGATGACCGGACATGGCAGAGTAGTGAGGAAGCTGCAGCATCTCCATAATATGCAGCAGTGTCAAAGGAAGGATTTAGTGAAGTTGCAAGTGTGCACATGCACGTGTACACCTGTACATGTCAAGGAGATATTATGTAATTAACTTGCTGCAAGTTGTAAGGGTAACTGATGTATTTTGGTGCTTAGTTTAGTGACCGTTGGGTCAAGTTGAAACCTATAAATAGCAGGCATTATTATGTAAATATTTTATAGAATTTGAATAAAAAATCCTTCTTCCTGCTAAAACTCTAATTCCCATGTATTCTATGTTCTCTCTAAATTCTCCCACCTTCTTCTGTTTCTCAACCTTATTGTCATCTTAAATTCTCCATTTTCTGTCTGAAAATCTTCCTGTATCCCCTATCTTCTTCTGATATATACCTAATCCCCATCTTCTCCACTCTTTATCATATTTTCCCTTCATCTGCATTATAGTTTTGGTTCACCAGTATTCATCAAATTCAAAAGCAATGGCCACATCAGAAAAAGGAGCATTACAATTTGGCATCTTCCATACTCCAAGAGCAGTCTTCCTACCATCAGGCCCGATCCAAGTACAAGGCGAACAAGACATTGGCCAAGGGCATCATCAACCAATGGGGCAACGGAAAAAAAATTGCTCTCAATCTTGGCAACACGTGAGTACGAGACCTGCAGACTGCTCCTCGCCCCTACACACAACCACACCCAGCCTCCCCCTGCCTGTTACTCTCGTATGCAGCCTAGCCACAATGCCCAAATTTCAAAATGTGTCCAGACTCCTGCAAGTACCCTAATTTTTGATGGGGCGACAAATCATATTCCTACCTGATCCCCAATCACTGACTCCCTGAAATGTAAGTTTTTAATTAATATTTAAACATAAATATGATTTTTGGTATGTTTTTGTTAACTAGATAATAGTATCAAGAAAAAAGTTGAGGTCTTTTTAACCCGTAAGGACGACTTGCTGAAATCTTATTTTAAATGACAATGCATCAGATTTTAGGTATCAGTTTTGTAGTGTGCATGGCATCAAAAATCTGACTCACTTTTACAGTGTGTTTGGTATCAGAATTTTACTACCAGTTTTTAAGTATCAGTTCTATCGTGTGTATTGTCCTTGATAATAAATTTTTGGTCGATTGTCCTTAGACTTGAAAATTTTATGAAGTTTGTCCTTCACAATAAAACACCGTTCTGTTAACTGGTTTATTTAATGAACTGCAACTCTTCCTAGGATAAAGATATCGATTGAATAAAATAAAGAACTAGAATTGAGTTAATGAAATAAATTTCTAGAAACAAATAGCATTGATTTATTTATTTTGGAATGAAGTGAATTATGATTGAACTGGATAAAATTCAGCTGCCTTTATTTATTTTGTGAATAAATTAAAATTTTGAAAATGAATAAGTTAAATTGAATTTTGGTCAATTGAGCTTAACACTGTAGATATCCTTCTTCGTGGGGTGCTTTCTCCCCAAGAGCTGGACATCCACCAATCTAGTTCTCATCCCGAAGGTGAAACTTCCTCGAGCTTGCACGGACTTTAGACCGATTAGTCTTTGTAACTTCTCGAACAAGATCATATTTAAGGTGTTATCTTCCAGACTAGCGCCATTTCTTAACCGCATTATTTCCCCTTCTCGAGTTGGCTTTGTTAAAGGCCGCCTCATAACGGACAATGTTCTATTGGCTCAAGAACTCATCTCTTAGATAGACGTAAGGTTAGGTCTTCAAATTTGGTGATAAAACTAGATATGGCGAAGGCGTACGATCTCATGTCTTAGTTTTTTCATTATAAAGATACTTAGAGCCTTCGGTTTCCCTGAGCCGCTCACTGGCCTTGTCTGGAGGCTCTTTTCTAACTGTTGGTTCTTCGTTCTTATCAACGAAGCGACCACATGTTATTTCCAATCTGGAAGGGGTTTACGACAGGGTGACCCCCTTTCCCCTACCCTTTTTGTTATTGCTGCCGAGGCGTTTGTCAAAGGTGTTCACTCTTTGACAATTGCGGGTCAGATCCACCGTTTTGGGATCCCTTATGGATGCCCAATTATCTCTTCTCTTTCCTTTGCTGACGATGTCATCCTCTTTTCGAATGAGAACCGCTGATCCATTCGTCGTCTAGTCTCCTTCATTCACATCTACGAGAGTTGCTCAGTTCAGCAGGTCAATTCATCGAAGAGATGCTTCATCGCGGGGAAGTATATGGATCCGGAAAGGGTCTTTTGGGTCCGGACCTTCACAGGTTTCATGTTTCCCCTCTTTCTATGCCATATATTGGCATAGTGCTTTATACAGGCCGCAAGCTGAATGCGATCTTCGATCCCCTTACCGACAAGGCAAATGCAAAGATTCTCAGGTGGAATGCGTCTCTTCTGTCTCCGGCGGGAAGGCTTGTTCTTATCTAGTTGGTGCTTAATTCCATTGGTTCTCATGTCTTTGCGACCATGAGGCCTGCTTCCTCTCTTTTTTGTTCCTTTCGATCTTAGCCTTATCCTTCTTATGAGGGGACAAGGACTTGACTTATCGCCATCACTGGGTGTCCTGGGTTGTCATTTGTCACCCCAGAAGCAAGGGTGGTCTTGAGCTTCGGAACCCGAGAGATGTATGTACTGCTTACACCTGCAAGCTCTGGATTATGTTCCTTTCCAATGGCTCTTTGTGGTCTTCATTCCTTATTGCGAAGTACCGCCATCTTTTGCCTATGGGCTACTCCAGGACCCCGTCTTATGCTAATGAGATGTGGAATCGGATGCAGTCGGTCAAGGACTTTTTCGATGCGAAGGGGGGCGGAGGAGGCTAGAATGGCTCCACCTTTTCTGTTCGTGTTGCTTGAGATTCTGTTAGGACCTCCTGTCCTAGGATTCCGAGTTTTGATTTTATCTAGGACTCTCGATCTCCCCCAAAGGTTTCTATCCTCATGTGGAAAATCCTACATGATGGTTTACCACTAGACGCAAATCTTAGGAGGATCAGGATCCCTATCGTGTCCCGCTGTAGATGTTGTCTTCCGAGAGAAGTGGAATCTTCTGCTCACCTTTTCCTTGCTGGCCTTTGTGCCAAAGCTGTTTGGCACTACTTCGGTTCCCTGGTTCGTCTCCGCCGTAATGCCGGAACGCTTCTTGGACTACTTCACCTCTTGTGGGGTGATAATTCAAGGAGATCGCTTTGGTCAATCCTTTTCCTCCTGCTGCCTTGTTTGATATGTTGGCACCATTCGTGTGCAAGAAACAAGGTCGCATTCAAAGAAGTTCCTATGAACTCGTCCTCCATCATTCGTTGAGTGAAGAGTGACGTCTTCTTTGCTTTTCGTGGTAGACCTTTCAGGGAAGCTTGAGATGACCCCATAACTTTTTTTTTCCAATTTTTAATTTATGCATATGTCCTTCTTATAGGAAATACCTATTTCAAGACACACTGGATATATATTCTTATGCACCCTGCATGTAGCGATGCTCAAACCCGGCCGACGTAAACCGAACGAGAAGGCGGATTGCTTTGAGAACACGACGCATCAGAATACAAACATGAGAACATTTCATTGTTGTTACAACAATTTACATCAGAGTATAAGATATCAGAGTACAAATAAAAATATACAATGGAAAATAATATCAGAGATTTAGATTACAAAACAACAGAAAATATAATACATGAATAAAATGTGTAGCGGAAAACATCAACTACCACAACTGAAAGAAATACATTGATACAAAGCATTCTGAATATAGCTCCATCTGTAATCCAGGATCATGTGAAAAGAAATATATACGAAAACCAAAACTACAAGCTGCTCGTGTGGAAAATATGGGAACCCAGAGTTTAGGTGGAAACAATAAACTACGAGTCAGTCATGGGACTGGTGTGAGAACTAAAACAGTTATTAACTTTATTTTAAAGTTGGATAAATCAAGGGACCACGCCGTATGACACATAATGGGTTTTCTCCCAAGGATACCATAAAATAATCAATGCAATGCTAAAAGGAAAAATGAAGCCATTATAAGACTCAGGTCCCATGACACAATGCAAACACGAACCAGAGGATAGAGTTTTACCTTATAATGGCCAAACATGCTTAATACTCGAAATTTATCTTTTATTATTACTATAAGTGAAGAAATAAACCTCAAGTATAAATGTGTCAGTCATAGATGATATAGTACCCCATCCTACTATGTCGCCATATAGGTTTACAACTAAAACCGCAAAGTCGCGTATTGGAAATTGGGTTTCCATCTATGAATCGAGGCAAGGGACCGTCCTCATCCAACTTCGGGACACTCTAGCATATGTTCGAGGGTTTCATAACATGTGTCCCTTGGATCATGCAGGGTCGGTCCACACCTAACGCTTGTGGATTAGTTATTCCTGAACAATACGTTTTCTGGTCCTATAGGACCTATCACTCAAGCCTTTTAATCAGCTCTATATCCGAGGTACCTCGCTATCCATCATCCACATAAGTAAAAATGTCTGGGCTCCATACCATGACACCACTTCTAGCTAGAAAGAAACGCATGCACTTCCTGCTGTCCTTCATCCCATTTTTGACTCATACCGGGGTGTGAAGCTCGCGAATTAACGCTATACACAAAGTTATGCTACTTAAAGTTGTGCTTTGATCATCAACCACAAAGCCCTGCTTTTCAACAAAGGCTTTGATCCATGCATCTCAGCATGCCACATTGTCAATCCATACCATACCATCCATTTCTACCAATATATAATGTAACACCCCACGCCCGCTATGGTCACTCACTAAGGGAATGCCATAGCATCGGTGGAGTATTTTAGTGAATATAGAATAGAAAAATTACACCAAGACAGATATAAACAGTATTTGAAATTTAAAACATCATCTCATAACAGCGGAAATAAACATGTCTGGTTACATCATAAAACCATGATAAAAGTCAAGTACAATATCTGTCAAAATAAAGAAGTACATAATCCCACTCTCTCATACAATAGCCATAACAAAAAGAAAAGATAACTGGATAACTGGAGCTTTACATCTACCCAAGCTCCTAAAGACTGGAACAGCAATCCGATCAAGCTCTACTACCGCTAGGATCCACCGTAGGACCTGAGGGTTGGGAAAAAGATAAAAACAACGGGGTCAGACATAAGTCTGAGTGAGTCCTATAACTTTAACAATACAATCATTAAAGTAACCAGAGAAGACATAAACTTGACCTACGGTAATATCTGGGGATGAGTGGCTACACTAAGCAGCTTGGAAGACTTAGGATAAACTAAGATAACCGTCAGGACGCATCTACCCACCCAAGGATAATTACTAACTGCACCACACCAGTCATTCCTACTTAAAGGTTGATCCCTTCCAAGGACTTAGAAAATTTCCCCAGTAGTTCCATGTACTCCTAGCCCACTACATAGGTGCCATCTGCCCCTATCTCCACTAGGTGTACCCAGTAATTCTTACCCAGTAGTTTCGTGTACCCCTACATAGGTGCCGTCTGCCCCTATCTTCATTAGGTGTACCCACTACTCCCCAAGCGATCGGCTCCCTACCGTAGATACCCGTGCTGGTCCCACAGTGGGGTGTATCACTCCCCTAAAGTGGCTACCCAATACTAACGGTGCACGGCTTTATATCTACACGACGCAACAACGGCTTATCTACCAGCCCGGGCCCACACACGCATATGAAACCCGTTGGACTTGCGTTGCCACCGCTAACCCGTTTTGGCCTCTTATAATCAAGCCCAATATGCGTGTCCCGTCACTCGACATGGGTCGAGCCCACAAAGATACGTTTGGGATATTGGTTGAAATGGGCCCCCAACAAGCTACCCACTTAAGCTTGTCAAATATCTAGTGTATCCCACTTAACCCTTTAATCATGTTTAATTACATGTTTCCACTTGGTTAAGTATTCTAATCGTATTTTCCATTGCCACCCAAGGCAACCCACTAGATTCCACATGCCACCCAGGGCAACCACAAAATTTCCTCATGCCACCCAAGGCACCCACTTAACCCCTCATGTCCCACTACATGCTAATATGGTTAAGTGTTTCTTAATTAATTAAGACCGTGATCTCCCATAAAGACCTCCCACATTAGACTGGCTGTTATGACCGCCTGGTTAAGCCGGTAGAGTCCGGGCAGTCTTACGTCATAACAGAGTCTAACCTCGTGTCTTTACCTTAATCACGTATTTAATTTATGGCTAAGACCTCTCACATTGGGCTGACATTTGTAGCGACTGGTTAAGCCGGTCGGGTCCGGGCAGTTTTACACTACAAATGAGTCCAACCTCGTGTCTTAGTCGATTAATTACACCTAATTAATCACCCCCATATTAATTATCCCTAATTAATATCAAGTTTTCCATAACATGGGTAGACCTAACTCAATAGGTAAATTCCCATGGGGTAGACCTAACTCAATAGGTAAATTCCCACTTATGGTAATTTATTTTTATGGTATGCTTAATCATACCCAATCATTCATTTATTAACTTATTTACCAACCCCATCGTTCCCCACGCACATCGTTCGCATTTCATGACATAATAAGGGGAAGATCCATCACAAATATCATGGGTTTAGCTTACAACTTTGTCATGGGTTAAGAGGATGTCAACTTGCATATATGAGCATATATTAACCCAACTACATTTAACCCAAACTTGCATATTATCATACACATGATTTGCATAACATGTTGCATATGAGCTTGCATATTATCATACACATATCTTGCATAACATGTTAAACTTACATATAGGCATTCTCATAACTTGCATAACATGTTAAACATGCATTTAAGCATACACATAACTTGCATAAGCATTCACATACTTGCATAAGCATCCACATACTTGCATAAGCATTCACATACTTGCATAAACATGCATAACTTGCATATCATGTCATTTAAGCATATACATATCTTGCATAAGCATTCATATACTCGCATAAGCATGCATAACTTGCATATCATATAAATCTTGCATTTAAACATATACATGACTTGCATAAGCATCCATATACTTGCTTAAGCATGCATAACTTGCATATCACTTTAAACTTGCATTTAAACATATACTTAACTTGCATAACTCACTTTGTTAAGCATGCATAATTCCACTCATTAAATATGCATAAATCCACTTGTTAAACATGCATAAACCACTTGTTAAACATGCATAAATCAACTTATTAAGCATGCATAAACCAACTAATCAAATATGCATAAACATAGAACAACATAGAGTAACATATCATTATAAATGATTCAAACTCACTAATCCGCATTTAAGACCATAAGTCTCATTACACCTAATCTACTTACTTTAACAATTGATGTTAAAGTGATAGAAACTCACCAAACTCAAGATTAGCAACCTTATGAAGTAGAATTAGTTGCTAACTATGAAGATAATGATGATTAGAGAATGATTTGAGAGGGATTAGCTTGAAACTTCCTTCTTAGATTAATGGAGACTCCTTCTAGGATTTAATTTGGCGGCATGAGGCCTTCATTTCTATTTTTAGTATGGATTAAGGTAGGTTTAGGGTGTATTTATAGATTAAGAGAGTGTTTTAGGCCCTTAGATTAACCCTAGACTAATTTAGGTCTGTTAGATTTAGGAAACCTCTAGAACTAAGCCCAGCCCTAGCCAGAAAACCAGATCTGGTGCACCCAAGCACCCTGGTTCGACACGCCATGTCGACAGGCAAGTCGACAGGCATGTCGACACCCCTGTCGACAGGCCTGTCGACAGCCCTGTCGACATGCTTAGGCGGGAATCTTCCCGCCTGGCCCCGCTGGTTCTAAATTTAAATTTAAATTTAAATTCCTAAATCTGTTTTTAGCTCTAATTTTTCTGCAAACTTCCTTGGGCCATAACCGGGCCATACGGACTCCGATTTTCGAAAACTCGGACTCTATTTCGCGTATTTTTCCGAGACGAACGCAATAACGCAGCCCGTTACCCCCAATTCCCACATCTGAGATTATTTATCCTGTAATTAGTGAATTTTAGTATTAACTAAAATTCGGGGTGTTACATTCTCCCCTCCTTAAAGGATTTCGTCCCCGAAATCTCTAAGCTAAGGAGAATGCATATCCTACCATCCAAACAACCATCTACTCAAATCATCAACCACGGGCATCCATTGTCCTTAAACAGTTTCTAATGATGTATGAGCATATGCAAACGGTGTGTGTATATGTTCCCTATCTAATGTATGAACATATGCAAACCATGATAGTGCCATGCATCCATTATGTATGCGAGAAAACCCTATCGACACATACAATATCTACATGAGTGCACAATCATTCACCAAAATGCATCATCCATGTGATAACACAACCATTATACATCCATAAATATATTTTCCTACACACAATTTTATGCAATATGAAATATGAAGTGACTGAGCCGATCTAGTGCCTAGAGTGTGTGTATATGCATCCACGAGCAACCACTAGCAAACACTTGCATCCACTTGCATCCATCAACCATAACATGTCTCAAACACATGTTTCAACCATAGGTTTACCCTATCTAAAGGTCAAAGGTACTAACGAGAGGACATACCAAAGATAAGATAAGTACTAGGCAAGCGATAAAGGAGAAAGTAAGGACATACCCTAAAAAAGAAATGGGTACAATGAACGCATCTTCGCTTCCGTCTCCTAAGTCGCGTTGCTCTCATCTTCTCCCCATTGCACTTTGACTAGCTGAACCTCTCGATTCCTCAATTTCCTAGTCTCTGACCCAAGGATGCGAGTAGGAGCTCGTCGAATAGTCGCATCACGCTCTACCTCTACATCTCTAAGCAAGCTTGGCTCTACCACCTCTGCGGTCTCATGTAAGCACTTCCTCAGATGTGATACATGGAATACATCATGAACACCACTAAGTCTGTCGGGCAACTCCACCCTATATGCCATCCGTCCAATCCTTTCCTTGATAGGAAACGGCCCAACAAACCTCGGTGCTAACTTCCCAACGGATCCGAAGCGAACCACATTTCTCAACGGAGATACCTTAACAAAAACCATATCCCCAACCTCAAATTCAAGATCCGTCCTTCTCTTGTCCGCATAAGATTTTTGCCTATCCTGCGCTGCTTTCATTCTTCTTCGAATCAAGTCAATCTTCTCAGAAGTCTCCCTAACCATATCGGGCCCAAGCAAGATCTTATCTGTAGATTCCCACCAACATGTAGGTGATCGACAAGGCCTTCCATAGAGAGCTTCGAAAGGAGCCATACCAATACTGGACTGAAAGCTGTTATTATATGCGAACTCCACCAATGGAAGATGCTCTTCCCATGTACCTCCAAAATCTAAGATACAAAGCCTCAAAAGGTCTTCTAGAACACGATTCACCCTCTCAGTCTGGCCGTCTGTCTGAGGATGATATGCGGTGCTCAGACACAATTGAGTCCCTACTGCTTCTTGCAAACTTCTCCAGAACTCGCTAGTGAAGATAGGATCTCGATCACTTACTATGCTAGAGGGTACCCCATGTAATCGAACTATCTCTCGAAGATATACTGAAGCTAGCCATGGAGCAGTCCTCTTGCTCTTCACAGGTATGAAATGGGCGCTCTTAGTAAGTCTGTCTACCACCACCCAAATTCCTGTATTACCCTTTCTCGACCTGGGTAACCCGTCAATAAAATCCATCGAGACGCTATCCCACTTCCATTGCGGAACCTCCAATGGGTGAAGCAACCCACCTGGTTTCCTTTGCTCCGCCTTCACTTGCTGGCACACCAAACATCGAGCGACATACTCGGCCACATCTTTCTTCATACCGGCCCAGAAGAAAACCCTCTTCATGTCTTGGTACATCTTGTCCCCACCGGGATGAATGGTCATCCTAGAACGGTGTGCGTCATCAAGAATAGCCTTCCTCAAACCCTCGTCTTGCGGTACACAAAGTCTACCGTCTCTGCGCAAGCACCCTCTATCATCTAGGGTGTACCTACTCAAATGGCTGGACGACTCCCCCCTTATGAGCTTCTCTACTAACTCAACCAACTGTGGGTCGCCCCTCTGTGCTTCTCCAATCTGCCCCAAGAGAGTAGGTCTAACTTCCAAAGAAGCTAGCAAACCGGGTACATAGTCAACAGAAGGTCTGAAATCAAACATCGAGATAAATTCCAAGCTTTGTCGTTCCACGAACAATGGACTCAAGGACAACCTCTTCCTACTCAAGGCGTCCGCCACCACGTTACCCTTGCTAGGGGTATACGCTATCTCGAAATCATAGGATGCTAAAAATTCCATCCACCTTTGCTGTCTCAAGTTTAAATCTTTCTGAGAGAATAAGTACTTCAATGATTTATGGTCAGTGAACAACTCAAATCTCTCACCAAGAAGATAATGGCGCCAAATCTTAAGCGCAAAAACAATAGCGGCCAGCTCTAGATCATGGATAGGGTAATTTTTCTCATGTGCCCTCAACTGCCTTCCACCATAGGCTATTACCCTTCCCTCTTGCATTAAGACTGCGCCAAGTCCTGTCCCACAGGCATCGGTATAGACAACAAATGGCTTGCTCCCATCCGACAACACTAAAACTGGAGCGGTGGTTAAAGCTCTCTTTAACCGTCGGAACGCATCATCACAATCTACGTCCCATGTGAAAACAAGATTCTTCTTTGTTAAGCGGGTTAATGGGGCTGATATCTTCGCGAAGTCTTTAATAAACTTCCTATAATAACCCGCCAAGCCCAAGAAACTTCTTACTTCGGTAGCATTCTTCGGAACCTTCCAATCCTGAATTGATACTACCTTCGCGGGATCCACAGCTATCCCTTCCTTGGAGACCACGTGCCCCAAGAATCGTACTTCCTTCCTCCAGAAGTGACATTTAGAGAATTTAGTCTTAAGGCTATGTGCTCGAAGAGTCTTCAACACTTCCCCAAGATGTAGGGCATGCTCTTCTTCACTCTTAGAAAATACTAAGATATCATCCACAAAGACCACCACAAATTTATTAAGGAACTCCCTGAACACCCTACTCATCAAATCAACAAAGTATGCAGGGGCGTTCGTCAACCCAAATGGCATCACCAGCCACTCATAGAAACCATCCGGAGTTCTAAAGGCAGTCTTGTCTATGCTATCCTCAGCCACTCTCAACTGATGAAACCCCGTGGCCAAGTCCAACTGATAAAATACTGAAGCGCCAACCAACTGATCGAAAAGATCATCTATTCTCGGCAATGGGTGTCTATTCTTCTTTGTGAGCTTGTTGAGTTCTCTATAGTCTACACAAAGTCTGAGGGACCCATCCGCCTTCGTAGCAAATACTACTGGAGCACCCCACTCCGATATGCTCCGTCTTATGAACCCCTTCTCAAGCAACTCCCCTACTTGCTTATGGAGTTCCCTCCTCTCACGAGGAGCCATGTGGCGCACTGGTAAAGATACCGGTTTAGCATTATCCACCAAATATATTCGGAAGTCAATCTCCCGCTTCGGAGGTAAGCCCTTCACCTCCTCAAACACATCCGGATATTCCCGGACCACTCTAACAGATTGCAAACTCTCGACCGAAGCGTCAAGCGATTCAAGATAACTTAGCATAACAGAGTCCCTGGGGTTACAAGAAATCTCGAGAGTGTTACCCAAGCGGGTCATGAGCCTAACAACTCTCCTTTCGCAATCAAGAACGGCACCATTACTGGATAACCAGTCCATGCCCAAAATCAACCCATAGCCCGTGAAGCCCAATACAAAAGCATCACATCTAAACTCAATGCTAAGTATAGAAATCTTCAAACCCAAACATATCATGGACAAATAAGTGGAGCCCCTAATTGGGTTTGAAACAACCAAGGGATCATCTACCAGACTGGTGTCTAAGTGCAGTAACTCAACTAATGATGATGAGATAAACGAATGCGATGCGCCTGAATCAAACAATGTACGGACAGGATGATCAAATAGAAAAACCAGACTTTCAACGGAAATAGTTCTACCTCTCTCCTGAATCGGTGGAACCGCGAGAGCCTGTACTTGCCCCCTAGCCTGACTCGGTGCCATAAGAGCTTGCACCTGTCCTCCTGAGGTAGATCCCGTCCTTTGCCCCTTCTTAGGGCAATCCTTCACTAAATGCCCTGCTTCGCCACAGTGGAAGCAGCCGGTCTTCTTCTTCTTGCGACAATCCTTGCTTAGGTGGCCAGGTGTCCCACAATTGAAACACTTCTTCTTCTTGCCCTTGCCACCGTTGCCTTTCCCACCTTTGCTTTGCTGTTGTTGAGGTCTCTTTTGATCTCCCTTCTTCTCGGGTGCCTTATTAGCATTAGGACCCTTCTCTTCCTCATACATGAGTGCCATGTCAACTAGCTTCTCAAAGGTGGCCCCCATAGGGATGTGAGTCATAGCCAACCCATGCATCGGTTCATTTAAGCCTTTCACGAACCTCAAAGCCTTCTTCTCCGGTGTATTCACCATGTCTAGGCCAAACCTTGCCAATTGATTAAACTTGTTAACATATTCCTTCACCGAAAGATTTCCTTGCTTTAGAGTCAAGAATCCTTCCATATACAAGTTTTCCTCCGCCCTTGAGAGAAACTTTGACACAAATCTTTGCCTAAAATCCGCCCAAGAGTCAACGGGGCGCTCTTCATTAGTAACCTCCCACCAGAATGAGGCCTCTCCCTTCATTAACCAAGCAGCCAACTTGACTTTCTTCCCTTCTTCCATCTCAAAGATATCTATCAACTCTTCCACCTCTTTAAGCCAATCTCTAGCCTCCACAAAGGTTTCAGATCCTTGAAAAGGTTTCCCTCCCATAGCTTTAAATTCCTTGCAAGTCTTAGCAAAAGTATCCGTGCGGGGAGGAGGGGGAGGAGGAAGATCGGGTGCTACGGTTGGTGGAGGAATATTTGCTGGACCCGTAGTGGTGGCCCTAGCCTCCATCAATCTCCTATACCATACTGGTACCGTCACACCCTCCGGAAGATTAAGATTCTCGGCCATGTTGAAACGAAAAAGGAAAGATTCAAAACGGAGAATTCGAAGGATATAGATATGGCTATTGGGGATTATGCTTTTCTTTCAAAAACTTTTCTCTTAAAAGACATGTTTTTGAAAATATCTTTTCCAAAAATGTTTTAGAAAAATAGTTTTCTAAAAATTTTATCTTTTCCGGTAACCTCGCTCTGATACCACGTGTAACACCCCACGCCCGCTATGGTCACTCACTAAGGGAATGCCATAGCATCGGTGGAGTATTTTAGTGAATATAGAACAGAAAAATTACACCAAGACAGATATAAACAGTATTTGAAATTTAAAACATCATCTCATAACAGCGGAAATAAACATGTCTGGTTACATCATAAAACCATGATAAAAGTCAAGTACAATATCTGTCAAAATAAAGAAGTACATAATCCCACTCTCTCATACAATAGCCATAACAAAAAGAAAAGATAACTGGATAACTGGAGCTTTACATCTACCCAAGCTCCTAAAGACTGGAACAGCAATCCGATTAAGCTCTACTACCGCTAGGATCCACCGTAGGACCTGAGGGTTGGGAAAAAGATAAAAACAACGGGGTCAGACATAAGTCTGAGTGAGTCCTATAACTTTAACAATACAATCATTAAAGTAACCAGAGAAGACATAAACTTGACCTACGGTAATATCTGGGGATGAGTGGCTACACTAAGCAGCTTGGAAGACTTAGGATAAACTAAGATAACCGTCAGGACGCATCTACCCACCCAAGGATAATTACTAACTGCACCACACCAGTCATTCCTACTTAAAGGTTGATCCCTTCCAAGGACTTAGAAAATTTCCCCAGTAGTTCCATGTACTCCTAGCCCACTACATAGGTGCCGTCTGCCCCTATCTCCACTAGGTGTACCCAGTAATTCTTACCCAGTAGTTTCGTGTACCCCTACATAGGTGCCGTCTGCCCCTATCTTCATTAGGTGTACCCACTACTCCCCAAGCGATCGGCTCCCTACTGTAGATACCCGTGCTGGTCCCACAGTGGGGTGTATCACTCCCCTAAAGTGGCTACCCAATACTAACGGTGCACGGCTTTATATCTACACGATGCAACAACGGCTTATCTACCAGCCCGGGCCCACACACGCATATGAAACCCGTTGGACTTGCGTTGCCACCGCTAACCCGTTTTGGCCTCTTATAATCAAGCCCAATATGCGTGTCCCGTCACTCGACATGGGTCGAGCCCACAAAGATACGTTTGGGATATTGGTTGAAATGGGCCCCCAACAAGCTACCCACTTAAGCTTGTCAAATATCTAGTGTATCCCACTTAACCCTTTAATCATGTTTAATTACATGTTTCCACTTGGTTAAGTATTCTAATCGTATTTTCCATTGCCACCCAAGGCAACCCACTAGATTCCACATGCCACCCAGGGCAACCACAAAATTTCCTCATGCCACCCAAGGCACCCACTTAACCCCTCATGTCCCACTACATGCTAATATGGTTAAGTGTTTCTTAATTAATTAAGACCGTGATCTCCCATAAAGACCTCCCACATTAGACTGGCTGTTATGACCGCCTGGTTAAGCCGGTAGAGTCCGGGCAGTCTTACGTCATAACAGAGTCTAACCTCGTGTCTTTACCTTAATCACGTATTTAATTTATGGCTAAGACCTCTCACATTGGGCTGACATTTGTAGCGACTGGTTAAGCCGGTCGGGTCCGGGCAGTTTTACACTACAAATGAGTCCAACCTCGTGTCTTAGTCGATTAATTACACCTAATTAATCACCCCCATATTAATTATCCCTAATTAATATCAAGTTTTCCATAACATGGGTAGACCTAACTCAATAGGTAAATTCCCATGGGGTAGACCTAACTCAATAGGTAAATTCCCACTTATGGTAATTTATTTTTATGGTATGCTTAATCATACCCAATCATTCATTTATTAACTTATTTACCAACCCCATCGTTCCCCACGCACATCGTTCGCATTTCATGACATAATAAGGGGAAGATCCATCACAAATATCATGGGTTTAGCTTACAACTTTGTCATGGGTTAAGAGGATGTCAACTTGCATATATGAGCATATATTAACCCAACTACATTTAACCCAAACTTGCATATTATCATACACATGATTTGCATAACATGTTGCATATGAGCTTGCATATTATCATACACATATCTTGCATAACATGTTAAACTTGCATATAGGCATTCTCATAACTTGCATAACATGTTAAACATGCATTTAAGCATACACATAACTTGCATAAGCATTCACATACTTGCATAAGCATCCACATACTTGCATAAGCATTCACATACTTGCATAAACATGCATAACTTGCATATCATGTCATTTAAGCATATACATATCTTGCATAAGCATTCATATACTCGCATAAGCATGCATAACTTGCATATCATATAAATCTTGCATTTAAACATATACATGACTTGCATAAGCATCCATATACTTGCTTAAGCATGCATAACTTGCATATCACTTTAAACTTGCATTTAAACATATACTTAACTTGCATAACTCACTTTGTTAAGCATGCATAATTCCACTCATTAAATATGCATAAGTCCACTTGTTAAACATGCATAAACCACTTGTTAAACATGCATAAATCAACTTATTAAGCATGCATAAACCAACTAATCAAATATGCATAAACATAGAACAACATAGAGTAACATATCATTATAAATGATTCAAACTCACTAATCCGCATTTAAGACCATAAGTCTCATTACACCTAATCTACTTACTTTAACAATTGATGTTAAAGTGATAGAAACTCACCAAACTCAAGATTAGCAACCTTATGAAGTAGAATTAGTTGCTAACTATGAAGATAATGATGATTAGAGAATGATTTGAGAGGGATTAGCTTGAAACTTCCTTCTTAGATTAATGGAGACTCCTTCTAGGATTTAATTTGGCGGCATGAGGCCTTCATTTCTATTTTTAGTATGGATTAAGGTAGGTTTAGGGTGTATTTATAGATTAAGAGAGTGTTTTAGGCCCTTAGATTAACCCTAGACTAATTTAGGTCCGTTAGATTTAGGAAACCTCTAGAACCAAGCCCAGCCCTAGCCAGAAAACCAGATCTGGTGCACCCAAGCACCCTGGTTCGACACGCCATGTCGACAGGCAAGTCGACAGGCATGTCGACACCCCTGTCGACAGGCCTGTCGACAGCCCTGTCGACATGCTTAGGCGGGAATCTTCCCGCCTGGCCCCGCTGGTTCTAAATTTAAATTCCTAAATCTGTTTTTAGCTCTAATTTTTCTGCAAACTTCCTTGGGCCATAACCGGGCCATACGGACTCCGATTTTCGAAAACTCGGACTCTATTTCGCGTATTTTTCCGAGACGAACGCAATAACGCAGCCCGTTACCCCCAATTCCCACATCTGAGATTATTTATCCTGTAATTAGTGAATTTTAGTATTAACTAAAATTCGGGGTGTTACATATAACCTTTAACCTCGTACGTTTCAGAGAAGGGTGTCAAGCAAGAGAATAAATTCTCCGCCACCAACCAGATATATATTTAGTAGAGATCAACGAATATAGCACACAATACAATGTCATACATAATCCATTTACAAGTCCGTTTTGGGTCTGAACGAAACCGGAGGCACCTTATTTCTCGTCTCATATGTCCAATACAGGAGAGAGGCCCTCGCATATCCGGTCGATCTCCAAGTATGTCTGGACGAGCTCCACTTATTACCTCATCTAGGGTGTACAGCCCAATCAAGACATCGGTAATCATCCAAGAGATGTGGAGATCTCCGATCTTCAACCACCGTCTTCTTCTACTTTTAGTCGTCGTATCAGTTATTCAGAATGGGTTAAACCTGGTCTTTCCGAATAACTCGCATATCTTATAATCAAGTGCTATAAAAATACATCATACGCCTCATTCCAATCCAGAATATTCTTTTATTCAAATATTATTTTCACAATTTAAACCAAATTAAGGTTTACAAAACTAGTCGAGATTAGCGAACCTTAACGAAGTAAACATTTATTTTATTATCCCAATCACAACCTATTCATCCCATGGAGCAAAACTGGTAATACTCTGTATCTAACACCAATTGTGTTATCGGTAAATTCAATTACCATTTCTCGTTCAAATCTAATTAAAAAAATTACTATCGCATGGAGTAAAACTGGTGGTACTCCATTCCCGAACCTTTCTTGAATTTTGTAAATTTTATTACCTCATTCACATTCCAATCTAATTGAAGATTCATTAAAACTCCAACTTGGTTTTAATCTCAAAAATCATTACTTTATGATTATTCAATTTTAAGAAATTAATTTTGTCTTTAAATGAGTTAAAGAACCAATGTTATTAAAAACACAGTTCACAATAAACCCAAATCAACTTCCATTAAACATGGAATGTTCGTGGAAAACAGATCAATATACATAATTGATATAAATTTTTGTGTCTGACTAATAATATAAATTGAATAACAGAAAAGCCTTTTAAATTCCATATATAGTAACGGTCTTCCTTCACAGAAACTCATCTCGATTATTACCAAATTGAATCCCATTTAATTCCAATTTAATTTATTAAATTGGAAAACTTTACTTTGGAAATTTTCCATTAAATTTTAATAAAAAAATTATAAATTCCAAATCATAACTTCACTGTTGATTGGGTTAAAGAATGAATGTTATTTAAACATTGTTCATGATAAACCCAAAATCAACTTTCATTTCAATTCCAATTAAGTTAATTAGTTGGTAAACTTCTCTAAATCTTAATTAAAAGATTTATTTTATTCTCAATTGGGTTTAAGAATAGTGTTATTGAAGACACCATTCACGACAAACCCTAAATCTAATTTAATATTAAATACAAGGCTCTGAATAGAAATCGTATCGGCTTATATTCAATATCAAATTCTGAAACCAACAGATATCGTATTGGGAATAACGATATCGATATCTTCCAAATTCCTCAATAAAATCCATATAATCACAGAATCAAATATCGAAATATTCCGAAGATTATTTACATTCAAATCCATTCCAATTCATACATTGGAAAATTCTGGTTATTTCAAAATCATTTCCATTCTTTTCAGTTCTTATCTCAAGTTGCAAAACAACTTATTCTGATAATAAATATCTTTTATCTTTACAAACATGGAATATTTCATCCAAAATCTTTCCAACTCATTATTTTACACAATTTATTCATATTTTTAATAATTTTATTAAGGCCCTTACAGTCGGTTTCCAATATCGGCCACCGAACTGCATCCATAGCGACATTTTCCAAAACTGATTTGGATATATCTTAAAATTTAACTGTTAGATTTCAAATCTCTTATTATTATTCCAAAGCTCTTTTAGATACGAACCCAACGGTTCTGGTTTTAAGAGAATCCGACGGTCGGATTTCCGGTTACGTCCATTCAAAGTCAATGGTCGAAATTCGCGAACGGTCGTTGCGCGATACGTTCTATTTAGGCCATTAAATATGTATAATATATTTCATTGATCTCTGTTTAAAACATATTTTATAAATCATTTATAAATTCGTTTTAAAAACAATTCCAACTTCCATTTCAATTTTAAATCAAAATTGAATATTCCATATCATTATGACATTAAAATGATATTATTTTCAAAATATCAAATTTTGAAATCAAACCTTTTCGATATTCATTATAAAATGAATAAAATCGACAGAAAATTTCATTCGAGTTAAATGGCGAATATCTACTTAACTCGACTTCATATTCATTTCAGTTATGAATATTTCGATATTTTCGTGTCCATTCAAAATCGGACATCAAAATCATATTTTAATTCTTCACTGAATATTATTTTAAAATATTCGTTATTTTCTGAATTGGAATCAGACTCAATCAATTACCATATAATTTTATTTATATGGATTCCATACATCGCATGTATTCAAAAATAGTGATAAACAACTATTAAACATTCAATTCACATCCAAAGTGCAATTTACAACTGTATAAGCATTATATAATTAAATAACTCATATCACAGTCTGTCAATCAATTGGTTGATATACAATTAAATCCAAGGGAGATGTGAATTAATTATCATCCCCAGACCCATGTGGGATTTTCAACCATCAACAAATAATTTGGTGATGTGTAAAATTATCGTCCCAATACCCATGTGGGATTTCCATCACAGTCCATGTGGACATAATTCATAATATAAACGTTTTATTTAACAACGTATTCACAGTTTAATAATGATAATATTAAAACTGTAACATCCATCAACCACCAAACAGATATTGCAAGCACAGGCAATCAATATATATTCAGTTATAAAAATAAATAACTGTACAAAGATTTAAGTGAGAGAGTTCTCACATTGGTTTCCACTCCATCAGTCTTTATTGGAGGATTTATTTTAAAACTAAATTAAACGAGCGTTTAATTTAGCAAAAAATTCAACTTACTCCATTTCCATTCTGGTCAGTTCCATCTTGTAGTGTGCATTGTCAATATTCCAACTTACCCAATTTTGTCAAATTCTGGTTTGATTTGAGAAAGATATAAACGTTCATACAATTTAAATAAATAATTAACTTAACTTAATTTATAATTAGCCTTAAGTAAAAACATTTGGGCCGCCTCATCCTGTTACTCAACATATTCCTGTTGCCAACGAAACCCATCGTTCGCCCTTAAGGGTTCAAAACCGCTCGCTTCTTGAACCCCTAACCATCGATCTAGTCGTACCACTCCGTCGCCCTTGCCACGAGCCACCACCGCCTGAAATTGGGGCCCACTCGCACCTTGCCACCCCCGTAGAAACAGCTTCAAACGTTGACCTCTTGAGCTTGAAATTCGAGCTCAGTATACCACCATAAACGATCATTTTCGTTGAAAATAAATAACTCGAGATCCTCTTTAATTTTGCCTTTGGGAGTTTATGGAATCATGGCGTGGATTAGAAGAAAATTTGGGAAGAAGGATAGAGCGATTCTGATCGTTCACGGCGTGAGTCGCGGCTGCAGATTTTGTTAAGGCTAGGGTTAGCCGAAATTTAGGGTGTTTATAGACATATTATATTATTATTTAATTCCAAAATAACTTGTTTATTGATCTGAACTCCAAATCAAACCCAACAACTGTCGTCCCTAGCAAATACCCTTATTCCGGACACAATGGGATATGTTTCATAAGCCAATTCTACTGTTTCGATCAGTTTTTATCAAAACTAAAATATAAATTAATATAACATTCAATATTAAATTCCAACATACATTTTAATTTAGCGGGGCCACATACTGACTCCAAAAGTTATAAAATTTGAAATCTAGCTATGTTTTGACGATGCGGTCCTAACAAAATTAATTTCATTGAATTTGGAGACCGTTTGGAAAATGGCCTTTTAACCAGCTTGTTAAATTTATAACTGAAATTCAATTCGCGTTTAAATTTACCGTGGTTACATATTAATTCCAATTGACTTGGAATTTTAAACCTGAAAATAATTTGATGTTCAGGATCCAACAAAAGTGGTTTTGTCGAAAACGGAGGTCGTTTGCAAAATGGCTATTTTTAAGGGATATATATATATATTATTAAAATATATGTATATATATATATATATTCCATAGCGACTATTTTGAATTTTAAATGGACATAGCTTACAATTTATAAAGTGAAATCCAAATTTTTCACATTCGTTGGAAAGATATAATTCAACAGATTCCAACATTTCTTGTTTTACTGAAATCCGATTTATTTTGAATTATGTATATTCATTTAAACTTCAAAACCAAAATTTCAAACTACCACGCCATTTCGAGTTCATTTTAATTAAAATTTAATTTTATACATTCCAACTTTACTTAAAATAAATTTTAAGTCGTTACTTATTAAAATAAATTATTTTAACACTAAAACCCATTAAATCAATTAAAAATAAAATTTAAAATTGGTTCCAATATTCTGGGTTGTTACACTGCACACTTCCTATGCACCCTTGCATAGCTATATATATTATATTTCTCAAAATTATCCTTCACTTATATATTTCATCAAATATATACTTCTGCCATTGCATTAAGCAACAGCCTCTCTATTTCTACATACATGTTCTTTCATGTCACTTTCTACTTCAACATTAACTTACATTCAGGTCATGTCATTTCCAAAATTTTGATTATCTAATGATCATATTTTCTGGGCATTTCACCCCCTACCAAGTGTTTACCTGAACATAATTTTTTAAATACATTCTATGCATAAGTCAGTACCTAAACTATGGTTCTTATGCATATAATCCATATTGTTCAATATGTACGAAAGCAACAAACCTCCTAAGTTGTGCAAATTAGCAAACATAACACACAACAAGCAAACACACCCTGATATATATATATATATATATATATATATATATATTCAGACATAAATCTCATGTCATCCCATTCCCATTGTTTCTTTCTTTCTTAAGTTAGCATCTTCTTTGTTTCTTGAATTTCAATTCAGTTTCTGAGCCTAAGCACCTCACGTTGAACACTCATGTGCACACTATGTTTCCCCAACACACCAAGGCCTATAAGGATTAGACAAGCCATGTGCATACCTGATTTCCTCCCTGGACCAGGTAGATCAATGCAAGCTATGGTTCCTCGAACCATCCAGTGACTTGTCCATGTGTTATTTCTTTCATCCCCTGTCATCTTAACACCAGTCCAAAGCAAACACTCACCCATATCCCCTTGGGTTAACCAGCCATTCTTACTTGCATAGTAATCATATGCATATTCTAATGGCTCTACACATATATATAGGTGTTGTACTTAAACTATGAACAACCAACAATCATCCATTCAAGCTCAACATGAATAAACATTCAATCGCATCCATCACACAAAAAAAACCATGTTATTTACTTCTATGGCCTTTAACTTTATTCAAGTCTCTTTTATATCTTCGAGTGAATACTTCCATAATCACTTATAATTTAGTTGCATATATGTTATGGTGAGCATATGATTAGAGGTAGTTAGGGGAACCTCCTTACCCAAACTTCTCTTGCTTAAATAAATAAGTTAGCTCAGGAAATTTCACAGTGAAGAGAGATCAGCACATATATTCATTTTGCACCCTCTTCACTTTTAGATAAAGAGATTGGACATAAGCTTGTGACCTCCTGTCCATGCTGCCTAATCTCCTTTTACAAATCCTATTTCATCATAATGATAAAGTGATCATTTTTTGCAGATTCAAACCATATTTAGTTTCCTAAAAATAATTATCATATAATGCCATGAATATATTAACCCAGCCTTCATTTTAATATTCATGGTTAATCCATAGTTATGCATTAAAAGAGACATATAATATATATATATATACATACATATATATATATAAAAGCAAATGGCTGCCTCAATCTAGGACTTAATGCCTTATATAAAACATATTTATACTCACCTTTTCGTTCTTGATTGCGTGGGCTGGCTCGCTTTTTCAATGTTTTTCTAGGGCCTTTGCCCAGAGCTGGCGTGGGTTGATCCATCTGGTGTAGGGTTGGAAGTGTGCTTGTTGATACCTTTTAGGGTTCCCCTACCCCATCTGATGTGTTTTTGTTTTTTTCACTTATACAGGGTCCGGATTTCAGGTTGTTATTGTCTATGCTGGTGGAACTTTCTGGAGCCCAAGGAGGTGGAAACTAGATCTGGAACGACCATCTTGCAAAGTTCTTGGCTTGGCTTTATCATGATCTGTGCAGTTAATGCCCCGCTATTATCCCGCTATGTCCCTGTTATATCATGTAGTGGATTTCCACCACTACGTTATTTCCAAATAGCCTCTGAAATAGCCTTTCTACTTTTCTCCCTGCTATATTTCCAATATATCCCATTATTTCAGTTATATTCCACTATTCTTACTATATTTTCTATAAAAGAAATGAATTTAAAAATGGCACCTATACATTATACAATTTATAAAAACAATCTTTCAATATAATTTTTTAACACATATTTTTTAGGATAGGAAATACTATAATATTCTATTAAATTTAATCAAATAAAATAAAAGTTTAAATTTATTTACATATATCTGCATATGCTTTTATTTAAGTTTAAGAAGTATTAATTATAATTAAGCTGAATGTTAATTTTCCATTTATTTGTCATTTATATAATTGTAAAAGCATTAAATACTAATTTTATATGCTATATTATACTCATTTGCTATATCCCGTTATTTCTTCACTTTATCTCCACTACAACTTTTTAAACCTTCGTTGCTTTCAGTCTGTTGAGTGCTTTAACTGCATATATCATGATCCTTGGAGATGATTGCCGAGAGGTTCAGGATGCCTCCTTGATTATCGCGCCTTTTGTGTAGGGGCAAGAGGCCTTTGTTTGTTTTTTGTATGTTGTGTGAGTGGGGCAGTTTTGTATGGCTCTTGTGTATATTGGGCTCGTTTTATTTTTTCCCTTATGCCTACTAGGTTTTTGGTAGTGCATTTTTGTGAGCCACCGAAGATTGGTTATTATCTCCTTTTTGGTATACTTTTTTCATTTTTGTTAAAAAAAATAAAAAAATAACACTGTAGATATCCAATAATCAAAACCGATCACAAATAAAAGCATATCACAGTCATTAAACAGTCACAAAAATACATGAAAGCATTAAAGAATACGAGGTTTTTATAGTGGTTTGACAAAATCTGGTATATGTCCACTTAGTGAAATCTATTATTTATACTACTGGATTACAACATAGTTTGACTTTGAGTAGAAGATTATGAAGAAACTGGAGTTGAGTTTAGAGTCGGCAGATTCCACGCAAAGCTGAGAATAATGAAGATAATCAAAGCAGAAGAGAAGAGATCCAAGTAGAGGAGAGAAGATCTTTTTTCTTCTAAAACCCCGGGGGTATATTTACACTTGAAGAAATAAGTCAGATCGATACAAAACTGCATAAAGGGCCCACCTAGAGGAGACAACCCGACCCAAGGAGTGGGGCCCAAATCGCTCCCTCCTTGAGGGATCGATGTCGATCTCTTAGAAGTTGCATCCTATGGGGTGTGACTCCCAAGGTGGGTCCCTTGTGTTTTACCTTAACGTTTACGTGCTTGGTTTGATGATTTATACCCCTATTGTTGAGTTATTGATGCAATTTCGACCAAGTTTTTGAATTCTAAAATCATGTATCTTGGATTGATACGATTCGAGACTTAGCCAAATTACCAGTTTTGTTCCTTTGCTCCAGATTCATACTAGTCTTATACCTAACCAAAATTTGAATTTCAATTCAACTTGTTTTGATGTTATAGTGCAATGAATCTAGTCATTCGTAGTTTCATATAATCATCCCTACTTGATTCTCGAACTATCCAACTATCCAAATCCAAAGAGTAATGACATTGTAAAAAAAGGGGTTAACATTTGCCCTTCAAAACATGTCTTTTAATACAAGATGAGATTTTAATAATCCATAAATATGAAGTCCATAATTCATAATAAATCTATAAGAAAACCAGAAGAAATCCATAAGAAAACTATATGAAATCCAATATCCAAAATACAGAATCCAGAAAACCATGATCGCGCAGGATCGTTTATATAATTTAAAACCAGAGATAAAATATCTAAATTCTAAGAACCGAAATCAGAGAAATCAAAAATTCAAAAGTCCAAAAATTCCATAATAGAAGTCTAAAATCCATGATCGCACCGGATCGTATTTATAATATAACACCAAATCCTTATATCCAAGTAACCCATAATCAAAATCCGAAATCCAAAACCCATAACATCCAAAAAAAATCCAAATTTGAAAACCAAAAATCCAAATCTGTTCTAAGCTAAAATCCAAATTAATGGCCTTTCCAGACCCAGCCTGTGGGGATATAAACTATACCTACAAAAATCCGAGTGAGCGTTCCCATCGAGACGACCCGACCCTAGCCAAGCATAGTCCATGTTTGACATTCAGACCGCCTTGTCAAGTTCTAACAGAGCAGTTAGAACTTTCCCGAGCATAATTCATACTCGATGATCGATCAGATAGTCTCGCCAAGTCTTGACAAAATGGTCTAAACCTTCTGAAACTTTCATACTTGAGGATTGAATTATCAAAGTTAAAATTCAATTTCAAATTCCACACTTCAGAATCATAGTCCATACAAGTGAAACGATTTTATTAAAGTTCAAAAAATCAAGTTTACTACCAAATTTGAAAAGAAAACTAACGGTTCATCGTCGATAAAGAAAAGCCTAGGTACTAAATCTTAATCTCGTATATGGGTGTGCCGATTTAGCCATTTTTATTACAAATTTATTAAGTGAAAGAATTTGGATGGTTCGTCATCAACAAAGTGCATGCCTAGGAACTAAGTCATAATCTCATACATATGTAGGCTGACTTAGTCATCCAAAATCCAAATCCAATTTAATTAATGATTAACCCACACAATTTTTGTTATAGCTCGCTCCTATTCTGGACAGTAAATGACTGCTCATGGTCCACCGCTGCTGTCATATTCCTAATGTGTTGCTTCAGTTGCCTACTTCTGACATGCTCCTCGATCATATCCTTAAGATTTTGACACTCATTTGTATCATGACCATCTAAGTCATCGAACAAATAATGCTTTCTAAATTACTGTGCTTTTCCGTAGGTTCTATTCTATATGATCTCCTAAACGAAAGACGATCCCGGTCTCTCGGTTGATCCTCTCCAACAATGCATTAAGTTTGTGTACAAAAAGAATTTTGGCTCTCTCTGTTTCCTATTATTCCAATCGATTCTTTCATTAACCTTTTTGTTTCCTTTATCCTTGCTTGTTACCAAATCCAAACAATCATTCGTCTTTAACAGCGTTAACCTCAAGAGATTCTTTATCCGCTTTTGCATCCTCTTGCCTAAGAAATTTATCTACCTCAAAATAAATTCATCTAGATTCCTCGTGGATCCCTTTCTGGAGAAATCTTGAAATGAATTTTCCAAAATACCATAAACTGCATCCATCTGAACCATCGATGGATCTAGTCGATCCACAAAAGCCACAACTGCATTGAATCTTTCTAGAAATTTGTGAAGAGTATCTCTACTCCTTTGCTTGATAGTAAGTGTCATAAAATTCTTGGATCGAGAAATGTGGACCTGAAACTATTCAATGACTTTCTCCATAAGATTATTCTAACTTCTAATAGCACCTATTTCCAGCCGCCCAAAACCACACGATAGCTATATCATATAGAAACAATGGGAAGTACTTAGTTATTACTTCTTCCGGTGGCCCAGTACTTCCATATGATGCATATACCTCATCAAGTGAATGGTTACATCCTCCCTCCCATCATAAGCTTCTAAAATCGAAAGTTTGAGGTCTAGTGAATTCCTAATATTCAAAGTAAATTGACTCTGATAGACATAATCTATTGGGACAATCCAACTCCCGAAACTCTTCAAATCATATTCATTCTTTGGTTATCTCCATTCACATGCTGTTGCTAATCACCAAAACCAACATCCAAACCACGTGTCTGCCTCTAGTTACCAAAGTCGAGTTAGCATCGACCTAACTTCCTTGAACAGGGTCAGCCCCTATTTGATCCAATATGATATCCAATCCAGCGTGCATCTTACTTTCATTTCTAGGGTTCAAGCCTTGGGTCCCAGTAGTGTCAACAACTAGTCCAAAGACTCTAAGGGTTGCCCTTGGTTCGCATCGAGTCGATACCAACCTAAGGGTCAGGGTCAGTACCGACCCCTTGTAGAGTAAGGGCAGTTGCCACCGAGTCAACCCTAAGTGTCCGAGTGATGTTAGGTCCAGCTCCAACAGCTCAGTTATGACCATCTAGTTTTTTACTTTGTCCAATCTGATTGAAGAAATTGGTCACTATTTCCTTCTGCCTTTGTAGTAATCCTTCCTAACATTTAAGTCTAGTTTCCAAATCTTTGATGAGTCCATCCATCTCTTCTCGGATGAGATAGACAAAGGGGTTCCTATAGAGAAAGCCTTCTGATTTCCTTTTAATGTAGCTCCTTCAGGTTGAGTACATGTTTTCCTCTTCCAAACTATTGTTTTCTAAGTACAACATTAGATCGAGTAATGTGCTCCTACCTGGGGCATCCAAAATGTTAGACTGGATTTTGGTCAATCAAGCCTAACACTCCAAATATTTAATAATCAAGACCAATCACAGAGAGAAGCAAATCACAGTCACCAAACAGTCACATAAATATATGAAAGTAGTATAGAACACGAGATTTTCATAGTAGTTTAGCAAACTTTTTCCTATGTCCATTTGGTGTAATCTATTATTTAACTGTCGGATTTCTAGCTTAAGTACACGATCTAGAGAAATTGGAGTTGATTTTAGAGTTTGAGTCCCTATATAGTGGGAAATAAAGAAGATAGTCTAAGAAAAAGAGAAGATATCCAAGTAGAAGAGAGACTTTTTTCTGAAGTCCTGATGATCAATTTATTAGGAGTATTAATCAAATAGAATGGTTCATCGTATTACTCAGTCCGAGAATGTGAGATGTCTGGTCCGTGTTCGTACGATTCTCGTTTAGAACATGAATTAGGACGAATTTTTTATATGAAATTAGGACTAAAACCTAGCTATGTTGTATATGACAGTTCTATGATTTTTGTATGATGATAACAAACATATATATTATTATAAATGTGTTTGCTATTGTACTACTCTACTACATCACAAACAGAATTAAATATTTATATTTAAATAGAATACTACTGCACAAGAATTTAAATACTCAAACAATATTTTATTTAAATATAATATTTTATTTCAACATCTGAGTAGTACATATTTTTCCAACTCCTCTACTTGTACATCATTGTAATTCAAGACATTCAATTTCTTATTACATATGTTCCTCACTACAACTCTCAGTCACGTATGTACATACATTGACACACTCAGTTGCACACACTCTCATATATACAATTTCACTCAATGACTCACACTCTATCTTCACACTGTCTTCAGCCTGCTTCACAGTCAGTCCAATATCCTGCTTACCTGTCATGGAAACACACACGGTAATTTGGAACAAAACATTTTTTAAATTCTAGCAGATATAATTTTATTTTAAAATTTATTTTCCATAGAATTTTGGTGTGTTTCTCATCATATTTCATGACTTGATCTGATATGTATATATATATATATCCATCTGTGTCTAGACAGCTTGTGATATTCACAATGATTCATTGTAGATACCACAAGCTAGACAATATCTCTAGTGCTCACATATACATACATACATACATATATATATATATATATATACATATATTCTCTGCACATACATGTATATACATACATGTGTATGTATAAACACATAATTTTATGTAGGGGCAATACGATCAAACATCAGTGGGTGGACATGAACCATGAGTTTCAAGTGACATCACATATGGAGTATCATATATATATATATACACACACACACACACCAAGCATATATATACACACACATACATTTGTGAGTATATATACATATATGTATACATGGATACACATGCACATATCAACTCGCACAAATTCAAGCCAGAGGTCACAAGAACAACAAGCAAGATAACACAAACCAAAATGAACAGCCATGGGTGCATTTCAGGGGAAAAGTGCATAATTCAAAATGGAACAGGAACTCTGTAACGAAAAGGAATTTCGCTCGATCCGAATCAGTCGCTAAACCGACCCAGACCATTCGAAACGCCTGATTGTTTTGAGAACATGACAAATCAAAACGCAGACGGAAGAACATTTCATTGCTATTACAACAATTCCATCAGATTATAAGAATATACAGAGTATGAATAAATATTACACATTATAAAATATCAGAGATTACAAAACATTACATAGCAGCGGAAAATAATACAATACACATCTAGAAGTAATACACGGATACAAAACTTTCCGGATATCGTTCCAGCTGTAAATCAGGATCCTATGAATATAAATCTGCAAAACCAAAACTACTAGCTGCCCGTGTCAAAATAAGGGCACCTAGAGTTTAGGTTAAAACAATAAACTCCAGGTCAGTCATGGGACTGGTATGAGAACTAAAACAGTTGTTTATCTTTATTTTAAAGTTCGGCAAATCAAGGGACCACGTCGTATAACACGGAACGGGTTTCCTCCCAAGAACACCAGTGCATAAAACAACAAAGCGATGCTAAATAAAGAAAAATGAAGCTGTTATAAGACCCAGGTCCCATCACACAATGCAACGCAAGCCGGAGGATAGGGTTTTTACCTTATAATAGCCAAATAATGCTTGATATGTTTAAAACAGATTATTTTGATAGTACTATAAGTGTATAGTGTCAAAACAGTTTCAAATCATAAGTATCAATCATAGACGACATAAGTGCCCCATCCCACTATGTCGCCATACTAGGCTCTACAATCAAAACCGCAAATGTCACGTATTTGGAAATTGGATTTCCATCTATGAACCGAGGCCAGGGATCGTCCTCCACCGATTCGAGACAATCTAGCCTACCATGTCTCAGGAACAGCCACAACTGCCCCATGGATCGTTAGGGCCGGTCCACCGATGTGGATTATTTTGCCTGAACACTGCGTTTCCCCGCCCTATGGGGCGCAAATGAGCCAACGAATGACTCCATCGGACCCGGATCGTCTGATCAAACCAAGGCGCCTCGCAACAGCAACAGCCACATAAGTAAAACTCATTAGGGTGTGTAAAACCACTGACGCCACTTCTAGCTAGAAAGAAACGCATGTCCTCCCTGAAGTCCTCTCCCGTTTCTAGTTCACAACCGGGGTGTGAGGCTCGCGAATTCACGTTACACAAAGCTGTGTCACATAGGCTGTGCTTTGATCATCACCCACAAGACTTTGCTTTTCAACAGAAGCCTTGATCAATTACCACTTAGGCATGCCACACAGGCAATTCACTCCATGCGTTTGATATCCCTCAATATATAACCTCTGAGCTCGTACGTCTCAGAGAAGGGCGTTAAGCAAGAGAATAAATTCTCCGTCGCCAAAAAGATATATATTTAATAGGAATCAACCACACAGAATAAAATCCAATGTCAGACACACAGTCCATTTACAAGTTCGTTCTGGGTCTGAACGAAACCGGAGGCACCTAGTACCCCGCATATCCATCGATCTCCAAGTACGTATGGACGATCACCGACTGATTCCCTCCTCTTGGGTGTACGGCCCAATCAAGATCATCAGTAATCACCCAAACGACGTGAAGACCTCCGGTCTTCAACCACCGTCTTCATCTTCGACACCACGTCGAATCAGTTATTCAGAATGGGATAAACCCGGTCTTTCCGAATAACTCGCGTATATAATATACAAGTGTTACACAAACACAACATATGCTTCATTCCAATTCAGAATATTCTTTTATTCAAATATTCTTATACTTTGGGAAAGGTTCCCATTGGTTTTATCAAAGATAAATTCTTTAAATTTATTCTTTAACCTTCTTTGAATATCAATTCAAACTAGTCGGGATTAGCGAACCACACCGAAGTAATCATTTATTTTATTTCCCAATCCCAACCTATTCATCCCATGAACTAAAACTGGTCATACTTCATATCTAACACCACGGTGTTATTGGTAAATTCAATTACCATTTCACGTTCGAATCTAATTAAAGATTTAACTATCGTCTGGAGCAAAACTGGTGATACTCCATTCTCGATCTTTTCAATCTAATTAAAGATTCATTAAAACTCCACTTAGTTTTAATCTTTAACTGGGTTGAGGAATCAGTGTCATTTAAAACACGGTTCACGATAAACCCAAAATCACATTCCATTAATTATCGGGTTAAAGAACAAGTGTTATTTAAAACACTGTTCACGATAAACCCAAAATCACATTCCATTATCGAGTTAAAGAAAAAGTGTTATTTAAAACACTATTCATGATAAACCAAAAAATCAATACCAATTCAATTCCAATTAAATATCATTTAATTGGTACACTTCATTAAATCTAAATAAAAAGATTTAATCTTTTTCTCAACTGGGCTTAAGAACAGTGTTAATGAAGACACCATTCACGACAAACCCAAATCACATTTGATATTAAATACAAGGCTCTGAATAGAAAATATATCGGCTTATATTCAATATCAAATTCTACGACCAACAAATATCGTACTGGAAATAACGATATATATATCTTTCAAATTCCCATAACAATACCTGTATCATCACGAAATCCAACAACGAAATATTCCGAAGACAATTTCGATTCAAATCCATTCCAATTCAATTATTGGAAATTCTGGTTATATTTCAAAACCATTTCAAATTCACTTTATTTATTTCAAAAATAAATAAAATCTTATTCTAGTTCAAAAGTAGTTCATTTCGATAAAAATCTATTTTTATCTTTTCAAATGTGTAGTTTTTCATCCCAATCATTCACAAATCATTTCTTATGATTTGACACAAATTATTGATATTTTTAATAATTTTATCAAGGCCCGTACAGTCGATTTCCATCAACGGCCATCGAACTGCACTTATAGCGACCTTTTCCCAATTTGATTTGGACATAATTCCAAATCCAACCGTTAGATTTCTAATTTCTAATATTCGTTAGAAAGCTCTTTTCGATACGAACCCAACGGTTCTGGTTTAAGGAGAATCCGACGGTCGGATCTCCCGCAACGTCAATTCGAAGTCAGTGGTCGAAATTCACGAACTGCAGCAGCGCGGCGCGTTCTATTCAGGCCATTATATTATATATATAATATATACTTCATCGATTTCCTTTTAAAACGTATTATATAGATAATTTTAAATTCGTTTTCAAAACGATTTCAACTTCTTTTCAAATTCAAATCAAAATTGAAATTTTCCTTATAAATTCGATTTAAATTCATTTCAAATTGATTTCAATTCAAATCGATTTTTAATTCAATTTCAGTTCGTATTCAATTCCATTCAATTTCAATTAGAATTCATTTCTATTCGATTTCAATTCGAATTCATTTCTATTCAATTTCAATTCGAATTCATTTCTATTCGATTTCAATTCGAATTCATTTCTATTCAATTTCAATTTGAATTCATTTCTATTCAATTTCAATTCGAATTCATTTCTATTCAATTTCAACTCGAATTCATTTCTATTCAATTTATCAGATTTTGAAATCACTTTCGATATTCATTGAAAAATGAATAAAATCGATATAAATATCGTTCGCGTCAAAATGGCGTCAATCTAATCAACACGGCTTCATATATTTCTATTTTCAAATATTCTATTTTAATTATTTCTATTTCAAATATTTCTATTCAAATATTTCTATTCAAATATTTCTATTTCAAATATTTCTATTCAAATATTTCTATTCAAAACTGGAATGAGGCCCAATCAATTACCATAGATTTTACTTCTATGGATTGTCTACAACACATGTTCAAAATAACAACGATAAATAATCAACCATCATCCAAAGTGCATTCTACACTGTATAAGCATCAAATATAAATATCTAACGCTTATAATAATAGCCTGTCAATCAATCGATCGACATACAACTAATTATTGGGATTAGTTTACGTCATATTTCATCCCAATACCCGTGTGGGGTTTCAAACAATCAAACACAGATTTTATTTGTGCAGTTGGGCGATGTGTAAAATTTATCGTCCCAATCAATATCAGTCAAATGTGTGTATATAAACAAATCATCCGATTTGTTATATTTATTTATTTATTTATTCACATTTACGTTAAAAATTATATTTTCAACTATAAAATATTTTTAACTATATAAATATTTTAATTCTTTTCACATCACATCACACAATCAACTACACATCAAAATCAAACAAACAAGCATACAAGCCGTCCATGGTCTGTGGACGACAGGTGTCGGGTGCTACTAAACACCGTCTGCATCCTAGTATATATTTCAACTAGAAAATTAAACTAAAGGTGAGGAGTTCTCACAGAGGGTTCCAGTCCGCCGTGCTTTGCTTTTGAACCGTCTGGATCTACTTGAAGTTCCAATGCAGTCCTTTACATGCTGTTCATAATAAAAATTACATTTTTATTCTATAAAAATTATATTTTTATTCTTCTCATTATATAAAAATTATATTTTTATTCTTCTCATTATATAAAAATTTTATTTTTATTCTTCTATTTTCCTTCCATGAAAAATCTTATCTTTTCTTACATCAAAAAATCAAATCTTTTCTACTAATGTTCATATAAGAAAAATCTATTCTTTTCGCTTGTGTTCATATAAGAAAAATCAATTCTTTTTCTTTACAAATTAAAAATCAAACCTCCTTTTTATGAGAGAAAAAAAATGAAATCCTTTTAATGTTTTTAAAAAATCATTTCTTTTCATTTTACAAAAAATCATATCTTAATACAAGGTTTTGATATACAAATAAAATGAAAATAATATAAAGGAAAAGGAATAAAATGAGTAAACAAACTTACAGCATTGAGGGAGGGGTGGGGGGGGGGGAGTTGTCGAAGTCGCTCACGGTGGGGGGGGGGGGGGGGGGGCTGCTGGTGCCGTCGAAGGTGGATCGTCGGCGTCAGGTGGGGGAGGTTGCGCTCTGGCAGCGGTTGTGGGCCATGGCGTCCAACATCGTCGGATTTTGAGAAAAAGGGGGGTTCGGGTTTCGACTGGGGAGGAAAAGGGGTGCGCCACTGTCGAGTAGGAGGGGGAGGAGAGTCGCTGAAGATCGCCGGCGGGGGGGGGGGGGGGAGGGGGGTCCGGCGAGGTCCGACGGTGGGTAATCGAAGGTGGCGATGAGAATTTGGGGCTAGCGGGTTTCTTTAAATTATTTTTTATTTGACCGTATAAACAGAGAAGGGGGGGGGAAGGTCAACCCTTATATAAATATAAATATATATATTAATTTAATTAATTTATTTTCAAAAAGTAACTTTAAATTTCGATCTCCAAACAAGACCCACCGCCTGTCGTCCCTAGCTAATTACCCTCATTCCGAACACAATGGGATATGTATCGTAAGCTGATTCGATCGTTTCGATTTGTTTTCATCAAAATCAAAATATAACTCTATATATTGAATTTGAGCGCGCATTTCAATTTACTGGGGTCACATACTAACTCGAAAAATTCCAGAAAAATATTTTCTAGCTTCTTATTGACGATACGGTCCTAACAAAACTAGTTTCGTCGAATTCTAAGACCGTTTGAAAAATGGCCAATTTCCAGTCGATTAAAATCAACTGAAACTGGTCAAATGCGTTTTCCTTTGCCACGCTCACATATTGATTCGAAAAATTATGAAATTTGAAACCTAGCAATAATTTGACATCCCGGATCCAACAAAAGTGGTTTCGTCGAAAACCGAGGTCGTTTGCAAAATGGCTATTTTCAATGGCCAGAATTCCATAGCGACTATTCTGAAATTTCAACTGGACATATCTTTTGATTCCCGCTATGAAATTTCAATCTTTAGGATTCGTTGGAAAGATATTCATAAATAGATTCTAATATTATTGGTTTCACTAAAATCCGGTTTATTTTGAATCCTGTACATTCATTTGAACTTTGAAATCTAATTATCGAACTACCGCGCCATTTTCAATTCCTTTATAATTATAATTAAATAATTATTATCTAACGACGATCTATAGAAATATATACGTTCGAATTCTATTCAAAATAAATTTTTTGTTGTTTTTATTTAAAATAATTCATTTTAAATAATCAAAATTCACTAAAATTGCCAAAATAAAAATTTTAAATCGGCTCGGATTTCCGGGTTATTACAATCTCCCCCACTTAAAACTTTTCGTCCCCGAAAAGGAATGAAGCCGAAAGTTGTTTAACTAATCAACTCAACTTTCACTATTTTCACTACGGCTTAAGTTTTTCAACGTTTTAGTTTCTAAAAACTTTTCAAAATTTTCAAAAATTTGGCTAGCACCCTAAATTTTCGAAAAATTTCGCCATAACCTCCCCTGCACCGGGGACTTCGGGATATTTCATATAGCCTCCCATGGCCTTCTTCAATCCAAAAGAAAAAGCCAAGCGGCTAGCCAATCGGCTCATAAAATCACCCAAAACTCAAGAAATACAATAAACATGTATCTATTTGTCGGACAAACAATTGTATACCTCTGCTCTAGCCTCTTTGCTATGACCTGTTCAATGTAAGTACATGTATATGCATGCAAATGCGATAAATTTTCAATACAACTCACTATTTGATTCAATTTGGTTAAAGGTTCAACATTTTAATTAATCAACCAATACTCAAACAACACAATCAGCAATCAATTAGTTGATTATCATTTCAAATTTATAATTCTGATATATAGTTAAAAAGTCAGATTTTTGATGCCAAATCATAACAATAGCCCTATCTAATTTTGGTTCTCACACCAGCCTAATGGAAATATATAGATATCACACCTTCGTCACTCGAATATGAATTCTGATGATGATATATTAATCATCAGAATCACCCCCGGGCGACTAGAGTGTGATTCTATATCTATCCAGTATATTAAAACTTCAAATACACGTGGATCAGTCGTATACGCAAAGTCTATATATACTGGACTGTCCAAATCAATACGAATAAATATTCAAATATGTATAATTGATTTAAATTTTCAAAACAAAAATTGTTTCCACTTTTATTTATCAAAAACACTACTCTTCACACTCGTTCTAGGATACTACTGATCGTATCTCTAACGAGTCATTCCCGTTGGATATTACTAATCCAATTTCTGATGAATTCTTTCATATGGTTCTCACGTGTCTTGTTCTCTGAGCTTTGTAAACCAAAACTCTGATACCAATTGTAACGAAAAGGAATTTCGCTCGATCCGAATCAGTCGCTAAACTGACCCAGACCATTCGAAACGCCGGATTGTTTTGAGAACTCGACAAATCAGAACGCAGACGGAAGAACATTTCATTGCTATTACAACAATTCCATCAGATTATAAGAATATACAGAGTATGAATAAATATTACACATTATAAAATATCAGAGATTACAATACATTACATAGCAGCGGAAAATAATACAATACACAACTAGAAGTAATACACGGATACAAAGCTTTCCGGATATCGTTCCAGCTGTAAATCAGGATCCTGTGAATATAAATCTGCAAAACCAAAACTACTAGCTGCCCGTGTCAAAATAAGGGCACCTAGAGTTTAGGTTAAAACAATAAACTCCAGGTCAGTCATGGGACTGGTGTGAGAACTAAAACAGTTGTTTATCTTTATTTTAAAGTTCGGCAAATCAAGGGACCACGCCGTATAACACGGAACGGGTTTCCTCCCAAGAACACCAGTGCATAAAACAACAACGCAATGCTAAATAAAGAAAAATGAAGCTGTTATAAGACCCAGGTCCCATCACACAATGCAACGCAAGCCGGAGGATAGGGTTTTTACCTTATAATAGCCAAAGAATGCTTGATACGTTTAAAACAGATTATTTTGATAGTACTATAAGTGTATAGTGTCAAAACAGTTTCAAATCATAAGTATCAATCATAGACGACATAAGTGCCCCATCCCACAATGTCGCCATACTAGGCTCTACAACCAAAACCGCAAATCTCACGTATTTGGAAATTGGATTTCCATCTATGAACCGAGGCCAGGGATCGTCCTCCACCGATTCGAGACAATCTAGCCTACCATGTCTCAGGAACAGCCGCAACTGCCCCATGGATCGTCAGGGCCGATCCACCGATGTGGATTATTATGCCTGAACATTGCGTTTCCCCGCCCTATGGGGAGCAAATGAGCCAACGAATGACACCATCGGACCCGGATCGTCCGATCAAACCGAGGCGCCTCGCAACAGCAACAACCACATAAGTCAAACTCGTCAGGGCGTGTAAAACCACTGATGCCACTTCTAGCTAGAAAGAAACGCATGTCCTCCCTGAAGTCCTCTCCCGTTTCTAGTTCACAACCGGGGTGTGAGGCTCGCGAATTCACGTTACATAAAGCTGTGTCACATAGGCTGTGCGTTGATCATCACCCACAAGACTTTGCTTTTCAACAGAAGCCTTGATCAATTGCCACTTAGGCATGCCACACAGGCAATTCACTCCATGCGTTTGATATCCATCAATATATAACCTCTGAGCTCGTACGTCTCAGAGAAGGGCGTTAAGCAAGAGAATAAATTCTCCGTCGCCAAAAAGATATATATTTAATAGGAATCAACCACATAGAATAAAATCCAATGTCATACACACAGTCTATTTACAAGTTCGTTCTGGGTCTGAACGAAACCGGAGGCACCTAGTACCCCGCATATCCATCGATCACCAAGTACGTATGGACGACCACCAACTGATTCCCTCCTCTTGGGTGTACGGCCCAATCAAGATCATCAGTAATCATCCAAACGACGTGAAGACCTCCGGTCTTCAACCACCGTCTTCATCTTCGACACCACGTCGAATCAGTTATTCAGAATGGGATAAACCCGGTCTTTCTGAATAACTCCCGTATATAATAAACAAGTGTTACACAAACACAACATACGCTTCATTCCAATTCAGAATATTCTTTTATTCAAATATTCTTATACTTTGGGAAAGGTTCCCATTGGTTTTATCAAAGATAAATTCTTTAAATTTATTCTTTAACCTTCATTGAATATCAATTCAAACTAGTCGGGATTAGCGAACCACACCGAAGTAATCATTTATTTTATTTTCCAGTACCAACCTATTCATCCCATGAAGTAAAACTGGTCATACTTCATATCTAACACCACGGTGTTATCGGTAAATTCAATTACCATTTCACGTTCAAATCTAATTAAAGATTTAACTATCGTCTGGAGCAAAACTGGTGATACTCCATTCTCGATCTTTTCAATCTAATTAAAGATTCATTAAAACTCCACTTAGTTTTAATCTTTAACTGGGTTGAAGAATCAGTGTCATTTAAAACACGGTTCACGATAAACCCAAAATCACATTCCATTAATTATCGGGTTAAAGAACAAGTGTTATTTAAAACACTGTTCACGATAAACCCAAAATCACATTCCATTAATTATCGGGTTAAAGAACAAGTGTTATTTAAAACACTGTTCACGATAAACCCAAAAATCAATACCAATTAATTCCAATTAAATATCATTTAATTGGTATACTTCATTAAATCTAAATAAAAAGATTTAATCTTTTTTTTCAACTGGGCTTAAGAACAGTGTTAATGAAGACACCATTCACGACAAACCCAAATCACATTTGACATTAAATACAAGGCTCTAAATAGAAAATATATCGGCTTATATTCAATATCAAATTCTATGACCAACAAATATCGTACTGGAAATAACGATATATATATATATATATATCTTTCAAATTCCTATAACAATACTTGTATCGTCACGAAATCCAACAATGAAATATTCCGAAGACAATTTTGATTCAAATCCATTCCAATTCAATTATTGGAAATTCTGGTTATATTTCAAAACCATTTCAAATTCACTTTATTTATTTCAGAAATAAATAAATTCTTATTCTAGTTCAAAACTAGTTCATTTCGATAAAAAACTATTTTTATCTTTTCAAATGTGGAGTTTTTCATCCCAATCGTTCACAAATCATTTCTTATGATTTTACACAAATTATTGATATTTTTAATAATTTTATCAAGGCCCGTACAGTCGATTTCCATCAACGGCCATCGAACTGCACTTACAACGACCTTTTCCCAATTTGATTTGGACATAATTCCAAACCCAACCGTTAGATTTCTAATTTCTAATATTCGTTAGAAAGCTCTTTTCGATACGAACCCAACGGTTCCGGTTTGAGGAGAATCCGACGCTCGGATCTCCCGCAACGTCAATTCGAAGTCAATGGTCGAAATTCACGAACTGCCGCAGCGCGGCGCGTTCTATTCAGGCCATTATATTATATATATAATAAATATAATATATACTTCGTCGATTTCATTTTAAAACGTATTATATAAATCATTTTAAATTCATTTTCAAAACGATTTCAACTTCTTTTCAAATCAAAATTGAATTTTTCCTTATAAATTCGATTTAAATTCATTTCAAATTGATTTCAATTCAAATCGATTTTTAATTCAATTTCAGTTCGTATTCAATTCCATTCAATTTCAATTCGAATTCATTTCTATTCGATTTCAATTCGAATTCATATCTATTCAATTTCAATTCGATTTCAATTCGAATTCATTTCTATTCGATTTCAATTCGAATTCATTTCTATTCGATTTCAATTCGAATTCATTTCTATTCAATTTCAATTCGAATTCATTTCTATTCAATTTATCAGATTTTGAAATCACTTTCGATATTCATTGAAAAATGAATAAAATCGATATAAATATCGTTCGTGTCAAAATGGCATCAATCTAATCAACACGGCTTCATATATTTCTATTTTCAAATATTCTATTTCAAATATTTCTATTTCAAATATTTCTACTCAAATATTTCTATTCAAATATTTCTATTCAAATATTTCTATTTCAAATATTTCTATTCAAATATTTATATTCAAATATTTCTGTTCAAATATTTCTATTCAAAACTGGAATGAGTCGCAATCAATTACCATAGATTTTACTTCTATGGATTGTCTACAGCACATGTACAAAATAACAACAATAAATAATCAACCATCATCCAAAGTGCATTCTACACTGTATAAGCATCAAATATAATATTTGATGCTTATAATAGCCTGTCAATCAATCGATTGACATACAACTAATTATTGGGATTAGTGCATGTCATATCTCATCCCAATACCCGTGTGGGGTTTCAAACAATCAAACACAGATTTTATTTGTGCAGTTGGGCGATGTGTAAAATTTATCGTCCCAATCAATATCAGTTAAATGTGTGTATATAAACAAATCATCTGATTTGTTTATATTTATTTATTCACATTTACGTTAAAAATTATATTTTTAATTATAAAATATTCTTAACTATATAAATATTTTAATTCTTTTCACATCACATCACACAATCAACTACACATCAAAATCAAACAAACAAGCATACAAGCCGTCCATGGTCTGTGGACGACGGGTGTCGGGTGCTACTAAACACCGTCTGCATCCTAGTATATATTTCAACTAGAAAATTAAACTAAAGGTGAGGAGTTCTCATAGAGGGTTCCACTCCGCCGTGCTTTGCTTTTGAACTGCTGAACCGTCTGGATCTACTTGAAGTTCCAATGTAGTCCTTTACACGTTGTTCATAATAAAAATTACATTTTTATTCTATAAAAATTATATTTTTATTCTTCTCATTATACAAAAATTATATTTTTATTCTTCTCATTATATAAAAATTATATTTTTATTCTTCTCATATATGGAAATCATATTTTCCTTCCATGAAAAATCTTATCTTTTCTTACATCAAAAAATCAAATCTTTTCTACTAATATTCATATAAGAAAAATCTATTCTTTTTCTTTACAAATTTAAAATCAAACCACCTTTTTATGAGAGAAAAAAAAATGAAATCCTTTTAATGTTTTTTAAAAAAAATCATTTCTTTTCATTTTACAAAAAATCAGATCTTAATACAAGGTTTTGATAAACAAATAAAATGAAAATAATATAAAGGAAAAGGAATAAAATGAGTAAACAAACTTACAGCATTGAGGGAGGGGGGGGAGTTGTCGAAGTCGCTCACGGTGGGGGGGGGGAGGCTGCTGGTGCCGTCGAAGGTGGATCGTCGGCGTCAGGTGGGGGAGGTTGCGCTCTGGCCGCGGCCGTGGGCCATGGCGTCCAACAGCGTCGGATTTTGGGAAAAGGGGGGGTTTGGGTTTCGACTGGGGAGGAAAAGGGGCGTGCCACCGTCGAGTAGGAGGGGGAGGAGAGTCGCTGATGATCGCCGGGGGGGGGGGGGGGGGGCAGCGGGGTCCGGTGAGGTCCGGCGGTGGGTAATCGAAGGTGGCGACGAGAATTTGGGGCTAGCGGGTTTCTTTAATTTATTTTTTATTTGACCGTATAAAGAGAGAAGGGGGGAGGAAGGTCAACCCTTATATAAATATATATATATATGTATATATATTAATTTATTTTCAAAAAGTAACTTTAAATTTCGATCTCCAAACGAGACCCACCGCCTGTCGTCCCTAGATAATTACCCTCATTCCGAACACAATGGGATATGTATCGTAAGCTGATTCGATCGTTTCGATCTGTTTTCGTCAAAATCAAAATATAACTCTATATATTGAATTTGAGCGCGCATTTCAATTTACTGGGGTCACATACTAACTCGAAAAATTCCAGAAAAGTATTTTCTAGCTTCGTAATGACGATACGGTCCTAACAAAACTAGTTTCGTCAAATTCTGAGACCGTTTGAAAATTGGCCAATTTCCAGTCGATTAAAATCAACTGAAACTGGTCAAATGCGTTTTCCTTTGCAACGCTCACATATTGATTCGAAAAATTATGAAATTTGAAACCTAGCAATAATTTGACATCCCGGATCCAACAAAAGTGGTTTCGTCGAAAACCGAGGTCGTTTGCAAAATGGCTATTTTCAATGGCCAGAATTCCATCTGAAATTTCAACTGGACTTATCTTTTGATCCCCCCTATGAAATTTCTATCTTTCAGATTCATTGGAAAGATATTCACAAATAGATTCTAATATTTTTGGTTTCACTAAAATCCGGTTTATTTTGAATCCTGTACATTCATTTGAACATTGAAATCTAATTATCGAACTACCGTGCCATTTTCAATTCCTTTTATAATTATAATTAAATAATTATATTCTAACGACGATCTATAGAAATATATACGTTCGAATTCTATTCAAAATAAATTTTTCGTCGTTTTTATTTAAAATAATTCATTTAAATAATCAAAATTCACTAAAATTGCCAAAATAAAAATTTTAAATTGGCTCGGATTTCCGGGTTATTACAAACTCATGAACAAAGAAGTGGTGCATAACAAACTCAAATATGTAGCACATGACCAGACAAGCCAAATACATATGGTCAAGGCGAAGTACACAAGTAACATGTGTACAAATGTAGGCCAGGCTACAAGTAAATACTGAATGCTCAAGAACATGTCATTGCAACTCAAATTTAAAGCCTACTAAGTCAAAAATGGTAGCAGCGGTGAAGAAATCCACATGACAACAATTAAAGGAATGTCAAACACACACACATATATATGTATATAACTATATATATATATACACATGTATCTTTTGTATTACCAGATATTTTCATGGGCAAGTATAAAAGATGAAACTGGTCAGAGCTTGCAATAGTGAAACAAGGTGGAGCAGCATGGTCAATAGAGCTGTATGCACATAAACATATACAAACGTCTCATGTTTGAAAACACAACATAAACATACAAAAAAATGAAATGGCTCAGAGATTATGATTTGCTACAACAAGGTAGATTGGTGCAAATACAAGGAATGGACGAGGCGTGAATCAATAGCATCAAGCCAATGTACACTAGACCATACAAGAGCAAATGCACACATGGTTGCTACAAGACATGTGTGCACAACTTCAAATTTTCGTGCATAGTAAAACAAGCTCAGAAGTATACCAAATATGCACAGATTTACACAAGAGCATGTGTACCCAAATGAACTTGTTGAGATGATCATGCCAAGCTACGTCATAAAATTTATTTGCTAAATCAATACTCAATTTGTTTCAAAAATCTATTGAGTGCAAATGGGAAGAGTACATGTTTTTCACAGGTGGCATGAAGAATGTTTGGAAAGATATCACTTCAAATGGTTCTAGAAATGTATACATATTCGGAAAGTCACAAGTGGAAACAAACCCAAGTGTGCAAACATGCACACACACACACATATACACATACACAGCTGAATATAAGTATATATATATATATATATATGCATGTATATATATATATCAATAATCATGCACAAGGGAAAGAACAAATCAGCCCAGTTTCAACATGTATGCAAACAGGTTTAAGCCAAAGTGGAACAATTAAGACCAAGTTTTCGAATATACATATATCGACCAAGGAAAATCAATTCGAATGGCTCCAGGCATCAACAAATTCAAGAAATCACCGTGAATAATTTTTGGCAAGCTATTTTATTGTCTTTAGTTTTAGTCAGTTTTAAAATTGGCAAACAATCTTTGGGAAATGTTTGTTTTATCCATTAAAGCATCACAAATATTAATCAATGAAATTGAAGAGTCATTTCTGGAAAGTATTCAAATTTGCGAGGGCCAAAGAAATTTTTCCAAAAAATAGTTTCTATTTGTTTCCAGAATCCAGCAAACATTTTTAATCAAGAAAATCATTCCATGTTTTCCAACAATCATCAGAAAATTCACGGGATTTAAAACATTCCAGAAATCAAAGATGGTATTCACGACAACAAATAAATTCAAGGATTTCATGCATTGTTATGAAGCCCGGGTCACATATTTTAGGCATGATATCAATTCAAATGTTCCCAGAAATAAATCAAGCAATCAACGCAATATCAATGTCATGACAATCACGCAAGTTTTCGAAGCTGAGAAATTCAACAGGAAACTCACGCAAATCAATCACAAAAATCAAGCAACAAATCATTCAAGTCATCCGTGGAAATCAGAGAAATGATTAGTGGTTTCTAAACCCTATATATGACACATAATTCATCACAGGAAATTTCTATCAAAAAACCAAGGAAAAAATTCGAAGAGCAAACAATTTCAAGGTAGAAATACTCATGGATTGTTTTCGATCGCAAGCCGAATCAACCGAGCAAGGACAACGATACTTGAAGTTCATTAGAGAATCAAATTTCAGCAACAACCAAGTCGCGTTTCGGAGCTATGAAGAAAACCCTAATTTTTAGGGTCGGCCATTGAAGATAAAAAGGGAAAGCCAATATTTTAAAGTGGAAATATAGCGGCCGACTTTGTTTTAATTTAGGAAGGGGTTTTATTTTTATTTTTATTTTGAAGTGTTTTAAATTTTGTTGTAAATCGATCTTCACAGTTTTCTAGTTTGTCTGTAAAACTAAGGGCTTTCTAGTTTGTCTGTAAAACTATGGGTTTTCTAGTTTGTTTATAAAAGTAGAGTTTACTAGCTATAGGATTTATAGTTAAGGTTTACGGATTACAAGTTTGTAATTCAGGAAAAATATGATCTTGGGGATCGCTTTTGAGCATATGATTAGAGCAGGAGCAGGGTTTGCGAGTTTACAGAGTTTTGTAAGTGGGATATGTTTTATTACCTAGTAGAAATCTAGGGAATGCAACAGTAGGCAAGTAGGGTTTCCCGAAGCTGGGTAAAATCTGTGTTATTTACTTTCTACATTTATTTTTTCTATTATAATCTATGTTGTGATATTTTTAATATCTCATAAAAATCTAATAAACCCTATTCACCGCCCTCCAGGATTAATCTAGATAAAACAAGTGGTATTAGAGCAGGTATTTTCTATTAACTCTAAAGTAATGGTGTTCCCTAGTTGTCAATCGAGTGAGAGTCAGTCTAGTCATATTCCAACTATTTTTAATGGTACAGATTTTTTTTTTTAAATTGGAAGTCAGTAATGGAATTCTATTAAAATCTGTTAATATTAAATCTTGGGATATTGTTATTAATGGGTATGATATGATAAATAGGGATGACATTGGGTTTAATTCTGTTGTTACACATATTTTGTATTCTTATGTTGATGATGACCAATATAGCCTTATCTCCTATTGTTTGACTACACAGGAAATCTGGGAAACTCTCAATACACTGTATGAAAGAAAAGACAACTACTCAAAACCCGAGAAGGTCAACTCAGATTCAGAAATATGTCTGAAAGGAGAAATAGATGAAAATTCAGATAAATCAAACGATGGAGACTCAACAGACGATGAGGCAGGAAATTTCTCATATGAAGATTTAGTTTATACGTGTACTGATTTAGCTAAATCTATTGATAATCTCCAATTTAAAAACAAAATTTTGAAATCTAAAAATCATGAGTTGACTAGAAAAATTTATATTTTGGAATCAAATTATAAAATGTCAAGAAGTCTTTAAACTCTGTTTGCGAAAATTGTTTGAATTTGAAAATTGATCTTGTTCAGCAAAAAGAAAATAATCAAAAACTTGAAAATGAAGTCCTGATCCTAAAAGAGAACAAGATTGAGCTTATAAGTACAAATAATTTTTTGCAAAAAGAATTTGAAGATTTTTAGACGACTGAAAATTCCAAATATGAAATTGCTGAGAAACAATTTTTTTTGGAAAACCGAATTGATTTTGAATGAGCTTGAAAGGGAGATCAAAAGATTCAAAAATTAAGGAAAATTTGAGATTGAAAAGCAAAATCAATTTGTAATGACCCGCATTGGCAGAGGTATTATAATTAATTTATTTAATTATTTAAAAGGTGATTATAAGGATTTAATGGTCGTGGAATAAAATAATAGTGAATATTTAATTAAAATAATAAATTAAATAATATATTTAATTCTGAAATAATCAGAATTGGCTGAAATGGCGATATGGTGTGAACTGGATCATCTGTGATATTTAATTCAACTTGGAATTGAACTTGAATAACGAATATATTATATAAACGACAGTTTGAACGTAGAGTTATAATATAATTAAAATCGAGCTCGAAATGGCACTGTAGTTCGTAAATTGGCGATTCGAACTTCAAACGAATATACAGAAGCCGTTTCAAATCGGATTTCTGTGAAACAAGAAACGTGTGGAGCTGGTGGAGTATATCTTTCTAGTGGAAGAGAAAAATCGGGATTTCGTTGTGTAGATTTTGATTTATGTCCAAATCAAATTTTAGAAAAGTCGCTGTGGAATTCCTTTATAATTTATAAAGGAATTATTTATATTTTAAAAAGGAATTTCAATATAAATCGAATATCGGGTTGACCCAGAAGTGAATATCGAGTTAGAAATTCATATAGGAATATTCTAGAGCTGTATGGTATTCCTCTGCGAATATATATGATAATATTTAATTTTAAATATTTAATTCAATTATATTTAAATATATTTATATATTTAAATGGGTCATTCAGAGCTTTAAAAATAGTCAGTTTTGCAAACGAACTCGGAATTCAACGAAACTAATTTTGTTGGATCCGCAATATTAAATAGTTGTTAGATTTCCAGTTTCGTGATTTTTAGAGTCACTGTGTGGCCGTACGGATTTTTAGAGTGAGAAACAGTCAGTATTTCGACGGTTAAAAATACGCTGTGTAAGCAAACGGAGTCGGAATTCGACGAAACTAGTTTCGTTGGGACCGTAATGTCAAACTATAGCTGCATGTCGATTTTCATGATTTTTAGATATCGTGTGTGAGCACACGGATTTTTTGAAGACCAACAAAAGCAACGGTTGATAAAATAAAATATAAATAAATCAATAAAATAAAATATCCTAAATTTTTGGTGAACCTAAGCAAGGCCACGCTCATCTCATTTCAGCCACTCCTCAGGTAATTAAAACGCAAGACCAGAATCCTCATTTCACAAACCCAAAACGCTGAAAGAAAATCCAAAAGAAAAATCATACAAATTTCATATAAATCCTATAAATCATTCTATAAGTATATATGGATTTAGAGAGCAAGGAGCGTCGATTCTGGGTGGAAAACGTACAGTGCGACGCTGATTTCTTGCATTGAAAACAATACCGTGGCCCTAGGGTTTGAAGATTCTGGTAATTTGAGTAGTAATTAGGGATTTGGTTGTTGTAAGTAGTTAGAGGGGATCGAATGGAGATTGTGTACAAAGATTGGGTGGATTCGGGTGTTAATGTGTCGCGACCTGTACTTGGGAGGAGCGAACGCATTTTGTGATAATGGTTTGAGTTGCTCAGAAATGGCATGAATAGGAAGAGTGCGAGATGAGAGGAAGATCGGTGGAATTTGTTGGAAGTTTTATTGAAGAATGGAAAGCTCGGTCGATGCAAAAGGTTGTGCAATGGCTATGTTTTGGGTTCCTGGAGTTCGTGATATCTTTGGGGAAGAAGGGATTGCAGAAGCGGGTTGGGGATTTAAGTGGGCCCAGGAAAACAATTGGGGTGAGGCCCAAAACCATTTAAAAGCCAAGTTTGTTCATTTATTTAATTAAATATATGTTTCAACTTGTAAATTAAATATCTCGCACATACTTTGTCAGTTTTTCGAACGGTCAGATCCGTTAGGATCGTATGGACGAGAGCTTCATAACGAAGCTGACTGGGAGTGGATTGGGGCTCGTATGAATTTATGGCGAAATAAATTGTTTGATTCAAATCAAACAAACAGTTTATCGTTCTTTAACAATGAACTACCAATGTGAGTAAATCTCACTAACTCTGAACAGTTTATAATTTCATGTTGTATTTTTAAACTGTTAAATGTTGGCTGATTGACTGTGTGTTGACTGTTTGATTGAACTGCTAGTCAGTTAGTTGAATTTCTATATTGATTCTGTTTAACAGAATATTTCATATTGAACTGAAAAGTGATGTTGATTATATTGTGTAACATCTGTGGATGCAGGGAGACAGGTTGGAGGAATCCAACTGGATTCCTCAACATTTATTTTACTGTGATTTATATATTTTGATATATGATGTGATATATAATCTGTTGTTGATTATGTGTGTTTGGACGATACTTATCGTTGTTATATGGGATGTTAAATACTATAAGAAATACTGGATGTGGGAAAGGGGATTTTCAAAGCGTATTTTGAAAATGAATTATTTATATAAAATCGATGGATTTTATATAGAAAAGGAAAAGGATTTTTATAAAAGAAAATAATTATAAAATCGCAGGATAAGTTATAATAAAAGGAAATATTATTGGTTAGAATAAATAGAATAGAATAAAGGAAATATTTATTGGCTAGATAAATAGAATAAGGAAAAGGCATATTTATTTGTTAAATAAATAGGGTTATTAAAGGAAACATTTAGAATAAATAAATAGGATATTAAACGAATTATTTATTTAGGAAATGAATAAGTTATGATAAAGGGATATTGACTTAGAAATTGAATAAGTTATAAAAGAGATGTTAAGCAAAATAAATGGAATAAAGGATTTTCTATTTAGAAAATAAATAGAAGAGTTAATCGAACAGAGTAAATCAAATAGAGTTAAGCAAAATTAGAAACTGACTAGAGATTAGTAAATTGAATGGTTTTCTAAGTGTCGATCTGATGTTGGTTTCGGCCTTCGGGGTTTATACTTAGAGAATTTGTTCTCCTACTAGTTTACAGTCAGGGACTGATAGTTGTGAAATGATAGTGATATGTAAATAACAATGGAAATGTTTTCCAGTGTTAATAACGTATATTTTCTAAACATAGAAAATAAGGAAATATGAATATATATATAGATATATAGATATATATATATATGATTGATGATTGATAGATAGAATTTTCATTTGGAAATGATATCGTTGTTTGCACACGTATTTTTCCTCGATAGTTAAATCACAGACTATCGAAGTTTTGACCAATTTACGTTGTTAATATGGAGAGACCGGTTGGATTATCATCCAAAGAACCACTCTGTATTGGCATAAGCATTGTGAATCATATGTGCCAAAGATAATGGAAGACAGAGTAAAGTGCAAGGGCTATTGTATAAGTCTTAGATAACAGTGCCTAAGATGGATGTACTGAATAGTGCCTTCGGTTCATCTTGCTTCTGGATGACTTGTATGGATGAATGTATGACATAGTATTGCCAGAAAGGTCGCGTACATTGATTTCTTCAACCGTACCAAGAGTGGAAGCGGAGAAGGAAACTTCTTTTAGCTGACACGTAATGTATGGATGTAGACGTCAATCGGTGATTTGATGGATTTGACGATTTGACATTCGAAGTGAATCTGATGTGATGATGAAGCGTAACCTCAAGCCTCATCAACCGGTAAATGACAGAAATCGGGCTGGCAGCATGGCTAAGTCGATCGCTCCGAAGTAGGGTGTATAATCACCTGATCTAGAGTTTCACTTATTTCTAAAAATCTATTGTTGATGATGTCCCATTCGGGAAACGGTTGCTGATCCCAACCGTGGGTGATATACATTCGATACACTCAAGCGAAATGAGCGGTCGATCATGTGTGGCCGGGTTGCAAGATGTTCTTGTTGAACCCAGTGTATTCCTCTCTAGAGGTACACTAGCGAAAGGTGGTTCCATACCTTGTCATAGTTGGAAATCCATTACCCAATACGTGCTTGCGGTTTTTGATTGTATACTATATATGTAGAACGTGAGATGAAAGCGTTTCTGCTAGATGATTATTATATTGTGGTTGATAGACATTATTATAATATCAAAAGGTTTTTGATATAAAAATAATTTGGATTCTCATAAGGGAAAAACCCGTTCTGTTATACGGCGTGGTCTTATGAGATATCATTTACCTGCTTGAACTGTTTTAAACTGTTTTACTCATACCAGTCCCATGACTGACCCAGAGTTTATTTTGTTTTGTTTTCCCTAAACTCTTGGGTACCCAATTTTGTACGGGCAGTCAAGTAGTCGGGATTTACAGATACATGAAGAGCTGGAGCAAGAGGCTTCAAGATCATATAGCTATTTTTTATTTCCGCTGTGTTGTAAGTGATGTACTTGATAATGATATGTATATTCAAGTAAAACCTTTATTTCAAGGATATGTTATCTATTATATGTTATTCGTTCCGCTGTGAGGTTCGTGTTACTCTGATGTTGTGTTCTTCTTCTTCTTCTATTCTAAGTTTCTATCTTATCTTTCCTCACCCTCTAATTTCTTTCATTAATCATCCGGGTTTTTCGATGTTTGGTTAGTCATCATTGAGTTTATGGAGATAACCAAAGTCATCAAAAACCCGGGTCATTACAGTTGGTATCAGATCTTAAGTTAAGTATTACCTTGGCTCTGTGGCGTGACTCGGTAGAGATAGGGTTAGTGATACCCTAGATTGAGTTTGAGTGTATATATATGAGTGAACGTATTTGGTATTTGATATAAAAGTTTGTTTTATATTGTGGAGATTTATTGGTTGAGTTGTTTATGAGTTTTGGTCGATCAGTTTGATCCACTGTATCGGTAGGGATTTTGTAAACTCTTGAATACGATGAATCGTCATGGTATATTTTGAAAAGAGGGTAAATGAAATAATTTTACCCAAATTATATTTTTGATATAAAGGATTTATATTGGAATGATTATAATATATTAGATATATTGGTTGTTATTATAATCGAGTAAGATTATAAATTAAATGCTTATGTAAATAACCAATCAGAATTCATGTAAGTGAAATATGTGGAATCAGATGAGTAAATCTAAAATTTAAACCAGGAATTGAATTAAAATTCTGGAAAAAAATTGGATAAGTGTTTGTAAATAGATTTGGATTAAAAATAAGGAAAATTTAAGATCCTGGGAGATTTTAAATTGTTTTACAAGCAGTGTGAATTATATTTTGAAATGAATTTCAAAGTGGAAATGTTTGGAAATGGTTTTATAGTACTGAACGCACTTCGATCGCTGGAAAATAGATTCTGATGATGACAACTGCATCATCAGTATTCATTTTCGAGTTGTAAGTGACGAATTACTACCAGATAAAATGTTTTGAATTTGTTTTGGGAAAGACAAGTTGTGTTGAATTTCAAAAAGGAAAATTTGATTTTTGAAAAGAGTAATCTGTTTAAAAACTCCCAGGGAAAGACTGTTTGAATTAAAAACAAATTTAACAGAAATTTGTGAAAGCAAATTTGAATTAAAGTAAAGCCAGTAAAGTGGTAACTGAGATTGAATTAGAATGATATCAAGACAAATTGGATTGTGAGATTCAAATTTGAAGTGTAATGTGATAATCAAGTTAAGAGTTGGGAATCGAGAAGAAACTCGAGTTGAAATGATATTTGGCTCGGATATAAGCGAATGGTTGTGTTGTGGATAAAACCAGATTGGAATTTGATTGGGATGATCCTGGTATCCGCTAAATTGATAACAGGTGGAAAGGATAAAATGATATGCGGACAAAAGGTACAAGTTTATATTTCTGTTGGCAAAGGTATTATAATTAATTTATTTAATTATTTAAAAGGTGATTAAAAGGATTTAATAGTCGTGGAATAAAATAATAGTGAATATTTAATTAAAATAATAAATTAAATAATATATTTAATTCTGAAATAATCAGAATTGGCTGAAATGGCGATATGGTGTGAACTGGATCATCTGTGATATTTAATTCAACTTGGAATTGAATTTGAATAACGAATATATTATATAAACAACAGTTTGAACATAGAGTTATAATGTAATTAAAATCGAGCTCGAAATGGCGCTGCAGTTCGTAAATTGGCGATTCGAACTTCAAACGAATATACATAAGCCGTTTCAAATCGGATTTCTGTGAAACAAGAAACGTGTGGAGCTGGTGGAGTATATCTTTCTAGTGGAAGAGAAAAATCGGGATTTCGTCGTGTCGATTTTGATTTATGTCCAAATCAAATTTTAGAAAAGTCGCTGTGGAATTCCTTTATAATTTATAAAGGAATTATTTATATTTTAAAAAGGAATTTCAATATAAATTGAATATCGGGTTGACCCAGAAGTGAATATCGAGTTAGAAATTCATATAGGAATATTCTAGAGTTGTATGGTGTTGGCTCGCTTTTTGACCAAGCCACCTAGGATCATTCATAAGAAGAAAGCATGAAACTACATTTTCTAAGAATATGAAGGAATGGATCGCATCATCGACTCGCCCGATGACGGATCGCATGCTATCGACTCGCCCACCATCGGATCGCGTCTCGACGGATCGCCCCTATTTCATCAGCGAAACGACATCTTTATGCGATCCGATCCATGCATATGTTGTTTCCCAGTATTGATCGATCCGATCACCTGATGCGAGGCGAACCCTCTGACCCGTTCAAGCGTGAGCTGGTCTTCAGCGATCCGAGACGCACGGATCTGGCGACATGTGTCCCTAACCGTCATTTGGACCAATTCTCCCCATCTGCACGATCCGATTTTCAAGCAGATCGCGACACCTGTCCACAACGGCTAATTTGACTATTTCCTCAACGGTGGCGATGCCATCCGATGTTCTCGGGATTCGTGCCACGTGTAACCACGATCCGCCTGACAAAATCAGCTATAAATAGCCCGGAGCTTGGCATTTTTGGGGATCTTTTTGGCAATATTGAGTACTGAATCCGCCATTGTTGTCAAAATACTAAAATATTGAGAGAAGTCCTTGATTGTATTAGCTTTCAAAGTATAATCAATAATATATAAAGTGGATGTAGGCTCGTTAACGCCGAACCACTATAAATTCTGTGTGTTATTTCCTTTTTTCTCATTCTTCAGTTGAAACTCTATAATCTTCAGAACAATTTGGGTGTTAGGTCCAAATTTTGATCTAACATTTTGGTGCTTTCACCGAGAAGACAATCCTAAAGTTTCACTATTCGGTTCCTTGAAGATTCCAATGATTCGGATCTCATGGCTGGAAAAAGATCTAAGGAAGCACAAGCTTCACAGACCAACGAAACAATCGAAGAAAGTGTGCACGAGCTGGGCAATGAAGAAACTCTGGATCGCAGGGCGCAGGGGGCGAACCGATCCGACGAAGACACCACGCTCCGAGTCGACGAAAACGAAACGATCCGGACTGCTGAAGGGGTTGTTACTCGATCCCGAGGGAACGCCTCGCACCCTCCGCACACTGCGACCGCGAATCGACCTCAAAGGGGCGCTGCGAGCCGCCACCCAGGAACCGTAGCGATCCGAATTGATGATCAGACTACAACTCAACCTGGAAAGGAGCCTATGGCTCGCTCCTACCGTCCTGGCCCCTCTGCTCGACCCGGCTCAAGCTCTTTGCGCATAAGAGAAGGTGATGACGATCAATATGATCCTGCTGCTCCCGTTACTAAGGGGGATCTTTCTCGCTTTTCTGAAATGTGGGAGAGGTTATTTGATGAATTGGCTGCCCAAAGGCAGGAAAGTTCCGTCCTGCGACAAAATTTGACTGCTATGGATAGAAGACTTGATGAGCTTGCAAGGCAAAGAACATCGCCGGTTCGTCCACTCACTCCAGGATATTTTTCTTCGTCTGAGGAATCGCCTAGACCTCCGCGACGACCGTATGAGAGAGCCGAAAACATAGAGCAGCTTCGGTTCGGAACCCTGCCATCACAGGAAGAAGAAGCGCTGGAGGCGGGGCCCTCAAACCGTAACATGAACGATCAAGCCGCAGCTCCCAGGGCTCGAGATGTAGGCAGTCCCGTACGTAACAGACTACCTCGGCCCTGTCGTCGCACACATACTCATGATAACAGGGGGCAACGAAGCCCTATCCGAGCCCCAGATTTCGTGACTGCTCCCGGAAGAGAGATTAGAGAACCCCGCCGAGCCAGAGGCACTGACCCTGAACCTCCTTTGACCAGCGCAAATGTTGCAGCCATGATCCACCAGATCCTGGCAGATAGCCGTGGTCAACGGAATGAAGATTGGGGGATCGACCGCAGTCACACCCCTTTCACTGATGATATTTTGGATGCGACTTTTCCAAGGCGTTTCAACATGCCACAAATGAACCGATATGCGGGTAGGTCTGATCCTGTCCAGCATCTGATGAGATACTCTTGGTCAATGACCGCTGCCGCAGCCTCTGACGCTGTTAAGTGCAAAGCATTTCCAATATTCCTGGAGGATGTGGCTTTGTTATGGTTTACTCGCTTGCCGGCGAGATCGATTTCTAGCTTCAGGGAGTTGAGTGAGAAGTTCGTAGAACAATTCTGTATCTACACACAGAAGACGAAAAGTGTGATCGATTTGTTCCTTGTCAAGCAGCGACCAGGCGAGAGTTTAAGGGTGTACCTAGATCATTTCAATTTGGCCACTACTAAGGTTAAAGATCCCCATGAACCGACCGTTGTCGCAGCACTGATTGACGGAGTATATAAGGACACTGAATTTGGGAGGTACCTGGCAGGCAAACCGCCCCACACTAGAGAGTTATTCTACGAGAAAGCCAACGTACATTTACGCTGGGAAGAGGTATATGCTAACCGAAAGGCTAAAACAACTGATAAGGAGGAAATCCAAAGCAATGTCGCCATCAAACAGACGGGAGACAGCTCGGGGAAAGTTGAAGTTAATGTTGGGAATCAGAATCAGGGTGGTCGTCAGCCAGGTAACAACAATAATAATGGTAACGGCAACAACCGGAAGAGGAACCGAGGGAACGACTCCCAGAGAAGGACTCGTCCCAGGGCCTTTGAAAGTTATACACCAATAAATGATACTCTGGAAAATATCTTCATGGATGCTTATGAATTCCTCCAAAATAAGAGGCCACCTCCCAGAGAGTCGACAGAGAAAGAGCGTGAAACAGGGAAGTTTTGTCTCTTTCATCAGATTCACTGCCATTCGACAAATGAATGCCGTCACCTAAGAGATGTAGTCAAAAGGCTGCTTCGAGAAGGAAAGTTAGATGAATACAGAGTGACGCCCAAAGACAGGGGGCAAGCAATACAGGCCCCAAATCAGAACCAGAATCAACTTGCTTCTAGGCCGACTGCCCAGCAAAAGGGAAAGAACATTGTTATCAATACCGTAATCGGAGGACTTTATCTCGCCGGGCATAGTTCCAAGGCATTGGATCAATACGTCAATGCAGCCAAACAACACCTCGAAGTAGGGGAGTGTAGCAACCCCGAGGACAGTATCCTGGTGAAGCAACAAAAGATGATGACCGACGATGTCGTCTTCCGAGAACGAGAAAGCATCGGAGTTCATGCTCCGACTGAAGATCCGTTTGTAATTACAGTACCTATTGGACCAGCCACTGTTCATAAGGTTTTAGTGGACAACGGGAGTTCTGTCAACATTCTTTTCAAAAGGACATTTGATCAGATGAATCTCGAAATAATAGACTTGAAGCCCTGCCAAGGATGGATCCGTGGATTCAACGGAGCATCCACCGCTCCAATGGGTTATGTAGAGTTACCAATTACACTTGGGGAAGGAGAACGCCAGAGAGTGAGAATCCTTCCCTTCGTGGTTTTGGATGTTGAATCGCCCTACAATGCCTTCTTGGGCCGACCGGCCCTCGCAAAGTTTAGAGCCTGTATAGCCCCCTAGTGCTTGTTATTGAAATTCCCCACCGAAGCTGGCATTGGTATCGTCAGAGGGGATCAAGTTGCTGCGCGAGCATGTTATGTTGCCGAACTAAAGTTACTTCGCAATGGAGGGGATATTGAAACTAAAGGCACTTCTCCCCCTACGGGGGCGGAGACCTTATAGCAACCAAAGAGGATAGTCGTTGGAGAGTCGCCCAGAGAGATGCCCAAGGATATAGATCCCAGAGAGGATCAAGAACCCGGGGGCAGAATGGCGACTCCCAACGAGACAACTGTGGATGTTCCGATCGATGACAGTGACCCAGAGAAGGTCCTTAAGATTGGATCCCAGTTAAATCCGAATCTCGCTAAAGAATTGACGGATTTCTTAAAAAACAACTTGGTTGTATTTGCTTGGACCCACGCGGACATGTGTGGGATATCCCCATCAATCATGAGCCATTCCTTAAGCATTGACCCTAAACATCCTCCAGTAAAGCAAAAAAGGCGAATGTTGGGCCCAGAGAGGTCCGCTGCCTTGAAAGAAGAAGTTGGAAAGCTAAAAAGTAATGGATTTATCAGAGACTCGACCTACCCAGACTGGATTTCGAATCCAGTCCTGGTAAAGAAGGCCAACGGGAAGTGGCGAACGTGTATCGACTTCTCGGATTTGAACAAAGCTTGTCCAAAAGATAGTTTCCCGTTGCCTCGGATTGACCAGTTGGTAGACTCGACGGCAGGTCATGAGCTTCTCTCATTTATGGATGCTTACTCAGGATACAACCAGATTCCGATGCATGTTCCAGATCAAGAGCACACTAGTTTTATCACGGATCTGGGATTATATTGTTATGTGGTGATGCCCTTTGGCTTGAAGAATGCGGGTGCTACATATCAACATTTAGTCAACAGAATGTTTTATAACCAGATCGGGAAAACAATGGAAGTATACGTCGACGATATGTTAGTTAAGTCCAAGCAATCTTCTCAACACACTACTGACTTGGCAGAGATGTTCGGCATTCTTCGAAAGTACGGAATGAAACTCAACCCAACCAAATGTTCGTTCGGTGTTGCTTCTGGAAAATTCTTGGGATTCATCATCAGTTCCTGTGGTATTGAGATTAATCCAGACCAGATCGCGGCAATCAGAGACATTCAGGAACCTAGGCAAATTAGGGATGTGTAAAGCCTTGCCGGAAAAGTGGCTGCATTAAGCAGATTTATCTCCAGGGCTACGGATAAGTGTATCCCATTCTTCGAATTAATAAAGCGAGGAAAACGCCACTTCAAATGGACACCCGACTGCGTAGAAGCGTTTCAGAATTTACTCAGGCACCTGGAGAAACCTCCGATATTATCTAAGCCAATAGATCACGAGGACTTATTCATGTATTTGGCAATGTCCTCCCATGCGATCAGCTCAGCGTTGGTAAGGGAAGAGGATAAGGTCCAAAGACCTGTGTATTACATGAGCAAAAAATTAACAGCGGTAGAGCGTAATTATCCAAGGATAGAAAAGTTGGCGTATAGTTTATTGATCGCCTCTAGAAAGCTTCGACATTATTTTCAGGCACATCCCATTACCGTATACACCGATCACCCGCTCAAGCAAGTCCTACAGAGACCAGAGGCATCTGGAAGGTTACTCAAATAGAATATTGAGCTAAGTCAATTTGATTTGAACTTTCAGCCCAGACGGTCAATTCGGGGGCAAGTGATAGTCGACTTCATAGCAGAGTTCACTGTCCCTGAGGAAGATATAGCAAACGAATAAGTTGATCCTTCAAAATTACTTTTCGATCCCAATGCCTGGAGATTGTACTGATGGCGCTAGGAATGACGAAAGATCCGGCGCTGGAATAGTGCTTGAAACCCCCGAGAAACGATTGATAACCTATGCAATCCGAATAGAGTTTCATGCCACTAACAACGATTCCGAATATGAAGCTCTGATAGCCGGATTAAAGATTGCAAAGGAACTAGAAGTCACAAAGCTGAACATCTTCTGCGACTCCAAGTTAGTTGTGAACCAAGTTACTGGAAAATTCCAAGCTAAAAGTGCAAGATTGATTTTATACTTAAAGAAAGTGAAAGAATTGCTGAACGATTTTGATCACTACAGCATATCTCATATTCCGCGGTCAGAGAATCAGCAGGCAGACAAGTTGGCAAAGATGGCTAGTTCCGACGATCCTGAAGTGACTGGGCTAGCCCTCGTTGAAGTACTTCGGTCCCCTAGCATAGATCAAATGGAAATCGACCTAGTACTAGAGACGGAACCAGAAAGGGAGTCCTGGATGACCCCTCTAAAGAATTTCCTGATGAATGGAACACTTCCGACCAAGAAAAGCGAGAGGCGTAAAGTAATTCGTAAAGCCGCCCGATACGTTCTGCAAGGCGGAGTTCTTTACAGACAAGGGTTTTCAATGCCCCTCCTTCGGTGTGTAGCCCACGATGACATCAAACGTGTGCTGCAAGAAGTCCACGAAGGCGAATGTGGTGACCACACTGGAGGGCAAACTTTGGAAAAAAAGGTGTTGCGGCATCGTTATTTCTGGCCTACCATAAACAAGGATGCAGCAAGATACGCACGACGGTGTGATGCATGCCAGAGATTTTCAAAGATACCTAGAGCACCTCCTAATCAGTTAAAAACGATGATGAGTCCATGGCCTTTCGCTATGTGGGGAATTGATATCATTGGAAGTCTCCCCATAACAAGGGGCGGAGCAAAGTTCGCTATTGTGGCCGTAGATTATTTCACTAAGTGGGTCGAGGCTGAACCACTAACTACAATCACAACCAAACGAGTGATCAACTTTATCGTGAGAAACATCATCTGTCGATTTGGGATTCCAAATATTGTAATAACAGATAACGGAACTCAGTTCGATAGCGCTGAATTCAGAAACTTCTGCCAAAAATACCACATCGAGAATCGATACACCTCTGTGGCGCACCCGAAATCGAACGGACAAGTCGAAGCGGCAAATAAAGTAATTAAGTCCATTCTAAAAAGAAGAATGAAGCGGGCTAGAGCCATGTGGGCTGATGAATTGCCCTTGGCACTATGGGCCTACAGGACGACATATAAGTCGGCAACAGGACATACCCCGTTCTCCCTTGCTTTTGGAACGGAAGCAGTCATCCCGGTTGAGATAAAGGTACCTTCTCACCGGGTGACTTATTATGATCCAATGACCTATAATGAATTGCTCCTTGAGTCCCTGGATATGATCGAAGAAAAGAGGGATGAGGCAGACCTGCGTGCCTTGAGATGCAAACAACAGGTCGCCCGATATTACAACAAAAAGGTTCGAGCCCGAACCTGGGAACCCGGAGACTTGGTTCTGAAACGTGTCTTCCCACCCCCAACTCATATGGGAGCGAAGTGGGAAGGACCGTACTCCATTCTGAGCAAGCTTGATAATGGAACCTTCAAGCTGGCAACTGTAGATGGAAAGGAAATCCCCAGAGTGTGGAATGCCCAACATTTATGGCCATATTTAACATGAAAGTTTCAAATTTATTCTTTTGCTTTGTTAAAAAAAAACCATGTACAAGGCATGACTTGCCTAGAATAGTCTGATCCCTTAAAGCAAAAGATTATAAAGTGGACATAGGTCATGATTCGACCGAACCACTATAAAATATTGTGTGTCATTTACCTTTATTGCATCTTTATTTATCTGCCTATTTATTTTTATGGAAATCAAAAGAATAATGCAGGTACCCGAAGTCTGTTGCCAACCGTTCCTCCCGTAGACTGTTTGGGGGAACTCAAAGCCTTGGCAAGAGCTCCGACTGGTTTCAATCCTCGGAGCTTGGGTTAAAATATACACCTAGGACGAGTTTGATGAACATACATGATTGCAGACTGCTTGATCCGTGACTCTAACTCTCCAGAATAGAGAGAGAGTATAAAGGACGCGAAGATGACGCCCACGAAACATGGCGGTGTACCATGATCGGAGCCGCCTGAGCAAAAGTTTAACCTCGGCAACCGCTAGGAGAATATAAAAGCATCTCTGATTGAGCGCTGAGGAAGAGCTCCTTCCCTGCTGAAGGATCGGGGAGCGAATGGATCGCTGAGCTCGAACTCTAACTCACCAGAGAGAGAGAGAGAGAGTATAAAAGCATCTCCGATTGAGCGCTGAGAAAGAGCTCCTTCCCCGCTGAAGGATCGGGGAGCGAATGGATCGGGGAGCGAATGGATCGCTGAGCTCGAACTCTAACTCTCCAGAGAGAGAGAGTATAAAAGCGTCTCCGATTGAGCGCTGAGAAAGAACTTCTTCCCTGCTAAAGGATCGGGGACCGACTGAACTACTGAATTCAAACTCTAACCTTGGCAACTGTCAAGAGAGTACAAAGAAGTCTATGATTAAGCACTGCGAAAGGTGCCAAAAATTCGGTACCATTCAAACAGTCATCCAATGAAATCTTCTAAGTCCCCCATATTCAGAAATAGGGGGCAACCTGCCGACAAAACTAACCAATCCTTAGTAAACCCTAGTCAGGTGCCATGATAACAACTGACTGGGGGCACATATACTCATACACATATACTGAACTTTAATACAGCAACGCAGCACGAATATTTTTCTTTCTGTTGCTCGACTGATTTGTAGTTAGATGGCCTATGACTAAACATGAAAAACTTATTTGAATACAGGTACATAAGGATGCAAAAAGAGATAAACTTTCATTTATATACTGTGAACCAACAAAGTGAAAAACAGCCTAGAAAAGAAAGTGAGGGCCAGTCTCACAATTACACTTCCTGGCCAGTGGAAAACCTAAAGACAAAATATCAACAAACATCCTATTTACGCTTTGGACTCTTCTCTTGCTTCTGCCTCTCCAGCCTCGCCTTGTTGGCATCAGATGAATCCCCTTTCTTCTTCTTCCTTTTGTCTATGAGGGGAACATCCGATTCCTCTGAAGATTCCTCTGAAGATTCCTCTTCCACCTCTTTTCTCTTACTTCTACTAGAGAGGGAAGCCGGGAAGTCATCGGGGTTTGCAAAGTGAAGTTGTCGACTGATGGATTTGGGCTGGATCTTCACAATCATCCCAGTTTTGGGATCGAATTCTGTAAGAGGGACTACGTCCAAAGCCTCATCTCCCACCTTCTTCGAAGCCAACTCTTTCTCCTGTCTGGCTTTTCGGCTGGCCAAGGTTTCCTCGTCATCATCATCGGCCTTTTTGGCACCGATAATGTCTTCTTCATCATCTACATGGCGTCCATCCATGTCTTTCAGGGCTTCGATGGTCTCAGCATCTTTGGGTACATCAGTGCTAGGTGTCGGGATGCTTCTTTCTGCCGTTGTGACCTCGGCCTGCTTTGATACATCAATACTAGCACCTGGCAAGACAGCCTCCTTCTCCATTTCCTTTTCTTTTTCAGCGCCCTTGTCGATGGGCTCGCCACCTGTATCAGGAGGAACACACATTACTAATTCAATTGGTTGTTCTACCAGATGACGATAATTCACAATTGCTTTGACAAATTGTGGGGAAGAGAGAGAAATACCTTCAGCAGATGCTCCTTCTTGAGTAGTTGCAGAGGCTCCAATGACCATGGGAGTTCGACCCAAAGGGATTAATGGATCATCGGGATGGTATTCCTCAACCCCGGAGGTCTTGGGTTCCACAGCCGAACTCGAGCCCTCATCAACTTTGCCTTTACCCTTAGCCAGGGCCCTCTCCTTTTCCATCTCCGCCAGAATCAGGCGACGACCCTCTGCCAGGTCCTCAGGCTCATTGTCTCTTAAGATGCTCTTCATCAATTCATCCTCATCGATTTCTTCGACCCCCAATCTATGTTTTTCACCCTCCACAATGGCATCCCACAAATTGGCCAAAGTAACATGGTAATCCGGGATCCACGAGATGTTGCGAGTTTTGAGAACCTGGCCAAGGAAATCAAAAATCATCTCTTCAAACCCCTCGATCTCCTTCTCTCTTGCGAGGAGCTTGTTGTTAGAAGCAGTGGCCAATTCGATGGCACTTTCAACATTCTTTTCAGCAAGGGTTGCCCGTCTCTCCGCGTCCGCGACCTGGTCATTCAAAATCACCTTTTCTGCTTTAGCCAAAGCCAAACTTTCTTTTAAACTCGCTTTTTCTGCCTCCCAAGCAGCCCTCTCAACTTCAAAATGGCCTTGTGCTGTTTTCAACTCGATGTTGGCCATTTTGAGATCTTCAACCTCCTTCTTTAAGGCCATTTTCTCTTGGCTATTGGAGTCCAGTTCCGAATGGAAGCGCTGCTTGGCATTCTCTAATTCAATCTTATAATTTTCAATGTCCCTCCGTGCTAAAGCAAGCTGGGATTGAGCATCTTCCAGGTCCTTCTCCATCTTGGTCCTAGCCCTTTCGTTGTTCTCAAGTTTCGCCTTGGATCTGTGTGCTTCTATTTCAAGCGATCGGATAACTTCAGAAAGGTTAACGGCATGTTTTTTCATCATCTCATATTGCCTGGCAACATGGCGGATATGCCCGACAACTTCGCTATCCCAGTTCTTGGGGACCGGTTCCAAGGCTGGAACAAATGTCATCCGGTCAAAGAATATGTCTGGGAATTGTTCCCGCAGCTTTTCCAGCATGCCTTGAATCTCGGGACCGTGCATATAATCCCGTGACCCTGGAGCAGCCAACTCTGGCTGGCTGGAGGGGACGATGTCACTCCTCTCCTTTTCAGATTCTTTGGATGCATCCTTGCCCTTATCTTTAGATTCGTAATTCCTTTTTGACGACCGGCTGTGGGAAGGTGCACTCTTTGGAGGAGTTAACTCTTTAGGAAGTTTCTTTCCCCCTGTAGGAACTGCCGAAAAGCTGGAAGGCTTGGTAGAGGTCGATTTAGGTGGAGACCGAGGTTGCGAGGAAGTCGGCCTGTGAGAAGGACCACGAGAGCGCTCAATATCCGGACGAAGGCTGGGTGTGCCCTCACGAAGAGAACGATACGAGTAAGATTTCCTGCGAGACATCGTTCCTGCAAAAAAGAAAAGAGCATATTAAAACTTTGAATACCCACGACATAAGAGTCCAGGGTCAGATAGTGTGTGTGATGTGTGCATCCCATATAATTCCCCCTAACAGACCCGGGCCTGAAGACAGGCTCATCTGACCAGTTTCTCATCCTCTAGTTGGAGCGATGGTCTCTTCAGAAGCAAGGAAGAAAGGCCCTTCTCCAAAGTCCTTCTCCGTATATACATCATCGGGTAGAGGGATTTAATTCAGCTCGTCAAATAATTGCTCTTCTGTCAAATCACCGGGAGCAACGGTTTCAATTGGAGCAGAAATAGGAATTTCCTTGGACACGTCACCGCGGACCTCATCTCCTCTGTATATGTTCAGGTCTTCATCGTCTTGGATGACTATCGGAGAAGGACTCTTGTGAAATTTAGTTGTTTCTATCGCTTGTGAAGTTCCCTCTCCCTCTGTTGGGGGCACGTACTTATAAGGTTTGCCGCCAGTGCCAAGTCCAAATCTTCTATCCAGAAGACGATGCTTATGAAGATTGTCATCAGTAATGCATTTTTTGATCCTTAGAAAGTCGGATCTGCTTTGTAAAAGAATGGATAATCGATTGTTGTATAGTGGACCCTCCGTTTTCGGGAAGACATGATCTGTTTGAAACAAAGAAAAAGGGGGTAGAATGTTAACGCCTAAACTTCTTGAACAAGATATTCGATTAGAAGCTTAGAAGTTTACTTGATTTGAGCCATCTTCGTGAGCATCCGGCCTGTTTCCTTATATAAAACCAATCAGACTTAGGATCCCCTATATTGCTATATCCATCGTACAGAACCTTCCTATTCGCCACCGATTCAAAGAAAGAGAAATTTGGAGTTGCCGAAGAACGGTGCTTGAAAAGAAAGAAGAATGTCAAATCTTTGAATTTAAGTTCGGCATGTAAGATCTCCGCGTATGCAATGTATAGGGTATATAGATATGCATAGGCGTTCGTATGGAGTTGCATCAAAGCAATTCCCAGTCGTCTTAAAGTTTCGATGGCAATCAGAGGGAACGGAGGGATAGCTCCTACCAAGCACATGGTTCGGCTAATCGCCATATATCCTTCCGGAGCTAGGTGGGGTCTATCTTCGCTTCCGGGTGTCAAGACATCATCCCAAGGAATCCCGTGCCTCAAGCAGATTCTTTTAAGCTTTATATCGTCGAGCTTAGATGCTAAAGAATCGGAAAATTTATCTATCCCGAGCGCCCCAGGAATCTCGTCGGGGGCTCGCCCATCTATCTCAGAATCGTCGCTAGACGAAGTACTTTCGGACGGATCTGATTCCGTGGCCTCGTACTCAGATCCAGAATCTTCACCTCCTGGATTAGTGGGAGGAATTTCAGGGTTGTATTGCTCAGGAACCTCGGATTCCGCTTCTGTTGCGGATCTTGAAGATGAGTGATCGTTCGACATTACTGCTAGGACGAGAAAACATGAACAATGAGATTAATACTACCCGATCCCCGTGTGTGCAAGTGCCGGTGTGTGTACTTGTGTGTGTGCATTGAAAATAAAGCATGAAAATAATCGAGATCATCAAAATATTGGTCGTCATATGCAGCCGAATTATGTAGTCATTTAGTCCAGAAAGTTCAACATCAGGGCCCTAGCCTAACTGTTCAGAATTTTATGGTGACAAGGCGTCGATTAAAGTTTGAAATTTCTTCGCATCGTCAACTATGAGTCGGATCGCAAGGCAGGGGAATCGCCCCCTTTCGGATCGCAAGGCAGACGGGTCGCCCCCCATCGAATCGCAGGGCAAAGGGATCGCTCCTTCACGAATCGTTGCAACCCCCACGATACGCGCCTTTGCTGCCACCACGATCTTCCGTCTCGCCACTCGCCTTCATCTTCTCCTCTCCTTGCCCACGATCCGAACCGGCCTCCCCTCTTCTTCTTCCTCCTTCATTTTCCACCTCTCCTTCCCATCCTCGAACTCCGAGCTCTACGCCCGTCAGCCATGACAACTTGATGATCGTTTCTCCCTCAAATTAGTCGAAAAAGTTCAGGAAAGAGCAGCGTTCATGAATAAGAATGCTTTTTGTGGAGTTACCTTTCTAAAAATTGAGGGAATGCTCGGATTTTCGAAGGTTTGAAAAACTTGGGTTCGTTTTTCGACAGTGCAGGCGAAACGATACGGCAGAAAGAAAGAAGAAGGAAAGTGAAGAGGGGAGGGTCGGCTTATATAGACAAAGAGGGCGACCGTTTGTCTCCCCTTCTTTGTCCTATTCGATCCACGAAAGACCGGCGGGCCGCGAACCAAAAGCCCACCACGACTTGAGGAGGAGCCCATTTCGTTCCGAGGCCCAAGTGCACACCCAAGAACGGAACGAATGTCTCGCTAACGGACCACGACTTGAGCCCGCGATACGAATCGATAAATTCAGGAATGAGGATTCTGAAAAATCCCAGAAAGAGAATCGTTCTCTGATCCACGACTCGTTGAGAAAAGACGATTCTATAGCTTCGAAGCATGTTCCATCATCGATAAAACATACTTCGAGGGGCAAAATGTTGGCTCGCTTTTTGACCAAGCCACCCAGGATCATTCATAAGAAGAAAGCATGAAACCACATTTTCTAAGAATATGAAGGAATGGATCGCATCATCGACTCGCCCGATGACGGATCGCACGCTATCGACTCGCCCACCATCGGATCGCGTCTCGACGGATCGCCCCTATTTCATCAGCGAAACGACATCTCTATGCGATCCGATCCATGCATATGTTGTTGCCCAGTATTGATCGATCCGATCCCCTGATGCGTGGCGAACCCTCTAACCCGTTCAAGCGTGAGCTGGTCTTCAGCGATCCGAGACGCACGGATCTGGCGACACGTGCCCCTAACCGTCATTTGGACCAATTCTCCCCATCTGCATGATCAGATTTTCAAGCAGATCGCGACACCTGTCCACAACGGCTAATTTGACTATTTCCTCAACGGTGGCGATGCGATCCGATGTTCTCGGGATTCGTGCCACGTGTAACCACGACCCGCCTGACAAAATCAGCTATAAATAGCCCGAAGCTTGGCATTTTTTGGGATCTTTTTGGCAATATTGAGTACTGAATCCGCCATTGTTATCAAAATACTAAAATATTGAGAGAAGTCCTTGATTGTATTAGCTTTCAAAGTATAATCAATAATATATAAAGTGGACGTAGGCTCGTTAACGTCGAACCACTATAAATTCTGTGTGTTATTTCCTTTTTTCTCATTCTTCAGTTGAAACTCTATAAGCTTCAGAACAATTTGGGTGTTAGGTCCAAATTTTGATCTAACATATGGTATTCCTCTACGAATATATACGATAATATTTAATTTTAAATATTTAATTCAATTATATTTAAATATATTTATATATTTAAATGGGTCATTCAGAGCTTTAAAAATAACCAGTTTTGCAAACGAACTCAGAATTCAACGAAACTAATTTTGTTGGATCCGCAATATTAAATAGTTGTTAAGTTTCCAGTTTCGTGATTTTTAGAGTCACTGTGTGGCCGTACGGATTTTTAGAGTGAGAAACGGTCAGTATTTCGACGGTTAAAAATACGCTGTGTGAGAAAACGGAGTCGGAATTCGACGAAACCAGTTTCGTTGGGACCATAATGTCAAACTCTAGCTGCATGTCGATTTTCATGATTTTTAGATATCGTGTATGAGCACACGGATTTTTAGAAGACAAACAAAAGCAACGGTTGATAAAATAAAATATAAATAAATCAATAAAATAAAATATCCTAAATTTTTGGTGAACCTAAGCAAGGACACGCTCATCTCATTTCAGCCACTCCTCAAGTAATTAAAACGCAAGACCAGAATCCTCATTTCACAAACCCAAAACGCTGAAAGAAAATCCAAAAGAAAAATCATACAAATTTCATATAAATCCTATAAATCATTCTACAAATATATATGGATTTAGAGAGCAAGGAGCGTCGATTATGGGTGGAAAACGTACAGTGCGACGCTGATTTCTTGCGTTGAAAATAATACCGTGGCCCTAGGGTTTGAAGATTCTGGTAATTTGAGTAGTAATTAGGGATTTGGTTGTTGTAAGTAGTTAGAGGGGATCGAATGGAGATTGCGTACAAAGATTGGGTGGATTCGGGTGTTAATGTGTCGCGACCTGTACTTGGGAGGAGCGAACGCATTTCGAGATAATGGTTTGAGTTGCTCAGAAATGGCATGAATAGGAAGAGTGCGAGATGAGAGGAAGATCGGTGGAATTTGTTGGAAGTTTTATTGAAGAATGGAAAGCTCGGTCGATGCAAAAGGTTGTGCGATGGCTATGTTTTGGGTTCCTGGAGTTCGTGATATCTTTGGGGAAGAAGGGATTGCAGAAGCGGGTTGGGTATTTAAGTGGGACGAGGAAAACAATTGGGGTGAGGCCCAAAACCATTTAAAAGCCAAGTTTGTTCATTTATTTAATTAAATATATGTTTCAACTTGTAAATTAAATATCTCGCACATACTTTGTCAGTTTTTCAAATGGTCAGATCCGTTAGGACCGTATGGACGAGAGCTTCATAATGAAGCTGACTGGGAGTGGATTGGGGCTCGTATGAATTTATGGCGAAATAAATTGTTTGATTCAAATCAAATAAACAGTTTATCGTTCTTTAACGATGAACTGCCAATGTGAGTAAATCCCACTAACCCTGAACAGTTTATAATTTCATGTTGTATTTTTAGAACTGTTAAATATTGGTTGATTGACTGTGTATTGACTGTTTGATTGAACTGCTAGTCAGTTAGTTGAATTTCTATATTGATTCTGTTTAACAGAATATTTCATATTGAACTAAAAAGTGATGTTGATTATATTGTGTAACATCTGTGGATGCAGGGAGACGGGTTGGAGGAATCCAACTGGATTCCTCAACATTTATTTTACTGTGATTTATATATTTTGATATATGATGTGATATATAATTTGTTGTTGATTATGTGTGTTTGGACGATACTTATCGTTGTTATATGGGATGTTAAATACCGTAAGAAATACTGGATGTGGGAAAGGGGATTTTCAAAGCGTATTTTGAAAATGAATTATTTATATAAAATCGATGGATTTTATATAGAAAAGGAAAAGGATTTTTATAAAAGAAAATAATTATAAAATCGAAGGATAAGTTATAATAAAAGGAAATATTATTGGTTAGAATAAATAGAATAGAATAAAGGAAATATTTATTGGCTAGATAAATAGAATAAGGAAAAGACATATTTATTTGTTAAATAAATAGGGTTATTAAAGGAAACATTTAGAATAAATAAATAGGATATTAAACGAATTATTTATTTAGGAAATGGATAAGTTATGATAAAGGGATATTGACTTAGAAATTGAATAAGTTATAAAAGAGATGTTAAGCAAAATAAATGGAATAAAGGATTTTCTATTTAGAAAATAAATAGAAGAGTTAATCGAATCAAGTTAATCGAACAGAGTAAATCAAATAGAGTTAAGCAAAATTAGAAAATGACTAGAGATTAGTAAATTGAATGGTTTTCTAAGTGTCGATCTGATGTTGGTTTCGGCCTTCGGGGTTTATACTTAGAGAATTTGTTCTCCGACTAGTTTATAGTCACGGACTGATAGTTGAGAAATGATAGTGATATGTAAATAACAATGGAAATGTTTTCCAGTGTTAATAACGTATATTTTCTAAACATAGAAAATAAGGAAATATGAATATATATATATATATATATATATATATATAGATATATAGACATATATATATGATTGATGATTGATAGATAGAATTTCCATTTGGAAATGATATCGTTGTTTGCACACGTATTTTTCCTCGATAGTTAAATCACAGACTATCGAAGTTTTGACCAATTTACGTTGTTAATATGTAGAGACCGGTTGGATTATCATCCAAAGAACCACTCTGTATTGGTATAAGCGTTGCAAATCATATATGCCAAAGATAATGGAAGACGGAGTAAAGTGCAAGGGCTATTGTATAAGTCTTAGATAACAGTGCCTAAGATGGATGTACTGAATAGTGCCTTCGGTTCATCCTGTTCCTGGATGACTTGTATGGATGAATGTCTGACAGAGTATTGCCAGAAAGGTCACGTACATTGATTTCTTCAACCGTACCAAGAGTGGAAGCGGAGAAAGAAACTTCTTTTAGCTGACACGTAATGTATGGTTGTAGACGTCAATCGGTGATTTGATGGATTTGACGATGTAACATTCGAAGTGAATCTGATGTGATGATGAAGCGTAACCTCAAGCCTCATCAACCGGTAAATGACAGAAATCGGGCAGGCAACATGGCTAAGTCGGTCGCTCCGAAGTAGGGTGTATAATCACCTGATCTAGAGTTTCATTTATTTCTAAAAATCTATTGTTGATGTTGTCCCATTCGGGAAACGGTTGCTGATCCCAACCGTGGGTGATATACATTCGATACACTCAAGCGAAATGAGTGGTCGGTCATGTGTGGTCGGGTTGCAAGATTTTCTTGTTGAACCCAGTGTATTCCTCTCTAGAGGTACACTAGCGAAAGGTGGTTCCATACCTTGTCATAGTTGGAAATCCATTACCCAATACGTGCTTGCGGTTTTTGATTGTATACTATATATGTAGAACGTGAGATGAAAGCGTTTCTGCTAGATGATTATTACATTGTGGTTGATAGACATTATCATAATATCAAAAGGTTTTTCATATAAAAATAATTTGGATTCTCATAATGGAAAAACCCGTTCCGTTATACGGCGTGGTCTTATGAGATATCATTTACCTACTTGAACTGTTTTAAACTGTTTTACTCATACCAGTCCCATGACTGACCCGGAGTTTATTTTGTTTTGTTTTCCCTAAACTCTTGGGTGCCCAATTTTGTACGGGCAGTCAAGTAGTCAGGATTTACAGATACGTGAAGAGCTAGAGTAGGAGGCTTCAGGATCATATAGCTATTGTTTATTTCCGCTGTATTGTAAGTGATGTACTTGATAATGATATGTATATTCAAGTAAAACCTTTATTTCAAGGATATGTTATCTATTATATGTTATTCGTTCCGCTGTGAGGTTCATGTTACTCTGATGTTGTGTTCTTCTTCTTCTTCTATTCTAAGTTTCTATCTTATCTTTCCTCACCCTCTAATTTCTTTCATTAATCATCCGGTTTTCGATGTTTGGTTAGTCATCATTGAGTTTATGGCGATAACCAAAGTCATCAAAAACCCGGGTCATTACACAATTTGAATCTGAAATTTCTGAGTCCAAGACCAAAATAAAAATACTTGAAAATGAGAACTTGGTTTTGAAACAATATGATGCTGGAAGGAAGATCACTAATAATCGTTGTTCAGATTTAATAAAAGAAAACGGTGATCTTAAATACAAAATTCAACAACTAGAATCAACTTTGGATAAATTTTCTAATGGGGAATAAATCATTGAATATGTTGTTACAAAACCAAATTTCTATTGGAAATAAAAATGGTCTTAGGTTTGAAAAACTTGATAAATTTGCTCAAAAGCTGAATTCAAATGATTTTAAAAATCCTTCAAATTATTTTAGAAAAGATCGATTTGAAAATTTGAACTCTGAAAATGTCAAAGGATTTTTAAATCATAAACGGGATGAAAATTGGTTGTGTAACAATTCATTTAAACAATCTTGAATCCCAAAAGGAAATAAAATGATTTTGACTAAATTCAAACGGATTTGGGTTCCTAAAGGTACAAAGTTAATTCAGATGGATTGTTGTACAAACAAGTTTAGGTACCAAAACATGTAAACGAAACTGTGTGTGGTAAAACAATTTTTGTTAGACCACTCGATCCTATAAATTCTTAGGTACCAGAGGTTGGCTGAGGAATGACCTTCTAGAAGAATCAATGATGGTTCCATGTTTGAACCGAAGCTATTTGATATTTGTTTCTTAGCCAATATTGTCGAGTTAGAGAATCAACATCGTCTTCTGAAAATCAGGTATGATCTCTAGACTCACATTTTTTGTATATTCTCTGTTTTGTCTATTCTTCCTCTCTATTCCCTTCCTATTTTTTATTTTTCTCATTCTGATTCACATTGTCACCGCCACATTTTTTATTTTTTTAGCTTCTTTAACTTCAAATTGCAAAATTTGTATTTTTCTAGAAATTTGCTTCATTTGTATAAAACTCTCATGTTTTAATGATTTCCAGATCTTGAATTCGAAATTTTACATTTTATGCAATTATTTTAAAGTTTATGTTTTCTTGAATTCGTAATGGTACTGAAGCATTCTCGTTATATCTTGAACACTGTTAATTTGAATTCTAAAATTTTGAAGATCTGAAAAACAATTGAAATTTCACACATTCCTGCTATTTTGAGTTCCTTCTAATTCATTTTATAAATACTTAAAAAATTATACTCATTACAGCACACTACTATTTTTCATTTGTAATAATTTCATTGGTTTTTGGATTGGCTTGACTGTTCTGATTTGAATTTTGTTTGACTTGAATCATTGTGTTACATCTTGAAATTCATTTTTGAATTCATGATCATTTGCTTGGGTATTTGCTTGTTTGAAATCATTTGAATTTTTTTATCTTGAATCTCACACACTTCTTGGGTTTGAAATTAATAATCTTGTGTGATCGATTCATTGAATCTTGAAATTTACATATTTCTTCAAGTGGTTTCTAATGATCTATTTTGGATCATGATCTATCTCTTGTGCTTGTTACAAATGTCCTAAAATACGCTTGTGAAACTTATTCTGATCCTGAAAGATTGCTTCTTTGATAAAAAGAACTGTTTTGTTCGATTTGATTGCTTGGGCTTGGTGATTGGATATTTTTTGCTTAAGATACCTTTGTTATCCACAGAGTGGTATTAAAATCCTCGTTAATGGAGATAAGTGGTATCAGTACTAGATCACATTCATCTGGTTTTGATTGATCTGTTTTAAACTGATTTTCAAACTTTATAGATATTTCAAATCCCTCTTGCAATTGATGTTCAGTTTTAAAATAATTTATTAATTATTTCATCATAAATTGAAATCAATAACCAAATTGATCAGTATTTAGAATTCACCAAAATTATTATCGGATTTTTAAAATTGTGATGAGTTGTGACTGCAGTATATTTCACAACAAGAGGAAGTTCTATTTAAATCTCATGATCTTTTGAACAGTTTTTATAATAACTTTGAATTGATGCTTATTTCACGACCATCTTCATTTTTTCATCTATCATGATTTTATATTAATGTTGAGTGTTTATTTTTAAAAAAATCATCTTAAATATACAGTTTCAAAATGCGTGATGGAAACGTAACTGCATTATTTTTCATAAATAGAGATAATTGAAAATTTTCATAAATCCCGGTACAGTTGAGCATATATCATAATATGGTTAATTTAGAAAAAAAATCACAATCATTTTGGTACGTACCATATTTCTATCATCCATTTTGGTTTTATATACTGTGGAGTTTTTTTTAAAAAAAAAGGAAAATGATAAATATATAATATACATAAATGTATCTCTAACCTCATTTAAAAATCCAACATCTGGTTATGTGTAGTTAAGAATTACTTGTAATTTAAGTTGCAACCGACCTCATTTAAAAATCCAAGATCTGGTCATGCGTGGTCAGTGTGCTCTTAATTAAAAAGAAAAAGAACAGAAAATAATTTGATATAAATAAAAATATATATGAAATTCACCTTAGTGTGTAAAAACCAGCTTATCAATCCATTTTCTAATTTGTGAAAAATGTTAATATCTTATGATATATTATGATTTGTTGATTGATAGCTATTGGGATTTGAGATTATTTGATTGCCTCACTTAATTTGAATATATAATCGATCATTTTTTTATGCTCATTTTTTAATAAAAATTTTATTTTGAAAATAATTGGAATCAACTTTTTTAACTCTCTTCATTTTTATAAAATTCATTGTAAATCATTCATCTACAATGTGAAGTATGCCTCTAGTTCTTAGAATATTATGACTTTTGTTTGATTGAATGAGATTTATGATGAACATTCGCTCTTTTAAAGTGATTCTATATTTCTAGTCAATTTTTCATCACTATTTTAATTTCTATATCCTTTTGATGATAACAAAAGGGGGAGAACGGTTAAGATTTTGATCGATGAGTGAATATTCCTTGAATATTTTAATATTGAAGTTTCAATTATTGCATTTTCTTTTTCACTCATGGTATCAAAGCTAGGGGAGTTCTGTTGTAGGGGGGGCATAAATACAGGGGGGTTCAATAATTCACTGTCAAACACATTTATTATATTCAAAATCTTATTATTTGTTTGTCATCATCAAAAGGGGGATATTGTTGCATATAACAATTCTATGATTTTTGTTTGATGATAACAAACACTATATATATATATATATATTATAAATGTGTTTGCTATTTTACTACTCTACTACATCATAGACAGATTTAAATATTTATATTTAAATATAAAACTACTTCATAGGAATTTAAATATTAAAATAGTATTTTGTTTAAATATAATATTTTATTTCAACATCTGAATGGTACATATTTTTCCAACTCCTATATTTGTACATCACTGCAATTCAATACATTCAATTTCTTATTACATATGTTCCTCACCACAACTCTCAGTCACTCATGTACATACATTGACACACTTAGTTACACTCTCTCTCATATATACAGTTTCACTCAATGACTCACACTTTACCTTCACATCGTCTTCAGCCTGCTTCACAGTCAGTCCAGTCTTCTGCTTACCTGTCACAGTAACACACACGGTAATCTAGAACAAAATATTTTTTAAATTCTAGCAGATATAATTTTATTTTAAAAAAATTTTGCCTTAGAATTTTAGTGTGTTTCTCATTTTATTTCATGACTTGATCTTATATGTATATATATCCATCTGTGTCTAGACAGCCTGTGATATTCACAGTGATTCATTGTAAATACCACAAGCTAGACAATATCTCTAGTGCTCATATATATATATATATATATATATATATATATACATATATATGTATATATGTACGTATATTCTCCACACATACATGTATACACATACATGTGTATGTATATACACATATTTTTATGCAGGGGCAATACGATCAAACATCAGTGTGTAGACATGAACCATGAGTTTCAAGTGACATCACATATGGAGTATCACATATATATACAAACATATATATATATATATATATATATACACACACACACACACATTTGTGAGTATATATACATTGATACACATGCACATATCAACTCGCACAAATTCAAGCCAAAGGTCACAAGAACAACAAGCAAGATTGTAGATTTTTAGCCATTTAATTTTGAACATTTAAATTGTTTTAAATGTTGTATTAGAAGTATAAATGGAAATTTATATGAAATTTATTAATTAAAGCGAAGTTCGAATGTTTAATTTATAATTAAATTTAAAATGAGCTTGTAACGTCGCGGTAGTTCGTAATTTTATGTTTTGAACTTCAACTGAATATACAGGATCCAATATAATTCGAAATTCTTTGAAACAAAATAATATTTGAATCTATTTGATTATATTTTTCTAATGGAAGTGAAAAATCAAGATTTCATCTTGTAGATTGTGAGTTATGTCCAAATCAAATTTTTAGAAAGTCATTATAGAATCGTTCATAAATTATAACGATTTATTTAATAAAATAAATTGATTTTAAATAAATAAGATATCGATTTAACTTGAAAATGAAAATATCAAGTTTAAAATTCAGGTTACATTATTTTGAAGTTATTTACATTCCGTTTGAATATATATTTGATAATAATAAATATATTTTTTTAATTTTGGAATTGATTATATTTTATCGATTTAATATAGAACTTAAGAATAACCAATTTTCAAAGGACCTCAAAATTTAACAAAACCAAATTTATAAAATACGCAATGATTAATCAGTATAAAATTTCAAATTTTAGGTCAATTGGATATACTTTGTTATCTTGCGCGGTATAACCGCATGTCGGTTAATCGTTTGAAATTTAAAATAGTGATTTTACAAACGATTTCGAAATTCGTCAAAACCAGCTCAATCGTGCCTGGAATATTAAATTATTGCACGATTTCCAATTTCGTTTCAATCGGAGCTCGTGTGTACTCGTATGAATTCAAAAACGTCAAATGTGAATTGCACGTTAAATAATAAAATCTGGATCACTTTCAAAACGTGGTTTTCAAGATCTTTTTAAATCTTACTAAATCGTTAGCAAATCTTAATCTAATGACGAGTAATTTTTTTAGCAAATCTAACCAAATCGTACGAAAATCTAATAATAATATATCGGATAAGATTACTGCGCTGGATCAAATAAATCAACTGACCTATCTTACACATTTCCTTCCTTCGTTCTCTGATGTAAAAATATACTCAACAGTCAGTTCTTCTTCACAAACGAGAAAACCATATATAATCCTATTACATTATTTGAAATCTCAGCTAATAGCGTGTCTACCGGTTAAATATTTCGACAAACCTGATCAATTTTGAAAAGGGTAAAATTCCATGTGCCCACAATAAAGGTTTCAACTGCCGTATATTAAATAAATAAACGAATAATCTTTCAAAAGCCTGTAAAAAATCTTATCTAATCCTTATGCACTGTAAACCGGAAGGAAAGAAAAGTAAAAAAGTATCTCACACGTTATTATTAGTCAAAAGTTTTGGCTGTGCCTGACACACTTAAATGAATAAAAAAATCACTGCATTCGTTCATTATAAAAAACTGCAAGTATTAAACAATACAGTAGCTAAAATCTAAGCTGCCTGTTATTTCTTCTTCAAAATTTCAATAAAATCCAAAATTTCATGTAATCGCTCCATTTTTGGATTCATTGAATCCATGGATTTGAGAACTTCTTCCTGATATACTCTTATAGGATTCGGTCACTATTTTGATCACCCTCTTTTCTTCCAGCGATGAACAAGGGCTCACTGTAGTTAGATTCTGATGGTCTGGTAGTGAATGAGAAGGATGCCGCGGGGTTTAAGGAATAGAGGAACTCCGTTGGTGATTTCTTTGTGAGGATAGATGCTAAAAAAATTGAAGTCTGTGGGAGGTTGGCACCAAATCACGGCCATCAAGGAGGAATCATATCGTTTTCTTTTATGATGCATGGAAAGAGCGGAGTTAGGGAATAACTGGTGATGCATTTGAGCACATGGTGGCAAGAAGCGGCATTCTGGTGAAAGCGATCGGAATCCGACCCTTTTTAGGCTGTGATAGTAAATGCATCGAGTTCCAAAACTAGGGCGATGTCGGAAGGAGATTGGGATGCTGATTAACATGGTGAGGTAGGATGGGATTACCGTCAATCATGGAGGTGACGGGGGGAGGCCAATGATGGGTCAACTTTCGGTTTTCTGAAGGAAAAAAAAAAGAACTATCAGATTTTTGGTTTCAGCTGAAACGAAGGGTGTGTGTGTTTATTTAATATTAATTGAAGATTAAGGTAATCAGGGGATTAAAAAGTAATTAATGACTTCGTTATTTCATTTTAAAATCGTTGAATTATAAAGTGTACAACCCGTTCATACTTTAACATAATTTCGCAAAACAAGTGCCATTGGAACTTTATGGAAAAATTCTATGCTATCAAGCTAGTTCGGAATAAATTAGAGCCAACCAGAATTCTATCTAATTTTAAATGCTTGTTTAAAATTAGATAAATCCACCTGAATCTTCGATCGAGACAAACAGTGAGTTAACTTTCACACTCTCTGAAATAATATGATGTGCTAAATTCATATTATTATAATTTATCATTATTAGCATAAACTGTGTGACTGGATGAATTGGACATTCTATGGTTTGATTGGTTGATTGTTGTTGGATTGATATTAACGTTATTCATATTTAAAGAATTTAGAATAGAATTTATATTTCATATGAAGTTATATAATGATTATGAATGGTAATGCATGGAAGAACAGGTTGGAGGAACCCAACGGGATTCCTCAAATAAATTGTATGTTACTTGTTTATCATATTATTTATATATATATGAATTGTTTATCTCAAGTGATATTAAATCCTGTTTGGATGTTAATGGTTGAATTGGATGTTGATTTGGATTCAATGTTTGATATGTTTTAATCAATAAGTGGTATTGATTAAGTAATTGGTAGCAATAGCCTAAAATCCATTTTTGAAGACGTCGATTGCCAACTACATTGGAACCAGTGGGGGCCACGGGCCCCAACCCAATGTAGTTCTGTCATGTATATATAAAACAAAAAATTACCAAAGACTGGATATTGAACAAACAAAGGCAAGATAACATGTAGAAAAGAACAACATAGCATATGAGCGAAACATGAAATAAGACTACATGAACCAGACTCCGAGCTGAAATGATGGACTATGGCGCACAAGTTTGGCAGCAAAAGCTTAATAAAAAGGACTGCTAAATGAGGTGACTATGACGCACAAGTTTGACCCCCCCCCCCCAAGTGGTCCTTACATTGTTGAATTCCTGGTTCCGCCCCTGCATTAGGCGAATTGATGAAGTTTGAAGTTACAAATTTTATTTTTATAACTAAGGCTAGATTTTAACTTATATTTTTATAAGTTATTCAAAATAGAAATTTTATTTGACAATAAATGTTTGTTTTTAAAGTAAATTATAAAATATTATAAAATGAATCGTTATAACATATTCTTGTGTTTGAATAAGTTTTTATATGCAAGAAATTAGAAATTAACCTTCGGGCTAATTATTTGATATAATTGTTCTTACGGAACAATTGAGTGTTAAATAAATTATATTTTTAATTAATTCAAGGGAAGAAATTAGTGGAATCAGTTAAGAAGTAAATTGATGATTTTCAGTTGGCCAAGTCAATAGTTTTTGAATTGAAATTGATTATTAGATTAACTAGTTTTAAAATTAATCTAATAGAAATGGTTTTGACGAATAATTAATAATTGTTCTTTAAACTTAATTAATCTTTTAATAATTTGTGTTTAAAGTAATTATTGAATTAATTATTATAAATTAAGTAATTATTATTTTAAATAACTACTTAAAGTGATTAACTATTCTATTTTTAGTTAAACAAGAAATTTACTACATCTAATGTGGTTAATACTGAAATTATTTATTATTTTAAATTAATAATAATTAAAGTTATTACCTTTTTACGTAATCAGATTAGATTTAGATATCATTTGAAGTTTGTGAAAAGTTTTGAAAAGAGGATTTAAAAATAAATCCAAACATCATAAGCAATGGTTATTAAAAAAAACACAAGACTTATGCGGTGATTTTGAATAAACGTACTTAGTAAATTGTGTTAATGGAAATGATTGAAATCAAGAAGGGGTTTAAGAATGAATCCAAGTTTGATAAGCGAAGTTCATAAATGAATTTAAAGCTAAGATGATGGTTTTAAATAAACGTTTACTTGATAATTTAGTTAACTAAATTACTTGGTATCGAAGAAAGATGTTCAAAATTTATTTAAAAAAAGGCTTAATGTATTTTATTGGTAATATTGAACCCAAATTAAGTTATACCAAATGAATTTAGGTTTTGAGATTGGATAAATGGATTTGTTATAATAAAAATATAGCTTTGTAAATGAATGATGTTGGAAGAAGTAAAACCTAAGGGTTTTGTTTTAAATAACAGTTACTTAAAAGAAGATTTAGTGAATGTGGATACAAATGAAAGGAGTTTGGTTTATCTAAAAGATACAAGAACTGGATAATGTTTTCAAAGTAATGAAACGTGAGAGATTGGTCGAGATAAGTATATAGAGTCGATTTTTAAGAGTCGATGGGACTTTACATGAAAAGATGATATAAACGATTTAGATTAATGGTTCGATTTAAAAGGGCCTGAGCTACTGATGTACTTAACATTATTATTGTGATTTGATAGTTAAAGAACCGACCATCAATGAATATTATTATTATTAACCTTTTGACGTGTTAGTTCGAAGTGACCGGGATGGGAATTAGACCCAAACCCACTTCAAACTAGCTTAGCGTTCGATGAACTAACATTTGTAGGTATCCTATGAAATGATTTGAAGACGTAGATCTTCGGGGTGAGAGGATTACTCGCCGATGTCTCTGGTTAATTTCCGAGATTAAACTCGTGGCAGTAAACCTCGTGTTCTGAGGTATCTGTAGTTTCGATTAGTCCTAGAACGAACTAATATGGACGGATGTCTGACAAGGTATTTCTTGAAACTCACGTACATTGATTTTTACAAATATACCAAAGTTTGGTGGCAGGAATTTATTCACTTAGCTTAACACCCGGAGTGTATTTTTTGAACGTCAACTAGTGATTTGACAGATCTGACAATGTGGCATCAAAAGATGGAGTGTGCTGTTCTGGAAGGAAAACGTGACCTCAAGCCTCATTACCCGGGAAATTACAGAAATCGGGCGGGCAGCATGGCTAAGTGGATCATTCCCATTAGGGGTATTATCACCTGATCTAGAGAAATTTCATTTGCGTCTTATTTTATTCGCTACTGTATGCCTTCGGTAATGGTTGCTGATCACAACTGTGGGTGATAATATGCTCGGTACACTAAAGTTAAATGAGTAACCAGTCATGTGTGGTCGGGTTGCAAGATGTTCTCGTAGAACCCCAGTGTATCCCCTCTAGAGTACACTAATCATAAGGTGGTCCCATACCTTGTCATGTTGGAAATTCAATCTCCAATAAGCGCCATGCGAATTTTGATTTTATACTAAATATGTGGAGCGTGAGATGCAAGCGTTCTGCTAAATGGTTATTTATTTGTTGTTTTACAAACACTATTACAATATCACTGGATTTTGATACCAAAAATGTTTTTGATTATCATAAGGTAAAAACCTCCCGTGTTTATGTGTGGACTGGTCTTACGATTATCCTTTTCTTTCAAAGGATTTTCTAAAGTTAAACAAGTTGTTTGAAATGTGAATTTATCGTTGAAAGTATTCCAGACTGATTTGGGTAAATTTTGCTTTGCTTCAAATATGCTCGGGTCAGAACGAGTATATTGCCAGGTTAGGTTTTGCTTGGAACTTCGGATGAGAAGCTGGATTTGAGATGTATTTCCATATTTTTTGGTATTAATCTGTTTCCGTTGTGTGCGTTGTATTCATGTTGTGTACGCTGATTGTATAATCATATATATACAGTTTTCTCTTTATGTAAAGAAGTATTGATGTATTATATTTTGTTCGTTCCACTGTGAGATTCTGATCTTCTTATTCTTCTATTCTAATATTTCTTTCTTTCCTCACCCTCTAACTTCTTTCTCCTAACTATCTGCTTTTATGTGCTTTTGAGTTAGACATGAGTAGTTAAATGTCAGCTTAAACTGTACATAAAAGTTGGGTCGTCACAAAGATAGCACAAACCAAAATGAACAGTCTTGGGTGCATTTTAGGGGAGAATCATGTTACTACCAAAATTCAACACCAAAATATGCCATCGATGAAGGGGTATCGAACCATTGTCAGCTCAAGGGAATGATCCGAGTGTATAAACCTAACACCAGAGGAAAACAAAACCACAAGAGAAAAGCGATGACAATAGACAACCGTCACCATCCTAGAAGGGAAGAGCTTAGATTCGGCAAGAAAAAGGGATACCAACAGGGTAGTTCCGGAACTGGAAACAAATAGCATGAAATTAATTCTGGAAGTCAATCACCTCGAACCGAACGCAAATAAGAAAGAAAGAGCGACAACACATGATCTGAAACCAAAGACTTGACAAGGGACAAAGCAAAGGGAGTCGAAAGGGCTATCGGCATTAATTCACTTAATGCCGATACAAAAAGGGATAAAGGACAATAAGAGAACAAAAGGCCAAATCATTAGCATCCCCAAGACCAGCTACCGGACTCAAAGCTTGCTGGCTACTTAGAAGCAATTTCAGCAGGAAGTACACCTAAAGCACCCCTCCGGAAGACAAAAAATCCACCCTAGAGATTGACCGAGAACAAGCCAAAATCTCTGAGAAGAAGTGTTGTCCACACTAACATGCTTTGTTCGATACCGAAAGGGGTGACGGCTCTAGGAACGTAAGTGATCAATGCCCAACTTATGGACAAGACCAAAAGCTTATCTCTGAAAGCCAGAGGCCATTCCCGATGCTATCAATACCAACAGGCTTGGTATCAATACGGAAGGTATAAGCAACTTCAAAGAGAAGCTCCAACGACCGGAACCATCTTTCCGAAAGCTAAGACCAGCACACTAAAGGCTATGTCATATCTCTCAACACCAACCAAGACCCAGGCAACCAGAACCGAAAGGTGAAAAGCAACCAACACACAACTGCTGCACCCGAAAGAGGCCTTTGCTGACCAATATCAAAAGGGGTCTCGATTTGTCCATAAATAAGACCCCAAGGGTCAAAATTTGGGGGCCGAATTCTCATTTCTTGATCTTGTACTCTTTTCTCATAGAGTAAACCCTAATTTCTAGATCAATTTGGGGATTTGCTTTGTAAACACTAATGTACTCAAATCAACGAGCAATAAAGAGAGAATAAACACTTAGCATAACTCCTATGAGTTGCTTATCTACTTCCTTTACATGCTACCTTATACTTCTTATATGACAAAGATTCCCTACCCAAGCCTAAACCCTTCCTCAGTATTATTGAGAAACCCTTTTGTACAAACTGTTTAACTTTCTATCTTGCGTTGTGCTTAGGGAATCCTTATCCCAAGGTAAATGTTGGTTGTTAAGTCTCATAAGCGTGATACTCACCCCATAAAGGTTGAGTAACTAATCTTTGAGCTTAAGACCTTGATATCTAGGAAATGGTGAACTAACTCAAGCTTGTTGGAACTAAATAACCCCGTTTCCCCCTTAGGTCCATCTCCGGTGTTGACAAAAAATATCATTAACGTTTTGGCGCTAGAAGAAGGGCTTGAACCTCCGCCCTTGTGGTTAATCTAATCCCATAATCAATTGTGTTGTTCCTTCCCGGATTGGATTAGGCTTTGAAGAAGCAGAAACCATGAATAGAAGGTCTCTACGAGTAACTAATAAGTGTCCCATGGTTGCATCAAGTGTTAACGAACCATGGACTATCGAAAGGCAAAGGATTAAGCTGGAAGCCTTGCATATCCATAATAAGGAAAAAGAAGTAGAGCCTTATGATCCTGACCATTGGCGCATCAACCCTTTCCATTTAGCACCAACACCAATCTTTGCCTTAAGCAGTTCTACATCGAAGGAGTGCAACTCATTTATAGAAGAAAAAAGGAAGCCATTCAAGCATAGGCTAAGGGAATGATATTTGGGCAAAAGGTTGAGAAAGGTTTCAAACACTTCGACCGAGGAGGATTTAAGAAGGTTACACCTCTGCCTCAAGACACAGTTAAAAGGAAATTTGAAGACAAAAAAAAAAAGACAATGGAATTAAGTAATAAGAGAGTTAAATCCCAACGTCGAAAGAAAGCCTTCGAATCAAGATTGCCAAAAGGATGTGAGATTACTACATCAATTGAGAGTATCTATTTCCTTACTAAGCATGAATTAGACTTTTTCCATCATCAAAGAAGAAACCTAAGAACGAATCCAAGCTGGGAGGGCCTTATTGCTACTATCATATGATGAATGGGCTTGAAACCAATCATTGCAGAGTCCTAGAAGGAATGATTATCAAATTTTTCAGTCAAGGGAAACTACATAGATATGTAAAGAAGACATAGTCAACTACAGCAACAAATTCTTTGAGGAAATAATGCCTACATAACTATGGGTACGGAAACCCTCTCAAAATTTGGAATAACATGAAAAGGGTCAAACCCCCCGGAGGGGAGAAATGTGTAAGCCTTTATCTGTGCCCAAGTCAGAAAGGGCCAGGTTAAATCATCAAAAGTGTAAGCCTCCGATCCATGCCAGAAATGGTCGGGACGGAGCATCTACTTAGCATGCCCTGCCTCTTCTCGCAGAAGAGTATGCCTTACCTCTGCATGAACTAAGCACGTCCTACCTCAGCTTATGTTTCGCGTTACCCGCAGAAGGGAACGCATAGAGGGGGTGGAATGTAAACCTCTATCATTGCCTACGATGGCTGGGGTAGAGCATCAAAAGAGTAAGCCTTGGTTCTGCGTCTACGATGACCTGGTTAAGCATCTAAGCCCTTATCATCGCCTACGATGGTCAGGATAAAAGGCGCCTCCTAGAGGGAGGTCGGGTAAGTCCTTGGGCCCTACTTGAGGATAAGATAGCCAAGCGCATCAGACACACATGCCCAGAGAGTGGCCAACAAAGCACGTACATCCTCTGCTTTTACAATCAAAATACTGGGGAGTGGCTCACAAAGCACGTACATCCTCTGCTTCGTAAATAAAACCCAAACTGGGTAACGAAACTAATCGCCATAAGCGGATTCCAAATCTTCTATTCTTAATACCCGAATCTAGGTCAGTCCAAAATTTTTATTATCAGCAGAAGAAGTTTTCTGGTCTTCTACTAAATACCTGAGTCAGGGTTGGTTCGAGACTTCTATTAACTGCCAAGAAATGAAATTCTGACCTTTCGTCAAATACCTTAGCCCGGAGTCGGGTTCAAAGCTTCTTATTAATACCAGAAGAAGTATTCTAGACTTCTTTTCTTAATACCCTAATTCGAGTTATGAGGGCTTCAGTTATCACTCTTGAAAAAAGGCTTGCAAGTCAGGACTCAGTTGGAATCCTAAGTCTGATATCTGAAAGCCTTCAAACGCAGATAGTAATCTTCCATCTTGCTCAAGGAGATTTCTTAACTTATTGTATACAAATTGTTATTATCTATGTGAAATACTAGCAAAAATCACATACCAAGTAGTGTATACACAATTCACATATTTATTTACAAAGACTATCTCATGAATTATCCGAATACATAGACATTATAATTACAAATACTATCAAGTATCTTTCTCCTCTTCATCCTCAGGTAAAGAGGGATTAATAGCATGACGAATAACGATGCTTAGAAGCTCGTTAAGCTTATGTACCTTTCTGCTAATATCATTAAGGTTGTCTGAGGGTTTGATTTGAAGTTTCAAAGCCATATTACAAGCTCTACACATAACTTTTAGGGACATATTATCTTTCTCTAAATTGGAGATTCTCACGTGTAAATCATACCTTTCCTCTTGTAAATGTCCAATTTGAGAAACGTAATGGTAATGTGACGAAACGTATCCTCATTAAGCTTAGTACCGTTAATATCTTTTATCTCAACTATCACTCTATTACACCACTCGAAAATGACAGTTGCATCTAACCCTTGAGAGGGGTTCTTCAAATAAAAATACTTTTGAGAAGTTGGAGCCTTATGCCTAGTCATAGTTTCAGAAGACTGAGACACTGTTATGATGGGAATGTTTTTGAAAGGATATTCCCATGTCTTATAACTGGCATTAGCATTATCTAGTTCAATTTCCAAGTTAGTTATCCGTTGACACAATCCTCTTAGCTCATCCTCAAAATCAATAGATGGTTTGGTATTTATATATTTATATAATCCAAGGATATATCTTTTCTTTTCCTCTAACCGACCTTTCAAAGTATCCACGTTTTCATTCAAATGCTTTATCGTCAAGTTCAGATGTAGAATCACTCTCTCCCGCGAGGTAGAAGATCCCTTTCTAAGAATGCCATTTTTCTCTGCCTCTACTAATACTTCATCCCCGGTTGGGGAAATTTCATGCTGATTTAACTACTCACAAAGATAAGAAGTAGTTATGCATAAGTTTTTTACTCACAAAAGAAAACAGAGAATGGTATTATATTTCTCAAGAAAAGTTTTGCATGAACTTTACTCAAAACCAGCTTTTAATTGTTTTGAAAAACATATGAACCAAAAAGAGTTATAGGGATTTAAACTTACGTATCAATACATTCATTGTTTATATATCAGCTCGGCATGTTCGATCCTAAATCTTTTTAAAATCAACCTACGACCTTCACCCAAAAAGTTAGTGAGGAGTTGAGAGTATTTCGTGTAAATGCTCTTAAGCTCTCTTAGGAAGTGTTTTCTTCCAAGTACATGTGATGACATTGTTGAAAATTCCTTTTTCAATCTAGATATTGAACGTAACACATCCTCATGAAAAACAAGGTTCTTCCATAATATAAATAAAAAAATCAGCAACCAAGAACAACATAGGATTACCAATACACTTACACATGCATAACAACAAGTTTACAAATACTCCTCCTGTTCATATAGAATTGACCTCTTGAACAACTCAGTAATAAACCTATTATTTTTGTACTTAAGCTTTTCTGGTCCCTATGAATCGAAAGAACCCTTGGAAGATCCCAACATGTCCTTGGGTGTGGGACAGTTCTAAATTCATCAAGATAACGCCTGTGGAGGCGGCGTATCAAACCCCTACTATGATCCCCTAGAAAGGAAAAGTCTACTGTGGTGTATCGCTTATAAATCTCGCACAAGAAATTCACTAGAATATCTCTATCCTCAATCAACGTCCAAAACATAATCATCAGCTCCTTGTTTTCCTCCAAAATGGCTTCCTTGTGCTTTCATGCTTTCTTTAGCTTAGGTGCAGCTTCATGCTCTTTATTAAACATAAATCTAGAAGCACTCTTGTCAAGATCATAATATTTTTGTGACAAGGTGTTATAGTCCTTTAACAGTCTTTCTTGCTCTATAAGGGACTAAGTTATTTCCCTCTGTTTCTTATCTAATTCTGCTCTAAGTTGCAAAACAATATTTATTTTGGTCTATACAATATAATGACAGGAAACTAGTTAACACCGTATACTCAAGAAGAGAAAAAGCACTTCAAAAATTAAAGCCATACCTGGGAAATGGAAGCATCAGGTTGGACAGGCTATTCTTTACCCGATGACTCAGGAATACTGCCTTCTTTAGCCGGAGGCACATTAGGGTCTCGAGTGACATGGGTACATATAACATCAAGGCTAGCTTCAGTGGAGTCATATGAAGCCTCAAGGGCAACAAAAGGGTCACTCCTATCCTTACCGGGATCATCTTGGTGGTTCCCGTCATCAGGACCGTCATCACAGTCACCCACGTCATCATTAACAATAGGCGTGTCTTCACCCTCATCATCATAGGTATTAGGCAAATCCTCGATGAACAAGAAGTCTTCAGCCTTGACCTTATCCCTCTTTGGCATCTCAACTTTCTGCTTAGCCAAACTAATCCTTTCCATGACTTTATCCCTAATGAAAGGGGGAACATAAGTAAATTGCTTCTTGAAAAACCATTGGAATTTATCAGAAAAGGCAAGAAATAAAGCATCTTCATATTATTCGGTTTTAATCTAGGAAAGATGGTCTTGCAAGAACTCAAAAATCCTATCCTTGGCCTCGTAAATTTTTCGCGCCGCATGAGAAAGCTTGTTGTCCCTCTCTTAAGCCCATCAGTGTGAGTGACCACCATATCTACCAGCTGATGCTCAAATGCTGAAATTTGGTCAGATAAAAGACTCTTCGCTTGCTTCTCCTTCTCAAGATCTGCTTCGGCCCTCTCAAGAGAAGCCTTCAACCTTTCACACTCATCTCTTAAAGTCGCATTTTCTTCCCGAAATTGAGTAACCTCAAAGGAAGATGAAAGGGAAGTCATTCGGGACGAAAACCATCTTTTAGTTACCTAAGAAGGAAATAAAATCCAATCATCTATCATGTGAAACCGAAGACAAAGAAAGAATTAAGAAAATAAAATCTATACCGAAAGTTGTTGCTCAATTAGATGTTGATGAAAACCTTCGCAGTCTGAAGAAGCTGGAGGTAATGGAATATTGGTCACATCAAGGGAAGAGAGAGCGAGCTTCACAAGATCATTGCAATTCAAAGCTGTTTAAGGAAACCTTGGGGGGATAATGTGGTGAGAAGTAGAAGGCGGAATCGTATCATGCTTATCCTTGTCTGATGTACTTGGAGGGGTTGGCGGTGAAGCATGACCCATAAGCTCACCACTAGAAATGTTCTCAGGAGAATCACCGATATCAATAACCAGGTGGATGGAAGAAGTGGTAGGACCAGGGACCTTTTTCTCAATAGTTGTGATAAGAACATCCTATGAGATAGAAATGGGGATGTCATGCTTTAATCTCTTGGACGACGGCTCAGTAATGAATTACGCCAACCTGTTTAAAGGACTAACATCTGACTGGTCTAGAGTATCTATGGAGATATGGCTTTAGAGACCGAGGATCCTGATCAGGAAAAGTTAAAAAGATAAGGGCAAGGACGAAAAAACCTACAAACTAAAGTGGGTCTAAGAAAGAAAAAGCAATCTCAATCAAAGTACCTGGAAACAAAGGGGACAAAGCGCTGAATGATTTCGAGCCCAAGGTCAATTGTTTGAAACTAGGAAAATGAATGGGTGGTTTCCCGAGGATTTTATGCCAGGTAGGAAGAAGGTTATATTGACAGAGTTTGTCCAAAGTCAGCAAAACTGATCGGCTTCTTGGCTCTTTGAACGTTTTAGAAATAACTTCAACAGTGCGGGATTCATTCTCGTTTAAGAAATCTTCTTAAAAGCATGATCTAGAGAGAAAATGAAGTCAATCAAAGTACAAGAAAAATATGGTTACTCATGGAAAACAAGAAAACTCACCAATGTCCGCAAATTTTCCTGAAATACTAGCAGGGCGTTTGACGAAAAAGAATTGATCCTACTAAGGTTTAGTCTTATTAATACCAACACTAATAATCTTCTTCAAAGGATTGGTGTGCAAAATGGGCGAGTTTGCTCCTTTCGAGAATCGTATCAAGTGTTGAATAAGGTTGGGAGTAAGGGAACCCTGGCCTGATTCGAGTGCCAAAGTTTCAAGGCATAAGAGTAAAGTGTAGGTGTTCGGCCGGAGTTGAATAAGGGAAACTCCTAAGTCTTGTAAAAGCCGAGAAATAAAAGTCGAGAAGGGAAAAAAACATATGCTAGATGTGAATGGAAAAAATGTAAAGTACCCTTCTGGAGGGTTCCCGATGTTGTCCTGAGCGGTGGCAGGAATAAATCCACATCATACATCCCAAAGCTACCAAGAGTAGTGTTTACCTCATCTTGGTAAACAATGAGAGATTCCCTCAAGGAAAACGGCTTCTTCTTTCGAGAAGCATTGGAATCACAAGATTTTGGCTAGCTAAGGATCTTTTTATCAGACATAGTAACACACCATAATTTTAAAGGAAATTATAATGATAAATTAAATAATACTTAATTAGATATTGGGAATTAAGTAAAAACGGACTGTACCATTATGTTCGTATCGGAATTCTGCTTAAGATAGACCCTGAGTTTGCGTAAAATGGACATTGTATGAAGAAGATATTAAGCTTTGAAGTTTCTATACATATAAGAAAAATATATATGAACAAAATAAAACCAGAATTTCAAAATAGTTCAAAATCGAAGCGGGAAAATGACGCGGGATTTGGACCCGTTGGGGGGTCGACCCAAGCCTTAGGGGGGTCGACCCACTCAAGGGGGTGTCGACCTACACCAGATCCATCCAGGTTCATTCCTTGAACCTGGACTTGTTTCTGGGTGGGATTCGTTGGCAGTAGGCTATATATAGGACAACATTTCTATTGTTTTATTCACCTAAAACGATGGAGACATCCCCGGCTTGGATTGAATTAACCTATTTTTCTTCAATAACAACATATACGTATACGAGAATCTCTTCTGTAACTTCAACATATCACTCTCTATTCTTTATATTTAGTGTCTGTGAGTTCATGTTATTTTTGGATATAAACGTTTAATAAGTATTCCTGACATGTTTATGAATCTGGATCTAAAACCTATGTCTGTTAAGAATCTGATTCGTGCCTAATCAGTCCTACTATTACATGTACACATGATCTGTTGTTCAGTGTTATATGCCTATTTCTGTTATCATATGCCCATCTTTGTTATTATATGCTCATTTTGTTTTATTCCTATTCTGTTCTTTTCTCTCTTTCCCTTTTTATTTTTATAGCCTAGGACAATAGCACTGAAATATGCATACGACGAAATTGGGATTAATTAGGAATGGTAATTTGGGGGCATAACCTCTACTATGAATATGATTAAAATTTGGGGAATAACTTATATTGTGGAATATTAATGAAATATGGGGTGTATGAACATTTAAACATGTAGGCTTAATTCAAATATTAGGTGGAACATGTTAATGGAACTGTATGTCACATATGCATTCTGTTTGATCTGTTGGGGGTTAAGTAAACTTGTTAATCTGTTGAGGGCGCCCTTCTTACTGAGCACTAGGTAGGGGTCAAGGAATGCTTGCTAAGCTAATTATAAGAGGTTCATTTGGGATGTGGTGTTCTGACGGCACGTTTCAACGGGGTCATGTGGCTGCATGGGTCCGGTTTGTCTGTGAAAATAAGACGCCATAACACATGTAAATATGTCTGTGTCCTTCTGGTGGTTGCTACTTTAGAAAGTAATAAACCTACTGTGGGGCCAGCATAGGGTATTTACGTGGTAGGGAGTCGATCATTGGGGGTAGTAATTATGGTACATCAGTTCTGTTTAGGTACCTGTTATTTTCGTTTGGGGTAACACCCATTATTTCTATTTAGGTACCTGTTATTTCTGTTTGGGGGTAATACCCATTGCTAGAAGTACACCTAAGTCTACCATTTATATTCTGTTGGGATCATTCCGATCTGTTAAGTAACTGGAAAACACTTAATTCGGTATACTAGTATTGGTGTAGAGAAAGGTATTTGAAAAGCTTAGTCTACACTATTTATCCTGCTAATTATGTTCAGCCTGTTCGTACCTATTACTTGATATTGTTATCTCTCATCCAGTTTATATGCCTATCATGATACTTTTAATTATTTATATGCTAAAATTCACTGGACTCGCTAGAATTTATGTCTGATCCATTTTGTTTCCTTTTCTCTCCCTTCCTTTTCCCCCCAGGTTCTTAGGGTGGGAACGCTCAGGCTTGATTAGGACCCTCTCTTCTGTTTCTGCTTGGATTTGGATATGCTTCAATGTGCCGCTTTGCCTTCTTGTCTACTTGTTTATGGCTACTTAAGGGAACTATGACTTTTTTACTTCTGTACTCTGATGGTTTTTAGTGCAAGACATATGTTTTTATTTAATGTATTTTATTCCAGTATTTCAGTTTGATGTTGTAACTGGATTTTTAGACCATGATGTTTTCTGCTAAAAAATAAAATTTTATATTTCCGCTGCTATTTTATATATCTGTCTTGTAATGTTCTGTTTCTGTTTACCTATTATGCTTCACTGAACTTAATGCATTCTTTTAAAGAGTGACATTAACGGACGTGGGGTGTCACATTTGGTATCAGAGCTGAAGGTTACAAGATCGGACAAAAGGTTCTAAAAATTATTTCCAAAAGGTTTCAAGAAAAAAGTATTTTCAAAGGAAAGTTTGTTTTTGAAAAACATATTCCCCAAAGCCATATAAAATATCTTTCAATTCTCAATTTGATTCCCTTTTCCTTTTATTTTCAGCATGTCTTAGGAACCGAATATTCCCAAGGGCATTCAGATACAGGCTTGGTTTTGTAGATATCTTGAGGTTACGGCGCCCGCCGGAGGCCAAGCAAACACCCCTCCCCCAGCTGCAGTCGTCGTTCCTCCTCCTCCGCGAGCGGATAATTTCTCTAAGATATGTAAGGACTTCTGTGCCATGGGAGGAAAACCATTCCGTGGAACTGAAAGCTTTGCGGAAGCACAAAATTAGCTTAAAGAGACGGAGGATTTGTTTGGGATTTTCGAGGTTTACGACTGTAGTAAGATTCAGTTGGATGTGTGGCAGTTGAAGGACGAGGCTTCATTCTGGTGGGAAGTGACGCAAGCAGGGCGTCCAGTAGAGACTTGGGCTGATTTTCGCCAGAGATTCGAGATGAAGTTACTTTCTCAGGCAGAAGAGAGTGTGCAGATGGAGAGATTTCGGGCACTTAAGCAAGGAAGCATGTCTGTTAAAGAATATGTCAATAAGTTCAATCAATTGGCAAGGTTTGGTCAGGAGCTGGCAAATACCCCGCACAAAAAAGCTTTGAGGTTTGTGAGAGGATTAAATCAACCTCTCCATGAGTTGGCAATGTCTCATATTCCGATAGGGGCAACTTTTGAGAAACTCTTGACATGGCAATAATGCACGAAGAGGAGAAAGACGGAAAGAAAGAAACAAAGACTGAGGAGATGCGAAATAAGAAAGTGTGGCCCAAGAAAGAACAACAAAAGAAAGATGGAAAGAACGACAAAGCTCAGAATAAGAAGAAATGTCATGGTTGTGGAGGCTTGGGTCATGTGATCAAGGATTGAAGAAAAAGGAAGAATTATTGTTTCAACTACGGTGAAACTGGACACTATAGTAGGGAATGCCCGAAGAAGCAAGCACAAGGGTAAAGGGTAGGACCTTCTGGAGGGAAAGTGCATGCTCTCGAGGCTAGCAGATCGGACAGAGGAAGGAAAGATTCCATTGAAGGTTTGATTTCTCTTTCTGATCATCCAGTTAGGACCCTTTTTTATTCTGGAGCTTCTCATTCTTTTATATCTGATTCTGTGGTTGAGTCTCTGCACCTTAGTATTGGTATTGTTTCTGATCCTGTTATTGTCGCAAACCCCAATGGGGGAACGACTCATTTATGATATGTCGGGGTTTAAGGATTTATGTATTGGGCGTCGAGTTTGACTGCGACGCATACATGCTTAGTTTCATGGGCTACGGTTTGATTCTAGGGATGAATTGGTTAGCCATGTATGGTGGCATTCTAGACTGTGAGAGGAGGGTCGTTAGACTTTTGACTTTCCATAGGAGGACTCTCGAGATTTCCCATGACCCAAGGAGGTCTGTTATGCTTAGTTTTTTAGAGTCACTTGATGCTTCTGTAGATGATTTGCAATCTGTACCTGTAGTATATGAGTATCCAGATGTTTTTGAGGAGGTTAGGGGCTTGCCTCTGAGCCACGAGATTGATTTTCGGATAAACTTGCTGGATAATGCAAAGCCAGTCGCATTGCATGTACGCCACATGGCTCTTAGGGTAAGGAGGGAGCTCAGCAAGCAAGTAGGGGAGCTACTTGAGAAGGGGTTCATTAGGAAGAGTATATCAGAATGGGGTGCTCCAGTCGTCTTTGTAACCAAGGCGGATGGCTCGCTTCGCCTATGTGTGGGTTACATGGAGTTAAATAAGCTCACAAAGAAGAATAGGCACCCACTCAAGAGGATTAATGTTCTATTAGACCATCTTGTTGGCACATCTATTTTCCCACAGTTAGATTTGGCTACGGATTTCATCAGTTAAGGGTGGCCGAAGACAGTATAGATTAGACCGCTTTCAGAACTCCATATGGTTTCTTTGAGTGGTTAGTTGCCTTTTGGTTTGACAAATGCACCCGCGTATTTCATGGATCTGATGAGTAGGGTGTTCAGGGGGTTTCTGAATAAGTTCGTTGTGGTTTTTGTGGATGACATTCCGATTTTCTCGAAGAATGAAGAAGAGCATGCCCTACATTTAGGAGAGGTCTTGAGGACTCTCAGAGCATACTAGTTTAAGGCAAAATTCTCCAAGTGCCACTTTTGAAAAAATGAGGTGAGATTTTTAGGGCAAGTGGTTTCCAAGGAAGGACAGTGGATCTCACAAAAGTAGTTGCAGTTCAAGATTGGAAAGTTCTAAAGAATGCGATAGAGGTGAGAAGTTTTCTTGGTTTAGCGGACTACTATAGGAAGTTTATTAAGGACTTCGCAAGGATATCAACCCCACTCACCAGACTAACGAAGAAAAATCTGACCTTTGCTTGGAGTATTGATTGTGAGGTTGCTTTTCAACGTTTAAAAAGGGCTCTGACAGCAACCCCAGTTTTGACATTACTTGATGGGAGAAAGGTGTTCACGGTGTATACTTATGCATGTGGTACAGGAATCAGTGTTGTTTTGATGCAAGAGGGAAGGGTAGTATGCTATGGAAGTAGACAGTTGAAGGTTCATGAGAAGAACTACCCCACTCACGATTTGGAATTGGCTGTTATAGTGTTCACACTTAAGTCTTGGCGACATTATCTACTTGGAGAGAGGTTCGAGTTATACACGGACCATAAATCTCTCAAGTATTTGTTCTCGTAGAAGGATCTCAATTTGAGACAACAGAGATGGATGGAGTTCCTAGCGTCCTATGACTTTGAGATTGCTTATACCTCTGGCAAGGGTAATGTAGTGGCGGATTCGCTAAGTAGGCATAGGATGACCTTGAGTCCTCTATTCGTAGAGAGGCGGAGCTTGGAGTACATATCGACCTTCGGTTTTAGGCCTTCTACGGTTCTTACACCTGGTTTGTTGGCATCTTTAGAGGTGCGACCTACTCTTATTGATCAGATAGGATCTTCGCAGCGAAAGGACCCATAAATTGTAGACATTTTGGATAGGCTCAGTAAAGGAGAAACTTCTAGTCACCTTAGTAGATACTCTGTGGATGATAGAGGATGGCTACGACGGGATGGGAGGCTTTGTGTTCCCCAAGTTGGGAGTCAGTTGAAGACAGTCCTTAAGGAATCCCATCGTTCCAAGATGACTATACATCCGGGCGGCGATAAGATGTATAAAGACATGAAGAGGGTTTTCTTTTGGGCTGGAATGAAGAAAGAAGCAGAACTCGTAGCTCAATGTTTAATATGCTAGCAAGTTAAAGCTGAACAGTAAGAGCCTGGCAGTTTGTTTCATCCTTTAATGGTCCCACAGTGGAAGTGGGAGAGCGTCTTTATGGATTTCATCGATGGTTTTCCTAGATCAAGGAAGGGCAATACCAGCATTTTGGTTATAGTGGACCGACTTACTAAGACCGCTCATTTTATTCCTGTTAAGAGAAAGAGAATGGGAGCATGGTTGGCATTAGTTTATCTTCATGAGATAGTCTGTCTACATAGAGTACCTTCTAGCATAGTGAGCGATCGTGATTCCATCTTCACTAGTGATTTCTGGAAAAGCCTACAAGAGGCATTAGGTACACAGTTAAGTTTGAGCATCGCATATCACCCTCAGACCGATGGACAGACTGAGAGAGTGAATAGAATTCGTGAGTATCTTTTGAGGCTGTGTATCCTAGACTTCGGAGGGACTACAAAGGAGCACCTTCCATTGGTGGAGTTCGCCTACAACAACAGTTATTAGACTAGTATTCGCATGGCACCCTTTGAGGCACTGTACGGACGACCTTGCAGATCACCGACTTGTTGGTGGGAGTCTACGGATAGGCTTCTAGTTGGACCTGAGATGATTAGAGATACTTCAGAGAAGACTGATCTTATCCGCAGACGGATGAAGACAGCTCAGGACATGCAGAATTCCTACGTTGATAAGAGAAGGACTAACATTGAGTTTGAAGTAGGAGACATGGTTTTCATCAAAGTATCACCATTGAGGAATGTGATTCGCTTTGGATATGTAGGGAAACTGGCGCCAAGGTTTGTAGGGTCATTTCCCATAGCGGAAAGAATAGGTCAAATGGCCTATAGGATGAGATTACCAAAGAGGTTGACTGGTGTTCATGATGTTTTCCATGTTTCTCATTTGCGGAAATGTTTACACGATACGACAGAAGTAGTTGAGCTGAGCATGCTTGAGGAGGTAGAGGTAGAAAGGGAGGCGACAGTTAGACGAGTTCCTACCCGTATACTTGGATCAGAGGTTAAGAAGCTACATAACAGAGAGGTCAAGTTGATGAAAGTACAATGGGGAGAAAACAGCGAGGATGAAACTTGGGAAACTAATGACAAGATTCACACTTCATACCCTTTTCTTTTCAAGGGTATGCTCTTAACTTCTTTTTCCAAAGCTTTTATTAGTACTTTTTTTTATCATTCGTATGTATCCTATCGATCGAATCTTCGACCTTTAGGTAGAGAACCAATGGGTGTAAACATGTGTACTAGACATGTTATGCTTCATGAATGCAAGTGGATGCAAGTGTTTGTCAGTGGTTGCTCATGGATGCATATACACACACTAGGCACTAGATCGACTCAATCACTTACATATTGCATATGGATGTTTGTGCATTTTAAATTTTTATGGATGGAGATGGTTGTATCATCATATGGATGTTGCATTTGGATGAATGATTATGCACACATATAGAACTTACATGATATGTTAAGTAACTATTATTTCTGTTTGGGGTAACACCCATTATTTCTGTTTAAGTACCTGTTATTTCTGTTTGGGGTAATACCTATTGCTAGAAGTACACCTAAGTCTACCATTTATATTCTATTGGGGCCATTCCGTTTCTATTAAGTAACTGGAAACCACTTAATTCGGTATACTAATATTGGTGTAGAGAAAAGTATTTGAGAAGCTTACTCTACACTATTTATCCTGCTTATTATGTCCAACCCGTTCGCACCTATTACTTGATATTGTTATGTCTCATCCAGTTTATATTCCTGTCATGATACTTTTACTTACTTATATGCTAAAAGTCACTGGACTCGCCAGACTTTATGTCTGACCCGCTTTGTTTCCTTTTCTCTCCCTTCCTTCCCTCCCCCCAGGTTCTCAGGGTGGGAACGCTCAGGCTCGATTAGGACTCTCTCTTCTGTTTCTGCTTGGATTATGATTTGCTTCAATGTACCGCTTTCTTCTTGTCTACTTATTTATGTCTACTTATGGGGACTATGGCTTTTTACTTCTGTACTCTGATGGTTTTTAGCGCAAGACAGATGTTTTTATTTGATGTATTTTAGTTTTTAGTATTTCAGTTTGATGTTGTAACTAGATTTTGAGATCACGATGTTTTCTACAGAAAAATAAGTTTTAAATTTCCGCTGCTATTTTATATATCTATCTTGTGATGTTCTATTTTTGTTTACCTATAATGCTTCACTAAACTTAATGCATTCTATTAAAGAGTGACATTAACGGACGTGGGGTGTCACAGACATAATGCTGCCAGGTGATATCATTTCATCACACATGTGTTAGCATTGCACTCTTTTACATATATATGCATATAACATCCATGAATGGGTAAAACGACATGAAAACTTGCTGATACAAATAATTTGACTTGTTAAATATCAAGTTGATCATAAGAGTTAATCCGGAAAAGGTGTATACATGAATCGTGTACTTTTAGAAACAATTAAGCCTTTGGTGATGATAAAATTAACTATCCCAACACCAAAACCAAAAAGGGCGAAAAACAGGTATCATAAAAAAATAGACTTGCGAGAGTGCCTTGTGATGGTTTATCCGAAACCAGGTAACCTATCATCAACACCAAAGGCCTGATTGGTTTTCAAATCTGGTATAAGAAAAATCAAATCCACAATCTTCTAGCATTAATTTCTCGAACTTCACCGAAAACCGATCCTTTCGGGTTGGAACGGTACCCACTAGTTTGAAAGCTAAGTAAATACAAAAAAAAATTGGTATCAACAAAATTGAGAGCTACATGAATCGATAACATCGGTATTGAGTTCACTTGTACTGGAAGCATGGCATTTACTTTGTAATAAGAATTAGCCTTTCGCATGTAATTTTACATTTTAAACCTCAAAGATATTTCTGGAAAAATAGGTAACTCATTTGATCCCCATTAATCATTATCTAAGCTATCATCGTTGTTTAACCAACACTAAATATATAAAAACCCTAATCATATTCCTAACCAGTTAAAAGGCATGGTTTAGATTTCAATTTGCAATCAGAATAGAAGTACTTACAAGAGACGATTTTAAAATTACGAAAAGCATTCACGATTCTTGAGAATAGTGATCTGTTTAAGCAATGAGTTTGCAGGTGAAAGAATGGAGAAGAGGAAAAAAAAGTATTTACATTAAGGTAACCCTGGAATCTCAACCATACAAGCAAGAGCAAATCAGTAGGTCAGATTGAAGGATACCAAGAGGCGGGAAGCCGAAGCAGAGAAGAAAAGTAAGAATTTTTACTTGGAAAGTCGAAGTTACCCCTTTACAGGGGGGAATGTTACTACCAAAATTCAACACCGAAATAGGCTATCGGTGAAGGAGTATCGAACCGTCGTCAGCTTAAGGGAATGATCCGAGAGCATAAACCCGACTCGAGAGTAAAACCGAAAGCATAAGAAACATGTGACAATGGACAACCGTCACCATCCTAGAGGGGAAGAGTTTAGATCCAGCAAGAAAAAGGGATACCGACAGGGTAGTTCCGGAATAGAAAACAAATAATGTGAAATCAATTCCGGAAGTCAATCGCCTCGAACCGAAAGCAAATAAGAAAGAAAGAGTGACATCACATGGTCTGAGACCAAAGACTTAACAAGGGACAAAGCAAAGCAAAGGGAGCCGAAAGGGCTATCAACATCAATTCACTTAATACCGATACAAAAAGGGATAAAAGACAATAAGAGAAGAATAGGCCAAAACATAAGCGTCCCCAAGGCCAGCTACCGAACTCAAAGCTTGTTGGCTACTTAGAAGCAATTTTGGCAGGAAGTACACCGAAAGCACCCCTCCGGAAGACAAAAAAACCACCCTAGAGATTGACCGAGAACAAGCCAAAATCTCTAAGAAGAAGAGCTATCCACACTAACATGCTTTGTGTGGATACTGAAAGGGGTGATGGCTCCAGGAACGGAAGTGATCAATGCCCGAAGGCAACACCATGAAGACTATAGACGAGACCAAAAGCTTATCTCCGAAAATCGGAGGTCATTCCCGATGCTATCAATACCAACAAGCTTGGAATCGATACGGAAGGTAGAAGAAACTTCAAAGAGAAGCTCCAACGACCAGAACCATCTTTTCGAAAGCTAAGACCGACACACTAAAGGCTATGTCATATCTCTCAACAACAATCGAAACCCAGGCAACCAGAGCCGAAAGGTGAAAAGTGGTCGACACACAGCTGCTGCACCCGAAAGAGGCCGTTGTTGATCCAATGTCAGAAGGGGTCTCGGTTTGTCTATAAATAAGACACTAGGGGTCACAATTTAGGGGCAAAATACTCATTTCTCAATCTTGTACTCTTTTCTCATAAAGTAAACCCTAATTTCTAGGGATTTACTTTGTAAACACTTATGTACTAAATCAGTGAGCAATAAAGAAAGAATCAACACATAGCATAATTCCTATGAGTTTCTTATCTACTTGCTTTACATGCTACCTTATACTTCTTATATGACGAAGATTCCCTACCTAAGCCTAAAGCCTTTGAGAAACCCTTTTCTACAAACCGTTTAGCTTTTTATCTTACGTTGTGCTTAGGGAACCATTATCCCAAGGTAACTGTTGGTTGTTTAGTCCCATAAGCGTGATACTCACCCCTTGAGGGTAGAGTAATTAATCTTTGAGCTTAAGACCTTGATATCTAGGAAACGATGAACTAGCTCAAGCTTGTAGAAACTATGTAATTCCATTTTCCCCTTAGGTCCATCTCCTTAGACCTATATCCGGTGTTGACGAAAAATATCGTTAACTGTTATGGGTGCATTTCAAGGGAGAAGCATATATGCATAGTTCAAAATTGAACAGGAACTCATGCACAAAGAAGTAATGCACAACAAATTCAAATATGTAGCATATGACCAGACAAGCCAAATACATATGGTCAAGGCAAAGTACACAAGTAGCATGTGTACAAATGTAGTCCAAGCTACAGGTAAATACTGAATGCTTAAGAACTTGTCATTGCAACTCAAATTTCAACCCTACTAAGTCAAAAATTGTAACACCCCAAATTTTTAATGACATTAAAGGGAATAAATTAATTAATAATTAATTTAATATTCAGAATTAGAGGAAACAGACTGCACCATTGCGTCCGTCTCGATATTCTGGTCAAGATAGACATTTGGTTTGCATAAAAACGGACACCGTATGAAGAAGTTATGAGGGTTTTAAGTTTATATACACACAAAAATATTTTATATATACACATAAGTTAGAGGTGAGTCAGAGATGAGTCAGAATTCTATCCAAAGGATTCAAATTCGAAAAAATCCTCTGAGCGGCAAAATTCCCGCTCTAGGGGGTCGACCCCCCTGAAGGGGTGTCGACCTAGGGGTCGACCCACCCACAGGGGTGTCGACACCCCTAGGGCTGATGTGGTACTCGATTTCAGGGGGTCTGGCAGCTATATATACGTGTCTTATTTCTCATATTTTCTTCATTAGGAGTCATGGAGGCCATATGCTGCTGGAGTGCGAACTGAACCGGTTTCTACAACATATTCTACAAATCCAATTCAAAATTTTAGATCCATTCTTCCTTAATTCTCTAAACCTAACGTTGTGAGTTCTAGTTGTTTTTAGGTTTAGATAAATAAAAGTATATTTTGAAAGACTATGAATTGGATATGTTGTAAAATATGATTCTATGTTAATGTGAAATCCTATACTATGTCATGACAGATCTATTTTCCTAGATCTAATAAAATTGTGGTGATTCGATTATGTTGCTTATGTGGATCTTGACTTGTAACCATGTTATGGTGGATGTACATCGATTAATTGGGACAATTGTAACATTACTTAGATCTAGATCTTTATGTTAACCACCTTTCACCTGTCATATTGTGATCCATTAAGATATGTTGTAAACTTGACATGTGAATCTGTCTTTAGATCTAAACATGTTACTATGTCACCCTAACTATGCTAGATCTAAATTATTGGACACCTAATGTTTAATCTAGATCTCATTATGCTTTCTTGAACATCATAGTAATTGCCATAAGTTACCAGTTTGATGTCCACCTTATTATGATGTTAATCACATGTCCATTCACTTTGTTATCATGCCAGTTTATGTTCATGTTTATGCCAAGATATATTGAAACTATCACCCTTGTCATATTCCCTTCTTATTGTTATAGCTAGGCTACTTTATAGACTAGATGCCGCCAAAATACGTACGAATACGTTAGAGAGGAAACGGGGAAAAGGGATTATAATTGGCATAATTTATGTAATATTAATATGAAATGGGACATGTAATTCAAATGGGGAAAACATAGAAATAGTTACCTATAATGACATAGGTAGATTTGGATTAATTTGGAATGTTTAGTAATTTACAATTAGGAATTTTAAATTGTACTTATGACACGAGGTTAGGTTACATTAGTGGTGGAAGTCTGCCCGGACCCGACCGACATATCCAGCAACCACTAATGTTGAACCTAATGTGGGAGGTCTAAGTACGTAAATACAAATCGGGCTAAGACACGAGGTTAGGCCCAACTGTGGAATAAGACTTCCCGGACCCAACCGACATATCGAGCATCCACACGTTGTAGGCCTAATGTAGGAGGTCTAGCCCATTATAACCATAATTGGACATGGTAATGAAATGGACTACTTAACCTAATTTAATATGATTATGAACATAAGTCAGGGTTAAGTAAAATTGGATGGATAGTGGGTGGGTTAAGTAAATTAGAGTGGATGGGTAATATTTACATATAGGCCTAAGAACTTAACCCAATAAGGTTATGTAATTAAAGACACCAATTGGTATACATAACTGGTAGATAATGTAATAAGGTTATGTTATTAAAGATATCTTGTGGTATACATAACCGATATATAACGTAATGAAGTTATGTAATTAAAGACACCCTTTAAGGTAAGCATAACTAGTATAGGGCTATGTAATTAAAGACACCTAAGGGTATACATAGTCAATGGAAAACCTAGAAGGGATACAAGACAAGGGGGAGAGCTTGTATCATATTGTGTGGGACTCATTTCAGTCAGTAAACCGGAGTTGTTATCAAGTAAAGAACTCTGTACTAGGCGGAGAAGGGGCACACTTACTGATTGATTGTAAGAGATCCAAGCGAGGCGGATGGTGTGGGTGGCGCATACCGACCAGGGACATGTGCGTGCATGGGCCGGGCAGAGGGGGCTAAGATGAGTATGACACCAGTAGATATGGTTGTGCACACCATGGGTTGCCACTTTAGGAAGTGATACCTCCTACTGTGGGGCCAGAGCAAGATATCTACAGGGTAGGGAGCCGATCGATTAGGGTAGTGGTTAGGGTATACTTGGACGTATGACTTAAGCCTACAAACTCATAGTGGAAGGGATCATCTAATTTCAGTTATACTAGTAATAGTGCAGAGTAATCATTAGTGAGGCATGTACACCTTATCCTGTCTACCTTGTCACACGTGCCATTTATGTAGTGATCTCTCTTATCCACTTTATATGCCTATCATGTTGCTTTTATTTATCTACTGGCTAAAAGTAAACTAGACTCACCATACTTTATGTCTGACCCTGTTGTTTCTCCTCCCCCCCCCCCCCCGTAGGTTCCCAGGGCGGAAACACTCAGACTTAATCAGGAAGCAGATATCATCTTTCTAGGAGCTACTTCTGAAGTATGGTTCAAGTTCTTGTCTCTATTATGGCTTAACTCTTTTAATTGGGGAATGATGCTTTTTATTTACTTATGTACTCTGATGGTGCAAGATTGAAGTTATTTTATTGTAATAGTTTCCATGACTTATGAAATTGTGGACCTCGATATTATGACTTATGTTTGAAATAAAAGTTCAAATTTTCCGCTGCTGCCTTATTTATATCTGTCTTGTAATTATTCTGTGTCTGTTTACCTATAGAGCTTCACGAAACTTAATGCATTACCTTAGTGAGTGACATTAACGGACGTGGGGTGTCACACTTGGTATCAGAGCTGGAGGTTTCCAGACTGGATAAAAGTTTTTGATAACTATTTTCAAAAAGGTTTTAGAAGAAAGCATTTTCAAAAGAAAAGTCTGTTTTGAAAAACATATTCCTCAAAGTTATAGGAAGTATCTCTCGATTCTCCACTTGATTCCTTTTTCCTTTTTTTTGGGGGACCGATTCTTCCCGAAAGGTGTCCCCATTCCGGCATGATGCCATAGGTACGTTTAAACTGCGGCACATATCGAAGGGCAATGAAGTGCTTAACCTCCATCTGAAGCTGTAGTAGTATCACCTACGGCTAATTTTCTTGAGATTTTTAAGGATTTCCATGCGATGAAGGCAACTTTCGAGAGACTTGTTAGCCTGTTACACAAATATGGTAAAAAGGAGAATAAGGGAGTTAGGGCTAAGGAGTACAACCCAAGGATGAGAAAAATGATGGCCCGGGAAGGGAACATAGACAAAGTTCAAACAAATCTGAAAAGGAAGAAGTTAAGGTTGAGGAAACACAAAATAAAAAAGGTATGACCCAAGAAAGGGCGGCAACAACGACAGAAGAAGGGAGGAAAGATTGACAAGGATAAGGGTAAGAGGAAATGCCATAGTTGTGGGCGAGAGTGTCACTTGGCCCAGGACTGCAGGAAAAGGAAGAATGCTTGCTTCGTTTGTGAAGAGGTTGGACACTATTCAAGGGAGTTCCCATGGAATCAAGGGCAAGGTCAAAGGACAGGAACCTCTGGAGGGCAAGCGAATGCTCTCGTGGCTAGTGCACCAGATAGAGGTAGGAAAGTTTCCATGGAAGGTTTGATTTCTTTTTCCAATCATCCTATTAGAACACTTTTTGATTCTGGTGCCTCACATTCATTTATATCTAGTTATGTGGTTGAATATCTGCATTTATTTACTAGTATGGTAGTAGATCCCGTAGCTGTTTCAAACCCCATTGGTGGTTCGGCTCATTTATCGATAATTTATCGGGGTTTGAAAATATCTGTGTTAGGTGTCGAGTTTGAATGTGATGCGTATGTGCTTGGGTTTATGGGATATGGGTTGATTCTAGGAATGGATTGGCTTACCACGTATGGGGCCATTTTGGATTATGAGAGGAGGGTTGTTAGACTCCTGACTTGTCATGGGAAGGCCCTCGAAGTTTCTTGTGACCCCCAAGGGTTTGTTATGCTTAGCTTCCTAGAGTCTCTAGATGCATCCATAGATCATTTGCAATCTATTCCAGTGGTTCAAGATTACGTACGGGGTTTACCTCTAAGGCGTGAGATCGACTTTCGCATATATTTGGTGGACAATGCAAAGCCAGTTGCATTACCAGTACGCCACATGGCTCCAAGAGAAAGGAGGGAGCTGAGTAAGCAAGTAGGGGAGATACTTGAAAAAGGGTTTATCAGACGAAGCATATCTGAGTGGGGTGCTCCAGTAGTATTCGCAACTAAAGCAGATGGTTCGCTTAGTTTGTGTGTTGACTATAGAGAGTTAAATAAGCTCACTAAGAAGAATAGGCACCCGCTTCCGAGGATTGATGATTTATTTGATCAGCTTGTGGTACCTCAGTATTTTCTCAGTTAGACTTGACCACGGGGTTCCATCAGTTGAGGGTGGCTGAGGATAGCATAGATAAGACTGCTTTCAGGACTCCGGATGGTTTCTTTGAATGGCTAGTTATGCCTTTTGGGTTGACGAATGCACCCGCCTATTTTGTTGATTTCATGAGTATGGTGTTTTGGGAATTCCTAAACAAATTCGTCGTAGTCTTCGTTGATGATATTTTGATCTTCTCCAAGAGTGAAAAAGAGCAAGCCCAGCATTTGGGAGAAGTTTTGAAAACTCTCCGTGACCATCAGTTAAAAGCAAAGTTCCCCAAATGCCATTTCTGGAGAAATGAGGTGAGATTCTTAGGGCATGTGGTCTCCAAAGAAGGGATAGTTGTAGATCCCGCGAAGGTGGTTGCAGTGCAAGATTGGCAGGTTCCTAAAAATGCAACCGAGGTGAGAAGCTTTCTTGGGTTATCAGGTTACTATAGGAAGTTCATTAAGGACTTCGCAAAGATATCAGCACCACTCACCAAGCCAACGAAGAAGAATTTGACATTTTCATGGGACACAGACTGTGACGTTGCTTTCCAATGACTAAAAAGGGCTCTGGCAACAACCCCAGTCTTAACCTTGCCCGATGGGAGTAAAGTGTTTACTGTTTACACTGATGCATGCGGTACAGGCTTGGTGCGGATCTGATGCAAGAAGGGAAAGTAATATGTTATGGGGGTAGACAGTTGAGAGTTCATGAAAAGAACTACCCCACCCACGATCTAGAGCTAGCTGCCATAGTATTCGCGCTAAAGACGTGGCGTCATTATTTACTTAGAGAAAAGTTCGAATTATGCACCGATCATAAATCTCTCAAGTATCTATTCTCATAGAAGGATCTCAACTTAAGGCAACAACGGTGGATGGAGTTCTTAGCTTCATATGATTTTGAAATTTCTTATACCCCTGGCAAGGGTAATGTGGTGGCAGACGCACTAAGTAGGCAGAGGGTGGCCCTGAGTCCTCTGTTTGTGGAAAGAAAGAACTTGGAGTTCATACCAGCTTTTGATTTTAGACCCTCCATCGAGGTGTTGCCTGATTTATTTGCATCCTTGGAGATACGACCGACTCTTGTGAATCAGATAGGAGCTTCGCAACAAGGTGACCCACAGATTCTAGACATCATGGATAAGCTCAGAAGAGGGAAGACTTCTAGCCACCTCAGTAGGTATGCCATAGATGAAAAGGGGTGATTTTGACGAGATGGAAGGCTTTGTGTTCCTCAAACTAGAAGCTTGATAAAGGCAGTCCTAGAAGAAGCCCACCAATCTAAGATGACCATTCATCCAGGCGGTGATAAAATGTACAGGGACATGAAGAGGGTTTTCTTTTGAGCTGGGATGAAGAAGGATGTGGCCGAATTTGTTTCTCAACGTTTAGTTTGCCAGCAAGTCAAAGATAAGAAAAAGAAGCCTGGTGGACTACTTCATCCGTTAGAGGTTCCGCAGTGGAAATAGGAGAGCGTCTCTATGGATTTCATAGATGTTTGCCTAGATCGAAGAAAGGTAATACCAGTATTTGGGTGACAGTGGATAGACTCACTAAGAGCGCTCACTTTAGTCCAGTTAAAAGTAAGAGGACGACATCATGGTTGGCAGCAATTTATGTTCGTGAGATAGTCCGTCTCCACGGAGTTCCTTCCAGCATCATGAGCGATCGTGACCTCATCTTTACCAGTGAATTTTGGAGGAGCTTGCAAGAAGCATTAGGTACACAGTTGTGTTTGAGCGCCGCTTATCATCCTCAGACCGATGGGCAGATGGAGAGGGTGAACACAATTCTAGAAGATCTTTTAAGTCTGTATATCCTTGACTTCAGAGGGACCTGGGAAGAGCATCTTCCTTTAGTAGAGTTTGCCTATAATAACAGCTATCAGGCTAGCATCGGCATGGCACCCTTCGAAGCATTGTACGGATGACCCTGTAGATCGCCAACTTGTTGGTGGGAATCTACAGAAAGATTATTACTTGGACCAGATATGGTTAGAGATACGTCCGAAAAGATTGACCTTATTCGACGGCGGATGAAGACAGCTCAAGATAGGCAGAAGTCCTATGTAGACAAGAGAAGGACTGACATCGAATTCATAGTGGGAGACTTAGTTTTTATCAAAGTATCACCTTTGAGGAATGTGGTTCGCTTCGAATCAGTAGGGAAGTTGGCACCTAGGTTTGTGGGACCATTCCCCATAACCGAGAGGATTCGCCAAATGGCCTACAGAGTAAAGCTACCAGAAAATCTATCCGGTGTTCATGACGTTTTCCATGTCTCTCATCTGCGGAAGTGCCTGCATGACAACGCGGAAATTGTTGAGCCGAGCATGTTGGAAGAAGTCAAAGTGGAACAGGAGGCGACAGTCAGACGAGTCCCTATCCATATTCTTGGGTCAGAAGTTAAGAAGTTGTGCAATAAGGAAATAAAGTTGCTAAAGGTTCAATGGGGAGATAACCCAGAAGATGCGACTTGGGAGACCGAAGACAAGATTCGTGCTTCGTACCCTTTTCTTTTTGAGGGTATGTTCTTAACTCCTTTTTCCTATGTTTTATCAGTACTTGTTTCTGTCAATATAGTATATCTTATCCATAGTACTTTCGACCTTTAGATAGGAATCATATGGATGTAAACATGTGTTTGAAACATGTTATGTTTAATGGATGCAAGTGGATGCAAGTGTTTGCTAGTGGTTGCCTGTGGACGCATATACACACACATTAGGCACTAAGACCGGTTCAATTACTTTCATATTGCATATGGATGAGTGTGCATTTTCTTTTCTTTTATGGGTGGAAATGGATGAACTGGCATATGGATGTTGCATTTGGACGAATGGGTGTGCACACATATAGAACTTATATGATACAATAAGTTTATTTGCATACATATTGGATTCATGGCACTAACATACATTGCATTAAGGAGGTCAACTGAATCAGTAGACTGCCTGATCTTCGCATTAGTGTTGGGACATATACACACACCTTTGCATATATTCATATAAGCATTAGAAATCTTTAAGGACAATGGATGTCAGTGATTGGTGGATGAGTAGATGGGTGATGGATGGTAGGATATGCATTCTTCTCGACTTAGAGATTCAGGACGAAATCCTTTGAGCAGGGGAGAATGTAACACCCCGAATTTTTAACGACATTAAAGAAAATAAATTAAATAATAATTAATTTAATATTCATAATTAGAGGAAACGGACTGCACCATTGCGTCTGTCTTCAAATTCTGGTCAAGATAGACATTTGGTTTGCGTAAAACGGACACCGTATGAAGAAGTTATGAGGGTTTTAAGTTTGTATACGCACAGAAATATTTTATATATACACATGAGTCAAAGGTGAGTCAGAGATGAGTCAGAATTCTATCCATAGGATTCAAATTCGAAAAATTCCTATGAGCGGCAAAATTCCCGCTCTAGGGGGTCGAACCCCCTATAGGGGTGTCGATCTAGGGGTCGACCCACCCATAGGGGTGTCGACACCCTTAGGGATGACATGGCACTCGATTTCAGGGGGTCTGGCCGCTATATATACGTGTCTTATTTCTCATATTTTCTTCATTGGGAGTCATGGAGGCCATATGCTGCTGGAGTGCGAACTGAACCATTTTCTACAACATATTCTACAAATCCAATTCAGAAATTCTAGATCCGTTCTTCCTCAATTCTCTAAACCTAATGCTGTGAGTTCTAGTTGTTTTTAGGTTTAAACAAATAAAAGTATATTTTGAAAGGCTATGAATTGGATATGTTGTAAAGTATGATTCTGTGTTAATGTGAAATCCTATACTATGTCATGATAGATCTATTTTCCTAGTTCTAATAAAATTGTGGTGATTCGATTATGTTGCTTATGCGAATCTTGACTTGTAACCATGTTATGGTGGAGGTACATCTATTAATTGGGACAATTGAAACATTACTTAGATCTAGATCTTTATGTTAATCACCGGTCATATTGTGATCTATTGAGATATGTTGTAAACTTGACATGTGAATCCGTCTTTTGATCTAAACATGTTACTATGTCACCCTAACTATGCTAGATCTAAATAATTGGACACCTAATGTTTAATCTAGATGTCATTATGCTTGCTTGAACATCATAGTAATTGCCACAAGTTACCAGTTTGATGTCCACCTTATTATGATGTTAATCACATGTACATTCACTTTGTTATCATGCCAGTTTATGTTCATGTTTATGCCAAGATATGTTGAAACTATCACCCTTGTCACATTCCCTTCTTATTGTTATAGCTAGGCTACTTTATAGCCTAGATGCCGCCAAAATACGTACGAATACATAAGAGAGGAAACAGGGAAAAAGGGATTATAATTGGCATAATTTATGTAATATTTATATGAAATGGGACATGTAATTCAAATGAGGAAAACATAGAAATTGTTACCTATAATGACATAGGTAGATTTGGATTAATTTGGAATATTTAGTAATTTAAAATTAGGAATTGTAAATTGTACTTATGACACGAGGTTAGGTTACATTAGTGGTGGAAGTCTGCCCGGACCCAACCGGCATATCCAATAGCTGTTGGATCTAGATTAACCCTAGAGGGGGGGTGAATAGGGTTTATCACAGTTTTTAACTGAATTGAAAAAAAACTGATAGGATATTAAAATAATAAACAGATCACAGAATATAGCAGAAACAGAAATGCAGAAAATAAATCACACACAGATATACCCAGCTTCGGCAAAACCCTGCCCACTGCTGCATTTCTAAGGTTTCTACTAGGTGATAGAACAGATCCCGCATACAAGACCATGTACACTCGCAAACCCTGCTCCTATTCTAACCCTACGCTCAAAACCGTAGACTAATCGATATCCCCTTGATCAGATTTCCCCGAATTACAACCCTGTAATCCGTAACCCAGATTTTACAGACTCTGAAACTGACAGTCAAGATCCTGACTGATTCACTCTAGTTTATACAGACACTAGAAAACTGTTCATTTGGTTTTAACTCGAAATAAAAATAAAAACAACACAAAATAAATAATAAAATTTAAAACAAAAAGAAAACCCTAATAAAAATAGATCTAGGAGTTAGAAGGAAAGGGGGTCATCCCCTTATGTAAACATGGATAGGCCGGCCTCCTTTGAACATGCGTTGCACCCCATTTTCTTTGACCCGATATTGTTCCTTTCTCTTGGAAATGGCGGCTCTAAAACAAAGAAACTAGGGTTTCTTTGAATCCTCCCCAAATTGATCGATTGCAATTGCTCTTCGATTTGTGAATTAGAAATGTGTTCTCTGATGAGTTTCAATACGTCGATGGCTTCAGATCGATTGCTTCACTTGTTTGATTTGGGATTTATCTCTGGCTTGATCGAAACTGTGAGTTTTCTGAAAATTTGTTGCTTTCAAAATGCTTGAATTAATTTTTGTGGGTTTCGATTTTCTGTATATTTGCCTGTGATGAGTCTGTGTGTAATATAGGGTAAAAATAAAACCCTAATTGTTGGATCTAGATTAACCCTAGAGGGGGGGGGGTGAATAGGGTTTATCACAGTTTTTAAACTGAATTGAAAAAACTGACAGGATATTAAAATAATAAACAGATCACAGAATGCAGCAGAAATAAAAGTGCAGAAAATAAATCACACACAGATATACCCAGCTTCGGCAAAACCCTGCCTACTGCTGCATTCCTAAGGTTTCTACTAGGTGTTATAAACAGATCCCGCATACAAGACCATGTACACTCGCAGCGCCTGCTCCTGTCCTAACCCTACGCTCAAAACCCTAGACTGACCGATGTCCCCTCGATCAGATTCCCCGAATTACAACCCCGTAATCCGTAACCCAGATTTTACAGACTCTGAATCTGACAGTCAACACCCAGACTGATATCCTAGACTTTACAGATCTAGACACTGTTTGAATTTGGTTTACAAAACAAAAACAAAACACAATACAAAATTAAAAACATAAACAAATTAAACCCTATGATTTAAAAATATAAGGGTCATCCCCTTTCAACATTAAAGCACTTAAGCCTAGAAAAGCTTGGCCGACCCATTTCTAATTTATTTGCCCGATTCCTTTTGCTTTTGCTCTGAGAAAAAAAAAATGGCGGCGTTGATGAATGTAAACTAGGGTTTCAGATTTGAATCCCCAATAGAAGCCGATGTCTGATCAATTTGCTGCTCTCTGAAGCTCGAATCTGGTGTTCTTCCTTTGTCTACGATTTGGGGATTTCTCGATTAAAAAAAAATCTGTGAGTAAAATCTTGGAAATGATTTATTTGAATTTCTGAGTTGTTGTGTTTTCGATCTGAAATGTTGAGTTGGTTTTCTATCTCTGCCGATGATGAATTGGTGTAACTAATATAGGGTATAGAAAACTCCTATATAATCTCTGATTTCCTGAAATGACGAAATCTGATTTGCGAGAATTTGTTGCCTCTGATTTCAATCGATTGACTTGGCTGATTTCTGTGTATTCCTCTTTTGACTTTCTCGATTTGAAATATGTCCCTGATTTGCGTTGATTTTTCCCTGTTCTTGGACTTGATAACTTTGAGTAATTCAGGAAACAAATTTCATGTGGTCCCTTGAATAAAATTGACGAATCTAAAAAAAAAAGGTCGTCCCTTTTAAAAATTGCCAAAAATAAAAAAACTCTGATTTCTTCAAAACAGGAAATTATATTTCACTGTCCCATTTGAATATGCTGTTTTGAAATTCCCTTTTGAATACTTGTTGCCGAGTTGAATGATTGCCAAAACATTTGATCTCTGAATTTCTTGATTGAAAGTTTGTGGCCCCTTTTTGATTGCTCTCGATTAGAGCCGTGAATTTGTGATTGAATCTTCCCTTGTTTTACTTTGTATTTTTGGGATGAAAGATTGTTGTTTCCTCTTTTGAAATCTTTGATTGAATTTTGCCTTGATGGCTCGACAATGTGGAATGCCCTGCTTGAACACAATTTTGTTTGTCCTCTGGTTTGAACCCATGCATGATTCAAAATCTGTTCTTGTCTCACCACTGTTGCATTGATGAATTTTCATGTAGAACCTAAAAAAAAAAATCTTGCCATGCTCCTACCATTCATTTTCACTGACTTATGTTCGGCCATGCTTTCACTATCACTTAAAAAAAAACTGTTCTGATTTTTGCCTTGTTGCATTTGGCACTTTGTCTTGAATCCTAGCTCGGCCATTCTTTGTTGAACCATTTTTAAAATCTGAGATACACCAACATGTCATGTTTGCTACTTTTCTTTGTAAAACTGGCTCAACTTGTACCACAATTTGTTAAAGCTGATCTGAACATGTTTGCTTGAACCTTTGAATTTCTGGGCTGATCATTGTTGTGATGTAAACCTCACTTGTCTTCACCAAAGTTGTTTGTGACCATTCCTGATTGTGCATTTGAGTCTTGCTGCTTGACTACATTGAGTTGAATCTGCACTTGACTTAACCATGAATTGTATGAGCTAGTTGGACCACGTCTACTTTTGTTCGTTGAAATGCACACCCATGAAATAGATTTGTCATGCACAATATGTGATGCATCATCACCTTGCTGAGTCATTTGTCTTTGCTATGTATACTCCTGTTTCATTATGACTTGTCCACTTGATCACTGACTTGAATTGCCTCGACACATGTTTGAGCCATGTATGCATTTACATTTATCTCATTTCTGCACCACCTTGCTGTGTACAACTTGAACTTTGCATCATCACTGTGTACTTGAACTTGTTGCACTTGTACTTATGTTTGTTGCACCACCTTTGTGTTGGCTTCTAAGTTGGTTTCCCAACATCACTCCATCATCATTACATGCTTTAAAATCTGAAGTAGACTTGTACATGTTGACATGCTAAATCTTGTAGCTGCTGCTTCATTTGTGACTTTGCCTCCTTGCTTGGGTATGAATCATGTTTTTCCTACTTTTAAAAATATGAGCTTGGCTTTTACCTTGACCATTTTGAATTTTTTGACATTTACACTTTGTACATGGTTTTTCACTTTGAATTTCTTTGCTCGACACATGGGCTACTACATATATTTGTTGTGCCATTGTGCTCGTCCATTAAACTCCTGTTTGCATTGATATTTGAGTGATGCACTGAGTTGAGATGGTCCTCGTGGCTACTCCTCAGTTGCTCACTGATTGGTGAGGCAATGCACATGTGTGTCTATATACACATGTGTATATGCAGCCATCCAGTATTATTTTCCCTGTCCCTGCATTGTATATACATACTGTCTACCTTGTGGTATTTACAGTGTATCACTGTGAATATCACAAGCTGTCTAGACACAGATTGATGGTTTTATAAATCAAATCAAGTCATGAAAAATGATGAGAAACACACCAAAATTCTGAGGCAAATAAAATTTTTAAAATAAAATTTATATTCGCAGATATTCAGTATTATTTCTATTGCAGTGTGCTGTGTGTTTCTATTTCATGTGGCAGGTGAGGATGACTGGACTGACTGAGCTGATGTGAAGACAGAAGACTGAAGATAAGAAGACAGTGTGTAGTGTCAGTGAATGTGTCAAAGTGTATGCATGTAAATATGAGTGTTGAGACTATATGTACAAAATGAGTGACTGAGTTATTCTATAATGAGGAGCTGATATGTATATGAAATTGAAATGTATTGTATAACAAAGATGTACAAATAGTGGAGTTGTTAAGATTTGTACTATTTGAAAGTTTGAAATAAAATACTCTATTTAAATAAAATATCGTGTGAATATATGAATGACTGTTCAGACGTATTCTATTTAAATATAAATATTATATTCCTGTCTGTGATGTATTTATTGAAACAGTACAAACACATTTCAAATAATAAATATTTGGTTGTTATCATCAAACAAAAATCATATAATTGTGTATACAACACTGTTATATACAACACTAATAACCTCTGATTTCGTATATGCCTTGATCTGATTCGCTATGGCTTTCCCCTTTTGATTTGCACGATTTTAATTTGATTTGTTGCCTTTTAAAACATATTTTCCCTTTTTGAAATTAAGCAGCTTCGGCCCTGATTGAATGTGGCAATTCTGGAGAGATATAACTGCCTTAAATTGTTTGATGATTTCTAGAAAAAAAAAGAATGTGATATCTTGCCATTCTTTGATCACTGTATTTCTGAAATAACTTACCAAATTAGAAATGTGTATATCTGCTCCTGATTGAATTTGTTTTCCAGTTCTGAAAAACAATTAGCTTGCCGAGTTTAATTACTGTTTTCATGAGCACAAATACATTCCTTATTTATTTCTATGATTAATTGTGTAAAACTGGAAAAAGGAAATTCAAATTTAAAATAGCATTATTTTTCCCTGGATTGAAATTCATCTGTCATCATCATGCTTTATTTAATTTCCTCGGCCATGATTGTGTTTGTCACTTGTGTTGCCATATATTTAAAAACAAACCTGACTTGCTGAGTGCCATGCATACATATTTCTAAGCAGTCGTATTTGTTGGCTTGCACTTTAAAATGAACCTGCCTCGAATGTAGGCATTGATACATGAAGTAATCCATGTAATTAAGCTCCACTTGATACATGCTACACCATATAGCCTGAAGATATCAATCTTGTTTGCTGAACATTTTGAACCTCATTCCTGCATTGACACTTGAATTGTTTTGATGCATCATTCTGACTTGAGCTTCAACATACACTGTGCTCCATCTTTTTGAAATGCTGTGTCGACAAGCTTGCCACACATACATGCATTGTTGTGTCACTTGGGTATCATGATACATACATTAACTGCTGAGTTGCCTTGTGCTATGTTTGTCATGCTGAGCCTGTCTTAATCACAAATGTACATGCAGCCATGTTTGCTAATCCCTATGCACTTGTATTGACTAGTAACCATGTAAACTTTCATCCTGAATGAAAATGAATCTTGCTTGCCTTGCACCATTGTTGCTTGACCATGTTAACACAGTCCATACACCATGTGTATTGCACTTGAAGTTTTGCTTGCCTCGACCACTTTGTCAATGCTGAGTTGACTTTGTTGCTTTGAAAAAATGTTTGAGCTCTCGACCATTTTTACTCTTTGTTGATTTTTCATTGAGTTGTTTTCACATGTGCACTGAGTCGAGACGGTCCACGTGGCTACTCCTCAGTTGCGCACTGTTTGGCGAGGCAGTGCACACGTGTATATTTATACACGTGTGTATATGCAGCCATCAGAAGAGATTTCCTGTGCCTGCATTGATATATATATATATATGTTGTCTGGCTTGTGGTATTTACAGTGTATCACTGTGAATATCACAAGCTGTCTAGACACAGATTGATGGTTTTATAAATCAGATCAAGTCATGAAAAATGTTGAGAAACACACCAGAAAACTGAGGCAAATAAAATTTTCAAAATTAAAAATTATATCTGCTAGAGTTTAGAAATTATTTCTGTTCAAGATATTGTGTGTGTGTTTCCATATATGATAGGTAAGCATGAAGATGACTGGACTGACTGTGAGCAGTGAAGACTGAAATGACATTACTGACTGGAGAGACAGAAGACAGTGGATAAACATTGTGTCAAAGTGATATAAGTGAAATGTACAAATGAGATTGAGTGTAACTGAATGTATGTATGAATGATTGTATAATTGAGAGAATTTACAAGACTATATTCTGTGAATGTATATGAGATGTGATGTGTTCAAATAGCGGAGTTATAAATAATTGTACTGTTTGAATATTTGAAATAAAATATTATATTTAAACAAAATACTGTGTAGATATCTGAGTTTCTGTATAGATGCATTCTGTTTAAATATAAATATTATATTCCTGTATGTAATGTGATATAACAGTACAATAACAAACACGTTTAAAATAATATATACTTGTTTGTTATCATCAAACAAAAATCTTATAATTGTGTATACAACACCGTTATATACAACAATAGCCACTAATGTTGAACCTAATGTGGGAGGTCTAAGTACGCAAATACGAATCCGGCTAAGACACGAGGTTAGGCCCAACTGTGGAATAAGACTGCCCAGACCCGACCGGTAAATCCAGCATCCACACGTTTTAGGCCTAATGTGGGAGGTCTAGCCCATTATAACCACAAATGGACATGGTAATGAAATGGACTACTTAACCTAATTTAATATGACTATGAACTTAAGTTAGGGTTAAGTAAAATTGGATGGGTAGTGGGTGGGTTAAGTAAATTAGAGGGGGTGAGTAACATTTACATATAGGCCCACGAACTTAACCCAATAAGGCTATGTATTTAAAGACACCTAGTGGTATACATAATCGGTAGATAATGTAATAAGGTTATGTAATTAAAGACACCTAGTGGTATACATAGCCGATATATAATGTAATGAAGTTATGTAATTAAAGACACCCTTTAGGGTAAGCATAACTAGCATAGGGCTATGTAATTAAAGACACCTAAGGGTGTACATAGTCAGTGGAAAACCTAGTGGGGATACAAGACAAGGGGGAGAGCTTGTATCATATTGTGTGGGACACATTTCAATCAGTAACCCGGAGTTGGTATCAAATAAAGAACTCTATACTAGGCGGAGAAGGGGCACGTTTACTGATTGATTGTAAGAGATCCAAACGAGGCGGATGGTGTGGGCGGCACAAATCGACCGGGGACATGTGCGTGCATGGGTCGGACAGAGGGGGCTAAGATGACCGTGACACCATTAGATATGGTTGTGCACACCATGGGTTTCCACTTTAGGAAGTGATACCTCCTACCGTGGGGCCAGCATAGGATATCTACAGGGTAGGGAGCCGATCGATTAGGGTAGTTGTTAGGGTATACTTGGACGTATTACCTAAGCCTACCAACTCATAGTGGAAGGGATCAACTCATTTCAGTTATACTAGTAATAGTGCAGAGTAATCATTAGTGAGGCATGTACACCTTATCCTGTCTACCTTGTCACACATGCCATTTATGTAGTGATCTCTCTTATCCACTTTATATGCCTATCATGTTGCTTTTATTTATCTACTGGCTAAAAGTAACTAGACTCGCCAGACTTTAAGTCTGACCCTGTTGTTTCTCCTTCTTCCCCCCCCCCCCCCAGGTTCTTAGGGAGGAAACACTCAGACTTAATCAGGAATCAGATATCATCTTGCTAGGAGCTAGTTCTGAAGTATGGCTCAAGTTCTTGTCTCTACTATGGCTTAATTCTTTTAATTGGGGAATGATGCTTTTTATTTACTTATGTACTCTGATGGTGCAAGACAGAAGTTATTTTATTGTAATGGTTTTTGTGACTTATGAAATTGTGGACTACGGTATTATGACTTATGTTTGAAATAAAAGTTTAAATTTTCTGCTGCTGCCTTATTTATATCTGTCTTGTAATTATTCTGTGTTTGTTTACCTATAGCGCTTCACGAAACTTAATGCATTCCCTTAGTGAGTGACATTAAGGGACGTGGGCTGTCACAAAAATGGTAGCAACAATGAAGAAATCTACATACCAACAATAAAAGGAATGTCAAACACACACACACAAACGCACGCACGCACGCACACACACACACACACACACAAACGCACGCACACACACACACACACACATATATATATATATATATGTATGTATATAACTATATATACACATGTGTCTTTTATATAACCAGATATTTTTATGGGATACTATACAAGATAAAACTGGCCAGAGCTTGCAACAGTGAAACAAGGAGGAGTAGCATGGTCAATGGAGCTGTATGCACATAAACATATCCAAACATCTCATGTTTGCAAACACAACATGAAAATATGCAAAAATGAGATGTTTGGATATGTTTATGTATACACAGCTTCAAATTTGCGTTCATAGTAAAGCAAGTTCGGAAGTATACCAAACATGCACAGATTTACACAAGAGCAGGTGTACCCAAGTGAACTTGCTGAGATGATCATGCCAAGCTACGTCATAGAATTTATTTTCCAAATCAATACTCAATTTGTTACAAAAAATCTATTGAGTGCAAATGGGAAGAGTACATGTTTTTCACAGGTGGCGTGAAGAATGATTGGAAAGATATCACTTTAAATGGTTCCAGAAATGTATGCATATTTGGCAAGTCACAAGTGGAAACAAACTCAAGTGTGCAAACACACACACAAACATATATATACACACACACACACACACACAGCTGAATATATATATATATATATATGCATGTATATATATGTATACATTTTTGGAATAACAAATCAGTCTAGTTTCAACATATGTAAACAGGTTTAAGCCAAAGTGGAACAGCCAAGACCAAGTTTTCGAATATACATATATGGACCAAGGAAAATCAAATCGAATGGTTCCAAGCATACAACAAATTCAACAAATCACAGTAAATAATTTTTGGTAAGCTATTTCATTGTTTCTAGTTTTAATCAGTGTTAAAATTGGAAAATAATCTTTGGGAAAATTTTGTTTTATCCATCAGAGCATCGCAAATATTAATCAATGAAATCGAAGATTCATTTCTGGAAAGTATTCAAATTCGCAAGGGCCAAATTTTATTTCCAAAAAACTAATTCTATTTATTTCCAGAATTCAGCAAACATTTTTAGGCAAGAAAATCATTCCATGTTTTCCAACAATCATCAGAATATTCACGGGCTTTAAAACATTCCAGAAATCAAAGATGGGACTCACGACAACAAATTAATTCAAGGATATCACGCATGAATATAAAGTCTGGGTCAAATATTTTAGGTATGATATCAGTTCAAATGTTTCTAGATATAAATCAAGCAATCAACGTTATATCAATGTCAGGATAATCATGCAAGTTTTCGAAGCTGAGAAATTCAATAGGAAACTCATGCAAATCAATCACACAAATCATGCAACAAATCAACCAACTCATTCATGGAAATCAGAGAAGTGATTAGGGGTTTCTAAACCTATATATGACACACTATTCATCACAGGAATTTCTATCAAAAAAACAAGGCAACAATTCGAAGAGCAAACAATTTCAAATCTGAAATACTCACGGATTGTTTTCGATCACAAACCAAATCAACCGACCAAGGACAACGATACTTGAAGTTCATCAGAGAATCAAATTTTAGCAACAACCAAGTTGCGATTTGGAGCTATGAAGAAAACCTTAATTTTTAGGGTCGGCTATTGAAGATAAAAAGGGAAAGCCGATATTTTAAAGTGGACATATTGTGGCCGGCTTTGTTTTAATTTAGGAAGGGGATTTTTATTTTTATTTTGAAGTGTTTTAAATTTTGTTGTAAACCGATCTTCACAGTTTTCTAGTTTGTCTGCAAAACTAGGTTTTTCTAGTTTGTATGTAAAACTAAGGGTTTTCTAGTTTGTTTATAAAACTAGAGTTTATAGTTATTGGATTTATAGTTAGGGTTTACGGATTATGGGTTTGTAATTCGGGAAAATCTGACGTTGGGGATAAAAATTAGTCCAGGGTTTTGAGCGTAGGATTAGAGCAGGAGCAGGGTTTGCGAGTTTATAGGGTTTTGTAAGCGGGATCTGTTTTAATACCTAGTAGAAATCTTGGGAATACAACGGTAGGCAGGGTTTGTCGAAGCTGGGTAAAATCTGTGTTATTTACTTTCTGCAATTATTTTCTCTGATATAATCTTTGTTGTGATATTTTTTAATATCTCGTAAAAATCCAATAAACCCTATTTACCCCCCCCCCCCCCTTAGGGTTAATCTAGATCCAACAAGCTACACCTGATATAGTTGTGATCTTTGATTTTGATTTGGGAGTTCTAGTCGAAGACCTTTTCTTGGTTTTGAGTAAAACGAAGAATTCATGTCAATACGTTGCATTAGTCCGGAGGCACATTAATGAGGTATATTCATTAGATACTGCGTTATGGCAAGCCATATATTATCTTGCTTGAAGTGATTCCTTTGAGTTTTTGGTCTTATTGTTGGTGGAAACTTTATTTTTAGTTTGTTTCAATGAAAAAGAAAGGGTTCGAATATTTTTAAATATTTTTCCATAAAATCCATTTTTTAAAAATAATACGATATTTGGTTTCGAAGGAAATAATAATAAAATTATTTGGACATATAGTATAAGACCTTCAGTTTATAAACAAAGTTCAATTTCAAAAAAGTTTTTCTAAATTTTCCTCTCGATTGGAATAAGAAAAATTCTGTATAGCTTGGATATTTTCTTCTTAAATCTTTGTTGTTGTCTCATTAGCTAGAAAAGGGGACAATTTCATATAAATTTAATACGAAAAACAAGCTGAAATATTTTTTGGACATTCTTAAGTTGATTATGCAGTCGCACGCTTTTGTTGAGACTACTTTGAAGCTTTGGAGAATGGGTTGGAATTTGACAGCGGTCTATGATAATGTCGTGTTAAGGACAAGCATTTGTTGGATCGCGTCAGGACTTATGGGATGATGCAGAATGATTTATATTTTAATTTGGCCTTAATATGATCTAGGTTCAACTTATGTCCAAAGCCCATTTAGCAGTTGACCGCTCCAGGTTTATCCCAAATGTCCTCTTAAAGAGTTTGACGATATTATATGCTTGTTTAAGGTTTCCCGATTACGAGGAGATTATACGTATGAAAGGTGTACTCATTATTTTGGAAAAAAAAATTCAAAAGTTTTACTATATATATATATTTATTTAAAATGTGTGTATCTCTATAAAATGGTATCTGTAGGACCTTTTAGGAAAGGCACGACTTTAGTTGTTAGAGATACCGTGACACCCCACGCCCGTTAAAGTCACTCCTAAGGGAATGCATTAAGCTTTGTGAAGCGCAATAGGTAAACAGTATAGAAAATTTACAAGACAGATATAAAACAAGCAACGAAAAATTTCAACTTCATTATTAAAATAGAAACGTAGTCTCAAGCAAGTTACAACAAAACAAATTACATCAAGTCTGTTACATAAAAACATCTCATAAAACAAACATTGGAGTACATAAAATCATATCCCCGCCATAAGCCCTAATACAATAGAGAGCAAGTAGCAAACGGTACTTCTCAAGAAATCCAAGACCAAGCTATAAGAGAAAGTTCTAGTCACTGTTGAGTGCTTCCACTCTAAGGACCCGGTGGGGGGAAAAGGAAGAAAGAAGCGAAAGAAAAAGGGTCAGACATAAAGTCTGGCGAGTTCCGGTTATTTTCAAATGTGCATAAAATAGAAATGCCAAGATAGGTAAATAAGACTGGATGAGAAAGGCACAGTGTCATATAAGGGAAACTAAACAGAACATCAGAATAGACAGGAATAAACTATGATCGAGTAATGCTTCACATTTATATCTTAAACGGGTATGTCTGCATCAATACTAGTATAACAGGATTAGGTGTTTAAACTAATCACATAACAACAGAATTAACATTATGATTAACAGTAGGATTAGGCGTACCCTAATTACATAATAGGATTAGGTGTTACCCAAATTCCATAACAGAATTATTAGGTGTACCCTAATTACTACACATGTGATCGGCTCCCTACTACGTAAATACCCTATGTCAACCTCGGTAGTAGGGTGTATCACTCCTTAACAAATCAACTATATGACACAGACCTATTTACAAGTGTTACAGCGGCTTAGTTTCCCTAATCGGACTCGTTCACGCTCATTAATTTGCCGAAATGCGCACGTACCCACCTTCCCCATGTGAACCTCTTACTATCCAGTTCAGTAAAGCGTGCCCTGGCCCCTACCTGGTGTGAGGCCCCCTCTAACAAAATACCAATAGGGATACTGACGTATATGGGTTCCAAACAGCAGATTGACATAAGCCAAACCAAGCTTGTGCCCCCAAAACTAGGATTTAAGAGTCCCCAAAAATACGATATAACAACAGAACAAGGGACCTCTTAGCTTATTAATATTCATGTTTAACCTAACAAGTTTAGGTTTACTAATAAGTGTTGTTGTAATATTACATGTCATTATGTGTACAACCCTTCCTTAAAACATCTGGCCAAATGTATACATTTTCTACAGTGTGTCAGTTTATTAACCTACATCTGGTGCTTACAATATTCTAACATGTCATTTACTTAATGTCTGTATTAAGTCAAATCTAACATGTCCAATACATATGCATACTATTCATCAACTATATTCCAAAATTACAACATGTACAGGTTTATGCATATTATCCATTTACAGCAAGTATATACACATTTCCCTTTTTATCAATTTACAGCAAGTCTAAACATGTGTATATTATACTTTTTCCCAAATTATAGTTTAACAGTCCCAATTTAATTACATGCTTATATTCCTCTTTTTATATCATTCGTTATTGCCCCAATTATACGCACACTCTAATTGGGTATAGCCTAGACTTCCAAAGGCCCAGGATTATCGTAAAAAAAAGGGAAAACAGAGGAAGTAAGAACAGAATCAAATCACATAGGCATATAGGAAAGACTGGAAATAAACATAAAACATAGAAACAGGGAAAAGGAAGATAGATACATAATATTTGTTAACTATACAATAGTACATGCATATGTTTTACTATTACAACAGCATAAGTGTTTAACATGTATAACATTTATCCTACAAACACTGCATATCCTAACCCAAATTTATTTAACTGTCATGTTATAGTCTAAGAAATCAAATCTGAAAATGACAGGGAACTCACAGTGGGTCTTGGTGAAGAAGAGATTTAATCACTTATATGTAATAGTATGCCAAAGAAAAAGTCTAATCCTATCCTTTTAGGTGTAAGTATGCTAGTCCTGAATGTTGTCTCTATAGATCTGGATCTCAGCAGCATTCCCCCATTATATGTTTATATTTTTAGAATAATTTCACAAAGGCAGAAGATATGAAGAAATGGTGTGTATTGGAACGGGAGAAGCCACTTATTTATAGATTCACAAAGTCAACCTCAGGCTTTAGATTCTAGGGTTTTAATCTTAATCGTACATGTAGGGCTGAGTCAGCAACGAATATAGTCCAAAAAACAGTCCAGATTCATAGAATGAATCTGCCCAAATCTGAAGTGGGTCGTCCTAACCGACCATGGGTTGACACAGGCCGAGTGTAGGTCGTCCCACAACGGTCCTGGTTCCCGTGTCTTAACCTGCCTCATTTCATTTGAAATTCTTGAATTATTTTTATTTTATATTTATGTATATGACCCTTATATGTATAGAAACTTCTAATGCCCATAACTTCTTCGTACATTATCCGTTTTACGAAACTTGGGGTCTATCTGAACCAGAATTCCGAGGCGAACGCAACGGTAATGCTGGTTTCACTTAATTCTAAATACTTAATTAAGTTACACCCAATTCATCATCTTAATGTATGGTTATAGTGTATTAAATTTTGGGGTGTTACATTCTCCCCTACTTAAAGGATTTCGTCCCCGAAATCTCCAAGTTAAGAAGAATGTTACTATCCTAACGACTACCCACAACCGTCTACTCATCCATCATCCATAGGCATCCATTGTCCTTAAGAATTTCTAGTTGTTGTATGAACATATGTAAATGTGTTGTGTGTATATGTCCTCACACTAATGCGAAAATCAGGAGGTCGACTGATTCAGTTGACCTCCTTAATGCAATATTTGTTTGTGCCATGAATCCAAAATGTATGCAAATAATCCTAGTATATCATATAAATTCTATATGTGTGCACAATCGTTCATTAAAATGCAACATCCATATGATGATTCACCCATTTCCGTCCATAGAAAAATTAAAATGCACACACGTTCGTATGCAATATGTAAGTGCTTGAGCCGATCTAGTGCCTAGTGTATGTATATAGATCCACTAGCAACCACTAGCAAACACTTTCACACACTTCCAACCATCAACCATAAAATTTTCAAACACATGTTTCCAACCATTGGATTCTACCTAAGAATCAAAAGGTACGAACGATAGGATAAATAATTTTGAATGACAGAAGAAAATGCAAAGTAAAAGCTTGGAAAAGAAGTCAAGAATGTACTTTCAAAAAGAAATGGGTAAGAAAAGCGAATCCTATCTTCGGGTTCCCATGTCACATCTTCGCGGTCTTCTCCCTATTGTACTTTTACCAATCTGATCTCCTTGTTACGTGGTTTCTTGATTTCTGATCCACGGATGTAAATAGGAACTCTTCTCACCGGTACTTCCTTCTCAACTTCCACGCCTTCAAGTGTGCTCAACTCTACTATCTCTGCTGTATCATGGAGACATTTCCTCAAATGGGAAACGTGAAACAAATTATGTACGCACGCTAGTCTGTCTGGTAGCTTGATCCTATAGGCCATCCGACCCACCCTCTCCACTATAGGGAAAGGCCCTTCAAATCTTGGTGCCAACTTCCCTACCGAGCCAAAGCGAACTACATTCCTTAGCGGTGATACTTTAATGAAGACCATATCTTCCACTTCGAATTCTAAATCCATTTCTCTTTTGTCAGCATTGGATTTCTGTCTGCTTTAAGCGACTTTCATTCTTCGGCAGATAAGATCAATCTTCTCGGAAGTATCTCGAATCATCTTGGGTCCAAGTAGAAACCTGTCCATAGACTCCTACCAACAATTCAGCGATCTACAAGGTCATCCATATAGCGCTTCAAAGGGTCTCATGCCTATACTCGATTGGTAACTACTATTGTGGGCGAACTCCACCAATGGGAGATGCTCCTACCAAGTCCCTCCAAAGTCTAGGATACACAGTCTTAGAAGATCCTTAAGAACTCTATTCACCCTCCCAGTCTATCCATGTGTCTGAGGGTGGTATGTCGTGCTCAAACATAGCTGTGTACCTAACGCCTCTTGTAAGCTCGTCCAAAACTCACTTGTAAAGATGGGGTCGCAATCGCTTACAATACTGGAAGGTACCCCATGCAATCAAACTATATCTCGAAGATATGCTAACCAAACCGCCATCCTTCTACTTTTAATAGGAATAAAATGAGCGCTCTTCGTAAGTTTATCCAATATCACCTAAATGCTCGTATTGCCCTTCCTCGATCGTGGCAATCCATCGATGAAATCCATAAAGACGCTCTCCCACTTCCATTGTGGGATATCTAAGGGCTGAAGCAAACCGCTAGGTTTCTTTTGTTCAGCCTTACTCACTGGCAAGTCAAGCATCGAGCTACAAACTCCGCCACATCCTTCTTCATGCCAGTCAAAAAGAAAACCATCTTCATGTCTCGGTACATTTGGTCTCTGCCCGGATGGATAGCCATCCGAGAATGATGAGCTTCCTCAAGCATTTCCTTTAGCGATTCCCCAATCCTAGGGATACATAGCCTTCCATCTCGTCTTAGCCACCCTTTCTCGTCCACGGTATATCTAGCAAGGTCACTAGAAGTCTCCCCTCTACCAAGTCTGTCTAAGATGTCTGAAATTTGCGAGTCCTCCTACTACATATGTTAGGGAATGCGGAATGGATCTTAAAGCAAAACTAACACTAGAGGGGGGGTGAATAGTGTTTTCGAGGAATTTAAGAAAATCAAAAAATAATATGATCTACTATATGAATCTCACACTACAGAGATAATCACTGACACAGAATTAAACACGAACACAGAAATAAACGAAAATAAAATGCAGAAAATGAAATAACACACCGAATTTTATATTGGTTTGGTTACTCCTATGTCCAGTCCCACGCAACGCTGTATTACACAGATTTTTATAACTATATGATTATCCGAGTACAACACCCTTGATTCCACGGCTACGTGGTTACCACCATTTCCACCACCCTTGATTTCCCAGCTACAAGGTTAACACTGTTTCCCTTGCTTGATTTCACGGCTACAAGGAACACACCGTTTCCAAGACTATCCCAAAACAATCCCAAATGATTACAACAGTCCTATAACTCTTCAATAGCACTTCAATTCAGAGAGTGATGAGTAGAGAATGAGAAGAGAAGAAGTTTTATATAATTAGAATTAAAATCGGCAGAGTATACGTGTAGAAATCATAAAAACATGAAATAATAACGGAGGAATGAAATGGGATGAAGATGGAGAAGAAGAATGGTTAAAAAATTCGAAATCAACCCCTATTTATAAAATTTGAAAGGTTGCAACGCTTCTGGAACGTTACAAATGGTGAAAAGACACTTCCTTTTAAAACTGAAAATATGACAGTTGTATGTTGACATGCCAACATATGTATGTCGACATGCCAACATATGTATATCGACATATGTCTTTGAAAATTTGAAATTTGAATATTTTTCAAGTGTTTTACTATATATATAATTCTGGAAATTCTTGAATTAAAACATAGTGACATAAATAAGTATTATTAAGTAGAAAATCATATGAAATCATAAATATAAACTATATAAACATATTTATAAAATTATAAAGTTTAAAACTATATAAATATAAAAATATAAAGGTATATAACTATATAAATATATATAAACTTATAATCTTTAAAACTGAAGTTTAAAATCAAAAGTAAAATAGAAAAACTTAATTAGATTTTGAATAGAAATAGAATTTGAAATTTGAAATTAAGAATTTGAAAACTAGAATTTGAATTTGAACCTGGAGTGCTATTCAGAGTCTTACATAAACTAGACTTTATTACTATATTTATCTTGAACTCTTGAACTCTTGATTTCTTGATTACTCATGAGTCTTTAATCTTCTCTGAATTTTGAATCTCTAAAACTGTACAGTCTTCAGTATTAATTCCTGTATACAAATCCTGCATATATATATTCTAGATAGAGATGTTAGTATATAATTTATAACCAATTAATGTTGAAATAAGGTTGTTGTCATCAAAAGTCAATTCTCCAACAACATAGATCCAACTCGCTCCAATAGAGTAGGTGGCACCTCCAATGATGCTAATAATCCCAATGTGAAATCCGTAGATGGCTTAAAATCAAAGGTCGAGTTGTACTTCAAGCTCTGCCTTTCTACGAATAGAGGACTCAAAGTCATCCTCTGCCTATTCAATGTGTCTGCCACTACATTACCCTTTCCCGGGGTATAAGCTATCTTGAAGTCGTAGGACACTAGGAACTCCATCCACCGTTGCTACCTTAGGTTGAGATCCTTCTATGAGAACAAGTATTTGAGTGACTTATGATCTGTGTATAGCTCAAATCTCTCTTTAAGTAGATTGTGTCGCCAAGACTTCAATGCGAATAATATTGCAGCCAACTCTAGATCATGGATAGGGTAGTTCTTCTCATGAACCCTCAACTGTCTACTGCCATAGCATACTACCCTTCCCTCTTGCATCAAAACGAAACCAAGCCTTATGCCACATGCATCTATGTAGACCATGAACATCTTGCTTTCATCTGGGAGAATCAGAACTAGGGCTATTGTCTGAGCCCTTTTTAATCTCTTAAAGGCATCCTCACAATCAATGCTCCACGAAAAAGCTAAGTTCTTTTTCATCAATCGGGTAAGCGGGGCTGATATCCTTGCAAAGTCCTTGATAAACTTTCTATAGTAACCTGCCAACCCTAGAAAAATTCTCATCTCCGTCGCATTCTTTGGAGCCCTCCAATCTTGAACTGCGACGAATTTAGCGAGGTCCACAGCTATGCCGTCCTTAGAGACCACATGCCCTAGGAACCTTACTTCCTTTCTCCATAAGTGACACTTAGAAAATTTCCCCTTTAGCTAATGCGATCAGAGAGTTCTTAGAACCTCTCCTAAGTGTTGGTCATGCTCCTTCTCATTCATTGAGAAGATCAGAATGTCATCCACAAAGACCACCACAAACTTGTTCAGAAACTCATTAAAAACCCTACTCATCAAGACCACAAAATAGGCGGTTGCATTGGTTAGCCCAAAAGGCATAACTAACTATTCAAAGAAACCATCTGGAGTTCTGAATGCAGTCTTATCAATATTGTCCTCTGCCACCCTTAGCTGATGAAATCCAGTGGCCAAATCCATTAGTGAGAAAACTGATGTGCCTACTAGCTGATCAAACAGGTCATCATCTCTCGGTAGTGGGTTCCTATTCTTCTTGGTAAGCTTATTCATCTCCCTATAATCCACACATAAACGAAATAAGCCATCCTCCTTAGTTGCAATGACGACTGGAGCTTCCAACTCTGAGATGCTTTGCCTAATAAAACCTTTCTTGAATAGCTCGTCTACTTGCTTGCTAAGCTCCCTCCTCTCTCTCTCTAGGAGCCATGTGGCACACTGGTAGAGCAACTGGCTTCACCTTCTCTACCAAGTAAATCCGGAAGTCTATCCCACGCCTTGGAGGTATCCCCTTAACCTCCTCAAATGCGTCCGGATAGTCTCTGACTATGGGTGCAGATCGAAGATCGCCAAGAGAAGTATTAAGTGATTCTAGAAAACTGTGCGTCAATAACCCCGTGGGTCACAAGAAATTTCGAGAGTTCTACCAGGACAAGTAATAAGTCTAACTACTCTCTTTTCACAATCAAGAATGCACCATACGTGGCTAGCCAATCCAGTCCTAGAATCAAACCATAGCCCGTAAAGTCCAGCACGTATGCGTCGCATTCAAACTCGACGCCTAAAATAGAAATTCTCAAACCCCTAAACATCATGGATAAATGAGCCTATCCCCGGTTTGAGGCTACTACAGGATAAGAAATTATACTAGTATTAAGGTGTAGACTGTCTACTATAGAACTGGATATAAATGAATGTGAAGCACCAAAATTAAATAGGGTTCCAACATGATAGTCAAAAAGGGAAACCAAACCATCAACCATGACTTTCCTACTTCGATCAGGTCGGCTAGCCTCTAAAGTATGTACTTGTCCAGAAGTTCCTGCCCTTTGTCTTTGTTGGATTGGGCATTGCTTACTGAAGTGTCCCACTTGTCCACAATTAAAGCAGGCTTTCTTTGTCTTTCTGCAGTCCCTCACAAAATGACCCATAGCTCCGCAACCATGACACTTCGTATCCTTCTTGATACGATCCTTGTCTGGCTTTCCACCTTTCTTTTTTTTCCTTTTCTGGGCTACCATTTTTGTTTCTCGCCCTTAGCCTGTGTCTCCTCAGTCCTACTGTCTTTCTTCTCCTGCTGGCCATCTTCATGCATAAGAGCCATGTCAACCAGCCTTTCAAATGTTGCCCCCATTGATATATGAGATAAAGCAAGTCCTTGGAGAGGTTGGTTCAACCCTTTCGCAAATCTAAGTGCCTTCTTGTGGGGAGTATTCACCAAGTCCAGTCCAAATCTTGCCAGTTGATTGAACTTATTCACATAATCCTTAACAATCATGTACCCTTGTTACAAAGTTAACAATCTTTCCATTTGTAATCCTTCTTCCGCCTGAGATAAGAATTTCATCCCGAATCTCTGCCTGAAATCATCCCAAGTAGCTACTGGTGAGCCTGCTTGTGTTACTTCCCACCAGTAAGAAGCTTCATCCTTCAACTATCATACGGCAAACTGTATCTTCCTTCGGTCATCGATCTCAAAAAGCCTAAACACATTCTCTGTCTCTTGTAGCCAATTCCGAGCTTCAAAAAAGCTCTCAATACCACAGAACGGTTTTCCTCCCACAGAGAAGAAGTCTTTACATAACTTAGAAAAGTTATATACTCGTGGAGGTGGAGCAACAACGGCTACAGTTGGGGGTGGGGCATTTCCTTGACCTCCGACAGGTGTCGTAGCCTCAAGATACCTACAAAACCATATCGGTAGCAAAATGCCCTCGGGAAGATTGGGTGCCCTAGACATGATAAAAAGAAAAGAAAAAGGATTCAATAAGAGACCGAGAGAATATTGGATATGGCTTAAGGGGATATGTTTTTCAAAAACATTTTTTATTTGAAAATATTTGCTTTTGAAAATAGTTTTAAAAACTATTTCCCTAATCTTGTAACCTTCAGCTCTGATACCAAATGTGACAACCCATGTCGTAAAAGTCACTCCTAAGAGAATGCATTAACTTTCGTGAAGCGCAATAGGTTAAAAATATAGAAAAATTACAAGACAAATATAAAATAAGCAGCGGAAAATTTCAACTTCATTATTAAAATAGAAACGTAGTCCCAATAAAGTTACAACAAAACCAGTTACATCAAATCTATCTCATAAAAACATCCTCATAAAACAAACATCAGATTACATAAAATCATATCACTCGCAATAAGCCATAAATAGAATAAAGAGCAAGTAGCAAATGGTACATCTCAAGAAATCCAAGTCCAAGCTATAAGAGAAAGTCCTAGTCACTATTGAGTGCTTCCACTCTGAGGACCTGGTTGGGGGAAAGGAAGAAAGAAGCGAAAGAAAAAGAGTCAGACATAAAGTCTGGTGAGTTCTAGTTATTTCCAAATGTGCATAAAATAGAAATGTCAAGACAAGTAAATAAGACTAGATGAGAAAGGTACATTGTCATATAAGGTAAACTAAACAGAACATCAGAATAGATAGGAATAAACTATGATCGAGTAATGCTTCACATTTATATCTTAAACGGGTATGTCTGCACCAATACTAGTATAAAAGGATTAGGTGTTTAACCTAATTACATAACAACATAATTAATAGCAAGATTAACAGTAGGACTAGATGTTACCCTAATTACATAACAAACAAGATTAGGTGTACCCTAATTAGTACCCATGCGATCAACTTCCTACTACGTAAAAACCTTGTGTCAGCCCCGGTAGTAGGGTGTATCACTCCCTAACCCAACAACTATATGACACATACCTATTTACGGCTGTTACAGCGATTAAGTTTCCCTAATCGGACTCGTACACGCCCATGTCTCCGCCAGAACGCGCCCGTACCCACCTTCCCCATGTGAACCTCTTACTATCCAGTTCAGTAAAGCATGCCCTAACCCCTACCTAGTGCGAGGCCCCCTCTAACAAAATACCAACAGGGATACTAACTGATATGAGTTCCAAACAACAAATTGACACAAGCCAAACCCCTATGTTTATGCCCCCAAAACTAGGATTTAAGAGTCCCCAAAATCCCGAAGCAACAGCAGAACGAGGGACCACTTAGCTTATTAATACTCATGTTTAACCTAACAGGTGTAGGTTTACTAATAAGTGTGGTTGTAATATTACATGTCATTATGTGTGTACAACCCTTCCCTAAACACTTGTCCAGATGTATACATTTTCGTAGCGTGTCAATTTATTAACCTACATCTGTTACTTACAATATTCTAACATGTCATTTACTTAATGTCTGTATTAAGTCAAATCTAACATGTCCAATACATATGCATAATATTCATCAACTATATTCCCAAATTACAACATGTACAGATTTATGCATATTATCCATCTACAGCAAGTATATACACATTTACCTTTTTATCAGTTTACAGCAAGTCTAAACATGTGTATATTATCCTTTATCCCAAATTATAGATAAACAACCCAATTTAATTACATGCATACATTCCTCTTTTTATATCATTCATTGATGCCCCAATTATACGCACACTCTAATCGGGTATAGCCTAGGCTTCCAAAGGCCTAGGCTTAGTGTAAAATAAAAAGGGAAAACAGAGGAAGAAGAATAGAATCAAATCACATGGGCATATAGGAAAGACTAGAAATAAACATAAAACATAGAAATAGGGAAAAGGAAGATAGACACATAATACTTGTTAATTGTTAAACAGTACATGCATATGTTTTACTATCACAACGACATATGTGTTTAACATGTATAACATTTATCCTACAAACACTACATATCCTAACCTAATTTTGTTTAACTGTCATGTTATAGTCTAAGAAATCAAATCTGAAAATGACAAGGAACTCACAGTGGGTCTTGGTGAAGAAGGGATTAAATCTCTTATATATATAACAGTATGCCGTAGAAAAAGTCTAATCCAACCCTTTTAGTTGTATGTATGCTATTCCTGCACGTTGTCTCTATAGGTCTGGATCTCAGCTGCATTCCTCCATTTTATGTTTATGTTTTTAGAATAATTTCATAGAGGCATAAGATATGAAGAAATGGTGTGTATTGGAATGGGAGAAGCCACCTATTTGTAGATTCACAAAGTCAACCTCAGTCTTCAGATTTTAAGGTTTTAATCTTAACCGTACATGTAGCGCTGAGTCAGCAACGAATATAGTCCGTAAAATAGTCTAGATTCGCAGAATGAATCTGCCTAGATCTGTAGTGGGTTGACCCACCAACCCGTAGGGTCGACCCATTGGTTGATCCAGGACAAGTATGGGTCGTCCCACAATGGTCCTGGTTCCCGCGTCTTTTCCCACCTTGTTTCATTTGAAAATTATGTAATTATTTTTAGTGAAAATTAGGCTCACATCCTTAAAACCAAACTTAATTAGACTCACATCCTCCCCTCTTGAAATATATAATTATCATCCCTATTTTCAAAACACAGCTTTTATTTTTACGGAAATGCCCTCGTTTGATTTTCACGGTTCGTTTTTGTTTATAGGTTATGTATTAGGGTTTTATTCTTTACAGAAACCTAATTTTCTATTTCATGGCGGCGGCGGCTCCAGCACCAGGATTCTCCTTCTTCTTCTTCTAGATCTCGTCGCTCTAGGAACTCCAATCAAGGGAACCCTGAATCGTCAGTTTCTCGAAATCCTGACCCTGAACGGTTGCGATTCAAGAGAACCCTCATTCGATTTTCACGCAGTAACTGAATCCGAACAAATTTCTTCTGGGATCCAGGAACGGCAACGTAGCAATTCCATTATTCCAACGTAGGGTCTGCTTTTAATCTTTCACGGGCGGTTAGTAATTCGATGACAGTAGTTTGATTTTGTTTAAATTTATTTGTTATATTTAAATAGTCTCTGCGTTTTTCTATGTTTGAATCATGTAATTTTTAAGAGGGTTACAATCACCTGAGTAACTGGGTCAAATCAGTTCCCTCGTAGAAGAGAACTGGAACAACTTCTCCTTCATATGTAATTAAAACCTAATTATCCTCTGTTAAACCAGAGTTCAGAACGCAACAAGCAATTATATTATTCTGAAGCATTTTTTGTAATTTTTTGCTGAACTTCTCATTAAAAGTTGCGGACATATATGCATCTTTTCTCCATACATGCATATATGTATGCATTTTTTATCAGAAAAACAGCAAAACATATTATTTTACAAATATATTCATATTTCTATGCATATATATGGAATACGTGCATATAAATATTCATAAATTATTGTTTTTTGCTGAATTGTAACCATGTATTTATATTATTCTGAAGCATTTTTTGTAATTTTTTTGCTGAACTTCTCATTGAAAGTTGCGGTCATATATGCATCTTTTCTTCATACATGCATATATGTATGCATTTTTTTTATCAGAAAAACAGAAAAACATAGTATTTTACAAATATATTCATATTTCTATGCATATATCTGGAATACGTGCATATAAATATTCATAAATTATTGTTTTTTGCTGAATTGTAACCGTGTATTTATATTATTCTAAAGCATTTTCTGTAATTTTTTGCTAAACTTCTCATTAAAAGTTGCGGACATATATGCATCTATTCTTCATACATGCATATATGTATGCAATTTTTTATCAAAAAACAGAAAAACATATTATTTTACAAATATATTCATATTTCTATGCATATATCTACAATACATGCATATAAATATTCATAAATTATTATTTTTTGCTGAATTGTTCGCATTTATTTATATTATTCTGAAGCAGTTTTTGTACTTTAGGTTACTGCAATAAGCTTATTAATGTTGATTTTCTTTTTTTGATAACAGTGCTCCGGTGGATATTGGTGTAGGGGTGTTGTTGAAGCTTGGTCCTCCATCCTTTTCCAAATGATTGAAATCTTCAGTTGTTTCTACCGAGACTACTAGATGTGGTTTGCGCAATAAGCTGAGTCTTAACAAATTTATTTGTTCTTCAACAGACCATCATCTTTGCTTTGTAAATGTTCTGAAATTTTTGATGTAGTACATGTAAATGTGGTCTGTACTTTTTTTTGATGTAGTACGTGTAATTGTTATGAAAATTTTCATATAAGTATGCACATATTTCTGTTATTTGCATATATATATATATGCATCTTGTTATTATTATATGTATTTACTTTTTTGTCATTTATTTTGCTTCAACAATTATGCAGTACAATTCTATATATGTATGCAATTATTTCACTTTTTTGCATAAATGTATGCAATTTTAATTAATATTTGTTTCTATTTGTCTAGTTTTTCGTAAAAATCAAAAAATCTTAATAAAAAAATTGTAGTCCCTACATTCAAGTAATTATTTATTTCTATATAATATTAATGTATGCACGTCTACTATATTGTTGCGCAAAACTAATAATTTATTTTCTGCATAATATTAATAATTGTATGCAATTATTCCACTTAGTTGCATGAATGTATGCAATTTTACGTTATATATTGATCTAATTGTCTATTTTTTTCGTAAAAATCAAAAAAAGTAATAAAAAAATCGCTGTTGGAGTGATCGACAGTTGTTGGATAGTTTTTTAGGTGTGTAAGGGTAGATCTGGAATTTTTTTAGCGGAAATTCAAAAATAGGGATGTATTCTATATTATTTTTATCACCGGTTTTTTTTTTATATTTTGAAACTTAGTAGGGACTTGTAAAAAACGCACCCTTATTTTTATCTTATATTTATATATATGACCCTTATATGTATACAAACTTCTAATGCCCATAATTTCTTCATACATTATTCGTTTTACGCAAACTTGGGTCTATCTGAACCGGAATTCCGAGACAAATGAAATGGTATGGTTTCACTTAATTCTGAATATTTAATTAAGTCATACCCAATTCATCATCTTAATGTATGGTTATAGTGTATTAAATTTTAGTTGTTACAGATACCCTAAAAGTCGCGTGGTGACAGACAATCTTCCTTATCATTTAAAAACCGTATAAACGTATAATGTAATAAACCATAGGAGAATTGAAATTCTCTATTTAGTAAGCAATAAATGAGAATAAAACTAATAACCTTTTTGTCATTTACGATGGAGATAAGGGAGAGATTGTTAGAAAGAGTTTGAAATAGATGTCCGTTAGGGTAACCATTAATACAGAAAAAATAATAATCATGCAAATAAATATTTTAAGTTTTAGTGAGAAACAAAAGTACATCTTTTGTTAATGGTATAAATTTCGATAATAAGAAATATAAAAATTTGAAATTTGGAAAGATCACTAAATGGTCAATAAGCGAAAGGCTATAAGAAACAGGAGGTTTTAATGACGTAATTAAGACCATTTATATGAAGATAAGAATATTTAACTTTGAATAAGAAATTAAATGTAAATAATAACAAGTGTTACCTAAAATGGATAAATTGGACATGAAGAACATTTATAAAGACAAGAAAAATGAATGTTAAAGAAACAGAATAATTAGAACACGAAATAAAGGATTTAAGAAAAGCGACACGTCCATAGAAAAGTACACATCAATCTCTGTCAAAAAGATTTTTTTTCTTTTCAATTTGGCGAAAAGCTTAGTTAGGAAACCTACAAAATTGATTTTGAAAATACCACCGGATTATTTGAAAAAAAATGAAATCTTGAAGAAAATATGAACATTTTGCAGATAGGCTTAAGTTATGAATTTTTTCTATTTGGAAAAAATATTAAAATAGGATTTTTGGAAACAAAATATTTCTAGAGGACTTTGGGAAAATTATTCATTACTTCCAATAGACAAATTAGAAATATAAATTTTTGAGAAAACAAATGATGAATTCTTGAAAAAAAGGTAAATGGTTAATAGTAAATTAAAAAGAAAGTTTGCATCTATGAGCTTCAAGAAAAAATAGGAAAAAAATGTAAGTTCCTTAAAAAGTGACAAGTAGTGAATAATTTTAATGGTAAATTTATTACCATCACAGCTTTCATGTAACATCTTCTAAAATTTAAATGAATTAAAAAAATTCAACTTTTTATTGCTTTATCCATTTTTATATGTTATGTTTTACATGAAATAGATGAATTTGAGAAGATTCTTTTCTTCGAGACCTTGTAGCAGTTGTGACAATAGAAATGAGATTTAATTAGAAGTAAAGAAGATAGAAAAGATGATTATATGAACGTCTAATAGGATAAACGGAGAAGATATACTCAATTGAAGGAATAAGATAGAAAATTAATTACTGAAATTTATGTAGAAATGTGATAGTTAATTTTTCGAGTAACAATGAGTATATGAGAAAGTAATAATAGAAATTGAACAAATGGCAATTGATTACTCCAAATAAATTTATGTAGTAATTTATGACTACTAAATGGATTTTGTAGAGCCATCCGGAATATGTAGATATATTAGAATGAATAATTTTGTCTTTAAAAGAAGTATTCATGAATAATAAAAGTTTTTCAAAATTCAAAACGTAGATTAATTTGAAGTTTAATATAAATAAACATGCAAATGACAGTAATAGTTTTAATATATAATTGCATAAGGGTGTTATTAAACCTCATTGCTAAAAAGTATATAGACTTTGAATAATATTTAAAGTATTCTGGCATATTTTGAGAATATAGTAATAAATATTGTCGATCATTTTAGAGAAATAATCTATCACTTAATTTGATTTTGGATACGTGATTATCAATGATCTGTTTTCAAAATAAAATTCGCATTTATTTCTTTAAACCTTAAAATGTTTTTCGTTTTTTTTGAAAAGCATTAAAAGTTGTCATTCAAAATGTTAACGAAGACAAATGTTAAAAAGAAAATATTTAGCTCATAAGCATTAAAATCATCATGAAGATTTACATTTTTAAATGAAAAATGAAAATTAATACTTCAAGTTCCAATGAGACATTAAATACTCATTCTAGTGAGCTGCTGAACATATGTATATATAATAGTGAAAAAAATTACAATAGCATGAAAATATATTTATTTTGTTTAACTCTAAATTATACTTCTACAAAAGAAATAACCTTGGAATAACTAAGGATAGAAAATTAGATATGTCAGAGTTAGGTTCTAGAATTAGGTAAGAATATGTTGTACAATCTAATCTGGAATTTTTTGTATTAGTTCCAAAAAATCTATATTTGAAAAGTTGATGTAGAGTAATGATTTCCAGAATCAAGATTTGATTGTAAATTAGGTTGCCTTGGATAGTTTAGTTTAGAAATGAGTATGTTTATAATCGTGTCTAGTGATTAATAATATACATATATAGGTATAAAACAAGTTATGCAATTTATGATTTTCAAATCTAGGATCCATGGATATTAATTGCAAATTTAGTAGGAAAGGAATTTGTGATTAATAAGAGAAAAAGTGAATTTATAGGGACTGGTTTAAAAGAGAATTTGATTTGGAGAAATGGAAATATTTTCAAACTCGAAATAGCTTGAAGAAATTAAGTTAGAATTTATTAAATAGTCCAATTACGACTATTATGGATGTATTAGTTAGGATTATAGATGAATCGGACGAATGGAAAAAGCGAAAATGAAAAATTGAGAAGAATAAATAGTAATGGAATGATATGTTAAGTTTAGAATAAAATATTAAGACTTCAACACTGTTTATACCACTTGATTGTAAGTGATAACTTTCAAAAGAATTTTCTTTTCCTAGGTTTTGAGACGGTAAGCGCTAGTAGTCTCCCGTGATAATTGGAAAATGATATAAGAAAATAAGGCATCTCTATTTGTGCCTACGTTGATTAGGATCTAAAACTACTTAGTAAATTTTATTCTAAGTAAGAATTTTTTTGTGGGGACACTTAACTAGCGATTAACCACATATGAAATTTGAAGGTTAATGTGAAAATTATATTTGCAACCCATAATAAGGAAATATTTTCAACTTAAAGTTTCGAAATATCGAATGAAAAGGAAGATTAACTTCTAGAATTTCATCCTCAAGAATAAGAATCTAATATATGGGATTAAGAAATAGGCGCAAATGTAGGATTTGCGTAAAATGTCCTTTTTAGTTGGTTTGTTTGAGTACATTTGTTTAATTTTTACAAATTAGGCATGTTGTCTTTCTTTGCAAAATATTTGAAATAATAAGAAATATGCACAAAATATAAATGAAGAGATGTGTAAATTTACGTGTTTGTGCGTAGTTTAAACTGTCTATTCCAAATAAAAGAATACACATTTCTTGTAATTTTAATATGCCAAAATTATTTCCTTATTGTTGCTTGGGCAAACTTAGGAAAATTATAGCAAAGAAACTTTAATAAGACTTGAATTTCAACAGATCAAAACGCAGAAAGATTGTTTGAGTGATTCGTATGGACTAGAACATAAATTATTTTAATTTAGAAATTTAGGATTAGGAAATTCATTGGATCTTAGGATCGCTCATCAAATGTAGCGGTAGGAATAATATATTTATAAGATTAACATAGTTAACTTCTTGGTAATTGATGGGTGCTCTTGAAGTATTTCATGGACGCTATACGAATCACTAAAGTATTGATGGGACCGCCATCAACAAATTTCTACCCGAACCAAATTTGTGATTAGTGAATTTGAATAAAAAAAGTCTAATTCAATTTGGTAGCTTGTGAAGGTTAGAAAAGTTAGCATTATATTTTTGGGGATTTCCCAATATTTTGAAAATAAGAGGGGTTGTTGCTGATTAAAACCCATGGCGTATGAAAATATCAATTATTAATAATTAATAATTTTTAGGCTTTCTCTATTTTCGTTAAGTATACCCGAAACAGACGTAAATAACTAAAATAATAAAATTAAAAATATGGATATTTAAGGGTGTTGTTATTGACACTCCAACTATTGTTAAGGGTGGGTCATTTTTAAAAAAACACTCCACTCTTTCAAAAATTGTTAAGAGGTTAACAAACATATTATTTCACACTACTCAATATTTCTGAATTGCCCATTTAAATTAGATTTAAAAACTTATTTGATAAGGAAAACCGAATTAAAATAAGTAGTTCATCACCACTGCACTGAATGCAGCACGTAATCAGTTATATATGTATTCGATGGTGAAAAAATTAATAATCATTTCGGTGCATTGCCTCCGTAATAATAAAAGGGGATTTTATTCAGAAGGACAAACGGTATTAAAATTTTATTCGTTAGGACACGCGCCTAAAATTTTACTCAGAAGGACAAGCGGTATTAAATTTTTCCATCGTTCTTCATCTCGTCGCTAATTATCTCGTTCATCACCTCGTCGTTCATCATCTCGAACGATTTTCTGTCACGAAATCATATTTCACGAAATCATTTTTAATATCAATCAAATCAAAATCCGTGGCATCTCGTACAATCGATCCTCAAACATAAATCGAACAGCAAAATCTAGTGCACGAAATCGATCTGAAGAATCAACCTCGACTGAATTTTTTTTTTTTGTTGCTATAATTTTTGTTCATTTCTGCCGATTAGTTTTTTTTATTTCGCAGGGTGATTCATGTTTTTTTTTGTTCTGCAATTTTAATGTTCGACTTTTCAGCAGTTGGGTATCATTTTTATATTTTTCTAGGTATCATTTTTGTTTATTTATCACTGTTTTATATTCGTTTGATGTGTTTTTAATGTTGTATTTATTTTGTAGTTGTATTGTTGCATTATCTATGTATTACAGTCGAACCTATTTCATTTTAAAAAATCAAATTGTGATGAAAACATTTTTTGCATTAATTTTTCTTTAAAACGTTGCAGCAGTTTTAAGGTATCATTTTTATATTTTTTAAGGTATCAGTTTTATTGTATTAATAGTGTTATGCTGTTTTGTTTATAGTTTTGGTGCTATTTTACTTTTGTTCTTGTACAGATGCATCATTTTTGCTACTCAAACGAATTTATTTCATTTTAAACAATCAAATTGTGATTCGAACATTTTTTGTATTACTTTTGTTGTTAAAATATTAAAGCAGTTTTAAGGTATCATTTATATTATTTTTTTAAGGTATCAGTTTTATATTTTGTAGTTGAATTTACACTGTAGCAGTTTTTAGTTATCATTTTTATATTTTCTTAGTTATCAGTTTTATATTTTCTAGTTTAATTTACATCATAGTAGCTTTTAGGTAGATTTGTGTTGTTTGCTTTGGCAATTGTCTTTTTTTGATACACAACATTAATTTTAACTGATAACCACTGATAAAAAAAATAACACCCACCTACTCAATTCAAATCTCACAAAAATAATATTTAGTCGCAATAATACCTACTGATTAAAAAAATAATAGCAATCAATTCAATTCGATTGTCACAAAAATGAGATTATTCTCAGTAATACACAATAATACCCACTTGTATCATATGATGCCTACAATGATACATAACTGATTTAATATGATACATTTTTTCCTACACAATCTAAGTACATAGAACATTGCTCCCCATTCCAAGTATGCATTCATGCATTTGCTTTTACTTGTAAGCAATCCAGTCTTGAATTCAAGTAATCTCCAGCAACATGCAGTATCTGCTAGTATTTTATACACAATCAAAACTTATACCAACATAATACTAGAAATTCAACTAGAAAATATAAAACTGATACCTAAAAAATATATAAAAATGATACCTAAAAACTGCTATGATGTAAATTCATGTTGAAAATATAAAACTGATACCTAAAAAAATATATAAGTGATACCTAAAAACTGCTATGATATAAATTCATGTTGAAATTATAAAACCGATACCTAAAAAAATATAAAAATGATACCTAAAAACTGCTATGATGTAAATTCATGTTGAAAATATAAAACTGATACCTAAAAAAATATAAAAATGATACCTGAAAACTGCTATGATGTAAATTCATGTCGAAAATATAAAACTGATACCTAAAAAATATAAAAATAATACCTTAAAACTGCTATGATGTAAATTCATGTTGAAAATATAAGACTGATACCTAAAAAAATATATAAAAATGATACCTTAAAACTGCTTTGATATTTCAAAGGAAAACTAATGAATAAAAATGTTTACATCCCACTTTGATTGATTAAAATGACATAATTTCGATTGAGTTGCAAAGTTAATGCAACAGTACAAGTACAAAACTAATATATCATGAAAATAAATTAACACAGAAGCATAACACTGTAATAACAAGAAAAATGATACCTTAACAAATGGGAAACTGATACCTACGAACTACTACTAAATTCACCATCCAAAAAAGTAATTTCCGTCGTTCATCTCTATCGTTCGTCACTCTCATTCGATTTTCTACGACGGATTCATAAAATCAAAATCGCGAAATCATCTTTACTGCCTATCGAATCAAAATCAAAATCCGCGGCACTTTAGACAAATGTCGAGATCAGATCTAATCGAGAGATCAATACGCTCGAGAGTGACTTTGCAATTTGAATCAGAGGAAAAAAACGCGCTAGAGAAGAAAAAAAACGCGCTGGAGAAGAGAATTAGAGATCGAGAGAAAAAAACTGCGTTCGAGGAAAATAGAATGAGAAACTCGCGAGATAGGTGCATGGAAGATGAAACAGACACGTGATTTAGGGAATTAAACTATAATTAGTGTATTGTCCTTTTGAGTAAAATTTTAGTGGACTGTCCTTATGAATAAAAAAGCCCTTAATTTTGTCCTTGTCGTTATTTTCCTGATAATAAAATTCGACATATTTATGTCAACAAAAAAAAATCGATCCTATTCCTCCGAAAACGCTTATCCTTTAGGGTTAAAAAAAATAGATATATATGAATCGAAAAAAAAATTACTACGGCCCTTGCAATATTTGTTAAAGGGCTAAATGGGTAATAAGGTAAAATTACTTTTACATGCTTAAAGGGTTACTTTCCTCATTGGTACTCCCCTTAACAATTTTTGAAAAAAAAAATGATTTTTCTTAACAATATTTAGAGTGTCAATAACAATGCCTATATTTAATACATGAGAATTTAGCAATGAAAATATCACTATTGTAATTGTGGCGAGATTCTAATCCGTTTTCATATTTTATTTGTTGAAAACTGAGTCCATATGAAGAAGATACGCATATAACAAAGTTTGAATATAAAATAATAATAAATAATAAGCACACAGATTTGAATCTGAAATTAATGAAATAAACATGGAATATGATAAATATAATTGATATAAAAGAATATTCTTTGTTCAAATGCAAAGTTATGTGTATATATATACATACGCCGATTTAAAAGATATCAAAGAAATTAATTAGCATTTATTAATCAATCAACTAGACGCATGAAATAAATTCACGATGTCCAGGGTATAAGGGAGGTCAACCGCTCCTCCTTAAGAGAGCTCGACGCTAGGTGTCCGGGAAGACGACGACGACTAAGTTTTGTTGTGTTATTTTTAGTTTTAGGTGTCATGAATGGTTTGGATTTTATATTTTTGTTTCAACGCTCCTACACATTTTAACACCTATAAATAAAGCCTTAGCCCCTCTCTCTCATTTCAGACTACCTCCATTTTTTCTTCTTCGTCTGTCAGTGTTAGGATCCAGTCTTGGAGAAGGTTGGTTTTTCTTCTTTTCCCACTTCTGTTTTATTTTATCTTATTTTATTCTTGGAATTATTGGATCTAATATATGTAATTTTAAAGGTAGAAGAAATTGGAAATGTTTGTACATAGTTAGTAGTTACAATCCAGGTCTAGAAATTTACACGGTTTTCTCTCTTTAGTATCGTAAGTGGAATTTTTAAATTTACGTATTTTCTATGACTTGCTAGTATATAAACCTGGATTGATTATGCCTGTGGGGCTTGGGATTCACAAAATAAAATATTAAATCTCCCAAACCTCTAGTATTGCAGTGTCAATCCAAGTTTATTGTCTGAGTTTTGATTGCGGATATAAATAAAAAAGGATTTTCTTCTATATTGTTCTTATGTGAATTCAGATTATAGTCTATTTTGTTTTCTTTGGTATTTTCTGGGTTTTTATAGCAGATATAAACAAAATTACTCATGGTACTGCACGTCTCACATTAACTTGACTTCTTAAAGCTGCTAGTAGTTGGGTTGTCCGTGTAGACTTCTACAACAATTAGGGGTTAACCTCGTGTCCACATGCTATTTAATGTTACTAAAGGCCCTTTACACATGCACATATACAAATTCCTAATGGGGCATTTAATACGAATTTTTTTACTAAATGCGGTAAATATGTATTTAAGATACGTATATTATGTTATATAATATTCATACATAAATGCTTAATAAATGGCGTGCATGAAGAAAAGCGCACTATATGATGAAATGTCAATCTTTACTCCAAGCAAATGTATACAAGTCAATTCATAATATAGCACTTAAGATCTCATCATGGAATCAAAACATCAATAGGGAAATAATCGTAACATAACAAAGGTTGAACTTGTAATCTTTGGCTTTTTTGGATTACATCAATAAACAAAAGAGGACAAAATAAATAACATTACATACATTCTTTCTAGTACAATTTTACCTATCTTTCCATTTTTAGTGATTTTTACAAAAAAATAGGGATTTTGGTCATATGTGGTTTATTGCATTCAAATCTACAATCTTATAACAAAAAAAGAGATTTGAATACACATAATTGATAGTACCCAAAACCGCATTTTTGATGTAAGTTTAAGATTTATAGTAGAAGGGAAAGAAGGTAAAATGGACAGTATACATAAGAATAACAAGGAAATCACTTTTCATTTACATCCGCAATCAAAACCCAAACAATAAACTTAGATTGAAAATTCCATAAAATTATAGGTTTGAGGGATTTCATATTTTATTTTCGTGAATCCCAAACCCAGTAGGCATAATCAATCCATATTTCTATACTGACATGTCATAGGAAATAGGTAAACCTAAAAAATCTGCTCACGGTATCAAAGAGAGAAAATTGTGTAAATTTCTATATCTGGATTGTAACCATGCACAAGTGTTTCCGATTTCTTCTACCTTTAAAATTGCATATGTTAGATCCAATAATTCTAAGAATAAAATAAATTAATACAGAACAGAATAGAAGGAAAAGAGGAAAAAATCAACCTTATCCAAGGCTGAATCCTGACAGAGGCGAAGAAAAAGAAATGGAGGTAGATAATCTTAGAATATGTGAACTAAGAGAAGGGGCTAAGGCTCTATTTATAAATGTCAAAATGTGTAGGATTCGTCAGATCAAAATTATAAAATCTAAAACATCCATGATACCAAACATAAAAGAAACTAACAAAAAACCTAGCCTCCACCTTTAATTTTAGCCACGTAGCGGTCGACCTCCCTTTCGAGAGGGCGGTCGACCTCTTTTCAGGAAGAGCGACCGACCCGCCTTTTATTCAGCGCACTCGTGAATTTAATGCATACATTTTTGATTGATTAACAGATGATAATTAATATTTGTGTCAACTTTTAAACCGCATCCCCTTTTTACATGCATATATTCACATATATCTTTGAATTTGAACATGAAATATTCCTTTATGCCAATTTTATTTATTCCATTTGATACTTATCCAATTAATTTCAAAATTAAATTTGTATGTTTATTATTATATATTTGAACTTTGTTTTATGCGTATCTTTTTCATACGAACTCCATTTTTAGTAAATATAATATGAAAATGGATAAGAACTTCGTCATGAACACAATGGTGATATTTTCATGGTCCAATTTCCATGTGGTGTTACATTCTCCATCCATAAAAAATATTTCGTTCCGAAATCTTTTCGAAGGGGCGGAAAATACAACTCGCTAACAAACATGTTATACAACCAAGTTATTTATTTACACATCCATAAAACAACCAAATTTAATGTGTTTATGTACTGCAAACATACTATGGTGAGCTCAGTCCTAACGTGAATGTGTAATTTGTGATGATGAGCGCTCGGTGCATTTGAGTTGCAACCAATTCCTATAATCCAATTTAGCAACAACAATGCGACCATAAATCCTGAAAAAATTCAAGGAGAAAGGTTAAAATATAAAATTTTCATGCATTCCACCAAATTTTCTTCCTGATGCACTCAAACCAAACTAACTCAATGTCGTGGAGCCTTGTAGTTTCGTACTCCAAAATATCTATGGTGGCACGAGATGCCAAGGTATTGATCTTAGTTCTCATTTTCTAGTTACCTTATCAAAATTTGTAATAGTGGGAAAGTATCTTATCAAATATAAAAGTATTACAAAATGCCAAAGATTTCAAACATCAGCAATACTAGAAAGCCCCAAAAATATAATGCTGACTTTTCTGACTTTCACAATTTGTCTAATCAAATTTGACTTTTCCTAAAGTCACTAATCACAAATTTGGTTCAAGTAGAAATTTATCGATAGTTGTACTATGAATATTTTTGTGATTCGTATGACATCCCTAAAATACTTCAAATGGTAACTATGCTAATTCTATAAAGATAAACATAATTTCTACTGTCTACAATTGATGAGCAATCCTAAGATGTAATGAATTTCCTAAACCTAATTTTCTAAATTTAGCTAATTTATGCTTTATTCCATGCTAATAACTAAAACGATCTTTCTATGTTGTGATTTGTTGAAATTTAAGTCTTATTAAAGTTTATTTTCTATAATTTTCATAAATTTGCCCAAACAACAAGAAGATAAGAATATTGACATGTTAAAATCTCAAATAATGTGTATTTTTTATTTGGAACAAACAATATAAACTATGCGCAAATACATAAATTTGCACATCACTTCCGTTATATTTGTTGCATGTTCCTTATCAAACCGACCGTTAGGGAGGTTTCCCTACTGTAAGGAGCCAAAAACAAATTGTCTGAGCCAATAAATTTCGGCATAATTTTCGCTCACCCGATATTTTTTGCGTCGTTTCCTTCTTTCTCAAATCTATGAACTCCGATTCTTTCTGCTTACAAGATTCCTTTCCGCGTTTTCCTTCCATTTATCTCATCCCTACGAATTTTTTCTCCTCACAAAATTCGTCTGAAGCCAAAAATTTATGCCTCCTGTTTATATTTTGTTCCCGTAAACTCGTTCTCCCTCTTTTTCTCCTCTTAATTCTGAGTAAACTGGACAACGTACTCTCTTCCATCCATCCTTGCAATCTGAATCAAGCATAACCCCAATCTTTTCGCTCTAATTCTCCAATTCAATTTCCGACCGTGATCCGATTTGATTGTGAATCCCTTGTATATTCTCAGATCTCACTACCGCGGGGAGACGAAGATCACAACACGAAGTCAGAGGTCTCGAAATCAGGTAAATTTGTAGTTAATAAGATTACTTTAAAGGAATTAACTCCTAAATTTAATCGGTAATCAATTAATGAATCGATCTGGAAATTGATTCATTTCAAAAAAAAAAAAGTTGTTGGAACAGTCAATTACTCATGATTAGATATGTGCTGAGCGCTTGAAGCGATATATTTAGGGGTAGTAGTTGGATTTAGAATTTTGAACAACTCCACAATTTCTCTGATATGATTCCATATATTGAAAAGAGAGCTGTAGTTTTCATTATAAGTTTGATTTACAGGAAAATATTTACAAAGACAAAAGTGAAGGCCTTTTTATCCATAAGGACAGCCCACTAAAATTTTATTCATAAGGACAATAAACTGTTTCTCTTCTTCTTCACGCGCGCTTATTTCTTCTTCCTCCACTCCCGATTCACGTCCGCTCCATCTTTAAAACAATCGAACCCAAAAATCACAAAAATTCGAATCCATAACAATTCATAAATCACGAAAATCAAAAGGACATTAGAATCGAAATTGCAATTGAACCCAAAAATTCGAATCCATAAATCGCTCGAAACAGAAACCCTCGAAAACAAAAAAAATTGTCCAACAACAAAAATCCATTGGAAATCACAATTGAATGGAATAAAAATATTTTTCAAACGATGGAAAACGCAATTGAAGAAGTCGAAATTGTTGAAATAATTTTTTCGTGATTGGAAATGTTTTTTTTTTCGTTACTAGTATAGCAGTTCGTAGGTATCATTTTCCTATTTTTTAGGTATCATTTTTCCTATTTTAACTTTAAAACATAGCAGCAGTTTTTAGGTATTATTTTGCTATTTTTGTAGGTATCATTTTTACTGTAGCTTATGTGTTATGTTAAACATCACGGCAGTTTATGTGTTATGTGATAAACACAAATCTTGCTTATGTTTTGAAGATAAAATAATGAAAAAAAAAATTATATCACAGTTTGATTGATTAAAATGAAATAAGTTCGACTTAGTTTCAAAGCTGATACAACAATATAACTTCAAAATTAACAGAGCAACAAAATCTCATGAAAAAAACATATAACGCAGTTAAAACTGTAAAAATGATACCTAAAAAAATAGCAAACTGATACCTAAATACTGCTGCTATGTTTTAAAGTTAAAACATGAAAAATGATACCTAGAAAAATAAAAAAATGATACCTAAAAACTGCTGCTATGTTTTACAGTTAAAACAGGAAAAATGATACCTAAAAAAAATAGCAAAATGATAACCACGAACTGCTATACTAGTAACGAAAAAAAAAAAAAAACATTTCCAACCTAAAAAAATTGTTTCAACAATTTCGACTTTTTCAATTGTGCTTTCCATAGTTTGAAAAATATTTTTTTTTCATTCAATTGTGTTTTCCAATGGATTTTTGTTGTTCGACCTATTATTTTGTTTTCTAGGGTTTCTGTTTCGGCTGATTTTTTGTCGTGATTTTGATTTCGTGATGTTTGTCTTCGATTGTGAATTTCGATTCTAACGTCTTATGATATTTGTGATTTCAACGATTTATGATTTCGTGATTTTTGTGATTTCGTGATAAACGATGAAATCGAGATACGCGACAGAGGGAGAAGATGGAAGCATCGGCCGAAATTTAATTTCAATGTATTGTTCTTATGGATAAAATATTAAGTGGTTGTCCTTATGGATAAATTTTAATGGGCCTTTGTCCTTGTTGTTAATTGTCCCAGCTACAACTTAAGTTATTCGATTAATAGTTTAAAAGTTTCAGAATTGATTTTTACGCCTGGAAAAAAATGTTTTCCAAAATGTATCACAAAGGTATAATGGAAGAGAATATTCTAGAATTTGCTAAATTTACAATTAGCGGTTTTTACTACTATAAAGGTTGAAAATTTGAGTTTCTATATGACATGTTACCGATTATAAGATGGGCATCTTTTTATTTTCTTTTAACTTTATTTTATTGCGTTTTCTGCTCCTTTTTTGTGTGTGTATCGTTCCTCGAGTGTTTCTTCATGTCTGGGTAATTGTTCTGTTCATTGACATTGTGATCCACATAGTCTGACTTTTGCTTCTTATAGTCAGACCCACCAAAAGCACACAAATTACTATTAGTATTCATGAAATTACAGTCAATTAGTAGCGTAATATCGCCAGTACTGAATACAAATCGATTGGATAAACTGCATGGCGCCATATCTATGCAGGGCCAGTCCTGACCTAGTGCGGGCCGTGCGACCGCACAGGGCCCATTAGGGCAGAGGGCCCAAAAAAAAACTATATTACCTTTACTAGAGCTGTTTTTTCTTGTCAGGATGCGTGTACTTGATAGTAATTTATTTATGCAAAAGTAGATATGATTGTATGTTTTGTTGACATCAATCAATATATTAAAATGAAGATGTGGCTTGGGTGGATCTCTAGTTGACAGATTGAAAATGTAGGTAAAAACTTTATGAATTTGTTGAAACACTCAATTTTCTCAATAGAGATGCACCGTAGAAAAAGTACATTTTCACTTAAAGTTCAATTTCATAAAAAATAAATAAATTAAAAGTCCAAAATTTTGGTTCCGCACTACGTCCATAAATACTCAGGACCGGCCCTGTATCTATGCATTACTATAAGTGAACTACCAAATAAACATAAAGATATTTAATATTGGAAAATACGTGGAGAATCATGTGACTTTTGCATTTCACATTCTTGCAGCAAGTATTTTCCCATGAAGAAACAGTAAGCCTTCCTCATCTTAACATGTTGTTTTCATTGTTTAAGCACCATTTTGCTATCTTGAATTTGTTGGTGGATGCTGCAAAATCCTCAAAGCTCAGAAGATGCAATAGTGATGTGATTGACGACCAACAAAGATGAAATTGGTGGTCCAAAATCTCTTAAATGCAATTTATTAAATTTTATAGACTTAAATTTTATTTTAATATTTGTCTGCGTCTTTCTATTCTAATAGATTTATTTCCCCATTTCTATTCTAATAGATTTACTGTCCCCATTTCTTTCACATTCTTTTGCATGTTATCCGATATATGGCCCTCAGTTAAAAGTAATACGTGACTTGAGTGCTTATTTGTTTTTAGGCCCGGCTAAAAACCCAAAACCCAAAAATAAAAGAAACGCAACAATATCCTAGCTTCTCCTTCCCTGGCTGCAAAAATCATCTTCTTCTCTTTCTCGTCCTTCGGCCAAAAACAAGGTTAAATTATGAAATTTGTTTATTTCATCCTTTTTTAATTCAATTGATAAACTAATCAAGTTTATAACTCTTTAATGCAGTGGTTCGAATATGGATTATCGTATCAATTTTGATAGAAATTGCTTACGATGCAAATAGATACTTATATATCGGTGTGTATTATGCTTGCACATTTTGGGCATAAAACTAAACCATCATAGGTAGGATTTGTATCCATTTGTGGATCCATATGTTAAATTGCAGGTCCCTGAGATATGCCCAGATTTTGTAGTATAAGAGTCTTTTATTTCCTTTTTTGAAACATTGAAATTTGATCATATGATATAGATGTTTTTCTGAATTAGATGATCTTAATAACATATAAATCATATCTACAATGTTTCGAAAAATTGACATAAAAAGATGGAAGCAGGCTACAAATGCTCCCACATATATATATGTTTGTATATACACGTACATGCATACATATGCAAACCATAATGATCGGATGAAACTTGAACTAGGGTGATTTGGACAACAGCGGTGCTACCGACTACGAAGAATACGTTACATCAATTGCACATCTCAATAAATTTGGTGTCAAGAGGAGCATCTGGCAGCAGCATTTGCGTATTTCGACAAAGATAGTAGCGATCATATCACCATAAACGAGCCGCACAAGCTTGTAAAGAGCACAAGGAAGATATTCCTTTTGAGGTGAAGTTGATCAAGATGATGTATGGTAAGGCTCCACAAGAGACTTTTGCTCCTACTTTTTCCATTAAAAACAAGTTGTGGTGTATTTGTTTATTTTATGTTCACAATTTATTCGCAATATTAGATTTTTTGAACATGTTTGGACTATTCTTTAATAAAAAGTTTCTTAATAAATGCTGTTATCATGTAATAACAAAAAAACATTATTCATTTTTAGTATTTATACTAGTAAATATTAGACTTAATCCTTAAAATCAAACTTAATACACAAAAAATCATCTCAAAAAAAGATTGTAAATTAAATTCCAAATATTTAATTACTAAATAATTGCATAAGATTGTATACACAGTAATTAAGTTTTTTCTTCTATTTTCTTTCCATTTCTGGCAATTGGAATTCATGACAGGTACGTTGCTATATGTGCAGTGGTCATGTTTTGCTTGATGTTTTTGGCTATGACTGTGTTTGACCTCTTGTTACTATATGTGCAGTGGTCATGTTTTGCATGACGTCAAAGGGTGAAGAACAAAATGTTTAGCAACAAATTTTTACATGAGTTTATGGTCTGATTGTTATTGGTAATTGGTCTCGTTTAGTTATTAAAGATCTTGTTACTCTATAACTATTTAAATGCCTTTGCATTTGAAATACGAGGATAACTTGCAGCTACGTAAGTAAATTGTTTACTTTATGCATGTTTCTACCAATCAAAAAGGAAGACTAATAATGTCAACAGAAAGATAGAACCAATCTAGTGAGAACAAAAGAATGATGCTGGAGACTGGTTATTTTATGTGTATTTAAGTGAGAACAACGTTTAGATTTTGATGAGTCAATGCATGTTGATTTATTATCTGTAACTGGATAAAATAAAAATCACCGTTGTTTGCAGATATAGATATCCAATATGTGAAATGATCGTTGATACGGATGGTGATATAATTCTGTTTGTATCCACTGGCTAGACTATTTTTAGTTTCCTTGCTATCATATATGGGGACGTGATCTAGTTATAATTTGAATTTATAATTTTTTTTTTTTCTACTCATGTGCAGGCTTCATTACTCTATAATGGTTCTGTGCATCATTTTAGTACCAAACATACCTATGCATTTCTTTTGGGATATTTAACATATTGATATGTTACTTTTTGTTGTTTCAAGTCAGAAATGGAAAAGTCAGTTTGGTTGGTTAGGTAGTGGTAGTTGAAGATACTGTATATGCTAGAGTGGAGACTTGCAGCTGCACTCAAGGCTCAACCGAGTTATTGTTCAATGCTAGTTAATAACTTTCTAATGGAGAACTAAATTTCAGCAATTTTATTTATATGTCCATTAGACTGAACAAACGAGCAGAGTTGTAAATGAACTCAACTCAAATACATTTTTCAATGTATATATGTGGTGGCCTGGTAACATTTTTTTATTGTGTGATAATTGCATTTAGTCTGATTTGGTTTTGTATTTATGATGATTGTGGACTGATCCGCTTTGAATAGAATTTTGTTCACATTTTTTTTTTCTAAATGTGAACAAAACACTTTCCTTCTATTGGAGGAATCAGGTGGATCACACATGGACCTCTCTGAATTCCTCCAATAGGAGCTAAGTGTTTTGTTCACACTTGCTAAAAAATGTGAACAAAATCGGACTTATCCGCTTTTGCTTCTGTTTTTCGCATTAATGATTTTTTGGTTACGAATGATGCTGGATATGATTGAAAAATAAAATGGTATAGAATTAATATCATTTACTATACTGAGGACTGAACTTTCCCTCACTATATCTATATAACAGTACTTGTATTATGTTTCTTTTATAGCTATGTTTGATGGAATCCTAGTATGTTGGATTTTTTTTCTTTACTACTATTATTATTTAATGAACCGTCCATCTCAACTTTATTTTTAGTTAAACTAAGAATATTTTATCATGGTTAAATAATAAAATGATTTTTCTTATTTTTTATTTTAAGTGTCACCGACACAAATCAGGTACCGGAATGGATGAATATTCGTATTAATTTTTTTGTACATTTCTGTACATCTGAGTTTATAGATATTCTTTGGTAGTTATCATGTTTTGATTTCATATTATAAATGGAATTTTGTTGGCCTTATTGTTTGGATCTTAATTTTAAAGCTCTGTTTTCAACTTTTGTGTATGTATTAGATTTGAAAAATCTTCCATTTAAGTATAACTATGCATGGTTATTTAATCATTTTATACCAGGCTATGTTTTGAAATATTTAATTGGTTTGTTCTAAATAATTCTAGAAATATATTTCCAAATCTGATCATGCCTTGTATTCTATCACATGCACGGAATACAAGAGGTTCCGAATAAATAACAGCGAACTCATTCAATGGGTTCACACTTTTCTACAACATAATTTTGGTGTACACGAGTTTTGTTTTGTGGCGCAAATTGGCTTGGCATCTTAATGAATACCTTCTTGTGCAGACGCAAATGACCTGCAAACGATCAATAAATCAAAACATGTAAATGGTTAAATTTAGTTTATATAGACTTTTTTTTAAGTAAATTCATTATTAAAGTATTTAAAAATCAAATCGATGTAAGGAAAGTTTGTTTACTGTCATTTGCTCAAAATCAATTTTTGTGAAACCAAAATAATATTTCTCCTTTTTCAAAATTATTTTCTCCAATGTTTTTAATAGCTTAACTTCTGATGCTTTAAATTTTTCTAAAATTTCCATTTCATTTCAAACCAACTTTGCATCTACATTTAATATCTTATATCTATCGCAGTATCATTTGATTGATTTAAATGGATTAATTTAAAATTGCAACAGATTTAAAAAATGCGACAACTTTTTAAATCAATAATATTATTGTCGATTAATTTTAAAACAACAATTTTTTTTAAATTATGTAATCAAACGGTCGGTTTTCCCACCGTTGTGCGGTTATACTAGTAGTTTCAAACACAGTCTTTAGTGGAAAAGAGACAAAAGGGTTACTTTATAAAAATTAAAAAGATTACTTAAACAAACTAAAACACAGATAGTTAAACTCCTTTTTTAGTCTCATGTATTAAATTCCTTTTTCTGAGGACGACATTATGAAAGTTAAACTCCATTTCATTCAATATTCAGAAATTATGAAATCGAAACATTCCTCGTTATGGGATGCAAATCTAATTCCCTAATTAACTTCTAAATTCTGTGTGTGGTTAATGGCTGCTTAAGTGTTCCAACAAAATTTTATTACTTAAAATTCAACTTACTAAATGGTTTGAAATTCCAATCAACACAGACATAAATAGGGATACATTTCTTTTACCACCTTATACCATTTATCCAGTCATGACGGAAGACTACTTGCAATTATAACCTCAAAACCTAAGAAAAGAATTTTTATGTTGAAGTTATCACTTACAATCAAGTGGAATAAATAGTGTTAAGTCATAATACTTTATTCCAAACTTAACATATCATTCATTATATTTGTTCTCCTCAATTTTTCAATTTTGATTTTCTCATAAAAGTGGTCAACCTATAATCCAAATTAATATATCCATAGTGGTCGAAATATGACCATTTAACAAATCCATAATTCTTTAACCTCCTTGAGAATATATCAATTTCTCCAAATTTAATTTGTTTTCAATCGGTCCTCATAAATTTCCTTTTTTCTTTATTAGTTACAAATTTATTGCCCGTTGAATTTATAATTAATGTCCATGAAATCTAAATTTGGAAATCGTAAATTACATAACTTATGCTACACCTATATATGTATATTACTAATCGCTAAACACTATTATAAACGTACTCATTTTTAAACTAAACTGTTTGTAGCAACCTAATTTATAACCAAACTTTAATTCTGGAAATCCTTACTCCGCATGGACTTTTCAAATATAAATCTTTGGGACCGATACAAAAATTTCCGTATTAGATTGTATAACTTATCATTATTTAATGGTAGAACCTAACTCTGACTTATCTGATTTGTTATCCTTACTCCAAGGTTATTTCTCTTGTGAAAGTATAATTGTAGTAGTTACCCAAAATAAATATATTTTCATCTTATTGTTATTTTTATCAATATTATATATTCAAATATTTAGACAACCCATTAAAATTTACTGAACTCAAAAATAAGTTTTTAATGTCCCATCAAAAACCTAAAGTACTGAAATTTCATTTTTGTTTCTTTTGAAAATGTAAATCTTTAGGAAGAGTTTAATGCTTGCTGAACTAAATATCATTACATGCACCCTTTTAATAAAACAATTTTTGTTAAGAATTCGCTAATTCCTTACAACATGTTACATTAAATATCTCTTTTCAAATTTGCAAAGTTTTTAGAAGCATTTGAGGGTTCATAACTTCTAAAATAAGAGTGAAATAACTTCTTTTCTTTTTAACACTTATCTTCATTAATATTTTAAATGTCAGCTTTTAATACTTCTCAAAAACGACAATCATTTAAATGTTTAACAAAATAAATGCTTATTTTATTTTGAAAACACAAGCTTAATAATTAAGTATCAAAAATCAAATTAAGTGACAGTTTAGTCCTCTAAAATGTTTGACAACATTTATTGCTATATTCTCAAAATATAATGCTACTTCTCAAAAAAAAAATTGAAACATGATTCAAAGTTTGTATACTTTTAGCAATAAAGTTTTATATCCTCTTTATATAATGATATATTGAACTTTTGTTGTTATATGCATGTTTACTCGTATTAAACTTCACATTAATCTATGTTTTGAATTTGAAAAGCTTTTATTACCAATGAATGCTTCTTCTAAAAACATAACTATTCATTCTAATTTAATTGTATCTTAAATATGCTTTTCATAATTCATTTAATAGACATAAATTACTGAATCAATTTATTTGGAGTAATCAATTTACTAGAAAAAAATAACTATCTTGTTTCTACCTAAATTAAGTTAAATAATTTATCTATCATTTTCCTTCAATTGAGTATACCTTCTCCATTTATCATATACAACGTTTATACAATCTACCTTTCTATCTTCTTTATTTCTAATTAAATCTCAATTATGTTGTCACAACTGCAAAGTGTTTAAAGAAAGAACCTTTTTAAATTCATTTATTTTAATGTGAAACTTAACACATAAAATATAGGTAAAACAAAAAAAGTTGGAAACTTTTAATTTATTTGAATTTTAGAAGTTGTTACATGGAAGCTGTGATGGTAATAAACTTACCATTAAAATTATTCACTATTTGTCACTTTTAAAGACTTACATTTCTTTCCTAATTTTCCTGAAGCTAATGAATACAAACTTTCCTTTTAGTTTAATATTAACCATTTATTTTTTTAAAAGAATTCAACTTTTTTTTTTCAAACAGTTATGTTTTTTATTTGTAAATTTGTTTAAAGTTATCTAGAAATATTTTATTTTCGAAGAAAGTGGAAAATAGGGAGAAGGACAAACTTAACAAAATTTTTGGTGAAAAGTATGGAAAGTTTAGAATTTAGTGAGAATGCCAAATGATAGTGTAAATGGAAAAATGTTAGTGGGCCCCCTGAATTCCATCTTTAGTGTAAATGTGTCCTTCCCACTAATTTTGAAACTTCCCATACTTTTCACCAAAATATTTCCAAAGTTTGCCCTTTAAATGAAAATTCTCGATTTTCTTCAAAAAACTTATTTTCAACTTCTTCCCAAAGGGGAAATTTTCATAACTTAAGCCTATCTACAAAATGTTTCACATTTTCTTCAAAATTTCATTTTTTACAAATAATTTTATGGTATTATCAAAAATCATTTTTGTAGGTTTCCTAACCAAGCATTTTGCCAAATTTAAAAAAAAAAACATATTTGTCGGCTTACTAGAGATAGCTTTCCTATGGGGTTTGCTGGCTACTTTAGGTATTGTGTCTCACTCTCTCGTTTCCATATCCTTCCTATGTAATGGTACTTTGCTATGGTTTCCTCGTCTTTGTTGGTGATGTTCCTTGCTGCTATTTTGTAATAGTCCTCGTTTTGGATGTGCGTCACCGTAGTTTATGCTTGGATCGTTTGTTTTCTTGCCTATATTCACCTTCCCAAGTATGTAAATTCGTTCGTTTTGCAAATGTTGATCATGTCAATTATGCTCGGTATCATATGTTGAAAGTCAGATTCCATCTCTTCGGTGTTGTAGATGTTGGGGCTGCAGTGCTTTTGTTGAGTAGTGGTTAGCTGGATAATGTCGGTTCTACTAACCTATTTGTGATGGTGCGATTGCTTTTTGCTCTATACAAATAACCATGTCAAGCCAATTGATGTATGTTGTTACTATGCATTGTAGTTTACAATGTTATGCAACTATGTTCTATGTACCTTACTTTGTGATGTACTATAATACTTACGTGTTATGTTACATCTGGTAGAAGTTTGCAACATAATAGCTATGCCTTTGCATTCTCCTCCCTACGTGGAGTTGAGCTTGTAGTCTAGATAATTTAGGCCTAGCTACTATACTATAAACTAGAATTGTGGCAGTGGACGGTCCACTTTAAAAACAAAACTAATAGTTAGATATCCTATCTAACTCCAGTATGTAATGTATTTATTATAATAAAAAGTGTTACGAATCATTATAAAAACCGGTCGGACTTGCCAAAAAAACATATCGATTTTTTCCTGAAAACTTTCCTACTTTACCTACGATTTTTTAGTATAGATTGATGTCAACTGTAATATCCCATATTGTTGGTCGTTTAACTATGAACCTATGCAGTTAAAGGCCCGCTAAAGCCTCGCAATATCCCTGCTATAGCCCATAGCGCACTTCAACCGCTACGCTATTTCAATTTAGCGTTGATGAACAGTAGATCCGCTTTTAGTTCCGCAATTTTATGATGCATCTACTAAATCAAGGCTTTCTAGCATTCTATTTAGCAATATTAATATATAGAACTTGATTAACTAGTTCTCTTTTCAAAAATTTCAAAAAAATTGGCATTAATGGCTAAATTTAAGGCATAAGTGCCTAACATATAGTAACAATCAATTACACTCATCAGATTTAACATGCATAACTATGATATTCTTTGATTTTGTTGTATAAGATTAATTAATATTAATTTCTTATACACATGTATTGTGAGAAAGATGATGAATTAATTTTCAAATATTTTGTTTTACATCTAATGAACCTTTTTACGCCTCCGCGATATCCCTGCTTTAACGCCTTTACACCTTTTTGCACCTCCGTCGCAATAGAACTGCTAAGTGCTTTAACTGCACATGTATGAACATTTAAAACGTTTAAATATTGGATTTTAAATTGAAATGGAGGTCAACACAAAGTTTTTCTATTTAATTTGTGAAATCAGAAATTTCTATCGATAAACAAAAGTGTTTGAAATCGATTGATTTTATTAATCGACATTATTGATACGTGAAAATAGCGATGTTTCAAACGGTCTCTAAATTCGACGAAACCAATTCTATTGGATCTGTAATAGTGTATTATCATTGGATTTTGAATTTCGAAGTGTTTTGATATTTCGATTGAACGTACGATCAAAAAACGCCTAGCAATAATTAAATCGAATTTAATTTTAAATCATCAATTTAAATTGATATCTTCTCCAAATGATCGAATAAGGCTTCCAAACCTGTTCTAGTATGTTTAGAATAGTGGTATAACCCTAGGGATTCCGGTTGCTACGCTCAAATAAGAGTTTGAAATCACAGGATAATTTAAATTAAATTAAATCATATCGGTTCAATTAAAACTAAAAATAAAATAAATATTTGTACCAAACTCTATCCTTCCTTCCTAAGCTAGTTAACGAAGGTACACGACAGACCTAACATAGTTATCGCTGCCTTCCTTTTCAAATCATGTACAATTGGTTGCCCATCTTCACTCCTAAATAAATATACGTTTGGTTTCCTTTACATCTATAAATAAATCCCATCGCCTTCATAATTTACTTACCATTCTAAAACCAATGAAGCCAAATTCAAGTCTTTGCACCCATTTTCTTGTCCCGATTCAATAAAAACCAGTGCCTTCGATATTTTCTTTCCTAATTTCTGAAACCAACGTAATCATTGGTTTCGTTTTCTATTCCCAAATCAAATATAATACCCATGTTGTTCTTCACTTTTTCCACTCAACGCGAAATCGATTCCACCTATAAAAAAATCGAAAATGGAAATCGCAATTCCATTCATCACCGCATGGACCAAGTTCGACAGTAGTAGAGGCGCATGCATTTTGGGTTTAATGGGGTTAAGAGGAGTTGCAGATGGGGTATGAAATTGGAAGAGAATCGCCATGATTTTAGGAGGGTCAATGCGAAGTGGCCAGCACTAGAAGGATTGGAGTGGAGTTCGATGGGTGATCTAGAGTGCAACAGTCGGAAGTTTTGAGGAAGACAGTCTCCGGTTTTTGAGAGATGAACTGGTTTGCAATGAGGTGGTTCAGCAGTAGGCGTTTGGGTGGAGTTTGAATGTAGTGATGATGAACAGAGGGTGAACTGGGAGACTGGAGTTAGGCAGCAAGTGAATTGGGAGATCGGTCTAGGGAGTTTGGGATGGTAGATGGGCATGAATGTTGGGTCAATTTTGGTGGTGTGCAGTAGCAAAGCGATGTGTGATGTCAAGAGAAGGCAGTTGACTGCGAGTTGTGTGATGAAATGTTGTATTGGGGAAGGTTGAAGTTCGGGGTTGATTTTAGCAAATGGATTAGTTATGGTTGAGTTGGCTTTGTAGTGTTTAGATAGCAAGGTATACATTGTATCAAAATTTAAAAATGCTTAGAATAAATAATTTATTTATTGTAGTAGTTAATTTAATTAATAATCATTTAATCATTAAATAAAAATAAATAATAATAGGTATAGATTCATTCAAGATGATTCGAGTAGATTCGTAACCGCGATAATATGGAATTAAATTGGATATTCAATAAATAAAATCGAGGTGAGTTAAACTCACTCAGTTAAATTATTGGGAACTAATTTTCAAATGGTTTAATTTATTTTATTGCTTGTTGAATGATAAATTGATTGATATAAAGTGGATAACAATATATTTAGTATTATATACATAGTATATATATAATTGGTGATTGAATATATATATGTATATATGTATATGTATATATATATATATATATATATATGTGTGTGTGTGTGTGTGTGTGTGTGTATGTCTATATATATATGTATATATATATATATATGTATATATAGTTGGTGATTCGATATATTCCCGCAATATATATATATATATATATATATATATATATATATATATATATATATATATTAGCAGATGAGACCTTGTGCCTCCCACAATATATATATATATATAGTGGATGACCTTCTATATTGCGATATCCTGCCTTGAAGCAGGATTGATATTATTTATGTTGTCTAACATCTGCGGATGCAGGAAAACAGGTTGGAGGGATCCAACTGGATTCCTCAACATTTATATTTTATTTTATTTGTTTTCACATATATGCTGACATATGATGTGATTTATAACCTGTGATAGTTTATGGTATGTTTGGATATTTAAGTAACACTGACCCTTGTTTTAAAGTATTTTGAATACCCTAAATAATAGATGGATTTTAAACATAATTTGAAATAAAAAAAGTGTTTAAGAGAAATTTTATTTCCAGATATAAATGTTTATTTAGAAATCGAATTTATGAATGTAATTGAAAAGTAAAGCTTTGTTTTGAACAAATGAAATGAGAAATTGATTTTATAAGCGATGTTTATAAAGAAGTAAAATCATTATTATTAGAAAATTTGGAGAAAAAAAATTTGAGTGTGAATTTGGAAGAGGGGTGGAAATCGGGTTTAAAACCAATATTTTAAATAGATTGGAATTTTCCAATTACAATTTTAAAAAAAATGAGATTATATGAAATACAAGTATAAGTTATCGGATACTGATCCATTCCGACCAGCGAATACGTAAATGTTGAAGATATCGGATACTGATCGAGGTGGAGCAATTGAAGACTGTGGATCTTCAGAAAATAGGAGAACTATTTAAAATCGCTTGGTCGCCTAGGAGATATACTATGGTTCTATCGTGGTTGAAATCTGTGGATTGCAAGGACTACTCGCTACTGATTCATATGGTGATTCCTAGGATGCGGTAGGAGGGTGCCTTAGGTTTATCCATTCCCAGGACAACTTGTAAGGATGGATGTCCGACAGAGTATTTCCAAAAGGGTCACATATGTTGATTTCCTCAAACGTATTTCTGTTGGTGGTGGAGAAGACGCCTTCTCTTTGCTTAATACCCAGGGTATTTTTGGGGACGTCAATTAGTAATTTTCTGGCGGATCTGACGATGTGGCATTCAAGGTGATTGGTGGTGTGCTATCTTAAAAAGGTAACTGAAACCTCAAGCCTCACTAACCGGGAAATGGTATAAGATCGGGTAGGTCGCATGATTATGTGCGTCGCTCCTATTAGAGTGTATTGACACCGTCTAGAGAAATCTGTTTTGTTCTTCTATCACTTTTGTATCTCCCGGGAAACGGTTAAGGTGACAATATATTCGGAACACTCAAGCGAAATGAGGGGTCGGTCATGTTTAACCAGGGTTGCAAGATGTTCGTGTTGAACCATAGTGTATTTTCTCTAGAGGTACACTGTCGGAAGGTGGTTCCATACCTTTCCATAGTTGGAAATCCATTCACCAATAAGAGCCTGCAGTTTTTGATTATATACTATGTATGTAGAGCGTGAGATGCAAGCATTCTGCTAGATGGTTATTTATATTATTTAGACACTATTATAATATCAGAATAGATATAATTTCAAATGTTTTGGGTTATCATAAGGTAAAAACCATCCGTGTTTATGTGTGGATTGGTCTTACGATTATCCTTTTCATTCAAAAGAAGTTCTTATTAAAAGTAAAATCAGTTGAATGATACCAATATTTTAGTGAGTCTTTCTCAGGCTAGTTCACCAGACTGATCCGCGGCGTTTTCAATGCTCAGGTCAGACCGAGTTTTACAGGTTCAGGATAAGATGCTACTGTAACGATCCATATTTTTGGTCAATTATTTTTAAACATTTAATATTATTTTAAATGTTGAATTGATAATATAAATGGATTTGTTTATCGAGATTATCGATTTAATAATCAATATACGATTTAAATTTGAATATATTAAATTATTGTAATACAGAAGAAAACTAATAAATGAATTCGAAGTTAAAACTGAATTGAAACAATCAAGATGATCAATATATATTCTATTTGAATATAGAAGACGGTAATAATAATTTATTATCGATGGATTTATATGTTTTGAATTTAAATTATAATATATAAATTTAATATGGTTATTATATATCTATATATATATGTTCGAATTAAATTTCAAAATCTATTCTATTGAGTTCAAAATAGCGTTATAACTTTGAAACATTAGTTACGTTAAAATACGGGGTCCTTGATTTCAAGTTATGAACCCTGAGATATTTGATTAACGGATAAGCTTGAAATCAAATCACGTTAAATCTAAATTCAAATCGAATTAAATGGAATGTACTTAACCTATATCTACATATATAACGCACATGCCTATTCCTTCAGGCTTAAGCTTCTTCATCTCTATGATTCGCATCGCTGTTTTCATTTTTTCTGCAATTTGAAAGCTTCAGAAAATAATAAATGTCGCTCTTCATTTTATTCACAGCTTCAATTATAAATAAAAGGCTACAACCCCTTTCCCTTATATCTTCTTCAGCATCTAATTCGTTCGAACTATTTTTTCCCCTTCCTCAATTTCTTTATCAAATTCTTATAAAACAAATACTTGGCAAAATTTGACAATTCGAGATTCGGGTATCAATCTTTCTCGCGAGCATCAATTATATACAATAGATTTATGGTGTGAGGCTCTGTAGGGAGGTCGACTTTTGTACATCGGAGCTGGAGAATGGCGTAGTAACTTGGTTGGGTTCGTGGTAGTGTGGAGCGTCTATGGATGAACTAAGGGGAGACGGCAGTCTCTAAGGCGTCCAAATGATTATTGTAGCCTGTGATAGTTACAGGTAATCACAGGAAAAGCGACGACGGGTTGAATAAGGATGGGTCCACGGTTCTTGCAAAGCAGAATCCAACGGTGTTGGCGGTTAGATGTATGTGGTGAAGTTCGAGGTCAGCAAGGTTACGTATTTTTTTCTTTTCACTACTGCGAGGCTCGAGGATGTAGTTTCCTATGGAAATTTGAATGTGGGATGGTCGTTCGAGAAAGTGAAGGCCAAGACAAGGTTTGCAATGGTGATTTCATATTTTGTTTTCGTGGTCATGAGAATTGAGATAGAGAAAGGCGAAGAATAAAGCTTCGGCCATGAAGCTGTAAGTGGTGGCTACTTGAGTTAAAGAGACTGCGGTCTTCATTGGTTATATGTGTATTTGTTGAACGATGCAAAGGAGAAGATGGATTAAGGTATACCTTTTTAACAAAATTTATATACATAAAATAAAATAATTTATTTAATTATTTTAGTGGTTAGTTAATTTAGTGAATGATAGTTAATCGATAAATTAAATCAAATAATCATAGATATATATTTCGTTAGGACGATTCAAGTAGATTCATAGCGTGAGATATGGAATTAACAGGATATTCGGCAAATAAAATCAGGTGAGTAAACTCACTCTCTGGATTCATTTATAATTTATTATAAACGAATATTTATTTAATATAAAGTTATACGCCGGTTATTGGTTGTTTGGATGCATTTAAATATTTTTGTGGCTATTATATATTAGTTATATTTAGTCTTGGTGTTTGTGGCTATTATATATATATATATATATATATTGATGGTTGGATATTTCCTGTAGTACCATTAGCGGATGCTCGCAGTATCATTAGCGGATGACCCTATGCGCCCCACAATATATTATAGTGGATGACCTTCTATACCGCGATATCCTGCCTCGAAGCATGGTGCTTATTATTTATGTTGGCTAACATCTGTGGATGCAGAAAAACAGGTTGGAGGGATCCAACTAGATTCCTCAAAATTTATTATTGTTTGTTTTCATATATATTATCATATAAGATGTGTTAGAAAACCGGTGATTAATAATTGGGTGTTTGGATGTTAGGCCTAAATGTTGATTTATAAAAATATCGTGAAAAAGGAATTTGAGATTTAAAAAGGGAAAATCTATTTTTCTAAAAAATAGAATTTGAATTTTGAACAGGCTAAGAAATATTAACTTGTTTTGAATAATAAAACAAGTAATGAATTTATAAACGGTGTTTATAAATTAAATGGAATACTTTTCATTGGATGACGCGTTGAATTGAAATGAATTTATAAACGGTGTTTATAAATTAAATGGAATAATTTTCATTTGAATAAAGTGGGGAATGTAAATTCAAATGTGAATTTAAGAAGGGGAATTGAAAATAGTTTCAAAAAGAAACGATGAAATCTATTCTGATATTCAGAATGTAATTTGAATTAAAATAAATCCATGCGGATTTATGGTTTTAATTTGACTATATCGAATTTACAAAAAATAAAGTATTTCCAGAAAGGATATTGGAAGTGTATTAAAAATTGAAACAAAATTTAAGTATTAAAAATAGATTCTACAATTATATAAATAAGTTATAATAATAAAATATTCCAGAATAGGAATTGGGTTTCAAATAGATTTTGAAATAAAACTTGTTTAATGTATAAAACAAGGAAGTTAAATTCATAAACGACATTTATAAATTTAGTGAGATAAATTATCATTTGATAATTTAGATGTTTAAATTCATATGAATTTAAAAGTGAATTGGAAATCGTTTCGAAAAAGGAACGAAAGGTTTTATTCCAGAATTCAGAATATAAACCAAGCTGAAATAAATCCAAAGGATTTATAATTAGAATTCGATTTTTATTAATTTTATAAAATAATTTATCTCCAAAGGATTTGAAATATAATACATAAGACTGAATTGTAAATAAATTTATAACTGAGTTATGAAATAAATCGACGATTTAGGATAATCAGGAAATTTAAGTCAAATTTGGAAAATTGGAAATTTAGGTTAGATTTGGAAAACAAGTTTAATTTATATTTAATAAACAGAGTGGAATTTATTTATAAACGAAATTTAAACATTTATATTAAATAAAATTTAAAACGAACTCGCCGCAGCACTGTAGTTCGTAATTTGACGTTTCGAACTTCTATTAAACATATAGAACTCGATTTAAGTCGGAATTCTTTGAAATAAGAATCATCAAGACCGATTGAATAATAGTTTCTAATGGAAGTGAAAAATATGGATTTCGTCTTATAGATTTTGATTTATGTCAAAATAAAATTTTCAGAAAAACAATGCCATAACCATTATTAAACCATAACGGTTTATTTAAATTAATAAAAGGGTTTTAAGCAAATAAAACTGGAATTTCCATTAGAAAAATCAGATTTGAGTTATAAAATAAATATGAACTCAAGTGGAGTAAATGGATTGATTTTTGAAACAAAAATTAGATTTTTAGTTATTGAATAGAATTAACTAATTTAAAGAATAATCGGTTAATGGAATTTTGAAGCGAAATTGGACTTTCGATAAGTAAAAAGGGGTTTGTAAATTTATATTCAAAATTGAATATGAAACTTGAATTGAAAATGGAATTCGATTGGTTTATAAGCAAATTAAATTGTATACGAACGTGTTATGTTCAATTAAAAACTGGAATAGGCAGAAGAGATAATTAAAGAATAAATTAGCGAATTGAGTTAAAATGACCGGATTGAGTTGGAATAAATTGGATTTGTAAAATAGGTATGGAATAAAGAGAATGAAGATTTTAATTCGAGTGCCCAACAAAAAGGTACACGTTTGAATTCCATATGATATTTTATGAGCCTATTGGGAAAGCCGCTTGGCTTTCTGATTTTCTTTTTGAATGGAAAGGGACTAGGGAGGCGAGTTGGGGTTTGAGCTATTGAGCCGTATAAAGGAGGTGCTGGCGAAATTTTCCGGAAATTTAAGGAGTTAGATTTTTTTAAGAAATTTGATAATTAGAAATCAATATATCAATATATATATAATTCGTTAAGGAAACAAACTTATAATAGAATTTTATAAAAAAAAAGGAAATCTATAAATTCAAATCTAGTAAGAATAGAAAGAGAAACGTTTACACGTTTAAAAAAATGGATAATTTTTTAATATGATGTTGATTATCTGAGATAAGTAGTCTTTTCCGTTCTGAAGTTAAGAATGTTATTTAGTCATGGTCCGAGAGGTAGTTATACCCCAACTTGATTGATTTCATTATTAACCGATAAATAGGAAGATTTAGTCTCGAAGATCAATGTTTAAAGAGATTTAGTTGAATGCAATATTTTGGGTTTTTGTAACAATGTTTTACATAACATTCGTTTTGACCTAAGTAAGTAGAATTTTGGAAATATAATAATAAATATTTTCTACATATATAAATGAGTGGTCGTGAAAGAGATAAGTAATTGGAATGTTTTCCAATTATAAATAGAAGATATTTTCTATGTATTGAAAATAAAAGAAGGTGATATTTGAAAATGTTTTCCAAATAGCGTAAGAGGCCAAGATGATTGTTGAAAATATCAGGTTAACAGATATTGATAAGAAAAATGGAGAAATGATTTAATTAATTAAATATTAATTAAGGGGCCCAGTGATTGTTTGATGTTTTTGATGAATGTTGTTTTTCTTTGATAGTTAAATAACCGACTATGAAGTATAGGCCAATATCGTTGTCAATATGGAGATACCGGTTAGATTATTATCCAAGAACCACTCTGTATTGGCAGTAGCATTGCAAATCGGATTATATAAAGACAATTGAAGACGGAGTAAAGTGCAATAGCTTTTTCTATTAATCCTAGGTAGAAATTTCCTACGATGGATTAATGGAAATTATTGTGCCTTCGGTTTCATTCAGTCCCATAATGAACGTGTATGGACGAATGTCTGACAGAGTATTTTCAGCGATCACATATGTTGGTCTGTACAAATATACATCTGGTGGCGGAGAATTTATTTTCTTAGCATAATATCCAGAATATCTTTGTGTAAGTCAATTAGTGATTGACGGATCTGACAATATGGCATTCAAAGTGATTGTGCTATCAATGAAGGGTAAGTAATCGTAACCTCAAGCCTCGCAATCGGGAAATGGTATAAAATCGGGTAGGTCACATGGCTAAGTGGGTCGCACCAAGTAGGGTGTATTATCACCTGATCTAGAGAAAATACTTTTGCATCATTAATCTTTCGATGCTTTCCCTTTCAGGAAATGGTTGTTGATCCCAACCCTTGGTGACAATACATTCGGTACTGTCAAGTGAAGTGAGGGACCGGTCATGTTTAGCCTGGGTTGCAAGATGTTCTTGTTGAACCTGATGTATTCCTCTCTAGAGATACACTGTCGGAAGGTGGTCCCATACCTTGCCAGTTGGAATCCATCTAATAAGAGCCCGCGGTTTTAATTGTATACTATGTATGTAAAGCGTGAGATGCAAGCATTCCGCTAGAATGATATTTATTTATTTTAGACACTATTATAATATCAGAAAAGTATTGATTTTAAAGAATGTTTTGGGTTATCGTAAGATAAAAACTATCCGTGTTTATGTGTGGATCGGTCTTACGATTATCCTTTCTTTTAAAAAGAAAATTTTAAAAGTTAAACCAATGATTGGAGTTTAGTCACACCAGTCCCATGACTGACCCAGAGTTTATTTTGTTTTATTTTACCCTAAACTCTTAGGTGCCCAAATTTGTATGGGCAATCAAGTAGTTCAGGTATTTACAGATATACTTGGAGGAGCTTGGAGAAGGAGGCTTCAGTGTTTGTTATCTAGTGTTATTTTCCGATGTGTTGCATATTTAATGTACCTTGACAATGTATGTGAGTAAAATTCTGTATTTCAAAGATTGTTATATATATATATATATTATATTTTATTCCGCTACGATGTGAGATTCCATGTTGTTGTTTCTGTTCTTCTTCTTCCACTACTCTAATATTTCTTTCTTTCTATTTCTCACCCTCTAACTTTTTTCTATTAATGATCCGGTACTTTCTGGTGTTTGGTCAGTCGATATGGTATTTGTATCGATAATCAAGATCGGAAAAATATCTGTTCGTTATAGTGGTATTAGAGCTTAGGTTGAGCGAACACCTAGGCTTTGGTGAGGGTTTACTCATTAGAGATAGGGTCAGTAGTACCCTAGAATGAGTTGAGTGTAAATATACGAGAGCGCTTGCTTGTTAATTTATATAAAAGTTTTTTTATATTGTGTTTGCTAGTCTATTGAGTGGCTCATGAATTCTGATCGAATCGTGGGACGCCACAAAGTCGATAGGAATTTCTAAACACTTGAACAGAGAAATTTGACATAATACTATTTTAAAGTGGGTAAATGAAATAATTTTACCCAAAATTCTATTTTTATAGAAAAGGAATAATTTTCTAGAATTATTATAATATATGGATGTGTTGGTTGTAATTATAATCCAATGAGATTATAAAATGGAAATGGTTATATATAACCAAATAGAACTTGTAATAAATAAAATATACAAATGAGATGAATTGGAATTGTATTCAAACAAGAATTTGAAATCTAATTCCTAGGAGATTGAAAAAATATTTTTTCGAAGAATTTTAAAATAATATTATTTTATTTTGGGAGGATTTTTGAATAAAAATCATTTTGATGGATTTTTAAAGTGATAAAGCACTAAACTCACTTCAGTCGATGGAAAATAATTCTGATAATGACTGCAGCATCATCAATGTTCATTTTCAAGTTTTTAAGTGATGGATTGCTACCTTGGAAAGGTTTCTACTGGAAATTTGTTTGAAAGAAAACAAGTTGGTGTGAAAATTCAAATGTCTTAAATTTAAGATAATTAAAAATATTTGTGTGTGTATTTATGCGATTTCAAAAGGATTTGAAATAAAGATCCAAGAAATTTGAATTCTGAAATTTAAATTTATCTTAAGCAAGTTAAATGAATCAAAATGAATAAATTGGTTAAAATCAATTAGAATGAATATATTATGAATGGAATATGATTTAAATGTGAATATATTGATTGTAAGTCATTCATATTAAATTAATGTGAGCACATATGATGTGTGATATAAATGAAAACCAAAATTTTGGTTGGAACTAAAAGATTGTAGAAAAATAAAATGTTGAGTTCAACATAAATGAGTTTTTGGAAAGTTAATAGGTTTGTAGTATTTTTCCTACCTTAGTCATTTCGGGGACGAATTCTTTAAAGGGGGGAAGAATGTAACGACCCAGATTTTTGGTCAATTAATTTTAAACATTTAATATTATTTTAAATGTTGAATTGATAATTTAAATGGATTTGTTTATCGAGATTATCTATTCAATAATCGATATATGATTTAAATTTTAATATATTAAATTATCGTAATACTGAAAATAACTAATAAATGAATTCAAAGTTAAAACTGAATTGAAATGATTAGATGATCAATATATATTCTATTTGAATATAGACGACGATAATAATAATTTATTATCGAAGAATTCATTTGTTTTGAATTTAAATTATAATATATCGATTTAATGTGGTTATTTTATATATATACCTTCGAATCAATTTTTAGAATCTATTCTGTTGAGTTCAGATAGTGTTATAACTTTGAAACGTCGGTTACGTTAAAATAATGAGTTCGTGATTTCAAGTTATGAACCCCGAAATATTTTATTAGTGGATAAGCTTGAAATCAAATCACGTTAAATCTAAACTCAAATCGAATTAAATGGAATGTACTTAACCTATATCTACCTATATAACGCACAGGCCTATTCCTTCAGGCTTAAGCTTCTCCATCTATATAATTCGTATAGTTGTTTTCGTTTTTTTCTAGCAATTCGTAAGCTTCAAGAAATAATAAATGTCATTCTTCATTTTATTCACAACTTCAATTATAAATAAAAGGCCGCTACCTCATTCCCTTATATCTTCTTCAGCAACTAATTCGTTCGAACCATTTTCCCCCTTCTCAATTTCTTCATCAAATTCTTATAAATCAAATACTTGGCAAAATTTGACAATTTGAGATTCGGGTATCCTCTTTCTCATGAGCATCAATTCTATATAATAAATTTAGGGTGCGAGGCTATATAGGGAGGTCGAATTTTGTACATCAGAGCGGGAGCATGGCGCAGTAATTAGGTTGGGTTCGTGGTAGTGTGGAGCGTCTGTGGATAAACTAAGGGGAGGCGACGGTCTCTAAGGCATCAAAATGGTTACTGTAGCTCGCGACTGTTACAAGTCATCACTGGGAGAGGGATGACGATTGAATAAGGATGGGTCCATAGTGAAACTCTTGCGAAGGGGAATCCAACGGTGTTGGCCGTTAGATGTATGTGGTGAAGTTCGGGGTCAACAAGGTTGCATTTTTTTTCTTTTCACTGCTGCGAGGTGTGACAGTCGCCCCATGCCATCAGAAATTTCCCCGAAATGCGTTGTGCCAATGCCCGACTAGCACGGGACGATCATCAAAAAGGTTGGAACGATGAATTACCAAAGAACCTGTAGTATATCTCACAGCGCATGGGATAAAATATAATAATAACATAACTTGATATAAAACAAGAGAGACAATACATAAGCTGAAAACTAAACCATATCCATCAGAGTAGCTGAATCCAAAATACAACTTCATGTCAAATTATTACAACTTTAAAATACTGTCTCTAAAAAGAAATAAAAGAGGTACACTACTAATGCCCAAAGCAGTGACCAGCAACAACACAGGGGGAATATATATATATATATATATATATATATATATATATATTACGTGGAAGCCTCCTGCTCGTCTCCGGACATCTACTCGTGCATAACCACCTAACCTGCTCTGGTCTGCTCGTTTAGGAGCACCCAGAGTAATAAGAAGAGACATAAACTCTGGGTCTGATGAAATTCTGGTGTGAGCGATAGCAAATCTATATCACTAAATAAAGCAATAACAGGTATAAATAATCATACATGATCTGGACCTGCAACCAAAGAGTTAGCACAACAAGATGTACAATACTCTAAGGTAACATTAACATAGAGTGTAAAATGGAAGTGTGCATGTCATGGTGATAGCAAACATAAAACATAGCAATCATCCTCACATCTCTCACTTAGTGCGTAAAGCATACAATATGCACCGCTTTGATCACCAAATCCATTGGGGCTATGACGGGTCCACACCACCCTAGACTCCGTACGACTATTGCTATGACCACACTGCCCTGGTCTATAGTCTATAACCCTACCCAGTCCACACCGCCCTGGCTCTGGGGTACGGGCCAACTAGTCCACACCACCCTGGCTCTAGTTCGACTACATGCCCCCCTCTCAATAGTGAACCAGAGTTATAAATATCGATAACCCCTTTGCACACGTACCGCAACAAAGCTCAACTCTTGAAGTTAACTCGTTGGTTCCCATATGGATCCTGAGCGATAACTTCCCACTTGGACTTCCTTTGCATCTCGGGTTTTGGTCGAATTAGTGTTCGGTTCGGTTCGTCGTCTCCTATCCGGTTCGGTTCGTCACCTCCTATCTGGTTCGGTTCGGGTCTCCTCCTCCTATCCTGTTTGGTTCGGGTCTCCTCCTCCTATCCGGTTTGGTTTGGGTCTCCTCGTCATATATGGTTTGGTTCGGGTCTACTCCTCCTATCCAATTCGGTTCGGATCTCCTCCTCCTATCTGGTTCGGTTCGGGTCTCCTCCTCCTATCCGGTTCGGTTCGGGTCTCCTCCTCCTATCCGGACCAAAACTCTGCAAGTTTTCCAGCAAGCTATTTTCTCTAAACGACGACGTTTTCAACCATTCTAACTTCCCTATGCAATCATAAAACATACCAAACAACCGTAATAACATGCAGAATCAACCAAAAACATCAAAACAACAATTTCACATGTTAATTTAGAATAAACATACCCAAATCCATGATTTTTCCCTTAATCCCCCAAATTCCGGGATTAACAAAACAAATCCAAATCAGCCCAATTTCGTATATGTGACATAAAATATGATTTAGAATTTATGCATATTTTTCCATAATTTTTGGATGTGTAATTTCATTAATTATCACTAATCACCCCTAATTAGCACTAATCAGTGTATAAACATGCAAATCACTCACCTTAGCCAATAATAAATGATAGATTTGAAACTTTTACTTATTTGGCTCGGATCCCAATGTGGTACAGCAGCTCTACCTCAAATTTGGTGTTAATCCGGCTTGATTTGATGTAAATTTGATTAATTTGTGATTAGAAAGAGATTTAGAAGATGGAAGCCATGATTAGGGTTTGAAAAAGGTTTGTGATGGCTAGAAAAATGAAAGGAGACGATTCTCCAACTCCTTTCTGCCCTCCCATAACCCTAATCCCGAATTGGGTTATGGGTCTAGCTGCTAATAACTTAATTAAACTCAATTAGGCTGTTTTCCATCTTTTAAATCTTATTTTAGCCATATCTCCCAAACGGTAAGTTCGTTTGATTAATGTGACCACTCTACGGAATGGGAAACCATCATCCAAATCTAGTGGAAGTGGTCTTAGGTCAAAACTTTTTACGAGGCAAAAGTTACAAGTAAAATAAGATTCGTCAAGGACAAAATGGTCATTTTAAATTCGGCAAAAATCGTGAATGTGGGAAATGACCCCAATAGTCGTTTCCCAAAGTTTCAAGACCATATGACTTTGTATGAAAATAAAATAAATTCTCTACGATCCTTTGATATGTAGAATACGGGTCGTTACACTCTCCCCCTTAAGAAATTTCGCCCCCGAAATTCCTTAACCAAGAAAACATACAATAGTGTCCCGCATGCCTATCAACCATTTATAAACAATCAAACATACATAATAAACACGACTAGCCTGTTCTAGCATGCGATTTACTAACAAGGGAATAACTATATTGCGATTAAAATCTTCCCAGGTAAAGAACTCTAGATACAACTTCCTTATGTTCTCCTCAGTTTCCTAAGTACAATCATTCTCATTATCACCCCCGCTGGACCTTAACCAGTTTCATCTTATTCCTTCGAAGTTGTTTCGTATCGTATCCGACAATATAAATCGTTCTATGGCTTCCAACTGCCTTAGATTCTATCTCGATATCATCCAATTGATCTGGTGAAATAATTATATTAGAATCGTGTACGAACTTCCTTAACTGAGAAACTTGATATACGTTGTCCACTCTCGCCATTTTGTCAGGTAATCAAACTTTGTACGCTAAATTCCCAACTCACTCGAGAACTGGATATGGACCAACAAACCTTAGTGCTAACTTACCTCACCTACCAAACTGAATCACACTCTTCAACAGAGAGATCTTGACGAATACCAAGTCGTCAATGAAGAATTTCAAATCTCTTCGTCTTTTATCAACATAACTCTTCTGCCGATCTTGGGCATCCTTCATTCGCTATTGAATAACCTTGATCTTATTTGAAGTTTCTCTTATTACATCTGGTCCAAGCACAAATTTCTCACTGGTTTCCAACCAACATGATGGTGAGTTGCACGGTCTTCCGTACAAAGCTTCAAATGGAGCCATACCAATACTGGACTAATAACTATTATTATATGCAAACTCAACCAGATGCAAGTGGTCATCCCATGACCCCTCAAAATCCAATATACAAGCTCTCAAGAGATCCTCTAATACACGATTCACTCTCTCTGTTTGACCGTCTGTTTGAGGATGGTACGCAGTACTGAGATGTAATTCTAACCCTAAGGCCTCTTGTAAGCTCTTCCAAAACCCACTAGTAAATAATGGATCTCGGTCACTCATAATAGCTTTAGGTACTCCATGAAATCTCACTACCCACTTCATATACAGTTCCGCTAACTTAGCTGCCGTTCTATTCGGCTTGACCGGTATAAACCTTGCTTTTGGTCAATCGATCCACAATCACCCAAATACTATCATGACCCGATCTAGTCCTTGATAAACCATCAATTAAATCCATTGAGACTTGTTCCCATTTCCATTCGGGAATTTCCAATGGTTGTAACAAACCACTAGGCTTCTTTTGCTCGGCTTTAATTAACTGGCAGTTCATGCACTTGAATATAAACTTCCTAACGTCTCTCTTCATCCCTTCCCAGTAATATGTCTGCTTCATGTCTTGATACATTTTGTTACCATCGGGATGTATGGTCAGTTTCGAGTGATGACACTCTCTAAGCACTTCATCTCTCAATCCATTAACGTTGGGTACAACTAATCTCCCATTTCTTTCGAAGCCATCCTTCTCAATCAAGTCCATACAAATTCATCTTCTCACTGTCGATACCCATCTTTACTTTAGAGATAATTTCCAATAGATTAGGATTACCTCTCTGACTGGAACTAATCCGCTCAATCAAAGTCGGTCTGATTGTCAAACTTGCTAACTTCTCTGGATCTAATTCACATATAGGCCTGAAATCATATCCCGTGATGTACTTCAGTTGCTTCCATTCAGGAAATATAGCCCCTAAACTTGCATGTCTCCTACTCAATGCATAAGCTACTGCATTGTCCTTCCTAGGTGTGTACGCAATATTGAAATCATATGAAGCCAAGAAATCTAACCATCTCTGCTGACGAAGATTTAAATCCTTTTAAGAGAAAAGATACTTTAATGACTTATGATCGATAATCAACTCAAATCTTTCTCCTAAGAGGTAGTGTCTCCACATCTTCAACGCGAACACGATTGCTGCCAATTCCAAATCATGGGTAGTAAAACTTTTCTCATGTGGTTTCAGTTGTCGACTAGCATAAGCTAAAACCCTACCTCCTTGCATCAGTACAACACCTAGTCCGGTACCACAGGCATCTGTGTATACCATCATCTCTTCATTCCCCTTAGGAATAAGTAACACTGGTGCACACGTTAACTTCTACTTTAGACTCTTAAATGCATTCTCACACCTTTTGTCCCAAACAAAAGCTTGATTCTTCTTGGTCAACTGAGTTAACGGTGCCTCTATCTTGGAGAAGTCTTGAATAAACTTACAATAATATCTTGCTAATTCCAAGAAACTTCTCATGTCCGTTGCATTCTTGGGCATAGACCAATCTTGCACCATAGCCACCTTCATAGGATCCACAGCAATACCATTATCTAAAACAACATGGCCCAAGAACCTTACTTCCCTCCTCTAGAAGTGACACTCAGAAAATTTCGCTTTCAATTGGTGTTTTCTCAACACCTCCATCACTGTCCTCAAATGTTCCTTGTGTTCTTCCTCTGTCCTCGAGTAAACCAAGATATCGTCCATGAACACAAGAACAAACTTATTTAATTGATCCCTGAAAACCCTATTCATAAGATCCACAAAATATGCGGGTGCATTGGTCAACCCAAATGGCATGACCAAGCACTCATAGAATCCAGACGGCGTCCGAAATGCCGTTTTAGGTATATTCTCAGCTGCTACTCAGAGCTGATGAAATCCTGTCGCGAGATCCAACTGAGAAAACACTCTTGCTCCATTTAGTTGATCGAACAAGACATCTATCCGTGGAAGAGGATACTTATTCTTCCTAGTCACCTTGTTCAACTCGCTGTAGTCCACACATAAGTGAAGGGAACCATCGACCTTGGTAGAAAATACAACTAGTGCTTCCCACTCGGAAACACTTCTTTGGGTAAATCCCTTCTTCAAAAATTTGCCTACTTGCACTTTGAGATCACTATAAGTTTGGCTTCTTTCACTAAATCAATCCGAAACTCGATGTCTCGGTGTAGTGGAAGTCCGGTCACTCCCTCAAAGATGTACAGATACTCGCCAGTAATAGGCACATCTGATAACTCATCATGCGGGATGTCGAGGGAATTTAGAAAACTAGCCATCACCCCATCACTAGGCAGGCAACCCAATACCACCCTCCGCCCATCATCCGCTCTAATGATCACCAAAGACCCCTTATAATCTACCACCACCCCATACCTTTGGAGCCAATCGACTCCCAAAATAATGCCAAACCCAGTAAAGCCCAAAACAAAGCAATCACAAGCAAACATACGTCCATGACTTGATAAGACGAAATTACGATGAATCATACAAAGGTTAGTCGAACCACCTATCGGGTTTGTTACAACTAAAGGTCTATCGACAATCTCGGGTTCCAATTCCAACCTATCTACCAGGTCACTAGATACGAAGGGATGGGAAGCCCCGGTATTAAACAATACTCGAACAAGAATATCATAAATAGAAAGCATACCTTGAATAAACGACACCCTTTCCCTTCTCTGCCACAGTTGGGGCATTTGACGAAGAAGGAACAGTGTTGATAGCATATGCTTTCACGATCTGCTTTTCCTTAGGAGGTTGCGAACATTCATTCTTGAAATGTCCCACATGGTCACAGTTGAAGCACTTCCTTTCCCTTGGCTTCGCTCGACAATCTATGATATAGTGACCCTTTTTTCCACAGCCAAAGCACTCGATACCTTTCTTATTCTTCTTTTTCTGACCATCCTTGGTTTGGTTCTATTTTCTATTATTCTGGAACTTCTTCTTGCCTTCACCGCTTGCCTGCGGTTTTGGCTCCTCTGCAAATGTATTAGCAACCTCGGTCTTCGTTCTAGGGTAAAGGCTCTCCGATCTCAATGCCTTCCCCAAGTACTAATCTAGGCCAGTTATGAACTTCTTGTTCTTTGTAACGACCCGTACTTTTACGGATAATAAATAATTTATTTAATTATTTAAATAAAGGTTTGGTGATTTAAAATGACCAGAATTAAATAATAAGGAATATTTAATTAATATAATAATTAAATAATATATTTAATTTCCAGAATAGTCAGAAATAGTAGAATTCACAATACGATGTGAATTGGATCATATATAAGCTATAATTCAGTTTGGAATTGAATTAGAATAACGAACATATTATTTAAACGAAGTTTGAATGTATAATTATATTATAATTAAAATCGAGCTCCAAATGGCGCAGCAGTTCGTAATTTGGCGATTTGAACTTCAACTGAATATACAGGGTCTGTTTTGAATCGGATTTCTGTGAAACAAGAAACGTTCGGAGCTGGTTAAGTATATTTTTCTAATGGAAGAGAAAAATCGGGATTTCATTGTGTAGATTTCGATTTATGTCCAAATCAAATTTTCAAAAAGTCGCTATGGAATTCCTTTATAATTGATAACGATTTATTTATATTTTAAATGAATTTTTCAATATAAATTGAATATCGATTCAACCGGTATTTTGAATATCGAGTTATAAATCCAATTGGAGCTGTATGATATTCTATTGTGAATATATACGATAATATTTATTTTTAAATATTTAATTTAATTATTTTTAAATATATTTATATATTTAAATGGGTTATTTAAAGCTTTAAAAATAGCCAGTTTTGCAAACGACCTCCGTTTTCGACGAAACTAATTTTGTTGGATCCGCAATATTAAATTATTGTTAGATTTCAAGTTTCGTGATTTTTAGAGTCAGTGTGTGGCCGTATGGGATTTTAATATGAAAAACAGTCAGTATTTTGACAATTAAAAATACGCTGTGTGAGCAAACGGAGTCGGAATTTGACGAAACCAGTTTCGTTGGGTTTGTAATGTCAAACTGAGTTGCATATCCATTTTTATCGAATTTGGGTATTATATGTGACGATAGGGTATTTTAAACGACGAATGCATATAATGATTGCTTAAAACTAAATAAAATAATCAATTAAAATATTGTTATCTTATCCTATAAATACCACTCATCCTTTAACCCTAATACATTTCATTCCTGTGGTCAAAATATTTTCCGCCTCCACCATCACGTTAGAACGTGAGCAAAGCATGGTTTTGAAAATCAAAATCAATTCAGATAAAATCATATAAATCCTAATATACATATATATGAGTTCAATAAGGTGTGCTCTTCATTTTGGTATGAAGTTTATGAGGTTCGACATACCGGAGTTCGTTGTTCTTCTTTTAGTGTTAGCCTAGGGTTTAAATTTTCGAGAGAAACAAGTTTTAATTCAATTTTTTGAGATCGTTTTCGGGATCAAGGAGAAAATCCGCACTGTGTATGATAATTTTGTGGGTTTCAGCGAGAATTTGAGTCGCGATAAATGTGGCCTGCATGAGGAATAGCCTGGAGAATGGTACTGCAACGGATGGTGCGAGTTGGTTGAAAGTGGGATAGGAAGGTGGAGATTTTGAAGAGGAAGATAGCGGAGTTAACGGATTTAAAAACCCTTGAGTATGAAGGAGATAAGTTGATGGATTGATTTCGAAATGGCTGTGGAATTTGCTTCCTGGAGTCGTGAATGTGTAGGAGGAAGAAGGGAGAACGGGTTTTGGTTTTCACGGTGGGTTGTTGGGCTGTTATAAAGGTAAAGGCCCATATAGATATATATAGTTTAATTTTAATTCAAAAAAAATGTGTACAAACTTGTAAATCGTATATCTTTATCATACGATGTCAGAATCTCATGAAACCGAATCCATTGGGATCGTATAGACGAGGGCTAGACAATGGAACTGACTGAGAGTGAATCGGAGCTCGTTACAATTTATAGCAAAATAAATTGTCCGTCTGAATCAAGTGATGGTTATTGTTATTAACGATGATCGTCCAATGTGAGTACAACTCACCAACTGTATCAGTTCATATTTTAATAACGTATATTTAGAACTGATAAATGATGATTTATTGGTGTGTGTTGTCTGTTTGGTTGAACTGCTAAGTAATTGGTTGAAATTATAGATCTGGTTATATAATATATATATATATAAATTGATTCTATTTAGCAGAATATTTCATAGTGAAATGAAATTGATGTTAATTGTATTGTTTAACATCTGTGGATGTAGGGAAACAGGTCGGAGGAATCCAACTGGATTCCTCAACATTTATTTTACTATTTTTCATATATTGTAATATATGATGTGATATATAATCTGTTGATGATTAGGTGTGTTTAAATGATATCGATTGTTGTTATTTGGTATTTTAAATACCGTAAGAAATACCAGGATGTAAAAAGGGGAATTTCAAAGTATATTTTGAAAGAAAATTATTTATATAAAATCAATGGATTTTATATATAAAAGGAAAAGGGTTTTATAAAAGGAAATAATTATAAAATCAAAGAGTTATAAAGGAGCATATTTGTAAAACAAATAAAAAGGAAATTATTTGTAAAACAAATATAAAGGAAATTATTTGTAAAACAAATATAATGGAAAATATTTGTAATAGAATTGTAAAAGAAATATTTATTTAGAAAATAAATAAAGTTATAAAAAGGAAATATTTATTTAGGAAATAAATAGATTATAAAAGGAAATACTTGAAAAATGAAAGAAGTGTGTAAAAAGAGAATTTTACACTAGGCACGTTTAGACCCGTGCTTCGCACACGGGTATAACAGAATATGAATTTAAAGTAGATTTTAAATAGAAATCTATTTTAACAGATAAGTGGAGAAGATAAATTTATAAATAGTATTTTATAAATTAAATAAAATGTTTATCACTGGATAAATAAAATATATAAGTCAAGACTTATATAGAGAAGTAAGAATCGATTTCAACATCGATATTTGAAACTGAATATGGACGAAGAGTTAGTCGATTAAGAGTTAATCAGTTAGAGTTAATCAATTAGAGTTAATCAGTTAGCGTTAACCAGTTAGAGTTAATCAGTAGAGTTAATTGAATATTAGTTATTCAATTAGAGTTAATCGAATATTAGTTATTCGAATAAAGAGTCAACCGGATAGAGTTAATTGAACATAGTTAATCGAATTAGGATTTAATTGAATATTAGTTATTCAATTAGACTTGATCGAATATAGTTATTTGAGATAGAGTTAGTCAAACATAGTTATTCATGATGAGTTGCCATTTCATACGCCTGCTAGCGTAATTCGCAGGGCTGCAGATAGCCTACAGCGGTCAGATGTTTCCTGAGGGAATCAGGCGTAACCATTGTGATCGCTGCGATCTAGGGTCAAGCGAATGGAGTTAAATCGAATATTAGCTATTCGAAATAAAGTTAAAACAGACATAGTTATTCGAATATAAGTTAATCGAATATTAGTTATTCGATAGGAGTTAATCAAAAGGTGTTAATCAAAATGTGTTAATCAAAATGAGTTAGAGGAGTTAATCGAATAAGAGTAAATCGATTAGAATTAGAGTAATCGAATAGAGTTAATCGATTAGAGTTAAATCGAATTAGAGTTATTCAGAGAGAATTACTCGAATATTAGTTATTCAAGAGGATATCAAATATTAGTTATTCGAAAGGAGTTATCGAATATTAGTTATTCGAAAGGAGTTATCGAATATTAGATATTCGAAGTGAGTTAATCGAATATTAGTTATTCGAAAGGAGTTATCGAATATTAGTAATTTGAAAGGAGTTAATCGAATATTAGTTATTCGAAAGGAGTTAATCGAATATTAGTTATTTGAAAGGAGTTAATCGAATATAGTTTATTCAAAAGGAGTTATTCGAATATTAGTTATTCGAAAGGAGTTAATCGAATATTAGTTATTCGAAAGGAGTTAATCGAATATAGTTTATTCGAAAGGAGTTAATCGAATATAGTTTATTCGAAAGGAGTTAATTGATAGGAGTTAATGGATTAGAGTTAATCCAATAGAGTTAATCGATTAGGGTTAATCAAATAGAGTTAATCCAATAGAGTTAATCAAATAGAGTAAATAGAATAGAGTTAATCAAATAGAGCTAACTGATAAGAGTAAATCGATTAGAGTAAATCGAATAGTGTTAATTGAATAGAGTGAATCAAATATGGCTATTCGAAGAGTGATTATCGAATATAGTTTATTCGAAGGAAAGAGTTATCGAATAGAGATTTATTCGAAAGAGAGTTAAGTAAGGAAGTTTGTTAAAGGTTTAAAAAGTCAACCTTGTCTGTTTCGAAGTTAAAAATGTTGTTCAGTTAAGGTCTGATAGGTAGTTATACCCCAACTTGATTGGCTTCGTTTTTAACTAAGGAATGGTTAAGGTTCGACAGTGAAGATTGGTTAAGTGAATTTAGTTAATAAGTGTTAATGGTTCGAGTGGGCATAGTGATGTTTTATTTAACATCTGTTTAAATCCAATGAAGGAGTTTTGGAAATGTTTTCCAAATAAGAATCAGAAATGTTTTCTAAATTAGAAAATAAGAATTTCTGTATATATATGGAAATAGGAAATTGGTAAACGAATAAATTAATAATGAATTAATTTAAGAGAAAAATGATGATTGATGATTGATCGATAGAATTTCCATCTGGAAATAATATCGTTGTTTGCACATGTGTTTTTCTTTGATAGTTAACTCACCGACTATCGAAGTTTTTGACCATTTTCCGTCGTCAATACGGAGAGGCCGGGATCAGATTCATTATCTGAAACCCACTCTGTATGGGCATTAGCATTGCGATCAAATATGATGAAGATAATCGAAGACGGAGTTATGCAAGGGCTGTCCTATTTACAGAATAGTGCCTTCGGTTTGTCCAGTCCTAGGACAACCTGTATGGAAGAATGTCTGACAGAGTATATTTAATGGATCACATAAGTTGATCTCTTTAAACGTATGTACGTATGGTGGCGGAGGAATTCATTTCTCTTAGTTGTATACCCGTTGTATTTTTGGGGAAATCAATTTGTGATTTGGCGGGTATGACGATGTGACATTCAAAGTGAATAATTGTGTGATCTGTCAGAGATAAGCGTGGCCTCTAGCCTCACAACCGGGAAATGACAAAAATCGGGCAGGCAGCATGGCTAAGTGGTTGGCTGCCAAGTAGGGTGTATTATCACCTATCTAGAGATATTCATTTCATTCTATAATCTATTGTCGATGCTGTCCCATTTGGGAAACGGTTGCTGATCCCAACCGTTGGTGATATACATTCGATACACTCAAGCGAAATGAGTAGTCGGTCATGTGTGGCCGGGTTGCAAGATGTTCTTGTTGAACCCATTGTATTCCTCTCTAGAGGTACACTATCGGAAGGTGGTTCCATACCTTGTCATAGTTGGAAATCCATTATCCAATAAGTGCTCGCGATTTTGATTGTATACTATGTATGTAGAACGTGAGATGAAAGCGTTTCTACTAGATGATTATTATATTGTGGTTGATAGACACTATTATAATATCAAAATTTTGATATAAAGACGATTTTGGATTCTCATAAGGGAAAAACCCATTCCGTTATACGGTGTGGTCTTATGAGATATCGTTTACTTTCTCAAACTGTTTTAAACTGTTTTACTCACACCAGTCCCATGACTGACCCGGAGTTTGTTTTGTTTTCCCTAAACTCTTGGGTGCCCAATTTTGTATGGGCAGTCAAGTAGTCAGGATTTTACAGATATACTTGGAGAGCTTGGAGCAGGAGGCTTCAGGATTATACAACTATTCTTATTTCCGTTGTATTGTAAGTGTTGTACTCTGAAAATGTTACTGTATACATATACTGATTTTATTTCAAAGAGATGTTATCTATTATATGTTGTTCGTTCCGCTGTGAGATTCATGTTACTCTGATGTTGTATGTTCTTCTTCTTCTATTCTAAGTTTCTATCTTATCTATTCTCACCCTCTGTTTTCTTTCTATTAGTTTTCTGGTTTCCAGTGCAATTGGGGTTGGACTTGTGTTATTTGGTCAGCTCAAATTGTACCGGAATTTCGGGACACTACATTCTTCTTCTCGGCAGTATCGATAAGGGATAATCTGTATTTCGATAAGGTATCGAATTCAGTAATATATTCCGAGACTGCCCTACCATTCTGTTTAAGCTCTAAAAACTTCCTGAACAATTCTGATTTCTGAGCAGCTGGAATAAACTTGTCCTTTAAGTGAGTCCTAAACTAATTCCAAGTAACTTGGTCTTCGGGAGTATCCGCTTTAATAACATTCCACCAATTCATTGCCCGTCCTTGAAGCTGATGCGATGCTAGATTTCTCTTCATTGCATCGTCGATCCCCAAATCCTCGAAGATTCACTCACAACTATCAAGCCAATCCTGAACCTTCGTAGCTGATTCCGTTCCACGGAACGACTTCCCACCAAGACTAGTATAATCCTTGTTAAGTTTGGCGAAATCGTCTCTAGGTACCTGCACTACTGCACCACCACCATTAGCAGCATCAAGAACTGCCCCCTAAGCATCCCTAAGCATCTCTCGCATAAAGGAAGTAAACATCGTCCTTATATCAGGGACATTCCCATTGTTGGCCCCTGAACCCGCTCCCTTTCAACTCCCGATGCGGAGTTCGTTACCGTACTCCTCGTATTTCGGCTCATCGTTCAATCTGTAAAGAGAAAATGATCAACCATCTCCTTTGTGGTTCCAGTGCAGTGTGACTTCATCCTTAGATATACTAATAGTATATATATAGTTTCTGAAAACCAAAATATCACATTATGCGCTCTCGTATATGTATACTATCTCTCCCTGATATTTTCCCTTAAGTTAAATTCCGCAACCTAGGCTCTGATACCAAGTGTGACGGTCACCCTGTACCATCAGACATTTCGCCGAAATGCATTGTGCCAACGCCCGACTAGCACGGGACAATCGTCAAAAGGGTTGGAATGATGAAGTACTAAAGAACCTGTAGTATATCTCATAGTGCATGGGATAAAATATAATAATAACATAACTTGATATAAAACACGCGAGACAATACATAAGCTAAAAACTAAACCATATCCATTAGAGTAGCGGAATCCAAAATACAACTTCATGTCCAATTATTACAACTTTAAAATACTGTCTCTAAAAGGAAATAAAAGAGGAACACTACTAATGCCCAAAGCAGTGACCGACAACAACACATGGGGAATATATATATTACGTGGAAGCCTCCAGCTTGTCTCCGAACAACAACTCATGCATAACCACCTAACCTGCCTCTAGTCTGCTAGTTTAGGGCACTCAGAGTAATAAGAAGAGACATAAAACTCTAGGTCAGACGAAAATCTGATGCGAGCGATAGCAAAACTATATCACTAAATAAAGAAATAAAAGGTATAAATAATCATACCTGACATGGACCTGCAACCAAAGAGTTAGGACAAAAAAGATGTACATTACTCTAAGGTAACATTAACATAGAGTGTAAAATGGAGGTGTGTGTGTCATGGTGATAGCAAACATCAAACATAGCAATCATCCTCACATCTCTCACTTAGTGCGTAAAGCATACAATATCCACCGCATTGGTCACCAAATCTGTAACAACCCGTATTTTCAATAACCTGTTATAACATAAATCGAGGCAGAATTTAATTTATAAATCTGAATCAAGGGAAACGGGCTATGCCATTGCATTCGTCTCGGAAAAATACGCGAAATAGAGTCCGAGTTCTCGAAAATCGGAGTCTGTATGACTCGATTAAGGCCCAATGAAGTTTTCAGAAAATTTCAAGTTCAAAATTCGAATTTCGGGCCTGGAAGGCTAGGCGGGAAATTTCCCGCCAAGCCAACCAAGTCGACAGGCCTGTCGACTTGGCAGTCGACAGCCCTGTCGACTTGGCTGTCGACTTGGTTCAGCCGGGCAGTTTAATCAACTTGCTCGGTTCAGTTTAGACTTGGTTAACACAGCTCAGAAGAAGGCCATGCACTTTGCTCTAGGACTAAACGAGCCATTGCGCGGTTTGGCCATATCTCATATACCCATCGGAGCGACCTTCGAGAGTTTGGTGAATGCGGCCCTACTCAATGAAGAGAATAGGAGTGACAAGAAGGAAATCAAGGTGAATGAGTCTCAAAACAAGAAAACGGGGCCCAAAAAGGAAATGAAAAAGAAGGAGGAGAAGTCTAAAGATAAGAAGGAAAAGAAGTGCTTTACTTGTGGAAGTTCGACTCATCTTATTAAGGATTGTAAGAAGAGGAAAAGGAAGAATGGTGAATGCTTTTTTCTGCGGTGAGACTGGACATTTCATCAAAGATTGCCCGAAGAAGCAAGGGCAAGGTCAGACTCAGTGTGCAAGACCGTCTGAAGGGCGAGTTCATCCCCTCAACATCGTTCTTCCAGCTTATGATCGAGGTAGTGTTTCTGTTAAAAGTCTTGTTTACATTTCTGATTTTCCTGTTTGTACTTTGTTTGATTCTGGCGCATCGCATAGTTGTTTCATCTGATCTAGTTGAAAGTTTGCACCTAAGTACTAGTCTAGTTTATGATCCCGTGTGTGTTTCAAATCCAATTGGGGTTTACGCCCATTTGTCTATTATCTACGTGGATTTGAAAATCTCTATCTTGAGTGTAGAGTTCTCGTGTGATGCTTATATTCTCGGTTTCATGGGGTATGGGTTGATTTTGGGCATGGATTGGTTGTCCAGTTTTGGAGCCATCCTTGATTTTTGAGCATAGGGTTGTGAGGCTCATGACTCGCCTCGGTAATACCCTAATTTTTTTTCTTGTAACCCTATGAGTCCCGGCATGTTGTGTTATCTTGAATCCCTCAATTCGTCTATCGATAGTTTGCAATCTATGAGGGTGGTCCGAGAATATCCTGATATCTTGGGTGAAGTGAAGGGGTTACCCCTAAACGCGAGTTTAATTTCTGCATTTATCTGGTGGATAATGCAAAGCTGGTTTCTTTGCCCGTTCGGCACATGGCTCCGCGTGAAAGACGGGAGCTAAGTAAGCAAGTGAAGGAGTTGCTTGAGAAGAACTTCATTCGATGAAGCATTTCCGAGGAAGGTGCTCTAGTAGTATTCGCTACTAATGTGGACAGTTCGCTTCGCCCGTGTGTTGATTATCGTGAGTAGAACAAGAAGAATAGACAACCATTACCAAGTATCGATGATTTGTTTGATCAGCTTGTAGGAACATCTGTTTTCTCTTGATCTTGCTACTGGATTCCATCAGCTCAGAGTAGCTGAGGATAGTATAGACAAAACTGCGTTCAGAACTCCAGATGGATTCTTAGAGTGGCTGGTCATGCCATTCGGTTTGACTAATGCACCCGCCTACTTCGTGGACTTGATGAGTAGGGTGTTCAAGGAGTTCTTGAACAAGTTTGTCGTGGTCTTCGTAGATGATATTCTGATCTTCTCTAAGGATGAGGAAGAGCATGCAAGGCATCTCGTGAAGGTGATGGATACGCCTAGAGCCCATCAGTTGGAAGCCAAGTCCTCCAAATGTCATTTTGGAGAAAAGAAGTTAGATTTCTTGGGCACATAGTTTCTAAGCAAGGCTTAGCGGTGGATCCCGCTAAAGTGGTCGCGGTTCAAGACCGGAAAGCTCTGACGAGGACAAGTGAAGTAAGAAGTTCTCTCAGTTTAATTAGTTAGTTAGCGTCCCTTGAGCTTAGACCTACCCTTCTGGATCAAGTAGGGACTTCACAGAAAGAAGACCCGCAGTTAGTCGAGATCATGGACAAGTTGATTCGAGGCGAGATGGTAAGTCACCTCGCTATAGATGACAAGGAATGGCTAAGACGCGATGAGAGAAAGAAGGTTCTTGAAGATGCACATCACCCGAGGAGGTGGCCGAGTTTGTCCCAAGGTGCATGTTGTGCCAACAGGTTAAAGGCCGAGTCATAGAAGCCCGGTGGGCTGTTATATCCATTGGAGGTCCCCGCAATGGAAGAGGGAAAAGCGTCACGAAGGATTTCGTGGATGGACTGCCTAGATCAAGAAAGGGAATAAGAGCATGTGGGTCATAGTAGGTAGACTCACGAAGAGTGCTCATTTCACTCCGGTAAAGAGCGAAAGGACTGCATCATAACTAGCGACAGTTTACTTTCAAGAAATAAAGCGGTTGCACGGGGTTCCCTAAAGGATAGTTAGTAACCATGACTCAATTTTCACTAGCTAGTTTTGGAATAGTCTACGGGAAGTCATGGGCAAGCGACTGAATCTAAGTACGGCCTATCATTCACAGGCGGATGGTTCATTTCGTTCAAGCATGAGTTATAGAAAATCACGTTAGTAAGAGCAATTGGCAACGTGGATTGGTATTTTCAAGAAAAGTTCTGCTGCGTGGAATACTTTATAGTAAGTAAACGAGATCCAGGATTCACTGGTGAATTTTGGAGAGCTTGCATGAAACCATGAGGTCATAGTTATGTTTAAGCCAAGAATGATAGAAGAGTAAGTGAAAGAGGAAGACGAGAGGCGACAATGAAATGGGTTCCAACTCATATGGGGAAATAAGAGTTAAGAAGCCAAGAAATCATGAGGTAAAAGACGGTCAAAACATAGTGGAGTCAAGCTCAAGGAAACGTGACTTAGAAGACTGAAGGCTAGATACGCGCATCATATCTCTTTCTAAGAGTATATCCTTGATCCTTGTTTTCCGGTGGAACTTACTTGCATGTTATCTTTTACATATATCCTCTCGGTCCCGTTCTCGATCCCATTTCTGTTGTAAACTCCATAAGGGGGTGTGACTCATCGGTTAGTAATACATGTCAGGGTTTGAAGGGGTCCGTTAGGTTGACTAAACCTTTTGGGCTTTTATAGAATATGTGTTGGATTAGGAAGGGATTTCTTGTAATCCAAAAGGAGTATATCTTGCTTATCTTCCCGATCTCTTTGTAGCATATCTTTCTTTTGCTATCTATATCGTGTTAATCTTGTCATGAGAACCTTAGGTAGAAACCCTTTGGATGAAACATGTGTTTGAAACATGTTATGCTTGATGTTTACAAGTGGTTGCAAGTGTTTGCAAGTGGTTACTCGTGGATGCATTATACACATTAGGCACTAGATCGGCTCACACACTCCTCATATTGCATATGCATGAGTGTTTACGCTTATTCATGGATGAAAATTTTTGTGTTATCACATGGATGTTGCATATGGATGTATGTTATGTGCACACACATATATGTTATACATTATGTTAGGAATTGCATACATATGGATTCATTTCACTAACATAATTTGCATTGATGATATTTGCATTAGATAAGTACATATACACACACCTTTGCATATGTTCATACAACATTTAGAATCTTGTAAGGACAATGATTGCTCGTGGATGATGTTTTGAGTAGATGGATGTTGGATGGTAGGATACGTTCTTCCTAACTTGAAGATTTCGGGGACGAAATCCTTTAAGGAGGGGAGAATGTAACAACCCGTATTTTCAATAGCCTGTTATAACGTAAATCAAGGCAGAATTTAATTTATAAATCTGAATCAAGGGAAACGGGCTATGCCATTGCGTTCGTCTCGGAAAAATATGCGAAATAGAGTCCGAGTTTTCGAAAATCGGAGTCCGTATGACCCGATTAAGGCCCAATGAAGTTTTCAGAAAATTTCAAGTTCAAATTTCGAATTTCGGGCCTGGAAGGCTAGGCGGGAAATTTCCCGCCAAGCCAACCAAGTCGACAGGCCTGTCGACTTGGCAGTCGACTTGGTTGGACCCAAGTCGACAGCCCTGTCGACTTGGCTGTCGACTTGGTTCAGCCGGGCAGTTTTGCCTGGTGCACCATTTTGGGGTTTTGGTTAGGTTTTGGGGCCAGATTCGGTTTTAAGGGCTGAGATTGGAATTAGGGTTTAATCCTAAGGCTAAAACTAATCCTAATCTCTATAAATAAGCCCCTAACCTAACCCTAAATCATCATTATTCAACCCTACAACTAAACTATGGCAAAATTATTCCTCTCATGACCTCCACTCTCTTCATAAAATTTCTAAGTTATTTCTATGAGAGATTTTCAATGCATACAAGTGTTTTCAAGCTTGTATGAGTGTTCTTAGCTTGCATTCAAGTCAAGTTTCCATATTTACATCATAAAGCAAGGGTTTTGATCATTTTGGCTCAAGGGTTTTTCTATTGGAGCTTGCATTTTGGGTTTATTTGATTGCATAAGGGCTTTGTCTCAATCTATATATATTTTTGTGTCTTCATAAGCATTGTAAGCCCTTTTCTACTTTCATATTTAAACTCTAAAGTTAAATGAATGATGCAAGTTTGGTTGATCATTATGATATGCAAGTTTGCCATGATATGCAAGTTTACTATGTCATGTTATGCAAGTTTGATATGTTATGATATGCAAGTTTGCCATGTTATGTTATGCAAGTTTGCCATGTTATGTATGCAAGTTTGGGTGGATCATTTTACTCATGTTATCATGTTATGCAAGCTTACCTTGAGTGTATGAACATAAAGCTTCAAGCTTTATGCTAAAGGTTGCATTTTGGCAACATGTAAGTTATCATATCTCTTATGATAACTTGCATGTGAGGCTAAATGCGAACTTATGGCCATTTCTACATGTCATTTATCACCATGTATCACCAATATGCTAAGTTTGGTTTTATGCATGCTTTTGAGGCCTAAAAATGTAATATGCAAGTATATGAACATATGTACATTTCATATGCCACCATGTTAAACTTGTGGCTTCAACACCTTTATGTCATGATTATGCCAAGTTCCCTCTTTCTATCCTTTATGCGCTATTGCGATATGTAAGCGATGGGATTGCGTTTGGGGTTGGGTAAACTTAAAAGACATAAAAACATAAGATTGGGAATTTACCTATTAAGTTAGGTCTACCCATTGGGAATTTACCTATTAAGTTAGGTCTACCCAAATGCTTGAAAACTTGTAATATGTTTTGGAAACATAATGGACATGACACTTAGAAAATATAAGTGTGACCAACTCGAGGTTGGGTTGAGTTTGTAGCGTAAACCTACCCGGAACCGACCGGCTTAACTAGTTGCTACAAACAATAGGACCCAATGTGAGAAGTTGGTCATGTTGTACCTTGAACCCGAGGTTAGACCAAGTTGTGGTATAAAGCTACCCGGAACCGACCGGCTTAACTAGTAACCACAACGAAGTCTAATGTGAGAGGTTAAGGCACATTAATTAATTAATGCCTCATGGTTAGGGTTTAAGTCATGGTCCACTTAATACTTAATCAATGTGGGCTTGGTAGATTAATCAGGGTTAAGTCGTGAACTCATCGTTACACTTAACCAAGTTAATCCATGATTAGCAAGAGGGTTAAACCGTACTTAACCCACTAGAAAATCCTAGCAACGGGGGTCCACTCCAGCAGTAATCCCAAGTTTGTATCATCATGACCCTAGGGACTAGGCTAGGGTGGGGCACGATTACTGGACTTGAGGTAAGTGACCAAAAACGACGGCCGGGTGGTACGCCGATGTAGTTCCGGACGGACTATGGTCGTGCACGTAGTCCGTATTTGGAGAAGTCACCCATGGGTACCAGTAGATCGAGACTGTGCACTCATGTTTATGGTGTCCAGGGGTTGACACCCTAGGGATTGATACACCCGAAGGGTGGACCCAGCACAGTCTGACTACAATTATGTTTGGGCCGTATTGACGCCAACACGTGACGAGTTAGGCTTATAGGGAGCCGATCGACTAGACCGTTTGGTTGGACCTCGTATTAGGGTCACTTCATGTTATTGGACCTCGTATTAGGGTCACTTCGTGTTATTGGGCCAAAGCCTGGGCCAAGGGATCAATACTTGTTTATTCAAGTCATGTTAGCTTGCTAGTACACCTGTGGTGCAAAAACCTTAAACCTGATTATGCGATGGCACCTTTATCTACCTTGTTAGTTAATCATCATGCTAGTATGTTGTTATCCTTATGTTCATCCCTGCTTCTCATGCCAGTTAACTTTATCAGTTTACATTGATTGTAGTAGGGCTTACTCAGTCTTTTTGACTGACCTGTTTTTCTTTCGCCTCTTTTCTTCCATTTCCCCCCCCCCCAGGTTCTCAGGGTGGGAATATTGGAGCTTAGCTTGGATTTCTGATCGCTTGCTTATGGGATTTTAGCTCATGTACGGTCTTGACATGAAGCTAGCTATGGTTATCACTTATTTTGGGGATAGTACTTATGTATTTCAGTTTTTCAGTGATGTTGTTTTTATTTAGACTTGTGTATTTGGAAAGTTGACATTATGTTGTACCAGACTTGTTTTGAAATAGTTTGAAATCTTCCGCTGTTTTACTTACCTTATTTACTCTGTTTACATATATACATATGTTCTTGTTCTGCCTTGATATATCATTATGCATGTTTACCCGGTACAAACGCCCCTCCAAAGTCAGAGTGCTTGCAAGAGCCACCCTGGCGGAGGTGGGGTGTTACATTTGGTATCAGAGCGTATGGTTTACGAGAAGGAACAAAAAGGTTTTTAAAACTTTTGGAAAACTATTTTCAAAACCAAGTATAAAGTATTTTCCAAAGAAAAGTCTAGTTTATTTTAAAGGCTATTCCCCAAAAAGCCATTAGCAAAAAAATCCTTCGTTTTTCTCCATTCTGAATCTATCTTTTTTCTTCGTTTTCAGTATGGCTGATAACTTTGCTATTCCGGAGGGAGTACACGTACCTGTTTGGTATAGGAGACTTTTGGAGGCTAGGGTGACCGAAGCCGGCCCCGCCGATGTTCCTCCTCCTCCTCCTCCGGTAGTTAATGTTCCTCCTCCTCCTGTCGCTGAGGTTCCTCTTCCTCCTCCCCCTCAGAATCCACAAGAGGATTTCGCGGAGATTTGCAAAGACTTTAAGGTGATGGGTTGCAAGAATTTTGTTGGGATGGAGACTTCTGTTGAGGCAAGAAACTGGTTAAAGGAAACTGAAAACCTCTTTGCTATCTTAGATATAGAAGATCGTAGGAAAGTTCTATTGGCGGTATGGTTATTGAAAGGGGAAGCTGCTTATTGGTGGGTAGTCACCACCACTACTAGACCAATTGAGACTTGGGATGAGTTTAAAAGAAGGTTTGGACTGAGGTTTTTATCGTCAGCAGAGGAGAACCTTCAGATGGAGAGGTTCCTATCACTAAAGCAAGGGGACATGACCATTAGGGAATACGTGGATAAGTTTAATCAACTTGCTCGGTTCGGTTTAGACTTGGTTAACACAGCTCAGAAGAAGGCCATGCACTTTGCTCTAGGACTAAACGAGCCATTGCGCGGTTTGGCCATATCTCATATACCCATCGGAGCGACCTTCGAGAGTTTGGTGAATGTGGCCCTACTCAATGAAGAGAATAGGAGTGACAAGAAGGAAATCAAGGCGAATGAGTCTTAAAACAAGAAAACGGGGCCCAAAAAGGAAATGAAAATAAGGAGGAGAAGTCTAAAGATAAGAAGGAAAAGAAGTGCTTTACTTGTGGAAGTTCGACTCATCTTATTAAGGATTGTAAGAAGAGGAAAAGGAAGAATGGTGAATGCTTTTTTCTGCGGTGAGACTGGACATTTCATCAAAGATTGCCCGAAGAAGCAAGGGCAAGGTCAGACTCAGTGTGCAAGACCGTCTGAAGGGCGAGTTCATCCCCTCAACATCGTTCTTCCAGCTTATGATCGAGGTAGTGTTTCTGTTAAAAGTCTTGTTTACATTTCTGATTTTCCTGTTTGTACTTTGTTTGATTCTGGCGCATCGCATAGTTGTTTCATCTGATCTAGTTGAAAGTTTGCACCTAAGTACTAGTCTAGTTTATGATCCCGTGTGTGTTTCAAATCCAATTGGGGTTTACGCCCATTTGTCTATTATCTACGTGGATTTGAAAATCTCTATCTTGAGTGTAGAGTTCTCGTGTGATGCTTATATTCTCGGTTTCATGGGGTATGGGTTGATTTTGGGCATGGATTGGTTGTCCAGTTTTGGAGCCATCCTTGATTTTTGAGCATAGGGTTGTGAGGCTCATGACTCGCCTCGGTAATACCCTAAATTTTTTTTTCTTGTAACCCTATGAGTCCCGGCATGTTGTGTTATCTTGAATTCCTCAATTCATCTATCGATAGTTTGCAATCTATGAGGGTGGTCCGAGAATATCCTGATATCTTGGGTGAAGTGAAGGGGTTACCCCTAAACGCGAGTTTAATTTCTGCAATTATCTGGTGGATAATGCAAAGCTGGTTTCTTTGCCCGTTCGGCACATTGCTCCGCGTGAAAGACGGGAGCTAAGTAAGCAAGTGAAGGAGTTGCTTGAGAAGAACTTCATTCGATGAAGCATTTCCAAGGAAGGTGCTCTAATAGTATTCGCTACTAATGTGGACAGTTCGCTTCGCCCGTGTGTTGATTATCGTGAGTAGAACAAGAAGAATAGACAACCATTACCAAGGATCGATGATTTGTTTGATCAGCTTGTAGGAACATCTGTTTTCTCTTGATCTTGCTACTGGATTCCATCAGCTCAGAGTAGCTGAGGATAGTATAGACAAAACTGCGTTCAGAACTCCAGATGGATTCTTAGAGTGGCTGGTCATGCCATTCGGTTTGACTAATGCACCCGCCTACTTCGTGGACTTGATGAGTAGGGTGTTCAAGGAGTTCTTGAACAAGTTTGTCGTGGTCTTCGTAGATGATATTCTGATCTTCTCTAAGGATGAGGAAGAGCACGCAAGGCATCTCGTGAAGGTGATGGATACGCTTAGAGCCCATCAGTTGGAAGCCAAGTCCTCCAAATGTCATTTTGGAGAAAAGAAGTTAGATTTCTTGGGCACATAGTTTCTAAGCAAGGCTTAGCGGTGGATCCCGCTAAAGTGGTCGCGGTTCAAGACCGGAAAGCTCCGACGAGGACAAGTGAAGTAAGAAGTTCTCTCAGTTATGCTTGATGTTTGCAAGTGGTTGCAAGTGTTTGCAAGTGGTTACTCGTGGATGCATTATACACATTAGGCACTAGATCGGCTCACACACTTCTCATATTGCATATGCATGAGTGTTTACGCTTATTCATGGATGAAAATTTTTGTGTTATCACATGAATGTTGCATATGGATGTATGTTATGTGCACACATATAGATGTTATACATTACGTTAGGAATTGCATACATATGGATTCATTTCACTAACATAATTTGCATTGATGATATTTGCATTAGATAAGTACATAAACACACACCTTTGCATATGTTCATACAACATTTAGAATCTTGTAAGGACAATGATTGCTCGTGGATGATGTTTTGAGTAGATGGATGTTGGATGGTAGGATACATTCTTCCTAACTTGAAGATTTCGGGGACGAAATCCTTTAAGGAGGGGAGAATGTAACAACCCGTATTTTCAATAACCTGCTATAACGTAAATCGAGGCAGAATTTAATTTATAAATCTGAATCAAGGGAAACGGGCTATGCCATTGCGTTCGTCTCGGAAAAATACGCGAAATAGAGTCCGAGTTTTCGAAAATCGGAGTCCGTATGACCCGATTAAGGCCCAATGAAGTTTTCAGAAAATTTCAAGTTCAAATTTCGAATTTCGGGCCTGGAAGGCTAGGCGGGAAATTTCCCGCCAAGCCAACCAAGTCGACAGGCCTGTCGACTTGGCAGTCGACTTGGTTGGACCCAAGTCGACAGCCCTGTCGACTTGGCTGTCGACTTGGTTCAGCCGGGCAGTTTTGCCTGGTGCACCATTTTGGGGTTTTGGTTAGGTTTTGGGGCCAGATTCGGTTTTAAGGGCTGAGATTGGAATTAGGGTTTAATCCTAAGGCTAAAACTAATCCTAATCTCTATAAATAAGCCCCTAACCTAACCCTAAATCATCATTATTCAACCCTACAACTAAACTATGGCAAAATTATTCCTCTCATGACCTCCACTCTCTTCATAAAATTTCTAAGTTATTTCTATGAGAGATTTTCAATGCATACAAGTGTTTTCAAGCTTGTATGAGTGTTCTTAGCTTTCATTCAAGTCAAGTTTCCATATTTACATCATAAAGCAAGGGTTTTGATCATTTTGGCTCAAGGGTTTTTCTATTGGAGCTTGCATTTTGGGTTTATTTGATTGCATAAGGGCTTTGTCTCAATCTATATATATTTTTGTGTCTTCATAAGCATTGTAAGCCCTTTTCTACTTTCATATTTAAACTCTAAAGTTAAATGAATGATGCAAGTTTGGTTGATCATTATGATATGCAAGTTTGCCATGATATGCAAGTTTACTATGTCATGTTATGCAAGTTTGATATGTTATGATATGCAAGTTTGCCATGTTATGTTATGCAAGTTTGCCATGTAATGTATGCAAGTTTGGATGGATCATTTTACTCATGTTATCATGTTATGCAAGCTTACCTTGAGTGTATGAACATAAAGCTTCAAGCTTTATGCTAAAGGTTGCATTTTGGCAACATGTAAGTTATCATATCTCTTATGATAACTTGCATGTGAGGCTAAATGCGAACTTATGGCCATTTCTACATGTCATTTATCACCATGTATCACCAATATGCTAAGTTTGGTTTTTTGCATGCTTTTGAGGCCTAAAAATGTAATATGCAAGTATATGAACATATGTACATTTCATATGCCACCATGTTAAACTTGTGGCTTCAACACCTTTATGTCATGATTATGCCAAGTTCCCTCTTTCTATCCTTTATGCGCTATTGCGATATGTAAGCGATGGGATTGCGTTTGGGGTTGGGTAAACTTAAAAGACATAAAAACATAAGATTGGGAATTTACCTATTAAGTTAGGTCTACCCATTGGGAATTTACCTATTAAGTTAGGTCTACCCAAATGCTTGAAAACTTGTAATATGTTTTGGAAACATAATGGACATGACACTTAGAAAATATAAGTGTGACCAACTCGAGGTTGGGTTGAGTTTGTAGCGTAAACCTACCCGGAACCGACCGGCTTAACTAGTTGCTACAAACAATAGGACCCAATGTGAGAAGTTGGTCATGTTGTACCTTGAACCCGAGGTTAGACCAAGTTGTGGTATAAAGCTACCCGGAACCGACCGGCTTAACTAGTAACCACAACGAAGTCTAATGTGAGAGGTTAAGGCACATTAATTAATTAATGCCTCATGGTTAGGGTTTAAGTCATGGTCCACTTAATACTTAATCAATGTGGGCTTGGTAGATTAATCAGGGTTAAGTCGTGAACTCATCGTTACACTTAACCAAGTTAATCCATGATTAGCAAGAGGGTTAAACCGTACTTAACCCACTAGAAAATCCTAGCAACGGGGGTCCACTCCAGCAGTAATCCCAAGTTTGTATCATCATGACCCTAGGGACTAGGCTAGGGTGGGGCACGATTACTGGACTTGAGGTAAGTGACCAAAAACGACGGCCGGGTGGTACGCCGATGTAGTTCCGGACGGACTATGGTCGTGCACGTAGTCCGTATTTGGAGAAGTCACCCATGGGTACCAGTAGATCGAGACTGTGCACTCATGTTTATGGTGTCCAGGGGTTGACACCCTAGGACTTGATACACCCGAAGGGTGGACCCAGCACAGTCTGACTACAATTATGTTTGGGCCGTATTGACGCCAACACGTGACGAGTTAGGCTTATAGGGAGCCGATCGACTAGACCGTTTGGTTGGACCTCGTATTAGGGTCACTTCATGTTATTGGACCTCGTATTAGGGTCACTTCGTGTTATTGGGCCAAAGCCTGGGCCAAGGGATCAATACTTGTTTATTCAAGTCATGTTAGCTTGCTAGTACACCTGTGGTGCAAAAACCTTAAACCTGATTATGCGATGGCACCTTTATCTACCTTGTTAGTTAATCATCATGCTAGTATGTTGTTATCCTTATGTTCATCCCTGCTTCTCATGCCAGTTAACTTTATCAGTTTACATTGATTGTAGTAGGGCTTACTCAGTCTTTTTGACTGACCTGTTTTTCTTTCGCCTCTTTTCTTCCGTTCCCCCCCCCCAGGTTCTCAGGGTGGGAATATTGGAGCTTAGCTTGGATTTCTGATCGCTTGCTTGTTGGATTTTAGCTCATGTACGGTCTTGACATGAAGCTAGCTATGGTTATCACTTATTTTGGGGATAGTACTTATGTATTTCAGTTTTTCAGTGATGTTGTTTTTATCTAGACTTGTGTATTTGGAAAGTTGACATTATGTTGTACCAGACTTGTTTTGAAATATTTTGAAATCTTCCGCTGTTTTACTTACCTTATTTACTCTGTTTACATATATACATATATTCTTGTTCTGCCTTGATATATCATTATGCATGTTTACCCGGTACAAACGCCCCTCCAAAGTCAGAGTGCATGCAAGAGCCACCCTGGCGGAGGTGGGGTGTTACAAAATCCATTAGGGCCAGGACGGGTCCACACCGCCCTGGACTCCGCATGACTATTGCTATGACCATACTACCCTGGTCTATAGTCAATAACCCTGCCCAGTCCACACCGGCTTGGCTCTGGAGTATGGGCCAACTAGTCTGCACCGCCCTGGCTCTGGTTAGTCTACATGCCCCCTCTCTCAATAGTGAACCAAAGTTATAGAAATCGATAACCCCTTTAAACAGGTTCCGCAGCAAATCCCAACTCTTGAAGTTAACTTGTTGGGTCCCATCTGGATCCTGGGCGATAACTTCCTACTTGGACTTCCTTTGCACTCGGGTTTTGGTCGAAATTGTGTTTGGTTCGTCATCTCTTATCCGGTTCGGTTCGTCATCTCCTATCTGGTTCGGTACGGGTCTCCTCCTCCTATTTGGTTCGGTTCGGGTCTTCACCTCCAATCTAGTTCCGGTACGGGTCTCCTCCTCCTATCTGGTTCAGTTCGGGTCTCCTTGTAATAACCCGGAATTTGGAACCAATTTAAAATTTTTATGTTAGAAATTTTAGTGAATTTTAAATATTTAAAATAATTTATTTTAAATAATAAAGATTAAAAATTTAGCTAAATCGAAGTTAGAACGAATAAATTTATTTTAATTATAAAAGAAGCTAGAAATAGAGCAGTAGTTTGAAAATTTGAATTTGAACTTTGACTGAATGTACAGGATTCAAAATAAATTGGATTTTAGTAAAACCAAAAATATTAGAATCTATTTAAAAATATCTTTCCAACGAATCCGAAAAATTGAATTTTCATAGAGGGATTCAAAGGTTATGGCTAGTTGAATATTCAGAATAGTCGCTATAGAATTTAATATAATATATAGCCCGTATAAATAGCCATTTTGCAAATGACCTCCGTTTTCGACGAAACCACTTTGGTTGGATCTGGAATGTCAATTTATTACAAGATTCCAATTTTCATAATTTTTGGAATTAATATGTGAGTGTGGCAAAAGAAAATGTGTTTTGTTAATTTCAATCAATTTGGATCGACCAGAAAATGACCATTTTTCAGACGGTCTCCAAATTCGATGAAATTAATTTTGTTAGGACCATATCATCAAAATATAACTAGAAATGTTTTTTCTGGAATTTTTAGAGTTAGTATGTGGTCCCGGTAAATTTAAATGTACGTTCAAATTAAATAATTAAATGATTTATATTTTAAAATAAAGAAAAGTGGGCTGAGATGGTAAAATGGGCTGACGAGACCTAGCCCATTGTGTCCAGAATGGGGGTATTTGGCTGGGGACATCCTTCGTTGGACTGAAATTGGAGTTATTAAGGAGTAACGGGTTTCTTTTTGTAAATGTGAACATTTAATATTATAATATTATAAATAGGAAAATCCTTAAACCCTAACCCTATTCTTTGGCCGCCGCCAGTTCATTTTTAATAGCTGATTCATCCCAACTTCAATCTCCATTATTTCCCAATCCAAGCAATAATTCCTAAAAATCCATAAGACAAAATCGCAAAGCTCTCTGAGATGTACAAGTTGAACGGTCACGATCAGGAATAAGGGGTTCTGGTGATCGGAATTCTGCCTAGAAGTGGCGCCGGTTGCATGGGGATTATGAGCAGAGGGGTCCACCGAGTTGCCCCATTCTCGGCGCACAGGGGGAGGAAGCAGAGGCGGTTTGGGTGATACCTCGGATCGGCGGTCGATTCAGCGTAGGGGGTGCGATTTAAGCTTGATGAAGTCGGAGTTGGGTTTTGAAACCTTCCAGGAAGAAGACGTATTGAAGATGGTTAAGTAAATTATTAATTAATTAATTAATTTAATTATAAATTTAAATTGTTTGAGATATAAAAGTCCATAACTTATTCAAATCTAATCAGAATTTGATGAAACAGAAAGCGTTGGAACCGTAAATTCCAGATCTACGTGATGGAACAAACTGGAACAAGAACAGAAGCATATGGAATTTCTAGTAAAATTAAATGTTTTTTAGTTTTATTAAAATCGACGGATCAAGGTGAGAAATTCTATTCTTTTATTTATATAATTAAAATTTGTTAATCATAATTTTAGTGTTACACATGCGCTGTAATATTCTGCTGAATGTCATACGTGATTTGATCTATGATTGGTGTGTTCTATAGATCTGTTAAAAATTAACATTGGTGTTAATTAGAGAATTGGATAAAATCAAATTATCATTTTGCTCGTTAGATTGTCAAATTAACATTGAATTGTTCAAAAAAATAAAAACATTGATTTTTATTTGTCAAATTTAACATTGGATTATTCACAAATAAAAACTTTGATTTTTATTTGTCAAATTTAACATTGAATTGTTCACAAATAAAAACATCCATTTTTATTTGCCAAATTTTACATTGAATTTGTAAACAAATAAAAATAGTCATTTTTATTTGTTATCTGAAGGATAGACATTTGTATGCAAATAAATTTACATTTTTAATTTGTCATGCTGAGATTAGAAACTGTATGCAAATAAGAATACTCCTTTTGATTTGTCATTAGAGAACATAGAAATGTTATGTTAGATAAAAATATCATTTTATTGAAATTGTCATATTTAACAAATTAGAATTGTTAAATTATAATTGTCAGGTTTAACAAGTTAGAATTGTTAAATTATGTTAATGATAAAATTTACAATTTTTATCGTATATGTAGAAAGGATTAAAAATATTATTATTCATTTTTGTCAATATAGAGTAGTTAAATAAAAATATTCATTTTTGTCAATATAGAGTAGTTAAACGAAAATGTTCATTTTTGTCAATATAGAGTAGTTAAACGAAAATATTCATTTGTCAATATAGATTAGTTAAACAAAAATATTCATTTTTGTCAATATAGAGTAGTTAAACAAAAATATTCCTTTTTGTCAATATAGAGTAGTTAAACAAAAATATTCATTTTTGTCAATATAGTTTAGTTAAACAAAAATATCCATTTTTGCCAATATAGTTTAGTTGAACAAAAACATTCATTTTTGTGAATTAGTATAGTTGAAATAAAAATATACATTTTTGTCAAATCATAAAAGTTGAAACCAATTTGTCGCTTTTGTCAAATTATAAAAGTTGAAAGCAATTTGTCGCTTTTGTCAAATTATTAAAGTTGAAACCAATTTGTCGCTTTTGTCAAATTATTAAAGTTGAAACCAATTTGTCGCTTTTGTCAAATTATCAAAGTTAAAACCAATTTGTCACTTTTGTTAAATTATAATAGTTGAAACCAAATTTGCCACTTTTGTCAAAATGTAACAATTGAAACAAAATTGGCATTTTTGTCAAAATATAATGGTTAGAATAAAAATTACATTTTTGTTAATTAGAATTGTGTTAGAACAAAAATTACATTTTTGTCAAATAGATTTGTGTTAAAACAATAATAGCGTTTTTGTTAAATAGAAATTGTAAACAAATAAAATTATCATTTTTATTTGTTATGTTGAATAGAAAAATGTAAACAAATAAACACATCACTTTTATTTGTTTTATTGAATTAGAATTGTCGACAAAACAAACATATTGCTTTTATTTGTTTTGTTGAATTAGAATTGTCGACAAAACAAATATATCACTTTTATTTGTTTTGTTGAATTAGAATTGTTGACAAAACAAACATATCACTTTCATTTGTTTTGTTGAATTAGAATTGTCGACAAAACAAACATATCACTTTTATTTGTTTTGTTGAGTTAGAATTGTCGATAAAACAAAGTTATCATTTTTATTGTTTTATTGAAATAGATTTGTCGACAAAACAAATTCATCATTTTTATTGTTTTGTTGAAATAGATTAGTTGAATCAAAATATACATTTTTGTCAAAATAGCTAGTTGAAACAAAATATGCATTTTTGGTCAAAATAGATTGGTTGAACCAAAATATTCATTTTCATCAAAATATAATAGTGGAAACAAAATTTTACATTTTGTCAAAATATGATGGTTGAAAACAAAAATGTAACAAAAGTAACATTTCTGGTTAAATAGGCTTGTGTTTAGGCAAAAATATTAATTTTTGTTGAAATAGAGTTGTCAACAAAAATGAAAAGACCATTTTTATTCATTTTGTTAAACTAGAATTGTTAACAAATTGAAATTATCAGTTATAATCATTTTGTTAATCTAGAATTGTCAACATAAAAGAAATCATCACTTATATTCATTTGTTAAACTAGAATTGTTAACAAAATGAAATCATCACTTTTTAATCATTTTGTTAAACTAGAACTGTCAACAAAATGAATGAATCATTTTTTTATCATTTTGTTGAAGAATTATCAACAAAAGATGAAAATATCATTTTTATGGAAATTGCAAACATTAGAATTTGTATGCAATTCAAAGAATCATTTTTTATTGAAAATGCACACATTAGGATTTGTATGCAAGATAAAATATCAATTTTTGTGAAATGCATACATTAGAATTTGTATGCAAGATTAGAATATTATTTTATTGTCAATATAAACATTAGAATTTGTGTATATATTAAAGTGACATTTTTATTGTCAATACACACATTAGAATTTGTGTATATGTTAAAGTGACATTTTTATTGTCAATATACACATTAGAATTTGTGTACATATTAAAGAGACATTTCTATTACAAATATACACATTAGAATCTGTGTATAAATTAAAGAGACATTTTTATTATTAAAATATATATATTCAAGTTTGTATGCAAATTAAAATAAACATTTTTATGTGTGTCATGTCATACATTGAAACTATATATACAAATAAAATATTTCTTTTTATTTGTTAAAGTATAAAATAGAAATTGCCCTCAAATAATGAAAATAAAAATTATCTTTTTTCTTGTTATTAGTAAGATGTCATGTAAATAAAATACCTATTTATTTGACATTATGAACATGTAGATATGATATACCAATAAAACATTCTTTTATTTGGCATGTTAAATACGTTTGTTGAATCGTCGAATGATTTATATATATATATATATATATATATATATATATATAAATTAAAATTAAACGAACCGCGCGCGGTAGTTCGCATTTTGAAATCGTAACTTTGAACGATGATACTGAAAGATCCGGCCGTTTGATTTTCCCAAAACTGGAAGCGTTAGGTTCGCTTTAGGAAGATCTTTCCAACAATATAGAATTCGTTAAAATCCAACGGTTAGATTTTGAGAAATGTGTAAATCAAATTTAGGTAAAAACAGCGCCAGGGTCGCCCATTGACCCGAAGCGTCGTTGAATTAAATTGGACTATTTTTATATAAATAAAAATAGCGATAAATCGTTATAAAACAATATTAACGATATGAAATGATTTTAAATTATAATTATGCGAGAATTATTGAAAGACCGAGTTCAATCTCATTTCAAATAATTATACGACGATTTAAAGTCGAAGACATTGAAGACGGTGATTGAAGACCGGCGATCTTCACATCGAATGGATGACTACTGATGCCCTGGACTGATTTGCTCCCAGGAAAGGGTTATAGTGGTAGTTGTCCGGACGTACTTGTTGATTGTTCGGATAAGCGAGCACCTCTCTTCCGTATTGGACATACAGGACGAGGAATAAGTGTCTGCGGTTTCGTTCAGACCCAGAACGGACTTGTAGATGGATGTGTGTCTGACATTGGATTTCATTCTATAAAAGTTGATTTCTATTCAATATATATCTGTTTTGGTGGCGGAGAATTTATTCTCTTGCTTAACACCCTTCTCTGAGACGCACGAGCTCAGAGGGTATATATTGGTAGTTATCGATTGCATGGCGTGGATTTTCAATGTGGCATGCCATTCTTGATCGAGGCTTTTGTTGAAAAGCAGGGCCTTGTGGTTAATGATCAAAGCATGGCTTGTTTAGGCGTAGATTTGTGTATAGCGTTACTTCGCGAGCCTCACACCCCGGTATGAGTCAAAAATGGGACAAGGGAACGCAGGGAGTGCACACGTTTCTTTCTAGCTAGAAGTGGTATCAGGGTTTTACAAGCCCTGACATTTTACTTATGTGGATGATGGATTACGATGCCTCGGTTATATTGGTCGATAGTGACCAATTTATAGGTTCAATAGGACCGGGAAGCGTATGTTCAGGAATTGCCAATCCACTAAAGTATTTGTGGACCGGCCCTACAGGATCCAAGGGTTGCCTGTAGGTGTGATCCTGAGACATTTGCTAGAGTGTCTCGAATCGATAAAGAGATCGTTCCTAGCCTTGACTCATGATGAAAATCCAACTTCCAATATGACATCATGCGGTTTTGATTGTAAAACTAGTGTGGCGACATAGTAGGATGGGGTACTATGCCGTCTATGATTGATACATTATGATTGAAAATGTTTTTGAACCTATATACACTAATAATAATATCAAATCCGTTTTATCGTATCAAGCATTTTTGACCATTATAAGATAAAACTCTATCCTCCGGTTTGCGTTGCATTGTGTGATGGGACTTGAGTCTTATAATGGTTTTATTTTCTAAAAAGCATTGCGTTGTTTAATGATTTACTTTATTTATGCACTGGCAATCCAATGGAGTATACCCGTTCAGCGTTAGCGGCGTGGTCCTGTGATTGACCTTATTATTAGATAAGTTAAGTAAGATTTCTCATACCAGTCTCATGACTGACTCGTAGTTTGTTTCACTTTGCAAACTCGGGTGCCCTCTTTTCCACACGGGCAGTCGAGTAGCTTATTTTTGCCGATATATTGAGTAGGATTCTGGATTGAAGCTTAAAGCTGTGTCCAGAGCATTGATAGTCTTTCGCTGCATTGTTTTAAATTCATTGTAAATTATCTTCCGCTGTGTTATTTATTTCGATGTACTATGATATTATGTACTCTGATGTAACATTATTATAATGTTTAAAAAGGTCTTCTGTTATTTGTTCTAATGTGTTGTATTCCCAGAGTTAGCGTATTCGGGTTTTTGAACGGTCTTGGATGATTTAGCGATCGATTAGGTCCGGGAAAAATCCGAATCGTTACAGTTGGTACCAGAGCTTTGGTTAGCTCAAATCTTTGGGTTACAACTCGTTAGAACTGAACAAAAGACTCATTAGAGGTTGGATTAGTAATATCCTATAAAAGAATACTCATTAGAGATAGGATCAGTAGCATCCTAGAATGAGAAAACTCATTAGAGATGGGGTTAGAAATGCCCTAGAATGAGTTAAGATTAACAAATTTATAATTAACGTATTTGTGATTAAATATATAATTCGATCTTAGAAAATATGATTTTGAATATAAAAAAGTTATATATATTTAAAAAGTTAATCACCTAATCGATTGCTGGTTGTGATATTTGATAATTAGTTTAACTAATTGAAATATTGGAATGATAAATTAATAAAACCAATATATAAAGGAATGATAAATTTAGCTAAATCAAATTTAATATTTAAACTGAATTGAAAATTGATTAGAATTGAAAGTTGAGTTGGTTAATTAAAATAACTTTCAGCTCTGTTCCTTTTCGAGGACGAAAAGATTTTAGTGGGGGAGATTGTAACAACCCGGAATTTTGGAACCAATTTAAAAAATTTATTTTAGAAATTTTAGTGAATTTTAAATATTTAAAATAATTTATTTTAAATAATAATGATTAAAAATTTGTCTAAATCGAAGTTAGAACGAATAAATTTGTTTTAATTATAAAAGGAGTTCGAAATAGCGCGTTATTTGAAAATTTGAATTTGAACTTTGACTGAATGTACAGGATTCAAAATAAATCGGATTTTAGTAAAACCAAAAATATTAGAATCTATTTAAAAATATCTTTCCAATGAATCCGAAAAATTGAAATTTCATAGCGGGATTCAAAAGTTATGGCCAGTTGAATATTCAGAATAGTCGCTATAGAATTTAATATAATATATATCCCGTATAAATAGCCATTTTGCAAACGACCCCCGTTGTAATGTCCCAAATTTCCATACCGTTTGAGTTGACTAATAACACCACACGTCCAACCCAAATTGCACAGAAATACGAACCATTATTAGAAAGAAGTTAGAGGATGAGAAACAAAAAGAAAGAAATATTAGGGAAGAAGAAAACGAATAACACAAATCTCACAGCGGAACGAATAAAATATTTTATATAACATAACTTTCGAAATACAAAACAGTAACTGTATATACGTACCATTATTAGAGTACATCAACAATTTCTGGAACAGTTATAAACGCCTGTTTCCAGATATACACAACGGAAAATATGATAGCCTATAGCTAACTGGTGAGGCCTCCTGCTTTCAACTCTTCCAAGTGAATCTGGAAAATCCCGACTACTTGACTGCCCGTACAAATTTGGGCACCCAAGAGTTTTGGGAAAACAAACAAAATAAACTCTGGGTCAGTCATGGGACTGGTGTGAGTAAACTCCAATCATTTGTTTAACTTTCAAAATCCTTTCAAAAGAAATGATAATCGTAAGACCGATCCACACATAAACACGGATGGTTTTTACCTTACGATGACCAAAAATATTTTTGATATCAAATCCAATGATATTATAATAATGTCTACATAAACAAATAGAATCTAGCGGAACGCTTGCATCTCACACTCCATATAATATAAAATCAAAAACCGCAGGGCGCTTATTAGAGATTGGATTTCCAACATGACAAGGTATGGGACCACCTGCCGATAGTGTATCTCTAGAGGTGAATACACTGGGTTCAACAAGAACGTCTTGCAACCTGGCCCTCACATGATCGACCACTAATTTCTCTTGAGTGTATCGAATGTATATCACCAACAGTTGGGATCAGCAACCGTTTCCCGAAAGGGACAGCATCGACAGATTAAAGAAGCAAATAGAATTTCTCTAGATAGGTGATTATACATCCTAATAGGAGCGACCCACATAGCCATGCTGCCTACCCGATTTTTGTCAATTCCCGGTTGTGAGGCTTGAGGTTTGAATTATCTTCCAGAACATCTGGCCACCATTCACTTTGAATGCCACATTGTCATACCCGCCAAATCACAAATTGATTTCCCCAAAAATACCACGGGTATAAAGCTAAGAGAAACGAATTCCTCCGCCACCAAACGTAAGTACGTTTGAAGAGATCAACTTACGCGATCCGTTAGATATAATCTGTCAGACATTCGTCTATTCACGTTGTCCTGGGACTGGACAAACCGAAGGCACTATTCTATAAACAGGATAGCCCTTGCATAACTCCGTCTTCAATTTTCTTCATCATATTCGATCGCAACGCTAATGTCCATACAGAGTGGTTTTCAAATACTGAATCTGATCCCGGTCTCTCCGTATTGGCGACAGAAAAATGGTCAAAAAACTTCGATAGTCGTTGATTTAACTATCAAAGAAAAATATGTGTGCAAACAACGATATTATTTCCAGATGAAAGTTCTATTGATCAATCATCATTCATTTATCTCTTAATTACACTTATCACTAATTTTCACTATCGAACCTCAACCATTCCTTAGTTAAAAATGAAGTCAATCAAGTTGGGGTATAATTACCTCTCAGACCTTAACTGAACAACAGTTCTAACCTCGAAATGGTCAAAGCTCACAACTTTAAACAAAACCTCGCTTACGCGACTCTCGGATTCAATCTAAGAACACACTTCCTTTACGAAAAAACACTGATTATTATGGTAGTGTTATAATCGCTGTATTCAAATATTTGATTTCTAAAACATTACTTTTAATAACAGCGTTACAATCGCTGTCTAGAATTTTAGAACCTTTATTTTCACAACAGCGTTAAGACTGCTATTAAGATTTACAAAACATTTATTATAACGGCAGCGTTAAAATCGCTGTTTAGAATTTACAAAAAATTTATTATAATGACAGCGCTAAAATCGCTGTTTCCAAATGTTGGATTTATATTTCAAATCTAAATTTCCTTTATCGATATTTCCTTTGCAAAATATTTCCTTTAAACCATTATTCACTTAAATCGTGAATATATTTCTTTTATATACAATTTGATTTCATGCTTGTAAACATTTCTTGAATCCAAATTCTATTTATAACCTTTATTCAGAATTATTCATATCGAATCTCATTTTATTCCAACCACTTATAATCCCCTTTTATAATTTCCTTTATAATTACCAAGTTCGAATCTCATTTCAAATATTGGTTTAAAAACTGATTTCCACCCTTATGCAAATTCAAATTTGAAATTATAATTCCAGTTTATCCAATGATAAATAGTTCGCTAAAGTTACAAACTCATTTATAAACAACTTCATGTTTATTCATTTAAAACAGATTTCTACTTTCAAATTTATTTGAAACTAAATTTCTATTTTTGAAAATAAATTTTCTTTTTAAATCCCAAACTCCTTTTCCCATATTCGAAAATATTTTATGGTATTTAAATACTAAAATTCTAAGGCCAGTGACAACAAAATCAATCATAGAATACATATCACATCATATAACGCAAAAATATGAAAACAATAATATAAATGTTGAGGAACCCAGTTGGGCCCCTCCAACCTCTTTCCCTGCATCCACAGATGTTAATAACATTAATTTCACATCAACATGAAATATCATGGTGAACAGAAGTAATAATCGATTAATGATATAACTATATCAACCAATTTTATCAACCATGCAACCAAACAACCATCACACAGTATAAAATTACTATAAATAAATTTAAAACTCATTTATATAAAAATATAAACTAAGCAGAGTTAGTGAGTTTACTCACATTGTTTCGTAGCTGATAATTCCGCTTTTGTTTCGTTTTAAAATCAAACAGACGTTTGATTTTATCACGGTTTCTAGTAGCTCAATTCTCATCCCCCTCGGTTCCATAACGTAAATATCTTCGTTTCGATTCCAATGTGGCCAATCCTTATTAAAGTTGATAATCCATCCTAATCACTTCGTTTAATCCTCATCTTTCACGTTCAACAAATCCCACTTCTGTAAATTACCAAACCCTGCTTCTCTTCTTTAAACTTCACCGTACTTCCTGAAAGTTCCTGATCACCGCAACATCATGGAACACGGTCATCTACACGTCCTGTAGCAAAACAAACTTCCCTTTCAAATTTCCTTTCCGACATTTCAACTGCTATAGCCAAACTCGGCTCCTTCCTTTTCTTCTAAAACACTACAGTAGGCGAAACATATTTGTGCCAAAAAAACTGCAACTTTCCCTCTTTGGCAACCGTACATACCACCCATCATCTTGTTGTCTGCCCAGTCACGTTCTAGTATGACCGCACCTTCCCTTTTTTTTCTTCACCTCCAAAAACAAAACACAAGCTGCTTCACCAATAATGCCACCATGCTCACCATGTTCAAAACTTTAAGCCATTCAAAACAAACAACCGCATGGTTTCCTTCCCAGTTTCTTGTTCATTAACCCATTCATTCATCACCTGGTGCCGCCACTCCTTCGACCGGACTCCACCAGAGGTCAACCGCATCGACTCTCGCTAACTCCGCTTTCATCTACGACCAACTCTCCTTTTCCCGACATACCCTATCGCGATCACATCGCTTCTGTCACCCACTCCTCTGCTGACTACAGCGTACATAGCTGCTGCACAAACTTTCAAGCAGCTCAGAACAATTTTGCACCCTCCCAACCGTAACAGAAGCAGCGCGAATGTATAGAAGGCCACAGATTTATGTTTAACATTTTATATGATTTGTTTTTCTCTTTTCACCTTTCTTTGATCTCGCGGTTTCTGGAAATACCGTGGAAAAGGATGGTTTTCGAATGGAATAAAACAAAGTGGTGAAGCTGTATTTATAGAACTAAGTACCTTGGTGGCCACGTAAATAAGAGTATAGGGTAGGTTGTAGATTCAGCGTGTGCATTTGTTTTAAACAGAGAACCATGTGGATGATATCTATTTTGTAAAGAGAAACAACCGAAATATTTTGACAAGATGCTACCAGATTATAGTTCACGTTTGAGATTTCCCAATTTAATTCGAATTGATGGTATGAGATTTTATTTACGATTTAGATAAGATTTGCAAATATTGTTGTACAGGGCCGAAATTTTTGACTGAGTTCGAATCATCTCAGAGATTTAGGCCAGGCAGAAAATATTTTAAAGATTTGGTTTGGACTCAGTTTTAAAGACAAGGAAAAATGCTGCTATTCATATGAGAAAAATATGAACTGATACACGAGGACCTGAAATCAAACAACCTTATCTCTTGTCAGATCGTTTCTATTAGTCATAGAATAGGATAGGGTATAGGTTGGATAAGATACGCCCAGATTTTCACTTAGGATTTTCATGTGCCGAGATTACAGCCTATCCTCGTCCAAAATTTTCAAAGATTTTGAATTTGACATATGACATTTAGTAAGGATTCTAGGATACGGTTAAACCTTCCAAGATTTGGTGCCAGGATTTCAAGATCTTTGGCAGATTTTAAAAGATTACACAGTAGATTCGTTTTGATTTCTTTATATATATTTTTATTACAACTGAGAACCACTTATATTGCAATATCTGACGCATGTTCCTTCTATGTTGGTGGTCTTCATTATTAATATATTAATAATAATATTATTATTAAAGCATGTATGGTTTTGTAGGTACATAAGGTTTTCGTTCATATCTGAACTGCTATGGACAGAAATAAGAGTACGGTCGTGTCCAGCGAGATACCACAATCCCAAAAATATAATAATATCGGTAGTTTAACTAATATTATGAAACCCCAAAATATTGATAAAGGGTGCAAAATACTCCATATAAAAAGTTGCGTATTTAATTAATTAAAAATTACAGTAAAATTCTAAAAATTAAATTATAACTACGTCTCAAAGGAACCTTGTCCAAATTCGAGACCGTTATTTAAATATATTTAAATAACTGTTATGGCTTATATACGATTCCACAGCTACTTTCTGGAAATTTGATTTGGACGTAATTCACAATATATAAGACGAAATCTCGGTTTTTCACTTCCATTAGAAAGATACCGTGCAATAGATTCAAACGTTTCTGGTTTTAAAGAAATCCGACTTATAACAAATCCTGCATAGTCGTTTGAAGTTCAGAACGTTAAATTATGAACTGTCACGACTATTTCGAGCTCTATTTAAATTAAATTATAAATTATACGTTTAAGTATCGTTTTATTAAATAAATTCCTATATATAATTCAAATAAAATATTTAAAACAAATTTAAATATTCAGAACTCAACGGCTGAAAATCCGGGTTGTTACATTCCTTCCCCCTTAAAATAATTTCGTCCTCGAAATTGCTAAGTGGGAAAAGATGCTACATACCCGATTAATTGGGCCAAAAATCCTTTTTGTTCACTTCTTAACCTCATTTTGACTGGACCAATTTATTTCAATTAAAATATTAATTTATTCTTACTAACGAAAATTATCAAATATTCTGAAAATTTTCCAATACTTTAAATTCTGAAAAATTTCGGGAGCATCTCCTCTGCACGGCTCAATCAGTGCAACCACAACTCGCCTTTCTAGGCCTTCTCCAATCCAAAAGAAAATCAAAAAGCCAAGTGGCTTGCCCCATAAGCTCACAAAATCATCAAACCCAAGTAATATTGTAAACATGTACATTTTTGCTGGGCATTTCTATCTCTTTCATTTGCTTCCCTTCAATATCTGCTCGGCATACATATATCCATTTCCAGTTGAAGTTGGTTTCAAATCAATCCAACTTCCAGTTTTTAACTCTTCAATCAACTTCTGATTAGTTCACTTCCATTTACTAATCCAAACTGAAATATATTTCCAAAAATCAACCTTCTCATTCTGTTTGAGTTCAATTCCATCAAGGTTTAATTCCAAACAATATCCAATATATATTCAACTTGTTCGTGTATAAGTCGAATTCATTTTATTAATTCGAATCTCAACATTTTCCTTTATTTATTTTTCATTCAGAATGATTTCTAATTCAATCCAAATTTATTTAACTTAACTTAAGTTAAATTTCAATTCATTTGATACGTTTTTACCATTTCCATCTATTCAACTTACACAAGTTAAATTTTAGTTTCAGAATTCAAATTCCCGGGTTTTATTTCAAATTAGTTTGAAATCATACATATTTATACACATATTTTTATAATCAACCAATTCAAAACATTTGAATTTCTAAATCATCATGTCCTTTTCAAACAAATTTTTCATTCCCAAATTACTATGGTAGCAATCCATCACTCAGAAACTCGAAAATGAATACTGATAATGTCGCGACCCATTATCAGAATTATTTTCTCGTCACTGAAGTGATTTCAGTGCTTAAACCCTTTAAAAATTCATTTAAACCATCCTTATTCAAAAATACTTTAAAGTAATGTTCTATCACTCTTATAACATTTCAGAAAATATTTTCTAAACACCCGGAATTTAAATTCCAATTCTGGTTTGAACTTAATCTTAGTTTATCTCATTTGTTTACGTTATCCGTATACAAATTATATCACCATTTCCTAATTTGATAATTTCATTTGATTGTAATAACAATCAACACCTTCATATATAATCATTCAGAAATTATTCCTTTTCATATCAAAATAATTTTTGGGCAAAATAATTTCATTTACCCATTTTAAATCAATACTGCATCGAATTGTTCTAGTCGAGAGTTTAGAAATACCTATCGATACAGTTGTACATCCTGTATCGACCAGAATTCATAAACCACTCAACAAACCAGTCAACACAATATAAAACAATTTTATATCAAATCTACAAATACGCGCTCATACATATACACTCAAACTCAATCTAGGGTGTTACTAACCCCATCTCTATTGAGTTACGCCACAGAGCCAAGGTCACTACTCAACCTTCAGCTCTGATACCAACTGTAATGTCCCGAATTTTCGTACCGTTTGAGTTGACTAATAACACCACACGTCCAACCCAAATTGCACAAAAATACAAATCATTATTAGAAAGAAGTTAGAGGATGAGAAATAGAAAGAAATATTAGGGAAGAAGAAAACGAAGAACACAAATCTCACAGCGGAACGAATAAAATATTTTATATAACATATTTTTGAAATACAAAACAGTAACTGTATATACATACCATTATCAGAGTACATCAACAATTTCTGGAACAGTTATAAATGCCTGTTTCTGGATATACACAGCGGAAAATATGATAGCCTATAGCTAACTGGTGAGGCCTCCTGCTTTCAACTCTTCCAAGTGAATCTGGAAAATCCCGACTACTTGACTTCCCGTACAAATTTGGGCACCCAAGAGTTTTGGGAAAACAAGCAAAATAAACTTTGGGTCAATCATGGGACTGGTGTGAGTAAACTCCAATCATTTGTTTAACTTTCAAAATCCTTTCGAAAGAAATGATAATCGTAAGACCGATCCACACATAAACACGGATGGTTTTTACCTTACGATGACCAAAAATATTTTTGATATCAAATCCAATGATATTATAATAATGTCTACATCAAATAAATAGAATCTAGCGGAACGCTTGCATCTCACGCTCCATATAATATAAAATCAAAAACCGCAGGGCGCTTATTAGAGATTGGATTTCCAACATGACAAGGTATGGGACCACCTGCCGATAGTGTATCTCTAGAGGCGAATACACTGGGTTCAACAAGAACGTCTTGCAACCCGGCCCTCACATGACCAACCACTCATTTTGCTTGAGTGTATCGAAAGTATATCACCAATGGTTGGGATCAGCAACCGTTTCCCGAAAGGGACAACATCGATAGATTAAAGAAGTAAATATAATTTCTCTAGATAGGTGATTATACATCCTAGTGGGAGCGACCCACATAGCCATGCTGGCTGCCCGATTTTTGTCAATTCTCGGTTGTGAGGCTTGAGGTTTGAATTATCTTCCAGAACATCTGGCCACCATTCACTTTGAATGCCACATTGTCATACCCGCCAAATCACAAATTGATTTCTCCAAAAATACCATGGGTATAAAGCTAAGAGAGACGAGTTCCTCCGCCACCAAACGTAAGTACGTTTGAAGAGATCAACTTACGCGATCCGTTAGATATACTCTATTAGACATTCGTCTATTCACGTTGTCCTGGGACTGGACAAACCGAAGGCACTATTCTATAAACAGGATAGCCCTTGCATAACCCCGTCTTCAATTTTCTTCAACATATTCGATCGCAACGCTAATGTCCATACAGAGTGGTTTTCAGATACTGAATCTGATCTCGGTCTCTCTATATTGACGACGGAAAAATGGTCAAAAAACTTCGATAGTCGGTGATTTAACTATCAAAGAAAAATATGTGTGCAAACAACGATATTATTTCCAGATGAAAGTTCTATCGATCAATCATCATTCATTTATCTCTTAATTTCACTTATCACTAATTTTCACTATCGAACCTCAACCATTCCTTAGTTAAAACTGAAGTCAATCAAGTTGGGGTATAATTACCTCTCTGACCTTAACTGAACAACAGCTCTAACCTCAAAATGGTCAAAGCTCACAACTTTAAACAAAACCTCGCTTACGCGACTCTCGGATTCAATCTAAGAACACACTTCCTTTACGGAAAAGCACTGATTATAACGGTAGTGTTATAATCGTTGTATTCAAATATTTGATTTCTAAAACATTACTTTTAATAATAGCGTTACAATCGCTGTCTAGAATTTAAGAACCTTTATTTTCACAACAGCTTTAAGACTGCTATTAAGATTTACAAAACATTTATTATAACGGCAGCGTTAAAGTCGCTGTTTAGAATTTACAAAACATTTATTATAATGACAGCGCAAAAATCGCTGTTTCCAAATATTGGATTTATATTTCAAATCTAAATTTCCTTTATCGATATTTCCTTTGCAAAATATTTCCTTTAAACCATTATTCACTTAAATAGTGAATATATTTCTTTTATATACAATTTGATTTCATGCTTGTAAACATTTCTTGAATCCAAATTCTATTTATAACCTTTATTCAGAATTATTCATATCGAATCTCATTTTATTCCAACCACTTATAATCCCCTTTTATAATTTCCTTTATAATTACCAAGTTCGAATCTCATTTCAAATATTGGTTTAAAAACCAATTTCCACCCTTATGCAAATTCAAATTTGAAATTATAATTCCAGTTTATCCAATGATAAATAGTTCACTTAGATTACAAACTCATTTATAAACAACTTCATGTTTATTCATTTAAAACATATTTCTACTTTCAAATTTATTTGAAACTAAATTTCTATTTTTGAAAATAAATTTTGTTTTTAAATCCCAAACTCCTTTTCCCATATTCGAAAATATTTTATGGTATTTAAATACTAAAATTCTAAGGCCAGTGACAACAAAATCAATCATAGAATACATATCACATCATATAACGCAAAAATATGAAAATAATAATATAAATGTTGAGGAACCCAGTTGGCCCCCTCCAACCTGTTTCCCTGCATCCACAGATGTTAATAACATTAATTTCACATCAACATGAAATATCATGGTGAACAGAAGTAATAATCGATTAATGATATAACTATATCAACCAATTTTATCAACCATGCAACCAAACAACCATCACACAGTATAAAATTACTATAAATAAATTTAAAACTCATTTATATAAAAATATAAACGAAGCAGAGTTAGTGAGTTTACTCACATTGTTTCGCAGCTGATAATTCCGCTTTTGTTTCGTTTTAAAATCAAACAGACGTTTGATTTTATCAGGGTTTCTAGTAGCTCAATTCTCATCCCCCTCGGTTCCATAACGTAAATATCTTCGTTTCGATTCCAATGTGGCCAATCCTTATTAAAGTTGATAATCCATCCTAATCACTTCGTTTAATCCTCATCTTTCACGTTCAACAAATCCCACTTCTATAAAATTACCAAACCCTGCTTCTCTTCTTTAAACTTCACCGTACTTCTTGAAATTTCCTGATCACCGCAACATCGTGGAACACGGTCATCTACACGTCCTGTAGCAAAACAAAACTTCCCTTTCAAATTTCCTTTTCGACATTTCAACTGCTATAGCCAAACTCGGCTCCTTCCTTTTCTTCTAAAACACTACAGTAGGCGAAACATATTTGTGCCAAGAAAACTGCAACTTTCCCTCTTTGACAACCGTACATACCACCCATCATCTTGTTGTCTGCCCAGTCACGTTCTAGGATGACCGCACCTTCCCTTTTTTTCTTCACCTACAAAAACAAAACACAAGCTGCTTCCCCAATATTGCCACCATGCTCACCACGTTCAAAACTTTAAGCCATTCAAAACAAACAACCGCATGGTTTCCTTCCCAGTTACTTGTTCATTAACCCATTCATTCATCACCTGGTGCCGCCACTCCTTCGACCGGACTCCACCAGAGGTCAACCGCATCGACTCTTGCTAACTCCGCTTTCATCTCCGACCAACACTTCTTTTCCCGGCATACCCTATCGCGATCACATCGCTTCCGTCACCCACTCCTCTGCTGACTACAGCGGACATAGCTGCTGGACAAACTTTCAAGCAGCTCAGAACAGTTTTGCACCCTCCCAACCGTAACAGAAGAAGCGCGAATGTATAGAAGGCCACAAATTTATGTTTAACATTTTATACGATTTGTTTTTCTCTTTTCACCTTTCTTTGATCTCGCGGTTTCTGGAAATACCGTGGAAAAGGATGGTTTTCGAATGGAATAAAACAAAGTGGTGAAGCTGTATTTATAGAACTAAGTACCTTGGTGGCCACGTAAATAAGAGTATAGGGTAGGTTGTAGACTCAGCGTGTGCATTTATTTTAAACAGAGAACCATGTGGAAGATATCTATTTTGTAAAGAGAAACAACCGAAATATTTTGACAAGATGCTGCCAGATTATAGTTCACGTTTGATATTTCCCAATTTAATTCGAATTGATGGTATGAGATTTTATTTACGATTTAGATAAGATTTGCAAATATTGTTGTACAGGGCTGAAATTTTTGACTGAGTTTGAATCATCTCAGAGATTTAGGCCAGGCAGAAAATATTTTAAAGATTTGGTTTGGACTCAGTTTTAAAGACAAGGAAAAATGCTGCTATTCATGTGAGAAAAATATGATCTGATACCCGAGGACCTGAAATCAAACAACCTTATCTCTTGTCAGATCGTTTCTATTAGTCATAGAATAGGATAGGGTATGGGTTGGATAAGATACGCCCATATTTTCACTCAGGATTTTCATGTGCCGAGATTACAGCCTATCCGTCCTCGCCCAAAATTTTCAAAGATTTTGAATTTGACATATGACATTTAGTAAGGGTTCCAGGATACAGTTAAACCTTCCAAGATTTGGTGCTAGGATTTCAAGATCTTTGGCAGATTTTAAAAGATTACACAGTAGATTCGTTTTGATTTCTTTATATATATTTTTATTACAACCGAGAACCACTTATATTGCAATATCTGACGCATGTTCCTTCTATGTTGGTGGTCTTCATTATTAATATATTAATAATATTATTATTATTAAAGCATGTATGGTTTTGTAGGTACATAAGGTTTTCGTTCATATCTAAACTGCTATGGACAGAAATAAGAGTACGGCCGTGTCCAGCGAGATACCACAATCCCAAAAATATAATAATATCGGTAGTTTAACTAATATTATAAAACCCCAAAATATTGATATAGGGTGCAAAATACTCCATATAAAAAGTTGTGTATTTAATTAATTAAAAATTATAGTAAAATTCTAAAAATTAAATTATAACTACATCTCAAAGGAACCTTGTCCAAATTCGAGACCGTTATTTAAATATATTTAAATAACCGTTATGGCTTATATACGATTCCACAACGACTTTCTGGAAATTTGATTTGGACGTAATTCACAATATATAAGACGAAATCTCGGTTTTTCACTTCCATTAGAAAGATACCGTGCAATAGATTCAAACGTTTCTTGTTTTAAAGAAATCCGACTTATAACAAATCCTGCATAGTCGTTTGAAGTTCAGAACGTTAAATTACGAACTGTCACTACTATTTCGAGCTCTATTTAAATTAAATTATAAATTATACGTTTAAGCATCGTTTTATTAAATAAATTCCTATATATATTTCAAATAAAACATTTAAAACAAATTTAAATATTCAGAACTCAACGGCTGAAAATCAGGGTCATTACATCCGTTTTCGACGAAACCACTTTGGTTGGATCTGGAACGTCAATTTATTGCAAGATTCCAATTTTCATAATTTTTTGAATTATTATGTGAGTGTGGCAAAAGAAAATGTGTTTTGTCAATTTAAGTCAATATGGATCGACCAAAAAATGGCCATTTTTCAAACGGTCTCCAAATTCGATGAAATTAATTTTGTTAGGACCGTATCGTCAAAACATAACTAGAAATACTTTTTCTGGAATTTTTAGATTCAGTATGTGGTCCCGGTAAATTTAAATGTACATTCAAATTAAATAATTAAATGATTTATATTTTAAAATAAAGAAAAGTGGGCTGAGATGATCAAACGGGCTGACGGGACCTAGCCCATTGTGTCCGGAAAGGGTTTTTTTGGCTAGGGACATCCTTCATTAGATAGAAATTGGAGTTATTAAGGAGTAACGGGTTTTTTTGTAAATGTGAACATTTAATATTATAATATTATAATTAGGAAAATCCTTAAACACTAAACCTATTCTTTGGCCACCGCCAGTTCATTTTTAATGGCCATATTCATCCCAACTTCGATCTCCATTATTTCCCAATCCAAGCAATATTTCCTAAAAATCCATAAGACAAAATTGTAAAGCTCTCTGAGACGAACAAGTTGAACGGCCACGATCGGGAATAAGGGCTTCTAGTGATCAGAATTCTGCCTAGAAGTGGCGCCAGTTGCAGGGATTGCGAGCAGAGGGGTCCACCGAGTTGCCCCACTCTCAGCGCGCAGGGGGAGGAAACGAAGGCGGTTTGGGTGATCACCTCGGATCGGCAGTCGATTCAGTGTAGGGGGTGCGATTTAAGCTTGATGAAGTCAGAGTTGGGTTTTGAAACCTTCCAGGAAGAAGACGTATTGGAGATGGTTAAGTAAATTATTAATTAATTAATTTAATTATAAATTTAAATTGTTTAAGATATAAAAGTCCATAACTTATTCAAATCTAATCAGAATCTGATGAAACAGAAAGCGTTGGAACCGTAAATTCCAGATCTACGTGATGGAACAAACTGGAACAAGAACAGAAGCAGTTGAAATTTCTAGTAAAATTAAACGTTGTTTAGTTTTATTAAAATCAACGGATCAAGGTGAGAAATTCTATTCTTTTATTTGTATAATTAAAATTAGTTAATCATAATTTTAGTGTTACACATGCGCTGTAATATTCTGCTGAATGTCATACGTGATTTGATCTGTGATTGGCGTGTTCTGTAGATCTGTTAAAAATTAACATTAGTGTTAATTAGAGAATTGGATAAAATAAATTTATCATTTTGCTCATTTGATTGCCAAATTAACATTGAATTGTTCAAAAAAAAAAAACATTGATTTTTATTTGTCAAATTTAACATTGGATTGTTCACAAACAAAAACATTGATTTTTATTTGTCAAAATTAACATTGAATTGTTCACAAATAAAAACATTCAATTTTATTTGTCAAATTTTACATTGAATTTGTAAACAAGTAAAAATAGTCATTTTTATTTGTTATGTGAAGGATATATATTTGTATGCAAATAAATTTACATTTTTAATTGTCATGTTGAGATTAGAAACTGTATGCAAATAAGAATATTCCTTTTTATTTGTCATTAGAGAACATAGAAATGTTATGTTAGATAAAAATATCATTTTATTGAAATTGTCATATTTAACAAATTAGAATTGTTAAATTATAATTGTCAGGTTTAACAAGTTAGAATTGTTAAATTATGTTAACGATAAAATTTACAATTTTTATCGTATATGTAGAAAGGATTAAAAATATTAATATTCATTTTGTTCAATATAGAGTAGTTAAACAAAAATATTCATTTTTGTCAATATAGAGTAGTTAAACGAAAATATTCATTTTTGTCAATATAGAGTAGTTAAACAAAAATATTCATTTTTGTCAATATAGAGTAGTTAAACAAAAATTGTAACACCCCGAGAATTCTATAACTGTGAAATTCATGAATTAAAGTATAATCAAATTCAAATCAAAGAACTAAGGGAAACGGGATATGCCATTGCGTTCGTCTCGGAAAAATACGCGAAATAGAGTCCGAGTTTTCGAAAAACGGAGTCCGTATGAAGAAGATATGGCCTTCGGAAGTTTTGAATCAAATTTAAAATTCAAACAGAATAAAATAATTAAAAATCGGGCCCAGTGGGCCAGGGCGGATAAACACCCGCCTAGGCCACCCAGGTCGACTGGGCTGTCGACCTGGGCTACCCATGTCGACAGGGCTGTCGACAGCCCTGTCGACAGGGGTGTCGACCTGGTCGAGCCCAGTCAACCTGGCTGGCCAGGTCGGTGTGTGGTCGAATTTCTGTGGTCTGCTTTGTCATTAGGGCTAGGTGGCGGGTTTTTATTGGTCTCTCTTCCTAATGAATGGCTACGATCTATCCAAGCAACATCAATGGTCCTAATCAATTCCTAACCTCTATATAAACAACCCTAGACTAAACCCTAATCTATTCATTCAAATTAAGAACATAGCCGCCATGTTGCTGAGGAACGACTAAGAGTAGCCGCCAACTAGAGAGAGAATTAGGAAGAAAGTTCTAAAGCCTAAAGCAATTCAAGCAACCTAAAGCCAATCAATTCAACAAAGGAATCATATCTCTTAATTAGAGAATTCGCCGCAACCATTGTAAGTAGAGTATTACTTTGGTATGAACAAATGATTGTGTAGATATGTATACTTGATTTGTGGCGATAAAAGTAATTCATGTTTTGTGCGTTGGAATATTGTATACGTTTGGATATTCTTGAATTATGTTGTTCATTATGAAAAATTACATGCGGTAGTTTTATGCAAGTATGACGTTTGGATATTCGCAAAATATGTAACTTATGTTGAAGCTACATGTATGTAGTTGTTAAATTGAAAATCATGCAAGTTTGGGGTTTTGCTACTATGCCATCATAATGTGTATTTTTACACAAACATCATTTTGGTGAGGAAATTGGAATAAGTTTAGGTTGTTATAATCCATATGAAATTATGTTGATAATTGGGCATCATGGTCTATGTATTAAGCCATGCTTTGTATTAGAAAACCTATGTGCAAACTTATGAATATGACTAGGCTATGATTGATATTTGACCATGTTAGTTCTATTATATGATGACATATGTGAGACATGGCTAGGTTAGACTCAAAAATCCCTTTTTGCAAGTTTAAAGCAAACACCATGATTAGGAATTTTTATGCATAAGTATGTTTATACCATCGTTATGTGATTAGACTTAAACCATGATTAAGTTGAACTATGCTTTTGTGTTAGTAACAAAGTATCCCCTTTGTAAACATGTAGGAACCTTATGAACATGACTTGTTTATGTTTATGCCATGAACAAATTTAACTTTACTTATGCCATGCTTATGTTTGACATTATGCTATGCCTATGCTAGGAATATTTATGACATGCTTATGTTTGACATTATGCCTAAATAAGAATATAGGTTCATGTTGTAGTTAAACCTATGCAAGTTCACATGCTTTGATTCATGTCACCTATGTTACCACTATGCAAGTACACCAATTTCTATTTTGTATTTCCAACGTCGTATTGCAAGTTCATGCGCTCACCTTCCCCTCTTTGTGTATACGCCATAAGCCTCCCCTTTTCGCATGGCTAAATTGGGCTTTAAAAGGCTAAGCCCAATATATATATAAATGGACGTGTAAAACGGGGGAAAATAACGTTGGGTTAAAATTAATTAATGAATGAAAATATAAAATAGAAGGGCCCAAATTCAAGTATGGGTTGGGCCCGTGATTGGTGTAATCTTTACACCATTAACTTAATAATGGACCGCAAATATTTACATATAAATAAAGAAGAAAGACAAAATATGTAAAAGTAGAAAATACGATGTGTTTAACCCGAGGTTGGATTGAGTTGTGATGTAAACCTGCCTGGAACCGCCCGGCTGTCCAGTAGTCACAACAATACCTATCCAATGTGAGAGGTTAAACATGGAGCCCAATAAGGACCCGAGGTTAGACTGAGTTGTGGCGTAAGACTGCCCGGAACCAACCGGCAACAGGCAGCCACAACAATACCTGTCTAATATGAGAGGTCAGGGCCTTAATAAGACAATTAAGGCTGAGTCAGGATTGTTAGGATTAAGTGGACTAAAGACTTAATCAAAATGGAACATGCTAAACTAAACGGACTGGTGGGGGTTAGGTTAGAAACACTTAACCAACTTAGCATGTTGGCTAGAGATAGAAAACCTAGTAACGGGGGACCCTTTTCAGCAGTAACCCTAAAAGGTGTATCATGATACCCTGAAACTAGGCAGGGTGGGGCACGATTACTGGGCTGATTGTAAGAGGTCAAAGCGACGGCGGTAGTGTAGCAGTGTAGGTTCTAACGGTGTGCGGGCGTGCACGCACTCCGGCGCAGAAAAATAAAGCACTGGGCACCAGTAGCATACCTGTGCATTCTAAGGTTGTGTCGGGCCGCTGCCATGGGACTTGATACACCCCATGGTGGGACCAGCATAGGTAACTACAGACATCGGGGGCCGTAAGACACATGTAACTATGCGAGTAGGAGCCGATCATCATTGAATGGATCACATCACCCTGATTATGGGGTGTCAGTAGGAAATTGGTTTATATGGGTTCAGAGATTAACATGGGGTACAATAGTATATTCGACCCTAGACAACTTAACCAAGTTATAATGCATGCCCACTTCTTGTTTATACTTATCATACCCAGTTCTTTATTCATAGACAAAATAGTACTAGACTTACTCAGGCTTTATGTCTGACTCTACTTTTCTTTCGTCTTCTTTCTTCCGTTTCCCCCCCCCCAGGTCCTCAGGGAGGGAACACAGCAGCTTGACCAGCCTTACCATCCAGCTTGAAGAAGAAGAGAAATGTATTGCTTGGACTTTCCTGCTTTGAACTATGGCTTTGGACAATCCACTATGGGGCTTTTGCAGTTCATCTATGTTTTATTTACGCTTCTTTAAAAATAATGTACTCAAGACAGATTATGAAAGTGTTATGTTATGTTTTTGGAAAGGATGTTGTTGTAACACGTATTTGACTTTATGAAATAAAATTTGTTGTTCTTCCGCTGTTTACAAATATGTGTTCTTATATCTGTCTTGTATATCTGTGACTTGTACTTATAAACCTCCACCAAAATTAGGGCATTCCCTTTGAGAGTGACCCTAACGGAGGTGGGGTGTTTCACTTGGTATCAGAGCATAGGTTTACCAGATAAGATAAAAAGTTTTGAAAAATTATTTTCAAAAAAAGAAATTTAAAGAAGCATTTTTAAAAGAAAAATATTATTTTATTCTAAAAGGCAAAGTCCACCCCCCCAAAGCCATAGGTACTATCTCTTATCCTTCGTTTTGAATCTATCCTTTTTGTTTCAGCATGTCCCAAGAACTTAACTTGCCGGAAGGGGTGCCAATACCTGGTTGGTTTAGACGATTCTTAGAAGCAAGGGCCACTCAGCCAGGTCCTACCATTCCTCCTCCCCCAGCGGAAGGAAATCATCCAGCTGCAGCGGCACCTTTTCCTCCACCTCCTCCTCGGGGAAACACGTTCGCTAAGATATGTAAAGATTTTAAAGCTATGGGAGGAAGGGATTTTCACGGAACTGAGTCCTTCGTGGCAGCTAGAAACTGGATGAAAGAAACTGAGGACCTATTCATCATCTTTGAGGTAGAAGATAGACAAAAAGTACAGTTGGCAGTGTGGCTATTGAAGGGTGAGGCTTCCTACTGGTGGGAAGTCACTAATGCTGAAAGACCAGTGGAGACATGGGAGGACTTTAGGGCAAGGTTTGAGACTAAATTTCTCTCAGATGCGGAAAGAAGTTTGCAGTTAGAAAAGTTCTTATTTCTTAAGCAAGGGGACAAGACAGTCAGAGAGTATGTGAATCAGTTCGATGAGCTGGCTAGGTTTGGACTTGACCTAGTCAACACCCCGCACAAGAAGGCTCTCCGTTTCGTCAAAGGGTTAAATGAGCCATTACACAGTTTGGCCATGACCCATATACCCATGGGGGCCACATATGAAAGATTGGTGCAAATGGCATTGCTGAATGAGGAGGATAAGGGCAAGAAGGAGACAAAGGCAGAAAGCTCTCAAGGGAAGAAAGAGGGTTTGCAGCCTAAGAAGGCGGACTTTAAGAAAGGCGGAAAAGGCAACAAAGAGAAGAGGAAGTGCAATTTCTGTGGCAAAGTGGGGCACTTAGTAAAGGACTGCCGGAAAAAGAAGGCCAAGGAGAATGGTGGGTGCTTTTCATGCGGTCAGACAGGCCACAGGGCTAAGGACTGCCCAAAGAAACGAGGACAGGGGCAGGGCGCTGGATCCACCCTAGGGGCACAGGTTCATGTGCTAGAAGCGCCACCATTGCAACAGCGAGGTATAAATACTTCTGTAGAAAGCGTAATTTATCTTTATGATCACCCCGTTCGCACTTTATTTGATTCCGGCGCATCACACTCCTTTATCTCGTCTGCTTTAGTAGAATCTCTGCACCTAAAAACTAGTATGGTAGAGGACCCCTTAATTGTTTCAAACCCAATTGGGGGCCCAGCTCATTTGTCTATGATCTGTGTGGGATTGAAAATTTCTATCCTAAGTGTAGAATTTCAATGCAGTGCCTTTGTTTTGGGATTTTCGGGGTATGGTTTGATTTTGGGTATGGATTGGCTATCCAGTAATGGGGCCATCCTTGATTGTGAGAAAAGGGTTGTTAGGCTCCTAACCCAGCTCGGTAATACTTTGGAAATTTCTTGTAATCCCTCGTATGCGGTTATGCTTAGTTATCTTGAATCGCTAGATGCCTCTGTTGAAAATTTGCAATCAGTTAGAGTGGTCCGGGAATATCCGGATGTCTTTGAAGAGGTGAAGGGCTTGCCTCCAAAGCGGGAAATAGACTTCCGCATATATCTTGTAGATAATGCAAAGCCCGTTGCGTTGCCCGTTAGACATATGGCTCCACGAGAAAGGAAAGAGCTTAGTAAACAGATTAAAGAGCTTCTAGAAAAGGGGTTCATTAGGAGGAGCATTTCAGAATGGGGCGCTCCGGTGGTGTTCGCTACAAAGGCGGATGGTTCACTCCGTCTATGTGTTGACTATAGGGAGCTCAACAAGCTAACGAAAAAGAATAGGCACCCTCTCCCTAGAATTGACGATTTATTTGACCAGCTTGTAGGGGCGTCTGTTTTCTCCCAACTCGATTTAGCAACCGGTTTTCATCAGCTAAGGGTGGCTGAAGATAGCATCGATAAAACGGCGTTCAGAACCCCAGACGGTTTCTTTGAATGGCTTGTCATGCCTTTCGGCTTGACAAATGCACCTGCTTACTTCGTGGACCTAATGAGTAGGGTATTTAGAGATTTCCTCAACAAATTCGTAGTGGTCTTCGTAGATGATATCCTTATCTTCTCAAAGAGTGAAGAGGAACATGCTCAGCACTTAAGGGCAATCATGGAAACTTTGCGAGTCCATCAACTAAAAGCCAAATTCTCCAAATGCCACTTTTGGAGAGAAGAAGTGAGGTTCCTTGGGCACATAGTATCCAAACAAGGGTTAGCAGTGGACCCTGCTAAGGTAGTGGCGGTACAGGATTGGAAGACACCAAGGAATGCGACTGAGGTCCGAAGCTTTCTAGGACTAGCGGGTTTCTATCGAAAGTTTATAAGGGATATTGCGAAAATCTCAGCTCCGCTCACGAAATTGACCAAGAAGAATCTAGTGTTCAATTGGGATTTGGATTGCGAATTTGCTTTCCAACGACTGAAAAGGGCTCTTACAACAGCCCCAGTTTTGACGCTGCCAGATGGGAGCAAGATGTTCACTGTTTATACGGATGCATGTGGGACAGGGCTAGGCGCCGTCTTAATGCAAGAAGGAAGGGTAGTAGCTTATGGCGGGAGGCAATTGAAGGTGCACGAAAAGAACTACCCAACCCACGATCTTGAGTTAGCCGCCATCGTCTTTGCACTCAAGTCTTGGCGACACTATCTCCTAGGTGAGAAGTTCGAACTTTACACTGACCATAAATCGTTGAAGTATCTTTTCTCGCAGAAAGATCTTAACTTGAGGCAACAAAGATGGATGGAGTTTCTTGCCTCGTACGATTTCGAAATCTCCTACACTCCGGGCAAAGGCAACGTAGTGGCAGACGCGTTGAGCCGAAAGAAATTGACCCTAAGCCCATTGTTTGTTGAAAGACAAAGCCTAGAGTTTATAGCCAGCTTCGACTTTAGGCCCTCCTCCGATTTCGTACCAGGCTTGCTAGCATCTCTCGAAGTACGGCCAACTTTAGTGGATTCAGTAGGGACAGCACAACGCGAAGACCCTCAACTTGTGGAAATAATTGATAGGCTAGTTAGGGGTGAGACGTCAAGTCACCTCAACAGATACTCCATCGACGATAAGGGTTTGCTAAGGCGAGACGGAAGACTATGCGTCCCACAGACAAACGATTTAATAAAGAAGGTTCTCGAGGAAGCACATCACTCAAAGATGACGATACACCCAGGCGGGGATAAAATGTACAAATACATAAAAAGGACTTTCTTTTGGAATGGCATGAAAAAGGACGTGGCAGAATTCGTTTCTAAATGTATGGTGTGCCAACAGGTTAAGGCAGAACAGAAAAAGCCTGGCGGACTACTACATCCTCTGGAGGTCCCGCAGTGGAAGTGGGATAGCATCTCAATGGACTTCATCGATGGGCTGCCTAGGTCTAGGAGAGGCAACACTAGCATTTGGGTAATAGTGGATAGGCTTACTAAAAACGCCCACTTTTTACCTGTCAAAAGTAAGAGAACTGCCTCATCCCTAGCATCACTTTACCTCAAGGAAATCGTTCGACTCCATGGAATACCATCTAGCATTGTTAGTGACCGAGACCCCATCTTCACCAGTGAATTTTGGCGGAGTCTGCAAGAAGCAGTAGGAACGCAGTTATGCTTAAGCACAGCCTATCATCCCCAAACTGACGGCCAAACAGAGAGAGTGAACAGAGTTTTGGAAGATCTTTTAAGACTATGCGTCCTTGACTTCGGAGGGACATGGGAAGACCACCTTCCTTTGGTAGAATTCGCCTACAACAACAGCTATCAAGCAACCATCGGAATGGCGCCCTTCGAAGCTTTATATAGGAGACCGTGCCGATCGCCCACTTGTTGGTGGGAGTCCACGGATAAGCTCATACTTGGACCAGATATGATCCGAGAGACTTCAGAGAAAGTAGACTTAATACGAAGAAGGATGAAGACGGCCCAAGACAGACAAAAGTCCTATGCCGACAAGAGGAGGACCGACCTTGAATTTGAGGTTGGAGACAGAGTTTTTCTCAAGGTATCACCGCTAAGAAACGTTGTTCGTTTTGGAACCACAGGAAAGCTAGCGCCAAGGTTCGTAGGGCCATTCCCTATCATCGAGAAAATTGGGAAAATGGCCTATAGATTAGAGCTACCCGAGAAGTTGGCTGGAGTCCACAACGTTTTTCACGTTTCACATCTCCGAAAATGTCTACACGAGTCTGCTGAAGTAGTAGAGCCAAACGTCCTCGAAGAGGCCGAAGTGGAACGCGAAGCAACCATAAGAAGAGTTCCAACCCGCATATTAGGAACGGAAGTGAAGAAGCTACGCAACCGCGAAGTCAAGCTCGTCAAAGTCCAGTGGAGCGACGCCGAGGGAGACGCGACTTGGGAAACTGAAGGTAGAATCCGCACTGCCTACCCTTTTCTGTTCGAGGGTACATCCTTGATCTTTCCTTTTCCTTAAGTTGCGTTTTTATCTATCTTTTTAGGTATATTTCCTCGACCTTATCTTTTAGGTAGAAACCCTTTGGATGGAAACATGTAATTGAAACATGTTATGTATGAATGGTTGCAAGTGGTTGCAAGTGATTGCTAGTGGTTGCTCGTGGTTGCATATACACACACAATCTAGGTTTTAGATCGGCTCAGTCACTTCATATTGCATATGCATATATGTTTGCATTCGTATGTGATTGAACTTTAATGTGTTGTCATGTGGATGCTGCATTTGTATTGAATGATTGTGCACTCATGTAGAATCAAGAATAGGAAAATTTGCATACATAATGGATTCATGGCACTTACATAATTCGCATTAAGGAGGTCAACTGAATCAGTAGACCGCCTGATTTTGCATTAGATAAGTACATGTACACACACACTTTGCATATGATCATGAAGCATTAGAAGTCTTTTAAGGACAATGGATGCTCATGTTTGATGGATGAGTAGATGGATGATTGGATGTTAGGATATACATTCCTCCTAGCTTGAAGATTTCGGGGACGAAATCCTTTTAAGTGGGGGAGAATGTAACACCCCGAGAATTCTATAACTGTGAAATTCATGAATTAAAGTATAATCAAATTCAAATCAAAGAACTAAGGGAAACGGGATACGCCATTGCGTTCGTCTCGGAAAAATACGCGAAATAGAGTCCGAGTTTTCGAAAAACGGAGTCCGTATGAAGAAGATATGGCCTTCGGAAGTTTTGAATCAAATTTAAAATTCAAACAGAATAAAATAATTAAAAATCGGGCCCAGTGGGCCAGGGCGGATAAACACCCGCCTAGGCCACCCAGGTCGACTGGGCTGTCGACCTGGGCTACCCATGTCGACAGGGCTGTCGACAGCCCTGTCGACAGGGGTGTCGACCTGGTCGAGCCCAGTCAACCTGGCTGGCCAGGTCGGTGTGTGGTCGAATTTCTGTGGTCTGCTTTGTCATTAGGGCTAGGTGGCGGGTTTTTATTGGTCTCTCTTCCTAATGAATGGCTACGATCTATCCAAGCAACATCAATGGTCCTAATCAATTCCTAACCTCCATATAAACAACCCTAGACTAAACCCTAATCTATTCATTCAAATTAAGAACATAGCCGCCATGTTGCTGAGGAACGACTAAGAGTAGCCGCCAACTAGAGAGAGAATTAGGAAGAAAGTTCTAAAGCCTAAAGCAATTCAAGCAACCTAAAGCCAATCAATTCAACAAAGGAATCATATCTCTTAATTAGAGAATTCGCCGCAACCATTGTAAGTAGAGTATCACTTTGGTATGAACAAATGATTGTGTAGATATGTATACTTGATTTGTGGCGATAAAAGTAATTCATGTTTTGTGCGTTGGAATATTGTATACGTTTGGATATTCTTGAATTATGTTGTTCATTATGAAAAACTACATGCGGTAGTTTTATGCAAGTATGACGTTTGGATATTCGCAAAATATGTAACTTATGTTGAAGCTACATGTATGTAGTTGTTAAATTGAAAATCATGCAAGTTTGGGGTTTTGCTACTATGCCATCATAATGTGTATTTTTACACAAACATCATTTTGGTGAGGAAATTGGAATAAGTTTAGGTTGTTATAATCCATATGAAATTATGTTGATAATTGGGCATCATGGTCTATGTATTAAGCCATACTTTGTATTAGAAAACCTATGTGCAAACTTATGAATATGACTAGGCTATGATTGATATTTGACCATGTTAGTTCTATTATATGATGACATATGTGAGACATGGCTAGGTTAGACTCAAAAATCCCTTTTTGCAAGTTTAAAGCAAACACCATGATTAGGAATTTTTATGCATAAGTATGTTTATACCATCGTTATGTGATTAGACTTAAACCATGATTAAGTTGAACTATGCTTTTGTGTTAGTAACAAAGTATCCCCTTTGTAAACATGTAGGAACCTTATGAACATGACTTGTTTATGTTTATGCCATGAACAAATTTAACTTTACTTATGCCATGCTTATGTTTGACATTATGCTATGCCTATGCTAGGAATATTTATGACATGCTTATGTTTGACATTATGCCTAAATAAGAATATAGGTTCATGTTGTAGTTAAACCTATGCAAGTTCACATGCTTTGATTCATGTCACCTATGTTACCACTATGCAAGTACACCAATTTCTATTTTGTATTTCCAACGTCGTATTGCAAGTTCATGCGCTCACCTTCCCCTCTTTGTGTATACGCCATAAGCCTCCCCTTTTCGCATGGCTAAATTGGGCTTTAAAAGGCTAAGCCCAATATATATATAAACGGACGTGTAAAACGGGGGGAAATAACGTTGGGTTAAAATTAATTAATGAATGAAAATATAAAATAGAAGGGCCCAAATTCAAGTATGGGTTGGGCCCGTGATTGGTGTAATCTTTACACCATTAACTTAATAATGGGCCGCAAATATTTACATATAAATAAAGAAGAAAGACAAAATATGTAAAAGTAGAAAATACGATGTGTTTAACCCGAGGTTGGATTGAGTTGTGATGTAAACCTGCCCGGAACCGCCCGGCTGTCCAGTAGTCACAACAATACCTATCCAATGTGAGAGGTTAAACATGGAGCCCAATAAGGACCCGAGGTTAGACTGAGTTGTGGCGTAAGACTGCCCGGAACCAACCGGCAACAGGCAGCCACAACAATACCTGTCTAATGTGAGAGGTCAGGGCCTTAATAAGACAATTAAGGCTGAGTCAGGATTGTTAGGATTAAGTGGACTAAAGACTTAATCAAAATGGAACATGCTAAACTAAACGGACTGGTGGGGGTTAGGTTAGAAACACTTAACCAACTTAGCATGTTGGCTAGAGATAGAAAACCTAGTAACGGGGGACCCTTTTCAGCAGTAACCCTAAAAGGTGTATCATGATACCCTGAAACTAGGCAGGGTGGGGCACGATTACTGGGCTGATTGTAAGAGGTCAAAGCGACGGCGGTGGTGTAGCAGTGTAGGTTCTAACGGTGTGCGGGCGTGCACGCACTCCGGCGCAGAAAAATAAAGCACTGGGCACCAGTAGCATACCTGTGCATTCTAAGGTTGTGTCGGGCCGCTGCCATGGGACTTGATACACCCCATGGTGGGACCAGCATTGGTAACTACAGACATCGGGGGCCGTAAGACACATGTAACTATGCGAGTAGGAGCCGATTATCATTGAATGGATCACATCACCCTGATTATGGGGTGTCAGTAGGAAATTGGTTTATATGGGTTCAGAGATTAACATGGGGTATGATAGTATATTCGACCCTAGACAACTTAACCAAGTTATAATGCATGCCCACTTCTTGTTTATACTTATCATACCCAGTTCTTTATTCATAGACAAAATAGTACTAGACTTACTCAGGCTTTATGTCTGACTCTACTTTTCTTTCGTCTTCTTTCTTCCGTTTCCCCCCCCCCCCCAGGTCCTCAGGGAGGGAACACAGCAGCTTGACCAGCCTTACCATCCAGCTTGAAGAAGAAGAGAAATGTATTGCTTGGACTTTCCTGCTTTGAACTATGGCTTTGGACAATCCACTATGGGGCTTTTGCAGTTCATCTATGTTTTATTTATGCTTCTTTAAAAATAATGTACTCAAGACAGATTATGAAAGTGTTATGTTATGTTTTTGGAAAGGATGTTGTTGTAACACGTATTTGACTTTATGAAATAAAATTTGTTGTTCTTCCGCTGTTTACAAATATGTGTTCTTATATCTGTCTTGTATATCTGTGACTTGTACTTATAAACCTCCACCAAAATTAGGGCATTCCCTTTGAGAGTGACCCTAACGGAGGTGGGGTGTTTCAAAAATATTCCTTTTTGTCAATATAGAGTAGTTAAACAAAAATATTCAATTTTGTCAATATAGTTTAGTTAAACAAAAATATCCATTTTTGCCAATATAGTTTAGTTGAACAAAAACATTCATTTATGTTAATTAGTATAGTTGAAATAAAAATATACATTTTCATCAAATCATAAAAGTTGAAACCAATTTGTCGCTTTTGTAAAATTATCAAAGTTGAAACCAATTTGTCGCTTTTGTCAAATTATCAAAGTTGAAACCAATTTGTCGCTTTCGTCAAATTATCAAAGTTGAAACCAATTTGTTGCTTTTGTCAAATTATCAAAGTTAAAACCAATTTGTCACTTTTGTCAAATTATAATAGTTGAAGCCAAATTTGTCACTTTTGTCAAAATGTAACAGTTGAAACAAAATTGGCATTTTTGTCAAAATATAATGGTTAGAACAAAAATTACATTTTTGTTAATTTGAATTGAGTTAGAACAAAAATTACATTTTTGTCAAATAGATTTGTGTTAAAACAATAATATCGTTTTTGTTAAATAGAAATTGTAAACAAAAAAATTATCATTTTTATTTGTTATGTTGAATTGAAAAATGTAAACAAATAAACACATCACTTTTTTTTTTTTTTGAATTAGAATTGTCGACAAAACAAATATATCACTTTTATTTGTTTTGTTGAATTAGAATTGTCGACAAAACAAACATATCACTTTTATTTGTTTTATTGAATTAGAATTATCGACAAAACAAACATATCACTTTTATTCGTTTTCTTGAAAAGTTCGCGTTTCGAAATCGTAACTTTAAACGAAGATTCTGAAAGATCCGGCCGTTGGATTTTCCCAAAACTGGAACCGTTAGGTTCGCTTTGGGAAGATCTTTCCAACAGTATGGGATTTGTTAAAAATCCAACGATTAGTTTTCAAGAAATGTGTAAATCAAATTTAGGTAAAAACAGCGCCAGGGTCGCCTATTGACCCGAAGCGTCGTTGAATTAAATTGGACTATTTTTACATAAATAAAAATAGCGATAAATCATTATAAAACAATATTAATGATATGAAATGATTTTAAATTATAATTATGCGAGAATTATTTGAAAGGCCGAGTTCAGTCTCATTTCAAATAATTATATGACGATTTAAAGTCGAAGACATTGAAGACGGTGATTGAAAACCAGCGATCTTCACATGGAATGGATGACTACTGATGCCCTGGACTGATTTGCTCCTAGGAAAGGGTTACAGTGGTAGTTGTCCGAACGTACTTGTTGATTGTTCGGATAAGCAAGCACCTCTCTTCCGTATTGGACATACGTGACGAGGAATAAGGTGTCTCCGGTTTCGTTCAGACCCAGAACGGACTTGTAAATGGATGTGTGTCTGACGTTGGATTTCATTCTATAAAAATTGATTTCTATTCAATTTATATCTGTTTTGGTGGCGGAGAATTTATTCTCTTGCTTAACACCCTTCTCTGAGACGCACGAGCTCAGAGGGTATATATTGGTAGTTATCGATTGCATGGCGTGGATTGTCAATGTGGGATGCCAAGATGCAAATGATCGAGGCTTTTGTTGAAAAGCAGGGCCTTGTGGTTGATGATCAAAGCATGGCCTGTTTAGGCATAGCTTTGTGTATAGCGTTACTTCGCGAGCCTCACACCCCGGTATGAGTCAAAAACGGGACAAGGGAACGCATGGAGTGCACACGTTTCTTTCTAGCTAGAAGTGGTATCAGGGTTTTACAAGCCCTGACATTTTACTTATGTGGATTATGGATTACGATGCCTCGGTTATATTGGTCGATAGTGACCAATTTATAGGTTCAATAGGACCGGGAAGCGTGTGTTCCGGAATTGCCAATCCACTAAAGAATTTATGGACCGGCCCTGCAGGATCCAAGGGTTGCTTGTAGGTGTGATCCTGAGACATTTGCTAGAGTGTCTCGAATCGGTAAGGAGATCGTTCCTAGCCTTGACTCATGATGGAAATCCAACTTCCAATACGACATCATGCGGTTTTGATTGTAGAACTAGTATGGCGACATAGTAGGATGGGGTACTATGCCGTCTATGATTGATACATTATGATTGAAAATGTTTATGAACCTATATACACTAATAATAATATCAAATCCGTTTTATCGTATCAAGCATTTTTGACCATTATAAGGTAAAACTCTATCCTCCGGTTTGCGTTGCATTGTGTGATGGGACTTGAGTCTTATAATGGTTTCATTTTTCTAAAAAGCATTGCATTGTTTAACGATTTACTTTATTTATGCACTGGCAATCCAATGGAGTAAACCCGTTCCACGTTAGCGGCGTGGTCCTGTGATTGACCTTATTATTAGATAAGTTAAGTAAGATTTCTCATACCAGTCCCATGACTGACTCGTAGTTTGTTTCACTTTGCAAACTCGGGTGCCCTCTTTTCCACACGGGCAGTCGAGTAGCTTATTTTTGCAGATATATTGAGTAGGATTCTGGATTGAAGCTTAAAGCTGTGTCCAGAGCATTGAAAGTCTTCCGCTCCATTGTTTTAAATTCATTGTAAATTATCTTCCGCTGTGGTATTTATTTCGATGTACTCTGATATTTTGTACTCTGATGTAACATTATTATAATGTTTATAAAGGTCTTATGTTATTTGTTCTAATGTGTTGTATTCCCAGAGTTAGCGTATTCGGGTTTTTGAACGGTCTTGGTCGATTTAGCGATCGATTTGGTCCGAGCAAAATCCGAATCGTTACAGTTGGTACCAGAGCTTTGGTTAGCTCAAATCTTTGGGTTACAACTCGTTAGAACTGAACAAAAGACTCATTAGAGGTAGGATTAGTAATATCCTACACAAGAATACTCATTAGTGATAGGATCGGTAGCATCCTGGAATGAGAAAACTCGTTAGAGATGGGGTTATAAATGCCCTAGAATGAGTTGAGAGTAACAAATTTATAATTAACGTATTTGTGATCAAATGTATAATCTGATCTTAGAAAATATGATTTTGAATATATAAAAGTTATATATATTTAAAAAGTTAATCACCTAATCGATTGCTGGTTGTGATGTTTGATAATTAGTTTAATTAATTGAAATATTAGAATGATAAATTAATAAAACCAATATATAAAGGAATGATAAATTTAGCTAAATAAAATTTAATATTAAAACTGAATTGAAAATTGATTAGAATTGAAAGTTGAGTTGATTAATTAGAACAACTTTCAGCTCTGTTCCTTTTCGAGGACGAAAAGATTTTAAGTGGGGGAGATTGTAACAACCCGGAATTTTGGAACCAATTTAAAAATTTTATTTTAGAAATTTTAGTGAATTTTAAATATTTAAAATAATTTATTTTAAATAATAACGATTAAAAATTTATCTAAATCGAAGTTAGAACGAATAAATTTATTTTAATTATAAAAGGAGTTAGAAATAGCGTGTTATTTGAAAATTTGAATTTGAACTTTGGCTGAATGTACATGATTCAAAATAAATCGGATTTTAGTCAAACCAAAAATATTAGAATATATTTAAAAATATCTTTCCAACGAATGCGAAAAATTGAAATTTCATAGCGGGATTCAAGAGTTGTGGCCAGTTGAATATTCATAATAGTCGCTATAGAATTTAATTTAATATATAGCCCTTATAAATAGCCATTTTGCAAGCGAACTCCGTTTTCGATGAAACCACTTTGGTTGGATCTGGAATGTCAATTTATTGCAAGATTTCAATTTTCATAATTTTTGGAATTAATATGTGAGCGTGGCATAAGAAAATGTGTTTTGTCAATTTCAGTCCATTTGGATCGAACAGAAAAGGGCCATTTTTCAAGCGGTCTCCAAATTCATCGAAATTAATTTTGTTAGGACCATATCGTCCAAACATAACAAGAAATAATTTTTTTTGGAATTTTTAGAGTTAGTATGTGGTCCCGGTAAATTTAAATGTACGTTCAAATTTAATAATTAAATGATTTATATTTTAAAATAAAGAAAACTGGGCTGAGATGATCACATGGGCTGACGGGACCTAGGCCATAGTGTCCGGAATGGGGGTATTTGGCTAGGGGCATCCTTCGTTGGACTGAAATTGGAGTTATTAAGGAGTAACGGGTTTTTTTTGTAAATGTGAACTTTTAATATTATAATATTATAAATAGCAAAGTCCTTAAACCCTAAACCTATTCTTTGGCCACCGCCAGTTCATTTTTAATGGTCTGATTCATCCCAACTTTGATCTCCATTATTTCCCAATCCAAGCAATAATTCCTAAAAATCCATAAGACAAAATCGTAAAGCTCTCTGAGATGTACAAGTTGAACGATCACGATCGGGAATAAGGGCTTCTGGTGATCGGAATTCTGCCTAGAAGTGGCGCCGGTTGCAGGGATTGCGAGCAGAAGGATCCACCGAGTTGCCCCATTCTTAGCGCGCAGGGGGAGGAAGTGGAGGCGGTTTGGGTGATCACCTCGGATCGGCGGCCGATTCAGTGTAGGGGGTGCGATTTAAGCTTGATGAAGTCAGAGTAGGGTTTTGAAGCCTTCCAGGAAGAAGACGTATTGGAGATGGTTAAGTAAATTATTAATTAATTAATTTAATTATAATTTAAATTGTTTAAGATTTAAAAGTCATAACTTATTCAAATCTAATCAGAATTTGATGAAACAGAAAGCGTTGGAACCGTAAATTCCAGATTTACGTGATGGAACAAACTGGGACAAGAACAGAAGCAGTTGGAATTTCTAGTAAAATTAAATGTTGTTTAGTTTTATTAAAATCAACGGATCAAGGTGAGAAATTCTATTCTTTTATTTATATAATTAAAATTTGTTAATCATAATTTTAGTGTTACACATGCGCTGTAATATTATGCTGAATGTCATACGTGATTTGATCGGTGATTGGTGTGTTCTGTAGATCTGCTAAAAATTAACATTGGTGCTAAATAGAGAATTGGATAAAATCAAATTATCATTTTGCTTGTTAGATTATCAAATTAACATTGAATTGTTCAAAATAAAAATAAAAACATTGATTTTTATTTGTCGAATTTAACATTGGATTGTTCACAAATAAAAACATTGATTTTTATTTGTCAAATTTAACATTGAATTGTTCACAAATAAAAACATTCATTTTTATTTCTCAAATTTTACATTGAATTTGTAAAAAATTAAAATAGTCATTTTTATTTGTTATGTGAAGGATAGATATTTGTATGCAAATAAATTTACATTTTTAATTGTCATGCTGAGATTAGAAAATGTTTGCAAATAAGAATACTCCTTTTGATTTGTCATTAGAGAACATAGAAATGTTATGTCAGATAAAAATATCATTTTATTGAAATTGTCATATTTAACAAATTAGAATTGTTAAATTATAATTGTCAGGTTTAACAAGTTAGAATTGTTAAATTATGTTAACGATAAAATTTACAATTTTTATCGTATATGTAGAAAGGATTAAAAATATTAATATTAATTTTTGTCAATATAGAGTAGTTAAACAAAAATATTCATTTTTGTCAATATAGAGTAGTTAAACGAAAATATTCATTTTCATCAATATAGAGAAGTTAAACGAAAATATTAATTTTTGTCAATATAGAGTAGTTAAACAAAAATATTCATTTTTGTCAATATAGAGTAGTTAAACAAAAATATTCCTTTTTGTTAATATAGAGTAGTTAAACAAAAATATTCATTTTTGTCAATATAGTTTAGTTAAACAAAAATATCAATTTTTGCCAATATAGTTTAGTTGAACAAAAACATTCATTTTTATCAATTAGTATTGTTGAAATAAAAATATACATTTTTGTCAATCATAAAAGTTGAAGCCAATTTGTCGTTTTTGTCAAATTATAAAAGTTGAAACCAATTTGTCGCTTTTGTCAAATTATCAAAGTTGAAACCGAATTGTCGCTTTTGTCAAATTATCAAAGTTGAAACCAGTTTGTCGCTTTTGTCAAATTATCAAAGTTGAAACCAATTTGCCGCTTTTGTCAAATTATCAAAGTTAAAACCAATTTGTCACTTTTGCCAAATTATAATTGTTGAAACCAAATTTGTCACTTTTGTCAAAATGTAACAGTTGAAACAAAATTGGCATTTTTGTCAAAATATAATGGTTAGAAAAAAAATTACATTTTTGTTAATTAGAATTGAGTTAGAACAAAAATTACATTTTTGTCAAATAGATTTGTGTTAAAACAATAATATCGTTTTTGTTAAATAGAAATTGCAAAAAAAAATTATCATTTTTATTTGTTATGTTGAATAGAAAAATGTAAACAAATAAACACATCACTTTTATTTGTTTTGTTGAATTAGAATTGTCGACAAAACAAACATATCACTTTTATTTGTTTTGTTGAATTAGAATCGTCGACAAAACAAACATATCACTTTTATTTGTTTTATTGAATTAGAATTGTCGACAAAACAAACATATAACTTTTATTCGTTTTGTTGAATTAGAATTGTCGACAAAACAAACATATCACTTTTATTTGTTTTGTTTAATTAGAACTGTCGACAAAACAAACATATCACCTATATTTGTTTTGTTGAATTAGAATTGTCGACAAAACAAACATATCACTTTTATTTGTTTTGTTGAATTAGAATTGTCGATAAAACAAAGTTATCATTTTTATTGTTTTATTGAAATGGATTTGTCGACAAAACAAAGTCATCATTTTTATTGTTTTGTTGAAATAGATTAGTTGAATCAAAATATACATTTTTGTCAAAATTTACATTTTTGTTAAAATAGACTAGTTGAAACAAAATATGCATTTTTGGTCAAAATAGATTGGTTGAACCAAAATATTTAATTTCAACAAAATATAATAGTGGAAACAAAATTTTACATTTTGTCAAAATATGATGGTTGAAAACAAAATTTACATTTGTGTTAAATAGATTTGAGGTAAAACAAAAGTAACATTTTTGGTTAAATAGGTTTGTGTTAAGGCAAAAATATTAATTTTTGTTGAAATAGAATTGTCAACTAAAATGAAAAGACCATTTTTGTTCATTTTGTTAAACTAGAATTGTTAACAAAATGAAATTATCACTTATGATCATTTTGTTAATCTAGAATTGTCAACATAAAAGAAATCATCACTTATATTCATTTATTAAACTAGAATTGTTAACAAACTGAAATCATCACTTTTTAATCGTTTTGTTAAACTAGAATTGTCAACAAAATGAATGAATCATTTTTTTATGATTTTGTTGAAAAAGAATTGTCAACAAAAGATGAAAATATCATTTTTATGGAAATTGCATATATTAGAATTTGTATGCAATTCAAAGAATCATTTTTATTGAAAATGCGCACATTAGGATTTGTATGCAAGATAAAATATCAGTTTTTGTGAAATGCAAACATTAGAATTTGTATGCAAGATTAGAATATTATTTTATTGTCAATATACATATTAGAATTTGTGTATATATTAAAGTGACATTTTTATTGTCAATATACACATTAGAGTTTGTGTATATATTAAAGAGACATTTCTATTACATATATACACATTAGAATCTGTGTATAAATTAAAGAGACATTTTTATTGTCAGAAGATATATTAGAGTTTGTATGCAAATTAAAATAAACATTTTTATGTGTGTCATGTCATGCATTGAAACTATATATACAAATAAAATATTTCCTTTTATTCGTTGAAGTATAAAATAGAAACTGCCCTCAAATAACGACAATAAAAATTATCTTTTTTCTTGTCATTAGTAAGATGTCATGTAAATAAAATACCTATTTATTTGACATTATGAACATGTAGATATGATATGCCAATAAAACATTCTTTTATTTGGCGTGTTAAATACGTTGGTGGAATCGTCAAATGATTTATATATATATATATATATATATAATTATATATATATATATATATATATATATATATATATAAATTAAAATTAAACGAATCGGGCGCAGTAGTTCGCGTTTCGAAATCGTAACTTTAAACGATGATACTGAAAGATCCGGCCGTCGGATTTTCCCAAAACCGGAACCGTTAGGTTCGCTTTGGGAAGATCTTTCCAACAATATAGTATTCGTTAAAATCCAACGGTTAGATTTCGAGAAAGTGTAAATCAAATTTAGGTAAAAAATAGCGCCAGGGTCGCCCATTGACCCGAAGCGTCGTTGAATTAAATTGGACTATTTTTATATAAATAAAAATAGCGATAAATCGTTATAAAACAATATTAACAATATGAAACGATTTTTAATTATAATTATGCGAGAACTATTTGAAAGACCGAGTTTAATCTCATTTCAAATAATTATACGATGATTTAAAGTCGAAGACATTGAAGACGGTGATTGAAAACTGGCGATCTTCACATCGAAGGGATGACTACCGATGCCCTGGTATGATTTGCTCCTAAGAAAAGGTAACAGTGGTAGTTGTCCGGATGTACTTGTTGACTGTCCGGATAAGCGAGCACCTCTCTTCCGTATTGGACATACGGGACAAGGAATAAGGTGTCTTTGGTTTCGTTCAGACCCAGAACGGACTTGTAAATGGATGTGTGTCTGACATTGGATTTCATTCTATGTAAATTGATTTCTATTCAATATATATCTGTTTTGGTGGCGGAGAATTTATTCTCTTGCTTAACACCCTTCTCTGAGACGCATGAGCTCAGAGGGTATATTGTAATGGCTGGATTTTTTTCTAGCATCTGATATTCATTTTAATAAGGAAATTAAAATGTATCTAGAGAACTCAACCAATTTAAAATATGTATAATCACTTATATGTATATACTTATATGATTTATACTATAATTTAATATATACGAGATATATTGAATATGAATGTTTTAACAACTTAAGAAAATATTTGAATCACTTTTTATAACACTAGGAAGTGTAGGGAAGCTTGCAACATGAAATAAATATAGCAATTCCTATTTTACAACTAGTTTGTATAAGTTGTCATATACATAGAAATCCATACAAGTTATAAAGAGCTAAACTCTTATATATATATATATATATATTTATTTATATATACATATATATGAGTAGATAAGGGATATGTCATGATAAAGGGTATATGTATATATCTCTATATATATACATATATATATACTACGGCCAAGAATGTATATAAGCAATTATATACACCAAATCATTTACTAAAAGATATAGGATTAAAACCAGAGCAAGATCAAGTCTAGACTCCATCACCTTAACCATAAAAGTGGATTAAACTATCTCATAATTCCCCTACACATAATATTTGCGGCATAGTAAGAATGCAAAACAAATATCAAGAGAGAAAATATCCATTCTCTTGTGTTTTGATTGGAAGGATTGAGTCTTGCATTTAATGAAAGCAAGCCTTGCATTTAATGCAAGCATAGGGTCATATACTTAGTAGAGAGGTTGGTAGAAAAATCTCTTGTGGAAAGTACTTTAAGCTTGCTGTGTATATTGTGATCCATTCGAATGAGAGAGAAAGGGGTAGGTAGGAGATGTGGCTTTTTACTATTAAAAACATCAGGGAGAAACTATAGTTTAAGGAGAAAGTGGCCTATATATACCACTCCATTTGCATGCTTTCTCTTTTACGCAAACTCAAAAAACTTTTGCTGAGATTAAGATCCATTTTCAAGCAAGAATTCAAGAGCTAGTTACAAGTGAGTAAACACTCACTAGTCATGTTGATTTCAAGTTTACAGTAAAACAGTTTTGATGCTTTCATGTTCATATATATCAATGCAAGTATATCATGTTAATATCAACCTTGTAGATGCTAGAACACCAAGTATATATCATCAGTATACCATGTTTACAAGTCACCGTAGATTAAGTAATGAGTTCATCTTTGAACTTGATCAAAAAGAAATACTGCTGTCAAGAACAAACACCTCTGTTATTTGCAACTACACCTGATGATCTCAAGACACCAACTATACAAGTATATGCAGTAGCAATATGTATACTAAAACATCTACAACCATTTAGAAAGTATTAAGCATAAAGAACTTGCTTTGAAAAACCAAGAACAGCAGAGAACAGTTTTATTCTCTGTCTCAAACCAAACACTCGAAATGTTCAAACATCATAGAATCGAATTACAGGTTTGTGAATGAAATCAACAAGACAAAAGATGATTTTTAAAAGTGTTGTCATGATTTTAAACGTTGGGATGAGAGAGAGAGGTTGAGATGGACGGAAATGGCATTTTCGCCAAAATCCGATGATCAACGTCGATGATGGCCAAACCGTGGAGCGTGGAGGAGCGTGAGACTTTGGGGATCATAGGAAAAATACCAATTGATTTTTCCAGCGAGTGGATTGAGCTAACGAGCTCGATTTACATTTTTGAAGGCAAAATGGGTCCGAGTATTTGAAGAGGTCGTGTGGGGTCCCCAGGGGGTCGAGTGGGCCAGGGTGTGGGGTGGAGCAGCGTTGGGAGATGGCGGAGCTATTGGCGGCGGTGCGAGGTCGTCAGGTGATCGGAGATGGTCAGACGAGGTGGGTTTACGTGGGGGTATTTCAAAGCAGGTTTCGGTTTAAAAACGAATAGGAGTGATTTTGAGGAGGAGACGACTGGAGGTGGTGGTGATTGGTCGTAGATGATCGGTGGTGACAACGACACTTGTGGGTGGTGGTTCGAAGGCCCTACGGTGGCGGGTGGTGCTGTGTACGTGCACAGCCGTGCACGTTGGAGCAGGAGATCAAAGAAGAAAAGGGGGAGAAGAAGAAGGAGTTGGCACGATGAAAATGGGGTAATACACCGATGGATCACCCTGGTTTTTCGAATTTGGCACGAGGTCGGGCACGTTGGCTTGGCAAGGGCTGGCGCTTGGATTTCATAGCGATACACCGTGGTTTTTGAGCTGATCCATGAGTCTGGCACGAGTTCTTGGCACACCAGATTTGGCTTGACAAATACAAGTCGAGAATCGTTTTAAAAGGGCAAGAATTTAATTTAATCAATTTTTAATTAAATTTAATAAATAAATATAATTATTCAGTAATTAATTTATTTAATTAAAAATAGAGTTTTATTTAAATATGGCATAAACCAGTGAATCGGTCAAGACGACAGTGAGGTCCCAGAATCGAGTTGTTCGAAGAAGTTCGTCGAGTTAGAACTTGAGTTTTAAAAGATAATTTAATTTAAATAAATTATAAAACAATTTATTTAAGTTTTAAATACAAGAAATTAATTGTGTACGACATACACACTGCAACAGATAAATGATAAAGGATATTTTTCATATCCGAGATGAACCAGAGAATTTTATATTTTATATATAAAATAAATACAGAATGAGTAAACTAAAGACAAGTAACTGAAAATAAATTATCGACTATAAAAGATATTTCGTACACCGTTTCGAAGAGGCCGGAATTTACATTTCCACTTCGACTCGAATATTTCGACGTATAGCGGGAATCGATAAAGATAAAGAATGCAAGCACTAGTTCCAAACTAGTATCTACGGTCTGTTCAATCCCAGAACAGATCCGAACAGTCGGGTGTCTGACAATGTATATCGATCAGATTTTACACATCGACTTTACATAAATGTATTATGTTGGTGGCAGAGAGATTCGTTTCTTTAGCCTTATACCCAGAATATGTTTGTGGAAACAAATGAGTGATCTGTCAGATAGGACGGTGTGATATTCAAAGACGTTGAAGAATAATCCGTCAAACGGTAACGTGACTTAAAACCTCACAACCCGAGAAAGACAATAGTTGGGCTAGGCAGCGTGGCTAGTTGGGTCATACCCAAGCAGGGTATATTATCACCATCTAGAGTAACTCCTTTTGTTTCTCAATCTATTTTCATTACTGTTACCTTCGGTAATCGGTGGGTCATCCCCAACCGTGGAGGTGGTAATATATTCGTTACACTCAAGCTAAATGAGTGGACGGTCATGTGTGGCCGGGTTGCAGGATGTTCTTGTTGAACCCCAGTGTATCTCCTCTAGAGTACACTGATCGGTGGGTGCTCCCATACCCTGTCAGTTAGAAACCAAATTCCAATACGCGCTTGACGGTTTTTAGATTTTATTCTATGTACGTGAACGTGAGATGCAAGCGATTCACTAAATGGTATTTATTTGATAAATACTATAGTAAAATATATCAAACGTTTTGATATCCAAATACAAGGGTCGTTTCCATATGTTAGTTATGGATTGGGCTTAAGTTCTCGAAAGTTATTAAATCAGTTAATACCTGACACCTTATTCCCTACCCCCTGTTACATCTTTTTAACTATGTTTACTCACACCAGTCCCCTGACTGACCCGGAGTTTATTTTCTGTGTTTCCCCTAAACTCTTGGGTACTCATAATATTTATTATGAGTAGACAAGTAATTCAGGTAGGCAAATGGAACCTTACGAAGTTCAAGTTGCAGGACAAGTCTAGTAGTTTAACTACACCTATGTATCCAGTTAGATTTGTATTTCCATATCATGATGTATCATTATATAAATGTACTATGATGATGTAAGTTGTTGATGTATTATGATGTACCAGACCCTATGATGTAATGTATTTGTATTTTTAAATTCCGCTGTGAGATTTCTGATAACTTCTTATTTCTTCTATTCTATTATTTCTATCTTTTCTATCTCATCTTCTAATTTCTTTCAATAATGACACGGTTTTCGGAGGGTCGAAAATCGCGCCGTTACAGTTGGTATCAGAGCCAGGTTCTTCGGAAACTTTTAGGCTTTGGAATAGTGAGAGAGCGTATTTCTACTAAAAACTATATTTTAATATAGGTAGATCGTAGTTACTTAGGTAATCCCTTGACATATTTTTCCGATGAGTCACTAATTTTCAATCCGTGTACTCAGGGAGTTGAAAATGAGTTCTCGTGGAGGAAGAGGCCGAAGAGCAAGCGGAGCAACTACGACAAACGGACACACTGTTAACCAGACCCAAGTGGATACTACTGAAGTAATCCGAGCACCAACTCAGCCTAACTTTGCTATGGTCTGTAAGAATTACACAACCCTGGGAGGAAGGATTTTCAGAGGTACTGAATCACTGGTCGGAGTCCAAGCATGGATTAGATCATGTGAGAAGATTTTTAAAGGACTGAGGTTGGATGACGAGCATAAGCGTCTCTTAGCTTCATGGAATCTGGAAGGAGCCGCAGCAATATGGTGGGATGCCCAGACTGCCAACACCCCTGAGGAAAACTTTACTTGGGCCATGTTCAAAGAAGCTTTTGAAGGTCAGTATCTACCTGCTACTGGAAGGACCAGGATGTACCGAGACTTCATTGACTTAAAGCAGGACAGCATGTCTGTCGCTGAGTACGAAAACCAGTTCAACGCACTTTCAATCTTTGGACCGGAACTGATAAATACTCTTTTGAAAAAGAACGAGATGTTTGTGGCTGGTCTTAGAGACAATATGCAAGGAAGGATGATGGGACATTTAAAGGATCCATTTGTGGAACTAGTGGACCTAGCACTCAGATATGAGGCACTAGATACCAAGAAACCAGGAACGAGGATCCAGGCTGGGGAGACGAGTGGGGTGAATGCCATGAAAAGAAAGGTCAACCCAGATTGGAATGCTAATCAGGGCCCAGCTAAGACGGGGCAACAGACTGTGGAAGGTAAATTTAAGAATGTAGTGTGTCACAACTGCAAGCAGAAGGGACACATTGCACGTTTCTGTAAACAAAAGGGGAACCAGAAACCCCAGCAATACCCACAACAGCAACAGAAACCCCAGCAATACCCGAGGCAGCAAGTCAAACCTCAGCAACAGAATCAGAACCAAAACCAGAACCAGAACCATAATCAAAGAAACGCGATGGTAGTGAAGAACCTCTGTTTCAACTGTCAGCAACCAGGACACATGGTGAAAGACTGTCCATTGATGAAGAGGGCACCACAGCCTAGGGTTTTTACAATCAAAGATGAACCGTCTACTTCTCAGAATGTGAAAGGGAAGGGAGTGCTGGAAGGTACTTTACAGTTTAATGGAATTTGCCTTCGTGTTTTATTTGATACCGGTGCTTCACACAGTTTTATTTCAACCGAAAACATAGATCGGTTTGACCTTAAACCAATTATATCACCAAATCCCATTTGCGTATCAAACCCCATAGGGGGGAAAACTGAGCTTAAAATGTGTTGTGAGGATATAACTCTCTTATATCTCTCACACTCTTTTCGATTTGACTTCTATGTTCTAGACTTCAAAAGTTTCAATTTTATACTTGGATTAGACTGGTTAAGCAAATTCCAAGCCAAGATAAAATGTGATAGAGAAATCATAACCCTTATAACTAGCTTAGAGCGAAAAGCTAGAATAACGTGTGGGAAACCGGGAATTCACACGTGTAGTTTTCTATACGCTTTAGAAGCACCTCAAGAAAGTCTCGACACGTTGGAAGTGGTAAGAGAATTCAAAGACGTATTCGAGGAAGTCGAAAGTTTACCTCCGCATCGAGAAATTGAATTCCGAATTGATTTAGTCCCAGGAGCTAGACAAATGATTCAACCAAAGAGACGGATGGCTCCCAAGGAAGTTCAGGAATTAGAGAAACAAACTCGGGATTTGCTGAGTAAAGGCTTAATCCGACCTAGTTTTTCTAGTTGGGGCTCTGCAGTAGTTTTTGTAGTAAAGTCTGATGGATCCTTACGACTGTGTGTAGACTACCGAGAATTAAATAAAGTAACCATCCGAAATAGATACCCATTACCTAGAACTGATGATATTTTCGACCAATTACATGGAGCAACGGTATTCTCCCAGATGGATTTAGCAACGGGATTTCACCAATTGAGAATTTCTGAAGATTGCATCCCTTAACAGCATTCAGAGGCCCGGATTTCTTTTATGAGTGGTTGGTTATGCCATTCGGACTAACCAACGCACCAGCCTTCTTCGTAGATCTGATGAACAGAGTCTTTAGGGATATTCTTAATAAATTCGTTCTCGTTTTCATTGACGATATTTTATTCTTTTCAAAAACCGAAGAAGAGCATCGTGGTCATCTTAGAGTAGTGCTAGAAACTCTAAGAAAACACGTGTTGAAGGCAAAGTTTTCAAAATGCCACTTTTGGAAATCGGAAGTGAGATTTTTGGGGCACATAGTAAACGGAGATGGGATATCAGTAGACCCAGTTAAAGTAAATGCAATACAACTATGGAAACGACCTCAAACACCAACAGATATTCGTAGTTTCCTAGGACTGGCGGGATACTATCGAAGATTTATCCAAGACTACTCCAAAATATCGTCACATCTGACCAAGTTAACAAAGAAGGACCAAAAGTTTATTTGGGACCCAAAGTGTGAAAAATCGTTTCAAGAACTAAAAGAAAGATTAACGGAAGCACCAGTATTAGCTGTTCCCGATGGAACGAGCGAATTTACTGTTTACACCGATGCCTGTAGAAGGGGAGTGGGAGCGGTGTTAATGCAGAAGGGACAAGTGATTGCGTATGCAAGTAGGCAGTTAAAGATTCACGAGATGAATTACGCAACTCACGACTTGGAGTTATTGGCAGTTGTTTTCGCATTGAAGATATGGAGACATTATCTGCTAGGTGGGAAATTCATACTTTTCACCGACCATAAATCATTGAAGTATCTGTTTACTCAAAAAGATTTAAATCTAAGACAACAGCGGTGGTTGGAATTTCTTGCAGCATATGACTTAGATATCATTTATACACCGGGAAAAGCGAACGTAGTGGCAGATGCCTTGAGTAGAAATGCGGTATTATCACTTTTGGAAGTCACCCCGACTCTCCAAGAAAGGATAATGAGTAATCAAGAATGGGATGCCAAACTGGAAAAGATTATTCGAGGAGTCACAAACGGAAAAGATACTGACTTCGAGTTGGACAATCAAGGAGTATTGAGAATAAACGGCAGATTATGCGTACCTGATGTGGATGGGATAAGACAGGAAGTTTTAAAAGAATGCCATGCATCAAAGTTGAGCATCCATCCAGGAATTCATAAAATGAATCACGATATGAGACGAGTATTCTGGTGGTCAGGAATGAATAAAGATATCATTACTTTCGTAAATGAGTGTCTATGTTGTCAGCAAGTCAAGGGAGACCATCAAAAGACTGCTGGACTATTACGGCCATTAGAGATCCCTAACTGGAAGTGGGAAATGATATCGATGGACTTCATCGATGGTTTGCCAAGAACAAGGAGAGGCTACGAAGGGATTTGGGTAATCGTAGATCGGTTAACTAAGAGTGCGCACTTTATTCCAGTGAAACCAACGCGCACTGCCATAACATTAGCCGAAGTATTCATGAAAGAGATAGTACGACTGCACGGTATTCCAACGAACATTGTAAGCGACAGAGATGCCATTTTTACAAGTAGATTTTGGGAAGCTTTGCAGAGAACATTGGGAACTAGATTAAATTTAAGCACAGCTTACCATCCTCAAACGGACGGTAAGACGGAAAGAGTTAATCGTGTATTGGAGGATCTTCTAAGAGCGTGTATTTTAGATTTTGGAGGATCGTGGGAAGATCATTTACACCTAGTAGAATTTTCGTATAATAACAGTTATCAGGCAAGTATACAAATGGCACCATATGAAGCATTATATGGAAGACCTTGTAAAGCGCCTGCATGTTGGGTAGAGTCCGGAAACAAATTGGTACTTGGTCCGGATATGATACGAGAGGCGGCAGAGAAAGTGGAATTAGTGAAGCTGAGGATGAAAGAAGCCCAGGATCGCCAGAAAAGCTATGCCGATCAAAGGAGAAGAGATTTAGTATTCGAAATAGAGGATCTAGTTTTTGTGAAGGTCTCACCAATGAAGGGAGTAGTAAGATTTGGGAAATATGGAAAGTTAGCACCGAGATATGTTGGACCTTTCCGTGTCTTAGAGAGAATCGGTTTTCAAGCATATAAAGTTGAATTACCAGAATATATAGCGGGAATTCATAACGTATTTCACGTATCACACTTGAGAAAATGCATGCACAATCCATCATTAATTCTGGAACCCTCTGTTCAGCAAGAGATAGAGATTGAGCCAGACTTGACAGTGATCAGACATCCATTCAGTATTGTTGACCGAGAGGAAAGCAACTTCGCAACAAAGTAGTGAGGCTATTAAAGATCCAGTGGAGCAAAAACCCGAAAGACTGTACATGGGAGACCGAGAAGCAGATAAAGAAATTATACCCAGATTTTCCTACGGGTTAGGTATGATTTACTTTGGTATGGTTAAAATGTAAGAAAATTTCGATTTCAACATTTCCGTGAGCATTTGTATATGTGTGTTATAGATTCAGTTTATTTGGACTTATGAACTCTCTGGTATGTTTACATCACTGATGAGTTCTATTTTCTTGTTTACTGTTAGATGGCACCAGTATGGAAGACCACGGCAAGAAAGAGGTTGACACCACTCCAGTTCCTTATGCTACAAGCAAAGAGACAAAGGATAGGGGATTCCGACAACAACCGAGAGAGATCACCCATCGACGACGAAGGTACACACATATCATCAGAAGGATCAGTGCAGGGCATGAACGGACCAATGGAACAACATGAAGGACACCAAGACTTTAATAATGAGGATGATGCGATAGAAGAAGATGAAAGTGTTGACGGTTATGGTGAAGGAGATGAGGGTGGCGATGAAGAAGAATATGAGAAAGAATATGAAGAAGAATATGAAGAGGATTATAAAGAAGAATTTGAGGAAGAAGAAGACCAAGTTGTTCCGGGAACCCCAGTCATTTTCCCGGGAACCCCAGACCCCAGTCATGGCTACAGGAAACCAGCAAGAAGAGCTGGTAGCCCAAAGGACAGAAATATGGAACAGATTGGAACAAGTTCTCGTAGAGTTTCGTGTGGCAGGAGGAGGAGTACAAGTATTCGGTGAGTTTGGATATCCCGTGGTGAGGCTGTATTTAATACCACCAGCGGGTCTGATTCATATAGAGGATGACGAGGAGGAGACTGATGCAGAAGACGTAGTTGAGGTCCTTAATATATCTGATGACGAGGAGGTCGTAGAGGTAATAGATATCTCTGACGACGAGTAGTAGGACAGAGACTGGAGGAGGATAGTTACGTATGTATATTTTGGGGCAGTTTAGAACTTGAGTAGTCAAGTCTAGTATTTGTATGTATCGAGACTAGTGTAGTATAGAACTAGTCGTATATGTATGTTACTAAAACAATCAGTTTATGAAATATTTGCTTTTGGAAACATTCTATCTTTCTTGTGTAATTTCGGGGCGAAATTCTTTTAAGTGGGGTAGTCTGTAATGGCTGGATTTTTTTCTAGCATCTGATATTCATTTTAATAAGGAAATTAAAATGTATCTAGAGAACTCAACCAATTTAAAATATGTATAATCACTTATATGTATATACTTATATGATTTATACTATAATTTAATATATACGAGATATATTGAATATGAATGTTTTAACAACTTAAGAAAATATTTGAATCACTTTTTATAACACTAGGAAGTGTAGGGAAGCTTGCAACATGAAATAAATATAGCAATTCCTATTTTACAACTAGTTTGTATAAGTTGTCATATACATAGAAATCCATACAAGTTATAAAGAGCTAAACTCTTATATATATATATATATATTTATATATACATATATATGAGTAGATAAGGGATATGTCATGATAAAGGGTATATGTATATATATCTCTATATATATATATACATATATATATACTACGGCCAAGAATGTATATAAGCAATTATATACACCAAATCATTTACTAAAAGATATAGGATTAAAACCAGAGCAAGATCAAGTCTAGACTCCATCACCTTAACCATAAAAGTGGATTAAACTATCTCATAATTCCCCTACACATAATATCTGCGGCATAGTAAGAATGCAAAACAAATATCAAGATAGAAAATATCCATTCTCTTGTGTTTTGATTGGAAGGATTGAGTCTTGCATTTAATGAAAGCAAGCCTTGCATTTAATGCAAGCATAGGGTCATATACTTAGTAGAGAGGTTGGTAGAAAAATCTCTTGTGGAAAGTACTTTAAGCTTGCTGTGTATATTGTGATCCATTCGAATGAGAGAGAAAGGGGTAGGTAGGAGATGTGGCTTTTTACTATTAAAAACATCAGGGAGAAACTATATTTAAGGAGAAAGTGGCCTATATATACCACTCCATTTGCATGCTTTCTCTTTTACGCAAACTCAAAAAACTTTTGCTGAGATTAAGATCCATTTTCAAGCAAGAATTCAAGAGCTAGTTACAAGTGAGTAAACACTCACTAGTCATGTTGATTTCAAGTTTACAGTAAAACAGTTTTGATGCTTTCATGTTCATATATATCAATGCAAGTATATCATGTTAATATCAACCTTGTAGATGCTAGAACACCAAGTATATATCATTAGTATACCATGTTTACAAGTCACCGTAGATTAAGTAATGGGTTCATCTTTGAACTTGATCAAAAAGAAATACTGCTGTCAAGAACAAACACCTCTGTTATTTGCAACTACACCTGATGATCTCAAGACACCAACTATACAAGTATATGCAGTAGCAATATGTATACTAAAACATCTACAACCATTTAGAAAGTATTAAGCATAAAGAACTTGCTTTGAAAAACCAAGAACAGCAGAGAACAGTTTTATTCTCTGTCTCAAACCAAACACTCGAAATGTTCAAACATCATAGAATCGAATTACAGGTTTGTGAATGAAATCAACAAGCCAAAAGATGATTTTTAAAAGTGTTTTCATGATTTTAAACGTTGGGATGAGAGAGAGAGGTTGAGATGGACGGAAATGGCATTTTCGCCAAAATCCGATGATCAACGTCGATGATGGCCAAACCGTGGAGCGTGGAGGAGCGTGAGACTTTGGGGATCATAGGAAAAATACCAATTGATTTTTCCAGCGAGTGGATTGAGCTAACGAGCTCGATTTACATTTTTGAAGGCAAAATGGGTCCGAGTATTTGAAGAGGTCGTGTGGGGTCCCCAGGGGGTCGAGTGGGCCAGGGTGTGGGGTGGAGCAGCGTTGGGAGATGGCGGAGCTATTGGCGGCGGTGCGAGGTCGTCAGGTGATCGGAGATGGTCAGACGAGGTGAGTTTACATGGGGGTATTTCAAAGCAGGTTTCGGTTTAAAAACGAAGAGGAGTGATTTTGAGGAGGAGACGACTGGAGGTGGTGGTGATTGGTCGTAGATGATCGGTGGTGACAACGACACTTGTGGGTGGTGGTTCGAAGGCCCTACGGTGGCGGGTGGTGCTGTGTACGTGCACAACCGTGCACGTTGGAGCAGGAGATCAAAGAAGAAAAGGGGTGAAGAAGAAGGAGTTGGCACGATGAAAATGGGGTAATACACCGATGGATCACCCTGGTTTTTCGAATTTGGCACGAGGTCGGGCACGTTGGCTTGGCAAGGGCTGGCGCTTGGATTTCATAGCGATACACCGTGGTTTTTGAGCTGATCCATGAGTCTGGCACGAGTTCTTGGCACACCAGATTTGGCTTGACAAATACAAGTCGAGAATCGTTTTAAAAGGGCAAGAATTTAATTTAATCAATTTTTAATTAAATTTAATAAATAAATATAATTATTCAGTAATTAATTTATTTAATTAAAAATAGAGTTTTATTTAAATATGGCATAAACCAGTGAATCGGTCAAGACGACAGTGAGGTCCCAGAATCGAGTTGTTCGAAGAAGTTCGTCGAGTTAGAACTTGAGTTTTAAAAGATAATTTAATTTAAATAAATTATAAAACAATTTATTTAAGTTTTAAATACAAGAAATTAATTGTGTACGACATACACACTGCAACAGATAAATGATAAAGGATATTTTTCATATCCGAGATGAACCAGAGAATTTTATATTTTATATATAAAATAAATACAGAATGAGTAAACTAAAGACAAGTAACTGAAAATAAATTATCGACTATAAAAGATATTTCGTACACCGTTTCGAAGAGGCCGGAATTTACATTTCCACTTCGACTCGAATATTTCGACGTATACCGAGAATCGATAAAGATAAAGAATGCAAGCACTAGTTCCAAACTAGTATCTACGGTCTGTTAAATCCCAGAACAGATCCGAACAGTCGGGTGTCTGACAACGTATATCGATCAGATTTTACATATCGACTTTACATAAATGTATTATGTTGGTGGCAGAGAGATTCGTTTCTTTAGCCTTATACCCAGAATATGTTTGTGGAAACAAATGAGTGATCTGTCAGATAGGACGGTGTGATATTCAAAGACGTTGAAGAATAATCCGTCAAACGGTAACGTGACTTAAAACCTCACAACCCGAGAAAGACAATAGTTGGGCTAGGCAGCGTGGCTAGTTGGGTCATACCAAAGCAGGGTATATTATCACCATCTAGAGTAACTCCTTTTGTTTCTCAATCTATTTTCACTACTGTTACCTTCGGTAATCGGTGGGTCATCCCCAACCGTGGAGGTGGTAATATATTCGTTACACTCAAGCTAAATGAGTGGACGGTCATGTGTGGCCGGGTTGCAGGATGTTCTTGTTGAACCCCAGTGTATCTCCTCTAGAGTACACTGATCGGTGGGTGCTCCCATACCCTGTCAGTTAGAAACCAAATTCCAATACGCGCTTGATGGTTTTTAGATTTTATTCTATGTACGTGAACGTGAGATGCAAGCGATTCACTAGATGGTATTTATTTGATAAATACTATAGTAAAATATATCAAATGTTTTGATATCCAAATACAAGGGTCGTTTCCATATGTTAGTTATGGATTGGGCTTAAGTTCTCGAAAGTTATTAAATCAGTTAATACCTGACACCTTATTCCCTACCCCCTGTTACATCTTTTTAACTATGTTTACTCACACCAGTCCCCTGACTGACCCGGAGTTTATTTTCTGTGTTTCCCCTAAACTCTTGGGTACTCATAATATTTATTATGAGTAGAAAAGTAATTCAGGGAGGCAAATGGAACCTTACGAAGTTCAAGTTGCAGGACAAGTCTAGTAGTTTAACTACACCTATGTATCCAGTTAGATTTGTATTTCCATATCATGATGTATCATTATATAAATGTACTATGATGATGTAAGTTGTTGATGTATTATGATGTACCAGACCCTATGATGTAATGTATTTGTATTTTTAAATTCCGCTGTGAGATTTCTGATAACTTCTTATTTCTTCTATTCTATTATTTCTATCTTTTCTATCTCATCTTCTAATTTATTTCAATAATGACACGGTTTTCGAAGGGTCGAAAATCGCGCCGTTACATATATATTGGTAGTTATCAATTGCATGGCGTGGATTGTCAATGTGGCAGGCCAAGATGCAAATGATCGAGGCTTTTGTTGAAAAGCAGGGCCTTGTGGTTGATGATCAAAGCACAGCCTGTTTAGGCGTAGCTTTGTGTATAGCGTTACTTTGCGATCCTCACACCCCGGTATGAGTCAAAAACGAGACAAGGGAACGCAGGGAGTGCACACATTTCTTTCTAGTTAGAAGTGGTATCAGGGTTTTACAATCACTGACATTTTACTTATGTGGATGATGGATTACAAGGCCTCGATTATATTGGTCGATAGTGACCAATTTATAGGTTCAATAGGATCGGGAAGCGTGTGTTCAGGAATTGCCAATCCACTAAAGTATTTGTGGACCGACCCTGCAGGATCCAAGGGTTGCCCGTAGGTGTGACCTTAGACATTTGCTAGAGTGTCTCGAATCGGTAAGGAGATCGTTCCTAGCCTTGACTCATGATGGAAATCCAACTTCCAATACGACATCATGCGGTTTTGATTGTAGAACTAGTATGGCGACATAGTAGAATGGGGTACTATGCCGTCTATGATCGATACATTATGATTGAAAATGTTTTTGAACCTATATACACTAATAATAATATCAAATTCGTTTTATCATATCAAGCATTTTTGACCATTATAAGGTAAAACTCTATCCTCCAGTTTGCGTTGCATTGTGTGATGGGACTTGAGTTTTATAATGGTTTCATTTTTCTAAAAAGCATTGCATTGTTTAACAATTTACTTTATTTATGCACTGACAATCCAATGGAGTGAACCCGTTCCACGTTAGCGGCGTGGTCCTGTGATTGACCTTATTATTAGATAAGTTAAGTAAGATTTCTCATACCAGTCCCATGACTGACTCGTAGTTTGTTTCACTTTGCAAACTCGGGTGCCCTCTTTTCCACACGGGCAGTCGAGTAGCTTATTTTTGTAGATATATTGAGTAGGATTCTGGATCGAAGATTAAAGTTGTGTCCAGAGCATTGATAGTCTTCCGCTGCATTGTATTAAATTCATTGTAAATTATCTTCCGTTGTGGTATTTATTTCGATGTACTCTGATATTCTATACTCGGATGTAACATTATTATAATGTTTATAAAGGTCTTCTGTTATTTGTTCTAATGTGTTGTATTCCCAAAGTTAGCGTATTCGGGTTTTTGAATGGTCTCGGTCGATTTAGCGATCGATTAGGTCCAGGCAAAATCCGAATCTTTACACTCCTCCTCCTATCCGGTTCAGTTCGGGTCTCCTCCTCCTATCCGGTTCGGGTTTCCTCCTCCTATCCAGTTCGGGTCTCCTCCTCCTATCCGGTTCGGTTTGGGTCTCCTCCTCCTATTTGGTTCGGTTTGGGTATCTTTCCCCTATCCGGTTCGGTTCAAGTCTCCTCCTTCTATTCGGTCCGGTTCGAGTCTCCTCCTCCTATCCGGACCGAAACTCTACAAGTTTTCCAGCAAGTTATTTTTGCTAAACAATGGCATTTTTAACCATTCTTACTTTCCTATGCAATCATAAAACATACCAAACAGCCGTAGTAACATGTAGAATCAACCAAAAACATCAAAACAACAATTTTGCATGTTAATTTAGATCAAACATACCCAAATCCAAGATTTTCTCCTTAATCCCCCAAATTCCAGGATTAACAAAACAAATCCAAATCATCCCAATTTCATATATGTGACATAAAGTATGATCTTAGAATTTATGCATATTTTCCCATAATTTTTGGATGTATAATTTCGTTAATTATCACTAATCACCCCTAATTAGCATTAATTAGTGTATAAACATGCAAATCACTCACCTTAGCCGATAATAAATGATAGATATGAATCTTTTACTGATTTGGCTCGGATTCCAATGTGGTGCAACAACTCTACCTCGAATTTGGTGTTAATCCGACTTGATTTGATGTAAATTTGATTAATTTGTGAGTAGCGAGAGATTAAGAAGATGGAAGCAATGATTAGGGTTTGAGAAAGGTTTGTAGTGGCTATAAAAATGAAAGGAGATGATTTTACAACTCCTTTCAGAGCTCCCATAACCCAAATCCCGAATTGGGTTATGGGCCTAGTTGCTAATCACTTAATTAAGCCCAATTAGGCTGTTTTCCATCTTTCAAATCTTATTTCAGACATATCTCCCAAACGGTAAGTCCGTTTGATTAAGGTGACCGCTCAATGGAATGGGAAACCATCATCCAAATCCAATGGAAGTGGTCTCAGGTCGAAACTCCTTACCAATCAAAAGTTATAGGCAAAACAAGATTCACTATCGGCAAAATGGTCATTTTAAATTCGGAAAAAAATCGTGAATGTGGGAAATGACCCCAGTAGTCGTTTCCCAAAGGTACACAACCAAATGACTTCGTATGAAAATAAAATAAATACTCTACGATCCTTCGATACGTAGAATGTGGGTCGTTACACGAGGCTCGAGGATGGATTTTCCTACAGGAATTTGAATGTGGGATAGTTCTTCGAGAAGGTGAAGGCCAAGACACAGTTTGCAATGGTGATTTTAGATTTTGTTTTGTGGTCTTGAGAATTGAGATGGAGAAAGGCGAAGAATAAAGCTTCGGCTATGAAGCTATAAGTGGTGGCTACTGGAGTTAAAGAGACCGTGGTCTTCATTGGTTATACGTGTATTTGTTGAACGATGCAAAGGAGAAGATGGATTAAGGTATACCTTTTTGACAAAATTTATATACATAAAATAATTTATTTAATTATTTTAGTAGTTAGTTAATTTAATGAATAATAGTTAATCGATAAATTAAATCAAATAATCATAGGTATATATTTCGTTGAGACGATTCAAGTAGATCCATAGCGCGAGATATGGAATTAACAGAATATTCAGCAAATAAAATCAGGTGAGTAAACTCACTCTCTGGATTCGTTTATAATTTATTATAAACGAATATTTATTTAATATAATGTTATATGCTGGTTGTTGGTTGTTTGGATGCATTTAAATATTTTTGTGACTATTATATATATATTAGTTATATTTAGGCTTTGCGTTTGTCAGTATATATATATATATTAGTGGTTGGATATTTCCTGCAGTACCATTAGCGGATGTCCGTAGTACCATTAGTGGATGACCCTATGCGCCCCACAATATATTATAGTGGATGACCTTCTATACCGCGATATCCTACCTCGAAGCAGGATGGGTATTATTTATGTTGGCTAACATCATTGGATGCAGGAAAATACGTTGGTGGGATCCAACTGGATTCCTCAAAATTTATTATTGTTTGTTTTCATATATATTATCATATATGATGTGTTAGAAAACTGGTGATTGATAATTGGGTGTTTGGATGTTTAAATATCACTGGGCCAAAATGTTGATTTATAAAAATATCGTGAAAAGGGATTTTGAGACTTAAAAAGGGAGAATCTATTTTTCTAAAAATAAAACTTGAATTTTGAACGGGCTAAGAAATATTAACTTGTTTTGAATAATAAAACAAGTAATGAATTTATCAACGGTGTTCATAAATTAAATGGAATAATTTTCATTGGATAATGCAATGAATTGAAATGAATTTATAAACGGTGTTTATAAATTAAATAGAATAATTTTCATTTGGATCATGTAGGAAATGTAAATTCAAATGTGTATTTAAGAAGGGTAATTGAAAATAGTTTCAAAATGAAAGGATGAAATCTATTCTGATATTCAGAATGTAAATTAAATTAAATCCATGTGGATTTATGGTTTTAATTCGATTATGTTGAATTTATAAGAAATAGAGTTTTCCAGAAAGAATATTGGGAGTGTATTAAAAATAGATTCTACAATTATATAAATAAGCTATAATACTAAAATATTCCAGAATAGGAATTGGGTTTCAAATAGATTTTGAAATGAAACTTGTTTAATGTATAAAACAAGGAAGTTAAATTTATAAACGACGTTTATAAATTAAGTGAGATAAATTATCATATGATAATTTAGAGGTTCAAATTCAAATATGAATTTAAAAGTGAATTGGAAATCATTTTGAAGAAGGAACGGCTTGTTTTATACCAGAATTCAGAATATAAACTAAATTGAAATAAATCCAAATGATTTGTAATTATAATTCGATTATTATTAATTTTATAAAATAATTTATCTCCAAAATATATGGAATATAATATATAAGATTGAATTGTAAATAAATTTGTAACTGAGTTATGAAATAAATCGACGATTTAGGATAATCGGGAAATTTAAGTTACATTTGGAAAACTAGAAATTTAAGTAAGATTTGGAAAAGGGGTTAAAATATATATGTATAAACAGAGTAGCATTTATTTATAAATGAATTTTGAACGTTTATATTTAAATAAAACTTAAAACGAACTCGCCTAGCGCGGTAGTTCGTAATTTGACGTTTCGAACTTTAGTTGAGCACATAGAACTCAATTTAAGTCGGAATTCTTTGAAACAAGAATCGTCGGAAACGACCGAGCAATAGTTTTCTAATGGAAGAGAAAAATATGGATTTCGTCATATAGATTTTGAGTTATGTCAAAATCAAATTTTCAGAAAAATAGCATCATAACCATTATTATACCATAATGGTTTATTTAAATTAATAAAAGGATTTTTAGCAAATAAAACTGGAATTTCAATTAGAAAAATTCAAGTTTGAGTTAAAAAATAAATATGAACTCAATGTGAAAACCCGTAACTTCCCCGTAAAGGAAAGTGTCGGATAGTTCGAGAACAAGCCACAACAGAACGCATATAAAAGAACATTTCATTGTATATTACAACAATGCATCAGATTACAAGAATATACAGAGTATAAACAAATAAATATTACACAGAAATATCAGAGATTTAAATTACATTTAAATACATCGCAGCGGAAAATAATACAATACACAACTAGAAGAGATATACGGATACAAAGCTTTCCGGATATCATTCCAGCTGTAAACCAGGATCCTGTGAATATAAGTCTGCAAAACCAAAACTACTAGCTGCCCGTGTCGAAAATAGGGGCACCCAGAGTTTAGGTTAAAACAATAAACTCCAGGTCAGTCATGGGACTGGTGTGAGAACTAAAACAGTTATTAATCTTTATTTTAAATCATTAGGTAAATCAAGGGACCACGCCATATAACACGGAACGGGTTTCCTCCCAAGAATACCAGTGCATAAAACAAACAGCGCAATGCTAAATAAAGAAAAATGAAGCTGTTATAAGACCCAGGTCCCATCACACAATGCAACGCAGCCGAGGATAGGGTTTTCCCTTATAACAGCCAAAGAATGCTTGATACGTTTAAAACAAATCGTTTGATACTATTATAAGTGCATAGTGTATAGAACAACTTCAAATCATAAGTATCAATCATAGGCGACATGAGCGTCCCATGCCACTATGTCGCCATACTAGGCTCTACAAATAAAACCGCAAATGTCACGTATTTGGAAATTGGATTTCCGTCTATGAACCGAGGCAAAAGATAGTCCTCAACCGATTCGAGACTCTCTAGCCCGAGCCTCAGGACCCAGACACAGGTGGGCCCTTGGATCCTCAGGGCCAGTCCACCGATGTGGATTAAACTTAAACCCTGAACATGCGTTTCCCCGCCCTATGGGGCGTAGGTGAGCCAACTAAATGACTCCATCGGTTCGAGAACGACCGATCAATCCGAGGCGCCTCGCAACAGCAACAACCACATAAGTCAAACTCGTCAGGGCGTGTAAAACCACTGACGCCACTTCTAGCTAGAAAGAAACGCATGCCCTCCCTGACGTCCTCTCCCGTTTTTGGTTCATACCGGGTGTGAAACACGCGAAGTAAACGTTACACAAAGCTACGCCACAAAGGCCTTGCTTTGATCATCACCACAAGACTTTGCTTTTCAACAGAAGCCTCGACCAATTGCCACTTAGGCATGCCACACAGGCAATTCACTCCATGTGTTTGATATCCATCAATATATAACCCCTGAGCTCGTACGTCTCAGAGAAGGGCGTTAAGCAAGAGAATAAATTCTCTGCCGCCAAACAGATATATATTTAATAGAGATAAATCACACGGACTAAAATCCAATGTCAGACACACAGTCCATTTACAAGTCTGTTCTGGGTCTGAACGAAACCGGAGGCACCTAGTACCCCGCATATCCATCGATCTCCAAGTACGTCTGGACGGTCACCAACTGTTTCCATCTTCTTGGGTGTACAGCCCAATCAAGATCATCAGTAATCACCCAAACGACGTGAAGACTTCTGGTCTTCGACCACCGTCTTCATCTTCGACTTATCGTCGTATCAGTTATTCAGAATGGGATAAACCCGGTCTTTCCGAATAACTCGCGTATATTTTAAATAAGTGTTAAACAAACACAACATACGCCTCATTCCAATTCATCAGTCACTAACCGTAAATTAATCAAGAGAATAATTCCCCAAATATTAACCCCGAAGGCCGAAACCAACATCAGATCGATATCCAGAAAACCATTCTGCTTAGCTAACCGACAGTTAGTTTCTGATTTCACATTCATAGGGAAAGGTTCCCATTAATTTTATCCAAGATAAATTCCTGAATTTATTCTTTAATCTATTTTTGAATATCAATTCAAACTAGTCGGGATTAGCGAACCTTACCGAAGTAATCATTTGTTTTAATTTCTCAATCCCAACCTATTCATCCCATGAAGTAAAACTGGTTATACTTCATATCTAACACCACGGTGTTATCGGTAAATTCAATTACCATTTCGCGTTCAAATCTAATTAAAGATTTAACTATCGCCTGGAGCAAAACTGGTGATACCCCATTCTCGATTATTTCAATCTAATTAAAGATTTATTAAAACTCCACTTAGTTTTAATCGTTAACTGGGTTAAAGAATCAGTGTCATTTAAAACACGGTTCACGATAAACCCAAAGTCACATTCCATTGATTATCGGGTTAAAGAACGAGTGTTTTTTAAAACACTGTTCACGATAAACCCAAAATCAATATCAATTCAATTTCAATTAAATATTAATTAATTGGTACACTTCATTAAATCTAAATAAAAAGATTTAATCTTTTCTCAACTGGGTTCAAGAACAGTGTTAGTGAAGACACCATTCACGACAAACCCAAATCACATTTGATATTCAATATAAGGCTCTGAATAGAAAATATATCGGCTTATATTCAATATCAAATTCTATGATTAACAAATGTCGTATTGGAAATAACGATATAAATATGTATCTTTCAAATTTCCATAACATCCGTATAATCACGAATTCCAACATCGAAATATTCCGAAGACAATTTCGATTCAATTCCACTCCAATGCAATCATTGGAAATTCTGGTTATTTTTAAAACCATTTCAAATTCAATTTATTTATTTAAAAATAAATAGAATTATAATTCTAGTTCAAAACTAGTTCATTTCGATAAAAATCTATTTTTATCTTCTCAAATATGGAGTTTTTCATCCCAATACTTTCTAAATCATTTCTTATGATTTTACACAAATTATTACTATTTTTAATAATTTTATCAAGGCCCGTACAGTCGATTTCCACCAATGGCCATCGAACTGCACGTATAGCGACCTTTTTCAAATTTGATTTGGACGTAACTCCAAATCCAACCATTAGATTTTGAATTTCTAATATTCGTTAGAAAGCTTTTTCCGATACGAACCCAACGGTTCCGGTTTTAGGAGAATCCGACGGTCGGATCTCCCGTAATGTCCGTTTGAAATAAATGGTCGAAATTCGCGAACTGCCGCGGTGCGGCGCGTTCTATTCAGGCCATTATATTATATATATAATATATATAATATATATTTCGTCGATTTCTATTTAAAACGAATTATATAAATAGTTTTAAAATTCGTTTCAAAAGCAATTTCAACTTTCTTTTCAATTCAAATCAAAATTGAATTCTTCTTTATAAATTCGTTTTTTTTAAATTCATTTCTATTCAATTCAAATTTCAATTCAATTTGAATTCATTTCAATTCGCTTTCAATTCAATTTGAATTCGTTTTCAATTCAATTCATTTCGAAATCGTTTTCAATTCATTTCGAAATCGTTTTCAATTCAATTCATTTCGAAATCGTTATATATTCAATTCATTTCAAAATCGTTTTCAATTCAATTCATTTCGAAATCGTTTTCAATTCAATTCATTTCGAAATCGTTTTCAATTCAATTCATTTCGAAATCGTTTTCAATTCAATTCATTTCGAAATCGTTTTCAATTCAATTCATTTCGAAATCGTTTTCAATTCAATTCATTTCAAAATGAATAAAATCGATATAAATATCGTTTACGTCAAAATGGCGTCAATCTAACCAACCCGGCTTCATGAATTTCTATTTTCGAATATTCTATTTCAAATATTTCTTTTTCAAAATAGTTGTTATTATCAAAATATTTCGTTCAACACATGACCAATCTCAATGGATGAGTACTGTCAACACATGAACTTTTATTTTATATCGATAAAGATGTAAATTTTATTACTAAAATATTTCGTTCAACACATGACCAATCTCAATGGATGAGTACTGTCAACACATGAACTTTTATTTTATATCGATAAAGATGTAAATTTTATTACTAAAATATTTCGTTTAACACATGACCAATCTCAATGGATGAGTACTGTCAACACATGAACTTTTATTTTATAATATTCTTTATTTTTCAAATTGGAATGAGGCCCAATCAATTACCATATAAAGTTAATTATATGGATTTTCATACATTACACACATATAATAGCATTGAAAAATAATCAACCATCAATCAAAGTGCACTACACTGTATAAGCATCAAATATAGATATCTAACGCTTATAACAGCCTGTCAATCAATCGATCGACATATTTAATCAATCAGGATGAGTGAACTTCAAATTTCATCCCAACACCCATGTGGGGTTTCAAACAATCAAACACAGATTTTATTTGTGCAGTTGGGCGATGTGTAAAATTTATCGACCCAATCAATGTCCTTCAAATAGGTGTACATAAACAAACCGTCTGGTTTGTAAATGAATATTTATTTATTCACATTCACGTTAAAAATTATATTTTTAACGACAAAACATTTTATTCCAACATATGAATTTCTATTCAGTTCATTCTTTAAATAAAATGATATTTTTATTTTTCTAACTTATTTTAGAAAATTTCGGCGGCATAACGACACGATACTAGAAACGGGACGAGGCCTAGCCTTATCCCCGATCTAGTGAAGGCCCACGCCATTCACACATCAATCAAATCCATTCATCTCACCAAACAATTCAATTTCAATCAAATAATCTAACTAATTTTTGCAACCAAACAAACAAGTCCATGGTCTGTGGATGATTGTGTCGGGTGCTACTAAGCACCGTCTGCATCCTAGTATATATATATAACTAGAAAAGAAATTGAAAGGTGAGAAATTCTCACAGATAGCTATCCAATCATCCTGACTCTTCTTTGATAGAAAACTTCATCGTTATTGCATCTTCGTTGCTCGTAGCCACTACATATATAAAAATCACACATTTTATCTTTTGATGTCTTTTAAAATAAAAGATCACATTTTTATTTATTTACTTTCAATTTAAAAATCATATTTTCACTTCGCTATTCAATATATAAAAATCGAATTTTTACTTCGCTCTTATATAGATAAAATGTATATTTCAAAAATATAGGTTTCGCCTTTATAAAAATATAGATTTCGCCTTTATAAAAATATAGATTTCGCCTTTATAAAAATATAGATTTCGCCTTTATAAAAATATAAAGTTCGCCTTTATAAAAATATAGATTTCGCCTTTATAAAAATATAAAGTTCGCTTTTTCTAATATTAAAAATCCGAACTTTTAGATATTAAAAATCCGAACTTTTAGATATTAAAAATCCGAACTTCACGAAAGTAAAAATCCTATTTTTTTTCTCTAAAAATATACTTTTTCCTATTTAAGCAAAAATCATATTCCTACATCTTCTATATAGTAAAGATCATATTTTTAATACGTTAAAAAATATAAAAATCGCATTTTTATTACTTTAAAAATATAAAGATCATATTTTAACTTCTCTATATAATAAAAATTATATTTTTAGTATTTAATCTATATAAATATCACATCTTCCTTTTGCTACTATATAAAAATTACAACTTTCCATTCGGTTAACTATATAAAATCTCATTTTTATTTTTCAAATAAACCCCCCCTTTTTATTTTAATTAAAGAAAAATCTAATCAAAGACTGAAAATAAAACTAGCTAAGTAAAATAAAAACTTACTTTTCATTTCAGCGAAGGAGGGGGCTTCAGGATCGCGGTGGTGGTCCTGGCGTCGAATGAAGTGGCTTCGGCTTTGAATGGGGGTGGGGACGCAACCGAGTGGCGCAGTCAAAGGGGAAGGAGAGGGGTCTGCGTAGGAGAGAGAGAGAGAGGGCGGAGGCTGAGGGTCGGAGGATGGTGCGGTCGGTGGCCCCACAGGCACGGTGGCGGCGCTGTCTAGGTTTAAGGGGTTTGGATGCTAGGGGGGTTCACGCGGTCGAAGGGGAAGAGTGAAACACCCCACCTCCGTTAGGGTCACTCTCGAAGGGAATGCCCTAATTTTGGTGGAGGTTTATAAGTACAAGTCACAGATATACAAGACAGATATAAGAACACATATTTGTAAACAGCGGAAGAACAACAAACTTTTATTTCATAAAGTCAAATACGTGTCACAACAACATCCTTTCCAAAAAAAAACATAACATAACACTTTTTCCATAATCTGTCTTGAGTACATTATTTAAAGAAGCATAAATAAAACATAGATAAACTGCAAAAGCCCCATAGTGGATTGTCCAAATCCATAGTTCAAAACAGGAAAGTCCAAGCAATACATTTCTCTTCTTCAAGCTGGATGTTGAGGTTGGTCAAGCTGCTGTGTTCCCTCCCTGAGGACCTGGGGGGGGGAAACGGAAGAAAGAAGACGAAAGAAAAGTAGAGTCAGACATAAAGCCTGAGTAAGTCTAGTACTATTTTGTCTATGAATAAAGAACTGGGTATGATAAGTACAAACAAGAAGTGGGCATGTACTATAAACTTGGTTAAGTTGTCTAGGGTCGAATATACTATCGTACCCCATGTTGATCTCTGAACCCATATAAACTAGTTTCCAACTGGCACCCCATAATCAGGGTGATGTGATCCATTCAATGATAATCGGCTCCTACTCGCATAGTTACATGTGTCTTACGGCCCCCGATGTCTGTAGTTACCTATGCTGGTCCCATCATGGGGTGTATCAAGTCCCATAGTGGCAACCCGACACAACCTTAGAGTGCACAGGTATGCTACTGGTGTCCAGTGCCTTATTTTTCTGCGCCGGAGTGTGTGCACGCCCGCACTCTGTTAGAACCTACACTGCTACACCACCGCCGTCGCTTTGACCTCTTACAATCAGCCCAGTAATCGTGCCCCACCCTGCCTAGTTTCAGGGTATCATGATACACCTTTTAGGGTTACTGCTGAAAAGGGTCCCCCCGTTACTAGGTTTTCTATCTCTAGCCAACATGCTAAGTTGGTTAAGTGTTTCCAACCTAACCCCCACCAGTCCGTTTAGTTTAGCATGTTCCATTTTGATTAAGTCTTTAGTCCACTTAATCCTAACAATCCTGACTCAGCCTTAATTGTCTTATTAAGGCCCTGACCTCTCACATTAGACAGGTATTGTTGTGGCTGCCTGTTGCCGGTTGGTTCCGGGCAGTCTTACGCCACAACTCAGTCTAACCTCGGGTCCTTGCTGGGCTCCATGTTTAACCTCCCACATTGGATAGGTATTGTTGTGACTACTGGACAGCCGGGCGGTTCCGGGCAGGTTTACATCACAACTCAATCCAACCTCGGGTTAAACACATCGTATGTTCTACATTTACATATTTTGTCATTCTTCTTTATTTCTTATATGTAAATATTTGCGGCCCATTATTAAGTTAATGGTGTAAAGATTACACCAATCACGGGCCCAACCCATACTTGAATTTGGGCCCTTCTATTTTATATTTTCATTAATTAATTAATTTTAACCCAACGTTATTTTCCCCCGTTTTACACGTCCGTTCATATATATTGGGCTTAGCCTTTTAAAGCCCAATTTAGCCATGCGAAAGGGGAGGCTTAAAGCGTGATTACATACACAAAGAGGGGAAGGTGAGCGTATGAACTTGCAATATGACGATGGGAATACAAAATAGAAACTGGTGTACTTGCATAATAGTGACATATACTTTGGTCATAAAACATAGGTGACATGAATCAAAGCATGTGAACTTGTAATTGAGATATCATTATTGACACATGAACCTATATTTTTATTTAGGCATAATGTCAAACATAAGCATGGCATAAATACTTCTAGCATAAACATGGCATAATGTCAAACATAAGCATGGCATAAATACTTCTAGCATAAACATGGCATAATGTCAAACATAAGCATGGCATAAATATTTCTAGCATAAACATAAACAAGTCATGTTCATAAGGTTTCTACATGTTTACAAAGGGGATACTTTGTTATTAACACAAAAGCATAGATCAACTTAATTATGGTTTAAGTCTAATCACATAACGATAGTATAAATATACTTATGCATAAATATTCCTAATCATGGTGTTTGCTTTAAACTTGCAAAAAGGGATTTTTGAGTCTAACCTAGCCATGTCTCACATATGTCATCATATAATTCTTTTAAACAAGATAGACTTAATCATAGATTTCAATTATGCCAAATATCATTCATAGCCTAGCCATATTCATAAGGTTTGCAAAAGCATGACTTAATACATGGATTATGGTGTCAAAATTCCAACATAGTTTCATATGAACTATAACAACCAAACTTGTTTCAATTACTTGCAAAATGATTTATGCACAAAAATATACATCATGATGGCATAATAACAAAGCCCCAAACTTGCATGAATTTCAATCAACTACATACATGTAGCTTCAACATAGATTACATAATTTGCGCAATATTCCAAACGTATACTTGCATAGAACTACCGCATGTAGTTCTTTATAATGAATAACATAATTTTGCACAAATATGAATTACTTTATTATCCCAATTCAAGCATACAAATCAATACAGTTGTTTATTCATACCAAAGTAATACTCTACTTACAATGGTTGCGGCGAATTCTCTAATTAAGAGATATGATTCCTTTGTTGAATTGATTGGCTTTAGGTTGCTTGAATTGCTTTAGGCTTTAGAACTTTCTTTCTAATTCTCTCTCTAGTCGGCGGCTACTCTTAGTCGTTCCTCAGCAACATGGCGGCTATGTTCTTAATTTGAATGAATAGATTAGGGTTTAGTCTAGGGTTGTTTATATAGAGGTTAGGAATTGATTAGGACCATTGATGTTGCTAGGTTAGATCGTAGCCATTCATTAGATAGAGAGACCAATTAGAACCCGCCACCTAGCCCTAATGACAAAGCAGACCACAGAAATTCGACCAAACACAGACCTGGCCAGCCAGGTTGACTGGGCTCGACCAGGTCGACAACCCTGTCGACAGGGCTGTCGACAGCCCTGTCGACATGGGTAGCCCAGGTCGACAGCCCAGTCGACCTGGCTGGCCTAGGCGGGTGTTTATCCGCCCTGGCCCACTGGGCCCGATTTTTAATTATTTTATTCTGTTTGAATTTTAAATTTAATTCAAAACTTCCGAAGGCCACATCTTCTTCATACGGACTCCGTTTTTCGAAAACTCGGACTCTATTTCGCGTATTTTTCCGAGACGAACGCAATGGCGTATCCCGTTTCCCTTAGTTCTTTGATTTGAAATTAATTATACTTTAATTTGCTAATTCACAGTTATAGAATTTTCGGGGTGTTACAAAGAGGGAGAGGCAAAGGGAGGATGGCGGCTCACCTGAGGCGGTGCGACGGTCATCGGGTCAGGGGGGCTGGGCGACGAGAGGTTTTAGGTTTTTTTTTTCTTTTTTGATTTTGATTTTTAGTTTTGGAAATGGGAGGGGGGGCGTCTGACAGTTTTGAAGGGATGGGGGGTTTATTTTATTTATTTATTTATTTCCATGGAAGTTGACTTTTACATTTGAACTCCAAACAAAACCCAACGACTGTCGTCCCTAGTGTAATACCCCTATTCCGAACACAATGGGATATGTATCGTAAGCTGAGTCGAACGTTACAATCAGTTTCCGTTAAATTTACATTTAAATTACTATATTGAATTTTTAAACGTACATTTCAAATTACCGGGGTCACATACTAACTCTATAAATCCCATAAAAATATTTTCTAGCTTCGTATTGACGATACGGTCCTAACAAAACTAATTTCGTCGAATTCTGAGATCGTTGGAAAAATGGCCAATTTCCAGTCGATTAAAATCAACTGAAACTGGTCAAACACGTTTTCCTTTGCCACGCTCACATATTGATTCGAAAAATTATGAAATTTGAAATCTAGCAATAACTTTACATCTCGGACCCAACAAAACTGGTTTCGTCGAAATCCGAGGTCATTTGCAAAATGTCTTTTTTTTAAGGGCCTGAATTCCATAGCGACTATTCAGAATTTTTAACTGGACATATCTTTTGATGCCCGCTATGAAATTTCGATTTGTCGGATTCGTTGGAAAGATATTATCAAATAGATCCTAATGTTTTTGGTTTCACTAAAATCCGGATTGTTTTGCACCCGGTACATTCAATTGAAGTTTGAAATCGAATTATCGAACTACCGCGCCATTTTCAATTCTATTTATAATTATATATAAATATTTATATTCTAACGACGACGCGTATAATATATACGTTCGAATTATATTCAAAATAAATTTCTCGTCGATATTATTTAAAATAATTCATTTTAAATAATCAAAATTCGCTAAAATTGCCAAAATAAAAATTTCAAACTGGCTCGCATTTTACGGGTTGTTACAATCTCCCCCACTTAAAACTTTTCGTCCCCGAAAAAGAACAAAGTCGAAAGTGGTTTGATTAATCAACTCTACGTTCGATCTGGCTTCCATTCTCCAACTCTTTAGTTTCTGAGAATTTTCAAAATTTCAAAAATTTGGCTAACACCCTAAATTTTCGAAAAATTTCGCCATAACCTCCCCTGCACCGGGAGCATCGAGGAATTTAAAATAGCTTCCCCGGTCCTTCTAATCTCAAAAAGAAAAAGAAAAAGCCAAGCGGCTAGCCAATAGGCTCATAAAATCATCATCACCCAAACAAAACAGTAAATTATGTAGTAAACATGTACCTATTTGTCGGGCAAACAAATTTTATTCTTCGGCTCTAACCTCCTTGCTATGACCTGTTCAATGTAAGTATATGTATGCAAGCAAATGCGACCAAATTTCAATACAATTCAATATTTGGTTCAATTAGGCTAAATGGTTCAAAATTATCAAACAATTAAACAAACAACACAAACATCAATCAATTAGTGAATTAGAGTCTCAAATTCATAATTTTGATACATATACAAAAATCATGTTTTTGATGCCAAATCACAACAATATATTCTAGCTATATTAGTTTTGGTTCTCACACCAGTCTAATGGAAATATATAGAAAATCACACTTTCGAAACTCGAACATAAATGTTGATGATGCGATCGCTATCATCAATATCATCTTCGGGCGACTAGAGTGTGATGCTATATCTATCCAATATATTAAAACTTTGAATATACGTTTGCAAGGCGTATATGCAAATTCTTTATATACTGAATTGTCCAAAATCAATATAAATAAATTATTCAAATACGTGTAAAACGACCTAAATTTCAAAACGGAATTGTTTACATTTGAAAAATATACTCTTCACACTCGTTCTAGGATACTACTGATCCCATCTCTAACGAGTCATTCTAATTGGATATTACTAATCCAATATCTGATGAATTCTTTCGTACGGTTCTAATGTGTCTTGTTCTCTGCTTTGTAAACCAAAGCTCTAATACCAACTGTGAAAACCCGTAACTTCCCCGTAAAGGAAAGTGTCGGATAGTTCGAGAACAAGCCACAACAGAACGCATATAAAAGAACATTTCATTGTATATTACAACAATGCATCAGATTACAAGAATATACAGAGTATAAACAAATAAATATTACACAGAAATATCAGAGATTTAAATTACATTTAAATACATCGCAGCGGAAAATAATACAATACACAACTAGAAGAGATATACGGATACAAAGCTTTCCGGATATCATTCCAGCTGTAAACCAGGATCCTGTGAATATAAGTCTGCAAAACCAAAACTACTAGCTGCCCGTGTCGAAAATAGGGGCACCCAGAGTTTAGGTTAAAACAATAAACTCCAGGTCAGTCATGGGACTGGTGTGAGAACTAAAACAGTTATTAATCTTTATTTTAAATCATTAGGTAAATCAAGGGACCACGCCGTATAACACGGAACGGGTTTCCTCCCAAGAATACCAGTGCATAAAAAAAACAACGCAATGCTAAATAAAGAAAAATGAAGCTGTTATAAGACCCAGGTCCCATCACACAATGCAACGCAGCCGAGGATAGGGTTTTCCCTTATAACAGCCAAAGAATGCTTGATACGTTTAAAACAAATCGTTTGATACTATTATAAGTGCATAGTGTATAGAACAACTTCAAATCATAAGTATCAATCATAGGCGACATGAGCGTCCCATGCCACTATGTCGCCATACTAGGCTCTACAAATAAAACCGCAAATGTCACGTATTTGAAAATTGGATTTCCGTCTATGAACCGAGGCAAAAGATAGTCCTCAACCGATTCGAGACTCTCTAGCCCGAGCCTCAGGACCCAGACACAGGTGGGCCCTTGGATCCTCAGGGCCAGTCCACCGATGTGGATTAAACTTAAACCCTGAACATGCGTTTCCCCGCCCTATGGGGCGTAGGTGAGCCAACTAAATGACTCCATCGGTTCGAGAACGACCGATCAATCCGAGGCACCTCGCAACAGCAACAACCACATAAGTCAAACTCGTCAGGGCGTGTAAAACCACTGACGCCACTTCTAGCTAGAAAGAAACGCATGCCCTCCCTGACGTCCTCTCCCGTTTTTGGTTCATACCGGGTGTGAAACACGCGAAGTAAACGTTACACAAAGCTACGCCACAAAGGCCTTGCTTTGATCATCACCACAAGACTTTGCTTTTCAACAGAAGCCTCGATCAATTGCCACTTAGGCATGCCACACAGGCAATTCACTCCATGTGTTTGATATCCATCAATATATAACCCCTGAGCTCGTACGTCTCAGAGAAGGGCGTTAAGCAAGAGAATAAATTCTCTGCCGCCAAACAGATATATATTTAATAGAGATCAATCACACGGACTAAAATCCAATGTCAGACACACAGTCCATTTACAAGTCCGTTCTGGGTCTGAACGAAACCGGAGGCACCTAGTACCCCGCATATCCATCGATCTCCAAGTACGTCTGGACGATCACCAACTTTTTCCATCTTCTTGGGTGTACAGCCCAATCAAGATCATCAGTAATCACCCAAACGACGTGAAGACTTCTGTTCTTCGACCACCGTCTTCATCTTCGACTTATCGTCGTATCAGTTATTCAGAATGGGATAAACCCGGTCTTTCCGAATAACTCGCGTATATTTTAAATAAGTGTTAAACAAACACAACATACGCCTCATTCCAATTCATCAGTCACTAACCGTAAATTAATCAAGAGAATAATTCCCCAAATATTAACCCCGAAGGCCGAAACCAACATCAGATCGATATCCAGAAAACCATTCTGCTTAGCTAACCGACAGTTAGTTTCTGATTTCACATTTATAGGGAAAGGTTCCCATTAATTTTATCCAAGATAAATTCCTGAATTTATTCTTTAATCTATTTTTGAATATCAATTCAAACTAGTCGGGATTAGCGAACCTTACCGAAGTAATCGTTTGTTTTAATTTCTCAATCCCAACCTATTCATCCCATGAAGTAAAACTGGTTATACTTCATATCTAACACCACGGTGTTATCGGTAAATTCAATTACCATTTCGCGTTCAAATCTAATTAAAGATTTAACTATCGCCTGGAGCAAAACTGGTGATACCCCATTCTCGATTATTTCAATCTAATTAAAGATTCATTAAAACTCCACTTAGTTTTAATCGTTAACTGGGTTAAAGAATCCGTGTCATTTAAAACACGGTTCACGATAAACCCAAAGTCACATTCCATTGATTATCGGGTTAAAGAACGAGTGTTATTTAAAACACTGTTCACGATAAACCCAAAATCAATATCAATTCAATTTCAATTAAATATTAATTAATTGGTACACTTCATTAAATCTAAATAAAAAGATTTAATCTTTTCTCAACTGGGTTCAAGAACAGTGTTAGTGAAGACACCATTCACGACAAACCCAAATCACATTTGATATTCAATATAAGGCTCTGAATAGAAAATATATCGGCTTATATTCAATATCAAATTCTATGATTAACAAATGTCGTATTGGAAATAACGATATAAATATGTATCTTTCAAATTTCCATAACATCCGTATAATCACGAATTCCAACATCGAAATATTCCGAAGACAATTTCGATTCAATTCCACTCCAATGCAATCATTGGAAATTCTGGTTATTTCTAAAACCATTTCAAATTCAATTTATTTATTTAAAAATAAATAGAATTATAATTCTAGTTCAAAACTAGTTCATTTCGATAAAAATCTATTTGTATCTTTTCAAATATGGAGTTTTTCATCCCAATACTTTCTAAATCATTTCTTATGATTTTACACAAATTATTACTATTTTTAATAATTTTATCAAGGCCCGTACAGTCGATTTCCACCAATGGCCATCGAACTGCACGTATAGCGACCTTTTTCAAATTTGATTTGGACGTAACTCCAAATCCAACCGTTAGATTTTGAATTTCTAATATTCGTTAGAAAGCTTTTTCCTATACGAACCCAACGGTTCCGGTTTTAGGAGAATCCGACGGTCGGATCTCCCGTAATGTCCGTTTGAAATAAATGGTCGAAATTCGCGAACTGTCGCGGCGCGGCGCGTTCTATTCAGGCCATTATACTATATATATATAATATATATAATATATATTTCGTCGATTTCTATTTAAAACGAATTATATAAATAGTTTTAAAATTCGTTTCAAAAGCAATTTCAACTTTCTTTTCAATTCAAATCAAAATTGAATTCTTCTTTATAAATTCGTTTTTTTTAAAATTCATTTCTATTCAATTTGAATTTCAATTCAATTTGAATTCATTTCAATTTGCTTTCAATTCAATTTGAATTCGTTTTCAATTCAATTCATTTCGAAATCGTTTTCAATTCAATTCATTTCGAAATCGTTATATATTCAATTCATTTCGAAATCGTTTTCAATTCAATTCATTTCGAAATCGTTTTCAATTCAATTCATTTCGAAATCGTTTTCAATTCAATTCATTTCGAAATCGTTTTCAATTCAATTCATTTCGAAATCGTTTTCAATTCAATTCATTTCGAAATCGTTTTCAATTCAATTCATTTCGAAATCGTTTTCAATTCAATTCATTTCAAAATGAATAAAATCGATATAAATATCGTTTACGTCAAAATGGCGTCAATCTAACCAACCCGGCTTCATGAATTTCTATTTTCGAATATTCTATTTCAAATATTTCTTTTTCAAAATAGTTGTTATTATCAAAATATTTCGTTCAACACATGACCAATCTCAATGGATGAGTACTGTCAACACATGAACTTTTATTTTATATCGATAAAGATGTAAATTTTATTACTAAAATATTTCGTTCAACACATGACCAATCTCAATGGATGAGTACTGTCAACACATGAACTTTTATTTTATATCGATAAAGATGTAAATTTTATTACTAAAATATTTCGTTCAACACATGACCAATCTCAATGGATGAGTACTGTCAACACATGAACTTTTATTTTATAATATTCTTTATTTTTCAAATTGGAATGAGGCCCAATCAATTACCATATAAAGTTAATTATATGGATTTTCATACATTACACACATATAATAGCATTGAAAAATAATCAACCATCAACCAAAGTGCACTACACTGTATAAGCATCAAATATAGATATCTAACGCTTATAACAGCCTGTCAATCAATCGATCGACATATTTAATCAATCAGGATGAGTGAACTTCAAATTTCATCCCAACACCCGTGTGGGGTTTCAAACAATCAAACACAGATTTTATTTGTGCAGTTGGGCGATGTGTAAAATTTATCGACCCAATCAATGTCCTTCAAATAGGTGTACATAAACAAACCGTCTGGTTTGTAAATGAATATTTATTTATTCACATTCACGTTAAAAATTATATTTTTAACGACAAAACATTTTATTCCAACATATGAATTTCTATTCAGTTCATTCTTTAAATAAAATGATATTTTTATTTTTCTAACTTATTTTAGAAAATTTCGGCGGCATAACGGCACGATACTAGAAACGGGACGAGGCCTAGCCTTATCCCCGGTCTAGTGAAGGCCCACGCCATTCACACATCAATCAAATCCATTCATCTCACCAAACAATTCAATTTCAATCAAATAATCTAACTAATTTTTGCAACCAAACAAACAAGTCCATGGTCTATGGACGATTGTGTCGGGTGCTACTAAGCACCGTCTGCATCCTAGTATATATATATAACTAGAAAAGAAATTGAAAGGTGAGAAATTCTCACAGATAGCTATCCAATCATCCTGACTCTTCTTTGATAGAAAACTTCATCGTTATTGCATCTTCGTTGCTCGTAGCCACTACATATATAAAAATCACACATTTTATCTTTTGATGTCTTTTAAAATAAAAGATCACATTTTTATTTATTTACTTTCAATTTAAAAATCATATTTTCACTTCGCTATTCAATATATAAAAATCGAATTTTTACTTCGCTCTTATATAGATAAAATGTATATTTCAAAAATATAGGTTTCGCCTTTATAAAAATATAGATTTCGCCTTTATAAAAATATAGATTTCGCCTTTATAAAAATATAGATTTCGCCTTTATAAAAATATAAAGTTCGCCTTTATAAAAATATAGATTTCGCCTTTATAAAAATATAAAGTTCGCCTTTTCTAATATTAAAAATCCGAACTTTTAGATATTAAAAATCCGAACTTTTAGATATTAAAAATCCGAACTTTACGAAAGTAAAAATCCTATTTTTTTCTCTAAAAATATACTTTTTCCTATTTAAGCAAAAATCATATTCCTACATCTTCTATATAGTAAAGATCATATTTTTAATACGTTAAAAAATATAAAAATCGCATTTTTATTACTTTAAAAATATAAAGATCATATTTTTAACTTCTCTATATAATAAAAATTATATTTTTAGTATTTAATCTATATAAATATCACATCTTCCTTTTGCTACTATATAAAAATTACAACTTTCCATTCGGTTAACTATATAAAATCTCATTTTTATTTTTCAAATAAAAATCCCCCCCTTTTTATTTTAATTAAAGAAAAATCTAATCAAAGACTGAAAATAAAACTAGCTAAGTAAAATAAAAACTTACTTTTCATTTTAGCGAAGGGGGGGGGGGCTTCATGATCGCGGTGGTGGTCCTGGCGTCGAATGAAGTGGCTCCGGCTTTGAATGGGGGTGGGGACGCAACCGAGTGGCGCAGTCAAAGGGGAAGGAGAGGGGTCTGCGTAGGAGAGAGAGAGAGGGCGGAGGCTGAGGGTCGGAGGATGGTGCGGTCGGTGGCCCCGCAGGCACGGTGGCGGCGCTGTCTAGGTTTAAGGGGTTTGGATGCTAGGGGGGTTCACGCGGTCGAAGGCGAAGAGGGAGAGGCAAAGGGAGGATGGCGGCTCACCTGAGGCGGTGCGACGGTCATCGGGTCAGGGGGGGCTGGGCGACGAGAGGTTTTAGGGTTTTATTTTTCTTTTTTGATTTTGATTTTTAATTTTGGAAATGGGAGGGGGGGGGGGGGCGTCTGACAGTTTTGAAGGGATGGGGGGTTTATTTTATTTTATTTATTTATTTAATTCCATGGAAGTTGACTTTTACATTTGAACTCCAAACAAAACCCAACGACTGTCGTCCCTAGTGTAATAACCCCATTCCGAACACAATGGGATATGTATCGTAAGCTGAGTCGAACGTTACAATCAGTTTCCGTTAAATTTACATTTAAATTACTATATTGAATTTTTAAACGTACATTTCAAATTACCGGGGTCACATACTAACTCTATAAATCCCATAAAAATATTTTCTAGCTTCGTATTGACGATACGGTCCTAACAAAACTAATTTCGTCGAATTCTGAGATCGTTGGAAAAATGGCCAATTTCCAGTCGATTAAAATCAACTGAAACTGGTCAAACACGTTTTCCTTTGCCACGCTCACATATTGATTCGAAAAATTATGAAATTTTAAATCTAGCAATAACTTTACATCCCGGACCCAACAAAACTGGTTTCGTCGAAATCCGAGGTCATTTGCAAAATGTCTTTTTTTTAAGGGCCTGAATTCCATAGCGACTATTCAGAATTTTTAACTGGACATATCTTTTGATGCCCGCTATGAAATTTCGATTTGTCGGATTCGTTGGAAAGATATTATCAAATAGATCCTAATGTTTTTGGTTTCACTAAAATCCGGATTGTTTTGCACCCGGTACATTCAATTGAAGTTTGAAATCGAATTATCGAACTACCGCGCCATTTTCAATTCTATTTATAATTATATATAAATATTTATATTCTAACGACGACGCGTATAATATATACGTTCGAATTATATTCAAAATAAATTTATCGTCAATATTAATTAAAAATAATTCATTTTAAATAATCAAAATTCGCTAAAATTGCCAAAATAAAAATTTCAAACTGGCTCGCATTTTACGGGTTGTTACAATCTCCCCTACTTAAAACTTTTCGTCCCCGAAAAAGAACAAAGTCGAAAGTGGTTTGATTAATCAACTCTACGTTCGATCTGGCTTCCATTCTCCAACTCTTTAGTTTATGAGAATTTTCAAAATTTCAAAAATTTGGCTAACACCCTAAATTTTCGAAAAATTTCGCCATAACCTCCCCTGCACCGGGAGCATCGGGGAATTTCAAATAGCTTCCCCGGTCCTTCTAATCTCAAAAAGAAAAAGAAAAAGCCAATAGGCTCATAAAATCATCATCACCCAAACAAAACAGTAGATTATGTAGTAAACATGTACCTATTTGTCGGGCAAACAAATTTTATTCTTCGGCTCTAGCCTCCTTGCTATGACCTGTTCAATGTAAGTATATGTATGCAAGCAAATGCGACCAAATTTCAATACAATTCAATATTTGGTTCAATTAGGCTAAATGGTTCAAAATTATCAAACAATTAAACAAACAACACAAACATCAATCAATTAGTGAATTAGAGTCTCAAATTCATAATTTTGATACATATACAAAAATCATGTTTTTGATGCCAAATCACAACAATATATTCTAGCTATATTAGTTTTGGTTCTCACACCAGTCTAATAGAAATATATAGAAAATCACACTTTCGAAACTCGAACATAAATGTTGATGATGCGATCGCTATCATCAATATCATCTTCGGGCGACTAGAGTGTGATGCTATATCTATCCAATATATTAAAACTTTGAATATACGTTTGCAAGGCGTATATGCAAATTCTTTATATACCGAATTGTCCAAAATCAATATAAATAAATTATTCAAATACGTGTAAAACGACCTAAATTTCAAAACGGAATTGTTTTCATTTGAAAAATATACTCTTCACACTCGTTCTAGGATACTACTGATCCCATCTCTAATGAGTCATTCTCATTGGATATTACTAATCCAATATCTGATGAATTCTTTCGTACGGTTCTAATGTGTCTTGTTCTCTGCTTTGTAAACCAAAGCTCTGATACCAACTGTGAAAACCCGTAACTTCCCCGTAAAGGAAAGTGTCGGATAGTTCGAGAACAAGCCACAACAGAACGCATATAAAAGAACATTTCATTGTATATTACAACAATGCATCAGATTACAAGAATATACAGAGTATAAACAAATAAATATTACACAGAAATATCAGAGATTTAAATTACATTTAAATACATCGCAGCGGAAAATAATACAATACACAACTAGAAGAGATATACGGATACAAAGCTTTCCGGATATCATTCCAGCTGTAAACCAGGATCCTGTGAATATAAGTCTGCAAAACCAAAACTACTAGCTGCCCGTGTCGAAAATAGGGGCACCCAGAGTTTAGGTTAAAACAATAAACTCCAGGTCAGTCATGGGACTGGTGTGAGAACTAAAACAGTTATTAATCTTTATTTTAAATCATTAGGTAAATCAAGGGACCACGCCGTATAACACGGAACGGGTTTCCTCCCAAGAATACCAGTGCATAAAAAAAACAGCGCAATGCTAAATAAAGAAAAATGAAGCTGTTATAAGACCCAGGTCCCATCACACAATGCAACGCAGCCGAGGATAGGGTTTTCCCTTATAACAGCCAAAGAATGCTTGATACGTTTAAAACAAATCGTTTGATACTATTATAAGTGCATAGTGTATAGAACAACTTCAAATCATAAGTATCAATCATAGGCGACATGAGCGTCCCATGCCACTATGTCGCCATACTAGGCTCTACAAATAAAACCGCAAATGTCACGTATTTGAAAATTGGATTTCCGTCTATGAACCGAGGCAAAAGATAGTCCTCAACCGATTCGAGACTCTCTAGCCCGAGCCTCAGGACCCAGACACAGGTGGGCCCTTGGATCCTCAAGGCCAGTCCACCGATGTGGATTAAACTTAAACCCTGAACATGCGTTTCCCCTCCCTATGGGGCGTAGGTGAGCCAACTAAATGACTCCATCGGTTCGAGAACGACCGATCAATCCGAGGCGCCTCGCAACAGTAACAACCACATAAGTCAAACTCGTCAGGGCGTGTAAAACCACTGACGCCACTTCTAGCTAGAAAGAAACGCATGCCCTCCCTGACGTCCTCTCCCGTTTTTGGTTCATACCGGGTGTGAAACACGCGAAGTAAACGTTACACAAAGCTACGCCACAAAGGCCTTGCTTTGATCATCACCACAAGACTTTGCTTTTCAACAGAAGCCTCGATCAATTGCCACTTAGGCATGCCACACAGGCAATTCACTCCATGTGTTTGATATCCATCAATATATAACCCCTGAGCTCGTACGTCTCAGAGAAGGGCGTTAAGCAAGAGAATAAATTCTCTGCCGCCAAACAGATATATATTTAATAGAGATCAATCACACGGACTAAAATCCAATGTCAGACACACAGTCCATTTACAAGTCCGTTCTGGGTCTGAACGAAACCGGAGGCACCTAGTACCCCGCATATCCATCGATCTCCAAGTACGTCTGGACGATCACCAACTGTTTCCATCTTCTTGGGTGTACAGCCCAATCAAGATCATCAGTAATCACCCAAACGACGTGAAGACTTCTGGTCTTCGACCACCGTCTTCATCTTCGACTTATCGTCGTATCAGTTATTCAGAATGGGATAAACCCGGTCTTTCCGAATAACTCGCGTATATTTTAAATAAGTGTTAAACAAACACAACATACGCCTCATTCCAATTCATCAGTCACTAACCGTAAATTAATCAAGAGAATAATTCCCCAAATATTAACCCCGAAGGCCGAAACCAACATCAGATCGATATCCAGAAAACCATTCTGCTTAGCTAACCGACAGTTAGTTTCTGATTTCACATTTATAGGGAAAGGTTCCCATTAATTTTATCCAAGATAAATTCCTGAATTTATTCTTTAATCTATTTTTGAATATCAATTCAAACTAGTCGGGATTAGCGAACCTTACCGAAGTAATCGTTTGTTTTAATTTCTCAATCCCAACCTATTCATCCCATGAAGTAAAACTGGTTATACTTCATATCTAACACCACGGTGTTATCGGTAAATTCAATTACCATTTCGCGTTCAAATCTAATTAAAGATTTAACTATCGCCTGGAGCAAAACTGGTGATACCCCATTCTCGATTATTTCAATCTAATTAAAGATTCATTAAAACTCCACTTAGTTTTAATCGTTAACTGGGTTAAAGAATCCGTGTCATTTAAAACACGGTTCACGATAAACCCAAAGTCACATTCCATTGATTATCGGGTTAAAGAACGAGTGTTATTTAAAACACTGTTCACGATAAACCCAAAATCAATATCAATTCAATTTCAATTAAATATTAATTAATTGGTACACTTCATTAAATCTAAATAAAAAGATTTAATCTTTTCTCAACTGGGTTCAAGAACAGTGTTAGTGAAGACACCATTCACGACAAACCCAAATCACATTTGATATTCAATATAAGGCTCTGAATAGAAAATATATCGGCTTATATTCAATATCAAATTCTATGATTAACAAATGTCGTATTGGAAATAACGATATAAATATGTATCTTTCAAATTTCCATAACATCCGTATAATCACGAATTCCAACATCGAAATATTCCGAAGACAATTTCGATTCAATTCCACTCCAATGCAATCATTGGAAATTCTGGTTATTTTTAAAACCATTTCAAATTCAATTTATTTATTTAAAAATAAATAGAATTATAATTCTAGTTCAAAACTAGTTCATTTCGATAAAAATCTATTTTTATCTTTTCAAATATGGAGTTTTTCATCCCAATACTTTCTAAATCATTTCTTATGATTTTACACAAATTATTACTATTTTTAATAATTTTATCAAGGCCCGTACAGTCGATTTCCACCAATTGCCATCGAACTGCACGTATAGCGACCTTTTACAAATTTGATTTGGACGTAACTCCAAATCCAACCGTTAGATTTTGAATTTCTAATATTCGTTAGAAAGCTTTTTCCAATACGAACCCAACGGTTCCGGTTTTAGGAGAATCCGACGGTCGGATCTCCCGTAATGTCCGTTTGAAATAAATGGTCGAAATTCGCGAACTGCCGCGGCGCGGCGCGTTCTATTCAGGCCATTATACTATATATATAATATATATAATATATATTTCGTCGATTTCTATTTAAAACGAATTATATTAATAGTTTTAAAATTCGTTTCAAAAGCAATTTCAACTTTCTTTTCAATTCAAATCAAAATTGAATTCTTCTTTATAAATTCGTTTTTTTAAAATTCATTTCTATTCAATTCAAATTTCAATTCAATTTGAATTCATTTCAATTCGCTTTCAATTCAATTTGAATTCGTTTTCAATTCAATTCATTTCGAAATCGTTTTCAATTCAATTCATTTCGAAATCGTTTTCAATTCAATTCATTTCGAAATCGTTATATATTCAATTCATTTCGAAATCGTTTTCAATTCAATTCATTTCGAAATCATTTTCAATTCAATTCATTTCGAAATCGTTTTCAATTCAATTCATTTCGAAATCGTTTTCAATTCAATTCATTTCGAAATCGTTTTCAATTCAATTCATTTCGAAATCGTTTTCAATTCAATTCATTTCGAAATCGTTTTCAATTCAATTCATTTCAAAATGAATAAAATCGATATAAATATCGTTTACGTCAAAATGGCGTCAATCTAACCAACCCGGCTTCATGAATTTCTATTTTCGAATATTCTATTTCAAATATTTCTTTTTCAAAATAGTTGTTATTATCAAAATATTTCGTTCAACACATGACCAATCTCAATGGATGAGTACTGTCAACACATGAACTTTTATTTTATATCGATAAAGATGTAAATTTTATTACTAAAATATTTCGTTCAACACATGACCAATCTCAATGGATGAGTACTGTCAACACATGAACTTTTATTTTATATCGATAAAGATGTAAATTTTATTACTAAAATATTTCGTTCAACACATGACCAATCTCAATGGATGAGTACTGTCAACACATGAACTTTTATTTTATAATATTCTTTATTTTTCAAATTGGAATGAGGCCCAATCAATTACCATATAAAGTTAATTATATGGATTTTCATACATTACACACATATAATAGCATTGAAAAATAATCAACCATCAACCAAAGTGCACTACACTGTATAAGCATCAAATATAGATATCTAACGCTTATAACAGCCTGTCAATCAATCGATCAACATATTTAATCAATCAGGATGAGTGAGCTTCAAATTTCATCCCAACACCCGTGTGGGGTTTCAAACAATCAAACACAGATTTTATTTGTGCAGTTGGGCGATGTGTAAAATTTATCGACCCAATCAATGTCCTTCAAATAGGTGTACATAAACAAACCGTCTGGTTTGTAAATGAATATTTATTTATTCACATTCACGTTAAAAATTATATTTTTAACGACAAAACATTTTATTCCAACATATGAATTTCTATTCAGTTCATTCTTTAAATAAAATGATATTTTTATTTTTCTAACTTATTTTAGAAAATTTCGGCGGCATAACGGCACGATACTAGAAACGGGACGAGGCCTAGCCTTATCCCCGGTCTAGTGAAGGCCCACGCCATTCACACATCAATCAAATCCATTCATCTCACCAAACAATTCAATTTCAATCAAATAATCTAACTAATTTTTGCAACCAAACAAACAAGTCCATGGTCGATTGTGTCGGGTGCTACTAAGCACCGTCTGCATCCTAGTATATATATATAACTAGAAAAGAAATTGAAAGGTGAGAAATTCTCACAGATAGCTATCCAATCATCCTGACTCTTCTTTGATAGAAAACTTCATCGTTATTGCATCTTCGTTGCTCGTAGCCACTACATATATAAAAATCACACATTTTATCTTTTGATGTCTTTTAAAATAAAAGATCACATTTTTATTTATTTACTTTCAATTTAAAAATCATATTTTCACTTCGCTATTCAATATATAAAAATCGAATTTTTACTTCGCTCTTATATAGATAAAATGTATATTTCAAAAATATAGGTTTCGCCTTTATAAAAATATAGATTTCGCCTTTATAAAAATATAGATTTCGCCTTTATAAAAATATAAAGTTCGCCTTTATAAAAATATAGATTTCGCCTTTATAAAAATATAAATTTCGCCTTTTCTAATATTAAAAATCCGAACTTTTAGATATTAAAAATCCGAACTTTTAGATATTAAAAATCCGAACTTTACGAAAGTAAAAATCCTATTTTTTTCTCTAAAAATATACTTTTTCCTATTTAAGCAAAAATCATATTCCTACATCTTCTATATAGTAAAGATCATATTTTTAATACGTTAAAAAATATAAAAATCGCATTTTTATTACTTTAAAAATATAAAGATCATATTTTTAACTTCTCTATATAATAAAAATTATATTTTTAGTATTTAATCTATATAAATATCACATCTTCCTTTTGCTACTATATAAAAATTACAACTTTCCATTCGGTTAACTATATAAAATCTCATTTTTATTTTTCAAATAAAAATCCCCCCCTTTTTATTTTAATTAATGAAAAATCTAATCAAAGACTGAAAATAAAACTAGCTAAGTAAAATAAAAACTTACTTTTCATTTCAGCGAAGGGGGGGGGGCTTCAGGATCGCGGTGGTGGTCCTGGCGTCGAATGAAGTGGCTCCGGCTTTGAATGGGGGTGGGGACGCAACCGAGTGGCGCAGTCAAAGGGGAAGGAGAGGGGTCTGCGTAGGAGAGAGAGAGGGCGGAGGCTGAGGGTCGGAGGATGGTGCGGTCGGTGGCCCCACAGGCACGGTGGCGGCGCTGTCTAGGTTTAAGGGGTTTGGATGCTAGGGGGGTTCACGCGGTCGAAGGGGAAGAGGGAGAGGCAAAGTGTAACGACCCGCATTTTCAGCAACAGAATAATTTATTTATTTAATTATATGAATAGTGATTTAGAGGATTAAGGGGTCGTTGAATTGAATTTTAGTGAATATTTAATTAAATTAAATAAGGGAATAATATATTTATTTCTGAAATAGTCAGAAATAGTGGAATTCACAATATTGTGTGAATGGGCAATATAAAATATATATAATTCAGTTCATATTGAATTATAGTGATGAATATATTTATAAACGCCATTTGAACGTATAATTTATATTATAATTTTAATATAGCTCGAAATGGCGCTGCAGTTCGCTATTTGGCGATTCGAACTTCAACTGGATATACAGGAGCCGTTTTAAGCCGGATTTTTATGAAACAAGAAACGCTCGGAGCTGGTGGAGTATATCTTCCTAGTGGAAGAGAGAAATCAGGATTTCGTCGTGTAGATTTTGTTTTATGTCCAAATCAAATTTTAAAATAGTCGCTATGGAATTCCTTTATATTCTTCAACGCTTTATTTACGTCATAAATGGAATTTCTATATAAATTGAATATCGATTTCACACTGGAATTTGAATATCGAGTTATAAATTCTAATATGATTATTTTAGAGCTATGGTATATCATATGTGAATATATACGATAATATTTATTTTTAAATATTAAATTTAATTGTTTTTAAATATATTTATATATTTAAAAGGGCTATTTAGGACTTTAAAAATAGCCACTTTTGCAAACGAAGTCGGATTTCAACGAAACTAATTTTGTTGGATCCGCAGCGTCAAATTATTGTTAGATTCCAAGTTTGGTGATTTTTAGAGTGCGTATGTGGTCGTACGGATTTTTAGAGTGAAAAACAGTCAGTATTTTGACGGTTAAAAATACGCTGTGTGAGCAAACGAAGTCGGAATTTGACGAAACCAGTTTCGTTGGGACCGTAATGTCAAACTCTAGCTGCATGCCAGTTTTTGTGATTTTTGGGAATTGTATGTGGTCACAGGAATTTTAGAGGACGAATATAAGTAGCGATAGCTTAAAAATAAATTTAATATTCGAATAAAAAAATATAAAAATCCACCTATATAATACCACATCCTTCCTAACCCTAATCCCATTTTTCCTCAGCAGCAAAAACTCACGCCGCCACCAATTTGTTTCCAAACGCGAAAATCAGTTCTTAGAAAATTCTAAGAAATCAAAATAAAATCATATAAATCCTTTTCTATACATATTCGGAATCAAAAGGAGTAGCTCATCACGCTGATATCAGTTTTGATTGGTTCGACATCAGTTTCTGGGTGTATGAAAATATGGCGTGAGGCTAGGGTTCCACTTTCAAATCGTTATAAGAGGAATCAAGGAAAATGAAGTTCGGATTGTTTATGGTGGTGAAAAACCGCGCCCATACGTAGAAATTTAGGGCATTCGGTGGTGGAAGTTGACGTTGGTTTCACTGGAGGCGTGGCTGTCGTGGTGTGAAGTGGGGAATCGAACCGTGAGTGGTGGGTACGGGGAAAGAGGGTTCGAGATGAGAAAGGTAGTGGTTGTTGCAATCATTGATTTCATGAAGAGAAGAGGTCAAACGAGATGAAGGAAGTTGGGTAATGGCTTTGGAAAAACTTGCGGATGTCTGTGTATTCGATTTGGGGAAGAAGGTGCGATCCTGGGCTTCTGAATGTGGTAATGGGCCGGAAGGAAAGTTAAGCCCAATTTTTATTAATCCATGTTTTATATTTAAATAAAATAGCGTTAACTTATAAATTGTATAACTTGATCATACGATATCAGAATCACGAACGGTTGGACCCGTTAGGACCGTATGGACGAGAGCTTCACAATGGAACTGACCGCAAGTGGATGGGAGTCCATTTGGATTTATGGTGAATTTAAACGCATGAATCAAATCAATGAACGTATATCGTTATTTAACGATCTCCGACCAATGTGAGTAAATCTCACTAACTCTGAACAATTTATATTTTTATAATGCATTTTTAGAAGTGATAAATATTGATTGAATTGTTGTGTGATGGCTGTTTGGGTGAACTGCTAGTCAGTTGATTGGATGTATCGATAACGATATATATATAAATCGTATCGAAATATTGATTCTGTTTATCAGAATATTTTATACTCATGTTGTTTATGTTGACTGACATCTATGGATGCAGGGAAACAGGTCGGAGGGACCCAACTGGGTTCCTCAACATTTATTTACTGTTTTTCATATATTTTGATATATGATGTGTTATATCATCCGTATTGTTTCTGGGTGTTTGGATGATGACCGATCAGTTTGATTTGATATTTTTACACCATAAGTGATACGAGAAAGTGAAAGGGAGATTTTCAAAGTATATTTTGAAAATAGATTATTTATATAAAATCAGCGGATTTTATATATGAAGGAAGGAAAAAGGGTTTTATAGAAGAAATCATTTTATAAATCAAAGCAATAAAGGAAAAATATTTGTAAAACAAATAGGGAAGGGAAATTGTTTGTAAAACATTTACAAATAAAATAGAAAAGAAAATATTTGTAAAACCATTGCAAATAGAGATAAAAAGAAAACATTAGCAAATGGAATTAGAGAAAAATATTTGTAAACCATTTATAAATAGATTAAAAGGAAATATTTATCTAGAGAAATAAATTGAGTTATAAAAAGTAATTATTTATTTAGAAAATAAATAGAATATTGAAGTACTTGGAAATGTATAAAAGTGCAATAAAGGAGAATTTTACACTAGGAAGAAATTAGGCCCGTGCTTCGCACACGGGTAAACAGAATATGAATTCGAAGTAAGAATTTAAGAGAGTTCTGTTTTAACAGATAAAGTGAGAAGGTTAATTTATAAATAAAGTTCTATAAATTAATTTAGTTATTTATCTTTGGGTAAATAGAGTATATAAGTCAAGACTTATATAGAGAAGTAAAAATCGATTTCCACATCGATATTTGAAACTGAATATGTATGAAAGAGAATTTATTGAATAAGAGTTACTCGAAGTAAAGTTATTAATATCAGTTTATTCGAAAGGAAGTTTATTGAATATTAGTTATTCGAAATGGTTTGATCCAATAGAACAAATTGATTGAGATCAACTGTTAGAGTTCAACTATTAGAGTTAAACTGTTAGAGTTGAACTGTTAGAGTTAAACTGTTAGGGTTAAACCGTAGAGTTAAACCGTTGGAGTAAACATTTAGAGTTAGTTAGTTAGAGTTAACCAATTAGAGTTAATCAGTTAGAGTTAATCGATTAGAGTCTAATCGAACTAGAGTTATCCAAATATAGTAATCGAATGAGGGATGATGGAATATTAGTTATTCAATTAGATTTGCTTGAATTTAGTTATTCGAGATAGAGTTAAACAGAAGTAGTCATTTAAGATAAGCTACCAGTGAGCACGACTGCTAGCGTAATTCGCAGGGCTGCAGATAGCCTAAGGCGGTCGGATGTTTCCTGAGGGAATCAGGCGTAACCATTGTGATCGCTGCGATCTAGAGTCGAGCGAATGGTGTTAAGTCAAATATTAGTTAATTGATAAAAGAAATTTAGTCGAGTTAATTAAGCTGAGTTAGTCCATTTGAACTGATCAAGTAAGTGGGTCAAAACGAGTAAATCAGACCGAGTTATCTGAACAAGGGTTAGTCCAGTAAGAGTTAAATAGAATAAGAATAAATTGAATAAGAGTTACAGCTTAGAGTTAACCGAGTATGAGTTAATAATTTAGTTCGTTATTTATTCGAGTAGAAAATCAAAGTATTTATAAAGTCATTATAATTCGGATGCAGGGGATTATAACACCATTGTTATAGTCAAGTGTTTTTCCGTACGAGAAGCGGATTTGTAAATAAAATCCGAGAATGTCGTAAAGAAGTGTTAAAGATTTAGAAAGATGAACTTTGCCTATTTCGAAGTTAGAAATGTTGTTCAGTTAAGGTTTGAGAGGTAACTATACCCCAACTTGATTGACTTCGTTTTTAACTAAGAAATGGTTAAGGTTCGATAGTGAAAGGTGTTTAAAGTGGAAACCAAATGAAGGAGATTTGGCAGAGTGATGTTTATTCGAACATCTGTTTAAAACCAAATGAAGAAGATTTGGAAATGTTTTCCAAATGAGAGTCAATAATGTTTCTGAATATAGAGAACAGATAATGGAAATGTTTCCAATATAAATAACGTATATTTTCTAAAATATAGTAAATCAGAAATGTTAAATAACAGAAAAAGGGAAATGAATATGTGAATAAACTAAAAAGGGATAAACGTTGAATGATGTTTGGTCGATAGAATTTCCTTCGGGAAATAATATCGTTGTTTGCACACCGACATGTTTTCGTTTGATAGTTAACTCACCGACTATCAAAGTTTTGACCATTTTAACGTTGTTAATATGGAGAGACCGGTTGGATTATTACCCAGAGAACCACTCCGTATTGGCATAAGCGTTGCGAATCAAGTATGCTGAATATATTGAAGGCGGAGTTGTGCAAGGGCTATCCTGTTTACAGAATAGTGCCTTCGGTTTGTCCAGTCCCAGGACAAACGTATATGGAAGGATGTCTGACAGAGTATATTCAAAGGATCGCGTAAGTTGATCTCTTCAAACGTACTTACGTTTGGTGGCGGAGGAATTCGTTCCTCTTAGCTTTATACCCGTGGTATTTTTGGTGAAATCAATTTGTGATTTGGCGGGTATGACGATGTGGCATTCAGTGTAATGGAGGTGTGATCTGTCAAAAGATACGTTATGACCTCAAGCCTCATCAACCAGGAAATGACAAAAATCGGGCAGGCAGCATGGCTAAGTCGGTCGCTCCGAAGTAGGGTGTATGATCACCTATCTAGAGAAATTCCTTTTGTTCTTAAATCTATCGATGCTGTCCCATTTCGGGAGGCGGTTGCTGATCCCAACCGTCGGTGATATACATTCGATACACTCAAGCGAAATGAGTGGTCGGTCATGTGTGGGCCGGGTGGCAAGATGTTCTTGTTGAACCCAGTGTATTTGCCTCTAGAGATACACGTTCGAAAGGTGGTCCCATACCTTGTCAAGTTGGAATCCAATCCCCAATAAGTGCCCGCGAGTTTGATTTGTATATTATATATGTAGAGCGTGAGATGCAAGCGTTCTACTATATTTTAATTACTTGTGATTAGACATTATTATAATATCAGATAATATATGATTTCCAAAATGTTTTGGGTTATCGTAAGGTAAAAGCCATCCGTATTTATGAGTGGATTGGTCTTACGATTATCTTTTCCTTTGAAAAGGATTTTGAAAGTTAAACAAAATGATTTGAGTTTACTCACACCAGTCCCATGACTGACCCAGAGTTTATTTCGTTTTGTTTTCCCTAAACTCTTGGGTGCCCAAATTTGTACGGGCAGTCAAGTAGTCAGGATTTACAGGTATGCTTGAAGAGCTTGGAGCAGGAGGCTTCAAGATTTTTCTAGCTATTGATTATTCCGCTGTGATGAAAGTGTTGTACTCTGATAATGGTATGATATACATATACTACTTTGATTTCAAGATATGTTGTCTAATATATTTTATTCGTTCCGCTGTGAGATTCGTGTTACTCTGATGTTGTTGTGTTCTTCTTCTTCTGTTCTAATTTTCTATCTTATCTATCCTCACCCTCTAATTTCTTTCTTGGACTATCCGGTAATTTCGACTTTTGATTGTTCGATAGGTGTTATATATCGGATAACCAAGGTCGCTTTTTCCCGGGTCGTTACAGTGGTATCAGAGCCAGGTTAAGTATTACCTTGGCTCTGTGGCGTGATTCAGTAGAGATGGGTTTAGTAATACCCTAGACTGAGTTTGAGTGCATATATACGAGTGAACGTATTTGTTATTTGATATTAAAATTGTTTTATATTGTGGAGATTTATTGGTTGAGCTGTTTATGAATTCTGGTCGATCAGTTTGATCCACTGTATCGATAGGGGTTTCTAAACGCTTGAATACGACGAACCGACACAGTATGTTTTGAAAAAGGGTGAATGAAATAATTTTACCCAAATTATATTTTGATATGAGCAAAGTATTGATATTTGAAGTATTATAGTATATTGGATGTGTTGATTGTGATTATAATCAAATAAGATTATAAATTAAACGGTTATGTAAATAACCAATTAGAATTCATATAAGTGAAATACGTGGAATTCGATGAATTAAATCTGAAATTATATCAGAATTGAACTTAAAACCCTGGAAATTTAGAAGGGTATTTGTAAATGGATTCAGATTAGATATACGGGAATTTTAAAATCCTGGGAGATTTTAAATGGTTTACAAGCATTGTGAATTGTATTTTGTAATAATTTCAAAATGTAAGTGTTTAGAAATGATTTTGAAAGTGACATAGTATTGAACTCACTTCAATAGCTGGAAAATAGATTCCGACGATGATCCGGACATCGTCGGTGTTCATTTTCGGGTTTGTAAGTGACGGATTGCTACCAAAGGTTTTGTTTTTGAACTGTTTTGAGAAAACAAATTATTTTGATTTTCCAAATAAATAATTTGATTTTTTTAAAAGGCTAAGCTGTTTAAAACTCCCAGAAACAGATTATTTGGAATAAACACAAATTAAATAGAAATTTGTGAAAGCAAATTTGAAATTGGATTGAACCCAGTTCAGTGGAAATTGAATTGAATTGAAATAGAATGCTATCAAGTAGAATTGGACTGGATTAGAGATAATCTGGAATAGAAATGAATTGTTGAGTAATAATTTCGAATTGAGATTGGGATTTGCAGTTTGATTGGAATTTGGCTTGGTTATAAGCAAATGGCTGTGTTGGAGATAAAAATGGATTGGGGATTGATTGGGGATACATTGGTATATGCTAAACTGATAGCAGAATTGAATGCCCGACAAAAAGGTACACGTTTATATATATGAGTTTGGAGTTTTATGAGCCAAATTGGCAAGCCGCTTGGCTGTTTGATTTTCTTTTGGATTGGAGAGGCCTGTGTGGCGGTTTGGGGATTTTCCCGATGCTCCCGGTACAAAGGAGGTGCTGGCGAAATTTTTGGAAATTTCGGGTGTTAGAAAATTTTCAAGAGTTTTGAAAATTTTCGTTTATAGAAAAGAAGTAATAATAAATTGAAATAAATAAATTCAGTTGAAACTGAAGTTAAAGAAGTAAACAAATAATTCGAAACTAGTTAATAGGGTTGTTCTCTACCTTAGCAATTTCGAGGACGAAATTATTGTAAGGGGGGAAGAATGTAACGACCCGCATTTTCAGCAACAGAATAATTTATTTATTTAATTATATGAATAGTGATTTAGAGGATTAAGGGGTCGTTGAATTGAATTTTAGTGAATATTTAATTAAATTAAATAAGGGAATAATATATTTATTTCTGAAATAGTCAGAAATAGTGGAATTCACAATATTGTGTGAATGGGCAATATAAAATATATATAATTCAGTTCATATTGAATTATAGTGATGAATATATTTATAAACGCCATTTGAACGTATAATTTATATTATAATTTTAATATAGCTCGAAATGGCGCTGCAGTTCGCTATTTGGCGATTCGAACTTCAACTGGATATACAGGAGCCGTTTTAAGCCGGATTTTTATGAAACAAGAAACGCTCGGAGCTGGTGGAGTATATCTTCCTAGTGGAAGAGAGAAATCAGGATTTCGTCGTGTAGATTTTGTTTTATGTCCAAATCAAATTTTAAAATAGTCGCTATGGAATTCCTTTATATTCTTCAACGCTTTATTTACGTCATAAATGGAATTTCTATATAAATTGAATATCGATTTCACACTGGAATTTGAATATCGAGTTATAAATTCTAATATGATTATTTTAGAGCTATGGTATATCATATGTGAATATATACGATAATATTTATTTTTAAATATTAAATTTAATTGTTTTTAAATATATTTATATATTTAAAAGGGCTATTTAGGACTTTAAAAATAGCCACTTTTGCAAACGAAGTCGGATTTCAACGAAACTAATTTTGTTGGATCCGCAGCGTCAAATTATTGTTAGATTCCAAGTTTGGTGATTTTTAGAGTGCGTATGTGGTCGTACGGATTTTTAGAGTGAAAAACAGTCAGTATTTTGACGGTTAAAAATACGCTGTGTGAGCAAACGAAGTCGGAATTTGACGAAACCAGTTTCGTTGGGACCGTAATGTCAAACTCTAGCTGCATGCCAGTTTTTGTGATTTTTGGGAATTGTATGTGGTCACAGGAATTTTAGAGGACGAATATAAGTAGCGATAGCTTAAAAATAAATTTAATATTCGAATAAAAAAATATAAAAATCCACCTATATAATACCACATCCTTCCTAACCCTAATCCCATTTTTCCTCAGCAGCAAAAACTCACGCCGCCACCAATTTGTTTCCAAACGCGAAAATCAGTTCTTAGAAAATTCTAAGAAATCAAAATAAAATCATATAAATCCTTTTCTATACATATTCGGAATCAAAAGGAGTAGCTCATCACGCTGATATCAGTTTTGATTGGTTCGACATCAGTTTCTGGGTGTATGAAAATATGGCGTGAGGCTAGGGTTCCACTTTCAAATCGTTATAAGAGGAATCAAGGAAAATGAAGTTCGGATTGTTTATGGTGGTGAAAAACCGCGCCCATACGCAGAAATTTAGGGCATTCGGTGGTGGAAGTTGACGTTGGTTTCACTGGAGGCGTGGCTGTCGTGGTGTGAAGTGGGGAATCGAACCGTGAGTGGTGGGTACGGGGAAAGAGGGTTCGAGATGAGAAAGGTAGTGGTTGTTGCAATCATTGATTTCATGAAGAGAAGAGGTCAAACGAGATGAAGGAAGTTGGGTAATGGCTTTGGAAAAACTTGCGGATGTCTGTGTATTCGATTTGGGGAAGAAGGTGCGATCCTGGGCTTCTGAATGTGGTAATGGGCCGGAAGGAAAGTTAAGCCCAATTTTTATTAATCCATGTTTTATATTTAAATAAAATAGCGTTAACTTATAAATTGTATAACTTGATCATACGATATCAGAATCACGAACGGTTGGACCCGTTAGGACCGTATGGACGAGAGCTTCACAATGGAACTGACCGCAAGTGGATGGGAGTCCATTTGGATTTATGGTGAATTTAAACGCATGAATCAAATCAATGAACGTATATCGTTATTTAACGATCTCCGACCAATGTGAGTAAATCTCACTAACTCTGAACAATTTATATTTTTATAATGCATTTTTAGAAGTGATAAATATTGATTGAATTGTTGTGTGATGGCTGTTTGGGTGAACTGCTAGTCAGTTGATTGGATGTATCGATAACGATATATATATAAATCGTATCGAAATATTGATTCTGTTTATCAGAATATTTTATACTCATGTTGTTTATGTTGACTGACATCTATGGATGCAGGGAAACAGGTCGGAGGGACCCAACTGGGTTCCTCAACATTTATTTACTGTTTTTCATATATTTTGATATATGATGTGTTATATCATCCGTATTGTTTCTGGGTGTTTGGATGATGACCGATCAGTTTGATTTGATATTTTTACACCATAAGTGATACGAGAAAGTGAAAGGGAGATTTTCAAAGTATATTTTGAAAATAGATTATTTATATAAAATCAGCGGATTTTATATATGAAGGAAGGAAAAAGGGTTTTATAGAAGAAATCATTTTATAAATCAAAGCAATAAAGGAAAAATATTTGTAAAACAAATAGGGAAGGGAAATTGTTTGTAAAACATTTACAAATAAAATAGAAAAGAAAATATTTGTAAAACCATTGCAAATAGAGATAAAAAGAAAACATTAGCAAATGGAATTAGAGAAAAATATTTGTAAACCATTTATAAATAGATTAAAAGGAAATATTTATCTAGAGAAATAAATTGAGTTATAAAAAGTAATTATTTATTTAGAAAATAAATAGAATATTGAAGTACTTGGAAATGTATAAAAGTGCAATAAAGGAGAATTTTACACTAGGAAGAAATTAGGCCCGTGCTTCGCACACGGGTAAACAGAATATGAATTCGAAGTAAGAATTTAAGAGAGTTCTGTTTTAACAGATAAAGTGAGAAGGTTAATTTATAAATAAAGTTCTATAAATTAATTTAGTTATTTATCTTTGGGTAAATAGAGTATATAAGTCAAGACTTATATAGAGAAGTAAAAATCGATTTCCACATCGATATTTGAAACTGAATATGTATGAAAGAGAATTTATTGAATAAGAGTTACTCGAAGTAAAGTTATTAATATCAGTTTATTCGAAAGGAAGTTTATTGAATATTAGTTATTCGAAATGGTTTGATCCAATAGAACAAATTGATTGAGATCAACTGTTAGAGTTCAACTATTAGAGTTAAACTGTTAGAGTTGAACTGTTAGAGTTAAACTGTTAGGGTTAAACCGTAGAGTTAAACCGTTGGAGTAAACATTTAGAGTTAGTTAGTTAGAGTTAACCAATTAGAGTTAATCAGTTAGAGTTAATCGATTAGAGTCTAATCGAACTAGAGTTATCCAAATATAGTAATCGAATGAGGGATGATGGAATATTAGTTATTCAATTAGATTTGCTTGAATTTAGTTATTCGAGATAGAGTTAAACAGAAGTAGTCATTTAAGATAAGCTACCAGTGAGCACGACTGCTAGCGTAATTCGCAGGGCTGCAGATAGCCTAAGGCGGTCGGATGTTTCCTGAGGGAATCAGGCGTAACCATTGTGATCGCTGCGATCTAGAGTCGAGCGAATGGTGTTAAGTCAAATATTAGTTAATTGATAAAAGAAATTTAGTCGAGTTAATTAAGCTGAGTTAGTCCATTTGAACTGATCAAGTAAGTGGGTCAAAACGAGTAAATCAGACCGAGTTATCTGAACAAGGGTTAGTCCAGTAAGAGTTAAATAGAATAAGAATAAATTGAATAAGAGTTACAGCTTAGAGTTAACCGAGTATGAGTTAATAATTTAGTTCGTTATTTATTCGAGTAGAAAATCAAAGTATTTATAAAGTCATTATAATTCGGATGCAGGGGATTATAACACCATTGTTATAGTCAAGTGTTTTTCCGTACGAGAAGCGGATTTGTAAATAAAATCCGAGAATGTCGTAAAGAAGTGTTAAAGATTTAGAAAGATGAACTTTGCCTATTTCGAAGTTAGAAATGTTGTTCAGTTAAGGTCTGAGAGGTAACTATACCCCAACTTGATTGACTTCGTTTTTAACTAAGAAATGGTTAAGGTTCGATAGTGAAAGGTGTTTAAAGTGGAAACCAAATGAAGGAGATTTGGCAGAGTGATGTTTATTCGAACATCTGTTTAAAACCAAATGAAGAAGATTTGGAAATGTTTTCCAAATGAGAGTCAATAATGTTTCTGAATATAGAGAACAGATAATGGAAATGTTTCCAATATAAATAACGTATATTTTCTAAAATATAGTAAATCAGAAATGTTAAATAACAGAAAAAGGGAAATGAATATGTGAATAAACTAAAAAGGGATAAACGTTGAATGATGTTTGGTCGATAGAATTTCCTTCGGGAAATAATATCGTTGTTTGCACACCGACATGTTTTCGTTTGATAGTTAACTCACCGACTATCAAAGTTTTGACCATTTTAACGTTGTTAATATGGAGAGACCGGTTGGATTATTACCCAGAGAACCACTCCGTATTGGCATAAGCGTTGCGAATCAAGTATGCTGAATATATTGAAGGCGGAGTTGTGCAAGGGCTATCCTGTTTACAGAATAGTGCCTTCGGTTTGTCCAGTCCCAGGACAAACGTATATGGAAGGATGTCTGACAGAGTATATTCAAAGGATCGCGTAAGTTGATCTCTTCAAACGTACTTACGTTTGGTGGCGGAGGAATTCGTTCCTCTTAGCTTTATACCCGTGGTATTTTTGGTGAAATCAATTTGTGATTTGGCGGGTATGACGATGTGGCATTCAGTGTAATGGAGGTGTGATCTGTCAAAAGATACGTTATGACCTCAAGCCTCATCAACCAGGAAATGACAAAAATCGGGCAGGCAGCATGGCTAAGTCGGTCGCTCCGAAGTAGGGTGTATGATCACCTATCTAGAGAAATTCCTTTTGTTCTTAAATCTATCGATGCTGTCCCATTTCGGGAGGCGGTTGCTGATCCCAACCGTCGGTGATATACATTCGATACACTCAAGCGAAATGAGTGGTCGGTCATGTGTGGGCCGGGTGGCAAGATGTTCTTGTTGAACCCAGTGTATTTGCCTCTAGAGATACACGTTCGAAAGGTGGTCCCATACCTTGTCAAGTTGGAATCCAATCCCCAATAAGTGCCCGCGAGTTTGATTTGTATATTATATATGTAGAGCGTGAGATGCAAGCGTTCTACTATATTTTAATTACTTGTGATTAGACATTATTATAATATCAGATAATATATGATTTCCAAAATGTTTTGGGTTATCGTAAGGTAAAAGCCATCCGTATTTATGAGTGGATTGGTCTTACGATTATCTTTTCCTTTGAAAAGGATTTTGAAAGTTAAACAAAATGATTTGAGTTTACTCACACCAGTCCCATGACTGACCCAGAGTTTATTTCGTTTTGTTTTCCCTAAACTCTTGGGTGCCCAAATTTGTACGGGCAGTCAAGTAGTCAGGATTTACAGGTATGCTTGAAGAGCTTGGAGCAGGAGGCTTCAAGATTTTTCTAGCTATTGATTATTCCGCTGTGATGAAAGTGTTGTACTCTGATAATGGTATGATATACATATACTACTTTGATTTCAAGATATGTTGTCTAATATATTTTATTCGTTCCGCTGTGAGATTCGTGTTACTCTGATGTTGTTGTGTTCTTCTTCTTCTGTTCTAATTTTCTATCTTATCTATCCTCACCCTCTAATTTCTTTCTTGGACTATCCGGTAATTTCGACTTTTGATTGTTCGATAGGTGTTATATATCGGATAACCAAGGTCACTTTTTCTCGGGTCGTTACACAAAGGGAGGATGGCGGCTCACCTGAGGCGGTGCGACGGTCATCGGGTCAGGGGGGGGCTGGGCGACGAGTGGTTTTAGGGTTTTTTTTTTTTGATTTTGATTTTTAATTTTGGAAATGGGAGGGGGGCGTCTGACAGTTTTGAAGGGATGGGGGGGTTTATTTTATTTTATTTATGTATTTAATTCCATGGAAGTTGACTTTTACATTTGAACTCCAAACAAAACCCAACGACTGTCGTCCCTAGTGTAATACCCCCATTCCGAACACAATGGGATATGTATCGTAAGCTGAGTCGAACGTTACAATCAGTTTCCGTTAAATTTACATTTAAATTACTATATTGAATTTTTAAACGTACATTTCAAATTACCGGGGTCACATACTAACTCTATAAATCCCATAAAAATATTTTCTAGCTTCATATTGACGATACGGTCCTAACAAAACTAATTTCGTCGAATTCTGAGATCGTTGGAAAAATGGCCAATTTCCAGTCGATTAAAATCAACTGAAACTGGTCAAACACGTTTTCCTTTGCCACGCTCACATATTGATTCGAAAAATTATGAAATTTGAAATCTAGCAATAACTTTACATCCCGGACCCAACAAAACTGGTTTCGTCGAAATCCGAGGTCATTTGCAAAATGTCCATTTTTTAAGGGCCTGAATTCCATAGCGACTATTCAGAATTTTTAACTGGACATATCTTTTGATGCCCGCTATGAAATTTCGATTTGTCGGATTCGTTGGAAAGATATTATCAAATAGATCCTAATGTTTTTGGTTTCACTAAAATCCGGATTGTTTTGCACCCGGTACATTCAATTGAAGTTTGAAATCGAATTATCGAACTACCGCGCCATTTTCAATTCTATTTATAATTATATATAAATATTTATATTCTAACGACGACGCGTATAATATATACGTTCGAATTATATTCAAAATAAATTTCTCGTCGATATTATTTAAAATAATTCATTTTAAATAATCAAAATTCGCTAAAATTGCCAAAATAAAAATTTCAAATTGGCTCGCATTTTACGGGTTGTTACACTCAAGTGGAGTAAATGGATTGATTTTTGAAACAAAAAACTGATTTTTAATTATTGAATAAATTAACTAAATTAAAGAATAATTAGTTAATGGAATTTTGAAGCGAATTTGGACTTTGGATAAGTAAAAAGGGGTTTGTAAATTTATATTTTAAATCGAATATGAAACTTGAATTGAAAATGGAATTCAATTGGTTTATAAGCAAATTAAAATTGTATATGAACGTGATATGTTCAATTAAAAAGTGGAATATGCAAAGGATCTAATTAAAGAACAAATTAGCGAATTGAGTTTAAATGACCGGATTGAGTTGGAATAATTTGGTATTGGTTGAGTATGTATGAAATAGGTATGAAGTGAAGAGAATGAAGATTTTAATTCAAGTGCCCAACAAAAAGGTACACGTTTAAATTCCATATGAGATTTTATGAGCCTATTGGGCAAGCCGCTTGACTTTTAGATTTTCTTTTTGAATGGAAAGGGCCTAGAGAGGCGAGATGGGGTTTGAGCTTTTGAGCCGTACAATGGAGGTGCTGGCGAAATTTTCCAGAAATTTAACGAATTAGAATATTTCTAAGAAATTTGATAATTAGAAATCAATATATCAATATATATAGAATTCGTTAAGGAAACAAACTTATAATAAGATTTTACAAAAAAAAGGAAATATATAAATTCAAATCACGTAAGATAGAAAGAGAAATGTATACACGTTTAAAAAAAATGGATAATTTTTTTATATGATGTTGATTATCCGAGATAAGTAGTCTTGTCCGTTTTGAAGTTAAGAATGTTATTCAGTCAAGTTCTGAGAGGTAGTTGTACCCCAACTTGATTGATTTCATTATTAACCGATAAATAGGAAGATTCAGTCTCGAAGATCAGTGTTTAAAGAGATCTAGTTGATGCAATATTTTGGGTTGTTGTAATGATGTTTTACACAACCTTCGTTTTGACCCAAGTAAGTAGAATTTTGGAAAAATAATACTAAATATTTCCTAAGTATAGAAATGAATGGTCGTGAAAGGGATAAGTAATTGGAATGTTTTACAATTATAAATAGAAGATATTTTCCAAGTATAGAAAATAAAAGAAGGTGATATTTGAAAATGTTTTCCAAATAGCGTAAGAGGCCAAGATGACTGTTGAAAATATCGTGTTAACAGATATTGATAAAAAAATGGAGAAGTGATTTAATTAATTAAACATTAATTAAGGGGCCTAGTGATTATTTGATGTTGTGGATGAATGTTGTTTTTCTTTTATAGCTAAATAACCGACTATCGAAGTATTGTCCAATATCGTTGTCAATGTGGAGAGACCAGTTGTATTATTATCCGAGAACCACTTCATATTAGCAGTAGCGTTGCGAACCAGATTATATAAAAACAATTGAAGATGGAGTAAAGTGCAAGGGCTTTTTCTATTAATCCTAGATAGAAATTGCCTAAGATGGATTAATGGAAATTGTGCCTTTGGTTTCGTTCAGTCCCAGAACGAACGTGTATGCACGAATGTCTGACAGAGTATTTTCAGCGATTACATATGTTGGTCTGTACAAATATACATCTGGTGGCGGAGAATTTATTCTCTTAGCATAATATCCAGAATATCTTTGTGTAAGTCAATTAGTGATTAACAGATTTGACAATGTGGCATTCAAAGTGATTGTGCTATCAATGAAAGGTAAGTAATTGTAACCTCAAGCCACGCAACCGGGAAATGGTATAAAATCGAGTATGTCGCATGGGTAAGTGGGTCGCACCCAAATAAGGGGTATTGTCACCTTATCTAGAGAAAATCCTTTTGCTTCTTTAATCTTTTGATGCTGTCCCTTTCGGGAAATGGTTGCTGATCCCAACCGTTGGTGACAATACATTCGGTACTCTCAACCGAAGTGAGGGGCCGATCATGGTTAGCCTAGGCTGCAAGATATTCTTGTTGAACCCGGTGTATTCCTCTCTAGAGATACACTGTCAGAAGATGGTCCCGTACCTTGATAGTTGGAATCCATTCCCCATAAGAGCCCACGATTTTTATTGTATACTATGTATGTGGAGCGTGAGATGCAAGCGTTCTGCCAGATTTTTATTTATTTGTTTTAGACACTATTATAATATCAGAAAAGTATTGACTTTAAAGAATGTTTTGGGTTATCATAAGATAAAAACCATTCGTGTTTATGTGTGGATTGGTCTTACGATTATCCTTTATTTTAAAAAGAAAATTTTAAAAGTTAAACCAATGATTGGAGTTTACTCACACCAGTTCCATGAATGACCCATAGTTTATTTTGTTTTGTTTTACCCTAAACTCTTGGGTGCCCAAATTTGTACGGGCATTCAAGTAGTTCAGGTATTTACAGATATACTTGGAGGAGCTTGGTGCAGGAGGCTTCAGTGTTTGTTATCTAGTGTTATTTTCCGCTGTGTTGCATATGTAATGTGCTCTGATAATGTATGTAAGTAAAAATTTATATTTCAAAGATCGTTATATATATATATATATATATATATTATATTTTATTCCATTGCGATGTGAGATTATGCGTTGTTGTTTATATTCTTCTTCTTCTACGCTAATATTTCTTTCTTTCTATTTCTCACCCTCTAAATTCTTTCTATTAATGATTTGGTAATTTCTGGTGTTTGGTTAATCGATATGGTATTTGTATCGGTAATCACGATTGGGAAAACGTCGGTTCGTTACAGCTATGAATTTCAAGAGACAGCCTGGAGGAGTTCAGACGTATGATTCATATATAGTTATTATTCCGCTGTGTGTTGTAAATGAGAATAGATTGTTATAACTGTTCAGTTGTATTGGATGTCCACTGTACTCTGATAAATGTAAGTATTGTTCAAGCTCTCAATAAAGATTTAATTATGTATTATATTTTACTTCGCTGCGGTGTGAGACTCTGTGTTATGTTAGTGATTGGTTCTTCTTCTTTTGCTTTTATTCTAATCTTTCTTTCTTATCTTTTCTCATCCTCTAATTTCTTTCTTTTAGCTTTCTGGATTTTTGGTACTCGAGTTTGGACACATAAATACAGCGGAGCTATTAGTGTCGAAAATTCGAACATTGAATTTTTCGGGATACTATAGTTGGTATCAGAGCTAATAGTTTACTGATAACCTTGGTAATGTATGGTAAACTCAGTAAGAGATAAGGTAATGAAATATCTTAGTATGAGTTTGAGTGTATATACGTATATATGAGAGCACGTATTTGTACATTTTATAAAATTTATTTTTTGTTGTGTTGATTGATCGGTTCGAGTGTCTTGAGACCGTACTGAACTGGCAACTGATACAATATTGTTTTGTAAAGAGGGTAAATGAAATAATTTTGCCCAAATTATATTTTGTATCGAAAAGAAATAGTTTTCTTAAATTATGTTGATATTTGATTGTTTGGTTAATTTGAATGGAATTCGAATGAGATTATGAAATTGGAATGGTTTAATATAACCAAAAGATAAAATAAATGATTTTTGAAATAAAAACCAAAATTTTGAAAAATAAATTGGAAGCTAAGGAAACAAGTTCCAATATAATAAATTGAATGGATTGGAACTTGATTTAATGTTAAATTAAATAGATTTGGATTAATATTGAAATTGTATTAAAAACGAACTTGCCGCATCGCGGTAGTTCGTAATTTAACGATTTGAACTTCAATTAAGTATATAGGATTCAATATGAGTCGGAATTCTTTGAAACAAGAATCCTCCGGATCTATTGGATTATAACTTTCTAATGAAAGAAAAATATCGAGTTTTCATATTATAGATTTTGAGTTATGTCAAAATAAAAATTTTAGAAAGTCGCTATAAAATCATTCAAGAACGAAAACGATTTATTAATTCAAATGGAGGGATTTTAAGAGAATAAAATTTAGATTTCCATTAATAAAATTCAGAATTGAGTTATTGAATGAATATGAATTCCAGTGAATTGAATAAATGGATTTATGTAATACAAATCGGATTTTGAATTATGAAGTGAAGATAACTAATGTAAGAAGTCAATTAGTCATGAATAAAATATAACTGGGTTAAGAAAGTGGATGGGTAAATTAAAACTTTGGAATCAATATGGAATGAAAACTCTTGGATTCAAGTTAAAATACCAATAATTGAATATGACTTGGAATATTATTCAATTGAGTATGGGCTATGGAACTGAGTTTTGAAATGGAAGTGAATATGTGTATATTGAATAGTGAAAATAAACTTGGATTACAAACTTGAAAGGAAATAAATGAAGAATGAGTCGAATTAAGTTGATTGAAATTGAACTTTGAACTCAAATGTAAATCTATATGCACTTGTAAATTGAAAATTAAACCTGGAACTTGGGTTATAAATAAAATTCAACTTGTTTATAAGCAATAATATATATACTTGAACATGATTGTTTTAAACTTTCATGAGTTGAGCAAGAAAATAAATTAATGAATTGGAAGTAAGAAGTTAAATTGATTACAATCAATTAGAAATGGATGTTTATGTAATTGAATAGGTTTATTGAATGGAAGCAAATGTGATAAAAATTGGATACTCAACAAAAAGGTACATATTTAATTCAATATGAGATTTTATGAGCCTATTTGGCAAGCCGCTTGGCTTTTTGATTTTCTTTTTGAATCGAAAGGGTCTATAGAGGCGATTTCATGTTATACCAAGTAAGCCATACAAAGGAGACGCTGGCGAAATTTTTCGAAAATTTAGGAAGTTAGAATATTTTTCAAAGTTTCAAAAAAAATTGTTAAAAAAAAATAGTGTTCAAATGAAAATCAAAGTTAAGGATTTTTGAGTGAAATTGGAAACTAATGGTTGAGTAGTGAAGATTGTTGGAGCTAAAGGATGTTGAAGTGAGTGTCGAGTTGCATGAGTTGAATATGGAAAGTTAATGAGGTATAGCACTTTTTCCTGCTTCGTAATTTCAGGAACGAAATTCTTTTAAGGGGAAAGGAATGTAATGTCCCGTATTTTTTGTCGTTTAACTATAAACATTTAAAACGATTAAATATTGGATTTTAAATTGAAATGGAGGTCAACACAAAGTTTATCTATTTAATTTGTAAAATAATAAATTTTTATCAATAAACACAAGTATTTGAAATCCATTGATTTAATTTAATCGATATTATTGATATGTGAAAATAGTGATGTTTCAAACGGTCTCAAAATTCAATGAAACCAATTTCATCGAATCCATAATAGTGTGTTATTATCGGAATTTGAATTTCGTAGCGTTTGGATTTATCGATTGAACGTACGATCAGAAAACGCCTAAGAATAAATAAATCTAATTTAATTTTAAATTGTCAATTTAATTTGATATCTTCTCCATACGATCAAATTAGGCTTCGAAACCTGTTCCAATGTGTTTAGAATGGTGGTGTAACCCTAGAAATGTCGGTTGATACTCTCAAATAAGAGTATGAAACACATGATTGTACATTTGGTTTCCTTCGCATCCATAAATAAACCCCATCGCCTTCGTAATTTACTTTCCATTCTGAAACCAATGAAACCAAATTCAAGTCTTTTCTCCCATTTTATTTTCCCTGTTCAATAAAAAACAATGCCTTCGATATTTTCTTTCCTAATTTCTGAAACCAACGAAATCATTGCTTTTATTTTCTTTTCCCAATTCAAATCATTTCGCTGCGATATGAGACTCTGTGTTATATTAGTGATTGGTTCTTTTTTTCTATTCTAATCTTTCTTTCTTATCTTTTCTCACCCTCTAATTTTTTTCTTTTAGCTTTTTGGATATTTGGTACTCGAATTTGGACACGTAAATGCAGTGAGGTATTAGTGTCAAAAATTCAAACATCGAATTTTCTAGGATGCTATGCTACTTTTCTATAAAAGTTTGTCTATCTCTTTTCTTAAATCCTTTCTTCTATATTTTAATTATTTTTTTCTTTAACATTCATTTTTCCTGTCTTTATAAATGTCCTTTATGTTTACCTCATCCATTTTAAGTAACGCTCGTTCTTATGGACATTTAATTTCTTATTCAAAGTCAAAATTTTAAATCTTCATATGAATCCCCTTAGTTGCCTCATTAATTGCTTCCGCTTCTTATATCTCTTCACTTATTAATCATTTAGTGCTCTTTTCAAATCTCCATATTTCTTATTATCGAAGTTAATAATATTAACAAAAGATGTACTCTATTTCTCATTAAAACTTAACATATTTATTTGCAATGGATATTAATTTGTCTATATTAATGGTTTGTCTAACAGACCTTTATTTCAATTTACTTTTATCAATCTCTCCCTTATTTCCACCGTAAATGACAAAATGGTTGTTAAATTAATTCTCATTATTTGCCTATTAAATAGATAATTCCAATTCTTTTCATGTATTTCAATCCTATATTTTATACCATTATATGTTTGTGTGATTTTAAAAACAATAAGGAAGCTTGTCTGCCACCACATGGCTTCTAAGGTATCCCTAGAAAAATTAAGGTTATGTCTTTCCTAGAAGGTCCTAAATATACTTTTTATAGAGATACACGTACTTTAAACATATACGTGTACTTATATATAGTAAAAAAAAATTGAAAACGCTTTTTTAAAGTAACAAATACGTCACTCATATGCATAGTACCAACATATGCTCTGATACCAAATGTAACAGGCTACTCGCCCCACCACTTAATGGGCTTGGCTATGCTTGGTAATCCCAGACTCACTTGTTTTAAGACCACTCTCTCGACCGTACACTAACCAACCCTGTACACTAACCAACCAATTCACTAGGGTCTTGTAGGAGTAAGGGACAAAGCTTTGCCACTGTTCACAATGCAAGAACACCCTATCATGTAAGCATCAACATGCCAACAAGATCTGGTGAGTAAAAGAGTTTGCATAAATCTTGGCCTGAGTTTCAATTTTTGTCGAAATTCAAGCTAAGAAAAGTGTGGATTGTTACAATCCAAGTATCCAAATGCAAAGCATGATGACCGTGTAAAAAGATGTGTTTAATGATAAAACTAATTTCATTTTTTTGAATTTAAACTGAATTATGATTAAATTAGACAGAAATAAGTTTATTTCATCAGCAATATTGGTTTATTATTTTTGAATGAATCGAAGTATGATTAGTTTGATATAATTGAGTTGATTTCATGAACAACATTAATTTAATTTCTATTTTTAATCAAATTATGATTGAATCAAATAACATTGAGTTGATTTCATTATTTTTGGGATTAATCAAATTTTAATGAATGAGTTAAATTTTCTTTAGTAATGTTGTCTTATACCTCAATTTGATATAGGATTTGAAAGAAAAATTATTCTTGTCAAAATAGGAGGAGAAAACAACACAAAGATGAAAAAGTGATTACAAATATTATTCGAGTGGAAATTGTATCGAATGTGTAATTACAAATATTAAAGAGTTATAGCATTTTTTGTAAAATTCAGGGAATATGAATTTGAAACCCTGATGAAGAAAGCTAAAGAAATCGTAAATGAAGTTGGCATTAATCCCCTTTTTCTGGAAAAGAGAATCTTGGATAGAAAAAAGAAATTTGATGAAGATATCAAATATAGTAATTATACACAATCACCTCAAGATAATTTTATAATTATTTCTTTTCTTCATATAATTGATCGATCTTAGCTTCAATTAGAAACTGGTTTGAGAAAATTAAGTTTTATAAAGAAACTTTCAAATTTTTGTTTATTTTGAAGCTTAAAAATTATTAATAATGACGAACTGAAGAATTACTGCATGAAATTAGAAGGTTTTTTGTAACATAACGACGAGCAAAATATTTATGGCAGGGAATTATTTTACGAACTTCAATAATTATAAGGGATTCCACCATCGAAAATAACTAAAATCTATTGGTATTTTAAAAAAATTAAGGTGTCATAGGGATAAAGTGGGTTTTTAAATGTTTAGGTTTCTTATTGGATTTTAATGACTATTCTGATTATGGTTTCTTCCGCAAAAAGAAATTTCATAAAATTGAAATTTATTAAAACATATCTTCGAACTACCATATCACAAGAAAGGTTGAGTGGATTAGTTATAATTTTAATTTAAAATGGATATTTGGACATGTTTAACTATAGCCAGAGGAGGAGGGTCAGTACCAATGGAAACAGCAACGACAAAAGTAATGGTAATGAAACCACCATTACCCTCAATAAGGGAATGCATCCACACGAACGTTCCTGATTAGGTCCTAACAATGATGGTCAAGGAACCAGTACCCAACCCCCTCCACGACAGAACCTTTTGCCATTCCTCAGAATGTGGCGCCTACGCATCTAGCAACCAATTAGGTGTAAATTGCTCTCAACCAACCTCTACATAATCAAGCAGTCGAGGTTGAAGTTCTGCCTAAAGATAATATTGATATTCAACACAAAAGCCACCCACAGCACCAAACTCCCGAGTTGGACAACGACTGCTGGTTTCCAATGGAGGTCCAACCTGCGATTATCACTGATATGGTCCATAGGACCGTGAGAGAAATGCAGGGGAACTCCACCGACATTTGGTAAACCAACACGAGGCGTAACCCCTTCACTCAAGTCGTCCAGGATGCCGAGCTGCCTCGATGTTTCAATATGCCTCAACTAACAGCTTACTCAAGGATGACTGACCCATGTAACTTCTTGAACCATTACGAATGTCATATGGACTCAAGACAAGCCACCGACGCTGTCAAATGTAAATGTTTCCTGTTTTTCCTTGAAGGACTCGCTCTCCTTTAGTTCTCCCAACTCCCAGCAAGATCCCTCTCTACGTTCAACCAGATTGCTTCCGGGCTAGTGAAGAAATTTAGGATGCACGTCGCGAGACCGAAGGATACCCTAGCTTTCTCTAACCTCTAACAGGGAATCGGGGAAACTCTCAAGAGTTTTCTTGAATGCTTCAACAACGCCCTGGCAGCGGTCGAAGATTTAGAACCTCGCTTTGTCTTTGTTTAACTTGATAAGGGTATTCTGTCCAATACCCCAATTGGGGTTTGGATCGATATAAAGTCGTCGAAGACCTTGGAGGCTTTCTATGAAAAGGTCGATCGATTTCTATATCTAGAAAAAGCGCGTAGAAATAAGGCAGCTCAAACCGGCCATCCTCACAACCCACACCCAAGCATTGTTCAATACAGCGTCAAGGGAAAGCAAGTCCGGGAATCTTCCGACAAGGTAAGGGGATAGCCCCGTCCAAGCCCAAGTCGAACAACGACAAGACAGGCGGCCGCAACAACCAGCAACATGGGGACCCAAATAAGCGCGATTGCTATCCAACCTACAAGGCCTACTCTCCACTCCATTTCGAGTTGGAGGTAATCTATTTGGAGACATGTAATATGGTTCAGTACATGAACGACTGTCGTAACCTCAAGAATTATATTAAGAGACTCATTTGAGATAAACATTTAGAGCAATACGTTCAAAGCTGTGCTCCCTAAGGAGCAGCTGCGGGCTCTTCAATGCTCGCACTTCCTCCAGCTCAAGCATCCCCAGGGTTGTCCAATCTGGGACCTCCTCGCTGGGGTATCGTGATTAACACCATTTTCGATTGACTTCACCTCGCAAACAAAATCTTCTGACATATAGAGGACTACGCCAATTCAATCAAGCATGCTGACTTAGAAGCATGCTCTATCCCAAATGGGTCTTTCCCGGCCAAGCTACAGAAGGGTATGTGGGATGACATAGTTTTCCGCGAGAGGGATGCTACCAGAATCGACATTCCAACCATAAATCATCTCATTGTAACTGCTTCCATAGTCCTAGCTTATGTCCGGAAAGTTCTCATTGACTCGGGGAGCTTTGTTAATATCATATTTAAGTCGGCCCACGACCAAATGAAACCGGAGGCCAAAGACTTAAAACCTTGCCACGCCACCTTCCATGGCTTCAACGGATCCTCCAACCGGCCAGTTGGTATGGTAGCAACTGTTGGTCGAGCTTGGAGATGGGGATCGAAGAAGAGTCTGGATCCTTACCTTCGTGGTTATCGATGTCCCTTCTCCCTACAACATCTTCCTAGGACGTCCTTTCCTTCTAGAGTTCCGAGTCTGCATGGCACCTTGGTCCCTTCTTATGAAATTCCCAATAGAGAATAGGATTGGAACCATCAAGGGCAACCAAGTCACCGCAAGAGCCTGCTATCTCGTAGAATGGAAAGACATCATTAACAAAGAGAAGGCCAAGAGCACAATACCAATCCACTATGCTAAAATTGCTAGTGCATAGCAGCCATTGGAGACTGGGTCCTGGCTAAGGCGCAACTGTCGTCTTTCTAAAGGCCTAGATCAAAGGGAAGACGAAGAGCCCGATTCCGAAACGGGTACTCCATTGGAGCCAACCATCGACATTCCAATCAACCATGCCGACCCGTCTCAGGTTTTTAAGATTGGATCACATCTCCACCTTGTAATAAAGGAAGAACTTATGGACTTCTTAAGGGCTAATCTCAATGTATTTGTGTAGGCCCATTCCGATATGTATGGCATCGAACTAAGAATCACTTGCCATATGCTCAATATCGATCCAATAAATCTTCCCATCAAGTAAAGCGTCGAATATTGGGAATAGAAAGATCTGTAGCACTTAAAGAAGAGGTGGATAGGCTACACAACAATGGATTCATCCGCGATGCCCTCTACCTCGAATGGATCCCCAACCCATTCTTGGTCAGGAAATCAAATGGGAAATGGCAGACATGCATCGACTACTCAGATTTAAAAAAGGCATGCCCAAAAGATAGCTTCCTGCTACCAAAGATCGATCAACTCATTGATTCCACTGCGGGTTGCCAGCTTCTCTCCTTCTTGGATGCGTACTCAGGCTATAATTAAATTCCAATATACCTTCCAGATTAGGAGCACATTTCATTCATCACTGACCTTGGGCTTTGTCATGCCTTTTGGCCTTAATAATGTCGGAGCTACCTATCAGCGACTGGTCAACCTCATATTCATTGACCAAGTCGGTAAATCCGTAGAGGATTACATGGACGACATGCCCATAAAATAGAGGGTGTCGAATGATCACGTTAACAACATCGTGGAAATGTTTAAGTCCTCCATAAATATGGCATGAAACTCTATCCCCTTGAAATTCTCTTTCGGCGTTGCATCGGGAAAATTCCTGGGTTTCATCGTCAATTCAAGGGGGATCGAGGCAAATACGGAAAAGATTCAGGCTATCCAAGATATTCAAGCCCCTCAACGCGTCAAAATGTTCAAAGCTTAAAGAGGAAAGTGGCCACCATGAGTTGATTTGTCTCAAAAGTAACTGATACGTGCATTCTTTTTTTTTTTTTGACTTGCTTAGGAAAGGGAAGCTCAACTTTGCATGGACACCGGAATCCATCGTCGCATTCTAGGACCTTCTGAATCACTTAGAATGGCTACCCATCCTATCAAAACCCATGGATAATGAAGGCTTATTTATCTACTTGGTTGTTTCTGTGCATGCAATTAGTTCGCCCCTGGTGAGCTAGGAAGATCGTATCCGATGGCCCATTTACTATATCAACAAGAGAATGATAGATGTAGATAAGAACTATTCTAAGCTCGAAAAGCTTGATTACTGCCTGTTGATCTCTTCTCGGAAGCTTTGACCTTATTTCCAGACTCATCCAATCAAGTCTACACTGACTAGTCGCTACGATAGGTCCTTCAATGATCTGAGGCGTCTGGGCGACTCTTAAAGTGGAACATCGAGCTCTATCAGTTCGAGCTCGCCTTCGTCCCTCTCAAGCCATCCTTGGACAATTCCTAGCGGACTTCATCATGGAATTCGCTATTCCCAAAGATCCTCCAAAGGATAGTGCCCCCCAACATTTAGTGCAAACTATTCTGGATGATTCGTCTAACAATCAGTATTCTAGCGCTGATGTATACTCATTACTCCTGAGGAACGCTCAATTTGTTATTCTTTAAAGCTCGACTTCCCTACCACCAACAATGAAGAAAAGTACAAAGCCTTGATTGTTGGACTCAAAGTTGCAATCGAACTCAACATCAAGGCTATCCATGTTTACTTCGACTCACAATTCATCATATGCCATGTAGGGGTGCAAATCGGTCGGATCAAACAGAGATGTGTTCAGTTTTTATCCTAAATTAAATCGAACTGGACACGGACCAAACAAATTTTTTTACCATACAATATTTTTTGTCCTAAATAAAACTGGTCGGACACAAACATTTGTTTTTCGGACATGGACACGGACAGACCCGGTCGGACATGGTTGTTTATATCAAATTTTACACTTTTTGTTAAGTTTTCCCTCAAATGTATACCAAATTAAAAGGAATTCGAACAAATATGGACCGAACATGATTTTTTCTCATACAAAATTTGTTGTCCGAACTCGTGTCCTAAATGAAAATCGAATGAACTCGAATGGATGTATTTTGGTCACGGATACGAGTGGACGTTGGACATTCAAACAAAATTTACATCCCTAACGCCATGTGCAGAGTGAATGTCAAGCCAAGGGGGCACGGGTTACTCCCTACCTTGCTCGGGTTCGAGAACTACTTACTCACCTCAACTACTGCATCATCACATACATCCCTCGAGAACCGAAAGAGAAGGCTGATTCATTGGCCAGACTAGCGAGCTCTGGGGATGCACAACTCTTGGGACTTGTGCCATTCGAAGTACTCGATTCTTCAAGTATCGATCAGATATAGACTAATTTGGTATCAACGACGGAGACTGATCCCGAATCCGAGTCTTTGATGACTCCAATTAGGAACTACTAACAATGCAGAATCCTCCCCGACGAAAAGAGAGCACTCACATACAAATCATCATGCTACGCCATTCAAAATGGAGTGCTCTAGAGAATAGGATTCTCCATTCCACTACTCCGGTTTGTTTCCCACAACGACGTCGAGCATGTACTATTGAAAGTGCACGAGGGTGAGTGCGGTGATCACACTAGGGGAAAACTCTGGCAAAGAAGATTCTTCGATACCGCTATTTTTGACCAACTCACTAACCCGCAGATACGATAAGTGCTAGAGATTCTCTAAGATTTCGAGAGCACCGCCTACCGAGCTTACGTAGATGGTCAGTCCATGACCATTTGCAATGTGAGGGATTGATATCATCGGAACTCTTTCGATGATCGGAGGCAGTGCAAGGTATGCTATCGTCATAGTTGATTACTTTACTAAGTGGGCCGAAGCCAAGCCCCTTACGACAATCACTACTAAGAAAGTAATCAACTTCATCATGTGTAATATCATCTGTCATTTTGGAGTTTCCAAGACTATTTTTTCTGATAACGTGACCCAATTCGAGAGTTTTAAGTTCAAGACTTTCTTCTCCGACATCATATAGAAAAACTACTCTCGATTATAGCTCATCCTTAAGCTAATGGGAAAGTCAAGGATGTCAACAAAGTGATCAAATTCATAATCAAGAAGCAATTGGAAAAGGATGGAGGCTTATAGGTAAATGAACTTTCCTAGCCCTTTGGGCTTACTAGACTACTCATAAGTCAGCAACCGGTCGCACTCCATTCGCTCTCCCGTATGGATCGGAAGCTGTCATTCCCATTGAGCTTAAGCTTCAATCTCATCGAGTCACATACTATAATCCAAAGAACCAACCATGACTTTCTCTTGAAATCACTTGAGTTGCTCAAAGAGAAAAGAGATTAAGCTGAAATTATAGCAGGCACTCAACGTCAGTGAGTCACCTGGTACTTCAACTCCAAAGTTCGCCCAAAACAATTTAACATTGGCGACGTTGTTTTGAAATAGATCTTTCCCACACTGATCGGTTTCGGTCCTTGCTGGAAAGATCTGTATTCCATTCAATGGAGGCGTGGAGATGGCATTTTAAAGCTAACGACCGTTGATGGAGACGAACTATTAAGTTCATGGAACAAAGAGCATCTTCATCGCTACTTCACTTAGTTTTTGTATAGATTTACTACTTTCCACAATTGTTTTGTTTTCAAAATTCAAGGCATTGCAAATAAAAGGCCATTACAGCCGATACTTTATCATTAAATAAAATTTAGATGACCATGTACTTGGTGTCTTTACTTTCCATGAAGTATGTTTGAGTTATTATGACAACCGACTTGCATACCCGAGCGCACAACGCCGGATCCGCACCTTAGAGTTTTGCATCGATCCACCGTCCGGAGTCTTTACGAAGACACAAAACTTGTGAAGCGGTCTTCCCTTCATAAGTCAACTCGAGTCTCGAACCAACAATGAGGTCGAGTATAAATAACTCGCGATACTCACTAAGTTGAGTGTCCAACTCCGTTCCTGAGTTTTCGGACTTGGGGAAAACCCACCTGCCGGGTAGGTGCAATATCGACCACTTGCTACCCACAGGGTCCGGATCCGGGTACAAAACTGGCAAACCAACGATGCCCTCAACTTTAGCCCAAACGAAACAATGAGAAAGCATAAAGGACGAAACAACTACGTTCATTCACGACTCCCCACGACCCAAAACCAACGACCATAAGGGGATTCTGAGAGGGGATTTATCAAACTCAAACTCCGCACGACCCAAGACCAACGTCCAAAGGGAGGCCTTGGAAATGGATTTCGTACACTTGGACTCCAAATGACACGAGATCGGCGATCGAGAGGAGATTTTGAGAACGGAGTCAATGCGCTCACACCGCGCACGACTCGAGTATTTCGAGAGCGAGACCGCAAATAACATCGGACTATGTGTAACGACGAGAACATTTACTCGAGTATGAAAACTGGAAAGCATAGATGAAAATTCGAATACTTAGAACAACATGTGACGTAAGCAAAGTTAAGTAACTTTCATTCACAAATCAAAGTTCAACTATCATTTCCTTTCTAAAAACGTGATGTACATGAAAATACCATCAAGCCTCCAAAAGCAAGGGTCGTACTAGTGTATCCTATCGACTTATAACCAAAAGCTTCCTAATTATAACAGTAATTTCAGCGGACCACCATTCCCCTTTTTTCGATCCAGACACTGATGTCTCCTCCTCCTCGTTCCTCTTCTTATTCGACCTGTTTAACACTATCCTTCTGCCATTTTGTCGGGGTCGACTAGGTGCGGGTTTCTACTCAAATCCTGGACCCTTCCAAAGCAACTATTCCTCTCAAGAGTCACTAGGAATGTCGGTGAAGAACGCTTCAACATCATGGTCAGGTACAACTCTTATGGGTTTTGGAGTAGGCTCTATGTGAAGCGCCAACACCACGGATTTGTCTACCTCAACGAGTTCCACCTGCTTGGCTTTCTTGGCCTCTTCGTCAGCCTTCCTCTTCGCCGCCCTCTCGGCTTTTCTGAGCCTCACGCCCGAACTTTAGCTTCTTCTCCTCCTCTACCTTCAACCTCTTGAACTCGTCATCTGCCCTCTTCTTGGCATCAATCATCTTCGGCTCTCTTTAAGGCCACCTCTTGGACTTCGGCTTGAGCATTTGTGATGGCCCGTCGTACACCACCGATGCTCAGAACAAAAAATTTGCGATGTACAAAGCACCCGATCGATGTAAAGCAATCGTAAAAGGAAAAAATAGTAGAATAGAAGAGAAAAAGGAAAGGAAAGAGGGGAATGGAAGAGAAGAGAAAGAATAGAACATAAAACTCAATTACAGAACCTGTCATATATCTCACAGCGTATCAGATAATATATAATATTCAAATCACAAAAATAAAGTAGGCGAGACCGTAATAACTAGATAAATCAGATAATCAAGTATACAGGTTCATACAGTTATTCATAACAATAATAGAGTTTATACAAGAAATGAATAAGCTCAACTGATATACTATCTTTAACATAACACACAACGCTGTCAATGCTACACAGCGGAAATAAACAGATGTAATACAAGTATAAATACATCAACTGTCATCTCTTGCAAATCCACCTGCGCAGCTCTGAAAAGTACCAATAACTACCACCAAGTCTGCTCATCATCATCATCGATGAGCACCCAAAGTAATAAGGGGCAGATAAACCTTTGTGTCAGACAAAAGTCTGGTGTGAGCGATAAACAAATCTCAAAGTACAGTAAAAGTCTTAATAATATATATATGGCATGGAGAGTATGAGAATCATACCTACCCTGCCCCTGCATCCATAGGTTAGCACATAACAGTCGATATATGCTACACAATAATCAACATCTTAAGAATAGGGTGTGATAGAATAAGTTAACATTCATAGCATCCATCATCCATCCTCATAATCACTCACTCAATGCTTGGACATACGATGTATCCCAATCTTCTCAGTACCCTTGGGAATGGACTCGCACCTATCCTATGTGCCATTAAATCTCCTCACCTGGAGAAAAGAGGAACTCACACCTATTCCAATGGCTTATAAACTATCACTAGCTCCTAGTACCAAAAACCAACCTTATACGTCGACGTTCCCTTAGCATTTGTACCTGCAACTAAGCTCAATTAGAAGTCACTACAATGGTTCCCATCAAAATCCTACGTAGTAATTCCCCATTGAATTCTCCTTACATCTCGGGTAAACCATACTTTGCAGCAGCCTTGCTCCTTATCCTGAAATCACCGTCATCGAACGACATATCACTGCATAAAACACCACATCATCGTCTGTAACACCCCGATTTTTAATAAATAATAATTAATATAAAAGAGTAATAAAAATGATATTAATTAAAATAATATGCTTAGGTAAAGGGGATTCACTGTTGAGACATACAAAATTATGGTTTGGATAAACTTTTAGTTTGCGTAAAACGGACGAAAAACGAAAAAGATGTGATCAGTTGAACTTTGAAATTTAAATTCAGAAATTATATAAATAATTAAGCCAGAATCAAAAAACTAATGGGAAACCCAGCCCATAACTGGATCAACCATGTGATAGACCCTGGACCAATATGGGTCAACCTACATAGATGGGTAGGTCGACCCATCTCAATGCAAGGCGCGGTTTCGTGTTTGGCGCGAGATCGAAGCTAGTGTAATGTTTTGGAGAGTTCCGCTGATGTGTTTTCGAGAGCTGTGATTGAATACCTAATAATCCTAGGGCTTAGATTATCCTTCCATACCTATAAATTAACTGGTACTCCTCACTTTTCCCCTACACTTTTCCTCCTTCATTTCCTCAGTCTTCACTCCACTATGTTCTAAAATAAAATAAAATAAAATTGGGGAATAGATCGGAGTACTGTCCAACTGTAGATCAGAAGGATTCTTCTCCTACCAAAGTCGTTTCTGGATTTGCAATCTTTTTCTATGAGTTTTATGTAAATTTTAGATTAGCTATTTACATAAGAAAGATTCGACAGTAAAATAGTTTAGATCTACAAGTTTTATGTTTACAGTATTTACAAGTTTGTTTTTCAGTAAGTTATTACAATTTATTTGTTGTTTATGTTTATTCCTTTTCAGTTGATTATTAATTGTAAGCAATTCTTCTTCTTTATCCCCTTCTTTGCTATGATTTTATTTATAGTCTTGCAATGACAATTTTATTTTTTTGTTCATTTCTAAGCCTAGGCGTTATGAGTAGCCTAGACCAATTTTCTCTTTTTATTTATTCATGAGCTGAGCCTAGGTCTTTATCGATTAATTTGCGTTAAAAATGGAATAATATTGAAAGTAAGTTAAAAAAGGGGATCTTAGGCATGTTGGAAATTGATGAATATTATGTTTAAATAATGGACTGTAAATTGAGATAAACCTCAATTGAAGAATATTCAAACTTATGAAATGAAATAAATTGAACTCAATTGAACATTAACTAACATGTAATTGGAGAACACGTAAAATGGAATAGGAAAGGGTTGTATAAAAAGATCACATTAATTAGAAATGGTAGTTACAACCTAGAAATATAACATGTGGTTATATTGGGCTTATTAATAAAATTAAACATGTTATGTTAAATTTATGAGATTAATAAGCTAATTAGAGGGAATCCGTTCTGACAACACGAAGCTGATTGGGAATGATAAGTGGCTCATTGATTAGGTTCGTTCCGGCAGCACGGGGATGATTGGGGCAGATAAGAGGCCTAATAATATAATGAAATCCTAGTTATAAATTAGGGACCAAGTCTAGCGGTGACTTCTGTCAATTGCATTTTTGTTTGGGAACCCGTATTAGTCAGTATCCCTTTGTTATCACGGAGTCTCATACTAGGTAGAGGCTAGGGCACACTTACTAAACTAGATAGTAAGTGGTTCAACGAGGTGGGTACGGGTGCGTTCTGGTAGAACGATGAGCATGCATCATTCCGATTGGGGAAGATAAGCCGCTGTAACGCCTATGATTAACGACTATGTCCTTTTATTTGATAGGTTTGAGATTGATAACCCCGAATTCCATAGCTGATACAGGTTATCACATTTAGGGAAAGTAGCCGATCGACCTGTATAAATTAAGTAAGGCCTAATATGATATTTTGGTAGTTGGAGCAGCAATTTTCGGATACAAACGAGAAACCTATCTTTATTAGTGTTTATATTTTCTGCTATTTCATTTACGTTTTATGTTCATTGCTCTTAGAACTATTCATCTAGCTAAATGCTTCCTTATCTTATGCTCATGCTAGAAATTACTAGAACTCATCAGATGTATGTCTAAACTCGTTTTCTTTCCCCTTCTCTCTTCCTCCACTCTCAGGTTCGTAAGGTGGAGGGTCTCAGCAATGATTCTTGATTATTTAGTTCAGCTTAGATTCAGACTCTTTCTTGTTTCATGTGTTGTTTCAGTTCTTGTTTTCTGATCATTGTATTGACTTATGAGAGGGATATATTTTGTGGTTTTACTTATGTACTCTGATAATTTCCACAAGATAGTATGTTTGTTTTATGATGATAACTATCTGGTATTTTGAAATGTAATAAGTATTGTGGTTTGACTTGCTTACTTAATAAACGCTTTAAAAGTTTTCACTGTGTTTAATATTTATGTCTTGTGAATTTTAGTCTTTGTGTTGTTACTTTATACCTTATGGCTTTACAAACCTTAGCGCATCCTCATATATGGGTGAAGTTGAGGGATGTGGGGTGTCACATCGTATCAAGCCGAAGCCATTAATCGAGAAGCTATCATCGAAATCACTATCGAACGAACCATCGTATCATGCTCTTCGAAATCGAATCACCATCGATGTCAAATTGGCCGATGTAGCCAACAACAATAGTAATGGATATCGACCACTTCAAAGTAATTGATAATGACTACCCAGATAATGTATTTAACCAAAATTTGTTAAATACATACTCAGGGTAAACGTCTGGCATTCATCGTGAAATCCAGCTCCTCGCCAAGAAAAATGCTTCCATGAAGAGCTCATGCTCCTGAGATCACCATTACATTTGATTTTCCCCGGATCAACCCATTCCCGGGTCGGCCCAACTCTAGGTCGACCTAACTCTAGGTCGACCTAACTCTAAGTCGAACTAGTCCGTGTCGACTTAGCCGACCCACCTAGCTTGATTACCATTCCTAGGTCGACTTGGTCGACCCAGGTATGGTTGCTATCCCTGGATCAACTTGGTCTACCTGGTCTTACCACTATACTTGGGTCGACTTAGTCAACCCGAGCTCAGCTCCTACATAGAGCCAAGCATATTTTATCCATCCCTCGACTTCGTTACTCTATCCAAGTCTTCTAATCTAATGTTGAACTCCAATACAGCTCTGTCATCGAATCCATCCATGCGCTCTGAAGCTCCGTCGAAATATATCTCGCCTGTTCAAGTCTACCATCCTTGTCCACTCAATCAATATACACCGATGTGTGTTTTTGATCAATACGCACCCCAAACTCTAACGAACGAAATATTTCCTAGTACTAGGTCGCCTTAGAACGACATTTCAATCTATTCTAAGCAAAATAGGAAATAACTTCCTAGACTAGCATACAAACATCCATAATGACCATAATAAATCAGATAGAATCTATTAATAGCAATCAGGATGAAATATATGTCCAAATATACCATATCTAGCTATATGATCAAAATAGTTCGCAATAGCACGGAATAGTTAAGTAACGTGGACAACAGCGCGCAACTGGATAAAATGTGATAATAATGGTCAAAACTACCCAACTCACTTTCTAATATTTTTAATTATTATTTACTAGGTCCAATTATCTTAGATATAACGTTTTATAGTTAACAATCAATTTAAAACGTCAAATTTATACTATACGAACAATAACAATCCTATGAGAGACAATATCACTCACCTTATCCAAATCGGCCTAAACAAGCTCCACAGCGTAGAGCTCGTCAATAAGAGTCCATAGGAAGAAACCGCATCCAATTTCGATCTCGTTTGTGAGTGTTATACAAGATATGAGTTCGAGGTTTATCTAACATAATTAAGCGATGGGGTTTTGGGGTGTTTTCCCGTTAATGGAGACATAGCTTTCGCTTCACTTCTTCCGTTCTTTATTTTCCTCTCTGTTCTAACTTTCTCCCCCGCATTTCTTTCGATCCAAACTTTCCTCACCTTTTCTGTACCGCTATGCTTTCGCCTGCATGGGATTTCCTCTAGCAACTTGTTTCAGATCTGGATTTCAGATCTATAGTCATGTTCCCATAAACCTACTGCTCTTCAATTCCCTGCCCTACGTTCTCTTCCTCGTACCTGACTTCTTACAACGTCCCTTTTAAACTCAGCGCGACGTCCTACCAAGTTATCCACTCACCTGGGTTGTGTTTTAAGTGTCTTCACTTATTACGTCCACCTACTTCCACCAATAATGCGCTGTGCTAGGATTCCAAGCGAGTTCAATTTCACCCATTGCCTGATGGGTTTATGTCCAGCGCGGACTGACCTTTGTCAGGAGGTATTGTTTGTTAGGTGTTGATTGGGCTGATCTATATGGGGGTACTTTCTTGGTGTAGTGTGGTTGTTATGTTACACTTTTGGCTTGTTGTTTCCTTCAAAGTCATGAATCTTTCGCGGTGTTCGCTTCAGTTGTGTTCTAAGATCGGTCACGCGTCTCCCCGGACCTACAGATCTGGTATACCCTTTCTCTTATCATTTTTGTTTACAAAGTAACTTTAGGGTGAGCTGGGAAATGTCTCTATCTTTGTGAGATAACAAAGTGATTGCTTTGTATATTGGTTTGTTTTGAAGTTGTGGGATAGGGTTGTTTTTAGTTTCTTAGTTTGGTTCTTTCACTTGAATTCGTCTTGAGGTTTTGTGTTGATGGTGTGATGGTTGGGTGTGTAGGCTTGAGTATGTTTGGGCAGAGTTTCTCTTTGTGGGGTTTTGGTGTTGTGATGTGCTAAGGTTGTTTGACCTGTTGTTCATCAAAATTAGCACGCTGGTAGTTGGTATAATACTGGTGGTGATTGGTCATTTCCTTTTGTGTATTTGTTCCATTTCAGCAGCACACGTGAAGCTCAACTCAGATCGATGTTGGCTCTGGTAACTCCTACTATGTTTATGTCGTTTATCATCTCCCAATGTCATGTTCTTGTTGTCTGGTTGTTGTAAACTTGGTCCTTCTTGCCTGTTTTGCCATTGCCAGGATGTATGGTGATGAGACCCTTGTACTTGCTTAGTACATTTGTTGAGCTCGAGGTAGTCTAGGTTGTTAAATTGTCGCTGCTTACTGTATATTTTGTATTATTTTTTGGCAGTAACATGATATTGTACTCCTTGCGTGGAGATAAAAGAATATAGTCTAGTCGTATTAGCTATCTCCTGTACTATAAACTTGTATAATGTTAGTGGACGGACCACTATAAACTCCGATAGAGTTGGGTGGTCCACCTTAAAAACCGATGTAGTAGTTAGACACTCTGTCCACCTCCAATAAAAATGTATTTATTATTTGTTATAATAAAAGTTCTTGCGGTCACTTTAAAAACCGGACGGCTTTGCCAAAAAAAAAAATATAATTAAGTGACTTAATTAAATAGTTAATTGACTAATTACGCTTAAATAAGCCTTCTCCCCTAACTCATCATTTCCAACCCGCAAGAAATGAAATAAAAACTTGTACATTCTCAATATATCATTGTGCATTGATTTTAGGTGATCCGGAGATCCGCTCGACGAAATCGAGTTCTGTCTTCGCCCTCGCACTTATCCTTGGGTACTCAACTTGCCCATTCCCGAAGCTTCACCGCCGGAGCCACCATGGAGATCGCGACCTGTAGCTTGCACCTCCCAGCCCTAAAACATGCAACCTGTTGTAAAGGTTTAAATCCCTTCAAATTACAGCCTCCGGTGCACCACTCCAAGGTGAACCCAATGTCATCGACTTCAAAGCCCATCGTGCCCCATATCACACGAAACTGAAACCCTAACTTATAAAGAAAGAAAACCAACATAATCGAATGCAACAAAATTGGTATGGGCTTGAAGATTCGTCGATGCGATTCCAACCAATCTAAAATCGTGATTTTAAGTGGACTAAGGAGGGAGATATATATTTTTGAAAAATGAGGAAAACACGGCCATCGAAAAGAATGAACAGTGAATTGTGAAATAGAAGAAGAGGGCTGGACTATAGCTGTAAAGGGTTTATTATATTATTTTAATTCTCTTAAGTTTTATTTCATTTTCAAACTAAAACGACACGCGCGTTTTATTTTTGCACGATCAAAAATCAAGTCTGTTCGCCACGAAACGTGACGGCGTGCATCACTACAACGATACGGTTCTAATGGTACAAGTTTCGTCGAAATCCGAGATTGCTACAGTGATGATAATTTTACACATATTTTGAGATCGATATGATCGCCAATTGGTCCAAACTCCAAATATAGCGATCCTTGTACTTTTTATTAGCGTAACTAACCATACGAACTCAACGGAACTAGTCTCAAGTCCCGATTCGATCGTTTGTGAGAAATCACCTTTTAGAACTATCAATCGGATGATTAACCATCAATATTTAAATAAAATATTTAAATATCTAATTGTTGAAATACAGATCTTTGCATTCTTCCCTCCTTGAAGGATTTCGTCTACGAAATCCCCAAGGACAGAACAACATAACCCAACGCTATTGGATAAGTGACAACACAAAAGGAATTATCACTTATCGCACTTAACAACGACCATTGAAGCGGCTATAACAAAGAAAATCGACTCGGAACTTGGCATTAAGTCAATATTCTCATTCCTTTGTACAATCGGCTCAAACTCAAGAACGGTGCGGCAAAGCCAAAAACCTAAGTTGCATACTTATTTTCCAAGCAGCTAGATGTTGGGAGATAACATTGACAACTTACTATTTGAAAGACAATTCAACACAGCATCGCATATTGAATTTCTTTCTAAATATGGAAAATTTCACAGAAAATTTCGGTAGTATCTCCTCTGTACGGCTTGATCCAAAAAAAAATCCAAATTCGCCATGCAAGGCCCATCTCAAGAAAAGAGAAGCCCAAAAGTGGCTACCCATATCGGGGAATAAAATCATCAAAAATGCATAAACGGCAAAAACCATAACTTTATATCTACTACATACCTCTTTTTAAGAAAGCTTAGCATTTAGATGCGAACAAAAGCGAATTAGCATCCAAACAAATCAAATCTTGCTTCTATGTACCTGGGAATGTACTCAACAAAGAGAATTAGGCACAATATTAGAAATAGCAACAAGAGAATAAACATGTTAAATAAACTGAATTTATCTAACATAACATGCCAAGTCATGTATGGATTCTATTTCGAATAAACATGTGACGACCGCCCACAACTCCTGCACTTAACAAGGGAAATAATGCACTGAAAGACATGCCAGGCAGTTATGGACGATCATCAGGGATGGATAACACAAGCGAAACCTGTCGTATAACTCACAGCGCAAGGATAAAATATAATAGAACATATACAACAGGCAATAATAGCAAAGCATATTTGCACAAAATTTTAAACTACTATATCATTAAGGAATATCCATAACATCGTTGGATTACATCAACAAACTCTATACAAAAGGCCTCACTACAACACTCAGAGAATACATCAGACAGTGGAAAACATCATAATATGTATAGTAAGAAACTGGTGCGTAAGCCTCCTGCTTGTCATCGATCTGCAGCACCGTCCACTAAGATCTGCTACCTGTTACCTGCTACTCAATTTACCCATCCAACACATGGATGAATAGCCCAAGGCATTAACAGGGAAATATAAAACCTTGAGTTAGACAACAGCCTTAGTGAGCGATAATACAACTATCTAACATCATCAATAAAGTATATGAGGATAGGCATATCATCTAATCTACTAACCAAATCATCAGAGAAGAACCCATCCCGCCTCCTCCACATTCGACAGTGATAGCCTTTAAAATAGTCAAGTAGAAACAAACAGTACATTCATGTCAGTTAATTATCAAGCGTAGACCATCCTAATCGACATTGATGTCTCCCAAGCACAAGTCCTGAAGGCCTAAACCAACATCAGACAAGCACCCAAGAGACATCTCCTTCGACATCGAATAATCTACACAAGACGATACAGGAAAAATGATCATCATCCATGACTCTGTCAATCATCGCCAATCTTGCTTCAAAACTATCATTAATCGTACGACCGACCCATCTGGCCATTCATCAAGGGCTAATGGTAACCTCGGTTCTAGCAAAACTCCATGTGTCATCTGCATTGTATGTTTGTCTTACTCGACGAAGATAGCTAGGCCCATCAAGTTTTTTCCTAGGGTACTCGACCCATCCGGTCATTTAGGCATCCCCATTGTACCTTTGCTTTGAGCCCGCTAAAACCTCCGACTAACGATAATCCCTCGGCCTTCAATATCTCTAGTCGTCAACATCCGCAACTATCCATGGCTTAAGCGCCTTCTCAAGCAACTATTATCCACAAAATCAACATCTTTGAGTCATACTCACATTCGTTGCATTTCATCAATCAACGAACACATCACAACACTTCGAACATTCCATCTTGAACTCGGGTCGAAGCCACGTCCAACATTGAACCAAAAAACATCCATTTATGGTCCATATAAGTCGGATCGCCCATCTCTGGAACTGACCCATCACCGGCATCTTAGGTCGTCCCACGACCCAACCCCTTAGGTCACCCAATGACCTGATGCTCTAAAAGCTTCACCGATCTAACTGCTTGAGAAGCCTCCACGACCTGACTCGACTTAGGTTATCCACGATCTGGTGCACTCACCAATTCAAAACCAAATGACCCGCTCTCAACGACCTCCCTGGCCCAAAGCGGAATGACCTGGCCTCAACCGAGCCAACTCCAACGGCTTGACCAAGCTCCAACAACCCGACCGCCTTGAAGTTCCGACGGCCTGACCACTTTGAAATGACCGACCTATCTTCTTGGCCGATCCACCTTCCTTCGTGCTTCATCATCGCCAACCCATGACCTGAAGCCTCCAGAAGGTCCACGGCATGACTCCCACGACATGGGGCCAACGACCCATCCATTTCTTGAGCAGAAAGCCACACGACCTGAGCCTGCTACGTCATCAACGATCCATACAAAAAACGACCCGACTCCAAAACTCAAATCTCGACCAATCCATCACCAAACGACAGCATTGATGCAACCAACTCACCCAAATTATCCAATTTAACCATAAACACTTTATGAAATCAACATAAACACTAAAACGGCAATTATTCATCAACAACCACATAGAATTCACCATATCATGATAAATTAATGAATAAATAAAAAAATGGATCTAAACTTGCATAAACGCATGAATTAACATAAGAATTACCGATTTAAGTTGCTAGATTAGATCCTATGGTGATTCAAATGAAAATATACTTACCATGATGTGGATCTAGGTGAAAACAACTTAAAATGATGAAAATAAGATCAAACAACTCATATACTTGATTGAATCCGTGTGAGAGATGCTTATCACTCATCAATTCTTCAAATTAACTCAAAATCACTAAATTCCCAATCCGGACAGCGAAGATTGAGCTTCAAACCTCTCAATTTGATGCGACCTTCCTTCACTCGATGTAGATCTAGCTTTACTCGATGTAGATCTTTGATTTCCCCATGTAGATCTAGAATTTTAATGGAGGAAAGGTGTATTTGATTGAGCAAGGTATATCACGAGCCCAATCAAATGAGAGAATAAAGAAAAGTAACCCTTTCTCCATGCCTCTAGCCCCCTATTTATAGCCTCCAACCAGCCCACTAATGGGCCACATCAAATCAGCCCATAAATGGCTAGCCAAACCTGTACAGAAATTGTGAAACACTAAAACAACGTTTCCTCCCAAACCGCTGAACCAAATCTTTAATGTGACCACCCTACAGAATTGACAACGCCATTTCTTTTCCAATGAAATTGATCTCAGCACCTAATTCGATCCCAGTCAAAAGTTATTCCCTGTACAAGATTGACAGGGGCAAAATGGTCAGAAATAAAATTGGTAAAAATTATGGACATGTCTCACATCCCCATAACCAACATATCAAAATATGAGAATGATCCAACCCTCAGAGGATTGAATACAAATATTCTACGATCCTTCGATACATAATACGTGGGTTGTTACAAAACAAATGTACAACAATATAATTATCCTGCATGCTTAGCAATCATACAATTACAAATGGATATGTAAACATCACCAATGATCAAACATGAATGGTAAATAATAGCAACATAGAAAATAACATCCACGTCTATCCTAGCACGCAGGATACTATCCTAGCTAATACGAAACATCCAATATTAATTTTAATTCCTATATAACTTGACAAATTGGTTGCTGTTTTAAAAAATAGAGAATAGTAATTCTAGCTTCTCTCGTCAATAAATCAAGCATGACCGAGCGCTATCATACTATTTCTAATTTCTGTGGAAACTTATCGATGGAAACCACCGACAACTATTCCCATAACCTATTGAAAATCTCGAATAGTTATAGAAAACTATTCGATCCACTTCATCTATCCATTGCCAGCTGACATCGCATTCATCATAAAACAAATGCGTAAAATACCCCTCTCATGATGCCGAAACAACCAACACTCACCCATATGGAACCAACCAACACGGTCGAGTCCATACTACCTCACCTCGAGTTATGGAGTCGTATCCAGTAATAACTACAAGCGACGTTCACTAACGAAATATCGCTCCTGAACTGGTACATCTCTAACTCGACACACACGAACAACTATATTTCTTATACATGCCTATAGGAAATCTCAAACATATAGGAGGCCAAGAATTTCAACCATTGCCGCTAGCAAAGGTTGAGATACCTCTTGAGGAAGAGAAATCTTAATGACATGACATCATCAACACTCTAACCCCCTTGCTAATAAATAATGCCTCTAACTCACTAAAACGAACACTATGCCATCGACTCTAAATCGTGATTCGAATACTCCTCACACGGTTTTCGTTATCGACTAAAACACGATAACTCACCGCTCAGAAACACGCCACTCAAACCACTCACACAACCAAGTGAGTGTTATCAGCTTCTTGTTCCTGCTCGGAATAAGAAATCGATATACTTATGGGTCAATCTCAACTTCCAAGTCATCGAAACTCTCATAGGACATATATCAACATCCTACTCGAGACGACCTGACCGAAGCACTTCACTTTTCTCATTAAAAAGTGAAACCCCAACAAACTAAACAACTACTCACGACTGATAAAATATTCTCAGGATTTCTAACCGAAAGAAAATTCATAACTAGATCGATACAGAACTCCACTCAACATGGTGGCACTGGTCACCTCATCGAATGTGTCCAGATACTCCCAAGCTACAAGTTCAGGCGGCAACTCGCTACTAGAGGAATGTCTCAGCCTACTATCGCCCAACCATAAGTGACTCGCCTACCGAAGATCTAAGTCTAAGCCCACTATCGCCAACTTAAAGACGACTCACTGCTGAGCTTTGTCCTTGCCCACTATTGTCACCAACAGTCTCTCACTAGCGCCGATATTCTATATCCCTTATAGTAATTGAGCTGCTAGACCTAACTATTTGGTCTAGTCAAGCTGACAATCAACCAGCAACCGATTTGGAAAACATGCAACCATGACTCGATGAATTTAAGTTTTGACAAACCATGTATACTGCCAAGTATAAATTAACTATGTCTTAACACTCCTCCACCTCAAGTTCCGATAGTAATAGCTATGACTGCTGCAGTCACCCATAGTATTAAGTTCTGGAAACCAAACACGGGACGTTACACACATATATATTCTAACTGAGCCCTCAACATGGTAAGTCACAATAAAGAGAGACAAGTAAATTCACAAGCCCTGATCTTGTTCCATCCATCATATCGCATGATCAAATGGAACGATGAAATCTCGACGCCAAACTAGAACACGTATGATAACACCATTGATGGAAACATATATCAAGTGACGACATCGCTATTTCCTGCTTCGTCGAGGGAGTACTCGACGAAACGGGAATGGCAATCAACACATATGTCTCCAAGATTCATCCCAACAAAGTAGGACGAACTTCTATTTTGGGCGCAAGCTCAACATAGCGAGCATACTCAATCGACTCCACCAAACCATCATTTCCTCGAAATGAAATCAACCTCCCTTTGAGTCGATCACTCAACCCACCCACAAACATCGAAGTGACCAAGAAGAGAAATGACCTTGCTTAATATCACATTGAAGTCAGCCAAACTCTCCAACACAAACACATAGCCTAAATCAATGATTTCTCATACTCGTAAGGAGTTGATGCAAAACCTCTTTGAAACAAATCATGAACTGGTCTCGAGCGAATCGACTCGAAATTTCAAAACAATAACGACTCTCGACCAATTCAGGCCCAACCTTGCAGTTTCTTAGGAGTAAACCCCTAATCTATTCAATTCCAACTCCAAGTCAACGAAGAAAACCTTTGCGAGAATCCAAACAACTCTCACATCATAACATCCGATTCCTTTCCAAAGAATGCTATGCCACATGCATGCATGCATAAGTGTCCATACATGCGACATATTCGACTCTTCGCATTCGAGTGCCATAACTAATCAGAGATTAAAAGGGCATCCCAGATAATGGATCGTACAATTACTGTAAACAAAGCTGTAAATCGAGACTAGTAGTTCTCGATTCTGCCTGACCCTCAACTCAGATACAGAGTAATTAGAAGTATTCCTCATTCGCTTGATCATCTCAGATAGAACGACCAGTCGCTAATAAAGAAAACTATTCCTATGGCACTCGTGTGTGAAATAACCAATACTATATATATACTAATAAAAATATATAGATTTGAAAACCAAAATATACACAAAATATACACAAATATGTACTCTCTCGTATATATTAACTCTCGAATTCAGTACTACTTAGGTTAAACAACACTACCTAAGCTCAGATACCAAGCGTGGCAACCCGCCGTACACCAATGTTGCTCAGAACCAAAAATTCACGTTGTACAAGCACCTGATCAATGTAAAGAAGTCATTACAGGAAAGAAATAGTAGAATATTAGAGAAAAAGGAAATGAAAGAGGGAAATGGAAGAGAAATAAGAAAACATAAAACTCAATCACAGAACCTATTGTATATCTCACGGCATATTAGCTAATATATAATAATCAAATCACAGATATAAAACAGGAGAGATTGTGACAACTATATAAGCCAGATATTTAGTGTATACATGTTCATATAGTTATACATAGCAATAATAGAGTTTATAAAAGAGATGAATAAAGTCTACCGATGCACTGTCCCTAACAGAACATACAACACTGTCAAGGCTCCACAGTGCTATACAGTAGAAATAAATAGATGTAATACAAGTATAAATATATAAATCGTCGCCTCCTACAAATCCACCTGCAAAACTCCGAACAATACCTATGCCTACCAACTGGTCCGCTCATCAGCTTCGTCGATGAGCACCCAAAGTAACAAGAGGGAAATAAAATTTTGGGTCACACAAAATTCTGGTGTGGCGATGAACAAATCTCAAAGTACTGTAAAAGTCGTAATAGTATATATATATATGGTATGGAGAGTATGAGAATCATACATGCCCTTCCCCTGCATCCACAGAGTTAGCACATAACAGTCGATATATGCTACTCGATAATCAACATCATAAGAATAGTGTGTGATAAATGACTAAGTACTAATAATGGAAAATAAGTGAACATCCCTAGCATCCATTGAAACGACCCAAATTTTATTAAGAAATATTTAAAAATATTTAAAATGATTTATTTTAAGAAATAACGACTTGAAATTTATATAACTTGAATTAAAACGAGTTTGAACGTATAATTTATAATATAATTAAAAATGAGCTCGTAGCGGCACGGTAGTTCGTAATATTATGTTTTGAACTTTAAATTAATGTACAGATTGCAATATAAATCAAAATTTGCTAAAACAAGAAATGTTAGAATCCCTATAATTATATCTTTCTAACAAAGGTGAAAAATCGAGTTTTTCTCGTATAGATTGTAAGTAATGTCCAAATAAAATTTCCATAAAGTCGCTACGGAATCATTTATAAACCATAATGATTTATTTAATAAAATAAACAATGCCATTTTCGATGCCATCCTTCTACCAATCCCATCTTCTGGTGCTTCTTTTACGTGGAACAACATGTCAAGATCTGGTATAAGAACTTTTTGTAAGTTAGATAGGTCTTACCAGAATTTCACTTTAATTGTAAATTGGCCTACCCTTTATTGCTTCATCCCTCCTCCATCATTATCCGACCACTTTCCTTTAGTGCTGGATTGGGGCAAGAGAACGATGAGAAGACAATCCTCTTTTTCATTTTTTAACAACTGGACTGAACATCCCGATTTTTTTAAATATTTTCCCTACCACATGGAACTCTCATGTACATGGAAATCCAATGTATGTTTTGTAAGAAAAACTAAAACTTCTAAAGGTTTCGTTGAAGACATGGGCAAAGATTACTTACGGAGATGGAACAAGTTTATCAAACTTAACTAGAGGAAAATTATTTCAAATTCAGAATGAAATGCAGGTATGTTTTGATGAATCCCAAATGAATAATCTCTCTTCTCAGGAAGCTTCCCTTACAAAGGAACTGGCAAAAGCAAATTTAGAAGAGTCTAAAATGGCTAAACAAAAGATAAAAAGCAAATGGACGATTTATGGTGACAAAAATCCGGCGACATTCCATAAAACCTTGAAGATACAACAAACAACACAAATCTCATCTCTATTGAAGACAAGGATAATAGGCAATGCTAAACTCCGGAATCTATTCAGTCTGCATTTCTAGATTACTTCATTTCAGTCCTTGGTAATGTGACTTCACCGCCATTTTTTTGGATACATACTCTCATATACGGTTTCCTATTATAACGGATGAAATGAAACATGGACTTATTGTTGATATTTCTGATGAAGACATTAAAAAAAGCAATTTTTAAAATGAATTCCTTCTGCTCACTTCTTCAAAAGTTGTTGGTCTGTGGTTTGTATAGATGCCATTAAAGCTACAAAAAAAATCCTACACAGTAGAATGTTATCTGGAATAAATGCAACTCGTCTTGCATTAATCCCGAAGACCGCACAACCGGCTAATGTTTCCCAGTACCGCTCGATAACTTGTTGTAATGTAATTTACAAATGCATTTCTAAACTTATTGCTAAGAGAACGAAGGTGGTGTTAGTCAGTTTAATTTCTCCAAATCAGAGTGCCTTCTTACCCAATGGAGATATATCTGATAACATCCTATTAGCGTCAGAATTGATTAAAGGATATAATAGAACATCGATCTCTCCGAGATGTGTTATCAAACTGGATATCCAAAAGGCCTACGATTCAGTTAGATGGGATGCAATAATTCATATTCTATTCAAAATGAACTTCCCGGTCCCATTCCTTTGCTGGATATATATACCTGCATTTCAACTATGCATTATTCTATTAGCTTAAATGGGACTTCTTTTGGTTACTTCAAAGCTAGACAAGGGATCAGACAAGGTGATCCAATGTCACCTTATTTATTCGTGTGTGTAATGGAAGTGTTTACAATTCTTGCTGGTACAGCAATGATCAACAAACAGATTGACTTCCATCTCACTTGCAAGAGGACAAATATCTCATCTCTCTTATTTGCTGATGACCTTCTTCTCTTCACAAAGCCTAATTCAAAATCTATTGCTGGAACTCTAGATATCCTTCAGTCATTCTTCGGATTAACTGGCATGTCAATCAATAGGAGTAAATGTAAGATTAAAATTGGTGGAGTCTCTAATCAGATATCGAATGACATTCTTGCATAATCTGGACTATCTCCTTTTGATGATAATGAAGCTTACCTTGGAGTTCCTCTATGTACTTCCAAGTTAAAGTCAGCTCAGTGTTTACCATTATTTGAAATTGTCATATCAAAACTTGCAAGTTGTCCCTCGTCTAATTTCTCGATGGCTGGCAGATTGGTAATCATCAAATCGGTAGCTCTTTCGATGTGTATTTATTATGCTCGGATCTTCATTTTGCCATGCAAAATAATCAATATGATAATGCTGCGTTAAATCATTTCCTGTGGCATGGCAATCCTTATTCAAAGAAATTAGTGCCAATCTCTTTCAAATATGTGTGTTACCCTAAAGATGATGGTGGACTAGGCGTAATGAACCTGAAAATTTGGAACAAGTCTGCACTATCATCTAGAATTGATAAACTCCTTAATTGGGATAGCAATTTATGGGCTAACAAGTGTAGAAATTTCCTTATAAGAGACAAGAATTTCTGAACAATGGATATACCCTTGGACTGTAGCTGGTCTTGGAGAAATATTCTAAAACATAGAGGTATTCTTCTTCCATTATTTTAGTGCGGCCTTAAGTACAAGCAACATATCTCTTTTTGGTTTGACTCATGGGCTACTAAAGGACTAATTCTTTCCACATTGATTGATTACAATGGAAGACCACTTACTGGAATCAATGAAAACGCCACTCCTGATAGTATGTGTGTTAACAATGTTCTTAACCTACCTCGTTCTAGTTATTCGATCATCAGAAGTGTATGGGAGTTTCTAAAGAATACTTCTTTACTTCTGACGTGAACCATGCATATTGGATTGATAAAATAACAACGATTGGAAGGGTTAATAAAGCTTTAATGCAAGGAAATGATACATTACCCTTCCCTTGGCATTCCAGAGTATGGGTTACAATTTTTGCGCCAAAAGAAAATTTATTCTTGCGAAGAATATTACGAAATGGAGTTCATAATAGAAAAAAGTTGAAAGATTTTGGAATTATTAATGTGGATTCTTGTTTGTTCTATGGCATTCATTTGGAAACTGTGAGGCACTTGTACTTTGAATGTGGGTATTCTCTTTTTGTATGGCAGCATGTCCTCTCTTATTTTGACCTTCACATCCCGCGTAGGGAATCATCAAAAGAATGGTATTTAATCTTCAAAGCTTCGAGATGGAAGAGTATTAGTAGTGTCTTACTTTCGAAAGCTTTCAAAAATACGATTTATATTTTGTGGATGGAAAGGAACAATAGGGTGTTTAATGGAGTTGCTACTCCTAGTAGATGTATTGGTCCTGTTTATTACTAGTAGTATAATCTGAATTGTAGTTTATTTCATGCATTGGAACTGTAGTAGTATATTGTACTGGCTTGGTTAATAAATAAAGATGGTAGGGGCCATTCATCCCCAATTAAAATGCAAAAAAAAGGAATTTATAATATATTGAACATCGATTTAGCTTAAAGATGGAAATATTGTGTTATAAGCCTAAGTATGTTTATTTTGGAACTATATGATATTCTATTTAGATATATACTATAATATTAACTTATTATTATTGAATTGAATTGTCTTTGAATTTATTAATATTTTATCGAATTTATTTAAGCCTTAAAAATAGACATTTTGTAAATGATCTCTGTTTCTTACGAAACGAATTATATTAGATCCATAGTGACTAATTATTGCTAGATTTCAAATTTCGGGCCAATCGGGGTTAATATGTGGTCGTGCGAGATATAAACATTCAATGTAAATAGTTGATCAATAATTTAAGCTCGAATGAGCGCTATTTAAGCAAACGGTTCCGAAATTCGATGAAACAAGTTTCATTAGGACCGTAATGACAAACCATAGATGTATATTAATTTTCACCTTGAACGGAGTTTGTATGTGCCCATGCAAATTTTTGAACGACGATCAGAGACAACGATTGAATAGAAACTAATAAGATAACGAACGAAACTTCACGGGAAAGCTAATCTCTACCCTATAAGTATACTTCAGTCTCCACCTCAAACCTAAACCCATTTCAGCCTTCACATTTTGCATTTTAGTACATTTTCTTACTTAAATTTTTATCTTGCAAACCATCGAGAATTGGAGGAAGGTCCCAACATGAAAGTTGTAGTGTATGGTGAGGGATACTTGTTGTAAAAATTTGGTGGTGATTGGTATATTGGTTTCACTAGAATCTGGGTTCGAAGGTGAACGTGTAAGTTTCAATTTTGGGTGATTTGCATGGGAACGAGCGAGAATTAGCAGAAGTCGCCAACTAAGAAGTTGGAGAAGGGAGACAAGGCTATAAGTTTGTAGTTGGGAGTTTTATCTAAAAGTGGATGTGGTGGGTGCAATGTCGAGATGATCGAAGTGTTGTGTTTATGGATGGTTGCGTTCGAGTTTTCGTCGATTGTAGCGGCTATAGGCGGAGATGGTCGGGGTGGCCAACAGAGAAGTGTAAGGGGACGAGGAGTCGTGCCTGACGGCGGTGGTGCGATTGACTATTTTAACGCGGTGGCAAAGAATTTTCGGGCGACGCGATTTTTGGTCGAACCGGAAATTCCAGCGATAGGGGATGAACAGGGGTCGACGACCTGTCGATGTCGAGACGTAGTGGACGGGGGGAACTGGCGGTGGTAAGCGGCGACATCCATGGCACGGGGGGAACTGGCGGTGGTAAGCGGCGACATCCATGGCACGGGGGGAACTGGCGGTGGTAAGCGGCGCAGTGCAACATGGATATGGGAGCTATTATTGAACGAACAAGGGAGATGAAGTTGAGTTAATTTATTATTTAATTAATTTATTTGACGTATTTGAAGTTCGAACTATTATAACTTGTTCATACGAACTCAGAATTGAACGAAACAAGAAACACTGGAATCGTGGAGTCGAGAGCTTCACAACAAAAGTGATTTTGTTCGATTTGGAGAAAGTTGGAATTTTAGGTTAAATTAAAGCCATATTTAATTTAATCCAAAATCAATTGTTATTATAACGATCAAAATTCAATGTGAGAACTCCTTGAACTGATTTAAAAGTCATTACAATCTTATCTAGTTATATATTGATTGCTTGTGGTTGCAATGGCTGCCTCGTGATTGATGGATGTTTATATACAGTTTTATATATACGTATGTACATTTAAGCATTAAAAAATTATAATGCTTATATGTATGTATGTATATCTTATGACTGTTGTTTGATGGATGTTGAACTTTTGTGGTTGTTATTATTATTGTTCACACAATAGACACCACAAATATGAAATTATTTGGGAATTGATTGAGTCGAATTCCATTGGGATTTTAAATGAATATTATATTCATTTAAATAAAATAACGCGTGAAAATGGAAAATAGATTTTTAAATCCAAAATGATTTGGAACTGAAGCTAAAATGTTTTCAAATAACTATTAAAACGGTTGAAATGGATTTGAATTAAAAATGGCTTGTTTTAATTCAAATTTGAATTTGAATAGTAATTCAAAAGAGAATTCGAGTAAGATATAAAATGATGCTTCTAAATTGAACGGATTATTCCATTGGTCTTGTTTATTTTTATAATGGATTTCAGAAAAGTTTGGATTTCAAAATATTATTATTTTAATATTATAATAATATAGAATATTCAATTTTAATATATAATTGGATTTGCAGTTTGAATCGTTTTTAAACAATTTTAGAAACGATTTATAAAATATATTTGAACTGAATCAATGAATTTTATTTTTAATAATAATATGGTTTGAATAGGACCTGGCACAGCGATAGCTCGTGAATTTCGACCATGAACTTCAAATGGCCATAACTAATGCAATTTGAATCGAATTTGCACGAAACTGGAAACGTTTGTTTTCTAACAATTAGAGATTACAAATGAAATAAGAAATTTTGAATTTCAATTTATAGATTTCAAGTTATGATTAATTCTATTTCTAAAAAGGTCGTTGTAAATGCAGTTCGATGACCGTAATTGGAAATTATTCAAAATGGCATATAATTTTTTAAAAAAGTATGGAAAAATTATGATAAATCATAATAAGTGATTTTGAAGAGATTTGAAAAAGAAATATGAGTTTTGAACTATATGTCGTTATTTGTGTTTCAGCCTAACGTGTTGAATACGGTAAACGACATTTTTAACGTTTAAAGTTAAATATTGAATATATTGTTTCCAAAAGCTATTATATATGGTTTATATAATAACTAAATCATTTGAAAAGTAATTCGACTTGATTTTAAATTATACGTTGAGAATTGGTCTGAATAGGACTAGTCACACAGCGATAGTTCACGAACGCCAACTGTTGTCTTCAAATTAACGTACCGGGAGATCCGACCATCAAATCTTTCTAAAACGAAAAGCATTTGGTTCGTAAAGAAAAGAGTTTTCAAATGCAAAAGTAAGTTCAAAGATCCAACGGCTAGATCTTGAAATAAGTACAAATCAAATCTGAATAAAAATTGGATTTGAATGGAAATGATCTTCGGATACTTTGTATTGATTACCGTTGTGTAGACGGTTACTATTTTAAAGATGTTTTACATCGTTATTCCACTTATAGTATTCGTTGATTACGAGAATTGGTGTTGAATATAAGTTGATATAAATTCTGGAAAATCTTATATTTAATATAAATTGAATTTTGAGTTTGTTGTGAAAGACGTCTTAAATAATGTTATTCTTTTGACAAAACGATGACGAAGATATAATATGCAATAGAATGGTAATTCTTTTAATTAAGATTGATGAAGTTTTCCAAAGTGAAGTTTTCCAATTAATAAATTAAATTGGAACTGAATGGAAATCGATTTAGCAATAATCGAGTTTGTGTTCCATGGATGAAGGCCTTTACTATTTAAGGGATTCAAAAGGTTTTGCCGTTATTCCGTTTATAGTATTAGTCCGATACGAAATTCATATCGATTATAAACTGATATGATTTTCATGAAGATTCCATTTCTAATGGAAGTATGATTTTGGGTTTATCGCGAACGATATTTTAAATAACAGTGTTTTTTAACCCGGTAAAAGGAGAAGATGATTTTTCAAGATTAGTTGAAAAGAAATCTTTATTTAAATTTAATATAAAGAAAGAATGAAAGTCTTTCCCTAACAAACGATAATGGGAACCAAGTTTAAAGATCATTTGAAGATAAACGAGTTTTCCTTAATGGAAAGATTTAAAGAAATGGATTTTGGATTTAACAAGTTTCCAAATATGAACTTTGTTAAGAAAAAGAAATCGTAAGTACGAGTTGGGCGAGAGAGATGAATAAGAAAATTTTAAACAACAAGTCAGTTCGCCACGAAACCTGACGGCGTGCATCACTACAACGATATAGTTCCGAGGGTACAAGTTTCATCGAAATTCGAGACTGTTGCCCAAAAAGATAATTTTGCGCTTATTTCGAAATCGATATGACCGCCAACTTGTCCGAACTCGAAATATAGCGATCCTTATACTTTTTTATTAACGTAACTAACCATACAAACTCAACCGGACTAGTCTCAAGTCCCGATTTGATCGTTTGTGAGAAATCATCTTTTGGAACCATCAATCGGATAACTAACCATCAATATTGAAATAAAATATTTAAATATCTAATCATTACAACATCCTTCTCGTCCTTCACTTTCCCCTCATTCTTAGCCTTCTGGGGCGCCTCCTCGTTAGTCTTCTCCCTTGCCTCCAGCTCCTCCGATTTCACTAGCAGTTCGGCTCTTTGCGCTTCGACTAGTTCATGAATAGTCTTCCTTCTTGCTTCCACCAGCCCAGTCACCTATGCATCCTCGTCATCCTTCCCCCTCTCTTCCAAGTGAAGGTCCTCCACTCTAAACTCCCCAAATTCCAAGTCCGAGAATGTGTCTAAATGGTCAGGTCCCTCTCCAAGCGGCTCTTGATGAATTCTCATGTCAAACCCAGGCATGGAAGGCACTGTTGGTCCGTGACCCTTTGTCGCCTCTGCTCCGGAGGAACCTACGTAATGAAGAATAAGACAAATTAGTTAACTAAAACTTCATGCTACCTTCCTTTAGAGTGGTGGTGATAGAGTCAGGCTTACCTCCCAACACTTGTTGTGTGGGTTCGACGTGCACTATGCTTTCGGTTGCTAGCGAAAGGATGCATCCATGCTCCAACCCCAGAAAATCGGGACCATACTCGGCAACAGTGGGGGCTGGAGCAAACAGATCGTGAAACACCCCACCTCCGTTATGGTCCCTCACAAAGGGAATGCCTTAACTTCGGTAGAGCGCTATAGGTAAAAGATACAGATAGTTTACAAGACAGACATATAAATAGCGGAAAAAACTAAATTTATTTCATAAGCACGTGGTTCAGTCAAAACATTACAACAACAATCTCAAACCAAATTCCAAATCATTACAACAATATCTCTATCTTGATTAAAACATAAAGAAGCATGAAATAACAATAAGGCAGCATAAATCCCCAATAAGAATGTATCCAAAGCCATAGCCCAAGAAAAGAGAATCCAAGCAATACATCTACTCTCTTCAAGCTGGAAATGGTCTGAACTAAGCTGAAGTATTCCCTCCCTTCGGACCTGGTGGGGGGGGGGGGATGGAAGAAAAGAAGACGAAAGAAAAATAGGTCAAACATAAGTTTAGTAATTCCAGTGATTTTTCAGCATGAGAACAAGAAAAAGGATCATGACATGAATAAACTGAAAATAGGACAATACCAGAATAACAAGGTAACATAAGACAAGACAAGGCAAGTTAAACTGAATATACTATCGCAACCATTTCTATTTCTCTGCACCTACTTGCTTATTGTTTCAACCAGCCTCACGTGTTCATAACAAAGTGATCCCCTTTATCGATCGACTCATACTCGTATACGTTTTCTACTTGTGTCATTCGGCCCCGCTTGATTGTTGATACCTGTGCTGGTCCCACCATGGGGTGTATCAAATCCTATGGTGGCAACCCGACACAATTCAAGATGCACAGTGTATAACTACTGATGCCCAGTGCCTGCTTTTTCCATTCCGGGGTACGTGCACACCCGCACTCTGTCGGAACCTACACTGATGCACCACCCGCCGTTGTTTTGACCGCTTATAATCAGCCCAGTAATCGTGCCCCATCTTGCCTAGTTCAGGGTACCATGATACATCTATGTGGGTTACTGCTGAAATGGGTCCTCGTTACTAGGGTTTCCTAATCAACATGTTAAAATGGTTAAGTGTTCTCAAATTAACCTAACCCCACCCATCGGTTTAGTTAACATGTTGTATTGGTTAAGTGTTGCCTTAATTAACTTAACCCTACCTTCTTAGCCTGCTTGTTCCTTAGCTTTAATTCATTCATTAAAGCACCAACCTCTCACATTAGATCTATATTGTTGCGGTCGCTGGATGTGCCGGTCGGTTCCGGGCAGTCTTACACCGCAACTCAATCTAACCTCTGGTTCTCTTGGGCTTAATGCGCTAACCTCTCACATTAGATCTATATTGTTACGGTCGCTGGATGTGCCGGGCAGTTCCGGGCAGTCTTACACCGTAACTCAATCTAACCTCGGGTTAGGCATATTCGTCTTTTGCTAAATTTACATATTTACCTTTCATATTTATATGTAAATTTTCCACAATTATTGTCATTCAAGTCATGCCCCATTTACCCTCTAAATCATGTTCATAAATTTTAGGTATATAAATTATAACAATTTATGCTACTAATCATTTACATGATTATGATCCAGACTATGCCAATAATATGTATTTTAATGTTTTTTCCCAACGTTACCCCCGTTATATGCTCGCATAATTCACATAGAACGTTAGGCTCGCAACTTAGCCTAACTCATAAACAAAAAGGGAAAAGAAAGGAGCATGTACCATTCTAACAACATAAAATAATATGGATCTAATTAAACATGTGTCATATAAATTTGGCATAGAACAATGGACTTGCATTTTAGATCCAATTAACATGAATCTTAAGCATATGAACGGGAACTTGCATAGAATTACACAAATTCAATTAGGCATGTAAATGTGAACTTGCATTTGAGTTGGATCAAATCATAGATCTAAACATATGAGAATGTAGATCTAAACATATAGGTGTATATGACTTAGCCTAAAATCTTGCATGTAACATATCATGAAAGAATCACCAAACTTATATACAACATGATAGGCTCATTCCCAAATTACTATTCAACATGATAGGTTCATCACCAATTTAACATACAACATGATAAGTCCAATAAACCACAATAGTCTCATAGGCATATATGATAGAATTGTCACAAGAATAGACATGAATCAACATCACCATTATCTTACGGCTAGGCACAGTTCTAGTTTCATTTCATTACAAATCATGACTTTTATTTGTTCACATCTAAAGAATAACTGAACTTACAAACAAAAGAAAAATCTTGTTTTCTGGAATCTGTTTTCTGAAACTGAAAAGTTATCCCTTGACATAGACTATCGATTCTCTAATTTAGATTTGATTCGTAGCTTCTAACTTGCTTTCTAGTTTGCTTCCTAGTTGGAGAAGAGTGGTGGCTATGCTAGGTTGACCATGGACAGCATGACGACTCCTTGAAATGAAATTGTGTGGTTTAGGGTTTTGGGTTGAGGGTTGGGGTTGTTTATATAGAAGTTTAGATTTATGTGAGCCGTTAGATCAACCTAGGAGCAATCAGAACCATCCAGACAAGATAGAGTTATCCAAAAACCGCCACCTATGCCCTAGTGACTCAGTAACAAGTCAGAAATCGTCATTGTTCGGATTTGAATACAGGAGTCGACCCCTACAAGGGGGTCGACACCTATGTTGACTCCCTTATAGGGGGGTCGACACCTGTGTCGACTCCCCTTGGGGGGGTCGACCCTTTCCCGCTCAGCCCCTTTCACCTAAATTTGAAATTCGAACTACTTTTTCGATTTAATTATTATTTATATTCAATTTCTGATTTAACATGAAATCTTCTGAACTCCATAACTTCCTCATACGGAGTCCGATTCACGCAAACTCGGACTCTATCTCAAGCAGAATTCCGAGACGAACGCAATGGCGTAACCCATTTCCCTTAATTCTCACTTTTAAAATTAAGTATTATTTAATTTGTTATTTTAATAAACATAGAAAATACAGGGTGTTACATTCTCCCCTCCTTTAAAGGATTTCGTCCCCGAAATCTTCAAGTCAAGAAGAATGTATATCCTACCATCCGATTGTCCATCTACTCAACCATCAAACACAGGCATCCATTATCCTTATAAAAAAGGATTTCTAATGCTTTCATGAGTGTATGCATAGTGTGTCTATATGTCCTTATCTAATGCATAATCAGGCGGTCTACTGATTCAGTTGACCTCCTTAATGCAAATTATGTCAGTACCATGAGTCCATTATGTAAGCAATTATTCCTAATCATTCTTTCTATATGAGTGCACAATCATTCATACAAATGCAACGTCCATATGATAACACACCAAGTTTCAATCCATATCAAATACATATATGCATATGCAACATGAAAGTGACTGAGCCGATCTAACACCTAATGTGTGTGTATATGCATCCAAGAGCAACCACTTGCAACCATCAATCATAACATGTTTACATCCATTGGTTTCTACCTAAGGATAAGGAATAGGACCGAGGAGATATACTTTAAAAGGTAGATACAAGCATGTATAAACTTATGGAAAAAGAGATCAAGGATGTACCCTCAAAAAGAAAAGGGTAGGTTGCGCGTATCTTATCCTCAGTCTCCCAAGTCGCGTCTTCCTCGGCGTTACTCCATTGAACTTTAACAAGCTTGACTTCACGGTTGTGTAGCTTTTTGACTTCTGTCCCCAAGATACGAGTTGGAACTCTTCTCACAGTCGCTTCTCGTTCTACTTCCTCTAGTATGCTTGGCTCCACAACTTCCGCAGACTCATGTAAGCACTTTCGTAGTTGAGAAACATGAAAAACATTATGAACTCCAGCCAGCCTTTGGGTAGCTCTACTCTGTAAGCCATCGTCCCAATCCTTTCAATGATAGGAAATGGTCCTACAAATCTTGGTGCCAACTTTCCTATGGACCCAAAGCGAATGACATTCCTCAAAGGAGATACTTTAAGGAACACCCTATCTCCAACCTCAAACTCAAGGTCGGTCCTTCTTTTGTCTGCGTAGGACTTCTGCCTATCTTGGGAAGTCTTCATTCGTCTTCGTATCAAGTCTACTTTCTCTGAAGTTTCTCTAATCATGTCAGTCCCAAGTACGAGCTTGTCTGTAGACTCCCACCAACAAGTTAGTGATCGGCATGGTCTTCCAGATAAAGCTTCGAAGGGTGCCATGCCTATGGTGGCTTGGTAGCTATTGTTGTAGGCAAACTCCACCAAAGGAAGATGATCCTCCCATGTCCCTCCAAAATCAAGAATGCATAGTCTCAAGAGATCTTCTAGTACTTTGTTCACCCTTTCCGTCTGACCATCGGTTTGAGGGTGATAGGCAGTGCTTAAGCATAGCTGTGTGCCTACTGCCTCTTGCAAACTCCTCCAAAACTCACTTGTAAAGATAGGATCTTGATCACTCACTATACTGGAGGGTATCCCATGGATTCGAACTATCTCTTTAAGATAAATAGATGCTAGAGACGAGGCAGTTCTTCTACTCTTAATAGGTATAAAGTGAGCGCTTTTAGTGAGCCTGTCCACTATTACCCAAATACTGGTATTGCCCCTTCTTGACCTAGGCAACCCATCAACAAAGTCCATCGAAATGCTATCCCATTTCCATAGTGGGACCTCTAGAGGATGAAGCAAACCACCAGGCTTCTTCTGCTCCGCCTTGACTTGCTGGCATATCATGCACTTGGAAACGAATTCGGCTACATCCCTCTTCATGCCATTCCAAAAGAAAACCCATTTCATGTCTTTATACATCTTGTCTCCACCTGGGTGTATGGTTAACTTAGAATGGTGTGCTTCTTCAAGAATCGTCTTCACCAAATCCCTTGCTTGTGGGACGCATAGTCTTCCATCCCGCCTCAGCCAACCCTTATCATCGATGGAGTATCTATTGAGGTGACTAGAAGTCTCACCCCTAATTAGCTTATCCATTACATCAGCTAGCTGAGGGTCTTCACGTTGCGCGGTTCCTATTGAGTCCAAAAGAGTAGGCCGCACTTCTAGCGATGCTAACAAACCAGGTACAAATTCAGAGGAGGGTCTAAAGTCAAAGTTTGCTATGTACTCCAAGCTTTGCCTTTCTACAAAGAGAGGACTTAAGGTCAGCTTCTTTCTACTCAAAGCATCTGCTACCACATTGCCCTTGCCAGGGGTATAGGAAACCTCAAAATCATATGAGGCAAGGAACTCCATCCACCTTTGTTGTCTTAAGTTAATATCTTTCTGTGAGAAAAGGTGATTTAATGATTTATGGTCAGTAAACAGTTCAAACCTTTCTCTAAGTAGGTAATGATGCCATGACTTAAGAGCAAAAACAATGGCGGCTAGTTCCAAGTCATGAGTTGGGTAGTTCTTCTCATGTACCCTCAACTGCCTTCCCCCATAACAAACTACCTTGCCTTCTTGCATCAAGACAACGCCTAATCCTGTACCGCATGCATCTGTGTATACGGTAAACATTTTGCTCCCATCAGGCAATGTCAGAACTGGGGCTGTTGTAAGAGCCCTTTTCAAACGTTGGAAAGCAACATCGCAATCCAAATCCCAAGCGAAAGTTAGGTTCTTCTTTGTCAATCTTGTGAGTGGGGCTGAGATTTTCGCAAAGTCTTTGATGAACTTTCGGTAAAAGCCCGCTAGCCTGAGAAAGCTTCGGACTTCGGTTGCATTCCGTGGAACCTTCCAATCTTGCACTGCAACTGATTTTGCGGGATCCACAGCTATCCCCTCTTTGGACACCACATGTCCAAGAAACCTTACTTCTTCTCTCCAGAAATGGCATTTGGAGAATTTGGCTTTCAGCTGATGTGCACGAAGAGTATCCATGACTTCCCTTAAATGCAAAGCATGCTCTTCCTCACTTTTCGAGAAGATCAAAACGTCGTCCACGAAGACCACCACAAACTTATTAAGGAACTCCCTGAACACCCTGCTCATTGAATCAACGAAATAAGCAAATGCGTTTGTCAAGCCGAAAGGCATGACAAGCCATTCGAAGAAACCATCCGGGGTTCTGAACGCGGTCTTATCAATGCTGTCTTCAGCCACTCTTAGCTGATGAAACCCGGTAGCCAGATCTAGTTGGGAGAAAACCGATGCACCTACAAGCTGATCAAACAAGTCGTCTATTCTTGGAAGTGGGTGCCTATTCTTCTTGGTCAGCTTGTTTAGCTCCCTATAGTCAACACATAGGCGAAGTGAACCATCCGCTTTGGTAGCGAATACTACCGAAGCACCCCATTCAGAAATACTCTGCCTTATGAACCCCTTTTCGAGTAGCTCTTTAATTTTCTTGCTGAGCTCTTTCCTCTCCCTTGGAGCCACGTGTCTAATGGGTAGAGCTACGGGTTTAGCATTATCAACAAGGTATATGCGGAAGTCTATCTCCCGCTTCAGAGGTAAGCCCTTCACCTCTTCAAATACATCTGAGTATTCACGGACTACTCTAACAGACTGCAAGTTTTCAACAAACGCATCAAGAGATTCTAGGTAGCTAAGCATAACAGAATTCATGGGATTACAAGAGATTTCGAGAGTGTTACCGAGGCAAGTCACAAGTCTAACCACTCTCTTTTCACAATCGAGGATGGCACCATTAATGGATAGCCAATCCATGCCTAGAATCAACCCATAGCCCATGAAGCCCAAAACATAAGCATTACATCTAAACCCAACGCTTAGTATAGAAATTTCCAAATCCAAACAAATCATGGATAAATAAGCCGAACCCCCAATTGGATTTGAAACAACCAAAAGATGCTCTACTATACTGGTGTCTAGGTGCAGAGATTCAACTAAAGTAGTAGATATAAAAGAGTGCGATGCGCCAGAATCAAAGAGTGTACGAATCGGATGATCAAAAAGATAAACTAAACTCTCAACAGAAATATTTCTACCTCGTTTTTGCGGAGGAGCTATGAGAGCGTGAACCTGCCCTCCAGAAGTAGATCCAGTCCTCTTCTCTTGCCCTTACTTTCTTGGGCAGTCCTTAGCCATGTGTCCTGTCTCGCTGCACTGAAAACAACCACCCATCTTCCTCTTCTTCTTCTTTCTGCAGTCCTTAATCGGATGTCCAGGAATGCCACAAAAATTACACTTCCTCTTGTCATAGGGTTTGTTATTCTTCCCGCCCTTTTTGGAATCCGTCTTCTTATTCTACGATCCCTCCACTTTCTTATCTTGAGGTACTTCCACCTTTGCCTCTTTCTTTCCATCCTTGTCTTCCTCCTGTAATAATGCCATGTCCACCAGTCTCTCATAAGTCGCACCCATAGGTATATGGGACATAGCTAGGCTGTGCAGTGGCTCATTCAACCCTTTAACAAAACGGAGAGCCTTCTTATGTGGAGTGTTCACTAACTCCAGTCCGAATCTAGCCAGTTGGTTGAATTGGTTGGCGTACTCCTTGACCGACATACTTCCCTGTTTGAGAGCTAAGAACTTCTCCATCTGTAGGCTTCGTTCAACTTGTGAGAGGAATTTCATTTCAAACCTCATTCTGAAATCCTCCCAAGTTTCAACTGGTCTCTCAGCATTAGTAACTTCCAACCAATAAGAGGCTTTGTCTTTAAGCAACCATACGGCCAACTGTATCTTCTGCCTATCGTCCACGTTGAAAATAACAAACAAATCCTCGGTTTCTTTGAGCCAGTTTCTTGCTTCTACAAATGACTCAGTCCCATAAAAGTTCTTTCCACCCATGGCTCAAAAGTCTCTACATATCTTCGAGAAAGCATTTGCATGCGGAGGAGGAGGAGGAGGAACAACTACAGTTGGGGGAGGAGGAACGTCTGCTGGGACTGCATCATTGGCCCTAGCCTCTAGGTACCTTCTGAACCAGCCAGGTACCGGTATGCCCTCTGGAAGGTTAAGATCCCCAGACATGCTGAAACGAAAAAAGAAAAGATTCAAAACAAAGGATAGAAAGATAGTACATATGGCTTTGGGGATTATGCCTTTTAAAATAAAAAGAACACTTTTTCTGGAAAATGCTTCTTTAAACTTCTTTTTGAAAATTAGTTACCTAAATTTTTATCTGATCTGGCAACCATCAACTCTGATACCAAGTGAAACACCCCACCTCCGTTAAGGTCCCTCACAAAGGGAATGCCTTAACTTCGGTGGAGCGCTATAGGTAAAAGATACAGATAGTTTACAAGACAGACAAATAAACAGTGGAAAAAACTAAATTTATTTCATAAGCTCGTGGTTCAGTCAAAACATCACAACAACTGTCTCAAACCAAATTCCAAATCATTACAACAAAATCTCTGTCTTGATTAAAACATAAAGAAGCAGGAAATAACAATAAGGCAGCATAAATCCCCAATAAGAGTGTATCCAAAGCCATAGCCCAAGAAAAGAGAATCCAAGCAATATATCTATTCTCTTTAAGCTGGAAATGGTCTGAACTAAGCTGAAGTATTCCCTCCCTGCGGACTTGGGGGGGAGGGGGACGGAAGAAAAGAAGATGAAAGAAAAATGGGTCAGACATAAGTCTGGTAAGTCCAGTGATTTTTCAGCATGAGAACAAGAAAAAGGATCATGACATGAATAAACTGAAAATAGGACAATACCAGAATAACAAGGTAACATAAGACAAGATAAGGCAAGTTAAACTGAATATACTATCGCACCCATTTCTATTTCTCTGCACCTACTGGCTTATTGTTTCAACCAGCCTCACATGTTCATAACAAAGTGATCCCCTTTTATCGATCGGCTCATATTCGTATACGTTTCTACTTGTGTCATTCGGCCCCGCTTGATTGTAGATACCTGTGTTGGTCCCACCATGGGGTGTATCAAATCCTATGGTGGCAACCCGACACAATTCAAAATGCACGGTGTATAACTACTGATGCCCAGTGCCTGCTTTTTCCACTCCGGAGTACGTGCACGCCCGCGCTCTATCGGAACCTACACTGACGCACCACCCGCCGTTGTTTTGATCGCTTATAATCAGCCCAGTAATCATGCCCCACCCTGCCTAGTTAAGGGTACCATAATACATCTATGTGGGTTACTGCTGAAATGGGTCCCCGTTACTAGGGTTTCCTAATCAACATGTTAAAATGGTTAAGTGTTCTCAAATTAACCTAACCCCACCCATCGGTTTAGTTAACATGTTGTATTGGTTAAGTGTTGCCTTAATTAACTCAATCCTACCTTCTTAGCCTGCTTATTCCTTAGCTTTAGTTCATTCATTAAAGCACCAACCTCTCACATTAGATCTATATTGTTGCGGTCGCTGGATGTGCCGGTCGGTTCCGGGCAGTCTTACACCGCAACTCAATCTAACCTCGGGTTCTTTTGGGCTTAATGCGCTAACCTCTCACATTAGATCTATATTGTTACGGTCGCTGGATGTGTCGGGCGGTTACGGGCAGTCTTACACCGTAACTCAATCTAACTCAGTTAGGCATATTCGTCTTTTGCTAAATTTACATATTTACCCTTTCATATTTACATGTAAATTTTCCATAATTATTGTCATTTAAGTCATGCCCCATTTATCCTCTAAATCATGTTCATAAATTTTAGGTATATAAATTATACCAATTTATGCTACTAATCATTTACATGATTACGATCCAGACTATGCCAATAATATGTATTTTAATGTTTTTTTCCCAACGTTACCCACGCTATACGCTCGCATAATTCACATAGAACGTTAGGCTCACAACTTAGCCTAACTCATAAACAAAAATGGAAAAGAATAGAGTATGTACCATTCTAACAACATAAAATAATATGGATCTAATTAAACATGTGTCATATAAATTTGGCATAGAACAATGGACTTGCATTTTAAATCCAATTAACATGAATCTAAAGCATATGAACGGGAACTTGCATAGAATTACACAAATCCAATTAGGCATGTAAATGTGAACTTGCATTTGAGTTGGATCGAATCATAGATCTAAACATATGAGAATGTAGATCTAAACATATAGGTGTATATGACTTAGCCTAAAAACTTGCATGTAACATATCATGAAAGAATCACCAAACTTATATACAACATGATAGGCTCATTCCCAAATTACTATTCAACATGATAGGTTCATCACCAATTTAACATACAACATGATATGTCTAATAAACCACAATAGTCTCATAGGCATATATGATAGAATTGTCACAAGAATAGACATGAATCAACATCACCATTATCTTACAATTAGGCACAGTTCTAGTTTCATTTCATTACAAATCATGACTTTTATTTGTTCACATCTAAATAATAACTTAACTTACAAACAAAAGAAAAATCTTGTTTTCTGGGATCTGTTTTCTGAAACTGAAAAGTTATCCCTTGACGTAAACTATCGATTCTCTAATTTAGATTTGATTCGTAGCTTCTAACTTGCTTTCTAGTTTGCTTCCTAGTTGGAGAAGAATGGTAGCTATGTTAGGTTGACCATGGACAGCATGACGGCTCCTTGGAATAAAATTGTGTGGTTTAGGGTTGAGGGTTGGGGTTGTGTATATAGAAGTCTAGATTTATGTGAGCCGTTAAATCAACCTAGGAGCAATCAGAACCATCCAGACAAGATAGAGTTATCCAGAAACCACCACCTATGCCCTAGTGACTCAGCAACAAGTCAGAAATCGTCACTGTTCGGATCTGAATACAGGAGTCGACCCCTACAGGGGGGATCGACACCTATGTCGACTCCCCTATAGGGGGGTCGACACCTATGTCGACTCCCCCAGGGGGGGTCGACCCCTGAGCGGGAATTTTCCCGCTCAGCCTTTTTCGCCAAAATTTGAAATTCTAACTACTTTTTTGATTCAATTATTATTTATATTTAATTTTTAATTTAACATGAAATCTTCTGAACTCCATAATTTCCTCATACGGAGTCCGGTTCACGCAAACTCGGACTCTATCTTAAGCAGAATTCCGAGACGAACGCAATGGCCTAAACCGTTTCCCTTAATTCTCACTTTTAAAATTAAGTATTCTTTAATTTGTTATTTTAATAAACATAGAAAATACAGGGTGTTACTGATCGCCGGGGGAACTGGGTAGAATAACTTGCTGTTGTTGAGGGCCACCTCATCAAATGAATGAGCTATCGCCATGCTCTCTGATATAATAGCCTTCCCTTTAATAGTAGTAAGTTGTGTCGCCTTCTCTGCCTCGACATCCTCCTTCAACTGTGCCCTCCCTTCGGCCAGCACCCGGCGCTCCTCCTCCATCAAGAAATCAACCATTAGTGCCTCTTTGATGATCGCCTCGACCTCCTCTTCCGAGTATCATACTCTACCAGCGCGTCCCATGCTTGAGCCAATGTGCGGGGATAGTCTTCAACCCACAAGATTCCGCAGAATCGAAGTGTCTTGACATACAAATCCCCTGTCGATGGCTCCGGCTCCAGCTCCGCCACTACTCTCTCCTCGGGCTCATCTGCATGGGGTCTCGATGGCGGCACGGTGCAACATGGATAAGGGAGCTATTATTGAATGAACAAGGGAGATGAAGTTGAGTTAATTTATTATTTAATTAATTTATTTGATGTATTTGAAGTTCGAACTATTATTACTTGTTCATACGAACTCAAAATTGAACGAACAAGAAACGACGGAATCATGGAGTCAAGAGCTTCACTACAAAACTGATTTTGTTGGATCTGGAGCAAATTGGAATTTTAGGTTAAATTAAAGTCGTGTTTAATTTAATCTGGTTATATATTGATTGCTTGTGGTTGCAATGGTTGCCTCGTGATAGATGGATGTTTATTTACAGTTTTTGTAACACCCCACCTCCGCTAGGGTCACTCGCAAAGGAATGCACTAGCTTTAGAGGGGTATTATTGGTAAACATGTACAGAAATATTACAAGACAGAACATATAAAATAGCGGAAGTAAAACCAACTTTCATATCATTAATAAATAAGGTCTAAAGCCTTTTACATTAGAGAATTTCTTACATGAAAACCTGTCTTGCAATAGTAAAGAAGCATAAAAACCTTTTCATAAATTATTCCCCAAGTGAAACAGTAAAGTAGCCATAGCCAAGGAAAGTCCAAGCCATACATGATGACCTTCAAACAGAAGAAGTCCGAACTAACAATAGCATTTCCTCCCTGTAACCTGGGGGGGAAACAGAAGACAAAGAGGCGAAACAAAATGGGGTTAGTCATAAAGACTGGTAAGTCCTATCTACTTCCAGTATAAAGACTAATAAAGTTAACTGACATGAGAAACTGAGATGAAACATAAGTATGAAGACAAGATAGATAAGCTAAACCAAAACAACAGGATGAACTACAGTACCCAGATAAACTAAGATATCATGATAAACTACGGTGTCATGATAAATCAAGGTATCACATCGTCAGGTTTCTATCAAGTATACCATCCCAAGCTATTTGCCATGTATATTTGCTCTGCACCTCTCGTACTAGTATCCCAACCCACGTCGTGTATTAACTATGAATGTCCCTTGCCCAATGTCATGTAATGGTCCATGTCAACCTAATATATAGCATGTGTAGGTTTTCCCAACTTGTATGTTTTCTTTCCATGTATAAGTTCAGTCCTTTGCCGTAGGCTGTACGGGCTTTCCCATGTAAATCTATACCACCTCAACATAGTACCATTTTATCCTTGAGGTTATTTTGGACTGCTACCCTTGATCTGGTTATGTTTTCTTACCATGAACTATCGCGTGTTCACTTAGGATTTATGCCACCAAGGACCACTAGGGATTATGCTACCTAATGAACGTTTTCGTGTCTCGGTTTGGGTTCAAGCCACCTAGGACCACTAGGGATTATGCCACCCGTCAACCACGCCCTTTGTCCCACATATATATCGTGAATCGTTTTCCATGTCTAGATGCACATGTATCTCAATGTGCCATCCGAGTTCCGTGCCAGGGCAAATCAAGAAATACGGAACTCAGTCAGGAGCTTTAAGTCGTCTGCTGATGCAGATATCAAGGTCTGTTTTTGTATCCGTGACTATGGTCCCACGTGACCCCTCCCTCAACTACTGAAAGGAAATCCAAGAAAAATCATGTATGAGAACTACATCCCGGCCCCACTATAGCCCCACTTTCCTATGGGCCAACCTCACCCATGACTCGATAGCAAGAACATGGTCTGTTGGGAGTTCTCTGCCTTTTCGTTCGTACACGATTGACTAAAGATGGTAGGTAGTCGACGACATGCTATCCAGGGCAAAAATCAAGTATCGTCGACTCCACGCTAATCCATCCCAGTCTTTAGGTCGCTCGCATAGCAACCAAGGCATACCCTTGGCTCTTCTACCGCAGACCTTAACCCCTGTTAGGCCGGGTTTCATGGACCATCTACCACCTCACAGAGGGATACCAAGAGTACCCTCACGTCCCCCGAAGCTACCGCTTCGTCACCCAGTTCGTTGGAGCCTTTATCTAAGTCAGATAATTTGCTCCTCTCGTGTGTTTAAGCGATGACCTACCGTATCGGGTTACTCATCTATCTGTGAACTGGTCCAAATCCCTTAGCTAAGGATTATTACTTAGTTTCCTAAACTAAGGTTTACCACTTATTCTCCTTTCCCGTTATCCTTGTTAATCCTTGTTTTCCACCTAGTCCCCTGAACTAGGGTTTTGTCTAATGGGTTAAGTATTGTCATTTAAGTTCATGACTTAACCTGCCTACGAATCATGTCCAGATTGGCTAAGTATTTAAGTTCAAGGCTTAGCCCTACAAGTTGGTTAAGTATACCGAGAAGCTCATGACTTAACCCTATTCAATCATCAAGTCAAATTGGTTAAGTATTTGTTTATCTTAACCCTATCCGATTATCGTGTTAGATTGGCTAAGCATAGATTACCTTAACCTCATTGGATTATCGAGTTGGATTGGTTAAGTATAGGTTAACTTAACCTCATCCACTAATCGTATTACAATGGTTAAGTATATTTAAAAGGTCTTGTGACTTAACCCTATCAGGTCCGCATATTAGATTGGTTAAGTATAGGTTACTTAACCTCATCAAATCATCATGTATAATTGGTTAAGTATAAGTTACTTAACCCCATTAAATTATCATGTTAAGTTGGTTAAGTATTGGTTACTTAACCTCATTGAGTTACCAAGTTTAGATTGGTTAAGTGTTTAACTTAACCCCATCGAATTACCGTGTTTAGATTAGTTAAGTGTAGGTTACCTAACCCCATCTAATTATCGTGTTTAGATTAGTTAAGTCTAAGTTACTTAACCCCATCTAATTACCGTGTTTAGATTAGTTAAGTCTAAGTTACTTAACCCCATCTAATTACCGTGTTTAGATTAGTTAAGTCTAAGTTACTTAACCCCATCGAATTACCAAGTCGGATTAGTTAAGTGTAAATTACTTAACCCCATCGAATTTACCGTGTTAGATTAGTTAAGTATGGATTACTTAACCCCATCTAATTACCGTGTTTAGATTAGTTAAGTGTAGGTTACTTAACCCCATCTAATTACCAAGTCGGATTAGTTAAGTGTAAATTACTTAACCCCATCCCCTAATTGTCTTATATGGTTAAGTGTCGTTAAGAAACCAAGTCCGGTTTCACTTAACCTACCCATTCGTGTCATATCGGTTAAGTGTCATTAGTCAAAATTACTTAACCTTTTCATGTGGCATTAATTAGATTAATGCACCCCAACCTCTCACATTAGACTTCGTTGTGGTTACTAGTTAAGCCGGGCGGGTCCGGGTAGATTTATACCACAACCTAGTCTAACCTCGGGTTTTAAGTGCTATGTGACCAACTACTCACATTGGGTCCTATTGTTTGTAGCCACTAGTTAAGCCGGGCGGGTCCGGGTAGATTTATGCTACAAACTCAACCCAACCTCGAGTTGGCCACTTTCATGTTTGGTCTAGTGTCTTATTACACTTACAACCCATACATGTCAAGTTTTCAAGTTCCATGTTCATAGCCAAAATTACATGTTGTTATGTTTATACCAATTTACCCAAAGTCGTGTTTCATGTCATTAAAGTTTACCCATAATATAACCCCAACGCTTTTAAACTCGCATATACATTCGCAACAACGCATAATGGATTTAAGAAGGAACTTGACAAAGGCATGACAGAAAGGGTATACGGCCACAAGTTAATCATGGTGGCATATGAGGCATAAATGTGTTCATTAACTTGCATGTTACATTATTAAGCCTCAAAAACATGCATAACCCAAACTTAGCACATAGGCGAATCATGATGATAGGTGACATAGAAAGATGACTAGAAGTTTGCATATAGCATTATATGCAAGTTATCATAAGGGATATGATAGCTCTCATGTTGTATAATGCAACATTCAACATAAAGCTTATAGCTTTTAGCCCACAATATCAAGATAATGTCTTTACAAACATGATGGGATACATAACATGATAGCATGTATGATACTTAATGTTCAAACCCAACTTGCAACATTTATTTAACTTCATAGTCTAAAAAGAAAGTAGAAAAGGGCTTACAATGCTATGAAGGCAATAAAACGACATATAATACAAAAATTGAGACGAAGCCACTCAAGCAACACCAAAAACCCCAAATGATAAGCTCCAAATGAAACCCTTGAGCAAATATCAATAGAAATCCTTGCCTTGAAGTAGAAAGGTTGCAACTTTGGCTAGAATGCAACTTATGAACTCTCATACAAACTTGAAATCACTCATATGATCATGTAATCTCTCATGTGAATGAAGATAGAATTTATGACAAGAGGATGGAGGCCATGACTAAACATTTTGGCATAGTTTAGTTGTAGGATCAATTTATGAAGGTTTTAGATTAGGTTAGGGGTCTTTTTATAAAGGATTAGGATAGTTTAGGCCATAGGATTAACCCTAGTTTAGATCCTAGCCACTGAAATTCGTCACAAGCTAACAAACCAGACCAAAAGCATGTCTTGGGGAAGAAGTCAGGTGCACCAGGCCAAACTGGCCAGGCCACCTGTGTCGACTCCCCAGTCGACTTGGCAGTCGACTTGGGGGGGTGGTGTCGACTTGGCAGTCGACACCCCCTTTGACTTAGCCTGTGTTGACTTTTTGAATTCCTGATTTGAATTCGAATCTGTTTTGAACTATGAAAATTCTGAAAACTTCGACGGACCATATCTTGGTCATACGGACTCCGATTCTCGAAAACTCGGACTCTATTTCACGTATTTTTCCGAGGCGAACGCAATGGCACAGCCCGTTTCCCCTGATTCGGATGTTATAATTTAATTCTGCCTTGATTCTTATTTTAACATGTGGTTAAAAATTCGGGTTGTTACAGTTTTATATATACGTTTATGAACATTTAAGCATTAAAAATTATAATGCTTATATATATGTATATATATATATATCTTATGACTGTTGGTTGATGGAAGTTGAACTTTTGTGGTTGTTATTATTATTGTTCACACAATTGACACAACAAATATGAAATTATTTGGGAATTGATTGAGTCGAATTCCATTGGGATTTTAAATGAATAGTATATTCATTTAAATAAAATAAGCGTGAAAATGGAAATTGGATTTTTAAATCCAAAATGATTTGGAAATGAAGCTAAAATGTTTTCAAATAACTATTGAAAGGGTTGAAATGGATTTGAATTGAAAATGGCTTGTTTTAATTCAAAATAGAATTTGAATAGTAATTCAAAAGAGAATTCGAGTTAGATATGAAATGATGCTTCTAAATCTAATGGATTGTTCCATTGGTCTTGTTTATTTTTATAATGGATTTCAGAAAAGTTTGGATTTCAAAATATTATTATTTTAATATTATAATAATATATAATATTCAATTTTAATATATAATTGAATTTGCAGCTTGAATCGTTTTTAAACAATTTCAGAAACGATTTATAAATATATTTGAACTGAATCAATGAATTTTATTTTAAATAATAATATGGTTTGAATAGGACTTGGCACAGCGGTAGCTCGCGAATTTCAATCATGAACTTCAAATGGCCATAACTAATGCTATTTGAATCGAATTTTCATGAAACTGGAAACGTTTGTTTTGTAAAAATAAGATATTTCAAATGAAAGAAGAAATTTTGAATTTAATTTATAAATTTCAAGTTATGATTAATTCTATTTCTGAAAAGGTCGTTGTAAACGCAGTTCGATGACCGTAATTGGAAATTGTTCGAAATGGCATATAATTTTTAAAAAAAATATGGAAAAATTATGATAAATCGTAATAAGTGATTTTGAAGAGATTTGGAAAAGAAATATGAGTTTTGAACTATGTTTCGTTATTTGTGTTTCAACCTAACGTGTTGAATACGGTGAACGACATTTTTAACATTTAAAGTTAAATATTGAATATATACTTTCCAAAAGCTATTATATATGGTTTATATAATAACTAAATCATTTGGAATATAATTCGACTTGATTTCAAATTATACGTCGAGATTTGGTCTGAATAGGACTAGTCACACAGCGATAGTTCGCGAACGTCGACCGTTGACTTCAAGTTAACGTACCAGGAGATCCGACCATAAGATCTTTCTAAAACGAAAGCATTTAGTTCGTAAAGAAAAGAGTTTTCAAATGAAAAGGAAAGTTCAAAGATCCAATGGTTAGATATTCAAATAAGTACAAATCAAATCTGAATAAAAATTGGATTTGAATGGAAATGATCTTCGAATATTTTGTATTGATTACCGTTGTGTAGAGGGTTACTATTTTGAAGATGTTTTACATCGTTATTCCACTTATAGTATTTGTTGATTACGAGAATTGGTGTTGAATATAAGTTGATATAAATTTTGGAAAATCTTATATTTAATATAAATTGAATTTTGGGTTTGTTGTGAAAGACGTCTTAAATAACATTATTCTTTTGACCCAACGATGACGAAGATATAATATGCAATAGAATGGTAATTCTTTTAATTAAGATTGATGAAGTTTTCCAAACTGAAGTTTTCCAATTAATAAATTAAATTAGAACTGAATGGAAATCGATTTAGCAATAATCGAGTTTGGGTTCCATGGATGAAGGCCTTTACTATTTAAGGGATTTGAAAGGCTTTGTCGTTATTCTGTTTATAGTATTAGTCCGATACGAAATTCATATCGATTATAAATTGATATGATTTCCATGAAGATTCCATTTCTAATGGAAGTAAGATTTTGGGTTTATCGCAAACGATATTTTAAATAATTGTGTTTTTTAACCCGTTAAAAGGAGAAGATGATATTTCAAGATTAGTTGAAAAGAAATTTTTATTTAAATTTAATATAAAGAAAGAATGAAAGTCTTTCCCTAACAAACGATAATGGGAACCAAGTTTAAATATCGTTTGAAGATAAATGAGTTTTCCTTAATGGAAAGATTTAAAGAAATGGATTTTGGATTTAACAAGTTTTCAAATATGAACTTTGTTAAGAACAAGAAATTGTAAGTACGATTTTGGGCAAGAGAGATGAATAAGGAAAAAATTAAACAACAAGTCAGTCCGCCACGAAACCTGACGGCGTGCATCACTACAACGATACAGTTCCGAGGGTACAAATTTCGTTGAAATTCGAGACTGTTGCCCAAAACGATAATTTTGCGCGTATTTCGAGATCGATATGACCGCCAACTTGTCCGAACTCGAAATATAGAGATCCTTATACTATTTTTATTAACGTAACTAACCATACAAACTCAACTGAACTAGTCTTAAGTCCCGATTTGATCGTTTGTGAGAAATCATCTTTTGGAACCATCAATCGGATAATTAACCATCAATATTTAAATAAAATATTTAAATATCTAATCATTACAGCATCCTTCTCGTCCTTCACTTTTTCCTTATTCTTAGCCTTCTAGGGCGCCTCCTCGTCAGTCTTCTCCTTTGCCTCCAGGTCCTCCGATTTCACTAGCAGTTCGGCTCTTTGCGCTTCGACCAGTTCATGCATAGTCTTCCTTCTTGCTTCCACCAGCCCAGTCACCTACACATCCTCGTCATCCTTCCCCCTTTCTTCTGAGAGAAGGTCCACCGCTCTAAACTCCCCAAATTCCAAGTCCGAGAATGCACCCAAGTGGTCAGGTCCCTCTCTAAGCGGCTCTTGATGAATTCTCATGTCAAACCCAGGTATGGAAGGCACTGTTGGTCCGAGACCCTTTGTCGCCTCTGCTCCGGAGGAACCTACATGATGAAGAATAAGACAAATTAGTCAACTAAAACTTCATGCTATCGTCCTTTAGAGTGGCAGTGATAGAGTCAGGCTTACCTCCCAACACTTGTTGTGTGGATTCGAGGGCGCTATGCTTTAGGTTGCTGGCGGAAGGAAGCGTCCATGCTCCAACCCCAGAAAATCGGGATCATACTCGGCAACGATGGGGACTGGAGCAAACGGATCGCCGGGGGAACCAGGTAGAATAATTTGCTGATGTTGAGGGCCACCTCATCAAATGAATGAGCTATCACCACGCTCTCAGACATAATAGCCTTCCCTTTCACAGTAGTAAGTTGTGGCGCCTTCTCTGCCTCGGCATCCTCCTTCAACCGCACCCTCCCTTCGGCCAGCACCCAGCGATCCTCCTCCATCAAGAAATCAACCATCATTGCCTCTTTGATGATCGCCTCGACCTCTTTCATCCTAGTCTCATACTCTACCAGCACGTCCCAGGCTTGAGCCAATGTGCGGGGATAGTCTTCAACCCACAAGATTCCGCAGAATCGAAGTGTCTTGACATACAAATCCCTATCGATGGCTCCAGCTCTACCACTACTCTCTCCTCGGGCTCGTCCGCCTCAGCCTAAGCTTCTCCTCTTCGGCCTAGTGCTTAGCCTTTATACCATCCATCTGACTCTACACCTCCTTGTTCGAAGCCCCAATGTCCTCCTTCTTGGCCTTCTTGAGCTCGGCATGGCTAGAGTTGAGAAACTTCCTAAGCTCATCATTTTCCTTAATAAGCATTTGTTCCCGCTCATTCTCTTTATGCAACTTCTTACTTTCCTGGGTCAAAGATTCATTGCTCTGGCAAAGCCGGTGCACCTCCTCATTCTGATTCATCAATCAGGCATTCTCCTCCAACATGGCTTTGTCATCTTGCTCGAGCGTTGTATTTCGGGATGAGAACGAGGCCAGTGTATCTATAAACATTTCCCGGGCCTCTTTCGTCTTAGCTTTGACCTTCTCGAATTCCCTCTCCAATTGCTCTGTTTCGGCAACAGAGAGTTAGCATATAAAGATGTTACTCGAATATTTGGAAATAGATGCAGAACCCAAAGTTGACTTACACAATTTAGCTTCCCGGTTCTTAAAGCTTTCCCTCTCAGCATCGATCTTAAGCTGGAGACCCTGAATCTCTTCGATCTTTTTTTAAATTAATTTTGAGAGCCCCCTCGCATACTTATACATCTCCCTGTATTGAAAATAGACATCATACCTTGGCTACACACGTCATCATCCACGTCCGTTGGGATCTGAAGTATGTTCGGCAACCACACCAGCTCATCAAAGTAGAAGCCGGGGAATGGTGTCTTGAGTATTTCCTTTCTTTGGTGTTGAGTTTTGCGACTGCTGACATATTAGGTAACACTAGACCTCATTTTTCTGCAACCTTCTTCTTGGTCCCGGTCCCTCCAACTATCTACTCCTTCCCGACATCTCCAACCACTGGCGCTGTTGGGGGAACATAAGGGGGCACTGTTGACGCCAATTGCCTCGTGCTTACGATTTCTAGCCTTTTATCTTATAACAACCCACCATTTTAAACAATCAAATTTGCTCATGATAAATATTTATTGGGGTAGTAATAGAATCAAATCACAGATCACAAATATAGAGATAAAATACAACTCAGAATCTCGTAGCGAAAACAGATAATACATAGTGATTTAAACATTTATGTTTTTCTTTCTTTGAAGTAAAACAAAATGGTAATAACATGAGTTAACAAATTCTTAACTAAACTTATGTGATAATACAACTAGAATAAAATAGGGCTTCCAACTATGTCTTTATCTCCAGAAAAGCAATCCATAATGTAATACTCAAGGATGACCCGAGCACATTTTGAGGAAAAGCAAAAACATTCGGATTAGAACTAACATCCTCATGTAAATCAACAAATTAAAGCGCATAGTAACTCAAGAGATGTTACGGATGTTTCCATCTCCTAATGATCCGTTAAACTACTTATATATAATAGTATACGCCATAATAGATAATGTCTATGAGTAAAATAAATATCAAAATAGCATTAAGGCTTTACATTGATCCCACCTTAACACATTTAATTTGCAAACCAAGCTCGTAGTGGGCTCGTATAAGGATAAATATGACAAGGCACGTGAGGTGATACCCAAGGTAGGATTCTACCAATTTACCCTGTCTGGTTGGTGGTAACCCATCCATGGTCGACCGCGTTCAACACCCCCAATCAAATTAAGGTGCACCGATCGAATCATAAGTAAGTGAGTAATACAACGAGGTGTGTTCGCTAGAGGTCGCTAACCTAACGTAGGCTCCTTTTTTAATCATTTAAATTATGACACAAGTGTCAAGGCTATCCATCATCGTTCTCTTACTTCGTTCCAGTAAACGTTCACCAAATCAACCACTTCATTCTAGAACATCCTCCATGTACATAGTTGTTAAAGTGGTTCTAGTATTGATAGCGAGTATTCCAATATCCAGCCCCAGTCTCTTAAATAATCAATCATCATTTTACACATCGTGGTCATTTCATTATCATATCTCGAAACAATTCAATATTGGATTTCAATTCCAATTTCACAATTTCATTTTTCAAATCAGTTCATTATCAAAATTCAAATTTTAATTTATATTCCATATCACAATTATCGTTATTAGAATGAAATCTTATTTTAAAAAAAATTGGGTTAAAAAATACAATAGTTTAATAAGGATAGTTATATGTATATGGAATAATATGAAATAAAATAGTATATGGAAACTAATTTTAAATAAAATAGTATACTATAAATACTACCGATTTTAAAACAATACAAGTATTGTACTGACCCGGAAATCCATAATATCAGAGTTGACTACATACATCACACATCCAACTCAAATATCACGAAAATACGAACCATTTTTTTTTGAAGAAAAAGGTAGAAGAAGAATAGAAATAACAACACAAAATCTCACATCGCAGCGGAACAAAATATAATATATCATAACTTTTGAAATACAAAATTTCAACTGTATAACATACACTTATCAGAGAACAACACTTACAACACAGCGGAACAGAACTCTATATAACTAACGCTGAAGCCTCCTGGTCCAAGCTCCTTTAGATAGATCTGTAAAATCCTGAACTACTTGACTGCTCGTACAAATTTAGGCACCCAAGAGTTTAGGTAGAACAAAACAAAATAAACTCCGGGTCATCCATGGGACTGGTATGAGTAAACAATTTAAAACAGTTTCAGAAACTAAATGATATCACATAAGACCATGCCGTATAACACGGAACGGGTTTTTCCCTTATGAGAATCCAAACGCTTGACTTAACTTTCAAATCCTCTTTGAAAGAAACGGTAATCTTTATATCAAACCTCTTTTGATATTATAATAATGTCTAAATCAAGTAAATAACAATCTAGTGGAACGTTTGCATCTCACGTTCCACATATACAATCATAAACCGCGGGCATTTATTGGATATTTGATTTCCAACTATGACAAGGTATGGAACCACCTACCGCTGGTGTATCTCTAGAGGAGAATACACCGAGTTCAACAAGAATATCTTGCAACTCTGCCACACATGACCGACCACTCATTTTGCTTGAGTGTATCGAATGTATATCACCAACGGTTGGGATCAACAACTGTTTCCCGAATGGGACAGCATCGAATAGAATAAGGAATTAAATGAATCTCTAGATAGGTGATGATACACCCTAATGGAAGCTACCCACATAGCCATGCTGCCTGCCCGATTTTTTTCATTTCCCGGTTGTTGAGGCCAGAGGCTACGATTACTTTCCATTCATTGATAACATGATCACTTTGAATGCCACATTATCAGATCCGTTAATCACTAATTGATCTGCACAAATATTCTGGATATTATGCTAAGGGAATAAATCCATTGCAACCATATATATTTATACAGACCAACCCATTCGATCATTGGAAATACTCTGTCAGACACTCGTCCATATACGTTCGTTCTGGGACTGAACCGAAACCGAAGGCACTATTCGGTACATCCATCCAAGGCAATCTCTACCTAGGACTTATACAACATCCCTTGCACTTTACTCCATCTTCAATATATTCAGCATACTTGGTTCTCAACGCTTATGCCAATACGGAGTGGTTCTTCGGATAATAATACAACTGGTCTCTCCATATTGACAACGATGGTCAAAACTTCGAGAGTCTTTGATTTAACTATCGAATAAAAACAAGTGTTCATTCAACATATTAGACAAATCACTGGACTCTTTAATTAATATTTCATTAATTAAATCTCTTCTCCATTTCCTTATCAATATTTATTAACCAAATATTTTCGATAATCGTCTTGGCCTTTTACGTTAATTGGAAAACATTTCCATATATCGTCTTCTTTTATTTTCTGTACTTAGAAAATATCTTCTATTTATAATTGGAAAATATTCCAATTTCTTATCTCTTTCCCGACCATTCATTTTTAGACTTAGGAAATATTTATAATCATATTTCCAAAATTTCACTTTCTTGGGTTAAAATGAATGTTGTGTAAAACATCGTTACGACAACCCAAGACACTACATTCAACTAACTCGTATTCAAACATTCCTCTTCGAGACTGGATTTTGCTATTTATCGGTTAAAAACGAAATCAATCAAGTTGGGGTATAATTACCTCTTAGACCTTGACTGAAAACATCCTTAACTTCAAAACGGACAAGACCACTTACCTCGAATAATTAACATCATATAAAACCAATCCTCCATTTCTAAAACATGTATACGCTTCTCTTTCTATTTCCAGATTTATCGATTTCCTTTTTGTTTATAATATTCTATTTTCAAGTTCATTTCCTTATCGAATTCTATATAAATCGATACATTGATTTCTAACTATCAAAATTTCTTAAAAATATTCTAACTCCTTAAATTCTCGGAAAAATTCGCCATAAACTCCTTTGTACCGGGAGCATCGGGAAAATCCCCAAACCGCCACACAGGCCTCTCCATTCAAAAAGAAAAAGAAAAAGCCAAGCGGCTAGCCGATACGGCGCATAAAATCTCATATACGAATTAAATGCATACCTTTTTGTCGAGCATTATAATATATCTCTTCATTAACTTCATTCCATACCTGTCTCATATATATCCATACATTTCTAATTCATTTCAACTTAATACACTCGTTTTAACTCAACTCGTTAATTAACTCTTTGCCTATTTCACTTGTATATTTGAATATAATATGTTCAAATATATTTCAACTTAATTATAAACTAATTTAACTCCAATTTCCAACTCGGGTTTCATATTTGATTTTGAATATACATTAACAATTCCAATTCACTTTCCAAAGTCTTATTTCGATTCAAAACTTTGATAAACTAATTTCTCTTCTACTTAGTTAATTCTATTCAATAATCAAAAATATGATTATTGTTTTCAAAAAATCATTTCATTTACTTCACTTGAGTTCATATATATTTTATAACTCAAGTCTAGATTTTTCTAATGAAGATTCAGATTTTATTTCCTTAAAATCCTTTTATAAATTTAAATAAACCGTTATGGTTTTTAAACGATTATGGCGCTGCTATTCTGAAAATTTGATTTTGACATAACTCAAAATCTATACAATGAAATCTAGATTTTTCTCTTCCATTAGAAAACTATTATTCAACCGGACCCGATGATTCTTGTTTCAAAGAATTCCGACTTCAATTGAGTTCTATATACTCAATTGAAGTTCGAATCGCCAATTTACGAACTGTTGCGCTGTGGCGAGTTCGTTTTAATTATATTTATATATATAAACATTTTAACTTCGTTTATAATAAATTCAACTCCATTCTGATATATTTTTAATATATATCAAATCCAATTTTCCAATTCCACATAATATTTCCGACCTTCTAAAATTGTCGATTTTCCCTAACTTGGAAATAAATTTATTTATACTTCGATCTTCTATATTCAAATTCGATTCCAATTCTATTTGAATTCTGTATTAAAATTTCATTTCAATTCTATTTGAATTCTATATTCAAATTCCATTTCAATTCTCTTCGAATTCTATATTCGAATATTCTTTATTCAAATTCCATTTGAATTTCTATATTTGAATTTTCTTTATTCAAATTCCATTTCAATTCTATTTGAATTTTCTATATTCAAATTCCATTTGAATTTCTATTTCAATTTTCTATCTTCAAATTCCATTTGAATTTCTATTTGAATTTTCTATATTCAAATTCTATATATTCAAATTCAATATATTCAAATTCTATATATTCAAATTCTATATATTCAAATTCTATATATTCAAATTCTATTCAAATTCAATCTATTCAAATTCTATTCAAATTCTATATATTCAAATTCTATTCAAATTCTATATATTCAAATTCTAAATTTGAGTTCCCTTTATTTAAATTCCATTTGAATTTGAAATATCCAGATTATCCAATTTATGGTTTTCACCTTTCTTTGTAAACATCGCCTTATATTACTTGTTTATATATATTAAAACAAGTCTCGACTTCAACTTCATTTAAAATAAATATTTTACTTTGGAAAAATAAATTCCCCTTTTCAAATTCACTCTTGTATTTATATTTACCGAATTTATCAAATGATAATTCATTTCACTTCATTTATAAACTTCGTTTATAAATGAACTACTTGTTTTAAATATTCAAAACAAGTTAGTATTTTTATTCTATTCGAATTTCAAATTCTATTTTAGAAAAATAGAATTCCTTTTTAAAACTGGAAATTTCCTTTTCACGATATTTTTATAAATTAACCCTTAGGACCAGTGATATTTTAAACATACGAAACACCCAATTATTTATTTCAGGTTTTCTAACACATCATATATGACAGTATATATGCAAACAAACAGATAACATATTTTTGAGGAATCCAATCGGATCCCTCCAACCTGTTTTCCTGCATCCAAATATATTAGTCAACATAAATAATACCCATCCTGCTTCGAGGCAGGATATCGCGATATGAAGGTCATCCACTAATATATATTTGTGGGGCGCATAGGGAAATCATCCGCTATGAAACCGCGGGCATCCTCTAATGAGACTGCAGGAATCAATCCAACCATCAACCCAATATATATGTATAATAGTCAACCCCAAATAACTAATATATTTAAAGCAACCAGAAAAATCCAAATAAGCAACAACAATTATTTTTAACGACATAAAAATAAATTCTAATTAAGGTGAGTGAGATTTACTCACCGAGATTATTTTGCAATCCATTCCAATTTAAATTAAATCGAATAGCATTCGATTTAAATTAAATCCCAATCAACTCCGATTGATTCCAAATACGTTACTTCACGCTTTTTCCAATCTTGTATCAATTAAATATATCGCATTATAAATTTTATAATTATTTAAAATTAAACAAATTACTTAATTTGATTATAAATTTTTACCTTAACCCATGTTTAATATCTTCCTTCATTTCTTGGCCTCCCAATGACTCCCAATGAATAAAGAGACCAGCTTGGCTTTTCTGGCCTTAATTATCAGCTTAAAGCCTTTCTTCATCCCTGAACCCAATCCCACGGCCATTTCCAGTTTGTTTTCAGACATTGCACAACCCCGTCCCTTCTTAAATTCCATGTCGAACTCCCTTCAACCGAACACGAGGCTTCACATCACCGAACTGAGCCATACTCAGACCTTTCCCATGCTCCCATCGACACCCTTGGACCATCCTCTTTTGCTCAACTTGATTTATCAATTTCTCCAAAATGCGACTAGCAGGTTCGAGCCTCCTGTCGATCTCGACAATCCAAATTGCACCACTCCCACCGTGATCGAATCCCTTTATTTTGCTACCACGAACTCCACCCTATAGATCGTTTCCACTGTCTCTTCTTGAATTGACAAAGAACCGCAACCCTTAACTCATTGCGACACTCACGAGCTACCAGGAAAAGCATCGCACCTCATGTGAATCGCATAACCAAAAAATCAACCGCATCCGAACCTTTATCTCAGATCTGAATTCGAGATTGAAGCCGAAGTCTATTTTTGATTTGAACTAAAAGAACGACGCCATTTTTGTTTTGCTTTTTGAAGGCTACAACGAATTGCTGAAGAAAAGATGGAAGAAAAACTTGCGTGCGATTTTATAAGATGAGGAGTGGAAGAAAAGAGGGCACGGTGTTGATTTTATTTCCATATGAAATTTCTAAAGCTAAGGAAGCCACGGTTATTGTTTGTTGGCAAAAGGAAATCCACTAAATTTTATTTATTTATTTTAGTTTTAATTTACCGATATGATTAAAATTAATTAAATTATCCCACGGGTATCGAACTCATTTCTGAACCCAGCAACTGACATTCCTAAGGTAAAACCGCTATTCTAAACACACTGGGATAGGTTACGAAGCTCCATTCGATCGTTTGGAACATATACCAATTTAAATTGATTTAAATTAAATTTCAAACCATTTAAATTCTTCGATAATAATTTAATATTCTTATTCTAATTTCAACAAAAGTTTGTATGGATTATCTGAACTGTTTTCAAATCAGTTTTAACTTCGAATTCAGTTATTCGTTGATTCCTTATTTTGATAATTTAATATATTAGATTCTAAGTCGAAATCGATAACATAAATATAAAAATCCATTTATATTATCAACTAACTATTTAAATCCATTTTAAATATTTGAAATTAACTCGACAGAAATCTGGGTCATTACATTCTTCCCCCCTTAAAAGAATTTCGTCCCCGAAATTACTAAGGTAGGAAAATGTTTCAATCTCATTATCTTTTCAAAAACCACTCATGTTGAACTCAACTCTTCATATTCCTATGACTTTAATTCCAACCAAAACTTTTGGTTTCCATTCATATGCATTTTAATTCATTTAAATTGATTTTGATTCAATTTATTCATTTTGATTCATTTAACTTGTTTAAGTTAAACTTAAATTTCAGAATTCAAATACCCGGGTTTTCATTTCAAATCCTTTTTGAAATCACATAAATATATACATATATATTTATAACTAATTCAAATTCAAAACATTTGAATTTTCAACTTAACTTGTTTTCTTTCATACAAATATTTATCAAAACTTTTCTAAGGTAGCAATTCATCACTTAGAAACTCGAAAATGAACACTGATGATGTTGCAGTCATCATCAGAATTATTTTCCAGCCACTGAAGTAAGTTCAGTGCTTAATTACTTTCAAAACCCATTCAAAAATGGTTTTTATTCACAAATCCTTTCAAAACAAAGCACTACTGCTTTAATATACTTTGGAAAATATTTTCCTAACTTCCCAGGATTTTAAAATTTCAATTTCTGGTTTGAATTCAACTCTAATTCATCTCATTTGGATATTTCATTCTTATACCAATTCTATTGGTTATATATAACTATTTCTGTTTTATAATCTCATTTGATTATAATTCTAACAATCAACTCAACCATTTAAAACAATATCGTGTCCAATCTTCTGTTCAAGTGTTTATAAACTCCTATCGACATTGTGGCGTCCCACGATTCGATCAGAATTCATAATTCACTCAACAGACTAGTCAACACAATATAAAATGTTTTTATATAAAATAACAAATACGCTCTCTCGTATATATATACACTCAACTCATTCTAGGGTACTACTGACCCTATCTCTAATGAGCACATGACACACAAGCCTAGGTATTCGCTCAACCTAAGCTCTGATACCAACTGTAGGGACCCGCAAATCCATAATATCAGAGTTGACTACATACATCACACATCCAACTCAAATATCACGAAAATACGAACCATTTTTTTTTGAAGAAAAAGGTAGAAGAAGAACAGAAATAACAACACAGAATCTCACATCGCAGCGGAACAAAATATAATATATCATAACTTTTGAAATACAAAATTTCAACTATATAACTTACACTTATCAGAGTACAACACTTACAACACAGCGGAACAAAACTCTATATAACTAACGCTGAAGCCTCCTGCTCCAAGCTCCTTTAGATAGATCTGTAAAATCCTGAACTACTTGACTGCCCGTACAAATTTAGGCACCCAAGAGTTTAGGTAGAACAAAACAAAATAAACTCCGGGTCAGTCATGGGACTGGTATGAGTAAACAATTTAAAACAGTTACAGAAACTAAATGATATCTCATAAGACCACGCCGTATAACACGGAACGGGTTTTTCCCTTATGAGAATCCAAACGCTTGACTTAACTTTCAAATCCTCTTTGAAAGAAACGGTAATCTTTATATCAAAAATCTTTTGATATTATAATAATGTCTAAATCAAGTAAATAACAATCTAGTTGAACGTTTGCATCTCACGTCCCACATATATAATATACAATCATAAACCGTAGGCACTTATTGGATATTTGATTTCCAACTATGACAAGGTATGGAACCACCTGCCGCTGGTGTATCACTAGAGGAGAATACACCGAGTTCAACAAGAATTTCTTGCAACTCAGCCACACATGACCGACCACTCATTTCGCTTGAGTGTATCGAATGTATATCACCAATGGTTGGGATCAACAACCGTTTCCCGAATGGGACAACTTCGAATAGAATAAGGAATTAAATGAATCTCTAGATAGGTGATGATACACCCTAATGGAAGCTACCCACATAGCCATGTTGCCTGCCCGATTTTTGTCATTTCCCGGTTGTTGAGGCCAGAGGCTACGATTACTTTCCATTCATTGATAACACGATCACTTTGAATGCCACATTATTAGATTTGTTAATCGCTAATTGATCTGCACAAATATTCTAGATATTATGCTAAGGGAATAAATCTGTTGCAACCATATATATTTATACAGACCAACCCATTCGATCATTGGAAATACTCTGTCAGACACTCGTCCATATACGTTCGTTCTGGGACTGAACGAAACCGAAGGCACTATTCGGTACATCCATCCTAGGCAATCTCTACCTAGGACTTATACAACAGCCCTTGCACTTTACTCCATCTTCAATATATCCAGCATACTTGGTTCGCAACGCTTATGCCAATACAGAGTGGTTCTTCGGATAATAATCCAACCGGTCTCTCCATATTGACAATGATGGTCAAAACTTCGATAGTATGTGATTAAACTATCAAATAAAAACAAGTGTTCATTCAACATATCAGACAAATCACTGGACTCTTTAATTAATATTTCATTAATTAAATCTCTTCTCCATTTCCTTATCAATATTTGTTAACCAAATATTTTCGATAATCATCTTGGCCTTTTACGTTAATTGGAAAACATTTCCATATATCGTCTTCTTTTGTTTTCTGTACTTAGAAAATATCTTCTATTTATAATTGGAAAATATTCCAATTTCTTATCTCTTTCCCGACCATTCATTTTTATACTTAGGAAATATTAATAATCATATTTCCAAAATTTCACTTTCTTGGGTTAAAACGAATGTTGTGTAAAACATCGTTACGACAACCCAAGACACTGCATTCAACTAACTCGTATTCAAACATTCCTCTTCGAGACTGGATTTTGCTATTTATCGGTTAAAAACGAAATCAATCAAGTTGGGGTATAATTACCTCTTAGACCTTGACTGAAAACATCCTTAACTTCAAAATGGACAAGACCACTTACCTCGAATAATTAACATCATATAAAACCAATCCTCCATTTCTAAAACACGTATATGCTTCTCTTTCTATTTCCAGATTTATCGATTTCCTTTTTGTTTATAATATTCTATTTTCAAGTTCATTTCCATATCGAATTCTATACATATCGATACGTTGATTTCTAACTATCAAAATTTCTTAAAAGTATTCTAACTCCTTAAATTCCTGGAAAAATTTGCCATAACCTCCTTTGTACCGGGAGCATCGGGAAAATCCCCAAACCGCCACACAGGCCTCTCCATTCAAAAAGAAAAAGCCAAGCGGCTAGTCGATACGGCGCATAAAATCTCATATACGAATTAAATACATACCTTTTTGTCGAGCATTATAATATATCTCTTCATTAACTTCATTCCATACTGTCTCATGTATATCCATACATTTCTAATTCATTTCAACTTAATACACTCGTTTTAACTCAACTCGTTAATTAATCTGTTAATTAACTCTTTGCCTATTTCACATGTATATTTGAATATAATATGTTCAAATATATTTCAACTTAATTATAAACTAATTTAACTCCAATTTCCAACTCAGGTTTCATATTCGATTTCGAATATACATTAACAATTCCAATTCACTTTCCAAAGTCTTATTTCGATTCAAAACTTTGATTAACTAATTTCTCTTCTACTTAGTTAATTCTATTCAATAATCAAAAATATGATTATTGTTTTCAAAAAATCATTTCATTTACTTCACTTGAGTTCATATATATTTTATAACTCAAGTCTAAATTTTTCTAATGAAGATTCGGATTTTTTTCCTTAAAATCCTTTTATAAATTTAAATAAACCATTATGGTTTTTAAACGATTATGGCGCTGCTTTTCTTAAAATTTGTTTTTGACATAACTCAAAATCTATACGACGAAATTTAGATTTTTCTCTTCCATTAGAAAACTCTTATTCAACCGGTCCCGACGATTCTTGTTTCAAAGAATTCCGACTTCAATTGAGTTCTGTAAACTCAATTGAAGTTCGAATCGCCAATTTGCGAACTGCCGCGCTGTGGCGAGTTCGTTTTAATTATATTTATATATATATAAACGTTTTAACTTCGTTTATAATAAATTCAACTCCATTCTGATATATTTTTAATATATATCAAATCCATTTTTCCAATTCCACATAATATTTCCGACCTTCTAAAATTGTCGATTTTCCCCAACTCTGAAATAAATTTATTTATACTTCGATCTTCTATATTCAAATTCCATTCCAATTCTATTTGAATTCTATATTCAAATTTCATTTCAATTCTATTTGAATTCTATATTCAAATTCCATTTCAATTCTCTTCGAATTCTATATTCGAATTTTCTTTATTCTAATTCCATTTGAATTTCTATATTCAAATTCTATATTTGAATTTTCTTTATTCAAATTCCATTTCAATTCTATTTGAATTTTCTATATTCAAATTCCATTTGAATTTTTATTTTAATTTTCTATCTTCAAATTCCATTTGAATTTCTATTTGAATTTTCTATATTCAAATTCTATATATTCAAATTCTATTCAAATTCTATATATTCAAATTCTATTCAAATTCTATATATTCAAATTCTAAATTTGAATTCCATTTTTTTAAATTCCATTTGAATTTAAAATATCCAGATTATCCAATATATGGTTTTCACCTTTCTTTGTAAACATCGCCTTATATTACTTGTTTATATATATTAAAACAAGTCTCGACTTCAACTTTATTTGAAATAAATATTTTACTTTGGAAAAATAAATTTCCCTTTTCAAATTCACACTTGTATTTATATTTCCTGAATTTATCAAATGATAATTCATTTCACTTCATTTATAAACTTCGTTTATAAATGAACTACTTGTTTTAAATATTCAAAACAAGTTAGTATTTTTATTCTATTCGAATTTCAAATTCTATTTTAGAAAAATAGAATTCCTTTTTAAAACTGGAAATTTCCTTTTCACGATATTTTTATAAATCAACCCTTAGGCCCAGTGATATTTTAAACATACGAAACACCCAATTATTTATTTCAGGTTTTCTAACACATCATATATGACAGTATATATGCAAACAAACAAACAAACAGATAATATATTTTTGAGGAATCCAGTCGGATCCCTCCAACCTGTTTTCCTGCATCCAAATATATTAGTCAACATAAATAATACCCATCCTGCTTCGAGGCAGGATATCGCGGTATGAAGGTCATCCACTAATATATATTTGTGGGGCGCGTAGGGAAATCATCCGCTATGAAACTGCGGGCATCCACTAATGAGATTGCGGGAATTAATCCAACCATCAACCCAATATATATATATAATAGTTAACCCTAAATAACTAATATATTTAAAGCAACCAGAAAAATCCAAATAAGCAACAACAATTATTTTTAACGACATAAAAATAAATTCTAATTAAGGTGAGTGAGATTTACTCACCGAGATTATTTTGCAATCCATTCCAATTTAAATTAAATCGAATAGCATTCGATTTAAATTAAATCCCAGTCAACTCCGATTGATTCCAAATATGTTACTTCACGCTTTTTCCAATCTTGTATCAATTAATTAATTTTTTTTGAAACAAAAATGTGTGATCTTCTGAAGAGAAGAGAGCACGCATATATATATATAATAAAAACAAAGGTACAGAGTCCGACCATAGAACATAAAAATACAATATAAAACATAACAACTCTCTAGGGATGTAAGAATCATAGATAGATGAGCTCCGGATAAACCACCGCCCATGTACTCCCATATCGAATTCCGACAAGGCCACCACCCGATATTGAAGTATATCTACTCCAATACAATAATCCATACTCTATGAAATAACAAAAAATAATGAGATACAACATCAAAGAACTCTCTAACAATAAGCCCAAATGAAGTACAAAACATCAATCCAAGCAGCCATCCTCAAAGATACCAATCCATCCAGCTATCCACTAAACACCTCCTCTAAATCAACAACCTGAATCTGCGAAAAGCTCAACAACCTATTAGTAATTTGTAACACATATATATATGGAAATATATGTGTCTGAATATATATATATATATATTATATAAGCATATATATATATTCATACATATTTATTTACCATACATATATGTGTATAAAATAAAATAAAAAAATAAAAATAAAAAATACAATGAAAAACTAAAAAAAGAACTTAACAACCAATGCGATATCTATTACGAAAAAAACTGTTGATTCTAATAAATAGATACAAATTCGATCTAACCTTATTCAATAAATTCTCAAAGCCCAATTTCCCAAATAACTTGTAATGTGAATTAGACATCCAATTCAAACAAAAATAAACTATTTTAATGATTAAATTATCCGTAGAAACAGAATTAGAGTGGAAAGATCTCTGATTTCTCTCAAACCAAATGAACCAACATACAATAGTGACTAAAGAATCTAAAATGTATCTTTTACTAGCATTGTAAACAAATCTATAAGAATCCCAATAATTAGCACAACAATTGAAAGAATAATGATAATAAAAAACAAATAACCTTAAAACCATACTTAATATATAGTTTGTGATATTGCAAGAGAAAAATAAATGATCAACATCCTCATTCATAATATTACAAAAATGACACTTAACGTCAAAAATGATATTCTTCCTCTTAAGAAACTCGACCGTATTAAGTTTCTTATGAGTGATTAACCACATTAGAAATTTAGCTTTAGGAGGAGAATTAGATTTCCAAATAAACTTAAAAGGCCGAAATGAGATTCCCGAAAAAATTATAAAGTTATACATTGAATTAACCGAATAAACTTGACTTTTATCCATACCCCAACTAATGAAGTTCTCACACTCATCGATGTGATATAATGATAACTTAGCATAAAGTAGAGCTAATTGTCTTAGCAATTCCCCTTCTAATATATTATCAAAAGAAAACTCCCATGAGGGATCCAAATCTCTTCTAAAGATATCTTTTATCAATGCATTTTTAAAACTACAATTATTAAAGAGCTCCCTAAATTCAATTTTAAGTGGTAAACTAGAAATCCACCTATCTTGCCAAAAGTAAGTCGTATTACCAGAATGAACAATCACCTTATAGCGTAAGTTAAAAAAGTCAAAGCACTTTAGTACTGACTTCCAAAAGTAAGATAGTCTATTATACCAACTACCACTAGATCCAACAATGAACTCTCCTCCTGAATAGTAAAATTTAGATATAATAACTTTCCACGTTGTAGATACTACAGGAGACCTAAATTTCCACAACCATTTGACTAATAAGGAAGAGTTAAAATTAAATAAATTAATTATCCCCAAACCCCCATCTTTCTTAGTCTTATAACAAACCTCCCAATTTACTAAACATTTGAAACACTTACAAATAGGATCTCTACCCCCACCCCATAGATAATTACGTCTTATTCTATCAATCTTATCGATAACCCATTGAGGAAATCTATGTACTGACATCCAATACGTAGGGATGGCCAATAGTACTGAATTAACCAAAACTAATCTACCTGCTCTAGACAAGAATCTATTGTTCCAACTTGATAGTCTACAATTAATCTTATCAATTATGACTAACCAATCCTCCTTCTTTAATTTTGACGGCCTAATCTTAAAACCTAAATAATCAAAAGGAAATTTCATGACAGAACAGTTTAAGGTGTTAGCAACCATAGACTCAACATTATCAAAATCATTCATGACCATAACAGAACTCTTGTCAAAATTAATTCTAAGACCTGATAACATCTCAAAACAATAAAGTATAAACTTAAGAGCAATAATGTGTTTTGGTAGATGAGAAGAAAATAATAAAGTATCATCCGCAAATTGGAGAACAGATAATTCATTGTTAAATTCATTATTACCCACATAACCCAAAACACCTAATCTCCCATCTCGCTTAATGATTCTAGAAAAAACGTCAACCGCTAAATTAAATAGTAGAGGTGACAGGGGATCCCCTTGTCTAAGACCCCTCTTAGATTGGATCTTCTTTCCCACAACCCCATTTACTACAATATTAGAACTACCCGACCTAAGTAAAAGCATTACCCAGTTAATCCACCTAACACTAAAGCCTCTAGCTAGACATACTTCACATATATAATCCCAGTCAATAGAATCAAATGCTTTCTCGAAATCTAATTTCAAAATAGCACATGGAAAATTATTTTTAACACATACATTGATGTACTCCTGTACCGCTGCCACTCCATCTACTATTTGCCTACCTTTAATAAAGGCAGTTTGTGAATGATCTATAAGATCATTCATCTTCCCACTTAGCCTATTTGCAAGAACTTTAGAAATGATCTTACCAGATACATTTATCAAAGAGATAGGTCTTAAATCCTTTAAAAGTTTTGCACCCTCTCTCTTCTTAATAAGTATAACATTAGCAAAATTAAAGTTACCTAGGCACAAATCCCTGTTATAAAAATCATTAAATAAATTCACTACATCAGATTTCAAAACCTCCCAAAACTGTTTGTAAAACAGAACAGAAAAACCATCAGGCCCCGGAGCTTTGTCACTAGGCATGTCACAAATTGCCTTCCAAATCTTGTATCAATTAAATATATCGCATTATAAATTTTATTATTATATAAAATTAAACAAATTACTTAATTTGATTATAATTTTTTACCTTAACCCATGTTTAATATCTGCCTTCATTTCTTGGCCTCCCAATGAATAAAGAGACCAGCTTGGCTTTTCTGGCCTTAATTATCATCTTAAAGCCTTTCTTCATCCCTGAACCCAATCCCACAGCCATTTCCAGTTTGTTTTCAGACATCGCACAACCCCGTCCCTCCTTAAATTCCATGTCGAACTCCCTTCAACCGATCACGAGGCCTTACATCATTGAACTGAGCCACGCTCAGACCTTTCCCATGCTCCCATAGACACCTTTGGACCCTCCTCTTTTGCTCAACTTGATTTATCAATTTCTCCAAAATGCGACTAGCAGGATCGAGCCTCCTGTTGATCTCGACAATCCAAATCGCACCACTCCCACCATGATCGAATCCCTTTATTTTGCTACCACGAACTCCACCATATAGATCGCTTCCACTGTCTCTTCTTGAATTGACAAAGAACCGCAACCCTTAACTCACTACGACACTCACGAGCTACCAAGAAAAGCATCGCACCTCATTTGAATCGCATAACCAAAAAATCAACCGCATCCGAACCTTTATCTCAGATCTGAATTCGAGATTGAAACCGAACTCGATTTTTGATTTAAACTAAAAGAACGACGCCATTTTTATTTTGCGTTTTGAAGGCTACAACGAATTTCTGAAGAAAAGATTGAAGAAAAACTTACGTGCGATTTTATAAGATGAGGAGTGGAAGAAAAGAGGGCACGGTGTTGATTTTATTTCCACATGAAATTTCTGAAGCTAAGGAAGCCACAGTTATTGTTTGTTGGCAAAAGGAAATCCTCTAAATTTTATTTATTTATTTTAGTTTTAATTCAACGATATGATTAAAATTAATTAAATTATCCCATGGGTTTCGAACTCCTTTCTGAACCCAACAACTGACATTCCTAGGGTAAAACCGCTATTCTAAACACATTGGGATAGGTTACGAAGCTCCATTCGATCGTCTGGAACAAATACCAATTTAAATTGATCTAAATTAAATTTCAAACCATTTAAATTCTTCGATAATAATTTAATATTCTTATTCTAATTTCAACAAAAGTTTGTATGGATTATCTGAACTGTTTTCAAATCAGTTTTAACTTCGAATTCAGTTATTCGCTGATTCCTTATTTTGATAATTTAATATATTCGATTCTAAGTCGAAATCGATATTTAAATCAATAACATAAATATAAAAATTCATTTATATTATCAACTAAATATTTAAATCCATTTTAAATATTTGAAATTAACTCGACAGAAATCTGGGTCATTACAAGTATAATATTTTGGAATAAAGAGTTTATTTCCTTCCAAACCATTTGAACCCAATATTGAGTTCCAAGATCCACTTTAAACCGTTTTTTATTTCAAATTCCAATTCGAAAAAAAAACTTCATTCATTTCAATTTACCATTTAAAGCAAAACTGAAATCAGATTACCAATTCAAAAACAAGTTAATTTAGTGAATCGATTTCTTATTACCAATTTGAACATATTTCATTAAGATAGGCTTCAACCTAATTCAGATTTCAAAACCGCTTCCATTATTGATTCGAATACTTTAAATCACAAATTTAACCAGTTTCATTATATTAGTTTAAATCTCAATTCTTAGGTTTAACACTTAAAATAATCCAATTTCAATAAAGACCAACATAATCATACATTCACCTTAAATTCCAAATTTCACAAATTAAGTCAAGCTTAGTTTGTTGATTTCATTTAATAACTTAAATTGTACACTTGTACCATTTTATATTTCAAGTCGAGTTGAAATTGTTAATTTCCGAATTTCTATATACATGGTGTCATTTCAAATAGAGTTCGATTCAAAATTTGGTTTCAGTTGACAAAATCTGTTCAATTCAAATATAACGTATATTCCAAAATAATGGATTTAACTTAAGATCAAATTCAAATTCGAAACAAATTTAAAATTACCTATTTTTAATCTTAATTATAATATTTTCCCATTTCAAAATCACATTAAATTATACATCCATAAATTTCAAATTTAATTCCAATTAAGAAACAACATTACAAAATATTATAAAATAAGAAATTAGCGTTACTAAATCGAATACACAATTGTTTATCACATTAAACTTCCGTTAACATTATTATTTCAAATATTGAATTTCTCAGTTCAGATTAATTATATAACCGAATTTCAAAATCGAGTTTTGATAAATAAATCCGTTCAAACATTTATCAATAAGTTATTATATAATTCATAAAATCTCAATTTAGTAACAAATATGGTCGAGTGACAAACAAATATTTTAAACAATTTCTATTAAAATTTAAACAATTCATTATTAAATTCCAAACTAGTGTTAATTTATAAAACACTTCATTTTGATCAACGGTGTTTATAATTTAATTTTCTATCTAGGCCAAGTGAAATATTTATAATTTAATTTGGGTATATATCATTTCAACCCTTTCCAATGTCACAAATGAATATGTAAAAATATGTATAACAACAAACAAATCAATTCCAAAAAAGGTCGCTATGAATGCAGTTCGGTGGCCAGTATTGGAAACCGACTGTAAGGGCCTTAATAAAATTATTTAAAATATGGAAAAATTGTGTAAAATCATAATAAATGATTTGGAAAGATTTTGGATTAAAAATTCCAAGTTTTGAAAAGATAAAAGATATTTTTATCTAAATGACCTAGTTATTAACTAGATTAGAAATCCAATGGTTTTTAAATTAATAAATTGGATTTGTAAAGGGTTTTAATATAATCAGAATTTTCCAATGTATGAATTGGGAAGGGATTTGAATGGAAATAATCCTCAGAATATTTCGGTATTGGATTTCGTGATTATACGAATAATGTTGAGGAATTTGGAGTGGTCAATAAAGGCAGGATGTCACTCCAGTGAAAATACTTTAAAACCTTTTTTGTAAAACAGATGTGACGACCCAGATTTTCGGTACTATTTGAGCTGGCTAAACAACACCAGTCCAACCCAAATTGCACTGGAAACCCAGATGCTAATAGAAAGAATTCAGAGGGTGAGATATGAAAGAAAGAAACATTAGAATAGAACAAGAAGAAGAGCCAACATAACACAACTGAATCGGAGCCTCACATCGCAGCGGAACAAAATATAATATAGAAATAACTTTATTGAGAGCTTGAAATGACTTATAATCATCAGAGTTCATCAATTTATCTGGACAGTTATAATATCCTGTCATCATAAACAACACGCAGCGGAAAATACTAGATAATATCAGGCATCTGAATATCTCCAACATGTCTTTGGACTTCATAACATCCTATAACCTGAACCTGTAGACCCGGGCTAACCCGAGCATTACAAACGACGGGTCAGTCTGGTGAACCAGGGTGAGAGAAACTCGCTAAGTTTATATAACATCCATATCGATTTTAAAGTTCAAAAATCCTTTTGAAAGGAAAGAATAATAGTAAGACCAGCCCACACATAAACACGGACGGTTTTTACCTTACTATAACCCAAAACGTTTTGAAATCAACATTTATGCTGATATTATAATAGTGTCTAAATACAAATAAATAGAATCTAGCAGAACGCTTGCATCTCACGCTTCACATATATAGTATACAAACAAAACCACGAGCGCTAATTGGAGATTGGATTCCGACTATGACAAGGTATGGAACCACCTGCCGATAGTGTATCTCTAGAGGGGAATACACTGGGTTCAACAAGAACATCTTGCAACCCGGCCCACACATGACCGACCACTCATTTCTCTTGAGTGTATCAAATGTATATCACCAACGGTTAGGAGCTACCCACAATTTCCCAGAGAGGGACAACATCGAAATAGATTAATGAATCAAAAGGAATTTCTCTAGATCGGTGATTATACACCCTAATGGGAGCGACCCATACAGCCATGCTGCCTACCCGATTTTTGTCATTTCCTGGTTAATGAGGCTTGAGGTTATAATTTACATCTAGAACGTCTGGTAATCATTTGCTTTAAATGCCACATCATCAGATCCGCCAGATATCACTAATTGATGTCCATAAAAATACCCTAGTTGGGAGCTACCCAACTATGACACGTTTGAAGAAATCAACGTACATGACCACGTTGGAAATACTCTATCAGACATTTGTCCATACAAGTCTTCTAGGAACGGGATGAACCAAAGGTATCCTCCTACTACATCCAATATAGGAATCACCCCATGGATTAGTAGCGAGTAGTCCTTGCAAATCCGTGGATTCCAATCACGACAGAATCACTGTCGAAATATCTCTGGCCGCTAAACCAGAGAAATTCAACAAGTAGTTCTTCCGCTCATGAAGATCAACGGTCTTCAATGCTCCATCTTTATCGTCATCTGATGTCTTCTATTTTGTTATTTATCAGTCGGATTGGTTTTCAAATGTAATTTCGATCCCGGTCTTTCCGTACCAACAAACGTATAGGCCAGATTTGATAGTCGGTTATTTAACTATCAAATAAAACACCCATTCAATCATAAAATTAAAACAGAATGTATTGGTTCAGTATTCAACTTCACTTGGCCTCTTTAATTTAAAACACCTTATCTCTCAATATTTTTAAAACCAAGTATTTACTTCTTATTTAACACAAAAATTATTTATGAATATCTTGCAGCTATCTCAATTATCTTTCTCCTATTGTTTGCAAATCATTTGCTAAAGCATTATTTATAATCCATAATAAGGTAATCACTTCAACTTATTTTTCGTAAACAACGTTACGAAATACCTTTCATTTATTTACTTGACAGCACCTAGTGCTTATTCATATTAAATATGATTTAACTTTATGTTTCCTTTTTGGCTCGAAAATATCATTGCAATCCCCTTATATTTCTCTTTTACTTTGGGATATATATATATATATATTCCAAATTTTCACCAAATGTTGCATTATTATTTCTTAAATGAAATAATAAACTCTTACTGACCTCTTTACCATTACAACTAATATCATCCTCAGATAATTCTGAAGTTGTTCAAGTTGGGGTATTCTAGTTACCTCTCAGACCTTGATCAACAACGTTCTTATCTTCAGATGAATATAAGTTGTAATCCAATATCTCATTCTAATATCCATTCAAATTCCATTTAACTACACTATACGATTTCATAAAACCCTCTTACTTTTGAACATTCCTTCCTCGGTTATACCCATTCTTTCTTAATTTAATAATTAAGTGGCTTATTATAAAACACACACCTTTTAACCCCTACTTCTTTAAAAAAGATTTATTGCATAATTCGAATTTTGGTTATACACCCTATGCCCCACTTCTTTTACCAGATTCACTTTTACCGATCCCTTTCCAAATTCGTTCATCCATTTCCCTGCTTAGAATTCTTATTTCAATTTGCCCTTTTTCTTAATCTCATTATTTAGTATCGATAATTTAAAATTAACGATATAACATCTCATCATTTTTTTATAAACCTTGTCTAATAAATCCTGGTTTAATTTAAACCCTATCTGTTCTCAATTCTCTTTTATTTACTTCGAATATTTCAGTCGCATTTGTTTAAGTATCGTATATACTTAAAATTCCTTTTACAACTTTGTTATAAAAATTCTAGTTTACAATAAACTACGTCCATAAACTCCTTTCACCATTCCATTAGACTTCGTTTCAATTTTGATTACTTTTTAAATGGACTTCAATTAAAAAGTAATTTTCTAAATCATTATTAATCAGGATAATAATTTACTTTGATCATTTACTATTGTAGAGGTAGTTATTTCTTTATTTACTAAAATAAGTAGTAAATCCATTCTTAAAATCTTATTAAAATTAAACAATATTCTTTAAACTATTTTATTCAAAACACACTAATTTAATAATCAATCTCAATTAAAAACGGTTGATTTAGTCTACTCAAAATACAGTTATCTCATTAACTGATTCCAATTAATTATCACTTTAAATTAATAATATAATTAATTTAAATAAATCCATTTAATTTTTTAAAAAAATTATCCGAATTTAACTGTCAGGTTAAATTTCTATTCCCTGTTCATAAATCTGATTAATATCAGAATCTGCTTAACAAAATCTATTAATAATTAATTTTAAACTTAAATAAATAAAAATAAATATTTATTTCCTTTTAATAAACTTTTATTCAAAATAATATATTTCAAAATCTATCTCCAATTACACAATAAATTTCATAACTACAGTTCTATCGATCCACCTGATGGTAAATCAATATTCATAACACGATTGATTCTACAGGCCAGATGCTGCCAATTACTCAACCAATATTACCTACTGGTTTAAACAAATCAAATGTTGAATTTCAGTTCAACGGTTATCGATCAAATCAAACGTCCAATCAGAATTGTTCATACAATGATAATATGAAAATAAATAATATTCAATATATTTGAGGAATCCCGTTGGATCCCTCCAACTTGTTCTTCCCTGTATCCAAAACGGTTAGCTCAAATCAAATCATTCAATTCCATTTATCTGATAATAAATAACGACCATCAATCAATTAACAGATCACTCAAACAATTCAGACAATTCAAACAATTCAAACACGTTTATTTTATAAACGTGACCAATCAAGGGAAATGACCTCTATTGGATTAAATCATTAAAACAATGATTTGGTATTTTACTGAAATTAAACGACCGTTTAATTTCATTGGTTAAATCAACAATAAATATATAACTAGCAAACGGTCAACCACTAGCAACCAGAGCACACAAAATAAAAACCCAATTTATATAAAATATAAATGGAAAGAACTGAGTGAGTTTAACTCACCATGATTTGGTTTGGTAATTAACGCTGGTTTTTAATTAAATTAAACCGCGGTTTAATTTAATTAAAAATTCTACTTGCTTCCAGTGCTGACTGATCCTGCTCCATCTCGAAACCCTCGTCTCTACGGTCCAAATGAGACTGACCATGCTTAAATCTGATAACGCATGCGCCAGATATCATATAAACGAATTGATAAAGTAATTAAACTATTTAAACTTAAATTTAATTTAACTTAATGTAGGCCTTTACCGATTTCTGTTCCGCCCGTAACCTCAGCCCGCCTCCATCATCAAAACACTTCACACGATCCCAAACCCTCAGAAAACCTCAGCCTCCACAGAAATTCATCCATGGCCGAAACCCTATTCGCTTCCCCTTCTGTTCTTCAGCAAAATCGAAATCAACCCCATCGAACCCCTTACGCCACCCTATTCTTCAATATCTCTTTGATTTCCTCCTCCAACGATTCGCCAGAACCCCAAATCAACCCCCTTCAACTTCGAACGTCACCACAACTTCATCGACCAATCTCCATGCCTTTCAGATCCATTGCTGAACCTCTACAACCCACTTAAAGCTGTTATTCAAAGGTAACCGGAACCCTAAGTCTCCACGTCGAACAAAATCATCAGAAACTTCATCAGAAGCACTCCGAAATAAAGAGCGTGGATTTGCGAACGCAGATAAGTATTTAATTTGGTTTTTGTTTGCAGTAAAAAATTTGTTTTGATTCTATAAGTGGTTCGAACAGTTTTTTTTTTACCGTGTTGTTCATATATTTCTGGAATTTGATGAAACCCTTGTGCGATACCTATATTTATAGTAGTAGATTTAGATAAAATCCACGTCCATCCTATGTAGGTTCGGCTACCTAGTTCTTAGGCCATTGGTTTTTTTTCTCCTTTTCAGATTTGTATTGGTGATGGTTGATGGATGCGTGATGGATTTTAGCAGAGATTTTCATTGAATATAGTATTGTATTTGGTCTGTTCAAAAAGAACAGTGATCGAACTTGTGCCTGTGTGTAGATTAGGTTGGATAGAGACATGACTTGTTTATTCAATAATATATTTGAAACTGCAGATTGTAGAGTTTGTGATGGATGTTTAAATGTATCGTACAGTCTTGTTTTAATTTGTATATATATATATATATATATATATATATATATTGCAGTACAGATTTGATGGTGTAAATATATATATACTTAGTTGTTCACATATATCTGTTTCTGTCCAGATTTGATGCAAATATGTACATGTATTTGTTTTCCTTCCAGTTGTTCATTGTACTTCACAGAATTGATGTATACATATCTGTTTTCAGTTCGGCTATGCATTGTATTGTTTAGATTTGATATATGTATATATTTAAGTTTAGGTGTTCCTTGTCTTTACAGACTTGATTTATATACATCCTGTTGCTTCAACTATGCATTGTCTTGTTAGTTGTTCCTACTATCTCTATAGTTGTTCATGATCCCCTTTTTTTCTCTCTAGTTGTTCATAAATTGTCATTTGATTATGAATATATCTAGCTATGTATATATATATATATATATATACACATTAGCTGTTATTCGATTATGAATATATATATATATTTGTTTGTTCATGATTTTTTTCCTATTTCACTTTCTTTTTTTTCTTTCTTTTCTTCTTTCTAGGTCAATGATTATGGGGACGATTTGTTTTGCTATTCCTTGAATGAAACATGTCATATTGGAATCTGTATCTACAATGAATCGTTATGTATATTTAGTTATGAAATGTACAGCCGAAAATATATATGTTGTATTTTCTTTGTATTGTACCCTTCCAGTTTTTATGTTGAATACAATCCAGTTTTCTCTTATGTTCATGGAGCAATATTTTACTATTATTTGTTGGACCAGTATGATGCAAATGTATTTGGTTCCATATGTTGCCGAACTAAGTGATGTGCGGATGGGTATGTATATATATATGTATATGCATGTACACACAGGGATTAGTATTAAAAATATAACTGTGTGTATGTTGTTTACAATCTTAAGGTTGGTTTATTATTTAAATCTCATATAATCTCAGTACAAATTAAAATAAGTTTTAAATGGCTAAATTAACGGTAATATATTAATACCATCGTATTAAAGCAAATAGCTTCGATTCCAAATAGTATAAAATTTAAAACTCAACATTAAAATTATGGGTTTAAATGATATTCCATTTACATAAAAATCTTTATATATATATATATATCATTATAAATTTAAAAACGGTTCTATAGAGACTATTTTAAAATTTTAAACTAGCCGTAACTAACAATCCATAATATGAAATCTCCATATTTCTCTTACATTAGAAAAATATTAATAAACTAATTCACATGTTTCTTATTTCACAGGATTCTGACTTATACCGGATTCCGTATATTTAATTGAAGTTAAAAACGTTTTATTACGAACTGTCGCAGCGTTACGAGCTAGTTTTATAATTATATATATATAATTAACATTCAGTCTTCATTACGAATTATATATTATAATTCTATTTATAAATCCCAAATAAATATAAAATAAAATAAATTAAAGGATTAATTGTCAAGAATAATCCGAAGTTTAACGTGTCTTCCCATAATAATCCGAAGTTTGGATTATTTCTGAATAATCTGAAGTTTGGGGGTGTCTCCCCATATTGATCCCTATGACCCCCTGACGTGTTATTTTGGGATCAATATGGGAAGACACCCGCAAACTTCGGATTAATATGGGAAGACCCAAGTAAATGGGATTAATATGGGAAGACACCCCCCAAACTTCGGATTATTCAAAAATAATCCAAACTTCGGATTATTATGGGAAGACACGTTAAACTTCAGATTATTTGTAACAACCCGGAAATTCTGAACCAATTTAAAAATTTATTTTAGAAATTTTAAAGGAAATTGAATATTTAAAATAATTTATTTTATATAGTAACGATGAAAAATTTGTTTTAATCGAAGTTAAAACGAATATATTTATTTTCATTATAAAAGGAGTTAGAAATAGCGCGGTAGTTTGAAAATTTGAATTTGAACTTTGACTAACTATACAGGATGCAAAATAAATCGAATTTTGGTGAAACCAAAAATATTAGAATCTATTTAAAAATATCTTTCCAACGAATCCGAAAAATTGAAATTTCCTAGTGGGAATCAAAAGTTATGTCCAAATCAAAATCTCATAAAAATACGGGAAAGTTTATATATATATATATATATATATAATATATATATGGCCCAAAAAGCTACTTTTTGCATATGAACGAATTTGGACTCGAAACCACTTCCATTGAGTTTAAAATGACATTTCTGAATTCGAAAAGTATAAACATTAATATATTTCTTGATTCGGAAATTATTTATTTAAATCTGTATTTTTAATATTAAATATATACGCCTTAAAAATGGAAATTTTGCAAATGACCTCCGAATTCGACGAAACCACTTTCTATGGATCCGGAATATTAAATTATTGCTAGATTCTAAAATTCGTAATTTTTGGAGCTAGTATGTGGTCGTTATTAATTTTTAAGTGAAAAACAGTCAATTTTCAATTGTTAAAATTTCACTATTTATTCATACGGACTCGGAATTCAACGAAACCAGTTTCTTTGGATTCGTAATGTCAAATAATATTTGTGTTCCAATTTCCATCGAAATTGGAATCCGTATGTGTTCGCAAGAATTTTAAAACCGTTAAAAGGATTGAAAATTGAATAACTTTAATTGCAAAAGGGCTATAATTATAAAGTTAAACAAGATTAAACTAAACAAGGATTAAAACATAATTACCCAGCCCATATATAATATCTCCAACAGCTCATAAACCTAAGAGAAAACACTAGCCACCTTCTTCTTCACTTTCATAGCCTCCACTCTAAATTCTTCTTTGCAAATAAGACCTTGATTCTTCAAAAATTTATATCTCTCAAACGAAATAAAATCAGGCCAAACCCATTCTGGGTTTTATGCGTCTTTATTGTCTCTACCTCCCATGAAAAAACCATGGCCTAACGTCGCACAGATTCGCTGGGATCTGTGTTCAACGGTAGAAAACTGCTGTTGGAAATTTGGGTTTTCTGGCCAATCCGTGAAGAATTAGGCGATGGCCCAGTTGGGGAAGTTGTAGAGGGAAGATAGATGCACAACTTTGTCGAAGGAAGTTTGGTCTGAAAGTGTACGGTTCAGCGAGAAAATGACGAAAACAGCAAAATAGTAATTTCAAAACTAAAAACAAAAACGATTTTTTCCCGTCGATCCGTGCATTTTCAGGCGAAGTGACCTGAAGGAAAGTTGTTCGGGAGGTCGAGATCTAGCTACTGACAAAAATTGGGGGCATTTGGAGCACCAAGGCGGCCGCAACACTAAGATGAACGAAAACTTCCGTTCATATATAGATCGTGGGCCCCACGTGGCGAATTGGAGGGGGACCACCCGGTTTGGAAAGATGGGAAGTAGCCGGAGAGAATGGCGCTAGTTTCGTGCAATTCCGACTTACGTTTTGGTCGTGGCGAGCATTTTAAGTTGAGGGTGTTGTTTGGAGAAGTTGAATAGTGATTTTATTATATAAATAATATTCCATGTTCGTAAATTAATATCTTTTTGCCACAAACTCAGAATCATGCAAAACTAGATCCGCCGCGATCGTGGCGACGAGACCTTCGAGTGGACACCAATTTCGTCCAATTTGGAGCAAGTGTGAAATTTGGGTAAAATTTACAATTTCGAGAATTATTTAAATTAATTTCTTAACTTCGCAAGTTAATAACTTTTTGTTACGACGTCTAATTTGCATGAAACTGAATCCGTTGTGATCGTTGAGTCGAGAGCTTCAAGCGAGCACTAATTTTGTCAAATTTGGAGCATGTTAGATTTTGGGTCAAAATTGGATCCGGACCGTCAATTAAAGAGTGAGGAGTGGAAACCGAAGGTGAGAATTCTTTTAAATGATTAAATTTTATTAATTATGATCGTGCTAGAAATCATTACAATCTGTATTAAATGCCATGTATGGTTAAATGTGATTTGATTGGTTTTGATTGTCGTTGTTGTGATGATATGTTAATTCGATTAATTATTGTGGTGAAATTGAAATGTAATTTTGTTTGAAACAAGTACTGACAAAAATTAAATTTGTCATTTTGTTGAAATTAGATTTGACAATAATCAAATTGTCACTTTTGTTGAATTAGGAATGTTAAACATAATCAAGTGTCATTTTGTAGAATTAGGAATGTTAAAGAAAAATAAAAGTATCATTTAAAATATCATATTAGTTGAAATAAAATAGTTGAGACCAAAATACCATGTTTTGTTGAAATGAAATAGTCAAATAAAATTATCCTTATTTATTTGTTATGTTGAATGCAAATTGTAACAAATCAAATTATTATTATTTATATGTTATGTTGAATACAAATTGATTAACAGATAAAGTTACCATTTTTATTTGTTAAGTTAAATTGGAAATTGTAACAAATAAAATTATCATTTTAAATTGTTATGTTGAATAAAAAATGTGAACACATAAAAATAACCTTTTAATGTTAACATGAATTGTTAGAATTGATTACACATAAAAATATCTTTTTATGTTAACATAGAAATGTCATATTAGAAAACGTTAATCTCATAATAGAAAACGTTAATGTCATTTATTTGAAACATGTCATTTAGAAAACATTAATGTCATTTATGTGAAACATGTCGTATTAGAAAACATTAATGTCATTTAATTGAGAAATGTCATTAAGGAAATTAGCAAAATGTTCATAGTTTGAACAAAAACATCATTTCATTAAAATTTACATTTTAATGCTAAGAATATAAGTAGAGAAAATTGTTCATGTTTTTAATTAAAACATGAATTCATTAAAATGTACATTTTTAATGTAATAATTGAAAGCAGTGAAAAATGTACATGTTTTTAATCAAAACATGAATTCATTAAAATATACAATTTTAATGCTAAGAAAAAGAGTAGATTAAAAGTTGCATTTTATTTACATTTTAGATGTAAACAAAAAGAATAGATTTAAAGTTGCATTTTATAGACATTTTAGATGTAAATAAAAAGAATAGATTTAAAGTTGCATTTTATTTACATTTTAGATGTAAATAAAAAGAATAGATTTAAAGTTACATCTTTATTTACATTTTAGATGTAAATAAAAATAATAGATTTAAAGTGACATCTTTATTCACATTTTAAGTGTAAATAAAAGAATAAATTCTAAAGTACATTTTTATTTGTATTTCATATGTGAATAAAAACATTGAATTAGAAAAGTACATTTTTATTTGCATTTCATATGTAAATAAAAACATAGTTTTAGAAAGTACATTTCTATTTGCATTTCATATGTGAATAAAAACATTGAATTAGAAAAGTACATTATTATTTGCATTTCATATGTAAATAAAAACGTAGTTTTAGAAAGTACATTTCTATTTGCATTTCATATGTGAATAAAAACATTGAATTAGAAAAGTACATTTTTATTTGCATTGTACATGTAAATAGACACATAGATTTGAAAAAGTACATTTTTATTTACATTTTAGATGTAAATAAAAACATAGAAATCAAAGTGACCCTTGTATTTACGTTTTAGTTGTAAATAAACACATATACTTAAAAAGTACATTTTTATTTGCATTTCATGATGTAGATAAAAACATGAATTAGAAAAGTACATTTTTATTTACAAGTTAGATGTAGATAAAAATGTAGATTTAAAAGGGTGCATTTTTATTTACATGTTAGATATAGATAAACACATAGAATTGAATGTTATATTTTATTTGACATTTAAGATGCAAATAAAAGAATAGAACTGAAAGTTACATTTTTATTTACATTTTAGATGTAAATAAAAACATAGAAATAAAAGTTGCATTTATATTTATAATTTAGATGTAAATAAAAAATTAGATAAAAAGGGACATTTTTATTGATATGTAGTTATCATTTTCTTTTTAGACAAAAAGAACACATGTAGTTATCATTTTCTTTTTAGATAAAAAGAACACATGTAGTTATCATTTTATTTTTAGATAAAAAAGAACATATTTTAGCGTCAAGGTTGTTCAAACAAAAAGTATAGATTTTAAAGAAACATTTTTATTGTCAAATTAGAGACAATAAAAAGAGTAGATTCAAGAATAGAAATTAATGTTACATTTTTATCGTCATTATAGATGCGATAAAAAGAATAGAAATTAATGTTACATTTTTATCGTCATTTTAGATGCGATAAAAAGAATAGATATTAATGTTACATTTTTATCGTCTTTTTAGATGCGATAAAAAGAAGAGATTTTAATGTTACATTTTTTTTAATGTAACAAAAGATGAAATAAAAAGATTACATTTTGCAATAGTGTAATAAAAGAATAGAAAAAGTTTACAATTTGATGTAATATAAAAAGGTTTACATTTTTATATAAAAAGTTCACATTTTATGCAATATAAACCTCATTATTAATGTAATGAATGAAATATAAAAATGTCATGTTTTAAACTATTAAAACATGTTTACATAAAAAATCACATTTTTAATGTAAAGAAAGAGAATATAAAAATATTCATAGTTTGGAATGGAAAAGATAAATAATAAAAATTTACATTTTTATTGTAATGCAATAAATGAAGAAAAATATTCATCGTTTGGAAAAGGAATGATAAACAATAAAAATTCACATTTTTATTGTCATATAAGGAATGAAGAAAATGTACACGTTTTGAAATAGACTTCTGTACATTAAAGATAACTCGAATACGAAGTGTAGAAAATTATTTAAAGAATAAATAATTGGAAATCATCGAACGAATGAATTTTATATATATATATATATATATATATATATATATATATATATATATATATATATATTAAAATAAAACGAATCGCGCTGCTGTAGTTTGCGATTTGAAACCGTAACTTCAAACGATTATACCGAAAGATCCGACCGTCGGATTTTCCCAATACTGGAACCATTAGAACCGCTTTGGGAAGATCTTTCCAACGATATAAATTTTGTTAAAATCCAACGGTTAGATTTCAAGATAAATGTAAATCAAATTTCGATAAAAACAGCGCCAGGGCCGCCCATTGACCCGAAGCGTCGTTAAATAAATTTAGCTATTTTTTATATACATAAAAATAACGATAAATCGTTATTAAATACTAATAACGATATGAAATGATTTTAATATATATATATATATGCGAGAATCATTTGAAAAGTCCGAGTTCAGTCTCATTTCGAATGATTATACGACGATCTAAGTCGAAGATTTGACGATGGTGATTGAAGATCGACGATCTTCACATCGAATGGATGTGTTGCTACTGAGGGCCATGATTGGAGTATCTATCTTGAAGGGGCTTCAGTGGTAGCCGTCCGGACGTACTTGTTGATTGTTCGGATACGCGAGGAATAAGGTGCCTCCGGTTTCGTTCAGACCCAAAACGGACTTGTAAATGGATGGTATGTCTGACGTTGTATTCCTTTATGCTGTATTCGTTGATCTCTGCTAAATATATATATGTTTGGTGTTTAACACCCTTCTCTGAGACGTACGAGCTTAGAGGTTATATATTGGTAGAAATCAATGGTATGGTATGGATTGACAATGTGGCATGCTAAGATGCATGGATCAAGGCTTTTGTTGAAAGGCAGGGCCTTGTGTTTGATGATCAAAGCACGACCAGTTTTGGCGTAGCCTTGTGTATAGCGTGACTTCACGAGCCTCACACCCCGGTATGAGTCAAAAACGGGATCAAGACTGTAGGGAGTGCACACGTTTCTTTCTAGCTAAGAAGTGGTGTCAACGTCTTACCAGCCCAGACGTTTTTACTTATGTGGATGTTGGATTATGAGGTACCTTGGGTTTTATAGGTTGTTAGTAGCCATTTTAGAGGTTCAAAAGTACCGAGAAGCGTGTGTTCAGGCATAACTAATCCACTAGCGTTCTGTGTGGACCGGCCCTGAAGATCCAAGGGTTCACTGCGGGGAATCCTGAGGCATTTGCTAGAGTGTCTCGAATCGGAGAGGATGATCCCTAGCCTCGATTCATGATGGAAACCCAATTTCCAATACGATCCCATGTGGTTTTGGTTGTAGAACTAGTATGGCGACATAGTAGGATGGAGTACTATGCCGTCTATGATTGATACATTATGATTGAATTTTTTTTGAAACATATATACACTAGTAATAATTTCAAACCCGTTTTTATCGTATTAAGCATTTTTGAGCATTATAAGGTAAAACTCTATCCTCCGGTTTGCGTTGCATTGTGTGATGGGACTTGAGTCTTATAATGGTTTCATTTTTCTAAAAAGCATTGCGTTGTTTAACGATTTACTTTTTTTTATGCACTGGCAATCCAATGGAGTAAACCCGTTCCGCGTTAGCGGCGTGGTCCTGTGATTAGCCTTATTATTAGATTAGTTAAGTTAGATTTCTCATAACAGTCCCATGACTGACCTGTAGTTTGTTTCACTTGCAAACTCGGGTGCCCTTTTTCCACACGGGCAGTCGAGTAGCTTTTTGCAGATATTTATCTCTTGAGCAGGATTCTGGATCGAAGCCTAAAGCTGTGTCCAGAGTATAGAAAGTCTTCCGCTGTGTATTGTATTAATTTGTTATAATAAGTCTCCCATTGTATTTTATTTATCGTTGTACTCTGATATTCTGTACTCTGATGTAACATTATTATGATGTTTATAAAATCTTTTGTTATTTGTTCTGATGTGTTGTATGCTAAGAGTTAATGCATTCGAGAATTTCCAACTTTTGGATCAAACCTGTGTGGTTTATGGTCGATTCAAAGGGCGGGGATTTTCGGGTCATTACATATGGTATCAGAGCTCTGGTTAGCTCAAATCTTTGGGGTACAACTCGTTAGAACTGAACAAAAGATTCATCAGAGATTGGATTAGTAATATCCAATAAGAATACCCATTAGAGATAAAATCAGTAGTATCCTAGAATGAGAAAACTCATTAGAGATAGGGTTAATAATACCCTAGAATGAGTTCAGAGTAAAAAGTCTATAATTAACGTATTTGTGATTATATATATAATCCAATATTAGAAAACATGATTTTGATATATAAAAGTTATATATATTTGAAAAGTTAACCAACTAATAAATTTATTGAAACTAATAAAAATAGGAATGAAAATGAAAATAGAATGGTCAATTAAACAACTTTTAGCTTCGTTCCTTTTCGAGGACGAAAAGATTTTAAGTAGGGGAGATTGTAACAACCCGGAAATTCTGAACCAATTTAAAATTTTTATTTTAGAAATCTTAAAGGAAATTGAATATTTAAAATAATTTATTTTATGTAGTAACGATGAAAATTTTATTTTAATCGAAGTTAAAACGAATATATTTATTTTCATTATAAAAGGAGTTAGAAATAGCGCGGTAGTTTGAAAATTTGAATTTGAACTTTGACAGACTATACAGGATGCAAAATAAATCGGATTTTGGTGAAACCAAAAATATTAGAATCTATTTAAAAATATCTTTCCAATGAATCCGAAAAATTGAAATTTCATTGCGGAAATCAAAAGTTATGTCCAAATCAAAATCTCAGAAAAATACTTGAAAGTTTTTATATATAATATATATGGCCCAAAAAGCTACTTTTTGCATATGAATGAATTTGGACTCGAAACCACTTCCATTGAGTTCAAAATGACGTTTATGAATTCGAAAAGTATAAACATCGATATATTTCTTGATTCGGAAATTATTCATTTAAATACTTTATTTTTAATATTAAATATATACGCCTTAAAAATGGAAATTTTGCAAACGACCTTCGAATTCAACGAAACCACTTTCTATGGATCCGAAATATTAAATTATTGCTAGATTACAAAATTCATAATTTTTGGAGCTAGTATGTGGTCGTTATTAATTTTAAAGTGAAAAACGGTCAATTTTCAATCGTTAAAATTTCACTATTTATTCATATGGACTCGGAATTCAACGAAACTTGTTTCTTTGGATTCGTAATGTCAAATAATATTTGTATTCCAATTTCCATCTAAATTGGAATCCGTATGTGTTCGCAAGAATTTTAAAACCGTTAAAAGGATTGAAAATTGAATAACTTTAATTGCAAAAGGGCTATAATTATAAAGTTAAACAAGATTAAATTAAACAAGGATTAAAACATAATTACCCAGCCAATATATAATATCTCCAACAGCTCCTAAACCTAAGACAAAACACTAGCCACATTCTTCTTCACTTTCATGGCCTCCAGTCTAAATTCTTCTTTGCAAATAAGACCTTGATTCTTCAAAAATTTATATCTCTCAAACGAAACAAAATCAGGCCAAACCCTTTCTGGGTTTTGTGCATCTCTATCGTCTCTACCTCCCATGAAAAATCCATGGCCTAACGTCGCACGGATTCGCCGGGATCTGAGTTCAACGGCAAAAAACTGTTGTTGGAAATTTGGGTTTTCTAGCCAATCCGTGAAGAATTAGGCGACGGCTCAGTTGGGAAAGTTGTAGAGGGGAGATAAATGCACAACTTTGTCGAAGGAAGTTTTGTTTGAAAGTGTACGGTTTGACGAGAAAATGACGAAAACAGCAAAACAGTAATTTCGAATCTGAAAACCAAAACGATTTTTTTTCGTCGATCCGTGCATTTTCAGGCAAAGTGACCTGAAGGAAAGTTGTTCGGGAGGTCGAGATCTAGCTACTGACAAAAATTGGTGGCATTTGGAGCACCGAGGCGGCCGCAGCACTAAGATTAACGGAAACTGCAGTTTTCCGTTCATCTATAGATCGTGGGCCCCACGTGGCGAATTGGAGGGAGTGACCACCGAGCGTGGAAAGACGGGGAGAAGCCGGAGAGAATGGCGCTAGTTTCGTGCAATTCCGACTTACGGTTTGGCCGTGGCGATCATTTTAAGTTGAGGGTTTCGTTTGGAGAAAAGGTGAATAGTGATTTTATTATATAAATAATATTCCATGTTCGTATATTAATATCTTTTTGCCACAAACTCAGAATCATGCAAAACTGGATCTGCCGCGATCGTGGCGACGAGTCCTTCGAGTGGACACCAATTTCATCCAATTTGGAGCAAGTGTGAAATTTGGGTAAAATTTACAATTTCGAGAATTATTTAAATTAATTTCTTAACTTCGCAAGTTAATAACTTTTTGTTACGACATCGAATTTGCATGAAACTGAATCCATTGTGATCGTTGAGTCGAGAGCTTCGAGCGAGCACTAATTTTGTCAAATTTGGAGCATGTTAGATTTTGGGTCAAAATTGGATCCGGACTGTCAATTAAAGAGTGACGGAGTGGAAATCGAAGGTGAGAATTCTTTTAAATGATTAAATTTTATTAATTATGATCATGCTAGAAATCATTACAATCTGTGTTAAATGCCATGTATGGTTAAATGTGATTTGATTGGTTTTGATTGTCGTTGTTGTGATGATATGTTAATTCGATTAATTATTGTGGTGAAATTGAAATGTAATTTTGTTTGAAACAAGTACTGACAAAAATTAAATTTGTCATTTTGTTGAAATTAGATTAGACAATAATCAAATTGTCGCTTTTGTTGAATTAGGAATGTTAAACATAATCAAGTGTCATTTTGTAGAATTAGGAATGTTAAAGAAAAATAAAAGTATCATTTAAAATATCATATTAGTTGAAATAAAATAGTTGAGACCAAAATACCATGTTTTGTTGAAATGAAATAGTCAAATAAAATTATCCTTATTTATTTGTTATGTTGAATGCAAATTGTAACAAATCAAATTATTATTATTTATATGTTATGTTGAATACAAATTGATTAACAGATAAAGTTACCATTTTTATTTGTTAAGTTAAATTGGAAATTGTAACAAATAAAATTATCATTTTAAATTGTTATGTTGAATAAAAAATGTGAACACATACAAATATCATTTTTATGTTAACATGAATTGTTAGAATTGATTACACATAAAAATATCTTTTTATGTTAACATAGAAATGTCATATTAGAAAACGTTGATGTCATTTATTTGAAAAATGGAATAGTAGAAAACATTAATGTCATTTATTTGAAACATGTCATTTAGAAAACATTAATGTCATTTATGTGAAACATGTCGTATTAGAAAACGTTAATGTCATTTAATTGAGAAATGTCATTAAGGAAAGGCTAATTCTATTCATACACCTATAATTCCTTACACACACCGTAAAATGAAATAAAATAGCATACACCAAAAATTTCTATTCATACACCATGTATTTCACAGAATTACCCATTCGTATTTTATCACCTTTCCTCTTTAACCTTAAAACTAAATTACATAAAACTGGGACGTCATTGGAATATATTCAACTAAAATTTTAAAAAAAAAAAATTTAACACTAGTATTGTAAATTATGTAATTTTTTATTTTTTAAATCACTTTTAATTTTAGATGATGGAAATTTGAACTTATTTTTTTAAATATTAGAAAGTTAAATTAGTTAAATTTTTGTGTAAAATTTAAACATGATTAGATTTGAATGAAAATTGAAAAAAAAATAGTACTCTATATAACATTAATTTTAGCAGTTAGTTTTAGATTTTATTTTTTATAGTTAATTAAAGTGAAAACTGTTAAAATTGACTATATATAAATGTTGCTTGTAATTATATGAATATATTTTAATCCTCAAAAGAAATATAAATTTAATTTAACCAGTGATATAAATTAATTTATAATTTACTAACTTTAGAAGAGAAATTATACGGAGTATACATAATGCAAACAAGGGAGAATTGTATATGTTTTCATTCTTTAATATTGATTCCTTTTTAATAAGGTCATTTTGGTCTAAAATTTTATTTAAAGTCTTATGGTGTAAGTAAAGCAATTTACGGTGTTTGAATAGAATTTGCCTTAAGGAAATTAGCAAAATGTTCATAGTTTGAACAAAAGAATCATTTAATTAAAATTTACATTTTAATGCTAAGAATATAAGTAGAGAAAATTGTTCATGTTTTTAATCAAAACATGAAAGAATTCATTAAAATATACATTTTTAATGTAATAATTGAAAGCAGTGAAAAATGTACATGTTTTTAATCAAAACATGAATTCATTAAAATATACAATTTTAATGTTAAGAAAAAGAGTAGATTAAAAGTTGCATTTTATTTACATTTTAGACGTAAATAAAAAGAATAGATTTAAAGTTGCATTTTATTTACATTTTAGATGTAAATAAAAAAATATAGATTTAAAGTTGCATTTTATTTACATTTTAGATGTAAACAAAAAGAATAGATTTAAAGTTGCATTATATTTACATTTTAGATGTAAATAAAAAGAATAGATTTAAAGTTACATCTTTATTTACATTTTAGATGTAAATAAAAAGAATAGATTTAAAGTGACATCTTTATTCACATTTTAGGTGTAAATAAAAGAATAAATTCTAAACTACATTTTTATTTGTATTTCATATGTGAATAAAAACATTGAATTATAAAAGTACATTTTTATTTGCATTTCATATGTAAATAAAAACATAGTTTTAGAAAGTACATTTCTATTTGCATTTCATATGTGAATAAAAACATTGAATTAGAAAAGTACATTTTTATTTGCATTTCGTATGTAAATAAAAACATAGTTTTAGAAAGTACATTTCTATTTGCATTTCATATGTGAATAAAAACATTGAATTAGAAAAGTACATTTTTATTTGCATTGTACATGTAAATAGACACATAGATTTGAAAAGTACATTTTTATTTACATTTTAGATGTAAATAAAATCATAGAAATCAAAGTGACCCTTGTATTTACGTTTTAGTTGTAAATAAACACGTATATTTAAAAGGTACATTTCTATTTGTATTTCATAATGTAGATAAAAACATGGATTAGAAAAGTACATTTTTATTTACAAGTTAGATGTAGATAAAAATATAGATTTAAAAGGGTCCATTTTTATTTACTTGTTAGATATAGGTAAACACATAGAATTGATTGTTTTATTTTATTTGACATTTAAGATGCAAATAAAAGAATAGAATTGAAAGTTACATTTTTATTTACATTTTAGATGTAAATAAAAACATAGAAATAAAAGTTACATTTATATTTACAATTTAGATGTAAATAAAAGATTAGATAAAAAGGGACATTTTTATTGATATGTAGTTATCATTTTCTTTTTAGATAAAAAGAACACATGTGGTTATCATTTTCTTTTTAGATAAAAAGAACACATGTAGTTATCATTTTCTTTTTAGATAAAAAAGAACATATTTTAGCGTCAAGGTTGTTCAAACAAAAAGTATAGATTTTAAAGAAACATTTTTATTGTCAAATTAGAGACAATAAAAAGAGTAGATTCAAGAATAGAAATTAATGTTACATTTTTATCGTTATTTTAGATGCGATAAAAAGAATAGAAATTAATGTTACATTTTTATCGTCATTTTATATGCGATAAAAAGAATAGATTTAATGTTACATTTTTATTGTCATTTTAGATGCGATAAAAAGAAGAGATTTTTATGTTACATTTTTTTTAATGTAACAAAAGATGAAATAAAAAGATTACATTTTGCAATAGTGTAATAAAAGAATAGAAAAAGTTTACAATTTGATGTAACATAAAAAGGTTTACATTTTTATATAAAAAGTTCACATTTTATGCAATATAAACCTCATTATTAATGTAATGAATGAAATATAAAAATGTCATGTTTTAAACTATTAAAACATGTTTACATAAAAAATCACATTTTTAATGTAAAGAAAGAGAATATAAAAATATTCATAGTTTGGAATGGAAAAGATAAAAAATAAAAATTTACATTTTTATTGTAATGCAATAAATGAAGAAAAATATTCATCGTTTGGAATAGGAATGATAAACAATAAAAATTCACATTTTTATTTACATATAAGGAATGAAGAAAATGTACACGTTCTGAAATAGACTTCTGTTCATTAAAGATAACTCGAATACGAAGTGTAGAAAATTATTTAAAGAACAAATAATTGGAAATCATCGAACGAATGAATTATATATATATATATATAAATTAAAATAAAACGAATCGCACTGTTGTAGTTTGCGATTTGAAACCGTAACTTCAAACGATTATACCGAAAGATCCGACCGTCGGATTTTCCCAAAACTGGAACCGTTAGGACCGCTTTGGGAAGATCTTTCCAACGATATAAATTTTTGTTAAAATCCAAAGGTTAGATTTCAAGATAAATGTAAATCAAATTTCGATAAAAACAGCGTCAGGGCTGCCTATTGACCCGAAGCGTCGTTAAATAAATTTAGCTATTTTATATAAATAAATAAATATTTATATATATAAATAGCGATAAATCATTATTAAATATTAATAACAATATGTAATGATTTCAAAATATATATATGCGAGAATCATTTGAAAAGTCCGAGTTCAATCTCATTTCAAATGATTATACGACGATCTAAGTCGAAGATTTGAAGACGGTGATTGAAGACCGACGATCTTCACGTCGAATGAATGTGTTGCTACTGAGGTCCATGATTAGAGTAGCTACCTTGAAGGGGACGTACTTGTTGATTGTTCGGATATGCGAGGAATAAGGTGCCTCCGGTTTCTTTCAGACCCAGAACGGACTTGTAAATGGATGGTATGTCTGACGTTGTATTCTTTTATGCTGTATTCGTTGATCTCTGCTAAATATATATTTGTTTGGTGTTTAACACCCTTCTCTGAGACGTACGAGCTTAGAGGTTATATATTGGTAGAAATCAATGGTATGGATTGACAATGTGGCATGCTAAGATGCATGGATCAAGGCTTTTGTTGAAAAGTAGGGCCTTGTGGTTGATGATCAAAGCACGACCTGCGTAGCCTTGTGTATTGCGTGACTTTGCGAGCCTCACACACGGTATGAGTCAAAAACGAAATCAGGCCTGCAGGGAGTGCACACGTTTCTTTCTTGCTAAGAAGTGGTGTGTAACAACCCGAAAATCCGAGCCAATTTAAAATTTTTATTTTGGCAATTTTATTGAATTTTGAATATTTAAAATTGATTATTTTAAATAATAACGATGATAAATTTAGTTTTAATAGAATTCGAACGTATATATTCATATAGATCGTCGTTAGAATATAAATATTTATTTTTAATTATAAAAGGAATTGAAAATGGCGCGGTAGTTCGATAATTCGTTTTCAAAGTTCAAATGAATGTATAGGATTCAAAATACACCGGATTTTAACGAAACCTAAAATATTTGAATCTTATTGAGAATATCTTTCCAACGAATCCGAAAAATTTAAATTTCATAGTGGGGATAAAAAGATATGCCCAGTTGAAAATTCAGATTAGTCGCTATGGAATTTTGGCCCTTAAAAATGGAAATTTTGCAAACGATCTCTGTTTTCGACGAAACCACTTTTACTGGATCCGGGATGCCAAGTTATTGCTAGGTTTCAAAATTCATAATTTTTTGAATCAATATGTGAGCGTGGCAAAGGAAAACGCGTTTGACCAGTTTCAGTTGATTTTTATCGACTGGAAAATGGTCATTTTTCAAATGGTCTCAGAATGTGACAAAATTAGTTTTGTTACGACCGTATCGTCAATACGAAGCTAGAAAATATTTTTTGGGAATTTTTAGAGTCCGTATGTGGCCCCGGTAAATTGAAATGCGCGTTCAAATTCAATATATAGAGTTATATTTTGATTTTGATGAAAACTGATCGAAACGATCGAATCAGCTTACAATACATATCCCATTGTGTTCGAAATGGGAGTAATTAGCTATGGATGACAGTCGGTGGGTTCGATTTCGAGGTCGAAATTAAAAGTTGCTTTTTTGAAATTAAATAATTAAATAAATAAATAAAATAATTAAAACCCTCTTTCCCTTTACTCTCAGCACCCTCCCCGTTCATTGTTTTTCAAAATCAAAAATAAAAAAAAATAAAAAAAGAAAGAAAAGGGCAAGGGCGTCGTGCCCTAACCCAGTCGCCGCGCCGCCTCCACCTTCTTCTTCTCCCCTCCTTCTCTTGCCGCGATCCTCCCCTCGACCCTCCTTCCCCTTCGTCCTTCTCCTCCGTTACTTCTCCCCTCCTCTTCCCCTTCCACGAACCACAAACCGCCATGCACCCCCCCTTTCAGCTCGAATCCGCCATCTCCCCTCACCAGACCGTGCCCCTTCTCCCCTTCCTCCCTCTCTCCTCCTCCACAAACGAAGACCAACGAGCCTTCCCCCTTCAGACGACCGCGGGCAAATGAAACACCCCCCTCTGCGAACGAAAACACCAAAGTAAGTTTTTGTTTTGTTTATTTTATTTTATTTTATTCCAGTATTTTTCTTATATAGCATTGATTTTTATTTATAAAGATTAGATTTTTCTTTGTTTCAAAATAAGATTTTTCTTTGAAAAATAAAAATGTGATTTTTATATAGTTAATCAAGTAGAAAAGGTCAAATTTTTATGTAGTTAATCAAGTAGAAAAGGTCGAATTTTTATGTAGTTAATCAAGTAGAAAAGGTCGAATTTGTATATAGTTAATCAAATAGAAAAGTTCAGATTTTTATATAAATAAAGTTAAGATGTTTAATTATAAAAAGATTTGATTTTTGCTTTTGAAAAGGAAGATTTTTAATAACGAGAAGACTAGATTTTTAATCGTATAAAGATACGATTTTTAAAAGAATAAAAATATGATTTTTATCATATGTGAAGAATAAAAATATAATTTTTATATAATAGAGATAATAAAAATACGATTTTTATATTATATAGATAATAAAAATTCGATCTTTATATAAGAAGTAGAAATATAAAAGTATAATTTTTATATAGGAAGAAGCGTCGTAAAAATATATGAAGTAAAAATAAAAATATGATTTTTATTTATTGGAATGAAGCAGTAAAAATATAATTTTTATTATGAACAGCGGGGCAAGGACTACATTAGAATTTCAAACAAATCCAGACGGTTTAGCAGTTCAAAAGTAAAGCACGGCGGAGTGGAACCCTCTGTGAGAAATTCTCACCTTAATTCTTGTTTTCTAGTTAAAAATATATACAAGGATGCAGACGGTGCTTAGTAGCACCCGACACCCGTCGTTCACAGACCATGGATGGCTTGTATGTTTGATTGTATGTTGTGGTGAAAATTGATTGTGTAATGTGAAATGAAATAAAATATTTATATAGTTAAAAATATTTTATCGTTAAAAATAGAAATTTTAACGTGTATATGAATGAAATAAGTATTTATAAACAAATCGAACGATTTGTTTATATACACTGATTTGACTGATATTGATTGGGACGATAAATTTTACACATCGCCCAACTACACAAATAAAAATCTATATTTGTTGATTTGAAACCCCACACGGGTATTGGGATGATATACGACATACACTAATCCCAATAATTAATGATATGTCGATCGGTTGATTGACAGGCTGTTGTAAGCGTTAAATAAATATATTTAATGCTTATGCAGTTGTGTGGTGCACTCTGAATGACGGTTGTTATTTATCGTTGCTATTATATACATGTGTTGTGTGGAATCCATATAATTAACATTATATGGTAATTGATTGGGCCTCATTCCAATTGGAAAATAAAGAATATTATAAAAGAAAATTCATGTGTTGAATAGAATAAATAGTCATGTGTTGACAATACTCATGTGTTGAGAATAATTCATGTGTTGAAACCATTCATGTGTTGAACGAAATATTTTATACAATAAAATTCACATTTTATTGTAAGTGAGAATTAATAAATATTCATGTGTTGAATAAAATATAAATATTCATGTGTTGAAGAAAATATTCATTTGTTGAATAGAATAACGAAGTTATTGAAATATATATAAAGCCGTGTTGATTAGATTTGCGCCATTTTGACGCGAATGATATTTATATCGATTTTATTCGAATATCGAAAAGGAAGTGATTTCAAAATATAATATTTTGAAAATATTATCATTTATATATTAATGATATGGAATATTCAATTTTGATTTGAAATTGAATATGAAGTTTAAATTGTTTTCAAAACGAATTATAAAATACGTTTTGAATTGAAATCGATGAAATATATATAACATATTATATATATATATATTAAATGGCCTGAATAGAACGCACCACGCCGCGGCAGCTCACGAATTTCGACAATTGACTTCGAATTGACGTTACGCGAGATCCGACCGTCGGATTCTCCTCAAACCGGAACCATTGGGTTCGTATCGGAAAAAGTTTTCCAATGAATATTAGAAATTTGAAATCTAATGGTTGGATTTGGAATTATGTCCAAATCAAATTTGGAAAAGGTCATTGTAAGTGCAGTTCGACGACCGTTATTGGAAATCGACTGTACGGGCCTTGATAAAATTATTAAAAATATCAATAATTTGTATAAAATCATAATATATGAATTGGAAAGAACTAGGATGAAAAATTCCATATTTGAAAAGACAAAAATATATTTTTATCGAAATGAACTAGTTTTGAACTAGATTTGAAGTGGTTTTAAAATAATCAGAATTTCCAATATACGAATTGGAATGGATTTGAATCGAAATTATCTTCGGAATATTTCGATGTTGGATTTCGTGATTATACAGATATGTTGTGGAAATTTGAAAGATATACTTATATCGTTATTTCCAATACGATATTTGTTGGTTTCAGAATTTGATATTGAATATAAACCGATATATTTTCTATTCAGAGCCTTGTATTTAATATCAAATGGGATTTTGGGTTCGTCGTGAATGGTGTCTTAAATAACACTGTTCTTGAACCTAGTTTAGAAAAGAATAAATCTTTTAATTAAGATTTAGTGAAATTTCCCAGTTAATTTGGTATTTAATTGGAATTGAATTTAAATTGGTTTTTGGGTTTGTCGTGAGCGGTGTTTTGAGTAACACCTGTTCTTTAACCCGATTAACAGTGGAAAGTGATTTTGGTTTTATCGTGAACCGTGTTTTAGATGACAGTGGTTCTTTAACCCAGTTAAAGACAGGATATTGATTTTTGGGAAGATTAAAACTAAGTGGAGTTTTAATGAATCTTTAATCAAATTGAAATGATCGAGAATGGAGTATCACCAGTTTTGCTCCAAAGCGATAGTTAAAATCTTTAATTAGATTTGAACGTGAAATCGTAATTAACTTTACCGATAGCACCGTGGTATTAGATATGGAGTATTACCAGTTTTGCTCCATGGGATAAATAGATTGGGATTGAGAAATAAAACAAATAATTACTTCGGTGTTGTTCGCTAATCCCGACTAGTTTGGAAAACTTTAACATGGTTTGAAAAGATATCCAAAGGAAGATTAAAGAATAAATTTTGAAGAATTTATCTTTGATAAAATTAATGGGAACCTTTCCCTAAGAATGTGAATATCAGAATAAAAGAATATTCTGAATTGGAATGAGGCGTATGTTATGTTTGTGTAACATTTGTTTATTATATACGCGGGTTATTCGGAAAGGCCGGGTTTATACCCATTCTGAATAACCGATTCGACGATAAGTCGAAGATGAAGACGGTGGTTGAAGACTGGAAGTCTTCACATCATTTGGGTGATTACTGATGATCTTGATTGGGCAGTACACCCAAGATGAGGGAATCAGTTGGTGATCATCCAGACGTACTTGGAGATCGATGGATATGCGAGGAAAGTGCCTCCGGTTTCGTTCAGACACAGAACGAACTTGTAAATGGACTGTGTGTCTGACATTGGATTTTATTCTGTGTTGATTGATCTCTATTAAATATACATCTGTTTGGCGGCGGAGAATTTATTCTCTTGCTTAACGCCCTTCTCTGAGACGTACGAGCTCAGAGGTTGTATATCGATAAAAATCAGTCGCATGGAGTGAATTGCCTGTGTGGCATGCCTAAGTGGAAAATGATCAAGGCTTCTGTTGAAAAGCAAAGTCTTATGGTTGATGATCAAAGCACGGCCTGTGTGGCACAGCTTTGTGTATAGCGTTAATTCGCGAGCCTCACACCTCGGTATGAGTCAAAAACGGGATAAGGACCCAAGGAGTGCACGATGTTTCTTTCTAGCTATGGGTGATGTCAGTGACCTACCAGCCCTGACATTTATATACTTTTTACCTGTGTGGTTGTTGGATGCGAGGCGCCTCGAATATATGGTCGATAACTGGCACTATGTGAGCCGACATACAGACCATTATATAGGTCCTATAGGACCGGGAAACGTGTGTTCAGGAATAACTAATCCTCAAAAGTAAGAGAGGACCGACCTTGGAGGTTCTAAGGGATCGTTGTTTGTGGTCCTGAGGCATTTGCTAGAGTGTCTTGAATCGGAGAGGAGCTTGCCCCTTGCCTCGACTCATGACGGAAATCCAATTTCCAATACGACCTTTGCGGTTTTATTTGTAGAGCCTAGTATGGCGACATGATAGATGGTCGCCTAGGATTGATATTTATGATTGAAATTGTTTTGACACTATACACTTATAATAGTATCAAATGATTTGTTTTAAACGTACCAAGCATGTTTGGCTATTATAAGGGAAAACCCTATCCTCGGCTTGCGTTGCATTGTGTGATGGGACCTGGGTCTTATAATAGCTTCATTTTTCGAAAAAGCATTGCGCTGTTTATTTATATGCACTGGTATTCTTGGGAGGAAACCCGTTCCGTGTTATACGGCGTGGTCCCTTGAATTACTCTCTTTTAAAGTAAAGTTTTAAATAACTGTTTTTAGTTCTCACACCAGTCACATGAATGACCTGGAGTTTATTGTTTTAACCTAAACTCTGGGTGCCCTTATTTTCTGCACGGGTAGCTAGTAGTTTTGGCTTTGCAGATTTATATTCACAGGATCCTGGTTTACAGCTGGAATGATACTCGAAAAGCTATGTATCCGTGTATTTCTTTCAGTTGTGTGTTGTATTATTTTTCTGCTGCTATGTATTTAAATGTAATTTAAATCTCTGATATTTGTCAAATGTGTAATATTTATCCATACTCTGTAATATTCTTGTATTCTGATGGAATTGTTGTAATAAACAATGAAATGTTCTTCTATTTGTGTTCTGATTTGTCTTGTCCTCAACTCAATCCATGATTTCCTTCACGGGGAAGTTCGGGTCGTTTCAGCTGGTATCAGAGCTCTGGTTTACAGAGCTCGAGAACAAGGCACATTAGAACCATACGAAAGAATTCATCAGAGATTGGATTAGTAATATCCAATATGAATAACTCGTTAGAGATAGGATCAGTAGTATCCTAGAACGAGTGTGAAGAGTATATTTTTCAAAAGAAAACAAATTTAGTTTTGGAAATTAAATCTTGTTAGACGTATTTGATTATTAATTTATATTGAATTTGGACAATCGAGTATATAAAGATTTTGCATATACGCGTCATGAACGTATATTCGAAGTTTTAATATACTGGATAGGTATAGAATCATGCTCTAGTCGCCCGGAGATGATTCTGATGATTGTAGCTACATCATCAGAATTTATGTTCGAGTGCCAAAAGTGTGATATCTATATATTTCCATTAGACTGGTGTGAGAACCAAAAGTAGATAGGTTTATTGTTGTGATTTGGCATCAAAAAGATGATTTTCTGTATATATATCAAAGTTATGAATTTGAAACGCTAATTCACTAATTGATTGATGGTTGTGTTGTATGATTATTCCTTTAAACCATTATGTGAATGAACGGTGAATTTAGGCCTAATTGAACCAAATATTAAACTGTATTGAAAATTGTTTGGAAATGCATGTATATACATTGAACAGGTCATAGCAAGGAGGCTAGAGAAGAGGAATAAAATTGTTTTCCCGACAAATAGTTACATGTTTATTGTATTTCTTGCGTTTTGGATGATTTTATGAGCCGATTGGCTAGCCGCTTGGCTTTTTTTTTCTTTTGGATTGAAGAAGGCCATGGGAGGCTATATGAAATATCCCTAACTCCCCGGTGCAGGGGAGGTTATGGCGAAATTTTTCAAAAATTTAGGGTGTTAGCCAAATTTTTGAAAATTTTGAAAAGTTCTTAGAAACTGAAAAGTTGAAGAACTAAAGCCATAATGAAAATAATGAAAGTTGAGTTGATTAATTAAACAACTTTCAGCTTCGTTCCTTTTTGGGGACGAAAAGTTTTAAGTCGGGGAGATTGTAACAACCCGAAAATCCGAGCCAATTTAAAAATTTTATTTTGGCAATTTTAGTGAATTTTGAATATTTAAAATAGATTATTTTAAATAATAATGATGAGAAATTTAGTTTTAATAGAATTCGAACGTATATATTTATATAGATCGTCGTTAGAATATAAACATTTATTTTTAATTATAAAAGGAATTGAAAATAGCGCGGTAGTTCGATAATTCGATTTCAAAGTTCAAATGAATGTATAGGATTCAAAATACACCGGATTTTAACGAAACCAAAAATATTTGAATCTTATTAAGAATATCTTTCCAACGAATCCAAAAAATTGAAATTTCTTAGCGGGGATAAAAAGATATGACCAGTTGAAAATTCAGAATAGTCGTTATGGAATTTTGGCCCTTAAAAATGGAAATTTTGCAAACGATCTCTGTTTTTGACGAAACCACTTTTGCTGGATCCGGGATGTCAATTTATTGCTATGTTTCAAAATTCGTAATTTTTCGAATCAATATGTGAGCATGGCAAAGGAAAACGCGTTTGACCAGTTTTAGTTGATTTTAATCGACTGGAAAATGGCCATTTTTCAAACGTTCTCCGAATTTGATGAAATTAGTTTTGTTAGGACCGTATCGTCAATACGAAGCTAGAAAATATTTTTCGGGAATTTTTAGAGTCCGTATGTGGCCCCGGTAAATTGAAATGCGCGTTCAAATTCAATATATAGAGTTATATTTTGATTTTGAAGAAAACTGATCGAAACGATCGAATCAGCTTACGATACATATCCCATTGTGTTCGGAATGGGGGTAATTATCTATGGACGACAGTCGGTTGGTTCGATTTCGAGGTCGAAATTAAAAGTTGCTTTTTTGAAATTAAATAATTAAATAAATAAAATTAAAACCCTCTCTCCCTTTACTCTCAGCCCCCTCCCCGTTCATTGTTTTTCAAAATCAAAAATAAAAAAAAATTAAAAAAAATAAAGAAAAGGGCAAGGGAGTCGTGCCCTAACCCAGTCGCCGCGCCGCCTCCACCTTCTTCTTCTCCCCTCCTCCTCCTACCGCGATCCTCCCCTCGACCCTCCTTCCCCTTCGTCCTTCTCCTCCGTCGCTTCTCCCCTCCTCTTCCCCTTCCACGAACCACAAACCGCCACGCACCCCCCCTTTCAACTCGAATTTGCCTCCGCCATCTCCCCTCACCAGACCGCGCCCTTTCTTCCCTTCCTCCCTCTCTCCTCCTCCACAAACGAAGACCAACGAGCCTTCCCCCTTCAGACGACCGCGAGCAAATGAAACACCCCCCCTCTACGAACGAAAACACCAAAGTAAGTTTTTGTTTTGTTTATTTTATTTTATTCCAGTATTTTTCTTATATAGCATTGATTTTTATTTATAAAGATTAGATTTTTCTTTGTTTCAAAATAAGATTTTTCTTTGAAAAATAAAAATGTGATTTTTATATAGTTAATCAAGTAGAAAAGGTCGAATTTTTATGTAGTTAGTCAAGTAGAAAAGGTCGAATTTTTATGTAGTTAATCAAGTAGAAAAGGTCGAATTTGTATATAGTTAATCAAATAGAAAAGTTCAGATTTTTATATAAAGAAAGTTAAGATGTTTAATTATAAAAAGATTTGATTTTTGCTTTTGAAAAGGAAGATTTTTAATAACGAGAAGAATAGATTTTTAATCGTATAAAGATACGATTTTTAAAAGAATAAAAATATGATTTTTATCATATCTGAAGAATAAAAATATAATTTTTATATAATAGAGATAATAAAAATACGATTTTTATATTATATAGATAATAAAAATTCGATCTTTATATAAGAAGTAGAAATATAAAAATATAATATTTATATAGGAAGAAGCATCATGTAATAACCCGAAAATCTGGGCCAGTTTAAAATTTTTATTTTGGCAATTTTAGTGAATTTTGATATTTAAAATGAATTATTTTAAATAAAATCGACGAGAAATTTATTTTAAATAGAATTCGACGTATATATCTATATACGTCGTCGTTAGAATATATAATATTTATATATAATTATAAAAGGAATTGAAAATGGCGTGGTAGTTCGATAATTCGATTTCAAACTTCAGTTGAATGTACCGGGTGCAAAACAATCCGGATTTTAGTGAAACCAAAAATAATGGAATCTAATTGTGAATATCTTTCCAACGAATCCGAAAAATCAAGATTTCATAGCGGGAATCAAAAGATATGTCCAGTTGAAAATTCTGAATAGTCGCTATAGAATTCAGGCCCTTAAAAATGGACATTTTGCAAACGACCTCGGATTTCGACGAAACCAGTTTTGTTGGGTCCGTGATGAAAAATTATTGCTAGGTTTCAAATTTCGTAATTTTCTGAATCAATATGTGAGCGTGGCAAAGGAAAACGCGTTTGACCAGTTTCAGTTGATTTTAATCGACTGGAAAATGGCCATTTTTCTAATGGTCTCAGAATTCGACGAAACTAGTTTTGTTAGGACCGTATCGTCAATACGAAGCTAGAAAATATTTTCCAGGAATTTTTAAAGTTCGTATGTGACCCCGGTAATTTGAAATGTACGTTTAAAACTGAAATTAAATGTTTTATACTTTAATTTGAAGAATAACTGACTGTAACAGACGAATGGGCTTACGAAACATATTCCATTGTATTCGGAATGGGGGTATTTAGCTAGGGGCGACAGTCGTTGGGTCTCGTTAGGTGTTCGAATTAAAAGTCAACATTTAGGGTTTGAAAATAAAATAAATAAAATAATATATATATATATATATATAATCACATAGGCCCACTCCTTTCTTTTATCCCTTAACCAGCGAGCCCCTTTCTGGAAATCGAAATCAGAAAAATGGCGACGCCTCTTCCCACACCACCGCGCCACCAGGTCGGCCACCGCCTCTTCGATGATCGCCCGCCTAGCTCCGCCCTCCCCTGCTCTCTCTCTCCTCCCTGCGGTCCCTTCTCTCTCCTCTTATATCCCAAAACCCACGAACCCTATACAAAACCGAGCTGCCCCCCCCCCCTAAGCTGACCACCACCGGACCGACGTCGCCCCTGCTACCACCCCCACGTCCTAACCTCGCCGCAGTCAACAGCCTCCACCCCCTTGCTCTCGAACCCAAATGTGAGCCACCACCGAAGACCGCAGCCGCCTTTTCCCCCCTGACGCCAGTGAAGCTCGCCACCTCCGGCGCTACAACACTCCGACGCTCACCACCCACCTGTGTCGACGTGCATCACCCGCACCCTCCCCATTTACGCTGTGAGATTTCTTTTCTTTTATTTATTTCTGTACAGTGGTTTTAAAGTTCAGATTTTTTTTATATATAACCTTATAGTTCAGATCTATTTATATGTGCAAGTTAGATTTTTTGAAGTATAAAAGTTTGGAACTTTATTTTGAAAGTTAGATTTTTAATGAATAAAAGGAATTGGGTTTTAATGAAGAAAAAAAAAGGTGATATTTTTACCATAGAAAAGAATATATTATTATTAACATGAGAAGTTATATTTTTATACCGTGAAAAGATAGGATATTTAAAAAGGAATAAAAATATAATCTTTTCTATATGAATAGAGTTGTAAAAATATAATTTTCGTTGTATGAAGTAGTGAATAAAAACGTGATTTTTACCATTAGAATGGTTAAGAAGAAAATATGGTTTTTATTATAGTGATAACAATATATGAAGTGATTATAAAAATATGATTTTTAAATTGAAAGTGAATAAATAAAAATGTGATTTTTATTTTAAAGACATCGAAATATAAAAATGTGTGATTTTTATATATATAGTGACTACGGGCAACGAAGATGACGAAGATGGGATAACGAAGAAGATTTCTATTAATGAAGAGTCGTGGTATTGGATAGCTTTCGGTGAGAACTTCTCACTCAAAATCTCTTTTTCTAGTTATATATATATATATATATACTAGGATGCAGACGGTGCTTAGTAGCACCCGACACCCGTCATCCACAGACCATGGATGGCTTGTTTGTTAAATTGTTTGGTTGAGTAGTTGGTTAGTTTGTTGGGTTTGAATTGAATTGTTTGGTGAAATGGAATGGATTTGATTGATGTGTGAATGGCGTGGGCCTTCACTAGACCGGGGATAAGGCTAGGCCTCGTCCCGTTTCTAGTATCGTGCCGTTATGCCGCCGAAATTTTCTAAAATATGTTAGAAAAATAAAAATATCATTTTATTGAATAAATGAACTGAATAGAAATTCAAGTGTTAAAATAAATTGTTTTATCGTTAAAAATATAATTTTTAACGTGAAAGTGGATAAATGAATATTTATAAACAAATCGGCCGATTTGTTTATATACACTGATTTGACTGATATTGATTGGGTCGATAAATTTTACACATCGCCCAACTGCACAAATAAAATCTGTGTTTGATTGTTTGAAACCCCACACGGGTGTTGGGATGAAATTTGAAGTTCACTCATCCTGATTGATTAAATATGTCGATCGATTGATTGACAGGGTGTTATAAGCGTTGGACATCTATATTTGATGCTTATACAGTGTAGTGCACTTTGGTTGATAGTTGATTATTTTTCAATGCTATTATATACGTGTGATGTATGAAAATCTATATAATTAACATTATATGGTGATTGATTGGGCCTCATTCCAATCGGGAAAATAATGAATATTATAAAAGAAAATTCATGTGTTGAATATAAAAATAGTCATGTGTTGACGATGATTATGGGTTGAAACTATTCATGTGTTGAGTGAAATATTTTAAATAAAATAAATTACATCTTTATCATATTTACAATTATAATCTACTTCACGGTGGAGTCTAATTAAAATCAAACGATAGATACCATAGTTTTATAAAATATTTTACATAACAAAATTAGTGATGTGTTGACAGTACTCATGTGTTGAGATTAGTCGTGTGTTGAAAGAAATATAAATTCATGTGTTGAATAGAATAAATATTCATTTGTTGAATAGAATAATGAAGTGACTAAAATATATAAAGCCGTGTTGATTAGTTTTGCGCCATTTTGACGTGAACGATATTTATATCGATTTTATTCAAATTGAAATGAATATTATAGCGAATTTGAATTGAAAAGAAAACGAATTTGAATTGAATGTAAAATGACTTTGAATTGAACTGAATATAAAACGAATTCAAGTGGAATTGAAAACGAACTGAAACTTAATTGAAATCGATTCGAATTGAAATCAAATAGAAATGAATTCGAATCGTAATTGAATTGAAATCAATTTGAATTTGAATTTGAATTGAAAAGAATTTGAATTTGAATTGAAGTGAAACGAATTTGAATTCGAATTAAATATAATTGAAATGAATTCGAGTTGAATTGAAATCAAATCGAGTTGAAGTTGAGTGTAGCGTTGAAATGGTTTTGAAAACGAATTTAAAACGATTTATAAAATTCGTTTTAAAAGGAAATCGACGAAATATATATTATATATATTATATATATAATATAATGGCCTGAATAGAACGCGCCGCGCCGCGGCAGTTCATGAATTTTGACCATTTATTTCAAACGGACATTGCGGGAGATCCGACCGTCGGATTCTCCTAAAACCGGAACCGTTGGGTTCGTATCGAAAAGAGCTTTCCAATGAATATTAGAAATTTGAAATCTAATGGTTGGATTTGGAATTATGTCCAAATCAAATTCAGAAAAGGTCGTTGTAAGTGCAGTTCGATGTCCATTGATGGAAATCGACTGTACGGACCTTGATAAAATTATTAAAAATATTAATAATTTGTGTAAAATCATAATATGTGAATTGGAAAGAACTGGGGTGAAAAACTCCAAATTTGAAATGATAAAAATAGATTTTTATCGAAATGAACTAGTTTTGAACTAGAATTAAAATCAATTTATTTTTGAAATGAATAAATTGAATTTGAAAGGGATTTTAAAAATAATCAATATTCCCAATAGGTGAAGTGGAAGTGGAGTTGAATCGAAATTATCTTCGGAATATTTCGATGTTGGATTTCGTGACTATACAGATATTGTTTTGGGGAATTTGAAAGATATGTTATATATCGTTATTTCCAATACAATATTTGTTAGTTTCAGAATTTGATATTGAATATAAGCCGATATATTTTCTATTCAGAGCCTTGTATTTAATATCAAATGTGATTTGGTTTGTCGTGAATCGTGTTTTTGATGACATTGGTTCTTTAACCCAATTAAAGGCAGAATATTGATTTTTGAGAAGATGAAAACTAAGTGGAGTTTTAATGAATCTTTAATTAGATTAAAAATGTGAATTGATAATTTAAATTATCAAATTTGAAAGGTGATCGAGAGTGGAGTATCACCAGTTTTGCTCTAAAGCGATAGTTAAATCTTTAATTAGATTTGAACGTGAAATGGTAATTAATTTTACCGATAACACCGTGGTGTTAGATATGGAGTATCACCAGTTTTGCTCCATGGGATATATAGGTTGGGATTGGGAAATAAAATAAATAATTACTTCGGTGTGGTTCGTTAATCCCGACTAGTTTGAGATGATATCCAAAGGAAGATTAAAGAATAAATTTAGAAGAATTTATCTTTGATAAGATTAATGGGAACATTTCCCTAAGAATGTGATTTTGTGAATAAAAGAATATTCTGAATTGGAATGAGGCGTTCATTGTGTTTGTGTAACATTTGTTAATTATATACGTGGGTTATTCAGAAAGGCCGGGTTATACCCATTCTGAATAACCGATTCGACGAGATGTCGAAGATGAAGACGGTGGTTGAAGATCGGAAGTCTGTAACAACCCGAAAATCTGGGCCAGTTTAAAATTTTTATTTTGGCGATTTTAGCGAATTTTGATTATTTAAAATGAATTATTTTAAATAAAATCAACGGAAATTTATTTTGAATATAATTCGAACGTATATATTTATACGCATCGTCGTTAGAATATAAATATTTATATATAATTATAAATAGAATGGAAAATGGCGCGGTAGTTCGATAATTCGATTTCAAACTTCAATTGAATGTACCGGGTGCAAAACAATCCGGATTTTAGTGAAACCAAAAACATTAGGATCTAATTGATGGTATCTTTCTATCGAATCCGAAAAATCGAAATTTGATAGCGGGAATCAAAGGATATGTCCAGTTGAAAATTCTGAATAGTCGCTATGGAATTCAGGCCCTTAAAAATGGACATTTTGCAAACGACCTCGGATTTCGACGAAACCAGTTTTGTTGGGTCCGTGATGTAAAGTTATTGCTTGGTTTCAAATTTCATAATTTTTCGAATCAATATGTGAGCGTGGCAAAGGAAAACGCGTTTGACCAGTTTCAGTTGATTTTAATCGACTGGAAATTGGCCCCTTTTCCAACGGTCTCAGAATTCGACGAAACAAGTTTTGTTAGGACCGTATCGTCAATACGAAGCTAGAAAATATTTTTCGAGAATTTTTAGAGTTAGTATGTGACCCCGGTAATTTGAAATGCGCGTTTAAATTCAATATAGTGATTTAAATGTAAATTTAACGGAAACTGATCGAAACGATCGAATCAGCTTGCGATACATATCCCATTGTGTTCGGAATGGGGGTAAAACGCTATGGACGACAGGCGGTGGGCCTCGTTTAGAGGTCGTATGTGAAAGTCAACTTTTTGAAAAATAAAATAATTAAATTAATAAAAAAAAAATTAACTTCTCCTTCCCTATTACCCTGGCCCCCCCTTTCCACGTTAGATTCAGTTTATTAATAAAATAAAATAAAAAATAAAAAGGCGACGCCTCTTCCCACACCACCACGCCACCAGGTCGGCCACCGCCTCTCCGATGATCGCCCGCCTAGCTCCGCCCTCCCCTACTCTCTCTCTCCTCCCTGCGGTCCCTCCTCTCTCCTCTTATATCCCAAAACCCACGAACCCTATACAAAACCGAGCTGCCGCCCCCCCCCCCAAGCTGACCACCACCGGACCGACGCCGCCCCCCTGGAAGTCAGTGCCGCCGACGTCTCCAAACCCCCCCCCCCCTCTTCGCAGGCTACGGTAAGGAATTAGGTTATTTTATTTTTATTTTAATTTTGTTTTGCTAATTACTGATTTTGTAAAGAAATTAAAAACTGGATTTTTAAAGAAATTAAAAACTGGATTTTTAAAGAAATTATAAACTGATTTTTTTTAGAAATTATAAACTGATTTTTAAGAATTTTAAAAACTGATTTGTTAAGAAAATAAAAACTGATTTTATTTTAAGGTTTAAAATAGGAAAAAGGGTTTAAACTTTGAAATAGAAAAGGTTTAATCTTTTAATAGAAAAAGATTTGAACTTGCAAAAATAAAGATCATATTTTTAAAAAGAGCAAGACATGATTTTTATATAGGTAGGAAATAAAAATATGATTTTTATATTTTTAAAGAATTAAAAATGTGATTTTTATATTTTTAAAGTATTAAAAATATAGTCTTTACTATATAGAAGAGGTGAAAATGTGATTTTTGTTTATGTAGAGAAGTAAAAATATAATTTTTACATCATAGGAATATTAAAAATATAATCTTTATATATTGAATAGCGAAGTCAAAATATGATTTTTATATGTTGAACTTCGAAATAAAAATATGATTTTTATATGTTGAACTTCGAAATAAAAATATGATTTTTATATATTGAATAGCGAAGTAAAAATTCGATTTTTACATAGGTAGAGAATACGGGCGAAAGCGACAAAAAGGCGAGTTGGCGAAGATTTCCTGCATTAGAAGTGCCGTGGAGCTAGGATAGCTATCTGTGAGAACTTCTCACCTTTCAATTTAAATTTTCTAGTTATATATATATATACTAGGATGCAGACGGTGCTTAGTAGCACCTGACACCCGTCATCCACAGACCATGGATGGCTTGTTTGTTAGATTGTTTGGTTGTGTAGTTGATTAAATTATTTGGTTTGAATTGTGTGGTGAAATGAATTGATATGATTGATGTGTGAATGGCGTGGGCCTTCACTAGACCGGGGATAAGGCTAGGCCTTATCCCGTTTCTAGTATCGTGCCATTATGCCGCCGAAATTTTCTAAAATATGTTAGAAAAATAAAAATATCATTTTATTGAATAAATGAACTGAATAGAAATTCATATGTTGAAATAAAATGTTTTATCGTTAAAAATATAATTTTTAACGTGAATGTGAATAAATAAATATTCATTTACAAACCAGACGGTTTGTTTATGTACACCTATTTGAAGGACATTGATTGGGTCGATAAATTTTACACATCGCCCAACTGCACGAATAAAATATGTGTTTGATTGTTTGAAAACCCCACACGGGTGTTGGGATGAAATATGAAGTTCACTCATCCTGATTGATTGAATATGTCGATCGATTGATTGATAGGCTGTTATAAGCGTTAGATATCTATATTTGATGCTTATACAGTGTAGCGCACTTTGGTTGATGGTTGATTATTTTTCAATGTTTTTATATACGTATGATGTATGAAAATCCATATAATTAACATTATATGGTGATTGATTGGGCCTCATTCCAATGTAGAAAATAAAGAATATTATAAAATAAAGGTTCATGTGTTGACAGTACTCATCCATTGAGATTGGTCATGTGTTGAACGAAATATTTTGATAATAACAACTATTTTGAAAAAGAAATATTTGAAATAGAATATTTGAAAATAGAAATTGATTAAGCCGTATTGATTAGACTGACGCCATTTTGACGTGAACGATATTTATATCGATTTTATTCATTTCGAATTGAATTGAAAACGATTTCGAAATGAATTGAATTGGAAACGATTTCGAAATGAATTGAATTGAAACCGATTTCGAAATGAATTGAATTGAAACCGATTTCGAAATGAATTGAATTGAAAACGATTTCGAAATGAAATGAATTGAAAACGATTTCGAAATGAATTGAATTGAAAACGATTTCGAAATGAAATGAATTGAAAACGATTTCGAAATGAATTGAATTGAAAACGATTTCGAAATGAAATGAATTGAAAACGATTTCGAAATGAAATGAATTGAAAACGATTTCGAAATGAATTGAATTGAAAACGATTTCGAAATGAATTGAATTGAAAACGATTTCGAAATGAATTGAATTGAAAACGAATTCAAATTGAATTGAAATTTGAATTGAATAGAAATGAATTTTAAAACGAATTTATAGAGAAGAATTCAATTTTGATTTGAATTGAAACGGAAGTTGAAATTGCTTTTGAAACGAATTTAAAACTATTTATATAATTCGTTTTAAATAGAAATCGACGAAATATATTATATATATAATATAATGGGCTGAATAGAACGCGCCGCGCCGCGGCAGTTCGTGAATTTCGACCATTTATTTCAAACGGACATTGCGGGAGATCCGACCGTCGGATTCTCCTAAAACCGGAACCGTTGGGTTCGTATCGAAAAGAGCTTTCTAACGAATATTAGAAATTTGAAATCTAACGGTTGGATTTGGAATTATGTCCAAATCAAATTTGAAAAAGGTCGCTGTAAGTGCAGTTCGATGGCCATTGATGGAAATCGACTGTACAGGCCTTGATAAAATTATTAAAAATAGTAATAATTTGTGTAAAATCATAAGGAATGATTTAGAAAGAATTGGGATGAAAAACTCCATATTTGAAAAGATAAAAATAGATTTTTATCGAAATGAACTAGTTTTGAACTAGAATTATAATTCTATTTATTTTTAAATAAATAAATTGAATTTAAAATGGTTTTGAAAATAACCAAAATTTCCAATGATCGCATTGGAATGGGTTTGAATCGAAATTGTCTTCGGAATATTTCGATGTTGGATTTCGTGATTATACAAATGTTGTTATGGAAATTTGAAAGATATAGATATATATATATCATTATTTCCAATACGATATTTGTTAGTCGTAGAATTTGATATTGAATATAAGCCGGTATATTTTCTATTCAGAGCCTTGTATTGAATATCGAATGTGATTTGGGTTTGTCGTGAATGGTGTCTTCACTAACACTGTTCTTGAACCCAGTTGAGAAATGATTAAATCTTTTTATTTAGATTTAATGAAAGGTACCAATTAAATGATATTTAATTGGAATTGAATTGGTATTGATTTTTGGGTTTATCGTGAACAGTGTTTTAAATAACACTTGTTCTTTAACCTGATAACTAATGGAATGTGATTTTGGGTTTATCGTGAACCGTGTTTTAAATGACACTGATTCTTTAACCCAGTTAAAGATTAAAACTAAGTGGAGTTTTAATGAATCTTTAATTAGATTGAAATGATCGAAAATGGAGTATCACTAGTTTTGCTCCAGGCGATAGTTAAATCTTTAATTAGATTTGAACGTGAAATGGTAATTTAATTTACCGATAACACCGTGGTGTTAGATATGAAGTATGACCAGTTTTACTTCATGGGATGAATAGGTTGGGATTGGGAAATTAAAACAAATGATTACTTCGGTAAGGTTCGTTAATCCCGACTAGTTTTGAATTGATATTCAAAATAGAATAAAGAATAAATTCAAGACATTTATCTTGGATAAAATTAATGGGAACCTTTCCCTATGAATGTGAAATCAGAAACTAACTGTCGGTTAGCTGAGCAGAATGGTTTTCTGGATATTGATCTGATGTTGGTTTCGGCCTTCGGGGTTAATATTTGGGGAATTATTCTCTTGATTAATCTACGGTTAGTGACTGATGAATTGGAATGAGGCGTACGTTGTGTTTGTGTAACACTTATTTAAAATATACGCGAGTTATTCGGAAATACCGGGTTTATCCCATTCTGAATAACTGATACGACGATAAGTCGAAGATGAAGACGGTGGTCGAAGACCGGATGTCTTCACGTCGTTTGGGTGATTACTGATGATCTTGATTGGGCTGTACACCCAAGAAGATGGAAACAGTTGGTGATCGTCCAGACGTACTTGGAGATCGATGGATATGCGGGGTACTAGGTGCCTCCGGTTTCGTTCAGACCCAGAACGGACTTGTAAATGGACTGTGTGTCTGACATTGGATTTTAGTCCGTGTGATTGATCTCTATTAAATATATATCTGTTTGGCGGCGGAGAATTTATTCTCTTGCTTAACGCCCTTCTCTGAGACGTACGAGCTCAGGGGTTATATATTGATGGATATCAAACGCATGGAGTGAATTGCCTGTGTGGCATGCCTAAGTGGCAATTGATCGAGGCTTCTGTTGAAAAGCAAAGTCTTGTGGTGATGATCAAAGCAAGGCCTTTGTGGCGTAGCTTTGTGTAACGTTTACTTCGCGTGTTTCACACCCGGTATGAACCAAAAATGGGAGAGGACATCAGGGAGGACTTGCGTTTCTTTCTAGCTAGAAGTGGCGTCAGTGGTTTTACACGCCCTGACGAGTTTGACTTATGTGGTTGTTGCTGTTGCGAGGCGCCTCGGATTGATCGGTCGTTCTCGAACTGATGGAGTCATTTGTTGGCTCGTTTACGCCCCATAGGGCGGAGAGACGTATTGTTCAGGCATAATAATCCACATCGGTGGACCGGCCCTGACGATCTAAAGGGTTGATGCGTTCTGATCCTGAGACATGGGCTAGATTGTCTCGAATCGGTAGAGGACTATCTTTTGCCTCGGGTCATAGACGGAAATTCAATTTCCAAATATGTGATCTTGCGGTTTTAGTTGTAATCCTATATATGGCGACATAGTGGGATGGGGCGCTCATGCCGCCTATGATTGATACTTATGATTTGAAGTTGTTTTATACACTATGCACTTATAATAGTATCAAATAATCTGTTTTAAACGTATCAAGCATTCTTTGGCTGTTATAAGGGAAAACCCTATCCCCCGGCTTGCGTTGCATTGTGTGATAGGACCTGGGTCTTATAACAGCTTCATTTTTCTTTATTTAGCATTGCGCTGTTGTTTTATGCACTGGTATTCTTGGGAGGAAACCCGTTCCGTGTTATACGGCGTGGTCCCTTGATTTACCTAACTTTAAAATAAAGATTTATAACTGTTTTAGTTCTCACACCAGTCCCATGACTGACCTGGAGTTTATTGTTTTAACCTAAACTCTGGGTGCCCTTATTTTGACACGGGCAGCTAGTAGTTTTGGTTTTTGCAGATTTATATTCACAGGATCCTGGTTTACAGCTGGAATGATATCCGGAAAGCTTTGTATCCGTATATCTCTTCTAGTTGTGTATTGTATTATTTTCCGCTGCGTTGTATTTAAATGTAATTTAAATCTCTGATATCTCTGTGTAATATTCATTTTTACTCTGTATATTCTTGTAATCTGATGCATTGTTGTAATATACAATGAAATGTTCTTTTGTATGCGTTCTGTTTTGTTGTGTTCTCAAACGATAGGGCGTTTCGAACGGTCTGGGTCGGTTTAGCGACTGGTTCGGACCGAGCGAAATTGCTTGCCGTCACAAAGTCTTCACATCGTTTGGGTGATTACTGATGATCTTGATTGGGCTGTACACCCAGGATGAGGTAATCAGTTGGTGATCTTCCAGACGTACTTGGAGATGGATGGATATGTGAGGAAAGTGCCTCCGGTTTCGTTCAGACCCAGAACGAACTTGTAAATGGATTGTGTGTCTGACATTGGATTTTATTCTGTGTTGATTGATCTCTATTAAATATACATCTGTTTGGCGGCGGAGAATTTATTCTCTTGCTTAACGCCCTTCTCTGAGACGTACGAGCTCAGAGGTTGTATATCGATCGACATCAGTCGCATGGAGTGAATTGCCAGTGTGGCATGCGTAAGTGGCAATTGATCAAGGCTTCTGTTGAAAAGCAAAGTCTTGTGGTTGATGATCAAAGCACGGCCTGTGTGGCATAGCTTTGTGTATAACGTGAATTCGCGAGCCTCACACCTCGGTATGAGTCAAAAACGGGATACGGACCCAAGGAGTGCACGACGTTTCTTTCTAGCTAGGGTGGTGTCAGTGACCTACCAGCCCTGACATTTATATACTTTTCACCTGTGTAGTTGTTGGATACGAGGCGCCTCGGATATAGGTCTGTAAGGACCGGGAAACGTGTGTTCAGGAATTGCCAATCCTCAAAAGTAAGAGAGGACCGGCCTTGGAGGATCCAGGGATTGCTGTGTGCGGTCCCGAGGCATTTGCTAGAGTGTCTCGAACGCGGAGAGGAGCTTGCCCCTTGCCTCGACTCATGACGGAATCCAATTTCCAATACGTGTATTGCGGTTTTAATTGTAGAACTAGTATGGCGACATGATAGATGGTACCCATGCCGCCTATGATTGATACTTATGATTGAAATTGTTTTGACACTATACACTTATAATAGTATCAAATAATGTGTTTTAAACGTATCAAGCATGCTTTGGCTGTTATAAGGGAAAACCCTATCCTCCGGCTTGCGTTGCATTGTGTGATGGGACCTGGGTCTTATAACAGCTTCATTTTTCTTTATTTAGCATTGCGCTGTTTGTTCTATGCACTGGTATTCTTGGGAGGAAACCCGTTCCGTGTTATACGGCGTGGTCCCTTGATTTACCTAACTTTAAAACCAATATTAATAACTGTTTTAGTTCTCACACCAGTCACATGACTGACCTGGAGTTTATTGTTTTAACCTAAACTCTGGGTGCCCCTATTTTCCACACGGGCAGCTAGTAGTTTTGGTTTTGCAGATTTATATCCACAGGGTCCTGATTTACAGCTGGAACGATGCTCGGAAAGCTCTGTATCCGTGTATCACTTTCAGTTGTGTTTTGTATATTTTTCCGCTGCTATGTAATTTATTGTAATCTCTGATATTTATCGAATGTAATTTATTCATTTATACTCTGTATATCCTTGTATCTGATGGAATTGTTGTAATAACAATGAAATGTTCTTCTGTCTGTGTTCCGATGTGTGTTGTTCTCAAAGTATCCGCTCTTTCCTTCACGGGGAAGTTACGGGTTCTTACAGTTGGTATCAGAGCTTTGGTTTACAGAGCTCGAGAACAAGACACATTAGAACCATACGAAAGAATTCATCAGATATTGGATTAGTAAAATCCAATTAGAATTTCTCGTTAGAGATAGGATCAGTAGTATCCTAGAACGAGTGTGAAGAGTATATTTTTCAAATGAAAACAATTTTGTTTTAAAATTTAATCCATTTAAACGTATTTGAATATTTATTTATTTTGAATATGGGCAATCGAGTATATATAGATTTCGCGTATACGCGTCATGAACGTATATTCGAAGTTTTAATATACTGGATAGATATAGAGTCACATTCTTGACACTCGGGGATAATTCTGGTGATGTGGCCACATCATCAGTATTTATGTTCGTGTTTCGAAGATGTGATTTTCTATATATTTCCATTAGGCTGGTGTGAGAACCAAAACTTATATAGTTAGAATACATTGTTGTGAATTGGCATCAAAACAAGATTTTTTGTATAAATATCAAAATTATGAATTTGAAACTCTAATTCACTAATTGATTGATGTTTGTTTAATTGTTTGCTAATTTTGAACCATTTAGCCTAATTGTACCAAATATCAAATTGTATTGAAAATTGGTCGCATATGCATGCATACATATACTTACATTGAACAGGTCATAGCAAGGAGGCTAGAGCCGAAGAATAAAATTTGTTTGCCTGACAAATAGGTACATGTTTACTACATAATTTCCTGTTTTGTTTGGGTGATGATGATTTTGTGAGCCTATTGGCTAGCCGCTTGGCTTTTTCTTTTTCTTTTTGAGATATGAAGGACCGGGGAAGCTATTTGAAATTCCCCGATGCTCCCGGTGCAGGGGAGGTTATGGCGAAATTTTCGAAAATTTAGGGTGTTAGCCAAATTTTTGAAGAATTTGAAAATTTTCAGAAACTGAAAAGTTGGAGAATGGAAGCCAGCTCGAACGTAGAGTTGATTAATCAAACCACTTTCGACTTTGTTCCTTTTCGGGGACGAAAAGTTTTAAGTGGGGGAGATTGTAATAACCCGAAAATCTGGGCCAGTTTAAAATTTTTATTTTGGCAATTTTAGTGAATTTGGATATTTAAAATGAATTATTTTAAATAAAATCGACGAGAAATTTATTTTAAATAGAATTCGACGTATATATCTATATACGTCGTCGTTAGAATATATAATATTTATATATAATTATAAAAGGAATTGAAAATGGCGCGGTAGTTCGATAATTCGATTTCAAACTTCAATTGAATGTACCAGGAGCAAAACAATCCGGATTTTAGTGAAACAAAAAATAATGGAATCTAATTGTGAATATCTTTCCAACGAATCCGAAAAATCAAGATTTCATAGCGGGAATCAAAAGATATGTCCAGTTGAAAATTCTGATTAGTCGCTATAGAATTCAGGCCCTTAAAAATGGACATTTTGCAAACGACCTCGGATTTCGACGAAACCAGTTTTGTTGGGTCCGTGATGTAAAATTATTGCTAGGTTTCAAATTTCGTAATTTTCTGAATCAATATGTGAGCGTGGCAAAGGAAAACGCGTTTGACCAGTTTCAGTTGATTTTAATCGACTGGAAAATGGCCATTTTTCTAATGGTCTCAGAATTCGACGAAACTAGTTTTGTTAGGACCGTATCGTCAATACGAAGCTAGAAAATATTTTCCAGGAATTTTTAAAGTTCGTATGTGACCCCGGTAATTCGAAATGTACGTTTAAAACTGAAATTAAATGTTTTATACTTTAATTTGAAGAATAACTGACTGTAACAGACGAATGGGCTTACGAAACATATTCCATTGTATTCGGAATGGGGGTATTTAGCTAGGGGCGACAGTTGTTGGGTCTCGTTAGGTGTTCGAATTAAAAGTCAACATTTAGGGTTTGAAAATAAAATAAATAAAATAATATATATATATAAAATCACATAGGCCCCCTCCTTTCTTTTATCCCTTAACCAGCGAGCCCCTTTCTGGAAATCGAAATCAGAAAAATGGCGACGCCTCTTCCCACACCACCGCGCCACCAGGTCGGCCACCGCCTCTCCGATGATCGCCCGCCTAGCTCCGCCCTCCCCTGCTCTCTCTCTCTCTCCTCTCTGCGGTCCCTTTTCTCTCCTCTTATATCCCAAAACCCACGAACCCTATACAAAACCGAGCTGCCGCCCCCCCCCCCCAAGCTGACCACCACCGGACCGACGCCGCCCCTGCTACCACCCCCACGTCCTAACCTCGCCGCAGTCAACAGCCTCCACCCCCTTGCTCTCGAACCCAAATGTGAGCCACCACCGAAGACCGCAGCCGCCTTTTCCCCCCTGACGCCAGTGAAGCTCGCCACCTCCGGCGCTACAACACTCCGACGCCTCACCACCCACCTGTGTCGACGTACGTCACCCGCACCCTCCCCATTTACGCTGTGAGATTTCTTTTCTTTTATTTATTTCTGTACAGTGGTTTTAAAGTTCAGATTTTTTTTTATATATAACCTTATAGTTCAGATCTATTTATATGTGCAAGTTTGGAAATATTTTTTGAAGTATAAAAGTTTGGAAATTTATTTTGAAAGTTAGATTTTTAATGAATAAAAGGAATTGGGTTTTAATGAAGAAAAAAAAAGGTGATATTTTTACCATAGAAAAGAATATATTATTATTAACATGAGAAGTTATATTTTTATACCATGAAAAGATAGGATATTTAAAAAGGAATAAAAATATAATCTTTTCTATATGAATAGAGTTGTAAAAATATATTTTTCGTTGTATGAAGTAGTGAATAAAAACGTGATTTTTACCATTAGAATGGTTAAGAAGAAAATATGGTTTTTATTATATTGATAACAATATATGAAGTGATTATAAAAATATGATTTTTAAATTGAAAGTGAATAAATAAAAATGTGATTTTTATTTTAAAGACATCGAAATATAAAAATGTGTGATTTTTATATATATAGTGACTACGGGCAACGAAGATGACGAAGATGGGATAACGAAGAAGATTTCTATTAATGAAGAGTCGTGGTATTGGATAGCTTTCGGTGAGAACTTCTCACTCAAAATCTCTTTTTCTAGTTATATATATATATATATATACTAGGATGCAGACGGTGCTTAGTAGCACCCGACACCCGTCATCCACAGACCATGGATGGCTTGTTTGTTAAATTGTTTGGTTGAGTAGTTGGTTAGTTTGTTGGGTTTGAATTGAATTGTTTGGTGAAATGGAATGGATTTGATTGATGTGTGAATGGCGTGGGCCTTCACTAGACCGGGGATAAGGCTAGGCCTCGTCCCGTTTCTAGTATCGTGCCGTTATGCTGCCGAAATTTTCTAAAATATGTTAGAAAAATAAAAATATCATTTTATTGAATAAATGAACTGAATAGAAATTCAAGTGTTAAAATAAATTGTTTTATCGTTAAAAATATAATTTTTAACGTGAAAGTGGATAAATGAATATTTATAAACAAATCGGCCGATTTGTTTATATACACTGATTTGACTGATATTGATTGGGTCGATAAATTTTACACATCGCCCAACTGCACAAATAAAATATGTGTTTGATTGTTTGAAACCCCACACGGTTGTTGGGATGAAATTTGAAGTTCACTCATCCTGATTGATTAAATATGTCGATCGATTGATTGACAGGCTGTTATAAGCGTTGGACATCTATATTTGATGCTTATACAGTGTAGTGCACTTTGGTTGATAGTTGATTATTTTTCAATGCTATTATATACGTGTGATGTATGAAAATCTATATAATTAACATTATATGGTGATTGATTGGGCCTCATTCCAATCGGGAAAATAATGAATATTATAAAAGAAAATTCATGTGTTGAATATAAAAATAGTCATGTGTTGACGATGATTATGGGTTGAAACTATTCATGTGTTGAGTGAAATATTTTAAATAAAATAAATTACATCTTTATCATATTTACAATTATAATCTACTTCACGGTGGAGTCTAATTAAAATCAAACGATAGATACCATAGTTTTATAAAATATTTTACATAACAAAATTAGTGATGTGTTGACAGTACTCATGTGTTGAGATTAGTCGTGTGTTGAAAGAAATATAAATTCATGTGTTGAATAGAATAAATATTCATTTGTTGAATAGAATAATGAAGTGACTGAAATATATAAAGCCGTGTTGATTAGTTTTGCGCCATTTTGACGTGAACGATATTTATATCGATTTTATTCAAATTGAAATGAATATTATAGCGAATTTGAATTGAAAAGAAAACGAATTTGAATTGAATGTAAAATGACTTTGAATTGAACTGAATATAAAACGAATTCAAGTGGAATTGAAAACGAACTGAAACTTAATTGAAATCGATTCGAATTGAAATCAAATAGAAATGAATTCGAATCGTAATTGAATTGAAATCAATTTGAATTTGAATTGAAAAGAATTTGAATTTGAATTGAAGTGAAACGAATTTGAATTCGAATTAAATATAATTGAAATGAATTCGAGTTGAATTGAAATCAAATCGAGTTGAAGTTGAGTGTAGCGTTGAAATGGTTTTGAAAACGAATTTAAAATGATTTATAAAATACGTTTTAAAAGGAAATCGACGAAATATATATTATATATATAATATAATGGCCTGAATAGAACGCGCCGCGCCGCGGCAGTTCGTGAATTTCGACCATTTATTTCAAACAGACATTGCGGGAGATCCGACCGTCGGATTCTCCTAAAACCGGAACCGTTGGGTTCGTATCGAAAAGAGCTTTCCAATGAATATTAGAAATTTGAAATCTAATGGTTGGATTTGGAATTATGTCCAAATCAAATTCAGAAAAGGTCGTTGTAAGTGCAGTTCGATGTCCATTGATGGAAATCGACTGTACGGACCTTGATAAAATTATTAAAAATATTAATAATTTGTGTAAAATCATAATATGTGAATTGGAAAGAACTGGGGTGAAAAACTCCAAATTTGAAATGATAAAAATAGATTTTTGTCGAAATGAACTAGTTTTGAACTAGAATTAAAATCAATTTATTTTTGAAATGAATAAATTGAATTTGAAAGGGATTTTAAAAATAATCAATATTCCCAATAGGTGAAGTGGAAGTGGAGTTGAATCGAAATTATCTTCGGAATATTTCGATGTTGGATTTCGTGACTATACAGATATTGTTTTGGGGAATTTGAAAGATATGTTATATATCGTTATTTCCAATACAATATTTGTTAGTTTCAGAATTTGATATTGAATATAAGCCAATATATTTTCTATTCAGAGCCTTGTATTTAATATCAAATGTGATTTGGTTTGTCGTGAATCGTGTTTTTGATGACATTGGTTCTTTAACCCAGTTAAAGGCAGAATATTGATTTTTGAGAAGATGAAAACTAAGTGGAGTTTTAATGAATCTTTAATTAGATTAAAAATGTGAATTGATAATTTAAATTATCAAATTTGAAAGGTGATCGAGAGTGGAGTATCACCAGTTTTGCTCCAAAGCGATAGTTAAATCTTTAATTAGATTTGAACGTGAAATGGTAATTAATTTTACCGATAACACCGTGGTGTTAGATATGGAGTATCACCAGTTTTGCTCCATGGGATATATAGGTTGGGATTGGGAAATAAAATAAATAATTACTTCGGTGTGGTTCGTTAATCCCGACTAGTTTGAGATGATATCCAAAGGAAGATTAAAGAATAAATTTAGAAGAATTTATCTTTGATAAGATTAATGGGAACATTTCCCTAAGAATGTGATTTTGTGAATAAAAGAATATTCTGAATTGGAATGAGGCGTTCATTGTGTTTGTGTAACATTTGTTAATTATATACGTGGGTTATTCAGAAAGGCCGGGTTATACCCATTCTGAATAACCGATTCGACGAGATGTCGAAGATGAAGACGGTGGTTGAAGACGGGAAGTCTTCACATCGTTTGGGTGATTACTGATGATCTTGATTGGGCTGTACACCCAGGATGAGGTAATCAGTTGGTGATCTTCCAGACGTACTTGGAGATGGATGGATATGTGAGGAAAGTGCCTCCGGTTTCGTTCAGACCCAGAACGAACTTGTAAATGGATTGTGTGTCTGACATTGGATTTTATTCTGTGTTGATTGATCTCTATTAAATATACATCTGTTTGGCGGCGGAGAATTTATTCTCTTGCTTAACGCCCTTCTCTGAGACGTACGAGCTCAGAGGTTGTATATCGATCGACATCAGTCGCATGGAGTGAATTGCCAGTGTGGCATGCGTAAGTGGCAATTGATCAAGGCTTCTGTTGAAAAGCAAAGTCTTGTGGTTGATGATCAAAGCACGGCCTGTGTGGCATAGCTTTGTGTATAACGTGAATTCGCGAGCCTCACACCTCGGTATGAGTCAAAAACGGGATACGGACCCAAGGAGTGCACGACGTTTCTTTCTAGCTAGGGTGGTGTCAGTGACCTACCAGCCCTGACATTTATATACTTTTCACCTGTGTGGTTGTTGGATACGAGGCGCCTCGGATATAGGTCTGTAAGGACCGGGAAACGTGTGTTCAGGAATTGCCAATCCTCAAAAGTAAGAGAGGACCGGCCTTGGAGGATCCAGGGATTGCTGTGTGCGGTCCCGAGGCATTTGCTAGAGTGTCTTGAACGCGGAGAGGAGCTTGCCCCTTGCCTCGACTCATGACGGAATCCAATTTCCAATACGTGTATTGCGGTTTTAATTGTAGAACTAGTATGGTGACATGATAGATGGTACCCATGCCGCCTATGATTGATACTTATGATTGAAATTGTTTTGACACTATACACTTATAATAGTATCAAATAATGTGTTTTAAACGTATCAAGCATGCTTTGGCTGTTATAAGGGAAAACCCTATCCTCCGGCTTGCGTTGCATTGTGTGATGGGACCTGGGTCTTATAACAGCTTCATTTTTCTTTATTTAGCATTGCGCTGTTTGTTCTATGCACTGGTATTCTTGGGAGGAAACCCGTTCCGTGTTATACGGCGTGGTCCCTTGATTTACCTAACTTTAAAACCAATATTAATAACTGTTTTAGTTCTCACACCAGTCACATGACTGACCTGGAGTTTATTGTTTTAACCTAAACTCTGGGTGCCCCTATTTTCCACACGGGCAGCTAGTAGTTTTGGTTTTGCAGATTTATATCCACAGGGTCCTGATTTACAGCTGGAACGATGCTCGGAATGCTCTGTATCCGTGTATCACTTTCAGTTGTGTTTTGTATATTTTTCCGCTGCTATGTAATTTATTGTAATCTCTGATATTTATCGAATGTAATTTATTCATTTATACTCTGTATATCCTTATATCTGATGGAATTGTTGTAATAACAATGAAATGTTCTTCTATCTGTGTTCCGATGTGTGTTGTTCTCAAAGTATCCGCTCTTTCCTTCACGGGGAAGTTACGGGTTCTTACACATCGTAAAAATATATGAAGTAAAAATAAAAATATGATTTTTATTTATTGGAATGAAGCAATAAAAATATAATTTTTATTATGAACTGCGGGGCAAGGACTACATTAGAATTTCAAACAGATCCAGACGGTTCAGCAGTTCAAAAGTAAAGCACGGCGGAGTGGAACCCCCTGTGAGAACTTCTCACCTTAATTCTTGTTTACTAGTTAAAAATATATACTAGGATGCAGACGGTGCTTAGTAACACCCGACACCCGTCGTCCACAAACCATGGATGGCTTGTATGTTTGATTGTAAGTTATGGTGAAAATTGATTGTGTGATGTGAAATGAAATAAAATATTTATATAGTTAAAAATATTTTATTGTTAAAAATAGAATTTTTAACGTGTATATTAATGAAATAAGTATTCATAAACAAATCGAACGATTTGTTTATATACACTGATTTGACTGATATTGATTGGGACGATAAATTTTACACATCGCCCAACTACACAAATAAAAATCTGTATTTGTTGATTTGAAACCCCACACGGGTATTGGGATGATATACGACATACACTAATCCCAATAATTAGTGATATGTTGATCGGTTGATTGACAGGCTGTTGTAAGCGTTAAATAATTATATTTAATGCTTATGCAGTTGTGTGGTGCACTCTGGATGACGGTTGTTATTTATCGTTGCTATTATATATATGTGTTGTGTGGAATCCGTATAATTAACATTATATGGTAATTGATTGGGCCTCATTCCAATTGGGAAATAAAGAATATTATAAAAGAAAATTCATGTGTTGAATAGAATAAATAGTCATGTGTTGACAATACTCATGTGTTAAGAATAATTCATGTGTTGAAACCATTCATGTTTTGAACGAAATATTTTATACAATAAAATTCACATTTTATTGTAAGTGAGAATTAATAAATATTCATGTGTTGAATAAAATATATATATTCATGTGTTGAAGAAAATATTCATTTGTTGAAAAGAATAACGAAGTTATTGAAATATATATAAAGTCGTGTTGATTAGATTTGCGCCATTATGACGCGAACGTTATTTATATCGATTTTATTCGAATATCGAAAAGGAAGTGATTTCAAAATATAATATTTTGAAAATATCATCATTTATATATTAATGATATGGAATATTCAATTTTGATTTGAAACTGAATATGAAGTTGAAATTGTTTTCAAAACGAATTTAAAACGAATTATAAAATACGTTTTGAATTGAAATCGACGAAATATATATAATATATATTATATATATTAAATGGCCTGAATAGAACGCGCCGCGCCGCGGCAGTTCGCGAATTTCGACCATTGACTTCGAATTGATGTTGCGGGAGATCCGACCGTCGGATTCTCCAAAAACCGGAACCGTTGGGTTCGTATCAGAAAAAGCTTTCCAATGAATATTAGAAATTTGAAATCTAATGGTTGTATTTGGAATTATGTCCAAATAAAATTTGGAAAAGGTCGTTGTAAGTGCAGTTTGACGACCGTTATTGGAAATCGACTGTACGGGCCTTGATAAAATTATTAAAAATATCAATAATTTGTGTAAAATCATAATATATGTATTGGAAAGAACTGGGATGAAAAATTCCATATCTGAAAAGATAAAAATATATTTTTATCGAAATGAACTAATTTTGAACTAGATTTGAAGTGGATTTAAAATAATCCGAATTTCCAATATACGAATTGGAATGGATCTGAATCGAAATTATCTTCGGAATATTTCGATGTTGGATTTCGTGATTATACAGATATGGTTGTGGAAATTTGAAAGATATATTTATATCGTTATTTCCAATACGATATTTGTTGGTTACAGAATTTGATATTGAATATAAGCCGATATATTTTCTATTCAGAGCCATGTATTTAATATCAAATGGGATTTTGGGTTCGTCGTGAATGGTGTCTTAAATAACACTGTTCTTGAACCCAGTTTAGAAAAGAATAAATCTTTTAATTAAGATTTAGTGAAATTGCCCAGTTAATTTTGTATTTAATTGGAATTGAATTTAAATTGGTTTTTGGGTTTGTCGTGAGCGGTGTTTTGAGTAACACCTGTTCTTTAACCCGATTAACAATGGAAAGTGGTTTTGGGTTTATCGTGAACTGTGTTTTAGATGACTGTGGTTCTTTAACCCAGTTAAAGACAAGATATTGATTTTTGGGAAGATTAAAACTAAGCGGAGTTTTAATGAATCTTTAATCATATTGGAATGATCGAGAATGGAGTATCACCAGTTTTGCTCCAAAGCGATAGTTAAAATCTTTAATTAGATTTGAACGTGAAATGGTAATTAACTTTACAGATAGCACCGTGTTGTTAGATATGGAGTATTACCAGTTTTGCTCCATGGGATAAATAGATTGGGATTGGAAAATAAAATAAATAATTACTTCGGTGTGGTTCGCTAATCCTCACTAGTTTGGAAAACCTTAACATGGTTTGAAAAGATATCCAAAGGAAGATTAAAGAATAAATTTTGAAGAATTTATCTTTGATAAAATTAATGGGAACCTTTCCCTAAGAATGTGAATATCAGAATAAAAGAATATTCTGAATTGGAATGAGGCGTATGTTGTGTTTGTGTAACATTTGTTTATTATATACGCGAGTTATTCGGAAAGGCCGGGTTTATACCCATTCTGAATAACCGATTCGACGATAAGTCGAAGATGAAGACGGTGGTTGAAGACCGGAAGTCTTCACATCGTTTGGGTGATTACTGATGATCTTGATTGGGTTGTACACCCAAGATGAGGTAATCAGTTGGTGATCGTCTAGACGTACTTGGAGATCGATGGATATGCGAGGAAAGTGCCTCCGGTTTCGTTCAGACCCAGAACGAACTTGTAAATGGACTGTGTGTCTGACATTGGATTTTATTCTGTGTTGATTGATCTCTATTAAATATATATCTGTTTGGCGGTGGAGAATTTATTCTCTTGCTTAACGCCCTTCTCTGAGACGTACGAGCTCAGAGGTTTTATATCGATAGAAATCAGTCGCATGGAGTGAATTGCCTATGTGGCATGCCTAAGTGGCAAATGATCAAGGCTTCTGTTGAAAAGCAAAGTCTTGTGGTTGATGATCAAAGCACAGCCTGTGTGGCACAGCTTTGTGTATAGCATTAATTTGCAAGCCTCACACCTCGGTATGAGTCAAAAACAGGATAAGGGCCCAAGGAGTGCACGACGTTTCTTTATAGCTATGGGTGATGTCAGTGACCTACCAGCCCTGACATTTATATACTTTTTACCTGTGTGGTTGTTGGATGCGAGGCGCCTCGATTATATGGTCGATAACCGGCACTATGTGAGCCGACGTACAGACCATTATATAGGTCCTATAGGACCGGGAAACATGTGTTCAGGAATAACTACTCCTCAAAAGTAAGAGAGGACCGACCTTGGAGGTTCCAAGGGATCGATGTGTGTGGTCCTAAGGCATTTGCTAGAGTATCTCGAATCGGAGAGGAGCTTGCCCCTTGCCTCGACTCATGACGGAAATCCAATTTCCAATACGACCTTTGCAGTTTTATTTGTAGAGCCTAGTATGGCGACATGATAGATGGTACCCATGCAGCCTAGGATTGATATTTATGATTGAAATTGTTTTGGCACTATACACTTATAATAGTATCAAATGATTTGTTTTAAACGTACCAAGCATGTTTGGATATTATAAGGGAAAACCCTATCCTTCGGCTTGTGTTGCATTGTGTGATGGGACCTGGGTCTTATAATAGCTTCATTTTTTGAAAAAGCATTGCGCTGTTTATTTATATGCACTAGTATTCTTAGGAGGAAACCCGTTCCGTGTTATATGGCATGGTCCCTTGAATTACTCTCTTTTAAAGTAAAGTTTTAAATAACTGTTTTTAGTTCTCACACCAGTCACATGACTGACCTGGAGTTTATTGTTTTAACCTAAACTCTGGGTGCCCTTATTTTCCGCACGGGCAGCTAGTAGTTTTGGTTTTGCAGATTTATATTCACAGGATCCTAGTTTACAGCTGGAATGATACTCGGAAAGCTCTTTATCCGTGTATTTCTTTCAGTTGTGTGTTGTATTATTTTTCCGCTGCTATGTATTTAAATGTAATTTAAATCTCTGATATTATTCAAATGTGTAATATTTATCCATACTCTGTAATATTCTTGTATTCTGATGGAATTGTTGTAATAAACAATGAAATGTTCTTCTGTTTGGGTTCCGATGTGTGTTGTTCTCAAAGCAATTCGGGCTTTCCTTACCGGGGAAGTTACGGGTTACTACATGGTGTCAGCGTCTTACCAGCCCTGACGTTTTTACTTATGTGGATGTTGGATTATGAGGTACCTCGGGTTTTATAGGTTGTTAGTAGCCATATTGGAGGTTCAAAAGAACCGAGAAGCGTGTGTTCAGGCATAACTAATCCACTAGCGTTCTGTGTGGACCGGCCCTGAAGATCCAAGGGTTCACTGCGGGGAATCCTGAGGCATTTGCTAGAGTGTCTCGAATCGGAGAGGACGATCCCTAGCCTCGATTCATGAGTGAAACCCAATTTCCAATACGATCCCATGCGGTTTTGATTGTAGAACTAGTATGGCGACATAGTAGGATGGGGTACTATGTCGTCTATGATTGATACATTATGATTGAAATTGTTTTTGAAACATATATACACTAGTAATAATATCAAACCCGTTTTTATCGTATTAAGCATTTTTGACCATTATAAGGTAAAACTCTATCCTCCGGTTTGCGTTGCATTGTGTGATGGGACTTGAGTCTTATAATGGTTTCATTTTTCTAAAAAGCATTGCGTTATTTAACGATTTACTTTATTTTATGCACTGGCAATCCAATGGAGTAAACCCGTTCCGCATTAGCGGCGTGGTCATGTGATTAGCCTTATTATTAGACTAGTTAAGTTAGATTTCTCATACTAGTCCCATGACTGACCTGTAGTTTGTTTCACTTGCAAACTCGGGTGCCCTCTTTTCCACACGGGTAGTCGAGTAGCTTTTTGCAGATATTTATCTCTTGAGCAGGATTCTGGATCGAAGCCTAAAGCTGTGTCCAGAGTATAGAAAGTCTTCTGCTGTGTATTGTATTAATTTATTATAATAAGTATCCCGCTATATTTTATTTATCGTTGTACTCTGATATTTTGTACTCTGATGTAACATTATTATGATGTTTATTAAAGTCTTTTTTATTTGTTCTGATGTGTTGTATGCCCAGAGTTAATGCATTCGAGAATTTCCAACTTTTGGATCAGACCTGTATGGTTTATGGTCGATTCAAAGGGCGGGGATTTTTGGGTCATTACATTATTCTTGACAATTATTAAATATCTGACTACTAAAAATATGGGACGTTACATTCCTTCGCCCTTAAAAGAATTTCGTCCCCGAAATTGCTAAGTTAAAGGAATGTTCCAATCCTAATTATTCTCAAAATAATTGTTATGGAATTATTACCAAAAATTCTAAGTTATAAAATTTACGAAAATTCGCCAGTATCTCCACAACATTGCTCGATCAAACAAACTACCTCAGCCACTCTGGCCTCACACATTTCAAAAGAGAAGCAAAACCAAATGGCTACCCGATTCCGGGGTATAAAGTCAATCATTAACCAACAATATTAAAGTTTACCTGTTTGTCCGGCCACCAAACTCAAATTCCAAAGTAACAAGCAGTTCTTTTCATTTTCAACCTGTACTTAGCTCGATATATAATAACCATTACATGGTTAAATCCTTCTAGTTTTATTTCATATTTGATCTTACTCAAATTCATCATATTGGATTCTATTATCTTCGTTTTCAATTTTATCTTCCTATTTATTAAATCATTGGATGAATCTATTCAATCCATCTTCAAACACCACTCAACAATGCACAATCCATTTAACCAAATCAAACAACTTTTATTTCCAACTCCAAATTTTAATTCCAATATCCAACTCTTAACCACGTTAAGTTTCAAAATCATATTCTATTAACTATTTACTTTTCTAATTTATACACTGCCATTTCAAAATCAAACTTTGATTTCTATTTCCAACACTATCCATTTTCTCTTTCTAATTCATATATGAAAAATTAGGGTTATATTAGACCATTCCAATTCATAATCTAATTCGAAGTCGATTCAAATAAATCAAACAACTCAAAATCAATCTTAAAATTATTCCAAAAATATAATATGACCAAAATTATTTCATCTGACCATCTTAATAAAACATTATTGTGTTAGTTGCTAGTTCAAAATCGAACTGATCAAATAACACAATATAAAATATTTTTATGTAGAAATTACAAATACGCCCTCATATATATACACTCAAACTCAATCTAGGGTGTTACTAACCCCATCTCTATTGAGTTACGCCACAGAGCCAAGGTTACTACTCAACCAATAGCTCTGATACCAAGTGTGATAACCCAAATTTCCGGTACCATTTGAGCTGCTAAACAACAACAGTCCAACCCAAATTGCATTGGAAACCCAGATGCCAATAGAAAGAATTCAGAGGGTGAGATAAGAAAGAAATATTAGATTAGAAGAAGAGACAACATAACACAACTGAATCGGGGTCTCACATCGCAGCGGAACAAAATATAATATAGAGATAACTTTATTGAGAGCTTGAAATAACTTACAATCATCAGAGTACATCAATTTATCTGGATAGTTATAATATGCTGTCATCATAAACAACACGCAGCGGGAAATACTAGATAGTATCATGCTCTGAACTTCTCCAACATGTCTTTGGACTTCATAACATCCTATAACCTGAACCTGCAGACCCGGGCTAAACTGAGCATTACAAACGACGGGTCAGTCTGGTGAACCAGAGTGAGAGAAACTCGCTAAGTTTAAATAACATCCATATCGATTTTAATGTTCAAAAATCCTTTTGAAAGAAAAGAATAATAGTGAGACTAGCCCACACATAAACACGGACGGTTTTTACCTTAATATAACCCAAAACGTTTTGAAATCAACATTTATGCTGATATTATAATAGTGTCTAAATACAAATAAATAGAATCTAGCAGAACGCTTGCATCTCACGCTCCACATATACAGTATACAAACAAAACAACAGGCGCTTATTGGAGATTGGATTTCGACTATGACAAGGTATGGAACCACCTGCCAATAATGTATCTCTAGAGGGGAATACACTGGGTTCAACAAGAACGTCTTGCAACCCGGCCAACACATGACCGACCACTCATTTCTCTTGAGTGTATCGAATGTATATCACCAACGGTTGGGAACTACCCACCATTTCACGAAGAGGGACAGCATCGAAATAGATTAGAGAAGCAAAAGCAATTTCTCTAGATCGGTGATTATACACCCTAATGGGAGCGACCCACATAGTCATGCTGCATATCATTTCCCGGTTGATGAGGCTTGAGGTTAGAATTTACATCTAGAACGTCTGGTCATCATTCACGTTGAATGCCACATCATCGGATCCGCTAGATATCACTAATTGATGTCCACAAAAATACCCTAGTTGGGAGCTATCCAACTATGACACGTTTGAAGAAATCAACGTACGTAACCCGTTGGAAATATTCTGTCGGACATTCGTCCATACAAGTCATCCAGGAACGGGATGAACCGAAGACATCCTCCTACTACATCCAATATAGGAATCACCCCATGGATTAGTAGCGAGTAGTCCTTGCAAATCCGTGGATTCCAATCACGACAGAATCACTGTCGAAATATCTCTGGTCGCTAAACTAGAGAAATTCAACAAGTAGTTCTTCCGCTCATGAAGATCAACGGTCTTCAATGCTCCATCTCGATCGTCATCTGATGTCTTCTATTTTCGTATTTATTGGTCGGAATGGTTTTGAAATGTAAATTCGATCCCGTTCTTTCCATACCAACAAACGTATAGGCTAGATTTGATAGTCGGTTATTTAACTATCAAACAAAACACCCATTCAATCATAGAATAAAAATAGAATGTATTGGTTCAGTATCCAGCTTTACTTGGCCTCTTTAATTTAAAACATCTTATCTGTCAATGTTTTTAAAACCCAGTATTTACTTCTTATTTAACACAAAAATTATTTCATTAAATTATTTACGAATATCTTGCAACTATCTCAACTATTTCAACTTATTTTTCGTAAACAACGTTACGAAATACCTTTCATTTATTTACTTGACAGCACCTAGTGCTTATTCTTATTAAATAAGATTTAACTTTACGTTTCCTTTTTAGCTCGAAAATATCGTTGCAATCCCCTTATATTTCCCTTTTACTTTGGGATTATATATATATTCCAAATTTTCACCAAACGTCGCATTATTATTTCTTATATGAAATAATAAACTCTTACTGACCTCTTTACCATTACAACTAATATCATCCTCAGATAATTTTGAAGTTGTTCAAGTTGGGGTTTTTAGTTACCTCTTAGACCTTGATCAACAGCGTTCTTATCTTCAGATGAATATAAGTTGTAATCCAATATCTCATTCTAATATCCATTCAAATTCCATTTAACTGCACTATACGATTTCATAAAACCCTCTTACTTTTGAACATTCCTTCCTCGGCTATACCCATTCTTTCTTATTTAATAATTAACTGGCTTCTTATAAAACACACACCTTTTAACCCCTTCTTTAAAACAGATTTGTTGTATAATTCGAATTTTGGTTATACACCCTATGCCCCACCTCTTTTACCAGATTCACTTTTACCAATGCCTTTCCAAATTCATTCATCTATTTCCCTGCTTGAAATTCTTATTTCAATTTTCCCTTTTTCTTAATCTCATTATTTACTATCGTTAATTTAAAATTAATGATATATCATCTCATCATTTTTTTATAAACCATGTCTAATAAATCCTGGTTTAATTTAAACCCTATCTGTTCTTAATTCTCTTTTATTTACTTCGAATATTTCAGTCCCATTTGTTTAAGTTATCGTATATACTTAAAATTCCTTTTACAAATTTGTTATAAAAATTCTGGTTTACAATAAACTACGTTCATAAACTCCTTTCACCATTCCATCAGACTTCGTTTCAATTTTGATTACTTTTTAAATGAACTTCAATTAAAAAGTAATTTTCTAAATCATTATTAATCAGGATAATAATTTACTCTGATCATTAACTATTGTAGAGGTAGTTAATTTCTTTATTAACTAAAATAAGTAGTAAGTCCCTTCTTAAAACCTTATTAAAATTAAACAGTATCCTTTAAACTATTTTATTCAAAACACACTAATTTAATAATCAATCTCAATTAAAAACAGTTGATTTAGTCGACTCAAAATACAGTTATCTCGTTAACTAATTCCAATTAATTCTCACTTTAAATTAATAATATAATTAATTTAAATAAATCCATTTAATTTTTCAAAATAATTATCCGAATTTAACTATTAGGTTAATTTTCTATTCCCTATTCATAAATCTGATTAATATCAGAATCTGCTTAACAAAATCAATTAATAAATAATTTTAAACCTAAATAAATAAAAATAAATATTTATTTCCTTTTAATAAACTTTTTTTAAAAATAATATATTTCAAAATCTATCTCCAATTACACAATAAATTTTATAACTACGGTTCTATCGATCCACCTGACGGTAAATCAATATTCATAAAACAATTGATTCTATAGGCCAGATGCTGCCAGTTAATCAACCAATATTGCCTACTAGTTTAAACAAATCTAATGTTGAATTTCAGTTCAACGGTTATCGATCAAATCAACTGTCCAATCAGAATTGTTCATACAATAATAATATGGAAATAAATAATATTCAATACATTTGAGGAATCCCGTTGGATCCCTCCAACCTGTTCTTTCCTGTATCCAAAACGGTTAGCTCAAATCAAATCATTCAATTCCATTTATCTGATAATAAATAACGACCATCAATCAATTAACAGATCATTCAAACAATTCAAACATGTTCATTATATAAACGTGACAAATCAAGGGAAATTATCTCTATTGGATTAAATCATTAAAACAACGATTTGGTATTTTACTGAAATTAAACGACCGTTTAATTTCATTGGTTAAATCAACAATAAATATATAACTAGCAAACGGTCAACCATTAGCAACCAGAGCACACAAAATAAAAACCCAATTTATATAAAATATAAATGGAAAGAACTGAGTGAGTTTAACTCACCTTGATTTGGTTTGGTCATTAACACTGGTTTTTAATTAAATTAAATAGCGGTTTAATTTAATTAAAATTCTACTTGCTTCCAGTCCTGATTGATCCTGCTCCATCTCGAAACCCTTGTCTCTACAGTCCCAATAAGACTGACCAAGCTTAAATCTGGTAACGCATGCGCCAGATATCGTATAAACGAATTGATAAAGTAATTAAACTATTTAAACTTAAATTTAATTTAACTTAAAGTAGGCCTTTACCCATTTCTGTTGGCCCGTAACCTCAGCCCTCCTCCATCATCAAAACACTTCACCCGATCCCAAACCCTTAGAAAACCTCTGCCTCCACAGAAATTCATCCATGGCCGAAACCCTATTCGCTTCCCCTTTTGTTCTTCAGCAAAATCGAAATCAACCCCATCGAACCCCTTATGCCACCCTCTTCTTCGATTTCTCTTCGATTTCCTCCTCCAACGATTCGCCAGAACCCCAAATCAACCCCCTTCAACTTCGAACGTCACCACAACTTCTTCGACCAATCTCTGTGCCTTTTAGATCCACTGCTGAACCTCCACAACCCCATTCGAAGCAGTTATTCGAAGGTGATCGAAACCCTAAGTCTCCACGTTGAACAAAATCATCAGAAACTTCATCAGAAGCACTCCGAAATAAAGAGCGTGGATCTGCAAACGTAGATAAGTATTTAATTTGGTTTTTTTTTTGCTGTAAAAATTTTGTTTTGATTTTATAAGAGGTTCGAAAAGTTTTTTCTTTCTTTACTATGTTGTTCATATTGTTCTGGAATTTGATGAAACCCTTATGCAATACCTATATTTAAAGTAGTAGATTTAGATAAAATCCACGTCCATCCTATATAGGTTCGGCTACCTAGTTCTTAGGCCATTGGTTTTTTTTCTCCTTTTCAGATTTGTACTGGTGATGTATGATGGATGCGTGATGGATTTTAGCAGAAATTTTCATTGAATATAGTATTGTATTTGGTCTGTTCAAAAAGAACAGTGATCGAACTTGTGTCTTTGTATAGATTAGGTTAGATTGAGCTATGACTTGTTTATTCAATCAGATATTTGAAACTGCAGATTATAGAGTTTGTGATGGATGTTTAAATGTATGGTACAGTCTTGTTTTAATTTGTATATAAATCTACTGTATATATATATATATATTGTTGTACAAATTTGATGGTGTAAATATATATACTTAGTTGTTCACATATATCTGTTTCTGTACAGATTTGATGCAAATATATACACATATTTGATTTTTCTTCTAGTTGTTCATTGTACTTCACAGAATTGATGTATACATATATGTTTTCAGTTCGGCTATGCATTGTATTGTTTAGATTTAATATATGTATATATTTAAGTTTAGTTGTTCTTGTCTTTACAGACTTGATTTATATATATCTTGTTGCTTCAGCTATGTATTGTCTTGTCTTGTTAGCTGGTCCTACTATCTCTATAGTTGTTCATGATCCCCCCCCCCCTTTTTTTCTGGTTGTTCATAAGTTGTCATTTGATTATGAATATATCTAGCTATGTATAGATATATATTAGCTGTTATTCAATTATGAATATATATATATATATATATATATATATATTTGTCCGTTCATGATTTTTTTTCCTGCTTCTCTTTTTTTTTCCAGGTCAACGATTATGGGGATGATTTTTTTTTCTATTCCTTGAATGAAACATGTCATATTGGAATATGTATTTACAATGAATCGTTATGTATATTTGGTTATGAAATGTACAGCCGAAAATATATATGTTGTATTTTTTTTGTATTGTACGCTTCCACTTTTTATGTTGAATACAATCCAGTTTTCTCTTATGTTCATGGAACAATATTTTATTATTATTTGTTAGACCAGTATGATGCAAATGTATTCGGTTCCATATGTTGTCGAACTAAGTTTTTTGCGGATGGGTATGTATATATATACGTATGTGCATGTGCACATAGGGATTTGTATTAAAAATATAACTGTGTGTATGTTGTTTACAATCTTAAGGTTGGTTTATTAGTTTAATCTCATATAATCTCAATACAAATTAAATTAAGTTTAAACGGCTAAATTAACGATAATAAATTAATACCATCGTATTAGAGGAAATAGCTTCAATTCCAAACAGTATAAAATTTAAAACTCAACATTAAAATTATGGGTTTAAATGGTATTCCATTTACATAAAAATCTTTATATATATATATATATATATATATATATATATAAATAAATCTTTTAAAATTTAAAAACGGTTCTATAGCGACTATTTGAAAATTTTAAATTAGCCATAACTAACAATCCATAATATGAAATCTCCATATTTCTCTTATATTAGAAAAATATTATTAAACTAATTCACACGTTTCTTGTTTCATAGGATTCCGACTTATATCGGATTCTGTATATTCAATTGAAGTTCAAAACGTTTTATTACGAACTGCCGCGACGTTACGAGCTAGTTTTATAATTATATATATATATATATAATGTTTAGTCTTCTTTACGAATTATATATTTTAATTCTATTTATAAATCCCTAATAAATATAAAATAAAATTAATATCTGACTACTAAAAATATGGGACGTTACAACAGATATGGAAAGTACTTCACTTCCCTCATGGATCGTAGACATACGACGGTTACGCTACTATCCCTGTAGAATCGCTTGTGCCCATAGGTATCACACCCCTCGAATTTCGTCATAGTTGTTTGCCATAGATCACAATTAAATAATTTATCTCAAAATAGTTAGTTACCAAATAGTTTGAAATAGTAAGCTTAAAATAGAATAGGTTTGAATGAAATAAATAGGTTTTGGTCAAAATAGTTTAAATAAGTTAGATTTTATAAAATAGGCTTGAATAAATTAAATATATCTTTGATACAAATTAATTTGCAAAAATGATTCAGAATCAAAATAGATTTGGTACAGAATAATTAAATAAGGCTGATAAATTTTATACTTTAATTCAAATAGAAAAAATGGTAAAATATACAATAGTTGTAAAATAAATAATACCAATTTAAAAAAATATTCCAATCCGAATCAATTTTCCGAACTTCTAAATTTTAGTTAACATAGATTCTAATGTCGAAACCCAACTCAAAATTAACTCGAGATTCAATTTGAAACATTTCAGTGTGAACCAAGTGTTCAAATTAGTTCACAACCCAAATTTATCATTTAATTTCCCAAGTTTAGTCAAACAAACTCCAATGTCAAATTATCCCACAATTTGTCTTCGATTGAATTACATTTCAATGATCTAACCTTTTAATCCATTCATCGTACATCTAAATTAAATTTCAACAACCATTTGTTCTTACAACAAGTATTTTCAAAACACTCGATTCAAATTTCATATGTGAATTAATTAATCATTCACTTAGCTTATATTCATATTTCGACAACCACAATAACTCGACGATGAATTTCAAAAAGGATTCAAGGATAAGAATTTGACAGTTTCAAAATTTTCAAGCACGAATGGTTCGAAAATACTTGATAGCTCGAAGTTTAACAAGTTTATTTTTGTTCTTACAGAAATTTAGGCATACGTGTCTCTTTTATTAAGTTTTGATTATGTCACTTGAGTGTGACCATATCCTAGATATTTCCTCTTTTTCTCTAGAAGAGATATCATTCCTCCTTATAATGTGAATCATTGTTATGGAATGGTATCCTTTGAGTACAAGGACACCATATCTTTCCTTTACTTCTCATTACCAATTGTTCTATTTAACTGATGAATTTAGCTAGCCTGACCCGTGTGTTTTCCCTCGAGTCAGACCGAGTTTGTTTCAAGTACCAGTCTCCCTTTTGACTTTTAGTTGTTTCATGAAGCTTCTTTATGGAATCGATTTTTTTTCTTGAGATTGATAGATTCCTTATGAGATGTTATCGAATTCTGTAATGCCCCACCCCGAGACCCACATTAACAAAGAGAATTACAAAGTAATTCCTTCTGCTAATGCGGAGAATAGGGCTGATTAGAGGCGATCAATTATAATCTTGTCTAACTATCTACTGGACATGTCGGTAATTGCTATCTATATTTATTTTTTCTCAACTTAAGTGGATTGACATATTCAATAAATAATTAGTACAAGCTATAGATGGCTATGAATCTATCAGAACAAAATACAACATCTAAATGTGTGTGTGTGTGTATCACCACAGAACAGTTACAAATATTCTTACATTTGCATATACAATGATACATCACAATATAATACAAATACTTCAATAAATTGGTATGACGATCATTCGTTATACAAGAGAACGAAATCAACTCGATAATATCTCATAAGGAAACTATCAATCCCAAGAGAATGACTCGATCCCACAAATCAAATCGGAATGGCACGAAAACTTGCAGTCTTATAGATAAGATATCAAGCTTCTAACAAAAAATGAACCACTCAATTCCGATGAAGCAGAGAATAGGGCTGGTTAGGGGTGACCACTCGTAGATTTGCATTAGCAAGTCTTAAGTATGTCGATAAAATGATTGCTATTTTTTTTCTAGAGGCTCGACATACTTAATACTTTATGTAGTACAATTCTACGGTGGCTCTAGAATCAGCTCAGAACACAGTACATATTATTACACCATCACAGATCATAGAACATTTACATAATATTACATCGTTAGAGTACAACAAGTACCTAGTAATTCTCTTTATTAGGGTGGGTCTCGGGGTATGGCATTACAAAATGGTATCAAAGCCAATTATATCAAACAGGACATAACCAAGTGTTTAAAACATGGGTGTAACATCATATACGAGTATTCATTTCCTACGCATTTGTTTATACATATGATATGTATGTATAGTGTCGACATGTGCACAAACAATTCAACCAATTCTTATGCAACCAAACTATGCATGCATAGTTTAAATTCAAATAACACATAAATACGACAAATTTAGTTTATTAATTCGCATGAAAATGTTATTTAAGTGTGAGTGCGTAGACACTCACCTTGATGATGGAATTCCACAAAAGAATTCACGCATCAACAGAATCCTATGGTTCAAGCTGCACAAGCAACCCTCTTATGCTCAAACAAATACAATTTCCCACTCTTAGCAAAATTGTCATGATCGTTTCAATGCTACAGACCTTCTTTTTAACAAATCATGTAACCTTTGGACAGAAGTATAATAACGAACCCTTGAGCACCAAACATTGAAAGGAATATATATCTACACTGTTTCACTTAAATCTGTTGGAATTTCCTTCTTTGACATTTAAATAGATGGTAGGTGAGCCAAATTATAACCACCATAACCAATAACTCTTACATGTACTTAATCAAAAATAACAAACACATCTCGTACCTATAACAATGCATCCTCACGTGATTTAAAGATTTCTACTAAGTAAATGCATGCTCGTTACCTTAAGCAGTTTCAAGATTCGAACCAAATATCCGAACTCAGTCACCACCTAGATCGACCACCATCCAATATTCTAACTTTGGCCATCTCTATATCAGCACCTCAAGACCACCATCAACTGTAAAGCACCTGCCTCAAATTTCAATAGCAGGAGCTTTTGATATGGAGAATGCAGTATGGGAGTTGGGGATGTTCATGAGGCGGAGGGTAAGTGAGGCATAGTCGGACATGTGAGTGGTGGAAGTGGCTAAGACTGAGCAGTGCTCAGTGGTGGAGGAAAGAGGTGGAGCAGCGAGGTTGGGGGATTCAGGTGTCAAGGCTGGTGGACTATTCGATGGGGGCACGAGTACGATGTCGAGAGTTCGGAGGAGTGGGTGCGCATGTGGGGTTGGTGAGGCTCGGTGTTGGTTTGTTTCAGGTCATTGAAGGCAGAGGTGGAGGGTATTCTAGGAGTTCGGTTGCTTCCATTTGCGTAAAGGGTTTTTTGTGATGTATACAACCTGGAAGGAGAGGCTGGGAAGCATTGTTAGGTGGAGAGCTTTGTGGGTGGCGTAGCCGGAATCAGGTCATGGGGTGGAGGTTCCGTTCTAGTTCAACACATCCCTTTTCATTTTTTTTATCAAAAGCTTTCGAAAAAGTAAAGAAGAGAAAGGTGGAGAGAGAGGCAGAGCAGGAGAAGAGAAAACAAAAGTGGCAAATTTGAAATTTAAGAGCATCTCCAGTGGCTTAAGTCCCTGAATATTCAGGATGCTGAACATTCAGGGTCTTAGCCCTGAATTAACCCAGTGGTTAGGCACCCATTTAATGGGCGCCAGAGTCCTGGCGCCTATTAAATGGGTGCTAGCCATTATGACCTAGAAAAAATTAAAAACACCAGAGAACAAAATGAAAACTAAGGTTTTAGTAGGTAAAAAAGGGTCTGGCTCCCATTTTATGGGCGCAAGAATTCTGGAGCCTATTTAATAGGCTCCAGAATTCTGGCTCCCATAAAATGGGCGCCCATATTATTCAGGATTCAATTCAGGATCCTGAATTGAATCCTGAATACTACCCTTAATGTTAAGGCTTATCTGAACGACTGGGGCAATAATCCTTAATATTACGCCTTGAATTGGAACCACTGGAGATGGCCTAATAATACGTGAGTCGTAAGATGTACATTATTTTTGCCATGATTTTTGTATCGAAACATTTACCAATTCAAATAATTTTAACGTGTATAACACACGAATCATGGTTTTTTTTTTCTTAAATGTAATATTCTTTTTTTCCCATTCATTCGAAATTTTGGACATAATTTAGCTTCGTTCAGACATAATCTACATGTGTCAAGTTCAACTTTATAAATCTCATTGGTTTCGACATCAAACATCACGCTATACAAACCGAATGTCCGAACACACAAAACTGAATACCATTATATTCAATATATCGATACGAATGGTATGGAACACTGAAATTTGTTAATTAAACACTCGAGTGAAATTTTGTTATTTGTATTATATCGGTACTTGTTACCGTAGATTGATCGTATAACTCGATTTAAACAGAGCCACCGAAATTAAATTTGATGGGACAAACGTCAATGTTTTCGTTATAAAATTCTCTCAATCAATTTTATATACAAATATTTGCATTTCAAAATCAACATTTCGATGTTAATCTTATATATTGATTTAATGTCAATTTCCATAACAAATAAATTCTGAATTAAGGACTGCTTAAATTTCTTATATTCAGAAAAAATAACGTATATGCAATTCATATTCAAAAGTCTTATTCATTGAATTGAAACAATCAAATTTTATATAATTTTAAATGCCAAATTTAAGGTTTATTACATATCGGCTCCCATCAGCCGAGTGTGAGGTGGTGAAGATTCTGAGTGTCAGGGTTTGTAGTTATGCCACCGACCACTGTCGTGGTCATAAGGACGAGAATGTTGCTTGCTTAAGTATGCACTTCTCTTAAAACTCCTTACATCCCTGCTTTTCGGTGGTTAGTAACTTCCAAACCCTCGACCCCGGTCTTTATTGCTCACTTTTGCCATAACACCTGCACAGAGCAGACCTCAGGTCAAAATCGAACATCCCACACATGCGAGTGAATGTTGTGTTATGCAATGTTTATGAGTTTGTGTCTTAATTGTTCCCTCCACAAACCTGATTTCAGCCCGCTTAGAGGGGTAATGTCCCTCATCGCTCAATGTAGGACTCCAGACATTAGTATCGCACGGCCAAGACAGTGTTAGCTCGATTGGAACCTTATCCAAGTCCTTGAACTGGCTTTCCGCTTCTGACTACGTGGTAGTTTCAAAGGTCTTAACTGGGGAAACCAGTTTGGCCAACCCTCCCAACATCGCCTCCTTTGACGGAGAAAGAACGGGAATGGCCGGCAAATCACCTTCTTCGGTACGGATATTCTCATCACCATCGTCGTGAATATTGGAATCCACCCGAGCTCCTGCAGCCTCCTCTTCGATGGAGGGACACAACAGGAAGCACAGCATAGGGCATCTCCCCCTATAGACCCAGAGAAACATTTCCTCCCTCGGCTTTTGCCTCATTTTCTGCTTCATCGTCATTTGGTGCCACTTCGGGAGACCAATCGAGCAGCCCTCCAGAAGCAAACCAGATAGATGAAGGAAGCATCTGTTAGCAGAGAGTGGGCGTCATGAAACCTAAGTCGAACTTCTCTCAGCGCTGCCAAGAACTCAAAATATACATCTTCTCTTGGGATCCAGGATACGAGGGATACTTGTAACATCAGAGCTTCAAGTTAGTCTAGAGATCACAACTTAATTAACTTGAATCACAATCCAATTATGGAATACTTACGTTCGACGAACCATCTTCATAAATCTGGGGGGCACCGAACGTAGAACCAATCATGCTTAAAGTAACACAGCTAGTTCCACACCTCGAGGATCAAGCAAGCGTTGGCTTGTGCCTCCAGCTAAACAAGGGAAGGCACTACAGCAGCTCTCTTCTTCACGCAAAATAGGAACCGAATGTCTTCCTCGGTTGGCTCTACGCCCAAGTTTTCAATGAAGAGAATGTAAGTGGCAAGCAAAAAAGCATATGCGTTTAGATGAAACTGCGTTGTCGCCAACCGAAAGAAGCACAACATGTCTCGAATGAATAGGCAAGATGGGGGCACACACCCGACAATGCACATGTGTCTATTCCATATAGTGTACCCTTCCAGTGGTCTGTGCGCGTTATCCTCCTTTCCCAGAACTAACACCTCATCCCAAGAGATGTCGTACTTCTTGCATATCAATGCAATTTCATCAATTCGTGAGATCACCGAATCTGGCTGATTTTAAAGTATCGCAGCATTAGTCGCCATATCTGGTGCCTCATGGATTCCTTCCTCTTCATCAGCTACATTCTCCTCATTAAGTGGGCCACCGTCTACATTTACTCCCTCTTTCGGGATCACTGGTTCATCCTCATGATCGGTCGAGTGGTGCGATCCTTCTGGATCCCCATCTTGATCATGTATGATGGTCGGACCTACTTTATGATAAGGGAAGGAAGATTCGAAAGGCTCAAGTTTGCTGCCCGTTGGGATGGAGTCGTGAGAAGATCCACTCGATGTGGATAGTAATTCGGCGCCTTCGACTTCCAAGCCTTGCAACCTCCTTGAACTTCTTGGTTCCATTGCAAACTATACTGTCAAGATAGTTGTGTTAGTAAGCACAATGAAATTTGTGCCTTTGCGTTGGTCTAAACTAATGCGGAGTGTGTCGTGCTTGCTACAAGATTACGACAAGAGATCACCGGAATGCGACAATGATTTCCAGTTTCATAAACCTAAGTTATCATTGTCACTAACTAAGACTGTTGAATCCTCGTTGGGTTGCGAATAAAGTCATGGAATTGGCGATTATGTCATATGTCCATAGTCTGAATTTATGATCCCTCCTATGTGCATATATGAATTGTCAATTCAATTGATGCAAGGCACTTGTCAATGCGTTTAACTTCAAAGTTCAAACCGATCGCACGATGTCACGAAGCAATTTGGACTCTCCAACTCAACTGTTGGGAGTTGAAGAAATTCTTAAAGCCTTGGGACATGAAATCTCAAATTTCGTATCCCAGAGCCCCGACATCTTTTTCTTCTCCCACTACCATTACCGATCCCGCAGCACCGTGCCTCTCTTCCCTATTTTCGTCTCGCACCTGGGGAGGAGAAAACCTTCATCAAGTCCTCGGATATGATTTTTTTTTTACATCCCCGGACTTGGAAATTTTCTGCAACCCACCAACATACGAAAACCGGTTAGCCACCATGGGATATGAAGACCAATTCGTGTCCCCACGCTCCTCTTCCACAAAATTCTCGCACCTCCCCTCCTTTTATATTTTCGTATCCCGCCCAGGGAGAAGAAACTTCAACCAAGTCCCCGTATACAAAAGAGTTTTTCGTATCCGTGGACTTGGAGTTTTCTTCAACCCACTGAGATTCGAAAATCAAATAGATCCCACGAGATACGAAAGTCAATTCATATCCCTATACCCTTCATCTTCCTTCAGGCCAGATTCGTACTTTGCCCCCCTTTCTTCCACTAGGTCTTCTTCCGCTGACTTTGTACTCCCCATCTACATCTTCTTTTGAGGCATCATGCTTCGTCGTCACCATCAACATGGTTGTGAAGCTCCGCCCCCTTCTCCACCAACTCTAAACACCTCCATCCAACTCCACTACCTTATATGCCAGCAAAAGCCATGGGAGAAAATCAAACCCACCCGAGTTTCAAATCGATGAATAGAATTGTCGGGGTAACGAGGGAGTAGGTGCGGTGTTAGTGGTGGTCTTTGATAGGTTTTTTGGGGAGTTCGAATTCCTGGGGTCGAAAACCTTGCAACCTCTCGAGTACGAAATGAGGCAGAAGAAGGTGGGGGATGGTTTCATGTTCGGTATATATAGGGGGTGAAACGAAGGAAGAAGCAGCGAGGGGAGAATAGAAATTCAACAATCAACAATCTCGAGCTCAGTAAGACCATTTCATTCCAAACTTAGGCTGAGGTCGCGCACACACATTTTCGAAACACCAATTAGCGAGTCCAACTCGAGTCGTCAACCAATTATATGCTTACGGGATTGAACAACTCAGGAGTGTATGCTAAGCGATCGAGTTCACAATTCGATACCATTTTCAAAAACTAACTTTCGCGATCACATGCCAGAAATTTGACTCCCCAATTACATGTACTTATAAATTTAGATCATGTCACGCAAAATCACGTATAAACGTGTGAGTGCGAACATGGCGCCATGTCGACAACGACCCGTTCACGTCCCGACGTAAGTGAAAGTCAACTACTAATGTTTGATTTATTGAGTCAACAAGAATTAGGCATTTGCTCGAACAACATACAGGATCTCCAGTTCAAGTAATCAGGATTCCCGACTAATCTAGAACTTCATACTCGCATTGGAGAACTTTGATAAAGCAAGTCGCAACAATAGAAAGGTCACGAACAATCGCTCAACTTAGCTTAGAGATTTTTTCAACTTCCAAAAATGCTCGACTCAACTCAAAGCACATTATGTCAAGATAAGGTGTACTTTGGGGGGAAAGTGTTAACCGACCTTTTGGCCTGGTTCCCAAAGACAACTTGATCCCACGCGACTCAGGCCATCGAGCGACCAAATAGCTCGAAGCGTCGCCAAGATAGTTAGGAACAAAGCCCGTGAGAGGTCGAACAAGTGTGATCGTCGTGATCCGTCAAAGCTACTCATAACCGGGTCAACACTCAGAACTAGCATAAGTCCACCGATCCCGCTTTTAGTATCCTAGAGCTCCGCCTCCTAAACCTCAACGACTCCACAAAAATCCTCCAACCTGATTTCGTACCCCGCCTAACCAACTCCCGAACTCGGTATAGTGGAAGACAAAATCCGGATACGAAATGGCGATACACGAAGCACATGGTTCTATAGAAAAGTGCTAAGTGTTGGGATTGGTACTTTCGGATACAAGCTTCCAGATACGAAAAAGGGAAAGCTAGGGATCAAAGATTTAGAGTTTTGGAGCGGCTCTAGAAAAGCACGCCTCTGGAAATGTACCGATTGAGGGACAAAAACCGTGCAGCAATCGCCCACTTTCTACCTTCTCCTACCTACTCCACTACCTACAAATACCCCCTATCTGCTGTGTTTTCTGGACTGGCATTTGGATGATTTAACATATTATGAAGGTTTTCTAGATATTAGACGCCATTAAAGCATCTTGGAGCTTTGAGGAAGAAGAAGTAACTTTTTCTCAAGGCTTGGGACTTCCGGACAGTAAAGGAACTTTGGAAACAAGGACTATATAGAACGTAGTCAGTAACATTTCCTTCGTAAACAATTGTGATGATGATGTCCAACATTGTATTTCTTCACTAGTGAATAAAATCGGCGAAGTTTTTAAGGGGGACATAGGTTCAATCCGAACCGAACCACTATAATACAGTGTTCACTACTTTTCCGCACTTTTTCCTTACGCGAAACTTCATTCTCATTTAGTCAAGAATTCTTGGGTCTTGAACAGATCTTCAAACTAGATGTGTGTTCAAACCAGATGAAGAGCATACAAGCTTCATCATTGACAACAGAACCTACTCCTATAAAGCTATCCCCTTAGGTTTAAAGAATGCCTGACAAAAATATCAAAGGATGATGTTTAATGGACAAATTGGCTGAAACATGGAAGTTTATGTAGATGAAATTTTGGTCAAATCGTTGAAGGTATAAATCATCTAAAGGATATTGAGGAAATGTTTGAGGTAATGAGAAAATATCAGATAAAGTTAAATCCTCAAAAGTGCCATTCTGGGATCCACTCAGGGAAATTATTAGGATATATTATACGTGAAAGAGAGATAGAGGAAGTCTCGCACAAATCAAGGCAATCAAAGAAATTGCCAAGGCTAAAACAAGCAAAGATGTAACGAGCCTTAATGGAAAAGTGGAGGCTTTAAATAGATTTATTTCAAAGGCTATCGATAAGTGTATGTTATTCATCGATGTAATTAAAAAGAAAAAGAATTTTGAGTAGGGAGAAGAATGACAAAGGGAAAATCCAAGAGTTAAAAGATCATTTGGAGAAACCACCTGTTATGTTAAGTCTGAAAGATGGGGAAACTTATATCTTTATATGGTAGTTTCGAAACATGTTGTCAGCTCGATTTACTACGAGAAAATAACGGAACCCAGCTTCCTGTTTATTAAGTAAGTTGGAGGCTAAGAGACATCGAAACCCACTATCCAATTATAGAGAAGTTTGCCAATGGATTAATCCAAATTGCCCGAAAGCTACGGTCATATTTCCAAGCACATCTGATTAAGGCTTTAACTAACTTATCCCTTAAACAGGTTCTTAACAAGCCAGAAACCTTAGGAAGGCTTGCGAAATGGGAAATTGAGCTTTGTAAATATGATATTGAGTATAAACCTTGGACGGTTATCTAAGGCCAAGCTTTAGCAGATTTTGTAGATGAATGTACTGGATTTATGGAAGAAAAATCAAATGGGGAAAGGGCTTTAAGCCAAATTGGTAATTATTTGTTGACGAATCGTCTAATAAGCAAGGCACTGGAGCATGATATGTCATTATAACACCGGATGGACATCAACTACATTATGCTATAAAATTGGGTTTCCCCGCAAAAAATAATGTGGCGGAACATGAATTTATAGTCGTAGGACTAACCTTGGCAAAGCAGTTCAAAATTCCATAGATCCAAATTTTCAGTGATTCTCAACTAATGGTAAACCAATTCAAGAAAATGTTCCAAACAAAGGATATGAAGCTATCTCTGTATGTTAAGAAAATATTAGGAATGTTGGTGGTTTTTGAAGATTTCTTGATACATCAGATTCCAAGAGGAGAGAACTATAAAGTGGATTTTTGGCTAATTGGCTAGCTCAAGTGGAGCTCCGGAAAGTCGAATGGTCCCTATCGGATATCAGGTAATGCTAAGTATTGAGGAAAAAGAAATTGAATAAGGAAAAAAATCTTTGGTACTGGCTAGATCCCAGGCAAAGACCCAAATAGAAACTAAGAAAGATATAAGTCAAGGAATTTCAACTGAAACAGAAAGCCCATTCAGGAATAGTAACGAAAGCAACTGGATGACACTAGTCCTTGAATATTTGAGTGATGATACATTGCCTATGGATAAGACGAAAGACAGAAAGTGGAAGGCCTTGGATTTTATTATTTTGGATGGAATCATATATAAGAAAGGCTATGCAATGCCATATTTGAGATGTGTAAATTCTTAGGATGGGTTAAAGTTGCTAAAAAAGGCACACTATGAGTTCGGCAGGGACCACTCTAACGGAATAAAATTGGCTAACAGGGTAGTTCGAAAAGGATTCTTCTGGCCATAAGTGACTAAGTAGGTCATCGACTTGGTTAAAAGATGCGGTAAGTGTCAATGCCACTGTAAGTTCCCTCGCCTACCCCCAACTCGTAACGAGCTTGTGGCCATTTGATGTATGTGGAATAGACTTTGTTGGACATCTACGTGTGAACAAACAAAATAGTAAATAATACTACGAAAAATTAATAGTCGGATTCGGTTCTATCCGTGCTGAGTTTTGATAAAACCATGACGAACCCTTATAGTGACCGGGTTGAACCTAGGTGGTAAAAGGTAAATCTCGTACACGAGTTAATATGACAAGTTCAGATAGGGCTCAGGTCAAAACTATTGGCATACATACTAGTAGCATCTAAATAAAAATATTCTCTTTTTACTAGTTTATGTTTCTTACATGCATGTGTATGTGTTTAATAGTTATAATAAATTTGATGTCACACTTTTTTTGCATAAACGTGAACTGCCGAACATTTCTCTCTATCTTAATATCACTAAAAATATGATATAACTTATTTTACAATTTTAAAATTCGATTTGTTGAATATGACCAAATTTTAACATCTCTTAATAAATCTATGATAATAAATAAATAAATATATATATATATATTACCAAAATTTAGTATTGCTTAAAATATAGGATCTAACGTTCTTTTTCAAATTCAAAATTTTATTCTATACGTGTTACCAAATCTAATACCACTTAAAAGTAAAAATTAACGAATAAGCAATTCATAAAATATATAGGTAAAGTCTAAAACATGTATCTATAAATTCGAATTGTCCATCTACAAATATGTTCAAATCTTGATATCATTTGAAAATGTGATCTAATCAACAAAGTTTTTTTTGCTAACTGAAAAAGTCATTTACAAATACTATCAAACTATCAAATCTTAATATTACATGGAAACATGATTTATGAAATAAATTATAACTAATAATATATACTTTGTATCTTTATTAATAGTTGTAATAAATTCGATGGTACACTTTTTTTGGTCTCTGTTTACAAACGAATTTTCTGTCGAATTAGAAAATCGTCAAAAATATATCGTAATAAAACTGCAAGTGCAGTGCGTGCAATTATTAGTACGGGTCGATCCGCAGGGAAAGATATAACTTCAATCTTACTCAATCAAATTAAACAAAATTTTGAATTGGTTTAACTATTAAAAAACTAATGAAAACTATAAACCAAGTTAAGAGCTAAAAATGAGATTAAAGAGCAATTTATAGGTAAATCTCTCTACAACAAAAAAGATGTATTACAACGGGCAATGCCCGTTGTAATAGGGCTTTCACAGCGACCCGCCCGCCCGCTGTCTTAGGCTATATTGTAATATGTACTCTTTTACAGCGGGCAAAGAACGTGGTAACAGGCGGTTGTAATAGACTTTTTACAACGGTCTTATTATGTTGTTGAATGTTCCTTCAGTGGAATATGAGCCAGTTATAATATTTTTTGCAACAGGTGTTGACCATTGTAATATCATATATAAAAAAGTTCTTCAAACATCGTAATTGCCTTTATTACAAGTGATTTTTCCCACTGTAATAAATAATTTTGCAACTTTTTTTGCCCGTTGTAACATGTTGCTATACAATTTTACTATACGTTTGGACAACGTACTATTTTCATTGTGAAATTTAATTTAACAACTTAATTTTTCCATTGCACTATAATTACGAATAAAAAAAATTGTTGTAGCAGCCACGAACCATTAACGTATACCATTCACATAGCACATACAGAAAAGATTAGATAAAACACCACCTTCCAGAAGACTTTGATAAGTTTCCGTAGTCATAATATTCACATCCCAAAAGGTTTAGATAAGTTTACATAAGTCATAATATTCACATCCCAAAAGATCGGATAAGTTTCCATGACAACCACACAAAACATTAAGTGTCATAATAGTAGGGGCTACTAATATAATATATATTACTTACTATTGTACTAGACTAAGGAGATGAAGTCCTTGTGCCACGCCACTACTGATCCAACAGACTCCTTGATAGTGTCCATCTCTGAATTTGACCTAAACAGAAAGGCGTCTGGTTCCACTGCAACATTCACCCATACCTTCCAAGCATCTACTCCAAGCTTAACGAAATGCACTGAAGCATCAGGATCATTACTTGCTATCGTCCCCTCTGCTATTACGTTCTTATGCCATCTCAACAACTTGCACTTCCTTTTCACCAAACCATCTACAACAACCTGATCAACTTGAATATGTAGATTGTTACTCGAGCGGCACGACTGCAAGAAAAAAATAAGCAGTTTTTAATAGTTACCCCACACTCAGCATCCTTTCTCATATGCTTAAACGCAAGTAGTTCAACAAATTGACAGAAAGTGCTCACAGTACCAAAATAGTAATACTCATACTTTAATGTGTTTTATTTATAGTATGATGCATTTTTCGGGTTTATTAGCGTGACCCAAACAAAAATCATACATGTGATCAATTATTTTGCTAGCATTAACTTGTTAATTTGGTGTTCAAGAACATGTTCTTAAAAATGGTGACCAGTAACAAGTTTTAGATCAGTAATCTGGAAAGGTCTATAACTTACACAAAAGAGATCGAGTCTCTCATAATTCAAACGTGATTTGCAGCAATTTTAACCCCAAAGGCAGAGAGGATAAAACAGTACTTCAAAACATACACACTGTATAGAAAAATGAATTAATGGTTTCTTATTTGCGGCCTCTACATGTTGGATTTCATCAAATAAAGGTGGAAATACAATTAATGTGCACTGGTGATATACACGTAAACGTGTATATTTTATCCGCTTATTTATCTTGTTTTCCCTTTAAAATAATTGATATTGTGTATTTATAGCAGTGTTTTCAAATTGTTGATAAAAAGCATGGTTTAGAGCATTTGATGGATAAAGCATGAAGAATTTGCTTAAAAAGAGTGAAGTTTGAAATTACTAAAACTTGAAGAGTTTAAAACTTGAAGAACGGTTGCAAATAGAGTTCAGTTAGGTAGATTTAGCTCACTAAAGACTCATGATGCATTCACATTGGCTCATTTTAGCAAGGCCTCTCACTCTACATCTGCGTCACACTGGCTTATGTGTTATTTGGGCTAAATCTTTAGTCCCACATTGTGTAATTATCCAATTAGTCTTTGTCATATCAGCTATAAATACACTGTATCTCCTTCATTTGTAATTACATTGCGTTTTATTCTGTAATCCTTCTCTTAGAATAAAATCATTCTTCTTCCTTTCTCTTTACTTTTTATTGTAATTTATTTACGCTGTTTATTTTATTTTTCTCTACTTCTTAAGCTATGTCTAGCTAATCTCCTTTAATTAGGGGGTGATGATGCTTAGATTTGATTCGATATGAATCACATAGACAAAGAGATTAGAACTTCATATATATATATATATATATATATATATATATAGATCTAGATCTGAACCAAGGGTTTGATATGAACCTTCATATTCTGTGTCGTTTAAGAGATGCTCCTTCACAGGGTATATTCGAGTTTGATCTAACGTTTATCAGATTTAGATCTAACATTTAGGGTTTTAGAAATAATAGTGAATCTGTCCTGATAGCCTATGGTTGGTTAAGAGCTTGCTCCTGCATAGGTTATACTTGTTGGTATTCACATATTTGTTTCTAGAAACCTAATTATCGTTGACTCATGTTTGTGATAGAAACATGAATTAGATCTGATTACTCTGTTTGGTTATTAATTCATGTTAATTTAATCTATGTCATTGCTCCCTAATTGCTTTCTTTAATCATATAAAACTCTCTTTCATTTAATTTCTGTTATTTTCTGTGTTTTCAACCAATCAAAATTCTGGAATAACTTGATTGGATCTACTAGTTTAAATATTTTTGGTCCTAGAGTTCGACACCCTCTACAACAATCCTTGTTGTTTAGGAAAGCCAAACAGATTTTACAGTTGTTTAATTTGTTTGCAAACAAATTTTGGCGTCGTTGACGGGGACCAAAATAGTTTTTATTACAAAATCCTTCAAGTTATATTTTTATTTTTATTATATTTTTTTTCCTTTATAAAAAAAACACAAAAATAATTTATTTATTTATTTTGTTTCCTTTTGTTTTCTAGTATAGATAGGGAAAAAAATCTTGTTAGTTGATTTGGTATTTGATATGTGATAATCTACCAAATAAGAGAAAATAATAACTTGCAAATTTAGTTTGATTTCTTTCCTTTTTACAATCTCCTTTTATTTTACTTTCATTTCTTCTTTTACAAGTTTTCAAAAAAAAATTACAAAAGATTTCTTTTCTTTTAGACAGTCTTCTTCTTCACAATTAGCCTTCTACTTCCATCAATCCATAGCTTCACGCCAATTACCGTCCATACTTGCTACCATACCTAGCCAACAATCACCAACCTTCCATCTACAAACTTTCACAGTCCCACTTATTCAACCGATTCCTACATCTACACCTGCCATTAACCCCATACTCAACGCAAAACCCTACTGCCTTTGTCACATAAGTCTACCACAAACCACTTCCCAATGCTACCATCTTTACTGCATCAACATTCATAACCAAAGCTTCATTTGCCAAAACGCCTCAGCCTCCTCAACAAACAAGTTCAACAAGAGCCTGCCCCACAAACTTCACGTTCAACAAGTTGCCACCAACCTCGGCCAAAAACCAACTTACGTTCATCTTCTGCCTTCATACCTCAACAGCAACAACCAGTTCTGTTCAACCAAAATCCAACTTCATGCTCAAACCAGGTGAACCATACCATCCTCTTCCTCACATCACCCATTAATCTTACCACACCAAACCCATATTCATCAACACCTCGTAGAAAGCCACACAAAAAACCCATCGCTACCCCGAGATCAATCACCAAAAATCGCATTTCAACAAACACCTCCGTTCAATACATCTCCCTCACCAAATCTCAAATCCCCAATCGCACATCCTGAAGCACAACTTCGCGCCAGTAACCAATTTGAACCCAAGTCCAACAATGTCTCAATTCTCACGCAATAGCATCCCAAGCTCCATACACCCCAATTCGAAGAACCAGCCTTTCCCCTAAATTCAGACCAACCTCCTCTCCCAAAAGCTACAGACCACACCTTCAAAAAACCCTGCTTCAATTCATCCATCCACTTCAATTCCCTCATCGCAAAATACCACGTCCATCAACTACAAGCCTAAACCCCTTCATTGACCAAAAACCGCCCACTTCAAATTGCCTCCTGCCACACAAATCTGTTGTCTATCAACATCAACCTCAACCAGTTCCCTCTCGAGACCCTCAACCGCAACCTAACTGCTCCCCAATTCCCTCTTCTTCTCGATCGCCGAGAATCTCAAAATCAGAATTGCAAACTGCCGTTTAATCTCTATTGCTTGAGAGCAGTGGTCGGTTAACTTTTGGACAGGGTTAAATTGTAAAGACCCGGAAATTCCCGCTCTTTGAATTGACCATAAACCACACAGGTCTGACCCAAAGGTTGGAAATCTTCGAATACTTTAACTTTGGGAATACAATACATCAGAACAAATAACAAAAGACTTTTATAACATTATAATAACGTTACATCAGAGTACAGAATATCAGAGTACATCGAATAAATATATTACAGCGGAAGATAAATTACAGAAGATTTAATACATTAAATAAAATACAGTAAACAGCGGAAGACTACTAAGCTCTGGACACAGCTTTAGGCTTCGATCCAGGATCCTGCTAAAAGAATAGATATCTGCAAAAAGCTACTCGACTGCCCGTGTGGAAAGAGGGCACCCGAGTTTGCAAAGTGAAACAAACTACAGGTCAGTCGTGGGACTGGTGTGAGAATTCTTAACTAGTTTAACTAATAGTGATAAGGCAAATCCAAGGACCACGCCGCTAACGCGGAACGGGTTTACTCCAATGGATTGCCGTGCATAATAAAGTAAATCGTTAAACAACGCAGTGTCTTTTTGGAAAAATGAAACCATTATAAGACCCAAGTCCCATCACATAATGCAACGCACACCAGAGGATAGGGTTTTACCTTATAATGGTCAAAAGATGATAAATACGTAAATCGATATTATTATTAGTGTGTATATGTATGATAAATATTTCAATCATAATGTATCAATCATAGACGGCATAGTACCCCATCCTACTATGTCGCCATACTAGTTCTACAATCAAAACCGCAAGGTCGTATTGGAAATTGGATTTCCATCATGAGTCGAGGCTAGGGGAAAGCTCCTCTCCGATTCGAGACACTCTAGCAAATGCCTCAGGATCCCCCGCAGTGAACCCTTGGATCTTCAGGGCCGGTCCCCGCCTATGGGCAGTGGATTAGTTATGCCTGAACACACGCTTCCCGGTCCCTTTGGACCTATAATATGACCACCAACGGCCTATAAAAATAACGAGGCGCCTCAAAATCCATCATCCACATAAGTAAAATGTCAGCGCTTGTAGGTCCCTGACATCACTCTAGCTAGAAAGAAACGTGTGCACTCCCTGCAGTCCGTATCCCGTTTTTGACTCATACCGGGGTGTGAGGCTCGCGAAGTCACGCTATACACAAAGCTACGCCTAAACAGGCCGTGCTTTGATCATCAACCACAAGGCCTGCTTTTCAACAAAAGCCTTGATCAATGCATCTTAGCATGCCACATTGTTAGTCCATACTATACCATTGATTTCTGCCAATATATAACCTCTAAGCTCATATGTCTCAGAGAAGGGTGTTAACCACCAAGCAGATATGTATTAACAGAGATCAACGAATGTAATATAAAGGACTACAACGTCAGACAAACATTCCATTTATAAACTTATGCTCTGGGTCTGAGCGAAAGTCAAATCCGTACAAATCAACACTACGCCCGGATAACTACCATCTTAGCCCCGTCTTGGGAGCAAATCAATCAAGAACCTCAACGCTAGTTACCCATTCGATGTGAAGATCGTCGGTCTTCAATCGCCGTCTTCAATTCTTAGATTTAAAACATCGTATAATCATTTGAAATGAGATTGAACTCGGTCTTCTCAAATGATTCTCGCATATATATATATATATATATATATATATATATAATTTGAAAACATTTCATATCGTTATTAATATTTGATAACAACATATCGCTGTTTTTATTTATATAAAAATAGCCTAAATTAATTTAACGACGCTTCGGGTAAATGGGCGACCCTGGCGTTGTTTTCAACCAAATTTGATTTACACATATTTTGAAATCTAACCGTTGGATTTTGGCGAAATTTATGTCATTGGAAAGATCTTCCCAAAGCGGTCCAAACGGCTCCAGTTTTGGGAAAATCCGACGGTCGGATCTCTCTGTATAACCGTTTAAAGTTACGATTGCCGATACGCGAACTGCCTCGCGCGTTCCGTTTAATTTATAATTTATATTTATATATATAAATATAAATCGTTTGACTATTCCAATTTCAAAAGTCTATTCTTTTTATCGCATCTAAAATGACGATAAAAATATCACTTTTAATAACTCTGTTTCGCTTACACTAAATGTAAATAAATTATACCTTTTTCTATATTTTGTTTTATTTACCTAAATGTAAATAAATTATATCTTTCTATGTTTTAATTTATTTACCCTAAATGTAAATAAATTACATTCTTTTTCTTACCCTATTTATTTACCTAAATGTAAATAAATATATTCTTATCTTTTTCTTACTTATTTACTTAAATGTAAATAAATGTTTTACTTTTACTTTTGTTATATTTATTTACATTAATTGTAAATAAATGTATCTAATTTCTTTTCATATTTACTTACACTATTTGTAAATAAATGGTTTCAATTTCCTTTGCAAATCCTATTTACATAGCAAATGTAAATAATTGTATTTCTTTAATTCTTTTCTAATATTCCCTTTTAACATAAAAAGAATATCTTATGTTAGTTCTTTTCTAACCTTTCTTTTTATTATTTACATAAGAAAATGTTAATAATAACTATTTACAAATTGGTTCTTTTTATTTACATAAGAAAATTGTAAATAAATCCTATTCATATAATTATTCTTTTAATCTTTTTTATTTACATAAGAAAATGAAATAAATACTTATTCACATAACTATTATTTTTATTCTTTTTATTTACATAGGAAAATGTAAATAAATTTTAATTCACATATTTGTTCTATATTTCCTATTTATTCTTAATTACATAATATGTAAATTTCTTCCTCATAATTTTAATTACATAAAAATGTAATTTTATTTCTTATAATCTTAATTACATATAAATGTAATTTTCTTTACAGTGTAAAACATATTCTTTTAATTACATATAAAAATGTAATTTAAATAATCTCTTATTTATCTAATGTAAATATATATGTTTTATTTATTTACCCTAAATATTTTGAAGTAATTTACATATGCTTTAACCTCTCACATTGGATAGGTATTGTTGTGATTACTGGACAGCCGGGCGGGTCCGGGCAAGTTTACATCACAACTCAATCCAACCTCGGATTAAGCATTATTTTTCTAATTTATTTACCTAAGAATACGCTAATGTTTTCTAATCAAGTTTTGATATTTTTATATTTAACAAAATGAATATTTTGTTTCTCAAGATTTTCTAATTAACAAAATGAATATTTGTTTTCAACTTATGTAACCTTTTAAGACTAAAAATATTATTTCTTATTTCTAACCAATTGACAATGTAATAATGTCTATTTACTACTAACGAATTGACAATGCGATAATGTCCATTTACATTTCCAACTATATGACCATCAAAAATGTCCTTTGTAATATTTCAACTAATTGACCATCAAAATCACCTTTTAATTTAAATGAAAATGACGGTGAAGAATGTCTCTTTTCAATATTATAATGAAAATGACGGTTAAAATGTCATTTTAATATCACAAATAAATGACGGTAAAAAGGGTCATTTTTAATATTACAAATAAAGAAAATCATTTTGTTAAATATGGCACTAGATGTATATCTTTTATTTTAACAAAATGCCTATTTTGTTTTACACCATTTTCTTGTATTGTTAACATGTTGTACATAAAAGATAATTTATTTTCTAAGATATATTTGTGTTGAAAAACACAAATAGAAAGATAATTAATTTACTAAGTTATACTTGTGGTGATAAATACAAATAAAAAAAAAGCAATTCAATTTTAGTGTTATTATTTGTGTTGGGTACACAAATAAAAGAAGTAATTCATTTCAATGTTAATATGTGTGTTGAGTACACAAATAAAAGAAGTAGATCATGTTTTGATGTTGTATTGATAAACTAAATCAATACAATAGAATGACAAGTTTTAAAGTGACAATTCATATTTTGATGTTGTATTGATAAGCTAAATCAATACAATAGAATGACAAATTTTTAAAGTGACAATTAAATGGTTATACATTTGTTTACCTCTTTTATGTGTTCTAACAACGTATAAAAGAATATTTTATACGTTCACCAATTTTCATGCATTCTATTATCATATGAAGAATATTTCTATGTTAACACATTTTCTATACACATTAATGACAAATAAATGAATGTTTATTTATAACTAATTTCCTATGTTTTCAAATATCATATAAATTGATATTTTAACTAAAAGTCTATTTTTGTTTACACAAAATATTCTAACTAAAAGTCTGTCTTATTAAATTTTGTCAATGTAAACAAAATGAAAATCTTGTTTGATTCTTTCATTGAAAACAAAAGTGAAATGAATTTTGTTTATATCTTTTTAATGCAAACAAAAATGAATGTTGTTTATATCTTTTTAATGCAAACAAAAATGAATGTTGTTTATATCTTTTTTTTTATGCAACCAAAAATGATACTTTTTAATGCAAACCAAAAATGAATCTTTTTTTTACTGCAAACAAAAATAAATTTTGTTTATATCTTTTAATGCAAACAAAAATGATACTTTTGTTTGCTACATTTTCTAATCTAGCTTAGTAAATAAAAATGATAATTTTATTTCTAACATGATATACTTGTTTTATCTATTTTATAACAAACGTGATATATTTGTTTTCCTCTATTCTCTAACAAACATGAACATATTTGTTTTGCAAATCAGAAAGAAAGGTCTAATCTTTAACTGTTTTATGGATCTACATACACGTCCCAAAACAACGCAATACAGATCTAAAATTCATACATCATTAATAATCAACCATGAATATTCCAAAAACAACTCAATCCATACAATAATCCAATCCAAACATAAATCATCTCAGATCTAAATTTATTTACAAACAACTATTTAACGGTGATAAAATAATTAATTAAATTAATTAAAAATAGAAATTCTCACATATACAGATTTATTATTTAAGAAAGATGATTAAATTAAATTTAATTAAATTAAATTCAGAATATCTCACCTTGATTATAATTCTGAATTTCCAACATGCTCTAAACAAGTTCCAGTCTGTACCATCATGTAGAGTTCGTTCATGCGATCCCAACGCACTTTGTTAAGAAATAAGACTGCTCTTCTTCCCCTGTGCACCGTCCAGGTGAACTCGGTGTTCCATCAAGCTTCAAAAAAACCCCTAAAGTCGGCGCCTTCTTGGCTGAAATTATCTCGATCCATTAACAATTAGAAGATCATGCCCGTTCAGTTTGTTAAGCTTAAATAGCTCTTCAATTTAGTGTTAGGAGTTTCAAAAATCATGGCTTAGATTAGGAGATTGAATCGATTTAGTTTGGAATGAAACAATGAAGGGAGGAAGGGGAAAGAAGAAATAAGAGAAGGTATATTTAACGAATGAAAGTATATAAATGGAATAAGATGCGTAAAAAAGAAAATGAGGAGAAAGAAATTAATATGATTAAGGGAAAGAAATTAAAGAATAATGCAAAGAAATGAATGCGTATTTAATAGTTTAACACTAATTATTAGAAAGTTTGTGACTTTCTAAATTTCAAAACACATAATATTAAAATTTTGAGAATTTAAGAAACATTCTCATATGTATAGACAAGTATAAGGAAAAGAAAATAGATAAAAATACGCATAGGTAATGTTGAAAGTTTTTATATAAAAAAAATCTGAATTTAAACAAAAAGGTATAAAAGATAAGGGAAAAACATATATACATGTATATGGTTTGTTTTTGGAGAGAATAAGTACTGAATTTAGAGAAGAAATTAATAGTATGAAGGAAAATAAATGCTGATTAATGAAAAAATAGATTGGAGCAAAGAAGGTAGTGTATTTGAAGAAAAAGAAAAAAAAAAGAAATAAATGATGCATTAAGGACAATGAAGAGGGAAGGCATTTAAACTCTTGAAACTATTCACATTTCGTATGTTATGCATTTCAAAGAAAATGAATTGCTGACAAATGAACCTAATACAATTTTATTTAATTATTTTCTAAATTTAGCTATATCTCATTTATTGATTTTTAATTTACATATACAATTCTTTCCTAATTTATTTCCTATTCTTAGTCAATCAAATTATTAAATTTAACCCTTTTATTTCTAGCTTAATCAGATTTTTTTTTTCAATTACGCAATTATTATGCGTTTATTTCCGTTTCTATCCACATTTATGTACCCTTAATTACACCATCTATTATAGTAGAATTTCATACCTAATTTGCTAATTAATACCTGCTATGATTTCCTCTTCATATGTTTTTATGTTACAAAGAAAATGTAAACTTTGCTATATTGTATAGAAAATGTATTCTTTTACCATTACAAAGAAAAATGTAAACTTTATATGTAAACATGTTTTATGTGCCTACATGAACGTTTGATTTTTTTTAATAAGTATATTAATTAATACATGCCATTTCAGAACTCCTAAAAGGGGAAGATAGAGAAAGTGTAGTTATTCCTTTTCATTAACATGCAGCTCTTATTTATTATAAATAAAAATGAATGTTTTCTCTTTTACAAAAATGTAAAAAAGAAAATTTACTGAACTCAACTCTCTATTAATTATAATATGATTTTGATGTAAGAACAAACCATTTATTTCTTTACATGTAAAAAGAGTAACAAAAATATATTTTATTACATGTAAATTATATACGCTTCGTATTCACATTAAAAAGAATATTTTTAATGTAAAAACATATTTAATATATTTTCTTTCTTCCTATTTTCTAGCAGGTATTTTCTAGCAATGTTAAAAATAATATTTTCAACACTTCTATATTTTCTAACATATGTTTCACTTCAAATAACATAAATTTTAATCGTTATTATTTAAAATAAATCATGTCAAATATTAAAAATTCATTAAAATTTCTAAAGTAAAAATTTTAAATTGGCCCCAAAATTCAAGGTTATTACATAAATTTTGTTTATTTCACCAACGGCCTTTGAATTCGCAGTCTTCTTTCTCCTTTTTATTTTTCTTTCTTTCTGTTGAGATCTCGTTTAAGTTCGTCGGTTAATTTTTGTTTTAAGAAGGTATTAGGAAGCGGACTTTCGTTCGTTAGTGGGCTTGGTTCAATTCCATGCTCGTGGGCTGATTAAATAATTTTATTTTTATTTTGGTTTAAATAGTTTTCTTTATATCTTTCTTAGGTCTTAAAAAAAATTGGTGAAATTCTTGATTTTGCATAGGGTTTGACGGCTTTATGTATAGCGTTTAGTTTTGCTTTTGTTTTCTGTCTTCACATTTTTTTTCTTTCCTTTCCTTTTCTCTTTCCAATTTAATTTTATTTTGTTTAGTTTGTGATAATTTGTTCTAGTTTTCCCATCTCTCTTTAAAACAGAAAAGAAAAATCAATTCAAAGGATTAAGAAAGAATTCAAGCAAAAAAAGGAATTCAGAATTCAAGCAAAGCAAACAAATTAGCAGAATTATTGGAGCGGTTGCACACCAAGTGGGGTGTGAACACGCTAGCACTACTCAGTTGCACTGGACGGACTGCCGATCTCAGTGAGAATTCTCTAAACTCTACAGGGTTTGCTGTTGCTTGAAAAATATTGAAATTGCTTGCAAAAAATTTCTACAAGTGCCGCGACTTGCTTGTAAAAAAATTAATTCTGCAATTTATTATTTTATGACTGTCTATGATGGATTATTTTGTCTGTTGATGTATGGCTAGAAATTTTAATACGAACTTGGGGTAAATTGAAAATTTTGTTTTTAAAATAAATTATTTTTGAAATCAAATCGAGGATTCCCTAAAGCTCATAGAACAAAATATTTGTTAAATTGACAATTAGGATTGATACTCTCTAAGGTGTCTAAGGAACGGCAGAGTCTCGAACTCAAACAGGTTCTTAAACCTTCAGTTGTGTTTCTACGGTGATTCTTGGCACACTGATAACTCATGTCCGAACCTGGCATGGAGTTGTATTCATATAATCCAAAGTTGTTAATTTTAACGCATTTTTTAAGAGCTTCTTTAGAGTCACAAATTTTGAAATTGATTTTTTGACAAAAAAACTCTCTTCCTCTAGTACATGCGTGCTTGCCCATGTGCAACCAAAATTACAATTCTTTTCAAAGTTTCAATGATTTTTGTTATAATTCAAATCAGAATGAATTTTGGAGCTGAAAACTTTTCGAATAATTTCCATAAATCTCATCAAACGGTTACGCCCTAATATGAAAAACGTCATTCTACGATTGAGGAGAATTTATCTAAGGCGCGTCAACTTTTAGCGCAAATAGCTAAGAAAGGTGCTGAAAATCAAAACAATTGCAACACGGGTTTTAATGAAATTTTTGAAAACCAAAATGAATTTCATAATACGAGTGGATGTCAAATATTGGTTATCGAATATGAAAAATGTGTTGTGAACAAGCCAAATTTTTGGCGATGTTGGTTTTGGAAAATAAATAATGGACGACTTCTAAGAGATGAGGTGGATGAATTTTTAAGGTCAACCAGTGAGGAACACATAGGAACGACGAATCTAAAAACGACATTTTGAAGTCTAATGTGTCTACCGATTTTATTGAAGAGGGCCTGAATGAAATTGATCAATTAATGCATGAAATTTGGATTTGTCACGGGGAAATCAATGAACGGGCGCGAATTTTAGATGAAAAACAAGATTCTGAAAATAAATATATCGAAAACATGCGTATCATCGAAAAACTGGCTCAATACACTATTGAACTTTGGCAAAATCTAGAAAAGTTATTACTTGAGGGAATTGATGACGTTGATGAATTTGAGAATTTCATGAAACTTAGCTGGACTTACATCGAATAGCTAGCTCAAAGAATAACAGATAGCAAACAAAGTTGCACTAGGATAGTGTATCAAATTTCTCTTCTTCAAACTGAAGTTACGAACTTGTACAACAATTTTAAATCCCAATCTAATGACAAACAAGTTTCTGCCAATGCTTCTTTTACAAACAATAATCAGCCAGTAACTCCATCACAACATTACATAATGATTATTGATGATTCTGACAATATGTCTATTGATGAAAATGAAAATTTTGAAAAATCTCTAATGCAAAACACTGATTTCTGTGAAATTGAAATTCAAACTCAAACTAATGCTTCTACTGAAAATTCAACTCTTACTGAAATCGAAATTTTTTAACTAACAACTTCTAAAATTGATGAAAATCTTAGTGAAGTTGTTAAAATCTCAGTAATTGATTTGAGTTTAAATTCTCTTAAAAACAAAGACGTCAATCTTCAATTTGATCTTCCTCTCTCAGATCCGAAAATTTAGCAACTTTAGATTGTCAACTTGAAAGTAAAGACGAAGTTGGCAACAACTGTTTAGGTGAGGGCGACTTTGATGAGCGAAAACTTCTTGAACCGATTGGCGATAATGTCGTTGGGTCTGAAACTGAAAATCAAACATTTGAAAACTTTAAAATTCTTGAGTTTGAAAACAACGAGACTGCTGAATGTGATCTTAAACACAATGAATTTTTTTTTGAAATTGTTGAAACTCCTTGCGACTTGATCGTTTCAAATGAACCTCAATGTGATCACTTGTTTTTCAATGATAAATTTCTACATTATTTGAACTCTTTCAGGAATAACACTATTTTTGAGAAAACACGATTTCAAAATTTACTGAAAATTCATTTGTTCGGTTTTAACTTTAGGTTTACGTATGAACCTTTAGTCTACAACATTTCAAAAGCCAAAGCAAAACTGAACAATATTTCTCAATACAAGCGTGGGGGTAAGAACGATGCACATGTCTCTCAATTTATACATCACCTGAAAAAATCAAACTTTGCTTTTGAAACTTTTGCTGAACCTCGGCTTGACGACCTCTCTTTTGTTGCTACAAAGATTCAATTCGATTTTAGGATCAATTGTTAGCTCAAGATTTTAAAACTAGCAACTCAAACTTTTGAAAAAGAAAAATTTGTTTTTCCAAATCTGAATTGTAATATAAAATCCTTTATGATTTGGTTTTCAGTGCATCAGATGTGTCTCATAAGCTTAGTGAGGCTAATCCATTAGTCCATTGTGGATCGGTTCATCTATTCTATGATTGCGTATTTTCTGCACACGCATCTGGTAAGCCATGCTTACCTACTTATTTTTCTTTCCCTTTCACTAAGATATGTCTGATTAACAACTGTGAGGACACAGTCACACTCAAGTGTGGGGGGGGGATTTACATTACATCAGCAATCAAATTTTATGAACTAGGTCATTCATTGAACAAGGATTAACTTAAATTCATAAATAACACCTTGGTTCCTGTTTGATAAGTTGAATTGTTGGGTGATGGGAATGAACATTATTTATTCATTGAGTCATAATGTGCCTTTTTAAGATGCTAGCTTGGGACTGTGCAGACGTTAGTCGTGTTCTGGAGTAAGCGTGTCAACCCTTGTTATACATGTTAGAATGTGCAAGTAAAAATAATCAAATATACATATATATAATCAAATAATAATGATTTTGCACCTACATTTGTTGGATTTTCTGAGTTCGTTTTCATGCATAATATTATTTTCTCACTCAAATTTTCAAAATCGTAAGTTCTAAAATCCACTTGGCCCAATTAAGGAGAAATGACTCATTGTAGCGTTCTTCTTCGACACCCGACATTATTCAAACCCAAGTTTTAGTCGAATTACATCCATGTTTCGACAATTTTTTCTTATATTGCTATACTTAAGAACCTTGTACTGATTTATTTTAAAAGGTTCAAAAACATCACTTTTTATACCGATATTACACCACCCACTCCGTGCTTGTTTTAATGTAGGATAACCATATACCACATCTTATTTTATATGGGTTATCTATCTTACGAAACTTTGCTTATCATTCCTCTAGGCTTTTATATAACATCAATCCAGACTTGTGTGTTGAATTAGGGTTATAGAAGTAGAGTAAATAGGGCACAAAATTTTCCTTTCATGAAGTGTTGGTTATGATCCTCTTAGTAGAGGAGGAATCAAATAAAAGAATATGCAATATCATTCCATTCCATCTCCACTCATCATTCATCATGCACAAAGAAAAAAAAATGTAATGAAGAGAAAGTCTCGCAGAATAAAATAGTCATTCATCATTCTTGACTATAAAGCATTTCCATTCCATCCACATCCATCATACCGTACTTGGAAGCGAGGATTGTAGTAGAGGAGATGACAGGAACCAAAACGTCTATATGTGCCTTAGTATTACTTTATCTTTTGTAGCTTGAAGTTCAACTAATACACTTGCCCTCTTATCTATAACATTTTTAGAACTTACAAAATTCTCCTTCATCTATGCATAACTCACATCCAATACATTACAGTTACACTAGTGCAAAATTATTCAAAAAAAATGATGAACAAATGATTGGGTACACATTGTCGATGTGTAGTACTTTGGTTGACGCCACGCTCTTAACCTTCAAGGTAATTACAGTGTTATCAAGGAATTACGATTCAACTTGAAAAATTTTATTCATTTTTGCACCAGTAATGGGATGGACAATTTTGGACTAAACCGTTGTTATTGAAGTTAGGTAAAGTCCTTGGAATGTGAATGACCTTAAATATGTTGTTTGATTAATCCGCGTACATAAGACGCTTTGGATTTTGTGTGTAGTATCCGCTGAAAACCCTCACGAGACAACAATCGTCCTACTAGGGACACCTAGGGGTTTAACGGCTTGTTGCATACGCTAAATGCAATCGTGTTTCCTACGAAAATGTGACATATCTTAGTTTAGTTTATTCGAGGACGAATAAAAAGATAAGTGTGGGGGTATTTGATATACACGTAAATGTGTATATTTTATCCGCTTATTTATCTTGTTTTCCCTTTAAAATAATTGATATTGTGTATTTATAGCTATGTTTTTAGATTCTTGATAAAAAGCATGGTTTAGAGCATTTGATGGATAAAGCATGGAGAATTTGCTTTAAAAGAGTGAAGTTTGATATTACTAAAGCTTGAAGAGTTTAAAACTTGAAGAACGGTTGCAAATAGAGTTCAGTTAGGTAGATTTAGCTCACTAAAGACTCATGATGCGTTCACATGGGCTCATTTGCAAGGCCTCTCACTCTACAGCAGCGTTCACACTGGCTTATGTGTTATTTGGGCTAAATCTTTAGTCCCACATTGTGTAATTAGCCAATTAGTCTTTGTCATATCAGCTATAAATACATTGTATCTCCTTCATTTGTAATTACATTGGGTTTCATTCTGTAATCCTTCTCTTAGAATAAAATCATTCTTCTTCCTTTCTCTTTACTTTTTATTGTATTTTATTTATGCTATTTATGTCTAGCTAATCTCCTTTAATTAGGGGCTGATGACATTTAGATCAGATTCAATATGAATCACATTGCCAAAGAGATTAGAACTTCATGTATGTAGATCTAGATCTGAACCAAGGGTTAGATCTGAACCTTCATATTCTATGTCGTTTAAGAGCTATGCTCCTTCACAGGGTATATTCGAGTTCGATCTAACATTTATCAAATTTAGATCTAACATTTAGGGTTTAGAAATAATAGTGAATCTGTCCTGATAGCCTATGGTTATTTAAGAGCTTGCTCCTGCATAGGTTATACTTGTTGTTATTCACATGTTTGTTTCTAGAAACCTAATTATCGTTGATTCATGTTTGTGATAGAAACATGAATTAGATCTGCTTAATCTATTTGGTTATTAATCCATGTTAATTTAATCTATGTCATTGCTCCCTAATTGCTTTCTTTAATCATATAAAACTCTCTTTTATTTAATTTCCGTTATCTTCTGTGTTTTCAACCAATCAAAATTATGGAATAACTTGATTGGATTTACTAGTTTAAATATTTTTGGTCCTAGAGTTTGACACCCTCTACAACAATCCTTGTTGTTTAGGAAAGACGAACGGATTTTACAGTTGTTTACAATTGTTTAATTTGTTCACAAACAACTGGTATAGAAGAAAAGCTATACTACATCATGTAACATCCTCAACGTTTCATAATATTAATCAACTCCTAACTCAAATTAGTCTTTCAAATTTTACATCACAATCACAAAATGTGAATTACAGGTGTGGGAAGACAGCATAATTGAAACAGCACTAGAGGACTTCTACAGTTATGACGCTGACTATTTTGTTAATGCACTAAAAACAAATATTACTGTAAGATGCAGTTCTTATTATTTTAATATTTCATAAAAATGGGGAAAAGAAGAGTGAATTATACAGTGATCTTTTTGTTTCTTCCTGCAGAAGGGAGATTGGTCAAATCAAATTACAAAGTGGGAGACTTGTGATAAGGACTCAACTACATGCCCTGATGTGTATGTGTATTTAATTCGTAGTTCACTACTACTAATTAAACAATTGAGTATGGTGTTTTTGAGATATTATGTATCTGAAATAATATTTGTGCATGTTTCCACAGATATGCAATAGAGGGTTTTATTTTCAACTCATCCTTTGACACATTAATTAAGTGATTAGTTTTGATGCACACTCCTATGTGCGTTTAACCGTATCTGCAACATCATTCAGAAACATAGAATACTTTTTTTGAAACAAAGCATGAGAAGAAATGATATCTAGAGACTTTTGTGATACCGGCAAGCATAATATTAAAATGGCACTATGTCCTCCTTGCACCAAACATGTGAACATAATTTGTTTTTCTCACCAATAACAAGATAAAACTATATATTCTAACCTGAAGAGTTTGAGTATGAGGAGTTTGAGTATGAGGAGTCCCCATTTCCACCATATAATCATCACTTCTTCTCTGTAAAAGTGCAAGAAATGACTCGATGATTCATAAGCACATATCGCATTTTTTAATAACAATCGCTAATTAACTATATATAAACTTACTGTCATAACCAAATTATCTAGCTCGTATACTATAGCCGACAAATGAGTTACTTGATTTTCCAATGTTGTCATTTTTTTTGAATTACTCGAATAAATACCCATTCGAGATGGAAGTACACCAAAACCTAGTCCTCTCACCCTTCCCCTATGTTCATTTCCAAAAACTTGAGAAACCCCATCTCCACTTGCCGATGCTGCTCCATGAGAGCTCTGAGCATTATTGTAGTGTTTTTTTATCTTAGCCTACAAATTAAAATATACTATTTCAAGAAAAACGAAATATGAATAAACTACCACCCATCAATGTTCAACGGTGGTAAATTTATTGCCACTCAGCTCTTAGACATAAATCGGAACATATCTAAAGTTCAGTTTAAAAATATGATGTGAGTCAATAATAGTAAGAATTTGTTTCTATTCTATTCAAAGTTACAGATATAAATCAAGCTGTTATTACATTATAAACTATAAACTTCTATTCTATTCAACAAATTTTAACGGTAGAACCAAGGGAAAAAACTTATGATGCAATCAGCAGCAATGGAATTCGGTGTGTCTCCATTTTTTGTATGGGCTTTGCACCATAGCTCGTCTCTACTAATATATGTTACTCCACTTTCCTTTTTCTGCAATAATAAAATAGTAAGAAGTAGTACCAAAGAAAAAAATTATGTAACGACCTGGGGGATTTGCGACCTTGGTTATCGACATAAACTCAATGTCGACTATTCAAAAGTCGGATATACTGGAACGTTAATAGAAAGAAGTTAGAGGGTGAGAATAGCTAAGATAGAAAATTAGAATAGAAGAAGAAGAACACAACTACAACAACATCAGAGTAACATGAATCTCACAGCGGAACGAATAAAATATATTATATAACATAACTTTGGAATAAAACAGTATCGGTATACAATACTATTATCAGAGTACAACACTTACAACACAACAGAAATAACAATAGCTATATAATCCTGAATCCTTCTACTCCAGCTCTCCAAGTATCTGTAAAATCCTGACTACTTGACTGCCAGTACAAAATTGGGCACCCAAGAGTTTAGGGAAAACAAAACAAAATAAAATCTGGGTTAGTCATGTGACTGGTGTGAGTAAACTTCAAACACTTGGTTTAACTTTTCCAAATCCTTTTCAAAAGCAATGATAATCGTAAGACCGATCCATACATAAATACGGATGGTTTTTACCTTACGATAACCCAAAATATTTCTTAAGATCAATATTTTCTGATATTATAATAATGTATAAATCAAGTAGATAGCAATCTAGTAGAACGCTTTCATCTCACGCTCTACATGGATAATATACAATCAAAAAACCGCGGGCTCTTATTGGATAATGAATTCCCAACTATGACAAGGTATGGAACCACCTTCCGATTAGTGTACTCTAGAAGTGATACACTGGAGTTCAACAAGAACATCTTGTAACTCGGCTACACATGACCGGCCATTCATTTCGCTTGAATGTTCCGAATATATTGTCACCTTACGGTTGGTATACCAACATAACCATTCCCGGGAGATACATAATTGAAAGAAGTAACAAATATGAATATTCTCTAGATGGTGACAATATACCCTACTTGGGTGCGACCCATTTAGCCATGCTGCCTGCCCGATTTCTATCATTTCCCAGTTGATGAGGCTTAAGGTCATAACGTATCTTTTAACAGATCACTCCTTTATTTACTTTGAATGCCACATCGTCATTGTAACAACCCGCAATTTCTGAACCAATTTAAAAAATTTAATTTTGAAGTTTTAATGGAAATTTAATATTTAAAATAATTTATTTTAAAAAAATAACGAAGGAAAATTTATTTAAATCGAAGTTAAAACGAATATATTTATTTTAATTATAAAAGGAGTTAGAAATAGCGCGGTAGTTTGAAAAATTGAATTTGAACTTTGACTGATTGTACAGGATGCAAAACAAATCGGATTTTAATGAAACCAAAAATATTTGAATCTATATAAAAATATATTTCCAACAAATCCGAAAAATCGAAATTTCATAGTGGGAATCAAAAGTTATGCCCAGTTTAAATTTCAGAATAGTCGCTGTAGAATTTATATATATATTTTAATATTAAAAATAGTCATTTTTCAAATGACCTCCGTTTTCCACGAAACCACTTTTGTTGGAACCGGAATGTCAAATTATTGCTAAGTTTCAATTTTCATAATTTTTCGAATTAATATGTGAGCGTGGCAAAGGAAAATGTGTTTTGTCAGTTTCAGTCAAATCGAATCGACTTGAAAATGGCCATTTTTCAAACGGTCTTCGAATTCGACGAAATTAGTTTTGTTATGACTGAATCGTCAAAACATAGCTAAAAATAATTTTTCTGTAATTTTTAGAGTCCGTATGTGGCCCCGTAAATTTAAATGTACGCTCAATTTAAATAATTAAATGATTTATATATTAAATTAGAGGAAACATGCTAAAGACGATCGTTTGGGCTGACGGGACCTAGGCCATTGGTTCCGGAACGGGGGTATTTGGCTAGGGACAATATTAGTTGGACTGGATTCGGAGTTAACATAAGTTATCGGGCTTTTTAGAGAATTAGAAAATTAAATATTTATAATATTGTAAAACCCTAGGACTTAGAATTTCCAACCCTAATTCTAAACATCAGAGCAGCCGCCACTCTTCTAAACACCAGAGCAGTCGCTTTCCGATTCAGAATATCTTTTGCATAAAGAATATTTTAAAACAAAGAATTTCTTTTAAATAAAGAATATTTTTAAAAGATATTGTAATAAAAGAATTGGATTTTGGGTTGTCATGGATGGTGTCTCAAATAACATTGTTCTTAAACCCCGTATGAAAGAATGAATCTTTTAACGAAGATTATTAGTGTTATAAAATTATATTTAGTATTGGAATAAATTGATATGTGAATTGGGTTTATTATGAACTATGTTTTTAAACGACATTTGTTTTTAACCCAACTAACAATGAAAATATGATTTAGAATTTATAAATCTTTTATTAAGATTTAAAAAGAAATTTTCCGTAGTCAAGTTTTCCAATTTAAAATAGTAAATTGGAATTGAGTGGAAATTCGATTTGATAATGTTACACTATCTTTTGGCAAAGATCGTCTCAACACGATTTTCTATCATCTGGAACGACTCAGGACTTGGATGTAGATTGGCAATCACTTGGATGAAGTGGCTGAGCATTGCTAGCATGGAGTTTGTGTCATTTCTCACCCTTCTGGATCGTTTCGCCACCCTAGGAGTCGCCCCCTAGGTCGCGATCCGATCCTAGGAGTCACACCCCTAGGTCACGATCCGATCCTAGGGGTCGCACCCCTAGGTCACGATCTGATCCTAGGGGTCGCACTCCTGGGTCATGATCCGATCGTGGAGCGCATGGGGACCGCGAACCGCTTGCAGTTCTGCACTGTTTTGACCTATTCTAAAGGCTATTTTCACTCCAACTTACATGGATATGATTACACATGGCATATGACGACTTGGAGAGGGTTTCTGGACGTTTTCCACCACATTTCGAGATTTATGGGATGCGTGTCATGTGTCCCATGAACCGCCTTCAGGAAACAGCTATAAATACACCATTTGAAGGAATTTTCAAGGATCTTTTGGCCATTCTTCTTCATTGCTTCCACCATTACTGAAGTGCAAGGACTTTGCACTTTCCTACAGTCAAATTCTTCTCTTTTCTACACAATTAACACGTGGATTACGTGTATAAACTCTTGTAATCTCAATTAACACACGGATTGTGTGCCTGCATGTAACTGATTCTTGTAATCTGTCAGTATAACAATAAGATTATAAAGTGGACGTAGGCTACATCTACAGCCGAACCACTATAAAAACTTCGTGTGTCTCCTCTTTATTTACTTTTTTCTGCATTTTGTGATATGTGATCTGCATTTGGGTGTTAGGCCCAGATTTTGGTCTAACAGATAATAATCGAGATAGGTTTCTGTAAAAGAAGACTGTTACTATATATGGAATTTAAAAGGCTTTGCCATTATTCCATTTATATTATTAGTCTGATACGGCAATTTATATCGATTATATATTGATTTGATTTCTGTGAAATTCCATATTTAATGGAAATTGATTTTGGGTTTATCATGAACTGTGTTTTAAATGACATTAGTTCTTTAACCCAGCTAAAGATAAGATTAATTTTCTTAAATTTGAATAACCATAAAGTAATGATTTTTGATATTAAAATCAAATTGGATGTGTCTTTATAGCACTTGATTTTTAATTATAAAAATACGCGAGTTATTCGGAAAGACCAGGTTTAACCCATTTTGAATAATTATTACGAAGATTAAAGTCAAAGATATTGAAGACGGTGGATGAAGACCGGCGATCTTCACATCGAATGGACGACTACTGACGCCTGGCATTGGGTAGCTCCTAGTAAAGGGTTAAAGTGGTAGTTTGTCCGGACGTACTTGTTGATTGTCCGGATATGCGAGCACCTCACTTCCGTATTGGACATACGGGACGAGGAATTAGGTGTCTCCGGTTTCGTTCAGACCCAGAACGGACTTGTAAATGGATGTGTGACTGACATTGAATTTCATTCCATGTAAATTAAATTGATTTCTATTTGATATATATCTGTGGTGGCAGAGAATTTATTCTCTTGCTTAACACCCTTCTCTGAGACGCACGAGCTCAGAGGTTATATATTAGTAGTAATAGATCGCATGGCATGAATTGTCAATGTGGCACGCCAAGATGCAAATGATCAAGGCTTTTTGTTGAAAAGCAGAGCCTTGTGGGATGATCAAAGTATAGCCTATTTCGGCATAGCTTTGTTATAGCGTGACCTCGCAAGCCTCACACCCCGGTAAGAGTCAGAAACGGAGCAAGGGAACGCAGGGAGTGCGCACGTTTCTTTCTAGCTAGAAGTGGTATCCGGGTTTTACGTGCCCTGACATTTTCTTATGTGGATGATGGATTTCGAGGCCTCAGATTTATCGGTCGCCAATGGTCGTATTATAGGTCCAATAGGATCGGGAAGCGTATGTTCAAGCATAACTAATCCACTAAAGTATTTATGGATCGGCCCTGCAGGATCCAAGGGTTCGCTAGCGTCTGAATCCTGAGACATTGCTAGAGTGTCTCGAATCGATAAGGAGATCGTTCCTAGCCTTGACTCTTGATGGAGACCCAACTTCCAATACGACACCATGCGGTTTTGATTGTAGAACTAGTATGGCGACATAGTATATGGTAGTTATGCCGTCTATGATTGATACATTATGATTGAAATATTTTTGAAACATATATACACTAATAATAATATCAAATCCGTTTTATCGTATCAAGCATTTTTGACCATTATAAGGTAAAACTCTATCCTCCGGCTTGCGTTGCATTGTGTGATGGGACCTGAGTCTTATAATGGTTTCATTTTTCTAAAAAGCATTGCGTTGTTTAACGATTTACTTTATTTCATGCACTGGCAATCCAAATGGAGTAAACCCGTTCCGCATTAGCAGCGTGGTCCTGTGATTTGCCTTCTTATTAGATAAGTTAAGTAAGATTTCTCATACCAGTCCCATGACTGACCCGTAGTTTGTTTCACTTTGCAAACTCGGGTGCCCTCTTTTCCACACGGGCAGTCAAGTAGCTTATTTTGCAGATATATTGAGCAGGATTCTGGATCGAAGCTTAGAGCCGTGTCCAGAGCATTGATAGTCTTCCGCTATGTAATTTAATTGTTCCGCTGTAGTGTATTACATTTATTGTAATTTAATTTTCCGCTGGATGATATCGATGTACTCTGATATTATGTACTTTGATGTAATATTATTGTAATGTTTATAAAAGTCTTCTGTTATTTGTTCTGATGTGTTGTATTCCCAAAGTTAGCATATTCGGGTTTTTGAACGGTCTTAGTCGATTTTGCGATCGATTAGGTCCGGGCGAAATCTATATCGTTACAGTTGGTATCAGAGCTTTGGTTAGCTCAAATCTTTGGGGTACAACTCGTTAGAACTGAACAAAAGACTCATCAGAGATATGGTTAGTAATATCCATTAAGAATACTCATTAGAGATAGGATCATTAGTATCCTAGAATGAGAAAACTCATTAGAGATGGGGTTAGAAATGCCCTAGAACGAGTTGAGAGTGACAAGTTTATAATTAAAGTATTTGTCATTATATATAATCTGATCTTAGAAAATATAATTTTTGGATATATGAAAGTTATATATATTTGAAAACTTAATCAACTAATAAAATTATTAAAACCAATAAAAGAATAAAAAAATCTAATTGGTTAATTTAACGACTTTTAGCTTCGTTCCTTTTCGAGGACGAAAAGATTTTAAGTGGGGGAGATTGTAACAACACGCAATTTCTGAACCAATTTAAAAATTTTATTTTTGAAATTTTAATATTTAAAATAATTTATTTAAAAAAAAATAACGACGGAAAATTTATTTAAATCGAAGTTAAAACGAATATATTTATTTTAATTATAAAAGGAGTTAGAAATAGCGCGGTAGTTTGAAAATTTGAATTTGAACTTTGACTGACTGTACAGGATGCAAAATAAATTGGATTTTAGTGAAACCAAAAATATTTGGATCTATTTAAAAATATCTTTCCAACAAATCCGAAAAATCGAAATTTCATAGCGGGAATTAAAAATTATGCCCAGTTTAAATTTCAGAATAGTCGTTGTAGAATTTATATATATATTTAATATTAAAAATAGCTATTTTTCAAACGACCTCCGTTTTCGATGAAACCGCTTTTGGTGGAACCGGAATGTCAAATTATTGCTAAGTTTCAATTTTCATAATTTTTCGAATTAATATGTGAGCGTGGCAAAGAAAATGTGTTTTGTAAGTTTCAGTCAAATCGGATCGACTTGAAAATGGCCATTTTTCAAACGGTCTCGGAATTCGCCGAAATTAGTTTTGTTAGGACCATATCGTCAAAAAATAGCTAGAAATAATTTTTCTGTAATTTTAAGAGTTCGTATGCGGGCCCGGTAAATTTAAATGTACGCTCAATTTAAATAATTAAATGATTTATATATTAAATTAGAGGAAACAGGCTAAAGACGATCGTTTGGGCTGATGGGACCTAGCCCATTGGTTTCGGAATGGGGGTATTTGGCTAGGGACAACATTAGTTGGGCTGGATTCGGAGTTAACATAAGTTATCGGCCTTTTTGGAGAATTAGAAAATTAAATATTTATAATATTATAAAACCCTAGGACTTAAAATTTCCAACCCTAATTCTAAACATCAAAGCAGCCGCCTTTTCTTCAAATCCACTCCACGAATTCAAGCAAGTCCAAAGACCAAATTGAAGAGCTCGGCGAGGACTTTCACATCAACGATTATGATGGGATTATACTGCACGGATTTCGAGATCTCGAGCCACAAAGGGGCCACGCTCGCACGCTGATCGAGACCAGGGGCGCGCGAGCTGCTCGCAGGTGGAGGTGGTGGCAGCTCGCTCGAAGTAGGGGTGAGCGTTTGGTTGGTTCGGTTTATCCGATGATTAAAATTGTCAAAACAAACTAAAACCGATAAAAATGAAAACCAAACCAACCAAATTAAGTTTGGTTGGTTCGGTTGGTTATCCAATTTAACCGAACTAAAAATATTTTAGACCTTATGATTATAATATTAACTATAATTTGAAATAAATCATAACTATATGATTAGAGTATTATTATTTATGATTTTTATGCCTCCTAAAAGTAATTTTGACACATGCATAATGATTAAAATTTACTTGGAGAACTAATCTAACTTAAATTATTTATTATAATGTTAAAAATGTTTAAAATATAATAAAAGTTCGGTTAATTTGGTTAAACCGATAACCAAACTAAATATTTTTCCGAACCGATTTCAAACCGATTTAATTTCAAAACCAAACCAAACCGACCAAAATAAATTGGTTCGGTTGGTTTATTTGGTGTAACCAAATAATGCTCACCCCTAGCTCGAAGGGCTTCGACGTCATGATATTGGATTGGCTTCTGGTGGCCTTCTGGTGCTCGCGCAGGTGACTAGGAGTCACGATGTTGGGTTCGTAAGGTTCCAGTATTGCAAACGAAGGAAGATGATTAAGCGTAGGATTAAGTAAATGTTAATTATCTAATTATGTTAATTATATATTTAATTGTTTAAAAAGTTTAAAATAGCATAACTCCCCCATTTTAAATCAGAATCACGTGAAACGAAATGCGTTGGAATCGAAAAATCGAGATCTAGACGATGGAGCAGACCGGATCTGAAATGAAACACTTTGGAAATTCAGGAAATTTCAGATCTGAATTAAAAGCCTAGTGAGATTTCTATTTTAAAATTAATTAATTATTTCGTTGTGAAATTTATGTTCATCCTATATAAAAGTCATGCTGATGTTGTATATATTTATTTCAATGTTGATTGTGTTGTGATGTGATGAACCACTGAATTGAATTGTGTATTCATGTTTGTCATAATTTTGTGTATGCAATAAAAATTACATGTTTATTGTATATATAAAATATATAATATTCATGTTCGTTATAAAATAAATGTAAACATATAAAATATTCTTTTATATGTTATTAGAGTACATAGAGAAATGTAAACGTATAAAATATTCTTTTAATTGACATTGGAATACATAGAAAATGTACGAAAAATAAATTTGTCATCTAGTTATGAATTGTTATGTCAAAATTTAAAATAACAATAAAATATTCATTTTATTGTTTACATTTAAAACATGGTTTTGTTTAAAATTAGGACAACAATAAATATTCAATTTTATTGTTTGCATTAAACATGGTTGTGTCAAAATATAGCTATGGAAATAAAAAGATACACTTTGTTAAACAAGTTAGTCAAAATATAGACTTTGTCAAAACATGATTATTGAAATAAAAAGTCATTTTTTTCAAAACATGAGTATTGTAATAAAAATAACATTTTTGTCAAAACATGTTAATTGAAATAAAAATAACATTTGTGTTAAAACTTGTTAGTTGAAAATAAAATTAACATTTGTGTTAAAACATGTTAGTAGGAATAAATGATTTATTTTTATTGTCATAAAAGAGTAGATGTAAAAGATTACATTTTTATGTAATATTGTTTTCATTAAAAAGAATAGAATTAAAAGACTTCATTTTTATGTAACATTGTTTACAATAAAAAGAATTGAAATAGGAGATTTGATTTTTATTGTCGATTTGTTACAATAAAAAAATATAGTTATTAAAGTTTATGTTTTTAAATGTCATTTTGTTATAAAAAAAAGGGTTATACCTTTATTGTCTTTTAGTTTTCAAATAAAAGATTCAAATAAAAAGATTATGATAAAAAGAATTCATCTCTGTTGTAACTTTGTTAAATTAAATAAAATGTATTTTATTGTCATTATAGATTATTATAAAAAGATTAGAATTAAAAGATATATTTTTAGTGTCATCTTAGTTTCAATAAAAAGAGTAAATAGAAAGATAAGTTTTATTTGTCATTTTGTTGCAATAAAAAAAAGATGCATTTTTGTTCATTAGAAAGAATGAGGCATTTTTAGTTCATTAAAAATGATTAAACAAAAAGATACATTTTTATCATTTAAATGGAATGAGACAAAATTATTCAATTTTGTCATTTTAAAAGATTAAGACAAATATATTCACTTTTGTTATTTAAAGGGAATGAAACAAAAACATTCACTTTTTTCAAATTAAAATAGTTAAACCCAATTTGTCACTTTTATCAATTTATAAAAGTTAAAACTATTTTATCGCTTTTGTCAAATTACCAAAGTTAAAACTATTTTGTCGCTTTTGTCAAATTACCAAAGTTAAAACTATTTTGCCGCTTTTGTCAAATTACCAAAGTTAAAACTGATTTGTCGCTTTTGTCAAATTATCAAAGTTAAAACTATTTTGTCGCTTTTGTCAAATTACCAAAGTTAAAATCCACTTTGTCGCTTTTGTCAAAATTATCATAGTTAAACAAATTGGTCATTTTTGTCAAACTATATTGGTTAAAAACAAACATTATCATTTTCGTCGCATTAGATTTGACAAAACAAATATGTTACTTTCATTTGTTTTGTTGAATTAGAATTGTCGACAAAACAAAGTTATCATTCTTATTGTTTTGTTGAGATGAATTTGTCAGCAAAACAAAGTCATTATCTTTATTGTTTTGTTGAAAAAGATTAGTTAAATCAAAATATACATTTTGTCAAAATATTCATTTTTGTTAAAATAGATTAGTTAAAGCAAACCATATATTTTTGTCAAAATATACATTTTTATCAAGATAGATTAGTTGAATCAAAATACACTTTTTTGGTCAAAATGAACATTTTTGGCCAAATAGCTTAGTTGAACCAAAATATTTATCTTTGTCAAAAATACAATAGTTGAAACAAAAATTACATTTTGTTAAATATGATTGTTGAAGACAAAAATTACATTTTTGTTAATTAGATTTGAAATAAAAACAAAAATCACATTTTTGGGTTAAGTAAAAGAGTTAAACACAAATAGTATTTTGTTAAATAGGTTTGGGTTATAAACAAAAATATTCATTTTAGTAAAATAGAATTGTCAGCAAAATGGATATAACACTTCTTATACATTTTGTTGAAATAGAATTTATATGCAAATATAATAATCATTTTTATTTGCATAACATACAATAGAATTTTATGCAAATATAAAAATCCTTTTTATTTGCAAACTTACATTAGAATTTATATTCAAATATAAGAATCATATTATTGGTCAAAACATACATTAGAATGTATAGGTGAGTTAAAGTGACATCTTTATATGTTAATGCATACATTAGAATTTGTATGCAATTTAAAAATAAACATTTTTATGTGTTAGGTTATACATTGAAAAACGTATACAAATGAGATTATTTCTTTTATGTGTTAAAGTTAAGAATAATTACATACAAATAAAGTATAATGAAAATTATCTTTTATTTGTCATCCGCAATAATGTCATATAAATAAATTACCATTTATTAGACATTAGAAATGTATAGGGAAATTATACGAGTCAAATACATTTTTAATTGGCATTACACTACAACAAAAGTAACTTTTAACTGCGTTCATTCTCAGCATTTAAACTGTAGAAGCTGTGGAAAATGACTTCAGCGGTATTATTTTCGAGGTTAACGCTCACAAAAAAAAAATTAATCATTTACCGCCTGTTAAACACAGTATTCGCACCATGTCCATTTTCTCATCGCTTCCCAAATTCTCACACTATTCATTATCCTCTTCCCGGATTTCCATTTTCCCTAAGTTGAAATTCGGTTTCAATCTTTCGTCATCTACCTCAAATTTTCTTTTGCTAGCTAAATCCAGCGGCTTTTTCCCACTTCGATTTACTTGCCAATGGTTGCCCTAAAGTCGACGCTTTACCTTTTCACTTCGATTTCCCTACATATGGTTGCCCCAAACCCAGGGGAGAACAACAAAATTGGTGAGCATTTTTTTCTATTGTTTTCAATTCAATTTCTAATCATTGCTTATCATCAGCTTGGGTTCAAAGTTTACCCTATTTTTATTCAGATCTTGCTTGTATGATATAATAATTATTGCTTACAACTGAAGATAATGTTCAAGACAATAACATGTTCGAAGTTGGTCCTATGTGTTAGGGCGGGTGTAAGTGCCTGTATCCTTGTATGGCTGAATATAGCGCTTAATGTTTCATTGTTGCCTTCTTAAAGAAGAAATGTTGTTTAGATGAAAGTAGCAAATGCAGTAACATTTGTTGTTTGTCATTCTATTGTTTGTGAAATTGATCAAATCAATAGGAATACAGTTTCACAGTGATTTTAATTCCAACTTGATCTATAATTGTGTTTTGCTTTGTTAAGAAATCATTAACAATTCTTTGAACAAATGACAAACAATATTTTCTTTTAAATGAAAAGATGAATACATTTATATTTTGGACAACTATAGTTGGCACTTGGCATCTATCTTTCTTTCTGACAATTCCACTATTGATCCTTTTGTTTACATTTGGCTTTTGAAAAGAAAGATATTAAATCAATCTTTGAATTGAAGGTAAATTGATTAAATTGGAATGAAAGTAAATCAAATTATTTTTACTTCCTTAAAATTCTGAACGACTTCGAGATCCTTGTAATATCCATCCTAATACGTTTTGAAGTCAAGTATCAAAGGATTCTCTAATGTTACATGAAGCAAGATGGACAGCACAATATTTGCCAAATGCGAGCTGACTCTAGAGTGCATAAATGGGTTTTTTTTTAAGGGAGGGGAGGGGGTTTCTCCTATATTCAAGAATAAAAATGAAGTAGACTATTGTAATACAGAACTAATATTACTGTTTCCCTTATTTGTTTGAGCTTTATGGCAGATTTGAAAGTTCAGTGGAATTTAATTTAGAAAATAGACGCATAAATAGAATTTTAAGCAACCTTTCTTTAGTGAAATGCTTAAGTGGGCAATTTTGTCTAAAGCTGCTACTTTGTTATGGAATGCAACCTTCTATCTAAAGCTGGTACCTTGTTATGAAACAGTACACTAATTATTTCCACTTTCCATTCGACATTATTGCTTCCTATAAAAAAAAAATTGTTAAAGTTTCTCATATGATACTGATTCCATTTGCGGATAATAATTAATACTTTGTATGTTATTGCAATTAGTAAAATATCAAAGCAATGAAAATTTGAATCAGTTGAATTGACAGGTATAACGGACAAGATAAAGAAATATTGTTTTTTTTTACTTCGTGGAGGAGTTTTTAATGCTTATATGAATCTTTTTTTATGGTAAAAGGGGCATTATGGACAAGATAAAGGAAGGGGATTATTTGTTATTTTGTTTCATAAACTACTATTGCATTTCGACTAATAAATTTTGAAATATTTTATAATAACACTTCGAATATTGTGTTTATTTCGTCTTCTTTGGAAAGAAATTGGAAACATTAACAGATCAGCACTTTATAAAAGTTGTTGCTAATTCAGGGTGGACGAGATGCTAAAGAAGAAGTTGGAATTATATAGCTTCTTTCATAAGCTTTACGAGCAGCCATAGGAGTCTTGTTTTCATTAACAATGATTTAGAGTTTCGGAACTCAAAAAAAGAGTAGTAAAGGCTGCTAATGATATTGATAGTCAAAAATAAATTTACACAGTGGAATAATATAATATTAAAAAGATGGAGAAAGATTCAACAAAATCGAATTTCTTAATAAATTTCCAGTACTTAGCTCAAGTTATGAACTGCTTGATTATATTGCAGGTTGGAATTTTGACAGATGGGCTGATGGATCATTGAGATATCAGATATGCTATAATGAATGAATATTAGGATTACTAATAAAAAGATTACAGGCAGTGACAAACAGTGAAAGTATGATAAATGGTGGTAATGTGGTACACAAAGAAGATATAACTTGCTACCCATGTCATATTTTTATGTCACTTACCGCAATTATTCTGTTAATTTTAACTAGACTCTTGCTCACTAATTTCCACGTGGAATTTGTAATGAACAGGGTAGTGGAGAAGATGACAATTTTGCCATTGTATATGCAACTATGGGTGTGAACATCGAAACAACACAGTTTTTCAATTTAGATTCCGAGGAAAATGGTTCTCTGGAGAGAGTTACCCTTTTTCTGAATTTGGTATTTTCACTAAGACTTGCCTCGGAGTTGCATACAAGCTTAATTGAATAAATTTCTTGCAGGCATTTGTTTTGGATTGAAATTTATTACATTCTCTTATAATTGTTTTTGATGCAGGCCAATGACCCTCACTATTGAACGTATTATCACTCCTTGAATTACGCTTGCTACAGCTGAATATTTAGCGTACAAGTGCAGGAGGCAGTTGCTCTTCGTGAGGTGAACATTTAATTGTTGCTATTTTTACCTTGAACACTATCTGTAACTAAGCCTACAGTTGGAATTGGAACTATCAAATTGGTGTGCACTACCTATGTGCATAGTGTGTGTATGTTGGATTCTGCCTCTGACAAAATGGTAGCGTTTGTGAGAGCTGTTGGATTGATGGATGGTTGGATGGCTCTGATATGTTGGCTGAGTAGCTCATTTAGTGATGTACTCAAAATTCACCTCCTCTTATCTTGATCAAGATTGTTAAAATAGATGTTTTCTCTTCTGTAATTTCCTGGCTAAATTTATATCAAAATTTTTACCTTAATCAACTGAACAGTAACTAAAAACATGCGCCCGTTTATGAATATATATATATATATATATATATATATATATATATTATAATAATAATAATTCTCCTGGTTAAATTGGTATCCCATCTAACTATTTTGATGGAAATTTTGCAGGACATTCCAATTAAGTTGATTATATGTTGACAACTGATATATAAGTCATTGCAATTGAACTGAAGGAAGCTAAAAATTATTCTTAAAGTTTGGAGTAGAAAAAAATGATATTTCTATGTAAATTTCTTTACTTTTATGAAATTCTTTCTGTACAGTAGAGATTTGAATTCGGAAGTTTACTTGTAAACTAATAAAAGGAATCAACGGAAGTGAATACAAGATATAAAAATTGTCATGAATGTAAGTTGTAAATATAAAAGAAACAATATCTATTTTGTTTACTGTAAAAGTAAAAATCCAATTTATAAAATAGCGGATCTGCTAAGAAGATATGCGGGGAGGATGTTTCATGCATGAGAGAAAGTGGATGTGAATAGAGCAAACGTAAAACGATTTTGATTGTGGAGCACTGATAATTCATAAGAGGATCAATATAGAAAATAAGCCATAAAATAGTTTGATTCTAAATTCAGCGTCAGTATTTAAAATTATTTCCCTAAACTGGAAACCATTTCTTTATGGCATGCCTTGAAATAAATTTTTACATAAGAGGGGAAACAATCCCACTGTAGAATGTTAATTAAATAATATAAATAAAATATTTGTAAAATATTTGTATTTTTCTAACATTGTTTCAGTCAGTTGCAAATCATACATCTACCTACCATTCATATAAGAATAAGCTATCTTTATATAGCGTTAAGCTAAAAACACTTAGATTTGTATCCACTAATAACTTGTTATAGTAAGCAGCTAATTAAAATCAATATAATAAATGTAAACAACAAAGTGACAAACAAATTAATATAAGTAGATAAATATTAAAAGGTCATATTCCATTTCAACTACATAAGATTTAATAGGCTAAAAATACCAATAAATAATTAAATAAACACATGGTATAACTGCAAATTTAGAAACAAATCAACCCTATTTTTTATTTTTTATTTTGCATCATTGTCCATTAAGAGTTTTTCCATGCTTCAATCCAAACCGTCGCTCATGTTAACATTAAGCAAATACATGATTGTTAGGACGAGTCAAGCTTGATTGATTCATAAATCAGTATCCCTAATTAAACTAAAAAGGAAAAAAGAAGCATAAATGTAAATCGTTAAACTACTAACTTTGTTTTGCTTGATCCATGAAATCTTTCTTTAATGCATCACGATCAACAATGGAAAATCAATTACTTTCTGGTTATACATTTCTAACTAATTGTAGACGCAAAGAACCATCATATTAAACATAAAATCATTAACTAATATATTTTTTCATTGAATGACCATTAATACTGTCAATCCTCCAATTCAAAATCTGTATCCACTAATAACTTGTTATAGTTAGCAGCTAATTAAAATCAATATAATAACGTAAACAACAAATAAATAAATAAATAAATAGATAAATATTAAAAGGTCTTATTTCATTTCGACTACTTAAGATTTAATAGGCTAAAAATGGCAAGAAATATTAAATAAATAGACGGTATAACTGAAAATTTAAAAACAAATCAACAATATATATATATATATATATGTATGTATGTATGTATGTATGTATTTGCTTCATTGTCCATTAGTTTATCCATGCTTCAATCCAAACCGTCGCTCATGCTAACATTAAGCAAATACATGATTGTTAGGACGATTCAAGCTTGATTGATTTACAAATCAGTATTCCTAATTAAACTAAAAAGGAAAAAAGAAGCATAAATGTAAATCATTAAACTACTGATTTTATTTTGCTTAATCCATGAAATTTTCTTTAATGCATCACGATCTGCAATGGGAAATCAATTACTTTCGGGTTATTCATTTGTAACTAATTGTAGACGCAAAGAACCATCATATTAAACAAAAAACCATTAACAAATTTTTCAAACACTGTGTAAGAAAATAACAATATCTCATGTTGTTAAAATGTATAACAATGTGCGTCTGATTGTAAACTTGTCTATCAATATACCTTTCCAGCTGCCCGATCAACAAGTAATTGATTTTTAAGGGCTTCTATGCGTAATTACACTATAGTATAAATTGATAATCAGTTATAAATATATGGATCATTTACCATTCTGGTATATTATGAGAATATTACCAATTTTGGATGCTCAAAGTATCTTCTATTGAGAAATAGATCACTAGCACTGTTGAAGTGGTGCTAATCTTTTTTCTGAGCCATTGCCTATGTTTCAATATACACATTATCAAAGTTTTTAAACGCAAAAGGCGTACGTGAGGCGTTTCAACGTTTTGAGGCATGGCGTAAGCCTCAAAACGTTGAGGCGTAAGTTTTTCGAGTAAAATTAAACGCAAAATATAAAGAAATTCCGACACTTTAAATTAACCAATGCAAAAAAAGAAAAAAAAATAAACAATTTAAGATCCGACTTTTACCAAGTATTTATTTTTATTATAGATTAACAATAAATAATCGAAACTCATATGATTCAAATTTTGATTGCTTAAAACTATTTGAAGATTGCATCAAACTCCAATTTTGATACGTTCTATCAATTCAAATCGATTTGCAAAATTCATTTTGAGATTTAACAAATTTTATTGGAAAACATTCTTTAAATAACAATGAGAAAATTCATTACATTGTTCGTGATCATTATTTCATAAACAATCTTACTTGATCATGTCAATATTGAAATTGAAAAGTAAAAAATTCTAATTTTTATTTTCTTCAATTTTGTCTTCTTTTATTTCCATTAAATGATTAAAGTTTAATGATATTTATCTATGTCAATATCTGCAACTAAAGATTAAAAGGTTTTTAAGTCATATGCCTCAGCCGTTTGAGGCGTGCGAGGCATACGGTTTATGCGCTTTGTATTCCTCAAGTTGTTGAGGCGTAAGCCTTAGAGGTAAAAAACCTTTTGGAATAAGCGTCAAGGCATTTTACCTCTTATTTCCTCGAGACGGGACTTGAGGCGAGTATCGGGGCTAGTTTTTTCAAAACAATGCACATTATATAAAACTTGCACAAAGAAATACATTGCAAACATAGATGCAAATATAGGTTTCAACAAAATAAATGAAGATAAATTAAACAAAGGAAAATTTAGAAATCCAAGTACTATTATTTTGACGTATATAGCTAAGGCTGGACATAAAAACACAATTGCCTCCAGCCCATTTTGTGTCCAACAGAAATACAAGATCCATTTAATCTGGGGATGTATGAATGTATATGCAAGATTTTCTATGCATATAGAGATTCACTATTATATTATTTTCATCCCTTATGCCAATATATGCACTTTTTGGCGGCTTCTCACAAATTATGGGTAATCTTATGTCAGTGGCTAGGCAACTCGAAATAGCTTAAAAGCAAATAACCCAAACTTAGGAACTCAAGCTATCTGAGATGACAGGTAATCATTTTCTTATTGTTGCCTAATGTTGTTCTTGTATTAAATTATATTTCGATGAATTCTTACTGTGTTGTAACTTGAATTTTTCCGCATGTGTATGCTTTCATGGTACACATGCAAATATTTATATAAATCCTGTTTTATTTTAGGCTGTTAAAAAAGTGTTTTCTGATAATTAGAAAAGTTAAGTAAAAATATATAAATAACGCTAATCTAACACATAAATACTTAGTGATAACATTTGCACGAACTCCCTATTGCGTTCAATAAACACATACGTACATTGGTGTGTGTGCATGCATGTGTTATATGTTTAAGACTGTCCATCGCATGCAATTTCAACACAATAGTTTCCTGATGCACGAATTAGAATCCTATTGTGTTCAATTTTATTAACAGGGTTTTACTAGCTTAAAGGAAGAGAAAAAACAGAACTATAAGGCTACAGTGAAGTAATAGCTGAAAAAATGAGGTGTTGCCTAAGTCTGCTGCGAAGCAGCAGCCGAAAAATAGTGCTGCCTAGACAGCAGCAGCAACAGGCTGCTGCATGCAGTGTCGTTTTTAGCGCTGAGCTGCCACAAGCAGCACTAAGCTGCTGCAGAGTACGTTAAATAAAATAAAATTGCAAAACTAAAAAAGCTCCAACTTTGCATGTCTCATAGTTCTTTATATTTTTGGTTTGTTTAACACCCATAAATGAAATTTTAAGGAACGGTTTTTTGTGAAATTATGGGATGCATTAGCCCTTGATATGCTGATAGAAATAGTTATCATGTATTGTTAGAAGCATTTATTTTAATCAGACTAATTCAAATAAAATATTCATTCAATCAGATAATATCATGGGTTCAAATGTTAATTCGTAAATGCTTCCGTGGTATCATTTTTTCTTCATTTTTGTACATTGATCTTGCTGTATGGATCAAGTGCTTTTGTCATGTCATGATACTAAGGTATCTCAGTTTATAATTTACATCTAAAGGTGACTGCTTTACATAATATGTTATTTACATTCATCTTGGATATTTATTCATCTTACTGAAGTTAAAAATTAACCCATCTTATTGTTGCGTTTGTGCCTCTTCCAATTCTAGGTGTTCAAGCCCTATTGTAGATATATGCAAAATCAGACTTCTGATAGAGCAGCACTAAAGTGTACATATTTAGTGGTTGATTCTAAAGCTTGGGTGTGGAAATCCAACAATGAAAGGAAGATTCTTGCAATGCATTTTAGTTTTGAAGTTCGGTTTGGTGTAAGTAGCATATGAAAGCTTTTAGTTTCATATTTTTTGTTAGTATTTGATGTAAACTTGATTTTGTATAGTGATCTTTGCCTACAGATGTTATGTTTTTTGTTTATGACATTGTGTGAAATTGGTTTATTGATATTATATTTATACATATGGATATTGTGTCAACTTGTTTTATTGTTGTCCTAACTTATTAATATTATGTTAATTTCAATTTATGGAAATGATGAATGGTTGTGCTTACACAGTAGTTTTTGGGATTGATTTGAATTTGTTTTTGTTGAAATATATTCGAATGCAGTCCAATTATATGTGTACAAACTATGAATGCTGTAAAAAAAATCAAAATAACAATAGACAACGCTGATTTCTTGCTGTCAATGCTTTTATGAGTTTATGCATGCTAATTTGACAGCGTTATTTGTATGTTGTCAAAAGTTAAAAAAACCATTAACAGCACAGTAAAAACGCTGTGAGTTATAAACTTTAACAGCGTTTATAGTTTGCTGTTACAAGATATGTATCTACAACAGCATGTCGTTATACAGCATTTCTATTAACGCTGTCATATCATATTACAGCATTTTTTGACCGCTGTTAAAAGCTGTTTTTGGTGGTGTTAGGAATAAAATAACATGTTGGTTCACCATCATCAATATGTTAGCAGAATTAGAAATGGGTTTAATTCATTAACCAATTATTTATTTATATGCACTGTTGTTGGCTGAAAACCCACACGGGTATTGGGATGTTGATTGATATACACTAGTCCCAATATTTATTTGTATGTCAATCGATAGATTGACAGGCTGCGATGAGCGTTATTATTTCATTTTAATGCTCACACAGTTGTGAACTTCACTCTGGATGTTGAATGGATGGTTTGATGATTATTTATCATTTGTTGTCATTTACATACGGTGTATGAAATCCATATAACCGAAGTTATATGGTAAATGATTGAGTCGCTTTTCGATTCAGAATATCTTTTGCATAAAGAATATTTTAAAACGTAGAATTTCTTTTAAATAAAGAATATTTTTAAAAGATATTGTAATAAAAGAATTGGATTTTGGGTTGTCGTGGATGGTGTCTCAAATAACACTGTTCTTAAACCCCGTATGAAAGAATGAATCTTTTAACTAAGATTATTAGTGTTACAAAATTATATTTAGTATTGGAATAAATTGATATGTGAATTGGGTTTATTGTGAACTATGTTTTTAAACGACATTTGTTCTTTAACCCAATTAACAATGAAAATATGATTTAGAATTTATAAATCTTTTATTAAGATTTAAAAAGAAATTTTCCGCAGTCAAGTTTTCCAATTTAATACAGTAAATTGGAATTGAGTGGAAATTCGATTTGATAATAATCGAGATAGGTTTCTGTAAAAGAAGACTGTTACTATATATGGAATTTAAAAGGCTTTGCCGTTATTCCATTTATATTATTAGTCTGATATGGAAATTTATATCGATTATATATTGATTTGATTTCTGTGAAATTCTATATTTAATGGAAATTGATTTTGGGTTTATCGTGAACTGTGTTTTAAATGACATTAGTTCTTTAACCCAGCTAAAGATAAGATTAATTTTCTTAAATTTTAATAACCATAAAGTAATGATTATTGATATTAAAATCAAATTGGATGTGTCTTTATAGCACTTGATTTTTAATTATAAAAATACGTGAGTTATTCGGAAAGACCGGGTTAACCCATTCTGAATAATTATTACGACGATTAAAGTCTAAGATATTGAAGACGGTGGATGAAGGCTGACGATCTTCACATCGAATGGACGACTACTGATGTCTGGCATTGGGTAGCTCCCAGTAAAGGGTTAAAGTGGTAGTTTGTCCGGACGTACTTGTTGATTGTCCAGATATGCGAGCACATCACTTCTGTATTGGACATACGGGACGAGAAATAAGGTATCTCCGGTTTCGTTTAGACCCAGAACGGACTTGTAAATGGATGTGTGTCTGATATTGAATTTCATTCCATGTAAATTAAATTGATTTCTATTTAATATATATATATATGCGATGGCGGAGAATTTATTCTCTTTCTTAACACCCTTCTCTGAGACGCACGAGCTCAGAGGTTATATATTACTAGTAATAGATCGCATGGCGATTATTGTCAATGTGGCATGCCAAGATGCAAATGATCAAGGCTTTTTGTTGAAAAGCAGAGTCTTGTGGGATGATCAAAGTATAGCCTATTTCGGCATAGCTTTGTGTATAGCATGACCTCGCGAGCCTCACACCCTGGTAAGAGACTGAAACGGAGCAAGGGAACGTAGAGAGTGCGCACGTTTCTTTCTAGCTAGAAGTGGTATCAGGGTTTTACACGCCCTGACGTTTACTTATGTGGATGATGGATTTCGAGGCCTCGGATTTATCGATCGCCAATGGCCGTATTATAGGTCCAATAGGACCGGGAAGCGTGTGTTCAGGCATGACTAATCCACTAAAGTATTTGTGGACTGGCCCTGCAGGATCCAAGGGTTCGCCAGCGTCTGAATCCTGAGACATTGCTAGAGTGTCTCGAATCGGTAAGGAGATCGTTCCTAGCTTTGACTCTTGATAGAAACCCAACTTCCAATACGACACCATGCGGTTTTGATTGTAGAACTAGTATGGAGACATAATATATGGTAGCTATGTCGTCTATGATTGATACATTATGATTGAAATGTTTTTGAAACATATATACACTAATAATAATATCAAATTCGTTTTATCGAATCAAGCATTTTTGACCATTATAAGGTAAAACTCTATCCTCCGACTTGCGTTGCATTATGTGATGGGACCTGAGTCTTATAATGGTTTCATTTTTCTAAAAAGCATTGCGTTGTTTAACGATATACTTTATTTCATGCACTGGCAATCCAATGGAGTAAACCCGTTCCGCGTTAGCGGCGTGGTCCTGTGATTTGCCTTATTATTAGATAAGTTAAGTAAGATTTCTCATACCTGTTCCATGACTGACCCGTAGTTTGTTTCACTTTGCAAACTCGGGTGCCCTCTTTTCCACATGGGCAGTCGAGTAGCTTATTTTGCAGATATATTGAGCAGGATTCTGTATCGAAGCTTAGAGCCATGTCCAGAGCATTGATAGTCTTCCGCTGTGTAATTTAATTATTCTGCTGTAGTGTATTACATTTATTGTAATTTAATTTTCCGTTGTATTATATCGATGTACTCTGATATTCTGTACTCTGATGTAACATTATTGTAATCTTTATAAAAGTCTTCTGTTATTTGTTCTGATGTGTTGTATTCCCAAAGTTAGCTTATTCGGGTTTTTGAACGGTCTTAGTCGATTTTGCGATCGATTAGGTCCGGGCGAAATCCGTATCGTTACAGTCATACCCGTCAAATCACAAATTGATTTTCCCAAAAATACCATGGGTATAAGCTAAGAGAAACGAATTCCTCCGCCACCAACGTAAATACGTTTGAAACAATCAACTTACGCGATCCACCAGATATACTCTGTCAAACACTCATCCACTCAAGTTGTTCTGGGACTGGACAACCCAAAGGAATTATTCTGTAAATCCATCTTAGGCAATTTCTACCTAGGATCGCCAGAATAAACCTTGCATAAACTCCGTCTTCAATTGTCTTCGATATATTTGATTCGAAACGATAATGCCCATACGGAGTGGTTTTCAGATAATAAATCTGATCCCGGTCTCTCCGTATTGACAACGGAAATGGTCAAAACTTTGATAGTCGGTTAATTATTTAACTATCAAAGGAAAACATGTGTACAAACAACGGTCGTATTCCCAAATGGAAATCTTACCGATCAACCATCATTTCATTTCCCAATTTCCCATTTATTATTTCCATATATTCATAAATTCCTTATTTTCTAAAATTAGAATATATACGTTATTAACTTTGGAAAACGTTACCATTTCTGATTCATGCATCAATATCTTCCCACCTCTATCAGTCTCTAACTGTAAACTAGTAAGAGAACAACTTCCCAAGTATAAACCCCGTAGGCCGAAACCAACATCAGATCAATACCAGAACACTATTCAACTCAACTAATTTTCAGTCAGTTTCTAATTTCAGTAATTCCATTTAAATTCCCAATTCAAACCCCAAATTCCTTTATAATATTTTATTTGCAAAATATTTACTTTAATCTAATTTTTCACATAGAATGTGAATAATATTTCTTTATATAATCAAAACAGTTTGATTTCGTATTTAAAAACAATATCTCGAACCCAAATTCTATTTATATTTTTATTTACAGAATTATTCATACAAATCTTATTCATATCCAACATTTATAATCTCATTGCAAATTTCCTTTATAAATACTATGTTCACATTCCATTTCAAATATCGGTGTTAAAACCGATTTTACTTCTCTATATAAATTCAGATTTATATGTTCAATTTATCAAATGATAAATATTTCCTTAATTTATAAACATCATTTATAAATTATTCTCCTCAATTTATCTATTAAAACGGATTTCCATTAAATATTTATGTTCCACATATTTCCTTTTATAAAATTCTATTCTTTTCCCAAATATTCCTTTTATATAATTCTATTCATTTCCCAAATATTTCCTTTTATAATTCTATTTATTTTCTAATAAATATTTCTTTTATAATTCTATTTATTTTCTAAATAATTCCTTTTATAACTATATTTATTTTCTAAATAATTCCTTTTATAAAGTTCTATTTGTTTTATCCAAACAACTCCTTTTATAAAATTCTATTCATTTTATAAATATTTCCTTTTTATAAAATCCTTTTATTTTATATTTATTTTGTCTCAATATATACTTAGAAAAGTTTCCTTTTTATTCCAGTGTTTTCTTATGGTATTTAAAATACCAATATACAAGACCAGTGTCATCACAACCAATCACAAATTATATATCACAATATATGAAAATAACAGTAATAATATTTGAGGAATCCATTTGGATCCCTCCAACATGTTTCCCTGCATCCACAGATGTTAAACAATATAAATAACATTGATTTCATTTCAATATGAAATATTCTGATACACAGAATCAGTATTTGATTAACGATATATATATATATATATATATATATCGTTATCTATAATTTCAACCACTAAATCAGCAATTCAACCAAACAATCATCACACAGCAATCAATCATCATTTATCAATTCTAAAAATATGTTATAAAAATATAACTGGGTAGAGTTAGTGAGATTTACTCACATTGGACGGTTATCGTTAAATAACGATTAACTGTCTGTTGATTCAAACAAACAATTTATTTCGCTATAAATTGTAACGAGCCCTGATTCGCTCCAAACCAGTTCCATGGTGTAGCCGTCGTCCATACAATCCCAACGAATCTTATTTTGCTGAATTTCGATAATGTATGACAAGGATATTAATATTACAAGTCATATGATTATTTTAAATTAAAACTTAAAAAATTTAACTTTGATTGGGCTCACCCTTTTCATAAGGCCCATATCCTTTTTAAAACTACCCAGGCCAACTCGTTTTTAATCCTTCTTCTCCAATCTGATTTTCGCATTCCGGTAAACCAATCCAGACATTGCCGCATCTTCCCAACCACAATGCTACTTCCATACTTCATGAATTTAAAATCCAATGACGCCATCTTCCTGCTCAAGAAAATATCCATCTACCTATATGTCTCACTACTCATACGCACCACCCTTGAAAATTGCAACAACAGCAGTTCATCCGAACTCGCACAGTAACCATCGACATTATTTACTACCGAACTCCACAAATTTCTGCCCACTCACTCATTTTCATCACAAAAACTCGACTACAATACCCAAAATCAAGATCGAGACTTAAACTTCAGGATTTCTGGAACCCTAGAACACGCTGTAATTTTACAGTGCGAACCAAACGGTGTCGAATGCCTTACAAGCTACATCAGATTGAAGAGAAACCCAGTGCGAAGCCAAATATAAGTATCTTATGATTTATGGAATTTTACTTCATTTGATATTGATTTTTGAACATCCCATTTTGATTTTCCAGTGGAGAAAGTGGCGGCTCAGCGTTTTTCTTTTGTTGATCGTAGAAATGGAATTTTGGTTTAGAGATTTTAGGAGGGTATATATAAGATAAAAATACTATTTTATTATTGATTATTATAATTGTTTTTATTGTATTGTTGCTTGTATTTGTCTTCTAAAAATCCGCATGATCACACACGATATCCAAAAATCATGAAAATGGGCATGCAGCTACAATTCGACATTACGAATCCAACGAAACTTGTTTCGTCGAATTTCGAGTCCGTTTGCTCACACAACATATTTTTAAAGTCAAAATATTGAATATTTTTCACATTAAAATTCCGTACTGCCACATACTGACTCCAAAAATCACGAAAATTGAAATCTAATAATAATTTAATATTCTGGATCCAACAAAATTAGTTTCGTTGAAAATGGAGTTCGTTTGCAAAAATGGCTATTTTTAAAGCTCTAAATAAATCCATTTAAATACTAATATATTTAAAACAATTTAATTAAATATTAATAAATTAATATTATCATATATATTCACATAGAATATAATATAGCTCCAAAATATTCCTATTTGAATTTATAACTTGACATTTCAAATCCAGATTAAATAAGTATTCAATTTATAATGAAAATCCATTTATAATATAAATTAATCATTATACATTATAAAGGAATTCCATAGCGACTTTTCAAAAATTTGATTTGGACACAACTCACAATCTACACGACGAAATCTCGATTTTTCTCTTCCATTAGAAAAATATACTTCACCAGCTCTGAACGTTTCTTGTTTCACAGAAATCCGACTTAAAATGAATTCTGTATATTCGTTTAAAGTTCGAATCGCCAAATTACGAACTGCCGCGTCATTTCGAGCTTGATTATAATTATATTATAATTATACATTCAAACTTCGTTTAAATAATAAATTCGCTATTGTAATTCAATTCTAAACTGAATTAAATCTTATAAATAATCCAATTCACACAATATTGCGAATTCCATTATTTCTGACTATTTCAAAATTAAATATATTATTCTATTATTTATATAGATTAAATATTCAATATTATTTAATTAAATGACCATTTTAAATTACTAAACCATTATTTAAATAATTAAATAAATTAATTATTATACCTTAAAAATACGGGTCGTTACAAATTTTCACCGACGTACATGTATGTACATTTCTTACCATATCTTCTTCTAATCTCGTGTGACGACCCAAACTTCCCCATAAGGGAAAGCATGGATTGCTTTGAGAACAATACACAACAGAACACAAACTGAAGAACATTTTATTGCTGATTACAACAATTACTTCAGAGTACAAGAATATAACAGAGTATGAATACTTATTACACAATTGAAATACAATGATATCAGAGATTTAAATTACACTTAAATAGCAGCGGAAAAATATTACAAATACACAACTGAAAAGAATACACGGATACAGAGCTTTCCGAATACCGCTTCAGCTGTAAACCAGGATCCTGTAAATATATCTGCAAAACAAGCTACTCGACTGCCCGTGTGGAAAAATATGGGCACCCGAGTTTGTCAGTGAAACAAACTACAGGTCAGTCATGGGACTGGTATGAGAAATCTTAACTTAACCTATATTATAAAAGGCTAATCATAGGACCACGCCGCTAATGCGGAACGGATTTACTCCATTGGATTGCTAGTGCATAAACTTAAAGTAAATCGTTAAACAACGCAATGCTTTTAGAAAAAATGAGATCATTATAAGACTCAAGTCCCATCACACAATGCAACGCAAACCTGAGGATAGGGTTTTACCTTATAATGATCAAAAGATGATAAATACGTAAAACGTATTACTACTAGTGTGTATATGTTTTCATAAATCATTTCAATATAAATGTATTAATCCTAGGCGGCATAGCTACCATATACTATGTCGCCATACTAGTTATACAATCGAAAACGAAATGTCGTATTGGAGATTTGGTTTTCCAACATGAGTCAAGTCTAGGGAGGAGCTCCTTACCGATTCGAGGCACTCTAGCGGATACCTCGGGATCACACCTATGGGCAACCCTTGGATCCTGCAGGGTCGGTCCACTCTGAAGGGTCGTGGATTAGTTATACCTGAACACACGTTTCCCGGTCCTTTTGGACCTATAATATGGCCACTAACAACCTATAAAAACACGAGGTACCTCATAATCCATCATCCACATAAGTAAAATGTCAGCGCTGGTAGGTCCATGACATTACTCTAGCTCAAAAGATAACGTGTGCACTCCCTGCATTCCCTTCTCCCGTTTTAGACTCATACCGAGGTGTGAGGCTCGTGAGGTTACGCTATACACAAAGTTACGCCTAAACAGGTCGTGCTTTGATCATCAACCACAAGGCCTGCTTTTCAACAAAAGCCTTGATCATTCGCATCTTGGCGTGCTACATTGACAATTCACGCCATGCAATCAATCACTATTAATATATACTAGGGTGTTAAGCAGAGAATAAATTCTCCACCACCAATCAGATATACATTAATAAAAATCAATTTAATTCACATGGAATGAAATCCAATGTCAGACACGCATCCATTTACCAGTCCGTTCTGGGTCTGAACGAAACCGGAGACACCTGAGAGGTCCTCGCATATCCGAACAATCAACAATAGTCCGGACGGTAGCCACTGTACCCCTTCAAGGTAGCTACTCCAATCATGGGCATCAGTAGCAACAAATCCATTCGATGTGAAGATCGTCGGTCTTCAATCACCATCTTCAACTTCGACTCTTCATCGTCGTAGTGATTATTCGGAATGGGTTAAACCCGGTCTTTCCGAATAACTCTCGTATTTTTATAATTAAAAGTCAAGCGCTATAAAAACACATCCAATGCCTCATTCCAATTTAGAATATTCTTTTAAATAAAATATTCGCATTATCTTATCAAAGATAAATTCTTTACATTATTCTTAAATCTTTTCTTTTAAAGATTTATTAAAACTCCAATTTGGTTTTATATACCAAAAATCATTCTTTAATGATTATTTAAATTTAAGAAATTAATCTTATCTTTAACTGGGTTAAAGAACTAATGTCAATTAAAACATAGTTCACGATAAACCCAAAATCATCTTCCACAAAATATGGAATCTTCACAAAAATCAAATCAATATATAATCGTTATAGATTTCTGTATCCGACCAATAATATAAATGGAATAACGGCAAAGCCTCTTAAATTCCGTATGTAGTATCGGCCTTCTTTTACAGAAGCTTATCTCGGTTATTATTAATTCGAATTCCATTCAACTCTAATTTAATATATTAAATTGGAAATGTTTACTTTTGGAAAATTCCCATTTAAATCTTAATAAAAGATTTATAAATTCCAAATCATATTTTCACTGTCAGTTGGGTTAAAGAACACATGTCACTTAAAAACATGGTTCACAACAAACCCAACTCACATTTCATCTTATTTCAATTACTGAATATAATTGAAAACTTTTAATAACCTTAAATTTAAAAGATTTTTCTTTTCATACGGGGTTTAAGAACAGTGTTATTTAAGACACTATTCATGACAAACCCAAAATCCAATTTATTTAATTTCCATTAAATATTAGCAAATTGGAAGAGTTCATTAAATCTAAATTTAATGATTTATCCTAGTTAATAACTAGTTCGTTTTAATAAAAATGTATTTTCCTAAAATATATTCTTTTCTAAAATATTCTTTTCTCTAAGAATATCCTTTATTGGAATGTGACTCAATCAACCACATATATTGCATGTAATCAATACTCATGATAAATAATTATCAAACATCCAAATAACAACCAAAGTGGATTCTACTCTAAATGTTGGGACTAGTGTGGGTCAAATATCATCCCAACACCCGTGTGGGGTTTCATCCAACAAACAAATAATAAATTATTTGTGCACTTGAACAATGTGTGAAAATTATCGACCCAATCACATAAACAAGTCGGATAACTTGTAAATGGAAGTGTAGTATTCCAGCATCATAAACATATATATATATATATATATATATATATATATATAATGATGAACCGGTTCATATATAATAACAACGTAAGTTCTCATGTTAACATAATTTATCAAAACAATGAATCCTTTCTACTGATTCATTTACATTAAAAATGTGAATTCTGATGTTGACTCACCTACAATGAAGTATGATCTTTTCATTTTACATAAAAAAAATGATATTCTTTACATTGTATAAAATGAAATCTTTATATTACATTAAAAATGTAATCATTTAATCTTATCATTTTTATAACAACTAAAGTGTAGATAAAATATACTTTCTGATTTCATGTTTTATTTGCAATAGAGAATGCAAATAAAAATATAACTTCTTATTTCATGCTTTATTTGCAAAAGAGAATCCAAATAAAGATTCAACCTTTATGTTTATTTACATCGAGGGATGTAACCTTTTTATTTCTAGCTTTATTTGCAACAAGGATTGCAAATAAAAAAGGATAACTTTTAAATTTAAAGTTTTGTTCACATCTAGAGTTGCAAACAAAATGCATCTTTATCCTACAGTGTTTATTTGCCTCTAAATATGAAAATAAAAATATAATATTTTAACTACGATGTTTATTGGCATCTAAATATAAAAATAACCTTTTATTAAATGTTTGTTTGCAACAAAATTTGCAATCAAAAATGTATATTTCTATTTCTAACTAAAATACAAAATAAAATGTAATATTTGTTTGCATCTAAAATTGCAAACAAAATGTAGCTCTTTAAATCATATTTTACTTTCAACTAGTATATATTTATGAAAGTGTTTGTTTTGTTTCAACTAGTGTAAAATGACAAAAATGAATAATTTAGTTTAACTACTGTAAACTGACCAAAAATGAATGTTTTGTTCAATTCTTTTTACTGAACTAATTTGACAAATAAAATGTACTTTTATTTTCAAGTTGTATTTACATTGTGAGATGCAAATAAAAAGTGGAATTTTATATCATGTTATATTTGCATTGAAAAATGCAAATGAAAAGTGAACTTTTATTTTTTATGTTTATTTGTATTGTAGAATACAATGAAAGGTTAACTTATCTTCCTATGTTATATTTGCATTATTGAATGCAAATAAAAGAACAATTCTTGTTTTTAATGCATATTTGCATTAGTGAATGTAAATAAAAGAACAAACTTGAATTTCAATGTATATTTGCATTTGAAAATGAAAATGAAAGAATAAGTTTTATTTTCAATATATATATTTGCATAGAGTAACGCAAATAGAATAACAAACTTGATTTTTAATGCATATTTGCATTTGTTAATGCAAATGAAGGAACAAATTTTATCTTCAATATATATTTGCATTAGTGAATGCAAATAAAAGAGAAAATTTTAATTTCAAGGTATATTTGCATTTATGAATGCAAATAAAAGAACAAAGTTTATTTTCAATGAATATATGCATTTGTGAATGCAAATAAAAGAACATATTTTTATTTCAATGATCTTGTTTTGGAAAAAATGATTTTTTCACTTCAAAAATCAAGTTTTGATAAAAGTGTGATTTTTATTTCATAAAACAAATTCTAACAAAAGTGTTATTTTTGTTTCATAAACCATGTTCTAACTAAAATGTAATTTTTATTCACTAATCACAATTTGACCCAAAAAAAATGTTATTATTTTATCCAGTGTATAAAAATGTATATTTTTGACAAATTCAATTCAAAGTATAAAAATGTGTATTTTCAACAAATGCTATTCAATGTAAACAAATATAAGAATTTTGATTTAATTCTTTAATGTAAACAAATATGCCAATTTTTGATTGGTTCTTTTATGTAAACAAAATGTTAATTTTGATTGGTTCTTTTTATGTAAACAAAATGTTAATTTTGATTGGTTCTTTTTATCTAGAAAAGAAAAATATAATAACAAGTGATTCTTTTTATTCATAAAAAGAAATGATAACAAGATGATTTCTTTTCTTTTTCTAAAAAGAAATGTAAACAAGAATATTTCCTTTTTAATTCTAAAAAGAAATGCAACATAAATATTTTTATATCTAATTGACAATCTATTCCAACACAACGAACAAAATGATATTTCAATATTACTTGGCATTTCTATATCAACTTATATAGATCTAAAACTTCAACAACCAAATTGGCGTTTATACAATCCAAACAAAACAGATAATTCACTCAACATACATCACATCACAGAATTATTTAATTACACACAAGCAATTATTTAACAGCAATAAAAATAATTAAATTAATTAAATAAATAAATTCAGAAATCTCACCAAGATTTTGTCTGAATTTTCAAAGTGCTCGGTTTAAGCTCTAGTTAGTTCCATCATCTAGATCTCGGAAAGACGATCCCAACGCACTTTGTTTCGCATAATTCCGATTTCGTATGAAGGAGTTATTCAAGTTTTATCATTTGAATTTCAAAATATAAAAATAAATAAATATCAACCCTCACCCATTCACGTCCTGCCACGTCACCCCTTTGTCTTCGTCTCCTCTTCGTATATGCCTGTACCGAAAGAACCCATCCATCGCCTCCTTCCTCCACCCACGCACTTCCACCAAGGCCGCCGAAACCAGATCCAAGACCACCACTCCGACCGGCTTCGAGTTCTCCCTGCGTGCCACCATGGGCCAACTCGGTGGACCCTCCTCCTACGAAAACCCCCCTGAAGTCAGCGACTTCGAGGCAGAAATCCCACCACCACAGTACGTTATCGGCGATCATCACCGTTCAGAACAACGAGCTCCCTTTGTTCTTCGATTTGTATTTGGGAGTATTGAATATTATTGTGTAGTTTGGGAGATCAAAAGGATTGAAGTTCGGAGCGCCTCAGCCATTGAATGATGGCATACGGCGGCTACGGAAATTAGATTAGGGTTTCGTATAGGGAGCGTAATTATACCGTATTTGTAGGTGTATATTTATTTAATTTAGTTTATTTAATTCAAAAATTCTTATTTATCAATACGATCACCAAATCAAACCCAATGAGTGTCGCCCCTAGCTAATAACCCCCATCCCGGACGCAATGGAATATGTTTTGTAACCCAGTTCGGCTGTTACGATATGTTTTTCTTTAAATTGTATTATAAATCATTTAATTATTAAATTCAAACGTACATTTTAAATTACCGGAGCCACATACGGACTCAAAAAATTACAGAAAAATTATTTCTAGCTTTGTTTTGACGATATGGTTCTAACAAGACTAATTTTGTCGAATTATGAGGCTGTTTGAAAATGGCCTTTTTCAAGTCGATTAAATTTGACCGGAATTGACAAAACACACTTTCTGTTGCCATGCTCACATATTAATTCGAAAAATTCTAGAAAATTAAATTTAGAAATAATTTGACATTCCGGTTCCAACAAAAGTGGTTTCGTCGAATACTGAGGTCGTTTGCAAAACGGCTATTTTTAAGGGTTATATATTTAATTAAAATATATATAAATTCTACAGCGACTTTTCTAAATTTTAAACTGGACATAACTTACAAATTATAAAGTGAAATTTCATTTTTTTTTTCAGATTCGTTAGAAAGGTATGATCAAACAGATTTAAATATTTCTTGTTTCGCTCAATTCTGACTTATTTTGAATCCTGTATATTCAGTTAAAGTTGAAAATCAAAATTTCAAACTACAGCACTGTTTTAAACTCCCTTTTATAATTAAATTAAATTTATTCGTTTTAAAATAAATTTTTAGTCATTATTATTTAAAATAAATTATTTTAAATATTCTAAATTCATTAAAATTTCTAAAATAAAAATTTTAAATTGGCCCCAAAATTCCGGGTTGTTACATCTCGCATAACAATTTCTGCTTATTGTATGTGGAATTTTAATTTTACCTCTCATTGCTTTGAATTTTTTGCTAGTTTCCTACATAGAAATACAATAATAAACCATAATTTACCTTTATTTCGTAATGAATACAATACAAACTTATTACCTCAAATTCTTCTGATAGCTTTTCCTTAACAAAGTCATTCCACTCTTGAACATTTTCTGTTGTTCCTGGTTTTAATATTGCTAATCTAGTGGAAGACTCGGGACGAGTAGAAGCTTTAATAGCGGAAACTAATCTAGATTTTGCCTTTCTCCATCGTACTCCCACCATCTTAAGCAATAAGTCTTTGTTTGCTTCATCTACTACAAATCTTGACTGCACAACAAAAATAATTTGAAATAAATATGATGTTCTCATATAATTAACTGACACGTTGTTTGTATACAAACAGGTTACAAGTCCGTTAAAACTGTGGAATTTAACCGGTGGTTTGTTCACTGGCACATTGTTTATATACAAAATAGGTTCCAAGTCCATTAAAACATGATGTACTATATACACAGGATGTTCTAGATTTTGTTCACTGGCACATTGTTTCTATACAAAACAGGTTACAAGTCCATTAAAACAGGATGTACTATATACATAGGTTACAAGTCCATTAAAACAGGATGTACTATATACATAGGTTACAAGCCCATTATACATATCTTTTGAAATGCAAATAGCATGCTTCAGATCCAAATAGAGGAACAACTAATAAATACCTCATTTTATAACTGTTTTGGATCCCTATTGAAACTAATAAGTACCTCATTTCATCCCTATTAAAACTGTTTCAACATGTTTTTAAAATCATATCACAAACTGTTTCATCCCTATCAAAAAATTACTAACTATAAGTCCATTAAAACTTTTTCATCCCTATCCCTATGCAAATAGCATGCTTTGGATCCAAACTGTTTCAAGAAAAATCAAGTCCATTAAAACTCTACAAAATATCAAGAAAAATCAAGCTTAATTATAACTAGTATAACAGTGGTATGATAGCATATTTCATGCCTGAATACAAGTCCATATATCTTTCTTTAAGTTTGCATCGACCTTTTTCTAATCTAAAATTGTCAAAGGTACCATCTCCCTTTCCACGGTACCAAGATAGGATGACAAGTGCTTTGAGTTGGAGCCTACTGGCTGACCTCGATCGTTGAATTCAACTTCAGCCCTCTCATTCGGCTTCAAATTAAACGTTGACATCATCGTCTTCCCTCTTTTTTCCTTGTCGTTTCTTCTTGAATACAATCATTAGAATCTGGGTTGCTCAAAGCATTGATGGCGTTGAGTGGGTCTATGTTCATGGGATTCGAAGTTTGGTTTATATCGGGTGGAGGCTGGTTTTTATCGGGTGTGGGGTTTAGATTTGAAGGCAGATGATTTTTATAGGGAAGAGGCTTGTTTGTAACGGGTTGAGGCTGGATTTCAGTACACTTCCGAGTGGATCTTCTAACACCAACACTTCCCGTAACTGGATATGCGGACGAATTAGTGTCAGGAGTGAGATTTGAAGACTGGTTTTTATCGGGTGGAGGCTGGTTTTTATCGGGTGTGGGGTTTAGAGTTGAAGGCAGCTGATTTTTATAGGGAAGAGGATGGTTTTTAATGGGTTGAGGCTGTAAGTCAGTACATTTCCGAGGGGATCTTCTAACATCAACACATCTCGTAATATCGATTTTTACACCAGCCGCCTTATTCTTTGTCTGTAAAGCCGTAACTGCAGCTAGAGATTGCTTCTATGACGACAGTCTCGTTGCTACCTTTGATACCTGAAATTGGTGTACAAAGTCAGAAAAAACATGATTTGCTGGAAAGTAATCACACAGCATCACGTAAAATATAACTCATAATCAATACTTATGCATACATGAATAAATACAAAGTCGGAATAAATCACACAACATCATTGCTTCTTTGACAATTTAAATACAAAATCAGAGTAAATCACACAGCCCTCGCATACGATCAGATGATACCTTAACAATATTGTCAATAGCTACCACTAAGTACAAAACTATCAGTTGGCTATTTATATTTACCAGCATGCCTTGTACTTTATTTTTGTTTTCTATTGTAGGTCAGTCGACTCAAAGAAAATTTTATCGATTGAAATTGTATATTTTCAGTTATTTTTAGTACATATATTAATATATTTTAATAATATAACGTAGTTATCTGAATTTTTTCTTACTTAAGGAGTATAATACAAAGTTTAAACACAAACATGAATAAGTTTTGATATATCATTTGTATGAAGGTTAATCTAAAAAATTAATTTACAATTATTATTCATACGCAAGCTGGTTCATGTAAAATATAACTCACAACCAATACTTATGCATACATGAATAAATACAAAGTCAAAATAAATCACACAACATCATTGCTTCTTTGACAGTTTAAATACAAAATCAGAATAAATCACACAGCCCTCGCATACAATCAGATGATATCTTAACAATATTGTCAATAGCTACTACTAAGTACAAAGCTGTCAGTTGGTTATTTATATTTACCAGCTTTCTTTGAACTTTAATTTTGTTTTCTATTGTAGGTCTATCGACTCAAAGGAAATTTTATCGATTGAAATTGTATATTTTTGACTATTTTACTACATATATTTGTATATTTTAATAATATAACGTAGTTATCTGAATTTTTTCTTACTTAAGGAGTATAATACAAAGTTTAAATACAAACATGAACAATATTTTGATATATCATTTGTATGAAGGTTAATCTAAAAAATTAATTTACAATTATTATTCATATGCAAGCTGGTTCATGTAAAATATAACTCACAACCAATACTTATGCATACATGTAGTTCCAAGCTAACTTGTGCACAATATATTATGTAAACACACAGCATCATTATCCACAATATATGAAAATTTAGCATCAGAACCTCATTTTAAAGCATGATAGCAAATGGAAATCTAAACCATAAATGAGAAAAAATTATTAACACTCAAAAGAAAGACATAATAGTGTTTGTTCTAATGATTAAGCAGATGTAACAGACAACAAAGATGTGTGACATTTAATCAACAAAAGGAATTTAAAAACAATGGTTGTAGAAGATTGATGATACCTTCTTGTTTCTTATAACTGAGACACTGTTTTAGATGCTGGGATGATGAAAATTTGAGCGCTAAAATTATTTGGATATGAAAGGGGATTAAATCCATATCTCTCATCAAGAAACAAAGAAAATTCCTGCAGTTGCGCGCATGATTCAGACTACCGTTAGATTTAAGGTGACGACAGTTTCATGTTCCAGTTGAACCTAAATATGACCATGTTGTAATTGATAAACGTAATTAAGAGTCTGAAATTAATAAAAGAAAATAATTAATTAAGTAGAGTAGAACTGACGATGTGCATGTTCATGTTTAATAAGGAATAACAATTAATTTACATCCATGTTCATGTTTAGTATGGCTTCAATTTAATAACAAAAGAAAATAATAAGCATAGTAAAAGACTTTACTTGGCATCCAAATGATGGATTTTAGTAACTGGTTACAAATAAGAGACATAACTGCTAAATCTTCTTAGTGCAAAATTATTAAGACACAATAAACAAGTACAATTAATGACTGCACCGAACAGCAGCACCGAAAACAGATTTCATTGCCATAAGTTTTAATAACTTACATGTCCTTGATTTTTCTCCATTTTAATTATTAATGCTTCAAGTTACTATCTTCTATTGATGGAGGAACCTGAAGAAAAAAATGTATGAATGATCAAAACATCATATACGAATAAATGCAATAGGTGAGTAATGAGGTACGTTAATATTAATGTAATGAAATTTTCATCCGATCACCAATTTTCTATTGCAACTTTGGAACATATAACAATTGTTCTTTTTTCATGATAAAATCTATGTTATACAAGTATTATTAATAAAGGATGCTTATATCATACAATATTTTGATTATATGGTAAATTTTTGATTATATTGTTATACAACTATGTTTTAACACAATCGTTAATAAAGGATGTGTATATCAAACAATATTTTGATTATATGGTAACTTTTTGATTATATTGTTATACAACTATGTGTATATCAAAAAATTATTAATAAAGGATGCTTATATCATACAATATTTTGATTATATGGTAATTTTTTGATTATATTGTTATACAAGTATGTTTTAACACAATCATCAATAAAGGATGTGTATATCATACCAAAATACCATCACAATCCTTTCTTATATAGCTTTCATCTCCATCATCGATATCTCTATCATCAAGTAGTGACTCATCTACCAGTTTGCTAGTTGACTCATCCTCCTCATCATACATTTCCAACTCATGAAAACCTCTAGGAGGTACCTCTATACAACATACCAATTTGAAGAATTACTTTCTCTATAAAAGAACACTTGTACGGCTTGCGCTGCCAAGATGAAAGGATCGCTAGCAAATTGATTTTGGAATTGATGTAAATTGACTGACGTAAACCCATCTTCATCCTTAACTCCACAATCAATATTTGCCCAATCACATTTAAACAAAGCAATTTGAAGATAACGATAGTCTAACAACAAAATCTCATTCAAAACACCGTAACATATCACTTTCTCAATGGATCCATCTAAGCGAACATTATTTGCCTCAATGGAAACACCACTATTTTGTGTAGATTTATCATTGTCTCTAGTATGAAAATGGAGACCATTAATTATATAGCCAGTATAAGATATAACTTGATGGAAAGGTCCATGTGAAAGCCAAATCAATAGTTCGCTAACATCAGATGTTTTTCTATCATCGTTAACATGAAAAGCACAGGATTATATAAAGATTAATCACAATAACATATACTTCTATGTCGAACTTATCCATCATAAAAGATGTATAACATTATTAACCTTATTTCTAAACCAATGACTAAAAGTCTTTGAATCCTGCTTTGAAAGTTCCAAATCATCTCGCAAAAGATTGGGATGTAAACGTTTCATCTCCTCGTTGTGCATCCTATATATGTAAACATACAAGTCAGAATCTAATTTATTTCACGCAAAATAATTAAACTCAACTAATGCTTACTTTATATAAGGTTCCACTTCGTCGGTATTAAACAACACATACCGATGAGCAGCATCATTCACCTCCTTAGTAACTACCATAGGTTTTCCTTTGGAAATAGGACGCCCCTCGAGTATGGAATCACTTTGTTCCACTTCATTCATATTTTTGCTTTGTCCGACTTCTAATGCACCATCAATATATTCAGCACAATATTTCATGCATTCATCAGCAGAATAGAGCTCAGCTATGCACCCTTCAGGTCGTGCTTGATTTTTAACATACCCCTTCAGTTTTCTCATGTACTTATAGCGAATATGCATAAGCACATATATTATTAATTATTGTAAGTACTAATACCAAATTTTACCTCTCAAAGGGATACATCCACCGATACTGTACTAGTCCGCAAATTCTTGCTTACCGCGCTAAATGTATTGTCAAGTGAATCATGATATCAAAAAAAGGAGGAAAATATCTATCAAGATCACATTTTGTTAATGCGACCTAATTCTTGATGCATTCTAATTTATCTTTATCAATCACTCTTTGGAAAATGTCATTGTAAAAAGAACATAGTCGTAGTAATGCATTCCTTGTCCCTTTAGGTAGAAGTCCTCTCGGTGATACAGACAATAATTGTTTCGTCAACACATGATAATCATGGGACTTCAGACTTGAAATTTTGTTTTCTTTTGTAAGTATTTTCCAATATTTGAGTTATACCCATCAGGTACTTTCAAATTCCTCATTCTATTGTAAAATATCTCCTTTTCTGGATCAGTTAAGGTGCATGGAGCAGCTGGAAGTAATGTTTTGCTTCCCATGTCTATAGGATGTACCTTTTTCCTAATACCCAGTACTTCTAGATCTCTACGTGAGTTAATGCTATCTTTTGATTTCCCTTTAATATCAAGTAACGTACCAAGAACACTTTCACCAATATATTTTTCAACATGCATTACGTCTAGATTGTGACGCAAAGGAAGTACCTAAGAAAATGTAGACTATACATAATTAATAATAAAGGATTGATTATGGAATAGAAAAAGAAGCAATTACGTTTCTACTTAAGTTTTACCTGCCAATAAGGCAAATCAAAGAAAATAGACTTCTTTTTCCATATTTGACTTCCCTTTTTCTTATCATCTCCCCTTTTTCTTTTCCTTATTTCTTTTTCTTCCTCCTTTGAATTTTTCCCAATCATTGCAAATATCTTTAACAATATAAAAGACTTGATCACCGGTTTGTATTGGAAGCCTTCATCTTTTCTCTATGGTTCCATCAAACAAGCTTTTTCGTTGGCGATATTCATGATTAGGATCAAGGAATCGCCTATGGCCTAAATATGCACACTTCTTACTAAATGGTAACCATATTGAGCATGTATTAACACCACAAATAGGACAAGCCCTCTTACCCTTTACGGTGCAACCTGATAAATTTCCATAAGCTGGAAAAACACTTATCGTCCACATTAGAATTGCACTTAATCTAAATTCATTGTGAGTGTATGCATAATATGCCTTCACCTCTTCATTCCATAATTTCTTCAAATCAACAATAAGTGGTTGTAATTACACATCAATATCATTATCTAGTTGTCGTGGCCTAGGAATTAATAAAGATAACATCATATTATCTTCGTGCATACAAAGCCACAGAGCAAAGTTGTACGCAATAAGAAATACTGGCCAACAACTATATTTACTGTTCCAATCCCCAAAGGGATTAAAGCCATCACTTGCAAGACCAAGCCTTAAATTTCGTGGATCGGATGCAAAGGAGGGATATGTCCTATCAATTGTAGCCCACTGAGAAGAATCTACTGGATGACGTATTTTACCATCTTCACTCGTATGATCGTTATGCCATCTTAATTGCTCTGATGTTTCCGCGGACATAAACATTCTTTTCAGTCTTGGTATTATTGGAAAGTATCTCAAGACCTTTGCAGCTACTTTGGCTTGCTTTCCATCTTCCTTTGTCTTGTTTTTTTTCCAACGTGATTTTCCATATTTTGGACAAGAATCACTATATGCGAGCTCTTTTCTAAAAGACAACAATCATTTACACATGCATGTATTTGTCTATAGCCTAAACCAAATGATTTCAGCATCTTCTTTGTTGCATACGTCGAATCAGGAAGCATGTTTTCTATAACATCCCATATTTTCTATATATTTGATTTTCAATTTAAATAAATAAAATGGAATAATCTAAGGAAAAATCAAATTTTGTTGATTATAATGATAACTATTGTTGAATTAAGTATGAATAGATTTTTCCAAATTTTGTTTTATTTAGAAATATTGTAATATGGAATTTAATATTTTGTTAAATTTAAATTATTTAAGTTAAAAAGGAATTCAAATTTGAATTGTTAAATGGTGGAATTTAAGTTGTTTAAGTTAAATTTGAAATTCAAATTTAAATTTGTAAATAATCAAATATGGGAACTTAAAATTCATGAAATAAATTTATAGGATTTATTTAAGTTAAAATTTGATTTAAATTTGAATTTAATGAATAATTAAATTGAATTAAAGCAGTTAAATGAATAATTGAATATTTTATTTATTAATTAACTGTGGAACTTAACGGTTATGGTAACTATCTCAGAATCCGACGAAACCAGTTTCATCGGATCCGGAATGTCGAATTTTTGTAGAATTCCACTTTGCGTTACAATCTGACTTGTAATTTGATCGTACGAGAGAAAATGTGAAAGAAGTTAGTATAATATGATAATTTGTTGTTTCTAATGTTTGGGCCTTATATATGTGTATAAATAAAATCCCTTCCTTCAATTATCAGCCCATTCTCTATTACGTATACTTTTCTCCATCAAAACTCATCGTTAATGGATGAAATAAAATCCAAAACCCTAGATCTAAAATAATATGCAAGTTCAAAATAAAATTTCTCCAAACCCTAGCTTATGATATACCGAATCGAAACTCTTGGCGATACAAACCTACGGGTGTTCTCAGATTCAACATGGAGTGCTCTGTTTGTTCAGAATTTTCGGTCAAAGCTCAGGAATTTTGTAACCCTAGGGTTCGAATTAGGGATTTTTGATTTCGGAATTATTTGGAGAAATTGAGATCTGGGTTTGGTAGAGGAGGGTTATATGAGTTCATGGGTGGTGATCTCAGGCCGTAACTCGATCGGTGGAGGTGGAAATTTGTGTTTCTGGATGCGGAGACCTTTGGGTTCATCGATTCGCTGGTGGAATTAGGAGCTATCGGAGGTGCTGAGATCGGTACGGGTGGATGCGCCAGTCGACCGAGGTTCGATTGTTGGTGGTCGGAATCTCGAGATATTTGCGGTCAAAGTTTTTCAAGCGATGGGTTTCTTTAGCGTGAGTTCTGTACACGCGATTTGGATGGAGCGGGAAAGACTAATTCCCGTGCTGACAGGGCAGAATACTATTGGGTGAGGATTTATTTATTAATTTATATATTTTAAAATTCAAATGAGAAAAACGCTAATAACTTTCTCGTTTTAACTCGGATTTGGACGCGGTTGGGTGCGTTGGGATCATGGCGGAATTGTGGACAATATCAGTTTGGTTTGGCTGCGTTTGGAGATAGAAAATTTTGGGCTTTGGTTGGACGTTCAATCCACTAAGGACCCAAAGGTGAGTGATTTTCTCACTTACGAAATAATAAATTATTCCCATATTTGTTAAATTAAATTATGAAGTAAGTTTGGTTGCATGGTTGTGTTTGATTGGTGATTGGTTGCTTAAAAATGACATGCAAGTATGTTAATCTAAAAATTTAGGTCGGTAATTTGTTATTTAAATTTATTAAATTACTAGTTGGAAATTTCGAACCTTGCAAACCCGTGAAACAGATTAATACTGATTTATTGGATGAATGGTTGTGATGGATACTTTGGGTTAATTTCTGAATGGATATTGCTATATTCCGATATTCAGTATATGCATGTGTGTGTTGTTTGGCGATTAATCCTATTTCAACCTAGATGTTACTGGCATCGAATAAACCTGGGTTCGATCGATTAAAATCAATTAAGAACACAAATTGAAATGATAAATATCTGTGACCCTGATTGGATTGAAATAATAGATCTATCCTCTGAATATCGAGAAATTAAATTTAAAATCACTTGGCCGTAGGGTAGCAAATTCTATATGGACATTGGTTGGTTAAATGATTTAAATATTTGAAATTCTATTGATGAGAAATTTTACTTAAAGGAAAATGTGTCGATATTGATAAGATTTTTATGTTCCCTTTAAACATGAATTGAATGTTAATGAATTTGTCAAGGTAAATGATTCAAACAAATCGAGATTTGTAAAGTGGGATTTTTAATATACCTTGGAGTTTTCAAATTTTATGATAAGATTTGGAATTGATAAATTTCCATGAACTTAGTTTAAATGAACATCATTTGAGGATATTCGGAATCACCGAAATTTTTAGTATGAATATAGGTTTGATTCCTCTAAATTGAAAGAAATGGGGTTGAATGGCAATTGAAACAAGATATTGAATTATGTAAACTCCATTGAGGCTTGGGTATAGACTTAAGCATTTGAAATTCGGAAGGAAGGAACGATTATGGTTAAAGAAATTATACATATATTTATATTTACACATTTGATTTCAAATAAATTATTCTTTCCTTAAAATTTTACTATTTAATGTTTACTTATAAACTATTTTATTATAAATAAATTTTCCCTTATAATTTATTATTCAGAACTATCTAGTAAACTTTTAATTTATGTATATACATAATATTTAAATTATTTTATTTATTTTTAATTATTATATTCTATATACATATTTATTTATATAAGATTTTCTTATAACATTTATTTTTGTAAGTATTTTAGAATTTGTAAATTTCTTTCGAATGGAAAATGTTTGAATTTAAACCATTGGCTCAAATGGAGTTGAGATAAAAATTTCATTCTAGTTGGAATATGAATCGATTTGAATCGATTTTTATATGGAAATATGAATTATATTCTTTTCGAATATAAATAAATCTCCTAAGAGATTTAAAATGAGTTGTTATGAAATATATATTCTAGTTGAATATGAATGGATTTCGAACATAAATCGATTTGAAATAATTATAACCTCAGATGTGAAGTATATTCTTCTGGAATATAAATCGATTTGGAAATATTATATGAGTATAATATAATGATATGAAAATATATTCTAGTTGGAATATAATCGGTTTTGGGAATGATTGGGATATCTTGATATGAAATTATATTCTATTTGAATGTAAATCGGGTTCGAACAAAATATGATATTTTGATATGAAATTGAACCCTTGTGAAAGGTAAAAGAACCGACTGATGTGGAAAATGTAAGCGTTGGTTGTTAAAGAGACCGGAGTCGACAAATGGCATACTCTTTGTCAGTATCGATACCACTTTAACAACCGTGAACGTTATGACATATCCAGAATGAAATATGATGACTTAGAGGCAATTATTGGATTGAAGAAGATGAACGTTGACGAAATAGCCCTGACCTTCGGGTCAGAATTAAAATGACTAAACCAGGAGCTATACCGTGACTAATTGAGGTAGCACCTTTGATCGGACACACTTCTTTGATACTATTCCTATTCCTATGATGATGATGATTTGGGCCCTTTATGATTTTGGGAGTGTGTTCAGAGGTGGGCGGTAGTGGCTGCTATGCGTTACCACCAGTCCGGAAGTGCAATTGGTAGAATCCTACCCGGGGCATTGCCTCGAGTGCCTTGTCATATTTATCCATATCGAGCCCCATACGATTTTGATTTGGTGTTTCCTTCTATGGAGTGCCATCTGATAACACCAGTACGGTGAATTTAAGGTATTGTATAGACTGTTGATGCCTGTAAACGGCGTAAGGGTAATATGGTAATCCCGCTTACGCTATTTTTATGATATTTATTTTACTGGATAGAGACTATCATAATAGCGTATTATACTATGTATGTATTAGTTTAACGGATCCTCGATAGATGGAAATATCCCGTAACATCTCTTGAGTCACTACACCCATGACACTGATGTTATTTCGTATTTAATTTGACTAATATGAGAATTATTTAGTGTTGATCTGAGTGTTTGTTGTGTTTTCTTTTTATGCAATACGCTCGGGTAGCAAAAGTTGCAGTTAGCGAAGATTGCAATAGCTTGGAGGATGAAGACGTGGATTTGGTATATATATCAATTATAAATATGTATTTCCGCTGCATTTATTTCCGCTGCTTATTATGTACATCTGTATGTATATGTAACTCTGATAATCATTAAATGTTGTAACCAATGTATACATTTCAACTGCTATTTGTTTATTATATGTTGTCCTTCCGCTGTGAGATTATGTGATTGGTTTTCTCTTCTTTCTTCCTTTTCTTCTTTTCCCAATAACTACTTGTATTTGTGGTTTGTTTGGGTCGACATTTGTGGATTATTGTCAATTTGAACGGTCAAAAATCCGGGTCGTTACAGTTGGTATCAAAGCGATGGTTAGCGATAACCTTAGCTCTGTTTGGGAAACAACTCATTAGAAATGGGGTTAGAAACGCCCTAGAATGGGTTTGAGTGATATAAGAGAGCGTACTTGTATTTTTGATATAAATTGGTTTTATATTGTGTTGACTTGTTCTGTTGAATATTTATGGATTCTGATCGATATGTGGGACGCTATAGAATCGATAGGAATTTCTAAATAATTGAACAGAATGATCGACATAATATGGTTGTCGATTGTATTTTAAAATATATCAAAAATATGTTATTGATTCAAGTATATATGTATTCGTTTTAGTAGGTGGAATATTAATTTATTACCTATTATGGTCGATTAAATAATAAGCATAATAAGAGATTATTAATAGGTGTTGGAAAATTTAAATGGTTTAAGGAAATTTGAAAGTGAAATTTATTAAATACAATTGTGTTTAAATATATTTGCAAATGAATAGAAATGAGCTTAAGAACTTGATTCTGGTGCTTTTGAAAATAGTTTGCCAAAGTTTTGAAATAATGATGTATTACGAGAAATAGTTCTCAACGTAGTTTTCAAAAGATTTTAAATGGAATGAGTGTGATCCCTTCTTGGACCTCAGAAATGACTTCGGTAATGGGTGCACGCATTATCGATGTTATTTTGAAGAGTTTAAGTGGAGGAGAGACCGCTCAATGACTATTATAATGTATTGACAAAGAATTTTGAATTTAAATTTCTTATGGTATAAATTTTATAAAGTATTAGTATATATTATCTAAGGTTGAATTTAAATTGAGCCAGGATCGAAATTCCTATGTTCTTGTTAATTAAAGTTTGGGTTTAAATTTTTATATGGTATGGTTTTCTATAAAATAGTATAAGCACATATATTATTTTAGAACTTAGTTTATAAACTCGGAATCAAGTATTTAAGTTCATTTTAACTAATAATGTTAAGTCCTATGTTAAGGTAAATCAATTCATTTGAATATATATATATATATATATATATATTGTGGAATTCTGAAATGGACTTAAGTATTTATAAAAAATCGTCACATAAACTCTTAAATAAGGGTGATGATAAAGTTTAAGAAAATTCCAAATTTAGTCGATATAAGTGTTTGAGAAAAATTTAAATTAACTACGAAATAAAACTCAACTAAGTCGACCAAAATGAAATGGAAGATTTAGTTGTGTAAATAAGAAAGGAAACAGCTTATGACTTGGCTAATTAATAAGTATGTGAAGTTAGTCGAGAAGGAGTTGAAAGGAAATTTATGTTGTTAATAAAGTATGAATGGTCGATAAAATTGAAATAAGGAATTAAATGGTGAATTAGTGTACATGTGAAATGAAGGCGTATAAATCTAAATGGGGTAAACCTCGTTAGAACAATACATCGAATGGAAATCTAAGTATAAATAGTGAAATGAATGTAATGTAAATCCTATTGTTAAACGGAATAGGAGTTAAGTTGAGTAAAGAAATTGAATTGAATAAAGTATACTTAGGAAATCAAATAGTAATTTATTGAGAACTAAGCATAAATTCGAGTTACGAACCATCCTTAATTCGAACCATGATTTGGGAGTTGAATAAATAAGTTGAGTGAATGGAATAATGTTTAATTTTAAATGAAATGAGAATAAGTGAATAAGAAATGGTTAAGGGTATGAATCAAGGTGCCAGACAAATGAAATAAGATGCAATGTAGAATTTGGCTTATGCGGAGTAAGATGATAGTTAAACGAACCCTAAATTAGGAATTGGAGATATTAAAATGGGATATAAAAATATAAAGAAATCAACTTAGGAAAAAATTAATAAGTCGATTTAGAGTTTATATAGATAGTTGGATTGAGTAAGTATAAATTGATTCATACAAACAACTAACGGGTAAACCATTGCATTAATAAGTGATAACTAAATCTAGTGGTCAAGGTTTGCTAAGGTTGGAAAGTCGAAAGTTTGAAACCCCAACTCAAATGAATCAACATTTAAGGGAAAATTTGGTTGAACTAAGTGGACATGAAAGTGAATTTTAAAATCTCTTTTGGAAATGAAACCATTGGTAATGGAAGTTGATGTATATGAGTTTGGCAAATTGATTCATGTTAAGGAGTTAAAGGTCTAGTGTAATCAAGTTCGTTGGAAATTTTAAAGTGAATTCAAGTTTTAATCGGAATTTAACACTTGAAATGAAACCGGAAATTGAATAGAAAGAAGATCGAAATAAAGTAAGCAATCGAATGTGAATCCGCTTCTCGAACAATGAAGTGACAAGTTGACGTGTTAAAGATTTGCAAAGTTTTGGAAGCGAAAAGTTGAAACTCTAAATAAAATAAATTGGCATGTATGCAAAAACCTGAAATATTCGATAAGCTGAAACAAAATGGCCATAACTTTTTGATGGGCTGATCGGAATTCGACGATTCCGGACTTTTCGGAAACCTTAGAAACTGAACTAAAACTTTTGTTAATAGTGCCTTGTCTAATTTTCAAGTTTGTTAGGTTGAAATCCAAGAGTTAGTCGTATTACTATACGCAAAAAATTAAAAACTGAAGCGTACGTCGATATTGTTTTGACCATAACTTCCTAACGGAGCGTCGAATTTTGATGTGCGAGTACAATTCGGAAAGCCCAGGAGGTAAACTATACTTTTTATTGACATGCTGGGTAAAATTTTGAGATTTAAAGTGGTAAAAACTGGGTTTAACAACTCAGACCTGCATTTTTCAGTGTACGGGCTGAGGTGTTCGCCTTCACTAAAATAGTCATAACTTTTGAACGAATTATCTAAATTCGATGAATCCGGATAATTGGGAAAGCCTGAAATGATTGCAACAACTTTTGCCTGTGCTATGGTCAAATTCTATCATCTAAGGGGTGATAAACCTCAATTTGCTCGCTGACCTTTATGAGCATCTTGGTTTTTGTAGTTGAATTGTTTGATACATGTTGTGTAGGTTATGTGCATTTGCTATGTATTGTTTATATGTTGGATTCTTATGCCTATGTGAGTATTTAGCAGGTGTAAGGAGTGTGCGCTACGCTTTGGAGCTCGCTTGCGCCAAATATTAAGGTGCGAAGATATATAAATTGCATATAACGCTAAAAAGGAGGTACGTATTTGAGTTATTTAGTTGTGTAGGTATATAAATGTTGTTTCCCCGTTTCTTGGGATGCCCCATCGAATGATGAGATGTATATATGAATTTCAAATATGTATGTGATTTTCCGGACCTCTACGTACAAAGGAGATGCTGCCGAAATATTCGGTGATTTCGGGAGTTAGAAAAATTTATGAGATTTTTCAATTACATAACTTATTTTATAAATTGCTATTTGGTAAGTATGAATTTGAAAGTATGATTTGTTTAATACCTTATTCGTTCTCTTTTCGAGGACGAAAGGATTTTTAAGTGGGGGAGAATGTAACATCCCATATTTTCAATATATTTAATTTTCAATTTAAATAAATAAAATGGAATAATCTAAGGAAAAATCAAATTTTGTTGATTATAATGATAATTATTGTTGAATTAAGTATGAATAGATTTTTCCAAATTTTGTTTTATTTAGAAATGTTGTAATATGGAATTTAATATTTAGTCAAATTTAAATTATTTAAGTTAAAAAGGAATTCAAATTTGATTTGTTAAACGGTGGAATTTAAGCTGTTTAAGTTAAATGTGAAATTCAAATTTAAATTTGTAAATAATCAAATATGGGAACTTAAAATTCATGAAATAAATTTATAGGATTTATTTAAGTTATAATTTGATATAATTTGAATTTAATGAATAATTAAATTGAATTAAAGCAGTTAAATGAATAATTGAATATTTTATTTATTAATTAACTGTGGAATTTAACGGTTATGGTAACTGTCTCAGAATCCGACGAAACCAGTTTCATCGGATCCGGAATGTCGAAATTTTGTAGAGTTCCACTTTGCGTTACAATCCGACTTGTAATTTGATCGTACGAGAGAAAATGTGAAAGAAGTTAGTATAATATGATAATTTGTTGTTTCTAATGTTTGGGCCTTATATATGTGTATAAATATAATCCCTTCCTTCACTTATCAGCCCATTCTCTATTACGTATATTTTTCTCCATCAAAACTCATCGTTAATGGCTGAAATAAAATCCAAAACCCTAGATCTAAAATAATATGCAAGCTCAAAATAAAATTTCTTCAAACCCCAGCTTATCATATACCGAATCGAAGCTCTTGGCGATACAAACCTACGGGTGTTCTCAGATTCGACATTCAGTGCTCCGTTTGGTCAGAATTTTCGGTCAAAGCTCAGGAATTTAGTAACCCTAGGGTTCGAATTGGGGATTTTTGATTTCGGAATTATTTGAAGAAGTTGAGATATGGGCTTGGTAGAGGAGGGTTATACGAGTTCATGGGTGGTGATCTCAGGCCGTAACTCGGTCGGTGGAGGTGGAAATTTGTTTTTTTCGGTGCGGAGACCGTTGGGTTCATCAATTCGCTGGCGGAGCTAGGAGCAATCGGAGGTGCTGAGATCGGTACGGGTGGATGCGCCAGTCGACGGAGGTTCGATTGTCGGTGTGGGAAGTCTTCTAGTGGTCGGAATCTTGGGATATTTGTTGTCAAAGTGGTACAGGCAATGGGTTTCTTCAGCGTGAGTTCTGTACACGCGATTTGGATGGAGCGGGAAGGACTAATTCCCGTGCTGACATGGAAGAATTCTATTGGGTGAGGATTTATTTATTAATTCATATATTTTAAAATTCAAATGAGAAAAATGCTAATAACTTTCTCATTTTAACTCGGATTTGGACGCGGTTGGGTGTGCGATCGTGGCGGAATTGCAGACGATATGAGACTGATTTGGCTGCGTTTGGAGACAGAAAATTTTGGGATTTGATTAGACGTTCAATCCACTAAGGACCCAAAGGTGAGTGATTTTCTCACTTACGAAATACTAAATTATTCCAATATTTGTTAAATTAAATTATGAAGTAAGTTTGGTTGCATGGTTGTGTTTGATTGGTGATTGGTTTCTTAAAAATGACATGCAAGTATGTTAATCTAAAAATTTAGGTCGGTAATTTGTTATTTAAATTTATTAAATTACTAGTTGGAAACTCCGATCCTTGCAAACCCGTGAAACAGATTAATACTGATTTATTGGATGAATGGTTGTGATGGATACTTTGGGTTGATTTTTGAATGGATATTGTTATGTTATGGTATTCAGTATATGCATGTGTGTGTTGTTTGGCGATTAATCCCATTTCAACCTAGATGTTATGGGCATCGAATAAACCCGGGATTGATCGATTAAAATCAATTAAGAGCACGGAATGAAATGATAAATATCTGTGACCCTGATTGGATTGAAATGATAGATCCATCCCCTGAATATCGAGAAATTAATTTTAAAATCACTTGGCCATAGCACTATAACATATTTCTCTTTTAATAGCACGTGAAAAACGCTATAATAGGCTACCATAGCATTAGTGACGACGCTATATAACGACATGTTATAATAGCTCTGTTATATCTTATAGCTCAAATCTAAACGCTATAGTATTATACATTTTATAGCGCACATTCACCACCATGAAATGTTTTACATAGCGTTCATATGTTGCAATTATATTTGCTTACTAAAATCTCAGCTTTTTTTATAGCATTATTACTCCTTTTTATAGCTCATATTCAGTGATATGAAAAGCTTTCCACACGGTTTAATAGCATTCCACATTTTGATTCCATAAGAGTGGTTTTCCGCTATGAAATTGGTAGTATATATAGCGTTTTCAATGTTATCGTAGCACACATTCAATGATATGAAAAGGTTTTCCACACTATTTAATTTTTTACATAGCATTTCACGTTTTATTTCCACAAGTGCAATTCTCTGCTATTAATATTTATAATATTATAGCACATATTTCAGCTATGATCTTTATATAGAAAATCTCATATTTAATTGAGCACAGTCCAAACAATAAATCAGTAAATTCACAACACAAAACTGTCAATAGCAAAAAACTAATACCAAAATCATATTTGATTTCATTACAAAGTCGTAGTTAATAAATCTACTAATATAGAAATAAGTCAACATTCATGTTCAAACATTGTTTCGAAACAAGGTTGCATGAAAAATCACATAGTCTTCAACTTGTAAGCTCATCCAACTTCTGGAACCTGCAATTCACAAGCACAAGTTACAGTCTTATAACAAAGAAAAATGCAAAAAAACACAATTTAAGCTCATCCATATGTCTCCTAAACTCACAAATCAAGCCAAGTTTCAAAATTTTGTATATTTAGTTGCCTATCAATCAGATAAACTGCCTACAATTCAATTTATATATTTAAACATGACCTGCCACTATATGCCCAATAAACCAAAAAAAATAGAAATGCTTTAATATAAACTTAACCTACATGACCCGAAATGGTAGCCACAGGTATTTTATATAAACTTAACCAAGTTGATATAACATATCACTTTCACGTCACCATTAGTCCATGCTATAATTGTTAACAGTTACCTATCCTCAACCATCGACTAGCCCAGCTTCTGTTTGGATCCACAATGGAAATAATCCTGTAGAAGAAAATTCAATAACCCAGCAGTCAAAATAATTAAAAACTTGATTGACATCTTAATTTTGAGAAAATGTTACTGAAAGGCTAATTAAAAACATGCTTGATTGACATCTGAGAAAATGTATCAGTGAAAGGCTACAATTCAAAAGCCTTGTAATTGGATCTCTAACACAATTTGAATCGCATGTTTCAATCAGTGCACAAGAAAATAATAAAAATATAATGATATAAACCAATGGAAGGTTTAATTGAATGCTTGTTAGTTGCCTGTTAAGCAGGAATTTGTCTTTTGGAGCGAATAAAAATACATAATTCATACACCACCATTAATATATACTTTATTTAACTTAATAAGATGAATTAGTTTATAAGAACTAAAACAGACAATTGAGTAAATATGGAAAACAACCGTTTCAAGTAGCTGTTAATTGTCGAAAGCACTAAATAAACAGAAGTGGCATAAGGCAATGGAAAATTTAGTTCAGGGGTCTTAATATCGCATTTCCAGTTCAAGAAACGCAATCCAATCTTAACTGACACACAAATGTACACTCTGATGTTGGAGCTGGCTCAAGAAATTTTACCCACTTATTTAAGGTATGTAGGATTAGGCGCCTTTATATCGAGGCACATAATCTTTTGAAGGTACTTTATATGAACGACGAATTATTACTAAATAGGATGTTGATATTGTACACCCTTGAAGAAAAATAACATATATGAAATTAAGAAAGTTTATAAGCAACAAGCATAACGGCACGCGTTTCGCACGTGATGACGGCACACGCTTCGCGCATGATCAAGGCACGCGCTTCGCGCATGGACTGGTTTACCTAAAATATTGTGTAATGCATACAACATGCACCTAAGATTTTTGTTTTCCATAATTACGCAACATGAGTTGTAAAAGACATTAGTACTGCAGATTGCAGTATCAGTTGGTATAATTATTGTTTCAGAAGCAGAACATGGTATGCTCCTCTATTATCTACAATTTGCGTGATTAAGCAGGCTGAATCAGTGTATAGCAGTAAATGACTGAGCATTTATAAAATATGATTTGTAATCCAACATGATTGAGCAAGGTCCGTGCTTGGCCATGGAAAAACAAAGTTACTATGTAACCATTTATGTATGCTGTAGGAACTGACGAATCAAGGTGCAATGCATCATAGTTTTGACCGTTGAAAAATGATCCAAGACAGTGAAGAATAGGATAATTGTAGAAAATAAATATATAGTTTGAGCAAATAGCACAGAGTTGCATGTTTTGATTAATGCAAACCAAATCAAAAGTAGTTTGTTGTAACTGGGAAATAACTCTTGCTATTTAAAAACACATGTATCCTTAAGAAGGATTTACAGTGAAACTAAGAATAACATAACACATACAGTTGAACAAAGTTAGAAGATGCAGTAACAAATAAGACACCACTATTATATCGTGATCTACACCATTTCAGATTTAACAAAACTTTCTATGTGTTCAATCCACATATAAAGGATACTTCATGTAAAATTTGAGCGCACTTACATATTTTTAGCCTTTTTCAAAAAGCAAGCATTTAGCATACTAATCCTATTGCCAAGTTTTGTTGACGCCCAGCCATTAGCACTCGTCCATTCAGCAGCTTCTCATATCCTTTAATGCACCGCACAATCCCAGTCATGCGCCATCTCAAATTGGTATCATTCCATTATCATTCTACTCCCATCATTTACTTTCCATTACATCCACACTTTATTAATATGGATTCTTCCTCATGCTCTTACACAAACCTCTATTTTTTTCATTTAGTACACTTCATGTTAGCTGTACTAATCAAGGACCAGCTAATAAATGACCATTTATAATTGCTATATAAGTAATCACGATGAAGTCGAAAGATAGATGAAGAAAAAAGCTAACAAATAGAATCACATGTTGACTGTCCTACAACTTGTACTTCAGAAACCATAAAAAATATGTTATCTATATGAAATCATGAAAGACTCTGAGTTCAAAACTAATACCTCATGTGGAATTATTTTATCATATTCCAACATGCACACAAACTAACTCATCCTCGGTCTTTTTTCTGAGTCTGGCTCGATGTACCTTAGCGTTGTTCGTTCAGCTCACTTGAGAGATCGAGTAGATGTTCACTTTTCTACGCTTGGATCCACTAATTATTCTGATCTTCTGTTTCCTGTCATCATCATTGTCCAGCCAACTAAATTGACATATTATACAATCGTCAACTAATAATAGGTACAAAATGGGAAGGTCCAAAGTCATATTGAAAGACATAAGAAAGAAGAGACAATTTCTTTTATATATGGTGATGTTAATGACACTAAAAAATAAGATAAGGGTGAAACATCAAAAAATAAAAATTCAATATACTTCTACCGTTTTTTTGGTTTTTACTATTGTCGGCGGCCGTTTGTCGAATTTCAGGCTTTAACTAAACCATATTCCACCGAATTCCGCATCTAAACACGGTAGAACCTTACTAAATTTTAGCCTAATCCATCCTTATCCATATCTAGAGCGTCTAACAATGCCTTGTAAAAATTAGCACATTCTACATTGAACAAATAACTAACTTGAAAAACATTGCTAGACAATGCATCATAAAAAAAAGAATAGAAAGCACTTTCTAAACATTTGAATTCAGTCAAATAGATATTGAAGTGCTTACATATGAGATCATGCATCCCTAATTAATCGAAAATCATATTGAGAGCATCAAAAGGAATCAAGTCCCTTGTACTGTGGTCCTAGGTAAGCAAACAGAAAATTGCTCAATAGGTTGGAAAAAATAATGAAATTGCAACTGATAAAGAAAATTTTGTTTAATGAAGGATTTTTTTTCTTTCTACAGAAATTAGGTGCTTACATGTACAAATTTGGGTAGATACTACCATGGCGAGGGGTTCGACCAAATCGGACCAATCATTTTCTACATCCTGCCCCCAACGCCTTAAACAACTCCCTCATTCTTCCGAATGTCAAACCGATGGATTTTGTGAGACAACCCTTTAAAAATGAAATCAGTTGGTAAAGGGAAAAGAAATCCAAGTTTTAAAAGAAATCACTGCTTCGTGTAACCAAAGCATAAACCATGACATCCAAATAGTCTAGTACAAAATATCATGAAAGCATCCATCGTATTAAAAAAAAATCTGGGTGTGATAATATGAACATATAGAAAACAAATCGCAATAACCATAATTTTGTATAACATGAACATATAGAAAAGAAATCCCACTAACTACAATTTTGTATAGGAGCTTCATTACTTAAAAAGAATACTAATATCTAAGTCAACTTTCGAAACATCCACTGGCAAAAACTAAAAGATGACAACAACATAGTAAATATAATGAAATTATACCTGCGTTTTCCACCTAAACACACTTTTTTATGAAGCGTTTTCCACCTAAAGTTTCTTCCAACCCCTAATGAGAATTGTACATGGCTTATATATCCCTATTAGTACAAGGCCAGTGTAATTACATCAAGAATAATTTTTACAACCCTTGATAGTATCACCATCAACAGCCAGAAAAGAAGACTTACTTACATGGGGCAAAAAATTAGTTCATTTTGTTAGATCTGGAACTTGATGAACAGAGGTAAGGATAGTATTAAACATTTAGAATACTATTACGATGGCAAATACCCTTAAATCTATAAAAATAGAGATAGGGACTTCCTCTTTAAAGAATGTTACAACTGTTGCTTTTTGAAGATTACATTGGTGTGACTAGTTAAAGCAACTACAATTTCTAAGGGAGAAATAAGGGTAGAAAACAGTGTAAGAGCATTCATTTTAATCAGAAACTGCTGTAACTGAGCTTTTTATACACAATATTCTTGTACTTATGGATAAAAATGCATCTACATCATACACATCTCAACTGGTTATGCAATTACTTGCTCCTAAATTGATTTAAGTTTTACTAATGCATTTCAGATATATTTTTTATATTATTTTTATGGATCGCCCAACACACACGAATGAAGAAAAGAAACACGTACTCACATCATTAAGGTGTACCAAAACATAGTACAAAGATTATGACAACAAACAAAAGGGATTTTATTGTTCATATTTGCCTCAATGAGGATAAAGCCAATGTTCTTCGCATATGACTACCAGCAAATATATAGAGAGTAAGTCATGGTTGAACTAAAAAGTAGCAAGCAAATTATTACCCTGTAGCGACAAAAGGTGCTGCAATAACGACTTCCAAATTATATTTTATAAAAAATGAAACAGTTTTGCAGAAATATACTTAAAATAAAGTGCAACAAGTTAGCAAAGTAAAATGTGAAATCGGTTATTTAATTATGTACAAACCAGTTTGTTCAAATGCACTGAATTAGGATGAACTGATAATGGGTGAATGCTTGGTCATAAATTTAAGCAAAGTAGGTAATCCAGATCTAAGAGTAGTACATGATAAGAGAAATACGTAAGCTATTTTCTGCCATGTTACTTTAATTGATATTGCAAACATATCACCATTAAAAATGGCTACAAATCTAATTCAAATGTATAAGCTACTAGTAAATCTTAGACAAATACCTGAGTAGGAAAATATCGGACGACATTTGCGATGTTCCCTCTCCACAAAGAAGCAAACCCTTCTTCTTTAATCGTTCTCTTAAAGCAGTCTCCAATTCCCTTGCATGGCTCAGACAAACGACCTGACTTAATCGTTTCATCTTGATTCTGGATCAAAAGCTTCACTCGCTCAATTGGAGCAGCTGCTGTTTTAGAAACTGCAGCAGAGACCCCACCCATCAGAAAATCAAATGTGAATAATTCACACCATAAGAATACAGTAATACTTAGAGAACTTCTCATGTCCATTTTGTAGTGATTTATTTTTTACTGGGTTATCCTTTTCTTATACTTTAATATTGAGATGACTGAAAAATAAGGCATTGTCGATAAACAAAATGAATATGTCATAAAATTTACACAGTGGAGCAAGGATAATGATATTTTTATTGATATCTCAATTCTTTGGTCAGACGAACTACAATTTATGGGTAGATATAATTTTTTTTAACAATACTGGCGTTTGCACACAGTGCAGTACAGAGGGAAAATATGCGACTAAGGTTTAACAGCTCTAAAAATTTAATTTCAAACAGTGTAATTTCTCTGTTCATGTTCTGTATTTTCAGAAAAAAATGATACTGCTTACCTACAAGAATTGCACCAGCCGCATGAATTCTACTACACTTCTGCTAAAATGTTTGTCGGTCATGGATGAAGGCGAACAATAGCACCTACAAGAAGTTGAATCAGTTCACCACAAGTTTAAAAAGGTATTTTAGTGTAAAATCAACATGCTAAAATTTCAGTTTGCACTGTAAACGTGATGTAACACAATATCATCCAAAAACTTATGTGTACCTCACATCTTTGTGATCAGATTCATCCGCACATGATTCTTTCTGTCCGCCCTTTAAATTTTGCAGCTTACCTTCATCTTCTTTATTTCTACAGCTTTTGACAAATTGGAGTTTTGGACTCAGGAAATCAGAATCAAGTCTTTTGATTGCAATAAAAAAAGCAAGTTCAAGAGAATGAGTCTTGACATGATTCTTTCAATCTACCCTATAAAATTTGCAGCTTACCTTCATCTTCTTTATTTCTACACCGATCGACAAATTGGAGTTTTGGACTCAGTAAATCAAAATCAAGTCTTTTGATTGCAATCAAAAAAGCAAGTTGAAGATAATGAGTCTTGACTGATTACAAAAGCATGGGTTTGTCATCTCATCATCTACATAAAATTTCATTAGGAAATAAGAAGTGCTAGTAGACCACTACCTAATATAAACACACTTTTCGAGACGTTATTGAGTGACGTATAAATATAGGAACTGTTGATGGTCTTGTCAAGGGAAGCTTCTGAATCTGAAATGAAACCATCCAAATCCTCAAACCGCTGATGGTGCTAGTAGACCATTCAACTGTCCAAATCCTTAAATAAAACACAATATTAGTCTAAACTAAGCACTTAAGCTACATGAAAAAATTTCATACTTCAGAAATTGACGATATCACCATATTGAAAAGTGAAAACTCACAATCAGGATTATATAGAGTCAGGTTCATGTACAGTAGCAACAGAAGAAAACAAATTGTAAGCAGCAATTGAACCTTTTGTTTTATTAACAAGTCTTTCTGAAATATCCCCTATTTCACTTTGGTAAATTTGTGGTAATCATGAATTAACTCTTTTTACAAAATTAATGTCCAACAAGCAATGTAGTCAAACCAAAAGCTAATGCAGTCTAACGTGGCAATCAAATGCAACCATACCTCAGATTAATCAAGAACAGACATGCACTACAATGAAACTTAGGCATTATAATTTATATGCACAGTGAGTTGCAATATGTTTAAGAGGGTTTCACACTTGTGCTCAAAAGCAATTTGTGAGTATAAAACACATAAATTAAAAATAGCGGCATTAAGAATAGAAAGTCAAAAGTTAAAAATTTGTACAAATCTGAAAATTACATATTTGAGCATAGCTCGATAAACTGACTACCATTCCCACTGATCGATCACTGGGATCTATCTAAAAAAAGATGAATGACAGTGAAGCCAATTTATGGAAGGAAGAAAGTAACAAAAATATTACCTATTTCAACGAACCCCTGTTGATTTTGATCAATCCGAGTGAATTGAAGAGTTGGGTTAGATCCACAGTTGACTGAATCGAAGATGAACAACATAGGGGAAACTTAAATGAATCAAGGATGGTCGACTTTCTATGGTCTACAGATTTTTTGGAGTTTATTGAAAATTTTAGGGTTTTTGGGAAAATTTGATCCGTATGGAAGTGGTACATGAATTTTTATTTTCGCGGCTTAGGTTTTGTCTAATCCCGCGTTTCTTTTCGCTTCCTCGTTTGTAACTGGCAATGTTAATATAGCTGTATATAATTTTTCGCTTCCGCGTTTTTAACTGGCAATGTTAATATAGCAGTATATATTTTATTATAGCACGGTCTACCTCTTATTATTTTTGCTTTCTTTATATAGCACAATTTATGTATTATTTTATTTTTCTTAATCAATTTACTATAGCTGTTTAATATAATGCTATGATACAATGCTATATATATCACATTTTCTTGTAGGGTAGCAAATTCTATATGGACATCGGTTGGTTAAATGATTTAAATATTCGAAATTCTATTGATGAGAAATTTTACTTAAAGGAAAATGTGTCGATATTGATAAGATTTTTATGTTCCCTTTAAACATGAATTGAATGTTAGTGAATTTGTCAAGGTAAATGATTCAAACAAATCGAGATTTGTAAAGTGGGATTTTTAATATACATTGGAGTTTTCAAATTTTATGATAAGATTTGGAATTGATAAATTTCCATGAACTTAGTTTAAATGAACATCATTTGAGGATATTCGGAATCACCAAAAATTTTAGTATGAATATAGGTTTGATTCCTCTAAATTGAAAGAAATGGGGTTGAATGGCAATTGAAACAAGATATTGAATTATGTAAACTCCACTGAGGTTGGGGTATAGATTTAAGCATTTGAAATTCGGAAGGAAGGAATGAGTATGGTTAAAGAAATTATATATATATATATACACACACACATTTGATTTCAGATAAATTATTCTTTCCTTAAAATTTTACTATTTAGTCTTTACCTATAACTATTTTATTATAAATAAATTTTCCCTTATAATTTATTGTTCAAAACTATCTAGTAAACTTTTAATTTATGTATATACATAATATTTAAATTATTTTATTTATTTTTAATTATTATATTCTATATACATATTTATTTATATAAGATTTTCTTATAACATTTATTTTTGTAAGTATTTTAGAATTTGTAAATTTCTTCCGAATGGAAAATGTTTGAATTTAAACCATTGGCTCAAATGGAGTTGAGATAAAAATTTCATTCTAGTTGGAATATGAATCGATTTAAATCGATTTTTATATGGAAATATAAATTATATTCTTTTCTAGCATAAATGGATCTCCTAAGAGATTTAAAATGAGTTGTTATGAAATATATATTCTAGTTGAATATGAATGGATTTCGAACATAAATCGATTTGAAATAATTATACCTCAGATGTGAAGTATATTCTTCTGGAATATAAATCGATTTGGAAATATTATGTGAGTATAATATAATGATATGAAAATATATTCTAGTTGGAATATAATGGTTTTGGGAATGATTGGGATATCTTGATATGAAATTATATTCTATTTGAATGTAAATCGGGTTCAAACAAAATATGATATTTTGATATGAAAGTGAACCCTTGTGAAAGGTAAAAGAACCGACCGATGTGGAAAATGTACGCTTTGGTTGTTAAAGAGACCGAAGTCGACAAATGGCATACTCTCTGTCAGTATCGATACCACTTTAACAATTGTAAACGTTATGACGTATCCAGAATGAAATATGATGACTTGGAGGCAATTATTGGATTGAAGAAGATGAACGATGACGAAATAGCCCTGACCTTTGGGTCAGAATTGAAATGACTAAAATAGGAGCTATACCGTGACTAATTGAGGTAGCACCTTTGATCGGACACACTTCTTCGATACTATTCCTATGACTATGATGATGATGATGATTTGGGCCCTTTATGATTTTGGGAGTGTGTTCCGAGGTGGGCGGTAGTGGCTGCTATGCGTTACCACCGGTTCGGGAGTGCAATTGGTACTACCCTGGGCATTGCCTCGAGTGCCTTGTCATATTTATCCATATCGAGCCCCATACGATTTTGATTTGGCGTTGCCTTCTATGGAGTGCCCTTTGATAACACCAGTACGGTGAATTTATGGTACTGTATAGACTGTTGATGCCTGTAAACGGCGTAAGGGTAACATGGTAATCCCGCTTACGCTATTTTTATGATATTTATTTTACTGGATAGACACTATCATAATAGCGTATTATACTATGTATATATTAGTTTAACGGATCCTTGAGAGATGGAAAAATCCCGTAACATCTCTCGAGTTACTGCACCCATGACACTGATGTTATTACGTATTTAATTTGACTAATATGAGAATGATTTAGTGTTGATATGAGTGTTTGTTGTGTTTTCTTTTTATGCAATACACTCGGGTCAGCAGAAGTTGCAGTTAGCGAAGATTGCAATAGCTTGGAGGATGAAGACGTGGATTTGGTATATATATCAATTATAAATATGTATTTCTGCTGCATTTATTTCCGCTGCTTATTATGTACATCTGTATGTATATGTAACTCTGATAATCATTAAATGTTGTAACCAATGTATACATTTCAACTGATATTTTTTTATTATATGTTGTCCTTCTGCTATGAGATTCTATGATTAGTTTTCTCTTCTTTCTTCCTTTTCTTCTTTTACCAATAACTACTGGTATTTGTGGTTTGTTTGGGTTGACATTTGTGGATTATTGTCAATTTGAACGGTCAAAAATCCGGGTCGTTACATTTTCCATAGGCAACATATCTTTTAGAAGTTTAAGAAGCTCCATAAATGCTGTGACAGATATATCATTTCAAGCTTTGTGCTTGTAAAGAAGTATTGTTGCCGACAACTTTGTGTAGCTTGCACAACGAGGGTACAAAGGAATTTCGGAATTGTCTATAATCTCCTTAAACTCCACCCCATGTCTTACATTAGACTCCACTCCATGTCTTACATTAAACTCCACCCCATGTCTTACATTAGACTCCACCCCATGTTCTACGTTAGCATGATCTTCCATCTTGTCATCACACACATGTGTGTCTGAATACATTCTATATGTATCTGTCACTTCATCTCCTTCACTTTCTGATTGGCGTGCCTTCCCGTGAAAAATCCGTACATCATACGTCGGGTCAATTCCAAAACAAACCTAATGTGATACAACATCCCTTGGTGATTGGCGGATAAGATTCCTACATTTTATATAAGGGCAATTTTTTTTTTTTTGGATTTCCCTTCCGTTCTGCATTCTAATATATAAACTTCCGAACAACTTGCCTATATTCTTCAGAATTCTATAACACATAAAGATATCGATAATCAACCCTAATAGTAACAGGTATAAAATTGAATATCAAAACTGACATAACCTTGGCAGGTGGATCCATCTTTTGTCCATCTTGGTAATCCTCTAACGTCGGAACCTAAAGAAAAGATAGTCGGCGGATAAGATTCCTACATTTTGAAGGGTAGCAACGGCCTTGGCGGTGCTGCCTCGCAACACAACGCCATTTGCTGGAGCCTCTCAGTGCTGCTTGCAATGGCTTGTGTTGCTGCCTTATAGGCAATTCAATGCCTTCTCTGTAAATATTTGCATTCTCATACAAAAATTAATTTTGAAAATTAGATAATTGTATATGCAAATACAGAAAAATATTAGATAAATTTTACATCCATTGATGGTCGGTTAATCGAGTTAAATGAATATCAAACTTTGGTTTGGCATGTGTTTTATTCAATCGCATTAATGACAAGAGTGTGAAAAATTAAATAAAATGGATAATAATGAATAGTTTTAAGCAGTTAACATGCATATAATATAAAATGTCAACTTAATGAAACACTATCTTTCATTGTACTAAAATGCACATAATACAAATAATAACTGTAATAAAAACTGATTGAGTAATTTTCGGATATGGATGCCTTTGTATCCACATCAATATTCAATTTTTTTGGATAGAATATTTATCTGCTTCTCGAATGAATGGATGCTGGTGAGGTTTTTTTTTTCAAATATCCATTAACAACATTAGATCTAACAAACTACCCATGCATGCACATATTTAATTAGTCCCTATAATTTCTATTGCAATTTGTAACTTAATCAGACCTTAGTTACATCTTTTAGCTATAAGATCGCAAAGTGAAAAAATGGATGTTTCAACAAAATAGAACGAATCAAATGCAAGCTATACAATATTTGACTCGACAAGGAACAAGTAAAAAAGGAAATCATACATATATTAAAAAATATAACAGCATTACAAATTTTCATAACAGCACATTTGAATTATTATGGTCACGTAAATTCTTTACTCATTTGAACTACGCCTTCATCGAATAAGGTCCTGCTGCAAAAGTAACGGAATGTGTTTCATATGCTAATCATTTTTTTGTTAGTTGTGCTCCATATAACGGGGATCATGAATGTAGATAACACTCCTAGTATGTAATATAAAAATGTTTGTTATGTGTTAATTAATAATTAATGGAGCAAATATTTTAAATTTAACAGTTTTCAGTGCAGTTTGTTACAAATGACAAAAAAATATTCACTGGCACCACTTTCTGTTATGATAACATATACAAAACACTGAAACAGATCACTATTTCGAACAATATGTCTGAAAATCTTACCTCAGTTTATTCAAGCTGGTTTTACATCTGTATTGTTCTTTGACTTACATCTCACTGAACTACAGCCAATTCTTATATCTTATCTTTCACTAAATTTCACATTCTCATAATATAAATTTTTAAAGAGCTTCAAAATGATTATCTAGAAATCATTTACCATTCATATAGTCGAGCAACCCTTTCTTTCAACATTATTCAAAAATCCTTTATACAAAATATACGACTTTATTTTATTCTTTCGCATTTCAAATATCAAATCTTGTTGAAAGGGTTATACTTTCATAGGTAAATGACATTGTATAAAATAAGAATGGAATTAAAGTACACATGCAACAAATGCCTTAACAACCAAAACTTAATGCACAAATTTACTATAAGAAATTATTTAGTTGAAAGAACTGGTTTTATAATTAAGGTATCATACTGGTAAAACAAAATATGCCAATATTCATCAACGACAAATTCTATTTCAACCCACAATTTTAGTTAGTAGCCCCCTGAATCATGAAATAATTGGTAAACCCACAAATTTAGTTAGTAGCCCCACGTTTTTTTTTTTAAAAAAAAATACCCTTCCACGTAAGGGGACTACGTGGTTTTTCACTGTACCTCGTAGTTGCCCTACGTGGTTCATCAAATATCACGTAGATGATCTCTGTGGTTCATTCATGGACCACGTAGGCTTACTATGAGGTACACCAAAGAACCACGTAGTGCAACTACGAGGTGTTCAAAAAACTAAAGAAAAAAAAATAACAGGAAAAGGGCAATTTGGTCATTGTATTTTTTTCATAAAATGGGGGGCTACTAACTAAATTTGTGGTTTGAAATAGAATTTGCCTTCATCAACTTGGGTAGCGACGGACTGGACATGTCAACTAAGATGGCATATTAAGATAATATATCTCCCAAGGAAACATTAAAGATATAAATACCGCATTTTCTACTGTAGGGCCTACTACTAATCACGTAGGTTGCCATTTGCGTGTTTTTTTTCAACATGCATAAGGGTATTACAGCAAAAGGCTTGGCAACGAAAAGGGGATAAGGTAGTTCATTATCAAACTGAAGGTGCTTATCAACATTCATATGTATATATATGAACAACAACCAAATGTCAAGAGTCATGACCAGCAAAACATGGCACAACTAAATACATATACTAAGCCCAACAACAAGTGTTCCAAATCGAAAACCAAAAGTGGCAACCAAATGATGGGAATGCAGTAGCGAACATAGCCCACAGCAAATTATATTCAGTGAAAATAATGTAATGTATTAATTTGAAAAATATATGTATGGTTGTAAAATAGTATTAAATCCTTATTTGCCAAAATAAGTATAAGTCTTACATTGAATTTATAAAATATATTTACAAAAGTTAGATTGTAAAAGATAGTGTATGTACATAAAAGTTAGGAGAATTTGAAAAGAACTTTATGGATTATTCTCGTCTGTTGTTACCTTTAACCTAAAGTGGTGCGTTGTCGGTTATGGCAAACGCTGTTTTGTAACGTGGTCTTGGGCCACTGTTCTTGTTTGGGCTGAATTAAGCCTAGTAATAAAAAGTAAACCCATTTTCAAAATATATATATATATATATATATATGCTTATAGTTGAAAACAATTACAACATAGTTATGAAATAGTTATAAGGTCCGAATAGTCAAGATAGTTTTAAAATTATTTACTATAAGTAGTTTATGAAAGAGGAAATTTTGCTTTTACAAAATATAGCTTTATTTTAACTATGTGATCCAATCCGATCCAATTCATATCCCAAAAGTTTGACTTTATATCAACTTGGGTGGCGACGGACTGCAGAGGTCAACTAAGATGGCACATTTAGATAATATATCTCCAACAGAACATTAAAGATATAAATACTGCATTTTCTACTGTAGGGGCTATTACTGTTCACGCAGGTTGCCATTTGCGTGTTATTTTTCAACTTGCATAAGGGTATTTAGTAGAGAATCAATTTTATACATGCAGAGAATCAACGTTATTCAAATACATAAATAACAACTTTAACACGTAGATATCACTTGCAGGTGGATGTCTGAAACACACAAGAATTACAAACAAAAAAGAGTAGAAATCATACTTATTCGCTCTTTAAGGATTTCGATCTCTGAATTCCACTGATTTGACCTTCGACTTCGTAGGCAAGCGTCTCAGATGGATTGGAGAACGATCTGGAGAACAATCGAACTAACGATTAATTTTGCCGTACAATAATTGAACCGAAATTGGAACTACAAATAAAAGAAAGTAGAAATTATACCTATTCGCAGTGGATTAGAACTACAATCGAAGGAGGGACTGAGATTAACTGAATACTGGATTTGCCCTAGATTTTTGTTCGAAGACGATTTCGTTTGCCCTGCTTGTAGGGAGAACGATTGAGAAAATTAGCCATTTGCAAATGAGTTATGGAGAATACGAGGCGTATTAAACGTTCCTTGAGAATTAGTCGTTTGCCCAATTTTGCACAAATCGATTTGTGTATACCAATTTTTTTTGCAAACTCCTACGTTGAAAATTGCTTGTATATAAAAAAATAGTTATTAAGTAAAATCTTTAATAGATAAATTATCCTATTAAATAAATTTACTCCTGGAGTTTGATATTAAACAAAAATGCTAACAGCTATAGATATAATTAGTATGTTTTCAATTTTGATTTTTTTTTAATAATATGTTGGTTTTAACGAGATTTTTCAATTTTAAATATAAATTATATAATAACAACTACGGTGCCAACAAAGCTAAATGTTGTTGTTTTGAAAAAGTACTAATTAATGGATGCAGCTATTCGTGTTTTCAAGAGTAATCTAGGCAAAGTTTGAAAGGGATCTGCATTTGACTGGTACATGGATTGATGCATCTAAATAGTTTGTTGTTAGACTTAAAGATCTCAAAAGACCCAGAAGCTAAAAGAAAAAAATCATTGGAAGTGAATTTATTTATACATTTGATGATTTTGCATAAAAATTGGAAAAGAACCTAGGGAAAAACATGCTTTTATGTTAAAGGAATTATATATGTCAGATGTCTGGAAATTATGTCGATAAACAAATAATATTAAGTTTGTTATATAAATGAATTATCGCTACGAAAAAGTTATATTTATCCTCAATTTCATTCTCATTATTTACTAGCAGTATAAATTTCTTTAATGATTTAATTAACAATAATAACATTATTTTTGTATAAAAGCCTTGTTTTTGCTTTAGGCACCAAAACTCCTATGACCGGCCTTGACAAGCGGTTAAGAGTTCTCAAAAGTTTATATATTTTTTACTACTAGTAAACTATATATATAATTAGTTAGTGTTTGTAGGCTTTAGCATTATTCTTATATACCCAATTTCTATTTGGATAAAATTAATTTAACTTCTAATTAATTAGTACCTATCATGTATAATTAATTAATAGATTAATAATAAATGAAACTAGTAATTAAATAAAAATTTACACTAATGAAAATAATCCAAAAAACTAATTATTTATTGTAACTATGAACTAGTAAAAATAATTATTATAATCAATTCATTATAATTTAATGTTAATTATCAAATGTTAATAAGTGATATGCATATATTGTTAGCTCTTGATTTTGAACATTAATTTTCAATATAATTAAGATTAATATTATCAAATTAGTAATATTTAATATCATGACTAATTAATATAACATCACTAAGTATATATCAACGTAATATAACTAATAGTTAAAATTATAGTCAGACATTTAACAACGGTCATTTAATGGTCGTTGTAATATGCAAGTTCCTGTTGTAAAAACCATATATATTACAGCGGGCAGGGAATGGACGTTGTTATATTGCCATATATTACAGCGGTCAAAAGTATACCGTTGTAATATCGTTCTATTACAACGGGTAACAAAAATCTGTTGTAAGAATAACGTTGTCTGGTATAACTATTACAACGTTCAATAAATGGTCGTTGTAATCAATTTTTTCACAACGGTCCTTTTTTGCCCGTTGTAAAACCGATGTTGTAATAGGTCTACTTTGTTGTAGTGTCCCATCTCATATTTATATAAATTAACAAACATACGATATGTGATCTCTATTTAAGTGACATAAATGTTGCATTTATCATAAGTGTAGTTTATTTATGTTATTAGTTAACATAACATAAACTATCAAACTATAACACAACAATTAAACCACTTGTTGTTCTCATGAAAATGAAATCAAAGCAAAAAACTATTTTAAGTATGATTTATTCGCTATTATAATTAGTGATATAGATCATCAAAATTTGTTCTTGCTTTTATTTCATAATCAAAAACCACTTAGCAAATATTGATGTAATTTGTGTTTATATTGAATAAGAATAGCTCATTTGCATATGCAACATAAACTATCAAACCCACTTGTATAAACTTACATCAAAATCCACTACCATGAAACAAAAATTAGAGAGATCACGAATCATGCAAATGTTGAAATTACATAATATTAGAGAGCTTCATAACCCCAAAATTGTAGAGCTTAGCTTCTAATTTATGTTATCATATTAACACATGTAAGTTTCAACATTGGAAAAGAAAGCAAAATGAAAGAAAATCTAAATAGAACAAAAAAAGAACCAAACTAAGTGCATGTAAATAAAACTAAACTATGAACATAAAGTAAAGAGCATGTAAATAAATCCAAGTTATGAACATGAAGTAAAGAGCATAGAAATTTAAAGAAGCATAAAATTGACATAAGAGAAAGAGGCTTGAAAGCCATTTTATTCATTTGATCACTTACACTTTCATATGACAAAAAAGGATCCAAAATACATGAAACAAAGGGGTATATATACATGATCTAAAACCCTAAAACCCTAATCACTCTTCTTGGGAATTCCGAAAAATGCACATTCATGAAGCTTCTAATTGTTTTTAGCCACTAATAAGTCATGTAGAGTGCACGAAGCTTTTTGTCTCATCCAATTAGTCTTTAATATGAAGCTTACGAATAAGTGGGTTAGATGAAAGGTGGGGGCCTCCGCTATCCATAAAATGAATTATTTCTTTTCCTCCTCTTGTGTATATGCATGCTTTCCTTCATATCTTCAGGTGTATATATCATTTTTTTCTCCTAAACTCCTATAAGAGATAATTACAAGGAACAAGTAAATGCAATTTCAAACTAGAACATGCACATTTTACCGTTAAACCCCCCAAATGAGTGATGATTTTTAAAACATTTGAAACATGATTTGATCATATAAAATACCCAAAAATGTTCATTTATTCAACTAAATAAGAATAAATATGTGAATATAAATGTACATTTTTACGTGCACATCAAATACTCCCACACTTATCTTTTTATTCGTCCTTGAATTAAGTAAAGAAACTAAGATAAATCCACTTTCGTAGGGAGCACGATTGCGTTGAGCATATGCAACAAGCCGTTAAACCTTTGGGTGTCCCTAGTGGGACAAATGTTGTCTCGTAAGGGTTTTTAGCGGATACTACCCACAAAATCCAAATGTTAAATGTAAAAATTATTTACAAAATGCAAGTTTTCAAAAGAATATTTACAAATGGGTAATTTACTTTTAAATATGACACGAATGAGTTAACACAAGTTTGGGTCATCACTATGAAATTTAAGTTCGTTACTAATCAAAACTTCAAACAAAAGTTAGGTTATTGTTAAAAACTCCTCCAGCTTGGCTAGTTGTTTCGGTTGAAAACATAGTGCAAATATTAAATGAATTGCATAATTGATTATCAACAATCATAAAATTGCATTTTTATTTCCTTTTGGTTAACAAGTTAAGTCAAATAAGTGAAGAAGGTGCTTGGATTTCAAGTGCTTACTCTCTCTTTGTTTTGAAAAATTGTTACATTATTATTATTTGCAAACACATAACTGAAAAGACCAAGGTATCATGACACCAAATAAGTAAATTTTAAACATATGAATTTTTTTTACTTGAAACCCTTTTTTTAGTTTCTAGGCTTGAAACTGTTGGCTAGTGTTTCTATATATACTGAAATGTTTCCACTATTTTTTTATTATTTTAAATATATATTTTGCGTTCAAGGAACTTAAGTGCTTTGCTACTAACTTCTTTGTGAGACTACCATTCTAGTCACAAGCCCACTATCGTTCCCTTCTCGGCCCGTGTTTCCAAAGGAATAAAAATTAGGCCGCGTTCCTTTTCTTTTCCCCAAACCCCTTTTCCTGCGATCCCCTTAGATCTCCCATTCAACTCTCGTCACTTTCTCGGATCTCCAAAGGTAATTCTCGATTAATAGATGACAAGAGTCAACGTTCTTCTGTTTAATCCTTGATCAAGTATGAATTTCAGGTTTAGGTTTTTTTTAGGTTTGTTAATTTCAGCCCTTATAGTTTATCATATTTTATTTTGGGCGAGTAATTGTTTTGAGTTGGCAAAAAAATTCCACAGGTTATAGTTCCTTATGAATTTGGTATAAGATCTGTTCTTTTGACATCCAAAAGGGAGATGTAATTTATAATTTCAAATACTGCGTGTTGATTTTGGTTTGCGTTTCTATGATTAAAATTCGGTTTGGGTATTTGGCATCTCGAATTCATGTGTGCGGATGATCATATGCCTAAATTCCTAATAAATGAATTCGATTATATCTATGGTTTGTTTTTGGTACTTGGCACTTAGGTTATTGTAACAAGCGATGGTGTTCAAAATCATTTAGATTCAGTAGTAGATGAAGTTGATTTTTCAACTACAACGTCCAGATATCAGTAATGGTGAATCCATAATGAGTATAGATCCGGGCTTCCTCCACAATTCAATATTTCATATCTAGATGGAACACAACCTGCGATCGACATTGCTCTCCAACTATTTTTGCAAATCTGTTTTGTCTGGTATTCCTACAACACAATGTTCTATTGCAATACAAAGAACTCACGCCAAGCCTCACATTCACACCATTTTATAGCCGTCGATGATAGCGTTAGCTTAGAAGGAGGTGCATGGAGTTTGGTGTGTTAATGAAAGATGGTAATATGTTGTTATCAATGGGATTCCTGGGGCATAAGTTGATTATACAGTCCTTGAGATTGCATTGTCGAGTCTGAGGTAAAGCTTAATCTCTCTATTTGGTTAATGTTATTGGTTTTAGTAGCATGGTGTAGATTGCACAAGAAATTCTAGGCTTGACGATGATTTTATATACATGCATTTGTGTTCTTTATCTGATGCATATACATTATAGAGAGGCCACGGTAGGAGAAAAAAACTTGGTTTAGAAGACTGTTGTATATACTATGACTTGGATTCATATGGTTTTGTGACCAAGGGTAATACTGTCATCATGAAATGATCTTCCATCAGAGTGTTTTACAGTAAGGGTATTGCTATGGGTTAGAAAAACTAGAGATATTAGTTTATACATTGTCACTCCACATTATACAAGTCCACTATAAAGGTCGTTCAAGTTTGCAGTTGTTACAAATTAGCGTGGAATGCCTTCACTATTGGTAATGAAAGAGAATATAATTGGAGGTTGATCAACGTCTAGGATTGGATTGTGTTGATTATAAAATGTTTGTTTTTTACTGTGACTGGGTAAAGGTTGAAAATGTTTGTTCATTTTCATTGTTACTACAGATTGGGGGCACTTGTGAAGCAATAATTTTTTCAGCAGTTCAAAACAATAATCTCAAAATAAGTCAGGTACATTACAACTACCATATTCTTAACCCTTAGTGTTTCTTAACCCTTTGTGTTTCCTTCTGTGTATGGTTATGTTGGCTTCTTAAATCCTGCAGATGAGAATGAGGCATGGCCAACTTTTTATTTTGAGGAAACTTTTTTTATTTTGTTCATTTATTTCACCCAGTTCATCCAATTTGTTTATTGTTTCCCATTTGATCTGAGACATCTATTTCACTTGTAGGTTGTGTACGTTCATTCCATTAAATGCTAATATTCTTGATAAGAACTTCTTTATCAATATCGATCCAACCTTTGAGTACTACTCCTAACATCACACTGATAGAGTTATCAATAAGATTATCTCTTCCATTGTCTCTTTGTTAACTGTCGAAGGAAGCTCTGTAATTGAGTTTGTCGTTTTGTGCAGGAAAGACCCATAGGAATCACAGCATCGAAAGCCCCATCATCTTGTTTGATCATGCAATTATAGTTTTCCAGATTAATCACATCCAGTAATTCAAATTTGTTATGCAGTAAAGGACTGTAAGATTCCCTGTTGACTGTTTTCAATTTATTTGATAATGTTGACATTTTTTCACTATTCCCTTGCTAAAAAGTCTTGCCATGTGACATTCACAAGAGAATCGTTCTTCATTATATTTCTATCCACACTAACCTCTTTTGACACATTATGGATATCATCCGTTATTATATCTTGCATTTGAGAATGATAATTTTTTAATTTAGTTAAGGATATTTTCCAGTTTTGCCCCATTTCCAGTGTTATTTACCCAACATTGCGAAATATGAAATAACATCAGAGCATACTTCTTTTAAAATAATAATTACATTTAAACTATTTGAATTATATATGATATGCAAACTCCTTCATCACCAAATTGTACAAAACATCTACTCTGGACAAAAAGCATTTCATCTACATTTTGATTAAACGTGTTCAACGTCCCGTACAATGGTTTGCTTCTTGAGTGTTAAAGAAGGTACAAACGAAATGGTTGTTCCATGACTTGAAAAGCAAAATACTACGGTTACTCACATCACTTAGCACGGAGTGCATTTCATATTATGTGCATTGTAAAGCATACAACAAATCGAATTCATATCGTATTGTGCATATTGGGTTCTTTTTTTGGACAAATATTTTGAGAACTATTTATGCATGTGTTTTATCAACTAGCAATGATAGCAAGGGCGAATCTAGCAATCCATTTAAGGTCAAATTTTAAGTAAGGTAGAACCGTAGAAGGCTACATGTAATATAGAAAAAACTTGTTGAACTAAGCATAGTTTCACTAATAAGGCAACAAGTTCTATCATGTTCGAGGGAGTTCGAGAGACAAACATAATAACATATACTCACCCTTAATTGTAAGGCATCAAACTGTATGGAGCAGCGGCTACAATCTAGCTTTGGAAGCGCTAGTGAATTTGGATGAATAATAATAGCATATTGTTCACTAACATGCATAAGGGTGATTCAGCAGCATAAGCTGAATATCACGTGGGTATGAAGCCTGCTCTCCAATTTATTTAACCTTACACTCTTTTATTATTTTGCCAAGATTCTATGTGCATTGCTTTGTTCCTTATACCTTTTCTTAATGATCAACACTGTCTAAAATCGTTTGAAAAGTGTAAAGAATATCCATAAGATCACCAAGGGAACGAGAATGGTTACAGCATCCAAGCTGCGAGCAGTTCAAGTGAAAACTTAAAAATCACGTGGGTTATGGCAACCATTTGTTGTGTTTCCCGAGGATGCCCTAGTTAGTCTTTATAAACTCAGCTCTATAATGTTATTATTCTCATTCTGTAGCATGGTGAAAACTGATATACGCATGAGAGGGTGAAGTTTATTTTAATTCTTCATTTAACCTGCAACTATAACGCTACAGACTTTCCAACTGTCAGCAATGTACCAAATGCTTGCATCTACCACGGGAAATTAATGTTAAGGCAACAGAGTTCTAAATCTAGCATAAGTATAACGTTTTACATATATTCTCACAATCTTACATCGTTGAGTTTTATAAACCAAGTAAGCTTTGCTATCAGAGGATTATGAAATAACTTTTTTGTTAAGAAACAGTTTTGATGCAGTCAGGTCAAACTTTTCATACGGTTAAGTCAAACTTCAAGATATGAGGTAAGAGAAAATTAATGTAGAGTATAGAGGTGGATGATTTTTTTTGTTTTGTTTTGTTTTTGTTTATTTGTTTTTTGTTTTTTTCCTTTATTTTTCTGGGCACAAAATGTAATAACCCGAAAATGCGAGCCAGTTTGAAATTTTTATTTTGGCAATTTTAACGAATTTTGAATATTTAAAATAGATTATTTTAAATAATATCGACGAGAAATTTATTTTGAATAGAATTCGACGTATATATTTATATACGTCGTCGTTAGAATATAAATATTTATATATAATTATAAATAGAATTGAAAATGGCGCGGTAGTTCGATAATTCTATCTCAAACTTCAATTGAATGTACCGGGTGCAAAACAATCCGGATTTTAGTGAAACCAAAAATGATAGGATCTAATTGATAATATCTTTCTAACGAAGTTAACAAACTGAGATTTCACTTTAGAAATGATAAGATATGTCCAGTTGAAAATTCAGAATAGTCGCTGTGGAATTTATATATATTTTATATAATATATAGCCCTTAAAAATAGCCGTTTTGCAAACGACCTCGGATTTCGACGAAACCAGTTTTGTTGGGTCCGTGGTGTCAAGTTATTGCTAGATTCCAAATTTCATAATTTTTCGAATCAATATGTGAGCGTGGCAAAGGAAAACGCGTTTGACCAGTTCTAGTTGATTTTAATCGACTGGAAATTGGCCATTTTTCAAACGGTCTCAGAATTCGATGAAACTAGTTTTGTTAGGACCGTATCGTCAATACGAAGCTAGAAAATATTTTTCGGGAATTTTTCTAGTTAGTATGTGGCCCCGGTAAATTGAAATGCGCGTTCAAATTCAATATATAGAGTATATTTTGATTTTGACGGAAACCAATTGAAACGGTTGAATCAGCCTACGATACATATCCCATTGTGTTCGGAATGGGGGTAATTAGCTATGGACGATAGTCATTGGGTTCAAATTGGGAGTCAAATGAAAAAGCAACCTTTTGGGGGATAAATTAATTAAATTAAATAATATATAAATATACCCTCCTTTCCTTTTAAAACCCTCAGCCCCTTTTTAAAACCGTCAATCCCCAAATCGATTCGCCGCCCCTCCTTTTTCCCCGTCGCCTCTTCTCTTCCAACCACTGCCGATCCCGTCGATGGCCACCCACCAAGCCGTCGCGCCTCCCTAGGCCACGACCCCCTCCTCCCATGCTTCTCTCTCCTCTGTCACTCGATAAACCCACACCCCCCACGCTCAGGTTGAAGCCGCCATGCCCTAACAGCACCACCACCGACGTCAGACCTCGAGCCACTCCAAAACCGCACCCCTTGTAGCCTCCCCCTTCTTGAGCACCCTCCCTCTATTAAATCAGTAAGTTTTTATTCTTATTTTTCTTTATTTTTAAAAATCCGAATTTTTATATGTTGAAAACATAATTATCAAATCAGTTTTTATTTTATTTATATTCATTAGTGCATATAGAAATGTAATTGTTTTATAGAAAGCTTAGATTATTATATAAGATAATGATTTATAAAGATTCGATTTTTATGATGTTTTTATAGCGATAAAGGCTCGATCTTTACCAATACAAAGAATAGATTTTTACCAATACAAAGAATAGATTTTATATGCAAGACGAGATTTTTAATGTGTTAAAAATGTAATCTTTTATATAACATGAAAGTAAAAATATGATTTTTATATTTTTAAAGTATTAAAAATATGATTTTTATATTTTTTAAAGTATTAAAAATATAGTCTTTACTATATAGGTGATGTCAAAATATAATTTTTGCATGATAGGAATATTAAAAATATGATCTTTATGGGATAGAGAAGTTAAAAATATCACCTTTGTATATATGGCAAAATAAAAATCTGATTTTTATTTTATATACGTTGAAATAAAGTAGATATTTTTATAATGATGAAATCTTTATTTTGAAAAAGGCGAAACCTTTATTTTGAAAAAGGCGAAATCTTTATTTTATATAAAGGCGAAAACTTTATTTTTATAAAGGCGAAATAAATATTTTCGAAATGGAATTTTTATCTATATGATATCGGAATAGAAATATGATTTTTGAATTGCAAGTGAATAAATAAAAATGTGATTTTTATTTCAAAGACAACGAAATATAAAAATGTGTGATTTTTATATATGTAGTGACTACGGGCACAAGAAGACGATAAAAAGGCGAGAAGAAGAGTCAAGATGATTGGATAGCTTTCGGTGAGAACTTCTCACTCAAAATTCTTATTCTAGTTATATATATATATATATACTAGGATGCAGACGGTGCTTATTAGAAGCACCCGACACCCGTCCACATACCATGGACTTGTTTGTTTGGTTGTGTAGTTGGTTAGATTATTTGATTTGAATTGGGTTATTTGGTGAACTTGAATTGATTAGAATTTGATGTGTGAATGGCGTGGGCCTTCACTAGACCGGGGATAAGGCTAGGCCTCATCCCGTTTCTAGTATCGTGCCGTTATGCCGCCGAAATTTTCTAAAATATGTTAGAAAAATAAAAATATCATTTTTATTGTGTAAATGAACTGAATAGAAATTCAAGTGTTGAAATAAATATTTTTGACATTAAAAATATAATTTTTAACGTGAAAGTGGATAAATAAATATTTATAAACAAATCGGCCGATTTGTTTGTATACACTGATTTGACTGATATCGATTGGGTCGATAAATTTTACACGTCGCCCAACTGCACAAATAAAATCTGTGTTTGATTGTTTGAAACCCCACACGGGTGTTGGGATGAAATTTGAAGTTCACTCATCCTGATTTATTAAATATGTCGATCGGTCGATTGACAGGCTGTTATAAGCGTCAGATATCTATATTTGATGCTTATACAGTGTAGTGCACTTTGGTTGATGGTTGATTATTTTTCAATGCTATTATATACATGTGTTGTATGGAATCCATATAATTAACGTTATATGGTGATTGATTGGGCCTCATTCCAATCGGGAAAATAATGAATATTAGAAAAGAAAATTCATGTGTTGAATATAAAAATAGTCATGTGTTGACGATGTTCAGGTGTTGAGTGAAATATTTTAAATAATAAAAATTACATCTTTATCATATTTAAAATTAGAACTACTTCCCAGTAGAAGTCTAATTGAAAATCAAACGATAGATACCATAGTTTTATAAAATATTTTACATAACAAAAATAGTGATGTGTTGACAGTACTCATGTGTTGAGATTAGTCGTGTGTTGAAAAGAAATATAGATTCATGTGTTGAATAGAACAAATATTCATTTGTTGAATAGAATAACGAATTATTGAAATATAAAGCCGTGTTGATTAGAGATGCGTTATTTTGACGCGAACGATGTTTATATCGATTTTATTCGTTTTATAATGAATATTGAAAAGTGATTTCAAAATTTAATATTTTGAAAGGAAATTCAAATTGAATTAGATTAAAAATTCAAATGGAAATTTTATTGAATCAATTTGAAATGAATTCGAATCGAACAGAAAATGAATTCGATTCGAATTGAATAGAAAATGAATTCGATTCGAATTGAATAGAAAGTGAATTTGAATTCGAATAAAATCGAAATGAATTGAATTGAAAACGATTTCGAAATGAATTGAATTGAAAACGATTTCGAAATGAATTGAATTGTAAACGATTTCGAAATGAATTGAATTGAAAACGATTTCGAAATGAATTGAATTGAAAACGATTTCGAAATGAATTGAATTGAAAACGATTTCGAAATGAATTGAATTGAAAACGATTTCGAAATGAATTGAATTGAAAACGATTTCGAAATGAATTGAATTGAAAACGATTTCGAAATGAATTGAATTGAAAACGATTTCGAAATGAATTGAATTGAAAACGATTTCGAAATGAAATGAATTGAAAACGAATTCAAATTGAATTGAAAGTGAATTGAAATGAATTCAAATTGAATTAAAATTTGAATTGAATAGAAATGAATTTTAAAACGAATTTATAAAGAAGAATTCAATTTTGGCTTGGAATGGAAATAGTGTTGAAATGGTTTTGAAACGAAGTTAAAACGATTTATAAAATTCGTTTTAAAAGGAAATCGACGAAATATATATAATATATATATATTATATATATAATGGCCTGAATAGAACGCGCCGCGCCGCGGTAGTTCGTGAATTTCGACCATTTATTTCAAATGGACATTGCGGGAGATCCGACCGTCGGATTCTCCTAAAACCGAAACCGTTGGGTTCGTATCGAAAAGAGCTTTCCAATGAATATTAGAAATTTGAAATCTAACGGTTGGATTTGGAATTATGTCCAAATCAAATTCGAAAAAGGTCGCTGTAAGTGCAGTTCGATGGCCATTGATGGAAATCGACTGTACGGGCCTTGATAAAATTATTAAAAATATCTATAATTTGTGTAAAATTATAATATGTGAATTGGAAAGAATTGGGCTGGAAAATTCCACATTTGAAAAGGTAAAAATAGATTTTTATCGAAATGAACTAGTTTTGAACTAGAATTAAAATCAATTTATTTTTGAAATAAATAAATTGAATTTGAAAGTGATTTTGAAAATAATCGATAATTTCCAATACGTGGATTGGACTGGAGTTGAATCGAAATTATCTTCGGGATATTTCGATGTTGGATTTCGTGACTATACAGATTTTGTTATGGGAATTTGAAAGATATATTATATATCGTTATTTCCAATACGATATTTGTTAGTTTCAGAATTTGATATTGAATATAAGTCGATATATTTTCTATTCAGAGCCTTGTATTTAATATCAAATGTGATTTGGTTTGTCGTGAATCGTGTTTTTGATGACATTGGTTCTTTAACCCAGTTAAAGGCAGAATATTGATTTTTGAGAAGATTAAAACTAAGTGGAGTTTTAATGAATCTTTAATTAGATTAAAAATGTGAATTGATAAATTAAATTATCAAATTTGAAAGGTGATCGAGAGTGGAGTATCACCAGTTTTGCTCCAAAGCGATAGTTAAATCTTTAATTAGATTTGAACGTGAAATGGTAATTAATTTTACCGATAACACCGTGGTGTTAGATATGGAGTATCACCAGTTTTGCTCCATGGGATGTATAGGTTGGGATTGGGAAATAAAACAAATAATTACTTCGGAGTGGCTCGCTAATCCCGACTAGTTTGAAATGATATCCAAAGGAAGATTATAGGATAAATTTAGAAGAATTTATCTTGGATAAAATTAATGGGAACATTTCCCTAAGAATGTGATTTTGTGAATAAAAGAATATTCTGAATTGGAATGAGGCGTTTGTTGAGCTTGTGTAACATTCGTTTATTATATACGTGGGTTATTCAGAAAGGCCGGGTTTATACCCATTATGAATAACCGATTCGACGAGATGTCGAAGATGAAGACGGTGGTTGAAGACCGGAAGTCTTCACATCGTTTGGGTGATTACTGATGATCTTGATTGGGCTGTACACCCAGGATGAGGGAATCAGTTGGTGATCGTCCAGATGTACTTGGAGATGGACGGATAAGCGAGGAAAGTGCCTCCGGTTTAGTTCAGACCCAGAACGAACTTGTAAATGGATTGTGTGTCTGACATTGGATTTTATTCTGTGTTGATTGATCTCTATTAAATATACATCTGTTTGGCGGCGGAGAATTTATTCTCTTGCTTAACGCCCTTCTCTGAGACATACGAGCTTAGAGGTTGTATATCGATGGACATCAGTCGCATGGAGTGAATTGCCAATGTGGCATGCGTAAGTGGCAATTGATCAGGGCTTCTGTTGAAAAGCAAAGACTTGTGGTTGATGATCAAAGCATGGCCTGTGTGGCATAGCTTTGTGTATAACGTGAATTTGCGAGCCTCACACCTCGGTATGAGTCAAAAACGGGAGACGGACCGCTGGGAGAGCACGACGTTTCTTTCTAGTTAGGGTGGTGTCAGTGACCTACCAGCCCTGACATTTATATACTTTTCACCTGTGTGGTTGTTGGATACGAGGCGCCTCGGATATAGGTCTGTAAGGACCGGGAAACGTGTGTTCAGGAATAACTAATCCTCAAAAGTAAGAGAGGACCGGCCCAGCCGATTCCAAGGATCAAAGTGGGGTCCTGAGGCATTTGCTAGAGTGTCTCGAACGCGGAGAGGAGCTTGCCCCTTGCCTCGACTCATGACGGAATCCAATTTCCAATACGTGTATTTCGGCTTTATTTGTAGAGCCTAGTATGGCGACATAGTGGGATGGGGCACTCATGCCGTCTATGATTGATATTTATGATGTGAAATTGTTTTGACACTATACACCTATAATAGTATCAAATAAAGTGTTTTAAACGTATCAAGCATGCTTTGGCTGTTATAAGGTAAAAACCCTATCCTCCGGCTTGCGTTGCATTGTGTGATGGGACCTGGGTCTTATAACAGCTTCATTTTTCTTTATTTAGCATTGCGCTGTTTGTTTTATGCACTGGTATTCTTGGGAGGAAACCCGTTCCGTGTTATACGGCGTGGTCCCTTGATTTACCTAACTTTAAAAATAAAGAATTATAACTGTTTTAGTTCTCACACCAGTCCCATGACTGATCTGGAGTTTATTGTTTTAACCTAAACTCTGGGTGCCCCTATTTTCCGCACGGGCAGCTAGTAGTTTTGGTTTTGCAGATTTATATTCACAGGGTCCTGATTTACAGCTGGAACGATGCTCGGAAAGCTCTGTATCCGTGTATCACTTCTAGTTGTGCTTTTGTATATTTTTCCGCTGCTATGTAATTTATTGTAATCTCTGATATTTGTCGAATAAATTTAATCATTTATACCCTGTATATTCTTGTATCTGATGGAATTGTTGTAATAACAATGAAATGTTCTTCCGTATGCGCTCATTTGTGTGTTGTTCTCAAAGTATTCGTGCTTTCCTTCACGGGGAAGTTACGGGTTCTTTCAGTTGGTATCAGAGCTTTGGTTTACAGAGCTCGAGAACAAGACACATTAGAACCATACGAAAGAATTCATCAGATATTGGATTAGTAATATCCAATTAGAATGACTCGTTAGAGATAGGATCAGTAGTATCCTAGAACGAGTGTGAAGAGTATATTTTTCAAATGAAAACAATTTTGTTTTGAAAATTTAAATCGTTTTAAACGTATTTGATTATTTATTTATTTTGAATATGGACAATCGAGTATATATAGATTTCGCGTATACGCGTCATGAACGTATATTCAAAGTTTTAATATACTGGGTAGATATAGAATCACATTCTAGACATCCGGGGATGATTCTGATGATGGTGCATCATCATCAGTATTCATATTCGAGTTTCGAAGGTGTGATTTTCTATATATTTCCATTAGACTGGTGTGAGAACCAAAGCTTATATAGTTAGAACACATTGTTGTGAATTGGCATCAAAACATGATTTTTTGTATATATGTATCAAAATTATGAATTTGAAACTCTAATTCACTAATTGATTGCTGTTTGTGTTGGTTGTTTATTTGTTTGCTAATTTTTAACCATTTATGCCTAATTGGATCAAATATTGAATTGTATTGAAATTGGTCGCATTTGCTTGCATATACCTATACTTACATTGAACAGGTCATAGCAAGGAGGCTAGAGCCAGAGAATAAAATTTGTTTGCCCGACAAATAGGTACATGTTTACTACATAATTTCCTGTTTTGTTTGGGTGATGATGATTTTGTGAGCCTATTGGCTAGCCGCTTGGCTTTTTCTTTTTCTTTTTGAGATCTGAAGGACCGGGGAAGCTATTTGAAATTCCCCGATGCTCCCGGTGCAGGGGAGGTTATGGCGAAATTTTTCGAAAATTTAGGGTGTTAGCCAAATTTTTGAAGTTTTGAAAATTCTCAGAAACTGAAAAGTTGGAGAATGCAAGCCAGATCGAGCGTAGAGTTAATTAATCAAACCACTTTCGACTTTGTTCCTTTTCGGGGACGAAAATTTTAAAGTGGGGGAGATTGTAATAACCCGAAAATGCGAGCCAGTTTGAAATTTTTATTTTGGCAATTTTAACGAATTTTGAATATTTAAAATAGATTATTTTAAATAATATCGACGAGAAATTTATTTTGAATAGAATACGACGTATATATTTATATACGTCGTCGTTAGAATATAAATATTTATATATAATTATAAATAGAATTGAAAATGGCGCGGTAGTTCGATAATTCGATCTCAAACTTCAATTGAATGTACCGGGTGCAAAACAATCCGGATTTTAGTGAAACCAAAAATGATAGGATCTAATTGATAATATCTTTCTAACGAAGTTAACAAACTGAGATTTCACTTTAGAAATGATAAGATATGTCCAGTTGAAAATTCAGAATAGTCGCTGTGGAATTTATATATATTTTATATAATATATAGCCCTTAAAAATAGCCGTTTTGCAAACGACCTCGGATTTCGACGAAACCAGTTTTGTTGGGTCCGTGGTGTCAAGTTATTGCTAGATTCCAAATTTCATAATTTTTCGAATCAATATGTGAGCGTGGCAAAGGAAAACGCGTTTGACCAGTTCTAGTTGATTTTAATCGACTGGAAATTGGCCATTTTTCAAACGGTCTCAGAATTCGATGAAACTAGTTTTGTTAGGACCGTATCGTCAATACGAAGCTAGAAAATATTTTTCGGGAATTTTTCTAGTTAGTATGTGGCCCCGGTAAATTGAAATGCGCGTTCAAATTCAATATATAGAGTATATTTTGATTTTGACGGAAACCAATTGAAACGGTTGAATCAGCCTACGATACATATCCCATTGTGTTCGGAATGGGGGTAATTAGCTATGGACGATAGTCATTGGGTTCAAATTGGGAGTCAAATGAAAAAGCAACCTTTTGGGGGATAAATTAATTAAATTAAATAATATATAAATATACCCTCCTTTCCTTTTAAAACCCTCAGCCCCTTTTTAAAACCGTCAATCCCCAAATCGATTCGCCGCCCCTCCTTTTTCCCCGTCGCCTCTTCTCTTCTAGCCACTGCCGATCCCGTCGATGGCCACCCACCAAGCCGTCGCGCCTCCCTAGGCCACGACCCCCTCCTCCCATGCTTCTCTCTCCTCTGTCACTCGATAAACCCACACCCCCCACGCTCAGGTTGAAGCCTCCATGCCCTAACAGCACCACCACCGACGTCAGACCTCGAGCCACTCCAAAACCGCACCCCTTGTAGCCTCCCCCTTCTTGAGCACCCTCCCTCGATTAAATCAGTAAGTTTTTATTCTTATTTTTCTTTATTTTTAAAAATCCGAATTTTTATATGTTGAAAACATAATTATCAAATCAGTTTTTATTTTATTTATATTCATTAGTGCATATAGAAATGTAATTGTTTTATAGAAAGCTTAGATTATTATATAAGATAATGATTTATAAAGATTCGATTTTTATGATGTTTTTATAGCGATAAAGGCTCGATCTTTACCAATACAAAGAATAGATTTTTACCAATACAAAGAATAGATTTTATATGCAAGACGAGATTTTTAATGTGTTAAAAATGTAATCTTTTATATAACATGAAAGTAAAAATATGATTTTTATATTTTTAAAGTATTAAAAATATGATTTTTATATTTTTTAAAGTATTAAAAATATAGTCTTTACTATATAGGTGATGTCAAAATATAAATTTTGCATGATAGGAATATTAAAAATATGATCTTTATGGGATAGAGAAGTTAAAAATATCACCTTTGTATATGTGGCAAAATAAAAATCTGATTTTTATTTTATATACGTTGAAATAAAGTAGATATTTTTATAATGATGAAATCTTTATTTTGAAAAAGGCGAAACCTTTATTTTGAAAAAGGCGAAATCTTTATTTTATATAAAGGCGAAAACTTTATTTTTATAAAGGCGAAATAAATATTTTCGAAATGGAATTTTTATCTATATGATATCGGAATAGAAATATGATTTTTGAATTGCAAGTGAATAAATAAAAATGTGATTTTTATTTCAAAGACAACGAAATATAAAAATGTGTGATTTTTATATATGTAGTGACTACGGGCACAAGAAGACGATAAAAAGGCGAGAAGAAGAGTCAAGATGATTGGATAGCTTTCGGTGAGAACTTCTCACTCAAAATTCTTATTCTAGTTATATATATATATATATATACTAGGATGCAGACGGTGCTTATTAGAAGCACCCGACACCCGTCCACATACCATGGACTTGTTTGTTTGGTTGTGTAGTTGGTTAGATTATTTGATTTGAATTGGGTTATTTGGTGAACTTGAATTGATTAGAATTTGATGTGTGAATGGCGTGGGCCTTCACTAGACCGGGGATAAGGCTAGGCCTCGTCCCGTTTCTAGTATCGTGCCGTTATGCCGCCGAAATTTTCTAAAATATGTTAGAAAAATAAAAATATCATTTTTATTGTGTAAATGAACTGAATAGAAATTCAAGTGTTGAAATAAATATTTTTGACGTTAAAAATATAATTTTTAACGTGAAAGTGGATAAATAAATATTTATAAACAAATCGGCCGATTTGTTTGTATACACTGATTTGACTGATATCGATTGGGTCGATAAATTTTACACGTCGCCCAACTGCACAAATAAAATCTGTGTTTGATTGTTTGAAACCCCACACGGGTGTTGGGATGAAATTTGAAGTTCACTCATCCTGATTTATTAAATATGTCGATCGGTCGATTGACAGGCTGTTATAAGCGTCAGATATCTATATTTGATGCTTATACAGTGTAGTGCACTTTGGTTGATGGTTGATTATTTTTCAATGCTATTATATACATGTGTTGTATGGAATCCATATAATTAACGTTATATGGTGATTGATTGGGCCTCATTCCAATCGGGAAAATAATGAATATTAGAAAAGAAAATTCATGTGTTGAATATAAAAATAGTCATGTGTTGACGATGTTCAGGTGTTGAGTGAAATATTTTAAATAATAAAAATTACATCTTTATCATATTTAAAATTAGAACTACTTCCCAGTAGAAGTCTAATTGAAAATCAAACGATAGATACCATAGTTTTATAAAATATTTTACATAACAAAAATAGTGATGTGTTGACAGTACTCATGTGTTGAGATTAGTCGTGTGTTGAAAAGAAATATAGATTCATGTGTTGAATAGAACAAATATTCATTTGTTGAATAGAATAACGAATTATTGAAATATAAAGCCGTGTTGATTAGAGATGCGTTATTTTGACGCGAACGATGTTTATATCGATTTTATTCGTTTTATAATGAATATTGAAAAGTGATTTCAAAATTTAATATTTTGAAAGGAAATTCAAATTGAATTAGATTAAAAATTCAAATGGAAATTTTATTGAATCAATTTGAAATGAATTCGAATCGAACAGAAAATGAATTCGATTCGAATTGAATAGAAAATGAATTCGATTCGAATTGAATAGAAAGTGAATTTGAATTCGAATAAAATCGAAATGAATTGAATTGAAAACGATTTCGAAATGAATTGAATTGAAAACGATTTCGAAATGAATTGAATTGAAAACGATTTCGAAATGAATTGAATTGAAAACGATTTCGAAATGAATTGAATTGAAAACGATTTCGAAATGAATTGAATTGAAAACGATTTCGAAATGAATTGAATTGAAAACGATTTCGAAATGAATTGAATTGAAAACGATTTCGAAATGAATTGAATTGAAAACGATTTCGAAATGAATTGAATTGAAAACGATTTCGAAATGAATTGAATTGAAAACGATTTCGAAATGAATTGAATTGAAAACGATTTCGAAATGAATTGAATTGAAAACGATTTCGAAATGAATTGAATTGAAAACGATTTCGAAATGAAATGAATTGAAAACGAATTCAAATTGAATTGAAAGTGAATTGAAATGAATTCAAATTGAATTAAAATTTGAATTGAATAGAAATGAATTTTAAAACGAATTTATAAAGAAGAATTCAATTTTGGCTTGGAATGGAAATAGTGTTGAAATGGTTTTGAAACGAAGTTAAAACGATTTATAAAATTCGTTTTAAAAGGAAATCGACGAAATATATATAATATATATATATTATATATATAATGGCCTGAATAGAACGCGCCGCGCCGCGGTAGTTCGTGAATTTCGACCATTTATTTCAAACGGACATTGCGGGAGATCCGACCGTCGGATTCTCCTAAAACCGGAACCGTTGGGTTCGTATCGAAAAGAGCTTTCCAATGAATATTAGAAATTTGAAATCTAACGGTTGGATTTGGAATTATGTCCAAATCAAATTCGAAAAAGGTCGCTGTAAGTGCAGTTCGATGGCCATTGATGGAAATCGACTGTACGGGCCTTGATAAAATTATTAAAAATATCTATAATTTGTGTAAAATTATAATATGTGAATTGGAAAGAATTGGGCTGGAAAATTCCACATTTGAAAAGGTAAAAATAGATTTTTATCGAAATGAACTAGTTTTGAACTAGAATTAAAATCAATTTATTTTTGAAATAAATAAATTGAATTTGAAAGTGATTTTGAAAATAATCGATAATTTCCAATACGTGGATTGGACTGGAGTTGAATCGAAATTATCTTCGGGATATTTCGATGTTGGATTTCGTGACTATACAGATTTTGTTATGGGAATTTGAAAGATATATTATATATCGTTATTTCCAATACGATATTTGTTAGTTTCAGAATTTGATATTGAATATAAGTCGATATATTTTCTATTCAGAGCCTTGTATTTAATATCAAATGTGATTTGGTTTGTCGTGAATCGTGTTTTTGATGACATTGGTTCTTTAACCCAGTTAAAGGCAGAATATTGATTTTTGAGAAGATTAAAACTAAGTGGAGTTTTAATGAATCTTTAATTAGATTAAAAATGTGAATTGATAAATTAAATTATCAAATTTGAAAGGTGATCGAGAGTGGAGTATCACCAGTTTTGCTCCAAAGCGATAGTTAAATCTTTAATTAGATTTGAACGTGAAATGGTAATTAATTTTACCGATAACACCATGGTGTTAGATATGGAGTATCACCAGTTTTGCTCCATGGGATGTATAGGTTGGGATTGGGAAATAAAACAAATAATTACTTCGGAGTGGCTCGCTAATCCCGACTAGTTTGAAATGATATCCAAAGGAAGATTATAGGATAAATTTAGAAGAATTTATCTTGGATAAAATTAATGGGAACATTTCCCTAAGAATGTGATTTTGTGAATAAAAGAATATTCTGAATTGGAATGAGGCGTTTGTTGAGCTTGTGTAACATTCGTTTATTATATACGTGGGTTATTCAGAAAGGCCGGGTTTATACCCATTCTGAATAACCGATTCGACGAGATGTCGAAGATGAAGACGGTGGTTGAAGACCGGAAGTCTTCACATCGTTTGGGTGATTACTGATGATCTTGATTGGGCTGTACACCCAGGATGAGGGAATCAGTTGGTGATCGTCCAGATGTACTTGGAGATGGACGGATAGGCGAGGAAAGTGCCTCCGGTTTCGTTCAGACCCAGAACGAACTTGTAAATGGATTGTGTGTCTGACATTGGATTTTATTCTGTGTTGATTGATCTCTATTAAATATACATCTGTTTGGAGGCGGAGAATTTATTCTCTTGCTTAACGCCCTTCTTTGAGACATACGAGCTTAGAGGTTGTATATCGATGGACATCAGTCGCATGGAGTGAATTGCCAATGTGGCATGCGTAAGTGGCAATTGATCAGGGCTTCTGTTGAAAAGCAAAGTCTTGTGGTTGATGATCAAAGCACGGTCTGTGTGGCATAGCTTTGTGTATAACGTGAATTCGCGAGCCTCACACCTCGGTATGAGTCAAAAACGGGAGACGGACCGCTGGGAGAGCACGACGTTTCTTTCTAGCTAGGGTGGTGTCAGTGACCTACCAGCCCTGACATTTATATACTTTTCACCTGTGTGGTTGTTGGATACGAGGCGCCTCGGATATAGGTCTGTAAGGACCGGGAAACGTGTGTTCAGGAATAACTAATCCTCAAAAGTAAGAGAGGACCGGCCCAGCCGATTCCAAGGATCAAAGTGGGGTCCTGAGGCATTTGCTAGAGTGTCTCGAACGCGGAGAGGAGCTTGCCCCTTGCCTTGACTCATGACGGAATCCAATTTCCAATACGTGTATTTCGGCTTTATTTGTAGAGCCTAGTATGGAGACATAGTGGGATGGGGCACTCATGCCGTCTATGATTGATATTTATGATGTGAAATTGTTTTGACACTATACACCTATAATAGTATCAAATAAAGTGTTTTAAACGTATCAAGCATGCTTTGGCTGTTATAAGGTAAAAACCCTATCCTCCGGCTTGCGTTGCATTGTGTGATGGGACCTGGGTCTTATAACAACTTCATTTTTCTTTATTTAGCATTGCGCTGTTTGTTTTATGCACTGGTATTCTTGGGAGGAAACCCGTTCCGTGTTATACGGCGTGGTCCCTTGATTTACCTAACTTTAAAAATAAAGAATTATAACTATTTTAGTTCTCACACCAGTCCCATGACTGACCTGGAGTTTATTGTTTTAACCTAAACTCTGGGTGCCCCTATTTTCCGCACGGGCAGCTAGTAGTTTTGGTTTTGCAGATTTATATTCACAGGGTCCTGATTTACAGCTGGAACGATGCTCGGAAATCTCTGTATCCGTGTATCACTTCTAGTTGTGCTTTTGTATATTTTTCCGCTGCTATGTAATTTATTGTAATCTCTGATATTTGTCGAATAAATTTAATCATTTATACCCTGTATATTCTTGTATCTGATGGAATTGTTGTAATAACAATGAAATGTTCTTCCGTATGCGCTCATTTGTGTGTTGTTCTCAAAGTATTTGTGCTTTCCTTCACGGGGAAGTTACGGGTTCTTTCACAAAACATGCACAAAATCTGTTTCTAACAATCGTCAGAGATCAACATTAACAAAAATTAATCAACATTAATTTTGTAGGATTTTTTTTAACTTCAGGATATTTGATTATAGAACAGTACAAGACATAAAAGAAATTGCCTACGTCATACCCATACTGAAGTAGTTCCAGAAAAACACATTGTATGTGCTGTGAAACATAATACTTCTTTTAAATATTTCAACTGTTGAAGTCGGTATTCATTAGAATTTATTTATTTTCGAAACTATCTGTTTTTTGTTTCTAATTTGTTTGTTTGGGTGACTCAGTCAAATATTTGAAGGCTAAATGCTTCTGATCCATAAATGTTTGAATGGTAGATTACTTAGTAGTTGATAGGAATCTATGGAGTCAAATCACTTGAATACAATACTCAATACAACCAAAGTTGGGTACGTATTTTGTGACGACCCATCCCGGACCAGCCGACATTCCTTCCGAAATTCACTATACCAATGTCCAACCGGCACGGGACGGTCGTCAGAAGAAAGGAAAACTTAACGGTGAACTAACAAAGAACCTGTAGAATGTCTCACAGCGCATGGAATAAAATATAATAATAACATACTTGACATAAATAGGCGAGACAGTGCATAAGCTGAAAACTAAACATCGTAGCAGCGGAAAATCCAAATACAGCTTATGTTCCACATCATCATTATTACAACTTTTGAAAACTGTCTCTAAAGAAAATAAGGAAGGTACACTACTAATGCCCCAAAGTAGTGACCAGCAGCGACACAAGGAGAATATATATAGCAAATAGTACGTGCAAGCCTCCTGCTCGTCTCCGGACAGCTACTCGTGCACAACCGGCTAACCTGTCTCTAGTCTGCCCGTTTAAGAGCACCCAGAGTAATAAGAAGAGACATAAAACTCTGGGTCATACAAAAGTCTGGTATGAGCGATAAGCAGCAAAACAGAACAATAATAGGTATACTAAACCATACCTGAACCTGGACCTGCAACCAAAGAGTTAGCACTACATACTGTACAATACTCTAAGGTGCCACTATAAATAAGATATAAAGATACGGGGGTGGGGGTGTGCATGACATAGTGATGGCAAATAATCAATCATAGCAACCATCCTCACATCTCTCACTCAGTGCGTAAAGCATACGATATCCACCACTTTGATCACTAGACCCATCGAGGTAGTGACGGAGTCCGACTTGTATAACTATTGCTACCACCAAGCTTGCCCCACGGAGTCATGACTAAATCCTTACAAATGACCCCACCTTATTGGTCTGCCCCATGGAGTCATGACTAAATCCTTACAAATGACCCCACCTCATTGGTCCATAGCCAATAGTCCTACCTATGCCACTATGGCCCTGAATCCGTCAACATACCCACTACTCTATAGTGATCCAAAGTTATAGACATCGATAACCGCTTTGCACACGTCCCGCAGCAAAGCCCAACTCATGAAGATAACTCGTTGGTTCCCAACTGGATCCTGAGTTCTACTTCCTATTTGGACTTCCTTTGCATCTCGGGTTTTGGTCAAATTGGAGTTGGTCTTCATAAGAGTCATCGCGTAATCGCAGCTCCAAACCGGTTCGGTTCGGCTTGCTTCAGTCAGTTCGATTCGAATACGTCGCTCTTAGGCTTCCCATTCAGTTCGGTGCTCCACTTCAGGTTGGTTCGGTTCGGTAGTCCCCATCATTCCACTTCAGGTTGGTTTGGTTCGGTAGTCCCCATCGTTCCACTTCAGGTTGGTTCGGTTCAGTAGTCCCCCTTCCATTCAGTCGGTTCGGTTCGGTGCTCATGGATCCCGATCCGGTTCGGTGCTTCACTCCAACTCCAGCTCCAAGCTTGGTCCTCCGATCCGATCCGATCCCGCTCCCTAGCTCTAGTCCGATCCGATCTCCACGCCCTTGCTTCCGATCCGATCACCTACTCAGCTCCGATCTGATTCCCAACCCAACTCTAACTCTTTGCAAATGGCCCTCCTTCTTGCCAAGGCCCTGCTAGTGCCAAGTTCTGATCCAGTTCGTATTCCCCTCGCCCGGTCCACCGATCCGATCCGAGCCCTATAATCCGATCCGGTCTGAAACTTTGCACATTTCCTGCAACTTTTCCAACGACTGTTTTACACCATACGGCGGCATTTTAGACCATTCTAACTCCTCTAAACAATCACAAATCATTCCAAACAGTCATAGCAACATGTATAATCGACCACAAACACTAAAACAACAATTTGATACGTTAAAACGGATCAAACATAGCCAAAAACCCATATTTTCCCTTAATCATGCTTAAGCAAAATTAATGATAGGATTAGTAAAACTTAACCAAATTAATCAAATTTTCTAACAGAGGCCTAAAACAATATTTCTAAATTTATAAATATATTTCCATAATTTAATCATGTTTAAATTCGCTAATTAACACTAATTACCCTTAATTAACCATAATTAGTGAGGAACTATGCAAATCACTCAGCTTAGCCACAAACAAAATACCAAATCTGAAATTATCCTCTGTTTGGCGTTGTTCCCAAGGCTATACAACAGTTCCGACCTTGATTTGGTGCTATTTCCCTTTGATTTGACGTAGATTAGGCTGATACTTGATTAGAAAGTGATTAGAGGTGATTCTAGATGTTGGAGGCCATTGTTAGGGTTCCTAGAATGAAAGTGGCGGCTAGAAAACTGAAATGAAATGAAAACCTAGCTCATTTCAGCCTCCCCATAACCCTAATCCCGAAATGGGTTATGGGCCCATTCACTAATCACCTCATTTGGCCCAGTTAAGCAGTTTTTCATCTTCCAAACCTTATTTCAGCCATATCTCCCAAACGGTAAGTCCGTTTTTCACATATGACCACTCTACGGAAAGGTAAACCATCATCCGGATCTAATGGAAGTGGTTTCATGTCAAAACTCCTTTCCAATCAAAAATTATGGCCGAAACAAGATCAGCTAGGGGTAAAACGATCATTTAAAAATCGGCAAAAATCATGGACATGGGAAATGACCCTAATAGTCGTCTCCCAAAGTTACATTATCGTATGTGAAAGAAATAAATATTCTACGATCCTTCGATACGTAAAATGCGGGTCGTTACATTCCCCCCCCCCCCCCCCAAGAAATTTCGTCCCCGAAATTCCTTAACCCAAAACATACAAAGGATCTCGCATGCCTACCAATCATTAACAAAACAATAAAGCATACAAACAACACAACAAGCCTATCCTAGCATGCGGTTTACTAATAAGGGAGTACTATACCGATATAAAACCTTACCAGGCAAAGAGTTCTGGATACGTCTTCCTAATGTTCTCCTCTGTCTCCCAAGTACAGTCATTCTCATTCTCGCCCCCACTGAACTTTGACTAATTTCACCACCTTCCTTCGAAGCTGCTTCGTATCATTCCCAACAATACGCATAGGCCTGCGGTTCCCAACCGCCTTGGGTTCAACCTTGATATCGTCCAACTGATCAGGTGAAATAGCTATATCGGGGTCGTGCACGAATTTCCTTAACTGGGAAACATGAAATACGTTGTGAACTCCTGCCATCTTGTCTGGTAATTCAACTTTATATGCCAAATTCCCAATTTGCTCAAGAACTGGGAATGGACCAACAAATCTTGGTGCTAACTTTCCTCTCCTGCCAAATCGTATCACGCTCTTCAACGGAGAAATCTTGACAAATACCAAGTCGCCAATGGAGAACTTTAAATCTTTTCTCTCTTATCAGCATAACTCTTCTGTCTATCTTGAGCAGCCTTCATTCGCTGTTGGATAATCTTAATCTAAGCTGAAGTTTCTCTTATCACATCTGGTCCAAGCACAAACTTCTCACCAGTTTCTAACCAACATGACGGTGAGTTGCATGGTCTTCCGTACAAAGCTTCAAATGGAGCCATACCAATACTGGATTGGTAACTGTTATTATATGCGAACTCCACTAGATGTAAATGGTCATCCCATGATCCACCAAAATCCAATACACAAGCTTGCAAAAGATCTTCTAACACTCGATTCACCCTCTCTGTCTGTCCGTCGGTTTGAGGATGATACGCGGTACTGAGATGTAATTCTGATCCTAACGCCTCTTGTAAGCTCTTCCAAAATCCACTAGTGAACAATGGATTCTCACAATGCCTTTGGGTATTCCATGAAATCTCACTACCCACTTCATATACAGTTCAGCTAATTTAGTTGTCGTTCTACTCGACTAGATAGGTATAAACCTAGCACTTTTGGTCAATCGGTCCACAATCACCCAAATGCTATCATGGCCCAATCTAGTCCTTGGTAATCCATCAATGAAATCCATTGAGACTTGTTCCCATTTCCATTCTGGAACTTCTAATGGTTGTAACAAACCACTAGGCTTTTTTTGCTCAGCTTTAACTAGTTGGCAATTCATGCATTTGGATATAAACTTCCCAACGTCTCTTTTCATCCCTTCCCAATAGTAGGCCTGCTTCATGTCTCGATACATTTTGTTACCACCGAGATGTGTAGTCAGTTTTGAGTGATGACATTCTCTAAGCACTTCATCTCTCAATCCCTTGACACTGGGCACAACTAGTCTTCCATTCTTTCTAAGCCGTCCATCTCGATCAAGCCCATACTTGTTCATCTCCTCATCGATACCCATCTCTAACTTGGAGATGATTTCCAATAGGTTAGGATCGTCCCTCTGACTGGAGCCGATCTGCTCAATCAAAGTGGGTCTGGTCGTCAAATTTTCTAACATTTCTGGATCCAATTCGTACTTTGGTCTGAAATCATACCCAGCGATGTACTCTAGTTGCTTCCATTCTAGAAACATAGCCCCTAAACTGGCATGTCTTCTACTCAATGTGTAACACCCCACGTCTGTTAGTGTCACTCACAAAGGGAATGCACTAAGTTCTGTGGAGCATTTAGAGTAAAAGATGCAGATAAATTACAAGACAGACAAAAATTAAACAGCGGAAAATAAAACTTTGCTTTATTGATAAAATAATTTGTACAACGATTTCTTTTCAATATCAGAGTATCATCTGTCTTACAAAATAAAGAAGCATAAAACAACATTTATATTCCCCGATTTTAGCACAAGCCAGCCATAGCATCTGAAAAGAGAATCCAAGCAAACTTCGACAACTCTTCAAGCTGGAAAGAGTGGCAGTCCAACTTAACCTGAGCTAAACTATTCCCTCCTTTATTACCTGGGGGGGGGAAACGGAAGAAAAGAAGACGAAAGAAAAACAGAGTCAGACATAAAGCCTGAGTAAGTTCAGTAACTTCTAGCATGTGAACATGGAAAAACAAAACGACATGGATTAACTGAATACAAGATTACACCATGACGATAGGGTCAACAAGATTAGACAAGGTAATCACAAGATATGCTAAGATAAGATAAACTGGATACGCTCTAATACTTTCGCCGCTTCGCTATTTCCTTGTTATACGGGTTTCTATATCTCTGCACCACCTAACTAGTGTCCCAACTAGTAACGTTAACGCGATCCCAATCCCTGTATTTTCCATCGCCTTCAGGCATCCATTTATTTATTTGTTACCTAGATTTAATCTAGGGTTTTCTACTAAGTGCCTTCTAGATTCAACTAGAGTTTACGCTGTCTGCTGAACGCTTCTCGGATTCAGGATTTATGCCACCTAGTTCAATTAGGAATTATGCTACCTGTCGAATGATGCCCCCAAGTCTAGGACACACTACCTAGAGTGGTATATGTTCCTATACTTGCCCACGCATGTATCGCGAATCGTTATCGCTTGTCTAGATGCACATGTTCCCTAATGTGCGGTCCGACTCCTGTGTCAGGGAAAAACAAGGAATACAGAACTCGGTCGGGAGCTTTAAGATATCTACCGATGCAGATGCTAAGGTCTGTTTTTGTTCCAGTGGCTATGGTCCCACTTGACCCCTCCCTCAACTAATGAAAGGCACACCTTGTAAAATGAGAACTATACGCCGGCCCCCGGTGCCCCACTATCCTATGGCCATCCTCACCCATAACTAGATAGCAGGTATATGGTCTTTTGGAGTTCTCCGCCTTTCCGCTTCACGTATCTCGATTGACTCAAGGTGGATGGTAGACGACGAGTCGCTATCACAGGGCTACCGTTTGCTCGCCGAATCACGCCGGTCCATCCTAGTCTTTAGGTTGCCATGTATTGCAACCACGGCATACCCCTGGTTCTTCTACGAAGACCTTAACCTCTGTGGGCCCAGGCGGATCATCTGCAGCCTCATAGAAGGATACCAAGAGTACCCTCACGTCCTCTCGAAGCCTCGGGCTTCGTAACCCAATTCGTTGGAGCCTTTTTTTTACTCAGATGGACATTCGCTCATTCCCGCGTTATACTAAGAATTACTACTTAGTTTTATTAACTAAGATTTACCACTTAGTTTCCAGAATCGTTGTTTTCTTAACTAAGGTTTACTACTTAGTTCTCTTTCCCGTCAATTTGGATTGGTTAAGTGTCATTAGTCTATTCAAGCCAACTTAACCCTCTTCATTCATTCTGTTAAACTGGTTAAGTGTTATCAATTGACTTAACTCGACCACAAACCAAGTTATATTGGTTAAGTATTTATTACTTAACCCTACCCATTTACCCTGTATTGGTTAAGTGTTCCTTTAACTTAACCTTGCCCGTCTATTTTAACTAACATGTTTTTAATGGTTACGTATTACCCCTTCATGTTTTAGACTTAGCCCTATTCCTTTATCACAATCTGACGGTTAAGTATTCAAGTTTACTTAACCCTACGGTCTAGCCCCGCTAACATATCAAATTGGCTAAGTGTATTAACTTTACTTAACCCCACCTTCTAGTCATGTTAATTTGGCTAAGTGTATTAACTTTACTTAACCCCACCTTCTAGTCTAGTTACCATGTGAAGTTGGTTAAGTGTCCCTATGCACTTAGCCCTCCCATCCTAGCTTAACTGTGTTAAATTGGTTAAGTGTTCCTATGGACTTAACCCTCCCATTCTAGCTTAACTGTATGGCCCTAACCCCACCCACCAGTCTGGTTATTATGTTGAATTGGTTAAGTGTCTTAGTGAACTTAACCCTACCATTCTTGTTCTGGCTTTAATTTAATAGATTAAAGCCACGACCACTCACATTAGACAGATATTGTTGCGATTACTGGATGTGCCGGTTGGTTCCGGGCAAATTTACATCGCAACTCAGTCTAACCTCGTGTTAGGCCTATTCGTGTTTTCTAGTTCAAGGGTTTTGACTAATTTTCAAATCAGGTTTTGAAAGTAACCATCCCGTTCGTCGGATCAGTTAGGGATAGCCAGGGAGAGCAGGAAACTTGTATTTTCCAAACCCAAGCCTAGACACTATCCTCTCTGTCACCCTAGAACTTTCTGGTGTGTCATTAAAAGAGATGTCGTTAATAAACCTTTAATTTGTCTAAATTAACATTTCCTCATTTAGGAAAAATTCTATAAGTAAATTAATCCTAATTTACTTATTTACTAATTACTCTTTTAATGTGAATCGTCAACATTTATTCTTACGGCCCAATCTCCCCTCTATATCATATTTATGCTTTTTTTTGGTATGTGGACTATACCAAATTAAGTGTCACTAACCATGATTTTGCTAAACCTGACAGTTATTCCCAATTATGGCCAATTTCACATTTATGCCAATATACTTACCGTTCCGATTCAACATTCTAATTCACGTCAAACTAGACTTATTACTCTAGTTCACTATTCATGTAAATGCTAGATTTACACGTCAATACTAGATTCAAATTACACATCTTATAATTTGTGTCAAATTTATCCAATTTGCATTTCTATGAACATACCATAATACATGTTCCCCATTTATGCCAAATTCCAAGTTTTACAACTATGTTCTAGTACATTTCACATTATGCCCAAATCGTATTCCCACCGTTCGTATAATTGCGATTCAATCTAGATTATGGACAAACCTAGACTCGTAGAAAATAGGGAATGAACCAAAGATTCTATGAAAAAGGATGGACATAATAACTGGCATAAAAAGGGTTGAATAACGACGTCGGTTCAAGAACATGGGTAGACCTAACTTAATAGGTAAATTCCCAAGGTCTAAAACCAAGGATAGACAAAATAGAGACGCAGGTTCAAGAACATGGGTAGACCTAACTTAATAGGTAAATTCGCAAGGTCTAAAACCAAAGAAAACCAAGGACGAGCAGAATAAATAATCGGGTTTAGACCCAATCTCATAATCACAGAACTTAAGCAACACTTCCCTAGTCATGAATCATAGGTGTTTAATCATAGATGTCCTTGTTTTGTCATAGGCAATAGTTTATATTTCCTAATCAAAGGCATGGGCTTAGTCAAGGAAATAATCCTCATAGTCACAGTCATAGGCAATGTCCATAGTCATAGGCAATGTCCATAGTCATAGGTAATGTTCATAGTCATAGGCAAATGTTCATGGTCATAGGCATATGGTTTTAAGGTCTATAGTTTCTTAGTCATGGTCTATTTTGTCCTCGAATGATAACAGTTCTTAAATAGGTTCAGGAGTATAGGCACTGATTCGAATAGAGAGAGAGAGGATTGGCATATTCTTTTATTCCTTTAATTTCATGTCACGAACAAAGAAAAACGTTCAAATCTAGAAATAACTGACTTACAGAGATTAGATCAGAACAGAAAGATGGCTTTGCTAAGATTCGTAGAAAAAGAGTCGTTGAAATCGTTTGAACCTCCTCTTGAATCCTAGCTTGACTTGAACCTCTTCTTGAAAGTCTTTTAGCAGCATCTCCTCGTCTTGATTTATTATATATATATATATATTATTTAATTTAAGAGGAGGAGAAGAAGAAGCCATGTTTGTCAATAATCTTTGCAGCATAAGGGTAGAAAAGAATTGTGAATAGAGAAGAAGACTAGGGCTGTTTATATAGTGTTAGGCGGACGAACCTGGTCAGAATGGCGTCTAGATACATCAGAACGAATAGGGTGCAGAAGGCTGGAAAAACAGGGGGGTCGACCCCCAGGCCGACTATGTAGTCGACCTGGGTGCCCCAGGTCGACTACCCAGTCGACCTCGTTGTCTTGGGCAGGAAAATTCCCGCCCTGGCCAATCCGGCCCGATTTTGAAATTTGAATTTGACCTGTTTTGAATTTTGAACTTCGCTGAATCTTCCGGAGGCCGTATCTCCCTCATACGGACTCCGATTTACGCAAACTCGGACTCGTTTTCATGTAGAATTCCGAGACGAACGCAACGGCGCAGCCCGTTTCCCTTGATTTTGATTTTTAACTTTTTAATTCTGCCTTGATTTGTGAATCTTAGCGTTACAGAATTACGGGGTGTTACATTCTCCCCCACTTAAAAGGATTTCGTCCCCGAAATCTTCAAGTTAGGAAGAATGTGTCCTACCATCCAATCACCCATCTACTCATCCATTCAACTACAGGCATTCATTGTCCTTAAAAGATTTCTAATGCTTTCATGTTCATATGCATAGTGTGTGTATATGTCTTTATCTAATGCAAAATCAGGCGGTCTACTGATTCAGCTGACCTCCTTAATGCGAATCATGTCAGTGCCATGCGTCCAATCATGTATGCAAGCATCACTAGTTATGTAAATACTACATGCGTGCACAACCATTCATCCATATGTAACATCCATTTGATAGCATATCAGGTTCAACTTACAAACAAATACATATCTGTAAATGCAATATGAAAGCGTCCGAACTGATCTAGCGCCTAATACGTATGCATATGCATCCATGAGCAACCATTAGCAATCACTTGCAACCAACAACCATAACATGTTTCAAACACATGTTTACATCCATTGGCTTCTACCTAAGGATCGAAGATACGACCTAGGTGATATTCTTCGGAAAGAGTGGAACAATTATGCATAAAGCTCCAACACAAAGAAATCAAGGATGCACCCGTAAGAAAAAGGGTATGACGCTAGTATCTAGCCCTCTTGAGCTTTACTCCACTGTATCTTAACTAAATTTTACTTCACGATTGTGAAGTTTCTGACCTCCCTTTTCCAAAATAAACAGATGTCAATCGCGGTACCAAGTATATGTACTAAGATGATTAGAGGTTTCCCTCTTATCCACCATGCCATAACTATAAGAGTCGAAAGGTCACTACGTGCTCTTTGGAGTACCTGCCACAACTATTCATCTCTCCCGCAAACCATCCAAACCGAACTCGACATTTCTCAAGTACAAGCCCCAAAGGCCTAAACCAATATCAGACAAGCACCTAAGGAATATCTCCTCCGAATTTAGACGATCAACGTGAGATGATATAAGCAAACTCGATAGCTATTCTCAAATCCCTACTAACCAAAAATAAACTGGTCGGACCACCAATTGGATTTGAGACTCTAGTGGGATCTTTCTACTATACAAGTACTATGGTGCAGAGACTCAACTATGGAAGTGGATATGAACAAATGAGAAGCGCTAGAACCTAAGGAAATAGTACGAACAGAAAACTAGACTCATCCAACCGGACTACCTTTCTCCTAGGTACACTTGGTGGCGAAAGCATGTACTTGTCCTTCTGAAAATCTCGTCCTCGTTCTTGCCCTTGTCCTTAAGTATGTGCCCTATCATACCCTAGTAAAGATACTTCCTCTTGTCTTAGGTTTTATAATTTCTTCCTCCTTCGTGAGCTAAATCTACAACCATGAATTCCTCATCATAGGGTTGTGCTCCTTAGCCAAACTTTTCATCCCCTTCCGTGTGTGGTCATGTTGACAAATCTCTCGAAAACTGCCTCCATTGTCCGGAAAACCCTATAAGCTTCGAAAGAAAACTACCCGTAGATGAAACAACTACCACTATGGATGGAAGCCGGGCACTACTTTGCCATTCGATGAGGTTATCTCCCAGAAAACCAGGAGCCCCAGAGACTCAAGAAAGATGGAGACAAGAATTCAAATAGAGGAAGAGAAGATAGTGCATATGGCTTTGGGGAATATGCCTTTAAAACAAATCTTTTCTTTTGAAAATGCTTCTTTTAAAACCGTTTTGAAAATAATTTTTCAAATCTTTTATCTGATCTGGTAACCTTCAGCTCTGATACCACGTGTAACACCCCACGTCCATTAGTGTCACTCACAAAGGGTATGCACTAAGTTCTGTGGAGCATTTAGAGTAAAAGATGCAGATAAATTACAAGACAGACAGAAATTAAACAGCGGAAAATAAAACTTTGCTTTATTGATAAAATGATTTGTACAACGATTTCTTTTCAATATCAGGTATCATATGTCTTACGAAATAAAGAAGCATAAAGCAACATCTATATTCCCCGATTTTAGCACAAGCCAGCCATAGCATATGAAAAGAGAATCCAAGCAAACTTCGACAACTCTTCAAGCTGGAAAGAGTGGCAGTCCAACTTAACCTGAGCTAAACTATTCCCTCCTTTATTACCTGAGGGGGGAGGAAACGGAAGAAAAGAAGACGAAAGAAAAACAGAGTCAGACATAAAGCCTGAGTAAGTTCAGTAACTTCTAGCATGTGAACATGGAAAAACAAAACGACATGGATTAACTGAATACAAGATTACACCATGACGATAGGGTCAACAAGATTAGACAAGGTAATCACAAGATATGCTAAGATAAGATAAACTGGATACGCTCTAATACTTTCGTGGCTTCGCTATTTCCTTGTTATACGGGTTTCTATATCTCTGCACCACCTAACTAGTGTCCCAACTAGTAACGTTAACTCGATCCCAATCCCTGTATTTTCCATCGCCTTCAGGCATCCATTTATTTATTTGTTACCTAGATTTAATCTAGGGTTTTATACCAAGTGCCTTCTAGATTCAACTAGAGTTTACGCTGTCTGCTGAACGCTTCTCGGATTCAGGATTTATGCCACCTAGTTCAACTAGGAATTATGCTACCTGTCGAACGATGCCCCCAAGTCTAGGACACACTACCTAGAGTGGTATATGTTCCTATGCTTTCCCACGCATGTATCGCGAATCGTTATCGCTTGTCTAGATGCACATGTCCCCTAATGTGCGGTCCGAGTCCTGTGTCAGGGCAAAACAAGGAATACAGAACTCGGTCGGTAGCTTTAAGATATCTACCGATGCAGATGCTAAGGTCTGTTTTTGTTCCAGTGGCTATGGTCCCACTTGACCCCTCCCTCAACTAATGAAAGGCACACCTTGTAAAATGAGAACTATACGCCGGCACCCGGTGCCCCACTATCCTATGGCCATCCTCACCCATAACTAGATAGCAGGTATATGGTCTTTTGGAGTTCTCCGCCTTTCCGCTTCACGTATCTCGATTGACTCAAGGTGGATGGTAGACGACGAGTCGCTATCACAGGGCTACCGTTTGCTCGCCGAATCACGCCGGTCCATCCTAGTCTTTAGGTTGCCATGTATTGCAACCAAGGCATACCCCTGATTCTTCTACGCAGACCTTAACCTCTGTGGGCCCAGGCGGATCATCTGCAGCCTCACAGAGGGATACCAAGAGTACCCTCACGTCCCCTCGAAGCCTCGGGCTTCGTAACCCAATTCGTTGGAGCCTTTTTTTTACTCAGACGGACATTCGCTCCTTCCCGCATTATACTAAGAATTACTACTTAGTTTTATTAACTAAGATTTACCACTTAGTTTCCAGAATCGTTGTTTTCTTAACTAAGGTTTACTACTTAGTTCTCTTTCCCGTCAATTTGGATTGGTTATGTGTCATTAGTCTATTCAAGCCAACTTAACCCTCTTCATTCATCATGTTAAACTGGTTAAGTGTTATCAATTGACTTAACCCGACCACAAACCAAGTTATATTGGTTAAGTATTTATTACTTAACCCTACCCATTTACCCTGTATTGGTTAAGTGTTCCTTTAATTTAACCTTGCCCGTCTATTTTAACTAACATGTTATTAATGGTTAGGTATTACCCCTTCATGTTTTAGACTTAGCCCTATTCCTTTATCACAATCTGATGGTTAAGTATTCAAGTTTATTTAACCCTACGGTCTAGCCCCGCTAACATATCAAATTGGCTAGGTGTATTAACTTTACTTAACCCCACCTTCTAGTCATGTTAATTTGGCTAAGTGTATTAACTTTACTTAACCCCACCTTCTAGTCTAGTTACCATGTGAAGTTGGTTAAGTGTCCCTATGGACTTAGCCCTCCCATCCTAGCTTAACTGTGTTAAATTGGTTAAGTGTTCCTATGGACTTAACCCTCCCATTCTAGCTTAACTGTATGGCCCTAACCCCACCCACCAGTCTGGTTATTATGTTGAATTGGTTAAGTGTCTTAGTGAACTTAACCCTACCATTCTTGTTCTAGCTTTAATTTAATAGATTAAAGCCACGACCACTCACATTAGACAGATATTGTTGCGATTACTGGATGTGCCGGTTGGTTCCGGGCAGATTTACATCGCAACTCGGTCTAACCTTGGGTTAGGCCTATTCGTGTTTTCTAGTTCAAGGGTTTTGACTAATTTTCAAATCAGGTTTTGAAAGTAACCATCCCTTTTCGTCGGATCAGTTAGGGATAGCCAGGGAGAGCAGGAAACTTGTATTTTCCAAACCCAAGCCTAGACATTATCCTCTCTGTCACCCTAGAACTTTCTGGTGTGTCATTAAAAGAGATGTCTTTAATAAACCTTTAATTTGTCTAAATTAACATTTCCTCATTTCGGACAAATTCTATAAGTAAATTAATCCTAATTTACTTATTTCCTAATTACTCTTTTAATGTGAATCGTCAACATTTATTCTTACGGCCCAATCTCCCCTCTATATCATATTTATGCTTTTTTTTTGGTATGTGGACTATACCAAATTAAGTGTCACTAACCATGATTTTGCTAAACCTGACAGTTATTCCCAATTATGGCCAATTTCACATTTATGCCAATATACTTACCGTGCCAAATTAGCTAATCCAATTCCGATTCAACATTCTAATTCACGTCAAACTAGACTTATTACTCTAGTTCACTATTCATGTAAATGCTAGATTTACACGTCAATACTAGATTCAAATTACACATCTTATAATTTGTGTCAAATTTATCCAATTTGCATTTCTATGAACATACCATAATACATGTTCCCCATTTATGCCAAATTCCAAGTTTTACAACTATGTTCTAGTACATTTCACATTATGCCCAAATCGTATTCCCACCGTTCGTATAATTGCGATTCAATCTAGATTATGGACAAACCTAGACTCGTAGAAAATAGGGAATGAACCAAAGATGCTATGAAAAAGGATGGACATAATAACCGGCATAAAAAGGGTTGAATAACGACGTCGGTTCAAGAACATGGGTAGACCTAACTTAATAGGTAAATTCCCAAGGTCTAAAACAAGGATAGACAAAATAGAGACGCAGGTTCAAGAACATGGGTAGACCTAACTTAATAGGTAAATTCCCAAGGTCTAAAACCAAAGAAAACCAAGGATGAGCAGAATAAATAATCGGGTTTAGACCCAATCTCATAATCACAGAACTTAAGCAACACTTTCCTAGTCATGAATCATAGGTGTTTAATCACAGATGTCCTTGTTTTGTCATAGGCAATAGTTTATATTTCCTAATCAAAGGCATAGGCTTAGTCAAGGAAATAATCCTCATAGTCACAGTCACAGTCATAGGCAATGTCCATAGTCATAGGCAATGTCCATAGTCATAGGTAATGTTCATAGTCATAGGCAAATGTTCATGGTCATAGGCATATGGTTTTAAGGTCTATAGTTTCATAGTCATGGTCTATTTTGTCCTCGAATCATAACAGTTCTTAGTTAGGTTCAAGAGTATAGGCACTGATTCGAATAGAGAGAGAGAGAGGATTGGCATATTCTTTTATTTCTTTAATTTCATGTCACGAACAAAGAAAAACGTTCAAATCTAGAAATAACTGACTTACAGAGATTAGATCAGAATAGAAAGATGGCGTTGCTAAGATTCGTAGAAAAACAGTCGTTGAAGTCGTTTGAACCTCCTCTTGAATCCTAGCTTGACTTGAACCTCTTCTTGAAAGTCTTTTAGCAGCATCTCCTCGTCTTGATTTATTTTATATATATATTTCTATTTATTATTTAATTTAAGAGGAGGAGAAGAAGAAGCCATGTTTGTCAATAATCTTTGCAGCATAAGGATAGAAAAGAATTGTGAATAGAGAAGAAGACTAGGGCTGTTTATATAGTGTTAGGCGGACGAACCTGGTCAGAATGGCGTCCAGATACATCAGAACGAACAGGGTGCAGAAGGCTGGAAAAACAGGGGGAGTCGACCCCCAGGTCGACTATGTAGTCGACCTGGGTGCCCCAGGTCGACTACCCAGTCGACCTGGGTGTCTTGGGCGGGAAAATTCCCGCCCTGGCCAATCCGGCCCGATTTTGAAATTTGAATTTGACCTGTTTTGAATTTTGAACTTCGCTGAATCTTCCGGAGGCCGTATCTCCCTCATACGGACTCCGATTTACGCAAACTCGGACTCGTTTTCATGCAGAATTCCGAGACGAACGCAATGGCGTAGCCCGTTCCCCTTGATTTTGATTTTTAACTTTTTAATTCTGCCTTGATTTGTGAATCTTAGCATTACAGAATTACGGGGTGTTACATTCTCCCCCACTTAAAAGGATTTCGTCCCTGAAATCTTCAAGTTAGGAAGAATGTGTCCTACCATCCAATCACCCATCTACTCAACCATTCAACCACAGGAATTCATTGTCCTTAAAAGATTTCTAATGCTTTCATGTTCATATGCATAGTGTGTGTATATGTCTTTATATAATGCAAAATCAGGCGGTCTACTGATTCAGCTGACCTCCTTAATGCGAATCATGTCAGCGCCATGCGTCCAATCATGTATGCAAGCATCCCTAGTTTTGTAAATACTACATGCGTGCACAACCATTCATCCATATGCAACATCCATATGATAGCATATCAGGTTCAACTTACAAACAAATACATATCTGTAAATGCAATATGAAAGCGTCCGAACTGATCTAGCGCCTAATACGTATGCATATGCATCCACGAGCAACCATTAGCAATCACTTGCAACCACCAACCATAACATGTTTCAAACACATGTTTACATCCATTGGCTTCTACCTAAGGATCGAAGATACGACCTAGATGATATTCTTCGGAAAGAGAGGAACAATTATGCATAAAGCTCCTACACAAAGAAATCAAGGATGCACCCTTAAGAAAAAGGGTATGACGCTAGTATCTAGCCCTCTTGAGCTTTACTCCACTATATCTTAACTAAATTTTACTTCACGATTGTGAAGTTTCTGACCTCCCTTTTCCAAAATAAACAGATGTCAATCGCGGTACCAAGTATATATACTAAGATGATTAGAGGTTTCCCTCTTATCCGCCATGCCATAACTATAAGAGTCGAAAGGTCACTACGTGCTCTTTGGAGTACCTATCACAACTATTCATCTCTCCCGCAAACCATCCAAACCGAACTCGACATTTCTCAAGTACAAGCCCCAAAGGCCTAAACCAATATCAGACAAGCACCCAAGGAATATCTCCTCCGAATTTAGACGATCTACGTGAGATGATATAAGCAAACTCGATAGCTATTCTCAAATCCCTACTAACCAAAAATAAACTGGTCGGACCACCAATTGGATTTGAGACTCTAGTGGGATCTTTCTACTATACAAGTACTATGGTGCAGAGACTCAACTATGGAAGTGGATATGAACAAATGAGAAGCGCTAGAACCTAAGGAAATAGTACGAACAGAAAACTAGACTCATCCAACCGGACTACCTTTCTCCTAGGTACACTTGGTGGCGAAAGCATGTACTTGTCCTTCTGAAAATCTCGTCCTCGTTCTTGCCCTTGTCCTTAAGTATATGCCCTATCATACCCTAGAAAAGATACTTCCTCTTGTCTTAGGTTTTATAATTTCTTCCTCCTTCGTGAGCTAAATCTACATCCATGAATTCCTCATCCTAGGGTTGTGCTCCTTAGCCAAACTCCTCATCCCCTTCCGTGTGTGGTCATGTTGACAAATCTCTCGAAAACTGCCTCCATCGTCCGGAAAACCCTATAAGCTTCGAAAGAAAACTACCCGTAGATGAAACAACTACGGCTATGGATGGAAGCCGGGCACTACTTTGCCCTTCGATGAGGTTATCTCCCAGAAAACCAGGAGCCCCAGAGACTCAAGAAAGAAGGAGACAAGAATTCAAATAGAGGAAGAGAAGATAGTGCATATGGCTTTGGGGAATATGCCTTTAAAACAAATCTTTTCTTTTGAAAATGCTTCTTTCAAAACCATTTTGAAAATAATTTTTCAAATCCTTTATCTGATCTGGTAACCTTCAGCTCAGATACCACGTGTAACACCCCACGTCCGTTAGTGTCACGCACAAAGGGAATGCACTTAGTTCTGTGGAGCATTTAGAGTAAAAGATGCAGATAAATTACAAGACAGACAGAAATTAAACAGCGAAAAATAAAACTTTGCTTTATTGATAAAATGATTTGTACAACGATTTATTTTCAATATCAGAGTATCATCTGTCTTACAAAATAAAGAAGCATAAAACAACATTTATATTCCCCGATTTTAGCACAAGCCAGCCATAGCATCTGAAAAGAGAATCCAAGCAAACTTCGACAACTCTTCAAGCTGGAAAGAGTGGCAGTCCAACTTAACCTGAGCTAAACTATTCCCTCCTTTATTACCTGGGGGGAAACGGAAGAAAAGAAGACGAAAGAAAAACAGAGTCAGACATAAAGCCTGAGTAAGTTCAGTAACTTCTAGCATGTGAACATGGAAAAACAAAACGACATGGATTAACTGAATACAAGATTACACCATGACGATAGGGTCAACAAGATTAGACAAGGTAATCACAAGATATGCTAAGATAAGATAAACTGGATACGCTCTAATACTTTTGCCGCTTCGCTATTTCCTTGTTATACGGGTTTCTATATCTCTGCACCACCTAACTAGTGTCCCAACTAGTAACGTTAACGCGATCCCAATCCCTGTATTTTTCATCGCCTTCTGGCATCCATTTATTTATTTGTTACCTAGATTTAATCTAGGGTTTTCTACTAAGTGCCTTCTAGATTCAACTAGAGTTTGCGCTGTCTGCTGAACGCTTCTCGGATTCAGGATTTATGCCACCTAGTTCAATTAGGAATTATGCTACCTGTCGAATGATGCCCCCAAGTCTAGGACACACTACCTAGAGTGGTATATGTTCCTATACTTGCCCACACATGTATCGCGAATCGTTATCGCTTGTCTAGATGCACATGTCCCCTAATGTGCGGTCCGAGTCCTGTGTCAGGGAAAAACAAGGAATACAGAACTCGGTCGGGAGCTTTAAGATATCTACTGATGCAGATGCTAAGGTCTGTTTTTGTTCCAGTGGCTATGGTCCCACTTGACCCCTCCCTCAACTAATGAAAGGCACACCTTGTAAAATGAGAACTATACGCCGGCCCCCGGTGCCCCACTATCCTATGGCCATCCTCACCCATAACTAGATAGCAGGTATATGGTCTTTTGGAGTTCTCCGCCTTTCCGCTTCACGTATCTCGATTGACTCAAGATGGATGGTAGACGACGAGTCGCTATCACAGGGCTACCGTTTGCTCGCCGAATCACGCCGGTCCATCCTAGTCTTTAGGTTGCCATGTATTGCAACCAAGGCATACCCCTGGTTCTTCTACGAAGACATTAACCTATGTGGGCCCAGGCGGATCATCTGCAGCCTCATAGAGGGATACCAAGAGTACCCTCACGTCCCCTCGAAGCCTCGGGCTTCGTAACCCAATTCGTTGGAGCCTTTTTTTTTACTCAGACGGACATTCGCTCATTCCCGTGTTATACTAAGAATTACTACTTAGTTTTATTAACTAAGATTTACCACTTAGTTTCCAGAATCGTTGTTTTCTTAACTAAGGTTTACTACTTAGTTCTCTTTCCCGTCAATTTGGATTGGTTAAGTGTCATTAGTCTATTCAAGCCAACTTAAACCTCTTCATTCATCCTGTTAAACTGGTTAAGTGTTATCAATTGACTTAACCCGACCACAAACCATGTTATATTGGTTAAGTATTTATTACTTAACCCTACCCATTTACCCTGTATTGGTTAAGTGTTTCTTTAACTTAACCTTGCCCGTCTATTTTAACTAACATGTTTTTAATGGTTAGGTATTACCCCTTCATGTTTTAGACTTAGCCCTATTCCTTTATCACAATCTAACGGTTAAGTATTCAAGTTTACTTAACCCTACGGTCTAGCCCCGCTAACATATCAAATTGGCTAAGTGTATTAACTTTACTTAACCCCACCTTCTAGTCATGTTAATTTGGCTAAGTGTATTAAATTTACTTAACCCCACCTTCTAGTCTAGTTACCATGTGAAGTTGGTTAAGTGTCCCTATGGACTTAGCCCTCCCATCCTAGCTTAACTGTGTTAAATTGGTTAAGTGTTCCTATGGACTTAACCCTCCCATTCTAGCTTAACTGTATGGCCCTAACCCCACCCACCAGTCTGGTTATTATGTTGAATTGGTTAAGTGTCTTAGTGAACTTAACCCTACCATTCTTGTTCTAGCTTTAATTTAATAGATTAAAGCCACGACCACTCACATTAGACAGATATTGTTGCGATTACTGGATGTGTCGGTTGGTTCCGGGCAGATTTACATCGCAACTCAGTCTAACCTCGGGTTAGGCCTATTCGTGTTTTCTAGTTCAAGGGTTTTGACAAATTTTCAAATCAGGTTTTGAAAGTAACCATCCCGTTCGTCGGATCAGTTAGGGATAGCCAGGGAGAGCAGGAAACTTGTATTTTCCAAACCTAAGCCTAGACACTATCCTCTCTGTCACCCTAGAACTTTCTGGTGTGTCATTAAAAGAGATGTCGTTAATAAACCTTTAATTTGCCTAAATTAACATTTCCTCATTTAGGAAAAATTCTATAAGTAAATTAATCCTAATTTACTTATTTCCTAATTACTCTTTTAATGTGAATCGTCAACATTTATTCTTACGGCCCAATCTCCCCTCTATATCATATTTATGCTTTTTTGTATGTGGACTATACCAAATTAAGTGTCACTAACCATGATTTTGCTAAACCTGACAGTTATTCCCAATTATGGCCAATTTCACATTTATGCCAATATACTTACCGTGCCAAATTAGCTAATCCAATTCCGATTCAACATTCTAATTCACGTCAAACTAGACTTATTACTCTAGTTCACTATTCATGTAAATGCTAGATTTACACGTCAATACTAGATTCAAATTACACATCTTATAATTTGTGTCAAATTTATCCAATTTGCATTTCTATGAACATACCATAATACATGTTCCCCATTTATGCCAAATTTCAAGTTTTACAACTATGTTCTAGTACATTTCACATTATGCCCAAATCGTATTCCCACCGTTCGTATAATTGCAATTCAATCTAGATTATGGACAAACCTAGACTCGTAGAAAATAGGGAATGAACCAAAGATGCTATGAAAAAGGATGGACATAATAACTGGCATAAAAAGGGTTGAATAACGACGTCGGTTCAAGAACATGGGTAGACCTAACTTAATAGGTAAATTCCCAAGGTCTAAAAGCAAGGATAGACAAAATAGAGACGCAAGTTCAAGAACATGGGTAGACCTAACTTAATAGGTAAATTCGCAAGGTCTAAAACATAACAAAACCAAGGACGAGCAGAATAAATAATCGGGTTTAGACCCAATCTCTTAATCACAGAACTTAAGCAACACTTTCCTAGTCATGAATCATAGGTGTTTAATCATAGATGTCTTTGTTTTGTCATAGGCAATAGTTAATATTTCCTAATCAAAGGCATAGGCTTAGTCAAGGAAATAATCCTCATAGTCACAGTCATAGGCAATGTCCATAGTCATAGGCAATGTCCATAGTCATAGGTAATGTTCATAGTCATAGGCATATGGTTTTAAGGTCTATAGTTTCGTAGTCATGGTCTATTTTGTCCTCGAATCATAACAGTTCTTAATTAGGTTCAAGAGTATAGGCACTGATTCGAATAGAGAGAGAGAGGATTGGCATATTCTTTTATTCCTTTAATTTCATGTCACGAACAAAGAAAAACGTTCAAATCTAGAAATAACTGACTTACAGAGATTAGATCAGAACAGAAAGATGGCGTTGCTAAGATTCATAAAAAAATAGTCGTTTGAACCTCCTCTTGAATCCTAGCTTGACTTGAACCTCTTCTTGAAAGGCTTTTAGCAGCATCTCCTCGTCTTGATTTATTTTATACATATATATATTTCTATTTATTATTTAATTTAAGAGGAGGAGAAGAAGAAGCCATGTTTGTCAATAATCTTTGCAGCATAAGGGTAGAAAAGAATTGTGAATAGAGAAGAAGCCCAGGGCTATTTATATAGTGTTAGGCGGATGAACCTGGTCAGAATGGCGTCTAGATACATCAGAACGAACAGGGTGCGGAAGGCTGGAAAAACAGGGGGGTCGACCCCCAGGTCGACTATGTAGTCGACCTGGGTGCCCCAGGTCGACTACCCAGTTGACCTGGGTAGCCCAGGTCGACTACCCAGTCGACCTGGGTGTCTTGGGCGGGAAAATTCCCGTCCTTGCCAATCCGGCCCGATTATGAAATTTGAATTTGACGTGTTTTGAATTTTGAACTTCGCTGAATCTTCCGGAGGCCGTATCTCCCTCATACGTACTCCGATTTACGCAAACTCGGACTCGTTTTCATGCAGAATTCCGAGACGAACGCAATGGCACAGCCCGTTTCCCTTGATTTTGATTTTTAACTTTTTAATTCTGCCTTGATTTGTGAATCTTAGCGTTACAGAATTACGGGGTGTTACATATCAACTACCGCATTTCCCTTTCCTGGTGTATATGCGATATCGAAATCGTAGGAAGCCAAGAATTCTAACCATCTTTGATGTCGGAGATTTAGATCCTTCTGAGAGAAAAGATACTTTAGTGACTTATGATCAGTAAACAACTCGAATCATTCTCCCAAGAGATAATGTCTCCATATCTTCAATGCGAACACGATTGCTGTCAATTCCCAATCATGTGTAGGATATCTTTTCTCATGTGGTTTTAGTTGCCTACTAGCATAAGCTACAACCCTACCTCCTTGCATCAGTACAACACCTAGTTCGGTACCACAGGCATCTGTATATACTATCATCTCTTCATTCCCCTTAGGAATGACTAACACAGGTGCACATGTCAACTTTTCTTTTAGACTCTTGAACGCATTCTCGCACTTTTCGTCCCAGACGAAAGCTTGATTCTTCTTGGTCAACTGAGTCAACGGTGCCGCTATCTTGGAGAAAGCTTGGATAAACTCTGATAATATCCAGCTAATCCCAAGAAACTTCTTATGTCCGTTGCATTCTTGGGCCTAGACCAATCTTGTACCGTAGCCACCTTGGCAGGGTCCACGGCGATACCATTTTCTGAAACAACATGGCCCAAGAATCTCACTTCCCTCCTCCAGAAGTGACACTTAGAAAACTTTGCTTTCAATTGGTGTTTTCTCAACACCTCCATCACTATCCTCAAGTGTTCCTTGTGTTCTTCCTCCGTCCTCAAATAAACAAGTATATTGTCCATGAACACAAGAACAAACTTATTCAACTGATCTCTGAATACCCAATTCATAAGATCCACAAAATATGTTGGTGCATTGGTCAACCCGAATGACATGACCAACCACTCGTAGAATCCATACGGCGTCTGAAATGTCGTTTTAGCTATACTCTCAGCTTCCACTCTAAGATGATGAAAACCAGTCACGAGATCCAACTGGGAGAACACTCTCGCGCCACTCAACTGATCAAACAAATCATCTATCCGCGGTAGAGGATACTTATTCTTCCTCGTCACCTTATTCAGCTCGCGGTAGTCCACACACAATCGACGGGAACCATCGGCCTTGGTAGCAAACACAACTGGTGCTCCCCATTCAGAAACACTTCTTCTGATAAATCCCTTCTTCAAAAGATCGCTCACTTGCACCCCGAGCCTTCGCTGCTCCCTTGACGCCATACGACGAAGTGGCATCACTATAGGTCTGGCATCTTTCACTAAATCAATACGGAACTCAGTCTCTCGGTGTGGTGGAAGTCCGGTCACTTCCTCGAAGACGTCCGGATACTAGCCAGCCACAGGCACATCTGACAACTGATCATGCGGGATGTCGAGGGAATTTAGAAAACTAGCCATTACCCCATCACTAGGTAGACCACCAAACACTACCCTCCACCCATCATCCGCTCTAACTGTCACCAAAAAGCCCTCACAGTCTACCACCACCCCGTATCTTTGGAGTTAATCAACTCCCAAAATAATGCCAAACCCAGTAAAGCCCAAAACAAAGCAATCACAAACAAACAGGCATCGATGACTCGATAAGACCACATTACTACAAATCATACAAAGGCTAGTTGAACCACCAATCGGGTTCGTCACTGCTAACGGTCTATCGACTATCTTGGGTTCCAATCCCAACCTATCTACCAGGTCACTAGATATGAAGGAACGGGAAGCTACAGTATCAAACAATACTCGAACAGGAACATCATAAACAGAAAGCATACCTTGAATAACAACATTCTTTCCCTTCTCCGCCGCAGTTGGGGCATTCGACGAAGAGGGAACATCATTAATAGCATATGCTTTCACAATCTGCTTTTCCTTAGGGGGTTGCGGACACTTGTCCTTGTGATGTCCCACTTGGCCACAGTTGAAGCACTTCCTATCCGCTGGCTTGGCCCAACATTCTTTGGCATAGTGGCCCTTCTTACCACAGCTGAAGCACTCAACATCTTTCTTACTCTTTTTCTGGCCATCTTAGGTCTGATTCTGCTTTCTCTTATTCTGAGAACCATTCTTGCCTCCACCACTTACTTGCGGCTTTGGCTCTTCTGCAGCACCTCAGTCTTTGACTTGGGGTATAGACTCTCTGATCTCAAAGCTTTCCCCACAATCGATTCAAACGTCTCATCGATGTGGTTAATAAACCTTTCCCCCAAGTACTGATCCAAGCCTGTTATAAACTTCTCATTCTTCTTCTCGGGAGTGTCAATGAGGGATAATCCATACTTTGATAAAGTATCGAACTCAGCAATATACTCCGAGACAGCTCTACCATTCTGCTTTAGCTCCAAGAACTTCTTAAACAATACTGACTTCTGAGCAGCTGGAATAAACTTGTCACTAAATCGGGCCTTAAACTGATCCCATGTAACTTGGTCCTCTGGAGTAGCTGCCTTAATAGCATTCCATCAATTCATTGCCCGTCCGTGCAACTGGCGGGATGCTAGCTTCCTCTTCATCGCATCCTCGATACCTCATTCTTCGAAGATACGCTCACAGCTATCCAACCAATCCTGAACTTCTGTAGCCGATTCCGTTCCATGGAACGGCTTTCCACCAAGGCTAGTGTAATCCTTGCATAGCTTGGCGAAATCGGCCCTAGGCGCCTGCATCGTTGCACCACCACCATTAGCAGCATTAGGAACTGCCCTCTGAACGTCCCTAAGCTTCTCTCTCATGAAGTCAGTGAACATTGCCCTCATGTCAGGAGCATTCCCATTATTGGCTCCTTTACCAGCACCCCTCGTATATCGGCTCATCGTTCAAATCTGTAAAGAGAAACGATTAACCATCCTCTTTGTGGTGTCAGTGCAGTGCGACTTCATCCTTAGCTATACTAATAGTATATATATATATAGCTTTTGAAAACCAAAATAATCACAAATACGCGCTCTCATAAACGTATTATCTCTCCCTAGTGTCTTTCCCTAGGTTAACTACGCAACTACGAGCTCTGATACCAAGTGTGACGGCCCGCCCCGGACCAGCCGACATTCCTTCCGAAATGCGTTGTACCAATGTCCAACTGGCACGGGACGGTCGTCAGAAGAAAGGAAAACTTAACAGTGAACTAACAAAGAACCTGTAGAATGTCTCACAGCGCATGGAATAAAATATAATAATAACATACTTGACATAAACAGGCGAGACAGTGCATAAGTTGAAAACTAAACATCGTAGCAGCGGAAAATCCAAATATAGCTTATGTTCCACATCATCATTATTACAACTTTTGAAAACTGTCTCTAAAGCAAATAACAAAGGTACACTACTAATGCCCCAAAGTGGTGACCAGCAGCGACACAGGGAGAATATATATAGCAAATAGTACATGCAAGCCTCCTGCTCGTCTCCGGACAGCTACTCGTGCACAACCGGCTAACCTGTCTCTAGTCTGCCCATTTAAGAGCACCCAGAGCAATAAGAAGAGACATAAAACTCTGGGTCAGACAAAAGTCTGGTATGAGCGATAAGCAGCAAAACAGAACAATAACAGGTATACTAAACCATACCTGAACCTGGACCTGCAACCAAAGAGTTAGCACTACATACTGTACAATACTCTAAGGTGCCACTATACATAAGGTATAAAGATACGGGGGTGGGGGTGTGCATGACATAGTGATGGCAAACAATCAATCAAAGCAACCATCCTCACATCTCTCACTCAGTGCGTAAAGCATACGATATCCACCACTTTGATCACTAGACCCATCGAGGTAGTGACGGAGTCCGACTTGTATAACTATTGCTACCACCAAGCTTGCCCCATGGAGTCATGACTAAATCCTTACAAATGACCCCACCTCATTGGTCCATAGCCAATAGTCCTACCTAGGCCACTGTGGCCCTGAATCCGTCCACATACCCCCTACTCCATAGTGATCCAAAGTTATAGACATTGATGACCCCTTTGCACACGTCCCGCAGCAGAGCACAACTCATGAAGATAACTCTTTGGTTCCCAACTGGATCCTGAGTTATACTTCCTATTTGGACTTCCTTTGCATCTCGGTTTTTGGTCGAATTGGAGTTGGCCTTCAGAAGAGTCATCACATAATCGCAGCTCCATTCCGGTTCGGTTCGGCTTGCTTCAGTCAGTTCGATTCGAATACATCGCTCTTAGGCTTCCCGTTCGGTTCGGTGTTCCACTTCTGGTTGGTTCGGTTCGGTAGTCCCCATCGTTCCACTTCAGGTTGGTTCGGTAGTCCCCCTTCCATTCAGTCGGTTCGGTTCGGTGCTCATGGATCCCGATCCGGTTCGGTGCTTCACTCCAACTCCAGCTCCAAGCTTGGTCCTCCGATCCGATCCGATCCCGCTCCCTAGCTCTTGTCTGATCCGATCTCCACGCCCTTGCTTCTGATCCAATCCCCTACTCAGCTCTGATTTGATTCCCAAACCCAACTCCAACTCTTTGCAAATGGCCCTCCTTCTTTCCAAGGCCCAGCTGGTGCCAAGTTCTGATCCGGTTCGTATTCCCCTCGTTCGGTCCACCGATCCGATCCGAGCCCTATAATCCGATCTGATCCGGTCCGAAACTTTGCACATTTCCTGCAACTTTTCCAACGACTGTTTTACGCCATACGGCAGCATTTTGGACCATTCTAACTCCTCTATACAATCACAAATCATTCCAAACAGTCATAGCAACATGTATAATCGACCACAAACACTAAAACAACAATTTGATATGTTAAAACGGATCAAACATAGCCAAAAACCCATATTTTCCCTTAATCATGCTTAAGCAAAACTAATGATAGGATTAGTAAAACTTAACCAAATTAACCAAATTTTCTAACAGAGGCCTAAAACAATATTTATAAATTTCTAAATATATTTCTAGAATTTAATCATGTTTAAATTCGCTAATTAACACTAATTACCCTTAATTAACCATAATTAGTGAGGAACTATGCAAATCACTCACCTTAGCCACAAACAAAATACCAAATTTGAAATTATCCTCTGTTTGGCGCTGTTCCCAAGGCTATACAACAGTTCCGACCTTGATTTGGTGCTATTTTCCTTTGATTTGACATAGATTAGGCTAATACTTGATTAGAAAGTGATTAGAGGTGATTCTAGATGTTGGAGGCCATTGTTAGGGTTCCTAGAATGAAAGTGGCTGCTAGAAAATTGAAATGAAATGAAAACATTGCTCATTTCAGCCTCCCCATAACCCTAATCCCGAAATGTGTTATGGGCCCATTCACTAATCACCTCATTTGGCCCAGTTAAGCAGTTTTTCATCTTACAAACCTTATTTCAGCCATATCCCCCAAACGGTAAGTCCGTTTTTCACATATGACCACTCTACGGAAAGGTAAACCATCATCCGGATCTAGTGGGAGTGGTTTCAGGTCAAAACTCCTTTCCAATCAAAAGTTATGGCCGAAACAAGATCAGCTAGGGGTAAAACGGTCATTTAAAAATCGGCAAAAATCATGAACATGGGAAATGACCCTAATAGTCGTCTCCCAAAGTTACATAACCATACGACTCTTCGTATGTGAAAGAAATAAATATTCACGATCCTTCGATACGTAGAATGCGGGTCGTTACATTTTTTTTCCCTTATTTCTTTTTGCTGGAGATTATACCTATAAGCAGTAAAATCTTTATTATGTTACATGAGTTGAAATCCATCTTTATTCTGGGTACATGCAGACTTCTCTTTTTTTTTTTTTGAAATATGAACTTTTCCCTGAATGCAACAACATTATTACGAGTTAAAGATATCCCGAATGACTTAGAAGTAACAAGGAAATATGTTGTTGGTCTTTTCTCATAGTAAACATGAACACTTTCTTTCTATGCATGTTTAACACAGCCTGCTGTGATCTTGTCACATGACTCACACTACAACGTAAAATAGGCACAGATGTTAATTCAAGTGGTAGTGAATCATTCTTAGAAAACATCACGAGTCTACTAATATCATTTTTTACAAAACATCATGATTCTACTACTATATTCCCGTTTTTGTAGCTTTTATGTATCATTTCTTAATAGCTGAAAATTTAATAGTTTGCAAGAGAACGAGATATCATATTGCTTAACATGTCATGTTATCTTTGATGATATCTCATACTTTCATGCAATGTTATTAATATGATCTTAATGATCCAGGGAAAGGAATTAGAATCAGCAACTGATTTTATATAATCTCAATGCTCCCTCCATTGTATTTGAGTAAATAGCCCGTGTACAACGAAAATTAAGATTGAAGTCCTCCATTATTTAGGAAAACATTGGAAATAACCTGATACCTCACAATGTTATTATTTACAAATATTATTTTACTATTATCATTTTAAAGCATGTGTGGCTGTTAAAGCCAGCCATCATTCTTCTCTGTTGATGCGCTTATTTTACTATTATCTTGTTTCTAACTTTTGATTTATACATGTACCAAAAAATGTGAGAGAACTACCATATTTCATGTTTGGATAATAACATATGAAAATGTGTGCCTATTTCTGTCCGTATAAGCAGGTTTGCCCTTGAATTGAACGAAATGTGCTGCGTAGTTTATGATAACATAATTCTACTCATATTACAAATATTATTTTAATTAAATATTCTTGTCTTAACATGTTACTTATATGGTATTGTTATATTCCAACATTCTATCATATCCGTACAACAAAGAACAGAGTCTCTACAGGCTACTGCTCCTGTTAAGACCCATGAGACCCGCGCTGCATTAAAGGTAAATACTTTTTTTAATGATGTTGAATTCATGTCTTTTGTATTCTGTGTTGATAATCAATGTGTTTGCTTAGAGATTGCTAACTAAAGCATGTTAATAGGTCTGAGCTAGTCAACAAAGTCATACTGGGGTTGTTTGTCAGCAATGATTTTTTTTTTTGGTTATTTAGATCCTTAAAATATATAGGATTTTCTAAAATATCTGTCTTCTTGTAGAACGATCTTAATGCAATGCACCAACAGTGTCTAGGATGGATCCATGTATAAACTAACTTGGGCTATTAAACTTCCTGTAAATAAGGTTTTTTTTAATTAATTTATTTATTTTAGCTCAATTTCTAAAACTAATAGTAATTTAGATCAATTTGAAAACTTATTATAATCATATACCATCAAGTTGATGCTTGATCAATGCTGTTAAAATGCACAACGATAGCAGCAGAACTTATTTTATTGATTGCTCTCCATACAAAATTATCACATATTGTTTCGATACAGAACTTTATTTATATATGCAAGCATTATTGTTTTATTCGGCTGAAATAATGGCCCATGAAAAACAAAGTCTGCATTGCTATTATTATAACAAAAATATAATGCGTCCGGGTTATTCAAAGTGTCATTATCCAGTTGTTGAAAGATAGAATTATATTTACCAGTAAGCTTGCTCACAGCATTATCATTTGTTGTTTCCTTGTTTCATTTTTTTGTATTTTTCTTGACTTCTTTCAATCTAATTAAATTATTTTGATATGTATTACCATGAATTATACGGAACACAAATTTCACCTTTAGGATCGAAATAACACTAAATCTTTTGGGTTTCATATGTATTACCAAAACAAAGAATTCTGTAAATTATTTTTACTCCACTGATTACATGCATTTCTCTTTATCATGATGATTTTTACTGGTTTTTTTCTTGGTTGCCGATAAACAAACTCTTATCATGTTCCCTAAAAAATACATAACTCGGGTTTAGACCTGATTTTGTTGTCTCTGCTCTTACACGTAGAATTGAACATGGATTGGGTTTCTTTGATTACATGCATTTCTCTTTATCATGATGATTTTGACTGTTGTTTTTCTTGGTTGCCGATAAACGAACTCTTATCATGTTCCCTAAAAAATACATAACTCCGGTTCAAACCTGATTTTGTTGTCTCTGCTCTTACACATAGAATTGAAGATGGATTGGGTTTCTTTAATTTCAGCATCAACATATAATATTAATATTTCTGTGTAATTAGCCAGCCAAATGTATGCACTAATTTAAATGAAAGAATATATGTATGTATATAACTAGTATTTCTTCAATGATTGGGTTTTTTTTAATTACTATTTAGCAAGTTGTTGTACCTGAGCTTCCATTTTATTAGGAATCGAATTAAATGCAATTAAGTCAGCACCAGACTTTGCAAGAACTTGAAATCTTCTCCTATTGAACTTTTTATTATTTGCTTGACTTGCAGGCATATTTTCCTTAGCAGATATCCCGAAGGATGCTAGAATTCTAATGGATGGGGAAGCAGCATCTATTTTACAAGGAAACAATGATCAGTTGTTGTTTTGACAGACGATCTTGATATCAAAATGCCAGAGTAAAGTTTTTTTCCTTTTTAAAAATAAAAATAAAATCATATTGGGGAGTGTCGGTTGGGTTCGGGTCATTTGATAAAGTTGTTCCATTTTCTGCTTTGCAGTCAAGATTGAAATGTTTTAGGTTGTACTAATGCATAACAAGTTCCTCATTTCAGATCTGTCGGTCAGATCATTTTTAGAATGTTGTTAGATGAGTCGAAAGAGATGTGAAATCAGTTTGTAATTTTAGTACAATGTTCTCGTGTATTAAAATACAATTTCATATGCATCACCATTATTTGTTGTATCTACATGCATTGAATTTGCAGTATTTATATTGTCTTGAGACTGACTAATTTGGGGTTTTGGCAACTAAGATTTGACTATATTACATCTGTCGCAAATCTACGGTTACGGTTACTAAAAATTAGCCAGTATCGATAATTAATATTCGTATTTATGTTACAGAAAGTATCAATTGCATGTTTATGGTCGAAACACTTACTAAGTGTTGCAGATTATGAACTTGAAACACTCAGTGATTATTGCAGATTATAAACTTGAAACACTCACCGAGTGTTGCAGATTATCAAACTGAAACACTCCCCGAGTGTTGCAGATTATCAGACTGAAACACTTCCCGACTGTTGCAAATTATCGAACTGAAACACTCACCGAGTGTTGCAAATTATGAACTTGAAACACTCATTGAGTGTTGCGGATTATCAACTTGAAACACTCATCGAGTGTTGTAGATTATCAAACTGAAACACCTATTAAGTGTTTCAAAAATATGCAACTTACTATGCAACACCTAAAAAGTGTTTCGAAATTTTTTAGCAACATTTTATTACCGTTTCAAATTGGTCATTTTGGTGTTGTGTATACTAGCCCTGCACTGCATTACAGACTTACGTGAGGGTTGGGACAGAGCTTGGCGGATTGTGCAAATCGACGTTGACTTTGTCAACAACATGTCGGTAATCCTTAGTTGTCCAACTCATAAAATGAGACCAAGGTATCCTACCCATGCACTGCCCCGCAGATTGACATGTGAGTTAGGACAGAGCTTGGCGGGTTTGCACACCAATGTTATATTTACAAGTAACGTTGGATACCCTTGGATTATTATATATTATATACATTTATTTTGAAAGAGAGAGAGAGTTAAGCGAGAAAATCTTAGCATAACTTCACTTAAAAGATCCAAAATGTTATTGCAAGTAGTCTAGATCAACGATTCATTTAATCGGACTACAATTTAGAAAACACTTCATACTCATCACCTACGAATCTCCCTATATACAAGTTACACTAAATTTGTTCATAATTCAAACTTTTCTTTCGTTATCAATTAAGAGAAGTGATTTTCTAAATATTTTTATCGTACAACCAAAATTGTATGCTAACTCCATCATGTCTTATTTAAAAGCAAATAGAAATGCAAATATTTTGCTTTTCTTTTTGGTTTTGAATTTTTTTTAAGAAAAGAAAAAGAATGCAAACTTAAACTATGAAAAACAAAATGAAAATGAGACTCCCCACACACCTGATTTCGACTGTGTCCCCACAGTCAATGCATCAAACAATGAGTGAATGGAAGAGAAATATTTACATATTTACAAAGGAAGGTTAAACTTAACATTCTTACTTGACGTAGCATGGCTCATGAAGAATCATGAGCTCCTCCTCTCAATCAGTGGGCAGTTCTAAGAATGGTTTTAGACGTTGACCATTGACTTTGAAAATGGATCCGTCCCTTGGGTTTTCTATTTCGATTAGGGCTGTCTATTTCCTACACGACCCGAAACCCGCATGGAAATTAATAGGTCAACCCGACCCGTTTAGTCGGCGGGTCATTTTCGGGTCAACCCGAATTTGACCCGTTTATAAACGGGTGGGTTCCAGGTTGACCTGCTAACCCGAATTTGGCATGTTTATAACCCATTTATATTTATATGGGTTGGCCTGACCCGTTTGCAACCTGTTTGACCCATGAACCCGAATTTGACCCGTTTATGACCCACGAACCCGAATTTGACCCATTTATGACCTGTTTATACCTTATACGGGTTGACCCGACCCGTTTATGACCCATTTACGACCCGGCCCGCCATAACCTGTTTACGACCCAAACCGACCCAATTAAACGGGTTACACGGATCGGGTCAGGTCAACCCATTTATAAACGAGTCGGGTTCGGGTTGAGCTATTTCTGACCCGTTTAATAAATGGGTTGACCCGACCCGTTTAAAATTAACCCGAACCCGACTTAACCTGACCCGAACCCGACCGAACCTGACTTGGCCTGACCCAACCCGACCCATTGACACCCCAATTTCGATGGCACCGTGTGGAAAAAACAGTTCGAACAACATAAGGTCCGGTCCATCTCAATTTTAACTTCCCAGGGAATAAATGAAGTCATGAGTCATACAATAGAACTTTTTGGTTTGGCAAAAATGTTTTTCTTAGGATTGACTTGTCATGAAAAACTTTGGTTTTTTCCTTGTAAATTTTCGTGTTTTCGTATGCATCATTCCTAATTTCTTCTAATCCGTTGAGTTGCAATTTTCAGTTTTCGCCAGCTTGTTTAAGATCAAAATTTACGTTTTTTATTTCCCAAAGCACTTTATGTTCAAGTTCAACAGGTAAATGATAGGCTTTACCGTAAATTAATCGGAAAGCGTATCAGTTTATTTCTATGACCAATCTTTTCGATTTTTATTTACAATTTTCTCCAAAAATTTGTTTTATTTGACTATTAGAGACTTCGACTTAACCACAAGTTTGCGGATGATAAGGAGTGGATAACTTGTGGGCTATCGAGTATTTTTTCATTAAAGATTCAAAAGATCAATTAAAGAAATGTGTTCCATTGTAGCTTATTATTGTGCGAGGTGTGCCGAACCTTGAAAAGATGTTTTCTTTTAGAAATTTCACAACAATTTTATGATCATAGGTTTTACATGTAACGGCTTCGACCCGTTTGGAAAATGTAGTCGACGACAAGAAGAATAAACAAGTTTTCGAAAGAGTTTGGGAAAGGTCCCATAAAGTCAATACCCCAAACGTCAAAGATTTCGATCGTAAGGATGGGGTTTAAAGGCATCATATTTCGTCGAGAAATCTTTCCTAGAATTTGGCAACGATTGCAAGTTTTACAGAATTCAAATGTGTCTTTAAAAAGCGTTAGCCAATAAAAACCACATTGAAGCACCTTTTCAGCGGTTTTCCTAGGACCAAAATGACCACCGCATGCATGATCATGGACAATACTTAAATAAGTATGGGTCGTCCCAGTAGAAGTATTTCACTTAGGAAAGAAATTTGTATTTATCTTGTTTGGACCGAAAAGAGGGAGTTTCTTTAGTGACTATGTAGTTCACTATGTCGGTGAACCAAGGATCGATTGAAACAGAAAGGAGTTGTTCGTCAGGAAAGTTTTTTTGATTGGCAAAGAAGATGGTGCGTTTGGAAGACGAGACAAGTGATCGGTTATGACATTATCAAATCATTTTTGTCCTTGATTGTAAGATCGAATTCTTGAAGTAAAAGGATCCATCGAATTAAGAGTGACTTAGCATCCATTTTAGCAAAAAGGTGTCGAAGAGTCGAATGGTCTGTGTAGACCGTGATGTGGGAACCAATCAAGTAAGATCGAAACTTCTCGAGCACAAAGATGACAACTAAAAATTCTTTTTTGGCGGTCATATAATTGAGTTGAGCATCGTTCAAGGTCATACTCACGTAGTAAATTACGTGAAGGATTTTGTTGATGCGTTGTCCTAAGACATCACCAACCGCAAAGTTAGAGGCATCACACATGATTTCAAAAGGAAGTTCCTAATTAGGCGAGCAAATTATCGGGGCTGAAATGAGTTCCTTTTTAAGACGTTCAAAAGAAGCGACACATTTAGAGTAAAAGTTGAATTAGATGTCCTTTCCTAGAAGAGTAGTCAAAGGACGAGCGATTTTGCTAGAATCTTTCACAAAGCGTCGGTAAAAGCCAGCATGCCTAAGAAATGAACGAATGTTCTTAATGCATTTTGGAATGGGTAGTTTTGAAATAATGTCAATTTTCGCTTTATCTACCTCAATGTCACTATTTGAAATTACATGCCCAAGGACAATGACTTGTTTGTGCACAAAGTGGCATTTTTCTCAATTCAACGTTAGATGTTTCTCATTACATCGATTTAAAACAAGCTCAAGATGATGCAAGTAAGAGGAAAAAGAATCGCCAAAGATCGAAAAATTCCGTAAACACTTCAAGAAAGCGTTCGTTTATATCAGAAAAGATGCCAACCATTGATCATTGGAAAGTCCAGGAGCGTTACAAAGACCGAAAGGAATACGTCGATAGGCGAAGGTACCGAATGGATATGTGAAAGTTGATTTCTCTTGATCTTCGAGAGCGATTGGAATTTGGTTATTACCGGAATAACCATCAAGAAAGCAGTAGAATTCGTGACCGGCTAAACGTTCGAGCATTTGATCGATGAAGGGAAGAGGAAAATGATATTTACGTGTTGCAGCATTCAATTTTCGATAATCGATACAAACACACCAATCCATTTGAGTATGAGTTGGAAGAAGTTCATTTTGTTCATTTGCGATAACGGTGAGTCCGGACTTTTTAGGTACAACGTGAATGGGCCTGACCCATAAGCTATCGGAAATGGGGTAAATGATACCATTGTCAAGGAGTTTAAGAATTTCTTCGTGAGCTACTTCTTTCATTTTAGGGTTAAGCCTACATTGTGCCTCGTGAGTGGGTTTGGCTTCATCGGTTAAGTGAATACGATGTTGAACGATTGCAGCGCTAACTTCCTTGATGTTAGAAATGGACCAACCGATTGTGTCTTTGTTTTTAAAAAGAGTCGAAAGAAGAGAAATTTCTTGATCACAAGTTAAATTTGAAGAAATTATGATAGGACAAGTTTTGTTATCACCTAAGTAGACGTACTTAAGATGGTCGGGAAGTGGTTTAAGATCCAACTTTGGTGGTTTCTCGATCAAAGAACTTGGTTGGGATTTCGACTCAACTGAAAACGATTCAAATGGAAGCGTGTATTCAATTTCGTTAGGAGTGTCTGGGAACAATTTTTCGTACTCGGCCTCATGTTTATCATTAAGGTCAATCGATTCGTTTTCGAAATTTTCGTGAATGGCATTCATTTCCAAGGTTTGGTCACATGATTCATTCGATCAACTTTCAAGATTGAAAATATTAAGATCTAAAGTCATGTTTATAAAAGATATTTCCATTGAACCATTGTGACAATTTTTTAAAGCATTTGAAGTAGCCAAAAAGGGTCGGCCTAAAATCAATGGAATTTGACTCTATGATGACTGCCTATAACCTCTGCACTAAACAAGAGGAATAATGCGCTAAAAGGTGTGCTAGGCAGCTATGGACGATCATCAAGGTATGATAACACAAGCAGATTCTGTTGTAACTCACACCGTAAGGATAAAATATAATAGAACATATACAACATGTAGTAATAGTGAAGCAGAAAACCACTAAACTTTCTTAACAACTAGAAAGTAATATCCAAACATTTGGATTACAACAATAGTGTTTGTACAGGTTCGCCTCACTACAACACTCAGAAAAGAATATCAAACATCGAAAATCCAAATACTATATAGTAGGTAAGATAATACGCCAGCCTCCTGCTCGCCTCCGAACTGCAGCATCGTCCTCACTAAGCTATCACCTGCCACCTAGTCTTCCTATCCAACAATTGGATGAACAACCCAAGGTCATAAGAGGGAAACATAAAACCTTGAGTCAGACAACAGTCTTAGTGAGCGATAAAACAGCTAAAAACGTCAACAATAAAGTATATAAGAATATGCATATAAAAACTAATCTACCCACAACACCAAAGAAGAACTCAACCCCATCTTCCCCTGTCTTCCCCACATCGAACAGTGATAGCCTTTACATCAAACATTTCAACCATTCATTCATGGAAACCAGAACAACCATTTATTCATGGCAATCAGAAACAACCATCAATAGCACTCATAGCATCCAAATTATAGATCTCACGTAAACCATCCTAATCGAATTCAACATCCCTCAAGCACAAGCCCCAGAGGCCTAAACCAATATCAGACAAGCACCCAAGGAACTTCTCCTTTGACTTTGGATACTTTACGTGAAACGGTATAAACAAAACATCCAACATGCATGACAGACTCTAGTTATCACCGCCAATCCTACTTTGAAACCACTGTTAATCGTATGACGGTCAACCTTGTCATATGTCAAGGGCTAATGGTAACACCAGGTCTAGCATAAACTCCATATGCCTTTCAACGATACATATGTTTGTCCAACCTTGACAACTAGGCCTTTCAACAATACCCTGGGTACTCGACCAGCAATCTTTCAGTCTTTTGGGTGCCCCCATTGTACCCCTGATTTGAGCCTGGTAGGACTTACGACAACGATGATCTCTCGGCCTTCACATCTAGCAACCATTATCCACTAACTCACGACCTTTGAGTTGTCATCTCATTCGTTGTTCTACACGGATCAAGGAACACATTTCAACACTTCGAACCTTCCTACTTGAATTCACTTCGAAGTCACACCATCACTGCTCTATGGCACGGGTTCGGGAATTTTTGCTTGATTTTTTTTAAAAAGCCCTTTTTGTCCAAATCTAGGTCGTACCCGAAAAATATAATTTTTCAGAAAAGTCCTTGTGCGACCGACCCACACTTTTGGAGTCGACCGACCCATATGTGCAACACGGACCGATCCATCCCCTTCTGGACCGAACGATCCATCAATTCAAACAGGAGACCGACCCGAATCGTCATGACCGACCAACCCATGTTCCCTCTCCTGGAAATTCGACCGACCGACCCACTCCTGGAAAGTTGACCGACCGGCCCATCACCCTTTTCCCGACCGATCCATCTTTCCCAGGCAATGATCGACCTATACTTCTACACTCTTGACCGACCCATCGTACCTCACCAACCGACCCATCTGAAGCAGGCCGACCGACCCATCTGCTGACTTGTCCCCCAAGCCATATTACGACTGATCCAATCCTTACCAATCCATTTCCAGGCCGATCCAATTCCTGGAAAGACCCAAATCATCTCCAAACTTAACCAAAACTTCGCCAAACAATAATTCCGATGAAATCAACTCATCGAATTCAACAATTACAACCATAAGCATGTTATGAAATCACTAACAACATGAATATGACGCTTTTTACTGAAATTATGCAAATTTCACCGAAATCATGATAAATGAACATATGAATTAAGTTATGGATCTAACTTGCATAAACATATGAAACAACATGAAAATTACGGGTTTTAAGTTGCTAAATTAGATCCTATGGCGATTCATATTAAAATAAGCTTACCATAGTGTAACAACCCGGAAAATCTGGGCCAGTTTAAAATTTTTATTTTGGCAATTTTAGAGAATTTTGATTATTTAAAATGAATTATTTTAAATAATATCGACGATAAATTTATTTTGAATATAATTCGACGTATATATTATATACGCCGTCGTTAGAATATAAATAATTATATATAATTATAAATGGAATTGAAAATGGCGCGGTAGTTCGATAATTCGATTTCAAACTTCAATTGAATGTACCAGGTGCAAAACAATCCGGATTTTAGTGAAACCAAAAATAGTAGGATCTAATTGATAATATCTTTCCAACGAATCCGACAAATCAAGATTTCATAGCGGGAATGAAAAGATATGTCCAGTTGAAAATTCTGAATAGTCGCTATGGAATTCAGGCCCTTAAAAATGGACATTTTGCAAACGACCTCGGATTTCGACGAAACCAGTTTTGTTGGGTCCGGGATGTGAAGTTATTGCTAGATTCCAAATTTCATAATTTTTCGAATCAATATGTGAGCGTGGCAAAGGAAAACGCGTTTGACCAGTTTCAGTTGATTTTAATCGACTGGAAAATGGTCATTTTTCAAACGGTCTCAGAATTCGACGAAACTAGTTTTGTTAGGACCGTATCGTCAATACGAAGCTAGAAAATATTTTTATGGGATTTATAGAGTTAGTATGTGACCCCGGTAATTTGAAATGTACGTTTAAAATGCAATATAGTGATTTAAATATAAATTAAACGGAAACTGATTCAAACAGTCGAATCAGCTTGCGATATATATCCCATTGTGTTCGGAACGGGGGTAAAACGCTATGGACGACAGGCGGTGGGCCTCGTTTCGAGGTCATATGTGAAAGTCAACTTTTTAATAATTAAATATTAAAAAAATAAAAAAAAAAAAAAAAAAAGAAAATTCCCCCCCCCCCCCTTTAAACCCGCTCAGGCCCCCCCCCTTTTTTCAACAGATCGATTCAATAAAAAAAAAAAAAAAACCTCTCGAAGTCGACGGAAGCCGCCACGTCCTCCCACCGCGACCCACCGGAGATCGACCGCCGCCAGGAGGTGCGCGCCCCCCTGCTTCCCCTTTCCTCCGCCTCCTCCTCCATCCATCGAGAACGGCATCGACGACGAAGCCCCCCCCTTATCGCGAGGCCCCTCCGACCACTCCAGCCCAAGCCGCACCCCTCCCCTCCGACGTCAGCCGCGACCCCGCAAGGAAACCCCCCTCTTCGCACAGAAAGAAAACACTGTAAGTTATATGATTTAGATTTTATAGTTAAATCTGTTTTTTTTATATATACGTTAAAACTAAATTTTAATTAAGTATAAAAACTAAATTTTGAAAAGAAATAAAAACTGTTTTTATAAAAAGGTTAAACTGATTTTGTAAAAGAATTTTTAAACTGATTTTAAAAGCATTTTTAAACTGATTTTATAAGCATTTTTAAACTGATTTTAAAATGATTTATAAACTAGAAAACGGATTTTGTTAAAGGTAAAAAAAAACATATTTTTATAGGTTGGAAGCAAAGGTAAAAAACATATTTTTATATGTTGAAAGCAAAGGTAAAAAAACATATTTTTATATGTTGAAAGCAAAGGTAAAAATCATATTTTTATATGTTGAAAGCAAAGGTAAAAATCATATTTTTCAATATTGAAAGCGAAGTCAAAATCATATTTTTATATGTTGAAAGCGAAGTCAAAATTCGATTTTTATATATTGAATAACGAACTAAAAATTCGATTTTTATATATTGAATAGCGAACGAAAAATTCGATTTTTATATATTGAATAGTGAAGTAAAAATTCAATTTTTACATATGTAGTGAAAGCGGACAACGAAAGCGACAAAAAGGCGAGTTGGCGAAGATTTCCTGCATTAGAAGTGCCGTGGAGCTAGGATAGCTATATGTGAGAATTTCTCACCTTTCAATTTATTTTCTAGTTATATATATATATGCTAGGATGCAGACGGTGCTTAGTAGCACCCGACACAATCGTCCACAGACCATGGACTTGTTTGTTTGGCTGTTTGGTTATTGATTGCGATATTGGTTTGAATGTGGTTTGTGGTGTGAAAAATCGAATCGATAAATTGGTTAGGATTAGACGTGCGCCGTTATAAGGCGAAGGAGTAAGGCTAGGTTAGACCCTTACTCCAAATTTTGTGGTTTGCATAACGAATTGATTTGATTGATGTGTGAATGGCGTGGGCCTTCACTAGACCGGGGATAAGGCTAGGCCTCGTCCCGTTTCTAGTATCGTGCCGTTATGCCGCCGAAATTTTCTAAAATATGTTAGAAAATAAAAATATCATTTTATTGTGTAAATGAATTGAATAGAAATTCATAGGTTGAAATAAAATGTTTTATCGTTAAAAATATAATTTTTAACGTGAATGTGAATAAATGAATAGTTATAAACAAATCGGCCGATTTGTTTGTATATACACTGATTTGACTGATATTGATTGGGTCGATAAATTTTACACATCGCCCAACAGCACAAATAAAATATGTGTTTGATTGTTTGAAACCCCACACGGGTGTTGGGATGAAATTTGAAGTTCACTCATCCTGATTGATTAAATATGTCGATCGATTGATTGACAGGCTGTTATAAGCGTTGAATATCTATATTCGATGCTTATACAGTGTAGTGCACTTTGGTTGATGGTTGATTATTTTCAATGTCATTATATACATGTGTTGTATGAAAATCCATATAATTAACTTTATATGGTAATTGATTGGGCCTCATTCCAATTTGAAAAATAAAGAATAATATAAAATAAAAGTTCATGTGTTGACAGTACTCATCCATTGAGATTGGTCATGTGTTGAACGAAATATTTTGATAATAACAACTATTTTGAAAATAGAAATTTATGAAGCCGTGTTGATTAGATTGACGCCATTTTGACGTGAACGATATTTATATCGATTTTATTCATCTTAAAAATGAATATTGAAAAGTGATTTCGAAATCGAATATTTTGAAATGAATTGAAAACGAATTCAAATTGAATTGAAAACGAATTCAAATTGAATTGAAAACGATTTCGAAATGAATTGAATTGAAAACGATTTCGAAATGAAATGAATTGAAAACGAATTCAAATTGAATTGAAAACGATTTCGAAATGAATTGAATTGAAAACGATTTCGAAATGAATTGTATTGAAAACGATTTCGAAATGGATTGAATTGAAAACGATTTCGAAATGAATTGAATTGAAAACAAATTGAAATGAATTCAAATTGAATTGAAATTTGAATTGAATAGAAATGAATTTTGAAACGAATTTATAAAGAAGAATTCAATTTTGATTTGAATTGAAAAGGAAGTTGAAATTGCTTTTGAAACGAATTTAAAACTATTTATATAATTCGTTTTAAATAGAAATCGACGAAGTATATATTATATATATTATATATATAATATAATGGCCTGAATAGAACGCGCCGCGCCGCGGCAGTTCGTGAATTTCGACCATTTATTTCAAACGGACATTGCGGGAGATCCGACCGTCGGATTCTCCTAAAACCGGAACCGTTGGGTTCGTATCGAAAAGAGCTTTCTAATGAATGTTAGAAATTTGAAATCTAACGGTTGGATTTGGAGATACGTCCAAATCAAATTCGAAAAAGGTCGCTGTAAGTGCAGTTCGATGGCCGTTGATGGAAATCGACTGTACGGGCCTTGATAAAATTATTAAAAATAGTAATAATTTGTGTAAAATCATAAGAGATGATTTGGGAAAAATTGGGATGAAAAACTCCATATTTGAAAAGATAAAAATAGATTTTTATCGAAATGAACTAGTTTTGAACTAGAATTATAATTCTATTTATTTTTAAATAAATAAATTGAATTTGAAATGGTTTTGAAAATAACCAAAATTTCCAATGATTGCATTGGAGTGGATTTGAATCGAAATTGTCTTCGGAATATTTCGATGTTGGAATTCGTGATATTACAGGTGTTGTTATGGAAATTTGAAAGATATATATTTGTATCGTTATTTCCAATACGACATTTGTTAGTCGTAGAATTCGATATTGAATATAAGCCGATATATTTTCTATTCAGAGCCTTGTATTGAATATCGAATGTGATTTGGGTTTGTCGTGAATGGTGTCTTCACTAACACTGTTCTTGAACCCAGTTGAGAAAAGATTAAATCTTTTTATTTAGATTTAATGAAGTGTACCAATTAAATGATATTTAATTGGAATTGAATTGATATTGATTTTTGGGTTTATCGTGAACAGTGTTTTAAATAACACTTGTTCTTTAACCCGATAATTAATGAATGTGATTTTGGGTTTATCGTGAACCGTGTTTTAAATGACACTGATTCTTTAACCCAGTTAACGATTAAAACTGAGTGGAGTTTTAATGAATCTTTAATTAGATTGAAATGGTCGAAAATGGAGTATCACCAGTTTTGCTCCAGGCGATAGTTAAATCTTTAATTAGATTTGAACATGAAATGGTAATTGAATTTACCGATAACACCGTGGTGTTAAATATGAAGTATTACCAGTTTTACTTCATGGGATGAATAGGTTGGGATTGGGAAATTAAAACAAATGATTACTTCGGTAAGGTTCGCTAATCCCGACTAGTTTGAATTGATATTCAAAAGTTGATTAAAGAATAAATTCAAGAATTTATCTTTGATAAAATTAATGGGAATCTTTCCCTATGAATGTGAAATTTAGAAACTAACTGTCGGTTAGCTAAGCAGAAGGGTTTTCTGGATATTGATCTGATGTTGGTTTCGGCCTTCGGGGTTAATATTTGGGGAATTATTCTCTTGATTAATTTATGGTTAGTGACTAATGAATTGGAATGAGGCGTATGTTGTGTTTGTGTAACACTTATTTAAAATATACGCGAGTTATTCGGAAAGACCGGGTTTATCCCATTCTGAATAACTGATACGACGATAAGTCGAAGATGAAGACGATGGTCGAAGACCGGAGGTCTTCACGTCGTTTGGGTGATAACTGATGATCTTGATTGGGCTGTACACCCAAGAAGATGGAAACAGTTAGTGATCGTCCAGACGTACTTGGAGATCGATGGATATGCGGGGTACTAGGTGCTCCCGGTTTCGTTCAGACCCAGAACGGACTTGTAAATGGACTGTGTGTCTGACATCGGATTTCACCCTGTGTGACTGATATAGGTTGCATAGGATGGTTTGCCTGTGTGGCATGCTAAGATGCAAATAATCAAGGCTTCTGTTGAAAAGCAAAGTCTTGTGGTGATGATCAAAGCACGGCCTTTGTGGCGTAGCTTTGTGTAACGTTTACCCCGCGTGTTTCACACCAGGTATGAACCAAAACGGGAGACGGACCTCATGGAGGGAATGCGTTTCTTCCTAGTTAGAAGTGGCGTCAGTGGTTTTACACGCCCTGACGAGTTTGACTTATGTGGTTGTTGCTGTTGCGAGGCGCCTCGGATTGATCGGTCGTTCTCGAACCGATGGAGTCATTTAGTTGGCTCGTTTACGCCCCATAGGGCGGAGAAACGCATGTTCATGCATTTTAATCCACTCCGTGTGGACCGGCCCTGACGATCCAAGGGTCACTCGAGCTCTGATCCTGAGACTCGGACTAGGCAGTCTCGAATCGGTTGAGGACTATCTTTTGCCTCGGTTCATAGATGGAAATCCAATTTCCAAATACGTGACATTTGCGGTTTTATTTGTAAACCTATGTATGGCGACATGATATATGGTACCCATGCCGCCTATGATTGATACTTATGATTTGAAGTTGTTTTATACACTATGCACTTATAATAGTATCAAATGATTTGTTTTAACCGTATCAAGCATTCTTTGGCTGTTATAAGGGAAAACCCTATCCCCCGGCTTGCGTTGCATTGTGTGATAGGACCTGGGTCTTATAACAGCTTCATTTTTCTTTATTTAGCATTGCGCTGTTTGTTTTATGCACTGGTATTCTTGGGAGGAAACCCGTTCCGTATTATACGGCGTGGTCCCTTGATTTACCTAACTTTAAAATAAAGATTAACTGTTTTAGTTCTCACACCAGTCACATGACTGACCTGGAGTTTATTGTTTTAACCTAAACTCTGGGTGCCCTTATTTTGACACGGGCAGCTAGTAGTTTTGGTTTTGCAGATTTATATTCACAGGATCCTGGTTTACAGCTGGAACGATATCCGGAAAGCTTTGTATCCGTATATCTCATTCTAGTTGTGTATTGTATTATTTTTCCGCTGCTATGTATTTAAATGTAATTTAAATCTCTGATATTTCTGTGTAATGTTTATTCATTTATACTCTGTATATTCTTGTAATCTGATGCATTGTTGTAATATACAATGAAACGTTCTTCTATATGCGTTCTGATTTGTCGTGTTCTCAAACGATAGGGCGTTTCGAACGGCCTGGATCGGTTTAGCGACTGGTTCGGACCGAGCGAAATTCTCTGCCGTCACAGTTGGTATCAGAGCTTTGGTTTACAAAGCTAGAGAACAAGACACATTAGAAACATACGAAAGAATTCATCAGATATTGGGTTAGTAAAATCCAATGGGAATGACTCGTTAGAGATAGGATCAGTAGTATCCTAGAACGAGTGTGAAGAGTATATTTTTCAAATGAAAACAATTTTTGTTTTGAAAATTTAAATCACTTCTACGTATTTGATTATTTATTTATTTGAATATGGACAATTCAGTATATAAAGAATTTGCATATACGCCTTGCAAACGTATATTCAAAGTTTTAATATACTGGATAGATATGGAATCACATTCTAGTCGCCCGGAGATGATATTGATGATAGCGATCGCATCATCAACATTTATGTTCGAGTTTCGAAGGTGTGAGTTTCTATATATTTCCATTAGGCTGGTGTGAGAACCAAAACTTATATATAGCTAGAATATATTGTTGTGATTTGGCATCAAAAATCTGATTTTTGTATATGTATCAAAATTATGAATTTGATAATCTAATTCACTAATTGATTGATGTTTGTGTTGTTTGTTTATTTGTTTGCTAATTTTTAACCAATTAGCCTAACTGTATCAAATATTGAATTATATTGAAAATTGGTTGCATTTACTGCATATACATATATATCGTTGAACAGGTCATAGCAAGGAGGCTAGAGCAGAGAATAAAATTTGTTTGCCCGACAAATAGGTACATGTTTACTACATAATTTCCTGTTTTGTTTGGGTGATGATGATTTTGTGAGCCTATTGGCTAGCCGCTTGGCTTTTTCTTTTTCTTTTTGAGATCTGAAGGACCGGGGAAGCTATTTGAAATTCCCCGATGCTCCCGGTGCAGGGGAGGTTACGGCGAAATTTTTCAAAAATTTAGGGTGTTAGCCAAATTTTAGAAATTTTAGAAATTCTCAGAAACTGAAGAGTTGGAGAATGGAAGCCTGATCGATCGTAGAGCTGATTAATCAAACCACTTTCGACTTTGTTCCTTTTCGGGGACGAAAAGTTTTAAGTGGGGGAGATTGTAACAACCCGGAAAATCTGGGCCAGTTTAAAATTTTTATTTTGGCAATTTTAGAGAATTTTGATTATTTAAAATGAATTATTTTAAATAATATCGACGATAAATTTATTTTGAATATAATTCGACGTATATATTATATACGCCGTCGTTAGAATATAAATAATTATATATAATTATAAATGGAATTGAAAATGGCGCGGTAGTTCGATAATTCGATTTCAAACTTCAATTGAATGTACCGGGTGCAAAACAATCCGGATTTTAGTGAAACCAAAAATAGTAGGATCTAATTGATAATATCTTTCCAACGAATCCGACAAATCAAGATTTCATAGCGGGAATGAAAAGATATGTCCAGTTGAAAATTCTGAATAGTCGCTATGGAATTCAGGCCCTTAAAAATGGACATTTTGCAAACGACCTCGGATTTCGACGAAACCAGTTTTGTTGGGTCCGGGATGTGAAGTTATTGCTAGATTCCAAATTTCATAATTTTTCGAATCAATATGTGAGCGTGGCAAAGGAAAACGCGTTTGACCAGTTTCAGTTGATTTTAATCGACTGGAAAATGGCCATTTTTCAAACGGTCTCAGAATTCGACGAAACTAGTTTTGTTAGGACCGTATCGTCAATACGAAGCTAGAAAATATTTTTATGGGATTTATAGAGTTAGTATGTGACCCCGGTAATTTGAAATGTACGTTTAAAATGCAATATAGTGATTTAAATATAAATTAAACGGAAACTGATTCAAACAGTCGAATCAGCTTGCGATATATATCCCATTGTGTTCGGAACGGGGGTAAAACGCTATGGACGACAGGCGGTGGGCCTCGTTTCGAGGTCATATGTGAAAGTCAACTTTTTAATAATTAAATATTAAAAAAATAAAATAAAATAAAATAAAAAAAATCTTCCCCCCCCCCCTTTAAACCCGCTCAGGCCCCCCCCTTTTTTCAACAGATCGATTCAATAAAAAAAAAAAAAAAAACCTCTCGAAGTCGACGGAAGCCGCCACGTCCTCCCACCGCGACCCACCGGAGATCGACCGCCGCCAGGAGGTGCGCGCCCCCCTGCTTCCCCTTTCCTCCGCCTCCTCCTCCATCCATCGAGAACGGCATCGACGACGAAGCCCCCCCCCCCCTTATCGCGAGGCCCCTCCGACCACTCCAGCCCAAGCCGCACCCCTCCCCTCCGACGTCAGCCGCGACCCCGCAAGGAAACCCCCCTCTTCGCACAGAAAGAAAACACTGTAAGTTATATGATTTAGATTTTATAGTTAAATCTGTTTTTTTTATATATACGTTAAAACTAAATTTTAATTAAGTATAAAAACTAAATTTTGAAAAGAAATAAAAACTGTTTTTATAAAAAGGTTAAACTGATTTTGTAAAAGAATTTTTAAACTGATTTTAAAAGCATTTTTAAACTGATTTTATAAGCATTTTTAAACTGATTTTAAAATGATTTATAAACTAGAAAACGGATTTTGTTAAAGGTAAAAAAAACATATTTTTATAGGTTGGAAGCAAAGGTAAAAAACATATTTTTATATGTTGAAAGCAAAGGTAAAAAAACATATTTTTATATGTTGAAAGCAAAGGTAAAAATCATATTTTTATATGTTGAAAGCAAAGGTAAAAATCATATTTTTCAATATTGAAAGCGAAGTCAAAATCATATTTTTATATGTTGAAAGCGAAGTCAAAATTCGATTTTTATATATTGAATAACGAACTAAAAATTCGATTTTTATATATTGAATAGCGAACGAAAAATTCGATTTTTATATATTGAATAGTGAAGTAAAAATTCAATTTTTACATATGTAGTGAAAGCGGACAACGAAAGCGACAAAAAGGCGAGTTGGCGAAGATTTCCTGCATTAGAAGTGCCGTGGAGCTAGGATAGCTATATGTGAGAATTTCTCACCTTTCAATTTATTTTCTAGTTATATATATATATGCTAGGATGCAGACGGTGCTTAGTAGCACCCGACACAATCGTCCACAGACCATGGACTTGTTTGTTTGGCTGTTTGGTTATTGATTGCGATATTGGTTTGAATGTGGTTTGTGGTGTGAAAAATCGAATCGATAAATTGGTTAGGATTAGACGTGCACCGTTATAAGGCGAAGGAGTAAGGCTAGGTTAGACCCTTACTCCAAATTTTGTGGTTTGCATAACGAATTGATTTGATTGATGTGTGAATGGCGTGGGCCTTCACTAGACTGGGGATAAGGCTAGGCCTCGTCCCGTTTCTAGTATCGTGCCGTTATGCCGCCGAAATTTTCTAAAATATGTTAGAAAATAAAAATATCATTTTATTGTGTAAATGAATTGAATAGAAATTCATAGGTTGAAATAAAATGTTTTATCGTTAAAAATATAATTTTTAACGTGAATGTGAATAAATGAATAGTTATAAACAAATCGGCCGATTTGTTTGTATATACACTGATTTGACTGATATTGATTGGGTCGATAAATTTTACACATCGCCCAACAGCACAAATAAAATATGTGTTTGATTGTTTGAAACCCCACACGGGTGTTGGGATGAAATTTGAAGTTCACTCATCCTGATTGATTAAATATGTCGATCGATTGATTGACAGGCTGTTATAAGCGTTGAATATCTATATTCGATGCTTATACAGTGTAGTGCACTTTGGTTGATGGTTGATTATTTTCAATGTCATTATATACATGTGTTGTATGAAAATCCATATAATTAACTTTATATGGTAATTGATTGGGCCTCATTCCAATTTGAAAAATAAAGAATATTATAAAATAAAAGTTCATGTGTTGACAGTACTCATCCATTGAGATTGGTCATGTGTTGAACGAAATATTTTGATAATAACAACTATTTTGAAAATAGAAATTTATGAAGTCGTGTTGATTAGATTGACGCCATTTTGACGTGAACGATATTTATATCGATTTTATTCATCTTAAAAATGAATATTGAAAAGTGATTTCGAAATCGAATATTTTGAAATGAATTGAAAACGAATTCAAATTGAATTGAAAACGATTTCGAAATGAAATGAATTGAAAACGAATTCAAATTGAATTGAAAACGATTTCGAAATGAATTGAATTGAAAACGATTTCGAAATGAAATGAATTGAAAACGAATTCAAATTGAATTGAAAACGATTTCGAAATGAATTGAATTGAAAACGATTTCGAAATGAATTGAATTGAAAAGATTTCTAAATGGATTGAATTGAAAACGATTTCGAAATGAATTGAATTGAAAACGAATTGAAATGAATTCAAATTGAATTGAAATTTGAATTGAATAGAAATGAATTTTGAAACGAATTTATAAAGAAGAATTCAATTTTGATTTGAATTGAAAAGGAAGTTGAAATTGCTTTTGAAACGAATTTAAAACTATTTATATAATTCGTTTTAAATAGAAATCGACGAAGTATATATTATATATATTATATATATAATATAATGGCCTGAATAGAACGCGCCGCGCCGCGGCAGTTCGTGAATTTCGACCATTTATTTCAAACGGACATTGCGGGAGATCCGACCGTCGGATTCTCCTAAAACCGGAACCGTTGGGTTCGTATCGAAAAGAGCTTTCTAATGAATGTTAGAAATTTGAAATCTAACGGTTGGATTTGGAGATACGTCCAAATCAAATTCGAAAAAGGTCGCTGTAAGTGCAGTTCGATGGCCGTTGATGGAAATCGACTGTACGGGCCTTGAAAAAATTATTAAAAATAGTAATAATTTGTGTAAAATCATAAGAGATGATTTGGGAAAAATTGGGATGAAAAACTCCATATTTGAAAAGATAAAAATAGATTTTTATCGAAATGAACTAGTTTTGAACTAGAATTATAATTCTATTTATTTTTAAATAAATAAATTGAATTTGAAATGGTTTTGAAAATAACCAAAATTTCCAATGATTGCATTGGAGTGGATTTGAATCGAAATTGTCTTCGGAATATTTCGATGTTGGAATTCGTGATATTACAGGTGTTGTTATGGAAATTTGAAAGATATATATTTGTATCGTTATTTCCAATACGACATTTGTTAGTCGTAGAATTCGATATTGAATATAAGCCGATATATTTTCTATTCAGAGCCTTGTATTGAATATCGAATGTGATTTGGGTTTGTCGTGAATGGTGTCTTCACTAACACTGTTCTTGAACCCAGTTGAGAAAAGATTAAATCTTTTTATTTAGATTTAATGAAGTGTACCAATTAAATGATATTTAATTGGAATTGAATTGATATTGATTTTTGGGTTTATCGTGAACAGTGTTTTAAATAACACTTGTTCTTTAACCCGATAATTAATGAATGTGATTTTGAGTTTATCGTGAACCGTGTTTTAAATGACACTGATTCTTTAACCCAGTTAACGATTAAAACTGAGTGGAGTTTTAATGAATCTTTAATTAGATTGAAATGGTCGAAAATGGAGTATCACCAGTTTTGCTCCAGGCGATAGTTAAATCTTTAATTAGATTTGAACATGAAATGGTAATTGAATTTACCGATAACACCGTGGTGTTAAATATGAAGTATTACCAGTTTTACTTCATGGGATGAATAGGTTGGGATTGGGAAATTAAAACAAATGATTACTTCGGTAAGGTTCGCTAATCCCGACTAGTTTGAATTGATATTCAAAAGTTGATTAAAGAATAAATTCAAGAATTTATCTTTGATAAAATTAATGGGAATCTTTCCCTATGAATGTGAAATTTAGAAACTAACTGTCGGTTAGCTAAGCAGAAGGGTTTTCTGGATATTGATCTGATGTTGGTTTCGGCCTTCGGGGTTAATATTTGGGGAATTATTCTCTTGATTAATTTATGGTTAGTGACTAATGAATTGGAATGAGGCGTATGTTGTGTTTGTGTAACACTTATTTAAAATATACGCGAGTTATTCGGAAAGACCGGGTTTATCCCATTCTGAATAACTGATACGACGATAAGTCGAAGATGAAGACGATGGTCGAAGACCGGAGGTCTTCACGTCGTTTGGGTGATAACTGATGATCTTGATTGGGCTGTACACCCAAGAAGATGGAAACAGTTAGTGATCGTCCAGACGTACTTGGAGATCGATGGATATGCGGGGTACTAGGTGCTCCCGGTTTCGTTCAGACCCAGAACGGACTTGTAAATGGACTGTGTGTCTGACATCGGATTTCACCCTGTGTGACTGATATAGGTTGCATAGGATGGTTTGCCTGTGTGGCATGCTAAGATGCAAATGATCAAGGCTTCTGTTGAAAAGCAAAGTCTTGTGGTGATGATCAAAGCACGGCCTTTGTGGCGTAGCTTTGTGTAACGTTTACCCCGCGTGTTTCACACCAGGTATGAACCAAAACGGGAGACGGACCTCAGGGAGGGCATGCGTTTCTTCCTAGTTAGAAGTGGCGTCAGTGGTTTTACACGCCCTGACGAGTTTGACTTATGTGGTTGTTGCTGTTGCGAGGCGCCTCGGATTGATCGGTCGTTCTCGAACCGATGGAGTCATTTAGTTGGCTCGTTTACGCCCCATAGGGCGGAGAAACGCATGTTCAGGCATTTTAATCCACTCCGTGTGGACCGGCCCTGACGATCCAAGGGTCACTCGAGCTTTGATCCTGAGACTCGGACTAGGCAGTCTCGAATCGGTTGAGGACTATCTTTTGCCTCGGTTCATAGATGGAAATCCAATTTCCAAATACGTGACATTTGCGGTTTTATTTGTAAACCTATGTATGGCGACATGATATATGGTACCCATGCCGCCTATGATTGATACTTATGATTTGAAGTTGTTTTATACACTATGCACTTATAATAGTATCAAATGATTTGTTTTAACCGTATCAAGCATTCTTTGGCTGTTATAAGGGAAAACCCTATCCCCCGGCTTGCGTTGCATTGTGTGATAGGACCTGGGTCTTATAACAGCTTCATTTTTCTTTATTTAGCATTGCGCTGTTTGTTTTATGCACTGGTATTCTTGGGAGGAAACCCGTTCAGTATTATACGGTGTGGTCCCTTGATTTACCTAACTTTAAAATAAAGATTAACTGTTTTAGTTCTCACACCAGTCACATGACTGACCTGGAGTTTATTGTTTTAACCTAAACTCTGGGTGCCCTTATTTTGACACGGGCAGCTAGTAGTTTTGGTTTTGCAGATTTATATTCACAGGATCCTGGTTTACAGTTGGAACGATATCTGGAAAGCTTTGTATCCGTATATCTCATTCTAGTTGTGTATTGTATTATTTTTCCGCTGCTATGTATTTAAATGTAATTTAAATCTCTGATATTTCTGTGTAATGTTTATTCATTTATACTCTGTATATTCTTGTAATCTGATGCATTGTTGTAATATACAATGAAACGTTCTTCTATATGCGTTCTGATTTGTCGTGTTCTCAAACGATAGGGCGTTTCGAACGGCCTGGATCGGTTTAGCGACTGGTTCGGACCGAGCGAAATTCTCTGCCGTCACACATAGTGTATATCTAATGAAAACAACTTAAAATTGATGAAAATGTGTGCATACAACTCATATACTTGCTTGATATCCATGTGAGAGATGGATACCACTCAACAATTCTCCAAAACCACCCAAAAACACTTAGATCTAGATCCGAACAGCAAAGAATTTGATCCAAACTCTTCAATTCGATATACTCTCACTTGGAATGGTGTAGGTATAGCTTTAAGCAATGAAGATCTTCGATTCTCTAAGCTCTAATGGTGGAAAGGTGTAAGCAATGGAGGAATGGAGGACCTCTAGCTCTTCCAATTGAGAGAATGGAGAAAATAAACTATTCTCCATGCCTCTTACCCCCTATTTATAGCCTCCACCAGCCCACTAACGGGCCTTCCCAAATCAGACCATTTTGGCTTACCAAACCTGAACAACCAACTTTGAAACCTTAAAACAGTGATTCCTCCTAAACCGTTGAGCCAAATCTATAATTTGACCACTCTACGGAATGGGAAACATCATTTCTTTTCCAATGGCACATGCCTCAGCACCGCATTCGACCTGAGTCAAAAGTTATGCCCTGTACAAAACTAACAAGGGTAAAATGGTCACAAACAAAATTGGTAAAAATTATGGACATGTCTCACATCCCCATAAGCAACATATTAAAATATAAGGTTGATCCGACCCTCAGGGAATAAAATAAAAATATTCTACGATCCTCCAATACGTAAAATGGGGGCTGTTACAGACTCATTGGATTATTCACGAGTTGAGTCTCCAAAATGATGAAATCAACAGGAAATATGAATTCCCCGACTTTCATATGTACTTCCTTAATTTCTCTAACGGGTTTCTTAATTGAACGATCAACAAATTAAAGAGTTGTTTTCGTTGGTTTAAGTTTACCCAAGCCAAGTTGTTGGTAAATTGAATAAGGAATCAAATTGACACTTGCACCTAAATCAACTAAGATTTGTTAACTGTTTTATCTCCTATCGTGCATGAGATCGTAGGCCATCCAAGATCTTTGTATTTGATGGGGATCGACTGGGTCAAGACTTCGCTAAGTACGGTGGCTAAGAACACTTTCTTGGGTACATGGGTAAGTCGTTTCTTGGGTACACAACACCAAAGAAGAACTCAACCCCGTCTTCCCCACATCGGACAGTGATAGCCTTTACATCAAATGTTTCAACCATTCATTTATGGAAGCCAGAACAACCATTTATTCATGGCAATCAAAAACAACCATCAATAGCACTCATAGCATCCAAATTATAGATCTCACGTAAACCAGCCTAATCGAATTCAGCATTCCTCAAGCAAAAGCCCCAGAGGCCTAAACCAATACTAGACAAGCACCCAAGGAACATCTCCTTCGACTTTGGATACTTTACGTGAGACGGTACAAACAAAACATCCAGCATGCATGACAAACTCTTGCTATCATCGCCATTCCTATTTCGATACCATCGTTAATCATATTGCAGCGAACCTTGCTATATGTCAAGGGCTAATGGTAATCCCAGTTCTAGCATAAACTCCATACGCCTTTCAATGATACGTATATTTGTCCAACCTTGACAACTAGGTCTTTCAATGATACCCAGGGTACTCGACTATCAACCTTCCAGTCTTTTGGGCCTCCCCCTCTGTCCAATTCCTCCTCCGCCTGCTCAATTGGAGAACGAAGCGCCCCACATCGAAGAGGACCCACGCCCTAGCCCTACACTGCCACGCCCTGGCCTACGCCGCCCGCTACCACCACCAGACACCTACCCCGACCCTCCACCGACGCCCGTTGTCCACAGACCATGGACGACTTGTTTGTTTGTTGTTTGAGGTGTGAATATTGATTGTGTGATGTGGAATGAATAAATATTTTATAGTTAAAAATATAATTTTTAACGTGTATATAAAATAAATATTTATAAACAAATCGGACGATTTATTTATGTACACACATTTGACTGATATGGATTGGGACGATAAATTTTACACATCGTCCAACTGCACAAATATAACATGTGGTTGATTGTTTGAAAACCCCACACGGGTGTTGGGATGAAATTGGACATACACTAGTCCCAATAATTAGTTGTATGTCGATCGATTGATTGACAGGCTGTTATAAGCGTTAAATATTTATATTTGATGCTCATGTAGTGTAGAATGCACTTTGGGTGATGGTTGACTATGTTTGATTGTTGTAGTGTGCATGTGGGTATGAAATCCATATAAATCACATTATACGGTAATTGATTGTGTCTGATTCCAGTTCAGATAGAAAGAATATTTTAAAATAACGATTATTTTAAAAATAATGAATATTTTTCAAATAATATTCAGAAAAGAATCAAAATATGATTTTGATGTCCGATTTGGGATGGACACGATTATATTTAAATATATAAAGCCGTGTTGATTAGATTGATGCCATTTGAACGTGAACGATATTTATATCGGTTTTATTCATTTTTATAATGAATATCGAAAAGGAATTGATTTCAAAATATAATGTTTTGAAAATATTATCATTTATGTATATCGATGATATGGAATATTCAATTTTGATTAGAAATTGAATATGAAGTTGAAATCATTTTGGAAAACGAATTTAAAACGATTTATAAAATACGTTTTAAAAGGAAATCGATGAAATATATATATTATATATATTATATATATATATATAATATAATGGCCTGAATAGAATGCGCCGCGCTGCGGCAGTTCGCGAATTTCGACCATTGACTTCGAATGGATATTACGAGAGATCCGACCGTCGGATTCTCCTAAAACCAGAACCTTGGGTTCGTATCAAAAAGAGATTTCTAACGAATATTAGAGATTTGAAATCTAACGGTTGGATTTGGAATAATGTCCAAATCAAAATTGGAAAAGGTCGCTGTAAGTGCAGTTCGTTGGCCGTTTATGGAAATCGACTGTACGGGCCTTGATAAAATTATTAAAAATAGTACTAATTTGTTTAAAATCATAAGAAATAATTTGGAAAGAATTGGGATGAAAAATTCCATATTTGAAAAGATAAAAATAGATTTTTATCGAAATGAACTAGTTTTGAACTAGAATTATAATCCATTTATTTTTGAAATAAATAAGTAAATTGGATTTGAAAGGGTTTTAAAAGTAACCAGAATTTCCAATAATTGAATTGGAATGGATTTGAATCGAAATTGTCTTTGGAATATTTCGATGTTGGATTTCGTGATTATTCAGACATTGTTATGGAAATTTGAAAAATATATTTATATCGTTATTTCCAATATGATATTTGTTGGTCGTAGAATTTGATATTGAATATAAGCCGATATATTTTCTATTTAGAGCCTTGTATTTAATATCAAATGGGAATTGGGTTTATCGTGAACTGTGTTTTAACGACATTCGTTCTTTAACCCGATTTACAGTGAAATGGGATTTGGAATTTATAAATCTTTTTGATAAGATTTAAAGGAGATTTTCCAAAGTAAAGTTTTCCAATTTAATAAAATAAATTGGAATGGAATGGAATTCGATTTGGTAATAATCGAAGTGAATTTCTGTGGTGGAAGACAACTAATATATCTGGAATTTAAAAGGCTTTGTCATTATTCCATTTATATTATTAGTCGGATATGGAAGTTTATATCAATTATATATATCAATTTGTTTTCCATGAAGATTCCATCGTTAATGGAATGTGATTTTGGGTTCTCGTGAATGGTATCTTTAATAATACTGTTCTTAGACCCAACGGAGTTAACAAAAATCAGAAACTAACTGGAGATTAGTTAAGTTGAATGGTTTTCTGGGTATTGATCTGATGTTGGTTTCGGCCTTCGGGGTTATTACTTAGGGGATTGTTCACTTGCTAATTTACGGTTAAAGGCTGATGGAATAGAATGTGATTTTGGGTTTATTGTGAACCGTGTTTTAAATCACATTGGTTCTTTAACCCAGTTAAATACAGGATATGATTTCCCAAGTTAAACAATCATTAATATTGATTTTTATGAAGATTAAAACCAAGTGGAGTTTTAATGAATCTTTTATTAGATTGAAATGATCGGTAATGGAGTATCACCAGTTTTGCTCCAGGCGATAATAAAATATTTAATTAGATTTGAACGTGAAATGGTAATTGAATTTACCGATAACACCGTGGTGTTAGATATGAAGTATTACCAGTTTTACTTCATGGGATGAATAGGTTGGGGTTGGAAAATTTAACAAATGATTGCTTCGATAAGGTTCGTTAATCCCGACTAGTTTGGATAAATCATAATTTGGTTTGAATTGATATTCATAAAAAGATTAAAGAATAAATTTAAAGAATTTATCTTTGATAAAATTAATGGGAACCTTTCCCTAATAATGTGAATATTTGAATAAAAGAATGTTTTGAATTGGAATGAGGCGTATGTTGTGTTTGTGTAACACTTGTCTATTATATACGCGAGTTATTCGGAAAGACCGGGTTTATCCCATTCTGAATAACTGATACGACGATAAGTCGAAGGTGAAGACGGTGGTGGAAGACCGGAGGTCTTCACATCATTTGGATAATTACTGATGATCTTGATTGGGTTGTACACCCAAGAGGAGGGAATCAGTTGGTGATCGTCCAGACGTACTTGGAGATCGATTGATATGCGAGGAATAAGGTTCCTCCGGTTTTGTTCAGACCCAGAACGGACTTGTAAATGGACTGTGTGTCTGACATTGGATTTCATTCTGTGTGATTGATAGCCATCAGTTGCATGGCGTGAATTGCCTGTGTGGCATGCTGAGATGCAAATGATCAAGGCTTTTGTTGAAAAGCAGAGTCTTGTGGTAGATGATCAAAGCACGGCCTTTGTAGCGTAGCTTTGTGTAGCGTTAATTCGCGAGCCTCACACCCCTGTTGTGAACCAGAAACGGGAGAGGACATCAGGGAGGGCATGCGTTTCCTTCTAGCTAGGAGTGGTGTTAGTGTTTTACACGGCCTGACATTTTACTTATGTGGATGATGGATTGCGAGGCGCCTCGGTTAGATCGGACGATCCAGGTCCAATGGAGTCATTGGACTCATTGACACCCCATAGGGTGGGGAAACGCAGTGTCCAGGGTTTAAGTTTAATCCACATCGGTGGACCGGCCCTGACGATCCAAGGCTTGACTGAGTACTTGCCTGAGGGGTGGGCTAGAGCGTCTCGAAGCGGTGAGGACGATCCCTTGCCTCGGTTCACAGATGGAAATCCAACTTCCAAATACGACACTTTGCGGTTTTGATTGTAAACCTATATATGGCGACATGATATATGGTACCCATGCCGTATATGATTGAAACTTATGATTGAAATTGTTTTGACACTATGCACTTATAGTAATAATAAAAGATGAAATTTAGCGTATCAAGCATTCTTTGGCTATTATAAGGTAAAACCCTATCCTCCGGCTTGTGTTGCATTGTGTGATGGGACCTGGATCTTATAATAGCTTCATTGTTCTTTATTAAGCATGGCGTTGTTGTTTTATGCACTGGTATTCTTGGGAGGAAACCCGTTCCGTGTTATATGGCGTGGTCCCTTGATTTACCTAACTTTAAAATAAAGATTAATAACTGTTTTAGTTCTCACACCAGTCACATGACTGACCTGGAGTTTATTGTTTTAACCTAAACTCTGGGTGCCCCTATTTTCGACACGGGCAGCTAGTAGTTTTGGTTTTGCAGATTTATATTCACAGGATCCTGATTTACAGCTGGAATGATACTCGGAAAGCTTTGTATCCGTATATCTCCTTCAGTTGTGTTTTGTATTATTTTCCGCTGCTATGTAATGTATTGTAATCTCTGATATTTTATGATGTGTAATATTGATTCATACTCTGTATATTCTTGTATTCTGATGAAATTGTTGTAATATACAATGAAATGTTATTCTGTTTGCATTCTGATTTGTCGTGTTCTCAATTCAATCCGTGATTTCCCGTAAGGGGGATTTCGGGTCGTTTCAATACACCTCTGAACCTCTTCAGCTGGCTCAATTCCTTATGAATGGTTTCCCTCATAGAGATGTATAATTTTTGCATAGATTTGCAAATCCACAACCTTAGGCAACTGAACACACATCTACCATGGCTGTCACGTGAGCGGGTACCCTTCGCATGAATGCTTCCATCATGGCCTCAAACATGGCTGGGTAGTCAGGTGCACCGACATTACCCCCTCTAAGCACAACCCCTTCCCTAGCATATGTCTTGAAGCACGTCAACTCATTCTAAATCTACAAACTAAAATGATTAGCCACTTGCAAGAAAAGTTGCTAAAGAAGTACAAACGCTACTATACTATACAATATTATAAAGTATACACCCAACTGAAATCTACAAATACATCTCTCACGTAATTACCTCTTTGAACTTTGGCTAACATCGTTAACCAGAGCTCTGATACCAAATGTGATGACCGTCCATAACCCCTGCACTAAACAAGAGAAATGATGCGCTGAAAGGTGTGCCAGGCAGCTATGGACGATCATCAAGTATGATAACATAAGCAAAACCTGTCGTAACTCAGAACATAAGGGTAAAATATAATAGAACATACACAACAGTAGTAATAGCGAAGCAGAAAAACACTAAACTTTCTTAACAACTAGAAAGTAATATCCATACATTTGGATTACAACAATAGTGTTTGTACAAGTTTGTCTCACTATAACACTCAGAGAAGAATAACAAACATCGAAAATCCAACTACTATACAGCAGGTAAGATAATACGTCAGCCTCCTGCTTGCCTCCGAACTGCAGCATCGTCCTCATTAAGCTATCACCTGCCACCTAGTCCATCCAACAATCAAATGAACAGCCCAACGTAATAAGAGGGAAACATAAAACCATAAGTCAGACAATAGTCTTAGTGAGCGATAAAACAGGTAACAAATGTCAACAATAAAGTATATGAGAATAGGCAGATAACAACTAATCTACCCACAACACCAAAGAAGAACTCAACCCCGTCTTCCCCACATCGGACAGTGATAGCCTTTACATCAAACATTTCAACCATTAATTCACGGAAACCAGAACAACCATTTATTCATGGCAATCAGAAATAACCATCAATAGCACTCATAGCATCCAAATTATAGATCTCACGTAAACCATCCTAATCGAATTCAACATCCCTCAAGCACAAGCCCCAGAGGCCTAAACCAATATCAGACAAGCACCCAAGGAACTTCTCCTTTGACTTTGGATACTTTACGTGAAACGGTATAAACAAAACATCCAGCATGCATGACAAACTCTAGTTATCACTGCCAATCCTGCTTTGAAACCACTGTTAATCATATGACGGTCGACCTTGTCATATGTCAAGGGCAAATGGTAACCCCAGTTCTAGCATAAACTCCATATGCCTTTCAACGATACATATGTTTGTCCAACCTTGACAACTAGGCCTTTCAACGATACCCAGGGTACTCGGCTAGCAACCTTCCAGTCTTTTGGGTGCCCCTATTGTACCCCTGATTTGAGCTTGGTAAGACTTACGACAACGATAATCTCTCTGCCTTCACATCTATAGTCATCCAACCCGATGACTTTTCTTAGCTCAAGCAACCAATATCCACTAACTCACGGCCTTTGAGTTGTCATCTCATTCGTTTTTCTATACGGATCAACGAACACATTTCAACACTTCGAACCTTCCTACTTGAATTCACTTCGAAGTCACAACATCATTTCTCTACGGCACGAGTTCGGGAAGTTTTGCCTGATTTTTTTAAAAAGCCCTTTTTGTTCAAATCTGGGTCGTACCCGAAAAATATTTTTTTTTAGAAATGTCCTTGTGCGACCGACCCACACTTTTGGAGCCGACCGACCCATCCGTGCAACACAGACCAATCCATCCCCTTCTAGATCGAACCATCCATCAATTCAAACGGGAGACCGACCCATCTCGTCACGACCGACCCATGTTCCCACTCCTGGAAATTTGACCGACCAACCCACTCCTGGAAAGTTGACCGACCGACCCATCACCCTTTTCCTGACCGATCCTTCTTTCCCAGGCAATGATCGACCTCTTGACCGACCCATCGTACTTCACCAACCTACCGGCCCATCTGAAGCAGGCCGACCGACCCATCTGATGACTTATCTCCCAAGCCATATTACGGCCGATCCAATCCCTACCAATCCATTTCCTGGCCGATCCAATTCCTGGTAAGACCCAAATCATCTCCAAACTTAACCAAAACTTCGTCAAACAATAATTCTAACGAAATCAACTCATCCAATTCAACAATTACAACCATAAGCATGTTATGAAATCACTAACAACATGAATATGACGCTTTTTACTGAAATTATGCAAATTTCACCGAAATCATTATAAATGAACATATGAATTAAATTATGGATCTAACTTGCATAAACATATGAAACAACATGAAAATTACGGGTTTTAAGTTGCTAAATTAGATCCTATGGCGATTCATATGAAAATAAGCATACCATAGTGTAGATCTAATGAAAACAACTTAAAAATGATGAAAATGTGTGCATACAACTCATATACTTGCTTGAATCCCTGTGAGAGATGTATATCACTCACCAATTCTCCAAAACCACCCAAAAAAACATAGATCTAGATCCGAACAGCAAAGTATTTGATCCAAACTCTTCAATTCGATGAACTCTCACTTGGAATGGTGTAGATCTAGCTTCAAGCAATGAAGATCTTCGATTCACTAAGCTCTAGTGGTGGAAAGGTGTATGTAGTGGAGGAATGGAGAACCTCTAGCTCTTCCAATTAAGAGAATGGAGAAAGTAAACTATTCTCCATGCCTCTTACTCCCTATTTATAGCCTCCACCAGCCCACTAATAGGCCTTCCCAAATCAGACCATTTTGGCTTACCCAACCTGAACAACCAACTATAAAACCTTAAAACAGCTATTACTCCCAAACCGCTGAGCCAAATCTTTAATTTGACCACTCTATGGAAAGGGAATCATCATTTCCTTTCCAATGGCACAGATCTCAGTACCTGATTCGACCTGAGTCAAAAGTTATGCCCTATACAAAACTAACAGGGGTAAAATGGTCACAAACAAAATTGGTAGAAATTTTGGACAAGTCTCACATCCCTATAAGCAACATATTATAATATGAGATTGATCCAACCTTCAGGGAATAAAATAAAAATATTTTACAATCCTCCAATACGTAAAATGCGGGTTGTTACAGACTCATTGGATTATTCACGAATTGAGTCTCCAAAACGATGAAATCAACAGGACATATGAATTCCCCGACTTTGATGAGTACTTCCTTAATTTCTCTATCAGGTTTCTTAATTGAATGATCAACAAATTAAAGAGTTGTTTTCGTTGGTTTAAGTTTACCCAAGCCAAGTTGTTGGTAAATTGAATAAGGAATCAAATTGACACTCGCAGCCAAATCAACTAAGCATTTGTTAACTGTTTTATCTCCTATCGTGCATGAGATCGTAGTCCATCCAAGATCTTTGTATTTGATGGGGATTGATTGGGTCAAGACTTCGCTAAGTATGACGACTAAGAAGACTTTCTTGGGTACATGGGTAAGTTGTTTTTGGGTACACAAGTCTTTGAGAAATTTAGCGTAGGTTGGGACTTGTTAAATGATGTCAAGAAGAGGAATGTTGACTTTCACTTGTTCGAAAATTTCTATCATCTTTTCCATTTGATCTGAATGTTTCTTTGGTCGAAGACGATGTGGAAATGGAATATGAAACTCAGTAGGTTGGTCTACTTGAGTTGGAGAAGAATTAGACTCAGAATTTGGATCAGGGTTGGACTCATCATTTGGATTAGAAGAGTCGAGAGGAACATCCGGTACATTATTTGGATTTTCAACTTGATTATCGATTTTCTTACCGAATCGTAAAGTCATGATAGAATTCAATTGAGTTAGATTGCTATCATGAACAACATGCGCTTGGTTGGTATTTGCATTTTGGCTCTTGGGGTTTGGAATGGGTTGACTCGGGAATGATCCTCTTTCCCGTTCGCTCAAAGAGGTGGCTAATTGACTCATTTGCATTTCGAGTTTCGTGATCGATTGATTCGTGTTCAGCATATATGATTTTGGATGGTTTTCATTTTTAGTGGTCTCCTTAGTAAGAGCTTCCAATTTTTTTTCAAGAGAAGTCATTCATTTGTCGTCTTGGGTAACGAACGATTGTTGCGCTTGGTTCTGAGAAGGTGGCGCAAAATTTTGAAATTGATTTTGAAAAGGAGCATTTGAAGGATTATTCGAAAATGGTTGAAAAGGGGGTCAAACCAAATTCGAGTTTGCATTATTTTGGGTCCAAGAGAAATTAGGATGATTTCTCCAACCATGATTGTACGTTAGAGAGAATGGGTCGTTCCTAATTTTGTTGAAAGCATTGAGTTGTTCTAACGAGTGTGGGCATTTATTGGCAATATGGTTAGGATCGTTACATTTGTAACACGAGGGTTGAGAAGCTTGAGCTTGATTCATTTGGTTTGATGAAAGGACGTTATCGAATTTGGTTAACATTGCGTCGATTTTTGCTTATAAGGCCAAAGAAGATGAAAATCCTACCGAATGAGCATTTGATCAGGAATAAGTTGATTTCTCATTAAAACGTTCCCATTCAGATGATTTTTCGGTCAAGTTTTCGAGAAATCGCCAAGCAGCATCGTGATCTTGGTCTAAAAAGTTTCCTTAGCACATTGATTCGAGGATGGTTTGAGAGTTGTTTTCAAGTCCATCGTATAAAATTTAGTAAAGAGTCCATTTTTCGAAATTGTGGTGTGGACATTTGACTAAAAGTTCTTTAAATCTCTCGAAATATTTTGAAAAGGAGTCACCCCCAAATTGATGAAAATTAACAATCTCGTTTCGAATTTTGGACATTTTTTCCAAGGGGTAAAATTTCTTTAGAAATTTTTTCACAAATTCCTCCTATGTTCCAATCGAATTTGAAGGCAAGTTATACAACCATTTTTCGGCGTAATTGGTAAGTGCAAAAGGAATTAACCTAAGTTTGACTCAATCGTCACTTAATTGTTGAAGTTTCATGGTTGCACAAACTTGTTCAAATTTGGTTAAGAAAATGTAAGGGTCATCACATTCAAGATTGCCAAATTTTGGAAGAGTATTTATGTAATTAGAGCGAATTTCAAAGTGATTACCCATTGAGGCAGACAATATGATGCAAGAAGGAATAGGAACTCGATCGGGGAAGATTCTATCCATAAGAGTTCGAGGATTTTTTTCCGGCAATTGTTGAAGGAATGCTTGTTCGAACTAAATGATTAGTGGAAGGGTCACGAGTCCAACGAGTTGTAGATGGACCGAAAGTCCAAATACTAGTGCACTAGCGAGAAGAATAAGAGAAAGAACAAATTGAGAAGAGACTAGCAGATTTTTTTACGAAACGAGAATTGTTTTGAAATCCTTCATTTTTTTTCCTTCTTAAATTTTTTTTTTTTGTTTTTTTTAACAAAAAAGGAAAGAGATGTTAATTTTTTTACAAAAGGATTTTTTTGTTGTTTTCGATTTTTTGATTCTTTTATATATGCATGAATTTAGTGCAACTAAATGAATGCAAGGATTAACTACAAATTTGCTGTCGTTAGTGGCTCTTAACCCAAAATTATATAATGACACGTTTGATTAAATTAAACAAAAAATTTCTCAGCCAGTTAACGGACAGGAGTTATCGATGCACCAGGAATCACCCTAGAAATGAAACCTAAGGTTTAAGTACCATCAGAGGAACAACCGGTATAATATTTACGAATCATCGTAATATTTATAAGTGGTTATTTCTCTGCCGTAGTTTAGACACTAAGAAATAATTCGTTCAAAATAAATCAACTATCAAAATATAATTAAGCCCTAGATGAGCCCGCGACTCCCTTAAGTCCAATGTATAATCATTATTATTAGTCAGATTCTACGATGAAATGCAATTGTCTGAGCTAAGGAAGGGTAATGAACTCCCCACCTTATGTGAATTTGGGTGTGCCCTTAAGAAAAGAAAATAAGATGAGATGAATGCAAAGCAGGAATTAAACGTGTATTAACAATGCAACTATGAATGAATTTTTTTTTTTTTTTTTTGGATTTATTTATGCAAATTCAAGCAAACAACAATGAGATTTAAAATAAAGGGGTTAAAACACGATACCTGAGCATGCAGAATTTATTAGCAATTTTTTTTAAGCGGCGTTTTTTTAAAGCAAGCGAAGGCTGTGAAGCTATTTAGAGCGAGACAAATCCAAGCAAGCAATTTCCAAGCTAGCAAAGCAATGCAATTCATGTTCCCTTTTTGCAATCCTGACCAAGAGTTGAACACAATTATTATTATTATTATTTTCTGATTAAGTGAAATTGAAACAAAGCAAAATCGAATCTATAATAAATAAAAACCGAAAACCAAAGAAAACGATCTTTTTTTTTGAAAGGTTAAAACAAAACAAGGGCATGCGATTATTATTAACAAAATCAAAAAAGAAAGTTCTACAAAAGGAAAAGGAAATCCTATGGAAAAAGGAAAAAAACTAGGCTCTACCAAAGTAGAAAATGACCCCTTTTTTGAACTAGACTCAAAACAAAGTTTTTGTTAAAGAGATTAAATTAAAACAAATAACCAAAAACTAAAAAAAAATAAAAGATAAACAAATAAACCGGTCCGCAGAAGCCCACAAGCCCGAAGTCCAAACCAGATAAAAATGAATACACACAGGGTTTAACTAAGTCGGTGGGCAATTAGTTCATTCCTCCAAAACACTGTCTTTATTTTCGAAATCAAGAAAGAGAAATTAAATTCAGAATCGCAGATTCCGAACATAAATCAAAAATCACAATCACAATACTGGGTTAAGCATGTCGTGGTTTCGGTTTGAATTCGAAGGGAGCGTCTCAGAAGAGTTCGAATTTGAGGGGGTTTATGGCTAAGTCGTGAGTTTGGGGATTTGCATGTTCGAATTAAGGACATAGGGTTTGTCGAGTGCTTTAGGGTTTGAAGAGAGTGCTTTTCGGCTTTCGATTTGGGTGGAATTGTTTGGGTTTGAGGTTGTTGCAAGACGAGTGGGGACTGTGATGAAGATGTGGTATGTTTTGGGGTATGGAGTGTTGAAGTGTTTTGCTGCTACAGGTGGTTGGTGTTGACTGTTTGCAGAGGAAGAGGGAGGTAGCTTAGCAAAGTTGAGTTGGTCTGAAATGCTTAAGGGGATGCCGATGTTTGGCGAATGTTGGTGGTATTGAAAGTGTGGAATGGGATGGGTACAGGTCTGTCAATGGCAGAAAGGTGGTTAGTGTGGTGTGAAATTGTATGGGGGTGTTGGCTGGCGTTGGCTTTAGAAGTGCAAGCTATTTTGTAGTGGAGGAATTGAAGGGATTTTGTTATGAAGTGAACTACTTGTTGGAGGCAATGGCATGAGCAAATCATGCATATATTTCATATTAAATTAAACGGGCCAAAGATAAGGGCCTTGGGCCTAGGGGCTCTTGGGGTCTCGTGATCGATTGGGCCTACGGATGCGGATGGGCTCGCTGCACAGCAAAGCGGTTGTTTTTTGAATTCGGCCACGCAAACGCCAACGGAAGTGTGACGGCCCGCCCCTCACCAGCCTGCATTTCCTCCGAAAGTGCGCTGTACACATGCCCGACTAGCACGGGACGGTCGTCAGAAGAAAGGAAAGAAGGGAATTAACTTACGAGGAACCTATAGAATGTCTCACAGTGCATGGAGTAAAATATAATAATAATAACATACTTGACATAAAACAGGTGAGATAATGCATAAGCTGATAACTAAAATCAACATCAACATCAGAGCAGCGGAAATCCAAATACAGCTTATTACAACTTTCCAAATTTACTGTCTCTAAAACAAAAGAAAGCTAAAGTAGAAGATACACTACTAATGCCCAAGAAGTGATCTTCAACAACACAGGGAGAATACTATATATATTACGTGGAAGCCTCCTGCTCGTCTCCGGATCATCTACCCGTGCATCACCAGCTAACCTGTCTCTAGTCTGCTCGTGTGAGCACCCAGAGTAATAAGAAGAGACATAAAACTCTGGGTCAGACGTAAAGCCTGGTATGAGCGATAAGCATCTAAACAGAACAATAACAGGTATACTAAACCATACCTGAACCTGGACCTGCAACCAAAGAGTTAGTACCACATACCGTACAATACTCCAAGGTGCCATAATAAATAGTGTAAAGAATACGGGGGTGGGGTGTGCATGTCATAATGATGGCAAACAAATCAACCATAGCAACCATCCTCACATCTCTCACTCAGTGCGTAAAGCATACGATGTCCACCACTGTCAATCACTAGACCCATCGAAGTAGTGACGGAGTTCAACTTGTACAACTACTGCTACTACCAAGCTTACCACATGGAGTCATGACCAAATCTTTACAAATGACCCCACTTCATTGGTCTATAGCCCTTTTGTCATACCTAGGCCACTGTGGCCCTGAATCCGTTCACATACCTCCCATACATAGTGATCCAAAGTCATCGACATCGATAGCCCCTTGGCACACGTCCTGCAGCAAAGCCCAATCATGGAGCCCACTCATTGGTTCCCAACTGGATCCTGAGTCAAAGCTCCTCACTTGGACTACCTTTGCATCTCGGTTTATTGGTCAATACTGGGTCGGGTCGGGTTCCCCTTCTAGCCATCGGTTCGGGTCGGGTCCTCTACTTTGAATTGGTTCGGTTCGTAGTCTTCCCCTGTAGTGGTTCGGTTCAGGTCCACAGCGTTGCATCGGTTCGGGTCCACAGCGTTGCATCGGTTCAGGTCGGGTGTCCCACTTCGGGTCGGGTCAGGTTGCCATCTCCCATTCAGTTCGTGTTCCCACTTCGATCAACTCCCTCGTTCTTCATTTACTCTGATCCCTTCGCCTTACTCCAGTCCGAGCCCTTCATCCCTAAGTCGATCCGATCCGAGCCCTTCGTACTTAAGTCGATCCGATCCCCAGCTTAACCAACATGGTCTTCCTTTTTGCCAAGCCTCTTTTGTGCCAGATTTCGGTTCGGTTCGGATTCCTTGCCCAGCTCTCCTATCCGATCCGAGCCCATACCCGATCCGATCCGAAACCCTGCGCAACTTTCTGCAACTTTTTCCAGCAACTTGTTTACGCCATTCGACGACATTTTCGACCAATCTAACTATTCTAATCAACCACAAATCATTCCAAACAGTCATAGCAAACTAACCACAAACACCAAAACAATGAATTTACGTGTCAAAATGGATCAAATATACCCAAAACCCCATATTTTCCCTTAAGCATGTTTAAGCAAAACTAATCATAGGGTTAACAAAACTTAACCAAGTTAAACCAAATTTCTACCAGAGGCATAAAAGATTATTTTCGAATTTATGGATATTTTTCCAGAATTTATTAGTGTATAAATTCGCTAATCTTCACTAATTACCCTTAATTAACTGTAATTAGTGTCAAAACAATGCTAATCACTCACCTTGGCCACAAATAAATTTCTCAGAACTGAAACCTTGCTGATTTGGGTGAATATTGGTGTCTAACAGCAGCTCTAACCATGCTTTCGTGTTTTCTCTCCTTAATTTGATGTAGATTAAGCCAAAACTTGATTAGAAAGTGATTTGGGGATGTTTCTAGATGTTGGCAGCCATTGTTAGAGTTCAATAATGAAAGTGGCGGCTGAAAGAAATGTTTTCTAACCCTAATCAGCCCCTATACATCTCAAATCCCGAAATCCCCTTTGGGCCTAGCTGCTAATTACCCGATTAAGCCCAATTAAGCTGTTTTTCACTATCTGAAACTTGTTTCAGCCATATCTCGCAAACAGTGAGTCCGTTTGGCTAATGTGACCACTCTACGGAATTGTAAACCATCATCCGGAGCTAATGGAAGTGTTTTCAAGTCAAAATTCCCTTCCAGTCAAAAGTTATGGCTAAAACAATGCCAACTAGGGGTAAAATGGTCATTTAAAAATTGACAGAAATCATGAACATGGGAAATGACCCCAATAGTCGTCTCCCAAAGTTACATGACCAAACGACTTCGTGAGTGAAAGAAATAAATATTCTATGATCCTAAGATACGTAGAATGCGGGTCGTTACACTCTCCCCCCCTTAAGAAATTTCGTCCCCGAAATTCCTTAACCCAAGACATACAAAAGATCCTGCATGCCTAACAGCCACATACAACAATCAAACATCCAAAACAAGCAAACAAGCCTATCCTAGCATGCGGAAAACTAAATCGAAGTCAAAATCTTACCAGGCAAAGAGTTCTGGATATATCTTCCTAATGTTCTCCTCTGTCTCCCAAGTACAATCATTCTCGTCCTCGCCCCACTGAACCTTGACTAGCTTCACCGCCTTCCTTCGAAGTTGCTTCATGTCGTGCTCGACAATACGGGCCGGCTTGCGGTTCCCAACCGCCTCGGGTTCTACTTCGAAGTCCTCTAACTGATCAGGTGAAATAGTCATATCTGAGTTGTGAACGAACTTCCTTAGTTGGGAAACATGAAATACATTGTGAACTCCCGCCATCTTCTCTGGTAAGCCAACTCTATATGCCAGATTCCCGACTAGTTCAAGAACAGGGAATGGGCCAATAAATCTTGGTACCAATTTGCCTCTCCTGCCAAATCGTATCACACTCTTCAACGGAGAAATCTTGACAAACACCAAGTCACCAACGGAGAATTTTAAGTCCCTTCTCCTCTTATCAGCATAACTCTTCTGCCTGTCTTGGGCAGCTTTCATTCGTTGTTGAATGATCTTAATCTTATTTGAAGTTTCCCTCACCACATCTGGTCCAAGCATAAACTTCTCGCCAGTCTCTATCCAACATGATGGTGAGTTGCACGGTCTTCCGTACAAAGCTTCATACGGAGCCATACCGATACTGGATTGGTAGCTATTATTATATGCAAACTCTACTAGATGCAAATGGTCATCCCATGATCCACCAAAATCCAATATACATGCTCTCAAGAGATCTTCCAAAATACGATTCACCCTTTCCGTCTGACCGTCGGTCTGAGGATGATATGCGGTACTGAGATGTAACTCTGACCCTAGAGCCTCTTGTAAGCTCTTCCAAAACCCACTAGTGAACAACGGGTCTCGGTCACTCACAATGCTTTTAGGTACTCCATGAAATCTCACTACCCACTTCATATACAATTCTGCTAATTTAGCTGCCATTCTGGTCGATTTAACTGGTATGAATCTTGCACTCTTAGTCATCGATCCACGATTACCCAAATGTTATCATGTCCCGATCTAGTCCTCGGTAAACCATCGATGAAATCCATCGAGACTTGCTCCCATTTCCATTCGGGAATTTCTAATGGTTGCAATAACCCACTAGGCTTCTTTTGCTCGACTTTAATTGGCTGGCAATTCATGCATTTGGATATAAACCTCCCAGTGTCTCTTTTCATCCCTTCCCAGTAGTAGGTCTGCTTCATATCTCGATACATCTTATTATCACCGGGGTGTATAGTCAGTTTTGAGTGATGACATTCTCTAAGAACTTCATCTCTCAATCCATTGACATTGGGTACAACAAGCTTTCCATTCTTTCTAAGCCATCCATCTCGATCAAGCCCATACTTGTCCATCTCCTCATCGATACCCATCTCTAACTTGGAGATGTTTTCCAATAGGTTAGGATCGTCCCTCTGACTAGAGCCGATCCGCTCAATCAAAGTGGGTCTGATCGTCAAACTTGCTAACATTTCTGGATCTAATTCGCACTTTGGTCTGAAATCATACCCAGCGATGTACTCCAGTTGCTTCCATTCAAGAAACATAGCCCCTAAACTGGCATGTCTTCTACTCAGCGCATCGGCTACCGCATTGCCCTTTCCTGGTGTATATGCGATGTCAAAATCATAGGAAGCCAACAATTCTAACCACCTTTGTTGCCGGAGATTTAGATCCTTCTGGGAGAAGAGATACTTCAACGACTTATGATTTGTAAACAACTCAAATATTTCTCCCAAGAGATAGTGTCTCCACATATTTAACGCGAACACGATCGCTGCCAATTCCAAATCATGGGTAGGGTATCTTCTCTCATGCGGTTTCAATTGCCGACTTGCATAGGCTACAACCCTACCGCCTTGCATCAATACAGCACCCAGTCCGGTACCACAGGCATCCGTGTATACCGTCATCTCTTCATTCCCCTTAGGAATGACTAACACTGGTGCGCATGTCAACTTGTCCTTTAGACTCTTGAATGCATTCTCGCACCTTTCATCCCAGACAAAAGCTTGATTCTTTTTGGTCAACTGGGTCAATGGTGCTGCTATCTTGGAGAAACCTTGGATAAACTTACGATAATATCCAGCTAACCCCAAGAAACTTCTTACATCTGTTGCATTCTTGGGCGTAGGCCAATCCTGTACCGTAGCCACCTTCGCCGGGTCCACGGCAATACCATTCTCGGAAACAACATAACCCAAGAACCTCACTTCCCTCCTCCAGAAGTGACACTTAGAAAACTTTTCTTTCAATTGGTGTTTTCTCAACACCTCCATCACTATTCTTAAATGTTCCTTGTGTTCTTCCTCTGTCTTTGAATAAACCAAAATATCATCAACAAACATAAGGACAAACTTATTCAACTGATCTCTGAATACCCTATTCATAAGATCCACAAAATACGCTGGGGCATTGGTCAGCCCGAATGGCATGACCAACCACTCATAAAATCCAGACGGCGTCTGAAATGTCATTTTAGCTATACTCTCAGCTTCCACTCTAAGCTGATGAAAACCTGTCGCAAGATCCAACTGAGAAAATACTCTCGCGCCACCCAACTGATCGAACAAATCATCTATCCGCGGTAGAGGATACTTGTTCTTCCTCATCACTTTATTCAACTCGCGGTAGTCTACACACAAACTAAGGGAACCATCCACCTTGGTAGCAAACACAACTGGTGCTCCCCATTCAGAACACTCCTTCTGATAAATTCCTTCTTCAAAAGATCGCTGACTTGTACCTCGAGCTCTCGCTGCTCCCTTGGTGCCATACGACGAAGTGGCATCACTATAGGTCTGGCATCTTTCACCAAATCAATACGGAACTCAATCTCTCGATGTGGTGGAAGCCCGGTCACTTCTTCGAAAACATCCGGATACTGGCCAACCACGGGCAAACCTGACAACTCACTATGCGGAATATCAAGGGAGTTTAGAAAACTAGCCAATACCCCCTCATTGGGTAGACCACCAAACACTATCCTCCGCCCATCATCCGCTCTAGCTGTCACCAAAAAGCCCTCACAGTCTACCACCATCACGTATCTTTGGAGCCAATCTACTCCCAAAATAATGCCAAACCCAGTAAAGCCCAAAACAAAGCAATCACAAACAAACATGCATCCATGACTCGATAAGACCACATTACGACAAATCATGCTAAGGCTAGTCGAACCACCAATTGGGTTCGTCACTACTAAAGGTCTATCGACAATCTCAGGCTCCAATCCCAACCTATCTACCAGGTCACTAGATATGAAAGAACTGGAAGCTCTGGTATCAAACAAAACTCTAACATGAACATCATAAACAGAAAGCATACCTTGAATGACGACATTATATCCCTTCTCCGCCGCAGTTGGGGCATTCGACGAAGAAGGAATAGCATTAAGGGCATAGGCTTTCACCATTTGCTTTTCTTTAGGGGGTTGTGGACACTTCTCCTCGTGATGTCCCATTTAGCCACAGTTGAAGCACTTCCTATCCGCTGGCTTGGCCCGACAATTACTAGCATAATGGCCCTTCTTACCACAGCTGAAGCACTCAACATCTTGCTTATTCTTTTTCTTCTGACTATCCTTAGTCTGATTCTGCTTTCTCTTATTCTGGGAACCACCCTTGCCTCCACCACTTGCTTGTGGCTTTGGCTCATCTGCGAATGCAACCTCAGTCTTCGGCTTAGGGTAGAGACTTTCTGACCTCAATGCTTTCCCCACAATCGATTCAAACGTCTCATCGGTGTGGTTAATAAGCCTTTCCCCCAAGTACTGATCCAAACCGGTTATGAATTTCTCATTTTTCTTCTCGGCAGTATCAATAAGAGATAACCCATACTTCGACAAAGTGTCGAATTCAGCAATATACTCCGAGACAGCTCTGCCATTCTGCTTGAGCTCCAAGAATTTCTTAAACAGCACTGACTTCTGAGCAGCTGGAATGAACTTCTCGCTAAAGCGATCCTTAAACTGCTCCCAAGTAATCTGATCTTCGGGAGTAGCTGCCTTTATAGCATTCCACCAATTCATTGTCCGCCCTTGCAACTGATGGAGCGCTAGCTTTCTCTTCATCGCATCCTCGATACCCAAGTCCTCGAAGATACATTCGTAACTATCCAACCAATCCTGAACATCCGTAGCCGACTTCGTTCCGTGGAACGGCTTCCCACCAAGACTAGCATAATCCTTATTCAGCTTGGCGAAGTCGACCCTCGGCGCCTGCACTATTGGACCACCACCATTTCCACCATTGGGAGTTGCCCTCTGCACATCCCTAAGCATCTCTCTCATGAGGTCAGTAAACATCGTCCTCATGTCAGCAGCATTCCCATTATTGGCCCCTCTACCGGTACCTCTAGCATATCGGCTCATCGTCAATCTGTAAAAGGAAACGATTAACGACCCCATAGTGGTGCTAGTGCAGTACGACTTCATCCTTATACTAGTAATAATATATATATATAGCTTTTGAAAACCAAAGTAATCGCAAATACGCTCTATCGTATACTATCTCTCCCTGATAACTTCCCTAGGTTAACTACGCAACTTAGAGCTCTGATACCAAGTGTGACGGCCCGCCCCACACCAACCTGCATTTCCTTCGAAAGTGCACTGTACACATGCCCGACTAGCACGGGACGGTCGTCAGAAGAAAGGAAAGAAGGGAATTAACTTACGAGGAACCTGTAGAATGTCTCACAGTGCATGGAGTAAAATATAATAATAATAACATACTTGACATAAAACAGGTGAGACAGTGCATAAGCTGATAACTAAAATCAACATCAACATCAGAGCAGCGGAAATCCAAATACAGCTTATTACAACTTTCCAAATTTACTATCTCTAAAACAAAAGAAAGCTAAAGTAGAAGATACACTACTAATGCCCAAGAAGTGATCTTCAACAACACAGGGAGAATACTATATATATTACGTGGAAGCCTCCTGCTCGTCTCCGGATCATCTACCCGTGCATCACCAGCTAACATGTCTCTAGTCTGCTCGTGTGAGCACCAAGAGTAATAAGAAGAGACATAAAACTCTGGGTCAGACGTAAAGCCTGGTATGAGCGATAAGCATCTAAACAGAACAATAACAGGTATACTAAACCATACCTGAACCTGCAACCAAAGAGTTAGTACCACATACCGTACAATACTCCAAGGTGCCATAATAAATAGTGTAAAGAATACGGGGGTGGGGTGTGCATGTCATAATGATGGCAAACAAATCAACCATAGCAACCATCCTCACATCTCTCACTCAGTGCGTAAAGCATACGATGTCCACCACTGTCAATCACTAGACCCATCGAAGTAGTGACGGAGTTCAACTTGTACAACTACTGCTACTACCAAGCTTACCAGATGGAGTCATGACCAAATCTTTACAAATGACCCCACTTCATTGGTCTATAGCCCTTTTGTCGTACCTAGGCCACTGTGGCCCTGAATCCGTTCACATACCTCCCATACATAGTGATCCAAAGTCATAGACATCGATAGCCCCTTGGCACAGGTCCCGCAGCAAAGCCCAATCATGGAGCCCACTCATTGGTTCCCAACTGGATACTGAGTCAAAGCTCCTCACTTGGACTACCTTTGCATCTCGGTTTATTGGTCAATACTGGGTCGGGTCGGGTTCCCCTTCTAGCCATCAGTTCGGGTCGGGTCCTCTACTTTGAATTGGTTCGGTTCGCAGTCTTCCCCTGTAGCGGTTCGGTTCGGGTCCACAGAGTTGCATCGGTTCGGGTCCACAGCGTTGCATCGGTTCGGGTCGGGTGCCCCACTTCGGGTCGGGTCGGGTTGCCATCTCCCATTCAGTTCGTGCTCCCACTTCGATCAACTCCCTCGTTCTTCATTTACTCCGATTCGATCCCTTCGCCTTACTCCAGTCCGAGCCCTTCATCCCTAAGTCGATCCGATCCGAGCCCTTCGTCCTTAAGTCGATCTGATCCCCAGCTTAACCAACATGGCCTTACTTTTTTCCAAGCCTCTTTTGTGCCAGATTTCGGTTCGGTTCGGATTCCTTGCCCAGCTCTCCTATCTGATCCGAGCCCATACCCGATCCGATCCGAAACCCTGCACAACTTTCTGCAACTTCTTCCAGCAACTTGTTTACACCATTCGACGACGTTTTCAACCAATCTAACTATTCTAATCAACCACAAATCATTCCAAAGAGTCATAGCAACATAGCAAACTAACCACAAACACCAAAACAATGAATTTACGTGTCAAAATGGATCAAATATACCCAAAACCCCATATTTTCCCTTAAGCATGTTTACGCAAAACTAATCATAGGGTTAACAAAACTTAACCAAGTTAAACCAAATTTCTACCAGAGGCATAAAAAATTATTTTCGAATTTATAGATATTTTTCCAGAATTTATTAGTGTATAAATTCGCTAATCTTCACTAATTACCCTTAATTAACTGTAATTAGTGTCAAAACAATGCTAATCACTCACCTTGGCCACAAATAAATTTCTCAGAACTGAAACCTTGCTGATTTGGGTGAATACTGGTGTCTAACAGCAGCTCTAACCTTGCTTTCGTGTTTTCTCTCCTTGATTTGATGTAGATTAAGCCAAAACTTGATTAGAAAGTGATTTGGGGATGTTTCTAGATGTTGGCAGCCATTGTTAGAGTTCAAGAATGAAAGTGGAGGCTGAAAGAAATGTTTTCTAACCCTAATCAGAACTTATACATCTCAAATCCCGAAATCCCCTTTGGGCCTAGCTGCTAATTACCCGATTAAGCCCAATTTAGCTGTTTTTCACTATCTGAAACTTGTTTCAGCCATATCTGCCAAACGGTGAGTCCGTTTGGCTAATGTGACCACTCTACGGAATTGTAAACCATCATCCGGAGCCAATGGAAGTGGTTTCAGGTCAAAATTCCCTTCCAGTCAAAAGTTATGGCCAAAACAGTGCCAACAAGGGGTAAAATGGTCATTTAAAAATGACAGAAATCATGAACATGGGAAATGACCCCAATAGTCGTCTCCCAAAGTTACATGACCATACGACTTCGTGAGTGAAAGAAATAAATATTCTACGATCTTATGATACGTAAAATGCGGGTCGTTACAGGAAGTATCTGTTGGTAAAGGGTCGCAACCTTTCCAACAGTCACAGCCATTGCAATTCAAACAGGAGCGCCAATTCCTGAAAATATGCCTCTTCACCGCTTATGTAAAGGCCTGCGAAAATCAAATCAAAACTACTAATTTCTGCTCTTCTCTCCTCTTGTTCTCCATCCTCCATTGCTCTATTCTGCAGATAAATACCTACCTTGCGTTCGCCGTCGCTCTGCGATTGTAGCGCAACATCGTAGAGTAAGGTCCGTTTCACGTTGGGAGGCGAATTGCTGATCATCTCCTCTACGTCAATGGGAGAGCAATACTGCTTTAAGGGAACAGTATCGACTACTGTACTCGGACAAACTACACGCAGGCGGACTGTAATCAAACGGTACTGTCCACCTTCTTCTTCTCCTATAATATAGTACTGTACACTATACTGATTTGCAATTACTCGAATAGTAATTGTTGTTTGCCTTGCTTTTGCTTTGCTGGTTCTGATTTACTTAGAACAACACTACTGTGGTTGGTGAATGATGCGTGATGAGGTGGTGATCTGGACCGATGAATTTAGGATATGGTTGAAGCAACGAATGAATGTGGGATTGTTGGTATTTGGTGTTTGTGAGTAGTTGTAGGAAGTGTGTAAAGGGTGTATATGGTCTATAGTGAAGTAACAAAGGGAGGAGGATGTTGTATGGCTGTTGAGGCTTAGGACTGAAGCTCGGCAGTTTGGTAATTTAAACGGAAGTGGATGGAGTAGTTTGCTTGAACTGGTGGAGATAGTATGGAGTTTGTAGTCAGGCAAGGGGATGAAAATGGGGTTTGAATGTGTAGTCAGTTAACCACTTTGAGGAAGTTGGTGTGCAGTATGGTGAAATGTCGATGGTTGTTGATTGTGGTTTAAGGGGAGGTCTGAGTTTGTTGATGGTGGAGATGGTAGGTGTAACGTCTCGCATTTTTGTCGGTTGGTATTTGAATATTTAAATCAGTTTAAATATTGAATTTGTAATATAAGTGGATTTATATATTAATTAAAAAGAAGTTGAACGTATATAAATATATATTAATCATAATCGAGCTCAGAACAACCCTGCAGTACATAATTTAACGTTCTGAACTTCAACTGAGTGTACCGGACTCGTTTTGAATCGGATTCCTTCGAAACGAGAAACGTTGGAATCTGTTGAGCTGTATCTTTCTAACAGAAGTGAAAAATCAAGATTTCGGTGTATAGATTGCAAGATATGTCCAAATCAAATATTCGAAAAGTCGCTGTAGAAGCATATATCGACCGTAACGGTTATTTGAATATAACTTGATATAGGTTGAAAATCTGGACAAGGTTCTTTTGAGGCGCAGCAATAATTTAATTTTTAGAATTTTACTGTAATTTTTAATTAATTAAATATGCAACTTTTTATTTGGGGTATTGTGCACCCTGTATCGGTATTTCGGGGTTTCACAGAATGAGTTCAACTACCGGTATTAATATATTTTTGGGATCGGGACACCTCGCTGGACACGGCCGTATTCTTATTTCTATCAATAGCGGCTCAGATATGAATATAATTTACGTAATGCAATCTAGATATATCGTGCTACCCAAAGATTTGAAGACTTACAAACTAAGGAAAACATAAACTACAAAACCGAGGCCTGACCTATTCTCTAAGAAGATAGTAGACACACAGACCATACATTCAAATTTAGGCAACCATACCCTATGTGGCAACCATACCCTATGTATGAAAAGACGCAGACAACACATGAGAATTAAATAAAAACCTATAACCTACCCCTAAAACTAAATCCGTAAGAAATATAGCACATGCACGTCACTTTCAAGTGGTATACCTAGGCAACGTAGGAGCATGTCATCTCTGCCAACACACTTCAGCAGTCAATTCATCTCATGTCGCGCATTTACTGGAAGCATGGTTTGAGAGAAAAAGTCCGATGGCCTAATGTGGATAGCCTTACTGCCTTAACCAATAATAATAAACAAGTATATTCTTTTCTACATATTATATAAACACACAGTCGTCTTCTCCTCGATGGAACCAAAAAACAAAGCCATCTCCATTTTCATTTCACCAAGCAAACCCGCGTAGTTGAATTAAAATACCATGTCTTCCTTTATATCTTTTCTTCTATTTCTTCTAAAGCGTGAGCTCGAGTTGTTCTTTTCACAAGCGCTGGGACTAGAGACGATGTGAGTACGGACCTGGAAATAGTGAAAGGAAGACTTGGTTGCAGGAATGAAGATCAGAAGGGCATGCATGGAGTACTGTGTGGCGTGAGTACTGTTAGTACTTTAGGAGTATAGGAAGTTACGGTTTAAATTGGGTTGAAATGTTGGACGTGGGAACTGTGAAGCAAAGGGGAGTTAGCAGTTGCATGTGTGATGTTGTGAACGTGGCAGTCAGGCGTGAGACAGGTAGGAAGATTTGGAGCTCGAGCTGCCATGGTTCCAGGAAGGAAGTACACGCGGGAAAGCATATTGCGTATGGAACTGAAGTAAAGTTGTTCCCAAATAGTTGGGTTCGAACTCCGGTAAAGTGTGGCATGCAGGGAAGTCTGGGTTCTTGTTTGGTTCGCTGGAACAGCAGCTCAAGCTAGAGAACGCGAGTGAGAAGAAGGATCGGGCTTTGCGAAGTGTGTTTCGGAGTTTATGCTGATGGACCGAGAGCAGTTGAAGCTTGAAAGGGTGGCGTTGATTTAAATATGCATGGATGGAAGATCAGTGGTCTTACTGTTAAAGGAAGCGGTTTGTTTTGAGTTTATTTCAAGTTATATTGCCATACGAGAAGCAACAGGGAAGCAAATGAATAGAAATAAATTGTTGTGGATGGGGAGCATGTGCGTGTGGATGAGAGGAACTGGGACAGTGTAAAGACGGTAAAGGAACAATGCACTCATATGGGTTATAAGTAGGAAAATGGGGCAGTTCAACTCGGAAGAGAACGAGACGGAAGGTACGGTGAGTATGATGGTGTGTGCTTCAGGTCACGATTTGACAAAGAAAAAGAAGGCGATTCGTCGAGTTGAATGAATGAACAATGGTCTGGGTTTGCAGGTGTGTAAACAGGGGTTTGAACAAGTAACAGGGTGTTCGAGATTTGCCATCAGAGAAAATCTGGAGTTGGCAGTTTTAAACTGGCTTCAAGGAGCGCGGATGAGCATGGAGGGAGCTGTGCACAGGAATCGGTAAGGGGAAGTGACGCTAATATCTGAAATGGAGTTTGTGGCTTGAAAGGTTACAAGTTGGCGGGCGTGTTATATGTGACAGGCGGTGGTGTACAAAGAAAAAAAAAGAGTTGGGTCTACAACTTTTTGCGTGTTATGGAAAAGAGTGACAGTTTTGTTGGATGGTCTACTGTGGCATGGAGTAGGAGATACTGCTGTGTTATTATATGGAAAATAAACTATATATGTGGGTGTGTGAGGAACATGTACATACGTGAGTGTCAGACAGTACCTGTGGAACTGAAGTGAAGTTGTTCCCGCATTGGATGGGTCGAGCCTGTCAGGGACTAAAAGGAGGTGGCGTGACAGTTAACAGTATGGAAATGCAGTTAAATATGGAGAAGGAACACTGTAAGGGGGTTGATTTACTTCGCTTTGGGATGATATGAATTCAAATTGCAAACGGCCTGTAATGTTGAAATCGCATGATCGCAGACTGCACTGGAGTCTATCCGGACGCAAATCGTTATTTAACGGTTAACGCGCCAAGGTGAGTAAAATCACTAACTCTGATTTATTTAAAATATTTTACTATATTTTAATGTTGTTTGAATGCTGTGTGATGGTCGATTAGGTAGATTACAGTTAAACTGGTTAAATATTATATACCGTTACATATGCACACATCATCGGTTGGACACTGATTCCATCGATTAGAATATCCCCTAGTTTAGAGTTAGTGTAAATTGTGTTGATTGACATCTGTGGATGCGGAAACCGGTTGGAGGAATCCGACCGGATTCCTCGATATTTATATGTACTATTTGTTGTGTATGCATTGTTTGAACCCGAATTATATTTAAAACCCCATGTGAATATTGATGTTGAACGGAAATTCAACATCTGTTTCGATAAAATCAATAAACGATATCAATTAAGAAGGTGGCATCAGTCGATCATAAAACCGTCGTTTTGTTAAGAAGTTGATTGGCCGTCAGGCAAATCAACGAAGTTAATTATAAAAGTTATGTTTTTATAATTAAAGCGAAGTTTTAAATTTTAATAGAAGTTCTATTATAAACCAGTATTTTAGAGTTCGTTTTTATAAAGCAAATAAAAGCGATTGTTGACATTTAAACAAGTTTATAAAGTAAAAACTATCCGACGATTAAATATTTGGATAATTATATTTAAGATAAATAATTTAGAGATATCATTAGATTAATTAGATTAATCTAATGTTAAGAAGTAATTAAAATCAGTTAATGAATTTACTGATGGAAATAAGTTGATTTAATCAACTGTTATTTGGGAACATGATTATTAGATTAATTGGTCTTTAATTAATCTAATGAAAACAAGTTAGAAATAAGTTTATCGAAAATAATGAGAGTTAATTACCATTTAAGAAGTTATAGATAAGAACTGGGAAATGGAGAAAGCAAAGAGTTAATGTTTAAATTAAATATTCATAAACCACAGAGATTCCAAAGTAAGAATATGGTGTTGTAAAACCATATTCCAAAATACAACAAGGAAATACGATTTAATAAATATATTAAGTAATAAGGAATTTGAATACAGACTTGTATCGGTTCTAAGGTAAGAACGTTGTCGATCAAGGTCTGAGAGGTAAATAAAATACCCCAACTTGAACGGCTTCGCTATTACCGAGGAACGATATCAGTTTGTAACGGAAAGAGATGTCAAGATTTTTGTAACAGAAAGAGATGTCAAGATTTTTGTAACGGAAAGAGATGTCAAGATTTTTGTAACGGAAAGAGATGTCAAGATTTTTGTAACAGAAAGAGATGTCAAGATTTTTGTGACGGAAATAGATGTCAAGATTAGTATAAAAGGAATATGGCGGCGTATGCAAGTCTTAGAATTATAGCGATAAAATAACGCTGTTGATAAGATAAGTGTGACTGTTATGTCAAGATTAGTTATAACAAAGAATATTACAGCGTATGACAAGTTGAACTATAGCAATAAAATAACGCTGTTGATAAGGTAAGTGTGACTGTAATTAGTTATAAGGAGAATATTACAGCGTATGACAAGTTTAGAACTATAGCGACAAATTAACTGCTGTTGATTTGACTTAAGCATGACTTTTATATATAGCAGCACTTCCTAGGGAATGTAACAGTTTGGTTTGAAATCCACTTATTCTAGAGTAATAAGTAATGACGTTTGTTCAAGGAAATATAAGAAAGAGTTTAGAAAAAGAATTGGGGAATCGTATTAGAAACTGATGACAGCATTTCGATGTTCGAAATGTGATTAGAATTAAACCGTTAGGATTTGTAACTAGAATTCGACGATGTCGAATGTATTAAAAGTAAATTATTTTTAGGAATTATAATCTGATAGGATAATTAACATTTAGTTTTAAACAAATAAATGTTAATAGGATAAGAATCAATATTTAGTTATCAACTGGATATTGATAAGAAGTTGACTTAGAGAACAGAGTTTATAAAGTGGATTGTGAATATAAAGTATGAAAGAGATTTCGGTAAACGAGATAATGTTATTGATTTTCTAAATAAAGAGTTATTTGATAAAGGTATTCAGATTTCTATAACAGGAATGGTATTCACATTTTTAAGTGAATTATGTTTTAAAAGTAAACGGTTGGCCGATTAAAATATTTATAATGAAATTGGAAATATTTTCCAATGAAGATAGGGTATACGATCCAAGTGTAGAAACCAAGGAATGTGAAAAGAATGAAAATGCTTCGAACGTTAATAACGTATGTTTCTGGAACATGAAAGAATAAGAGTTTATAATAACTGGAAATGTTTTCTAAGAAGTATGAAAAGGTTAAAACGGGATTTGAGAAATATCTGGTAAGATATGGGGATTCGAATAATAAAGTCGAACGTTAAATAAAAAGTGCCCGTGATTGTGTGATGTTATTGTACATGGAATGAATGTTATTTTTACTTCGATAGTTAAATAACCGATTATCGAAGTGTTTGACCGTCGTTGTCAATACGGAGAGACCGGTTGGATATGTTATCTGAAAACCACTCCGTATAGACATAAGCACTACGAATTAGATATGCTGAAGATAATTGAAGACGGAGTTAAAAGCAAGGGTCGTCCAGTTCTAGAATGATGTTTATTTGTTTGTCCAGTCCCAGGACAACTTGTATGGATGAGTGTCTGACAGAGTATTTCCAACGGTCATGCCGTTGATTTTACGAACATACCAAGTTGGTGGGGAGAAGATAACTTCTCTTTATTCTACACCCAGTGTGCATTTGTGTAATCAATATGTGATTACGGATTTGACGATGTGGCATTCAAAGTGAATAGTGATCAGATGTTCTAAAGATAGTCGTAGCCTCTAGCCTCACAACCAGGAAGTAACAAAAGTTGGGCTAGGCAGCATGGCTAGTTGGGTCATCCCCAAGCAGGGTGTATTGTCACCGATCTAGAGAAAATTCATATTTATACTTCTTTTCGATTCTGTATCTTCGGATGACGGTTGGATGGCCTGCAACCGTGGTGGCAATATATTCGCGACACTCAAGCTAAATGAGTGAGCGGTCATGTGTGGCCGGGATGCAAGACGTTCTTGTTGAACCCTGAGTGTATCCCCTCTAGAGTACACTATTCAGAAGGTGCTCCCATACCTTGTTTGTTGAAATTCAATCTCCAATAAGTGCCCTGCGGTTTATGATTTTATACTATATATATGTGGAGCGTGAGATGCAAGCGTTCTGCTACTTGATGATTTAATTGAGTAGACATTATTATAATATCACTGAAGTTTGATATAAAAATATGTTGGGTTATAGTAAGGTAAAAACCGTCCATGTTTATGTGTGGGTTGGTCTTACTATTACCTTCTTGTTTGGAAAAGGATTTTCAAAGTTAAACAGTATGGTTGGAATTTACTCACACCAGTCCCATGACTGACCCAAAGTTTATTTTGTTTGTTTTCCCTAAACTCTTGGGTGCCCAAATTTGTACGGGCAGTCAAGTGTTTCAGGCTTTGCAGATTCACTTGGAGGAGCTCAAAAGCAGGAAGCTTCACCATTAGTTATGTAGAGTTATTTCCGCTGTGATATGATGTATTGTACTCTGATAATGGTATGTATATACAATACAGTTTTGTATTCAAAGTTATGTTATATAATACATCTTATTTTGTTCCACTGCGAGTTTCGTGTTACTCTGATTCTGTTCAGTTGTGATCTTCTTCTTCTTCTATTCTATTAGTTCTATCTTTTCTTTCTCACCCTCTAAATTCTTCTATTAATGTCCTGGTGTTTTCGATGCTTGAATAGTCAACAGTGTGTTTTTATGTTGATTTTCTGGGTCGAAAATCACATCCATTACAGATGGTATCAGAGCTGAAGGTTAAGTGATTACCTTGGCTCTGTGGCGTAACTCAATAGAGATGGAGTTAGTAATACTCTAGATTGAGTTTGAGTGTATGTATACGAGTGAACGTATTTGCAGATTTATATAAAACTGTTTTATATTGTGTTGACTGGTCAGTCGAGTGGTTTATGAATTCTGGTCGAAACAGTAGTGCAAACTGGATCGATAGGTGTTTCTAAAACCTCGAACAGAGTAATTCGACACGGTATGTTTTTAAAAGAGGGTAGATGAAATAATTTTACCCAAATTATATTTTGATATAAAGGAGTATATATCTTGAGATTATTATAGTGTTGATCATCATTATGACCAAATAAGATCTATAATTGAGTTGGTTATATAAATAACCAATCGAAATATTATATAAGTATAATATGCAAAATCAGACAAACTGAATCTGAAGTTACAACTAGAATTGAAATAAAACTCTAAAAATTTGGAAAAGAGTTGGAAATAATATTTGGATTAAATATATGGAAATTTTAAGATCCTGGGTGAATTTAGAAATGTTTTCTAAACGTTGTATATTTTGTAGGGATTTCAAAATGAAAATGTTTGTAATTGTTTTCCAAGTGCTGTGAAAGATATTTTGAAGTCAAATTCAAAATGAAAGTGTTGTAAAAATAAATTTTGAAAGTGATATAGTATTGAACTCACTTCGACCACTGGAAAATAATTCTGATAATGCTGGCCACATCATCAGTGTCATTTTAGAGTTTCAGAGTGACGGATTACTACCAAAGATTTTATTTTTGAATTATTGTGAGGAAACAAGTTGCTAGAAATTCAAATGTTTTGAATTACCATTATTATATGCAAATATATGATTTCGAACTGATTTGAAAAATCCCAGGAATTTGAACTCTGAAATAAAGGATTTAACTTATGGAGTTGAAATGGTAAAAGTGAAACTTAAAACTAAGTTAAATAAATTTTGAATTGAATTGAAGACAGTTAAGAAAAAAAAATCGTGTTGGAGTAGAAATTAATTTGATGAAGGAACTGAATTTGTGAAATAAGAGTTTGAATAGAACTTAACTTGGTTGAAGAATTGGACTCAGATAGATAAAAGTTTGAAACCAAGAATGAAACGGGAGTTTGAAATGGTGTCGGCTTGGATATAAGTGAATTGGGTTTGAAGATAAATTGATTGAAGATCGGTTGGAAATGTTTGATATATGCTAGTTTAATAACAGATGGCAGAGATAGAGTTGAATGCCCAACAGAGATGGTACACGTTTATATACGAGTATGAGATTTTTTATGAGTCAGTTTGGGCAAGCCGTTTGGCTGTTTGATTTTCTTTTGGATTGAAGAAGACCCGGAGTGGCAAGTTGTTGTAGTACCGAGTGAGCCGTGCAGAGGAGATGCTGGCGAGATTCTCTAAAAATTTAAGCTGTTAGGAAATTTTCAGAAATTTTGAAAATATTCGAAATAATAAGGAATTAATATTTTAATTGGAAATAATCAGTTCAGTGGAAACTGGAATTATGAAGTAAACCAAAAAGATTTTTAACCATGTTATAACAGATATTGTAGCATTTTCCCTATCTTAGCAATTTCGAGGACGAAATTATTTTAAGGGGGAAGGTCTGTAACGTCTCGCATTTTTGCCGGTTGGTATTTGAATATTTAAATCAGTTTAAATATTGAATTTGTAATATAAGTGGATTTATATATTAATTAAAAAGAAGTTGAACGTATATAAATATATATTAATCATAATCGAGCTCAGAACAACCCTGCAGTTCATAATTTAACGTTCTGAACTTCAACTGAGTGTACCGGACTCGTTTTGAATCGGATTCCTTCGAAACGAGAAACGTTGGAATCTGTTGAGCTGTATCTTTCTAACAGAAGTGAAAAATCAAGATTTCGGTGTATAGATTGCAAGATATGTCCAAATCAAATATTCGAAAAGTCGCTGTAGAAGCATATATCGACCGTAACGGTTATTTGAATATAACTTGATATAGGTTGAAAATCTGGACAAGGTTCTTTTGAGGCGCAGCAATAATTTAATTTTTAGAATTTTACTGTAATTTTTAATTAATTAAATATGCAACTTTTTATTTGGGGTATTGTGCACCCTGTATCGGTATTTCGGGGTTTCACAGAATGAGTTCAACTACCGGTATTAATATATTTTTGGGATCGGGACACCTCGCTGGACACGGCCGTATTCTTATTTCTGTCAATAGCGGCTCAGATATGAATATAATTTACGTAATGCAATCTAGATATATCGTGCTACCCAAAGATTTGAAGACTTACAAACTAAGGAAAACATAAACTACAAAACCGAGGCCTGACCTATTCTCTAAGAAGATAGTAGACACACAGACCATACATTCAAATTTAGGCAACCATACCCTATGTGGCAACCATACCCTATGTATGAAAAGACGCAGACAACACATGAGAATTAAATAAAAACCTATAACCTACCCCTAAAACTAAATCCGTAAGAAATATAGCACATGCACGTCACTTTCAAGTGGTATACCTAGGCAACGTAGGAGCATGTCATCTCTGCCAACACACTTCAGCAGTCAATTCATCTCATGTCGCGCATTTACTGGAAGCATGGTTTGAGAGAAAAAGTCCGATGGCCTAATGTGGATAGCCTTACTGCCTTAACCAATAATAATAAACAAGTATATTCTTTTCTACATATTATATAAACACACAGTCGTCTTCTCCTCGATGGAACCAAAAAACAAAGCCATCTCCATTTTCATTTCACCAAGCAAACCCGCGTAGTTGAATTAAAATACCATGTCTTCCTTTATATCTTTTCTTCTATTTCTTCTAAAGCGTGAGCTCGAGTTGTTCTTTTCACAAGCGCTGGGACTAGAGACGATGTGAGTACGGACCTGGAAATAGTGAAAGGAAGACTTGGTTGCAGGAATGAAGATCAGAAGGGCATGCATGGAGTACTGTGTGGCGTGAGTACTGTTAGTACTTTAGGAGTATAGGAAGTTACGGTTTAAATTGGGTTGAAATGTTGGACGTGGGAACTGTGAAGCAAAGGGGAGTTAGCAGTTGCATGTGTGATGTTGTGAACGTGGCAGTCAGGCGTGAGACAGGTAGGAAGATTTGGAGCTCGAGCTGCCATGGTTCCAGGAAGGAAGTACACGCGGGAAAGCATATTGCGTATGGAACTGAAGTAAAGTTGTTCCCAAATAGTTGGGTTCGAACTCCGGTAAAGTGTGGCATGCAGGGAAGTCTGGGTTCTTGTTTGGTTCGCTGGAACAGCAGCTCAAGCTAGAGAACGCGAGTGAGAAGAAGGATCGGGCTTTGCGAAGTGTGTTTCGGAGTTTATGCTGATGGACCGAGAGCAGTTGAAGCTTGAAAGGGTGGCGTTGATTTAAATATGCATGGATGGAAGATCAGTGGTCTTACTGTTAAAGGAAGCGGTTTGTTTTGAGTTTATTTCAAGTTATATTGCCATACGAGAAGCAACAGGGAAGCAAATGAATAGAAATAAATTGTTGTGGATGGGGAGCATGTGCGTGTGGATGAGAGGAACTGGGACAGTGTAAAGACGGTAAAGGAACAATGCACTCATATGGGTTATAAGTAGGAAAATGGGGCAGTTCAACTCGGAAGAGAACGAGACGGAAGGTACGGTGAGTATGATGGTGTGTGCTTCAGGTCACGATTTGACAAAGAAAAAGAAGGCGATTCGTCGAGTTGAATGAATGAACAATGGTCTGGGTTTGCAGGTGTGTAAACAGGGGTTTGAACAAGTAACAGGGTGTTCGAGATTTGCCATCAGAGAAAATCTGGAGTTGGCAGTTTTAAACTGGCTTCAAGGAGCGCGGATGAGCATGGAGGGAGCTGTGCACAGGAATCGGTAAGGGGAAGTGACGCTAATATCTGAAATGGAGTTTGTGGCTTGAAAGGTTACAAGTTGGCGGGCGTGTTATATGTGACAGGCGGTGGTGTACAAAGAAAAAAAAAGAGTTGGGTCTACAACTTTTTGCGTGTTATGGAAAAGAGTGACAGTTTTGTTGGATGGTCTACTGTGGCATGGAGTAGGAGATACTGCTGTGTTATTATATGGAAAATAAACTATATATGTGGGTGTGTGAGGAACATGTACATACGTGAGTGTCAGACAGTACCTGTGGAACTGAAGTGAAGTTGTTCCCGCATTGGATGGGTCGAGCCTGTCAGGGACTAAAAGGAGGTGGCGTGACAGTTAACAGTATGGAAATGCAGTTAAATATGGAGAAGGAACACTGTAAGGGGGTTGATTTACTTCGCTTTGGGATGATATGAATTCAAATTGCAAACGGCCTGTAATGTTGAAATCGCATGATCGCAGACTGCACTGGAGTCTATCCGGACGCAAATCGTTATTTAACGGTTAACGCGCCAAGGTGAGTAAAATCACTAACTCTGATTTATTTAAAATATTTTACTATATTTTAATGTTGTTTGAATGCTGTGTGATGGTCGATTAGGTAGATTACAGTTAAACTGGTTAAATATTATATACCGTTACATATGCACACATCATCGGTTGGACACTGATTCCATCGATTAGAATATCCCCTAGTTTAGAGTTAGTGTAAATTGTGTTGACTGACATCTGTGGATGCGGAAACCGGTTGGAGGAATCCGACCGGATTCCTCGATATTTATATGTACTATTTGTTGTGTATGCATTGTTTGAACCCGAATTATATTTAAAACCCCATGTGAATATTGATGTTGAACGGAAATTCAACATCTGTTTCGATAAAATCAATAAACGATATCGATTAAGAAGGTGGCATCAGTCGATCATAAAACCGTCGTTTTGTTAAGAAGTTGATTGGCCGTCAGGCAAATCAACGAAGTTAATTATAAAAGTTATGTTTTTATAATTAAAGCGAAGTTTTAAATTTTAATAGAAGTTCTATTATAAACCAGTATTTTAGAGTTCGTTTTTATAAAGCAAATAAAAGCGATTGTTGACATTTAAACAAGTTTATAAAGTAAAAACTATCCGACGATTAAATATTTGGATAATTATATTTAAGATAAATAATTTAGAGATATCATTAGATTAATTAGATTAATCTAATGTTAAGAAGTAATTAAAATCAGTTAATGAATTTACTGATGGAAATAAGTTGATTTAATCAACTGTTATTTGGGAACATGATTATTAGATTAATTGGTCTTTAATTAATCTAATGAAAACAAGTTAGAAATAAGTTTATCGAAAATAATGAGAGTTAATTACCATTTAAGAAGTTATAGATAAGAACTGGGAAATGGAGAAAGCAAAGAGTTAATGTTTAAATTAAATATTCATAAACCACAGAGATTCCAAAGTAAGAATATGGTGTTGTAAAACCATATTCCAAAATACAACAAGGAAATACGATTTAATAAATATATTAAGTAATAAGGAATTTGAATACAGACTTGTATCGGTTCTAAGGTAAGAACGTTGTCGATCAAGGTCTGAGAGGTAAATAAAATACCCCAACTTGAACGGCTTCGCTATTACCGAGGAACGATATCAGTTTGTAACGGAAAGAGATGTCAAGATTTTTGTAACAGAAAGAGATGTCAAGATTTTTGTAACGGAAAGAGATGTCAAGATTTTTGTAACGGAAAGAGATGTCAAGATTTTTGTAACAGAAAGAGATGTCAAGATTTTTGTGACGGAAATAGATGTCAAGATTAGTATAAAAGGAATATGGCGGCGTATGCAAGTCTTAGAATTATAGCGATAAAATAACGCTGTTGATAAGATAAGTGTGACTGTTATGTCAAGATTAGTTATAACAAAGAATATTACAGCGTATGACAAGTTGAACTATAGCAATAAAATAACGCTGTTGATAAGGTAAGTGTGACTGTAATTAGTTATAAGGAGAATATTACAGCGTATGACAAGTTTAGAACTATAGCGACAAATTAACTGCTGTTGATTTGACTTAAGCATGACTTTTATATATAGCAGCACTTCCTAGGGAATGTAACAGTTTGGTTTGAAATCCACTTATTCTAGAGTAATAAGTAATGACGTTTGTTCAAGGAAATATAAGAAAGAGTTTAGAAAAAGAATTGGGGAATCGTATTAGAAACTGATGACAGCATTTCGATGTTCGAAATGTGATTAGAATTAAACCGTTAGGATTTGTAACTAGAATTCGACGATGTCGAATGTATTAAAAGTAAATTATTTTTAGGAATTATAATCTGATAGGATAATTAACATTTAGTTTTAAACAAATAAATGTTAATAGGATAAGAATCAATATTTAGTTATCAACTGGATATTGATAAGAAGTTGACTTAGAGAACAGAGTTTATAAAGTGGATTGTGAATATAAAGTATGAAAGAGATTTCGGTAAACGAGATAATGTTATTGATTTTCTAAATAAAGAGTTATTTGATAAAGGTATTCAGATTTCTATAACAGGAATGGTATTCACATTTTTAAGTGAATTATGTTTTAAAAGTAAACGGTTGGCCGATTAAAATATTTATAATGAAATTGGAAATATTTTCCAATGAAGATAGGGTATACGATCCAAGTGTAGAAACCAAGGAATGTGAAAAGAATGAAAATGCTTCGAACGTTAATAACGTATGTTTCTGGAACATGAAAGAATAAGAGTTTATAATAACTGGAAATGTTTTCTAAGAAGTATGAAAAGGATAAAACGGGATTTGAGAAATATCTGGTAAGATATGGGGATTCGAATAATAAAGTCGAACGTTAAATAAAAAGTGCCCGTGATTGTGTGATGTTATTGTACATGGAATGAATGTTATTTTTACTTCGATAGTTAAATAACCGATTATCGAAGTGTTTGACCGTCGTTGTCAATACGGAGAGACCGGTTGGATATGTTATCTGAAAACCACTCCGTATAGACATAAGCACTACGAATTAGATATGCTGAAGATAATTGAAGACGGAGTTAAAAGCAAGGGTCGTCCAGTTCTAGAATGATGTTTATTTGTTTGTCCAGTCCCAGGACAACTTGTATGGACGAGTGTCTGACAGAGTATTTCCAACGGTCATGCCGTTGATTTTACGAACATACCAAGTTGGTGGGGAGAAGATAACTTCTCTTTATTCTACACCCAGTGTGCATTTGTGTAATCAATATGTGATTACGGATTTGACAATGTGGCATTCAAAGTGAATAGTGATCAGATGTTCTAAAGATAGTCGTAGCCTCTAGCCTCACAACCAGGAAGTAACAAAAGTTGGGCTAGGCAGCATGGCTAGTTGGGTCATCCCCAAGCAGGGTGTATTGTCACCGATCTAGAGAAAATTCATATTTATACTTCTTTTCGATTCTGTATCTTCGGATGACGGTTGGATGGCCTGCAACCGTGGTGGCAATATATTCGCGACACTCAAGCTAAATGAGTGAGCGGTCATGTGTGGCCGGGATGCAAGACGTTCTTGTTGAACCCTGAGTGTATCCCTCTATAGTACACTATTCAGAAGGTGCTCCCATACCTTGTTTGTTGAAATTCAATCTCCAATAAGTGCCCTGCGGTTTATGATTTTATACTATATATATGTGGAGCGTGAGATGCAAGCGTTCTGCTACTTGATGATTTAATTGAGTAGACATTATTATAATATCACTTAAGTTTGATATAAAAATATGTTGGGTTATAGTAAGGTAAAAACCGTCCATGTTTATGTGTGGGTTGGTCTTACTATTACCTTCTTGTTTGGAAAAGGATTTTCAAAGTTAAACAGTATGGTTGGAATTTACTCACACCAGTCCCATGACTGACCCAAAGTTTATTTTGTTTGTTTTCCCTAAACTCTTGGGTGCCCAAATTTGTACGGGCAGTCAAGTGTTTCAGGCTTTGCAGATTCACTTGGAGGAGCTCAAAAGCAGGAAGCTTCACCATTAGTTATGTAGAGTTATTTCCGCTGTGATATGATGTATTGTACTCTGATAATGGTATGTATATACAATACAGTTTTGTATTCAAAGTTATGTTATATAATACATCTTATTTTGTTCCACTGCGAGTTTCGTGTTACTCTGATTCTGTTCAGTTGTGATCTTCTTCTTCTTCTATTCTATTAGTTCTATCTTTTCTTTCTCACCCTCTAAATTCTTCTATTAATGTCCTGGTGTTTTCGATGCTTGAATAGTCAACAGTGTGTTTTTATGTTGATTTTCTGGGTCGAAAATCACATCCATTACAGTAGGCCTGGCGGTGGGTGTGACAGCCCGTCCCGCACCAGCCTGTATTTCCTTCGAAAGTGCGCTGTACACATGCCCAGCTAGCACAGAACGGTCGTCAGAAGAAAAGAAAGAAGAGAATGAACTAATCAAGGGACCTGTAGAATGTCTCACAACGCATGGGATAAAATATAATAATAACATACTTGACATAAAACAGGCGAGACAGTACATAAGCTGATAACTAAAATCAACATCAATCATCAGAGCAGCGGGAATCCATATACAGCTTATTACAATTTTCCAAATTTACTGTCTCTAAACAAAAGAAAGCTAAAGTAGAAGATACACCAACAATGCCCAAGCAGTGATCTTCAACAACACAGGGAGAATATTATGTATATAGTACGTGGCAGCCTCCTGCTCGTCTCCGGATCATCTACCCGTGTATCACCAGCTAACCTGTCTCTAGTCTGCTCGTGTGAGCACCCAGAGTAATAAGAAGAGACATAAAACTCTGGGTCAGACATAAAGCCTGGTATGAGCGATAAGCATCTAAACAGAGTAATAACAGGTATACTAAACCATACCTGAACCTGGACCTGCAACCAAAGAGTTAGTACCACATACCGTATAATACTCCAAGGTGCCATAATAAATAGTATAAGAATACGGGGGTGGGGTGTGCATGTCACAATGATAGCAAACAAATCATCCATAGCAACCATCCTCACATCTCTCACTCAGTGCGTAAAGCGTACGACATCTACCACTTTGGAACACTAGACAAAACTGAGGCAACGACGAATCCCGACTTGTAGAGACCCTACTATGACCAAGCCAAACACTTGGAGTCATGACCAAACATTTCAATGACCCACTTCATTGATCATAGCCCTTGGTTCTACCGATGCCATAATGGCCCTGAATCCGCCTTCGTACCTCCTACCATAGTGGTCCAAAGCTATAGACGTCGATAACTCCTTGGCACGCGTCCCGCAGCAAAGCCCAACCATGAAGCGAACTCATTGATTCCCATCTAAATCTTGAGCTCTAACTTCTCATCTGGACTTCCTTTGCATCTCGGGTTTTGATCGAATTGGAGTGGGTCTTCAGAAGAGTTGACGTGCAGTAACAGTCCTAGAACTCGGTTCGGTTCGGTAGCGTCGGTTCGGGTCGGTCCTCCATCCTTGTCATCTTCCATTCGATTCGGGTCGGGTGCTTCACTCCGGGTCGGGTCGGTGTCCTCCTCTGGGTCGGGTCGGTGTCCTCCTCTGGGTCGGGTCGGAGCGCTGTCCTCCTCCAGCTCATGCTCCTTCTCCAATCAGCTCCCTCGTTCCCATCTACTCCGATCCGATCCGATCACTTCACCTTACTCTAGTCTTCTTGAGCCGATCCGATCTGACTTCCATTACCCTTCCGATCCGATCCCCCTTGTTCACTCCAACTCTAAGGAAACGGCCTTCCTTTTTGCCAAGTCTTCTATGTGCCAAACTCCGGTTCGGTTCGGTAGCGTCGGTTCACATATCCGATCCGAGCCCCCCATCCGATCCGATCCGAAGCCCTGCACAACTTTCTGCAACTTTTTCCAGCAACTTGTTTACGTCATTCGACGACGTTTTTGACAAATCTAACTATTATAATCAATCACAATTCATGTCAAATAGTCATAACAACATAGCAAACTAACCACAAACACCAAAACAATGAATTCATATGTCAAAATGGATCAAATGTGCCCAAAACCTCACATTTTCCTATAATCCTTCTTAATCATTTTTAAGCATATACTTAGTAAAACTTAATCAAATCGTCTAAATTTTCTAACAGAGGCATGAAACATTATTTAAGAATTTCTAAACATTTTTCCAGAATTTATTAGTGTATAAATTCGCCAATCTTCACTAATTACCCTTAATTAACTGTAATTAGTGTCAAAACGATGTTATCACTCACCTTGGCCACAAATGAAACACCAAATCTGAAGTATCCTCTGTTTGGGTCGAATTCCTATGTATAGCAGCAGCTCCAACCTTGCTTTGTTGCTATTTGGCCTTGTTTTGATGTAGTTTAGGCTTAATCTTCGCTAAAAATGTGTTTTGGGGTGATTTTAGAGGATGGAAGCCATTACCAAGGTCTCAAGAAGGTTTGTGGCGGCTCAAAACTGAAATGAAAGTGATAACTTAACCCTAATCAGTCCTCCTATACCTCTAAACCCGAAATTCCCCTGTGGGCCTAGCTGCTAATCACCCGGTTAAGCCCAATTAAGCTGTTTTTCACCATCTGCAACTTGTTTCAGCCATATCTCCCAAACGGTAAGTCCGTTTGGCTAATGTGACCACTCTACGGAAAGAGAAACCATCATCCGAAGCCAATGGAAGTGGTTTCAGGTCAAAATTCCTTTCCAGTCAAAAGTTATGGCCAAAACAGTGATAACTAGGGGTAAAATGGTCATTTAAAAATCGAGAAAAATCATGAACATGGGAAATGACCCCAATAGTCGTCTCCCAAAGTTACATGACCATACGACTTCGTATGTGACAGAAATAAATATTCTACGATCCTATGATGCGTAGAATGCGGGTCGTTACACTCTCCCCCCCTTAAGAAATTTCGTCCCCGAAATTCCTTAACCCAAAACAAAGGATCCCGCATGCCTAACAACCATATAGAACAATCAATCATGCAAAACAAGCGAACAAGCCTATCCTAGCATGCGGAAAACTAAATCGAAGTCAAAATCTTACCAGGCAAAGAGTTCCGGATAAGTCTTCCTAATGTTCTCCTCTGTCTCCCAAGTACAATCATTCTCGTCCTCGCTCCACTGTACCTTGACTAGCTTCACCGCCTTCCTTCGAAGTTGCTTCATGTCGTGCGCGACAATACGGGCCGACTTGCGGTTCCCAACCGCCTCGGGTTCTACTTCGAAGTCCTCTAACTGATCAGGTGAAATAGTCATATCTGAGTCGTGAACGAACTTCCTTAGTTGGGAAACATGAAATACGTTGTGAACTCCTGCCATCTTCTCTGGTAAGTCAATTCTATATGCCAAATTCCCGACTAGCTCAAGAACAGGGAATGGGCCAACAAATCGTGGTGCCAACTTGCCCCTCCTGCCAAATCGTGCTACGCTCTTCAACGGAGAAATCTTGACAAACACCAAGTCGCCAACGGAGAATTTTAAGTCTCTTCTCCTCTTATCAGCATAACTCTTCTGTCTATCTTGGGCAGCCTTCATTCGTTGTTGAATGGTCTTGATCTTATCTGAGGTCTCTCTCACCACATCTGGTCCAAGCACAAACTTCTCGCCAGTCTCTATCCAACATGATGGTGAGTTGCACGGTCTTCCGTACAAAGCTTCAAACGGAGCCATACCGATACTGGATTGGTAGCTATTATTATATGCAAACTCTACTAGATGCAAATGGTCATCCCATGATCCACCAAAATCCAATATACATGCTCTCAAGAGATCTTCCAAAATACGATTCACCCTTTCCGTCTGACCGTCGGTCTGAGGATGATATGCGGTACTGAGATGTAACTCTGACCCTAGAGCCTCTTGTAAGCTCTTCCAAAACCCACTAGTAAACAACGGGTCTCGGTCGCTCACAATGCCTTTAGGTACTCCATGAAATCTCACTACCCACTTCATATACAATTCTGCTAACTTAGCCGCCGTTCTGGTCGATTTGACTGGTATAAACCTTGCACTTTTGGTCAGTCGATCTACAATTACCCAAATGCTGTCATATCCCGATCTAGTCCTTGGTAAACCATCGATGAAATCCATCGAGACTTGCTCCCATTTCCATTCGGGAATTTCTAATGGCTGTAACAATCCACTAGGCTTCTTTTGCTCGGCTTTAACTAGCTGGCAATTCATGCATTTGGATATAAACTTCCCAACGTCTCTTTTCATTCCTTCCCAGTAGTAAGTCTGTTTCATGTCTCTATACATCTTATTACCACCGGGGTGTATAGTCAGTTTTGAGTGATGACATTCTCTAAGCACTTCATCCCTCAATCCATTGACATTGGGTACAACAAGCTTTCCATTCTTTCTAAGCCATCTATCTCGATCAAGCCCATACTTGTTCATCTCCTCATCGATATCCATCTCTAACTTGGAGATGATTTCCAATAGGTTAGGGTCGTCCCTCTGACTTGAGCCGATCCGATCAATCAAAGTGGGTCTGATCGTCAAACTTGCTAATATTTATGGATCCAATTCGCACTTTGGTTTGAAATCAAACCCCGCGATAAACTCCAGTTGCTTCCATTCAAGGAACATAGCCCCTAAGCTGGCATGTCTTCTACTCAATGCATCAGCCACCGCATTGCCCTTTCCCGGTGTGTATGCGATGTCAAAATCATAGGAAGCTAAGAACTCTAACCATCTCTGCTGACGGAGATTCCAGTCTTTCTGAGAGAAGAGATACTTTAATGACTTATGATCTGTAAACAGCTCAAATCTTTCTCCCAAGAGATAGTGTCTCCACATCTTTAACGCGAACACGATTGCTGCCAATTCTAAATCATGGGTAGGGTATCTTCTCTCGTGCGGTTTCAATTGCCGACTTGCGTAAGCTACCACCCTACCGCCTTGCATCAATACAGCACCCAGTCCGGTACCACAGGCATCCGTGTATACCGTCATCTCTTCATCCCCTTTAGGAATGACTAACACTGGTGCGCTTGTCAACTTGTCCTTGAGACTCTTGAATGCATTCTCGCACCTTTCATTCCAGACAAAAGCTTGATTCTTCTTTGTCAACTGAGTCAATGGTGCTGCTATCTTGGAGAAACCTTGGATAAACTTACGATAATATCCCGCTAACCCCAAGAAACTTCTTACATCAGTTGCATTCTTGGGCGTAGGCCAATCCTGTACCGTAGCCACCTTTGCCGGGTCCACGGCAATACCATTCTCTGATACAACATGGCCCAAGAACCTCACTTCCCTCCTCCAGAAGTGACACTTAGAAAACTTTGCTTTCAATTGGTGTTTCCTCAACACCTCCATCACTGTCCTCAAATGTTCCTTGTGTTCTTCCTCGTTCCTTGAGTAAACCAAAATATCATCCACGAACACAAGAACAGACTTATTCAACTGATCTCTGAATACCCTATTCATAAGATCCACAAAATATGCCGGGGCATTAGTCAGCCCAAATGGCATAACCAACCATTCATAAAATCCAGACGGCGTTCGAAATGCCGTTTTAGCTATACTCTCAGCTTCCACTCTAAGCTGATGAAAGCCTGTCGCGAGATCCAACTGGGAGAACACTCTCGCGCCACTCAACTGATCAAACAAATCATCTATCCGCGGGAGAGGATACTTATTCTTCCTCGTCACCTTGTTCAACTCGCGGTAGTCTACACACAAACGAAGGGAACCATCCGCCTTGGTAGCAAACACAACTGGTGCTCCCCATTCAGAAACACTTCTTCTGATAAATCCCTTCTTCAAAAGATCGCTGACTTGCACCTCGAGCTCCCGTTGCTCTCTTGGTGCCATACGACGAAGCGGCATCACTATAGGTCTGGAATCTTTTACCAAATCAATACGGAACTCAATCTCTCGGTGTGGTGGAAGTCCGGTCACTTCTTCGAAAACATCCGGATACTGGCCAACCACGGGCAAACCTGACAACTCACTATGCGGAATGTCGAGGGAGTTTAGAAAACTAGCCAATACCCCCTTACTGGGTAGACCACCAAACACTATCCTCCGCCCATCATCCGCTCTAGCTGTCACCAACAAGCCCTCACAGTCTACCACCACCCCATATCTTTGGAGCCAATCTACTCCCAAAATAATGCCAAACGCAGTAAAGCCCAAAATAAAGCAATCACAAACAAACTTGCATCCATGACTCGATAAGACCACGTTACGACAAATCATGCTAAGGTTAGTCGAACCACCAATCAGGTTCGTCACTACTAAAGGTCTATCGACAATCTCGGGCTCCAATCCCAACCTATCTACCAGGTCACTAGATATGAAAGAACTGGAAGCTCCGGTATCAAACAAAACTCTAACAGGAACATCATAAACAGAAAGCATACCTTGAATGACGACATTCTTTCCCTTCTCCGCCGCAGTTGGGGCATTCGACGAAGAAGGAATAGCATTAAGGGCATATGCTTTCACCATTTGCTTTTCCTTAGGGGGCTGTGGACACTTGTCCTTGTGATGTCCCATTTGGCCACAGTTGAAGCACTTCCTATCCGCTGGCTTGGCCCGACAATTACTAGCATAATGGCCCTTCTTACCACAGCTGAAGCACTCCACATCCTGCTTATTCTTTTTCTTCTGGCCATCCTTAGCCTGATTCTGCTTTCTCTTATTCTGGGAACCACCTTTGCCTCCACCACTTGCTTGTGGCTTTGGCTCATCTGAGGACGCAACCTCAGTCTTCGGCTTAGGGTAGAGACTCTCTGATCTTAATGCTTTCCCCACAATCGACTCAAACGTCTCGTCGATGTGGTTAATAAGCCTTTCCCCTAAGTACTGATCTAACCCGGTTATGAATTTCTCATTCTTTTTCTCGGCAGTATCAATAAGAGATAACCCATACTTTGACAAATTGTCGAATTCAGCAATGTACTCAGAGACAGTTCTGCCATTCTACTTGAGCTCCAAGAATTTCTTAAACAACACTGACTTTTGAGCAGCTGGAATGAACTTCTCACTAAAGCGAGCCTTGAACTGAACCCAAGTAATCTGGTCTTCGGGAGTAGCTGCCTTTATAGCATTCCACCAATTCATTGCCCGCCCTTGCAGCTGACGGGACGCTAGCTTCCTCTTCATTGCATCCTCGATACCCAAATCCTCGAAGATACGTTCGCAACTATCCACCCAATCTTGAACATCCGTGGCCGACTCCGTTCCGTGGAACGGCTTCCCACCAAGGCTAGTATAGTCCTTATTCAGCTTGGCGAAGTCGACCCTCGGCGCCTGCACTATTGGACCACCACCATTTCCGCCATTGGGAGCTGCCCTCTGAACATCCCTAAGCATCTCTCTCATGAGGTCTGTAAACATCGTCCTCATGTCAGCAGCATTCCCATTATTGGCTCCCCTACCAGCACCTCTAGTATCTCGGCTCATCGTCAATCTGAAAAAGGAAACGATTAACGATTCCATAGTGGTGTTAGTGCAGTACAACCTCATCCATATACTACTAATAGTATATATATATATAGCTTTTAAAAACCAAAGTAATCACAAATACGCTCTCTCGTATACGTATATTATCTCTCCCTGATAACTTCCCTAGGTTAACTACGCAACCTAGAGCTCTGATACCAAGTGTGACAGCCCGTCCCGCACCAGCCTGTATTTCCTTCGAAAGTGCGCTGTACACATGCCCAGCTAGCACAGAACGGTCGTCAGAAGAAAAGAAAGAAGAGAATGAACTAATCAAGGGACCTGTAGAATGTCTCACAGCGCATGGGATAAAATATAATAATAACATACTTGACATAAAACAGGCGAGACAGTACATAAGCTGATAACTAAAATCAACATCAATCATCAGAGCAGTGGGAATCCATATACAGCTTATTACAATTTTCCAAATTTACTGTCTCTAAACAAAAGAAAGCTAAAGTAGAAGATACACCAACAATGCCCAAGCAGTGATCTTCAACAACACAGGGAGAATATTATGTATATAGTACGTGGCAGCCTCCTGCTCGTCTCCGGATCATCTACCCGTGTATCACCAGCTAACATGTCTCTAGTCTGCTCGTGTGAGCACCCAGAGTAATAAGAAGAGACATAAAACTCTGGGTCAGACATAAAGCCTGGTATGAGCGATAAGCATCTAAACAGAGTAATAACAGGTATACTAAACCATACCTGAACCTGGACCTGCAACCAAAGAGTTAGTACCACATACCGTACAATACTCCAAGGTGCCATAATAAATAGTATAAGAATACGGGGGTGGGGTGTGCATGTCACAATGATAGCAAACAAATCATCCATAGCAACCATCCTCACATCTCTCACTCAGTGCGTAAAGCGTACGACATCTACCACTTTGGAACACTAGACAAAACTGAGGCAACGACGAATCCCGACTTGTAGAGACCCTACTATGACCAAGCCAAACACTTGGAGTCATGACCAAACATTTCAATGACCCACTTCATTGGTCATAGCCCTTGGTTCTACCGATGCCATAATGGCCCTGAATCCGCCTTCGTACCTCCTACCATAGTGGTCCAAAGCTATAGACGTCGATAACTCCTTGGCACGCGTCCCGCAGCAAAGCCCAACCATGAAGCGAACTCATTGATTCCCATCTAAATCTTGAGCTCTAACTTCTCATCTGGACTTCCTTTGCATCTCGGGTTTTGATCGAATTGGAGTGGGTCTTCAGAAGAGTTGACGTGCAGTAACAGTCCTAGAACTCGGTTCGGTAGCGTCGGTTCGGGTCGGTCCTCCATCCTTGTCATCTTCCATTCGATTCGGGTCGGGTGCTTCACTCCGGGTCGGGTCGGTGTCCTCCTCTGGGTCGGGTCGGTGTCCTCCTCTGGGTCGGGTCGGAGCGCTGTCCTCCTCCAGCTCATGCTCCTTCTCCAATCAGCTCCCTCGTTCCCATCTACTCCGATCCGATCACTTCACCTTACTCTAGTCTTCTTGAGCCGATCCGATCTGACTTCCATTACCCTTCCGATCCGATCCCCCTTGTTCACTCCAACTCTAAGGAAACGGCCTTCCTTTTTGCCAAGTCTTCTTGTGAAAACCCGCAACCTCCCCGTAAAGGAAAGCGTCGGATAGTTCGAGAACAAACCACAGCAGAACGCATACAGAAGAACATTTCATTGTATATAACAACAATGCATCAGATTACAAGAATATACAGAGTATAAATGAATATTACACAGAAATATCAGAGATTTAAATTACATTTAAATACATAGCAGCGGAAAATAATACAATACACAACTAGAAGAGATATACGGATACAAAGCTTTCCGGATATCGTTCCAGCTGTAAACCAGGATCCTGTGAATATAAATCTGCAAAACCAAAACTACTAGCTGCCCGTGTCAAAAATAGGGGCACCCAGAGTTTAGGTTAAAACAATAAACTCCAGGTCAGTCATGTGACTGGTGTGAGAACTAAAACAGTTATTAATCTTTATTTTCAAAGCTAGGTAAATCAAGGGACCACGCCGTATAACACGGAACGGGTTTCCTCCCAAGAATACCAGTGCATAAAACAAACAGCGCAATGCTAAATAAAGAAAAATGAAGCTGTTATAAGACCCAGGTCCCATCACACAATGCAACGCAGTCGAGGATAGGGTTTTCCCTTATAACAGCCAAAGAATGCTTGATACGTTTTAAAACAAATCATTTGATACTATTATAAGTGCATAGTGTATAAAACACTTCAAATCATAAGTATCAATCATAGGCGGCATGAACGGCCCATATCACTATGTCGCCATATATAAGTTTACAATCAAAACCGCAAATGTCGTATTTGGAAATTGGATTTCCGTCTATGAACCGAGGCAAAAGATAGTCCTCAACCGATTCGAGACAATCTAGCCCATGTCTCAGGAACAGAACGCATCGTCCCTTGGAGCGACAGGGCCGGTCCACCGATGTGGATTAAGAATGCCTGAACAATACGTTTCCCCGCCCTTTGGGGCGTAAATGAGCCAACCAAATGACTCCATCGGTTCGAGAACGACCGATCAATCCGAGGCGCCTCGCAACAGCAACAACCACATAAGTCAAACTCGTCAGGGCGTGTAAAACCACTGACGCCACTTTTTATCTAGAAGGAAACGCATGCCCTCCCTGAGGTCCGTCTCCCGTTTTTGGTTCATACCTGGTGTGAAACACGCGAGGTAAACGTTACACAAAGCTACGCCACAAAGGCCGTGCTTTGATCATCACCACAAGACTTTGCTTTTCAACAGAAGCCTTGATCATTTGCATCTTAGCATGCCACACAGGCATACCATCCTATGCAACCGATATCAGTCACACAGAATGAAATCCGATGTCAGACACACAGTCCATTTACAAGTCCGTTCTGGGTCTGAACGAAACCGGAGGCACCTAGTACCCCGCATATCCTTCGATCTCCAAGTACGTCTGGACGATCACCAACTGTTTCCATCTTCTTGGGTGTACAGCCCAATCAAGATCATCAGCTATCACCCAAACGACGTGAAGACCTCCGGTCTTCGACCATCGTCTTCATCTTCGACTTATCGTCGTATCAGTTATTCAGAATGGGATAAACCCGGTCTTCCCGAATAACTCGCGTATATTTTATAAAAGTGTTACACAAACACAACATACGCCTCATTCCAATTCATTAGTCACTAACCGTAAATTAATCAAGAGAATAATTCCCCAAATATTAACCCCGAAGGCCGAAACCAACATCAGATCAATATCCAGAAAACCATTCTGCTTGGCTAACCGCCAGTTAGTTTCTAAATTTCACATTCAAATCTAATTAAAGATTTAACTATCGCCTGGAGCAAAACTGGTGATACTCCATTCTCGATCTTTTCAATCTAATTAAAGATTCATTAAAACTCCACTTAGTTTTAATCTGTGACTGGGTTAAAGAATCAGTGTCATTTAAAACACGGTTCACGATAAACCCAAAGTCACATCCCATTAATTATCGGGTTAAAGAACAAGTGTTATTTAAAACACTGTTCACGATAAACCCAAAAATCAATATCAATTCAATTCCAATTAAATATCATTTAATTGGTACACTTCATTAAATCTAAATAAAAAGATTTAATCTTTTCTCAACTGGGTTCAAGAACAGTGTTAGTAAAGACACCATTCACGACAAACCCAAATCACATTCATTAATTATCGGGTTAAAGAACAAGTGTTATTTAAAACACTGTTCACGATAAACCCAAAAATCAATATCAATTCAATTCCAATTAAATATCATTTAATTGGTACACTTCATTAAATCTAAATAAAAAGATTTAATCTTTTCTCAACTGGGTTCAAGAACAGTGTTAGTAAAGACACCATTCACGACAAACCCAAATCACATTCGATATTCAATACAAGGCTCTGAATAGAAAATATATCGGCTTATATTCAATATCGAATTCTACGACTAACAAATGTCGTATTGGAAATAACGATACAAATATATATCTTTCAAATTTCCATAACAACACCTGTAATATCACGAATTCCAACATCGAAATATTCCGAAGACAATTTCGATTCAAATCCACTCCAATGCAATCATTGGAATTTTGGTTACTTTTAAAACCCTTTTCGAATTCAATTTATTTATTTAAAAATAAATAGAATTATAATTCTAGTTCAAAACTAGTTCATTTCGATAAAAATCTATTTTTATCTTTTCAAATATGGAGTTTTTCATCCCAAACTTTCACAAATCATTTCTTATGATTTTACACAAATTATTACTATTTTTAATAATTTTATCAAGGCCCGTACAGTCGATTTCCAACAACGGCCATCGAACTGCACTTACAGCGACCTTTTTCGAATTTGATTTGGACGTATCTCCAAATCCAACCGTTAGATTTCAAATTTCTAACATTCATTAGAAAGCTCTTTTCGATACGAACCCAACGGTTCCGGTTTTAGGAGAATCCGACGGTCGGATCTCCCGCAATGTCCGTTTGAAATAAATGGTCGAAATTCACGAACTGCCGCGGCGCGGCGCGTTCTATTCAGGCCATTATATTATATATATAATATATATAATATATACTTCGTCGATTTCTATTTAAAACGAATTATATAAATAGTTTAAATTCGTTTCAAAATTCATTTCTATTCAATTCAAATTTCAATTCAATTTGAATCCATTTCAATTCGTTTTCAATTCAATTCTTTTCGAAATCGTTTTCAATTCAATTCATTTCGAAATCGTTTTCAATTCAATTCATTTCGAAATCGTTTTCAATTCATTTTGAATTCGTTTTCAATTCAATTCTTTTCGAATTCGTTTTCAATTCAATTCATTTCGAAATCGTTTTCAATTCATTTTGAATTCGTTTTCAATTCAATTCTTTTCGAAATCGTTTTCAATTCAATTCATTTCGAAATCGTTTTCAATTCAATTCATTTCGAAATCGTTTTCAATTCAATTCATTTCGAAATCGTTTTCAATTCATTTTGAATTCGTTTTCAATTCAATTCTTTTCGAATTCGTTTTCAATTCAATTCATTTCGAAATCGTTTTCAATTCATTTTGAATTCGTTTTCAATTCAATTCTTTTCGAAATCGTTTTCAATTCAATTCATTTCGAAATCGTTTTCAATTCAATTCATTTCGAAATCGTTTTCAATTCAATTCATTTCGAAATCGTTTTCAATTCATTTTGAATTCGTTTTCAATTCAATTCTTTTCGAATTCGTTTTCAATTCAATTCTTTTCGAAATCGTTTTCAATTCAATTCATTTCGAAATATTCGATTTCGAAATCACTTTTCAATATTCATTTTAAAATGAAAAAAATCGATATAAATATCGTTCACGTCAAAATGGCGTCAATCTAATCAACACGGCTTCATATATTGATATTTTCAAATATTCCATTTCGAATATTTCTATTTCAAATATTTCTATTTTAAAACTGGAATGAGGCCCAAACAATTACCATATAAAGTTAATTATATGGATTTTCATACAACACATGTATAATAGCATTGAAAAATAATCAACCATCAACCAAAGTGCACTACACTGTATAAGCATCAAATAAAGATATCTAACGCTTATAACAGCCTGTCAATCAATCGATCGACATATTTAATCAATCAGGATGAGTGAACTTCATATTTCATCCCAACACCCGTGTGGGGTTTCAAACAATCAAACACAGATTCTAGTTGTGCAGTTGGGCGATGTGTAAAATTTATCGTCCCAATCAATGTCATTCAAATAAGTGTTCATAAACAAACCGTCTGGTTTGTAAATGAATATTTATTTATTCACTTCACTATTTTCATATTCACGTTAAAAATTATATTTTTAACGATAAAACATTTTATTTCAACCTATGAATTTCTATTCAATTCATTTATTCAATAAAATGATATTTTTATTTTTCTAACATATTTTAGAAAATTTCGGCGGCATAACGGCACGATACTAGAAACGGGACAAGGCCTAGCCTTATCCCCGGTCTAGTGAAGGCCCACGCCACTCACACATCAATCAAATAAATTAGTTATGCAAACCACAAAATTTGGAGTAAGAGTCTAACCTAGCCTTACTCCTTCGCCTTATAACGGCGCACGTCTAATCCTAACCAATTTATCGATTCGATTTTTCACACCACAAACCACATTCAAACCAATATCACAATCAATAACCAAACAGCCAAACAAACAAGTCCATGGTCTGTGGACGATTGTGTCGGGTGCTACTAAGCACCGTCTGCATCCTAGTATATATATATATAACTAGAAATAAAATTGAAAGGTGAGAAATTCTCACTTTTAGCAATCCAACCATCTCGACTCTTCTTTTGCAGAAGTCTTCGTCGTTTCGCCTTTTTGTCACCTTCGTTGCTGCTTTCACTACATACGTAAAAATCACATTTTTACTTCGCTATTCAATATATAAAAATCGAATTTTTATTTCGATGTTCAATATATAAAAATCGAATTTTTATTTCAAAGTTCAATATATAAAAATCGAATTTTTATTTCAAAGTTCAATATATAAAAATCGAATTTTTATTTCAAAGTTCAATATATAAAAATCGAATTTTTATTTCAAAGTTCAATATATAAAAATCGAATTTTTATTTCAAAGTTCAATATATAAAAATCGAATTTTTATTTCAAAGTTCAGTATATAAAAATCATATTCTTATTTCGAAGTTCAATAGATAAAAATTCTATTTTTCTATCGATGTTCAACATATAAGAATTCTATTTTTCTATCGATGTTCAACATATAAGAATTCTATTTTTCTATCGAAGTTCGACATATGAAAATTCTATTTTTCTTCCTTGAAAAATCCTATCATCTCGTTTATAAAAATCAAAGCTTTTTTTTTTTTTTTTTTTTTTTTTTTAATCAATTCAGTTTTAATCTTTTAAAAATCAGTTTTTAAATTATGTTAAAAATCAGTTTTTAATACTCTTTAAAATTTACAGTTTTAAACTTTTTAAAATTTACAGTTTTAAACTAAAATCAATTTTCAGTTTTAACCTAAAACCAATTTTCAGTTTTTATCTAAAATCAGTTTTCAGTTTTTTTTTGTTTTTTAAAAAATCCTATTTAATTTTAAACTCTAAAATAAAAATAAAATAAAAGTAAAAATAGGAATGCTTACCGTATGCGAAGAGGGGGAGGCCATCGGCTTCGTCGAGGGGGGGGGGGCATCGGCTTCGTCGAGGGGGGGGCCATCGGCTTCGTCGAGGGGGGGGCTTGGATTCGCGACTGGGGTCTCGCGATTGGAGATGGGGGGTTTCGGGACTGGAGGGAGAAGGCGGAGAGAGGAGGAGAGAAGCGGCGGTGGAAGAGGAAGCTGAGGAGGGAGTTGCGGCGAGCAGCGGTGGTGGTGGAAGGCTGGAGGAGGAGCGCGATTTTCTTCATCTTTTTTTTTTTTTTTTTATTTTGTTTTAGATCTGAACGGATTTCTAACGGGGGGGGGGGGGCCTGGAGTATAAAGGGGAGAAGATAATAATATTTTTTTTTTATTATTATTTAATTATTAAAAAGTTGACTTTTACATATGACCTCGAAACGAGGCCCACCGCCTGCCGTCCATAGCGTATTACCCCCATTCCGAACACAATGGGATATGTATCACAAGCTGATTCTATCGTTGCAATCAGTTTCCATTGAATTTACATTTAAATCTTTATATTGAATTTTAAACGCACATTTCAAATTACCGGGGTCACATACTAACTAGAAAAATTCCAGAAAAATATTTTCTAGCTTCGTATTGACGATACGGTCCTAACAAAACTAATTTCGTCGAATTCTGAGACCGTCTGAAAAATGGCCATTTTCCAGTCGATTAAAATCAACTGAAACTGGTCAAACGCGTTTTCCTTTGCCACGCTCACATATTGATTCGAAAAATTATGAAATTTGAAACCTAGCAATAACTTAACACCACGGACCCAACAAAACTGGTTTCGTCGAAATCCGAGGTCATTTGCAAAATTGCTATTTTTAAGGGCCTTATATATATATAAATTCCACAGCGACTATTTCTAATTTTAAACTGGACATATCTTATCATTTCTAAGATGAAATCTCAGTTTGTTAACTTCGTTACAAAGATATAGTTATACAGATTCAAATATTTCTTGTTTCGTTCAATTCTGACTTATATTGAATTCTGTATATTCATTTGAAATTAGAAATCGAATTTTCGAACTACCGCGCCATTTTCAATTCCATTTATAATTATATATAATTATATATATTCTAACGACGACGCGTATAAATATATACGTCGAATTATATTCAAAATAAATTTTCGTCGATATTATTTAAAATAATTCATTTTAAATAATCAAAATTCGCTAAAATGGCCAAAATAAAAATTTTAAACTGGCCCAGATTTTCCGGGTTGTTACAATCTCCCCCACTTAAAACTTTTCGTCCCCGAAAAGGAACAAAGTCGAAAGTGGTTTGATTAATTAACTCTACGTTCGATCTGGCTTCCATTCTCCAACTTTTCAGTTTCTGAGAATTTTCAAAATTTCAAAAATTTGGCTAACACCCTAAATTTTTGAAAAATTTCGCCATAACCTCCCCTGCAATGGGAGCATCGGGGAATTTCAAATAGCTTCCCCGGTCCTTCAGATCTCAAAAAGAAAAAGAAAAAGCCAAGCGGCTAGCCAATAGGCTCACAAAATCATCATCACCCAAACAAAACAGGAAATTATGTAGTAAACATGTACCTATTTGTCGGGCAAACAAATTTTATTCTCTGCTCTAGCCTCCTTGCTATGACCTGTTCAATGATATACATGTATATGCAAGCAAATGCGACCAATTTTCAATATAATCCAATATTTGATGCTATTAGGCAAAATGGTTCAAAATTAGCAAACAAATAGGCAAACAACACAAACATCAATCAATTAGTGAATTAGAGTTTCAAATTCATAATTTTAATACATATACAAAAATCATGTTCTTGATGCCAATTCACAACAATAAGCCCTATCTAATTTTGGTTCTCACACCAGTCTAATGGAAATATATAGATATCACACCTTCGTCACACGAATATAAATTCTGACGATGAGTACTCAACCATCAGAATCATCTTCGGGCCACTAGAGTATGATTCTATATCTATCCAATATATTAAAACTTCGAATACACGCGGATCAGACGTATACGCAAAATCTTTATATACTGGACTGTCCAACTCAATATAAATAGGTAATCAGATACGAATAATTGATTTTAAATTTTCAAAACAAAGAATGTTTTCATTTGAAAAATATACTCTTCACACTCGTTCTAGGATACTACTGATCCCATCTCTAACGAGTCATTCCCATTGGATTTTACTAACCCAATATCTGATGAATTCTTTCGTATGGTTCTAATGTGCCTTGTTCTCTGCTTTGTAAACCAAAGCTCTGATACCAAATGTGAAAACCCGCAACCTCCCCGTAAAGGAAAGCGTCGGATAGTTCGAGAACAAACCACAGCAGAACGCATACAGAAGAACATTTCATTGTATATAACAACAATGCATCAGATTACAAGAATATACAGAGTATAAATGAATATTACACAGAAATATCAGAGATTTAAATTACATTTAAATACATAGCAGCGGAAAATAATACAATACACAACTAGAAGAGATATACGGATACAAAGCTTTCCGGATATCGTTCCAGCTGTAAACCAGGATCCTGTGAATATAAATCTGCAAAACCAAAACTACTAGCTGCCCGTGTCAAAAATAGGGGCACCCAGAGTTTAGGTTAAAACAATAAACTCCAGGTCAGTCATGTGACTGGTGTGAGAACTAAAACAGTTATTAATCTTTATTTTCAAAGCTAGGTAAATCAAGGGACCACGCCGTATAACACGGAACGGGTTTCCTCCCAAGAATACCAGTGCATAAAACAAACAGCGCAATGCTAAATAAAGAAAAATGAAGCTGTTATAAGACCCAGGTCCCATCACACAATGCAACGCAGTCGAGGATAGGGTTTTCCCTTATAACAGCCAAAGAATGCTTGATACGTTTTAAAACAAATCATTTGATACTATTATAAGTGCATAGTGTATAAAACACTTCAAATCATAAGTATCAATCATAGGCGGCATGAACGGCCCATATCACTATGTCGCCATATATAAGTTTACAATCAAAACCGCAAATGTCGTATTTGGAAATTGGATTTCCGTCTATGAACCGAGGCAAAAGATAGTCCTCAACCGATTCGAGACAATCTAGCCCATGTCTCAGGAACAGAACGCATCGTCCCTTGGAGCGACAGGGCCGGTCCACCGATGTGGATTAAGAATGCCTGAACAATACGTTTCCCCGCCCTTTGGGGCGTAAATGAGCCAACCAAATGACTCCATCGGTTCGAGAACGACCGATCAATCCGAGGCGCCTCGCAACAGCAACAACCACATAAGTCAAACTCGTCAGGGCGTGTAAAACCACTGACGCCACTTTTTATCTAGAAGGAAACGCATGCCCTCCCTGAGGTCCGTCTCCCGTTTTTGGTTCATACCTGGTGTGAAACACGCGAGGTAAACGTTACACAAAGCTACGCCACAAAGGCCGTGCTTTGATCATCACCACAAGACTTTGCTTTTCAACAGAAGCCTTGATCATTTGCATCTTAGCATGCCACACAGGCATACCATCCTATGCAACCGATATCAGTCACACAGAATGAAATCCGATGTCAGACACACAGTCCATTTACAAGTCCGTTCTGGGTCTGAACGAAACCGGAGGCACCTAGTACCCCGCATATCCTTCGATCTCCAAGTACGTCTGGACGATCACCAACTGTTTCCATCTTCTTGGGTGTACAGCCCAATCAAGATCATCAGCTATCACCCAAACGACGTGAAGACCTCCGGTCTTCGACCATCGTCTTCATCTTCGACTTATCGTCGTATCAGTTATTCAGAATGGGATAAACCCGGTCTTCCCGAATAACTCGCGTATATTTTATAAAAGTGTTACACAAACACAACATACGCCTCATTCCAATTCATTAGTCACTAACCGTAAATTAATCAAGAGAATAATTCCCCAAATATTAACCCCGAAGGCCGAAACCAACATCAGATCAATATCCAGAAAACCATTCTGCTTGGCTAACCGCCAGTTAGTTTCTAAATTTCACATTCAAATCTAATTAAAGATTTAACTATCGCCTGGAGCAAAACTGGTGATACTCCATTCTCGATCTTTTCAATCTAATTAAAGATTCATTAAAACTCCACTTAGTTTTAATCTGTGACTGGGTTAAAGAATCAGTGTCATTTAAAACACGGTTCACGATAAACCCAAAGTCACATCCCATTAATTATCGGGTTAAAGAACAAGTGTTATTTAAAACACTGTTCACGATAAACCCAAAAATCAATATCAATTCAATTCCAATTAAATATCATTTAATTGGTACACTTCATTAAATCTAAATAAAAAGATTTAATCTTTTCTCAACTGGGTTCAAGAACAGTGTTAGTAAAGACACCATTCACGACAAACCCAAATCACATTCATTAATTATCGGGTTAAAGAACAAGTGTTATTTAAAACACTGTTCACGATAAACCCAAAAATCAATATCAATTCAATTCCAATTAAATATCATTTAATTGGTACACTTCATTAAATCTAAATAAAAAGATTTAATCTTTTCTCAACTGGGTTCAAGAACAGTGTTAGTAAAGACACCATTCACGACAAACCCAAATCACATTCGATATTCAATACAAGGCTCTGAATAGAAAATATATCGGCTTATATTCAATATCGAATTCTACGACTAACAAATGTCGTATTGGAAATAACGATACAAATATATATCTTTCAAATTTCCATAACAACACCTGTAATATCACGAATTCCAACATCGAAATATTCCGAAGACAATTTCGATTCAAATCCACTCCAATGCAATCATTGGAATTTTGGTTACTTTTAAAACCCTTTTCGAATTCAATTTATTTATTTAAAAATAAATAGAATTATAATTCTAGTTCAAAACTAGTTCATTTCGATAAAAATCTATTTTTATCTTTTCAAATATGGAGTTTTTCATCCCAAACTTTCACAAATCATTTCTTATGATTTTACACAAATTATTACTATTTTTAATAATTTTATCAAGGCCCGTACAGTCGATTTCCAACAACGGCCATCGAACTGCACTTACAGCGACCTTTTTCGAATTTGATTTGGACGTATCTCCAAATCCAACCGTTAGATTTCAAATTTCTAACATTCATTAGAAAGCTCTTTTCGATACGAACCCAACGGTTCCGGTTTTAGGAGAATCCGACGGTCGGATCTCCCGCAATGTCCGTTTGAAATAAATGGTCGAAATTCACGAACTGCCGCGGCGCGGCGCGTTCTATTCAGGCCATTATATTATATATATAATATATATAATATATACTTCGTCGATTTCTATTTAAAACGAATTATATAAATAGTTTAAATTCGTTTCAAAATTCATTTCTATTCAATTCAAATTTCAATTCAATTTGAATCCATTTCAATTCGTTTTCAATTCAATTCTTTTCGAAATCGTTTTCAATTCAATTCATTTCGAAATCGTTTTCAATTCAATTCATTTCGAAATCGTTTTCAATTCATTTTGAATTCGTTTTCAATTCAATTCTTTTCGAATTCGTTTTCAATTCAATTCATTTCGAAATCGTTTTCAATTCATTTTGAATTCGTTTTCAATTCAATTCTTTTCGAAATCGTTTTCAATTCAATTCATTTCGAAATCGTTTTCAATTCAATTCATTTCGAAATCGTTTTCAATTCAATTCATTTCGAAATCGTTTTCAATTCATTTTGAATTCGTTTTCAATTCAATTCTTTTCGAATTCGTTTTCAATTCAATTCATTTCGAAATCGTTTTCAATTCATTTTGAATTCGTTTTCAATTCAATTCTTTTCGAAATCGTTTTCAATTCAATTCATTTCGAAATCGTTTTCAATTCAATTCATTTCGAAATCGTTTTCAATTCAATTCATTTCGAAATCGTTTTCAATTCATTTTGAATTCGTTTTCAATTCAATTCTTTTCGAATTCGTTTTCAATTCAATTCTTTTCGAAATCGTTTTCAATTCAATTCATTTCGAAATATTCGATTTCGAAATCACTTTTCAATATTCATTTTAAAATGAAAAAAAATCGATATAAATATCGTTCACGTCAAAATGGCGTCAATCTAATCAACACGGCTTCATATATTGATATTTTCAAATATTCCATTTCGAATATTTCTATTTCAAATATTTCTATTTTAAAACTGGAATGAGGCCCAAACAATTACCATATAAAGTTAATTATATGGATTTTCATACAACACATGTATAATAGCATTGAAAAATAATCAACCATCAACCAAAGTGCACTACACTGTATAAGCATCAAATAAAGATATCTAACGCTTATAACAGCCTGTCAATCAATCGATCGACATATTTAATCAATCAGGATGAGTGAACTTCATATTTCATCCCAACACCCGTGTGGGGTTTCAAACAATCAAACACAGATTCTAGTTGTGCAGTTGGGCGATGTGTAAAATTTATCGTCCCAATCAATGTCATTCAAATAAGTGTTCATAAACAAACCGTCTGGTTTGTAAATGAATATTTATTTATTCACTTCACTATTTTCATATTCACGTTAAAAATTATATTTTTAACGATAAAACATTTTATTTCAACCTATGAATTTCTATTCAATTCATTTATTCAATAAAATGATATTTTTATTTTTCTAACATATTTTAGAAAATTTCGGCGGCATAACGGCACGATACTAGAAACGGGACAAGGCCTAGCCTTATCCCCGGTCTAGTGAAGGCCCACGCCACTCACACATCAATCAAATAAATTAGTTATGCAAACCACAAAATTTGGAGTAAGAGTCTAACCTAGCCTTACTCCTTCGCCTTATAACGGCGCACGTCTAATCCTAACCAATTTATCGATTCGATTTTTCACACCACAAACCACATTCAAACCAATATCACAATCAATAACCAAACAGCCAAACAAACAAGTCCATGGTCTGTGGACGATTGTGTCGGGTGCTACTAAGCACCGTCTGCATCCTAGTATATATATATATAACTAGAAATAAAATTGAAAGGTGAGAAATTCTCACTTTTAGCAATCCAACCATCTCGACTCTTCTTTTGCAGAAGTCTTCGTCGTTTCGCCTTTTTGTCACCTTCGTTGCTGCTTTCACTACATACGTAAAAATCACATTTTTACTTCGCTATTCAATATATAAAAATCGAATTTTTATTTCGATGTTCAATATATAAAAATCGAATTTTTATTTCAAAGTTCAATATATAAAAATCGAATTTTTATTTCAAAGTTCAATATATAAAAATCGAATTTTTATTTCAAAGTTCAATATATAAAAATCGAATTTTTATTTCAAAGTTCAATATATAAAAATCGAATTTTTATTTCAAAGTTCAATATATAAAAATCGAATTTTTATTTCAAAGTTCAGTATATAAAAATCATATTCTTATTTCGAAGTTCAATAGATAAAAATTCTATTTTTCTATCGATGTTCAACATATAAGAATTCTATTTTTCTATCGATGTTCAACATATAAGAATTCTATTTTTCTATCGAAGTTCGACATATGAAAATTCTATTTTTCTTCCTTGAAAAATCCTATCATCTCGTTTATAAAAATCAAAGCTTTTTTTTTTTTTTTTTTTTTTTTTTTAATCAATTCAGTTTTAATCTTTTAAAAATCAGTTTTTAAATTATGTTAAAAATCAGTTTTTAATACTCTTTAAAATTTACAGTTTTAAACTTTTTAAAATTTACAGTTTTAAACTAAAATCAATTTTCAGTTTTAACCTAAAACCAATTTTCAGTTTTTATCTAAAATCAGTTTTCAGTTTTTTTTTGTTTTTTAAAAAATCCTATTTAATTTTAAACTCTAAAATAAAAATAAAATAAAAGTAAAAATAGGAATGCTTACCGTATGCGAAGAGGGGGAGGCCATCGGCTTCGTCGAGGGGGGGGGGGCATCGGCTTCGTCGAGGGGGGGGCCATCGGCTTCGTCGAGGGGGGGGCTTGGATTCGCGACTGGGGTCTCGCGATTGGAGATGGGGGGTTTCGGGACTGGAGGGAGAAGGCGGAGAGAGGAGGAGAGAAGCGGCGGTGGAAGAGGAAGCTGAGGAGGGAGTTGCGGCGAGCAGCGGTGGTGGTGGAAGGCTGGAGGAGGAGCGCGATTTTCTTCATCTTTTTTTTTTTTTTTTTTATTTTGTTTTAGATCTGAACGGATTTCTAACGGGGGGGGGGGGGCCTGGAGTATAAAGGGGAGAAGATAATAATATTTTTTTTTTATTATTATTTAATTATTAAAAAGTTGACTTTTACATATGACCTCGAAACGAGGCCCACCGCCTGCCGTCCATAGCGTATTACCCCCATTCCGAACACAATGGGATATGTATCACAAGCTGATTCTATCGTTGCAATCAGTTTCCATTGAATTTACATTTAAATCTTTATATTGAATTTTAAACGCACATTTCAAATTACCGGGGTCACATACTAACTAGAAAAATTCCAGAAAAATATTTTCTAGCTTCGTATTGACGATACGGTCCTAACAAAACTAATTTCGTCGAATTCTGAGACCGTCTGAAAAATGGCCATTTTCCAGTCGATTAAAATCAACTGAAACTGGTCAAACGCGTTTTCCTTTGCCACGCTCACATATTGATTCGAAAAATTATGAAATTTGAAACCTAGCAATAACTTAACACCACGGACCCAACAAAACTGGTTTCGTCGAAATCCGAGGTCATTTGCAAAATTGCTATTTTTAAGGGCCTTATATATATATAAATTCCACAGCGACTATTTCTAATTTTAAACTGGACATATCTTATCATTTCTAAGATGAAATCTCAGTTTGTTAACTTCGTTACAAAGATATAGTTATACAGATTCAAATATTTCTTGTTTCGTTCAATTCTGACTTATATTGAATTCTGTATATTCATTTGAAATTAGAAATCGAATTTTCGAACTACCGCGCCATTTTCAATTCCATTTATAATTATATATAATTATATATATTCTAACGACGACGCGTATAAATATATACGTCGAATTATATTCAAAATAAATTTTCGTCGATATTATTTAAAATAATTCATTTTAAATAATCAAAATTCGCTAAAATGGCCAAAATAAAAATTTTAAACTGGCCCAGATTTTCCGGGTTGTTACACTTCTATGTGCCAAACTCCGGTTCGGTTCGGTAGCGTCGGTTCACATATCCGATCCGAGCCCCCCATCCGATCCGATCCGAAGCCCTGCACAACTTTCTGCAACTTTTTCCAGCAACTTGTTTACGCCATTCGACGACGTTTTTGACAAATCTAACTATTCTAATCAATCACAATTCATGTCAAATAGTCATAACAACATAGCAAACTAACCACAAACACCAAAACAATGAATTCATATGTCAAAATGGATCAAATGTGCCCAAAACCTCACATTTTCCTATAATCCTTCTTAATCATGTTTAAGCATATACTTAGTAAAACTTAATCAAATCGTCTAAATTTTCTAACAGAGGCATGAAACATTATTTAAGAATTTCTAAACATTTTTCCAGAATTTATTAGTGTATAAATTCGCTAATCTTCACTAATTACCCTTAATTAACTGTAATTAGTGTCAAAACGATGCTATCACTCACCTTGGCCACAAATGAAACACCAAATCTGAAGTATCCTCTGTTTCGGTCGAATTCCTATGTATAGCAGCAGCTCCAACCTTGCTTTGTTGCTATTTGGCCTTGTTTTGATGTAGTTTAGGCTTAATCTTCGCTAAAAATGTGTTTTGGGGTGATTTTAGAGGATGGAAGCCATTACCAAGGTCTCAAGAAGGTTTGTGGCGGCTCAAAACTGAAATGAAAGTGATAACTTAACCCTAATCAGTCCTCCTATACCTCTAAACCCGAAATTCCCCTGTGGGCCTAGCTGCTAATCACCCGGTTAAGCCCAATTAAGCTGTTTTTCACCATCTGCAACTTGTTTCAGCCATATCTCCCAAACGGTAAGTCCGTTTGGCTAATGTGACCACTCTACGGAAAGAGAAACCATCATTCGAAGCCAATGGAAGTGGTTTCAGGTCAAAATTCCTTTCCAGTCAAAAGTTATGGCCAAAACAGTGATAACTAGGGGTAAAATGGTCATTTAAAAATCGAGAAAAATCATGAACATGGGAAATGACCCCAATAGTCGTCTCCCAAAGTTACATGACCATACGACTTCGTATGTGACAGAAATAAATATTCTACGATCCTATGATGCGTAGAATGCGGGTCGTTACAGTGGGACTGAGTGATTGTTGGCGCAGCAGTTTGAAGTGGTGTTGAGAGACAGCGTGGAGAGGTTTGTTTGTAGAGAGTAAAGGAGTGGAGAAGTAAATAGGAATGTGAAATGTAAACTGCTGAGAAATGTTGTAACAGAAACTTTTGAAATCAATGAATTTTTTATTTTATATACTGAATGAAAGTTGAAACTAAGAACAACTGAACATCATAACTAAAATCACAAAATTACAACATAACTAAGAAAAACTGAACAAATGAACACACCCAACACCACACAAATGCAGGTGAGCAAATACTGTCAAAGCAACGCAGAATATGAAAGAACATTTTTTTTTCTTTTTTGAAAAGAAAGAAAGGGAAAGATGAATAAACCACACAAATGCACAACAAAGACAAATCAGTAAGGCAAATGAACAACACAAATTTGTAAACAAACAAGCTTTTTTTTCCAAAGAGAACTAACTTTTTTTAATATAATTGTGCAATGCAAATTGTTCAAAACAGAAGCAGACTTGTCTCTATTTTTTTTCTTTTTTTACTTTTTAACAGTTTAAAATAAAACCACGCACATAAAATACGCAACAAAAAGTATGATCAGTCTAAATAACACAACACACAACGAACAGTCTAAAAGAAAATAACACAAACGAACTAGACAAGTAAACATACAAGTGGAAAAACAAATGTAACAAAACTTTTTTTAAAAGAAGAATCAACACAATAAAATTATTCCGAAGAATAAAACCAAAATTAAATTCTATCCCCAGCAACGGCGCCAAAAACTTGCTTGCAAATAGATTTTCTATCGAATTAGAAAACCATCAACAAAATATCATAATAAAATCGCAAGTGCATGGCGTACAGTTGTTAGTACGGGGCGAGTACAAGTCGATCTACAGGGAAAGAAATAACTTCAATCTTACTCAATTAATTAAATGAAACTTTGGATTGGTTTAGCTAACAAAAATTAATGAAAACTAGAAACTAAGTTGAGAGCTAAATACGAGATTAAAGAGTAATTTAGAGGTAAATCCCCTCTCATATTTATATAAATTAACAAACGTACGATCTGTGACCTCTATTTAAGTGACATAAATGTTGCATTTATCATAAGTGTAGTTTATTTATGTTATTAGTTAACATAACATAAACTATCAAACTATAACACAACAATTAAACCACTCAATGTTCTCATGAAAATGAAATCAAAGCAAAAACTATTTTAAGTATGATCTATTCACTATTGTAATTAGTGACATAGATCATCAAATTTTGATCTTGCTTTTATTTCTTAATCAAAATCCACTTAGCAAATATTGATGTAATTTGTGTTTATATTGAATAAGAATAACTCATTTGCATATGCAACATAAACTATCAAACCCACTAGTATAAACTTACATTAAAATCCACTACCATGAAGTACAAATTAGAGAGATCACAAATCATACAAATGTTGAACTTACATAAAATTAGAGAGCTTCATTACCCCTAAATTGTAGGGGCTTAGCTTCTAATGTATGTTATCATATTAAAACATGTAAGTTTCAACATTGGAAAAGAAAGCAAAATGAAAGAAAATCTAAAAAGAACAAGAAAAGAACCAAACTAAGTGCATGTAAATATATCTAAACTATGAACATAAAGTATAGAGCATGTAAATAAATCTAAGTTATGAACGTAAAGTAGAGAGCAGAGAAATTTAAAGAAACAAAAAATAAACATAAGAGAAAGAGGCTTGGAAACCATTTTTATTCATTTGATCACTTACACTTTCGTATGACAAAAAGAGGATCCAAAATACATGAAACAAAGGGGTATATATACATGATCTAAAATCCTAAACCCTAATCACTTTTCTTAGGAATTCTGCAAAAAACCAATTCATGAGGCTTCTAATTGTTTTTAGCCATTAATAAGTCATGTAGAATGCATGAAGCCTTTTGTCTCATCCAATTAGTCTTTAATATGAAGCTTAGTAGTAAGTGAGTTAGATGAAAGGTGGGGGCCTCCACTATCCATAGAATGAATTATTTCTTCGCCTCCTCTTGTGTATATGCATGCTTTCCTTCATATCTTCATGTGCATATATCATTTTTGCTCCTAAATTTCTACAAGAGATAATTACAAAGAACAAGTAAATGCAATTTCCAAATAGAACATGCACATTTTACAGTTAAACCCCCCAAATGAGTGATGATTTTGAAAACATTTAAAACATGGTTTGATCATATAAAATACCCAAAAATGTTCATTTATTCAACTAAACAAGAATAAATATGTGAATATAAATGTGCATTTTTACGTGCACATCAGTATCAATGTAACAACCCGAATTTTTATAACATGTTGAAACTAGAAATCAGGGTATAATTAATTTTTAAAATAAGAATCAAGGGAAACGGGTTACACCATTGCGTTCGTCTCGAAATTTTACATGAAATAGAGTCCGAGTTTTCAAAAATCGGAGTCTGGATGAAGAAGTTATGGCCTGTAGAAGATTCAACAGATTTTAGGCAGCACAGGACCAGGCAGGTCGACCTACCCCCCAGGTCGACCATGTAGTCGACCTCCCCCCCCCCCCCCCCGCCCTTACAGGTCGACCTGGTCGGCTTGTTTTGACCCAGAACTCATTTTTGAAGCCTGAGACGTGTTTTGATGGTCCGGATTGATTCTAGGGTTAATCTAAGGGCCTAAACTAGTTGCTACACCTATAAAAACACCCTTAGACCTAACCTAATTCATATCAAATCATTCTTACACCATTATGCTGCTAAAATACCTCTTGAACCATGGCCGCCGTCTCCAAATCAAAGTACAAACATTCAAACTCAAATCAATTCAAAGAACAAGGCTTCTACAATGATTCAAGATAATAAATCAACAACGCCGCGTCATTTTTACAACAAATTCAGTTCTTAATTCATTAGCCATGCTCTGTAAGTTCTAGTTGTTTTTAGATTTAAACATTTAAATTATAATATGGCCATGGAATAAAGTGGAATTGGATTTAAGTATGTTTATTGGTTCAATCTATTTATGTTGCTTCTTGAATCTTGAGTTTTAGGACTTTTCTATGTTCGTTCTCATGTCAAGCTTATGATCTATTCAGCCTGTTGTAAATCATTTTTTCTTGATTCATGTTGATATTATTATCAAGATCTATCTTTTATGCCAGAGATGATGTTTTTATGCCAGTTTTCTCTCTGTACTTATTGTTATACAAATTCTACCGTCCCCTATTTATTTTCTTTTGATGAACCTTGGTCAATTTCGGACCTAGGCCTAAACTACGATATACGTGTGAATTCGTATATGGGGAAATATTGGGATATTACCTATTTGGATATATGTGTGTGGTGGAATTGATGGCATAACATGAAATTTGAAATTTGGGTATTGTCAATATAATTGAAATTGCAAGTTTGGGCATACATGAATTGGCATGTAAATTAAATCAGGAGTTTGGGACTATGTAAACTAAATCAAAAGATTGGGTTTATGTTAATTAGGCATATGTAGAATTGGGAATTTGAACATGAAAGCAATCGTAAACTTGATAGTTGGCATGAACATGTATTATGAACTAGGGCAACTGACATGTATTGTAATAAAAAGATTATAGTTTGGGATAACTACATCATGAATCATGATTTGGGTTTATTGGGTATGAAATTTGATACATGTAATTTTGGCTAGAACTTGATATGGTAAAATGGCATAAAATTGGCATACATGTAAAACGACATAAGTTGAACATATGTAAATTTGGTACGAATTGGGCATATGTAAAATTTACATGTAATCTATAACTTGGGCATAAGTTAATTATGTGAAATATGGAATAGAAACATATATGATAATTTATGACTTGGAGAAAGTTTAATATGAACGCGCCTAAGTTGGGTTTTGGGTAGTTGGCATATATTGTAAATAAAAGGCTATAACTTGGCATAACTTTATAGTGAATTATGATAATAATTTGGGAATATGTTTTGGGGAAAAAACGTGAATTATGAGCTTGGAAAATGGGCCATAACATTAAATTGTTAGCACATTTACATATAAGGAACAAGTATGTAAATTTAGAAAATATGAAATGCTTAACCCGAGGTTGGATTGAGTTGTGATGTAAACCTGCCCGGACCCGCCCGGCTGTCCAGTAATCACAACAATACCTATCCAATGTGGGAGGTTAAGGCATTAAGCCTAATAAGGACCCGAGGTTAGACTGAGTTGCGGTGTAAACCTACCCGGAACCGACCGGCTGTCCAGTAACCGCAACAATACCTGTCTAATGTGAGTGGTTGGTGCTTTAATGAATAAATTAAAGCTTAGACAGGATTGATAGGGTTAAGTAAACTAAGAACGCTTAACCAGCATAACATGTTAACCAGTGGGTGGGTTAAGTAATATGACTAGACTAATGACACTTAACCAATATGATATGAATGGGTGGGTTAAGTAACATTGATGGGCTAATGACACTTAACCATTATAATATAACTGGTGGATGGGGTTAAGTTAACATGCACTTAACCAATATAACGTGATGCGTGGTAAGGTTAAGTAACAACAGAGGGTAACACTTAACCGTCACAACTTGATAAGTAGGTGGGCTAAGTCAATGTACACTTAACCAATATGACATGACATGCGGTGGGGTTAAGTTAACACAAGGGAGAACACTTAGCCAGTATAACAAGGCTTGCGGTAGGGTTAAGTAACACAAGGAACAACACTTAACTGATATAACATGATGTATGGTAGGGTTAAGTAAAACAAGAGAAAACACCTAACCAACTTAACGTGATGGACGGAGAGGGTTAAGTACATATCGGGTTGGTGGCTAATATTAGTAAATATAGGCCCACAAACTTAACCATTAATAAGCATGCTTGAATCGGTGGGTTAAGTACATCACGGGAAGGTGGGTAATATCTGTATATATAGGCCCACAAACTTAACCAGTAGGAAACCCTAGTAACGGGGACCCATTTCAGTAGTAACCCAATTAGGTATCATGGTACCCTAAAACTAGGTAGGGTGGGGCATGATTACTGGGCTAATTGTAAGCGGTCAAAAGCGACGGCGGTGGGTGCACAGTGTGGGTTCTAACGTGGTGCGGGCGTGCACACACTCCGGAGCAGACAAACAGGGCACTGGGGCACCCGTAGTATAACCTATGTATTCTAGAATTATGTCGGGCCTCCACCATGGGTCTTGATACACCCCATGGGGGGACCAGCATAGGTATCTACAATCATTGGGGGCCGTATGACACACATAAATAGCATAATCCCTAGGTTGGACCTAGGTGGCATAAACCCTAAATCCGAGAAGCGTTCAATAGGTAGCATAATCCCTAGGTTGGACCTAGGTGGCATAAATCCTGGTTGAATCTAGGAAGCGCTCGATAGAAGACCCTAGATTAGATCTAGGTAATAAATAATAGATGTACACGTGAAAGCAACCTTAATTTCGGGGATTGGGATCACGTTATGATTTTATCATTTTATATAGATTACTAGTTGGGACACTAGTTAGGTGGTGCAGAGCAAATAGATATCATTTTAATGGTGAAGCGGAGAAATCTTGCGATGCTTGATAGAAATCTTGTGAAACTATACTTAGTTCATCTTGAATGAGAACCTTGCAAGGTTATACATGACAGAAATCCTATGATGTTATTCTTAGTTATCGTGCCTGTAGCTTATCGTGTCGTCATGCTAATGTTTACTTTCAGTTTATTCATGCCATGTTATCTTTACCTGTTTTTATGCTGAAAGCCACTAGGACTTACTCAGTCTTTATGACTGACCCAGTTTGTTTCGCCTCTTTTTCTTTCGCCCCCCCCCCCCCCCAGGTTCGCAGGGTGGGAATACAGCTTAGTTCGGATCTTACCAAGCTCCAAGGCTCTTTCATGTACTGCTTGGATTTCTCTTGGCTATGGCTTGCTTTGCTTTATTGGGGAATACTACAATTTATTTTCATGCTTCTTTTGTTTTTAGCAAGACATATATTTTAGCTATGTAATTGGGTATTTGAAAGTTGATGGGCTTTTATTGTAAACAATTATATTTAATAAATGATTTGGAGTACTTCTACTTTACCTTCCGTTGTTTTATATATGTATGCCTTGTAATATTTCTGTTCCAGTACCCATAATGCCCCCATTGAAGTTAAGGCATTCCCTTTGTGAGTGACCTTAACGGATGTGGGGTGTTACATTTGGTATCAGAGCAGAAGGTTACCAGACTGGGAAAAAGCTTTTAAAAACCTTCTGAAACTATTTTCAAAACGTTTACAAAGAAGCATTTTTCTAAGAAAAGTTTTGTTTTACGAAAGGCATATTCCCCAAAGCCATATGAACTATCTTTTGATTCTCTCCTTGAGTCTCTTCTCTCTTTCTTTTTCACCATAGTTTTATAGGTGTATGACACATAAGAGGGCAAAGGAGTGCCCAACCTCCATCAGTAGCCGCAGTAGTTTCATCTACGACTAATCTTATTTCAAGCTTTGTAGAGTTGCAGTGCGATGGAGGTAACTTTCGAGAGACTTGTCAACAAGCTATACAAGGATAGTAAGAACGAGGATAAAGAACACAAGCCTAAGGAGGAGGAACTTATTGATATGGCTTAATCCACGAAGGAGGAAAAGGTGAAAGGAAAGAGGTCAAAAGTAAAAGAATAATAAAACCCATGACAAGAAAGAACATCGTTGGTATGGTAAAAAAGGGACATGTAGTTAAGTATCATAGGACAAGGACAAGGGCAAAGAACAAGATCGTCGAGAGGGCAATTGTATGATCTCACTACTAGCATACCTAAGAGAGGTGGTAACGTTTCTGCTAAAAGTTTAGCTTCTCTTTTCTATCATACCATGGGAACTTTGTTTTTGTACATCGCATCCTTTTAAATTCTGCCTCGATAGTTGAGTCTCTGCACATTAGTACTAGCGTAGTAGAGGATCCCATTTTTGTCTCAAATCCTGTTGGAGAATCGGCTCATTTATTCATGACTTGTTTGGATTTGAGAATGTCTATGCTAAGTGTTGAGTTTAGAAGTAAAGCTTATGTTTTTGGGCAATGGGTTGATTCTAGGGATGGAGTGGTTGTCCAGAAATGGTACCATTCTCGAGTATGAAAAGAGGGTAGTTAGATGCTTGACTTTCCTTGGTAATTCCCTCGAAGTCTAGTGTAACCCTTAGGGTTCTGCCATGTTTAGTTACCTAAGAATCTCTTGATACATTTATCGATCCGCTCGAGTAGTGTTCGCCACTAAGGCGGATGGTTCATTTCGCTTATGCATGAGTTATAGAAAATCACCTTAGTAAGTACATTTGGCAACATGGTTGACATTTTGTTTGTTTTCAAGAGATAGTTGTTCTGCATGGAATACCTTATAGTGAGTAAACGAGATCCAGGATTCACTAGTGAATTTTGGAGAGCTTTCATAAAACCATGAGTACGCAGTTATGTTTAAGCCGAGTATACTAGAAGAAGAATAAGTAAAAGTGGAACGAGAGGCAACAGTGGAATGAGTTCCAACTCATATTTTGGAAACAAGAATTAAGAAGCTAAGAAATTGTGAAGTTAAAGACGGTGAAAGCACAATGGAGTTAAGCTCAAGGAAATGCGATTCAGAAGATTGAAGACTAGATACATGTATCATATCTCTTTTTAAGAGTATATCCTTGATCCCTCTTTTCCTGTAGAGCTTATTTGCATGCTATCTTTCAAGTATATCCTCTCGGTCCTATTCTCAATCCCATTTCTATTAGAAACCCCATAGGGAGCATGACTCGTCTATTAGTAATACATGTTGGGGCTTGAGGGTGTCCGTTGGGTTGACTAAATTTTTTGGGTTTTATAGGATACGGGTTGGTTTTAGGAAGGGATTTCCTTGTGACCAAAAAGGAGTCCATCATGCTTAATTTCCTAGAATCATATATATTCGTTGTGATGAGTAATTCTTTGGGTGTCAGCCTGATGTTGATTTCGGTCTTCGGGGCTGGTGCTTAGGGAGTTCTTCTCCTAATCAGTATATATGTGACGTAGATTTCCAGTTTTGACATTGCCTAATGGGCACAAGGTTTTTACTTGCTTCTATCGTTCGACTATACCTTTAAGTAGGAACAATTAGGTGTAAACATGTGTTTGAGACATGTTATGATTGATGGTTGCAAGTGGTTGCAAGCGGTTGCTAGTGGTTGCTCGTGGATGCATATACACGCACCTTAGACACTAGATCGGCTCCGTCACCTTTCATATTGCTTATGCATGAGTGTTTATACTTGTTTATGGATGAAATTAAATGTGTTATCATGTGGATGTTGCATATGGATGGATGTTTGTGCACACATATAGTGTTTATGTGACTAGGACTATTTGCATACATGTTGGATTCATGGCACTAAACATATTTTGCATTGAGAAGATCAATCAGGCCTGATCATTTGCATTAGATAAGGAACATATACACACACTTTCTGCATATGTTCATACAGCATTAGAAATCTCTTAAGGACAATGGATGCCTGTGATTGATGATTGAGTAGATGGATGATTGGATGGTAGGACACATTCTTCTTAACTTGAAGATTTCGGGGACGAAATCCTTTTAAGGAGGGGAGAATGTAACAACCAAAATTTTTATAACATGTTGAAACTAGAAATCAGGGTATAATTAATTTTTAAAATAATAATCAAGGGAATAGGGTCACGCCATTGCGTTCGTCTCGAAATTTTACATGAAATAGAGTTCGAGTTTTCGAAAATCGGAGTCCGATGAAGAAGTTATGGCCTGCAGAAGATTCAACAGATTTTAGGCAGCACAGGACCAGGCGGGTCGACCTGAGGGTCGACCTGGGGGCCAGGTCGACCATGTGGTCGACCCTAGGGTCGACCTACCCCCCAGGTCGACCATGTAATCGACCTCCCCCCCCCCCCCTTACAGGTCGACCTGGTCGGCCTGTTTTGACCCAGAACTCATTTTTGAAGCCTGAGACGTGTTTTGATGGTCCGGATTGATTCTAGGGTTAATCTAAGGGCCTAAACTAGTTGCTACACCTATAAAAACACCCTTAAACCTAACCTAATTCATATCAAATCATTCTTACACCATTATGCTACTAAAATACCTCTTGAACCAGGGCTGCCGTCTCCAAATCAAAGTACAAACATTCAAACTCAAATCAATTCAAAGAACAAGGCTTCTACAATGATTCAAGACAATAAATCAACAACGCCGCGTCATTTTTACAACAAATTCAGTTCTTAATTCATTAGCCATGCTCTGTAAGTTCTAGTTGTTTTTAGATTTAAACATTTAAATTATAATATGGCCATGGAATAAAGTGGAATTGGATTTAAGTATGTTTATTGGTTCAATCTATTTCTGTTGCTTCTTGAATCTTGAGTTTTAGGACTTTTCTATATTCGTTCTCATGTCAAGCTTATGGTCTATTCAGCCTGTTGTAAATCAGTTTTTCTTGATTCATGTTAATATTATTATCAAGATCTATCTTTTATGCCAGAGATGATGTTTTTATGCCAGTTTTCTCTCTGTACTTATTGTTATACAAATTCTACCTTCCCCTATTTATTTTCTTTTGATGAACCTTGGTCAATTTCGGACCTAGGCCTAAACTACGATATAAGTGCGAATTCGTATATGGGGAAATATTGGGATATTACCTATTTGGATATATGTGTGTGGTGGAATTGATGGCATAACATGAAATTTGAAATTTGGGTATTGTCAATATAATTGAAATTGCAAGTTTGGGCATACATGAATTGGCATGTAAATTAAATCATGAGTTTGGGACTATGTAAACTAAATCAAAAGATTGGGTTTATGTTAATTAGGCATATGTAGAATTGGGAATTTGAACATGAAAGCAATCGTAAACTTGATAGTTGGCATGAACATGTATTATGAACTTGGGCAACTGACATGTACTGTAATAAAAAGATTATAGTTTGGGATAACTACATCATGAATCATGATTTGGGTTTATTGGGTATGAAATTTGATACATGTAATTTTGGCTAGAACTTGATATGGTAAAATGGCATAAAATTGGCATACATGTAAAACGGCATAAGTTGAACATATGTAAATTTGGTACGAATTGGGCATATGTAAAATTTACATGTAATCTAGAACTTGGGCATATGTTAATTATGTGAAATTTGGAATAGAAACATATATGATAATTTATGACTTGGAGAAAGTTTAATATGAACGCACCTAATTGGGTTTTGGGTAGTTGGCATGTATTGTAAATAAAAGGCTATAACTTGGCATAACTTTATAGTGAATTATGATAATAATTTGGGAATACGTTTTGGGGAAAAACGTGAATTATGAGCTTGTAAAATGGGCCATAACATTAAATTGTTAGCACATTTACATATAAGGAACAAATATGTAAATTTAGAAAATATGAAATGCTTAACCCGAGGTTGGATTGAGTTGTGATGTAAACCTGCCCGGACCTGCCCGACTGTCCAGTAATCACAACAATACCTATCCAATGTGGGAGGTTAAGGCATTAAGCCCAATAAGGACCCGAGGTTAGACTGAGTTGCGGTGTAAACCTGCCCGGAACCGATCGGTTGTCCAGTAACCGCAACAATACATGTCTAATGTGAGTGGTTGGTGCTTTAATGAATAAGTTAAAGCTAAGACGGGATTGATAGGGTTAAGTAAACTAAGAACGCTTAACCAGTATAACATGTTAACCAGTGGGTGGGTTAAGTAATATGACTGGACTAATGACACTTAACCAATATAATATGAATGGGTGGGTTAAGTAACATGGCTGGGCTAATGACACTTAACCATTATAATATGACTGGTGGATGGGGTTAAGTTAACATGCACTTAACCAATATAACGTGATGCGTGGTAAGGTTAAGTAACAACAGAGGGTAACACTTAACCCTCACAACTTGATAAGTAGGTGGGCTATGTAATGACCCGAAAATCCGGTCCAATTTAAGCTGACCAAAAACACAAGTCCAACCCCGAATTAAACTGAAAATCAGGAAATTAATAGAAAGAAAACAGAGGGTAAGGAAAGATAAGATAGAAACTTAGAATAGAATAAGAAGAAGAACACAACATCAGAGTAACACGAATCTCACAGCGGAACGAATAACATATAATATATGTAAAATAACTTTGAAATATACATCTGTACTTGAATATACATCATTATCAATTACAACACTTACAACACAGCGGAAATAACTATAGTTATATGATCCTGAAGCCTCCTGCTCCAGCTCTTCAAGTGTATCTGAAAAATCCCGACTACTTGACTGCCCGTACAAATTTGGGCACCCAAGAGTTTAGGGAACAAACAAATAAACTCCGGGTCAGTCATGGGACTGGTATGAGTAAAACAGTTAAAACAGTTCGAACAAGTAAACGATATCTCATAAGACCATGCCGTATAACGAAACGGGTTTTTCCCTTATGAGAATCCAAAATATCTTAATATCAAAAACCTTTTGATATTATAATAATGTCTATCAACCACGGTATATATAATCATCTAGCAGAAACACTTTCATCTCACGTTCTACATATATAGTATACAATCAAAACCGCAAGCAAGTATTGGGTAATGGATTTCCAGCTATGACAAGGTATGGAACCACCTTTCGCTAGTGTATCTCTAGAAAGGAATACACTGGGTTCCACAAGAACATCTTGCGACCCGGCCACACATGACCGACCACTCATTTCGCTTGAGTGTATCGAATGTATATCACCAACGGTTGGGATCAGCAACCGTTTCCCGAATGGGACAGTGTCGACAATAGATTTTTAGAAATAAATGAAACTCTAGATCAGGTGATTATACACCCTACTTCGGAGCGACCGACTTAGCCATGCTGCCTGCCCGATTTCTGTCATTTATCGGTTGATGAGGCTAGAAGCTACGCTTTATCATCACACCGGATTCACTTCGAATGTCACATCGTCAAATCCATCAAATCACCGATTGATGTCCTCAACAATACATTATGTGTTAGCTAAAAGAAGTTTCCTTCTCCTCTTCCACTTTTGGTACGGTTGGAGAAATCAATATACATGATCGTCTGGAAATACTCTGTCAAACATCCGTCCATACAAGTCATCCAGGAATAGGATGAACCGAAGGTACTATTCAGTATATCCATCTTAGGCACTGTTATCTAAGACCTATACAATAGCCCTTGCACTTTATTCCGTCTTCAATTTATCTTTGGCATATATGATTCGCAACACTTATGCCAATACAGAGTGGTTCTTTGGATAACAATCCAACCGGTCTCTCCATATTAACAACGTAAATTGGTCAAAACTTCGATAGTCTGTGATTTAACTATCGAAGGAAAACACGTGTGCAAACAACGATATCATTTCCAAATGGAAATTCTATCAATCAATCATCAATCATATATATATATATATATATATATATATATATATATATATCCTTACTTTCTATGTTTAGAAAATATACGTTATTAACACTGGAAAACATTTCCATAGCTTATTTACATATCACTATCATTCCACAACTATCAGTCCCTGACTGTAAACTACTAGGAGAACAATTCTCTAAGTATAAACCCCGAAGGTCGAAACCAACATCAGATCGATACTCAGAAAACCCTTCAACTTAACTAACCTCTAGTCAGTTTCTAATCTTGTTTAACTCTATTTCTTAACTCTATACGATTAACTCTAGTTTGTTTTTAACTCTAATCGATTAACTCTATTTGATTACCTCTAACTGGTTAACTCTAACTGATTAATTCTAACTCCTTTCAAATAAACTATATTCGATTTACTCCTTTAACTCTATTCGAATAAATTATATTCGATTAACTCCTTTAACTCTAACTGATTATTTCTAACTCCTTTTAAAATATCGTATTTATTTTCAAAATAAACATTTCCTTTATTCTATTTCTATTTATTCCCTAAATAAATAAATAATCCCTTTTAATCTATTTGTAAATGGTTTACAAATATTTCCTTTATAATTCTATTTTATTTGTAAATGGTTTACAAATATTTCTCTTCTATTTGTTTGACAAATATTTTCCTTTATATTTGTTGTACAAATATATTTCCTCTATATCTGTTTAACACATTCTTTCCCTTATATTTGATTTACAAATATAATTCCCTTATATTTGATTTACATATATAATTCCTTTTTCAAAATCCTTTTTCTTTTATAATATAAAATCCATTGATTTTATATAAATAATTTTTTTTTTTATTTACGTGTGGAACCTAAGACTTCACTCAAGCCATTGCTTGTCGGTCTTAGTAAACCCCACGGGTAGTGATATACCCCGATTTTTCAACGCCTTCACACTACCTAGGTAGTCACCCCTAGAAATTGCAGAGGTGGCCCTCGAACCTGAGACCTATGTCTCATCCCAATTCGCCCACCTCTGACCAACTGAGCTAGGAGTGTCGGGTGATTTTATATAAATAAATTATTTTCAAAATATACTTTGAAAATTACTTTTCCACATTCTGGTATTTCTATGGTACTTAACACACCATATAACAACGATAATATCGTCCAAACACACATAATCAACAACAGATTATATATCACATCATATATCACAATATATGAATCACAGTAAAATAAATGTTGAGGAATCTAGTTGGATTCCTCCAACCTGTTTCCCTGCATCACAGATGTTAAACAATATAGATAACATCACTTTCAGTTCCATATGATATATTCTGTTGAACAGAATCAATATGGAAATTCAACTAACTGACTAGCAGTTCAATCAAACAATCAACACACAGTCAATCAGACAATTTCTAACAGTTCTAAAAATACAACATGAAATTATAAACTGTTCAGAGTTAGTGGGATTTACTCACATTTGCAGTTCATCGTTAAAGAACGATAAACTGTTGTTTGATTTGAATCAAACAGATTATTTCGCCATAAATTCAAACGAGCTCCACTCCACTCCCAGTCAGTCTCATTGTGTTGCTCCCATCCATACGATCCTAACGCAACTTACGGTTCTCGATTCTGATACCGTATGGAGGAGATATGATGATCACAAGTTAATACGATATTTAAATTAATTAAACACGGACTTAAAGAATTAATGGGCCTTAACCTTATTGATTTTCTCCCGGCCCAATTGAACAAATACCGGCCCACCCATTCTAAAGCCTTTCTTCCCCGAGCACACTACAGGAACCTGCTCCATCAAAAACAAAGCTCCATGCCATTACCAAATTTCAGAAAATCAAGGCTCCTCCATCACTCAATGGAAAACCAAACAAACATCACCAAAAATCACCTCTTTGAATTCTCTTCACCTTCCTCACACTTTCAGGCAGCTCGCACCACTCATTCCCATTCCGACCTGCTCTCCGTCGGAAGACCGTCGACGCCACATTGAACCGAGTTTCACCAAATTGCCACACCCGAAACCAAAATCAACCCTAAACCCAAATGTTAACTCAGTTTTGCACCTCGATAACCCATCTTCCCAAGAAATTGAACCCTAGATCGCAATATACCACACTGGAAAAAATGACATCGAACTAAAATTGTTCGAACCCAATAACAGGTATACGAGCTTCAAGAGGATGCTTCAGCGAACTCAATTATATTAGTTTAGAGATTTTGTGGATTTTGTTTGTGATTTTCAAAGATGAACTTGGGTTTACAGGAATGAACAAAATGTGGCGGCTCCTATTTTTGCTCCTGCGTTTTAAAGTGTGTTTGTGTGGTAAGAAAAGATGAGTGGTGGCCTTAGTTTAGGACCACACTAACATTCAAGATATTTTTACAAATTTTATATTATTCATAATTGTCTTCTAAAAATCCGTACGACCACATATGGTACCTAAAAATCACGAAACTGGAAATCTAACAACTATTTGGCATTGCGGATCCAACAAAATTAGTTTCGTTGAATTCCGACTCCGTATGCAAAAGTGGTTATTTTTAAAGCTCTGGATGACCCATTTAAATATATAAATATATTTAAATATAATTAAATAAATATTAATAAATTAATATTATCGTATATATTCACAACAGAATATCATACAGCTCTAGAATATTACTATATGAATTTCTAACTCGATATTCACTTCTGGGTCAACCTGATATTCTATTTATATTGAAATCCCTTTTTAAAATATAAATAATCCCTTTATAAATTATAAAGGAATTCCACAGCGACTTTTCTAAAATTTGATTTGGACATAAATCAAAATATACACGACGAAATCCCGATTTTTCTCTTCCACTAGAAAGATATACTCCACCAGCTCCACACGTTTCTTGTTTCACAGAAATCCGGCTTAAAACGAATCCTGTACATTCAGTTGAAGTTGAAATCGCCAAATTACGAACTGCAGCGCCATTTCGAGCTCGATTTTAATTATAATATAATTATACGTTCAAACTGTCGTTTATATAATATATTCGTTATTCAAATTAAATTCCATGCTGAATTAAATATCACAGATGATCCAGTTCACACCATATCGCCATTTCAGCCAATTTTGATTATTTCAGAATTAAATATATCATTAAATTTATTATTTTAATTAAATATTTACCATTATTTAATTCCACGATCATTTAATTCACTATATCACTATTTATATAATTAAATAAATTAATTATAATACCTCTGCCAATGCGGGTCATTACAATCTTTCCCACTTAAAATAATTTCATCCTCGAAATTGCTAAAAGGTAGAGGACGACCCTATCGACTGGTTAGAACATATTTGTTCACTTCTCAACTCCGGTTTTCAACTGAACCAATTTGATTTTAATTAAAATATTAATTAATTCTTATCAACGAAAATTTCCAAAAATCCTGAAAATTTTCTAACGCCTTAACTCTTCGAAAAATTTCGCCAGCACCTCCTTTGTACTGGTCAATACGTCAAACTCCAACTCGCCTCTCTGGGCCATCTCCAACCCAAAAGAAAATCAAACAGCCAAGCGGCTTGCCGATTCGGCTCATAAATCTTATATCCAATAGAAATATAAACTTGTACCTTTTTGTTGGCATATCATTATATCCTTTCCACCTGTTATCAATTCATCGGATACCAGGGTCATCCCAATCAAATTCCAATCTGCTTTTATCCATAACACAACCATTCGCTTATATCCGAGCCAAATATCATTTCAACTCGAGTTTCTTCTCGATTCCCAATTCTTAACTTGATTATCACATTATACTTCAAATTTGAATCTCACAATCCAATTTGTCTCTATCATTCTAATTCAATTTCAGTTACCACTTAACTGGCTTTATTTTTAATTCCAATTTGCTTTTAAAAATTTCTTTTAAATTTCTTTTTAATTCAAACCGTCTTTCTTTGGGAGTTTTTAAACAGTTTACTCTTTTCAAAAATCAAATTTTCCTTTTTGAAATACAACGCAACTTGTCTTTCCCAAAACAAATTCAAAACAGTATCTCTGGTAGTAATTCGTCACTTACAACTCGAAAATGAATACTGATGATGCAGTTATCATCATCAGAATCTATTTTCCAGCGATCGAAGTGAGTTCAATACTATAAAACCATTTCTAAACATTTCCACTTTGAAATTCATTTCGAAATATAATTCACACTACTTGTAAAACAAATTAAAATATCCCAGGATCTTAAATTTTCCTTATTTTTAATCCAAATCCATTTACAAACACTTATCCAATTCTCTAGAGTTTTAATTTCAATTCTGATTCAAATTCAGATTAAATTCATTTCGTAACACTTATACGAATTTTGATTGGTTATTTACATAACCATTTAATTTATAATCTTACTTGATTATAATAACAACCAATATATCCAATATATTATAATCATTCCAATATAAATCCTTTATATCAAAAATATAATTTGGGTAAAATTATTTCATTTACCCACTTTTCAAAACATACCATGACGGTTCATCGTATTCAAGTGTTTACAAAATCCCTACCGATACAGTGGATCAAACTGATTGTTCAGAACCCATAAATAACTCAACCAATAAATCTCCATAATATAAAACAATTTTTTGTATAAATAACAAATACGTTCACTTGTATATATACACTCAACTCAATCTAGGGTATTACTAACCCTATCTCTACCGAGTCACGCCACAGAGCCAAGGTAATTCACTTAACTTAAGCTCTGATACCAACTGTAATGACCCGAAAATCCGGTCCAATTTGAGCTGACCAAAAACACAAGTCCAGCCCCAAATTAAACTAAAAATTAGGAAATTAAAAGAAAGAAAACAGAGGGTGAGGAAAGATAAGATAGAAACTTAGAATAGAAGAAGAAGAACACAACATCAGAGTAACACGAATCTCACAGCGGAACGAATAACATATAATATATGTAACATAACTTTGAAATATACATCTGTACTTGAATATACATCATTATCAAGTACAACACTTACAACACAACGGAAATAACTATAGCTATATGATCCTTAAGCCTCCTGCTCCAGCTCTTCAAGTGTATCTGAAAAATCGACTACTTGATTGCCCGTACAAATTTAGGCACCCAAGAGTTTAGGGAACAAACAAATAAACTCCAGGTCAGTCATGGGACTGGTATGAGTAAAACAGTTAAAATGGTTCGAACAAGTAAACGATATCTCATAAGACCACGCCGTATAACGGAATGGGTTTTTCCCTTATGAGAATCCAAAATATCTTTATATCAAAAACCTTTTGATATTATAATAATGTCTATCAACCACGGTATATATAATCATCTAGTAGAAATACTTCATCTCACGTTCTACATATATAGTATACAATCAAAACCGCAAGCACATATTGGGTAATAGATTTCCAACCATGACAAGGTATGGAACCACCTTTCGCTAGTGTACCTCTAGAAAGGAATACACTGGGTTCAACAAGAACATCTTGCAACCCGGCCACACATGACCGACCACTCATTTCGCTTGAGTGTATCGAATGTATATCACCAACGATTGGGATCAACAACCATTTCCCGAATGGGACAGCATCGACGATAGATTTTTAGAAATAAATGAAACTCTAGATCAGGTGATTATACACCCTACTTTGGAGCGACCGACTTAGCCATGCTGCCTGCCCGATTTCTGTCATTTACCGGTTGATGAGGCTAGAAGCTACGCTTTATCATCACACCAGATTCACTTCGAATGTCACATCGTCAAATCCATCAAATCACTGATTGACGTCCTCAACAATACATTATGTGTTAGCTAAAAGAAGTTTCCTTCTCCGCTTCCACTCTTGGTACGGTTGGAGAAATAAATATACGTGATTGTCTGGAAATACTCTGTCAGACATCCGTCCATACAAGTCATCCGGGAACAGGATGAACAAAGGTACTATTCAGTATATCCATCTTAGGCACTGTTATCTAAGACCTATACAATAGCCCTTGCACTTTACTTCGTCTTCAATTTATCTTTGGCATATATAATTCGCAACGCTTATGCCAATACAGAGTGGTTCTTTGGATAATAATCCAACCGGTCTCTCCATATTAACAACGTAAATTGGTCAAAACTTCGATAGTCTGTGATTTAACTATCGAAGGAAAACACGTGTGCAAACAACGATATCATTTCCAAATGGAAATTCTATCAATCAATCATCAATCATATATATATATATATTTCCTTATTTTCTATGTTTAGAAAATATACGTTATTAACACTGGAAAACATTTCCATAGCTTATTTACATATCACTATCATTCCACAACTATCAGTCCCTGACTGTAAACTAGTAGGAGAACAATTCTCTAAGTATAAACCCCGAAGGCCGAAACCAACATCAGATCGATACTCAGAAAACCCTTCAACTTAACTAATCTCTAGTCAGTTTCTAATCTTGTTTAACTCTATTTCTTAACTCTATACGATTAACTCTAGTTCGTTTTTAGCTCTAATCGATTAACTCTATTTGATTACCTCTAACTGGTTAACTCTAACTGATTAATTCTAACTCCTTTCAAATAAACTATATTCGATTTACTCCTTTAACTCTATTCAAATAAATTATATTCGATTAACTCCTTTAACTCTAACTGATTAATTCTAACTCCTTTTAAAATATCGTATTTATTTTCTAAATAAATATTTCCTTTATTCTATTTCTATTTATTCCCTAAATAAATAAATAATCCCTTTTAATCTATTTGTAAATGGTTTACAAATAATTCCTTTATAATTCTATTTTATTTGTAAATGGTTTACAAATATTTCTCTTCTATTTGTTTGACAAATATTTTCCTTTATATTTGTTGTACAAATATATTTCCTTTATATTTGTTTAACACATTCTTTCCCTTATATTTGATTTACAAATATAATTCCCTTATATTTGATTTACAAATATAATTCCTTTTTCAAAATCCTTTTTCTTTTATAATATAAAATCCATTGATTTTATATAAATAAATTATTTTCAAAATATACTTTGAAAATTTCTTTTCCACATTCTGGTATTTCTATGGTACTTAACACACCATATAACAATAATAATATCGTCCAAACACACATAATCAACAACAGATTATATATCACATCATATATCACAATATATGAATCACAGTAAAATAAATGTTGAGGAATCCAGTTGGATTCCTCCAACCTGTTTCCCTGCATCACAGATGTTAAACAATATAGATAACATCACTTTCAGTTCCATATGATATATTCTGTTGAACAAAATCAATATAGAAATTCAACTAACTGACTAGCAGTTCAATCAAACAATCAACACACAGTCAATCAGATAATTTCTAACAGTTCTAAAAATACAACATGAAATTATAAACTGTTCAGAGTTAGTGAGATTTACTCACATTTGCAGTTCATCATTAAAGAACGATAAACTGTTGTTTGATTTGAATCAAACAGTTTATTTCGCCATAAATTCAAACGAGCTCCACTCCCAGTCAGTCTCATTGTGTTGCTCCCGTCCATACGATCCTAACGCAACTTACGGTTCTCGATTCTGATACCGTACGGAGGAGATATGATGATCACAAGTTAATACGATATTTAAATTAATTAAACATGGACTTAAATAATTAATGGGCCTTAACCTTATTGATTTTCTCCCGGCCCAACTGAACAAATACCGGCCCACCCATTCTAAAGCCTTTCTTCCCCGAGCACACTACAGGAACCCGCTCCATCAAAAACAAAGCTCCACGCCATTACCAAATTTCAGAAAATCAAGGCTCCTCCATCACTCAATGGAAAACCAAACAAACATCACCAAAAATCACCTCTTTGAATTCTCTTCACTATCCTCACACTTTCAGGCAGCTCGCACCACTCATTCCCATTCCGACCTGCTCTCCGTCGGAAGACCGTCGACGCCACATTGAACCGAGTTTCACCAAATTGCCACGCCCGAAACCAAAATCAACCCTAAACCTAAATGTCAACTCAGTTTTGCACCTCGATAACCCATCTTCCCAAGAAATTGAACCCTAGATCGCAATATACCACACTGGAAAAAATGACATCGAACTAAAATTGTTCGAACCCAATAACCGGTATACGAGCTTCAAGAGGATGCTTCAGCGAACTCAATTATATTAGTTTAGAGATTTATAGGATTTTGTGGATTTTGTTTGTGATTTTCAAAGATGAACTTGGGTTTACAGGAATGAACAAAATGTGGTGGCTCCTATTTTTGCTCCTGCGTTTTAAAGTATGTTTGTGTGGTGAGAAAAGATGAGTGGTGGCCTTAGTTTAGGACCACACAAACATTCAAGATATTTTTACAAATTTTATATTATTCATAATTGTCTTCTAAAAATCCGTACGACCACATATGGTACCTAAAAATCACGAAACTGGAAATCTAACTATTTGACATTGCAGATCCAACAAAATTAGTTTTTCCTAATTCCGACTCCGTATGCAAAAGTGGTTATTTTTAAAGCTCTGGATGACCCATTTAAATATATAAATATATTTAAATATAATTAAATAAAATATTAATAAATTAATATTATCATATATATTCACAACAGAATATCATACAGCTCTAGAATATTCCTATATGAATTTCTAACTCGATATTCACTTCTGGGTCAACCTGATATTCTATTTATATTGAAATCCCCTTTTAAAATATAAATAATCCCTTTATAAATTATAAAGGAACTCCACAACGACTTTTCTAAAATTTGATTTGGACATAAATCAAAATCTACACGACGAAATCCCGATTTTTCTCTTCCACTAGAAAGATATACTCCACCAGCTCCACAAGTTTCTTATTTCACAGAAATCCGACTTAAAATGAATCCTGTACATTCAGTTGAAGTTCAAATCGCCAAATTACGAACTACAGCGCCATTTCGAGCTCGATTTTAATTATAATATAATTATACTTTCAAACTATCGTTTATATAATATATTCGTTATTCAAATTAAATTCCATGCTGAATTAAATATCACAGATGATCCAGTTCACACCATATCGCCATTTCAGCCAATTTTGATTATTTTAGAATTAAATATATTATTAAATATATTATTTTAATTAAATATTTACCATTATTTAATTCCACGATCATTTAATTCACTATATCACTATTTATATAATTAAATAAATTAATTATAATACCTCTGCCAATGCGGGTCATTACAGGCTAAGTCAATGTACACTTAACCAATATGGCATGACATGCGGTGGGGTTAAGTTAACACAAGGGAGAACACTTAGCCAGTATTACAAGGCTTGCAGTAGGGTTAAGTAACACAAGGAACAACACTTAACCGATATAACATGATGTGTGGTAGGGTTAAGTAAAACCAGAGAAAACACTTAACCAACTTAACGTGATGGACAGAGATGGTTAAGTACATATCGGGTTGGTGGGTAATATTAGTAAATATAGGCCCACAAACTTAACCATTAATAAGCATGCTTGAATCGGTGGGTTAAGTACATCACGGGGAGGTGGGTAATATCTGTATATATAGGCCCACAAACTTAACCAGTAGGAAACCCTAGTAACGGGGACCCATTTCAGCAGTAACCCAATTAGGTATCATGGTACCCTGAAACTAGGCAGGGTGGGGCACGATTACTGGGCTGATTGTAAGCGGTCAAAAGCGATGGTGGTGGGTGCACAGTGTGGATTCTAACGGGGTGCGGGTGTGAACACACTCCGGAGCAGACAAACAGGGCACTGGGGCACCCGTAGTATAACCTATGTATTCTAGAATTATGTCGGGCCGCCACCATGGGTCTTGATACACCCCATGGTGGGACCAGCATAGGTATCTACAATCATTGGGGGCCGTATGACACACATAGGTAGCATAATCCCTAGGTTGGACCTAGGTGGCATAAACCCTAAATCCGAGAAGCGTTCAATAGGTAGCATAATCCCTAGGTTGGACCTAGGTGGCATAAATCCTGGTTGAATCTAGGAAGCGCTCGATAGAAGACCCTAGATTAGATCTAGGTAATAAATAATAGATGTACACGTGAAAGCAACCTTAATTTCGGGGATCGGGATCACGTTATGATTTTATCATTTTATATAGATTACTAGTTGGGACACTGGTTAGGTGGTGTAGAGCAAATAGATATCATTTTAATGGTGAAGCGGAGAAATCTTGCGATGCTTGATAGAAATCTTGCGAAACTATACTTAGTTCATCTTGAATGGGAACCTTGCAAGGTTATACATGACAGAAATCCTATGATGTTATTCTTAGTTATCGTGCATGTAGCTTATCGTGTCGTCATGCTTATATTTACTTTCAGTTTATTCATGCCATGTTATCTTTACCTGTTTTTATGTTGAAAGCCACTAGGACTTACTCAATCTTTATGACTGACCCAGTTTGTTTCGCCTCTTTTTCTTTCGTTCCCCCCCCAGGTTCGCAGGGTGGGAATACAACTTAGTTCGGATCTTACCAAGCTCCAAGGCTCTTTCATGTACTGCTTGGATTTCTCTTGGCTATGGCTTGCTTTGCTTTATTGGGGAATACTACAATTTATTTTCATGCTTCTTTGTTTTTGAGCAAGACAGATATTTTAGCTATGTAATTGGGTATTTGAAAGTTGATGGGCTTTTATTGTAAACAATCATATTTAATAAATGATTTGGAGTACTTCTACTTTACCTTCCGCTGTTTTATATATGTCTGTCTTGTAATATTTCTGTTCTAGTACCCATAATGCCCCCATTGAAGTTAAGGCATTCCCTTTGTGAGTGACCTTAACGAATGTGGGGTGTTACAATCAACGTGAACTACCAAAAATGTCTATGACGACTACCCACAGCCCCCGCACTAAACAAGGGGAATACTGCGCTGAAAGGTGTGCCATGCAGCTATGGACGATCATCAAGGTATGGTGCATAAGCGGGACCTGTCGTAAATCTCACAGCGCAAAGATAAAATATAATAGAACATATACAACATGTAATATTAGTGAAACATATTTGAGCATAAATCTCAAATATCCAAAACAATAGGATGGCAACAAATGTCTGTACAAATTTGCCTTACTGCAGCACTCAGAGTAGAATAACCAACAGCGGAAACCCAAATACTATATAGTAAGAGAGATAGTACGCTAGCCTCCTGCTCGCCTCCAAACTGCTACATCGTCTTCACTAAGCTACCACCTGTCACCTAGTCTGCCCATCCAAAACGGATGAACACCCCAAGGTAATAAGAGGGAAACATAAAACCTTGAGTCATACAACAGTCTTAGTGAGCGATAAAACAACTAACAAACTTCATCAATAAAGTATATGAGAATGGATAGATTTGTCAACCACTACCCAACACTAGAGAAGAACTCAACTATACCTTCCCCACATCGGATAGTGATAGCCTTTACAATCCATACAACCAAAGGAACAACGATTCATTCATGGTAATCTGAACAACCATTCATAACACTAATAGCATCCAGATTACTTAGGTCTCACGTAGACAATTCTAATCGAGTTTAACATCCCTCAAGTACTCTCCCTAGAGGCCTAAACCAATATCATTCAAGCACTCAAGAAACATCTCCCTCGATGTTAGATTATCAACGTGAGATGGTATAACAAAACATCTAGACATTCAATCATCCATAACAAACTCTGGCTATCACTGCCAATCCTGCTTCGAAACCATCGTAATCGTATGACTGGCCCATACTGCCATCCGTCAAGGGCTAATGGCAACCCCGATTCTAGCAAAAACCCCATACGCCTTTCAACGATACGTACCAAGGCCTTTCAACGATGCCTAAGGTACTCGACCTACATTCATTCTTTTTTGCATTTTATAGCATCTCCAGCCTTTTTGCTATGAAAATCTGGCAAAAATTTCAAAATAGCCTTTTGCAGCGTTTCTGAAATGCTATTATATCCCCTGGTTCAATTCTGCATCCATGCGCGGCCGAAACCCATGCGCAACCGACCACAACATTTCACAAATGCTGTCGTGCTGTCATAGGTGCAACCGACCACAACATTTCACAAATGCTGCCATAGGTGCGACCCAAAACTCATACGCGACCGACCACAGCATTTCACAAATGCTATCGCAGGTGCGACCCAAAACTCATACGCGATCGACCACAGCATTTCACAAATGTTGTCGTAGGTGCGACCCAAAACTCATACGCGACCGACCACAACATTTCACAAATGTTGTCATAGGTGCGACCGACCACGGCATTTCTCAAATGTTGTCATATGCGCGACCGACCACAGCATTTCTCAAATGCTGTCATATGCGCGACCGACCACAACATTTCATAAATGTTATCGTTTCTCTGGTGCGACCTCTGACCTGAACAGCCCCAATCTAAGTCCAATTTCGACCAAACTTCGCCAATCGATACAATTGACGAAATATACTCGTCAAATTCATTAAACACAACCATAAGCATGTTATGAAATCACTAACAACATGAATATGACGATTATTACCAAAATTTTGCAAATTTCACTAAAATCATGATAAATGAACATATGAACAAAAATGATAGATCTAACTTACATAAACGCATGAAATGACATAAGAATTTCCGGTTTTAACTTACTAAATCAGATCCTAAGGTGATTCATATGAAATAGGACTTACCATGATGTAGATCTAAAGAAACAACTTGAATTTGATGAAAAACATGACCAAACATTCATATACTTCATTGAATCCATGTGAGAGATGCAAATCACTCACCGATTCTCCAAAACAAGCTAAAATTGATGAAATAAGAATCTAGACAGCAAGCACCTCGCACCAATCTCCTTGATTCGATGAATCCTTTCTTCAAACGATGTAGATCTAGCCTCCAATGGTGTAGATCTTTGATTTCCCTCCTTAGATTTGGATTTTTAATGGTGGAAAGGTGTTAGAGGAGGAAGGAGCTCAAGGCCACCAAATAAGAGAATGGGAGAAGTAACCTCTTCTCCATACCCCTCACCCCCTATTTATAGTTTCCACCAACCCACTAATGGGCCTCCCCAATTCAGCCCATTAGGCTCTCAAAACCCGAACAACCAACTAAAAATCTTAAAACAACGATTCCTCCCAAACTGCTGAGCCAAATCCTTAATGTAATCACTCTACGGAAAGTCGATCATCAATTACTTTCCAATGGCACTGGTCTCACCCTCTGATTCGACCTGAGTCAAAAGTTATGCCCTGTACAAGACTGAGAGGGGCAAAATGGTCACAAACAAAATCAGTAAAAATCCTCACATCCCCATAAGAAACATACCAAAAGATGAGAATGATCCAACCCTCAGGGAATAAAATAAAAATATTTTACGATCTTCCGATACGTAAAATGCGGTTTGTTACATTCCCCCCCCCCCCCCCCTTAGAATTTCGCCCCCGAAATTCCAAGCGAACACAAGCAATCACAACAATTATGCGTGCTTATCATCCATGAGAAACCAATTCTACCACCTGAACTAGCAACCATCAAACCATGCATCCATAGCCTTATCCTAGCATGCAGAATCCTAACCATAACAATAACAAAGATAAAACAAAATCAACAAGTAATAATGATGGCGCGACATAAATTAAACGTCTTTTCCCTAAGCTGTTTCGTGTCATTCGCCATAACACGAAGCAGCTTACGAGATTTCATAACTACGAACTCATATATAGAGTCGACGTATTACTCCGGAAGTACTACCACATCCGGACCATGTGAATATTTTCACAAAAATGACTCACAAAAATATTGTGCACATTCTACATCTCTCACGTAAAATCAATCTATATGCGAGCTTTCCGATTTGCTCATCTATCGGAAACGGTTCAACAATTTAGAAGCTAACTTTCCTTTACTTCTGAATCGAACTGCATACTTTAATGGAAAAATCTTCACAAAAACCATATTGCCAATGTCGAATTCCAAATCCTTGTGATGTTTATCGGCATAACTTTTCTGACGATCTTGGGCTGCCTTCATTTGTTGTCGAATGATCTCAATACAATCTGAGGTCAATCTAATCATCTCAGGTCCAAGTATCATCTTATCTCCAGTTTCTAACCAACAAGCTGGAGAATCGCACGGCCTCCCATACAACGCCTCGTATGGTGCCATCCTAATACTCGACTGGTAGCTATTATTATATGCAAACTCAACTAGATGCAGATGGTCCTTTAATGATCCACTGAAGTCTAACACACAAGCCCTCACGAGATCTTCCAAAACTCGATCGACTCTTTCGGTCTGACCATTAGTTTGGGGATGATATGCCGTACTTAAACATAACTTGGTTCCCAAAGCTTCCTGCAATCTCTTCCAAAATCCACTCATGAATAATGGATCGCGGTCACTCACTATGCTCTTCGGGATATCATGGAATTGAACTATCCATTTCACATAAAGTTCAGCCAATTTCGGTGTCGTCCTAGTCGACTTGACAGGAATGAACCTTACACTTTTGGTCAAGCGATCCACGATGACCTAAATCCCTTCGTTTCTTGCCCTAGTTCTAGGTAGTCCATCGATAAAGTCCATAGATATCTGCTCCCACTTCCATGTAGGAACTTCCAATGGCTGAAGCAAACCACTCGGCTTTCTCTGTTTAGATTCCACCAACTGACAGTTCATGCACTTGGAAATAAACTTTCCAATATCTCGCTTTATCCCTTCCCAGTAGTAGACTTGCTTCATGTCCTGATACATCTATTACCACTGGGATGAATCGTCGAATTTGAGTGATGACATTCTCTCAGAACCTCATCTCTCAATCTGTCGATATCAGGAACAACTAGTCTCCCTCGCTTTCGAAGTCAAACTTCTTGATCGACTTCGAACTCTTTATCTTTTGGGTCTAGATTCTGGACAAACTAAACAAGCTTAGCATCTCGCTTTTGGCTTTCGCCAACTCTTCCGATAAGTGTAGGTCTTATCGACAAGCTTGCCAACATTTCAGGTTCCAATTCACACCTTGGCCTGAAATCAAACCTTGCCAAATACTCAAGGCTCTACCATTCTGAAAACATCGCTCCCAAACATGCATGTCTTCTACATCTTCAGAGCAAACACAATCGCTGCCAACTCCAAATCATGAGTCGGGCAATTCTTCTCATGCGGCTCCAGCTACCGACTTGCGTAGGCCACAACTTTACCCTTCACGACTCTTGTAACACCCCAAATTTACTGTTAACTGTATAATAACAAACTTAAGTATAATTAATTCTAAATGAAAGAATTAAGGGAAACGGGTTACGCCATTGCGCTCGTCTCGAAATTCTGCCTGAGATAGTCCGAGTTTGCGTGAATCGGACTCCGTATGAAGGAGTTATGACCTCCGGAAGTTTCAGAATTCAAATTAAAATTCAAACAGTTCAAAAACAAGTTCAAAATTCAAAATCAGACCCAAACTGGGTTGGGCGGGAAAATTCCCGCCCAGGCACCAGGTCGACCAGGGGGTCGACCTGGGTGACTAGGTCGACCATAGGGTCGACCTGGGGGTCGACCTACCCAGTCGACATGGTTTGGCCCTAGCTGGCCTGGTCGGGTTCTGGTTGATTTCTGAGGCTTGGCTGTGTCACTAGGGCTGACATGTCGCATTTTGGTTGGCTCCTTTCGAAATGAATGGTCTAGATTCGTCTATGATCATCGAACGGCTCAAATCAATCTAAAATTCTATAAATACAACCTAAGACTCCAACCTAAATTCACATAGTAAATTAGAGACGGAGCTGCCATGCTGTTGGTAGGAAATTGAGAGGAGCCTCCACGTAGAAAAGCTTAGAGACGAGCCAAATTAAAGATAAAACACGAATCAAATCAACGTTAGTCTACCCAAAGGAAAGCATATCAAATTCAGAATTCAGAAATCAGAAAACAAGACCGTCGTTTATTGTAAGTATAGTGATTTTTCCGATGTGAATAAAAGTTAGGATTTGATTCGATGTAAAATGGAAATGGAATTATGTAACAACGATGTTAATTCACATCTATGTATTGAAATGATTGTAGTATTGTGATGTTTGTGGTATAGTTGAATTGATATTGATCTTATTGTACATATAGAATCACATGCAAGTTGTATAGTTCATGTTGTAATCGACACCTATATGTTTATGTGATTATGTAGGTTGTATGTGATTAAGATGTCATGTATATATATATGTTATAACCTTTATGCCTAAACGATTATGTTCACATACATGCTAGTATGTTTGTAAGAAAGTTGCAAGTTAATTGGATCCATGCCAAGATCCGCTTTAATACATATTCCATGTTGTAATTAGATATATAATTGGATCTAGTTTGAACCCTTGTCATAAAATTATACATGCTTATGAAATGTCATATTCGTGTCATATGCTAGTGATGTTTGATGTTATGCCTAGATCCAAAACATGTTTAGGCTTATGTTGTCTAAATCATATGTCAATTTATGTGACACCTATTTGGTTAGATCCCTATTTGAATGCAAGTTCACATATATGAAAGTGATTTAGGCTATGTTGAAAATTCACATGTAGTCATTTTGCAAGTTCATCCCTATTATGTTCACAATGACTATGCCAAAATGCCAAGTTCACACCTATGTCATACATGATGATCATTTTGCAAGTTCACCCCTATTATGTATAAGTTTACACCTATGATATGTTATGTAGATAGATTCCTTTATGCAAACTTTGTGCGCTAAATTAGGCTAAGTTTTTAGCCTAATATCATATGTTAAATTCATGCAAACGAAAATTAGGCTAAGAGTTATTAGCCTACTATTTAGACGGGGTAACGTTGGGTAAAATGGGTAGGAAAAACTTGGCATAAAAATATATGAAATTGGCATGTTTGTCACATGCCAAAAATTGGTGACATTTAAACGGTATAAATTCTTGTACCAAAAATGTTAAACTTGTTATGCGGGCCATAACATTTATTTGTTGACAAATTTACATATAACCAGTAATAAAGACAAATATGTAAATTTAGAAAATACGAATGTACTTAACACGAGGTTAGATTGAGTTGTGATGTAAACTTGCCCGGATCCGCCCGGTTGTCCTGTAGTCACAACAATACCTATCCAATGTGGGTGGTTAAGCATGGAGCCCAATAAGGACCCGAGGTTAGACTGAGTTACGGTGTAAATCTGCCCGGAACCGACCGGCACATCCAGTAATCGTAACAATATCTGTCTAATGTGAGTGGTCGGTGCTTTAAGTGGCTAAGGACAGATGGTAGGGTTAAGTTAACTAAAACACTTAACCAAATTCAACATGTTAACAAGAATTGATGGGTGGGGTTAGGTTAATACAGACACTTAACCACTTAACATGTTTGACTAGAAAACCCTAGTAACGGGGACCCATTTCAGCAGTAACCCAATTAGGTATCATGGTACCCTGGAACTAGGCAGGGTGGGGCACGATTACTGGGTTGATTTGTAAGCGGTCAAAAGCGACGGCGGTTGGTGCACAGTGTGGGTTCTAATGGAGTGCGGGCGTGCACACACTTCAGAGCAGACAAACAAGGCACTGGCGCATCAGTAATATAACCTATGTATTCTAAGGATTGTGTCGGGCCGCCACCATGGGTCTTGATACACCCCATGGTGGGACCAGCATAGGTATCTACAATCATTGGGGGCCGTAAGACACAGATGATTATGCGAGTAGGAGACGATCTTTAGAAAATGGGGATCACTTTACCCTCAGCACGGGGTGCCAGTTCAGAACTAATACATGTAGGTGTAGAGATATAGTGTGGGGTGCGATAGGATATTCGATTCGAACTGCTTTATCTTAGTTTATGATACTTTCCTATTTCCAGTTTATACCTATCATGCCCTTATTCTTATTCACATACTGAAGAGTCACTAGACTTATCAGGCTTTATGTCTGACCCTATTTTCTTTCGTCTTCTTTTCTTCCCCCCCCCCCCCCCCAAGGTCCACAGGGAGGAAACAACTCAGCTTAGTCAGACTCTTTGCAAGCTTCAAGATAGTAGATGTACGGTTTGGACTCTCTTGCTTTGGCTATGGCTGTTGGATACAATCATGGGGATTTATGCAGTTTTATGCTTCTTTATTTAATAACCAAGACAGAAATGATGATGTAATGTTTTGGAAGTGTTATGTGACAGTTATGGAAGTGTTTTGTATGAACAAGTATTTTATGAAATAAAAAGTCTGTTGTTTTCCGCTGCTTATATATATATATATATGTGTGTGTTTATATCTGTCTTGTGTTTATCTGTGACTGTTACTTACAAACCTCCACCAAAGTTAAGGCAGTCCCTTTGTGAGTGACCTTAATGGAGGGTGGGGTGTTTCACTTGGTATCAAAGCATAGGTTTACCAGACCAGATAAAAGTTTTTGAAATTATTTTCAAAAGAGGAGTTTAATGAAGCATTTTTCAAGAAAATGTTTTGATATTTTAAAAGGCATAATCCCCCAAAAGCCATATGCACTATCTCTCTCTATCCTTCGTTTTGAACCTTTCCTTTTTGTTTCAGCATGTCTGGAGACCTTAACCTTCCGGAAGGAGTACCGATACCCGGCTGGTTTAGGAGGTACCTGGAAGCTAGGGCCAATGGCGCGGGCCCAACAGACATTCCTCCTCCAGTGGCAGCGGTTCCTCCTCCTCCTCCACCTCCTCCTCGTGGAAATGCTTTTGCAAAGACATGTAGAGACTTCAAGGCTATGGGTGGAAAGGACTTTTATGGAACTGAATCCTTTGTAGTAGCAAGAAACTGGCTAAAGGAGACCGAGGATCTGTTTGTCATCTTTGAAGTTGACGACAGGCAAAAGATACGGCTAGCAGTGTGGTTGCTTAAAGATGAAGCGTCTTATTGGTGGGAGATCACCAATGCTGAGAGGCCAGTGGAAACATGGGAAGATTTCAAGACGAGATTTGAGATGAAATTCCTCTTCCAAGCTGAAAGAAGCCTGCAAATGGAGAAGTTCCTAACTCTGAAACAAGGAAGTATGACAATCAGGGAGTATGTTAATCAGTTTAATCAGCTAGCCAGATTTGGGCTGGACTTAGTAAACACCCAACACAAGAAAGCGCTCCGCTTCGTCAAAGGTCTGAATGAGCCTCTACACAACCTTGCTATGACCCATGTATCCACGGGAGCGACTTACGAAAGCTTAGTGGACATGACATTGCTACACGAGGAAGACAAGGGCAAGAAAGAGACTAAGGTGGAAGAAAAGAAGGAAGGATTACAGGCTAAGAAAACAGACTTCAAGAAAGGCGGGAAGAACAACAAAACCCGTGAAAAGAGAAAGTGCAATTTTTGTGGCATTGTTGGGCATATAGTGAAAGACTGCAGAAAGAAGAAGGCGAAGATGAATGGTGGTTGCTTCCATTGCGGAGAGACTGGGCACTTGGCTAAGGACTGCCCAAAGAAGCGGGGGCAGGGACAAAGGGCTGGATCCACCTCAGGAGGTCAAGTTCATGCACTGGTGGCACCTCCACAGGAACGAGGTAGAAATATTTCTGTAGAAAGATTAGTTTATCTTTATGATCACCCAGTTCGAACTCTCTTTTATTCTGGTGCATCACACTCCTTTATTTCATCTGCTTTAGTAGAATCTCTGCACCTAGACACTAGTATGGTAGAAGATCCCTTGGTTGTCTCAAATCCAATTGGGGGCTCGGCTTATTTGTCAATGGTTTGCTTGGATTTGAAAATCTCTATTCTAAGTGTTGAATTTAGATGTAGTGCCTTTGTTTTGGGCTTCTCAGGATATGGATTGATCTTAGGCATGGAATGGTTATCCAGTAATAGTGCCATTCTTGATTGTGAGAAAAGAGTGGTTAGGCTCTTGACTCGGCTCGGTAACACTCTAGAAATTTCTTGTAATCCCTTGAATGTTGTTATGCTTAGTTATCTAGAGTCGCTTGACGCTTCTGTTGAGAATTTACAATCGGTTAGAGTGGTCCGGGAATATCCGGATGTCTTTGAAGAGGTGAAAGGCTTACCTCCGAAGCGGGAAATAGACTTCCGCATATATCTTGTTGATAATGCAAAGCCCGTGGCTCTGCCTGTTAGGCACATGGCTCCAAAGGAGAGAAAGGAGCTCAGTAAGCAAGTTAAGGAGCTTCTCGAGAAGGGGTTTATAAGAAGGAGTATCTCGGAATGGGGTGCTCTAGTGGTGTTCGCCACCAAAGCAGACGGTTCACTACGTCTTTGTGTGGACTATAGGGAGCTAAACAAGCTAACTAAGAAAAATAGGCACCCTCTTCCCAGAATCGACGATTTGTTTGATCAGCTTGTAGGTGCGTCGGTTTTCTCCCAACTTAATCTGGCTACTGGGTTCCATCAGCTAAGAGTAGCTGAAGATAGCATCGATAAGACGGCGTTCAGAACCCCAGACGGTTTCTTCGAGTGGCTTGTCATGCCTTTCGGCTTGACAAACGCACCTGCTTATTTCGTAGACCTAATGAGCAGGGTATTCAGAGAATTCCTCAATAAATTCGTGGTGGTCTTCGTAGATGATATTTTGATCTTCTCAAAGAATGAGGAAGAACATGCTCAGCATCTGAAAGAAATCATGGAAACTCTTCGAGTTCATTAGCTAAAAGCCAAATTCTCCAGGTGCCACTTTTGGAGAGAAGAAGTAAGATTTCTTGGACATATAGTGTCCAAAGAAGGGTTGGCAGTGGACCCCGCGAAAGTAGTGGCAGTGCAAGATTGGAAGACACCAAGAAATGCAACCGAAGTCCGAAGCTTTCTTGGGCTAGCAGGTTTTTACCGAAAGTTCATTAGGGATTTCGCGAAAATCTCAGCTCCACTCACAAGGCTAACAAAGAAGAATCTAGCATTTGCTTGGGATTTAGACTGTGACATTGCTTTCCAATGCCTAAAAAGGGCTCTTACAACAGCCCCAGTTCTAACTCTGCCTGACGGAGGCAAAATGTTCACAGTATACACGGATGCATGTGGAACGGGACTAGGCGCTGTTCTAATGCAAGAAGGGAGGGTAGTAGCTTATGGTGGAAGGCAATTGAAGGTTCATGAAAAGAACTACCCAACCCACGATCTTGAGTTGGCCGCCATCGTCTTTGCACTTAAGTCTTGGCGCCATTATCTCCTAGGTGAGAAGTTCGAATTATACACTGACCATAAATCATTGAAATATCTCTTCTCGCAGAAGGATCTTAACTTGAGGCAGCAAAGGTGGATGGAGTTTCTTGCCTCGTATGATTTTGAAATTTCCTATACTTCCGGCAAAGGCAACGTAGTAGCAGACGCATTGAGCAGAAAGAAACTGACCTTAAGCCCTTTCTTTGTGGAGAGGCAAAGCTTGGAGTTTATAGCCAGTTTTAACTTTAGGCCTTCCTCGGATTTTGTACCAGGTTTGTTAGCATCTCTCGAAGTACGTCCTACTCTCTTGGACTCAATAAGGACTGCACAACGTGAAGACCCTCAGCTTGTTGATGTGATTGATAAACTTATTAGGGGTGAGACTTCCAGTCACCTCAATAGGTACTCCATCGATGATAAGGGTTGGCTGAGGCGAGATGGAAGACTATGCATCCCACAAGCAAAGGAATTGACAAAGAAGGTTCTCAAGGAAGCACATCATTCCAAGATGACAATACACCCAGGCGGGGACAAGATGTACAAGGACGTAAAGAGAGTTTTCTATTGGAGCGGCATGAAGAAGGACGTGGCAGATTTCATTTCCAAATGCGTGACTTGCCAACAGGTCAAGGCGGAATAGAAGAAGCCTGGAGGACTGCTTCATCCTTTAGAGATCCCACAGTGGAAGTGGGATAACATTTCAATGGACTTCATTGATGGACTGCCTAGGTCAAGAAGAGGCAATACTAGCATTTGGGTAATAGTGGATAGGCTTACTAAAAGCGCCCACTTTTTACCTGTCAAGAGTAGAAGGACTGCCTCATCTCTAGCATCTCTTTATCTCAAAGAAATAGTTCGACTCCATGGGATACCCTCCAGCATTGTTAGTGACCGAGACCCTATCTTCACAAGCGAGTTTTGGCAGAGTCTGCAAGAAGCTGTAGGCACACAGTTATGTTTGAGCATGGCCTATCACCCCCAAACCGATGGCCAGACGGAAAGGGTGAATAGAGTTTTAGAGGATCTTTTGAGACTTTGTGTTCTTGACTTTGGAGGGACATGGGAGGATCATCTTCCTTTGGTGGAATTCGCCTACAACAACAGCTACCAAGCTACCATAGGCATGGCGCCCTTCGAAGCTCTATATGGAAGACCGTGCCGATCACCAACTTGTTGGTGGGAGTCTACTGACAAACTTATACTTGGGCCAGACATGATTTGAGAGACTTCAAAGAAATAGGACTTGATACGAAGAAGAATGAAGACAGCCCAAGACAGACAGAAATCCTACGCTGACAAAAGAAGGACGGACCTTGAGTTTGAGGTTGGGGACAGGGTTTTCCTTAAGGTATCCCCTTTAAGGAACGTCGTTCGCTTCGGATCCGCAGGAAAGCTAACACCAAGATTTGTAGGACCATTCCCTATCATCGAGAAGATTGGGAAAATGGCTTATAGAGTAGAGCTACCTGAAAGGTTGGCTGGAATTCACAACATCTTTCATGTTTCTCATCTCCGGAAATGTCTACATGAATCTGCGGAAGTGGTGGAGCCAAGAATTCTAGAAGAAGCCGAAGTAGAACGCGAAGCAACTGTAAGGAGAGTTCCAACTCGAGTCATAGGAACTGAAATAAGAAAGCTACGCAACCGCGAAGTAAAGCTCGTCAAAGTTCAGTGGAGCGACGCCGAGGAAGACGCGACTTGGGAAACTGAGGACAGAATACACGCAGCTTACCCTTTTCTTTTTGAGGGTATATCCTTGATCTCTCTCTTTTTCCTTAAGTTGTGCTTTATCTATCTTTTTAGGTATATCTCCTCGATATTATCCTTTGTCCCTAGGTAGAAACCCCTTTTGATGTAAACATGTATTTGAAACATGTTATGATTGATGGCTGCAAGTGGTTGCTCGTGGATGCATATACACACACAACCTAGGTTTTAGATCGGCTCAGTCACTTCATACTGCGTATGCATATATGTATTCATATTTGTATGTGGTTGAAACTTGATATGTCGTCATATGGATGTTGCATTTGTATAAATGGTTGCGCACTCATGTAGAATCATAAGTAAGGACGAATTTTTGCATACATAGTGGATTCATGGCACTTACATGATTTGCATTAAGGAGGTCAACTGAATCAGTAGACCGCCTGCTTTTGCATTAGAAAAGGACATGCACACACACTGTGCATTTGATCATAAAGCATTAGAAGTCTTTTAAGGACAATGGACGCCTGTGTTTGATGGTTGAGTAGATGGACGATTGGATGTTAGGACTTACGTTCTTCTAGACTTGAAGATTTCGGGGATGAAATCCTAAAAGGAGGGGAGAATGTAACACCCCAAATTTACTATTAACTGTATAATAACAAACTTAAGTATAATTAATTCTAAATGAAAGAATTAAGGGAAACGGGTTACGCCATTGCGCTCGTCTCGGAATTCTGCCTGAGATAGAGTCTGAGTTTGCGTGAATCGGACTCCGTATGAAGGAGTTATGACCTCCGGAAGTTTCAGAATTCAAATTAAAATTCAAACAGTTCAAAAAGAAGTTCAAAATTCAAAATCAGACCCAAACTGGGCTGGGCGAGAAAATTCCCGCCCAGGCACCAGGTCGACCAGGGGGTCGACCTGGGGGTCGACCTGGGTGACCAGGTCGACCATAGGGTCGACCTGGGGGTCGACCTACCCAGTCGACCTGGTTTGGCCCTGGCTGGCCTGGTCGGGTTCTGGTCGATTTCTGAGGCTTGGCTGTGTCACTAGGGCTGACATGTCGCATTTTGGTTGGCTCCTTTAGAAATGAATGGTCTAGATTCGTCTATGATCATCGGACGGCTCAAATCAATCTAAAATTCTATAAATACAACCTAAGACTCCAACCTAAATTCACATAAGAAATTAGAGACGGAGCCGCCATGCTGTCGGTAGGAAATTGAGAGGAGCCTCCACTTGTAGAAAAGCTTAGAGACGAGCCAAATTAAAGATAAAACACGAATCAAATCAACATTAGTCTACCCAAAGGAAAGCATATCAAATTCAGAATTCAGAAATCAGAAAACAAGACCGTCGTTTATTGTAAGTATAGTGATTTTTCCGATGTGAATAAAAGTTAGGATTTGATTCGATGTAAAATGGAAATGGAATTGTGTTATTGTGTAACAACGATGTTAATTCACATCTATGTATTGAAATGATTGTAGTATTGTGATGTTTGTGGTATAGTTGAATTGATATTGATCCTATTGTACATATAGAATCACATGCAAGTTGTATAGTTCATGTTGTAATCGACACCTATATGTTTATGTGATTATATAGGTTGTATGTGATTAAGATGTCATGTATATATATATATATATGTTATAACCTTTATGCCTAAACGATTATGTTCACATACATGCTAGTATGTTTGTAAGAAAGTTGCAAGTTAATTGGATCCATGCCAAGATCCGCTTTAATACATATTCCATGTTGTAATTAGATATATAATTGGATCTAGTTTGCACCCTTGTCATAAAATTATACATGCTTATGAAAATGTCATATTCTTGTCATATGCTAGTGATGTTCGATGTTATGCCTAGATCCAAAACATGTTTAGGCTTATGTTGTCTAAATCATATGTCAATTTATGTGACACCTATTTGGTTAGATCCCTATTTGAATGCAATTTCACATATATGAAAGTGATTTAGGCTATGTTGTAAATTCACATGTATGTCGATTAGTCATTTTGCAAGTTCACCCCTATTATGTTCATAATGACTATGCTAAAATGCCAAGTTCACACCTATGACATTCATGATGATCATTTTGCAAGTTCACCCCTATTATGTATAAGTTTACACCTATGACATGTTATGTAGATAGATTCCTTTATGCAAACTTTGTGCGCTAAATTAGGCTAAGTTTTTAGCCTAATATCATATGTTAAAATCATGCGAACGAAAATTAGGCTAAGAGTTGTTATCCTAATATTTAGACGGGGTAACGTTGGGTAAAATAGGTAGGAAAAACTTGGCATAAAAATATATGAAATTGACATGTTTGTCACATGCCAAAAATTGGTGACATTTAAACGGTATAAATTCTTATACCAAAAATGTTAAACTTGGAATGCGGGCCATAACATTTAATTGTTGACAAATTTACATATAACCAGTAATAAAGACAAATATGTAAATTTAGAAAATAAGAATGTGCTTAACACGAGGTTGGATTGAGTTGTGATGTAAACCTGCCCGGACCCACCCGGCTGTCCAGTAGTCACAACAATACCTGTCCAATGTGGGTAGTTAAGCATGGAGCCCAATAAGGACCCGAGGTTAGACTGATGTACGGTGTAAATCTGCCCGGAACCGACCGACACATCCAGTAACCGTAACAATATCTGTCTAATGTGAGTGGTCGGTGCTTTAAGAGGCTAAGGACAGATGGTAGGGTTAAGTTAACTAAAACACTTAACCAAATTCAACATGTTAACAAGAATTGATGGGTGGGGTTAGGTTAATACAGACACTTAACCACTTAACATGTTTGACTAGAAAACCCTAGTAACGGGGACCCATTTCAGCAGTAACCCAATTAGGTATCATGGTACCCTGGAATTAGGCAAGGTGGGACATGATTACTGGGCTGATTGTAAGCGGTCAAAAGCGACGGCGGTTGGTGCACAGTGTGGGTTCTAACGGAGTGCAGGCATGCACACACTTCGGAGCAGACAAACAGGGCACTAGCGCATCAGTAGTATAACCTATGTATTCTAAGGATTGTGTCGGGCCGCCACCATGGGTCTTGATACACCCCATGGTGGGACCAACATAGGGATCTACAATCATTGGGGGCCGTAAGACACAGATGATTATGCGAGTAGGAGCCGATCTTTAGAAAATATGGATCACTTTACCCTCAGCACGGGGTGCCAGTTCAGAACTAATACATGTAGGTGCAGAGATATAGTGTGGGGGTGCGATAGGATATTCGATTCAAACTGCTTTATCTTAGTTTATGATACTTTCCTATTTCCAGTTATACCTATCATGCCCTTATTCTTATTCACATATTGAAGAGTCACTAGACTTACCAGGCTTTATGTCTGACCCTATTTTCTTTCATCTTCTTTTCTTCCGTTCCCCCCCCAGGTCCACAGGGAGGAAACAACTCAGCTTAGTCAGACTCTTTGCAAGCTTCAAGATAGTAGATGTACGGTTTGGACTCTCTTGCTTTGGCTATGGCTGTTGGATACAATCATGGGGATTTACGAAGTTTTAATTATGTTTTATGCTTCTTTATTTAATAACCAAGACAGAAATGATGATGTAATGTTTTGGAAGTGTTATGTGACAGTTATGGAAGTGTTTTGTATGAACAAGTATTTTATGAAATAAAAAGTCTGTTGTTTTCCGTTGCTTATATATATGTGTTTATATATGTCTTGTGTTTATCTGTGACTGTTACTTACAAACCTCCACCAAAGTTAAGGCAGTCCCTTTGTGAGTGACCTTAATGGAGGGTGGGGTGTTTTAACTCTCAACTAGTGGAATCCCGTTCCCAAATCCATCTGAGAAAACACTTTGGCTTCTTGAGGCTGATCGATCAAGTCATCAATCCTTGGCAACAGATACGTGTTCTTCTTAGTCACCTTGTTCAGCTCACGATAGTCTACACACAATCTTAACGAGCCATCTGCCTTGGTTGTAAACACGACTGGGGCATCCCATTCGGATACACACCTTCGAATGAATCCTTTTCCCAAAAGGTCTCTAACTTGCACCTCCAACCCTCGTTGTTCCTTAGGCACCATCTGCCTAAGAGGCATAACAATTAGTCTAGCACCCTAAACCAAATCGATCCTAAACTCAATCTTACGATGCGGCAGCAACCCTTTGACTTTGTCAAAGATATCCTCATACCCATTTGCGATTAGTACAGATGACAAGTCTTCTTTTGGAATCACAAGCGAATATAACAACTCACAAAGACACCATCCTCGGGTATACCCCGAACCAACACCTTTCACCCTTCCACATCCCCCACTTTCATCTCTAGCTTTTTGCAACTCACTTTTGTCGCACATCTCTTGGGCCAATTCGTACCCAAGATGATTTCAAACCCAGCAAAAGTTACAATTAATCAACCACTCATAAATGAGCATCCATGATCAACCAATACTAGATCCACAAAGTTTGCAAAGAGCAGATGAACCCATACTAGATTAGTTACAACCAAAGGTCTATTACAACTTCAAGTTCAAACTTATTCGTCATACAATCTTATTATAGGTAAAAGAAGATGATTCCCTAGTACCCAATAGAAATCAACAACTCCAATAGCAGAAAGCACATTTAAATTGGCAACATCTTCTTCTAATCCTCATTAGGAATGTAAAAAGAGATCAGAGTAACTTCCACAACACATGCTTCCTCCGATTGTTTATTCTTTAAAAAACCCGGCCAGTCTTTCTTCTTATGTCCAGGCTTGCCGCATTTAAAGCAATTCATTTTGGCTTTTGGCTTTTGGCTTCTCACAATCCTTAGCATAATGGCCCTTCAACTGACAGTTGAAGCATAGATCATTCTTCTTAAATTTATTCTTCTTATTTTTCTTCTTTGAATTACTTGATCCAATAAAGGTTTCTTCATCCGTAGGAGAATAGTCCCTCTTTCTCTTAGCAGAATCTCTTTTGGGTACTTGCACAGGAACATCACGCTCCACTGCCGCTTCTGGAATGAGTATCCTTAACATAGCCGCTGCCATCATGCCCGCCCCAAACATAACCAAGTATTATAGTGCAACTGCTAAAGCTCCCAATTGGCTTCAATCTCCTACTCCTCCAGTTCCAAACTCACCCGTAGAGGTTTGACGACTCGTTCTAAATCTAAAATAGAATGATTAGTCCACTTACAAGATAAACTACTAAAGAAGTACAAACACTACTACTATATATGCTAATATATATATTATCCAACTGAAATCTACAAATACGTCTCTCATACATAATTACGTCTTTGAACTTTAGCTAAAATCGTTAACCTGGCTTTGATACCAAATGTGACGGCCGCCCACAGCCCCCGCACTAAACAAGGGGAATACTGCGCTGAAAGGTGTGCCATGCAGCTATGGACGATCATCAAGGTATGATACATAAGCGGAACCTGTCGTAAATCTCACAGCGCAAGGATAAAATATAATAGAACATATACAATAGGTAATATTAGTGAAGCATATTTGAGCAGAAATCTCAAATATCCAAAATAACAGGATTTCAACAAATGTTTGTATAAATTTGCCTCACTACAACACTAAGAGTAGAATAACCAATAGCGGAAACCCAAATACTATATAGTAAGAGAGATAGTACACTAGCCTCCTGCTCGCCTCCGAACCGCTACATCGTCTTCACTAAGCTACCACCTATCACCGCCACCTAGTATGCCCATCCAAAATGGATGAACACCTCAAGGTAATAAGAGGGAAACATAAAACCTTGAGTCAGACAACAGTCTTAGTGAGCGATAAAATAACTAACAAACTTCATCAATAAAGTATATGAGAATGGATAGATTTATCAACCACTACCCAACACTAGAGAAGAACTCAACTATACCTTCCCCACATCAGATAGTGATAGCCTTTACAATCCATACAACCAAAGGAAGAACGATTCATTCATGGTAATCAGAACAATCATTCATTACATTAATAGCATCCAGATACTTAGGTCTCACGTAGACAATTCTAATCAAGTTTAACATCCCTCAAGTACTCTCCCCAGAGGTCTAAACCAATATCAGTCAAGCACTCAAGAAACATCTCCCTCGATGTTGGATAATCAACGTGAAATGGTATAACAAAACATTCAGACATTCAATCATCCATGACAGACCCTGGCTATCACTGCCAGTCTTGCTTTGAAACCATCGTAATCGTATGACTGACCCATACTGCCATCCGTCAAGGGCTAATGGAAACCCTGATTCTAGTAAAAACGCCATATGCCTTTCAACGATATGTACCTAGGCCTTTCAACGATACCCAGGGTACTCGACCTACATACGGTCTTTCAGGTACGCCCCTACTGTACCTCTGCTTTGAGCCCGCTAGAACCTACGACAACGATAATTCCTTGGCCTTCAGTACCCCTAGTCATCTTCACTTGCGACTATCTATAAGCTCATAACACTTTAGAGCAACCATTACTTCACACGAGCTCAATACATCCTTGAGTCGTTCTTTCACATGAACTCAATACATCCTTGAGCCATTCCTACATTCGTTGTATACAACAAATAACGAACAAATCACATCACTTCGAATATCCTCATCTGGACTCTCGTCGAAGCCACCATCACCATCGAAACAAACAACTTCTATATAAGGTTCAATATAGTCTATAGCACTATCAACACACTCAGGACACCTTTGAGTTGTCATACTATTCGTTGTTCTACACCGATCAACGAACACATTCAACACTTCAAACCTTCCTACCTAAACTCGTGTCGAAGCTAGAACCATTATCGACTCAAAAACAAGCTTCGTTTAGTCGATACTGCATTTTATAGCATCTCCAGTCTTTTTGCTATGAAAATCCGGCCAAAATGTCGAAATAGCCTTTTACAACGTTTCTGAAATGCTATTATATCCCCTTATTCAATTCTGCATCCATGCGCGACCGAAACCCATGCGCGATTGACCATAGCATTTCACAAATGTTGTCATAGGTGCGACCGACCACACCATTTCACAAATGTTGTCGTAGGTGCGACCGACCACAACATTTCACAAATGATGTCGTAGGTGCGACCCAAAACTCATGCGCGACCGACCACAGCATTTCACAAATGTTGTCGTAGGTGCAACCCAAAACTCATACGCGACCGACCACAACATTTCACAAATGTTGTCGTAGGTGTGACCCAAAACTCTTATGCGACTGACCACAACATTTCACAAATGTTGTCGTAAGTGCGACCGACTACATCATTTCTCAAATGTTGTTATGTACGTGACCGACCACAGCATTTCTCAAATGCGGTCATATGCGCGACCGATCACAGCATTTCATAAATGTTATCGTTTCTCTGGTGCGACCCCTGGCCTGAACAACCCCAATCTAAGTCCAATTTCGACCAAAACTTCGCCAATCGATACAATCGACGAAATATACTCGTCTAATTCATTCAACACAACCATATGCATGTTATGAAATCACTAACAACATGAATATGACGATTATTACCAAAATTGGGCAAATTTCACCAAAATCATGATAAATGAAGCAAAAATGATAGATTTAACTTACATAAACGTATGAAATGACATAAGAATTTCGGGTTTTAACTTACTAAATCAGATGCTAAGGTGATTCATATGAAATAGGACTTACCATGATGTAGATCTAAAGAAACAACTTGAATTTGATGAAAAACATAACCAAACATTCATATACTTCATTGAATCCATGTGAGAGATGCAAATCACTCACCGATTCTCCAAAACAAGCTAAAATTGATGAAATAAGAATCTAGACCGCAAGCACCTCGCACCAATCTCCTTGATCCGATGAGTCCTTGCTTCAAACGATGTAGATCTAGCCTCCAATGGTGTAGATCTATGATTTCCCTCCTTAGATTTGGATTTTTAATGGTGGAAAGGTGTTAAAGGAAGAAGGAGCTCAAGGCCACCAAATGAGAGAATGGGAGAAGTAATCTCTTCTCCATACCCCTCACCCCCTATTTATAGTTTCCACCAACCCATTAATGGGCCTCCCCAATTCAGCCCATTAGGCTCCCAAAACCTGAACAACCAATTGAAAAACCTTAAAACAACGATTCCTCCCAAACCGCTGAGCCAAATCCTGGGTGAGATAGAAAGTTGTAGCAAGAGGAGACAGAAAATCCTTTATTTTGGCTTAAAGCCCACAAGTATTCATCTGGTCCAGTAGAGGGATTAATTGAGGTAGCAACACTATAGATTTGGTGGATATCAGTTAGGGTGTTAAGACCAAAAAGGCCCGAAGGGTACTGGTTTAATGGGCTGGAACCCAAAACATTCGAGACAGAGGAGAACAGCCCAGTGAATGTGGAGAATAAATTTGGGTATAATTGAGAGAGAGGTAAATGGCTACACAAAATATCAAACCAAAAAGGCAACAATCGCCAGTACCCAATTTAACATGAAAAAGGGATTTGATTCTAGGAATTGTGGTTATGACACCGGCCCAAAAAGGGGATGGTCTGGATACCGGTGAGCAGTGGAGGACAAGATTCGGATTCGAGGCATAGAGTTGAGCTAATATCCAATCCTTCCAGATGTAGGAGCCAGGGGTAAGGAGACGCCATAACCATTTGGCTAATAGAGCTTGATTGAAGAGGGCAAGGTTTGGGATGCCCAGCCCTCCGTGTTCTCGAGGCAGACAAACTGTTTGCCAATTGATTAGGCGCTTAATTTTGCCTCCATTCCAAAGAAATGAGCTTCGAATGGCATCGATTTTCGTGATGACCCAAGTTGGGAGTTTATGGAAGGACATCCAGTAGGAGGGAATTATAGAAAGAACAGATTGAACTAGGGTGAGATGACCAGCCGATGATAGTGAGTTGGCTTTCAAGGATGCTAATCTATGTTCAATTTTGGATATAAGGGGGTACCAGTCTGATCTTGAGAGTTTGGTTGGGCGAAGGGGGCCCCAAGGTAGGTTATCGGAAAAGATTCAAGTTTGCAATTAAGACAATTGGAAATAGGAGGGCCTAGACCGACTGAGTTTCTGAGCATGATGATGGAACTCTTGCCATAGTTAATTGATAGACCATATATGAGTTCAAAGGTGTAGAGAAGCACTTTGAGGCAATGGATGTGGGAAGGGGAAGGAGAGAAAAAGAGGAGTTAGATCAAACTTTTAAGCATGGCAAGATATTTTAAATTTGTAAAAAAGTTTAAATGTTATATCATACGCTTATACATTGAATATGTTGAAATTATAAAGAAGTTTAACTTTAGATCTTATTTTTAAGGGACATTGAGATTTGTTAATGTATGCGTATGGGCATTTTCAGTACCTCTCTTTATCATAAAAAAGTATGACACTAAAGTATTACAATTGTTAATAAAGTTATTACCAAATTTTAGTATCGCTTAAATACAGTATTCAAGAAACTTCTTTTATTAAATTCAAAACTTTCTTCTACAAATATTACCAAGTTTAATACGATTTAAAAATAAAATCTAACAAATAAACAATCTAAAAAAATTACAATTAACATCTAGAGTGCTCATCTAAAAATTCAAACTGTCGGTCTACGAATATCTTCAAATCTTAACTGTATTTGAAAATATGATGTAACAAACAAAATCCTCTTATAAATTAAAAATATTCATTTACAAATACTTAAAGACGAGATATATATAAATAAAAAGAGCGGCTATTTGAACAAAAAAATTTGACACAAATTAAAGCACACAAATCTCAACCACATATTTATCTTGTCCTTATATGAGGTGTAGAAATCAGGGGTAAGAATGACAATGGGGTGGGTTTCTTGTGCCCCAGACTCATCTTAGGCATTTTAAACCCTGCCCTAAACGCTCTCTGTAGGCCTGGTGCAAATCTAGAATTTTGCCCCGTTCTCGAAACCCGTACGGGTTAGGGTAGACCCGACCCAGCCCACGATCCGGTGAAATTGTTTTCTAATGTACACAAATTTATATACTTATATTTTATATCACTAAATGATAAATTATATACAAACAATAATGTATTTACAATGATAAGAGATATAATAAAATGAGTAGTAAGATAATAGTTCAAAATGTATGCATTTGCTATTGTATGATTATCACTGATACAACATAATAATATGAAAATTTTATAGTTTGTTGATTGAAAGATATGATATTTAAGTCATAACCACATGTATCTAAGAAGATTAACAATTAATCATTATAGTTATTGTTAGTCTTCCTTTAGTCAAGGTCGTCCAATGATCAAACACATGAAGGATAAGAATCGGGTCGAATGGGATAACAGAGGTCAAACAGGAAAACATGCTTCTGGTCAAACAGGAAAATAGGCTTCGGGTCGAAGGGGAAGAAGAGCTTCGGGTCGGGAGCTCCGGTTCGAATACAACGGGTCGAATAGATTCGAATCGAGCCCGGTTTCAACCCCATGAAGAACAACTACCCACTGTCTCCACTGCTTCCTATTTTGGAGGAGCGGTTGACACGCGTCCTACGACGCGGGGAAGCTTTCCCCATGTTTCCACCTAGCTCCAAGTTTCCATGGATGGCCGCCACGTGTCCAATCGACCCGGAGTATGTTGTAGCCTATAAATACAGGTTTTTGCAGGCAATCGAAGGGACTTTTTGATCATGTGAAGCTTGAAACGACTCAGCCATGGTTGCCAGCAATCATAATCTCTAAATATTTGTTATTTTCATCATTGTAATTCAAAACAAATACAAGAAACGATGCTGTAATTGTAATTTTCCGTTGAATAGAAGAATTATAAAGTGGATGTAGGCTTGTTAATGCCGAACCACTATAAAATTGCTGTTGTCTTGCTGTTTATTCCATTTTCATCTATTTCTTCATATTTCATGCTCTAAACATGACATTTTGGGTGTTAGTGCCATTTTTTAGTCTAACACTTATAACGTGTTTTAATGGTGATTTAATAATATGGGTCAGTCGTGCCCTAGACTTAACCATAGAATCAAACCTTTCAAAAGCGGGTCGCGGGTCTATCCGTCTCTAAGACCCAATGAGGCGATTCAACCGGCTTTGGGTCCTAGACACACTCCATTGTCATCCCTAATATAGGACAATTAGTTAGATTTGGTTTTTATTTTTATATTACTTTGGTTTATTGGTCGGGTTTGGTTTTTAATATTTAAAACCAAACCAACCAATTAAACCAAAATTAAAAAATTAGTTTATTTCAAAGATAAAAAATTAACACTGAAAATTCTATTATTTATAATATTTTCATAACAAAATTATTTTTCTTTAATTTCATATTGACATTTTTAGAAGAAGAGTTTGATCTAAAATATTTGCATCATAAGAACTCAATTATTTGTTTTAATCCTATATTATATCAACAACTAGATGATTTATTTCATTTTGAGATAAACCAAACAAACCAACCAAACCGAACCAAATATTATCGGTTCAGTTAGCTTTGGTTTCAAAAATTATCGGTTTGGTTTGGTTTATGTTTCTTGAATGGTTATTTTGGTTTTAACAATTTTGATCGGGTTGAAACCGAACCAACCATTCGCTCACCCCTATATATAGACTTTTCCATAAGTAAATTATTAATTAACAATAGGATTTTTTTATTCGGTTACCTTTTAAAAACTTAATACTCATTTAGCCTTCATAACTTATTACGACCATAGCCTGATTTGGATCACATCAGCCAAAACCGTTATTTAGTACTAGCGACATTTGTGATGACGCGTACTAGGGGTATTTGGGATGACGCAGAGAAATGTTTTTGTTACAAACTTGTTATTTTTTCTTATATCACGATGGAGCGTTATTCAAGATGACGCTACCAAGCGTCATCTTAAATAACGCTCATATGTCAGAACTTAATTTTTTTTCTATTGTTCCCACGGCACGTCATCCTAAATGACGCTAGGGTAACTTTCTTTATTTCTTTAACTCCTATAGCGGCATTTAATATGACACTCTTACGCGTCATCTTAAGTGGCGCACCATCGTGATATACATAGAACCGAGGCTCTCTTTCTTTTCACCTTTTCTTAAGTTCTATTTCTTCAAAACCGAAACCCCAAAGCTCCTAACCCTAATTGCTTGCCATAACACTAAAATTTAGATTTTTTTTGATCGAAATTCAACACCATGGCAAGCACATCAACATAAGAAGCTCCAAAAGGTTTTAAAAAAACCTAATTTTATTGATTTTTTCTGAAATTTACAGTTTGTCCATGATTGAGGAGACTTGTGAATAAGCTAGTATTTGGTTTAATGGGTTCGATGTAGTTGAAATTTTATAGTTTTCAGCATGTTTTTGGTTTTTGTCACTACGTTTGCGTAGCACTAATGTTGTTTGGAATATGATTTTTGTATAGATTATTGAGATGGAACCGAGACCTGTAGATGGTACTGTTCTATACTTGCAAGAAAGGCATAGGTCGAACGATAATGCTTTGATGTCGGTATGTTTGTACGGTGTTCGTTTGTTGGCCTAATTTTATTTCTTAGTTTTTTTATGTATTTCTTACGTTGTATGTTAATTTTTTTGTACAGGGAAAAAGTTCCGTTAAGATTATAGATCACACGGTTTCAGTTGGCATGGTGACGTCTACACACCCAAGAGTTTTGGCTTTGCTTAATCGTGCCGGATTCCTACTAGTACACCAGTTGGAATACGTTCAACTCGATCGTTATCTCATCACTGCATTAGTCGATAGATGGGGACCGGAGATATCGACGTTCCATCTTAGAGTTGGAGAGATGACCACCACTTTGGGTGATGTGGCAGTCCTTCTAGGCATGCCTATTGATGGTGCTCCTTTGAGAAATCCGGAGACAGAAGACGGCATGGAGATGTGCCAGCGGCTTTTAGGTATTACTCCTCCCGCGGACCAGTGGATGGGAAACGAGCAAATTATTACTGGTCGGTACAGAATGCATCTTCAACATGACATTCCACAGGATGCCACGCAAGAGTAGATATAATAGCGTGCTAGAGCTATCATACTCCGTATCATTACTCAACGCTTGATTTGCGATCATTTGAAGACTCGAGTGTGGCTGAGATGGTTGCATTTTATTGAGGATTTGTATTGGTGTCAGCAATATTCTTGGGGCAGTGCTACATTAGCATACACATACGCGGAACTTACCAGGGTCGTTTTGTTCGAGAGCACTCAACTTGGAGGTTGTCCTTCTTTGATACAAGTAATTTATTTTCATACGGATATTTGCATCTTATATGTTTTTTTCTTCTGTATGTCATGTTTCTTCATTAAATTTCTTTGTAGCTATGGTCTTGGACGCATCTTCCTTTTGGTAGACTTGAATTAAAGCAACCAAATATTGATTTTTCTTTGCCGTACGGAGCTAGGTATTTTTATTCCGTCATGTATTTACCTTATGTGTGTTAAGTTATTTCCTCTATCTCTTATCATGTCACAATTATAGGTGGGTTGGAAAGAAGAGCATTTCGTCGACTCCGAGGCGCAATCTAACATTCTATCGTAATGAGCTCAACGTGCTTAGTCCGGATGTTGTTACATGGACACCATATGCACATGATCTTGGGTAGCTTCCAGCCCTATGTACTGTTTCTATTCATCTATGGACAGCTCGTGTGCCTGTTATATGTTTGAACGATGTCGTATACCATGTTCCTGACTGGGTGATGCGTCAGTTTGCATTTAGACAACACCTTCCTGAACCAATCCCACATTACAGGATTAACTTAGCAGTACCCACGGAGTACGAGATAGCCATTGAGACATGGAACCATCGGCACATGCATACGCAGCATGAGCGGGAGTTTACCTTGTCGGACGATGAATATTACAGATGGTATTGGCAGATTACCCGAAGGTATATTCTTTGCAGCGTGCAACCTCTTGGTGCTGTAGTGGAACCGTACACGCCTAGAGCTCCTCTTAAGAGTAATGTGGTATGAAAACCTTGCTAATAAGTGTAATTGATTTACCCTTTTTGTCAAATTTGAAATTTATGTAAGCTAACTTATAATTTACAGGTGGACGGTGTGTATCAAACTATAGAAATGGTCGATGAGTTATCTCATGAGGTGCCCGAACGAAGCAAGGGAAAATGCTTTAGTATCAAGTGTATTTTGCAAAATATTCTGTGGAAGAACAGGCTCGCTAGACCGGCACCGCCTCCTCCTCCTCCGCAACCTCAAGCATTAGCACCCGTAGAATCTTCGGAGGCACAACAAGGCGGCGACATTCGTCCGCCTCCACCTACATTGGTTTATATGTCACGGAGGAAACACAAAAAGGCGACGACAAAGGAAAAGGGTAAGCAACCGGAGTCCTCTCAAGCAACCCAGGTTGTGCATGGTCCTTCACAACCCCCAGGTTCTACCCAAGAAGGTTCTTCATCGTCATCGCATGAAGATGTACCCAAAAACAGAAGAAGAAAAGGAGAACAACTCCTTACCAGCAGCTGATTTTGAAGTAGTTCATCCGTAGAATAGTGTTGTAGTTTGTAGGCTAATTGTTGTATTTAGGTGATTGAACTTTATGTAATTGGATGTTGAAATTGTGTATTGTTTTGTAGGTTGTGGTTAACTTGGAAATGGGGTTGTAACGTACGCTTATTTGGTTTTATGTTACATCGTTTTGGTTTGGCATAGTTGGTTCCACTGTTTGGTTTTGGGTGTATATGGTTCGGGAATTTAAGTTGTATGACTTATGCTTGATACCGAAAAAAGTATAAAATGTGCACAACCTGGAGCATCTTTTTGAATGCCGCTTCTCGCGTCATTTAGAATAACGCAGCGTGCGTTATTTTGGATGCCGATCCAGGTTTGTATTCATCATCCTATATCATTAAAAGACGTGCCCTCTTCACCAACCCACTCTTTCATTTGTTACTTTCCCAAACTAAACCAAAAAAACCTCACCATTCCAAAGTCCTAATTTTTGATCAATCTAGATTACACGAGGCAAAGATTGTTTGTTTGTTAGAGAATTTGCTCGCAATTGAAGGTAATCCAACGAATCCCAACTTGTTTTCTTTTAGTTTATTGTTTTGCAAATTTACTCCATACTTTACCTAATATTCATGCAACTATACTATAGATGGATCAAGGGGAACTTGATGATGAAACTTTAGCTAAGTACATGGACGAGTTTGAATCAATCCATGGCCGACCGGGCAAAGAACCACGCTTGGAAGCTCTCATACCTAAAGAAATGCGACAAAAGCACTTTGTAGCAGTAGATGGGGACGACGGGAGAAATAGGGGGAAACCCTTGGCAATTGGGGAAGCAGTACCACGATAATATTGCAATTGTAATGTTTATTGTCATGTGCATGTTGCGAAAAGTAAGGCAAACGCTGGCCGGCGATACTACGCTTTCAGATGATATCCGGTTTGGTTATAAGTGTCGCACTTGGTTGCGCCTTATCGTTATACGGAGTGGATAGATCCTCCATTATGTCGTAGAGGACACGAGTATGCGCTGGAGATGCAAGAAGAGAATGCACAACTAAAGACAGAAATTTACCGAATGCGGGAAAAATATGACGAGCTTGAGTCCACTATTCCTAGATATCCTAATGAGTAGCGTATGCGAAAGTTGTATTGTTCTATGTATCGTTCTAATGTAGTATTGAACCAATGTATCGTATGGAGTAGTTGTAATGAGTAGTGTATTGCCCTATAATGTTGTATCGTTCACAATAGATCTAATTCTCCAATACACATGTCATTTACATAATACAACCAGATAAATAGTAAAACAATAAAACAGGATAGATAGTTACTACATATGTCTTTTACATAATAAAACCAGATAGATAGGTATCCAAACGTAATAAAACAAGATAGATAGGTACTACATAACACGTAGTAAAGTCTATGTCACTGTAGTACAACGACTCCTCTTATAGCCATGCACTCCACACTTGCTGCATCTATTTGCTCTGGAAGACTGCCCCTCGTCCATGGTGCCTTTAATTCTAGTAGATCTAGGCCTTCCCGGTGCTCTCCGAGCTTGCGGTGGTAAAACCATATGCCTTGAGGGTTGTGGACAATATCGTTTGTCCTGAACTTGATGAAACTCTGGCGTATAAGCCGCGTGATAACTTTGAACTGTGTACCAATAGGAGGCGAAGTCGTGATGAGCTCTTTTGACCCCATTGGCCACTGCCGAACATGCAGCCATAACATGCGAAAATGGAAAGTGTTGTAGCAATGGTATGTTACAAGTACAAGAACAAGTATTACCATCTATCTTTATTGTAAATTCATCATCAAAGTAGTGTATTACCACCCATTCATTTTTGCCGAAGCGAACTATTCTGCAATGTCTAGCTTCTTCAACTCTCTCAGCTATTTTTGCCTCCCATTTTGGAGTTAATTTGCATACCGAACCAACAACATTTTGCCGTCTATTACAGAAATAATCTACCAATCTATAGAAGGTATGTGCAACCAACGACTTAACGGGAAGTGATCGTGCACCTCTTAGCACACCATTGAAGCTTTCAGAAGCATTTGTCGTCATTACATGAAACCTTCCACCATCATCTTTAAACAACGCCCAATTTTCCTCTTTTTCGCCCAAACTTCTCTAAATCCAGTTATGAGCTCTAACGTTGGCCGTCTTAATTTCCTCCCGAAGTTTACGATACTCAACCTCTTCTGATGCACATGCCGCCGCATAAAATAAACCCGTCAAACGTTGATCTCTAAAGCAACGGCTTGAAAATTTGCTTTTAGATGCCTCGCGCAAAATCTGTGCTAATGTGGCGCTAACCATCTTTCCTGCAATGCGATAAGGATTCCTTTTATTCTATCAGATATGAAAGTTATACGTCGATTGTTTACGCTATGTATAAACTGCCTCATACAGGAAAAAAACCAAGCCCATGAGTCAGTCGATTCAGCCTCAACAATGACATATGCCAGCGGATAAAGTTGATCATTTGCATAGTGTACCTTTATATTTGCATTACAAATGAGTGCCATCGATACAAAGCAATGGACGACAATGTAGAAATCCTTCAATGGGAGGGCCAAATGCCCAAAATGCACGTTCAAATACACCAACATCATCTGTTACTATATGGCTTACACTACCAGGATTTGATCTTTTAATTTCTTCAAAATATGATCGTAACAATGAACATGACTCGGCCCAATCCCCATAAACCATAACAATTGCCTTGTTTAGTGATCTTCAAGCTTCCATATAACCAATCTTAATAAAAAAATGTTCTTCTAGTAGCACTTGAACTGTTCTAGCTGTTATGTTTAAATCTGAATTCACAAAAGGCATAATCATTGAAACAAAAAATGTTGATGTGGCTTGTCAAATGTTTGAATTTACTGTTGGATTAACGCAAGTGTGCTCCCCCCTATATTTTTTAACAACCCACAATCCAGACTGGGATCTTTTTAGAATCAATTGCATGAATTCTCCATTGGTATTTATCGTCGACTTTGCAAATGGCGGTATACATTTCTTTGTTGGACCTAATGGGCTTAAAAGAAACAGCATTTAAAATAGACCACTCACTTAGTTGTTGCAGAAATTTGGCTTTGCTCCCAAAAACAAAACCAGGTTTAAAACACCTTTGAACGCATGAGGACGAGAATAATTCTCCACTACATTGCAAGTTTGCGACCACAGATCTAGCTAACATTTGCGTAGTACACATGTCCTCGTCAAGCGAAATCTCCAATTCGGGTTCTTCATTACTTCCATCTTCTTCATCATCATCATCCAGCTCTTCACCTCCAAAGTCAAAGTTCAGTGAATCATTATTTACTTGCATGTTGTCAACCCATCCGTGATTGTTATCGGGTATCGAAGCAACCGTTATGCTGTCAAAAGCAGGTCCAGGTTTCGTTTGTACGTCTACATTTCCATTTACTTGACTAGCGTCATCGCATGCATTCTCTTCGAAGGGTGATTGCTCTTCCATGAAATCCTACGGAAAGCTGTGTCATGAAAATATTACACCTTCATCATACAATTATACACGACTCAAATAACAATTCATTTCAAAGAATAATTACTTTTGACTCATATGGTATAACTCAGAAGGCGTTGGCTGCAACAGTTCTGGTACTTGTGTAGCCGGTCCAGCATTATTTTGCGTAGGATGGTAATAAGGACCATAACTATATAGTACACGCAAGTCATTATCAACAATTGGGAGAATCAAAATATAACATGTTTAGATAGCCTTCCAAGTTGGGCTTACCTTTGACTCATGCATGTAGTACTATCCCGCGTGGGATATGGAAAGCTACAATGCAGATTATTTGTATAGTTCATATACGGGGGTACGCATAAAACATTTGCTGTCGTCCATAATCTGGTACGTTAGAAGGAGGATTACTGTTTGGTGATGGCATCAAAGGAGTTGGAAGAAACGGTGCCGCTCGAACAGGTCTTGAAGTAGTAGGTGGTTCTACTGCTAACTTAGTCGTTTTCACAAGAAATAACTCTATAGTCTTACAAGCGGCATAAAACAGTAACTCAACATCATCATCATCTACAATTTTAATTGCCTTAGAACCAAAATCAGTTGGCCAGTTGCAAACTAAGTCAATATCAAATTGCTCTGTATTAATCTTTGTTGACCTGTATATCGAGGCTTTTAATTGCACCAAGTTACAATCTTTGAGAACTTTAACTGGTTTGAATGATCCACCTTCGTATTTCCCACACTTTCGATCATCAATAACCAACTCACCATCGAAGTAGCATATAATCGCAATAAACTTAGGAGTCATTCTAATTTACAACAAAAAAAATGAATATATTATTGAAAGTTAAAGATTCAGAAAAACTTTGATTTAGGGTTTTGAAATTCAAACCTTGTAATGAATCAAATGACGGAGAATAGCATATGGTTGACGCAAATCTGAGATTACCGATGACGCAAATCTGAGATTACCGATGATTTGACCAAAACCTACTGAAGGATTTAATTTCAGAATCAGATTTGAGGTTTTGGTTTTGGTTTTTTTTTTTTTTTTTTTTTTTTTTTTTTTAGAATAGTTACAAAGTGAAGAAGAAGAGAGAAACATCTCTCTGTATATCACGTCAGCGCGTCATTTAAGATGACACGAATTAGCGTCATCCTGAATACTGCACTCACATACGTGAGTTAAACAAAAATAAACTCGCATCATTTTAAATGACGCAAATCCGCATCTTCTTAAATGCCGCTCTGGGAGTTAAAAAACAAAACAGATTCCCCTCGTGGCATTCCAAAAGACGCGCGTCAGTGGTTTCCAAAAAACCGCTGTGTTAAATAACGGTTTTTGGCTGATGTGACATAAATCAGGCTACGGCCGTAATGAGTTATGAAACTAGACTAAATGAGTAATAAGTTTTTAAAAGGTGGTCCAATCAATTTTTTTTTTTTTTAATAATATACCATTTATAGGAAGCTGTCACGTTCCAATGATGTCCGTATTGTCGTCCTTAGACTTCCGCCTTTAGTAATATGCAATTCGCAATCTCGGTTGAACTGCACGGTATTCACGATAGGTTAGTATCAATGCAGTTTATTCATCAAATCACGTCTTCCAACAAAACCCTAATTTAACTGTGAAATCTTTTTTACGAGTCCAATCTCAAATCAATTTGAGAACTAAGAAAATATATAACCAAGAACAGTCGAAGGTTGCCCAAGAATGGAGAACCCTAGCAAATCGCATCTCAGGGTTCGCCTTCGAGTCTCGGCGAAAAAGCGCGGGAGAGATGCTAGCACTTCGTCGTCTTCTTCATGCGCCAGGAAAATCAGACGAGACTGTGTGAACTCGGTGAAAAAGCTCCAGCGCCGAGAGATTAGTGGGTGTCCCAGGTTGACACGTGGCGCTTCATACAACGCTCCCGATAAGTTTCGCAATATTCAGCTTCAGGTTTACTTTTTAAGATTGTTATACGTTTAGTTTATATCGTAAATTTTACTTGATTGAGCTATTTTTGTCACCACCTATGTGTAAAAAATTGACCGGTAGCAAATAGTTTGAGCCTTTAGATATTAGATTTGAAAAAAAGAACGGATTATATTTCCGAATAAGTTATATGCAGTAAGTGTTAAATTTGTTTTGATACAAAATCTAGCGTTAGAGAGGAAATGAACATAACAGTAAATGGATGTGCATACATATTATAATGAAAATAAAGAAGATTATTCTCTTTCTAAAGAAAATAATTAATTTGTTTGTTGGCACATACATCTTAACTTGCACACTAGTAATGGGTTGAATTTTTTTTCCATCCTTTATCAAAGTGCATCGAAAAATATTTGAGGTTCCTCTTCTTCCCGCTTTGATATTCTTTTCGAAACACTAAGAAATCATTATTTAATAGAGACCACGACTTTGTTCTTTGTTAGCTTATTAATTTTTTGGCATTTTATTTACTTCTATTTGGTAGGTTAGTAGTTAATGTTATTTAATAGAATTAACAAAGAGGGTGGTTATGTGGAATCTCGTTTGTTTGTACTTTCTGATTGGTTTGTATCATAGTTGTGCATGACGCGGCGTTTGCGTCATTTTTGCTTGCGGCGCAACGCACATGAAAAGGCGTGCGGCGCAGAAATGGCGCACGACGCGAAATTGCGTGTCTTTTTTTTTTTTGTTTTTTTTTGAATTTCAAACTGCAATAACTACTACAAATACTTGTACCATCACTATAACCACCATCACCACTACTATTACTATTACAACCACCATCACTACTACTATTACTATTATTATCATAATAACATGAAATGTGAATAACTTTGTTAATATCTTTTTTTTTAATTATATGAAAATGTAATCACATCATTATTATTTTCTATTCGATTATCTTCAACGAGTTAATAACCTTACAATTATGTAATTGACTGACCTTAGCATGCCGACATTTAGAACTAATATATGTTTTATTATCCAACATAGTTTATATCATTGTTTTAAAAAACCCGCCTCGATACTTGCCTCAAGGCTCGCCTCGAGTAAATAAGAGATAAAACGCCTTGAGGCTTATTCCAAAAGGCTTTTTATCTCTAAAGCTTACGCATCAAAAATTTACGGCATACAAAGCGCATAAAGCTTACGTCTCGCACGCCTCAAGCAGTTGAGGCATATGACTTAAAAACTTGTTTATCTTTTAGTTGCAGATATTGACACAAATAAATGTCATTGAACTTTAATTATTTAATGAAAATAAAAAATATTGTATAATATGTGTAGACAGACATTTTGAATTAATGCAGGCTTACCCGAAAAGCTCTTCTATAGTTGCTTCCTAATTTCTATTGTTTGCTAGGTTAATTTAAAATGAACAAACGAGATGTTGCATGGAAGTGGTTAAAAATTAAGTATATGTATTGCATTTTTTCTCTACCCGAAAGGCTTACGCCTCAACGCTTCGAGGTTTACGCCTCGCCTTACGGACCCAAAGACGCCTCACGTACACTTTTTGCGTTAATATTGTCAGAAATTTATAATGTATTGTTTAAAAGATCATAAAATATTGTTTAGCATAGATGCAAAAGCAATGAGATTGAGAATCCGTGAATGATAAATGAAGAGAAGCAGTTTTAGAGGAAGAAAATTAACATTCAATCAGCTCTGAAACATACATTTGGATAATTTTTTTTTTTTTTTGCATGTGTGAATATGTCCAATATCTTTGTACGATTTGTCTGCAACATAAAAATATTTCATGATTTGGTATTTGTTAAATACAATCGAGCATTAAATTTATTAGATTCAGATTTCTAGTTTATCGGTAATATGTATTATTATTTTGGATTTGAAAACTATTGTGCTCGAAATTTTATGCTTTATATTTTTTTTGTAAAATGCATAATTTTTTTATTGCATATGTTTTAGAAAAAAATATTGAATTTTTTGTTAGAATATTAAATTTATTAAAATAATTAAACATGCACATTAAATTAAAAAGGCGCGCGCCATTTGTCGTGTCGTGCGCCAAGGCTCCAGAGAGGCCTTGCGCCTTTTTGCGCCGTGCGCCGTTAATACACTATTTTGTATGTTTTGGATTTATCACCATCATTGTTTGTATTCAATTTTCATGCAAGATTATCCTTTGTGATTTTGTTCATATAAGGTCTTGGTATAGACTTTCCAAAAATATATACTTTTTGTTAGCTTTTGCATAACAAACATATTGACAAATTAGTATCAGATCATTGCAAAACATAATGTAATTTCGAATTTGATTTTTTTGAGATGCTAGACATAATTTTGTTATCGAAGATTTTGTTTGAATGGATTCTTTTTTGAGTATTTGGGAACCTAAGATGGATAAGACGACGATTGCATCATTCCTCGGTACTCTCCGATAATCCAGTCTTCACTATGTGCTAGTTGTGAATCTGCGAAGACTTTACGTGATAAGCTGGTATCTTTATTAGCCGAAAATGCTATTAGTAAGATTTTTCTTATTCAAAAACTGATTTGGTTGAGGTTAGATAGAGAAAAGTAAGTGACATATATGAATTTCATTGTGTAGGAATTCAGTTGGTAAGTGTGGATGACAAACTTGATGATGAGTAACAAGCATTTTTGTTTATAAATTCACTTTTAAAGAGTTGTGAAACATTAGTTGTGTCACTGAGCAAGTTCAGTGCTTATTAAGAACTATCAGTGCTTATTAAGAACTATCCCATTGAATATGGTTTATTAATATCTTAAACGGATAACTTGGAAGGAAGTTTGCCATTTGTAAATCAGTTAGAGATGACGTTAAGGTAGGATGAGGCTTGAAAGTGGATATAAAATTGAAGAAAAATGTTGATTGTAAAAGTATGTCGAAAGTATTGTTTGTTTGTTTTATTGCCCTAAGATCACATGCGTCGATGTGAAGTTTACAAAAAGATCAAAGGAAGGTTATCATTGTTTCAGATCTCGAAAATATCGCCCGAGGTCTCATTTTGGGCTCCTTCCTAAATGAAACAACAAATCTCACTGTAAATCTTCTTTCAAATATATCGTCCGAGATATTGCAATATTGAACAATATATCGTCCGAAATCTTGGTTTTTCTGGTTAAAATTTGTATCCGTGCTTGAACTAGAACAATAATAAAAAAAAAATCAAATCTAGCTACGATCATCTCCTGCTATTTAACATTTTGCATGTTAAATGACCATATCATATTCTCATATATGTTCTACAATGCTTATGATTTTCATATTTCTTTTTTTTCACATACATGTTCCAATGACATTATGTATTTTATGATTTACTAATGCTGATTTTTTTTAATGTTTTGGATCTTATTTATGTTTTATGTCTAACAATAACTCATGTTCATGGATTATATGTTGTAAGCACTAATCTATTTGCGTTGTGTTATATTTGTATTATAAGCATATTACGGTTCAAGTATGAATGATCTTTTGTAAAATAAGAATGAATTGATTTTGCAATTTAAGTTTAAGTTACTGTGTTTATAATAGCACTCATAAAAGTTATTGTCTAAGAATATCGTTTTCTAACATATCATGTATTCCGAGATTGTTCCGATTTGAACTTTCAGACTCGAGATGGAAATCCAAGATGAACCCCGGAGTTAGACTCATCTCATCCGAGATCTTCCCCGATACGAGATCAAGTCTCTAAAATTTCCGAGATGAAACGCGATCGATATCCGAGGTTTAAAACCTTGAAGGTTATACAGATAGCGATATACAAACCAATATAGTTTAAAGCAATAACAATATTTATTGTGATATCTTCATTGGTGATGTTAAGCATTGGACGATAATTCCAAATGCTAGTTTTCACATATGCAGCGATGTGCAATGTCTTCCCTTCTTACGAGATGACCTTCATTGGTGATGTTAAGCATTGGACGATAATTCCAAATGCTAGTTTTCACATATGCAGCGATGTGCAATGTCTTCCCTTCTTACGAGATGACCTTTGGTATGATTAGGACTGCCAATTGAGTTAAGCTATCAATTTATGATATTGAATTCTTATGGTTTTATATGCACGATGGTGTGGTTAGAGATGTCTTGAATGTAAGACATTAGACATATGCCCAGGAGTGCATAATCTTATTTCTTAGTTGGGTCATCGAATCGTCGTGATTGCACGAATAAGATTTGAGATGGAGCTTTTGAGAGTGATGGAGGAAGTCCGTGTTGTGAGGAAACATGTATTGAATGATGGAAACCTTTGTAAATTGGTTGGTCATTAGGTGAAGAGGTTAATATGTACATTTTCTGTAATATCTTATGGGTGACCTTATTTTCAACAGAGGTTTTCAGGTCAATGGTGCTCGAGGTATTAGCGTTAATCATGTGGAAGGCTCAAGTCAATTGGTAGATGAGTGTCCATTTGGAAAATCAACAGAGATCATATGGAAGTTTTTGTGGTATTACACTTCCGAGGTCGGGTGCTTTGTGTATCTCATGGTGGTAGGGGATGCATCATTTGTAAGTGGTGGTTTGTTTGGTGTGTTGAGATGAAAGAAGCGATTGATTTAAACATGTACTATGGTAGAACTGTTTGTTATTACTTGATGGAGATACTTTCTTATATTCATTTTGTAGATGTGATTTGGTTGAATATGAAGATCAAATATATGTTGAAGATCCGATTTTGTATAAGGTGCAGTGTTAAATTTATTGTTAAATTTATGTGATATGGAAATCTATAGCTAAAGGGCTAATAAATCTTTATTGATAGCTGGGTTGAAAGCGCAAACTTCGATCTGACCGTGAACCTCCCAAAATAATCTTGTATATATAACTTTTAAAATGCTAAATTGTTATTTTATGCGATCGAATTAATTTAGCTGTATCCAAGCTTATATGTTGATTTTAATTATTTATAAGATAAATTTGTTCAAATGTAGCTGTGATTAAACTTCCTTAAGAGTCGATTATAATACTACATTAGAACAGCGAATGCAGGATCTTTCTAGATAAATCCACCAATATCTGTAGCATGTTGTTATAAATTTAGTGTCACACATTTTTTTATATCAACGTAAACTGTAAAAAATGTCTTTAATATCCCTTAAAAGTCAAATTTAATGGCTACACTTTCTTTACAAATTCAAACCGTTTTAACCTAATAACAACAAATTTTAAAATCACTTACAAATAAGATCTAATATACTTCCACTGCAAGATAGTTCTTCATTAATAAAATAAAATTAAAACTAATTAGAAAAGATATTGCAATTTAAAAATAAAAATTCAAATTAGCTACGTGTTTTTGATGGAAAAATATAACTAAATATTCATGCAAATAATTTTTTCTTGAATATGTTAAAATATATACAGTTTGTAAAAAAACAATTCACGTGCCGAACATATGGCATGATCACGCGTGAAACGCATGCCGTAACGCTTATATTATAACATATTGCATATATGGATATGCGAATTATAGCAAAAGAAAGGAGAACTTTTCCTTTTTGATTAAAATGATTTATTTATTCTTACCATATAAATGATGACTTGAACATAAACCGATCGATTGTTATAAATATAGTTTTTACTCTTAGTTGAAGTGTGGAAATATTATTTGTTGTTTTTCTCTTCATTTAGCTTTGTTCTTATTCGCCAAAAGCTAATAAGCAATTGCCAATTGCCATAGTGATCAAAACTGTATTTTTATGTAGATCTAAATTAATTGTAGTTCTTCTTTGAGAATTAATATAGATGGTGGTTAAGTGAAATTTAGTATGTTGGTTTTATGATTAGTTTTGAAACTATTATCATCGTTTGTATTGAAATTTTCTATGCAGCATTCTCGAGTGATACAAGATATCATGATAGATTTTCACATATTAACCTGACTGTGAAGACTAGCATATCTTCATTATCCATTGATATATTAATAAGTAAGATAGTTGAAAATAGAATCCGTTACTCCTTAATATTCAAACATTGAAATTACTTTTAAAAGCTTTGAGATTGCCAATACAGTCACATTAAATATGATACCTATGCGTGCATAACAATATACAATATATATGTGGTTGTATTTTGTTTATATATCGGCAAGGCTTCAACAAACTATAAAAAGTACATTTCATGACTGGAGTTTATTAAGTTGTACGTAGAACTCTATAAACTGCATATATGATGAAACAAACAAACATATCGATAGTGCTAAGGATCGTGTGATATGCTTTGTATACGACACAGGCGTATGTGAAATGATATATATGTAAATGTAAAGAAAAATAAGAGCAATAAGTAAAAACCGACACTAAGTTATTGTACTGGTTCAGACCTCCCTTCATACGTTCAGTCAAAAAAACATAACTGTTAGTACAGAAGTTGTGTACAAAACAATAGTAGTATAATACTCGAATGGCATAAACAAGGAAAAATAGATTATCTATTTTGTCCCTCAAGTTCTTCTCTTATGACCCAAGCTGCAACATCTATTCTATCTTTTATCCCGATTTCGTCCATGACCCTTTTAATTCATGTGGATCTTGATCTCCTTGTACTCCGACGTGTAGGTAGTGGTTGTATAGTAGGTAAGGCCTTCATGTACATTCTGATCTCTAATGTCGGGCACATGATGAAAACCAGAGAGTAACTAGGTTTATGGTTCTCTATGTAAACCAAGGTGAGATAAGATTATGATAAGCTATGTTAACTTCTTTTGCATCGTGCATATGCAATTAAGACATAAAAGCATGAAAAGTGGACAAAAATATGAATATTACTAGAATAATTGGGTGGTTGCTGGCAATATTTACCTTGTAATTATATGCATTTATGTCTGTTACTTGTCACTCCGTCAAGCTAAACCTATTAGTACTCTTGTTTCGTATTTTTAGTTTATTTTTTCATACGGTGGCATGAGTGCAGACATGTACTTCAACAATCAACACATCGTTCGTAGAAGCAATTATTAAGGTGATGAAAAGTACGTGCAACTGATACCTTCATCAATAATGTTCTTGCATCTTCTATAACTCCATCGGAACTCTTCGAAGTATTGATGATCATCATGCAAAAATTTTCACCATTACCCTTGTACAAAGTCCATTGTTCAACCTTCTTTTTAGGACTTCTGCTAGCCCATCTGTCAGTGGTGGGACTAATATTTTTTTAGCTTCTATTTTAATTTTGTTTAGTACATCTTCTCTTATTTCAGCACAAGCTTGAAATTAGTTATGCAAAATTTTGCTACCAACACCTTTTTTTTTTTAGAAGTTTGCTTTTAAACGGCGAAGACAAAAACGATGATGATGTGGTCTTCTCTATTTCTTTTGCAAGGCGGTTGATATACATTGCATTCTATGAGAAATAAATATAATGTGTCTACATTCAGAGATGAAATTAAGTGTCCCATGCATGAAAAAACCATCATGTATCCGTAGACTTAGCTTGTACAATAACAAATGTCAATGCAAAAGAGAGTTGCTTGCATCAATACCTGTAGTCACAAACGAAGTACCTCGATATTTTCCATAAATATGCGTTCCATCAATAAAAAGAATAGGACGACAATGTTTGTATGCTTTGTTCAAATGCTAGCAAGCCCCAAATTAAATGCCATCTGTATGAACATGGCAAACACGGTCTTAGATTCTTTTTTATATTGCACGAATAAACTCTAACAAGTCATTGTATGACGATTCCCAATCGTCAAATATTTTCAACACAACTTTGTTCAATCCTCTCCAAGCTTTCATGTAGCTTATTTGAATTTTATACGTATTTGTTGGTTCTTGTACAGATTTTGTAGTGTAACTTCGGTTCGATCGAATATGTGGAAGGACTTCAGTACATATGAACTTGACTGCGCTTTGTTTGTGATTCGAGTTGATGATTGGATTTGAGCACGTACGTGTGATCGTCAACGTATTTTTCTATTACCCACCATTCAACATGATCTCTTTTAGAAACAATAGCATGGAGCCTCTATGTACAATTATCATCAATGTCACTTGTAGCAGTAAACTCTCTTGTGAGACTTAATGTTTTTAAGTGAAATTGGACACTTTATCATTCATTCGTTCACTTGTATGTTCAATTGGATATTTCTTTGATTTAAAAATCATACCAATTCGAGAGCCTTTCTCTACATATTCCAGTTCATACAATCCATCGGTAAATTGAATTTTTTGCATACCAGATCTTTTCATAGTTGTGTTAACATTAGCCATCCGCTAATGGTTCTTCCATCTCGGTACGCTCATCAATGCCGTCAATTTTCTTTGGAATATTATCTAATGGAGCATCATTATCAATATTTATAGCATCTATCCATGTATCATCTTCGTCAAGAAAAACATTGATTTTCATGCTATCCAAAAGTGATGCACTATTAACTGCGTTTCCACCTTTCATATCTTCAGTTCAACATCTCATTATTCTTGTACACAATCGTTTGAAATCAAAGCTGGAATTGACTGTGGTTGAGTACCACGTGAAGAAGCACACACTTTCCTCCTAAGTTTTTTTTGGGTATGTACGGGAATAAGCTTGAGATGTACAAGGCACATGGGACGATGCTCGTTTAAGCTTGCGCCTTCTAAGAATCGACTTGATAATCTCTTTGATGTCGAAGCATTTACTTTTACTTGATCTTCATCTGCGCGATCTGGAAGAAAATCATCAACTTCGTTTGAAATCAAATACAACCCTTGAACCCAAAAAAACATATGTTTTGACATAAGTAAAGCTACTTAAACGAGTTATGAGATAAAAACTTAATCATACCAAATTACGTTGCATGAGTTCTTGCGGAGCATATATAGGCACTGTAGTAGATGATTCTTTGAGAATAGATTTGTCGTGTAATGTGACAGTACAAACTATAATATTCTTCGATAGCGATGATTGATACACGTTCAACTTGTGTGTAATCCAACTTGTGATACCATCTGACAACATAAGTGATACAAATCTATATTTCAACTGTTCCAGAACACTCTCTCGGCTGCATCCAGTATATGTTGATTAAGCCAAATTGCTTGATCACTCTATCTAAATGGTGCATGGTCATACTTTGCAAACAAATGACATGGGTTTGCGAATACCAAGTTTGTTGCCCATCCAAGCATGCTTGCAATAAATAATGTAAAATGTCTACTTTTTGTGACATATAATCAACATTATATTGCTCTACATCCGGCTCATTGCTACAGAGTGTTGCATGATGGGGCTGAATTTTCTCTTCAACGTCTATCTCTCGTCCATCTGCAAACAGTGTAACAAATTAATGTATGAATATTGTACTAAAGCATATGTTTTTCAATAAAAATTACCAACAGTTTTTACCTTATTCCATAAGAAAATCCAGCAGTGACCGTGACATGAACATTTGGATGATACAGACATTTGGACGACCAATAGAAACATGCATACATAACCAAACATGCACATTATCGGTATTAAAATATTAAGTATAATGTGTCATACCTGCAGAAGGTTATGCAGTTAGCTAAGCTGTTCAATTTTCTCAACACTACATTATCTAATTTCTTATACAAAGTGCATAAAATCGCGCTACCCTACAAATAATTAGACATAGCTGTAACCATATATAGTTGCGATTGCGAAGTCATGTAGCAAATATCATCATTTGACATCGAATCAACCCCTGGTATGGTTTGGAAAGGCTTGAATGGCATAAGAAGCAATATCACAACCGTATAAATTGTTCTAGCTCCTCAATTGATGAATCATAAGTAACGATCTAGCCAATTATAAGGTTGTTGATTCATTTGACTTTCACTTTTCTTTTATTAAACACTACTTTGGGCGAGGGGGGTGGAATCTCACGAAGCAATTTGTGACAAATACCATCTTCATCCACATCACCAGAATAATTCACAACAACGCCATTTATGGGAAGATCAAGCAAAATAGCAGCATCTTGTAAAGTAATAGGCATTTCTCTAATAGAAAAATGAAACGAGATAGTTTTTGGTCTCCATCTATCACATAAGACTGTTACTTAATCTGCATGAAATACCTAAAACATATTTGATAAAGCAAATGCTAAACTCATCGGTCATCAACCATCTCCATTAAGTCTTCAAAACTCTTTGAATGATTGAAAAAACCGATATGTTAAAAATTCTACAAAATAAAGAATTATAATGTATTGTCAATTCAAAATGATAAAATTCTTCAACTGTTAGTGTGCTTAGAGCATCTCCAACTAAGGTTACATATTATAATATGTACATCCATTTTCATCTTCAACAGTGTGTAGAATAAGTAATCGGTTTCATTATTTACGAAATCGATTACAAAAACATAATCTCTTGAGGCAGTTGTTGAACATGCGCCAGGGGCAGGCCCCTGAAATGTTTTTAAAAATATTTTAAGAGCCAAACTCTTGCTGAACAAGAGCCTGAGCTCCAGACACCCCCTTTTTTGGAGCGCCTAGAGCTCAAGCTCTTGTTCAACAAGCGCTTGGACCGGTATTCTCTTGGGAGAGCACCGAATGTAAAAATTTGGAGTGTACAAAAAGGTAATTTGTACGCTCCAAATTGTTGGAGATGCTCTTAGCAGATAATTTTCTTTTACCTACTTTATATTTTCAAATTTTGTACGGTGATTATCCCATAAATATAAAACACTACAATTGACGGGTCTACTCTTCAGTTTTGGAAGTTAATGCAAAAAAGCGCAAATAAACGATAGCATTTACAATCTACGATTGATTGAATGATAAGAATTCGATCAAGACCAGCTACAAATTATTCGACAATGTTCATTATGCGTACAAATAAATATAACATAAACTAGAAACAACCACTAAAAATCTAAGGTTTAAAGAATGTCAAAATCATAGTGTTGTCAGTGTTAAAGAAGATACTGTTTTTGTTATTGTACTTTGTTTTGATCGAAGATTGATGAAAATTTTGAATGGAATTGATGAAAAAGACAATGATTTTGGGTTTGGGCTTTAACCGGTGTTGTACAAGGAAGGTGGCTCTTACACATGAATAATCCAAGAGAATGAGGGATGATATGCTTCAAGCAATTGAGTTATATGGAGGCATTAGAGTATTTACATAGTTCGAGTTGCAAGATATATGCAGGTGGCAGTAGTGTGTATTTTCATCTCAATACATTTGAATTCCGTAGTATGGGAGGCAAATCGGGTTTCATGATTGAATGAGTTGGGTATCTGAATTGTTCATGTAGCGTAATGTGGTGAACCTGGAAGTTATTGGATGCTAGCGTGGAGTATAATACCATATCGTAATTTTGAACATCGAGGAACTGGTTTGGTCGAAATTAGAGACTTTCAGAATTTTGGGCATTCATCCGGATTTTAAGTAGACACAAAATTAGAAGGTGAGTGTTAACGCACTCACACTTAACGTTTTCATGCAAGTTAATAAATTAAATTGCCGCGTGTGTATGTGTTTGATTTTAATCGGCATATGAATTGTTTGTTTGTATATAATTTGATTGTGATGGTTGTGCACATGTTGACATGATATACACACGACATATAGGGACACATATATAAGAGTTTAAATTTAGCATATATTGTAACACGCATGTTATTGATATTTGGTTATGATATAAATGACCATTATGATCGTTGTCAATTACCTGTTAATATTGGACATGCTTACTTATGATAGTGGAAGTGAAGTGGTAAATACCTATGCTTAAATTTTAAATATTTCACTTGACCTAGGTAGAAAATTAAATTATAAACACCGTTGATCAAAAATGAATTGTAATATAAATTGTTTTAAAATTATTATTTTATTATTCGACTTGATTTGTTAATAAAAAAGGATTATATGAATTATATGATAATTAATCGATAAATGATTTTTGAATCGATTTATCCATTAAAACTCCATTTTTGAAATTTGAATTGGGTTCAAATGGTTTAAGAAGAAATAAACTATTTATTCCAAAATATTATATTTGTATTATTTTTAAAATTAGTATTATTCTGCATTAAACTATTTTATTTTATACTACTATATAAATAACTATTTTTATTAAACTATTATATTTTAATTTTAACTATTATATGTATACAAACTATTTTGAATAGAAAATTTATTTCCAGTCCAAATTTGAGCCCAAACTATTTGAATATAAGATTTCGTTGTTGAATAATGATAATTGCATCATGGAAACCTGAAATCGAAATTTAAAATTGATAATGAACCGATTTACGATATGAAATTGAATTTGAATATGAATTCGAATTCAGTATTGAATTGATTTGAGAAAATGATAATGTAAAATCGAGATTTGAACTAAATCATTTTATGACATGAAATGTGATGTTTTATTTAAACATAAAATGACCTCGGTGTAAAATGACAATTGGATGTTAAAGAGACCGGGGGTGGCTTTGTCAATACTGGAACCGTTTTAACAACTATGTACGTGGATGATGTTCTAGAATGAAGTGATTGATTTGGCGAACGTTTACTGGAATGAAGTAAGAGAACGATGATAAATAGCCCTAGCACTTGTGTCAAAGTTAAAATGACTAAAACATGAGTGTAACGACCCGCCATTTTGACCGTGCCGAATCGACAAAACATGTCAACTCGAATCGTCCAAAACAGCAGATTGTCATTAGCTTCTGAGGTAAATAGAATGAATCACATATCACAGACACAGATACAGAGCAATATAATATCTCACAGCGGAAAATTTAAAATACAATAGTAGTTCATAAAGCTTTACATCAGAGTTTACATAAATAATACAGCGGAAGTCTAATACAATAAATAGCAGATAACAATCTGAAACAGAATGACAGAAATAACTGGATGATTGGAACAACTGATCAACATGTAGATATAGGTGAGCAAAAATCCAATATAAGCTCCAAACTCCAAAGGTGAATCTCGATAACTGATATACTCGATCTGACCCGAGCCATAATGCAAAACAAAACAACTCGGATCAGGACTAACATTCTCATAGAAGTAAATCAACTTAAATGAAATGTTCGATGAAATGCAATCAGTAACTTAGAAGATGTTTGGGATCACCATCCTTTAAGGACCCGTCAAACTAATACTATATAGTATAATACGCTATATACAATAGTGTCAATCAGTAAAGTAAAAATATCAAAATAGCGTAAGCGGGATTACCATGATTACCCTTACACCGTTTATATATCCCATAGTATATACAGTACGGTAATTCCTCCGTAAACTGGAGGTTTATCAGAGGGCACTCCATATAAAACAGTACAAAACAAAGTCGTAGTAGGCTCTTATAAGGCATGTGACAAGGCACGCAAGGAATGCCAGGGTGGAATCACCATTTGCAGAGTCGGACTGGTGGTAACGCATAATAGCTACTACCGCCCACCTCGATACACACTCCCATAATCAAAAGGGCCCAAATCGAATCTCAACAGTAATAGAATAATATCGAAGAAGTGTGCTCGATAAGAGGTATGACCTCACTTGGTTCGTGCATAGCTCCTGTTTTAGCCATATCAAGCTGACTCAAGGTAGTCAGGGTCTCGTAATTAATATGAAATAAAAAAAAGGAGTCGTTCGCCAAATCATCCCCTTCATTCTGGAACTCCATCGCGTACACAGTTGTTAAAGTGGTTTTCGGTATTGGCAGAGAGTATGACAATATCCGATCCCGGTCTCTTTAACAACCAATCGTTTACATTTTTCACATCGTGGTCATTTTTTTTAAAATCACTTTATAAAATAGTTTATACGAATTATCATATTCGTATAAAAAATCAAAATTAAATATTTACTTTGAATATATTAACTTTTGAAACACATCCACGTAAATCGAATCGATTTAGAAAATCATATCATAAAGGTCTCGAAATATAGTATAAATTAATACTATAATATTTAACTTCGATAATATCTTAGTTTCAGATTTATATAACGATCATCTTTCCGAAATCAACTTATAGTCATATATTAAAAGATCCAGAATATCGTAAAAAAAAAAATCAAGACAAAATTGTTTTAACTTCGAAGATATGTTGTTTGATTTATACTCGGCGAAACTCATTCAAATTATTCAAATAATTCAATTCCACCTTATTAAGAGTTCATTTAAGTCGATTCAAGAAATTCAACATTTTCGGCTCCAATTCAATATGTATTCGATTCAAATCAAAACTTATATTTCAAATCAACAAAACATACCATCTCTTACAATTCAAGTTGTATATTTCAATGTCGTCGCTTATAGATTCAAATCATACGGTTTTAAAACCATTCTTATAAATTCGCTTTCACAAATTCTTAATTCAAACCAAACAATTTATAAAACCAATTCTATATATAATTTTTTTATATATATTCCAATTCATATTCAATCACTATAAAATCGAATTCATTTCATGTCAGCTGTAATTCAAATTAATCGCAATTTAAGAACATTTCTCATAAGAATTCAAAACCGAATTCAAACTCACATCCAGTTGATTTATAATCAATTTCATTCCTTAGATTTGGAAATTCAATTTCAAAACAAATTCACAATTCAAGTTCATCTCTCGTAAGTCTATCTCGATTCGAAACAAATTCATTTCATATATCCGTTCATATGTTAAGTCAAGTATCATTATATAAATTTCATATCTTAAATCCCGAATTCGAATCGCGAAACCTTAACCTATTCAACTTTTAGTGTATTGTTAAAGTTTGTAAAATATATATAAAGAAAAATATAATTTTGAATATATATATAAGTTTATAAAATTCTAAAATAAATTAGAAATAGATTATAAACATATATAAGTTCAAAATAGTATAAAATAGATTTAAAAGAAATATTTACTATAATATAATATATAAAAAGTTTTTTTTTTATAAAATATTTATATAATTAAATTATAAAATTATAAGTTAAAAATCCACTTCCAAATCATTTTACTTCGAAAACACGACCAACGGTGTCCGTATATAATTTTCTGTCCTATGGTCTAGTGATACAGATATTTATCATTTCAACCCGCAATTTATAAAATTTCAACGGGTCTATCGTTTCAACCCGCGATCCCAAATTCAGAAAAATCGTTCAGGTCTATCATTTCAACCCATAACGATTTTTCCCTATTCCAATGTCCGTTCGGGTATGTATCATTTCAACCCTTAGTGATTTTTCCTAAACTAGGGTTATCAACAATCACAAACAACAATCACATAGCAACAGTCACAGTATAAAAAATCAGTGCACCTACGTGTCATATAAATATCGTGTCACATATGAAAGTGTACATAATAAACAAACAATTTTTACTAGCAGCCCTATACATTTCATAACAGTTCAAATAGTTGATCTAACCTCCATGAAATAAATGTGAGTCAGGTGTGAGATAAACTCACCTTTCGTGGCACAGAAATGAAGACAATAGACGGACTGACACCGAATCAACCGCCGACTTCCAGGCACGATTCAGAATGGATCCAACTCGATGATCGCTCAATATTCTTTTATTTAATATGAAGGGGTTGAGGAATTTCTCAATTGATCGGTACGTCTATTGCGTTTTGCAATGGTTCGGCTATTTGGTTTTTAAATGGTTTCGAAATTCAACGCTAAACCCGACTCAAAAATAAACGCAATAAATTTTATAAAAATAATATATATATATATATATACAGTAAAACTTATAATTTTTATATATTATTTTTAAAATCACACACACCAAAACTGTATGATATCATAAATTACATAACGCAAACTAAACCATTGTATATATTATCAATATTAAAACACAAACACTCAAGAAAATATAAAAGCACACTAAATATCTCACTCACACACAATACACAAACTACACACACAAATATACTGGCACACACACATAATTATTACACGCACACATTCACAGAACAAACTGTACACACGCCCACAAACGAACTCACGCAAATACAAGGCAAGGACTCACACAATACACCATGCTAAACCCATGCAAGCAATTATACACACACCCATACCAATATAGACACACGTGGGAAGGCAAAAAGGCAATGCGGTGGAGAAAGGAGGCTCGCTGGTTGTCAGTTCGGGTTCGGATCCGCAGGTCGACGCATGCGGAGGCAGCGGTTTCGGTCGGAGCTGGCTTGGTTCAGGGGAGGTCCGATAACAGGTGAGGTCGAGCTTCAGGTGGGTGGCGACACAGCGGAGAGGAGGCAAGGTCAGAGAGGGATGTTGGCCGGTGAAGTGCTCGTCCGAAGGGGAGGCTTTGGATGCAGCTTCAGTGAAGGTGGACTAGTCAGAGCGGTTAAGGCAAAATGGGATGGACGAGAACTGTTGGAGAGGCTGATGGGAGAGAAGAGTACAACGCTGCTCTCATTTTTGTTCGGTGATGGAAGGAGGCGGTGGAAAAATGGAGAAGAGAATGGAAGAAAGAATACAAAACGAGGAGCAGTTTTTTTTTTATAAGAAATGGAAACATTAATATATAAATGGTGACAGTTAAGGTTTAAATTTGAACGTGCCCCTTACTTCTCGCATCACACAAAGACTGAGATATTTGCATGGTTGGACCGTGTAAACATTCCACTGTTTAAACATATCACATTTTTAAACAAAAAGAGCTCAAGTTTGAATCTTTCACAAGATAAAAGCACGGCATGGAGTTCGAAAAGTTGAACGTATTGGAAAGTGTCATTTGGGTTTTAGAACATTAAAGAAATGAAATAACGTGATAGTTAGAAGTAGACAAATGAACGTGCATGCATTTATATATGTGTCCACTTTCTTTTTGAAATAAAAAGGCATTAATGGATTCCTTTGAAAACAAAATGGGGTGCAATGCATGTACCTAACGCATGCATGAAAATAAAGACAACCATGAAATGCAACGCATGACTTCAAATGTTTGGGAAAAATGAAAGGAACGCTTAGCCATGCAAAAATAAATGGACAAGAAAAGAAATGGTAGCAAAGTTGCTTTCATGCATGAACGCATGCTTTTCTTTTTGCATTTAAACATGAAAGTGTGTACATTTCTTCATATTATCGTCTTTTATGCGCTATGCGGACGTTTCAGACTGGGTTTGCAGACCCAAAATTACTAGAAAAATATGCTGAATTCAAATAGGGACACGTCGAACTCAAATGTCTTTGTTTCAAAAATGAACTATGCAAGGTTTTTCGCTATTACAGCGCGAACCGAGCACCGAAACTAACAAATGAATATATTGCGTTAATCAGCGCGACGAGACGGACACAACGGTATATAATTTGCAGTGGCGGGATGCTCCGTTCAAAAATGCGTTACGGATCCTTTTTACCGTAAAAATGCGGACGGAAAACGGAGGTCAAAACGTCCGATTTTCGCGAAACGAATTTCACCATTGGATTGCTGACAACGAATAGAATATTTTCCATGTTTGTACGAACTGATTTCGGAGAGATTTTAAAATCGTTAAAATTTGAACTGATATGTCATCTTTGCACTGAAAATTGCGCGACCGACAACAGTCAAATTTTCCGATGAAATTTTTACAGTTGCTACATCTCACTGTACGTATTACAAATTTCGAATTCCCGTTATGAAAAACCATAGAATAATTTCAAAATAAAATTTTGATTTAAATCGGAATTTAAATCGTTAAAAATTACGGGATGTTACAATGAGCCTATGTCTGGCCAATGTGGTTAGCTACCTCTAGCGGACACACTTATTCATATTACCCACTTGACTTGTAATTCGATTGGTGCACCTTGATTTGATTGGGGGTGTTGGACGTGATCGGCCATGGATGAGTTACGACCAATCAAAAAGTGTAAACCGGTAGAATCCTACCTTGGGCATTGCTTCACGTGCTTTGTCATATTTACCCTTGTACGAACCCAATACACATTTGTTTGCAAATTTTATGTGTTAAGGTGGATCGATGTAAAGCCTTAACGTTATTTTGATATTTATTTTACTGATAGACATTATCTAGTATAGCGTATACTATTATATGTAATTAGTTCTTAGGAGATGAAAAGGCCGTAACATTTCTTAAATTACTATGCACTTCGATCTATTAATTTATATGAGGATGTTAGTTCTAATCCGAGGATTTTGTTTTTTGCATAATGCTCGTGTCATCCCCTGAGTATTACAATTATGGATTGGTTTTCTAGAGACAAAGACTTAGTTGAAGGCCCCATTCATATTTAGTTGTTCATCATTTCGGTGTAGTTATGTAGTGCTAACTTATCTTATTTCCAGTTGTGTTTATTAAAAAAAGAAAATTGTAAATTCATGAATTACCCATGTATTATTTATTTTCGTTGCGAGATTTTGAGTTATATTTTATTTCTGTGTCTGTATTCTAGGATTGATACTATTTTACCCCAATAACCATAAATCATTTTGAGCAAATTTCATGTTTAAATGGTAGGTCGTTACTTAATATAATTAATATCTATATATGCATGTAACTAATCGAAATGAAGGTTTTTCACATCAATTAAAAAATTGCGGCACGTTAAATCATCTTCAAATGCACATAATTCGAAATAGTACAAAAATTTAAAATATACCTCTGAAAAAAGCTTAATCCAAAAATAGGCTTAGTTACAAACTTAGTACAAAAATAGGTCTGTTTTTGGTTTAAGCATTTTATACTTGTGCATTTTCTAATTTCGCATGCACAAATATATACATGTGCATTTACAGGAATGCACATGTACAAATATATACATGCGCAAGCATGTTTAAAAAATGAAAAAAAATCTTGCACTTGCGCATTTTGTAAATGAGCATATATGTTTGTATATGTGCATTTACAGAATGCATAAGTATAAGACGGGTTAACCAAAACATATATGTTTTCATAAGAAGTATGTAAACATGCTTATTTGTCAAATAAGCTTTTCTCAGATGTTTATTCCAAAAATTCGTTCTTTGAGATATATCAGGTTACACAAAAACTAATTTCGGGATTTACACAAATTTATCCAACTGCGTCCTTATAGGGCGGGCCACGAACTATTTTGAAGGGAACTGATAACTATTTCGATGAGATTCGGAAACTTAACTTAATGCCAAAATTTCACGAGCCATAAGTATCTTATTTGCTACATTTCTGTCTTATTTGTCGTTTGACAATAGAACTTTATTGTAGAATGAAAAATTATTTAAAGAGAGGGAAACAGAGAATTCAAACTTAATATCAATTAAGAGATACTTGTGAGCGAATCCTCTCTTTATCCCTCTTATCCATGTCTGAATGTTATCTTCCTATCATACTTTAATATGCTCATAAGTATTGTTATTGTCTGATTAAGTTTAAACTACAAGATGACCAGATTCCGAGATTCGATTTGGTAGAGATTTGGTTGTGATTTCATGTTGGTCTGATTTTGTTAATGAATCAAGGAAAACTTCAGATAAGTAATTTGATTGAATTTGATAAGAGAAGTTCAATTTATAGAAGTGTTTAATTTTATGTGTTTAGTTTGATTTTGGATTAGGAAATAATTTAGGTCAATTAGAAATGGAATTGGATGATTTAGAGCATAGTAGTTAAGGCACAAAGGCGCAAATAGGCACAAGGCTTGAGCCTTAGGCTTTTCTGAGCAATTTTATACAAATGTAGACTTTTTTGCTAAAAAAACTACACTACAAAATGCTACTAAAAATGATAAATTTAATGATAAAAAACATATATTAGTAGGTACGAAGTCACAAATGCAATTTCGAAGCCAAAACGATCACAAATTCAATAAATTTAATTATTTAAAACACAACTCTTTAAAATTTAAAACGAAAACATACTCAATAAATTTTAAAACATATTTAGACTTTAATTTAAAATTTAAAACGTAGCTCAGTAAATTAATTAACAAATATAGATTAAAGTTTAAACTAATTAATTTAAATGAAAAATAATTAAAAAACTGCTGTTGGTATTTGAAACACACACACACACCTGACGGCGGCATAAGCAGAGGAGGCGGCGGCAGTAGTAGAGTAAGCAGGGGCTTAAGGTGACGACAGTTTTTTTGGTGTCGAATGCATTAAAATGAAAAGGAAAACCGTAAAAATCGAACAAAACTGTTCGAATTTGAGAGCTAAGAGTTCGATCGGGTCCAAACGAAAGTGGGTTTAGCATAAAATCAATTATTTCTCGAGGCGTGCTTATTTGAGCCTCAGTGCCGCGAAAAAAGCGCCAGTGGTGCGCTTTATTTGCGCCTCAGTTAACTGAGGCACCTCGAAGGCTAGCGAGGCACAAAGCCTGCGCCTGAGCCTTAGGCGTGCCTTAACAACAATGATTTAGAGTAGAAACAAAAAATAGCAAAGCAATTCAAGTGAAAAATATTTTTTTAAAGTTAGTAATTATAGATATTATTATGCATACAAATCAATTTTATAGATAATATATTTACCTGGAGATATTCCTGAAATAAACTTTATGATTCGTGATGGACGCCCGACATGCACTCATCTCGTCCGAGATCTTCTCCGGTACAAGATCAAATCTCAAAAATTTCCAAGATAAAATATGACTAAAATACGATATTTAAAACCTTGGATAGCGTTGAATGGTACTGCAAGTCTTACATAATATATGCATATTGTAAGTCTAAATACGTTCAAGGTTCAATTCACACTGTGTAAGTTTTGAACTCATCATCTCAGGAACAATCTGAGCACCTAACCATTGGGATGTTATCTTTACTTGGATCCCTGTTTCAAATCACGACCATCCCGGCCGAGATCCTGAGGAGTTCTAGCGAAACAAAAACACAAAATTTCGATGAAAATCTCGTTTTCCATATATCGTAGGTGGTTTGGGTATCTCAGCCGATATATCGGTTGAGATTAAATTCCGATATCTCGATCGGTATTAAGATTTTTTTTAACAACTTTGTTTTTGATGAAAAATAATGTAATAGATAATATAACTATGCATGTAACCAATCGAAATGGAGGGTTTTTGACATCAATAAAAACATCATCGCAAATCAAATCATCTTCAGATGTATTAATTCGAGATATAACCGGTTACATAAAAATTAATTTCATGATTTACACAATTTTCCAGCTGCATCCCGATTTAAGGACCACTATAAATGTTTTGAGGGGAACTGATATCTATTTCGATGAGATTCAAAAGTTCAACTTTGAGGTCAATATTTTGCAAGCCATAACTATCTTATTTACTATATTTCTGCTTTATTTGTTATTTCACAAGAGAACTTTATTGTATAATGAAAAATCATTTAAGGAGAGAAGAAAAAAAAGAAATTCAAATTTAATAAGAAGAAGTGAGTGAATCACTTACTTTATCCCTTTTATTCATAATTCGATGTTATCTTCCTATCATACTTTAATATGATAAATATTGTTTTTGTCTGGTTGATTTTGAAACTAGAAGTAGAAGATAACCAGATTTGATTAGGTAGAGATTTGACTAAGATTTCATGTTGGTTTTAATTGTTAAAAAATTAAAAAAACTTTATAAGTAATTTGATAAGAGAAGTTCAACTCACAAAAATCAATTTTATGTGTAGTTTAATTTTGGGTCATGAAACGATTTAGATCAATTATAATTAGAATTGGACGATTTAGAGTAGAGATAACGAAATAGCAATGAAGTGAAAATTATTATTTTTAAGGTAGTAATTATAGATATTACTATGCATGCAAATCAATTTTGAATACCTCTCAGATATTCCCAAAGTAAACTTTATGATTCGAGATGCACTCATCTCGTCCGAGATCTTCCCTAATATGAGATCGGATCTCTAAAAATTTCAAGACGAAACGTGATCAAAGTCTGAGATATAAAACTTTGTATTGGACATCTCCATTGTTTATTGTTGGTGTATGTGTTTAGATCCTTGGGAAGTATAGGCGACAATTTTGTATCTATGTGTTGATCCTCTAATTTTCAATTACTGCAAAAGTTTATAAAGTTAATTACATATTCCGTGTATGTAGATGAATTCAAATTGAAATTCACTTGTTGATCAAATATTAGATAAATTACTAATTTATTTCACAGTTGTAATATACAAATTGTCACCCAGTAATATTGCTCGGCAAACATATTCCAATCCGGCAGTCCCATGTGAATGGCATGATGTTTTGGTAAAAACAGACTAATTTATTATCTACTAATTTGAAATCTTTCTGATCTAACTGAATGATTTATTGATTACTGATGCTTCATGTTTTGGTGCAATTCAGGAAGAGTTCGACACATATGATGATAATGTTCACTGGTTTTTAAAATTTCAATTTCTTAAAAAACGGTCAAAAATCATAGAGATTGTTGCAGCTAAGGAAGTTATATTTGCTTTAGCTCAGTCCGGTCTCTGTGCAGCGTTTAGTCGAAGTGAGTCTTCCTCGTATATACTATTTTTTGAATATCTTGGTTATTGATTCTGATATTGATATATAATTTATTTCCATGCTCTCAGCAACGAACAGACGCATATGCTTTTTGAACATCAGACCCGATGAAGTGATTAGAAGCCTTTTTTATAATAAGAACAACGATTCTCTCATAACTGTATCAGTTTACGCATCAGATCATTTCAGTTCCTTAAGATGCCGAACAACTCCAGTAGAGTAAGAATATTCAAAAAAGTGATCTGCCACTTCATATATTTCTAAAGTTGTTTGTGGGAAGTTCTTAATTGAAATTAGAAAAACGTATTGGTATATATCGTTGACTTGCTTTCCTGCCTAATATTGACAGATATATTAGGAGAAACCAATTAGAAGCTGGATATCCTCTTTTTGAAACCGAGTCCCTCAAATGGCCAGGTTTCGTCGAGTTTGATGATGTGAATGGGAAAGTCTTAACTTATTCTGCCCAAGATGGGTACTATATCTTTTCTTGCTCTCTGATATTTATGCTAGCATTTCGCACAAAATTCATTTATTCTGAAATTGGAAAATATGTGTGACAATTTTTGAATTTGGAAGATATGTGTGGCAATTTGAGATCAGTGTATAGAAGTATAGCATTGTATGGAGTCTATAAAGCATGCTTGAAAAGGATTTTCGGTTAAAATCATTTCTATTATTTATATTAACGGTAATAGGCATTTGATGTTCAGAAGGATTTTATATAACATAGATAGTGAATTAAGGATAGTGGATTGGATGATATTAAAGATTAACAAGTAACGAATTATCGATTTGGATGTCAAGTGTTATGTACCAAAGTTTTAAAACGCGAAAAGCGTACATGAGGCGTTCTTAAGTCTATGAGGCGAGGCGTAAGCCTCGAAACGTTGAGGCATAAGCTTTTCGGGAAAAAATAAAACTCAAAACATATAAAGAATTTTTGACATTTTAAATCCACTGATGCAAAAAACAAATCATTTAAGATCCGACTTTGAACAATTTGAATTTCATATGATTCGAATTTCGATTTATTAGAACTGTTTGAAGGTTCCACCAAACTCCAATTTTGATTTCTTCTAACAGTTCAGATCAATCTGCAAAATTCATCTGAAGATTTAGCGAAATTTGTTTAAAACATTTTTTAAATAGCAATGAGAAAATTCATTACATAGTTCTTGATCGATGTTTCATAAACAATCTTATTTGATCATGTCGATATTGAAATTTATAAGTAAAAATGGTAATTTTTTTCTTTAGCTTTATTATTTCTTATTTACATTAAATAATTAAAATTTAATGATTTTTATTAGTGTCAATATTTGAGCCTTATGCCTCAGGAGTTTGAGGCGTGCGAAACATACGCTTTATAAGCTTTGTATGCCTCAAGTTGTTGAGGCGTAAGCTTTGGAGGTAAAAATCCTTTTCGAGTAAGCCTCAAGGCGTTTTATCTCTATTTCCTCGAGGCGAGTATTGATGCAGGTTTTTTTAGAACAATGTTATGTACACAAGTACCATGCATGTCCGATGGACCTGATGGACATGTGAAGAAAAATATGAATTAATTTCGTTTTACTGAAAGAAGGGAAGGGGGAAAAACCATTTTTTTTTCTTAAATATTTTAAGGCACAATATTGTGTACACTGTAAACTTCACATCAAAATTGCAGTAAAAAATGTATGCTTACACCAACTATTATTTCAAATAGCTTATATTATTCACAAATGTAATAACCAAACAAACGATGTATGCTTACGCCAACTATTATTTCAAATAGCTTATATTATTCACAAATGTAATAACCAAACAAACGATGTATGCTTACGCCAACTATTATTTCAGATAGCTTATATTATTCACAAGTGTAATAACCAAACAAAATTTCATTAACCCAATCATGAATACTCCGATAGCTTATATTATTCACAAATGTAATAACCAAACAAATTCTTATTAACCCAATTATGAAGTTAGTTGGATATATAATGAGTTAATTGAAATAAACTTAATGCTAACTAATTGGAATCGTCGTTTAAACAAAATAAAAAACAGAACGAATGTCTGTTTACCTTATGAATTCTTCTGTGCTTTATGAATCCGGTGAAGGAACAAACAATGAGAGAATCTTTTAGAACCGATGAAAAAAATGTGAAAACATGGATAATCGAAGATTAAATTGAAAGGTTACTATCGGTCCTGTCCCTTGAAAGAATCAACTTTTCTAATTTAACAAGGATCACACATTGAAACATTAAACTGATTTTAAAGTTTAAAAGCTGGTTTTTGTTTGAAATTTTTAATAGTTTAAAGCAAGGTTTGAGATTTTGGTTTTGGTTTCGGCCTTCTGAATTTTACGAATTGCAAATTTTTATATGGATTTCAGTTTTAGGTTTTGATGCAATTTTTAAAGAAAGTATATTAGAAATTTTAAAATCATCAAATCAAATAACTAAAAATATGTTATCTTATTACCATTTTTCTCGTAGCCCATTATAAACTATATGCAGGACTATAATGTCGAACACGTATATGATATACATATAAGTATCCTAAAAATTGTCAAAGTAAAAAATCATCTGGATTGAAAATATTTTTTGAGTTCAAATCAAACCATCCAAGCAGAAACAAAATATAATGATTGATTAATGAAATTGACGAGAAAATTGAGGGTTTGCAATCAAAATGAAATTGGGGTTTGTCGAACTTGACCACAGGCGAGTTTGATTTCGAACTTGAATTTTCACACTTTTTCTTCTCCAAGTCTGATTTCTTTGAATTTCTTCGATAAAATGTGATTTTTACCACGAAACTCTACTATTTTGTCTGGAAATGGGTTTTTAGAAGATATTATGGATGACGGCCGGAAACAAATCAGGATGACCAGAATTCGGTTTTCGGCTGAAATCTCAAAACTTGGTTTAAAGTTCAACTGGAATTGATTTTGATTTCTAAATTTATGACTGTAGCTTGGACCTTGATGATGGCATGATTAACTGAAATTTAAAACTGTATTAAAGTAATTATGTTGTAATTTCCAAGTATTTTGTTGTTGTGGACTTAAGTCTGCTGATTTTGTTATATCATATTTTGATTTGTGATGAATTCATAATGTTTAATTCTCAAAAGTGCATGTATATGTGGTTTTTATTACATTTGCTGAAATATTGTATATTCTCGATAGTCCTATTTTTAGAATAGTTTTCAATAGCTGAAATATATGCTAAGAACATAAAAAAGCAATGCTCAAGGCGCAAAAAAGAAAAGGGAAAAAAAAAAAAAAAACGCATGGTGCAGGCCTTGGTTTTCTGCATATTTCTCCTTGACTACTTCTACCTCTTTTTTGAAAAAACAGATTAAAAAGTACTTTTTTTTCCTAAATTTATTGTGTTTAACCTATATACCCTAGTGTTCACAAATACCTTCATATTTGATGAATTAAAAAAAAAAAAAAAAAAAAACTATTTGATTGATAAAACATACGTTGAATGACATCAACATGCGCAATATTAAAAAGTGAAGCTTTCACTTTACTAGATTTTGTTACAAAAACTCTAAAGGCCTTCATAATGCGTGCTTCATATTTTTGCTTAATAATTTAGACTGATGCAGACATAAGCACTTTAATACACCTTCTGTTGGATGGTTCTTTTTACGAGTTCTACATCCTAGAGTAATTCTGATGGAACAAAACGAAGTAGATATAACTAAACAATGGATATTGCTTTGCATTCAATGACCATATATTATCTTAAGTGAATATACATGTTATACCTGTGGAAGTGTTTTTAATTTTAACAATGTAAATGAGGGGTTGTCTTGAAAATTTTAGGATTAAGTGACATGATACTTGATTTGTTTGAGCAAAATATTTTCAGGAGTTAATTATAAAGCTGGGTAAAGTTTAAAAACTTACTGTAATAATAGGCTTAGCCGAAAACTTATTACAAATATAAGCCTATACAATTCTATCTTTGTATTTGTGCACTTTGAAATCTCGCAAATTCAAAGTCAAAATGTATTTGCACAATTTTACAGCGAGCAAATCAAAATCTTCAAACGAGGCATATTCCTATAAGAAGTTTTCTAAAAGGCTATTATCGCAGTAGTTTTTCTGAAAGCCTATATTTAACCTTCGAATGATACAAGGTTTCACTTCCGACTGTTAGTCCTAATTTGTGTCTAATTATTTTGCACTTTGCAGCATCTACAAGGTTTTCGATCTTAAAAACTACTTGTTTTTGTACTCCATATCCGACAAGAATGTGCAGGAGATCAAAATCAGGTCAGAGTTTTACAGTTTACAACATGGTTATACACATCCTTTTAATGTCATCTCATAACTAGCTGGCAACTTTTGTTTGCAGTCCTGGAATTATGTTGCTTATATACCACAGAACTCCAGGTTATGTTCCACTGAAAATACTTTCAATTGAAGATGGGACAATACTGAAATCTTTTAATCATCACTTGCATCGGAACAAAAAGGTTGATTTTATTGAGCAGTTCAATGAGAAGCTCTTGGTCAAGCAAGAAAATGAGAATCTCCAAATTCTAGATGTATGCATTTGATTTAGCCTTTTATTAATCTTGTTACTTCTCTTTTAAACATTTCTTTGAAAGTATGTTTTAGACTACTAATATATCACTAAGAATACAGACTACACACCCGTGCTTTATCATGCCTTTCCCCCTTAAATGTGAATCTCCAAATTCATCATGTATGCATTTGATTTTCCTTTTAATTAATCCTTTTACTTTTCTTCTGAACACTGCCGAAACTGTGTTTTGAACCTCTAACATATCACTAAGAGTACAAAATACACACATGCTTCTAAGATATTGTAAGAATACAAGACAAATGATTATGGATAATGGATTCTTCCCCCTTTTTTTCTGTTTTTATTTTCTCTGGAATTCGAACTGAGCAAATTAAGGATAAATGTCTAAACTAGCTCGTAAGTTTCTTTTTGGAATGATTAGGTAGGTAACTGAATAAGTTGACTTTCTTTATATATATTATAATAACGTAACTTATGAACAAAAGCCCTGAAACTTCTTTTAAAGTCTGTGCCGATGACATTTGAGTTTTTGTTTTCCGTATAGTGTGATGTTAGGCATTGCAGGCCGAAGTTCGATCAGTCTAAAACTTACTGTACACAAAAAAAAAAACCAAGTAGTAAAAATATAATAATAATCATAATAGCATGGTAATACTTGTTGTCCATTTTGAATTGTGGATCGACAAATGCTAACATTGCATAATGACTTCAGAGTTCAATTCTGATAAAATACATTTATATTATGTGAAGATTACGATTGGGAAAAATTTGGTCATAGTATACCTACCAATTTACATGGATACCAGAAAATATGATTCCAACGTAAAAGCGGTGCAATTAAAGCCCTGCTAAAGCACCATACAATCCTTCCTATAGCGTTTAACACTCATCGACCGCTGCACTATCTAAGTTTAGCACTATCAAACAGTAGATCCACTCAAAAACACTGTTATTTTCAGCTACATCCATTGAATCAAGGTTTTTCAGCATCCGTTTTAGCAATATTAATATACAAATGTTAATTTGACTTATACTATTTAAACTAAACTAAAAAAAGTTATGGTGAAGACCTAATTGTAAGACACAAGTGCTCAATGTAAGTAATACATTATAATCACCAAATCTAGTATGCAAAATTCATGATATTCTTCGTTTTGTTATACAAGATCATTTTTTTTCCTACACAAATGATGTGAGAGTTAGAATAAATTAATTTTAAATATTTAGATTTATATCTAACCAAGATTTTTGCACCTCCGCTATTTTCCGCTATATCCTTGCTTTATCTCCACTATAACTTTTTGCACCACCACCACTCAGAATCGCTAAGTGCTTTAACTGCACAGCGAAAATCAATTTCAAACACAAAAAGTGAGCATCAAAGCTGATTAGAGTGGAGCAAAATTAATAAAGTTTAATTAGAATAGGTGAAGCAAGATGATTTCATATACTTAAGTTCTATTAGATGTACAATCATAAGCCTGGATACAGAAAATTAGATAGCTTTTGAGTCAGTGAATTAAAGGTAACAAGTAATGGAATACTAGACAATGTTGAATTGCAAATTTAAAAGGTAGAAGTTATTGATTCCCATGTTGAATTGCAAATTAAAGTGATATAGAACTTGATTTTAATACATGTACAGTATTATTATTTAGTATCAAAATGAAGAAAAATATTTGTGATGTAGCAGGTTATGGAGGTTCCTTGTGTAAAACACTGTAGTTACAAAGAAAAAAAAGCCGGAGAGTATCTTTTTAGCATCAAGTCGAAGGTTATCAAATATAGTTGCCACCTGAAAAGCTGCACTTCTTTCAATTTCAGGATTGAAGCAAACTGCATATATATTGTAATTAAGAATTAATAGCTGAAAAATGGAAACATAAAGGAACCAAAATGGCAGAAAATATATCAACTTTAGGCAATAATGATTCCCAGTAAGTCAAACCTTGAATAACGTTTCATGAGACTTGACAAACAGTTGCACTAGAATGAAAACTGGGATGGATTCAAGCAAAAATGCACACACCGTAAAGCAGTATTATCATATCTCCTCAATTGCATAGAATGAAAACTGGTTTCCAAGGATTGGATATCATAGAATCCTCGAAATGAAACAATAAATCTCATTGTAAACCTTGTTTCAAATGTATTTTTGGGGAGACAGTATGTCGACCGAGATGAGATATTGAATTTTTTGAACTAAAATTTAAATCTATGCATGACCCAATGCAGTAATTAAAAAAACTCAATTCTAGCCACTATAATCTCCTGCTATTTTAATAGTGAACCCTACTATTTTAATTGCTAAAATTAACCTTAAAAAGTCCTCTATATCGATCAACCTCATGTGAAGACATCTTAGTCACATCTTGAGTCACTTGAATGATTGTATTTTAAAATATACTTATGTCTCTTTTTGATTGTTCGTTTGTTAAAAGCCAGATTTTATTTTGATTTACCATGTGCTCCTTTTGCTTGTAAATAGAAGACTTGAAAGAAACCATGTTTAATATTTAATATTTTGTATATTTTGTATGTTATATGACCATATTGTATATTCATATATGTTCTATAATGTTTAGGATTTTCACATTCTTCATTTTTTACATGCATGTTACATAGGAAAGTTTGTATTTTATGTTCTAATTATGCGGGAGCTGTTTAATGTTTTGGATTTTTTTTTATGTTTTATGTCTAACAGTAATTCATGTTTATGGATCATAAGTTGTAATCTATTTGTTTTGTGTTGTTTTTTAAGTCTAAGCATATTATGATTTATGAATATGATTGTTCTTTCGTAGATTAATAACAGTGAAGTGATTTTGCAGTTCAGGGTTAAGTAGGGCTGTCAATGGATATCCGAAATATCCGAAATCCGTCCGCATCCGTATCCGAAAAGCGGATAAATATCTGATATTCGGGGAAGCGGATGCGGATGCGGATATAGGCATATCCGTATCCGAAAATTATCCGTCCGCTTTTTTTTCCGATTATAGCTTAAATTATGTGTATTTTAACATAATTAAATATGCTAATTTATTAATTTGCAAAATTAAAAGTCTACTAAATGCATGTTAATTGTTCAAAATGATATATTATCATCATATTTATTTATTTTTAGCAATTTAGTAATCAATTAGGTTGAGAAAGATTAATATTAAGTTAAAAAAATTCATTTATATTCATTGATTTATCGATTGTTGGCGGAGCGGATAATTATCCGATATCCGTCCGTATCCGCGGATACGGATATCCGATATCCAAAAATGGTTTCGGATGCGGATACGGATATGGCACTATCCGTATCCGAAAGTATCCGTTGACAGCCCTAGGGTTAAGCTATTATTTTATAGTAGAATTCAAAAAAAGTGGCGTGTAAGAATATCAATTTTGAACTAATCATCTTGGGTTTCAATATAAGCTTTGAGGTTCGAGATGGAAATCCGAGACAAAACCCCAGTTAGACTCATCTCATCCGAGATCTACTCTCATACGAGATCAAATCTCTAAAATCCCTGAAACGAAATGTGGTCGATATCCAAGATTTAAAATCTTGAGTATAAACCAGTGGGTGTATTATATATATATATATATATATATATATATATATATATATGAGGAAGGTTACATGACACCCCATTTTGTTGGCACTCCTTTTGCACCTCTACAATAGCCTCCCGTTTATTATTTATTAAGTTAGTGGGGGGGGGGGGGGGAGAGAGTTAGTGGGAGGAGAGAGAAAAGAGATTGTGTGGTGGAAATCAGGGGGCTAAAGGGGTGCCGGACTATTTGGGGTGCTCTTGATCGCTCCTCTCTCTTTCTGTCTCTATATATATCTATCTATATATATATATATATATATATATATATATAGCAAATACATTTTCTAAGAGACATGACTAAATAAACAATATAATGATAAAAAGGAAACAAATAACTATTAGTTTACAAAATATTATTTAGCTTAAGGAAAAATGATTTCTTTTTACAAAAACCTTGATAGAACATGTTCACCTGTTACACTAGGCAATATACATGGAAAATAAACCAATTTTAACATATTCTATTGCATAAAATTCAAGCTAGTTTTTATGAATTGAATATCACAAAAATTATTTATAAGGATCGACTATCAGGTAAACCACCTAGTTTATACTTGTGACGGCCCGCCCCGCACCAGCCTGCATTTCCTCCGGAAGTGCGCTGTACACATGCCCGACTAGCACAGAACGGTCGCCAAAGAAAGGAAAGAAGGGAATGAACTAATCAAGGAACCTGTAGGATGTCTCACAGCGCATGGAATAAAATATAATAATAACATACTTGGCATAAAACAGGTGAGACAGTGCATAAGCTGATAACTAAAATCAATCATCAATCATCAGAGCAGCGGAAATCCATATACAGCTTATTACAATTTTCCAAATTTACTGTCTCTAAACAAAAGAAAGCTAAAGTAGAAGATCCACCACCAATGCCCAAGCAGTGATCTTCAACAACACAGGGAGAATACTATTTATATGTATTACGTGGAAGCCTCCTGCTCGTCTCCGGATCATCTACCCGTGCATCACCAGCTAACCTGTCTCTAGTCTGCTCGTGTGAGCACCCAGAGTAATAAGAGGAGACATAAAACTCTGGGTCAGACATGAAGTCTGGTATGAGCGATAAACATCTAAACAGAATAATAACAGGTATACTAAACCATACCTGAAACTGGACCTGCAACCAAAGAGTCAGCACTACATACCGTACAATACTCTAGGATGCCAATAACATATAGTGCAGAAATACGGGGGTGGGGGTGTGTATGTCAAACAATCAAGCATAGCAACCATCCTCACGTCTCTCACTCGGTGCGTAAAGTATACGATATCTACCACTTTGGAACACTAGACAAACTGAGGTAACGACGAATCCCGACTTGTAGAAACCCTGCTATGACCAAGCTAAACATATTGAGTCATGACCAAACATTTCATTGACCCACTTCATTGGTTGTAGCCCTTGGTTCTACCGATGCCATAATGGCCCTGAATCCGCCTTCGTACCTCCTACCATAGTGGTCCAAAGCTATAGACGTCGATAACTCCTTGGCACGCGTCCCGCAGCAAAGCCCAACCATGAAGCGAACTCGTTGATTCCCATCTGAATCTTAAGCTCTAACTTCTCATTTTGACTTCCTTTGCATCCCGGGTTTGGTCGAATTGGAGTGGGTCTTCAGAAGAGTTGTCGCACATTAACAGTCCTAGAATTCGGTTCGGTTCGGTAGTCATCACCTTCATCGGTTCGGGTCGGTAGTCATCACCTTCATCGGTTCGGGTCGGATACTCCCCTTCGGGTCGGGTCGGTGTCCTCCTCCGGGTCGGGTCACTGTCTTCCTTCCAGTTTTCTCCGATCAGCTCCCTCGTTTTCCATCTACTCCGATCCAATCCGCTCCCGTTCTTCATCTGCCCTGATCCGATCCGCTCCCTTCGCCTTGCTCCAGTCGTAGCCTTCCATTCTTGAGCCGATCCGATCTGGTCTCCATTATTCTTCCGATCCGATCCCTTTTTGTCCACTCCAACTCTAAGTAAACGGCCTTCCTTCTCGCCAAGTCTCCTATGTGCCAAACTCCAGTTCGGGTCGGTTTTCTTGCCCAGTTCACATATCCGATCCGAGCCTCATCCGATCCGAACCGGTTAGGAACCTGCACATTTCTGCAACTTTCCAGCTAGCTTTCTACGCCGTTCGACGACGTTTTCGACCAATCAAACTATTCTAATCAATCATAAAACATACCATAGAGTCATAGCAATATGTAATAGCAACCACAAACAGCAAACAACAATTCAAATGAATCAAAATGGATCAAAAGTGACTAAAACTTCATATTTTCCCATAGCATGTTTAAGTAGAACTAATCATAGGGTTAACAAAACTCAATCAAATCGAACCAAATTTCTAAAAGAAGCATAAAATATTATTTAAGAATTTCTAAACATTTTTCCAGAATTTATTAGTGTATAAATACGCTAATCTTCACTAATCACCCTTAATTAACTGTAATTAGTGTCAAAACGGTGCTATCACTCACCTTTGCCACAAACAAAATTCTCAGAACTGAAACTCCTCTGATTTGGGGCGAATACCGATGTCCAACAGCAGCTCTAACCTTGCTTTGGTGCTTTTTCTTCTTAATTTGATGTTGCTAAGCCTAATCTTCAATTAGAAAGTGATTTGGGGTGTTTTAGATGTAGGAAGCCATTGTTAGAGTGTCTAAGGATGAAAGTGGCGGCTGGAAAATGTCTAAAGAAATGTTTTCTAACCCTAATCAGCCCCTATATACCCCTAAACCCGAAATCCTCCTTGGGCCTAGCTGCTAATCACCCGGTTAAGCTCAATTAAGCTGTTTTTCACCATCTGAAACTTGTTTCAGCCATATCTCCCAAACGGTAAGTCCGTTTGGCTAATGTGATCACTCTACGGAAAGAGAAACCATCATCCGAAGCCAATGGAAGTGGTTTCAGGTCAAAATTCATTTCCAGTCAAAAGTTATGGCCAAAACAGTGCCAACTAGGGGTAAAATGGTCATTTAAAAATCGGGAAAAATCATGAACATGGGAAATGACCACAATAGTCGTCTCTCAAAGTTACATGACCATACGACTTCGTATGTGAAAGAAATAAATATCCTACGATCCTATGATGCGTAGAATACGGGTCGTTACATTCTCCCCCCTTAAGAAATTTCGACCCCGAAATTCCTTAACCCAAAACATGCAAAGGATCCCGCATGCCTAACAACCACATACATCCATCAAACATGCAAAACAAGCAAAACAAACCTATCCTAGCATGCGGAAAACTAAATCGAAGTCAAAATCTTACCAGGCAAAGAGTTCCGGGTGTGTCTTCCTAATGTTCTCCTCTGTCTCCCAAGTACAATCATTCTCGTCCTCGCCCCACTGAACCTTGAATAGTTTCACCGCCTTTCTTCGAAGTTGCTTCATGTCGTGCTCGACAATACGGGCCTGCTTGCGGTTCCCAACCGCCTCGGGTTCTACTTCGAAGTCCTCTAACTGATCAGGTGAAATAGTCATATCTGAGTCGTGAACGAACTTCCTTAGTTGGGAAACATGAAATACGTTATGAACTCCCGCCATCTTCTCTGATAAGTCAATTCTATATGCCAAATTCCCGACTAGTTTAAGAACAGGGAATGGGCCAACGAATCTTGGTGCCAACTTGCCTCTTCTGCCAAATCGTATTACGCTCTTCAACGGAGAGATCTTGACAAACACCAAGTCACCAACGGAGAATTTTAAGTCTCTTCTTCTCTTATCAGCATAACTTTTCTGCCTATCTTGGGCTGCCTTCATTCGTTGTTGAATGATCTTGATTTTATTTGAAGTTTCCCTCACCACATCTGGTCCAAGCATAAACTTCTCGCCAGTCTCTATCCAACATGATGGTGAGTTACACGGTCTTCCGTACAAAGCTTCAAACGGAGCCATACCGATACTGGATTGGTAGCTATTATTATATGCAAACTCTACTAGATGCAAATGGTCATCCCATGATCCACCAAAATCCAATATACATGCTCTCAAGAGATCTTCCAAAATACGGTTCACCCTCTCCGTCTGACCGTCGGTCTGAGGATGATATGCGGTACTGAGATGTAACTCTGACCCTAGAGCCTCTTGTTAGCTCTTCCAAAACCCACTAGTGAACAACGGGTCTCGGTCGCTCACAATGCCTTTAGGTACTCCATGAAATCTCACTACCCACTTCATATACAATTCTGCTAACTTAGCTGCCGTTCTGGTCGATTTTACTGGTATAAACCTTGCACTTTTAGTCAGTCGATCTACAATTAACCAAATGCTGTCATATCCCGATCTAGTCCTTGGTAAACCATCGATGAAATCCATCGAGACTTGCTCCCATTTCCATTCGGGAATTTCTAAAGGCTGTAACAACCCACTAGGCTTCTTTTGCTCGGCTTTAACTAGCTGGCAATTCATGCACTTGGATATAAACTTCCCAACGTCTCTTTTCATCCCTTCCCAGTAGTAAGTCTGCTTCATATCTCGATACATCTTATTACCACCGAGGTGTATAGTCAGCTTTGAGTGCTGACATTCTCTAAGCACTTCATCCCTCAATCCATCGACATTGGGTACAACAAGCTTCCCATTCTTTCTAAGCCATCTATCTCGATCAAGCCCATACTTGTTCATCTCCTCATCAATACCCATCTCTAACTTGGAGATGATTTCCAATAAGTTAGGGTCGCCCCTCTGACTAGAGCCGATCCGCTCAATCAAAGTGGGTCTGATCGTCAAACTTGCTAACATTTCTGGATCCAATTCGCACTTTGGTCTGAAATCAAAACCCGCGATATACTCCAGTTGCTTCCATTCAAGGAACATAGCTCCTAGGCTGGCATGTCTTCTACTCAATGCATCAGCCACCGCATTGCCCTTTCCCGATGTGTATGCGATGTCAAAATCATAGGAAGCTAAGAACTCTAGCCATCTCTGCTGACGGAGATTCAGATCTTTCTGAGAGAAGAGATACTTTAACGACTTATGATCTGTAAACAGCTCAAATCTTTCTCCCAAAAGATAGTGTCTCCACATCTTTAACGCGAACACGATCGCTGCCAATTCTAAATCATGGGTAGGGTATCTTCTCTCGTGCGGTTTCAATTGCCGACTTGCATAAGCTACAACCCTACCGCCTTACATCAATACATCACCCAGTCCGGTACCACAGGCGTCCGTGTATACCGTCATCTCTTCATCCCCCTTAGGAATGACTAACACTGGTGCGCTTGTCAACTTGTCCTTTAGACTTCTAAATGCATTCTCGCACCTTTCATCCTAGACAAAAGCTTGATTCTTTTTGGTCAACTGGGTCAATGGTGCTGCTATCTTGGAGAAACCTTTGATAAACTTACGATAATATCCAGCTAATCCCAAGAAGCTTCTTACATCTGTTGCATTTTTGGGCGTATGCCAATCTTGTACGGTGGCCACCTTTGCTGGGTCCACGGCAATACCATTCTCTGATACAACATGGCCCAAGAACCTCACTTCCCTCTTCCAGAAGTGACACTTAGAAAACTTTGCTTTCAATTGGTGTTTTCTCAACACCTCCATTGCTACTCTTAAATGTTCCTTGTGTTCTTCCTCTGTCTTCGAATAGACCAAAATATCATCAACGAACACAAGGACAGACTTATTCAACTGATCTCTGAATACCCTATTCATAAGATCCACAAAATATGCCGGGGCATTAGTCATCCCAAATGGCATAACCAACCATTCATAAAATTCAGACGGCGTTCGAAATGCCGTTTTAGCTATACTCTCAGCTTCTACTCTAAGCTGATGAAAACCTGTCGCGAGATCCAACTGAGAAAATATTCTCGCGCCACTCAACTGATCGAACAAATCATCTATCCGCGGTAAAGGATACTTATTCTTCCTCGTCACTTTATTCAACTCGCGGTAGTCTACACACAAACGAAGGGAACCATCCGCCTTGGTAGCAAACACAACTGGTGCTCCCCATTCAGAAACACTCCTTCTGATAAATCCCTTCTTCAAAAGATCGCCGACCTGCACCTCGAGCTCTCGCTGCTCCCTTGGTGCTATACGACGAAGTGGCATCACTATAGGTCTGGCATCTTTTACCAAATCAATACGAAACTCAATCTCTCGGTGTGGTGGAAGTCCGGTCACTTCTTCGAAAACATCCGGATACTGGCCAACCACGGACAAACCTGACAACTCGCTATGCGGAATGTCGAGGGAGTTTAGAAAACTAGCCAATACCCCCTTACTGGGTAGACCACCAAACACTATCCTTCGCCCATCATCCACTCTAGCTGTCACTAAGAAGCCCTCACAGTCTACCACCACCCCGTATCTTTGGAGCCAATCTACTCCCAAAATAATGCCAAACCCAGTAAAGCCCAAAACAAAGCAATCACAAACAAACATGCATCCATGACTCGATAGAACACATTACGACAAATCATGCTAAGGCTAGTCGAACCACCAATCGGGTTCGTCACTACTAAAGGTCTATCGACAATCTCGGGCTCCAATCCCAACCTATCTACCAGGTCACTAGATATGAAAGAACTGGAAACTCCGGTATCAAATAAAACTCTAACAGGAACATCATAAACGGAAAGCATACCTTGAATGACGACATTCTTTCCCTTCTCCGCCGCTGTTGGGGCATTCGACGAAGAAGGAATAGCATTGAGAGCATATGCTTTCACTATTTGCTTTTCTTTAGGGGGCTGTGGACACTTGTCCTTGTGATGTCCCATTTGGCCACAGTTGAAGCACTTCCTATCCGCTGGCTTGGCCCGACAATTACTAGCATAATGGCCCTTCTTACCACAGCTGAAGCACTTCACATCTTGCTTATTCTTTTTCTTCTGGCCATCCTTAGTCTGATTCTGCTTTCTTTTATTCTGGGAACCACCCTTGCCTCCACCACTTGCTTGTGGCTTTGGCTCATCTGCGGATGCAACTTCAGTCTTCGGCTTAGGGTAGAGACTTTCCGATCTTAACGCTTTCCCCACAATCGATTCAAACGTCTCATCGATGTGGTTAATAAGTTTTTCCCTCAAGTACTGATCCAAACCAGTTATGAATTTCTCATTCTTTTTCTCGGCAGTATCAATAAGAGATAACCCATATTTTGACAAGGTGTCAAATTCAGCAATATACTCCGAGACAGCTCTGCCATTCTGCTTGAGCTCCAAGAACTTCTTAAACAGCATTGACTTCTGAGCAGCTGGAATGAACTTCTCACTAAAGCGAGCTTCAAACTGCTCCCAAGTAATCTGATCTTCGGGAATAGCTGCCTTTATAGCATTCCACCAATTCATTGCCCGCCCTTGCAGCTGACGGGACGCTAGCTTTCTCTTCATTGCATCCTCGATACCCAAATCCTCGAAGATGCGTTCGCAACTATCCAACCAATCTTGAACATCCGTAGCCGACTCAGTTCCGTGGAACGGCTTCCTACCAAGACTAGTATAATCCTTATTCAGCTTGGCGAAGTCGACTCTTGGTGCCTGCACTATTGGACCACCACCATTTCCACCATTGGGGGCTGCCCTCTGTACATCTCTAAGCATCTCTCTCATGAGGTCTGTAAACATTGTCCTCATGTCAGCAGCATTCCCATTGTTGGCTCCCCTACCAGCACCTCTAGTATATCGGCTCATCGTCAATCTGAAAAAGGAAACGATTAACGACTCCATAGTGGTGCTAGTGCAGTACGACTTCATCCTTATACTACTAATAGTATATATATATAGCTTTTAAAAACCAAAGTAATCACAAATACGCTCTCTCGTATACGTATATTATCTCTCCCTGATAACTTCCCTAGGTTAACTACGCAACCTAGAGCTCTGATACCAAGTGTGACGGCCCGCCCCGCACCAGCCTGCATTTCCTCCGGAAGTGCGCTGTACACATGCCCGACTAGCACAGAACGGTCGCCAAAGAAAGGAAAGAAGGGAATGAACTAATCAAGGAACCTGTAGGATGTCTCACAGCGCATGGAATAAAATATAATAATAACATACTTGGCATAAAACAGGTGAGACAGTGCATAAGCTGATAACTAAAATCAATCTTCAATCATCAGAGCAGCGGAAATCCAAATACAACTTATTACAATTTTCCAAATTTACTGTCTCTAAACAAAAGAAAGCTAAAGTAGAAGATCCACCACCAATGCCCAAGCAGTGATCTTCAACAACACAGGGAGAATACTATTTATATGTATTACGTGGAAGCCTCCTGCTCGTCTCCGGATCATCTACCCGTGCATCACCAGCTAACCTGTCTCTAGTCTGCTCGTGTGAGCACCCAGAGTAATAAGAGGAGACATAAAACTCTGGGTCAGACATGAAGTCTGGTATGAGCGATAAGCATCTAAACAGAATAATAACATGTATACTAAACCATACCTGAACCTGGACCTGCAACCAAAGAGTCAGCACTACATACCGTACAATACTCTAGGATGCCAATAACATATAGTGCAGAAATACGGGGGTGGGGGTGTGTATGTCAAACAATCAAGCATAGCAACCATCCTCACGTCTCTCACTCGGTGCGTAAAGTATACGATATCTACCACTTTGGAACACTAGACAAACTGAGGTAACGACGAATCCCGACTTGTAGAAACCCTGCTATGATCAAGCTAAACATATGGAGTCATGACCAAACATTTCAATGACCCACTTCATTGGTTGCAGCCCTTGGTTCTACCGATGCCATAATGACCCTGAATCCGCCTTCGTACCTCCTACCATAGTGGTCCAAAGCTATAGACGTCGATAACTCCTTGGCACGCGTCCCGCAGCAAAGCCCAACCATGAAGCGAACTCGTTGATTCCCATCTGAATCTTAAGCTCTAACTTCTCATTTGGACTTCCTTTGCATCCCGGGTTTGGTCGAATTGGAGTGGGTCTTCAGAAGAGTTGTCGCGCATTAACAGTCCTAGAATTCGGTTCGGTTCGGTAGTCATCACCTTCATCGGTTCGGGTCGGTAGTCATCACCTTCATCGGTTCGGGTCGGATACTCCCCTTCGGGTCGGGTCGGTGTCCTCCTCCGGGTCGGGTCGGGTCACTGTCTTCCTTCCAGTTTTCTCCGATCAGCTCCCTCGTTTTCCATCTACTCCGATCCGATTCGCTCCCGTTCTTCATCTGCCCTGATCCGATCCGCTCCCTTCGCCTTGCTCCAGTCGTAGCCTTCCATTCTTGAGCCGATCCGATCTGGTCTCCATTATTCTTCCGATCCGATCCCTTTTTGTCCACTCCAACTCTAAGTAAACGGCCTTCCTTCTCGCCAAGTCTCCTATGTGCCAAACTCCAGTTCGGGTCGGTTTTCTTGCCCAGTTCACATATCCGATCCGAGCCTCATCCGATCCGAACCGGTTAGGAACCTGCACATTTCTGCAACTTTCCAGCGAGCTTTCTACGCCATTCGACGACGTTTTCGACCAATCTAACTATTCTAATCAATCATAAAACATACCATAGAGTCATAGCAATATGTAATAGCAACCACAAACAGCAAACAACAATTCAAATGAATCAAAATGGATCAAAAGTGACTAAAACTTCATATTTTCCCATAGCATGTTTAAGTAGAACTAATCATAGGGTTAACAAAACTCAATCAAATCGAACCAAATTTCTAACAGAAGTATAAAATATTATTTAAGAATTTCTAAACATTTTTCCAGAATTTATTAGTGTATAAATACGCTAATCTTCACTAATCACCCTTAATTAACTGTAATTAGTGTCAAAACGGTGCTATCACTCACCTTTGCCACAAACAAAATTCTCAGAACTGAAACTCCTCTGATTTGGGGCGAATACCGATGTCCAACAGCAGCTCTAACCTTGTTTTGGTGCTTTTTCTTCTTAATTTGATGTTGCTAAGCCTAATCTTCAATTAGAAAGTGATTTGGGGTGTTTTAGATGTAGGAAGCCATTGTTAGAGTGTCTAAGGATGAAAGTGGCGGCTGGAAAATGTCTAAAGAAATGTTTTCTAACCCTAATCAGCCCCTATATACCCCTAAACCCAAAATCCCCCTTGGGCCTAGCTGCTAATCACCCGGTTAAGCCCAATTAAGCTGTTTTTCACCATCTGAAACTTGTTTCAGCCATATCTCCCAAACGGTAAGTCCGTTTGGCTAATGTGACCACTCTACGGAAAGAGAAACCATCATCCGAAGCCAATGGAAGTGGTTTCAGGTCAAAATTCATTTCCAGTCAAAAGTTATGGCCAAAACAGTGCCAACTAGGGGTAAAATGGTCATTTAAAAATCGGGAAAAATCATGAACATGGGAAATGACCACAATAGTCGTCTCCCAAAGTTACATGACCATACGACTTCGTATGTGAAAGAAATAAATATCCTACGATCCTATGATGCGTAGAATACGGGTCGTTACAATACTGATGTATAGAAATGATGGATTCTAACGTTGGATTTTTTTTCTAAAAACAAGGTGGATTTCAAAGTCGGTTAGAGATTGAGCAATATTGTTAAACAAAAGTTAAAATAAATAAAGCATTACGAATTGTTGTGTAGTCATTAGTCAGTTTGTGCTTCTTTATTTTCGCTTGTTTTTTAATTGTAATTTTTTTTTTGAATTTTAAACTCACTATATTTTTTTGTGTCTTCATAATTTATTGATCGAATGTTTAGCATGTATGAAATTTAAGTATTAAATTAATACATATTTTATTTCATTTAAAGGTTATTTTTTTTGTTCAATATTTTGATGTAACATTATTGAGGGATTGACACTACTACCAAAGGATCATTTATTTAGTTAAGTAGACATTGATGTACTTATATATTGATAAAAATGCGTTCTTTTCATCAAGGAATATTAACTTTGACAAGTGATAAGACATTCTTGACGAGTTTCTATTCCAAAGGTTTATGTAGCTTATGTTATTATGGTTGATAAAGGACTGCTCTTTTCTATCAAATTTCATTGGAGGCTAAGAAGGAATATGCATGTTACAGTCATATTCTATGCTCTATTCTTATTCCCTCCAATTGACGAAGAAAGGACACATTTATCCTTTCAATTAAAAACCACATGAATAAACTCAATATTTAGACAAATTACTATAATAATAATAGTAGTAGTAGTAACAACAACAGCACCTTTAAAATATACTTGTTTCTCTGATCAAATAAGATCTGACATCTATGTAGTGATTTTCAAAATATAGGTCCTTGAATATAATTAATTTGGTAAAATTTAATTAATAATAATGATAATCAATATTTGATACACCTCAGTTCCATAATTTTTGGATCGGATCTAAAGGTTAGGTGGATCAGATATGGATCAAAAATTTAAGATTCAATTATAAACATGACCGGGTAGATTTTTGCCTAAATTCGTTGGATTTGATTCGTGTAACCATAATACAAATTACATTTGAAATGAATATTTTTTGAGTCAATAAAGCAGCGATAAAGAAAAAAAAAATTCTACGATGTTTTGTTTTAAATCAATGTAGTTAAGGTGTTATGGTACGAAAAGGTGTCAAGCTTGCTCATCAAACCTTTTTTGTGCGTCTTTTATACAACTTTGAGCTTTTTTTGCTTCAAAAATTGCACTACAAAGTACTGTTGAAACTTGAAACAACAATTTTATAATAACTTTGACCATAACGTGGTTGAATTCAAGTCCACAGCATTGAAAACACAGAAATTAGGACAAAAGATCAAAATTATAAAGATGTTCACGTTCAACAAATGATGCGCTTTTGGACGTCTGGAAGCTTCAACGCCTCAACAAAAGGTGTTTTTGGGCACCTAGTGTAGATCCCCTATCTCAAACCCAATGAGGGCGCATACCTATGTTACTACAATTCACAGTTCAGTTGTGTTCCGTTTTGATATGCGCATTCCGAAATGCAGTACACCATTGTTTCGAAACGCTATGCCCACATGATTTTGTGCACTAATTTTTGATGATCCAAAACATTGAATTTAATATTCTGAAATATTCAATTCAATATTTCGTTATGTATTCTGATGTTCCATAATGTTTAGTTTGAGGATTTTAAGTCTATTATATATGCACATGGAATAATAATGATTTCTGCCTTGCCAAAAAAATAACGATTTCCTACTGAAAACATAAAAAGAATGGTTTAGTGTCATCCCGAATAGTGCGTCACCCATATTGCTTCCCGATTTCCACCACTATGGAGAAGGGAGAATGCTCCCTCAGATTGTGTGATGGAAATCGAAGGCAACATGGATGCTGCACTGGTTGAGGAGTTATTGAACCCTACTTAAAACATAAAACATCAAGTAATAACGATTTCTTATTGTTAGTACCAACAAATAATGAAAACTTATTTCAAGTCAGCCTTAGAAGACTGAAAATATTGTCTTATACTTTATTTTAGTTTTCAGTAACCGTAGTAATGTAAGGCAACCTACCTACATTTATGAAGTCTTCATTTATACTCGCGTGTTTTTCTCCTTTTTCACATAACTATCTTTCAAATGTTTTCTTTCTCCACATACATTTTACAAAAATAATTAGTACATTAACACATAACATTTGAAAAAAAAAATGATTATATATTTGAAGAAAATATGGTATCAATGTAAGGTTCATCATCAATAATGACGAAAAGGGGGAAAACAATAAACAAAATGCAATTTTGTTATATTTTAGTATAAAACTACAAACGAGTCTGCTAAAAAAACTAAGACATGATTGGTAGCACTTTTGCAACAATCTATGCACATTTTGCACATTTTTTTAGCTTCAACTGTTATAAGTTATGGTCAATAATTGGTTGAAAATAAACGTTAATGTTTTTTTTTGGATACACAAATGATTTTACTCTGTGTCCTTGATAGCAGTATTATGCAAATTTACGTAAAAGAGCGCATATTCAAAAATGTTGTGTTTTGGCTAAAGGCATCCCATTCAGGTTAAGCGCTCCGTTTAATCCTGCCCCCTACGTATTGCATTCCACAGTATGTTATTTTTTCTGTTCCGTTTTTGTTCCGTGTACCAGGTAACTTAGGCATAAGCCCTGCTATTGTGCCTTTCAATGCCTAGGTGTGTCTACACGCTCGCCTTAATAACATTGTTTAAATAGAAAGTTGTGGTATCGTCATGCGTTAACGGCATTGTCTCCTAGTTACTGAAACATATATGAAAAACATCAAGGTTTTAAATCTCGGATATCGGTCGCGTTTCGTCTCAGGGATTTTATAGACTCGGTCTCGTATCGGGGGAGATCTCAGATGAGATGAGTCCAACTCGGGAGTTCGTCTCAGATTTTCGTCTCGAGTCTGAAAGTTCATATCGGAACAATCTCGGGGTACATGATATGTTAAAAATGATATTTTAACAAAATGATTTTTATGAATACTATCAAAAACATAGTAACTTAAACTTAAAATGCAAAATAACTTTATTATTCTTTATTTTATGAAAGATCATTCATACTCTACATCGTAATATGCTTAAAACAGGAATATTGTTAGACATGAAACATTAAAAGGATCTAAAACATTAAAAAATTCAGCATAAATAAACCATAAAATACATATTTTCATAAGTAACATGTATGTAAAAAGACGAATATGAAAATCATAAGCATTGTAAAACATATACGAACATACAATATAGTCATTTAACATGCAAAATGTAAAATAACAAAAGATTGATATGGCTAGATTTGAGTTTTTTAAATTATAGTTCTAGTTCAGACACAAATTTAAATTTTAACCAAAAAAACTAAGATCTCGGACGATATTCCAGTATTTCGTCTCGGTCGATATATCATTCGATATTGCAATATCTCGGGCGATATATTCGCAAGAAGATTTAGAGTGATATTTGCTGTTTTGTTTCGGAAGGAGCTCAAAACGAGATCTCGGAGGAGATCTCGGGTGATATTTGCTAGATTTGAAACAGTGAAAAACATAGATGCAAGTCATTCATATGCAGGTGTACCTTTTTGTTATCCCCATCCCCATGCGACTGCTTCTTTCTATGCCTTAGGCTCGTCTAGGCGCTTGCCTTAATAACACTGTTTAAAATAGAAAGCTAAGTTATCGTCATGTGTTAAAGGCATTGTTTCCTAGCCACTGAAACATACATGAAAAACATGGGTGCAAGCGATTCATATTCAAGGCGTACCTTTTCTGTATTTCCATGCATTAATGGTCTTTTGCTCCTTTGGCTTTTCCTAGTTCCTGAATGATCTCATCTTGAATATTTTGATAACAAAACAGTAACATTAGATTGCAGTATTTATCAAAGGAAATTAACAGTTACCAGTTACAAAAATAGAGCCGAATAAGACTTTATTTTTATTTTTATTTTTAAAAGGTACGTTCCAAGGCACTTTGATTGTTGCTTGGATCAAGCCTTATATGCACCTAGATGAAAAATAAATTTAGTTAAAACATTTGGGCTCACTGCTTTAGCATCTAAACAATTCCACTCAGGTACTATCAATCAGAAGTTTCAAACAAATTTGACAGGACCTTGTATGCAGTACAATGTAAACAATTTTTTGGCAGATGATATCCTGAAACAATTTTCAATTCGAAGTTTTTTCAGTGGTTTCCCAAGGATATATTTCTGCATACATTTCCAGATATTAAGGCAAATAAGTTGCAATAATTTTAAGAACTTTTTCATGGTTCAAAATGTCGAGTGTTATGCAGAATGCTTCATGTGAATAATACAAATAATTACTGGATCAGTGTACAATACCAAATCAGAAAGTTATAGATACATAACAATTACTCAATAATATTTGTAAAATATATAAACAAAGGTGTAAGTGATTTGAGCGAACGAACAAAAAATACATGGTTGTGGAGGACAAGAAAATCTGTAATTTTATTTTAGGCATAATCATCACATTTCAATAGAGAAATTTTTTGGTAGATAAATAAGAGTACATTGTAGAACAATGAGGGTGCAAAGGAATGCATGAAAGGTGAAATATAAAATAGTGGCTGAATCATTGTTTCAACTGCATGTTGCAGAAATAGTTTAAAAAATAAATGTAGTATCAAAAGTCGGAGGGTTGAAGAAGAGAGAAATACCTTCCAAAGTTATTGTTGAATCACCAGTAGAAGATTTGAGAAACCATAAATTGTTGAGCGAGTGGACTTGTAGTTTAGGAAGAAGTTAGAAATAGCGGAGATTCAGAATGAGTTTGAAGTGAAAAGTGAGAGAGATATAATTCTCTTTCCCTAGCATATATTCCAAACACTCTTTGTCTTTTCCATTGAATCCGACCTATTTTATTATATAGTTGTTGCCATCTTATAAAGGCTCTTTGATGAACAATAAAGTGTGGTTATTCAGCCATAATTGCCATAAGCTACATAGATCTAATATGGCTTACAAGACAACTAAAGAAACCACCAGTAACTTCTTTTTTTTCGTTCAAAACAAACAGGTGAGGAACTCACATCTGACAGAAGTGAATAGAACAGAATTCATGACTCCTTCAGCATTTATATTCCTTTATGAGAACCATCTCTTTCTAACATTTAGGAATAGAACTGTTGCTGTTTGGAACTTCCGTGGAGAACTTGTCACATCTTTTGAAGATCACTTGCTGTGGCATCCAGATTGTAACACCAACAATATCTACATCACAAGTGATCAGGATCTGATAATTTCGTATTGCAAAGCTGAAGAAGACTGTGAAAAGGTGGGAGAAGGTACAGTATTATTCTTTCCACTTTTTGTTTGCTTGTCTAGAGGGTTGACTCAATATTAATTCAGGCCAATGTAGGTTATGGATGGGTCTTTGTATGCTTGTATTCCTAAAAATCGAAACATAACTATCCAGTACTTACGCCGTTATCAAAATGCTCATAGGATATTGAAAAAGGAAAAAAGTAAACAATACTATTATAATTGCTTAAGTCTACTTACTTCAACCAAGCTACCACACATAAATTAATTCATATAGTTGGGTCTTTACATGTTTGTATTAATAAGAATCAAGGCAAAACTATCTAATATTTGCATCAAAACCTATTCAGGTGTGCGTAGAATCTGGAAAAGAAAGTGAAAATTGAATGGAACTACTGTATAAGCTTTCTCCACTTCAACCAAGCTATTCTACATAAATTAATCTATATAGTCACTGACTATTGTCGAACTAGCTGTTTTTAGCCGCAAAGAAAAAAGTAACAAACAGTTGATTAAGCATTTAACAAATTGATCAATTCATCAGTCACTACAAGCCTGTAAAATCATTCAAATCAAAATGAAATGTATTAATATCCTTTACATCAAAATTACTTTGAGATGTTACCAAAATTGAGTAGGAATTCCATTCGCTGATGATTATTCTCTCTGTCAGATAATGATTATTCTATAGAAAACTGATAATTATTCTTTCCACAGGATATATTGAAATAGTGCCATTTTAGAAAGGGACAATTTTCACAATTTCCTTTTGGAGAGTTTATATAAAGGCTAATTAATTAGTCCAATTTTTTTCATGAGCTTTACTACTAATTTGGGCATATGCTAATGGTTACAGTGCGTAGGTTAAAGGCTGAGTGTAACAACCGAAACCCCAGCAGGTCCGGCTTTTTTGCAAAATGCTAAAATTAAAGTCCACTGGAGCTTGAGTTGGTTGTTTGATATCCTGCAAATAAGCAAAGATAATATATCAGAGCTCAATAACTTACATCGAGAATGATTAAAAAGTAATAGTAATTAAATACTAACCAAGAAAATGACAGTTTCTAGACCAAATGCCTCTAAGCTGAATAACCTTGCCTTCTATCTAACCTGCGAGTTGTTATGAGGAGAGGTCGGAACTAATGTTCTGGTGAATGACAAATTATATGTACTTTCATGTATAATACTACATATAATGTTTTATTTTTGTTATATTAGGTTTAGTAAGGATACATTACTCTCACCTCCATTACTAAATTGTACCCATCTGCTTCAAGTAGACCAAACCTAATAGCCGATATATATATATATATATGTATGTATGTATGTATGTATGTGTGTGTGTGTGTAACTACATATCCTTGGGCTGCCTCGATCTGACGTACCACCTATATTATCCTTTTGTATCTTCCTTGTTAGGATGCCATCATCTCGCCATGAGGGTGCTGATACTATATCTGTAAACGTGTGCTTTGCAAGGCCTGCAATGTAGATGTTCCGTCATTGATAAAAAAATGTGTAAACTGCATCCGCAATGGACCCCTCCAATGCTTACACTGCGGATATTCACAATGGACCGCTCCAATGTCTACACTGTGGACTTACACATAATCGTTCTATCTATGTTCCTGAATCCACTCATAGGTGGCGCTCCAAGTTCACTTTGTACTGAACTCGGTCGGAGATTTACTGTAACTATGGCATGTCCTTTTATTAACGCAGCTATGGCCCCACACAATCATCCCTCAACTAGTTGTCTACAAACTCTACCTCAATCCATATCTCGATAGTGAAAGGTCATGACCTATCGGTTTAATTGAGGCCCTTTCCCGTACTCGCTCTGATTGATACCCGACTGACAACTATTCGTATGGGTTTCCTGGCTAAACCTGTGCCAAACAAACACTTTCGAATATCGAATCACCCATCAATCTTTAGACCATCCCAAGCAGTTTAGGCATACACTTTTGATGGATCTATAGGCCCTATCTCTAATGGACTACACTGAAGCCTACATCGGAGGGCCATCCTTGGGTACCCTTCATGTATCTTTGATGTCGCTTATCCATCCATGCCGATGAACTTCTAGCCCTTGTTGGCGCAAACTTCCTTTGCTCAAAAAGATCTACGATGGACCGCCTGATTGCCTGCATCCAGACTCCCTTTAGATTGCTTCAAACGCGTCTCATGAGGTTATAGACACAACCTCACCTTTTTATTAGATTCTATGTCTAATTCTTTTCTTACGCGTTTAATTTATTTATTTCATTCTTTTGTTATGATATTTAATTCTCTGTTAGATTCCTTACCATTGTATGATAGTCCTAGTCCAAAAACCGTGTCTATCTATTATAAATCATTTATCATAGTAATTACTCTCATTTTATATTTTTATTATCTGCGTTCCCACGGCAGATCTTAACCATTTCCCTTATTTATTTTTTCTCTTTTCTTTGGCATATCAAGTATTCAACTTCATATTTCTCCATTTCTTTTTATCTTTGCTTAACCGTTATATTTTTACTGTTCTTACTGCCATTGTAAGTTTTATCCTTAAGGAAATAGTCACATTCAATTTGGATGGTTACTGAGGTTCTACTAAAAATCTATTTTCACATTTATTGTAAAATAATTCCATGTGCAGCGATCCGTAATCACAAGGTATTGTTTCTATCGCTTTTCCTTCTCGCTAGTTGGTAAAAAATGTAGTAATATCCTTATTTTTGCATAAATCCCGCTTCTTTTACCTTTACTCTTGTAATTACGTTCACTGCTCCTTTGTTAATTTAAAAAAAGAAAATATTTTCTTTTTCTGACCCATCAACTAAGATATTATTGATTTTCCAAATCAGGTTATATACATACTAAATTCCCTTTGTATTTTATTTTACATGTTTGACATTGTTACTTGAAATTTTCAAATATTCAGGCTTATGCCTCTCTTTTCTTTCAAGCCCAAAATTATATATATATATATATATATATATATATATATATATATATATATGGGGAGGGTTCTGCTACACCTCTTATATTGCACGTGAACTCTCCCCCTGAATCTCATCCACTCATTCTCTCTCTTTCCACTAAGAAAGAATATTCAAATGGAAAGAGAGAGAATAAGTGGAAGAATGAGTGGATGAGATTCAGGGGGGGAGTTCACGTGCAATATAAGAGGTATAGCGGAACCCTCCTCTCTCTCTCTCTCTCTCTATATATATATATATATATATATGTGTGTGTGTGTGTGTGTGTGTGTGTGTGTGTGCACGCGCGTGCAAAATTTATTCCATTAGAATAATTTTTACACATACGTCCAATTTAGGATTTATAGATTAAGGATAACTTGAATAAACTAATTTCCGTAATTAGTATAAACATAGCAATGTCCATTTCATTCATTATAATGTGAATCTAATGATATCATATACTATTACCTTAAAAGATACATAATTTAAATCCACTCACCTGGAAAAAAACACTTAAGTTCGAGGTCTGATTCAAATTTAGTGCTGTTATCATAGTTTTTCCCTCTTGTAACCTCTATTTAAATCCATAAACTGGAATTTATACGGATTTATAATTCTGAATTTGAATAAATAAAATTAACTAATAGGAAAATCAGATATGAAAACTTACCTCATAAGAATGACCCATTTTGAATGATCTCGTTTCCTAGATCTATAGTTTCTTTCTCAATTTGTAATTTTTTTAATCAATAAATATTATACCACATCACAGTCTTCAACCTGAAACATACATTAACAATCCCAAAATACAGACAACTGACACTAAAGATAACCTAACTTCTTCCATGCATAAATACACATCGATTATGATAACACATTAGCTGTAAGGACTCATCCCGATATTAGACTTCCCATACTGCGGGCCATTGGAATTGTAAGCATTAGAGAAGGAAACGTAGTAGAACTCGAAAAAAATGACAGTGACTAAGGCAAAGGAAGCACCCGCAGCTAACACTCCCTTCCTCAGTGTTTGGCAGAATGGCTCGTCTCCAAAGTAGAGGGTCCTATACCGGGTGTGGTAAGCGTTCTGAACCGAACCCGCTAACAAGCATGACTCCGCGATCAAGAATGACAACCAGCATAAAAGAAGAAAAAATCAGGGCATAAACACGAGATCCAGTAGGCTTAAGACCCCTCCCGCAGCATAAACACTTGCTGACCGCCATTACAATAACCTGACCCAACATCAAAAACAAGAATGCACCAACTCCATATCTAGTGGAAATATCAGAATCGTACACGCAGTAAGTGTAGTTCTTTTCCGAATCAGGCACGACTTTCAGCTTGCTTCTATGCTGCTCGGCGGCAACAGCGAGACAAAAAACGATGAGATCTACCATGAAAACGATGGCGAGTACTAGTTTCGATGCCATGGATCAATGCAGTGAGACCTGAGTTTATCTCTACATTTATATTTTTTGTCTCAATTTGTAATTCGAAAGGCCTAATTCTAGAATATGTATTTTCTAAAGAATCGGGGGAGAAAGAGAAGTAACATAACAGGGATTTCGCGACCATTCAGGAAAACATGGGTTTAGAGGCCAGCCCTGCACGTTTATTTATAGGGTTCAAAAATCACGTTGTCAGTTCGATCAAACAAAATAGAAATACGTTCGTTAAACAACCAGCAGTACGCATTTTTAAACCGCATATAGGTCAACCCAACCTATGTATAGGTCGACCTTGGGTCGACCCCCATGGGTCTTACGCTTGTGAATGATGTGTTTTCTTGATCGTGAATTAATTTCTATTAAATATTTTATAATGTTACATTTATATAACGTTATCGTTCATTAGATTCCATTTATTACTCTATAACGTTATGTTTATATAATAATATCCTCATTTTATTCCCATTCATTCCTGATTTATTTTCGTTTATATCGCTTTTCTTTTTCAAATTCAAATGCACGTTCATTTTTGGAACTTACATATATATTCATAATACACACACACACACACTTTGGTTAGTATTTTAAATATTTTTTTAGAGACAATTCCAATTCAGTCTCAAACAACAGTTTGGTTAGTATTTAAATAATTTCTTTAGATTATATTTGCCTACAACAATTGTATGTTGATCGATTCCCTCTTGGAGGTACTCAACACAAGAAGTACGAGAAGAATCAAACTATAGATCCGAAGCGGAAGTTAATTATGTGGACAATGAAAATGCGGTTGAAGAACAACTTGATTGGCTGGACGTGGTTTGTACAGTAGAAGAAGATAGAGCTTCGACTGAGAATATGAAAGTTATTAATAAGAACCCATTTATGATGATGTACAACCGCTTGATGAACAAGATAATGACAAAACCGTGGTAATGGAAGATCCTTTATCTGAAGATTTATGTACCCCATGAATGATGGCTACATCATGCATGGAGATTTCTCATCTGGATATGGAGGTATTTGGACGAGAATGTGTTGACAAAAGCCCTCTAGTCGGAATTATATTTCAATCCAAACAAAACCTTATTGAGCAGTTAAATGAGTGGACGATTAAATGTTTGGTTTCTTATTGAGTAGTCAAATCTCGTTCTAATGACTATATTGTGTGATGCGATATTGATGAGAATTGTCCGTGGCGGTTACATGCTCATCTTTCGACGAAGGTATCCCAATTTTTTCGGAAAATTAAGTCGTACGGAGGTGACCACACGTGTCTTAACCTTACAATCAACTCAAATCACTGTCAGGCTACTGCTAAGTTTATTTGTAGCAAAATACTTCCACTAGTTAAATCTGAGACGAATATGACAACAAAAATAGTGCAGGAAACGAAGTCAAATATGTTTCATATTAAAGTTACGTATTCAAAGGCTTGGCAGGGATTAAGCAAGGCTTTAGGCATGATATACGGCGATTGAGATACTTCATATGCCGAGTTACCAAAATACCTTCAAGTAGTGCAAAACAACAATCCGAGAACGGTATTTGAAGTTATTCACAAACGAACTGCTTTCGATGGTGCTTTTTGGGCATTTGGCCCGTCAATTGAAGGTTTCACACATTGTCGTCTATTAATTATAAAATAGAGACGATATACCTGCAATAAAGATATGCAGCCAGCTACGTAATTAGATTTCCACAGTGCAACAACTGATAATTCGCTATACAAATTAGCAAGCACCGCACTACCCCAAGCATGATAATGAAATTGTTGAAAGTCTCTTAAGAATGACAAATACTTTAAATTGCATCGTCCTTTTGAATGAGTTACAAAAAGACGCGACTTCTATTGCATTAGCATGAAGAGGACCTCCAAATGTCTCTTTTAAACTATTTCATTCTAATTCCAGACCTTGCTACAAATTGGTTTTCGGGAACAACTACACCTAAAAGCTCGTTGCATAACTCAATGTAATTGGTTTGAGAGTCATCATACATAATAAGACGACCAGCAGTGGGAAGACCAAGTGTATTCTCAACATCGAGCAAATTAATAGTCATTTCTCCAACTCTAAAATGAAACGTATTAGTTTCAGATCTCCATCGTTCACACAATGCGGTGATAAGTCTGTGATCCAACCAAATATAATCTTGTTGCAATACATTCCAAATTGAAGCTGTTCGAAAATGATCTTCAATTCAAGGTTCTTTACATTGTATGAGTTTTAACTTTTAATTTGCTTGAATGATCAAGAGGTATAACTTTTGAAGAACCCTACATTACAAATGAAGTAACGATCTTACAAAGGTGTACAAATATACATCTATTAGCTCATGGTTATTGCTATGATGTTCTTGTTGTCGGTATAGCACTCTAGGATCAACCGGCCTAGGCTCTAACTCAGTTCCTACAACAATTTCATACAACATTACAACACATAACCATTGCAAACCCTACTTCAAAATTTAACATAACTAAATCCAACATCGATATTTTAATCAAACTTATAACATCTACAAGTGAAATAAATATAAAGTAAATGGATATGCTAAATGCATTAAACCCATAAAACTATTGTTACAAAACCTAGTCTAGATCTATTTGAGAATGTTGAAGCTTCTTCCATTTTGTATGATTTTGAAAATGAAAGGAAGAAAATATGTTGTTTGGAAGTTGATTTATGTTTGAGAAAAGGTTTTGGAACTTGGGTACTTTGAGAGTATTTAGAAATAGAAGATGAATGATGAAAGGAAGGAGGTTTGTTTAGTTTTGTTCCGAAATTCATCATGCGCGTTTTGAAAACGTGCATGAACATTTTTATTCATGCGCGTTTTCAAAACACGCAAGAACAAAAATATTAAAAAAAATCATGCGCGTTCTGAAAACATGCATGAACATATTTGTTCATGCATGTTTTCAGAACGTGCAAGCATAACTCAGCTCACTAGAAACAGACCTATTTCTAGAATAAGTTATTTTGAGAAGCTCACTTCAAAAATTTGTCCTTGTAAAAATCACACATTATCAGACTTAGTAACTCCTTAAGAATATGTATTATAAACATTGTTTGAATCCAAGCGCAAAGTTTTCAAAATTATGAATGTGTGGACTCATTTGTTAGCTAAACCTAAATACTTGATTGAGGAAACCCTAAGTTTAAATTGAAAAACCCTCTTTTTTATATTTAAAGTGATTTGAAATAGAAATTGCAGCTTGGGTTAAGATTGAATACAGTAGAATCAAAAGTTACTTCTTGAGAGTCTGAGATTGAGAAAAGAACTATAATTGCAGTTTGATTTTCGAACTTGCAGGTAAAGCTTTCGGAGGAGGAAGAACTTATCGAATCCAAAAATAACATGTCGAGTTTGGTAATGACAAGGGTTATGGACAGGGCCGACCCTGAGTATTTATGGGCCTAGTGCGGACCCAAAATTTTGGGCTCTTAATTTTTTTTTTTATGAAGTTGAACTTAAGTGAAAATGTGCTTTTTCTACTGTGCATCTCCATTGAGAAAATTGCGTGTTTCAGCAAACTCATAAAGTTTTTACCCACATTTTCAATCTGTCAACTAGAGGTCCACACAAGCCACATCTCCATTTTAATATATTGATTGATGTCAACAAAGCATACAATCATATCTACTTTTGCATAGATAAATTACTATCAAGTACACGCATACTGACAAGAAAAAGTAGCTCTAGTAAAAATAATATAGTTTTTTTTTTGGTCCCCTGACCTAATGGGCCCTGTGCGGTCGCACGGCTCGCACTAGGTCAGGACCGGCCCTGGTTATGGATCTTCTACAACAAATGGAGAGTGTGGAACTTCAAGCTGAGAAGTGGTGTCGAGTCCCTAAGATATAACAAACTCTACAACAACAAGAGTCATCGAGCATTTGACAAATAAAAAATGATGTCGAACATCAATAGTGAAGAAAGCTGTAGAACTTCTGACAACACGAAAATATCGTGTTTCTAATTAGACGATGAAGATGTCGAATCAGCAAATAATTTGAGCTATCGAGCTATAATAGACCTGGAGGAACATGAGGTATCAAGCGTCTACAACACGGAGGTTGTTAATCATAGAGATAACTAGAATAACAAATGCATAGGCAGGGCTATCGAGCCTCTACAACAACATTGTAGTGTGTGTAACAATAGAAAGATGTCTTGCTATAAGGAGATGTCCATTCACAATGAGAGGATATTGAACTTTAATAGGAAACAAGCTCTTGATGAAGCAACTCCCGTCGACGCTTTACAACATAAACCGATGTAGGACATTTGTAAGCGACAAGTGGTGTTCGAACTTCTACGTGAATGGAAAATTCTAAGGGAGTGATGAATTTCAACATAAGCAAAGGGTTTTCGAGCTTTTCATAAGCAAGAGATGTCAAAACTCTGAAGAGATAAGGGTTGTCGAACTTCTACAAGGCGACCGAGTTATCGAACTTGAAATGCATATGTTTGTCTCATACATTATGGGGATGATGATAAAAGATATATTTTACTCCCTAGAGGGACTATAATTGGAAATACTATTATTTCTGGTACAGAAGTCCCTGTATCAATGAGAAATGCCCTACCTTTGAGACTTTTAGTGTGGTTTGAACTATTGATTTACGTAATTGAAAGTGACATCGAATTTATTCAAAAGAATATTAAAGCTTCATGGTGTCATCAAAACCCTTGGATTTCGAGCCATGATACGTCTCTAGCGTCCCACATGATTGATACCCCCTATAAATAGACCCACATCGACATCTAAAATGGAGCGAATTCTTTTTTTTTTACTCAATTTTTAAAGCTGTAAACCCTAAATCGTTTTTGGGATTTTAGAACCGAGTGTAATTCACTAATTTGTGACGTTTTAAAGACTTGGGCAATCAGTTTTTCATAACATACTTCTCTTGGATGTGTGTATTTGATGATTGTTGAACAATGAGTTTGCATATGATTCATCCTTGGACTAAAATTTGGACTATGAACATGCATATCGTCAAACTTGAACTTGGACTTGCATATTGTTTTAAGCTGGCATAAGATCACTTTACACTTATTATCCAATACAGTCGAACTGCCATGCATATTCGTTTGTGAATAGATTTTCTAACATGTTTATTTAAGCTTATAAATATTCTGCTATTAAAAGCGCCTCGGTTTGTACTTTCTAACACCATGATGTGGTAGCCAAAAGCATAAAATGCTGTGCCTTTAATATCACACCACCATGTGGAACTAAAAGCACATTTTTTCGCTTTTGGCTACCACGCTATGGTGTAAGAAAGCACAAAATGGGGTGCTTTTAGCAATGCACTATAAATATCCATTTCATTTCTCCTGACACTACATGTGCTTCGTTCAAAACAAAACCCGGTACTAAGTTACCAAAAGATTAAAGTTATTTCTTTTTCCAACAACCGCATCTACAAACGACTACTTCCAGCGGTAAAGAGAAATCCGACTTATGTGATTAGCTAGTTTTGTTGTACTTTATCAACCTAATGTCAAAATAAATTGTTGTAACTATTGTAAATTATTGGTACTTCGTCCAAATCTTTTAATTATATTATTTTGCATAATCGTTGTTAGAAACATTTCTCTTTCTATTTTCTGCTTATTTTTGTTCGATTGAATAATAATGATTGAACTGCAACGGGAATTATCATGTGGTATTTAATTTGGACAATTTTGCGCTTGGTTTGAATAACTTTTTAACCCACCCAAGTGTTATTTACTGGAATACTATGTATAATAATTTAGTATATAATTATTTTGTGATAAAGTAGTAGTATATATGTATATCTTTACTAATAGTTGTCTTGGAAGCGCAAATTCTTAGTCCGATTGTGAATTACCAAAATTTTCCTTTGTATACAATTTTTTAAAAATTGATCCTAAAAAATAACAAATAAAAGATCGTAGACATTTTAATAAACGTTAAGATCGTTTAAAATTAGGATCTAGCGGATTTTTTCTTTTACAAATTCAAAACGCTATTTCATATATATTACCAAACTTGATATCATTTAATATAGTTTCTAATAAATAAACTTCATATACATTTTCATAATTTATTAATTAGTAACAAAAACAAAATTTCGCACTAATAAACAAATAGTTGGAATTTAAAAATAAGAATTTAGACATGTACACATGATTACGATAAACATCGGTAAATATTTATGAAAGGACAAATTTTGGAAGTAAGCTCCAGAAAATAACTTATTGTAAAAATATGTTTGTTTCATAACTTATTATGATTTATGAAGCTAGGTTTGTTCTGAGTTGGGTCAATAAGTCAAGCGCATTCTGATAACGCGCATGAACAAAAGTGTTCATGAGAGTCTAGGGCTCTTGCTGTCCCATCGTAGGGTTTCAATTACAACTTCATCCCTTAGTGAAAAACGAACTATATGCGAAAAACGCACGAGAACTTATGTTTTCATTATCAAATGTAGATCAGATCCCAACCCGCATCGTAATTAGATTGCTCACTCTCATCAGCAGAATCGAACCAAGGCCTATCAGAAGAAGTCCAATATATTAGTCTGGTACGGTACCACTATGTAAGGGCATTGATCCTTTCTCTTCCATTCTTTTGCCTATCAAAATCTGAAGTCGGAGGATATAATCATACATTAATAATTCTTGCTAAGAATCATGCCCATGTTGTGGAAATTCCTATTGGTAATGCGTTACTCCTACAACACGTTTTCAAAACTCGCAACCCTTTTAAATATATATTTTTGTTCATGCACATTCCAAAAACGTGCATGAACAATTTTGTTATGCCCATTTTTGGAATGTGCATGAACAAAAAAAGTTGTGCGTTCTGAAAATACGCATGAATATTTTTGTTCAAAACAGACATGGTTTCATAATAAGTTATGAAGCTGGTTTGTTTTTATAATAAGTTATTTCCAGGAGTTTAGTTCAAAAATTTGTTCTTTCTAAAAATCATTTCTCTTAAATATGTTAAACCCAAATAATTTTTGAAAAAAAAAAATTACCTACGAAACATATGCCAACATCACGCGCGAAGCATGTACCGTAATGCTCGTCTTAGATAGTACTAATACTAAGTCATGTAACATTACGGTCCTTTTTTTTTTTTTTTGGTAACGCAAAATTTTCCGAATGTCGTTACGTTCTTAATACATGAAAGAGTCACAAATTTGATTTCCAATGTTGATTTATAACTTGTCAAATTTATTTTGACTAAAGTCTTTATCTTGACTATGGATTTATGATTAGTATGAGTTATTTAGAAGACCTATTAAATGGTTATAGATACCTATTATAATTTATTAATCAAGTTAATAATTCTTAAAAATAATTTTGGCTAACATACATGCCAAAGAGTTTGACTGCATTTAAGGCTATCAACGGATGCTTTCGGATGCAGATCCGCGTCGGAAATCATGTTCGGATATTGGATATCCGCATCTGTGGATACAGACGGATATCAGATAATTACCTGATCTACAACGATCGATAAATAAATGCAAAATTTTAGTTTATCATATTTTTTTTTCATTACAATTGATTATTAAAAATGAATATTAGGGAAAATATCCTTAAAATGAAGCTTAATTAAAAATGGATTCTTCTTTAAGTTTGAATGTAAAGCGGATCCCTATTTTATTGTAGTTTCCGTGATTTTTTGTGCTATTTCCCAAAAAAAATTCAAAAAATTGTAAATATTAACGGAAGATTACCGAACAAGAAAAAAATTGCTGAAGTGTCTGCACTTATTGTGAAAATGTGCAGGCATATCAGCAACTATTCTATAACGTATCGCTGATATTGAAAAAAAAAAATCGTTGAAATGTTTGCACTTATTGTGAAAGTGTAGACATATCAACAACTACTTTATAGTGTATTGCATAAAGGAAAATAAGTTGTTGAAATATTTGCATTTATTATGAATAAGTGCCGACACATCTACAAAAATCTCCTAGTGTATTGCAGACATGTCTGCAATTTTTCGAAATAGTTGTTGCTATTTTTGAATTTTTTCTGAAAGTGATATATTTTCAATTTGTATGCAATGTACATCGGTCTTTTGATTATCTTTCTGCAATATTACGATGTTCAAATAAATTTAGGCGTTGGATTTTAAAGTTTAAAGCAATCAACAAAAATTGCATTAAAGTATGCAATTTTTTGATATAATTGATGTGATGTCTGTAATTTCTCGAATAATTGCAGATTTTCCTGCATTTTTCGCTGTAGCTTATACTTTTTTCGTTTTTTGTTTTTTGAAGCATTTTTTGTATTTTTCTTACGTGAATATGAAGATGATCATATATTGAATTAAGTTTTGAAGTTTCGTAGTTTTTTACATCGATTTTTGATGTTTTTTTTATGATTTCCGAAAAACAGTGACCTAATTTACGAAGTTTTAAGACAATTTTTGTGTATTTTGAAACTTAACAGGGGTCTTAGTCAAACTGTCTCTTATTAAAATGCTAAAAATAAACAAATACGATGATAATAAATATTTTTGAACACTTATTATGCATTTAGTGTATAATTCAAACTTTCAACTTAATAAAATATTACATTAGATTATGTCAAACTACACATAATTTAAACTATAATGACGGAAAAATCGGACGGAAAATTTTCGGATGTGGATGTGTTAATATTTGCATCTGCATACGTTTTTCCAGATATTGAATATTTATCTGTTTTCCGGTTGCAGATAGGGACGGATTTTGATTTTTTGTAGTATCTATTGACTATCCTAACTGCATTTCTCTTGTTGCATCCAATTTATACCTCTACAATTTTTCGAGTTGCATAATTCAAAATTAGGATGATCTAGTCGAATGCTATGCAAAAGGCTGGTCACAAGTTTGAGTTCCAATAACAGTCGTTGATATGCCATTTTGCGATTTATCCGGATTCGTCTTCAAAAATACATGGCATGTTATTAATTTTCACCTTTGGTTTTGCATCATAAATTTATAATTGTTTTCTTTTCATTAATCATGTATACCTCAATATAACGATCCACTGAAATATGAAAATATGCAGCTGTTGGGTCCATCAACATGAGCAACATATTAACAGGCAAATGCATAGCCAAGATATGCTCAACTGATCCAGCGCTTCAAATCAGCCCTCGCAGAAGCAGCGATGCAGGCAGGTCTTCTATAAGAAGCACAGTAAAGGAGTCCCTTGAAGACGTAACCGCTCTCTTCTACGATGAGGATAGAAATGAAATCTACACTGGCAATAAGCAAGGTCTCATTCATGTCTGGTCCAATTAACTTTCAAATAATAACTTATTATTGTGCATCTTTTAGCTTATATTTAATGTTATTATGTTGCGCGAGAGAACATGTTAATTTACTGGTTGTGATTTGTAGTCTTAGTTCCAATACAAATGAAATCCATGCTGGCAATAAGCAAGGTCTCATTCATATCTGGTCCTATTAACTTTCAAGTATAGCTTATTGTTACGCATCTTTTAGCTTAAATTTAATGTTATATGTTGCGAGAGAATATGTTGATTTACTGGTTGTCATAGAGAGTATGTGTTGGATTTGTTCTGAATGTGAATCAGATTATGGAGTATATGCAAGTATGCTTGATTTTCAATGTTGTTGCTTGAATAACGCTGGAGTTTGGATGGTTATTACTAGCCTGTAGACTTTAAAGCATGGAAGTTATGTCATGAAGAGGAATAGAAGTATTTGCTATGTGCACTGGCTAGCATTAGTTTATTTTCTGTTCTTTAACAGAACCTTGAAGTTTAGCCACTTAAAAACGCTGCGTTATTCATCTAGGGGGGCGTTCGAGGGAAAAAAAATGCCCGGTTATCGTTACAAACGCGTCGAAACCCAATGGCTCCATTTTGAGCTGTTGGGCAAAAATTGCTATTTTCCCTCTTCCTTTGCAAATACTCCTTCCATTTATTCTTTTACACCAAACTCTCTCTACCCTCTCTCAAAACAATGTCAAACAGACAACCAAAGTACCATTGGACCAGTGAGACAGTTAGATTTTTATTGAAATGCGCCGTTACTGCATACGGTGAATGCGATAACAACAAAAAAGGGTTCACAAAGCTATAACGGATGGTTATAATGCTGCAGCGTTAGAAACCAATGGATGAAGACCAAATAATTTTATGGAAATGATTGACGACAATAAAGTTCGATATCAATACGATAGCCTTAGAACCGAATGAGTAAAATGAGAAAACTTAAACAACAAAACTGGAGCTGGTTGGAATCTTGTTCGACTGTTTCAGGCTCGGAGGAATGATGGAATGATCGTTTAAAGGTATTTTTCGTAAATGTCGTTTTGTTGTTCGATAAAGCCGTTAATAATAAGTGTTTTTTTAATAGGAATTTGGTCTAAGTATTATGAAATTTAAATGGTATTCGTTTGAGCATTTAAATCGGTGAGAAGATGACTGACAACGTCTATTACATTCACGTTCGAAAAGTGCAAAAGTCTATGAAAGTCCGAACCCAAATAAAGTCACTTATATTTGAATCTTGGTATACTCATCACTTGTCAAATGCAAAGTCTTAAAATCACTTATATTTGAATTTAATAAAGTCAATTATATTATTAAATGGGTCGGTGAGCAACTGCATATTGTTCTCTCGTGCTGTGCTTGCTTAGATCTAAATCACGCTCTCCTTGAGGCCGTGTAGCCAAAATAAACACACTTAAATAGGTTAATATTCAAAATAAACATGTGCTTTGACACTGAAAAACTGGTATATACAATTGTGACCCATACATGTTGGAATCTAGGTCTTTTTAAATATCTGAAATCATGCTTAAGTTATTAAGAATTGTACTCGTTCTCACAAATTTATCAAACGTGTATAATCGGACAGGCAGAAAGAGTAGTCCCGTCTGTCTTCATGGTAGTATCAACCGACAGGATTTTTAGATTTAATGATAATATCTTGTCTACAACGGAAGGACGACATTAGTACATACGAAATGATAGCTACCAAAAAAAAAAAATCAACATTAGTTAGTTGAAAGGGAATAGTCAGGAAGATTTTTAAATAATGATGCAAGGAAGAAGAGATCGAGTTTGTTTGTCCAAACAAATTAGAGCAATGATGGGGGACTCCTTATCCAGGTTGATGTTTATATAATGTAATATATTTATTGTAATATATTTATTGTTATTGAGATGATTAAAAAAAAGAAGAAGATGATGTTTGCATATACGGAAACGTTGGCTGATTCAGTTTCTCCTACTAGCCGAAGTCAAATAGTCTCCTTACTCGCCTCAAAATTTGAATAATCAATTTGGAAATAACAACTGGGGAATTGAAGAAACTCAGTTCGAAAGTCTTGAAGAGAGCAATTCTGCAATAAACATCAATGAAATGCCTAACATGGAATTTGGACAGCAAGGGCCCACTGAGTCTAAGAAATTCCATAAATGGTGGGCAGACGAGCAAGCTGAGCTTTCCTACTGTTGGGTTGAATGTTCGAAGGACAAAAGAAAAAGTATGGAATTCTGTTTGCACTTTGTTCAACGAGCGACGTTCAACATGTCCAACTAGAATGGTTGATTCATTGAAGCAGTTATGGAAAATAATATATCATGCTTGTCAACACTGGAAAGAAATAATGGCGGGTTTGCATTCAAGACAGCAAAGCGGGGCCAACGACGTTGATATGGTAATGTTTTTGTATCACTTAGTATTTTCCCTTGGTATTTTGATTTTGTTGTAACGTACTCTATCAAATATAGCTCAATCAGGCACATGCATTATATTTGGCTGAGAACAAGAACCAAACATTCAACATGCAACATTGCTATGATATATTGTCGTAGGAGGACAAGTGGTGAAGAATGCAACAATAACACTCAGCCTTTATGTTCCAACCTAGGAAGATGGATGAAGAAGTTAGCTCAGGTTGCTCGGTTGGACAGAAAGAAACACCATTCACTACTGGTACCGAAGGCAAGCCTGCCGGGAAGTTCAAGGAAAAAAAAAACATCAACTGATTATACTCTACACTATGAACAAATAAGTGAAAGTCTGTCTACCGCCGAACAGACTACGCAGAAGTATATCGAAGCAAATGAAGCAAGGAAGCTTGGGAGAGAGATTCAAAGAGATTTAGAGCGACAACGTGATCGCGAGCAATTAAAGAGGAAACGTGCTGAAGAGTTAGAGATCAGGAGACTAGAATTGGTTGGACAATAAGAGGCGGAGGATTTTATGATGATTAGTTGCAACTTGAATAACCTCAATCCGTTGCAGAGAAAACACATGGAAAAAAGAATTGAGGATTATAATAGGTGTACCAGAAATCTTTAGAGATTTATCCATACTTAGTTTAGTATAACAGGTTGTATATGTTTCATATGCTTGTATCTTTATGTTAATAGTGTTTGTATTTGAATTGAACTATATTAGTGCTTGTATCTTTAAATTAGTAGCGTTTGTATTTGCATTGAACTATATTAATGCTTGTATCTTTATGTTAGTAGTGTTTGTATTTCAATTGAACTATATTAATGCTTGTATCTTTAAATTAGTACGTTTGTATTTGAATTGAACTATATTAATGCTTGTATCTTCAAGTCATTAATGCTTGTTATGCTTAGGAATTAAACTATTCGGGTTGTTTGACTTTTGTGGCAGTTAGGAGATAAAAGAATCGGATCGTCCTCCATTTTTTTTCATTTTAGAAAATGAATCGGGTCGTTTCTTAACACAAGTGGGAGACACACTATTTAATGATAGTTGAAGTCGCATTCTTTAACATAAATAAAGTGTCTGGTCTAGGATTCTGTCGCTTTATGTCATCGTAAAGACTGTACTGGCTACAGTATAACGTCGTAGTAAATGTCAATAATAGTGGCTACAATATAAAGTGGGATTAGTGGTTGTATATGTAAATATAAGGGATTTGTCAACAACATATTTGGTTTTATTCACTCCACATATTGTCGCTATATATATCTAAGGTATTTTCTCACAATTATATACTCAAACTAGTTTTTATTTGTACAAAACTTATCATCTCAAAAGATATGCCTTTATGGCCCTCATCAATGGATTCTGACTGGGAGCAAAACTTAGCTCAACCTCCGCCAGATAGTCGAAGAACATATATTGATTGGCTTATCGAATACCAAGATCAACACCATAAGGACGTGTGTCGTGAGTACCCAGATCTGAGATTCAAGAACCTCCCTTTCAACAAGAAGTTCAGTCAGTTTTGGCTCCTCAACCTCTAACTGAAGAAGCTCAACCTTCAATTGTTCAACCACCATATGAAAAAGAAGTACGATCAGTTGCAATTACTCAACCTCCTAACAAGCAGGAGGCTGACTCATTTCCCGTTTGTTGTCACTGTGGGTACGCATTGGAGGTAGTGGTTAGCGCGGATGGAAAGAATATTGGTCGTAGACTACAGTTATGGTCATTACGGCCCAACGGCTGCAACTACTCTGAGTGGGTTGACGACCGTTTATGTCCAAGGGGTATTTCTTACGCCAATGAATTAGAACAAGAGATAAGACATCTTAGAATTGCTTTAGAATCTCTGCAAATTGAACGTGGCATGTAGTATGCTTGCTTAAGTTAGAATCTGTTAAGTAAATCATCTAGGCTTCATCTGTGCTGGGTGTACTAAACATGTCTAAGTCCTAACTGCATCTGGTATAAATCTTCATATGATAAAGTAGCAGGATCAGGGTACTGAGTAACAGGGACGGGAGGGACATCCATATAAATATCGCCACCTGTCACTGCAGGAACAACCACCCTCCACCAATCATCTCCTCCTTGCGACTGAGGTGGAGCTAGGTATAACTACGTACTCTGAGTAAGGTATGGAAAATCAGATAGAATAACGCCAGGTCTGACAGCTGATAGTTCAATCAAATCAATTGTTGTAGCATGTATCATGGGAGCCGTGTGTGATGGTGTATAAAAGTGACGCCAAAATAGTCCGTAATCCAGAGTAGGAATGATGAAATGGTCAGATGGCCACCACTGATAGTCACGAGCGTCCACCAACTGATGATCCTTATACACCACTAAATAAGGTGTATCAGGATGTGGATCATCAGGAACTCGGTCTCTCTCTAATATCTGACTCCAACATCGCTCCCCAAGTAATCAATAACAACCGCCCGAGGGAGGAGAAGAGACTAAAGGAAAACGACGCGTCGATAACAACGCAGAATAGGCGACTCCATCATATGTCTCAAAGGGAGAACCCTCGTACAGATGCCATATAATACTCCGTCGCCTCATGCGTAACTCAATCTGATTACGAGCCATAAAAAAAAATATGCCATGCCTAATCAACTTGTACAGGTCTTCGATTCTCACGAGCCCACGCAACACTCGAGGAAAGAATAGTGATAATGCTGGATCTAGTGTCGGGTAAGTCATGTTGTGAAAATACTCGTAGTACTAATACTGTATAATCTGCCAAAACCCACAGATGGACATACCCCACTCTTTAATAACACACTGATGGTCTAAACAACGATAGAGACAAGCTAGTATGGGCGTCCCCAATCATATACTACTGACTTATCAAAAGTCAAATCAGGGACCACCACTACATGTCCAACGGGCAAGGTGTTCGATGGGTTTGAAAAAAAAGGTTACCCATCAAATATACGACAAAGAGTCGTGCAATCTCTAAAATGTGGTTTTCTTGCCCTAACTATCGATTAAATCATTGATGGTTTTTCTAATATCACTAGTCCTCAGCTGTAATCCAGGAGTCAAAGCGTGCTGTAAGTCAAGATGAGGAAATAAATGCGCTAATAGGTCCCCGCGTTGGTAGTACTCATCATAAGGTAAGGTCTCCTCCAAGCCTACCGAAATCCCAGTAAGAACTGTAAAATATGACGGAGTGATGCCTAACTCACTAAACCCAAAATGAAATGTGTGTGTGGTCTTCCACCAACACGACGATATCACACCAATCAACTGAACATCCGAGTTTAACAAGTTCGTTATACCTAATAATGAAATGTTTTAGGAATAATTGAAGCTATTTAAAAGTGGAAAATAATTTGATGATAGTTAAGTGAACACGTACTTATGAAGTCACCAAGACCAACTTCACCAAGAAATGTGTGTATAATGCCAACTGTGTCGTATGCGCAAATCTTAGAATATAAACAAATTACGGATGGCCATGACCCACGTGTTCTATCTCGTCGTGTCTATTTATAAAAGGGTCGATATATTATTTCTAATCTACACAATATTGCTATTTATTGTTAAAAAAAGTGATAAACTTACATCTTCTTCCACACGCGTGCTAATATACTCCTGGTTGTTGGAAGTACACGAAAATTCATAAGCGCTTTGTCTTACCCTAAATTCTGATCAATGTTCGGATCCAGATCTTTTTCCTCTGAAGCACGATGTCGTCTGACTACTTCTCATTGAGGAGGAGGCGTGAATTCTTCTTCAATTGGAGTATCCTCTTGAGCTTCAATTGGAGCATGCTTTTCTTCAGGAGGCACATTTGCATCACTTCGACTCCCGCTACCTCGGATAGCTCGTAATGCTCTACCAAATCTTCCCTTTTTTTTTTTAATTACGGATGATGGTGGAATGAAGGAAGGAAGGGAAGGAGACGGGGGAAGATAAATGTTGTGGTGAGAACAATGCCCTATAGCTGGCCTTTTTATAGCCAGCTATGTGGTCCTTAGCCGGCTTTCAGAAAGCCGGCTAAGGTGACGGTCTGGGTTTAATTCCAGCCCGTCACGCGGATTACAATCCAACGGCATAGGATTGTAATCCGCATCTAATCCTTAGCCGGCTTTTAGAAAGCCGACTAAGGGAAACAGAACAACACCCGCCGGAGTTGTTGTGTTTCTCCCCCATTGGGGTGGGTTGGGTGTCAACCAATGGGGACGAGACACCCAATCCCACATCCCATGGGGAATGGTCTAACGGAATCACAATATGGCAACCAATTTTTGTTCGTGTACATCAAGAGCATTAAACTGATAAGACCCTAGTTAGCTTAAAACCCAGTTTATCATAATTGAAGAGTAGTTACATCAATTTTTCATGTAAATAATTAATAAGTAAAGACCATTAAGTATTTACCCTAGTTAGCTCAAAACCAAGAGTCAAATGCCAGGTGCAATATTTCCGATTCAGTCAAGCTTAAAAGGACTAGATTACCCGAGTTCCACGATCGTAATCCCATATTTCGGTGTTGACGAAAAATATCGTTAACATTTTGGTGTGGGCCTGAACCTCCGAACCTATTTCTACCTTCATCCCCATTTTTCACCTCCATCCTTATTTCTCACTCCGACCTTATTTCTCACCCTATTGTAACAAGATATTCTAAAGATCGATTAAAGATGGTTAGATAGAAAAAAGATTGTGAACAAGGTTCCAACACACCATCCGCTCTAGAATATGGCATACCTTCGAATCTCAACTTAGCAAAATTGGAGACAAGAGAGTCCTCGACATTAACGAAGAAAGCAAGTAATGAATTGGAAATATTGCACTTGGCATTGCAAATTGACGCCACTAGAAGGTTCATTGAAGAAGACTTATTCGAAAGGTCCCCTAAGGTAGAACCCTATGAAGCAGGATCAAAAGTAACGACACCACAAGAGCTTGATAGCCAAGTTAGGTCCCATCAAGTCTACAGAACAATCTAGTTTTGCAGGGAAACAACCAGGCATTGAGAGAGGTGGTTTATTCAAAAGAAAACGAGAACCTATCATCGTGAAGAAACAGGAAATTACATGGAATCTCCTTCTCCAATGAGATAATGATGCCTAAGGTTCCATCTCATATGTAAGTTCCACAACTCATATATAATGGGGACTACAGACCCTGGAAACCATGCTTTTCCTTTTTTTATTGCTAGCTAGCAAGATGGAATTTTAACCTAATCCTGTCTCGCTAAAGGCCGGAACCAAACTGAGATGGCCGGAATTTCGGGGTTTCGGGCGAAACCTCAAACCATAGTTGGAACCGGGAAAAATGAATGAATTTCAGCTTTTTTAACTATACCGTATTTGTGTTGGGAATGTCTAGTCCAATTGATTTAATATCAATTCTAAAATTCTTTTAAATGAAATCTTAATGTATTGATTTTATGGAATTATGAATTTACTTTTAATTTAAATTTCAAGTATATTCAGGTATACACATCTGTATCCTGCACATGCAACATGTAAATGATGTACATAGTTACGTGGATGTATATGGGTGCTGCAATTACATTCTCTCTTTATGCACATTGATTGTCTAAAACATTGTTTAAAAATTATCAATAAATGACAATTTGATTTTTTTATTTAAATTAGACTGTTTTGACTAAGTTAGTAGTTTTGAGATTTATAAACTTTTCCCTTTGATGTATAATTGTCTACTTGGTATATCCATTTAAAACACATCTTGATATGTAACTTGTAATACTATTATTGTTGACGACCAAAAATGTCGCAAACACCAAAGATTCCGTATTACTAGGAATTAATAATATAGTCGCATAGACAAGACATATTATATAACATGAAATAAAATATAAGCGGTAAATGACACAAGAGATTTACAGTGGTTCGACCTTAGTGAAGGCCTACGTCCACTTTGAAGAGGTGTAGAGATTTTATTAATCACTTTGAAAGATTACAAGGTTGAGATCCTCTCATTACATATGTGGACTATTATGCAAAATAGTCATATTTGCAAGAAATAATAAAGTGGACAATTTTGCCCTTCTTCTTCCCCAAAGAGGAGATGTCATTAAAGAAGCTCTATAGAGGTCTCAAGGTCCAAGTATCTCCCCCTTTTGAAGTGTGAAGTAGTGGGGTATTTATAGGAAGTGGTTAGATAGGGGTTAGGTAGGAGTAGGTAGAAATGGGGACCATCTACAGGAAATTCGCGCCTCCTCCCTTCGGCCTCGGAAAATTCGTACCTGGGGGTGTACGAAATTTCGCACCTCCTAGGTACGAAATTTCGCACCTTTCAAGGTACGAAATTTCGTACCTAGGAGGTACGAAATTTCGCACCTTGGCAGGGTACGAAGTATGCTTGGCGAGGGCCGTTGGTCGAGGCATGTAGGTTCTTTTGGGGCGTCGAAGCTCCTCAACATGGAGTGAAGGAATCCACCATTTTGCTGGTCCGAAGTGAAGGAATCCGAGCTTCCGGCATGGAGAAAATCGGATGAATCGGGCGGTATCGCCGCCGGGACTGTGGGGCCGGCACGGCTCACCTTCGACTCGGATGCGGACGGATACCGATTGAGGTTGCATCCAAGGGATGTGGCATCCTGCTAGTGGCCAGACTCGAGTCTTCTGATACTGGTCCTCAGATGGTATTGGCGACACCTCCGGGCTGTAGTATCACGCGATATGTTGAGTCGAGCGTGCCTTGAGTACTTTTGGTGACCGGACCAAAAGGTCGGTTAACAATTATATATATATATATATATATATATATATATTAAATTTCAAAATGATTCCTATGATATTTTAATGAAAGGAAGACATGGAAAATAAAAAATTTAGAAAAAAAAAGGTTTGAGAATAATAAGTTTTTTCTTTGGTTGAAGGACAATGCTAATTATTACTAGCATTTTGTATAACATAGAATTGAATATAACACTAGTTATAATTAGCATTTTGTCATGTAAAAATATAAAATCTCTCCTCAAATCATAGAAATTTGATGCTATGAAATTTAGTTCATATTCATTATGGTACACTTACGGACTATTCCTTATATACACATATGTTTATACACACATTCATGTAGGTACTGCTATTTTTTAAACATAAAATAAAATACAAACGTAACACAAAAAGATTCGAATCATTGAATTTATTTCATTGCCTTTGTATGAAAGGTAAAATCAAAGAATGATCCAATTATGGAGATTCATTATATCTTCAATTGTGTTATATACTAATAATTTTTGCATACATAAGCACACTTCACTTTGCTAAAACATGCATTTTTGAAAACATATGCTGACAGAAAACATGTATGAGTGGTTGAGCTGTGACAATTTAAGTTTTAAGGTTTTGATGGTTCATCCGGTCAAACCATTGAAATCTTTGTTGGGATTTTGTGTGCAGCGGAAGTTTGATAAAACATCCCAAAAACATGATATTTTTTCACTCAATCACTTGAAGATGAATGTGATTGAAAAATAAACAATAACACAAACAATAACGAAAATACGAACACACGATATAACATCCAACCACCCTCTTTATTGATTCACCAATAAAAAATTGTTTACAACCGATCTCAACAATCGTTACAAACAAGCACAACTTGAACCAATAACCTTATTGAGAAATAGGTAGAGAATATCTAATGGCTAAACAATTTGAGGAGAAAAACAATGAAGAACAATGACAAATTTTCCACACCTAATGAAGAAGTCAACTAGGCCTTTTATATAGTGAATTGCTTTATACCCAAGTTTTCTTAACACCCAAATTATCTTCATATATGTCAAAAAACTATTTGAATAAGCACCAAATAATCCTTGCCTTAAATATCCTACAATATTGCAACAAATCTCTCCACAAAATTTGCATAATAATTTGATGCCCACAATTGTGATTTTCGTATCGCAAATTTCAACACTCTTAATTTCTTTTTTAGAAATTTCACATTAACTGCTGGCTACATGCAAAAATAATTTAATAATAATGTTATGCAATAAGCTATAAATGGTTTTAAGGTATGAAATCAAAGCTGTGTAATATTGTAGTGTGCACAGTTGCATCAACACAACTATAACTGCGTATACAGTAGAGCAAAGTGCTATGATAGAAGGATAGAAATTTAATGATGATAAGCTTATTGAACCTTGTAGTAGTATTAGATGGATTTGCAGCAATGAAGAACAAAGTAATAAAGTTTGTAGTTTAGAATTTGTTACGATTATGAATTTAAATGTAGTTTTCTTCTTTTTCAAAGCTATAAAAAAATATCGTGAAAGAGAAGAATATGATGGGAAAATTGAGGAAAAAAAAGGACTACAGTTCAACCTAATACAACTTATGGTTGAACCGTTGTTTTAAAAGTTGGATTATGATTCATACATCATCGAATTCATGTTGAGTTTCAGACCGTGTTGATTGAAAGTACAAAGTTATTGAAAGTCTAATTAAGCATGTTTGTATCATGGAAAAGCTATTCAAAGTAACAACGTCTAGCATAAATGTTATTTATGACTTAAAATACATAACACAATATAAATCAAACTTGACTTTAACCTCTCCAGTGTTATTTATGACTTTAAAGTAGCAAGGTTTTCGAATACTTAACAGTGGACCAAAGAGTTGAATACTGAGCTGTCAAAAGAATTAATATTTAGAATTTTTTTTTGATTTAGCCCACTTTTGAAAACCTATTCCAAAAATAACCTGCTTTGAAAACTAATTACAAGTGTAGCCTCTTGCCTGTTTTGACCAATTCAACGCTTACTTGACCAAAACGTAATGGCGCAATCTCAAATTGCGCCAGTACAGTGGAAAAAATAAAATTTGTATGGGCATAATTTGAAATTGCGCCAGCACAAATTTAAAATAATAACTGCACTAGCGCATTTTGAAATTGTGCTAGTACAAAATCAAACAGCTGTTGCCTTAGCGCGGAGATCAATCACATATTTGCATATAGATATTAATGGAATCCCCTAAACTTTAATCTAACGCTTATTTCTTTGGTAGTTGGCGAATTCTTCCTTGTGAATTGAAATTTTGCTAAACTGCATTCATACTTCCTAATTTGCCACTTTATTTTGGTAACGTATGGTTCAGTTGCATTTGCCTTACGTGTATAAAGCATGTTCATGATATTGAAGACGTCTTCGAACATGATGTCGTGATATAAAAATGTCGCAAACACCAAAGATTCCGTATTACTAGGAATTAATAATATGGTCGCATAGACAAGACATATTATATAACATGAAATAAAATATAAGCGGTAAATGACATAAGAGATTTATAGTGGTTCGGCCTTAGTGAAGGCCAACGTCCGCTTTGAAGAGGTGTAGAGATTTTATTAATCACTTTGAAAGATTACAAGGTTGAGATCCTCTCATTACATATGTGGACTATTATGCAAAATAGTCATATTTGCAAGAAATAATAAAGTGGACAATTTTGCCCTTCTTCTTCCTCAAAGAGGAGATGCCATTAATGCAGCTCTATAGAGGTCTCAAGGTCCAAGAATCTCCCCCTTTTGAAGTGTGAAGTAGTGGGGTATTTATAGGAAGTGGTTAGGTAGGGGTTAGGTAGGAGTAGGTAGAAATGGGGACCATCTACAGCAAATTCGCGCCTCCTCCCTTCGGCCTTGGAAAATTCGTACCTTTGAGGTACGAAATTTCGCACCTCGGGGTACGAAATTTCGCACCTCGGGGGTACGAAATTTCGTACCTTTCAAGGTACGAAATTTCATACTTAGGAGGTACGAAATTTCGCACCTTGGTAGGGTGCGAAGTATGCTTGGCGAGGGCCGTTGGTCGAGGCATGTAGGTTCTTTTGGGGCGTCGAAGCTCCTCAACATGGAGTGAAGGAATCCACCTTTTTGCTGGTCCGAAGTGAAGGAATCTGAGCTTCCGGCATGGAGAAAATTGGATGAATCGGGCGGTATCGCCGCCGTGACTGTGGGGCCGGCACGGCTCGCCTTCGACTCGGATGCGGACGGATACTGATGGAGGTTGCGTCCAAGGGATGTGGCATCCTGCTAGTGGCCAGACTCGAGTCTTCTGATACTGGTCCTCGGATGGTATTGGCGACACCTCCGGGCTGTAGTATCACGCGATATGTTGAGTCGAGCGTGTCTTGAGTACTTTTGGTGACCGGGCCAAAAGGCCGGTTAACATTTGCCCCCCAAAGTACGTCTGTTCTTGGCATGATGTGCTTTGGAATGAAAGTTGAGATGATAGTTGTGTTGCGGATTTATGCTGCAAGTTATGGAAAAAATATGTTAGTTAGCGGGCTCGCTCGTTGGGGAAAGGCAGGCGAGTCGCTGTTGGTTTGGTGTGGCACTCGTGTTGCTAAGTATCCGCATGGTGCCGTCGTTGCGCATTTTTAGGCGACTGATCGACGCTAGTCTATGAATTAGAAAAGCGCGACATTTGTAATAAATTCTGCAAGCATACAGATGTGTAGCATACAGGTCGAACACAGGGAGGTTTAATTAATTTTTTTTTTCTTGGGCGTGTTATACGAAGCTGGAGGTTGATTTTGCAAAACAAATAAAAAGTGAAACTACAATTAAAAGATGCAATTGAATTTACTGCAGATTCGAATCTAATCGGATCTGTAATAATTTCAACGATTAAAGATAAAATAGAACGATGGAAATAAAATTGCAGAACAGAATTAAACGAACAGAAAATAACAATTAGGATTACCGCTGAATCTAATCAGACGGTCAATCCCTAACGAAAAGAAATGCAAAAGACAAATAGTGTTCTACCGAATCTAATCGTGTAGACAACACTAATTGCTAAGAAAAATAGAAAATTGCATAAAAAGAAAAATGAGTTTTATTGATGAAGAAGAGAATAGAATGAGATAAATTATATGATGGTGGCTACAATGCCATTACAAGGGTATATATAGGGTAGATAGCCAAACCCTAACCCTAACCCTAATGGTAAATGGGCCTGGTCGTTAGACCACTAATTAGTTTACAATGAGAAACATAAATGGGCCTTAGATAAATAAAGCAAATTTCGGCCTTTTCTCTTTTGCTTCCTTGATATTTCTTCATTGATTTGTGATGTGCAAAGCCTTTTTATCACTCCTTTTCTTGTCCAACAGCAACTAGATGTGATATCTTCATCTACAATTCTTCAAAATGCAAATACACAGCAAATTGAACTCTATTTCTCTACATTTCTGGTTGCATGCGGGCTGGGTTGGACTATCTGTAAAAATAACAAAACAATACCCAAGTAATATTTATTTATATACAAAAGATAAGATATAAGAGCATAAAATAAACACATTTCTATGTCAATCAAATACCCCCACACTTATCTTTTACTCGTCCTCGAGTAAAACAAAAAATGAAAAACTAAACTAGATAGGTCACACTTTCGTAGGAAACACGATTGCATTGAGCGTATGCAACAAGCCGTTAAACCTCTAGGTGTCCCTAGTAGGACGAGTGGTGTCTCGTGAGGGTTTTCAGCGGATACTACCCACAAAATCCAAATGCAGTATGCTATGATTCTAATGAAACTACATGAATGCAATGGACATATGCAAATAAAAACGAAAAAATAAAAGCACGACTTGTTTCAGGAAAGTGGTACAACAAATTAAGTTAACGATTTCTAATCAGTTGATTTTATTTTAGATACCTCGACTTGTCACAAATTTTCAATGTAAATCAAGTTTTCAAATGTTAAATTCCAGTTTGGCCAGTTAGTTCAGTCGATAGCATAGTGCAGCCATGAAATAAATTCTTAGTTTGCTTGGCACAGTTTGCAAAGTGGTATTCTAATTTTCTCATGTATGGCTAGTCAAATCAATAAGTTCAAGAAGTGTTTGGGTATCATCGCTTATTCCTTATTCTATAAAATTTTAAGATTTATGATTAAGTACATACACCTAACTAAAAAGACCAAGGTTTACCACCCATGCACTGCCTCGCGGACTAACGGAGAGTGGGTAAAGAGCTTGGCGGATTGTGCAGGCCGACTTTGACTTTGTCAACAACGTGTCGGTAATCCTTAGGTGTCCAATCTCATAGAATGAGACCAAGATATTCCAACTTTGACTTTGTCAACAACGTGTCGGATAGAGCTTGGCGGGTTTGCACACCAACGCTCGATATACAAGCAATGTTGGATACCCTTGGAATACTATTATTATTATTATCGAAAATATAAGCACAAAAGAGAGTTACGCGAATTCAACTTAACACAACTTAGTTTTAAAGATTTGAAAAGCCAATATAAGTATTTTAAGTCCTCCACTTATTTAAACAAAGTCTACAATATAGAATAGATTTCATGGCCATTACCTAAGAATCTCCCTATGTACCGGTTACACTATTATCCCTCAAAATTAAACTTTTCATTATATTTCCTATTCGATCTAAGTTGAGAGAGAAAAATACTATCAACTGGCTAAAAATTGTAAACTTATTTTGTTGTATCAATTGAAAATGAGTCGTATTTACCAAAAAAAAAATTTATGGTATGTTACTACAATCTAAAATGTATGATGGTCCTACTTAAATGGCTGAAAATAAAAAGAAATAAAAAACAAAGAAAAATGAAAATGGATGAAATGCAGAATCCCCCCCACACTTGATTGAGACAGTGTCCCAACCGTCTAAGGCAGAAAAACAAAAATAAAATTTAAAAAAAAAAAATGAAAAAGAAAAATAAAAGAAAAAGAATGTGTACCACCTGATTTCATGGTGGATGATCATGCAGATCGATAGAGTCATCTTCGTCATATTGCTCGAATTCCAAAAATGGTTTCAGTCGTTGACCGTTTACTTTGAAGACTTTTCCATCCCTAGGATTTTCAATTTCAACTGCTCCATGAGGGTATACTGTTTTCACGACATAAGGTCCGGTCCATCGAGATCTGAGTTTTCCTGGAAACAAGTGAAGTCTAGAGTCGTATAAAAGAACTTTTTGACCTACGTTGAGTTCCTTACGAAGTATGTTTTTGTCGTGTTGGGCTTTGGTTCTTTCTTTGTAGATTTTCGCATTTTCATACGCCTCATTTCTTAATTCCTCTAATTCCGAAATTTGTAACTTCCTGTGTGAGCCGGCTTTTTATAAGTCAAAGTTCAAAAATTTTATGGCCCAAAGAGCGCGATGCTCTAATTCAACAGGTAAGTGACAGGCCTTTCCAAAGACTAATCGATAGGGTGACATCCCTAGATTGGTTTTATAAGCAGTGCGAAAAGCCCAAAGTGCATCAGTCAGTTTTACAGACCAATCTTTTCTATTGGAATTCACGGTTTTCTCAAGAATTTGTTTGATTTGTCTATTGGAAACTTCTACTTGCCCACTCGTTTGTGGATGGTAGGGGGTCGACAGCTTGTGTGTGATTGAGTATTTCTTGAGCAAGGACTCAAAAGAACGATTACAGAAATGAGTGCCATTATCGCTAATGATAGCTCGAGGTGTACCAAAGCGTGAAAAGATGTTTTCTTTGAGGAATTTGACAACAACCTTGTTGTCGTTGGTTTTGGTCGGAATGGCTTCAACCCATTTTGAGACATAATCTACCGCAAGTAAGATGTAAAGATTCCCAAATGAATTAGGGAATGGTCCCATGAAATCGATGCCCCAAACATCGAATAACTCAATCACTAAAATGGGGTTGAGAGGCATCATGTTCCGCTTAGAGATTCGACCCGTTCTTTGACATCGCTCACATTTAGAGCAAAATTCGAAAGCGTCACGGAAGAGTGTGGGCCAATAAAAACCGCTTTGCAAAACTTTTGCAGCAGTTTTTCTTGCTCCAAAATGACCGCCACAAGCATGGTCATGTGAGAAGGAGAGAATACTTTGGTGTTCATGATCGGGCACACACCTTCGAATGATTTGGTCTGGACAGTATTTGAAAAGATATGGGTCATCCCAATAGAAGTTTCGAACTTTTGAGAGAAATTTTTGTTTATCTTGTTTCGACCATTCAGCGGGCATTTGTTGTGTGACAAGATAATTCACAATGTCAGCGTACCAAGGGGTGTTAGAGATCGAAAGGAGTTGTTCGTCAGGAAAATAGTCATCGATTTGGGTGTCGTTATCATTTTCGTGCACAATTCGAGAGAGATGATCAGCTACGACATTTTCAGAACCCTTTTTTATCTCGTATTTCTATATCGAATTCTTGGAGAAGAAGGATCCAACGAATCAAGCGGGCCTTGGCATCCTTTTTAGAAAGCAGATATCGTAGGGCAGCATGGTCAGTGTAAACTATGACTTTGGATCCTATGAGATATGGCCTGAATTTCTCAAGAGCGAAGACAACTGCCAAAAATTCATTTTCAGTAGTTGAGTAATTCAATTGGGCCTCGTTTAAGGTTTTGCTAGCGTAGTAAATGACTCGAGGAAGTTTATCGATACGCTGACCCAGGATGGCTCCAATAGCAAAATCAGAAGCATCGCACATAAGTTCAAAGGGTTGAGTCCAATCAGGAGGTTGAATGATGGGAGTTGTGGTCAAGAGTGATTTAAGAGTTTCAAAAGATGCTTGGCAATCAGTGGAAAATTCAAACTTTACGTCTTTGGCAAGTAAATTCGAGAGAGGTTTTGAAATTTTTGAGAAATCCTTAATGAATCTTCTATAGAATCCCGCATGGCCAAGAAATGAACGAACATCTTTGACAGACTTGGGAGGAAGTAAATTAGCAATCAAATCGATTTTTGATTTATCGACTTCTAGGCCATCTTTGGAGACGACATGACCTAGAACTATCCCCCTTTTCACCATAAAGTGACATTTTTCCCAATTAAGCACGAGTGATTTCTCCTTACAACGCTTAAGGACGAGTTCTAAATGAGTGAGACATTGGGAAAAAGATGATCCATATATTGAAAAATCGTCCATGAATATTTCCAAGAATTCTTCCACCATATCAGAGAAAATACTCATCATACACCTTTGGAAAGTCGCGGGGGCATTACAAAGACCAAAAGGCATGCGACGATAAGCAAAGGTTCCAAAGGGACAAGTAAAGGTGGTCTTTTGTTGATCTTCTAAAGCAATAGGAATTTGGTTATAGCCAGAGTATCCATCGAGAAAACAGTAGTACTCATGTCCCGCTAAGCGTTCGAGCATTTGGTCAATAAAAGGCAAGGGAAAATGGTCTTTTCGTGTGGCTGAGTTGAGCTTTCGATAGTCGATGCACACACGCCATTTGGTTTTGATTTTTGTTGGGACGAGTTCATTACTGTCGTTTTTGATCACTGTGACTCCCGACTTCTTTGGTACAACTTGTACCGGACTCACCCAAGTACTATCAGAGATGGGATAGATGATGTTATTGTCTAGGCATTTGATTATCTCCTCCTTGACCACTTCTCTCATGTTCGGGTTTAATCGCCTTTGAGCCTCATGGGTGGGTTTAGCCTCATCAACTAAATGTATGCGATGTTCCACAATTGATGGGCTAATTCCTTTTATATCGCTAATTTCCCACCCCAAGGCGTCCTTATTTTCCCGTAAAGTTTCCAAAACTTTTTCTTCTTGGTCTTCGGTAAGATCAGAGGCCAAGATTACGGGGAAAGTTTCTGAGGAGTCTAGGTAGGCATACTTAAGGTCTGGTGGCAAGGGTTTGAGGTCAAACTTAGGAAGTTCTTGTGTATCAACATTGGTCAACATTCCTTGGTTAGATTTAGATGACGAAGTGTCGGAGTCAAGAATTTTGTTTAGTTCAGAAATGTATTCGAGTTCATTGAAATCAGAGTCGAAATGGTCAAGACACATTTTTAAAGCTTCAGAAGTGTCATTAGAGGTTTCATCAACTGTGGTTTGAATCATGTCAATTTCATCGATCTCAAAATCCCTAGGTTGCTTGTTGAGATTAAAGATGTTTAGCTCAATGGTTAGGTGCCCGAAGGAAAGTCGAAGTTGACCATTCCTACAATTAATGACAGCATTAGAGGTTGCTAAGAAAGGGCGTCCTAAGATCAATGGTATTTGAACATTGGGATTTGAGACAGGCTCTGTTTCTAGAACTATAAAATCGACAGGGAAGTAAAACTGTTCGATTTGTATCAAGACGTCCTCGATAATTCCCAATGGCTTTTTGACAGATCGATCGGCTAGTTGGAGTGTGATGTTTGTTGGTTTAATCTCCCCTAGTCCAAGTTGACGATAGACAGTATAAGGGAGAAGGTTGACACTGGCACCAAGGTCGAGTAGGGCACGAGAGATGTGAGTGTTTCCTATTTTACAATCAATCGTAGGGCAGCCAGGGTCTTTATACTTGACTGGGGCAAGATTCGAAAGAACAGAGCTTGTATTCGCAGTTAGAAAGGCGATTTTTGGGACATTGGTCGCACGTTTTTGTGTGCACAATTCCTTAAGACATTTGGCATATTGAGGGATTTGTTCAATGGTGTCTAAAAGAGGAATGTTCACACGGACTTGTTTGAAAATTTCCAAGATTTTATCGAAATTTGCAGCTTTCTTCTTATTATTGAGTCTATGAGGAAAAGGAGCTACTGGTTTTTCGATTCTGGGATGAGTTTCATCATTCGAAGAAGAAGGTGGTAGGGGTGTAGAAGATGAAATGTTGGGATTGCCAACACTAATTTTCGAAGGTGGGTCGGGTTTGCCGACGCTGGGAGAAGAACTGTTGGGATTGCCAACATTTAAGGGAACTTGAGGTTTAGAAGAATTGGCATTCGAAGCCAATGGGTGATCATCAAGATTAGGGATTGGGGTCGAGTTAGGAGGTTCGTCAGGGTCGTCCACGTTATTATCAATCCTCTTTCCAGATCGAAGGGTTGTAATAGCGTTGACTGGATTATGGTTTTCGTCCTCACAAGAATTTACAGTACGAGAGTTATATTTTGGATTCACCTCAGGTTGACTAGGCAACTTTCCTTTCTCGTTATTTTTCGCTAGTTCCTTTATCATATTCATCATTTGTTCCATTTGTTTTTCTAAACGCACAATGTCTGGTGACGGTTGAGAAGATTGAGATGATTGGTTTGATGATTGAAAATTGGGGTGCCTATAAGGTTGTTTGGATTGAGGTGTAGCTTGAGAGGTTTGAGAATTGGGGGGTGGACCTTGGTAATTCGGATTGGGAATAAAGGGTTGCACGTGAGATGGGTTAGCCGAATTATTGGGGTTTGACCAGGAAAAATTTGGGTGGTTCCTCCAACCAGGGTTGTACGTGGATGAGTAAGGGTTGTTTTGAGCTATGGCATTGGCTTGGTCTTGAGAGTAATAGTGGGGTAACCCTTCTCCGGCTTGAGGAGTTTGATTTTCTAAGGGAACTTGACTTGGGTCCACGACATGCACTCCTCTAGTAGAAGTACGAATGGGAACTCGAATCGATTCCCACTGCATGTCCTTTTCAGAATAATCTTCTAAAAACCGCCAAGCTTCATCGGCTGTTTTGGACATAAAGTCTCCTCCACACATTGATTCTAGCTGAGTTCTAGTCTGATAGTTTAGCCCTTCATATGCAATTTGACATAAGTGATCTTTTAGAATTCCATGATGAGGGCAACTATATAATAGCTGGTTGAATCTCTCAAAGTATTTTGAAAAAGTTTCCCCCTCATTTTGACAAAATTGATTTATCTCGGTTCGGATTTTCAGAGTTTTATGGAAAGGGAAAAACTTTTTCAAGAATGCAGTGACAAATTCATCCCAACTTCTTATGGAATGTCGTGGAAGAGAATTTAACCATCTTTTAGCGCTTTCAAGTAGTGCAAATGGAATTAGCCTTAGCTTGATCGATTCATTAGATAATTGTTGCATTTTTGTTGTGGACGCATACAATTCAAATTCACTTAGAAATTCATATGCATTTTCAGACCCAGTAAATTTTGGTACCCCTTGGATAAAAGAATGTTTTAGCTCAAAATTGTTTCCTTCAGCTGGTGGGAACACAATGACAGATGGTTGAACGGTCCTAGTCGGATAACATCGATCACGAAGAGACAAGGGTCTATCCATTTGAATATTGAGATTTTGAAAATTTTGATTTATTTGATTTTGAACTCCAAAGTTTGGAAAGTCTTGATTCACTCGATTTTGATCCAATTCGGTTGGAAAATTTTGGTTGATTCGAGAACCCCTAGGAGAATTTTGTTGGCTAACACTTTTTTCACTCATTTGTTGTTAAATGCAAGCGCAGGAATTAGCTAAAATGAAGTTTTCTGTCCTTATTGGCTCTTAACCCAAAATTATAAAGTGATGCGTTTGATTACTTAGATCAAAAGATTTCTCAGCCAGTTAACGGACATGAGTTATCGGTGCACCAGGAATCACCCTAGCAATGCAGCCGAAGGTTTAAGTACCTTCAGAGTAACAACCGATATAATATTTACGAATCACCGTAATATTTATAAACGGTTATTTCTCTGCCGTAGTCTAGACACCAAGAAATAATTCGTTCCAAATGAATCAACTATCACAATATAATTAAGCCCTAGATAAGCCCGTGACTCCCTTAAGTCCAATGTCTAACCGTTATTCTTAGTCAAATTATACGATGAAATGCAATTTGTGGGCTAAGGAAAGGGTGATGAAATCCCTCACCTTATGTGAATTTGGGTATTGCCCTTAACAGAATGAATAAAAATGCAGAAATAACAACAATCACACAAAATAATTGCAGAAATTAAAAATTGTACATTCAAAGCCGCCGCCCCTGCAGAAAATTTTTACAACAATTGTCTATATATATATTTTTCTTTGCGGCAGAGTACCTGTAGAGTTTTAAAAGTTTTCACCTTGATCGGCAGTCCTCCAGTGAATTTGGGAAGCGCTAGCGCGTTCATACCCCACTTGGTGTGCAACCGCTCCAACCCATCTGAATCGTCCGCTGTTTTCTGTTGTTGTCCCCTTCTATTAATTGCTTGACTGCGCTGCGGCACGGGTTCGGGCTAGGAGCCCGAAAAAAATTTTTTAAGACCTTTTTTTTAAAAATTTCAGTTGTACCTGTTTTTTTTTTTTTTTTTTTTTTTTTTTTTTAAAGAAAAAACTAGACTCAAAAGAAACTACTCTAAAAAAAACAAAAGAAATAAAATAAAATAAACCAACTGACTCAACAAAATAGAACCAAGACCAAACAAGAAATTGAAATTGTCCCCTTTGTTATTTTCAGGAAATAAATCACGAAATCTGGAAACAACCTATCCTCGAAAACAAATCAGAGTTCCCTTTTTTATCAAGGCAATTTACGCAACAAATCTTTATTCGTTTCCTTTAAGTCAGTGCAAAAATCAGAGATCCAACCTAATGGTGTATTTCCTCAACAGCTAAAAGGCATAACAAGTGGATCTCACTTCCAAAATTAACTCATGCTCCTTATTCTTTTCCAAAAATAAAACACCCTCCTTTTATAAATTTCAAAACGCACACCTTCTGATTTCACGACCTTCTATGGTTCACGAATGAACCAAAAATTTCGAGCTGCTCGTTTTTTATTTTTTTATTTTGAGATTCAAACTGGATGCGGGTTGAATTTGGGGTGGCAGACGATGATGCGGTTTGTCGATGTGAAGATGAAGGTGGGTTTGTGGAGGAGATGGTGAAAAGGCAGTTGTTCGGTGGGGTTTGTGGGTTTGGCAGAGGAAGAGTTGCGTGGTAGGGATTTGCGGAAGTGGGTTTTTGCAATGTGGATTGAAGTCTTGAACGTTGATGTTGAAGGTCAGGGTAGGATTGGTCAAGGATGGTTGATGAAGGGTGTTGTAACTTCTTCACGTGGTTTTGTGGTCAAGTGGAAACGCAGATGGGAGTTATGCAGTGATATTGTGGACGAGGGAGGCTTGGGCAGTTGTTGCGAACGGTGGTTGATGACGGGGAAGGGTTGTGTTCACTGTTTATGGTGGGAGCGGGGAAACTGTGTAGATCGGAAAGTGAAGAATGGGATAGCGTTTGGTGTATGTTGAGGAGTTCGTGGCTATGGGACAGTTGCAGTGGTATGACTGGAGGTGGACGTTGAATGCGGTATGGTCTGTAGTTTGGAAAGTTAGGATGTTGGACGGGTTTGTACGAGGTTTAACGCGGTGTAGATGGTGCTAGCGTGATGAAGGGGAAGGTGCAACGGTGGATGATGAGTAATTTGGCAGAGAGATTTTTTTTTTTTTTTTTTTATTTATTTTTTTTTGGTAGAGGGAAAGAGATTTGTGAAAGAAGGAAAGAATTGTAAAAAGAGGAAAAAATCAGGGAAGAAAAAAAACAAAAAGGCAATAGAAAATTGTTTTTTTTTTCTTTTTTTTTAGAAGAACTGGGAAGCGTGTATTGTAGAAAATAGGCAGGAGATTATGGAATCAACAGCAGAAATATAGAAAGAAGAGAGAATTTATAGAAAGATATTTGTTTTTTTTTTTAGAAGGAGAGGCTTGTAAAGGAAGAAATCAAGGGAGAAAAATATCAATTTTTTTTTTAATTGTTGTAAGAGGGGAAATAAATAGAAAGACCAGAATAGAGTAGGAACAGAGAAAGAAAGAAATGGCAGATAAAGAATTGAAAGGAAACACAGAAGTGAAAGATTTCGGAAAGAAAAGGCAAAAATTTAATATTTGTTTTTTAATAAGAACAATAAAAAAAAAAATAACACGAATCAGAAATTAAATAAATAATAAAATTTAAATGTTACCTCCCCGGCAACGGCGCCAAAAACTTGATCGACGCTAGTCTATGAATTAGAAAAGCGCGACATTTGTAATAAATTCTGCAAGCATACAGGTGTGTAGCATACAGGTCGAACACAGGGAGGTTTAATTAATTTTTTTTTTCTTGGGCGTGTTATACGAAGCTGGAGGTTGATTTTGCAAAACAAATAAAAAGTGAAGCTACATTTAAAAGATGCAATTGAATTTACTGCAGATTCGAATCTAATCGGATCTGTAATAATTTCAACGATTAAAGATAAAATAGAACGATGGAAATAAAATTGCAGAACAGAATTAAACGAACAGAAAATAACAATTAGGATTACCGCTGAATCTAATCAGACGGTCAATCCCTAACGAAAAGAAATGCAAAAGACAAATAGTGTTCTACCGAATCTAATCGTGTAGACAACACTAATTGCTAAGAAAAATAGAAAATTGCATAAAAAGAAAAATGAGTTTTATTGATGAAGAAGAGAATAGAATGAGATAAATTATATGATGGTGGCTACAATGCCATTACAAGGGTATATATAGGGTAGATAGCCAAACCCTAACCCTAACCCTAATGGTAAATGGGCCTGGTCATTAGACCACTAATTAGTTTACAATGAGAAACATAAATGGGCCTTAGATAAATAAAGCAAATTTGGGCCTTTTCTCTTTTGCTTCCTTGATATTTCTTCATTGATTTGTGATGTGCAAAGCCTTTTTATCACTCCTTTTCTTGTCCAACAGCAACTAGATGTGATATCTTCATCTACAATTCTTCAAAATGCAAATACACAGCAAATTGAACTCTATTTCTCTACATTTCTGGTTGCATGCGGGCTGGGTTGGACTATCTGTAAAAATAACAAAACAATACCCAAGTAATATTTATTTATATACAAAAGATAAGATATAAGAGCATAAAATAAACACATTTCTATGTCAATCAGCGACTTGACACATTCGGGGGATGTGCGTACACGGGCGTTTTGATGATTGAGCATTTGGTGAATATGCCAGTGGTCGTTGAGTCGTGATTGACTTGGTAGCCAGTGCTTCAAAGATAAGTGGATGTAGCCGTATTTAGATGTACGATCTCGAATGCCGATCTTGGAACGTTCGTTTGGGACGTACCGATCCCCCGATTGTAGTTACTTCCTTTCTCCTCTTCTCCGGATAGAAAATCATCGTTAGGCATGAAGGATGCCACAATATCTCCCTTGTACTGTGGATGTTCGAGACGTTGTTAGGTTTTCGGGAGAAGGGAAGAGAGATGTGGAAAGCACAAGGGCTTTCGGATTTGGTATTCAAGAACGTGGGGCAGTGGACCTTGGGAAACGGGATTAGGAATTTGAATAAAGGTTGCAAAGCACGTGTGAATACGGGATTGGGCTTTGTGTCCCAAATGCTTAGCAAATCTTTCACGCTCTTCAGGAGTTCGAATTTTGGTTGAAGAGATGACAACTTAGCCGATGTGCGGAAGCATGAGACATAACCTAGCACTCCCATGATTTTATCGAGCCTTGTCTTCAATCTTAAGTTTGTACACTTGATCCTTGCCACGGGGCCATATGAGCGGGCTGTGATTAGTGATTTTTGGCCTCGCGACACAGCCCTCAGGGAATGGACCTGCTTGGATTGTCAGCTTGAATGCTTATTTAAGATATCGACACGTAGTCGAGCTGTTAGTCTTGGGATCTGATCAATAACCTAACCATGATGCAGCCGCATCTTGACTTAGGTGTTGCATTGGCGGTTGGTGATGGCCGTGGCGTTAGATGTTGAAGCTAAAGGCTGTCACCATGCTCCGAAGTGTCAGCTTTTTGTGGAGTCCGAGTGTTGATGAAAGTCGAGAAGCCTCTATGGCTTGAGCTTTGGCTCTGGGTTTCTTTCGTTGCGAGGTGAAGGTGCTCTAAAGATGGCGGTAGTGCGGAGAATTAAGGGGATCTGATCGGGTCATGAGATTGCCAGGCCGGTGTGACAATTCGTAGAGGGTTTCCCCAGGCCGGTGTGACAATCCGTAGAGAGTTTCCCCTGGCCCAGGCACCTGCTAGATTCTTCTCGACGTCAGATGCGAGCTAGCAGGCTCGGATCGCTGCACAATGTTTTGTGTCTGGTCGGTGACTGGAGTTGAATGTAACACAATTGGTTGGCGAATGATTCTAGAAATGAACTTATTTGGATTGACCGCTCGGATATGCGCGCAAGATGCGGACATATGGTCGAGTCGTTAGTCTCCAACCCAATTATGTTGGGATCATTACTCGATCCGAAAATGGTGCCGACATTTACCGGTAACTACTGCCATAGTTATCCAAACTAGGTGCCGTAGACGCGTTTCGATGCGCTTGTAGGTATGCACCGAGGGGTGTGAGTTAGCTGGTAGGGCGCTGAGACTTTGTGAACCCAATGAACCGGCCATGGAAACCCGAGAACTTGCACTAAAATATGGATTTTTTATTTTGCGTATTGAGAATTTATCTGAGTTCTCCAGTTCCTTGGGAACTGGTGGTTATATTGCTCCCTCTGTCCTCTGGTCCGAGCTTCTAGGCCCGGTTGTCCTAGTATTGGAGGGAGGTTGGAAGTTTCTGAGACCCGAAGCTTTGGGTCTGGATCGTCCTCGGGGAGAGGCGTTCGTTCTTCTTTAGAATAGTTGCCCCGAGGGCTGTGGCGATGGAAATGCCAACGCGAAAGTTGGTGGGGATCCTCCTCAGGTCTTGCGATGAGTAAGTTAGTGCAAGGATAAGCGGGGGATTGCCCCAAGCTTGAGTACTTGCTAATTGAAGAGGATACGAGTGATGAATCCTCAGAAGTCAAATAGTTGCTTCTTGTATTGGGAAGCCCCGTTTGGAGTGGAGGCGACGCCAGGCTTTACCCCCGTGCTTCCTCAAGCGTCCAAGTCCCCGTTTCGGTTGGAGTTACAGTGGGGGCAATCTGGAGTAACAGGAGAACACGTGGCTTCGGGATCCCATATTCGTATGAGCCTCTTTTAGAGGAGGAGAAGCTATTGGTTGACCGAAGTGACGGGCGTAGCTGATGTAAGCGTGCAAGCAATGTAAGTTGAGGTGGAGGATCAGAAATCCTGGCTGGTGGCAGAGTCGGAGGAGCCGGAGGGGAAGACAGATGGGATGAGGCTGCCATATAAGATGCTCGGGCAAAGTCTAGTCAGGATGCCCGGGAGAAATCTGCTACCATAGTGGCGAAGAGGTAGGCCGATGCTGAGGCGGAGAAGGAGAGGGCCTCTGAGTAGGCTAGGAATAAGGAGAGCCGCCGACGATGCCCGCTAGAAGAGGGCGAGAGGACCCTTTGCACACTTGTAGCGGATGCCATTATGTGGCTCCGCGCCAGGCACTTAGCTGATCAGAAGACTACCGAAGGTGCTGAGAAGAGAGCGGAGTTCGGCGCCAAGAAGGCTTGGGAGACACCTATGCTGGATTGGTCCTTGCTTCTTACATCGTCTCTAAGTCGTTGCCATGTGTTGCTCTCGGGGAGGCTATGATGATTACAAGCGGCAAGGATGATGGCGGAAGGCGCGCATCGATGACTCATGAATCCATTACTCTTGTGGGGAGTAGAGTAGGAGGAAGCGGTTCTTAGAAGGAAAGGACCCGTCGTTGGTGGTGACTTGCTGGTATCAAACCTGTATAGACGAAAGAAAAGAAAAGAAAATGATGAGTAGCATCAGTAATTGTTAAAGGAATTAAAGATAATTTGGGTTCAGTGAACCAATGGTATATGCGAGTGCGGCCCTCGCTTTTGGTCCTTAAAGACATGGTGTGGTATTCACGAATACTCTATCATCAGAGAGAAGAGAAGTTAGACATGTAGTCTGTTTAATGTGTGCGTGTGAAATGGAATATGAATTAGTAAAGATCGCATTTTGTGTTAACTGTTCGGATGTTCCTCCTATGTTTTCGGGCGTCCCGTACTTGCATAGGCATACTTATCGTTACATTTAGCAAAAAAGAGATTGTGAGTGTTGTACCCCAGGCTGGTGATTCCAGGGGGGTGTGATTGAGTGCCACGCTCTGGGTTGTTGTTCCAGAGGGGCGTAAGACAGTGCGCAAGCTTCTAGTAAGTCTCCTTCAGCTTAGGAGACCCGTAGTTTGTGAAGCCTGGCTAGAGCGCCTGCTGTTTTTTCTTGGGTTGCCCGGGGTTAATCCCAAGAGTAGCGAAGGCGCATGACGTCGCGTTGTGTGGTCTGTCCAGAGGGTGGCTCTCCCATCGTTCATCGGGTTCGAGCGAGTGACGGCGTCGTTTATTCGCCGGAGAAAAGCTCCGATCATCATCCCGTAGGGTCCGATCATGGCCATGATCTGCACCTAAGCTTTTAGGGCTTCGGGGAAACGATTTAACGTCGGTCTCGGTGCTGTGCCGGGATTCGACAGGTACCCGTAGCCAGGGGAAATGTACATTGCCCCCGGCTGTATGTTGGGCGGCCCCAAGTCGCGTGGGACTTGGGCGAACGATTTATCCTCGGCCTCGGCTCTGGGCCGAGGTTCGAGTTAGAGGTTATTTATACTCGGTCGCGCCGCGGGCCGGCGACTCGAGTGGCGTGGCCGGCTCCCGTTCTCGGGGTGCCGGTCGTTGCCAATGTGATTGGGCCTCGATGTTGGATCGAGGTTTAGATGGCGGCACCGGCTCCCGTGGTTGGGGCACCGATGCGGCAATAGATAGTTTGAACACAAGCTGCTTGTCAGGATTATCAAACACATCATGCACGGAGCAAACATGGGAGGGAGATAGGAAACTGAACATCACTCCTATGGGCAATTCTGGTAGTAGTAGCTTTTGTAATGCCTCGAATTGTGGGAAAGCAAGACATCGTTGGAAGGCCTGAATTGATTGTTCACTAGGTTATGTAGAGTAGAGGCGAAGATGTTCGTTGTTCCATGCCCTTGGGAGTTAGGCTCCGTCCACGGTTGAGGGTTTGAAAGTTCCATCGCTGTGCCTCCATTGTATGAGTGTGGGCCTTCCTAACGAGGGGAGAGGCCTACTGGTAGAGGAAGGGCCCGTTGTAAGACGAGGTTGCTGATGTTGAGGTCCTTATGGCAGACTCTGGAGTTGAAGTATCGGGGTACTCGTTGCTGATTAAAGCTTGATCCAAAGGACCGGTTCCCGGGTCGGAGATGTTGATCCGGTGTAGCGTGCCCGTGTATACGAATTAGCTATAATGGCTGACCATAGGTCGGACAGAAGCCGTTTGGAGGGTTACAGCACTTAAGGCCTGATAACAACCATATCAGTGCAAAAGGCGACCCGCGCGAGGTGAGTTCTGAGGCATGGATGCTCATTGTTGCCACAGTCCTGACGAGCCGGGGGGATGATCTTGAGGGATTAATTATCGGTTGAGTTTTTGTATAGTGGGAATATCTGATGAGCGTTGAGTGGCTCGGAGACCCCATGCAGTGCGGATCTCCGATGAGCGTCGAGTGGCTCGAAGGTCCCGCATAGTAGGAACCCCCGATGAGCGTCGAGTGGCTCGAAGATCCTGTGCAATGGGAATCTTTGATGAGCGTTGAGTGGCTCAGAGACCCCATGCAGTGCGGATCTCCAATGAGCGTCGAGTGGCTCGAAGGTCCCGCGTAGTGGGAACCCCCGATGAGCGTCGAGTGGCTAGGAGATCCTGTGCAATGGGAATCTTTGATGAGCGTTGAGTGGCTCAGAGACCCCATGTAGTGCGGATCTCCGATGAGCGTCGAGTGGCTCGAAGGTCCCGCGTAGTGGGAACCCCCAATGAGCGACGAGTGGCTTAGAGATCCTGTGCAATGGGAATCTTTGATGAGCATTGAATGGCTCGGAGATTCCGTGCGGATGAGTTCCTCAATGTTGTTCTGCAAGTGGCGAAACATGTTCGTGTTGTATCTGCGGATGTTGTAGAATCGACAATATCCTCTAGAGTCCCTTGGTGCGCTTGAAACACCCCACCTCCATTAAGGTCACTCACAAAGGGAATGCCTTAACTTTGGTGGAGGTTTATAAGTAAAAGCCACAGATGAACTCAAGACAGATATGAATACACATTTTTTAAACAGCGGAAACCAAACAAACTTCTATTTCATCAATACGTGTATCAACAAAGATTTCCATAATTGTCTCAAAATACTTTCAACATTACAACCTCACAAATGCCTTGATTATTAAAGAAGCATGAAAACATAAATAAAGTGACAAAAATCCCCATAGTGATATCCAAAGCCATTATCCGAGCAAGAAAGATCCAAATCATACATCTACGTTCTTGGTGCTTGTAAAGAGCTTGACTGAGTTGAGCTGTTTCCTCCCTGTGGACCTTGGGGGGGGGGGGGGAGGGAATGAAAGAACAGAAGACGGAAAGAAAATAGGGTCAGACATAAAGCCTGAGTAAATCTAGTAACTCTTCAATACTGTGAATAAGAAAAGGGTATGATGGATGTAAACTAAAAATAGGAAAGTGTCACAAGCTAAGGAAGTGTCGAATGCACTATCACACCCATACTATATCTCTGCACCTACTTGAATTTATTCTAACTGACACCCCATGGTGAGGGTGAAGTGATCCCCATTCTTGTTAAAGATCGGCTCCTACTCGCGTTAACATGTGTCATACGGCCCCCAAGAATTGTAGATACCTATGCTGGTCCCACCATGGTGTGTATCAAGACCCATGGTGGCGGCCCCGACACAAAACTAGAAGACATAGGTTATACTACTGGTGTCCCCAGTGCCCTGGTTGTCTGCTCCGGAGTGTGTGCACGCCCACGCCCCGTTAGACCTGCACTGTGCACCCACCGCCGTTGTTTGACCGCTTACAATCAGCCCAGTAATCGTGCCCCACCCTGCCTAGTTTCAGGGTACCGTTGATACCTAACTTTGGGTTACTGCTGAAACGGGTCTCTCGTTACCAGGATTTTCTAGTCAAACATGTTAAGTGGTTAAGTGTCTGTATTTACCTAACCCCACCCATCAATTCTTGTTAACATGTTGAATTTGGTTAAGTGTTATAGTTGACTTAACCCTACCATCTGTCCTTAGCCTGTTAGGAGCACCAGACCACTCACATTAGACAGGTATTGCTACGGTTACTGGATGTGCCGGTCGGTTCCGGGCAGGTTTACACCGTAGCTCAGTCTAACCTCGGGTCCTTATTGGGCTCAATGCTTAACCACCCACATTGGATAGGTATTGTTGTGACTACTGGACAGCCGGGCGGGTCCGGGCAGGTTTACATCACAACTCAATCCAACCTCGGGTTAAGCATATCGTGTTTTCTAAATTTACATATTTTATTATTTCTCAAGTATATGTAAATGTCATATCTTTTATTTTTGGGTATTTCAATTCATACCGCTTATGTGTCATAATCATTGGCATGTGCCAAACATGCCAACATATATTTTCATATTTTACACCCAACGTTATTACCCCCGTTTGTTCGCAACGTTATAACATGTGTTGGGCTTGTCACAATTCAGCCCAACTTTATAAACGTGAGGAAAAGGGGAAATCATGAACATGTAATACATAAAGGTGTGTAGCGCATGAACTTACAATTTGGCGATTCAACGAACATATAACATGGGTCATGTGAGCTTGCATTCGAATCAAAGTATAACTAAGTAGGTGACATATGAAATGGCATAGTTTAGGAAAATACAAACTTGTGTTTAAACATGTTAACTTGGCATAATATCGACCACAAAACTAGCATGTTATATATTCATCAAAATGTATAATTTTTACATCTAATCATATAGCCTATTTCAACATGAACTTGCATAGTTTATGAAACCCAAACGATGTTTGACATAGAACTAATTATATTTTGCAAATAAACATGAACTTACATAGTTTATGAAACATAGATCCAATTATACTTGCAAACATAGATCTAATTATACTTGCCAATAAACATAAGGATGATATCATAGGTTTTGGGTCATGTAGGCATAAAAGGTCTATAACATGTTTACACAAATTCTAATTTAGACTAAGGGAATATACATAGTCCATGCCATCGACATATACAAAAAGGGATAAATTTCTAGTTTTTGCCACAAGCTTGCAAGTGCCATTGTTTTAAATATACAATTGTTCAATAGGCTTGCATCAATTAATTTATGCCACAAACATCAATACACAAGTCATGATAGAACCATCACAATACACAAAGATTATAACAACACGATTCTATTTTCATTTACATCGAATCACATCACAGATTTTATTCATATTTTGAAAGGTCACTATACTTACAACGTGTGATGAATTCTTGTTTTCTGATTTCTGTTATTCTTATTTGGAGATGCTCTCCTTTGGGTAGCAAAGTTGCGTTGAATGATTTGATTAAGCTTTGATCTTCTTTTAATTTGATTCGTCTCTTAGTCTTGTTGGCTTGTCTCTAGGCTTTCTAATTGACGACTATTCCTAGTTCCTCTCCAGCAGCATGACGACTTTTGTATTCTATTATTTGTGTGAATTTAGGGTTAGACTTGAATTGTATTTATAGAATTTTAAATTGTTTTGAGTCGTCGGATGAAGATAGGAGGAATCTAGACCATACAAAGTTCAAAGAGCCACTCAAAAGGTGACACGTAAGCCCTAGTGACTTAGCCAAGCATCAGAATTCGACCAGACCCTGACCAGGCCAGTCAGGGCCTGACCAACAGGTCTTTCTGACCTGGGCGCACTTGGCAGGTGCGCCAGGCCAAAATTGTACTGGTGCACTTCCCAAGTGCGCTAGTTCAACTTTGTTCTGGCGCACTTCACAAGTGCGCCAGTGCATTCTGACCCGTTTTCTGGTTTTTCTGCCCAACTTCGTTTGTCCGTATCGTCTTCATACGATATCCATTTTACGCAAACTTGGACTCTATCTCAAGCAGAATTTCGAGACGAACGCAATGGTGTAACTTATTTCCCTTGATTTCATTATTTATAATTAATTATACTTTAATTTATGAAGCTTAACGTTATAGAATTCACGGGGTGTTACATTCTCCCCCACTTAAAAGGATTTCGTCCCCGAAATCTTCAAGTTAAAAAGAATGTATATCCTACCATCCAACAGTCCATCTACTCAACCAACAAACACAGGCATCCACTATCCTTAAAAGACTTCTAATGCTTCATGATCATATGCATAGTGTGTGTACATCTCCTTATCTAATGTAGAAATTAGGCGGTCTACTGATTCAGTTGACCTCCTTAATGCGAATCATGTAAGTGTCATGAATCCATTATGTATGCAAATTTTTTCCTTCTCATAATTCTACATGAGTGCACAACTATTCATACAAATGCGATGACCATATGACAACATATCAAGTTTACAACCATATACAAATAAGAATACATATATGCATATGCAGTATGAAGTGATTGAGTCGATCTAAGACCTAGGTTGTGTGTGTATATGCATCCACGAGCAACCACTAGCAACCACTTGCAGCCATCAACCATAACATGTTTCAAATACATGTTTACATCCAAAGGGGTTTCTACCTAAGGATAAAGGATAATATCGAGGAGATATACCTAAAAAGATAGATACAAGCACAACTTAAGAAAAAGTGAGGTCAAAGATGTACCCTCAAAAAGAAGAGGGTAGGCAGCGCGTATTCTGTCCTCAGTTTCCCAAATCGCGTCTTCCTCGGCGTCGCTCCACTGAACTTTAACGAGTTTGACTTCGCGGTTGCGTAGCCTTTTCACTTCAGTTCCTATGATGCGGGTTGGAACTCTCCTCATAGTTGCTTCGCGTTCCACTTCGGCTTCTTCTAGAATGCTTGGCTCTACCACTTCCGCTGACTCATGTAGACATTTCCGGAGATGAGAAACGTGAAAGACGTTGTGAATTACAGCCAATCTTTTAGGCAAATCTACTCTATAAGCCATTTCCCAATCTTCTCGATGATAGGGAACGGTCCTACAAATCTTGGTGCTAGCTTTCCTGTGGATCCAAAGCGAACGACGTTCCTTAAAGGGGATACCTTAAGGAAAACCCTGTCCCCAACCTCAAACTCAAGGTCGGTCCTTCTTTTGTCGGCGTAGGATTTCTGTCTGTCTTGGGCTGTCTTCATTCTCCTACGTATCAAGTCCACTTTCTCTGAAGTTTCTCAAATCAGGTCTGGCCCAAGTATAAGCTTATATGTAGACTCCCACCAACAAGTTGGTGATTTGCACGGTCTTCCATACAAGGCTTCAAAGGGTGCCATGCCGATGGTAGCTTGGTAGCTGTTGTTGTAGTCGAATTCCACTAAAGGAAGGTGATCCTCCCACGTCCCTCCAAAGTCAAGAACACAAAGTCTTAAAAGATCCTCTAAAACTCTATTCACCCTTTCCGTCTGACCATCTGTTTGGGGGTGATAGGCCGTACTCAAACATAGCTGTGTGCCTACAGCTTCTTGCAGACTCCGCCAAAACTCACTCGTGAAGATAGGGTCTCGGTCACTAACAATGCTGGAGGGTATCCCATGGAGTCGAACTATTTTCTTGAGATAAAGAGATGCTAGAGATGCGGCAGTCCTCCTACTCTTGATAGGTATAAAGTGGGCGCTTTTATTAAGCCTATCCACTATTACCCAAATGCTAGTGTTGCCTCTCCTCGACCTAGGAAGTCCATCAATGAAGTCCACTGAAATGCTATCCCACTTCCACTGTGGGACCTCTAGAGGGTGAAGTAGTCCTCCAGGCTTCTTTTGTTCCGCCTTGACCCGTTGGCAGGTCATGCACTTAGAAACAAAATCTGCCACGTCTTGCTTCATGCCGCTCCAAAAGAAAGTCCTTTTTATATCCTTGTACATCTTATCACCGCCAGGGTGTATAGTCATCTTGGAATGATGCGCTTCCTCAAGAACCTTCTTTGTCAACTCCCTTGCTTGTGGGACGCATAATCTTCCATCTCGTCTCAGCCAACCCTTATCATCGATGGCGTACCTACTGAGGTGACTAGAAGTCTCTCCCCTAATAAGTTTATCAATCACATCAACAAGCTGAGGGTCTTCACGTTGTGCTGCCCCTATTAAGTCTAAGAGAGTAGGGCATACTTCGAGAGATGCTAACAATCCCGGTACAAAATCCGAGGAGGGCCTAAAGTTGAAACTAGCTATATACTCCAAGTTTTGCCTTTCCACAAAGAGAGGGCTTAGTGTTAGTTTCTTTCGGCTCAACGCGTCCGCTACCACGTTGCCTTTTCCGGGAGTATAGGAAATTTCAAAATCATATGAGGCAAGAAACTCCATCCATCTTTGCTACCTCAAGTTAAGATCCTTTTGGGAGAAGAGATATTTCAACAATTTATGGTCAGTGTATAATTCAAACTTCTCACCTAGGAGATAATGGCGCCAAGACTTAAGTGCAAAGACAATGGCGGCCAACTCAAGATCGTGGGTTGGGTAGTTCTTTTCATGAACCTTCAATTGTCTTTCGCCATAAGCTACTACCCTTCCTTCTTGCATTAGAACAGCGCCTAGTCCCGTTCCACATGCATCCGTTTATACTGTGAACATTTTTCTTCCATCTGGCAAGGTCAGAACTGGGGCTGTTGTGAGAGCCCTTTTTAATCGTCGGAAAGCAATGTCACAGTCCAAATCCCAAGCGAACGCCAGATTCTTCTTTGTTAGCCTTGTGAGTGGGGCTGAGATTTTCTCGAAATCCCTAATAAACTTTCGATAAAAACCGGCTAGCCCAAGAAAGCTTTGAACTTCGGTTGCATTTCTTGGTGTCTTCCAATCTTGTACTGCCACCACTTTCGCGGGATCCATAGCCAACCCTTCTTTGGACACTATATGGCCAAGAAACCTTACTTCTTTTCTCCAGAAGTGACACTTGGAGAATTTGGCTTTTAGTTGATGTGCACGGAGAGTATCCATGATTTCTTTCAGATGCTGAGCATGTTCTTCCTCACTCTTTGAGAAGATTAAGATATCATCTACGAAGACAACCACAAATTTGTTGAGGAATTATCTGAACACCCTGCTCATTAGGTCTACGAAATAAGAGGGTGCGTTTGTCAAGCCGAAAGGCATGACAAGCCACTCGAAGAAACCGTCTGGGGTTCTGAACGCTGTCTTATCAATGCTGTCTTCAGCTACTCTTAGCTGATGGAACCCAGTTGCCAGATCAAGTTGGGAGAAGACCGTCGCACCTATAAGCTGATAAAACAAATCGTCGATTCGGGGAAGAAGGTGCCTATTTTTCTTGGTCAATTTGTTTAACTCCCTATAGTCGATGCAAAGGCGAAGCGAACCGTCTGCTTTGGTTGCAAACACCACTGGAGCACCCCATTCTGAAATGCTCCGTCTAATGAACCCCTTTTCGAGAAGTTCTTTAACCTGCTTACTGAGCTCCTTTCTCTCCCTTGGAGCCATGTGTTTGACAAGTAAAGCTACAGGCTTTGCGTTATCCACAAGATATATGCGGAAGTCTATTTCCCGCCTCGGAGGTAAGCCTTTCACTTCCTCAAAGACATCCGGATATTCCCGGATTACTCTAACTGATTGCAAATTCTTATCAGAAGCATCAAGCGACTCTAGATAACTAAGCATAATAACATTCAAGGGATTACAAGAAATTTCTAGAGTGTTACCAAGCCGAGTCAAGAGACTAACTACTCTTTTCTCCCAGTCAAGAATGGCACTATTACTGGATAACCAGTCCATGCCTAAGATCAAACCATATCCCGAGAAGCCCAAAACAAAGGCACTACAACTAAACTCAACGCTGAGAATAGAGATTTTCAAACCCAAACAAACCATTGACAAGTAAGCGGTGCCCCCAATTGGATTTGAAACTACTAAGGGATCTTCTACCATATTAGTGTCTAGATGCAGAGATTCTACTAAGGCAGATGAAATAAAAGAGTGTGATGCGCCAGAGTCAAAAAGTGTACGAACTGGATGATCAGAAAGATAGACTACACTTTCTACAGAAATATTACTACCTCGTTCCTGCTGAGGTGCCACTAGCGCATGAACCTGACCCCCTGAAGTGGATCCGTCTTTCTGTCCCATAAAAGTCTTTTCCACCCATAGCCTTGAAGTCTCTACATGTTTTTGCGAAGGCATTTCCAAGAGGAGGCGGAGGAGGAGGAGGAACCGCGGCCACTGGAGGAGGGATATCTGCAGGGCCCGCGCCATTGGCCCTTACTTCTAAGTACCTTCTAAACCAGCCGGGAATCGGCACTCCTTCTGGAAGGTTAAGGTCTCCAGACATGCTGAAACAGAAAGGGAAAAATTCAAAACGAAAGATAGAGAGGGATAGATAGGGCACATGGCTTTGGGGGATTTTGTCTTTTTATAAATATAACAATTTTTCTTAAAAAAAAGCTTCTTTAAACTTTCTTTTTGAAAACAATTTTCAAAAACTTTTATCTTGTCTGGTAAACCTATGCTCTGATACCAAGTGAAACACCCCACCTCCATTAAGGTCACTCACAAAGGGAATGCCTTAACTTTGGTGGAGGTTTATAAGTAAAAGCCACAAATGAACTCAAGACAGATATGAATACACATATTTTAAACAGCGTAAACCAAACAAACTTTTATTTCATCAATACGTGTATCAAACAAAGATTTCCACAATTCTCAAAATACTTTCAACATTACAACCTCATAACTGCCTTGATTATTAAAGAAGCATGAAAACATAAATAAAGTGACAAAAATCCCCATAGTGATATCCAAAGCCATTATCCGAGCAAGAAAGATCCAAATAATACATCTATGTTCTTGGTGCTTGTAAAGAGCCTGACTGAGTTGAGTTGTTTCCTCCCTGTGGACCTGGGGGAGGGAAACGAAAGAAAAGAAGACGGAAAGAAAATAGGGTCAGACATAAAGCCTGAGTAAATCTAGTAACTCTTCAATACTGTGAATAAGAAAAGGGTATGATGGATGTAAACTAAAAATAGGAAAGTGTCACAAGCTAAGGAAGTGTCGAATGCACTATTACACCCATACTATATCTCTGCACCTACTTGAATTTATTCTAACTGACACCCCATGGTGAGGGTGAAGTGATCCCCGTTCTTGTTAAAGATCGGCTCCTACATGCGTTAACATGTGTCATACGACCCCCAAGAATTGTAGATACCTATGCTGGTCCCACCATGGGGTGTATCAAGACCCATGGTGGCGGCCCCGACACAAAACTAGAAGACATAGGTTATACTACTGGTGTCCCCAGTGCCCTGGTTGTCTGCTCCGGAGTGTGTGCATGCCCGCACCCCGTTAGACCTGCACTGTGCACCCACCGCCGTCGTTTGACCGCTTACAATCAGCCCAGTAATCGTGCCCCACCCTGCCAAGTTTCAGGGTACCGTTGATACCTAACTTTGGGTTACTGCTGAAACGGGTCCCTCGTTACCACGATTTTATAGTCAAACATGTTAAGTGGTTAAGTGTCTATGTTTACCAAACCCTACCCATCAATTCTTGTTAACATGTTGAATTTGGTTAAGTGTTATATTTGGCTTAACCCTACCATCTGTCCTTAGCCTCTTAGGAGCACCAGACCACTCACATTAGACGGGTATTGCTACGGTTACTATATGTGCCGGTTGGTTCAGGTCAGGTTTACACCGTAGCTCAGTCTAACCTCGGGTCCTTATTGGGCTCAATGCCTAACCACCCACATTGGATAGGTATTGTTGTGACTACTAGACAACCGGGCGGGTCCGGGCAGGTTTACATCACAACTCAATCCAACCTCGGGTTAAGCATATCGTGTTTTCTAAATTTACATATTTTATTACTTCTCAAGTATATGTAAATGTCATATCTTTTATTTTTCGGTATTTCAATTCATACCGCTTATGTGTCATAATCATTGGCATGTGCCAAACATGCCAACATATATTTTCATATTTTACACCCAACGTTATTACCACCGTTTGTTCGTAACGTTATAACATGTGTTGGGCTTGTCATAATTCAGCCCAACTTTATAAACGTGAGGAAAAGGGGATATCATGAACATGTAATACATAAAGGTGTGTAGCGCATGAACTTACAATTTGGCGATTCAACTAACATATAACATGGGTCATGTGAACTTGCATTCGAATCAAAGTAGAAGTAGGTGACATATGAAATGGCATAGTTTAGGCAAATACAAACTTGTGTTTAAAAATGTTAACTTGGTATAATATCGACCACAAAAATAGCATGTTATATATTCATCAAAATGTACAATTTTTACATCTAATCATATAGCCTATTTCAACATGAACTTGCATAGTTTATGAAACCCAAACGATGTTTGACATAGAACCAATTATATTTTGCAAATAAACATGAACTTACATAGTTTATGAAACATAGATCCAATTATACTTGCAAACATAGATCTAATTATACTTGCCAATAAACATAAGGATGATATCATAGGTTTTGGGTCATGTAGGCATAAAAGGTCTATAACATGTTTACACAAATTCTAATTTAGACTAATGGAATATACATAGTCTATGCCATCGACATATACAAAAAGGGATAAATTTATAGTTTTTGCCACAAGCTTGCAAATGCCATTGTTTTTCATATACAATTGTTCAATAGGCTTGCATCAATTAATTTATGCCACAAACATCAATACACAAGTCATGATAGAACCATCACAATACACAAAGATTATAACAACATGATTCTACTTTCATTTACATCGAATCACATCACAGTTTTTATTCATATTTTGAAAGGTCACTATACTTACAACGTGTGATGAATTCTTGTTTTTTGATTTCTGTTATTCTGATTTGGAGATGCTCTCCTTTGGGTAGCAAAGTTGCGTTGAATGATTTGATTAAGCTTTGATATTCTTTTAATTTGATTTGTCTCTTAGGCTTGTTGGCTTGTCTCTAGGCTTTCTAATTTACGGTCATTCCTAGTTCCTCTCCAGCAGCATGACGACTTTTGTATTCTATTATTTGTGTGAATTTAGGGTTAGACTTGAGTTGTATTTATAGAATTTTAAATTGTTTTGAGCCGTCGGATGAAGATAGGAGGAATCTAGACCATACAAATTTCAAAGAGCCACTCAAAAGGTGACACGTAAGCCCTAGTGACTCAGCCAAGCATCAGAATTCGACCAGACCCTGACCAGGCCAGCCAGGGCCTGACCAACAGGTCTTTCTGACCTGGGCGCACTTGGCAGGTGCGCTAGGCCAAAATTGTACTGGCGCACTTCCCAAGTGCGCCAGTTCAACTTTGTTCTGGCGCACTTCACAAGTGCGCCAGTGCATTCTGACCCGTTTTCTGGTTTTTCTGCCCAACTTCGTTTGTCCGTATCTTCTTCATACGATATCCGTTTTACGCAAACTTGGACTCTACCTCAAGCAGAATTTCGAGATGAACGCAATGGCGTAACCCATTTCCCTTGATTTCATCATTTATAATTAATTATACTTTAATTTATGAAGCTTAACGTTATAGAATTCACGGGGTGTTACAGCGCTCGTCGGACGTTTAGGTCCCGGCCTTTTGCGTGGTTGGGGATTGCAGGCTGCGAGATGGATTTTCCCGGGGGTGTCCCTGAAAGAAGTATAGCTGCGGAAAGAAGGAATTCGAAGGCATTTACCTTTATTGTCGCGACTACCTCTGACGTTGCCGGTGTGAGCAAGATTGTGCAGAGTGGTGGAATCGGAGTTATTGGAGTTCTGGGCGTCATCACGAGGTAGGATGTTGAGGGTAGGAGCTGGATCCCTTTATGCTAGATTTTGGCATAGGAAGTACTCGGCATTCGTGTTGAAGATTTTCTGAATCCTTGATTGTTTTTGATCGGTCCATGCCCCAAGTTTGGAATCAGGTGGCATTCCCTTTGTATGTTGGACGAGCGTGGCTCGAGGAGTGGGTTCCTTGACTTCGGCAAAGGCGGTGTTGGATTTTGCGGGATGTCCTTTGAGAGTTCACCATTGCCTTGGTAACTGTTCAAGACTAAGAGGATGTCTCTGTGCATCTTAGATTGCGCGACCAGTCTTTTGGCGAGTTAGGAAGTCGGGAGAACCCGGATAGAGCCGTCTTGGAGAAGGACGGGGAAGCACGTGCAATTTATGGCATTGGCGATGTGTAATGAACCCATGTGCCATTTGTGGCGGTTAATGAAGCTTCGGATATCATGGCTTCATCAAGTATGGAGTAAGTGTTGGCATGTCGGAGTGCTGGCTCCATTTGGTATTAGGGATAGCCGAAGAGAATGGATTACGCCTCGTCCTGCTTTCGCTGACGTCGTGGGCGTGGACCCATGATTTCCTTACGATCCCACGGATCGTGTTTGCGACAATCGGAGGTTGGGCTCCCGCCGCATTATAGAGGTCGTGGTCTAGTTCTGGACTTTGGAGCCTAGCGCACTTTCTTGGCGGACGGTCTTTGGCACTCCGTGAGTCTCCAACTTCGGTTGCATGATGTTGTGGAAGTCAATTGAAGTGAACTTGGGCCCAATGGATACTAGAGGTGTAGATGATAAGGTTGGACACATAGCAACTTGAGTTTGCCTAGAGGAGGCTTGAGCGTCAGGGCCGGGGACAGTCGGGATGACGCATTCCATTTTTTATGGTGATTCTGATATCGCCAAGATCAAAGGTCAGCCGTGCCTTCATGGAATGCCACATGTGGCATGTTGGAGCGTCAAGGACACTCAGCTTCGTGTGAGATCCTAGTAAATGGATAGTTCCTGGAGTGTACCGAAGGATGACACCTGCGATCTCTAGCCCCTTTCCGAAAGCAAGCAGTTGATTTCGATTGCCTATAGTAGCACTGGTGCCCCTAGTGCTAACGTCCAAGTTGGGAGTCGGATGATTGAGAGGAAGGTCCTGTTGGATTCCGATTGGAGGGGTCACATCGAGCGAAATATTGACTCATGAAACCAAGGGAGAAGTACCATCCAAAGCTGCGCGTGTTGGTGCTTGAGCAACATTTCCAACTGTGAAGCCTGACCAATCGAAGCGCATCGAGCTGGAGTGATGTCGGGATTAGGGGTACCCCCGAGTGCAGCGGGACCGGCACCATCCCGAGGAGTGGCGTCGGCCAGTCGGTTAGTTCGCAGGGTTGTCCCCAAGTCCCGAGACGATAGTGGAGGAGCATTGGTACTTGCCTCTGTAATGTATGCTTGGCCAGTCGGATCTGAAGTGCTTCTTATCATGTATTCAATCCTGGCGAGGAAGGTATTGAAAGCTTCTTCCTGTCGCTCGAGTCAAGCTTTCAAATCGGTGGTAGGATTATTGATTGTTCTTTTGATACTCCCCTCGAGTGACATAATTCGATGGGGGTCCGGTTTTGGTATAGCTGTCGAGTTTGGGCGAACTGGTGTGCACCCGGATTCGGAAGTACTTTGGTCTGACGGGATGCTGGAAGAGCGGGACTCTGGTTGCGAGTGGCGACAGTTTGGCTCTTCTGAGTAGAAGGTTGGTTACAAGGAGCCGGTTTGTTACCGTATTCCTTGGCCGTAAGTGATGATGGTTTGATCATCATCTCATTCCTATCATTGTTGCTGTCGCCATGCGAATGTTGGAGTGGATGGCGATGTTTTTAATGAGGCTGAATCTCCTTCCTCGTCATGGGCCATTAGCTTCGAAAGAGGAAATTTATGATGCGGCATGCCGCTAGTGGGTGCGGTTCTAAGCAAGCTGATGTAGAACGACGATGCGTTGAATTTTTTGAAGTTGGCGCATAAGTTTGATGTTGATCTTCAACGCCTATCGCGAGAGCTGCATTCTCATATTTTTTATTAAGCGTGTGCATCTGTGCTTGAGCTGCAGGAGCTTCGGGGTCCACAAGTGGAAGGAGATCCGTTTCCAATGGGTCCTCTGCCACTCGGGGCGGGTGAGAGGTACCAGTGTCAATTGTGGCCAATGGGGATGAGCGTTAGGTTTTGCCGGAATTCTGCTCAATGCTGGCGAGAGTCATGATGCTCTTCGGACGTACTGCTCAAGGCGCTTCTCGCGGATAAGCCTTTCGATTATGTCTTTGAATTGATGGCAATTATTGGTATTGTGCCCGTACATGATGTGGTACCGACAGTACTTGCCCGTCTTCTTCTCATGATTAGTCGACTCCCTATTGTATGGTTTCTTGTATTGAAGCGTGTTGCACGTTTGCCGGTGGATTGTTTCCAAGTCTTCATTCAGTGGGGTGTAGATCTTGTATGTCCGGTGAGAACTGGGATTTTTGGGTTCCGTAGAAGCTTGGCCGTTGTCGCGGCCGCATTGCCTACTGCTATTCGGTCTTTGTTTGTATGGGCCTGCCCCCTTGTCCTTATCAAAAGGCTTTACTACCTGCTTCCCTTTGACGTTGTCATTTATGGCACCCGCATGTGGATTGTTGGGAAGACCGGCTCTGGAGAGTCGGTTTCGCCTCGCCTCTTCTTGACATAAGTATTGCCTAGCCTTCTCATGGAAAGCGTCGAGGCTTTTTGGCTGCTTCCGATCAATCCATGCCCCGAATTCGGAATTGGGGAGGACACCTTTGGCTAGTTGACAGAGTACGATGCAAGGATCTGGATCCTTGATCTCGGCGAGCGCGACATTGAACCGGGAGAGGTATCCTTTGAGTGACTAGGTGGGTCCTTGGTATAGGTTAGATAAGGTGAGGGCATTCTTCGGAGTCGGGATGTGCACTCTGAATTGCTTGACCAATTCTGCTGCTAATTGGCCGAAGTTGTTAATGGAATCGAGCGGGAGGCGAGAGAACCATAACAAAGCGGCTCCTGATAAGAAGATTGGGAAGCACTTGCATTTGACTGGATCATTGCCCTGGCTCGAGTCCATTTGCCATTCATATTGGTTTAAGAAGGTACAGGGGTCGGTTGTTCCATCATAGAGCGGCATCTGTGGCATGCTGAAGCGGCGTGGCCATTCAGCTTCATTTACCCTCCTGGTGAAGGGGTTGCGCCTAATGTGCGCTTCCCATGGATCATGCATGTTTCCTCGCCTCTCCGTCATGATCCTTCGGACCATATCGGGAAGGTAAGTTGGATGGGGGTCCGCCATTGGGACCTATGGGTTTTGGCGAGGTTCCGAAGTTCGGGTGCGAGGACGTCTTCTATGGTGGATGTCTAGATCGTCTTCCTCCATGTCCTCGACATCTATAATCGAGTCTTGGTAATGAGCGGGTTGATGCAGGGTCGAGGGACCCGAAGTAGGAGAGTGGAGGTTCGAGGCTGGGGTGAGGGAGTTTCGAACCCCTTGAGGCTCGAGGCTTCGAACCCGCGGGATTTCGAGGTTTCGAACCCCGTGGGATTCGTGCTTCGAATCCAGTAGGGTTCGAGCTTTGAACCTTGTGGGGTTCGAGCTTTCGAACCCCATGGGAGGCTCGAGGCTGAGGCGAGGGGTTCTGAGCTCGAAGTCCCAGGAGAGTGGATCGAGGCTATCCTCTTCTTCACCGGGTGGAAGGAGCGTTGACTTGGTCAACGATGTCCGAGGAGTCCGGAAATATCCGAGGGTGGTGTAATGTTCGAGGGTAAACCTCCTTCGTTGGTGCGGGTCCCTCGACTCGAAAGAGGGAGTTTCCGATGTTGGTGGTCGAGGTCGGGTATTGTTCCGAGCTAATGGTAGTCGAGCGACGTTGCGCTGACTTTCTTGGAGTTGCCGCATAAGGTCGATGTTATTCCTTAGCGCTTTGTTAAGCTCGATCGCCGTGTTCTCGTACCTTTCATTAAGCGTACGGATTTGTGCTTGGGTAACGGGCGCTTCGGGGTCCCTAACTGGAGGTTCATTTTCATTGGTTGCCGGGATATTTGCCGGTGGAGGTGGATTAGATGGACCGGCCTCGGCAGCGGCTGATAAGCCGATTATCACGTTCTTTGACTTTTTTACCATCGTAAGCGGGCCTGATGGCAGGTTAGGCGAGGAACGTTAAGCTCTTCGAAGTCAAGATGGTAAGGTGCAAGAAAGATGCAATGTCCGAGTTTTCTCAGTGAAAGCACCAAATGTTGACGACCAAAATGTCGCAAACACCAAAGATTCCGTATTACTAGGAATTAATAATATGGTCGCATAGACAAGACATATTATATAACATGAAATAAAATATAAGCGGTAAATGACACAAGAGATTTATAGTGGTTCGGCTTTAGTGAAGGCCTACGTCCACTTTGAAGAGGTGTAGAGATTTTGTTAATCACTTTGAAAGATTACAAGGTTGAGATCCTCTCATTACATATGTGGATTATTATGCAAAATAGTCATATTTGCAAGAAATAATAAAGTGGACAATTTTGCCCTTCTTCTTCCTCAAAGAGGAGATGCCATTAATGAAGCTCTATAGAGGTCTCAAGGTCCAAGAATCTCCCCCTTTTGAAGTGTGAAGTAGTGGCATATTTATAGGAAGTGGTTAGGTAGGGGTTAGGTAGGAGTAGGTAGAAATGGGGACCATCTACAGGAAATTCACGCCTCCTCCCTTCGGCCTCGGAATATTCGTACCTGGGGAGGTACGAAATTTCGCACCTTGGCAGGGTGCGAAGTATGCTTGGTGAGGGCCGTTGGTCGAGGCATGTAGGTTCTTTTGGGGCGTCGAAGCTCCTCAACATGGAGTGAAGGAATCCACCATTTTGCTGGTCCAAAGTGAAGGAATATGAGATTCCGGCATGGAGAAAATCGGATGAATCGGGCGGTGCCCACGGAATTTTAACCTAATCCTGTCTCGCTAAAGGCCGGAACCAAACCGAGATGGCCGTAATTTCGGGGTTTCAGCCGAAACCTCAAACCATAGTTGGAACCGGGAAAAATGAATGAATTTCAGCTTTTTTAACTATACTGTATTAGTGTTGGGAATGTCTAGTCCAATTGATTTAATATCAATTCTGAAATTCTTTTAAATGAAATCTTAATGTATTGATTTTATGGAATTATGAATTTACATTTAATTTAAATTTCAAGTATATTCAGGTATACACATCTGTATCCTGCACATGCAACATGTAAATGATGTACGTAGTTACGTGGATGTATATGGGTGCTGCAATTACATTCTCTCTTTATGCACATTGATTGTCTAAAACATTGTTTAAAAATTATCAATAAATGACAATTTGATTTTTTTTTTAAATTAGATTGTTTTGACTAAGTTAGTAGTTTTGAGATTTATAAACTTTTCCCTTTGATGTATAATTGTCTACTTGGTATATCCATTTAAAACACATCTTGATATGTAACTTGTAATACTATTATTGTTGATGACCAATAATGTCGCAAACACCAAAGATTCCGTATTACTAGGAATTAATAATATGGTCGCATAGACAAGACATATTATATAACATGAAATAAAATATAAGCGGTAAATGACACAAGAGATTTACAGTGGTTCGGCCTTAGTGAATGCCTACGTCCACTAAGAGGTGTAGATATTTTATTAATCACTTTGAAAGATTACAAGGTTGAGATCCTCTCATTACATATGTGGACTATTATGCAAAATAGTCATATTTGCAAGAAATAATAAAGTGGACAATTTTGCCCTTCTTCTTCCCCAAAGAGGAGATGTCATTAATGAAGCTCTATAGAGGTCTCAAGGTCCAACAATCTCCCCCTTTTGAAGTGTGCAGTAGTGGGGTATTTATAGGAAGTGGTTAGGTAGGGGTTAGGTAGGAGTAGGTAGAAATGGAGACCATCTACAGGAAATTCGCGCCTCCTCCCTTCGGCCTCGGAAAATTCGTACCTGGGGAGGTACGAAATTTTGCACCTCCCAGGTGCAAAATTTCGTACCTCCCAGGTACGAAATTTCGTACCTTTGAGGTACGAAATTTCGCACCTTCAAGGTATGAAATTTCGTACCTCAGGGGTACGAAATTTCGCACCTTTCAAGGTACGAAATTTCGTACATAGGAGGTACGAAATTCGCACCTTGGCAGGGTGCGAAGTATGCTTGGCGAGGGCCGTTGGTCGAGGCATGTAGGTTCTTTTGGGGGCGTCGAAGCTCCTCAACATGGAGTGAAGGAATCCACCATTTTGCTGGTCCGAAGTGAAGGAATCTGAGCTTCTGGCATGTAGAAAATCGGATGAATCGGGCGGTATCGCCGCTGGGACTGTGGGGCCGGCACGGCTCGCCTTTGACTCGGATGCGGACGGATACTGATGGAGGTTGCGTCCAAGGGATGTGGCATCCTGCTAGTGGCCAGACTCGAGTCTTCAGATATTGGTCCTCGGATGGTATTGGCGACACCTCCGGGCTGTAGTATCACGCTATATGTTGAGTCGAGCGTGTCTTGAGTACTTTTGGTGACCGGACCAAAAGGTCGGTTAACAATTATATATATATATATATTAAATTTCAAAATGATTCCTATGATATTTTAATGAAAGGAAGACATGGACAATGAAAAATTTAGAAAAAAAGGTTTGAGAATAATAATTTTTTTCTTTGGTTGAAGGACAATGCTAATTATTACTAGCATTTTGTATAACATAGAATTGAATATAACACTAGTTATAATTAGCATTTTGTCATGTAAAAATATAAAATCTCTCCTCAAATCATAGAAATTTGATGTTATGAAATTTAGTTCATATTCATTATGGTACACTTGCGGACTATTCCTTATATACACATATGTTTATACACACATTCATGTAGCTACTGCTATTTTTTAAACATAAAATAAAATACAAACGTAACACAAAAAGATTCGAATCATTGAATTTACTTCATTGCCTTTGTATGAAAGGTAAAATCAAAGAATGATCCAATTATGGAGATTCATTATATCTTCAATTGTGTTATATACTAATAATTTTTCCATACATAAGCACACTTCACTTTGCTAAAACATGCATTTTTGAAAACATATGATGACAGAAAACATGTATGAGTGGTTGAGCCATGACAATTAAAGATTTAAGGTTTTGATGGTTCATCCGGTCAAACCATTGAAATCTTTGTTGGGATTTTGTGCGCAGCGGAAGTTTGATAAAACACCCCAAAAACATGATATTTTTTCACTCAATCACTTGAAGATGAATGTGATTGAAAAATAAACAATAGCACAAACAATAACGAAAATACGAACAAACGATATTCCACCCAACCACCCTATTTATTGATTCACCAATAAAAAATTGTTTACAACCGATCTCAACAATCGTTACAAACATGCACAACTTGAACCAATAACCTTATTGAGAAATAGGTAGAGAATATCTAATGGCTAAACAATTTGAGGAGAAAAACAATGAAGAACAATGACAAATTTTCCACACCTAATGAAGAAGTCAATTAGGCCTTTTATATAGTGAATTGCTTTATACCCAAGTTTTCTTAACACCCAAATTATCTTCATGTATGTCAAAAAACTATTTGAATAAGCACCAAATAATCCTTGCCTTAAATATCCTACAATATTGCAACAAATCTCTCCACAAAATTTGCATAGATAATTTGATGCCCACAATTGTGATTTTCGTATCGCAAATTTCAACACTCTTAATTTCTTTTTTAGAAATTTCACATTAACTGCTGGCTACATGCAAAAATAATTCAATAATAATGTTATGCAATAAGCTATAAATGGTTTTAAGGTATGAAATCAAAGCTGTGTAATATTGTAGTGTGCACAGTTGCATCAACACAACTACAACTGCGTATACAGTAGAGCAAAGTGCTATGATAGAAGGATAGAAATTTAATGATGACAAGCTTATTGAACCTTGTAGTAGTATTAGATGGATTTGCAGCAATGAAGAACAAAGTAATAAAGTTTGTAGTTTAGATTTAGTTACGATTATGAATTTTAAATATAGTTTTCTTCTTTTTCAAAGCTTTAAAAAAATATCATGAAAGAGAAGAATATGATGGGAAAATTGAGGAAAACAAAGGACTACAGTTCAACCTAATACAACTTATGGTTGAACCGTTGTTTTAAAAGTTGGATTATGATTCATACATCATCGAATTCATGTTGAGTTTCAGACCGTGTTGATTGAAAGTACAAAGTTATTGAAAGTCTAATTAAGCATGTTTGTATCATGGAAAAGCTATTCAAAGCAACAACGTCTAGCATAAATGTTATTTATGACTTAAAATACATAACACAATATAAATCAAACTTGACTTTAACCTCTCCAGTGTTATTTATGACTTTAAAGTAGCAAGGTTTTCGAATACTTAACAGTGGACCAAAGAGTTGAATACTGAGTTGTCAAAAGAATTAATATTCAGATTTTTTTTTTGATTTAGCCCACTTTTGAAAACCTATTCCAAAAATAACCTGCTTTGAAAACTAATTACAAGTGTAGCCTCTAGCCTGTTTTGACCAATTCAGCGCTGACTTGACCAAAACGTACTGGCGCAATCTCAAATTGCGCCAGTACAGTGGAAAAAATAAAATTTGTATGGGCATAATTTGAAATTGCGCCAACACAAATTAAAAATAATAACTGCACTAGCGCATTTTGAAATTGTGCTAGTACAAAATCAAACAGCTGTTGCCTTAGCACGGAGATCAATCACATATTTGCATATAGATATTAATGGAATCCCCTAAACTTTAATCTAACGCTTGTTTTTTTGGTAGTTGGCCAATTCTTCCATGTGAATTCAACTTTTGCTAAACTGCATTCATACTTCCTAATTTGCCACTTTATTTTGTTAACGTATGGTTCAGTTGCATTTGCCTTACGTGTATAAAGCATGTTCATGATATTGAAGACGTCTGCGAACATGATGTCGTGATATAATAAGAGGTTACTCGTTTTAAAGGCAAAATATTACTCAGCGCAACTATGGAATTTGATGTTCCTCTATTTTCTTTTCATTTTTGTGCTAACGCAATTTCTAATTACGCCCCTATAAAATTTATTTTTTTCCATTGTACTGACGCAATTTGAGATTGCGTCTGTATGTTTGGCTAACTCAGCGCTGAGTTGGTCAAAGCCAGGCTAAATTGTAATTAGTTTGAAACTAGGATGTATTTGTAATAAGTTTCCACTGTATAGAGATTGATTACTTCTTCAATGGTTGTTGTCTCAAGCATAAACTGTTTACTATTAGTGCCTGGTTACATCAACTGTTGATGTCACTTAGGTTGTCTATACCCACTGTATGGTTAATTCAGTTTTTTTTCTGGAATACAATAGAGTGTCTAATATGGTGCATTTAGGAACATTATCTTTTAGCAATAGAGGAAGTACGTTGAGTTATGATATGAAATACCTTGTAGGCTTTTGTTCTTATTGTTGGAACCGGGCTGAATGAATGAATTTCAGCTTTTTTAATTATACTGTACTTGTGTTGGGCATGTTTAGTCCAATTGATTTAAGATCAATTCTAAAATTCTTTTAAACGAAATATTAATCTATTGGTTTTATTGAATTATGAATTTACTTTTAATTTAAATTTCGAGTATATTCTGGTATACTCATTTGTATCCTACACATGCAACATGAAAATGATGTACGTAGTTTCATGGAAGTATATGGGTGCTGCAATTTACAACATAACAAACACATTCGCTCTTTATACACATTGATTGTCTAAAACATTATTTAAAAATTATCAATTTTTTTTTTAAATTAGACTGTTTTGAGTCTAAGTTAGTAGTTTTGAGATTTAAAAACTTTTACCTTTGATGTATAATTGTCTACTTGGTATAACCATTTGAAACACATCTTGATCTGTAATTTGTAATAATATGTACATATATATGAATATTAAATTTAAAAATGATTCCTATGATATTTTATTGAAAGAAAGACATGCACAATGAAAAATTTAGAAAAAAATAGGTTTGAGAATAAGTAAATTTTTTTCTTTGGTTGAAGGACAATGATAATTATTACTACCATTTTGTATAACATAGAACTGAATATAATATCATTTATAATTAGCATTTTGTCATGTAAATGTTAAAAAAAAATACTGGGGAAGTAGACGAGTGCACTCCATAAGAAGTCGTGGTGCTTGAACGACTTAAAATAAAACTTAATATAACATAAATGGTTGACAATCGGCATATGATAGTTGTTACAGAATGTGAGTTAAGGATCTTAAGACAAAACTAACACTAGAGAGGAGGTGAATAGTGTTAATAAGGAATTTATAAAGAGATATTTATAAAGTATATAAACAAAAAGGTTATATGAAAACTTAGAGTTTAAATAAGAATATTTGAAATTGTAATCAAATATAAACTTAGTAATATATATATATATATATATGATTTAATACAACTATAAAAATAAGAACACTTATAAATTAGGAAATATATTTGAAATCATAAGTTTAAAATCCTTGGATGATTAAAAATCATTTTGAGAGAATTTTGAAATCAATTTGAAAATAGTTTGAAATCAATTTGTAAATAGTTTGAAATCAATTTTGAAAAGAGATAATTTGAAAACAGAGTTTGAAATTTGAAAATCAGAATTTGAACCTGGAGTGCTATTTAGAGTCTTACATATAAACTAGATTTAATTATTATATTTTTCTTGAACTCTAGAAATCTTGATAACTTGATAACTCTTGAGTCTTGAATCGCTTTTGAATCCTGAATCTCTTAGAACTCTAAAACCGTACAATCTTTAGTATTTAAGTCCTGTACACAAACCCTGCATATATACGTATATATACTCTAGATAGAGATGTTAGTATATATTTTATAATCATCAATTAATAATGATAATTGAAATAAGGTTGTTGTCATCAAAACTCCCTTCTCCGACAATCTCCCCCTCCCCTTGTGATGATGACAACCTAGATCTATAAAATATTCATACTGGTTTATACCTATTGATACTTTTTGATATTGTCCTTCGAATACTCCCCCTTTCACTGTTAATTCTACATACTCCCCCTTAAACTAGTCCTTATTTTTTAATTTCTCCCCCTTTGTCATCAACAAAAAGAACATCTAAATATACTCCCCCTAAATCTACACTATAAATAACTATCCTATATATCTATCTATCTATTCTAATGTTACAATACTTAATTCTATACTAAAGTACTTAATATACATGACTCCCCCTAAATTCATGCCTATATAATATCCTAATTCTAAAAGTATAAACAAATCCAACAATCCAAGTATTATAATCAATATTTACAAATATTTCAATCCATACATATACAAGTTTCAAATCCAATCCAAACAATATTTTCAAGCAAATCAAATCAAATCAAACAAATCAAATCATACCAACCAAATCAAATAAAATTTAAACAACTCTTGGAACTTCCACCCATCAGTCTCCTCCAAGGATTGGATCCTTCTTGATGTCTTCCCAATCTTTATCTTCTTTTATGGGTGATGTTTTAGAAAGATTGTTGTTTTCATTTCTGAAATGAGAAGAAATTGACCAACGAATAATATCAAAGTGTTTCTCTTGATATTCAACCATTTTCATTTGACTCAACCTGAGATGACGTTGATTATGTACTATTATAGATAGGATATTCTTGTATGAATTCAATGTTTCTTCAAGATTCTCACTCAAATTGTGAATATGATTTTCCATATTTTGATATTATAGAAAAGGAATGATTAGAGAAGAAGGAGAAAGTTTAGAATAAGTTTTTCTGGAAGAAGGAGGTATTTACAGGGTCTGGATTGTGTTGGAAATGAATAGACATTATGTAACAACCCGGATTTTCAGAACCAATTTAAAATTTTTATTTTATCTATTTTAATGGATTTTGAATATTTAAAATGATTTATTTTAGATAATAACGACTAAAAATTTATTTTAATCGAAGTTAGAATGTATAAATTTATTTTAAATATAAAACGAGCCTGAAATGGCGTGGCAGTTTGAAAATTCGATTTTGAATTTCAATTGAATGTACAGGATTCAAAATAAATCGGATTTCAGTGAAACAAGAAATATTTGAATCTGTTTAATTATATCTTTCTAATGAATGTAAAAAATAGAGATTTCATAATAGGAATTGAAAGTTATGTCCCGTTTAAAATTTAAAATAGTCACTATGGAATTTATATATATTTTATATACTATATAGCCCTTAAAAATAGCCATTTTGCAAACGACCTCCGTTTTCAACGAAACCACTTTTGTTGGATCTGGAATGTCAAATTATTGTTATATTCCAATTTTAATAATTTTTGGAATTAATATGTGAGCGCAGTGAATTTAAACGCTGATTAGCACAGAAATGTGTTTATTTTTATGCTTATATCTTATCTTTATTGTATATAAATAAATGCTACTTTGGGTATTTTGTGTGTTTTTACAGGTCATTGATTAATTGTCTCCTTCATTAAATAAAAGACCACTGATAAGAAAAAGAAGCTACTTTCCCATCTCAACAAGTTTTCAATCATAAAGGAAGCCGTAGCACATTGGTTAAGGCATGGAAATCTGTACAGAAAGACCTCGGTTCGATTCCCATCAAACTCTTTTTTTGCTGAAGAATGGAACGCGTTCACACTGCCTCCCTTGCTTTGAAGAATTTATGGATTAGTGATTTATGGTGTATATATATTCATATGTATGAATATATGATATACACTAATAAATATTTCAAGAATTGGAAGTATTCTTCATAGATAAATCAAAGGGAATCTTTCATTTTTTACTCTCCATAAAGGTGAAGATTTGATTAGATAGATGCCAATCATGATGCCAATCAATTTACCAATCAACTTCAAATCTCTTGGAAAAATGCCAATCAATTTGCCATATGACCAATCAAAAGAGGAAAGCTGCATGGAATATTTCAAGTTTATCTTATCTCTTTTATTTGTGAATATATTATTTTCAAGAGGTTGAGTCATGGCCCATTAGAGGATTAGGGTTTTTCAGTTCACCTATATAAGCACATGTATACCCATTGTAACAGGCATCTCATTTTCTGTATTCCATTACTCTAATAAAAATTCTTCTTCTTCTTCTTTTATTTTCTAGTATTTTTTTAGCAACTAGTGTCATCTACCCGATTAGATTCGGTAGTGTACTAATTGTACTTTACATTTGTTTCATTGGTGATTACTCGTTTGATTAGTTTCAACGACAATCCTAATTTTATTTTTTGGTTGTTGTTCTTATTCTGCACTTTTATTTTCTGCATTGTTGTTCTTGTTTTGCAATTTACTTTCTTTTGTGATTAATTGTTGATTAAATTCAACGATAATCTTAAGTTCGCAATTTCAATTTGTTTTTATTTCAACAAAATCTCCAGGCTTCGTCTAACTCGCCCAAGAGATTAGATAAATAATTTGATTTTAATTTACCTCCCTGTTTCGACCTGTATGTTACACACCTGTACGCTTGCAGTATTTAATTTAAAATTCGCGCTTTTCTAATTCATAGGAAAGTAACGATCAAGTTTTTGGTGCCGTTGCCGGGGAGGTAACAATTGAATTTTATTATTTATTTAATTTATGATTCATGTTAGTTTTTTTCTTTTTATTTGATTTTGTTAAAAAAAAAATCTTGCCAAAATTTCTTTTATTTCATTTTATTTTCCTATTGTTTTCTTGTACATATATATAGATAAAAATCTTGATTAGTTGATTGTGTATCACATATTGATAATATAATCTCTAAGACAAGGAAAAAAAATCGTGCCCCTTTTTCTTTTAATTTTCCTTCGTTTTATTTTCATTTATTTCTTTCTTTTTTTTGTTTGCATTTCTTCCAATCTAATTCCTTCTTCAAAAAGAAAAAAATATATATACAAAAAAGAAACTTGCTAATTTTTCTTCAATTTCTTTCCATCATTCTACCACCTCGCTGATTTTCACAATTTTCTTTTCCCTTTCCTTTTCTTTTTATTTGTTTCCATCTTTTGTCTACAACTTTCCAAAAAAAGACTTTTGCAATTTCTTCTCTGTCTACTTTGATTTCTTTCTTATTTTTGTCTGCTTTTATTTCTTTCCTCAATTCCTTCTACCCTTCCTCTCTGCTCAAAAAACCTTGCTTTTTTCTCTTATTTCCTTCCTCTTTTAATTTTTGTTTTTGTTTTTCCCATTCATTTCTTTCCCTTTCTTCTTGTTCAAATTTTCATAAAAAAAACTTGCATTTTATTTATTTATTTCTTTCCAATTGCATTTCTCATTCACCTCCTACAATCTCTCTTTCCATTTTTTCATTTATTTCTTTCCGGCTCTCTCCTTCATTAAAAAAAACAACTTTCAATTTTCCTTTATTATTTCCATCTTTCACTTTCTTTCCAATCATCTACATTCTTTTTCTTTTTACAAATTAAAAAAAAAGATTCCTCTTTTGCAAATTTTTTTCCTTTCTTCTTTTGTCTTTCTTGTTCTCAATACATTTGATTTCTTTTCTTCTCTTACGAATTTCCTTTCTTTTCAAAAAAAAAAAAAATTCCACTTTTGATTTCTTTCCTCTTTATTCCTCCTTTCCAATTTTCAATACAATTACTTCTCATTCTTCTTTTACAAGTTCAAAAAAAAATTCTTGCCATTTTTCTTTTATTTCTTCCCTGTTCTCAACTTCTTTCTCCTTTCTTTCGTTTGTTTCCCCTCTTACTAATATCTCGCATCCTTTCTTCTTTTACAATTTGCTGAAGAAAAAATTCCTTACATGAATTTCTCTTCTCTGCCTTATAATTAATTTTCTTTCCTTTCTCCATTTATTTCTTTCCCTTTTCAAGTTTTTCCTTTTTCATTTTTTTTTTGTCTCTTCTAATTTTACAACAATAAACAAAAGAAAAAAAATTCTTTCTGTTTTTGTCTTCTCTTTTTTTGCTTTTCATTCTCAATTTCTTTTCCAAATCTTTTACAATTACTTTCCTTTCTTCCTTTACAATTCTCTTTCTTTCCTGAAATCTCTCTTCCCATTTTTTTGTCATTTGTTTCTTTCCTATTTGTCCACTTTTTCAACAATGATAAAAAAAGGGGGAGGTCATAAAAAGATTCTTTTTTTTTCAATTATTTTTCCCTGCTTCATTTCTTCCCTCTGATCAAACACCCCTCCCTCTCACATAATCTCATTTCACCATAGTTTTTTTTCAATCAACACTTCAGCACCATCTTTTACAAAAAGTTAGTTTTTTTGTTAATTTCTTTTTCTTGTGCTTTTTTTGTTATTCAATTCATTCAAAAAAAAACCAAAAAAAAAAAAAAAAGAGTTTCGAACTAAGGACAAGGTGACTGGAGTTCAAGAAACAAATCAAGATTTCAGAAATCAAAAGAAAATGCAAATAGTGAGATTTCAATCATTGACGCTACTCATTTTTTCTGGATGGACAGCCATGCCCCACTGTAATAATTTCTGAACTCTACAGGTGCTCTACTGCAAAGAAAAATATAGACATTGCTTGTAAAAAAATTCTGCAGGGGCAGCGGCTTGCTTGTACAATTTTTATTTTTGTAATTATTCTTGTGTGACTGTTGTGTTGCCTGAAATTTCTACATTGATTTGGTGAGGAACGAATTTCCATAATTATAAGCATCACTCTTATCGCTTTTCAAGAATAAAATATGATTTGATTTTCAAAATATTTAACTGCTAGAGTGTATTTTATGAAATTGATTGTCTCAACGGTTTGATCGCGGATATATATTAGTTCAATTTATTGAACTTCTAGCAAAAGAGGTTGCATACTACCCGTAAAACATTGGTCGTATCCCTTAGTATTTATACTATACGTGAACGGCCATAAGACCCTCTTCCCCCTTCAAATCGAGATTATCAACTAATAAAATATATTTGAGTACGTTATTTATTTTGTACTAATAGCTACATGTGTCAAATTTAAGTTTTGTATTTTCCAAATTTAATAATGATGATTGAGAAAAGTCTTAGCCACCACAATTCTTCTAGGGATTTGGAGATTGATAAAATTAGCACGATTCAGACCACAGTTGATGAAACTTTTATTGACACTTCTGAAGCCTTGAAAATGTGTTTTAACCATTTCAACTCTGATTTTGATGAGCTCGAATACATTTTTGAATTAAATGAACTTCTTGACCCAAAACCTATGTCATCTGAATCTAACCAAGGAACATTGACCAATGTCATACATGAACTTCCTAAGTTAGACCTCAAACCCCTGCCACAAGACTTTAAGTATGATCACTTGGACTTTTCGAAAAATTCTCCCATAATCTTGGCCTATGATCTTAACGAGGACCAAGAAGAAAAACCTGAGAAAATTTTACGGGATAATTTGCATCTTAATTATATAAATCATTGGCACGACAACATTTTCATAAGAAAGATTTTGATTTCGGAATTTATTGACATGCCTCTTGTACTTCAAAAACCAGATAGGAAATCATCATACATCATTTTCGATAGAGGCAAGTGTAGGGGAAAAAGAAAATATCATTTTTCACATAACACTCATCACCGTTATAGATTTCATTTTGTTTATGATTGGCATTCACATATAGTGGCTAGACTGCATTTCATTCTTCAAATAATTTTGCATCTCATTCACCTTTGTGTACGATCTTTCAAATTTAGGAAACGTTCACAGTGTGGACACTGTTTAGTTCTAGTGTATTTCATTCATTTTTCATTTTTCTTTCTTTTCATTTTCAGCCATTTAAATAGGACCATCATGCATTTTAGACTGTACTAACATGCCATTTTTTTTTGAAACATGACTCATTTTAGTTTGATGCAACAAAATAAGTTAACAATTATTAGTCAGTTGATAGTATTTTTTCTCTCAACTTAGATCGAATAAGAAATATAATGAAAAGTTTAATTTTGAGGGATAATAGTGTAACCGGTACATATGGAGATTCTTAGGTGATGGCCATGAAATCTATTCTGTATTGTAGACTTGTTTAAATAAGTGGAGGACTTAAAATACTTATATTGGCTTTTCGAATCTTTAAAACTAAGTTCTGTTAAATTGAATTCGCATAAATCTCTTTTGTGCTTATAAATTCAATAATAATAATAGTAATCCAAGGGTATCCAACATTGCTTGTATAAATAGCGTTGGTGTGCAAACCCGCCAAGCTCTATCCGACATGTTGTTGACAAAGTCAGCGTTGGGATATCTTGGTCTCATTTTATGAGATTGGACACCCAAGGATTACCGATACGTTGTTGACAAAGTCAAAGTCGGCCTGCACAATCCGCTAAGCTCTTTACCCACTCTCCGTTAGTCCGCGAGGCAGTGCAAGGGTGGTAAACCTTGGTCTTCTAAGTTAGGTGTATGTACTTAATCATAAATTTCAAAATTTTATAGAATAAAGAATAAGCGATGATGCCCAAACACTTCTTGACCTTATTGATTTGACTAGCCATACATGAGAAAATAATAATACCACTTTACAAACTATGCCAAGCAAACTAAGAATTTATTTCATGGCTGCACTATGTTATCGACCGAACTAACTGGCCAAACTGGAATTTAACATTTGATATTGAAAATTTGTGACAAGTTGAGGTATCTAAAATAAAATCAACTGATTAGAAATTATTTACTTAATTTGTTGTACCACTTTCCTGAAATAAGTCGTGTTTTCATTTTTCGTTTTTATTTGCATATGTCCATTGCATTCATGTAGTTTCATTAGAATCATAGCATACTGCATTTGGATTTTTTGGGTAGTATCCGCTGAAAACCCTCGCGAGACACCACTCGTCCTACTAGGGACACCTAGAGGTTTAACGGCTTGTTGCATACGCTCAATGCAATCGTGTTTCCTACGAAAGTGTGACCTATCTAGTTTAGTTTTTCATTTCTTGTTTTACTCGAGGACGAGTAAAAGATAAGTGTAGGGGTATTTGATTAGCACAGAAATGTGTTTATTTTTATGCTTATATCTTATCTTTATTGTATATAAATAAATGCTACTTTGGGTATTTTGTGTGTTTTTACAGGTCATTGATTAATTGACTCCTTCATTAAATAAAAGACCACTGATAAGAAAAAGACGCTACTTTCCCATCTCAAGAAGTTTTCAATCACAAAGGAAGCCGTAGCACATTGGTTAAGGCATGGAATCTGTACAGAAAGACCTGGGTTCGATTCCCATCAAACTCTCTTTTTGCTAAAGAATGGAACGCGTTCACACTGCCTCCCTTGCTTTGAAGAATTTATGGATTAGTGATTTATGGTGTGTGTATATATATATATATTCATATGTGAATATATGATATACACTAATAAATATTTCAAGAATTGGAAGTATTCTTCATAGATAAATCAAAGGGAATCTTTCATTTTTTACTCTCCATAAAGATGAAGATTTGATTAGATAGATGCCAATCATGATGCCAATCAATTTACCAATCAACTTCAAATCTCTTGGAAAAATGCCAATCAATTTGCCACATGACCAATCAAAAGAGGAAAGCTGCATGGAATATTTCAAGTTTATCTTATCTCTTTTATTTGTGAATATATTATTTTCAAGAGGTTGAATCATGGCCCATTAGAGGATTAGGGTTTTTCAGTTCACCTATATAAGCACATGTATACCCATTGTAACGAGCATCTCATTTTCTGTATTCCATTACTCTAATAAAAATTCTTCTTCTTCTTCTTTTATTTTCTAGTATTTTTTTAGCAACTAGTGTCATCTACCCGATTAGATTCGGTAGTGTACTAGTTGTATTTTACATTTGTTTCATTAGTGATTAGTCGTTGGATTAGTTTCAACGACAATCCTAATTTTATTTTTTTGTTGTTCTTCTTATTCTGCACTTTTATTTTCTGCATTGTTGTTCCTGTTTTGCAATTTACTTTCTTTTGTGATTAATCGTTGATTAGATTCAACGATAATCTTAAGTTCGCAATTTCAATTTGTTTTTATTTCAACAAAATCTCCTGGCTTCGTCTAACTCACCCAAGAGATTAGATAAATAATTTGATTTTAATTTACCTCCCTATGTTCGACCTGTATGCTACACACCTGTACGCTTGCAGTATTTAATTTAAAATTCGCGCTTTTCTAATTCATAGGAAAGTGACGATCAAACGCGTTTGGTACTTTCAATTTGAATTTAATTGACTGGAAATTGACCATTTTTCAAACGGTCTCCAAATTTGACGAAATTAGTTTTGTTAGGACTGTATCATCAAAACTTAGCAAGATATATTTTTCGGGAACTTTTGGAGTCAGTATGTGGCCCCGGTAAGTCAAAATGTACATTTAAATTCAATATATATTGATTTATATTTTAATTTGGTTAAAAGCTATTTGAAATAGTCGAATTGGCCTATGAAACATATCCCATTGTGTCCGAAATGAGGGTATTTAGCTAGGGGCGACAGTCGTTGGGTTCGATTTGGAGTTGGTATCAACTAACAAGTATTTTTCGAATTAAAAGAATTAAATATTATTATAAAATTATATAAATACCCCTTAAAAATTATAAACCCTAATCATTTCCTTCAGTCGCCGTCATCTCCTATCTCGATGGCTAAAATCACTCCTTGCGTCTTCCTCCCTTATCTCATCATCCACACACCAATTCTGAAATTTCCAAAAGCAATATCATTTAACTTCACGAGCTCTACATGTTGTACGGTAGTGATGGGGTTTACTTTCTCCAATCGCTGGAAATTGGGGTTGAAAGTTGCCGCCGTCGCAGCATATTTAGTGGCGCCAGGAAGGATCAATCTCGATGGGGACGCGGGTGGAGGTAGGTGATGCGTAGGCCGATGATGTGGGGCCCTCCGATTGAACTACGTTGGCCTGAAGGTCGGCGGACGGCGGTTTTTGGCAAGTCGACGAGTTCCAGTTTAGTTCAGAACAAAGGAGGTAATTAATTAAGGGTTTAATTATATTTAATTAATATCGTTAATGACCGTATTTTATTCAAAAATTAAAAATACATATCTTTTACATACGAGGTCCAAATTGTGCGAAACTAGAGCCACTGTGATCGTGGGAACGAGAGCTTCACAACAAGACTAACCGGGTCAAATTTGGAGCTTTTTAGAATTTCAGGAAAATTCAAATCCAAACAGACCTGAATTCAGAAATAAAGAATGGCGGAGTGGAAACGAAAGTGAGAACTCCTTCTCACTCTAATTATTTTACAGTTAAATATATACTAGGATGCAGACGGGGCTAAAAAGCCCCTGACACTATTTATTGTACAAACCATGGTTGTTTGTTTGGATTGTATTATGGAAATTTGGATTGTGGTTGTAAAATTGATTGTGAATAAAATATTTGAACAATAAAAATATCATTTTTATTGAATGTATGAACCATATAAAATAGTCAAGTGTTGAAATAAATATTTTATCGTTAAAAATATAATTTTTAACATATATATGAATGACATAAAATTCTCCCGAAATAAAAATAAATATTCATTTACAAATCAGACGATTTGTTTATGTACACCCATTTAACTGATATCGATTAGGACGATAAATATTACACATCACCAACTGCACAAATAATATTCAGTACTTGTTGGTTCAAACCCCACACGGGTATTGGGATGATATTTGGTATATACTAATCCCAATTGTTTAGTTATATGTCAATCGGTTGGTTGACAGACTGTTGTAAGCATTAATTATTTATATTTAATGCTTATGCGGTTGTGTAATGCACTCTGGATGATGGATGATGGTTTGTCATTATTGTTGTGTACATGTGTTGTATGAAATCCATATAAATAAATTATATGGTAATTGACTGGGTATGATTCCAATTCAAAAGGAACGAATATTTTAAAATAAGGAAATATTTTAAAATAACGAATATTTTAAAATAATATTCTGTAAAGGATTAAAATTTGATTTTGATGTCTGATTTGGGATGGACACGAAAATATTGAAATATGTGAAGTCGTGTTGATTAGATTTGCGTCATTTTAACGCGAACGATATTTATATCGATTTATTCATTTTTATAATGAATATCGAAAAGGAAGTGATATTAAAATCTAATGTTTTGAAAATATTATCATTTTAAATATTATAATGATAAGGAGTATTCAATTTTGGTTTAAAAGTGAAAATGAAGTGGAAATCAGTTTAAAACGAATTTATAAAATACGTTTTAAATGGAAATCGACAAAATATATATATTATATATATATCTAATGGCCTGAATAGAACGCGCCGCGCCGCGACCGTTCGCGAATTTCGACCATTGGCTTTGAACTGACATTACGGGACATACAAACGTCGGATTCTCCTAAAACCAGAACTGTTGGGTTCGTATCGAAAAGAGTTTTTCAACGAACATAAGAGATTTGAAATCTAACGGTTGGATAGGGAATTATGTCCAAATCAAATTTGGAAAAGTTCGTTGTAAATGCAGTTCGATGACCGTTTATGGAAATCGACTGAAAGGGCCTTAATAAAATTATTAAAAATATTAATAATTTGTGTAAAATCATAGTAAATGATTTGGAAAGAATTAGGATGAAAATTTCCATTTTTGAAAAAATAAAAATATATTTATATCAAAATGAACTAGTTATTAACTAGATTTGAAATCTAATAATTTTTAAATAAATAAATTGGATAGGGAAATGGTTTTAATTTAACTAGGATTTTCCAATGTATGAATTGGAATAGATTTGGAATGGAAATAATCTTCGAAATATTTCGATATTGGATTCCGTTGCTATACGGATATTGTTATGGGAATTTGGAAGATACATATATCGTTATTCCCAATAAGATATCCATTAGTTTCAGAATTTAAGCAGATATAATTTCTATTCAGGGCCTTGTATTTAATATTAAATTGGATTTTGGGTTTGTCGTGAATGGTGTCTTCATTAACACTGTTCTTAAACCCAGTTGAGAAAAGAATAAATCTTTTAATTAAGATATAGAGAAGTATATCAATTAATTAACATTTAACTGGAATTGAAATGAAAGTTGATTGTGGGTTTGTCATGAACTGTGTTTTAAATGACATTCGTTCTTTAACTCAAATTAACAGTGAAATGTGACTTGGAACTTATGAATATTTGAATAAAAGATTATTCTGGATTGTAATGAGGTGTATGTTGTGCTTTTATAGCACTTGATTATAAGATACGCGAGTTGTTCGAAAAGACCGGGTTTATGCCCATTCTGAATAACTTATTCGATGATAAAGACGGTGATTGAAGACCAGAGATCTTCACATCATTTGGATGATTACTGATGTCTTGATCGGGCTGTACACCCGAGACAAGGTAATAAGTGGTGATCGTCCAGACGTACTTGGAGATCGACCGGATATGCGAGGGCCTTTCTCCTGTATTGGATATATGGGACGAGGAATAAGGTGCCTCCGGTTTCGTTCAGACCCAAAACGAACAAGTAAATGGATGTGTGTCTGACATTGGATTTTATTTTGTGTTGATTGATTTCTACTAAATATATATCTGTTTGGTGGCGGAGAATTTATTCTCTTGCTTAACACCCTTCTATGAGACGTACGAGCTTAAAGGTTATATATAGATAGACATCAGTCGCATGGCCTGAATTGTTAGTGTGGAATGCTGAGATGCAAATGATCAAGGCTTCTATTGAAAAGCAGAGTCTTGTGGTTGATGATCAAAGCACGACTTTAAATAGCATAGATTTGTATATAGCGTTAATTTGCGAGCCTCACACCCTGGTATGAACCAGAAATGGGAGAGGACTGCAGGGAGAACTTGCGTTTCTTTCTAGCTAGGAGTGGTGTCATGGTATGGAGCCCAGACATTTTTACTTATGTGGATGTTGGAAAGGGAGGTACCTCGGATATATCGGTCACTACGGGGCCGATGGATGTAAATGGTCGACATACTGACAAGACTTACGCCCCATAGGGCGGGGAAACGTATTGTTCAGGAATTACTAATCCACTTATGTAAGCGTGGACCGGCCCTTTAGATCCAAGGTGCAGTGTACATGGTAGGCTAGATTGTCTCGAATTCAGTAAGGACGATCCCTTGCCTTGGTTCATAGATGGAATCCAATTTCTAATACGTGACATTTTTGGTTTGAATTGCTAGCATGGCGACATAGTAACATGGGATACTATGCCATCTATGATTGATACATTTATATTTGAAGTTGCTTTATACACTTTACACTTATAATAGTATCAAAATGATTTGTTTTAAATGTACCAAGCTTGTTTGGCTATTATAAGGGAAAACTCTATCCTCTGGCTTGTGTGGCATTGTGTGATGGGACCTGAGTCTTGTAATAGCTTCGTTTTTCCAAAAAGCATTGCGCTGTCTGTTTTATGCACTGGTATTCTTGGCAGAAAACCCGTTTCATGTTATACGGCGTGGTCCCTTGATTTACTCTATTTTAAAGTAAAGTTTTAATAACTGTTTTAGTTCTCACACCAGTCTCATGACTGACCTGAAGTTTATTGTTTTAACCTAAACTCTGGGTGCCCCTATTTTCGACACGGGCAGCTAGTAATTTTGGTTTTGCAGATTTACCTTTATAGGATCCTGGTTTACAACTGGAGCTATACCCGGAAAGCTCTGTATCCGTGTATTTCTTTCAGTTATGTTAGTTGTTGTATTTCCGCTACGCATTGTATTTATACATTTTATTTCCGTTGCTATGTACTTTATCTCTGATATTTTTCTTATGTATATTATTTATTCATACTCTGTTATATTCTTGTATTCTGATGCAATCGTTGTAATAGCAATGAAATGTTCTATTGTTTGTGTTCTGATTTGTCATATTCTCAACGAAATTCGGGCTTTCCCGTAAAGGGGATTTCCGGTCATCTTAGTTTGGTATCAGAGCTTTGGTTTACAGAGCTCGAGAACAAGACACATTAGAACCTAATGAAAGAATTCATCAGAGATTGGATTAGTAATATCCAATAAGAATGACTCGTTAGAGATGGGATCAGTAGTATCCTAGAATGAGTTAGAAGAGTATTATTCATTAAAAACAAATTTAGTTTTGAAAATTTCATCTTAATATACGTATTTTAATATATTATTTTAAACTGATTTGGACAATCGAGTATATGAAGATTATATACGCCTAGCTAGCGTGTATTCGAAGTCTCAAATATACTGGATAGATATAGAATCACACTCTAATCGCCCGGAGATGACACTGATGATAGTACGTACATTATCAGTATCTATGTTCGAGTTTCGAAAGTGTGATATCTATATATTTCCAATTGACTGGTGTGAGAACCAAAATTAGATAGGGTTATTGTTGTGATTTGGCACTAAAAATATGATTTTTAAGTATATATAGAAAGATATATGTTTGAAAAGCTATTCAACTAATTGATTGTTGGTTGTGAGGTTTGATTATTAGTTTAACTAATAAAAATATTAGAATGATAAATATTGAAACCAATAAGAGAATAAAAGGTAAATTTAGCCAAATCGAATCAAATTTTGAACTGAATTGAAAATTTGATTGGAATTGTATATATGTACATATATATGTGTGAACAGGTCATAACATGGAAGCTAAGAAGAGGAATAAAATTGTATGCATTAAAAATAGGTACATGTTTACTATTTTCTTGGGTTTTGATGATTTTATGAGCCGATTGGCTAGCCGCTTGACTTTTTCGTTTTCTTTTGGATTGATGAGGGGCCTGTGAGGCAAGTTGCGGTTTTAAAGGTCTTCCCGTACAAAGGAGGTTATGGCAAAAATTTTCGAAAATTTAGGACGTTAGCCAAATTTTTGAGAAATTAGAAAATTCTTAGAAACTGAAAAGTTGAAGAATGAAAGCCAGAATGAAAGTTAAGTTGGTTGGTTAAACAACTTTCAGCTCCGTTCCTTTTCGAGGACGAAAAGATTTTAAGTGGGGGAGATTGTAACAACCCGAATTTTCAGAACCAAATTAAAAATTTTATTTTAGCTATTTCAATGGATTTTGAATATTTAAAATGATTTATTTTAGATAATAATGACTAAAACTTTATTTTAATCGAAGTTAGAATGTATAAATTTATTTTAATTATTAACCGAGCCTGAAATGGCATGGCAGTTTGAAAATTCGATTTTAAATTTCAATTGAATGTACAAGATTCAAAATAAATCGGATTTCAGTGAAACAAGAAATATTTGAATCTGTTTAATTATACATTTCTAATGAATGTGAAAAATAGACATTTCATAATAGGAATTGAAAGTTATATCCAGTTTAAAATTTAAAATAGTCGCTATGGAATATATATATATTTTATATAATATATAACCTTTTAAAATAGACATTTTGCAAATGACATCCGTTTTCGATGAAACCACTTTTGTTGGATTCGGAATGCCAAATTATTGTTATATTCCAATTTTCATAATTTTTGGAATTAATATTTGAGCGTAGTGAATTTAAACGTGTTTGGTACTTCAGTTTGAATTTAATCGACTGGAAATTGACCAATTTTCAAACTGTCTCTAAATTCGATGAAATTAATTTTGCTAGGACTGTATCGTCAAAACATAGCTTGATTTATTTTTCAGAAATTTTTGGAGTCAGTATGTGGCCCCGGTAAATCAAAATGTATATTTAAATTCAATATATATATATATTGATTTATATTTTAATTTTGATAATTTTTTTTCGAAACAGTCGAATTGGCTTACGAAACATATCTCATTGTGTCCGTAATGGGGGTATTTAGCTAGGGGCGATAGTCATTGGGTTCGATTTGGAGTTGGTATCAACAAACAAGTATTTTTCGAATTAAAAGAATTAAATATTATTATAAAATTATATCAATACCCGGTAAAAATTATAAACCCCAATCATTTCCTTCAGCCACCGTCATCACCTATCTCGATGGCTAAAATCTCTCCTTGTGTCTTCCTCCCTTACCTTGTCATCCACACACCAATTCTGAAATTTCCAAAAGCAATATCGTTTAACTTCACGACCTCTACATGCTGTACAGTAGTGATGGGGTTTACTTTCTCCAATCGCCGGAAATTGGGGCTGAAAGTTACCGTCGTCGCAGCAGATTTGGTGGCGCCAAGGGGGATCGATCTCGATGGGGTTGGAGGTAGGTGATGCATAGGCCGACGATGTGGGGCCCTCCGATCGAGCTCCGGTGGCCTGAAGGTCGGTGGACGGCGATTTTCGGCAAATCGACGGGTTCCAGTTTAGTTCAGAACGAAGGAGGTAATTAATTAAGGTTTTAATCGTATTTAATTAATATCGTTAATGACCGTATTTTATTCAAAAATTAAAAATACATATCTTTACGAGGTCCAAATCACGCGAAACTGGGGTAGTTGTGATCGTGGGAACGAGAGCTTCACAACAGGACTAACCGGGTCAAATTTGGAGGTTGTTAGAATTTCAGGCAAATTCAAATCCAAACAGAACTGAAATTCAGAAATAAAGAATTGCTGATTGGAAACGAAAGTGAGAACTCCTTCTCACTCTAATTATTTTACAGTTAAATATATACTAGGATGCAGACGGGGCTTAAAAGCTCCCGACACTATTTATTGTACAAACCATGGTTGTTTTTTTGGATTGTATTGTGGAAATTTGGATTGTGATTGTAAAATTGATTGTGAATAAAATATTTGAACAATAAAAATATCATTTTTATTGAATGTATGAACTATATAAAATAGTCAAGTGTTGAAATAAATATTTTATCATAAAAAATATAATTTTTAACGTATATGTGAATGACATAAAATTCTCCTGATATGAAAATAAATATTCATTTACAAATCAGACGATTTGTTTATGTACACCCATTTAACTAATATTGATTGGGACGATTAATTTTACACATTGCCCAACTGCACAAATAATATTCAGTACTTGTTGGTTGAAACCCCACATAGGTATTGGGATGAGACTTGGCGTACATTAATCCCAATTGTTTAGTTATATGTCAATCGGTTGGTTGACAGAATGTTGTAAGTGTTAATTATTTATATTTAATGCTTATGCAGTTGTGTAATGCACTCGGGAAGATGGATGATGGTCAGTCATTATTGTTGTGTACATGTGTTGTATGGAATCCATATAAAAAAATTATATGGTAATTAATTGGGTCTGATTCCAATTCAAAAGGAACGAATATTTAAAGAAAAGGAAATATTTTAAGATAACGAATATTTTAAAATATTATTCTGTAAAGGATTAAAATTTGATTTTGATGTCCGACTTGGGATAGACACAAAAATATTGAAATATGTGAAGTCGTGTTGATTAGATTTGCGTCATATTAACACGAACGATATTTATATCGATTTTATTCATTTTTATAATGAATATCGAAAAGGAAGTGATTTTAAAATCTAATTTTTTGAAAATATTATCATTTTAAATATTATAATGATAAGGAGTATTCAATTTTGGTTTAAAAGTGAAAATGAAGTGGAAATCGTTTTAAAACGAATTTATAAAATACGTTTCAAATGGAAATCGACGAAATATATAATATATATATATGTATTTAATGGCCTGAATAGAACGCGTCGTGCCGCGACCGTTCTGGAATTTCGACCATTGGCTTTGAACTGACATTACGGGAGATCTGACCGTCGAATTCTCCTAAAACCAGAACCGTTGGGTTCGTGTCGAAAAGAGTTTTCCAACGAATATAAGAGATTTGAAATCTAATGGTTGGATTTGGAATTATGTCCAAATCAAATTTGAAAAAGGTCGTTGTAAATGCAGTTCGATGACCGTTTATGGAAATTGACTGAAAGGGCCTTAATAAAATTATTAAAAATATTAATAATTTGTGTAAAATCATAATAAATGATTTGGAAAGAATAGGGATGAAAAATTCTATGTTTGACAAGATAAAAATATATTTTTATCAAAATGAACTAGTTATTAACTAGATTTGAAATCCAATAATTTTTAAACAAATAAATTCGATAGGGAAATGGTTTTAATTTTACTAGGATTTTCCAATGTATGAATTGGAATGGATTTGGAATGGAAATAATCTTCGGAATATTTCGATATTTGATTCCGTGGCTATACAGATATTGTGATGGGAATTTGGAAGATACAGATATTGTTATTCCCAATACGATATCCGTTAGTTTTAGAATTTGATATTGAATATAAGCCGATATAATTTCTATTCAGAGCCTTGTATTTAATATTAAATTGGATTTTGGGTTTGTCGTGAATGATGTCTTCATTAACACTGTTCTTATACCAAGTTGAGAAAAGAATAATTCTTTTAATTAAGATTTAGAGAAGTTTACCAATTAATTAACATTTAACTAGAATTGAAATGAAAGTTGATTATGGGTTTGTCGTGAACTGTGTTTTAAATGACATTCGTTCTTTAACTCAAATTAACAGTGAAATGTAATTTGGAACTTATAAATCTTTTAATTAAGATTAATGGAAATTCTCCAAAGTAAAGTTTTCCAATTTAATATATTAAATTGGAATTGAATGGAATTCGATTTAGTAATAATCGAAGTGAGCTTCTGTGGAGGAAGACTGTTAATATATATGGAATTTAAAAGGCTTTGTCATTATTCCATTTATATTATTAGTCGAATACAGAAATTGATATCGATTATATATTGATCTGTTTTCCGTGAAGATTCTATAAATAATGGAATGTGATTTTGGGTTTATCGTGAACTGTGTTTTAAATAACAATGATTCTTTAACCCAGTTAAAGGCAGGATTACATGTCAACATTGTATTTTGACTGTATTGTTGATCTATGCTAAATAGATATCTGTTTTGTGCCGGAGATTATATTCTCTTGCTTAACACCCTTCTCTGAGACATACGATCTTAGAGGTTATATAACAGCAGAAATCAATGGTACGGTGTAGATTGTCGATGCGGCATGTTTGTGTTTCCAAAGTTAAATAATCATTAATAATGATTTTTGGAAAGATTTAAACTAAGTGGAGTTTTAATGAATCTTTAATTAGATTGAAATGTGAATGTGATAATTTAAATTATCAAATTTGGGAAATGACCGTGAATGGAGTATCTCCAGTTTTTCTCCAAGCGATAATTAAATCTTTAATTAGATTTAGACGGGAAATGGTAATTAATTTTTACCAATAACACAGTGGAGTTAGATATGGAGTATCACCATTTTGCTCCAAGGGATGAATAGGTTGGGATTGGGATAATAAAGAAATGATTAATTTTGTATGGCTCGTTAATCCCGACTAGTTGGATAAACCTTAATTTGGTTTAGAATTGAAAAGATAATGAAATCTTTTGAAATGATTGATATCCAAAGGAAGATTAAAGAATAAATTTAAAAGAATTTATCTTTGATAAAATTAATGGGAATCTTTCCCTAAAGATATGAATATTTGAATAAAAGAATATTCTGGATTGGAATGAGGCGTATGTTGTGATTTTATAGCACTTGATTATAAGATACACGAGTTATTCGGAAAGACCGGGTTTATGCCCATTCTGAATAATTGATTCGACGATAAAGACGGTGATTGAAGACCGGAGATCTTCACATCATTTGGATGATTACTGATGTCTTGATCGGGCTGTACACCCGAGACAAGATAATAAGTGGTGATCGTCCAGACGTACTTGGAGATCAACCGGATATGTGAGGGCCTCTCTCTTGTATTGGACATATGGGACGAGAAATAAGGCGCCTCCGGTTTCGTTCAGACCCAGAATGAACTAGTGAATGGATGTGTGCTTGACATTGGATTTTATTCTGTGTTGATTGATTTCTGCAAAATATATATCTGTTTGGTGGCGGAGAATTTATTCTCTTACTTAACACTTTTCTTTGAGACGTACGAGCTTAGAGGTTATATATCGATAGACATCAGTCGCATGGCATGAATTATCATTGTGGCATGCTGTGATGCAAATGATCAAGGCTTCTGTTGAAAAGCATAATCTTGTGGTTGATGATCAAAGCACGACTTTAAATAGCATAGCTTTGTGTATAGCGTTAATTCGCGAGCCTCACACCTCGGTATGAACCAGAAACAGGAGAGGACTGTAGGGAGAACATGCATTTCTTTCTAGCTAGGAGTGGTGTCATGGTATGGAGCCCAGACATTTTTACTTATGTGGATGTTGGAAAGCGAGGTACCTCAGATATATCGGTCACTACGGGGCCGATGGATGGATAGGTCGACATACTGACCAGACTTACGCCCCATAGGGCGGGGAAACGTATTGTTCAGGAATTACTAATCCAGTAACGTAAGTGTGAACCGACCTGAAGATCCAAGGTGCAGTTGCGACTGATCCTGAGACATGGTAGGCTAGATTGTCTCGAATTCGGTAAGGACGATCCCTTGCCTTGGTTCATAGAAGGAATCCAATTTCCAATATGTGACATTTCGGTTTTAATAGCAGAACTAGTATAGCGACATAGTAGCATGGGATACTATACCGTATATGATTGATACATTTATATTTGAAGTTGTTTTATACACTTTACACTTATAATAGTATTAAAATGATTTGTTTTAAACGTACCAAGCATGTTTGGCTATTATAAGGGAAAAATCTTTCCTCCGGCTTGCGTTGTGTAACGACCCAGAAAATCTGAACCAATTTAAAAAATTTAAATTGGCTAAAATAATGGATTTTAAATATTTAAAATAAATATTTTAAATAATGGCGATGAAAACTGAGTTTGAATCGACAATTGAAAATGAATATAATTAATTATAATTATATATAGAATTGAAAATAGCGCGGTAGTTCGATAATTCGATTTCAAACTTCAATTGAATGTACCGGGTGCAAAACAATCCGGATTTTAGTGAAACCAAAAACATTAAAATCTAATTGATGATATCTTTCCAACGAATCTGACCAATCGAAATTTGATAGAGGGAATCAAAAGATATGTCCAGTTGAAAATGCTGAATAGTCGCTATGGAATTCAGGCCCTTAAAAATGGACATTTTGCAAATGACCTCGGATTTCGACGAAACCACTTTTGTTGGATCCGCAGGGTCAAGTTATTGTTAGGTTTTAAATTTCATAATTTTTCGAATCAATATGTGATCGTGGCAAAAGAAAACGCGTTTGACCAGTTTCCGTTGATTTTAATCGACTGGAAATTGGCCATTTTTCAAACGGTCTCAGAATTCGACGAAACTAGTTTTGTTAGGACCGTATCGTCAATACGAAGCTAGAAAATATTTTTCTGGAATTTTTCTAGTTAGTATGTGACCCCGGTAATTTGAAATGTACGTTTAGAATTCAATATAGTGATTTAAATGAAAATTCAAAAGGAAACTGATTGTAACGATCAAATCAGCTTGTGATACATATCCCATTGTGTTCAGAATGGGGGTTAAACGCTATGGACGACAGGCGGTGGGCCTCGTTTCGAGGTCGTGGGTAAAAGTCAACTTTATGCAATTAATTTAATTAATAAAAAAATAAAAAAATAAATAAATATAAAATAATGTCTCCCTCCCTTTTCTTCTTCCTGCCCCCCCCCCCCCGATTTCATTAAACAGAAAAAAAAAAGAGAAAAATCCCTAACTAATCGCACCCTCCCTCCTCCGTCGATCTGACGCAATCGAAGCACCTCCAGTCCATCGGAGGACCAGCGCCGGCCACCCCACCAAGGATCGATCATCCCCTAGCCCTCGAACGCTCCCTCGTTCCCATCCTCCTCTGAATCGAGCACCTCCAGTCCATCGGAGGACCAGCGCCGACCTCACCCCACCTCCAGGCAGCGAGCTCCCCCACGCAGCGCCTCCGACCGCCACGTCGACACTGTAGGGAGCCCCTCCACTGCTATAACGAACGTGAGTTTTTTTCCTTCTAGGTTTTAATTTCTGTTTTGTTATATGTACGTAGTTAATTAAAAACTGAATTTTAATTAGGTTGAAAACTGAATTTTAATTAGGTTGAAAACTGATTTTAAAAAGTTATAAAAACTGATTTTAAAAAGTTAAAAACTGATTTTATTTTAATAAGTAAATTCTGATTTTTTTTTTGTAAAAAGAAAAACTGATTTTAAGAAAGGTTTTAAAACAGATTTTTTCAAAGATTTAAAAACTGATTTTTAAAAAAGGTTTTAAAAGATTTGAATTTTGAAAAGTAAAAGATTTAAACTTTAAAAAGTAAAAGATTTAAACTTTAAAAAGTAAAAGAAAAGATTTGATCTTTAAAATGGAAAAGGCGGAACCTATATTTTTGAAATTCGATTTTTATATATTGAATAGCGAAGTCAAAATTCGATTTTTATATATTGAATAGCGAAGTCAAAATTCGATTTTTATATATTGAATAGCGAAGTCAAAATTCGATTTTTATATATTGAATAGCGAAGTCAAAATTCGATTTTTATATATTGAATAGCGAAGTCAAAATTCGATTTTTATATATTGAATAGCGAAGTCAAAATTCGATTTTTATATATTGAATAGCGACGTCAAAATTCGATTTTTATATATTGAATAACATAGTAAAAATTCGATTTTTACATATGTAGAGAATACGGGCAACGAAGCGACAAAAGGCGAGATTGGCGAAGATTTTATGCAAGGAAGAGTCGTAGTAGTTGGATAGCTATTGGTGAGATTTCTGATTTAAAAATATTATATGTGTGTGAAATAAAAGTGAATTGCTATATATATATATATATATATATATATATATATATATATATATATATATATATATATATATATATATATATATATATATATATATATATATATATATATATATATACGCCCCTCGTCCACAAACCATGGACGATATTTATTGATTGTAATTGTTGTGAAAATTGATTGATAGCGAATGGTTGTTTGGGATTGTTTGTGATTGATATTGGTTGATTGTGGTTGAAAAATACCCATTTGTGGTTGTGAAATATTTGGTTGAAACCACATAGGATTAGTTTGTGGAAATGAAATAAATATATACATGCCGCCTGCGTGCGAACTAGATGCATGATCCCCATTGTCAAAAACCGCGAGGTTTTAAGGTAGAGCGAGGAGCCTTACTAGGGACGGTCCCGGTTTAACTACCCTGCCGTTATGCTGCCGAAATTTTGAATAATATTCGTGTATTTGAATTATTTTCATTTGCTTAAACTATATTCATTCATTGTATAGAAAACATTCATGTGTTGAATTGATATTCATTCGTTGATTAGAAATTCATGTGTTGAATGGTATTCATATTTTGAAATAAATTGTTTGATAATAAAAATCATCTTTTTATCGACTATATGAACTGTGTAAAATAACCTCGTTTTAAAAGAAATTGTTTTATGATAAAAATCCCATTTTTATCACCAACTTGAACTATATAGAAAAATAGTGTTTTGAAATGAATTGCTTTACAATAAAAATCACATTTTTTATTGTATGCATAAATCGTTGAAATGTGAAGTGTTAAAAATAGCCATTTGTTCAAAATAAACATATATGAGTTGAAATATTCATTAATTAGCTAATGAAATGATTTGCACCTATTTATGTAACATTAGAATGAATGGTGTTTTTTAAACCAAACAGAAATCAAATATGAAGTTGAATAGAAAATGGTAAATGATATGAACTGTATATATATGTACATGCATATTCATTGAACATGTTATAGCAAATGGGCTAGAGAAGAGGAATAAAATTTTGTGCCCGACAAATAGGTACACATTTACTGTTTTGTTTGGGTGATGATTTTATGAGCCTGTTGGCTAGCCGCTTGGCTTTTTCTTTTTCTTTTTGAGATTAGAAGGACTGGGAACGCTATTTGCGATTTCCCGATGCTCCCGGTGCAGGGGAGGTTATGGCGAAATTTTCCAAAATTTTAAGGTGTTAGAAAAATATTTGAAGTGAAAACGATATGGAAATCATTGAATGAACTATATTTATATAAATATATAAATATAAATAAAATTAAAACGAAACGAAGCAGTGCAGTTCGTATTTTGAAACCGTGATTTCAAACGACTAGTGCGGGGAATCCGACCATTGGATTTTCCCGAAACCTCAACCGTCGGGTTCGCCTTGGAAATATCTTTCCAACGGCACCAACCTTGTAAAAATCCAACGGTTGGATTGTCTGGAATGTTTAATTCAAATCTGAAGAAAAACAGCGCTAGAAGCGATTATATTTATATATATGTAAATATGATTATATATTTAATCGAATAACGACGCTGCAGTTCGTATTTTGAAATCGAAACTTCAAACGATTGTACCGGGAGATCCGACCGTCGGATTTTCCCGAAACTGGAACCGTTGGATTCGTTTTTAAAAGACCTTTCTAATGATGTAAATTTTGTGAAGATCTAACGGTTAGATTTTCAGATATGTGTAAATCAAATCTGAAGAAAAACAGCGCCACGGCCGCGTTATGGCCCGAAGCGTCGTTTTGAATAAATTGGCTATTTTAAAATAAATAAAAATAGCGATAAATAGTTATAAAATATCATAAGCGATATGGAATAGAAATAAACTGAATTTGTTTGATTTATGTGGTTTTTGATGGTTGAATGTGTTTGGTGTGAAAATTACATTAAAGAACAAAATTGGTGTTGTCGAATAATTTAACCATTGAAATAAATCGAATTGAAATTCTAAATATGCGTGGATTATTTGAGAAGGCCGAGTTAATTCTCATTTCAAATAATTGACCGACGATTGAAAGTCGAAGATGAAGACGATGGTCGAAGACCGGAGATCTTCACCTCGTTTGGATGGTAACCGAGGTCCTGATTGGGAGGCATCCCGAAATATGGATAATGAGTGGTGATCGTCCAGACGTACGTGGTGATCGAAGGGTTTGCGAGGTATTTAGTGCCTCCGGTTTCGTTCAGACCCAGAACGGACTTGTAAATGGACTGTGTGTCTGACATTGGAGTTTATTCTGTGTTGATTGATTTCTGTTAAATATACATCTGTTTGGCAGTGGAGAATTTATTCTTTTGCTTAACGCCCTTCTCTGAGACGCACGAGCTCAGAGGTTGTATATCGATGGACATCAGTCGCATGGCATGAATTGCCTGTGTGGCATGCTAAGATGCAGTGATCAGGACTTCTGTTGAAAAGCAAAGTCTTGTGGTGATGATCAAAGCACCGCCTGTGTGGCGTAGCTTTGTGTATAACGTGAATTCGCGAGCCTCACACCCCGGTATGAACCTAAAACGGGAGAAGGACCTCAGGGAGGGCCTGCGTTTCTTTCTAGCTAGAGTGATGTCAGTGACCTACCAGCCCTGACATTTATATACTTTTCACCTATGTGGTTGTTGCTGTTGCGAGGCGCCTCGGTTTGATCGGACGATCCGGGTCCGATGGAGTCATTCGTTGGCTCGTCTACACCCCAAAGGGTGGGGAAACGCAGGTTCAGGAATTTTAATCCACATCGGTGGACCGGCCCTGACGATCCAAGGGCCCACCTGAGTCTGGGTCCTGAGGGGCGGGCTAGAGCGTCTCGAATTCGGTAAGGACTATCTTTTGCCTTGGTTCATGACGGAAATCCAATTTCCAAATATGACATCGTGCGGTTTTGATTGTATATATATATGGCGACATGATATATGGTACCCATGCCGTCTATGATTGATAGTTATGATTTGAAATTGTTTTCAAAACATATAAACACTAGCAATAATAGCAAATGCCTTTGTTTTATTCGTATCAAGCATATTTTGGCCATTATAAGGTAAAACTCTATCCTCCGGTTTGCGTTGCATTGTGCGATGGGAACTGAGTCTTATAATGGCTTCATTTTTATAAAAAGCATAGCGATGTTTAAAAGAAAGATTTGTTTTAAAGCACTGGCAATCCAATGAAGTAAACCCGTTCCACGAAAGTGGCGTGGTCCTGTGATTAGCCAAATTATATATATGTGTTGAGTGGATTTCTCATACCAGTCCCATGACTGACTCGTAGTTTGTTTCACTTTCAAACTCGGGTGCCCCTTTTTCTACACGGGCAGCCTTGTATTCAGGTTTGGCTGGTTCTTTCTGGATAGCTGGAGCTGAAGATGGATTCTATCATTTATTTCTTTTTATGCTGTTCAGCTCCTATTGTACATACTTTGTTATATTTCCGCTGTAGACATTTATGTATAGCTGAACTGTATTTGTACTAAGTAAGATCCTGTATACTGTGTAACTCTGATGATACTTTTATCCAGTATATTTTATTGTTCATTATCTGGTGTATTTATTTAGTTCTGTTCTGCTATTACCTGTTTCTGTGTTATATTCCAAAGATAACCCTGTTTCCGTGAGAACGGGATTTCGGGTCGTCTCACGTTGCATTATGTGATGGGACCTGAGTCTTATAATAGCTTCATTTTTCCAAAAAGCATTGCGCTGTTTGTTTTATGCAATGGTATTCTTGGCAGAAAACCAGTTCCGGCGTGGTCCCTTGATTTACTCTATTTTAAAGTAAAGTTTTAATAACTGTTTTAGTTCTCACACTAGTCCCATGACTGACCTGGAGTTTATTGTTTTAACCTAAACTCTGGGTGCCCCTATTTTCGACACGGGACAGCTAGTAGTTTTGGTTTTGCAGATTTACCTTTACAGGATCCTAGTTTACAGCTAGAGCTATACTCGAAAGCTCTGTATCCGTGTATTTCTTTCAGTTGTGTTAGTTGTTGTATTTCCGCTACGCATTGTATTTATACATTTTCTTTCCGCTGCTATGTATTTTAAATCTCTGATAATTTTCTGATGTATATTATTTATTCATCCTCTGTTATATTCTTATATTCTGATGCAATCATTGTAATAGTAATGAAATGTTCTATTGTTTGTGTTCTGATTTATCGTGTTCTCAACTCAATCCGGGCATTCCCATAAGGGGGATTTCGGGTCGTCTCACATTAGTTGGTTATTTAAATTTCAAATTTTGAGCAAATTTGAAAAACTGGCAGTTACATGTCGACATGCTGAAAAATGTATGTCGACATACCTATGTTAATTTTTGATTAATTGAGTTTTTGTTTAATTTTTGGATAATTTCTTGTTATATTATATTATTTTATACAATTTTAATGTTTTTACCAATATTAGGAATCAATTTTGACAGCAAACACGATTATATATTAGTACTTAAAAAAGGTACATTTGAAAGATAAATGATACTAAATACGAGATTCGAAAGCAAATACGAAAGATAACATAAACTAGATAAGCTTAGACTTCAGTGGATGATGAGGAGGAAGATGATATTTCAAGTTTTCTTGCTATTTTGCTAATGAACTTAGACATATGGGTAAGAGTCTTCTTGATCTTCTTTTGGTTCTTGGCTAACTTGGCTTGATTTTGGACAAGCATATCTTTGGATATGGTCTACTATTAGATGGACACTCTATACTTCCAAAGAGATTTCTTCTTCTTCTTTGAATTCCATACCATTCTCATCTTGTTCCATTCATGTTTGTTTTTCTGCATATGTTTCATAAGGCTTAAAAGTGATTGGAATTTGCACTAGGGAAATATTTCCCGAGTTAAAGACCTTCCTTGGTACTAATTCCTCTTCTTTAAGACCAACTCCAAACTATTTAAGGATGCGGGTGAGATAAAATCCATGATAAAGAGTATTTTCTTTTGTAAACATTTCTTTGGGCTTAAATTTTTTCAAAATAAAATCGGCCCAATTGATGTCATAAACACCAAAAATAGCAAAGAGAGCTTTTTGAACTTTGAGAGTACGGTTGTTGAAATTTCCGGAATGGGGAGTGATAGTATGTTGAATAAGGAGGTTAACGATTCTTTCTTTAGGACGGAAAACGCGATTTTTGAATTCCATGTGTTCATTGCTTTCAAAGATGTCATGGAATGTTTCCAAATTCGTTTAATCAATTTCAAAATCCGAGAAATTCGTGCCCATTTTCTTACAATTTAAAATTGTTCCTAAAATATCACTATCCAAAACAATTTGGGTTCCTTTCACACTACTCCATACTTGATTCTCATTTCCTTCATAAAACCACAATCCAAATTTACATAAAACATTTTTACTCGATTAGGATAACATACTTCATCGTTATCCCGTGAATCTATTTGACTCAAAACTCCATTTTGCTCGAAAAGAGAATGAAGATTGTAAGATGGAAAATCTTCAAAGATGGCGAAAGATCCCGTATTGACTTTTCCATTTGCTAAGTAGTCAACATAGGCATTGATTGCTTCTTTATCATTATAGAGTCAACCTTTGACAGTTTTTGGTTAATCTCATTGTTTGAGATGTGCTTGAGGAGGCCATTAAAGAGTTGTTTTTGAAGAGTATAGATATGAAGAAAGTTGTTTGAAATTTGAATGAGAGGTAGAGAGAATAAGATATCCTTAAAACTATGATATAATTTAAGTAAAGCGATTTAATCCAAACAATCAATCAATTTAAGTTTTGTTGTCACAAAACATGAATTCAAATAAATTCAAACATAAAGCCAAACATTTCTTTTAACTTCTATTTATCCTAAAAACCTATAAGACTCCTATTAACCACAAATGCATAAGTATATTTCTAACACACTTGTCAACCATTAATGAAATCTAACCATGCCAAACAAGTCAATCAAGTTATTCATGTCAAACAAACCAGACATGTCAATTAAGTCAAATAATTCAAACAAGTCAACCAAATAAATCAATCAAGCCAAACAAGTCAATCAAGCCAATCAATTCAATCAAGCCAAACAAGTCAAACAAGTCAATCAAGTCAGAGTAAATATGTTATGTGTTTGATTAATAATCTTATATATTTCTTATTAGACAAAAACTACTCATACAGTATACTTGTTATGTGTGAAATTAAAGTTAACATGTAATGCAGTGTGTGCAGTGTGTTGGTTATAATACAATATGTCATATGCAAAGCTATATGAAGTGATATATTGAATGAAATACAACTTGTAATGTGAATGATTTTAATTTGTGATGCACTGTAATTTATAATAATGATGTATGATATGAAATAAGATGTGTAATGATAATATGCAGAATGATTTGGTGATGATATCTATTTTGGTAAAAGATATTCAAAGTACTACATATATTACAAATTATTTCAATCAAACAAAGGTAATATTAATTACTAGATTTGGGTTAATGATACTAATGAAAGAAATTAAGAGTTTAATGGTAATTAAAAATATATTCATGATAGGTGGTAAAATATTTATAATAATTCTATGAGAAATATGGAGTTAAATAATTTTAGTAGGGTTCTTATTTAAAAATAATATAGTAAATATTGAAGATCATTTTAAAGGGAATATAAAGTTATATCATATGAAGCGAATTGTTTTGATATAAACATATATTCATAATTGTATATATAAAAACTAACAAAAATTAATGTATTGTGAAATATACATCAATCTTCTAATACAAATTAACTTTAAATTTATACTATAGAATAAATTAATTTACTAAAAATCCATTAAAATGTTAAAACTTCAAATTAGAAAATTATTATGATATAAAATCTATAATTATACCAAAATTAATTTTTTGATAAATCTAGTAATATAGAGCAAAATATAAAAATATGTTTTATATACCAAAGTTTAAATATACAAGTTTTATAAAAATAACATAATCAAAATTAGTATTCAATTTACAATGTAACCCAAATCTTTATGTAATCATAGGTGGAAAAAAAATATAAGTTAGACTATGTATGTTTAAACTATATATAAAAGATATATAAATTTATATTTTATAACAATATCGTATATTTGAAAATTTTAAATTATTTCAACCATATATCTATGTACTATATATAATTTTATGGATTTATATAATTTGAATATATATATATATATATATTATTTAAACAAAATATATGAAACATAAGTAGATAAACAAAATTGATAATTAGAGTTTGAACAGACATTTTCATATTGAAAAGATGTCCTTTCAAATTTTCAAATTCAAATAAAATAGTATTGAAAATTAAATTAAGAATAAGAAAAGATTTTAATTAGATTGGCATATTGATAAGTATACTATGGTGTATCAACATATGAACCAAATTATTTAAAATTATAAAAGAGATAATTTCTATATCTTACTATGTGTATAGATGAATATTCCTAAATATAACGACAATTATGAAATTACTGTAAAGCATACCTCTTTTTGCAATCCTCTATTTTGTTGTTCTTCCATTGTCATGAACCATATATTTATATCTTTCTGAATTTGACGATGAGATCTGCTTTATTGCGACAGGCTCGTTTTTCTGATCAACATAGTATATTCATTTGCTGAGTTTCAAGACCGTATGAGAAGGATACCGATGATTTAGTAGTTTAACCAACTTGGCATCAAAATTTTGAATTTGAATTTTAAATTTTGAATGAATGGACGCTTCAACTATTATAAGCCCAAAAGTCATATCTTTTCATAAGCTTTTCTCTTCTTGATTGATGAATGATCATCATGGTGTCTTTCGGCCAGTAGTCATTCGACATAACTCTTCCCCTGCAAAACAACACAACTTTTCAAAGAATCAAGTGTCTTTTCAAAATAACTAATTATAATTTTAAATAATAACATGATGATGATTCTGTGACATATCTGTAACAACCCGTATTTCGATAACATGATTAAAGACGAGAATCAAGGCAGAATTTAATTTTAAATTCTGAATCAAGTGAAACGGGCTATGCCATTGCGTTCGTCTCGGAAAAATACGCGAAATAGAGTCTGAATTTTCGAAAATCGGAGTCCGTATGACCAAGATATGGCCTCGCGAAGTTTCGCGAAAAATTCCCAAATTAAAGTATACTTAATTAAGTGAAATGGGTTGCGCAGAAAAATATATATATATTGATATATATATATAATTGAAAATTAAATAAATAAATATGCAAAAATGTTCAAAACAGCGAATTGGGAGAGGGGAATAACCGAACCGGCCGATTTTTGAGGTCGACCCGAGCCCGCTGGGTCGACTAGGGGTTAATCCAGGGTGTTTGGCTGTCAACCCGTGGGCCGATTCGCTCAAATGCAGATTTTGTATTTGGATGGTTCTCATGGTTCATCTTTAATCTAAAGGCCCTAGATGGTTCCTACACTTGACTTCTTCCCCAAGACATGCTTTGATGGCTTGGATTGAATCTAGGTTTAATCCTATGGCCTAAAACACTTGCCTAATCTATAAATAAGACCCTAACCTATCCTAAATCCTCATTATTCATTCATGCAACTAAACTATGGCAAAATTTCTACTCTCATGGCCTCCACTCAACTATCCTAGCCTCCACTTCATTTCTATGAAAGGTTTCATGATCATGAGAGTGTTAGAGAGTCCCTATGCTAGTATGAGAGCCTCTCAAGTTGATTTCAAGGCAAAAGCTTTGATCTTTGTTCATAAAGATGGTGTTTTTGTTGATTTGGGGCATCCATCTTTGGGTTTTTGGGTGATGGCATGCATAGGCTTCCTCACAAGCTTTAGTTTAATCGATTTAGGCCTTCAAAGCAATGTAAGCCCTTTTCCTACTCTTAGATATTAACTATGAAGTTAAATGTTCATGTTGCAAGTTTGGGTTTGATCATTGAGAATGATACATGCTATCATGTCATGCAAGTTTATGAAGTCATTATCTTGATCTTATGAGCTAAAAGCTACAACCTTTATGTTGAAATGTTGCATTATGCAACATGATAACCTTCATACCCTTTTTTGTCAACTTGCATATGAAGTCATAACCCTTATATGATGATATATGCGAGTTTCTAGTCATCATTCCATGTCTTTTGTCACCATGATTCGCTTATGTGCCAAGTTTGGGTTTATGCATGTTTTTGAGGCTTAAGAATGTAACATGCAAGCTAATGAACACATTTGTGCCTCATTTGCCACCATGATTAACTTGTGGCTTAATACCCATTTTTGTCATTCCTTTGCCAAGTCTCTTCTTTTAATCCATCACGTTGTTGCGAATGTATATGCTAGTTTAAAAAGCGTTGGGGTCACATTATGGGGAAACATAATGACATGAATATGACTTGGGTAAATGGGTATAAACATGACAACATGTAACGTTAAATATGACATGTGTTTATACTTGAAAACATGACTTGAAATATAACATGGAAGTTGACATGTAAGTATGCATAAAAACATAAGCTTGGGAATTTACCTATTAAGTTAGGTCTACCCATTGGGAATTTACCTATTAAGTTAGGTCTACCCAATTGCTTGAAAACTTGACTATGAACATGACACTAGACTAAACATGAAAGTGGCCAACTCGAGGTTGGGTTGAGTTTGCAACGTAAAACTACCCGGAACCGACCGGCCTAACTAGTAGTTGCAAACAATAAGACCCAATGTGAGAAGTTGATCATGTTGTGCTTGAACCCGAGGTTAGACCAAGTTGTGGTGTAAAGCTACCCGGAACTGACCGGCTTAACTAGTAACCACAACAAAGTCTAATGTGAGAGGTTGGGGTGCATTAAGTAATTAATGCCACATGATAGGGTTAAGTTAATTTGATTAATGACTCTTAACCAAATATGACATGGGTAAATGGGTTAAGTAAATTGGTTAGGCTAATGATACTTAACAAAACATGACAAGGTTGGGTAGGTTAAGTGATTTGATTTGCCTAATGACGCTTAACCATTTTTATGCGACTAGTGGACGGGGATTAAGTTAACCAACACTTAATCAATCCAACATGATAATTTGGCAAGGTTAAGTAAGTTTTCTTAATGACACTTAACCATACAAGATGATTAGGGGATGGGGTTAAGTAATTTACACTTAACTAATCCAACACGGTAATTAGATGGGGTTAAGTAATCCACACTTAACTAATCTAAACACGGTAATTCGATGGGGTTAAGTTAAACACTTAACCAATTTAAACTCGGTAATTCAATGAGGTTAAGTAACCAATACTTAACCAACTTAACGTGATAATTTAATGGGGTTAAGCAACTTATACTTAACCAATTATACATGATGATTTGATGGGGTTAAGTAACTTACACTTAACCAATCTAATACGCGGACCTGATAAGGTTAAGTCACAAGACCTTTTTAGAATATACTTAACCATTATAGTACGATTAGAGGATGGGGTTAAGCCAACCTATACTTAACCAATCCGACTCGATAATTTGATGGGATTAAGATAATCTATGCTTAATCGATCTAGCAAGAAAATCCGATAGGATTAAGGTAATGTTTGCGAATGAATTATGCAGTTGTAAACAACTGTAAAATCCGTTCGGCTTTCCTAAACAACAAGGATTGTTGTAGAGGGTGTCGAACTCTGGGACCAAATTATTTTATTAATAAATCCAATCAAGTTATCCCTAACTTTTGATTGGTGGAAAACAAAGAAAATAGCAGAAATTAAATAAAAGAGAGTTTTAACACTAAGTGAAAGCAATTAGGGGATAATGACATAGATCAGATTCATAATCATCAATAGCCAAAAGATTAACCAGATCTAATACATGTTTCTGTCACAAACATGAATCAACGATAATAGGTTTTTAGAAACAAATATGTAAATAACGACAAGCATAGCCTATGCAGGAGCTCAGCTCTACAACCATAGACTATCAGGACAGATTTACTAATTAATTTCTAAAACCCTAAAATTAGATCTAAATCTGATAATTGTTAGACCGAACACGGATATACCCTGTGAAGGAGCATAGCTCTTAAACGACACAGGATATTAAGGTTCAGATCTAACCCTTGGTTCAGATCTAGATCTATATACATGAATTTCTCATCCTTTGACTATGTGATTCATATTGAATCATACTATCAGCGTCATCACCCCCTAATCAAAGGGGATTAGCTAGACATAGCTAAAGAAGAAGAAAAACAGAAATTAAATAACAAGAACATAAATAAAACTAAAACTAAATAGAAAAGAGGAAGAAGAATGATTTTATTCCAAGAAGAGAATTACAGAATAAAACCCAATGTGTTTTACAATGAATGAGATACAAGGTATTTATAGCTGATATGACAAAGGCTAGCTAGCTAATTACATAATGTGGGACTAAAGAAATAACCCAATTAACACATAAGCCAGTGTGAACGCAGCTATAAAGTGAGTGGTTTAGCAAATAGGCTAGTGTGAACGCAACATGAGTAAGAGGCCTTCCTAATGAGCTAATGTGAATGCAGTTTGAGTCTTTATTGAGCCAAATCTTCTTAACTGAAATATAATTGCAACCGTTCTTCAAGCTTTAGACTCTTCAAGCTTTAGCAATTTTAAACTTCACTCTTTTAAGCAAATTCTTCATGCTTTATCCATCAAATGCTCTAAACCATGCTTCTTGTCAACAATCTGAAAATACAGCTATAAATACAAAGTATCAATTATTTTAAAGGGAAAATGAGATAAATAAGCGGATAAAATATACACATTTACGTGTATATCAAATACCCCCACACTTATCTTTTTATTCGTCCTCGAATAAACTAAACTAAGATATGTCACACTTTCGTAGGAAACACGATTGCATTTAGCGTATGCAACAAGCCGTTAAACCTCTGGGTGTCCCCAGTAGGACGAGTGTTGTCTCGTGAGGGTTTTCAGCGGATACTACCCACAAAATCCAAGCGTCTTGTGTACGCAGATAAATCAAATGCTATATTTAAGGTCTTTCACATTCCAAGGATTTCACCTAACTTCAATAATAATGGTTTAGTCCCAAATTGTCCATCCCATATTTGGTGCAAAAATGAATAAAAATTTTCAAGCTGAATCGTAATTCCTTGATAACACTGTAATTGTCTTGAAGGTTAAGAGCGTGGTGTCAACCAAAGTTCTACACATCGACAATGTACACCCAATCATTTATTTGACCCTTTTTTTTTTTTTTTTTTTTTTGAATAATTTTGCACCAATGTAACTGTAATGTATTGGATGTGAGTTATGCATAGATGAAGGAAAATTTTGTAAGTTCTAAAAATGTTATAGATAAGAGGGCAAGTGTATTAGTTGAACTTCAAGCTACAAAAGATAAAGTAATACTAAGGCACATATGAACATGTTTATTTCCTTTCATCTCCTCTACTACAATCCTCACTTCCAAGTACGGTATAATGGATGTGGATGGAATGGAACTGAATGCTTTATAGTCAAGAATGATGAATGACTATTTTATTCTGAGAGACTCTCTCTTTATTTCATTTTTTTTCTTTTCTTTTCCCTTTTTTTTCCGTTCATTTTTTTTTCTTTTGCATGATGAATGATGAATGGAGATGGAATGGAATGATACCGCACATTATTTCATTTGATTCCTCCTCTACTAAACCAACACTTCATGAAAGGAAAGTTTTGTGCCCTAGTTACTCTACTTCTATAACCTTAATTCAACACACAAGTCTGGATTGATGTTATACAAAAAGCTGAAAGGAATGATAAACAAAGTTTCGTAAGATAGATAACCCATATAAAATAAGATGTGGTATATGGTTATCCTACCTTAAAACAAGTACGGAATGGGTAGTGTAATATTGGTATATAAAAAGTGACGTTTTTGACCTTTAAACATAAATCAGTGAAAAGGTTCTTGAGTATACCAATATAAGATAAACTTGTCGAAACATGGATGTAAATCGACTAAAACTTGGGTTTGAATAATGTGGGGTATCGAAGAAGAACGCTACAATGAGTCATTTCTCCTTAATTGGGCCAAGTGGATTTTAGAACTTACGATTTTGAAAATTTGAGTGGAAAAGAAAATATTATGCATGAAAACGAACTCAGAAAATCCAACAAATGTAGGTGCAAAATCCTTTTATTTCATGATTTTTTTTTTTTTTTTTGATTTTTTTGATTTTTTTTTGATTATTTTTACTTGCACATTCTAACATGTATAACAAAGGTTGACACGCTTACTCCAGAACACGACTAACGTCTGCACAGTCTCAAGCTAGCATCTTAAAAAGACACATTACGATTCAATGAATAAATAATGTTCATTCCCATCACCCAACAATTCAACTTATCAAACAAGAACCAGGGTGTTATTTATGAATTTAAGTTAATCCTTGTTCAATGAATGACCTAATTCATAAAATTTGATTGCTGATGTAATGTAAATTCCCCCCACACTTGAATGTGACTGTGTCCTCACAGTCTTAATCAGACATATCTTAGTGAAAGGGAAAAAACAAATAAGAGAATATTTACATATGTACAAAAGAGGGTTAGTGCGTCTTACCGAATGTAATGTGGCTCATGGAGGACCATGAGCTCTTCCTCTTGGTTGGGTATTGGTTCCAAGTAAGGTTTAAGGCGTTGACCATTGACCTTAAAGGATGATCCATCAGTTGGATTCTCAATTTCTACAGCACCATACGGAAAAACGGTCCGTACAGTGTAAGGTCCTGTCCATCTAGATTTTAGCTTACCCGGAAATAAATGCAGTTTTGAGTCATACAACAGAACTTTTTGACCTGGCATGAAAGTTTTACGTAAAATTGATTTATCATGAAAAACTTTTGTTCTGTCCTTGTAAATTCGTTCATTTTCATAGGCATCATTTCGAATTTCATCAAGTTCATTAAGTTGAAGCTTCCTATGTTCACCTGCTTTCTCTAAATCAAGATTTAAAGTTTTTATTGCCCATAACGCCCTATGTTCTAGTTCAACTGGCAAGTGACATGGCTTACCAAAAATCAACCGATAAGGGGACATACCCAAGTTGGTTTTGAAAGCGGTGCGGTAAGCCCAAAGAGCGTCGATTAACTTTTGAGACCAATCTTTACGATTTCGATTCACAGTTTTCTCAAGAATTTGTTTAATCTGCCTATTCGATACTTCAACCTGCCCACAAGTTTGAGGATGGTAAGGAGTAGATAACTTGTGGGTTATCGAATACTTTCTCATGAGAGCTTCAAAAGAACGATTACAGAAGTGTGTACCATTATCACTGATTATTGTGCGAGGTGTGCCAAACCTAGAAAAGATGTTTTCTTTCAAGAAGCGCACAACAACCTTGTTATCGTTTGTTTTGCATGGTACAGCTTCTACCCATTTAGAAACATAGTCAACAGCCAAGAGAATGTAAATGTTCCCAAAAGAATTAGGGAAGGGTCCCATGAAGTCTATACCCCACACATCAAAAATTTCGACCTCTAGAATGGGGTTTAGGGGCATCATATTCCGTTTAGAAATTTTCCCTAAGAATTGACATCGATCACAAGTTTTGCAAAATTCGTACGCGTCTTTGAAAAGGGTGGGCCAGTAGAAACCCGATTGGAGAACCTTTTCGGCTGTCTTTTTGGGACCGAAGTGACCACCGCATGCTTGGTCATGACAGAAAGAGAGGACACTGTGAATTTCAGTGTCAGGAACACATCTTCGAATGATTTGGTCGGGACAATACTTGAAAAGATAGGGGTCGTCCCAATAAAAGTGTTTCACTTGGGAAAAGAATTTGTGTTTATCCTGCTTAGACCAAAAAGAAGGGATCTGCTTGGTGACTAAGTAGTTGACAATGTCAGCAAACCAAGGATCAGTGGACAGAGAAAACAGCTGTTCATCAGGGAAATTCTCGTTGATCGGAAGAGAAGAAGATGGGGCATTTGGAAGACGAGACAAGTGGTCCGCAATAACGTTGTCGGATCCTTTTTTATCCTTAATGGTAAGGTCAAATTCTTGAAGTAGAAGGATCCAACGAATGAGACGAGCCTTAGCATCCTTTTTAGAGAAAAGATACCTAAGTGCGGAATGATCGGTATAAACCGTGATGTGTGAGCCAACTAGATAAGGCCTGAATTTTTCTAAAGCAAAAACAACTGCCAAAAGTTCTTTTTCAGTGGTCGTATAATTTATTTGGGCATCGTTCAAAGTCTTACTCGCATAGTAAATGACGTGAAGAATCTTATCGATACGTTGTCCTAGGACAGCACCAACAGCGAAATTCGAGGCGTCACACATGATTTCAAAAGGCAGCTTCCAGTTGGGAGAGCAGATGATCGGAGCAGAGACAAGTTCATTTTTAAGATGCTCAAAAGATGAAATGCAATCAGAATTGAAGTCGAAAGGAACATCCTTACCAAGAAGATTGGTTAAAGGTCGAGTGATTTTGCTGAAATCTTTTATAAAGCGACGGTAAAAACCAGCATGACCTAAAAAGGATCGGATGTCCTTAACAGATTTGGGAATGGGAAGATTAGAGATAACTTCGATTTTGGCTTTGTCAACTTCAATTCCTTTGTTAGAGATGACATGTCCCAAAACAATGCCATGTTTAACCATGAAGTGACACTTTTCCCAATTAAGCGTTAAGTGTTTCTCTTTACAGCGATTAAGAACAAGATCGAGATGACGTAAACACTCAGAGTAAGAATCACCAAATATGGAAAAATCATCCATGAACACTTCCAAAAATCGCTCGATCATATCAGAAAAAATGCTAATCATGCACCTTTGAAAGGTTGCAGGTGCATTACAGAGACCAAAAGGCATACGTCGGTACGCAAATGTACCAAACGGACAAGTGAAAGTGGTTTTCTCTTGGTCCTCAGGAGCGATAGGGATTTGATTATAGCCCGAGTACCCATCAAGGAAACAGTAGTACTCATGACCCGCTAGTCGTTCTAACATTTGATCGATAAATGGCAGAGGGAAATGATCCTTACGTGTTGCAGCGTTAAGTTTCCTATAGTCAATGCAAACACGCCAACCAGTCTGGGTGCGGGTTGGGATAAGCTCGTTAGCTTCATTTTGGATCACGGTAATCCCTGATTTCTTAGGTACGACATGAATCGGACTAACCCATTGACTATCAGAAATCGGGTAGATGATTCCATTGTCAAGGCATTTAAGGATTTCAGCACGAACTGCTTCTTTCATGATAGGGTTTAGTCGACGTTGGGGATCACGAGTGGGTTTGGCATCATCTATAAGGTGGATTCGATGTTGGACTATCGAAGGACTAATCCCCTTAATATCAGCCATGGACCAGCCAATTGCCTCCTTATTTTTCTTAAGAATGGGAAGGAGCAATTGTTCCTGCTCTAAAGTAAGGTCAGAAGCGATGATGACAGGAAAAGTTTCATTGTCTCCTAAGTAAGCGTACTTAAGATGACTGGGCAACACTTTGAGGTCAGATTTTGGGGGCGACTCAACCGAAGAAATTGGTTGAGGGATAGACTCATTTGTGAGAGGCTCGACAGGAATCGAATCAGAGACATTTTCGGGAGTATCTTGAAACAAAGTTTCGTAATCTGATTCAATTTCGTTATTTATATGGTCGAGCTCAGATTCAGTATCATGGACAGCATGGATTTCAGAAAACTGGTCCACATAAGAGTTAGGAGAGTTTTCAGTTCTGAAAATGTTTAACTCGACAGTCATGTTACCAAAAGAAAGTTTCATAGACCCATTTCTACAGTTGATGAGAGCATTAGAGGTTGCTAAGAAGGGTCGTCCTAGAATCAAAGGGATTTGGTTTGTAGGATTGCTAACCTGTTGAGTTTCTAGGACAATGAAGTCAACTGGAAAGATGAATTCTCCTATTTTGATCAAAACATCCTCGATTTCGCCCACAGGTTTCTTAATTGAACGGTCGGCAAGCTGAAGAGTAACCTTGGTGGGTTTCAGTTCTCCTAGCCCTAATTGGCGATAGACGGAATATGGAAGCAAATTAACACTAGCACCTAAGTCTAGCAAGCATCTATCGATTTTCTTGTCCCCAATAGTACATGATATTGTGGGGCAGCCAGGATCTTTGTATTTCACTGGCATAGATTGGGACAAGACTTCGCTTAGAGTCGCCGCTAGAAACACTTTCTTAGGTACATGTGTATGACGTTTCTGGGTGCACATATCTTTTAGAAATTTAGCGTACTGTGGAACTTGTTGTATAATATCTAAAAGAGGAATGTTCACTTTAACTTGCTTAAATATTTCAAGGATCTTTTCTACCTGGTCCGTCTTTTTTCTAGGTCGGAGTCTATGAGGAAATGGAGCAGACAACTCAGTAGGTTGAGCTACTTGAGTTTGAGGATGGGCCTGATTAGAATTGGGCTCGATGTTTTGATCCGAGATGGTCGAATTTTCTGTTGGGTTTTGAATATCGTCTGGTAAATCACTTGGGTCGACCACATGGTTGTCAATCTTCTTGCCAGATCTAAGAGTCGTGACAGCATTCAATTGACTAACGTTCGAGTCTTGAATCTGTCCTCTAGGGTTTTGGATGGGTTGACTTGGAAATGTACCCTTTTCCCTTTCACTTAATCTAGTGTTAAGTTGAGACATTTGTTTTTGAAGTTCACTCATTTGTTGAGTCGTGGTTTGCATGTGTGAAGTCAGTAAGTTTTGAAGATTGGTATTTGATTTGATATTTTGAGTTGTTGCTTTACCCAATTCTTCGAGAGTTTTCTCCAGTGATGTCAATCGTTTATCATCTTGGGGAACGAAAGATTGTTGCGCTTGATTTTGAGGGGTTGGCGCAGGATTTTGGAATTGACTTTGTTGAAAGGGAGGATTCGAGGTATTATTCGAAAATGGTTGAAAAGGAGGTCGAACCAAATTCGTAGTTGCATTGTTTTGGGCCCAAGAGAAGTTAGGATGGTTTCTCCAACCTGGATTGTAAGTTGGGGAGAATGGATCGTTCCTAACTTTATTAAATGCGTTGAGTTGTTCTAACGAATGTGGGCATTGGTCAGCAATGTGGTTAGGATCGTTACATTTGTAACATGAGGGCTGAGACGCTTGAGCTTGGTTTGCTTGAGTTGATGAAAGGACATTATCAAATTTGGTTAACATTGCGTCTATTTTCGCTTCTAAAGCCGTTGAGGATCCTACCGAATGAGCGTTTGATCGGGAATAAATTGATTTCTCATTAGATCTTTCCCATTGAGCTGATTTTTCGGCCAAATCTTCGAGAAATTTCCAAGCGGCATCGTGATGTTGGGCTAGAAAATTTCCTTGGCACATTGATTCGAGCATAGTTCGAGAGTTATTTTCTAGTCCATCGTATAAAATTTGACAAAGAGTCCATTTTTCGAAATTATGATGTGGACATTTGACTAGAAGCTCTTTGAATCTTTCAAAATATTTTGCAAAGGATTCACCCCCAAATTGACGAAAATTGACGATTTCATTTCGAATTTTAGATGTTTTTTCCAGAGGGTAAAATTTCTTTAGAAAAATGTTTACAAATTCACCCCAAGTTCCAATCGTATTTGAAGGCAAGCTATACAACCATTTCTCAGCATAATCGGTAAGTGCAAATGGAATTAACCTAAGTTTGATTCCATCGTCACTTAATTGTTGAAATTTCATGGTTGCACAAACTTGTTCAAATTTGGTCAAGAAAATATAAGGATCATCACGTTCAAGATTGCCAAATTTTGGAAGAGTATTTATGTGATTCGAATGAATTTCAAAATGGTTACCCGTTGGGGCGGGCAATATGATGCAGGAAGGAATAGAAACTCGCTCGGGAAAGTACCTATCCATAAGAGTTCGAGGGGGAGTTTCTTCGGCCATGGTGAAAGGGGTGTTTGTTCGGACTAAACGATTAGTAGAAGGATCACGGATCCAACTACGCATGCACTAGAGAAGGGAAGACGAGAAAAACAAATTTGAGCGATTTTTTTTTTTTAAATGAACCTAATGCAATTTACAATTTCTAGAATTATATAATGACGGTTTGATTTATTTCAACAAAAGACTTCTCAGCCAGTTAACGGACAGGAGTTATCGGTGCACCAGGAATCACCCTAGCAATGCAGCCGAAGGTTTAAGTACCTTCAGAGGAACAACCGATATAATATTTACGAATCACCGTAATATTTATAAACAGTTATTACTCTGCCGTAGTCTAGACACCGAGAAATAATCCGTTAGAACTAAACCAAATTGTCAAAATATAATGAAGTCCTTAGAAAATAAAAACAAAACTAAGATGAATGCAATTTTTTTTTTTTTAAATCAGTCACAGAATGAACAGTATCAGAACAGTCACAGAACAGGCAATTGCAAAGATAAATAAAAAAAAAACTTTTTTTTTTTTTTACAAGCAAGCCGATGCCCTGCAGAAGAGTTTTACAAGCAATGTCTATATATTTTCTTTATTTGCAGCAGCGGTCCCTGTAGAGATAGAAAATACTCACCTTGATCGGCAGTCCGTCCAGTGCAATTGGGTAGCGCTAGCGCGTTCACACCCCACTTGGTGTGCAACCGCTCGAACACTGAATAGTCCGCTGCTTTTTGTTGTTGTTGCTTTCTATTATTTGCTTGACTGCGCTGCGGCACGGGTTCGGGCTAGGAGCCCGAAAAAAATTTTTTAAGGCCTTTTTCTAATTTCCACTGTACCTGCTAAAAAAAAAAAAAAAATCCCTTTTTTTTTTTTAGAATAAACAAAGGCCTAGCACAAAATGTTTGAAAATTCAATGAAAACTAAATACAAAACAAGACCAAGCTAAAACAATTTTTTAGTTAACACCTTTAAACAAACTCGGCCCAAGCAAGCCCAAGAGTCCTAAGATACCCACAACGTTGACCGCAAGCCCAACTAAATATCCGATCAAAGCGCAACAAAATACCCTCTTTTCTCATATATGTCGGCGGTACCACTTAAAACTGTTTTAAACTATCAACGCAAATCAATGAGTCCATTACAAAATCACCCGAAATCGAAATTCTTTCTTTCTTCTGGGCGCGTTCGCTTTCTGGGTTGAAATTTAGGAAAGTGATATGTGAGTCGGTTTCGAATTTGGGGTTGGTGATTGACAAAGGTCGTTCGTTTTGGGTGTGATTTGGGGAGTTTCGACAATGGTTCGAATCAGGCGGATCTGGGGTTTCAGGATGAATTCGTGGGCGGTTTGTGGAGTTGCGAAATTGAATTGGGGTGGTTAAATGCGGTTTTGGTTATGCGTTTCAGAAATGGTTGGATGGTGGATTTTCGTGGATTGCGGTGATGCTTTGTGAAGAGGTTGTGTGGGTGCAGTGTTGTTGAGGGTAGAACGGCTTGGGGGTTGCGTGTAGGAAGATGACGAAGGGAGTTTTGGGTTGAAGATTGTTGTATGTAGCAGGGGTGGTGGCGAGTTGAATGATTATGGCAGATTTTGTTTGTGTTTATGGTGAATGGAAGCACGACAGTATGTTTTGGTGAGTTTGTTGAGGAAGAGTTCTATGAACAGTGAAGCAGTAGTCTGGTGAAGCAGTAGTCGAGTTTGATGAACGTGAAGTCGAGAATCCTAACACAGAAAAAAAGAAATTGCAAAAGGGTATGGCGATGGTCTGCTGAACTGGTGGTTTGGGGTTTGGGCGTTGATGTGTAGATCTGACTTTGCTGGTGATTGTTTTGTTAAGAAGGGTGATGATAGCATGTGATGGTGGATTGGTGGTGATTTTGAAAGATGTCGGAAACTGTGATGAACGGTTTTGGTGATGTTTTTGTGTGAATTAAAGTGGTTTTGAGGGACAGGAGTGAGGCAGAGAAGGTGGGGCTGAAATTGTTGAAGGCAAAGGGACTGTTTGTTTGATGGGGAGTGGTTTGTGTAACTGACGAAGGTGTATTGGGTTTGATGGGGAGTGGTTTCGGATTTTGCTCTTGGTATTCGAACTGGGAGCTTTTGATTGTGGTGGTAGTTGAATGGTATATTGGAGATGGCGATCGGGAAAGTGAGGTTGAATTGGACAGTGAGGACGTGGTTTGAAGGGTAGAAGAATATGTGGTGGTCTAGTGGTTGTGGTAATGAAGAAGATGGTTGATGAGAAGGGAATGCGGCAAAGACAGAAGAAGGGAATATAAAAGGAATAGCAAACAGAAAAGAAATCTTTTGTGATCTCTCTTTTTTTTTTTTTTTTTTTACAAAACTTGTAAAAGAAGAAACGAAAGAAAATGGAAGGAGATTATAGGAAAAAAAAATCAAACTAAATTGGCAAGTGTTTGACGGAAAAAGTGGCAAGATGAAACAAATAAGAAATAAAGTAGGAGAGAGAAACAAAGATTACAGAGAGATTTTTTTATTTATTTATGAAATTTGTAAAAAGGATATTGTTTATAGAAGATTGGAAAGGAATAAATGCAAGATAGGAAAGAAATCAAGAAAATTTGCTTTTTTTTTTCTTTTTGTAGGAAGATTATAGTGTCATTGACTAACACCAAATCAAGCCAATCAAGAATCTATTTTTCTACCTATACTAGAAAACAAAAGAAAACAAAAAAAATATTTTTGTGTTTTTTTTTTCTAAAGAAAAATGATAAAATAAGAAAAACTAAAATTATAACCCGAAGGATATAAAAATAAAAATAATTTTGGTCCCCGGCAATGGCGCCAAAATTTGTTTGCGAATGAATTATGCAGTTGTAAACAACTGTAAAATCCGTTCGGCTTTCCTAAACAACAAGGATTGTTGTAGAGGGTGTCGAACTCTGGGACCAAATTATTTTATTAATAAATCCAATCAAGTTATCCCTAACTTTTGATTGGTGGAAAACAAAGAAAATAGCAGAAATTAAATAAAAGAGAGTTTTAACACTAAGTGAAAGCAATTAGGGGATAATGACATAGATCAGATTCATAATCATCAATAGCCAAAAGATTAACCAGATCTAATACATGTTTCTGTCACAAACATGAATCAACGATAATAGGTTTTTAGAAACAAATATGTAAATAACGACAAGCATAGCCTATGCAGGAGCTCAGCTCTACAACCATAGACTATCAGGACAGATTTACTAATTAATTTCTAAAACCCTAAAATTAGATCTAAATCTGATAATTGTTAGACCGAACACGGATATACCCTGTGAAGGAGCATAGCTCTTAAACGACACAGGATATTAAGGTTCAGATCTAACCCTTGGTTCAGATCTAGATCTATATACATGAATTTCTCATCCTTTGACTATGTGATTCATATTGAATCATACTATCAGCGTCATCACCCCCTAATCAAAGGGGATTAGCTAGACATAGCTAAAGAAGAAGAAAAACAGAAATTAAATAACAAGAACATAAATAAAACTAAAACTAAATAGAAAAGAGGAAGAAGAATGATTTTATTCCAAGAAGAGAATTACAGAATAAAACCCAATGTGTTTTACAATGAATGAGATACAAGGTATTTATAGCTGATATGACAAAGGCTAGCTAGCTAATTACATAATGTGGGACTAAAGAAATAACCCAATTAACACATAAGCCAGTGTGAACGCAGCTATAAAGTGAGTGGTTTAGCAAATAGGCTAGTGTGAACGCAACATGAGTAAGAGGCCTTCCTAATGAGCTAATGTGAATGCAGTTTGAGTCTTTATTGAGCCAAATCTTCTTAACTGAAATATAATTGCAACCGTTCTTCAAGCTTTAGACTCTTCAAGCTTTAGCAATTTTAAACTTCACTCTTTTAAGCAAATTCTTCATGCTTTATCCATCAAATGCTCTAAACCATGCTTCTTGTCAACAATCTGAAAATACAGCTATAAATACAAAGTATCAATTATTTTAAAGGGAAAATGAGATAAATAAGCGGATAAAATATACACATTTACGTGTATATCAGGTAAGCTAGTACTTGACCAATTTGACTTGATAAGGTTAAGTCATGAGCCTCTGGGTACACTTAACCAACTTGTGGGACTAAGTCTTGAACTTAAATACTTATCCAATCTTTGACGTGATTCATGGGCGGGTTAAGTCATGGACTTGAATGATAACACTTAACCCAATAGACAAACCCTAGCTAGAAGAACTAGGTAGAAAACCGTGGTTAATCAAGGATAACGGGAAAGGAAGCTAAGTGGTAAACCTTAGTTAAGGGTAACTAAGTAATAATTCTTAGCTAAGGACATAGGACTAATTCTCAAAACGATGAGTAACCTGATACGGTAGGTCATCGCTTAGTATACGAGGGGGAGTAAGTTATCTGACTTGGATAAAAGCTCCAGCGCACTGGGTGCCGAAGTGGAAGCTTCGGGGGACGTGAGGATATTCTTGGGATCCCTCTGTGGGCTGCCAGGTAATTATACTAGGCCCATGAGAGGTTAAGGTCTGCGTTAGAAGGACCAAGAGTATGCCTTGGTTGCTATGCGAGCAACCTAAAGTCTGGGATGGATTAGCGTGGAGTCGACGATTCTTGTTTTAGCCCTGGATAGTGCATCGCCGACTACCTACCATCTTTAGTCAATCGTGTACGTGCGGAAAGGCAGGGAACCCCCAACAGACCATGTGCTTGCTATTGAGTCATGGGTGAGGTTGGCCCGTAGGAAAGTGGGCTATAGTGGGGCCGTGGAGTGGTTCTTATACATGATTTTTCTTGGATTGCCTTTCAGTAGTTGAGGGAGGGGTCACGTGGGACCATAGCCACGGGTACAAAAACAGACCTTGATATCTGCATCGGCAGACGATTTAAAGCTCCCGACCGAGTTCCGTATTTCTTGATTTGCCCTGGCATGGAACTCGGACGGCACATTGGGGAACATGTGCATCTAGACATGGAAAACGATTCACGATACATACGTGGGATAAAGGGCGCGGTTGACGGGTGGCGTAATCCCTAGTGGTCCTAGGTGGACAAAACCCAAACCGAGACACGGAAACGTTCATTAGGTAGCATAATCCCTAGCGGTCCTAGGTGGCATAAATCCTAAGTGGACGCGCGATAGTTCATGGTAAGGAAACACAACTAGATCAAGGGTTGCAGCCCAAAACAACTTCAAGGATAAACCGTTTACATGGGAAAGCCCGTACAGCCTACGGCAAAGAACTGAACTTATACATGGAAAGAAACATATGAGTTGAGTAACCTATATATGCAGCATATTAGGTTGACATGGACCATTACATGACGTTGGGCAAGGGACATTCATGGTTAACACATGACGCGGGTTGGGATACTGGTACGAGAGGTGCAGAGCAGATATACAGGATAGATACCATGGGACGTTATACGTGATAGATATCTTGGGATATTATACTTGATAGGAACTTGATGATGTGATACCTTGTTTTGTCTTAACATCTTAATTTATCATGACATCTTAGTTTATCTGAGTTCAGTAGTTCATCCTGTTATTTTGATTTAGCTTATCTATCTTGTTATCATGCTTATGTTCATCTCAGTTTCTCATGTCAGTTAACTTTACTAGTTTTTATACTAATAGTAGATAGGGCTTACTCAGTCTTTTTGACTGGCCCGTTTTGTTTCGCCTCTTTTCTTCCGTTTCCCCCCCCCAGGTTACAGGGAGGAAACACTGCTGTTTAGTTCGGACTTCTTCTGCTCGAAGGTCATCATGGATGGCTTGGACTTTTCTTGGCTATGGCTACTTTACTGCTTTTACTTGGGGAATAATTTATGAAAAAGTCTTTATGCTTCTTTACTATTGCAAGACAAGTTTTGATGTACTCTGGTGTAAAAGGCTTTGGACCTTAATTATTAATGTTTATAAAAGTTCGATTTTACTTCCGCTATGTTATATGTTCTGTCTTGTGATATTTCTTTGCATGTTTACCAATAATGCCCCTCTAAAGCTAGTGCATTCCTTTGCGAGTGACCCTAGCGGAGGCGGGGTGTTACAATATCCATATGAAAAATAGTGTTAAAAAAATTACTATTTTAAACTTTTTAAAATACATATTATGATAACTTGATTTTTTTTAACATAATAAAATGCAGACCTATCTAATACCGATGCAATGCACAAATTTAAACTAGTGTTATAAATCATTTCAAAAATTGCCACTTAATATTTCCAAAATTTAGATGATGAACTTTTGAAAATCTATGCTCTGATACCAATTGTTAAGGAAAGCATATTAAGGATCTTAAGGCAAAACTAACACTAGAGGGGAGGTGAATGGTGTTAAGGAATTTATAAAGAGATATTTATAAACTATATAAACAAAAAAGGTTATATGAAAACCTAGAGTTCAAATAAGAATATTTGAAATTGTAATCAAATATAAACTTAGTAAAAAATATATATTTATATATATATATATAAATGATTTAATAAAACTATAAAAACAAGAATATTTATAAATTAGGAATTATATATTTGAAATCATAAGTTTAAAATCGTTGGATGATTAAAAATCATTTTGAGAGAAGTTTGAAATCAATCTGAAGATAGTTTGAAATCAATTTTGAAAAGAGAAAATTTGAAAACAGAGTTTGAAAATTGAAAATCAAAATTTGAAAATCAGAATTTGAACCTGGATTGCTATTCAGAGTCGTACATATAAACTAGACTCAATTACTATATTTTTCTTAAACTCTTGTAATTTTGATAACTTGATAACTCATGAGTCTTGAATCTCTTGGAACTCTAAAACCGTACAATCTTCAGTATTTAAGTCCCGTACACAAACCCTGCATATATATGTATATATATATTCTAGATATAGATATTAGTATATATTTTATAATCAATCAATAATGATAATTGAAATAAGGTTGTTGTCATCAAAACTCCATTCTCCAACAATAGTTTTACGTATAAGGTGTATAACTTACAAATCACCAGAACATTGTTCTGATGCTGTAACAACCCGGAATTTCTGAACCAATTTTAAAAAAATTATTTTAGCTATTTTAATGGGTTTTGAATATTTAAAATGATTTATTTTAAATAATAATGACTAAAATTTATTAAAATCGAAGTTAGAATGTATAAATTTATTTTAATTATAAAACGAGCCTGAAATGACGTGGTAGTTTGAAATTTTGATTTTAAATTTCAATTAAATACACGGAATTCAATATAAGTCAAAATTGGACGAAACAAGAAACATTAGAATCTATTTAACTATATCTTTCTAACGAATGTAGGAAACTTAGATTTCACAATATAAATTAAAAGTTATGTCCAGATTAAAATTAAAAATAGTCGCTATGGAATTTCTATATATTTTTAATAATATATAAGCCCTTAAAAATAACCATTTTGCCAACGGCCGCCGTTTTCGATGAAACTACTTTTGTTGGATTCGGAATGTCATATTATTGTTAGGTTCAAAATTTCATAATTTTTGGAATTAATGTGTGAGCGCAGTGAATTTAAATGTGCTTGGTAATTTCAATTTGAATACAATTGACTATAAAAAGGCAATTTTTCAAACGATCTCCAAATCCAACGAAATTAGCTTTGTTAAGACCTTATAGTCAAAACATAGCTAGATTTCAATTTTCATAATTTTTGGAGTCAGTATGTGGCCCCGGTAAATTAAAATTTACGTTGAAAATCAATATTGACCATTATATTAATTTATATTTTAATTTTGACAAAAACTGATCAAAACAGTCGAATTGGCTTACGAAACATATTCCATTGTGTTCGGAATGGGGGTATTTAGCTAGGGGCGACAGTTGTTGGGTTTGATTTGGAGTTCGGATCGATAAACTAGTATTTTTTGAATTAAATAATATTAAAATACTTATATATATATATATATACATATATTAAGTTAACCCTCACTTTCCACTCAGAAAACCCTAGCCGTTGTCATCCATGATTTCACCATTGAAATCGTCCCAAATTCGAGCTTCCTTTTCTTCCAATCCACAAATTAATTCCTCCAACTTATAAAACGAAAATGGTAGAGGTCTCTAAGCACTTCAAATCTATACCACTTTGATCAATTCTCGTTTGATATTATGCTCGATTTATGAGCTGGAAGTCGTGTTGTTTGCATGCAATTTCAGGCATAGGGGCACGCGTGAGTTTGACGCTGGTGGGCGGCGGGGGTTGGTGATGTGGAGCTTGACGTTGTGGTGGCCTCAGATCAGGTGGCGGCTCCTAGGCGGTGAGGTGACGAAGGGAGCAAGTCGAACGAGGGTTTTGAGCAGTCCAGAAGGGTTAAACGAGGAAGAAAGGGTTAATACTGTAATCGAGGGCTTTAATTATTTATCTAATTATTCATTTATGTAATTAAGTTATAAACAATTATAACTATTTCATACGAGGTCGGAATTCGACGATTCCAGTCACGTTGGAATCGTGGCGATGAACACTTCAAAATGGAACTGACCAGAACAGAAACAAAGCAAGTTGAGTATTAAGCTAAATTAAATGGTCGTTTAATTTAGTTTAAAAATGAAATCATCAAATAAAGACTGATGGAGTGGAAACCAAAAGTGAGAATTCTCTCACTCAAAATTTTATACAGTTATTTATTTTTATAACTGAATTTGTACTGATTGTCTGTGATTGCCATATTTGTTTGTTGATTAATGGATTTTTACTATTTTAATGTTTTCATTATTAAACTGTGATTATATATATTTATAAATAATAATAAATTCACATGGACTGTGATGTAAACCCCACACGGGTATTAGGACGATAATTTTTCACATCGCCCAATTATTTGTTGATCTTTGAAAATCCCACACGGGTCTGGGGATGATAATTTATTCACATCTCTCCTGAATTTAATTATATGTCAACTGATAGATTGACTGTAACACCCCGCCTCCGCTAGGGTCACTCGCAAAGGAATGCACTAGCTTTAGAGGGGCATTATTGGTAAACATGCACAGAAATATCACAAGACGGAACATATAAAATAGCGGAAGTAAAATCAAACTTTCATAACATGAATAAATAAGGTCTAAAGCCTTTTACATCAGAGTACATCGAAAATCTGTCTTGCAATAGATAAAGAAGCATAAAGACTTTTTCATAAATTATTCCCCAAGTAAAAAAACAGTAAAGTAGCCATAGCCAAGAGAAGTCCAAGCCATCCATGATGACCTTCAAGCAGAAGAAGTCCGAACTAAACAACAGTGTTTCCTCCCTGTAACCTAAGGGGGGGGGGGAAACGGAAGAAAAGAGGCAAAACAAAACGGGTCAGTCAAAAAGACTGAGTAAGTCCTATCTACTATTAGCATAAAAACTAGTAAAGTTAACTGACATGAGAAACTGAGATGAACATAAGCATGATGACAAGATAGATAAGCTAAATCAAAATAACAGGGTGAACTACTGAACTCAGATAAACTAAGGTGTCATGATAAATTACGATGTCAAGATAAAACAAGGTATCCCATCGTCAGGTTCCTATCAAGTATAATATCCCCAAGATATCTATCACGTATAACATCCCATGGTATCTATCCTGTCTTTTAGCTCTGCACCTACCGTACTAGTATCCCCACCGTATCATGTGTTAACCATGAATGACCCTTACTCAAAAGTCGTGTAATGGTCTATGTCAACCTAATATATCGCATATATAGGTTACTCAACTCGTATGTTTTATTCCATGTAAATGTTCAGTCCCTTGCCGTAGACCATACAGGCTTTCCTATGAGATTCTATATTACTTTAACATAGTTCCATGATCCTTAAGATCGGTTTGGACTGTTACCCTAAACCTAGCTAGGGTCTTCCAACATGAATTATCGTTTGTACAACTAGGACTTATGCTACCTAGGGCCACTAGGGATTACGCTTACCTATTGCACGTTTTCGTATCTCGGTTTTGGTTCAACCACCCAGGGCCACTGGGATTTACGCTAACCGTCAACCGCGCCGTTTTTCCCACGCATTCATCGTGAATCGTTTTCCATGACTGTATGCACATGTATCACATCGTGCCATCCGAGTCCTGTCACAGGGCAGATCGAGAAATACAGGACTCGGTCGGGAGCTTTCGATTTATCTGCCGATGCAGATGCTAAGGTCTGTTTTTCTATATGTGGCTATGGTCCCACGCGACCCCTCCCTCAACTAGTGAAAGACAAGACAGGATAAATCCTGTATGAGAACACACCACTGGCCAACCCACAATCCTAGCCTTACCGCAACCATAATTAGATAGCAATTATGGTCTATTGGGTGTTCTCTGCCTTTCCGTACGTACACGCTTGACCAAAGATGGTAGGTAGTCTAACGAAATGCTATCTAGGGTACGACCGTGTATCGTCGACTATCCCCTATCCATCCCCGTCTTTAGGTCGCTCGCATAGCAACCAAGGCATACTCTTGGTTCTTCTAACGCAGACCTTAACCTCTCATGAGCCAAGTATAATCACCTGGCAGCTCATAGAGGGATACCAAGAATACCCTCACGTTCCCCGAAGCCGCTGCTTCGTTACCCAGTTCACTGGAGCCTTTATCTAAATCAGATACTTGCTCCTACTCGTATACTTAAACGATGACCTACCGTATCAGGTTACTCATCTATCTATGAACTGGTCTAAATTTCCTTGACTAAGAATCATTACTTAGTTATTCCTCAACTAAGGTTTACCACTTAGCCTTATTCCCGTTATCCTTGTTAACTACGGTTATCCCCTATCCTCAAAACTAGGGTTTACATAATGGATTAAGTGTCACTTAAGTTCATGACTTAACCCGTCTACCAATCATGTCAAAATTGGCTAAGTATCCAAGTCCAAGACTTAACCCGTCTTCAAATCATGTCAAAATTGGCTAAGTATCCAAGTCCAAGACTTAACCCTACAAACCATGCTCACGTTGGTTAAGTATGTATTAAGCAATTCACGACTTAACCTCGTCCAATTATCATTCTAGATTGGTTAAGTATATATTAACTTGACCCTATCAATTTACTCAGTCAAATCGGTCAAGTGTATTCAAGCGATTCGTGACTTAGCCTTATCATGTTTTCACGTTAGATCGGTTAAGTATAGGTTAACTTAACCTCAATAAATTCACGAGTTAGATTGGTTAAGTATAGGTCACTTAACCACATCAATTCATCATGTTTAGATTAGTTAAGTGTTTAACTTAACCCCATTAAACTACCAAGTGGGATTAATTAAGTCTAGGCTAACTTAACCCCATCCGATTTCCATGTTTAGACTAGTTGAGTCTAATCTTAACCTCATTCGCTAACCGTATTTTTCGGTTAAGCGTCATTAAGAAAACTTACTTAACCTTACCAAGTTATCGCGTTGGATTGATTAAGTGTTGGTTAACTTAACCCCATCCACTAGTCATATAAAAATGGTTAAGTGTCATTAGGCAAATCAAGTTACTTAACCTACCCAACCTTGTCATGTTTTGTTAAGTATCATTAGCCTAATCAAATTACTTAACCCATTTGTCCATGTCATATTTGGTTAAGAGTCATTAATCAAATTAACTTAACCCTATCATGTGGCATTAATTACTTAATGCACCTTCACCTCTCACATTAGACTTTGTTGTGGTTACTAGTTAAGCCGGTCGGTTCCGGGTAGCTTTACACCACAACTTGGTCTAACCTCGGGTTCAAGCACAACATGACCAACTTCTCACATTGGGTCCTATTGTTTGCAACTACTAGTTAGGCCGGTCGGTTCCGGGTAGTTTTACGTTGCAAACTCAACCCAACCTCGAGTTGGCCACACTTATATTATCTAAGTGTCATGTCCATCATGTTTCCCAAAACATGTTACAAGTTTTCAAGCATTTGGGTAGACCTAACTTAATAGGTAAATTCCCAAAGGGTAGACCTAACTTAATAGGTAAATTCCCAAGCTTATGTTTTTATGCATACTTACATGTCAACTTCCATGTTATATTTCAAGTCATGTTTTCAAGTTGTATTTTCATGTCATTAGAAATTACCCATAACATAACCCAACGCTTTTAAACTCGCATATACGTTCGCGACAATGTAATGGATTAAAAGAAGAGACTTGGCAAAGGCATGACAAAAATGGATATTAAGCCACAAGTTAATCATGGTGGCAAATGAGGCACAAATGTGTTCATTAACTTGCATGTTACATTCTTAAGCCTCAAAACATGCATAAACCCAAACTTGGCACATAAGCGAATCATGGTGACAAAAGATATGGAATGATGACTAGTAACTCGCATATATCATCATATAAGGGTTATGACTTCATATGCAAGTTGACATAAAGATTATGAGGGTTCTCATGTTGCCTAATGCAACATTTCAACATAAAGGTTGTAGCTTTTAGCTCACAAGATCAAGATAATGACTTCATAAACTTGCATGACATGATAGCATGTATCATACTCAATGATCAAACCCAAACTTGCAACATGAACATTTAACTTCATAGTTAATATCTAAGAGTAGGGAAAGGGCTTACATTGCTATGAAGGCACAAAAGATATGACGAAGCCCTTATGCAATCAAATAGACCCAAAATGCAAGCTCTAACATAAAAACCCTTGAGCCAAAATGATCAAAACCCTTGCTTTATGATGCAAAGATAGAAACTTGACTTGAATGCAAGCTAATGACACTCATACAAGCTTGAAAACACTTGTATGCATGGAAAATCTCTCATAGAAACCATTTAGAAATTATATGAAGAGAGTGGAGGCCATGAGAGGTAAAATTTTGCCATAGTTTAGTTGCATGAATGAATAATGAGGATTTAGGATAGGTTAGGGTCTTATTTATTGATTAGGCAAGTGTTTTAGGCCATAGGATTAAACCTAGATTCAATCCAAGCCATCAAAGCATGTCTTGGGGAAGAAGTCAAGTGTAGGAACCATCTAGGGCCTTTAGATTAAAGATGAACCATGAGAACCATCCAAATGCAAAATCTGCATTTGAGCGAATCGGCCCACGGGTTGACAGCCAAACACCCTGGATTAACCCCTAGTCGACCCAGCAAGCTCGGGTCGACCTCAAAAATCGGCCGGTTCGGTTATTCCCCTCTCCCAATTCGCTGTTTTGAACATTTTTGCATATTTATTTATTTAATTTTCAATTATATATATATATATATATATATATATATATATATATCAATATATATATATTTCTCTGCGCAACCCATTTCACTTAATTAAGTATACTTTAATTTGGGAATTTTTCGTGAAACTTCGCGAGGCCATATCTTGGTCATACGGACTCCGATTTTCAAAAACTCAGACTCTATTTCGCGTATTTTTCCGAGACGAACGCAATGGCATAGCCCGTTTTACTTGATTCAGAATTTAAAATTAAATTCTGCCTTGATTCTCGTCTTAACACGTTATCGAAAAATACGGGTTGTTACATTCTCCCCACCTTTTAGGATTTCGTCCCCGAAATCTCCAAGTTAGGAAGAACATATCCTACCATCCATCATCCATCTACTCAAAACATCATCCACAAGCAACCATTGTCCTTAGATGATTTCTAATGCTGTATGAATATATGCAAAACGTGTGTGTACATGTTCCTTAGCTAATGCTAATGATCAGGCCTGAATAATCTTTCAAATGCAAAATATGTATAGTGCCATGAATCCAACATGTATGCAAATAGTCCTAGTCATATAGATACTATATGCATGCACAATCATTCATTCATATGCAACAACCGCATGATAATACATTCGATTTCATCCATAAACAAGTATAAATACTCGTGCATATGCAATATGAAATGTGACCGATTCGAGCTAGTATCTAATGTGTATTCGCGCATCCACGAGCAACCACTTGCAACCACTTGCAACCATATCAATCATAACATGTTTCAAATACATGTTTACATCCATAGGGTTCTACCTAGAATTCCCTGAAACAGGGTCGAGAAGATAAACAGGACAAACTCCTTACAGGGTTTGTAACGGAGAATAGGACCGAGAGGATGTCCACAAAAGATAGCCTACAAGTAAGCTCTACAGAAAACAGGGATCAAGGATATACTCCCAAAAAGAGATATCATGCGCGTATCTAGTCTTTGACCATCAAAGTCGTCTTTTAACTTCGCGATTTTGTAGCTTCTTATTCCTGTTTCCATAACATGAGCTGGAACTCATTTCTTCGTCGCCTCTCGTTCCACTTGCACTTATCCTTTTCCTAGAATACTTGACGCAAACATGACTGCGTACTCATGATCTCATGCAAGCTTTCCAAAATTCACTAGTGAATCTTGGATCTCGTTTATATACTATAAGGCATTCCATGTAGAAGAACTTTCTCTTGAAAGTAAACAGATGTCAATCAGGTTATCATGCGCACTTACTAGGGTGATCTCTATAACCCATGCATAAATGAAGTAAACCATCCGTCTTATTGGCGAACACCACTCGATCGGGCTTCAAATTTCCAATAAAGGCATCAAGGGATTCTAAGTAACTAGTCATGACAGAACCTCAAAAAGGTTACACGATACTTCGAGGGCATTACCAAGGCTAGTCAAAAGGTCTAACTACCCTCCTATCAAAACCGAGAGTGGCACCCCCTACTGGATAACCACTTCATCCCTAGAATCCATCCATAGCTTATAAACATAAGCATTATTTCCAAACTCAACACTTGGCATAGACATTCTCAAATCCAAACAAGTCATGTATAAATGGACTGATTCTCCAATAGGACTTTGAGACAAAAATGGGATTCTCTATTACGCTAGTACTTAAGGTGCAGAGACTCAACTATCGAAGCAGACTTAAATGATACGAACAACGAAGTCCTAACGGGATGATAGAGAAGAAAAGCTAAACCTTTAACAAGATCGTTACCCTCCTTCCGAGGTACTCTAGAAATGAGAGCATACTACTGCCCTCCCGATGATCTTGTCCTTGTCCCATAATACTTAACTATCCGCCCCGTTTTACCATGCCAAAGGTACTCTCTCGTCATGGGTTTCATTGTTCATCTTTCTCCCTCCTTTGAGGACTAAGCCATACCAACAAGTTGCTCATCCTTAAGCTCGTATCCTTTATCCTTCTTTCTCACGATCCTTTCTTATAACGCGGCCACTGGTCTCTCGAGAACCACCTCCATCGTATGGAAAGCACTTTCGTAGGTAGAAAAGACTAGTCGCAGTTAAAACTACTGTGACTACAGATGGAGGAAAGAAAGGAAAAGAGACTCAATTAAGGAAACAAGGATAGTGCTAATGGCCTTTGGGGAATAGCCTTTTTCTTTTAAAAGAAAATTTTCTTGAAAAATGCTTCTTTGTAAACGGTTTTTTTTTCAAATAATTTTCAGAAGGTCTTTAAAAACTTTTGCCTAGTGTGGTAACCTTCTGCTCTGATACCACGTGTAACACCCCGCCTCCGCTAGGGTCACTCGCAAAGGAATGCACTAGCTTTAGAGGGGCATTATTGGTAAACATGCACAGAAATATCACAAGACAGAACATATAAAATAGCGGAAGTAAAATCAAACTTTCATAACATGAATAAATAAGGTCTAAAGCCTTTTACATCAGAGTACATCGAAAACCTGTCTTGCAATAGATAAAGAAGCATAAAGACTTTTTCATAAATTATTCCCCAAGTAAAAAAAACAGTAAAGTAGCCATAGCCAAGAGAAGTCCAAGCCATCCATGATGACCTTCAAGCAGAAGAAGTCCGAACTAAACAACAGTGTTTCCTCCCTGTAACCTGGGGGGGGGGGGGGGGGGAACGGAAGAAAAGAGGCGAAACAAAACGGGTCAGTCAAAAAGACTGAGTAAGCCCTATCTACTATTAGTATAAAAACTAGTAAAGTTAACTGACATGAGAAACTGAGATGAACATAAGCATGATGACAAGATAGATAAGCTAAATCAAAATAACAGGGTGAACTACTGAACTCAGATAAACTAAGGTGTCATGATAAATTACGATGTCAAGATAAAATAAGATATCCCATCGTCAGGTTCCTATCAAGTATAATATCCCCAAGATATCTATCACGTATAACATCCCATGGTATCTATCCTGTCTTTTAGCTCTGCACCTACCGTACTAGTATCCCCACCGTATCATGTGTTAACCATGAATGACCCTTACTCAAAAGTCGTTTAATGGTCTATGTCAACCTAATATATCGCATATATAGGTTACTCAACTCGTATGTTTTATTCCATGTAAATGTTCAGTCCCTTGCCTTAGACCATACGGGCTTTCCTATGAGATTCTATATTACTTTAACATAGTTCCATGATCCTTAAGATCGGTTTGGACTGTTACCCTAAACCTAGCTAGGGTCTTCCAACATGAATTATCGTTTGTACAACTAGGACTTATGCTACCTAGGGCCACTAGGGATTACGCTTACCTATTGCACGTTTTCGTATCTCGGTTTTGGTTCAACTACCCAGGGCCACTGGGATTTACGCTAACCGTCAACCGCGCCCTTTTTCCCACGCATTCATCGTGAATCGTTTTCCATGACTGTATGCACATGTATCACATCGTGCCATCCGAGTCCTGTCACAGGGCAGATCGAGAAATACAGGACTCGGTCGGGACCTTTCGATTTATCTGCCGATGCAGATGCTAAGGTCTGTTTTTCTATACGTGGCTATGGTCCCACGCGACCCCTCCCTCAACTAATGAAAGACAAGACAGGATAAATCCTGTATGAGAACACACTACTGGCCAACCCACAATCCTAGCCTTACCGCAACCATAATTAGATAGCAATTATGGTCTATTGGGTGTTCTCTGCCTTTCCGTACGTACACGCTTGACCAAAGATGGTAGGTAGTCTGACGAAATGCTATCTAGGGTACGACCGTGTATCGACTATCCCCTATCCATCCCCGTCTTTAGGTCGCTCGCATAACAACCAAGGCATACTCTTGGTTCTTCTAACGCAGACCTTAACCTCTCATGAGCCTAGTATAATCACCTGGCAGCTCATAGAGGGATACCAAGAATACCCTCACGTTCCCCGAAGCCGCTGCTTCGTTACCCAGTTCACTGGAGCCTTTATCTAAATCAGATACTTGCTCCTACTCGTATACTTAAACGATGACCTACCGTATCAGGTTACTCATCTATCTATGAACTGGTCTAAATTTCCTTGACTAAGAATCATTACTTAGTTATTCCTCAACTAAGGTTTACCACTTAGCCTTATTCCCGTTATCCTTGTTAACTACGGTTATCCCCTATCCTCAGAACTAGGGTTTACATAATGGATTAAGTGTCACTTAAGTTCATGACTTAACCCGTCTACCAATCATGTCAAAATTGGCTAAGTATCCAAGTCCAAGACTTAACCCGTCTTCAAATCATGTCAAAATTGGCTAAGTATCCAAGTCCAAGACTTAACCCTACAAACCATGCTCACGTTGGTTAAGTATGTATTAAGCAATTCACGACTTAACCTCGTCCAATTATCATTCTAGATTGGTTAAGTATATATTAACTTGACCCTATCAATTTACTCAGTCAAATCGGTCAAGTGTATTCAAGCGATTCGTGACTTAGCCTTATCATGTTTTCACGTTAGATCGGTTAAGTATAGGTTAACTTAACCTCAATAAATTCACGAGTTAGATTGGTTAAGTATAGGTCACTTAACCACATCAATTCATCATGTTTAGATTAGTTAAGTGTTTAACTTAACCCCATTAAACTACCAAGTGGGATTAATTAAGTCTAGGCTAACTTAACCCCATCCTATTTCCATGTTTAGACTAGTTGAGTCTAATCTTAACCCCATTCGTTAACCGTATTTTTCGGTTAAGCGTCATTAAGAAAACTTACTTAACCTTACCAAGTTATCGCGTTGGATTGATTAAGTGTTGGTTAACTTAACCCCATCCACTAGTCATATAAAAATGGTTAAGTGTCATTAGGCAAATCAAGTTACTTAACCTACCCAACCTTGTCATGTTTTGTTAAGTATCATTAGCCTAATCAAATTACTTAACCCATTTGTCCATGTCATATTTGGTTAAGAGTCATTAATCAAATTAACTTAACCCTATCATGTGGCATTAATTACTTAATGCACCTTCACCTCTCACATTAGACTTTGTTGTAGTTACTAGTTAAGCCGGTCGGTTCCGGGTAGCTTTACACCACAACTTGGTCTAACCTCGGGTTCAAGCACAACATGACCAACTTCTCACATTGGGTCCTATTGTTTGCAACTACTAGTTAGGCCGGTCGGTTCCGGGTAGTTTTACGTTGCAAACTCAACCCAACCTCGAGTTGGCCACACTTATATTATCTAAGTGTCATGTCCATCATGTTTCCCAAAACATGTTACAAGTTTTCAAGCATTTGGGTAGACCTAACTTAATAGGTAAATTCCTAAAGGGTAGACCTAACTTAATAGGTAAATTCCCAAGCTTATGTTTTTATGCATACTTACATGTCAACTTCCATGTTATATTTCAAGTCATGTTTTCAAGTTGTATTTTCATGTCATTAGAAATTACCCATAACATAACCCAACGCTTTTAAACTCGCATATACGTTCGCGACAATGTAATGGATTAAAAGAAGAGACTTGGCAAAGGCATGACAAAAATGGATATTAAGCCACAAGTTAATCATGGTGGCAAATGAGGCACAAATGTGTTCATTAACTTGCATGTTACATTCTTAAGCCTCAAAACATGCATAAACCCAAACTTGGCACATAAGCGAATCATGGTGACAAAAGATATGGAATGATGACTAGTAACTCGCATATATCATCATATAAGGGTTATGACTTCATATGCAAGTTGACATAAAGGTTATGAGGGTTCTCATGTTGCCTAATGCAACATTTCAACATAAAGGTTGTAGCTTTTAGCTCACAAGATCAAGATAATGACTTCATAAACTTGCATGACATGATAGCATGTATCATACTCAATGATCAAACCCAAACTTGCAACATGAACATTTAACTTCATAGTTAATATCTAAGAGTAGGGAAAGGGCTTACATTGCTATGAAGGCACAAAAGATATGACAAAGCCCTTATGCAATCAAATAGACCCAAAATGCAAGCTCTAACATAAAAACCCTTGAGCCAAAATGATCAAAACCCTTGCTTTATGATGCAAAGATAGAAACTTGACTTGAATGCAAGCTAATGACACTCATACAAGCTTGAAAACACTTGTATGCATGGAAAATCTCTCATAGAAACCATTTAGAAATTTTATGAAGAGAGTGGAGGCCATGAGAGGTAAAATTTTGCCATTGTTTAGTTGCATGAATGAATAATGAGGATTTAGGATAGGTTAGGGTCTTATTTATTGATTAGGCAAGTGTTTTAGGCCATAGGATTAAACCTAGATTCAATCCAAGCCATCAAAGCATGTCTTGGGGAAGAAGTCAAGTGTAGGAACCATCTAGGGCCTTTAGATTAAAGATGAATCATGAGAACCATCCAAATGCAAAATCTGCATTTGAGCGAATCGGCCCACGGGTTGACAGCCAAACACCCTGGATTAACCCCTAGTCGACCCAGCAGGCTCGGGTCGACCTCAAAAATCGGCCGGTTCGGTTATTCCCCTCTCCCAATTCGCTGTTTTGAACATTTTTGCATATTTATTTATTTAATTTTCAATTATATATATATATATATCATTATATATATATTTCTCTGCGCAACCCATTTCACTTAATTAAGTATACTTTAATTTGGGAATTTTTCGTGAAACTTCGCGAGGCCATATCTTGGTCATACGGACTCCGATTTTCAAAAACTCGGACTCTATTTCCCGTATTTTTCCGAGACGAACGCAATGGCATAGCCCGTTTTACTTGATTCAGAATTTAAAATTAAATTCTGCCTTGATTCTCGTCTTAACACGTTATCGAAAAATACGGGTTGTTACATTGACAAACTGTTATAAGCGTTATTTAATTATTTAATGCTTACACGGTTGTAAATTGCACTATGGATGTGAATGGAATATTTGATAGCTATTTATCACTATTTTTGAATACATGCGATGTATGGAACCCATATAAATAGAATTATATGGTAATTGATTGAGTCTGATTCCAATTCAGAATATGAACGAATATTTTAAAATAATATACAGTGAATATTCAAAATATGATTTTTATGTCCGATTTTGGATGGACACGAAAATATTTAAATATATGAAGCCGAGTTAAGTTGATACACGCCATTTTTAACACGAACGGGATTTTCTGTCGATTTTATTTATTTTATAATGAATATTGAAAACAAAGTTAAAATCGTTTTAACACGAATTTATAAACGGTTTATAAAATATATTTTAAATAGAAATTGACAAAATATATTATATATATTTAAATGGTTTGAATAGAACGCGTTGCTCAGCGACCATTCACGAATGTCAACCATTGACTTCAAATTGATGTAAAGGGAGATCCGACCGTCGAATTCTCCTAAAACAGAAACTGTTGGGTTCACATTGAAAAGATTTTTCCATTGAATATATGAGATTTAAATTTGAACGATTGGATTTCAAAATATGTCCAAATCAATTTTTGTGACGGCCCGCCCCGCACCAACCGACATTTACTCCAAAAGTGCGCTGTACACATGTCCAGTTAGCACGGAACGGGTCGCCAGAAGGAAAAGGAAGAAGGAAATGAACATACAAAGAATCTGTAGAATGTCTCACAACGCATAGAACAAAATATAATAATAACATACTTGACATAAAACAGGAGAGACAGTGCATAAGCTGAAAATCAGAACTAAACATCATAGCAGCGGAAATTCAGAATACACCTTATTACAACTTTCAAACTGTCTCAAAGCAAAAGTAAGATAAATGAGGTACACTACTAATGCCCAAGTAGCGACCACCAACGACACAGGAAGAATGTGTATATATATATATATATATATATATATATATATCATACGTGGAAGCCTCTTGCCCGCCTCCGAATCAGCTACTCGCGCATCACCAGCTAACCTGTCTCTAGTCTGCTCGTGTGAGCACCCAGAGTAATAAGAGGAGACATAAAACTCTGGGTCAGACATAAAGCCTAGTATGAGCGATAAGCATCTAAAGTGAACAATAAAAGGTAGACTAAAACATACCTGAACCTGGACCTGCAACCAAAGAGTTAGCACTACATACTGTACAACACTCTAAGGTACCATATCAAACAGTGTAAAGATACGGAGGTGGGGGAGGTGTGCATGTCATAATGATGGCAAACAATCAAGCATAGCATCCATCCTCACATCTCTCACTCAGTGCATAAAGCATACGATATTCACCACTTCGATCACCCAACATTACTTGCTACGATCACTTTACCCCCATGAAGTCATAAATGGCTTCACTGCACTGATAACGTAGCCACTAATTCCTCGCTATGTCCACTTGCCCCATGGAGTTATTCACCCCATCTGCGCTGGCTCATAGCCTTACCAATCCTTACTATGTCCACTTGCCCCATGGAGCTGTTCACCCCATCTGCGCTGGCTCATAGTCTTACTACGAATCACCTTGCCCCTCAGGTCATAATGACCCTAATGCACTGATAATGTAGTCTTGCTACCATCACCTTGCCCCTCAGGTCATAATGACCCTACTGCACTGATAAGTAGCCCATCATTCCTTTTTAGTGGTGAATCGAAGTTATGAACGTCGAAAACTCCTTAGCATACGCCCCGCAGCAAAGTCCAACCATGAAGTGAACTCATTGCTTCCCAACTGGATCCTGAGCTCTAACTTCCATTTGGACTACCTTTGCATCTCGGGTTATTGGTCATCACCAGATCGGATCGGGTCGTAACCTTTAGATCGGATCGGTTCGGAGTCCAGTTTCTCCTCGTCACCACGGTTCGGATCGAGTCACGTCATCAGCTCGTGGTCACCCATACGGATCGGGTCGTAGTCACCCTTCAAATCGGGTCATGGCATCCATTTGGATCAGGTCGGGGTTCCTCCTCCTCGTCAGTTCATGTTCCCCCACTGGTCGGGTCGGGTCGGGTGCATCTTCCCAGGTTGTCAGCTCGTGAGCTTCTGAAGTGGATCGGGTCGTACTCCTCCCTTCGGATCGTGGCGCCTCATCAAGCTGAATCGGATCGTGGAGAGGATTCGCGATCGGGGTGGCCATACGGATCGATGTCTTCGGATCGGATCGCCTCTATGCCCACCGATCCGGTCCGGTTCGGGCAGATTCCTGCAGTTCTTCCACCGAGCCGTTTACGCCCCTCGACGGCGTTTTCGACCATTCTAACCATTCTAATCAATCACAAAGCATTTCATACAGTCATAGCAACATGCATCATCAACCACAAACATCAAAACATCAATATGATAAGTAGAAATGGATCAAACATACCCAAAATCCCATATTTCCCCTTAAGTATGTTTAGGTAAAACTAATGATAGGATTAACAAAACTTAACCAAATTAACCCAAATTCATATCAGAGGTCTAAAACATCATTTAAGAATTTATGAACATTTTTCCCAAATTTTATCGTGCTTAAATTCGCTAATTAGCACTAATTACCCTTAACTAGCCATAATTAGTGTAAAACTAAGCAAATCACTCACCTTAGCCACAAATAAACTAAGATATGAAATAATTCACTGATTTGATGTGAATCTCAATGCCAAACAGCAGCTCCAATGTTGATTTGGTATAGATCTTCCTTGATTAGGGGTTGCTAAGCTTAATCCTTGACCAAAAGATGATTTGGAGGTGATTTAGAGGTTGGAGGCCATTTTTAGGGTTCCTTGGTGATAAGTGGAGGCTAGAAAACTGAAATGGAATGATCCTCTATCTCATTTCAGCCTTCCCATAACCCTAATCCCGAAATGGGTTATGGGCCTATCCACTAATCACCCGATTTGGCCCGGTTAAGCAGTTTTTCACCCTCCAAACCTTGTTTCAGCCATATCTCCCAAACGGTAAGTCCGTTTGGCTATTATGACCACTCTACGGAAAGGTAAACCATCAAACGAATCTAATGAAAGTGGTTTCAGGTCAAAATTCCTTTCCAATCAAAAGTTATGGCCGAAACAGTACCAACTAGGGGGCAAAATGGTCATTTAAAAATCGACAAAAATCATGAACATGGGAAATGACTCTAATAGATGTTTCCCAAAGTTACATGACCATACGACTTCACATGGGAAAGAAATAAATATTCTACGATCCCCCGATACGTAGGATACGGGTCATTACAATTTCGGAAAAGGTCGCTATGGATGCAGTTGGGTGGCCGTTATTGGAAACCGACTGTAAGGGCCTTAATAAAAATATTAAAAATATGGAAAAATTGTGTAAAATCTTAAGATATGGTTTGGAAAGATTTTAGATGATAATAATCCAATGTTTTTAATTAAATAAATTGGATTGAAGAAGGGGTTTTAAAATAACCAGAGTTTTCCAATTCATAAATTGGAATGGATTTCGAATGGAAATTATCGTCGGATATTTCGATATTGAATTCCGTGATTATACGGATATTGTTGAGGAATTTGGAAGATATATTTATTGTTATTCCTAATACGATTTTTGTTGGTTTCAAAATTCGATATTGAATATAAGCCGTTATAATTTCTACTTAGAGCCTTGTATTTAATGTCAAATGGGATTTTGGGTTTTGTCGTGAATGGTGTCTTTATTAACACTGTTCTTAAACCCAGTTGAGAAAAGAATAAATCTTTTAATTAAGATTAATGAAGTTTTCCAATTATATTTATAAATTGGAATTAAATGGAAGATGATTTTAGGTTCATTGTGAACGATGTTTTAAATAACATTTGTTCTTAAAACCCAATAAACAGTGAAGATATGATTTGGAATTTATAAATATTTTTATTAAGATCTAATGGAAATTTTCCAAAGTAAATTCTCCAATTTAATATATCAAATTAGAATTGAGTGGAATTCGTTTTAATAATAATCGAGATGAGCTTCTGTGAATGAAGTCTGTTACTATTTATGGACTTTAAAAGGCTTTGCCGTTATTCCATTTATATTATTAGTCTGATATGGAAATTTATATCGATTATATATTGATCTGTTTTCCGTGAAGATTCCATAGCTAATGGAAGAGGATTTGGGTTTATTGTGAATAATGTTTTAAATAACATTGGTTCTTTAACCTGGTTAAAGACAAGGTGAATTTCTTGAAGTTGAATAATCATAAAGTAATGATTTTTGAGATTAAAACTAAACTAGAGTTTTAATGAATCTTTAAGTAGATTAAAATGAGAAAATGGTAATTAAATTTATCGAATTCAAGGAATGATCGATAATGGAGTACCACTAGTTTTACTCCATGCGATAGTTAAATCTTTAATTTGATTTGAACATGAAATGGTAATTAAATTTACCGATAACACCTTGGGTGTTAGATATGGAGTACTACCAGTTTTGCTCCATAAGATGAATAAGATGGGATTAATAAATAAATGATTACTTCAATAAGGCTCGATAATCCCGACTAGTTAATGAACCTGGTTTTGGTTTAGATTGTGGAAAGGATAAAATAAAATCTTTTAAAATGATATCAAAGGAAGATTAAAGAAATAGTTTAAATAAACTTGTCTTTTATAAAATTAATGGGAACCTTTCCCCTAAGATGTGAATATTTGAATAAACGAATATTCTGACAGGACTAAAATTAATAGGGGAGATTGTAACAACCCGAAATTTCTGAACCAATTTAAAAATTTTATTTTAGCTATTTTAATGGGTTTTGAATATTTAAAATGATTTATTTTAAATAATAATGACTAAAAATTTATTTAAATCGAAGTTAGAATGTATAAATTTATTTTAATTATAAAACGAGCCTGAAATGGCGCGGTAGTTAGAAAATTCGATTTTAAATTTCAATTGAATATATATAATTCAATATAAGTCAGAATTGGTTGAAACAAGAAACATTAAAATCGATTTAACTATATCTTTCTAATGAATCTAAGAAACTGAGATTTTAATTTATAAATTAAAAGTTATGTCCAGATTAATATTCAAAATAGTCGCTATGGAATTTCTATATATTTTTAATAATATATAAGCTCTTAAAAATAGCCATTTTGCAAACGACCCCCGTTTTCTACGAAACCAATTTTGTTGGATTCGAAATGTCAAATTATTGTTAGGTTCAAAATTTCATAATTTTTGGAATTAATATGTGAGCACAGTGAATTTAAATGTGTTTGGTAATTTCAGTTTGAATTAAATCGACTATAAAAAGGCCATTTTTCAAATGATCTCCAAATTCGACGAAATTCATTTTGTTAGGACCATATCATCAAAACATAGCTAGATTTCAATTTTCATAATTTTTAGAGTTGGTATTTGGCCTCGGTAAATTAAAATGTAACTTGAAATTCAATATTGACCGTTATATTAATTTATATTTTAATTTTGATAAAAACTGATAAAAACAGCCGAATTGGCTTATAAAACATATTCCATTGTGTTCGGAATGGGAATATTTAGCCAGGAGCGACAGTCGTTGGGTTTGATTTGGAGTTCGAATCGATAAACTAGTATTTTTCGAATTAAATAATATATGTATATTAAGTAAACCCACACATTCCACTCAGAAAACCCTAGCCACTGTCATCCATGATTTCATGGCTGAAATCGTCGAAAATTCGAGCCCCCGTTTCTTCCAATCCACAAATTAATTCCTCCAACTTATAAAACGAAAATGGTAGAGGTCTCTGAGCTCTTCAAATCTATACCGCTTTGATCAATTCTCGTTTGATATTCTGCTCGATTTATGAGCTTGAAGTCGCGTCGTTTGCACGTAATTTCAGGCGTTGGGGGCACGTGCGAGTTGGACGCTGGTGGGCGGCGGAGATCGGCGACGTGGAGCTCGACGTTGTGGTGGCCTACGATCAGGAGGCGGCGTCTCCTAGGCGACGCGGTGACGGAGGGAGTAAGTCGAACGAGGGTTTTGAGCAGTCCAGAAGGGATAAACGAGGAAGAAAGGGTTAATAATGTAATTAAGGGCTTTAATTATTTATTTAATTATTCATTTACGTAATTAAGTTATAAACGATTATAATTATTTCATACGAGGTCGGAATCCGACGATTCCAGTCACGTTGGAATCTTGGCGGCGAACACTTCAACGTGAAACTGACCAGAACGGAAACAGAGCAAGTTGATTTTTAAGCTAAATGAAACGGTCGTTTAATTTAGTTTAAAAATGAAATCATCCAATAAAGACTGACAAAGTGGAAACCAAAAGTGAGAATTCACTCACTCAAAATTTTGTATAGTTATTTATTTTTATAACTAAATTTATACTGATTGTCTGTGATTGCCATATTTGTTTGTTGATTAATGGATTTTTACAGTTTTAATGTTATCATTATTAAACTGTGATTACATATATTTATAAATAATAATAAACTCACATGGACTGTTATGTAAACAACACACGGGTATTGGGACGATAATTTTTCACATCGACCAATTATTTGTTGATGCTTGAAAACCCCATACGGGTCTGGGGATGATAATTTATTCACATCTCTCCTGAATTTAATTCTATGTGAACCGATAGATTGATAGACTGTTATAAGCATTATTTAATTATTTAATGCTTATATAGTTGTAAATTGCACTCTAGATGTGAATGGAATGCTTAATAGTTGTTTATCACTATTTTTGAATACATGCGATGTGTGGAACCCATATAAATAAAAATATATGGTAATTGATTGAGTTTGATTCCAATTCTGAATATGAACGAATATTTTAAAATAATATTCAGTGAAGATTCAAAATATGATTTTTATGTCCGATTTTGGATGGACACGAAAATATTGAAATATATGAAGCCGAGTTAAGTAGATATACGCCATTTTTAACTCGAATAGGATTTTCTGCCGATTTTATTTATTTTATAATGAATATTGAAAACAAAGTTAAAATCGTTTTAAAACGAATTTATAAATGGTATATAAAATTCGTTTTAAATGGAAATCGACGAAATATTATATATATATATATATATATAAATGGTTTGAATAGAACGCGCAGCGACTGTTCGCGAATTTCAACCATTGACTTCAAATTGACGTAACGGGGGATCCAACCGTCGGATTCTCCTAAAACCGGAACCGTTGGATTCGTATCGAAAAGATCTTTCCAATGAATATATGAGATTTAAATTTGAATGGTTGGATTTCAAAATATGTCCAAATCAATTTTGGAAAAGGTCGCTATGGATGCAGTTTGGTGGCCGTTATTGAAAACCGACTGTAAGGGCCTTAATAAAATGATTAAAAATATGGAAAAACTGTGTAAAATCATAAGATATGATTTGGAAAGATTTTGGATGAAAAATTCCATGTATGAAAAGATAAAAGATATTTTTATCGAAATGAACTAATTATCAACTAGAATAATAATCCAATGTTTTTAAATAAACTGGATTGAAGAAGGGGTTTTAAAATAACCAGAGTTTTCCAATTCATAAATTGGAATGGATTTCGAATGGAAATTATCTTCAGATATTTCGACATTGAATTTCGTGATTACATGGATATTGTTGAGGAATTTAGAAGATATATTTATCATTATTCCCAATACGATATTTGTTGGTTTCAGAATTTGATATTGAATATAAGCCGATATAATTTCTATTTAGAGCCTTGTATTTAATATCAAACGTGATTTTGGGTTTTGTCATGAATGATGTCTTTATTAACACTGTTCTTAAACCCAGTTGAGAAAAGAATGAATCTTTTAATTAAGATTAATGAATTTTTCCAATTATATTTATAAATTGGAATTAAGTGGAAGATGATTTTGGGTTCATTGTGAACGATGTTTTAAATAACATTTGTTCGTAAAACCCAATAAACAATGAAGATATGATTTGGAATTTATAAATCTTTTTATTAAGATTTAATGGAAATTTTCCAAAGTAAAGTTCTCCAATTTAATATATTAAATTTTAATTTAATGGAATTCAATTTAATAATAATCGAGATGAGCTTCTGTGAATGAAGGTCGTTACTATTTATGGAATTTAAAAGGCTTTGTCGTTATTCCATTTATATTATTAGTCTGATACGGAAATTTATATCGATTATATATTGATCTTTTTTCCATGAAGATTCCATAGTTAATGGAAGAGGATTTGGGTTTATTGTGAATAATGTTTTAAATAACATTGGTTCATTAACCTAGTTGAAAACAAGGTTAATTTCTTAAAGTTGAATAATCATAAAGTAATGATTTTTGAGATTAAAACTGAACTAGAGTTTTAATGAATCTTTAAGTAGATTAAAATGAGAAAATGGTATTTAAATTTATCAAATTCAAGGAATGATCGAGAATAGAGTACCACTAGTTGTACTCCATGCGATAGTTAAATCTTTAATTAGGTTTGAACATGAAATGGTAATTAAATTTACCGATAACACCTTGGGTGTTAGATATGGAGACTACCAGTTTTGCTCCATGGGATAAATAGGATGGGATTGAGATTAATAAATAAATGATTACTTCGGTAAGGCTCGATAATCCCAACTAGTTAATGAACCTGGTTTTGGTTTAGATTGTGGAAAGGATAAAATAAATTCTTTTAAAATGATATCCAATGGAAGATCAAAGAGATAGTTTAAATAAACTTGTCTTTTATAAAATTAATAGGAACCTTTCCCTTAAGATGTGAATATTTGAATAAACGAATATTCTGAATTGGAATGAGGTGTATGGTGTGTTTTTATAGCACTTGATTATTGATTATAAAATATGCGAGTTATTCGGAAAGACCGAGTTTATCCCATTTTGAATAACTGATACGACGACTAAGAATCGACGATGAAGATGGTGGTTGAAGACCGAAGATCTTCACATCGTTTGGATGATTACTGATGTCTTGATTGGTCCATACACCCAAGACAAGGTAATAAGTGGTGATCGTCTAGACGTACTTAGAGATCGACCGGATATGCGAGGGCCTCTCTCCTGTATTGGACATATGGGATGAGGAATAAGGTGCCTCTAGTTTCGTTCAGACCCAGAACGGACTTGCAAATGGATGGTGTGTCTGACATTATATTCCTTTATACTGTATCCGTTGATCTATGCTAAATATATATTTGTTTGGTGGCGGAGAATTAATTCTCTTGCTTAGCACCCTTCTCTTAGACGTATGAGCTTAGAGGTTATATATTGGTGGAAATCAGTGGTATGGTATGGATTGACAATGTGGCATGCTAAGATGCAAATGATCAAGGATTTTGTTGAAAAGCAGAGTCTTATAAATGATGATCAAAGCACGACTTTAATTAGCATAGCTGTAATGACCCGAAATTCCATAACATCAGAGTTGACTATATACATCATACGTCCAACCCAAATATCATGAAAATACGAAACATTTTTTTTAGAAGAAGAAGATAGAAGAAGAACAGAAACAACAACACAGAATCTCAAATCGCAGCGGAACAAAATATAATATATCATATCTTTGAAATACAAAATCTTAACTGTATAACATACACTTATCAGAATACAGCACTTACAACACAGTGGAACAAAACTCTATATAACTAACGCTGAAGCCTCCTGCTTCAAGCTCCTTTAGATAGATCTGTAAAATCCTGAACTACTTGACTGCCCGTACAAATTTAGGCACCCTAGAGTTTAGGTAGAAATAAACTCCGGGTCAGTCATGGGACTGGTATGAGTATACAGTTTAAATATTTTTAGAAAACTAAACGATATCTCATAAGACCACGCCGTATAACACGGAACGGGTTTTTCCCTTATGAGAATCCAAACACTTGATTTAACTTTCAAAATCCCTTTGAAAGGAACGATAATATTTATATCAAAACTCCTTTGATATTATAATAGTGTCTAAATCAAGTAAATACAATCTAGTGGAACGTTTGCATCTCACGTTCCACATATATAATATATAATCATAAACCGCGGGCACTTATTGGATATTTGATTTCCAACTATGACAAGGTATGGAACCACCTTCCGCTGGTATATCTCTAGAGGAGAATACACCGAGTTCAACAAGAACATCCTGCAACTCAGCCACACATGACCGACCACTCATTTGGCTTGAGTGTATCGAATGTATATCACCAACGGTTGGGATCAACAACCGTTTCCCGAATGGGACAACATCGACAATAGATTTTTAGAAGTAAATGAAACTCTAGATCAGGTGATTATACACCCTAATAGGTGCGACCTACATAGCCATGTTGTCTGCCCGATTTCTGTCATTTACCGGCTGATGAGGCTTGAGGTTACGCTTTTCATCACACCAGATTCACTTCGAATGTCACATCGTCAGATCCATCGAAAATTACTAATTGACGTCTACAACAGTACATTACATGTTAGCTAAAGAAGTTTCCTTCTCCGATTCCACTCTTGGTACGGTTGAAGAAATCAATGTACGTGACCTTTTTGGAAATACTCTGTCAGACATTCATCCATACAAGTCACCCAAGAACAGGGTGAACCGAAGGCACAATTTCTATTAATAGAAAAAGTCCTTGCACTCTACTCCGTCTTCAATTATCTTTATATAATCTGATTCGCAACGCTACTGCCAATACGGAGTGGTTCTTCGGATAATAATCCAGCCGGTCTCTCCATATTGACAACGATGGTCAAAACTTCGATAGTCTGTGATTTAACTATCGAATAAAAACAAGTGTTTCGATAGTCGATGATTTAACTATCGAAGAAAACAAGTGTTCATCCAATTATCAAACAATCACTGAGCCCTTAATTAATATTCCATTAATTAAATCACTTCTCTATTTCTTTATCAATATTTGTTAACCAACTATTTTTAATAACCATATTGGCCTTCCTTTATTTTCTAACTTTAGAAATATTTATTATTCTATTTCCAAGCTTACATTTATTTGGGTTAAAACGGATGTTGTGTAAAACATCGTTACGACAACCCATATACTATATTCAACTAACTCTTATTCAACATTGATCTTCGAGCCTGAAATCTTACTATTTATTTGTTAATAATGAAATCAATCAAGTTGGGGTATAACTACCTCTCAGACCTTGACTGAGTAACATTTATAACATCAAAACAGATATGACTACTTACTCGAATAATCAATACCATACAACTACTTCTTCACTTATAAAAATGTATACGCTTTCTCTTTCTATTCTTATGAGATTTTATTCCTAGTCTTCATTTTTGAATATATTATTCTATTTCTAAGTTCGTTTCCTTATCGACTTCTATATATATTGATACATTGATTTCTAATTATCAAATTATCTTAAAAATATTCCAACTCCTTAAATTTCCGGAAAAATTCTCCATAACCTCCTTTGTACCGGGAGCTTCGGGATATTTCAAATAGCCTCCCATGGCCCTTACCAATCCAAAAAGAAAAAAAAGAAAAGCCAAGTGGCTAGCCGATACGGCGCATAAAATCTCATATATGAATTAAATACGTACCTTTTTGTCGAGCATTCTATTTATTTCACTTCTATACTTTATTCCAAACCTGTCTCCTGTATATTTATACTTGTCCAATTTATTTCCAACTATACCCAATCGTTTTACTAAATTCGTTAATTAATTTGTTAATTAACTCTTCAGTCTATTTCACCTTCATATTTGAACATGACATGTTCAAATATATTTTAACTTGCATATTAACAAATTCTAATTATACTCATACTCTCGTTTCCTTATCGACTTCTCTATTCAAATTCCATATTATAAATCCCATTTGAATTTCTATATTCAAATTCTATATATTCAAATTCTATTCAAATTCTATGTTTGAATTTCCTTATTCATTTTCTATTCAAATTCGATATTCATTTCCTTTCCAACTCTATTGTTTAAATTCCATTTGAATTCTATATTCAAATTCTATATATTCAAATTCTATTGTTTAAATTCCATTCAAATTCTATTGTTTAAATTCCATTCAAATTCTATTGTTTAAATTCCATTTGAATTCTATATTCAAATTCTATACATTATTTTTAAACAACGTTTATAACTTCACTTAAAATCCCACACTAGATATTTATAAACAAAGTTTATAAATTCAATTCAAATCCCACATTTTGATTTATAAACAGAGTTTATAAATTCAATTCAAATCCCATATCTTAATTTATAAACAGAGTTTATAAATTCAATACTCGTTTTATATATCTTCAAAACAAGTTAATATTTTCTATAGTTCATTTAAAATTCAAATTCTATTTATAAAAATAGAATTCCCTTTTTAAATCTCAAATACCCTTTCAGGGTATTTTATAAATCAATATTCCAAGCCCCAGTGATAATTAAAACAATCAAATCAACCAATTTTCAATCATTTGATTTTTAACACATCATATATGAATATATATGAAATCAAACAAACAACAACAGATAATATATTTTTGAGGAATCCAGTTGGATTCCTCCAACCTGTTTTCCTGCATCCACAGACGTTAGTCAACATAATAATACCCATCCTGCTTTGAGGCAGGATATCGCGGTATGAAGGTCATCCACTATCATAGCGTGGGGCGAATAGGGTAATCATCCGCTAAAGAAACCGCGGGCATCCGCTAATGAAACTGCGGGAATCCAACCAATCATCAACCCAATATATATATATATATATCCTAAATAACTAATATATATTTTAAAACAATCATACGGCTTTCAAACAAGCACAAACAATTATTTTTAACATCTAAAAATAATTCTAATTAGAAGGTGAGATTTACTCACATTGATTTTCCATTATCGAATATCCCATTCGATTCCTTGTTATCTCTTCTATGAATCGTCTCGGATCATCTCGAGTGAATTAAATTTGTACCTACGATAATTTTATTTAAATTTTCTGATTAAGCATTTATTTTATTAAATAACTATTTAAATGAATAAATTACTTTCCTATATTTTTTCTTCGGTTGCTAAATTAATTTTTTAGCTTAACAAGTAATTAAACAAATATATATATTCAATATAACATTAATTAGTTACTAAGATCTTATACATGTACATACAAATTTTATTTAAATGAATTTAAGCAAGAATTTATTTAAATAAATTACCTTAACCATTTTTCTCTCTTGTTAAGCCCCCCTCCTGAAATATAGTTCTGCACTCCTTTTCTGAACAAGCACAACCATCAATCCGAACCTATCATCCAAGAACCATCACCATTCACAATCCAACTCCGCAGGTTACAGCAAATATGAGAATGAACTTGACCTTCACCAAACCATTCATTTTTGCACCACAAATCTTCACCAGGATCTTGATAATTCGAAATCCAGAAATTTCCGTTCAATTTACCAACCCCCAAAATGATCGACATCCCCTTTTCCCTTTCGAACCGCTCTGATAACCCTAGAACACCTGAACTCGCGAGCGCCATCACCCTGAACCCAACATCGCTCTATCTCCTTTTAAGTACCATCGCGATTTCCTTTGTCTGCTTCGCCCCCATCCACCTTGTGAACGTCGAACTCTAGATAAAGGCATCACACCTGCTAAAACAGCACCGCACTATCAAATCCGGGCCTTTACACTGCTAAACCCCACTTCCGACTGTTATCTGGTAACGCGAATCACCTCGCGAGCCTTCTAATACCAAGTCGAGTTCCAGATCTCCGAAGACGAATGGAAATCGCAGTTTTATTTTCAAGGAAAAGAGGAAGTTTGATTTTCGATTTTCTTTATATTCTTCTCGGTGGCTTTGATTTTATAATAAGGATTCACTGGTTTGAAAGGAGATGGGAGGGCCACGTTCGTTATGTTTGTGGTAAATAGAGCAGCCACCTCTTTGTTTTTTTTTGATTATAATCGTTATTAAATAAAATTTTAAATTTCCACTTTGATTTCAAACTCCGTTCTGAAACCAACAACTATCAATTTTAGGGTTTAACCACCATTCCGGACACACTGGGATAGGTCACGAAGTCCAATTCGATCATCCTGAACAGATATTAATTTAAATCAAGATAAATTAAATTAAAAACAATAAATTCTGCGATAATAAATAAATATTATTATTCGAATTCAAACAGAAGTCTGAACTGTATTAAATTCAGTTTTAAATCTCGAACTGAATTATATTTTCGCATAACGATGGTTTAATATATTCGATATTAAATCGAAATTGATTATTAAATTAATAACTTAATATAAAAATTCACTTATATTATCCACCCAATATTTAAGTCCGTATTAAATATTTTGAAATTAACCCATAAGAATCCGGGTCATTACAATCTTCCCCACTTAAAATAATTTCGTCCTCGAAATTGCTAAGGTAGAAAAAGTGCTACAAACCTGTTTACTTTTCAAACTCCATTTATGTTGAAACTCAACATTTCAAATTCCTTACGTAACTCTCTTTCGAATAAATCCCTATTCGATAACTCCTCCCTTCGAATAACTATATTCGATAATCTCTCTTTTGAATAACTAGATTCGAAATCCTTTCTTCGAATAAACTATATTCGATTTACTCTTATCAATTTACTCTATTGGATTTAACTCTTATCGATTAACCCTATTTGATTAGCTCTTTTAACTTAACTCCTTCCGAATAAGCTATATTCGATAACTCCTTTTACTCTATTCGAATAACTAATATTCGATAACTGCTTTTAACTTCTATTCGAATAGCTAATATTCGATAACTCCTTTTAACTTCTATTCGAATAACTAATATTCGATAACTCCTATTGGATAACATTTATTCATTTATAAAGATTTACTTTTAGTAACGGTTCTTCACTTTATAAATGTTCTCTTTAATAACGTTACTTCACTTATACAAGTGTTGTGTACCCCTTCTATTTAAAACTATCGGTGTTAAAAACAAATTTCTCTTCTCTATATAAGTTAAGACTTATATATTCCATTTATCGAATGATAAATATTTAATTTAATTTATAAACTGTTATTTATAAATTAATCTTTTCTATTTATCTGTTAAAAACAGATTTCCATTTTCTATTCATCTGCTAAATATTCCTTTGATTAAATTCTATTTATTTAACAAATAAATATCTCATCTATAACATTCTATTTATTTTCTATAAATAATTATTTCCATTTAATCTATTTGTAAATGTTTTACAAATATTTCCTTTTAAATTCTATTTGTAAATGTTTTTACAAATATCTCTCCTTCTATTTGTTTGCACATAACTTCCTTTGTATTTGTTTTTCAAATATATTTCCTTTAACTCTTTTGGTTTTTCCTTTATTCACACCCAATCCATATTTCATTCACATTGATTTTACTCAATTTATTCATTTCGATCCATTTAACTTACATAAGTTAAATTTAACTTCAATCATTCACATTCCCAGGGGTTTTAATTCAAACCCTTTTGAAATCCCATAAATATATATATACATATTTATTTCCATTTCAAATTCAAAACATTTGAATTTTCAAAACCAACTTGTTTTCTTCCAACAAATTTTCCACTAAACACTTTTCTAAAGCAGCAATCCCTCACTTAGAAACTCGAAAATGAACACCGATGATGGTCGACTCATCACCAGAATTATTTCCCAGCTACTGAATGAGTTCAGTGCTATATTACTTGATATTCATTTAGAAAATATTTTCCAAACTCCCAGGATTTTAAATTCTGAATTCTGGTTTGAATTTAATTCATCTCACTTGTATATATTATTTATATACAAATTCTACTTGGTTATATATAACCATTTCAGTTCTATAATCTCATTCGATTATAATCCTAACAATTAACCCAACTATTTAAAACAATATCGTGTCCAATCTTCTGTTCAAGTGTTTATAAACTACTATCGACATCGTGGCGTCCCACAATTCGATCAGAATTCATAATTCACTCAACAAAGTAGTCAACACAATATAAAACAGTTTTGTAAAGACCCGGGTATTACCCGACCTTAATCGACCGAAAGATCAACCAAGACCGTTCAAATCCCGAATACTTTAACTTTGGGAACACAACACATTAAAACAAATACAGCAGACTTTTATAAACAATACAAAATGTTTACATCAGAGTACAGAATATCAGAGTACATCACAAAAGGAATACAGCGGAAGGTAAAGTTTACATAAATTTTAATACAGTGCAGTGGAAAGAAAACTAAACTCTGGACACAGCTTTAAGCTTCAATCCAGGATCCTGCTTGAAAAGAGAACCTGTAGATAAATACTCGGCTGCCCGTGTGGAAGAGAGTGCACCCAAGTTTTTATCTACAGGTTCTCTTTTCAAGCAGGATCCTGGATTGAAGCTTAAAGCTGTGTCCAGAGTTTAGTTTTCTTTCCACTGCACTGTATTAAAATTTATGTAAACTTTACCTTCCGCTGTATTCCTTTTGTGATGTACTCTGATATTCTGTACTCTGATGTAAACATTTTGTATTGTTTATAAAAGTCTGCTGTATTTGTTTTAATGTGTTGTGTTCCCAAAGTTAAAGTATTCGGGATTTGAACGGTCTTGGTTGATCTTTCGGTCGATTAAGGTCGGGTAATACCCGGGTCTTTACAGTTGGTATCAGAGCTTTGGTTAGCTCAAATCTTTGGGGTACAACTCATTAGAACGGAACAAAAGACTCATCAGAGATTGGATTAGTAATATCCAATAATAATACTCATTAGAGATAGGATCAACAGTATCCTAGAATGAGAATTACTCATTAGAGATAGGGTTAGTAATGCCCTAGAATGAGTTGAGAGTACTAGTTAATCAACTTATAAAATTATATAAACGAATAAAAGAAGGAAAGATGAGTTAATAAATTAAACAACTTTAGCTTCGTTCCTTTTCGAGGACGAAAAGATTTTAAGTGGGGGAGACTGTAACGACCCTGAATTCTGGGGCCAGTTTAAAATTTTTATTTAGAAATTATAATGAATTTAAAAGATTTAAAATAATTTATTTTAAATAATAACGACCCAAAATTTATTCTAATTAAAGTTAAACCGAATAAGTTTAATTTAAATATAAAAGGAGGTTAAAATAGCGCTGTAGTTTGAAATTTTGATTTTTAACTATAACTGAATATACAGGATTCAAAATAAATCAGAATTGAACTGTGTATATTCTTGTTAGGCAATATTTGTGCATACAATAAAAACCATATTTTTATTGCTTATATATATAACTAAGATGTTTCATGTTAGAAATAAAAATCATATTTTTTATCGTTTATGTAAAAAAAAAAAAGATGTTTATGTTAGGAATAAATAAAAATTATATTTTTATTGTTTAAAGAATAAAAGGAGTGATATGCTAAGAAAGTAAAAGAATTATCATTTTCTTGTTAACATATAAAAAAATCATTTTTATATGACACTATAATTCATAGGAAAATGTTAGCATAGAAAATTGTTCATTCATATGATATTTGTAACATAGAAAAATGTAAACATTAGAAAAAGATTTATGTTTTATTTTGAAAACATGTTTTTCATTAAAAACATATTTTAGTGTTACGTCAGCAATATAGGGAAAGATTCAAGTTTCTAATTAAGAAATTATGATCACATTAAAAACACATGTTAATGTGATACTAGAAAATATAGAAAAGAGTCATGTACATTTAAAAACACATTTTTGAAAATTTGAAGAACATTTATTGTCATTATGGTGGGATTGATTTATTGTATCAATTCAAAATTAGACAAAACATTTATTTGTCATTATGGTTGGACTGATGTAAAAATTTGTTGTGACGAATAAAATTTATTTTTATTTGTCATTAGAAATTTAGAATTGATTCTACAAATAAAAATTTACTTTTATTTGTCATGTGAAATCTAGAACTTGTTAAAAACAAAAGCAGGTCATTTTGTTAGTATTTGTCAAGACAAAACAAAATATGTTAATTTAGAATTGTCCAAATATAAATTTGTCGCTAATGTTAATTTAGAATTGTCCAAATATAAACTTGTCATTAATGTTGATTCAGAATTATCCAAATATAAATGTCATTAGTGTTGGAAATAAAATTGTTAAAACATAAATGTTGAATCAATACAAACCAGTTAATTTTATGATTGAAATATAATGTTGGAATTTAGTATAATGAAATTTTTGGAATAGTTTAATTCGAGTATAAAAAGAAATTTGAAATGAGGCATTATGATAACTTTGTCATATTATATTTGGAAGGAATGATTAATGAATTGATTGTTTTAAAAAGATTAATTGCTCAATTAAAATTGTTAGAAAATTTAATTTGAGATATATAACATAGGTAATTTATTCCTATGTTGGATCAGGATTAGATGGGTAATGTTTTGAAATTGAATTAAGGACGAATAAATGAAATTAAATATTGCATTTGTTTAATTAAGCCTTGAAATCCTTTCCTAAACTCTAACCCAAATCAACCCCTTATCCATTCACTTCCTTTTTCCTATAGATATAGAGATTAACAAAATCTTAATCTCATTCTCTTTTCTAAAAGCCGCCGCCTCCATCTTCTTCTTTTCAATGGCAGTAGCCATTCTTCCTCTCTAAATGGCTCAATCCTTCCTCCTCAAATAACTCTCCATTCTTTCAACAAAATTCAAAGCTTCTTTAGGGAATTCCTCCACCTTCAAGCACATATTAATCAAGAAATTGACGAAACTGAGTTGCGTTGGATTCGTATCAGAGAAGACTACGCTATGGAGAAGACTAAAACAAAAAGGCAACGTTTAGGAAGAGTAATTAAAAGTTAAGTATATGTTTAATTGATTCGATAATGAAATCAACATGTAAAAGGTCATAACTTCTTCAAATCATGTCAGAATTTGACGATTCAAAAACCGTTGGAAACCTCTCGACGAACACTATCTCATGGAACAGACTGAAACAGATTTAGACCTCGTATAATGTTTGGTGGAGTGGAAAGCTTTAGGTGAGAAATCTTACTTTATTTTTATTATTATTTATTTTAAATAATTAGAATAAATTGTAGTTGTGGTCTCTACCATTCATTGTATATGCTATGTGATTTGAGTTGTATGTGATGTGATGAGGTGAGATCTCTGAATTTTAATAAATTATTTAAATAATTTATTTGCTATTGTTAAATAAATCAGATCTACTATGTGATGATGTGGTTGAATGTTCATAAGTTGATGGATGATGTTTTCTTTTATCTGTTTGTTTATGCTGTTAATTCAGATCTGTATGAATCAAATATTTTGGGTGAATCGTATATAGAAAACGAAGTGACCTTTTTAATTTTAGTTAGTTGTGATTATTGGAAATAAACAAATTCTTTATTTATTTATTTGTTATTTATTTATTTCTATTCACAACATAGTTGTAAATAGAAAATGTTAATAAGATAAAAAGACAACTTTTATGTGATTTTATTTTGTTAAGATAAAAAGACAACTTTTATGTAATTTTATTTTGTTAAAATAAAAAGACCATTTTCATGTAATATTTCTTGTCAGAACAAAAAGGACCATTTTTATGTAATTTTGTTTGTCACAAGTAAAAAGACAAAGTTAACATTATTTTGTCAATAAATAAAGGGTAAACTTTTATGTCATTGTGTAAACATACGAAAAGGATAAATTTTTATGTTGATTTTGTTAACAAAGAAAAGAGACAATTTTTATGTTGTTTCTTTGTTAACAAAGAAAAGAAAACAATCTTTATGTTAATTTTGTTAACATAGTAAAAGGGTAAATTTTTATGTTAATTTTGTTAACATAGTAAAAGAACAATTTTTGCGCTTATTTTATTAGCAAAATAAAAGAACAATTTTAGTGCTCATTTTGTTAACAGAAATATAAAGACAATTTTTGGGTTCATTTTTGTCAACATAAATAAAAGGGACAATTTTTATCTTTGTCTTGTCTATAAATTAAAATACCCCTTTTTATCTTTATTTTATAAATGCAAGTTAAATCTCAATTTATAAAATAAAATGTAAGTTTTAAATCTTTTTTTTTTTTTTTTTACAAATTAAAAGTAAAGGTGAGGCCCTTATTTTGATTCATCAAAAGTGCACCAAACTAGATTTGTGTTAAAATAGTTGTTAGGACACAAATACCATCTTTGTGTTAATATGGTTGTAACGACACCCAAAACTTCACCGTTATGTTAATTTATATGGGTGGGTGAATATTGTTGTGGTGACGGTCAAGTTTTGACTGTTAAGAATTATGACACAAATATCACCGTCGTGTCAGTTAAATTTAAATGACATAAAGGAAAAGAATACCTTTCTCTACGTAAAGGAAAAAGATACATTTTTCTATGTAAAATAAAAAGGATAACATTTTCCTTATGTAAAAGAAAGTAAATGCAATATGTACATTTTCTTATGTAAAAGTAAAAATATATATTTTCCTTATGTAAAAGGAAATAAATGCAATATGCACATTCTCTTATGAAAAAGTAAAAAGGGTATGTTTTCTTATGTAAAAGAAAATAAGAATTAAAAGTTGCATTTTCTTATGTAAAAGAAAATAATGTTAAAATATACATTTTCTTATGTAAAGGAAAGAAACATTTCTTTATGTAAAAAGAAATAAAGGCAAAATGTACATTTCTTTATGTAAAAGAAATTAAAAGCAAGAATGTATATTTTCTAATGATAAGAAAATAAAGAAACATTATTTTCCGATGTTAAGTAAAAAGAAAACATTTTCTTTGTTAAAAGAAAAGAAAAATAAAATTAACATTTTCTAATGTAAAATGAAAGGAAAACATTTACATTTGCAATGTAAAAGTAAAAGAATAAAATATGAACATTATTTTTAATGTTAATATTAAAAGAATGACACCGTAGGAAGTTAACATTATTCTTAATGTTAATATTAAAAGAATGACACCGTAGGAAGTTAACATTATTCTTAATGTTAATATTAAAAGAATGACACCGTAGGAAGTTAACATTATTCTTAATGTTAATATTAAAAGAATGACACCGTAGGAAGTTAACATTATTCTTAATGTTAATATTAACTGAATGACACTGTAGGTAGTTAACATTATATTTAATGTTAATATAAAAGAATGACACTGTAGGTAGTTAACATTATATTTAATGTTAATATAGAAGAATGACACTGTAGTAGGTTAACATTATTCTTAATGTTAATATTAAAAGAATGACACCGTAGGAAGTTAACATTATTTTTAATGTTAATATTAAAAAGAATGACATCGTAGGATGCTTTTTTATTTATTTTCAAAACAAAGAATACATTGTGTGTATAGGATATGTATGTAAAATTGGAAAATAAAATAAAATAAAATAAAACATTGTTGTGTGTGATGATATATATATATATATATAAATATTGGATAAATAAGAAGAGTTGTTGATAGTAAAACTTAGTAAAATGAAATGTGATGAAAGAATTATGTATAATTATATATAAAGATTAGAATTAAACGATATGAAAGGATTTCCTAATTTTATATATATATATATATATATATATATATATATACGAGAATTATTTGGAAAGTCCGAGTCTGTCTCATTCCAAATAATTTAAGCGACGTTTAAAATCCAAGATTGGAAGACGACGAGAGAAGACCGACGGTCTTCACATCGAATGGACGACGACTGCTGATGCCCATGATTGGAGTAGCTACCTTGAAGGGGCTACAGTGGTGGCCGTCCGGACGTAGTGTTGATTTGTACGGATTTTACTTTCGCTCGGACCCAGAGCATAAGTTTTAAATGGATTGCGTGTCTGACATCGTACTCCGCTTAATATCATGTTATTGATTTTCTGTCAATATATAAATGTTGGTGGTGAAGAATTCATTCTTTACTTAACACCCGTTTATATATTGATGGATGATCAATGGTACAGTATGGATTGACGATGTGGCATGCCAAGATGAAGATGAAGATGATCAAGGCTTTGTTGAAAAGCAGGCCTTGTGGATGAAGACTATATCGTAACTTCGCGAGCCTCACACCCCGGTATGATGGTGAACTGATGGTTTGATCAGTATGCTTTAGATATTTGTATGGATTCGGTCGACCGGAATGACTTGGGTGTGGTCGCTCCACGCTCAAAGGGATAGGGCTTAAACTCCTGATTCCCATATAGAGGGATAGAGTAAGCGGTGTTTTCTCTTGCTGGGACGTAAGCCGCTGGTTACTCGATATCCCAAAAAGTGCGGATGTGCATATTGCACTACGTGATAGATCTTTCGAATCAGAAGCCATCATGATGGAAATCCAAATTTTCAATACGACCCTTACGGACTTGATTGTATTACTAGTACGGAGGCATAATATATGGTACCTATGCTTCCTAGGATTAATACATTTACCTTGAAATATTTTCATATACACTAATAATAATATTAGATGCGTATTTGCCGTATTTAACATGTTTAATTACCATAAGGTAAAACCCTATCCTCTGGTGTGCGTTGCATTGTGTGATGGGACCTGGGTCTTATGGTGATTTCATTATCGAATCAATTAAACATATACTTAACTTTTAATTACTCTTCCTAAACGTTGCCTTTTTGTTTTAGTCTTCTCCATAGCGTAGTCTTCTCTGATACGAATCCAACGCAACTCAGTTTCGTCAATTTCTTGATTAATATGTGCTTGAAGGTGGAGGAATTCCCTAAAGAAGCTTTGAATTTTGTTGAAAGAATGGAGAGTTATTTGAGGAGGAAGGATTGAGCCATTTAGAGAGGAAGAATGGCTACTGCCATTGAAAAGAAGAAGATGGAGGCGGCGGCTTTTAGAAAAGAGAATGAGATTAAGATTTTGTTAATCTCTATATCTATAGGAAAAAGGAAGTGAATGGATAAGGGGTTGATTTGGGTTAGAGTTTAGGAAAGGATTTCAAGGCTTAATTAAACAAATGCAATATTTAATTTCATTTATTCGTCCTTAATTCAATTTCAAAACATTACCCATCTAATCCTGATCCAACATAGGAATAAATTACCTATGTTATATATCTCAAATTAAATTTTCTAACAATTTTAATTGAGCAATTAATCTTTTTAAAACAATCAATTCATTAATCATTCCTTCCAAATATAATATGACAAAGTTATCATAATGCCTCATTTCAAATTTCTTTTTATACTCGAATTAAACTATTCCAAAAATTTCATTATACTAAATTCCAACATTATATTTCAATCATAAAATTAACTGGTTTGTATTGATTCAACATTTATGTTTTAACAATTTTATTTCCAACACTAATGACATTTATATTTGGATAATTCTGAATCAACATTAATGACAAGTTTATATTTGGACAATTCTAAATTAACATTAGCGACAAATTTATATTTGGACAATTCTAAATTAACATATTTTGTTTTGTCTTGACAAATACTAACAAAATGACCTGCTTTTGTTTTTAACAAGTTCTAGATTTCTCATGACAAATAAAAGTAAATTTTTATTTGTAGAATCAATTCTAAATTTCTAATGACAAATAAAAATAAATTTTATTCGTCACAACAAATTTTTACATCAGTCCAACCATAATGACAAATAAATGTTTTGTCTAATTTTGAATTGATACAATAAATCAATCCCACCATAATGACAATAAATGTTCTTCAAATTTTCAAAAATGTGTTTTTAAATGTACATGACTCTTTTCTATATTTTCTAGTATCACATTAACATGTGTTTTTAATGTGATCATAATTTCTTAATTAGAAACTTGAATCTTCCCCTATATTGCTGACGTAACACTAAAATATGTTTTTAATGAAAAACATGTTTTCAAAATAAAACATAAATCTTTTTCTAATGTTTACATTTTTCTATGTTACAAATATCATATGAATGAACAATTTTCTATGCTAACATTTTCCTATGAATTATAGTGTCATATAAAAATGATTTTTTTATATGTTAACAAGAAAATGATAATTCTTTTACTTTCTTAGCATATCACTCCTTTTATTCTTTAAACAATAAAAATATAATTTTTATTTATTCCTAACATAAACATCTTTTTTTTTTTTTACATAAACGATAAAAAATATGATTTTTATTTCTAACATGAAACATCTTAGTTATATATATAAGCAATAAAAATATGGTTTTTATTGTATGCACAAATATTGCCTAACAAGAATATACACAGTTCAATTCTGATTTATTTTGAATCCTGTATATTCAATTATAGTTAAAAATCAAAATTTCAAACTACAGCGCTATTTTAACCTCCTTTTATATTTAAATTAAACTTATTCGGTTTAACTTTAATTAGAATAAATTTTTGGTCGTTATTATTTAAAATAAATTATTTTAAATCTTTTAAATTCATTATAATTTCTAAATAAAAATTTTAAACTGGCCCCAGAATTCAGGGTCGTTACAAGTTTTTATATCAAATAACAAATACGCTCTCTCGTATATATATACACTCAACTCATTCTAGGATACTACTGATCCTATCTCTAATGAGCACATTCCAACAAGCCTAGGTATTTGCTCAACCTAAGCTCTGATACCACTGTAATGACCCGCAATTCCATAACATCAGAGTTGACTATATACATCATATGTCCAACCCAAATATCACGAAAATACGAAACATTTTTTTTAGAAGAAGAAGATAGAAGAAGAACAGAAACAACAACACAGAATCTCACACCGCAGCGGAACAAAATATAATATATCATATTTTTGAAATACAAAATCTTAACTGTATAACATACACTTATCAGAATACAGCACTTACAACACAGCGGAACAAAACTCTATATAACTAACGCTGAAGCCTCCTGCTCCAAGCTCCTTTAGATAGATCTGTAAAATCCTGAACTACTTGACTGCCCGTACAAATTTAGGCACCCAAGAGTTTAGGTAGAACAAAAACAAAATAAACTCCGGGTCAGTTATGGGACTGGTATGAGTAAACAGTTTAAATAGTTTCAGAAAACTAAATGATATCTCATAAGACCACGCCGTATAACATGGAATGGGGTTTTCCCTTATGAGAATCCAAACACTTGATTTAACTTTCAAACTCCCTTTGAAAGGAACGATAATATTTATATCAAAACTCCTTTGATATTATAATAGTGTCTAAATCAAGTAAATACAATCTAGTGGAACGTTTGCATCTCACGTTCCACATATATAATATATAATCATAAACCGCGGACACTTATTGGATATTTGATTTCCAACCATGACAAGGTATGGAACCACCTTCCGCTGGTATATCTCTAGAGGATAATACACCGAGTTTAACAAGAACATCCTGCAACTCAGCCACACATGACCGACCACTCATTTGGCTTGAGTGTATCGAATGTATATCACCAACGATTGGGATCAACAACCGTTTCCCGAATGGGACAGCATCGACAATAGATTTTTAGAAGTAAATGAAACTCTAGATCAGGTGATTATACACCCTAATAGGTGCGACCTACATAGCCATGTTGCCTGCCCGATTTCTGTCATTTACCGACTGATGAGGCTTGAGGTTACGCTTTTCATCACACCGTATTCACTTCGAATGTCACATCGTCAGATCCATCGAAAATCACTAATTGACGTCTACAACAGTACATTACGTGTTAGCTAAAGAAGTTTCCTTCTCCGCTTCCACTCTTGGTACGGTTGAAGAAATCAATGTACATGACCTTTCTGGAAATACTCTGTCAGACATTCATACATACAAGTCACCCAGGAACAGGGTGAACCAAAGGCACAATTTCTATTAATAGAAAAAGTCCTTGCACTCTACTCCGTCTTCGATTATCTTTATATAATATGATTCGCAACGCTACTGCCAATACAGAGTGGTTCTTCGGATAATAATCCAACCGGTCTCTCCATATTGACAACGATGGTCAAAACTTCGATAGTCTGTGATTTAACTATCGAATAAAAACAAGTGTTTCGATAGTCGATGATTTAACTATTGAAGAAAACAAGTGTTCATCCAATTATCAAACAATCACAGAGCCCTTTATTAATATTCCATTAATTAAATCACTTCTCTATTTCTTTATCAATATTTGTTAACCAACTATTTTCAATAACCATATTGGCCTTCCTTTATTTTCTAACTTTAGAAATATTTATTATTCTATTTCCAAGCTTACATTTATTTAGGTTAAAACGGATGTTGTGTAAAACATCGTTACGACAACCCAAATACTATATTCAACTAACTCTTATTCAACGTTGATCTTCAAGCCTGAAATCTTACTCTTTATTTGTTAATAATGAAATCAATCAAGTTGGGGTATAACTACCTCTCAGACCTTGACTGAATAACATTTATAACGTCAAAACAGATATGACTACTTACTCGAATAATCAATACCATACAACTACTTCTTCACTTATAAACACGTATACGCTTTCTCTTTCTATTCTTATGAGATTTTATTCCTAGTCTTCATTTTTGATTATACTATTCTATTTCTAAGTTCGTTTCCTTATCTACGTCTATATATATTGATACGTTGATTTCTAACTATCAAATTATCTTAAAAATATTCTAACTCCTTAAATTTTCGGAAAAATTCGCCATAACCTCCTTTGTACCAGGAGCTTTGGGATATTTCAAATAGCCTCCCATGGCCCTTACCAATCCAAAAAGAAAAAAGAAAAGCCAAGTGGCTAGCCGATACGGCGCATAAAATCTCATATATGAATTAAATACATACCTTTTTGTCGAGCATTCTATTTATTTCACTTTTATACTTTATTCCAAACCTGTCTCCTGTATATTTATACCTGTCCAATTTATTTCCAACTATACCCAATCGTTTTACTAAATTCGTTAATTAATTTGTTAATTAACTCTTTAGTCTATTTCACCTTCATATTTGAACATGACATGTTCAAATACATTTTAACTTGCGTATTAACAAATTCTAATTATACTCATACTCTCGTTTCCTTATCGACTTCTCTATTCAAATTCCATATTATAAATCCCATTTGAATTTCTATATTCAAATTCTATATATTCAAATTCTATTCAAATTATATGTTTGAATTTCCTTATTCAATTTCTATTCAAATTCTATATTCAATTCCTTTCCAACTCTATTGTTTAAATTCCATTTGAATTCTATATTCAAATTCTATACATTCAAATTCTATTGTTTAAATTCCATTCAAATTCTATTGTTTAAATTCCATTCAAATTCTATTGTTTAAATTCCATTTGAATTCTATATTCAAATTCTATACATTATTTATAAACAACGTTTATAACTTCACTTAAAATCCCACACTATATATTTATAAACAAAGTTTGTAAATTCAATTCAAATCTCACATTTTGATTTATAATCAGAGTTTATAAATTCAATTCAAATCCCACATTTTGATTTATAAACAGAGTTTATAAATTCAATTCAAATCCCATATCTTAATTTATAAACAGAGTTTATAAATTCAATACTCGTTTTATATATCTTCGAAACAAGTTAATATTTTCTATAGTTCATTTAAAATTCAAATTCTATTTATTTAAATAGAATTCCATTTTTAAATCTCAAATACCCTTTCAGGGTATTTTATAAATCAATATTCCAAGCCCCGATGATAATTTAAACAATCAAATCAACCAATTTTCAATCATTTGATTTTTAACACATCATATATGAATATATATGAAATCAAACAAACAACAACAAATAATATATTTTTGAGGAATCCAGTTGGATTCCTCCAACCTGTTTTCCTGCATCCACAAACGTTAGTCAACATAATAATACCCATCCTGCTTCGAGGCAGGATATCGCGGTATGAAGGTCATCCACTATCATAGCGTGGGGCGTATAGGGTAATCATCCGCTAATGAAACAGCGGGCATCCGCTAATGAAACTGCGGGAATCCAACCAATCATCAACCCAATATATATATATCCTAAATAACTAATATATATATATATATTAAAACAATCAGACAGCATTCAAACAAGCACAGACAGTTATTTTTAACATCTAAAAATAATTCTAATTAGAAGGTGAGATTTACTCACATTGATTTTCCATTATCGAATATCCCATTCGATTCCTTGTTATCTCTTCTACGAATCGTCCCGGATCATCTCGAGTGAATTAAATTTGTACCTACGATAATTTTATTTAAATTTTCTGATTAATCATTCATTTTATTAAATAACTATTTAAACGAATAAATTACTTTCCTATATTTTTTCTTTGGTTGCTAAATTAAATTTTTAGCTTAACAAGTAATTAAACAATTGTATATATTCAATATAACATTAATTAGTTACTAAGATCTTATACATGTATATACAAATTTAATTTAAATGAATTTAAGCAAGAATTTATTTAAATAAATTACCTTAACCATTTTTCTCTCTTGTTAAGTCACCCTCCCAAAATATAGTTCTGCACTCCTTTTCTGAACAAGCACAACCATCAATCCGACCCTATCATCCAAGAACCATCACCATTCACAATCCAACTCCGCAGGTTACAACAAATCTGAGAGTGAACTTGACCTTCACCAAAACATTCATTTTCGCACCATAAATCTTCACCAGGATCTTGATAATTCAAAATCTAGAAATTTCCGTTCAATTTACCAACCCCCAAAATGATCGACATCCCCTTTTCCCTTTCGAACCGCTCTGATAACCCTAGAACACCTGTGACGATCCCAAAACCCCGTTACACGGTGTTAAGGATAATCATTGGAATATAACACATTAATCATCATTAGCAGATCACAGATAATAGCATAAACAGAAAATAGAATAATTTACACACATATGACAGCGGAATCATATAGATAACATCACATCAGAGAAGCACAGTACAGGATACAACTTAGTACATAATGATACATAATCAGTCACCATCGCCTGAGGCGGAATCATACATAAAGAGTACACAAAAGGAATATCAGTCTACATCGCCAGTGGCGGAATCATAATATAGATACAATAATGGCGGAGAAAATCCAAGTCAGCACGGTGTAGTCGAGCCTCGCCATGAGCCAAAAGGTGCGTCAGAAACCTGTAACTAGGCTGCCCGTGTGAAAATAAGGGCACCCGAGTTTGCAAGGTGAAACAAACTACGAGTCAGTCATGGGACTGGTATGAGAAATCTATTCAACTTATTAACAACAATAATAAGGAAACTCAAAGGACCACGCCACTTTCGCGGAACGGGTTTACTCCAATGAGTGCTAGTGCATGAAGTAAAGTACATGATTAAATCAACGCAATGCTTTTTCTAAAATGAAGCCATTATAAGACTCAGGTCCCATCACACAATGCAACACAAGCCGGAGGATAGAGTTTTTACCTTATAATGGCCAAATATGCTTCATACGAATAAACAAAGGTGTTTGATATTATTACTAGTGCATATATGTTTCAAAAGCGATTTCAATCATAAATATCAATCCTAGGCGGCATAAATGACTCATACCACTATGTCGCCATACTAGTAATACAATCACGTCCGCATATTTCGTATTGGAAATTGGATTCCTTCATGAGTCGAGGCAAGGGGCAAGCTCCTCTCCGATTCGAGACACTCTAGCAAATGTCCCAGGACCCCACTATGATCCTTGGATCTTCAGGGCCGGTCCTCTCTTACTTTTGAGGATTAGTTATTCCTGAACACACGTTTCCCGGTCCTTACAGACCTATATCGAGGCGCCTCGCATTCCAACAACCACACAGGTGAAAAGTATATATAATGTCAGGGCTGGTAGGTCACTGACACCACCACAGCTAGAAAGAAACGTCGTGCTCTCCCTGCAGTCACTCTCCCGTTTTTGACTCATACCGAGGTGTGAGGCTCACGAATTCACGTTATACACAAAGCTAGTCACACAGACCATGCTTTGATCATCAACCACAAGACTTTGCTTTGCAACAGAAGCCTTGATCACATGCCACTTAGGCGTGCCACACAGGCAATCCACTCCATGCGACTGATTTCTGTCAATACATAACCTCTAAGCTCGTACGTCTCAGAGAAGGGTTGTTAAGCAAGAGAATAAATTCTCCGCCGCCAAACAGATATATATTTAACAGAGATCAATCAACACAGAACAAAATCCAATGTCAGACACACAGTCCATTTACAAGTCCGTTCTGGGTCTGAACGAAACCGGAGGCACCAATTCCTCGCATATCCGTACAATCAACACTATGTTTGGACGGTTACTACTTCAATTCCTTCATGGTAGCTACTCCAATCACGAGTATCAGTAGCGCCCATCCATCCAACGTGGAGATCGTCGGTCTTCAGTCGTCTTCGACTCTTCGACTTCTCAACGTCGATCGATTATTTGAAATGAGATAAACTCGGCCTTTTCAAATAACCCACGTATATTTAGATTTTCAAACCAATTAATTACAGGGTTGAACTATTCAATATTCACATTTCAGTTGTTTAGTTATAATTTTCACGTCAAATATATTCAACCATCACACATCAAGCAAACACAACAAAATTGGTTTATTTTCACTCTATATCGCCTAAAGCACTTAATAACGATATATCGCCATTTTAATTTAATTTAAAACGGCCATAATTAATTAAACGACGTTTCAGGTCGTATCGACGCACTGGCGCTGCTTTCCACTAATTTTGTTTTACATATATAGGAAAATCTAACCGTTGGATCTTCACAAATTTTACACCATTAGGAAGGTCTTTTCAAAACGAACCCAACGGTTCCAGTTTTAGGAAAATCCGACGGTCGGATCTTCCACACTAACCGTTTGAAGTTACGATTTCAATTTTCGAACTGCAGCGTCGTTATTCGATTTAATTTAATTATATTTATATATATATAAAAATATAATCGTTTCTGGCGCTGTTTTTCCTTGATTTTGTTTTAAACATTCCAGACAATCCAACCGTCGGATCTTCACAAAGTTGGTGCCGTTGGAAAGATATTTCCAAGGCGAACCCAACGGTTGAGGTTTCGGGAAAATCCAATGGTCGGATCTTCCGCACTAGTCATTTGAAATCACGGTTTCAAAATATGAACTGCACGGCCACGTTTCGTTTTAATTATATTTATATTTATATATTTATATAAATATAGTCCATTCAATAATTCCTATATCGTTTTCACTTCAAATATTTTTCTATCTCCCTAAAATTTTGGAAAATTTCGCCATAACCTCCCCTGTACCGGGGGCATCGGGAAATCGCAAATAGCGTTCCCGGTCCTTCTAATCTCAAAAAGAAAAAGAAAAAGCCAAGCGGCTAGCCAATAGGCTCATAAAATCATCACCCAAACAAATCTGTAAATGTGTACCTATTTGTCGGGCACAAAATTTTATTCCTCTTCTCTAGCCCCTTTGCTATAACCTGTTCAACAGATATGCATGCACATATATACAATTTCTAATATTTATCATTTTCGATTCAACTTCATATTTGACTTGCTTTGGTCTAAAAATACCATTCATTCTAATTTCGCATGCATAGGCTAAAATCATATCATTAGCTAGTTAATGTATATTTCAACTCATGCACGTTTATTTGAACAAGTGGATATTTTTAACACTTCACATTTCAAAGATGATAATTTTGGCGAACTAAAATAGATTCCAACACATGACTATTTTATTTAGTTCCTATGCATGTTAAAAATAATATTTCTATCACAAATATTTATTTCAACGTCCGCATATCTTTAGCACATCACACATATGATAAAAAAAAATCATATTTTTATCATTTAAAATATTTATTCAACCAACGTATGGTTTCAACACTTCATAGTTTCAATAAAAATGTAATTTTTATCGTTCAATCTTTTTATTCAACACATGAATCTTTTCCACTACACACATTTCTCAACAAATGAGCATTTCCACACATGGACAATTTATTTATGTTGTTCTTATTAAAAAGATGAAATTTTGATTGTTGAAACTATTTATATAAAGCGAATATTTTTCTTACTTCATATATATATATAAAAATGTGATTTTTATTGTTTATACACTTCATTCATTCACAAATGAATTTTTATTTTCACACAACACTTTTCAACACATGAATATTTCCACACATGGACATAGTTTCAATATATGGCTTTAATTTCAATGCATGTAAAATAATTTCAACATATGAAAATAATTCTAACACACAAAGATTATTCAAAATTTCGGCAGCATAACGGCAGGGTAGTTAAACCGGCACCGTCCCTAGTACGGCTCCTCGCTCTACCTTAAAACCTCGCGGTTTTTGACAATGGGGATCATGCATCTAATTCGCACGCAGGCGGCATGTTTATATTTATTTCATTACCACAAACTAATCCTATGTGGTTTCAACCAAATATTTTTCCAATCACAAACGGGTATTTTTCAACCTCAATCAATTCAATACCATCCACAAACAATCCCAAACAACAATTTTCCGTCAACCAATTTTCACAACAATTTCAACCAATAAATATCGTCCATGGTTTGTGGACGAGGGGGCGTATATATATATATATAAAAATATTTATATATAGCACTTCACTTTTATTTTCCACACGCATATATATATCTATAAGAATGAAATTGAAGAGTGAGAATTTCTCACCAGTAGCTATCCAATAACACAACTCTTCCTATGTGGAACTCTTCGCCTATTTCGTCTTCTTGTCGCTTTCGTTTCCCGTATTCTCTACATAAGTAAAAATCGAATTTTTACTATGTTAATCAATATATAAAGATTATATTTTAAAAACAAAGATTATATTTTTAATATTCCTATGATGTAAAAATTATATTTTTATTGCTTTAAAAATATAAGAATCACATCTTACTTCTTCTACTTAACAAAATTCTGTCTTTTCTCTTTTTTAAAAATATGATCTTTATTTTTAAAAGTTCAAATCTTTTTCTACTAAAAGATTAAATCTTTTTCTATTTCAAAGTTTAAATTAAAATCAGCTTTCTTTTCCTTTTCAAATCAGTTTTTATTTTCTTTTCAAAACAGTTTTTGTTTTATTTAAAAATGCAGTTTTTTCTTCTTTTTCACAATGCAGTTTTTTCTTCTTTTTCACAATGCAATTTTTATTTTCTTTTTAAAAAAAATTCTGTTTTTAAAAACCTAAAACAAAAATCAGTTTTTATTTTCTTTTATAATTTCAGTTTATAAAACTAAAAAAAACAGTTTATAAAACTAGAAAAAAAAAATACAGTATTTAACTATAAATCAGTTTCATAAAACAAAAATAAAAATAAAATAAATTAAATGCTTACCGTGGTATGCGAAGGGGAGGAGGGAAGTCGAGGGCGGCTCAGGCGGCGTTCGGAGGTGTCGGTGGCATCGCGACAGGGTGCGGAGGCTTCGGGTTGCTGCTTCGATGTCTGGAGGGAGGAGACTGAACGGGGGTCGTGCGGTGGGAGGAGGAGGTTGGTCGGCGATGGGGCTTCGGCGAAGGGTTCGGCGGCGGCTTCGAAGGTCAGGCGGCGCGATTTAGTTTCTAGGGTTTTCCTTTTTTTTTTCTTTTTCACTTTCTGATTAATGATCGGGGGGGCCAAGGCAGAAGAAAAGGGGAGGGAATTCTTTTTTTTTTATATTTTTATTTTATTTTATTATTTAATTATTAAATTATGCACAAGGGTTGACTTTTACATATGATCTCGAAACGAGGTCCACCGCCTGTCGTCCATAGCGTTTTACCCCCATTCCGAACACAATGGGATATGTATCGTAAGCTGTTTTGATCGTTACAATCAGTTTCTGTTGAATTTACATTTAAGTCCTTATATTGAATTTTAAACGTACATTTCAAATTACCGGGGTCACATACTAACTAGAAAAATTCCCGAAAAATATTTTCTAGCTTCGTATTGGCGATACGGTCCTAACAAAACTAGTTTCGTCGAATTCTGAGACCGTTTGAAAAATGGCCAATTTCCAGTCGATTAAATTCAACAGAAACTGGTCAAACGCGTTTTCTTTTGCCACGCTCACATATTGATTTGAAAAATTATGAAATTTGAAACCTAACAATAGTTTGACATCCCGGACCCGACAAAAGTGGTTTCGTCGAATTCCGAGACTATATGCAAAATATCAATTTTCAAACTGACTTACTATTTCTAATTCACTAATTTATTGAAATATTCTATTTCAATGCTTCAAATTGCTTTGAAATAATCAATTTAAAAATTTTAAATTGGCTCGTATTTTCCGGGTTATTACAATCTCCCCTACTTAAAACTTTTCGTCCTCGAAAAGGAAACAACAATAAAGTAGGAAATAAAATGTAAATGCAAAGTATGGTGAGGTACCTTGCACCGGAGTTAGTCAGAGATATCCACTCTGCAGTTGGGGTAAGCTTGTTTAATGCTTTCCTCAGTTTCCCAAGTACAGTCTCTAGGATCACTACACCACTGCACTTTGACTAGATGAATCTTTTTCCTCCTGAGTTCTCTAGTTTCTTTGCCAACAATTTTTAATGGCTCTCTTCTGAGTGCTAATTCTGGAGTTATCTCCACATCCTGTTGTGCTGCTTCTTCTACAACAAGATCCGGATCATGCACATGTCTCCTAAGTTGAGATACGTGAAAAACATTGTGCACTCCAGGCAACCAATCTGGCAATTGAACCCTATAAGCAAGAGTTCCAATTCGTTCAAGTATAGGAAAGGGACCAATAAATCTCGGTGCCAACTTCCCAGTCTTGCCAAATCTGATTACTCCTCTCATCGGAGAAACCTTTAAATAAACATGATCACCAACAGCAAATGTCAAATCTCTCCTTCTAGAGTCTGCATAACTTTTCTGTCGGCTTTGGGCGGTTTTCAATCGCTTCTTGATGAAGTCCACTTTATCAGATGCTTCCCTAATCATATCGGGTCCTAGTACAAGTCTGTTGCCAGGTTCTACCCAACATGCTGGAGATCTGCAGGGTCTGCCATATAATGCTTCAAAAGGTGACATCTTCAAGCTTGCTTGATAGCTATTGTTATATGAGAATTCTGCCAAATGCAAATGATCTTCCCATGACCCACCAAAATCGATTATACAAGCCCGCAATAAGTCTTCTAGAATTCTATTCACCCGCTCAGTTTGGCCATCTGTTTGGGGGTGATAAGCGGTGCTCATATTCAGTTTTGTCCCCAATTCAGTCTGGAAAGCCTCCCAGAATTTGCTAGTAAATAGGGGATCTCTATCACTGACTATGCTGATGGGAATTCCATGCAGCTTAACAATTTCTTTGAAATATATCTGAGCTAGACTTTGGGCAGTTCGATTGGATCTGACAGGTATAAAATGGGCAGTCTTCGTGAAGCGATCTACGATTACCCAAATGTTGTCATTACCTTTCTTGGTTCGCGGCAAACCATCTATGAAATCCATGGAAATCTGTTCCCATTTCCAACCTGGGACTTCCAACGGTTGCAACAGTCCAGCTAGCTTCTGTTGGTCACTCTTGACCAATTGACAAGTAGGGCATCTGCTAACATACAAAGAAAAATCTCTTTTCATTGCCTTCCACCAGAAAGTGCGTTTGATATCGTTGTACATTTTACTCACCCCAGGATGGATGCAAAATTTGGATTTATGGCATTCATCTAGCACTTCTCTTCGAAGGCCTGGAATATTTGGGATGCAAATTCTGTTATTTAACCTGAGAACTCCCTTATTGTCAATACGGAAGCTCGTGGTTTCACCTTCCTGGACTCTCTTACTGATTCTCTGAATGAATTCATCTTCTTTCTGAAGGGCTGAAATCCTATCAATCAATCCAGGTGTAATTATAAGATGGGCAACAATTGCGGTTTTTCTACTAAGTGCATCCGCTACTACGTTAGCTTTCCCCGGCGTATACAGGATATCAAGATCATACGCTGCAAGAAATTCTAGCCAACGCTGCTGTCTCAGATTCAGATCTTTCTGGGTGTATAAATACTTCAATGATTGGTGATCTGTGTACAATATAAATTTTTCGCCCAATAAGTAATGTCTCCAGATTTTCAAGGCAAATACGATGGCTAGCAACTCAAGATCATGAGTCACATAATTCTTCTCATGCGGTTTCAATTGGCGGCTTGCATAAGCGACTACTTGGCCTCTCTGCATTAACACTGCACCAAGACCTCTAATAGAAGCATCTGTCCAAACCGTTAAATCCTGATTGCCATCAATAATAGTTAACACTGGAGCGGTGGTCAGCTTCGCTTTCAATTCCTGGAAAGCTTCTTCACAGTCGGAAGTCCACTTAAACTTCTCATGTTTCTTTGTGAGCTTCGTTAACGGACCGGATATCTTCGAAAAATCCTTAACGAACTTTCGATAATAACTAGCCAATCCCATAAAACTTCTAACTTCTGTTGGAGTAGTGGGTTGTTTCCAGTCTTGAATCGCTGTTATCTTGCTTGGGTCAACAGAAATTCCTTTCCCTGACACGACATGGCCAAGAAATTTAACTTCTTCTTGCCAGAAGACACATTTAGAGAATTTGGCTTTGAAGACGTTCTTCCTTAGAATCTCCAATACTTGTTCTAAGTGTTTTTCATGCTCGGGTTTTGATTTGGAGTAGATCAAAATATCATCGATGAATACGAGGACAAATTTATTCAGAACTCCCCTGAACACTCTATTCATTAGATCGACAAAGTATGCTGGAGCGTTGCAAAGGCCAAACGGCATTACTAACCATTCATAAAATATGTCTGGGCCTCTGAAAGCGGTCAAAGGAACACACTCTTCTGCTATTCTCAATTGATGAAAACCTGTAGCTAGGTCCATTCGGGAAAATACTTTCGCCCCATTCAATTGGTCTAGCAAATCATCAATGCGGGGTAGTGGATATTTGTTTTTGAGCGTCTGTTTGTTGAGGTCTCGGTAATCAACACATAATCTAAGAGTACCGTCTGACTTTGGGACAAACACGACAGCTGCACCCCAATTAGAAAAACTCGGTCTGATTAGACCTTTCCACAACAGTTGACGAGTTTGATCGCCTAATTCTTCTTTTTCTTTGGGAGTCATTCTACGGATTGGATGTACCACGGGTCTGGCATTAGGAATTAGATCGATTCGGAATTCTATCTCTCTTTGCGGAGGTAAGTTTTCAACTTCTTCAAACACATCCGCATAGTTGTTAACAATCGGAATCTTTTCTATGGAAGTGGGGATAAGTTCTAATGCTGACCAAAATTCTTCTCTATTCGGATTCGAACCATGACAAGGAACTGTAATATATCCTAGCTTCGTTCGAATTTTAACGATTCTTTCCGCACACTTCACTTCGGCTTCATATTTCGTTAACCAATCTAGCCCGAGAATAATATCGAATTCGGGAAAATCCATAACTATTAAATCAAAAGAAAATTTGTAGGAAGAATAAGAGATCGGCACTCTACAATACGAACCGAGAGTAATAGGACCCCCTATCGGGTTATGAACTTCAACCAATTCTTTAAGCTTTCGCTGTTTTAACTTTAATTTGTACACTGTGTTTTTAGCAATAAAACTACGCGATGCACCTATGTCAAATAATACAGAAACAGGAATATTTTTAATTGTAAGGGTACCTCCCAAAACATCGGGTTTACCTGCTCCATCGGAAGCAGCTGGCGGGCTAGACCCGTCATAGACATGAGCTACAGTAGCTTTCTTTAGCAAAGGACAGTCTTTGACTAGATGGCCGGTCTTGCGACAGTTGAAGCACGAGCGAGGGTTCTGAGAGCCTTGGCTCGAGCCTTGAGAGTTTGTTCTCTGCCTCTTCGGAGCTGTGCAGACGTTTGAGTAGTGCCCCGGCTTACCACAATTAAAGCAATTTCCTCGTGGCGGATTGCCAGTCTGAGGCTTTGAAGATGCTGCTTGGCTTGACTCGCCCTGATTTGCAGTAGGTTTGCGCTTGTTTCCTGCTTGACTTCTAGCGCGGTCCTGATCCAGATGCCTTTGATCAAGGTCTTCATAGTTGCAGGTCATTTCCACTAGCTCGTTGAAATCCAGCTTGACATGGGCCATTGCTCTATCATGATATTGACGTTTCAGCCCAAAGATAAACCTCTTATTCTTGGATTTTGCGGTAGCAACAAGTTCGGGAGCATAGGGCGACAGCATTGTGAATTTGTTCAAATAATCTTGCACGGAAAGATCCCCTTGCTGGAGATTGGCGAAGTCATCGTGCATTCTTTCTAAAGCTTGTTCTGGGACATATTTCTCCTTGAAGAGTTCTTTGAATCCATCTCATGTTCTTCCAGCTTCTCTATTCCCGGCGGTAAGAGAGTCCCACCATAATTCGGCTTGTTCCTGCATAAGCCAGGCGCCCATAGTAGCTTTGTCTTCGCCTCCTAGCCTTAGGCCTTCAAGAATTTTCTCGCATGTTTTGAGCCATGCAAGGGCCTCTATTACGGTGCCAGTCCCTGAGAAGGTCTTGCCTCCTAAGTTCTTATATCTCTTAGCTACACGGTCGAGCTCGAAGTATTGAGCTGCCGGAGGTTGTATCAAAGGCACTTCTTGAGCTGGGATTTCTCCCCTTCCTCGGCCTCGGCCGGCACGGCCTCCTCTAGCAGCGGCTCCTCTGGTAGCCATTTGTCAAATTCTGTATAAGTAACGAATAAGTCAGTTAACAGAAATGATAGTTTATTGCATAGTTAAGCAGAAATTCCTACGGAAAGATAACGATGGACTGATCAATTGTTTTTGCTATTCTGCTCAGCTCATTCTAGGACTTTACTAGTCCTATCTCTAATGAGCGACTCGCCTTAGAATACTACTGATTCTATCTTGACGAAGTGTTTAATGTGTTAGACTCCAGAACTAAGGTTAACCAAAGCTCTGATACCAGCTGTGACGATCCCAAAACCCCGTTACACGGTGTTAAGGATAATCATTGGAATATAACACATTAATCATCATTAGCAGATCACAGATAATAGCATAAACAGAAAATAGAATAATTTACACACATATGACAGCGGAATCATATAGATAACATCACATCAGAGAAGCACAGTACAGGATACAACTTAGTACATAATGATACATAATCAGTCACCATCGCCTGAGGCGGAATCATACATAAAGAGTACACAAAAGGAATATCAGTCTACATCGCCAGTGGCGGAATCATAATATAGATACAATAATGGCGGAGAAAATCCAAGTCAGCACGGTGTAGTCGAGCCTCGCCATGAGCCAAAAGGTGCGTCAGAAACCTGTAACTAGGCTGCCCGTGTGAAAATAAGGGCACCCGAGTTTGCAAGGTGAAACAAACTACGAGTCAGTCATGGGACTGGTATGAGAAATCTATTCAACTTATTAACAACAATAATAAGGCAACTCAAAGGACCACGCCACTTTCGCGGAACGGGTTTACTCCAATGAGTGCTAGTGCATGAAGTAAAGTACATGATTAAATCAACGCAATGCTTTTTCTAAAATGAAGCCATTATAAGACTCAGGTCCCATCACACAATGCAACACAAGCCGGAGGATAGAGTTTTTACCTTATAATGGCCAAATATGCTTCATACGAATAAACAAAGGTGTTTGATATTATTACTAGTGCATATATGTTTCAAAAGCGATTTCAATCATAAATATCAATCCTAGGCGGCATAAATGACCCATACCACTATGTCGCCATACTAGTAATACAATCACGTCCGCATATTTCGTATTGGAAATTGGATTCCTTCATGAGTCGAGGCAAGGGGCAAGCTCCTCTCCGATTCGAGACACTCTAGCAAATGTCCCAGGACCCCACTATGATCCTTGGATCTTTAGGGCCGGTCCTCTCTTACTTTTGAGGATTAGTTATTCCTGAACACACGTTTCCCGGTCCTTACAGACCTATATCGAGGCGCCTCGCATTCCAACAACCACACAGGTGAAAAGTATATATAATGTCAGGGCTGGTAGGTCACTGACACCACCACAGCTAGAAAGAAACGTCGTGCTCTCCCTGCAGTCACTCTCCCGTTTTTGACTCATACCGAGGTGTGAGGCTCACGAATTCACGTTATACACAAAGCTAGTCACACAGACCATGCTTTGATCATCAACCACAAGACTTTGCTTTGCAACAGAAGCCTTGATCACATGCCACTTAGGCGTGCCACACAGGCAATCCACTCCATGCGACTGATTTCTGTCAATACATAACCTCTAAGCTCGTACGTCTCAGAGAAGGGCGTTAAGCAAGAGAATAAATTCTCCGCCGCCAAACAGATATATATTTAACAGAGATCAATCAACACAGAACAAAATCCAATGTCAGACACACAGTCCATTTACAAGTCCGTTCTGGGTCTGAACGAAACCGGAGGCACCAATTCCTCGCATATCCGTACAATCAACACTATGTTTGGACGGTTACTACTTCAATTCCTTCATGGTAGCTACTCCAATCACGAGTATCAGTAGCGCCCATCCATCCAACGTGGAGATCGTCGGTCTTCAGTCGTCTTCGACTCTTCGACTTCTCAACGTCGATCGATTATTTGAAATGAGATAAACTCGGCCTTTTCAAATAACCCACGTATATTTAGATTTTCAAACCAATTAATTACAGGGTTGAACTATTCAATATTCACATTTCAGTTGTTTAGTTATAATTTTCACGTCAAATATATTCAACCATCACACATCAAGCAAACACAACAAAATTGGTTTATTTTCACTCTATATCGCCTAAAGCACTTAATAACGATATATCGCCATTTTAATTTAATTTAAAACGGCCATAATTAATTAAACGACGTTTCAGGTCGTATCGACGCACTGGCGCTGCTTTCCACTAATTTTGTTTTACACATATAGGAAAATCTAACCGTTGGATCTTCACAAATTTTACACCATTAGGAAGGTCTTTTCAAAACGAACCCAACGGTTCCAGTTTTAGGAAAATCCGACGGTCGGATCTTCCACACTAACCATTTGAAGTTACGATTTCAATTTTCGAACTGCAGCGTCGTTATTCGATTTAATTTAATTATATTTATATATATATAAAAATATAATCGTTTCTGGCGCTGTTTTTCCTTGATTTTGTTTTAAACATTCCAGACAATCCAACCGTCGGATCTTCACAAAGTTGGTGCCGTTGGAAAGATATTTCCAAGGCGAACCCAACGGTTGAGGTTTCGGGAAAATCCAATGGTCGGATCTTCCGCACTAGTCATTTGAAATCACGGTTTCAAAATATGAACTACACGGCCACGTTTCGTTTTAATTATATTTATATTTATATATTTATATAAATATAGTCCATTCAATAATTCCTATATCGTTTTCACTTCAAATATTTTTCTATCTCCCTAAAATTTTGGAAAATTTCGCCATAACCTCCCCTGTACCGGGGGCATCGGGAAATCGCAAATAGCGTTCCCAGTCCTTCTAATCTCAAAAAGAAAAAGAAAAAGCCAAGCGGCTAGCCAATAGGCTCATAAAATCATCACCCAAACAAATCTGTAAATGTGTACCTATTTGTCGGGCACAAAATTTTATTCCTCTTCTCTAGCCCCTTTGCTATAACCTGTTCAACAGATATGCATGCACATATATACAATTTCTAATATTTATCATTTTCGATTCAACTTCATATTTGACTTGCTTTGGTCTAAAAATACCATTCATTCTAATTTCGCATGCATAGGCTAAAATCATATCATTAGCTAGTTAATGTATATTTCAACTCATGCACGTTTATTTGAACAAGTGGATATTTTTAACACTTCACATTTCAAAGATGATAATTTTGGCGAACTAAAATAGATTCCAACACATGACTATTTTATTTAGTTCCTATGCATGTTAAAAATAATATTTCTATCACAAATATTTATTTCAACGTCCGCATATCTTTAGCACATCACACATATGATAAAAAAAATCATATTTTTATCATTTAAAATATTTATTCAACCAACGTATGGTTTCAACACTTCATAGTTTCAATAAAAATGTAATTTTTATCGTTCAATCTTTTTATTCAACACATGAATCTTTTCCACTACACACATTTCTCAACAAATGAGCATTTCCACACATGGACAATTTATTTATGTTGTTCTTATTAAAAAGATGAAATTTTGATTGTTGAAACTATTTATATAAAGCGAATATTTTTCTTACTTCATATATATATATAAAAATGTGATTTTTATTGTTTATACACTTCATTCATTCACAAATGAATTTTTATTTTCACACAACACTTTTCAACACATGAATATTTCCACACATGGACATAGTTTCAATATATGGCTTTAATTTCAATGCATGTAAAATAATTTCAACATATGAAAATAATTCTAACACACAAAGATTATTCAAAATTTCGGCAGCATAACGGCAGGGTAGTTAAACCGGCACCGTCCCTAGTACGGCTCCTCGCTCTACCTTAAAACCTCGCGGTTTTTGACAATGGGGATCATGCATCTAATTCGCACGCAGGCGGCATGTTTATATTTATTTCATTACCACAAACTAATCCTATGTGGTTTCAACCAAATATTTTTCCAATCACAAACGGGTATTTTTCAACCTCAATCAATTCAATACCATCCACAAACAATCCCAAACAACAATTTTCCGTCAACCAATTTTCACAACAATTTCAACCAATAAATATCGTCCATGGTTTGTGGACGAGGGGGCGTATATATATATATATATATATATATAAATATTTATATATAGCACTTCACTTTTATTTTCCACACGCATATATATATCTATAAGAATGAAATTGAAGAGTGAGAATTTCTCACCAGTAGCTATCCAATAACACAACTCTTCCTATGTGGAACTCTTCGCCTATTTCATCTTCTTGTCGCTTTCGTTTCCCGTATTCTCTACATAAGTAAAAATCGAATTTTTACTATGTTAATCAATATATAAAGATTATATTTTAAAAACAAAGATTATATTTTTTAATATTCCTATGATGTAAAAATTATATTTTTATTGCTTTAAAAATATAAGAATCACATCTTACTTCTTCTACTTAACAAAATTCTGTCTTTTCTCTTTTTTAAAAATATGATCTTTATTTTTAAAAGTTCAAATCTTTTTCTACTAAAAGATTAAATCTTTTTCTATTTCAAAGTTTAAAATAAAATCAGCTTTCTTTTCCTTTTCAAATCAGTTTTTATTTTCTTTTCAAAACAGTTTTTGTTTTATTTAAAAATGCAGTTTTTTTCTTCTTTTTCACAATGCAGTTTTTTCTTCTTTTTCACAATGCAGTTTTTATTTTCTTTTTAAAAAAAATTCTGTTTTTAAAAACCTAAAACAAAAATCAGTTTTTATTTTCTTTTATAATTTCAGTTTATAAAACTAAAAAAAACAGTTTATAAAACTAGAAAAAAAAAATACAGTATTTAACTATAAATCAGTTTCATAAAACAAAAATAAAAATAAAATAAATTAAATGCTTACCGTGGTATGCGAAGGGGAGGAGGGAAGTCGAGGGCGGCTCAGGCGGCGTTCGGAGGTGTCGGTGGCGTCGCGACAGGGTGCGGAGGCTTCGGGTTGCTGCTTCGATGTCTGGAGGGAGGAGACTGAACGGGGGTCGTGCGGTGGGAGGAGGAGGTTGGTCGGCGGTGGGGCTTCGGCGAAGGGTTCGGCGGCGGCTTCGAAGGTCAGGCGGCGCGATTTTGTTTCTAGGGTTTTCCTTTTTTTTTCTTTTTCACTTTCTGATTAATGATCGGGGGGGGCCAAGGCAGAAGAAAAGGGGAGGGAATTCTTTTTTTTTTATATTTTTATTTTATTTTATTATTTAATTATTAAATTATGCACAAGGGTTGACTTTTACATATGATCTCGAAACGAGGTCCACCGCCTGTCGTCCATAGCGTTTTACCCCCATTCCGAACACAATGGGATATGTATCGTAAGCTATTTTGATCGTTACAATCAGTTTCCGTTGAATTTACATTTAAGTCCTTATATTGAATTTTAAACGTACATTTCAAATTACCGGGGTCACATACTAACTAGAAAAATTCCCGAAAAATATTTTCTAGCTTCGTATTGGCGATACGGTCCTAACAAAACTAGTTTCGTCGAATTCTGAGACCGTTTGAAAAATGGCCAATTTCCAGTCGATTAAATTCAACAGAAACTGGTCAAACGCGTTTTCTTTTGCCACGCTCACATATTGATTTGAAAAATTATGAAATTTGAAACCTAACAATAGTTTGACATCCCGGACCCGACAAAAGTGGTTTCGTCGAATTCCGAGACTATATGCAAAATATCAATTTTCAAACTGACTTACTATTTCTAATTCACTAATTTATTGAAATATTCTATTTCAATGCTTCAAATTGCTTTGAAATAATCAATTTAAAAATTTTAAATTGGCTCGTATTTTCCGGGTTATTACAACACCTGAACTCGCGAGCGCCATCACCCTGAACCCAACATCACTCCATCTCCTTTTAAGTACCATCGCGATTTCCTTTGTCTGCTTCGCCCCCATCCACCTTGTGAACGTCGAACTCTAGATAAAGGCATCGCACCTGCTAAAATAGCATCGCATTATCGAATCCTGGCCTTTACACTGCTAAACCCCACTTCCAACTGTTATCTGGTAACGTGAATCACCTCGTGAGCCTTCCAGTACCAAGTTGAGTTCCATATCTCCGAAGACGAATGAAAATCGCAGTTTTATTTTCAAGGAAAAGAGGAAGTTTGATTTTCGATTTTCTTTATATTCTTCTCGGTGGCTTTGATTTTATAATAAGGATTCACTGGTTTGAAAGGAGATAGGAGGGCCACGTTCGTTTATGTTTGTGGTAAATAGAGAAGCCACCTCTTTGTTTTGTTTTGATTATAATCGTTATTAAATAAAATTTTAAATTTCCACTTTGATTTCAAACTCCGTTCTGAACCCAACAACTATCAATTTTAGGGTTTAATCACCATTCCGGACTCACTGGGATAGGTCACGAAGTCCAATTCGATCATCCTGAACAGATATTAATTCAAATCGATATAAATTAAATTAAAAACAATAAATTCTGCGATAATAAATAAATATTATTATTTGAATTCAAACAGAAGTCTGAACTGTATTAAATTCAGTTCTAAATCTCGAACTGAATTATATTTTCGCATAACGATGGTTTAATATATTCGATATTAAATCGAAATTGATTATTAAATTAATAACTTAATATAAAAATTCACTTATATTATCCACCCAATATTTAAATCCGTATTAAATATTTTAAAATTAACCCATAAGAATCCGGGTCATTACAATAGCTTTGTGTTGTAGCGTTAATTCACGAGCCTCACACCAGGTATGAGTCAAAAACGGGATGGCGACTGCAGGGAGTGCATGTCGTTTCTTTCTAGCTAGAAGTGGTGTCATGGTATGGAGCCTAGACATTTTTACTTATGTGGATGATGGAATAAGCCGCCTCGGATATTGAGTCCCTAGTGGCTCAGAGATAGGTATCATAGGACCGGGAAATGGGTGTTCAGAATTAATCCTCAAAAGTAAGGGAGGACCGGCCCTGAAGCATCCAAGGGTTTCCCGTATGTGTGATCCTGAGACATGTGCTAGAGTGTCTCGAATCAATGTGGAGACATCCCTTGCCTCAACTCATAGATGGAATCCAATTTCCAATACGATACTTTTCGGTTTTAGTTGTAAACCTATATGGCGACATAGCAGGATGGGGTACTATGTCGTCTATGATTGATACATTTATATTTGAAGTTGATTTCTTCACTCATAGTAATAATAAAAGATAAATTTCATGTACTAAGCATATTTGGCCATTATAAGGTAAAACTCTATCCTCCGGCTTGCGTTGCATTGTGTGTTGGGACCTGAGTCTTATAATGGCTTCATTTTTCCTTTTTAGCATTGCGGTGTTTGTTTTATGGTGTTCTTGGGAGGAAACCCGTTACGTGTTATACGGTGTGGTCCCTTGATTTACCCAACTTTAAAATAAATTTAATAACTGTTTCATTTCTCACACCAGTCCCATGACTGACTCGGAGTTTATTGTTTCTACCTAAACTCTGGGTGCCTATATTTTCCACACGGGCAGTTAGTAGTTTTGGTTTTGCAGATTTCTATTTAACAGGATCCTAGATTACGGCTGGAGCTATATTCGGAATGCTTTGTATCCATGTATTTATTTCAGCTGTGGTAGTTGATGTTTTCCGCTGCACATTATATTTATGTATATATTTTTCGTTGTTTTGTAATATAAATCTCTGATATTTTCTATTGTATATTATTTGAGCTCTGATATATTCTTGTACTCTGATGCAAATTGTTGTAATAGCAATGTAATGTTCTCGTGTTTGTGTTCTGATGAGTCGTGTTTTCAAAACAATCTGGGCTCCTCCGTCTCCTCCAGGATCGAGAAGTTTGGGTCATTTCAAACGCTCTCCTCAAAACAACTTTACAGGATAAACGGAAGACAGATACCGGTATAGCGTTGATAGATTTTCATTCGACAGTTGAAGCTGATTTGAACATTTATAAATAAACGTATACATCTTCACTTCAAATTCAATATTTTTCTGAAGAGTATGTAAGCTCTTTCATTTTTCATTCTCCTCCAAAAATAGTGACCATGTTCAGTTCGCAGCTTGCCAGAACAGTTTCTAAATTCATCTCGCATCTACCTTAAAAACTATCCAGGTTCATTAGCTGCAGTCGATCGTCTTAAGAGTCGGTCGACCGCCACCGTTAGTCACTCATTGGAATCATCGAAGTCTGTAATAATATATAATTTTCCATTTAAAATTTAAATATTCTCTTTCCCATATCTTCTCCATAATAATTTGGATCATGATGAATTATATATGAAAATTGTCTAGAAAATCGCTATGGAAGTAATAGAGAAGTACCCATAGAAAAATTCGGATGTTTGTGAAAAAATACATTTTAATTTATTTTTTTGCTTTAATTTGTTATTACTCGTAAATACTCAGGCTATTATATTCTCTTCTCCTTAAGAGATTTCGTCCCCGGAATTTTCAAGGATAAAAAATATAATTAGCAACCAACATCCAATACATATATTCATCTTCTCGAGCATCATTAATAGCAATTGTTGTCCTTAATATTCTAATGCAATCATGTTTTTATGCAGTCGTGAGGTCCATATGAACATATTTAATGCAAAAGATTATAGATAAGTCGGTCAATTGACCTTCTGTTTATGTAAGTATGCTTATACGATGCATCCAAATGCATGCAAAGTCCTAATGATAACTAGTAATTCTATATTCATGATTCAACAGTCATCAATATGCAACAATTATGTGCTCAACATCCATATATGTAACAACCATATAAAGTAAAAATCAAACACGCATATGCATATGATGTGAATGTGCGAGTACCTACTTTGCTGATCATCATATTTAGTGCATATTCTAGTGAGTGAAATGCAACAATTCACTTTCATTAATATTCATTTGCAACCATTTGCATCCATCATCCATGACAGGTCTTAATGGCACACTTATATCAATTCCTTCCATCCATAGATCTTATCCTAAAAGATCTACCATTCCCGCAAGATTTACACAAAGATCTTAACTAAGAAAAAGTTTAAGATCAGATATGCAAAGTGTTAGCCAGATTTATGGTTAACACCCCAAAAGTTAGCTTTGACCGTAGAACTTTTGTTTTGTGGTGAGGAAGGGTTCAAACTTGAGATCTGCAAATATTTCTGTGTTATAATCTTAGGATGGTTTTGTAAAATTCTGTAAGTAAACTCTTTGTTAGGAACAAAACAAATCATGACCCTTATTTCTTATTTCTCGAATGGGGGTCTCACTATCTATGAGATGATTTCCTAATGTTGACTTAAGGTATTAAAAAAATTCTCTAGGTACTCAACGGTTATGGATCCGAGCCTTGGGAAGTCTCTCTACCCAAATTTGTCCTTAAATATTAGGTTTATGTAGGTTTCCCTTGGATTTTTATGGATTTAGCGAGATATCATGAACATTCTCTAATCTCAATCGTTTAAGCCTAATAAGCCGCTGAACTGGGACATCTTAACTTAATTCTAGGTCCAGTATAAGCATAATCCTAAATCGATGTCATGATTATTAAGCTAATAAAGGTTTCTATCCTTAAATCAAGGGTTCTCAGGGTCAGTCATGGGTTAAGATTCGAAGTAGATCTCAATTATGTATATGATCCGCATATTGCACTTGTAATGTTAGCAAACAATAATAATAACACATATTATTGAACAAGATTACACAGAATTACCTTGATTGCCATATATCTCCATTTTATTGAGTAAATTCAATATTACAATCATTTTTCTTGATTGATCTAGAAACTAGGGTTTTTTCTATGTATTAAGAGATTACAAATGTAGAGAAAATGAATTCAAAAAAAGAAGAGAAGTCCCACGCTTTGAGTTGTAGGGAAATATTTATTGGTATGAGCTGACACTCCCTTCGGCATAAGCGCTTCATATCAATCATTCGAAAGGAGTTGATTACGAAGGCTTTACAAGTGCTTTGGTGGCTTCTCATGAAGGCAAAATATCAATAATTGCTTCTGAAGGACTTGACGAAAGGAGCATTTGATGAACATAAGAGGGACGGTAACGCAGGAGCTCTTGGCCCTTTTATGCTTTCGTCCCATGCTCCTTCCTTATTGCTTTAGGATTTTAAATTGAGGTTTCTCATCCTTTGTGTGTTACTGAATGTGATTTATCTTTCCTGGACTTTAGAGGCGTGAGACAGAAGCCTCGATTTACTAGTTTCGAAGGACCCTTCCGGCTATTGTATTGGGTTTCGCTTCAAAAAATAAGTTTATAGATGCATGTGCGCCTTATGATGCTGTCGGCAGGTTCTGGGGTGATTTTCCTTCCCATTCTCTTCTTTAGTTTCTTTCGGAGGTCCTTCCCTTTTTTCTTTCCTTGCCTCCTTTCATTTTAACAATCTTCAAGTTTCATTTGACTACTGCTTCTGGAATCCTTCCGTAGATTATATGAAGGCTCTTTTAGTATCAGCTACACTCTTTCTCCAATTCCTTCGAGGTAGTCCATTTCGGGTTTGGCTCGAACAGTTGCGAGAGGCATAGGTATATGCATACTTCCGGCTTATGACGGCATATATCCTCTCCGGCAAGGCTGGGCCTTTTCCTGAGATTCACTTCCTTTCATGAGTTTGTTTTCGATTTTTTTACTTTTCCATTTTGATCTTGTTTCGGGATTTTCATCTACTCTTGTTCTCTAGTGATTAATTTGTTTCGACCAGTGCCTTCTATTCATGGAGGTTGAGCCTTCTGGAATTTGGTCGAGGGATTTCATCTTTTGTAACCATGTCGGCTTATGGCTCTTAGCTTCTTTCTTAGTTCCTTCTGATGCTTCACCCTTAGCTTGCTCCCTCCATTCTTTTTTGTTAGATCAATTAATTCAGAACCAATTCCCTCTCGCTTAAGACCTAAAGGGGATCCTTAATCTAAGGCGAGTGCCCTTTCATTTAAAATTGAGGGGGGGCTTTTCGATTTGAAGGAGATTCTTTTTTTTCTTCTCTTGTATTCCAAAGACCTGTAACCGCTTCCTTCGTGGTGTCACCATCTTTTATACACCTTCACCTTAATTTTAATTTTTGATCTATCTTGGTTATTTTTTGTGTTAACATTTTCCCCTTTGGTGAAGGGGTATTCTTGACTTTTCAAGTCATCCATTCCAGCTGCCATATTGTAGTTGAAATTTATTTAATTTTCCTGCCTTCTTCGTGCTGCCATCTGTTCCTTCGAATTTGATCTGATGGTCAGAAATGAGGAGGGTGTCCTTCTTATTAATTAAGCCTCTTTTCTTCTTTCCCTTCTTTTCGTTTTCCTTAAAGGAAAAGAATTGCCCCAGCATCAAGGCTTTCCATGATATTTTTAATTGCTCAAGCTTACTTATGCAAAAAAGAAAAAAAGAAAAATCGATGTAAGAAACTTGATTTAAAATTTTATGCATAGTTCTTTTTATTTCTTATTTGAGGGTTGATTAGTTCGTTCTTTTCTTTTGAATTCGCCAATTTTGCTTAGGGTAAAAGAGAAAATTTTCTAATCGATCCCCAGGACTAGGCCCTTCCTTTCTTCTCTAAAAACCCCCCTTTTGATTACACAAAGTTTGAGGATTTTTAGTTAGACTGGATAGGCCTTGTATTATTTCATCATCATTATTTATTATTTGTTACTTATATAGTGAACCATAATGCTATCACCTGACAGTCATCATGGCGGATAAGAGGAAATCGTCCAGGCGAGCTACTTTAAAGAATTCTCTCGGAAGTAAGGGTGAATCTTCTCAACAAGTCGCAGAGGATATCCTTTTCGAAAACTGCTATGACTGAGATGCATTCTTCCGTCTCTTCTCAAAAAGTGGTTAACTCGCTTTTAGAGGATTTTGGAATTCGAGGAATTGAGGCCATTCCCCCATGCCTGAAGACACTATAGGTAACCCCCCAGCTGGGTTCTTTGTTTTCTCATCCATTCATATTTGGCATGTGGGCTTTCTTCCTTCCTTCATGATTTTCTCCATCAGTTTGGGGTCACCCCAATTCATTGTCTCCAAATGTTTACTCGTACATTCTTGGATTAGAAATCCTTTCTTGGGAATCCAGGGGCTGCTCTCTCAAGTCTCAATGTTGCTGCTCTTAAATAGTCAGTTCCTTTGGCAAAGCTTAATCAGATTAACTCCCAAATTTTTAGGTCCATCCTTTGCCAAAATTGGTTAAGGGCGGTATTAATAAGTCTAAAGAGTAGGAACATTGGCTTTTTTTTATTAGATTCCCTTTTCGTATTTCTGGGGTTTTTGCTCAACTAAGTAATCTTTCTTTTTCCTTTACGGTTGTAATCACATAATGTTGACGTAGCTCATTTTTTTCTATGAGTAACATTTTTGGTTCTTAGGTGGAGCATCAAGGCTCCCTCTATCAAAGTTGACTTAATTTTGAAGGAGATGACGGAGGATTCTTCATCTCTAGGGGAAAGGTCCTCCCTGCTAACATCCAGTCTTCTTTCTAAACACTCCATCCTTCTAGAAGGCCATAAAATTATCGGACATCCTCCAATAGTGCATCAGAAGCGTCCAGTTGTTTCCTACCTCGCGAAGGGAGATGTCTAAAACGTTTCCCTTCAATCGCCTGTCTCTTACAATTTGGCTGGTAAAATAAATCCTTTTTATTAGGTAATTATACAACGGTTTTCCTCCCAATGGAATTTCTCTTATTTACACTCTATTGAGAGGGAAATTCAAGATTTAAGATCATTAAATACAGTCAGGTCTTCTATAAAAAATGAGTCACTCCAAGTGTTGGTTATAACAAAAGCTTCCCTCTTTGAACAAGAGGATTCAGTGCAACTTCTCTCGACTCAAAATTTAAGTCTCCATACTGAGTTGGAAAAATCCAAGAAATAATCTGAAGAATATGGATTAAAGAAGGAAGCTATTGGGAAAAAAGGTTGCCTCTCAAGGGTGCTTAATCCCTTTCATGATGCAATGAGGAGGGTTGATAACTTTATGAATTATTTTTTGGATAAGTTTTGGATAACATAGTTTCAGACACACTTATGTCAATTTATCCTGAGAACATGGATAAATTTTCCAGTATCCATCTTTCTAATTTCCCTTCGGAAATTGTAGATAGCTTTTATCGAAAGGTAACAGACCTAGAGAGGAGAGGGAAGTGTAACACCCCGTAATTTTATAGAACATTAGAAATAATAAACTAAGGGGTACTTAATTAAATATCGGGAATTAAGTAAAACGGAATGTACCATTGCGTTCATCTCGGAATTCTGGTTAAGATAGACTCCAAGTTTGCATCGAACAGACATCGTATGAGGAAGATATAAAGGTTAGATGTTTGTATACATATAAGTAGGATATATGTAAATAAAACAACCTGGAAATTCAAAATAAATCAAAGTGACAAAGCAGGAAAAAGGGGCTGCAATAGGCGGAAATTGGAACTGTTATGGGACGACCCATGCCTAGTCTGGGTTGACCCAAGGTCAGGCGGGTCGACCCAAGGGTCGACCCAGGTGGGGGTGGGTCGACCCATCCCCGATCCGGCACAGTGCATTCTTCTGTTTCTGGACGTGTTTATTGGCCAGGTTCGTGGAGGATAGTCTATATAAAGGCCAACATTTCTATTATTTCCTATACCTAAATTATCTTCATTCTTCCTCCTCCAAACTTAATTCTTAAATATGGAAATAAGGAGATGTTGCCTCCGCGAGTAGATAATTTCTCTAAGATATGCAAGGACTTCTGTGCTATGGGAGGAAAACCATTCCGTGGAACTGTGAGCTTTTTGGAAGCACGAAACTGGTTGCGAGAGATAGAGAATTTGTTTGGACTTTTTGATGTCGACGATCGTAGGAAGATATAGTTGGTTGTGTGGCAGCTTAATGACGAGGCTTCGTTTTGGTGGAAGGTGACGCAAGCAGGGCATCCAGTTGATACTTGGGTTGATTTTCGACAGAGATTCGAGGTGAAGTTTCTTTCTCAAGCAGAAGAGAGTATATAGATGGAGAGATTCTTGGCACTTAAGCAAGGAAGTATGTCTGTTAAAGAGTATGTTAATAAGTTCAATCCGTTGGCAATGTTTGGGCTAGAACCGGTGAATACCCTGCACAAGAAAGCTTTAAGGTTCGCAAGTGAATTAAATCAACATCTCCAAGCATTAGCATTGTCTCAAATACCGATGGGGGAAACTTTTGAGAGGCTTGTTGACATGGCATTTATGCACAAAGAGGGTAAAGATGAAAAGAAAGAGGTTAAGACTGATGAGACTCAAAACAAGAAATTGTTGCCCAAGAAAGAAGCACAAAAGAAAGAGGAAAGAATGGCAAAGCTCAAAACAAGAAGAAATGTCATTGTTGTGGAAGCTTGGGTCATATGGTCAAGGATTGCAGAAAAAGGAAGAATGCTTGCTTCAATTGTGGTGAAGTTGGACACTATACTAGGGAGTTCCCGAAGAAGCAAGAACATGTGCAAAGGAAAGGACCTTCTGGAGGGCAGGTACATGCTCTCGAGGCTAGTGGACCAGATAGAGGGAGGAAAGTTTATGCTGAAGGTTTGATTTCCCTTTCTGATCATCCAGTTAGGACTCTTTTTGATTCTGGCGCTTCTCACTTTTTTATATATGATTCTGTGGTTGAGTCTTTGCACCTTAGTACTAGTATTGTTTCTGATCCCGTTATCATCTCAAACCCCAATGGTGGTACGGGTCATTTGTCTATGATATGTCGGGGTTTGAGGATATCTGTGTTAGTTGTCGAGTTCGAGTGTGACGCTTATGTGCTTGGTTTAATGGGCTATGGTCTGATCCTAGGGATGGATTGGCTAGCCATGTATGGTGCCATCCTAGACTATGAGAGGAGGCTCTTTAAACTTTGACTTGCCGAGGGAGGACTCTTGAGATTTCCTGTGACCCAAAGGGGTCTGTCATGCTTAGCTTCCTAGAATCACTTGATGCTTTTGTCGATGATTTGCAATCTATACCCATAGTCTATGAGTATTTGGATGTTTTTGATGAGGTCCGGGTCTTACCTCCGAGGTGTGAGATTGATTTCTGGATATACTTGGTGGATAATGCGAAGCTAATTGCATTGCTTGTGCGCCACATGGCTCCTAGGGAAAGGAGGGAGCTTAGCAACCAAATAGGGGAGCTACTTGAGAAGGGGTTTATTAGGTGAAGTATATCTAAATGGGCTGCTCCCACTGTCTTCGCAACTAAGGCTGATGGCTCACTTTGACTATGTTTGGATTACAGGGAGTTAAATAAGCTCACTAAGAAGAATAGGCACCCACTCTCGAGGATCGACGATCTGTTTGACCAGCTTATTGGCGCATCTATTTTCTCGCAGTTAGATCTGGCCATGGGATTTCATTAATTGAGGGTGGCTGAGGACAGTATAGACAAGACAGCTTTCAGAACACCAGATGACTTCTTTGAGTGGCTAGTCATGCCGTTTGGGTTGACGAATGCACACGCATATTTTGTGGATCTAATGAGTAGGGTGTTTAGGGAGTTTCTAAATAAGTTCGTGGTGGTCTTTGTGGATAACATCTTGGTTTTCTCGAAGAGCGAGGAAAAGCATGCCCTACATTTAGGAGAGGTTTTGAGGACTCTCAGAGCACACCAGATTAAGGCGAAATTCTTCAAGTGTCACCTTTGGAGAAAGGAGGTGAGATTTCAAGGGCATGTGGTCTCCAAGGATGGGATAGCGATGGATCCCGCAAAAGTAGTTGTAGTTCAAGATTGGAAAGTCACAAAGAATGCAACGGAGGTGAGGAGTTTTGTTGGTTTAGCAGGCTATTATAGGAATTTTATTAAGGACTTCGCAAAGATATCAGCCCCACTCAATGGACTAACGAACATGAATCTAACCTTTTCTTGGAGTATTGTCTATGAGGATGCTTTTCAGTGGTTGAAGAGGGCTCTGACAATAGCCCCAGTCTTGACATTGCCTGATGGGAGTAAGGTGTTCACAGTGTACACTGATGCATGTGGTACATGGCTTGGCGTCGTCTTGATGCAAGACGGAAGGGTAGTATGTTATGGTAATAGACAGTTGAGAGTTCATGAAAGGAACTACCCTATCCATGATTTAGAGTTGGCTGCTATAGTGTTCGCACTTAAGACTTGACGACATTATCTCCTTAGAGAGAGGTTCGAATTATAAACGGACCATAAGTCGCTCAAGTATTTGTTCTCATAAAAGGATCTCAATTTGAGACAACAGAGATGGATGGAGTTCCTTGCGTTCTATGATTTTGAGATTGCTTATACCCTGGTAAGGGTAATGTAGTGGCAAACACATTGAGTAGGCAGAGGATGACTTTGAGTCCTCTATTCGTAGAGAGGCAGAGTTTGGAGTACATACGACCTTCGATTTTAGGCCATCTACGGATATTACACTTGGTTTGTTGGCATCCTTAGAGGTGTGACCCAATCTTATGGATCAGATAGTATCTTCACAGCGAGAGGACACGTAGATAGCATACATCGTGGATAGGCTCAGTAGTGGGGAAACTTCTAGTCACCTTAGTAGATATTCCACTGATGATAAAGGGTGGCTGAGGTGAGACGGGAGGCTTTGTGTTCCCCGAGTTGGAAGTCTGTTGAAGACAGTCCTTGATGAGGCCCATCATTCAAGGATGACTATTCATCCGGGCGGCAATAAGATGTATCGAGATATGAAGATGGTTTTCTTTTAGGTTGGGATGAAGAAAGACGTAGCGGAGTTTATAGCTCGATGTTTAGTTTGCTAGCAAGTCAAAGCTGAACAAAGGAAGCCCGACGGTTTTCTTTATCCTCTGGAGGTCCCACAGTGGAAGTGGGAGAGCGTCTCTATGGATTTCATCGATGGTTCGCCTAGATCGAGTGAAGGCAACACCAGTATTTGGGTCACAGTAGACAGACTTACTAAGAGCGCTCATTTCGTTCCTGTTAAGAGCAAGAGAACGACAGCATGGCTGGCATCAGTTTATCTTTGTGAGATAGTCCATCTACATGGGGTACCTTCGAGCATAGTGAGTGATCGTGACCCCATCTTCACTAGTGAGTTCTAGATGAACCTGCAAGAGGCACTAGGTACACAGTTATGTTTGAGCACCGAATATCACCCATAGACCGATGGACAAACTGAGAGGGCAAATAGAGTTCTTGAGGACCTTTTGAGGTTGTGTATCCTAGACTTCAGAGGGACTTAGGAGGAGCATCTCCCATTGATTGAGTTCGCCTACAACAACAATTATCAGACTAGTATAGGCATGAAACCCTTCGAGGCACTATACAGACGATCTTGTAGATCACTGACTTGTTGGTGGGAGTCTACGGATAGGCTTCTACTTGGACCTGAGATGATTAGAGAAACTTCATAAAAGATTGATCTTATCCGCCGACGTATGAAGATAGCTCAGGACAGGTAGAAGTCCTATGCAGATAAGAGAAGAACTGAAACTGAGTTTAAGGTACAAGACATGGTTTTCATCAAAGTATCACCTCCGAGGAATGTGGTTCGTTTTGGATTTGTAAGGAAATTGGCGCCAAGATTTGTAGGGCCATTTCCCATAGTGGAAAGGATAGGTCAAATGGCCTATGGGGGTGAGGTACCAGGGAGATTGGCGGGTGTTCATGATGTTTTCCATGTTTCCCATTTGTGGAAGTGCGTTCACGATACAACAAAGGTGGTTAAGCCGAGTATGCTTGAGGAAGTAGAGGTGGAAAAGGAGGAAATAGTTAGATGAGTACCTACCCGTATACTTGGATCAGAGGTTAAGAAACTACGCAACATAGAGGTTAAGTTGATGAAAGTTCAATGGGGAGAAGACCGCGAGGATGCAACTTAGGAGACTGAAGACAAGATTCACGCTTCGTACCCTTTTCTTTTCAAGGGTATTTTCTTAACTTCTTTTTCCAAGCTTTTATTCGAACTTGCTTCTATCATTCGTGTATATCCTATCGGTCGAATCTTCAACCTTTATGTAGAAAACCAATGGGTGTAAACATTTGTTTGAGACATGTTATATTTGATGGATGCAAGTGTTTGCTCGTGGATGCATATACACACACTAGGCACTAGATTGGCTCAAAGCAATCTCATACTGCATATGGATATGTGTGCATTTTATTTTCTTATGGATGAAAATGGATGTATCATCACATGGATGTTGCATTGGACGAATGATTTTTGCACACATGTAGAGTTTACATGATATACTAGGAACATTTGTATACATTTTGGATTCATGGCACAAACATATACTGCATTAAGCAGGTCAACTGAATCAGTGGACTGCCTAATTTTTGCATTAGCATAGGGACATATACACAAACCTTTGCATATGTTCATACAAGCATTAGAAATTCCTAAGGACCATGGATGCCTGTAGATGATAGATGAGTAGATGATTGTAGGTGAATGTTAGGATAGTAACGTTCTCCTAGACTTGGAGATTTTGGGGACAAAATCCTTCAAATAGGGGAGTGTAACACCCCATAATTTTATAGAACATTAGTAACAATAAACTAAAGGGTACTTAATTAAATATTGGGAATTAAGTAAAATGGACTGTACCATTGCATTCGTCTAGGAATTCTGGTTAAGATAGACTCCGAGTTTGCATCGAACGGACATCGTATGAGGAAGATATAAAGGTTAGAAGTTTGTACACATATAAGTAGGATATATGTAAATAAAACAACCCGGAAATTCAAAATAAATCAAAGTGACGAAGAAGGAAAAAGAGGCTGCAACAGGCGGGAATTGGACCCATTATGGGACGACCCATGCCTGGTCTGGGTCGACCCAGGGGGTGGGTCGTCCCATCCCTGATCCGGCGCAGTGCATTCTTCTGTTTCTGGACGTGTTTGTTGGCCAGGTTCATGGAGGATAGTCTATATAAAGGCCAGCATTTCTATTATTTCCTACACCTAAATTATTTTCGTTCTTCCTCCTCCAAACTTAATTCTGGAATATAACAATGGAAATAAGGAGATGTTGCCTCAGCTTGGATTGAATTAGACTATCTTCTTTAACACCAGCCTATACATATATCTGAGACATTTCTTGTACATTGATTCAATCTCTGTGAGTTCATGTTACTTTTAGATATAAAGTTTAACATTAACCTTGACATGTTAATAAACCTGGATTTGAACCTATGCCTATTAAGAAACTGATTCATATCTAAAAAGATCTATTATTACATGTATTCTTCTGTACACTTGTTCTGTTGTTCGGTTCTTATATGCCTATTTCTGTTATTATATGCCTATTTCCATTCTTCTCCCTCTCATATTCCCTTTTTATTTTATAAGCCTAGGCTACCTTCGAGCCTAGACCAATATCGCTAAAACATGCGTACGAACGAAATTGGGGTACTTTGGGAATGTTTGGGAATGATAATAATATGACAGAAATTTGAGGGCATAACTTGTACTGTGGAATATGACTGAATTTTTAGGGCATATATTGTACTATGAATTATGACTAGAAATTTAAGGGTATATAAATCTGTAGGCTTAATTTAAAGATTAAGCAGAACATGTTAATGAAACTATAAGTAACCTGTGAAATCTGTTTACTCTGTGGAGTTAAGTAAATCTGTTAGAATGATGGGGTTAAGTAAGCCTGTTTAATCTGTTGGGGTTATATGAACCTGTTAACCTGTAATACTTAACCTATTTAATCTGTTGGGGTTATATTAATCTGTTAACCTGTAAAACTTAACCTGTTAATCTGAAGGGGTTAGGCGAACCTGTTAATCTGTAAGGCTTAACCTATTAAAAAACCTATTTAACTGGGGACACAAGTTTAGGGGGTAGACTTGTGTCATCTGCTGTGTGTGGGCCCATATCAGTCAATAATCCATTCTGGTATTAAAAGGGGACCCCACACTAGGTAGGGGTCAAGGCATGCATACTGAGTTGATTATAAGAGGTTTATCTAAAAAGGGGGTGTATACGGGTGCGTTTTAACGGAGTCATGGGAGTTCATGGGTCCGGTCTGTGGGGGGAAATAAGTTGTTGTAGCACCAGTAAATAGGTCTGTGTCCTTCCGTAGGTTGCCACTTTAGGGAGTAATACACCGTACTGTGGGGCCGACAAAAGGTATTTACAAGTTAGCGAGCCGATCACTTCGGGGTCGTAATTAGGGTGCATCTAATCCTATCTATTTTCTGCTGAGGTACCTATTATTTCTGTTTGGGTTAACACCCGTTATTTCTGTTGAGGTGCCTGTTATTTCTTTATGGGTAAAACCCATTACTAGAGTACACCAAAAACTCCCATTATGTTTATGTTGGGATCATTCTATTTCTATTATATTAGGGAACACCTAATCATGTCACATATATGTTATACTAGTGTTGGTGCAGAGAAAAGTGTTTGAGAAGCATTGTCTACTCTGTTTATTCTGCTTATCCTATTTGTACCCATCATATGATATTGTTATCTCACATCCAGTCTTATATGCATGTCATGTTACTTTTACTTCTTTATATGTTAAAAGCCACTGGACTAGCCAGACTTTATGTCTGACCCTTTTTGTTTCCTTGCCTCTCTCTTGCTTCCCCCTCTCTCGCAGGTTCTCAGGGTGGGAACGCTCGAGCGTGATTAGGACTCTCTCTTCCGTTTTCTGCTTAGATCTAGATCTGCTTTGAAGTATCTCTTCGACTACTTGTCTACTTTATTATGGCTATTATTCGAGGTCATGATTTTACATTTCTGTGCTCTGATGGTTTTTAGTGCAAGGATGATGTTTTGGTTTGATGTACTTGGTTTTAGTATTTTAGCTTGATGTTGTAACTGGTTTTGAGACTACGATGTTTTTATGATGAATAATGAAGTTTTAAATTTCCGCTGATATTTTTATATCTATCTTGTGTGATTCTACTTCTGTTTACCTATAAAGTCTTCACAAAACTTAAAGCATTCTAATAAAAAGTGACATTGATAGACATGGGGTGTAAAGGGAGCGTGCCCCTCAAAGTGAACTTTCAGATGTCATGGAATTTATTTCCTTTGAGATACCCAATATTGATGAAATTAATTATATTAGCAACGAGGAAAACTTTAAGAGACTATTCTAAATAATCCTTCTGATGAAGATAATAGAAAATCTTGGGATGATCCTGGTGACCCTAATGATTTTCCTAACGTTGATGCCAATACACTACCTAGCGAAAATACTAATGTGAGCGGTTGATTTTCAGAATGGGAAGGATTTTCCGAGGCTGGTGAAGACGCTGTAGCAACTAAGGGTGCTAATTTCTCAAAATTTGTGGGTTCTGTAGGATCCTTGATTACTTCCAAGAATATAGAGACCACTAGTTCTGGGTTTACAGTGCCTTATTTGATCTCTGCCTTTCTATTTTGTTCCCTCTCCTGTTCTTTTCTATTTTAAAATCAAAGTTAAGTAAATAATAAAGGATTATAACGCCCTTGTGGATGTTTTGGTATAGAAAGTAATTAGAGTCAAGTTTGCCTATGCTATGAATGACCGTTTAGTTTTGACTTCTTACCACAATCCTTCCCCCATCTCAACCTTGTTTTTCGAGGACCTCTCTTGACCTTTTCACGCCCAATGTTGGGGAAGGAAACACTTCAGGAGGATCGACTTTTTCAAAGTTTGTAGATAATCACTTTTCTTTTACGTGGTTTAAGAAATTTCAAGAGCAAAGGGTTATTGTTCAAAGTCTCCGTGAAGATAAGAGGGAATTAGAGAAAAAACTTTGTCAACAAGAAAAGGATCTGCTGTCCATAAAAGAATTGGTGAAAGCTAACCTTATGTCAGATTTTGACAATGACATCAAGCTACTTTGGGAGAAAATTTGTGATTTGCCTTTTCGGATAGAGAATTATCAAGCTTCCTACAGACCTTTGGAATTCAAATTATATGATAGTTCCCTGAATTTTCCAATATCTTTATCGTTATCCTCTGTTGGGATTACAAGATCCTAAAAGGAGGAGGCAAATAATTTTCCTCATTTCATGAACCCACCGGAAGGCCTTGATAGGGAGCTTGTAAAAGGATAGGTCAATAAGGTTAAGTATGAAATTTGGAAATACTTTGAGTGTATAGAGAAAGAAGACGTCGATCGCCGTATTTACGAATATATGGAGCAGGCTAAAACTTTGAAAGAAGAACTATATAACCTTTGAAAGCAAAACGTCGAATATAAGAGGGGAAAAAACTTGTTTCGAGGACTATTAAGGCTCTCAACAGGGCAATCGCCACCCAAATCTTGCATATTGACGATGCTGATAAGGTTAGAGAGGAAGAGGCTTTGCTTAAGGGGTTGCTCCAAATTTCTTTGAAATGCATTTCCCATTTGGTGTCATTCGGGATTCTAATGGAAAAATTCAAAAAACTGTGATTTTTCTTAAGAAAAAAAAAATTCTTCTTGTGGATATAACGTTGGTATTGTTGCAGTCTTGTAGTTATTTTCTTTAATCGTCCCGTGGCTAGCTTTGTATCATATCTTGAATATCCATGCACACAGATCGAGGGTTTCTCTTACAAATGATCAAAGTATGACTCTTTGAGGTTTATGTAAAAAAAGATCTAGAATCCAACTTCTGAGATGAACGAAGTACCTTTTTCTAATCTTAGTAATCCAGATTCAGGTAATTAGGAAGTGCAAAGCCTCTTTTGGTTGTCCAAATTACATGATGTTATCGCCGGTGATGGAGCCACCACTAGCGTCGTCCTGGCTGGATCGCTGCTCCGGTCTTCCTCTACTCTACTTGCTTCTGGTCTCCATCCCACCATAGTTTCTGATTCTCTTCATGAGTTTGCTACTAAAGTTGTAATGACCCAGATTTTTAGCGATTTAATAATTAATTTATTTAATTATTTGAATAAGTGATTTGGCAATTTAAAAGGTTTAAATTTAAATATTTTGAATATTTAATTAATATAAATAGTGGAATCATAATATTTATTCTCGAAATAGTCGGAAATAGTTGAATTGGCAATATTGTGTGACTTGGATAATTTAAGAAATTTAATTGTGTTTATATTTGAGTTATAATAACAAATTTATTTAATACATGAAGTTTGAACGTATTAATTATAATATAATTTAAAACAAGCTCGTAACGTCCCGGTAGTTTGTAATATTACGTTTTGAACTTTAAATGAATATACATGGTTCGTTATAAGTCGGATTTCTTTTAAACAAGAAACGTACGAATCTATTGAACTATATATTTCTAATGGAAGTGAAAAATCGAGATTTCGTCTTGTAAATTGTTAGGTCCAAATCAAATTTTCAGAAAGTCGCTATGGAATCGTTTATAAGATATAACAATTTAAATAATAAATAAAATGGTTTTTTATTATAAATTGAATGTCATTTTAACTTGAAATTGAAACGTCAAGTATAAATCCATATTTTATTTATTTCCGAAGCTGTATGAATTCTGTTAGGATATATATACGATAATAATTTATTATTATTAAACTGGATTATTTTAATCGGTTTATATTATATCGATCTAATATGGAATTCAAGAATAACGAATTTTCAAACGATCTCCGTTTTCGATGAAACAAATTTTATTAAATTCGTAGTGATTAATTATTATAAGATTTTCAATTTTGCGTCAATTGGGGTTATTTTGTAACTACGTGTTGTTTAAACGCGTATTACTTAACCATTTGAAATTAAAAAGGAGCTTTTACAAACGGACTCGGAGTTCGACGAAACCAGTTCCATTATGTCCATTAATTATTGTAGGATTATAAGTTTCACCATGGACGGAGCTCGTATGTGGTAGTTTGAACATGTTACTTCATATGCAAGTTTCGTGTATGTATATATATTATTTAAAATCAAATCAATTAAATATTAATAAAAGTTACCTTTACCCCTAAGTTATAAAAAAAATTACCTACCCTAAAACTAACAGCAGGCCTATGCATGTACTATATTCCTTGGCATGCACGGCTTTGTAAAGCTATAAATACAGGCAATCGTTCCTTTTTATTCCTTTTCAGAAAATCAAAACCCAACATTTCGATGGCTTCAAAAATTCATATCCATTTCAATACTCCACGAAAAAAAATCTAAACCCATATATTCATGATCCTTAAACCCTAAGCTTCGATTCTATGTGTGTTTTGTTGGGTGCGAATGGCATTTACAATATTCGAAATATTTACAGTAGGCATAGGGTTTGATTTTTTGGAAATAATGGCATTAATTCATGGTTTGGAGTATATAGTGGGGTTTGTGGGATTAAACCAAGCTTGAGTACTAAATTTTGTGAGTTTTGGTGATTAAAAGTTTTGGCGGTTTCATGGGTATGGTGTGAGTTGCCTGGAAGTTGCGATCATTGGGGAGGTTTGAGTTCAATGTTGTGGATATGGGGAGGAAGAGGAGTAAATGAGAAGGTGATTGGCATTTGTTTCGTGATTTATCATGAAGCAATGGTGGCAAACGGAGCTTGCAAAGTTTCGAATGGTGAATAAATGCATGTAGGAGCTTGCGACATTTTTCCTGGGGAAGAAGATGCTACTGTTAAGTAGCGGGGTGGGTTGCATTGGTAATGGGCTGGTTTAAATATGTGAGGCCTATTTTTTTTATATTTTTAAGTTTAATTTTAAATTAAACAACGTATAACTTGTAAAATACATAACGTTTCCATACGTTATCCGAATCTGACAAATTTGGTGCCTTTGGAATCGTATGATCGCAGGCTACGTTCTGGAATTGGTTTGAAGAGATTTGGAGATCGTTAAAATTTATGGTGAAATTAAATGCCTGACCAGATCTATCGAACACTAATCATTATTTAACTATTAACGACCAAAGTGAGTAAACTCACTAACTCTGTCCAGTTTTATAATATTATAAACGTTATTTAAATTGATATATAATGATTGAATGTTGTGTGATGGTTATTTGTATGAATTGCTAATTAATTGGTTGAAATTATAGATATAGGTATATATATAAATCGTTAATTAAATATTGATTCTATTTATCATGATATTTCATATTGATATGAAATTGGTGTTATTTATATTGATTAACAACTGTGGATGCAGGGAAACAGGTTGAAGGGATCTAACTAAATTCCTCAACAATTACATTGTTTTTCTTCTTCTATATATTGTGTTATATGATGTAACAAATAATTCGTGGTTGATTATTGTGTGTTTGGGATGTTTGAATAACATTGACCCTAAAATAATTGGTATTTAAATACCGAAGAAAGGAAAAAATACATTGGAAAAGAATTCAAGTTTTAAGAAGGAAAAATCTATTTTTAAATTCAAATGGAATTTTGAATGGACTAGAACATAATAACTTGTTTTAATTATATAAAAACAAGTAGTTGTTTTATAAACGATGTTTATAAATGGGATGAAATAATAATAATTAAATAATTTAGAAATATAAATTCAAGAATGAATTTAAAAAGGAGAAATTGGAAATCGTTTAAAAAGGAAACGATGGAATTATTTCAATGTTCAAAATGTAAATGAAACTGAAATAAATCCATAAGGATTTGTAATTAGAATTCGACGATGTCGAATGTTATAAAAGTAATTTATTTATAGAAATTATATATTATATAATTCGGAATTTGACAAGATAAATAAAATTCGGTTTGAAACCGATATTTTATAATCGAATGTAAAATCAAATTAGAACTATAAACTTATTAAATAAAATAGACTAGAAGGTTAATTTGCAAAAGAGATTTGATAATGAATTGAATATGAATGAAAAGTTATAAAACAACTCGATAAATGGAATTTTAACCTGTAATGGTATTTATAAATAAAAATCAAGATTTGATTTGATAAAATGAGTCCAATTCATGTAAAGGAATCATATTCACATTTTGAAGTGAATAATGATTTAAAAGCAAACGTTTTGAAGATTAAAACGGTTAAAAAAGGAAATTGGTAAACATTTGAGTGATAAATTCAAAAGTAAATTTAGAAATTGAGTTGACTTGAAGTAGTGAATTTGTTCCAACGTTCGGAACATTAATCGAATAGAGATAATTCGAAAGAGAGTTATACGTTGAAGTTCGATTATATCGACTTCGGGATAGTACTATTTACTTTCCGTTTTTAATCAAGATTTATTTATTATTTATTTATTCAAATTAATGAATAAGAGTAATATTTTAAAGTTAAATATTTCGGAAGTAGGGATTATAATGCTATTGTTATAATTAATGATTTCCGTTTAAGAAGTGGATTCGTAAACTGAATCTGAGAGTTACGTAAGCAATGATTTGATAAGAAATTAAGAAATAGAGTTAAGGAAATTAGAAACTGACCGGAGATTAGTCAAGTTAAATGGCTTCCTGAGTGTTGATCTGATGTTGGTTTCGGCCTTCCGGATTGATACTTAGGGAGTTGTTCTCTTACGAATTTACGGTTAGGGACTAATGAATGTGGAAGAATAGTAATGTGTGAATAAGAAATGGAAATTGTAACACCCCATGTCCGTTAATGTCACTCTCAAAGGGAATGCATTAACTTTAATGGAGTATTATTAATGTATTGAACATAATATAACCAGACAGATACATATATTGGTACTTGAAAAATTTAAAACAACTTTTATTGCAGCGGAGAAATAGTTTGATTACAACATCATAAACCAAGTACACTTAATATCCATCTTGACAAATTGTTTTCTGAGTACATAAAGTAAAAAAGCATAACCCCAACATAAGTAGCCATAAAAGAGATGAGCTGAACTTTACTTTCAGCAATCCAAGCACTTCCAAAAGAGAGAGAAAGAGATCCAAATCAAGCTCCACTAGTACTAGTCCCACCCTGAGAACCTGAGGGGGGGGGGAGGAAGAAAAGAGGCGAAAACAAGGGGGTCAGACATAAAGTTTGGCGAGTACAATAACTTTAACAATATAATTATTAAAGTAATTAGGATAAGGCATAAACTTGTAAAACAAGGAATGACTGTGAAACAAGTGGGCAAGACAAAACAAACAAGAGGAATATTCTCGCGTTAATCTCGTTCCAAATCACTATAGGATAATTACTATACTGCACCATTACTAGTCACCTTAAAAGTTGATCCCACCTACTAAACATAAAAATGATAATGGTAGTTTCGTGTACCCCTAGCTGCCTTCATAGGTGCCGCCTGCCGCTATCTCCACTAGTTGTACCCACTACCCCCATGCGATCGGCTCCCTAACTCGTAGATACCCGTGTTGGTCCCACAGTGGGGTGTATCACTCCGCAAAGTGGCTACCCGATACCACTAACGATGCACGACTTATATCTACACGATGCAACAACGTCTTAACTACCAGCCCGAGCCCATGCACGCACATGACCCCGCTGGACTTGCGTTGCCACCGTTAACCCGTTTTGACCTCTTACAATCAAACCCAGTAAGCGTGTCCCGTCCTCGATCTAACTCGAGCTCACAAAGATACTTAATGGGTTACTGGTTTGAAAAGGGTCCCCCATGCTTGACACAAGCTTTCCACCTATGCTTGGTCCCCACTAGAATTTCCCACTTAACCCCTCTTATTCATGTCTTCTTACATGTTTCAATTTGGTTAAGTGTTTCTAATCGTATTTCACATGTCACCCATGTCACCCACTTAACCCCCATGTACCACCACATGTTTTTCTTGGTTAAGTGTTACTTAATTCATTAGAACCGTAAGCTTGTAAAGACCTCCCACATTAGACTACCATTTGCGGTTGCTGGATTTTCCGGGCGGATACGGGCAGTCTTATACCGCAAACGAGCTTCACCTCGTGTCTTTACAATAGTTACGCATTTAATTTATGCCTTCGTCCTCTCACATTAGACTACCGTTTGTGGTTGCTGGATTTGTCGGGCGGGTCCGGGCAGTCTTATACCACAAACGAGTCTAACCTCGTGTCTTAGGCGTTTATTAATCCACGTAATTATTTTACCCCAATATGAATTAATTATCCCTATTCAAATTGTCATTAATTTCCAAATTAACTATGTCCATAATTGTCACCTAAATTATGTCCATACTCTTTAGGTATAAAAATTATACCAATTAATGTCTCAATTTAATTATATGCTTTAAAGCCATTTTATGCCAATTCACAATTTACATAATTAATATTTTCCCATTGTCCCCACGCTATTCGTTCGTTTTAATACGATATAAGTCTAACTTATAAAATGAAAAGCAATATCACAACTTGCATAACACATAAAATAGATCTAAGAATCATAACATAAGTTTGCATAGCCAATAACTTGCATAGGCAACATAAATTTGCATAAACTATCATGGATCTAAATATAGATCTAAACATGTAATCGTGAACTAGCATATATGGATATGGTTTTCCTATAACTTGCATATGAATTTCATACAAACTTACATTCAAACTAGCATATGATTCACATACAAAACTAGCATAGGCAATGGGCATATAGAACATAAATTTGCATAACTATGTACTGCCATGGATCTAAATATAGATCTAAACATAAAAATATGAACTTGCACATAAATATGGTTTTTCACCTAAACTTACATAAATTGTGAACTTGCATATAGATTCCTACAAACTTGCATATGGATCTAAACATGTAAATTAGTGTCACATGTTTTGCATATAAACTAGCATATGTATATACTTGATTCATATATGAACTTGTGTACAATTCACATATAGACTTGCATAAGATTCATATTCAAACTAGCATTTGATTTAGCATCCCAAACTTGCATAAGGTTTCACATACGAATTAACATATGATTTAACATCCAAACTTGCATAAGATTCACAAATTAACATATGATTTAACATCCCAAACTTGCATAAGATTCACATAACATATGATTTAACATCCAAACTTGCATAAGATTCACAAATTAACATAAGATAACAAAGTTAAACAATCCTCACGTGATTCAACATAAATATTCTCATAATCCAATTACAACCCATCATAATTAATTTATTAATTATATTGTGAAAGAAATAGTGCTCACAAACAAAAGAACAGTCTTGTTTTTCTGGGATCTGTATTCTGAAACTAAATTGCTCACCTTTGATGTTGAATAATTGTTATTATAATTTAGATTTGATTTGATTTTGATTCTTTCTTCTATCTTGCTTTTTAGTTGAAAGAGAACGGCGGCTACTCTAGGTTCACTATTGACGACATGATGGCTCTTGGTATGAATTAGTGTGATTTTAGGTTGAGGGTTAGGTTACCTATATAGAATTTTAATTAATTAAGAGCCGTCAGATTAACCTAGAAGCAATCAAGACCATCCAGACAAGATAGAATAACCACCTCAGCCATAATGACTCAGCGGTGAGTCAAAACATCGTCACATTTCAGATCTGGCCGGGGGGTAGGTCGACCCCCTGGTCGACCTGTATGGGTAGGTCGACCCCAAGGTCGACCCCCGGTCGACCTGGCCCTTGGGCAGGAGAATTCCCGCCCAGCCTGCTCCTCTGTTTGAATTTTGAATTTCGGATTTATTATTCTGAACTGTTTTAATTTATATAAAATTGCTGAAACTTCGGAAGGCCGTAACTTCTTCATACGGAGTCCAATTCATGAAAACTCGGACTCTATCTCAAGCAGAATTCCGAGCCTAACGCAATGGCGTAACCCGTTTCCCTTAATTCTCACATTTGAAATTAAGTATTCTTTAATTTGTTAATTTTAATATTTAAAATCATGGGGTGTTACAGAAATGTTTTCTAACCTTAATGATGTATATTTCTAAATATAGAAAATAAGAAGTTGTGTATACATAGAAATGTTTTCCGAGAATCAAAAGGCTAAACGGGGTTTAGGAAATGCTGAGAAAAAATATGGAAAATGGGAAATTGGGAAGCGAATAAATTAATAATAAATTATTTTAAAGGGCTCAGTGTTGATTGTTGATTGATCGGTAGAAAAATTCATTTGGAAATAGAATCGTTGGTTGTATGAATTTTTTCCTTTGATCGTTAAATAACCGGCTATCAAAGTTTTTGGCCATTTTTTCCATTGTCAATACAGAGAGACCAAGATCAGGTTTATTATTTGAAAACCACTCTGTATGGGCATTAGCGCTGCGAATTAAATATGCTGAAGACAATTGAAGACGAATTTTATGCAAGGGTTGTTCTGGCAAACTTAGGTAGAAATTGCCTTAGATGGATTTATAGAATAGTGTCTTTGGCTTGTCCAGTCCCAGGACAACTTGTATGGACGAATGTATGATAAAGTATACTTAATAGATCGCGTAAGTTGATCTTTTCAAACTTATTTACGTTGGTGGCGGAGGAATTCGTTTATCTTAGCTTTATACCCGTAGTATTTTTAGGGAAATCAATTTGAGATTTGGCAGGTATGACGATGTGGCATTCAAAGTAAATGAAGATGTGATATGTATAAGTGTAAGTTATGACCTCAAGCTTCTTCAACCAGAAATGGTATAAAATCGGGTAAGTCGCATGGCTAAGTGGTTCGCTCCTAATTAGGGTGTATTGTCACCATCTAGAGACATTTCTTTTTGTTCTTCTTTCATTTCTGTATCTCCCGGGAATACATGGGCCCAATTCGTAGGGTGACAATATATTCGGTACACTCAAGCGAAATGAGTGGTCGGTCATTTTTAGCTGGGGTTGTAAGATGTTCTTGTTGAATCCTTAGTGTATTTTCTCTAGAGGTACACTATCAGAAGGTGGTATCATACCTTGCCATAGTTGGAAATCCATTCTCCAAGAAGTGCCCGCGATTTTTATTGTATACCATGTATATGGAGCGTGAGATGCAAGCGTTCTGCTAGATTGTTATTTACTTGATTTAGACACAATTATAATATCAGAATAATATTGATTTAAAGTGTTTTGGGTTATCGTAAGATAAAAACCATCCGTATTTATGTGTGAATCGGTCTTACGATTATCCTTTCTTTTAATTTTTTTTTAAAGGTTAAACCAAGTGGTTAGAGTTTACTCACACCAGTCCCATGACTGACCCAGAGTTTATTTTGTTTTGTTTTACCCTAAACTCTTGGGTGCCCCAATTTGTAAGAGCGGTCAAGTAGTTAGGATTTTACAAATATACTTGGTGGAGCTTGAAGCAGGAGGCTTCAACATTAGATAACTACTCTTTATTTCCACTGTGATGTGTTGTATTGTACTCTGATAATGGTATGTGTATACAGTTAGAAGTTTGTATTTCAAAAGTTATGTAATATAATATATTTTATTCATTACGTTGTGAGATTCGTGTTTACTCTGATGTTGTTGGTTTATGTTCTTCTTCTTCTTCTTCTTCTTCTTCTTTTATTCTACTTTTCTTTCTTTCTATTTCTCACCCTCTAACTTCTTTTTATTAATGATCTGGTATTTCTGATACTTGAATATTTAACATGGTGTTTTATGTCGATTTTGGGGTTGAAAATCTCTCGGTTCGTTACAAAAGCTGAAGAGATATTGGAGAAAATGGTTCTCCCCGTGGAGCTCTATGACCACGAATCTTTCGTTAAACCCGTTGCTACATCTCTGAACAGTAAGGTTGTCATTCAGTATCCATCCCTCCTTGCTCCCATTGCGGTTGATGTTATGCTTTCGGTGGTAGATCCAGCTCATCCAGATCTAGTTGATCTTCGTGATACTAAGATTGTGGAGAAACTAGGCGAAACAACCGAACAGTTGATGATACAGAGTTGATCAAGGGTTTGGTTTTTTGATAAGAAGGCTAGTCTTGCTGCAGGAAGACCGACATGTATTGAGAATGCTAATATTGTTGTGATTCAGTTCTAGCTCTCCCTTTCGAAAACTGACATCGAACAAAGCATTGTGATTGTTGACTATTGTTAGGTTTTCAGTGATACAACATTCCATATTTATGTAGGTCTTGGATATATTTGAGTCTATATGGAATCATGACTCAAATTCATTGCCTATTTTATAGGTTTCTTAGATTTTAAAGATTGATTAATTGCATCTTTTAAAGATTTGGTAGATTTCATGGAGTGATTAGTTGCCTCTTTATTGCATTAGAAAAGAAAACAAATTATCTACATGGGAAGACTTATGGAACTATTCAACGGCTTCTTAAAGATAATATTTTGTCAGCCTATTATAAATAGGCATTACATTGTTCATTATATGTCCCTGGGAGAAACACTTTATTCTCTTTAGGTTTTAGGATTTGAGATATCTTCTCAATTTTAGATTTTCTTGTAACCTTTTGGTGGTTTAATAGAAGTTTTGTTTTGGTGGAATTATTTTGTCGTTTTTTTATTTCTTGTCTCTTCTGAAATCTAATTATGTAGAGATCCTAAAAATCCCTAACAAGTGGTATCGGAGCCGAAGGTTACGGACTGACCATGCAGGAAAGACAGTGCTCTCAAAAGATACTCGTAGGATGGGAGTCAATTGGGAGACTGTTTGGATGTGTCGCATGTTGTTAAGGTAGGAATGCCTATAGCTAGTATTTTGAAGAAGATAAAGTCAACTAGGTGTAACGTGCTGCTTAATCCTAAGAGTATTCTTAGGGATGCAGTATTGGACTTAGCTCTACATCATCTCGTTAATCAAAAGATTATGGTGGTTAAGGATTTGGAGAGGGAGGATATTGAGTTTATTGCTAAAACACTATACTATTTGCCCATAGCAAATACTGAGCATTTTAGGGAGGAGAAGCTGTGGTATGTTGATATTGTGGAAGAGGTCTCGATTGATGATGGCAAGATTGTGAATATTACTGGAATTAAAGATATGGGAAAGACAAGAACAATGCTTGTTTGGGGTTCTAATCCACTTATGATTGACGAGGCTGAGAGGAGTCTTCATGATACTCTGTGTGTTGTCGGATGCTTGGTGAATAAGAAGTAACTGATAGCAGTGGAGGCGTACCCGAAATATAAATGCCAAGGCAACTCGGAGCGTGGGCAAAAGGGCTTCTGGGAATGGAAAGCTACTACATCGAGGAGTTTACAGAAGAACTTGAAGTCATCCCATACACGTTGGCAGAGAACGCCGATCTGAATCCAATAGCCATATTGATCGAACTGAGGAACCGACACGCAAAAGGGGAGATCAACGTAGGGATCAATGTGAGGAAGGGTCTTACCATAAACATACTGGAAGAGAACGTGGTGCAGCAATTTCTAGTCCACACGAGCGCCATCACGCTTGTCATTGAGTGTGTTAGGATGATCCTCAAGATCGACGATACTGTTACTATCAGGCGAACTTAGCATATTGTATTGACGTGATGCGTAATGAAGATTAATGTGGGGTCTGATTTTATTTTGTGTGTTGGTGAATACTGTCTTTGTTAAGTATTTCATTTTGTTGTTTTTTGCATGCTTGCTGGTTTTTTGACAAATTGTTTAGGGTTTGGATGGTCACTAACAAAATTTTGTTCATATTTTTGCTAAAAAAATTAAAAAAAAATAGATAAATTGGAAGCATTACCTATTTTACGTGCAAGCATTGCTATAATCGTTAAAATTGCAAGGAGGGTTTTAACTTGTGGTGCAATTCTTAATTAAACAAGATTATGATTAGATATTTTCTCTTTTTAATTATTTGTAGTTTATGCCGTAAACGTGTGATGGTGTATATGTTGTAATTTGTCTAATCTTTGAAAGTTCGTGTAGAAGTGTACAAGCTAGTGATAACTCCGTTAGACATGCATATACAATAAATTTTTATGCATGTGCATATAATATAACTTCATATTGTGATAGGAAAATTGCGCCTTTGCGGAAGCAACCAGGATCTTATTCACCCAATTACTTAAAGATGATTTTGATGAAAACAACACGCGAATATGCAATCCAAACACAAGATATTCCACCCAACCACCCTCTTTATTGATTCACAAAAACAACTTTTGTTTACACTTGATGGATAAAAAATAAAAGTAAACAAACTACAATTGAATCGATAACCTTATTGAGAAAGGGAAAGAATATCTAAATGACTACAACTATTGTTGGAGAAGGAGAATAATGAAGAACGACGGCAAGCCATTGGATCAACTATTTCGGTCTCAATTCCATCATTATAATCTAATCCTAGATGCTTCTTTTATAGGAGAATAGAAGGCCTAGACAAAATATCCATTTTGCTCCTAAAAAATATAATAGATTAGAGATGAGAAAAACTAGGTCAAAATAATATTCTCCGATCTTCAATCATCAAACTATCTCCTCTATCACAAAGCACTTCCAAGCATTGTCTTCTTCAACATACATGTGATTTTATGTCACAAATCACAACACTCCACCTTGATATGAAATCACATAATCAAACAAACTTCCAACAATCAACAAATAAGTCACCTAGCTCTTTCCACCTACTCTCAATTAAAACCATTATAAACACAACCCACCACCTACAAGTGATGCATCTTCCACCATGAGCTGCACCACACAGAAACCAACGGCCTTAAAAATATTTGTAGTACCACAAAGATCTATGTCTTGTCTTTGTGGATTTTCCAACTCGACACCCATCTCTCATTTGACCCGAGCCCCTTTCTTGATTATCATCGATCCCTCGTGCATCTTCAACATGAAGACCTCTGTCTAAAGCATCAGTAGTGACCAAATTAACCTCTCCACCTTGTTGTGGACTAGGTTCTCAACTGTCACTCGCTTCCACAGTCGACCACAGAATCAACCAATCTATAAAAGTTTCCTTCCTTCAAAATTCTCTTATCATAACATGACCACCCTTCTTCACTCTCAAAACACTACCTTGAGTATCATAAGTGCAACCACGATGATTCAACTAATTGAGAGAAATAAGATTATATGAACTAGCGGGTACATGTCTAACCCCACATACTTCCCTTACCACACCATCATGCATATGAAACTGAATAGATCCAATACCATTAACCGATAGCTCTACTCCATTGGTCGTTCTAATTATGTCAACTATCTTCTCATAAGAAGAAAAATACTTTACATCCTTACAAATGTGAAAACTGGCTTCCGAATCCATCTTCCAAGGATTAGCTTCACTAAAGTGCACATTACAAGAAGCATCACTAATGGAACTGTAGGAACCCGTATTTTTAATCAGTTTAAAATTTGAATTTTAATTGATTTTAGTGGATATTAAATATTTAAAATGATTTATTTTGAGAACTAACGACTTAGAATTTATTTAAAACAAAGTTTGAACGTATAAATTTAAAATTTAATTAAAACAAGTTCGTAACAGCGCAGTTGTTCATAATATTATGTTTTGAACTTCAAATGAATATACAAAATTCAAAATAAGTCGGATTTCTGTAAAACAAGAAAGTTAGGATCTATTTACTTATATCTTTGTAATGAACGTGAAAATTTGATATTTCATGTTATAAATTGTAAGTTATGTCCAAATCAAAATTTCAAAAAGTCGTTATGAAATCATTTATAAAATATAATGATTTAATAAATTAAATAAATGGATTTTCATATAAATTGAATACCGTTTGACTAGAAAATTAAAATGTTGAGTTGTGAACCCAAGTATGTTTATTTTACCGATATCTGATACTTCATTTGGATATATGCGATAATAATAATTAGTTTATTATTAATTTGAATAATTTTAGAATTTAATAATATTATAATAATATCACATAGGCCTTAAAAATAGTCATTTTACAAACGACCTCCATTTTGGAAGAAACCAATTTTATCAGATCTGAAACGTCAAATTATTGTTAAGTTTAAAATTTCAAGTCAATTGGAATTCATATGTAGAATGGTAAATATGAACGCATGTTGAATTTCAGTTATAATACAACGAAACAAGGTTTATTAGAACCGTGTTTGTGAAATATAACTAGATTTCAAATTTCGTAATTTTTGGAGTTAGTATGTGGTCGTGGTAAATTAAAACTACGTTCAAATTCAACATTTAACGTTATATTAGCGTACGTTTTAATTCTAAGAAAAACCGACTGAAACGATCGAATTACCTACCGAAATATATATCCCATTATGTCCGGAATAAGGGTACTTCGTTAGGAACGTCAGTCATTGGGTTTCATTTAGATTTCGGGCGCGAAACTTCACATTTAAGAAATAATAGGATTAAATCATTAATTAATTAAGGGGTATAAATACCTATTTTCAGCCCAAAACCCTAGCCGCCACCAAGCTCTACAATGGCCATAAATTTCTGGTTTTAAATCGTTAATCACGGCCAAAATTCTCTGAATTAGATGATGATTTCTAAACGAAAGTTGTAGAGATTCTTATACTCTTCAAATCCATAAACTTAAGATCGTGTTTAGACATTCGGGGAGGCGGGATTTGCACTTTGAAGGCGTTGCGCTTGCATGCAAATCGAGGGAGAATGAGGGGTGCGAGCTGTGCATGGCTCCAGGCATGGGAAGAGGAGGAGGAGCTCTTCGATGTGGTATATTTGGATCATGGCCTGGAGGTCTTGAATTGCGTGCGAAATGGAGGAAGGGGGCGCATTTTCTGCATGCGTGACCTGGGAGGCAACGAAGAGGAAGAAGAAGATTAGGGGAGGGTTAAGTTAATTAAAAGTAATTAGCTCTCTAATTATTTTAATTAATGATAGTTATGTAATCAATGTGTAACGTCCCGTATTTTTACGGTATAATAATTTATTTATTTAATTATTTAAATAATGATTTAGAGATTTTAATGGTTTAAATTAAATAACTTTGAATATTTAATTAAAATAGTAATTAAATAATATATTTATTCTGAAATAATCTGAATTAGCTGAAATGGCAATATGGTGTGAATTGGGCAATTCAAAATATATAATTCAGTCTAAAATTTGAACTACGATAACGAATATATTTAATAACGATGGTTGAATGTATAAGCACTTTTTATATTGGAGTATTTTACACCTTATATCAACATTTTGGAGTTTCACAAAATGAGTTAACAGACCTATATTATTATATTTTTGGGATCGTGGCACTTTGCTCATCTCAACGGTATTTTTATTTTTGTCGATTAACGGTCCATGAACGAACGAAATTTTATACAAGCGGATACCCTTAATATATGTATATATGAACGCAGCTACCCCAGAAATCAAATCATTTATATACGTGTTACACCAATTAGAATCATATCTTTGTTGGAAATTGATATGGAAGTTTCATTGTATATTTCACTATAGTTTAGGGAGACTGAAAAAAAAATATGTGTACATTATATAGCTTTAACGAGTAGACCATAGTATATAAAGAAATGAAAAAAAAAAACCTTAGCTGCTAAGCAACAAGAGCACATGCAAAAGCATGTATCTATTACTTTTCTCGCAGGCTAAAGTACAGCTACCCCTAGGAATTTCCTATATTACTGTAACTTCACCCCAAAGGAACCAATTCTGCAGTGTTATTTCAAATCATAGCGTTCAATTCACCTCATTTCAACGTAACTTAGCATTTAAGAATAGCAATATATCTATATTAATATACATACTTCTGAACAGTGTATTACTTACCAATGAAGTAATTAAAATATATAAATACACAGCTTGCGCTTCTTCTTTTGGGTTTCATAAACTCCACGCATTCAATGCTTCAGGAGAACAAACCCATCTGTTTTTTTTATATTTTACCACTTTGAATTTCATTTCGCGTTGCATGAAAAGCTCTAGTACATTACACAGTGACTCCTAGTACCCCTCACTATTTCAACCGTGTTAATGTAAAGTGGTCAGAAGTGCCGATGAGTTCCAGTCATGAACGGTGTGCATCGAGCTGCGTGAATGGATGGCGAAGTGGGAGTGCTTACGGAAATCAAAGTGGTGGAATACTGGAGCAACTCAGAATACTGGAAGACGCAATCTTCTAGGAAAATGTCAACCGAGCTTTGTAGTGATAGTAGTGTGGAGTTTTGGGTGGAGATTAAATTCGGTGATCACCGTTTTAAAAATCGTGGAAGTGCTGATGCGTTTTGTGAATGGTAGAGGGTAATGACCGGCTTTATGAATGTGTATGAACGTAGTGGGTACAGATTAGGTAATGGCTTGGAATATGGGTTCATAAGTTACCTGGAGCTTGCGTGAGGGTAGAAGACCAGCAGTGGAGCGTTCTTGTTTCAGTTTGGGGAAGTGAACTGTGTTAGCGGCTAGTGAAACAGTCAAGAATGGAGGAAACTTCATGGGTTTGTAGTGGCGGTTTTGGACTGAGAATGTATATCTGGAGCATGATTCATTCAAAGAAGAAGAGTGCCTGTGGTAGCACTGTATGAGGCGGATGTTTGGAAAGATGGGTCGGGCTTTAAAACAGTTAGAACATGAATTAGTTGTAACGTGAATTTTAATATGGAAGATGGAGCACAGTGAAGGTGGAGCGGTTTGGATCCATACTGGGTCGGGCTTTAACAGGGTGAGGCCCGTTTTAATTAATTAATTAAAGTTAGCTTTAATTTAATAATGAATGGAAGTTTTTGGCGTGATAATTTACTCATACATTAACGAAATTCAGCAAAACAAGATCCATTTGGATCGTATGGACGGTGGCTCCATAATGGAACTGACTGGAAGTGAATCAGAGCTCATTACAATTTATTGCGAAATAAATTGTCAGAATCAAATCAAAGATAGTTAATCGTTTTTAACGATAACTGTCCAATGTAAGTAAAACTCACCAATTCTATCAGTTCACATTTTTATAACGTATATTTAGAACTGATAAATGATGATTGATTGCAATGTATTGACTGTTTGGTTGAACTGCTAAGAAATTGTTTGAAATTATAGATCTGGTTATATATATATATTGATTCTGTTTAGCAGAATATTTCATAGTCAAATGAAATGGATGTTAATTATATTGTTTAACATCTGTGGATGTAGGGAAACAGGTTGGAGGAATCCAACTGGATTCCTCAACATTTATTTTACTATTTTTCATATATTGTAATATATGATATGATATATAATTTGTGTTGATTACGTGTGTTGAATGATATCGATCATTGTTATTTGGGTATTTTAAATACCGTAAGAAATACTGGAATGTAGAAAAGGGGATTTTCAAAGTATATTTTGAAAATAAATTATTTTGATGAAATCAATGGGTTTTATATATAAAAGGAAAAGGATTTTATAAAGGAAAATAATTAAAAAATCAAAGGAGTTAGAAAGGGAATTATTTATTTGTTAAATAAATAGAATTGAAAAAGAAATATTTATTTAGAAAATAAACAGAGTTATAAAAGGAATTATTTGTGAAAACAAATAGAAAAGGAATTATTTGTGAAAACAAATAGAAAAGGAATTATTTGTGAAAAAAAATAGAAAAGAAAATATTTGTAAAACAAATAGAAAAGAAATTATGTGTGAAAACAAATATAAAGGAAAATATTTGTAAAACAAATATAAAGGAAAATATTTGTAAAACAAATAGAAAAGGAAATATTTATGAAAACAAATTGGAAAGGATATATTTCTAAAACATTTACAAATAGAATTGAAAAGGAAATAATTTTAAAACATTTATAAATAGATTATAAATGGAAATATTTATTTATAAAATAAATAGATTATAAAAGGAATATTTATTGGGAAAATAGAAAGATAAAAAGGAATATTTATTTAGAAAATAAATAAGATATCATAAAAGGAAATATTTGGAAAGTAAGTAGGATTATAAAAGGAAATAGGAGTTAATCGAGTTAGAGTTAATCGAATGGAGTTAATTGATTAGAGTTAATCGAATTAGAGTTAATCGGTTTGAGTTAATCGAATGGAGTTAATTGATTAGAGTTAATTGATTACACTAAATCAGAAGGAGTTAATCAAATAGAGTTAATTGAATTAGAGTTAGTCAGATTAGAGATTTTTCGAATTAGTTTATTCGAAGAAAGAGTTATCGAATAAGGTTATTCGAAGAAGAGAATTAATCGAATTTTGTTTATTTGAAAGGAGTTATTGAATATTAGTTATTCGAAACGAGTTATCGAATATTAGTTATTCGAAAGGAATTATCAAATATTAGTTATTCCAAATGAGTTATCGAATATTAGTTATTCGAAAGGAGTTATCAAATATTAGTTTTTCGAAAGAGAGTTATCGAATATTGGTTATTCGAAAGGAGTTAATCGAATATTAGTTATTCGAAAGAGAGTTAGTCGAATATTAGTTATTCGAATAAGAGTTAGTCGAATATTAGTTAATAAAGTTAAAAGGAGTTAAACGAATATTAGTTAGTCGAATATTAGTTATTCGAATAAGAGTTAGTCGAATATTAGTTAATAGAGTTAAAAGGAGTTAATCGAATATAGTTTATTCGAATAACAGTTAAAGGAATTACCGAATATAGTTTATTCGAAAGGAGTTAATCGAATATAGTTTATTCGAAAGGAGTTAAGTGATAAGAGTTAATGAATTAAAGTTAATCGAGTTAAAGTTAATGGAGTTAGGGTTAATTGATTTGAGTTAATCGAGTTATAATTTGAAGTTAGATATTTTTGAAGTAGGGATTATAACGCTATAGTTAAAATCAATGATTTATGTAAAAGAAGTGGATTCGTAAATAGAATCCGAGAGTTACGTAAGGAAGTTTGTTAAAGGTTTAAAAGGTGAACCTTGTCTATTTCGAAGTTAGAAATATTGTTCAGTTAAGGTCTGAGAGGTAGTTATACCCCAACTTGATTGGTTTCGTTTTTAACTAAGGAATGGTTAAAGTTCGATAGTGAAGGTCTGTTAAGTCAATTTAGTTAATGAAGGTAATGGTTTGAATTGGCATAGCGATGTTTTATTTAAACATCTGTTTAAATCCAAATGAAGGAGCTTTGGAAATGTTTTCCAAATAAGAATCAGAAATGTTTTCCAATGAGTAATAACGTATATTTTCTAAAATTAGAAAATAAGAAATGTTGAAAATATAGAAACAGGAAATGGAAAATGATAAATTAATGATAATGAACTAAAGTGATAGAAAGACGAATGCTGATTGATCGAAAGAATTTCCATTTGGAAATAATATCGTTGTTTGCACACGTGTTTTCCTTTGATAGTTAAATCACCAACTATCGAAGATTTTGACCATTTTTCCGTCATCAATACGGAGAGACCAGGATCAGATTCATTATCTGAAAACCACTCTGTATAGACGTTAGCGTTGCGATCAAATATGATGAAGATAATTGAAGATGGAGTTACGCAAGGGCTGTCCTGTTTACAGAATAGTGCCTTCGGTTTGTCCAATCCCAGGACGACCTGTATGGAAGAATGTCTGATAGAGTATATTTGATAGATCGCGTAAGTTGATCTCTTCAAACGTATTTACGTTTTGTGGCGGAGGAATTCATTTCTCTTAGCTATATACCCGTTATATTTTTGGGGAAATCAATTTGTGATTTGGCGGGTATGACGATGTGACATTCAAAGTGAATAAATGTGTGATCTGTCAGAGATAAGCATGGCCTCTAGCCTCACAACCGGGAAATAACAAAAATAGGGCAGGCAGCATGGCTAAGTGGTTGGCTGCCAATTATGGTGTATTATCACCTATCTAGAGATATTCATTTCATTCTATAATCTATTCGATGCTGTCCCATTCGGAAACGGTTGCTGATCCCAACCGTTGGTGATATACATTCGATACACTCAAGCGAAATGAGTGGTCGGGTTGCAAGATGTTCTTTTTGAAACCAGTGTATTCCTTTCTAGAGGTACACTATCGGAAGTTGGTTCCATACCTTGTCATAGTTGGAAATCCATTACCCAATAAGTGCTCGCGGTTTTGATTGTATACTATATATGTGGAACGTGAGATGAAAGCGTTCTGCAAGATGATTATTATATTGTGGTTGATAGACATTATTATAATATCAATGAGTTTTGATATAAAGATTATCGTTTCTTTCAAAATGATTTGAAAGTTGAATCAAATTGATTTTGATTCTCATAAGGGAAAAACCCGTTGCGTTATACGGCATGGTCTTATGAGATATCATTATTTTCCCAAACTATTTTAAATTTTTTACTCACACCAGTCCCATGACTAACCCAGAGTTTGTTTTGTTTTGTTTTCCCTAAACTCTTGGGTGCCCAATTTTGTACGGGCAGTCAAGTAGTCTGGATTTTACAGATATACTTGGAAAGCTGGAGCAGGTGGCTTCAGCAGCGTTTATGTAGCTATTGTTTATTTCCGCTGTGTTGTAAGAGCTGTACTTTGATAATGATATGTATATTCAAGTACAATCTTTTATTTCAAAGTTATGTTATATTTTATTCATTCCGATGTGAGATTCGTGTTACTCTGATGTTGTATGTTCTTCTTCTTGTTCTTCTATTCTAAGTTTCTGTCTTATCTATCCTCACCGTCTGTTTCTTTCTATTAGTTTTTTGGTTTCCAGTGTAATTAGGGTTGGACTTGTGTTATTTGTTCAGCTCAAATTGTACCGGAATTTCGGGACACTGCAGTGGTATCAGAGCTTAAGGTTAAGTAATTACCTTGGCTCTGTGGCGTGACTCATTAGAGATAGGGTTAGCAATACCCTAGATTGAGTTTGAGTGTATATATACGAGTGAACATATTTGTCATTCAATATAAAATTGTTTTATATTGTGGAGATCTATTGGTTGAGTTGTTTAAGTGTTCTGGTCGATCAGTTTGATCCACTGTATCGGTAGGGGTTTATAAACACTTGAATACGATGGGCCAACATAGTATGGTTTAAAATGAGGGTAAATGAAATAATTTTATCCAAACTTTATTTTGATATAAACAAAGTATAGATATCTGATATATTATAGTATATTGGATATATTGGTTGTGATTATAATAAAATGAGATTTTAAAAAGTAAAATGGTTATATATAACCAATTAGGATTCATATAAGTGAAATATATGAAATCGAAATGAATTGAATCTGAATTTAAATCAGAATTTAGAATTTGAAATTCCGAAAACATGAAAAGTGTTTGTAAATGGAACTGAATTGAATATAAGAGAATTTTAAAATCTTGGGAGATTTTTAATTATTTTACAAGTAGTGTGAATGATATTTTGGAAATAGATTTCAAAATGGAAGTGTTTAGAAATGGTTTAAAAAGTGATATAGTATTGAACTCACTTTGGTCACTGGAAAATTGATTCCGAAGATGACTGCGCAGCATCATCGGTGTTCATTTTCGAGTTATAAGTGACAGATTACTGCCAAAGGTTTTGTTTTTGGAAATGTTTTGCGAAAAACAAGTTGTATTGAAATTCCAGAAAAGGATATTTGATTTTTGGAAAGGCTAAGCTATTTGAAACTCCCAGGTAAAGATTGTTTGAAATAAAAACAAATTAAATAGAAATCTGTGAAAGGAAATTTGAAATTGAAATAAAGGCAGTTCAGTGGTAATTGAATTGAATTGGATTAGAATGGTATCGAGAAAATTGGATTTGTGACATAGGAATCCGAAATGGTATTGGATGATGAGTTAAGAATTTGAAAATTGAGAATGGAACTTCGATTTGAAATTGAATTTGGCTTGGATAAGCGAATGGTTCTGTTGGAGATAAAAGTGATTTGAGTTTGATTGGGATGACCCTTGTAACTGCTGAATTGATAACAGGTGGAAAGGATATAATGATATGCCCGACAAAAAGGTACCAGTTTATATTTATATTGGGTATGAGGTTTTTATGAGCCGAATTGGCAAGCCGCTTGGCTGTTTGATTTTCTTTTGGGTTGAGAAGGCCTAGAGAGGCGAGTTGGAGTTTGAACTATTGACCAGTATAAAGGAGGTGCTAGCGAATTTTTTTGAAAAGTTAAGGTGTTAGAAAATTTTCAGGATTTTCGAAAATTTTCGTTAGTAGGAAGGAATAAATATTTAATTGAAATTAAATTGGTTCAGTTGAAACTAAAGTTAAGAGGTGAGCAAATAAGTTCTAACCAGTCAATATGGTTTGTTTTCTACCTTAGCAATTTTGAGGACGAAATTATTTTAAGGGGGGAAGAATGTAACGTCCCGTATTTTTACGGTATAAAAATTTATTTATTTAATTATTTAAATAATGATTTAAAGATTTTAATGGTTTAAATTAAATAACTTTGAATATTTAATTAAAATAATAAGTAAATAATATATTTAATTCTGAAATAATCAGAATTAGCTGAAATGGCAATATGGTGTGAATTGGGCAATTCAAAATATATAATTCAGTTTAAAATTTGAATTACGATAACGAATATATTTAATTAATGATGGTTGAATGTATAAATTATATTATAATTATAATTGAGATTGAAATGGCGCGGCAGTTCGAAATTTGGCGATTCGAACTTTAAAACGAATACACAGAATCCGTTTTAAGTCGGATTTATGTGAAACAAGAAACGTTCAGAACTGGTGAATGGAGGAGAAAAATCGAGATTTCTTCGTGTAGATTGTGAGATGTGTTCAAATCGAATTTTAAAAATGGTCGCTATGGAATCGTTTATAAACCATAACGATATATTTAATTTTAATTAAATATTGGCTTCAAATATAGACGGGATCTTTGAGATGTAGGTATAATTTAATTTTTAGAATTTTACTGTAATTTTTATTTCGTAAAATAAGCACTTTTTATTTTGGAGTATTCTACACCCTATATCAACATTTTGGAGTTTCACAAAATGTGTTAACAGACCTATATTATTATATTTTTGGGATCGTGGCACTTTGCTCATCTCAACGGTATTTTTATTTTTGTCGATTAACGGTCCATGAACGAACGAAATTTTATACAAGCGGATACCCTTAATAAATGTATATATGAACGCAGCTACCCCAAAAATCAAATCAATTATATACGTGTTACACCAATTAGAATCGTATCTTTCCTGGAAATTGATATGGAATTTTCATTGTATATTTCACTATAGTTTAGGGAGACTGAAAAAATATATATATGTGTACATTATATAGCTTTAACGGGTAGACCATAGTATATAAAGAAATGAAAAAAAAAATACATTAGCTGCTAAGCAACAAGAGCACATGCAAAAGCATGAATCTATTACTTTGCTCGCAGGCTAAAGTACAGCTACCCCTAGGAATTTCCAATATTACTGTAACTTCACCCCAAAGGAACCAATTCTGTAGTGTTATTTCAAATCACAACGTCCAACTCACCTCATTTCAACGTAACTTAGCATTTAAGAATAGCAATATATCTATATTAATATACATACTTCTGAACAGTGTATTACTTACAATGAAGTAATTAAAATATATAAATACACAGCTTGCGCTTCTTCTTTTGGGTTTCATAAACTCCACGCATTCAATGCTTCAGGAGAACAAACCCATCTGTTTTTTTATATATATTTTCCCACTTTGAATTTCATTTCACGTTGCATGAAAAGCTCCAGTACACTATACAGGGGCTCCTAGTACCCCTCACCATTTCAACCATGTTAATGTAAAGTGGTCAGAAGTGCTGATGAGTTCCCGTCATGAACGGTGTGCATTGAGCTGCATGAATGGATGGCGAAGTGGGAGTGCTTGTGGAAATCAAAGTGGTGGAATACTGGAGCAGCTCGAAATACTGGAAGACGCAATCTTCTAGGCAAATGTCAGCCGAGCTTTGTAGTGATAGTAGTGTAGAGTTTTGGGTGGAGATTAAATTCGGTTATCACCGTTCTAAAAATCGTGGAAGTGCTGATGCGTTTTGTGAGCGGTAGAGTGTAATGACCGTTTTTATGAATGTGTATGAAGGTAGTGGGTACGGATTTGGTAATGGCTTGGTGTATGGGTTCATAAGTTACCTAGAGCTTGCGTGAGGGTAGAAGACCGGTAGTGGAGCGTGCTTGTTTCAGTTTGGGGAAGAGAACTGTGTTAGCGGCTAGTGAATCGGTCAAGAATGGAGGAAACTTCATGGGTTTGTAGTGGCAGTTTTGGACTGAGAATGTATATCTGGAGCATGATTCATTCAAAGAAGAAAGTGCCTATGGTAGCACTGTACAAGGCGAATGTTTGGAAAGTTGGGCCGGGCTATGAAACAGTTAGAACGTGATAGCTGTAACGTGAATTTTAATATGGAAGATGGAGTACAATGAAGGTGGAGCGGGTTGGATCCATACTGGGTCAGGCTTTAACAAGGTGAGGCCCATTTTAATTAATTAATTAAAGTTAGCTTTAATTTAATAATGGATGAAAGTTGTTGGCATGATAATTTACGCATACATTAACGAAATTCAGCAAAACAAGATCCATTTGGATCGTATGGATGGTGGCTCCACAATGGAACTGACTGGAAGCGAATCGGAGCTTATTACAATTTATTGCAAAATAAATTGTCAGAATCAAATCAAAGATAGTTAATTGTTTTTAACGATAACTGTCCAACGTGAGTAAAACTCACCAACTCTATCATTTCACATTTTTATAACGTATATTTAGAACTGATAAATGATGATTGATTACTGTGTATTGACTGTTTGGTTGAACTGCTAAGAAATTGTTTGAAATTATAGATTTGGTTATATATATATATAAATTGATTTTGTTTAGCAGAATATTTCATAGTGAAATGAAATGGATGTTAATTATATTGTTTAACATCTGTGGATGCAGGGAAACAGGTCGGAGGAATCCAACTGGATTCCTCAACATTTATTTTTCTGTTTTTCATATATTGTAATATATGATATGATATATAATCTGTGTTGATTACGTGTGTTGAATGATATCGATCCTTGTTATTTGGGTATTTTAAATACCGTAAGAAATACTGGAATGTAGAAAAGGGGATTTTCAAAGTGTATTTTGAAAATAAATTATTTATATGAAATCAATAGATTTTATATATAAAAGAGAAAGGATTTTATAAAGGAAAATAATTATAAAATCAAAGGAGTTATAAAAGAAATTATTTATTTGTTAAATAAATAGAATTGAAAAAGAAACATTTTTTTAGAAAATAAATAGAGTTATAAAAGGAAATATTTGTGAAAACAAATAGAAAAGGAATTATTTGTTAAAACAAATAGAAAAGGTTGTGAAAACAAATAGAAAAGGAATTATTTGTGAAAACAAATAGAAAAGAAAATATTTGTAAAACATATAGAAAAGGAATTATGTATTAAAACAAATATAAATTAAAATATTTGTAAAACAAATATAAAGGAAAATTTTTGTAAAACAAATATAAAGGAAAATATTTGTAAAACAAATTGAAAAGGAAATATTTGTGAAAAAAATTGGAAAGGAAATATTTGTAAAACATTTACAAATAGAATTGAAAAGGAAATAATTTTAAAACATTTATAAATAGATTATAAATGGAAATATTTATTTAGAAAATAAATAGATTATAAAAGGAATATTTATTGGGAAAATAAATAGAAAGATAAAAAGGAATATTTATTTAGAAAATAAATAAGATATCGTAAAAGGAAATATTTGGAAAGTAAGTAGGATTATAAAAGGAAATAGGAGTTAATCGAGTTAGTGTTAATCGACTGGAGTTAATTGATTAGAGTTAATCGATTTGACTAAATCGAATGGAGTTAATTGATTAGAGTTAATTGACTAGAGTAAATCAGAAGGAGTTAATCAAATAGAGTTAATTGAATTAGAGTTAGTCGGATTAGAGATTTTTCGAATTAGTTTATTCGAAGAAAGAGTTATCGAATAAGGTTATTCGAAGAAGAGAATTAATCGAATTTTGTTTATTCGAAAGGAGTTGTCGAATATTAGTTATTCGAAATGAGTTATCGAATATTAGTTATTCGAAAGGAGTCATCGAATATTAGTTATTCGAAATAAGTTATCGAATATTAGTTATTCGAAAGGAGTTATCGAATATTAGTTATTCGAAAGAGAGTTATCGAATATTGGTTATTCGAAAGGAGTTAATCGAATATTAGTTATTCGAAAGAGAGTTAGTCGAATATTAGTTATTCGAATAAGAGTTAGTCGAATATTAGTTAATAGAGTTAAAAGGAGTTAATCGAATATTAGTTATTCGAAAGAGAGTTAGTCGAATATTAGTTATTCGAATAAGAGTTAGTCGAATATTAGTTAATAGAGTTAAAAGGAGTTAATTGAATATAGTTTATTCGAATAAGAGTTAAAGGAATTATCGAATATAGTTTATTCGAAAGGTGTTAATTGAATATAGTTTATTTGAAAGGAGTTAAGTGATAAGAATTAATGAATTAAAGTTAATCGGGTTAAAGTTAATGGAGTAAGGGTTAATTGATTTGAGTTAATCGAGTTATAATTTGAAGTTTGATATTTGAGAAGTAGGGATTATAACGCTATAGTTAAAATCAATGATTTCTGTAAAAGAAGTGGATTCGTAAATAGAATCCGAGAGTTACGTAAGGAAGTCTGTTAAAGGTTTAAAAGGTGAACCTTGTCTATTTCGAAGTTAGAAATATTGTTCAGTTAAGGTCTGAGAGGTAGTTATACCCCCAACTTGATTGGCTTCGTTTTTAACTAAGGAATGGTTAAGGTTCGAGGGTGAAGGTCTATTAAGTGAATTTAGTTAATGAAGGTAATGGTTTGAATTGGCATAGCGATGTTTTATTTAAACATCTGTTTAAATCCAAATGAAGGTGCTTTGGAAATGTTTTCCAAATAAGAATCAGAAATGTTTTCCAATGAGTAATAACGTATATTTTCTAAAATTAGAAAATAAGAAATGTTGAATATATGAAAACAGGAAATGGAAAATGATAAATTAATGATAACGAACTAAAGAGATAAAAAGATGAATGCTGATTGATCGATAGAATTTCCATCTGGAAATAATATCGTTGTTTGCACACGTGTTTTCCTTTGATAGTTAAATCACTGATTATCGAAGATTTTGACCATTTTTCCGTCGTCAATACGGAGAGACCAGGATCAGATTCATTATCTGAAAACCGCTATGTATAGACGTTGGCGTTGCGATCAAATATGATGAAGAAAATTGAAGATGGAGTTACGCAAAGGCTGTCCTATTTACAGAATAGTGCCTTCGGTTTGTCCAATCCCAGGACGACCTGTATGGAAGAATGTCTGATAGAGTATATTTAATAGATCGCGTAAGTTGATCTCTTCAAATGTATTTACGTTTGGTGGCAGAGGAATTCGTTTCTCTTAGCTATATACCCGTTATATTTTTGGGGAAATCAATTTGTGATTTGGCGGGTATGACGATGTGACATTCAAAGTGAATAAATGTGTGATCTATCAAAGATAAGCGTGGCCTCTAGCCTCACAACCGGGAAATGACAAAAATGGGGCAGGCAGCATGGCTAAGTGGTTGGCTTCCAGTTAGGGTGTATTATCACCTATCTAGAGATATTCATTTCATTCTATAATCTATTCGATGCTGTCCCATTCGGAAACGGTTGTTGATCCCAACCGTTGGTGATATACATTCGATACACTCAAGCGAAATGAGTGGTCGGTCATGTGTGGCCGGGTTGCAAGATGTTCATGTTGAACCCAGTGTATTCCTCTCTAGAGGTACACTATCGTAAGTTGGTTCCATACCTTGTCATAGTTGGAAATCCATTACCCAATAAGTGCTCGCGGTTTTGATTGTATACTATATATGTGGAACGTGAGATGAAAGCGTTCTGCAAGATGATTATTATATTGTGGTTGATAGACATTATTATAATATCAATGAGTTTTGATATAAAGATTATCGTTTCTTTCAAAATGATTTGAAAGTTGAATCAAATTGATTTGGATTCTCGTAAGGGAAAAACCCGTTCCGTTATACGGCGTGGTCTTATGAGATATCGTTATTTTCCCAAACTGTTTTAAATTGTTTACTCACACCAGTCCCATGACTAACCCAGAGTTTGTTTTTTTTCGTTTTCCCTAACCTCTTGGGTGCCCAATTTTTTACGGGCAGTCAAGTAGTCGGGATTTTACATATATACTTGGAAAGCTGGAGCAGGAGGCTTCAGCAGCGTTTATATAGCTATTGTTTATTTCCGCTGTGTTGTAAGAGTTGTACTTTGATAATGATATGTATATTCTAGTACAATCTTTTATTTCAAAGTTATGTTATATTTTTTTCGTTCCGCTGTGAGATTCGAGTTACTCTGATGTTGTATGTTCTTCTTCTTCTTCTTCTATTTTAAGTTTCTATCTTATCTATCCTCAACGTCTGTTTCTTTCTATTAGTTTTCTGGTTTCTAGTGTAATTTGGGTTGGACTTGTGTTATTTGTTCAGCTCAAATTGTACCAGAATTTCGGGATACTACAGTGGTATCAGAGCTTAAGGTTAAGTAATAACCTTGGCTCTGTGGCGTGACTTAGTAGAGATAGGTTTAGCAATACCCTAGACTGAGTTTGAGTGTATATATACGAGTGAACGTATTTGTCATTCAATATAAAATTGTTTTATATTGTGGAGATCTATTGGTTGACTTTTTTAAGTGTTCTGGTCGATCAGTTTGATCCACTGTATCGGTAGGGGTTTATAAACACTTGAATACGATGGGCCAACATAGTATGGTTTGAAAAGAGGGTAAATGAAATAATTTTATCCAAATTATATTTTGATATAAACAAAGTATAGATATTTGATATATTATAGTATATTGGATATATTGGTTGTGATTATAATAAAATGAGATTTTAAAAAGTAAAATGGTTATATATAACCAATTAGGATTCGTATAAGTGAAATATATGAAATCGAAATGAATTGAATCTGAATTTAAATCAGAATTTGAAATTCCGAAAACATGAAAAGTGTTTGTAAATGGAACTGAATTGAATATAAGAGAATTTTAAAATCTTGGGAGATTTTTAATTGTTTTACAAGTAGTGTGAATGATATTTTGGAAATAGATTTCAAAATGGAAGTGTTTAGAAATGGTTTAAAAAGTGATATAGTATTGAACTCACTTTGGTCGCTGGAAAATTGATTCCGAAGATGACTGCGCAGCATCATCGGTGTTCATTTTCGAGTTATAAGTGACAGATTACTGCCAAAGGTTTAGTTTTTGGAAATGTGTTGCGAAAAACAAGTTGTATTGAAATTCCAGAAAAGGATATTTGATTTTTGGAAAGGCTAAGCTATTTGAAACTCCCAGGTAAAGATTGTTTGAAATAAAAACAAATTAAATAGAAATCTGTGAAAGGAAATTTGAAATTGAAATAAAGGCAGTTCAGTGGTAATTGAATTGAATTGGATTAGAATGGTATCGAGAAAATTGGATTTGTGACATAGGAATCCGAAATGGTATTGGATGATGAGTTAAGAATTTGAAAATCGAGAATGGAACTTCGATTTGAAATTGAATTTGGCTTGGATAAGCGAATGGTTGTGTTGGAGATAAATGTGATTTGAGTTTGATTGGCATGACCCTTGTAACTGCTGAATTGATAACAGGTGGAAAGGATATAATGATATGCCCGACAAAAAGGTACCAATTTATTTTTATATTGGGTATGAGGTTTTTATGAGCCGAATTGGCAAGCCGCTTGGCTGTTTGATTTTCTTTTGGGTTAGAGAAGGCCTAGAGAGGCGAGTTGGAGTTTGAACTATTGACCAGTACAAAGGAGGTGCTAGCGAATTTTTTTGAAAAGTTAAGGTGTTAGAAAATTTTCAGGATTTTCGAAAATTTTCGTTAGTAGGAAGGAATAAATATTTAATTGAAATTAAATTGGTTCAGTTGAAACTAAAGTTAGGAGGTGAACAAATAAGTTCTAACTAGTCAATATGGTTCGTTTTCTACCTTAGCAATTTCGAGGACGAAATTATTTCAAGGGGGGAAGAATGTAACGTCCCGTATTTTTACGGTATAAAAATTTATTTATTTAATTATTTAAATAATGATTTAGAGATTTTAATGGTTTAAATTAAATAACTTTGAATATTTAATTAAAATAATAAGTAAATAATATATTTAATTATGAAATAATCAGAATTAGCTGAAATGGCAATATGGTATGAATTGGGCAATTCAAAATATATAATTCAGTTTAAAATTTGAATTACGATAACGAATATAGTTAATTAATGATGGTTGAATGTATAAATTATATTATAATTATAATCGAGATTGAAATGGCGCGGCTGTTCGAAATTTGGTGATTCGAACTTTAAAACGAATATACAGAATCCGTTTTAAGTCGGATTTATGTGAAACAAGAAACGTTCGGAGCTGGTGAAGTACATATTTCTAATGGAGGAGAAAAATCGAGATTTCTTCGTGTAGATTGTGAGTTGTGTTCAAATCGAATTTTAAAAATGGTCGCTATGGAATTGATTATAAACCATAACGATATATTTAATTTTAATTAAATATTGGCTTCAAATATAGAAGGGATCTTTGAGATGTAGGTATAATTTAATTTTTAGAATTTTACTGTAATTTTTATTTCGTAAAATAAGCACTTTTTATTTTGGAGTATTTTACACCCTATATCAACATTTTGGGGTTTCACAAAATGAGTTAACGGACCTATATTATTATATTTTTGGGATCGTTGCACTTTGCTCATCTCAACGGTATTTTTATTTTTGTCGATTAACGGTCCATGAACGAACGAAATTTTATACAAGCGGATACCCTTAATAAATGTATATATGAACGCAACTACCCCAGAAATCAAATCAGTTATATACGTGTTACACCAATTAGAATCATATCTTTGCTGGAAATTGATATGGAAGTTTCATTTTATATTTCACTATAGTTTAGGGAGACTGAAAAAATATATGTGTGTACATTATATAGCTTTAACGGGTAGACCATAGTATATAAAGAAATGAAAAAAATACCTTAGGAGCTAAGCAACAAGAGCACATGAAAAAGCATGCATCTATTACTTTTCTCGCAGGCTAAAGTACAGCTACCCCTAGTAATTTCCTATATTACTGTAACTTCACCCCAAAGGAACCAATTCTGCAGTGTTATTTCAAATCACAGCGTTCAACTCACCTCATTTCAACGTAACTTAGCATTTAAGAATACCAATATATCTATATTAATATACATACTTCTAAATAGTGTATTACTTACCAATGAAGTAATTAAAATATATAAATACACAGCTTGCGCTTCTTCTTTTGGGTTTCATAAACTCCATGCATTCAATGCTTCAGGAGAACAAACCCATCTGTTTTTTTTTATATTTTCCCACTTTGAATTTCATTTCACGTTGCATGAAAAGCTCCAGTACACTACACAGTGGCTCCTAGTACCCCTCACCATTTCAACCATGTTAATGTAAAGTGGTTAGAAGTGCTGATGAGTTCCAGTCATGAACGGTGTGTGTCGAGCTGCGTGAATGGATGGCGAAGTGGGAGTGCTTGCAGAAATCAAAGTGGTGGAATACTGGAGCAGCTCGGAATACTGGAAGACGCAATCTTCTAGGCAAATGTCAGCAGAGCTTTGTAGTGATAGCAGTGTAGAGTTTTGGGTGGAGATTAAATTCGGTGATCACCGTTTTAAAAATTGTGGAAGTGCTGATGCGTTTTGTGAATGGTAGAGTGTAATGACCGTTTTTATGAATGTGTATGAAGGTAGTGGGTACGGATTAGGTAATGGCTTGGAGTATGGGTTCATAAGTTACCTGGAGCTTGCGTGAGGGTAGAAGACCGGCAGTGGAGCGTGCTTGTTTCAGTTTGGGGAAGAGAACTGTGTTAGCGGCTAGTGAATCGGTCAAGAATGGAGGAAACTTCATGGGTTTGTAGTGACAGTTTTGAACTGAGAATGTATATCTGGAGCATGATTCATTCAAAGAAGAAGAGTGCCTATGGTAGCACTGTACGAGGCGGATGTTTGGAAAGATGGGCCGGGCTTTAAAATAGTTAGAACGTGAATTAGCTGTAACGTGAATTTTAATATGGAATATGGAGCACAGTGAAGGTGGAGCGGGTTGGATCCATACTGGGCTGGGCTTTAACAGCGTGAGGCCCGTTTTAATCAACTAATTAAAGTTAGCTTTAATTTAATAATGAATGAAAGTTGTCGGCGTGATAATTTACTCATACGTTAACGAAATTCAGCAAAACAAGTTCCATTTGGATCGTATGGATGGTGGCTCCACAATGGAACTGACTGGAAGTGAATCGGAGCTCATTACAATTTATTGCGAAATAAATTGTCAGAATCAAATCAAAGATATTTAATTGTTTTTAACGATAACTGTCCAACGTGAGTAAAACTCACCAACTCTATCAGTTCACATTTTTATAACGTATATTTAGAACTGATAAATGATGATTGATTGTTGTGTATTGACTGTTTGGTTGAACTGCTAAGAAATTGTTTGAAATTATAGATCTGGTTATATATATATAAATTGATTCTGTTTAGCAGAATATTTCATAGTGAAATGAAATGAATGTTAATTATATTGTTTAACATCTGTGGACGCAGGGAAACAGGTCGGAGGAATCCAGCTGGATTCCTCAACATTTATTTTACTGTTTTTCATATATTGTAATATATGATATGATATATAATCTGTGTTGATTACGTGTGTTGAATGATATCGATCATTGTTATTTGGGTATTTTAAATACCGTAAGAAATACTGGAATGTAGAAAAGGGGATTTTCAAAGTGTATTTTGAAAATAAATTATTTACATGAAATCAATGGATTTTATATATAAAATAAAAAGGATTTTATAAAGGAAAATAATTATAAAATTAAAGGAGTTATAAAAGGAATTATTTATTTGTTAAATAAATAGAATTGAAAAAGAAACATTTTTTAGAAAATAAATAGAGTTATAAAAGGAAATATTTGTGAAAACAAATAGAAAAGGAATTATTTGTGAAAAAAAATAGAAAAGGAATTATTTGTGAAAACAAATAGAAAAGAAAATATTTTTAAAACAAATAGAAAAGGAATTATGTGTGAAAACAAATATAAAGGAAAATATTTGTAAAACAAATATAAAGGAAAATATTTGTAAAACAAATTGAAAAGGAAATATTTGTGAAAACAAATTGGAAAGGAAATATTTGTAAAACATTTACAAATAGAATTGAAAAGGAAATAATTTTAAAACATTTATAAATAGATTATAAATGGAAATATTTATTTAGAAAATAAATAGATTATAAAAGGAATATTTATTGGGAAAATAAATAGAAAGATAAAAAGGAATATTTATTTAGAAAATAAATAAGATATCATAAAAGGAAATATTTGGAATGTAAGTAGGATTATAAAAGGAAATAGGAGTTAATCGAGTTAGAGTTAATCGACTGGAGTTAATTGATTAGAGTTAATCGAAATAACGTTAATCGATTTGACTTAATCGAATGGAGTTAATTGATTAGAGTTAATTGACTAGAGTAAATCAGAAGGAGTTAATCAAGTAGAGTTAATTGAATTAGAGTAAGTCGGATTAGATATTTTTTGAATTAGTTTATTCGAAGAAAGAGTTACAAATAAGGTTATTCGAAGAAGAGAATTAATCGAATTTTGTTTATTCGAAAGGAGTTATCGAATATTAGTTATTCGAAATGAGTTATCAAATATTAGTTATTAAAAAGGAGTTATCGAATATTAGTTATTCGAAAGAGAGTTATCGAATATTGGTTATTCGAAAGGAGTTAATCAAATATTAGTTATTCGAAAGAGAGTTAGTCGAATATTAGTTATTCGAATAAGAGTTAGTCAAATATTAGTTAATAGAGTTAAAAGGGGTTAATCGAATTCAAGTTATTCGAAAGAGAGTTAGTCGAATATTAGTTATTCGAATAAGAGTTAGTCGAATATTAGTTAATAGAGTTAAAAGGAGTTAATCGAATATAGTTTATTCTAATAAGAGTTAAAGGAATTATCGAATATAGTTTATTCAAAAGGAGTTAATCGAATATAGTTTATTTGAAAGGAGTTAAGTGATAAGAGTTAATGAATTAAAGTTAATCGAGTTAAAGTTAATGGAGTTAGGGTTAATTGATTTGAGTTAATCGAGTTATAATTTGAAGTTAGATATTTCAGAAGTAGGGATTATAACACTAAAGTTAAAATCAATGATTTCTGTAAAAGAAGTGGATTCGTAAATAGAATCCGAGAGTTACGTAAGGAAGTCTATTAAAGGTTTAAAAGGTGAACCTTGTCTGTTTCGAAGTTAGAAATATTGTTCAGTTAAGGTCTGAGAGGTAGTTATACCCCAACTTGATTTGCTTCATTTTTAACTAAGTAATTGTTAAGGTTCGATATTGAAGGTCGGTTAAGTGAATTTAGTTAATGAAGGTAATGGTTTGAATTGGCATCGCGATGTTTTTTTTAAGCATCTGTTTAAATCCAAATGAAGGAGCTTTGGAAATGTTTTCCAAATAAGAATCAGAAATGTTTTCCGGTGAGTAATAACGTATATTTTCTAAAATTAGAAAATAAGAAACGTTGAATATATGGAAACAGGAAATGGAAAATGATAACTTAATGATAACGAACTGAAGAGATAAAAAGATGAATGATGATTGATCGATAGAATTTCCATCTGGAAATAATATCGTTGTTTGCACACGTGTTTTCCTTTGATATTTAAATCACCGACCATCGAAGATTTTGACCATTTTTCCGTCGTTAATACGGAGAGACCGGGATCAGATTCATTATCTGAAAACCATTCTGTATAGACGTTAGCGTTGCGATCAAATATGATGAAGATAATTGAAGATGGAGTTATGCAAGGGTTGTCCCATTTACAGAATAGTGCCTTCGGTTTGTCTAGTCCCAGGACGACCTGTATGGAAGAATGTCTGACAGAGTATATTTAATAGATCGCGTAAGTTGATCTCTTCAAACGTATTTACGTTTGGTGGTGGAGGAACTCGTTTCTCTTATCTATATACCCGTTATATTTTTGGGGAAATCAATTTGTGATTTGGCGGGTATGATGATGTGACATTCAAAGTGAATAAATGTGTGATCTGTCAGAGATAAGCGTGGCCTCTAGCCTCACAACCGGGAAATGACAAAAATGGGGCAGGCAGCATGGCTAAGTGGTTGGCTTCCAATTAGGGTGTATTTTCACCTATCTAGAGATATTCATTTCATTCTATAATCTATTCGATGTTGTCCCATTCGGAAACGGTTGCTGATCCCAACCGTTGGTGATATACATTCGATACACTCAAGCGAAATGAGTGGCCGGTCATGTGTGACCGGGTTGCAAGATGTTCTTGTTGAACCCAGTGTGTTCCTCTCTAGAGGTACACTATCGGAAGTTGGTTCCATACCTTGTCATAGTTGGAAATCCATTACCCAATAAGTGCTCGCGGTTTTGATTGTATACTATATATGTGGAACGTGAGATGAAAGCGTTCTGCAAGATGATTATTATATTGTGGTTGATAGACATTATTATAATATCAATGAGTTTTGATATAAAGATTATCATTCTTTCAAAATGATTTGAAAGTTAAATCAAATTGAATTGGATTCTCATAAGGGAAAAACCCGTTCCGTTATACAGCGTGGTCTTATGAGATATCGTTATTTTCCCGAACTGTTCTAAATTGTTTACTCACACCAGTCCCATGACTGACCCGGAGTTTGTTTTGTTTTGTTTTCCCTAAACTCTTGGGTGCCCAATTTTGTATGGGCAGTCAAGTAGTCAGGATTTTACAGATATACTTGGAAAGCTGGAGCAGGAGGCTTCAGCAGCGTTTGTATAGCTATTGTTTGTTTCCGCTGTGTTGTAAGTGTTGTACTTTGATAATGATATGTATATTCAAGTACAATCTTTTATTTCAAAGTTATGTTATATTTTATTCGTTCCGCTGTGAGATTCGTGTTACTCTAATGTTGTATGTTCTTCTTCTTCTTCTATTCTAAGTTTCTATCTTATCTATCATCACCGTTTGTTTTCTTTCTATTAGTTTTCTGGTTTCCAGTGTAATTTGGGTTGGACTTGTGTTATTTGGTCAGCTAAAATTGTACTGGAATTTCGGGACACTACACAATGTTTAAAATACCATAACTTTTGCATACAGAAACATAATCGATGATTTCAGATGCGGTGGAACCGTGATGACGAAGGCTTCGCAATGAAACCAATTTGGGTAGAAACGAAGCTAGTTACAGTTTTTGGTCAAATTAAACGCCCAGTTTAATTTAACTAAAACAATCGTCATTTAACGATTTTGAAACGATCAATGTGAGAACTCTCACTGAACTTATTTTTACAGTTATTATAATCATAACTGAATTAGTATTTCTTGTTTGTGTTTGCAATATTTGTTTTTGGTTGATTGATGTTGATGACAATTTTCACTGTTATTATTAAACTATAAATATAAGCGATGACAGTGTAAACACTTATATTATAAATATTTGTTGAGTAATTTATTAAGTACTATTTATTGGTTGAAAACCCCACATGGGTCTTGAGATGACAGTTAACCCACACGTCTCTCATGTGCATGTATAAGCAACATAGATTATGATGTAAACCCCACACGGGTATTGAGAAGATAATTTTACACAACACCTAAGTGTGTAGATAATAATCACTAGTATTGTTTGAGAACCCCCACACGGGTCTTGGGATGATATTTTATTGAACACTAATCTCATGTGTTTAATTTATATGTTAATCGGTTGATTGACAGACCGATATAAGCGTAAATTATATATTTAAGGCTTATACGGGTGCAGTTGCACTCTGGATGTGAATTAGATGTTTAATAGTTGTTTGCAACTTTTATTGAATACATATGTTGCATGAAATCCATATAAATTTATTTATATGGAAATTGGTTGAGATTTCATTTCAATTTTGGAAGAAACTGAATATTTTAATAAATAATATTCGATGAAAAAATGAAAGTTTGATTTTGACGTACGATTTTGGATGGACGCGAAGATATAAAAATATAGATGAATTTTTGTAACTGAATGAAATGATTTTGAATTAATTTTCATTGAGTTATGGCATGTCGAAGTTTTTGGTTTGAAATGAATAGTAGCTTTTTAAAATGAAGTTCAATTAAGCTATTTAGCAAACATTTTAAAAGAAAATTCTTTTTGAATTTTTATTTTATTTTTATTACGAATGATAGGAAAGTTTGAGTTTAAAATAAAGAGTTTCAAAAAATATTATTATTTTATTCATTAAAATAATAATAAAATGACATAATGTTGAGATATGTGATTTTGAAGAGAAACGACTGAAACGGGATTTCAAATGTTGCTTATATATATTTTATATAATTTATAAAACATTTTGGAAGGCATTTTGATTTATTTTTAAATTATAAATTGATTCGGGCTTGAATAGGACTTGTCGTGCAGCGATAGTTCACGAACGTTAACCAGTAACTTCGAATTGACGTACCCGGAGATCCGACCGTCGGATTCTCCTAAAATTGGAATCGTTAGATCCGTAATGAAGTGAGTTTTCAAATAAAATAAGAGTTTTTAAGATCCAACTATTTTATTTTTAAATAAGTCTAAATATTTTTTGGAAAATGTCGCTATGGATGCAATTCGGTGGCCGCAATTAAAAACCGACTGTAAGGGCCTTAATAAAATTATTAAAAATATAAATAAATTTTGTAAAATCATAACAAATGATTTGGAAAGACTTTGGATTAAATACTCCAAGTTTTGGAAAGATAAAAGATATTTTTATCTGAATGAGCTAGTTAACCACTAGAGTAAAGAACCAAAAGGAATATGCGATGATTCCTGAGAGTACAGTCTAGTATCACCCATGATATCTAACTGGAAATTATTCTGTTAGGCGAGGGGTGGGAGAAACCAAAAGGACATCGGATATTGGACTAAGATCATACGATGTCTTCTAAAGTTAAATAATCCAATGGTTTTAAAATTTACATATTAGATTGTAAATGGTTTTAATATAACCCGAGATTTCCAATGTATAAATTGGATTGGATATGATTGGAAATAATCTTAGGATATTTTAATATTGGATTCCGTGATTATATGGATATCGTTGAGGAATTTGGAAGATATAGATATTGTTATTCCAATACAATATCTGTTGGTTTCAAAATTTTATATTGAATATAAGTCGATATGATTTATATTCACACTACCAAGTTTGGAAATATTGAAGGCAAAAAGAAACTGCCTCTATTAATCAAACTAAAGGCAAAAATTACACTAATTCGCCCTTACAATCAATGAGAGGCAAATTAGAAATAGCCCCTAAAAGTGGCGTCACAAATAATTACTGGAGGCAAATCATACAAATAATTTCCCTCAATTACTTCACATGCCACATTGGACAGATGAAATACAAACCAACAAAGACACTAATAACCGCCCCTACTATTATATATATTTATTGAGTATTCTATATTTGAGGCAGCTGTGAGTATATTCTACATTTGACGCAGCTGCCATTACCCTTAACATATTAAAACCGAAATATAATATGTTGTTAGAAAAACCAAAAATGCATTCAAACAAGATTGCCTTCATCTTAATAAATCTGACAAAACACAGATCTCACTAACACTAACAACAGATAAACTATAATAAATGTACATCTGTTACAAGTTGTTTAAAAGGAAAAACATCAACACCATTTTATAAAATCAAGCATTTCAGTGAAAAATTTAACCTAAATACATCACTGTTACCACATACATCAAAATTTCAAACAAAAATTCTTTACAGTTTACATACTCAAAAGAAAATGGACTTGATAACTTGTGAGAATGACATCACTAAAAGCTCAGTTGTAGACTCTCAAAGTTGTACATCAAATTATTTTGCAATCATCCCTTCAAACCATAAACCTGGATCAAAAAAAAAACCCAGACATTATAATGACATGATAATGTGCAGACATCTTAAAGTTGAACATTGAATCTCCATTTCAGGTCTGATTTGCAAAATAGTAAACTGATGGAAAATCAGTAAACATAACATCAAAAGTGGAAGTTACACAACAATTCTATTTTTTTACTAAAGCTCCAAAAGTCTGTAACGTGTATTATGGGAACATCCTTCAGATCTCATTGATCATCATTTCCCATTTTATTTTCTCATTAACAGGTACTTAACTCAACCAGACAAAGTTTACTAGCTGGTCCTCAATTCTAGGATGTGCAGTACATGAATAAAACTCTACACATTATGATCTGACAAAAATTACATCCTTAAATTAAAATATGATGAAAGTTTATACAAAATTTCAAATGGAAGTGTACATATATGTCTCAACACGTTGAGAAATCTTAAAGCGTCAAGTATATCACTTTGTTTCTGAGCTCTAAACGTACAAAAAAAACTACGAATCAATACACAAAAATGGAACACTGTGAACATACTATTTTATGCATGTACATACAAAGGCACTAGATAAATTTGTAATGCGACCAGTGTTATTACAGCGCTCGACTAGTCGTGACTAGTCAATTAGTCAAGACTGAATCATCGACAGGAAGAGTCAACTTGCCATTAGTCGAGATTATATTGAACTCAAATCACGAAGTCTCGAACTCGAACCCTAACTGGAACTCGAACCTTAAACTCTAATTCGAAGTCGAAGTCGAACCCTAACTCGAAGTCGAAATCGAACTTGTCAATAATTGCGGATGGCAGCAAAAATACTAATTGCCATTTATTATAATATGTATTACCTACCGTTTATTATAAACTGCAAATGGCAGCAGCTCTTTCTGTCGAAATAGAATATATATGATAATATGTATATGTATATGTATATATTTATTTATACACTGCAATTATGTATTAATATATTTATTTATTCATTTTTTTATCGACTATCGACTAGTTAGACCTCTATCGACTTGATTCGACTTGACGCCGTAATAACCATGAATGTGACAGGAATCTATAAGCTCACATCCAAAATTTATGCGTTGATACTCCTAAATTGAAAAGTTATATCATATACATCATATAACATTTACTACCAATAAAAATATATTGAAGTTAAATTAATATTTTATGTACTTGTTTTACTAAATACCACTTCGAGTACAAAGAGCTATATAACAATATAAACGAAAACGACTATGGGATTATATTGCTGATTATCATTGGCTAAATTTAATTTCAAGATTTTTCGATCATGTGTTAGTCTAGTTTATTTATTTTTAAAAGAAATTGGCAGGTTAATAAGTGTTTTGGAACTTTACTCATTGTGTATTTCCAAATTATAAAATTGATAATTAATTCTCCCCTATCTCGAGCTTATTTGTAAAGTTAAGGATCACCAAATATGTGTCGATCAGTAAAACTATGAACAACAGAACATGAGAATTATCGTACAAATTTGGTTTCTAATGCGTTATACTTCAAATCGAAGAAAATTGAGTACGTCATATAAGTGACTTAAAGAAGAAAAATCATGATAAAAAAATTTAAAATAGTACGAAAACTGATTGGAAATCCATATCATCACTATTATCGAAAATCGCTAAATCGTACGATTTAAATCGCGAATCGCACCTCGTTCGATCTAAATCGATGAAAAGATCGTCAAATGATAAAATCATGTGATCCTTCCATGGATCGAATCGCTCCTCTTGGAACGTTGAATCTACGATTTGCTATGTTGTTCATAAGCATTTAGAAAACTGAAACCCTAAAAGGTCGCGTCCATTATAAACGAAAACGAAAGAAGTTGAAACGAAGAGGTGGAAAATTAGCTGATCAAGAAAAATAAAACGGATGTGCTCTTCCCTACTTAAATAGTGAAATTGGAGAAGTAAGGCCCCAAAAAAAACAACTTCAGAAAGCAAGAAGGGAGTACTTAACTGAAAGAAGCTTTGAAGATATCGAGGTAAAGGAAGAGGTCTCTGAAGTTACGAAAGAGAATCAATCGAAGATAATGAGATAAAGCATTTCTTTTTGTAGTCTTTTTTCCTTTTGCTGGATTGTTGTATAAAAAAACCATGGGATTTCTCTCTCTCCTTTTTTTGTTGTTACTTCTGAGTTCAAAGGGAAATAAAATGCTTTATTTGATATGTACAGTTCACCGCTCTGACTTTGTTATGGGAAACACGATATGTGTAGTCAAACTAAATTTAGACTAAATTATTTTGTTACCTGCTGGGAGTAAAGACACACATCATGCTTGGTGACATGTGTGTATTCTTTTAAGGAAAATAAAGTAATCCATTTCCCAAAATCGACAAATACCGTGAACCTAAATTTTGATGATGAAACATGTAAGGTAAATAAGAACAAGAATTAACTTTTGGTATATGTATAAAAAAATGTGATAGATGTTAATTTTTAGCGAACATATATATGTCTAAATATAATCTTTAGATCTACGATTTACAATTTAAATCCCGATTCGGTTTAATTTGTTATCTTTACGATTTAAATCCCAAATTGACAACCTTGCATATAATAATGGCTAATACCGCCACGTAGTTCTATATTATGCAAACCACTAACCATAATGTTTATGCTAGCAATGATCTTTGCAAAACCATTTATTTTGCAATTCTATGCGATAAATATGCAAACTCATTTAATTGACGAATGTTTTTTTGACAAAAGACTTACATTCATTTGCATTTGATGTTCTTTCTAGTTTGTATATCAATTTAATTGTATAAGAATTTTGAACAATACTGATAATCATTAATGTTACTAAATTAATAATTTTAATCGTTGATATTTTATATAAACAACTATTTATTCATGTCGTTACCTAAGAAACATAATTCTTATAAATACTTAAAGATAACATAATCATGAATACGTCGTACCTTTAAACAACTTATGCATGATTAGTAGTCTTTATACCAACATCAATGATTTTCCTCCATAACAAGTTCTATCATAATTCCATGTCGATAGGAGAAGCTCTTCAAATCCCATGCAAGATTGATCATCAATAGCCCACTCAAAATTGATGGTGAAACCCAATGCACATATCAAGATGAACAATGAGAGGATGAAAAGCAAAAGTATGGAGTTTCACATCAAAAGCCAAGATATGCATCGATTGGAGGCACCCATTTCCGCATGACGACGGGTGGATCAATATCCTATCAAAAATGAAGAACAAATGAAGTTGAGAAATTAATTCTTAATTAAAGTGAAAAGTGAGTTTTTCAAGAAGGTAAAACAACAAAAGAAAATTAAGAGTAATGAAGATGGACTAAAAATGGAATAAAATAAAATCATTTTATGTTGGATGGAATGCAACAGTTTATTCAAATAATATTTAATATGATAATATTTTTGTTGATAAACGATTAACCAAGTGGAATGTTCCAGTTATAGGATTTTCACTTAGTGGGCTTCTTAATTCAGGGAAATAAGTTTTAGACAACACATTTAAATAATTAGTTCCAATGACAACTTATAATGAAATGATAAATGGAAATAATAATTATTATTATTATTATTATTTTGGTAAGGCCAACTGATTTTAATAGTGATCTGTAACACTGTAGAAATTATTATTTTCAATTATACAAAAAATAACAAATGAATTTATCATTTTTCTTTATAACTAAAAATGATAAATGAATTTGTCATGTTCTCGTTCAACTAATTTCCACATCAATTACAATGCTGAACGATGCAATAAATACTACTACAGTACCAAATGCAAATTTCACATAAATACATGGTCATGCTAATCAAAAGCTTCTATATAAATTATGATCTTTTTGAATAATAAATTGGAAGTGGAATTGCCAACTCTTTTGCAATGGGACACTAACAAAAAAAGGTTACATGCAAGCAGTACCATCCATTTAGATGCAAGTGCAACTACATACCACATTTTTCATTATAGATACAATATAGAAACAGTGTAGTCTATAGCGCATTACGAAAAATAGCGCAAGGCTTGTGCTATACGCGTGCTATTGTGTTCATTTAAAGGAAAAAAGTAATCAAGTATATTTTGCTTAACTGATTTTTCTGTGTGCATATTTTGCATCATATCGAAACCGTTTAAGACTCCAAATACAAGTACTACTATACTTTATGCATGTATTAAATATTTTTTTATGTAAAATGTAATAATATTACAAAAAATTTGATAAGTCATATTGTACATTCAAAATAATTGATGGATATAATATATTTGTGTGATACAAATTTGAAATTTGTTCTTATAATTGTGAGTTATAATGAAATTTATTTCTATTTATCAATTATAGTGATGTAAAACTCTAAGAAAAAATGCATGAAAATACACTTATACGAAATGTTTAAAAAATCTACTAACAAGTACTAAGAAAAAAATTATAAATAAGAAAAGTTGCAAAGTGAAAATAAGATCAAATGAAAATAATATATGAAATCTACAATAACAAGATTCAAATAAACAAAAGTTAAACGTGATTCAAGTGTACAATAACAATGCATAGAAATTATATTATGCTTCTAAAATTTTAAAACATAGTCATTAGTTTCATCCAAATGATAACCATTAATCATTAATTAAATGATCATCAATTTCTTCTTCTTTCGAGCCATACTCTATGAGTCTATGGCATTTTTCCTCTGAATCGTTATTAGTATAGTAGCGTGCTATTTTTGGCTTAATTCATTGTCCAAATAGCAAAAAAAAAAAAGACAAAAACAAAATAGCACGCTATTTAGAGATATGTGCTATTTTGCGCTATAATAAAATAGTGCGTTATTTTTGTGCTATAGGGAACCCTTGCGCTATTATAGGTACAATAGCGCAGGCATTGCGCTATGCACTATTATCGCTATAGCGCGCACTTTGATAACACAGTATAAAAATAGAACAGGGATCATAACTGCTAAAAATCTTCATGAACTTCCTTATATTTCAAAATCACTTTTTTATTTATTTTAAAATTGTTCTATAGTATACATCGCATCATGCAATTAAAAAAGTCATGTAGGAAAGTTATGTGAATAAGAGGTATGAAAAACACGCTTCTAACATTATAGACTAACATACTACAAATTTCATTAACTAAATTTAAAAATTAGTAGGCAACTCAACATATAATAATTCAACAATGTGATATTGTTGAAATAACAAAGCATTCTCCCTAAAAAGGTAACAGCGTGATTCTTTGCATAGTTACCATTCTGTAATCAAAAAAAATAAAAAATATTTGCATAAATTTTGATTTAATAAGTTTTAAATTACCAAGACATGCTATAAAGAAATCTGACAAAACACAGAAAGTCATTAATCTTTATTCATATACCTAACCTGTAAGCTTCCTTAGTTCATTGTTTGAATTCAAAAGTATATAAATATAAAATCAGTAAACTCATGTAAATTGACAAAAATGCAATCAAATAAATATGGTTAAAAATCCAAACACAAGTATGGTTTCACTATTTCAGTATGAGCTTGCAACACACATAAGCTTGACTGAGGGGAATAAACAAATTGGCTGCCTAATTAAGAGAAAACATAAAGGGTTTTGAGAAAGATAAGGATTTATAAGATCAGATTATTCCAACTTATCAGCTTTGAAGTGTAGGAACGTTAGTTTAAAATTTAATGTACTCATTCTTCCACTTTTACGTTAACAAAACAAGAAAATAAGAGTCCAAATCTTGAATTATTTACTTCATTAACGCATTTCAAATTCAGTCAGTTGATTAGAGAATATGAAGTTGTAATAAAAAAATAAAACATACGCACAATTAAGTACCTCTAGATACTTCAAATTTGAGATAATACTACACAAATCAACCGGATTTCAGATGGATTAGTAGTACTTGGTCATCGATTTTCAATTCTCTACATCTAGGGAAGAAGAAGGGTTTTCAATCTAAGATTGGAGAATGATAATAGATCCACGCCGTTGGCTGCAATTCAGTAATAATTAGGGCAGAAGTTTTCTAGGGTTTTTTCGCGGGCTGCGCTGAAAAGGATGAAGTTATTTGAAGATTTTTTCCCGAATAGCGTTAAGATGTGGCCTACACCCAAAAGAAACGGGAAAAGTAAATTTACACTGAAGGCGTATGCTTTTTCCTTAATTGTTGGGAAGTAGCGGCAAAAGGCTTTTCTGCCCTTGTTTATAAAGAAATAAAGGCGGTACATTTGTTTTGCCTGTAAACCACCACCGCTAATACCAACAATTTTTGTAGTGTCAAAGCCTAGTATTTAATATCAAATTAGATTTTGGTTTGTTGTGAATGGTGTTTTTAAAAACATTGTTCTTAAACCCATGTGAAATTGGAATTTATGGAATATATCTTTTAATTAAGATTTGATGGAATTTTCCAAAGTGAAGTTTACCAATTTAATAAATTAAATTGAAATTAAATGAAAGATTGATTTTGGATTTATCGTGAACGATGTTTTAAACGACATTTGTTCTTTAACCCAGTTAAAGACAAGCTTAATTCCCTAAAGTTGAATAATCATTATATAATGATTTTTAGGGTTTAAAACGGTGTTATAGTTTTAATGAATCTTTAATTAGATTGAAATGAAAAAAAGGGTAATTAAATTTATCGTAACACGATGGGTGTTAGATATGGAGTACTATCAGTTTTTCTCCATAGGATGAATAGGTTGGGAATGGGATATCAATATGAGATATTATCGTTTGTGTAAGACTATTATCCTGGTAAGGTTAATTACCTTAAAGCATGAAAAAATATTTTAAAATCTTTTGAAATGATATCCCAAGAAGGATTTAAACGATAAGTTTAAATGATATAAATCTTTATAAGATTTATGGGGTTAATTCTCATGTAATGAATATTTGAATAAAAGAATATTCTGGATTGAAATGAGATCATTGGTATGTTTATATATCACATGATTTAAAAGATGCGCGAGTTATTCAGAAAGACCGGGATTAACCCATTCTGAATAAGTGTTCGACGATTAGAAGTCGAAGATATGAAACGGTGGTTGAAGACCGGAGATCTTCACATCGTTTGAATTATTACTGATGTCTCGATTGGGATGTACACCCAAGATGAGGTAATAAGTGGTGATCGTCCAGACGTACTTGGAAATCGACCGGATATGCGAGGGTCTCTCCTGTATTGGACGTATGAGATGAGGAATAAGTGCCTTCGGTTTTGTTTAGACCCATAACGAACTTGCAAATGGATTGTGTGTGTAACATTGTATTTTATGCTATATTAATTAATCTTTACTAAATATATATCTGTTTGGTGGCGGAGAATTTATTCTCTTAGCTTAACACCCTTCTCTGAGACGTACGAGCTCAGAGGTTATATATTGATGGATATCAGTTGTATAGTATGAACTGATAATGTGGCATGCTGAGATGTATGGATCAAAGATTTTGTTTAAAAGCAGAACTTTGTGGATGATGATCAAAACATGGTTGATATAGCGTAGCTTTGTGTTATGGCGTTAATTCGCGAGCTTTACACCCTGGTATGAGTCAAAAACGGGATGAGGGATCATAGGGAGGACACGCGTTTTTTTCTACCTAGAAGTGATGTCATGTTATAGAGCCCATGCAATTTACTTATGTGGATGTTGGATTTGAGGCGCCTCGGATGTGGATGCACAAAGCCATGGTGGTCAACATACTTACCAAGAGGTCCCATAGGACCGGAAAATGTATTGTTCAGATGATGCTAATCAGCGACGTACTATTGACCAGCCCTGCCGATCCAAAGGGATAAGTTGTTCCCTGGGACATTTTGCTAGAGACGTTCTGATGTTCAATGAGGAGAGATCCCTTGCCTCAGCTCATGATGGAAACCCAATTTCCAGTACGAACCTTGCGTCTTTAGTTGTAAACATATATGGCGACATAATAGGATGAGGTATTACGCCTTCTAAGGTCGATACATTTATTTTCGAAATTGTTTTATACAATAAGCAATAGTAATAATAAAAGAGAAATTTCGTGTATCAAGCATGTTTGACTATTATAAGGTGAACCTCTATCCTACGGCTTGCGCTTGCACTTTGTGATGGGACCTGTGCAGTTTATGCCCCGCTATAACCCCGCTATATCCCGTAACGGGTTACCACCGCTACGCTTTTTCCAAATAGCCTTTGATATAGCCTCTCCGCTTTAAGCCCCACTATATTCCGCTATTAACGGTATATCCTGTTATTTCCGCTATATTACGTTATTCCCGTTATATCTTTAATGACAAAAATGAATTGAAAAATGACATTTATGCATTATAAAAATCATGAAGTTATGTTTTGTAATTGAATTTTTTAATATATATATTTAGAAACAAAAGTAATCTATATTGTATAAAATTTAATTAACTTAAATAGCAATTTATGTTTATTTATAGATATTTGCATATGTTTTTGTTTTAAATTAAGAATGTACTAAAAATAGTTAAATTGAGTGCTAGTTTTTCATTTGATTATCTTTTTTACATTCTTAAAAAACATTACGAACGAGTTACATGTGCTATTTTAGAGTCATCCGCTATATCCTGATATTTCCTCGCTTTATCCCCGTTATAACTTTTTGGACCTCCCCCGCATTGGATCCGCTAAGCGCTTTAACTGCACAGGATGGGACCTGAGTCTTATAATAGCTTCATTTTTCAAAAAGCATTGCGTTGTTTTTGTTTTAAGACTGGTATTCATGTGAAGGAAACCTATTTCGTGTCATACGGCGTGGTCCCGTGATATACCTAACTTTAAAATAAAGTTAATAACTGTTTTGGTTCTCATACCAGTCCCATGACTGGCCTGAAGTTATCTTTTTTCACCTAAACTATAGGTGCCCATATTTTCCACATGAGCAGCCGGTAGTTTTGGTTTTGCAGATATTCTTTTCTTTACACATGATCCTGTATTATGACTGGAGTTGTTCTCTGGATTATTTTCTAATCTTCCGTTGTTTGCATTGTATTTATATATTTATGATTCCACTGCATTGTAATTTATTTCTCTGATATATTCTTTTACTCTGATGTAAAATTATTGTAATAACAATGAAAATTGCTCTTGTTATGTGTTCCAATATGTTGTATTCTCAAACGATACATCTTGTTTGTGAAAAACCGTAACTTCCCCGGTAAGGAAAGCGCGGATACTTTGAGAACAACACACAAAGGAACGCAAACAGAAAAACATTTCATTGTTAATTACAACAATTCATCAGAATACCAGAATATACAGAGTATAAATAAATATTACTCAACAGAAAAATATCAGAGATTACAATACATTATGTAGCAGCGGAAAAACAATACAAAACACAACTGAAAGTAATACACGGATACAGAGCTTTCCGAGCATCGTTCCAACTGTAAATCAGGATCCTGTGAATATAAATCTGCAAAACCAAAACTACTAGCTGCCCGTGTCGAAAATAAGGGCACCCAGAGTTTAGGTTAAAACAATAAACTCCAGGTCAGTCATGTGACTGGTGTGAGAACTAAAACAGTTATTAATCTTTATTTTAAAGTTCGGTGAATCAAGGGACCACGCCGTATAACACGGAATGGGTTTCCTCCCAAGAATACCAGTGCATAAAACAACAGCGCTATGCTAAATAAAGAACAATGAAGCTATTATAAGACCCAGGTCCCATCACACAATGCAACGCAAGCCGGAGGATAGGGTTTTTACCTTATAATAGCCAAAGAATGTTTGATACGTTAAATTTCATGTTTTATTATTACTATAAGTGTATAGTGTCAAAACAATTTCAATCATAAGTATCAATCATAGGCGGCATGAATGCCCCCATACCACTATGTCGCCATATATAAGAATACAATCAAAACCGCAAATCACGTATTGGAAGTTGGATTATCATCTATGATATGAACCGAGGCTAGGGATCGTCCTCACCAATTCGAAACTCTCTAGCCCGAGCCTCAGGATCAGATCTCGAGTGACCCTAGGATCGTTAGGGTCGGTCCACCGATGTGGATTAAAATGCCTGAACACTGCGTTTCCCCGCCCTTTGGGGCGTAAATGAGCCAACGAATGACTCTATCGGCTTCACATAGTCACCGATAAATCTGAGGCGCCTCCAATTCCAACAACCACATGAATCAAACTCGTCAGTCAGTTCAAGCACTGACGCCACTCCTAACTAGAAAGAAACGCATGCCCTCCCTGAGGTCCTTCTCCCGTTTTTGGTTCACACCTAGTGTGAAACTCGCGAATTAAATGTTACACAAAGCTACGCCACAAAGGCCGTGCTTTGATCATCAACCACAAGACTCTGCTTTTCAACAGAAGTCTTGATTATTTGCATCTCAGCATGCCACACAAGCAATTCACGCTATGCAACCGATATCAATCACACAGAATGAAATCCGATGTCAGACACACAGTCCATACTAGTTCATTCTGGGTCTGAACGAAACCGGAGGCACCTTGTACCCCGCATGTCCATCAATCTCCAAGTACGTCTGGACGATCACCAACTGATTCCCTCCTCTTGGGTGTACAGCCCAATCAAGATCATCAGTAATTATCCAAACGACGTGATCTTCTACCACCGTCTTCATCTTCGACTTATCGTCGTATTAGTTATTCAGAATGGGTTAAACCCGGACTTTCCGAATAACTCGCGTATATAATAACAAGTGTTACACAAACACAACATACGCCTCATTCCAATTCATCGGTCACTAACCATAAATTAGTAAGAGAACAATTCCCCAAATAATAACCCCGAAGGCCGAAACCAACATCAGATCAATACCCAGGAAACCATTCATCTAAACTAATCTTCAGTTAGTTACTAAATTTCACATTCTTAGGGAAAGGTTCCCATTAATTTTATCAAAGATAAATTATTTAAAATTTATTCTTTAATCTTCTTTTGAATATCAATTCAAACCAAATTATGGTTTATCCAAACTAGTCGGGATTAACGAACCTTACCGAAGTAATCAATGGTTACATTTCCCAACCCCAACCTATTCATCCCATGAAGTAAAACTGGTAGTACTTCATATCTAACACCATGGTGTTATCGGTAAATTCAATTACCATTTCACGTTTAAATTTAATTAAAGATTTAACTATCGCCTGGAGTAAAACTGGTGATACTCCATTCTCGATCATTTCTTGAATTTGATAATTTTAATTTTCAAATTCACTTTTCAATCTATTTAAAGATTCATTAAAACTCCACTTAGTTTTAATCTTTAACTGGGTTAAAGAACCAATGTCATTTAAAACACGGTTCACGATAAACCCAAAATCGAATTTCATTTCCACCAGCCTTTAACCATAAATTATCAAGTGAACAATTCCCTAAGTAATAACCCCGAAGGCCGAAACCAACATCAGATCAATACCCAAGAAACCATTCAACTTAACTAATCTTTAGTTAATTTTTGATTTTCTTAACTCCATTGGGTCTAAGAACAGTATTATTAAAGATACCGATCACGACAACCCAAAATCACATTTCATTAATTGTCGGGTTAAAGAACAAACGTTATTTAAAACACCGTTCGCGATAAACCCAAAAATCAATTCCAATTAAATATCATTTAACTGGTACACTTCATTAAATCTAAATAAAAAGATTTAATCTTTTTCTCAACTGGGTTTAAGAACAGTGTTAATGAATACACCATTCACGACAAACCCAAATCCCATTTGATATTAAATACAAGGTTCTGAATAGAAAATATATCGGCTTATATTCAATACCAAATTCTACGACCAACAAATATCGTATTGGAAATAACGATATAAATATATCTTTCAAATTTCCATAACAATATCCGTGTAATCACGAAATCCAACATCGAAATATTCCAAAGACAATTTCGATTCAAATCCATTCCAATTCAATTATTGGAAATTCTGGTTACCTTTAAAACCATTTCAAATCCAATTTATTTATTTTAAAAATAATTAAATTATAATTCTAGTTCAAAACTAGTTCATTTCGATAAAAATCTATTTTTATCTTTTCAAATATGGAAATTTTCATCCCAATTCCTCACAAATCATTCCTTATGATTTTACACAAATTATTACTATTTTTAATAATTTTATCAAGGCTCGTACAGTCGATTTCCATCAACGGCCATCGAACTGCACTTACAACGACCTTTTCCGATTTTGATTTGGATATAATTTCAAATCCAACCGTTAGATTTCTAATTTCTAATATTCGTTAGAAAGCTCTTTTCGATACGAACCCAACGGTTCCGGTTTTAGGAGAATCGACGGTCGGATCTCCCGTAATTTCCATTCGAAGTCAATGGTCGAAATTCGCGAACTGCCGCAGCGCGGCGCGTTCTATTCAGGCCATTATATTATATATATATATATATATATATATATATATTTCGTCGATTTCAATTCAAAACGTATTTTGTAAATCGTTTTAAATTCGTTTCAAAAACAATCTCAACTTCCATTTTAAATTCAAATCAAAATTGAAATTTTCCTTATAAATTCGTTTTAAATTCATTTCAATTCAAATCGATTTTTAATTCAATTTCAGTTCGTTTTCAATTCAATTTGAATTTCAAATCTATTCAATTTCAATTTGAATTCCCTTCTATTCAATTTCAATTCGAATTTCATTTCTATTTAATTTCGATTCGAATTCAATTCAAATTATTTTATTTCAAAACTGGAATGAGGCCCAATCAATTACCATAGATTTTATTTCTATGGATTTCCATACAACGCATGTATATATCAACAATGACAAATAATCAACCATCATCCAAAGTGCATTCTACACTGTATAAGCATCAAATATAAATATTTAATGCTTATAACAGTCTGTCAATCGATCGATCGACACACAACTAATTATTGGGATTAGCGTATGTCATATATCATCCCAATACCCGTGTGGGGTTTTCAAACAATCAAACACAGATTTTATTTGTGCAGTTGGGTGATGTGTAAAATTTATCGTCCCAATCAATATCAGTCAAATGTGTATATAAACAAATCCTGTACATTTGTTTATATTAATTTATTTCATTTCATATACGCGTTAAAAATTCTATTTTTAACTATAAAAATATTTTTATTTCATTTCACATCACACAATAAACTACACATCAAAATCACACAAACAAACAAGCCGTCCATGGTCTGTGGACGACGGGTGTCGGGTGCTACTAAACACCGTCTGCATCCTAGTATATATTTTTAACTAGAAATAAATTAAAGGTGAGGAGTTCTCACCAACTAGCTAATCCAAACTCCACGACTCTTCATATGTAGGAAATCTTCATCGTGCTTGCCCTTCGTCACTTTCGTTGTCCGTATACACTACATATATAAAAATCTCATTTTTATATTCTCTATTATATAAAAATTCTATTTTTACTTCACCATTTCAACTATATAAAGATTCAAACTTTTTTTAATATAAAAATTCGAACTTTTCTAATCAAAAATCCAACCTTTCATGTTATGATAAAAATCTTATCTTTTCGCATTTAAAAATCTAATCTTTTTATAGATAAAAACCTTATCTTTTCATCGCCACTTCGTATATAAAAATAGGATTTTTATATCGTTATACATATAATAAAAATCGCATTTTTATTATATCGTTATATATACAAAGATCAAATTTTTACTTCGCTACATATATGTAAAAATCGAATTTTTATATTCCATACCTTATAAAAATTATATTTTTATAATCTCTACTATATAAAAATCATATCTTTATTATTCCTATAATATAAAAATTATATTTTTATACTTCCTATTATATAAAAATCCTATTTTTATATCGAACCATTTCATATAAAGATTATATTTTTATTCAAAGAATTTTCATATAAAAATCAAATATTTTATATATTTAAAAAAAACAAATCTCCTTTTTCTTTATAAAAATTCAAACCTTTTTCATACCATAAACTTCATGTTCTTTTATATAAACAAAATTCATATTTTTATTACTACGCTAAAAGAACTGATTTTATAATTTTAAAAACTAATTTCCATAGAAAATAAATAAAATAGAATTAAAACTCACTTTTATTGCAAAAGTCGCTGCTTTGTTGCTGGAGCAAGTCCATGGCGAGGTCAGGCGGTCGGAGGTTGGAGGGGAAGGCGCGACAGGGACGGAGGATGGCACGCAGGTGGTGACGGCCGGAGACGAGGCTTTCAGTGGCGGATTGGGGCTCGGGGATCGACTGCGTCGAGATGGGGGGGCTTGGGGCGTCGCGGTCAAGGGGGAGGGGGACGCCGGAGTCGGCGCTGGGCGCGGCGGCGCCTGGTGGAAGGTGGGGAGGTGATTTCGAGAGGGCGATGGATTTTTTTTCTAATTTGGGGCTGAACATGCTTTGACCGGGGGGTGACCAAAGGGGGAGGGAGATATTTATTATAGTTTATAATTTAATAATATTTTAATTCATCAATTAATTGTTTAACACCATGAACTCCAATCGAATCCCAACGACTGTCACCTCTAGCTAATTACCCTCATTCCGAACACAATGGGATATGTATCGTAGGCCAGTTCGACCGTTATGATCAGTTTCCGTTGAATTTAAAATATAAATCTTTATATATTCAATTTAAACGCACATTTCAAATTACCGAGGTCACATATTAACTCTAAAAATTCCAGAAAAATTATTTCTAGCTTCGTATTGTGTAACACCCCGCCTCCGCTAGGGTCACTCGCAAAGGAATGCACTAGCTTTAGAGGGGCATTATTGGTAAACATGCACAGAAATATCACAAGACAGAACATATAAAATAGCGGAAGTAAAATCGAACTTTCATAAACATTAATAATTAAGGTCTAAAGCCTTTTACATCAGAGTACATCAAAACCTGTCTTGCAATAGTAAAGAAGCATAAAGACTTTTTCATAAATTATTCCCCAAGTAAAAACAGTAAAGTAGCCATAGCCAAGTAAAGTCCAAGCCATCCATGATGACCTTCAAGCAGAAGAAGTCCGAACTAAACAACAGTATTTCCTCCCTATAACCTGGGGGGGGGGGGGGAAACGGAAGAAAAGAGGCGAAACAAAACGGGTCAGTCAAAAAGACTGAGTAAGCCCTATCTACTATCAGCATAAAAACTAGTAAAGTTAACTGTCATGAGAAACTGAGATGAGCATAAGCATGATGACATGATAGATAAGCTAAATCAAAATAACAGGATGAACTACTGAACTCAGATAAGCTAAGGTATCATGATAAATTACGATGTCAAGATAAAACAAGGTATCCCATCGTCAGGTTCCTATCAAGTAGAATATCCCCAAAATATCTATCACGTATAACATCCCATGGTATCTTTCCTGTCTTTTAGCTCTGCACCTACCGTACTAGTATCCCCACCGTATCATGTGTGAACCATGAATGACCCTTACTCAAAAGTCGTGTAATGGTCCATGTCAACCTAATATATTGCATATATAGGTTACTCAACTCGTATGTTTTATTCCATGTAAATGTTCAGTCCCTTGCCGTAGACCGTACGGGCTTTCCCATGAGGTTCTATACTACTCTAACGTAATTCCATGATCCTTAAGATCGTTTTGGACTGTTACCCTAGACCTAGCTAGGCTTCCCCAACATGAATCATCGTTTGTGCAACTAGGACTTATGCTACCTAGGACTACTAGGGATTATGCTTACCTATTGCACGTTTTCGTATCTCGGTTTTGGTTCAACCACCCAGGGCCACTAGGAATTACGCTAACCGTCAACCGCGCCCTTTTTCCCACGCATTCATCGTGAATCGTTTTTCCATGACTGTATGCACATGTATCACATCGTGCCATCCGAGTCCTGTCACAGGGCAGACCAGGAAATACATGACTCGGTCGGGAGCTTTCGATTTATCCGCCGATGCAGATGCTAAGGTCTGTTTTTTTTTCTATACGTGGCTATGGTCCCACGAGACCACTCCCTCAACTAGCGAAAGACAAGACAGGATAAATCCTGTACGAGAACACACTACTGGCCAACCCACAATCCTATCCTTACCGCAACCATAATTAGATAGCAATTATGGTCTTTTGGGTGTTCTCTGCCTTTCCGTACGTACACGCTTGACCAAAGATGGTAGGTAGCCTGACGAAATGCTATCTAGGGTACGATCGTGTATCGTCGACTATCCCCTATCCATCCCCGTCTTTAGGTTGCTCGTATAGCAACCAAGGCATACTCTTGGTTCTTCTAACGCAGACCTTAACCTCTCATGAGCCTAGTATAATCACCTGGCAGCTCACAGAGGGATACCAAGAATATCCTCACGTCCCCCGAAGCCGCTGCTTCGTTACCCAGTTCGCTGGAGCCTTTATCTAAATCAGATAACTTGCTCCTACTCGTGTGCTTAAACGATGACCTACCGTATTAGGTTACTCATCTATCTATGAACTGGTCTAAATTTTCTTGACTAAGAATTATTACTTAGTTATCCTTCAACTAAGGTTTACCACTTAGCCTCATTCCCATTATCCCTGTTAATTACGGTTTATCCACCTAATCCTCAGAACTAGGGTTTACATAATGGATTAAGTGTCACTTAAGTTCATGACTTAACCCATCTACAAATCATGTCAAAATTGGCTAAGTATCCAAGTCCAAGACTTAACCCTACAAACCATGTGTCAAGTTGGTTAAGTATATTAAGAAATTCACGACTTAACCTTGTCCAATTATCATTCTAGATTGGTTAAGTATATATTAACTTGACCCTATCAATTTACTTAGTCAAATCGGTCAAGTGTATTCAAGCGATTCGTGACTTAGCCTTATCATGTTTTCACGTTAGATTGGTTAAGTATTGGTTAACTTAACCACATCAAATTAACGAGTTAGATTGGTTAAGTATAGGTCACTTAACCACCTCAAATCATCGTGTTAGATTAGTTAAGTGTTTAACTTAACCCCATTAAACCACCAAGTGGGATTAATTAAGTCTAGGCTAACTTAACCCCATCCGATTTCCATGTTTAGACTAGTTGAGTCTAATCTTAACCCCATCCATTAACTGTATTTTTCGGTTAAGTGTCATTAAGAAAACTTACTTAACCTTACCAAATTATCGTGTTGGATTGATTAAGTGTTGATTAACTTAACCCCGTCCACTAGTCGTATAAAAATGGTTAAGTTTCATTAGGCAAATCAAGTTACTTAACCTACCCAACCTTGTCATGTTTTGTTAAGTATCATTAGCCTAATCAAATTACTTAACCCATTTGTCCATGTCATATTTGGTTAAGAGTCATTAATCAAATTAACTTAACCCTATCATGTGGCATTAATTACTTAATGCACCTCAACCTCTCACATTAGACCTTGTTGTGGTTACTAGTTAAGCCGGTCGGTTCCGGGTAGCTTTACACCACAACTTGGTCTAACCTCGTGTTCAAGCACAACATGACCAACTTCTCACATTGGGTCCTATTGTTTGCAACTACTAGTTAGGCCGGTCGGTTCCGGGTAGTTTTACGTTGCAAACTCAACCCAACCTCGAGTTGGCCACACTTATATTATCTAAGTGTCATGTCCATTATGTTTCCAATACATACTACAAGTTTTCAAGGATTTGGGTAGACCTAACTTAATAGGTTAATTCCCAATTCCATAGTATGGGTAGACCTAACTTAATAGGTAAATTTCCAATTTCATATTTTCAAGCATACTCACATGTCAACTTCCATGTTATATTTCAAGTCATGTTTTCAAGTTGTATTTCATGTCATTAGAAATTACCCATAACATAACCCAACTCTTTTAAACTCGCATATACGTTCGCAACAACGTAATGGATTAAAAGAAGAGAATTGGCCAAGGCATGACAAAAATGGATATTAAGCCACAAGTTAATCATGGTGGCAAATGAGGCACAAATGTGTTCATTAACTTGCATGTTACATTCTTAAGCCTCAAAAACATGCATAAACCCAAACTTGACACATAAGCAAATCATGGTGACAAAAGACATGGAATGATGACTAGTAACTCGCATATATCATCATATAAGGGTTATGACTTCATATGCAAGTTGACATAAAGGTTATGAGGGTTCTCATGTTGCATAATGCAACATTTCAACATAAAGGTTGTAGCTTTTAGCCCACAAGATCAAGATAATGACTTCATAAACTTGCATGACATGATAGCATGTATCATACTCAATTATCAAACCCAAACTTGCAACATGAACATTTAACTTCATAGTTAATATCTAAGAGTAGGGAAAGGGCTTACATTGCTATGAAGGCATAAATCGATTAAATTAAAGATTGAGACAAAGCCCATGTATGCCATCATCCCAAAAACCCAAATATGAAGGCTCCAAATCAATAAAAAACCCATCTTGATGAACAAAGGTCAAAGCTTTAGCCTTGAAATCAACATGAGAAGCTCTCATACTAACATAAGGACTCTATAACACTCACATGATCATGAAACCTCTCATAGGAATTTACTTAGGAATTTTAGAATGAGAGGGAGGCCATGAGAGTGAAAATTTTGCCATAGTTTAGTTGCATGAATGAATAATGAAGGTTTAGGGGTAGGTTAGAGGCTTATTTATAGAGATTAGGAGTGATTAGGACCTTAGGATTAACCCTAGGATCAACCTGAACCATCAGATTCCGAACCAGGCCCAAAAACCTAGCCAAGACAGAAAATAGGTGCACCATGCAAAACTGCCCGGCCATCATAGGTCGACCCCCAAGTCGACAGGGCTGTCGACTTGGGTCAAGCCATGTCGACTCCCAAGTCGACAGGGCTGTCGACTTGGGGTACCTGGCGGGAATTTTTCCCGCCTAGCCTTTAAGCCCTAATTTTCGAAATTAGAACTCGTTTTTGAACTTGAATTTTCTGAAAACTTCGTCGGACCATAACTTGGTCATACGGACTCCGTTTCTCGAAAACTCAGACTCTATTTCGCGTATTTTTCCGAGACGAACGCAATGGCGTAGCCCGTTTTACTTGATTCAGAATTTAAAATTAAATTCTACCTTGATTCTCGTTTTAACATGTTATCGAAATACGGGTTGTTACATTCTCCCCACCTTTTAGGATTTCGTCCCCGAAATCTCCAAGTTAGGAAGAACATATCCTACCATCCATCATTCATCTACTCAAAACATCATCCACAAGCAACCATTGTCCTTAGATGATTTCTAATGTTGTATGAATATATGCAAAACGTGTGTGTACATGCTCCTTAGCTAATGCTAATGATCAGGCCTGAATAATCTTTCTAATGCAAAATATGTATAGTGCCATGAATCCAACATGTATGCAAATAGTCCTTAGTCATATAGATACTATATGCGTGCACAATCATTCATTCATATGCAACAACCGCATGATAATACATTCGATTTCATCCATAAACAAGTATAAATACTCGTGCATATGCAATATGAAATGTGACCGAGTCGAGCTAGTATCTAATGTGTATTCGCGCATCCACGGGCAACCACTTGCAACCATATCAATCATAACATGTTTCAAATACATGTTTACATCCATAGGGTTCTACCTAGGATTCCCTGGAACAGGGTCGAGAAGATAAACAAGACAAACTCCTTACGGGGTTTGTAACAGAAAATAGGACCGAGAGGATGTCCACAAAAGGTAGCCTACAAGTAAGCTCTACAGAAAACAAGGATCAAGGATATACTCCCAAAAAGAGATATCATGCGCGTATCTAGTCTTTGACCATCAAAGTCGTATTTTCTTGAGCTTAATTCCATTGTGCCTTGACCGTCTTTTAACTTCGCGATTTCGTAGCTTCTTATTTCCTGTTTCCATAACAAGAGCTGGAACTCATTTCTTCGTCGCCTCTCGTTCCACTTGCACTTATCCCTTTTTTTTAGAATACTTGGCGCAACCATGACTGCGTACTTATGATCTTATGCAAGCCTTCCAAAATTCACTAGTGAATCTTGGATCTCGTCTATATACTATAAGGTATTCCATGTAGAAGAACTTTCTCTTGAAAGTAAACAGATGCCAACCAGGTTATCATGCACACTTACTAGGGGGATCTCTATAACCCATGCATAAATGAAGTAAACCATCCGTCTTATTGGCGAACACTACTCGATCGAGCTTCAAAATTCCAATAAAGGCATCAAGGGATTCTAAGTAACTAGTCATGACAGAACCTCAAAAAGGTTACACGATACTTCGAGGGTATTACCAAGGCTAGTCAAAAGGTCTAACTACCCTCCTATCAAAACCGAGAGTGACATCCCCTACTGGATAACCACTTCATCCCTAGAATCCATCCATAGCTTATAAACATAAGCATTATTTCCAAACTCAACACTTGGCATAGACATTCTCAAATCCAAACAAGTCATGTATAAATGGACTGATTCTCCAATAGGACTTTGAGACAAAAATGGGATTCTCTATTACGCTAGTACTTAAGGTGAAGAGACTCAACTATCGAAGCAGATTTAAATGATACGAAAAACGAAGCCCTAATGGGATGATAGAGAAGAAAAGCTAAACCTTTAACAAGATCGTTACCCTCCTTCCGAGGTACCCTAGAAATGAGAGCATACTACTGCCCTCCCGATGATCTTGTCCTTGTCCCATAATACTTAACTATCCGCCCCATTTTACCATGCCAAAGGTACTCTCTCGTCATGGGTTTCATTGTTCATCTTTCTCCCTCCTTTGGGGACTAAGCCATACCAACAAGTTGCTCATCCTTAAGCTCGTATCCTTTATCCTCTTTCTTACTATCCTTTCTTATAACGCGGCCACTGGTCTCTCGAGAACCACCTCCATCGTATGGAAAGCACTTTCGTAGATAGAAAAGACTAGTCGCAGTTAAAACCACTGTGACTACAGATGGAGGAAAGAAAGGAAAAGAGATTCAATTAAGGAAACAAGGATAATGCTACTGGCCTTTGGGGAATAGCCTTTTTCTTTTAAAAGAAAATTTTCTTGAAAAATGCTTCTTTGTAAACGATTTTCAAATAGTTTTCAGAAGGTCTTTAAAAACTTTTGCCCAGTCTGGTAACCTTCTGCTCTGATACCACGTGTAACACCCCGCCTCCACTAGGGTCACTCGCAAAGGAATGCACTAGCTTTAGAGGGGCATTATTGGTAAACATGCACAGAAATATCACAAGACAGAACATATAAAATAGCGGAAGTAAAATCGAACTTTCATAAACATTAATAATTAAGGTCTAAAGCCTTTTACATCAGAGTACATCAAAACCTGTCTTGCAATAGTAAAGAAGCATAAAGACTTTTTCATAAATTATTCCCCAAGTAAAAACAGTAAAGTAGCCATAGCCAAGTAAAGTCCAAGCCATCCATGATGACCTTCAAGCAGAAGAAGTCCGAACTAAACAACAGTATTTCCTCCCTGTAACCTGGAGGGGAGGGGGGGGAACGGAAGAAAAGAGGCGAAACAAAACGGGTCAGTCAAAAAGACTGAGTAAGCCCTATCTACTATCAGCATAAAAACTAGTAAAGTTAACTGTCATGAGAAACTGAGATGAGCATAAGCATGATGACATGATAGATAAGCTAAATCAAAATAACAGGATGAACTACTGAACTCAGATAAGCTAAGGTGTCATGATAAATTACGATGTCAAGATAAAACAAGGTATCCCATCGTCAGGTTCCTATCAAGTAGAATATCCCCAAGATATCTATCACGTATAACATCCCATGGTATCTATCCTGTCTTTTAGCTCTGCACCTACCGTACTAGTATCCCCACCGTATCATGTGTGAACCATGAATGACCCTTACTCAAAAGTCATGTAATGGTCCATGTCAACCTAGTATATCGCATATATAGGTTACTCAACTCGTATGTTTTATTCCATGTAAATGTTCAGTCCCTTGCCGTAGACCGTACGGGCTTTCCCATGAGGTTCTATACTACTCTAACGTAATTCCATGATCCTTAAGATCGTTTTGGACTGTTACCCTAGACCTAGCTAGGCTTCCCTAACATGAATCATCGTTTGTGCAACTAGGATTTATGCTACCTAGGACTACTAGGGATTATGCTTACCTATTGCACGTTTTCGTATCTCGGTTTTGGTTCAACCACCCAGGGCCACTAGGAATTACGCTAACCGTCAACCGCGCCCTTTTTCCCACGCATTCACCGTGAATCGTTTTTCCATGACTGTATGCATATGTATCACATCGTGCCATCCGAGTCCTGTCATAGGGCAGACCAGGAAATACAGTACTCGGTCGGGAGCTTTCGATTTATCCGCCGATGCAGATGCCAAGGTCTGTTTTTTTTCTATACGTGGCTATGGTCCCACGAGACCACTCCCTCAACTAGCGAAAGACAAGACAGGATAAATCCTGTACGAGAACACACTACTGGCCAACCCACAATCCTAGCCTTACCGCAACCATAATTAAATAGCAATTATGGTCTTTTGGGTGTTCTCTGCCTTTCCGTATGTACACGCTTGACCAAAGATGGTAGGTAGCCTGACGAAATGCTATCTAGGGTACGATCGTGTATCGTCGACTATCCCCTATCCATCCCCGTCTTTAGGTTGCTCGTATAGCAACCAAGGCATACTCTTGGTTCTTCTAACGCAGACCTTAACCTCTCATGAGCCTAGTATAATCACCTGGCAGCTCACAGAGGGATACCAAGAATATCCTCACGTTCCCCGAAGCCGCTGCTTCGTTACCCAGTTCGCTGGAGCCTTTATCTAAATCAGATAACTTGCTCCTACTCGTGTGCTTAAACGATGACCTACCGTATTAGGTTACTCGTCTATCTATGAACTGGTCTAAATTTTCTTGACTAAGAATTATTACTTAGTTATCCTTCAACTAAGGTTTACCACTTAGCCTCATTCCCATTATCCCTGTTAATTACGGTTTATCCACCTAATCCTCAGAACTAGGGTTAACATAATGGATTAAGTGTCACTTAAGTTCATGACTTAACCCGTCTACAAATCATGTCAAAATTGGCTAAGTATCCAAGTCCAAGACTTAACCCTACAAACCATGTGTCAAGTTGGTTAAGTATATTAAGCAATTCACGACTTAACCTCGTCCAATTATCATTCTAGATTGGTTAAGTATATATTAACTTGACCCTATCAATTTACTTAGTCAAATCGGTCAAGTGTATTCAAGCGATTCGTGACTTAGCCTTATCATGTTTTCACGTTAGATTGGTTAAGTATTGGTTAACTTAACCACATCAAATTAACGAGTTAGATTGGTTAAGTATAGGTCACTTAACCACCTCAAATCATCGTGTTAGATTAGTTAAGTGTTTAACTTAACCCCATTAAACTACCAAGTGGGATTAATTAAGTCTAGGCTAACTTAACCCCATCCGATTTCCATGTTTAGACTAGTTGAGTCTAATCTTAACCCCATCCATTAACTGTATTTTTCGATTAAGTGTCATTAAGAAAACTTACTTAACCTTACCAAATTATCGTGTTGGATTGATTAAGTGTTGATTAACTTAACCCCGTCCACTAGTCGTATAAAAATGGTTAAGTGTCATTAGGCAAATCAAGTTACTTAAACTACCCAACCTTGTCATGTTTTGTTAAGTATCATTAGCCTAATCAAATTACTTAACCCATTTGTCCATGTCATATTTGGTTAAGAGCCATTAATCAAATTAACTTAACCCTATCAAGTGCCATTAATTACTTAATGCACCTCAACCTCTCACATTAGACCTTGTTGTGGTTACTAGTTAAGCCGGTCAGTTCCGGGTAGCTTTACACCACAACTTGGTCTAACCTCGGGTTCAAGCACAACATGACCAACTTCTCACATTGGGTCCTATTGTTTGCAACTACTAGTTAGGCCGGTCGGTTCCGGGTAGTTTTACGTTGCAAACTCAACCCAACCTCGAGTTGGCCACACTTATATTATCTAAGTGTCATGTCCATTATGTTTCCAATACATACTACAAGTTTTCAAGGATTTGGGTAGACCTAACTTAATAGGTAAATTCCCAATTCCATAGTATGGGTAGACCTAACTTAATAGGTAAATTCCCAATTTCATATTTTCAAGCATACTCACATGTCAACTTCCATGTTATATTTCAAGTCATGTTTTCAAGTTGTATTTCATGTCATTAGAAATTACCCATAACATAACCCAACGCTTTTAAACTCGCATATACGTTCGCAACAACGTAATGGATTAAAAGATGAGAATTGGCCAAGGCATGACAAAAATGGATATTAAGCTACAAGTTAATCATGGTGGCAAATGAGGCACAAATGTGTTCATTAACTTGCATGTTACATTCTTAAGCCTCAAAAACATGCATAAACCCAAACATGACACATAAGCAAATCATGGTGACAAAAGACATGGAATGATGACTAGTAACTCGCATATATCATCATATAAGGGTTATGACTTCATATGCAAGTTGACATAAAGGTTATGAGGGTTCTCATGTTGCATAATGCAACATTTCAACATAAAGGTTGTAGCTTTTAGCCCACAAGATCAAGATAATGACTTCATAAACTTGCATGACATGATAGCATGTATCATACTCAATGATCAAACCCAAACTTGCAACATGAACATTTAACTTCATAGTTAATATCTAAGAGTGGGGAAAGGGCTTACATTGCTATGAAGGCATAAATCGATTAAATTAAAGATTGAGACAAAGCCCATGTATGTCATCATCCCAAAAACCCAAATATGAAGGCTCCAAATCAATAAAAACCCCATCTTGATGAACAAAGGTCAAAGCTTTAGCCTTGAAATCAACATGAGAAGCTCTCATACTAACATAGGGACTCTCTAACACTCACATGATCATGAAACCTCTCATAGGAATTTACTTAGGAATTTTAGAATGAGAGTGGAGGCCATGATAGTGAAAATTTTGCCATAGTTTAGTTGCATGAATGAATAATGAGGGTTTAGGAGTAGGTTAGAGGCTTATTTATAGAGATTAGGAGTGATTAGGACCTTAGGATTAACCCTAGGATCAACCTGAACCATCAGATTCCGAACCAGGCCCAAAAACCTAGCCAAGACAGAAAATAGGTGCACCAGGCAAAACTGCCCGGCCACCATAGGTCGACCCCCAAGTCGATAGGGCTGTCGACTTGGGTCAAGCCATGTCGACTCCCAAGTCGACAGGGCTGTCGACTTGGGGTACCTGGCGGGAATTTTTCCCGTCTAGCCTTTAAGCCCTAATTTTCGAAATTAGAACTCGTTTTTGAACTTAAATTTTCTGAAAACTTTGTCGGACCATAACTTGGTCATACGGACTCCGATTCTCGAAAACTCAGACTCTATTTCGCGTATTTTTCCGAGACGAACGCAATGGCGTAGCCCGTTTTACTTGATTCAGAATTTAAAATTAAATTCTGCATTGATTCTCGTTTTAACATGTTATCGAAATACGGGTTGTTACATATTGACGATACGGTCCTAACAGAACTAGTTTCGTCAAATTCTGAGACCGTTTGAAAAATGGTCATTTTCCAGTCGATTAAAATCAACTGAAACTGGTCAAACGCGTTTTCCTTTGCCACGATCACATATTGAATTCAAAAATTATGAAAATTGGAATCTAGCAATAACTTGACATCACGGATCCAACAAAAGTGGTTTCGTCGAAATCCGAGGTCGTTTGCAAAATTTCCGTTTTTAAGGGCCAGAATTTCATAGCGACTATTCTGAATTTTCAACTGGACGTAACTTTTTATTCCCGCTATGAAATTTCAATTTTTCAGATTTGTTGGAAAGATATTCTCAATTAGATTCTAATATTTTTGGTTTCGCCAAAATCTGGTTTATTTTGAATCCTGTACATTTATTTGAATTTTGAAATCGAATTATCGAACTACCGCGCCATTTTCAATTCCTTTTATAATTTAAAATAAATATTTATATTCTAATTCTATTCAAAATAAATTTCTCGTCGTTAATATTCAAAATAATTCATTTTAAATAATCAAAATTCACTAAAATTGCCAAAATAAAAATTTTAAATTGGCTCGGATTTCCGGGTTATTACATTGTTGATCGGTTTAAGTCGGTTTAGCGATCGACTTGGGCCAGTCGGCGGGGTGGGTCGTTATAGGAACCTTCAGCAAAATCTGCATGTGCATCATCACTACTATCACCATCCAAAGCCTTCTTCTGATCCTTCTTATAGGCATAACAATTTTTGCGTATGTTACCTTTCTTACCACAATAATGACAAGTGATAACACCTTTACCATTAGCTCCCTTCTTCTTTCGTCCTATATCTTTCCTCGTGTCCCTTGTTACCATAGCCTCACCTTGAACTGAGTACAAACCCGACCCTTTTCTCCTTAGCTACTCATTCAGAAGGCTACTACGAACAGTTTCAAAAGAGATAGCTCTATTAGTATTGGAATTACTCAATAAAACAACCAAAGTCTCTCAATTTTCTGAACGCGAACTCATCAACAAAAGAGCTTGCAGCTCATCATCAAAATTGACCTTCAAATTTTCCAGTTGATTGATCACATCTTGAAATTCGTTCAAATGTTCTACAATAGACTTTTATTCATCCAACCTCAATTGCACTAGCTTTTGAACCATAAAAGCCTTACTTGTAACACTTCTAGACTCATACAAAGATACCGACTTGTCCCACAAATCCTCCTCGGATTCACAACTAGCCACATGATGGAGTACCGAATCATCAAGGTGCCGCCGAATCAAGGTAGTTATCTTCTTATCCATCTTCTTTCACTTTCCCTCATACACATCTGAGAGCTTCTTCCCATCTCCATCAATCAGATCATGAAGATCATTGAGGTAAAACACATCCTCCATCTTAGGCTTTCAAATCCCCCAGTTTCTTCCTTAAAAAATAGTTATATTCGGAAACGCCATTATATCCGACATAACAAAAATCATTTTTTTTTATTGATTCACAAAAAAAAACGATTTTTTTTTGAATCAAAAATCACTCTAAGCTTTGCGATGATCTAGCTTTGATACCAATTGTTAGGAAAATTACGCCTTTGCGGAAACGACCAGGATCGTATTCATCCAATTACTTAAAGATGATTTTAATGAAAACAACACACAGATTTGCAATCAAAACACAAACACAAGATATTACACCTAACCACCCTCTTTATTGATTCACAAAAACAACTTTTGTTTATACTTAATAGATCAAAAACCAAAAGTAAACAAACTACTATTGAATCAATAACCTTATTGAGAAAGAGAAAGAATACCTAGATGACTACAACTATTGTTGGACAAGGAGAACAATGAAGAATGACGGTAAACCATTGGATCAACTATTTTGGCCCAATCCCATCATTATAATGACTCCTAAATGCTACTTTTATAGGAGAATAGAAGGCATTGGCAAAATGTATTCCAATTTGGCCCTAAAAAATATCATAGATTAAAGATGAGAAAAACTAAATCAAAATAATATTCTGCGATCTTCAATCTTCAAACTATCTCCTCTATCACAAAACACTTTCAAGCATCGTCTTCTTCAACATACATGTGATTTTATGTCACAAATCACAACATATTATTCATTTAATCTTAGTCGGTTTTGGTATTTGAATAAACATCTTATCATCCGCGACTCTTAACGGATGCACATGACTAGGAGCATCTCCAACAGATAGTCGATCAAGTCAGAAACGGATTCAACACTGGCATCCAAGGTCATTTTGGCAATTTTGACAGTGATTGGGTTACCCGATATTTATAACGTTGTACATTTATAGGATCAAAATTAATAGTTTTTCACGTGAATGGCTACATAGGTTATAAATAGTTATTCAGAGTTACAAATGCCCAATAAACGTTTAATTATTTGGGTTGGATGTTGAAATTTTGCGGCATCCCTAAACATCTTCGTATGCGCGCATTTCATTTAGTTGTCAGCGTTATGATTGGATATCCCTACATTTCTTGGAGCACACATAAGTTTATGATAGCATCTGATGGTAACAAAAGAAATCTTTTTTGTTACATGCCACCAATTCCATATATATATAGTTAAAAAGATATCATGCAATGTGAAACCTATTGCAAAATCAATCTACGCACTCACTCTCATACAATGCAAACTGCACGTTACTGCAGTAAATTGTCTAATAGGTTAGTATCCTTCGTAATTGGAATGCTCTCATCTCTTATTTTATTGACAATTTATATTGTCATATATGAATCAAAATCGTATAGAGATCGAAAAATATGATATTTCTTAGCCCTGATTTTTCCACACGTATGCATTTCCTTTTCAAAGGAATGGACAATTAAGAGTGCTACTTCCTGTCAACGTCCGTTCTAGCAAACTTCATTACTAAAAGAATTGACTCATTCTAAACATGGACAATCACATGAACAAAAGAATTTTTGATTTAGACGGAGGAAAAAACCTGTTGCAACTTTAGATCTCGCTCAAAAATCAAAACTATTTAAAAGATAAGTCTGGATTTGCACAATCCACATCCTTGAAAATATTAGAAAAAGAGAAAAAAGTAGAAAATTGCTTGTGCAAATGTGAATGCGCTATCGCAAAATGTTGTTGTATGTAAATAAAATCTATTTTTTGTGATAAGTTTTGTATAAAATTCATGAATGAAATAAAATTTTTTTTTTCTTGCATCCAAACTGCAAAATTTGTCACTTAAACATGCACATGGAAACTGGGCAAACTTTGTTATAAAAAGCATTCCATAAACATCATCACAACCATATGTACTAGACTGGAATTTGGAATTCCAATTTTACAGTGATCTCATTTGGCATTTGGTGGAAACAGACTACAAAAGCAGTGCATGTGTTGTCAAATTTAAAGTAGCACAAATGCATCAAAATGTCACCAAGAATACTGTGCATATTTGGTGAAAAGACACAGCATCTTAATTTCAGACTTATCCAATTATTTTTCATATTCTTGTAGAATCATATGAAGAACACCATTCGCTAAAGAAGAAGTTGCCATGAATAAAATATAGTAACTTGTTGGAACATGGTAAAAGGAAATATAAATTAGTAGCTCTAGCTACATATCATCTTCCTAAAAAGAAAACAGCAAAGCGATTAGCATTTCATAAAATAATTTTTTATTCATAAACTAAGAACATCCATAATTAAAAAAGAACCTTTAGTAAACTTCACCAAAATCATTAGAATTATTGTTTCACAAAACTTAAGTCGTTTGATATATAGAATCTGGCACACTCAATTGTTCATTAATAAAACTATGACCATCAACTTATTCCTGAAATGAAATGTAATGAGCACATTACCAAAAAACACAAGTATTTATCACTTTTTTTTAAAGGATATAAGGACGATTTTTTTTATTTTTATTTCCTAAAGATAAAATCACTATCTCCTTAGGAGAGGGTAAAAGCATTTCTAATTTATAATAGTTTCAAAGTTTTTTTTTCCCCTTTATCACAAATGTATATGAACCCAAGTGTGATATCAAAAGGCAGCTAACTGTTATAAAAAGAGTCGTGCTATAACATCTAAATGGATACTACTATTTATCCACTTATTTATTTTACTCATCTAATTTAATTAAGTGTTACATGTTACCTATATATACTTTTTGTTTCATGCTACCCAACTTATCGTCTTTTCGTCTCTCAATTTTTTTAGAAAAAAACTTAAATTATGCTCTCCATATTATTTATTTTGCGCCATTCTCTCTTTGGAAATATCATCGTTGTATCTCGCCGTCGTCATTATATAGTATCCTCGTTCCATCATTTTGTCTTCATTTTTACCTCATTTGGCACCCTATAAGGGAGAAGTAAAAAAGTGAAGGGTCAATTAGTGGTTCAAAATATTAGTATCTTCATATTATGCAGAATTGATCAGCGGTGGACTCTCGATTGACAGATAATTGCAAAAGGCACGAGTATATGAAATATAGATTTTATTTTGTTTCTTATACGGTAAATTGTAGCACCATTGGACAATCGATCAGTTTTCTGCCATTGTTTAAGTATAATGCAAATGATTTTTTCATGATTTTTCTTATGAAAGGTTTTGTACAACATTACTACTAAACTTTTTGTTGTTGTTGTTGTTGTTGTTGAATATTAGGTCCTTACTTACAAGCTTCATGGAGTATGCAGCATACTATATGACAAGTAGGTTGACATCTTACACGAAATCGAAGTAAATGGTGCTTATCATATTAACAAATCGAGCTTCTTCGGTGGATCGATTCAAGTAATGTTGTTGCTAGGAATCCCAGAAATAATTGAGATACTGTTATTCAACAATCCATCTTTGAACCGTTCGTTTTTTAATGGTATTTACATATTATATTGCCCTTTTCATAACCTACGGATTTCCTATTTTCCCAACGATAAAAGATATTTTATAGCCTATGTTAAAATCCGGAATATCAAGTGGACTATTAGTGATGCGCTTATCACTTTAGGAAAGTCTAATTTGAGATTAACAATGTTGTGAAAGGAAGAGAGAGTGATATTGTCCTGTCAACTTGCTAATTTTAAAGTTTTAGTACTTAAGAAATCAGATTCTAGTCAAATTTTCTTTTTGTCTTCTTAAGGATAACACCATTAAAACATCTCCGGTCTAAATCCAAATTTTGACATGAGAAGACGAAGTAGTAGCTTTTTTCCTTTGTGGAAAAAATAAAAAACAGTAATGAAAGAAGTAGAGCTTCTGTGTTTAATTGCTGCCTGCTGGGTAGGTTTGATCAAATTTATTACTAGCAAATAACTGCATGTCTGCATCCTAAATGCTTCCATGTGAGCAATGCATGGAAAGTAACAGGTGAAGATGTACCACTACGCATTAAATTATAGCCAAACCCGAACACAACATTTATATCTTGCATGTGCAGTTCAGGCACTTTGAATTAATTCTCAACTAAATGCAAAATGTTTTACTCGTCACTTGATTGGTATAGAAGGTGAACTTGTAATTCTACAAACTTATGTAATAGTAACATTCATATACTTTATACCGTAATACATAAAATATTCATAACATTTTCTAAAATGCTTCAGCAACGCAGACTTTTAGCCAAACACATTGAAAATTTAAATAAGACCCAAACCAAAGAACATAAACAAAAACATCATTCAAATTTTTAGGAAACACACATCTAGTTCCGGACTGGGTATCGATCCATGCAGTCGAGCCAAGGATTCCTAGTGGGCCTCCGAACCCGCTTCATCGCCCTCCAAACCGCACTGTTACACTTGAAACCCGACCCGAAAGCAAGCTGCCATATCTTGTCCCCTCTCCTAACTCTTCCTTTCGCTTCCAAGTATGCAAGCTCATACCAAATGCTACTGCTGGAAGTGTTCCCAAACCTGTGCAACACTGCCCTGGAAGCTTCCAGATTCTTCTCCGTTAGCTCCAGATTCTTCTGCAGTTCATCAAGCACGACCTTGCTCGCGGCATGCACGCAGAAATGGTCGAAGGCGAGCTTGTAGTCGGGGATGTAGGGCTTCGTTGCTGATTCGGGAGTAGTTTTGTCGGATTTGGATCCAAACAGGTTTCTGTAAATCAGGGTTGCGAAGAAGAGGAGCTGCTCGGAGAATGGGAGTACTAATGGGCCGAGGGTAGTGATGTTAGCTTTTAAGGCTTGGCCTCCAACTTCAACAAGGTCTCTGCTTATCGATAGGCCTTTGATTCTCTGGTCGTCTTCTTCCTGATACACACATCGGAAGCTTCTGTCATCGCTGCCCTTATGGGTCCTGACGATGTGCTCCAACTGGTACTTAGCCCTAGGGTAATCCCTCCTCCTGTTCGACAACAAAACCGCAGAGCAACCCATTCTAAAGAAACAATTTGGGATCAGCATCGATCTGTTCTTTCCAGGATACCATGTAAAGTTCACTGCTTCAGTGCTCACCACCACTGCATAGTTGTTCGGGTTTGCCTGCAAGATATCGCTAGCCAAATCGAGGGAAATGATGCCAGCACTGCAACCCATACCACCAAGGTTATAACTCAAGATGTTTCCTCTCATCTTGTAATGATTCACAATCATGGCTGAAAGAGATGGAGTTGGGTTGAATAGACTACAGTTGACGACCAGAATCCCAACATCTTTAGGGCGAACTCTACATTTTTCAAAGAGTTCATCCAATGCTGTGAACATCGCTGCAGATGCCTCTGCTCTGCCTTCTTTCATTGTGGCTGATGGACCTGGTCCGAAGATCGATCTTGGAATGTAGGTTTCATCTCCGATTCCTGAGGTTGAAAGAATTCGACGCTGGAATGATAGGCTTTCCTCATCAAACTTTCCTGATTGTCTTGCTAGCTCAATCAATTCCTCTTTTGTTACCTGTATGTAAGTCGTTAGTGTTACACTTCACATTTTAGCTTTACTTTCAACTTTCTTTCTTATATATTGTATTGAAACATGATAAATGCCGCTTTTAAGTTAACATCTGCCATCGAGATATGTTATTAAGAATGTTCAGGTTTTCATAGATCCAGCTAGATCACAAATTTATGAATTTAGATTTCATTGTTCCTTGATTAAATTTTAATTCATCTCTCATTGAATATTGACTATTGAGGGCAAAACCCATCATTTCTGTTTTTTTTCTTCAGTGTATCGAAGCCACTGCATGGTGCTTCAAATACATCACGCAGTGTCTCTAAGTAGTACCCTAAAGACAACACACCGTGATCATAAAAGGAATTAAGGGTGTTATTGGTTTATTCATTGACAGAAGACTATTCAGTAAAACAGCTTACTACTTAGCAAAAAACTTGTAGAGTTTGCCATTAATAAAATATTACCACAGTGGTTCATTACATCGGTGTGACCCAGCATAGGTTAAAAAATGCTGTATAACGGGATTAAATTCTAAAGATCATTATATAATATAAGAATTCCTTTTTTTATTAAGCATTTCATGTGCATGTTGCAACTTATGGTTATACCACTAGAATATTTCCTTATTAAATCCTCGCAAAACACACTATTATTACTCTAGTCTATTCTGCTAAGATGAGATCTAAAGTATCAAAACCTAATAAAATTATCATCTAAAGCTTGGTCAAATATGAGTATTTGAAAATTTGTCAATTTTTACACTAACAGGAAATTTCAAGTAGCTCAGCTAACTATACCTATAACAAAAAAGGAATTATTACCAAACCTAACCTGTAATATACAAATAGTACTTTGACAAATTAATTCATAATAGCATAGAACAAACTGTAATTTTCATAAACATTGATGAAAGTACCTTAAGCTCTTCAGGAGGTTTGTAGCATGCAAAATCTACAAGGTAAATAGGCCTAGGTTTCGACATGAAATAAACTGAAATGGTGAACACAAGAACCCCAAAAAAGGCCATAACAGAGGCAAGATCATAGCTAGTATCCTCCCAAAGCTTCCTCCAAATCTCTTCCTTTCTTAAACTTCCAATTTCAGCACCAAAAACCAGGACAAGTACTGGTATAGTGGCCAAATATATCACATGACTAATCAAATAGTGATACCCAAGCTTGACGTATTTTAAGTTAACCGACTGTAGGAAGTCTGGTAGTCTTCTTCTTACTCTTACAGAGAAAGTGAGAGAGCCAGCATCTGGTCCATTTGCCTCCACTCCTCGGTTGACTATTTCAGTTGACAGGAGAGTGTGTTCCCTACCTGCCATGATTGTTTAGTTCTGATTATGAGATAATGGTGAGATGGGGAAGAAGAAGAAGAAGAGGGGTGGAGATTTATATAGTGAAGGAAAAATGCAGTTGGGAGATAGTTAATGTGTGCACCAACATTTAAGGTGTGTGGTTGGAACTGCCATGAACAGGCATTTAAATATAAATTGAATGCATGGGGAAGGGGGTTGGAGAATTCAAAATGGATTTAGCTTGTTATGTTTGTTAGCAGGAATGTTAAATATACACTAATAGCATGTTTTCAAACTTTCTTATAACCACTGAAAGATACTTTTTATATAATTTCAAGTGAATAGTTAAAAGTAAATGCAGTTTGAAGACCAAATAAGTTTGTGTTGTAAAATATAGAGTAAATAATAAGCCTTTTTTTTTTTAATTATGAAACAAACATAACTTATATAACTTTTAAGCAGTGTTTTAAAGACCCAACCCAACTTCAGTTCGACCGCGGTTAATCTTCGACCTTGAAGCGGAACGGATCTGAAAATGAAATAACCTTACGCGTGCACAGACCCACGGTTTAATCTCAAAACCCTATAAAAACCTCTAGTCCGACCTCTTTGAATCACACGGTTCTTCAAATTTGAGAAAAATAATAAGTGCTTCACTCTTCATTTTTTGACAAAATAAATTTAACAACTAATTTCATAGCAACTGTCATTAAATTTTTAAATTTTGGATAATATAATTCATTTTTATGTACATTTTACAAATTATTGTTGAACTAATAATCTTTCAGTATAAAAAATTAATAAATTTACAACTTTGTTATGATAAGTTGTTATATACTTATTTCAATTAGGCAGTATATGATATATTGCATTACAAGTGGGTTGAAGATGAAAATTGAGCCTATGACTTACTGGATCATGTCAAAGTGTTCAACCAGTTTGGACACGGGTGTTTAACATAATTGATTAAATTTTATCTATATTTAAAATAATTTTATGTTTAAATAAAAAAAATAGAAACAAACTATCAGCGCGGTTCTCACGGTCTGACCGGTTGAACCACGAAAACATTGAATCATGCACTACCACGGTTTAACGTACGGTTCGGTCTTCACAAGTATGTTTTTTAACTAAAAAACGAGTTAGTATCAAACACTTCAATTCAAGTAGGAAAGATGCTTGTACGTTGTTCTGTGACTTTGAGTTAGTGAAATATTTCTAGGAAGACAACAATCACGTGTATGTTTAACTTTTCAAAGCGAAGATAAGTTAACAAAGATTGAAAAGTGCAGCATTGCTAGTTAAGGGGTTTGTGCGTTTATAACTTGCTATTGTGAACTTAAACTAATTGGTTCTCCATTAAATAAGACAAGCTCATAAGTACAATTTGAACAGCTTTTAACATCAAACAAAATGGATAAAGTTAAGTTAGGACAAATTTTTTTTTTTTTTTTCTTGTACGATTTTGTGCTATAAGACAATAGGTCGATTACAAACAAATATTTTGTCAAGGATTTTGCTAATAAGTTCCCTAAGTATACAAGGGTGATCCAGTATTGAACACTTGAACTCTCGCTTTTCTAGTGATGTATTAAGTTGGATGTAAAAAAAATTAAAATCTATTTTAAAATTGTGAATTTGTTTTTTAATTTCAATTTTTTAAGTGTAAAATAAGAATTTAGATATTTGTTTTCTAATCGTACATTTCTTTTGTTTGGCAATCATTATTACTGATAATTAGATAATAATAGTTATAATGACTAGTTATAACTAAAAATGTACAATTACATTACAATGGAGCATGATTCTACCCGAAGCATACTCGAATTTTCGTTCGTACGTCAGTTAAACAAACCACATGTGTTCTATCTTTAAACTTGAAACTTTGATGAACTCTTATGTGTCGTAAGTATGTTGGATTGTTATACTACACAAATATCATATCCTATTTGTTAATTGTAAACATTTTACTCATCAGTTCAAGCAGCAGGCCCCATTTTGAACGTATTGCCATGTAATAATTTCTTGTTGCACTCTGCTGTTAGATAGGTGGCCTTTATTACCAACTCTAAAAGCTGTTACACATTTATAAACAAAAACGAAGATAGAACCGTTCGTGAATACGAGAAAAAATAGAAATCCGTCTCTATCCGTATCCAAAAATATAAAAAATATCCACTATCTAAAAAACGGATATCAATATTCAAAAATGTTTCCGGATACATATACAGATATGACACTATCCATATTTGAAAAATATTCGTCCATTATTTGAAATCGAATATCCATTTTTATTTTTAGATTATACCTAACTCTTAAATTTCAAACAATTATAAATCAGTTTGAATAATCATGGAATAATTGATTATTTTCATCCATACGAGAAAATCATGTTTATCTCGACGACGGACGTATATATTACTTTTAGAATATCCGTGGACAGTATATATACAGATTTGAATACAACATTATCCATGGCCCTAAATGTAGCATATAAATTATGGGTCGACTTCTAATGGCTGATATTAAGCTGAAACCGATGACTGTTCTAGAGCTTGCCATAGAAGTGCAGCAACAGACTAAGGAATTCTGTAAATTGCAGGCTGCTTTTTTGTTAAATAAAATTTATGTTAACTCATCTTTTGCTGACTTTTTTGTTTTGTAAATATAAGGTTTGTCATATGTTAACAAGAATTATAGTGGATGTATTCCTGTTACTAATAAAATGTTCATTAAAGCAAACAGTTTAGTATAAAAATATCTCAAAATAGAACCAGTTAGGGGAAAAACAGCCACTGATACATAATGCTACCATTTTGAAGATAGCACGATAATCCTCATTAATGCATGTCAAATTAAAACTGTTCAATTATTAAAGCTAACTTGCCGTACATATCTTAAGCAAATTATGCATAATGTTTTGTGTGATCCTAACTAAAGCTGCAGATACACACATTATTTTCATTGATGTACTTCAAAATTATATCAATCAAAGTTCTGTGATCTTCAACTAACACGCTTTCATTATGACTACTAGCGCGGGATCATAGAAAAATTACCATGCTTTTCTTTCCTTTAGATATATTTTTTCAAATATAAAAAGGAAGAAACTAAGGAATATGAGCTATGCTATAGAGTGTCAACAAAAGCTGCCGCGGAAGTGCGGAATGAGGCGGAATTCATGGGGAGTGTGGATTTGAAACTGTGTGGAGAAGGAGAGCCATATAATGATTTTCAGGCCCTTTTTCACAGTAGTAGTTTTGTGGTGTCAACGTGACACTACTGCCCTATTAGTGGAAATAAAAGAATCCATATGTGCTTCTGAATTCCACTTATAGAGCCCGAGTGTTTGGTGACACCACTGAAAGTGGTCTCGTGGCTTTACTGAAAGAATATAGTGTCAGAGCATCAGCTTGATTGATTGTCAAATTATGTGACTAGAATTAATGTCTTTAATGAACATACTGTTGATCATTATCTGGATTAGTTGGTAGATGGGAGTAAATAAGCAACCAAATCATGGGGTACATGCTTCCATGGTATGAACTCCATGATGGGTCTAAACTTTGACGTGATAACAAAATATGGCCATTGCACACAGTTTGTAATATCGTGGATGTCATGGAGTTGCTGATACATTGTAATAAATGCTCTGCTTGAAAGAAGCATAAGCTTGATAGATGCAGCCATAGATGAATGGTTCATGCCGACTACGCTATTAGAACAAGTAATGAACAGGTAGCATTAAAAACTATAGTATCAGGCTGTCCACAATCTGCTATGATATTTTCCATTAAAAGAAACATAGATAGGTTGTAGAAATACTTTGAGTTTGATATGAACTTTTCAAGTCTTTTAGTCCATGATCTTTCTTTCTTTTTTTTTTTTTTTTTTTTTTTTTGTTTTTTTTTTTATTGACAATTGGAATAAAAACACAAACTTTTTGATCCAAATTAGTTTTAAAATACCTTTTATATGTAAACTAAAGGTTTGGAGTTCAAATGGAATGTATAATAAATATTAACATCTAATTTCAAATGAAATTTTGAAATGTAACTAAAGTTACAAGTTTAAAACTATATTCCAACGACTTATATTTTTCAATTTATTTTTATCAAAAGTATGTGATTTTTTTTTTATTTTTTCTAGAATTTTTTACTACAAGTATATTGCATGTGTCTTAAAAACTCGTAATAATACTAGTAGCTCATTGAAATTGAGTAGGACTGGATGTTCTTTATCAATTTATTTCATGAAAATTATAAAAGAGAATTTAATTATCTTTAGCTACTAAACATTAAAAAAAATAACGTAGTGATTAAAAATAAATTGTATTTTTCGTTTTCAACATTTACTTTAACATCGATTGAATAGAAGGAGGTGAAAAATGGTTTGTTTGAAAAATGATGCTAACATATGAAATCAAAAATTATTTTTTCTTGGTTTTGGCCTCTGGACTTTTTTTAGATATCTTCTTTTACCATCTTCTTCGCTTTTTAAGAACTACTAAAATTTCTCAATTTCTCGTTCTTGTTCATGCTACTTTGACTTACCTATTAAAAACTCAAAATGAAAATTTTGCTTTTTATGTTAAATGCAACCTAAACTTCATCAAACAGTAATTTTAAATGACATGAAAAGCGATAGCATAGAAGAATAACCAGTAGCTATGTCGAAGGAAACACACAGGCCTGACCATGAGCATATTCCCCTTAGGCAGTGGCATAGGGCCCTCGGTCTCTAAAATGCATCAATTTTAGTTCTCTGTATGTGTAAGGAATGTTATTTGTTAAATTTTAAGAGGATACGCAGTTCACTTATTAAAGCCGCTTCATCATTTAATTTTCAAACACAAATCCAATATTTATCATTTAGCATTATAGCTTCCACAAAAATTTAGATAAAATACATGGAGAAAATATAACCAGTACAAATAAACATTCTTATTTTATGCAAAAGAAATGCATAAATGTAAAATTTTACATTTTGAATATTAGAATAAATTACGCGGAGTTTGGAAACTATAACCTTCTTTTGATCGTGACATTTTGATAATGAAATCATGCTTCTAAGATTACTCATTTATATTTGTTTGGGTTTCTAACCCATTTCTCTGGAACAAGTACGGTCTTGGGCGTCATACTGTATGTTCGTTGAGCTAGTGGTTTGTAACAACATGCCTTTTTCATTCGTTTGATTTAACGTTCGAATAGACAATCCGTAACGATCCATGATTTTACGACTAATTGAAATGTTAAATTTAACATGATTTGTTAATAATAGTTTAAGTATAAATTTTAATGATTTATTTTGAAAAATCGATACAATATGGATTTAATTAAGTTTATTAGGCATTGACTTCAATAACTATATATGATAATTAATAACTTGTATCTGGTAATGTAAAAGGGACTAGCTTATAATTTATTTATAATGTGTTTTAAATTCTATTTTTGATTTGAATAAACTTTATAAACTTTTGAATTGAATTTAAAAGTGAATAACGCAAAATGAATATTATATATTAATTAACCTGGCAAAATAGCCATTTTACAGATGATATCTAAATTCAATGAAATCGCTTTCATCGGATCCGAAGTTATAAGTTATGGTATGTTTTCAAATTTCGTGTCCATCGTAGTTGTCATGTAATCGTACGTAACATAAACGCATATCGATTAATGATTTGAGATTGAAATAGCCATTTATCAAACGATCTCGGATTTCGACGAAACCATTTTAATCGAGTCCAGAATATTGAATTATAATAGTGTGTCAAATTTTATAATGATCGTAGATTCTGTGTGATGGTACAAATTATAAACGATGGGTGACAAAAACTGTGAATAAAATTTTGCTTATAAATAACCCACGTTCTATCCACAAACCTAATTACTCTTTCTTCCTTTCGAAATAAAATGAAGCCGCCACACTCATAATACTCCAAAAAATTAAAGTTCGCTCAATACTTAATGAAATCATTCGATTTCAGATCCATTGAACTCACAAGCTCGAGAGCTTCACAGTGGTGTGAAGAACATTAGGTGCAATCAAATTTTACTAGGATCGAGTTTTGTACAACAGACTAGGGTTTAGTTATTCGCGTTTAGAAGCGTCGATAGGCGAATTCGAATACGACATGATCTTCCTCTTTGTAGATAGCACCTGCGCATAAATTTTCGTGGGATTTCAAGAAAAAATTTGTCGATGTCCTATAGCATGCGTAGGGGAGATCCTACTGGACGCATTTTATTTGGATGGACTGAGCTTGGTGTCGAGATGATAAGATGGTAGTGCACGCGAAGAGGACAAGATCGGTGGTGGTTTCACGGATTTGGGTGCTAAGATGAGGGAGATAAGATGGATTAAAGATTCAACCACGGTGGTTTATATTCCTATAGGAGGCGGTTTCGAATTTGAAAAAAAAAAGAAGAAAGGTTGGGTGAATGACATGGCAGAAGTATTGGGTGAGGTTTTATTTTAGATTAATTTTTATATATTGGAATTCAAATCATAAAATGCGAATAATTTTTTCATATGGATTCAGATTCACACACGATTTGTTTTTTTGGATTCGTATCGGACTTTCAGACGATGCGGCATTGGTTTGGATGGATTATGAGACTATTCAATTTTGAGTCCATTTTTGGATTTCAAACAAGTTCAAAACCAAGATGAGTGATTAAACCCACTCACGCTTAACTAAAATATTTAATTATTAGTTAAATTAGAATCATGTCATGATATGATTGTATCGGTTGTTGTTTGGTAGTTAAAATGTAAATTCATGTTGATTTGCGTCGATTGTATAATTACTTTTATTGGCAATTTAAATTTTACAGTTAGGTTATATTCGAAATTTAATTGCTAGTTAAAACCGAGACCTGATAACTAGTAAATTGATGTGATCTCGAACTGTTTGGATGGATTGATTTTGATGGATGCCTTAGATTGATATGGTTGATTTATCGATGTTTAATTGTGTGATTTGCCAAATTATTTTCCTTATTTATGTATGATTGTTTTTTTCTATTAATCCCAATCATTTACCCTAGATGTTGCAGACATCAAATAAACCCGGGATTAATCATTTAAAATGAATTAAGAACATAGGTTAAAACGATAAATACCTATGACCCTTGATTTGGATCAAAATTATATAAATCCTGTAATGGCCCGAATTTCCATACTCCTTCAGTTGACTAAATACACCACACATCCAATCCAAATTGCAAAGAAATACGAATCATTATGGGTAAAGAAGAAAAAGATAGAAAAACCAGTAATAACAACACAGAATCTCACATTGTAATGGAATAAAATTATATATATATATATATATATATATATATATATATATATATATATATATATATAATTGTATCTGTACTTACATACTTCATCAGAGTACATCACATGAACCAAACACAACGGAAATAACTCTAATAACTAACGCACTACAAGAAAAACTGCATATAGCAGCGGCAGTATCCGCTTCTAATCCGTCGCTAAATTGGCTTTAGCAACGGATTTCCTACATAACAATGTAGTCGGCAAAAACCATGACGGTAATTGTGTCAGATTTTGCGATGGAATTTAGAATGGGTTGGTTTCCCGACAGTTTTTCATCATTTTGCTAATTATATGATAAAAATAAAATTTTATTTATTAATTTAATTTTAATTTATATACCGACTATTTACCGATGGATAAATAATTTATAATAAAATAGTATTTATAAAAGACGCTGGTAAACCCTTACTAATTGCCAAGGGATTAGCGACGGATTTTAATTTATGTAAATAGCTAATCTAGCATCATCTGTCAGTAATCTGTCGCTGTTCCCCTTCTAATCTGCAAATATATTATATATATATATATACACACACACACACACACACAAATACATACATGTATATTTATCGAACTAATATCAATCAACTATGAACACTAAAATAAATAACATATCCATAAATATAGATAAATTTGCAATTATGATTTATTTCTTCGTTCGGTACATTCAACTTTGACGACTGCGTATGTCTTCAACTTTTTAATACATCCAAGCATACACTAGTAATATAAATTTAAACAAAAGTAGTTTGATCAATAACCAACTAACCTTACACCTAAAATTACAAAAGACTGCTTTATTACTATCCAAAGAAGTTGCTTTTTGATTTGGGATCTTGCTTCTAAAAGAACAGCAAATACAGTAACTCTTTCATTTTGTGTTTTCGTACCTCCAACATGTAAAGATATCTGTCTCCCTTTTTCGGTCCCAAGTTCTTGAAGCATTTGCTCTACATCACCTATAAATAAGCAGTACCATGTCAACTAAAGCTAAATTCATAGTGAATTCACAGTGTTGTAAATACCATAAATGATTCAGTTACTTTAGTAAATATATGAATGATATATGCAGTTCACTGGTTTATTTATTGATGGATTTACAATTCCTAATCAATATATTAACAGAACTATTACAATATTCAAGGATGACCAAGAAAATTGCCTCTAAGAAGAATAGTGAAGTTTAATGAATAAAATAGGATTTTGGAATGTTAAAGGTGCCTCATGTTGATTTAAAAATTCATGAAATTAAGCGCCTTATCAAAGAAAATAACCTCCATCTTCTTGCAATAAGCGAGACAAATTCATAACCTGTGCCAAACCACCTATAGTCATATGTTACTAGTTTAGAACCCTCCAATCTTCATGTTGCTAACTCCTTGTCAACCTGGAATATTCTAACTCTCTTGTTAACCTGGAATATTCGAATCTTCATCAAGTCCCCAAAACAGGCTCCGTGTTAACCTAGACTAATCATAGTAGATTTGGAAATATGATACACTTCAAGTTGAACAGATCATATTCTAACTCTCTTGCCTTTTCTACTCAGGAAAATTGAGTTTTACCAACTCAGTTTGCAACTCAAACTAAGTTGCAAACTCAAGCAAACTGAGTTGCAACTCAAGTTTGCAACTCAGTTGCAAACTGAGTTGGTAAAACATATACTTCAATATGAAGTACTGTTCACACACTTAACACTAAGAAAGAGAACAGAAAAGAACTCCGATCAAAAATCAAACCCGAAAAAGAATACTAATGAGCTTAATATCCATACCACGAACACATATCACTGCTTCTTCTATGTTAATACCTGTTAAGATACTGATATACCCTAAATATATAAAAGAAATCAACTATTAAAATCCAAATATTGCAGTATTGAATCGACACAAATTTTTATTATTAAAACATTACCTTTCCTCAATAGCTATTGATCCTCATCCTCAGTTTCAATTTCTCAGTTGAGTTGCAAAATCAAGCAAACTCAGTTGATAAAACATATACTTCAATATGAAGTACTGTTCAGTTGCAAATTACCCCTTTTTGTCAAACGCAATTCCTCAACATCCTGGTACTTAAAAAAAGGTAACGAGGGATAATACGCTGTAAGTATTGTGATCTCCCTAATGCAATAGGTCATTGAGAATTCCCCCTTCCTAAAGGAAACCCAAAGTTTATAAGTAAACTCTAATAATATGATTATTGAAAATAACTTTTTATCTCTAAAATATATTGTTATATTTGTTGTTCCAAAAAGCAAAAAACTTGTCTCAATTTAGACCATCTCACTCAATCAAAGAAACCAATTTTTGACATGATCATTCAAAAGGCTATTAAACTAATAGCATCTTTTACTACTAGCAAAAACAAGGGAAAAAAGCAAAATAAAAAAACGTAAAAGATATTCCTCCTACAGGTACTGCGGAAGATGTAGACGATTTAGACGTAAGGAAAAAACACATTATAAAAAATGCTAAATGGAGTAAACATATCAAAATATAAATAATTAAACATACACTAACGCCAGCCTGAAGTAGCTTCTCTACGCAAGCGATCCTCCCGTGCATAGCAGCAAGCGTCAGTGGAGCCTAAATCACCCAACACAGTTAAAGAAATGGCCAAAACAAAATACTTCTCAAAACCAAATATCGAAGCCGACTTATTACCTGCTTATTCCTATTCAAAAGATCCGGATTCGATGTTCGATCCATACACAAAGAGGGCATCTAATACATCAAAAATAATGAATATCAGAAAATAACAAAAAGTAAGAAATTTTACCTGAAATATGATGGTTAATTAGATGAATAAGCGAAGAGTGTTATCGACTGGATGAATAAAACATCACCTTTAATCATCCTGAGCAAGTGGAATAGCTAGCCAAAGAGAACGGTGGGGAAAGACTTCGAAGCGGCGAGTATGGCGTGGGTAACAATCACTGGGTTCGAGTTTGGATGATGTTAGCGGGTCTCTCATCGGGTTTTGGTCAGGATTTGCAGGAAAAACGTTAGCAGGTCTCTCATCGGGTTTGGCTAGGTCTGGAGAGCGTTGTAGATTAGAGATTGAACCGATGAGGAAATGGGAGAAGAAGCGGTAATTACATGCAAAAATTTGGTTTGGAGCCAACGAAAATTCTGGTTTTGGAGCCAATGTAATTTGTGTGTTCAACGAAAAATCTGGTTTTGGAGCCAATGTAATTTGTGTCTTCAACTTGGAACATGTTACGTAAGGCACCGTTCACGGCTTGTAACAACTAATTGACTGCCAATTACTAGTTGCTAATAGGAATTATTTCATCATTAGTATTAACTATTAAGTTCTATTATTCAGTAGTAGTTACTAGTTATTATATATTATTTTGATTATTATTACATAGGCATTACTTATTTATATTATTTTTTATAGTGTTTGCTAATATTTTTATTTAACATCGATTTTAAACTTTTGACGATTATGTAATCAATATTTATTTAATCATTATTTATTATGATAAATTATATTACTTATTAAGTAATATTATTTAACATTAGTTATTATTTTTCAACTAATACATAAATATTCATTATTTATTGATTATTAATCATTAATTAATTAGTAATTACTATTTAATTACTATGATGATTAGCATCTCGAGCAGCGGAAGTTTTGAGATTTGATCGGATTGTTTTTTGAAAGTTGTTTAATACGGTATGTTAATTGCTTTTTTGAAGACATAAGCATGGAACGAAAATTTTCAATGTGTAGGGAAGTGGATTACTAAACCCTTCTACTAATTATTGTTAGAAAAGTTATTTAATATGGTAAGTTAAATAATATACAGTAACTATTTTTTAAATTTATGATTTTTATTTTAACTAATATTTTTTGAACAATTATATGCATATACTATATAAATAACTTGAAATTTTCTATTAAAATAGTAAATATTATTTTTCAATTATTCAATATTACCTCTTTATTAGCAACTCTAAATTTTTTCTTATTGATTTTTATTTCAAATTATTATAATGAATGGTTATTAAATATTAGATATTGATTATATACAAAATAATTACTAATTTTTTCATATTTCAAAATAATTATTTGTTATTTATTTATTAATTACTGTTATTTCATGTCAAAAAATAATTGTTTTATAAACTTTATGATTTATTTCAAATTTATTCAAGATGATTTCAAATTTTTAAAATTTTCGAAATATAAAAATTTAATTATCGACTATAATTACAAAATATAAGTATCAACTATAATTATCAACTAAAATTATTAAATACAATTATTTAAAATTATTTATTGAATACTAAATATCATTTCATAAGTATTAAATTTTATTATTAATTAATAAATAATTACTATAATAAACTGATATTTTCATTATTTAGGGGAATAGTTATAAAAGAACAATTTAAAATTTTGGGATTTAGCATAAAATATACTGGCATACTAACTGTGTGACGACAAGGAATTTCGCTCGATCCGAATCGGTTGTTAAAACAATCTAGACCGTTCGAAACCCCTGATCGTTTTAAGAACAGGACAAAATAGAACGCAGACGGAAGAACATTTCATTGTTATTACAACATTTCCATCAGAATACAAGAATATACAGAGTATAAATGAATAAATTACATTCGAAAAATATCAGAGATTTAAATACAGTATTGAAGCGGAAAAATAATACAAAACACAACTGAAAGTAATACACGGATACAGAGCTTTCCGAGCATCGTTCCAGCTGTAAATCAGGATCCTGTGAATATAAATCTGCAAAACCAAAACTACTAGCTGCCCGTGTCGAAAATAGGGGCACCCAGAGTTTAGGTTAAAACAATAAACTCCAGGTTAGTCATGTGACTGGTGTGAGAACTAAAACAGTTATTTAAAACTTTACTTTAAAAGAGAGTAATTCAAGGGACAATGTCGTATAACACGGAACGGGTTTCCTCCCAAGAATACTAGTGCATAGAATAAACAACGCAATGCTTTTTCGAAAAATGAAGCTATTATAAGACCCAGGTCCCATCACACAATGCAACGCAAGCCGGGGGATAGGGTTTTCCCTTATAATATCCAAACATGCTTGATACGTCTAAAACAAATCATTTGATACTATAATAAGTGTATAGTGTCAAAACAATTTCAATCATAAATATCAATCCTAGGCGGCATGGGTACCATCTATCAAGTCGCCATACTAGGCTCTACAAATAAAACCGAGATACACGTATTGGAAATTGGATTTCCGTCATGAGTCGAGGCAAGGGGCAAGCTCCTCTCCGCTTCGAGGCACTCTAGCGAATGCCTCGGGACTACACACTCTGGGTAACCCCTGGATCTTCAGGGTCGGTCCTCTCTTACGTTTGAGGATTAGTTATGCCTGAACACACGTTTCCCGGTCCTTACAGACCTAAAATCAAGGCGCCTCATCCAACAACCACATAGGTGAAAAGTATATAAATGTCAGGGCTGGTAAGTCACTGACACCACCAAAGCTAGAAAGAAACGTCGTGCTCTCCCTGCAGTCCTTATCCTGTTTTTAACTCATACCGAGGTGTGAGGCCTGCGAATTCACGCTATACACAAAGCTGCCACGTAGGCTGTGCTTTGATCATCAACCACAAGACTTTGCTTTTCAACAGAAGCCTTGATCCATGCAACTCAGCGTGCCACACATGCAATTCATGCCATGCGATTGATATCTATCGATATATAACCTCTAAGCTCGTACGTCTCAGAGAAGGGCGTTAAGCAAGAGAATAAATTCTCCACCGCCAAACAGATATATATTTAACAGAAATCAATCAACACAGAATAAAATCCAATGTCAGACACACAATCCATTTACAAGTTCATTCTGGGTCTGAACGAAACCGGAGGCACTTTCCTCGCATATCCATCGATCTCTAAGTACGTCTGGACGATCACCAACTGATTTCCTCATCTTGGGTGTACAGCCCAATCAAGATCATCAGTAATCACCTAAACGATGTGAAGACTTCCGGTCTTCAACCACCGTCTTCATCTTTGATATATCGCCGAATCGGTTATTCAGAATGGGTATAAACTCGGCCTTTTCGAATAACCCGCGTATATTAAAAACAAATGTTACACAAACACAACATACGCCTCATTCCAATTCAGCAGCCACTAACCGCAAATTAGCAAGAGAACAATTTCCCAAATATTAACCCCAAAGGCCGAAACCAACATCAGATCAATACCCAGGAAACCATTCTTCTTAACTAACCTACAGCTAGTTTCTAAATTTCAATTCTTAGGGAAAGGTTCCCATTAATTTTATCCAAGATAAATTTGTAACGTCCCGCATTTTTGTCAGTTCATATTTGAATATTTAAATCAGTTTAAATATTGAATTCAGAATACAAATGGATTTATATATTTATTAAAATGAAGTTGAATGTATATAAATATATATTAATTATAATCGAGCTCAGAACGACCCTGCAGTTCGTAATTTAACGTTCTGAACTTCAACTGAGTGTATCGGGCTCGTTTTGAATCGGATTTCTTCGAAACGAGAAATGTTGGAATCTGTTGAACTGTATCTTTCCAATGGAAGGGGAAAATGGAGATTTTGTCGCACCGACTGCAAAGATATGTCTAAATCAAATATTCAAAAAGTCGTTGTAGAAGCATATATCGACTGTAACGGTTATTTGAATATAACTTGATATCTGGTGAAAATCGGGACAAGGTTCTTTTGAGGCGCAGCGATAATTTAATTTTTATAATTTTACTATAATTTTTATTTAATTAAATATGCAATTTTTTTATTTGGAGTATTTTGCACCCTGTATCGATATTTCGGGGTTTCAAAATATGAATCAATCTACCGGTATTAATATATTTTTGGGATCGTGGCATATCACTGGACACGACTATATTTTTATTTATGTCCATAGCGACTCATACGAAGCCGGGTACGGGAAAACTTTCTAAAACAAATATGTACAAATCCTTCTGCCCATGTTTTTTTTAACGTGTAGACTTGTTGAAAATCACGCATGCCAAACAAATGCTTATATATTTGGGAAATAACACTATCTACCGTATAGAGTAACATCACCCTCATGCCTATGACTTTGAAAATGGAAGCCACCCACATACCCTTTCACATATCTAAAACAAGTTGCTCCCTAGATTTTCTTTCCGCGTCTATATATCTTGCACACGCTCAAGTCATTGTCAGTAGATCCAAGTTTCAAAATCCTATTTTTCCCCATTGCCTAAAGATTTGATAGCATGTGCTTTCCAGTAAGGAGTGTAAGTTTGCTCTTAGCAAACAGTAAGGAGTGTAAGTATCATGTGCCTAGCTAGTATACAAACGACCTAAGGTATGTCTACCAACAAGCCTAACCTATACTCTACAAATACTTAACCATGAAGGAACTTCAAACCTATACGAACCCATACCCTCTCCCCTATTCTATATACAAGAACGCACGTCCTACTCCAGCTATACGGCTTTCTTATTTATAGCAGTGTCCTCCTTTTTCTTTAACAAAACCATCCGCATTTGTTCCATCTGGAAAAAAAAAACAGCGCTTCGGAAGCAAATGATGATTTTGGGAAGAAGGCGAGCGTGCATGGAGGAACTGTGGGGGTTTGTGGCTATCCGATCAACGAAGGCGTGAACTGGAAGTGCATGTGACGGGGTGTAGTGCTGTTGAGAGGTGAAGGGGAGATCTGGGTGGCAAGTCTGTGCATGGTGAGGTGGATCTTTAGAGAAGGAAAGTCAGAAGCTACTGTAAGCAGCAAAACGAGAAGATGGGTGAACTAAGACGTGGTACATGCAAAGGATCATGGAGAAAGCAGGTACGGTGTATACATGAAAGGGGAGTAAGAAAGACAGGCGCATGCGGCATACAATGAAGAAAACAAAATGGTACTTGAATGTTGTGACAATGGCAAGGATGTTGGCGGAAACAATGAGATAAAGGGAACGTGAATTCTTAATGGTAAGATTGATGGGAGATTTTACTGTGGTGGCGTGATGTTGGGTGGTTGCTGACGTAGGTCAGTATTCAAGCCAGTATGGGTGCAGTGCGAGGATCAACCTTTGTGTAGCAGATGCCGAAGTCGTCCGTGATGAGTGATATCAAGTTTCGTATTAACGTTGTGGACAGAAGGAGGAGTAAAGACACTAGTAACAATTTGAAAAAAAATCGGTCTGGATCGTAACGAAGATGTCTACGTTCTGGGGCTGGTCTACAGCGATGTGGAGCTCGTTTGAATTAAGTAAAACATCGGATCAGATCATCGAACACAAATCGTTATTTAACGGTTAACGCGCCAAGGTGAGTAAAATCACTAACTCTGATCTATTTTTATTATTATATTTTAATGTTGTTTGAATGCTGTGTGATGGTCGATTAGGTAGGTTATAATTAATTTGGTTGAATATTATGTACCGTTACATATGTACACATCATCGGTTGGACACTGATCCCATCGATTAGAACATCGCCTAGTATAGAGTTAGTGTAAATTGTGTTGACTGACATCTGTGGATGCGGAAACCGGTTGGAAGAATCCGACCGGATTCCTCAATATTTGTAGGTATTGTTTGTTGTATAGTATTTATATATACGACCTGAACCTAAATAACATTATTCGGAATTATAATCTGATAGGCTAGTTAGTATTTAGTTTTAAACCAACAAATTATAATAGGATATGTAATCAGTATTTAGTTAAAAACTTGATATTGATTTAATCAGAACCTGACTTAGAAACATAGTTTATCAAATGAAATGTGAATATGGCAGCGTATTGCAGTAGTTATAAAAGAGAATATTGCAGCGTATTGCAATAGCTATAAAAGAGAATACAACAGCGTATTGCAGTAGTTATAAAAGAGAATATAGCAGCGTATTGCATTAGTTATAAAGGAAAGGATAGCAGCATTAGTTAAAATATAACGGTTTTAAAGTAAGTCGATAAGTTATAATGTTTTAAAAAGATATACTGAGCATGATAAGGAAGGTGATATAGTTTTAAAGAAATTAGAACCCGTTGTACGTTGGTTGAGTTGAGTAACTTTCGAGGCGTCAATCTGATGTTGGTTTCGGCCTTCGGGGTTGATACTTAGAAATTTATTCACTTACCGATTTATAACGAGGAACTAATAGAGTAGAAATGAAGGGAAGTAAGGAAGAGTTTATAGAAATACGGGAAACTAGAAAGTTAGTATTAAATAAAAGGGCCAGTGTTTGTGAATGGATGTTTGTTTTTACTTCGATAGTTAAATAACCGACTATCGAAGTGTTTTGACCATCGTGTCAATACGGAGAGACCGGTTGGATTTATTATCCGAAAACCACTGCGTATAGGCATAAGCGCTGCGAATTATATTTAAGTAAAATTGAAGACATAGTTAAACGCAAGGGTCGTCCAGTTCCAGAAAAGATGCTATCTGTTTGTCCAGTCCCAGGACAACTTGTATGGACGAGCGTCTGACAGAGTATTTCCAACGGTCACGCCGTTGATTTGTACGAATATACCAAATTGGTGGGGAGAAGGTAACTTCTCTTTATTCTACACCCAGTGTGCATTTGTGTAATCAATATGTGATTACGGATTTGACGATGTGACATTCAAAGTGAATGGTGATCAGATGTTCTGAAGATAGACGTAGCCTCTAGCCTCACAACCAGGAAGTAACAAAAGTTGGGCTAGGCAGCATGGCTAGTTGGGTCATCCCCAAGCAGGGTGTATTGTCACCGATCTAGAGAAAATTCATATTTATACTTCTTTTCGATTCTGTATCTTCGGATGACGGTTGGATGGCCTACAACCGTGGTGGCAATATATTCGCGACGCTCAAGCTAAATGAGTGAGCGGTCATGTGTGGCCGGGTTACAAGACGTTCTTTTTGAACACTGAGTGTATCCCCTCTAGAGTACACTAATCAAAAGGTGCTCCCATACCTTGTTTGTTGAAATCCAATCTCCAATAAGCGCCCTGCGGTTTATGATTTTATACTATATATATGTGGAACGTGAGATGCAAGCGTTCTGCTACTTGGATATTTATTTGCTTAGACATTATCATAATATCACTGGATTTGATTTCAAAGATATTTTATAGTAAGGTTTTTCAAAGTTAAACAGTATGGTTGAAATTTACTCACACCAGTCCCATGACTGGCCCAGAGTTTATTTTGTTGTTTTTCCTAAACTCTTGGGTGTCCAAATTTGTATGGGCAGTCAAGTGGTTTCAGGATTTTACAGATTCACTTGGAGGAGCTCAAAAGCAGGAAGCTTCACCATTAGTTATGTAGAGTTATTTCCGCTGTGATATACCATGTATTATACTCTGATATGATATGTAAGTACAAATTCAGGTTTTGTATTCAAAGTTATGTTATAATACCATTTATTCATTCCGCTGTGAGTTTCGTGTTACTCTGATTCTGTTCAGTTGTGATCTTCTTCTTCTTCTATTCTATTAGTTCTATCTTATCTTTCTCATCCTCTTAATTCTTTCAATAATGACACGGTTTTCAAGGTATCGAAAATCGCTCCATTACAGTTGGTATCAGAGCTGAAGGTTAAGTGATTACCTTGGCTCTTTGGCGTGACTCGGTAGAGATAGGGTTAGTAATACCCTAGATTGAGTATGAGTGTATATATATATGAGCGCGTATTTGTAATTAATATAAAAACCATTTTATATTGTGTTGACTGGTCAGTCAAGTGGTTTATGAATTCTGGTCGAAACAGCAATGCAAACTGCGTCGATAGGTGTTTCTAAACTCTTGAACAAAGTAATTCGACATAGTATGTTTTGAAAGGAGGGTAAATGAAATAATTTTACCCAAAATATATTTCGATATAAAAAGAAGTATATATCTTGATATTATAATATATTGGATGTGTGATCATTATTATGATCAAATAAGACCTATAATTGAGTTGGTTATATAAACTACCAATCAAAATATTATATAAGTATGATATGCAAAATCAGGTAAGCTGAATCTGAATTAAAAACCAGAATTGAAGTAAAACTCTAGAAACTTAGAAAAAATTGAAATTGAATTTAAATTAAATATAAGGGAATTTTAAAATCCTGGGAGATTTGAAAATTTGTTTTCCAAGTGCTATGAAAGATATTTTGAAGTAATTTCAAAAATAGAGTGATTATAAATGAGTTTTTAAAGCAATATAGTACTGAACTCACTTCGATGGTTGGAAAATAAATTCCGATGATGATCGCGACATTATCGTTGTTCATTTTCGAGCTGGTAAGTGACGGATTACTACCAAAGATTTTGATTTGGATTGTTTTGAGAAACAAGTTGTCAGAAAATTCAAATGTTTTGAATTATATATGATTTCAAACTGATTTGAAATAAATCCCAGGAATTTGAATTCTGAAATAAAAATTTAACTTGTGGAGTTAAAAATGGTAAAAGTGGAACTTAAATAACGAAATTGGACTAAATTTGGAACGACCCAGAATGGAGATTGTAAAAGGGAAATATTGGAGATTCAAGTTATTAAAGTGAATTGATTCTTGGAAAATAAGAATCGAATTTTGAATTTGGAGATGAAAATAAATGATGTGGGAAATAAATCAGTAAATAGAGTTGGAATTGAAATAGAAATTTGGGTTAGTAAAAGCAAATGATTGGACTGGAAAATAAATTGATTGGAGATCAGTTGGAGATGTTGGATATATGCTGGTTTGACAGCAGATGGTAAAGATGGAGTTGAATACCCAACAAAGAAGGTACACGTTTATATATGAGTATGAGATTCTTATGAGTCGGTTTGGGCAAGTCGTTTGGCTGTTTGATTTTCTTTTGGATTGGAGAAGGCCCGGAGTGGCAAGTTATTGTAGTACTGAGTGAGCTGTGAAGAGGAGATGCTGGCGAGATTCTCTGAAAATTTAAGTTGTTAGGAAAGTTTCAGAATTTTCAAAAATATTCGAAATAAGAAGGAATTAATATTTAATTGGAATTAATCAGTTCAGTTGAAACTGAAATTATGAAGTAAACCAAAAAGATTTTTAAACCTGTTTATAACAGAGATTGTAGCATTTTCCCTATCTTAGCAATTTCGAGGACGAAATTATTTTAAGGGGGAAGGACTGTAACGTCCCGCATTTTTGTCGGTTCATATTTGAATATTTAAATCAGTTTAAATATTGAATTCAGAATACAAATGGATTTATATATTTATTAAAACGAAGTTGAATGTATATAAATATATATTAATTATAATCGAGCTCAGAACGACCCTGCAGTTCGTAATTTAACATTCTGAACTTCAACTGAGTGTATCGGGCTCGTTTTGAATCGGATTTCTTCGAAACGAGAAATGTTGGAATCTGTTGAACTGTATCTTTCCAATGGAAGGGGAAAATGGAGATTTTGTTGCACCGACTGCAAAGATATGTCTAAATCAAATATTCAAAAAGTCGCTGTAGAAGCATATATTGACCGTAACGGTTATTTGAATATAACTTGATATCTGGTGAAAATCGGGACAAGGTTCTTTTGAGGCGCAGTGATAATTTAATTTTTAGAATTTTACTATAATTTTTATTTAATTAAATATGCAACTTTTTTATTTGGAGTATTTTGCACCCTGTATCGATATTTCGGGGTTTCAAAATATGAATCAATCTACCGGTATTAATATATTTTTGGGATCATGGCATATCACTGGACACGACTATATTTTTATTTATGTCCATAGCGACTCATACGAAGCCGGGTACGGGAAAACTTTCTAAAACAAATATGTACAAATCCTTCTGCCCATGTTTTTTTTAACGTGTAGACTTGTTGAAAATCACGCATGCCAAACAAATGCATATATATTTGGGAAATAACACTATCTACCGTATAGAGTAACATCACCCTCATTCCTATGACTTTGAAAATGGAAGCCACCAACATACCCTTTCACATATCTATAACAAGCTGCTCCCTAGATTTTCTTTCCGCGTCTATATATCTTGCACACGCTCAAGTCATTGTCAGTAGATCCAAGTTTCAAAATCCTATTTTTTTCCCATTGCCTAAAGATTAGATAGCATGTGCTTTCCAGTAAGGAGTGTAAGTTTTCTCTTAGCAAACAGTAAGGAGTGTAAGTATCATGTGCCTAGCTAGTATACAAACGACCTAAGGTATGTCTACCAACAAGCCTAACCTATACTCTAAAAATACTTAGCCATGAAGGAACTTCAAACCTATACGAACCCATACCCTCTCCCCTATTCTATATACAAGAACGCACGTCCTACTCCAGCTATACGGCTTTCTTATTTATAGCAGTGCCCTCCTTTTTCTTTAACAAAACCATCCGCATTTCTTCCATCTGAAAAACAAAAAAAAACAGCGCTTTGGAAGCAAATGATGATTTTGGGAAGAAGGCGAGCGTGCATGGAGGAACTGTGGGGGTTCGTGGCTATCCGATCAACGAAGGCGTGAACTGGAAGTGCATGTGACGGGGTGTAGTGCTGTTGAGAGGTGAAGGGGAGATCTGGGTGGCAAGTCTGTGCATGGTGAGGTGGATCTTTAGAGAAGGAAAGTCAGAAGCTACTGTAAGCAGCAAAACGAGAAGATGGGTGAACTAAGACGTGGTACATGCAAGGGATCATGGAGAAAGAAGGTACGGTGTATACATGAAAGGGGAGTAAGAAAGACAGGCGCATGCGGCATACAATGAAGAAAACAAAATGGTACTTGAATGTTGTGACAATGGCAAGGATGTTGGCGGAAACAATGAGATAAAGGGAACGTGAATTCTTAATGGTAAGATTGATGGGAGATTTTACTATGGTGGCGTGATGTTGGGTGGTTGCTGACGTAGGTCAGTATTCAAGCAAGTGTGGGTGCAGTGCGAGGATCAACCTTTGTGTAGCAGATGCCGAAGTCATCCGTGATGAGTGATATCAAGTTTCGTATTAACGGTGTGAACAGATGGAGGAGTAAAGACACTAGTAACAATTTGACAAAAATCGGTCTGGATCGTAACGAAGATGTCTACGTTCTGGGGCTGGTCTACAGCGATGTGGAGCTCGTTTGAATTAAGTAAAACATCGGATCAGATCATCGAACACAAATTGTTATTTAACGGTTAACGCGCCAAGGTGAGTAAAATCACTAACTCTGACCTATTTTTATTATTATATTTTAATGTTGTTTGAATGCTGTGTGATGGTCGATTAGGTAGGTTATAATTAATTTGGTTGAATATTATGTACCGTTACATATGTACACATCATCGGTTGGACACTGATCCCATCGATTAGAATATCGCCTAGTATAGAGTTAGTGTAAATTGTGTTGACTGACATCTGTGGACGCGGAAACCGGTTGGAAGAATCCGACCGGATTCCTCAATATTTGTATGTACTGTTTGTTGTATAGTATTTATATATACGACCTGAACCTAAATAACATTATTCGGAATTATAATCTGATAGGCTAGTTAGTATTTAGTTTTAAACCAACAAATTATAATAGGATATGTAATCAGTATTTAGTTAAAAACTTGATATTGATTTAATAAGAACCTGACTTAGAAACAAAGTTTATCAAATGAAATGTGAATATGGCAGCGTATTGCAGTAGTTATAAAAGAGAATATTGCAGCGTATTGCAATAGCTATAAAAGAGAATACAACAGCGTATTGCAATAGTTATAAAAGAGAATATAGCAGCGTATTGCATTAGTTATAAAGGAAAGGATAGCAGCATTAGTTAAAATATAACGGTTTTAAAGTAAGTCGATAAGTTATAATGTTTGAAAAAGATATACTGAGCATGATAAGGAAGATGATATAGTTTTAAAGAAATTAGAACCCGTTGTACATTGGTTGAGTTGAGTAACTTTCAAGGCGTCAATCTGATGTTGGTTTCGGCCTTCGGGGTTAATACTTAGAAATTTATTCACTTACCGATTTATAACGAGGAACTAATAGAGTAGAAATGAAGGGAAGTAAGGAAGAGTTTATAGAAATACGGGAAAATAGAAAGTTAGTATTAAACAAAAGGGCCAGTGTTTGTGAATGGATGTTTGTTTTTACTTCGATAGTTAAATAACCGACTATCGAAGTGTTTTGACCATCGTGTCAATACGGAGAGACCGGTTGGATTTATTATCCGAAAACCACTGCGTATAGGCATAAGCGCTGCGAATTATATTTAAGTATATTTGAAGATAGAGTTAAACGCAAGGTTCGTCCAGTTCCAGAAAAGATGCTATCTGTTTGTCCAGTCCCAGGACAACTTGTATGGACGAGTGTCTGACAGAGTATTTCCAACGGTCACGCCGTTGATTTGTACGAATATACCAAATTGGTGGGGAGAAGGTAACTTCTCTTTATTCTACACCCAGTGTGCATTTGTGTAATCAATATGTGATTACGGATTTGACGATGTGACATTCAAAGTGAATGGTGATCAGATGTTCTGAAGATAGACGTAGCCTCTAGCCTCACAACCAGGAAGTAACAAAAGTTGGGCTAGGCAGCATGGCTAGTTGGGTCATCCCCAAGCAGGGTGTATTGTCACCGATCTAGAGAAAATTCATATTTATACTTCTTTTCGATTCTGTATCTTCGGATGACGGTTGGATGGCCTACAACCGTGGTGGCAATATATTCGCGACGCTCAAGCTAAATGAGTGAGCGGTCATGTGTGGCCGGGTTACAAGACGTTCTTGTTGAACACTGAGTGTATCCCCTCTAGAGTACCACTAATCAAAAGGTGCTTCCATACCTTTTTTGTTGAAATCCAATCTCCAATAAGCGCCCTGCGGTTTATGATTTTATACTATATATATGTGGAACGTGAGATGCAAGCGTTCTGCTACTTGGATATTTATTTGCTTAGACATTATCATAATATCACTGGATTTGATTTCAAAGATATTTTATAGTAAGGTTTTTCAAAGTTAAACAGTATGGTTGGAATTTACTCACACTAATCCCATGACTGACCCAGAGTTTATTTTGTTGTTTTTCCTAAACTCTTGGGTGTCCAAATTTGTACGGGCAGTCAAGTGGTTTCAGAATTTTACAGATTCACTTAGAGGAGCTCAAAAGCAGGAAGCTTCACCATTAGTTATGTAGAGTTATTTCCGCTGTGATATACCATGTATTATACTCTGATATGATATGTAAGTACAAATTCAGGTTTTGTATTCAAAGTTATGTTATAATACCATTTATTCATTCCGCTGTGAGTTTCGTGTTACTCTGATTCTGTTCAGTTGTGATCTTCTTCTATTATATTAGTTCTATCTTATCTTTCTCATCCTCTTAATTCTTTCAATAATGACACGGTTTTCAAGGTATCGAAAATTGCTCCATTACAAAATTCTTTAAAATTTATCCTTTAATCTTCCTTTGGATGTCGTTTCAAACCAAATTATGGTTTTCCAAACTAGTCGAGATTAGCGAATCACACCGAAGTACTTATTTATTTTATTTCCCAATCCCAACCTATTCATCCCATGAAGCAAAACGGGTAATACTCCATATCTAACACCATGGTGTTATCGGTAAAATTAATTACCATTTCACGTTCAAATCTAATTGAAGATTTAACTATCGCTTTGGAGCAAAACTGGTGATACTCCATTCTCGCTCATTTGCCAAATTTGATAATTTAGATTATCAATTCACGTTTCAATCTAATTACAGATTCATTAAAACTCCTTTTACTGGGTTAAAGAACTAATGTCATTTAAAACACAGTTCACGATAAACCCAAATCACATTCTATTTATTATCGGGTTAAAGAACAAATGTTATTTAAAACACCCTTCACGATAAACCTACTAATCAATTCTATTTAAAACCCATTTTAAATCCAATTTATTTATTTAAAAATAAATGGTTTTAATCTTAGTTCAAAACTAGTTCATTTCGATAAAAATCTATTTTTATCTTTTCAAACATGGAGTTTTTCATCCCAATTTTTCCCAAATCATTTCTTATGATTTACACAAATTATCGATATTTTTAATAATTTTATCAAGGCCCATACAATCGATTTCCAACAGCGGCCATCGAACTGCACTTACAGCGACCTTTTCCAAATATGATTTGGACGTATCTCCAAATCCAACCGTTAGATTTCAAATTTATAATATTCGTTAGAAAGCTCTTTTCAATACAAACCCAATGGTTTCGGTTTTAGGAGAATCCGACAGTCAGATCTCCCGTAATGTCCGTTCGAAGTCAATGGTCGAAATTTATGAACTGCCACGGCACGACGCATTCTATTCAGGCCATTATATTATATATATAATATATATAATATATATTTCGTCGATTTATATTTAAAATGAATTTTATAAATAGTTTTAAATTCGTTTCAAAAACATTTCAACTTCCATTTCCAATTCAAATCAAAATTGAATTTCTTCCTATAGATTCGTTTTAAAATTCATTTCTATTCAATTCAAATTTCAATTCATTTTGAATTCACTTCAATTCGTTTTCAATTCAATTCGAATTCGTTTTCAATTCAATTCGAATTCGTTTTATATTCAATTCGAATTCATTTTATATTCAATTCATTTTGAATTGGTTTTATATTTGATTCAATTCAAATTGGTTTTCTATTCGATTCAATTCAAATTGGTTTTCGATTCGATTCAATTCAAATTGGTTTTCTATTCGATTCAATTCAAATTGGTTTTCTATTCAATTAAATTCAAATTTAAAAACGAATATAATCGATATAAATATCGTTCGCGTCAAAATAGCACATCTCTAATCAATATGGCTTTATATATTTCAATAATTCCGTTATTCTATTCAACAAATGAATATTTATCCTATTCAATACGTGAATCTATATTTTTGTCAACACACGACTAATCTCAACGAATGAGTACTGTCCACGTGTGACTCTTTTTGTTATTTAATAAATTTTATATAAAAATTATGGTATCTATCGTTTGATTTAAAATCAGACTCCAACCGTAAATTAGTAAGAGAGCGATTCCCTGAATATTAACCCCGAAGGCCGAAACCAACATCAGATCAATATCCAGGAGACCACTCATCTTATCTATTTTCCAGTTAGTTTCTAATTTTATATATGATAAAGATGTAAATTTTATTGTTAAAATATTTCGTTCAACACATGGCTAATCTCAACGGATGAGTACGGTCACCACATGAACCTTTATTTTATAATATAAAGATGTAAATTTTATTGTTAAAATATTTCGTTCAACACAAAACTAATCTCAACGGATGAGTACTGTCAACACATGAACCTTTATTTTATAATATTCTTTATCTTCTAAATTGGAATGCGGCCCAATCAATTACCATATAAAGTTAATTATATGGATTCCATACAACACATGTATATAATAGCAACGATAAATAATCAACCATCATCCAAAGTGCACTACACAGTATAAGCATCAAATATAGACATCAAACGCTTATAACAACATGTCAATCAATCGATCGACATACAACTAATTATTGGGATTAGTGTATGTCGTATTTTATCCCAATACCCGTGTGGGGTTTCAAACAATCAAACATATATTTTATTTGTGCAGTTGGGCGATGTGTAAAATTTATCGTCCCAATCAATGTCCTTCAAATAGGTGTACATAAACAAACCGTCCGGTTTGTAAATGAATATTTATTTATTCACATTCACTATATTCATATTCACGTTAAAAATTATATTTTTTACGATAAAATATTTTATTTTAACACATGAATTTCTATTCAGTCCATTTACAAAGTAAAAATGGTATTTTTATTTTTCCAACTTATTTTAGAAAATTTCGACGGCATAACGGCACGATACTAGAAACGGGACAAGGCCTAGCCTTATCCCCGGTCTAGTGATGGCCCACACCATACACATATCAATCAAATCCATTCCATTTCACCAAACAATTCAAACCAAATAATCTAACCAACTACACAACCAAACAAATAAGTCCATGGTCTGTGGACGATTGTGTCGGGTGCTACTAAACACCGTCTGCATCCTAGTATATATATATATATATAACTAGAAAAAGAAATTTGAGTGAGAAGTTCTCACCAATAGCTAATCCAATACCACGACTCTTCCTGCGTAGAAATCTTCGTCGTGCTCGCCTTTTGTCACTTTCGCTGCCCGCTTTCACTACATATGTAAAAGTCGAATTTTTACTTTGCTATTCAATATATAAAAATCACATTCTTATATTGTTATTTAATATACAAAAATCACATTTTTATATTGTTGCTGTGTATATAAAAATCATATTTTTACTTCGCTATTCAATATTTAAAAATCGAATTTTTACTACACTACTATAGAGATAAAAATTCTATTTTTACAACGCTACTATATATAAAGATTTCGCCTTTTCAAATATAAAGATTTCGCTTTTCTATTTCTAAAAATCTCATCTTTTTAAATATAAAAATTTCATCTTTTCCTCTTATAAAAATTCAAATCTCTTCCTATTTCACTAATCAAACCTTTTGCTATTTTAAAAATCATAACTTTTTGTATTTTTAAAAATCATTACTTTTTATTGCTAACTATATGGTAAAAATCATATTTTGATAACAGTGTTCGTATCGATAAAGATTATATTTTTATAATTCCTACTATGTAAAAATCATATTTTTATCCTTCCACTAGTTTGAAAATTATATTTTTAACCCTTCTATATTATAAAAATTATATTTTTATCGAAGTAAAAATCCTATTTTTACTTCACTACTTATATCAAAATATCGTCTTTTCATTTTTAAAAATATCGTCTTTTCATATTTAAAAATATCGTCTTTTCACTTTTAAAATTAAAAATCCCGCCTTTCTATACTATGTATATATATTTTAAAACAATGCTAATCTCAGTTTTAAAATCACATTAATTTCAGTATTAAAATCATGTTATTTTTAGTTTTTTTTTTAAATCAAATAAAATAAAATAAAGAAAGGGGAAGAAAACTCACTGCGCAAGGGGGGATGAGGGCGTCGGGTGCTGTTTGCGTCACTGGAGGTGGCGCGCTGGAGGTTCGTCGGAGGTTTGGAGGGGTGGTTGGGGGTTCGGGTGGCTGCGGTTAGGGTTTGGGTGGCGGGGAGTTTTGGGCGCGTCGGTTTACTGGAGAAGGGGGAGGGGGAGGCTCTGGTGGCGGGCGCGCCACCTGGGGGCGCGATACGGTGGCGGCGGTTCATCCCCCCCGTCGCCCCTTTTATCATTTTTTTATTTTCTTTTTCTTCTGATTCGAATCGAACGGGGGGGGGGGGGGGGGGGGGCAGAGTATAAGGGGAGAGGAGAGAGAGGAAGTTAATCATTTTATATTATTTAATTTCTAAAAGTTGACTTTTACATACGACCTCCAAACGAGGCCCACCGCCTGTCGTCCTTAGCGTTTTACTCCTATTCCGTACACAATGGGATATGTATCGTAAGCTGATTCAATCGTTTCGATCAGTTTCCGTTAAAATCAACATATAACTCTATATATTGAATTTGAACGTGCATTTCAATTTACCGGGGCCACATAATAACCCGAAAAATTCCAGAAAAATATTTTATAGCTTCGTATTGACGATACGGTCCTAACAAAACTAATTTCGTAGAATTCTGAGACCATTGGAAAAATGGTCATTTCTCAGTCGATTAAAATCAACTGAAACTGGTCAAACGCGTTTTCCTTTGCCACGCTCACATATTGATTCGAAAAATTGTAAAATTTGGAATCTAGCAATAACTTGACATCACGGACCCAACAAAAGTGGTTTCGTTGAAATCCGAGGTCATTTGCAAAATTTCCATTTTTAAGGGCCTGAATTCCATAGCGATTATTCAGAATTTTCAATCGGACATATCTTTTGATTCCCGCTATGAAATTTCAATTTTTCGGATTCGTTGGAAAGATATTCACAAATAGAACCTAATGTTTTCGATTTCGCTAAAATCCGGATTGTTTTGCACCCGGTACATTCAATTGAAGTTTGAAATCGAATTATCGAACTACTGCGCCATTTTCAATTCTATTTATAATTATATATAAATATTTATATTCTAACGACAACGCGTATAAATATATACGTTCTAAATATATTCAAAATAAATTTTCGTCGATATTATTTAAAATAATCTATTTTAAATATTCAAAATTCGTCGAAGTTGCCAAAACAAAAATTTTAAACTGGCTCAGAATTTCCAAGTTATTACAAACTGAAATTTTTGATAAAAGCAGAGGACTTAATTAAGAATTTAGTGATTACATTGATTATGAGCAAAGATTATTTTACTAATTCTACATAAGCAATTATTATGAGTTATTTATTATAGAACGGAAATTATTATTTATTATTACTTATAAATCATTAATTAGAACAAATTAATTATTAATTATTGAACATGTTAATAATCATTAAAAAATAACACTAAAGTATATCTTAGAAAAATAATATAAATATCTCTTGCAAATCTGTTGGAATTCTGCTGCAAAATAGCTTCAATAAATGTTCGTCGGTATTCTGCCTGGATTTGCAGTGGAAAATAGCGGTAGAATTTTTCTATCGGTAATTTGACGCAATTTGCAACGGTTTAGTGAGGGATGACAGAAGACGACGGGTAATAAATAAAACAAAAAAAATTTGAAAAAATAAAAAAATCCCTTGCAGATCACATGGAAATTCGTTGCAAATTAGCGACGGAAACTTCTGCTTCTAAATATTTGACGCTAAATCAATGTTTTCTTGTGGTGACGGTGAAGCCTCATGTTCCAAGCTCCTCCAAGTGTATTTGAAAAATCGCGACTACTTGACTATTAGTACAATTTTGGGCACCCAAGAGTTTAGGGTAAAACAAAACAAAACAAACTCTGGGACAGTCATGGGACTGGTGTGAATAAACTCCAACTACTTGATTTAACTTTCAAAAATCCTTTCGAAAGAAACGATAATCGTAAGACCGATCCACACATAAATACATATGGTTTTACCTTACGATAACCTAAAATATTCTTTGTATCAAAATTCATCTGATATTATAATAGTGTCTAACTCATATAAATAGCAATATGGTGGAATGCTTGCATTTCACGTTCCACATACATAGTATATAATCAAAAACCACTGGGCGCTTATTGGAGAATGGATTTCCAACTATGACAAGGTATGGGACCACTTCCAGACGGTGTATCTCTAGAGAGGAATACACTAGGGTTCAACAAGAATATCTTGCAACCCGATCACACATGACCGACCACTCATTCTGCTTGGGTGTACTGAATGTATATCACCAACGGTTGTGATCAGCAACTATTACCGAAAGCATACATCGGCGATAGAATAAGAAGCAATTGAATTTTCTCTGGATCAGGTGATAATACATCCAATGGTAATGACCAACATAGCCATGCTGCCTGCTCGATTTCTGTCATTTTCCATTTGATAAGGCTTGAGGTCATGATTACCTTTTCAGATCATCACATCATCATTCACTTTGAATGCCACATCGTCAGATCCATCTAATCACTAATTGCCATCCTCAAAAATACACTGAGTGTTAATCTAAGAGAAGTATGCTTCTCCGCCACCAACTATAGTACATTTGAAGTAATCAAAGTTCGTGACCATTTGGAAATACTCTGTCAGACATCCGTCCATATACGTTGTCCTAGGACTGGACAAACCGAAGGCACAATTTCCATTAATCCATCTTAGACAATTTCTACCTTGGATTAACAGAAGAAGGCCTGGCATTTTACTCCATTTTCAATTATCTTCAAATAATATGATTCGTAGTACTTACGCCTATACGAAGTGGTTTTCGGATAATAAATCCAACCGGTTTCTTCGTATTGACAACGATAACATTTATTGGCCAATACATCGATAGTTGGTTATTTAACTATCGAAGAAGCAAACATTCAACCAAAGATTCTATTTCCAAAAGGAAATACTATTAATTAGCATCAAACAATCACTGAGCCCTTTTTAATTAATATATCATTAATTAAATCATTTCGCAATGTACAACTCAAATATCTTATCGAGATATATTTTCAATGTTTTGGCCACTTATGATATATGGAAAACATTTCAATATTCCACATTCTTTTATTTTCTATACTTAGAAAATACCTTCTATTTATAATTGGAAAACATTTCCAATTATTTATCCATCCCTCAAAATTCATTTCTATACTTAGGAAATATTTGTTATTATATTTCCTAAATCACACTTACTTGGTTTAAAATGGATGTTGTGTAAAAAATCGTTACAACAACTCAAAATACTACCAATTATCCACTTTTAAACGTGTATACGTTTCTCCTTCCAACTTCCCAAGACTTAATTTTATAAACTTCCTTTTTACTTGTAAAATTCCAATATAAGTTTACTCACTTATCAAATTTCATATATAATCAATAAATCGATTTCTTGTTATCAATTTTTCTTAATTTTTTCCTATCTCTTTTAATTTTCGGAAAATTTCGCCAGCGTCTTCTTTGTACGGTTCAATCGGTACAACTACAAGTCGTAATCCTAGGCCATTTCCATTCAAAAAGAAAATTAAAAAGTCAAGCGACTTACCCAATATGCTCATAAAATCTCATATTCAATTAAATACGTATCTTTTTGTCGAGCACATAATTTTTATACTTCCATTAGCTTCATTCCACACCTGTTTAACATATAATCATCCATTCCCAATTTGTCCTAAATCATTCTAATCGTTTTTAACTCAATTTGCTAATTTATTCTCTACTTAGCTCTTTTGCCTAATCCCCTTTTTATTTGGACTTATCATGTTCAAATATATTTTTAATTCGCTTACACACAAGTCCAATTTCATTTCTAAATTGAGTTTCATATTCAACTTCAAATTTTAATTTACAAATCCCATTTACTTAAGAAAAGTCAAGTTCGATCCAAAAATTCCGTTAGTTGATTAATTCCTAACTAATTACCATCATTCCATAATCCATAATCTGATATTTATTTTAAAATCAAGTCATTTAATCCCCTTGAGTTCATATTTATTTTATAACTCAAGTCTAGATTTTTCTAATGGAAATCCGAATTTTATTCACTCAAAATCCTTTTATTTTATTAATTAAATCGCTGTGGTTTATAAACGATTATACCGTTGTTTTTCTGAAAATTTAATTTTGACATAACACAAAATCTAAAAGACGAAATCCATATTTTTCTCTTCCATTAGAAAACTATTATTCAATAGGTCCTGACGATTCTTGTTTCAAAGAATTTCGACTTATATTGAGTTCTATAAACTCAATTGAAGTTCGAAACGTCAAATTACGAACTACTGCACCGCGGCAAGCTCGTTTTAATTAAATTTAAATATAACATTTAAATTTCGTTTATTAATAAATTTCAATCTCCCCTTTTATATTTTAATATAAAATTAAGCCAATTTCTAAATCTAACTTCATATTTCCGATTGTCCTCAATCATCGATTATTTCCTTTCAAATTCATAACTCATATATAAATTCATTTACAACTCAACTTCTATAGTAAATTCCAATTCCCTTGGAAATAAATTATTTTATAACATTCGATATAATCGAATTCTAATCACAAATTCCATGAATATATCTTCATTCAGTTTATATTCCGAATTTTTGAATAAAAGCTATCGTTCCTTTTTCGAACCGATTTCCAATTCCTTGGAACAATAACCATACCTTTATATAAATAAAATAGCATATTCCCCAAACTCCTCTCATTTCTTTTATATCAAAAGTATTGCTATAATTTCATAAAAACCCATTTTATTTCATTAGTTTTGAAAATATTACTATATTTCACAAATCCCTTTTTATTTTCTATAATAAACATATTTCCAATACCATTCTATTTTCATTATTTGAAAATAGCTCAATATACCTAACCAAATGGTATAAGTGTAATCACACTTCATGCTTGGGCCAAACATTGTTAAATTTTACATTGTTCACTTTAAAACCCAATAGTCTAGATTATATGTCAAAATCTTGCAAATAAGTTGCAATAATCCTTTTATGGAAATAATCAATTGATTTAACATCCTTTACCTATTACAAACTAATAATACCATCCCTTGATAATAGTGAAGTCGTTTAAGTCGGGGTATTTTATTTACCTCTCAGACCTTGATCGACAACATTTTTATCTTGATACAGATAAAAGTTCGTAATTCAAAAACCGATATTACTTAAAGTATCTTAAAAAATCTCATCTTCTATCTCATTCAAAATATGGTTTTTAAATGTCATTTCTTACATTTGGAAAATCTATTTCCAAATTATCTGATGAAAATTACTTCATTATATTTATAACATTGTTTATAAATTAACTTCCTTATTTTATATATTAAAACGAGCTTCCATTTTAAAAATCCATTTGAAACTCGATTCCAATTTGGAATATATTTGATTATTATAACATATATAAATATATATAAACATAGGATCTATTTTCATATTTAATTTCAAAATTCTAGTTTCTATTTAATATAATTCTAATATCCTTTCTAAAAATAATTTACTTTTATAAATTCGACACAGTTTAATTCTAATCATAAATCCGTATGGGTTTATTTCAATTCAATTAACATTCTGAACATCAGAATAAATTTCATCGTTTCCTTTTTCGAAACGATTCCCCTTTTCGTTTTCATTCATACTTGAATTTACATTCCCAAATTATCCAAGGATAATTATTTCTCTTCATTTATAAACATCATTTATAAATTTATCCACTTATTTTTATTATTAAAACAAGCTAATATTTCCTAGCCTATTCAAAATTTGATACCTAATTTGGAAAAACAATTTTTTTATTAAATCTCAAAATTTCTTTTTATGATATTTTTAAATATCAATATTTAGGGCAAGTGATATTCAAACATTCGAAACACCCAATAATCAATCACATATTATTTATCACATTATATAACACTATATATGAAAATAAACAATAAAATTGCTGAGGAATCTAGTTGGATCCCTGTAACAACTCAACGATTTTCGACCTTGAAAATCGATATAAAACACCATGTCAACTATTGAAGCATCGGAAATACCAGATCATTAATAGAAAGATGTTAGAGGGTGAGAAATAGAAAGAAAGAAAGTTAGAATAGAAGAAGAAGAAGAAGAAGAACACAAGAGAGTGAATATGAATCCCACAGCGAAATGAATAAAATATATTATATAACATAACTTGGAAATACAAAACTGTATTTATACTTGCACACATTATCAGAGTACATCACAGGTATATCACAGCGGAAATAAACTCTCTCTATATATATAACTCTGAAGCCTCCTGCTTCAAGCTCCTCCAAGTATATGTGAAAAATCCCGACTACTTGACTACTCGTACAAATTCGGGCACCCAAGAGTTTAGGGTAAAACAAAACAAAATAAACTCAGGGTCAGTCATGGGACTGGTGTGAGTAAACTCCAATCACTTGGTTTAACTTTCAAAAATCCTTATAAATGAAATGATAATCGTAAGACCGATCCACATAAATACGGATGGTTTTTACCTTACGACAACCCAAAACATTTCTTAAGATCAATAGGTTTCTGATATTGTAATAATGTCTAAATTAAGTAAATAACAATCTAGTAGAACGCTTGCATCTCACGTTCTACATATATAATATACAAATCAAAAACCGTGGGATCTTATTGGAGAATGGATTTCCCAATATGACAAGGTATGGAACCACCTTCCGATCAGTGTACTCTAGAGGGGAAACACTGGAGTTCAACAAGAACATCTTGCGACTCAGTCACACATGACCGACCATTCATTTCGCTTGAATGTTCCGAATATATTGTCACCTTACGGTTGGTATACCAACATAACTGTTCCCAGGAGATACAGAAATGAAAGAAGTAACAAACATGAATATTCTCTAGATGGTGACAACATACCCTAATTGGGTGCGACCACTTACCCATGTTGCCTGCCCGATTTTTGTCATTTCCCGGTTGATGAGGCTTGAGGTCATAACGTATCTTTTAATAGATCACACCTTTATATACTTTGAATGCCATATCATCATACCCGCAAATCAAAATTTGATTTCCCCAAAAATACCATGGATATAAAGCAAAGAGAAACGAATTTCTCCGCCACCAACATAAATACGTTTGAAGCGATCAACTTACGCGATCTATTAGATATACTCTGTCAGACATTCGTTCATACACGTTATCCTGGGACTGGACAAACCAAAGGCACTATTCTGTAAATCCATCTTAGGCAATTTCTACCTAGGATCGCCAGAACAGCCCTTGCATAAACTCCGTCTTCAATTATCTTCATCATATTTGATTCACAACGCTAATACCTATACGGAGTGGCTTTTAGATAAAAAATCTGATCCCGATCTCTCTGTAATGACGACGAAAAATGGTCAAAAACTTTGATAGCCAGTTGTTTAACTATCAAAGGAGAACATACATACAAACAACGGTCGTATTTCCAAATGGAAATCTTACCGATCAATCATAAATCAACACTGAGCCCCCCCTTTAAATAGATTTATCATCTCATTTCCCAATTTCCTTTAAATATCTTTACCCAAATATTTTTCCAACTCGTTTACTTGGAAAACGTTTCCATATATTCACAACTCCTTATTTCCCGTATTTCTAAAATATGTGTTATTAATATTGGAAAATATTTCATATCTCGTTCACGCATCACTATTCTTTCACATCCATCAGTCCCTAACCGTAAACTAGGAAGAGAATAACTCTCTAAGTATCAACCCCGAGTGCTTAAACCAACATTAGATTGACACTCAAGAAGCCATTCAACATGACTAATCTCCGGTCAGTTTCTAATTTTTCTTAACTCCATTCTTAATTTCTTATCAAATCATTTCTTACGCAACTCTTGGATTCGGCTTACGAATCCACTTCTTTTACATAAAAATATTGATTATAACGATAGCATTATAATCCCTATTTCCAAAATATTTAACTTTAAAATATAACTCTAATTCGTTACTTTGAATGAATAAATAATATTTAATTAATTAATTAAACGATCTTCATCTAAAAAACGGAAAGTAAATATTACTTTCTTGGATTTGATATAATCGGATTTCAACTTATAACTCTCTTACGAATAATATATATTCGATTAATGTTTCGAACCTTGGAATAAACTTACCTTTGAGGTCAACCCAAATTCTCAAATTTCATTTTGGAATTTTGTCACTTTCAGCATTTACCCATTTTCTTTTATCACCATTCCGATTTGCAAATGTTTGTTTCTAAACCATTATTCACTTTAAAATGTGAATCTTATTTCTTTACAGAAATATGGACTCATTTTATTAAATCAAATCTTGGTTTAAATAATAAATACCATTTCAGTTTAAAATTTCATTTATCTTGTTATTTTATAAATTCATATTCTAATTACACTTCATAAACTCTGTTTACAAGTCAATTCCTTGTTAATTATATATTAAGTTTATAACTTTGTGATGACCTTCAAACCCCGTACTAACAGTGGCAAGGGTAATATTTGGAATATAACACATAAATAGATCACAGCAGAACAGAAATAAATAAATACACAAGATAATGTACAATAGAATGTACTGGATAAATAAAACCATCAGAGTTACACAGTATACAGGATCATACTTAGTACAAAATACAGTTCAGCTATACATGTCCACAGTGGAAAACAAACATAATATGTACAATAGGAGCTGAACAGCATAAAAAGATATAAATGGAAGAATTCATCTTCAGCTCCAGCTATCCAGAATCAACCTGCTAAAACCTGAATACAAGGCTGCCCGTGTAGAAATAGGGGCACCCGAGTTTGCAAGTGAAACAAACTACGAGTCAGTCATGGGACTGGTATGAGAAATCTACTTAACACATTTTATAATATAGCCAATCACAGGACCACGCCACTTTCGCGGAACGGGTTTTCTCCATTGGATTGCCAATGCTTTACAACAAGTAAATCTTTTAAACATCGCAATGCTTTTTACAAAAATGAAGCCATTATAAGACTCAGTTCCCATCACACAATGCAACGCAAACCGGAGGATAGAGTTTTTACCTTATAATGGCCAAAATATGCTTGATACGAATAAAACAAAAGCATTTGATATTATTACTAGTGTTTATATGTTTCAAAAACAATTTCAAATCATAAGTATCAATCATAGACGACATGAGCGTCCCATGCCACTATGTCGCCAAATATAGGTTTACAATCAAAACCGCATGGTGTCGTATTTGGAAATTGGATTTCCGTCATGAACCAAGGCAAAAGATAGTCCTTATCGAATTCGAGACTGTCTAGCCCGAGCCTCAGGATCAGAACGCATCAACCCTTGGATCGTCAGGGCCGGTCCATCGATGTGGATTATTATGCCTGAACACTGCGTTTCCCCGCCCTTTGGGGCGTAAATGAGCCAACGAATGACTCCATCGGCTTCACATAGTCACCGATATATCCGAGGCGCCTCGCAACAGCAACAACCACACAGGTGAAAATAATATATATATCAGCCAGTTTAAGCATTGAGACCACCTCTAGCTAGAAGGAAACGCATGCCCTCCCTGATGTCCTCTCCCGTTTCTAGTTCATACCGGGGTGTGAGGCTCGCGAATTCACGTAATACACAAAGCTATGACACACAGGCCGTGCTTTGATCATCCACCACAAGACTTTGCTTTTCAATAGAAGCCTTGATCACTGCATCTTAGCATGCCACACAGGCAATTCACACCATGCAACTGATGGCTATCAATCCCACAGAATGAATTCCAATGTCAGACACACAGTCCATTTGCAAGTCCGTTCTGGGTCTAAACGAAACCAGAGGCACTATATACCTCGCATACCCATCGATCTCCATGTACGTCTGGACGATCACCACTCATTATCCATATTTCGGGATGCCTCCCAATCAGGACATCAGTTATCATCCAATCGAGGTGAAGGTCTCCGGTCTTCAATCACCGTCTTCATCATCGATTTCTCATTGTCGATTCAGTTATTCAGAATGGGATAAACCCGGTCTTTCTGAGCAACTCGCGTATATAATAAATAAGTGCTACACAAACACAACATATGCCTTATTCCAATTCATTAGTCACTAACCGTAAATTAGTAAGAGAACGATTTCCCAAATATTAACCCCGAAGGCCGAAACCAACATCAGATCAGAACCCAGGAAACCATTCGACTTAGCTAACCTTCAGTTAGTTTCTAAATTTCACATTCCATATCGTTTATAATATTTTATAATGATTTATTGCTATTTTTATTTATTTAAAAATAGCCAATTTATTCAAACGACGCTTCGGGCCATAACGCGGCCGTGGCGCTGTTTTTCTTCAGATTTGATTTACACATATCTAAAAATCTAACCGTTGGATCTTCACAAATTTTGTATCATTAGAAAGATCTTTTCAAAACGAATCCAACGGTTTCATTTTTTGGAAAATCCGACGGTCGGATCTCCCAGAACACTCGTTTGAAGTTTCGATTTCAAAATACGAACTACAGCGTCGTTATTCGATTTAATTTAATTATATATTTATATGTATATATATAATCGATTCTGACGCTGTTTTTCTTCAGATTTGAATTAAACATTCCAGACAATCCAACCGTTGGATTTTCACAAAGTGGGTATCGTTGGAAAGATATTTCCAAAGCGAACCCAACGGTTTCGGTTGCGGGAAAATTCGATGGTCGGATCTCCCACACTAATCGTTTGAAATCACAGTTTCAAAACGCGAACTACAACTTCGTTATTCGATTTAATTTATATATATATATATATAATTCATTCGTCTATTTCAAAACCATATTCACTTCATATATTTGATAAAAATGATATTTTTATCTAACAGATACTTATTTCAACACATCACCATTTTTAGCACTTCATATTTACAATAAAAATGTAGATTTTATTGTTCAATCCATATATTCAACACATGAAGGTTTTCGACTTCACACACTCGATAAAAATATAATTTTTATCGTTCTACTCCTTTATTCAATACAGGAGTATTCTCTATAGTTCATATATATAATAAAAATGTGTTTTTTATTGTAAAACAATTTGTTTCAAAACACGAAGGTAAAAATGCTATTTTTAAATGTAAAACAATTTATTTCAAAACACGATTATTTTATATAGTTTATATATAAGGTAAAAATGCTATTTTTAAATGTAAAACAATTTATTTCAAAACACGATTATTTTATATAGTTTATATATAAGGTAAAAATGCTATTTTTAAATGTAAAACAATTTATTTCAGAACACAATTATTTTATATAGTTTATAAAGATGATAAAAATATGATTTTTATTATAAAACAATTTATTTAAAACACGAATACCATTCAACACATGAATTTCTATTCAACGAATGAATTTCTATTCAACACATGAATGTTTTCTATAGTTCGTATATATACAATAAAAAGGTGATTTTTATATTTAAAACAATTATCTAAAACACGAATACCATTCAACACATGAATTTTTATTCAACGAATGAATTTCTATTCAACACACGAATATAGTTTCAACACATGAAAATAATTCTAACACATGAATATTATTCAAAATTTCAGCAGCATAACGGCAGGCTAGTTAAAACCGGGGCCGTCCAAGTACGGCTCCTCGCTCTACCTTAAAGCCTCGCAGCTTTTGACAATGGGGATTTCATGCATCTAGTTCGCACGCAGGCGGCATGTATATTTTTTCTTTCTTTTCCACAAACCAATCCTATGTGGTTTCAACCAAATAATTCTTAACCACAAACGGGTATTTTTCAACCACAATCAATCAGTTTCAACTACAAACAATTCTAATCAACCATTCGCTATCAACCAATTTTCACATCAATCACAACCAGTAAATATCGTCCATGGTTTGTGGATGAGGGGCGTATATATATATATATATATATAAGTAATTTCACTTCTATTTCAACACATATATAATTTTTACAACGCATATATAACTTATACATCGAACGTACAACTTATACAACGCTTATACATGAGGTGTACAACGCTTATATAGCTCATACATCGACTATATAATTTATACATCGTCGTTATCCATATTGTTTATAATTTAGAAATCTCACATTGGGTTCCACTCCACCAAAAATAGCAGAAGGCTCAGAAAAATATGCGGTCTCTTGTAGAATGTAGAAGACGTCCACACGAGTCCACTGTCTCTTGTTTCACTGAATTTCGTCAAGAAACGAAAAAGATATGATTTTTACAGTGAAATCAAAAACCGTAGCGCTTTAAAGTGCTATAATATAGTTTATTTTAAAATCAGCTGTACCTCAGCTGAAAGGTTCGAAACTAGGTTTCGATTTTTCTTCGAATCCGTGTAGTTATTCGTCGATCGACCTTTGTAGTGTCGGAGGGGGAGGAGCGGCGCACCTGCGCCTGGGGGAGTTGGTCAGTTCGACGGCCGGAGGTGGGTGCGGCGGCGGGTTGAACGTCCGAACTTCCCGAGCTCGATTCTCCTTCAATGCTGAACGAAAAAATACAAACTATATATGGATTTGAAGCTCGTCTCGAGCTCTTCAAAATCTTCAACTGGAGGAGGGGCTGATTTTGCTTGTAGGAGGCGCAATCGAGGGAGGAAGGAAAGAGGGTGTTTTCGCCGTGCGTCGAGTTCGATTACAGGGAGAGAGAAATGAACGTTGACCAATGATATTTTTTATATTTATAAATTTTTAAAAATCCAAAAATACCCCTTATCTCATACGAACTCCAATCCAAACCCAACGACTGTCGTCCCTAGCTAAATACCCCCATTCCGAACACAATGGGATATGTTTCGTAGGCCCATTCGACTGTTTCAGTCAGTTTTTCTTCAAATTAAAATATAAAACATTCAATATTTGATTTGAACGTACATTTCAATTTGCCGGGCCCACATACTGATTCTAAAAATTCCCGAAAAATAAATCTAGCTATGTTTTGACGATACGGTCCCAACAAAACTAGTTTCGTCGAATTCTGAGGTCGTTTGCAAAATGGCCCTTTTCTGGTCGATCCAATTTAATAGAAATCGACCAAACACATTTTCCTTTGCCACGCTCACATACTAGCTTCAAAAATTATGAAATTTGAAACCTAGCAATAATTTGACATCCCAGATCCAACAAAAGTGGTTTCGTCGAATTCTGAGGTCGTTTGCAAAATGGCCATTTTCACGGGCTATATAAACTCTATAGCGACCTTTCTGAAAATTCATTTAGCCATAACTTTTGCTTCCCGCTATGAAACTTCGATTTTTCAGATTCGTCAGAAAGGTATTCACTAACAGATTAAAATATTTTTGGTTTCACTTAAATCCGTTTTAATTTGCACATGATACAGTCAGTCAAAGTTTGAATTCAATTTTTGAAACTGCCGCGCTATTTCCAGCCATGTTTATAATTAAAGTTAATTATATTTATTTTCAAACGTCGATTCAAACTCACTTTTCGTCGTTATTATTTAAAATATTTTAAATTCCCTAAAATAGCCAAATTAAAAATATTAAATTGGTTCAGATTTTACGGGTTGTTACAATCTCCCCCACTTAAAACTTTTCGTCCCCGAAAAGGGACAAAGTCGAAAGTGGTTTGATTAATCAACTCTACTTTCCATATGGCTTCCATTGTTCACTTTTCAGTTTCTAAGAATTTTCAAATTCTTCAAAAATTTGGCTAACACCCTAAATTTTTGAAAAATTTCTCCATAACCTCCTTTGTACGGGGAGGGGTTTGGAAATTTATTGGGCCGTATTAGGTACCCAATGAATCCTAATAAGCATACACATATTTATAGTGATATATTCTAGTGTCCACGGGGGAGTGTGTATAGATAATAACTCCAGAGAATAAATTCTCGTCACCCCATAAATAGATTTTGTGCCTTATCAACTAGAGAGACGTGTTTATTATCATCTCTAGACCCGTGTGGGGTTTTTATTAATCTGGCAATTTATCGTTACAATTTTATGTGGTCCTTATCAGTCATCAGTTCAACCTGTAATAAATAGTCATCGCCATACAAGCCTCTCGCTCGTATGGTAAATCTTCAACATCGTCACACAAGCTCCAAATGCTTATGTGGTATATGATGAAGTATGCCGATCTTCAAGAAGTATGCCATGTAGTGTAGTTCAAAATTAATTGTTACTATCCTATGGCGACATTTATTATTACACACAGAATAACCAGCACTCCGCATCCAATGGCATTCACAGGAGTTGATATAATAATAAAATTGCGCATCCAACTTATTAAGGTTTACCTATTTGTCGGGCATGCAAATAAATTCTTTACTCAACCGCTATCCATTTACCTGTTCAAACATATATAATGCACATGTATATATTGCTATCTATTTTTAAATCAGTTCAATACTTGATTTAATTAACTATCATTCTAATAATTTAATTAATCAAATCCACTATCACACAATGCAAACAACAACCAATTTGTTTTTAACTTTTCAAAAATATACTAATCAATTCCTATACTCCTTTAAAATCATTCAGACTATAGAATTAAAAGTTTACATCCATGAAAAGAAAATAACAACAAAGTAGAGAACATAAAGGAAATTCCAAAAAATGGTAAATGTACCTTGCACCAGAGTTGATCAGAGATATCCACCCTGCACTTAGGATAGGCTTTCTTAATGCTTTCCTCTATTTCCCAAGTACAATCTCGCGGATCTCCACTCCATTGCACTTTGACTAAGTGAACCTTTTTGTTCCTCAGCTCTTTGGTTTCTTTGCCAATGATCTTTAGCGGCTCTCTTCTCACAGCCAATTCTGGAGTAATTTCAATATCCTGTTGTGCAGCCTCTTCCACAACCAAGTCTGGGTCATGAACATGCTTTCGAAGTTGAGAAACGTGAAATACATCATGCACTCCAGGCAGCCAATCAGGCAATTGAACCCTATATGCGAGAGTTCTAACCCGTTTAAGGATAGGAAACGGACCAATGAATTTGGGCGCCAATTTCCCTGTTTTACCGAACCGGATAACTCCTCTCATCGGCGATACTTTCAAATATACATAGTCGCCAACAGCAAATGATATCTCTTCTTCTCTTATCAGCATAGCTTTTCTGTCGGCTTTGAGCGGCGAGTAATCGTTTCTTAACGAAATCGACTTTGTCTGCAGCAACACGGATCATATCAGGTCCCAATACAAGTCTATTACCAGGTACAACCCAACAAGCAGGAGATCGGCACGGTCTACCATACAATGCTTCGAATGGTGACATTGTCAGGCTTGCTTGGTAGCTATTGTTGTATGAGAACTCAGGTAAATGTAAATGGTCTTCCCATGATCCACCAAAATCAAGAACACAAGCCCGCAATAAATCTTCTAGTATACGATTCACCCTCTCGGTTTGACCATCTGTTTGAGGATGATAAGCGGTGCTCAAGTTCAGCTTCGTTCCCAGTTCTACTTGAAATGCCTCCCAGAATTTGCTAGTAAATATTGGATCTCTATCACTAACTATACTGATCGGCACTCCATGTAGCCTAACAATTTCCTTGAAGTATATCTACGCCAGACTCTGAGCAGTTCTGTTCGATCTGACAGGTATGAAATGGGCGGTCTTCGTGAAGCGATCTACGATCACCCAAATACTGTCATTTCCTTTCCTGGTTCTGGGCAAACCATCTATGAAGTCCATGGAAATATGTTCCCACTTCCAACCTGGAATGTCCAGCGGTTGCAACAATCCAGCCAGTTTCTGTTGGTCGCTTTTGACTAGTTGGCAAGTAGGGAACCTTCTAACATATATAGAGATGTCTCTTTTCAACGATTTCCACCAGAATGTTCACTTGATATCGTTATACATTTTACTCACACCCGGATGGATACTGAGCTTAGATTTGTGGCATTTATCAAGCACATCTCTTCTGAGTTCAGGAACTTCTGGAACACAAATTCGTCCTTGTAACCTCAGTATCCCTTCGCTATCGAGCTGGAAATCTGAAGCATTGCCTTCACGAATCCGCTGGCTCATTCCTTTAATAAATTTGTCGTCTTTTTGGAGAGCAGATATCTTGTCAATCAAAGAAGTCGCAATAATAAAACCGGCGATCATTACATTCTTTCTACTTAACGCATCGACCATGACATCGGCTTTCCCTGGAGTGTACAGAATCTCAAAATCGTATGCTGCAAGGAACTCTAGCCAACGTTGCTGCCTCAGATTCAAGTCTTTCTGGGTGAACATATACTTTAGCGATTGGTGATCTATAAACAGTTCGAATCTCTCACCCAGAAGATAGTGTCTCCAGATTTTTAAAGCAAATACGATAGCCAACAACTCAAGATCATGAGTGACATAATTCTTTTCATGTAGCTTCAGCTGGCGGCTAGCATAAGCAACAACTTGACCTCTTTGCATTAATACTGCACCAAGGCCTTCTCTAGAGGCATATGTCCAGACTTTTAAGTCTTGATTGCCATCGATTATCGTTAACACTGGAGACGTTGTTAATCTTAACTTTAGCTTCTCAAAAGCCTCCTCACATTCTGGAGTCCACTTGAATTTTGTGTGCTTCTTTGTAAGCTTTGTTAAGTGACTAGATATCTTCGAAAAATCTTTAATGAACTTCCGGTAATAACTAACCAATCCAAGAAAACTTCGGACTTCTGTGGGAGTGCTAGGCTGTTTCCAATTATGAATAGCTGTGATTTTACTTGGATCCACAGCAATTCCCTCTTTTGACACGACGTGGGCAAGAAACTTCACTTCATCTTGCCAGAATATACATTTGGACAGTTTGGCTTTTAAAACATTCCTTCTTAGAATTTCTAGAACTTGCTCCAAATGTTTTTCATGTTCGGACTTTGACTTAGAGAAGACTAAAATATCATCAATAAAAACCAGAACAAACTTATTCAAGACTCCTCTGAACACTCGATTCATCAAATCGACGAAGTAAGCTGGAGCGTTACATAAGCCGAACGACATTACTAACCACTCATAGATCTGGACCTTTGAATGCTGTTAAAGGAACACACTCTTCGGCAATACGAAGCTGATGGAATCCTTTAGCTAGGTCCATTCTTGAAAATACTTGTGCTCCATTCAGACGATCCAATAAATCATCAATTCGCGGCAATGGATATTTATTCTTTATTGTCTACTTATTTAAGTCACGATAATCCACACATAGTCGAAGAGTACCGTCTGACTTTGGGACAAACACCACTGCTGCTCCCCAATCCGAGAAACTAGGCCTGATCAGAGCCTTCCATACCAGCTGTCGAGTTTGATTATCTAGTTCTTCTTTCTCCTTTAGAGTCATTCTATGAATAGCGTGCACTACTGGCCTTGCGTTTGGAATTAAAGCGATCTTGAAATCAATTTCTCTCTGCGGAGGTAAGCTGACAACTTCTTCGAACACATCTGCATAATTATTTACGACAGGAATATCTTTGATGAGGTCTGGAATATTCTCTGTGACTACAGGGATATTTTCTATTTGAGTAGGAGAAACATCTAGAGCTGACCAAAAGTCTTTTCTATTTGAATCCGGGCCCTCACATGGTATGGTGATATAATTCCCTGATTTAATCTTTGCCCTAACAACTCTCTCGGCACATCTAACCTCTGCTTCATATTTGGTTAACCAATCCAATCCCAAAATAAGATCGAATTCAGTAAAATTCATGACGATAGAGATGGTAGGGAACTTATAACAGGAAAAAGAGACAGGCACCGCACAAATCCAGCTAAGATCGAGAGAACCCCCAACCGGATTATGGACATTGATGGGTGCTTTGAGCTTTCTCAATTTCAAATCCAACTTATTAACTGCATTCTTGGCAATAAAGCTTCGTGACGCGCCTGTATCAAACAGTACTTTAACTGGAATGTTTTTGACAGTAAGCGTGCTTTCCAAAACATCAGACCTTCCCTGACTAGCTGAGGGTGCTGAAGTTTCTGCCACTTCATTCACTTGTACCATTTCAGGCTTCTTTAAGAGCCAGCAATCCTTTGCAAGATGACCAGTCCGATGGCATTTACTGCAATCTCTTTTCTCTTGAAAATTCTTCTTGGATTTAGATCCACTCGTCTTCTGCATTTTCAAAGACTTTCATTTCCTGGACAGATGACCCTTTTGATTGCAGTTAAGGCATATGGTAGTCATTACTGGTTCTTTTTCAGATTTAACCTTTTCCCGATTGAATCTAGGCTTCTTTCTGAACTCAGACTTCGTACTGGCCCCAGGTTGTGCATTTGCCTCTGGGCTATCAGTTCCGAATTTCCTTTTGCTGCTAGAACTGACTTCCTCTTCGTCTCGCAACATACCTTTCCTGTCGAGATCCTCATACTGGTAAGCCATGTATATCATTTCAGAAAAAGGAAGCTTCACATGCCCCATTACACTATTCTGGTATTTTCTTTGCAGGCCATGAATAAACCTCAGATTCTTCCTCTTTGGATCTTGAATTAGATGCTGGGCAAAATGAGAAAGTTCATTGAATTTCTTATGATATTATGGAATCGTCATATCTCCTTGTATCAGATAAGAGAATTCATCACACAACCGCTCAGTTGCTTCAGGAGGAGTAAATCTTTCCAAGAAAATCACTTTGAATCTATCTCAGGTGATATCACCTTCTGGGTTATCCTTAATAATCGAATCCCACCAGAACAAGGCTTCGTCTTTGAGTGCCCAAGATGCCAATAATCTTTTCTGGTCATCTCTCATCTTTAAACCGTCAAAGATTTTCTCAGCAAAACGAATCCAAGCTTGTGTTTTCATAATAGATTCTTCGCCCAAGAATGGTATTCCACCCAGATTTTTATATTTCATAAATAGAGCTTCTATATCCGGGTCAGTATTACTTCTTTTATTTCTGGCACTCATTTTCTAGTACGTCTGCAAATGGCAGACAAAGTGTCAGGTCAACAGAAAGGATATTTCAAACATAGAGACATATACTTTATATGTAAATGTATCTATCAAGGTGTTATTTCATTCTGCTATACTCATACTAGGATATTACTGATCCTATCTGTAATGAGTTATTCGTCCTAGATCACTACTGGTTCTATTTCTGACGAGTTCGTTAATATGTTATATTCCAGCACTAAGCTTAACCAAAGCTCTGATACCACATGTGACGACCCCCAAACCCCGTACTGATGGTGGCAAGGGTAATCCTTGGAATATAACACATAAATAGATAACAACAGAACAGAAATAATTAAATACACCAGATAATGTACAACAGAATGTACTGGATAAATATAAACATCATAGCTACACAGTATACAGGATCATACTTAGTACAAAATACAGTTCAGCTATACATAAATGTCCACAATGGAAAACAAACATAATATGTACAATAGGAGATGAACAGCATAAAAAGATATAAATGGAAGAATCCATCTTCAGCTCCAGCTATCCAGAATCAGCCTGCTAAAACCTGAATACAAGGCTGCCCGTGTAGAAATAGGGGCACCCGAGTTTGCAAGTGAAACAAACTACGAGTCAGTCATGGGACTGGTATGAGAAATCTACTTAACACATTTTATAATATGGCCAATCACAGGACCACGCCACTTTCGCGGAACGGGTTTTCTCCATTGGATTGCCAGTGCTTTATAACAAGTAAATCTTTTAAACATCGCAATGCTTTTTACAAAAAATGAAGCCATTATAAGACTCAGTTCCCATCACACAATGCAACGCAAACCGGAGGATAGAGTTTTTACCTTATAATGGCCAAAATATGCTTGATACAAATAAAACAAAAGAATTTGATATTATTACTAGTGTTTATATGTTTCAAAAACAATTTCAAATCATAAGTATCAATCATAGACGACATGAGCGTCCCATGCCACTATGTCGCCAAATATAGGTTTACAATCAAAACCGCATGGTGTCGTATTTGGAAATTGGATTTCCGTCATGAACCAAGGAAAAAGGTAGTCCTTACCGAATTCGAGACTGTCTAGCCCGAGCCTCAGGATCAGAACGCATCAACCCTTGGATCGTCAGGGCCGGTCCACCGATGTGGATTATTATGCCTGAACACTGCGTTTCCCCGCCCTTTGGGGCGTAAATGAGCCAACGAATGACTCCATCGGCTTCACATAGTCACCGATATATCCGAGGCGCCTCGCAACAGCAACAACCACACAGGTGAAAATAATATATATGTCAGCCAGTTTAAGCACTGACACCACCTCTAGCTAGAAGGAAACGCATGCCCTCCCTGATGTCCTCTCCCGTTTCTGGTTCATACCGGGGTGTGAGGCTCGCGAATTCACGTTATACACAAAGCTATGCCACACAGGCCGTGCTTTGATCATCCACCACAAGACTTTGCTTTTCAACAGAAGCCTTGATCACTGCATCTTAGCTTGCCACACAGGCAATTCACACCATGCAACTGATGGCTATCAATCCCACATAATGAATTCCAATGTCAGACGCACAGTCCATTTGCAAGTCTGTTCTGGGTCTGAACGAAACCGGAGGCACTATATACCTTGCATACCCATCGATCTCCACGTACATCTGGACGATCACCACTCATTATCCATATTTCGGGATGCCTCCCAATCAGGACATCAGTTATCATCCAACCGAGGTGAAGGTCTCCGGTCTTCAATCACCGTCTTCATCATCGATTTCTCATCGTCGATTCAGTTATTCAGAATGGGATAAACCCGGCCTTTCTGAGCAACTCGCGTATATAATAAACAAGTGCTACACAAACACAACATATGCTTTATTCCAATTCATTAGTCACTAACCGTAAATTAGTAAGATAACGATTTCCCAAATATTAACCCCGAAGGCCGAAACCAACATCAGATCAAAACCCAGGAAACCATTCGACTTAGCTAACCTTCAGTTAGTTTCTAAATTTCACATTCCATATCGTATATAATATTTTATAACGATTTATCGCTATTTTTATTTATTTAAAAATAGCCAATTTATTCAAACGACGCTTCGGGCAAAAATGCGGCCGTGGCGCTGTTTTTCTTTAGATTTGATTTACACATATCTGAAAATCTAACCGTTGGATCTTCACAAATTTTATATCATTAGAAAGATCTTATCAAAACGAATCCTACAGTTTCAGTTTTGGGAAAATCCGACGGTCGGATCTCCCGGTACACTCGTTTGAAGTTTCGATTTCAAAATATGAACTGCAGCGTCATTATTCGATTTAATTTAATTATATATATATATATATATAATTGATTCTGACGCTGTTTTTCTTCAGATTAGATTCAAACATTCTAAACAATCCAACCGTTGGATTTTCACAAAGTGGGTATCGTTGGAAAGATATTTCCAAAGCGAACCCAACGGTTTCGGGAAAATCCGATGGTCGGATCTCCCGCACTAATCGTTTGAAATCACGGTTTCAAAACGCGAACTACAGCTTCGTTATTTGATTTAATTTATATATATATATATATAATTCATTCGTCGATTTCAAAACCATATTCACTTCATATATTTGATAAAAATGATATTTTTATCTAACAGATATTTATTTCAACACATCACCATTTTTAGCACTTCATATTTACAATAAAAATGTAGATTTTATTGTTCAATCCATATATTCAGCACATGAATGTTTTCGACTTCACACACTCGATAAAAATATAATTTTTATCGTTCTACTCCTTTATTCAACACAGGAGTATTCTCTATAGTTCATATATATAATAAAAATGTGATTTTTATTGTAAAACAATTTATTTCAAAACACGATTATTTTATATATTTTATATATAAGGTAAAATTGCTATTTTTAAATGTAAAACAATTTATTTCAAAACACGATTATTTTATATAGTTTATATATAAGGTAAAAATGCTATTTTTAAATGTAAAACAATTTATTTCAAAACACGATTATTTTATATAATTTATATATAAGGTAAAAATGCTAATTTTAAATGTAAAACAATTTATTTCAAAACACGATTATTTTATATAGTTTATAAAGATGATAAAAATATGATTTTTATTATAAAACAATTTATTTAAAACACGAATACCATTCAACACATGAATTTCTATTCAACGAATGAATTTCTATTCAACACATGAATGTTTTCTATAGTTCGTATATATACAATAAAAAGGTGATTTTTATATTTAAAACAATTATCTAAAACACGAATACCATTCAACACATGAATTTCTATTCAACGAATGAATTTCTATTCAACACACGAATATAGTTTCAACACATGAAAATAATTCTAACACAGGAATATTATTCAAAATTTCGGCAGCATAACGGCAGGGTAGTTAAAACGGGGGCCGTCCCTAGTACGGCTCCTCGCTCTACCTTAAAGCCTCGCAGCTTTTGACAATGGGGATTTCATGCATCTAATTCGCACGCAGGCGGCATGTATATTTTTTCTTTCTTTTCCATAAACCAATCCTATGTGGTTTCAACCAAATAATTCTCAACCACAAACGGGTATTTTTCAACCACAATCAATCAGTTTCAACCGCAAACAATTCTAATCAATCATTCGCTATCAACCAATTTTCACATCAATCACAACCAATAAATATCGTCCATGGTTTGTGGACGAGGGGCGTATATATATATATATATATATATATATATATATATATATATATATTTATATAAGTAATTTCACTTCTATTTCAACACATATATAATTTTTACAATGCATATATAACTTATACATCGAACGTACAACTTATACAACGCTTATATATGAGGTGTACAACGCTTATATAACGCATACATCGACTATATAATTTATACATCGTCGTTTTCCATATCGTTTATAATTTAGAAATCTCACATTGGGTTCCACTCCACCAAAAAATAGCAGAAGGCTCAGAAAAATATGCGGTCTCTTCTAGAATGTAGAAGACGTCCACATGAGTCCACTGTCTCTTGTTTCACTGAATTTCGTCAAGAAACGAAAAAGATATGATTTTTACAGTGAAATCAAAAACCGTAGCGCTTTAAAGTGCTATAATATAGTTTATTTTAAAATCAGCCGTACCTCAGCTGAAAGGTTCGAAACTAGGTTTCGATTTTTCTTCGAATGCGTGTAGCTATTCGTCGATCGGCCTTTGCAGTGTCGGAGGGGGAGGAGCGGCGCACCTGCGCCTGGGGGAGTTGGTAAGTTCGACGGCCGGAGGTGGGTGCGGCGGCGGGTTGAATGTCCGAACTTCCCGAGCTCGATTCTCCTTGAATGCTGAACGAAAAAATACAAACTATATATGGATTTGAAGCTCATCTCGAGCTCTTCAAAATCTTCAACTGGAGGAGGGGCTGATTTTGCTTATAGGAGGCGCAATCGAGGGAGGAAGGAAAGAGGGTGTTTCCGCCGTGCATCGAGTTCGATTACAGGGAGAGAGAAATGAACGTTGACCAATGATATTTTTTATATTTATAAATTTTTAAAAGTCCAAAAATACCCCTTATCTCATACAAACTCCAATCCAAACCCAACGACTATCGTCCCTAGCTAAATACCCCCATTTCGAACACAATGGGATATGTTTCGTAGGCCCATTCGACTGTTTCAGTCAGTTTTTCTTCAAATTAAAATATAATACATTCAATACTTGATGTGAACATACATTTCAATTTGTCGGGCCACATACTGATTCTACAAATTCCCGAAAAATAAATCTAGCTATGTTTTGACGATACGGTCCTAACAAAGTTAGTTTCGTCGAATTCTGAGGTCGTTTGCAAAATAGCCCGTTTCTGGTCGATCCAATTTAAAAGAAATCGACCAAACACATTTTCCTTTGCCACGCTCACATACTAGCTTCAAAAATTATGAAATTTGAAACCTAGCAATAATTTGACATCCCGGATCCAACAAAAGTGGTTTCGTCGAATTCTGAGGTCGTTTGCAAAATGGCCATTGGGCTATATAAACTCTGTAGTGACCTTTCTGAAAATTCATTTAGCCATAACTTTTGCTTCCCGCTATGAAACTTCGATTCTTCAGATTCTTTAGAAAGGTATTCACTAACAGATTTAAATATTTTTGATTTCACTTAAATCCGTTTTAATTTGCACCCGGTACAGTTAGTCAAAGTTTGAATTCAATTTTTGAAACTTCCGCGCTATTTCCAGCCATGTTTATAATTAAAGTTAATTATATTTATTTTCAAACGTCAATTCAAACTCACTTTTCGTCGTTATTATTTAAAATATTTATTTTAAATATTTTAAATTCCCTAAAATAGCCAAATTAAAATTTGTAAATTGGTTCAGATTTTACGGGTTGTTACAAACTTCATTTTGATTACATATCCTATTATAAATTATTGGATTTAAACCAAATATTAACTATGTGGTCAAATTCTAAATTATATAATATATAGTTTAAAAATAAATTATCTTTAAATTATTCGACATAGTCGAACTCTAATTATAAATACTTATTGATTTATTTAATTCTTCACATTTCAAACATCAATAAATTCCATCGTTTCCTTTTGAAACAATTCCCAATTCCCATTTTAGTTGATTCCTTAATTTATATTTCCAATTTATTTAATAACAATTATTCCCCATTTATATATCTTGTTTTTAAACCAAACTATTTGTTTTATATAATTAAACAAGTTATTATATTTTAACCAATCGAAATTCAATCTCTATTTAAAAAAACATAAATTCCCTTTTTAAAATCCCAATTTCTTTTCCAACATATTCAAATATATTTTACGGTGTTTTAATACCAATTATTTCGGGTCAATGTTGTTTAAACATCCCAACCACACAATAATCAACCACATGTTATTTGTCACATCATATAATGCAATATACGAAAAACAATAATAAAACTATTGAGCAATCCAGTTGGACCCTCCAATCTGTTTCCCTGAACCCACAGACGTTAATCAATATGAAAGATAACAATTTCATATCAATATGAGATAATATAAGAAATAGAATCAATATTTAACCAAGGTTGTATATATATAACGGTATCTATAATTTCAGCCAATTTATAAAAAATTCACCCAAACAACCATCTCACAACATTCAATCATCATTTATAAATATTAAATAATGTTTATAAAATTATAAAATTTGACAGAGTTTGTGAGTTTTACTCACCTTGGTCGTTAATTGTTGGAAAACGATTAACGTCAGTTGATTCGAATTAGACGTTTAATCTTGCCATAAATTTAACTGAGCTTTGATTGGCTCCAAACCAGATCCAGTACTTAGCCTGCGTTCATATGAACCCGTATCGACAGACGACATTCAATTTTGTTCACATACACAATTGATATGAACATTGCAAATTTTAATTAAAAATGAAAGTTAGTTTAATTGTTTTATTCGTCGGTACGTATCTAATGCCAAAATCCGCAATTCTACAAGATTCCATATACTACTACAAACGTATTTAAGGTTTAAACAATTTTAACTAAACTAATTTAAATAAAATTTCCAAGTGAGACAGTGAAACAGCCCACCTCCGTTAAGGTCACTCACAAAGGGAATGTCTTAACTTCAGTGGAGCATTACAGGTAAATGATACAGATAATTTACAAGACAGACATAAAAACAGCGGAAAAACTAAATTTATTTCATAAGCATGTGGTTTAGTCAAAACATTACAACAACTGTCTTAAACCAACTCCCAAATCATTACAACAAAATCTCTGTCTTGATTAAAACATAAAGAAGCATAAAATAACAATAAGGCAGCATAAATCCCCAATAAGAGCGTATCCAAAGCCATAGCCCAAGGAAAGAGAATCCAAGCAATACATCTACTCTCTTCAAGCTGGAAATGGTCCGAACTAAGCTGAAGTATTCCCTCCCTACAAACCTGGGAGGGAGAAACGGAAGAAAAGAAGATGAAAGAAAAATGGGTCAGACATAAGTTTGGTAAGTCCAGTGATTTTTCAGCATGAGAACAAGAAAAATGTTCATGACATGAATAAACTGAAAATAGGACAATACCGGAATAACAAGATAACATTAGACAAGGTAAGGCAGGTTAAACTGAGTATGCTATCGCACTCATTCCTATTTCTCTGCACCTACTAACTATTGTTTCAACCAACCTCACGTGTTCATAACAAAGTGATCCCCTTTATCGATCGGCTCCTACTCGTATACGTTTACCACTTGTGTCATTCGGCCCCGCTTGAGTGTAGATACCTATGCTGGTCCCACCATGGGGTGTATCAAATCCTATAGTGGCATCCCTACATAATTCAAGATGCACAGTGTATAATTACTGATGCCCAGTGCCTGCTTTTTCCACTCCGGGGTATGTGCATGCCCGCACTCTGTCGGAACCTACACTGACGCACCACCCGCCGTTGTTTTGACCGCTTATAATCAGCCAAGTAATCGTGCCCCACCCTACCTAGTTCAGGGTACCATGATACATCTATGTGGGTTACTGCTGAAATGGGTCCCCGTTACTAGGGTTTCCTAATCAACATGTTAAAATGGTTAAGTGTTCTCAAATTAACCTAACCCCACCCATCAGTTTAGTTAACATGTTGTATTGGTTAAGTGTTGCCTTAATTAACTTTACCCTACCATTCCTGTCTTAGCTTTAATTCATTCATTAAAGCACCAACCACTCACATTAGATATGTATTGTTGTGGTCACTGGATGTGCCGGTCGGTTCCGGGCAGTCTTACACCGCAACTCAATCTAACCTCGGGTTCTTTTGGGCTTAATGCACTAACCTCTCACATTAGATCTATATTGTTACGGTTGCTAGATGTGTCGGGCGGTTCCGGGCAGTCTTACACCGTAACTCAATCTAACCTCGGGTTAGGCATATTCGTCTTTTACTTAATTTACATATTTACCCTTCATGTTTTTATGTAAATTGTCCACAATTATTGTCATTCAAGTCATGCCCCGTTTACCCTCTAAATCATGTTCATAATTTTTAGGTATATAAATTATACCAATTCATGCTACTAATCATTTACATGATTATGAGCCAAATTATGCCAATAATATGCAATTTAATGTTTTTCCCAACGTTACCCCCGTTATACGCTTGCATAATTCACATAGAATGTTAGGCTCGCAGCTTAGCCTAACTCATAAACAAAAAGGAAACGAAAGGAGCATGTACCATTCTAACAACATAAAATAATATGGATCTAACTAAACATGTGTCATATAAATTTGGCATAGAACAATGAACTTGCATTTTAGATCCAATTAACATGAAACTTAGGCATATGAACGGAAACTTGCATAGAATTACACAAATCCAATTAGGCATGTTAATGTGAACTTGCATTTGAGTTGGATCAAATTAACATAGATCTAAACATATGAGAATGTAGATCTAAACATATACGTGTATATGACTTAGCCTAAAAACTTACATGTAACATATCATGAAAGAATCACCACTTATATACAACATGATAGGTTCGCCAAATTAATATTCAACATGATAGGTTCATTACCAATTTTAACATACAACATGATAAGTCCAATAAACCACAATAGTCTCATAGGCATATATGATAGAATTGTCACAAGAATAGACATGAATCAGCATCACCATTATCTTACAACTAGGCACAATTCTAGTTTCACTTCATTACAAATCATGACTTTTATTTGTTCACATTTAAAGAATAACTGAACTTACAAACAAAAGAAAAATCTTGTTCTCTGGGATCTGTTTTCTGAAACTGAAAAGCTATCCCTTGACGAAGACAATCGATTCTCTAATTTAGATTTGATTCGTAGCTTCTAACTTGCTTTCTAGTTTGCTTCCTAATTGGAGAAGAATGGTGGCTATGCTAGGTTGACCATGGACAACATGACGGCTCCTTGGAATGAAATTGTGTGGTTTAGGGTTGAGGGTTAGGGTTGTTTATATAGAAGTTTAGATTTTTGTGAGCCGTTAGATCAACCTGGGAGCAATCAGAACCATCCAAACCAGATAGAGCTATCCAGAAACCGCCACCTATGCCCTAGTGACTCAGCAACAAGTCAGAAATCGTCACTGTTCGGATCTAAATACAGGAGTCGACCCCTACAGGGGGGTCGACACCTATGTCGACTCCCCTATAGGGGGGTCGACACCTATGTCGACTACCCCCGGGGGGGGGGGGGGGTCGACCCCTGAGCGGGAATTTTCCCGCTCAGCCTCTTTCGCCTAAATTTGAAATTCGAACTGCTTTTTTGATTTAATTATTATTTATATTTAATTTCTGATTTAACATGAAATCTTCTGAACTCCATAACTTCCTCATACGGAGTCTGATTCACGCAAACTCGGACTCTATCTCAAGCAGAATTCCGAGACGACCGCAATGGCATAGCCTGTTTCCCTTAATTCTCACTTTTAAAATTAATTATTCTTTAATTCGTTACTTTAATAAACATAGGAAATACAGGGTGTTACATTCTCTCCTCCGTAAAGGATTTCGTCCCCGAAATATTCAAGTCAAGAAGAATGTATATCCTACCATCCAATCGTCCATCTACTCAACCATCAAACACAGACATCCATTGTCCTTAAAAAAGGATTTCTAATGCTTTCATGAATGTATGCATAGTGTGTGTATATGTCCTTGTCTAATGCAAAATCAGGCGGTCTACTGATTCAGTTGACCTCCTTAATGCAAATTATGTCAGTGCCATGAGTCCATTATGTATGCAATTATTCATAATCATACTTTCTACATGAGTGCACAATCATTCATACAAATGTAATGTCCATATGATAACACATCAAGTTTCAATCCATATACAAATACATATATGCATATGCAACACGAAAGTGACAGAGCCGATCTAACACCTAATGTGTGTGTATATGCATCCACGAGCAACCACTAGCAACCACTTGCAACCATCAATCATAACATGTTTCAAATACATGTTAACATCCATTGGTTTCTACCTAAGGATAAAGAATAGGACCGAGGAGATATACTTAAAAAGGTAGATACAAGCATAAATAAACTTATTGGAAAAGAGATCAAGGATGTACCCTCAAAAAGAAAAGGGTAGGCTGCGCATATCTTATCCTCAGTCTCCCAAGTCGCGTCTTCCTCAGCGTCACTCCATTGAACTTTAACAAGCTTGACTTCACGGTTGCGTAGCTTTTTGACTTCTGTACCCAAGATACGAGTTGGAACTCTTCTCACATTCTCTTCTCGTTCCACTTCTACTGCCCCTAGTATGCTTGGCTCCACAACTTCCGCAGACTCCTGTAAGCACTTTCGTAGTTGAGAAACATGAAAAACATTATGAACTCCAGCCAGTCTTTCGGGTAGCTCTACTCTGTAAGCCATCGTCCCAATCCTTTCAATGATAGCAAATGGTCCTACAAATCTTGGTGCCAACTTTCCAACGGACCCAAAGCGAATGACATTCCTCAAAGGAGATACTTTAAGGAACACCCTATCTCCAACCTCAAACTCAAGGTCGGACCTTCTTTTTTCTGCGTAGGACTTCTGTCTATCTTGGGCAGTTTTCATTCGTCTTCGTATCAAGTCCACTTTTTCTGAAGTTTCTCTGATCATGTTTGGCCCAAGTATGAGCTTGTCTGAAGACTCCCACCAACAAGTTGGTGATCGGCATGGTCTTCCATATCAAGCTTCGAAGGGTGCCATGCCTATGGTGGCTTGGTAGCTATTGTTGTAAGCGAATTCCACCAAAGGAAGATGATCATCCCATGTTCCTCCAAAGTCAAGAATGCACAATCTCAAGAGGTCTTCTAATACTCTGTTCACCTTTTTCGTCTGACCATCGGTTTGGGCGTGATAGGCCGTGCTTAAGCATAGCTGTGTGGCTACAGCCTCTTGCAAACTCCTCTTAAACTCGCTTGTAAAGATAGGATCTCGCTCACTCACTATGCTGGAGGGTATCCCATGGATTCGAACTATATCTTTAAGATAAATGGATGCTAAAGACGAAGCAGTCCTTCTACTCTTAACAGGTATAAAGTGAGCGCTTTTAGTGAGTGTAACAACCCACATTCTACGCATCTAGGATCGTAGAATATTTATTTATTTTTCTAGGTAAGTCGTATGGTCGTGTACTTTTGGGAAACGACTAGTGGGGTCATTTCCCATGTTCATGATTTTTGCCAATTTTTAAATGACCGTTTTGCCCCTAGTTGATCTTGTTCCGTCCATAACTTTTGACTGGAAAGGAATTTTGACCTGAAACCACTTCCATTAGCTCCGGATGATGGTTTCTCTTTCCGTAGAGTGGTCATAATAGCCAAACGGACTTACCGTTTGGGAGATATGACTAAATTAAGTTTTAAAGGGTTATTTTCAGCTAATTGGGCTTAACCGGGTAATTAGCAGCTAGGCCCAAAGGGGAATTTCGGGATTAGTGGTACTTAGGGGCTGCTAGGGTTATGATTTCGGTTTTTACTTCATTTTCCAGCCGCCTAAGACATTCCTTCAAGCATAGCCATGGCCTTCACCTTCTAATTTCACTCCAAATCACCTCTAATCACTTTCTAATCAAAGATTAAGCAAAACTACATCAAACCAAAGGGGATTAGCACCAAATCAGAGAGAGAGTTGCTGGAACACATAGAGATTGGATCTATATCAGAGGAGTTTCAGTTCTGAAAGTTTAATTGTGCCAAAGGTGAGTGATTTGCTTAGTTTTTTCACTAATTACGGCTAATTAGGGTAATTAGCGAAGATTAGCGAAATTATGGCTCAGAAAAATCTAGAAAAATTCCCAAAATTCTAAAACATCATTTTATGCCTCTGATATGAATTTGGGTTAATTTGGACTAATTTTGTTAATCCCGGAATTTAGGGGATTAAGGGGTGATTAGTGTTAATTAGCGAAATTAAGCGTGATAAAATTCTGGAAAAATATTCAGAAATTCATAAATATTGTTTTAGACCTCTGTTAGAAAATTTGGCTAATTTGGTTAAATTTTACTAATCCTATCATTAGTTGTTCTTAAACATGCTTAAGGGGAAAATATGGATTTTTGGGTATGTTTGATCCGTTTTAACCTATCATATTGTTGTTTTGGTGTTTGTGGTTGATTATGCATGTTGCTATGACTGTATGAAATGCTTTGTGATTGATTTCAATAGTTAGAATGGTCGAAAACATCGTCGAATGGCGTAAACACTTACTGGAACAGTCTCAGAAAACAGTGCAGGGTTCGGATCGGATCGGACATAGGGCTCGGATCGGATATGTTGAACTGAGCAAAGAATCCGATCGGATCGGAACCCAACACTTGGGGGAAAATGGCAAAAAGGAAGGCCACGCTAGCTGAACTGGGATCGGATCGGATCGAGGAGGACAGATCGGATCGAGGAGGACGGATCGGATCGAGGAGGACGAATCAGATCGAGGAGGACGGATCAGAGTGAAGGCATGAGGATGGATCGGATAGGAGCATGTGAAGGACGAGGGCACGGATCGGAACGGAGGCACGAGCTGGAGGGGAGATGACACCCGACCCGACCCGAGGTAAAGCACCCGAACCGAACCGATGGAGGACAACCGACCCGAACCGCACCAGGAGAAGACCCGACCCGAACAGATGAAGGACACCCGACCCGAACCGATGGCTTGAGAAGGAACCCGACCCGACCCAGTATTGACTAATAACCCGAGATGCAAAGGTAGTCCAATATGGGAAGTTAGAGCTTAGGATCCAGTTGGGAACCAATGAGTTCACTTCATAGTTGGGCTTTGCTGCGGGACGTGTGCTAAGGAGTTGTCGGTATTCATAACTTTGGATCACCACTGAGAGATGGATAGTGGGCTTGTAGTGATAGTTACACGGGATTGGATTCCGCCATGGCCCAAAGTATTAGGTGACCAAAGTAGTGGATATCGTATGCTTTACGCACTGAGTGAGGGATGTGAGGATGATTGCTATGCTTGATTGTTTGACATCACTATGACATGCACACCCCCACCCCCGTTATCTTTACACCATTTGAAAGGGCACCTTAGAGTGTTGTACAGTATGTAGTGCTAACTCTTTGGTTGCAGGTCCAGGTTCAGGTATGATTGGATTATACCTGTTATTATTCTGTTTAGATGCTTATCGCTCATACCAGACTTTATGTCTGACCCAGAGTTTTATGTATCTTCTTATTACTCTGGGTGCTCACACGAGCAGACTAGAGACAGGTTAGGTGGATGCACGGGTAGCTGTACTGGAGACGAGAAAGAGGCTTCCACGTATGATATTTATGTATTATCTCCCTATGTTATCGATGGTCACTGCTTGGGCATTAGTAGTGTACCTTTTCCTTTCTTTTATTTAGAGACAGTATTTTTGAAGTTGTAATAAGGATGTTGGATCATAAGCTGTATTTTGGATTTCCGCTGCCATGTTAGACATGATTTAGTTTTTCAGCTTATGCACTGTCTCGCCTGTTTTATGTCAAAGTTATGTGATTATTATATTTTATTCCATGCGCTGTGAGACATTCTACAGGTTCTGTGTTAGTTCTTCACCTTCTTTCTTTCCTTCCGACGACCGTTCCGTGCTAGTTAGACATGTGTACAACGCACTTTCGGAGGAAATGTCGGCTAGTATAGGGCGGGTCGTTACATTTGGTATCAGAGCTCTAGGTTGCGTAGTTAACCTGGGGAAAGTCATCAGGGAGAGATATTATACGTATATGAGAGTGCGTATTTGTGATTATTTTGATTTTTCAAAACTGGTTTTCAAAGCTATATAGATATATATATACTATTAGTATATCTAAGGATGAAGTCACACTGCACTGACACCACAAAGAAGATAGTTAATCGTTTTCTCTGTACAGATTGAACGATGAGCTGATACGTGAGGGGTACTGGTAGAGGAGCCAATAATGGGAATGCTGCTGAGATGAGGACGACGTTTACTGACCTCATGAGAGAGATGCTTAGGGATGTTCAGAGGGCAGCTCCTAATGTTGCTAACGGTGGTGGTGCAGCAGTGCAGGCGCCTAGGGCCGATTTCTCCAAGCTTAACAAGGATTATACTAGTCTTGGTGGGAAGCCGTTCCACGGAACGGAGTCGGCTACGGTTGTTCAGGATTGGTTGGATAGATGTGAGCGTATCTTCGAAGACTTGGGTATTGAAGATGCCATGAAGAGGAAGCTAGCATCCCGTCAGCTTCAAGGACGAGCAATGAATTGGTGGAATGCTATTAAGGCAGCAACTCCAGAGGATCAGATTACATGGGATCAGTTTAAGGCTCGTTTTTGCGATAAGTTTATACCAGCTGCTCAGAAGTCAGAATTATTTAGAAAGTTTCTGGAGCTTAAGCAGAACGGAAGGGCAGTTTCAGAGTATGTTGCTGAGTTCGATACTTTATCGAAATATGGGTTATCTCTTATCGACACTGCCGAGAAGAAGAACGAGAAGTTCATAACTGGTTTAGATGGGTACTTGGGGGAAAGGCTTATAAACCACATCGATGAGACATTTGAATCGATTGTAGGAAAGGCATTAAGGTCAGAAAGTCTTTACCCTAAGCCTAAGACTGAGGTCGCTAATGCATCTGCAAAGGAGCCAAAGCCGCAAGCAGGCGGCGGAGGCAAGAATAATTCCCAGACTAAGAGGAAACAAGACCAAACCATGGATGGTCAGAGTAAGAAGAATAAGAAAGATGGCGAGTGCTTTAGCTGTGGCAAGAAGGGCCACTATGCCAGAGATTGTCGAGAAAAGCCTGGGGAAAGGAAGTGCTTTAATTGCGGCCAAGCGGGACATCACAAGAATGAATGTCCACAATCTCCTAGGGAGAAGAAGATCGTGAAAGCATATGCTATCAACGCTATTCCTTCTTTGTCGAATGCCCCAACTGCGGCGCAGAAGGAAAAAGGTGTCGGTATTCGAGGTATGCTTTCTATTTAAGATGTTTCTGTTCGAGTTTTTTTTTTTAATAACAAGGTTTCCCATTCCTTCGTACCTAGTGACCTGGTAGATAGGTTGGAATTGGAACCCGAGATAGTCGATAGACCTTTAGTAGTGACAAACCCGATAGGTGGTTTGACTAGCCTTTGTAGGATTTGTCGTAATTTGGTCTTATCGAGTCATGGATGTATGTTTGTTGTGATTGCTTTATTTTGAGCTTTACTAGGTTTGGCTTGATTTTGGGAGCTGATTAACTCCAAAAGTATAGAGTGAGAGTAGATTGTGAAGAGCCTTTGATGACCGTTAGAGTGGATGATAGATGAAGGGTGGTATTGGATCGCCTACCTTATGATGAAAATGATTGTAACACCCCGAAAATTCTATAACTGTGAAATTAACAAATTAAAGTATAATTAATCTGAAATCAAAGAACTAAGGGAAACGGGATACGCCATTGCGTTCGTCTCGGAAAAATACGCGAAATAGAGTCCGAGTTTTCGAAAAACGGAGTCCGTATGAAGAAGATATGGCCTTCGGAAGTTTTGAATTAAATTTAAAATTCAAACAGAATAAAATAATTAAAAATGGGGCCCAATGGGCCAGGGCGGAAAAACGCCCGCCTGACGCACCCAGGTCGACTGGGCTGTCGACCTGGTCTAACCAGGTCGACAGGCCTGTCGACAGGGCTGTCGACAGGGGTGTCGACCTGGTCCAGACCCAGGTCGAGCCCAGTCTAACCCGGCTGGCCTATTCTCTATGTGGTCGATTTTCTGTGGTCTGCTTTGTCATTAGGGCTAGGTGGCAAGTTTTAATTGGTCTCTCTATCGAATGAATGGCTACGATCAATCCAAGCAACATCAATGGTCCTAATCAGTCCCTAACCTCTATATAAACAACCCTAGACTAAACCCTAATCTATTCATTCAAAAATAAGAACATAGCCGCCATGTTGCTGAGGAACGACTAGGAGTAGCCACCAAATTGGAGAGAGAGGATTAGGAGGAAGATTCTAAAGCTTAAAGCAGCCTAAACAAATCAATTCAACAAAGGAATTTGCATCTTCAATCCCTAAATTAGAGAATTCATCACACCATTGTAAGTAGAGTATTACTTTGGTATGAATAAACAATTGTGTTGGTTTGTATGCTTGAATTGTGGCAATAAAGTAATTCATATTTGTGCGTTCTTATCAATTTGAAATATTATATACGTTTGGATATTTATGAATTATGTTATTCATTATAAAGAACTACACGCGGTAGTTCTATGCAAGTATACGTTTGGAATATTTCGAAAATTATGTAATCCATGTTGAAGCTACATGTATGTAGTTGATTTAAATTCATGCAAGTTGGGGTTTTGCTACTATGCCATCATGATGTATATTTTTGTGCATAAATCAATTTGTAAGTAATTAAAACAAGTTTGATTATTATAATCCATATGAAATTATGTTGAGAATTTGGCATTATGTATTAAGCCATGCTTTTGTACTAGAAAACCTATTTGCAAACTTATGAATATGGCTAGGCTATGAATGATATTTGGCATAATTGAAATCCATGATTAAGTCTATCTTGTTTACAAGAATTATATGATGACATATGTGGTACATGGCTAGGTTAGGTTCAAAAAGTCCCTTTTTGTAAGTTTACATGACTAAAGTAAGAATCATGATTTCATGTTAGAAATATTTATGCCATGGTTATGTGAACAAATTTAACTATACTTATGCCATGCTTATGTTTGATATTATGCCATGCTTATGTTTGACATTATGCCATGTTTATGCTAGAAGTATTTATGCCATGCTTATGTTTGACATTATGCCATGCTTATGCTAGAAATATTTATGCCATGCTTATGTTTGACATTATGCCTAAATAAAAATATAGGTTCATGTGTCAATAATGATATCTCAATTACAAGTTCACATGCTTTGATTCATGTCACCTATGCTTTATGACCAAAGTATATGTCACTACTATGCAAGTACACCAGTTTCTATTTTGTATTCCCAACGTCATATTGCAAGTTCATACGCTCACCTTCCCCTTTTTGTGTATGTAATCACGCCATAAGCCTCCCCTTTTCGCATGGCTAATTTGGGCTTTAAAAGGCTAAGCCCAAAATATATATAAACGGACGTGTAAAACGGGGGAAAATAACGTTGGGTTAAAATTAATTAATGAATGAAAATATAAAATAGAAGGGCCCAAGTTCAAGTATGGGTTGGGCCCATGATTGGTGTAACCTTTACACCATTAACTTAATAATGGGCCGCAAATATTTACATATAAGAAATAAAGAGGAATGACAAAATATGTAAATGTAGAACATACGATGTGTTTAACCCGAGGTTGGATTGAGTTGTGATGTAAACCTGCCCGGAACCGCCCGGCTGTCCAGTAGTCACAACAATACCTATCCAATGTGGGAGGTTAAACATGGAGCCCAGCAAGGACCCGAGGTTAGACTGAGTTGTGGCGTAAGACTGCCCGGAACCAACCGGCAACAGGCAGCCACAACAATACCTGTCTAATGTGAGAGGTCAGGGCCTTAATAAGACAATTAAGGCTGAGTCAGGATTGATAGGATTAAGTGAACTAAAGGCTTAATCAAAATGGAACACGCTAAACAAAACGGACTGGTGGGGGTTAGGTTAGGAAACACTTAACCAACTTAGCATGTTGGCTAGAGATAGAAAACCTAGTAACGGGGGACCCTTTTCAGCAGTAACCCTAAAAGGTGTATCAGGATACCCTGAAACTAGGCAGGGTGGGGCACGATTACTGGGCTGATTGTAAGAGGTCAAATCGACGGCGGTGGTGTAGCAGTGTAGGTTCTAACGGAGTGCGGGCGTGCACACACTCCGGCGCAGAAAAATAAGGCACTGGACACCAGTAGCATACCTGTGCACTCTAAGGTTGTGTCGGGCCGCCACCATGGGACTTGATACACCCCATGGTGGGACCAGCATAGGTAACTACAACATCGGGGGCCGTAAGACACATGTAACTATGCGAGTAGGAGCCGATCATCATAGAATGGATTACATCACCCTGATTATGGGGTGCCAGTTGGAAACTAGTTTATATGGGTTCAGAGATCAACATGGGGTACGATAGTATATTCGACCCTAGACAACTTAACCAAGTTTATAGTGCATGCCCACTTCTTGTTTATACTTATCATACCCAGTTCTTTATTCATAGACAAAATAGTACTAGACTTACTCAGGCTTTATGTCTGACTCTACTTTTCTTTCGTCTTCTTTCTTCCGTTTCCCCCCCCCCCCCCCCAGGTCCTCAGGGAGGGAACACAGCAGCTTGACCTACCTCAACATCCAGCTTGAAGAAGAGAAATGTATTGCTTGGACTTTCCTGTTTTGAACTATGGCTTTGGACAATCCACTATGGGGCTTTTGCAGTTTATCTATGTTTTATTTATGCTTCTTTAAATAATGTACTCAAGACAGATTATGAAAGTGTTATGTTATGTTTTTGGAAAGGATGTTGTTGTAACACGTATTTGACTTTATGAAATAAAGTTTGTTGTTCTTCCGCTGTTTACAAATATGTGTTCTTATATCTGTCTTGTATATCTGTGACTTGTACTTATAAACCTCCACCAAAATTAGGGCATTCCCTTTGAGAGTGACCCTAACGGAGGTGGGGTGTTTCAATGATAACGGGAGTTAGAGAAGCAAATGTACATTGGATGTACAGTAGTTGGTCAGGACTTGGTCATGCGGTCGATGATAATTTCAAGTAAGATTGGCAAGGATAGCCAAAGTCAGTTATGGATGCTTGAGTGTTTGGATGTTTTGCTCATGTCATCTCACGTAGATCGTCTGAACTCGGAGGAGATGTTCCTTGGGTGCTTGTCTGATATTGGTTTAGGCCTTTCGGACTTGTGCTCGGGGAATGTCGAGGTCGACTAGGATGGTCTGCATGAGAGATAGGTAGTTGTTGCGATTTTCATTGGATGATATCTTGGTTTACTCGAAGAGTGATGGGCAGTTGTGACAGGATAAGACTATTCGATGGTATGGACTGCCCCGAGTTAGACTCGATAGGGTTATGAGATGACTCGAGTGGGACTCAAGAAAGATGCAAAGTAATGAATCGTTTAGGACCATATGTTAATGTTCTTTTTGAAAGAATAGGATGTGTTCGTTGGTCCAAGAAGGTGCAACGAAGGTTAGGACGATTCAAGTTGGACTTGAACTCGTAAAATAAAATAGATGTTCGATTGATCTTAGAGATGCAACGAATAGGGAGACGACTCACGTTGGACTAGAGTTTGTAGGTAATGGATACTCAAGACTGGGTCTGAGTTATGGGTAATAGATTGACTCGAGTTGGACTCGAGGAGGCTGCAAGGAATTGGATTGGCTCAAGTTAGACTCGAGAGGGCAGCAGGATAATGGATAGGCTTGGGTGGGACTCGAGTGTTTCAGGCGGACTAAAAGCAGGGGTATTTGGGGACGCCCGTTACCTTGGATCCGTTGGACGTGATCTAGTTATCCTTGGAGGATAAACGTGCGTTGGACGTACGATAGTCCGTTTGGAGGCTGGGCTTCCATTAGTTATTGATGTTGGTTGGACCAGACATATAGGTGTTGATGTATTCAAGGATTTAGCAGGTGATAGATAGGATTTGTTTGATGGATGCTATGGTTGCTATGTTTGTTCCTACCTTTCTTCTCTTGATTAGACTATCACCTGTAAGGATCTTGTTAAATGGAAATAGGATAGGTTTGTTGATCATAGCGAGATGATGGGTGTATGATACTTTACGTTAGACTTGAAGTATGTTTGGGCATTGTGGAGCGCCCGTTGATCTTGGAGATTCCGCGGATATATGAGATTCAAGTTGGACTTGGACTCATAGGTAGGGTACCTAGATTCATTGGATGAGTCTAGTTCACCTTTAGAAGGTGAATGTACGTTGGACGTGCAGTACAGATATGGGTAAGGTACCTAGATTCATTAGATGAGTCTAGTTCACCTTTAGAAGGTGAATGTACGTTAGACGTACAGTACGGATATAGATGTAGTGCCTAGGGTCATTGGATGGATCTAGTTTGCCTCTAAGAGGTGAATATACGTTGGACGTGCAGTATGGATGTAGGCAAGATTCAGGTTAGACTTGTAAGGACATTTGGAATGTAGTTGGTAATTTGACGTATATGGTTGGATTACCTAAGAAGATGACAGTACGGACGGATGCCGTAGTACCGGACTAGGTGCGGTAGCTGATGCATTGGGTAGGAGACATGCCAGTTTAGAGGCTATGTTTCTGTAATGGAAGCTACTAGAGTATATCATGGGGCATGACTTCAGACCTAAGTGTGAATTGGATTCAGAAACGCTAGTAAGCTTGACGATTAGATCGATCTGGATTGAGTGGAACAGTTCCAGTCAGAGGAACGATCCTAACCTATTGGAAATCGCCTCTAGGATAAAGATGGGAATCGATGGCGAGAGGACGACTGTACTTGGGAAGTAGAGGATGACATAAGAAGGTCGTATTTGAAGCTCTTTGTCTGGTAAGATCTTAGCGGCGATGATTCTTCCTTTGTTAGAAAACCGCATGCTAGGATATGCTTGTTGTACTATCATGTATGTTTGATTGTTTGAAATTGGTTGATAGGCATGCGGGACCCATTGTTGTTTCTTAGTTAAGGAATTTCGGGGGTGAAATTTCTTAAGGGGGGGAGAATGTAACAACCCACATTCTACGCATCTAGGATCGTAGAATATTTATTTCTTTTTCTAGGTAAGTCGTATGGTCGTGTACTTTTGGGAAACGACTAGTGGGGTCATTTCCCATGTTCATGATTTTTGCCAATTTTTAAATGACCGTTTTGCCCCTAGTTGATCTTGTTTCATCCATAACTTTTGACTGGAAAGGAATTTTGACCTTAAACCACTTCCATTAGCTCCGGATGATGGTTTCTCTTTCCGTAGAGTGGTCATAATAGCCAAACGGACTTACCGATTGGGAGATATGACTAAATTAAGGTTTAAAGGGTTATTTTCAGTTAATTGGGCTTAACCGGGTAATTAGCAGCTAGGCCCAAAGGGGGATTTCGGGATTAGTGGTACTTAGTGGCTGCTAGGGTTATGATTTCGGTTTTTACTTCATTTTCCAGCCGCCTAAGACATTCCTTCAAGTATAGCCATGGCCTTCACCTTCTAATTTCACTCCAAATCACCTCTAATCACTTTCTAATCAAAGATTAAGCAAAACTACATCAAACCAAAGAGGATTAGCACCAAATCAGAGAGAGAGTTGCTGGAACACATAGAGATTGGATCTATATCAGAGGAATTTCAGTTCTGAAAGTTTAATTGTGCCAAAGGTGAGTGATTTGCTTAGTTTTTTCACTATTTACGGCTAATTAGGGTAATTAGCGAAGATTAGCGAAATTATGGCTCAGAAAAATCTAGAAAAATTCCCAAAATTCTAAAACATCATTTTATGCCTTTGATATGAATTTGGGTTAATTTGGACTAATTTTGTTAATCCCGGAATTTAGGGGATTAAGGGGTGATTAGTGTTAATTAGCGAAATTAAGCGTGATAAAATTTTGGAAAAATATTCAGAAATTCATAAATATTGTTTTAGACCTCTGTTAGAAAATTTGGCTAATTTGGTTAAGTTTTACTAATCCTATCATTAGTTGTTCTTAAACATGCTTAAGGGGAAAATATGGATTTTTGGATATGTTTGATCCGTTTTAACCTATCATATTGTTGTTTTGGTGTTTGTGGTTGATTATGCATGTTGCTATGACTGTATGAAATGCTTTGTGATTGATTTCAATAGTTAGAATGGTCGAAAACGTCGTCGAATGGCGTAAACACTTACTGGAACAGTCTCAGAAAACAGTGCAGGGTTCGGATCGGACATAGGGCTCGGATCGGATATGTTGAACTGAGCAAAGAATCCGATCGGATCGGAACCCAACACTTGGGGGAAAATGGCAAAAAGGAAGGCCACGCTAGCTGAACTGGGATCGGATCGGATCGAGGAGGACGGATCGGATCGAGGAGGACGGATCGGATCGAGGAGGACGGATCAGAGTGAAGGCATGAGGATGGATCAGATAGGAGCATGTGAAGGACGAGGGCACGGATCGGAACGGAGGCACGAGCTGGAGGGGAGATGACACCCGACCCGACCCGAGGTAAAGCACCCGAACCGAACCGATGGAGGACAACCGACCCGAACCGCACCAGGAGAAGACCCGACCCGAACAGATGAAGGACACCCGACCCGAACCGATGGCTTGAGAAGGAACCCGACCCGACCCAGTATTGACTAATAACCCGAGATGCAAAGGTAGTCCAATATGGGAAGTTAGAGCTTAGGATCCAGTTGGGAACCAATGAGTTCACTTCATAGTTGGGCTTTGCTGCGGGACGTGTGCTAAGGAGTTGTCGGTATTCATAACTTTGGTTCACCACTGAGAGATGGATAGTGGGCTTGTAGTGATAGTTACACGGGATTGGATTCCGCCATGGCCCAAAGTATTAGGTGACCAAAGTAGTGGATATCGTATGCTTTACGCACTGAGTGAGGGATGTGAGGATGATTGCTATGCTTGATTGTTTGACATCACTATGACATGCACACCCCCACCCCCGTTATCTTTACACAATTTGAAAGGGCACCTTAGAGTGTTATACAGTATGTAGTGCTAACTCTTTGGTTGCAGGTCCAGGTTCAGGTATGATTGGATTATACCTGTTATTATTCTGTTTAGATGCTTATCGCTCATACCAGACTTTATGTCTGACCCAGAGTTTTATGTCTCTTCTTATTACTCTGGGTGCTCACACGAGCAGACTAGAGACAGGTTAGGTGGATGCACGGGTAGCTGTACTGGAGACGAGAAGGAGGCTTCCACGTATGATATTTATGTATTATCTCCCTATGTTATCGATGGTCACTGCTTGGGCATTAGTAGTGTACTTTTCCTTTCTTTTGTTTAGAGACAGTATTTTTGAAGTTGTAATAAGGATGTTGGATCATAAGCTGTATTTTGGATTTCCGCTGCCATGTTAGACATGATTTAGTTTTTCAGCTTATGCACTGTCTCGCCTGTTTTATGTCAAAGTTATGTGATTATTATATTTTATTCCATGCGCTGTGAGACATTCTACAGGTTCTGTGTTAGTTCTTCACCTTCTTTCTTTCCTTCCGACGACCGTTCCGTGCTAGTTAGACATGTGTACAACGCACTTTCGGAGGAAATGTCGGCTAGTATAGGGCGGGTCGTTACAGTGAGCCTGTCCACTATTACCAAAATACCGGTATTGCCCCTTCTTGACCTAGGCAACCCATCAACAAAGTCCATCGAAATGCTATCCCATTTCCAATGTGGAACCTCTAGAGGATGAAGCAGACCACCAGGCTTATTCTGCTCCGGTTTGACTTGCTTGCATATCAAGCACTTAGAGACAGACTCAGCTACATCCCTCTTCATGCCATTCCAAAAGAAAACTCTTTTTATGTCTTTATACATCTTGTCTCCACCTGGGTGTATGGTCAACTTAGAATGTGTGCTTCTTCGAGAACCATCTTCACCAAATCCCTTTCTTGTGGGACACATAGTCTTCCATCCCGTCTCAACCAACCCTTATCATCGACGGAGTATCTATTGAGGTGACTAGAAGTCTCACCCCTAATTAGCTTATCCATTACATCAACTAGCTGAGGGTCTTCACGTTGCGCGGTTCCTATTGAGTCCAAAAGAGTAGGCCCACTTCTAGCGATGTTAACAAAACAAGTACAAATTCAGAGGAGGGTCTAAAGTCAATGTTTGCTATGTACTCCAAGCTTTGCCTTTCTATAAAGAGAGGACTTAAGGTCAGTTTCTTTCTATTCAAGGCGTCTGCTACTACATTGCCCTTGCCAGGGGTATAGGAAATCTCAAAATCGTATGAGGCAAGAAACTCCATCCATCTTTGTTGTCTTAGGTTAAGATCTTTCTATGAGAAAAGGTACTTTAACGATTTATGGTTAGTAAACAATTCAAACCTTTCTCCTAGTAGGTAATGACGCCATGACTTAAGAGCAAAAACAATGGCATCTAGTTCCAAGTCATGAGTCGGGTAGTTCTTCTCATGTACCCTCAACTGCCTTCCTCCATAACAAGCTACCTTGCCTTCTTGCATTAAGACAACGCCTAATCCTGTACCACATGCGTTTGTGTATACGGTAAACATTTTGCTTCCGTCAGGCAATGTCAGAACTGGGGCTGTTGTAAGAACCCTTTTCAAACGTTGGAAAGCAACATCGCAATCCAAATCCCAAGCGAAAGTTAGGTTCTTCTTCGTCAATCTTGTGAGCGGGGCTGAGATTTTCGCAAAGTCTTTAATGAACTTTTGGTAAAAGCCCGCTAGCCCGAGAAAGCTTCGGACTTCGGTTGCATTCCGTGGAACCCTCCAGTCTTGCACCGCAACTACTTTTGCGGGGTCCACAACTATCCCCTCTTTGGACACCACATGTCCGAGAAACCTTACTTCTTCTCTCCAGAAATGGCATTTGGAGAATTTTGCCTTCAGCTGATGTGCACGAAGAGTATCCATGACTTCCCTTAAATGCAAAGCATGCTCTTCTTCATTCTTCGAGAAAATCAAAATGTCGTCTACGAAGACCACCACAAACTTATTAAGAAACTCCCTGAACACCCTACTCATTAAGTCAATGAAATAAGCGGGAGCATTTGTCAAGCCGAAAGGCATGACAAGCCATTCGAAGAAACCATCCGGGTTTTGAACGCGGTCTTATCAATGCTGTCTTCAGCCACTCTTAGCTGATGAAACCCGGTAGCCAAATCTAGTTGGGAGAAAACCGATGCACCTACAAGCTGATCAAACAAGTCATCTATTCTTGGAAGTGGGTGCCTATTCTTCTTGGTCAGCTTGTTTAGCTCCCTATAGTCAATGCATAGGTGAAGTGAACCATCCGTTTTGGTTGCGAATACTATTGGAGCACCCCATTCAGAAATACTCCGCCTTATGAACCCCTTTTCGAGCAGCTCTTTAACTTGCTTGCTAAGCTCTTTCCTCTCCCTTGGAGCCATGTGTCTAATGGGTAGAGCTACGGGTTTTGCATTATCAACAAGGTATATGCAGAAGTCTATCTCCCGCTTCGGAGGTAAGCCCTTCACCTCTTCAAATACATCCGAGTATTCACGGACTACTCTAACAGACTGCAAGTTTTCAACAAACGCAACAAGAGATTCTAGGTAGCTAAGCATAACAGAATTCGTGGGATTACAAGAGATTTCGAGAGTGTTATCGAGGCGAGTCATAAGTCTAACCACTCTCTTTTCACAATCGAGGATGACACCATTACTGGATAACCAATCCATGCCTAGAATCAACCCATATCCCGTGAAGCCCAAAACATAGGTGTTACATCTAAACCCATCACATAGTATAGAAATTTCCAAATTCATACAAATCATTGATAAATAAGCCGAGCCCCCAATTGGATTTGAAACAACCAAGGAATCTTCTACTATACTGGTGTCTAGGTGTAGAGATTCAACTAAAGCAGTAGATATAAAAGAGTGCGATGCGCCAGAATCAAAGAGTGTACGAACAGGATGATCAAAAAGATAAACTAAACTCTCAACAAAAATATTTCTATCTCGTTCTTGTGGAGGTGCTATGAGAGCGTGAACCTACCCTCCAGAAGTAGATCCAGTCCTCTTCCCTTGCCCTTGCTTTCTTGGGCAGTCCTTAGCCATGTGTTCGGTCTCGCCATACTGAAAATAACCACCCTTTTTCCTCTTCTTCTTCTTTCTGCAGTCCTTAATCAGATGTCCAGGAATGCCACAAAAATTACACTTCCTCTTGTCACGGGGATTGTTATTCTTCCCGCCCTTCTTGGAATCCGTCTTCTTATTCTGCAATCCCTCCACTTTCTTATCTTGAGGTACTTCCACCTTTTTCATCCTTGTCTTCCTCCTGTAACCATGCCATGTCCACCAGTCTCTCATAAGTCGCGCCCATAGGTATATGGGACATAGCTAGGCTGTGCAGTGGCTCATTCAACCCTTTAACAAAATGGAGAGCCTTCTTATGTGGAGTGTTCACTAACTCCAGTCCGAATCTAGCCAGCTGGTTGAATTGGTTGACGTATTCCTTGACCGACATACTTCCCTGTTTGAGAGCTAAGAACTTCTCCATCTGTAGGCTTCGTTCAGCTTGTGAGAGGAATTTCATTTCAAACCTCATTCTGAAATCCTCCCAAGTTTCAACTAGTCTCTCAGCATTAGTAACTTCCCACCAATAAGAGGCTTCGTCTTTAAGCAACCATACGGCCAACTGTATCTTCTACCTATCATCCACGTCGAAGATAACAAACAAATCCTCGGTTTCTTTGAGCCAGTTTCTTGCTTCTACAAATGACTCAGTCCCATTAAAGTTCTTTCCACCCATGGCTCGAAAGTCACTACATATCTTTGAGAAAGCATTTGCACGTGGAGGAGGAGGAGGAGGAACGGCTGTAGCTGGGGGAGGAGGAACGTTTGCTAGGCCCGCATCATTAGCCCTAGCCTCTAGGTACCTTCTGAACCAGCCAGGTACTGGTACGCCCTATGGAAGGTTAAGATCCCCAGACATGCTGAAACGAAAAAGAAAAGATTCAAAACAAAGGATAGAAAGATAGTGCATATGGCTTTGGGGATTATGCCTTTTAAAATAAAAACAACACTTTTTCTTGAAAATGCTTCTTTAAACTTCTTTTTGAAAATTAGTTTTCAAAATTTTTATCTGATCTGGCAACCATCAGCTCTGATACCAAGTGAAACACCCCACCTCCGTTAAGGTCACTCACAAAGGGAATGCGTTAACTTCAGTGGAGCATTATAGGTAAAAGATACAGATAATTTACAAGACAGACATATAAATAGCGGAAAAACTAAATTTATTTCATACGCACGTGGTTCAGTCAAAACATTACAACAACTGTCTTAAACCAACTCCCAAATCATTACAACAAAATCTCTATCTTGATTAAAACATAAAGAAGCATAAAATAACAATAAGGCAGCATAAATCCCCAATAAGAGTGTATCCAAAGCCATAGCCCAAGGAAAGAGAATCCAAGCAATACATCTACTCTCTTCAAGCTGGAAATGATCCGAACTAAGCTGAAGTATTCCCTCCCTGCAGACCTGATGGGGGGAGAGAAACAGAAGAAAAGAAGACGAAAGAAAAATGGGTCAGACATAAGTCTGGTATGTCTAGTGATTTTTCAGCATGAGAACAAGAAAAAGGTTCATGACATGAAAAAACTGAAAATAGGACAATACCGGAATAACAAGATAACATAAGATAAGATAAGGCAGGTTAAACTGAGTATACTATCGCACCCATTCCTATTTCTCTGCACCTACTTACTATTGTTTCAACCAGCCTCACACGTTCATAACAAAGTGATCCCCTTTATCGATCGGCTCCTACTTGTATACGTTTACCACTTGTGTCATTCGACCCCGCTTGATTGTAGATACCTGTGCTGGTCCCACCATGGGGTGTATCAAATCCTATGGTGGCAACCCAACACAATTTAAGATGCACAGTGTATAACTAATGATGCCCCGTGCCTTCTTTTTCCACTCCGGAGTACGTGCACGCCCGCACTTCGTCGGAACCTACACTGACGCACCACCTGCCGTTGTTTTGACTGCTTATAATCATCCCTGTAATCGTGCCCACCCTGCCTAGTTCAGGGTACCATGATACATCTTTGTGGGTTACTGCTGAAATGGGTCCCCGTTACTAGGGTTTCCTAATCAACATGTTAAAATGGTTAAGTGTTCTCAAATTAACCTAACCCCACCCATCAGTTTAGTTAACATGTTTTATTGGTTAAGTGTTGCCTTAATTAACTTAACCCTACCATTCCTGTCTTAGCTTTAATTCATTCATTAAAGCACCAACCACTCACATTAGATATGTATTGTTGCGGTCGCTGGATGTGCCGGTCGGTTCCGGGCAATCTTACACTGCAACTCAATCTAACCTCGGGTTCTTTTGGGCTTAATGCACTAACCTCTCACGTTAGATCTATATTGTTACAGTTGCTAGATGTGCTGGGCGATTCCGGGCAGTCTTACACCGTAACTCAATCTAACCTCGGGTTAGGCATATTCATCTTTTACTTAATTTACATATTTACCCTTCATGTTTTTATGTAAATTGTCCACAATTATTGTCATTCAAGTCATGCCCCATTTACCCTCTAAATCATGTTCATAATTTTTAGGTATATAAATTATACCAATTATGCTACTAATCATTTACATGATTATGAGCCAAACTATGCCAATAATATGCAATTTAATGTTTTTCCCAACGTTACCCCCGTTATACGCTCGCATAATTCACATAGAACGTTAGGCTCGCAGCTTAGCCTAACTCATAAACAAAAAGGAAAAGAAAGAAGCATGTACCATTCTAACAACATAAAATAATATGGATCTAACTAAACATGTGTCATATAAATTTTGCATAGAACAATGAACTTGCATTTTAGATCCAATTAACATGAAACTTAGGCATATGAACGGGAACTTGCATAGAATTACACAAATCCAATTAGGCATGTAAATGTGAACTTGCATTTGAGTTAGATCAAATTAACATAGATTTAAACATATGAGAATGTAGATCTAAACATATAGGTGTATATGACTTAGCCTAAAAACTTACATGTAACATATCATGAAAGAATCACCACTTATATACAACATGATAGGTTCGCCAAATTAATATTCAACATGATAGGTTCATTACCAATTTTAACATACAACATGATAAGTCCAATAAACCACAATAGTCTCATAGGCATATATGATAGAATTGTCACAAGAATAGACATGAATCAGCATCACCATTATCTTACAACTAGGCACAGTTCTAATTTCACTTCATTACAAATCATGACTTTTATTTGTTCACATCTAAAGAATAACTGAACTTACAAACAAAAGAAAAATCTTGTTTTCTGGGATCTGTTTTCTGAAACTGAAAAGCTATCCCTTGACGTAGACTATCGATTCTCTAATTTAGATTTGATTCGTAGCTTCTAACTTGCTTTCTAGTTTGCTTCCTAATTGGAGAAGAATGGCGGCTATGCTAGGTTGACCATGGACTGCATGACGGCTCCTTGGAATGAAATTGTGTGGTTTAGGGTTGAGGGTTAGGGTTGTTTATATACAAGTTTAGATTTATGTGAGCCGTTAGATCAATCTAGTTGCAATCAGAACCATCCAGACCAGATAGAGCTATCCAGAAACCGGCATCTATGCCCTAGTGACTCAGCAACAAGTCAGAAATCATCACTATTCGGATATGAATACAGGAGTCGACCCCTACAGGGGGGTCGACACCTATGTCGACTCCCCCGGGGGGGTCGACCCCTGAGCGGGAATTTTTCCGCTTAGCCTCTTTCGCCTAAATTTGAAATTCGAACTGCTTTTTCGATTTAATTATTATTTATATTTGACTTCTGATTTAACATGAAATCTTCTGAACTCCATAACTTCCTCATACGGAGTCCGATTCACGCAAACTTAGACTCTATCTCAAGCAGAATTCCGAGACGAACACAATGGCGTAACCCGTTTCCCTTAATTCTCACTTTTAAAATTAAGTATTCTTTAATTAGTTACTTTAATAAACATAGGAAATACAAAGTGCTACAGATAACGTTCTCACTAAGCCCAACGCCGGACTCAACTGAAACAACTTTATGCACGCGCTTGTCCGCCAATTCATGCACCTACCCTCATCCATGCGTGCGTTCATCAAAATTCCCCCTGTACAAAATGTTTTCACCTGCAAACCTTCCCTGTTGCTCATGTACCCCCTATCGGGATTCTTTTTTTTTAAGTTTGGTCCAAGCCCAATCTAGAGACAGCCCACCCGCTTCATAATACCCCTCTTTCCTAATGAAATTACTTCTGCAACCTACTCCAGTAATTCATCACATAAGCTCCAGAAGTATGCAACATTTTCCAAACTTTGAACTCCTCCTTCCATCTCGTGTCTTCATCGTTCAAACTACCGGAATCACCAATCTCCTCCTCTTCTCAGACCACATCTCCCTGCTCCCCTCGCACCCAGTTCGATCTCCATCCAAACCTTGCATCTGCATACCACGCACCGCATGCCATGGCCATATACTGCATGCACTCGTTAGCATCCCATGAAAAACACCCGGCAGCCGTACCCCTTCCACACCACAAACACAAGCTACCCATCGCATCTCTCATCATTGTCGTGCACGCGCAAGCTCCTAAGCTCTAGGGTTGCTGCAATAAATTTTCGATCTCCCAACATGGATCGAGTTGCTCAACGGGTGTATACATGGGAAAATCATGACTTGAGGACTTCAAATTTATTAGTTATGGATTTTTCAGTGGAGTACTTAGTTTAAAAAAAATTATGAGACCATTAAAAGTTTCGAGCTTTTCAGTTTGCTGAAGGTAAAACAAGAAGCGATTGTCCTCTATATTTATATATTTACAAACCTTGGTATCCAAGTATTCAATGTATAGGGTAGTATAGCTGAAATTTCTGTAGGTGGGTTACATGAATTTTCACTTCATAGTCGTGTTTTCAAGCTTCTTAGGCATTTCATGATTAGAGACTACACGACAGCTTATTGATTGAGAAGATGGATCATAATTCTTTTAGGTTTGCAGTGGGGGTGTGTTTTCGAAGCGATAGGTCTGTGTGATTAGATCACACAGGGCAGAATAATTTACTAGCTTAAGGCAGGGGAAGAAAAGGCGGTAGAGAGAAGGCAACATTTATATATATATATAGATATTATTTTTAGTTTATATATACATTTGTGTGAAGAAGTCGAACATTGACTACGACCTTAATAACATCCATTTATGAGATTTGGTTCAAATAATATATTGTTAGTATCTTGTTGATGGATGATAATTAGTCTACAGGTATTTCCATTGTTTGAAAATATTGTCCCTCGTCTTTCACAGTTTTTTTTAATTGATTATAGGTTATGTCACTTTTTTATTTCCTTCCATGAAACAGGTTACAGGTAAATGGCGTGTTAGCAATCGTTTGAGATCTCACAACGATGATTTCCATTTTACATATAACATCATTGCAGGTTAATATATATATAATTCAATATTGAATTTGAAAGCATAAGTGCAGTCAGGCATGTGTTTTTACTTCGAAGTCTACTGGATGTTGAAAGCATAAGCTGGCCTAATTTTCACTTCATACTTCCTAGCTAGTCTGTTGGTATAGGTATATATACGATTTTATAATTAGATATCTTAGGCTAGGTAGCAACAGTGCATGGGGTCAATTCCAGTATGTACACTAGTTGCTTCATAAGAAAGAAAGGGGAAAATAATGTACAAAAATATCTTGATGTTTAATTAAGTATGTACTGCATTTGATATTATGAAATATGGTTTGTCGTTGCATTTAGAGTTAAAGATAGGCATATACAAATAAAGAAAGATACAGTACGTATATATTTATGTTATAAAATATGGATACCCTATTACGTACTACTCCATATATATACGAGCTACCAATGACCAAAGTAAAAATACCATTGTGTTAAGCAATGTGCTACGATTTCATAAATATAATAATATAGATAAGTTAGCTTATTTTGTGAAATCTCAAAATCATTGATACAGGGTGCAAAATACATTAAATAAAAAGTGGTTTATTTTACGAATTACAAATCACTGTAAAATTCGATAAATTAAATTAAGTATATGTCTCAAAAATCTTGTCCAAATTCGAAACCAATATTTAAATATATTAAATAAACCGTTACGGTTTATAACTGATTCCATAGTGACTTTATGGAAATTTGATTTGGACCTAACTTACAATATATAAGACGAAATCTCCATTTTTCTCTTTTATTAGAAAATTATAGTTTAACAAATTCCAACGTTTCTTATTTCGAAGAAATCCGACTTATAACGAATCTTCTATAGTCGTTTAATGTTCAAACCATAATATTATGAACTACCGCGATGTTACGAGCTCGTTTATGATTATATTATAAATAAATACGTTCAAACGTTATTTAAATTGCCAAATAAATATTCAAATAATTAAATTAATTAATAACTAAATCGTTAAAAACACAAGATGCTACATTCCTTCCCCCTTTAAAGAATTTCGTCCCCGAAATTATTAAGGTAGGAAAATGCTACAAACCATACTAACCAAGTTAAAAATCTTTTATTTTACTTCTTAACTTCAGTTTCAATAGAACCAAATAAACTTCAATTAAAATATTAATTTATTCTTTCTAACGAAAATTTTCATAAATTCTAAAAAAATTATAACACTTTAAATTTTCGGAAAATTTCGCTAGAATCTCCTTTGCGCAGCTCAATCGATACAACTACAACTTGCCTTTCTAGGCCTTCTCCCATCCAAAATAAAATCAAACAGCCATTGGCTTGACAAATAGGCTCATAAATCTCATACTCAATTATGATAGGAACTTGTACCTTTTTGTCGGGCATTCAACTTTATCACTTCCATCTGCTATTAAGTCAGCATATTTCCAAGCATTCCCAATTGATCTCCCATAAACTTATCATCGATCCAATCATTCACTTATATTCAAGCCGAATTTCATTTCAAACTCCAGTTCCAATCTCATTCCAAATTCTTACTTAATAATCCAATTCCATTTCAAAATTCTAAACCTGATTGTATTTCAATATCATTTAGTTTTAATTTAATCTCCACTTACTGGTTTTAATTCAATTTCAGTTTGCTTTGACAATTTATCGTCTAATTTGTTTTTAATTGAACAATCTCTTCCTGGGAGTTTTAAATAACTTAGTCCTTTTTAAAATCAAATACCCCTTTTCGGAATCTCAAGCAACTTGTTTTCTGAAAACAATTCAAAAACAAAATCCTTGGTAGTAATCCATCACTTAGAAATTTGAAAATGAACATTGATGGTGCGGTTGTCATCATCAGAATTATTTCCCAGTAATCGAAGTGAGTTCAACACTATATGACTTTTCAAAACCATTTTTAAACACTTCCATTTTGAACTTATTTCAAAATATCAATGTTTCGAAAACATTTCCAAATTCACCCAGGATCTTCAAATTTCCATATTTTTAATCCAAAATTCATTTTCAAACCCCTTTCCAAATTTCCAGAGTTTTTATTTCCAAATTTGTTTTAAATTCAGATTTAATCCATCTGATTTTATATATTATACGAGTATGAATTCTGATTTGTTATTTATATAACCATCTCAATTATAATCTTATTCGATTATAATAAAAACCAACATATCTAATATATATTATAATAATTCCAATATATATACTTTTTTACATCAACATATATTTTAAGTAAATTATTTCATTTACCCTCCTTTCAAAACATACCGTGTTGATTCATCGTATTCGAGTGTTTAGAAACCCCTATCCACATTGTAGTTCCCCACCATCGACCAGAATTCATAAGCCACTCAAGCAATAAATCTCCACAATATAAAATCATTTTTATAAAATCTATAAGTACGCTCTCTCGTATATATACACTCAACTCAATCTAGGGCATTACTAACCCCATCTCTATAGAGTTATGCCACAGAGCCAAGGTAATCACTTAACCTTCAGCTCTGATACCATTGTAACGATCCGGAAATTTTTGACCCCAAAAATCGACATAAAACACCATGTCAACTATCCAAGAATCGGAAATACCATATAATTAATAGAAAGAAGTTAGAGGGTGAGAAATAGAAAGAAAGAAAGTCAAAAAAGAAGAATAAGAAGAACACAACAGAGTGAATACGAATCTCACAGCGGAATGAATAGAATATATTATATAACATAACTTGGAAATACAAAACTGTATTTATACTTACACACATGTACATCACAGGTATATCATAGCGGAAATAAACTCTCTCTATATATAACTCTGAAGCCTCTTGCTTCAAGCTCCTCCAAGAATATCTGAAAAATCCCGACTACTTGACCGCCCGCACAAATTTGGGCACCCAAGAGTTTAGGGTAAGATGAAACAAAATAAACTACGGGTCAGTCATGGGACTAGTGTGAGTAAACTCCAATCACTTGGTTTAACTTTTAGAAATCCTTTTAAATGAAATGATAATCGTAAGACCAATCCACACATAAATAGATGGTTTTTACCTTACGATAACCCAATACATTTCTTAAGATCAATACTTTTCTGATATTATAATAATGTATAAATTAAGTAAATAACAATCTAGTAGAACGCTTGCATATCACGTTATACATATATAATATACTGATCAAAAACCACGGGCTCTTATTGGAGAATGGATTTCCATATATGACAAGGTATGGAACCACCTTCTGATCAGTGTACTCTAGAGGGGATACATATTAGTTCAACAAGAACATCTTGCAACTCAGCCACACATGACTGGCCATTCATTTCGCTTGAATGTTCTGAATATATTATCATCTTACGGTTGGTATACCAACATAACCATTCCCGGGAGATACAGAAATGAAAGAAGTAACAAATATGAATATTGGTGATAATATACCCTAATTGGGTGCGACCCACTTAGCCATGCTGCCTGCCCGATTTTTGTCATTTCCCGGTTGATGAGGCTTAAGGTCATAATGTATCTTTTAACAGATCACACCTTTATATACTTTAATGCCACATCGTCATACCGCCAAATCACAAATTAATTTCCCCAAAAATACCATGGGTATAAAGCAAAGAGAAATGAATTTCTCTGCCGTCAACATAAATACATTTGAAGCGATCAACTTACACGATCTATTAGATATACTCTATCAGACGTTTTTTCATACATGTTGTCCTAGGATTGGACAAACCAAAGGCACTATTTTGTAAATCCATCTTAGGCAATTTCTACCTAGGTTCGCCAGAACAGCCCTTGCATAAACTCCGTCTTCAATTACCTTTATCATATTTGATTCGCAACGCTAATGCCTATACAGAGTGGCTTTCAGATAATTAGTCTGATCCCTGTCTCTCCGTATTAACAACGGAAAAATGGTCAAAAACTTTGATAGCCGTTTGTTTAACTATCAAAGGAAAACATACATACAAACAACGGTCGTATTTCCAAATGGAAATCTTTACCCAAATTTTTTTCCAACTCGCTTAGCCTTTCACGATTCTTAGAAAACGTTTCCATATATTCACAACTCCTTATTTCCCGTATTTCTAAAATATAAGTTATTAACATTGGAAAACATTTTCATATCTCGTTCATGCGTCACTATTCTTTCACATCCATTAGTCCCTAACCGTAAACTAGTAAGAGATTAACTCCCTAAGTATTAACCCCGAAGGCCGAAACCAACATTAGATCGACACTCAAGAAGCCATTCAACATAAATAATCTCCAGTCAGTTTCTATTTTTTCTTAACTCCATTCTTAATTTCTTATCAAATCATTTCTTACGCAAATTTTGGATTCGTCTTACGAATCCACTTCTTTTACAGAAAATATTGATTATAATGATAACATTATAATCCCTGTTTCCAATATATTTAACTTGGAAATATAACTTTGATTCGTTACTTTGAATGAATAAATAATATATAATTACTTAACTAAATAAACGGTCTTCGTCTAAAAAAATGGAAAGTAAATTTTGCTTTCCTGGATTTGATATAATCGAATTTCAACTTATAACTCTCTTACAAATAATCTATATTCAATTAACGTTTCGAACCTTGGAATAAACTCACCCTTTTAGGTCAACCCAAATTTCTAAATTTCACTTTGGAATTTATCACTTCCGGCATTTACTTATTTCCTTTTATCGCCTTTCCGATTTACAAACGTTTGTTTCTAAACCACTATTCACTTTAAAATGTGAATCTGATTTCTTTATAGAAATATGGACTCATTTTATTAAATCAAATCTTGATTTAAATAATAAATACCATTTCAGTTTAAAATTTCATTTATCTTGTTACTTTATAAATTCATATTCTAATTGCATTTCATAAACTCTGTTTACAAGTCAATTCATATATTATGTTTATAACTTCATCTTGATTACATATCCTATTATAAATTATTGGGTTTAAACCAAATATTAACTATGTGGTCAAATTTTAAATTATATAATATATAATTTAAAAATAAGTTATCTTTAAATTATTTGACATAGTCGAACTCTAATTATAAGTCCTTATAGATTTATTTAATTCTTCACATTTCGAACATCGATATAAATTCCTTCATTTCCTTTTGACAACAATTCCCAATTCCCATTTTAGTTTATTCCTTAATTTATATTTCAATTTATTTAATAACGATTATTCCCCATTTATAAATATCGTTTATAAACCAAACAACTTGTTTTATATAATTAAACAAGTTATTATATTCTAACCAATCGAAATTCAATCTATTTTTAAAAAAAATAGAAATTCCCTTTTTAAAATCCCAATTTCTTTTCCAATATATTCAAATATATTTTACGGTGTTTTATTACCAATTATTTCATGTCAATGTTGTTTAAACATCCCAATCACACAATAATCAACCACATGTTATTCGTCACATCATATAATGCAATATATGAAAAACAACAATAAAATTGTTGGAGGATCCCTCCAACTTGTTTCCCTGCACCCACAGATGTTAATCATTATGAAAGACAACAATTTCATATCAATATGAGATAATATAATAAATAAAATCAATATTTAACCAAGGTTGTATATATATAACGATATCTATAATTTCAGTCAATTTATAAGCAATTCACCCAAACATCCATCACACAACATTCAATCATCATTTATAAATATTAAATAATGTTTATAAAATTATAAAATTTGACAGAGCTTGTGAGTTTACTAACCTTGGTCGTTAATCGTTGGAAAACGATTAACGTCAGTTGATTTGAATTAGACGTTTAATCTTGCCATAAATTTAACCGAGCTCCGAATGCTCCAAATCAGAACCAGTACATAGCCTGCGTTCATACGAACCCATCGCGACAGACGGCGTTCAATTATGTTCATGTACACAATAGATATGAGCATTACAAAATTTAATTAAAAATGAAAATTAGTTTAATTATTTTATTCGTCGGTACTTATCTAACGCCAAAATCTGCAATTCTACAAGATTCCATATACTAATACAAACGTATTTAAGGTTTAAACAATTTTAACTAAACTAATCTAAATAAAATTTTGAAGTGAGATAACGTTCTCACCAAGGCCAACGCTGGACTCGATTGAAACAACTCTATGCATGCGCTAGTCCGCCAATTCATGCACCTACCCTCATCCATGCGTGCGTTCATCAAAATTTCCCCCTGTACAAAATGTTTGCACCTGCAAACCTTCACTGTTGCTCACGTCCCCCCTATTGGGCTTTTTTTTAAGTTCGACCCATGCCCAATCTAGAGCCAGCCCATCCGCGTCACAATACCCGTCCTTCCCCAATGAAATAACTTCCGCAACCTACTCCAGTAATTCATCATGTAGTCTCCAGAACTATGCAACATTTCCCAAACTTTGAACTCCTTCTTCCATCTCTTGTCTTCACCGTTCAACCTACCGGAATCACCAATCTCCTCCTCTTCTCAGACCGCATCTCCCTACTCCCTTCGCACCCATTTTGATCTCCATCCAAGCCTTGCATCTCTAGACCATGCACCGTATGCCATGGCCATATACTGCACGCACTCGTTAGCCTCCCAAGAAAAACACCCGACAGTCGTACCCCTTGTATACCACAAATACACGCTACCCTTCGCATCGCTCATCATTGCTTTACGCGCACAAGCTCCTAAGCTCTAGGGTTCTGCAATAAATTTTCTAGCACCCAACATGGATCGAATTTCTCAAAGGGTGTATACGTGGAAAAAGCAAGACTTGAGGACTTCGAATTAATTAGTTATGGATTTTTAGTGGAGTACCTAGTTTGAAAAAAAGTATGAGGCCATTAAAAGTTTTGAGCTTTTCAGTTTGCAGAAGGTAAAACAAGAGGTGATTGTCCTCTGTATTTATATATTTACAAACCTTGGTACCCAAGTATTCGATGTATAAGGTAGTATAGCTGAAATTTCTGCAAGTGGGTTACATGAATTTTCACTTCATAGTTGTGTTTTCAAGTTCTTAGGCACTGCGTGATCAGAGAGTACATGGCAGCCTATTGATGGAGAAGATGGAATAGAATTCTTTTAGGTTTGCAATGGGGTGTGTTTTCTCAGCGGCAGTTCTGTGTGATTAGATTACACAGGGCAGGATAATTTACTAGGTTAGGGTTGGGGAAGAAAAGGCAGTAGAGAGAAGGAAACATTTTTATATATTATTTTTAGTTTATATGTATAATTTTGTATGAAGCAGAAGTCGAACATTGACTACGACCTTAATAGCAACCATTTATGAGATTTGGTTCAAATAATAGATTGTTAGTATCTTGTTAACGAATGATAATTTGTCTACAAATATTTCCATTGTTTGAAAATATTGTCCCACGTCTTTCACAGTTTCTTTTTTTTAATTGATTATAGGTTATATCACTTTTTTTATTTCCTTCCGTGAAACAGGTTATAGGTAAATGGCGTGTTAGCAACCGTTTGAGATCTCTCAACGATGATTTCCAGTTTACATATAGTATCATTGTAGGTTAATATATATATAATTCAGCATTGAATTTGAAAGCATAAGTGCAGTCAGGCATGTGTTTTTACTTCAAAGTCTATTGGATGTTGAAAGCATAAGCTGGCCTAATTTTCACTTCATACTTCCTAGCTAGTCTGTTGGTATAGGTATATATACGATTTTATAATTAGATATCTTAGGCTAGGTAGCAACAGTGCATGGGGTCAATTCCAGTATGTACACCAGTTGCTTCATAAGAAAGAAAGGGGAAAATAACGTACAAAAATATCTTGATATTTAATTAAGTATGTATTGCATTTGATATTATGAAATATGATTTGTCGTTGCATTTAGAGTTAAAGATAAGCATGTACAAATAAAGAAAGATACAGTACGTATATATTTATGTTAAAAAATATGGATACCCTATTACGTACTACTCCATATATATACGAGCTACCAATGACCAAAGTAAAAATACCATTGTGTTAAGCAATGTGCTACGATTTCATAAATATAATAATATAGACAAGTTAGCTTATTTTGTGAAATCTCAAAATCATTGATACAGGGTGCAAAATACATTAAATAAAAAGTGGTTTATTTTACGAATTAAAAATCATAGTAAAATTTTATAAATTAAATTAAGTATACGTCTAAAAAATCTTGTCCAAATTCGAAACCAATATATAATTATATTAAATAAACCGTTACGGTTTATAATTGATTCCATAACAACTTTCTGGAAATTTGATTTGGACATAACTTACAATATATAAGACAAAATTTCCATTTTTCTCTTCTCTTAGAAAAATATAGTTCAACAGATTCCAACGTCTCTTGTTTAGAAGAAATCTGACTTGTAATGAATCTTGTATAGTTGTTTAAAGTTCAAACCATAATATTACGAACTACCACGACGTTGCAAGCTCGTTTATGATTATACTATAAATAAATACGTTCAAATGTTATTAAAATTGCCAAATCAATATTCAAATAATTAAATAAATAAATTATTAAATCGTTAGAAACACGGGACGCAACAATCCCTCTAACCTGTTTTCCTACATCTACAGTGTTAGACAACATAAATAATACCAATCCTGCTTCCAGGTAAGATATCGCGGTATAGAAGGTCATCCACTATAATATTGTGGGCGCATAGAGTCTCATTCACTAATAGTACTATGGGAAATATCCAACTACTAATCCTTAATATAACTAATATATACATATATATATATATATATGTATATATTTGACAGTAGGTAAACTTTTATTATGAGCATTAGCGGCCCAATAAGAAATGATGTTGCAAAAACCGACAACACGTGATACAAACTGAATGACAGTTTACAATAACCCACTTACAACTTCACTTTCCCAAAATAACAGACACAAGCCCTAAATTGCTCATGGCTTTCGGCGGCGACTTCTTCATGCATGAATTCATGGAGGCCTTAGGTTTCCAGCTTCACTCCGTGATACCAGCGTCTCCGATGGATCCCCAACTCCAGTACTAGATGGTGGTGCTCCCTCGCTGACGTAAGCCTTCTTCCTCTGCATTTGAGTATCAATTTGACTTCCTCTCGTTAAGCTTATTGATTTTATTTACTGATCGTCGTCTATTGTGAAATATCCTCATGTTTCTCTCTTTCCACAACGACCAACATGCAGATATAATGCTAACACCATATTCTTTTATCTCTGTGTGTACCTTCGACCAGTCTCACACCAGGTAATTTATGATATTCATAACGTTATTGGATCGATCTCTGTTGAATTTGATTTGGATGTTGTTTATGATGCTTGCCGAGTAATCGCATTGAAAAAATAAATGTTGATGATTTTCTTCACTGTTTTCACACAGAGGACAAATGTAATGACTCGAAAATTCCCCTCGTGGAAAATCGCCGGATACACTAACTTTGGGCATACAACACATTAGAACAAATAACAGAAGACTTTTATAAACATCGTAATAATGTTACATCAGAGTACAGAATATATCAGAGTACATCGAATTATATTACAGCGGAAGATTAAATTACAATAATTTAATACTGTGCAGCGGAAATGAATAAACTAATACAGCGGAAGACTATCAATGCTCTGGACACAGCTTTAAGCTTCGATCCAAAATCCCTCTCAATATATCTGCAGAATAAGCTACTCGACTGCCCGTGTGGAAAAGAGGGCACCCGAGTTTGCAAAGTGAAACAAACTACAGGTCAGTCATGGGACTAGTATGAGAAATCTACTTAACTTATTTTATAATAAGGCTAATCACAGGACCACGCCGCTAACGCGGAACGGGTTTACTCCATTGGATTGCCAGTGCATAAATAAAGTAAATCGTTAAGCAACGCAATGCTTTTTAGAAAAATGAAACCATTATAAGACTCAAGTCCCATCACACAATCCAATGCAAACCGGAGGATAGAGTTTTACCTTATAACGGTCAAACATGCTTGATACGATAAAACGGATTTGATACTATCATTAGTGTATATATGTTTCGAAAAACATTTCAATCATAATGTATCAATCATAGACGGCATAGCTACCATATACTATGTCGCCGTACTAGTTATACAATCAAAACCGCATGATGTCGTATTGGAAGTTGTATTTCCATCATGAGTCAAGGCTAGGGACGATCTCCTTACCGATTCGAGACACTCTAGCAAATGTCTCAGGATCACACCTACGGGCAACCCTTGGATCCTGCAGGGCCGGTCCACAAATAACTTTAGTGGATTGGCAATTCATGAACACACGCTTCCTGGTCCTGTTGAACCTATAAATTGGTCACTATCGACCAATATAACCAAGGCCTCGTAATCCATCATCCACATAAGTAAAAAAGGGCTTGTAAAATGCTGACACCGCTTCTAGCTAGAAAGAAACGTGTGCACTCCCTGCATTCCCTTGTCCCGTTTCTGACTCTTATCGGGGTGTGAGGCTCGCGAAGTAACGCTATACACAAAGCTATGCCTAAATGGGCTGTGCTTTGATCATCAACCACAAGACCCTGCTTTTCAACAAAAGCCTTGATCATTTGCATCTTGGTATGCCACATCAACAATCCACGCCATGCGATCGATAACTACAAATATATAACCTCTGAGCTCGTGCGTCTCAGAGAAGGGTGTTAAGCAAGGGAATAAATTCTCCGCCACCACATATATATATTAAATAGAAATCGATTTAATTTACATGGAATGAAATCCAATGTTAGACACACATCCATTTACAAGTCCGTTCTAGGTCTGAACGAAACCGGAGACACCTTGTTCCTCGTCCCATATGTCCAATACAGGAGAGAGGTGCTCGCATATCCATCGATCTCCAAGTACGTCTGGACGATCACCACTTATTACCTTGTCTTGGGATGCCTCCCAATCAAGACATCAGTAATCATCAAAACGATGTGAAGATCTACGGTCTTCAACCACCGTCTTCATCTTCGACTTTTAATCGTCGTAGTAATTCTTCAGAATGGGTTAATCCCGGTCTTTCCGAATAACTTGCGTATTTTATAATCAATAAACAAGTGCTATAAAGCACATCATATGCCTCATTCCAATTCAGAATATTCTTTTAAATAAATATTCACATTATTAGGGAAAGGTTCCCATTAATTTTACCAAAGATAAATTCTTTTAAATTTATTCTTTAATCTTCTTTTTAAAGATTCATTAAAACTCTAATTTGGTTTTAATATCAAAAATCATTATTTTATGATTGTTCAACTTTAAGAAATTAATCTTATCTTTAACTGGGTTAAAGAACCAATGTCATTTAAAACACAGTTCACGATAAACCCAAAATCATCTTCCATTAAATATGGAAATTTCACAGAAAACAAATCAATATATAATCGATATAAATTTCTGTATCAGACTAACAATATAAATGGAATAACGGCAAAGCCTTTTAAATTCCATATATAGTAATGGTCTTCTTTTACAGAAGCTCATCTCGATTATTACTAAATCGAATTCCATTCAATTCCAATTTAATATATTAAATTGGAAAACTTTACTTTGGAGAATTTCCATTGAATCTTAATAAAAGATTTATAACTTCCAAATTATATTTTCACTATTAATTGGGTTAAAGAACAAATGTCGTTTAAAATATAGTTCACGATAAACCCAATTCACATTTCATTTTATTCTAATTACTAAATATAATTGGAAACTTTAATAATCTTAATTAAAAGATTTATTCTTTTCTCAACTAGGTTTAAGAATAGTGTTATTGAAGACACCATTCATGGCAAACCCAAAAATCCAATTTATTTTATTTTATTCCAATTTAATATTAATTTTTTGGTAAACTTCATTAAATCTTAATTTAAAGATTTATTCTAGTTAATAACTAGTTCATATCGATAAAAATATGTTTTTATCTTTTCAAATATGGATTTTTTCATCCAAAAATCTTTACGAACCATTTATTATGATTTTACATAATTTTTCCATATTTTTAATAATTTTATCAAGACCCGTACAGTCGGTTTCCAATAACGGCCACAGAACTGCACTTACAGCGACCTTTTTCAATTTTGATTTGGACATAATTCCAAATCCAACCGTTAGATTTCAAAACTCATATATTCATTAGAAAGCTCTTTTCGATACGAACCCAACGGTTCTGGTTTAGGAGAATCCGACGGTCGGATCTCCCGTTACATCAATTTGAAGTTAATGGTCGAAATTCGCGAACGGTCACTACGCGCCGCGTTCTATTCAGGCCATTAAATATATAATATATATACGTTATATATATTTCATCGTTTACCATATAAAACATATTTTATAAATCGTTTATAAATTTGTTTTAAAACGATTCTAACTACATTTTCAATTTTAAATAAAAATTGAACATTCTATATTTTTATCATATTAAATATTTATATTTTCAAAATATTAGATTTATAAATCACTTCTTTCAATGTTCATTATAAAGTAAATCAAATCGATCGATAAACCCGTTCGGGTTAAAATAACGTTTGCTACTTAATTCGGCTTCACATTTTTATATTATTATATTCGTCTAAAAAGGGACATAGAAATCATAATTTTATTTTACACTAAATATTATTTTAAAATATTCATAATTTTAAAATATTCTTTATTTTAAAAGTTTCTTTATTTTTTGTTGACGGCAAAAAATGTCGTAAACACCAAAGATTCCCAATTATTAGGAATTATAAAAATGGCCGCATAGACAAGAACATGAAATAGAACATAAGTAGTAAATAACACAAGGAATTTATAGTGATTCGACCTCAATGAGGGCCTACGCCCACTTTGAAGAGTTGTTGGAATTTTATTGATCACTTGGAAGATTACAAGGTTGAGACTATCTCATGATATCTCATTACATTCACTTTTCATGATATATGATGTTATAATCATCATATATTGAATAAATAAGGAAAAAGATAATTTTGTCCTTCTTCTTCCTCAAATAGAAGATGCCATTAATGGAGCTTTAGGAGGTTTCCAAGCTCAAGAATCCAACCCTTTTGAAGTGTGAGGCCATGGGGTATTTATAGAAAGTGGTTAGGTAGGAGTAGGTAGAAATGGGGACTATCTTCAGGAAATTCGCGCCTCCAATTGTCGACGACCAGAATTTCGTACCTGGGGGAGGTACGAAATTTGGCACCTGCTTGGCGCGAAATTTCATACCTAGGAGGTACAAAATTTCGCACCTTGGCGGGGTGCGAAGTTTGTTTAGAGAGGGATATGGTCGAGGTTTGCTGGCGCGATCCCCTTCGGTTTTCCTCCTGGACTTCTTGAGTTTCGCCCTTGGCTCCGGCTTCACACGATGGGTTGAGTCAAGCGTGTCTTGAGTACTTTTGGTAACCGGACCAAAAGGCCGGTTAACATTTGCCCCCCAAAGTACGTCTTGTCTTAACATGATGTGCTTTGGAACGAAAGCTGAGATGATACGTGGATTGCGGATTTATCCTGCAAATTATAGAAAAAAATATGTTAGCTAGCAGGCTCGCCTATCGGAAAGGTGGGCGAGTTGCCGTTAGTTTGGCGTCATGCTCACGTCGCTGAGTGCTCGTGTAGCGTCATCATCGCGCGTTTTTGGCGATTAGCGCTTTGCGGGGAATATGCGTACGCGAGTGCAGTGGTCAAGAGGATTATATATATATATATATATTTTTTTTTGAGGTACGAAATTTCGAACCACTAAGGTTCGAAATTTCGAACCGTAAAGGTTCGAGTCTCCTACCGTAGCGGCTCGAGACTTCGAACCGAGAGACTCGAAATTTCGAACCCCGGAGGTTCAAAATTTCGAGCCCTCAGGTTTGAAATTTCGAACCTGGGGTCGGAACACGAAGAGACTTTTTGCTTTTTATTATAAATAGGCTCCTCCCTCCCCACTTTTCTTCCTCCTATTTTTCGCCGTTATTCTGAAAGTTTCGATCCTCGACCCTTCGACTTAAAGGAGAATTTTTTAGGTAACGAACTTGGTCGATGGAGGGAAGGGAGAAAGGAGGTCGAGGTACGATAGTGGGAGGAGGCTCGAGGCCTCGAGCTTGACATGAGAGGTTAGGAGGCTCGAACCTGATGGGGCCCGAACCTTTGAACCCTCCCGGGTTCGTGGTTTCCGAACCCTGATGGGTTCGAAACTTCGACCCTGTGGAGTTCGAATTCTCGAACCCTAAAGGTTTGGTTCTTCGACCCTTTGGGGTACGAGTTCTCGAACCTTGAGGGTTCGAATTTTTGACCCCTTAGGGTCCGAGTCCTCGAACCCTGGGGGCTCGAAACCTCGAACCATTGAAGCTCAAAATTCCGAACCTGAGTGGTTCGAATTTTTGAGCGACCGTGGTTCGAGCTTTTCGAACCCTAGGGGTTCGAATTTTCTGGATCCCCGGGTTCGGACTTTCGAACCTAAGGTATTTGAACTTCTGAGCCTCGGGGCGAGTCTGACCGTATTGCCTTGGCCAAACGTCGGCTCTCGCCAATTCGGACTTCGATTTCCTGACTACCTGCCCCTGGACTCATCTACTGCCTGTTTGACTTTATGAATGTACCAATGCGCATATTGACAACTGCATGGCCCAGGAAAAACTTTCACATAGGATAGAACATATGTCTGGACTGTGACGGAACTGTTGGGATCTTTAAAGTTTCTATGTACATTCTGCTTTTTTGCATGACACCGCACGCACTTGTTAATTTTCACCAACGCGAGGGGTACAGGTCATTTCACTGTGATGTCTAATACTGGTGCATTAAAGTATAGCTAGCCATGCAATCAAGATCAAGGATTGGGAAACTTCGGGAAGCTGAGGCTTCCCCACCATCGTCTCACACATCTGACTCTACAGACAACGACAGCTCAGGCGGTAGTGAGCTTGAGACTACTGAAGAATCGGTTCCCTCCCAATCGAGCAGCTCGCCCGAGGTGTCTGAGCACGGGGAGAACATTGAGAGGATACATTCTCCCGTCATACATGCAGAAATGGAAAACGTGGACATCATTGGTGGTGGCTAACCACCTGCGCCAGTAGCACCGAACGTGCTGCCTGACGCAGTTATTTTAGAAAATCCACCGGACTCAGTGCCGTCGTGCTTGGATGCCACGGCAGTTAGAAAGTTGGCATTGCGGTTTACAATCCAGGAGGGAGATGCTCATGCCCCTGGATCGAGCGAAAGGGGCCATGCACCACCGGAGGGCTTTACTGCTTGGAATCGACATACTTGCTTTGCGGGGTGTGTGCCCCGGCCAATGACTTCATTCGGGAAATGTTATTCTACTTCCGCCTCGCACCTTCACAGCTGCACCCGAATGCTTACTCCTCACTTCTGGGTACTTGCGTTCTTTATCGAGAATTTCTACACCGGGACCCTACCGGAGAGGACATTAGGTATCTCTTTCATTTTAGGCGATCAACTGGTGGATCGTCCTCCCAATGGTACTTGGAAGCATCTCCCGCCACTAAATTTTTTGTTGAAAAGTGGCCTAGGCCATCTGTGATTAAGCATGACTGGTTCTCCGTTCGCTGTCCTCCCGGGTTTGTGAGGAGGTGGATACAAGGAATTGAGTACCCTTGATCTCTTCTTATAGCGTTGTCGGGCTCCGTGTCTCATTGTTTTCTGATTGTGGCAGGAAATCCCGAGGCGCCTACTGGTGACGAGTATCGTCAACGTCTCGATGCCCTCCGAGTCATCCCTGAAGACTCCCGCAAGACGGATACTGTGGTAGATCAGGACCGCTTTCAGCGTGTTGGATTGCTTTCGGCCAACAGGGCCATAATCAGGCCTGCCGTGGCGAGTGGTGCGTTGAAAGGGAAAATGACGAAAGGCCCTACTGTTTCTGGTTTGAAGAGGAAAATGGTTTCTATTGGGCTTGGACTAAAGAAGGTCATTAAGTTCCAAGAAGATGTTGGCGGTAGGAAAGCTGGTAGCACGGAGACTGCTGCTCGAGATGAGGGGCTAATTGGCGCTTCTGTCCCACCCCCGGTGGGAGGGACGGGAGAAGAAGCGTTGACCAACCCTCATTCTCCTGTGACCTCTTTGGATGCTTCCACTTCCCTCGAAAAAGTGGATCAGTTTGCTGATCTGGGTACCGTCCCTATGGACTTGTCTCTGTGGTTGAGCGCAGTTAGTATGGAGGATCTAGCTCGTGCCGCGAAGGGGCTAACTCCCTCTATTTGGGAACAATCTGGTCTGTTGAGAGAACACTTAGGGCATACACTTATACACACCACATCGCATAGAAGAGTGCCTGTGCGTGATGCTTGACTGATTTTGCTTCGCTTCTTTGATAGGTGACATGGCCAGAGGAAGTGGAGGACGAGGTCGTAGAGACCGCCATTGCGCCGAGAGTGCTTTTATCAGCTCCTTCAGGAGGGGGCCAGCTTATATGGCGATGTTCCACCCCCGCGGGGTCGTGGCAGCGGGATTCATCACCTGAACAGGCCTCGGTCTTTCCTGACTCCTCCCCATCCTCCTCCGATTCGGGTGCCCAGTGGAGATTCACGGCTTGATCTAGGAGGGTCGAGTCATACGTCGTCAACAACTCTGCCCATTACTGCTCCGTTGGCTCCCATTCAGACTTCAAAGGGGAGAGAGCCACCGCTTGCCCAGCCGAGGTCGGATAGGGCGACTATGGTAGAAATGGAAGATTTGATGGAATCTGGAGTTCGGGAGCTGGCCATCGAGGAGCAGATGGCATTTGTGCCCGGTTATACCTTGATGAGTTATGGTTTGTCCCGGAGCTTCGTCCTGCTCCTGATAGGGAATCCGAAGAGGTATGGGAGCATGTGAAGGCCGCGTATCGCCAGGCTGATGTGCTTACCAAGTACTCCCATCACCTGTCGGATCTGATTAGGAAGAAGAATCAAGAACTCACTAGTCGACAATCAACTATTGACGCCGGGCAGGCTTCCATTGCTAATTTGAATGCGGAAATAGGTAGGTTTTCTTATTCACTCTAAGAATTATTTGCCTCTTGTATCCCTAAATTAAAAATTTGTAGGGCATGTTGTTTCCAGCTGGAGTGAAGCATCGGTATGAGGTGCTTAAAAGGGAAACTGGCCATTCTTGCTCTGTCCTGAAGGAAACCATAACTGACTTGACCATTCAAAATACCGCCTTAAAGAAGGAAAAGGCCGAGGCAGACAAGGTTTGTGCCGGATTGAGGAGAGATAATACCCAAGTCCTACGACTTCAAGAGAGCAACGAAACTTTAAAAGCGGAGAATGCCCGCCTGATGAGGGAGCTTGAGGCGGCTAAGAAAGCGAAGGAGGATGCGGAAGCCAGTAACCGGGATGTGTTAGGTACCGCCGAGGGATAAAAAGCTGAACATCTGAGAGAGGTGGAGCAGTTAAAAGACGAGCTAGCGAATGCCGAGTACCGGGCACAGTCGTCTATGGAGGAAAATATCAAGGACATGCTTGTTAAGGTCCTAAAATTCCATGGAATTTCTTGGATAAATGACTATTCCCGTGAGCTAGCTCGAACCTGGGAAAGGCTGGTTCCATATGAGGCCTTCCTGCGCGAAGTGGATGTTGGGACCTTGAATGAACGACAACTTATGATTGATCTCTTGACTGTGGAGGAGCGCAAGAAGTTGGAGGAGGGTAGGAAGTTGCTGCTTGAGGATGTGGAGAGAGAGAGAGAGAGGTTGGAAAGGCTTGCTGCCGAAAAAGGGGCGTTTGTCGTCACTGAGAGCGTTGTGGTAGCGGAGGATCCTGTAGAGGGAAGTTCTTATCGGTTATCTGCTCCTGAGTTGGTCACGGTGATTGACCCGACGGCCCTGACTCGGGTTTCGACCGAGCATAGTCCTGAGCATCTGGAGCCGGGAGAGACTGGATTCACATTGCCTGTTGCGTCGGGTGCCCTTTCTGCTCTCCGTACGCCACCCTTGGTCGGAGGTAAATTTCCTTTGCAAGGCATCCCCGAGGATGACGTGATTACCGAGTTTGCGGATTAAAAGATTGTGTTTTCATTGTGCAGCCCCTTCGGGATTAACTATGATATTGAACCCTGTCCCCGCTATTCCTGAAGTGACAGATTCTAGTCCCGAACTTGAGGGGATTCAGTTTGGAGTGGGCGGAGATCATCTTGATACCTTTTCGGGGATAGGGCTAACTCCCAGCCTCTATGAAGGCCTTCTTGACGAAGGAGAGGAGGTAGATGGTCAAAGTGCGGCTGCCCGAAGTCTGGTGGAGGAAGGATCTGGGCAAGGTGATGCTGCTGGGCAGGAGGCCGTAGGAAAGACCAAAGAGGATATTATGGAGAGGGCTGCTTTGACTGTTGCCCAGAAGCCGGCTGATGAGGAGGCGGAGAGGAAAAGGGAGGCTGACGAGGCTCAGAAAAAACGAGAGGATGCAAAGGCTCAGCGAAGGGCCATTGAAACTCGCGAGAAGACCAGGACTGGCGATCCAACACCTAAATCTCAGAAACTTATTGATTGTCAAACCGCTAAAGAAGCCAAGGAGAAAGCTAAGCGGGAAGGGAAAACTATCGCAGAGACGAGTGTTGCAGTGATAGGTTCTGCTACCGGGGGTGCCCCCCGATCTCTGCCGCATGTTGCCCCTGCTGACATCACTGAGATTTCTAGCGGCGATGGAGCGGACGAGAGGCGTCTCCCAGCTTCTCACGAGTCGACTACCTCCCAAAGGAGCCGAAGTGGAAAAGGCGGGTCTGGCAAGAGAAAGCCTAGCTCCAAGGATGAACCGTCGAGTGCCGAATCTGCAAAGAAAAAGCATAAAGACAAGAAGAAGAAGCACAGTTAGCGTTAGTTGCTTAAGTGTAGATTTAGTGCTTATTTTGGTAGTGTAGTCCGGTAGTTTACGCGAATTCGGCCCTCGCTTTTGGTTTTTTGAGACATGGTGTGGTTCTCATGTACACCCTGTCATTAGAAAGAAAGATATTAGTTATGTTGTTGGTTGTAACGTGTGTGTGTGCGTTTGTAATGAAATATGAATTAGTAAAGATCGCATTTTGTGTTAAACGTTCAGATGTCCTTTCCATGTTTTCGGGCGTCCCGTACTTGCATAGGCATACTTATCGTTACGCTTAACAAAAAAGCGATTGTGAGTGTTGTGCCCTGGATCGATGGTTCCAGGTACGAGTGATAGTGTTCAGGCTTCTAGTAAGTTTCCCTCAGCTTAGGAAACCCGTAGTTTGCGAAGCCAGGCATGACGTCGCGTTGTGCGGTCCGTCCGGTATAGGCTCTCTCGTCGTTCATCGGGTTGAGGCGAGCCTGTAGGCATCGTCGTTCGCCAGGAAAGATAAGCCCGGATCATCAGCCCGTAGGGTCCGATCGTGGTCGTGGGCTACCCCTTAGCCTTGAGAGCTTCGGGGAAGTGACGATTTAAGGTCAGTTTCGATGCTGCGCCAAGATTCGACCATCACCCATAGTTCGGGGGGAGTTTGTATCGCCCCATATGGCTGTTGGGTGGTTGAACGATTTATCCTCGGCCTTGGCACTGGGCCGAGGTTCAAGTTCGAGGTTATTTATACTCGGTCACGCTGCGGGCCAGCGACTCGAGTAGCGTTGCCGGCTCCCGTTCTCGGGGTGCCGGTCGATGCCAATGTGGTTAGGCCGCGAGGTTGGCTCGTGGCTTGGACGACGATGTCGGCCCCTATACTAGGGGTCGACACAACGGTCGACAGTTTACACGAAAGATAGCTATCAGGATTAATCAAACACGTCATGCGAGGAGTAAACACAGAATAAGGAGATAGAAAGATAAAAATCATTTTCATTAATAACTTTGGCATGAATAGCCATTATAATGCCTTGAATTGTTACATAACATCGCTGGAAGGCACAAAAAACCATGTACTAAGTTATGTGAAGTAGCGACGGAGATGTTCACTGTTCCAAGCCCTTGGCAGTTCAGCTCCATCTATGGTCGCTAGCTTGAAAGTTCCATTGCTGAGCCTTCGTAGGATAGAGTACGTGCCCTCCCACGAGGAGCGAGGCCTGTTGGCGGAGGGAATACCCATTTTAGGATGAGGTCGCCGATGTTGAGATCCTTGTGGCGGACTCGAGAGTTGAAGTACCGGGCGACTCGTTGTCGTTGGGCAGCGGCTCGGAGGTAGGCTTCGTTCCTTTTTTCCTCAAGAAGGTCGTGTGATCCCATAAGTAATCTTGGTTTGTCTTTGGATCAAAATAGGTGACTCGATGAGACTGAAGCTCGAGCTCGATGGGGATAACGGCTTCGGACCCGTAGGCGAGCGCGAAGGGAGTATGCCCGGTTGTTGTCTTGTGGGTTGTCCGGTAGACCCATAGGGCCAAAGGAAGTTCATCTGTCCACATGCCCCTGGCCTTCTCAAGACGCTTCTTGATGATGGACTTGATAACTTTGTTAACTGCCTCAACTTGTCCGTTAGCCTGGGGGTGTGCTATGGCCGAGAATCATTTTTTGATGTCGTGCCGCTGATAGAAGGATTTGAACTCCGCGCTTTCGAACTGAGTGTCGTTGTCTGAGATGATGGCCTAAGGGACCCCGTATCGAGTGATGATGTTGTGCACGACGAAGTTGATCATCTTATTGGCAGTGATTGTGGCGAGGGCATCGGCCTCCGCCCATTTGGTAAAATAATCAACAGCAACGACAGCGTATCGTGCCCCACCTCTGGCCATGGGAAGAGTCCCAATGATGTCGATTCCCCACATGGCGAATGGCCATGGGATGGTCATTTGTGTCAGTTCCGTTGGCGGGGCTCTCGGGATCTTCGAGAAACGTTGGCACTTGTCGCTTTTGTGAGCATAATCCGTGGCGTCTTGGTCGAGCGTGGGCTAGTAGTAGCCGTGCCGGAGTATCTTCCTGGCCAGGGTTTACCCCCCGGTGTGGTCACCGCATTCTCCTTCATGCACGCTGACTAGAACCTTGATAGCATCCCCATGAGACATACATCTGAGTAAGGGGATAGAGAAGCCTCTTCGATAGAGTACCCCATCCATAAGGAGATAACGAGCTGACTGGAGGGTGAGCGCTCGCCATTCTTTGCGGCTTTCTGGGAGGATCCCTTGTCGTAGGTAGTTTTTGATCGGCGTCATCCAAGATTCCGGCTCGGATTCGGCGCTCATGGCCGTACTGGTTTGTGTTGGCCTGGTACTGGGGGGTGTTGAGCACCTCGACGGGGGCGAACCCCTGTAGCTGCGGATCCTCAGAACTTGCTAATCTGGCCAGTGAGTCGGCCCTTTCATTTTGCTCTCGCGGAATTTGAGTGATAATGAAGTGGTCAAAGTGAGTGAGTAGTTCTTGTACTTGAGCTAGGTATAGAACAAGTCTTTCCGCCTTAGTCTGGAATTCTTCCTTCACCTGGCGCACGACGAGCTGTGAATCGGAGAAAATCTGAATAATCCTCAACTTGATCTCGATCGCGATTCTTAGTCCAGCTATGAACGCCTCATATTCTGCATCGTTGCTGGTAGCGGGGAAATTTAGCTTTAGCGCATAGTGTATTGAGCGCCCCTCGGGAGTGATGAGTACGATGCCGGCTCCCAAACACTTGTTGCTGGAGGACCCGTCCACAAACAACTTCCACCTACTGTCAGGGACTTCGGCGTTCTCTGTTGAAGTTTCGTCGGGAGCCGTAAATTCTACTATGAAGTCGGCGAGGGCTTGTCCGAGGATGGCTCAACGGGGAATGAATGTTATCTAGAACTGGCTTAGTTCCATACTCCACTTTAGCAGTCGACCGGATGCCTTGGGTCGCTGTAGGACTGGACGTAATGGCTGGTCGGTGAAGACTTTTATGGGATGAGCCTAGAAATATGGTCGAAGCTTCCGGGAGGAGATCAGTAAGCAGAATGCCAGCTTTTCGAGCTTCGGGTAGTTCTTTTCTGCTCTCGTCAATCGCTTTCTTATGTAGTACACAGGTCGTTGAATGCGATCTTCAAGTCGTACCAGCGCCGAGCTGATTGCCATCCGTTGGTATGTTGCATCGGCATTCTTGAGTCTGAAAGGCATGACGCGATAGCAATAAAGTCCAAGGTCGATTATGAAGGAGGTATGGTCCTGATCACGGAGATTCATCGGGATCTGGTTGTACCCGGAGTAGGCGTCCATGAAAGATAGCAATTGATATCCAGCGGTTGAATCGACTAGTCGATCGATCTTTGGGAGCGGGAAGTTGTCCTTGGGACATGCCTTGTTTAAGTCAGAAAAGTCGATACACGTTCGCCACTTTCCATTGGCCTTTTTTACTAGGACTGGATGGAGACCCATTCGGGGTAGTCTGCTTCATGGATGAAGTTGTTGTTTAGCAGGCGATCTACCTCTTCTTCGAGAGCCTTGGATCTCTCTGGTCCCAGGAAGCGGCGCTTTTGTTTGACTAGAGGCATCGTAGGATCTATGCATAGAGAGTGGCAGGCGATTGTTGGGTCTATGCCCCTCATGTCGGAATGAGTCCATGCGAATACGTCCAGATTAGCCTTTAGGAAATCCACAAGATCATCTTTGATTGCTGGGTGAAGGTGTGATCCTATCTTTAATACTCACGACGGGTCGTCAAGACTTACGAGTACATCTACTGTGGGCTCGACAGGAGTAGGTCTCTCGTACTCGGGCTCTTCGTCTTTCCTTGGATCGAGGTCATCGGAAAGACAGGAGTGGCGTCTGAGCGATGGCCCAGACACCGCTGATTGCTATGCGGAGATGGTCTTGCCGCAAAAGGCTACGAGCGCTAGTTTGCCCTTGTCCTTATTGCACGCGTTCTTCCATTCTATTGCGTAACACTCTCTAGCATTGACTTGGTCGCCTCTGATCGTTCCGATCCCGTTTTTGTTGGAAACTTCATTAGGAGAGACCATGGTGATAGACAAATGTGAAATTCTGTGAGGAATGGACACCCAAGGAAGACGTTATATGGATAGATGATGTCAATAACCACGAAGGTAAGGATTCAGACTCGGCTCCGATCCCCCGTACCGAGTTCGACGGGTAGGTCGATGACTCCCACTGGACAACTGGATGCCCCGTTAAAGCCGTGGATCGTGGAATGGCATGGCTTGAGATCTCTTGCCTCTAACTTCATTTGGTCATAGGCGACTTTGAAAATGATGTTGACCAAGCTTCCTGAATCGATCAATACTTTTCGAACATTTGCAGCGCCAATTTGGGCAGTGATGACCAAAGGATCGGTGGTCGGGATTTCAATTCCCATGGACTCCCTTCCATTGAAGATAATGTCGTCCCGCATGGTTTTCCGGAGCTTGGCCGGGATAAGCTCATCGGGAGCGGAGCAAGACTCGTAGGTTGCATGCTTAATGGAGCCCACATATTCCTCCATCTTTCAGAAGCTATCATGTGTGGGGCTGGGCCCACCGTATATGGTGTTGATCATGATTCCTCGTCTCGCGTTAGACGGTCCTGGGCCTGCCTTGGCGGCCGTCTGAGGAGTTGGTGCTGGAGGCTTTGGATCGGTTTCAGGGGGAAAGGGTTCTTGGATGTATTGTTCAAGTCACTTTTCACGGATAAGCTTTTCAATTGCATCCCTTAGCTGGCGACATTCATTCGTATTATGCCCGTACATGTCATGATGTCGGCAGTATCTCCCCGAGTTCTTCTCAGCATCGGTTGATTCCCTAACGCGGGGTTTCTTGTACGGCAAAGTGTTACATGTATCTAGGTAGATAGTTTCCGGATCTTCGTTTAGCGGAGTGTATGTCTCGTAAACTTGGTAAGGGACGGGCTTCCTCGGCTCTGTCTGGACTTTATTGTTGCTTCGGCCACCTTGCCCCCCATTGTTTGGCATTTTTCTGGGGGGTCCTGACCCATGTTTGGATTGGAGGGTCCTCCAGCTTCTCGCCCCCTAGGTCGGTTATTGGCGGTGTCTGCTCGAGGGATATTAGGGCGACTGGTCTCGGAGATGCGGTTTCGTCTTGCTTCTTCTTGGCATAAGAACTGCCCCGCTTTCTTATAGAAAGCATCGAGGCTCTTCGGTTGCTTTCGGTCGATCCAAGCCCCAAATTCAGAAGTTGGAAGGACGCCCTTAGTAGCTGGAAGAGTACGGTGCGCGGATCTGGATCCTCGACCTCGGCGAGGGCGATGTTGAACCTGGAAAGGTAGCTTTTGAGCGACTCTACGGGCCCTTGGTATAGGTTGGAAAAGGTGAGGGCATTCTTTGGAGTCGGGATATGCATCCTGAACTGCTTAACTAACCGTGTCGCGAATTGGCCGAAGTTGTTGATGGAGTTAAGGAAGGCAAGAGAACCATAATAGGGCAGTCCCTGACAGGAAGACTGGAAAGCATTTGCATTTGACTGGATCGTCTCCCCTGCTCGAGTCCATTTTCCAATCATAACGGTTCAGGAAGGCACAAGGGTCGGTGGTGCCGTCATAGAGCGGCATCGGCGGCATGCTGAAACGTCGCGGCCATTCAGCTTCATTGACTCTTCGAGTGAAAGGGTTGCGCCTAATGTGTGCTTCCCATGAATCATGCACATTCCCTCGCATCTCCCTCATGATCCTTCGGACCATGTCGGGAAGATTGGTCGGATGGGGGTCCGCCATCAGGACCCATGGGTTTTAGCGAGGTTCTGGACTTCGGGTGAGAGGGCGTCTTCTATGTGGATGTCTGGATCGTCTTCTTCCATGTCCTCGACATCTATAATGGGATCCTGGTGTGCGTGATGATGTGGAGCGGGGTCACACAGATCCGGTTCTAGAAAGGCACGAGCCGTTAAAATAATAGGTTCATTGTCACGGCGGGCGGCCGTTGGATCTTGTCGAGGAGGAGGTAGTTTAGTAGGAGCGGGTCCTTCATTAATGACTAGGGGAGAACGGCCCCGATATTGGGCCCCCTCGCTATAGGTAACCGTGGTTCGGTCGCCGTTGCCATTGGCATACCCATTGCCATTGCCATTGTCGAGGGCGTTTGTTCGAGCGGCGACGTTGTTAATGAGGCTAAACCTCCTTCGTTGGTGCGAGCCCCTCGACTCGGAAGAGGAAGTTTCTGATGTTGGTGGTCGAGGTCGAGCATTGTCTCGAGCTAGTTGTAGTCGAGCGGCAACACACTGACTTTCTTGGAGTTGCCGCATAAAGTCAATGTTATTCCTTAGCGCTTGGTTAAGCTCGACAGCAGTATTTTCATACTTCTCACTAAGCGCACGGACTTGCGCTTGGGTTGCAGGTACTTCGGGGTCCGCAACTGGAGGTTCACTTTCATTAGTGGCCGGGATATCTGCCGGTCGAGGTTGTTGAGATGGACCGGCCTCGGATGCGGCTGAAAAGCCGATCATTGCATTCTTTGACTTTTTACCATCGTAAGTGGACTCGACGACAGGTTAAGCAAGGAACCTTAAGCTCGGCGAAGTCAAGATGGTAATGTGCGAGAAAGACGCAATATCCGAGTTTTCTCAGTGAAAGCACCAAATGTTGACGGCAAAAAATGTCGTAAACACCAAAGATTCCCAATTACTAGGAATTATAAAAATGGTCGCATAGACAAGAACATAAAATAGAACATAAGCAGTAAATAACACAAGGAATTTATAGTGGTTCGGCCTCAGTGAGGGCCTACGTCCACTTTGAAGAGTCGTTGGAATTTGATTGATCACTTGGAAGATTACAAGGTTGAGACTATCTCATGATATCTCATTACATTCACTTTTCATGATATATGATGTTATAATCATCATATATTGAATAAATAAGGAAAAAGACAAATTCGTCCTTCCTCTTCCTCAAAGAGGAGATGCCATTAATGGAGCTTTATGGAGGTTTCCAAGCTCAAGATATGGAGGTTACCAAGCTCAAGAATCCCACCCTTTTGAAGTGTGAGGCCATGGGGTATTTATAGGAAGTGGTTAGGTAGGAGTAGGTAGAAATGGGGACCATCTTCAGGAAATTCATGCCTCCAATTGTCGGCCACCAGAATTTTGTACCTGGGGGAGCTAGGCGCGAAATTTCGTACATAGGAGGTAGGAAATTTCGCACCTTGGCGGGGTGCGAAGTTTGTTTAGAGAGGGAAATGGTCTAGGTTTGCTGGAGCGATCCCCTTCAGTTTTCCTCCTGGACTTCCTGAGTTTCGCCCTTGGCTCCGGCTTCATGCGATGGGTTGAGTCGAGCGTGTCTTGAGTACTTTTGGTAACCGGACCAAAAGGCCGGTTAACAATTTTACATTAAACATATTCTGAATCGGAATGTGACTCAATCAATTACCATATAATTTCAGTTATATGGATTTCATATATCGCATGTATATAAAAATAATGAGAAACAATCAATAAACAATCCATTCACATCCAGAGTGAAATTTATAACTGTGTAAGAATTAAAATAAATAAATAAATAAATAAATAACGCTTATCACAAACTGTCAACCCATCAGTTGACATACAACTAAATATTGGGACTAGTGTATGACAAATGTCATCCCAATACCCGTATGGGGTTTTCAAACAACAACAGTTTACATACATAAATCATTAGTTAATAAATTTAACCAGTTATAATTCAGTTTGAATTATTTCTAATATCTCTAACATAATCATGATAATGTTTTACCAACATACATTTTTCTACTTCTCTAACATGTTAATGTTGATATCAAACAAATGAACATTTCTACTTCTATAACATGTAAATGTTAATATTAAACAATGCATATTTTTATTATTCCTACTTACATAAAAATGTAATTTTTAATGTAAAAACATTTTTATCAAACAATGATCTTTTTTATTGAATCCTTTTATACATTAAAAATGAGCTTTTTAATGTAAGCATATTATAATCAAATTTTAATCTTTTTGTATAATCATTTGTACATTAAAAATATACTTTCCTATGTTAACACATTTTTACCAAAGTTTAACCGTTTTAATCAATCCTTTATTACATTAAAGATTTAATTTTAATGTTAACATGATTTATTAAACAATGAAATTTTTCTAATGATTTATTTACATTAAAAATGTAAATTTCAATGTCAAAACATTTTTTTATTACACAATGGATCTTTTATTTCCTTCTGATTCATTTACAATGTAAATTTTAATGTAAAAACATTTTTCAAGCAATGGACCTTTTTCTAATGATTCATTTTTACATTAACAATGTAAATTTTAATGTGAAAACAAATTTTCAAACAATGAATCTTTAACATGATCATACCTACATTAAAGTGTAAACAAAATTTTATTAACTTGAATCTTTTAAAACAAATGTTCATTTTTCATATTTTCTCATAAACAATAAAAATGTAAACTTTTTAGTGTTAAACATTTTATATTTCAACCAATTATCATTTTACATAATTCATGCTTTACATTAAAAATGTAAATTTTAATGTTTCAACATTATTATTCATACAATGAATAATTTATATATTTTATCTTTACATTAAAAATGTGAATTTTGAAGTTTCAACATTTTTATCCCTAACATAAATGACATTTTTATCACTAACATATATGACGTTTTTATCACTAACATAAATGACATTTTTAATCTAATGTAACATTTCTAACAAAAATGATAGTTTTAATCTAATGTAACTTTTCTATCTAAAATGATAGTTTTATTCTAATGTAACTTTTCTAACTAAAATGATAGTTTTCATCTAATATAACATTTCTAACATAAATGATGTTTTTAATCTAATGTAACATTTCTAACATAAATGATGTTTTTATGCTAACATAATATTTCCTAACCAAAATGATATTTTTATTTAAACAAAACGTTATCTAACAAATGACCTTCCTAATAATGATCATTTTCTCTACATGTACAATAAAAAGAATGTTTTTATTGTCTACTAATTCTAACAATTCTAATATGACATGTAAATAAAAAGAATATTTTATTGTCCGACAATGTCTATGTTCCATATTACATTAAAAAGAACAATTTTCTTTTATATCAATTCCTATGTTGTATATGTATAAAAAAAAGAACATTTATATTATAATAAATCCTATGTATCATATGACACTAAAAAGAACATTTTTATATTCAACAAATTTCTATATTCATGAATGACAAATAAAAAGATGATTTTCATTTTCAACAAATTCCTATATTCATAAATGACATAAAAAATTATTTTCCATAACAATTTTCTAACAAAATGATATTTTTATTTTACATAACAAGTTTTCAACATATGATTGTGTTCTAACTTCGCTAACATCATAACAATAATGTTTTAATCTAACCAAATCATATTTTTAATCCTATGATCAATTTTTCTAATATCGCCAACATATTAATGATAATGTCCTAATCTAGAAAAATCATATTTTTAACATATGACCAATTTTTACTAACGAAAATATAATTAACAAATGAATCCTTTGATCCTAAACTAAAATGTTAATGACAATATTTTAACGAACAATATATATACATATTTTGATCCAACCATTCATCATACCTAAAATAAATCAATCAATCTTAATTTTATATGACGCACAAATGTTTGTATATAGCGTTAATAGTACAATCACAATCAATGTAAATATATATACATATATGTATATATATATATATTATTATTATTATTATCTTAAATCGAGAAATCTCACATTGCTTTTTGTCTGAATTTTCAACTTGCACTGTTTCAGATCTGTTCAGTTCCAATTTGTAGATCTCGTTTCTGCGATTCCAACGGATCCGAAATCGTTCGATTCTGTTTCCATAAGACAAAGTTATGGATATTTAAACATTTTTCAATTCAAATAATCAATTAATTGAATTAACTAATTAATAATTTACATTGATTAACTTCTTAATGACCTTCCCTATCTCGTTCGTTACTCCAGACATCGGTCCTTCTTCAAACCCAACGTTGCAAACAAGAAGCTGCCACCGTCGCTTCCCGACCCCACCTGAGCTCCATCGCCGCACCCCACCAGAACCACCTCCGCGTCGCCGTACTCCACCGTGAGTCTCGCTATTATGGTCCACTTTGGAGCCTCGAATCGCATCCCAAAGCACCCGGCTTTGAGCCAAATAAATCTGCAAATCACTGCAGTAATCTCCATCATTCCCGTATGAATTCCAAGCCCATGAATCCCTCAACAATATTTGTATTGAAACCATTCATTAATTCATTGTGATTTTGGAGAGATTAGCGAATTGTTTTGATGTATTTTCGGCCATTCAAGTAGTGAAAGCGGCAGCTGAATGTTAGGGTTAGGGTTTGGGTTATGAGGGATATTTATATAATTAATATTTTATAATATTTGATTCTTAAATTCACAAAAAAAAAACCGTTAACCCTTAACAGTCCCAAATTCAACCCAACGAGAGTTGCCCCTAGCCAAATATCCCCCTTCCGGACATAATAGGCTAGGTCTCATAATCCCATTCGATCATTTTCAACTTGTTTTCTTTAATTTAAAATATAAATCATTTAATTATTTAATTTCATCGTACATTTAAATTTACTAGGTCCACATACCAACTCTAAAAATTACAGAAAAATTATTTCTATTTATGTTTTGACAATACGGTCCTACCAAAACTAATTTCATCGAATTTGGAGACCGTTTGAAAAATGACCATTTTCTGGTCGATCGAAATTGACTAAAACTATCAAAACACGTTTTCTTTTGCCACGCTCACATATTAATTCCAAAAATTATGAAAATTGGAATCTAACAATAATTTGACATTTCGGTTCCAACAAAAGTGGTTTCGTTGAAAATGGAGGACGTTTGCAAAATGGCTATTTTAATATTAAAATATATATATGTATATATATATATTCTATCGCGACTATTCTGAATATTCAACTGGCCATAACTTTTGATTCCCGCCATGAAATTTCAATTTTTCGGATTCGTTGGAAAGATATTTTTAAACAGATTTAAATATTTTTGGTTTTACTAAAATTCGATTTATTTTGCATCCTGTACATTCAATCAAAGTTCAAATTCAAATTTTCAAACTACCACGCTATTTCTCATTCCTTTTATAATTAAAATAAATATATTCGTTCCAACTTCAATTTAAATAAATTTTTAATCGTTATTATTTGTTGATAAATTATTTTAAATATTCAAAATCCATTAAAATGAAAATTTTAAATTGGTTCCAAAATTCCGGGTTGTTACAATCTCCCTCACTTAAAATCTTTTCGTCCTCGAAAAGGAACGAAGCTAAAAGTTGTTTAATTAACCACTCAACTTTCATTCTTTTAATTGGTTTCCATAGTTTTATTAGTTGAACTAATAATCACACAACACAATCATCAATCAATTAGTTGATTAACTTTTCAAATATATATATAACTTTTATATATCAAAAATCATATTTTCTAAAATCGGATTATATATATAATCACAAATACGTTAATTATAACTTGTCAATCTAAACTCATTCTAGGGCAATACTAACCCCATCTCTAACGAGTTTTCTCATTCTAGATCCTATCTCAAATGAGTATTCTTTTATAGGATATCACTAATCCTACCTCTGATGAGTCTTTTGCTCCATTCTAACAACTTGTACCCCAAAGACTTAAGCTGACCAAAGCTCTGATACCAACTGTAATGAATCAAAAATTCCCCTCGTGGAAAATCGCCGGATACACTAACTTTGGGCATACAACACATTCGAACATATAACAGAAGACTTTTATAAACATCGTAATAATGTTACATCAGAGTACAGAATATATCAGAGTACATCGAATTATATTATAGAGAAAGATTAAATTTCAATAATTTAATACTGTGCAGCGGAAATGAATAAACTAATACAGCGGAAGACTATCAATGCTCTGGACATAGCTTTAAGCTTCGATCCAGAATCCTGCTCAATATATCTGCAAAATAAGCTACTCGACTGCCCGTGTGGAAAATAGGGCACCCGAGTTTGCAAAGTGAAACAAACTACAGGTCAGTCATGGGACTAGTATGAGAAATCTACTTAACCTATTTTATAATAAGGCTAATCACAGGACCACGCAGCTAACGCGGAACGGGTTTACTCCATTGGATTGTCAGTGCATAAAAAAAGAAAATCGTTAAACAACGCAATGCTTTTTAGAAAAATGAAACCATTATAAGACTCAAGTCCCATCACACAATGCAACGCAAACCGGAGGATAGAGTTTTAACTTATAACGGTCAAACATGCTTGATACGAAAAACGGATTTAATACTATCATTAGTGTATACATGTTTCAAAAAAACATTTCAATCATAATGTATCAATCATAGATGGCATAGCTACCATATACTATGTCGCCGCCATATTAGTTATACAATCAAAACCGCATGATGTCATATTGGAAGTTGGATTTCCATCATGAGTCAAGGCTACGGACGATCTCCTTACCGATTCGAGACACTCTTGCAAATGTATCAGGATCACACCTACGGGCAATCCTTGGATCCTGCAGGGCCGGTCCACAAATAACTTTAGTGGATTGGCAATTCCTGAACACACGCTTCCCGGTCCTATTGAACCTATAAATTGGTCACTATCGACCAATATAACCGAGGCCTCGTAATCCATCATCCACATAAGTAAAAAATGTCAGAGCTTGTAAAACGCTTACACCACTTCTAGCTAGAAAGAAACGTGTGCACTCTCTGCATTCCCTTGTCCCGTTTCTGACTCTTATCGGTGTGTGAGGCCCACGAAGTAACGCTATACACAAAGCTATGCCTAAATGGGATGTGCATTGACCATCAACCACAAGGCCCTGCTTTTCAACAAAAGCCTTGATCATTTGCATCTTGGCATGCCACATTGACAATCCACGCCATGCGATCGATAACTACAAATATATAACCTCTGAGCTCGTGCGTCTCAGAGAAGGGTGTTAAGCAAGAGAAGAAATTCTCCTCCACCACAGATATATATTAAATAGAAATCAATTTAATTTACATGGAATGAAATCCAATGTCAGACACACATCCATTTACAAGTCCGTTCTAGGTCTGAACGAAACCGGAGACACCTTATTCCTCGTCCCATATGTCCAATAAAGTAGAGAGGTGCTCGCATATCCATCAATCTCCAAGTACGTCTGGACGATCACCACTTATTACCTTGTCTTGGGATGCCTCCCAATCAAGACATCAGTAATCATCCAAACGATGTGAAGATCTCCGGTCTTCAACCACCGTCTTCATCTTCGACTTTTAATCGTCGTAGTAATTATTCAGAATGGGTTAATCTCGGTCTTTCCGAATAACTCGTGTATTTTATAATCAATAAACAAGTGCTTTAAAACACATCATACGCCTCATTCCAATTCAGAATATTCTTTTAAATAAATATTCACATTATTAGGGAAAGGTTCCCATTAATTTTATCAAAGATAAATTCTTTTAAATTTATTCTTTAATCCTCTTTTTAAAGATTCATTAAAACTCTAATTTGGTTTTAATATCAAAATCATTATTTTATGATTATTCAACTTTAAGAAATTAATCTTATATTTAACTGGGTTAAAGAACCAATGTCATTTAAAACACAGTTCACGATAAACCCAAAATCATCTTCCATTAAATATGGAATTTTCACAGAAAACAAATCAATATATAATCGATATAAATTTGTGTATCAGACTAATAATATTAATGGAACAACGGCAAAGCCTTTTAAATTCCATATATAGTAATGGTCTTCTTTTACAGAAGCTCATCTCGATTATTATTAAATCGAATTCCATCCAATTCCAATTTAATATATTAATTGGAAAACTTTACTTTGGAGAATTTCCATTGAATCTTAATAAAATATTTGTAACTTCCAAATTATATTTTCACTGTTAATTGGGTTAAAGAACAAATGTCGTTTAAAACACAGTTCACGATAAACCCAATTCACATTTCATTTTATTCTAATTACTAAATATAATTGGAAACTTTAATAATCTTAATTATAAGATTTATTCTTTTCTCTACTGGGTTTAAGAACAGTGTTATTGAAGACACCATTCATGGCAAACCCAAAAATCCAATTTATTTTATTTAATTCCAATTTAATATTAATTTATTGGAAAACTTCATTAAATCTTAATTTAAAGATTTATTCTAGTTAATAACTAGTTCATACCGACAAAAATCATTTTTAATAGAAAAATCATTATTTGATGACCACTTCGACTTGTTAAATTCTTTATCAATGAAGGGAGGAGTTAATTCTATATCTCTCTTAATTGCCTTAGCATAAGGCAGTCGATCACATCTCCATTCACCACCAGAAATAATATGATTAACATTGTGATTAGGGCAACCATAAGCAGAAAATGTGTCCCATCCCAGTCTATCAATCAAAGATTTACCCTTTAACCATGGATCTCTCCATAAATAGTTTCATATCCTTTTGCAATTTCTCTTTCACAATTTATAGCTAGTTTGTTTCTAATTCTAAGAATTGCTTTCCAAGTTGCTGAGGCATTATTATCAATTGGCATGGTCCAGAAATTAGTTCTTATATATCTTCTACTCATCCATATTGCCCATAACCATTGCTTGTTGATAACTTTCCATGCTTGTTTGAGAGTAAAAGCGTAGGCACCCGTGCTTCCCGACAGGCCTAAACCGAACAAGAAGGCGGACTGCTTCGAGGACACGACAAATCGAAACACAAACAGAAGAACATTTCATTGCTATTTACAACAATTTACATCAGAGTACAAGAATATTCGGAGTATGAATAAATATTACATAGAAAAATATCAGAGTTTTAAAATACATAGCAGCGGAAATAAAATGTAAAAATACAATGCGTAGCGGAAATACATTAACAAATACAACCGAAAGAAATACACGGATACAGGGCGTTCCAAATATAGCTCCAGCTGTAAATCCAGGATCCTGTATAAATAAATCTGCAAAACCAAAACTACTAGCTGCCCGTGTGGAAAATAGGGGCACCCAGAGTTTAGGTTAAAACAATAAACTCCAGGTCAATCATGGGACTGGCGTGAGAACTAAAAAAGTTATTAAAACTTTACTTTAAAATAAGGTAAATCAAGGGACCACGCCGTATGACACGGAACGAGTTTACCCCCAAGAATACCAGAGCCTAAAACAAACAGCGCAATGCTAAATAAAGAAAAATGAAGCTATTATAATACTCTGGTCCCATCACACAATGCAACGCAAGCCGGAGGATAGAGTTTTACCTTTTAATAGCCAAATATGCTTGGTACGTTTTAAAACAAATGTTTTATTATTACAATAAGTGAAGAATTCAACTTCAAATATAAATGTATCAAACATAGACGACATGAGCGCCCCATCCCACTATGTCGCTATATATAGTATACAATCAAAACTGAAAAATGTCATATTTGGAAATTGGATTTCCATCATGGTGGTTCCTGATTCGAAAGATCTATCGCGTAGTACAATTCCCAACGGCTTACGTCGCAGGCATGCGAAAACACCGTAATGCACATATGCACCATCCAGGAAACAAGTTACCGCGGCTTACGTCCAAGCATTGGAAACACCGCTAACTCTATCCATCTGGTAATCGGGGGGTGTGCCCTATCCCTACTGGTGTGGGGCGACCACACCCAGTATCACCTCGGTCGACCGAATCCATAACAACCCGTAGGATGTCTATCCTCATCTCTAAAGCATACTGATCTAACCATCAGTTTGCCACCATACCGGTGTGTGAGGCTCGCGAATTAATGCTACAAAAAGCTATGATATATTAAAGATGTGCTTTGATCATCATCCACCAAACTTTGCTTTTCAACAAAAGTTTGGATCACTGCATCTCAGCATGTCACACTATTAATCCATACTGTACCTCTGATTTCTACCGATATATAACCTCAGAGCTCGTACGTCTCAGAGAAGGGTGTTAAGCAAGAGAATAAATTCTCCGCCACCAAACAGATATATATTTATCAGAGATCAACGAATACAGTATAAAGGAATACAATGTCAGACACACCATCCATTTACAAGTCCGTTCTAGGTCTGAACAAAACCGAAGGCACCTTATTCCTCATCCTTTATGTCAAATATAATAGAGAGTCCCTCGCATATCCGTACAATCAACAAGTACGTCTAGACGGCCACCACTGTAGCCCCTTCAAGATAGCTACTCCAATCATGGGCATCAGTAGCAACCCATCCATTCGATGTGAAGATCGTCGGTCTTGCACCGTCGTCAATCACTTCGACTTTTCGTCGTATCAGTTATTCAGAATGGGTTAAACCCGACCTTTCTGAATAACTCGCATATGTTATAATCAAGTGCTATAACAACACATCATACGCCTCATTCCAATCCAGAATATTATTTTATTCAAATATTCTCATCTTTAGGGAAATGTTCCCATTAATTTTATCAAAGATAAATTCTTTTAAATTTATTCTTTAATCTTCCTTTGGATATCATTGTAAAAGATTTCATTATCTTTTCAATTCTAAACCAAATTAAGGTTTTCCAAACTAGTCGGGATTAACGAACCTTACCCAAGTAATCATATGTTTATTTTCCCAATCCCAACCTATTCATCACATAGAGCAAGCTAGTAATACTCCATATCTAACACCATGGTGTTATCGGTAAAATTAATTACCATTTCATGTTCAAATCTAATTAAAGATTTAACAATCGTTTGGAGCAAAATTGGTGATACTCCATTCTCGATCATTTTCTTGAATTGATGATTTTAATTATCACATTCACCTTTCAATCTAATTAAAGATTCATTAAAACTCCACTTAGTTTTAATCTCCCCAAAAATAATATTAATGATTATTTAACTTTGGGAAATCAAACATGCCGCATCGACAGTCTACACCGTACCATTGATTTCTGCCGATATATAACCTCTAAGCTCGTACGTCTCAGAGAAGGGTGTTAAGCAAGAGAATAAATTCCCCGCCACCAAACATATATATATATATATATATTTAGCAGATATCAACGAATACAGTATCGAAATACAATGTTAGACATGTAATCCTGTCTTTACCTGGGTTAAAGAACCAATGTCATTTAAAACACGGTTCACGATAAACCCAAATCCCATTCCATTAACCATGGAATCTTCACGGAAAATAGATCAATATATAACCGATATAAATTTACGTATCTAACTAATAATATAAATAGAATAATGATAAAGCCTTTTAAATTCCATATGTATTAACATTCTTCCTCCATAGAAACTCACTTCGATTATTACCAAATCGAATTCCTTTTCCAATTTAATATACTAAATTGGAAATCTTTACTTCGGAAAATTCCATTAACCTTAATTAAAAGATTATAAATTCCAAATCATATTCTTCACCGTTAATTGGGTTAAAGAACAAGTGTCATTTAAAGCACCATTCACGATAAACCCAAAATCCAATTCCTTTATTCAATTCCAATTAAATATTAATTAATCGGAAAACTTCACTAAATCTTAATTAAAAGATTTATTCTTTTCTCAACTGGGTTTAAGAACAGCGTTAGTGAAGACACCACTCATGACAAATCCAAAATCCAATTTGATATCAAATACAAGGCTCTAAATAGAAAATATATCGGCTTATATTCAATATCAAATTCTGAAACCAATGGATATCGTATTGGAATAACGATATTTATATATATCTTCCAAATTCCTCAAAAATATCTGTATAATCATAGAATCCAATATCGAAATATTCCGAAGATTATTTCCATTCCAAATCCATTCCAATTTATTCATTGGAAAATTCTAGTTATTTTAAAACCATTTTCAAATCCAATTTATTTATTTCTAAAAATAAATAAATTATTATTCTAGTTAATAACTAGTTCATTTCGATAAAAATATATTTTTATCTTTTCAAAACTGGAATTTTTCATCCAAAATCTTTCCAAATCATTTATTATGATTTTACATAATTTTTCCATATTTTTAATAATTATTATCGCCCGTACAGTCAGTTTCCAATAACGGCCACCGAACTGCATCCATAGCGACCTTTTCTGAAATTGATTTGGACATATCTCCAAATCTAACCGTTATACTTCAAATCTCTTATATTTATTGGAAAGCTCTTTTCGATATAAACCCAACGGTTCCGGTTTTAGGAGAATCCGATGGTCGGATCTCCCGTAACATCAATTTGAAGTTAATGGTCGAAATTCGCGAACGGTCGCTGCGCGTTCTATTCAGGCCATTAATATATATATATATATATATATATATATATATATATCATCGATTTCCATTTAAAACGAATTTTATAAATCGTTTTAAATTCGTTTTAAAAACGATTTCCACTTCCATTTCAATTTCAAATCAAAATTGAATATTCCATTATAAATTCGTTTTAAATTCATTTTAAAACGATTTCAATTTTATTTTCAAATTCAAATCAAAATTGAATATTCTTTATAAATTCGTTTATAAATTCATTTCAAATCAATTTCAATTCAAATCGATTTCAATTCAAATAGATTTCAATTCATTTTAAATTCATTTTAAAATGATTTCAATTTTATTTTCAAATTCAAATCAAAATTGAATATTCTTTATATAAATTCGTTTATAAATTCATTTCAAATCGATTTCAATTCCATTTTAATTTGTTTTAAATTCATTTTATAATGAATTCAATTTTATTTTCAAATTTAAATCAAAATTGAATATTCTTTATATAAATTCGTTTTAAATTCATTTTAAAACGATTTCAATTTGATTTTCAAATTTAAATCAAAATTTAATTTTCGATATCATTTCAATATTAAAATGATAATATTTTCAAAATATCAGATTTTGAAATCACTTTTCGATATTCATTATAAAATGAGTAAAATCGACGAAATTCCCATTCGTGTTAAAATGGCATTTAACTACTTAACACGGCTTCACATTTCAATATTCACTGAATATTATTTTGAAATATTCATTAATTCTGAAATGGAATCAGACTCAATCAATTACCATATAATTTTATTTATATGGATTTCAACATCATATATATACAACAATAATGATAAGCAATCATTAAAAATTCAAACAACATCCAGAGTGCATTCTACAACAGTATAAGCATTAAAATATATAAATAACGATTATACAGTCTGTCAACCCATCGATTGACATACAACTAATTATTAGGATCAGTGTATGTCAAATATTATCCCAATACCCGTTTTGGGTTTTCAAACAACAAATACTATTTATTATTTGTGCAGTTGGGCGATGTGTAAAAATTATCGTCCCAATCAATATCAGATAAATAAGTGTACATAAACAAACCGTCCGGTTTGTAAATGAATATTTATTTTATTTCACGATAATTTATATAAATATTTATATAAATATTTTTTATATATAGTTCATATATAATGTTTATATACAACAATAACAATCCCAATCACAACAAACAAACAATCAACTGGTCTATACAATAAATAGTGTCGGGGGATTCTAAGCCCCGTCTGCAACCTAGTATATAATAATTGTAATTAATTTGAGTGTGAGAGAGATCTCACATTCGTTTCCACTCCTCCATTCTTTTTATTCTGAATTTATGTTTTGTTTGAATTTGAATTAGCTCTTAATTCTGATTTGCTCCATTTATTTTCTGGTCTCTTCTGAAATATAGAATTTTTCGTTGCGAATCCAACGCATTTCGTTTCACTGAATTTCGATGGCATATGAGAAAGTTATAATATTTTAAACATTAGTTACTTTTAAAATAATTAAAACGTAATTAAAATCCTTAATTACTTTTTAATCCCCCTTTAATCGTTCTCTTCCTAGGAAACTTCAGACCCGATAAACCCATTGCTCGTTTTCTAGGGCTGCTGGCGCACGCAACTCGAGGCCCCTTGGCCTCGATCGGATGTCACTACGTCGGTCCTCTTGAGATGCTCCATCACCGCCAGCAATGGCCTGAAACTCAGCCCCCTCCTCAACGATGAAACCCACTTTGAACGTGGCTCATTTGAGCAGCGAAATCACATTATTTACACACTGAAAATTGATCAAACCCGTACGGTTTTAAAGAGCTTGAGGAGATCTGTAATTTATGTTGAAGAATCATTATCTAATTCGTGTTGGATTTGAAGATTTTGAGGAGGGAAAATTGGAAGATTTCGGACGTCGATCGCGATTGGGGCGCTGTTGTAAGGGGCCTTGACCGAGGCAAACAGATTTTAAGGTTTTGACCCTTCAAATGGATATATATAATAAATTATAATATTATTTTATTCAAAATTTACTGGTTAATCGTTCCGTACTCCAAATCAAACCCAACGACTGTCGCCCTCTAGTCAAATACCCCTATACCAGACACAATGGAATATGTTTCGTAAGCCAATTCGACTATTTAGGTCAGTTTTTCTTTAAATTAAAACATAAGTCAATATATATTGAATTTAAACGTACATTTTAATTTACTGGGCCCACATACTGGCTTCAAAAATTTCAGAAAAATAAATCTAGCTATGTTTTGATGATAAGGTCCTAACAAAACTAATTTCATCAAATTTGGAGACCGTTTGAAAAACGGTCATTTTCCAGTCGATTAAATTCAAACTGAAATGACCAAACACATTTAAATCCGCCACGCTCACATATTGATTCCAAAAATTATGAAAATTGGAATCAAGCAATAATTTGACATTCCGGTTCCAACCAAAGTGGTTTCATTGAAAACGAAGGTCGTTTGCAAAATCACTATTTTTAAGAGCTATATTTCCATAGCGACTATTTTGAATTTTCAACTGGACATAACTTTTTATTCCCGCTATAAAATTTCAATTTTTCGGATTCGTTGGAAAGATATTTTCAAACAGATTCAAATATTTTTAGTTTCACTAAAATCCAATTTATTTTGAATCCTATACATTCATTTGAAATTTGAAATCGAATTTTCAAACTACCGCGCCATTTCTAATTCCTTTTATAATTAAAATAAATATATATATATATTTTAACTTCGATTTAAATAAATTTATACGTTCTAATTCTATTCAAAATAAATTTCTAGTCATTATTATTTAAAATAAATCATTTTAAATAATCAAAATTCATTAAAATAGCCAAAATAAAAAATTTAAATTGGTTCTGATTTTCCGGGTTGTTACAATCTGCCCCACTTAAAATCTTTTCGTCCTCGAGAAGGAACAGAGCTGAAAGTTGTTTTACTAATTGTAACAACCCGAATTTTAGTAACATATTAAAATCATAAATCAAGGCAGAATTAAATTTTAAAATAAGAATCAAGGGAAATGGGTTGCGCCATTGCGTTCGTCTCGAAATTTTACATGAAATAGAGTCCGAGTTTTCGAAAATCGGAGTCCGTATGACCAAGTTATGGCCTGTACAAGTTTCAGCAGACTTTCAGGCAGACTGACCCCAGGTCGACTGTAGTGTCGACTGCACAGTCGAATCCCCCCCAGGTCGACTGTATTGTCGACCTCCCCCCTGTACAGGTCGACCTGGTCGGCCTGGTGTGGCGTAGAACCCATTTTTGAGGCCCGGGATGAGTTTTGATGGTCTGGATTGACTCTGGGGATGATCTAAGGGCCTAAATGAGTTCCTACATCTATAAATACAACCTAAGGCCTAACCCTAATTCACTACAACATGTCTAGCCACTATTATACTACTAAAATCCCTCTTGGTCATGGCCGCCGTCTCTAATCTTCTTCTTAAGCTTTCATACGCAATCCAATGCAAAGATGAAGACTTCTACAACAATTCAAGGAGATGAATTAACAACTCTACAACGTTTCAACATTGATTTCAGTTCTTAAATTCGCTAGCCATGCTAAGTAAGTTCTAGTTACTTTTTAGATTAAAATACTTAATTTTAATATGGCTATGGAATAAAGTGTAATTGGATATAAGCATGTTTATCAATTCAGATCTATTCCTATTTATCTTTGAACCTTGAGTTTTGAGACTTGTTCACCTCCATTCTTATGTCTAGTTCATTCTCTATTCAGTCGTTGTAAATCAATTTCTTGGATTCATGTTGATATTATTATCAAGATCTAATGTTTATGCCTATCATGATGATTTATGCTGTTTTCTCTCTGATCTTGTTTTATTGCAAAATTCTACCTTTCCCCTATTTATTTTCTTTTGATGAACCTAGATCAATTTCAGATCTAGGCCTAAAACACGATTTTGCGTATGATTGAATACGGGGAAAAGTATGGGAATATTACCTATTTGGATATATGCGATTGGTGGAATTGATGGCATAACATGAAAATTGGATATATGGGTATTATTGCCATTAATATGAAATTTGATAATTGGGGTATCGCCATTAAAATGGTAATTGCAAGAATTGGGATTGGCATATGTAATTTGGCTAGAACTTGATAGGTGTAAATTGGCATAAATTGGGCATACATATAAAATGGCATGAACTGAACATGTGTAAATTTGGTATGAATTAGGCATATGTAAAACGGACATGTAATCAAGAACTTGGGCATATGTTGATTAGGTGAGATTTGTAGTTGAAACACATATGATAATTTATGTCTTGAAAAGGGGCTAATATGAACACGCCTAAGTGGGTTTTGGGTAGTTGGAATGTAATAGCCTTAAAGGAGGGATAAATATAAATTGGGGTAAGTTGCCTTTAATGGCATAAGATAAATTGTGGTAAAATTGGTATGATTTTTGCATACCATTAATTGATGAACATAATTGAGTCAATTATGGACATCGTTAAATTAGGAATTAATCAATAATTTGAATAGGGAAATTATTAAGACTGGGGTAAATGATTATAAGTGATAATCAATGCTTAGGACACGAGGTTGGACTCATTTGTGACGTAAAACTGCCCGGACCCGCCCGACAAATCCAGTAGTCACAAATGGTAGCCCAATGTGAGAGATCCTAGGCCCAATTTAAAAGCGTAACAGTTGTAAAGACACGAGGTTAGACTCTTTTATGGTGTAAGACTGCCCGGACCCGCCTGGCAAATCCAGCTGCCAAAAATGTCAGTCTAATGTGAGAGGTCTTTATAGGGTTACGGCCTTAATGAATTAAGAAATACTTAACCAGATAAACATGTGGTGGAACACGGGGGTTAAGTGGGTGACATGTGGGTGACATGTGGAAATATGAATAGTAATACTTAACCAACATAACATGGTAATTAGACCAGTGGGTAGGGTTAAGTAAACTAAGAACACTTAACCAATATGGTATGAATGGGTGGGTTAAGTAATATGATTAGGCTAATGACACTTAACCAATATGGTATGAATGGGTGGGTTAAGTAATATGACCAGGCTAATGACACTTAACTGTTATGACATGAATGGTTGAGTTAAGTAAATCTTAATTAATGCCTAAGTGGGAATTATAACTTATGGAATAAAGTAAGTTAGGCGGAACAATAGATAAGATGAGATAGCTTATGTAATAAGGAAAGATGTGCTTCATTGTAGATAAAGCAATATGTAAAGACAAGAATGAATTTACAATTGAAGGCGACATAAGTTATATTATAAAAAGGAACAAAACATTGGTTAAGTTGGATAATCCTCTGAGTATCAATCTGATGTTGATTCCGGTCTTCGGGGTTGGTATTTAGGGAATTATTCTCTCTCTCCAGTGAGTTTGTAAGTTAAGGGATACTTGGTTGTAAAGGTTGAATAAGAACAAGTTATTGTACCATAATGAGGGTTAATGTATAAATCATAGGAATAACATGTTGTGGGCTTATTAATGGACTTAATATAGTGCAAGTTAAGAATTGAATTAATAAGCAAAGTTGAAGGATGGTATAAATGGAAATAACCAAGTTAAATGATAAGACTGATGAGGCAGCACAAGCGCATAGTTAATGGATAGACATAGGATCTAATGGCAAATAAAGCCAAGGCGCTTGGTTAAACCCATACGTAGGGGGTAATATGAATGACATGTAAAATATAACCTATAAGCACTTAACCAAGATAAAGCATGTATTAAGACATGAGGATGATGTAGGGGTTAAGTGGGGGCCATGGGTAACATGTAAGACATAACTGGTGTATACTTAACCAAAATTTAAGCATGTAAGTGGACATGAATAAGAAGGGGTTAAGTAAGAATTACTAGAGGGGACCAAGCATAGGAGGGAAGCTTGTGTCGAGGAAAGGGGACCCTTTTCAGACCAGTAGCCCATTACGTATCTTTGTGAGCTCGATCCATGTCGAGGACGGGATACGCATACTGGGTTTGATTGTAAGAGGTCAAAACGGGTTAGCGGTGGCAACGCAAGTCCAACGGGTTTCATATGCGTTTGTGGACTCGGGCTGGTAGGTAAGACGTTGTTGCATCGTGTAGGTATAAGTCGTGCATCTCTGTTGTATCGGGTTGCCACTTTGGGGAGTGATACACCCCACTGTGGGGCCAGCACGGGTATCTACGAGTTAGGGAGCCGATCGAATGGGGAGGGTAGTGGGTACGACTAGTGGAGATAGGAGCAGGCGGCACCTATGACAGCAGCTAGGAGTACAACTACCATATTATGAATATTGTAATTAGAATGGGGAGGGTAGTGGGTACCACTAGTGGAGATAGGAGCAGGCGGCACCTATGACAGCAGCTAGGGGTACACGAAACTACCATTATTATTATCACTTATGTTCAGTAGGCAGGATCACCTTATTATATAACACGGGCTACTAGCTGGGACACTAGTTGGGGACAAGGATCCTTGTTACATAGGACACTAGTTGGAGTACTAGTAAGAATACGGATCATTCCTTGTAAGACACTTGTGAGGATGCTAGTTAGGTGGTGCAGAGCAAATAGATATCACAGAAATCTTTTAATGGCAAAGCAGAGGAATCATGATATGTTTGATAGGAATCTTACGAACTTATACTTAGTTTATCTTGAATGCGAGCCTTGCGATGTTACTTGACAAAAATCACATCTTAGTTATCTTGCCTGTTGCTTATCTTGTCATCATGCTTATGTTTACTTTCAGTTTACTCATGCCATATTATCCTTAACTATTTTTGTGCTAAAAGTCACTAGGACTTACTCAGTCTTTATGACTGACCCGTTTTATTTCGCCTCTTTTTCTTCCGTTTCCCCCCTCAGGTTCGCTGGGTGGGAATACAGCTTAGTTCGGATCTTACCAAGCTCCAAGGCTCTTTCATGTATGGCTTGGATTTCTCTTGGCTATGGCTTGCTTTGCTTTATTGGGGAATACTACAATTTGTTTTTATGCTTCTTTGTTTTTGAGCAAGACAGGTATTTTAACTATGTAATTGGGTATTGGAAGTTGATGGGCTTTTATTGTAAACAATCATATTCAATAAATGATTTTAAGTACTTCCACTTTACTTTCCGTTGTTTTATATATGTCTGTCTTGTAATATTTCTATTCCAGTACCCATAATGCTCCATTGAAGTTAAGGCATTCCCTTTGTGAGTGACCTTAATGGATGTGGGGTGTTACATTTGGTATCAGAGCAGAAGGTTACCAGATTGGGCAAAAGTTTTCAGAAACCTTCTGAACTAGTTTTTGAAACATTTACAAAGAAGCAAATTTTCAAGAAAATTTTGTTTTGATTAAAAGGCATATTCCCCAAAGCCATATGCACTATCTTTTGATTCCCTCTTGAAATCTCTCCTCTCTCTCTTTTCACCATAATTTCGTAGGCATCCGACATATATCGGAGGGCAAAGAAGTGCCCAACCTCCATCTGTAGTCGCAGTAGTTCCATCTGCGTCTAATCTTATTTCAAGTTGTGTAGAGTTGCCATGCGTTGGAGGTAGCTTCGAAGGACATGTCAACAAACTATACAAGAACAAGAGACTAGTTGTTATAACTTAATCCACGAAGGAGGAAAAAGGTGAAAGGAAAGAGGCCAAAGTGAAAGAATAGTAGAACCCATGACAAGAGAAAGTATCTTTAGTATGGTAAGGAGGGAGTGTAGTTAAGTATTATAGGACAAGAGCAAGGGCAAAAGGCAAGGTCGTCGAGAGGGCAATTGTATACCTAAGAGAGGCAGTAACGTTTCTGTTAAAAGTTTAGCTTTCTTTTCTATCATCCCACTAGAACTTTGTTTTGTACATCGCATCCTTTTAATTCTGCTTCGATAGTTGAGTCTCTGCACCTTAGTACTAGCGTATTGGAGGATCCCAATTTTTGTCTCAAATCCTGTTGGGGAATTGGCTCATTTATTCATGATTTATTTGGATGTCTAGGTATTGAGCTTAGAAGGAATGCTTATGATTTTTGGGCTAGGAGTGGATTCTAGGGATGGAGTGGTTATCCAATAAGGGTGCCATTCTCGGTTTTGAAAAGAGGGTAGTTAGACTCTTGACTTGCCTCGGTAATGCCCTCGAAGTCTAGTGTAACCCTTAGGTTTTTGCCATGCTTAGTTACCTAGAATCTCTAGATACATTTATTGATCCGCTCGAGTAGTGGTCGCCACTAAGGCGGATGGTTCATTTCACTTATGCATGTGATGTAGAAAATCGCCTTAGTAAGAACATTTAGCAACATGGTTGACATTTGTTTATTTTCAAGAGAGAATTCATCTATGTGGAATACCTTCTAATAAGTGAACGAGATTCAAGATTCACTAGTGAATTTTGGAGAGCTTATATGGAACCCTCAGTACACAGTTATGTTTGAGACCGAGTATACTAGAGGGAGAATAAGTGAAAGTGGAACGGGAGGCAACAGTGAAATGAGTTCCAACTCGTATTTTGGAAATAAGAATCAAGGAGCTATGAAATTGTGAAGTTAAAGATGGTCAAAGCACAATGGAGTTAAGCTCAAGGAAATGCGACTTAGAAGATTGAAGACTAGATTCGTGCATCACATCTCTTTTTAAGAGTATATTCTTGATTCCTTTTTCCTGTAGAGCTTACTTGCATGCTATCTTTTGTGTATATCCTCTCGGTCCTATTCTCAATCCAATTTCTGTTGCAAACCCCATAAGGAGTATGACTCATCTGTTAGTTTTACATGTTGGGGCTTGAGGGTGTCCGTTGGGTTGATTAAACCTTTTGGGTTTTATAGGATATGGGTTGGTTTTAGGAAGGGATTTCTTGTGACCTAAAAGGAGTCCATCATGCTTAGTTTCCTAGAATCACATATATATTGGTTGGGTTGAAAATTTCTTTGGGTGTCAGTCTGATGTTGATTTCGGTCTTCGGGGCTGGTGCTTAGGGAATTCTTCTCCTAATCAGTGTATATGTGACGTAGATTTCTAGCTTTGATGGGCGCAGAGTTTTTACTTGCTTCTATCATTCGACTATATCTCTAGGTAGGAACAGTTGGGTGTAAACATGTGTTTGAGACATGTTATGATTGATGGTTGCAAGTGGTTGCTCGTGGATGCATATACACGCACATTAGGCACTAGATCGGCTCAGTCAGCTTTCATATTGCATATGCATGAGTGTTTACACTTGTTTATGGATGGAATTGAATGTGTTATCATGTGGATGTTGCATATGGATGGATGTTTGTGCACACATATAGTGTTTATGTGACTAGGACTATTTGCATACATGTTGGACTCATGGCACTAAACATATTTTGCATCTAGAAGATCAATCAGGCCTGATCATTTGCATTAGACAAGGAACATATACACACACTTTTTGCATATGTTCATACAGCATTAGAAATTTCTTAAGGACAATTAATGCCAGTGATTAATGATCGAGTAGATGGATGATTGGATGGTAGGACACATTCTTCTTAACTTGAAGATTTCGGGGAAGAAATCCTTTAAGGAGGGGAGAATGTAACAACCCGAATTTTAATAACATATTAAAATCATAAATCAAGGCAGAATTAAATTTTAAATAAGAATCAAGGGAAATGGGTTGCGCCATTGCGTTCGTCTCGAAATTTTACATGAAATAGAGTCCGAATTTTCGAAAATCGGAGTCCGTATGACCAAGTTATGGCCTGTACATGTTTTAGCAGACTTTCAGGCAGACTGACCCCAGGTCGACTGTAGTGTCGACTGCACAGTCGACTCCCCCCCCCCCCCCAGGTCAACTGTAGTGTCGACCTCCCCCCTGTACAGGTCGACCTGGTCGGCCTGGTGTGGCCCAGAACCCATTTTTGAGGCCCGGGATGAGTTTTGATGGTCCGGATTGACTCTAAGGATGATCTAAGGGCCTAAATGAGTTCCTACATCTATAAATACAACCTAAGGCCTAACCCTAATTCACTACAACATGTCTAGCCACCATTATACTACTAAAATCCCTCTTGGTCATGGCCGCCGTCTCTAATCTTCTTCTTAAGCTTTCATACGCAATCCAATGCAAAGATGAAGACTTCTACAACAATTCAAGGAGATGAATTAACAACTCTACAACGTTTCAACATTGATTTCAGTTCTTAAATTCACTAGCCATGCTAAGTAAGTTCTAGTTACTTTTTAGATTAAAATACTTAATTTTAATATAGCTATGGAATAAAGTGTAATTGGATATAAGCATGGTTATCAATTCAGATCTATTCCTGTTTATCTTTGAACCTTGAGTTTTGAGACTTGTTCACCTCCATTCTTATGTCTAGTTCATGCTCTATTCAGTCGTTGTAAATCAATTTCTTGGATTCATGTTGATATTATTATCAAGATCTAATCTTTATGCCTATCATGATGATTTATGATGTTTTCTCTCTGATCTTGTTTTATTGCAAAATTCTACCTTTCCCCTATTTATTTTCTTTTGATGAACCTAGATCAATTTCAGATCTAGGCCTAAAACACGATTTTGCGTACGATTGAATACGGGGAAAAGTATGGGAATATTACCTATTTGGATATATGCGATTGGTGGAATTGATGGCATAATATGAAAATTGGATATATGGGTATTATTGCCATTAATATGAAATTTGATAATTAGGGTATCACCATTAAAATGGTAATTGCAAGAATTGGGATTGGCATATGTAATTTGGCTAGAACTTGATAGGTGTAAATTGGCATAAATTGGGCATACATATAAAATGGCATGAACTGAACATGTGTAAATTTGGTATGAATTAGGCATATGTAAAACGGACATGTAATCTAGAACTTGGTCATATGTTGATTAGGTGAGATTTGTAGTTGAAACACATATGATAATTTATGTCTTGAAAAGGGGCTAATATGAACACGCCTAAGTGGGTTTTGGGTAGTTGGAATGTAATAGCCTTAAAGGAGGGATAAATATAAATTGGGGTAAGTTGCCTTTAATGGCATAAGATAAATTGTGGTAAAATTGGTATGATTTTTGCATACCATTAATTGATGAACATAATTGAGTCAATTATGGACATCGTTAAATTAGGAATTAATTAATAATTTGAATAGGGAAATTATTAAGACTGGGGTAAATGATTATAAGTGATAATCAATGCTTAGGACACGAGGTCGGACTCATTTGTGACGTAAAACTGCCCGGACCCGCCCGACAAATCCAGTAGTCACAAATGGTAGCCCAATGTGAGAGGTCCCAGGACCAAATTAAAAGCGTAACAGTTGTAAAGACACGAGGTTAGACTCTTTTATGGTGTAAGACTGCCCGGACCCGCCCGGCAAATCCAGCTGCCATAAATGTCAGTCTAATGTGAGAGGTCTTTATAGGGTTACGGCCTTAATGAATTAAGAAATACTAAACCAGATAAACATGTGGTGGGACATGGGGGTTAAGTGGGTGACATGTGGGTGACATGAGGAAATACGAATAGTAATAATTAACCAACATAACATGGTAATTAGACCAGTGGGTAGGGTTAAGTAAACTAAGAACACTTAACCAATATGGTATGAATGGGTGGGTTAAGTAATATGATTAGGCTAATGACACTTAACCAATATGGTATGAATGGGTGGGCTAAGTAATATGACTAGGCTAATGACACTTAACTGTTATGACATGAATGGTTGAGTTAAGTAAATCTTAATTAATGCCTAAGTGGGAATGATAACTTATGGAATAAAGTAAGTTAGGCGGAACAATAGATAAGATGAGATAAATTATGTCATAAGGAAAGATGTGCTTCATTGTAGATAAAGCAATATGTAAATACAAGAATGAATTTACAATTGAAGGCGACATAAGTTATATTATAAAAGGAACAAAACATCGGTTAGGTTGGATAATCCTCTGAGTATTAATCTGATGTTGATTCCGGTCTTCGAGGTTGGTATTTAGGGAATTATTCTCTCTCTCTCCAGTGAGTTTGTAAGTTAAGGGATACTTGGTTGTAAAGGTTGAATAAGAACATGTTATTGTACCATAACGGGGGTTAATGTATGAATCATAGGAATAACATGTTGTGGGCTTATTAATGGAATTAGTATAGTGCAAGTTAACAATTGAATTAATAAGCAAAGTTGAAGGATGGTATAAATGGAAATAACCAAGTTAAATGATAAGACTGATGAGGCAGCACAAGCGCATAGTTAATGGATAGACATAGGGTCTAATGCCAGATAAAGCCAAGGCGCTTGGTTAAACCCAGACGTAGGGTGTAATATGAATGACATGTAAAATATAACCTATAAGCACTTAACCAAGATAAAGCATGTATTAAGACATGATGATGATGTAGGGGTTAAGTGGGGGACATGGGTAACATGTAAGACATAACTGGTGTATACTTAACCAAAATTTAAGCATGTAAGTGGACATGAATAAGAAGGGGTTAAGTAAGAATTACTAGAGGGGACCAAGCATAGGAGGGAAGCTTGTGTCAAGGAAAAGGGACCCTTTTCAGACCAGTAGCCCATTACGTATCTTTGTGAGCACGCATGCTGGGTTTGATTGTAAGAGGTCAAAACGGGTTAGCGGTGGCAACGCAAGTCCAACGTGTTTCATATGCGTGTGTGGACTCGGGCTGGTAGGTAAAACATTGTTGCATCGTGTAGGTATAAGCTGTGCATCTCTGTTGTATCGGGTTGCCACTTTGGGGAGTGATACACTCCACCGTGGGGCCAACACTGGTATCTACGAGTTAGGGAGCCGATCGAATGGGGAGGGTAGTGGGTACGACTAGTGGAGATAGGAGCAGGCGGCACCTATGACAGCAGCTAGGAGTACAACTACTATATTATGAATATTGTAATTAGAATGGGGAGGGTAGTGGGTACCACTAGTGGAGATAGGAGCAGGCGGCACCTACGACAGCAGCTAGGTGTACACGAAACTACCATTATTATTATCACTTATGTTCAGTAGGCAGGATCACCTTATTATATAACACGGGCTACTAGTTGGGACACTAGTAGGCGGTAAGGATCCTTGTTACATAGGACACTAGTTGGAGTACTAGTAAGAATACGGATCATTCCTTGTAAGACACTTGTGAGGATGCTAGTTAGCTGGTGCAGAGCAAATAGATATCACAGAAATCTTTTAATGGCGAAGCAGAGGAATCGTGATATGTTTGATAGGAATCTTACGAAATTATACTTAGTTTATCTTGAATGCGAACCTTGCGATGTTACTTGAAAAAAATCACATCTTAGTTATCTTGCCTGTTGCTTATCTTGTCATCATGCTTATGTTTACTTTCAGTTTACTCATGCCATATTATCCTTAACTATTTTTGTGCTGAAAGTCACTAGGACTTACTCAGTCTTTATGACTGACCCGTTTTGTTTCGCCTCTTTTTCTTCCGTCCCCCCCCCCGGTTCGCAGGGTGGGAATACAGCTTAGTTCGGCTCTTACTAAGATCCAAGGCTCTTTCATGTATGGCTTGGATTTCTCTTGGCTATAGCTTGCTTTGCTTTATTGGGGAATACTACAATTTGTTTTTATGCTTCTTTGTTTTTGAGCAAGACAGATATTTTAACTATGTAATTGGGTATTGGAAGTTGATGGGCTTTTATTGTAAACAATCATATTCAATAAATGATTTTAAGTACTTCCACTTTACTTTCCGTTGTTTTATATATGTCTGTCTTGTAATATTTCTGTTCCAGTACCCATAATGCTCCATTGAAGTTAAGGCATTCCTTTTGTGAGTGACCTTAATGGATGTGGGGTGTTACACTAATCAACTCAACTTTCTGTTTGGCTTTCATTCTTCAACTTTTCAGTTTCTAAGAATTTTCAAATTTTTCAAAAATTTGGCTAACACCCTAAATTTTCGAAAAATTTCGCCATACCCTCCTTTGTACGGGGATACCTTTAAAACCGCAACTCGCCTCACAGGGCCCTCACCATCCAAAAAGAAAAAGAAAATGCCAAGTGGCCATCCATAGGCTCGTAAAATCATTAAAAGAAAAAGAAAATGCCAAGCGGCCAGCCTTAGGCTCATAAACCTTTAAAAGAAAAAGAAAATTGCCAAGTGGCCAGCCTTAGGCTCATAAACCTTTAAAAGAAAAAAAAAAGAAAATTGCCAAGTGGCCAGCCTTAGGCTCATAAATCTTTAAAAGAAGAAGAAAACTAGTAAACACGTACCTATTTGTCAGGCATAAAATTTTATTTCTTTTCTTAGCAGTTTATCTATAACTTGTGCAACAATGTGTATATATACATGTATGCATTTCAAATCAATTTTCAATTCTGTTCAAAATTTGATTCTATTTGGCTAATTTACCTTTCGTTCGTATATTGGTTAAATTTGGTTCAATTCAACTTTTCATTCTTGTATTGGATTTATTATCCCAATATTTTTTTTATTAGTTGAACTAATAATCAGACAACACAACCATCAATCGATTTGTGAAATAAATTTCCAAAACAAATAAATTTTGTATATATATTCAAAAATCATATTTTTAGTGTCAAGTTCCAAACAACAAATTCAAGATAAGGTTTTGGTTCTCACACCAGTCGATTGGAAATATATAGATATTCCACTTTCGAAACTCAAACATAAACACTGATGATGATATGTATATCACCAGAATCATCTCTGGGCGACTAGAGTGTGGCTCTATATCTATCCAGTATATTTGAGACTTCAAATACACATGGATTAGACGTATATTAAAAATCTCTTTATACCGGATAGTCCAAATCAATTTAAAATAAAATATTCAAATACATATAATATGGTTTAAATTTTCAAAACAAAATTTGTTTTACATTTTATTTTAAAAACACTACTCTTCACACTCGTTCTAGGATACTTCTGATCTTATCTCTAACGAGTCATTTTCATTGGATATTACTAATCCAATCTCTGATGAATTCTTTCATTTGGTTCTAACGTGTCTTGTTCTCGAGCTCTGTGAACCAAAGCTCTGATACCAAATGTAGGGGCCCGTGCTTCCGGGTCGGCCTAAACCGAACAAGAAGGCGGACAACTTCGAGAACACGACAAATCGAAACACAAACAGAAGAACATTTCATTGCTATTTACAACAATTTACATAAGAGTACAAGAATATTCAGAGTATGAATAAATATTACATAGAAAAATATCAGAGTTTTAAAATACATAGCAGCAGAAATAAAATGTAAAAATACAATGCGTAGCGGAAATACATTAACAAATTCAACCGAAAGAAATACACAGATACAAAGCGTTCCGAATATAGCTCCAGCTGTAAATCCAGGATCCTGTATAAATAAATCTGCAAAACCAAAAGTACTAGCTGCCCGTGTGGAAAATAGGGGCACCCAGAGTTTAGGTTAAAACAATAAACTCCAAGTCAATCATGGGACTGGTGTGAGAACTAAAACAGTTATTAAAACTTTACGTTAAAATAAGGTAAATCAAGGGACCACGCCGTATAACACGGAATGGGTTTACCCCCAAGAATACCAGTGCCTAAAACAAACAGCGCAATGCTAAATAAATAAAAATGAAGCTATTATAAGACTCAGGTCCCATCACACAATGCAACGCAAGCCGGAGGATAGAGTTTTACCTTATAATAGCCAAATATGCTTGGTACGTTTTAAAACAAATCTTTTATTATTACTATAAGTGAAGAAATCAACTTCAAATATAAATGTATCAATCATAGACGGCATGAGCGCCTCATCCCACTATGTCGCCATATATAGTATACAATCAAAACCGAAAAATGTCGTATTTGGAAATTGGATTTCCATCATGGTGGCTCCTGATTCGAAAGATCTATCGCGTAGTATAATTCCCAATGGCTTACATCGTAGGCATGCGAAAACACCGTAATGCACATCTGCACCATCCAGGAAACAAGTTACCACGACTTACGTCCAAGTATTGGAAAACACCGCTAACTCTATCCATCTGGGAATCGGGGGGTGTGCCCTATCCCTACTTGTGTGGCGCGACCACACCCAGTATCACCTCGGTCGACCGAATCAATGACAACCCATAGGATGTCTATCCTCATCACTAAAGCATACTGATCTAACCATCAATTTGCCACCGTACCGGTGTGTGAGGCTCGCAAATTAACACTACACAAAGATGTGCTATATTAAAACTGTGCTTTGATCATCATCCACCAAACTTTGCTTTTCAACAAAAGTTTGGATCACTACATCTCAGCATGTCACACTATCAATCCATATTATACCACTTATTTCTGCCGATATATAACCTCTGAGCTCGTACGTCTCAGAGAAGGGTGTTAAGCAAGAGAATAAATTCTCTGCCACCAAACAGATATATATTTAGCAGAGATCAACGAATACAGTATAAAGGAATACAATGTCAGACACACCATCCATTTACAAGTCCGTTCTAGGTCTGAACAAAATCGGAGGCACCTTATTCCTCGTCCCGTATGTCCAATACAGGAGAGAGGCCCTCGCATATCCGTACAATCAACAAGTACGCTTGGACGGCCACCAATGTAGCCCCTTCAAGGTAGCTACTCCAATCATGGGCATCAGTAGCAACCCATCCATTCTACGTGAAGATCATCGGTCTTGCACCGTCTTCAATCACTTCGACTTTTTGTTATATCAGTTATTCAGAATGGGTTAAACCCGGCCTTTCTAAATAACTCGCGTATCTTATAATCAAAGGCTATAACAACACATCATACGCCTCATTCCAATCCAGAATATTCTTTTATTCAAATATTCTCATCTTTAGGGAAATGTTCCCATTAATTTTATCAAAGATAAATTCTTTTAAATTTATTCTTTAATCTTCCTTTGGATATCATTGCAAAAGATTTCATTATTTTTTCGATTCTAAACCAAATTAAGGTTTTCCAAACTAGTCGGGATTAGTGAACCTTACCGAAGTAATCATTTGTTTATTTTCCCAATCCCAACCTATTCATCCCATGGAGCAAACTGGTAATACTCCATATCTAACACCACGGTGTTATCGGTAAAATTAATTACCATTTCACGTTCAAATCTAGTTAAAGATTTAACTATCGTTTGGAGCAAAACTGGTGATACTCCATTCTCGATCATTTTCTTGAATTGATGATTTTAATTATCACATTCACCTTTCAATCTAATTAAAGATTCATTAAAACTCTACTTAGTTTTAATCTCCCCAAAAATAATATTAATGATTATTTAACTTTGGGAAATCAAACATGCTGCATCGACAATCTACATCGTACCATTGATTTCTACCGATATATAACCTCTGAGCTCGTAGGTCTTAGAGAAGCGTGTTAAGAAAGAGAATAAATTCCCCGCCACCAAACAGATATATATTTAGCAAAGATCAACGAATACAATATCGAAATACAATGTTAGACATGTAATCCTGTCTTTACCTGGGTTAAAGAACCAATGTCATTTAAAACACGGTTCACGATAAACCCAAATCCCATTCCATTAACCATGGAATCTTCACGGAAAACAGATCAATATATAATCGATATAAATTTCCGTATCCGACTAATAATATAAATGGAATAACGACAAAGCCTTTTAAATTCCATATGTATTAACAGTCTTCCTCCACAGAAACTCACTTCGATTATTACCAAATCGAATTCCATTCAATTCCAATTTAATATATTAAATTGGAAATCTTTACTTTGAAAAATTCCATTAACCTTAATTAAAAGATTATAAATTCCAAATCATATTCTTCTCCGTTAATTGGGTTAAAGAACAAGTGTTATTTAAAACACCGTTCACGATAAACCCAAAATCTAATTCCTTTATTCAATTCCAATTAAAAATTAATTAATCGGAAAACTTCACTAAATCTTAATTAAAAGATTTATTCTTTTCTCAACTGGGTTTAAGAACAGTGTTAATGAGGACACCGTTCACGACAAACCCAAAATCCAATTTGATATCAAATACAAGGCTCTGAATAGAAAATATATCGGTTACATTCAATATCAAATTCTGAAACCAACGGATATTGAAACAGCCCATCTCCGTAAAGGTCACTCACAAAGGGAATGCCTTAACTTTGGTGGAGCGCTATAGGTAAAAGATACAGATAATTTACAAGACAGACATATAAGCAGCGGAAAAACTAAATTTATTTTATTAGCACGTGGTTCAGTCAAAACATTACAACAAACTGTCTCAAAACAACTTCCAAATTATTACAACAAAATCTCTATCTTGATTGAAACATAAAGTAGCATAAACGATAATAAAGTAGCATAATCCCCATTAAGAGTGTATCCAAAGCCATAGCCCAAAGAAAGAGATTCCAAGCAATACATCTACTCTCTTCAAGCTGGAAGTGTCCGGGCTAAGCTGAAGTATTCCCTCCCTACGAACCTAGGGGGAAACAGAAGAAAAGAAGCCGAAAGAAAAATGGGTCAGACATAAGTCTGGTAAGTCCAGTGATTTTTCAGCATGTGAGCAAGAGAAAGGATCATAACAGGAATAAATTGAAAATAGGACAATACCAATATAACAAGATAACATAAACCAAGATAAGGCAGTTTAAACTGAATATACCATCGCACCCATTTCTAATTCTCTACACCTACTAACTATTGTTTCAACCAGCCTCACGTGTTCATAACAAAGTGATCCCCTTTTTATCGATCGGCTCCTACTCGTATGCGTTTATCACTTGTGTCATTCGGCCCCTCTTGATTGTAGATACCTGTGCTGGTCCCACCATGGGGCGTATCCACTCCTATGGTGGCAACCCGACATAATTCCAGATGCACAGTGTATAAATACTGTACCCAGTGCCTGCTTTTTCCACTCTGGAGTACGTGCACTCCCGTACTCCGTCGGAACCTACACTGACGCACCACCCACCGTTGTTTTGACCGCTTATAATCAGCCAAGTAATCGTGCCCCACCCTGCCTAGTTCAGTGTACCATGATACATCTATGTGGGTTACTGCTGAAATGGGTCCCCGTTACTAGGGTTTCCTAATCAACATGTTAAAATGGTTAAGTGTTCTCAAATTAACCTATCCCTACCATCAGTTTAGTCAACATGTTGTATTGGTTAAGTGTTGCCTTAATTAACTTAACCCTACCCTTCCTGTCTTAGCTTTAATTCATTCATTAAAGCACCAACCACTCACATTAGACATGTATTGTTGCGGTCGCTGGATGTGCCGGTCGGTTCCGGGCAGTCTTACACCGCAACTCAGTCTAACCTCGGGTTCTTTTGGGCTTAATGCGCTAACCTCTCACGTTTGATCTATATTGTTACGGTTGGTGGATGTGTCGGGCAGTTCCGGGCAGCCTTATACCGTAACTCAACCTAACCTCGGGTTAGGCATATTCGTCTTTTACTTAATTTACATATTTATCCTTCATGTTTATATGTAAATTATCAATCAATTGTTGTCATTCAAGTCATGCCCCAAATATCCCCTAATTCATGTTCATAATTTTTAGGTATATAAATTATACCATTCATGCTACCAAACTATGACAATAATATGTAAATTAACGACTTTCCTAGCGTTACCCCCGTTATGCATTCGCATAAATCACATAGAATGTTAGGCTCGCTACTTCGCCTAACTCATAAACAAAAGGGGAAAAAGAGGTACATGTAACATTCCAACATCATAAAAAAATATGGATCTAACTACACATGTGTCATATGAATTTGGCATAGAATAATATACATTTAATTATGAACTTGCAATTTAGATCCACTCAACATGAATCATAAGCATATAAATAGGAGTTTACATAGAACTACACAAACTTAATTAGGCATGTAGATGTGAACTTGCATTTGGGTTGAATCAAGTTAACATAGATCTGACATAGAGGCATGTGGATCTAAACATTTAGGCATATATGACATGACTTAGCCTATAAACTTGCATGTAACATAACAATATAGAATCACCAAACTTACATACAACATGATAGTTTCATTCCCAAATTTCTATACAACATAATAGATTCATTCACCAAATTCTATACAACATGATAGGTTCAATAAACCGCAATAGTCTCTCAGGCATATATGATAGAATTGTCACACGAATAGACATGAATCAGCATCACTATTATCATATAACTTGGTACAATTCTATTGTCACTTCATTACAGATCATGACTTTTATTTGTTCACATTTAAAAGATAACTAAACTTACAAACAAAAGAATAGTCTTGTTTTCTGGGATCTGTATTCTGAAACTGAATAGTTATCCCTTGAAGTAGACTACCGATTCTCTAATTTAGATTTGATTCGATTCGTAGCTTCTAACTTGCTTTCTAATTGGAGAAGAATGGCGGCTACTCTAGGTTGACCATGGACAGCATGACGGCTCTTGGAATGAATTTTTATGTGGTTTAGGATTGAGGGTTGGGGTTGTTTATATAGAAGTTTAAACTAATATAAGCCGTTAGATCAACCTAGGAGCAATCAGGACCATCCAGACAAGATAGAGTTATTCAGAAACTGCCACCTATGCCTTAGTGATTCAGCAACAAGTCAGAAATCGTCACTGTCTGGATCAGAATGTAGGAGTCGACCCCTACGGGGGGGGGGGGGGGTCGACACCTATGTCGACTCCCCATGGGGGGTCGACCCCTGAGCGGGAATTTTCCCGCTCAGCCTATTCTGCTTGAATTTCGAATTTTGAACTTGGTTTGGGATATTTAATTATTATATACATATATATATTTATATTTAATTTCTGATTTAACATGAAATCTTCTGGACTCCATAACTTCTTCATACGGAGTCCGATTCACGCAAACTTGGACCCTATCTCAAGCAGAATTTCGAGACGAACGCAATGGCGTAACCCGTTTCCCTTAATTCTCACTTTTAAAATTAAGTATTCTTTAATTTGTTACCTTAATAAACATAGAAAATTCAGGGTGTTACATTCTCCCCTCCTTAAAGGATTTAGTCCCCGAAATCTTCAAGTCAAGAATAATGTATATCCTACCATCCAATAGTCCATCTACTCAACCATCAAACATAGGCGTCCATTGTCCTTAAAAAGACTTCTAATGCTTTCATGAATGTATGCATAGTGTGTGTATTTGTCCTTATCTAATGCAAAATCAGGCGGTCTACTGATTCAGTTGACCTCCTTAATGCGAATTATGTCAGTGTCATGAGTCCATTGTTTATGCAATTATTCCCAATCATTCTTTCTACATGAGTGCACAATCATTCATATAAATGCAACATCCATATGATAACACATCAAGTTCAATCCATATACAAATACATATATGCATATGCAATATGAAAGTGACTGAGCCGATCTAACACCTAATGTGTGTATATGAATCCACGAGCAACCACTAGCAACCACTTGCAACCACTTGCAACCATCAATCATAACATGTTTCAAATACATGTTTACATCGATTGGTTTCTACCTTAGGATAAAGAATAGGACCAAGGAGATATACTTAAAAGGTAGATACAAGCATGCATAAACTTAAGGAAAAAGAGATCAAGGATGTACCCTCAAAAAGAAAAGGGTAGGCTGCGCTTATTTTGTCCTCAGTTTCCCAAGTCGCGTCTTCCTCAGCATCACTCCATTGAACTTTAACAAGCTTGTCTTCGCGATTGCGTAGCTTTTCGACTTTTGCACCCAAGATACAGGTTGGAACTCTTCTCACAGTCGCTTCTCGTTCCACTTCTACTTCCTCTAGTACGCTTGGCTCCACAATTTCCGCGGACTCATGTAAGCACTTTCGAAGTTGGGAAACATGAAAAACATTATGAACTCCAGCCAGTCTTTTGGGTAGCTCCACTATGTAAGCCATCGTCCCAATCCTTTCAATGATAGGAAATGGTCCTACAAATCTTGGTGCCAACTTTCCTACGGACCCAAAGCAAATGACATTCCTCAAAGGAGATACTTTAAGGAATACCCTGTCTCCAACCTCAAACTCAAGGTCGACCCTTCTTTTGTCTGCGTGGGACTTCTGTCTATCTTGGGAAGTCTTCTTTCTTCTTCGTATCAAGTCCACTTTCTCTGAAGTTTCTCTAGTCATGTCTGGCCCAAGTATGAGCTTGTCTGTAGACTCCTACCAACAAGTTGGTGATTGGCATGGTCTTCCATATAAAACTTCGAAGGGTGCCATGCTTATGGTGGCTTGGTAGCTATTGTTTTAAGCGAATTCCACCAAAGGAAGATGATCCTCCCATGTCCCTCCAAAATCAAGAATGCACAATCTCAAGAGGTCTTCTAATACTCTGTTCACCCTTTCCATCTAACCATCGATTTGGGAGTGATAGGTCGTGCTTAAGCATAGCTGTGTGCCCACAGCCTCTTGCAAGCTCCTCCAAAACTCGCTCATAAAGATAGGATCTCGATCACTCACTATGCTGTAGGGTATCCCATGGAGTCGAACTATCTCTTTAAGATAAATGGATGCTAAAGACGAGGCAGTCCTTCTACTCTTAACAGGTATAAAGTGAGCGCTTTTAGTGAGCATGTCCACTATTACCCAAATACTGGTATTGCCCCTTCTTGACCTAAGCAACCCATCAACAAAGTCCACCGAAATGCTATCCCATTTCCATTATGGGACCTCTAGAGTATGAAGCAAACCACCAGGCTTCTTCTGCTCCGCTTTGACTTGCTGGCATATCATGCACTTAGAAACGAATTCAACTACATCCCTCTTCATGCCATCCCAAAAGAAAACCTTTTTTATGTCTTTATACATCTTGTCTCCACCTGGGTGTATGGTCAATTTAGAATGTGTGCTTCTTCGAGAACCGTCTTCACCAAATCCCTTGCTTGTGGGACGCATAGTCTTCCATCACGTCTCAGCCATCCCTTATCATTGATGGAGTATCTGTTGAGGTGACTAGAAGTCTCACCCCTAATTAGCTTATCCATTACATCACCTAGCTGAGGGTCTTCACGTTGCGCGGTTCCTATTGAGTCCAAAAGAGTAGGCCGCACCTCTAGGGATGCTAATAAGCCAGGTACAAATTCAGAGGAGGGTCTAAAGTCAAAGTTTGCTATGTACTCCAAGCTTTGCCTTTCTACAAAGAGAGGACTTAAGGTCAGCTTCTTTCTACTCAAGGCGTCTGCTACTACATTTCCCTTGCCAGGGGTGTAGGAAATCTCAAAATCGTATGAGCCAAGGAATTCCATCCACCTTTGTTGTCTTAAGTTAAGATCTTTCTATGAGAAAAGGTACTTTAACGATTTATAGTCAGTAAACAGTTCAAACCTTTCTCCTAGTAGGTAATGACGCCATGACTTTAGAGCGAAAACAATGGAAGCTAGCTCGAAATCATGAGTTGGGTAGTTCTTCTCATGTACCTTCAATTGCCTTCCCCCATAACAAACAACCTTTCCTTCTTGCATCAGAACAGCGCCCAATCCAGTACCGCATGCGTCTGTGTATACGGTAAACATTTTGCTCCCATCAGGCAATGTCAGAACTGGGGATGTTGTTAGAGCCCTTTTCAAACGTTGGAAAGCAACATCGCAATCCAAATCCCAAGCGAAAGTTAAGTTCTTCTTCATCAACCTTATAAGTGGAGCTGATATTTTCGCAAAGTCTTTAATGAACCTTCGATAAAAGCCCGCTAGCCCGAGAAAGCTTCAGACTTCGGTTGCATTCCGTGGAACCTTCCAATCTTGCACCGCAACTACTTTTGCGGGGTCCACAGCTATCCCCTCTTTGGATACCACATGTCCAAGGAATCTTACTTCTTCTCTCCAGAAATGGCATTTGGAGAATTTGGCTTTTAGCTGATGTGCATGAAGAGTATCCATGACTTACCTTAAATGCAGAGCATGCTCTTCCTCACTCTTCGAGAAAATCAAAATGTCATTCACGAAGACCACCACAAACTTTTTAAGGAATTCCCTGAATACCCTGCTCATCAAGTCAACGAAATAAGCGGGTGCGTTTGTCAAGCCGAAAGGCATGACAAGCCATTCGAAGAAACCATCCGGGGTTCTGAACGCGTTCTTATCAATGCTGTCTTCAGCCACTCTTAGCTGATGAAGCCACTCTTATCAATGCTGTCTTCAGCCACTCTTAGCTGATCCGGGGTTCTGAACGCGTTCCCTCAAACAAGTCATCTATTCTTGGAAGTGGGTGCCTATTCTTCTTGGTCAGCTTGTTTAGCTCCCTATAATCAACGCATAGGTGAAGTGAACCATCTGCTTTGGTTGCGAATACTACTGGAGCACCCCATTCAGAAATACTCCGCCTTATAAACCCCTTTTCTGGACACTCTTTAACTTGCTTGCTGACCTCTTTCCTCTCCTTTGGAGCCATGTGTCTAACGGGTAAAGCAACGGGTTTTGCATTATCAACAAGGTATATGAGGAAGTCTATCTCCCGCTTCGGAGGTAAGCCCTTCACCTCTTCAAATATATCCGAGTATTCATGGACTACTCTAACAGACTGCAAATTCTCAACAGACGCATCAAGAGATTCTAGATAGCTAAGCATAATAGAGTTCATGGGATTACAAGAGATTTCGAGAGTGTTACCGAGGCGAGTCATGAGTCTAACCACTCTCTTTTCACAATCGAGGATGGCACCATTACTGGATAACCAATCCATGCCTAGAATCAACCCATAGCCCGTGAAATCCAAAACATAGGCATTACATCTAAACCCAACGCTTAGTATAGAAATTTCCAAATCCAAACAAATCATTGATAAATAAGCCAAACCCCCAATTGGATTTGAAACAACCAAGGGATCCTCTACTATACTGGTGTCTAGGTGCAGAGATTCAACTAAAGCAGTAGATATAAAAGAGTGCGATGCGCCAGAATCAAAGAGTGTGCGAACAGGATGATCAAAAAGATAAACTAAACTCTCAATAGAAATATTCCTACCTCATTCTTGCGGAGGTGCTATGAGAGCGTGAACCTGCCCTCCAGAAGTAGATCCAGCTCTCTGCCCTTGCCCTTGCTTTCTTGGACAGTCCTTAGCCATGTGTCATGTCTCGCCACACTGAAAACAACCACCCATCTTCCTCTTCTTCTTTCTGCCGTCCTTAATCAGATGCCCAGGAATGCCACAAAAATTACACTTCCTCTTGTCACGAGGTTTGTAGTTCTTCCCGCCCTTCTTGGAATCCGTCTTCTTGTTCTGTGATCCTTCCACTTTCTTATCTTGAGGTACTTCCACCTTTGTCTCTTTCTTGCTATCCTTATCTTCTTCTTGTAACAATGCCGCCATGTCCACCAGTCTCTCATAAGTTGCACCCATAGGTATATGGGACATAGCTAGGCTGTGCAGTGGCTCATTCAACCCTTTAACAAAACGGAGAGCCTTCTTATGTGGAGTGTTCACTAACTCCAGTCCGAATCTAGCCAGCTGGTTGAATTGGTTGATGTATTCCTTGACCGACATACTTCCCTATTTGAGAGCTAAGAACTTCTCCATCTGTAGGCTTCGTTCAGCTTGTGAGAGGAATTTCATTTCAAACCTCATTCTGAAGTCCTCCCAAGTTTCAACTGGTCTCTCAGCATTAGTAACTTCCCACCAATAAGAGGATTCGTCTTTAGGTAACCAAACGGCCAACTGTATCTTCTGCCTGCTGTCCACTTCGAAGATAACAAACAAATCCTCAGTTTCTTTGAGCCAGTTCCTTGCTTCCATGAATGATTCAGTCCCATTAAAGTTCTTTCCACCCATGGCTCAAAAGTCTCTACATATCTTTGAGAAAGAATTTGCACGCGGAGGAGGAGGAGGAACGGCTGCAGCTGGGGGAGGAGGAACGTTTGCTGGGCCAGCGTCATTAGCCCTAGCCTCTTGGTACCTTCTGAACCAGCCAAGTACCGGCACGCCCTCCGGAAGGTTAATATCCACAGACATGCTGAAATGAAAAAAGAAAAGATTCAAAACAAAGGATAGAAAGATAGTGCATATGGCTTTGGGGATTATGCCTTTTAAAATAAAAACAACACTTTTTCTTGAAAAATGCTTCTTTAAACTTCTTTTTGAAAATTAGTTTTCAAAAACTTTTATCTGATCTGGTAAACCTTTGCTCTGATACCAAGTGAAACACCCCACCTTTGTTAAGGTCACTCACATAGGGATTGCCTTAATTTTGGTGGAGCACTATAGGTAAAAGATACAGATAATTTACAAGACAGACATATAAGCAGCGGAAAAAACTAAATTTATTTTATAAGCATGTGGTTCAGTCAAAACATTACAACAAACTATCTCAAAACAACTTCCAAATTATTACAACAAAATCTCTGTCTTGATTGAAACATAAAGAAGCATAAAACGATAATAAAGTAGCATAATCCCCATTAAGAGTGTATCCAAAGCCATAGCCCAAGGAAAGAGAATCCAAGCAATACATCTACTCTCTTCAAGCTAGAAGTAGTCCGGGATAAGCTGAAGTATTCCCTCCCTACGGACCCGGGGGGGGGGGGGGGGACGGAAGAAAAGAAGATGAAAGAAAAATGGGTTATACATAAGACTAGTAAGTCCAGTGATTTTTCAGCATGTGAACAAGGAAAAGGATCATGACAGGAATAAACTGAAAATAGAACAATACTAGAATAACAAGATAACATAAACCAAGATAAGGCAGTTTAAACTGAATATACCATCGCACCCATTTCTATTTCTCTACACATACTAACAATTGTTTCAACTAGCCTCACGTGTTCATAACAAAGTGATCCCCTTTTTATCGATCGGCTCCTACTCGTATACGTTTACCACTTGTGTCATTCGGCCCAGCTTGATTTTAGATAACTATGCTGGTCCCACCATAGGGCGTATAAAATCTTATGGTGGCAACCCGACACAATTCCAGATGCACAGTGTATAACTACTGATGCCCAGTGCCTGCTTTTTCCACTCCGAAATACGTGCACGCTCGTACTTCGTCGGAACCTACACTGACGCACCACCCGCCGTTGTTTTGACCGCTTATAATCAGCCAAGTAATCGTGCCCCACCCTGCCTAGTTCAGGGTACCATGATACATCTATTTGGGTTACTTCTGAAATGGGTCCCCGTTACTATGGTTTCCTAATCAACATGTTAAAATGTTTTAAGTGTTCTCAAATTAAACTAACCCCACCCATCAGTTTAGTTTACATGTTGTACTGGTTAAGTGTTGCCTTAATTAACTTAACCCTACCCTTCCTGTCTTAGTTATAATTCATTCATTAAAGCACCAACCACTCACATTAGACATGTATTATTGCGGTCGCTGGATGTGCCGGTCGATTCCGGGCAGTCTTACACCGCAACTCAGTCTAACCTCGGGTTCTTTTGGGCTTAATGCGCTAACCTCTCACATTAGATCTATATTGTTACGGTTGCTGGATGTGCCGGGGAGTTCCGGGCAGTCTTATACCGTAACTCAATCTAACCTCGGGTTAGGCATATTCGTCTTTTACTTAATTTACATATTTATCCTTCATGTTTATATGTAAATTATCAATCAATTGTTGTCATTCAAGTCATGCCCCAAATATCCCCTAATTCATGTTCATAATTTTTAGGTATATAAATTATACCATTCATGCTAGCAAACTATGCCAATAATATGTAAATTAACGACTTTCCCAACGTTACCCCCGTTATGCTTTGCATAAATCACATAGAATGTTAGGCTCGCTACTTAGCCTAACTCATAAACAAAAGGGGAAAAAGAGGAAGATGTAACATTCCAACATCATAAAAAATATGGATCTAACTACACATATGTCATATGAATTTGGCATAGAACAATATACATTTAATTATGAACTTGCAATTTAGATCCACTCAACATGAATCATAAGCATATAAATAGGAGTTTACATAGAACTACACAAACTTAATTAGGCATGTAGACGTGAACATGCATTTGGGTTGAATCAAGTTAACATAGATCTGACATAGAGGCATGTGGATCTAAACATTTAGGCATATATGACGTGACTTAGCCTATAAACTTGCATGTAACATAACAAGATAGAATCACCAAACTTACATACAACATGATAGTTTCATTCCCAAATTTCTATACAACATAATAGATTCATTCACCAAATTCTATACAACATGATAGGTTCAATAAACCGCAATAGTCTCTCAGGCATATATGGTAGAATTATCACACGAATAGACATGAATCAGCATCACTATTATCATACAACTTGGTACAATTCTAGATTCACTTCATTACAGATCATGACTTTTATTTGTTCACATTTAAAAGATAACTAAACTTACAAACAAAATAACAGTCTTGTTTTCTGGGATCTATATTCTAAAACTGAATAGTTATCCCTTGAAGTAGACTATCGATTCTCTAATTTAGATTTGATTCGATTCGTAGCTTCTAACTTGCTTTCTAATTGGAGAAGAATGGCGGCTACTCTAGGTTGACCATGGATAGCATGACGGCTCTTGGAATGAATTTTTGTGTGGTTTAGGGTTGAGGGTTGGAGTTGTTTATATAGAAGTTTAAACTAATATATGCCGTTAGATCAACCTAGGAGCAATCAGGACCATCCAGACAAGATAGAGTTATCCAGAAGCCGCCACCTATGCCCTAGTGACTCAGCAACAAGTCAGAAATCGTCACTGTCTGGATCAGAATGCAGGAGTCGACCCCTATAGGGGGGTCGACACCTATGTCGACTCCCCCTTGGGGGGTCGATCCCTGAGCGGGAATTTTCCCGCTCAGCCTATTCTGCTTGAATTTCGAATTTTGAACTTGGTTTGGTATATTTAATTATTATTTATATATTCATATTTAATTTCTGATTTAACATGAAATCTTCTGGGCTCCATAACTTCTTCATACGGAGTCCGATTCACGCAAACTCGGACCCTATCTCAAGCAGAATTTCGAGACGAACGCAATAGCGTAACCCATTTCGCTTAATTCTCACTTTTAAAATTAAGTATTCTTTAATTCGTTACCTTAATAAACATAGAAAATTCAGGGTGTTACAGATACCGTATTGGAATAACGATATTTATATATATCTTCCAAATTCCTCAACAATAACCGTATAATCACGGAATCCAATATCGAAATATTCCGAAGATTATTTCCATTCCAAATCCATTCCAATTTATTCATTGGAAAATTCTGGTTATTTTAAAACCATTTTCAAATCCAATTTATTTATTTCTAAAAATAAATAAATTATTATTCTAGTAAATAACTTGTTCATTTCGATAAAAATATATTTTTATCTTTTCAAAACTGGAATTTTTCATCCAAAATATTTCCAAATAATTTATTATGATTTTACATAATTTTTCCATATTTTTAATAATTTTATTATCGCCCGTACAGTCGGTTTCCAATAATGGCCACCGAACTGCATCCATAACGACCTTTTCTAAAATTGATTTGGACATATCTCCAAATCTAACCGTTAGACTTCAAATCTCTTGTATTTATTGGAAAGCTCTTTTTGATACGAACCCAACGGTTCTGGTTTTAGGAGAATCCGACGGTCAGATCTCCCGTAACATCAATTTGAAGTTAATGGTCGAAATTCACGAATGGTCGCTGCGCGGCGCGTTCTATTCAGGCCATTAATATATATATATATGTATTATATTTCGTTGATTTCCATTTAAAACAAATTTTATAAATCGTTTTGAAAACGATTTCCATTTCCATTTCAATTTCAAACCAAATTGAATATTCCATTATAAATTCTTTTTAAAACGATTTCTATTTTATTTTCAAATTCAAATAAAAATTGAATATTCTTTATAAATTCGTTTATAAATTCATTTCAAATCAATTTCAATTCCATTTCAATTCGTTTTAAATTCATTTTAAAACGATTTCAATTTTATTTTCAAATTCAAATCAAAATTGAATATTCTTTATATAAATTCGTTTTAAATTCATTTTAAATTCATTTTAAAACGATTTCAAATTGATTTTCAAATTTAAATCAAAATTTAGTTTTCCATATCATTTCAATATTAAAATGACAATATTTTCGAAATATCAGATTTTGAAATCACTTTCCGATATTCATTATAAAAAGAATAAAATCGACGAAATTCCCATTCGTGTTAAAATGGCGTTTAACTACTTAACACGGCTTCACATTTCAATATTCAATGAATATTATTTTAAAATATTCGTTAATTCTGAACTGGAATCAAACTCAATCAATTAACATATAATTTTATTTATATGGATTTCAACATCATATATATACAACAATAATGATAAGCAATCATTAAAAATTCAAACAACATCCAGAGTGCATTCTACAACAGTATAAGCATTAAAATAAATAAATAAATAACGCTTATACAGTCTGTCAACCCATCGATTGTCATACAACTAATTATTGGGATCAGTATATGTCAAATATTATCCCAATACCCGTGTTGGGTTTTCAAACAACAAATACTATTTATTATTTGTGCAGTTGGGCGATGTGTAAAAATTATCGTCCCAATCAATATCAGATAAATAAGTGTACATAAACAAACCGTCCGGTTTGTAAATGAATATTTATTTTATTTCATGATAATTTATATATATATTTTATATAAATAATTTTTATATACAGTTCATATATAATTTTTATATACAACAATTACAATCCCAATCACAACAAACAAACAATCAACTGGTCTGTACAATAAATAGTGTCGGGGGCTTCTAAGCCCCGTCTGCAACCTAGTATATAATAACTGTAATTAATTTGAGTGTGAGAGGGATCTTACATTCATTTCCACTCCTCCATTCTTTTTATTCTGAATTTATGTTCTGTTTGAATTTTAATTTGCTTCTAATTCTGATTTGCTCCGTTTCTGTTCTGGTCTCTTCTGAAATGTAGAATTTTTCATTGCGAACCCAATGCATTTCGTTTCACTGAATTTCGATGACATATGAGAAAGTTATAATATTTTAAACATTGGTTACTTTTAAAATAATTAAAACATATTTAAAATTTTAATTAAAATCCTTAATTACTTTTTAATCCCCCTTTAATCGTTCTCTTCCTAGAAAACTTCAGACCCGATAAACCCATTGCTCGTTTTCTAGGGCTGCTGGCGTACGCAACTCGAGGCCCCTTGGCCTCGATCGGATGTCACTACGTCGGTCCTCTTGAGATGCTCCATCGCCGCCGGCAATGGCCTGAATCTCGTGCCCCTCCTCAACGCTGAAACCCACTTCGAACGTGGCTCATTTGAGCAGCGAAATCACATGATTTACACATTGAAAATTGATCAAACCCGTACGGTTTTAAAGAGCTTGAGGAGATCTATAATTTATGCTGAAGAATCATTATCTAATTCATGTTGGATTTGAAGATTTTGAGGAGGGAAAATTGGAAGATTTCGGACGTCGATCGCGATTAGGGCGCTGTTGTAAGGGGCGTTGACCGAGGCAAATGGATTTTAGGGTTTTGACCCTTCAAATGGATATATATAATAAATTATAATATTATTTTATTCAAAATTTACTAGTTAATCGTTCCGTACTCCAAATCAAACCCAACGATTGTCACCCCCTAGCTAAACACCCCCATCCCGGACACAATGAAATATGTTTCGTAAGCCAATTCGACTGTTTAGGTCAGTTTTTCTTTAAATTAAAATATAAATCAATATATATTGAATTAAAACGTACATTTTAATTTACTGGGGCCACATACCGACTTCAAAAATTCCAGAAAAATAAATCTATCTATGTTTTAACGATACGGTCCTAACAAAACTAATTTCGTCAAATTTGGAGACCGTTTGAAAAATGGTCATTTTCTAGTCAATTAAATTCAAACTGAAATGACCAAGCATGTTTAAATCCGCCACGCTCACATATTGATTCCAAAAATTATGAAAATTGGAATCAAGAAATAATTTGACATTTCGGATCCAACCAAAGTGGTTTCGTTGAAAACGAAGGTCATTTGCAAAATTTCTATTTTTAAGGCTTATATTTCTATAGCGACTATTCTGAATTTTCAACTGGGCATAACTTTTTATTCCCGCTATGAAATTTCAATTTTTCGGATTCGTTGGAAAGATATTTTCAAACAGATTCAAATATTTCTGGTTTCACTAAAATAAATTTCTACTTGTTATTATTTAAAATAAATCATTTTAAATAATCAAAATTCATTAAAATAGCCAAAATAAAATTTTTTAATTAGTTCTGATTTCTCGGGTTGTTACAAAAAGCGTCTCCCATCTCTCTAATTTTCCTCAAACCAACCCCACCTTCCTCTTTAGGCCTACACAGGTCATCAAATTTAATTTTGTGCATCCTACCTCTCCAGATAAAGTCAGCACAAACACTTTCAATTTTGCTAATCAAAGCATCCTGAATTTGAAAAGTTTGTAACCAGAAATTAACATTAGCCTGAATAACTGTGTGCACTAACTCAACTCTTCCAGCAAAAGATAATATTCTAGAATTCCAGCCTTGTAATTTATCTCTAATTTTGGAAATAAGCTTGTACATTCACGATCAGTAATTTTGTTAGAAGATAGTGGTACACCAAGATATTTCATAGGTAGTTCCCCCTCAGTCACACCTAAAATGTCAAGCACATTGCTCTTGGAAATACAAAACTTATTGAAGTAGTATTTTGTTTTCAGTTCATCCATCTTAAGACCCACAAATTTATCCAAATTAAGGAATAATTCTTTTATCTTAAGAGCAGCTTTAACATTTTCCTTGACACAAATTATCAGGTTATCAGCGTACAACAAGTGGCTAGTGGAAGGTTGAATGTTGTGAATTGGTTGTACATCTTTATCATACTCTGCAAGTTCTATCTGGAGAGAAACGTACTCCATTGCGATTGCAAACAGATAAGGGGATAGAGGATCCCCTTGTCTAATACCCCGGTTGCTGGTAATGAATCCTTTTGGTACTCCGTTAATAAGAACAGAAAAAGTAGGAGACTGAATAAACTCAGAAATAAGTCTAATGAGTTTCACTGGAAAACCCATAGCTTTTAACATGTGTATGATGAAAAAGCGATTAATTTTATCATGAGCTTTCTAAAGATCTACTTTAAGACAAAATTTATCAGCTCCTTTTTTTTATTGAAATTTCTCACTAGCTCATGAGCCAACAAAGAGTTTTCTGAAATGCTTCTACCTTTTATAAAAGCACTTTGACACTCTGCAATTAAATCTGGAAGCACCACTTTCATTCTATTGCAAATAACTTTGCTCAAGATTTTGTATAGAACATTACAACATGCATTGGGTCTATAGTCAGCAATTCTGGTAGGTTTGTTAATTTTTGGGATTAAACATAAGAAAGTATGGTTAATTTCTTTTATGATTTTACCTGAGTTGAAAGATTCTTGAATTGCTGATACCAAGTAATTTTTCAGGCAGCTCCAATGGTTCAGGTAGAAACTGGAGCCGAACCCGTCTGGCCCGAGGGAGGAGTCAACATGGATGGATTTAATGGCCACCAGAACTTCTTCTTCAGTAACTCTCTTACACATCCATCTTCACCCACAACCGTTCAGCATTTTCCTGGGGTTAATAATGGGTAAGTCATATATATATATATATAATAGCCACAATTAATTAATCATTCACCAATGCATCCAAAAAAACAACAAACGACATATAAAAATTTATATACTAAATAAAATTTGTTTATAATAAAATTATAAACAAACCATAGAGTGAGTTTACTCACATTTATTTTCATTGTCGAACTAGTGATTTTTTTTCAATTAAATTAAACTGATGTTTAATTTAACCGAAAATTCCAATAGCCTCCAACTACTCCAAAATTAATTCCATAGCGTAGTCTTCATCCATACAAATTCAAGGAACTTTGTTTATCTCCCTCCTTTTCCATTTCGACATATGCTTCCATCTCCTGTGTAGTAGTTCAACAAAAAATCGCACTTTCCACCCCAAAATCCTTCCACCCTTCACAAAAGATCACGAGACCATTGCTCATGAACTCAGCAACACAAACCCCCTTCGTTCATCACCTCAAATCCCCCTTTGATTTCCTCTTGGAAATCGCGACTTTCTCGAGCACCCAAATAGTGGTGCGACACGATTTGCGATCGAATGCCACTCAACTCCTCCAATCGAAACACAATGCCATCACAAACTCCCTGCAGTCTTACTTAGGAATCACGCATCCAATTCCGATTTCTTTGCCCTAATTCGATTGTTGCTCGAAGTTGCCCTCTAGAGCTCACGTTGTACCTGGTGAAAATCAGGCCAGAGCGAAGCTCTTCTAATAAGAATTTCGAAATAATTTCTTTCAAAAAATTATATCGAAAAATTTGAATTGTTTTGATTTTTTGTTTGAACGATTTGAGAGGAGCGGGTTTTCCCCTTTAATCGAACAGAAGAAAAGAAATGAATGAGAATAAAGAGATGAAAAATGAAGGAGAGAATGGGGAGGGTAGGTTCATATTTATAGATGAAATTAATAATAAAATAATCTTGCGAAACTTAAGCCCAAAGTAATGTGTTAAAACAACCACATACGATTACAATAACGTGTTAAATTGAGCACGGTTACAACAATTGACTTGAAACTAGAAATCCTACAATAATTTACCATTACAAATTTAATAAAATTAGTTTCGTTGAAATCCGAGGTCATTTGAGAATTGACTATTTTTAATTTCTAAATTAAATCGATAAACTATAATTTAAATTCAAAAACAATCAATTCCTCGATAATAAATTATTATTTTTATCGTTTAAATATAATCTATATTAATTGTTAGAATCATTTTGATTCAGTTTTAACTCCGAATTCAATTATTCTCGTTTTTGCATTACAATAATTCGATATATTCGAAAGTAAATCGTATCTCGTTTATAAATCAATAAATTCAATATAAAAATCCATTTATATTATCAACTCAACATTTAAAATAATATTAAATGTTCAAAATTAATTGACTAAAAATCCGAGTCGTTGCATATCCATTCCTGAAATACTAAAATTAAATTTAACATCACTTGACCATAGTATAGAAAATTATATAGGGACACCTGATTGGTCAAATTAAATGATTTTAAATAATGATTTAAAATTATTTGACTTCGAAAAAAAATCTAATTTATGGAAATTGAATTATTTTCGAATTGGACTTGAAATGTTGAAATTTACATTTGGTAAACGGAATTACTTAAATAATCGAAGTTGAGATTTTTGAAGTTATAATCAGAATATGATTTGAAATTCAGGAATTAATTTGTTTTAAAAGATTAGACTTTTATTCGACCTTTAGATATTGCTAAGTAAAATTAAGATAAAACAATATCTCGAAATTTGAGCTCGAGATTTAAATTATTATTGATGTTTTGGGTTCTAAATTAGATATTAAGGAAATTTTGATTTAAGTATTATAAATCAATAAATTTGGATATCGCACTCGGAATTATATAATAGAAATTATTTGTAATTGAAATTAATTTTGAATTGGAATCGAAATTAGCTTAAATTTGAATTGAAGTTAATTCGGAATTGAAATATGAGTTAGTAAAGAGAGAATTAATTGGAAATACGAAGCTATGACTTTTGTAAGGGCTGAATTCGGAAAATGAGTTTATTTTGAAGGTTTGAACTTTAGAATGTAAAAAAAAGGAATTTAATTCAATTTACGTGTTTTAAATCCATGATTTGAAATTGTACTTAAAATCAATATAGATCGAAATAGTTTAAAATAAGAATGGACTTTGGCATTTTAAATCATGAGGAGAGTTGTTGAGTCGAACTGAACTTTTAAATGCATGATTTAAAGGATGAAATTTATTTGAATTGGTTTTAAGTCATGGATTGGAACTAAATCAAAATTTAGTCAAAATGAAATTGTAAGGAATCGATAATTGAGTTTATCGATTTGAAATTTGGACACGAGTCCAGATTTATTGGAATGGAGGAAAACAAGTTGATTTGATATATTTTTAAATTTTATCATTTTAAAATAAATTGCTTTTAAAATTATTTTATGAATACCCATTTTATTTTTGGTTTTACAAACTATTTTAGTATATAAATCATTTTTTATACTAAAACTATTTTAAACTATTTAGCACTATTCAAACTATTTTTATAAGAATTTCAAACTGTGCAAGTTGGAATGTTATATTTAAATCATGGATTTAAATGAAAATGTGGTTAGTGAAATATAACCTAAATTTGAAATCAGAATAATATTTCAAACGTATATATGTGATTGTTAACAAAGTGATATTTTGAAATAGATATGATGATTTAAAAATGGATTTGATTTTTGAAACGAATATGATACTTTGATATCAAATGTGAATCAGTGAAATGTAAAAGAAGCAACCGATATATAAATTTACGATTGGTTATTAAAGAGACTGAGGCCTCTTATAGGCATACACTATGTTAATATTGGAACCAGTTTGATAAACTTGTACGTAGTGGATGATATCATAAAAATCCAATTTTGGTTCCTGAACTGCACCGGCATGATTTTCATTCAAATTTGATTTGAGCTTAATTTAAAATCTAAATGTTGGATCCTAAAACTTGAAAACTCTTTCCATTTCAAACCAAATGTTTTTCATTTTGGGAAAATCTGATGGTCGGATCTCCCTGTACGTCAATTTAAAGTCAACGGTCGAAATTCGCGAACTACCGCTGTGCGACTAGTCCTATTCAGACTAAACTTCGACTTATATTTAAAATTGAGTTGAATAGCCATAGAAATATTTTATTAATTATATAAAACATATATAATTACCTTTGGAAACTATACTTGCAATATTTAACTTTAAATTCAAATATTCTATTATTTTAATATTGTAATATTACTTTAGTCATTAAAATAATATTATTTTTTAAACTTTATCTATTGAAACCCACAAATTAAATAATATATAAGAATAACAGAACAGTTAAATCGATATTTGGACTTCGTTTGTATACTGAACCAAACTTCACTTTCTTATTGAATAGAAATCGATTTTCGATTTTAAAACCTTAACACGCTATAACTTAATCTTAGCCTTTCCATATCCATTTCTTTCTTTTATGAAAATTGATCGTAATGACATTAATTTCATTTCTATAAAAATTCGGATACTAAATTCGAACTTTTGTTTTTTCACTGATTATTTAATTAACAAAATATTCAATTAAATTTTGATTTGGAATAAGACTCAATCAATCACCGTATAATCCAACTTATATGGGTTTAATGCATCATTAACATCCGTTAACAATCATTAGCATTCATTAACAATCAATCATTAGGTAATGGCATCATTAACATATGTGTTAAGGTCATTAACACTTAATTGCTATTTCGAATCGCTTTAACTAAAGTTGTAACAACCCGCCCGGAATGGGTCTTAATTTCGACCTAGAAAAGGCCCATCGAAACTCAGAGCCATTCTAAATGGGTTGTTGGTTCCTGTAAGGATTACATTTGTACAGAATATATATACATAGACACTTCGAATGGAAATCTCACACAGCGAAAGAGAAAATATAATACTGAAATAAGATGTACCACTTATTTAAAATCACAGAGATACATGAGTCAAAGCTACATCTGTTCAACGGGTACATCAAATAGTTCATTCTCACAAGAAGTAAAGCGATTACTAATAATAATAGCATAATAACTTCGTCTTCTTCTCCATCTCCAATCATGACTTCGTCCATGGCTTTTACCCCATCTACTGGCCTATTGGATATGTTAAGGAGAGGGGTCAGAACATAAAGTTTTGTGTGACTAAAATATGGTGTTACTTAATGTCCATACCCTATGTTTTTTGTAGGTAACATATGTTAAGGTATGTCTACGCAACACACAAGATTCACACAAAGTATTTAACCAATGAGGTAGATATCCAAGTCAATCGCTCATTAGTGCTTTTAGGGTAAAATCCTAATAAGGTGGGCATTCTTGGTCACTTATTGCCCTATTAAAGGTGGATTCTTATGATCTCTTATAACCGTGAGGCGGACCCTAGCCTCTTCAGACCTCATCCTAATACGTCAACGTTCTTAAAGTATATACTCTCAATTGTAATATGAGAAGTAGTATCGTGAACTTTAGTACTTAACTGATATTACGATAGGGCACCTATGTCGCTTAAGGCTTCCCTTAGACAGTTGGTTAGCATGCAATGGACACATATCTTTTATATATCAAGTTTGTCCCTAGTTGATCCCTTACAAGCTTCTAAAGGAAGTGGACCTCCCCGTGAACTACCCTACTCCGTTACCGCTTATGCCTAACCACTTTTAGAGAAGGAGAACCCAAATATTTACTTCAAATCTAATAAGGGTGGGTCCCATGGCTTTGGTTCCCCTCCAAGGAGTAAACCTTCGGAGGGATCCTAGCCCTAACCACTTAAGACCCAAATTAGATAAAAAGAGAGTCAGCCACTTAAGACCTTCTCAAGGTGTAGTAAACCTACTTATTTTCATATGCAATAGACTTGTATTTTTTTAAAAATGGGTAGCTATTATTGCAACTACCAATCATATACTTTGTTTATATGCCTCATCAAAACCTTATGCCCCAACCTAAATGGTGCCACATAAGGGAAAAGAGTACACATAAACTTCATATATTCACATTACATATAACTCTGTCCACATCCCTCTCATACATGATCACATATCAATACCAACTCCACATACTCTCATAAACCCTCATATACATGATAAATAATAAAAAAAGAAAACAACTAAACTTTAAAGTTCATAGATTAGAATTACATCATCAGCCAGTATCTAATAATTCTACTCCCCACTTCTTAAGAAATCTTCGTTCTCACGTGTCCTATGAGGCTTGCTTCCATTATTATTGACTAGCCACTTTATCTCCTTATCAATCATCTTCAGACGCCATTCCTTCAAAACACATATACCATTAAATATCCTAGCATTTCTTTCTTGCCAAAGTTGATATACTGTCACCGTGTAAGCAACATAAGCAATGTCATACAACTGATCTCTCTTTGTGAACTTATTAAGAACTTTCAGAGCCTCGTCCTCCAATGAACCCTTGCCAAGAGAAACAAATCCAAGCTTCATTGAAATATTACCCCATATAAAACAAGAGCATTCACATTCAAAGAAAATATGACTTACCATCTCTTCTTCATTTCCACATAATATACAACTTTCATCAACAATACCAAACCTTCTTAGCCTCTCCTTGGTATTAAGCCTATCATTAACATATAAAAAAGATATTAGTGACATTCTCTAAGCGTTTTTGTTGCGCTATATTACTTTGAACACATGTCTAGTAGGCTGCCAATTTCGAATCTTATTCCAAGCTTTATGAAACGAAAAGGATCCACCCTTGCACCATTCATAAAAATCTTCATATGCATCAGCATTCGGGTTTATTGCATTCACTGTTTGTTGAATTTCTAATGTAGCTGGGTGAAGGCAAGCTTCTATCCTACCCTCATTTGTAATAGAGGAAACAAACTCATCATTTCTTCCTAACATATGAAATCTTGACAAACCAATTATATCAACTAAACACTTCGTATTAAGCCAGGGTTCGAACCAAAGATATGTAGATGTACATGTAGCAATCACCTTGTTGAAAAATTTTCTACCTATGGTTCGAAGCCTCATGATTGTTTTCCATGAGCTTGATGCATTGTTGTCGATAGTCATATGCCAAGACAATTTGCCACAACAATATTTGCTTCGCATCCAAATGCTCCATAGAGAAGAACTACAGAGATACTTCCACAACATCTTAATTCCAGCAGCTTTCTTTAAATCTGAAAATGATTTGAGTCCTATTCATCCTTCGAGTTTAGGCAAACATAACTTCTCCCAGCTTATTTTATGTGATGAACTCCCCAAGACAAAGTTAGCACACATCACATGCAATTTATCAATAATGTGCTCAGGTAGCTGATACACTAACATCCAATATTAAACAGTAGGTTTGATAACTGAATGAATTAATTTGGCTCCCCGTCAAAACTTAAAGAATTTACATTAAATCCTTGAATTTTAGCTTGTACTTTATCCAACAAAGATTGACAGTCGTTATGTTGAACATAACTATAGGACAGTGGTACCCCAAGATATTTAACATGCAATTGTCCTACCCAAACCCCTAAAATTGCAATAACTTCATTGATGTTGCGAGCATATGAACTAAAATAAACCTTAGTTTTATGTTCACTCACAGCAAGTCCAGAAAATTGCTTAAGTTTATCAAAATTATTTCTCAAAGAAGCAGCACATATGGGTTGACATTTTCCAAATATCAATAAATCGTCAGCATATGATAAATGGGTTACCGCAGGCTCAAATTTATGCATAGGGAAGAATTTATTTGAAGCACTAATTCATGCATTCCAAAAGTAAAATACTCCATTGCTATCGAAAACAAATATGGCGATAAGGGATCTCCTTGTCTTAAGCCTCTATTATATGATATAAATCCTTTTGGCACTCTTTGTATCAAAATTGAAAATGTAGGAGTAGATATGCATTCATAAATGACATCAATAAAATGAATGAGAAATCCCATTTTCATCATAAAATGACATATGAACTCCCTATTAAGCATATCGTAAGCTTTATGTAAGTCCACTAATACACAAAACTTACTTACATTAGGCCTTTTAAAATCTCTCAACAATTCATGGGGAAGAAGGATGTTATCCCCTATGTATCTAGTAGGAATGAAGGCACATTGTTCCGGTGATATTAAATGAGGCAAATACCACTTTATCCGATTAAAAAGGATTTTACTGAACACTTTATATAACATATTACAGCACGCTATAGGTCTATATTGAGAGATTAAAGTTGGTCTTTCTACCTTTGGGATAAGGGTCAAAAAGGTATGATTACATCCCTTCGGCAACTTAGTAGAAATAAACATATTTTGCAAGGCAGCTAATCATTCCCATTTTATCTCCTCCCAATGTATTTAAAAAATAATAGAATTCATACCATCGGGGCCAGGACTTGAATCATCGTGGACTGAAAAAACTACAGCCTTAGCTTCTTCCATTGTAATTGACTTAGTAAGTGCTTGTTGTCCACATGCATTGATCACATACGGGGATTGGAATGAAGGGAGTTCTTTACTAACCAAGCCATTATATAATGAAGAAAAATATGCAATAGCTTCTATTTCATCTTGTTTAAATAAAAGATCACCATTATCATTGATAAGTGCCTTCAAATTATTCGAATAATTTCTGTTTGACATTTTGGAGTAATTTTTTTTTGAGTTTGTGTCACCATCTTGCAGCCAAAACACCTTAGATTTTTTCTTATAACTCCAAAATTTCAAATGTTTCTGGACTGATTACACCTGTTTAGCCTTGAGCATTATTCCGTAAAGCTCTAAATTTTCAGGATCTTGGTCAGATGCAAATTCCTTCTCATAAAAATCAGCTTCTGCTTGTAATAGAAGTTCATCATCTTTCACTCTAATTTTGTTCCAATTTTTCAGTTCCATTTTACAAGCCTGCAACTTAGATTGAAAAGCATAACTTGGATATCCACTAACGTTTGAACTAAATCCTCTCAAAAAACATTAACTATGTCCTTCTTTTAGATGTCAATCGTTTGAATTTCTAAATGGATACCCTTTTATGGTAGAAGAGAGAATTAATTCTAATAACAATGGATTGTGGTCACTAGACATTTGAGATAATGAGATAGCTTTCATAGCAGTAAATCTATGCAAACACTGATTATTTACAAAAAAATTACCTAAATTATTTGCCATATGTCTTCTCCTCCAAGTATAGTTGAACCCTATAGCTTTGATTTCAATTAACTCTGCTTGTGCCAAACAATTATTAAATGCTCGTATTTGCTAAAATGGAATTGGGAGACCCCCTTTTTATCTAAGTGAGATGTGGAATTGTTAAAATCACCTATCGCTAACCATTCTCCTCTCATAGTTACTTCTTCTCGAGTGATTTATTTCCACAAAGTTTGCCTTTCAGCAAAGCTGTTACTTGCATAAACTATTGCCACAAATATAACTAAACCACCTTGATTAGTTGCTTGCACAGTAACATGCTGATTCGAAGAAAACAAATTAATGATAGACCATATTTTAGTATTCCAAAGAAATAAAATTCTACCTGCGAAAGGAGAAGCATCATGTGGAAAAAAATCCCAAGATCTAGGTATTAATCTACCAAACAAACCTAGGTTAACTAAATTAATTTTATTCTCAACCAAGCCAACAATAGTTGGCTTGAATTTCGTCAGAAGAGACAATACATCATGCATTCATTGTGGAGTATTAATTCCTTTGATGTTCCAAGCTATTATCGTTATTTGATAGATGAGTTGCTCCTAAGTGATCTTAAAGGAGGAGCAATTGCAGTGTTAACTTTCTTTCCTCTAACGTGAGCTAAATACTCTATATTCTTAGAAACTTCACCTGAAACATCCTTTTCCTTTTCAATGACCAAATTATCATTAAAATGGTCAGCTACATGGTTTATATCATCTTTAATAATATCATTCGGTAGCTCCTCATCTAGGAACCCCAAATCAACATTATCAAAGTTGTTATCTGTCTCATTATTCAACGTATCACTTTGATTATTAGAACTAGATACATTAACATATGTATCTCTATGAGAAGAATCATTCTGAGCTGTGGGAGTAGCATTATTATAACCATTATTAGATGAGCTAGGCTTATCCATATTTTGGTTATTAATCCAAGTTGGTTCATTAGAAAGGTCATGAATTAAAGATTTATGCCCAAATCTCTTGCACTTATCACATTTAGGAGGAATAAAATCATATTCAACTCAAATATCCTTTTTCTGATCATTGTGAAGAATAATAGGAATTTTAGAGACCAACTTGGATTCAATATCAATTGCCACAAGTATTCTAGCATATATAGTAATCATCTTATTAACTGTTTTCCAATCAATACTAATCGGATTCCCTATAAAACTAGCTATCATTGAAAATGCGGGATTCGATCACATTTCCATATCTAAATCAAATAACTTAATCCAGATATGAACTCTATGAGCCTTAAAATTTTCAAATTGATAACCAGGATACCATTTGTATGCCATGAACAATTTTCCTTAATATGAATAGGTCGATGTCTTTAATACTAAAGTACAATCCAAAGCATCTTCAAATCTAACTGTAATGAAAACCAGTAGCTATATGAATCATAAATTTACCTTAAGGTCTCCAAACCTTTAGAATATATTCCTTTAGCTTCAACACTGACAATCTGAAATCTACTGGGTGAAGAACTATCATATTGAGCCATGAATCCATCAATAGTTTGAAAGTGGTTTCCGAAACAAAAACATAGTCTGTCAACGGCTGAATATATTAGAGATTGAGATCTAGATCACTAGATTCAGATTGTTTGATTGGATAAGGAACATTCGACGTTTCATAAGTTGAGATCGAGAAAAATTAGGAAAAAAGTTTTAGGCGGCGATAAGAGGAGATTCCCTCTCAACGATTCGCCATTTTTGTGGAACCTATATTTGTAATTATATATATATATATAAAGTTATATATACAAACACACTAGACCTCTCACATTAAACCGTGTACCTGTAGATGCCGGATATGTCGGTTGCTTCCGGGAATACTTCTACTACATGTTAGTTTAACCTCGTGTCTAGTGTACTAAGTTTGAATGGTTTATGGCACCCAGACCTCACATATTCGTTAAGACTACTTGTGGTTGCTGGATTTGCCGGTCGGTTCCGTGCAGACTTATACCACAAATGGAAACTAACTCGTGTCTGTGTCATTATTTATATATATAAAACCATTCTATACGCACACACAAGCAATCAATATATATTTATATATATGGGGACATTTCAAATTCGAATTCTGTCCTAACCGCATTCATTACGCTAATATAACATTAACTACGTTGATTACGTTTATATAAGTATAATAATTGTAATGCCTAAATAACGTAAGTATTCGTATGAACGAGAAAGCATTCTAAGAGATGACATTTGTCATTTTGTCTAAATCAAGGTATACAAGTTAGTTTTTCCATAATTTTACAGCTACAACTTAGGCATGATGGCATAATAACAAGATAACAAATAGCAGTGGATGGAAAATATACGTACATAAAATTTTCAACTTGCATCCTAGGCTTGTTGGAATGATTTCAATACTGGATCAAAAATAGAGTGTTACATACACTTATACATGTATGTTTATAATTTTCACTTTATCTAATCAACCCCTTTTTGGTGTTATGCACATAAAAACATTTACATTTGCTATATTTCAAATATGAATACGTTTGGATTCAGAATAGAATCCGAACCTATTCAAATCATGAAATGCCTAAATCTAAACCCTTTTACGTTACAATCAAATGTTTAATAAAGGTGAATTACACAAAGTTAAAACAATAGTAGCAACACCCCTTTTTCATTCTTAATCCAATATTAAAATCAAAAATCCACAAAACCCAAATAACATGACAATTCATACGCAAATATAAAATAGAGGATTTGGGGGTTTTGGTATTGATGTTATTGATTTCCGAATCCTCCTAGGCATATCTATCAACATGATAATCTAATAAAAATATGAATATGCCTAAGTAAACGATATTAAACTCCCAGGGCTAGGGAAAAACAAAGAGGATTTTATTGTAGTAGATCTAGATCTGTGCTTAATCTTTGCGACAAACGTGCTCCAATAATCCTCCTAATATATACGTAAGAAATATATATTAAAATCTTATATATATATATACACACACACACCAAATTACAGAATACTAAACCTATGTGAATTAGAATAGAGAGAAGTTAAGAATAATGGATGGAGGAATAGAAGAAATCCTTAATTTTTTTTCCTGGAATTTAGTAATGGCAGAGAGGCCGCTTCGATAAGAGAATTGTTAGGGTTCTAATGTGTGATAGGAAGGAATATATATTATTTCCCATGTGAGCATCGGCCACTGGATTATTCGGATTAAATCCAGGCCTTTTATTTATATATACCCCTTTAAGAAAACCCTAACCACATTGATTCATTGGGATGTTCAGCCACCAGGCAGTCGATCGACGGTCGACACCCCTCCTGCAGGGTTGGTCGACCTCCTGGTCACTAAAATGCCCAATGAAGGCTGTGGCGATGAGGTGTTAATTAAATTAATACGTTGCTTAATTTCTTAATCTTATTCCTTATATAAAATATCCTTTGTCCCGATGATCTTATCCTTATTTCAAATTCTCCCTCTTTATTTTGAATATATTTTGGACACATATATATTATCCATTTAATTTTTTTTTTGTTTTACTGTCCAAATTCATTTGTTCATAACTTCTTCATACATTGACCGTTTTCAACATAATAACGCTTTGGAATTTCGCCATGTATCCAAATAAAAGAATTTCGTAGCCAAATTCCTAAAGATGCAAAATCTAATTTTCCAGCCATATTATTTAATTACTTATTTTTAATTATTTGTTTATTATTAATGTTTATGTATTTTACGGGGTGTTACATTCTCCTCCCTCCCTCTTAAAATGGATTTCGTCCCGAAATCTATTTAAGGGGCGAAAAATACAACTCACTCAAAACATCCATGTTATACATCCATGTTATTTTTAATTCAGCCATAAGAACTATGACTCGCAGTGATTATGAACTGTAGGTCCACTAAAGTGAGCTCTATCCTAGCATTTATATGTAATAAGTGATGCAATATGTATGCAAACAACCTAATTATGCATATATTTCTATATGAGTGCGCTTGTGCAATGGTGTTGCTTCCATTTCCTAACATCTAATCCAACAATCACGATGCATCCATAAACGTTATTTTAAGGAAAAATTACACGAGAAAAGCCCTGGGTGAGTATGTCTCATCTTGTCCTTGGTCTCCCTTGTGCTTTCTGCAGGATCATTTCCCCATTGCACTCAGACGTGGCGAACGATTTTGTTGCGAAGTCTCTTAATTCCGTGCTCTACCATCGTTGCAGTGGCACGTGACCCTGGACGCTCTAGGATTGTTTCTATATCCCCAATTTCATCAAGCTTGGGTCTGATAGCAGAATCATGAAGGCATTTCCTTAGACGAGATACATGAAAAACATTATGGATTCCTGATAGACGCTCTAGGAGATCCACTCGATAAGCAAAAGATCCTATCTTCTTGATGACCCGAAAAGGCCCCAATAAATCTGGGAGCCAACTTCCCAGTTTTCCCAATCCAAACAGTCTTATTAAGAGGGGATACTTTTACGAATACAAAGTCTCCAACATTAAACTCAAGTTCCCTCCTTCGCTTATCAGTATACGATTTCTGATGGTCTTGGGCTTCCTTCATCCTCTGCCTAATTAGGGATATCTTCTTCGTGGAATCACGGATGAAGTCTGGTCCGAGTATAACCTTGTTGGTAGTTTCCCACTAACAAGTTGGCGATTTGCATGGCCTTCCGTATAGCGCTTCGAAAAAGGCCATACCAATCGTCATTTGAAAACTATTATTATACGTGAACTACACGAGTGGTAGGTGCTGCTCCCAAACTCCTCCAAAGTCGATGATGCAAGCTTTGAGCAAGTCTTCCAAGATTCTGTTAACTCTTTTTGTTTGTCCATCGGTCTATGGATGATAAGTTGTGCTTAGGTTAAGGGTTGTTCCCAATGCTGCTTGTAGGCTTCTCCAAAATTCGCTTATGAACAAGGGATCTTAACACTCACAATACTTGATGGGATCCATGCAGTCTGACTATTTTTTTAACATATAATTGGGATAACGAGGTTGCAGTTCTTGTCTTCTTGACTGGTATAAAATGGGCGCTTTTGGTTAAGAGATCTACCATAACCCAAATGGCCTTATTACCCTTTTGGCTTCTAGGAAGTCCATCTACAAAGTCCATGGAAATATGTTCCCACTTCCACGTGGGGATCTCTAAAGGTAACAACAATCCTCCGGGCTTCCCTTGCTCTGCTTTGACTTTTTGGCACGTCTAGAATTTGGCCACAAACTCGGCTACATCTCTCTTCAATCCTTCCCAATGGAGATTCCTCTTCATATATTTGTACATTTTATCCCCACCGGAATGTGTGGTCATCTTTGACCTATGACACTCCTCTAAAATTTCTTTCCTCAACCCTTCATCCTTAGGGACGTAAACTCGTCCATCCCAAAGTAAACTTCCATCATCATCAATTGTAACAACCCGTATTTTTCAACAACCTGTAATAATGAAAATCGAGGCAGAATTTAATTATAAAATCTGAATCAAGGGAAACGGGCTATGCCATTGCGTTCGTCTCGGAAAAATACGCGAAATAGAGTCCGAGTTTTTGAAAATCGGAGTCCGTATGACCCAGTTAAGGCCCATTGAAGTTTTCAGAAAAATCCTAAGTAAAAACAGATTCAAATTTTAAAGAATTGGGCCAGCTGGGCCAAGGCGGGAAAACTCCCGCCAGGGGCCCCATGTCGACAGGCCTGTCGACAGGGTCCCCAGGGAGTCGACTGCCCTGTCGACAGCCCTGTCGACAGGGGGTAGCCAGGCAGATTAGCCTGGCGCACCTCTTTGGTTTGGGCTTGGTTTGGGCTTGGTTGTGTGGTCTGGTTCTGGAGAGTTCCTAAATCTGACGGGCCAAAATTCACCTAGGGTTAATCCTATGGTCTAAATCACTCTAATCTTCTATAAATAAGCCTCTAACCTACCCTAAATCATTCATTAATCACCCTAGCAACAAAACTATGCCAAAATCTAAACTCTCATGGCCTCCACCTAAAACCCTAGCCTCCAATCTCTTCATTAATAATTCCTAAGTAATTTTCCATGCATACAAGCATATTTAGGCTTGTATGATCCTCCTTAGCTTGCATTAAAGGCTTGTTTTTCAATTGGCATCCTAAAGGAGGAGTCTTGATCAAGTTTGCTTGCATTTGGGGGTTTTAATTAGTTGCATAAGGGGTTTCTTGCATTTGTTATACTCATTTGAGTCCGCATAAGCATTGTAAGCCCTCTTACCTTCACTTTAGAAACTCTAAAGTTAATGTTTGGTGAAAGTTGAGATTTATGTGAGTTTAGTTGATTATGCATACTTATGCGAACTCACTATACCATGTTTTACATGTTTCATAAGTTATGCATGCATATGCGAGCTTACTATGCCATGTTCTACAAGTTAATTGAGTTATGCATGTATACTAAGCCATGATTTGCAAGTTAATTGAGTTATGCATGTATACTAAGCCATGATTTGCAAGTTTAACAAGTTATGCATATTTATGCAAGTTTGCTAAGCCATGATTTGAATGTTTATTGAGTTATGCATGTTTATGCAAGTTTAAAATGACAAGTTGTGCATGTTTTGACAAGTTGTGCATGTTTTGACAAGTTGCATGTTTATGGTAATATGCAAGTTCACTATGCTAAGTTGTGCAAGTCTAACATGTTATGCATGATTGTTGTGCAAGTTTATCATGTATGTTGTGCCAAGTTCCCTCTTGCTATCCTTTATGCGTTACTACGAATATGTAAGCGATAGAATGACGTTGGGGGTTTGGGTAAACTTAAAATACATGAAAATATAAGATTGGGAATTTACCTATTAAGTTAGGTCTACCCCTTGGGAATTTACCTATTAAGTTAGGTCTACCCAAGTAATTGTTGACTTGTAATTATGTTTTGAAATAAAGTGGACATGACACTTAGAAAACATAAGTGTGGCCAACTCGAGGTTGGGTTGAGTTTGTAGCGTAATTCTACCCGGAACCGACCGGCTTAACTAGTGGCTACAAACAATAGGACCCAATGTGAGAAGTTGGTCATGTGGTGCCAAAAACCCGAGGTTAGACTAAGTTGTGGTGTAAACCTACCCGGACCCGCCCGGCCTAACTAGTAACCACAACAAGGTCTAATGTGAGAGGTTAAGGTGCATTAAATTAATTAATGCCTCATGATTAGGGTTAAGTCAGGGTCCACTAATACTTAACCAATTTGGGGATTCGAGGGATTAGAATGTGGTTAAGTTGTGAACCGTTGATTACACTTAACTAGTTTAATCCATTTGGGAGTTCAAGGGATTAGAATGGGGTTAAGCCACACTTAACCAGTTTAATCCAGGATTAGTGAAGGGTTAAATCACACTTAACCCTCTCAGGAAACCCTAGCAGCGGGTCTGTTCCGGCAGTAATCCCAGTTTGGTATCATCATAACCCTAGGGACTAGGCTAGGGCGGGGCACGATTACTGGACGGATGTAAACGACCAAAGGGCGATGGCCGAGTGGTACAGCGGTGCGGGTCCGGCGGGCTACGGACGTGCACGTAGTCCGATGTTGGACAAACTCGAGGCACGGGTACCAGTAGGTTAGGGCTGTGCATTATTGCTTAAGTGTCTGGGGTTGACATCCGAGGGCTTGATACACCCAAAGGGGGGACCCAGCACAGTCTAACTACAACCATACGTGGGCCATATGGACACCAACACTTGACGTGTTAGGTTTATAGGGAGCCGATCGACTAGACCGTTGGGCTGGACCTTGTATTAAGGTCACCTCATGTTATTGGGCCAAAGCTTGGGCCAAGGGATCAATACCTGTTATGTTGGTTTGCTAGTACACCGTGGTGCAAAAATTTGACCATGTTTATGCGATGACACCTCTATCTATCTTGTAGTTAATTTACCATGCCAGTATGTTGTTATCTATGATCATCTCAGTTCCCATCATGATGTTAACTTTATTAGTTTATAGACTGATCGTAGCAGGGCTTACTCAGTCTTTTTGACTGACCCGTTTTGTTTCGCCTCTTTTCTTCCGTTTCCCCCCCCCCCCCCAGGTTCTCAGGGAGGGAATACAGGAGCCTAGCTTGGATCTTAGCTGCTTTCTTGGATAGCTCATGTATGCTTTGGACTTGGGCTTGCTATGGTTTCTTCCACTTTGGGGATAGCTACTATTATGTTTTCTTTTTCAGTTTCAGATGATGTTATTTCATGTACTAGACTTGTTTATTTGGGAAATTGACATTTTGATGTACCAGACTTGTTTTTGAAATGGTTTAAAAATCTTCCGCTGTTTTATTTACTTACTCTGTTTATTTACATATATATATATATGTCATGTCCTGCCTTGCTATATCATTGTGCATGTTTACCAATAATGCCCCTCCAAAGCTAGTGCATTCCTTTGCGAGTGACCCTGGCGGAGGTGGGGTGTTACATTTGGTATCAGAGCCAGGTTTACGAGAAGGGATAAAAAGGGTTTTTTAAAAAAAAAAAAAACTTTTGAAAAACTATTTTCAAAACCAAGTATAAAGTATTTTCCAAAGAAAAGTCTAGTTGTTTTAAAAGGCTATTCCCCAAAAGCCATCAGCACTACCCTTTGACTCCTCGTTTAAACTCTTTTCTTTTCGTTTCCAGCATGTCTGATAATCTCGTCTTACCCGAAGGTGTAACAATACCCGATTGGTTTCGTCAGTACTTGGAAGCCACGGCACCAGTCCCGGGTATCTCTAATGTTGTCTTTCCAGTCGAGGCCGCTGTTCCTCCTCCTCCTCCCGTAGCTGATGTTCCTCTTCCCCCTCAGCCTCCACAGGCGAATTTTGCGGAAACCTGTAAGAATTTTAAGAGGATGGGTGGCAAGAATTTTAATGGAACAGAGACTTTTGTAGAAGCAAGGAATTGGTTGAAAGAGACCGAAGATCTTTTAGCCACACTTGATATAGGTGACCGCAGGAAGGTTTTGTTAGCAGTATGGTTGCTAAAGGAAGAAGCTGCACGTTGGTGGGTAGTCACCACCGCTACTAGGCCAATTGAGATTTGGGATGACTTTAGAGGAAGGTTTGGACTGAGATTCTTATCACTAAACCAAGGGGACATGACTATTAGGGAATACATAGATAAGTTTAATCAACTGGCTCGGGTCGATTTAGACTTAGTTAATACAGCTCAGAAGAAGGCCCTACACTTTGCTCTAGGATTAAACGAGCCATTACGTGATTTGGCCCTATCTCATATACCCTTGGGGGCGACTTTCGAGAGTTTGGTGAATTTGGCCCTACTTCAAGAAGAAGATAACAATGACAAGAAAGAGGTCAAGGCGAATGAGTCTCAAGACAAGAGAGTAAATTCCGGGAAACGGGGCAAGAATAACCACAACCGCAAGAACAAGCCAAGAGGGAATATGAAATGCAACTTCTGTGGTAAAATTGGACATATAGCCAGGGAATGTAGGAAGAAGGAAAAGAGGAAGCGGGGCGAATGCTTCATTTGTGGAGAGTTTGGACATTTCAGCAAGGATTGCCCGAGGAAACAAGGGCGAGGCCAGACTCAGTATGCAGGACTATCTGGAGGGCGAGTTCATCCCCTCAACACCGTTCTTCCAGCTCATGATAGAGGTAGTGTTTCTGTTAAAAATCTTCTTTACATTTTCTGATGTTCGAACTTTGTTTGATTCTGGCACATCGCATAGTTTTATTTCATCTGATCTAGTTGAAAGTTTGCACCTAAGTACTAGTCTAGTTGATGATCCCGTATGTGTTTCAAATCCAATTGGGGGTTCTGCCCGTTTGTCTGTGGTCTGAGTGGATTTGAAAATTTCTATCTTGAGTATAGAATTCTCGTGGGATGTTTTATTCTCAGCTTCAGGGGATATGGGTTGGTTTTGGGTATGGAATGGTTGTCCGGTTTTGGAGCCATTCTGGGTTTTTGTATATAGGGGTGTGAGGCTCATGACTCGCCTCGGTAATACCCTAGAAATTTCTAGCAACCCTATGGGTCCCGTCATGTTATGTTATCTTGAATCCCTCAACTCGTCTATCGATAGTTTGCAATCTGTGAGGGAGGTCCGAGAATATCCCGATATCTGGGGTGGAGTGAAGGGGTTACCCCTGGACGTGGGATAGATTTCCGCATTATCTGGTTGGTAATACCAAGCCAGTTTCGTGGCCGGTTAGGCACATGACCTCACGAGGTGAGAGTTAAGAAAGCAAGTCAAGGAGTTGCTTGAAAAGAACTTCTTGAGACGAAGCATTTTCGAGTAGGGTGCTCCAGTAGTATTCGTTACTGACATGGACAGTTTGTTTCGCTTATGTGTTGATTATCGTGAGAGGAATAGATAACCGTTACCAAGGATCGATGATTTGTTCGATCAGCTTGTAGGAGCATCTGTTTTCTTTTGATCCAGTTACCAGATCCCATCAGCTTAGGAGGGCTAAGGATGGGATTGACAAGACTGAGTTTAGGACTCTAGATGGATATTTGCAATAGTTAGTCATGCTATTTGGTTTGACTAAGGCACCCGCATATTACGCGAACTCGATGGGTAGGGTGTTTAGGGGGTCCTTGAACAAATTTGTCATGGTCGTCATAGACGATATTTTGATCTCCTCAAAAGAACGAGGAAGAACATGCTATACATCTCAAGGAGGAGATGGATACGCTTAGAGCCACCAGTGGAAGGTCAAGTCCTCCAAATGTCACTTTGGAGGAAAGAAGTTGGATTTCTTAGGCACATAGTTCTTAAGTAAGGCTTAGCGGTGGGTTCCGCTAAAGTGGTTGCGGGTTAAGACCGGAAAGCTCTGAGAAGGGCAATTGAAGTAAGAAGCTTCCTCCGTTTGGCTAGTTAGTTGGCATTCCTGGGGGCTTAGACTTACTCTTCTGGATCAAGAAGGGGGTTCCACAGGGAGAAGACCCGCAGTTAGTCAAGAACATGGACCAGTTGATTCGAGGCGAGATGTTAAGTCACCTCGTTAGATTTATTATAGATGACAAGGGATGACTAAGGCGCGATGAGAGATTAGGAGTTCCTCGAGTGGAAGACTTGGTAAAGAAGGTTCTTGAAGATACGCATCACTCGAGGAGGTGGCCGAGTTAGTCTCAGGATGCATGTTGTGCCACCAGGTTAAGGCCAAGTCATAGGAGCCCAGCGGGCCGTTACCTCCATTGGAGGTTCCGCAAGGGAAATATGAAACGTCTCGATAGAGTATGTGGATAGACTACCTAGATCAAAGAAAGGGAATACGGGTATGTGGGTCATAATAGGTAGACTCACGAAGAGTGCTCATTTCAGTCCGGGAAAGAGCGAGAGGACTGCATCATGTTTAGCAACGGTTTACCCACAAGAAGTTGGCCAGTTTTGGAAGGAGCCTACAGGAGGCCATGAGTAGACAACTGAATCTAGGTATGACCTATCACTCATAGGCGGGTGGTTCATTTCGATTAAGCATGAGTTATAGAAAGTCACGTTTATAAGGGCAATTGGCAACAAAAGTTCTGTTGCATGGAATACTTTATAGTAGGTAGGCAAGATCCAGGATTCACTAGTGAATTTTGGAGAGCTTGCATGAAATCATGAGGTTATAGTATGTTTAAGCCAAGTATACAGAAAGAAGAATAAGTGGAAGAGAAAGACGAGAGGCGATAATGAAATAAGTTCCAACTCGAATTTGGAAAATAGGAGTTAGGAAGCCAAGGAATCATGAAGTGAAAGATAGTCAAAGCACAGTTGAGTTAAGTTCAAGGGAACGTGACTAAGAAGAGTGAAGACTAGATACCCGCATCATATCTTTGTAGGGGTGCATCCTTGATCCTTGTTTTCCCGTGGAGCTTGCTTACAAGTTATCTTTTGTATATACCCTCTCGGTCCCATTCCCGATCTTATTTCGGTTGTGAACTCCATAAGGGGGTTAAGACTCATCGGTTAGTACTATATATGTCAAAGTTTAAATGGAGTTCTTGTAATCCAAAAAGGAGTTTGTTTAGTTTATCTAGTTTATCGTGTCTATCTTCTCATGAGAACCTTAGGTAGAAACCCTTTTGGTTGAAACATGTGTTTGAAACATGTTATGCTTGATGGTTGCAAGTGGCTGCAAGTGTTTGCAAGTGGTTGCTCGTGGATGCATTATACACGATTAGGCACTAGATCGGCTCACACACTCTTCATGTTGCATATGCATGAGTGTTTATGTTTATCCATGATTGAAACTTGTCGTGTTATCACATGGATGTTGCATATGGGTGGATGTTATGTGCACTCATATAGATACTATGAATTTAGGAATTTGCATACATATGGATTCATTTCACTGACATACATATGCATTAAGGAGGTTTACTGTATCAGTAACCGCCTGATTTTCACTGACATACATATGCATTAAGGAGGTTTACTGTATCAGTAACCGCCTGATCTTTGCATTAGATAAGTACATATACACACACTTTTGCATATGTTCATACCACATTTAGAATCTTTTAAGGACAATGATTGCTCGTGGATGATGCTTTGAGTAGATGGATGATTGGATGGTAGGATACGTTCTTCCAAACTTGAAGATTTCGGGGACGAAATCCTTTAAGGAGGGGAGAATGTAACAACCCGTATTTTTCAACAACCTGTAATAATGAAAATCGAGGCAGAATTTAATTATAAAATCTGAATCAAGGGAAACGGGCTATGCCATTGCGTTCGTCTCGGAAAAATACGCGAAATAGAGTCTGAGTTTTCGAAAATCGGAGTCCGTATGACCCAGTTAAGGCCCATTGAAGTTTTCAGAAAAATCCTAAGTAAAAACAGATTCAAATTTTAAAGAATTGGGCCAGCTGGGCCAAGGCGGGAAAACTCCCGCCAGGGGCCCCATGTCGACAGGCCTGTCGACAGGGTCCCCAGGGAGTCGACTGCCCTGTCGACAGCCCTGTCGACAGGGGGTAGCCTGGCAGATTAGCCTGGCGCACCTCTTTGGTTTGGGCTTGGTTTGGGCTTGGTTGTGTGGTCTGGTTCTGGAGAGTTCCTAAATCTGACGGGCCAAAATTCACCTAGGGTTAATCCTATGGTCTAAATCACTCTAATCTTCTATAAATAAGCCTCTAACCTACCCTAAATCATTCATTAATCACCCTAGCAACAAAACTATGCCAAAATCTAAACTCTCATGGCCTCCACCTAAAACCCTAGCCTCCAATCTCTTCATTAATAATTCCTAAGTAATTTTCCATGCATACAAGCATATTTAGGCTTGTATGATCCTCCTTAGCTTGCATTAAAGGCTTGTTTTTCAATTGGCATCCTAAAGGAGGTGTCTTGATCAAGTTTGCTTGCATTTGGGGGTTTTAATTAGTTGCATAAGGGGTTTCTTGCATTTGTTATACTCATTTGAGTCCGCATAAGCATTGTAAGCCCTCTTACCTTCACTTTACAAACTCTAAAGTTAATGTTTGGTGAAAGTTGAGATTTATGTGAGTTTAGTTGATTATGCATACTTATGCGAACTCACTATACCATGTTTTACATGTTTCATAAGTTATGCATGCATATGCGAGCTTACTATGCCATGTTCTACAAGTTAATTGAGTTATGCATGTATACTAAGCCATGATTTGCAAGTTAATTGAGTTATGCATGTATACTAAGCCATGATTTGCAAGTTTAACAAGTTATGCATATTTATGCAAGTTTGCTAAGCCATGATTTGAATGTTTATTGAGTTATGCATGTTTATGCAAGTTTAAAATGACAAGTTGTGCATGTTTTGACAAGTTGTGCATGTTTTGACAAGTTGCATGTTTATGGTAATATGCAAGTTCACTATGCTAAGTTGTGCAAGTCTAACATGTTATGCATGATTGTTGTGCAAGTTTATCATGTATGTTGTGCCAAGTTCCCTCTTCCTATCCTTTATGCGTTACTACGAATATGTAAGCGATAGAATGACGTTGGGGGTTTGGGTAAACTTAAAATACATGAAAATATAAGATTGGGAATTTACCTATTAAGTTAGGTCTACCCCTTGGGAATTTACCTATTAAGTTAGGTCTACCCAAGTAATTGTTGACTTGTAATTATGTTTTGAAATAAAGTGGACATGACACTTAGAAAACATAAGTGTGGCCAACTCGAGGTTGGGTTGAGTTTGTAGCGTAATTCTACCCGGAACTGACCGGCTTAACTAGTGGCTACAAACAATAGGACCCAATGTGAGAAGTTGGTCATGTGGTGCCAAAAACCCGAGGTTAGACTAAGTTGTGGTGTAAACCTACCCGGACCCGCCCGGCCTAACTAGTAACCACAACAAGGTCTAATGTGAGAGGTTAAGGTGCATTAAATTAATTAATGCCTCATGATTAGGGTTAAGTCAGGGTCCACTAATACTTAACCAATTTGGGGATTCGAGGGATTAGAATGTGGTTAAGTTGTGAACCGTTGATTACACTTAACTAGTTTAATCCATTTGGGAGTTCAAGGGATTAGAATGGGGTTAAGCCACACTTAACCAGTTTAATCCAGGATTAGTGAAGGGTTAAATCACACTTAACCCTCTCAGGAAACCCTAGCAGCGGGTCTGTTCCGGCAGTAATCCCAGTTTGGTATCATTATAACCCTAGGGACTAGGCTAGGGCGGGGCACGATTACTGGACGGATGTAAACGACCAAAGGGCGATGGCCGAGTGGTACAGCGGTGCGGGTCCGGCGGGCTACGGACGTGCACGTAGTCCGATGTTGGACAAACTCGAGGCACGGGTACCAGTAGGTTAGGGCTGTGCATTATTGCTTAAGTGTCTGGGGTTGACATCCGAGGGCTTGATACACCCAAAGGGGGGACCCAGCACAGTCTAACTACAACCATACGTGGGCCATATGGACACCAACACTTGACGTGTTAGGTTTATAGGGAGCCGATCGACTAGACCGTTGGGCTGGACCTTGTATTAAGGTCACCTCATGTTATTGGGCCAAAGCTTGGGCCAAGGGATCAATACCTGTTATGTTGGTTTGCTAGTACACCGTGGTGCAAAAATTTGACCATGTTTATGCGATGACACCTCTATCTATCTTGTAGTTAATTTACCATGCCAGTATGTTGTTATCTATGATCATCTCAGTTCCCATCATGATGTTAACTTTATTAGTTTATAGACTGATCGTAGCAGGGCTTACTCAGTCTTTTTGACTGACCCGTTTTGTTTCGCCTCTTTTCTTCCGTTTCCCCCCCCCCCCCCCCCAGGTTCTCAGGGAGGGAATACAGGAGCCTAGCTTGGATCTTAGCTGCTTTCTTGGATAGCTCATGTATGCTTTGGACTTGGGCTTGCTATGGTTTCTTCCACTTTGGGGATAGCTACTATTATGTTTTCTTTTTCAGTTTCAGATGATGTTATTTCATGTACTAGACTTGTTTATTTGGGAAATTGACATTTTGATGTACCAGACTTGTTTTTGAAATGGTTTAAAAATCTTCCGCTGTTTTATTTACTTACTCTGTTTATTTACATATATATATATATGTCATGTCCTGCCTTGCTATATCATTGTGCATGTTTACCAATAATGCCCCTCCAAAGCTAGTGCATTCCTTTGCGAGTGACCCTGGCGGAGGTGGGGTGTTACATCAATCGAATATCTAACCGAATGGGGAAAAGTCTCCTTCTTTTACACTTTCTCCTTTATGCTTCTCAATTCTTCATTGAGGTCTTGTGTCTTTCAAATCCTCTCCTTTAGGGTAGGCCTATCTATCATGGCTCCAAAAAAACCATTAGAAGTGGTTGGTAAGGGTTGCAAATTAAAATTAGTGAGAAACTCTAATTGTTTCCTTTCCGAGATTGCGTTCAAGGTCGCATGTTTCCTACTTAAAGCATCTGGTACAACATTTCCCCTTCCCGGGGTATACTGGATCATGAAATCAAATGAGGCAACATATTCCATCCATTGTTGTTGTCTCAAGTTTAGGTCACGTTGAGAAAATAGATACTTTAGGGATTTATGGTTAGTAAAAGTTCAAATTTCTCCCCTAAAAGATAATGCCTCCACATCTTAAGAGCGAACACTACTGCGCCTAACTCAAGGTCTTGAACTAGGTATCTCTTCTATGGATCATTGAGTTATCTACTAGCGAAAGCAACTACTATTTCTTCTTGCATAAGGACCGCTCCTAAACCGGTTCCACATGCATCGGTGTAAACTGTAAACAATTTTGAACCATCAGGTATAATTAGGATTGGTGCGCTAGTTAACGCTTCCTTTAATTTCTTAAAGGCTATGTCACATTTATTACTCCAAGAAAACACCAAATTCTATTTCGTTAGTTGGGTTAAAGGAGTAGAAATCTTTGCAAAGTCTTTAATGATTTTCCTATAGTATCTGGCCAGTCCAAGGAAGCTTCTTACTTCCGTGGCATTTCGAGGTATCCTCCATTCCTAGATTGCCTCGATCCTTTACTTAACACAATATGTCCTAAAAATCTTCCTTCTTCCTTCTAGAAATGGCACTTCGAGAATTTTGCTTTCAATTGTTTCTTTCTTAATATCCCTAACACTTGTCTCAAGTGGTTTCCATGCTCTTTATGATCTTTTGAAAATACAAGGATATCATCTACGAAGATTACCACATTTTTATTTAGAATGCCCTTAAACACTCTATCTTGAGGTCAACAAAGAAAGCGGGTAGTTCGAAGGGCATAACTTCTCATTGGAAAAATCCATTTGGCATTCTAAATGTAGTTTTGTCCTTACTGTCCTCCGCGATTCTTAACTGGTGAAATCCAGTAGCAAGGTCTAATTGGAAAAATACTCGGGATCCTCCCAAGTGGTCAAAATGGTCACCGATTCTAGGTAAAGGGTGCATATTCTTCTTGGTCAATTTATCGAGTTCCCTATAGTGCACAAAATGTCTCAAAGATCCGTCTGCTTTGGTGGAAAATACAACAGGTGCACCCCATTCTGAGTTACTTCATCGAATGAAACCTTTTGCAATAACTCTGAAATCTGCTTATCTAACTCCCTTCTTTCTTTTGGTGTCATATGCCTCAAGGGTAGTGCTACGGGTCTAGTGTCTTTCTCTAGGTCAATACGAAAAGAGATTTCTCTGTGGGGTGGGTCTCGTGACCTCCTCGAAGACATCCAAGAATTCACAAACTATAGGGGACCAAAGATAGTCCTTCATTGCTAGGAGATAAGGAATATAATAAGGCTTTATCCTTGTTCCTACCATTACAAGGAATAATTAGGCTACACCTTCCTCGGCTCCTAAGACGAATGATTCTCTTATCGCAATCGAGGACGGACCCATAGAATGATAGCCAGTCCATACCTAGGATAAGGTCATATCCCATAAAACCCAACGCATACGCTTCACAATGGAACTTGACGTCGTCGACCTCCAATACTAGGTCTTCGCAAAATAGATCAAGAAATTTAGATCCTCCGATAGGGTTGGCCACCTCTATCGGACTATCAGAGAAAGATATGGGAAGGTTCAATAGATTAACTAATCTCTTGGAGATAAAAGAATGGGTCGCTCCAGAATCGAACAAGGTGTATACAGAATTTCCTAAAACAGAACTTATACCTTCAAGTGCGGGTTGCCCTTGGTCTTTTGGGGTTCGACTTTGAATTGGTGTTGCCTCTGTTGCATAGTTCTGGCCACTTTTGATGACTTTCAGCAGTCCTTGGACATGTGTCCTTCTTCATGGCAGCTGTAACACTTCCCTTTGTATTCCTTCTTCCTTAATAAGGTCCTACAATCCTTGGCCTCATGGCCCTTGCGGTTGCACCTCGTATAAGTCTTTGCTTCCTTTTTGAATTTGTTCTTCTTCTTGTTTTTCCACCATTCCTTATTCTTATTTTTTGGAACTTCCTTCTCCTTTTACACCTACTTTTTCTTCCTTGGGACCCTTAGTCGTGCACAGGATAACTGTCTCTACTAGGGTTTAAAAAGTTTCCCCAAAAGTTAATTGGGCTAATTGAGTTTCCTTTAATGGAGAGTTCAGTCCTTTAACAAGTCTCAAGGCTTTGTTCATAGGGGTGTCTACCAAACCTCTCTCAAATTTACACAATTCGGTATATTTGGCTACATACTCTTGCAAGCTTAAGCTTCCTTGCTTGAGGTGGATTATTTCTCTAACTGGATGGTCATTTCTTCCCCTGGTAAAAACTTCACTTCGAAACGGTTTTGAATTCGTCCCAGGTAAATATCCGGCCCTCATTCTCCGTAGATATTAAGTTCCACCAATCAAGGGTCTCATCTTTCAAGTGCCAGACCGATATTCTCCTTTTTGCTTCATTGGGCCAGCCAGTAGGTTTGAAAATTCTTTCACAGTCCATAATCCAAGATTGGGCATTGTAAAACTTTCCTTCCCAGTGAATGATTTTCCTCCAAGATTCGCAAAGGTCTTATAGTAGTAAGAAAAGTCAAAGGCTACCTTAGCGGCAGGAGCAGCAGGTGCCGCTGGGGTAGGATTAGCAACAGGGACCTGGTTCATAGTACGGAGGTACTGTTGGAACCATTATGGCAAGTATCGGGGTCTAGCTTAGTTACCCTGGTCAGTAGGATTATTAGTCATTCTACTATCTGAAAAGAAAAGGAAGAATCCTTTAGTGGATACTCCTAAGATAGTATTTAACTTGAAAAGGAAGAAAACGATAAGGTTGCCTAGTATAATGTGTATGCTTATTGGGGGTAAATATATATTATATATAGTTTGAAAAATCTTTTTCAAAATATAAATACGCCTCTCATACGTATAATTCCCTTATAATCGGGTAAAATATGCTTAGATACCAAATGTAACAACCCGCCCGGAATGGGTCTAAATTCTACCCAGAAAAGGCCCATCAAAACCCAGAGCCATTCTAAACGGGTCGTTGGTTCCTGTAAGGATTACATTTGTATAGAATATATATACATAGATACTTCGAATGGAAATCTCACACAGTGGAAAGAGAAAATATAATACTGAAATAAGATGTACCACTTATTTAAAATCACAGAAATACAGGAGTCAAAGTTACATCTGTTCAACGGGTATATCAAATAGTTCATTCTCATAAGTTTCCAAAAGAGGTAAAGCGATAACCACTAATAATAGCATGATAACTTCGTCTTCTTCTCCAGATACAATCATGACTTCATACATGGCTTTTACCACATCTACTGACCTGTTGGATATGTTAAGGAGAGGGGTCAGAACATAAAGTTCTGTGTGATAGAAATATGGTGTTACTTAATGTCCATGAACTATATTTTTAGCAGGTTACATACGTCAAGGTATGTCTATGCAACACACAAGATTCACACAAAGTATTTAACCAATGAGGTAGATATCCAAGTCAATCGCTCATTAGTGATTTTTTTGGTAAAGTCCTAATGAGGTGGGCATTCTCGGTCACTTATTGCTCTATTAAAGGTGGATTCTGACGGTCTCTTATAACCTTGAGGTGGACCTTAGCCTCTTAAGACCTCGTCCTAATACGTCAACGTTATTAAAGTCTATACTCTCAATTGTAATATGAGAAGTAGTATTGCGATTGTTACTACTTAACTCATATTACGGTATGACATCTATGTCGCTTAAGACTTCCCTTAGACAGTTGGTTAGCATGTAATGGCCACGTATATTTTATATACCAAGTCCGTCCCTAGTTGAGCCCTTATAAGCTTCTAGAGGAAGTAGTCCTCCCTCGTGAACTACCCAACTCCGTTACCGATTATGCTTAACCACTTTTAGAGAAGGAGGACCCTAAGACTTACTTCAAATCTAATAAGGCTGGGTCCTATGATTTGGTCCCTCTCCAAGGAGTAAACCTTTGGAATTATTCTACTCCTAACCACTTAAGACCTAAATCAGATAAAAAGAGAGTCAGCCACTTAAGACCCTCTCAAAGTGTAGTAAACCTACCTTTTTTCACACGCAATAGACTTATATATATATAAAGTTATATATATAAACACACTAGACCTCTCACATTAAACCGTATACCTGTAGATGCTGGATATGATTGTCAGTTCTGGGCAGACTTAAACTACTGGTTGGTTTAACCTCGTGTCAAGTGTACTAAGTTTAAATGGTTCATGGAACCCAAGCCTCTCACATTATTTGAGCTTACTTGTGGTTGCTGGATTTTTCGGTCGGTTCCAGGCAGAATTATACCACAAATGACAACTAACTTCGTAGTTTGTGTCATTATTTATATATATATATAACAATTTTGTACGCACACACAAGCAATCGATATATATTTATATATATGGGGACATTTCAAATTCGAATTCTATCATAACCGCATTCATTTTGCTAATATAATGTTTATTACGTTTATATAAGTATAATAATTATAATGCTTAAATAACGTAAATATTCGTATGAATGAGAAAACATTCTAACGAGATGGCAATTGCCATTTTGTCTAAATTAAGGTATACAAGTTAGTTTTTCCATACTTTCACTGCTAGAACTTAGGCATGATGGAGTAATAATAAGATAGTAAACAACAGTGGATGGAAAATATACGTACGTATAAATTTCAACTTGCATCCCAGGCTTGTTGGAATGATTTCAATCCTGGATCAAAAATAGAGGATTACATACACTTATACATGTATGTTTATTATTTCCAATTTATCTAATTCACCCCTTTTTGTGTTATGCACATAAAAATGTTTATAATTGATATATTTCAAGAATGAATATTTTTGGATTCAAAATAGAATCCAAACCTAATCAAATCATGAAATACCCAAATTTAAACCCTTTTAGGTTACAATCAAATGTTTAATGAAGGTGAATTACACAAAGTAGAAACAATAATAGCAACACCCCTTTTTCATTTTTAATCCAATATTAAAATCAAAAATACACAAAACCCAAATAACACGACAATTCATATGTAAATATAAAATAGAGGATTTTGGGGTTTTGGTATTGATGTTATCGATTTCCAAATCCTCCTAGGCATATCTATCAACATGATAATCTAATAAAAATATGAATATGCCTAAGTAAACGATATTCCACCCACAGATCTAGGGAAGAACAAAGAGGATTTTGTTGTAGCAGATCTATATGTGTGCTTAATTGTAATGACCCAGAAAATCTGAACCAATTTAAATTTTTTAAATTGGATAAAATAATGGATTTTAAATATTTAAAATAAATATTTTAAATTATAGCAATGAAAACTGAGTTTGAATCGACAATTGAAAACGAATATAATTAATTCTAATTATAAACAAGGCCTGAAATGGCGCTGCAGTTTCAAAAATTGAATTCAAACTTTGTCGGACTGTACCGGGTGCAAAACAAAATGGATTTTAGTGAAACCAAAAATATTTAAATCTGTTAGTGAACACCTTTCTAACGAATCTGAAAAATCGAATTTTCATAGCGGAAAGCAAAAGTTATGGCCAAATGAATTTTCAGAAAGATCGCTATGGAATTTATATAGCCCGTAAAATTGGCCATTTTGCATACGACCTCGGAATTCGACGAAACCACTTTTGTTGGATCCGCGATGTGAAGTTATTGCTAGGTTTCAAATTTCATAATTTTTGAAGCTAGTATGTGAGCGTGGCAAAGGAAAACGTGTTTTGGTCATTTACAGTTAAATTGGATCGACCAGAAATGGGCCTTTTTGCAAACGGTCTCAGAATTCGACGAAACTGGTTTTGTTGGGACTGTATCGTCAAAACATAGCTAGATTTATTTTTCTGGAATTTTTCGAATCAGTTTTTGGCCCTGGCAAATTGAAATGTACGTTCAAATTGAATATTGAATGTTATATATTTTAATTTGAAGGAAAACTGACTAAAACAGTCGAATGGGCCTACGAAACATATCCCGTTGTGTTTGGAATGGGGGTAAAACACTTGGGACGACATTCGTTGGGTTTAGATTGGTGGTCGTGTCAGAAAACCCCTTTAAAACTCCCCCGACCAATCATATTTTAAAAAAAAAATCCTTTTTTCCTCCCTCCCGATTAACGGCGGAAGTCGCTCTTTTCTTTTCGACCAAATCCCCGCCGCTACAGGCACTTCCAGCCTTCGCCGCCGCCACCACTCGAAGCGTCGCTCCCTCCTCTTCCAATCTGACCCCACCACGACCCCGACCGATGCCCCCATCGCCGGAATCGGCCCTCCAAAGTTCCGATCTTCCTGACGCCGCCGACGACAGATCCGACCACCATACCCCCTCAAACCACCATCGACCGACAGCCCTCACCTCCCTCTACGACGCTGCAGCCACCGATCATCCCAGTTCTTCCCTGATTTCGCGAATTTTTCTGACCTGGTTTTGAACAGCGTATAAAGGTGGTTCCTTTATATTGTTTAAACACTTTAAAGTGTTCCAACCTTTGAAAAATCATATCTTTTTCGTTCGTTAACGAAATTCGATGAAACAGGAGATACCGGGACCGTGGCGACGTCCTCTACATTCTAGAAGAGACCACGGATTTTTCTGAGCTCGTATCAATTTTTAGCAAAGCAACGAACCAAGGTGAGATTTCTAAATTATAAACGATATGGAAAACGATGATGTATAAATTATATAGTTGATGTATGAGTTATATAAGCGTTGTACACCTCATGTATAAGCGTTGTATAAGTTGTACGTTCGATGTATAAGTTATATATGCGTTGTAAAAATTATATATGTGTTGAAATAGAAGTGAATTGCTATATATATATATATATACATATATATACGCCCCTCGTCCACAAACCATGGACGATATTTATTGGTTGTGATTGGTGTGAAAATTGATTGATAGCGAATGGTTGATTGAAATTGTTTGTGGTTGATATTGATTGATTGTGGTTGAAAAATACCCATTTGTGGTTGAGAAATATTTGGTTGAAACCACATAGGATTAGTTTGTGGAAATGAAATAAATATATACATGCCGCCTGCGTGCGAACTAGATGCATGATCCCCATTGTCAAAAACCGCGAGGTTTTAAAGTAGAGCGAGGAGCCGTACTAGGGACGGTCCCGGTTTTAACTACCCTGCCGTTATGCTGCCGAAATTTTGAATAATATTCATGTGTTTGAATTATTTTCATTTGCTGAAACTATATTTATTCGTTGAATAGAAAACCTTCATGTGTTGAATCGATATTCATTCGTTGAATAGAAATTCATGTATTGAATGGTGTTCGTGTTTTAAATATAAAAATCACATTTTTATCTATATATATAAACTATTGAAAACCTTCATGTGTTGAATCGATATTCATTCGTTGAATTGAAATTCATGTGTTGAATGGTATTCGTGTTTTAAATATAAAAAATCACATTTTTATCTATTTATATAAACTATAGAAAACCTTCATGTGTTGAATCGATACTCATTCATTGAATTGAAATTCATGTGTTGAATGGTATTCGTGTTTTAAATATAAAAATCACATTTTTATCTATATATATAAACTATAGAAAACCTTCATGTGTTGAATCGATATTCATTCGTTGAATTGAAATTCATGTGTTGAATGGTATTCGTGTTTTAAATATAAAAATCACATTTTTATCTATATATATAAACTATCGAAAACCTTCATGTGTTGAATCGAAATTCATTCGTTGATTTGAAATTCATGTGTTGAATGGTATTCATATTTTGAAATAAATTGTGTTATAATAAAAAAACACATTTTCATCATCTATATGAAATGTATAAAATAATCTCGTTTTTAAAGAAATTGTTTTATAATAAAAATCCTATTTTTATTACTTATATAAACTATATAAAATAATAGTGTTTTGAAATAAATTGTTTTACAATAAAAATCACATTTTTATTATATACATGAATTGCTAAATATGGTGAAGGGTTGAAATAGAAGACAGTTAGATAAAAATGTCATTTTTATCAAATGTATGAAAAGAATATGGTTTTGAAATCGAAGAATCGATATATATATATATATTTAAATAGAATTGAAACATATCGAATAACGACGATGCAGTTCGTATTTTGAAAGCGTGATTTCAAACGATTAGTACGGGAGATCCGACCATTGGATTTTCTTGAAATCACAACCGTTGGGTTCGCTTTGGAAAAATCTTTCCAACGGCACCAACTTTGTAAAAATCCAACGGTTGGATTGTCTGGAATGTTTAATTCAAATCTGAAGAAAAACAGCGCCAGAATCGATTATAGTTTTATATATATATATATAAATATAAATATAATTATATTTAATCGAATAACGACGCTGCAATTCATATTTTGAAATTGAAACTTCAAACGATTATACCGGGAGATTCGACCGTCGGAATTTCCCGAAACTGGAACCGTTGGATTCGTTTTGAAAAGATCTTTTTAATGATGTAAATTTTGTGAAGATCCAACGGTTAGAGTTTCAGATATGTGTAAATCAAATCTGAAGAAAAACAGCGCCACGGTCGCGTTATGGCCCGAAGCGTCGTTTTGAATAAATTGGCTATTTTAAAATAAATAAAAATGGCGATAAATCGTTATAAAATATTATAAACGATATGGATGTGATTTAGAAATTAACTTAAGGTTAGCTAAGTCGAATGGTTTTCCTGGGTGTTGATCTGATGTTGGTTTCGGCCTTCGGGGTTAATATTTGGGAAATCGTTCTCTTACTGATTGACGGTTAGTGACTAATGAATTGAAATGATGCGTGTATATGTTAGTGTTGCACTTGTTTATTATATACGCGAGTTGCTCAGAAAGACCGGGTTTATCCCATTCTGAATAACTGAATCGACGATAAGAAATCAAAGATAAAGACGGTGGTCGAAGACCGGAGATCTTCACCTCGTTTGGATGGTAACCGAGGTCCTGATTGGGAGGCACCCCGAAATATGGATAATGAGTGGTGATCGTCCAGACGTACGTGGTGATCGATGGGTTTGCGAGGTATTTAGTGCCTCCAGTTTCGTTCAGACCCAGAACGGACAAGAAAATGGACAGTGTGTTTGACATTGGAATTTATTCTGTGTGATTGATAGCCATCAGTTGCACGGTGTGAATTGCCTATGTGGCATGCTAAGATGCAGTGATCAGGGCTTCTGTTGAAAAGCAAAGTCTTGTGGTGATGATCAAAGCCCCGCCTGTGTGGCGTAGCTTTGTGTATAACATGAAATCGCGAGCCTCACACCTCGGTATGAACCAGAAACGGGAGAAAGGACCTCAGGGAGGGCCTACGTTTCCTCCTAGCTTGAAGTGGCGTCAGTGGTTTTACGCGCCCTGACGAGTTTGACTTATGTGGTTGTTATTGTTGCGAGGTGCCTCGGTTAGATCGGACGATCCGGGTCCGATGGAGTCATTCGTTGGCTCGCTTATGCCCCAAAGGGCGGGGAAACGTAGTGTTCAGGCATTTTAATCCACTCCGTGTGGACCGGCCCTGACGATCCAAGGGTCGATGCGTTCTGATCCTGAGACTTGGGCTAGGCAGTCTCGAATTCGTTAAGGACTATCTTTTGCCTTGGTTCATGACGGAAATCCAATTTCCAAATACGTGACTATGCGATTTTGATTGTATACCTATATATGGTGACATAGTGGTATGGGGCATTAATGCCGTCTATGATTGATAGTTATGATTTGAAATTGTTTTCAAAACATATAAACACTAGTAATAATATCAAATGCCTTCGTTTTATTCGTATCAAGCATATTTTGGCCGTTATAAGGTAAAAACTCTATCCTTCGGTTTGCATTGCATTGTGTGATTGGAACTGAGTCTTATAATGGCTTCATTTTTATAAAAAGCATTGCGATGTTTTAAAAAAAAAGATTTGTTTTTAAAGTACTGGCAATCCAATGGAGTAAACCCGTTCCACGAAAGTGGCGTGGTTCTATGATTAGCCATATTATAAATGTGTTGAGTAGATTTCTCATACCGGTCCCATGACTGACTCGTAGTTTGTTTCACTTTCAAACTCGGGTGCCCCTTTTTCTACACGGGCAGCCTTGTATTCAGGTTTAGCTGGTTCTTTCTGGATAGCTGGAGCTGAAGATGGATTCTATCATTTATCTCTTTTTATGTTGTTCAGCTCCTATTGTACCTTATGTTTGTTTTCCACTGTAGACATATATGTATAGTTGAACTGTACTTGTACTAAGTAAGATCATGTATACTGTGTAACTCTGATGATTACTCTTATCCAGTATATTCTATTGTTCATTATCTGGTGTATTTATTTATTTCTGTTCTGCTATATTCTGTTTCTGTGTTATATTCCACGGATTACCCTTGCCGCCGTCAGTACGGGGTTTGGGGTCGTCTCATTTGGTATCAGAGCGAGGTTAAGCTTAGTTCTGGAATATAACATATGAACGAACTCGTCAGAAATAGAACCAGTAGTGTTCTAGGACGGGTAACTCTATACAGATAGGATCAGTAATATCCTAGAATAAGTAAAGTAGAATGGAATACACCCCAGTAGACACATTTACATTGAAGTATTTGTCTCTATATTTTGAAATATCTTTTCTGTAGACCTGACACTTTGTCTGCTAATTGCAGACGTAATAGAAAATGAGTGATAGGAACAGAAGAAATAATCGTATGGCTCGACCCGCTAATGAGCCAGTTGTGCTCCCATAGCCAGAATCAGATATAGAAGTTCTATTCAAGAGATTTCGAAATCTGGGTGGATCACCATTCTTAGGAAAAGAGTCCATTATGGAAACACAAGCGTGGATTCGTTCTGCAGAGAAAATCTTTGAGGGTTTAAAGCTGAGAGACGATCAGAAAAGACTACTGGCGTCTTGGGCACTCAAAGAAGAAGCTTTGTTTTGGTGGGATTCAGTTGTTAAAGATAATCCAGAAGGTGATATCACCTGGGACAGATTCAAAGTAATTTTCTTAGAAAGATTTACTCCTCCCGAAGCAACCGAGCGATTATGTGACGAATTTTCTTATCTGATACAAGGTGATATGGCCATCCCAGAATATCATAAGAAATTCAACGAACTTTCTCACTTTGCTCCTCATCTGATTCAAGATCCAAAGAGGAAGAATCTGAGATTTATTCATGGCCTGCAAAGAAAATATCAGAATAGTGTGATGAGGAATGTGAAACTTCCTTTCTCAGAAATGATTTATATGGCTTATCAATACGAAGATCTCGACAGGAAAGGTATGTTACCTAACGAAGAAGGGGTCAGTTATAGTAATGAAGACGAGCCTGAAACTGATAATCCCGAGGCCAGTGCGATATCTGAGGTGAGTAAGAAACCCAAAGTATATCGAGAAAGGGCCAGTTCTGGAAAAGAACCAGCAACGATGGCCACCTGTTCTAACTGCAGGAAACCAGGGCATTTTACCAGGAATTGTAAAACCTTGAAGAAACGAAAGAAGGGGTTTAAACCCGATAACCAGTTTCGAGAGAATAGAAAATATTGTCAATGTCATCGGATTGGCCATCTTGAAAAGGATTGCAGGCAATTTAAGAAATCCAAAGCAGTACATATAAATGAAGTAGAAGAAGTGTCTGAGCCCTCAGCTATTCAAGAAAGGCCAGATGTTTTAGAAGGCACGCTAACTGTCAAAGACATCCCAGTTAAAGTACTGTTTGAAACTGGCGCGTCACGCAGCTTCATTGCCAAGAATGCAGCTAAGAAACTGGATTTAAATTTGAAGAAGCTCAAGGAACCAATGACTGTCCAGAATCCGGTTGGGGGTTCCATTGATCTCAGTTGGGTTTGTGGAGTGCCGGTTTCTTTCTCTCGTTATCGGTTTCCTACCATCGCGGTCGTCATGAATTTTAAAGAGTTTGATCTTATCTTGGGATTAGACTGGTTGACCAAATATGAAGCTGAAGTTAAATGCGCCGACAGAGTCGTAAAGGCAAAGATTAAATCAGGTGATTATATAACCATTCGCTATGAAGGTTAGAATGCTAATAGAAAAGACTTCTGGGCAGCTCTCGATGTTTCTCCAGTCCAAATGGAAAATGTCCCTGAAGTCACAGAGAATATTCCCGACCTAGTGAAAGATATTCCTGTCGTCAAAAACTATGCGGATGTGTTCGAGGAAGTTGTTCGCTTACCTCCGCAAAGAGAAATAGATTTCAAGATCGCTTTGATTCCGAATGCAAGGTCGGAAGTTCATGCTATCCGAAGAATGTCCTTGAAGGAGAAAGAAGAACTTGACAATCAAACACGACAGCTAGTATGGAAGGGTCTGATCAGGCCTAGTTTCTCTGAGTGGGGAGCAGCAGTGGTATTTGTCCCAAAATCTGATGGTACTCTACGTCTATGTGTGGATTATCATGATTTGAACAAGTAGACCATAAAGAACAAATATCCATTACCGTGGATTGATGATTTGTTGGATCGATTAAATGGCGCACAAGTATTTTCACGAATGGACCTAGCTACAGGTTTCCATCAACTTCGAATTGCCGAAGATTGTGTTCCAATGACAGCATTCAGAGGTCCCGACTTATTCTATGGGTGGTTAGTAATGTCGTTCGGCTTATGTAATGCTCCAGCTTACTTCTTCAATCTAATGAATAGAGTGTTCACAGGGGTTTTGAATAAATTTGTTCTGGTTTTCATTGACGATATTCTAATCTTCTCTAAATCAAAGGCCGATAACGAAAATCATTTGGAACAGGTTCTGGAAATCCTCAGAAGGAATTTGTTGAAAGCAAAGTCTTCCAAATGTATATTCTGGCAAGAAGAAGTCAAATTTCTAGGCCACGTTGTATCGAAAGAAGGAATTGCTGTGGATCCAAGTAAAATCACAGCTATTCAAAACTGGAAACAGCCCAGTACTCCTATGGAAGTCCGCAGTTTTCTCGGATTGGCTAGCTATTACCGGAAGTTCGTTAAAAACTTTTCGAAGATATTTAGTCACTTAACGAAGCTTACAAAGAAGCACTCTAAATTCAAATGGACTCCAGAAAGTGAGGAGGCTTTTGAAGAGCTAAAGTTAAGATTAACGACTGCTCCAGTGTTAACCATCATCGATGGAAATCAGGATTTGAAAGTCTGGACTGATGCTTCTAGAGAAGGCCTTGGCGCAGTGTTAATGCAAAGGGGTCAAGTGATTGCTTATGCTAGCCGTCAGCTGAAGCCACATGAGAAGAACTACGTAACTCATGATCTTGAGTTGTTGGCTATAGTATTCGCCTTGAAAATATGGAGACACTATCTTCTGGGTGAGAGATTCGAACTGTTTACAGATCACCAGTCGCTAAAGTATCTGTTCACCCAGAAAGACCTGAATCTAAGGCAGCAACGTTGGCTAGAGTTTCTTGCAGCATATGACTTTGAAATTATATATACTCCACGGAAAGCCAATGTCGTGGCCGATGCGCTGAGCCGAAAGAATGTAATGATCGCCAGCTTTATTATCACGACTTCCTTGATTGACAAAATATCTATTCTTCAGAAGGAGGATAACTTTATTAAAGATATGATTAAAAGGATTCAGAAAGGCAAACCCTCGTGTTTTCAAATAGATAACGACGAGACCCTGAGATTGAAACGAAGGATTTGTGTTCCCGACGTCCCAGAGTTAAAAAGGGAAGTGTTAGACGAGTGTCACAAGTCCAAGCTGAGTATCCATCCTGGTGTGGCCAAAATGTATAACGATCTCAAACGAACATTCTGGTGGAAGGCTATAAAAAGGGACGTTTCAATATATGTTAGCCGATGCCCTACTTGCCAGCTAGTCAAGAGCGACCAACAGAAACTGGCTGGATTATTGCAACCACTAGACGTTCCTGGTTGGAAGTTGGAACATATTTCCATGGACTTCATTGATGGTTTGCCCAGAACCAGAAAAGGGAATGACAGTATTTGGGTGATCGTAGATCGCTTTACGAAGACCGCCCATTTCATACCTGTAGATCAAACAAAACTGCTCAGAGTCTGGCGCAGATATACTTCAAGGAAGTAGTTAGACTACATGGAGTGCCGCTCAGTATAGTCAGTGATAAAGATACAATATTCACTAGCAAATTCTAGGAGGCATTTCAAGTCGAACTGGGAACGAAGTTGAACTTGAGAACCGCCTATCATCCTTAGACAGATGGTCAGACTGAGAGGGTGAATCGTATTTTAGAATATCTATTGCGGGCTTGTGTTATAGATTTCGGTGGATCATGGGAAGACCATCTGCATTTGGCTAAATTCTCATATAACAACAGCTACCAGGCGAGTCTGACAATGTCGCCATTCGAAGCGTTGTATGGTAGACCGTGCTGATCTCCTGCTTGTTGGGTCGAACCCGGAAATAGACTTGTGTTAGGGCCTGATATGATCTGAGAAGCTGCCGACAAAGTCGATTTTATTAAGAAGCGATTACTCGCTGCTCAAAGCCGACAAAAGAGCTATGCCGATAGGAGAAGAATAGATATATCCTTTGTTGTTGGCGACTATGAATATTTGAAAGTATCGCCGATGAGAGGAGTAATCCGGTTCGGTAAAACTGGAAAGTTGGCGCCCAAATTCATTGGTCCGTTTCCTATTCTGGAACGGATCGGAACTCTCGCTTATAGGGTTAAATTGCCAGTTTGGTTGCCTGGAGTTCATGATGTATTTCACATATCTCAACTTCGAAAGCACGTTTATGATCCAGACTTGATCGTGGAAGAAGCATCTCAGCAGGATATTGAAATTACTCCAGAATTAGCTGTGAGAAGAGAGCCGCTAAAGATCATCGGCAAAGAAACCAAAGAGATAAGGAACAAGAAGGTTCACTTAGTCAAAGTGCAATGGAGTGGAGATCCGTGAGATTGTACTTGGGAAACTGAGGAGAGCATTCAGAAAGCTTATCCTAGATGCCGAGTAAATATCTCTATTTGACTCCGGTGCAAGGTACATTTACCATACTTTGCATTACTAATTAGTCTCTATTCTGTTGTTATTTTCTTTCCATGGATGTGCACTTTTAATTCTATAGTCTGAATGATTTTAAAAGAGAATAGAAATTGATTTGTATGATTTTGAAAAGTTAAAATCAATTTGATTGCTGTTTGTGTTGTGTGATAGTAAATTAGATTAATTAAATTATTGAAACGATAGTTAATTTAATTAATAAGAGAATAATGGTAGAATTTATTCATTTAAATCACACATTGAACTGATTAGAAAATAGATAGAAATATATACTTGTGCATTATATATGTTTGAACAGGTAAATGGATTAGCTGTTGAGTAAAGATTTTATTTGCGTGCCCGACAAATAGGTAAACCTTAATGAGTTGGATGCGAAATATTATTATATCAACTCCTGTGAATGCCATTGGATGCGGAGTGCTGGTTTTTCTGTGTGAAATAATAAACGTCGCCATAGGATAGTAACAATTAATTTTGAACTACATTACATGGCATACTTCTGGAAGATAGGCATACTTCATCATATACCACATAAGCATTTGGAGCTTGTGTGACGAGGTGGAAGATTTACCATTCGAGCGAGAGGCTTGTATGGCGATGACTATATTTTACAGGTTGAACTGATGACTGATATGCATTATTTAAATTATAACGATTAAATTGCCAGATTAATAAAACCCCCACACGGGTCTGGAGTTGACAATAATCACGTCTCTCTAGTTATTAGATACGGCACATGGACTATTTATTTCCCACACGGGATAGGGTGACGAGAATTTATTCTCTGGAGTTATTATCAATACACGCTCCCCTGTAAACACCAGAATATATCACTATAAATATGTGTATGCTTATTAGGATTTATTGGATACCTACTACGGCCCAATAAATTTCCAAACCTCTCCCCGTACAAAGGAGGTTATGGCGAAATTTTTCGAAAATTTCGGGTGTTAGCCAAATTTTTGAAGAATTTGAAAATTCTCCGAAACTGAAAAGTTGGAGAATGGAAGCCAGATCGGACGTAGAGTTGATTAATCAAACCACTTTCGACTTGGTTCCTTTTCGGGGATGAAAAGTTTTAAGTAGGGGAGATTGTAACGACCCAGAAAATCTGAACCAATTTAAAAATTTTAAATTGGCTAAAATAATGGATTTTAAATATTTTAAATTATAGTAATGAAAACTGAGTTTGAATCGACAATTGAAAACGAATATAATTAATTCTAATTATAAACAAGGCCTGAAATGGCGCTGCAGTTTCAAAAATTGAATTCAAAGTTTGTCGGACTGTACCGGGTGCAAAACAAAACGGATTTTAGTGAAACCAAAAATATTTAAATCTGTTAGTGAACACCTGAGACGACCCGAACTTCCCCGTGAAGGAAAGCACGGATAGAATTGAGGACAAGACAAAATAGAACTAAGACGGAAGAACATTTCATTGTAATTACAACAATTCCATCAGATACAAGAATATACAGAGTATAAATGAATAAATTACACAGAAAATATAAGAGATTTAAATTACATTTAAATACATCGCAGCGGAAAATAATACAAAAGCACAACTAGAAGTAATGCACGGATACAGAGCTTTCCGAGCATCGTTCCAGCTGTAAATCAGGACCCTGTGAATATAAATCTGCAAAACCAAAACTACTAGCTGCCCGTGTGGAAAATAGGCGCACCCAGAGTTTAGGTTAAAACAATAAACTCCAGGTTAGTCATGTGACTGGTGTGAGAACTAAAACAATTATTTAAAACTTTACTTTTAAAGAGAGTAATTCAAGGGACCACGCCGTATAACATGGAACGGGTTTCCTCCCAAGAATACTAGTGCATATAACAAAACAGCGCAATGCTCTTTGGAAGAACGAAGCTATTATAAGACCCAGGTCCCATCACACAATGCAACGCAAGCCGGAGGATAGGGTTTTTACCTTATAACAGCCAAAGCATGCTTGATATGTTTAAAACACATTATTTGATACTATAATAAGTGTATAGTGTCAAAACAATTTCAATCATAAATATCAATCATAGGCGGCATGGGTACCATCTATCATGTCGCCATACTAGTTCTACAATTAAAACCGCACTATCACGTATTGGAAATTGGATTTCCGTCAAGAGTCGAGGCAAGGGGCAAGATCCTATCCGCGTTCGAGACAATCTAGCAAATGTCCCAGGACCCCACTTTAATCCTTGGAATCGGCTGGGCCGGTCCTCTCTTACTTTTGAGGATTGGCAATTCCTGAACACACATTTCCCGGTCCTTACAGACCTATATTCGAGGCCCCTCGCATTCCAACAACCACACAGGTGAAAAGTATATAAATGTCAGGGCTGGTAGGTCACTGACACCACCCTAGCTAGAAAGAAACATCGTGCTCTCCCAGCGGTCCGTCTCCCGTTTTTGACTCATACCGAGGTGTGAGGCTCGCGAATTCACGTTATACACAAAGCTACGCCACACGGGCCGTGCTTTGATCATCAACCACAAGACTTTGCTTTTCAACAGAAGCCTTGATCAATTGCCACTTACGCGTGCCACACTGGCAATTCACTCAGTGCGACTGATGTCCATCGATATACAACCTCTGAGCTCGTACGTCTCAGAGAAGGGCGTTAAGCAAGAGAATAAATTCTCCGCCGCCAAACAGATGTATATTTAATAGAGATCAATCAACACAGAATAAAATCCAATGTCATACACACAATCCATTTACAAGTTCGTTCTGGGTCTGAACGAAACCGCAGGCACCTTCCTCGCATATCCATCCATCTCCAAGTACGTCTGGACGATCACCAACTATTTCCCTCATCTTGGGTGTACAGCCCAATCAAGATCATCAGTAATCACCCAAATGATGTGAAGACTTCCGGTCTTCAACCACCGTCTTCATCTCCGACATCTCGTCGAATCGGTTATTCAGAATGGGTATAACCTGGCCTTTCTGAATAACCCACGTATATGATAAACAAATGTTACACAAACACAACAAACGCCTCATTCCAATTCAGAATATTCTTTTATTCACAAAATCACATTTTTAGGGAAATGTTCCCATTAATTTTATCCAAGATAAATTCTTCTAAATTTATCCTATAATCTTGATTTGGATATCATTTCAAACCATTTAATGGTTTTCCAAACTAGTTGGGATTAGCGAACCACACCGAAGTAATTATTTATTTTATTTCCCAATCCCAACCTATATATCCCATGGAGCGAAACTGGTGATACTCCATTCCTAACACCACGGTGTTTTCGGTAAAATTAATTACCATTTCACGATCAAATCTAATTAAAGATTTAACTATCACTTTGGAGCAAAACTGGTGATACTCCACTCTCGATCACTTTTCAAAATTGATAATTTAAATTATCAATTCACATTTTAATCTAATTAAAGATTCATTAAAACTCCACTTAGTTTTAATCTTTTCAAAAATCGATATCTTGCCTTTAACTGGGTTAAAGAACCAGTGTCATCTAAAACACGATTCACGATAAACCCAAATCACATTTGATATTAAATACAAGGCTCTAAATAGAAAATATATCGGCTTATATTCAATATCAAATTCTGAAACCAACATATATTGTATTGGAAATAATGATATTAAATATATCTTTCAAATTCCCATAACAATATCTGTATAGTCACGAAATCCAACATCGAAATATCCCGAAGATAATTTCGATTCAACTCCAGTCCAATCCACGTATTGGGAATATTGATTATTTTTAAAATCACTTTCAAATTCAATTTATTTATGTCAAAAATAAATTGAATTTAATTCTAGTTCAAAACTAGTTTATTTCGATAAAAATCTATTTTTATCTTTTCAAATGTGGAATTCTCCAGCTCAATTCTTTCCAATCCATATATTATGATTTTACACAAATTATAGATATTTTTAATAATTTTATCAAGGCCCGTACAGTCGATTTCCATCAACGGCCATCGAACTGCACTAACAACGACCTTTTTCGAACTTGATTTCGACATAATTCCAAATCCAACCGTTAGATTTCAAATTTCTAATATTCATTGGAAAGCTCTTTTCGATACAAACCCAACGGCTCCAGTTTTAAGAGAATCCGACAGTCGAATCTCCCGTATTGTCAATTCGAAGTCAATGGTCGAAATTCACGAACTGCCGCGGCGCGGCGCGTCCTATTCAGGCCATTATATATATAATATATATATATATATTATATATTTCGTCGATTTCCTTTTTAAAACGTATTTTATAAATCGTTTTAAATTCGTTTTCAAAACCATTTCAACACTATATTCAATTTCAAATTGATTTGATTTCAATTCAATTTTAGTTTGTTTTAAATTCCATTCAAGACGATTTCAATTCGTTTTAATTCAATTCAATTTAATTCAATTTGAATTCATTTCTATTTTATTCGAATTCAAATTCACTTTCTATTCAATTCAAATTCTAATTCGTTTTCTATTAAATTCGAATCGAATTCATTTTCTATTCAATTCAAATTGATTCAATAAAATTTCAATTTGAATTTTTATCCAATTCAATTTGAATTTCATTTCAAAATATCAGATTTTTGAAATCACTTTTCAATATTCATTGTAAAACGAATAAAATCGATATAAATATCGTTCACGTCAAAATAGCGCATCTCTAATCCACACGGCTTTATATTTTTCAAAAACTTATTTATTCTATTCAACAAATGAATATTTATTCTATTCAACACATGAATCTATATTTCTTTCAGCACACGACTATTTTTGTTATATAAAATATTTTATAAAACTATGGTATCTATCGTTTGATTTAAATTAGACTCTACCGTGAAGTAGTTCTAATTTTAAATATGATAAAGATGTGAATTTTATTATTAAAATATTTTACTCAACACATATATATTTTCAACACATGAACATCGTCAACACATGACTTTTTTTTTATATTCAACACATGAATTTTCTTTTATAATATTCATTATTTTCCTGATTTGAATGAGGCCCAATCAATCACCATATAATGTTAATTATATGGATTCCATACAACACATGTATATAATAGCATTGAAAAATAATCAACCATCAACCAAAGTGCACTACACTGTATAAGCATCCAATATAGATATCTAACGCTTATAACAGCCTCTCAATCAATCGATCGACATATTTAATCAATCAGGATGAGTGAACTTCAAATTTCATCCCAATACCCGTGTGGGGTTTCAAACAATCAAACACAGATTTTAGTTGTGCAGTTGGGCGATGTGTAAAATTTATCGACCCAATCGATATCAGTCAAATCAGTGTATATAAACAAATCGACCGATTTGTTTATAAATATTTATTTATTCACTTTCACGTTAAAAATTATATTTTTAACGATAATATATTTTATTTTAACACATGAATTTCTATTCATTTCATTTATCAAATAAAATGATATTTTTATTTTTTCCTAATTTATTTTTAGGAAATTTCCACGGCATAATGGCACGATACTAGAAATGGGACGAGGCCTAGCCTTATCCCCGGTCTAGTGAAGGCCCACGCCATTCACACATCAATCAAATCCATTCCATTTCACCAAACAATTCAATTCAACCCAAATAATCTAACCAACTACACAGCCAAACAAACAAGTCCATGGTCTGTGGACGATTGTGTCGGGTGCTACTAAGCACCGTCTGCATCCTAGTATATATATATAACTAGAAAATGAAATTGAAAGGTGAGAAATTCTCACCGATAGCTATCCAATACCACGGCACTTCTATTGTAGAGATCTTCGTCGTTCTCGCCTTTTTTTACTTTTGCCGCCCGTAGCCACTACATATGTAAAAATCGAATTTTTACTATGCTATTCAATATATAAAAATCGAATTTTTACTATGCTATTCAATATATAAAAATCGAATTTTTACTATTCTATTCAATATATAAAAATCGAATTTTTACTATGCTATTCAATATATAAAAATCAAATTTTTACTATGCTATTCAATATATAAAAATCGAATTTTTACTATGCTATTCAATATATAAAAATCGAACTTTTACTATGTTATTCAATATATAAAAATCAAATTTTTACTATGTTATTCAATATATAAAAATCGAATTTTTATTCCTTAAACAACTATATAAAAATCACTGATTAATTACATATTAAAAATAAAATAGAAGGGGGCTTACAGTGTTTTGCAGAGGAGGGGGGACTGCGCAGGCAAAGTGGTGGTCGGCGTCGAGGGTCGGGGTTAGGGTTTCAGGGGCGGCAGCGGCGGGTTGTGGCGTGGAGGGGCTTGGGGTGTATGGTTTTCGAAGGGGAGAGGAAGTGGAGGGGAGGAGAAGAAGAGGCGGAGGAGCAGGCGGTGGGGGAGGCGATCGGTGGAGGATGCGGGGTCTTCGAGCGTCGGCTGCAGGGAGACGCGAGGTGGAAAGCAGCGAGAGGCGGAGGGAGGCGATGAGGGCCTGTACGAGGTCGGAGGGGGACGTAAGGGCGGCGGCGATGGGCGAACGTCGCCCCCCTTTTTTTCTTTTTTTTCTTTTGTTTTCTTCTGAATGATGTATCGGGGGGGCCTGGTTTGAAGAGGAAAGGAGGTAAGTTAATTATTTAATATTATTTAATTATTTTATTTTTCACCAAAAAGCAACTTTTATTTTCGACCTCAAAACGAGGCCCACCGCCTGTCGTCCATAGCGTTTTACCCCCATTCCGAACACAATGGGATATGTATCGCAAGCTGATTCGATCGTTTCGATCAGTTTCCGTCAAAATCAACATATAACTCTATATATGAATTTGAACGCGCATTTCAATTTACCGGGGGCGCATACTAACTCAAAAAATTACCGAAAAATATTTTCTAGCTTTGTATTGACGATACGGTCCTAACAAAACTAGTTTCATCGAATTCTGAGACCGTTAGAAAAATGGCCATTTTCCAGTCGATTAAAATCAACTGAAACTGGTCAAATGCATTTTCCTTCGCCAAGCTCACATATTGATTCGAAAAATTACGAAAATTGGAATCTAGCAATAACTTGACATCACGGACCCAACAAAAGTGGTTTCGTCGAAATCCGAGGTCGTATGCAAAATTTCCATTTTTAAGGGCCTGAATTCCATAGCGACTATTCAGAATTTTCAACTGGACATATCTTTTGATTTCCGCTATGAAATTTTGATTTTTCGGATTCGTGGGAAAGATATTCTCAAATAGATCCTATTATTTTTGGTTTTACTAAAATCCGGATTGTTTTGCACCCGGTACGTTCAATTGAAGTTTGAAATCGAATTATCGAACTACCGCGCCATTTTCAATTCTATTTATAATTATATATAATTATTTATATTCTAACGACGACGTATATAATATATACGTTCGAATTATATTCAAAATAAATTTCTCGTCGATTTTATTTAAAATAATTCATTTTAAATATTCTAAATTCGTCAAAATTGCCAAAATAAAAATTTTAAACTGGCTCAGAATTTCAGGGTTATTACAATCTCCACCACTTAAAACTTTTCATCCTCGAAATGGAACAAAGTCGAAAGTGGTTTGATTAATCTACTCTACGTTTGATCTGGCTTCCATTCTCCAACTTTTCAGTTTCTGAGAATTTTCAAAAATTTCAAAAATTTGGCTAACACCCTAAGTTTTCGAAAAATTTCGCCATAACCTCCCCTGCAATGGGAGCCACGGGAAAATCCCGAAATTGCCATACAGGCCTTCTGATCTCAAAAAGAAAAAGAAAAAGCCAATAGGCTCAGAAAATCATCATCACCCAAACAAAACAGTAAATTATAGTAAACATGTACCTATTTGTCGGGCAAACAAATTTTATTCTTTGGCTCTAGCCTCCTTGCTATGACCTGTTCAATGTAAGTACATGTATATGCAAGCAAATGCGACCAATTTTCAATACAATTCAATATTTGATTCAATTAGGCATAATGGTTCAAAATTATCAAACAAATAAACAACCAACACAAACATCAATCAATTAGTGAATTAAAGTTTCAACTTCATAATTTTGATATATATACAAAAATCATGTTTTTGATGCCAATTCACAACAATGTATTCTAGCTATATTGGTTTTGGTTCTCACACCAGTCTAATGGAAATATATAGAAATCACACCTTCGAAATTCGAATATGAATACTGATGATGATGCACCATCATCAGAATCATCCCCGGATATCTAGAATGTGATTCTATATCTACCCAGTATATTAAAACTTCGAATATACGTTCATGACGCGTATATACAAAACTTTTATATACTGGATTGCCCATATCAATATAAATAAATATTCAAATACGTATAAAGCAATTTAAATTTTCAAAACAAAATTGTTTTCATTTGAAAAATATACTCTTCGCACTCGTTCTAGGATACTACTGATCCTATCTCTAACGAGTCATTCTAATTGGATTTTACTAATCCAATATCTGATGAATTCTTTCGTATTGTTCTAATGTGTCTTGTTCTCGAGCTCTGTAAACCAAAGCTCTGATACCAAACTGAGACGACCCGAACTTCCCCGTGAAGGAAAGCACGGATAGAATTGAGGACAAGACAAAATAGAACTCAGACGGAAGAACATTTCATTGTAATTACAACAATTCCATCAGATACAAGAATATACAGAGTATAAATGAATAAATTACACAGAAAATATCAGAGATTTAAATTACATTTAAATACATCGCAACGGAAAATAATACAAAAGCACAACTAGAAGTAATGCACGGATACAGAGCTTTCCGAGCATCGTTCCAGCTGTAAATCAGGACCCTGTGAATATAAATCTGCAAAACCAAAACTACTAGCTGCCCGTGTGGAAAATAGGCGCACCCAGAGTTTAGGTTAAAACAATAAACTCTAGGTCAGTCATGTGACTTGTGTGAGAACTAAAACAGTTATTTAAAACTTTACTTTAAAAGAGAGTAATTCAAGGGACCACGCCGTATAACACGGAACGGGTTTCCTCCCAAGAATACTAGTGCATATAACAAAACAGCGCAATGCTCTTTAGAAAAATGAAGCTATTATAAGACCCAAGTCCCATCACACAATGCAACGCAAGCCGGAGGATAGGGTTTTTACCTTATAACAGCCAAAGCATGCTTGATACGTTTAAAACACATTATTTGATACTATAATAAGTGTATAGTGTCAAAACAATTTCAATCATAAATATCAATCATAGGCAGCATGGGTACCATCTATCATGTCGCCATACTAGTTATACAATTAAAACCGCACTATCATGTATTGGAAATTGGATTTCCGTCATGAGTCGAGGCAAGGGGCAAGCTCCTCTCCGCGTTCGAGACACTCTAGCAAATGTCCCAGGACCCCACTTTGATCCTTGGAATCGGCTGGGCCGGTCCTCTCTTACTTTTGAGGATTGGCAATTCCTGAACACACGTTTCCCGGTCCTTACAGACCTATATCCGAGGCGCCTCGCATTCCAACAACTACACAGGTGAAAAGTATAAAATGTCAGGGCTGGTAGGTCACTGACACCACCCTAGCTAGAAAGAAACGTCGTGCTCTCCCAGCGGTCCGTCTCCCGTTTTTGACTCATACCGAGGCGTGAGGCTCGCGAATTCACGTTATACACAAAGCTATGCCACACAGGCCGTGCTTTGATCATCAACCACAAGACTTTGCTTTTCAACAGAAGCCTTGATCAATTGCCACTTACGCGTGCCACACTGGCAATTCACTCAATGCGACTGATGTCCATCGATATACAACCTCTGAGCTCGTACGTCTCAGAGAAGGACGTTAAGCAAGAGAATAAATTCTCCGCCGCCAAACAGATGTATATTTAATAGAGATCAATCAACACTGAATAAAATCCAATGTCAGACACACAATCCATTTACAAGTTCGTTCTGGGTCTGAACGAAACCGGAGGCACTTTCCTCGCATATCCATCCATCTCCAAGTACGTCTGGACGATCACCAACTGTTTCCCTCATCTTGGGTGCATAGCCCAATCAAGATCATCAGTAATCACCCAAACGATGTGAAGACATCCGGTCTTCAACCGCTGTCTTCTTCTCCGACATCTCGTCGAATCGGTTATTCAGAATGGGTATAACCCGGCCTTTCTGAATAACCCACGTATATGATAAACAAATGTTACACAAACACAACAAACGCCTCATTCCAATTCAGAATATTCTTTTATTCACAAAATCACATTTTTAGGGAAATGTTCCCATTAATTTTATCCAAGATAAATTCTTCTAAATTTATCCTATAATGTTCATTTGGATATCATTTCAAACCATTTTATGGTTTTCCAAACTAGTCGGGATTAGCGAACCACACCGAAGTAATTATTTATTTTATTTCCCAATCCCAACCTATATATCCCATGGAGCGAAACTGGTGATACTCCATTCCTAACACCACGGTGTTTTCGGTAAAATTAATTACTATTTCACGATCAAATCTAATTAAAGATTTAACTATCACTTTGGAGAAAAACTGGTGATACTCCACTCTCGATCACTTTTCAGATTTGATAATTTAAATTATCAATTCACATTTTAATCTAATTAAAGATTCATTAAAACTCCACTTAGTTTTAATCTTTTCAAAAATCGATATCTTGCCTTTAACCGGGTTAAAGAACCAATGTCATCTAAAACACGATTCACGATAAACCCAAATCACATTTGATATTAAATACAAGGCTCCGAATAGAAAATATATCGGCTTATATTCAATATCAAATTCTGAAACCAACATATATTGTATTGGAAATAACGATATTAAATATATCTTTCAAATTCCCATAACAATATCTGTATAGTCACGAAATCCAACATCCAAATATCTCGAAGATAATTTCGATTCAACTCCAGTCCAATCCACTTATTGGGAACATTGATTATTTTTAAAATCACTTTCAAATTCAATTTATTTATGTCAAAAATAAATTGAATTTAATTCTAGTTCAAAACTAGTTTATTTCGATAAAAATCTATTTTTATCTTTTCAAATGTGGAATTCTCCAGCTCAATTCTTTCCAATCCATATATTATGATTTCACACAAATTATAGATATTTTTAATAATTTTATCAAGGCCCGTACAGTCGATTTCCATCAACGGCCATCGAACTGCACCAACAACGACCTTTTTCGAACTTGATTTCGACATAATTCCAAATCCAACTGTTAGATTTCAAATTTCTAATATTCATTGGAAAGCTCTTTTCGATACGAACCCAACGGCTCCGGTTTTAGGAGAATCCGACAGTCGGATCTCCCGTAATGTCAATTCGAAGTCAATGGTCGAAATTCACGAACTGCCGCGGCGCGGCGCGTTCTATTCAGGCCATTATATATAATATACATATATATATTATATATATTTCGTCGATTTCCTTTTTAAAACGTATTTTATAAATCGTTTTAAATTCGTTTTCAAAACCATTTCAACACTATATTCAATTTCAAATTGATTTGATTTCAATTCAATTTTAGTTTGTTTTAAATTCCATTTAAGACGATTTCAATTTGTTTTAATTCAATTCAATTTAATTCAATTTGAATTCATTTCTATTTTATTCGAATTCAAATTCACTTTCTATTCAATCCAAATTCTAATTCGTTTTCTATTAAATTTGAATCGAATTCATTTTCTATTCAATTCAAATTGATTCAATAAAATTTCAATTTGAATTTTTATCCAATTCAATTTGAATTTCATTTCAAAATATCATATTTTGAAATCACTTGTCAATATTCATTGTAAAACGAATAAAATCGATATAAATATCGTTCACGTCAAAATAGCGCATCTCTAATCCACACGACTTTATATTTTTCAAAAACTTCTTTATTCTATTCAACAAATGAATATTTATTCTATTCAACACATGAATCTATATTTCTTTCAGCACACGACTATTTTTGTTATGTAAAATATTTTATAAAACTATGGTATCTATCGTTTGATTTCAATTATACTCTACCGTGAAGTAGTTCTAATTTTAAATATGATAAAGATGTGAATTTTATTATTAAAATGTTTTACTCAACACATATATATTTTCAACACATGAACATCGTCAACACATGACTTTTTTTTATATTCAACACATGAATTTTCTTTTATAATATTCATTATTTTCCCGATTGGAATGAGGCCCAATCAATCACCATATAATGTTAATTATATGGATTCCATACAACACATGTATATAATAACATTGAAAAATAATCAACCATCAACCAAAGTGCACTACACTGTATAAGCATCAAATATAGATATCTAACGCTTATAACAGCCTGTCAATCAATCGATCGACATATTTAATCAATCAGGATGAGTGAACTTCAAATTTCATCCCAACACCCGTGTGGGGTTTCAAACAATCAAACACAGATTTTAGTTGTGCAGTTGGGCGATGTGTAAAATTTATCGACCCAATCGATATCAGTCAAATCAGTGTATATAAACAAATCGGCCGATTTGTTTATAAATATTTATTTATTCACTTTCACGTTAAAAATTATATTTTTAACGATAATATATTTTATTTTAACACATGAATTTCTATTCATTTCATTTATCAAATAAAATGATATTTTTATTTTTTCCTAATTTATTTTTAGGAAATTTCGGCGGCATAACGACACGATACTAGAAACGGGACGAGGCCTAGCCTTATCCCCGGTCTAGTGAAGGCCCACGCCATTCACACATCAATCAAATCCATTCCATTTCACCAAACAATTCAATTCAACCCAAATAATCTAACCAACTACACGGCCAAACAAACAAGTCCATGGTCTGTGGACGACTGTGTCGGGTGCTACTAAGCACCGTCTGCATCCTAGTATATATATAAAACTAGAAAATGAAATTGAAAGGTGAGAAATTTTCACCGATAACTATCCAATACCACGGCACTTCTATTGTAGAGATCTTCGTCGTTCTCGCCTTTTGTTACTTTTTCCGCCCGTAGCCACTACATATGTAAAAATCGAATTTTTACTATGCTATTCAATATATAAAAATCAAATTTTTACTATGCTATTCAATATATAAAAATCAAATTTTTACTATGTTATTCAATATATAAAAATCGAATTTTTACTATGCTATTCAATATATAAAAATCAAATTTTTACTATGCTATTCAATATATAAAAATCAAATTTTTAATATGTTATTCAATATATAAAAATCAAATTTTTACTATGCTATTCAATATATAAAAATCGAATTTTTACTATGCTATTCAATATATAAAAATCAAATTTTTACTATGCTATTCAATATATAAAAATCGAATTTTTATTCCTTAACAACAATATAAAAATCACTGATTAATTAAATATTAAAAATAAAATAGAAGGGGGCTTACAGTGTTTTGCAGAGGAGGGGGGACTGCGCGGGCGGAGTGGTGGTCGGGGTCGAGGGTCGGGGTTAGGGTTTCAGGGGTGGTGGCGGCGGGTTGTGGCGTGGAGGGGCTCGGGGTGTATGGTTTTCGAAGGGGGAGAGGAAGTGGAGGGGAGGAGAAGAAGAGGCGGAGGAGCAGTCGGTGGGGGAGGCGATCGGTGGAGGATGCGGGGTCTTCGAGCGTCGGTTGGAGGGAGACGCGAGGTGGAAAGCAGCGAGAGGCGGAGGGAGGCGATGGGGGCCTGTACGAGGTCGGAGGGGGACGCAAGGGCGGCGCGACGCCCTTGGTGGCGGCTGCGATGAGCGAACGTCGCCCCCCTTTTTTTTATTTTTTTCCTTTTGTTTTCTTCTGAATGATGTATCGGGGGGGGGGCTGGTTTGAAGAGGAAAGGAGGTAAGTTAATTATTTAATATTATTTAATTATTTTATTTTTCACCAAAATGCAACTTTTATTTTCGACCTCAAAATGAGGCCCACCGCCTGTCGTCCATAGCGTTTTACCCCCATTCCGAACACAATGGGATATGTATCGCAAGCTGATTCGATCGTTTCGATCAGTTTCCGTCAAAATCAACATATAACTCTATATATGAATTTGAACGCGCATTTCAATTTACCGGGGGCGCATACTAACTCGAAAAATTCCCGAAAAGTATTTTCTAGCTTCGTATTGACGATACGGTCCTAACAAAACTAGTTTCGTTGAATTCTGAGACCGTTAGAAAAATGGCCATTTTCCAGTCGATTAAAATCAACTGAAACTGGTCAAACGCATTTTCCTTTGCCACGCTCACATATTGATTCAAAAAATTACGAAAATTGGAATCTAGCAATAACTTGACATCACGGACCCAACAAAAGTGGTTTCGTCGAAATCCGAGGTCGTTTGCAAAATTTCCATTTTTAAGGGCCTGAATTCCATAGCGACTATTCAGAATTTTCAACTGGACATATCTTTTGATTTCCGCTATGAAATTTTGATTTTTCGGATTCGTGGGAAAGATATTCTCAAATAGATCCTATTATTTTTGGTTTCACTAAAATCCGGATTGTTTTGCACCCGGTACGTTCAATTGAAGTTTGAAATCGAATTATCGAACTACCGCGCCATTTTCAGTTCTATTTATAATTATATATAATTATTTATATTCTAACGACGATGTATATAATATATACGTTCGAATTATATTCAAAATAAATTTCTCGCCGATTTTATTTAAAATAATTCATTTTAAATATTCAAAATTCGTCAAAATTGCCAAAATAAAAATTTTAAACTAGCTCAGAATTTCCGGGTTATTACAACCCCTTTCTAACGAATCTGAAAAATCGAATTTTCATAGAGGAAAGCAAAAGTTATGGCCAAATGAATTTTCAGAAAGGTCGCTATGGAATTTATATAGCCCGTAAAATTGGCCATTTTGCATACGACCTCGGAATTCGACGAAACCACTTTTGTTGGATCCAGGATGTGAAGTTATTGCTAGGTTTAAAATTTCATAATTTTTGAAGCTAGTATGTGAGCGTGGAAAAGGAAAACGTGTTTTGGTCATTTATAGTTAAATTGGATCGACCAGAAATGGGCCTTTTTGCAAACGGTCTCAGAATTCGGTGAAACTAGTTTTGTTGGGACTGTATCGTCAAAACATAGCTAGATTTATTTTTCAAGAATTTTTCGAATCAGTTTGTGGCCCTGGCAAATTGAAATGTACGTTCAAATTGAATATTGAATGTTATATATTTTAATTTGAAGGAAAATTGACTGAAACAGTCGAATAGGCCTACGAAACATATCCCATTGTGTTCGAAATGGGGGTAAAACGCTAGGGACGACAGTTGTTGGGTTCAGATTGGTGGTCGTGTCAGAAAACCCCTTTAAAACTCCCCCGAGCAATCATATTTCTTTTAAAAAAATTCCTTTTTTCCTCCCTCCCGATTAACGGTGGAAGTCGCTCTTTTCTTTCTGACCAAATCGCCGCCTCTACAGGCACTTCCAGCCTTCGCCGCCGCCACCACTCGAAGCGCCGCTCCCTCCTCTTCTAATCTGACCCCACCACGACCCCGACCGACGCCCCCATCGCCGGAATCGACCCTCCAAAGTTCAGATCTTCTTGACGCCGCCGACGACAGATCCAACCACCGTACCCCCTCAAACCACCATCGACCGACAGCCCTCACCTCCCTCTACGACGTTGCAGCCACCGATCATCCCAGTTCTTCCCGGATTTCGCGAATTTCTCCGACCTAGTTTTGAACAGCGTATAAAGGTGGTTCCTTTATATTGTTTAAACACTTTAAAGTGTTCCAACCTGTTAAAAATCATATCTTTTTCGTTCGTTAACGAAATTCGATGAAACAGGAGACACCGGGACCGTGGCGACGTCCTCTACATTCTAGAAGAGACCGCGGATTTTTTTGAGCTCGTATCAATTTTTAGCAAAGCAACGAACCAAGGTGAGATTTCTAAATTATAAACTATATGGAAAATGATGATGTATAAATTATATAGTCGATGTATGAGTTATATAAGCGTTGTACACCTCATGTATAAGCATTGTATAAGTTGTACGTTCGATGTATAAGTTATATATGCGTTGTAAAAATTATACATGTGTTGAAATAGAAGTGAATTGCTATATATATATATATATATATATATATATATATATATATATACGCCCCTCGTCCACAAACCATGGACGATATTTATTGGTTGTGATTGGTGTGAAAATTGATTGATATCGAATGGTTGATTGAAATTGTTTGTGGTTGATATTGATTGATTGTGGTTGAAAAATACCCATTTGTGGTTGAGAAATATTTGGTTGAAACCACATAGGATTAGTTTGTGGAAATGAAATAAATATATACATGCCGCCTGCGTGCGAACTAGATGCATGATCCCCATTGTCAAAAACCGCGAGGTTTTAAGGTAGAGCGAGGAGCCGTACTAGGGACGGTCCCGGTTTTAACTACCTTGCCGTTATGCTGCCGAAATTTTGAATAATATTCATGTGTTTGAATTATTTTTATTTGCTGAAACTATATTTATTCGTTGAATAGAAAACCTTCATGTGTTGAATCGATATTCATTCGTTGAATAAAAATTCATGTGTTGAATGGTGTTCGTGTTTTAAATATAAAAATCACATTTTTATCTATATATATAAACTATAGAAAACTTTCATGTGTTGAATCGATATTCATTCGTTGAATTGAAATTCATGTGTTGAATGGTATTCGTGTTTTAAATATAAAAATCACATTTTTATCTGTTTATATAAACTATAGAAAACCTACATGTGTTGAATCAATATTCATTCGTTGAATTGAAATTCATGTGTTGAATGGTATTCGTGTTTTAAATATAAAAATCACATTTTTATCTATATATATAAACTATAGAAAACCTTCATGTGTTGAATCGATATTCATTCGTTGAATTGAAATTCATGTGTTGAATGGTATTCGTGTTTTAAATATAAAAGTCGCATTTTTATCTATATATATAAACTATAGAAAACCTTCATGTGTTGAATCGAAATTCATTCGTTGATTTGAAATTCATGTGTTGAATGGTATTCATATTTTGAAATAAATTGTTTTATAATAAAAAAATCACATTTTTATCATCTATATGGAATGTACAAAATAATCCCGTTATGAAAGAAATTGTTTTATAATAAAAATCCTATTTTTATTACCTATATAAACTATATAAAATAATAGTGTTTTGAAATAAATTGTTTTACAATAAAAATCACATTTTTATTATATACATGAATTGCTAAATATAGTGAAGGGTTGAAATAGAAGACAGTTAGATAAAAATATCATTTTTATCAAATGTATGAAAAGAATATGGTTTTGAAATCGAAGAATCGATATATATATTTATATAGAATTGAAATATTTTGAATAACGACGATGCAGTTCGTATTTTCAAACCGTGATTTCAAACGATTAGTACGGGAGATCCGACCATCGGATTTTCCTGAAATCACAACCGTTGGGTTCGCTTTGGAAAAATCTTTCCAACGGCACCAACTTTGTAAAACTCCAACGGTTGGATTGTCTAGAATGTTTAATTCAAATCTGAAGAAAAACAGCGCTAGAATCGATTGTATTTATATATATATATAAATATAATTATATTTGATCGAATAACGACGCTGCAGTTCGTATTTTGAAATCGAAACTTCAAACGATTATACCGGGAGATCCGACCGTCGGAATTTCCTGAAACTGGAACCGTTGGATTCGTTTTGAAAAGATCCTTTTAATGAAGAAAAACAAATCGTTATGGCCCGAAGCATCATTTTGAATAAATTGGCTATTTTAAAATAAATAAAAATGGCGATAAATCGTTATAAAGTATTATAAACGATATGGATGTGATTTAGAAATTAACTGAAGGTTGGCTAAGTCGAATGGTTTCCTCGGTGTTGATCTGATGTTGGTTTCGGCCTTCGAGGTTAATATTTGGGAAATCGTTCTCTTACTGATTGACGGTTAGTGACTAATGAATTGAAATGATGCGTGTATATGTTAGTGTTGCACTTGTTTATTATATACGCGAGTTGCTCAGAAAGACTGGGTTTATCCCATTCTGAATAACTGAATCGACGTTAAGAAATCGAAGATAAAGACGGTGGTCGAAGACCGGAGATCTTCACCTCGTTTGGATGGTTACCGAGGTCCTGATTGGGAGGCACCCCGAAATATGGATAATGAGTGGTGATCGTCCAGACGTACGTGGTGATCGATGGGTTTGCGAGGTATTTAGTGCCTCCGGTTTCGTTCAGACCCAGAACGGACAAGCAAATGGACAGTGTGTTTGACATTGGAATTTATTTTGTGTGATTGATAGCCATCAGTTGCACGGTGTGAATTGCCTGTGTGGCATGCTAAGATGCAGTGATCAGGGCTTCTGTTGAAAAGAAAAGTCTTGTGGAGATGATCAAAGCCCTGCCCGTGTGGCGTAGCTTTGTGTATAACGTGAAATCGCGAGCCTCACACCTCGGTATGAACCAGAAACTGGAGAAAGGACCTCAGGGAGGGCCTGCGTTTCCTCCTAGCTAGAAGTGGCATCAGTGGTTTTACATGCCCTAACGAGTTTGACTTATGTGGTTGTTGCTGTTGCGAGGCACCTCGGTTAGATCGGACGATCCGGGTCCGATGGAGTCATTCGTTGGCTCGCTTACGCCCCAAAGGGCGGGGAAACGTAGTGTTCAAGCATTTTAATCCACTCCGTGTGGACCGGCCCTGACGATCCAAGGGTCGATGCATTCTGATCCTGAGACTCGGACTAGGCAGTCTCGAATTCGGTAAGGACTATCTTTTGCCTTGGTTCATGACGGAAATCCAATTTCCAAATACGTGACCGTGCGATTTTGATTGTATACCTATATATGGCGACATAGTGGTATGGGGCATTAATGCCGTCTATGATTAATAGTTATGATTTGAAATTGTTTTCAAAACATATAAACACTAGTAATAATATCAAATGCCTTTGTTTTATTCGTATCAAGCATATTTTGGCCGTTATAAGGTAAAAATTCTATCCTCCGGTTTGCGTTGCATTGTGTGATTGGAACTGAGTCTTATAATGGCTTCATTTTTATAAAAAGCATTGCAATGTTTTTAAAAGAAAGATTTGTATTTAAAGCACTGGCAATCCAATGGAGTAAACCCGTTCCACGAAAGTGGCGTGGTTCTGTGATTAGCCATATTATAAATGTGTTGAGTAGATTTCTCATACCAGTCCCATGACTGACTCGTAGTTTGTTTCACTTTCAAAATTGGGTGCCCCTTTTTCTACATGGGCAGCCTTGTATTCAGGTTTAGCTGGTTCTTTCTGGATAGCAGGAGCTGAATATGGATTTTATCATTTATCTCTTTTTATGCTGTTCAGCTCCTATTGTACCTTATGTTTGTTTTCCGCTGTAGACATATATGTATAGTTGAACTGTACTTGTACTAAGTAAGATCATGTATGTTGTGTAACTCTGATGATTACTCTTATCCAGTATATTCTATTGTTCATTATCTGGTGTATTTATTTATTTCTGTTCTGCTATATTCTGTTTTTGTGTTATATTCCACGGATTACCCTTGCCGCCGTCAGTACGGGGTTTGGGGTCGTCTCATTAATCTTTGCGACAAACGTGCTCCAATAATCCTCCTAATATATATGTAAGAAACATATATTAGAATCTTATAATATATACCAAATTCCAGAGCACTAAACCTATGTTAATTAGAATAAAGAGAATTTAAGAATAAAGGTCAGAGGAATAGAATAAATCCTTAAACTCTTTTTTCTTCTGGAATTTAGTAATGCAGAGAGAAAGCATGGAGGCATGGATAAGAGAATAGTTAGGGTTCTAATGTGCGACAGGAGGGGCTATATATAGTTTCCCGTGTAAGCGTCGGTCGTTGGATTATTCAGACTAAATCCAGGCCTTATATTTATATATATCCCTTTAAGAAAACCCTAACCACATAGATTCATTGGGCTGTTCAGCTGCCAGGCGGTCGACCGACGATCGAAGCCCCTTCTAGAGGGGCGGTCGACCTCCTGGTCGCTGAAACACCCAATGAAGGCTTTGGCGATGAGGTGTTAATTAAATTAATACGTTGCTTAATTTATTAATCTTATTCCTTATATAAAATATCCTTTGTCCCCATGATCTTATCCTTATTTCAAAATTCAAATTCTCCCTCTTTATTTTGAATATACTTTGGACACACACACACACACACACACACATATATATATATATTATCCATTTAATTATATATATATATATATTCTGTGTTTTACTGTCCAAATTCATTTGTTCATAACTTCTTCATACATTAACCGTTTTCAGCATATTACATATGAAAACGATTCAGAATTTCGCCACAAATTCTAATAAAAGAATTTCGTAGCCAAATTCTGCAAAAACTCATTTTCCAGCCATATTATTTAATTGCTTATTTTTAATTATTTGTAACACCCCACACCCGCTATGATCACTCACAAGGGAATGCCATAGCATCGGTGGAGTATTTTAGTGAATATAGAACAGAAAAATTACACCAAGACAGATATAAATAGTACTTGAAATTTTAAAACATCATCTCATAACAGCGGAAATAAACATGTCTGGTTACATCATAAAGCCATGATAAAAGTCAAGTACAATATCCGTCAAAATAAAGAAGTACATAATCCCACTCTCTCATACAATAGCCATAACAAAAGAGAAGATAACTGGATAACTGGAGCTTTACATCTACCCAAGCTCCCAAAGGCTGGAACAGCAATCCGATCAAGCTCTACTACCGCTAGGATCCACCGTAGGACCTGAGGGTTGGGAAAAAAAGATAAAAACAACGGGGTCAGACATAAGTCTGAGTGAGCCCTATAACCTTAACAATACAATTATTAAAGTAATTAGGGTATGACATGAACTCGGTACGGTACCTTTGGGGATAATAACTACACTAAGTAGCCAACAACATAGGACGAACTAAGATAACCGTCAGGACGCATCTACCCACCCAAGGATAATTACTAACTGCACCACACCAGTCATTCCTACATAAAGGTTGATCCCTTCCAAGGACTTAGAAAATTTCCCCAATAATTTCATGTACTCCTAGCTCACTAAATAGGTGTCGTCTGCCCCTATCTCCACTAGGTGTACTCAGTAATTCTTACCCAGTAGTTTCGTGTACCCCTACATAGGTGCCGTCTGCCCCTATCTTCACTAGGTGTACCCACTACTCCCCATCGATCGGCTCCCTACCATAGATACCCGTGCTGGTCCCACAGTGGGGTGTATCACTCCCCTAAAGTGGCTACCCAATACTAACGGTGCACGGCTTTATATCTACACGATGCAACAACGGCTTATCTACCAGCCCGGGCCCACACACGCATATGAAGCCCGTTGGACTTGCGTTGCCACCGCTAACCCGTTTTGGCCTCTTATAATCAAGCCCAATATGCGTGTCCCATCACTCGACATGGGTCGAGCCCACAAAGATACGTTTGGGATATTGGTTGAAATGGGCCCCCACAAGCTACCCACTTAAGCTTGTCATATATCTAGTGTATCCCACTTAACCCTTTAATCATGTTTAGTTACATGTTTCCACTTGGTTAAGTATTCTAATCGTATTTTCTATTGCCACCCAAGGCAACCCACTAGATTCCACATGCCACCCAAGGCAACCACAAAATTTCCTCATGCCACCCAAGGCACCCACTTAACCCCTCATGTCCCACTACATGCTATTATGGTTAAGTGTTTCTTAATTAATTAAGACCGTGATCTCCCATAAAGACCTCCCACATTAGACTGGCTGTTATGACCGCCTGGTTAAGCCGGTAGAATCCGGGCAGTCTTACGTCATAACAGAGTCTAACCTCGTGTCTTTACCTTAATCACGTATTTAATTTATGGCTAAGACCTCTCACATTGGGCTGACATTTGTAGCAACTGGTTAAGCCGGTCGGGTCCGGGCAGTTTTACACTACAAATGAGTCCAACCTCGTGTCTTAGTCGATTAATTACACCTAATTAATCACCCCCCCATATTAATTATCCCTAATTAATATCAAGTTTACCATAACATGGGTAGACCTAACTCAATAGGTAAATTCCCATGGGGTAGACCTAACTCAATAGGTAAATTCCCACTTATGGTAATTTATTTTTACGGTATGCTTAATCATACCCAACCATTCATTTATTAACATATTTACCCACCCCATCGTTCCCCACGTAAATCGTTCTCATTTCATAACATAATAAAAGGGGAAGATCCATCACACATATCATGGGTTTAGCATATAACTTTGTCATGGGTTAAGAGGATGTCAACTTGCATATATGAACACATATTAACCCAACTTGCTCTTAAGCATCTACATAACTTGCATAATTATTCACATGACCTCATAAGCATGCATAACATGGTAATCTTGCATTTGAGCATACACTTAACTTGCATATTTATTCACATAACTTCATATGCATGCATAACATATTAATCTTGCATTTGAACATACACATAACTTGCATCATCATTCACATAACTTCATATGCATGCATGACATGTTAATCTTGCATTTGAACATACACATAACTTGCATCATCATTCACATAACTTCATATGCATGCATGACATGTTAATCTTGCATTTGAACATACACATAACTTGCATCATCATTCACATAACTTCATATGCATGCATGACATGTTAATCTTGCATTTGAACATACACATAACTTGCATCATCATTCACATAACTTCATATGCATGCATGACATGTTAATCTTGCATTTGAGCATACACATAACTTCATAAGCATGCTTAACATGTTGCATAATAGATCAATGTCCAACTTAGTGTTTTGCATCATAATCATCATGAAACATAGCACCAAACTTGCATAAAGATATAACATTAAACTTGCACAAAAATGTCATGAACACATACACTAAACTTGCATGACATAGAGCATATAACTTGCAAAACACATGACATATACAATATTAAGCTTGCATAAACACATTGATCCACAAACATAACCATACATCATCATATCCTATCTTAATCAATTTAACAATTGATTATTAAGGGGATAGAAGCTCACCAAAACACAATTAGCAAGCTAATGAAGAAGATTAAGATACTTAGAATGGATTAGAGAATGATTTGAGAGGGATTTGCTTGCAACTCCTTCATGAACTAGTGGAGGCCATGCTCAAATTTCATTTTGCCATAGTTTAGTTACAATACTTAATTATGAATGAATTAGGGTAGGGTTGGGGTCTTATTTATAGGATTAGGTGAGTGTTTTAGGCCCTTAGATTAACCCTAGATTAGGTTAGGACCCTTAGATTTAGGAAATCTCTAGAACCAGCCCTCCTAGCCAGCCTGAAACCCAACCTGGTGCAACCTGGTGCACCCAGGTTCACTGGGCGCCTGGACCCTGTCGACAGGCAAGTCGACAGGCATGTCGACACCCCTGTCGACAGGCCTGTCGACAGCCCTGTCGACATGGGCTGGGCGGGAAGCTTCCCGCCTGACCCCGCCTGGCCCATTCCAAATTTGAATATTTTGAATTTTTAAAATCTGTTTTAGATTTAAATTTTCTGCAAACTTCATCAGGCCATAACTGGGCCATACGGACTCCGATTTTCGAAAACTCGGACTCTATTTCGCGTATTTTTCCGAGACGAACGTAATGACGCTGCCCGTTTCCCCTAATTCCCACATCTGAGATTATTTATCCTGTAATTAGTGAATTTTAGTATTAACTAAAATTCGGGGTGTTACATTCTCCCCTCCTTAAAGGATTTCGTCCCCGAAATCTCTAAGCTAAGGAGAATGCCTATCCTACCATCCAAACAACCATCTACTCAAATCATCAACCACGGGCATCCATTGTCCTTAAACAGTTTCTAATGATGTATGAGCATATGCAAACAGTGTGTGTATATGTTCCCTATCTAATGTATGAACATATGCAAACCATGATAGTGCCATGCATCCATTATGTATGCGAGAAAACCCTATCGACACATACAATATCTACATGAGTGCACAATCATTCACCAAAATGCATCATCCATGTGATAACACAACCATTATACATCCATAAATATATTTTCCTACACACAGTTTTATGCAATATGCAATATGAAGTGACTGAGCCGATCTAGTGCCTAGAGTGTGTGTATATGCATCCACGAGCAACCACTAGCAAACACTTGCATCCACTTGCATCCATCAACCATAACATGTCTCAAACACATGTTTCAACCATAGGTTTACCCTATCTAAAGGTCAAAGGTACTAACGAGAGGACATACCAAAGATAAGATAAGTACTAGACAAACGATAAAGGAGAAAGTAAAGACATACCCTCAAAAAGAAATGGGTACAATGAACGCATCTTCGCTTCCGTCTCCCAAGTTGCGTTGCTCTCATCTTCTCCCCATTGCACCTTGACTAGTTGAACCTCTCTGTTTCTTAACTTCCTAGTCTCTGACCCAAGGATGCGAGTAGGAGCTCGTCTAATAGTCGCATCACGCTCTATCTCCATATCTCTAAGCAAGCTCGGCTCTACCACCTCTGCAGTCTCTTGTAAGCATTTCCTCAGATGTGATACATGGAATACATCATGAACACCGCTAAGTCTGTCGGGCAACTCCACCCTATATGCCATCCGCCCAATCCTTTCCTTGATAGGAAACGGCCCAACAAACCTTGGTGCTAGCTTCCCAACGGATCCGAAGCGAACAACATTTCTCAACGGAGATACCTTAACAAAAACCATATCCCCAACCTCAAACTCAAGATCCGTCCTTCTCTTGTCCGCATAAGATTTTTGCCTATCCTGCGCTGCTTTCATCCTTCTTCGAATCAGATCGATCATCTCTGAAGTCTCCCTAACCATATCAGGCCCAAGCAAAATCTTATCCGTAGATTCCCACCAACATGTAGGGGATCGACAAGGCCTTCCATAGAGAGCTTCGAAAGGAGCCATACCAATACTGGACTGAAAGCTGTTATTATATGCGAACTCCACCAATGGAAGATGCTCTTCCCATGTACCTCCAAAATCTAAGATACAAAGTCTCAAAAGGTCTTCTAGAACAAGATTCACCCTCTCAGTCTGGCCGTCTGTCTGAGGATGATATGCGGTGCTCAGACACAATTGAGTCCCCACTGCCTCTTGCAAACTTCTCCAGAACTCACTAGTGAAGATAGGATCTCGATCACTCACTATGCTAGAGGGTACCCCATGCAATCGAACTATCTCCCGAAGATATACTGAAGCTAGCCATGGAGCGGTCCTCTTGCTCTTCACAGGTATGAAATGGGCGCTCTTAGTAAGTCTATCTACCACCACCCAAATTCCTGTATTACCCTTCCTCGATCTGGGTAACCCGTCAATAAAATCCATCGAGACGCTATCCCACTTCCATTGCGGAACTTCCAATGGGTGAAGCAACCCACCTGGTTTCTTTTGCTCCGCCTTCACCTGCTGACATACCAAGCATCGAGCTACATATTCGGCCACATCTTTCTTCATACCGGCCCAGAAGAAAACCCTCTTCATATCTTGGTACATTTTATCCCCACCGGGATGAATGGTCATCCTAGAACGGTGTGCGTCATCAAGAATAGCCTTCCTCAACCCTTCATCTAGCGGTACACAAAGTCTACCGTCTCTGCGCAAGCACCCTCTATCGTCTAGGGTGTACCTACTCAAATGGCTGGACGACTCCCCCCTTATGAGCTTCTCTATCAACTCAACCAACTGTGGGTCGTCCCTCTGGGCTTCCCCAATCCGCCCCAAAAGAGTAGGTCTAACTTCCAAAGAAGCTAGCAAACCGGGTACATAGTCAATGGAAGGTCTGAAATCAAACATCGAGATAAATTCCAAGCTTTGTCGCTCCACGAACAATGGACTCAAAGACAACCTCTTTCTGCTCAAGGCGTCCGCCACCACGTTACCCTTGCCAGGGGTATACGCTATCTCGAAATCATAAGATGCTAGGAACTCCATCCACCTTTGCTGTCTTAAGTTTAGATCCTTTTGAGAGAACAGGTACTTCAAAGATTTATGGTCAGTGAACAACTCGAATCTCTCACCCAGAAGATAATGGCGCCAAATCTTAAGCGCAAAAACAATAGCGGCCAGCTCGAGATCATGGGTAGGGTAATTTTTCTCATGTGCCCTCAACTGCCTTCCACCATAGGCTATTACCCTTCCCTCTTGCATTAAGACTGCGCCAAGTCCTGTCCCACAGGCATCGGTATAGACAACAAATGGCTTGCTCCCATCTGGCAATACTAAAACTGGAGCCGTGGTTAAAGCTCTCTTTAACCGTCGGAACGCATCATCACAATCTACGTCCCATGTGAAAACAAGATTCTTCTTTGTTAAGCGGGTTAATGGGGCTGATATCTTCGCGAAGTCTTTGATAAACTTCCTATAATAACCCGCCAACCCCAAGAAACTTCTTACTTCGGTAGCATTCTTCGGAACCTTCCAATCCTGAATTGATACTACCTTCGTGGGATCCACAGCTATCCCTTCCTTGGAGACCACATGCCCCAAGAACCGCACTTCCCTCCTCCAGAAGTGACATTTAGAGAATTTAGCCTTAAGGCTATGCGCTCGAAGAGTCTTCAACACTTCCCCAAGATGTAGGGCATGCTCTTCTTCACTCTTAGAGAATACTAAGATATCATCCACAAAGACCACCACGAATTTATTAAGGAACTCCCTGAACACCCTACTCATCAAATCAACAAAGTATGCAGGGGCGTTCGTCAACCCAAATGGCATCACCAGCCACTCATAGAAACCATCCGGAGTCCTAAAGGCAGTCTTGTCTATGCTGTCCTCAGCCACCCTCAACTGATGAAACCCCGTGGCCAAGTCCAACTGAGAAAATACTGAAGCGCCAACCAACTGATCGAAAAGATCATCAATCCTCGGCAATGGGTGTCTATTCTTCTTTGTGAGCTTGTTGAGTTCTCTATAGTCTACACAAAGTCTGAGAGACCCATCTGCCTTCGTAGCAAATACTACTGGAGCACCCCACTCTGATATGCTCCGTCTTATGAACCCCTTCTCAAGCAATTCCCCTACTTGCTTATGGAGTTCCCTCCTCTCACGAGGAGCCATGTGGCGCACTGGTAAAGATACCGGTTTAGTATTATCCACCAAATATATTCGGAAGTCAATCTCCCGCTTCGGAGGTAAGCCCTTCACCTCCTCAAACACATCCGGATATTCCCGGACCACTCTAACAGCTTGCAAACTCTCGACCGAAGCGTCAAGCGATTCAAGATAACTTAGCATAACAGAGTCCCTGGGGTTACAAGAAATCTCGAGAGTGTTACCCAAGCGGGTCATGAGCCTAACAACTCTCCTTTCGCAATCAAGAACGGCACCATTACTGGATAACCAGTCCATGCCCAAAATCAACCCATAGCCCGTGAAGCCCAACACAAAAGCATCACATCTAAACTCAATGCTAAGTATAGAAATCTTCAAACCCAAACATATCATGGACAAATAAGTGGAGCCCCCAATTGGGTTTGAAACAACCAAGGGATCATCTACCAGACTGGTGTCTAGGTGCAGTAACTCAACTAATGATGATGAAATAAACGAATGCGATGCGCCTGAATCAAACAATGTACGGACAGGATGGTCAAATAGAAAAACCAGACTTTCAACGGAAATAGTTCTACCTCTCTCCTGAATTGGTGGAACCGCGAGAGCCTGTACTTGCCCCCTAGCCTGACCTGGTGCCATAAGAGCTTGCACCTGTCCTCCTGAGATAGATCCCGTCCTTTGCCCCTTCTTAGGGCAATCCTTCACTAAGTGCCCTGCTTCGCCACAATGGAAGCAACCGGTCTTCTTCTTCTTGCGACAATCCTTGCTTAGGTGGCCAGGTGTCCCACAATTGAAACACTTCTTCTTCTTGCCCTTGCCACCGTTGCCTTTCCCACCTTTGCTTTGCTGTTGTTGAGGTCTCTTTTGATCTCCCTTCTTCTCGGGTGCCTTATTAGCATTAGGACCCTTCTCTTCCTCAAACATGAGTGCCATGTCAACTAGCTTCTCAAAGGTGGCCCCCATAGGGATGTGAGTCATAGCCAACCCATGCATCGGTTCATTTAAGCCTTTCACGAACCTCAAAGCCTTCTTCTCCGGTGTATTCACCATATCTAGGCCAAACCTTGCCAACTGATTAAACTTGTTAACATATTCCTTCACCGAAAGATTTCCTTGCTTTAGAGTCAAGAATCTTTCCATATACAAGTTCTCCTCCGCCCTTGAGAGAAACTTTGCCACAAATCTTTGCTTAAAATCCGCCCAAGAGTCAACGGGGCGTTCTCCATTAGTAACCTCCCACCAGAATGAGGCCTCTCCCTTCATTAACCAAGCAGCCAACTTGACTTTCTTCCCTTCTTCCATCTCAAAGATATCCATCAACTCTTCCACCTCCTTAAGCCAATCTCTAGCCTCCACAAAGGTTTCAGATCCTTGAAAAGGTTTCCCTCCCATAGCTTTAAATTCCTTGCAAGTCTTAGCAAAAGTATCCGTGCGAGGAGGAGGGGGAGGAGGAAGATCGGGTGCTACGGTTGGTGGAGGAATATTCGCTGGACCCGCAGTGGTGGCCCTAGCCTCCATCAATCTCCTATACCATACTGGTACCGTCACACCCTCCGGAAAGTTAAGATCCTCAGCCATGCTGAAACGAAAAAGGAAAGATTCAAAACGGAGAATTCGAAGGACATAGATATGGCTATTGGGGATTATGCTTTTCTTTCAAAAACTTTTCTCTTAAAAGACATGTTTTTGAAAATATCTTTTCCAAAAATGTTTTAGAAAAATAGTTTTCTAAAAAAAAATTTATCTGTTCCGGTAACCTTTGCTCTGATACCACGTGTAACACCCCACACCCGCTATGATCACTCACAAGGGAATGCCATAGCATCGGTGGAGTATTTTAGTGAATATAGAACAGAAAAATTACACCAAGACAGATATAAATAGTACTTGAAATTTTAAAACATCATCTCATAACAGCGGAAATAAACATGTCTGGTTACATCATAAAGCCATGATAAAAGTCAAGTACAATATCCGTCAAAATAAAGAAGTACATAATCCCACTCTCTCATACAATAGCCATAACAAAAGAGAAGATAACTGGATAACTGGAGCTTTACATCTACCCAAGCTCCCAAAGGCTGGAACAGCAATCCGATCAAGCTCTACTACCGCTAGGATCCACCGTAGGACCTGAGGGTTGGGAAAAAAAGATAAAAACAACGGGGTCAGACATAAGTCTGAGTGAGCCCTATAACCTTAACAATACAATTATTAAAGTAATTAGGGTATGACATGAACTCGGTACGGTACCTTTGGGGATAATAACTACACTAAGTAGCCAACAACATAGGACGAACTAAGATAACCGTCAGGACGCATCTACCCACCCAAGGATAATTACTAACTGCACCACACCAGTCATTCCTACATAAAGGTTGATCCCTTCCAAGGACTTAGAAAATTTCCCCAATAATTTCATGTACTCCTAGCTCACTACATAGGTGCCGTCTGCCCCTATCTCCACTAGGTGTACTCAGTAATTCTTACCCAGTAGTTTCGTGTACCCCTACATAGGTGCCGTCTGCCCCTATCTTCACTAGGTGTACCCACTACTCCCCATCGATCGGCTCCCTACCGTAGATACCCGTGCTGGTCCCACAGTGGGGTGTATCACTCCCCTAAAGTGGCTACCCAATACTAACGGTGCACGGCTTTATATCTACACGATGCAACAACGGCTTATCTACCAGCCCGGGCCCACACACGCATATGAAGCCCGTTGGACTTGCGTTGCCACCGCTAACCCGTTTTGGCCTCTTATAATCAAGCCCAATATGCGTGTCCCGTCACTCGACATGGGTCGAGCCCACAAAGATACGTTTGGGATATTGGTTGAAATGGGCCCCCACAAGCTACCCACTTAAGCTTGTCATATATCTAGTGTATCCCACTTAACCCTTTAATCATGTTTAGTTACATGTTTCCACTTGGTTAAGTATTCTAATCGTATTTTCTATTGCCACCCAAGGCAACCCACTAGATTCCACATGCCACCCAAGGCAACCACAAAATTTCCTCATGCCACCCAAGGCACCCACTTAACCCCTCATGTCCCACTACATGCTATTATGGTTAAGTGTTTCTTAATTAATTAAGACCGTGATCTCCCATAAAGACCTCCCACATTAGACTGGCTGTTATGACCGCCTGGTTAAGCCGGTAGAATCCGGGCAGTCTTACGTCATAACAGAGTCTAACCTCGTGTCTTTACCTTAATCACGTATTTAATTTATGGCTAAGACCTCTCACATTGGGCTGACATTTGTAGCAACTGGTTAAGCCGGTCGGGTCCGGGCAGTTTTACACTACAAATGAGTCCAACCTCGTGTCTTAGTCGATTAATTACACCTAATTAATCACCCCCCCATATTAATTATCCCTAATTAATATCAAGTTTACCATAACATGGGTAGACCTAACTCAATAGGTAAATTCCCATGGGGTAGACCTAACTCAATAGGTAAATTCCCACTTATGGTAATTTATTTTTACGGTATGCTTAATCATACCCAACCATTCATTTATTAACATATTTACCCACCCCATCGTTCCCCACGTAAATCGTTCTCATTTCATAACATAATAAAAGGGGAAGATCCATCACACATATCATGGGTTTAGCATATAACTTTGTCATGGGTTAAGAGGATGTCAACTTGCATATATGAACACATATTAACCCAACTTGCTCTTAAGCATCTACATAACTTGCATAATTATTCACATGACCTCATAAGCATGCATAACATGGTAATCTTGCATTTGAGCATACACTTAACTTGCATATTTATTCACATAACTTCATATGCATGCATAACATATTAATCTTGCATTTGAACATACACATAACTTGCATCATCATTCACATAACTTCATATGCATGCATGACATGTTAATCTTGCATTTGAACATACACATAACTTGCATCATCATTCACATAACTTCATATGCATGCATGACATGTTAATCTTGCATTTGAACATACACATAACTTGCATCATCATTCACATAACTTCATATGCATGCATGACATGTTAATCTTGCATTTGAACATACACATAACTTGCATCATCATTCACATAACTTCATATGCATGCATGACATGTTAATCTTGCATTTGAGCATACACATAACTTCATAAGCATGCTTAACATGTTGCATAATAGATCAATGTCCAACTTAGTGTTTTGCATCATAATCATCATGAAACATAGCACCAAACTTGCATAAAGATATAACATTAAACTTGCACAAAAATGTCATGAACACATACACTAAACTTGCATGACATAGAGCATATAACTTGCAAAACACATGACATATACAATATTAAGCTTGCATAAACACATTGATCCACAAACATAACCATACATCATCATATCCTATCTTAATCAATTTAACAATTGATTATTAAGGGGATAGAAGCTCACCAAAACACAATTAGCAAGCTAATGAAGAAGATTAAGATACTTAGAATGGATTAGAGAATGATTTGAGAGGGATTTGCTTGCAACTCCTTCATGAACTAGTGGAGGCCATGCTCAAATTTCATTTTGCCATAGTTTAGTTACAAGACTTAATTATGAATGAATTAGGGTAGGGTTGGGGTCTTATTTATAGGATTAGGTGAGTGTTTTAGGCCCTTAGATTAACCCTAGATTAGGTTAGGACCCTTAGATTTAGGAAATCTCTAGAACCAGCCCTCCTAGCCAGCCTGAAACCCAACCTGGTGCAACCTGGTGCACCCAGGTTCACTGGGCGCCTGGACCCTGTCGACAGGCAAGTCGACAGGCATGTCGACACCCCTGTCGACAGGCCTGTCGACAGCCCTGTCGACATGGGCTGGGCGGGAAGCTTCCCGCCTGACCCCGCCTGGCCCATTCCAAATTTGAATATTTTGAATTTTTAAAATCTGTTTTAGATTTAAATTTTCTGCAAACTTCATCAGGCCATAACTGGGCCATACGGACTCCGATTTTCGAAAACTCGGACTCTATTTCGCGTATTTTTCCGAGACGAACGTAATGACGCTGCCCGTTTCCCCTAATTCCCACATCTGAGATTATTTATCCTGTAATTAGTGAATTTTAGTATTAACTAAAATTCGGGGTGTTACATTATTTGTTTATTCTTAATGTTTATGTATTTTACGGGGTGTTACAAAAGTATTAACCATCGTTAATAATTTATTTTCTATTATTAGCAAATCCAATCATTCACTGTAATGTCAACACACATCACATCAAGTTATCAATCAATCTCACATCAATATTGACCAATTTCACATCAATATTAATTAATGTCATTATTCATCCATTTTCCATTTACTTGATAATTTAGTAAACATTTCAAATTACTTCATCGCTAAGAATCAAATATTTTGGACATTCTAAATTGTCCTAACCTAATTCTTAATCACATAATTACTTAACAAATCTATATGTTATCAAAATTAACTGGCTAACTCCATTATCATCAAGTAATCATCCATCTATAACAACCACGTTATCAACCAAACTAACTGACCATTTATTTATGGTTTAACTTCATAACCATTAAGGTATCCACTTTAATTACTAAACCACTAAATAATTAACTTTCAAACTTAACATTAACTCCATTTAACCCAAAATTATTTAACCACTTAACAATTGCTACACATAGCATAATTAGCGACTCTAATTACAATAGTTAACCAAACATGAGCAAGGTGTGCTCACTATTGCTTCTCCACTTCACCGAACTTTTAGTGTAGGATTTCTCTAGCTTCACTACAACCTTGAATTTCACTTAGCAACCAAACCAACAATTTTTTCAACCCAACACCGCTACGAAATCAATATATATATATATATATATATATTTGTTTTCATTTAGAAGTGGAAATGTGAGATTTTAAAGGCTTTTAAGGCTCATCCAAGAGGAGTACTAGGGCCCACGACTAGGGTGAGGGGGTGTGGTGGGTGATGCGTATGGGTGTGAGGGCCAAGGGAAGGTGCGACGGTGGTAGGAAGAGGTGGAAGAACTTGGGTGGTGCAAAAATGGAGTAAAGGAGGGAGTTTTGGACTTTAAGGAGGGAAGGAGGGAGTTTTGGACATTAAGGAGGGAAGGAGGGGTTTTTGGCCAAGGGGGGCCCAAGGTTTAGAGGAGGGGGTTGCGTAGGGGGTGGGGGCGTGATGGTGGTGGCCGACGGTTGGGAGGAGCAAGGGGGTGTAGTATTTTGTGTAGAGAGTAAGAAGAAGCAAAAATGAAAACAAAATGAAATGATATCTTACCCCACATGCTAAGGGACTTAAGGAAGAGGTAACATGGAGGGGAGTGACAAGTGCATGTGAGAGGGGGTGAGTTGTCTAATGGAGAGGAGGCTTGGGAATTAGTGCTAATGAGTTGTATTTATTTTCAAATTAAATTAATTATTACATAAGCATGCACAAGAAAGCACTAACCACCACTTTGAATTATTTCAGCTACATGAAACCTTTAATGTATGTTAAGGTCAACGCCATTATAAAGACGTGTTTTGAAGTTAATATGCACGGTGCAAGAGATTGATACTTCGACATGGTCAAGGTTAACATGGATCAACATTTATACAAGAGTATGGACATGTTACACACACATGGTTTAAATCTGGACAACGAATGCAATTTGAACCGCTCGCATGGTAGGCAAGGTATAAAGGATGGACCGTTTATACATATAATAAAGGCCACGTGCTACTAGTAAAGTTGTTCATACGACATAGTGAAATATCGTTCAACGCGACATAGTTCAAGCCATTAACGCGGCATCAAACCAAGTCGTGGCTCATGTAACTTTCGCGTCAGCATGTCATTCACACGAATGAAGAAACCATATCATGTAATTTAAGTCGATAAAACCATGTTGTTGAATATATTCATGCCGCAAGTCGTGTTGCGGATTTGATCATGTCATGACATTAACCATATCAGGTAGTTTATCATGACTTGGAGTCATGTTGCTCCTAAGCTTCCATCAGGTCATTCCTTCACAATTGAAGCAGACCGTTTAAATGCACTCAAACCATTCCGTTGAAACCATGCATGTCGTTGAAACGTGTGGCAACTGCATGAAATATGTCTGGACCATATACAAACAAGTGCATGTACCATTATTGTGGAGAACCGCATGAATCATGCATTACCAAATATGGAAGCCGCGTGGCAAGTATGGGAATAGCCGTACGCATATAGCTTGGGTCGTATGTCAAATGAGCCCATGAAAACATTCATTTCATTTGTTAAATAATGGCGCGCTAGCATATTAATCAGCACATGTGAGATATGAACAACTCAAGTCGTTATGACCATATAAAGACAAGAGACGGCTGACACCCTTTTGGGTCGTTCACTATATACTGAATGTTGCCAGGTCTTTGATAACTCATTCAAGTCGCGAGTTGTTTTAGCATAAGATGGGTACAGATAAATACATATGAGAAGGCCACATGTGCATATCTGGTCCACTTGGATATAAAGACAAGGCAATAAGTCAGCAAAGCATTCCGGAATGGATAAGATAATTAAAGAAAGGCCACATGACAAAGTGGGATAGACCGTGAGAAGCATGTCGTATGTCACTAAGTTCAGTCATGTTGCACATTCTGATCCATGTCGCAAAGACATCCTCATTCAGGTCGCAAGTCATATGTCTGAGAGCAGGTCGGTTTGCATGTCACACTTGTTCCATTTAAACTTATGATGGCATATAAGAAGCAGATGTGTGTATCCATGCAGATTGGACTCTTAGATCATATGTAAATACATTACACAACAAGGGGACATGTGGATCATTTTGGAAGCATGAAAGCATTCAAGTCGTTTTGTTTTTTCATGTCGCTTGCAATTCGTGTCGCGAGTAATTCATGCGACATAACCATGTTGTATGTTACCAAGCCCAAGTCACGCTGTGCACACACTTATTTACGACTCTACAACTCCACACCAACCACTCCTATAAATACCCCCATATTTCACACATGAAAAAGGGATGGATTCTTCTACCCCGAAGGGTTGTTGAAATCATTTCTCCACCACTCTAAACTTCTCCAACCTCCATTAATGGCTTCTCAAGCTCAATCTATCTTTCTCCAATGGCAAATTGATCGAGTCTTCCCCAAACTCCGTTAGGGATTTCTCAAGTTCAATTCAAGCTACTCTAATCTCCACTAATTCTCTCTCAAGCCTAGATTCAACAAAAAATCATCATAGAAATAATGAAGATCATCTAAATGTTCAAGTGGTTGAAGATCTACATAACAACGATCACAAATCAAGAGATCTACGCCGATTTCTTTTTGAATTCAAGTGAAATCAAGAGCAATAAAGAAATTAAAGGAGATCCTTATAAAAGAGTGAAATGAATGAAAGGAGTAAAATGAATCAAATCATGTATTTTGTAAATTCAAAAGTGATAATGAAAATTTCTACCATAGTGGACGTAGGCCGATATTACGCCGAACCACTTTAAATTCCTATGTTTGTACTTTCTTTTATAATTCGTGGATCCATATTTTTCCTACCTTTTGGTGAAGAATTACTTAAACACCTTTGGAGTGTTGTGATCAATTTTTGATTTCAACATTTTTGGCGTCCACCGTGCGACCACGTTCACATTCTCAAGGTTAATTGCTTTGCGGAGATAGTGAAATTTGAAGCCGGCTTCTACCATAGATTCTCCAAATCTAAGATCCAGGCCAATTGACAAATTCTCTTCGAAGTTCAAAGCTTTATATGAAATAATGGTAAAGTTAAAGAAAACTATAAGTAAAGCCGTAGGAAGATCCGTTAATGTTGCTAACGAGGAAACACCGATAACCAATCGCTTTGAACTTGGCGAAAACTCGGTAGGTGGAGCCAGTGTGACCAGGAATGAATTGGATGCCGCTATCGCCAATTTTAACCAACGAATGGAAACTTCAAATAGCGCTTTGATGGTTTAGGCTTTGATGGATAAAATGAATCCTCTTCAAAACGTTCAAGAAAACCCCACTCCTTTTCAAAAAGTTCACGTCAACCTTGAAGAGAACACGAATTCGGCGGCTTCTGATCATAACAGTAACAATAATATGGAAGGCCTCGATGGATGGAAAAGCGATAAGAACGAAGCTGAAGTTCAGGATTCAAAGCTGAAAGCTAAATTCCATTCCGATCGAAATACCCGAAGAGTTGCTAGTCCCACCAAGGGGGAACCACCCCACAGTGGAGGTAAAAGACCTAGATCCTCTAATCGCGATTGCTCGCCAAGACAAGCATCTGACAAAGAGATCGAAGTCCGCTCTGCAGAACGCCACAACTCGAAGGAATATATCGCGGATACGGTAAAGCAAATCATGAAAGATAGCATGGCAAGCAATGATAGTGAAAGGGAATATGTAACAACCCGCACTTTCTCCCACTTAAAATCGATCAATAATCGAAACCCACGCCGATTCAAGGTAAGCAAAAGTACGTATCGTTAGGGTTTATCAGAGCAAACACAACGGAATACAAAGCTCACAGCGGAACAGATAAAATATAATAAGAATATATTATTGCAGCGGAAACATTTTTGAATTCAAATCTGATTTTACATACCATTACAACCACGTATGCTTATCATAATATATCGATAGTAGAGTACGTCCGGCCTTCATATGAAACTTCAGCTCTCTATGGAACTCCAAATCTTCAAGCTTGAGCTCGATAACTGAAAAACAAACTAACGGACTACCCATGTGGAAATTGGGGGCACCCGCAGCTTGCAAGGGAAAAATAAACTACGAGTCAGTATGGGACTGGTGTGAGAAAACTTTATTGACTAATCTTATACTTAGCCTTAATTTGAATAAGGTATCTCAGGACCACGCCGCATGTCGCGAAACGGGTTTCCTCCCAAGGATACATGCACAACAATAGCAACCAAAACTAAAGCTAACAATGCAACAAACAAGATGCAGTTCCTCAAACTACCCACTAGGGTTTAATTCCCTAACTTAGGTTTTCAAAAATTCAATTAACTTTTCAGAAATTATTCCTTTGGACTTTATACCCAATTTCTTATTTCAAATCATTTGAAATACATATCTAGTTTTATATCAAAGTAGATTTCACTTCGGGATCTCAAACCAAAACGTATTTGAAAACCTCAAATAGCTACTATACCAGGATATTAAAATATATGCCACCTGATCGAGAGATCCTCCTGATGACCAGGCTCCAGGTACACCTTACCGTCACGATAATAATCCAGGTACGTCCTCTCTCCACCTCGAGAGCGAACCATACCTTCCATATACATCCCTGACTTTTCATCACCAGCGCCATTACCCGATCATTGGTAACACATAGAAATCATTTTATATCCCGAAGTGGGGAAAATTATTTAACAACATAATAATCACAAGTACTTTCAAACTATAGTACTTCACATCAGCAATTCACACATATGATCAGTCACTATTAGTCACATAACCTTTGAGCTCGTACGTCTCAAAGAAGGGTGTTAAGCAAGAGAATAAATTCTCTACCACCAAACAGATATATCATCAATAGCAACTAATCGGATACGCGATGAATCACAATGTAAAACCATAATACATTTCCAAATCATTTCGAAATCATTGGGTTTTGCCCTCGAAATTCTTTCTGCTTTATAAAACATTTTTATAAAACTTTCCATGTCCAAAATCGGGAAAACATTCCTTTTATCTTATTAAAATCCCATTTCAAAACATTCATTAAATTGAAATGAACCCAAAAGCATCGCTAAACACCTCATAGTCAAATCGTGAAGTGTTTCACAAGGTGTTAGCATACAAGTATTAACTACCCATGCTAAATATAAAAGCAGTTATTTGCTCATAAACTGTTCGAGCACAATCCAACTAATCAATCAATCACAATAATGAAATTGTATTATTAACCACTAATGATCATATAATTCATATAAGTTCATGGTGTTCATAACCATAGCTATTGTTAACGCGAAGATTCATCAACTAAGAGCTAACTTCACAAATTCCAACCAAACATTGGATTTTCCTTAGTATTGTGCATATACACTTAAAGATCACACCTTTATACGTAATTTCATATATAGCTCGAGCCTGTAAGGGTTCAATCTCTCTTTTACCAACTTAAATCACAGCTATTAACCCACAAATTCTTCACATAAGATCGAACTCCTTGAATTTCAATTAAAGGTCTAATCTTTTCTTGTATAAACACAAATTTGCACCTAAAGATCATACCTTTACGTATGATTTCACATAAAGGTCGAATTTTTAGAGATTTAACGCCCTTAACCATATCAAATCATTTGCTAATAACTCAAACATACCACCAAAATTTAATCAAAGCATGGATCTACCAAATATTCCATAAAGGTGCAACTTCATGAACCTAACATAAATGTTTTCACTCCAAACTCCTAAAAAGTTGCCATTTTTACTTCATGAACCTATTCAGGAATTTTTAGCAATTATATACCATCAAATCATCCATGAATTCACTACCAAAACTCAAAGAAACATTTCAACAAACACCTTATATGCAATCATACAATAAAGCAACAAAAACCCTTTAAAGGTTTAGTTTTTCTCACCTAAAAGCTTCCAGAACTTCGCCTAGGATGTATAGATCCTTCTTCTAGTTTTTCTCCTTCATTTCTTCTTTATTTTCTTGAAAAATCTACTTTTTTTTAATTTATTTTAAGGGAAAAACGTGGGAAATTGATGGAGAGGGGAGGAAGAAGATTAAAGAAGGTGGAAGTGAGATTAAAATGGAGGGGGAAAGTCCTTTTATTGCCTAAAAAGTCACATGGATTGGTGACATGTCACAATCTAAGGGAAGAGAAATGGATGGCTTATATTCATCCTTATCCATTTTCATCCTTATCCTTTAGAATAGTAAAATGTGTTTTCTCACATACTTTCCAGCCTCGAATCGGAGTATCAAATGATAACGGTTTTCAGAAATTCTTTCACCATATCGTCCGGTTTCTAACGTACTTCAATCCTATGTGTTCAGATCCAAAATCGGATAGAAAATGAATGGATATAATTCATCCTTATCCATTCAAATAGTAAAGTGTTTTTTCTCAAGCATCTTCCATCCTCGCGTCGGAGTATCAAATGATAACCGTTTTCAGAAATTCTTTCACTGTGTCGTCCGGTTTCTAACGTACTTCAATCCTATGTGTTCAAATCCAAAATTGGAGTTCGTTTAAATTTTCAAATAATTTATTTTAATTTTGTTATCATAATAACTTTTTATATCCGTTATAGGATTTTCCTAGACTTCATACATAGTTAATATTCTATGTTCTAAATTTTTCTGGATAGGTCTTAGGTTCCAGTTTTGCCGTTAGGATGATCAAATTCCAATTATCGTCAAAATTTAGTTCAAATTTTGGCCTTTTATTTTTTCTTTTACACACACGGATGTGTTTTGCACGAAACTTCCCTAAGTACTAAAATTCACTATTTCGGATCCAACGGAGGTGGTCTCACTATCTAGCGATATTTTGTTCTCAAAATATCCTCAAAATCGTCCGTTTTTAGTTCAAATTTTGAATCTTTTGCAAATTTAACATATCTAACGAATGCCATTTTTGATGAAACTTGGTTGGTTACCTAATTTCATCATTCTGGATTTAATGAAACTGATTCTATCGAAATCCGAGTTCGTTGGCTACTACTTCCTTTGTAAACGTACTATATTTAAGCCAAAATTCATTCCTTTTGGGATTATTTCAATTTTATTCCTACCCAAATCCAAATTAATTCTGATCTTTATAAAATTTGGAAATATTAAATTGGTTCCAAATTTATGGGTCGTTACATTCTCCTCCACTTAAAATGATTTCGTCCTCGAAATCGAAGTCGGAACTAATGGTTGTATACTTAACCAATACCTTGATTATTAACCCTAGAGTTCTATTGGTTAACTCCTCTATTTAACTTTATTTGTTTATTCATTGGGCAAAGGCCTGCATAATGTACCTCCTTATAACAGCAAACACCCATAAATTTTCCTTTATCCTTATCCTTTATGGAGTAGATGGGAATATACTTTCATAGGTCCAACCTATTTCTTCTTTTATCTGCTCATAAATCCTTTTCGCTTGTTTCTGACTCATCATCTTAGGTTTAATTCCTGATAGACCACAGTTATCTATTCCCTACAACATTTAATATTTTACCAAAAAGTTTTATAATTTTTTTTAGCAAATGCCTTGATTGTCCAAAATCATCGAGAATTCAAATTTCTTAATTAGTTAAATTAATTAGCACATCCAACAATTAATTAGTGGAATAAATTTTCCAAAACATAACTTTGATCAAAACATATATCCTTTTTAATGAAAATATATTTTTGGACAAAATTATTTCATTCATCCATAAAACTGGGTTAGACTGCTTTGTTCAAGTGTTTAGAAACACCTATCGATATAATGAGCTCTTACCATACCGACCAATGTTCATAACCCACTAAACAAATTAATCCAACACAAAACCATTGTATATCAAATTACAAATACGTCTCTCATATATATATATATACATACACACACACACACATTCACAACTCATTCTAGGGTATTACTAACCCTATCTCTAATGAGTTACTTGTCCTAGGATACTACTGATCCTATCTCTGATAAGTCTATATCCCATAGAGCCAAGGTTTATCTAACCAAAGCTCTGATACCAAGTGTAACGACTCGCACTTTCACCCACTTAAAATCGACCAATAACCGAAACCCACGTCGATTCAAGGTAAGCAAAAGTACGTATCGTTAGGGTTTATCAGAGCAAACACAGCGGAATACAAAGATCACAGCGGAACAGATAAAATATAATAAGAATATATTATTGCAGCGGAAACATTTTTGAATTCAAATCTGATTTTACATACCATTACAACCACATAGGCTTATCATAATATATCGATAGTAGAGTACGTCCGGCCTTCATATGAAACTTCAGCTCTCTATGGAACTCCAAATCTTCAAGCTTGAGCTCGATCTCAATAACTGAAAAACAAACTAACAGACTACCTGTGTGGAAATTGCGGGCACCCGCAGTTTGCAAGGGAAAAACAAACTACGAGTCAGTTATGGGACTGGTGTGAGAAAACTTTATTAACTAATCTTATACTTAGCCTTAATTTGAATAAGGTATCTCAGGACAAAGCCGCATGTCGTGGAACGGGTTTCCTCCCAAGGATACGTGCACAACCATAGCAACCAAAACTGAAGCTAACAATGCAACAAACAAGATGCAGTTCCTCAAACTACCCACTAGGGTTTAATTCCCTAACTTAGGTTTTCAAAAATCCAATTCACTTTTCAGAAATTATTCCTTTGGACTTTATACCCGATTTCTTATTTCAAATCATTTGAAATACATATCTAGCTTTTATATCAAAGTAGATTTCACTTCGGGATCTCAAACCAAAACATATTTGAAAACCTCAAATAGCTACTATACAAGCATATTAAAATATATGCCACTTGATCAAGAGATCCTCCTGATGACCAGGCTCCAGGTACACCTTAACATCACGATAATAATCCAGGTACGTCCTCTCTCCACCTCGAGAGCGAACCATACCTTCCATATACATCCCCGACTTTTCATCACCAGCGCCATTACCCGATCATTGGTAACACATAGAAATCATTTTTATATCCCGAAGTAGGGAAAATTATTTCACAACATAATAATCACAAGTACTTTCAAACTATAGTACTTCACATCAGCAATTCACACATATGATCAGTCATTATTAGTCATATAACCTTTGAGCACGTACATCTCAAAGAAGGGTGTTAAGCAAGAGAATAAATTCTCCACCCCCAAACAGATATATCATCAATAACAACTAATCGGATACACGATGAATCACAATGTAAAACCATTCCAAATCATTTCGAAATCATCGGGTTTAGCCCTCGAAATTCTTTCTGCTTTATAAAACATTTTTATAAAACTTTCCCAGTCCAAAATCGGGAAAACATTCCTTTTATCTTATCAAAACACCATTTCAAAACATCATTAAATTGAAATGAACCCAAAAGCATCGCTAAACACCTCATAGTCAAATCGTGAAGTGTTTCACAAGGTGTTAGCATACAAGTATTAACTACCCACGCTAAATATAAAAGCAATTATTTGCTCATAAACAGGTCGAGCACAATCCAACCAATCAATCACAATAATGAACTTATATTATCAATCACTAATGATCATATAATTCATATAAGTTCATGGTGTTCATAACCATAGCTATTGTTAACGCGAAGATTCATCAACTAAGAGCTAACTACACAAATTCCTACCCAAACATTGGATTTTCCTTATTATTGTGCATATATACTTAAAGATCACACTTTATATGTAATTTCATATATAGCTCGAGCCTATAAGGGTTCAATCTCTATTTTACCAACTTAAATCACAGTTATTAACCCACAAATTCTTCACATAAGATCCAACTCCTTGAATTTCAATTAAAGGTCTAATCTTTTCTTGTATAAACACAAATTTGCACCTAAAGATCATACCTTTACGTATGATTTCACATAAAGATCGAATCTTTAGGGATTTAACGCCCTTAACCATATCGAATCATTTGCTAATAACTCAAACATACCACCAAAATTTAATCAAAGCATGGATCTACCAAATATTCCATAAAGGTGCAACTTCATGAACCTAACATAAATGTTTTCACTCCAAACTCCTAAAAAGTTGCCATTTTTACTTCATGAACCTATTCAGAGATTTTTAGCAATTATATACCATCAAATCATCCATGAATTCACTACCAAAAATCGAAGAAACATTTCAACAAACACCTTATATGCAATCATATAATAAAACAACAAAAACCCTTTAAAGGTTTAGTTTTTCTCACCTAAAAGCTTCCAGAACTTCGCCTAGGATGTATAGATCCTTCTCCTAGCTTTTCTCCTTCCTTCCTTCTTTATTTTCTTGAAAAAACTATTTTTTTTTTTATTTTTTTTTAGGGAAAAACGTGGGAAATAGATGGACAGGGGAGGAAGAAGATTAAAGAAGGTGGAAGTGAGATTAAAATGGAGGGGGAAGGTCCTTTTATAGCCTAAAAAGTCACATGGATGGGTGACATGTCACAAATCTAAGTGAAGAGAAATGGATGGCTTATATTCATCCTTATCCATTTTCATCCTTATCCTTTTGAATAGTAAAATGTGTTTTCTCACACACTTTCCAGCCTCGAATCGGAGTATCAACCGATAACGGTTTTCAGAAATTCTTTCACCATATCGTCTGGTTTCTAACGTACTTCAATCCTATGTGTTCAGATCCAAAATCGGATAGAAAATGAATGGATATAATTCATCCTTATCCATTCAAATAGTAAAGTGTGTTTTCTCAAGCATCTTCTGTCCTCGCGTCGGAGTGTCAAATGATAACCGTTTTCAGAAATTCTTTCACCGTATCGTCTGGTTTCTAACGTACTTCAATCCTATGTGTTCAAATCCAAAATCGGAGTTCGTTTGGATTTTCAAATAATTTATTTTAATTTTGTTATCTTAATAACTTTTTATATCCTTTATAAGATTTTCCAAGACTTCATATATAGCTAATATTCTACGTTCTAAATTTGTCTGGATAGGTCTTAGGTTACAGTTTTGCCGATAGGATGATCAAATTCAAATTATCATCAAAATTTAGTTCAAATTTTGGCCTTTTATTTTTTCTTTTCCACACACAGATGTCATTTTGCATGAAATTTCCCTGAGTATTTAAATTCACTATTCCGGATCCAACGGAGGTGGTCTCACTATCTAGCGATATTCTGTTCTCAAGATATCCTCAAAATCGTCCGTTTTTTGTTTAAATTTTGAATCTTTTGCAAATTTAACATATCTAACGAATGCCATTTTTGATGGAACTTGGTTGGTTACCTAATTTCATCATTCCGGATTTAATGAAACCGATTCCATCGGAATCCGAGTTCGTTAGCTACTACTTCCTTTGTAAACGTACTATTTTTAATCCAAAATTCATTCCTTTTGGGATTATTTCAATTTTATTCCTACCCAAATCCAAATTAATTCTGATCTTTATTAAATTTGGAATATTAAATTGGTTCCAAATTTTCGGGTCATTACATTCTCCCCCACTAAAAATTCAAACAACGAGCAAGCGCTGCGATAAACAAACAAGAAGGTTGTAACTTTTATCAAAGGGGAACTTTCCCAAATAAGAGGTTCAAGGCCCCAGTTACTTAATTGAGATAGCTTGCCAAGTCAAGCGTCCGACAAAGGAACCAGCGCCAGCCCACGAAATGACCCAACAAGGAAAAAAACCCTCCTAAATAAAGAAAACGCATCCCGAGTGAAGCGCAAAGTCCTCCCCTAGCAGGGGAACTAAATATAAGTCCTTCCATAGCGGAGGAACCAAATATAAGTCCTCCCTTACCGGGGGCACAAAACGTAATGACCCGGATATTTCGTCGGTTAAATTTGAATATTTAATACGGTTTTAAATATTAATTTGATAAATTAAATGAATATTATATTAAATTATCAGTTTAATAATCAATTTCGATTGAATATCGAATATATTAAATCATCGTAATGTGAAAATATAATTCAATTCGAGATTTAAAACTGAATTAAATACAGTTCAGACTTCTGTTTGGATTCGAATAATAATATTAATTTATTATCGCAGAATTTATTGTTTTAACATTTGATTTATATCAATTTAAATAAATATCTTCCACAGACAATCGAATTAGACTTCGTGACCTATCCCAGTGTGTCCAGAATGGTGGTATTACCCTAGAATCGACAGTTGTTGGGTTTAGAAAGGAGTTCGCAGTCAAGGGGATTTTAAATTAAAGGACACCGTTTCAATTATAATATAAAATAAAATATCTGGTTGGGTGGTTAGAAAACAAAACAACAAGGCAAATTAAAAAGGGACGGTGGCCTTCTCTCCTCATCAAAAGTTCGGCGTTGTTGTTGGATTTCAGAACCGCAAGAGCAGATTTAAAATGTGGCCTTCTTTTCTTCCACCACTTTCCTTTATAAAATCACGATGAACCCTGCTCTCATTCCTTTTGTTTTCGTTCTCTAGCAAAGTAAAAACAAAAGCTTCCGTTCAATTAAAAATAGGTGAGATAGAATCCACAAAACAAATCGATTTGCTTCCCATCTAGAAATCGATTCATTTCGTATTCAAATCAAGGGGACTTTGGACATCATGGTGGTTTGTGGGGCTTGACAGTCCGAGCGCAACCTAAGGTTGAGGCGTTAGTTGTCGAGTTGGTGCTATCGGGGAGCGCTGTCAGGATTGAGGGTGACGAGTTCGATTTCTTGGTGTTTGAGGGAGGTTCGCGAATTCATCACGGTAGGTGGTTATTGGGTGTCGCAAGTCTCGGTTAGGGTGCGAGTTTTCCTGGAGCAGTGGAAGGGTAAAGTTCGACGTTGATAGGGGTCGATGGAAGGTGAGTCACTGCTGGTTGTGGGAAGGCTGACGTTGGTGGGTGATAAGCTGAAGTGGAGTTTTTAAACTGTATGGTTTGGTATGGAGTTCGGAAAATTGTATGAAGGAGGAAACGAGGTCTTTAATGAAAGGGGGAGGGTGTATTCGTTCATTTGAAATACTGGGCAGCGTAGTAAACAGTCGGAAGAGACATATGGAGAAATCACTGTGAAATCAATATAATTGGCTTCAATGAATATTCGACAAATAAATTCCTGGTGAGTAAATCTCACTCATCTTTTATTCAGAATTATTTTTATCAGTTAAAATAATTGTCTGTTGATTTGTTTGGTTGCGTTAAAATATTACTGTGGCATGTTTAAATATATATATATATACATATAGTTATATAGGCTTGCTATTATATATATATATATTGGTTTGGTGATTGGTTGAATTCCCGCAGTATCATTAGCGGATGCTCGCGGTTTCATTAGAGGATGATTACCCCATACGCCCCACGCTATGATAGTGGATGACCTTCATACCGCGATATCCTGCCTCGAAGCAGGATGGGTATTACTATGTTGACTAACGTCTGTGGATGCAGGAAAACAGGTTGGAGGAATCCAACTGGATTCCTCAAAAATATATTATCTGTTGTTGTTTGTTTGATTTCATATATATTCATATATGATGTGTTAAAAATCAAATGATTGAAAATTGGTTGATTTGATTGTTTAAATTATCACTGGGGCTTGGAATATTGATTTATAAAAATACCTTGAAAGGGTATTTGAGATTTAAAAAGGGAATTCTATTTTTATAAATAGAATTTGAATTTTTAATGACCTATAGAAAATATTAACTTGTTTTGAAGATATATAAAACGAGTATTGAATTTATAAACTTTGTTTATAAATGAAAATGTGGGATTTGAATTGAATTTATAAACTTCGTTTATAAATGAAAATATGGGATTTGAATTGAATTTATAAACTTTGTTTATAAACGAAAATGTGGGATTTGAATTGAATTTATAAACTTTGTTTAAAAATATATAATGGGGGATTTTAAAGTGAAGTTATAAACGTTGTTTATAAATAAGGCATAGAATTGAAATAGGATTTGAACATAGAAATTCAAATGGGATTTATAATATAGATTTGAATAAGAGAATTCAAATGGGATTTATAATATAGAATTTGAATATAGAAATTCAAATGGGATTTATAATACAGAATTTGAATAATAGAAATGATATAAAATTTGAATAGAAATTAAATAGAATTAACTAAGTCGAAGAGGGATTAGTTAATCGAGTTTTGAATTTGAGCAGTCGGAGGGGTTGTTCGCCTGAGCTGCGTCGAAGGCGCCAGGGCGGGCTGAGCAGTCGGAGGTCACTCCAGGGATGCGTAGGCGGGTCTGATGGTGGAGGGGGGGTCGCCGACTGATTGGTGGTGGGATGGTGGTCACGACGTCGGTTTTGGGGAAATGGGGCTAGGGCTTCGCGGGTTAGAAGGAGAAGGGGAGGAGAAGAGGAGAGGGAGCGACGCAGCAGGGGGGGCTCGGCGCGCCACCTGGGGCCGCAATGGAGTGGCGGCGGTGGCGAATCGCCCCCTCCATCGCCCCATTTTTTTCTTTTTTTTTCTTTTTTTTTCTTATTTGATTTCGAATCAAACGAGAATGAGGGGGGGCCAGAGGATAAGGGGTAGGAGGGAGAGGTTATTATATTTTTTATTAATTTTAAATTCAAAAAGTTGACTTTTTATTCGACCTCTAAACGAGGCCCACCGCCTGTCGTCCATAGCGTTTCACCCCCATTCCGGCCACAACGGGATATGTATCGTGAGCTGATTCGAACGTTTCGATCAGTTTCCATTAAAATCAACATATAACTCTATATATTGAATTTGAACGCGCATTTCAATTTATCGGGGTCACATTCTAGCTCTATAAATTGCAGAAAAATATTTTCTAGCTTCGTATTGACGATACGATCCTAACAAAACTAGTTTCGTCGAATTCTGAGACCGTTAGAAAAATGGCCATTTTCCAGTCGATTAAAATCAACTAAAACTGGTCAAACGCGTTTTCCTTTGCCACGCTCACATATTGATTCGAAAAATTATGAAAATTGGAATCTACCAATAACTTGACATCACGGATCCAACAAAAGTGGTTTCGTCGAAATCCGAGGTCGTTTGCAAAATTCCCATTTTTAAGGGCCTGAATTCCATAGCGACTATTCAGAATTTTCAACTGGACATATCTTTTGATTCCCGCTATGAAATTTTTATTTTTCGGATTCGCTGGAAAGATATTCTAAAATAGATCCTATTATTTTTGGTTTCACTAAAATCCGGATTGTTTTTCACCCGGTACATTCAATTGAAGTTTGAAATCGAATTATCGAACTACCGCGCCATTTTCAATTCTATTTATAATTATATATAATTATTATATTCAAACGACGACGTATATAAAATATACGTTCGAATTATATTCAAAATAAATTTCCCATTGATATTATTTAAAATAATCCATTTTAAATGTTCAAAATTCGCTAAAATTGCCAAAATAAAAATTTTAAACTGGCCTAGATTTTCGGGTTGTTACAATCTCTCCCACTTAAAACTTTTCATCCTCGAAAAGAAACAAAGTCGAAAGTGGTTTGATTAATCAACTCTACGTTCAATCTGGCTTCCATTCTCCAACTTTTCAGTTTCTGAGTATTTTCAAATTCTTCAAAAATTTGGCTAACACCCTAAATTTTCAAAAAATTTCGCCATAACCTCCCCTGCACCGGGAGTCACGGGAAAATCCCAAAATTGCCATATAGGCCTTCTGATCTCAAAAAGAAAAAGAAAGAGCCAAGCGGCTAGCCAATAGGCTCATAAAATCATCATCACCCAAACAAAACAGGAAATTATAGTAAATATGTACCTATTTGTCGGGCAAACAAATTTTATTCTCTGCTCTAGCCTCCTTGCTATGACCTGTTCAATGTAAGTACATGTATATGCAAGCAAATGCGACTAATTTTCAATACAATATTATATTTGATTCAATTAGGCTAAATGGTTCAATATTATCAAACAAACAACACAAACATCAATCAATTAGTGAATTAGAGTTTCAAATTCATAATTTTGATACATATACAAAAATCATGTTTTTTGATGTCAATTCACAACAATGTATTCTAGCTATATTAGTTTTGGTTCTCACACTAGTCTAATGGAAATATATAGAAACCATACCTTCGAAACACGAATATAAATTCTGACGACGAGTACTCAACCATCAGAATCATCTTTGGGCCACTAGGGTATGATTCTATATCTATCCAGTATATTAAAACTTCGACTATACGTTCATGACGCGTATACGCGAAATCTTTATATACTCGATTGTCCATATTCAAAATAAATAAATAATCAAATACGTATAAAGCGATTTAAATTTTCAAAACAATATTGTTTTCATTTGAAAAATATACTCTTCACACTCGTTCTAGGATACTACTGATCCTATCTCTAACGAATCATTCTAATTGGATATTACTAATCCAATATCTGATGAATTCTTTCGTATGGTTCTAATGTGTCTTGTTCTCGAGCTCTGTAAACATAAGCTCTGATACCAACTGTAAGGGCAAGGAATTTCGCTCGATCCAAATCGATCGTTAAACCGACTAAGACCGTTCGAAAACCCCTGATCGTTTGAGAACAGGACAAATCAGAACGCAAACGGAAGAATATTTCATTGTTATTACAACAATTCCATCAGATACAAGAATATACAGAGTATAAATGAATAAATTACATTCGATAAATATCAGAGATTACAATAAATTACACAGCAGCAGAAAAATATACAAAACACAACTGAAAGTGATACACGGATACAGAGCTTTCCGAGCATCGTTCCAGCTGTAAATCAGGACCCTGTGGATATAAATCTGCAAAATCAAAACTACTAGCTGCCCGTGCGGAAAATAGGGGCACCCAGAGTTTAGGTTAAAACAATAAACTCCAGGTCAGTCATGTGATTGGTGTGAGAACTAAAACAGTTATATAAAATTTTACTTTAAAAGATAGTAATTCAAGGGACCACGCCGTATAACACGGAACGGGTTTCCTCCCAAGAATACTAGTGCATATAACAAAACAGCGCAATGCTCTTTGAAAAAATGAAGCTATTATAAGACCCAGGTCCCATCACACAATGCAACGCAAGCCGGAGGATAGGGTTTTCCCTTATAATAGCCAAACATGCTTGGTACATTTAAAACAAATCGTTTGATACTATTATAAGTGTATAGTGTCGAAACAATTTTCAATCGTAAATATCAATCATAGGCGCCATGGGTACCATCTATCATGTCGCCGTACTAGTTCTACAATTAAAACCGCAATATCACGTATTGGAAATTGGATTCCGTCATGAGCCGAGGCAAGGGGCAAGCTCCTCTCCGCGTTCGAGACACTCTAGCAAATGCCGCAGGACCCCACTATGATCCTTTGGAACCTCCAAGGCCGGTCCTCTCTTACTTTTGAGGATTGGCAATTCCTGAACACACGTTTCCCGGTCCTTACAGACCTATATACGAGGCGCCTCGTATCCAACAACCACACAGGTGAAAAGTATATAAATGTCAGGGCTGGTAGGTCACTGACACCACCCTAGCTAGAAAGAAACGTCGTGCACTCCTTGGGTCCGTATCCCATTTTTGACTCATACCGAGGTGTGAGGCTCGCGAATTCACGTTATACACAAAGCTATGCCACACAGGCCGTGCTTTGATCATCAACCACAAGACTTTGCTTTTCAACAGAAGCCCTGATCAATTGCCACTTACGAGTGCCACATTGGCAATTCACTCCATGCGGCTGATGTCCATCAATATACAACCTCTGAGCTCGTACGTCTCAGAGAAGGGCGTTAAGCAAGAGAATAAATTCTCCGCCGCCAAACAGATGTATATTTAATAGAGATCATTCAACACAGAATAAAATCCAATGTCAGACACACAATCCATTTACAAGTTCGTTCTGGGTCTGAACGAAACCGGAGGCACTTTCCTCGCATATCCATCCATCTCCAAGTACGTTTGGACGATTACCAACTGTTTCCCTCATCTTGGGTGTACAGCCCAATCGAGATCATCAGTAATCACCCAAACAATGTGAAGACTTCCGGTCTTCAACCACCGTCTTCATCTTCGACATCTCGTCGAATCGGTTATTCAGAATGGGTATAACCCGGCCTTTCAGAATAACCCACGTATATAATAAACAAATGTTACACAAACACAACGAACGCCTCATTCCAATTCAGAATATTCTTTTATTCACAAAATCGCATTCTTAGGGAAGTGTTCCCATTAATTTTATCCAAGATAAATTCTTCTAAATTTATTCTTTAATCTTCCTTTGGATATCATTTCAAACTAGTCGGGATTAGCGAGCTACACCGAAGTAATTATTTATTTTATTTCCCAATCCCAACCTATATATCCTATGGAGAAAACTGGTAATACTCCATATCTAACACCACGGTGTTATCGGTAAAATTAATTACCATTTCACTTTCAAATCTAATTAAAGATTTAACTATCGCTTTGGAACAAAACTGGTGGTACTCCATTCTCGATCACCTTTCAGATTTGATAATTTAACTTATCAATTCACATTTCAATCTAATTAAAGATTCATTAAAACTTCACTTAGTTTTAATCCTTTCAAAAATCAATATCTTGCCTTTAACTGGGTTAAACAAACAATGTCATCTAAAACACGATTCACGACAAACCCAAATCATATTTGATATTAAATACAAGGCTCTGAACAGAAAATATATCGGCTTATATTCAATATCAAATTCTGAAACCAACATATATCGTATTGGGAATACCAATATAAAATATATCTTTCAAATTCCCATAACAATATCTGTATAGTCACGAAATCCAACATCGAAATATTCCGAAGATAATTTCGATTCAACTCCAGTCCAATCCGCGTATTGGGAATATTGATTATTTTTAAAATCACTTTCAAATTCAACTTATTTATTTCAAAAATAAATTGATTTTAATTCTAGTTCAAAACTAGTTCATTTCGACAAAAATATATTTTTCTCCTTTCAAATGTGGAATTTTTCAGCCCAATTTTTCCCAATACACAAATTATGATTTTACACAAATTATTAATATTTTTAATAATTTTATCAAGGTCCGTACAGTCGATTTCCAACAACGGCCATCGAACTGCACTTACAGCGACCTTTTTTCAAATTTGATTTGGACATAATTCCAAATCCAACCGTTAGATTTCAAATTTCTAATATTCATTGGAAAGCTCTTTTCGATACGAACCCAACGGTTCCGGTTTTAGGAGAATCCGACGGTCGGATCTCCCGCAACGTCAATTCGAAGTTAATGGTCGAAATTCACGAACTGCCGCGGCGCGGCACGTTCTATTCGGGTCATTATATATATAATATATATTATACATATTTCGTCAATTTCCCTTCAAAACGCATTTTATAAATCGTTTTAAATTCGATTTCAAAACCATTTCAACACTACATTCAATTTCAAATCGATTTGATTTCAATTCAATTCGAATTCATTTCGATTTTATTTAATTCGAATTCAAATTCGTTTCAATTCAATTCAATTTGAATTTACCTTCTATTTAATTCAATTCGAATTCATTTCAAATTGATTTCAATTCAATTTCAGTTCGTTCTGAATTTCATTCAAAACGATTTCAATTCGTTTTTAATTCAATTTCAATTTAATTCAATTCGAATTCATTTCTATTTAATTCGAATTCAAATTCACTTTCTATTCAATTCGAATCGAATTCATTTTCTATTCGATTCGAATTCATTTCAAATTGATTCAATAAAATTTCAATTTGAATTTTAATCTAGTTTAATTTGAATTTCATTTCAAAACATTAAATTTTGAAATCACTTTTCAATATTCATTATAAAATGAATAAAATCGATATAAATATCGTTCACGTCAAAATAGCGCAACTCTAATCATCACGGCTTTATATTTTTCAAAAACTTCTTTATTCTATTCAACAAATGAATATTTTATCTATTCAACACATGAACTATATTTCTTTTAACACACGTCTATTTTTGTTATGTAAAATATTTTATAAAATTAGGGTATCTATCGTTTGATTTTCAATTAGACTCCACCGTGAAGTAGTTCTAATTTTAAATATGATAAAGATGTAACTTTTATTGTATTAAATATTTCACTCAACACATCAATAGTTTCAACTCATGAACACCATCAACACATTACTATTTTTATATTCAACACATGTATTTTCTTTTATAATATTCATTATTTTCCCAATTGGAATGAGGCCCAATCAGTTACCATATAATGTTAATTATATGGATTCCATAAAACACATGTATACAATAGCAACGATAAACCATCAATCATCATCCAAAGTGCACAACACAACTGTATAAGCATCAAATATAAATAATCAACGCTTACACAGTCTGTCGACCAATCGATCGACATACAATGAATTAATTGGGATTAGTGTACGCCAAATATCATCCCAATACCCGTGTGGGGTTTCAAATCAACAAACACAGATTTTTATTTGTGCAGTTGGGCGATGTGTAAAATTTATCATCCCAATCAATATCAGTCAAATTAGTGTATATAAAAAAATCGGCCGATTTGTTTATAAATATTCATTTATTCACATTCACGTTAAAAATTATATTTTTAACGATAAAATATTTTTATCTATATAAATATTTTATTTCCTTTCAACACGTGAATATATTTCATTATCTATTTCACATCAATTTCACAAACAAATTTCACAACACATCAATCAAACAAACAAGCCATCCATGGTCTGTGGATGACGGGTGTCGGGTGCTGCTAAGCACCGTCTGCATCCTAGTATATATATATATAACTAGAAAAAGAAATTGAGAGTGAGAAGTTCTCACCAATAGCTATCCCAACTCCACGACACTTCATTTGTAGGAAATCCTCGTCGTTCTCACCTTTCGTCACTTTCGTTGCCCGTATTCACTACATATATAAAAATCACAATTTTACTTTACTATTCAACACATAAAAATCGAATTTTTACTTCGCTATTCAATATATAAAAATCGAATTTTTTTCTTCGCTATTCAATATATAAAAATCGAATTTTTACTTCGCTATTCAATATATAAAAATCGAATTTTTACTTCGCTATTCAATATATAAAAATCATATTTTTATTCTTCATACTATATAAAAGAATATTTTTATTACACGCCTTATATAAAAATAACATTTTTATATAATTAAAAACCCTTTCTTCCTTTGATTAAAAATCACTTCTTTTAAATTCTTTCATATAAAAATTATAACTTTCTTTTATATTCATACTGAAAATAAAATTCCATATTTCTAATATAGGTAATTAAAAAAAATGCAACAGCGTATTATAATTAAATATATAAGATAAAATAAACAAACAAACTTACTGTGTTCGTCAACAAAAAGGAGGGGATGTTCGCCTGAGCTGCGTCGAAGGCGCCAGGGCGGGCTGAGCAGTCGGAGGTCACTCCAGGGGTGCGTAGGCGGGTCTGATGGTGGAGGGGGGAGGGGTCGCCGACTGATTGGTGGTGGCATGGTGGTCACGGCGTCGGTTTTGGGGAAATGGGGCTAGGGCTTCGCGGGTTAGAAGGAGAAGGGGAGGAGAAGAGGAGAGGTAGCGGCGCAGTAGGGGGGCTCGGCACGCCACCTGGGGCCGCGATGGAGTGGCGGCGGCGGCGAATCGCCCCCTCCGTCGCCCCATTTTTTTTCTTTTTTTTTCTTATTTGATTTCGAATCAAACGAGAATGGGGGGGGCAGAGGATAAGGGGTAGGAGGAAGAGGTTATTATATTTTTTTATTAATTTTAAATTCAAAAAGTTGACTTTTTTATTCGACCTCTAAACGAGGCCCACCGCTTGTCGTCCATAGCGTTTCACCCCCATTCCGAACACAACAGGATATGTATCGTAAGCTGATTCGAACGTTTCGATCAGTTTCCGTTAAAATCAACATATAACTCTATATATTGAATTTGAACGCGCATTTCAATTTATCGGGGTCACATACTAGCTCTACAAATTGCAGAAAAATATTTTCTAGCTTCGTATTGACAATACGGTCCTAACAAAACTAGTTTCGTCGAATTCTGAGACCGTTAGAAAAATGGCCATTTTCCAGTCGATTAAAATCAACTAAAACTGGTCAAACGCGTTTTCCTTTGCCACACTCACATATTGATTCGAAAAATTATGAAAATTGGAATCTAGCAATAACTTGACATCACGGATCCAACAAAAGTAGTTTTGTCGAAATCCGAGATCGTTTGCAAAATTCCCATTTTTAAGGGCCTGAATTCCATAACGACTATTCAGAATTTTCAACTGGACGTATTTTTGATTACCGCTATGAAATTTTGATTTTTCGGATTCGTTGGAAAGATATTCTAAAATAGATCCTATTATTTTTGGTTTCACTAAAATCCGAATTGTTTTGCACCTGGTACATTCAATTGGAGTTTGAAATCGAATTATCGAACTACCACGCCATTTTCAATTCTATTTATAAATATATGTAATTATTAAATTCAAACGACGACGTATATAAAATATACGTTCGAATTATATTCAAAATAAATTTCCCGTCGATATTATTTAAAATAATCTATTTTAAATGTTCAAAATTCGCTAAAATTGCCAAAATAAAAATTTTAAACTGGTCCAGATTTTCGGGTTGTTATAGTCACGTACATTGATTTCTTCAACCGTACCAAGTGTGGAAGCGGAGAAGGAAACTTCTTTTAGCTGACACGTAATGTACTGTTGTAGACGTCAATTAGTGATTTCGATGGATCTGACAATGTGGCATTCGAAGTGAATCTGATGTGATGATAAGGCGTAACCTCTAGCCTCATCAATCGGTAAATGACAGAAATCGGGCAAGCAGCATGGCTATGTAGGTCGCACCTATTAGGGGGTATAATCACCTGATCTAGAAAGGTCACGTACATTGATTTCTTCAACCGTACCAAGAGTGGAAGCGGAGAAGGAAACTTCTTTTAGCTGACACGTAATGTATGGTTGTAGACGTCAAATTAGTGATTTTCGATGGATTTGACAATGTGGCATTCGAAGTGAATCTGTTGTGGTGATAAAGCGTAACCTCAAGCCTCATCAACCGGTAAATGACAGAAATCAGGCAGGCAGCATAGCTAAGTCGGTCGCTCCGAAGTAGGGTGTATAATCACCTGATCTAGAGTTTCATTTATTTCTAAAAATCTATTGTCGATACTGTCCCATTCGGGAAATGGTTGCTGATCCCAACCGTTGGTGATATACATTCGATACACTCAAGCGAAATGAGTGGTCGGTCATGTGTGGTTGAGTTGCAAGATGTTCTTGTTGAACTCGGTGTATTCTCCTCTAGAGATATACCAGCGGAAGGTGGTTCCATACCTTGTCATAGTTGGAAATCCATTACCCAATAAGTGCTTGCGGTTTTGATTGTATATTATATATGTGGAACGTGAGATGAAAGCGTTCCACTAGATTGTTATCTACTTGATTTAGACATTATTATAATATCAAAAGAGTTTTGATATAAAGATAAGTCAAGTGTTTGGATTCTCATAAGGGAAAAACCCGTTTCGTGTTATACGGCGTGGTCTTATGAGATATCATTTAGTTTCTGAAACTGTTTTAAATTGTTTACTCATACCAGTCCCATGACTGACCCGGAGTTTATTTTGTTTTGTTCTACCTAAACTCTTGGGTGCCTAAATTTGTATGGACAGTCAAGTAGTTCAGGATTTTACAGATCTATCTAAAGGAGCTTGAAGCAGGAGGCTTCAGCGTTAGTTATATAGAGTATGTTCCGCTATGTTGTAAGTGTTGTACTCTGATAAGTGTATGTTATACAGTTGAGATTTTGTATTTCAAAAGTTATAATATATTATATTTTGTTCCGTTGCGATGTGAGATTCTGTGTTGTTATTTCGGTTCTTCTTCTATCTTTTTCTTCTAAAAAAAAATGTTTTGTATTTTCGTGATATTTGGGTTGGACGTATGATGTATATAGTCAACTCTGATGTTACGGAAATTTGGGTCATTATAGTGGTATCAGAGCGAGGTTGAGCGAATACCTAGGCTTGTTGGAATGTGCTCATTAGAGATAGGATCAGTAGTATCCTAGAATGAGTTGAGTGTATATATATACGAGAGAGCGTATTTGTTATTTGATATAAAAACTGTTTTATATTGTGTTGACTAGTCTGTTGAGTGAATTATAAATTTTGGTCGAATCGTGGGATGCCACGATGTCGATAGGAGTTTATAAACACTTGAACAGAAGATTGGACACGATATTGTTTTTAAATGGTTGAGTTGATTGTTAGGATTATAATCGAATTAGATTATAAAGCAGAAATAGATATATAACCAATAGAATTTGTATATGAAATCAAATATACAAATGTGATAAATTGAAATTGAATTCCAACCAGAATTCAGAATTTAAAATCCTGGGAGTTTGGGAAAATATTTTTCTAAATGGATTTTGAAAGAAATATAGCACTGAACTCACTTCAATGGCTGGGAAATAATTCTGATGATGGTCGCAACATCATCAGTGTTCATTTTCGAGTTTCTAAGTGATGAATTGCTGCCTTAGAAAAGTTTTGATGGAAATTTGTTTGAAAGAAACAAGTTGTTTGAAAATTCAAATGTTTTGAATTTGAGATAGATATAAATATATGTTTATATTTATATTACTTCAAAGGAATTTTGAAATGGGAATTAGAATATATATTTTAAATAAAAGTGAAATGGGAATTGGAATATAGATTTCAAATAGAAGTGAAATAGAATTTGAATTCAAATGAGTTTGAATAAAGAAATTCAAATGGAATTTGAATATTGCAAATATAAAGGAAATTCAAATATAGAGTTTGAATAAAGAAATTCAAATGGAATTTGAATATTGTAAATATATAGGATTTGAATATTAGAAGTGAAATAGATCGGGAATATTATGTGAAATGGATTTGATATATATTAAAAATATATCAGAATGGAGTTGAATTTATTATAAACAAAGTTAAAACGTTTATATTATTAAATATAATTAAAACAAGCTCGTCGTAGCGCGACAGTTCGTAAATTGGCAATTCGAACTTCAATTTAGTATACAGAACTCAATTGTAGTCGGAATTCTTGGAAACAAGAATCGCCGGGACCGGTTGAATAATAGTTTTCTAATGAAAGAGAAAAATCTGGATTTCGTCGTACATGTTTTGAGTTATGTCAAAATCAAATTTTTATAAAAGCAGCGCCAGAACCATTATAAAACCATAACGGTTTAATTAAATAAATAAAAGGATTTTTAGGAAATAAAATCCGAATTGGCATTAGAAAAATCCAGACTAGAGATATAAAATAAATATGAACTCCAGTGAAGTAAGTGAAATGATTTTTAAGACGAAAAACATATTTTAAATGGTTAAATAGAATTAACTAAATTGGAGAATAATTAGTTAAAGGAAATTTGAATCGAAATTGGGTTTTTGGATAAGTGAAAGAGATTGAGAATTTATATCCGAAATCGAATATATAACTCAAGTTGAAAATATAATTAGATTAGTTTATAATTACGTTGACATATATTTGAACAAGGTATATTAAAACAAAAGGGTGAAATAGGCAAAACGGTTAATTAGCAACTAGTTAATGGGAATTTGAATGATTGAAATTAAATTTAACTTAAGTAAGTTAAATTGATCGAAATAAATAAATTGAGTAAAATCAATGTGAATGAAATATGAATTGGGTGTGAATAAAGGAAAAACCAAAAGAGTTAAAAAGGAAATATATTTGTAAAACAAATACAAGGGAAGTTATGTGCAAACAAATAGAAGGAGAAATATAAAAAAACATTTACAAATAGGATTTAAAAGGAAATATTTGTAAAACATTTACAAATAGATTAAATGGAAATATTTATTTATAGTAAATAAATAGAATGTTATAGATGAGATATTTATTTGTTACATAAATAGAATTTAATCAAAGGAATATTTAGAAGATGAGTAGAGAATGGAAATCTGTTTTTAACAGATAAATAGAAAAGATTTATTTATAAATAACAGTTTATAAATTAAATTAATTATTTATCATTTGATAAATGGAATATATAAGTCTGAACTTATATAGAGAAGAGATATTGGGTTTTAACACTGATAGTTTTAAATAGAAGGGGTACACAACACTTGTATAAGTGAAGTAACGTTATTAAAGAGAACATTTATAAAGTGAAGAACCGTTACTAAAAGTAAATCTTTATAAATGAATAAACATTATCCAAAAGGAGTTATTCGAATAGGAGAAGTCGATTAGAGTTAGAAATAATCGATTAGAGTTAGAGTAAATCGATTAGAGTAAGAATTAACCGCTTAGAGTTAATCAGTTAGGGTTAATCCGTAGAGTTAATTGAATATTAGTTATTCAAATAGAAATTTTCAAATATTTGTTATTCAAATTAAGAGTTAACCAGATAGAGTTAATTGAACATAGTTAATCGAATTAGGATTTAACTGAATGTTAGTTATTCAATTAAAGTTGATCGAATATAGTTATTGAGATAGAGTTAGTCAAGCAAAGTACTCAGGATAAGTTTCCATTTCGTACGACTGCTAGCGTAATTCGCAGGGCTGCAGATAGCCTAGGGCGGTCGGATGTTTCCTGAGGGAATCAGGCGTAACCATTGTGATCGCTGCGATCTAGAGTCAAGCGAATGGAGTTAAATCGAATATTACTTATTCGAATAAAATTAAAGGAGTTAATCGAATATAGTTTATTCGAATAAAGTTAAAAGAGTTATCGAATAAGGATTTATTCGAAAGAGAGTTACGTATGGAAGTTTGAAATGTTGAGTTTCAACATAAATGGAGTTTGAAAAGTAATAGGTTGTTAGCACTTTTCCTATCTTAGCAATTTCGAGGACGAAATTATTTTAAGTGGGGAAGAATGTAATGACCCGGATATTTCGTCGGTTAAATTTGAATATTTAATACGGTTTTAAATATTAATTTGATAAATTAAATGAATATTTATATTAAATTATCAGTTTAATAATCAATTTCGATTTAATATCGAATATATTAAATCATCGTAATGCGAAAATATAATTCAGTTCGAGATTTACAGTTCAGACTTCTGTTTGGATTCGAATAATAATATTAATTTATTATCGCAGAATGTATTGTTTTAACATTTGATTTATATCAATTTAAATAAATATCTTCCACAGACAATCGAATTGGACTTCGTGACCTATCCCAGTGTGTCCGGAATGGTGGTATTACCCTAGAATTGACAGTTGTTGGGTTCAGAAAGGAGTTCGCAGTCAAGGGGATTTTAAATTAAAGGACACCGTTTCAATTATAATATAAAATAAAATATCTGGTTGGGTGGTTAAAAAACAAAACAACAAGGCAAATTAAAAAGGGACGGTGGCCTTCTCTCCTCCTCAAAAGTTCGGCGTTGCTGTTGGATTTCAGAACCGCAAGAGCAGATTTAAAACGTGGCCTTCTTTTCTTCCACCACTTTCCTTTATAAAATCACGATGAACCCTGCTCTCATTCCTTTTGTTTTCGTTCTTTGGCAAAGTAAAAACAAAAGCTTCTGTTCAATTAAAAATAGGTGAGATAGAATCCTCAAAACAAATCGATTTGCTTCCCATCTAGAAATCGATTCATTTCGTATTCAAATCAAGGGGACTTCAGACATCACGGTGGTTTGTGGGGCTCGACAGTCCGAGCGCAACCTAGGGTTGAGGCGTTAGTTGTCGAGTTGGTGCTATCTGGGAGCGCTGTCAGGATTGAGGGTGACGAGTTCGATTTCTTGGTGTTTGAGGAAGGTTCGCGAATTCATCGCGGTAGGTGGTTATTGGGTGTCGCAAGTCTCGGTTAGGATGCGAGTTTTCCTAGAGCAGTGGAAGGGTAAAGTTCGACGTTGATAGGGGTAGATGGAAGGTGAGTCACTACTGGTTGTGGGAAGGCTGACGTTGGTGGGTGATAAGCTGAAGTGGAGTTTTTGAACTGTATTGTTTGGTCTGGAGTTCAGAAAATTGTATGAAGGAGGAAACGAGGTCTTTAATGAAAGGGGGAGGGTGTATTCGTTCATTTGAAATACTGGGCAGCGTAGTAAACAGTTGGAAGAGACATATGGAGAAATCACTGTGAAATCAATATAATTGGCTTCAATGAATATTCGACAAATAAATTCCTGGTGAGTAAATCTCACTCACCTTTTATTCAGAATTATTTTTATCAGTTAAAATAATTGTCTGTTGATTTGTTTGGTTGCGTTAAAATATTACTGTGGCATGTTTAAATATATATATATATATATATATATATATATATTTGTATAGGCTTGATATTATATATATATATATATATTGGTTTGGTGATTGGTTGAATTCCCGTAGTATCATTAGCGGATGCCCGCGGTTTCATTAGCGGATGATTACCCTATACGCCCCACGTTATGATAGTGGATGACCTTCATACCGCGATATCCTGCCTCGAAGCAGGATGGGTATTACTATGTTGACTAACGTCTGTGGATGCAGGAAAACAGGTTGGAGGAATCCAACTAGATTCCTCAAAAATATATTATCTGTTGTTGTTTGTTTGATTTCATATATATTCATATATGATGTATTAAAAATCAAATGATTGAAAATTGGTTGATTTGATTGTTTAAATTATCACTGGGGCTTGGAATATTGATTTATAAAAATACCCTGAAAGGGTATTTGAGATTTAAAAAGGGAATTCTATTTTTATAAATCGAATTTGAATTTTTAATGACCTATAGAAAATATTAATTTGTTTTGAAGATATATAAAACGAGTATTGAATTTATAACTTTGTTTATAAATGAAAATGTGGGATTTGAATTGAATTTATAAACTTTGTTTATAAATGAAAATGTGGGATTTGAATTGAATTTATAAACTTTGTTTATAAATGAAAATGTGTGATTTGAATTGAATTTATAAACTTTGTTTATAAATATATAATGGGGGATTTTAAAGTGAAGTTATAAACGTTGTTTATAAATAAGGCATAGAATTGAAATAGGATTTGAATATAGAAATTCAAATGGGATTTATAATATAGATTTGAATAAGAGAATTCAAATGGGATTTATAATATAGAATTTGAATATAGAAATTCAATTGGGATTTATAATATAGAATTTGAATAATAGAAGTGATATAAAATTTGAATAGGAATTAAATAGAATTAACTAAGTCAAAGAGGGATTAGTTAATCGAGTTTTGAATTTGAAGTTGAACTTTGAAAGGTGAATTGATTGGTAAATATATATTCGAAATCGAATATAGAACTTAGAATTGAAATTGGAATTTCAATTAGTAAATAAGCAGGTTAAAATTTATTTGAAACAGGTTATGTGAAATAGACTAAAGAGTTAAGTAACAAATTTAATTACACAAATTGAGTTAAAAACGATTGGTATAGTTAAAATAGATTGGGCAGGTATAGATACAGGAGACAGGTTTGGAATAAAGTGTTAGAAGGTATATAAATAGAGTGCCCGACAAAAAGGTACGTATTTAATTCATATATGAGATTTTATTCGCCGTATCGGCTAGCCGCTTGGCTTTTCTTTTTCTTTTTGGATTGGTAAGGGCCATGGGAGGCTATTAGAAATATCCCGAAGCTCCCGGTACAAAGGAGGTTATGGCGAGTTTTTCCGGGAATTTAAGGAGTTAGAATATTTTTAAGATAATTTGATAATTAGAAATCAACGTATCAATATATATAGAAGTCGATAAGGAAATAAATTTTAAAAATAGAATGGTATAATCAAAAAGGAAGTATAAGAATAAAATCTAGTAAGAATAGAAAGAGAAGGTGTATATGTGTTTAAAAGTGAAGAATTAGTTGTATGGTATTGATTATTCGAGTAAGTAGTCTTATCTGTTTTGACGTTATAAATGTTATTCAGTCAAGGTCTGAGAGGTAGTTATACCCCAACTCGATTGATTTCATTATTAACAAATAAATAGTAAGATTTCAGGCTTGAAGATCAATATTGGATAAGAGTTAGTTGAATATAGTATTTGGGTTGTCGTAATGATGTTTTACACAACATCCGTTTTAACCCAAATAAGTGGAAGTTTGGAAATATGATTATAAATATTTCCTAAGTCTAAAAATGAATGGTCGGGAAAGAGATAAGTAATTGGAATATTTTCCAATTATAAATAGAAGATATTTTCTAAGTACAGAAAATAAAAGGAGGCGATATATGAAAATATTTGGTTAACAAATATTGATAAAGAAATAGAGAAGAGATTTAATTAATGGAATATTAATTAAAGGCTCAGTGATTGTTGATATGTTGAATGAACACTTGTTTTCTTCGATAGTTAAATCATCGACTATCGAAACACTTGTTTTTATTCGATAGTTAAATCACAGACTATCGAAGTTTTGGCCATCGTTGTCAATATGGAGAGACCAGTTGGATTATTATCAGAAGAACCACTCCGTATTGGCAGTAGCATTGTGAATCAGATTATACAAAGATAATCGAAGACGGAGTAAAGTGCAAGGACTTTTTCTATTAATAGAAATTGTACCTTCAGTTCATCCTGTTCCTGGGTGACTTGTATGGATGGATGTCTAACAAAGTATTTCCAGAAAGGTCACGTACATTGCTTTCTTCAACCGTACCAAGAGTGGAAGCGGAGAAGGAAACTTCTTTTAGCTGACACGTAATGTACTGTTGTAGACGTCAATTAGTGATTTCGATGGATCTTACAATGTGGCATTCGAAGTGAATCTGATGTGATGATAAGGCGTAACCTCAAGCCTCATCAATCGGTAAATGACAGAAATCGGGCAAGCAGCATGGCTATGTAGGTCGCACCTATTAGGGTGTATAATCACCTGATCTAGAGTTTCATTTACTTCTAAAAATCTATTGTCGATGTTGTCCCATTCGGGAAACGGTTGCTGATCCCAACCGTTGGTGATATACATTCGATACACTCAAGCGAAATGAGTGGTCGGTCATGTGTGGCTGAGTTGCAAGATGTTCTTGTTGAACTCAGTGTATTCTCCTCTAGAGATATACCAGCGGAAGGTGGTTCCATACCTTGTCATAGTTGGAAATCCATTACCCAATAAGTGCTTGCGGTTTTGATTGTATATTATATATGTGGAACGTGAGATGAAAGCGTTCCACTAGATTGTTATCTACTTGATTTAGACATTATTATAATATCAAAAGAGTTTTGATATAAAGATAAGTCAAGTGTTTGGATTCTCATAAGGGAAAAACCCGTTCCGTGTTATACGGCGTGGTCTTATGAGATATCATTTAGTTTCTGAAACTGTTTTAAATTGTTTACTCATACCAGTCCCATGACTGACCCGGAGTTTATTTTGTTTTGTTCTACCTAAACTCTTGGGTGCCTAAATTTGTATGGACAGTCAAGTAGTTCAGGATTTTACAGATCTATCTAAAGGAGCTTGAAGCAGGAGGCTTCAGCGTTAGTTATATAGAGTTTGTTCCGCTATGTTGTAAGTGTTATACTCTGATAAGTGTATGTTATACAGTTGAGATTTTGTATTTCAAAAGTTATAATATATTATATTTTGTTCCGTTGCGATGTGAGATTCTGTGTTGTTATTTCGGTTCTTCTTCTATCTTTTTCTTCTAAAAAAAAATGTTTTGTATTTTCGTGATATTTGGGTTGGACGTATGATGTATATAGTCAACTCTGATGTTACAGAAATTTGGGTCATTACACAAAATATACGACCGCCCCTAGCAGGGGGCACAAAATACAAGACCTCCCCTAACGGGGGTACCAAATATAAGACCTCCCCAAGCGAGGGCACTAAATCCCAAGACCTCCCCAAGCAGGGGCACTAAATCCTAAGACCTCCCCAAGTGGGGGCACTAAACCCAAAGTCCTCCCCTAGCGGGGCCATTAAACCCAAAGGCCTCCCCGAGTGAAGGCATAAAATTCAAATTTAAATCACTGAATTCGAATAATATGCTATAGCAGGCCTAAAGATGAACAGTCAGCAAATTCTTTTTCCCGTGGCAAATTTGCGGCAAATTTGGGAAAGCCAAAATAAGTGCACACTTGATTAAAAACATATTGGGTTAGCACAGAATGGCATTTTTTTGATAAATCGTCAAGAGAACGAGGAATAACTAAAGATTGATTCGTTTACAATCCAAAAGACGCAGTCGCTCTAACCTCAGAAACTCAAGTCGAAGTTCCAATTTGAACAAGTACACGTTTCATAAAACGTAAACCGTCGTACAAGATCATATAAGTCATTAAAAGAGTGAGGCTTGAAATCTGTATTCAATATACATATCGATTAGCAGAACTTAAGTACCATTGTGAATACGGATTAGAGTATCGTATTTATGCAGATAATGTTTGACGAATTATAAACAGTTAAACAAATTAGTTCTGTGTAGGAACGTTATTCAATCTCAGTCATAAAACTCAATATAATTCATTTTTAGTGATTAACTAATCTGTTATCGATGTGGACGGTCGATAGCAAAGTATTAGTCCAAAAATTTACAATTGCTTGTTTTGATTACAGAACATGTGACTTGAATCATACAATTCAATTAACAAATTCTGTGCTTGGGTCAATCGGAATCAATGGGTCGAGTATGCATGCCCAATAGCGTAGGTCATTCAAACAACCCAAGAACTCAAGCCGTCTAATGACCCAAATTCCCAGGAAGGTCATAAGAACGACATGAGAGTTCAGAGTGTCCAATGACCTGGATTCCCAAGTCGTTAAAATGACCTAAAAGTCAATGCATTCACCGACCTGACCTAAAGCGCCATATCATCTCACAGAGTATCAAAGCATGATTCGCCATAGCGAACAAAAAGCTACGATCGAATCTCAACGCACAACAAATTTCAATTCGAAGCATTCAAGTCTGAGATACAAATAGCAAGTGCTTAGCTACACGAAGATATAAACGATCCGGACTTGAGTTATTTCACAAATTTGCCGATTCCAATCCTAAAATACAAGTATCAAATGCTCGGCAACATTAAAATGCCAGTATCATTGAAGTTTGAAGCTCATGCTTTCTTTGATAACACGAGCTCCGAAGGGAAACTGTTAACTCCATTATTGACGTGTTTTGAAGTTAGTATGCATGGTGCAAAAGATTGATACTTCGATATGGTCAAGGTTAACATGGATCAACATTTATACAAGAGAATGGACATGTAGCACGCGCATGGTTTAAATCTGGACAGCGAATCTAATTCGAATTGCTTGCGTGGTAGGCAAAGTATAAAGGATGGACCGTTTATATATATAATAAAGGCCACGTGCTATTAGTAAATTTGTTCATACAACATGGTGGAATATCGTTCAGCGCGACGTAGTTCAAGCCGTTAACGCGGCATCGAACCAAGTCGTGACTCATGTAACTTTCACGTCCGCGTGTCGTTCACACGAATTAAGAAACCATATCATGTAATTTAAGTCGATAAAACCATGTTGTTGAATATATTCATGTCGCAAGTCGTGTTGCGTCTTTGATCATGTCGTAACATTAACCATATCAGGTTGTTTATCATGACTTGGAGTCATGTCGCTCCCAGGCTTCCATCAGATCATTCCTTCACAATTGAAGCAGACTGTTTAAACGCACTCAAACCAATACGCTGAAACCATGTATGTCGTTGGAACACGTGGCAACTGCAAGAAATATGCCTGGACCATATACAAACAAGTGCATGGACCATTATTGTGGAGAACCGCATGAATCATGCATTACCAAATATGGAAGCCGCATGGCAAGTATGGGAATAGCCGTACACATATAGCTTGGTTCGTATGTCAAATGAGTCCATGCAAACATTCATGTCGATTGTTAAATAATGGTGTGCCAGCATATTAATCAACATATGTGAGATATGAACGCTCAAGTCGTTATGACCATACGAAGACAAGAGACGCCTGGCACCCTTTTTGGGTCGTTCACTATATACTGAATGTTGTCAGGTCGTTGATAGCTCATTCAAGTCGCAAGTCGTTTTAGCATAAGATAGGTACAGATAAATACATATGAGAAGGCCACGTGGCACATATGATCCATTTGGATATAAAGACAAGGCAGTAAGGCGGCCAAGCATGTTGGAATGGATAAGATAATTAAAGAAAGGCCACATGACAAAGTGGGATAGACCGTGAGAAGCATGTCGTATGTCACTAAGTTCAGTCATGTCGCACATTCTGATCCATGCCGTAAATACATCCTCATTTACGCCGCAAGTCATATGTCTGAGAGTAGGTCGGTTTGGATGTCACACGTGTTCCATTTAAACTGATGACAGCATATAAGAAGCGGGTGTGTGTATCCATGCAGATGAGACTCTCACATCATATGTAAATACATTACACAACAAGGGGACACGTGGATCATTTTGGGATCATGAAAGTGTTCAAATCCTTTTGTTCATTCATGCCGCAGGCAATTCATGTCGAGAGTAATTCATGCGACATAACCATATTGTATGTTACCAAGCCCAAGTTATGTCGTGCACACACTTATTTACGACTTTATCACTCCTCACCAACCACTCCTATAAATACCCCCATATTCCACACATGAAAGGGGACAGATTCTTCTACCCCGAAGGGTTGTTAAAATCATTTCTCCACCACTCTAAACTTATCCAACCTCCATTAATAGCTTCTCAAGCTCAATCTAACTTTCTCCAATGGCAAATTGATCAAGTCTTCCCCAAACTTTGATAGAGATATCTCAAGTTCAATTCAAGCTACTCTAATCTCCATTAATTCTCTGTCAAGCCTAGATTCAACACAAAATCATCATGGAACTAATGAAGATCATTTAAATGTTCAAGTGATTGAAGATCCACACAACAACGATCACAAATCAAGAGATCTCGCCGATTCCTTTATGAATTCAAGAGCAAAAAAGAGAGATATAAAAGAAGATCCTTATAAGAGTGTGAAATGAGTGAAAGAAGTAAAATGAATCAAATCATATACTTTGTAAATTCAAAAGTGATAATGAAAATTGCTACTAGTGGACGTAGGCCGATATGACGCCGAATCACTTTAAATTCCCGTGTTTTTACTTGCTTTTATATTTTGTGGCTCCATATTTTTCCTACCTTTTGGTGAAGTGTTACTTAAACACCTTTGGAGTGTTGTGATCAATTTTTGATTTCAGCAGTTAACATGTTAAATTAAGATGCCATTAGCTATTTAGAATACTAAAGGGGGTTTCTGAATAGCTATTAACAAGTATTATCCTCATAACAATTTAAATTTTCGATTTAAAACTAGTGTAAATAATACTAGAATTTTCTATTGATATAAATTAACTATAAAATTCATAAACAGGTGCATTATCATATAAATTCATCTTAAACCATATAAAACCTATTTTATCAGTATTTTCAAACCAAAATAAATCTAAACCAAATTTGTTAATTATACTGTTATTTTGATTTAACGAAACTAATTGACAAGCTTATTGATTTATTCACTGTTTTGTGATTCAATTCCAATATATTTTCTTGATATATTTAACCCTTATATTACTTATTTAAACTACTAGTTATTCAAATATAAAAATCCAATATTTAATAAATTTTTAGTCCAACTAAACTTATCCATTTTATAATCCTTTTAAATATCTTTAATATCCATATTTTAGAGTGAGCAAAAATATGGGCCATTGCAATCTCTCTCACTTAAAAGAATTTCGCCCTCGAAATTGGAATGAAGAAAAGAACATAATGCTGAAACAATACTCATGCATCTATAGCAAAAAGTGTCATATCATATCACACCCTAGTATATCATAGACAGAACATCATACTGTAATCATAGACAGAACATATACCTTAATGTAGAGTGCCACTTAAGAAATAAACTATGTATATGCACCTAACCTACCATTCTAAGTTTGTGCTACGTACTTGAGGTGGTCTATACAATATCAAAATAGTGTCGTGCCACAAAACATATACCTAGTGCCTACCCTACACCAAAGCGATAACTAACCATATATAGAATATCAACATAGACTGAAGCAACAACTGGCTTCCTAATTCTCCTTGGAGTCATGAACTGAAGGTCCTGAAAGATCTATATCCTTCGGTTCTTGGGTTGCCTCACCCAGACCACATCCTGGTGCCAGGTACTCCTCAACTTAAAAATCATCTGGATCCTTATCCATAATCTCCTCCTCCTCGTCATCAAGCCTATAATCAACTGGAATCTCGGGGTCCTCCTCATTAAGCTCATCTCGGCATTGTGGCTAGCCTCGTCCATCTCTGGATCCATATTCGGCTCATCCTCCTCATCAGTCTTTGGCCCGAGATCCCACACTGGTGGGTCCTCCAGCACTATAGGTTGTGCAAAATCTCCTAATACAATATCCAACTCCCGCTTCATCTGATGCTTATCCCATACCAGTTCAACTAACTCTGGCTATGGTAACTAAGGCAATGCCCAATCGAGCTCCACATGAATACCCTCTTGAACAACATCTGGAATAAAGTCAGGGATGATCTCCATCATCCATGGTTGCTGAATGTTCGCCACAGGTGGTGCTGCTGGAGCTGGATCACATATAATGACGTGACCATCTGAATCAAACTCAAGACCCTCGTCGTATGCCAACATCTAATCATTGTAAGCACCTGAATCCTCGGGCTCTATGGAATCTGACTCCACTGGGACATGCTCTGGATCTAAATCTGAATCTAAAGCCTCTAATGGTCTAAAGGCTGAGCTGGCATCTGAGAGGCACTCATCACTGTTGCTATGATCTATCGTATCTGAATAACTATCCGAGTGATCCATACTGGGAATCTGACAAACTATCATCCGAGCTTTCAGAAAAACTACTGGATGCAGAAAGCTCTCTGAATCATGCCAAGTACTGTAGCATTGAAAGCTTCTTACCCTCTATAATTTAAATAAAGTGCTTTTAATTAGAAAATAATTTTAGACTAACCTTTTAAACCTATACATTTCCTAAAACCTTTTAGTTAAAACGAAAAAGGGGTTTCATGGTTAAATCTATTAACTTTATTTAATCCTTCGTAAAGTTTTACTAAGTTTACCTTACTTAGTTTTTACATCTATGATCACTTTACCTTTTGATTCCTAAATGTATAGCCGAATATTTTAATTTCCTTATACCTCATAGCTAGACTTATCAAAGTATATACTAATACTTTTCTTAATTAGTTAGACTAATTACCACCCCACAACAACAATCAATTTATTGATTGTCTCTTCAAATTTAGATGTTATCAGAATACATACTGCTTATATACCCTTTTTTTCTTTTTTACATTCAAAATACTTTTTCAAAACCAAAATCTTTTGTATAAAAAAAATTATAAATATGTTTCTCATATATAATACTCTCAACACACTTTAGGGCACTACTAACCCTATCTCTAATGAGCTACTCATCCTAGGATACTACTGATCCTATATCTGACGAGTCTTACTCCACAGAGCCAAAGTATATCGCTAAACCAAAGCTTTGATACCACTTGTGATGACCCGTGGACCCGCACTATAATAACACGCTCGGAGTGAACCTAAATTTCGACCCAGAAAAGGTCCATCGAAACTTAGAGCCACTCTACACGGATCATTAGTTCCTATAAGGAATTACATTTGCATAGAATAAAAGAGAACATAACGTTATGGAATCTCATACAGCGGAACGAAAAACTATAATACCAAAATAAGATGAACCATTAAATAAAACCCATAGATTTAGATACAAAATGTCAAATATAGTTATTCAAACTGGTACGCCAACATTGTTAATAATCTAGGGTTTCCATAAGCAAAGCAGCAATAATAACTAATAATAGCATAATATCCCCATTGCCTTCTTCAGGCTCCATCATCGTTTGGTCCATTGAGTTGCTATCCCACCTACTGACCTGTTAGATATGTTAAGGAGAGGGATCATAATATAAAGTCTGGTGCGGCTGAAAATGATATTTGCTTAAAGACCATACCCTAGATTTGGTAGGTTATATATATCAAGGTATGTCTACAAAACACACAAGCACACACATACAAGAAATATTCTAACCAATGAGGTGGATATCTAAATCAATCACTTAGGACCTCTATTGATGCATTTAGGTTGAAGACCCAACGAGGTGGACATTCTCGATCACTTGAGGCACATTCTAACATGTTTATTAAAGGTGGATTCTTATGATCTCTTATGACCCTAAGGAAAACTCTAGCCACTTAAGACCCCTTCCTAGCAGTCAACGTTCTTATATATATTCTCACAAGTAATATGCGAAGTAGTATCTCGCTGCTTAGTACCGGTTTAGGGTAGGCCCATACAGAACCCTTTAAGACCCCTCCGTTGGGCGCTTCATGTTACTACTTAACTGATATTACAGTAAAACACCTATGTCTCTTAAGACTTCCCTTAGACAGTTGGTGAAATAGATAACATGCTACATCCCATGTATACCAATATGTCCCTAGGTTGTCCCTCACAAACCCCTAGAGGAAGTGGACATTCCGGTAAACTACCCTACTCCGTTATTGCCATGACTAAACCACTTTAGAGAAGGAGGACTCATAGACCTATTTTGAATCTAATAAGGGAGGGTCCCATGACTTTGGTCCACATCCAAGGAATAAACCTTCGTAATGGTCCTAGTCCTAGCCACTTAAGACCCAGACTAGATAAGAAGAGAGTCAGCCACTTAAGACCTTCTCGAGGCGTAGTAAACCTACATATTTACACACATAATAGGTTTATATACACACTAGACCTCTCACATTAAACCGTTTACCTGTAGATGTTGGATATGTCGGGCAGTTCCAGAAAGACTTCTACTACAAGTGGGCTTAACCTCGTGTCATAGTGTACTAATTTAAATGGCCCATGGCACCCAGACTTCTCACATTAGCCAGGTACACCTGTGGTCGCTAGAATTTCCAGTCGGTCCCAAATTGATTACATTAATTACGCTATATAACTATTTAATATGTATAATAAATGCTAATTTTCGTATAAACGTGGAAACGTTATAACGGTGTAAATTGTCAATTTGGTTAACATTCAAGGCATACAAGTCAATTTCCACATCAGACCGCTAAATACATGGCATAATGGCATAATTGATGATACAGTAATGGGAAAATATAACATAGTTATCAAAACTTGCATCCTAGGCTTGTTAGGACAATTCAGGTAATTAATCAAGAATAAGGTGCAAATTTCATACAACATATATACATAAATATAGACATACATATACATAGACCTTTGTTTAATCTAATTTACCCTTTTCTATGTTATACATAAAAATGTTGATATTTGATTTATTTCAAATCTGAATACGTTCAATTTATCCATTTAGAATGGAAATTCAAACCTATTCAAATAATAAAACTAAATCAAATCCGAACCTTTTTACATCACAAACACTTTTAAATAAGTAGGATGAATCAAATCAAATAAAAGTAAATCACCCAAAATGTTCTTCATCCATAACCCAAACAAAGTCACAAACCCAACATCCATTGACATAAGAAACATATAAAAATAGGAGATTTGGGGGTTTTACGGTTTGATATTATCATTAATCCAAATCTCCCTAGGAATACTAATTCATATAAAATCTACAAAATATAGAATATGCGTAAATAATAATTATTTCCACTCACTGTGATTTGACTGTATGGAAATGATGATGTTTGCCTGTTAGATCTAAAACTCTTCAAGAACGAACACGAATGCGAACTCCAATCCCTTAGAAATATATATATATATATATATATAAGAATTAAACAATTAGGATCATTACATATAAAAATCTTATGATTCCAAATTCAGATCCTATTCAAATCTATAAGAAAAGAGAATAGAAAAGAAAAATATATTTTAAGAGAGAAAGAAGAAAACCTACAATATATTTCTCTAGAATCAATGGCAGAGTGGAGGCAAGGAAGGAGAAGGAGGCTAGGTTTAGGCCTGAGGTATAGGGAGTTATTTATAAGTGTGTGTGTGTGAATAATAGCCATAGGATTATTTAGATTAAACGTTAGTTGTTTAAATTTATAAACTAACACCAAAACCTGACTAAAACCAGGTCTCACTGGGCACTGGATGCGCTCGGCGGTCGACCGTTCCCCTAGAAAGGCAGTCGACACCCATACTAGAGGGCGGTCGACCTCCTAGTCGTAGATTTGCCCACTGAAAGTAGACGAGGGCTTATTTTTTTATTATATTACGTTATTTATTTTGTTTATTTCTTGCCTTATAAACGTTATTCTTGTCCCCTGCTGTATACTTACATATACACACAAATTCAAATTGGATAGAATATTCCAATCACTTATTCATTGGTTATATATTATTCCATATATTTATATTATAATTTGAATTTCAACACCGTTACATATATATTTAACGTACAACTTCTTTTAAGTGTAATTCTTTCGTACTAGCTCGGAATCTGACATATTATATATGAAAATTGATCAGAATTTCGCCAAAAATATAACTAAAATATTTTTGTGGCCAAATTCCTGATGCTGCAAAATTCCATTTTTCAGCCCATTAATATATTACCTTATTGTTAATTTTATTATTTATTATGTTAGTTTGCTTTAGGTATATTTTTACGGGGTGTTACTCTCACCCTTTGAACCGACCACAAACAACACAAGTCCAATCCAAAAAGTTAGCATTCTCGAAATTTCATGCGATAAACTGAATTTCCAATCTTTGATAGTCGATATTTAACACATCCTCGGTGTCCATGTACCACAAAACAAAATATTGCAAACTCAATCCATCGGGGTTTATCAGAGAAAACACAACGGAACATAAAAAGAGACAAGAACAGAATCTCACAGTGGAATAGAACAAAATATAATAGATAGTAGAATACGTCCGGCCTTCTGACGAAGAACGCCAGCTCTTCTGGAATCGTCTGTGAATTCCTCGAATCCTACTTAAAACTGAAATACACTCGAATCTGACCTGAGTGCCAAAACACTCGTGTTAGGCTTGGGTTAACCAGCTTGAGAACTAGATAACAAACCATACATTTATCAAACAATCATAAAATGGGTTTCAAAACTTTGTGCATGCTTTTTGGAAAATGAAGCTACTATAAGACCCGCATCCCATCATACAATGCAAGCGCGCACCATTAGGAGCAAGTTTTACCTTATGATTGCCAAATATGCTTGGTATGCGAAAATCATTGGATATTATCATTAATGTCTAATGTGGACATCACTTTTGAAAGTAAATGTATAAATCTTAGTAGACGGAGGTACGATATACTACCTATACTTACATAAATTCTAACTAAAACTGTAAAGGTTCATTTGGGAGGTTGGATTCCAATAATGACCAAGGAAAAGGATCTTCCTTAACCGAGTCGGGTACACCTCTAGTGGAATGTCCTAGGAACAAACAGATGATCCCTTTTTCCATAGCAGCAAAGTCGGTCCACCTATACCTGGTGTAGTTTGGGTTTCTCCTGAACATAACGTCTCTCGGTCGTAACCGACCATTATCCGAGGTACCTCGATCCATCTCCATATAAGTAAATTACCCGAGCTCCATACCTTAGTATCACTTTCTCAACTAGAAGAAATGTTCGTCCTTAACCCTATATCACTTCATCCTGTTTCGGCTCATTTCCAGGTTGTTAGGCCTTGAAGTCACGTTTCAGAAAGCTCTTCTTTTCAACAAAAGCTTTGATCTATGTGCCAACAGCACTTAGCAGCCCACACTATCAATTCGCAACATATAATTGGTATCTATTAATATATAACCCTCTGAGTACACATGTCCCAGAGAAGTATAATGTCGAACATATATCCAATACAAGTTCGTTCTGGGTTTTGAACGAAACCGAAGGCACTTTATTCCAAACCCCTCCTAGGTGTGAAAGCCCTTGCAGTCCGAATCACTCCAAGTACGGTCAGATCGCTGCTACTTAAATCTTTTAATGGGTGGTTGCTTGAGACATCAACGAGCAATCCATACGATGTGAAGATCTCCGATCTTCAATCATAGTCATCGCCATTTTCAATTTCTCTTATTACGTCGTATAATTATTCACAATGGGTTGAAACCCGGTCTTTCCGAATAACTAGAGCATATTTAAAATCAATAGATATATATATAGGGTATCATGAGTCTCATTCCACTTTGGATTATTCTTTTACTCAAATAATTCTTTATATTGGGTATACTCATTTAAATCTTACCAAAGATTTACATCCTTTAAACACTTGTTCAAATCTTTCCTTGGAAATCATTTCAAATGATTATAAAATCTCATTTCACAAATTATACTCAAACCAAGGTTTCTACGCTTTGTCGAGATTATTCAACCTCATGAAAATGTAATTTATCAAATCATTATCCCATTCCCATCCTATCCATCTCATGCAAAAAAACTGGCAGTACTCCATATCTAATTTCCCTCGTATTTTAATAAGTTTAATTGGCTTTATTAATTCCATTCATTTATTCTGAATCTGGTTAAAGATTTCATTTACCTTTAGGGAAAACATATTCACCCAAACCCAACCCATTCATTGATCGTTGATTAGGGTAAATTACTTTATCTTTCCTTTATTATATCTCTAGCCCAAAATCGTACTTACAATTTCTTAATCTTATCATTACGCGAAAAACACGCTCATCTTCTTTTAAGCGATCCTTAAACTTTGTTCCCATTTTCGTTTGCTAGGGGAAACTCTTTCATTAAATCTTCATAGTCAAATTAAATAAGGATTTCACTTCAACTTAACTTGAGAAACCATCTTCTCCTTTAAATGGGTTAAAGAACAAATGTTATTTTAGACATTGTTCATGATAAACCCGAAATCATTCCTTCTTTCTCAATGGAATCTTCACGGAAATCAATATCAACATCATATAAATTATTTTATCGGACTAACACTCCAAGCGGAATAACGACATAGACTTTTAAATTCCTTAAATTGTAAAAGTCTTCATCCACGACGACTTATCTCAATTATAACCAAACTGATTCCATTGAATTCCAATTTACTTCATTAATTGGAAAAACTTAAGCTTGGTTTCATACCTTTCAAATCCCTAAAGCATCTTAACATCCCCATTATAATCCTTTGGATTAGTTTCCAAAGCATTAGGGGTATCATTGGTTATATTAAAATCTTTTTATTTCAAAAATGTTCCAAAAACCGATTCCCAAAAGTAGCTAGTTTTCACAAAATAGCTTTATATCATTTAAAACTTGATATATTCAATCTAAATCGCTTTTAAATCATTTATTATGATTTATCATAATTTATTCCTATTTTGTTATAATTTAAAAATAGCTCATTTCATAAAAATACAATTTCGGGTCCTAAACTGCACTAACGCGATTTTTTTTTTCAAATTTGCTTTGAGCTTAATTTAAAATCTAACCATTGGATCCTAAAACTTTCTTTTGCATTTGAAAACTCTTTTCATTTCAAACCAAATTTTTTTCGTTTTGGGAAAATCTGTTGGTTGGATATCCCGGTATGTAATTTTAAGTTAATGGTCGAAATTCACGAAATACCGTTGTGCGACTAGTCCTATTCAGACCAAAATTCGACTTATATTTAAAATTGAGTCGAATTGCCTTTGAAATAATTTATTAGTTATATAAAAAACATATAATTACCTTTGGAAACTATACGTCCAATATTTAACTTTAAATTCTAATATTCTATTATTTGAATATTATTTTAATCAATAAAATAATAATATTTTTCAAATTTTATCTTTTGAAACCCAAACTTTGCTGAAGTTAATTTAAATAATATATAAGACTAACGGAACAGTAAACTCGATATGTGGACTTCGTTTTGATAGTGAACCAAACTTCACTTTCCTATTTAGTTGACATCGATTTATTTTCGATTTTAAAACTTTAACATGCCATAACTAAATCTTAGCTTTTCCAAATCCATTTCTTTCCTTTACGAAAATTGATCGTAATGACATTAATTTCAGTTCTATAAAAAGTCGGATATCAAGTTCGAACTTTTATTATTCACTTATTATTTAAGTAATAAAATATTCAATTAAATTCCGATTTGGAATAAGACTCGATTAATCATCATATAATCCGACTTATATGGGTTTAATACATAATTAACATCCATTAACAATCAATCATCATGTAATGGCATCATTAACATAAGTGTTAAGGTTGTTAACACTTAATTACTATTTCAAATCACTTTAACTAAAGTATTAACCATCGCAATAATTTATTTGCTATTGTTAGTAATTCCAATCATATCAAATTAATGTCAATACACATCACACCAAGTTATCAATCAATGTCACATTAATGTTGACCAATATCACGTCAATATTAATTAATTTCACTATTTATCCATTTTCCATTTACTTGATAATTAAGTAAACATTTCAAATTACTTCATCACTAAGAATTGAATATTTTGGACTTTTAAATTATCCTAACCAAATTCGTAATCACATAATTTCTTAGCAAATCTATGTGTTATCAAAATTAACTTGCTAACTTCATTATCATCCAATAATCATCCATCCATAACAACCATGTTATCAACCAAACTAACTGACCATTAATTTATTGTTTAAGTTCATAGCCATTAAGGTATCCACTTTAATTACTAAACCACTAAGTAATTAACTTTCTAGCTTAACTGTTAACTCCAGTTAACCCAAAATTATTTAACCACTTAACAATTACTACACATAGCTTAATTAGCTACTCTAATTACAATAGTTAACCATGCTCACCATTGCTTCTCCACTCCACCAAACTTTTAGTGTAGGACTTCTTTAGCTTCACTACAACCTTGAATTTCGCTTAGCAACCAAACTAACAACCTTTTCAACTCAACATTGCTACAAACTCAAGATATATAAGTATATATATTTGTTTGCATTTAGAATTGGAAAAGTGAGTTTTTAAGGCCTTTAAGGCTCTGCCAAGGGGAGTGGGGTCTACGGCTAGGGTGAGGGGATGTGGCAAGTGATGCACACTGGTGTAGGGCCCAAGGGGAGGTGCGGTGGTGGTAGGAAGAGGTGGAAGAGCTTGGGTAGTGCCAAAATGGAGTAAAGGAGGGAGTTTTGGACTTTAAGGAGGGAAGGAGGGGTTTTTGGCCAAGGGGGCCCATAGCTTGGAGGATGGGGCTGCGTAGGAGGTGGGGGCGGTGACCGGCCATTGGGAGGAGCAAGTGGGTGGAGTTTTTTTTGTGGAGAGGAAGAAGAAGAAGCAAGCATGAAAATGAAAACAAAGCGAAATGAAATGATCTCTTAACCCACATGCTAAGGTACTTAAGGAAGATGCAACATGGAGGAGAGTAACAAGTGTATGTGAGAGAGGGTGAGTTGTCTAATGGAGAGGATGCTTGGGAATTAGTGCTAATGAGTTGTATTTCTTTTTAAATTAATTATTACATAAGCATGCATAAGAAAGCACTAACCACCACTTTGAATTATTTAAGCTACATGAAGCCTTTAATGTATGTTAACATGTTAAACTAAGATGCCATTAGCCATTTAGAATACTAAAAGGGGTTTGTAATAGCTATTAACAAGTATTATCCTCACAACGATTTAAATTTCTAATTTAAAACTTGTAACTTCTATCGATATAAATTAACTATAAAAATTATAAATAGGTTCATTATCATATAAATTCATTTTAAACCATATTAAACCTATTTAATCAATATTTTCAAACCAAATTAAATCTAAACCAAATTTGTTAATTATACTATTATTTTAATTTAACAAAACTGGTTAACAAGTTTATCAATTTATTTACCGTGCAAATATATTTTCTTGATATATTTCACCCTTATATTACACATTTAAAATACTAGTTGTTCAAATATAAAAATTCAATATTTAATATATTTGAAATCCAACTAAACTTATCCATTTTAAAATTCCTTTAAATATTTTAAAATCCACATTTTAAAGTGACAAAAAATTTGGGACATTACAATAATCCTTGATTTCAAGGCCATGAGGTCCGCCCCCAATTGCTTCCGAGCACAGAGAGATCTCTTGATTTAAGTAGGCTATAGGATCACCTAATTGATTTACACTACAATCACACCCAACTGATTTAAATATGCAACAACCACACTTAGTTGACTTGAATGGGCTACAACCACACCTTTTCAACAATAGTTTGATAGAGAGATTTGATAGGACTTTGATCTTTCAATCTTTGATTACGAATGCTCCTATAACTCTGAATAGCACTTAGATCTTTGAGAGAGAGGGCAGAAAATTAAACTAGAGATATTCTGGTTTGATTCTCCTTGAATTTTGGTAGAGTTTGGTTAAGAAAATTTAGAAAGGAAATGGAGAGAAGATGGAGTGAAGAAGTTAATGAAAATTAGTAAAAATTCGTTTTTGGTTGGATATATATAGAGAAGCAACAACCATGTCTATTCCGGAAAGGATTTAAATGAATAGACACTTCTTTTAAAATTTGAAATTTTGAAAAAACGGCTACCATATCGACATAGGTCATCCCCTATGTATTTTAGAAATTTACAATTTTGAAAACAATGAAAATGATGTTTAAATAAATCAAGGTAATTCCATAGTTTAAACAAATTATTTTACTATATTATAAAATAGTATAATATAGTAATAATATAAATTTAAAATATATTTATAATACATAAAAGTGATATTAAAACTTAAATATATATATTAAAATTTTGACTTTGTAACATGTTAAAACAGTTATGAGACTTTGGAAAACATTTTAATCATAATATAAGTAATTAATAACACTTGTTAAACGTTCTAAATATTGATTTGAAAATAATAATAAAATATTTCATATATAGACTATAAATAAGAATGTAAGAAAATTAAATCAAAAATATAATTTGAGATCAAGGATAAAATTTTGAAATTTAGAAAATAATAATAAATTACAAAGATAACAAAGGGTAAAATATTTGAAAACAAGAAATATTTAGAAATAAAAAATAAGTTAATCAAAACAGTTTTGCTTTAAGGGCTAAAAAGTTGAAATGGAAATTTGTAAAAAATAATTTTGAAAGCACTTTTTGAAAGTTCAAGGGTTCCATCCCATTATTAAAATCTGAATAAAGATGTTAGTGCTATTATGAAGTTTTAACAAAAATCCTAGACTCTATTACTTATCTTGATATCTTGAACTCTTGATACTCGTGGGTCATCAATCTTGAATTCTTCATCTTTATTGTAGAATCTTCATTCTCAATACCTGCATATATATCATGCACACACACACACACACACATATATATATATATGTATATATATATAGATAATAGTGTCAGTATATATTTTATAATAATAGCAATAGTTAAAAATGGCTGTCATCAAAACCATCATCTTAGTTCCTGACAATCTCACCCTTTTTGATGATGATAACCTTTGTTTATAAATTATACTTACCATACTTTTGATTCTCCTTATAAACCCCCTTATTACAATAACTCCCCTTTACTCTACTAACTCCTTCTAACTCTAAGCCTACTATTCTATAACTTCTCCACATTTGTCATCAAAAAAACTTTCCTAATAAAAAATTGCCTTAAAACTAAACCTATTCTAAACTATATAACTCCCCCTATCTTCTATAATATAATACTCTAAAACACCCTTTTAAACTAATACCATAAAACTTAATAAGAAGATATAGTAATTAAACTATAACCATTCAAATCCAATTTATTTCAAATAACCCAATCAACATACACATCAAATCTAATCATGTCAAACAATTCAAACAAATCAATCAATTCAAACAAGTCAATCAAGTCAAATCAGTCAAACAAATCAATCAAAAATTAATAATCCTTTGCTTTTTAAGACAACAATACAAGACTTACCTTAAATAAAATGTTCATGTTACATGAGGAGTTAAAGTCAATATGTAAAGTAATATACATGTGTGCAATATACTGTTTGTAATGCAATATAAAATGTATGCCATATACAAAGTAGTATGAGATGATATACATAATGAAGTGCAATTTGTGATGTAAACGATTTTAATATGACATGCATTGTAATTTATGATAATGAAATATGATATGAAATAAGATACTAATGATAATATGGCAACAAACTAAAAATAATAATATGTAGAATAATTTGATGATAATATGTATTATGGTAAGATATATTCCGACAGTGGCGTAGCCAGAGTTTCAACCCAGCTGCGTCACAAATAAATGAAGATAGAAGATTTTATGGGCAATCCATTATTTTAGCCTCTAATTCAAATAATTAAAAAAAACTAATTGAAACAATGCTCATACCAATAAATAATTCACAACAAATTTTCAATCTATCATAACTTGAAGGTGATATAACAATTTATTATAAAGTAATTCTAATGTTAAAAGTAATTTGAACATTAATTAAGAATGCAATATTCACTTAGCAAAAAGATTATATGATTTTCATTACAAACATTTGGTCTTTTCCAGCAAATTTTAAGTTCAAATCAAATTAATAGTAAGGAAGACACGGTAACCAAATAAAAAAAGAATTCATGGCAAAAGAGTATAGGAAGTGAAAGCGAAACAAAAATAGTCTTGTCTCGCGCAACATGCTTTGTCTCTTCTTCACATATATCTGTTTAACAATTTGTAGATACAAACCCCAAAAATTATGTACAGTTTGTTAAATAATATTGTCCAAAATTTCTGGTAGGGGCACTTGCCCTCCCCAATCATAATGTGGATCCGCCACTGTATTCAAAGTATAGTCATTAGTCCTAAGTAATATACAATAATCATGCATATACATATATATACGCATATCAATTTATTATAAATTACTTCAACTAATTAAGGTAATACACACTAATTCTTGGACTTGGGTTAAGGATACTAATGAATGAGATTGAAAGGGCAGTGAAGACAAGAGTATAAAGGTAATTTAAAATTATAATATATTCATTACAGGTAGTAATCAAAATAAATATCCAAATCAATTTGCTAAGAAATATGGATTTAAACTATAATTTTGGATTATAAATAATTATAGTATGATGGCCTTTTTTAAAAAGAAGTAAATATTGAAGATCTTTAAAGAGAGGATACAAATTTTATCATATAGAGTAAACCATTTTAGGTAAACATATATTCATACCTATATAAGTAAGATATATATATATATATATTAAAACCAACGTTATTTAGATATATAAAAATTTAAAACATTATGAAGAGATATTTAAAATTTTATTTATTATTTCAAATTATGAAATATTAATCAATTTATAATTTTAAACTTTAAAAATTAAAATATATTAATTGGCTAAGGAAAAATATAACTAACATTTATTAGGAAAAAAATGAAATTAAAATAATATAAAAAACATTTATAATAATATAAAATTTGTAATTACAAAAAATATTTGATGAAATATATTAATATAAAGTAAATTATAAACTTTTAACTTAGCATATTTTGAACTATATACTTAAGACATAAAAACTCATTTATCAAGCCAAAATATTAAGTTAAATATACAAGTTTTGTATACCTAATCAAACTTAGTATTAAATTACAAATGATATTTATGATAATGTAACCCAAGATTATTTTATAAAATTATATATGAAAAACATATAAGTTAAACTATATATGTTTAAACTATATATAAAAGATATAAAAATTTATATTTTACAAAAATATCAAATGTTTCTTTTTAAAAAAATATTTCAAGTTCTATATACTCTATTAACATATTTATGTACTATATAGATTTATATACTTTCAATATATATATATATATATATATATTGAAAAAAAATAAGTAGACAAACTAAATTGAATTGACATTTTTCAATTGAGAAGATGTCCTTCAAAATATTAAAATCAAAGCAAAGAGTAGCAAAATTTAAATCTAAAACAAGAAAATACTTTAAAAAAAGTTAGACAAGCATATTGATATGTGTACTATAGTGTCCCAACATATGGATCAGAATATCAAAATTTGAAAACGAGATAAATTTCTATACCTAACTATGTGCATAAATATATATTCCTAAATGCAATGATAATGATAATACCAAAGCGTACCACATTTTGCAATCCCCAATCTTTCTAACCTTGTTGTTCTTCCATTGTCGTAAACCTCACTTTTATATCTTTAAAAATTTGATAACAAGATCTGCTCTATTGCGACAGACTCGTTTTTTTGACCAGTGTAGTATATTATTTGCTAAGTTTGAAGGCCTTGTGAGAAAGACACTGATGATCTAATAGTTTAACAAACTTAGTGCCAAAATCTTGAATTTGAGAATGAACGGACACTTCAACCACTATAAATAGGCCCAAATATCATTTCTCTTCACAAAATTTTATCTTTTTCTTCTTCTTCTTACCGTTTTTCTATTTATAATCAATCTTTCGGAAGGCATATCTCCTTTGTTTCTCAACAAAATTGGATGAAACCAGCGGGAAATAAAAGAGAAAGGAAAGGGCTATGTTCAAGTAACAGTTTGGTGAAGAATATGAATGGTATTATGGACCATCAGGTCGAACAATAAGAGAAATCCAGGAAATCTCATACTTAGTTTTTCTGTTTTGGATGGCCCACAACAAATTGTCATATCTCACTCAGTTTTAGTGGGAATTTGATGTTCCACCAATCAAAACGACCGTGAGAGCAATACCTACAATCTAAAAAAGGAGTTGGAATGAAGTACTCAAATATATGGAAGAAATATAAAGAATATCAGTGATAGATTTGTTTCGTTTTCTCTTTGTGCAACAAAACTTCATTTGATCATAACTTGTTCATTTCTTGATAGATTCGCACGAAACCTGTAGTATTGTAAAGAAGATTGTAGTGACCCTCCTTCTCGGTCGATCGAAATCGATCGTTAAATCGACTTAAATCGAACCAAAAAGGCGGATACGCTAACTTTGGGCGCACAACACATCAGAACAAACAACAGAAGACTTTTATAAACATCATAATAATGTTACATCTGAGTACAGAATATCAGAGTATCGAAAATAATATAAAGTGATTTTTTTCATAATAAATGTAATACAATGCAGCGGAAACAAATAAACTAACACAGCGGAAGACTATCAATGCTCTGGACATAACTTAAGCTTCGATACAAAATCCTGCTAAATGAAATAATCTGCAAAACGAAAACTACAAGTTGTCCATGTGGAAAATATGGGCACCCAGAGTTTCGGTAGAAACAATAAACTCCAAGTCAGTCATGGGACTGGTGTGAGAACTAAAAACAGTTATTAAAATTTTACTTTAAAGTGAGGCATATCACGGGACCATGCCGTATGTCATGGAACGGGTTTACCCCCATGAATACCAGTGCATAAACAATAACCAATAATAGACATATGGATCTACAATGCATTATACAACATGCAATTTTCCAATCTACCCATTTAGGCTTAATCCCAAATATAGATTTTTTCGAAATCCAATTCACTTTACAAACATTATTTATTTGGACTTCATTCCCGAATTCTTATTTCAAACCATTTGAAATACATATTTAGCTTTATATCAAAGTAGATTTAACTTCTGGATCTCAAACCAAAATCTCTGGAAATATGAATTCCAAAAATAATAATGCATACAAACAAGTATGCAACCAAACATCGGGCTCCCCTCAGACAAGGCAAAGGGTACGCACCTCACCAACTTAATATATATATATATATATATATATGTGTGTGTGTGTGTGTGTGTGTGTGTGTGTGTGTGTGTGCATGTGCGCGCGCGTGTGTGTGTGCCTCCCACGATGGAGCAGGCTACACTGACGATGCACAATCCCACGCCCTCGGGGACTACATCACCATCTCACCCATACTTTTAGTCATCTAGGTTACCAGAATCTTTAGCCACGTACTAAATCGTTTTTATATCCCGAAGTAGGGAAAATCATTTCACAACATAATAATCAAAAGTACTTTCCAAAATATAGTACTTTACATTAGCAATTCACACATATGATCAGTCACTATTAATCACATAACATTTGAGCACGTACGTCTCAAAGAAGGGTGTTAAGCAAGAGAATAAATTATCGGCCACCAAATAGATACATCATCAATAGCAACTAATTGGTTACTTGATGAACCACAATGTCAAATACATAATACATTTCGAAATCATTTCGACAACATCGGGTTTAGGCCTCGAAATCCTTTCTGTTTTATAAAACATTTTTATAAAACATTCCCTATCCAAAATCGGGAATACATTTCTTTTCACTTAAGAAAAATATCATTTCAAAATCATTCATTAAATTTGAAATGAACTCAACAACATCACTAAACATCTCATAGTCAAATCATGAAGTGTTTCACAAGATGTTAGCATACAAATATTTCTACCCAACCCAATGCTAAATGTAAAAGCATATCTTGCTCATAAACTGGTCGAGCACAATCCAAACAATCAATCAACCACATTCAATACCAAAAACCAAGAATATTTGGTTTATACCACATCTCATATTTTGGTAAATTTAATTACCATTCATTCATTCCAATCTAATTAAAGATTTATTAAAACTCTTCTTCGTTTAATCTCAAAAATAATACTTAATGATTATTCATCTTTCTGGAAATTAATCCTGCCTTTACTCGAGTTAAAGAACAATGTTATTTAAAACACAATTCACGGTAAACCCAAAATCATGTTCCAACTAATATGGAACCTTCACGGAAATCTGATCACTATATAATTGATATAAATTTCCGTATCGAACTAATACTATAGAATAACGACAAAGACTTTTAAATTCCATATATAGTAACGGTCTTCCTTCACATAAGCTCATCTCGATTATTACCAAATCGAATCCCATTCAATTCCAATTTAATGTATTCAATTGGAAAACTTTCCTTTGGAAAATTTCGGTTAAATCTTAATAAAAAGATTTATAAATTCCAAATCATATCTTCATCGTTAATTGGGTTAAAGAACGAATGTTATTTAAAACATTATTCACGATAAACCCAAAATCCAATTTGATATTAAATATAAGGCTCTGAATAGAAATAATATCGACTTATATTCAACATCATATCCTGAAACCAACAGGTATCGCATTGGGAATAACGATATCTATATCTTCCAAATTCCTCAACAATATCCGTATAATCACGGAATCCAATATCGAAATATTCCAAATATTATTTCCATTCAAACTCATTCCAATTTTTATATTGGAAAATTCTGGTTATTTTAAACCCTTTTCAATCCAATTTATTATTTCTAAAAATAATTGGATTATTAATCTAGTTATTAACTAGTTCATTTCGACAAAATATATTTTTATCTTTTCAAAACTTGGAATTTATCACTCAAAAATCTTTCCAAATCATTTATTATGACTTTACACAATTTTTCATATTTTTAATAATTTTGTTTAGTCCCTTGTGGTCAGTTTCCAATATCGGCCACCGAACTGCATTTATATCGACCTTTTCTAAAATTGATTTGGGCATAATTTAAAACCCGACCATTTAAATTTAAATCTCTTACATTCACTGGAAAGATTTTTTCTATACAAACCCAACGGTTCCAGTTTTAGGAGAATCCTACGATCGGACCTCCCGTTACATCAATTTGAAGTTAATGGTTGAAATTCGCGAATGGTCGTTGTGCCGCGCGTTCTATTCAAACTATTAAATATATATAATATATATATCGTCGATTTCCATCTAAAACTCATTTTATAAATTCATTTATAAATTCATTTTAAAACGATTTCAACTTCCATTTCAATTTTAAATAAAAACTGAATATTCCATATATAGTTAAAAATTATATTTTTAACACCCAATAATTATTTCATTACTTGACAATTTTATATATCACATATATATGTTAAAAATTATATTTTTAACAATCCAATAATTATTCCATTACCTGATAGTTTTATATACAACATATATATGTTAAAAATTATATTTTTAACAATCCAATAATTATTCCATTACCTGACAATTTTATATATCACATATATATGTTAAAAAAAATATTTTTAACAATCCAATAATTATTCCATTATATGACCATTTCATATATCGCATATATATGATTCATACAACGCCTATATATTTTTCATACAACACATATATATATTTTCCATAACGCGTATATATTTTTCATGCAACGCATATATATTTTTCATAATGCATATATATTTTCCATAACGCATATATACTTTTCATACAATGCATATATATTTTTCATGCAATGCATATATATTTTATATAACGCATATATATTTTTCACAACACATATATATTCTATTTACTCCGTTTCACAACACAATACAGTCAATTAATCATCCATGGTTTTCAAACAACAGTGAATGTGAGCTAACAAGCACCGTACAACATTTGTGATAATTAAAACTGATAAAAATCAATACTGGCAGTTTATATAAAATAAATAACTAAACAATATTTTAGTGAGAGAGTTCTCACATTGGGTTCCACTCTGCCATTCTTTATTTCTGAATTTCGGTTTTTAAACTAAATTAAACGACCGTTTAATTTAGCTCAAAATCTAACTTGCTCAGTTTCCGTTCTAGTCAGTTCCATGTTGTAGAGTTCGCTGATACGAGCACAACACAACTGAAATCATTGCGTTTGGACCTCATATGAAAAAGATATGGGCATTAACACGTTAATTACATTTTTAATATAATTAAATATTAATTAATTAATTAATTATGGGATTAACTCTTCACTGTTGTTCCCAATTCGAGAAATCCATCGTTGCTGTAACACCCCACCTCCGCTAGGGTCACTCTTTCGGGGGCACTAGCTTCTGGGGGGCGTTAGAACTGGGTAAGCATGCATAATGATATATCAAGGCAGAACAAGAACATAAATATATATGTAAAACAGAGTAAGTGAGAATAAAACAGCGGAATATCTCAAACCATCTCAAAACAAGTCTAGTACATCATAAAGTCAACTACCAAAATAAACATGTCTAGTACATCATAAACAGAAATACTGAAATACATAGTGCTATCCCCAAAATAAAGATGATAAACCATAGCGAGCTCAATGTCCAGACATACATGAGCTATCCAGCAAACAAGCAAGCGATCCAAGCTAAGCACCACTGTTCCCTCCCTGAGAACCTGGGGGGGGGGGGAACGGAAGAAAAGAAGCGAAAGAAAACAGGTCAGTCAAAAAGACTGGGTAAGCCCTACTACAATCAATGTAAACTGATAAAGTTAACAAACATGAGCAGCGGGTATGAACATAAGGATAATAACATGATGATTAACTATCAAGGTAGATAAAGGTGTCATCGCATAATCAGGATTAAGGTTTTGCACCACGGGTGTACTAGCAAACTAACATAACAGGTATTGATCCCTCAGCCCAAACCTTTTCCCAATAACCTGAGGTGACCTTAATACAGGGTCCAGCCCAATGGTCTAGTCGATCGGCTCCCTATAAACCTAACACGTCAAGTGTTGGTGTCCATACGGCCCACATATGGTTGTAGCCAGACTGTTCTGGGTCCACCTTCGGGTGTATCAAGCCCTCGGGTGTCAACCCCAGACACTGAAGCAATAATGCACAGTCTAAACCTACTGGTACCCGTGCCTCGAGTTTGTCCAACACCGGATTACGTGCACGTCCGTAGCCCGCCTGGACCCGCACCGCTGTACCACTCAGCCATCGCTTTGGTCGCTTACATCAGTCTAGTAATCGTGCCCCGCCCTAGCCTAGCCTCTAGGGTTGTGATGATACCAAACTGGGATTACTGCTGGAACAGACCACGTAGCTAGGGTTTCCTAAGAGGGTTAAGTGTGATTTAACCCTTCACTAATTATGGATTAAATTGGTTAAGTGTAACCAACAGTTCACAACTCAACCCCATTTCAATCCCTCGAACCCCCAAATGGATTAAATTGGTTAAGTGTAACCAACAGTTCACAACTTAACCCCATTTCAATCCCTCGAACCCCCAAATGGATTAAATTGGTTAAGTGTAACCAACAGTTCACAACTTAACCCCATTTCAATCCCTCTAATCCCCAAATTGGTTAAGTATTAGTGGGCCATGACTTAACCCTAATCATGAGGCATTAATTAATTTAATTGTGCCTTAACCTCTCACATTAGACTTTACTGCTGTTACTAGTTAAGCCGGTGGGTTCCGGGTAGATTTACACCACAACTTGGTCTAACCTCGGGTCTTGGCATCACATGACCAACTTCTCACATTGGATCCTATTGTTTGTAGCCACTAGTTAAGCCGGTAGGTTCCGGGTAGAATTACGCTACAAACTCAACCCAACCTCGAGTTGGCCACACTTATGTTTTCTAAGTGTCATGTCCACCATGTTTCCAAAACACATTACAAGTTCAACAAATACTTGGGTAGACCTAACTTAATAGGTAAATTCCCAAGGGGTAGACTTAACTTAATAGGTAAATTCCCAAGCTCATATTTTCATGTGTTTTAAGTTTTACCCAAACCTCCCCCCCCCCCCCCCCCCCCCAACGTCATTCTATCGCTTACATATTCGTCATAACGCATAAATGATAGAAAGAGGGAACTTGGCACAACATACATGATAAATCTTACATATCATAATAAACATGCATAACATGTTGGACTTGCATAACTTAGCATAGTGAACTTGCATAAACATGCATAACTTGTTAAACTTGCAAATCATGTCATAGTGAACTTGCATAAACATGCATAACTTGTTAAACTTGCAAATCATGGCATAGTGAACTTGCATAAACATGCATAACTTATCAAACATGCATAACATAGCATATTGAACTCGCATAAGCATGCATAACTTATTAAACATGCATAACATAGCATAGTGAACTCGCATAAGCATGCATAACTTATTAAACATGCATAACATAGCATAGTGAGCTCGCATAAGCATGCATAACTTATTAAACATGCATAAATCCCAACTTTCATCACATATTAACTTTAGAGTTTCTAAAATGAAGGTAAGAGGGCTTACAAATATTATGAAGACACAAATCTACTAATAAAGATTGAGAAGCCCTTTTATGCAAGCATATAAAAACCCAAAACAAAGCTCCAATTAACAAAAATCCCAAAAACTCTAGCTTTAGCAATTAAAGCTTGCAACTTGATGATGTATGCAAGCTAATGATCATTCATACAACTTAGAAATGCTTGTATGAACATCAAAACCTTCATAGAAATGACTTTTGAAGAGGGTGGAGGCTAGGGTTTTTAGGTGGAGGCCATTTGAGAATTCAATTTGACATAGTTTGGTTGCTAGAATGAATAATGAGGTTTTAGGGTAGGATTAGGGGCTTATTTATAGAAGATTAGAGTGTTTTTAGCCCTAGGATTAACCCTAGGTTAGTTTAGGTCCGTCAGATTTCGGAATTCTCTAGAACCAAGCCACAAGACCAAGCCCAAATGAAAATGGTGCGCCAGGCAAAACTGCCCGGCCACCCCGTGTCGACAGGGCTGTCGACAGGGCAGTCGACACCCTTAGACCCCTGTCGACATGCCTGTCGACATAGGGGTCTTGGCGGGAGTTTTCCCGCCTGACGCCAGTTAGCCCTAATCCTTGTTTTTAATTTAAAATTTAAATCTGTTTTTAACATAGAAATTTCTGAAAACTTCAATGGGCCTTAACTGGGTCATACGGACTCCGATTTTCGAAAACTCGGACTCTATTTCGCGTATTTTTCCGAGACGAACGCAATGGCATAGCCCGTTTCCCTTGATTCAGATTTTAGAATTAATTTCTGCCTCGATTTACGTTATAACAGGTTATTGAAAATACGGGTTGTTACATTCTCCCCTCCTTAAAGGATTTCGTCCCCGAAATCTTCAAGTTCGGAAGAACATATCCTACCATCCAACATCCATCTACTCAAAACATCATCCACGAGCAACCATTGTCCTTAAAAGATTCTAAATGCTGTATGAACATATGCAAAAGTGTGTGTATATGTACTTATCTAATGCAAAGATCAATGCAGAATATGTTAGTGAAATGTATCCATATGTATGCAAATCCCTAACATAATGTATAATATCTACATGCGTGCTCAATCATACATCCATATGCAACATCCATGTGATTGCATACAAATTTCATCCAAGAATAAGCATAAACACTCATGCACATGCAATATGAGGAGTGTGTGAGACGATCTAGTGCCTAATGTGTATCATGCATCCACGAGTAACCACTTGCAAACACTTGCAACCACTTGCAGCCATCAAACATAACATGTCTCAAGCACATGTTTCATCCAAAGGGTTTCTACCTAAGGTTCTCATGACAAGATTAGCACGATAACTAGATAAACATGGATAGCAAAGAGAAAGATATGCTAACAAAGGAAAGAGATTGAGAGTGTACCCTCAAAAAGGAATGGATAAAGCCCACGCATCTTCTCCTCGGTTTCCCAAGTTGCGTCTTCTTCGGCTTCACCCCATTGAACCTTCACCAACTTGACCTCTCGATTCCTTAGCTTCTTGGTCTCCGTCCCCAAGATACGAATCGGAGCTCTCCTCAAAGTAGCTTCTTTCTCCACTTCCACATCTTCCAGAACACTTGGCTCAACAACCTCTGCTGACTCATGTAAACACTTCCAGAGATGCGAGACATGAAAAACATCGTGTACTCCGGCAAGATTCTCGGGCAATTTCACTCTATAAGCCATCTGCCCGATCCTCTCTATAATAGGGAAGGGTCCAACAAATCTCGGTGCTAACTTCCCAACGGCTCCAAATCGGACCACATTCCGCAAAGGAGAAACCTTCACGAAAACCATATCTCCAACATCAAACTCCAAATCAGATCTTCGCTTATCAGCATAGGATTTCTGTCGGTCTTGGGCCGCTTTCATCCGTCTTCGAATCAACTCGATCTTCTCGGATGCATCTCAGATCATATCAGGCCCAAGTATAAGCTTATCTGTAGTCTCCCACCAACATGTAGGCGACTTGCACGGCCTCCCATATAAAGCTTCAAATGGTGCCATCCCTATGCTTGCTTGATAACAGTTATTATATGCAAACTCAACAAGAGGAAGATGGTCTTCCCAAGTACCACCAAAATCCAGAATACAAAGCCTTAACAGATCCTCGAGTACCATATTCACCCTTTCGGTTTGACCATCCGTCTGTGGGTGATAAGCAGTACTTAGATTCAACCTCGTGCCCATGGCTTCTTGCAAGCTATTCCAGAACTGACTTGTAAAGATTGGGTCACGGTCACTGACTATACTAGAAGGGACTCCATGAAGTCTCACAATCTCACGAAGATATACAGACGCTAGCCAAGATGCGGTCCTCTTGCTCTTTACCGGAATGAAATGAGCACTCTTCGTAAGTCTGTCCACAATAACCCAAATGCTCGTATTCCCTTTCCTTGACCTTGGTAGCCCATCAATAAAATCCATGGAAATACTCTCCCACTTCCAAAGTGGAACGTCTAGAGGATGCAATAGCCCACCGGGCTTCTTCGACTCGGCCTTAACTTGCTGGCAAATGATACATCTAGAAACAAACTCTGCCACATCCTTCTTCATCCCAGGCCAAAAGAAAATACGCTTCATATCTTTATACATCTTATCTCCGCCTGGATGTATAGTCAACTTAGAGCGATGTGCTTCATCAAGAACTTTCCTCACCAAGTCTTCCACCATCGGAACACAAAGCCTTCCGTCTCTCCTCAGCCAACCCTTATCATCTATAGAATACCGAGCAAGGTGACTAGATGTCTCCCCTCGAATTAGCTTATCCATAATCTCAATTATCTGAGGGTCTTCCTTCTGCGAAGCCCCAACTTGATCCAGAAGGGTAGGCCTGAGCTCAAGAGATGCTAAAGAACCGGTCATCGACTCAACAGTCACAGAAAAATCAAAGGTTGCCAAGAACTCTAAATTCTTCATCTCAACAAATAGAGGACTTAGTGTCAACCTTTTTCTACTCAACGCATCCGCTACAACATTCCCCTTGCCAGGGGTATAGGCTATATCAAAATCATAGGACGCCAAGAATTCCATCCATCTTTGCTGCCTCAAGTTCAGATCCTTCTGCGAAAATAGATACTTCAAAGACTTATGATCAGTATACAGCTCAAATCTCTCTCCCAGAAGATAATGACGCCAAGCCTTGAGTGCATATACAATCGCTGCCAGCTCTAGATCATGAGTAGGATACTTCTTCTCATGCACCTTGAGTTGCCTACCACCAAAACATATAACTCTTCCTTCTTGCATCAGAACGGCGCCCAATCCCGTGCCACAAGCATCAGTGTACACGGTAAACATTTTACCACCATCGGGTAAAGCTAGAACTGGTGCTGAGGTAAGGGCTCTCTTGAGTCTCTGAAAAGCAAGCTCACAATCCATATCCCAAGCAAAAACTAAGTTCTTCTTTGTCAACTTAGTAAGAGGAGCGGATATCTTCGCGAAGTCCTTGATGAACTTTCGGTAAAAACCCGCAAGACCTAGAAAACTTCTCACCTCGGTTGCATTCCTTGGAGTCTTCCAATCCTGAACTGCAACCACCTTAGCGGGATCTACCGCTAAGCCTTGCTTGGATACGATATGCCCAAGGAATCTAACTTCCCTTCTCCAAAAGTGACACTTGGAGAACTTGGCCTTCAACTGATGCGCTCTAAGCGTATCCATCACCTCCCCGAGGTGCCTTGCATGCTCTTCCTCATCCTTAGAGAAGACCAAAATATCATCTACGAAGACCACGACAAACTTGTTCAAGAACTCTCTGAACACCCTACTCATCAAGTCCACGAAATATGCGGGTGCATTCGTCAAGCCGAATGGCACGACAAGCCACTCAAAGAATCTATCCGGAGTTCTGAACGCAGTCTTGTCTATACTATCCTCAGCTACCCTGAGTTGATGGAATCCAGTAGCAAGATCAAGCTGAGAGAAAACAGAAGCACCGACAAGCTGGTCAAAGAGATCATCGATCCTCGGTGACGGGTGTCTGTTCTTCTTAGTCAGCTTATTCAACTCTCGATAGTCAACGCAAAGTCGGAGAGAACCATCCGCCTTGGTAGCAAATACCACAGGCGCTCCCTATTCAGATATACTTCGTCTAATGAAGTCCTTCTCAAACAACTCTTTCACTTGCTTACTCAGCTCCCGCCTTTCACGCGGAGCCATGTGCTGAACGGGCAAAGAAACAGGCTTTGCATTATCCACCAGATAAATGCGGAAATCAATCTCTCGCTTAGGTGGCAATCCCCTAACTTCATCAAAAACATCCGGATACTCTCGAACCACTCTCACAGACTGAAGAGTCTCCACTGACGAGTCGAGTGATTCAAGATAGCACAACATGACGGGACCTCTCGGATCACATGAAATCTCTAGGGTGTTCCCGAGGCGAGTCACGAGCCTCACAACCCTATGCTCACAATCAAGAATGGCTCCATATCTGGACAGCCAATCCATGCCCAATATCAATCCGTATCCCCTGAAACCAAGAACATAAGCACTGCACAAGAACTCTACACTCAGTATAGAGATCCTCAAATCCCCACATATCATAGATAGATGAGCAGAACCCCCAATGGGATTCGAAACACAAACGGGATCATCCACTAAGCTAGTACTAAGGTGCAAACTATCAACAAGATCAGATGAAATAAAGCTATGTGATGCACCAGAATCAAACAAGGTACGAACTGGAAGATTGGAAACATAAACAAGGTTTTCAACAGAAACACTACCTCGATCTGGAACTGGAGCGGTATTGAGAGCATGAACTTGCCCTCCTGAAGGTCCAGCCTGTCCTTTCTTCTTCGGGCACTCCTTGCTGAAGTGTCCAGTCTCACCACAGGAAAAACATCCACCACTAAGCTTCCTTTTCTTCTTCCTACAATCCTTAGCAAAGTGTCCAGGCGCACCACAGTAATTGCACTTTCCCTTGCCTTTGTTGTTGTTTCCCTTCTTGTTCTTGCTCTGATTCCCCTAACTGCTTTGACCACCTTGATTGCCTTTACCTTGAGAATCAGTCTTCTTTGCTTGAGTATCACTCGACTTGATCTCTTTCTTTCCATCTCCCTGAAGTAGAGCCATATTGACCAAACTCTCAAAAGTAGCCCCATGCGGAATATGTGACATCGCCAAACCCTGCAGCGGCTCATTCAACCCTCTAGCAAATCGAAGAGCCTTCTTCTCAGGAGTGTTTACCATATCCAGACCAAAACGGGCCAGCTGATTAAACTTGTTCACATACTCCTTGACAGACATATCACCTTGCTTTAATGCAATGAACTTCTCCATCTGTAAATTCGCCTCAACAGAAGATAGAAACTTGGTCACAAATCTAGCCCTCAAATCGGCCTAAGTCTCAACGGGCCTCGTCCCATTGGTGACCTCCCACCAATAGGCCGCTTCATCCTTCAAAAGCCACACTGTCAATAAGATCTTCCTCTCGTCATCAATCCCAAAGATAGCAAACAGGTCCTCAGTGTCTTTCAGCCAATTCCTAGCTTCAACAAAAGATTCCGTGCCTAGGAAATTCTTGCCTCCCATCGCCTTGAAGTCTTTACAAACCTTCGTGAACTCAACCTGAGGATGCTGAGGGGGAGGAGGAGGAAGAGGAGCCTCAGCAACAGGAGGAGGAGGAACATTAGCAACGGGAGGAGGAATATTAACATTAGGGGGAGGATTCTCAACTACAGGAGGAGGAGTGGGAGTAGGGTTTGTGGGGCCAGCTACCGCCCTAGCTTCAAGAAGTCTCCTATACCAGAGTGGTACATTTACTCCATCCGGGATGGCAAGATTCTCAGCCATACTGAAACGAAGAAAAAGATAGATTCAGAATGGAGAAAAACGAAGGAATTTTGCTAATGGCTTTTTGGGGAATAGCCTTTTAAAATACTAGACTTTTCTTTGGAAAATACTTTATACTTGTTTTGAAAATAGTTTTTCAAAAGTCTTTTAAAAACTAACTTTTTGTTCTTTCTCGTAAACCATATGCTCTGATACCAAATTTGTAACACCCCACCTCCGCTAGGGTCACTCTTTCGGGGGCACTAGCTTCTGGGGGGCGTTAGAACTGGGTAAGCATGCATAATGATATATCAAGGCAGAACAAGAACATAAATATATATGTAAAACAGAGTAAGTGAGAATAAAACAGCGGAATATCTCAAACCATCTCAAAACAAGTCTAGTACATCATAAAGTCAACTGCCAAAATAAACATGTCTAGTACATCATAAACAGAAATACTGAAATACATAGTGCTATCCCCAAAATAAAGATGATAAACCATAGCGAGCTCAATGTCCAGACATACATGAGCTATCCAGCAAACAAGCAAGCGATCCAAGCTAAGCACCACTGTTCCCTCCCTGAGAACCAGGGGGGAAACGGAAGAAAAGAAGCGAAAGAAAACAGGTCAGTCAAAAAGACTGGGTAAGCCCTACTACAATCAATGTAAACTGATAAAGTTAACAGACATGAGCAGCGGGTATGAACATAAGGATAATAACATGATGATTAACTATCAAGGTAGATAAAGGTGTCATCGCATAATCAGGATTAAGGTTTTGCACCACGGGTGTACTAGCAAACTAACATAACAGGTATTGATCCCTCAGCCCAAACCTTTTCCCAATAACCTGAGGTGACCTTAATACAGGGTCCAGCCCAACGGTCTAGTCGATCGGCTCCCTATAAACCTAACACGTCAAGTGTTGCTGTCCATACGGCCCACATATGGTTGTAGTCAGACTGTGCTGGGTCCACCTTCGGGTGTATCAAGCCCTCGGGTGTCAACCCCAGACACTGAAGCAATAATGCACAGTCTAAACCTACTGGTACCCGTGCCTCGAGTTTGTCCAACACCGGATTACGTGCACGTCCGTAGCCCGCCTGGACCCGCACCGCTGTACCACTCAGCCATCGCTTTGGTCGCTTACATCAGTCCAGTAATCGTGCCCCGCCCTAGCCTAGCCTCTAGGGTTGTGATGATACCAAACTGGGATTACTGCTGGAACAGACCACATTGCTAGGGTTTCCTAAGAGGGTTAAGTGCGATTTAACCCTTCACTAATTATGGATTAAATTGGTTAAGTGTAACCAACAGTTCACAACTCAACCCCATTTCAATCCCTCGAACCCCCAAATGGATTAAATTGGTTAAGTGTAACCAACAGTTCACAACTTAACCCCATTTCAATCCCTCGAATCCCCAAATTGGTTAAGTATTAGTGGGCCATGACTTAACCCTAATCATGAGGCATTAATTAATTTAATTGTGCCTTAACCTCTCACATTAGACTTTACTGCGGTTACTAGTTAAGCCGGTGGGTTCCGGGTAGATTTACACCACAACTTGGTCTAACCTCGAGTCTTGGCATCACATGACCAACTTCTCACATTGGATCCTATTGTTTGTAGCCACTAGTTAAGCCGGTAGGTTCCGGGTAAAATTACGCTACAAACTCAACCCAACCTCGAGTTGGCCACACTTATGTTTTCTAAGTGTCATGTCCACCATGTTTCCAAAACACATTACAAGTTCAACAAACACTTGGGTAGACCTAACTTAATAGGTAAATTCCCAAGGGGTAGACCTAACTTAATAGGTAAATTCCCAAGCTCATATTTTCATGTGTTTTAAGTTTTACCCAAAAACCCCCACAACGTCATTCTATCGCTTACATATTCGTCATAACGCATAAATGATAGAAAGAGGGAACTTGGCACAACATACATGATAAATCTTACATATCATAATAAACATGCATAACATGTTGGACTTGCATAACTTAGCATAGTGAACTTGCATAAACATGCATAACTTGTTAAACTTGCAAATCATGGCATAGTGAACTTGCATAAATATGCATAACTTGTTAAACTTGCAAATCATGGCATAGTGAACTTGCATAAACATGCATAACTTATCAAACATGCATAACATAGCATAGTGAACTCGCATAAGCATGCATAACTTATTAAACATGCATAACATAGCATAGTGAACTCGCATAAGCATGCATAACTTATTAAACATGCATAACATAGCATAGTGAGCTCGCATGAGCATGCATAACTTATTAAACATGCATAAATCCCAACTTTCATCACATATTAACTTTAGAGTTTCTAAAATGAAGGTAAGAGGGCTTACAAATATTATGAAGACACAAATCTACTAATAAAGATTGAGAAGCCCTTTTATGCAAGCATATAAAAACCCAAAACAAAGCTCCAATTAACAAAAATCCCAAAAACTCTAGCTTTAGCAATTAAAGCTTGCAACTTGATGATGTATGCAAGCTAATGATCATTCATACAACTTAGAAATGCTTGTATGAACATCAAAACCTTCATAGAAATGACTTTTGAAGAGGGTGGAGGCTAGGGTTTTTAGGTGGAGGCCATTTGAGAATTCAATTTGACATAGTTTGGTTGCTAGAATGAATAATGAGGTTTTAGGGTAGGATTAGGGGCTTATTTATAGAAGATTAGAGTGTTTTTAGCCCTAGGATTAACCCTAGGTTAGTTTAGGTCCGTCAGATTTCGGAATTCTCTAGAACCAAGCCACAAGACCAAGCCCAAATCAAAATGGTGCGCCAGGCAAAACTGCCCGGCCACCCCGTGTCGACAGGGATGTCGACAGGGCAGTCGACACCCTTAGACCCCTGTCGACATGGGGGTCTTGGCGGGAGTTTTCCCGCCTGACGCCAGTTAGCCCTAATCCTTGTTTTTAATTTAAAATTTAAATCTGTTTTTAACATAGAAATTTCTGAAAACTTCAATGGGCCTTAACTGGGTCATACGGACTCCGATTTTCGAAAACTCGGACTCTATTTCGCGTATTTTTCCGAGACGAACGCAATGGCATAGCCCGTTTCCCTTGATTCAGATTTTAGAATTAATTTCTGCCTCGATTTACGTTATAACAGGTTATTGAAAATACGGGTTGTTACAGTTGCTTCTTCCATCTAACCACCGCTCTGCCTAGGGGCCTGCCGCCGTCGATCAGACCCTGCCATTTTGAAGCCGTCGTCGCCCTCCACCTTTGCGTACCCACCACCGTGAGCTCGAGGGCCCCGCTCCTCCCCGAATTCAGCTCACACGCATGCCCTTTTAGGGTCGATTACTCCCAAATCTTTACACGAAAATTGATCATAGGAGTATGGATTTAAAGATCTCATGATGGACAAAAAAATTTCGTTTTATAGGGATTATCTAAATCGCAATGGATCGAGAGATTTTTGAGGATTTGTTTTGGAACCATTTTTGCCGTCGGTTTCAGTTTGGGGCTGCTCAGAAATTACTATGCAGAAATTAATGAGAGGAGCTAGGGTTTATATATATATATATATATATATACATATATATATATATATATATATATATATAATTATTCATTTATTCCAAAAATACTTGTTTAGTTTACGAACTCTAAACGAGACCCAACGACTGTCGTCCCTAACCAAATACCCCTATTCCGGACAAGTTGGGAAATCACGGGACCACGCCGTATAACACAGAATGGGTTACTCCAAATGAATCTTAGTTTAAAATATAACAACGCAATGCTTTTAGAAAAAATGAAGCTATTATAAGATTCAGTCCCATCACACAATGCAACGCAAGCCGGAGGATAGAGTTTTACCTTATAATAGCCAAACATGCTTGGTACATTTTAAAACAAATAATTTTGATATTATTACAAGTGCATAGTGTCAAAATCAACTTCAAATATAAATGTATAAATCATAGACGGCATGAGCGCCCCATCCCACTATGTCGCCATACAGGTTTACAACTAAAATCGAAAAGTCGCATATTGGAAATTGGATTTCATCATGAACCAAGGCAAGGGATCTTCCTTCCGATTCGAGACACTATAGCCCGTGCCTCAGGATTCGGCCGCAACTGCACCTGGATGCGACAGGGCCGGTCCACACTTACTTTAGTGGATTGACAATTCCTGAACAATACGTTTCCCTACCTTATGGGGAATAAAATCTGGTCAGTATGTCGACCATCAAGAACCATTATGGACTCAAATCCGAGGTACCTCGATTTCCAACATCCACAAAAGTAAAATGTTTGGGCTCCATACCATGATACCACTCCAAGCTAGAAAGAAACGCATGTCCTCCCTACGGTCCTCTATCGTGTATGGTTCACACCAGGGTGTGAGGCTCGCGAATTAACGCTATACACAAAGCTATGCTAATTAAAGCCGTGCTTTGATCATCAACCACAAGACTCTGCTTTTCAACAAAAGCCTTGATCATTTACATCTCAGCATGCCACACTTACAATCCATGCCATGCAACTGAAGTATATCAATATATAACCTCTAAGATCGTACGTCTCAGAGAAGGGTGTTAAGCAAGAGAATAAATTCTCTGCCACCAAACAAATATATATTTAATAGAAATCAATCAACACAGAATGAAATCCAATGTCAGACACACATCCATTTACAACTCCGTTCTGGGTCTGAACGAAACCGGAGGCACCTTATTCCTCATCCCATATGTCCAATACAGGAGAGAGGTCCTCGCATATCCGGTCGATCTCCAAGTACGTTTGGACGATAACCACTTATAACTTGTCTCGGGGGATCAGCCCAATCAAGACATCAGTAATCATCCATACGATGTGAAGATCTCCGGTCTTCAACCACCTTCTTCATCGTCGAATTTTATTCATCGTATCAGTTATTTGAAATGGGATGAACCCAGTCTATCCGAATAACTTGCGTATTTTATAATCAATAATCAAGTGCTGTAAAAACGCATCATACGCCTTATTCCAATTCAGAATATTCATTTATTCAAATATTCACATTTTTAGGGAAATGTTCCCATTAATTTTATCAAAGATAAATCCTTTTAAATTTATTCTTTAATCTTCCTTTGGATATCCATTTCAAAAGATTTTATTTTATTTATCCACAATTCTAAACCAAATTAAGGTTTATAAAACTAGTCGGGATTATCGAGCCTTACCAAAGTAATCATTTATTTATTAATCCCAATCCCAACCTATTAATCCCATGGAGCAAAACTGGAAGTGCTCCATATCTAACACCCATGGTGTGTAAATTTAATTACCCTTTCACGTTCAAGTCTAATTAAAGATTCAACTATCGTTTGGAGTAAAACTGGTGGTACTCCATTCTCAATCATTTCTCTTGTTTGGTAAATTTATTTATCTATTCAATTTCCAATCTAATTAAAGATTCATTAAAACTCCAATTTGGTTTATATCTCAATAATCATTGCTTAGTGGTCATTCAACTTTAGGAAAATTAATCCTATCTTTAACTGGGTTAAAGAACTAATGTCATTTAAAACACAGTTCATGATAAACCCAAATCATCTTCCATTAACTATGGAATCTTCACGGAAAACTCATCAATATATAATCGATACAAATTTCCGTATCATACTAATTAAATAAATGGAATAACTGCATAACCTTTTAAATTCCATAAACAGTACCGGTCTTCCTTCACAGAAGCTCATCTCGATTATTACCAAATCGAATTCCATTCTATTCCAATTTAATACATTAAATTGGAAAACTTTTCTTTGGAAAATTCCATTAATCTTATTTAAAAGATTTATAAATTCCAAATCATAACTTCATTGTTAATTGGGTTAAAAACGACTGTTATTTAAAACATTGTTCACTATAAACCCCAAAATCCAATTTGATATTAAATATAAGGCTCTGAATAGAAATAATATCAGCTTATATTCAACATCAAATTTTGAACCAACAAATATCGTATTGGGAATAACGATATATATGTCTTCCAAATTCCTCAACAATATTCATATAATCACGGAATCCAATACTGAAATATTCTGAAGATTATTTCCATTCAAATCCATTCCAATTTATTCACTGGAAAATTCTGGTTATATTAAAACCATTTTCAATCCAATTTATTTATTTAAAAACATTGGATTATTATTTTAGTTAATAACTAGTTCATTCAGATAAAAATATCTTTTTTCTTTTCAAATACAGAGTTTTTCATCCAAAAATCTTTCCAAATCATTATTATGATTTTACACAATTTTTCCATATTTTTAATAATTTTATTAAGGCCTTTATAGTCGGTTTCCAATAACGGCCACCGAACTACATCCTAACGACCTTTTCTGAAATTGATTTGGACATAATTTGAAATCCAACCGTTCAAATTCAAATCTCTTATATTCATTGGAAAGATCTTTTCGATACGAACCCAACGGTTGCGGTTTAGGAGAATCCGACGGTCGGATCTCCCGTTACATCAATTTGAAGTAAATGGATGAAATTCGCGAACGGTCGCTGCGCGGCACGTTCTATTCAAGCCATTATATATACAATATATATATCGTCGATTTCCATTCAACACGTATTTTATAAATCGTTTATAAATTCATTTTAAAATGATTTCAACTTCTATATCAATTTTAAATCAAAATTGAATATTCCATATCATTATAATATCAAAATGATAATATTTTCAAAATATCAAATTTTGAATTCCATTTCCATTTCTATATTTATTATAAAATAAATAAAATCGATCGATAAACCCGTTCAGGTTAAAAATGGCGTATATACCTAACTCGGCTTCATATTTCAATATTTTCGTGTCCATCCCAAATCGGACATTAAAATCATATTTTTGATTCTTTTCTGAATATTATTTTAAAATATTCATTATTTTAAAATATTCTTTATTTTAAAATATTCTTTATTTTAAAATATTCTTTATTTAAAAATATTGGTTAATTCTGAATCAGAATGCAACTCAATCAATTATCATATAATTTCAGTTATATGGATTTTCATACATCGAATGTTTTCAACAATAACGATAAATAATCGTTAAACATTCAAACATCATCCATAGTGCATTCTACAACTGTATAAGCATTAAAATAAATAAATAACGCTTACAACAGTCTGTCAATCAATCAATCGACATACAAATAATTATTGGGATCAGTGTACGTCAAATATCATCCCAATACCCGTGTGGGGTTTTCAAACAACAGCAGTCGATTTATATAAATTATTGGTTAATTAATTTAACCAATTCAATTTCGGTTTGAATTATTTTTCTAATTAACCAATTTGACTGTTTTAATATATAGATGATTATTTTGTCCATTTTCATCTACCAGTTTAATATTATCATTTCTAACATGTTAAATATCACAAAATCATCATCACAATACACGAATCACCAAATCATCCAAATAAATAGATACTCAACTACCCAATGCCATTTACGGCACCATAAGTGGCCATTCGCGGAGTATGAAATCCGAGTGTCGGTAATATCCATACATCGCTTCCAATTTATGTGATTTGTGCGAATTCGAGTGTTGAACTCCATACAACAGATAAAAATCTATACTGGCAATTTCTATATATTTACAGTTATAAAATAAATTAAATAACTGTAAAAAAAATTAGTGAGAGAATTCTCACTTTGGGTTCCACTCCGCCATTTTTTTATTTCTGAATTTATTTCTGTTCGGATTTGAATTTGCCTCAATTTCTAATTTGCTCCAAATCACTTCTAGTCAGTTCCATGTTGTAGATAATTTCATCATGATTCCAATGCGACTGAAATCGTCGGATTTGGACCTCATATGAAAAGGATATGATAATATTTACATTCATTACATAATTCGATTATTAAATAATAATTAACACTAATTAATTATTCAAAGATAATTAAAATTAATTAATTACATTACTCCCTCTCCTCAATGTTTCTTCCTAATGTTATACAAACCAACCCATCGTTCAAAACTATTAGCCGTCGTCGCTCCTTACTCCGTTGATCGGAGGCCCATCCAATACTGGCCGACGATGCGCCCTGACCCCCTCCTCCTGTGCCTGTGGTGGCGTGAATTCTGGCGCCCCCTAAGCCATCAAATCAGCGTTCGAACACAAAGGATTTAGGCCCCAATTTCTAACAATTTAGTCTACTAGAAATACTGATGCCCATATAAATTTAAAGATTGGAGAATTTTCTTCGATTTTTGCTTTATAAGTTTGCATAATCACTGAGTGGATTAAGAGGATTTAACGCAAGAATTTTCGGCCATTCAAAAAGAGAACGGCGGCGCATTTCTGTTTAAAGGGAGGCTAGGGTTTTGACCCCTTTGACCCTATATATATAAAATATAAATTAATATTTAATTCCAAAAATGATTCGTTAATGCTCCTAACTCCAAATGAACCCCAACGACTATCGCCCCTAGCTAAATACCCCCATTTCGGACACAATGGGATATGTTTCGTAAGCCAATTCGACTGTTTCGATCAGTTTTTATCAAAATTAAAATATAAATCAATATATATTGAATTTTAAACGTACATTTTAATTTACCGGGGCCACATACTGACTCCAAAAATTACAGAAAAATAAATCTAGCTACGTTTTGATGATATGGTCCTAACAAAACTAATTTCATCAAATTTGGAGACCGTTTGAAAAATGGCTTTTTCTGGTCGATTAAATTTAAACTGAATTGACAAACATGTTTAAATTTACCACGCTCACTGTAACATCCCGATATTTTGTGATTATTTAAAATATTAAATTAATTTGTTTATGGAACAAAATTGCTTAAATACTAAAATTAATGAATTTATAAATTTTGGAATTTCATTTATGTTGGAAATTTTAAATTAATTTATATAGTAATAATATACATTCGTTGTTTGTGTAATGAAGGCCGACTGATAATAAGTGTCATTATTTATGTAGATTTAAAATATAAATTATAAATTGATTTGTATGGTAATTATTGAGGGTTATTTGGACTTAACTGAGTCAAAAAATTATAATTAAACTTTAAATATTTAAATTGTATTAATGCATGGTGGAAACTTAAATAAATTGTTTAAGTGGTTAATTTTAACTTATTTTGATAATTATAGCATGTATTGATTGTTAATAATTTTGTGATCTTGTTTATTGGTTAACATGGAAGGTTCGAATTTAATATTTATATATTTAATGAGATTGATTGATGTAATTAATAATTTATAATTAAAATAAATTTGATTTACTAAGTTAAAATTAATTTTTTTTATGTGAATAAAGTTGATTAATTTTTGAAATTTAATTTAAGATAATCATACGAATTGGGATTTCATAGCGAATTTCATATGAACGTTAATTTAACAAGTTTTCATATGTTATTTGCTCGCATTAGCACATTGAACACAACGATATTTTATTTCATGTGTTTGGACGTTCAGTTTGAAATACGCGACGTTGTTTTGAACTGACAACGTTCGCATTTTAGAATCTTGGTTGGTTATTTGTTGGTCTATATTAAGTATAACCAAATAAACCAAAATTTTGTTTTAATATTTTCTTGTACATGAATTAAAGAAAGGATAAATATTTATTGCCATATTGTGAAATTTATTGTCATGCATGTATGTAGCTTACTTTTTTATGTACGTGTGAAACCAAATTTATGGATAAAAAAATAGAAATTTATGCATGCATTTAATAATGTGTGAAAGGAAGTTATTGCATTTATACTTTTTTTTAATTCTTATTTCCTTAATGCTGAGCGTTTCATGATATATGTATGAAACAAAGGATGGCAAGGTATAAACCTCTGCGCATGAAGCATACTGTTGTGGCACTTGACATTAATGGTTCATGCGCATTGACCACAAAAAAAAAAGGAAAAAAAGAAAATGAACAAATGAAAATGTAAATATATAAAACAAAGAGTTAGTGTGTCCTTTTCGGTAGGAAATTGGTATGTAAAGCATTTAAGGACCTATTTGGACATAAATGAAATTTATAAACTTTTAAATTCGAAAAAAGTGAATATATAGCAATTGAAGTAAATGCTATATGCATGTGAAAAAATGCAAATTGTGTCCACATGATATTTATGGCTAATGAAATCATAGTATAAGTATTCATTAGAACATTTAATAATATCCAATAGGTTTCGTGCCAATGAAAATGCTATATTTCAGGTAATGTATAATTAATGAGATGGACATGAAAATATATTAGAAATCTAACGTATAAATAATATTTAAAATTTTTAACCTAAGGATCCTCTATTACGCATACTAATAAAATACCTTAAACACATCAGCCAATTTATATGGTAATTGATTAACGTTAAAAAGGAAAAAATATTTGAATAGCTGTGACTGATTGATTATTTACGATGGATTTATCTCTTTATATTGTCATTTCCACACAACCATTTTTTCTTCTTCCTCCTTATCAATGGCAAAAAAATATATTCTTTAAACCCTTACCTTAAACTCAAATTTAAAAATCAAATCTCCACAAAACTTCAACATATTATATACCAAACCGAAGATCGCGACTAGTAGAATCCAGATCTACAATTCATTTTTGCATACAAGTGGTGGTGACGTGGTAAGACAGATATTTTATTTGTTAATAATATTATTACATATATCTTGTATAACTTCTAATGTTAGTAACTATAACATACGAGGTCGGATTTGAGCGTCGTTTGTTGCGATCATGGAAAAATTGCGGATGTTCTAGTTTTGGCTATGGGTGGAGACTGTAAATTTTGGTCTTTAGTTAGACGTTCGATTGACTAAAGACCCAAAAGTGAGTGAATTTCTCGCTCACAATTAACTGAATTGTTCCCCATATTTATTAAATTAAATTATGAAATAAGTTTGGTTATATGTTTGTAATTGATTGTTGATTGGTTGCTTAAAATTGACATGCAAGTGAGTTGATGTGTAAATTGAATCTGATAACTAGTTATTTTAATTTTATTAAATTTCTAGTAAAAAAGATTTACCGACCTTTGTTGACTAGTGAAACGAAATAATATTTACCATTTGGGTGAAATGGTTGTGATGGATGTTTTGATTGAAATTGTTACTGCATTGATATCGACACTGAAATTTTCGTGAATTTGTTAAAGCAATTATTCCAAAATAAATTGGGAATTTGGAAATGTGATTTAAATATGATTTGATTACCCAAATTTTATTTTATTTAAAGCTGAATTTATTAATTCTCTTTAGATTTAATTTAAAATAAGAGTATTCGATGATTTTGGAAGCGTTCAAGATTTTGAATTAAATCTGAAATTAAATCCATTTAAATTTGAAAGGTCGGAATTTGAATGTGTTTGGAATCGAGATTTGGAAATGTAATAAACTTTATCGGAACTGGAATATAACTTTTAAGTTATTAAAAATTTGGAAGAAAGAAACAATTATGGTTTTAAATTAGTTAACTATACATATATATACTATAGTTTTGAAACAAATTATATTATATTTATTATTTAAAGATTATTTTAGTAAAGCGTTTAATATATATATACCTATAATTTGAAATAAAGTAAATTATATTATATTATTTAAAGATTTTTTTAGTAAAACATTATATATATATATATATATATTATGACATTTCTTCCAATAACACATACACATTTATATACCAGAACGTTTTAGGGTGACAGAGAGGATAGTGTCTAAGGCTTGGGTTTGGAAAATACAAGTTTCCTGCTCTCCCTGGCTATCCCTAACTGATCCGACGGACTGGATGGTTATTTTCAAAATCTGATTTGGAAGTTAATTAAAGCCCCTTGAATTTAGAACAAATTTTTGAATCTTACAGCGTCATTCATTATTTAAAATAATTTGAGTAAAATATTTGAACCCTTAAATGATGTTGAACCTATTTGGTAAATAACTAATCTATAGTACTTATGAAACATTTTACCATTCCATGAAAATGATTAAATTTGAGAACTATTATAAAAAAAATTGTGTATAAGGCTTTTAAACCAAATTTGAAAAGACGAATGGAAATGATAAAAATGAATAGAAAGTTTCGAACAGGGGATTTGTAAAGAAGAGATAAGACGGAAATTAAGGAAACTAATTCAACCTTATCCAAAAATGAATTGATAACAAATTGAAACTGGTATAGTCCATAGATTTTGTTTTTAAATAGGCTTATTACTTGGAAAGACCGAGATTGGATTTAAGTCTGAAAACCATTCCAAGTAATAATACGACGCTATTTGAAGACTTGGAAAGGACAAATGAAGACCGGGAATCTTTGGATTATTTGGATTGATTGCTGATGTCTTGAATCGAGCTGTACACCTGAAACAAGGTTATAAGTGGCATGAGGTCTAAATATATTTAAGGACATTTGGAGTTGTTCCATTCAGAACTAGAATAGACTTGGAATTGACTGCGTAACACTAATTTTTATTAATTTATATATCAGGTTGTGGCGATTAATTATTCCCATCTCTAAGTTTTACGTACTTAGAGGCTATGTATTGATGGAAATCAGTGACATGTTGTAAATTGATAATGTGGCATACTCAAGTTATGAAATGAGCTAGTGATGGTAACATTGTGTATATCGTGACTTCGACGAACCTCACACCCCGGATTGATGGTAAATTGGCGGTTAGGTTGTATACAATTTATTGAAACTTGAAAGCTTCGGTGGTGGATCTACTTTGAAACTTGCGGGAAAAAAAGGGTATGTTCGGTGTCTGTGTTTGGATGTTGACCAGTGATTTACCTGGTGTTTGGTGTCCGAGCCTGGATGAAAACCATGAACCGTGAGGTTGCACCTAGTTCCGGATTGATCTTTCGTGCCAGGAACCATCATATTGAAACCCAATAACCAATACGAGCCTTTCGTTTTGTTTGTAAACTATGTATGTAGGCACAGTCACTATGCTTGCTAAGATTTATTTATTTGTGAAATGGTTTTCAACACTATGCACTAATAATAGTATTAAAAGAAGATTTTCACGTATGAAAGCATGTTTGGTTATCATGTAACGACCCGTGTTTTTCGACCATTCGAATCTGAATATTTAAATTGGTTTTAAATATTTTATTTGGAATATAAATGGATTTTTATATTTAAATCGCTATTTAAACGAAGTTTAAAGGATATATATTTATTTAAATATAAAACGAGCTTGAAAATGGCGTGCAGTTCGTAATTTGGAGTTTTGAACTTCAAATGGATATACAGAGTCCGATATAAGTCGGATTTCTGTGAAACGAGAAACGTTGGAACCGTAGCGATGATAGTTTTCATATGAAAGAGAAAAATCCAGATTCCGTGTTATAGATTGTTAGATATGGCCAAATCAAATTTTGAAATAGTCGCTGTGAAAAATCGTTATTAAAATAAAGGCCTTTAAAATAGCCGTTTTGCAAACGGACTCAGATTTCGACGAAATCAGTTTCATTGGAACCGTATCATTAAATTATTGTACGATGTTGAATGGCGTGGAAAACAGGTGTCGTATGTGACCACGGTAGTTGTAAACGTCCGTTCAATTTATATAGCGCGTTATTAATTCAATAAAAGGTTATTGGGATACAACTGGAGCAGACGATCGAATTAGGCCACGAAACCAGTTCCGTTGAGTTCGTATCGTCGTTTAGAGTCAGGATAGGTATATAGTTTGTTATTTTTAAATCGGGAAATTTGGTGTTCAAAAGGGCAGTGCGGTGCGCGTTAAAATTGGGCTACCGGAGCAACAGTCTCAGAATGCGACGAAATTTGTGCCGTTGGGTTCGTATCGAAAAGTTATGGTCGATGTTCGCAGTTTCAAGTGGATTTGATTTATCTGGTGATCGTGAAAAATTTAAATGCGTGTTCATTTCCGGTTTCATAAAGGAAATTTTTTCATACGACCTCGGATTTCGACGAAACTTGTTCCATTGGATCCGGAATACCTTTTTACATCAAGATTAGTTTTTATCAGTAAACAGAAATCATTTGTGGTAATTTCCGCGTGTTACTTCGCGACGAAGTTGCACATTATAATGAAAATTCTATCCTCTTAAGTCTTCGACCTGGAATGCGGTGTTACGGCCACCCTATCTATGCTAGACAAGACATAACAGTAATACGCCCTCTTGCAGTACGTCCGTCATATGAAATATGGGTACAACAATATATTATCAATATACGACATCCACTGCTCTCATTTCTTTGCTGGCGCCTGGACATTTCTTTTCCTGTCTGCCTATCTGTAACACCGTGCGGACCAAGTAGACCCTCGAGACACACCCTACTCTAATTTATCAGCAGACCTATCCCCTATATTGCCTTGCCGCTCACGGTTCTTTTTCCTATATAAACATACATGCTGTTCTATTTTTCTCTCATCCACTTCTCTACTGAAGACAAAACGCAAGCTCTCCATAAAAATACAATCAAAATGAAACAGTGTTTTTTTTCTTTCTTTCTCATCTAAGAAGAGCTGGAGCGAGATGCTCCAGGCGCAGGCAGTGTGGACCGAGGCGCTTGCTGAGATGGAAATGGATGGTCGTCCGGTCGACGCAGTCTGGTGCAACGGTGAAGCATTGGCTTGGCAGCGCGGGTCATTTTCTGGAGCAAGGATGTTTGCTCGCGCTGTATTGTGTAAAGCAGGAGCGGTTTTGTGAAATCAATGTTGAGGGGTACGTTGGGACGCTGAGAAAGGACGGTGCAATCCAAGGTGAAGCGAAGGGGTGAAGCAAAGGTGGTGTTGATTCAGCAAGGTGGCGGTGAAGTTTGAATGTGAATGAGTTCGTCGGGGAATGGGTAGCAGTTGGTTGCGGTCCTAGAACGTGGAGGAGGAAGTCTCATGATGACAGAAGCTCACGTGTGAAAGCAAAAGGAAGAAAAGACAGTAGGGTGGTTTCGAAGTTCGGTGATGCAGTGTAGTGGTGAGAGGATGGGTGATGCGGTTGAGGCATGGGAGGAGGGGTACTGCGTGCTGAGCATGGAAAGGATGAGGTGGACACGGTCAAGTGGGATGGCGGCCTGTTCTTTAACCAACGTAAAATAAGGTTTTATAATTTATTAAGTTAAGAAATTTTTAATTAACAATAATAATTGTTATTTCAATCTCGTATGTATGGCCACAGCGTGAAGAGTCCTGGACTGGAGCTATGTTTTGGCGGAAGAAGTTGATTTTGGCGGACCTAATATAAACGTTAAAACGTAAGTATATATTTGTTTTACATCATTAAGGATGTTTGTTTAAAATTAAAGCATAGACTAACGATAACTATAATGCATGCAGTTCAACAAACACAAGGAACACTGGGTTTAAATGAACGGAATGAATACGAGTAATCGACCCGGTAAACTGTTTTATCCAAGTTGATTATATATATCCGCTGTCTAGTTAAGAACAGTAATTAGTTTATATTAAAATTTAATTAGAGAATTGTTAGGTTTAATTAAATTTTTTTGGATTAGAACTTGTGTAACGCGTTACTGGTTTAACAGAATGAAACGAAAGAAGTTACGCTGGAATCGTGGCGACGAGATTTACATTCTGGAACTCATTTGGACGGTTAAGGACACAGGTGGAATTTACAGCTAAATTAAACAACTGTTTAATTTAACTGTAATCGAACCATTTCGACAAAAGGAATTCAGGTGAGTTAAACTCACTCAGTTTTTTCCCATTTATATTTTTATATAAATTGGGTTTTTATTTTGTGTGCTCTGCTTGCCAATGGTTGACTGTTTGCTTGTTGATTTAACTGATGAAATAAAACCGTCGTTTAATTTCAGTGAAATACTGAATCGTTATTCTAACGATGGGTTCCAATAAAGGTAACTTACCTTGTTGGTCACATTTATAAAATAAACGTGTTTAATTGGTTGAATTGTTTGAATTGCTTATCAGTTAAATGGTTGAATGATCTGATTTGAGTTAACCATTTGTATATAGGGGAGAACAGGTTGGAGGAATCCAACCGGATTCCTCAAATATATTATTTATTTTCATATTCTCATATATGAACTGCCCTGTTGTATTGTTGGATTTGATATTCAACATCTGTTTGGTTTAAACCAATGGGTGATATTGGTTGGGTATTTGGCAGCGTATGGCCTATAAAATCAATCGTGTCATGAATATTGATTCACAGTCAGGTGAACTGAAAAGATGAAGTTATAAAAATTTATTTTTATAACTGGAGTTGGTTTTTGAATATATTATTTTGAATAAAAGTTAAAAAAGGGAAATAAATAAATATTTTATTTATTTAAGATTTTTGATTTGTTAGAAATTTATCTTATAGAATAAATGCTGATATTAGATTGATTTGAAAGTATAAGATGAGAAATAAGGTCGCATAGTTACACCTTGGTAATTGTTTTGGTGAAGAAGAAATTTATGGAATTATTTAAATTAATTATATAATTAATTGATTTAAAGTGAGAATTTATTTGGAATCGGCTAACGAGATAATCAAGTTTGAGGGAATTAAATCGACCAATTTGAATTTGAATTGATTATCAAATTAATGTGTTTTTGGATTAAATATCGTTTAAATTTAGATAAGGTTTAAAAAAAAAAGGGTTTAAGATAAACCAGAATATATAAATGAGTTTCAAGATGTAAATCATTAATATTGAATTAACGTTATTTGAAAATGAGATCAAGTAAAAAGGGAAATTTGAAATAAGATTTCAAGAGTGGGGAATGGTCGAACAGATTTGAAAGAAGATTGGAAATAAATGAATCTGGTTAAAAAAGTGGATTATAGGGTTGTATAACTAAACCCAAGTTATAATGGAATGTATTTCGATATGGAAATGGGAAGATTGATTTTGTGATTTCAACTGATATTCATTTGAGGATAAGAACGTTGCTTGATCAAGGTCTGAGAGGTAATTAAAATACCCCAACTTGAACAACATCGGGATTATCTGAAGCTAATATTAGTTGGCGATCGTAAAAGAGATTCATGTTAATACAATGAATGTTTTGAAAGGGGAATGGAGTGGAAATTGTATATGGTTATAAAGTATTTTACTAAGTATTATAACATAATGGTTCTGAGGTCATTAGTATATAAGAATATAGTGATTCAAGTTAGAGTTGGTCAAACATAATTATGCAGGACGAGTTGCCATTTCGTACGACTGCTAGCGAAATTCGTAGGGCTGCTGATAGCCTACGGCGGTCGGATGTTTCCTGAGGGAATCAGGCGTAACCATTGTGATCGCTGTGATCTAGAGTCAAGCGAATGGATGTAAGTCGAGTATTAGTAAATCGATAGAAGTTAAACAAGTAATCAGTTAGAGTTAACCAGTTAAAGTTAATCAATTAGAGTTAATCGATTGGAGTTTAATCGAATTAGAGTTATTCAAATATCGTATTTTGAATGTTAAAAGAGCTAGAAGTTTTGGTTTAACAAAAGTAAATCAGTTGTTAAAGGCCAAATGGTGCTGAATACTGAGCCAGTGAACTCATTGGGTTGTCATGATTGAAACACTGATTATTTTGATAGTTAAATCACAGACTATCAAATCGGACCCATACGATTGTTGGTACGGAAAGACTGGGATCGAATTTATATTCGAAAACCATTCCGACCAACAAATACGTGAAGATATCAGAAGACGGTCGAGATGGAGCATTGAAGACCGTGGATCTTCATAAACGGAAGGATTACTTATAATCTCTGGTTTAGCGGCCCGAGATACATTGTGATTCTGTCGTGGTTGGAGTCCACGAGTTGCAAGGACTTCTCGCTACTGATCCATGGGGTGATTCCTATATGAGATGCAGTAGGAGAGTGCCTTTGGTTCATCCTGTTCCTGGATGACTTGTATGGACGAATGTCTGACAGAGTATTTCCTTAAGAACCACGTACGTTGATTTTTACAAATACACCGAGTTGGTGGCGAAGAGGGGCACTTCTTCAATACCAGAGTATATTTGTGGACGTCAATTAGTGATTTGACGGATCTGACGATGTGGCATTCAAAGTGAATGATGGCCAGATGTTCGAAGAGATGAATTCTTGCCTCAAGCCTCATCAACCGGGAAAGGACAAAAAATCGGGCAGGCAGCATGGCTATGTGGGTCGCTCCCATTAGGGTGTAAAATCACCTATCTAGAGAAATTCCTTTTGTTTCTTATTCTATCGATTCTGCCCATTCGGGAACGGTGGTTTGAGTCCAACCGTTGGTGATATACATTCGATACACTCAAGCGAAATGAGTGGTCGGTCATGTGAGGGCCGGGTTGCAAGACGTTCTTGTTGAACCCTGTGTATTCGCCTCTAGAGATACACGAGCGGAAGGTGGTCCCATACCTTGTCATAGTTGGAAATCCAATCTCCAATAAGCGCCTGCGGTTTTGATTTTATACTATATATGTGGAGCGTGAGATGCAAGCGTTCCACTAGATTCTATTTACTTGTATTTAGACATTATTATAATATCAGACAAGATATTGGTTTCAAAAATGTTTTGGGTTATCGTAAGGTAAAAACCGTCCGTGTTTATGTGTGGATTTGGTCTTACGATTATCCTTTTCTTTTGAAAAGGTTTTGAACTTTAAAATCATGATGGGATGATTTACCTTATTACTGTGCGAGTTTATCTCACTCTGGTTCACCAGACTGACCCGGTGTTTTGTAAATGCTCGGGTTAGCCCGGAGTGTACAGGTTCAGGTTATCTACTGTTGAGAAGAGACGAGATGGAAGAGTCCAAACGTATGATATTACTATTCCGCTGTGTGTTATATGAGGACAGATTATTATCACTGCCCAGATGTGTACTCTGATATTGTAAGTATTTTAAAAAAGCTCTTGGTAAAGATTTATTTCTGTATTATATTTTGTTCCGCTGCGATGTGAGACTCTGTGTTGTGTTTGGTTCCTCTTCTCCTTCTATTCTAATATTTCTTTCCTCCTTATCTCATCCTCTAAATTCTTTCTAATAACGTCCAGTGTTTTCGGTGTTTGGAAGGTCGGCATGAGTTACGGTAAAGGTATTTATGTCGATTTTCGGGGCCGAAATCCGCTGTTCGTTACATATCATAAGACAAAACTCGCTGATTTGGTGTGCGCTTGCATTGTGTGATGTGGGACGAGCTTATGATAGCTTCATTTTTCCAAAATAATGTGCGAATTTTCCATAATACTTCTTTAGATTATTGCACCCATAACACTCATGTTATTTCGTATTTTAATTTGACTAATATGTGAATGATTTAGTTCTGATCCGACTGTTTGTTGTGTTTCTTTTTATGCAATACGCTCGGGTCAACCGAAGTTGCAGTTAGCGAAGATTACCTTTCCTTGAAGATACTATTATGAAGATGAAGATGGAGCTCAATAGACGTATTATTATTACTATTCCGCTGCAAAATTATTTGTATGTTGTATAATAGTTAACTGTGATAAATGTTGTAAAATATAATCAAATATATGTTTTAACAGCTTCATGAACTATTATTTATTTATAATATTTTGTCCTTCCGTTGCGAGATTCTGTATTTATTTCTTCTTCTATTCTTTTCTTATATAAATCCCAACAACTATCCGTATTTTTGATTTGTTTAAGTTGACAATTGAGGATCAATGTCAATTTGAACGGTCAAAAATCTTGTATGTTACACTCACATATTAATTCCAAAAATTATGAAAATTGAAACCTAATAATAATTTGACATTACGGATCCAACAAAAGTGGTTTCATCGAAAACGGAGGTCGTTTGCAAAATGGCTATTTTTAAGGGTTATATATTTTATTAATATATATGTATAAATTTCATAGCAACTATTCTGAATTTTAAACTAGACATAACTTTCAATTTACAAAGTAAAATCTCAGTTTCTTACATTCATTAGAAAATTATAATTAAACAGATTCAAATGTTTCTTGTTTTACTGAAATCCGATCTATTTTGAATCCTGTACATTCAGTTGAAATTTAAAATCGAATTTTCAAACTACTGCGCCGTTTCGAGTTCGTTTTACAATTAAAATATATTTATACATTCTAACTTCGATTTAAATAAATTTTTAGTCGTTATTGTTTAAAATAAATCATTTTAAATATTTGAAAAAAAAAATTGGTTCAGAATTTCCTGGTCGTTACAATCTCCCCCACTTAAAATCTTTTCGTCCTCGAAAAGGAACGGAGCTGAAAGTTGTTTAACTAACCAACTCAATTTTCATTCTAGCTTTCATTCTTCAACTTTTCAGTTTCTAAGAATTTTTTAATTTTTCAAAAATTTGGCTAACACCCTAAAATTTCGCCATAACCTCCTTTGTACAGGCTGGTCGATAAAACCGCAACTTGCCTCACAGGGCCCTCATCAATCAAAAAGAAAAAGCCAAGCGGCTTGCCAATCGGCTCATAAAATCATTAAAACCCCAATAAATACAGTAAACATGTACCTATTTTTCGGGCATACAATTTTATTCCTCTTCTTAGCTTCCATGCTATGACCTGTTTATTATATACACATGTACATATATGCAATTCTAATTAATTTTCAATTCAATTCAATATTTGATTCGATTTGGGTAAATTTACCTTTCATTCACATATTGGTTTTATTAGCTGGATTAATAATTACACATCGCAACCAACAATCAATAGTTGAGTAGCTTTTCAAATATATACCTTTTATATACCCAAAATCATATTTTCAATGTCAAATCACAACAATAAACCCTAACTAAGCTTGGTTCGCACACCAGTCAATTGGAAATATATAGATATCCCACTTTCAAAACTCGAACATAAATACTGATAATGTGATCACAATTACCAGGATCATTCCCTGGCGACTAGAGTGTGATTCTATATCTATCCAGTATATTTGAGGCTTCAAATATACGTTTGCAAGGCATATATGCAAAATCTACTTATACCCGATAATCCAAATTTAATATAAAATAAAATATTCAAATACGAATAATAAGATATAAAATTTCAAAAATAAATTTGTTTTAATAAATAATACTTTTCTAACTCATTCTAGGGTATTGCTAACCCTGTCTCTAACGAGTCATTCTTATAGGATGTTACTAATCCTATCTCTGATGAATTCTTTCGTTTAGTTCTAATGTGTCTTGTTCTCGTGCTTTGTAAAAGAAAGCTCTGATACCAACTGTGACGACCCAAACTTCCCCTTACGGGAAAGCCCAGATTGCTTTGAGAACACGACGCATCAGAACACAAACAGTAGAACATTTCATTGCTATTACAACAATTTCCATCAGAGTACAATAATATATCAGAGTTCAAATAAATATTACACAACGGAAATAAAATAATATCAGAGATTAAAATACATAGCAGCGGAAATTAAATGTATAAATACAATGTACAATGGAAATACATCGACTAGCACAACTGAAAGAAATACACGGATACAAAGCTTTCCGAATATAGCTCCAGCTGTAAATCCAGGATCCTGTTAAAAAGAAGTATCTGCAGAAACCAGAACTACTAGCTGTCCGTGTGGAAAATATGGGCACCCAGAGTTTAGGTAGAAACAATAAACTCCGAGTCAGTCATGGGACTGGCGTGAGAACTAAAACAGTTATTAAATCTTTACTTTAAAAGTTGAAAATCACGGGACTATGCCGTATAACACGGAACGGGTTTACTCCACATGAATCTCAGTTTAAAATAAAACAACGCAATGCTTTTTGAAAAAATGAAGCTATTATAAGACTCAGTTCCCATCACACATTGCAACGCAAGCCAGAGGATAGAGTTTTACCTTATAATAGCCAAACATGCTTGATACATTTTAAAACAAATCATTTTGATATTACTATAAGTGCATAGTGTCAAAATCAACTTCAAATATAAATGTATCAACCATAGACGGCATGAGCGCCCCATTCCACTATGCTGCCATATAGGTTTACAACTAAAATCGAAAAGTCGCGTATTGGAAATTGGATTCCATCATGAACCAAGGCAAGGGATCTTCCTTCTGATTCGAGACACTCTAGCCCATGCTTCAGGATTCAGCTGCAACTGCACCTGGATGTGACAGGGTCGGTCCACACTTACTTTAGTGGATTGGCAATTCCAGAATAATATGCTTCCCTTCCCTATGGGGCATAAAATCTGGTCAGTATGTCGACCATCAAGAGCCACTAGAGACTCAAATCCGAGGTACCTCGCTTTTCGTCATCCATAGAAGTTAAACGTCTGGGCTCCATACCATGACACCGCTCCTAGCTAGAAAGAAACGCATGTCCTCCCTGCAGTCCTCTGTCGTTTCTGGTTCACACCAGGGTGTGAGGCTCACGAAATAACGCTATACACAAAGCTATGCTAATTAAGTCGTGCTTTGATCATCAACCACAAGACTCTACTTTTCAACAAAAGCCTTGATCATTTGCATCTCAGCATGCCACACTGACAATCCACGCCATGCAACTGATGTCTATAATATATAACCTCTAAGCTCTTACGTCTCAGAGAAGGGTGTTAAGCAAGAGAATAAATTATGCGCCACCAAACAGATGCATATCTAATAGAAATCAATCAACATAGAATGAAATCCAATGTCAGACACACATCCATTTACAAGTCCGTTCTGGGTCTGAACGAAATCGGAGGCACCTTATTCCTCGAGCCATATGTCCAACACAGGAGAGAGGTCGTTGTATATTTGGTCGATCTCCAAGTACGTTTGGACGATCACCACTTATTACCTTGTCTCGGGGGATCAACCCAATCAAGACATCAGTAATCATCCATACGATGTGAAGATCTCTGGTCTTCAACCACCGTCTTTATCGTCGACTTTTAGTCGTGTATCAGTTATTTAGAATGAGATGAACCCGGTCTTTCCGAATAACTTGCGTATTTTATAATCAATAATAAAGTCCTGTAAAAACACATCATACGCCTCATTCCAATTCAGAATATTCGTTTATTCAAATATTCACATTTTTAGGGAAAGGTTCCCAATAATTTTATCAAAGATAAATCCTTTTAAGTTTATTCCTTAATCTTACTTTGGATATCCATTTCAAAAGATTTTATTTTATTTATCCACAATTCTAAACCAAATTAAGGTTTATAAAACTAGTCAGGATTATCGAGCCTTACCGAAGTAATCATTTATTTATTAATCCCAATCCCAACCTATTAATCCCATGGAGCAAAACTGGAAGTGCTCCATATCTAACACCCACGGTGTTATCGGTAAATTTAATTACCCTTTCATGTTCAAATATAATTAAAGATTTAATTATTGTCTGGAGTAAAACTGGTGGTACTCCATTCTCGATCATTTCTCTTGTTTGGTAAATTTATTTATCTATTCACTTTCCAATCTAATTAAAGATTCATTAAAACTCCAATTTGGTTTATATCTCAATAATCACTGCTTAATGGTTATTCAACTTTAGGAAAATTAATCATGTCTTTAACTGGGTTAAAGAACCAATGTCATTTAAAACGCAGTTCATGATAAACCCAAATCATCTTCCAATAACTATGGAATCTTCACGGAAAACTGATCAATATATAATCGATACAAATTTCCGTATCATACTAATAATATAAACGGAATAACGGCATAGCCTTTTAAATTCCATAAATAGTACCGGTCTTCCTTCACAGAAGCTCATCTCGATTATTACCAAATCGAATTCCATTCAATTCCAATTTAATATATTAACTTGGAAAACTTTTCTTTGGTAAATTCCATTAACCTTATTTTAAAGATTTATAAATTCCAAATCATAACTTCACTGTTAATTGGGTTAAAGAATGACTGTTATTTAAAAAATTGTTCACTATAAACCCCAAAATCCAATTTGATATTAAATATAAGGCTCTGAATAGAAATAATATCGGCTTATATTCAACATCAAATTCTGAAACCAACAAATATCATATTGGGAATAACGATATATATATCTTCCAAATTCCCCAACAATAACCGTATAACCATGGAATCCAATACTGAAATATTTCGAAGAATATTTCCATTCAAATCTATTCCAATTTATTCATTAGAAAATTCTGGTTATATTAAAACCATTTTCAATCTAATTTATTTATTTAAAAACATTGGATTATTATTCTAGTTAATAACTAGTTCATTCAGATAAAAATATCTTTTATCTTTTCAAATAAGGAATTTTTCATCCAAAAATCTTTCCAGATCATTTATTATTATTTTACACAATTTTTCCATATTTTTTATAATTTTATTAAGGTCTTTACAGTCGGTTTCCAATAACGGCCACCGAACTACATCCATAGCAACCTTTACTGAAATTGATTTGGACATAATTTGAAATCCAACCATTCAAATTTAAATCTCTTATATTCATTGGAAAGATCTTTTCGATACGAACCCAACGATTCCGGTTTTAGGACAATCCGACGGTCGGATCTACCGTAACATCAATTTGAAGTCAATGGTTGAAATTCGCGAACGGTCGCTGCGCGGCGCGTTCTATTCAATCCTTTATATATATAATATATATCGTCGATTTCCATTCAAAACGTATTTTATAAATCGTTTATGAGTTCATTTTAAAATGATTTCAACTTTTATTTCAATTTTAAATCAAAATTGAATATTCCATATCATTATAACATTAAAATGATAATATTTTCAAAATATCTAATTTTGAAATCCATTTCCTTTTCGATATTTATTATAAAATAAATAAAATCGATCGATAAACCCGTTCGGGTTAAAAATGGTGTATATACCTAACTCGGCTTCCATATTTCAATATTTTCGTGTCCATCCCAAATCGGACATCAAAATCATATTTTTGATTCTTTTCTGATTTTTAAAATATTCATTATTTTAAAATATTTTTTATTTTAAATTATTCTTTAATTCTGAATCGTAATGCGACTAAATCAATTACCATGTAATTTCAGTTATATGGATTTTCATTCATCGCATGTGTTCAACAGTAACGATAAATAATCGTTAAACATTCAAACATCACCCATAGTGCATTCTACAACTGTATAAGCATTAAAATAAATAAATAACGCTTACAACAGTCTGTCAATCGATCGATCGACATACAACTAGTTATTGGGATCAGTGTATGTCAAATATCTTCACAATACCCGTGTGGGGTTTTCAAACAACAGTCGATTTATATAAATTATTGGTTAATTAATTTAACCAATTCAATTTCGGTTTGAATTATTTTTCTAATTAACCAATTTTATTGTTTTAATATATAGATGATTATTTTGTCCATTTTCATCTACCAGTTTAATATTAATATTTTTAACATATATCACAAAATCATCATCACAATAAACAAATCAACAAATCATCCAAATAAATAGATACTCAACTACCTAATGCCATTTACGGTGCCGTAAGTGGCCATTCGCGGAGTATGAAATTCGAGTGTTGGTAATATCCATACATCGCTTCCAATTTATGTGATTTGTGCGAATTCGAATGTTGAACTCCATACAACAGACAAAAATTTATACTGGCAATTTCTATATATTTACAGTTATAAAATAAATTAAATAACTGTACAAAATTTTAGTGAGAGAATTCTCACTTTGGGTTCCACTCTTCCATTTTTTTATTTCTGAATTTACTCCTGTTCGGATTTGAATTTGCCTTAATTTTTAATTTCTTTCGAATCGCTTCTAGTCAGTTCCATGTTGTAGATAATTTCATCACGATTCCAACGCGATTGAATCGTTGGATTTGGACCCCGTATGAAAAAGATATGATAATATTTGCATTTCATTACATAATTCGATTATTAAATAATAATTAACACTAATTAATTATTCAAAGATAATTAAAATTAATTAATTACATTACTCCCTCTCCTCAATGTTTCTTTCTAATGTTATACAAACCAACCCATCGTTCAAAACTATTAGCCGTCGTCGCTCCTTATTCCGTTGATCGGAGGTCCATCCAATACTGGCCGACGATGCGCCCTGACCCCCTCCTCCTGCGCCTGTGGTGGCGCGAATTCTGGCACCCCCTAAGCCATCAAATCAGCGTTCGAACGCAAAGGATTTAGGCCCCAATTTCTAACAATTTAGTCCACTAGAAATACTGAAGCCCATATAGATTTAAAGATTGGAGAATTTTCTTCGATTTTTGCTTTATAAGTTTGCATAATCACTGAGTGGATTAAGAGGATTTAACGCAAGAATTTTCGGCCATTCAAAAAGAGAACGGTGGTGCATTTCTGTTTAGAGGGAGTCTAGGGTTTTGACCCCTTTGACCCTATATATATAATATAAATTAATATTTAATTCCAAAATTGCTTCATTAATGCTCCTAACACAAATGAACCCCAGCGACTGTCGCCCCTAGCTAAATACCCCCATTTCGGACAAATTGGGATATGTTTCGTAAGCCAATTCGACTTTTTCGATCAGTTTTTATCAAAATTAAAATATAAATCAATATATATTAAATTATAAACGTACATTTTAATTTACCGGGGCCACATACTGACTCTAAAAATTACAGAAAAATAATTCTAGTTATGTTTTGACGATACGGCCCTAACAAAACTAAATTTGTCAAATTTGGAGACCGTTTGAAAAATGACCTTTTTCTGGTCGATTAAATTTAAACTGAATTGACAAAACACGTTTAAATTTACCACGCTCACATATTAATTCCAAAAATTATGAAAATTGAAACCTAACAATAAGTTGACATTCCAGATCCAACAAAAGTGGTTTCGTTAAAAATAGAGGTCATTTGAAAAATGGCTATATTTAAGGACTATTTATTTTATTAAAATATATATAAATTCCATAGCGACTATTTTGAATTTTAAACTAGACAACTTTCAATTTATAAAGTGAAATCTTAGTTTCTTACATTCATTAGAAAATTATAATTAAACATATTCAAATTATTCTTGTTTTACTATATCCGATCTATTTTAAATCTTGTACATTCAATTGAAATTTAAAATCGAATTTTCAAACTACCGCGCCATTTTGAGTTCGTTTTATAGTTAAAATAAATTTATATGTTCTAACTTCGATTTAAATAAATTTTTAGTCATTATTATTTTAAATAAATCATTTTAAATATTCAAAACCCAATAAAATAGGTAGAATAATTTTTTTAAATTGGTTCAGAAATTCCGGGTCGTTACAAAGATGAAGAGAAGTAAAGTACTAAATCACCTTGCAGATGAGAATCAAAAGTTTTGTATCGATCTGGTACCCAAGCAATGTAGATTTCCAATTACATATCCTTCTGTATTTTTGATCAATGAATGATCATTTGGTGTCTTTAAACAATAATCGTCAGACATAACTCTTCCCCTACAAAACAACTCAACTTTTCAAAGAATCAAATGACTTTTCAAAATAACTAAATGTAATTTTAAATAACAACATCATGATGATTCTATGACATATGCATATGAAAATAATGTTAATAATCTATATCAAAAAATTACGATTAATTTTTTTCATAAGTCAGATTATGAAAAAATTGAAAACCAATGCTTTGATACCAATTGTTGGGAATGCGAATTATGGATCTTAAGGCTGACTAAACACTAGAGGGAGGGGTGAATAAAGTTTAATGGAATTTATGAATTTATTGAAATATTTTTGAATATATTAGAATCAATTGCAAATCACATATATGTAACAGTCACATAATCAAACACAAATGTAAATAATAAGTAAAATCAATTAAGGAAAGAATACACCAAGATTTTATACTAGTTCGGAATTACTCCACATCCAGTCCCACACAATTAATGGTTGTGCAGATTTCTTTTCGAACAAATGTCGATATTACAATCCTCGATTTCAAGGCCACGAGGTCCACTCCCCACTGCTTCCGGGCATAGAGTGCTCTCTTGATTTAACCAGAATATAAGATCACCTAATTGATTTATGGGCAACAATCACATCTAGTTGATTTAAATAGGCTACAACCACACCTAGTTGATTTGAACGAGCTACAACCACACCTTTTCAACAATAGTTTGATAGGTTGACTCGATAGGACTTTGATCTTTCGATATTTGATTACGAATGCTCCTATAACTCTGAACAACACTTAGATCTTTGAGAGAGAGGATAGAGAATTAAACTAGAGATATTCCGGTTTGATTCACTTTGAATTTTGGTAGAGTTTGGTTAAGAAATCTTGAAAATTTAGAAAGGATATTAAATGGAGAGAAGAAGTGAAGAAGACAACAAAAAGTAGTTGAAAAATTCGTTTTTGGTTGGGCATATATAGAGAATCAACTACCATGCCTAATTAGGAAGGATTTAAATGAATAGACACTTCTTTTGAAATTTGAGTTTTTGAAAAATTAAAGCTACAATGTCGACACGGGTCATACCCCTAGGTCAACATCCCATATGTATTTTTGAAATTTAAATTTTTTAAACAATGAAAATGATGTTTAAATAAATCAAGTTAATTCTTTTTTGGCAAAGACAACCGGTTTTTATAGTGATCCGTAACACTTTTATTAGTGGAAATTTGCGTGAAGGGCTTAATAGTCTAGTCCAATTTGTTTTAAGGACGCGGGTTGAAAACAATTATTTTCCATCATTTTCTCGTTAAATATATTTTTCTTTCAGTATTTTCAAATCAAACGAAATTATTTCTTCTCAAATCATATCGGCTTTAACTTAATCTTCTAAGGCGATCTTCTCAAGCAGTCTTTTTAGGAAAGCATTGACTTCGAGTGTCTGACTGATGTAGGAAGGCAACAAGGTGTTGAGGTGAAGCTCATGTCAGATATGAAATGTATGCTTAAGTAAAATGGCGATTACGGTTAATGTCAGATTTGAAATAAAATGGTGATTCTTCACGGGAAAAAACATGGTGACCTCTGAATGATTTGTATCAAAAAATAGGGTGCTTTGTTTGATTCTATTTAAGGTTGGAGCGTGTTGCCCCTTCCATCAGTTCGATTCAAATTGACTTTATTTTTGGAAAATTACGTGAATTTTGTAATTACTTTAATATGCTTCTGGAGGTGAATCAACTCTTGAATATAATATCATTTTTATCTTAGTTGATTTATGTTTGTGCGTTGATTCGAATTCGAAAAGTTTTCTAGCACATTAAATTGTTAAATTTTGCTCTTTATTTATTTTATTTAGTTAGATATAAATCCATTCATATAGGTAAAGTTCTTGATAAAATTTGTTAATGACATTGTGAACATCATAGTTGTAATTATATTTTACTAAATAATAAAATTTGTATATTATATTGCATTAAAACATTTAACTTCTGCAAAAAGATAAATGTATTTATCTTTTTAAAATAATAAATATATCCAACTCATATGATTGTCTGAGTTTTTTAGTTGCAGCATATGGTAAATTCACTTACTAATAATCATATAAAAACATATAATGTATATATTATATTGTGTGAAAACATGTAAATTATTGAAAAAATAAATTTTTCTTTTACAGAAAAAGATATATAATTTTATCTTTTTTGTTTTGAAAATACGTAGTCCATTTTTCTGTTGGATTGTTTGTTCTTTGGTGAGTGTCTTTTTTATTTGGTATCTTTCATATGATTATTTTTACGAGAACCCGATTCATAGATACGAGAACCCGATTCATAGATACGAGCACCTGATTCAACATATGAGGAAGGTTTGTTTGCTGTAGTTGGAATAATGGGCTCTGAAAGGATTATTTTATTCTGATAAAACAATCACTATGTATTTAGCCTGGTTGCATCATTCACTTTAATTTATGATTTTAGTTTTTAGACTTTCACTTCAGATTTGGTTTGAGCAATCAAACCAGTTATTTATGTCAATCAATTGTGTGTAAACCTTTTATCTTTTGCATGTGTAAAACATTTGTATGTTTAAACTATAAGTGCAGCTTTCATATAAAATTTTAATGATCATTTGCATGATCAGTTAATTTGAAGCAAAAAAAAAATTACTATTTAATTTGAAACATAAATTGCTTAAAAAGACAAATATACTTATCTTTTGGTCTACTTGTCTGTAAATGGAAAATTAAGTTATTCTATGAAGTATTTAAAATAATAAACAAATTTCATAAATTATAATAAAATTACAATCTTATTGTAAATATTAATATGTATAAATTTTATGGGAAAAACATAAACTGTTCAAAAAGATAAATATATTTATCTTTTGTCTATATTATTACATAAATAATGTTGAAAATGATATATACATTAAACAAAAAGATTTTTTTTGAAAAAAATACTTATAAGTATATACAAAAATATAATTTCACAATTTTCATTGAAAAATTAATATGTACATTAGTTTTTATTAAAACATATCATTTATTTAGAAAGATAATGATGTTTATCTTATTAAAATAGTTTGAACATTAAAAAGATATATACATTTACCTTTTTAAAACCATACATCATTTTTTTGAATTTGTTCAGGAGGGAAACCGACCGAAGTCGTAAAACCCTCCCTAGTGCACCTAGCCCGGTCCGCGAGCACCACATAAGTGGCTAATCTACTAAATGTCCATTTGGGGACATCCGTTAAAATTGGAATGATATAGAGAAGATTAATAAAACCATTCATCAACTTTATATTGATTTTGTAGTAAATAAGATAAATACATTTATTTTTTTAAATAAGTAATATTATTTACATTCTCCAACATTTAGTAGAATATCTTATTTTATTTCAGATTAAAAAAAGATAGTTGCTTCTATCTTTTCAAAACTGAACTTAAGATTTTAAAAAGATAATTGTATATATATGACATGTGTTAATTGTTAGTTGCAAATATACAATGTTTATTTTTAGAGAAGACAGATATGCAACATGGAGTTGCACAGCCGATTAGATAATATAAGCATAATATATATCCGATCAACAAGCTTGATCGGTGGCCAAAATATATATTTAGGGATTAATATACCATCCCAAAAGTCTTAAGTATCATTGTAGCAGCAAAAATATTTACAAAACAAAAATAATACCACAAACTTCCATCATTAAGCATGTCAGAAGTGTCCACTAGCATTCCATCCAACATTATTGCTTCCTTGATCCTCCTCCTGTTGAGCTTCATTGCGAATGGTAAATCTGAATGGATTAGAGTAAGCCATACCTTATGCTCTTGGGAATGAATTGGATCTTTGGTTCCTGGCACTACATCTGACCGGTGTCTTCGTTAGTCTGGGCTCCGATGATCTGGCTACTGGAGTGACTGGTGAGTCAGGCTGCGGCGGCGACATGTATTCTTCCTGAAAATCGTAATCATGCATAAGTTGCTGTGGAGATTCCGGCCATTCTCTCCAACCTACCTCTGGACCAATGACTTCAATGGACTTATCTCTTAAGGTTTCCCACAGTCTGGATGAGTGAGATTTCAGCTCATAACCTATAATATCAAATCGATCACTCGTGTTAACGTCTTGCAGGTCCTCACTGTATACCCTCTGATCAAGAAAATTCAAATCCTTCTCTTCAAAGCCTATTAAGATATCTTGTGGTGATATGGTATGATGAGAATGATCCCAGCGTTTCACTCTCAAAAAATATTCAGAATTATTGATGTGAGCAACAAAATCCGTTTGACAACTCACTCCCATGTAAAAATGCATTTTTAGGAATAGAAAGCGATGATAAATATGCGAATATTCACAAGAGTCTAACTCAGTTACTCTACCCACGGTCTTTAAAGCTTCACTTACTATTTCGAAATTATCTCTAAAAAACTCCGGAAAGCCCTCAATCCTGGCCCATGAAACAGGATCAAGATTGTGTCTCAGATCGTTCTCATAGTCTTCCCAAGGGCGTAAGAATATCTTCCCACCAAAGCAACGTGCTGATTTAGACAGTGTACCCAACTGCATGGCCTGGACGCATGCTGCTTGAGTTGAGGCGTGGAATAAAAAGCATTTTTTATTGATGAGCCAACCTGCCCAGTCATCTCTTTCAAGGTGGCGAGCGAGTGCAGATGTACTTGGTTCAAAGTCCAGTGCCCAAAGACTATGTTTGCTGTGAAGTAAGCCATTTTGTATTTTTTAGAAGGAAAAGGTATTGTTTTGGGTTTGGGAGAATGATGTGTAGGTGATGTGGGTGGTGTAATCTTTGTTTTGGCAGAAGGATGGGGTGACGTGTTATTCGTGTTGATTTGATTGATAATTTTCGGGACACACAATGCAACGTTTCGATTAGAAGATAAACGGGTGTTTAAATTTTGTTGGGTATTATTATATACTTTCTTGGGACATTGAGTATTTGCGTGGCCCGAGAGATTGTAATAATAGCATATTTTTATGTTTTTACAATTTCTTGCCATGTATTTTCGATCTGCGCGGTTAATTACAGTTGGAGGTGATGGATTGTGTTTTAGTGGTTGAGATAGGATTGGTTTCGATGGTAGTTGTGGATGGGACATAATAGGTTTATCTGGTGGTGGCGCAGACGAGGGTTTGGATCGGAATTTTAAATGAAACGGGTAACGGGGTGGAATGAAGGAGAAGGTGATGGACGGAGGAGGAGGTGGAGAATATCTTAATTTATTTCAGATTTTAAAAAGATAGTTGCATCTATCTTTTCAAAATTGAACTTTATATTTAAAAAAGATAGCTGAATATATATGTTATGTGTTAATTGCTATTTTCAAATATGCAATATTAATGATAAACATTAAGTTTTAATTAAAAAAATTGCAATTTTGTAATTAACAATTATTAAATGTTTAGTAGAATATCCTATTTTATTTAAAATTTTAAAAAGATTGTTGCATCTATCTTTTCAAAACTAAACTTCATATTTAAAAAACATAATTGAATATATTTGTCATGTGTTAATTGTTAGTTGAAAATATGTAGTGTTAATGATAAACTAAACTTTTGATTATAATTTAATAACAAGTACTGACTGAGAATGACTCGTAGATTCAGAAGCAGGATCTTTGCTACTGACACATTGCAAGGAATATGATTTGACATCAATGGAGCATGCAACAATACTCATGTGATTAGTTCATTTTACTGCTGATGAGATAAACATAGCAATACTCATGTTTTGTAACTATGAATTTTTGAAGATTGGGTTGTATATGTACATATGTATTATTTATTGTATTTACTTTATCTTTCGAATCACCTTGTACTGCTTTGGAATCCACTTTTTTGTGCTAAAATACAACAATGTTAACACTGTTATAGCCATACAATGTATTTTCGTTGCATTTTTCTGGTTGGTACTTATGCCAACACCTTCAATCATATGGTGTTAAATCACACAAGATAAGTGATTTAACTGTTATATGCCTGCTCATGTATATATTTTTGATACAATGTAATACTAGTTTTAAGTGTCTGTCATGTATATATTTTTATCTTTTTTAGATAAAGATAAATACTTTTATCTTTTTTACAATAGGAAAAAGAACTTACAATAATGATCTAAATCATATTGGCATAGTTAAACCTTTTTTTGTAACTGTGTACTACAATACAATTAAAATTGCGAAAAAAGCAGAAACCATAGCAGGGAAGGTCTTACGGATAGAGGGACCGAATTAAGAAAAACATGTATATTTTTTATGTTTTTCATATAAAGATAAATACTTTTATCTTTTTAAGAAAATGAATAACGACTTGTTTAGTAAAATCAATTATTGTTTATGACATTTTCATATTTTTATTTTACAGTCTCAACATGTATTTATAAACTACAATAACAACATACATGAAACAAAATAGATAGAGAAAGAGTCATAAGAAAGGCATAATCATAATTCAATATCCACTTATCAGATGCAACCCTGTGTTTGTATTTGGGGAAAAAATTAAAAATCTGCATGTTTATTTGTTGATATTGTTATGATTGATGGAATAGTATATTAACATACAAGTTAACAAGAAATGTGGTTTTGAATCAAACAATATCCATATAAAAGATATACATATTTATCTTTTTTTATTCAAAGACATTATTCAAAGACAAAAACATATTGTCAATGTAAATACAATCTTTCGACTAAATCCTTCACAAGCTCAGTGACCATCTCACTTTTACTCTTCAAGTCGCACCATCAGAATTAAAAATTAAACACCTGAGTCAATTTTGACATGTCTCGTCTTCAAATTAAAACACAGAAACCAAACAGCAGGCTATTGATGAACCATCTCCCCAAATTAGCAAAGAACATCCAACCTACATTAAATTTACAGAAATTGGCCTACTATCAAAGACCACACCCACGAATATGAAAACGAAATGGAAGCATCCGAAGTCGTGAGTTTCCAAATCTGGAATCTATCTATAGGTGCTGATTTGCTGCTATAGAATTGATTTGACAGAGAAATTTTGAATTGAGATTTGAAAATGAAAATTTTGGATTTAGAAATTATGGTGGATTAAGGGATACGAACTTTTTTTGTTGTAAAAGTGAACAAGAGAGAGCGAGGAGAATAAGCGTCCTATTGTCCTTAAAAATAATTATTGTAAAGGCGTGTCCTGGAAATTAGTAGTTTGACATAAGGAGGCCCTTATGGTAAAAATTCCCCTTTTTATTATTACCAATAATAAAAATACAGTATAGTACAGGTGATTATGGTTACAATCAGCTAATTAAGTTTTTAAGGTGGACCGTCCACCGCTTACGAAGTTTATAGTGTTTCGTCCACTCTACCTATCAGGCTTACAACACTGGAGCTAGCTAAATTACTAGACTACAATACTCACACTTCGTACTCCACTCAGGAGATGAGATTATATTCCTTGGTAATATTACATCAGTCCCATACTATCGCCTATACAATTGCTAAGAGCCACACAAAAGCAGCTCAAGTCACATACAGTATTCTCTGTTACAGTCTGCGTAGAAACAAACTACTGTCACAAGATTAGCTACATAACAAAGATCCTTAGATCAGCCCAAGAGTAGCTAGCACAACATACACAAACGTACATCACGTCCATCATGGGACAACATAGCGGCAAAAGCAGCCATGAGAACCCCATTGCAAGTTGAATATGGCATGAACATTGCAGTAGACACCAAGAAAAAAAACAAAGCAAGCATGAGGGCCGTTATAACATGGTAGAAAATGACATACTTAGATCGCAAAGCATTGAAAAGCAAGCACAGATCCAAGAGCAAATTGACATAGCAGGACATTCCATGAACGTTGACATAAGGAGATGAAAAGCAGGAAGAGAAATGAACACCTATAGATCTCGACAAGATTAGAGCAAAGCTTCACGTAGATGAAGAAATCAAACGTGCCGCAAAAGAAACAAAGTTCACATCTCCAGATCCACTCAAACCAAAAAAGGATACCGCACAGACTAAAAAATCCACTCCAAATCCAAACAAGCAAGAAAACGTAGCCTACCCCACTAATCCTCACAATCAACCCAGACGAAAGAAGAAACCCAGATCTGAATTCGTACCTGTCCCAAATCTGATGTTTCCAGTCATGTGTAGGGAAAGGTAGAGAGTGAGTTGGCCAGCTAGGGTTTCGAACTATACTGGGTCACAACACAAAAGATTAGGCAGTAGCTCATCAAGCGAACTTAGTTTGAAAGTGGAAGCAAGAAATCTTAGTCTATACAGAGAAATAGGGTAAATAGTTTGAGTGGAGAAGCTTCTATTAGATCTCAGGCAATGCGAAAGCAAGTCTGGTGGATGGAAGAGAAAAGAGTTGAGAAGGAGGGGAAATGATGTGAATTAGACTAAGAAGCGGAAGACATGTCGCCATTTTCCAAGAAAAAACAGAAGCTTCGTAATGAATTCTTCAAATCAAGTTAATTCTGTAGTTTAAACAAACTATTTTCCTATAATATAAAATAGTGTAATAGAGTAATAATACAAATTTAAAACATATATTTATAATATATAAAAGTGATATTAAAACTTAAATATATATTAAAATTTTGACTTTGAAACTTGTTAAAACAATTCTAAGACTTTGCGAAACATTCTAATCATAATATAACACTTGTTAAACATTCTAAAACATGATTTGAAAATAATAACAAAATACTTAACATATAAACGATAAATAATAATATAAGAAAATTAAATTAAAAATATAATTTGAGATTAAGGCTAAAATTTTGAAATTTAAAAATAAAAATAAATTACAAAGATAATAAAGAGTAAAATATTTGAAAACAAGAAATATTTAGAAATAAAAAAAATATTTAAAACAGTTTTTCTTTTAAGGTGAAAAAATCGAAAAGGTAATTTGAAAAAATAATTTTGAAATTTCATTGGTTCCATCCCATTATTAAAATTCGAATAAAGATATTGGTGCTATTATGAAGTTTTAACAAAAATTCCGGATTCTATTATTTATCTGGATATCTTGAACTCTTGATACTCGTGAGTCTTCAATCTTGAATTCTTCATCTGTATATTCTTCAACCTTTATACCGTACAGACTTCATTCTCAATTCATGCACACACACACACATAACGCTTACAACAGTCTGTCAATCAATCAATTAATCGACATACAACTAATTATTGGGATCAGTGTATGTCAAATATCATGCCAATACCCGTGTGGGGTTTTCAAACAACAACAATCGATTTATATAAATTATTGGTTAATTAATTTAACCAATTAATTATTTTTCTAATTAACCAATTTTACTGTTTTAATATTTAGATGATTATTTTGTCCATTTTCATCTACTAGTTTAATATTAACATTTCTAACATGTTAAATATCACAAAATCATCATCACAATACACAAATCACCAAATCATCCAAATGAATACATACTCAACTACCCAATGCCATTTACGGCGCCATAAGTGGCCATTCGCGGAGTACGAAATCCGAGTGTCGGTAATATCCATACATCCCTTCCAATTTATGTGATTTGTGCGAATTCGAGTGTTGAACTCCATACAACAGATAAAAGTCTATGCTGGCAATTTCTATATATTTACAGTTATAAAATAAATTAAATAACTGTACAAAATTTTAGCGAGAGAATTCTCACTTTGGGTTCCACTCCGCCATTTTTTTATTTTTGAATTTATTTCTGTTCGGATTTGAATTTGCCTCAATTTCTAATTTGCTCCAAATCTCTTCTAGTTAGTTCCATGTTGTAGATAAATTCATCACGATTCCAACGCGACTGAATCGTTGGATTTGGACCTCGTATGAAAAAGATATGATAATATTTGCATTTCATTACATAATTCGATTATTAAATAATAATTAACACTAATTAATTATTCAAAGATAATTAAAATTAATTAATTACATTAATCCCTCTCCTCAACGTTTCTTCCTGAAGCCGCACAAACCAACCCATCGTTCAAAACTATTACCCGCCGTCGCTTCTTACTTCATTGATCGGAGGGCCGTCCAACACTGGCCGTCGACGCGCCCTAACCCCCTCCTCCTGCCTGTGGTGTCGCGAATTCCGACGCCCCCTAGGCCATCAAATTAGCTTTCGAACGCAAAGGGTTTAGGCCCCAGTTTCTAACGATTTAGTCCACCAGAAATACTGATGCCCGTATAGATTTAAAGGTTGGAGAATTTTCTTCAATTGTTGCTTTATAAGTTTGCATAATCACTGAGTGGATTAAGAGGATTTAACGCAAGAATTTTCGGCCATTCAAAAAGAGAACGGCGGCGCATTTCTGTTTAGAGAGAGGCTAGGGTTTTGACCCCTTTGACCCTATATATATAATATAAATTAATATTTAATTCCAAAAATGCTTCATTAATGCTCCTAACTCCAAATGTTCCTAACTCCAAATGAACCCCAACGACTGTCGCCCCTAGTTAAATACCCCCATTTCGAACACAATGGAATATGTTTCGTAACCCAATTCGAATGTTTCGATCAGTTTTTATCAAAATTAAAATATAAATCAATATATATTAAATTTTAAACGTACATTTTAATTTACCGAGGCCACATACTGACTCCAAAAATTACAGAAAAATAAATATAGCTATGTTTTGACGACACGGTCCTAACAAAACTAATTTTTTCAAATTTGGAGATCGCTTGAAAAATGGCCTTTTTCTGGTCGATTAAATTTAAACTGAACTAACAAAACACATTTAAATTACCATGCTCACATATTAGTTCCAAAAATTATGGAAATTGAAACCTAATAATAATTTGACATTCCGGATCCGACAAAAGTGGTTTCGTCAAAAACGGAAGTCGTTTACAAAATGTCTATTTTAAGGGCTATATATTTTATTAAAAAATATATAAATTCCATAGCGATTATTCTGAATTTTAAATTGGACATAACTTTCAATTTATAAAGTGAAATCTCAGTTTCTTACAATCGTAAGAAAATTATAATTAAACAGATTTAAATTATTCTTGTTTTACTGAAATTCGATCTATTTTGAATCTTGTACATTCAATTGAAATTTAAAATCGAATTTTCAAACTACTGCGCCATTTCGAGTTCGTTTTATAATTAAAATAAATTTATACGTTCTAACTTCGATTTAAATAAATTTTTAGTCATTATTATTTAAAATAAATCATTTTAAATATTCAAAATTCGTTAAAATAGGTAAAATAAAATTTTAAATTACTTCAGAAATTCCAAATTGTTACAAAGATGAAGAAAAGTAAAATACTAAATCACCTTGTAGATGAGAATCAAAAGTTTTGTATTGATCTGGTTCCCATGCATTATAGATTGCTAATTACATATCCTTCTGTTTTTTTGATCGATGAATGATCATTTGGTGTCTTTAAACAATAATCGTCAGACATAACTCTTCCCCTACAAAACAACGCAACTTTTTAAAGAATCAAATGGCTTTTCAAAATAAATAAATGTAATTTTAAACAACATCATGATGATTCTATGACATATCCATACGAAAATAATGTTAATAATCTATATCAAAAAATTACGATTATTTTTTTTCAAAAATTAGATTATGAAAAAATTGAAAACCAATGCTTTGATACCAATTGTTGGGAATGCGGATTATGGATCTTAAGGCCGACTAAACACTAGAGGGAGGGGTGAATAAAGTTTAATGGAATTTATGAATTTCTTGAAATCTTTTTGAATATATTAGAATCAATTGCAAATCACATATATGTAACAGACACAGAATCAAACACAAATGTAAATAATAAGTAAAATCAGTTAACGAAAGAACACACCAAGATTTTATACTAGTTTAGAGTTACTCCACATCCAGTCCCACACAATTAAGGGTTGTGCAGATTTCTTTTCGAACAAATGTCGATATTACAATCCTCAATTTCAAAGCCACGAGGTCTACTCCCCACTGCTTTCAAGCATAGAGTGCTCTCTTGATTTAACCAGAATATAAGATCACCTAATTGATTTATGGGCAACAATCACATCCAGTTGATTTAAACAGACTACTACCACACCTAGTTGATTTGAACGGGCTACAACCACACATTTTCAATCATAGTTTGATAGAGAGACTCGATAGGACTTTTATCTTTCGATATTTGATTACGAATGCTCCTATAACTATGAACAACACTTAGATCTTTGAGAGAAAGGACAGAGAATTATACTAGAGATATTCCGGTTTGATTCGCTTTGAATTTTGGTAGAGTTTGGTTAAGAAATATTGAAAATTTAGAAAGGATATTAAATAGAGAGGAGAAGTGAAGAAGACAACAAAAAGTAGTTAAAAAATTCGTTTTTGGTTGGGCATATATAGAGAATCAACTACCATGCCTATTCAGGAAGGATTTAAACGAATAGACGCTTCTTTTGAAATTTGAGTTTTTTAAAAAAATAAAGCTACAATGTCGACATGGGTCATACCCCTAGGTCAACATCCCATATGTATTTTTGAAATTTAAAATTTTTAAAACAATGAAAATGATGTTTAAATAAATCAAGTTAATTCTTTTTTGGCAAAGTCAGCCGGTTTTTATAGTGATCCGTAACATTTTTTTATTATTACCAATAATAAAAATACAGTATAGTACAGGTGATTGTGGTTACAATCAGCTAATTCAGTTTTTAAGGTGGACCATCCACCGCTTACGAAGTTTACAATGTTCCGTCCACTCTACCTATCAGGCTTACAAACCACTACACCAGAAATGCCAATTAGACAGTACTTATAGCCGTATCTAAATCGATTTGGCAGTGCTCTGAGCCGTATCAAAAATGGCGTCTCTGTTACTTTGATACGGTCTTAAGCCGTATTAATTTACAAATTTGATACGACTTAAAACCGTATCAAATTCATAGTTTAATATGGTTTTAAGCCGTATTAATATAGAAATTTGATAAGGCTTAAAACCGTATCAAATTTCATATTAATACAACTTAAAACCGTATCAAGTTCCCATCACTACACCAGAAATGTCAATTAGGCAGTTCTTTGGGCCGTATCAAAACTGCCTGATTCTTAAATAGATACGGCCTTAAACACTGCCTGATGCTTAAATAAATACGGCCTTAAACACTGCCTATTGGAAAAAAAACACTCTTTGGCGCTGTTAGCTATTAGAGAAGTAGCGGAAAAGGAAAGTCAAGATGAAGGGGGGTTTCCCATTGATTTAGGGATTGTATAATATTAGGAACGGTGAGAAATGAAAAATAGATGCGAACCGAGGGATGAAAATATGATACGGCTCAAAACCATGCCAAATGAACTGATCCGGGGCTTTGTTGATGTAGGGTTAGATTTTAGACAGTTGAGGTGATGCGGATTGCAACCTGGTGTACCAAATGAATTTGATACGGCTATGAGCACTATCAAATTTGATATGGCTTTAAGCCATATCAAATCTCCACATCCTAGTATGCCAAATTCGCTGTTTCGGTGTAGTGAACACTGAAGCTAGCTAAATTACTAGACTACAGTACTCACACTTCGTACTTTATGCAGGGAGACGAGATTATATTCCTTGGTAATATTACATAAGTCCCATACTATCGCCTATACAATTACTTAGACCCACACAAAAGCAGCTCAAGTCACATATAGTATTCTCTGTTACAGTCTGCGCAGAAGCAAACTACTGTCACAAGCTTAGCTACATAACAAAGATCCTTACATCAGCCCAAGAGTAGCTAGCACAGCGTACACAAACGCACATCACGTCCAACATGGGACAACATAGCGGCAAAACCAGCCATGAGAACCCCATTGCAAGTTGAATATGGCATGAACATTCCATGAGGGCTGTTATAGCATGGTAGAAAATGACATACTTAGATCGCAAAGCATTGAAAAGCAAGCATAGATCCAAGAGCAAATTGACATAGCAGAACATTCCATGAACGTTGACATAAGGAGATGAAAAGCAGGAAGAGAAATGAACACCTATAGATCTCAACAAGATCAGAGCAAAGCTTCACGTAGATGAAGAAATCAGACGTGCCGAAAAAGAAACAAAGCTCACATCTCCAGATCCACTCAAACCAAAAAAGGATACCGCACAGACTAAAAATTCCACTCCAAATCCAAACAAGCAAGAAAACGTAGCCTACCCCACTAATCCTCACAATCAACCTAGACGAAAGAAGAAACCAAGATCTGAATTCGTACCTGTCCGAATTCTGCTGTTTCCAGTCACGTGTAGGGAAAGGTAGAGAGTGAGTTGGCCAGCTAGGGTTTCGAACTATACTGGGTCACAGCGCGAAAGATTAGGCAGTAGCTCAGCAAGCGAACTTAGTTTGAAAGTGAAAGCAAGAAATCTTAGTCTATATAGAGAAATAGGGTAAATAGTTTGAG